>OZ059843.1:2586695-7889632 GCA_964057195.1 Orthosia cruda | reverse complement strand
TTACTTTACCTTTACTTTACTTTACTGTTACTTACTTTACTTTTACTGTACGGTACGTTACTTACTTACTACTTACTTTACATTACTTACTTACTTGACTTTACTTACGTTACTTTACTTACTTTACTTTACGTACTCCACATCACTCTATATACACACACACCCCCCCCCCCCCCTCAACCCCCCCACCCCTCCCTCCCCTCCCCTAACCTACCCTACCACCCTCCCTACCTACCCTACCTCCCTACCCTACCTACCCCCTCCCACCACCCCTACCCTACTACCCTACCTACCACCTACCCTACCTACCTACCTCCCTACCTACCCACCCTACCCCCCCTACCCTACCTACCCTACCCTACCTACCCTACCTACCTACCCTACCCTACCTACCCTACCCTACCTACCCTACCCTACCTACCCTACCCTACCTACCCTACCCTACCTACCCTACCCTACCTACCATACCCTACCTACCCTACCCTACCTACCCTACCCTACCTACACTACCCTACCTACCCTACCTACCCTACCTACCCTACCCTACCTACCCTACCCTACCCTACCCTACCCTACCCTACCCTACCTACCCTACCCTACCTACCCTACCCTACCTACCCTACCCTACCCTACCCTACCTACCCCTACCCTACCTACCCTACCCCCCCTACCTACCCTACCCTACCCTACCCTACCCTACCCTACCCTACCCTACCCTACCCTACCCTACCTACCCTACCCTACCTACCCTACCCTACCTACCCTACCCTACCTACCCTACCCTACCTACCCTACCCTACCTACCCTACCCTACCTACCCTACCCTACCTACCCTACCCTACCTACCCTACCCTACCTACCCTACCCTACCCCTACCCTACCTACCCTACCCTACCTACCCTACCCTACCTACCCTACCCTACCTACCCTACCCTACCTACCCTACCCTACCTACCCTACCCTACCTACCCTACCCTACCTACCCTACCCTACCTACCCTACCCTACCTACCCTACCCTACCTACCCTACCCTACCCTACCCTACCCTACCCTACCTACCCTACCCTACCTACCCTACCCTACCTACCCTACCCTACCTACCCTACCCTAACCTACCCTACCCTACCTACCCTACCTACCCTACCCTACCTACCTACCCTACCTACCCTACCTACCCTACCTACCCTACCTACCCTACCTACCCTACCTACCCTACCTACCCTACCTACCCTACCTACCCTACCTACCCTACCTACCCTACCTACCCTACCCTACCTACCCTACCCTACATACCCTACCCTACCTACCCTACCCTACCTACCCTACCCTACCTACCCTACCCTACCTACCCTACCCTACCTACCCTACCCTACCTACCCTACCCTACCTACCCTACCCTACCTACCCTACCCTACCTACCCTACCCTACCTACCCTACCTACCCTACCTACCCTACCCTACCCTACCTACTACTACCCTACGCCGTTTTTTCACGGCGGATATTTGCAACGAGGCTTATAAGTGTGACCCAAATTTTCAGCTGGCACTATACAACAAATGCCTCGAAGTCGGCTACTTCCCCATCGAGTGGAAAAGGGCCTGGATCCGCGTTATCCCAAAGCCCGGTAAAGTGGACTACATGACGGCAAAATCATATCGCCCCATAGGACTTCTTCCAGTTTTGGGTAAGTTACTCGAAAAGTTAGTCGCCAACCGACTCTCATGGAAGATCGAGAGTGAAGACCTATTGAGCCGTAGACAGTACGGCTTCCGCCCGCAGTGCGGAACTGAAGATGCTCTCTATGATGCCGTACAATACATCCGTGATGGCGTCCGGAAGAAGAAAATTGTTGCTGTGGTGTCGTTGGACATTGAAGGCGCTTTTGATAGCGCCTGGTGGCCGGCGATCCTGCAGCAGCTGAACAAAAAGGGAGTAGATCGGCGGACACTAAGTCTCTTGCACAGTTATCATAGGGACAGGAGCATCACCCTGGAGTACCTGGGAACGACCATAACAAAGCCAACGACAAAAGGCTGCATCCAGGGGTCAATATGTGGTCCCATTTTTTGGAACGTACAACTGGACCCCCTTATGGCAGAGGCGGAAAAAACTCGTAGCGCGTGTCCAGGCCTACGCGGATGACATTTTAATCCTAGCTCAGGCTGACACTGGGACGGAACTTGAGGTCATCGTCAATGAGGCCTTAGCTATTGTTGAGAGGTGGGGACAAGGATACAAAATGAAATTCGCCCCCCACAAAACCCAGGCAATGATCTGCACCAAAAAATTAAAATATGACCAGCCAAAATTTTACCTTGCTGAGTCACAAATCTCACTCACCAGCCGCATTAAGTTACTTGGCCTTACCCTGGACTCCGGTATGAACTTCCTCCCACACCTTGAAGAGATCACGAAAAAAACTGCCAGAATTTTTAAAATGGTGGCGAGGGCAGCACGTGCACAATGGGGCTTGAACGCGAGCATCCTGAGGACTATCTACCTCGGCGTTGTCGAGCCGGTCGTTACCTACGCAGCTAGCTCCTGGGCGCAAGTCGCCGATAAGGTATACGCCAAGAAAAAGTTAAATTCTATTACCAGGATGTTCGCGATCAAGATCTCAAAGGCCCACCGTACAACTTCACTAACTGCTGCAGCTGTTATCGCGAGAGTCATCCCCCTGGACACTTCGAGTGCCTCCAAATATATGAAATCAAAAGAGGAAAGCCCCTGGATGAACTCCCAGGCAGAACCCTGGAGAGGCGCGCACATCCGTCGGAGCTGCCGCACCCAGCTCTCCGGTCGAGGCTGGGGTTCCGCCACATCGACTCGCCCGAGGACCTGTCCAAAGTCGGAAATGACTTCCTCTACCTTTACACGGATGGGAGTAAAATAGAGGGTAAGGTCGGGGCCTCAGTTTCGTGCTGGAAGCAGAATCAGGAGGTGGCCAAATTGGGCCTCAAACTCGGAAATCACTGCTCTGTGTTTCAGGCGGAAATGATCGCAATTAGAAGGGCTATAAAATATACCGATGACAGAAAACCGCCCATTTCCGCCAATATCATATCGGACTCGCGGTCAGCATTGGAGGCCATAACGGACCCCAAAACCCGAAACGGTATCGCTTTGGGAATTCAGCGAGCCATTACGGCGGCGAAGCTACAAGGTAGGCACATTCATCTGTTTTGGGTGAGAGCCCACATTGGGATACCGGGTAATGAAAGGGCAGACGAGCTCGCCAAGCAGGCGGCACTGCACCGTAAGACCAGCCCCGTTTATGACGATTTCCCCCTGTCCTTCGCAAAGGGCTCCATCAGGGAGGCGACACTTGTCAAGTGGCAGGATCGGTTTACTGCTGACACTCATCGCGGCAGAGGTATCCGGCTCTTCTTCGAAGATGTAAGACAAGCTTACAGGGTGCTGGAAAGAATAGGGCCTCCTAACAACTTGAGAGCCCAACTCCTCACAGGACACGGGGGCGTACGAGAGTACCTTTTTAGATTTAAGCTGGCGGGTGACCCGGCGTGTGTTTGCGATAGCGAGACAATTGAGACAATTAAACACATACTAAGTGACTGCCCCCGATTTGTACGGGCAAGGTTCGATTGCGAACAGGGGCTGGGTCGCTCGCTGGATAACTTCCAGGAGCTGGTTGGTGACGACGATTGCCGGGACCTATTTTTGGCTTTTGCTGAGGGTGTCATGTATAGGGCAGCAAAGGCAAATGGCTCAACCCTACCTTAGAAACCTATATCACCCACGGTGCTGCATCGCATGGTCAATTTTAGTATAATTTTAGTTAATTATCGAAATTTAAATAGTCAATCTTTTATTCAAATAATGTTACTATTTTTACATTAGGTTATTTTATAGTCTACAGATTTTAACGCCCAACCCCCACTAAGCGATGCAGCATTCTAGTTTTATAGACTATTCATATTTGTACATATATGTTTTAGTTTCATAAGTTTTAGTTATAATTATGTACCTAATTTAGCCTAAGCCTAAGTATAGTCTGTAATTCAAGTAAGCGGCTACAGTTTTGTGTGCTGAAAATAAAAGAGAAAACACTTGTATATAAAAAAAAAAAAAAAAAAAAAAAAAAAAAAAAAAAATACAAACAAACAAAAAAAAAAATAAAAAAAAAATAAAAAAAAAAAAATATAAAAAAAAAAAAAAAAAAAAAAAAACTAACAACTAACACCACTAACACACTCAGAATAAATCACCGGTCCGTTTGCGGGAGAGAATTGGATCAGATATCTCTGATATGATTCTCTCTCGCTAATGAATCGAGGTCACAGATCATATTTATAAAGTTTTTAAATGCCGAAATTAATATCGGTAATATAATTTAGAGGCAGGTGTGGTTTTTAGTCGGTAGGCACCATCAGTGAGTCCGACACTGCCCAGGCTGGCTCGTCCAAGGAGGATTTTCCATACATGCCAAAAAAAAAAAAAAAAAAAAAAAAAAAAAAAAAAAAAAAAAAAAAACCCTACCCTACCTACCCTACCCTACCAACCCTACCCTACCTACCCTACCCTACCTACCCTACCCTACCTACCCTACCCTACCTACCCTACCCTACCTACCCTACCCTACCTACCCTACCCTACCTACCCTACCCTACCTACCCTACCCTACCTACCCTACCCTACCTACCCTACCCTACCTACCCTACCCTACCTACCCTACCCTACCTACCCTACCCTACCTACCCTACCCTACCTACCCTACCCTACCTACCCTACCCTACCTACCCTACCCTACCTACCCTACCCTACCTACCCTACCCTACCTACCCTACCCTACCCTACCCTACCTACCCTACCCTACCTACCCTACCCTACCTACCCTACCCTACCTACCCTACCCTACCTACCCTACCCTACCTACCCTACCCACCTACCCTACCCTACCTACCCTACCTACCCTACCCTACCTACCCTACCCTACCTACCCTACCCTACCTACCCTACCCTACTTACCCTATAAACCTCACGGAGCCCGAGACCTTTCCAACGAATGCAAAACCGTGGAAATCGGTTCGTGCGTTCTGGAGTTATAGCGTCAGGTTATTGTGACTGTCAAATAATAACAGACAAATAATTAGCAATAAATTAAAATTGCGACTATAATTTGAGATTTAAACTATCCTATCTCTCAAGTTGGATCGAACTGCACATGGTGTGCGAATTTTATTATAATCGGTTAAGTGGTTTAGGAGTCCATTGAGGACAAACATTGTGACACGAGATTTATATATATTAAGATGTATATAATATGTAATGCAAAATGTTCAAGTAATTTTTAGGATTTCCCCTATTACTAAGACTCCGCGGTCCGTCTGTCTGTCTGTCTGTCACCAGGCTGTATCTCATGAACCGTGATAGCTAGGCAGTTGAAATTTTCACAGACGATGTATTTCTGTTGCCGCTATAACAACAAATACTAAAACAGAATAAAATAAATATTGGGGCTCCCATACAAAAAAGGTGTTTTTTTGCCGTTTTTTGCAATAATGGTACGGAACCCGTCGTGCGCGAGTCCGACTCGAACTTGGCCAGTTTTTAATCCTTGTGACCGGAAATTATTTCGTTTTAGGTATCTACTTATTTTACGTTGCGTTTTTTTAAAAATACCGCCATACTACAACAAAGTGAAAGCTAATTCTCTTTTCGAAAGTCGGTGTCGGTATCTATTGTTTTTCGTTTTTCGACACGGAAAAGTTATTATTTTTCTCTTTTTAGTTTTTGTTGGTACCCCATAATGGGTAGGTATACTAAATAAATCTGTTAACCCCCTAAAAACGTACAAGCGTGATTTTATATTATGGTATGGTGAAAACAAAACATAACTATACGATCACACTAATCGCAGGTCATTTAGCTATTTGTTATTGAAGAGTTCCATTGTCTATCTCCGAAGATCTTTATCATATCCTAATATATTATACAATAAAACCTTCCCTGAAAACACATACATTAATCGACGTAAACCCGATAGTATCGGATAAGTAGTTTTAAAGAAAATCGCGGATACATACGGGTTGAATAGATAGAGCACCTCCTTTTTTTGAAGTCGGTTGAAAATAATAACCTACTTTTTACGACGACGGTTTGTAACAGTTACCAAATGCATTTTCAAAGTGCCAACTAACCTTCCTGAATCAACTTCAATAAAATAAAAAAATAATAACAAGGACCAATATTATTTCAGTGATGTATAAAATCGAGCGCTCAGTAGTTTCAATGAGTGCGTGCGCGTAATGTTGTTGTGTGCTACTAGATACCTAAATTTGAGTTCGTCGGAAATGTAACAGCGTCCTTAACTGGGCGATCTAAACTATAGCTAGGCACAAAAAGCTTAAACTAAGCGACCACGCTGCAGGGTTGCCTCCTCTGTGTGGTACGGGCCTCGGCTCAGGGCGTCGCTGGAGGACTGGATCATGACTATGACTACTACACAAATGCATAATGTACGAGTATAATTACAAAACATAGCTGATAATTAAGTTTGGCAATTTGTCACTATTTTTTTGAACATGAGCTCAAGTGTTCTCATAATACAGGCTACATAAACATACCATCATTGGAGTAATCATCTTCACAAATCGCTTCATACCAATTTGCTGCCGACACTATTGTGGATATTTCCAACAGTCAGTCTGACCTAACTCCATAAAACGATGGCCGCAAACAGCAATCGTATTTATAAACTGCAGGCTATCAATAACACTTTCTATTCCGATACCGCGCCTAAATTATTAAACGATTATCTTGAACAAACGGTCGGACACACTGACTGTAAGTACAATTGTAGACATATTACTCAATGTTCACGTGCATTAAGCGTTAACGCCTAGTTCGGTTTTAGCCAACTAATTTGTTTAGAGAGATGTGTGATGCACGCGTCAACATGAAAGGCTTATCCGGGTGACATGGAAGTTGCACCACAGCTGACGGCTGCACGGGTGGTCCGACGATTCTGTTAAGTCACCGCCGCCCGTGCCCCGGCGATTTTTAAAAGTTATTTTCCCGCCGTTTATCAAATTTTCTAATGTAGTTTCGATGGTTTTTACTATCGCCGACGGCAAAATAAGGGGTTTATTTCAAAGTGGACAAAAACGGGCTGTTTACACGGTGTTTAAACGGTGTTCAGTTCACAAAATCTTTAGGAAACTTTCGAATTAAATTAAACGTAAGTTGTGCCAGAAAGCGTTTTATACAACAAAAGATTACATTGAGGACAAAAAGGCTTGGGATTAAACTGCTCCAATTAATTTTGTTGTTTTATTATATTTTGCTCCATGCATTTTGTTATTATATTTTTTTTTTTTTGTTTTCTTGTATTATATTATTTTATTTTAATTACTAGCTGTTGCCCGCGACTTCGTCCGCGTGGTTATGAAGATATAAAGTTTAATGATGTTTAACACAAACTATTCTAATATTTCAGTCAACAGAAAATGCCTATCACACTAAGCAACATTTTTTAAGGCACCAATTAGAAAAAAAATACAGGTGTTTTATTTTTGTAAAACTTCTCTATACACCACATTGTTAGTTTTATTTTTAGACTGCAGTATATATTACCTATCAGGCGAACTAACTCTAGAACAGGCCACATACAACTGACCGTGAGAGAAGCAATCTTTTCTTAGATATATGCCAGCTACTTTTAATGTTTGGCCCTGGGCCTAATTAATAGCCTTTGTTCGCTTAAGGACAGATTCCATAACACAATTTCACTGGAAATTGGAGGCGCTTAAATTGTATTTGGTAATCCGATGGTATTAAAGGGATCCGCGGTATAAAAACAATTTCTCCTTGAAAATGCCAGTGAAAATGCATGCTTTAATTACGTGTTTATGTAGAGTCTTTATTTGAAGTCTAGTCCCATTACACAATTTAGGTGGGTTTAGATTCCGTAGCAAAATTATCGGCGCACCTACTTTTAGGTACAAAATTTGAGGTGGAATTCCAGGTGGCTCGAGACTATGGAGGAACTCTACAGGATAATGTACAGTATCATCGACTTCTAATACAGAGTCCACCGATTCATATTTCACTTCAGCACCGGGCAATTTCTCTTGCGAGAGCCCTTAGACCTCCATAATCCGGCCCTGTCGCAAAATCCGTTCTTAGCTGACATCTACTAACTATAAACTACCTCCCTGCCAAATTTTAAGTTTGCTGCTCAAAAAATGAAGGACTTTCATACAAACTTGCGAGAGCCCTTAGACCCCCTAAATCCGGCCCTGTCGTAAAAACCTTTCTTAGCGGACGTCTACTAACTATAAATTATCTCCCTGCCAAATTTCATTTTTATACGTCAAGCGGTTTTCGATATTTCGTGATACGTGAATGAGTGACCTTTCGCTTTTATATATATAGATTGTGAATGTGAAGACTACTTGAATCATTCTTTTTTTTTCTTTTTGTTTTAATTTAAATTTATCTTAGTTTTTAATCATGGTCTGGCAGTTTGAGTAGTTTTTGCGGCCTACCCGAATGTCCTTTCTTTGGTATTGTTCGTCGAATCGTTGAGCTCCTTAAAATTCTGAGTTGAGCTGCTCGGTTATTGACAAATGCGTGCACTGACTGGACAGGTCCACTCAATCTGGCTGGTTCTTTCCTCAAAAGACCATTTCAGACACCAGTCTACATGGTCTTCACATGATCTAATCAAGATTTCGTCTGGACTTTAAAAGAGACTGTGACCTCTGAGTTTGTTTCGGCCTTGCTTCTCAGAGTAGTCAGACAGGAAACGCCGACCTCATCTAGTTTTAAAAATATGTTCGACATGTAAAAGTGTTTGTACAAACCAACTTACAGAAATAATAGTACATTACTGCAGAATCCAGTAAGTAAGCTTTCCTGGCCAAGTATGAGTTAACCGGACCGAACCGCAGGTGAGGTCCGGTTATATACGAGGCCAGGATGGCTTTCTTACTGGTTGAGGCTTGTATAATGCTTTTCTCAACAATGTAAGAAAGTGTAACAACAAATTCGTTTAATTAATATTGAAGGTTACATTCATATTAGGACAATTACTGATAGATATTGTGATCGATTTACCGGGGGCATGTATATTTGTTTTGCTAATTCGGCCTCAGCTTTTACATCAGGAGGAGTGCCATCTATTGCCGAATCAGATTCGCTTGAACATTTTTTTTGGGATTATCTATGTTCACGCGGTAAATTAAAACACAATTGAAATCCCGCCAGACGATAAAATTGTTTTTTTTTTACTAAAAATTTTGCGTTTAGTTTTGAACATTGTTCTATTTTTACATGACATGAATGTACTAGTAAGAAAACAAAAAAGGGTTTTTGAATCTCCATGTTAATATTAGAATGGAAAGTTTTAATCCAACATTATTTATAAACTTAAATTACTAAATACAAACATAAAATCCCACACTATACTTCTACAACATTACTAAGTACAAAACGCAATGTGCGTACTTTTTCTGCGTCGCGGTAAGTGTCACAGAGTATAAAATGCATTGTATATCTATGATAAAATGGATGGCTCCAAAAATATATCTATCTCATAAAATGTCAAACCAAAAAGAGAGATAAATATATATTTGGAGCCTCCCCCCTATAACCATGTTATAATGGCTAAACTCTAATCTGTGTCTGGCTATGGTGTCTGGTAACATGTTTTTTTTTTCCAAGGAGATCTAAAGAGGATGACCAACTGTCCAGTAAGTAAATTACATACTTACTTAATGGACAGTTGTGAATAAGTCTCCAGTAAAGTTCACTTTCTGGATACTTTTTAGAGATGTTACGGCAACATTACATACCATTTTTGAGAAAATCATTTATCATTTAATTAAAGAATACGAGCAGCATTTCTACAAATAAAAAATTATCCAACCATAATTATGTTGAGCTTATATACTGATTAGCAGATTCTACTAGTATATTCAAATTTTACATGCGGATTTTTTATTTTATTGAAAATGGCTGAAAATGTTTTGCCATTTAATAATAAAACCGTGTACTTACCAATGCCAACGCGCTTTTATTATATTGCAGCATGAATCTAATACCTTTAAACGAGCAAATCTTGTATATATGTAAGTGTATATATATAATCTGAATCTCGGAAACGGCTCCACCGATTTTCACAAAATTTTGTATGCAGGGGGTTTCGGGGGCGATAAATCGATCTAGCTAGGTTTCACTTTTATAAAACGTCGTTTTCTCTATTTTCACCCGAGCAGAGCTCGGTCGCCCAGGTACTGCCTCTTTGTGAGTGATTCTTTATTGAATTTCCGCCAGATGGGGTGACGCAAATAGAATGATAGCTTTTCCGCCATTAATAAGGAACTACCGTCGAGCAGTACCAAGGTATGTAATTATTTTAGTTATTCGAAAACACGTGATATTTTTTGGCGGTTAAGATGGACAAAATAATAAGGTATAGTATATCTACAAAAAGAATTTACTATAATTTATGTTTTGTGCTAAATAAACCTAATTTCTTTATTTTATTTCATCCTCACAAAGCAATCTACCTAGCCTTGTCCCAACAATATTGGGGGCTGCTTCCAGTATAACTTCATGCAGCTGTACACCAGTATTTTACACCACTCTCTCGCTTTATGCAGACCACTGCTAATCAACGGCGGTCCTATGGAGACTAAACTAAAGCCCCCAGGCAGGCACAAAAAGCTTAAACTAAGCGACCACGCTGCGGGGTTGCGCTCCTATGTTGGGTACGGACCTCGGCTCAGGGCATCGCTGGGGGAGAGTAAGTGGGCTGGATCATGAATATGACTACCTGTATAATTACAAGCGCACGCAAACATGTCACCGCGCGCACAGATGAGTTGAACTATCTATACCTGGAGCTACTGTCTACCTCCATCAAAGATCTACAAATGACAGTCGGGACAAACAGCTAGAGTCCTCGATATGTGATGGATGCCCACCTATCCACGGGCCAAACTTGGCAACCCCTGCTTAACCTAGAAGTTTAGCGAGCCTTTTAAGCTATTTATCAGACATAAGCTCCTCAAAAAATTACTACGAAAATGTTAATAAAACATGAAGATCCGACGATGTATTTTCGCATATTGAAGCTGGCTATTCCATAGGGAAAAATGTTTTAGATATGCTCGCTGACTCAACGCATTATTCGACTTTTTGTGAAACCACGCGTAAAAGACATTTTCCCGCAAAAATGTACTCGAATTTACTAGTTGTTCCGGGAATGTTCTGCAAAATTTATCTTACTTTGTTTAGTAGAAGCTAAAAGGATCAGAGAGTATAAGAATTTGATAAAGATATAATAAATCGACTCTCTAGCATAAAGGTGATACCAAAGATAAGGCGTAGAACTAGATGACTGAAACAGCGGGGAGACAAAATAAAACACAAGAGCATATTGAAAGAGTTTTCTGATTGCTGACTTAACATTCAGGAGATTTTGCATTTTTAATGAGCTCCATTGTCAAGTTAGCCGAGTAACCAGAGACTTTAGACCAGTCACTCTATAAACGATAGTGATTGGAAAAATATTTTGTAAATGTCGCGAAATAGCAATGAAAAAGAAAAGAAAAATAAGAAAGAAAAAGAAGGAAAAACAGAAAAAAAGAAAGAAAATCAAAGAAAGGGAAACAAAAGAAAGAAAAAAAACGAAAAAGAAAAGAAAAATTAAACAAAAAATATGTGAATGCCAAGCGCTATCAAAATGTTACTTGACCAACCGGTTCATCATCATCATCATCATTTCAGCCGAAAGAAGTCCACTGCTGGACATAGGCCTCCCCCAAGCGACGCCACACTGATCGGTCCTGTGCGTCCACCAACCGGTTACATTTTAGCATTTCAACAATCTTCATCGCTGATAAAATAACACTGCCTAGAGTCTCCGGTTTCGTTAAGTTGTCCTACACGTACACAAATTATCTACATAAACGCGTTATTCCCAAAGGGCAGGCAAATGTACAGAATTGAGTTATAATTAAATATTTTTTTTGCTTGTGAGTATTATTTACCGGATCTCTGAAGAACATCACCAATGCCTTAGATCTTTGTTTGTATTCCAATGGCGTCTCCTCCCTTCTTTTCATCTGCCTTTTTAATACCTACTGCATATTTTGAATAGAATTATAATAATCTCATTAGAAGGCCTAACGTTGGAAGGCCTACTACTAGGTCAACCGATGTCTTGGTGAAGGTTGCGGCAATCCGCTGGATGCGAGACGCATCCACTAGGTCTTGCAGTGGAGATCTTTCGGCTGAAATGATGATGACTACTTCATTTACTTACTACTACTTCTTAGTCGTGAACTCGTAACGGAGTGGCCGTTGTCATAGATCGTCTGAAACGTTTTTGCGAGACTTCTCCATCTCTCTCTATTCATGGCAGGAACGTGGAACATGCAAGTAACACATCAGAGACCATATTGGTATTGGTCTGTCCATCTTGTGGGTGATCTGATAACTGGTCACCGCTATTTTTTTAAATGATTAGTGATGGCTAGCAGTTGGATTGACAGCCACCCACAACATCCTGGAATGCGAGACCGTGGCCTCTCAACGTGAAGATATCTTCGGCACAATGATGTCGGTTCTCGAAGCCTGTGACGCCCCTAGGAAGCTTCTGTGCTTTTGCGCGAAAGTAGGCTGGCTATGGTAGACAGAACCCCAAGTACAAACCAAATGAGCAAATGAGAGTCTACGTGGAAAAGGAAGTCACCATCATCATCATCAGCAGCAGTTATATCCACGCTCTCTTCCTCAATCCACCCCGCTTCAGCATATACTCAAGCCGCTACCTAACGGGGGATTTTCCGAATTCATAACACGCTTCGTAGCACAATCGGTGCCTAAGATTATATAACGACTGGCTCTTTCTACGGCTTTGCATGATTGCAGGAAGATTCAAAATAGGTACCTACGTCTTAGCGTTTATTCGGGATATTGGTTGAATAAAGCTGGGTTATAAGAGCTGATAGTGAGTAACGAGTATGAACAATCTTGTCAAAGCAATTGTGTTATAATATACAAGATGGATTTTGTGGAATGACTGTACTAAATCTGTGAATGCGATTAGTAATTACTTGTTTTTATCCGATTTATGTTATGCAATTTTACGTTATTGTAAATATCAGTATATCACCCATATATTATACTTGTAATAATCTCCGTGCACCTTCCATATCTTGTTTTCATGGTCATCTACATTACCTCATCGTTGACATAGTGTTGTCATTGTGATACTTACATAATTATGAGTACTCCTTGGTGGTAGATTTTTATTTTATACATACTACATATCTACGCTATAAAAACTGCAAAGCTAATCTTTTAATGTGATTGAGTCGAGTGAAGAAAATATACGGCCAACCCGTATATTTTAAGCCCCGCATCCACAGAACAGAAAAAACGCCTTCTCTGTTCTGTACCCGCATCTTTCAAGTACCCTAACATTTTCGGGTACATACTTTAATAATAAAGTTGCTTAAGGCTTGCATAATATTGGTGTATTTACTTGAAATGTCAATAAAGCATCAAACGCATACAAAGCATGGTTAAATAAACACCCATCAATAACGTACTCGCTAAGAATGTTTGAAAATGTAATATTTAATACTGACTACAGAATACTTGCTTATTCATAAACTTGGTATTCTGTTTAGTTTCTCAAACAAAAAGATGTTACGTAGGTAAGGTGTTCTTGCACTTAAGTGGAATTGGAGAAATAGTTTGTAGGCTTATTTATTTACTTTTTGTATTAGAGTGAAAAATTATGGCAGGGTTTAAGAAATTATAAAACTACAGTTGCGAACACTTTCTAAACATCTAACAAAAACGTGTTTATCTTTGTAAGTTTATTTTTTGTGAAGGTAGTAAAAAGTTTAAGAATGACCATTTGTGTGGGAATGGTAGTTGTGAAATGTTTAAAGCGGAGTCCAAAACAATAATTGATGTAAGACAAACCTCTGTTCATCAATAAAGATCTTATACACATATATTAATTTCTTGCCCTGTGATTTACTACAAATCCCTGAATCTATACATGTACACACATTCTTAACCTTGCACCTTTTTCCATGGGGATAAAAGAAAAAAACATACATTTATTCGTCACAGAGATAATTACGCAAAAATCTAGAGAACGCCGCATGTTTCTATCTTTACACACGCCATTTGCTTCGCTTACGTTCATTCAATGTTATATTTGTTATATTTTTATATTATACACTCACGCGCCGGTTGCGAGAACACTACCCATAAGGTCTGTGTATGACCTTTTAGGGCGCTTCAAGTCACTAAATGCATTTAGCGCAAAACTTATTTGAATGCTTTTTCTATTAAACCATCAATCACAATCATAACCAATCGTTCAATCTTTTAAAGTTGACAGAGAGCGAATGATATTTTAAAACATTCGTCACAATTTAAATTTAAAAATAGAAACTATTTATCGAAGATAAAAACAGAACAGAACCTCTTGAAAAATTGCATTTAAAAGTGTTTAAAAATAGACTTATGTTTGGTTTTTGTTTGACAATCTGTTTTCAGACCGAGTTAAATGAGGCGGTTAGGGTCAGCTTACACTGAAACGCGACGCAATGCGTGATTGCGCAAAATTTTAAAAATAGCGTAAATTATAATAATTAGTCAGACTTCATAAACTACACAAATTTAATGAGGAATTCGAATAGATCCCGCAGAATTTAATGTTTGAATTTATTTTCATAAATTAATTCTCTCACTGTAATGGTACGCTTTTATGTAGTTTATACATAAAATGGTACACATATCGCTGTCTTAAAAAGTGTGCGAAGTGTCACGCTCGCTGTGAGCTGAATCCAAGTTTTATTTTATTGATTCTGTCGGTCAGATACGTTAAATAAGACCTTTATAGTGAAGACCTTTTTCCATAACCAGGATTTTACGTTTTAATTGGAGAAAAAGTGGTAATTTCAATTCCATTTATTTGAAACAGCTGCCGGAAGCTATTCCTAATAAAGTTTAAGTAATTTATTCTTTGTCATTATTATCTTGCCTTTTTTATTGTTAGCCTGGATTGTCCCGCTCCTGGACCTTTGTCCTGGCTTCCAATTAGGAAGAAAGAGAGAAATGGCTGAGAAATTTGCTCGAGGAAGTCTTTCAAGGCGTATCTTGCCTTTATCATAATATATTTGAGATCGGTCCAACATAGTTGTCTACTTTCAAATTTCTTTATTAATCGTTGTCTAAGTAGTCAACGCTTTCTAGCCCATACCTAAAATATCTCACATAGTCCTTCCATGGTTTATGTAATGATATAACAAACGACAAATCCACATAAATACGCAAGTCACACGTTCATCGGATCAAATCAAATCATGGTCGTACTGGAACAACCGAGTTCAATCGCCTTTGTACATAAGTTTTCCTTTTGTATTTGAAATGTTTATTTTGTGTACAATAAAGAATATGAGTTCCACACAGTTAAGCTATTGCATAGCTTCTATCGCGGGCCTTGAGCGCGGGGACCGAATCCAGAAATTCCGTAACGAAAAAACCTCACGCTCTCCACTCCGACGGGCACGGCGGTGATACTTTCACTTTTAATAAGGTTTTTGAATTCTGTGGAATCTGAGTAGTGAGGGGCAGGGGGGCGGGGGGGGGGAGGTTTGTTGCACGTGTTTTCGATTTCCGTGTTGGTATTTTTAGAATGAAAAATTTTTTTGCGGGGGAGGTAAACGGTTAAGGGGGGGGGGGTAAATCCTATCTTGTTCTCCTGGATGAAGCAGCGCAGAGCACGGGGGGCAATTTTTTTGTCAGAAATGCGCTAACTCCAACCGTTTCTGAGATATGAGGGTTTTAAAATTTTTGTTGGTCGTAATTTTTTTGCCTTTTATCGGTCTCTCTGAGCTGTTTCTGTGACAATGGTGATCAATGTGGACCTTATGCTAATGAGAATAAGGGTCACTTTTGCTTGTCAAAGAAAAGCGACCTTATTTCAATGTGAATAAGGGTATTTTTGTTTTGTTTTTTAGAGTTTTTAACGTTTATAATTTTTTTGACGCATTTTTCAGGACTGGATCTAGAATAAATGCTATGCAATAGCTTTACCGCGGCAGTCCCCGAGTGCCACACGTCTATTTTTTTTAATTTATTGGTTGAGTTGCTTTGTTCTTAAAAAAGTTTCGATACAAAAAAGATCGTGCTCAATAGTACAAATGCAACACATTTCATGCAACTTCGTATTTAAATAGATAATTTCAACTTGTACGTGTTTAATAAATAAAACTTTCACTTAAATATAACTTTTGTTTTTGTCTGTAATAAAGAAAACTTGAAATTCCACATTTTGTACGTGGCTAAAACGCTATCCGCGAAAAGCCAAAAAAAGATATCTCATTATTTTTAGTTTATGGCCGATCGCCATTGTTAGATGCGCGCGCATAGGAAAACTGATTAATTTTTCCCGCCATTGCGAAAAAAAATTCACAACACGTTGTCACTGTTGGAAATGATTTTTTTAGTATTATTTTCTTCACAAGTGTGTTGAAAAACGTCGTATGATACACGTGTGTAATGTTGGTGATTACCGTCCTCGGCTCTCTTAAGACCCTCACCTAACGGCTCGGGTCTCAATGGCGCCTCAGCGGTAATCACCACCATTATACACTTGTACCATAATGTACTATTATCTGGGCCGCGCGTCAGCCGGGCCGAGTGCTGAGTCAATGTCCAAAGGTAACATTGAACAATAAGTCAAATATGTACCCCTCTTACGTTAGTTAATTATTGAATGTATGGCAACCTTTGTCATGATGGAACCTTGAGACATGTAAGACGGAGACAAAGCTGGTAGGTAGGTGGAACTTGATACGATAAAAGGTTTGATGCACGAACGGGGGTGGAAAAAGACAAGAAAGGTGTACCCCAACTTAAAGGTTGAAAAGGTGACATTGCATATTGTAGCATGATCGCTACAAGACGCTTTGGTTTAGCCTCTTTTTAATTTGTCAAAGCAGGTTGGTTACAACAATTATTCAAATTGCGTTTGTCAAGTAAACAGAAGACAATTTTTTATCGTACGTTAGACGAAACCATAGACTACTATTATATACTAGAGATAGACTGGCAACTTATGCTTTTCATAGGCAGCGCCGTCTAGTTACCAGGACATACACTATTCATCGGTCACGTGGCAAAATAGCTAGGTACCTATACATAGTACCAAGTAGAATAATGTAGAATGATTGAAAATTCTGTTGTAGTATATGAATCTAGTTTTGGTCTGGTTTGGTTTTAGTAAAATTAAGCCAAAAAATTCCAAAACTAGGTTCTAGTTGTACTACAACTGAATTTTCATCCATTCTACATTATTCTACTCGGGATAGCCAATTCATTATAACACTGAACTAGTTGTTTCGCAGATAATACAGCAAATACCAATTTACGATGTTCATATTTATTGGGTAAATCAAAAAATTCCATGAAATGTTCATGACGTACTCGCAGATTGTTGTCAACATATTTCTTTTCTTTCTTCACACTTGTTTTGCAACATTGTTATTTACATTTACATTGGTACACACAAAATAACAGTAAAATTTGGTCCAAACTCCAATTTACGGAGAGCCTAAGCAAGTAATGCCGATATCACGGAGGAACACAGCGGGCTCAACCCGTCGTGATTAAGAAACTGACACGATGAAAACGTTTATCTTCCTTGATTTTTAGTAAACACAGAGCAGTGAACTGAACTCGACGTAAATTTCACTCAAAATCGGAAAGCAAAAGAAATTATTACAAAAACATGCGCAACCACAAACCTTTTTGCAATGCATGACAATTGACATTTGAATTTCACCGGTCATCCTGTAAAGCCATTTCATATTTGTAAATTCTACTAATAGTTGCATTTTTCATCAATATGATCAAATGTTCAATAAAATACTATGACTGGAGCACTTAAAAAAATGCAAAGAAAAAATCAAAAAACATTTATAACTCACAATAGAATTAAAATCAAAGATTTACGTTTACCGTTCCACTAAAAATATACTTATAATTGCTTCATGGATAATCGCTGGCAACACTATTCATTTTTAGTTCATGTCCCAATATGTAGACGGCGCTGTATGCTAAGAAATTAAAATGTATACCAGTTGCCACCCTGTGGACGAGACGTTATAAAAGATGTTAGGCTCTGAAATCATCTACTAAATTACCTATTGGTATTTTATATAGTAACTGTTTAAAAGTGTGTTTTAAAATGGACAGCAACAATATGACCATAGCTATGTCAATTCTTGTGCGGAAATGGCAGGAACTCATTCTTTTTCGTCAGGCCGAGAGAACGTGATATTTGGGTCCACGGGTGCGCCGGAGCTTGCGGACCGCATGTCTCTGTGACTGCGCTCTGTCAGAGACACCAACTATCGTTTCACTACCATAGCATGCCACATTTGCCGTGTGACAGACTGGAGGACTGGGCGGTCCTGCCAAGACTGGTGACAAGCTATATAATCACAAAAAAACCTTGTCGCTGACAAGTTTGTGCTTTATGTAATAACGGATATCAGTTGAGCCGGCATCGGCTGTTTACCCCCGCGACAGAACTCATCATCTTCCTGCCCTTATCCCATGTTACTTGGGGTCGGCGCAACACGTTTTCTTCTTCCATACCGTTCTGTCCCCTGTCACGCTATTACTGATTCCCTTTTCCTTCATATCACTCCTCACACAGTCCATCCATCTTTTATTTGGCCTTCCTCTTCCTCTCCATCCATCCACATTTATATTCATAACTCTTTTAGTAGCATGCGTTTCATCCCTCCTCATCACATGACTATACCAGGACAAACGGTTTCCCTTCAACTTTTCTGTCACTGGCGCCACTTTCAAACTGCCTCTAATATACTTATACCTAATATACCCGCGACAGAACTAATGAACCTTTTTTTTTTTTTGGTGGGAAATCATCCAATGACTTCTCCTGCTCTGGGTGAAGTGGGAGGGCGTGTCAGACTTTTACTGACTAAAACCCACCCGTTTCCCTTCAGTTGCTTGTGCCAGGGCCGCGGTAACTCTCTTTCAAATTTTTCCGCGACCCAGGCAGGCATTGGCCCAATGACCCCTGGAGTACCTGTAGTCTTCGAGATTCCGAACATCTTTCAACGGGTTCCGTACATATTTTTTAAAAACTGCCTGAGTAGCGTAGCTTACATTTTAAGTTTCCGTAGTTAAAAACTATTATTACCATACTTATATCACGTTATGGTATCGTACTTTACTGGTATGCTTAAGTCCTCCTTTAAACCGTTTGCTATCTTTCAACGCTGGTTGAAAGATAAGCACTTGTGTTTGGCCTTGCTGAAATTTCACTCATATCTCTCTTACTAAATATTTAAAATAACTAGTACTACAGTACATTTATTTTTTTAAAAAAAGGGTGTTTTATCTTTTTCTATTTTATATATTTTCGGTGTGTTTAGTTTTTTAATTCAAAATTATACGTTATCGTTTCGTCAAAAGTTTTATTTTTATTTTATACAGCTACAATATACATTAGTGGTCGCTGCATACGTAACGTGTATTAATCCGGATGAAAAGGGACGATAGATTTGAAAATTTTGTTTCATACAAAATATATACGAAAGATCATACGTCACGGGTGCACGGACGGGAAGGCGACGTGTCAGCCCTTGGCATTTTGTATGAAACTAACTTATCATCCCGTTCCATCCGGAATAATAAAACACAATAAGTATACAGGGACCAATAATCTTTCAAAGAGTGTTAATCATGAGGATGAACGATATGAAATCAAATCTGGAATATGAAAAATGTAGAAGCATATTTTATCGAGTTTTCAGCATTTTAGTACCATGGTAATAGTTATTGTTCATAGAATATGTTCAGGCTACAACCTTCTGAAAGATTACCAATGAATAAGCAGGCACCCTGTATGAATTTTGAAGAATACGGGTTTATTTCTGTGGTATTCTGCAGTACAGATCCACATCTTTTAGTCTATTTACGTTTTATAATGCTATACAAACCACACCTTTTTAACTTTTGAAATTGTATCAACTCATGTGACTCATTTTTATGTATTCTTTGATACTGTTAGCACCTGAAAAGCATACTTTTAGTTGTCTCCGATTGTTTTAACATCCACAGCTTATTTTATACTGCTAATTTGAGCCCAGCTCATACTCATACCTTGCTGCCTGCCTTCTTGTCTACTTAACTACCTGCTTATCTGGCTACCTGCCCGTTTTGCCTGCTAGTCCGTCGTGGTGCCGGCTCACCACCTGCCTACCTCGAGCAATCCATGACTTTGAAGAGTTCCGGTCCGTCCTGCTGCCTGCTTAGCTGTCGACCTCAAACAACCCACAACGTGCGAAGCCGGCCCTAAGTTTTTAAACTTAATATCTTTTTTTTCTTAGCTTTAATTTTTTAATAATTATTTTTTGTTTATTAACGTGGCTTACGTGTAGCACTTCTGAGCTAACCGTAACGTTAAATCCCCTAGGCTGAAGCAGGGCAGTGTAATTTGTTTTTACAAAAATATACAACCGACTTCCAAATAAAAACACCGCAAAGTGAAAAATAACTTCAATTTCGGAAGTGGTTTTCCTGTTTTCGTTTCTTCGTTTTTACACCGACTTCCAAAATTGAAGTTAATTTTTACGTTGTAGGTGTGGTACATAATGGCTAACATCATAAATGTAGTCGAAGTCAATTAAATACGCAATATTAAGGATAACTCAAAAAGTACTCGTCAGATCTTTTACACGCACCAGCTTTCAAATAAAAAAGAATCAACAAAATCGGTTCAACAAGTAAAAAGTTCAAACATAAAAAAATACAATCGAAATGACAACTTCGTCCTTTTTGAAACCGGTTGATAAAAAAAGTAAAAATAATCCACAATTTAGCTGCAAATTATCCTAAACAAAAAGGTTCTTGAATGTTTAGACAATGAAACCATTTCAAAACAATAGAGACATTCGAAAAACAGTTTTCTTGTTCATTGACTCCGGCAATCATATCTCAGCGCTTGGCTATGGATCAAATTCCGTAATAAAATTCTTTATTACTATTGTTTTTTTCGACGTTTTGTATTTTTTAAGACATGCCTCTGTTAATGCGAACGATCAATCTAAAATTGTTTCTTTGCTGTTGTACCTGATTTAAGAAGATTGGTTGGCTGGAAAATGTGTTTTTAAATTCTGGCTTTTGTTAGATTTGAGTTTCATTAGTGGCCAAATAATCTTTATATCTAAACTAGATTCTGTCAGCGGCTTCGCATGCGTGAATGTTGGAAAATAATTCTAAATATTTAAACAAGACAAAACCTATTATTATGTCCTTTTCTACGAGTATTGTCCAATCTAAATTCCTTAATATTTTTCAGTGTCGTGTGTTGTGTGTGTGTTATAAACTAGATTTATTAATTTCTTTTATTTGTAACTTTTGCATTTTATTATATAATACAAGAATGGGGATGTTCGGTTAGACGCTTATTTTATTACGGATGTTATTAAAACGCTACCTGAAAAAAAAATAGGTTAGATAGTGGTCGAACGCGAGCCTATCAATATAAAAAAATTACGTCCTACCTTTACCGATGCATTTCGGGTCAAATAAAATAGGAGTGCTTTTCAAAAAATAGTTGGCCGCGCATCTGGAGCACCCTTATTATTGCAGATTTTCATAGGCGGTGCTGCCCACTTACCACTTATTATAGCTTGAAAAATTGTACAGTCATAGGTCAAAAATGCAATCACAATCACCTAAATCTGAATTAAATGCCTAATATTTTTTATGTCAATAGTCTTCGACTATGGTCTCCCCCAGGTAATAAAAAAATAAAAGTCATTGCTCCGAATTGTGCCAACAAGTATAATAACGTACCTTGAAAACATGTTTTTTTTTATGGAAACATTTTGATAATTTTGGTCTCAAATGAAAGGTATAGGCGTGGAACCATTTTATCCATATAAATCATGTAAATCGGTCCACGTGTTAACGAAATATTAACTCATTACTGAATTCCAAGTGAAAGGGACAAGTACGCCCCTTACCCTTACGATACACTAGTTTTCGATAAATGCATATGCTATATATACGATCATGTAACGACACTGCCTTTACATTTTTTTCGTATCGTTCTGAAATATTGGAATACATTGGTAGAAATGTGTTCAAGATTTAATTTTTTTTCTTATCTGGATGTGACTTGTTGTATAATTTAATTTACGTAAGTCGGAGTCCGTTACCATCGGCCCATCACTGCTCCTATTTATAAACCCACCCAATCATACACAGTTCATAGCGTATACATAATTATAATATCGTGAGGAAAGTTCTAAGTAATCGACTTAAACATTGCCACATGATATTAACATCTTTGTTCTTCTTTAGCAATTCTTCTTAATTTCATTGTACCAGTTGCCAATTATATTTATAATCACCCTTATGATAAGTAAATATATATTTTGTGTTTACCTTTTTCGTAGCTTATTATATACTTATTTCTGACATTAATTATTATAAGCCAAATAGCATTGCGTCCGCCTTATGTATCATCAATGTGCTTAAAATTAATAATATACTTTAAATAGCTACTTGATTTTAGTAACTATATACAATAATTAATTCACAACGTAAGCTCTTACAAACAAAATGGTACATATCATATTCTATTTTATATTTCTTTAAAGTTATACCTGCCTTTTAGTCTGCCTTTAAACCTGTTATTATTACTTGTGCATAAAGTTTTAATAAATATCTACTTTTAGTATTATGTACAAGCGGGTATAAAAAGAGGGACGGCAAAAACTCATAAGGCTTAAAAAAACATTGTGTAAAAAAATGTCGATAGGACGTTTGCCAGAGCAACTGGCAGCATTGCCAAGTTGAACGGCGATGCTGATTGCTGAATCTTTAGCCGAAAAACGACCAGCCACGTCACTCCCTCTTGAAAAATACCTACCTATTAGCCCATTTATTATGTCTTATTTAAAGATAAACCTTTATTTTCTGACGTTACTCTTCACGTGCGGAAACACACCTTTAAGTGCAGGAAAGGCTCCAGCACTAAATATTTTTCGGCTTGCATTAAAAAGACAAGACCTTTGGCAATGCCCTATTCTATTATGTAAATTTAGTCTTGTTATACTTATTTTTATATAATATATAATCTTTTTATTTGAATTTTTTAGTTTCTTACGACTTATTGTCATAAGTCGGGCCTACATTGTCCCCCCATATCTAAGTACTAATGCTGTAACATGGAAATATTGTAAAACCAAACCATTTTTAAAAGAGTAACCTCGGAGTTTTCTGCCGGTTCTTCTCCATAGGAAACGACCAACCCGAACCGTGCACCTTTTGTCGACGTTTTATAAGTGCCCATGTAGGCCTATGTGAAATAAAAAAAATAAAAATGATTTTGATTTTGAATGATGACCCAACAATTGTTTGCTCAGTTTACGATTTCTTTTTGTTTTTTGAAGAAGGCACTTTATTCACTACACAAACAATTTATAACTAAAGTGGTAAAAGAATTTGGCAAGTAGTATTTTTTTCAGCATTATCAGACTATATTTTTTTCACTGCTGGGACACAGGACTCCTTTCTGTAAGAGGGAGTGAACCGAAATAATTTACACAAAGTGAAGTGTCTGCCTGGGTACAAACCCGCGCCTGTAACGCAAGTCGCAGTCGTTAATAAAGTTTTCCAGATATCAGATCAATCTGATTGATTGTTAGTTAAAAAAAAAAACATAAACGTAAATAGCTGCAAGACTCATTATCTTAATTATCTATCAGCGTAACAACACGTTTTATTGCAAGCAACTAAGCTCAGCTGGATTCAGGATCCGAATTACCGTTGTTCGAGGAAAGGTGCGCTTAGACCGGCCACTCAATTTGCCGATTTTAGCAAACTTACATGACGTCACCACATAATAATTTACTGTGGTGTCAAAATCAGACCACATTGTTCTTCTAAACTGATGCGGTATGCATCATCATTTAACCTCTTAATATTTCCGACTGCTCAAACTTGTTATGATTGTTAGTTATGTACCCAAAACCGTTTGAAAGTGGGTTTTCTTGTCATTCTATACATAGTAATCCAGTTGTGAAATGTGTCAATATATAAAGTCCAGAGATTAAAAGGTTAAAAAGACCACTTACTCCCGAAGATACATACATCTATGGAGTGGTCAAATTTACCTAGAGAAATCTCCATGATTTTCAAGCAGGGGTGGGTCGCTTGATTATTTATATACTGCCTTACTTCATTTCAATAATTGCTTCACTAGCTACGTATTTGTTGCCGGCAATAATAACTACGGAAAATGTTGCTCGTGTGAGCGCCCCTTGATGTCTATACTCCTTAATTTTATAATCACTACACATGTAGGTACTACTAAATCCTATTCACGGTACGACAATTAAAACATCGTAAAGCCATCGGCTGTTCCGCGACAGAACGACAGCTGTGAAACAACAATAAAGTTTATGGCTGTGCTCTGTTTTGTTTTGTCGATTGAATCGCAGTGTTGATAACAGTCTTGTTTGCGTGGGAAGAGTGTAATCCAATTATAGTTAACAGTTGGCAGCAAAAGCCGAATGGCAATAATTTATTGTTGCAGCAAACGTAATAAAGGGTGGACAACTCGGATTTACCTATCTAACTTTAAATTAGAGATAAGTTTTTTATCGAATGAAATTTACACAATTATTATTAAATAATTATTATATAAAGGGTAAAATCTACTTGTCCGTGATTGGATCTGTCATACTGTAGAGAACAGAAAGATGGGCTGTGAAAAAGATGAATGAAAAGAGATTTAATTTAGCAGAGCCACATACATAAATGTAACTAGATAACGCAAGTCATACCATCTCCCCCCCGGTGGGTTCCGGCATTGTCGAAGCGGGGGGGCTCAGCCGTGGCTTGGTCACCCACGGTGAAGCGAAGAGGAACCCGAAGAGGGGCCGCTCGTCAGGGCTTTTGCCGATTAAGCCGACGACGTAGCGGCCAACTAGTAGGTTGTGGTGCCGTTTGGTAACAGGCGACTTCGCAACTGAGGCGGGCCGGGATGTCTTATGGAGCGTCCCAGGTCCCATACGATGTCACGGCTGAGGGTTGGAGGTGCTGATTTGGTCCCTGGGGTGGTCACGGCGTACAGGGTACGGTGCCCATAATGCTAAATGAAAATCTCAAACTTCGATCATTAATTTTAATTTTACTCCATTTTTTGACACGCTGAAATGGTTAATGCTCCTACCTTCGTCTAACGTCCCTAGGGATAAGGCGTGAAATAAGAAGAAGGCAGAAACCATTTAACAAATAATTTATTTCCCAAAGCCAAGTCAAGCCGGAGCAACAATGGTGGTGTTCGGCCGTTGTACAATTAGGTGCTTTATTATATTTATCCCTCAGTGGTCCAGTACTGTCCTAAGTTCAGCTGCAGGTGGAAGCAGGCGCTCGGCGAGTAGTCTGGATTAGGGCGTAGTTTGGTAGCGGGTGAGTCCAGCTGGAAGCGTGGGGTATTATTAACCTGGACCTTGAACCCTGGAACGCGTCAACAAATAACGGTGTTACGGGGCGTTCCAGAAACTCCTGCGAGTATCCACGACTACGGGGTGATGGAATCACTAGGCCCGTAGTAGTGATGCCGTGGATGGTCACAATCAGACACGGAGATTAAAATGTAATGGAATAAAAATTTAAATTATTTTAAAATGATGTGGGTAGAAATGAAAGATGAAGTTGAAAATATTTTTTGCTATTTCACAGTAAGCTAATTGATCAAGGCTAGATGACAATGATGTGCGAGGATGTTTAAATGTAGCTACTATGAAAATGAAACTAAATCACATGTTTTTAGTAGTATGAGAAATAAAGCTGCAATAATTAATTAATGAAAACACCCAAGCTCGGCAAGTCAGTAAGTGACGATGATACAATATAATAATGTGCACCACTTACCCAAACTGGGGTTGGAAAATCACTTATTAACTACTTGACAATGTATTGCGAGGCGAACAACTACATGTGACGGTTACGCGCTAAAAAATTAATAACGTTTAGCTGCGTAGCAGAGACCGCCAAGTATAAACGTTCGTCTCAGCAGCCGGGTGGCGTATGTCTGTATTGTCTGTCGCTCAGGTAACGAAATGCGGGTGCGGGCGCGATGCGCCTGCGACAGTTGTGGTATTCATTCCACACCTTTTAGTCTACTTACGTTTTATAACACTATACCAATCACACCATTTTATATTTTGAAATTGTATCAACTCATGTTACTCACTTTTATGTATTCTTTGATACTGTTAACACCTGAAAAGCATACTTTTAGTTAACTCTGATTATTTTAATATCCACAACTTAATTTATATTGCTAATTCGTAAAATCTTAGAATCTTTTATACTCGGACATTTTCATCTGACCTACCTTTTCCTTTCTGTCTGTTCATTTTATTATCATCTTAAGCCATAGACATAACATATCATGGACTAGCCCTTCTAAAGCTGGTAAACAACATACATTGCTGCTACATGCATGCTGGTACATTATAAATTATAAGGGCAGCGGCAGACTGCCCCCTCTGTAACCCGTTTTTATTCATTCTGGTCTTTATTTCTTAATTGAGTTTTGAATTTGAAATTCATAAAATATGACACGGAACGAGGAAAAACGGGCGACAGCTTTTTAGTTTGATTCTGGCGGTAAACGTCTAAAGTCTGTTGACTACTTAGTACTCCCAAGTGAAATATACGTACTAACATACTATACAAATAGGTTGGCTTGAGGTCGTGGGTCCAAATCCGGCCAAGTAGCAATGTGACTTTTTTAATTCATATGTACTTTCTAAGCTTATCTTGGACATCGCTGACAACAATAAAGGAAAACATCGTGAGGAGACTTGCTACCAGAGCACCCACGACACCTCTTGGCATGACTGGTGACAGATTACCTGACTTCCGAATACCCATAACGACTATCAAAGATGTAAAAAATATGACAGCCGGGACCAAAATCTTAACGTTAACAGCACAGAGGAATCTCGTTTTATACAAATGGTCATCCATCCACGGACCGACATCGGCAAACGTTACTTAACCTTGAAGTCCTACCCGTGTGGCTCTTATTATTTGGCCACGAGATAAATACCTATTAAAATGTAGAATCATCATCATCATCAGCCATTGCCATTTTGGTGGACTTATTTACAATAGAGTTTTCGAAACTCACAAAGAAGGTTCTAAAATAAACAAGTTTATCACTTGATTATATTTTAAAGATCAGATGCTCGGCCATTCATATCAGCGATGGCGATTGTCAAAATGCAATAATGTAAGGCATTTATAGATAACGCTTGGTAATTAACATTTTAGGCATTTTACCAATTTCTTTTGTGATATTTTAGTTGAAATAATGTCATTTGTCTACGAAATACAGAAATAGTAAGCACATCCTATCCGTGTCAGAGATATTTCAGTGTCAAAGTAGCCGTAGTACGTGCAGTGCGTAACCGCCCTTATTGTAGATTTTTCAATAATTGCACGATATTTTCAATTTTTTTATTTTTGACTATCAGTAAGTCCCAACGTGGGCGACTCTCTTTGTTAGTCAGTCTTAAGCTGAGCTTTCTTTTGAAAACTTTTCCACTTCTAATGATTTTATTAAAGTCTTATTAAAATCTAAAAGAATATCTCCCATGAGCTTATAAGCCGTAACTTGAGAAGATTGTAGAAAGTACACGATTAAAAGTGAATTCAAATGTTGCAAAATAATGTGGTTTGTGAAGTGCAGTGGCGGCATAGTGATATCGGCCGAGACTTTTAAGTAGGTCGTGGTTTCAAACCCAGGCAGGCGCTTTACTTTTTGTAAATTATTTCACCATCACAGCTCTCAAAACGGTGAAGGAAAACATCGTGAGTAAACCAACATGCCCTAGAACCAAAAATTCGAATACACGTGAAATCCACCAACCCGCATTGGGCCCGCGTGGTGAATTAAGGCCCATTCCCTCGCTCAAAGAGAGGAGGCCTGTGTGACACGCAAGTCGGGACCGTTACCACTGGGCGACCACTGCTCTGTATTTTTTTTGCAAGTAGTTTTCAAAGTATTTCTTGCAAAATATTCAACAATATAGAGACATAAAAGATAAATAGAAAAACTCATGATTAGTAGAAGCCAAAAACAGGCTAGCATTATCATAAGATCTAAGAAAATTTTCTTAGTAACATTAAAACAGCCAGCAAAACTACAATTGCGCATGAAATATGATCATTTTCAATTTATCCTAAAGAAAAAACACAAAAGGAACCAATCTTTCTTGGCACAAATCCAATATCAACAATGTTACGTTAAAAGTTATCACAAAGTTTATTTCAATACAAATGAACGTTTTCCCTCAAAAGGGACGTTGATAAAAAATATAGTCGCTATGACCACTTAAAAAGGGTGCATCAGAAAAGTCTGATCATATTTAAAAATAAACCAGCCAAGAGCGAGTAGGACTCGCGCACGAAGGATTCCGTACCATTATCGTAAAAACGGCAAAAAAATCACGTTTTTTGTATAGGAACCTCTTATCTTATCTTGTGGAGGGGCCGAGAAAAACTCATACACTCCGAAACAATGGGATCTTTTGTGGTCCCCTAGATAACTCACACCTCCCCAATCTCGTTGAAAACTCTTTTCATGAGTTTTACAACTAGACTAGGAGATATCAGCCTATAGACTTCTGGTTTTAGATATCCAATCCCTAAGAGGCTCATGCGCTTACCAGCCAGTGCATCGCATGTGTACAGAAGGTGCTCCATGCGTTCTGTATGTTCCCCACACAACCTGCACATGGCTGTCGCGGCCAGAACCATCTTCATGAGCATGTCGTTGGTTCCAAAGTGCCCAGTAAAGGCCCCAAGCAGGTAGCGGATTTTCCCCCTGCTCATATTCCAGATGCATTCCCGGGCTTTGAACGTAGTGCCTAGAAATTTCTTGGAGTGTTGTAGACCGGTATTAGACCGCCAATGTGACCGTTGACTGTGATTTGCAAACTCCCTAAATGTGGCTTTTACGAGACACGTCGAAATGCCCACACATGATTCTGGACCCACAAAATCATTTGCTCTTGCCAGTTCATCTGCCACTTCGTTACCATGGATTCCTTTGTGCCCAGGGACTCACATCAGTCTTACCCTGTTATGCTTCCCAAGCCTGTTTAGGGTCTGGATAGCATCCAGAATAAGACTGGAGTCTATTTTGTAGGATGACTGTCACTAAGAATATATATGGATTTACCTCTGGTTCATCTATCTATATTCTCTTGAGCACAGGCTATTATGGCATATGTTTCTGATTGGAATACAGTTGCCATCTTCCCTAAGCTTTGGATACATTTGTAACCTTTTGCGTATATTCCCGCTCCTGTAACTGATTCTTTTTTGGATCCATCAGTGTACCACACCAGACTATCTTGTTCTGGTGGATCGAGTCCCTTCGTCCAGTCCTCTATTGTAGTTTTACCGTAGGTGGAACGACACATGCCGAACACTCGTAAGACCTTTGTCGTAATATGAGAGCTCTCCTAGGTTTCCTAGTTGCCTCTTCCTCGTGAATGGAATAATGACTGCTTTGCTTTGGTTGATAGAGAGGTGGTTCTTTGTACACCATTCCTCTGTCATCCTCAATGGATGTTGTAATAATCCAGAGACTATGTTCGGGAATTTACCATTAACCATTATATCTATATCATCTGCATAGCCTACTGTGCGTTTTTCTAGTATTTTTTTATTTTTTTTTATTGTAAGTATGGAGTTTCTTGTGCGTTCTTCTCCATAACAAGCTACTTTCCGAATGCACGGTAGAATCAATTCTTATTCCTTTTAAATTTTAATGTATCTAACGTTCAAAAGTGCCGCTTTGTGGCCTAGTTGAAATAAAATATCTTTGTCTTTGTCTGACTATTCTGCTTCTCAGCATATATTCAATCCAGTTGCACGTGGTATTATTTAATTTTAAGTTTTTTTATTTATTTCAAAAAATTTACAGCATAGTTACAGACAAAGTTACAACATACAGAATTAGTATCTTAGGAATAGGGCCCCTGGCTCCCAAACTAGGTATACCTGTGACTTGGGAGTCAGTGTTCCTCCATTATAAAAGTCAATATGTATGTCGCTGGTTATTAAAAGTTAGTTGTGAAAACAAAAATTAAAATAAAAAAATAAAAAAAAACATAAGGTACATTTCCAATTTGTAGTACAAAAATAACAAACGTGAGAATGTGTGTGTGTGGGTGTGGGTGGGGGAGTGGATGTGTGTGGGTGGGTGAGTGGATGTGTGTGGGTGGGTGAGTGGATGTGTGTGTGTTTGTGTATATGTTTTTGTGGAATGTCAAGTGTGTGGATGAAGATGAAAAGTTTGTGTTGGACTATTGATTAGGAGAGGATAAAAGGTTTTCTATTTCGTCGTAGTTTTTATCCATCAACCACGTTTTCACTGCGATTTTACATTTGTGTAAATTAAGTTTATGTAATGCAAGCCTCTTATTGATCCTGTTATACAGTTTTTGACTGAGATAAGAGAACTGGTGTTCGGCAAAGGAGGTATTATGTCTTACAGGTGAGAATACAATATCAGCTCGACGTTTTGTGGTTATTTTCATAGGAACGCGGTGTTTTCTCAGGATACACTGAAGCACATAGAGTTTCCTTACTATTTATCCTTATTATTGATGCCATGTTCCTTTGCAACAATGCCTATGGACTCAAATGTTGTCTTGTCAAAGACTCCCTCTATATCGAGGAAAGCCCCGACACGGATGTCTTGTCCCTCTAGCGCAGCCTCGGCTCGACTGGCAACATATTGAAATGCCGTTTCCGTAGATTTGCCAGGGCTGTAGGCACACTGTAGTTTATGTAGAGGAAATACTTTAAGTGGTCCCTCCCTTAGGTACCTGTCTAACAGTTTCTCCAGAGATTTTAAGAGAAGGAATGATAGACTGATTGGCCTGTAAGCTTTAACTTCTACATAAGTCGGTCTGCCCACCTTTGGTATAAAGTTGACGTTGACCTCTCCCCAAGCCTTGGGTACGTACCCAAAGGCTATGCAGGCTCTGTAGAGCTTATTCAAATGGGGTATCAAAACAGATGTCCCTTCTTGCAATAGTATTGGGTAAATGACTATCCGGACCAGGGGATTTGAGAAACTGAAAGCCCGCTACGGCAAGCTTCATCTTATTTTCATCTACCACTTTCTTTGCCGTGAGCCAGTTATTTTTGGACGTGTGCCTTGTGAGCTCGTCCCTTGTGACTGGTTCCTCTTCATCGCTGTCGCGCAGTATACATACCGGGAAGTGAGTCCTGAACATCACGCCCAGAGTGTCCTGTCCAGTTTCCGTGAGATATCCATTCTCATCCTTTAGATGATTGTGGGTTTGTCTTAGTCATGGACATTGCTTTTCACAACCTCATTCCACTTGGCAGGGCTTCGATGGAGGTGCAATGCTGCCGCCAATAAGTTCTTTTGGCCTTGCATCTCACCGTGTTATAGCTCGCTGCTTTTGCATCATTAAAGGCCTGTAGTATTTCCTGACGTATTTTTTTTAGTTCAGGTGTCCACCATGGTACCGTCTTGCAAAAGACCTTTTTCTCTGGGCAATTATCTTACCGTGCACCGATGGTGCCCGCCTTTATTCTGTCCGGTAAAATTCTATTTCCAGTATGGAATTAAGCTTACCTTTAGGGCTACTTAGGTTTACTTTAAGGTCCCTCCTGTACGAGTCCCAATTTGTATGCCTTGGGTTTCTCCTTCGTCTAGTTTCGGCCGTCGTCCTAAACCTATAGCATATATAATTATGGTCAGACAGGGAGATTTTGTCCGAAACATGCCAATTTTCGATATGAGCGCTGGCCCTGTTCGAAGCCAGTGTCAGGTCAATATCTTCAGTTCTCGCAGAGTTCCTGAAAAAAGGTGTATAGCCTGCGTTAAGGATTTGTAAAGAAGAGCTTACTACAAAGTCCAACAAATCCTCCCCTCGTTTGTTGACATCTGAACTGCCCCAAACGACGTGGTGTGCATTCGCATCGCAGCCAAGTATCAGGTCGAGGTCTTCTGATTAGTGGGGTTACTGGTTCCTTTTGTTCATATGGGAGATAGGCAGAGGCAAGGAAAATTTTCCTTTTCTCTGATCCTGTCCCCACTTAGAGTTGTTGTGAGATCCCTGTAACAGAAAGTAAGCAAGGGCATTGCCTCTATACCACCCCTGATGATGCAAGTCCTCGCGTCATTAGTTGGACAGTCGTAAAACACCATGGCCCCTGTCCCACCTAAGCCTTTTATACTCCCTTTGTTCAAATAAGGTTCCAGTATCAAGGCAACGTCGTATGTATTAAGCTTCAGTTGCCGAGCCAGAACGGCAGTAGTGGCTCTGCAATGATACAAATTGATTTGAACACAACTTAGTCCCTCCATCATGGATGTTTTGATGGGTTTGTGCTGTTGTAGGAGCGCCTCAGTTTTGAGGCTCCCCATCCTTCGTTTGAGTCTCTTCGAGGGCAGTTAGCGACACAATCTCCAGGGTGTCAAGGCCTTCGAGGATGTCATCCTCGAGGTCCGCCTCTGACGCACTGGTCTGGGTCTCTGCCTCCTGCACTACGTCGTGAAAAGAGACTTCTACGATGGCCTCCTCATACTGCGGTGGTCCATCTTCGAAGGGCCCCACTCCTGCTTCCGCAGTAGGTGCCTCTCCCTTGTCTTCTTCCAGGAGCTTGAACAAGTTTAATACCTCCTGGAAGAGAGTAACCCAAGGCCTTGATGACCCCAGGATACACCCCGTCCATGAGGACGATACGACGGATGCTCAGTGAGAGTATTCATGACACCCAGTCGTCCGTCCTCAAGGCAGGGTTAAGCCGCTGCAGCAATCGAATGGCCAGGGTAGGGTCTTGCAACGCCAAGTTGCGACTCTTCCATGCCATTTTGAATGGCTTTGGAAGGTCCTTGGCGTCGACGACCTTGAGTTTCAGGTCCACGTTTTGGATGGCACCCCGAAACCAGCAAGTTGCATCAGAGTTGTCGCAGGATACATGAACTGCACCCGCGACGACACCGGGAGCAACCGTGAGAACAGGTAGAGGCTCGGGCGCCATCAATCCTCCGCCTTTAAGTACTCCTCTGTGTACTTCAATGACGACAGCGAGTTTCACAGCCACCACCGCATCCCTGAAGGATCCGATCGAGGATGATTGCCCTTGGGTCTTCATCCTCTTGGCCACCATGTCCCCACTGTCGCCGCTGAGAACAGCACGCGGTCTCTTTGATGGTCCTCCAGTAGAAGTCCCTTCTAGAGCCGCCTGCTGTTTCAGCTTTTGGCGCTTTTTTCTTTGCGCCCCAGATCGTCCAACCTGGCGCCAGCCTGATTCATGCCGGCCGCCGGGAGACGAAGAGGTGCTGCCCTTGCCGGTCGCGTCCGGGGCCGCAAGGTTCGAGGTCATTCGACTTCTAACGCAAGGGTCCTGTATCGCGCCAGCTTTGGCAGTACCCTTATGCCCGTTGGGCTGGTTTACAGTTCCGCCCTTCGGTAGTCCCACAGCAGTGCCAACCCTCGACAGTGCCGCAGCAGTACCGTCTTTTGACAGTCCCGCCGCAGCCCCATCTCGAGATGATCCCGCTGCAGTGCCACCTCTAGACGTTCGTCGACGTTGCTAGGGGATATGCAGTCCTGGCTTGCGCCGGTCCCGCCGTCTGGTATGCAGTCCCAGCTTTTGCCGGCCCCGCCTTTTGGAGCGCAGTCCCAGCTTTAACCGTTCTTTCGCCTTGTGTTTTTTTTATTTTTTAAATCCATAAAGAATCCCAAGTAAAAATTTTCATCCCTCAACTATCCCCACCCACCATGGAGTGCTCAAGTAGCGATGCTACGGTAGCACCAGGGATTAGTTGAGGGATATAGCGCCCCCCGTAAGTTACTCACGAGACTGCACAGCACCAATTCACACCGCTACCACTAGCGATGTGAGCGAACACTGCCGCCTGCAAGCCCCCAAGGGAGCCGATTGACCGTATCTGGCTAAGCTACGCCCTCCCGTGTGAGGAGAAATCCAGGCCAAAAAGGAATGTTGCCTCAGAGACGTTAAACCACATACGCTCATCGGCTCAGCCACAAGGATCCAATCATCCTCCCGTATGGGTTCCCGCGCACGGCACAAACACGCGGGAGGTCATTGCAATCCATCATCTGATCTTGTTCGATGGTGGACACCCAGGGGCATGACCTCGCTGTGTTAAGTCGACCGGTGATATCTGTTACGTCTATTTCATAAGGAATTAGACCAATAACGGGGCGGCAACCGCGAGAATTAACATCACCGCACTTGCCTACACGACCGTATTGCTCTCCCTCAAGACCACGCCACCTTGTCATCTCAGATGGAGTAAGGCAAAGTAGGTCTGCATCTATACTATCAAGCCAAGCAGAGTGAGACTAAGCGAAGCGAAGATTCTGTTGTCAGTATTTGTTGTTATAGTGGCAACAGAAATACATCATCTGTGAAAATAATAGGAGCCCGTTTTTACCCTTTTTATACGGAACTCTCAAAACTGCATCTGAACATGTATATGAACACCTTTCTCCAAGAAAATAACAGAAAATTTCCAAAAAAAATGGCTTTTCCATATAAAGTTGTCATCAGCTGATCAAAATATGTATTTACAGTGTAGATACAGTTTTTTTTAGAATTGTCTATGACTTCCTTGAAGAACACCTGCCCAATTCACTTATGCAATAAGACTTCAGGACGAAAGATTAATAGCTAACGGCTAATTGAAAGAACATGAGGAATTGTGGGCTTTCCCTAAATAAGAAAACTTTTAAAACCGTGAATTCTACTATCTCACATAATGGTAAGCGATGATGTGGTCGACGGTGAAACACGCTTGGCTGGAATTAACCTATTCACCCTTGACTTAAATATCTCTAGATTGTAGCTATCGGGAAACAAAGAGTTCGGCAGGGCATTCCACTCCTTAGCTGGACGCATAATAAAAGTATTCCCAAAACATTTAGTGCGTATGTGTGGAACGTATCGGTGACGCATCGCCGTATGTCTATTAATCCGATGATGAAACGGGCTAGGGCGGGGTTGGGCTGTTTTTAAAGTATACGATTTGGCCTCCCGATGTCTATAATAGCCAATACACTATTATTTAGGCCAAAAAAAAAAAAAAACAATAAAATAGGCACCTAAACTATAAAAAAACTATTAACACGAATGAAATGTCCATAAAAGATAATCTGAAGGGACGCGCCTCCAGCCTATTTTATCGCTGTAAAATGTTTTATTACGGGTACATACTAAAGCTGGCTTCTCACGGTGCGTGATTTTGTGGAATATCGCGCAAGGCTGATGACCACGGACACACCAAGACTCTTGGCCGAACTGTGTGAGTCTTTGGAGGCATGCGGAATAGGGTGTAACGCCCCGCAAACCTACATTGAAACGGGAGGGTCTTTCGACCAGACGGATGTTGTGTCTGGGGGCCTACTCCCGATCTTCGTCGACGAAGTTACGAGCCGTCCGAAAGTATTCCGAAACTACGGAGTGAAACCTACCCACTAACGATTTCGGATTAATGAGCTTCGAACGGGATCATAGACAATTTTCGTGAACGAATGACGGATGACGTTACAGTTGCACTATTTTATCGGTCGATTACCGGTTTTCCCAGTTTGTGGTTTCAAGCTTACTAAACAAAAAATAAAATATTGTTTACGTTAGGAAATGACCATATATTTAACAATTTACTTGACTTATGTCTTTAAATATAGAAATGAATTACTTTTGTCATTATTGTCTGGAAAGCGGCATTATCCTATTGATACCTTTGCTTTGTTTTCTTTAAGACAGCAACTTTCAAATGAATTGTCAAGAAATAAATAATAAATAAATACCTTGGAAGAATTTAGTAAAATAAATAAATAATTCATTAAAATGGCCCAACCGCTTAACCAGCAACTTACGCACAAATTGAGGCCCTCGTCGTCTTCATAAGTTCGCTCAAAACGGCTGTGGGAAAACCTGAGCAACTTAATTCAATGGAAAGTTGCACTAATTCCGTGGAGCAGTGGCAAACGGTAAGTTTAATTCATTACTCGTCAATATTAATATGATTTTAAGGTCTTGTCCTCAATAAAGTGCACACAATCATAGTCAGCCATCCTGCAAATACTTATAACCCAGTCAGTAGGGGTTACAATCACAATTACATAATTATGTGAAAATCATGACTAACCCAGCTTTGGCAAAGGCATTTTTGATTATTTACTGACTGGGTTATTATCTGTAGGAGTACTTACGAGTATAGTGTTTTTTTCATGCAATTAAAATTAACCTAAATATCCAAATTTTTGGTGTGGGCTGTGGGCAACCTGCTCCCAAATGGAGTTAAAGATCCTATCGATTATTGAAGAGCCACAAACCTAGTCAAGAGTCCAACCAGCTTTTCCAACGGTAATACTAAACAAAATGTGCATATTTTACATTGGCGACGAGGAGAAAACCGTAGAGTGAAATAATGTTGATTTTTTTATACAACAAAAACCTATCTAAAAGGAACATGAAGACTTTGTTAAGAAAAAAAAAATGTGGTTACGGTGACAGTTAAAATCAGTGGCGTTAGTTTTTGAAGTGCATCAAATGTATACGATTAGTAGTGCACTTGCTGAATAGTGCTGTGGAATTTAATCTCGTAAAACCCGAGTTCGATGTGCGAACGGTGGCACATTTCACCGTCGGCGTCGTATTGTTTTGGTCCCACCAAAACTGAATGCAGTAGAAGTAAGCCCTTCAGCTTTGCGTCTACATGGAAGGAACAATGTGGGATGTTAAGCCAATCTGGTAAGTCGTTTTTATTATGTTATGGCTCAGGACAAGTGTTTATTATTCAAACTTCTGGTTTTGTATACAGTGTGGGCCATGTCATGTCATAATCCATGTTGGCTTAATCACTGGTCAAGTTTTAGTGTTGTTAAAGAATATCACTGGTGGCCATTAGCTAGCCTGGCTGATTATTTTTGTTTGAACGTTAGAGCGATATAATAACAATGCCGTACTTCATTCAAGAAAAAATGATAATTCCAAATGAAATGATAAGTTTTTAGTAAATTGTGTTTGACCATTGAATTGGTAGCGGTTATACCTAGCACTAACACTAGGAAATTGAGACATACTCGTACCTAGTACAAAACCAGTACGTAATAAATTTCTTATTGACGGTAATAGTTTTAACACTTTGTTCAGTAAGGATGACATATCCCTTGCGAAGGACTGCACAACTGTCATTTTAAATCCAATACTGACCATTGGTCAATTACATGTATTCAAAACAAATCTTATGTCGCGGGACGATCTACAACGATCTCGATCGATCGATTTTCATCTTCACATCTTAATTCACTTTTTCACTTTTAAAGTAACATTATGATAGTAGTAGATCCCGCAAACACTATCTTTTGATATCTTTAAATAATAATAGAAGGAATAAGTACGCTCACGATCGCTTAAAAAGGATGTCTCTAGGTAGTTCTTCTAATGAGTTAAACGTAGAAAAAAGTGAAGAGAGTTCCTCCAACGATCAGGAGAGCACATACCGTGGCTATTAGGTCACACTGTACGCCCTTTTCTGTAGTCGCACCTGCAATTCACTTGTGAGTTGTTCAGGGGGCGATGGACAGCTGGTGGTATAGCGGGAACATGGATCTCAAAGGATACTATCTTTGTATTGTTTTGTAATAACCTTGAAGTCGTAGACTCTATGTGAAGTGAAGTGTGTTGGTCGTATTACTTGAGGTAATGACGAAATGGGTAGCATGAGTGTCACTAGCTGCTGCAGCAGTTGTGCCATGAGTGTTGTATATGATCTAAGCTGATACGGTTTCTGATCAATTACTACTAAGGCTTAGAGGAACCTTTCACTATCGGTGATCGTTATACACTGAAAGCTTTAAATAGGTACGCTTAGAACTTAGAAGTATACACACGATAGGTTTAGGAAGATCATGCTGGGTCACGTAATCACGTTCCAGTCAATGTTGATTTCGGTAAAGATGATTGTTGAGCAAGCTGTGGAAGGTCGAGTAAGTAAAGAGCAACACAAGTAGTCCGTAGGTGCGCGATATTGCGTTTAGTCCTGTTTTAGGTCTAGGTCTAGATATACCGTTGTGTGAGGGCAAAGCGATTGCTGCTCGGCAAGAGAACCGTGACGTTAGAGGCTTTACTCGAGGGTTTCTGTTAGCTTGGCAGTTTTGGTGCATTAGAGTTTCAAAGTTTCTTTGGAGCGACTGCAGTTGAAGTTAGTTAAAAGTAAGATTTGGTTAAAATAAAACTAGAATTATAAAATTTCCCTATTGCCTGGCCTAGTTGGCCATTGTGGCAACTGTGAGCCTAGGTGGCAACCGCTGGCATAACATAACATCACGCATACGGTGTATTATTGGGAGATTTCTGATGGAGAAACTGAGTGACACTCCCCGACCTGGGAGTCGAGCCCGTGACCTCATGATTAGTTATTTGATTTGTGCTACATGATTAGTTCTAAAAGAATAAATCAAAGAGCACACAAATGCAGAAGAATATACCTACTGGTCATTAAATTGAAAAGCAGTAGATTATACCTACTGGTCATTAAATTGACAGTCATCAGAGAATGACAGTAATTGCCGTAGATTATACCTACTGGTCATTAAATTGACAGTCATAAGAGAATGACAGTAATAGCAGTAGATTATATCTACTGGTCATTAAATTGACAGTCATCAGAGAATGACAGTAATAGCAGCAGATTATATCTACTGGTCATTAAATTGACAGTCATCAGAGAATGACAGTAAAGCAGTAGACTGTACCTACTGGCTTCAGAAAAGGAGCTAGCTGATCTGTTTCGCAGAGTAGAATATGAGAGTGGACTGGTTGGACTCACCATTAATAACTTGAAGACAAAAGTCATGCTCATCGACAGAACCGGTCAACTCTCTAGAACGATAGAACTCGCGGTCCTGCAATTTGTCAGCAAGTTTATATACCTCGGATCGCTTCTTACTGACCACGGAGGAACCGAAAGAGAGATCAGGAGAAGGACTCAAATGGTCAAAGCTGCGATGAGTAAGCTGACACCTATTTGGCAGGACAGAAAGGTGACCAATGTCACCAAGATGAGACTGGTCCAGACACTGGTTTTCTCTATATTCCTTTACGGATCAGAGTCGTGGAGGATTCGGGCAAAAGAATGGAAAAAGATAGAAGCTTTTGAGATGTGGTGTTGGTGAAGAACGCTCCGCATACCATGGACCGCCAAGGGAACAAACAAATTTATCCTTGATCAACTAGGCATAAAAGACAGACTAACCACGCTCTGCTACCAAAGGATTCTAAGCTACTTTGGTCACATTGCCCGTCAGGAACCAGACTATCTCGAGAAGTTGGTGGTAATGGGCAAGGCGGATGGAAAAAGACCTCACGGCCAGACACTTAACCGCTGGTCAGAGCAGGTAACCGCCCTCACTGGACTCTCTGTTACAACCACCCTGAGAGAAGCTGAGAACCGATTGAAGTGGCAGAACATCGTGCATAAAGCCATGAGGGCCTTTCAGGGACATGATCTTCAGTAATGAAGAACGCGACCAAGAATAGATACCTACTGGTGGTGAAGGAAAACATCGTGACGAAACCGGCATGTGTTAGGTCCAAAAATTCGAAGACATGTGACATCCACCAAACCGCACTGGGCCCGCGTAATAGATTAATAGAAAAATATAGAAATAAATTTATTCGTTATCATCATCATTTCGGCCGGGGGACGTCCGCTGCTGGACGGAGAGACATTATGTTGAATTGGACGAGAGGATGCCGCGCAGCTTCCCTGACGCTGCCTGGCCGAGTGTGATTCAACGGTTGACCTCTTTCTCGTGGTTGGAACTGTCTAGCTGGATTCCACCAAGCTGGACTCGACTGGATCTCGCTTCGGAACCTCGATGTACCGGTAGTTGATGAGCAGCCCAAGTCTCGATCAAATCGAGGACTTTCACGTGGTCCACAGACGCTGAGCGAAAAGGCAGGTTGTACTCTTCGGTTCTTTGATAAGCTTGCCGCAGCGTACGTATGTGGTCTACGATGCCACACAGCCTGTTCGGAGGCCGGCTTGTCCGGGAGGGTCGAAGTTGTCGGGCCTGCGCGCGAGACTATTCGTGTATTAATTTATTGGTTCCAGGTAACTAATTAATAACGTGAGTTCTCAACTAACGTCAGAGAAATTTGATGGTGAGGGGGAACCTTCATCAGTAGGCCCGAGATGGGAATCAGAAAATGGAATAGAAGAAGAAAAGGTAGGGTAAAAGGAAACACTAAATTAAACCAGTAAATGATTTTTAAATATTATTGTGCTTTAATTTTGTTATGCCAGAGATGAAAAACAAGAATCTGCTAAATGTCTTATTAATAATTCTGATGACATACAACTTGTTAAAACAAAGAAGGGAATAATAATATAATAATAATACATTTATTTCTCAAAAAACTTGGTAATATTTTACAGAAAATGATTTGACAGTGTATATTTCTAATAAATTGCAGTGACTACATCCTAGTCACTGCAACCAAACTAGGCAATGCCTGTATTTCAGTTTTAAGTGCCTTTTACCCTCGATATTTCAACAGTAAATGCCAACAAAGCTAATATGTTTTATTGTACTACTAATATATTTTGAGTGACTTCTAACTTACTTCTAAATTACATTGTATTATAATAAGTTTAAGATCTATACGTGAGTGAAGCGTTTATGAATGTGTGTGGTGATTTATGTGGAGTATGAGTGATGTGGGTGCGTGTGAGTTATGATATATGAGGGTGAATGTGTGTAGGTGTAGGGGTGAGCGTGTGTGATTGTGAATGCATGGTTTGACCAAGCTTTTTAACTAATTAATACCTTAAAATACTAATAACTGTACAACGCAATCAATCATGTCAACCAAGAAGCAAATGTTCAATGATGTCTCTGTGATCAATTCGGTAAAAACCGGAAGCGATCACCGCATGGTAAGAGGCACATTGAACATTTATATTAAGCTTGAAAGGTCTCGACTGATGAAGTCCACGCTCCGGCCAGCACAGATCCAGGTCCAAAACCCCGAGAGAGATGAGACCATGGAGAGCCTCAGTAAAATGCTCGATGTCCTCAGTAGAGCTTCCGAAAGAGTGGGTCTTAAAATGAACAAGGACAAAACCAAGATCATGGTGAATGCCCATGTAACACCCACTCCTATCAAGGTCGGAGACTCTACACTCGAAGTTGTAGACGATTATGTCTACCTGGGACAAACGATCCAGTTGGGTAGGTCTAATTTCGAGAAAAAGGTCAACCGTCGAATCCGACTCAATTGGGCGGCGTTCGGAAAGTTACGTGGTATCTTCTCGTCCAATTTACCGCAGTGTCTCAAGACAAAAGTCTATGACCAGTGTGTGTTGCCAGTGATCACCTATGGGACCGAGACGTGGTCGCTCACAATGGGCCTTATCAGAAAGCTCAAAGTTACCCAAAGGGCGATGGAGAGGGCTATGCTCGGAATTTCGTTGCGTGATCACGTCAGAAATGATGATAACCGCAGGAGAACCAAAGTTACCGACATAGCCCGAAGAATTGCCAAACTTAAGTGGCAGTGGGCAGGGCACATTGCTCACAGAACGGATGGCCGATGAGGCCGAAAACTTCTGGAATGGCGACCGCGAACCGGAAGACGATACGTTCGAAGGCCTCCCACTAGGTGGACTGATGACCTGCGAGACGCACGGGATCGGTCAATGTGGCGACGCCTGGGGGAGGCCTATGTCCAGCAGTGGACGTCTTTCGGCTGAAATGATGATGATGAATGATGTACAACACATAGTAATAACTCCGTATCTTCATAATTTAGTAGTTGCAAATATTCACTTACTATTTGTTTACATTTGAATTTAGTAAGAGGGTAAATATTTAATTTATTATTTATTCTGCTATAAAGAAACGGACCAAGAAATTCAATAAATCTTTCGCTAAATTTAGTTTTTCTAGTGTAAATGTAAATGTATGTAGAGATCAATAGATCGCGCTACAAGCCGATAACAGTATTGTAGCGATGCCTCGTGCGCATATGTCGCTCGGTTATAAATACCGATCCGAGTGGTGGGGCAATCAGTTCTTGTCCGTTCTTCTCCACGTAGGCTTTTCCGAACGGATGGTAGAATCACTTTATCAGATCCGGCCTTTGCCATCCCCCAAGCGACGCCCTGAGCCGAGGTCCGACCCCAACTGGGGTAGCCCTTAGTGCTGTCGCTTTAGGTTTAGAAATTTTAAGCCTGGCCGGAGGCTACATAGCTTAGTCTCCACAGGTTAGTCCGGTTAAGCAGAGGACGGCTACTTTGGCCGAACTGCGAGACGCCAGGTATAAAAAAAAAAAAAAAATGTAGGGCGATCAGTCGTTATCGGACTGTCGACCTGTGCGGTAGTGCTTTGGCGAGTCAACTATTAATATTGATAAAAGGTGCATATTTTACACGTATAAATAAGTTTTCTTGTAAATGTGTATAATTAAATGGTGTACTATAAAGTCTATTTTTCTAGTTATTGTTTAAGTCATAGTGTGTTGCTATTTGTTAAATTTATTCAGATTTGAATGGTAAAAAATAAATGTATAATAATAATGTATATGTCGTGGTGGCCCAGTGGCAAAGACCTCGCCTCTCATGCTTGAGGTCGTGGGTTCGAATCCGGGCAAGTACCAATGTGTATTTTTCAATTCATATGTACTTTCTAAGTTAATCTTGGACATTATTGACAACGGTGAAGGAAAACATCGTGAGGAAACCTGGACTTATATTGAGTTTATAATAAGATTGTGCTCCATTGGTGTAATTGCTGTAAGGCGTTCCAGTGCGAGGATAAACTAATAAATAAATAAATAATGCTTTTATTGTGAAAAGTCAATAATACATACATAAACTCACGCCTTTTTCCCATGGGGGTAGGCAGAAACTTCAGAATGCCACCTGCTACTTCTTTTGCTTCACTCACATTCATTGATCTAGTCATACACATACCAATGCATTTATATTGGCTTTATTTGTAAAGTTTTCTTGTGAGACTGCATAAGTATCTATTTCTTTCCAGCAATTGCACTAAACTGTATTTCGCTCTTTGCCCTTGCTGAAGAGCTTGATGGACAGATATAATATTTGTAGACACCCCCTGTCTACTGCGCTCAAATTGAAGATCTTCTTGCTGAGGGAAGGTGCTTCTAAGTCCGCCTCATTAAACATATTGTGTAAAACACAGCGGCCAATGACAATTATACCTGAAAAAATAATTAAAATATGCTCTTAAATAGATGAAAAAAATACTGTTCACCTGTTCAATGCATTATTAGAGACACATAGCTATACCTAGTATAAATTACAACTAACACAGCGACAAATACCAACTAACTGGTGCATAATGCAGCTCTCTTGCTGCTATGAGGTATCTTAATCGGCCATTTAAAATGCTAAATAAACGCTGTTTATTGGACCAAGCATTTTATTGTTTATTGGGGTCTTCTACAGCATTGTCTATTGGGGCCATCATGAATCCCCGAAGTGGGTACCCAAAATCCCCTGTAACACTACGCTTGGCAGGCCATATTTTTCATAAAAAGTACAAAATTTGAAATGATACAATTTATTTAAGTGTACTCTATAAGTAGGTATAGGTATAAACACTATTGATAGCATTGGTAATCAATGTTTAAATGGCAGGCTAGGTATATTTTATTAAATACCTATAGATATTTTTTTTATAAAAATGTACAAGCTTTTAAACTTACTGTCTTTTTATAAGGTTCCTCCCAGCCAAAATTATGTGGAAACCTTATGTACTTTTTTTATTAAAGAGGGGCTGTTCAGTGCATTTGTGACATGGCGCAGACAGCGTGACACTGTCTGTTGTGCCATTAGAACATCACTGCTAAGGTCCACTGCACCTTGGTAACTCCCCTGGCATAAAAATTAAGAGCAGCTAGGATCTGAAATTAAACAAAACAACAAATGTAAATGGGTGGGATTGGTAATACAGCTTAACAAGTTACCAGTATCTTTAATATATCCTTACGTTCATTCTAAGTATCCTAAATGTTGAGGCAAAAGAGGTATTAGCTCCTCACACAAGTTCTCAAATAATTCCCGAGTAAGCCTATAGTTCCCTATGAACTCAACGTCGGGAACACTTGCCAACTGGAAGTTTTGGCGCAAATGTCATCGACGTTGCCTCCGCTCTTCCAGTAGATCTCCTGAGAGCATTAAAAAAGCAGCCATCGTTGTGAATTATAAGTTTCGTCGACCGCACGATAACTATTTTGATGTCGTAATACCTTGACGAACGATCCGTTATAACAAGTGTCAAATTCAATTTTTCGAACGGATAAAAACGCATCGGGAGTAGGTAAAACTGTCAAATTGTGTCATTCTTTCTTCGTTCGGGCCCCGAACGAATCACCCGTCCGTAGGTGTTAGGGAGTAGGAAACGCCCGTAACTAAGGTCGAAACGAAGGACTTCGAGCTTAGGGAATAGGCCGCCTGGTCCGAGCAACTGCCCGACGGTTGTCGTCTGACTGTTGTATATGTTCAAATCACGCCGAAAACTCTGCTTGCGCGATGCAGGATTTCGTGTGACGCCAGTATGTGGCAAAATAGATGGCGCTACATGTCTTGAGATTAGTTGTAATATTGAGATGACATTTTTATCATTCCTAGTGCAAATTGAAAGAGAACAAAAACGAGTTCACACTGCACTTTTGAAGTTAGGTTTATGTTTAACATCGAGTTCGTCGCTGCGTACGTAAGTTATGAATATTTCACTCATTCAATGTATACAGATATTTTTTGTAAAACATTTGGCTAATTGCTTCATGAATGCATTTAATGAGTGTAAATTTTTTATAGATAAGGGTATTTTGTTGTATATTTTTGCTCCATCAAAAAAGAATAAGGATGGTACCGACTTACTGCACACCGCTCCTGACTACCTGCGTTTCCACAGACGATAATTTTTCCATGGTGCGTCGGCGTTTGCAATATCATGCACTATGGGAAACCACCTTAAAATGTTTTACTACTTACAAACATTTATCTACTTTCTGAACCCGTGACATTTAGGTGTAAACAAAGTGCTTTACTTATTTAGTTTTTAAAAGGATTGGTTCCTATTTCATGGCAAGTTTCGCTAAAGGTGAAATTACTTTAATTTAGTATGTCGTTATAGATCCGTAATTTTTCATTCCTAAGGTCACGCTACCTAATATAAATTTTTGTTACCATAATATTATTATGAGACTTTTTTTCTTTTTTAACCCCCGCCGGAAAAAGGGGTGTTATAAGTTTGACGTGTGTTGCTGTGTATCTGTATATCTAAATATCTGTGTATCTGTGTGTCTGTCTGTGGCATCACAGCGCTTAAACGGATGAACCGGTTTTGATTTAGTTTTTTTTGTTTGAAAGGTGATTTTGTCGAAAGTGTTTTTAGCTATGTTTGAATAAAATCGGTTCAGCCGTTCAAAAGTTATGGGCGTTTTACTGTTTGAATCGGGGTGTTTTAGCAAGATAAATATGACGAAGGCTTTTTAAATTTTGAAATTTTACTTGTGTTTTGATAAATGCTCTTGCACCCAACTAAAACTCTACGGTGTCCTCCTGTGCCGCTTATCACGGGGACACGCTCTAGCACTCACCGAGAACCCGCCGCGGCTGTCCGTCACCGGAGCCTCCTCTGGGGGGTACCCCCAATCACCGGCACACCTGAACGCATTGCACGCCGTGATCACTTCACGGACCAAACAAGAACATGGGCGCCCGACGACCCCGTGTATGTCACTCCAGATCCCCCTGTGACGGTTCGGATCAGTGGCCCCGCCGCCTACCACTTTTAGGCCGCAGGGGATAGGGACATCTACTGTAGCCCCACCGCGTTCGCCATCAGACGATGGGAAACCCCATACGACATCGCGACTCGCCTCAGTTGCGATGTCACATGTTACCAAGCGTCACCGCAATCGTACTTGTTGGTCACTACGTAGAAATCGGAAAAAGCCCTGACATGCGGCCCCTCCTCGGGTTCCTCTTCGCTTCACCGTGGGTGACCAAGCCAAGGCTACTTAGCCCCCCGCCTTGACAATGCGGGAACCCACCGGGGTGTTAGGTGCCCTGGCACCCACAAAACCACGTATCACGAAATCGCCGCGCTGCCATTGGCTACCTAGGCATCATGGTGACCTGGGGCTCTAGACAGGTAATATTCGAAGGGTCGAAATTCAAGGGAATGATCGCATGACATTCCGATAGCGATTGACATTCCCATACATTTTTGTAATTTTAGGGTTCCGTACCCAAAGGGTATAAACGGGACCCTATTACTAAGGCTTCATTGTCCGTCTGTCTGTCTGTCACGAGCCTGTATCTCATGAACTGTGATAGATAGACATTTTTCACAGATGATTTATTTATACCGGCTATAGCAACAAATACTAAAATGGGCTGAGTCACCGACGTCAGTACGAGAGTTACCCATATTGTTGTTACCCTACACGTGGTCCCCGGGTGGTGCTGATCAGGTGACACTAACTGGTGGTAGGCTTCGGCCGAAGGCTTGTGACCACCCACCGGGCAAAGACGTACCGCCAAGCGGCCTAGCCGTGTTCCGGTACGATGCTCGGTGTAGCCATTAAAGGAGTTGGGTCGAGATAGTTGTTCCACTGCATGCTGACTAGTCTGACTCGCGCTGTTTTGGGCGTATCGGGAGACTAGTCGCGGAGAGTAGCGGGATCCGAGGCACGGTGCGCCGCTGGCCGACCGCAGGTAGTTTGGGGCCCAAGTAGTGTGCCAGCCACACACGAAAGGCTGCCCCGCCAACTGTCGAAAAAGCCCTGAATGCACCATCGTGCTGGTTGGCGACCAGATGGGAGGGCCCGATAGACATCTCCGGGGGGGCTCGGGCGTCCCCGCAGTCTCACGGCTAGTGCCCCAATGATGGCGTCCTTTCAGTGCGTGTCTGTAGGTTCCTTCTCCTCTCCTTTCACTCTATCAAAAAATGGCAATAAATAAAAAGAAAACTGGAGTTAAACAGCGGCTTCACCCCATCCACCACAAAGTGCACCTCACTAATATTAGAGGTGTGCACTCCAATCTCACCTCAGTCCACCATCATCTGGAGACTGAAAAGCCAGCACTGTTTTTTTTCCTTACGGAGACGCAGATAGGAAGTCCGTCAGACGTGTCGTACTTATCCTACCCAGGGTTTACCCTGGAGCACAATTTCAAACCACGCGCGGGTGTATGCATGTATGCCCGAGACGACACTTGCTATCGGCGTCTCCGTAACCTTGAAGACTCCAGGTTCTTAGTGCTGTGGGCTCGGCTGGATAAGATTATCTATGCCTGTGTCTACCGCTCGCACAGCGGATATCAGGAGACAACCAGGCTCACAGAGTACCTCAGTGAGGCGGCTGATGCGGCACAGCAATGGTACCCTTCCGCCCAACTAGTGCAACTGGGGGACTTTAATGGCCACCACCAGGAGTGACTCTTCCCATACCAGTGCACTGATCATGCTGGACGAGAGACGCGCAAGCTTGCGCTAGCGCTAAATCTCACCCAGCTAGTCCAATGGGCAACGAGGGGCCAGATGTTGATTCGCACACAGCCAATTGCTTGGACCTTCTGCTGACAACAGATCCAGACCGATACTCAGTGTCAATATCTTCACCTTTAGGTAGTTCCGACCACTGTCTGGTGAAATCTGTGTCCATCTACTCCCCGCCCGATCCGAGCCCAAGAGGCACCCGGCGGGTATGGCGGTACAAGTCAGCAGATTGGGATGGGATGCGATCTTTCTTCGTATGCTATCCTCGGCAGCCCACTTGCTTCTCTTCGGACGATTCATCGTCATGCGCTGATGCTGTGACAGAAGTGTTGCGTCGGAGGATGGAGTACTATATTCCATTCTCAGACGTAGCAATGTCTAACGTCGACCGACCATGGTTTGGAGCCGAGTGTAACCACGCCAACGCGGTTAAACACAAGGCCTACCAGGCATGGGTCGACGCTCGAACGCGCAAGGCAAATGACGTGAGTCAGAAGAAGAGAGCCTTCAACACAGCTGCCAAGTCCTGCAAAAAGATGATGCAAAGAGCACGGTTTGACCACATTAGCAGAATCGGGCACAAAACTTTTGTCGTCCCTCACTACCACCACTGCTGAAACCTGACGGGTCACTGGCCCACTCCGCTGAGGAGAAGGCAAACTTGTTTGCCTCCCTTTTTGCGGAATCTTCGCATCTGAATTCTGATGGCGCGCAGCCTCCTCCTTCTCCTGATGGATGTGTGAAGAGTATGTCGGACATTCGCATCCATCAAAAGAACGTCCGTAGAGATCTGCGTAGCCTTGATGTGAACAAAGCGAGTGGCACCGACAGGATACCAGCAATTGTCCTTAAAACCTGTGTACCTGAATTGTCTCCGATCTCGACACGCCTATATCGCCTTTTGATAGAGACTGGAAAAGTGCCGAAGGCTTGGAAGCAATCCAACGTACAGCCCGTGCCCAAGAAGGGCAGTCGAGCTGACCCGGCCAACTACAGACCCATATCTCTAACGTCCATCCTCTGTAAGAGTATGGAACGTTTGCTCAACGGTAAACTCCTGGCATACCTAAAAGCGAACAACATCCTCAGTGACCGCCAAAACGGCTTCCACCGAAATCGGTCCAATGGGGATCTTTTAGCGTATGCCATTCACATCTGGAGTGAGGCCATCAAGAGACACGGGGAAGCGCTAGCCATCTCTCTTGACATCTCGAAGGCTCTTGACAGGGTCAGGCACGAAAGCCTCAATGGTAAGCTTCCTTCCTTCGGTCTGCCTAGTGGTCTGTGTGATTGGATTGCGGACTTCCTGAGAGATCGATCCATCCGAGTGGTTGTCGACGGCTGCTCGTCCGATCAGTTAGATATCAACGCCGGAGTCCCTCAGGGGTCAGTGCTCTCGGCAACATTATTCTTGCTGCACATTAATAATCTACTAAAATCCGTAACCTTTGGGTACGCAGACGACAGCACTGTTGCTGATAGATACGTATCCGGCGCACGGGCTACTGGGCCTCAGATTCAGTCTCTCCAGGAGGCCATAGTTGAACGCTTGAACCTGTACTTGAAGGCGATCTCCGAATGGGGTGATGCCAATCTGGTCAGTTTCAATGCTGTTAACCCAGGCGTGTCTTTTTTCCGCTAAAAGAGACCATTCCACCCGGCTCCTTCTTTCCGTGGTGTAACCGTGCCTTTGACGGACCACCTCGAACTTCTTGGTGTTACGTTGACATCGACCCTCAACTTCGGTCCATAAATTGAGGCGAAAGCTCAGTTAGCTGCAAACAAGTTGGTGATTCTTGCAAAGGTGGGACGGTACTTCACGCCTGAACAGCTGCTCAACTTGTATAAGCGCAAGTTCGGTCATGCATGGAGTACTGCTCCCACCTCTGGGATGGATCTGCCAAATACCAGCTTGATGCACTTGAGTCGATTGACAGACGGGCCAAAGGGCTTATGAGCCTCGAACATCGACACCGAGTCGCCAGTCTGTCGGTTTTTTATTGGTTACATTTCGGGGAGTGTGCGACGGAACTGCACAATTTGATTCCGCCGGCCCTTTCCATCATCGGACTACAAGATGTACGGCCATGCGCCATCGGTATATGGTAGACATCCCTCCCATACGCACAAAACGTTTTGCTAATACTTTCATTGTGCGTACAGCTAAGGAGTGGAATTCCCTTCCGGAGTCTTTGTTCCCTGATAGCCACAACCTAGGAGTTTTTAAGTCAAGAGTGAATAGGTTTCTTCTAGGCAAGAGTGTTTCACCGTAGACCACTCTGGGCCATTATCATCATCATTGTAGCCGTAATACGCCCACTGCAGAAAAATCGACACCACATTGCCATACTTCCAACAACCATATTAGTTATTTCTCTCTCTCTCTTATTTACAAATTTCAATTATTTCTGTTTGGATTATTTTTAAGCCGAAGTGCGTTCATAGGGAATCACCACTTTGATCGGTTCTTTGGGTTAGTGGACGATTCGCACAAATTTAACTCGTCCGAAACGTGCGAAACGACCCCTTCTAAAAATATTATATTTTCTGTAGCGATTCGCCCAAAGTGATATCGGTGTACGAATTGGCCACTCCAAAATTTTGTAGTAGGCAATTGGCACAAATTTTATTTTAGAGAACACAAAATAAAAAAAAATACAGTCTTGCTCACCCGTCTCGGAAATAATATAAAGAATTATCGAAGTTAATAGATATTTTACTAGAAACTAGAAATAAAAACATTAAATAAGTAATTACCACTTAAAACGTGGAGGTATGCACTTTAGATATGATAAACAGGCGACAAAACAATAAGAGAGAGACAACAATAATCGCTAGTAAAAAAATGAAAGAGAAAACTCTGTACGCTATCAGCTCATTCTGGTACCGGTAAAGACTAACTTAAGTACCAGGCCCCCCTAGCCAACTTACAAACGTTTCGTATCGAATCTCTTTATACATTCGTTAATGCCTTCTATTTGTATGGTCTGACCATGTGACTTAACTTTCATATGTGTTATTCCCATACATTAATGTGTTCTCTACTAGCGTTATTAATTGTAGATTGTCAACTTGGCTTCAAGTGCAGGTTATTATAATCATGAGGAAGCTAGGCTGGAATCATGAGCGGTAAAAATAGTACCGGGTGATTTTCGATTCTGAAGTTCTAGTACTTTGTTAGTCTCTACCGCTTATGATTCTAGCCCTGTAAATACTTCTTCATGATTCTGGCCTCCTGGTGTTTTGCCTACTGGTAGTAGTAATTACTCTTTAGCGGTAATGATTCCGTCCCCGCAAATACTAAGACTATTTCATGATTCTGGTAGTTTGGGTATAAATGCTTATAATGTCAACATCTGTCAAAGAAAGTTATATTTTTATGAAGTTATTAAACTCTCTACTGAATAGAATCGAATCTTTGATTTTGATGTCCTAGAAAAATTAACGTTCAAAACTAATAAGTACCTACTGGTCCGTAGATGCCATTAAATTTTGTGGAATAAATTGCGAAAAATATTGATAGGTACCTTAAGTGGCATAAAATCAGTTTCCGTTCAAGTGGTTGCCCAATGTGGAATACGTCCCCAAACCATATAGTAGTTATTTTAATAAAGATTTTTGTTATTAAGTCTTTTCTCATTTCATATCAATAATAATATTAATATTTTTAAAAGGGGTCGATTCGCACTTTTCAGGTGAGTTAAATTCGTGCGAATCGTCCAATAACCCGGTTCTTTGCTTAGCATAACTTTACAAGTAACATTATTTTAATGAATGCGTCGCCTTAGAGATGGAAAATGTTATTTTATTTTACTTGTTTGTTTTTAAATTTTCCAAGACTCTAGAGGCTCAATAAAGAAGGTTCAAAGTGAACTTTACATATTTTTAGAAACAAGTTCCTTATCACGGATGGGGGCTACACGGGCAAAAGTGTCAGCTCCACTTTTGCTAATATCTCAGAGCAATGACTATTTATTCTAAAGCATAGAGGGAGCATACAAATTAGAGACAAATTACGATATATCTAAGCTCTTCTCTCTTATGACGCAGATTGTACACTTAAAAGAGACAAACGTATAAGGATTTATCTATGCTTAAAACTAAGTGGACATTCCGAAATTGTCAAACGGTCATACTTGGTCTCTTATTATACGATCAATTAAAAAGAGCACAATGGTTGCTTAGTATACTGTTAACCGTACAAACTATTTGTTTAGTCGTATATTACGTCGTGAAAGTAAGTATGTGTGCTGGGTCATTGTTTTATTAAAAACTAATAGATTTTTAACATAATTTTGTAAATAAAACGGTGCGAAAAACAGATCAATAAGCTGTTGACATGGCTTGTTTTGTGTTATCTTGTAAGTCGCATTCGTCACGGAAAGAAAACAATAAATTTGTAAGCTTTCATCGGTAAGAGTTTTTTATTCAGTTTTCATATAAAATCACGCGAAATATTTGGATGTGATCACTTATAACATACATATTAGATTGATAATAATCCCTTCAAATTATCTTTATTAAAAATTATGTAGTAATATCGAATTAATTTTCAAAAATAATATTTGTTTATTTATTAAGCTAGTGATGTAATACTTTTTATCGATACGATAATTTTATGCCCATAAATTGGAGATAATTGGTTTAAAGCGATTCCAAGAGCCAGAAATTATTGGACTAAGCAAAGCTGAATATGTTTTAAACATTTTACGGACGACTGCTTTATAAGTAGCGATAAATGGAGAAGGCATTAACCTGGCGCCATACCATCTCTATTATTGGTAAGTAAAGCCATCTGACAAAAATATTTATTTGTGAAGTATGTTTACAAAGCCTCGAAACCAGAGATAGTAATTATTATTAATTGTTTTTATAGATCCAGGTGGGTTAATAAAACCATCTTCCAGTACTGCCAAATTTTGTAGAGTGAGTGAAAAGATACTCCGCGAGTATGAATTAAAAAATGGAACAAGAATGTTAGGATTGCCGAAACATATGACCAATATGATTATAATAGTAAACAATCTTCTATTACCTACAAACTTTTTTGCAGATATAATTTTTTTTTTTTTTTTTTTTTTATCTATTATAGGCTCGCGCTTGACCACTATCTCACCTGATAGTAAGCGACGATGTGGTCGATGGTGGAGCACGCTTGCCTAGAAGTAACCTATTCACTCTTGACTTAAAGACCCCTAGATTGTAGCTATCGGGAAACACAGACTCCGGCAGGGAATTCCACTCCTTAGCTGTACGCATAATAAAAGTATTCCCAAAACGTTTAGTGCGTATTGGTGGGATGTCCACCATATAATAATTGAGCACGGTTTGCAGAATGTCTTCACAGAAGATCACAGAGCACGAACAACGATTTAAATATTAGAATTCACTACATAACAAAGAAAACTGTGGATAATAAGAAAAAATTAGGTCACATTTGACTAAAACTGTAATATTTAAAGGACAGTAGACTGGAAGAAAGCAGTTTAAATTATTCGAATTTCGATTTATTTTATTTTAAATCCACAAATATTAAATAAAAATTCTTTTTGATCCGATTGTATTTATTTCATTTCATAAATTTTAGATAAAACACCATCACAAAGAATAATCCGACTTCCAAAGCAAAACACTAAAAAGCTAAAATAAATTTCGTTTCGGCAATCGGTGTCTTTACCTTCTTTATTTTTGTCGTTTTGCGACACAGACTTCCGAAGTGGAAGTTATTTTCTTTTTAGTGTTATGCTTTTGAAAACGGTTTATTTTTTGTGAAAAAGCTTTTTATTCTTCTTTTTAACCACCATCACATTTGGTACACCATCATCAGCAAGGTCTATAGTAAGGTACGTAAAGGCTGGACAAAATACCAAATTTACAGATTCGTGCTATTTGTCGTTAAGGAGTTCGGTTGTATGTTTCATATCTTGAAAACTGCTAAACCGATTTTGATGAAACTTATACTGTTTCCTAAGTTGAGAGATACTTAATCCAATAAAAAAGAATGATCATAATCCGATTACGAGGTTCAGAGAAATGCGTGAACAAACATACATACAGAAATTAAATTTGACACACGTATTCAGAAGCCCACATAACGTAAATTCTATGAATATTGTGCAAATCCAACAATATTACATACATACGCATCGAATTGATAACCTTTTTTTATAAGTCGGTAAAAAGAAAAGTAAGATGATTTCATGCTTAGCAAGGAACGATAAGCTGCAAACTAATGCTCGTTACTTTCGTTGGAGATTGGAAAGCGGTTAAAAAAATCTGACATCAGTGTTTGGTTGATTGACTTTGCAGCTCACACGACAGGAAGAAGAATAGGATTATCATGTAAAAGCCTGTTGGAACCAGAGCGAGATTTTTTAAACAAACAATGTGCCCTTTGTTTTTATAATCCATGGAATTTATGACATGACAATACATTCATTCCAATAAGTAAATTCAATGTCAAAAATAAATTTATATCGATACCTCTGCAAAATACCGCACATCACTACCGAGACAAAAAATGTGGACAGTATTGCCATAAGCAACCCTTATAACTATATACCCGTCCTTGTTATTCACACTGAATGTGTCATGAGTAAAAAGAGTATGACCAGACTGAAATTTCACGCTCCCTCTATGCTTTAGTCATTGCTCTGAGGCTAATATAGTACGCTATTTCGTATTAGTTCTATATTTGAATTTTTTAATGCAGTAATTGCCAGATGGCCAGCGTATTTTGAAAAGATTTTGATAGAGGGATGGATGATACCTATTATCCTTTGTTTAACAACGTTTGTTGTGAACGAGAATATCATCCATCAGTTTTAAGGTGTTTTCTTACGAATATTTTAAAACAACTTTCGCAAGTTTGATTGGATGTTTGTTACTCAATCACGAAACGGACTTGGATGAAATTTGGCACGAATACACTTTTATCCCTATAAATTAGGTACAGTTGGTCCCTTGTGATAATAAAACACATTTGACGCGGAAGAAGCTGTGGGCGGAAGCTAGTTTCTGTTTACTTTGTACCTGTTATTCTATAGCGAACGACCAGTGTCTTGGAAGAACTAGTTAGAAAGATGTTCCTCTTTCTAACTAGTTCTTCCAAGACACTGGTCGTTTTTATTAACTTCACTGATTAAGTCCAGACATCAAAGGTCAAGAAACTGAGATCAATGTACTGGTTAAAAGTTCTCACTTCACTGTTAACCTGGACCTTTGTATTTATGAGCAGTCAATGGTCCGAGAACATTTCATGTTCATTGGTCTATAAATCAAATCAAATCAAATGTCCTTTAAATTTCAAGATGAAATTAATCTCTTTAGTATTGGTAGCGCTGAAGAGGGTTTAGGTTGCGAAATGGAAACCTGACCTATGTTATAAGGATTTTTTCAAAAAAAGTTAGATGCTATTTCAACTCAGTTTGAGACAAAATTTTGCAAACAGGAACTATAAATTTGAAAGAAAATGAGATTATTTTCCCCAAGGACTACGCATACCATAAAAAAACAACAAAAAAAACTGAGAATATACTACAAAGTATGTGTTACAACCACGCAACGGTTAATTCTTCTTCTTTTTCTTGTCGAGTAGATCGAATACTCTTTAAATATTGTGGGTCCAATAGGCGGCCACATCAATTGCAGCGTCAGAAGTGTTCTAAAGGTCCTCTAAAGTTCAGGTGCAGGTGCAGTAAGTACTTGGGGCACTCCACTACATGTGTTTGTAAGCAGCGGCCTCTCTGCATACGCAATCGATTCAGATATATTATTATACTACATTTTATGTATCAGTATTGTTCGTTTAATAAAATAATTGCAAGCTTTGTCATTGCAGCCAAGGCGTGACTAAATGGCCATTTTCAATATACTTACACAACATTTTTTAATAAAAATACAACACACATCGCTTATCATCGGGTGAGATAATAAATCAAACGCGCACCTAACCTAAAATAAAATAAATCAATAAATTGCAGTCTTTTTTCGTAATTGATTCGATAGGCGGAGAGCGATTTGCACCAAATGGACCTCACTACATCTTTTCACTTTGCACATACTTACGAAAGCGACATTTTCTTTAATTTTATTAGTGACAGGTGCGACGTAAGCTTGCCTCGTATGTATTTATTTCGTACTCTGTTAAGCCGAGTTACACCTCAATGCGTAGCATTAGCTGTTTCATAAAAAAGGTCCGTAAAGCTTTGATCCTTAATCCGTGGACAAGGCGAAGCTGTTAGGCCCCTCTTTGAGGAGTGGCTTGAGAGGCGTCACGGCGTCCTTACCTTCCGCCTGACGCAGGTCCTCACCGGACATGGCTGCTTTTGGAGGTTCCTGTTCTGGATAAGGCGGGCGGAAACTCCCGGGTGTCACCATTGTATGGATCGCCCGGAGGACACGGTGGAGCATACGGTGGAGATCTGCCCCGCTTGGGCGGAGCACCGCCGTGTCCTCGTGGAGGCGATCAGCGGTGGCGACCTCTCGCGTCCGGCCTTGGTACGGAGCGAGAGGGCATGAGCAGCTGTCACCTCCTTCATTCTTCCTTTAATGCTTGGGAATGAGGAGGCAAAATGCGTGAGGGAGACACAACAGAGATGCCCTCACGCCCCTAGCCACCGCAGGAGACGCCCTGGGTGTCGGGAGTCGCAAGCCGATTCCCGGCCACCGTAGGCACGGGCTTGCGGACGGCGAGTAATGGGTAGATCACCGTCCGATAAGGACCAGGCCCGAGTAAACCTCGACAGCGCGTAGTGTTCCACGCGCGCCTCAAAGAGATGTCAGCAAAAATTTACGGGGTCCTTTAGGGCCGATGCCTGTCTGGGTCACAGATAAATTTGAAAGAGTTACCGCGGCCCTGGCACAAGCCACTGAAGGAACACGGGTGGGTTTTAGTCAGTAAAAGTCCGTCTCGCCCTCACGCTTCACCCAGAGCGGGAGAAGTCATTGATAATAAAAAATAAAAAAAGGCGAAGCTGTTAACGTCCTTCGTGCTTATTGGTCTAGCTCTGTCTTCTGCTTAGTACGGATGGATGTTTCTTGCGGGACAGATGAATCGTTTCTCCGGGACTTAATTTTTATGATGGTTACCACTGTTCAGGCTATTTAGAAGTTGAAGTGGTTACAAATGCTGCGGCCAGACTAATCTCAAAAATCCTTAACATTGCGTTATGATTCCCTTAATCGATTTTTACAACCTGGGCGATTTTCTGTTTTTACGATTTATGGTAACGAGAAACCCCGATATTTTGTAATACACAAACCCACAAACCCCACAAAGGGGTGTTATTATTATAAAATATGGAGGCTATCAAAGTTGATGACGTCACGAATTACTTGTAGTGTACCTACCTATTCTTTTATTCATCCATTTCGTCGTTTTTTTTTATTAAACGTTTTGACTTTGACTTTGACTTTTCTTAAATTGTTTAGAGCTTCATCTAATAGTAGAGCTTGTCTAATTAAAGCAGAAGAGTTCATCAACCTTTGTCGCAGTTCTAAAACAAATAGAACGACGTCTAAACACGAAAGGCAAGATCTAATCAAACACACTACACTAGTATCCAGCCCTAATTGCAGACAATTTCCTTACGAAAACGCAAAAGAAAAGCAAACATACAATTATTAATGATTTCTTTAAGAACATTGTATTGTATTAATATGCATTTCTTTGTACCTTTAAGTGAAACAAAAATGTTGTAAAGATTACCATACAGCGGCTTTTCATTCACATCAGCATTCTCATTAGCGATTTTGATTGTCCAAAATTTGAAAAGTAAGGATTTAACACTGTTTCTTCCCAGTTTTTAATGTTTACTTGTAACACCGTGTCGCTGGGCTGACAACGATTTTGACAGTACACAGTCGAAAGAGAAAGTTGGTAACGTAAACGCGCTGAAGTCGGGTCCTTGTCGAAACATATCGAATCGAGATGTGTTTCGCCCATTGTAAATGTTAATTGCGCCCACCGGTCGCAACCGGCGTTGTGGGACGCCCGCGAGAGTGGTGTTGAATATATTTCAAGTACATCGAGGTGCTTTTGTGGGAAACGCGTGTGTGTCTGACGGAAGCCGGAACCCGGCCCAGAACGCGTTGGTGGTCCCAATCTAATCATTGTCCTTTATTATATACATATTCTCGTATCCTTAACCTCACGGCACGATATTGATCGACCCCCAGGAGTCTAACGCAGGAATCTAAGGTGAGTGACTATAATATTACCGGCCAACCCTTGTGCCACCTTATACCCGTAGTAGGAACCAGTATATCTCACAACAAGGAGCAAATCCCTAGCTTTCCTCTGCCGCGAACCGCGGTTTCGTGGGATACAGGTTCAGACAGGGTCCAGGAGTTCCCAACGCTGCTTGGGCCCCAGCGTTAGCTCCTGGCTTGGGACCAGAAGACCTGTATTTAACAAACACATATATGACACGTTGGGAACCTCCCAACGTGTCATATATGTGCGCTTATCAATTAAATATTTTATTTATATTTTTCGTCGGTGGTTTTTGCTATTAGAATGTTACTTTGTCTCTCGAGAGCCTAGGCTCTAGGCTAGATCCTAGGTTCTGACCTCACTAAAATCCAGAGTGTGTGGCTGAAATAATGTTGATAACTTTTGCACGCCTACGGAGCCTACGGCCTGAGGAATAACTGCCCAACAAATTGCTGGAACTGTAAACAGTCTCATCGTTTGTGCATGCACAGAGACCCTAGACAAGTGATATTCTATCATCGAAAGCGTGGCGATAGCGATTGTCAAAAATTCAAAATTGTATGGGATTGACAAGCGATATCGAAAAATCCCGTGATCAATCCCTTACATTTTGATATTTCAACCATCGCCATCACTGACATCGAATGTCACTTGTCTAGAGTCTGGTACACTTATTCAGTCAGAGCAAACTGGCTTCGGTTAGACTGCCCAAATTCACTTTACAAAGTGTCTCTCTATCAGGGAAGATGATGGTCGAAATGCTAAAATATAATGGATTTATCACGTGATATTTCGATAGTGCTGACAAAAAAATATGAGATTATAATTATAATTATGATTATAATTATAAGAAATATGAGATTGTCAAATCTCATATTTTTTTGTCATTTTTGAAATCGCTATGGTGACGCTTTTATTGATGGAATATTACTTAGTTACAGCCTCTGATTGATATTTCTCCAGGTTTTATACAAAGAGAAGAAAAGTTAATTCAAAAAACCAATAAACCCGACTGCTTAAGAAGCGACCTAAAAAGACGTAAACAAGAAGAAAATCATGCTGTGCAGTCGGGGATACATATTCGCGAGCTGGGTGACCAAAACGAAATGTATCCTCCAACTGCACAGCATAACATTTCCGGAAATAAAATATTTGTTATGGTTAAACTGGAAACTTATTCAGTAAATATTTTTTGAGGACACAGCCAGAGTAATTATATGCTTCTGGGGATGCAGAATTCATATAGTTTTAAGGCTCCCGCAATCCACCAATGCGACAACTATGCGACCACATAACATAGTCATTGTCACATTGTCTCGTCGTACCTGGCAAAGCCTATACTTTTATTAAGTACATACTTGTACGGGCTCTTAGTTTGGGGCTTTTACTTAGCTGAACGAAGACATTTATAATACAACATCATATTTTACGAGTAGTTGTGGTACAGTTCGACAGTAAAAAATATCAAAAAGTTTTATTATTTCACAATAAACCAGTAAAGGCATAAAGAACGATGGCAAAAAATCAACGTAAAAACACTATACATAAACCTAATACTAGACATATTACCCGTAACAAAACTACAGACGAACACGAAAGGCCTGATTTTATCTAAACCGATATTCAGCCACAATTGTAGAAAGTTTCCTTTTCAAATACAAACCGCACCTAGTTTTAACCGACTTCAAAAAAAGGAGGAGGTTCTCAATTCGTCAGAATCTTTTTTTTTTTATGTATGTTCCCCGATTACTCATAGACGCCTAGACCGATTTCAAAAATTCTTATTTTGTTTTAAAGGGTATACTTCCTAGATGGTCCCATAATCATCAGATCAGGATCTGATGATGGAATCCTAGAGAAATCGAGGGAAATCCTCAAATATTATAGGCAAACATATAGCGATTTTGGTATTTTCATCAACATTGCAATCATTTGCAATCAGAAAGTATCATTTGGTGAAGTGGAACTGATGAAGAAGACCACAGGTGGCCACTGGAACTCCTAAATGCTAAATATGTCACGGGCATAAGATATCTCGAATAGTTAACCGACTATAATGAAGCAAATACTTATAAATAATTGGTAGTGATGTAAATGTTACCATCGAACTGATCTGATGATAAAGCCGGCAGGTAGGTACTGGAACTACGAAATAAAACACTATATCCTAGTCATGATTGGGCTTATTGCAATCGTCATGAGATGTACTTTGGCTATATATGATTTTTATGGATATTGGAGGTACCTATCAAAACTAAAAATAGATATATAAAAAACTTTTTAACAAAAAAACAAACCGACTTCCAGAAAAAAGAAACTTAAAAGTTCGGAAAAGAAAGTTATTTTTCGCTTTGGAGTGTTTTTTTAGAAGTCGGTTTGTTTTTTTGTCTAAAAGTCTTTTTCAACCTACGAGAAATGCGGGCTATAAACAATTTAGAAGAATCTAAAGTACAGTTAGCAATAGTAGTTGAGTAGGTAGCTGCAGTATGTACTTCTGGGGAAGCAGATAGTACGTGGTTTTAAGGCTCTCGCAATCCAACAATGCAGCAACGATGCGACGACTGGTTACGCTTCCTAATTTATAGTTCATATTTTGTTACATCACCATAGGGCGATTGAGAGGCATTGGTTTAATAGTTCCAATTTATTAAATAAGTGTCACATATAGTTGGTTTGGTGATATCCCGCGCGGTGGCGCCACGGTCATTACGCCGCCGCCACGACCGTCGGCCGCCGGCGGTCGTCGAGAGTCGTTCCAACCACGGTTTGGGTGCGCGCACGTCCATCATCACGCATCATCTCGCCCAAACCTCTTAATTGAACCTACATGAAAAGTGTTATCTGTATTACCTAGACCTACTGTGTTGTGTACCGCTGGCCAGCATAGTGTACCTAATCTGTGAGATGAACTTCCCGATCGTGACATCCATCTGCATCTGCATGGGAATCGCTGTTTCAAAGGCATGTGGCATAATTAGTAAATTGAACTTTATCCATTGCCTTTCGTCTCATCTGCGTACTTTATACTTTCTCCTTCAAATTAGCACTGCTGAATCAGCAATTATAGCCTAGATTACTCTAATAATTTAGGTTCAAGCGCGTGTTATTTTACTAGTAATCTTCTAGAGGTTATACGCACCAACGACCATGTTTCATAGAAATTGGTGTCGCATCGTTGTCACATTATCACGTTGCACCTGTCTGCTGCAGCCTATATTTTTAGGAGTAGGTACCGTAGCCCGCATTAGTACCTAGCTTAGGGCTTTTCAGCAATAACTTAGCTGATTAAGCACGAAATTCTTGATAAAAAAAAAAATGTGTCACAGTTCGACAGTAGAAAATATCAAACAGTTTTATAACTTCACAATAAACCAGAAAAGCTTAAAGAATGATAGCAACAAAACAACTTAAGAAAACATAAATTTACATTAGGTATACGAGACATATTACCCGTGACAAACTAGACTAACATGAAAGGCCTGATTTTATCTAGACCGATATTCAGCCACAATAGGGTAAATGACAAAAACAGTCCGTCAGTAAGATAAACTAAAAATATTGGACACGTATTTTCTTTTGTTTCCGTGAAACAAAAAGTTACGACGATACAGTGCGTTGAAATATCGTGTGACGTCACGGTGTGCTACACTTTTACTGTCAAAGTGACATCACAAGCCCCCCACTCCTGAACTTTGATACGCTTTATCTTTGTCAATTTTTATTTATTTGATAAAGCAAAAAAAATGCGTGTCCAATATTATTTGGTAATCTCACTGTCGGACTAAATAGAATTATCATTATTCTACCGAGAAAACGGGACTGTAGACCATTTCCCTTCTACATACAAACTTATTTCAGATCTACAAGAAATGCGGGTTATAAATAATCTAAGGGAATCTAAAGTACAGTCAGCAATATAGTCAAGTTTGCAAGTTCAGTATTCATACTAATATTTTAAATTAGCTTTTGGCAGCAACTTCATCTACGTAGCATTAGTACTACGACCCTTGAAGGCTTAATAATGATTTACTTGATAAAAACTATCCCCCATATCCTCTCAGGTTCTTAAAATATCTCCATATCAAATTTCATCTAAATCGGTTCAGCTGTCTAAGCTTGAGAAGGTAGCAGACTGACATATAGAGTTGCTTTCGCATTTATAATATTAGTATGGATGGACCTTCTGTCCGGATGCGAAATTAACTCTGTTTGTTACCTTTTCACGGCCTTTTCTAATATATAAAATTTGTTATAAAATACTTTTCATCCATTAAACAGATGGGTGAAGGTCGTTTCTAGTTCGGATCTCAGACTATAACAAAGTTGGGAAAAGGCTATGCAGATTAAGCGTTCGTTCCCTTGATCTGTACGGATAACGATAAGGTATAAAATAAACTTAGCCTAATATTCTAAAGCATAATTCCCACTTAGTTGTATACAGTCTTTCAATGACGCTCTAAGTAGGATCTCAGTAAGGTCCGAAGTATAAAATGAACTGAAAATGTTTTCCTTGCGTAAGTCGAACCTCTCGGTACTCCTACGCGCCTTTAAAAAGGAAGTTAAGTTAATCTTATGTTACTTTGGATAATATTATATCTAATATTATATAGAATATATGTGTTGGCGTAAGGACTGTAAATTGAAAGCTGTGAATAAATACTTGCCAATGTAAATGATGTTCTGGAAGGGCAGGATGCGATTAACAAGCGCTACTGAAATTTCACGCATCTACATTTTGATTAATTCCGTTCTAATACCAACAACTAATAGGTACCACTAGTATTTGTTTCAACTCATATTTATTTTCTATTCCGAAGGAACAACATTGTTTAAATAATACCAAAACATATTCAAAGATATTAGGTACAGTCAGTAAAAATCCTTTGTATGTAAATTATAAGACTTTTGAAAAATTAATCAGTTAAATTCAAAAACATAAAATTTTGCAAGGAAATGTCTAGTTCAATAATGAAATATGACTAATAAACAACTTTATTATAATTTTAGTTCGTCCTTGTATGTACCTGTATAATATTTTTTTTGCAAAAAGTTACTTACAATCTAAAAATTACAAAATATCTCAGAAAATAAAACTCTTAATTTATATTAAAATTTACCTGACATAGTTATTATTTGATAGGTACGTAATAATTTACGTCTACTTATCTAATAATAACTAAGTTAGGTAATTTTTTCATAAGAACTAATCACTTTTAATCTAACAATTGTAAAATATCAAAGAAAAACAACTTGTTGTATAATCAAATCATATTATATATTCTTTTTTATTACCTTTTAATTAATTTTTCACCTAATCTATTGTTGTGACGAGATCTTTGAATTCTATTTATAGCTATTGAATGTGCTAATATTCACGAATATAAGAAAACCAACAACCGTTGGTGTAAATTAAATTCAATAATTATGCCGACGTCCATACAGAAACATTTTTGATTAGGTTTGACTGAGTTGACTGTACCAAATTCAAGTTGTTAGTATTCGTTCGCACATTAAATTTAATTATTTAAAGAGTGCTATTTGTTAGGAATAGAAAATTAATATGAATTTAAACAAATACCAGTGGTATTAGTTGTTGTATTAGAACGGAAAAATCTAATTTCTGACATTTCGACACTCACTATCGCTGAAAGAATGTTGCTTTCCCAGGCACTTTGCTAAGCTACACACGTATAGATATTTAGTTTCACTTTGTATGAAACTGTAGTGGGATCGTGCACTGTAATCCATGACTAAGCTATGACTAAACTTACGAAAATCCTACTCAAATTAGAGTGGACGGTGAAAACATTGTTCTCTACACCATGGTTCGCAACGTCATCCGATACAGTCAATTGGATTTTGAACTTAGCCTCTAGACAAAATAGCTATTTATGCAACTGTTACGTTATGGACGGTCTTTTAATACGAGTGCCATTTTTCGGCACAAGCGTAGCGCGTGCCGAAATAGGTGGGCAAGAGTTATTAAAATACCAATAACGTACAGTTGCATACAAGATTTTATCTACGAAGGAAGGCATAAAACACAGAAATAAGTATTTCTGGAAGTGTGTTTAAGTATTTCATTTCTCTTATACATGTCATGATTTTTTTGGTAGTAAATTATTTGTAGCCGCAACTGCTCTATTTGTTATATCTGGTGGAGTATTTTCAATATTACTAGATGTTGAAGACATTTTTAATAATATTTGGAATAAAATTTCACTCAGTTTTTTTTCCCGCGTCCACTTTTAATTTTTTTCCATTTAATCTTTATTAGGTATGGTATAAGACAAAGATCTTGTAGCCGCAACAGCCAAATAGTATACGATACTTTTGTTCTAAACTTGTTCCATTTTTAAAAACATCATTTATATTGTTTCGATTTCGAAGTAATATTATAGGTACCTGGCTGTATGTTCAGAATGTCTTTGCTTGTGTTTTAGAATTTATGACGATTCGCATAATGCAACCCGATGTCGTTATGGGTATCATAATAAAAACCGCTGTCAATTTTGTAATTCGAATATAACGAAACCAAAGTAGATAAAGACATTAATTTGGTAATCGTATCATAAATAATAACCGTCCTAGCCAAGCACGCAAAAAAATGTGTCTCCTCCTCAGATACCCACCTCCAACTGACTATGTTGAGCCTGCAGAAAAGCTCCTCGCAGGCATAGCCTGTAGACATCCGCCATGGTCCACCTGGAAATCTCTAAACTAGCTACGATGCCAGGTGGGACGCAACTGTAGGCACAACCTAGTCGGATGGGGTACTCCGATCAGCAACAGTGGGATTGCGGAACCACTCCACAGACGATGCCACATCCCCTGTCCTGCTCGTTATGCAAAAACACCTGCACCATGCGAAACCTTTGCTAGATCAGCGCTAAGGCCAACGGCTTGGCTGAGTACTGGTCGAAGAGAATAACTAAATAAGAGGGTATCATCGATACGAAGAAGAAGAATTATAAACCAAAATTCATCATCATATCAGCCGAAAGACGTCCACTGCTGGACATAGGCCTCTCCAAGCATCGCCACATTTATCGGTTCCGTGTGTCCTGCATCCAGCGGATCCCCGCAACCTTCACCAGATCATCGATCCACCTGGTGAGAGGCCTTCAACGCAACATCTAGATATTGATTTTTTTAAACCAAAATTAAAATGTTTGAGATTGACATGCGCTATTAAAATATTAACGAGCTCAAACCTGAAAATTTTGGCATTCTAACAATCGTTATCATCGAAAAATGCCACCTTGCATAAAATCTCTTACGAGTTTTCGATGAAGTATGGTACTGAAAAAAATTACGCAGAATCGTGCGGCGCATAAATACATAATAGGCCGTATGATGATATACAGACTTAAAATTCTTTACACCGACATAACTCATACGAATGAAGTCAACAACTTCGCATTCCCAAGAATTGAATGCATAATTTAATACAGCCCTTTAAACTGTGGCTAGGTTGGTAACGTAAGAGTCTTTCATTATGGTTCCCGCCCAAATGTTCCTTGAAGAATGTTCAATTTGGTGAAATAAAAAATATTCGTGAATGTTTCATTTCGTAGCATGGAGTGTTCTTGACAGAATCATAATTTTTTTTGAAGTTTTAAAGTATGTAATATGCTTTTGTTGTGATGAAATATTGTGTACAAAATTAAGAAAGGCCGAAATCGACAATCAAGAATGGTTTTGGTTTACTAAGATACAAAATTAGCTGAAAAGTATTTTTTTTAAATAACGATCCATTATTTTTACTTATATTAATTTTATCATAACTAGCATGTGGATGTGGGTACTATAGGTAACAGATAATATAATACTAGCATACAGATGCCTCATACCATACAAAGAAACCGTGCCGACGTAACTAGCGTTTTTCGTCTGATTAGGCTGATTATTTTTATAAGTTCTTTTTGATCGCGTTCGGTTCCGTTCCACGGCTATAGAGGGTGTTAACAGTGACTTTCAAGTAAAAGGGTTTTCTCATTTCGTTTTTTTTTTCTTTAAATACAGTGATGAGTTTTATATTATTATATTGTTTTATATTCATTGTACCAAAATGTGTTACAATACAAAAAAAAACGAGTGATATGAGATATTTAAAACCGCGCCATCTATTGGAATGTAAGGATCGTATCAGGTGGCATTCTGTAGTTTCTGTCTACCCACATGGGAAAAAGGCGTGTGTTTATGTATGTATCAATTTTAAATGATTCGTTCAAATTATCTTTGACGTGTGAATTGAGAGCCCAATATTGCATAATGTTGTGCTAAGGAGAGTTTATTAAACAAGAACATGAAAAAATTATGATCAATTCTAGAAAATACAATATTGAAATATCAATCATAATGTATTTAATATTTTACACACAATTCAATAACAAATCGATGCACATCGCGTCATCTAGTGACATTTATTTTAACCAAATTTTCTTTATTAGCGCTGGGACACCATGTATAGGTGCACTTCTGCCGTACCGTTTGAGAAATACCGGCGTGATGTTATGTTTTTATTTATATCAATGCTTAAAAACATGTCTAATCTGTAAGGATGTTGATCTTGTGGAAACTTTAGCAGTTATCACACTTTTTTTCATTGACTGGGATATTACCTTAATAAAAATTTAAGAAATTTTAAAGCACTTATAAAGCTGAGCGCAGACCTGAGTCAGGGGCTTTACAATGACAAGTCGAAATTGTCATAATTCCACTGTGTGAGAGAGACGAAACTATATAAGACAAATAGCTCCGTCTCTCTCTCACTGTGGAACTATTATAGTTTTGTTATGGTAAAGTACCAGAACTGAATTTTAACTTGCGCCAAACTGGGTTGTTACAAAATCCATATTAATAAACACGGGCCCATGATGTATCACTTATGATAAATGTAACCTTAATTCTGAGTTTAGTTTTTGGTGCAAGTGGGCCAAAAATTAAACTCAAACTATTTATTTATTTATTTATTTAATAATTAATGTACACACACAGTATAATACATAAAGACAACACATCAAGACAATAGAGTACAAGGGCACTGCTTATTTCTTAAGAAATTTCTGCCAGCAGACCCGCGAAAAGGAAAAATGAAAAAGAAATGTAGACAATAGTGTGTGAGAACTGGAAAATAAGAAAAGTGAAAGACTTAAACCAAGTTATAAAATTAGCACACCTACACAATTAGTGTAATGGTGGATAATTACAAATATAAATACATAATTGTATAATATATAGATACTTATGTATTATATATATATATACTATGTGTTACACATAGTTTTCCTGTCCTGAGTCAGAACGTTTTGTCTAAAGAAAATAATTGAACACAGTCAAGACTACCTATCTATATATGGTGAGTTTTCCAAGTGGGCGTGGAGGGCCTAAGCCGAAACCATGATGAATGGCGAAAAACACTCAAAGGAGTCACGGGGTCGGAAGTAATAACCACGACAAACTTAAGCAAAGACCTCATTTTAAACAAAAGGCGTGAGTTTATGCATATATGTACAATATAAGCTTAGATTGGGACTGCCTAATTAAGTCGACAAAACTATATTTTGCGCTCTATCTTATATAAAGCAGATATCAAACAACTTAATAAGCACCATAAATGAATAAAATCAAAGATACAATGTCTGACGCAATTAAAACATTTTAATGATACCCAAATTGTTGACACAACACATCCGCGGTTCGTATCAACTAATTAACGTAATCGAGTTGTTAACACTTACACACACACACACACAACTTAAGTAATTAAATTGAAGTTGAACCAGTAAATTGAAATTACTGGAGTAGAACACTCGTAGAGATCAGTATTTGCTTAATCATCGACGCAACTGAACACTTTACTGATCATCTGTTATTTTAATCAACCAATATTGTGCCATTTCTGGGCCGTAGAGTTTTTCCACAGCCTTCCACTCTTCTCAGTGTGTTGCCTTCTCGTCCTTTTTTTAATTAATTTGTGTTGTCCACCAGCTGTTCAAAATTCGTCTTCCACTCTTTCTGTTGTGTTGGCTTGTCCGGTCAATCTCTCGTTAGCGCCTCAATGTCGTCACGCCAGCCTCCTTCGGCGACGAAACGCGTGCTTCGGCTCTCACTGCGTTACGACTCTGGCCTATCTGTGACTATATGAGTTGGGAAATAATCATAGCAGAGCGAGAGAGGTACACGATAAAAGAAATAAAGAGAGAAAAGTGTTTATTTGAAGTTTTGAATGATAATATAAGAAAAAGTAATACAAATATGAAGAATAACATCACAATCACATCCGCGAAAACAGTCAGCGCTGAGTATATTCTAGGACTCGTGATACGAGACAGGCCATAGCGCGAACACAGATCATGAGCCGCTGGTTTTAAGAAGAGAAGATCTTCTCAAAAATTTGATGACAATGAGTTGTCAGCTGCCTGCCATGGGCAGTGTTTGGTATTGACCTATATAATGTAGTTTCTTTAACCCACCCAAAACATATGTGTAATAAAACATATGGGCCAGAGTCGTTTGTTAAGGTTGTTTTGTCAATTTGTAATGCATTTGATGTGGCTGTGCTATTTTAATTATTCAAATAAACTTAAATCATTTATTTTATGTACAACTTAGTCAAGTATGTCTCAACTTGTACTTCCAGAAGAAGTTAACAAAATTCCGTCGGTTAGCCGCCATTTTGGACGAAATCTGTGTTACATTTACTGTGTTAAAATTTTCTGTTACTTTTGTATTTCCATCATTTGAACACATTTTCAAGTTGAAACAGCAAAATATTACACGTGTAAACATAAACAAATATTGACGACGTTTCATGTACTCGTACTGTTATCAACAGTTGCTGAACCATTACTGACCATTGTTGCGAAAATTGACCATTTGGTAGGCTTTATATATAAACTAGCTTCTGCCAGCGGCTTCGCCTGCATGAAATGTATTTTCTTATCTCAAGGAAGCATTCTACCGGAATGAAAAGTAGCCTGTGTTCTATTCCAAACTATAATCTATCCCTGCGCCAAACTTCATCCAGATCCATTCAGTCGTTCTAGCATGATTGATTTACACATTTATAATATTAGTAAGATAAGACGGTAGGCTTTATATTTATATTCAAAGCTAAAACCAAAGGCTCCAGCCATAAGGTGCGATCTGTCAAACAAAACAACGAAAATGCAAAATTGGAAAATTATTTTTACCATCCCGAGACCAATTTCTATGAAAACATGTTGTTGCAGGATAACGCCATGTATCAACTACATAATATGCATGCCTTTACACTAATTGTGTGTTGCAAAGAAACAAACCGAGAACAGAACGTGAACACAGAGTATAAGCCGCAGTAACGCTTTTGCCAAGTCGAGTATTTCAGCACTTTTGAGCCCGAAACATTCTGCGTTATAAACCCAGCTTTCAAAATATTTGTTTCATTGTTTAATTGCTCGTGAGATGCCATTTAAATAATGTTTCTAAAATTAATATCACACCTCTATTTGCATACCGATTGTGAATGTGGAATTTGTCTTTTACTGAATAAACCAGCCTTTGCCTACGGCTTTGGCTCCATAAAAAGTGTTTTACTGTAACAAGGAAACGTACTTTTGCTTAAACGTATTTATGCTTGTCAATTCAAACACTTGACTTATTAATTGTTTTCTGTATATTTATTAAAATAAGTAACTGTAGTTCTATCTTTTCTGTTTATTCTTTGAAATACTTTTATAGAACTAAAGGAAAAAGGAATTGACAAGACGTCAACTACGAAAAAAAAAATCTTATAAATTTTCTACATTATTAATATTTATTACCTCCTTTATTTCATAGTTTTCAGTATTATAACTAAATTAATTGTATATATAAATACATAATAAAAAAAACTATTTACAAAAAAAACAACCGACTTCCAAATAAAAACACTACAAAAAATAACTTCAATTTCGGCAGTCGGTGTTCTTGTTTTCGTTTCATCGTTTTTTGACACCGACTTCCGAAATTGAAGTTATTTTTTATTTTGTAGTGTTTTTATTTGGAAGTCGGTTGTTTTTTTTCTAAAAAGTTTTTTTATTCACTTTGTAGTTTTGTATTTGGAAGTCGGTAGTATTTTTTTGCAAAAAAGGTTTTTTTTTATTGTTCGTCTTGGGCCGGGTTTGGGTATGTTTCTATAAATGACTGTACACAAGCGGGGAGAGAAAATCAGAAGTAAGATATTATGTGAATTCCGATTATCCACCCCGTTCAGGGTGGATAGATGGACATGCGTTGCCGAGTATCCACCTTAGGCTGTTTTATGGTGGATAAAAAACCGTTTAGCCCTCTAGACAAGACTGGCATTCGATGTAATATATTATGTGAATTCCGATTATCCACCCCGTTCAGGGTGGATAGATGGACTTGCGCAGGGGCGGCTGTATTTTAAGTTCACTCGTGCGCTGAACTACCAGATTTTAATAGGTTTAGAAAAAAATACATTTTTTTTTTAAATAATATCTGATAAACGATCTATTCAATATTAACGAAATTATCACAAACCAATTTAAGCTCTTTGCTAAAGTAATAAGACGTATTTTGCTTTAAAAAATATTCCTCGTGCGCTTTGGCCTAGCGCACGGGGAATATTTTTGATGCTCATACAACTTCTATGAGATACGAGCGAAAACGCCTGGCGCGTGAGACAGATTTAGTTCAATAAAACATGTACGGCAAAATATGACAGCTCTCGTGCGCCGCCCGAGCGAACCGAAGATTACCGGGAACAGACTAGGTTAGTCGAGGTCTCCTATATTTCAATGTACTGTAGAAGGCTTAAACAGAGGTTATATAAATAAATTACCAAATTACTTTTATAGTTTATATATTTCGTAAGAATTTACAATATGCCTGCCTTCTGGGCGGCTACACTCGAATTGACAATCAAAAACATATTCACTTATTTTCTATTCGAAATTCATTTACCTTTCAAGTAATACCAATTGCCAGTATTTTTACAGGCAAGTAGGTTGCCTTCTAGTTAAGCAGAGTCCTCACATGAGCTACGCCCCTACGAATAGACGCGCAGAATCATATGAAGTGCTTCTATTCTATGTCTTGAAAGGTTATATGAATCCTACCTTACCCTAACCCGAGCATTTACCTATTAGGGAAATCACATTTACAATTGAGGTACGACCCTTAAAAGGGGAAGGCTTAATCATGACAAACGAGTTATCGGACGCTCCGATATGTGCTTTTAACTTCAGTTGACGTGCACATACGCACTAACAAATCAACGCCGTCATGCTTGAACCTCCTTGACCAAAACCCTAAAAAAGGAACAAGGCGTCCTCCCAACACAAGAATGATGCGTCAACTCACATCGACCCGGATGGGGTTTAATCTCAAAAATTCAAATAAGATACAATTTTTCGATCTCGTGCGTTTATCAGGCCAGAGAAGGAAAGGCTGGATCGCATCGAATTTCTAATCCTATACATAGAGCTTGCACCAGGGTTTATTATTATAAATGCATTTATTATTTTAAACATCAGACATAAACTGGACCAATGATGTCAACTCGACATCCTTTGCAAAGGCTATGCCCCGTTAGCAAAGTCGGTTTCAGTTATGACTATTACTTTAAGAAACCCCTGGGTTATACTATTACCCTGGCTTGTGCCTATGCCTTAATCGCATAACCAAAAAATATTTCTTCGATGCGTGGCCAACGTTGCCAGCCTCTTCTTCCCCCTGCGGCTTACAACTCACACATCATCAGCACATGCAACGGAAAGAACTAATTTAATTATTTATATCGATACTATTTAAAAATATCGATAAGAAAACTATCGATACATTTTTTCCTACTTTCCCATCCCTATTAATTTCAATATGTCAAATTTGATAGTTGTCATTCATATTTTTTTCTTTTATTTGACAACGGGCCTCTTCCTTTATGGAACCTTACTAACTGTTATAGCGGTTTGAGAAACCTCTTCATCCTTGTGTCTATCATGAAAAGTGGACTGTATTTGAAGGGTTCTGGCAATAGTGCGTTGAAAATAAGCGGGAAAATATTCACGGATCAATTCGGGCGATCTAGTATGGAAATGAGGGAAGTAGTACGCCTTACCTTGTAGTGGTCGATGCCAGCCCACGTGTGGCAGCGAGCTGGTGTTCTTCTACACCAAAATGGCTCCTTCAGGATCCACACACTTCACACAATTGTTTTATATCCGCGAGGCGGGTTAATAGACACGGTTCACAAGGTTCTCTGCAATCTAACTAATTAGATGCATCAGTCTCCAGCCAGGTGGCTTGGAAAGCTGGCGGTTGAGATACGAGGCCCGTTCACGTTGAAGTTTCGGTTCGTTCTGGCGACCTGTCATTAAGGCGTACATAAAGGGAAAAGGAATGAGGAAGGAACGAGATAATTAGGATATCGATCGCCCGCGAAATCTCAAATGCGTTTGTCTATGTGTTTTTGGTCATTGATTTATGACATTTACAAGAGATGGCGCTACCATTTTCATTTAATGAAAATTAAACTTAGCCCTATGAGGTGTACTACCGTATACCTATTCAACAATACGGACTAAGATGCGGATTTTTACATTTAAATTATTAAGATTTAAGATAAATACTGCGAGTTGCATAATACATTAAGTTGCATACATGTTAAATTTTAATAGAAAATTATGTTGCGTCGCTAACTAACTAAAACTAAGAGACCTAACGATCAAGCCAGGCCTTATTGAGTCGGTAATGGACACAGACGCACAACAGGGCGCACATAGCTACCCTTTGCGGTTTTCACAGTAACAACACGGGTTGTATCTGGTTTATTGTTTTTTAAATTTTAAATATCGTTACGGAAATGAACATCCTGTACAGCTCGCAGCAATTTAATTTCTGCATATATCAGATCATAGCTTGATACAGTACGTGCACTAGGCAGTTGTCTTAAAAACTTATAGACGTAAACAATAGCGCGTAGCAACTTAGACCACGACGAAACACGTAGTGCTAGCGCGTAAATTGGTGATTCCGTAACCTCAGAAACCACGGCATGAGCGACTGATTTCTGTTCGGGTACGCCCTCATGCAGTGCATTGTGTTCGAAAGTATGTATGGGCCACTCAGCTGGGTCATGAGAAACCCACGATGGTCCACGATACCACAATGGATGCTGCAAGAGCTTAGCTGGCGTGACACCACGAGACAGACAATCAGCGGGGTTCTCAGTACCTGCGACATGGTTGAAACAATTAGCGGGTATAAGCTCTATCAGCTTAGTAACCCGATTGGCAACAAAAGTTTGCCAGCGGTGCGGTGAGGAATTTATCCAGGCGAGCACTACTTTAGAGTCAGTAAACGCGTACACTTTATGGATGCGGTAGTACGGCGATATTGTGTCTTGTACCTTGCGAAGCAACTTAGACAACAGTAGGGCCGCGCACAACTCTAGTCTAGCCACCGAAATGGTTTTCACAGGTGAGACTTTAGACTTCGCACCAACTAACTGCACGGAGTAGTTAGAACCATTGTATATTTGCATGTATACGCCTCCACCGTAAGCACGCTCGCTGGCGTCAGCGAAACCTACTAAATTCATGGTGCTTCCGTCGACCAACCCCAGATGACGCGGGATAATAATTTCATTAAGCGTAGAAAGCTCAGTACAAAACTGCTTCCAAGCGGTGACTATATGTTCAGGTGGTATGTCGTCCCAGTCACACTTTGCTAGCCAAAGTTCCTTAATTAAGAGCTTAGCGTACACAATAGTGGGGGCGACAAAACCCATTAAGTCCCATAGCCGAGCCACTGTGGAAAGCATGGTTCGCTTGGTACATTTATCATCTGGTGTGGTGACGTCAAAGCGGAAACTGTCACAAGACTTGTCCCAGCGTAAACCCAGGACCTTATGCGGTATAGACTTCTCATACTCGATATCGGGCGAAGCCTTATGAGTATCAGGTATGTGTGCGAGAACCTCTTTCGAGTTACTTGTCCATTTGACAAGGTCGAACTGGCCTCGCTTGAAGAGCTGAATAAGCTCATCACAAAGCGAAATTGCTTGCGGTATGGACATGACACTACAGGCAATGTCATCCATATATAGGGCGGAAGAAGCAGCAGCAGACGCTGCAGGGAAATTATCGCCTTCATCAGCGACTAACTGGCGGACTACACGTAACGCGTGATATGGACTAGACTTAAATCCGAAGCAAACACGATTAAATTGGTAGACCATTATAGGTTCATGTTTACTGAATCTGTAAAAGATGCGTTGAAATCTACGGTCCGATTCACGAACGCCGACATTGAGAAACATTTGGCGGCAATCAGCAGACAGGGCTATTTGAAAGAGACGAAAACGAATTATAATATTAAATAAATCACCCTGTAGATTAGGGCCTGCATGTAGAATGTCATTGATCGACTGTCCCGATGTAGTTTGACTACTAGCGTCTAAAACTACGCGAAGTTTAGTGGAAGTCTTATCTTCGCGAACGACACCGTGATGCGGAATGTAATATGACAGATTAGAAACGTTGTCATCTTTTAAAACCGGACTCAAATATCCCTTATTTATGTAGTCCGACATGACGTCATTGTAAGCGCTGCGTAACCCTAAGGACGCATCAAGTTTGCGCTCCAAACAATGAAAACGCCTAAGTGCGGCAGCGTATGAGTCGCCTAGCGAATAAGGGTCGTCGCAAAATGGCAGCGACACAATATATCTACCACTGTCATCGCGAACAGTGGTAGCGCGAAAATGTTCTTCGCACTCGAGATCCTTACGGCTCTGCGAGGGCGAGGCGGAAATTTCTTCAAGCTCCCAGAATCGCTTGAGAAGCGAATCTAAACTGGGATCTTGAAGAACAGAACAACATGAAGTTGTACTCGTACAGTGTGAAGTATGTGCTGTAGGTACGGAACCCATAACCACATACCCCAACACAGTTTCAATAGCGGGAGGTATATTATATTGCTCGTTATGCACTATGTTAGGCAAAAGCAAGCGCGGGAATATAGCAGCACCAATCAAAACATCGATACCGCTCGGCTCCGCAAACTTCGAATCTGCGAGAGGTAATGTTTTGAGATGTGTAAGTTTAGAGACATCGACGAGAGCGGTCGGCAATGTCTCCGTTATACGTTCAACAATAAGCGAAGAAACGTTAAAATTAATATCATTGCTAAAACGAGAATATAATTTAATATCTACGGAACCTTTAACTGGTTTTTCCGACCCACCGATTCCTTTAACTATTAAATTAGAAGTATGAAAGTTCTTCCAAAGTCCTAGACGCTTAAAACATTCAGAAGTAATAAAATTACTTTGAGATGCGCTATCTAGTAAACAACGTATTATGTGCGGCTTATCATTTACATCGTAAATTACGACTTGAGCAGTAGCGAGCAGAACGGTTGTATACGCCGTACATTGCGGGCTATCTCTCGCCGACGGCGACGCCGCAACGCACCGAGCGTCAATCGAACGCGATCGAGCGGCGCCAGCGACAGAGGTCGTACACAACGATACCTCAGACTGTGAGGTAATAGAAGGAACAGTCGGCATAGGCGTTGGGACCGGATTCGGCTGTGACGTCACTACAGTTGATAATTGCGGGTTTTTATTAAAATGTAACAATGTATGATGACGTTGATTACATGTGCGACACTTTAATTTAGAAGAACAGTTAACCGTTTTATGTTTAATACTCAAACAATTGACACAAGCATTGTTGTCCTTCACACATTTGAAACGAGCTGTCGGAGTCAAATTATCAAAAGCGGGACATTTATATAAGTATTCATGGATATATGCTTCGCACAGACACTTGTTTGAATTATTTAACTCAGAGCATGCTACATAGGATTGTGGATTAGGAGCGGTCATTTTATTATTAAAACTACGCGATTTATTAGACTTATGTGAATTGTCTGAACTATTAGGCTTATTATTGTTAGCTAAGGGTGGTTGGGTATTACGGAATATCCCACACTGATCATTGATGAAGCTGACAAAACTATCTAGAGTGGGAATCTTACGATTACGTTCTGTCATCTCGAAAGCGCGAATAGTTTCAGTGTCAAACTTTTTTATTGCGAGGTGCAATAAAGTGAAATCCAGAAGGTCAACTAATTTTAGATTCTTTAGGGAATTAATTGCGGTGATGAACTTGTCCACGAATAGCTGGTAATTCGAAACAGACGCGGGACCGGACAATTTAAGATTTAAAGCTTGATCCAAGTAGGTAGACGCGAGGACACGAATATCCTGGTACCTATCGAGGAGTGCCTGGAACATGACTTGGTAATTCTCAGCACACGGTGTGACTCCCGCGAACTCAGACTGTGCCTTTGGCGACAGCTTACCTATTAAATAGTACAACCTGTCTGCATCCGTCAGCGACTTATTGTCATGAACTGTAGATTTAAAACTTGCATAAAATAATGGCCAGTTTCGTATATCACCGTCGAACGACATGAGTTCGATTGGCGGCAACCTTGGTTTACATGTTGCGGAATCACTCATACTGTGCCTCCCGGACGGCTTATCTTCCAATTGAGACATCACACGTTTCACGGAACAATACATATCCTCGAATGAGGCGTAGGCTTGATAGCTAGGCTTCGCATCGGGATATACAGCCAGTAACCTAGCATTATAATCATCCAATAATCTATGAAAGTCCGTTCGAATATCATCTATTGTTACACAAGAACTGAGAAAGCCTTCTCTCACCGATTCGGAAGTATTAGCGACTTTAGAGCGATCATAAATTGACTGAATACGCTCGAAAAGTATATTACGCTTAGCTTCTAAAATCACTAACTGTTGATCTTCCGAAGAAGCGATTGCTTTCGCATCACGCGGCATTGTTATGTTATGTAGTTACAAATAACCACACAAACAAAACAACGTACGGGAATTATTTTAAACGAACAACTATATGTAGAAAAGTAATACTACTGATTGTGACTGTACTGTGACAACGGGTTTCGCAATATTTGCGTAGTAACGAAGTAAGTTTTTTCGTAGTACCCACTAACCAAAGTAATTATATAGTACAAAATGTTAATAGCATTACTATCCTAACCGGTTTTATTTTTAAGTCTGAATATTGTTTAAGATAAATGAATAGGTATAAATATGCAACTTATAGCCCGCAATCGTCTAAACGTATTCGGTAAAGTTATGATATTTATACTGCGTAGGTACCTACAAGTAGTACACCTATTTTATTTTTCTCTTATAGAATGAATGTCTACCCCGCGGTATTCGGAAAGTAACTTATTCCTAACACTTTATAATTGGAGGTAGGTGATTCCTATAAGGGCGGTTAAACTAAAAGACGCTTGAAATATGGAAATTATACGACAAGTTAGTTTTAAATAAGAATTATTTTTAATAATAGCAGATACGTAATTATGAACCTGCTATAGCGGCGTTGATGGAACCACGTATTGGGTTTACAACTTGATTATGTGGGTAGGCGGCTAGGTGCCACGACCCTAGTAGGAATTTATAATTGATTCCTACGTAAGAAATAAATGAAAATGGATATATTATAGTAATATATCGGGCTACGAAGGACCAAAAATGTTATAGCGGTTTGAGAAACCTCTTCATCCTTGTGTCTATCATGAAAAGTGGACTGTATTTGAAGGGTTCTGGCAATAGTGCGTTGAAAATAAGCGGGAAAATATTCACGGATCAATTCGGGCGATCTAGTATGGAAATGAGGGAAGTAGTACGCCTTACCTTGTAGTGGTCGATGCCAGCCCACGTGTGGCAGCGAGCTGGTGTTCTTCTACTCCAAAATGGCTCCTTCAGGATCCACACACTTCACACAATTGTTTTATATCCGCGAGGCGGGTTAATAGACACGGTTCACAAGGTTCTCTGCAATCTAACTAATTAGATGCATCAGTCTCCAGCCAGGTGGCTTGGAAAGCTGGCGGTTGAGATACGAGGCCCGTTCACGTTGAAGTTTCGGTTCGTTCTGGCGACCTGTCATTAAGGCGTACATAAAGGGAAAAGGAATGAGGAAGGAACGAGATAATTAGGATATCGATCGCCCGCGAAATCTCAAATGCGTTTGTCTATGTGTTTTTGGTCATTGATTTATGACATTTACAAGAGATGGCGCTACCACTAACCTTAACCTATTCTTAACTATTTAAACCTATCTCTTATCCTACTCTAACATTAAAAAGTTTTTCTATCTATCTATTTACATGCATCTATCCTAGGCCACTCTCCTTTTCGCCAATTTCTATCTATGTGGAATGGACCTTATATCTCTACATAACTAGTCCTAACTATGGTTCGGCCTAACTAATCTGTGGCTAATACGGCGCATAGAGTAAAATTAAATTTAATTATGGTGTGAACAGTGCTTTATTATATTGTTTATGGCATTATGTGTCAAACCAATTCTTATAATGAAAACTATGCTTTACTTTTGACAAGGTTTTGACACTGTCCTTTTTTGTATTATCTGTGGGACTACGTGTCAAATCAATTCTTATAATGAAAACTATGCTTTACTTTTGACAAGGTTTTGACACTGTACTTTTTTGTATTATCTGTGGGACTACGTGTCAAACCATTTCTTACCATGACATCTATGCTTTCAAAGCATTTATTTGCCTTAGGGGCTTATAAGACTTTTCTATAAATTTTTGACTGCTTCTGACTTAGTCCTTATGGATTTGTATTTGGACTTCGTCAGTAATTTCAAAAGTTAATCCTATTTAGTAAATAAAGACAAGGCAGAGGAATATTTAATTTCATAAAAACATATACAGATAAATAATTCAAACAATCATTCGCATTTAATTTCATTCGATGCCCAGCGCGCATCGCAAATTCCTTACCGTATTCATTTGCACGACATGGAAAGAAAACATTGGTTAATAAAGCACAAAATATAAGACACAACATTAAATAAATCAGTTTGCATAATACAATATTTACAACATTTTATACCTAATCTTCTTTCTATAAAATTTCCATAATTTGCATTTTACGAGTTCGAATTGCTTTATGTATTCGCAATGCAAAAATCTTTGTACAATGTTATATCTAAGGCAAATATGAAGTGAATTTTTCCTTGCAACAATCATAGTAATCTTACTTGAACCAAACCTTGCTCCCCAAGAAGTTTTATTATAAATTCTCTTGTATTTAATTCGAATCATATTTTTTTTATTGATCGCCTTCTTTGAATTTGTGTTGGCGCAATAAGAAATCATACTAAAGACTCTTTTGAATTTCCTATGGATCTCTTTCGGTTTATTTCGAGAAAAACCTTTCTTAATGGCTGTCAACTTCTTTCTTTTCAAAATGACTTTTATAAAATTTTGTTTTATGTCAGATTGAAAAATTTTAATATTATTTTCAATTTTATGGTTGAAATCAATGGAATTCTTATGCATTTTAATATCCGAGACATATTGGTGTCCCGATGGAACCACAACTAGTTGTTCCGACGAAATCTCATCATTTTTCTCTGCAAGACGAATGGAATTAGTGGAGACAATTGGACTGGACCGACACATCACAATGCCCTCGTCCACGCACTCGCTGTTGGATAGGGAGTCCAACTCCTCGTCAGCCGGGCCGTCCGCGCACTCGCCCTGGAACGACGACGAAGACTCTACCTCCAACTGGACATCGACGGGGCCGTCATCTCCGCTGGTCTGATCACCTTCGTGCTCCAACATGCAGCTCTCTCCGTTGGTGTCATCGCCATCGCCATCAACTGCGTCGCCTTCTCCGTCAACGTGGTCAACGCTTTTCTCACTGCACTGAATATTGTTTTGTGTTTGTTCGTCCTTAATCACGATACTAGAAAATAAATGTGCATTAACATCCTCACACAATACATCAGGTTGTTTTTTATCTGCTTTTATTTTAGCAATTATTATGCGCTGTTCGCAATAACGGCATCTGCGGTGAAATATAGAGAATTCACTCCTCAAGCGATCGCATAACACTTCAAAGTCCATGTCATATTTAAAAATCATACGGTAAAAATGATATGCAGCCCCCTGCAGGAATCCTCCCAAGATCAGACTGTAGTCGCTCTCTCTCCATTCATTTATTTCGGCCACTGACTTGAATTCGGTTAAAAATTCCTCTATACAATACCCGTTCGTTCCCGTGTAATAACTATGCATCATGCTTGCTTTATGCTCAATAACACTAAATAATAAGACCACTTAGCTTTATTCCGACTCTTCCTTATATTTCCATCCGCTTAAGGGAGGGAATGAGAGGTAACAACCCTCTCTGTTAAACTTATCGCGCTTTATGTACGCCGATAGGGCTTCGTGCACTGTATATCGCCATGCACACGCGAACTTCTGTCTTTAAACACTTTCAACGTTTTTCACTCACTTATACGTATACTGTACGCCGTATACACGCGTATTTATTTTTTTATATTTTCTAATCTTCTGGGATTCTGTACCCGGAGCATCCACCAAATGTAGAAGGGGTTCCCTACGTGTTTTCGAAAGTTGATGATTCGATTTTTATTATATCGAACACGTTGTGTCGATAATTCAGTTGTACGATGTTTTATTCCATCGATGCTTTATTGGTGCGATGTAACGTTTGTGCGAAAAATCCTGTTGCGAAAAACCCTACAACGATTGCTCATTAGTTCGTTATTTTATTAGTTCGATAGTATGTCGGTTCGAAACGCCTAATAATCTTATTTTGCATTATTGACGTTAAGGAAATACTTTAAATACCATAGATATATTCACGTCTATTTTTCTAAAATGGGGAAGACAGGTAACAAATTCATCACGTTTAGCTGTGGCATGGGCCAAAGACAACGTCGACAATATCACGACCGGTTGCTAGCCAATTCCTCAAATAGCCAAAACTGTCATACCTAAATCGTCTATTTCGATATGCACGGCAAAGAAAGCAGCATTTATGTTATTTATGTATAAGTAGATTAGGATTTAAATATAATTTATTAATGTATGTTGATGTAAATAATAAACTAGGAATTATACCTCTTTTACAGGCTTTTTATTTACTTGCAATATATGTATGTATATGTATGTAAGTAGATCGCGTCATATATTGCAACTTAATTTTAAAGCAGTTAGCCTTAACCGATTAAGATGAAATTTTGCATACACGTTTGGTTTTGATGACAATGCATGGTTAGCTAAAAAGCTTGTTTAAAAAAGTTTTTTTTAATTATTTTAAATAAAAGGAATTTATTTCCTTAACGTCTATAATGCAAAATAAGATTAATTACATGTCACGGAACAGTAGGCGTTTCGAACCGACATACTATCGAACTAATAAAATAACGAACTAATGAGCAATCGTTGTAGGGTTTTTCGCAACAGGATTTTTCGCACAAACGTTACATCGCACCAATAAAGCAATGATGGAATAAAACATCGTACAACTGAATTATCGACAAAACGTGTTCGATATAATAAAAATCGAATCATCAACTTTCGAAAACACGTAGGGAACCCTGAGGTTATATAAATAAATTACCAAATTACTTTTATAGTTTATATATTTCGTAAGAATTTACAATATGCCTTCTGGGCGGCTACACTCGAATTGACAATCAAAAACATATTCACTTATTTTCTATTCGAAATTCATTTACCTTTCAAGTAATACCAATTGCCAGTATTTTTACAGGCAAGTAGGTTGCCTTCTAGTTAAGCAGAGTCCTCACAGTACTCTGTGAGTCGAGGTTTGACGAAATACACCGGCGCTGGCTGGCACGAGTCGGAGTACCAACATTTACGCGGGTGTAAAGTGAGGCGGGCGCGGGGCTTGTTTACTTTTTGTTTATACGTACGGCTTGCAATTTTACATTTGAACGCGGCTTCTAGTTACTTCTATATTCTAATTTATATTGCTGTTTAATATACCTACTTAAATTCGCCCCTAAGAAGACCTACTGACCACTTACTGAGTAGTGGGACACAGTTACAGTGTGTGTGAGTTTTTGACACTAAAGAGAATTAAAACGTTTCTCAGAAACACCATGTCCCAGGACTGGTTAAATGCACTTTCTGAGTTTCTGTGCTAAACATTGAAAAGAAAAATTATCAATACCTATCAAATTTTAATAAAAAGGTACCTGTACCAACATTTCACTGCGAAAAAAAATTGGCGTAAGTACCTATATTTATAAAAATAAAAACAATAGGTAGTAGGTATAGATAAAATTTTGTTTTATTACAACATTGAATTCGAATACTTAGTGAGCTGATAAAGTGCACCACCACTTCTGTGATCCACCAGCCGCCTCTGGACATGCGTTGCCGAGTATCCACCTTAGGGTGGCTGTTTTATGATGGATAAACCGTTTAGCCCTCTAGACAAGTCTGGCATTCGATGTAAGCGATGGCGATGGTCAAAATGCCAAAATGTAAGAGATTGATAACGTGACATTTCGCTAGCGTTCCGTACCCAAAGGGTAAAAACAGGACCCTTTTACTAAGACTCCACGATCCGTCTGTCTTTCACCAGTCTGTCTTTCTTTCTCATGAACCGTGATAGCAAGATAGTTGAATTTTTCACAGATGATGTATTTCGGTTGCTGCTATAATAACAAATACTAAAAACAGAATAAATAAATATTTAAGTGGGCTCCCTGCAACAAACGTGATTTTTTGGGATAATGGTACGGAACCCTTCGTGCGCGAGTAACACTCGCACTTGGCCGGTTTTTATAACCACGCATTCGTTGATAAATTATCACTAGTCTAGGAACCTCAGGACTTCTGGATCAGCACTCGTACTTTGAGACCACAACACCTGCGAGGCAGGCAGTCGAGTTGTGGTGAACTCTAGAAGCGTCCATATTTTTGAACAGATGACCTCAAACCAGATGTCAATGTCCTGTAGACTTTAATTAATTGTAGCTTGTTGACGAAACTAATATCCACGCACTATTGCAATTACAAAGGAAACAAATCAAGGTACTTTGGAATTATTTACTTATCTATTCTACTATCTCTACTGTACGTTCCAATCTAATTATCTCAGTACGAAACTGAAATCAATTAGAAAGTCAATTATTTATTTTCTTATTGGCAAATATTTGATTGTAATAACTTTTACCTGGTTTTTCCTAGTGTAAAAAAAATCTTTTTTGAGAGAAGCTCTTTAGCCAAACCAAGCGTTTATCCAAAATTTCATCTTAATCGGTTGAGGATAACTGATTTAAAATTCAGTTGCAAGATTTGGCTCGAACATACATACATACATGGCAACCTAGTAAAAAGCTTGTAAAAAGCGATTTTGTTGTTAAGAAATAAACCGAGTCCAACCTCACTATTAACATTTTTAGATCGGGCGAAATAAAATTAAACTATCAAATTTATGTTATAAAACCGTTTTATTTTATTTAAACCTAATTAAAGTTTACCTTTGCGGTGGCCTGAGGCCTGGCTCTACAGAATATTATAATATTTTATCACCAACAGCGATAGTAAAAAAATAAAAGATTTTTACAAAAAATACAACCGAAGTCCTAAAAATTAAAGTAATCCGTTAATGCCGTAATTAAAGTAATTTATCACTTTGTAGTGTTTTTTTGTAATTTTTTCGTTGTGGTACATAATGAGCAAGTTCTATAGTAAAGTGCATTATAGATGCACAAAAGTAAGCCAGAATAGATTGTTCGAATATGTGTAACTACACTCTGGCCAAGATGAGGTACAATAATTACTAACAACTCTAACACTAGCATATATTTTATGTAATAGTACATGGTATAAATATATATATTCTATTATTCTTACTACGATTAACCCCAATTATTTGTGTTTGTTTCAGTCCCAAAAGGACCGCCACAAAAACTTCTAGATAATTAAAAATTTATTTGCAAATTCTATAATACACATGAGTCTCCACTACATGACATTGGCAGGAATTGTCTACGGCAAATTGCCATAAAAAAAAAAAAAAAAAACGTACTGACAGCTCTATCAACTGACAGCAGGGGGGAACATATTAGGTTTGCTCTAATATAATATTCTAGTCCTATGAACTTGGATATTTTATGTCCTCACACTATCTTACATCTTAGTTAAATCGATGTACAACATTCTATATAGAATTCGTTTTATTTTTGTTGTTGAGTAGAGGGTAGCCTTAAAAAAAGCTGTTTTACTTTGTTATTAAACATTGTATCTTCAAAATGGCTGGCGTATATGTACGGTAGGTATGTTTGTACATACCTAATGTACATAGTTACCAACTCGTGTCTTCTACAGTGATTTAGTTGGAAGGCATCACGCACGTCTGAACGGAGCACCGCGGTATGATAGCGGCGGATAATTTACAAACTATTTCTATTAGAGGCGTCCCGGTATGATGATGGTAACAAGATAATATTAATAAGTTTTGTTCGATAAATTATTTTGAGTAAAGCCATGTGGTTTTTCGGTGAGAATAACGTCAGTTGGATTTAAGGTATGTTTTGTAAAAGGGTTATATCTAAGGTAGTCGTGGGTGGGGTTGTTTTTGTTCCTTTTTTGGTCATGGCTCTGAAGCGTGCCGATTCAGTTTGCCATCGTGGTGAAAGGATTAGTCAGCAAGACTCTTTATTACCGAGTGCTTCCTGGAGTTCTAAAAGGCTGAAATTTGATAAGTAAGCTATTATTAGTACACAAACAACAAAAAAATCTAAACTTGGAACATTTACCCCCAACCCCTTAAACTAGAGGTTGGAATTTTGTATGAGACTTCTGCAAATTTTGATATGAATTGATATAGGGACTCCTTGTTTTAAATAATACAATACATATTTCAGAATTGTTAGCAAATCACCCTCCACCCTTTAAATTAGGGGATGGAAAAAAAGAAGAAAATAAAAAAAGATATTGTCATAAGCTACTTACAAAAATAAGTGATATCCGACCAAAAAATCATGTATTTGCCAAGCCGGGACCATATGGCTCGAACTGTCAAAAAGTTATCAGATCTCATGTAGAGCCAAGCTTCCAACTCGTCACGCCCTTCATCAATGGCGAGTACATCACTCACCTCCGGTTTGCCAACGACATAGTGGTCATGGCTGAGACCATGGAGGGCCTCAGTACAATGGTCGATGACCTCAGTAGAGCTTCCGTAAGAGTGAGTCTAAAAATGAACATGGACTAAACCAAGGTCATGGAGAATGCCCACATAACACCCACTCCTATCAAGATCGGAGACTCTACACTCGAAGTTGTAGATGATTATGTCTACCTGGGACAAAAAGTCTACTTGGATAGGTCTAACTTCGAGAAAGAGGTCAACCGTCTATTCCGACTCGGCTGAGCGGCGTATAGGCGCGGTATCTTTTCGTCCAATTTACCGCAGTGTCTCAAGACAAAAGTCTATGACCAGTGAGTGTTGCCAGTAAACTTGTTTCTATGGGATAGAGATGAGGTCACTCACAATGAGCCTCATCAGAAAGCTTAAAGTCACCCTAAGGCAATGGAGAGGGCTATGCTTGGAGTTTCTTTGCGCGATCGCATCAGAAATTAGGATATCCAAGAATTGCGAAACTTAAATGGCAGTGGGCAGGGCACATTGTTCGCAGAACGGATGGCCGATGCACAAGTATTATGTCGTCTTCTTCTTCCATGTCCTTGCAGGATTTTTGTTTTGTTTTTGAAGCCAGCAGCCACTGGTCTCGTATGCCTTCACGAAGTCCGATTATAATTGCCGGGGGCTGGCTCTTCTTGGTGTTCCTCTTAGCTTGACTAACTTTTCGGTAGGTCTTGAATATATCATCTGCGAGGAGTTTAAATACTGTACATAATTTGGATGTTACGTCCTGTATTTCCTCCCTTCCCTGTTCATTAACACAAGGTCTTATTTGAAACTTTCAAGATGTTGTATAAGTTGTGTTACATGTAGGTACCAACTTGTTAGAAGAATGACTAATATTTTAGTAGCAGGTATCATTGTTGTACTTTAAAAAAACTTTACAAGCCGATAAGCGTGCACAAGTTCGTACAAGATGAAAAACTCGACAAGGCAATAAGCGGATTTCTAAAGTAATTTGGTTATGGGTGTGATTGTGTATGAGTTCATATTGGAAAAGGGGACTCTTGCCCAAAATATTTCGGGAATGCCTGATCTAGGCTCTAGCTAGCATAGTGTCCAATAGTTATTTCTTCTCTGTTTAAGATAATGCCTTTGCACTGCAGAAGGAGTGTGGGATACAATGCAGACTGAAATGTTATTGCCCCCACAGAAAGACACGAGACGTGACAATGCGACAACCATTTTAACATATTTTTTTTACAGATAAATTAAACATAGAATAGGCTAGATTCCTGAAAAAAAATATTTGATCCGTATCAGTTTAGATAACCAAAAAGTTACGTCATTAAAGTGCGTTGAAATTTCGGGTTTCGTCACGAGTTGCAAAATTTTTACCTAGAATTGACGTCGCAAGCCTCCACACCTAAATTTTCATGTGCTTTATTTTTGTCAGTTTAAACTGACTTGATAAAACGAAAATGCGTGTTCATTATTAATGACCAAGCGAGCGTGAAGCGCAAGCGAATCTTCTCCGTTCCAGCTTAGCCAAAATGCTTTCGTATGGCTGGATGTCCCGCTGTGCCCCTCTACAGGCGAGATAGTAGTCAAACGCGAACCTATCAGAAATAAAAAAATACACATTGCTTAACCAATTCCCGTGAAATTTTGTGATGATTATATGTACTTTTTGAAATTTCCAAAAACTGAATCGACAATAAATCAATAAGACAGACTCATTAAGTCTACAGCAGCTCACAGAGCCACAACTATTATCTTATTAATAGGAAACATCCATTCCGGAAAAAGCCATAATTACATGCCATTTGATATAAGAAATAAGGAAATCCTTAATCCAAATTCCGCAAGGTTTCGTTTTAAAACAACAGACAGTACAAAGCTATTAATAACTTGGCGAATAATTAAGACACCCGGCGATAAATTACAATTGAAAAGCCTCCCTTCAATAAATCTTTTCGCTTAGAAATAATTACGTAACTTTAACTTTTAATTAATTACTTAATGTTTTGTTCAGAAAAGTTTTGTTGGTGTACTGTTCACATTTATTATGTTTACCTTTATGGAAGACTAAATATGTAAGAATTATAATTAGCTCTTACAGAGTGTAACGAAAAGGAACCATCAATATTTTTAAAAACTGTTTCTGTCCATTAACAAATTTCACCATAGGTAATTCCTAAAAAACAAAATAGATTTTCCATATAAAGTTGTTGTCAGTTGACCAACATTTGTGGGGTTGACACAATTTTTTTTTGAGAATTGACTGGCTTGCTTGGGGTAAGTTGTACATATATGGGCAGTAGCAGCGTTAAATAATATTTTTTACAATTTTTTTAAAAATATTTTTACCTTAACGTGCATTTTCATCCAAACCAAACGTGCATGCAAAGTTTCATCTTAATCGGTTGAGGATAGCTGCTTTGAAGTTCAGTTGCAAGATTTGACCCGAACACACATAAATACATAATTATAATGCAAATTAATTAAAAGCTAATAAAATATGATCGCTTCATTCCGTTACATGTTTCAGAACTGGTTAGAGTTAATATTCGCTTAGCTAACCATGCATTGTTAACCAAACTAAACGTGTATGCAATATTTCAGCTAAATCGGTTGAGAATAACTGTTTTAAAATTCGGTTTCAAGATTCGATCCATACAAACTAAGGCCCAATTGCCCGAAATACTTAAATCAGAGTTAGTCGGTTAGATGAGGTAAAATTATGGCCAATTATGTGTGATATATTTGTTATATATCACACATAATTGGCCGTTCTAGTTACTAACTCGGAGTTAGTAATATAATCCAGGGTACCGCAAGCAGGCCCAACAAGGCCATTTAAATAAAAGCTTGTAAAAAGCGAGTCGAGTTCCAAAATCGAAAAAGAAATATTTTTATAATCCTAAGAAAAAAACTGTTTCAAACGATACCTAACAAAATACATTAATTTAAATTTGTTTCTTCTAAGATCTAACTTGAATTGGACTTTGGAATTATTCTAAAAGATTTTTTGATGATGTTGCCAAAATGTAAATACGTGGCCTTAGATCTCGAGAAAGCTTTTTTTTATCAGAAGTACAAAAAGTGATCTTGTAAAGTTTCTGTTCGTTAAGTCGGAAGCGAAACCCAAAAAACACTAGTGAAACCATGTTTCGATTAGCTCACGATTATTAGTCGCAAAGCCCGCTCTAAAATAATATAATAGAATAAAAAGGAATGCAGTGGAATGCAATGGAATGGTATGGAGTGGAATGTAATGGAATAGAATAGAACAGAGCAGAGCAGAACAGAATAGGTAAGAATATTGGTGGTTGGTATTGTAGACCAAAATACTTACAAATTTCTTTTACAAAAATCTTAAAGACTGCCGGGTTGCTGACTCAGTTGACCAAGATTATTGATAGCGAACAAAATTATTTCCTGTTCCGCTGTCAATATCCTTAGCCACACAATCTATTTTCACGTATATTCGCTCTTCTAAGGCTAGGACGCCATATATCAAAGACCACACTCGGGTACATTAATCGTCACTACGGACGCGACGTTGAGTTATCACCTTACTTTCTTTTCTACACTGTGTCTCCTTACATAGAGATAAAACAATTTTATTATTTTATGATTCATCTTTGCCTTTGATATTTAAAACTATCGCTTATCTTAATTTTGTACTGGTCATGATCGTGGCTGAAAAGCCTGATCTTTATTTACCTGACTGCCGAAGGAGGGTAATGTGTTTATCAGTCCATGTATGTATGTATGCTTGTTCCTATGTGGCGTTCTAAAGAGCAAACACTTTCGCCGATTTTGATGATTTTTACATCATTCGATTCGTTTTTTTACATTAAAATTGGAAAATAGAAAATGGCGGTTTGTGGGGGCCAAAATTCTTGGTTTCAAAACTATATAATACTTATATGTACCTAATTCGAAAAAAATAATGTTAACTAAAAAGTTATAAATAAAAAAAACTAAAATCTCCACTGCATAAGAAGCGTAAACAAGATGTCTTCTGATAATCATTCTGAGCAGTAGGAGGATAAATCTGGTTTTGATCAGCCAGCTCGCGAATATTGATCCTCCGACTGCACAGCGTGATTTTTGAATTATTTATATTATTATTATTGACAGGCTCGCGTTTGACCACTATCTCAGCTGTAATTACGGTAAGCGATGATGTAGTCGACGATGGGGCACGCTTTCCTTATTCACTCTTAATTTAAAGACTCCTAGGTTGTAGCTATCAGGAAATACAGACTCCAGCGTGGTAATTCCACCTTAGCTGTACGCACAATAAAAGTATTCCCAAAACACTGTGTGCGTATCGGTGGGATATAAACTAAATACCGATGACGCATCGCCGTATTCCTTGTAGTCCGTTGATGGAACGGGCTAGGTGGAATCAAACTGTGCAGTTCCATAGCACACTTCCCGAAATTAACCGATAAAAAACCGACAGGCTGCCTACTGGGTGATATTCAAGGCTCTGGAGTCTTGACTCAACCAGTGTCTGATCAATCCCTTTCATTTTGGCATTTCGACCATTGCCATCGCCGATACAATGAAATTTTGTCTAGGGCCTAAGACTCATGTAACAACTCAAATCGTTTTAATCCAGACGCTGTAAAATATTATATTTGTTAACATTAGTTGAAACAATTTAAATACATTTTTCCTTTATTTTGTTCTGTTACTGGCACTTTAACCGCATCACCGCAGCCACGGCGGCGGTTTTTCATTTAATGTAATTTTCGCTATGTAAATGTAAACCATAGCTGGTTTGCAAATGGTGTTAGCTTCATAGCATTCATTATTTAAATCTAACTTAGGTTATTATAATTTATATTTATGTTATATACACAAAATAAGAAAAATAACAAGAAGCTAAAAAACATGATGATGATGGTTATCAAATAAAATGGTTTGCCGAATGGTATGCCAAGAGAAATAAGTAGAAATCTTGTTCTTTTTTTTTTTTTAATATAGGCCTGGGCTAAAAACCGAGGTATTAAACCTCACATTATAAATCAGGTAGTTGACTGTCGTACTGGTTTAATAAACTTTTCAAAAGACACCTAATACCTACTAAACGCCACACGAGACCGTGACTTCATTAATTATTTTGATTACTAAAATGTTTCTCCTAAATATTAGCATAAGCTCTCAAGAGGGATTTTATCTAGCCGTGCGATAACTCCTCCAAATTACTGAAACTAAGCACTGGTTGTCTGACGCCTAGCAAATGCTTGATATGGTAACCCTTTCGGTATGGGCACGCCCTGCAGTTCTTTAACCTTGATTGTATTTTTTTACAATTATTATCTGTAACTTTGTGATAACTGTGTTGTGTCGTGTCTACGTCGATTAAATGTTTTCTATTCTAATTTCTAGATGACTCCCAATGACTGTTTTAGCAATGCTGCTGGCAGCATAAATGATTCGCGAAGGTTATTGAAAAGGGAGCAGTGGTGGCCCAGTGGTAACGGCCGCGACTTACAAGTTGTAGGTCGTGGGTTCGAATCCAGTCAGGCGCTTTACATTGTTTTTTTTTTGTTATGCTTACGCTTGACCAGTATCTCACCTGATGGTAAGCGATGATGTGGTCGACGATGAAGCACGCTTGCCTAGAAGAAACTTATTCACTCTTGACTTGAAGACGCCCAGGTTGTAGCTATATGTAAATTCTTTCATCACCACTGCACCCAAAACGGTGAAGGAAAACATCGTGAGGAAACCGGCGTGTCCGAGAAACAAAAAATTGAATACACGTAATATCCACCAACCCGCACAACCGCCCGCGTGGTGGATTACGGCCCATTACCTCAAACAGAGAGGAGACCTGTGTCCCAGCAGTGGAAACATTAAGGCGCTACCCCGAGCAAAACGCCGCGCTAGCCGTTTTTCGTGCAGTTTTTAGGAGCTATCTACTCGTTATTTAAAATGAAATATCAACTAATAAAAATACAATAAATTACTACATACGAGTATTATTGATTCCAAAATTGTAGATTTCTTTTTTTTTAAGTGTAGTATATATTTCACTAATCTCCTTCCAACAAAATCATAAAAATGAGAAATAATTATTGATAGCATGCAACTCCTCGTAAAGTGTTCATTAATAATATTTTGTACTAACACTAATGGATAGACAATTTGATAACGAACATTTTGCAAGTTTAACTTTTTTCAAAACACCAATATTTGATTTTATAAAGATTTTATTCTTAAATCTGGGCGTATTCACTACTGTAATTCATGCGCCACCAGTGCCGCTAGGCCAATAGGAATTCTCATATCTCATGATAATTTTTTGGTCAGGGTACGGCCTTAAAAAAGGCTGATGATGATGATTGAAAAGGGTGGATAAGGGGGGGTTGTAATACTCTTTGTTTTATCTATACTTCTATATCTTTATCTATACCAATATTATAAAAAGGAAAGATTTTTATTTTTGTATGTAACTAGAGGACGCCTCGCGGTTTTACCCGCGTAGTGCCCGTTCCCGTGGGAATACAGGGATAAAAAGTAGCCTATGTCACCCAGGGATAGAGTAGCTTTCCAACGGTGAAAGAATTTTTGAAATCGGTCCAGTAGTTTTGGAGCCTATTCGGTACAAAGAAACAAACAAACAAAAATATCTTTCCTCTTTATAATATTGGTATAGATGAATAAAATTAAAAACTTACACCGACCGATTTCAAAAATTCACCATTGGGAAGTTACACTATCCCCGGGTGACAGAGGCTAATTTTTATCCCTTTATTCCTACGGGAACGGAAACTACGCGTGTGAAACCGTGTCAAGTGTTGGTCGTTAAAAATCTAAATCCCCCATAGCTAGAGTGTAGGTCTAGTTGAATGGTGGATCAAACCTGTATAGAATTAAAAAGCGATTTGGTCAGCGTGAAGCTCGTAGATTTTTTTTTTAATTCAAGTACCTAACTTTTTGTGTAATGGTTTCGGAGATTACACGGAAAAAGACAGAAAGAAAAAGGAAAATTAAAAAAAAAAGTGGTTTGCTATAAAGTTCCTTATCAAGTTTCTTCTTCTTCTCTAGTCGATGGAAAACTCTTTGTATATTTTAGGCCTAGTAGGTGAACTGGTGGTTTGGTCAACTGGACCCACCCGAAATGGACCCACGAGATCACTCAACCTTATCACATTTTGAATATTTCGACTGGACCCGCACCCCAATTTTATTATAAGTACAGTCCCGGAGTAAAGCTGAATCTTTTCGTTTTATTTTATACCTAAAAATCTATACAAATAGTCATTGGCAAGGATATAAATGGCTAAAGCGCCAAAATGAGAATTATCAAATATGTTTTTTTCTGTTAAACGCATATCAACGTAAATCATATTTATTTCCCTATGATGTGAATACTAAATGATGTCTACATAAATTTATTTCGCGAGATAAGTAGCATTGAGCAAAAGAAACATACAGTAATCAAAAATTGCTTATATCTAAAAAACTTTGTGTATTACAAAGAAATAAAATACGCTTACCGACAGTCTCATATTTTTTTTATTAATCTGAGATTTGCTAATACGCTTAATTATCATCAAATAGTAAAACAAAAAACAACTTTTTAGTCTATGTTACTCTGGAATAATGTAGCTTGCCATAGGTGAAAGAATTTTTGAAATCGGTCTAATAGTTTCGGAGCCTATTCGGTACAAACAAACAAACAAAAAATCTTTCCTCTTTATAATATTGGTATAGATTATATTATTATTATTAGTAATAATAGTACAGATTCATTATTATTCACTATATCGATAGAAGTCTTAAAATTCAACAAACTTTACACAGACATGATGACTTTCAACTTTTATTTTCAAATATCTATACCAATATTATAAAGAGGAAAGATTTTTTTGTTTGTTTGATTGTTTGTCTGTTTGTACTGAATAGGCTCCAAAACTACTGGACCGATTTCAAAAATTCTTTCACCGTTGGGAAGCTACTCTATCCCCGGGTGACATAGGCTACTTTTTATCCCTGTATTCCCACGGGAACGTGAACTACGCGGGTGAAACCGCGAGGCATCCTCTAGTTATCTATAAAGCAAGTATAATGCTGTAACCGATAGACTAAGAATTTATAACAGAAACATTGAGTATAATTTCTACATTAGTAAGCTAAGAAAAAAAAAATGGAACTGAACAAAACCAAAGAATTCTGGAAATTGAAAAGCGCATAAGATTCAGGAATATTATTTTCTTCGCTGTTAAGGAAGAAGAGAGGTCGTATGAAGAATTGGAAAGAATCATTTTAAACATTGTTACAAAGGATTTTAAACATTGTTACAAAGGATTTTAAACATTGTTACAAAGGATTTAAAAATTGATTGTACTCTCAACAAAATAGAAATGGTGAGAAGAATGGGCAAAAAGACGGAAAACAAACTAAGACCCATTACTGTAACCTTCACTACGTATGGTAAAAAACTATCTATTCTGAAAAATCGAAAATACCTGAAGGAAAAACCAATTTACATTAAAGAGGACTACCCTAAACAAATCCTAGAAAAGAGACGAGAACTACAAAAACAAGTACAAATAGACAGAAATGAGGGAAGGATAGCATTTCTACGTTACGATCGCCTCATAATCAAAGAATTCGGTTTAAGTACGAAACCAAAAACCAGTAAGGAGAAGTTATTTGGAACTTAGAATAAAACAACTTAAAAAACGAGAGTTGGAAATTACACCACCAAACAACAACACAAATTCCTACGTATGCAAAGCTCGTTCACCTAAGGGTCAAGCTACTAAACGAACCAAAGTGTACAAGAATAAACCAAAAGGATAAAGCTCAATGACTTCCATCTTACAAGGTTCTAGCAATCAAGACACGCCGAGATATGCCACAGCTCTGTCTTCATTTGAATCAGAATAGCAACAAGCAAAGCCCCCCAAATGTACTTCATACAAATCAAACAGAAACCCAACAAAAGCAACAACTATTAAAAAGTCATCGCACAAAAAACCTCCCCCAGAACGGCCGGTCACCGTGGGGGTTGTAGACCAAAACCCTCCAAATGAAGCTGAGAACGCATCAAGTTTTCAACCTACGGAAAACCCAAAGTACTACAAAGCCACTTTCAATGTTAGATCATTAGCGAGTGAAACAAAAATTATTGAGTTGGAATATGCTATCTCCCTTATAAAATGGGACATAATAGGAATCTCTGAAGTGAGAAGAGAAGGATTCTCAATAAAAGACAGAGGCAGTTATCTTTTGTACTACTATGGACAAACAAAAGGGGCCTACACCCCTTTGTGGGCTTTTTGGTAAGAAAACAGAAAAACATCGAAGTGCAAGACTTTATCCCTACATCGGAAAGAGTTGTGACTCTACAAGTGAAGATTCAAGATAAGATCTACTCACTATTGCAAGCCTACGCACCTACAGAAACCGCTAATGAATCGGAAATACAACAGTTCTACTATGATTTAGAGACAGCTATGGTGAGTTGCACAAAGTATACTATCTTTATGGGTGACATGAATGCCAAAATAGGGAAACAGGAATCTGGCGAGCATCTGACCATGGGTAGGTACGGATATGGTAAAGGGAATAAAAGAGGACAGATGTTTTTAAATTGTTGCCACCAACACCAGCTCAAGGTAACTAAGACATTATTCAAAAAGCCAGAGGAACTAAGATGGACATGGCTCTCGCCATATGGAAAAACTAGAAATGAAATTGATTTTATAGCAACACATCAAACCAAAAACATAGAGAACGTCGAGGTACTTAGCAGATTTTCACATTCTAGTGACCACATGATGGTAAGGATTACGTTGACCTTAAAAAACATAAAGAAATCACGATCACAATACCGGAAAAATGCTCAGTAGACTACAACAAATTTGAAAAAGAAGTCCCTTATCATTTTGAACATAAAGATGAAACAGTACAAATACTGTATTACCAATTGGAAATGACCCTAAAAAAATGCTCTACCAAACCAAATACCTCTAAAAGGAAAAATAAATTAGAATCGATTATTACACAACAAATTATAGAAAAACAGAACCAAAGACAACAGCTGAAAAACAAAAATAATAAAACAAAACATGAGAAATTGAGAGTAAGTAAATTATACAGAGAAGTGAACAATCTGATAAAAACTAATCTAAAGAATTACAGAAGCGGCATACTCTACTCCTCCCTGAAAAAGTCAGGCGGCATCATGAAAGCGTATAAAGCAATAAACAACACCAAAAACCTATTGTCACACCTATGCAATACTGATGGCTCAACGGTAACAATTAGGAATGACGTTATGAAGGTGGCTACGCAGTTCTTTAAAGAACTCTACGACCAGCCTCGTCAAGACATACATACAAATACCATCAACGGGGCAGGCAACGACGACTCAGTCCCACCTTTCTTAGAAAGCGAAGTGGAATTATCCATCAGAAAGCTAAAGACAGAGAAGAGCCCCGGCCCAGACGGTATGACTAACGAAATGATCATCGCAGGAATAGACAAATTAATCGCCCCCCTCAATAGATTGTTTAACTTAATTTTAAAACATAAAAAAATCCCGCATAGTGGACTTGTTCAGAAATAGTACAACTATACAAAAAAGGGGATCCGAAGTTGATTTCAAACTACAGACCTATTAGTTTGATGCCTTGTTTGTACAAAGTTTTCACGTCGACTCTACTTCGAAGAATTACGAAAGTGATAGATGAGAATCAACCAGTTGAGCGGGCCGGGTTTCGTGGAAAGTACTCAACAGTTGACCATATCCACACTCTGAAGCAGATAATAGAGAAATACATAGAGTTCGACAAACGTCTATACATCGCGTTCATAGACTATTCAAAGGCATTCGACTCTATATCACACTACTCTATCTGGCAGACACTAACAGAACAAGGTAATCAACACGGAATATATAGAGCTCATTAAGGAAATTTACAAAAACAACAGGGCACGAGTGAAAATTGAAGTTGCAGGCCCATCATTTAACATAGCACGAGATGTAAAACATCACAGTATTGGAAAATATCTTCAGAAAACTTGACTGGCAAAATATGGGAATCAGGATTGACGGAAAATATTTAACGCATCTTAGATTCGCGGGCGATATCGTCTTATTCTCTGAAGAACCAGCGGAGTTGCAAGTGATGATGGAAACCCTCAGTATATATAGCAAAAATATTGGACTAGAGATCAACAAAGATAAAACAAAAGTTATGACAAATAAAGAACGTGTTCCTATTACTTGCAACTCAATCAAAATTCAATATGTGGAAGACTACACCTATCTCGGTCATGTCATGAACCGGCCATATTTTTTCTCTCCGACCAATGGGAACGCGCGAGGCGACCGAGCGGCGCAAACAAGTTTTTTCCTGTCGCTGAGCACGCGGCGCGGTCGCTTTACAAGTAGGTTAAACAGGGACAGGTCGGTACAAGTTTTAATAGATACAACAGGTAGCGGCGGCGCCACTACTTTACGTCGTCGTCGTGCACAAATTATAAGCTTCAATTCTTGATTTTGGCAATCACAAATTATTTAAGATATTATTATTATATTTCGATAAGACATAATTGACAAAATAAATACGGTTGCCATGACTATCTTGAAGTAATTGACTAGTGCCTACGATCCATTTCATAGTTTCATAATAAGGTTGTATACATTTCAAATGGGTATCTATTAAATTGCTTAAATATGAAAAATCTAGTTATTAAAGATTATAACATCTTTAATAGCTCGATGTTTACTTTTTATAGCTGTTTAAAATGTATATTAGTAAATTTTATGCATCTTGTGATGTCTTAGATTTCTTTTGTAAAATGGAACGTAAGGTTAGAGATGGTGAGAGAAAGTGAATGGAACTTACACATGTCCATACTTATGTAGGTACTTACTTAACTGGTCTAGGTAGATTCTCAATTGTGAAACGTAAAATACTCAAACGCTTCCTAAATTATTTGACAATACTCAACTGATTATTGCTGCTTTACTTAACTCAGAAATCTGCTGAAATGCTGCAGAAATGTGCTAATTCAAGTCATGGTCTACACATGTGCCAGATTTTATCAAAATCCGTACACACATTGAGGCGTGATTGATTAATAAACATCAAACATACAAAGTTTCATATTTAATATTAATAGAAAGTTGGGTGGCAAACTGCCCATTGTTATATCAAAATTATTGTAACTATGTGCCCACTACATTGTAAATCAAGAAACTCAGTATTTTATATTCCTTTTTTTTGGTGTTTAGAAACATGTTCGTATCAGGATGGACCCTGGAATGGTATCTGGGACACACTCGATGAAGAAAACTTAGCATCGAATGTTTTGCTATAGATTAGGAAGGGCCTATGTCTAGCAGTGGACTGGCTTACTGGACACGCGGGAAAATGACTTCGAATTTTATTTCTGGGACATGCTTTAGATAATAAAGTACGGATACTTTAGGTACTAAATACGTTACGCAGTTACTTTTACCATGCCATATTGTTTGTTCTCATACGTAAAAACTATCTTAAATTTGATCAATTTCTGTTCAAGTGTACATAAAATAGAAAGCTTTTCAAAAATACTATATTATTTACTTAACACTTTCTGGATTATGTTAAGTTTGTTCTCTTGTTTCACCAGTAAAACCAATATTACGGCCGAACACCTATTTTTTATTTAAGAATACCAGCTGTTTTCTGCTACCCAATTACGGAGGATATCAAAATTCCATTATTAGACCGTATTGCGTGGGGATTCCAAGTGACCCAAACGATTGTCATATAGATGTTCCACGAGGCATGAAAGGGACCGTATTAAAGAATGGACACTCATTCAAGGGACCCAGGTGGAGTTCCAATGAACCAGGTCACATTTCAAATGCTGACCCAATTATGGTAAACTTTATTTTACAGCTTATATTGGATGATTTTTTCTTGACTACAATGAAAACTTTACATACTCGTTGTATTTGACAATAATACTTTTTCAACACACTTGCTCATAAAGTGGCTCTAATTTCACCGCAATTAGGCACATAATGACACCTGTTATCAAACCGTGACTTTTTCATTAATATTATTCACAAGTGAGTTATAGTCTTTTTTTTTAATTTATTGATTGAGTTGCTTTGTTCTTAAAAAAGTATCAATACAAAAAAGGTCGTGCTCAATAGTAAAAATGCAACACATTTTATGCAACTTCGTATTTAAATAGATAATTTCAACTTGTACGTGTTTAATAAATAAAACTTTCACTCAAATATAAATTTTGTTTATGTCTGTAATAAAGAAAACTTGAAATTCCCCATTTTGTACGTATTCTTCATCGAAGGAGGCTAAAACGCAATCCGCAAAAAGCCATAAAAAAAACATTGTTTTTTATTGTTAGATGCGCGCGCATAGGAAAACTGATTAATTTTGCCCGCCATTGCGAAATAAAAATCACAACTCGTTGTAACTATTGCAAATGATTTTTTAGTATTATTTTCTTCACAAGTGTGTTGAAAAACGTCGTATGATACACGTGTGTATTGATGATTACCGTCCTCGGCTCTCTTAAGACCCTCACCTAACGGCTCGGGTCTCAATGGCGCCTCAGCGGTAATCACCAACTTTACACACTTGTACCATAATGTACTATTATTTATTTATTATATAATTGCCACGTGGCCTAGACGCGTTTGATAATATTGTAAAGTGATAACATAAACATTATATAAATATTTGTTTCTCTTCCACAAAGATGTCTAATAAACTAATACATAAAAGTGTAATATTATTTGATAAATCCTTTGTAAGAGAGACAATCATAGTATTTCCGAATACAAACGAATGCAAATTTTCATGTGCATCAATTATTAGATTTATCGTTTACTAAATTCTGGCCGCAGCTTCGACGGTGTAAAAAGTGTTTTAACATCCCAAGCTAATACAAACTATCCTATATATGTGTATCCTTTCCAGGATCTCAAACTATCTCCATGCCTAATTTCATCTAAATCGGTTCATTAGATCTAGAGATAACCACCTACAACCTTACAAACTCACAAACGTTACCTCTTTATAATATTACTAGCTGACCCTCAGGGCAATTGGCTACCTATCTACCTACCCTGCATACCCTGCCTACCCTGCCTGCCCTGCCTACCCTGCTTACCCTGCCTACCCTGCCTACCCTGCCTACCCTGCCTACCCTGCCTATCCTGCCTACCCTGCCTACCCTGCCTACCCTACCTACCATTTTTTATCTATCATCAATAGTTTTCTCAGCGCACGCCAAATAATGTATTTTACAGACAACATTTAGCTCCGTATGGTGCCGGACGTAAAGAATTTCACCATCCTTTGTCTTCCCGTGGGTGTCGTAAGAGGCGACTAAGGGACAAACCAGAGAATGGGCAGCAGCGTTCTCTGTGCTTCTATAACAACCATACTGCGATCGCCAACCCGCCTGCCAAGCGTGGCGATTATGGCAAAACCCCCCCAATGAATAGCACAAATAAAAAATGGCCCCTGGTACCCGGCAGCTTGCCTACTCCCGACTACGGTAGCGGTCGAGGCTACGGCATGGCAAGGGGTGCTAAGAATCTCCGGACGAGATCCGGCTACCCCAACAATCACCGACGACTAGACCTGGCAACGTACAACACGCGCACACTTCGGACCGACGAGAAGGTCACCGAACTCGAGGAGGAATTGAGCAGGTTACGATGGAGTATTATAGGGTTATCTGAAGTCCGAAGAGAGGGGGAGGACTCGATAATCCTCAAATCCGGTAAACTGCTCTATTTCCGAGAAGGTGACCGGCAGTCCCAGGGTGGTGTCGGGTTTATCGTCCACAAGTCCCTTGTGAACAACGTGGTGAAGATCGAGAGTGTGTCGACCAGGGTGGCGTACCTTATACTCAGAATATCCTCAAGATATTCGCTGAAGGTCATACAGGTCTACGCCGCAACCTCGGCACACCCCGACGATGAGGTAGAGACCATGTATGAGGATATCTCCAGAGCCATGCATGGTTTCAAAACTCACTTCACCGTTGTCATGGGGGACTTCAACGCGAAACTGGGCAAACGAGACGAGGATGAGCTGCAAGTGGGGCAATTTGGAGTTAGACAACGGAACCACCGGGGTCACCTACTGGCCAGTTTTGTGGAGAAGGAGGGCCTCTATATGATGAACTCCTTCTTCAAAAAGCGTGAACACAGGAAGTGGACCTGGCAGAGCCCCGATGGTGCAACAAAAAATGAGATCGACTTCATCATGTCAACCAAGAAGCAAATGTTCAATGATGTCTCTGTGATCAATTCGGTAAAAACCGGGAGCGATCACCGCATGGTAAGAGGCATATTGAACATTAATATTAAGCTTGAAAGGTCTCGACTGATGAAGTCCACGCTCCGGCCAGCACAGATCCAAGTCCAAAACCCCGAGAGCTTTCAGCTCGAACTCCAGAATCGTTTCGAGTGCCTAGGGAGCTCCGTGGATGAATATAGCAACGGGTTCGTGGAAGCTGTCCATACGGTCGGGTCTAAGTTTTTCAAGACCCGTCGTACAGATAGAAACAAAAAGCTCTCTGATCACACCCTCAAGCTTATGAACGAGAGGCGTGAGATGATCCTGCAGTCTTCAGATGAGGCGTGCAAATACCGGCAGCTCAATAGACAGATCTCTAAATCCTTGAAAAGAGACCTCCGCCGCTTCAATACCGAGCGTATTAAAGACGCTATCGAGCGAAATAAAGGCTCCAAGGTGTTCTCAAGAGATCTGGCTATTGGGCAGAGCCAACTCACGAAACTGAAGACCGACGATGGCAGGATCGTATCCGCCAAACCGGAGCTTCTCAGGGAAATCGAGACATTCTATGGGCAGTTGTACACTTCGATCAGCAAGCCCGTTGCGAGTCTAGCAAACGACCCAAGAGCTAGATTGACCCGACACTATACCGAAGATATCCCGGACGTCAGCCTGTTCGAGATTAGGATGGCTCTGAAACAGCTCAAAAACAACAAGGCGCCGGGTGATGACGGAATTACGGCCGAACTCCTGAAGGCGGGTGGAAAACCGGTCCTTAGGGCCCTTCAGAAGCTGTTTGATTCCGTCATACTCGAGGGCAAAACGCCACGGGCATGGTGCAGGGGTGTGGTGGTACTCTTCTTCAAGAATGCCCGGTTGAAGAACTATAGGCCCATCTCACTTCTTAGCCATGTTTACAAGTTGTTTTCAAGAGTCATCACGAATCGTCTCGCGCGAAGGTTTGATGATTTCCAGCCCCCCGAACAAGCCGGATTCCGAAAAGGCTTTAGCACCGTAGACCACATACATACGCTGCGGCACGTTATACAGAAGACCAAAGAGTATAACCTGCCTCTCTGTTTAGCGTTTGTGGACTACGAGAAAGCCTTCGATTCGATCGAGACTTGGGCTGTACTGCAGTCTCTCCAACGGTGCCTGATCGACTATCGGTACATTAAGGTGTTGAAGTGTTTGTACAAAAACGCCACCATGTCAGTCCGTCTTCAGGATCAGACCTCGAAACCAATCCTTCTCCAGCGCGGCGTGAGACAGGGAGACGTCATTTCTCCGAAACTGTTCACTGCTGCGCTGGAGGATGTCTTCAAGGTTCTGGACTGGAGGGGGCTGGGCATCAACGTTAATGGCGAGTACATTACTCACCTTCGGTTTGCCGACGACATAGTGGTCATGGCTGAGACCATGGAGAGGCTCAGTAAAATGCTCGATGACCTCAGTAGAGCTGCCGAAAGAGTGGGTCTTAAAATGAACATGGACAAAACCAAGATCATGGTGAATGCCCATGTAACACCCACTCCTATCAAGGTCGGAGACTCTACTCTCGAAGTTGTAGACGATTATGTCTATCTGGGACAAACGGTCCAGTTGGGTAGGTCCAATTTCGAGAAAGAAGTCAACCGTCGAGGGGGTTCGGGAAGTTGCGTGGTATCTTCTCGTCCAATTTACCGCAGTGTGTTGCCAGTGATCACCTATGGGACCGAGACGTGGTCGCTCACAATGGGCCTTATCAGAAAGCTCAAAGTCACCCAAAGGGCAATGGAGAGGGCTATGCTCGGAATTTCCTTGCGTGATCACGTCAGGAATGATGATATCCGCAGGAGAACCAAAGTTACCGACATAGCCCGAAGAATTGCCAAACTTAAGTGGCAGTGGGCAGGGCACATTGCTCGTAGAACGGATGGCCGATGGGGCCGAAAGGTTCTGGAATGGCGACCGCGAACCGGAAGACGATACGTTGGAAGGCCTCCCACTAGGTGGACTGATGACCTGGTTAAGGTTGCGGGAAGGCGCTGGATGCGAGACGCACGGGATCGGTCAATGTGGCGTCGCCTGGGGGAGGCCTATGTCCAGCAGTGGACGTCTTTCGGCTGAAATGATGATGATGATGATGATTTGGCTCCCTTGGGTAACATTATTGCAATTTTCATAAGGATCTCAATTTTTAGCCTATGACACTCAAGAATAATGTAGCTTTCTACTGGTGAAAGATTTTTTTAAATCGGTGCAATAGATCCAGAGATTAGCCCTTACAACGTCACAAACTCACAAAACCCACCAACTCACAAACTTTACCTCTTTATAATATTAGTATAGATATTATATTTTATATTAGTATAGATAATAATTTGAATTCAGAACTAAGTACTTTATTGTTGTTTTGATTTCCGTTTGAAATATATAGAGCTGTAAAAATAGCAGTTTTCCTCCCATTTTTAAAATAAATTACATTATGTTAAAAGAGTATTAACAAATCCATATACTTTCAAGTTGATTGCAAGCGTCCGGTCTGCACACAGAACATTTTTACTCTAGCGAGAGTCTGCACCAAGTGCAAACGGCAACTGATAGAAAGCCGACGACTGACGAAACACGAAGTTTGCCGAGAGACATTATGAAAATGTTTGTACTGTATAGTAAAGGTTTGTCCTGTATAAACTTGCCTATACAACTGACTATAAGGGGCTGAGGTTGAACAGTTGACAATCGACATCTGAGGTTCTAAGCCACGCCCACTGTCATCGATAGTTTAGGGGAAAACTTAAATTGGAGCGAAAAGTATTTGAAAATTAAATACACAAGGCCGGACATAGAGGCCCGCGTCATAAACGGACTCTTCCGATGTTTTTTACAAAAATATAACCGCGCAAGTTTTTATTTCAAACTGGCGGCTAGCATCTGACATCAGATCGTTCACTGTTATTTTTCCTATGAATGCAACCTTATTGCTACGACAATAAAGATCACTAAAATAGATAATCTGGCTAGTGTCATACGAGTCTTTGCCGTGCAAATTGAATAAATATTATAATTATTTCTGCTTCTATGCGACTGCCACATATAAGAACACAGTAGGTGACATTTTAATGTTATGGTTTTATAGCCAGATAATTTTATTTATATTATTGTAATGAGTTCTACTACACTGAAATGGAATGTGTAATGTTAACTGTGTAAAGGAAACTTTAAATTTGAATTGAGATTTCGTGCTTTCATTAATCAATTTAATCATTATTTACAATAGGAAAGTCCCATCAAATTGTAAAACACCTTAAATTTACAAATATCCAGAACTTACAAGGTTCGGCATTGTCTTTTTTAGGCATATTTAAAATATCTAATAGAATTTAGGACACTATTAATATCATTTGTACAATTCATAGGTTCTTATTCCTTGTTTAGTATTCTCTTAAAATATTAAGATGTCATTTAGTTACTAATACATCAGAGATCTATCGGTAGATCTAACCCAGCTGTTGAATATGGCAACGCGGGTACCGGATGTTGACGGCCATACACCCAATTGCTTAGACCTTCTGCTGACAACTGATCCGGACAGTCATCCGGTATCGGTCTCAGCCCCGCTGGGAACGTCTGACCATTGTCTGGTGAAATCCGTGTCGACTTGCTCTCCTCCAGATGAGAGTCCTAGAGGCACGAGGCGAGTATGGCGAAACGAGTCAGTAGACTGGGACGAGATGCGGCACTTTTTTGCGTCTTATGTCTGGCGGCATGTGTGCTTCTCCTCGGGTGACCCCTCGAGCTGTGCGGACGCGGTTGCGGATGTGATTCGGCAGGGAATGGAGTATTTCATTCCATTCTCCGACATTCCGCTCAGTCACAAATACCGACCTTTGTATAATTCAGAATGTGCCCACGTTGAGGCCCGAAAAGAGTCTGCCTACCAAGCCTGGGTCGGGGCCCGCGACCGCAAAGTTAGAGCGCGTAGGGTTCGCGCGAAGAAAAGAGTTTTTAATTCTGCCACCAAGTTCTGCGTCGGGCACGTTTTGACTATATTGGACGTATTGGGGCCAAGCTGGCATCGCACCCTCCGGGTAGTAAACAGTTTTGGTCCCTGTCTAAAGCGGTTGAATCGAATTTCTGTCGTCCCACTTTACCTCCAATGCTGAAACCTGATGGGTCGCTGGCTCACCTGCAAGTGAGAAAGCAAATTTATTTGCATCTCTGTTTGCTAGCAATTCACGTCTGGACGCTGGATCCAAGCAACCACATACTGTACCTCATTGTGACTCTTCGATGCCGGAGATCGCTGTGCACACCAAAGAAGTCCGAAGAGTATTGTGCAGTCTAGACGTGAACAAGGCCAGCAGGCCTGACGGCATTCCAGCGAGAGTTCTGAGGCTGTGTGCGCCCGAACTTTCTCTTGTGTTGACACGCTCCGCCTCTCTCTTGTAAAAAGAACGGTGCCAAAGTCCTGGAAGCTTGCAAATGTGCAACCAGTGCCCAAAAAAGGCAACCGTGCAGACCCTGTCAATTACCGTCCAATCGCCATTACCTCCATTCTGTGCAAAGTTATGGAAAGGGTACTGAACAGTAAGTTGCTGACCTACCTTGAAGACAATAATCTCCTCAGTGACCATCAATATTGCTTTCGCCGGGGACGGTCTACTGGCGATCTTCTTGTGTATGTCACGCACTGCTGGGGTGAAGCCATCGAGAGACACGGCGAAGCACTTGCTGTATCGCTGGATATCTCGAAGGCCTTTGACAGGGTCTGGCACGCAAGTCTACTCAGTAAACTTCCTGCGTATGGCAACTCCGCTGCTTTTTATAGCTGGATATCAGACTTCCTTTGCGAACGGTCGTTCCGAGTAGTCATAGACGGCTGCTCCTCTGACCTTATGGCTATTGATTCCGGAGGGGATTCCTCAGGGGTCTGTTCTCTCTGAAACCCTTTTCATGCTGCACATCAATGACCTACTTCAGCTTGGTATTGTTGGGTACGCAGATGACAGTACTGCTTCAGAGAGATACCTGTCCAGCGCAAGAACCAGCGTGGATAAAGTTCGTTCCTTGAGAGAGACTATGGTAGAGCGGACAGATTTGACGTTGAGCCTTGTCTCCCGGTGGGGTGATGACAATTTGGTCTCCTTTAACGCCACCAAAACACAGGCGTGTTTTTTACCGCTAAAAGGAGTCTTTTCGATCAGGCACCTACTTTTCGGGGTGCGTCTGTTCCAGTGACTGATCGGCTCGAGCTCCTGGGCATGGAGTTGACATCCAGTCTCAACTTCGGCGCCTCCATTGAGTACAAGGCCCCAATTGCGGCCAAAAAACTGGGCATCCTAAATAAGGTAAAGCGATACTTTACGCCTGGACAGCTTTTAACCCTGTACAAAGCGCAAGTCCGATCCTGCATGGAGTATTGCAGCCACCTTTGGGATGGCTCAGCTTAGTATCAGCTTGCCGCGCTTGACTCGGTGGAACGCAGAGCCAAGAGGCTCATCGGCGACATAGAACTGGTGGATACCAAGCTTCACAGCTTGGCTCATCGTCGCAAGGTTGCCTGCTTGACGGTCTTCTACAGGCTGTATTTCGGTGAGTGTGCTCAAGAACTCCACGACCTCATCCCACCAGCCCCCTTCTACCATCGGACATCTAGACGCACTGCAAGTTACCATCCTTACCTTGTTGCCATTCCACCAATTCGCACCAAGCGCTTCCAAACAACCTTCTTTCTTAATGCACACTGTAAAAGAGTGGAACTCACTGTCGGCGTCTGTGTTTCCGAACGCATTCAAATCGAATCTCTTCAAAGTTAGAGTGAACAGGCTTCTTCTGGGTAAGCTCACTCCATCGTCGACTCTGTCTCTGTCACCTATGACTTAGACTAGAGTCAAGAGCAAACCCATGACAAAAAAAAAAAAACATCATGACTTTCCATAGCCTACTTTTAATCATAATAATATTTATCTACTTCGGTTTCGTTATATTCGAATCACAAAATTGACAGCGGTTTCATTATGAATCCCATAACGACATCGGGTTGCATTATGTGAATCGTCATAAATTCTAAAACACAAGCAAAGACATTCTAAACATACAGCCAGGTACCTATAATATTACTTCGAAATCGAGACAAAATAAATGATGTTTTTAAAAATTGAACAAGTTTAGAACAAAAGTATCGTATACTATTTGGCTGTTGCGGCTACAAGATCTTTGCCTCATACCTAATAAAGACTAAATAAAAAAAAAGGGCACGCATGAAAAAATTCTGAGTGAAATTTAATTCCAAATTTTATCAAAAATAAAGACATTTTTGATAAAATTTGGAATTAAATTTCAAGGAAAAAACATCAAGTGATATTGAAAATACTCCACCAGATATAACAAATAGAGCAGTTGCGGCTACAAATAATTTACTACCAGAAAAATCAAGGCATGTATATGAGAAATGAAATACATAAACACACTTCCTGAAATACTTGTTTGTCTATTATCTGTGTTTTATTCCTTCCTTCTTAGATAAAATCTTGTATGCAACTGTACGTTATTGGTCTTTTAATAACTCGTGCCCACCACCAAAAATGGCACTCGTATTAAAAGACCGTCCATAACGTAACATAAATAGCATAAATAGCTATTTTGCGCTATTCTGGAATATAATAGTTTCAAAGCACCTAGCAAGTTGGTGTATATCAAAACCCAGGTTTTGATATACACCAGCCCTCTAGGGTGACGTGGGGGTCACGTGGTGGCGTTTTTGAGATAACATTAGTTCTATTTTTAAAGAGGCTTAATTACTTTTTAGTTATGGACTTAGTAAGTAAACTAAACGACATGAGCCGTTTATAATACAACAAAAATGTAAATGCTAGTGACAGCGTTAGTGCCAGAGAATAAAAATAATACAGAGTTTCACAATATTCCTTGTGATTTCGTTAGTTCCAATTAAAGCCACCAGGCTACAAGATCTGGCTGCATTATACCTGTTTTCTTTTTGACAGATTGTATTGGCGAGAAATAAATTAAATATGTTTTTGCATTTTGCGAAAAAAAACGACATACGTCCTCCTAGCAATGCCATAAAGCGATCACTGTCGAATTGCACTGGATGGAAAGAGAAGCTCGATGGAATTTGTATGGATTTTTTTATAAAATATAATAATATGAATTACTTAAAAATAATGAATGAAACTTCAAAATATACGACAGCGAAGTTTTGCATCCGGTTATGATACGTTATTGTTGTTAATTGTACAAACGTACGCTGATCAGTATTACCGAAAAACAAAATTTGAAGTTCACGGTAAGAGGTTACTTTGCCATTCAATTGTATCGAGGTTTTTGTGCGTAAACGTGTTTCGGCCACAACAAAGTTTTCGGAAATATGATCAAGATTAACATATCTTTTATCCGCTGCCACATCTTCAATAGATTTGGCAAAAAAAAAAATAAAAGAATGCCTATTTTGAGCATTCAGCCCCTTAAGTAGTTAAATCGTGTTGTTACAGTAACCAGGAAAGACAAGGGGGGTTTTGGGGAGGCCATCGCCCAGCAGTGGGACAGTGTATATTAAATAATAAAAATGTAAATGACTTGAGAGGTTGTTCAAAGCTTTATTTTAGTTTGAGTGAATTTTCATATCTTACAATTTGTTAGAAATTCTCATCTGGATTTTAAATGTTCAAGTAAGACAGAGTGTAAATAATTTGTTATGTTTACCCATACCCCACATAATATGCATAAGTTATGCCTCTAATTGAAGGACTTCATCTAATATGTACAACACATACTATATTATGAAGGGCCACAATATGACTAAGGGTCGCATTTTGAGAAATATGGCTTTAAAATTTCGCCATTAATTTTAAATACTTTCTTTTTCCCTTGGCTTCGCTCATGTGGATCTATTCTACAGGACCCGTGTTTTTACCATACTGCGCGACGCAAAGGTGGGTAATGTGTTTATCAGTCTTTGTGTGTATGGGTGTTTATTACTATGTGGCTTCCAGAAACCATATGTGCCGGCCGATTTTGATGATTCTTACGTCAATTGACTCGACTTTACTTTGCGCGTGTGACTGGCTACATTATAATTAATAGAAATGGCGGAATTTAGGCGCCATATTGTTAAGCTACAATTTTTTCTCTTGAAGAAAAAATAGCACTTCTATGTTTTAAACATAGAAGTGCTATTTTTTCGATATTTTTTAGTATCCGAAAAAAGGGATAACTAAAAAATAAAAATAAATGTTAATAAAAAAAAAACAAAAAGCCTGACTGCTTATGAAGCGAACTAAAAAGACGACAAACTAACAAAAAGGAAATCGTGTTGTGCAGTCGGAGGAATCATTTGGTTTTGGTCAGGCAGCTTTCAAATATGTATACTCCATTTGATATAACATTAGACATATAAATAATCCCATTTTACAGTCCGTTCAACCGATTTAGACTTCAATTGCGTTTGTGACATGACAAATGACGCTGTATTAAACAGTTAGTTTTGGTAACAGGTTCATGCTTTTTATGCCATCCTTATATTTACGAGAAAGAACTCAAAATCGGTTGAACGGACTGTAAAAACGGGTTGTGACAAATTCCAATGTTATTTTAAATGGAGTATAGCTTTGTGTGTATATGTAGTGCTAGACTAACACTCAGTGTTAGTGTAATAGTAAATTTTCATGCATTTTCATTATCAGATTGGTAGGCACTTTTAAACCCTTGAGTGCCTGAAACGTGTATCCACGCAAGACACAATGGATTTTCTATGGTTTCGGTAATTACGGGCATGGTTGAATGCCCGTAATTACGGGTTGGTTAAAGATTACTTTCTACAACTAAACAAACCATTTTAATAAGCTTTTCTATTACTTGCCTTGATAGTTATTTGGTTAGTTAGTTATATGCATGGGTCAAATCTTTTAAAACAATAATTTACAAATTTAATTTAAAACAATTTTGCATACACGTTTGGTTTGGATGAAAATGCACGATAAAACTGAAATATTTAATAAAAGTTTGATTTAAAAAGTTTTTATATTAATTAAGAAATAAGAGCGTTTATTTTAAGTAACGTTTATTGAATCATACGAAAAACCAAAAAAAAACGAACAGAAAAACAGTTGCGGTTATTTTTATCAAATTAATTATTCATAATGTATCCTTCATTATAATGTTAATACCTATAGATTTTAATTCCTTTCAAAGATTTGATTATTAACTTTTCTAAAACACTTCCTGTCTTAGAAAAGTTACTAATCTAAATTCAAAATTGTATAATAGAACAGTTCAAGAAGTTTCCTCGATTGAAATTGAATGTAAATGGGAAGATAATTAACTCCGTGATATCACGAGAAAAGTAATAATTTCTAGGAATATTTTCCTAGAAATTATTACTTTTCTTTTTAGTTCTAAAGAGTCTTATTTATATATAGTTCCCTTTCAACATTTTAGGGAAACCAATTAGCCTAAGATGAGGCAAATAAACTGCCTTTTTGGTGGTAAGGGTTACTGCTTTGGTTTCTGGATCATGGATCTTTAAAGTGAGAGTGAACAAGCACCTTCTGGTCTCGTCTGTTCCATGGTTGACCTCATCCAAAGCATTGCAGAGAGATCGAGTCCAAAAGTTGGATCATCACAAACGAAACATGCTAAACGAATTTAAACTTTATGCAGACTTTCTTATAACATACGTAGGTATAGGTATATTTGAATTTAATGGTGCCTGCGTTTTCGCTGGTGCAGGCCAACACTTCATACCCACTGCCCCATGATATTTTTACTCGCAGATTGTTCAGAACCGCCATTAAATTTGGATCGAACTGTACACCAAATTCAGTTGATGTCGACAATTAATCAAAGTAAATAGAAACACGTCCTCTTAGCCGATTACGTAGCATCAAAAGGGCTGGTTATGAGTTTTCGCCTTTGTGCTTTGAGAACAGCAATGTTTATAACAAATATGATATCGTTTGATCTCAACGGGGCATCATAATATGCTTTTATGTTGGAAAGTGGGTTCTTCTTAAACTCATACCTAATAAATTTAAGGATCGTTGGAATTGATTGAAACATTTCAATTGATCATGCAACAAATACTTCTGCAAAGCAATTTTGAAGGAAAATTCTAATTGTTTGATTTTGTTTATACTTTTTTGGCGATTTTTGACGATTTTTATTTGATTTTCAGCGTTATTTTTCATCCTCATTCCTGTAAATGAGTTTGTGTTTCTTCCTAGCGTTAGTCCCTAATATTGACTTGCAGTAAAAGATAGAATAAAAATGTTCATGATTAATGAGACCATACATGTATCATCAATCGGACTCTCATGTTTCGTATTTTCGTCCCAGTGTCAACTATCTGACCTCCACAATCCAATAACTGGGTAACAGGATACCCATTGGTAAGACTGGTGTCAGTTTACCTGGCTTCTGATTATCCATAAAGACTGCCAAAGATCTAGAATACAATGACCAGCCGGTATCAATAAATTATCGTGCTTTCCGAGACACAGAGGAGACTTGGAGTGTTATGATGGTCACCCATACATGCACCAACCTCGGAAAGTGTAGCTCAACCTTAAAGATAGACCCGTGTTGCTTTTATTATGTACTAACTAAACATTCGTAGGATAACCAGGATAACCGACATAGTCCGAAAAATAGCCAAAATTAAGTGGCATTAGGCAGGGCACATTGCTAGCAGAACGGATGGCCGATGAGGTAGAAAAGTTTTAGAGTGGTGACCGCGAACCGGTGCGTTGGAAGGCCTCTCACCAGGTGGACCGATGACCTGGTGAAGGTTGCGGAGATCCGCTGGATGTGGGATCCACGGGACCGGTCAATTAGGCGCTTGGGGGAGGCCAGGACCAGCAATGGACGTCTTTCGGCTGATATGATGATAATGATGAACTAAACATTATCATCATTATCAACCTTTTAATATTCCTGCCACTCCTGGGACACAGGTCTCCTGTCTGTGAGAGGGATCGGGCCGTAATCCACCACGCGGGAAGGTGGATGTTGCATGTCTTTGTTTTTTTGGTTCTAGGATATGCCAATTTCCTCATGATGTTTTCCTTCACCGTTTTTAGAACAGTGGTAATGAAATAATTTACACCTAGTAAAGCGCCTGCCTGCTTCAAGGTTCTGGACTGGAGAGGGCTAGGCATCAACGTTAATGGCGAGTACATCACTCACCTTCGGTTTGCCGACGATATAGTGGTTATGGCTGAGACCATGGAGGACCTCAGTAAAATGCTCGATGACCTCAGTAGAGCTTCCGAAAGAGTGGGTCTTAAAATGAACATGGACAAAACCAAGATCATGGTGAATGCCCATGTAACACCCACTCCTATCAAGGTCGGAGACTCTACTCTCGAAGTTGTAGACGATTATGTCTACCTGGGACAAACGGCCCAGTTGGTTAGGTCCAATTTCAAGAAAGAGGTCAACCGTCGAATCCGACTCGGCTGGGCAGAGTTCGGGAAGTTGCGCGGTATCTTCTCGTCCAACTTACCACAGTGATTCAAGACGAAAGTCTATGACCAGTGTGTGTTGCCAGTGATGACATACGGCTCTGAGACGTGGTCGCTTACAATGGGCCTCATCAGAAAGCTTACAGTCACTCAAAGGGCAATAGAGAGGGCTATGCTTGGAGTTTCCTTGCGTGATCGAATTAGAAATGTAGAGATCCGCAAGAGAACCAGGGTTACCGACATAGCCCGAAGAATTGTCAAACTTAAGTGGCAGTGGGCAGGGCACATTGCTCGCAGAACGGATGGCCGATGGGGCAGAAAGGTTCTGGAGTGGCTACCGCGAACCGGAAGACGTTGCGTTGGAAGGCCTCTCACCAGGTGGACCGACGACCTGGTGAAGGTTGCAGGGAACCGCTGGTTGCGAGACGCACGGGACTGGTCAAAGTGGCGACGCTTGGGGGAGGCCTATGTCCAGCAGTGGACGTCTTTCGGCTGATATCATGATGATGAAGCGCCTGCCTGCGTTCGAACCTACGACCTGAACAACTTGAAAGCCGAGGCTGTTATCACTGGGCCACCACTGCTCTATAAGCTACGGGCGTTGCCACTGGACCACCACTGCTCTTTTCCTAAACATGCACATGTTTCTTATTTATTTATAAAAACTTTAAGCACAAGTAAAAAGAAAATACAAACCATCTTAACACAATTCAGTCAATACACTGCCAATGAAATTGAAGTGTCACAGACCGTCGAACACATCTAACTATTTATAGTGATTCATCGTATCCTGCTCGGTATCACGATCTGGATCGGAAAGCTATTGATCACTTTGGAAGTCAAAGTCAAGTGTTCTCCGGGCTAAGTGATGTTTGCTATCAAATTCATTGAAGGATACGATATAGCTTCCGACTTCGATTATATTGGTGATTTTCGAAACCAATTTGTATAATCTAGAGATAATGGTTTACCTCTGGCATATTGTTCATGAATTGTTTGCAAAAAAATATCGTTTATATAAATAATAACATCCCTGTTGTTTGTAAAATCACTATTGATTAAATAATAAATTGAACAGAGTTGCGAGTAGTTGTCGTTTGAGCAGAAAACATGTTAGCATATGCAGAGGCTTTACTGCATGCTTAAGTCAACTTGTAACTTTACCTAAGAGCGTATTAGCCTGTAAATAGTATTCGTCAGACTAATAATAATATTCGCGTCACGAGCCTAAGTTTATCTTGTACATCGCTAACAACGGTAAAAGAAATCATCCTGATGGAAGGTTCCTTCAAATCGGCACAGTTGAGATTGCATTGAGCAAGCTTGGTGGTTAATGTTTGTGCGATCTCTGTACGAGATTGGGCGTTTACCCAGCAGTGGGACAGTTACAGGCTGGTTTGATAATATAGCATATTTTTCAGCTGTCGCGGGTATGATAGATTTTTTGACAATGCTGTCTCTGTCTGTGGCTAACCCTACGTATGGTTAGACAACCACAAACACGCCTCTTTAACCACTTGTACGACTTAGGGACTTACATCAGTGGGTACTACAGTCCCCAATACGAGATAATACCATGAATATTTGGTTGAACTATGGCTTTTTCATACGTTGACTGTTTTAATACACAGGAAGAAATAAGAGATGGCTCTGAAACCAGTGAATTTTCTAATACTCTGAGGTTGTAACAACGCATTGAAGATTAATGAAATTATGATCAAATTTCAGCATTGTGAAAAGAATTTCACTCGAGGTGACGACCAGCTCTTAGACTTAGGGTACTAATTAAATGTTTAATATTATATAATTTGTCAATTATATATAACAATCAGCTATTAGATTTTAAGAAAAGTTAGTAATGTTTTGCGTACCCTTAGCACCAGGTATTCGTAAATTGGCCATCGGTCCAAGTAAATAATTTAGTCTACACATTTTGTGTAGTAAGACTACAAACTGTACTTTAGGTAAAAAATATTCTTGGCGTTCGCATTCGCGTTCTTATGTAACTTTGGAAACATTGAAATAATATACTACCTACTATGGAGCTGAAAGGTTGCCATTGTAACTCTTCAATCAGACATGACAGCACCATCGTGTTTGGGTTCATTGTATATGTATTGACAAGCGATATTACATTTTTAATTTATGTCCAGTCCAGTTTAAAAGAATTTATTAGGATACTTTTTGTAAAATGTTTAAAAAGGATTATTTTTAATATTTTTTGTACCATAGAGACTCGATGGGGGCCATGAGATAGTATCGTTATTACTATCCATGCAAACTAAACGTTTCAGTGTGTGTCACCGATAACTTATAGAAACGGATGACCCGTGAAAAAACTAAGGGCAGTTACGCACAACATCCAATCCATGTCCGTGAAATTTTAGTTCCGAAGTAGCTTATAAGGAAGCTTACGCACTACATCCGAACTCTATCCGTCATAATTCAAACATTTTGAACTTGGAACGCAAATCACGGACATGGATCACGGACATGGACGTGTAGTGCATAACAACCCTCACTATGCAACTGACAACTGAATTAACTTGAACTGAATATCTTAAAAGCTCTTATGCCTTTTTAAGTTTCTAAGCTGTAGAATTTTCCTTACTAACCTCAAGAAGAATGTAGTAATTGACATTTCGGAATGCCTCAAGGAAAGCCTTAGGTCATTTCATTGTGTACATTTTACGAGCAAAGACGAATGTCAGATATTTGTTTATACTCAGCAAATGAAGACAGATAGGACCATTTGTCCCACATTTCTCAGTTAGACCTTAGGACCAGGCATGAGGCATGCTATGTTAAAACTATTTGTTAGTGGAGGTTTTAATTAAAGTAGAATTCTCGTGAAAGTAGAACATTACTAAGCACAAGCCGACGATTTTAGGGCCGTGAAAAATGTTCTATTTAAATTAAATTTTATGAACTTTTAATGAAAACTAAACAATAAAAGTTAGATATTTACTCTTATTTTAAAAAAGGTAATATTTGATATTAGGGTTAGGGTTATTTGAGGTAATCTCTTGACGTACAGAAACGGATAGAAAAAAAAATCTTTAATAAAAATTATTGCACTCAGCGATAGTTTTTATCCCGGTTAAATGCACCAATAACAAAGCAAGAAAAACCTAATCTAGAATAAAAATATTAAGTGCAAAAATGGCATACCATGTAGATAATTAAACCCTGTTAGTAAGTAGACAATCTAGATTTGAGACGGCAGTACCTATTGTAACCTACAGGCTACAGTAACTACTGGTACTTACGAGAAAATGAGAGCTTGACTTCACAAATGACCCGTGACTAAGAGATAATGGGTTTAAGTCTAAAACAAACGACTAGTACCAGAGGTGCTCGTGGCTAAAATCCGCAAGGGTCAATCGAAAATAGGGAATAGCTACCACCAGCGGCTTTGTCCACGTAAAAAGTGTTTTACCCCAACATTACATAATTATATCGAGAAAAAGCGCGAATAGCCAATATACTATTCCAGGCCTGACCTGTCTCTGTGCCAAAATTTCATTCAGATCGGTGCAGCCGCTCTGGCGTGATTAAGAAACAAATATACATCCATCCATCCATCTAAAGTTTCACATTTTATAATAAGATTTTTTTTTATATACAAGAGAGCAGTGGTGACCCACACACAAGCAATAGAAGTTGTAGGTCGTGGGTACGAACCCAGGCAGCTGCTTTACTTTGTGTAAATTATTTCATCACCATAGCTCTCAATACGGTGAAGGAAAATATCGTGGGGAAACCAGCATGTCCTAGAACAAAAAAATCAAAGACTGTGACACCCACCGACCCGCACTGGGCCCGCGTGGTGGATAACGGCCCATTCCTTTTCACAGAGAGGACGCCAGTATCCCAGCAGTGGGAACATTAAAAGGCTGATGATGATGATGAAGAAGTAAGATAAGATGTTTTTTTTTTTTGTATCCGTCTGGTACATTAATAAAAAATATTGGGTACGTACTTTTTTATGCGAACATATTTGGAAAAGTCTGTGCAGATGACGATAGAGTCTGTGCGAAAAGAGAACTATCCGCGTCATGGCGTAAAATAGAACTAAAATTATGATTTTTATAAAACTGTAGTTTAGTTTAGTTTCGACGGGTTGTTTCCGTAACTCCACGACCAAGCGCGTATTTTGCGTACGGGTGGGATTCAGTCTCATCATTCGATCCACCCCAGCTCCTCGAGAAAGGCCAGCAGCGCCCTGGTACTGCCGACTATCTCCTGCAGGGTACCTGGGTTGCCGAAGTATTTGACCCTGTAGTCAGCGATTACAGTGCAGCTTAGGAGTAGGTGTGCTGCCGTCTCTTCCTCCACCATGCAAGCTCTGCAGAGTGGGCTGTCCGTGATACCTATGACAAAGAGGTGCTTATTTAAAGGTCCCATGTCCAATGGTTACGGCTGTGACTGCTCGCTAAAACTGTAATAATATTACAAAAAAATACACTAAAAACATTAAAATAATATGTCAAACATAGTTTCAAAATATAAAGATGTTACAGTCGCACTATAATGACGTAACAGTGATGTCAACATAACAAACACGGTAATTAAACATAGCTCCGCTCTCAAATATTATGACGGTTCTCTTTCCGCACAGACTCCACAATAGTTACTGTACTCTAGATTTAAGTTGTAGTTTGACGTGACCAGAGTCACAAAGTGCGTAAGCGGCGGAGCGCTTTCTATTTTGTGCCAGAGTGTTGACTTTAAATTGCCATTCAGTGGCAATGCTGCCAGTGATATGTGCAGTTTGCCCGTTGACAGCAATGCGGAAGAATTTTTGATGCCCTATGATTTTACTTTTATAAACTTGTATTAACTATGTAATTTCTTAGTCTGTATTTATGTAAATCAAGGAAATGGATTAAATATTACTGCCATAAAGCATGAACGTATTTGTGATAAATAAATGATTTTCTTTTTAACTCGTCCAACGACCGTTGTATAGAATCTATACAAAACCAAGCGATGTTTACACGATATAGTGTTATAAAGAGATAGTAAAATGCGCCTAGTAGTAAAATTGAGTGTTGACTCAAGCATCAAAGAGATGTCTGCAATAAATGTTGCCGTCAGTTAGGCGAGAAGTTTGTTACTATGGAGTTCCGTACACGTTTTGTTCATTAAGTTTTGTTTTTACAGCAATATTGTGTTTTCTTTGCTTTCTCGTTAAGGGGCTGAGGACGAACAGTTGACAATCGAAATCTGAGATTCTAAGCCACGCCCACTGTCATCGATAGCTTAGGGGCAAACTTAAATTGGAGCGAAATTTATTTGAAAATTAAATACACAAGGCCGACCACAGAGGCTCACATCATAAACGGACTCTTCCGATGATTTTTACAAAAATATGCGCAAGTTCTTATTTCAAACTGGCGGCTAGCATCTGTCATCAGATCGTTCACTGTTATTTTGCCTTTGAATGCAACCTTATTGCTACGAAAATAAAGATCACTAAAATAGGTAATCTGGCTGCTTCTATGCGACTGCCACATATAAGAACACAGTAGGTGACATTTTTTTATAATGGTTTTATAGCCAGATAAAAATTATCTGGCTATAAAACCATTATAAAAAAAATGTATTATTTTATTATGTTTATATTATTTTATTGAGTTCTACTATATACTGAAATGGACTGTGTTATGTTAACTGTGTAATGGAAACTTTAAATTTGAGTTGAGATTTACAAATACAAATACAAAATTATTTTACAAATACAAAATTATTTATTTCATCTTATACATTGTGTCATACATAAACTGAGGCAGCCCCAGTAAGTTACAATAGTACTTGTGTCGGAGCTGTCTCTCTCTTCCTTTAAGTGGTAGCTTATCAATGAATTTAATGAAGCTAATGAATATATATAAAAATTAACAAAATATTTGATTTTTGTTTATATTAAAATTGCTCTCGATGTGTGAGGAGTGTATGTATTTGTATGTGCGTAGGTGTGTGTTTTGTGAATGCGTTTGTGTGTGTGTTTGTGCGTGCGCGTGTGTTTGTGTGAGTATATGCGTGTGCATGTGTTTATGTGTTTATATGTATGTGTTGGGTATCCAGGAAGTTAGCTTACCCTGACCAGAATGTTTTCTGTTTCGTCATATGTTATAGATCTTAACCAATCATCTATTGTTTTTTTTAAATCATTTAACAGCATGGGATATATTTGAAAAGTTCTAAAAAAAAATCTTTATTCCGCTGACACATCTTCAATAGATTAGGCAAAAAAATGTTTAAAGGAATGCCTATTTTGGAAATTCAGCCCCTTAACTGGTAGTGGTATTTATGTTCTGCCTAAATTTTGTAAGTGTCGTATTATTTCCCATAGGTAAATAATAGACGTTTCTCAAATTTGAAGTCAAAATAAACATCACTTTTTTCTTCTAGACCAAACAATAGGAAGTATCTTTTGTTACGTTTGGGTTTTATAAATTTTATATCATCATCTGCCTGCCCTTATCCCAATGTTTTTGGGGTATGACATTTCGTCGGTTTGGATGGTAAAACATCTGAAATTGTAGGTTTACGCTCTTGATTAATAAAAAAATCAATGAGTTTAATTATTTCCGAAAATTCCAACCTTAAGGGGGTAAAAAGCGGGTTGAAAGTTTGTATGTAATTTCTACAGTTTGCAAGTTGGACGCGGGAAAGTTTACATTTACGCTCTACGTTGACAAAAATAATTAATGTATTTATTGTTTTTTGGAAATTCCACCCCTAAGGGGGTAAAAGGGGGGTTGAAAGGTTGTTTGTAACTTCTATTGTTTGTAAGTTGGACACGTGAAATTTTAAATTTAAGCTGTTGGTTTTTTTCGCGGGTAGGTGTTAAAAAGAAAGACATTCGCTTTTTTTGAGAATTATATTTACATTATATTTATTAGTAACTAGTGAAAATATTAAGTAATTTACTTCAGTAATTAGTCTAGTAGTGCTAAATCATAAGGACTCACGTTTTTGGCACATTTATGTGACATAATCACATCATAAACACCAGCTGATCACCAAACTGTCACCATATTATTACTCAGCACTTTACTAAACGAAACATGTCTCAATACGCTGAAGTCCTTGCTGCTCAAAAAACAATAGAGGACAACTTTATCAAGAAGATGGCCGAACTGGAAGCACAGATCCAGGGTGCTGGTCCGGCTAAAGTTAGCACTGTAGCAAAAGTCACAGATGAGTTTAGGACGTTCCGGGAGCTCATATTTTCCATGTTTGGTCTGCTCCAAAGCCAGATCAACGAGTGTGCCAAACAGATTGATGGTTTGGAGACCTGGCACAGGCGGAAAGCGTTGGTGTTCCAAGGGCTCGTTCGCGTTCAGAAACCCTTCTGTCGATTGCATGGAATTAGTAAAAGTCGTATACTTAGATAACAAATGCTTAGTGTAATGCTTTGTTTCACTATGTGCTATTCTAAAGTTGGGTGTGCCACTAATTTGTGATATAACGTAGTTTTTTATTCTTTCTCCTTCTGTGTTTTAGAACAACATTATCCTTTGCTTTTCATGTTTTTAACTGAATTTTCGGAGCCAAAATGAATGTTTTTATTTATTTTATATTGAGTGCTGCTTGTTTAAGTTATTGTTTTTGTGTGTTAGCTGGCGGGTGGTGCAGAGACGCAGAGTAGCATTATTTGCACCTGTTCTGTTTTGTAGCAATAATACACTTCCAGTTTATTATTTATATAATATAATTAAAACATTATTAACTTCATCTATTTATGTCCGACAACGAGTCATATTTTTCTGCTAACGAATCTGCTGCCTCTTCAAATGAACCAAGCTTTTGATTTCTTGGTGACACCCTTGGTGATTTTATTCAGCACAATTTCAATTGTTAGTCTAGTCGGTTGGTGAATGTGTGCCACATTAACGCTCAAAGTATTGCCAGTCACTACAGCGAGCTGTATGATGTCTTCAATAACAGCAACTTTCACGCTATCCTGGTATCCGAAACTTGGCTCAAACTGCATCTCCTGTCCACAACTTATCCTCTTACTGGTTTCGTTCGCATACGGAACGATCGGATTGGTAAGGGAGGGGGTGGTGTGGCCATATACCTTCGCAGTGATTTTCCTTACAAAATACTTGGTACTTCCTCCTCAAAATATTCTGCCTCTGCTGAGTTCATCTTCATTGAAGCTTGCGTCAAAAGAGCCAAAACCATTATAGGTTTTGTCTATTGTCCCCCCACTGTCTGATTATTTCACTGCATTCGAATCAATTCTTGAATCTTTGGGTTCAGAGTATGCACACCACTTCATCATGGGTGATTTCAACACAAACCTCCTTTCCCAAAACTCCCTTCGATCCCGTAAGCTTCTCCATGTCATCGAGTCAGCTAGTCTGCATGTATTACCACTCCAAGCGACCCACTGTAACAAATCTGGCGTTGACACCTGGCTCGATCTTATCCTTACCTCGAATCCTTCCCTTGTCTCATCCCATGGTCAACATGACGCTCCTGGCTTCTCTCATCACGACATGCTTATCTTTCCTATATCCTCAAACCTCCTAAACCTAAGCCTAGGGTTCTGTACAGGCGTTGTTTTGCCAGGATGGACGTTGAGAAACTCAAGAAGGATGCTTCTGCGATCGACTGGGAGGTTATGACGGAGGCCACTTCGGTTGACGATAAGGTGGCAATATTTAAAGATGTTGTGCTCAACCTTTATAACCGACACGCTCCCGTCAGAAAAGTGAAACTCAAACGTCCTCCTGCACCTTGGATGACAAATGGCATACAGATGGCCATGCGACGCAGGGACCGTGCGTTCCGAAAATTTTAAAGGGTTCGTTCTGACGAGAACAGGGCGCTATTCAAGGCTGCAAGGAACAGATGTAACCAGATGATACGCAATGCTAAACGCCGCCACATTCTGGAAAATATTTCTTCATCTTCTTCTGCCGATATTTGGAAGTTCCTAGGAACACTAAGTATCGGCAATCCGCGTCATTTAGACCTTCCTAATTCTATCGACTTGATGATCTCAACCATCATTTCTCCACTGTGCCTACAATGGATCGTCTAACTAAGCAACAAACTCTGTATCTTCTGTCTGGTCTGACGCGTCCTCACATTAAACCTTTTCGTTTCATTCCAGTTGAACCGGGAGAGATCAAAAAGATCATTCTTGCCATCAAATCCAAAGCAGTAGGATGTGATAATATCACCCGTGGTATGGTAATCACTGTTTTGGATCATCTCCTATCTCCCATCACCCATATCATAATTTTTTCCTTGTTTATCGGAGTATTTCCTTCCTTGTGGCGTAAAGCCTATGTTCGTCCACTTCCCAAAGTTTCCAATCCCACTCTTCCAACCCACTTCTGCCCCATTTATATTCTTCCCTTCCTATCTAAAGTGCTAGAGGCCTGTGTTCACAAACAATTTTCAAACTTTGTGCAGAGTAATTCACTCATTAGTCCTCTACAATCTAGGTTCAGGCCCGGGTACAGCACTGTGTCCGCCCTCCTTATAGTGACTGGCGATATAAGGGCGGGACTGGAAGATACAAAAGTCACAGTACTAGTGTTGGTTGATTTCTCGAACGCCTTCAGTACCGTCAGTCACGAAATCCTATTAGCCATTCTTTCCGTTTTGATGGTCTCCCCTAAAGCACTGAAATGGTTCACCCCTTACCTTCAGGTGCGTCAGCAGTCGGTTCACGTTGGAAATTCTTCATCTTGTTGGTGTGATTTGATAACTGGCGTTCCTCAAGGCGGCATTCTTTCTCCTCTTCTGTTTTCTATTTTTATTAATCTCATTACATCCAAACTTCAGTGTGCGTATCATTTGTATTCCATTTCTGTCTCGCAGCATCGCTAAGGTGGATAATGCAACTTTGCCACCTGTTCTGTTCAACGGTACGATTGTTCCGTTTAGTACTGACGTGAAGGACTTTGGCTTGCGCATCGACAGTACTCTTAACTGGCGTACTCAAGTTGCTAGTGTCAGTCAGAAGGTCACTGGAACGTTGCGGGCTCTGTATCTTTTAAAAAATGTATTACCTTCGAACACGAAGACAATGTCCAAACCCTAATTTTTCGCCGTGTGCTATTATGACCTGAATGCAGATCTCCTCAACAAACTTCTAAATTACTGCATTCGATTTGTTTTCAATTTGCGTAAATATGATCATGTCTCTGCTCATCGGTCACTTCTAAAGTGGTTGCCCATACGCCAACGCAGAGAGCTAAGGGCACTGACTACCTTGTTTTCATTTCTTGACTCTTCCAACTGCCCTAGTTATCTCGCCCCTCACTTTCAATACATTTGCGCCAACCACAACAAAAATCTTCGCTCTTCACATAACCGTCTTCTTCAATGTCCCACTCACCGCACTGACTTCTTTCACTGTTCTTTCTTCGTTCAGTCTATTTCTCTGTGGAATGCGCTCCCTCAAGAAATCAGGATGACAACCAATCGATTGGCATTCAAAGTAAAAGCTCGCGAGCATGTTTGTAAGAAGATGACAGTAGTATCGTCATAGTGATAATGTATTCCAGATAACCACTAATTGTTTAAGTATTAGTGTATTTAGTTTATACGAGTATGCTTGAGTAACTATTGTATGTATTTATAGTATGTATAGCTTTGTATTTGAATATTAGGTATCGTGATTTACTTTAAATATTGCACCTACCACTAATTGTCTCTGCATCACCCAAAGGTCGACTGGTAGAAAATGCCTAAGGCATTAAGTCCGCCTCCGTAGATTTGTGTGCATGAAGTATTAAATAAATAAATAAATAAAAAGAATTCATGTTTAAATTAGTTTTTGGAAATTCAACACCTAAGGGGATAAAGCAGGGGTCGAAACTTTATATGAAATTTCTTTGGTTTGGAAGGTTAAATACCTGAAATTGTAGGTTTAGGCTTTTGACTAATAAAAAAGCAATAAGTTTAATTGATTCCGGAAATGCCACCCCCAAGGGTGGCAATCTGTTGGGCTTATATACGTATTTTATACTTGGCATAAATACTAACAGCAAATATTAAAGGAAGTCATTACAATTTTTTTTAAAAATTACTCCTAAAATACGGTTTAGGGGGTGTTAAAGATTTTTTAAGAATTTTACTGTTGCTTGTGGCTTCTTTTTATGAAGTAGGGGATCAAACGAGAGATAGTTTTTGGGATGAAACGTCTAATTCCTTGGGCAAAATAATAAAGGTAGCATTAGTTTTTCGGTACCGCCCCCAAAAGACGATTTAAGGGATGTGTGGAATATTTTATTTCTTGGTTTAATAAACTTGAAACTTGGCATAAATACTAACCTAAGTAAATAATAAAGGCTGTAATTATTAGTTCTACTCTTCGGATTCAGCACTGTCTCCTTCATAGTATTAGATAGTGAGTGGTGTACTCGCTATGGATCTTAATGTAAAGCCTTATGACTTAGGTTATGATCGAATGACCGGTGTGACTTAGCTAAACCTTATGGACACGTCATTAAAGTTTCGTAAAACCTAACTTAAATCATTGATATCTAAGATACTTATCCTATTTATTATTCATTTAACAATAGCTTATTTTTGGTCGCCTTCACTAACTGCACAAAATAAAGTAATCTGAAGTTAGTTGAATAAATTACGAAATCATGCGAACGAAGTCGCGGTCGGAGTGCTAGTGAACAATAAACAGACATGCGATTGCAGCAATCCCGAGAGGTCTTTTTCGTGATTTATTGAAGAGATCTGTTGTATATTTCCAAAGTTCTTCATCAGATAATCACCAAATTTATAATAATGGGCTCACCCAAAGTACTCTTTCAAGCAAAAAAAAAAGATTTTTTAAATCGGTCTACAATTAACGGCGAAATCGGTCACATAAAAAATACATATAGTTGAAAATAGAACCTACTACTCCTTTTTGGGAAGTCGGTTAAAAAATAATCATTAATTGGTTCACAACGAAAGTATAGCTATCTGTCAGTGAGGAATTTTCGGTACTTCCAGAAAACTAAAAAATCTATTCATCTATTCTATCTATTTGATCTATTGATAATTTTAGTTTAAATAAAGTATTATAAAAGTTTTTTTGAATGTTTTATGGTATCATCCCATCCCCTACACCATTTTTTTTCTTTTTAATAATGATGGGCCCGCGTTTAAACACCATCTTACCTGATGGTAAGCTATGATGTGGTCAACAGTGAAAAAACCCTTAAACCCTTGCCTAGAAGTAAACTCTTCACTTTTGACTTAAAAACCCCGAAAATAAATCATATATACTGAAAAAACAAATAAAATGGCTGTTTATACAATAATGCTTTACAAAATTTATATAAATAATATTATATAAAATATAAATATTATTTATATATTTATGAAAATGTAATAAATATCATCATCGTCATCTTCCTGGTCTTATTCCATGTTACTTGGGATTGGCGCAACACGTTTTCTTCTTCCATACCGTCCTGTCCCCTGTCACGCTATCACTGACTCCCTTTTCTTTCATAACACCCCTAAAGCTACATAATCTTTTGTTTGGCCTTCCTCTCCCTCTCCATCCATCCACATTTATATTCATAACTCTTTTAGTAACATGCGTTTCATCCCTCCCCATCACATGACCATACCATATATACCGCCATATATAACCAAATGTATAAATACCAGTTTTTTTTCAATACCTTTAATTTGGTTCCCTTTAAGCAAAATCGAAAACCATGAACGATTATTGCCAGACGTTACACAAATGTTTGTATTTCACCGCCTACTTGAATATGTAGTCTTATAAAAAGCTAGATATTGTTTTTTAAGTATTAACTCTCATTTCTCGGTCCACCGAAGCCTGTCATAAAGCTAAACATACTATAACTAATCTAACATATGTGCTGATATTACTAACTCACTCCTCGAGAAGGTCTCAATATTATTTCCCTTGAGAATGGAGCAGCGAAGCCGTTATAGTAACTTCTAGGTGTTCTCATACGGGGACGAGGCCATTTTACTGTCATGGTTGAATCTTGCGGACTTGCACAATATTTTATACTTTTCATTTTTATTTTATATTTTGAAATGCTGATACTTAATAACGACACAAATGCAGTTATCTGACCTGATTTTAGGCGCTAGACTCTAGATTGAGTGGTTTAATTTTATAGTTCATTAAAACGGTACAATTCCAATTACATTAATTAAAATCATCACCATTTCACCCACAAGAGGTCCTCAACTGAACAAAAACTTACCCTAAGCGTCAGCAAGCGCAGCGGATCCCCGCAACTTGCACTATACAATAACTGCCAACATACAATTGTGTGTAATTTTGAATGTAATTAATTTGTGAATACAATTAATTAAATAAAAAAATATAAAGTAAAGTACTGGGGGACACTATTTGCCACTACTTGGCAGGGGATCCGAAACTTCTTTTCATTGAGGGTTTCAGGGCTAGCAAAAAGCACAGAGTGAAAACCCGAGTAGAAAAACTTATTAACAATCTATTTATATAACAAACTAACATGGTACAATGGATATACTTTCTCTCACAGAACTTCAGTAATGCACTGATATTCTAACAGCGATATCATTGAAAACGTGTGACTTGCAACCAATACCAAAATGTCTCGTGCTCATTCCATAAATTTTGACTTGATGAAATATCACTTTTTCTAGATAGTTTATTACGAGCAACCATAATGAAGGTCTGCAAGAAAAACTTATTTATGACATCATCAGGATCTTTGACCGAGATTTTGTGTTAGAAATCATGGAGAACTTTGTCAATAATTTTCCCAAGGGAACGTTCTTCCGTGCAAGAACCATTCCATTCTCCTCTGCCATGCTATGAATTATTGAAATAAAAATAAAGTTTATTAATTAACTCAAATAAAAATTACTTATGTAAATTACAAAACACCGGTCTAGACGAATATTTTAATACAACGATCGCTTACCGACTACAAACTTTATCAATAAATAGAAAACAAATCTAGTTAAGCCCTTCGAGGTACTCACTTCAGTCTAGACAATTTAATAATACACGAAAGTTGACCATTGAACATTAGGTAGGTTTAAAGTTACCTATCTGATTTGAAGAACATTATTTCTTTCAGTAGCTAAAGTTTACTCGTACATCAAAACTTACTCAAAAACCCGCACACAGTATTCATTTGTTTTTATATTACACGCCTGATTTTGCCAGACACCGCACGACATGCTTTGCGGTTACAATTTTTAACACACGACACAATGCAGACGATCTGCCGTCCGTTCGTTTGTTTACTAGACACGATTCTGCAACGACACTGCAGTGCACTTGTATTACTTGTATAAGCGCATGAGTAACGAACCACACGTGAGCCGTTTGTTGCGGTGTGTCGTGTGATCGTGTCGTCAACAAACTCATACTTGTTTTGTACAGCCGCAATGCCATCACCGCCAAAAACTCGCGACGACATTGCGGCATCGTCGACATAAACAAAAACCCGTTTGTAATTCGTGTCGCATGTAGTGCGGTGTAGTGCAATAAACAAACGGTCCATAAAAATATATGGCGGTCTGAACATTGACCACATTTTATCGTGTCGTGTGTCGCATCGTGAACAAACAGCCAGACGACACCGTTCGAATTTCGAAGTGGTGTTTGATAACATGCGATCCATTCATCCATAAACAAAAATCAATAAAACAAGCTTTAAGTAAACTTACTTTTCTCGACGTTGGAAGTAAAATGTTGCTAGTATGTAAAACCCAAGTAAACGTTATGAACAAAAAAATAGTTAAATTAAAAAGCCATTGTGTCTCGCATGTATTCACGTTTTAGGCACTTAGGGGGTTAATCTGAAAAGTATACCTATTCAATATTAGCTGTTAAAAAAATTATTTTTATTCAGGCGGAATCCTAATTCTTTTTTATAAGTACTGTATATACTTTCGTATGCATTTACTTAAAAGCTTTTATTTTGATATTAAAAACAGACGCTTCAATTTTATTTATTTGTATATATGTGTAGGTATAGATTATTTTTGTATAGAATAGATTCTGATTACAATTCTGAAATAAAATGGCATAGATGTTAATAAATACTGAATGAACGAAAATAGAAGTACTACAATGTTAATTACATATACATAATAACTTGTGCCAGATACAGAATCAAACAGTTAATCGACGCTTTTAAAAACGATTTCAACGTGACACGAATAAAAAAATTGAATATATTTACTCTGTTTTTATTTTAAAGTTGTTATTTTTGTGACTTTTGATTTGACGCATTTGGTTCCATAATTCATGAGGTAATCACAAAAGAGCTGTTAAGTCGTAAACCAATAAAAATAATTGTTCAGTCGCAGTTAAAAAAAGGTTCGTCACCTTAAATTTTATTTTTGTGTGCTTCAAAGTGTGTGGTGACGACAGCATCTGCTTTATCTGCCACTTTACTTACTACTACCATACTAGCTTCTGTCAAACAGGTCCACCTAGTTCAGGAGTCAGAGGCTTCAATAACAGCTGTAAAAAATTATCAATAATGATTATTTGTATTTATAGACTCAGTATTGGTAACGCTATATTATAAAAAGCTATTATATAAAATATACAATCGGTAACGCTAGTATAAAACGAATCAATGTATGGGAATAACGCTTCTAAACGTTTAGTCACGTAGTCAGACCATACAAATAGAAGGCGTTAACGATTGTAGAAAGAGATTCGATACGAAACGTTTGTAATTTGGCTAGGGGGGCTGAAGGCATCATACTTTACACATTCATATGAATACCCTGGCATATATCCTAGTTATCATCATTTGTCAACCTTCTCCTAACTAAGTATGTTCGGACTGATTTCTGGTTTAAACTTATTCTCCCGTATAGAGCGACGGCTATCTGGCCTCCACAACTCAGTGACTGGGTAACACGACACCTCTACAATAATCTTACTAATCACATCACACTAAAGTTCGACTTCAGGATGGAACCGCAGAACCTGTCCTTCTGCAGCGAGGTGAGACACGGAGACGTCATAATTCCGAAACTGTTTACCGCTGCACTGGAAGATGTCTTCAAGGTGTTGGACTGGAGCGGGCTAGGCATCAACGTCAATAGCGAATACATTACTCACCTTTGGTTTGCCGACGATATCGTGGTCATGGCTGAGACCATGGAGGAGCTCAGTAGAGCTTCCGAAAGAGCGGATCTTAGGATGAACATGGACAAAACCAAGGTGATGTTGAATGCCCATGTTACGCCCACTCCTATCAAGGTCGGAGATTCTACACTCGAAGTTGAGCGCGACTATGTCTACCTAGGACAAACGATCCTGTTGGGTAGGGCCAACCTCAAGGTAGAGGTCAACCGTCGAATCCTACTCGGCTGGGCAGTGTTCGGGAAGTTGCGCGGTATCTTCTCGACAGAGTGTCTCAAGACGAAAGTCTATGACCAGTGTGTGTTGCCAGTGATGATATATGGCTCTGAGACGTAGTGGCTAACAATGGGCCTCATCAGAAAGATTACAGTCACCCAAAGGGCAATGGAGAGGGCTATGCTGAACGCTTCCTTGCGTGATCGAATCGGAAATGGAGAGATCCGCAAGAGAATCAGAGTCACCGACATAGCCCGAAGAATTGCCAAATTTAAGTGGCAGTGGGCAGGGCACATTGCTCGCAGAACGGATGGCTAATGGGGCAGAAAGATTCAGGGAGTGGTGACCGCGAACATAAAGTCGTTGCGTTGGAAGGCCTCGTATCAGGTGGACCGATGACATGGTGAAGGTTGCGGGGATCCGCTAGATGTGAGACGCACGGGACCGATCAATGTGGCGACGCTTGGGGGAGGCCTATGTCCTGCAGTGGATGTCTTTTGGCTGATATGATGAAAGTTTGTGAGTGTGTGTGTTTGTGTCTTTGTTACTTCTTTACGCTCATACGGCTGGACGGATCTGGACGGCATTTGGCACAGAGATAGAAGACTATAGTCAGGAATAGCACATAGCATACTTTATATTCCGGGAATATGTTCCTTCGGGTTAATTTTCGACTAACACGCGAGCGATGCCGCTGGCAGAAGCTAGTCAATTAAAATAAATAATTAATCATTCAGAAAAAACTAATTTACAGGATCAGAAACTAAATAAAGATTACCAGTAAACACAGAATAAGAGAATCGTTGGTATGATAATGAAAATAATTGTATCACAGTCACTCTTGGCAAGAATATCACTGTCACTCCTGTCTATGGATAAGAGCAATTGACTATCAATTTGTTTACAAATTACAGTCAGAACAATGGCTTATGTAATGGTTGGTCACCCATCCACGGACAAGAGTTGCTTAACCTTGAAGATCAATCGACAAGTTATTGCTACGCTGAAACTCTGGCCCATCGCTTCACAATAAGTAGTTATAATAACTCAACAAATATTTTTCATGGAACGCCACCCTACGGATTTATATTTCATAAAACTCAATATAGTTAAACCACTGTTATAAATGGCCTATTAAAAGCCCTGTGACACAATAAAAGTTTATCCACACATATCAGGGCCGTGCCCGGGACGTATACGGACCGTGCCCCGCCAGGGGCTCAAAAAATATCGATGTGTACATTTTATATGAACTCGTTCAGACACGTCCGTGCACGGGCCAGTGACTTAGCTTCAATGCCTAGGCCCGGCCCTGTCACGTCCCGGGCACGGCCCTGATATGGTTGTATAGACCTTAATTTTATCGGCAAGTCAATGATCTGTTTGTATTACGTTAACCTTTACTTTTGCGTCAATCATTGCTTATTAAAATGTTGACACCTAAAAGTTGAAAAAATATTAATTTATATTAATTTTATGAATCATAAGTAATTTATTTCATAACAATATATACATTGTGTCGAAATTTGTAATACATACAATTTTCAAAACACCACAAATATATTATTACAATCGAAAAATAAAAAAATAACAATAACGTTCAATAATAATAATTCGATATAATTTAACAGTAGAATTAAAATGTCAGAGATAAAGATTAAATAATAAATTAGATTCAAGTTTTTTAAGCTGACATGGTCTCTATCATTAGAATCAATATTTAGATCATGATCATGAGATCGTGATCATGGCGCTTGTAACGGTGCTGAAATATAGAGCTCTCAACCAAAATCAAAATATACATGGTAAATATCCCGAAACAAATAATAATTCCAAAACAGAAACAGTCAATTAAAAAAAAATCATTAGGTAGTGATTATAAAAGATTAACAAATAATGATAATACGAAACAAAAAATACAAGTCAATTAAAAATTCAATGAAAAAGATAAAATTATAAAAAGTTCAATAATATGTTACAAGTTCTAAAATAATTATCCATGTTATATCAATTCGAGTCAATTAGAAATTCAATGTCTAAGAAAAAAATTACAAAATATGTCACAGATACCATTACAATTTTAAAATAATTATCCATATAAAAATAATTATAATCTTATAGTGGTTGTCATTTGTCAACCAGGAACTCATCGACACGGTAGTAGCCCTTCCTCATTAAATATGTTGATCCCGGCAAATTATTCTTAAAGTGCAGAAAATTGTTTTGTCTGGATTTGAATACTCATTCCAACTTAATAAAGACAGAACACGTCATGAGAAAGACAGTCGTTGCATGACAGGCGAAGTTCGTAAATATTAGTAAGAATAAGTTTATTTTCTAACCCTAATACGTTTGTTTTTAGGGTTCCGTTGCTCAGAATAACTTATAGGATCACTTCGCTGTTTCTGTCTGTATGTCTGTCCGTGTGACAAGACCTTTTTCTGTGGAACGCCTGGAGTTATCAAATTGAAATTAATATCATATACTTACTCAGGTCTGCATTCTCTGGGAGCTGTGAATATCAATATTCTAAATCAACGTAATCGTAAGTCGGTGTCCATAACGTAAAAAAATTGTTACCTACGAAAGACTATTTGTACCGATCCCTCGGCGTGTGAGTCCGACTCACACTTGGCCGTTTTTATTACCGTTTTACTATCTGGCAACGTTAGTATACCTGCTTCACAGTACCATATTAGACCCATTTATGTCCCCCAGCACGTAGTCACGACACAAAGCTGTGTGCGCGTCCAACGGAAATTGTCAGTAGAATGATCGATAATTCAGCAACGTGAATATTCCCAAACGCGACAAAGGAAGTGAGTGGTTTGAAGGCACTTCAGAGGGGCGAGTGACTGTGTGACATTCCTAAATCAAGTTTGCGGGTTTTACTGCGAACCGCCTCACCTGCATGAATTCCTGATCTAACGAATGCGAGTCGATTTGGTCCAGTTTGAAGAACGTCGGGTTTCCGGATATTTCGAATATTTTATGTTAGGGTTAAAGCCTGAATTTACATGTGGTTGTGGTTTTGATCTTTATTATCTAATGGTTAATTAGGAGTTAAGATTTTGGTGAAGACGAGAGTTTATTAAAAACTTGAGGAGTGGCATTTCCTGCACGTGTTTTCTGATAGCTACAACCGGGGGATTGTAAGTCTTTAAGTCAAGAGTGAATAGATTAATTCTAGGCTAGCGTGCTTCATCGCCGATCACATCATCACGTCCCATCTGGTGATATCCACTATTTCTCTACTAAACGCGTGTCTTTTAACAATAAAAAAAAAATAGGAGGCCTCATTTTAATTAGTGTTTGTTAGTCCATTAGAGTTCCGTATGGTGCCGGACGTAAAGAATTTCACCATCCCATGTCTTCCCGTGGGTGTCGTAAGAGGCGACTAAGGGACAAACCAGAGAATGGGCAGCAGCGTTCTCTGTGCTTCTATAACAACCATACTGCGATCGCCAACCCGCCTGCCAAGCGTGGCGAGTATGGCAAAACCCCCCAATGAATAGCACAAATAAAAAATGGCCCCTAGTACCCGGCAGCTTGCCTACCCTCGACTACGGTAGCGGTCGAGGCTACGGCATGGCAAGGGGTGCTAAGAATCTCCGGACGAGATCCGGCTACCCCAACAATCACCGACGACTGGACCTGGCAACGTACAACACGCGCACACTTCGGACCGACGAGAAGATCACCGAACTCGAGGAAGAATTGCGCAGGTTGCGATTGAGTATTATAGGGTTATCTGAGGTCCGAAGAGAGAGGGAGTACTCGATAATCCTCAAATCCGGTAACCTGCTCTATTTCCAAGAGGGTGACCGGCAGTCCCAGGGTGGTTTCGGGTTTATCGTCCACAAGTCCCTTGTGAACAACGTGGTGTAGATCGAGAGTGTGTCGACCAGGGTGGCGTACCTTATACTCAGAATATCCTCAAGATATTCGCTGAAGGTCATGCAGGTCTACGGCCCAACCTCGGCACACCCCGACGATGAGGTAGAGACCATGTATGAGGATATCTCCAGAGCCATGCATGGTTTCAAAACTCACTTCACCATTGTCATGGGGGACTTTAACGCGAAACTGGTCAAACGAGACGAGGATGAGCTGCAAGTGGGGCAATTTGGAGTTGGACAACGGAACCACCGGGGTCACCTACTGGCCAGTTTTATGGAGAAGGAGGGCCTCTATATGATGAACTCCTTCTTCAAAAAGCGTGAACACAGGAAGTGGACCTGGCAGAGCCCCGATGGTGCAACAAAAAATGAGATCGACTTCATCATGTCAACCAAGAAGCAAATGTTCAATGATGTCTCTGTGATCAATTCGGTAAAAACCGGGAGCGATCACCGCATGGTAAGAGGCACATTGAACATTAATATTAAGCTTGAAAGGTCTCGACTGTTGAAGTCCACGCTCCGGCCAGCGCAGATCCAGGTCCAAAACCCCGAGAGCTTTCAGCTCGAACTCCAGAATCGTTTCGAATGCCTAGGGAGCTCCGTGGATGAATACAGCAACGGGTTCGTGGAAGCTGTCCATACAGTCGGGTCTAAGTTTTTCAAGACCCGTCGTACAGATAGAAACAAAAAGCTCTCTGATCATACCCTCAAGCTTATGAAGGAGAGGCGTCAGATGATCCTGCAGACTTCAGATGAGGAGTGCAAATACCGGCGGCTCAATAGACAGATCTCTAAATCCTTGAAACGAGACCTCCGCCGATTCAATACCGAGCGTATTAAAGACGCGATCGAGCGAAATAAAGGCTCCAAGGTGTTTGCAAGGGATCTGGCTATTGGGCAGAGCCAACTCACGAAACTGAAGACCGACGATGGCAGGATCGTATCCGTCAAACCGGAGCTTCTCAGGGAGATCGAGACATTCTATGGGCAGTTGTACACATCGATCAGCAAGCTCGTTGCGAGTCTAGCAAACGACCCAAGAGCTAGATTGACCCGGCACTATACCGAAGATATCCCGGACGTCAGCCTGTACGAGATTAGGATGGCTCTGAAACAGCTCAAAAACAACAAGGCGCCGGGTGATGACGGAATTACGGCCGAACTCCTAAAGGCGGGTGGCAAACCGGTCCTTAGGGCCCTTCAGAAGCTGTTTGATTCCGTCATACTCGAGGGCAAAACGCCACAGGCATGGTGCAGGGGTGTGGTGGTACTCTTCTTCAAGAAGGGCGACAATGCCCGGCTGAAGAACTATAGGCCCATCTCACTTCTTAGCCATGTCTACAAGTTGTTTTCAAGAGTCATCACGAATCGTCTCGCGCGCAGGTTTGACGATTTCCAGCCCCCCGAACAAGCCGGATTCCGAAAAGACTTTAGCACCGTAGACCACATACATACGCTGCGGCAGGTTATACAGAAGACCAAAGAGTATAACCTGCCTCTATGTTTAGCGTTTGTGGACTACGAGAAAGCCTTCGATTCGATCGAGACTTGGGCTGTACTGCAGTCTCTCCAACGGTGCCAGATCGTCTACCGGTACATTGAGGTGTTGAAGTGTTTGTACAAAAACGCTACCATGTCAGTCCGTCTTCAGGATCAGACCTCGAAACCAATCCTTCTCCAGCGCGGCGTGAGACAGGGAGACGTCATTTCTCCGAAACTGTTCACTACTGCGCTGGAGGATGTCTTCAAGGTTCTGGACTGGAGGGGGCTGGGCATCAACGTTAATGGCGAGTACATTACTCACCTTCGGTTTGCCGACGACATAGTGGTCATGGCTGAGACCATGGAGAGCCTCAGTAAAATGCTCGATGACCTCAGTAGAGCTTCCGAAAGAGTGGGTCTTAAAATAAACATGGACAAAACCAAGATCATGGTGAATGCCCATGTAACACCCACTCCTATCAAGGTCGGAGACTCTACACTCCAAGTTGTAGACCATTATGTCTACCTGGGACAAACGGTCCAGTTGGGTAGGTCCAATTTCGAGAAAGAGATCAACCGTCGAATTCGACTCGGCTGGGCGGCGTTCGGAAAGTTGCGTGGTATCTTCTCGTCCAATTTACCGCAGTGTCTCAAGACAAAAGTCTATGACCAGTGTGTGTTGCCAGTGATCACCTATGTGAGTACCTTAAGTGGCAGTGGGCAGGCTACATTGCTCGCAGAACGGATGGCCGATGGGACCGAAAAGTTCTGGAATGGTGACCGCGAACCGGAAGACGATACACTGGAAGGCCTCCAACTAGGTGGACTGATGACCTGGTTAAGGTTGCGGGAAGGCGCTGGATGCGAGACGCACGGGATCGGTCAATGTGGCGACGCCTGGGGGAGGCCTATGTCCAGCAGTGGCTTGTGGCTGAAATTATGATGATGAGTCCATTTTTGTTGATTCAGAAAATGCGAAGGACCCTTGTGCTTTTGTTACGAACTTCTATCTAGACAAATGTACATTCCATCAGCGGTTACGATTGTAACAAATCCCAAATGTTTGTACTTGACCAAATGTAATTTCAATTTCAATGGGGGATATTACACTATCATGTATACATATATACGTCTACCTATATAAAGGATCATACATAGGATCACCACGAAAGAATCATCATCAATCATCATTTTTTTACCAAAGAAGGAATGATTTCATATGAATCTTCTTTTACAATAAAATCTATTTTTTTGTAAATCACACTATTCTTAATTTAAATTGAATTAAACTTATTTTCTACCTTTTTGTTTAGTTTTCTAATAAAGCGTGTTTTTTAAACGACAGTTTATTAATGCAACTACCTCCTTTTTCATGGGAGTGCAATTAGCATGTCTTCTGCCTTTCCTGGAAGTGATACCCGTTTACAAGCAACCTTTCCAGAACATTTATTGAATACGTGTACTTGGCGCAAGGCACTACCATGTCTTCGGATATAACAAAAAAATAAGCCATGCGCATGTTTTTGCACGCACCTTGGTACTTGGCACAAAGACACTTCCGGGTATCGGATATAGAAATCGCTAATCCTGAAGGTCCTGGTTACGATAATGGGACAAACTATTTAAATGGTTGCATTGTCATCGTTTCTTGATAAGTGTGCAAAGTTTCAAATTAATACGACATTTTGATAGCGATGAAAATCACTTTCAAAAATTCCGTTACAATAGATACATACATAACAAACTAATAAAAGCGTGTTATAAATCGCACCCAAAACCTAAATGACACAAACAGGCAATAAACTTAGTTAAAATAGATCATACAAAATTAAACTTTACAGTCCCAGATACCAATCAGTATTTCTATTCAACAAGTTACCTTTAGAATTTAAACGGATAAAGAGCGCTAACTTATTTAAAAACAAACTCAAAACATATTTAATGAGAAAGGGCTACTACCGTGTCGATGAGTTCCTGGATGACAAATGACAACATCTATAAGATTATAATTATTTTTATATGGATTATTATTTTAAAATTGTAATGGTATTTGTGACATATTGAACATTTTATAATTTTTCTTAGAAATTGTTTTTTTTTAATTGACTCGAATTGATATAACATGGATAATTATTTAGAATTTGTGACATATTATTGAACTTTTTATAATTTTATAAAAAAAAAAGAAAAGAAAAAAGAAAGAAAAAATATTTATTTGTGACCCGCACAGGAGACACGAGAAATATGCAAAAAAAATAACAATAATATAAAATAAAAAAATAAAACCCTATGCGAGACCAAAAAGGTTCCTATCTCAGCATGTGCAGCGATATCCAAAAAGAAAATAACGCCGCGCTGATATTCTGATAGGACCCACTGTTGATGCCACGGACACACTTACGGAAACCGAAAATACTTAAATAATTAAATAATATATAAATAACAAACAAAATAGAATAAACACAGAAGGTGGGTCAAAGTATGTATATTATAATTATGTGTAAGTTTGATACAGATCTATAAATAAAATCATATTAAATGTAGGTAGACCTATGTACAAAGTCCGCGATGCTCAATGATCATTTGTCAAAACCATAGACAAATGACAGAGCGCGCGGACCAAAAGGTAATATATTAAATTTCTTAGAAAGGAAGAGAAAAAAAAAGAAAAAGGAAATCTATGGTCGGCTGTCAAAAGAATTATGTTATGAATTAATGTAAATAAATAAGTGTAAATAAACCAGACGAAAAGGATACATAGAATAGTGTTTTGCTAGTATTGGATAAAACAGAGTGATGTGTATGTTATCATGTGTGGTGTGGAGTTTGCAAGAATTACAAAATAATGAAAATGAATTAAGGGCAGTAATAACATGCAAACCCCGGGTAAGCTTATCTTCCGGATTCCTTTTGTTTAAGTAATAAGTACTGCTTGAATTTAGTACTAAATGATGCAATCGTTTTTATAGCGCGAAACGGTGGAGGAATATCATTCCAGATACGAGAGGCAGCGAATTTGAAACTTCCACGGAATGTAGCAGTTTTGTGTAAAGTTAACAACAGGTACGCAGAAGCTCTCGTTTTAACTTTATTTACATCACGCGACCAGGACAATTTACCAAACAGATAGTCTGGTTTTTTCGTGAGAATTGTGCCAAAGAGCAGGGTAGCCAGATGCAGCTTTCTACGATCTGACATTCTCATCAAATTACCCTTATTTAAAAAAGGAGTTACATGTGATCTAGGAGGGATGGTGAAACAAAACCTTGCACAAGCATTCTGTACTCGCTGAATCAACCTTTCGCTCCTACCTAGAATGCATGCCCCATACACAGTGTCAGCGTAGTTCAACTTAGATAAAACTAGTGATTCACAAAGCAGAATTCGCATATCCACACTTATGTAGGGACGCACACGATACAGAAGCTTAAGCCTGTAGAAGCAGTTGCGCACAGCCTCCATTATGTGGGTCTCAAAGTGTAGGTGCTCATCAAATAGTAACCCAAGATTACGGGCTTCCTGGACCCTTTCAATGGAACACCCATCAATCTTTAAGTCCAAATTCCCATTACCCATTTTATTCAAAAAATCTCTTGATCCCATTAAAATCAATTTAGACTTAGCTGGGTTCAAAACTAAGGCGTTTCTCATAGACCACGCCGAGATCCTATCAAGATCCTCATTCAAACTGTTTACTGTGTCAACAGCCTGCTGGGGATGTAAAGATAGATACATCTGCAGATCATCAGCATATAAGTGGAACTTGATATTGAGCAGGCAATTAATGATGTCAGCACTGTAAAGAATGAAGAGTAGCGGGCCCAGGATAGATCCCTGCGGTACACCCCTATTCACGCACTTAGGACCAGAGGACTTTACGGCTCCATCACTATCGCTCGTCACCTGGACAAACTGAGAACGGTGAGTCAAGTAACTTTCAAACCACTTTACCGTCTCAGGCTGACATCCATAATAAGACAACTTCGATAGGAGGAGCGAGGTATTAATAGAGTCAAAAGCGCGCGAAAAATCTAGTAAGACCAGCAGGGTACCCATGCCCTTATCTCTAGCTTCCAGAATATTCCCAACCACATCAAGAAGGGCCGTGGCCGTGCTGTGTCCTTTGCGAAAACCTGATTGAGCGAGGGGCAAAATGCTGTGTTCCTCAAGGTAGGACCGAAGCTGGTTAGAGACAACCTTCTCCAGGATCTTGGAGAGGCATGGCAATAAACTAATTGGCCGAAGTTCTTTCACACTGGTAGGATTAGATACTTTAGGGATGGGTCTAACTATTGCCAATTTCCACAGATCCGGGAAAGATGAGGTGGTGATGGAACGGTTAATGATGGCCGTGATAACTGCAAGGGTTCGAGGAAGAGTCATCATCAGCATCTCCAAGGAGATACAATCACAACCCTGGGCATTGGACTTAAGACTATGCAACAGCTTCAGCACCATGTCTTCCTGGTCCACTGCCGAATCTGTGGTCCTCAAAGTGCTTTAAGTCAGCAGCAGAGACCCTACCAGTACCAGGAACATCCAAAAAGTGTTCATTAATTTTTTCGGGATCATTACAAAAATGCGGTAAACTGCGCTCTGGACCATTAGAGATACCAGTGGCAATAGTTGACTTGATGTGACTCCATAACTTTTTTGGTTGTTTTAAATTTTTGTTAATGTATGTTTTAAAGTATGCACTCTTCTCACTTTCAATAGCAGCCCTAACCAGATATTTGAGTTCTTTGTAAGAGTTAACATGACTTAAGGATTTAGTAGACTTAGCCTTTAAATGGCACTTGTCACGCAACCTCATCATTTCTTTGACTGTGCAAGTAATCCACGGGGAAGACTTTTCTTTAATTAAAACGTTCTTAATAGGTGCATGCAAACCGAATAAATTCAAAATGTATCCATTAAAAGTTTCGACCATGGAGTTTACATCATCTAATCTCACAATGTATTCCCAGTCCATTTTATTCAAGTCTTCGTTGAATTGGTCAATAAGTATGTCCCTGAGAGGCCTATAAGTGACCCAGTGCGGGGAAGGCTTCTCCACCCTGAAATTGAGCTCAACCGAAACAATCGCATGTTGACCAAGCTCAGGTACGTGAGATACAGTGACCTCCCGCACACGGGCGTCGGTACACACGACGTCAATAAGTGTCTCGCTATGATCCGTATAGTGTGTTTGCTCAGTAACGATTTGCTTCAATTTGCAGCATGTTAAGAAGTTGCTCAGAAGTTTAACTTTATTTTCTGAGACGTTTAGCACGTTAATGTTGAAATCACCTAATAAAACAATCTTGTCAGCACCAGCAAAGGAGAAGAGGGAGTCGGTAATCGCATCAAGGAAGATGTTCACATCAAGCCACGGTGGCCTGTAAGCAGTGCCGACGATAACCGAATGCGAGTTGATGTTCAGCCGGAGCCACATCTGCTCGACCTGCGGCGCGGGCGGATGCGGCATGGTGCGCGCGCGCACTCCGCGCCGCACATAGAAGCCCACGCCGCCCCCGCGCCCGCCGCGCACTGCGGGCGGGCGCGGCACGTGACGCAGCCGGTAGCCCGGGACTGTCGGCGCTCGACCCTCTTCTCCCCGTCTTAGCCAAGTCTCATTAATTGCCATGATGTCCACCGCACTGGTTTCCATAGCCACAAGAAACTCGTCATGGCGTGAACCCAGCGAACCCGCATTAAACAATCCAACTTTGAAGTATTTGGACTTAATCATTTTAAGAATTCATGAAAATAGGTGTGCATATTAAGTGTATAGGTGTAAAATTAAATCCTTTGTGTAGTTGGCATAGTAGAGTGTAGAGTAATTATACTATTACATAGCATTAACGTATGAAAGTTGATACAATGAGTAAAAATTTTAACAGATATTATATGTAGAAAAATATTACGTTTTGTAACCACTATTGAGGTATACGCGACAAGCCGACGCTTTATAGATATATAATGTAAATAATAAATAGTTAGTGTTCGGGCAGCTGGGCAACAGAAAGAAGTCATTACATACTGAGACAGGAACAGTGCTGACCGCGCACAGGGCAAACTCAAAAACAAAAGCAAAATTGCCCATAACACATAGAGTAAAACCGTAAGCCTTAGAATTAACCCCACAAAATAAAGCTTTCGAATGACCAGCGAGCTAGTTATCCCTCTCGGTAGATATCTCCTGGCCAAATACAAGATCAATGTCCTCCTCCCTGCGAATCCAGTGGGTAGGCTTGCCATCACCCTGCTTTGCCAAAATACGGCCATTCTTAGTCCACAGGTACCGCCACCCGAGACGACCGCCAGCCTCACGCACACGAAAGAACAATTGCTTGTTCGTACGAGTAAGCCTCTCGTTCACGAAGAATCGCCGCGGGGGCGCGGGGAGGCCGGTGTCCGCCGTGGTGGCCCCTCGCCGCACACGCGCGCCCTGTAGTAGCTCGTCGCGAAGAGTGCGGCGCGCCAGGCGCACCACGATGCGCCGCCACCGCCGCTGCTTCCGCTGGGCTCGTTGCGCACGAGGCCGTCGCATGCAACACGCGATCGACTCGCGGGCCCACACGCTGTGCAAAAACAATGTCCCGTGCCTCCAGAGCTACCCCAAGCTTGGCCGCTAACAGTCCCACGGTGTGGACCACATTCTCACCAGGGATATCCGGGACGTTCGCCACCTCAATGTCTGAGCCAAGTAAATCCTGCTCACGATCGTTGAGCTCAAGTTGAAGCCCCGCCACATTCCGCTCGAGCTGACTGACCCTGGCGTCAGGGGGAGCCACACTGTTCCTGCTCTCAAGAGCCTCGATTCGCACCTCCAGGCTGTCAACTCTTTCGGTGCAGATTCCCACCGTTGAGTGCAGGCTAGCCATCTCACGACGAAACTCGCGCATTTCATCCCTCACTTCCCGCAGCTCAGATCTAAAGAGCCTTATTTCTTCACGCAAGGTAAGCTGAGTGTCAGGAGAAGGATCGCCATCGGTTCCCTGTTCACTCTCAGCACGAGAAATCCCCATAGGTGCCGCTGCAGGAGGCCCGATAATAGTGCCCTGAGTCTGGGTTGCCTTCCCACCCAGAAGCGGCGCAGCAACTGCTCGAATAGCAGGGGTACCACTGCCCGGACCTCTAACGGGTGTATCGTTATCCACCTTACTCGTTTTATGCCTGCAGTCAGGGCACTGCCAGTCGCCACCTATCTGCGTTCCAGCCGGCAAACAAGTAAGATGGAATTTATTATGGCAAGTAATGTTGCCACACGTGGCGCCCCCTTTCGTCGACAGGAACTTTCCACATATTGCGCACTTTGCCATGTTCCAACCTTGTGCGGATGAGAGCAGAGAGATGGCGTGCACGTTCTTCACTACTTCTAGTTCCTCCGGCGGCGCTAGATGGCGCTCGCTCCACAAAGATCTATCGATCAAAACGCAAATTTGGAAAAAAAAATTACACCTTTTGGGGGTAACAGGCACACCAAAAAAAGTTAAAGTGACTTCAATTAATTTAAAAAACGCCCAAAATTTATTTTTCTTTTTAGTTTATGTCGGATTTGCACTTTGAAAACACTTAGTTTCACCTAGAAAACAAACCCGCACACAAGTTACACTTCGAGGTAATAGTGATTACAGTCCTTTCACTGAATAGATCGCGTTTATTATTTATTATGCTCAAAGTAAGAACAGCCGATATGCCCCGTAAAGTGTCCGTGACGTCACCACTTTTATCTTTAACATTGAATTTTTTATTTGGCTAAAATTATTTTTGTATGGATTATTATTTTAAAATTGTAATGGTATCTGTGACATATTTTGTCATTTTTTTCTTAGACATTGAATTTTTAATTGACTCGAATTGATATAACATGGATAATTATTTTAGAACTTGTAACATATTATTGAACTTTTTATAATTTTATCTTTTTCATTGAATTTTTAATTAACTTTTATTTTTTGTTTCAGATTATCATTATTTGTTAATTTTTTATAATCACTACCTAATGATTTTTTTATAATTGACTGTTTCTGTTTTGGATTTATTATTTGTTTCGGGATATTTACCATGTATATTTTGATTTTGGTTGAGAGCTCTATATTTCAGCACCGTTACAAGCGCCATGATCTAAATATTGATTCTAATGATAGTGACCATGTCAGCTTAAAAAACTGGAATCTATTTTTTATTTAATCTTTATCTCTGACATTTTAATTCTACTGTTAAACTATTACGAATTATTATTATTGAAAGTTATTGTTATTTTTTTTATTTTTCGATTGTAATAATATATTTGTGGTGTTTTGAAATTTGTATGTATTACAAATTTCGACAAAATGTATATATTGTTATGAAATAAATTACTTATGACTCATAAAATTAATATAAATTAATATTTTTTCAACTTTTAGGTGTCAACATTTTTATTAGCAATGATTGACTTAAAAGTAAAGGTTAACGTAATACAAACAGATCATTGACCTGCCGATAAAATGAAGGTCTATCCACCCATATCAGGGCCGTGCCCGGGACGTGACAGGGCCAGGCCTAGGCATTGAAGCTAAGTCACTGGCCCGTGCACGGACGTGTGTGAACGAGTTCATATAAAATGTACACACCGATATTTTTTGAGCCCCTGGCGGGGCACGGTCCGTCCACGTCCCGGGCACGGCCCTGATATGCTCAACCACTAACTGGCGTTAGTGGTTGAGCAATCGGCCTTGTCGTCGTCGTCATTAGCTATCTACCAGTGAAAGTCCCGTCAAAATCGGTCCAGCCATTTCAGATATTATTATAAACAAACCGTTGTGCCGGGTAATATCCGAAACAGACAGACAATAAACTAAAAAATTGCGTATTTCTTATTGGTACCGTATATACTTTCACAAGCCATTTAATAAAACGTTGTAATTTTGATATTATATACAGACACTTCAATTTTTATAGTATTTATGTATGTCACGACGCTTGGGGGAGGCCTATGTCCAGCGGAGCGAGCATGTGCGACCCTAGACATTTGTGACAAGACATGATAAATTATGACATGTCTTACAATTTGTCTTAAATGCTAGCACGGGTCAAACATATGACATATTTTAAAGGTGCGACATGCCTTTCTTGTTGCTGCCCGTCGAGCACGGCCTACTGTAACATGGCTTGAGTCACACATTTCATCGCAGTTTGGGCGATAAAGCCATTTTGTCTTAAATGCTAGCATCGGCGGCGTGAGAAAATTGCCTGACGTTTATTTGGGGCTCATCGGGTCTTAATTGCTAATACCATTTTGTCAGAAATGTCACATTTTGACAGATGATTAAGAAAAATATCTAAATCACTTTCGTTCGGAGGCGGTGATATTATTATATAACGTTAGTTTTATTATTGATAGTGAAATAAACAATGTGTTGCTCTGTAACCAAAGTTTTATTTCAATGAGTTATATTCTATGACAATACTACACATCATAACACTGAACCTAAGGAAACTTACCTGTAACCAAAGAAACGACATTTAACGTTTATTATTCAGTGTGTGTTAATTCCTTTATAGATCTATTTACAATTATCTAAACAAATTAATAATGTTTAGTCTCATACACAATATTTTCATAATCTTTAAAACTTCACCATTGACAGCACTGCTATGGTGACAGAGCGAGTCAATGCAGAATTCAAATAAGAAAATGTTATAATAAGGTTATAATCATTTCTTTACATCCACCCCGCAAGGGAAGAAAATTTTCATAAAAAATTTCGTGAACACCACTCTATCCTTCGTCTTCTTGATATACAATTGCAGAGACTGGTCTCAGGTTTGTGATATGGAAAAGATTTGATTAAATTTTCCTGTGGATCGTATCTATCCTGTATATTGAACTAGAAACTTTTCCTACAATCTTATATGGCCCAATTCTTAGTTCGTCCAACTTCTTCCTGTTTAATTTATTGCCATTTTCCACATATACCCTGTCTCCTACATTAAATTCATAGTATTTCCGATTTTTATCAAACATGGTTTTGTTGTAATCATGAGATTTCATGGTATTTTCAAGGGCAATTTCCTGCCTGTAATCCAATCACTATGTGACTTTTTTTGTTTTAATTCTGTTGGTAAAATTGAGACATCTGTACCATGTAAAAGATAGGTAGGTGAAAACCCAGTGACTGAGTGACAAGTTTCATTATATTTTATAACGCATTCATGAGCTATAGTTGTCCAGGTTTTTTTTTATTTTCTTGTTCATTTATTCTGCATCTAATATTATTTACCAATGTTTGGTTTAAACTCTCATTTAGACCATTTGAGAATGGAGCATTCACTGTTGTAAATACCAAAGGTATCTGCTTGTCCTTTAAAAATGGCTCAAATTCTTTAGAATTTATTCCTGGGTATTAGTCGGTTAGAACCATGCCAATGTCTTCTACATCTATTATGCTCATAATCAGTTTTACAAAATCATTTGCACTCTGTGTTTTTAATGTTAAGATGAATGCATACCGGGTAAAGTGATCCACTAAGAGATGCAGATATTTCTTCGTTGATCTAGAACCTCCAAAACCTCCAATTGAGTCTATAAACATTATTTAAAATGGCTTTGTGGCCGGACCTAAATGTGACATAAACCCAAATTTGTCGTGCCCCCTTGATTTGTTTTTAATGCATATTTCACAGGTCCTACAATACATTTTTATATTTTTTGCCAAGTTTTTGGTTGTAAATAGCGGGCTCATTTTCTTTTGCATCTGTCCAATTCCGATATGACATAAGTCCTTATTTATTGTTTTTTAAAAAGTTCTATGCTTAATTCTTCTGATATAATTATTTTCTCTTTTTTCTTAACCTTCTTCAAGTAGATCTTAGCTTTTTCAATTAACTTGCTTTTTTTTTTTTTTTTTCAGTTTTATATTGATACGTTAGAATATCGTTCAGTTTCATAAAGTTCACAACTTTGAGTTGCTCATCTGTGTTTTCATTTGGTTCCAATACGGGATTCCTGCTAAGGCAGTCTGCTTCAAAATTGTGTGTTCCAGGTGTATATTTAATTTTTAATTCATATTGTGACAGATAGTACGTCAAGTCACCCAGTTCTTCGTCAGTTCTTGATTTCAAATTCATGTTCTCTAGCGGTCTATGATCTGAATAAACCGTGAATGATTTTCCTATTAACCAGTATTGCCAGTACTTGACTGCTTCTTTTATATCTAGACATTCTAAATATATTGCTTTTTCCTTCTTATGTGCTTCATTAAGTTTTTTTTTAAAGTATGCTACTGGTTTTCCCATTCCATCAAGTTGTTCTTGTTTTAAGATAGCACTAACACCTTCCAAAGAAGCATCAGTGTAAATATTTATAGGCAATTCTTGTTCAAAAACCTCCAGTACTGGTTGAGAACATAGCAGATGCTTCATGGTATCAAATGCTTTTTGACACTCTTCTGACCAAACGAATTTTTGATCTTTTCGCAATAAATTATATAATGGGTCTAGTGTTATTGCACTCTTAGGTATATATTCATGATAAAAATTAATCTTTCCTAAGAATTGCCTTATATTCTTTTGAGTTCTTGGAACCGGAAAACTCTTTATTGAAATCAAATTGTCATTCACTGGTTTAACTGAATTGTTCTGTATGATATGACCTAGATATTTTACCGAGTCTGAGGCAAATGTACATTTTGTAAATTTTAACCTAAAACTTTCTGTCTTGATGTCTTCAAGTAATTGCGTGAGATGATTCATATGCTCAGCAAAAGTTTTTGAAAATATGGGGATGTCATCAATATAGTTTACGGCGAAATCAGTAAGCTTTTACTTTCTGAGTATATTACTTAAAATCCTTTGAAAAATCTCTGGTGCGGTCTTAAGTCCAAAACTCTTAAGTTTGTTCGTATTTTCATATTCCAAGTGTAGTTTCTGTGTTATTCTCAAGTCTTCATTTTGTATCAACCTGCACTTTTGTATTAAGTCAAGACCTATTAAAAAAATCATACTTGAAGTTTTGTTCATCCATAATATACACATCTATGTTTTCCTCCAAGTTTAAGATTTTTATTCTCAAAATTTTCAAACCACTTGTCTTTTGAACACCATTAATTGTTACTAAGTCTGCTTCATTCAAACTGTTTCCTTATCCTTTTATTTTCAATAGTTTTGAATTAATTAGGGAAACATTTGAGCCTGAATCATAAACGCCGTTTATTTCCAACACCCCGTTTACTAGTAGTTTGACATTTATTCATGGTGTTACTGCTAGGTTTTTTGATCAGTTTCATTCAGCTCCGTTTCGATCACAAAATTATTGACATGTTTAATTAAATTCTTCTTTATTTTATCTACTTCAGTTGTTCTAAACCAGCATAAAGCTTCCGGGTGAAACCGGCTGCCTTTATTCAATTTCTCACAAATTTTACATGGACTTTTTCTTCATTTTTTTCATTTGTCCTTATTAAACTTCCATCACTAAATTTTCTTTTAGGCAAATTTTTTTTATGTACCATTATTGTGAGCGTCAAAATTGTCTTTTTCTTCCAAACCCATCGAGTGGGGTATCAAAATGAAGGGTTTTAAGAGATGGTCACAAAAATATATACCACTTATATGTTTAAAAGGTATTCCAACAAAAAATATAACTAAAAAGTTGTAAATAAAAAAAGTTAATTTAAAAACCAAAAACCCGACAACTTAAGAAGCGAACTAAAAATATGTAAACAAGTAGAAAATCATGCTGTACAGTCGGAGGATCAGGTGGTCAGCCAGCTCGCGAATATGTATGCTCCGATTACACTGCATGATATTTTACTTCTTTACATATTTTTAGTTCGCTTCATAAGCAGTCGGGTTTTTGATTCTTTTGCACTCTAAATACAGTCTACATGTTCATGAAGTCACCCCAATATGTAAACCCGTAGCGTAAAGTAGACGTAACATAATAATATGCATGATACGCTGTAACCAAAACTGTAAAAAAAATATGGGTAGTTGATTAGCAGTAGTCTGCATAAAGCGATGTAAAATACTGGTGTACAGCTGCATGCAAATATACTGGAAGCAGCCGCCAATATTGTTGGGACAAGGCAAGGTAGATTGGTTTGTGAAGATAAAATAAAAAAAAGAAATTAGGTTTATTTAGCACAAAACATAAAATATAGTAAATACTTTTTTATAGATATAATACACCTTATTATTTGGTCCATCTTAACTGATTTTCCCAAATTGCTGATTGTACCTATCAAAAGTATATGGTTGGTAAAGCTCCACTAATTTAATTAATTTAGTGTTGTTCTTGTTATTAATTGCTGTTGTAAACGATATCTCGGATTAATTATCCCCTTAGGGCTTGAATATCAGTTTTGTTAGGGAAAACATTTATTTTGTTAGGTTGATTTTTATAGACTATCAGAACAATATACTAAGTACTCCTTGTTTTGCTACAACAATTTAGTATATTATAATTCCATACTATACACCTATTCAAATTCAATACTATGACGTCTTAAAACTATCGTGATTATCTTTCGGTAATCGTATAATTAAAGTTAAAGAGATAACGTATAGCTGCCCCGTTAATCTCGCGGTTGCAAGATTGGGGTCCTGGGTGTAATTCCTAAAGTTGGTTGGGAAAAGTGGTTTTATTATCTCGTTAAACTACATAAGTTATCTTGTAGTGAACACGCTTCGATCGACAATCCAACGAAACACCTAATTACAACACAATACCTTGCGAAAATACCTCGATTCAAAGAGTAAAATGCGCATAACTTTCGAACGGCTTTACCGATTTTCATCAAACATAGCTAAGAACACTTTCGATAAAATCACATTTCAAAAGAAAAACAAAAATTGAAATCAAAATCGGTTCGACTGTTTAGGAGCTATGATGCCACAGACAGATAGATAAATACACAAACAAACAAAGACACAGATACACACGTCAATATATAATACCTCTATTTTCCCTACATTTTGATAAGTTTTTGACATTAACTGTTGCCTAAATAGGAGAGAATTTGAATGTTATAAAAGCTTTAACTTCATAAATCCATAGATACCTACAACTCAAATCTTTTTCCAGGGAGGTGGGCAGACTACATAAATATGTAGAATGCCTCTTAACTATATAATTAGCAAGAAACATAAGTTTATCTGGCACAAACTCAAAGGTATATAGTGTGATGTAGTACGTATGCAACCTCTATTTCAATGTGTGTAACCAATATATAAGTCATAGTATCAACATAATAAAGGCAGTCTTACACCACATTTTGGGATGTTTTATTATATCTGACACCCGACCATACATGGCGACCCTGCCACTAAACAGGGCTTGAATCATGTACGCGATTAGTATCGGTTTTGCTCAGTGTGGCAACTGTTTAAGTGAAAAATATATTAAAAGTGACTTTGAAAAATGTGCAACTCAAAAGTAACTAATGAGGAGGTTTTTCTCAATCAAAATAGCGCCGCTAAAAACACAGCGACGGTAGAGGAATTTAAATTTCATTTATCGGCCATAAGTATCGTGTTAACAATAATTTGCACGATATTATTCATCGGTGCACTATACTCCATCTTTAAAATTTACAAAAGATGTCATGAGTCCTGGGCGCGAGAGCAGATAACGAGACACATCTTAAGGCGTTCTGTGGATCGATCCAGAAGGTGTCGCGACGGTGCTTGTAACGTGTCTGCAGGCGAGGAACGTCGGGTCCACGCTTCCAACAAGAATCCCTGACAACACAGAGGCGTGTAACAAATCATACAATTCGGCTAGTGTTCTTGTGAGTGCCGTGTTCTAATGAATGTGAAAGTGTGGTAATTCTAACATGGGCAGTGTATGCGTGCAACAGTGGAATCATAGTCGCGATATGAACTTGCATTTGGTGTATGAACTATAAAATTATGGACAGTTATGTATGACGAATTGTTACAGATATACAATGACCTTGGTAAGATAAGAATATATTTAATAAAAATAGGACCAAGTAGACGAAAGGGTGAAATTGTTTTGAAAAAACTAAAAGAGGCCGATAAATTGCTGAGTAATTTCAATGAGAGCTTAGACCATTTAAGGCTACTTAAAACCGGATTAAAAGACGAGGAATTATGTAAATTTAATAAATTAAACAAAGATTTTGTTAACCTGTATGACAATATTTTAGATTTGTGTAATAATTCATCGACTGAAGAGTCAATTATTGAACAAAATATGACGAAATTCGATTTAAAAATCGCCTTGAGCTTATTACCAGTTCTAAATGACGACGGCACAAATACGAAACAGCTCATTGATGGCGTAGAATACTATGAAACGGAACTTGACGTAGACGGACAAATTAAATTGATAAATTTTGTTTTAAAAAGTCGACCTTCGCAGTCTGCTAAACTTAAACTTAACGCAAAGTATGACAGTGTTAATGAGTTAGTAAAGGCTATGAAAACATGTCTGTTACCAAAAAAATCAGCAACAGCTCTACAACACAAATTGTACAATTTGAAACAAAATGATCTTACTATAGATGACTACGGTAAGAAAATAACTGATTTGTTTGTTGACTTGACGATTTCCCAATCTGAAGGCAATGAGTCTAGCTTCGATATATTGAAGCCTATTAACGAAAAATCAGCCATTAAAAGTTTTGCCGACGGATTAAGAAATCGTCGACTAAGCACAATAATAGCAGCACGACAGTTTACATCTTTAAGTGATGCCATACAAGCAGCCATCGATGAGGAAGTTTCAACACCGTCCACGTCAGGTGACATTTTATTTATGCGTCGTAATAACAATTACTACCAATATAGGAATTCCAGAGGCCAGGGGATGTCACGAGGACGAGGACAATCAACGCCACCGGCGGAACGGAGGGATGATCGAATATCGCAAACAGGTCGCGGTGGATGGAGATCTCGTGGCCGCGGCACATTTAACTGTGGAGCTAAAGGTAGGATTTTTTTTAACCAAGCTACTATTCACCAGGAACAGCAACAAAATACGCATATTTTGACAGATTCAAATCCGCGAGAAAATCAATCTGAAAATAACAATGATAATAATAATTCAGAAGAGTTTTTTCGTGAATAAAAGCGTTATGATGTCATGTAGTAGCATATATCATATTTCATTACACTCTAAACATAACAATCTTACATATACGTGGCTAATCGACACCGGTGCATCCATATCGGCCATAAAATATAAACACATTGCTGAGTTGAATGAACCCATCCAAAAAGGAAAACTTGTTGTAAATGGTATTGGTGGAAAAATTGAAGCGATCGGTTTTGTTTATCTTGAATTAAGAGCAGGTGAACAAATTCTAAGCCATAAATTCTACGTATTTGAATCCTTACCCTGTAAGGCAAGTGGCATTTTAGGCCAAGACTTTTTGAGCAAATATCATTCGATTATTAACTTCAAAAATTACTCCTTAGTTATGTATAATAACAATAAAGAAATTTGTGTGCTTATTACCAAACATAACGAGACGCTAACTATACCCGCTAGGTCCGAAAGCACACATTACATTACGACCGATATAACAGAAGATTGTGTAGTTTGCGCAGAGCAGATAGGAAACGGAATATTTTTAGCAAGTACAATAGCAAGCCCCGCGGACGGAAAGCTACCAATAAGAATTTTGAACACAACAGAAAACGATTTTTATGTACATAGCATTAATCCTAAAATACATAAAGCAAGAGATTATAATATCTGTATATTTGACAAGCCAAAGAAACATGCAGAACGAGTCAAAAAACTGCTTCCCTTATTAAAATTAGATCATCTAAATAAGGAGGAAAAAATCAGCATTAGGAACATATGCGCAAAGTATAACGATATCTTTTATCTCGAAGGAGACCAACTCACTACGACAACTATATATAAACATTCAATAACAATACAACCCGGTACTAGACCAAGTTACAGCAAACCTTACAGGCTCCCACATTCAGAAAAAGGGGAAATACAGAATCAAATTAACCGCATGCTCGAACAAGGTATAATAAAACCCTGTAATAGCGAATGGTCTAGTCCCGTTCTATTAGTACCAAAGAAATCAAATGGAGAGAAGAAATGGCGTCTAGTCATTGATTACCGAAAGTTAAATAACTGTGTTCAAAATGATAAATTCCCACTGCCAAATATTCATGAGATATTAGACTCGCTATCTGGTTGCATTTATTTTACGCACTTAGACTTAAGCCAAGGGTTTTATAACGTGGAACTTGAACCAGATAGTAGGAAATTTACAGCTTTTCATTCAGGTCAATATCAAATGACTAGAATGCCAATGGGTCTTAAGACAAGCCCGAACTCATTTGCCCGAATGATGACAATGGCAATGGCGGGCCTTAATTATGAAAAAGTTTTATGTTATCAGGACGATTTAATTATAATGGGACGGGACTTATCAAATCATAACAAAAATTTAATCGAAGTACTAGAAAGATTACGCAGTGTCAATTTAAAATTAAATCCGATGAAATGCGACTTTCTTAAAAAGGAAATGCTCTATTTAGGCCACGTCGTAACAGATAACGGTGTACTACCCGATCCAGAAAAGATTAGTGCTATACAAAACTATCCAATTCCCCAAAACACAAATGAAGTAAAGCGTTTTGTAGCCTTAGCGAATTATTATCGCAAATTTATTCCAAATTTTGCTGAAATTGCAAACAGTTTAAATATTTTGTGTAGAAAAAATGTAGAATTCATTTGGAATAGCGACGCACAAAAGGCATATCAGACACTTAAAGAATGTATGTCTACACCACCAGTTCTCCAATATCCGGATTTATCAGATAAAAATCAGTTTATTGTACAAACTGATGCGTCAGGGTACGCGATAGGAGCGGTTTTATCCAACGGCAATGGTCGGCCAGTCGCTTACGCCAGTAGGAGTTTAAACAAAGCTGAACGTAATTACCCGACTATTGAAAAAGAACTCCTGGCTATAGTATGGGCCGTAAAACATTATAGACCCTATTTGTATGGTCGTCCATTCAAAATAGTAACTGACCACAAACCACTGGTATATTTATTTAGTTTAAAGGAGCCATCAAGTAGACTGCTCAAATTTAGATTATGTTTAGAAGAATATGACTATTTAATAGAATATGTCAAAGGTCAACAAAATGCAGCCGCCGATGCTTTATCTCGAATTCCAATATCATCGAAAGATTTAAAGAACATGCACGAAAGTTTATTTGTAATGACACGAGCACAGATAAAACGATTAGAACAAACTTCTCATATTCCGGAAGATACCGCAGACAACTGTGTCCCGGATCAAGAAGATCAAGCAAGGATTGTGGGAACAATTAACAAGCCTAGTAATGCAGTAGAGCTGCAATTCATTGATAAAACAAGTCTAAACAGGCTACAAAAAACGAATAGAATATATAAGGGAAATAATATATTTTCATATGATCAAGCAAAAATGATGTTGTATATAAATCCATCTGCTCGATCACAACTGACGCCAGCCGCATTTGTGAGAGCGATGTGCGTTTTCTGTAAAGTTAATGATATACATGAAATATGTTTCGTGAAAAATAAATCCCATAACTTATTCTTAGGAAAAATAACTAATGAGGTTAAAAGATATACTAAATGGGAAGGACCGCGATTGTGTATTTTAAATAATATAGAAAAAGTAGATAATTTAGAAGATCGGAGAGTCATTTTAAATGACTTTCATTTATTACCCACAAGTGGCCACGCAGGCACAAAAAGAATGTTTAACAACATTAAAAAATATTATTTCTGGCCGGGTCTCGAAAAGGATATAAATAACTATGTTAAAAAATGCCCTATATGTCAAAAACAAAAGTATACGGTTATGGTAAAAGAACCCATGGTAATAACCACAACGGCACAATCATCATTTGAGAAGATATTTTTAGACATAGTAGGGCCTCTTGATAGAGATTACTATAACTACACGTATATTTTAACACTTCAATGTGAACTATCAAAATATGTATGCGCTTTTCCACTAGTGAATAGAACAGCAGCTGAAGTCGCTCGTGTGTTCGTCAACAACTTCATCCTCGTGCACGGTGTGCCTCGGGAAATCGCTACTGACAGAGGAACGGAGTTTATGTCAGAGACATTCAAAGCGGTATGTACAATTCTTAATATTTCCAAACTGAACTCAACAGCCTATCATCACCAGAGCATTGGTGCACTGGAGAATTCTCACAAAACCCTAGGGGCCTTTTTAAGAATGCACATCAATCAAAGACCAGACTCATGGAGTTCATGGTTACCTTTTTGGGCCTTTGCATACAACACCACAGTACATTCATCGACAAAATTTACTCCCTTCGAACTTGTGTATGGAAAGAAATGTAACTTACCAAGTAACCTTTTAAGAACAGTAGAACCACTATACAATTATGACAGTTATCCCCTTGAGCTTAAATATAGATTACAGATTTCACAAACAGAAGCACGGGAAAACTTGATTAACTCGAAATTAGAAAGGAAAAACAGATATGATAAATATGTAAGACCTGTAGAATATAAACCAAATGATAAAATATTGATTAAAAATGAAACTGGTAATAAGCTCTCAAACCTTTATACTGGTCCCTACACTGTTATTAGAGATTTGTCGCCAAATGTAGAGGTAAACATTAATGGAAAAATTGATGTTATTCATAAAAACAGAACGAAGTTGTATTACTCATAAAGTCATAATATATTGTATACTTAGCAACAATACCTAGGTTACTGACCTTCGTTGCGATCGTGGCTGTAAAATGATATGCACTCGTGATGCCCTGAATGAATGGTGCCAACAAAAAGTACTTACATGTTTTATTTGTAAACACAGAACTCAACTGTAATCTTAGGTATAAGTTTGGAAAAAAAAAAAAAAAAAATAAGCAATTCGCTTGTTTGTAAACACAAGCGATACAACAACTGTAATCTTAGTTATAAGTTGTTTATTAATATACTTATATAAAAAAAAAAAATATATATAAAAAAAAAAAAAACCTGCGAGTAACTCAAACGCATAACCATTACTCATAGATAATAAACAGTAATTTTACATTAAATTTGTAACCACATTACGTAGTTTTATATATATATAAAAAAAAAAAAAAAAAAAAGTATCCATGCAAAGGAATATTTTTTTTTTATTGCCTTGGGAGGTGTGATGTAGTACGTATGCAACCTCTATTTCAATGTGTGTAACCAATATATAAGTTATAGTATCAACATAATAAAGGCAGTCTTACACCACATTTTGGGATGTTTTATTATATCTGACACCCGACCATACAATAGGAATATATGACTTCAGGTTTATTTATTATTAGTTTGTGCTCGTTTGAACAAAAATTAATACTAAAAAAATTATCGACTAAGTGGGTACTCTAACATTAAAATTTTTCTTTAAAATTAAGATTCTGAAAATAAGACCTTTGAAAGGGTAGGTTTATTTAAGAACTCTCGAGGTGGTCCTATTGTAATCAAGACCTGATGATGATGATGGCGACCCATGGAAATCGAGGGAACGTCTCATAGGCAAATATATTGAGATTTTGGTATGTTCACCAACATGGCAAGTTTTTGCACTCTTAGATATCTCGAATAGTTAAGAGACTATGATGAAACAAATACGTATAAATACATGTATTTGTTTACATGTAATTAAATATATGTACTGATGAAAATGGTATCATTGAAATGATCTGATGATGAAGCCGGAAGGTAGGAGCGTAGGAGAATTTTTGTGCATTTGTGTATTTGGTTGTTGTATGAAATAAATATCTTCTCATGATATTATTTTTTTTATTTTAGATTTTAGCGACAGCAAAGAAGACACTGAAAAAACCTTTTTGCAAGTTAATTTTTTATTTAATTTGCAATGTATGTATGTAAGTATGTTCGGGTCAAATCTTGCAACCGAATTTTAAAGCAGTTATCCTTCACCGTTTAAGATGAAATTTTGCATACACGTTTAGTTTGGATGACAATATATGGTCAGCTGTGTGACGTCATTCTAAATCCAATATGGCGGACTAGTTATTTTTGTGCGCTGCCATGATATGGTTATCAAATGAAAGGTTTTGCTGAGAAGAAAACGAAAAAGGCTTGTTTAAAAAATAAAAAAATATGGTTTGTTTACCTTTTGAATTTTTGCTCCTGCAAATTCATAGAGTACAATTATGTTTGGGTTTATTGGAATCGTCATGAGATGTACTCTAGCTATAAATTATTTTCACGATAATAATAATATGAGGTACCAAAAATAAATACAGAAAAATAAAAAATAAATTAACAAAAAAAAAATTCCGCCTTTCAAAACAAAACACTAGAAAGCGAAAAATAACTTTTATACCATTCCCCCTCTAAAAAGCTTATTTTATTCACTGAAAACAGTGAATAAAAAGCACTTTTAATCACTGTTTTGGTGTTTAAATTTAGAACACACGAACACACCAATATATAGTCCAACTCCATCTCAGTGCTATACAACCTCCTTGCGCATAAAATACTCGATACAAACTTCTTGTGCTAAGAATTAGTAGGTACTCGATTTTCAAACTTCATCTTCGATTTTAATTTTGAGTTTCTTTATAATTAGGAGTTTAATAATGATTTTTATTTCAGTCTAGGATATTTATTAAATACTTTTTTGGATTGTTATTCTAATATAAAGTGCATTGGTGTTTCATCCAAACTAATATTATAAATGCGAAAGTAACTCTGTCTGTCTGTCTTTCTGTCTGTCTGTCTGTCTGTCTGTCTTTGCTTCACGCCTAAACTACTGAACCGATTTGTGTGAAATTTGGTACAGACATAGTTTGGAACTTGAGAATGGACATAGGATAGTTTTTATTTCAAAAAATAAAATATAAAATAAAATTTATTCCGGACATACAGCGCCATCTATTGGTCAAAAGTCGGCATGAGAAGTCACTATTCCACGCGAACGAAGTCGCGGGCAAAAGCTAGTTAATTATAATTATGAAACATAACTGAGGTGGTCACTGGCCCCTTAAGCATAGGTTCTGTTAACTAGCTCAGAAGTCAGGGTTTCATTTTTATTGTAAATTTAGAATGTAATAAACCATTTATTTATTATGATTCCTTGTGCTTTTCGCTTAAATATTGCTTATTCTCGTAGTCATGGTATAAAATATAGTATGCAACTCTTGAATAAAACGTATTTATATCGAGGGCCATGAATCACTCGCATCGCTCAGGATTCTAACACTTGAATCACTCGCTATGCTCGTGATTCAATCATCATGAATCACTCCCTACGGTCGTGATTCAGTCGTTAGAATCCTTCACTTGCTCTTGATTCATCTATGGCCCTCGCTTTAAATCCGTCCTTTATTCACTAGTTGCATAATATACTATATTTTCGGAAATAGGTTAAAAGGTTTGTTAAAAAGATTTTTTAGTCGCGGCTATCTCATACAATTTTGTTTTTGTGGAAAATCTAGAGGTGGTAATTGCGCCCGTAAATGTGTTATTTTTATTTACGTATTTTTATCGGAAATGGTGATAACAACGAAGCCTCACAATTTATCAAAGAAATTGTTCCACAATAATAATTCGGCGATCCATTTATTCATAAATTCATACAATACAGCAGTATTGTCAAGCGTATTCTGCGAAAGTAGAAAAATCGCTTACGTTCGCTACATTTACCGATACGTCCCAATATTTATCGAACTGAACAAACCTATCGAATTCCGTCTCGTCTCTGTTTATTTATCTTTCCCGGTTTCTGCTGATATTACAGCTTTCAGCCTCTAGGAATGAATATCGGAGGAATAAGACACAGGTGTTTATTTAGTGAATGTATTTTTAGTGAAAAAAAAGAAAGAAAATACATTTATTTAGCACAGACTAAAAGACACACAACGTATTTGGTGCGTATAACCTCTAGAAGATTACTAGTAAAATCACACGCGATAAAACCTAAATTATTAGAGTAATCTAGGCTATAATTGCTCATTCAGCAGTGCTAATTTGAAGCAGAAAAGTACGCAGATGAGACGAAAGGCAATGGATAAAGATCAATTTACTAATTATGCCACATACCTTTGAAACAGCGATTTCCATGCAGATGCAGATGCCACGTTCGAGAAGTTCAGCTCACAGACTAGGTACACTATGCTGGCCAGCGGTACACAACACAGTAGGTCCAGGTAATTCAGATAACACTTTCCATGTAGGTTCAATTAAGAGTTTTGGGCGAGAGGGTGCGTGATGAGCGCACTCAACCCATGGTTGCAAGAGACTCGCCACCATCGCCGGCGGCCATCGGTGGCTGCGGCGTAACGACGGTCACGCCACCGCGCGGAATATCCCCAAAACAACGATATGTGACAATTATTTAATAAATTGGAACTATTAAGCCAATGCCTCTCAATTGCCCTATGGAGATGTAATAGAATATGAACTATAAATTAGGAAGCGTAACCAATATTATTATACATCAGATAAAATACAAATAAAAAATCTGAGATAAGAATAGTTTTCCAATGGCTATTACATTTCAGCCGTACTGGCGTCGGGGAACGCCAAAGTTAACAGGAGTTAAGTATTGATTAAGTACTAGCAACCCAACCCGGCTTTGCACGGGACAAAAATTAAACATTAAAAAAGTTAATAAATTCAAAAAACCCGACTGCAAAGATGTAAACAAGGAGAAAATCATGCTGTGCAGCCGGAGGATACATATTCGCGATATGGCTGACCAAAACTATAAATACCCTCCGACTGCACAGCATGATTTTCTTCTTGTTTACATCTTTGCGATCGGGTTTTTTGATTTTATTAACTTTTATATTTACAAATTTTAGTTATACTTTTTTTGACAATGACTTTTAAACATATTATAAGTGGTATACATTTTTGTAATCACCTCTAAAAACCCTTCATTTTGATACCCCACTCGAAGAGTTAACGTAGTAAGTACGAAAAATTGCAACCCCCACAATATGGCGCCCAAAATTCGCCATGTTCCTTTTTTTTAAACAGCACCTATCTAAGAACACTTGGGTGGCCAAGACCTATCTAACGATGTCTTAATTATAAAAAACGGATAAACCAATTAAGATTTAGTTTTTTTTTTGAAAGGTGACGTTATCGAAAGTGGCATTAGCTATGTTTGATGAAAATCGGTTCAGCCGTTCAAAGTTATGCGCATTTTACTATTATAATCGGGGTTTTATCGCGAGATTCGTTTTATAACCAATAAAGGTCTATAATCCACACATATCAGGGCCGTGCCCAGGACGTGACAGGGCCGGGCCCAATTAATGAAGATTCGTCACAGGCCCGTGCACGGCCCGTGCCCGTACGTGTGTGAACGAGTTCATATAAAATGTACGCAACGATATTTTTTTGAGACCCTGACGGGGCACGGCCCGGCGCCAGTGAGGGGTATACGTAATGAAGACAGGTTGACAGATTGTCGTACAATATTGTCAATTTAACCTCGTGCTAGCAACTAAATCTAAGTCAAGTTTTCCGTGCAAATGGGCCTTAGTCTCTTCATAAGATTATTATATTAAAAATATGAAAAAGTAATCGCGATCTCTTGGAAGGTCCAACCTTTATAAGGTCAAAAAGGTAGGTAGGTACACGAGTCTGGACTTATGCAAATTAAATTCCTGGAATGGTCTGTCTGCATTTATTATGTTGGGTAAGGACATAAAAGCAAGCGTATCACGACCTTACCTATAAATAAAATTGCTACACCAATCGGATATTTGGGAGTAATAATAGAAAATGTTATGATAGTAACGATTGGGACGGGTTGAAATCAGGCGCAGATAAATTATATCAGGGCCTGACATACGAGTATATTATAAGTTATGACCACGTAGAGGTTGTTATTTATTGACATTAATCGATGATATTTTTCGTTCTCATGGCGATTGAGTTTAGTGTAAGTTCTACAAACTGACTTGGAATAACGTCATTTAAGTTCTAACATCGCGCATATCATAATCAGTAAGTTTTCAGGAGAGCAAATAACGTAAGGTAGCTTCGTTTAAAATTTTACTTCCGGTGTTCTAGAACTTAGGCGACTATATGGACCTTATAATACCTACAGAGTGACTCTAAATTCGACTACACGGTTGACGCAGTGGTTGAGCGATCGGCTGCTGCGCTGCGTGTCGTGAGTTCGATTCCCGCACGTATCAAATATTTGTATGGCCTACAAATAGTTGTTTCGTTCTGATTTCTTGTGTATGTAAGTTTTTAAATGCACCCACAATACAGGAGAAATTTCTAGGGTGAGGTAACGTTTAAAAAAAAACGTTGTAGAGTTGAAAATACATATACTTTGGACCAGTAAGTGACCATGTTTATTGCAGCGTTGCAGGTATTGCTCAGGTCACTTAGGCTGCACTCTAGAAAATGGGAAGTAGTCTTAGCAGTAGCTCCGCACTCACACTAAACATAACAATAATAAAAGCATTCTAGACATTTCACGGTAACGTAAAAAAACCATACATACGCAAGAAAAATGCACCAATATAATGAATTACGAGTAAGTTTTGAAAATACGAAAACAGCTAAAAACAAAAGTCAAAATGTACATTTAAATACTTTCCAATACATTGGTAAATCCACTCCATCTTTCAGCAAATACTGACCTTCTAAAAACACTACTAAAATTGGCCAAACATTTGTCAAATGTCACAATATTTCAACCAGCTAACAGGATGAAAAACTGCTCGCGTACAAAACAAAAAAACAACTTTATTATGAAAAGCCAAAACTTCACACTTGATTGACGGCCGTTTAGGATTTAATTTAACGTTGACACTTTGGCTCCAAGTTTTTAATTTTACGATGATGGATAGCGAAGCGGTGTTCGAGCAAATTTTTGGACGATCACGGTAGAGGTACGAAAACAGGACATTTTCAGCTACTCTTAGCTAGCCTAGTAATTTGATTCTTATTCTGATCGTGCTACCTATACAGGTTGAGGTTTTTAAGAGTGCGTGGATGGCCTGATCACCTCCTTGGGGGTAGAATTCTTTTTATCAACCAAATCTTTAATTTCACGTGTCACACTTAAAAGCGTAGAAATTTCACACAAACTTTCAACCCACATTTTACCTCCTTAGTGGCGGAATTTCCTTAAACCAATAAATACATGAATTATTTTTATCAAGTCAGGCGTTCAACTTATTTATACTTAGGTACACCACAAAAAAAAAAAAAATAGGACAAACAATCATAAAATCAAGTGTACAATGTGTGGTCTTATCGCACAGGACTCGTTTGTCATGACTTAAGCCTTCCCCTTTTAAGGGTCGTACCTCAATTGTAGTTTGACTCCTGCGTTAGGTAAATAAGGTAAGGTAAGGTAAGGTAAGGTAGGATTCATGTAACCTTTCAAGACATAGAATAGCAGCACTTCATATGACTCTGCGCGTCTATTCGTAGGGTCGTAGCTCATGTGAAGACTCTGCTTAACTAGAAGGCAACCTACTTGCCTATAAAAACACTGGCAATAAGTATTACTTGAAAGGTATTATGAATTTCGAACAGAAAATAGCTGTAGATGTTTTTTTGTTAAGCTTGTAGGTCAGAATTGGATAGAAGTCGCCTAAAGGCAGGCATATTTTGGAATTCTTGCTAAATATATCAAATATAAAAATAATTTCTGAGTTAATTCATTGGCCGCTGGCCACGTCCTCTATAGTACAATATATTTTAAATAATAATACTAAGACATAATATTTTTAAACTGTCATGGTCACTAACACTAATATTAACATTATAAGCGGGATATTTAACATGTTTACTGTTGTAGCGAGTTTCCGATATTTCGGTGCTGATCATGGTGCTTGCAACAGCACCGAAATATCGGAAACTCGCTACAAACAGTAAACATGGTAAATATCCCGCTTACAATGTTAATATAAGACATAATACCATAAAATATATAAAATATCACAAAGAAAGGAGAAGACTAATTATAGTGAAACCACAAAGTTTGTGGTTTTGCTTCATAATGTTGTAATTTGACACGATCTTCTTGTAAATAACATGAAAAGGCATATGTACTCATATTCGAAATAATGTTTTTAGTGAAATAATCTATTACGCAAAAGTCAAAACGCGTAATATCAAAATCATTAGTTCGATGTACACGTCAACGTTGCGTTGCGATATCTTGTAAACATTGTCGTTTTTGGTTAAGAACGACATCGTGCAGTTCTATCACATCTTGGAATTTCACACACACATATAGTAACTACATTTTTAATGTAAGTTGGATCGAAGGATTATTGCAAATGCTTTTTGAAATGAAATATTTATTTAGCTCTATAATTTTCAACTCCTTACACGAAATCCTATTTTTTACTTTTAGCTACTATTTAGATTTGTAAATTAAAATATTCTTATCAAGCTAGCTTTTTGTATACCATAGCTACTTTGCAAGGATGCTTACGGAATCAAAATTATGTCTCCAGTTCGTTTTTAAGGTTCCGTAGTAAAGTGACCTTTAGAGTTTGGCTAAGTTCGTCTGCCTTCCGCGGTTTAGCTTAAGAGACCTGCAGCATTATTGCGCAATGAATACGGCAAGGCAAAGGGCAAAGAGTATGAACAATCGACCATCACATACCCAGAAATCCACATCGTGTCTTTGATCTCGCCATGTGATTGGTCGATTGTTCATACTCTTTGCCTTTTGCCTTACCGAATTAATGACGCAATAAGGCTGCTGGTATCTACCAAAAATCTGTAATTTACCATTGTTAAAGATATAAGGCGTGCAATTTTTTTCATGGGTATCTTTGTCATGGTTTTCAGAGTCGCTAATAATGAAAATAGCTAATTAAACGGTGCTATATTTTATTGGCAAGAGGGTATTTTCAGGACGGGAAGCAACGGAACCTTACTCTGCGCGTAGGCTGACAGGCACTTAGCCAGTTTTTATACTTCCTTTATTTTGAAGGTAAAAAGTTAATTGGTTTGTCCCTTCCTGTCACTGGTTGAATCGACACCAAAAGTAATTAAGGGGCTGATAAAAAATGTGAAATGGAAATTTTTGTATCGGCGGATTCGATAGAATATTAATCTTATCAACTTTGGTCAAAGACTTTGGTTTAGGTTTTGATGTGAAACTTATTTTGGGAGGGAATTTATTAAATTAATGGCCACAATAAGCAGTAACAACTTTCACAAGAGCTAAAGGTCTTCTGAAAGTATTTTTAGAAAAGCCCGAAAAAGCTATAGTTTTTGTTTAAATAATATAGGCAGATAGATATACAATCCCACCGCACTATTCGCTAACCGCAACTCCTGAAAGCCAGAAACAAAAGTTACGACCACCAGAAAAGCGCCGAGGCTATGAAGCTCGATGAAGTCCCGGAGAATGAATTAACTGTCTTGGCTCCCGCTACTAAATTAATCAGAAAATAATAACGGAGGAGTAGAAAAATAAGGCCAATAGGCACAAAGGTTCGCTTACAACTGGGATAAGCCTAGTTGCCTAGCACCACGGATAAAAATGGCATATAGCATGCATTATTGGCATGTGTTTATTAGCTGGTAGATAGATACAAAAATGTAATCAAACATAGGTTCCAACTAATCCACAAACATACCTAGGCAAGCGTTGCTTAACCTTGTAGATTGACCCGTGCGAACTTTTTTACCTAACAACAAGGTCAAATAAACACTGAGCTTAAATTATTAGTCATAGTACCACCCAAAACTAAAGTTTGCTTGCATGACTTGTCTTTTCCATTCCATAGCTAACAATGCTTTCTCTAGCTATATAATAATATGTATATCTAAGTATTGTATTCTACTATTTGTAGCCGGTTAGTTGAATTATGGTAGAACCACAGAGCTACTTTTTAATCACAACAAGTCAACATAACTACTTTATAATATTTGAAAAGGCTCGCGTTTCACCACTATTTCACCTGATGGTAAGCGATGATGTGGTCGACGGTGAAGCACGCTTGCCTAGGGGTAACCTATTCACTTTGGACTTAAAAACACTTGTGTTTATTTGAGTAAATATGAAATATTTGTTGTGTAAATATGATATCAAAATCATTTTATTTTTTTAAGCTAGTTTGGGTCGACAATAATTCATCAAATTATAACTGAGAAGATACAAACTTACTACACGGTCAAACAAGCTGTGCACTTGGAGCTGTCAATGTCATTCTGACTTTCGACTGTGGCTATTTCGCAAATATTAGCCAGTCAGAATTGTTATGGGTCTTAAATTAGTCATCCACAATTGTACTAAATCGGGAGGAATGGAAGGAAGAAAAGGATGCCTTTGCCCTTCAGTGGAACAGAACACGCTGAAAATAATAATAATTACATTGCATTACATCTCAGTACCAGACAACCTTAGAGTCTGGTTCGCTTCCCAAGTTTCTTACAACAGGAATTACCCACTTGCTCCACGGTAGCACCGCGGCATCCAAAAATTAAAGACCATGAACATGTTTACCGACGGTCTATAAGGTTTTTACATACATTTTGAGAGTTAAAATTAATAAACACATCGATAATAATTCCATCATGTCGGTCTCTCAGAATAGATGTAGGAATGGGTCTCGCGGTACTAAGAACGTACGCCTTATAGATATGGCTATTAGCCAACAGATTCGGCGTTCCAGAAAGGATCCATTGACATTTTGTATAGATTACAAGAAGGACTACATGCTCGATGCTACATGGCTCATGAGGGTGCTAGAATTGTATAAAATAGATACAACTCTACGCACCTTCCTGATTTCATGTATGAGGCAATGGAGCACGATCCTTCGCTATCTAGGTTATCGAGATATCCAGAGGAATAGCGAAACTGTAAATATCAAGCGAGGTATATTCCGGGGCGATAGTTTGAGCCCACGTTTGTTTTGCCTAGCCGTAAATTCTCTAAGCACGCTACTGGAGACTCCAGGGCTAGCCTATCGGTTGAAAAGAGGTGTTCAGGTTATATCTCCCCTCCTTTACATGGATGATCTGAAGCTCTTTGCCCCCAGTAATCTTTAGCTGATAGAGCTACTGAAGATAACCGAAACTTTTAGTAAACGAAACTCACCCAGCTCTTTTTGGCGAATGAGAACTAGAGGCGAGAGAGACAGTAAGGAACTTTTGCCGGGCCTTACATTGAACCGATACTGAGTGTAAACCAAGCCTGGCTGCGTTTTGTCTGTGCAATTATTAACCAAGTTATCATGACGAATAACTACCAGGGATTTATTTTGAACGATCGCACGGTTGATATCTGTCGGGTAATGTCTACCGCCCTGGTGAATCAATCCAACACATTATCTCTGGTTATTCTCATCTAGCTAACAAATAGTAATCCTGGCTACAAAGTTGTGCATATGCATGTGCATAAGCACAACTTTGCAGCCAGGATTATTTTCAGCAACTTGCTCTGAAACAAAATCTTGTGGGATCGGAGATACCATACTATAGGTATGCCCGACCCAGTTCACGAAAATGCTGGAGCTTGTACCCAGTTCCCGAAACCGGTGGACCTATTCGTCTTTACATTGCGAGTGTCATTGGGTAAATTGCCCCCCCCCGCTCGAGCCACCGCCGCGAACAGACGTGCTTACAAGCGCTCCACATTCTTAATTCGTAAAATTACTCAAATATCGCTAATAAACATAAACTTATCAGTTTTCGGCTACGTACCAAGTGACAAAGTGAACTGTGTAAAAACATAAACACTGTATCTACTTAACAAGCAACAGTGAGCAAAATTCATTCGGAAAGTTTTTAAAAATATTGTTTTGTTGTGACCAGTTAGTGGAAAGTTACCCTCTAAAAACAAATAAAGGTTAACTACGTTTTTGAAAGCACCGCAATTACTGGCAGCACATAGCTAGATTGAACCAAGTATCGTATCGTGTGTTTGGTCCTGAGGTGGTAAGCACCGCTTTACATCTAAGCTGAAGCAAGTTCAAACCCGAGGCAGCACATTGTTACTTTTTGGATTTTATACTTTTTTGTTTTGGAGTATCTGAGTTCGAATCCGGCCGAGAAGCACTTTTTGTTGAGCCGACCAATATTTCTTCCACCAATCTTATCTTATTCTTGGTTTATCCTATCTGAACGCTAATTATGCCGCTAAACCGCACCCCACCATCTTCGTCACCTTCTAGCCTCCATGTCTCCGAACCCGACTTGTCGACCAAGACGCTGGAACTAGAACATAACATAACAATGAGGAAGCGCAAGTTTCAGGAGGTGGATGAAATAAATGGGTTTATGACGGAGATGAAGAAGCTTTTCTCCGACTTTGAGAGGAAACAGAATGACAAATATAATACTCTCCAGACATCTGTTAATGAACTAAAGGCACTTAACTCATATATTAAAAAATCTGCTGACTTTGTCTCTGGAAAATACGATGACCTGCTGAAAGAATTTAGCAAGTTAACTGCTGAGCGAAAAGAAAACCTTGCTTACATCCAGTTACTAGAAGAAAAAGTTGAAACCCTGGAAAGATATCAGAAGGCCTCTTGCCTGGAGCTCAGAAATATTCCTACCAGTGCTAACGAATCCAAAGATGAACTAGCAAAAATTGTTATCAACACCGGCAAGGCTCTGAAGCTGCACATCAATAAAACTGATATAAAGGATATTTACAGGTTGAAAACTAAATCGGAATCGAATAAACCTATATTAATCAATTTTGCAACAGTTATTATGAAAGAAGATCTACTAAACTCAGTGAAAAACTATAACAAAACTAATAGTCATAATAGACTTTCGACTGCCAAGCTGAAACTGGAAGGCCCAGACAAACCAATATTTCTCTCTGAAAGCTTAACATATAAGGCTAAAATACTATATTACCTGGCTCGAGAATTTTCTAAAACCAACGATTTTAAATTCTGTTGGACTACTCATGGCAGGATCTATATTCGCAGGAAGGAGGGAGCAAATTTGTACCCAATAAACACTGAATCTGATTTAAAAAAAATAATAGCATTAGAAGATTGACTATCCATGAGAAACAATTGTTATTGTAACCCTTTTCTGCTTATAACCTTTTGCCTAACTAATTTTTATGAAATTTTGTATCTTTGTTTAACCACACTTACACGCAAAAACACATACACCTTTCACATAAGTGGCAAAAAAAAAATATACTTACTCACATTCATAACTTCTACACTTAAACACCAAAACACCTTAAATATGTTAACTAATAATTTATACAATATTACTCTAACACATACACAAGCACCCTTACTCTCACTGACACATTCAAACATTCATGGCACTCTCACCAGGCAGGTTCATTCATCGGGATTGTTATACAAATTCTATTATGCTTCTAATACCTTAACCAAGCCAAGCGTAGTCCAAACGTATCAAAGTTGCCATTTAATCTTGAACCCTACTCCAACTTTCAACTCGAATTATGGCTAGAGGAAACAAGAGTATTACAGAGGATTTAGAGCAACTTTCGTTTACTAATGCACAATTATGTTCTCCAGAACAATGCCACAAATATTTAGATAGTGCAACAACTGAACTAAAATTCTTTCACCTGAATATAAGAAGCCTTGGCAATTCCTCCAATTTTCATAATCTTTCAATATTACTAAACCGAATTAAAGTCGATTTTGACGTAATCGTGCTATCTGAGTGCTGGCTGAGCAAATGTCCTTTTTTACCTCACATGACTGGGTTTGATGAACACACATCCGAATATACAAATCAGAACGATGGCATAGTAGTGTATACCAAATTAAACATCCGCTGCACTGTGGTAGCACATACCATTCGCGAAGCAAATTGTATCATACTTCAAATTAACTCTGACGTAGCGCTTGTAGCAGTCTATCGCTCCCCATCATATCGAAACACCCTTAATTTTATTGATAGCCTGGATGAAACTCTATTATTACTTAAAACATTTAAAACAATTATTTTACTTGGAGACATAAATATTAATATTTCGCCGAAAAATAGCGATGCAAGTGCGGATTCGTATCTAAATTCAGTTGCTTCGCATGGAATGCTGCCTGGTCACCTCTTCCCTACCCGTAAACAAAACTGCCTGGATCACGCTATCATTAAATCAAATAAACCTGCAGTCGTACTTGTTCTTGACTCTTATATAACAGATCATACCCCAGTAATAATTTTTTGCAAACTAAACACCAAAATTCCTAAAATTAAAAACTCACGCAGCCACGTTGATATTGGCGCTTGTGTGACAATGCTAGAAAGTACTGATTTTTCATCTGTAACAGACTGCAATAATGATGCCAACCATGCTGCAGCTGTTCTTGTTAATATAATCTCTACGGTAGTTGAAATAAATACAAATGTCCGTGTTATTCCCAGTAGACAAAGGATTATTAAACCGTGGATTACTCCAGGGCTTTTGAAATGTATACGAAATCGTGACAATCTTTATCGTAAAACAAAACGTGATCCCGATAATTACATTCTTAAAATAACGTACACCCGATATAGAAATTTTTGCAATAATTTACTGAGAAAACTTAAACGTCAATATGAGAAATCTGAATTCCTAAAACACAGAAAGAATCCAAAAGCTACCTGGGATCTAATTAAAACTATATCTAACTTAAAGAGAGATAAGATCGCGCCCAATGAACTTCTGTCTCTTCATTCAGATCCTAGTCATTCACTCAATTGCGTCAATGACTTCTTCGCAAATGTGGGGGAGACTCTGGCATCAAAAATTACAACTGTTCCTTGTAACTCAGATTCTGGTACTGGTACTTGGGCACCACATGACTCAATGGCCATATTTGGTACAGATAATGATGAGATCGAAAGAGTTATCCTGGGTTTGAAACTTAATACTGCAGTAGGCTGGGACGGTATATCTTCTACCCTAATTAGGGCCGCTAAAAATACTCTTATCCCTATTATTGGCCATGTCTTCAAACTTGTTTTCGAGACCGGGGTCTTTCCCACTGTGTTCAAGAGGGCTGTTGTACACCCTATTTATAAAAGTGGGGACAGGGCCAGTGTCAATAACTATAGGCCTATCTCGGTGCTCACTATCCTTTCTAAGATTCTTGAAAAAATCTTAAATAATAGACTTCTCAGTTATTTAAACACTAACAAAATTATTGCCGAAAATCAATACGGATTTCGGTCTGGTAAAAGCACAGAAGATGCTGTACTTGATTTAACTGGATCTATAGCAAATAATTTGAATCATAAGCTTAAAACAATAGCTGTTTTTCTAGACCTCTCAAAGGCATTTGACACTGTCTCTGTCCCTATTTTGCTCGCGGGATTAACTCGGATTGGGGTGAGGGGTTTGCCACTGGACATTTTCAAAAGCTACCTTAGTAACTGCTCTCAGGTTGTAAAAATTGGTAACCTCACAAGTGAGGAACAGTTTCTCACCTACGGAGTTCCTCAGGGCAGTGTCCTGGGGCCTACCCTCTTCCTTATTTATATAAATAGACTCTGTAGACTGTCTCTAACAAATTGTAAAATCATAACATACGCGGATGACACAGTTTTAGTAGTTCATGGAAGTGACTGGGCAGATGTGCGTTTTCATGCAGAATCTGCCTTACGGGATGTTATGAATTGGTTAAATAACAACTTGCTCACCCTGAATTTAGAAAAAACTAAATTCATAACGTTTGCACCACGGCTCTTATCACCACCTGATTCCTCCTTCACACTTACTGCTCACAAATGCCTCTCGAATACAACTGCAACCTGCAATTGTGCTACAATTACGCGAACTAATGAAATTAAAAATTTGGGGGTCATTATAGATAGCACTATGACCTGGAGTGAGCAGATTGAGTTATTGGTGTCACGTGTCAGAAAATTAATATTTGTTTTTAAAAACCTTAGAACATCGGCAGATTTCCACACGTTAAAAACTGTCTATTTTGCGCTGGCACATTCCGAAATAACTTACTGCATTACCGCATGGGGTAGCTCTGGTAAATGCCTTCTACTTCGTCTGGAAAGAGCACAAAGAGCAGTTCTAAAAGTTATGGCACATAAACCTATTCGCTTCCCCACGCACGACTTGTATGCTCTTTGCAAAGTGCCTACTGTAAGACAAGCATGTCTTATAAGTATATTATTGCGTAAGCATGTTGACATTAAATATGACCCTAATCTCAATACTCGGAAACGCAGAGTTAACAGAATATGCCAGACAGAGAGCGTAAATCTAGTTATAGCTAGAAGACACTATAACTTTTTGAGTCCAGTTATCTATAACAAAACTAATGAGAAATTAAATATCTATCCGCTCTCTTTACGAGAGTGCAAACAGAAAATTGAAAAATGGCTCCAGAACCTAACTTATGAGGAAACAGAGTGCCTCATACAAACTTAAATTGTATTCTTAGCACATCCTTCACATACACCCTTCCTACACGCACACACTCACAGTCGCACGCACCTCCTAACTCTCCCTCACACACACACGCACACACATACACTCACACACACACACCCTCTTTTACTGCTCCAATCTATTATTAATATATCTATGTCTAGTTTTAGTTTTATTGTTATTATAAATGTCTGTCTAGTTTCTACTTTTAGTCTAACGAAAATTTTGTTTTGGAACTAAGTTGGATTTTCGCTCCTGGGGTGGGCGCTAATAACTGCGACACAGTTACTTACTAAACTAACGCAGTATTAACGTACACAAAAATTGTATTATGATTTTGTTCCAATAAATATTTGTATTTGTATTGTATTTGTATTGTAATTAAAACTGTAAAACCACAATATGGCGCCCAATATTTTTTTCTACCAAACCCATCGTACGGGATATCAAATTAAAGTATTTTAAGAGATGATTTCAAAAATATAACACTTATATATGTATAAATGTATTAATCCGAAAAAAAATGTTGTCTAAAAAGTTGTAAATAAAAAAGATAATTTAAAAAAATCAAAATGCTGAAGCGAACTAAAAAGACGTAAACAAGAAGAAAATCATGCTATGCAGTCGGAGGATACATATTCGGGTTCTGGCTGTCCAAAACCAGATGTATCCTCCAAAATATACATTTTAATCATAAAATATAATTTTACTTTTTTATGTATTTTTAAGTGTTTTAAGAAATATTTAAAAATGTATTCAATAAGAATGAGGTTGAATAAAGGAGATAATAATTAAATTATTATGAGTAAATAGTGACACTCACTGACACGCTTCATTTGCATGAAAAGTTTTAACCACGTAGTCTTTAGAATTTCTCGAGGCGCCTGGTTGCTCTGTGGGATGGACCATCTCATAATTATTTTAGTCTGAAAAGATCAAAAATATAATTTTTCATCGTGTATTACAAACGAATGATGAAGCAGTTTTTCTTGTCAAGGAAAATGCTTCAGGAGAAAATAATATAATCTTTCGAGAACGACATGGATAAAAATTACATTTTGTCAACGGTTATTCTTTTTGTTACGATTCAGAATTCCTTCATCGAGAGAAATTTATATTATCACTGAGCACCATAAACTACTTTTTATGCTGCAAAAATGCACGGTTCGACGTTAGCGAAGCCGCGTGAAAAAGCTAGTTTCATACAACAATACCTACAAATACTATGTAATTCAATTAAATATATCGTCTCAAGCACGACGTTTAGATAGCTCATCTAATCAAATGTTTAAATCAAACACTTTAGATTTTTGAATTCAATCAACTGAGTAGGTATACATGAAAATTACACTAACCTTAGTTAATGTAATTTTCATGTATTTAAGTACGAATTTACGTACGAAACGAAAAAAGTAGTATTAGTAAGTACGAAAAATTGCAACCCCCACAATACGGCGCCCAAAATCCGCCATGTTCCTTTTTTTTAAACAGCACCTATCTAAGAACACTTGGGTGGCCAAGACCTTAATTATAAACAAGAAACTATCCCTAAAAATGTAAACATTGACGCAATGAATAATCATTTTACTGCTTCTTCCAATTTTGATAGGACAACTAAATTAAATACATTGAATCATCTTTCATCACTTCCAACTCCCAGTTATTCTCCATTTGTTTTTGGTCAATTTTCTGAATGTGATGGTAAGAAGAGCATACTATCGATTTCGTCAAATGCAGTAGGAAGCGACTGTACCAGCCGTAAAATGCTACTCCCGGTGCTGGACATTATCCTTCCCGTCATTTGCCTTATCCTCAATTTCTCTGCGTCTAGCAGTGTCTTTCCAAGCTCATGGAAAGATGCTCAAGTAATTCCTTTACCTAAAAAGTCCAATCCCACATCCTTCTCTGAGTATCATCCAATATCCGTCTTGCCATTCCTTTCCAAAGTTCTTGGACGGTTAATCCACAACCAAATAAGCACCTTTCTCTCCAAAAATTAATCCCTTCCAGTCCGGCTTCCGCCCTGGTCATAGCACAACTACAGCGCTTCTGAATATTACGGAAGATATAAGGTCTGCCATGGAGTTGGGCAATCTAACGGTTTTGGCTCTACTGGATTTCAGTAATGCCTTTAATACCGTGGATTTCGATGTTTTACTTGGCGTCCTTTGCTCTCTTAACATATCTCCATCGGTTGTTGAATGGTTTCGTAGTTACCTGTTTGGTCGCTGACAACGTGTTTGCATCGGAGAGACCTTGTCTTCCTGGTGTAGTACATCTGCCGGGGTACCTCAGGGCGGCGTTCTATCCCCCTTACTTTTCGCAGTTTTTATTAACTCAATATCCAACGAATTAATTTCTTCCTACCACCTTTATGCAGATGATCTTCAAATTTACTCGCGATCTCCTCTTGGTAATCTATCTGAGACTATCTTGACTAAAAATAGTGATTTGGCCCATATATGCGACTGGAGCAAGAGGTATGGACTTACGGTGAACCCTATAAAAACGCAAATTCTGGTGGTGGGCAGTTCAAGGTTGGTCTCAAGGATCGACTGGACGACTCTTCCTCAAGTTTATTTTGATAACTCTGTTGTACCCTTTAGCGAGAAGGTGAAGAACTCGGGGATATTTATTGACAAGATCTTCTCTTGGACTGCCCAGCTACAGGAAGTTAGCCGCAAGCTATTCGCATCTGCTGGATCTCTGAGAAGACTGCGTAATTTTCTTCCGATTGCTACCAGGGCGCTTGCACAATCTCTTCTTCTACCCATCCTTGATTATGCTGATGCCAGCTATCTTGACCTCACTGAAGTACAACTTGATAAACTTGAGCGACTTCAAAATGTCTGTATAAGGTTCATATTCGGTTTGCGCAAATATGACCAAGTTTCTGAATTCCGCGAAAAACTCAAGTGTTTGCCAATTCGCCTTCGCCGGAATGCTCATATTCTATCCCTCCTATATAATATACTATTTTTCCCGTCTACCCCTCTTTACCTCAAAAACCGATTTCAGTTTTTATGTGACTCGCACACGAAAGTTCTTAGGTCATCGGATAACATGAAACTTAAAATGCCAATGCATTCCACTATCTTCCTAGACAAATCTTTTACTTTCCAGGCCGCTCGTCTATGGAATGCATTGCCTGTGACAATAAAACGCGCGGAATCACTACCGATCTTTAAAAGACTGGTAAAGGAGGACTACCTGTCACTGTAATCTTATTCTTGTTGGAGCTGTATTGTTTTCTTGCCTGTGTAAATGTATGTATGTATTTATGTATCTATTTTAGTATTTAATATTTAGTGCTTCCTATGTTTGTAACTTATTTAATTTTAAAATTGCACCAAGTGCAACCCCATGTCGTGTCCAGGCTATCTCTCTCCATTCTGGGTTGCCTGGAAGAGATCGCAGAACGCGATAAGGCCGCCTGTTGTATGTTTGTTGTTATTTTAAGGTTTCCGTGTGTTATGTTTTTATCTTGGTGTACAATAAAGTATATAATAAATAAATAAATATAAAAATCCGTCAAGTGGTTTGAAAGATACGAGGTAATAAAGAATATTACATACAAACAAACATACATACATACAAGATACGCGCGAAAACCATAACCCTTTCCTTGCAGCTAGGTAAAAACCTGCATCGTTTATCGCTCTTTCTGTTAGTTAAAACTGCATCAAAATTCGTTGCGTTAGAGGCGTTAGCGGATATATAGACAGACGCGAAAAGCGACTTAGTTTTATATACTATTTAGTGATACCGATAATTTTGAATCATCGTTAGGAAGTCGGTATATCCTAGAACCAAAAATTCAAAGACATGTGACATCCACTAACCCCAGTCCCGTGTGGTGGATTAAGGCCCATTCATTACCTCTCACAGAGAGGAGGCCCTTGTGCCAGCAGTGGGAACATTAAAAGGCTGATGATGATGATGGTGAGTGATACAAATATACCTAAGCTTGTTGTTATTTTGGTTATAAGTTTGACATGTGAATATATGCATTAGGGTATGCGTGTGTCTGTCTGTGGCATCGTAGCTCAAAAACGGATAAACCAATTAAGATTTAGTTTTTTTTTATAGGTGACGTTATCGAAAGTGGTATTACCTATGTTTGATGAAAATCGGTTCAGCCGTTCAAGTTATGCGCATTTTACTATTATAATCGGGGTTTTATCGCGAGATTCGTTTTATAACCAATAAAGGTCTATAATCCACACATATCAGGGCCGTGCCCAGGACGTGACAGGGCCGGGCCCAATTATTGAAGATTCGTCACAGGCCCGTGCACGGCCCGTGCCCGGACGTGTGTGAAAGAGTTCATATAAAAGTACGCAAAGAAATTTTTTTGAGCCCCTGACGGGGCACGGCCCTGGTATGTGTGGATGGACCTTAAGGCGCCAGTGAGGGGTATACGTAATCTTATGAAGACAGGTTGACAGATTGTCGTACAATATTGTCACCTCGTGCTAGCAACTAAATTTAAGTCAAGTTTTCCGTGCAAATGGGCCTTAGTCTCTTCATAGGAATATTTAATAAAAAAATACGAAAAAGTAATCGCGGTCTCTTGGAAGGTCCAACCTTTATAAGGCCAAAAAGGTAGGTACACGAGTCTGGACTTATGCAAATTAAATTCCTGGAATGGTCTGTCTGCATTTATTATGTTGGGTAAGAACATTAAAGCAAGCGTATCACGACCTTACCTATAAATAAAATTTCTACACCAATCGGATATTTGGGATTAATAATAGAAAATGTTATGATAGTAACGATTGGGACGGGTTGAAATCAGGCGCAGATAAATTGTATCAGGGCTTGACATACGAGTATATTATAAGTCATGACCACGTAGAGGTTGTTATTTATTGACATTAATCGATGATATTGATTGACGGCCGTTTAGGATTTAATTTAACGTTGACACTTTGGCTCCAAGTTTTTAATTTTACGATGATGGATAGCGAAGCGGTGTTTGAGCAAATTTTTGGACGATCACGGTAGAGGTACGAAAACAGGACATTTTCAGCTACTCTTAGCTTGACTAGTAATTTGATTCTTATTCTGAACGTGCTACCTATACAGGTTGAGGTTTTTAAGAGTGCGTGGATCCGTGGCCATATCCGAAACTTAAAGAAATAGGCAAAATCACTGAAAGAAGTCTCGGACCTGATCACCTCCTTGGGGGTAGAATTCTTTTTATCAACGAAAAGCGTAATCTTTAATTTCACGTGTCACACTTAAAAGCGTAGAAATTTCACACAAACTTTCAACCCACATTTTACCTCCTTAGTGGCGGAATTTCCTTAAACCAATAAATACATGAATTATTTTTATCAAGTAAGGTTATTTTTTATTATTCAAGCAACTTATTTATTTATTTATATTTTATTATTTATTATAGGTACACCACAAAAAAAAATAGGACAAACAATCATAAAATCAAGTGTACAATGTGTGGTCTTATCGCACAGGGCAATCTCATACACTCGTTTTTAGTGAAATAATCTATTACGCAAAAGTCAAAACGCGTAATATCAAAATCATTAGTTCGATGTACACACCAAACTTACGTTGCGATATCTTGTAAACATTGTCATTTTTGGCTAAGAACGACATCGTACAGTTCCATCACATCTTGGAATTTCACACACACATATAGTAAGTACATTTTTAATGTATGTTGGATCGAAGGATTATTGCAAATGCTTTTTAAAATGAAATATTTATTTAGCTTTATAATTTTCAACTTCTTACACGAGATCCTATTTTTTACTTTTAGCTACTATTTAGATTTGTAAATTAAAATATTCTTATCAAGCTAGCTGTTTATATACCATAGCTACTTTGGAAGGATGCTTACGGCATCAAAATTATGTCTCCAGTTCGTTTTTAAGGTTCCGTAGTAAAGTGACTTTTAGAGTTTGACTAAGTCCATCGCGCCTTGCGCGGTTCAGCTTAAGAGACCTGCAGCATTATTGCGTAATGAACTCGGCAAGGCAAAGGGCAAAGAGTATGAACACATCGTGTCTTTGATCTCGCCATGTGATTGGTCGATTGTTCATACTCTCAGGATCAGGTGGTCAGCCAGCTCGCGAATATGTATCCTCCGACTGCACAGCATGATTTTCTACTTGTTTACATCTTTTTAGTTCGCAGTCGGGTTTTTGATTTTTAAATTAACTTTTTTTATTTACAACTTTTTAGTTACCTATTTTGTTTTTCGAATCGCATTTAAACATATAAGTGATATATATTTTTGTAATCACCTTTAAAAATCCTTCATTTTAATACCCCACTTGATGGGTTTCGAAGAAAAAAAATATTGAGTCGCCCTCAATATGGCGCACAAAAGCCGCCATTTTTGTTTATTTTTAACGTCACTTATCTAAGAACACTTGGGCGGCCAAGCCCTATCTAACGATGTATTAATTATAAAAATCCATCTAGCGGTTTGCAAGATATGAGGTAATAAAGAATATTACATACATACAAACATACAAGATACGCGCGAAAAACATAACCCTTTCCTTGCAGCCGGGTAAAAAGGCTCGCGTTTCACCACTATTTCACCTGATGGTAAGCGATGATGTGGTCGACGGTGAAGCACGCTTGCCTAGGGGTAACCTATTCACAATGGACTTAAAAACGCTTGTGTTTATTTGAGTAAGTACGAAATATTTGTTGTGTAAATATGATATCAAAATCATTTTATTTTAAATTTAGTTTGGGTCGACAATAATTCATCAAATTATAACTGAGAAGATACAAACTTACTACACGGTCAAACAAGCTGTGCACTTGGAGCTGTCAATGTCATTCTGACTTTCGACTGTGGCTATTTCGCAAATATTAGCCAGTCAGAATTGTTATGGGTCTTAAATTACTCATCCACAATTGTACTAAATCGGGAGGAATGGAAGGAAGAAAAGGATGCCCTTCAGTGGAACAGAACACGCTGAAAATAATAATAATTACATTGCATTACATCTCAGTACCAGACAACCTTAGAGTCTGGTTCACTACCCAATTTTCTTACAACAGGAAATACCCACTTACTCCACGGTAGCACCGCGGCATCCAAAAATTCTAGACCTATCACATGTTTACCGACGGTCTATAAGGTTTTTACATAAATTTTGAGAGTTAAAATGAATAAACACATCGATAATAATTCCATCATGTCGGTCTCTCAGAATGGATGTAAGAATGGGCCCCGCGGTACTAGCAAGTATACGGCTATTAGACAACAGATTCGGCGTTCCCGAAAGGAACCATTGACATGTTGTATAGATTACAAGAAGGCCTATGGCTCGGTGCTACATGGCTCATGAGGGTGCTAGAATTGTGTATAACAGATGCAACAACATTGCCTCATACACGAAATCAGGAAGGTGCGAACACCTTCCTGATTTCGTGTATGGGGCAATGGAGCACGGTCCTTCTATTTAGGATGTCGAGATATCCAGAAGAATAGCGAAACTGTAAAGATCAAGCGAGGTATATTCCAGGGCGATAGTTTGAGCCCACTTTTTTTTTTGCCTAGCCGTAAATTCTCTAAGCACGCTGCTAGAGACTCCAGGGCTAGCCTATCGGTTGAAAAGAGGTGGTCAGGTTATATCTCAACTACTTTACATGGATGATCTGAAGCTCTTTGCCCCCAGCAATCTTCAGCTGATGGAGCTACTGAAGATAACCGAAACTTTTAGTAACCGAAACTCATCCGCTCTTTTTGGCGAATGAGAACTGGCGCAAGCCTGTAGTGCCTGACTCTAGAGATCGCCGGGAGATATTGCAGACTAAGGAACTTTTTCCGAGCCTTACATGGAGATATGGCAGAGTTAGGAACTTATGCGGGGCCTTACGTGTAACCGATACTGAGTGTAGACCAATCAGCGTCCATAGCCTGCCTGCGTTTTGGTGACGTTTTTTCTGTGCAATAATTAACCAAGTTATCATGACGAATAACTAGCGGAGATTTATTTTGAAGGATGGCACGGTTGACATCTGTCGGGTAATGTCAACGCCCGTGTGAATCACACATTATCTCTGGTTGTTCTTGTCTAGCTAACGAAGAGTACTTGCATAGGCACAACTTTGTAGCCAGGATTATCTATCAGCAACTTGCTCTGAAACACACTCCTGTGGGATCGGAGATGCCATACTATAGGTATGCCCGACCCAGTTCACGAAAAGGCTGGAGCTTGGACCCAGTTCCCGAAACCAGTGGGCCTATCCGTCTTTATCTTGCGAGTGTCATTGGGTACATTAAAACTGGAAAATAAAAAAAATGGCTGATTTTGGGCGCCATATTGTGGGCGCCCAATATTTTTTTCTTCCAAACCCATCGTGTAGGATATTAAAAATAAAGGATTTTAAGAGATGATTTCAAAAATATAACACTTATATATTAAAATGTACATAATCCGAAAAATAATGTTGACTAAAAAGTTTTAAATAAAAAAGGTAATACAAAAAAATCAAAATGCCCGACTAGTTAAGAAGCGAACTAGAAAGACGTAAACAAGAAGAAAATCATGCTATGCAGTCGGAGGATACATATTCGCGATCTGGTTGTCCAAAACCAGATTATCCTCCATATACATTTAAATATAATTTTACTTTTATTTTATTTTTAAATGTATTTTTAAGTGTTTTAAGAAATATTTAAAAAGAATGAGGTTGAATAAAGGAGATAATAATTAAATTATTTTGAGTAAATAGTGACACTCACTGACACGCTTCATTTGACTGAAAAGTTTTAACCACGTAGTCTTTAGAATTGCTCGAGGTGCCTCGGTGCTCTGTGGGTGGTCCCATAATTATTTTAGTCTGAAAAGATCAAAAATATCATTTTTCATCGTGTATTACAAACGAATGATGAAGCAGTTTTTTTGTCAAGGAAAATGCTTCAGGAGTAAATAATATTTTATTTCGAGAACGACATGGATACAAATTACATTTTGTGAACGGTTATTATTTTTGATACGATTAAGAATTCCTTCATTGAAATAAATTTATCACTGAGCACCTTATACCTACTACTTTTTATGCTGCAAAAATGCACGGTTTGACGTTAGCGAAGCCGCGTGAAAAAGCTAGTTTCTTACAACAATACCTACAAATACTATGTAATTCAATTAACTATATCGTCTCAAGCACGACGTTTAGAAAGCTCATCTCATCAAATGTTTAAATCAGACACTTTAGATTTTTTAATTCAATCAAATGAGTATACATGAAAATTACATTAACCTTTGTTTAAATATTTTACTCGAACAATTATTTAAGAGGTCATGAATGTATTTAAGGCTTGCCAAATATTGGACGGGATTTCTACGAATTTAAGTGTTGTTAACATTGACAAAAGTGCCCGATTCTTGAAGAAGATAATATGAAGTTTTCTTGATTTAGGGGCAGCCGATTAGTAAAGACATAAAAAATAAGCTGCATTTGAATTAAGAATTGATAATTAGGAGACAGATATGAAATGAATGAATGAATGATGAGAACGGAAGAAGAAAACGTGTTGCGCCGACCCCAAATAACATCGGACAAGGCAGGGAGAAGATAATGAATTAGGAGACACACCGTTGGCTAAAGTAAAAGTCGTTGAACAAGGAAAACAATGCTTTCCTTTTTTTAAATAATATAAACCCACAGATACGGGCATGGAAACCCTGTCTTTGGATCAATTGTAAGGTAAGAGTGTTTTTTTAATCGGTAGGCATCTAGGTGAGTCAAGGTACAAAGTGTCGCGGGTTCGATTCCCGCACGGAACAAATATTTGTATGACTTACAGATAGTTGCTCCGGCTCTGGGTGTTGTGTATGTGAGTTTATATGTTTGTAAATGCACCCACGATACAGGAAGCAATTTATAGTGTGGCAAAGTTTAAAAAAAAAAAACTTCCGCAAGCAGGATTATGAGCAATCAGAAATAAATGGCATGATTTTAATTTTGTATTTACAACACTAAATTAGAATCATGCCAATACTGCTATCTTTACGAAAAATGTTTCCTGTGATTTTACCCGACTAATATAATTATATATAAATTTTACCTATCTAATATGCGACTACCCTTTATTTTAAACTGCCATGGTATATAATTTTCTTGAAATTATTATGGACGTCTCAGACTCAGTTCACCACTACCATTTATCTTAAAATATTCAAATATAAATAGAAAACATTTTAGTATTGTAGATGATTTATGTAAGATCATTAAGCTTAATAAACACATTCGCTAATTCAGTATGAATTTATAGATCAGCAATCATCTACAACAGCTGCCCACCCACGTATCCTCATCTTTAGTATGTAATTTTAAGGTGAATTCTGTTTAATTACCTACTTACCTGTGTTCCAATATACGGATTTTAATTATTTCTTTTGAAAAAAATAATATAAACAAGTTTTCATATTTAAATAAAAAAAACAAAAAACCCGACTGCTTAAAAAGCGAACTAAAAAAGACATAAACAAGAAGAAAATGGATACATATTCGCGAGCTGGCTGACCAAAACCAGATGTATCCTCCGACTGCACAGCATGATTTTCTTCTTGTTGACGACTTTTTTAGTTCGCTTTTTAAGCAGTCAGGTTTTATGATTTTTTTAATTAACTTTTTTATTTACAACTTTTTAGTATTTTATTTTTAAATTAGGTACATTTAAACATATAAGTGTTATATGTTTTTGAAATCACCTCTTAAAACCCTTTATTTTGATATCCCACAAGATGGGTATGGTAGAAAAAAAATATTTTTTTCCTCCCACAAAATGGCGCCCAAAATCCGGCATTTTTTTCTTATCCAATTTTTATGTAGCCAGTGACACTCGCAGGGTTAAGACGCATCGATTGACGTAAAAATCATCAAAATCGGCCAACGCGTTTGGTCTCTAGAATGCCACATAGGAACATACATACATACATAAACTGATAAACACATTCTCCTCCTTCGGCAGTTGGGTAAAAATATTTTAAATAAGCTATTATATGTTTAAAAGGAAATAGAAAAAAAAAATATCGAAAATATATTCGCGAGCTGGCTGACCACCTGATCATCCGATTGCACAGCATAATTTTCTACTTTTTTTTTTTTTTTTTTTAATATCTTTATTGGTTTAATTTGGGGTTTTTATCACAATGGATACGCCAACCCCATCATGCCTTATACATACTACTACAAAAAATGCTTTAAATTTAAATTAAAAGGAGGATCTTAAAAAGTATGATACACCAATTCGCAAAATCTTATTGCCACATCTGACTTCGGTTGTGACAAAATTGATTGAATTAAACCTACCTCTGATATGTTTAGATTAAATTCATTAATTAAAATTCTCCTTTTGTCCTGGTTCTTGACGCAATCCATCAGCAAATGATGTACATCCTTAAGTACATTACATGTGTTGCAGTTAGGAGAACTTACTTTTTTACTTGTTTACACACCTTTTTAGTTCGCTTCTTAAGCAGTCAGGTTTTTCATATTTAAATTAACGTTTTTTATTTACAACTTTTTAGTTATCTTTTTTTTTAAATTACTTTTAAACAAACAAGTGGTATATATTTTTGTAAACCTTACCCAATCCCTTCCTTTTTAACGTCACTTTTCTAATAACACTTGAAAAAAACGTGTATGCAAAATTTTAGCTCAATCGGACACTGGGAAGTGGGTCAAATTTAACTTGCTAGATTTGATTACAGACACCGGGACAGGTCATACCTCAGATTCGAATCCGCATATCCGTGCTTGAAAAGCTGCCATTGCTTGGTGCAATTTTCAATGAGCAACATTTTCCACGATATTTAAAAAAAGAGCCCAAAAAACAATTACAGAAAACAGTATTTGCAGCCCACATCTGCTTTGTACAAAAATGAATGTGTAAATCACTCTTGCATTTAATTCAAAGGCAACAAAATCTTTCTCAGAGAGGCACGATTCGACAATGCGTCAACGAGAATTCGTAGAAATTATTCATACCAGTCGGTCTATTCTATAAAATCTCAATGTGAAAACTTAGGTGATGCGAGCTAGAATTAGGCTGTTATGGCTCGTTCACACAGAAAATCCGTATTTCCGTTCGTTTAGTAGTTTAGATCGTTTTAACGGATCCGTCGCTAATGGAGGTGATATTCACACCGCATCAACAGTACCGTTTTAACGGATCCCTCGCTACTGGGAGTAATGGCACGCCCGCGTGGCTACGATCCGATAAAACGGATCAAAATTTTAATACTATTGTGTGTGTGAACTCACTCTTACAACTACCTACGCCATTGCCGAATAAAAAAGTATACGCTAAAGCGGACATGTATATTTTGTCGGATCGGTATTTTTTTACTGGATCTGGAATACTGTCATGTGTGTGAAGCCGCTCATACAACTACATACATCAGCGCCGAATTAAAACGTATACGATAAAGCGGACTTGTAAAATGGACCCCTGTGTGAACTTAAATGAGTGCTCACTCATTTAACTGAAATGCTTGGGATCACAAGTCACTTTACCTCAGGTTTCACGGCGAGATTTTTACAAACACTGCTAATAAACCGTCTGAAGATATTGAAAAATTACTTTAAAAAAGTTTTTCGCATCGTCACGTCACGCTTTTGTGTGGGTGCCTTATTTATCTAGGTTAGATACTACTGACCGTTGGGTAATTACGACTGAGATGTAATTAACTAATATTGTACTCAAAAGAAAAACTTAGAAGACATTCATGATTATGAGCTTTAAGTGTGGTCTAGGCCGACGATAAGTTGTGTCCAAGTTTGTAACTGTGGGACGATAAAGAACCATAAGAATATAAAGCGCTATGACCAAGATGTTGAGACTATGGCAACACAGAAAGATCTCTAATAGCCCCAAAAGGAGACTCGTGAGGATTCTGGTATTCATGATATTTCTTTCAGGCGCAGAAAAAGAAGTGACACTTTTGAGATGGGGTATTTGAGATTAGTTTGGAGGTATGCGGAACAGGGTGTTAAGTCCCACAAACCTCTATTGAAAAGGGATGATACTCCGACCAGACGGGTGTCATGACCGGGCAACTGCCCGACGCCGACGGTTGTTGTCGGACTGTTGTATGTGTTCAAAACGCACCGAATACACTGCTTGCGCGAAGCTAAGATTTCATTGACTACAGGTCTTTAATTCATGTGGCTACATAAATGTCGCTTCAAGAGTGGTACGAATACCAAGAACAACAAAACGCACTAACAAGTCCATTCTCGATCAGGTGAACATGAAAACCACACACTTCACGGTTTGCTACCAACGAGTCTTAAGTTACTTGGGTCATATAGCCCGGAGACAAAACTGGCTGTTGTGGAAAATTAGACGGAATAAGACCGTGCGGCTGTTCACCTACACGCTGCTGGTCCGATAAAATCAAGTCATTAACAGAACTCACTGAGACCCGTGCCTTGAGAAGAGCCGAAGACAGAGTGTCCTGGAACCAATTCGTCAGTGAGTCCGTCAAAGCTTTTCAGGACTGATACGACCTTCAGCAATGAAGAACACGAATAAGAAGTGACCATTTCAGAAAATTATTAATTTCGCAGTTTTGAATACTACTTAGTAAATAATTCTGGGAATATAAAAAAAAACATAACATTTGGATTTTCTCGAAACCCATGGCTTTCCACCTAAGCTTCCTCTGTCCCTAGAGAGGGGTATATAACTTGTCTAGTGCCAAGTTTAGTATCGAATCTCTTTCTAACTCCTCTGTTAACGCCATCTATTTGTATGGTCTGACCACGTGACTTAACGTTCACATGTGTCATTCCCATACATTAATTCGTTTTCTACAAGCGTTATCGATTGTAGACTGTCAACTTGGCTACAGATTTAGGTGCTTAATTGATGCAAATGGGTCACATTACAATTATAATTCAACAATAATAGTTGAATTATTACTGAATTTAAATTAATATTTTTATTATTGGACTGTTATTATTGAATTGTTGAAATATTTGTTTATTAATGTTAGTTTAATATAAAATATTTAATGATTTGCGTATCTGTGTTTAGTCTGTGTGAATTTTAAATTATTAATATTACTTGTCTTATGTAATTCTATAATTATTGACTCTCTGCACATGTTGGGTCAAACTGTGAGTGCAGAGAGTAATTGCAATAAATAAATAAATAATAATTTCATTAATTAACATCCTGCTGGGAATATGTCAAAATACAAGTGGCCCTGCATGAAAAAATATTAACAAGAAAATACTGATACTGTAGACATGACAAAAAAACTGTGTACCTTTATGAATCGAGTTTTCTTAGTATCAAAAACACGACATTTCAATTCTGAGAAACAGAAACTTTTTCTAGTTGGTAACCAAAGGTTTCTATTACAGTAACTTCGTGGAACGACTCTTTGACAATTGTTGTTTGTAGTTTTTAATATAAACACAATCATACACCATCTTTAAAAGAAAACCATAATAATTAAAAGAAAATGTATAAGATAGGTTCTAGGGATGGACCTATAATGGTCTTGGCCGACTAAACGAGTTAGCCAATTCATCATCATTATCAGCTTTTTATTGTTTCCACTGCTGTGGTACAGTGGAAACATTCCAATGAGTAAGTTTTTTTTGTATATGTTAATCCTTCTGGGTCTGTCAGTCTTTTACTGACTACACTCATATGGTGTGTATGTCTAGCAGCTACATTAAACCGGTACGCTCTGGAGAGTTTAAGCATTTCTTGACGCTCCGCCGGCCATGAATTGGGCCGCAAGAATTCACACATCATCTCAAGTTTACATCATCTCAAGTGTACAGAACAATCATTGTGCACTTGAACAAAGTCTATGTCTATAGACTTTGTTCAAGTGCACAATGATCTGAATGAGTGCTTCGACGTTCATGCTGCCAAGGACAGATTTCAATTTTTTAATACGATTTCTCAATAATCTAACCCCTTTCAAAATGTTGAAACCAATTTAAATTGACAAACTTTACGACGTCCTTCTGTCGTCCGTGTCTGTCACCCTGTATAAGTTAAGCGCCAAGTAATGGCACATGCAATTAACGTCTTTCCAATTTCGGAATGAAATAAGACATTGAAGAAATTTTGAGTCATAATGTTTATTAATATCATCGCGAGTACTTGTGAAATTAATTTTCTAAGACAGTGCTCAAAATACGGTTAGATGGGTGGGTTTAATCAGTAAAATAACAAAAAAAGATAAATTTTTAGTCAAAACTCTTTTTGTGTGCTTCGGATTACAACAGTTTCGGACGGAATACGTTTAAAGAAAAAAATATATAATAAACATATTACAATGCAAATAAAGTAAAAAAACGTCCGGTACAAGGTCAAAAGCGACATGGTGGCGTACCCCAAAACTATTTAAAAAATCATTTTCCAACCCTCAATTCTTTTCAAGAACCGATTAACTTAATTTACTTGAATTTAATGTCCTATGTGCCCTAGGAGCAGTGGTGGCCCAGTGGTATCGGCCGCGACTTACATGTTGTAGGTCGTGGGTTCGAACCCAGGCAGGCGCCTTACTTTGTGTAAATTATTTCATCACCACTGCTCTCAAAAACGGTGAAGGAAAACATCGTGAGGAAACCGGCATGTCCTAGAACCAAAAATTCGAAGACATGTGACATCCACCAACCCGCACTGGGCCCGCGTGGTGGATTATGGCCCATCCCCTCTCACAGAGAGGAGGCCTGTGTCCCAGCAGTGGGAACATTAATAGGCTGATGATGTGTGTGATGTGATGTGATGTGCCCTAGCATCCACAGAAGTCCTCCATCGCAATCGGTATTGAGTTTCACACTTCGCCTTGGTCCACGTCATTCCGATGCTCGCCACTTCTGCCAGATTTGACAGGAACGGCTTTTCCTTTGGCATTCCCGACCAAAGCTTGCTTGAGAATGTCATCGGGATCCCTTTGGAGCGGTTGGCCAAGCTCCACTTGTGACGCTTGATTTGGTGGTGGATTGGCCTCTCATGGCATTTCTCCAACAGATCTACGTTGGAGATGGTCTCGAGGCAGTTAATTCCGAGAAAGCGACGAAGACAGCGGTTTACAAAGACTTGGATTTGGTGTGTGATGTCTTTTGTTACCTTCTACGTTTCGCACCTATAGGGAAGCATGGATTTGACATTGGACCCAAACACATTAGTGTAATCCTTCGTATCACTTACCGTTATTGCTAAATTGGTCTCAGCTGCGCGAAGGTAATTCGAGCTTTGGCAATTCTTGAAGCGATGTCCTCTTCACTACCCCCAGTCTCTGACACGAACTGATGCATTCCACTCGATATCACGACAAACAATTTGAAAAACCAAAACAAACTAAATTATGAACTGAAAAGAATTTCAAAGTGCGGCCTTAGAAATGTTTGCCATCGCTTAATGGCAGGTGTGGAATATTTGTGTAACTTTTTTTTTACGGCAACTCCTTGTTGTATTAGGGTGAACCCTACGTTGCCCTTCGCTGTTCGTTTGTTTTGTGACTCAAACTTGGACGGTAAGTCGTGTTTGCCGAGCTGCTAGATTTATTCGAAATTAGCAAGTAGCATGGCTTCCGTACTAATGAGTTCAAACAGTGGAAAATATTGTGACGGCGAAGCATTTCTTTGTTTCAGGTTTCAGTTTTAGGGCACTTGAGGCTCTAAACAAGTGATATTTTATCAACGAAAACGATGCGTTGCCGATTGGTGAATTATCAAAAATGTATGGGATAGACAAGCGCTACCAAAGTGTTTTGTGGTCAGTCCCAAAATGTAAATTATGGCTTTTCGACACTCGCCATTGCTGATACAATGAAAGAAAGTAAAATAAATATTTGTGACCCACCTGTGTACCCACACAGGGGGAGACACGAGATTTAAGCAAAAATAAACAATAATAAAAATGAAATTTAAGCCCGTGCGAGACTGCTATTATATATACCAAAAAGAAAATAACGCTTTGCTGATATTCGGATAAGGCCTACTGTTGATGACACAATCACGGCAACGGAAAATACTTAAAGATAAAGTAGAATAAATAAATAACAAATAAAATAGTATAAACATATGAGGTGAGTCAAAGTATGTATAATTATGTGTAAGTATAAAACAAATATATAAATAAAACATATTAAGTGTAGACCGACGTCCGCGATGCTCAATGATCATTTGACGACGCTCAATGGTGGACTTGGTCTAGACACTTTGGTAACGTGACGAGTAAATCCCATACTTTTCGGGCAGAATGTTTATGGATCTTGCTACTCGTAAAGAATACCTACAGTAAAAATTACTTTTGCCGAAAGAACGAAGAATGAAACCACAAACCACAAAAACACAAAATTACTGTGTAGGTGCTGTCGACCTGTTTAATTCGTTTGAAAAGCTCAAAATATTAACGTTTTCTTATTATACCACACTTGGTGCACGTTTTCAATAACTCCTTATGTGCAATTGGGAATTTTGGTTTCCAGTAACAATTGTTTTTCTATTGTATCTGTTAATTAGCAATCAGAGATTATTATAAAAACTGTGTCAATACGGGCTAACGAGCACAGGGCTGTCGAATTATGAAACTGTCTTATAAAATTAACAAAAAAACCGAACGTTCCAAAACGTTTTGGAAACACTTTTATTATGCGTTGCAGCTAAGGAGTGTATTTCCCTGCCGGAGTCTGTTTCTACAATCTAGGAGTCTTTAAGTCAAGAGTGAATAGGTTATTTCTAGGCAAGCGTGCTTCATCGTCGACCACATCATCGCTTACCAACAGGTGAGATAGTGGCCAAGCGCGAGCCTATAAAATATTAGAAATAAAAACAGTTGATTAAAAAAATCAAAAAACCCGACTGCTTAAAAAGCGAACTTAAAAGACGTAAACAAGAAGAAAATCATACTGTGCAGTCGCAGGATACATGTTCGCGAGCTGGCTGACTGGCTGGCTGAGCATGATTATCTTCTTGTTTAGGTCTTTTTAGTTCGCTTTTTAAGCAGTCAGGTTTTTTGATTTTTAAAATTAACTTTTTTTATTTATAACCTTTTGGTTGTTTTTTTTTATAATTTGGTACATTTAAAAATCGGAGCTTCTGAGGGAGATCGAGACATTCTATGGGCAGTTGTACACATCAATCAGCAAGCTCGTTGCGAGTCTAGCAAACGACCCAAGAGCTAGATTGACCCGACACTATACCGAAGATATCCCGGACGAGATTAGGATGGCTCTGAAAGAGCTCAAAAACAACAAGGCGCCAGGTGATGACGGAATTACGGCCGAACTCCTGAAGGTGGATGGAAAACCGGTCCTTAAGGCCCTTCAGAAGCTATTTGATTCCGTCATACTCGAGGGCAAAACGCCACAGGCATGGTGCAGGGGCGACAATGCCTGGCTTTTTTAAGAAGGGCGACATTGCCTGGCTGAAGAACTATAGGCCCATCTCACTTTTTAGCCATGGCTACAAGTTGTTTTCAAGAGTCATCACCAATCGTCTTGCGCGCAGGTTTGACGATTTACAGCCCCCCGAACAAGCCGGATTCCGAAAAGGCTTTAGCAGCGTATACCACATACATAATCTGCGGCAGGTTATACAGAAGACCGAACAGTATAACCTGCCTCTCTGTTTAGCGTTTGTGGACTAAGACAAAGCCTTCGATTCGATCGAAACTTGGGCTGTACTGCAGTCTCTCCAACGGTGCCAGATCGACTACCGGTACATTAAGGTGTTGAAGTGTTTGTACAAAAACGCCACCATGTCAGTCCGTCTTCAGGATCAGACTTCGAAACCAATCCTTTTCCAGAGCGGCGTAAGATAGGGAGACGACATTTCTCCGAAACTGTACACTGCTGCGCTGGAGGATGTCTTCAAATTTCTGGACTGGAGGAGGCTTGGCATTAACGTTAATGGCGAGTACATCACTCACCTTCGGTTTGCCGACGACATAGTGGTCATGGCTGAGACCATGGAGAGCCTCATTAAAATGCTCGATGACCTCAGTAGTGCTTCCGAAAGAGTGGGTCTTAAAATGAACATGGACAATACCAAGGTCATGGTGAATGCCCATGTTACACCCACTCCTATCAAGGTCGGATACTCTTCACTGGAAGTTGTAGACGATTATGTCTATCTGGGACAAACGGTCCAGTTGGGTAGGTCCACTTTCGAGAAAGAGGTTAACCGTCGAATCTGACTCGGCTGGGCGGCATTCGGGAAGTTGCGTGGTATCTTTTCATCCAATTTTCCGCAGTGTCTGAAGACTAAAGTCTATGACCAGTATGTGTTGCTAGTGATCACCTACGGGACCGAGACGTGGTCGCTCACAATGGGCCTTATCAGAAAGCTCAAAGTCACCCAAAGGGCAATGGAGAGGCCTATGCTCGGCATTTCCTTGCGTGATCACGTCAGATATGAGTATGATGATATCCGCGGGAGAACCAAAGTTACCGACAAAGCCCGAAGAATTGCCAAACTTAAGTGGCAGTGGGCAGGGCACATTGCTCGCAGAACGGATGGCCGATGGGGCCGACAAGTTCTGTAATGGAGACCGCGAACCGGAAGACGATACGTTGGAAGGCCTCAAACTAGGTGGACTGATGACCTGGTTAAGGTTGCGGGAAGGCGCTGGATGCGAGACGCACGGGATCAGTCAATGTGGCGACGCTTGGGGGAGGCCTATGTCCAGCAGTGGACGTCTTTCGGCTGAAATGATGATGATGATGAATAACATTGAACTTGTTCAAAAACAATAAATAATGTAATAAAGTTTTTTATTTTCACTTTTTGTAGTGGTACCTAGTAAGCAAGCTCGATAGTAATGTACAATAAACATAAATGCGGTTGCAGCAATCCCAAGAGATTTGCCGTCATTTATTGAAGAGTTATGTTGTTTATATCCAAAGTTCTTCATCAGATCTTCAGTACCCTTTCAAACACAAAAATATTTCTTTTGATTTGATTTTGAAATTTAATTGAACATATATAAAAAATTACTGACTGTATCGAACAGAGAACGTCCTCCTTTTTGGAAAGTCGGTTGATGAGTGTTTACCAGGGTAAACTGCGTATTTCTTCAAAGCGTACTAGCACCATGACGTTATATTATTAAATTACTGCAATAGGGATATTTCCTGAGCTGAAAAATCGTCAGTGAGATTATCAAATAATATTGACCACGAAATTTTTTGCTTACCAAATCAATAAAAAAAGGCAAAGATAAAGCCCATAAAAGTTCATGAGTGGCGGCTTTTGACGTCACTATGCCAGTATAAAGTGTACTAATGGTGTGACGTCATAACGATAATTCAACGCGTTACATCGTCGTCACTTTATGTTCAGGTTTCAAAAGAAAAAATCGTTTTCAATATTTCGTATTAATCTAACTGACGGACAATAATCTAATTTAAAGTTAACAGTCCTATTTCGGGCGATTTGCCATCATTTATTGAAGAGTTCTGTATGTATGAATGGTCATAGTTTCCCATCAAATTTCCACCAAAGTTAGATGACATTGCCCTGTGCGATAAGACCGCCCATTGTACACTTGCTTTTATGATTTTTTGTCCTGTATATATATTTGTGTGGTGTACAATAAAGAATATAATAAATTAAAAAAAGAATCATTAAAATCGGGTAACAATTGGTTTTTGAAGGTCAGTTAAAAACTTAATAAGTGTACGCAGATGTACGCCACTTTATCCCTCCCTTTGCCTTTAATCTACAATGTTCATACAACCCTAGATAATCAGATTACAAAGTTACCCGCAACGCTATTTTAAAGTCTACAAAATGCCGAGTGCTAACAACCTACCTCAAATCATTATCACGTTAAAGTAATGACAGCTTTTTCATTAGTAGTTAGGTTTTGTTGTATTCAATTTAAATACCAACTACCTTCTGACACGCCTGTTTCGCCTTTCATATGAGACGGGAAAAGTGCCGAATGCCTGGAAGCAAGCTAACGTTCTGCCTGTGCCCAAGAAGGGCAGTCGGGCTGACCCGGCCAACTACAGACCCATTTCAATAACGTCCATCCTCTGCAAGAGTATGGAACGAGTGCTTAATTCCAAGCTCCTGGCATACCTAGAAGCTAACGACATCCTCAGTGACCGCCAATATGGCTTCCGCCAAAATCGGTCAACTGGGGATCTTCTAGCATATGCCATTCACATCTGGAGTGAGGCCATAGAGAGACACGGGGAAGCGCTTGCCGTCTCCCTCGACATCTCGAAGGCTTTTGACAGGGTCTGGCATGAAAGCCTTATTGGTAAGCTTCCTTCATTCGGTTTGCCCAGTGGTATGTGCGATTGGATTGCAGACTTCCTGAGGGGCCGGTCCATTCGAGTGGTTATTGATGGCCGCTCGTCTGAACTACTGGATATTAATGCCGGGGTCCCACAGGGGTCGGTACTCTCAGCAACGTTGTTCTTGCTGCACATAAATGATCTGCTAAAACCCGGCACCTTTGGGTATGCAGACGACAGCACTGTAGCTGAGAGATACGTGTCCGACGCGCGCGCTACTGGACCTGCAGATTGGGATGGCATGCGATCTTTCTTCGCATGCTATCCTTGGCAGCCCACTTGCTTCTCTTCGGATGACCCATCGTCATGCGCTGACGCAGTGACAGATGTGTTGCGTCAGGGGATGGAGTACTACATTCCGTTCTCTGACGTAACGGTGTCCAGCGTTGACCGGCCATGGTTTGGCGCCGAATGTCATTGCGCCGATGCCCTTAAACATGAGGCATACCTGGCATGGGCCGACGCACGATCGCGCAAGGCGAGTGACGTGGATCAGAAGAAGAGAGCCTACAACAGGGCTGCCAAGTCCTGCAAGAAGGTGTTGCGAAGGGCTCGGTTCGACCACATTAGCCGAATAGGCACCAAACTTGCTTCTTACCCAGCAGGTAGTAAAGCGTTTTGGTCCCTGGCTAAGTCGGTCGAATCGAACTTCTGCCGTCCCTCACTACCACCACTGCTGAAACCTGATGGGTCACTGGCCCACTCCGCTGAAGAGAAGGCAAAATTATTTGCCTCTCTTTTTGCGGAATCTTCGCGTCTGAATCCTGGTGATTCGCGGCCCCCTCCTTCTCCTGATGGATGCGAGACGAGTATGTCGGACATTCGCATCCATCAAAAGGACGTCCGTAGGGTGCTGCGAAACCTCGACGTGAATAGGGCTAGTGGCCCTGACGGAATACCAGCTATAGTTCTTAGAACCTGTGCGCCTGAACTGTCTCCGATCTTGACACGCCTATTCCGCCTTTCATATGAGACTGGAAAAGTGCCGAATGCTTGGAAGCAAGCCAACGTACAGCCCGTGCCCAAGAAGGGCAGTCGAGCTGACCCGGCTAATTACAGACCCATCTCTGTAACCTCCATACTCTGTAAGAGTATGGAGCGTATACTAAATACTAAGCTCCTGGCATACCTAGAAACTAATGATATCCTTAGCGACCGCCAATACGGCTTCCGCCGAAATCGGTCTACTGGGGATCTTCTAGCGTATGCCATTCACATATGGAGTGAGGCCATTGAGAGGCACGGGGAAGCGCTTGCCGTCTCCCTCGACATCTCGAAGGCTTTCGATAGGGTCTGGCACGAAAGCCTTATTGGTAAGCTTCCTTCATTCGGTCTGCCCGGTGGTCTGTGTGATTGGATTGCAGACTTCCTGAGGGATCGGTCCATTCGAGTGGTTATCGATGGCTGCTCGTCGGACCAATTGGATATTAATGCCGGCGTCCCTCAGGGGTCGGTACTCTCGGCAACATTGTTCTTGTTGCACATCAACGATCTGCTAAAACCCGGCACCTTTGGGTATGCAGACGACAGCACTGTTGCTGAGAGATACTTGTCCAACGCACGTGCTACCGGGCCACTGATCCGGTCTCTCCGTGAGGCCATGGTGGAGCGTTTAAGCTTGTCCTTGCAGGCAGTCTCCGATTGGGGTGAAGCCAATCTGGTCAAGTTTAATGCTGCTAAAACCCAGGCGTGTCTTTTTTCCGCTAAAAAGAGCCAATTTCACCCGGCTCCAACTTTCCGTGATGTAACCGTGCCAATAACGGACCATCTTGACCTTCTTGGCGTTACGCTGACATCAACTCTCAATTTTGGGCCATACATTGAGGCAAAGGCTCAGCTGGCTGCCAAAAAGTTGGGGATCCTTGCGAAGGTGCGAAAGTACTTCACGCCGGAACAGCTGCTCAACTTGTATCAAGCGCAAGTTCGATCGAGCATGGAGTACTGTTCTCATCTCTGGGACGGATCTGCCAAATATCAGCTTGATGCACTAGAGTCGATCGAAAAGCGGGCCAAGAGACTCATCGGCGATGAAGCACTGGTCAAATCAAAGCTCCAGAGCCTTGAACATCGTCGCCGAGTTGCCAGCTTGTCGGTATTTTATCGGTTACATTTCGGGGAGTGTGCGATGGAATTGCATGATTTAATTCCGCCCAGCCCGTTCCATCATCGGACAACCAGACGCACGGTGATGCGTCATCGGTACATGGTGGACATCCCACCCATACGCACAAAACGTTTTGGGGACACTTTTATTATGCGTACAGCTAAGGAGTGGAATTCCCTGCCGGAGTCTGTGTTTCCCGATAGCTACAATCTAGGGGTCTTTAAGTCAAGAGTGAATAGGTTTTTTCTAGGCAAGCGTGCTTCACCGTCGACCACATCATCGCTTTCCATCAGGTGAGATAGTGGTCAAGCGCGAGCCTATTGATAATAAAAAAAAAAAAAAAAAAAAAAAAAAAAAACCTCAGATCCAGTCTCTCCGGGAGGCCATGGTTGGGCGCTTGAATCTGTCCTTGGAGGCAGTCTCCGAATGGGGCGATGCCAATCTGGTCAAGTTCAATGCCGCTAAGACCCAGGCGTGTCTTTTTTCCGCTAAGAGGAGTCAATTCCACCCGGCTCCTTCTTTCAGAGGTGTGACCGTGCCGATAACTGACCATCTTGAGATTCTTGGCATCACGTTGACATCGACACTCAATTTTGGTCCATTCATTGAGGCAAAAGCTCAGCTGGCTGCCAAAAAATTGGGGATCCTCGCGAAGGTGAGACGGTACTTCACGCCAGAACAGCTGCTCAACTTATATCAAGCGCAAGTTCGATCATGCATGGAATACTGCTCTCATCTCTGGGACGGATCTGCCAAGTACCAGCTGGTTGCACTTGATGCGATCGAAAGACGGGCTAAGAGGCTCATCGACAATGAAGTATTGGCCGAATCTAGGCTCCTGAACCTCGAACATCGGCGCCGAGTTGCCAGTCTGTCGGTTTTTTATTGGTTGCATTTCGGGGAGTGTGCGTTGGAATTGCATGAACTAATTCCTCCTAGCCCGTTCCATCATCGGACTACAAGACGTACGGCGTTGCGTCATCGGTACATAGTGGACATCCCACCCATACGCACCAAACGTTTTGGGAATTCTTTTATTATGCGTACAGCAAAGGAGTGGAATTCCCTGCCGGAGTCTGTATTTCCTGATAGCTACAATCTGGGAGTCTTTAAGTCAAGAGTGAATAGGTTTCTTCTAGGCAAGCGTGCTTCATCGTCGACCACATCATCGCTTACCATCAGGTGAGATAGTGGTCAAACGCAAGCCTATCAATAATAAAAAAAAAAACAGCGTTTTCGCCCGCGTGAATGTCGACAATTATCCTGAGGAAACATATTCTCGGGATAAAAAGTATCCTAGGTGCTATTCCAGACTATAATCTATTTCTGTGCCAAATTTCATCCTTTTTCATCTTTTCAGCCGTTGGAGCGTTTAGAAGTAACAAACATACAAACACACACACTCACAAACTTTTGCCTTTATGTACTAGCTTCTGCCAGCGGTTTCGCCTGCGTGAATGACAAAAATTAACCCAAGGGAAAATATATCCGGGATAAAAAGTATCCTATGTGATATTCCTGGCCATAATCTATCTCTGCGCCAAATTTCATCCGGGTCCATCCAGCCGTTTGAGCATGAAGAAGTAAGAAACAGTAGAGTAAGATTATAGTCAGTCATCTGAAACTAGGAAACTTCTATCCCGGAAGTTATGTTCGCTCGAGTTAGTTTTCTACTTCACGCGGGCGAAGCCGCTGGCAGAAGCTAGTCACACTAATATTATAAAGGCTAGAAGTTTGTGAGAGTATTTTTTTTTGTTTTTGTTTATTACACACTCACGCCAGAACAGCTGAACGGATCTGGATGAAATTTGGCACAGAGATTTAGTCAGTCATAGCACACAGCAGCCGCTCTCGAGTTAATTTTCGACTTCACGTGGGCGAACCCGGTAACAGAAATTCCAATTGTTTTTAAGCATCTATTTGTTAAGTGTTTCTGTTCGATACCATACTACTCCATTACTAGTCAATGTGATCTTAATAGGTAGTCACCTCCTATCCGGGCATATCATTGTAACTCAACAATCTACTACAACCGAGCCCTTTTCCAACTACATAATATATTGTGCTCGGCTTCCAGTGTAATTGGAAGCGGCTGCCTACCAGTATTCTTTAATTATGGAACGACTGCCTACTACGAGTATCTAACCTACAAAACCTATTTTAATCCGCGACACGTAGGTTGGCAAGAGTCGTTAGATGCGCAGAAGTAGTTCTTTAGTATCTTTGGTAGTGAAGCGGGGCGCGGGGAACGTTGAGGACCGTTCCGAGCGCGCGATTGGCTGTTCAGTTGAGACAAGGATCGACTGACCAATAGTGACCAATCGTGTCGCGTCCACGTTCCGTTCGCTCTATAATGGTGGTTGGTCAGTTCGTGGAATGTTCGCGAACTTACCCCCACTACGCCAAAATCTTGCCAACTTACGTGCCGGGCACTATAACTGGATCACACGATACCCCTTGGCAAGTCTGCTGTCAAATTTTCTAGCTTCTTTCTATCGTTATAACTATCAAAGTTTAAAAAATGACACTTTATTAGAAAACAGCAATCAGCAATCATCGCGCGATCAAACATTTTATGGCATAAAAGTCGGAATTACCTACAGTGTATGTATGTTAGGTATTATAAAATTGTTTGTAAATCGCTTGCTTTTTGCTACTAACGTGTATTTCTAAAAAAAATGCCCAAAACTCTAAAACTACGGTATTGAAGAACAATTATTGCCAAAATCGCTATCATTTTGCTCTTGTAAGATATCTAATAAGTCTGCCGGACAGACGAGAAGTCGTCGGTATAAAAAGATTGTTACTCATTCACGGATCATACTTAGAAAACGTTACTTAAGTACTTAACCTTAAGATCGACCCGTGCGGCTCTTATACCATCTTAAGTCTTATTATATTTAAACCATCTGTCAGACATATTTTGTATAATAATTATCCACTAACACCACTTATACCTACGTAGAACTTCCCACTTCGGGCGAGTTGTACCAAAGTGCTTTCAGTAACGTTCGTTTAAATGTGACATCTATGATGACAGATCAAGATAAACGTTTTCAGTACCTATTACTGAACTCCCGTTGGGTGGCAAGACAACCTATAATACAATGTGATTTTAGCTTGTACACTGGAAATGTATGACACTTCAGCTAGGCGGACCGAAGACCTTAAAAAGGTAGCTACTGCGCTGCTTTGGAGGGCTCCAAGTTTTTCAGATATAACAATGTCGTCCAAAATGCCTGACTATCTTACAAAATCATGAGTCTATAGCAGTTCACTGCTGGATATAGGACTCTAATTGCACGCCATTTGCTTCGATTTTCGGCACTGTCATCCAGCTGCTACCAGCCACTCTGTGGAAATCGTCGCTCCACCTAGCCTGAGGGCATTATACTTTACCAGTTCGCAACAGTTCAAGAGCACGTCTAACCCAATGATCATCGGTTCTACGATTTATATGGAAGGCCAAATGGCACTTCAGCTTGCTTACTCTGTAAGCTATGTCGACAACTTTGGCTCTCGGATTCGATCCCTTAGAGAGAATCCGAGCACAATCATATCTTTTTCGATAGCTCGCTGAGAGACTTTAAACAGATCAGATATGGGGGCTGAGTCACCCGCGTCCGTAGGATAGTTATCTCTATTATTGTTACCCTACACGTGGTCCCCGGGTGGTGCTAATCAGGTGACACCGACTGGTGGTAGGCTTCGGCCGACGGCTTGTAACCCCCCACCGGGCAAAGACGTACCGCCAAGCGGCCTAGCCGTGTTCCAGTACGATACTCGGTGTAGCCGCTAGAGGAATTGGGTCGAGATAGTTGTTCAACTGCATGCTGACCAGTCTGACGCGCGCTGTTTTGGGCGTATCGGGAGACTAGTGGCGGTGGGTAGCGGGATCCGAGGCACGGTGCGCCGCTGGCCGACCGCAGGTAGTTGGGAGCCCAAGTAGTGTGCCACACACGAAAGGTTGCCCCGCCAACTGTCGAAAAATCTCAGAATTCACTATCGTGCTGGTTGGCGACAAGTTGGGAGGGCCCGTTGGACATCTCCGTGGGGGCTCGGGCGTCCCCGCAGTCTCCGGACTAGTGCCCCAATGATGGCGTCCTTTCAGTGCGTGTCTGTAGGTTAAAATCAAAATCAAAATCTTTTTTTTTTATTTCACGTAGGCCTACATGGGCACTTATAAAACGTCGACAAAAGGTGCACGGTTCGGGTTGGTCGTTTTCTATGGAGAAGAACCGGCAAGAAACTCCACGGTTACAACGTAGGCCCGACAATAAGTCGTAAGAAACTAAAATAAAGATTGTATAATGTATAAAAAAGATAAATATATAAAAAAGTTAGTAGCGTGGAACCTCGTCTCACTTCCTTCTCCTCTCCTTTCACTCTTACTAAAATGGCAAGAAACAAAAAGAAAACTGGAGTAAAACAGCGGCTGCACCCCCTCCCCCACAAAGTGCACCTCACTAATATTAGAGGTCTGCACTCCAATCTCACCTCAGTCCACCATCACCTGGAGACTGAAAAGCCAGCACTGTTTTTCCTTACGGAGACGCAGATAGGAAGTCCGTCAGACGTGTCGTATTTATACTACCCAGGGTTTACCCTGGAGCACAATTTCAAACCACGCGCGGGTGTATGCATGTATGCCCGAGATGACACTTGCTATAGGCCTCTCCGTAACCTTGAAGACTGCAGGTTCTCAATGCTGTGGGCTCTGGTGGACACAGGGCTGGATAAGATTATCTACGCCTGTGTTTACCGCTCGCACAGCGGCGATCAGGAGACAACCAGGCTCACAGAGTACCTCAGTGAGGCGGCTGATGCGGCACAGCAGCGGTACCCTTCCGCCCAATTAGTGCTACTGGGGACTTTAATGCCCACCACCAGGAGTGGCTCTTCCCATACCAGTGCACTGATCAAGCTGGACGAGAGACGCGAAAACTTGCGCTAACGCTAAATCTAACCCAGCTGGTCCAGGGGGCAACGAGGGTACCAGATGTTGATTCACACACAGCCAATTGCTTGGACCTTCTGCTGACAACAGATCCAGACCGATACTCAGTGTCGACATCTTCACCTTTGGGTAGTTCCGACCACTGTCTGGTGAAGTCTGTGTCCGTCTACTCCCCGCCCGATCCCAGCCCAAGAGGCACCCGGCGGGTATGGCGGTACATATCAGCAGATTGGGATGGGATGCGATCTTTTTTCGCATGCTATCCTTGGCAGCCCACTTGCTTCTCTTCGGACGATCCATCGTCATGCTCTGACGCTGTGACTGATGTGTTGCGTCGGGGGATGGAGTACTACATTATATTCTCTGACGTAGCAATATCTAACGTCGACCGATCATGGTTTGGAGCCGAGTGTAACCACGCCAACGCGGTTAAACACAAGGCCTACCAGGCATGGGTCGACGCCCGAATGCGCTAGGCAAATGACGTGAATCAGAAGAAGAGAGCCTTTAACACGGCTGCCAAGTCCTGCAAAAAGGTGATGCGAAGAGCACGGTTTGACCACATTAGCAGAATCGGGAACAAATTTGCTGCATACCCAGCGGGTAGCAAAGCGTTTAGGTCCCTGTCTAAGTCGGTCGTTCAATCATTAAATTTCTGTCGCCCCTCACTACCACCACTGCTGAAACCTGACGGGTCTTTGGCCCACTCCGCTAAGGAGAAGGCAAACTTGTTTGCCTCTCTTTTTGCGGAATCTTCGCATCTGAATTCTGATGGCGCGCAGCCTCCTCCTTCTCCTGATGGATGTGTGACGAGTACCGAGTCGGACATTCGGATTTATCAAAAGGACGTCCGTAGAGTTCTGCGTAGCCTTGATATGAATAAAGCGAGTTGCCCCAACGGGATACCAGCAATTGTACTTAAAATCTGTGCGCCTGAATCGTCTCCGATCTTGACATGCCTCTATCGCCTTTCGATAGGGACTGGAAAAGTGCCGAAGGCTTGGAAGCAAGCCAACGCACAGCCCGTGCCCAAGAAGGGTAGTCGAGCTGACCCGGCCAACTACAGACCCATATCTGTAACGTCCATCCTCTGTAAGAGTATGGAAAGTGTCCTCAACGGCAAGCTCCTGGCATACCTAGAAGCGAACGACATCCTCAGTGACCGCCTATACGGCTTCCGCCGAAATAGAGGCCATGGTTGAACGCTTGAACCTGTCCTTGAAGGCGGTCTCTGAATGGGGTGATGCCAATCTGGTCAGTTTCAATGCTGCTAAGACCTCCTCTTCCTCTCTTTCTTTCCGCTAAGAAGAGCCTATTCCACCCGGCTCCATCTTTCCGTGGTGTGACCGTGCCGTTGACGGACCATCTCGAAATTCTCGGTGTTACGCTGACATCGAACCTCAACTTCGGTCCATTCATTGAGGCGAAAGCTCAGTTAGCTGCAAAAAAGTTGGGGATTCTTGCAAAGGTGAGACGGTACTTCACGCCTGAACAGCTGCTCAACTTGTATAAAGCGCAAGTTCGGTCATGCATGGTGTACTGCTCTCACCTCTGGGATGGATCTGCCAAATACCAGCGTGATGCACTTGAGTCGATTGACAGACGGGCCAAAAGGCTTATCGGCAACGATGAACTGGTCGCCTCAAAGCTCCAGAGCCTCCAATATCGACACCGAGTCGCCAGTCTGTCGTTTTTTTATCGGTTACATTTCGGAAAGTGTGCGACGGAACTGCACAATTTGATTCCGCCTGGCCCTTTCAATCATCGGACTACAAGACGTACGGCCATGCACCATCGGTACATGGTGGACATCCCTCCCATACGCACAAAGCGTTTTGCTAATACTTTCATTGTGCGCACAGCTAAGGAGTGGAATTCCCTTCAACAGTTTTTGTTCCCTAATAGCTACAACCTTGGGGTCATTAAGTCAAGAGTGAATAGGTTTCTTCTAGGCAAGAGTCTTTCACCGTAGACCATGTCATCACTTAACATCAGGCGAGATAGTGGTCAAATGCGGTTATAAAAAAGAAACAAAATATTGACCAGCTGTATCGTGAGTGTCCACGTCTGGGCATCGTAGGTCATAACAGGTAGGACGCTCTGGTTGAAGAATTTGGTCTTCAGGCAGGTGAAATTCTGAACGTTGTTGTTTCCCACAAAGAAATCATTGTTTTTTAGACTATGGCTAACACAACCGTTTTTCAAACTTTCTTCAAACAATTGACATTTTCTACAGTACGAGTATATTGTGCTCGTCACCGCCTTTATCTATCTCAGAATTATCAAGAATCAAAGACCCGCTTTGTTTTCCTTGCAAAATAAGCGGCCCGTTAGCGCCATTTTTTAAGCATCTGTTAAAGTAAGATTGTGCCAAAGGGCCTCTTTGTTCCTTACAGATCCTCATTATATCTTTAGGGAGTAATTAATCAAGCCACTTACACGAAATTAGACAGCTGATATACCTAATTATGTTAATATGAATGACGATCATTTACACGAGGCGATAGTGAACAATGGTTAAGAGGAAGATAAACCAGGGTAATTGCGTGACATACTCACGATTCTATTCCATTTTGAAAATCTGACAGTCTTCTTCTTCTTCATATCACTGGAACCAGTCCGTGCAGTGGTCCAACTGCTATGTCCAACTAGTTGGACCATGGGTCTTTACTAGGGGCAGTTGTCCAACTTTCGTTACTAGTTGTAAAGAAAAGTTGGACCACTGCCCTGGACTGACTGGCACGACGGTCGTTCAAATTTTGTTGGTTCAAGGTTGTTCGGATATGTAATGGATTGTCTAATCACTGCCGGCGGGCGCAGTGTTTCCATGGCCTGTACTTATGCAGGAGCAAAGGTAACTAATTGAGCATAGTTGCGCCGTAGTTGCGGTTTTGACCGGAAGCGTAAGTAGACAAAACTCTTAAGCATGTGCTGCGGCCACTGCTGAATATAGGACTCCACTCGCGCGTCTCGCATCCAGCGGATTCCTCCTACCTTCACCAGGTCCACCTAGTGAGAGGACTTCAAGCGCAACGTCTTCAAAATATGCACAATATCTACGTGACGACTTCTTACGCCTTTTTAGGCGCAATTTGGTGCAGGAAATTAGCCGAAAGGGTGACAATTAGTTATCTTTGTGCTATTTAAGATATCGTTTTTGTTTTCGTGAATGCCGCCTGCATGTTCCTCAAACATCTGAGCAACGTATTCGTAAATATACTGCTGAGACAATCTACAGCTCCACTGTATTCACCGAAATAGTTAAAGATCTGAGAAATCACTTTTAGATCGGATCAAAGGGAAATATTTCACTCAGTTGTTCAAAGTGTACTTCATAGTGAAGGGAAGCTATTTTTCTTAGACGCCCTAGGTGGAATTGGAATGATCTACCTAACGAAAAAATTCTCGCTGAAATTAGACGACAAGAAAAAAATGCGTTGGCTGTGGCTTCTTCAGGAATCCACGTTAATTCCTAGCGGTAAAATTGCCAGGAGACTTAATAATATAGCAGTAAGTGTATTTTTCTGAGTTTTATAGTTCGTTTTTATACATAGCTATTCCACATGCCGTGACGTAAGCAAACATATATTATTATGTTATATACTTAAACATAAAGTGACATCTGTTTCATTTCTTTGTTTCAGAGAAATACAGTCAGATTGTTTACTGACGTGTAAAACCAGCGTTTGAATAACTCTGGTTTACTGGGGCTGGATAATGTATATCTTCCATGGGACCTGGTGAACTTATAGAAGTTGGTGGTTGATTTAATATTCACCAGTCAGTTTGGAAATATTACGTGCTCCTTGCAAAAAAATATAGAAAGATATGGTGCTCCACTTCGCTACTAAGACGGCATCTCCTCCGACAGTCAACAATATTTGTGTCCAAACATTAAGGAAGTGTTTCACACAATGAATAAACAGGTCTTTTTTACGATTAAAATCATATTTAAAACTAAAATAGGTACTTATTAAATATCTATAAAGCAGGTAAACATCAAAGTACGAGTATTAAGTGCTTTGTTTTTACTTATATTTTATAAGTAGGTACCGTTAATTTGGTGATGTTATTGTTATAAAACAGTTATGTTAAAATTTTCTAAAAATATAACATGTTGATTGACTACATTAAACACTTTGTAAAATATATACAGCAATACAATATAATATAACCTATATATGTAGCATACCTACTTATAAAATAAAAATTGGTATTTTATAGCCACTATTGAAACGAAAAAACTGTTTTTTTTTGTCACTTTTACAAATTAAATTAAAAAAATTCAAGGTTATCATAAGTAGTTTAGTATTCTAACTTCTTTTATATGTTTTAGCTTTAAATACATAAAAAGTAATTATTTTTGTAAGTAAGTAATTATTTAATATTTATATGGAATAAAATCGTTATCATAAGCATTGTTGCTTTTCCTATTTTTTTATAAACAGTATTGGGATTCAAATGCTAACCTACCCTAACGTTACGTGTTAAAGATCAAATTGGCCTAACTGTATACTATAATATTTGCCTACCTTAGACAAATCGTTCTAGTTCGACAATCTCATACGTATCGAATAACACTTATCTACTGCTAATTACAGAAGGTTTAAATTCGTCTAACTTATAGTTGGACAGCTAACGGCAGGTTGAGTCAGTAAATTTTGCATTTAGGATACGTTCGGGACACATGCCATTAAAGAAGTTTGCCTTTTTAATGAAAAAATCCCTTTCCCCTAATTGTGATGCCTGCAATAAACCCGAAAATGTACAACACCTCCTTTTGGATTGCACTAGAAATAATTTAGAAAGAAAACTTTTATGTAGGCGATTAAAATTAAATTCACTAGATTTAGGCAAATTTCAATCTGTGTTAGCTATGCCTGCAAGTATTAAATCTAAGTTTATTTATAAGTTTATCCTTAATAGTGTTAAGAAGTGTGTGTAACTAGCTTACTGATTAGATGGGGCTGACGTAACCTGTTGTTGTTTACAAGTCCCTAATAAATAAAGAGAAAAAAAAAATAGGTAAATTTATCTATTTGTGATGGGAGAAAAATATTTGTAAACAGTCGGAGTCCGAAGTAGAGGGCGGCTGCTATTTATAAATAAAAAAGAATAAAGGATTCCAGCAAAACAAATCCCTCTGATCAAGAAAAACAAATGCAGTTAAAAGCTTAAATATCCTTATACATTTTACATCAAATTATTTTCTTTACTGAAGCACAAAAGAAATCATCTGCGCTGAAAGAAACGAATCACACGGGGTTTACGTCGACGTATCAAAATGAATACTTGGCGCTCCTTCAGAAAATAAATTGAAAATGTTGCTGAGAAACTGATAGTTCAGTTTCAGTTGGTGCAAAGCTGCAGATGAAACAAAAAAAAATTGTGACCGGCACAGGAGACACGAGAGAAGAATAAAACACCACGGTGTCCTCCTGTGCCGTTTATGGCGGGAGGACGGGCACGCATTAGCACTCATCCGCGAACCTGCCGCTAGTCATCGCTGCCAAATTAGCTCTATCAGCACCAGATCTAGCGCTTTTTTTGTTCAATAGCTCGTTCTAGCGCCTTGCGCTAAATCTAGCGCTTTTTGAAATCATATTATGATATGCACATCTACTGTGATGTGCGTGATACAGAACGAATCACAAACATTTTGGCAGCACTCAGCACTGATATCTTGCTAACTATTTTGAAATTTGTAGCTCACTTTGTTTCACGTTCTATTGTGCCGTAGTAATTTATAACTTTACGACAGTTATTCTGAGTCAGTTTTACGAGTTGTGCAGTGAGACGATAATAAAAATGGATGTGCCCATAAAACAACTGCAAACGTTTACACAGTCTCAAATTATTGGGCGTTTTGTTTGAATTTGGCGACGAACACACAGCACTTTTATGACAGTGACAATTTAGCGCTTTCTAGCGCTTTTTAAAGAGCTAACAGCGCGTTTTTGCTCAGATGAGTTGGAAGCACTGCCGCTAGTACTCATAACGACGACGAACTATTGACGAGACTGTTGGCGCAGTGGCGATCCGCTGCTGCGCTGTGCCGTGATGATTCCTTCTTTTTTATTTATTTTACTAACCGACTTCTCAAAAAGGAGGAGGTTCTATGTTCGACTTCAAGTTTTTTTTTTTTATTTTTTTTTCTACTTGCTGAATCGCTCGTAATAACATCGTATCTTTCACGGCTCGTTGCCTTTATGTTTTCATAAAATTAGTACCAGACCACAATAAATAGTGGGGCGGTAAGGTCGCTTAGGTCGACTGCACACTAGGGCTCTACGGCTCTACACAAAAAGTCGATGCTCATGATCGAAATGCCAATATTGGATTGGCCAAGTAAAATTTAGAAAAAAAGTTTTTTTTTTTTTCATTGGGAACTGGTATGTCAATGCATAAACTAAATCCTTAACGATAGTGTTAGTACTACTCGGTCGAAAAAACAATTTAAAAAACTTGTTTACAAAAAAATACAACCGAATTCTTAATAAAGATGAGAGATGGGAGTCGGTTGAACTTTTTTGGTTTTATTTTTTTATTTTTCACTTTTGAGTTGTGGTACATATCTGTAATGCTCACAGTTATGGCAGAATATACAACCCGAATAACATAAAACTTGAACATAACTGGTGAAATGCGAGTATACCAGAGTTTACTGTACGTACACATCTGCGCACTCTTATAGAGTGTACCGGCTTGATGTTATATTATGAAATGGAGTAATCATTAAACAGACATGTCTGAGAGATTTACCGTTGTGGTTTTTTGAGTTCTGTTGTATATCTCCGAAGATATCATCAAATCTTGATGAAATTAAAATGGGAGATTTTAAATGAACGGACCAGATGAGAAGCACCAGCTTCCAAATAAAAAAATACTCATCAAAATCGGTTCACCAAGTAAAAAGTTCTGAGGTAACATACAAAAAAAAAACTGTCGATTTGATAACCTCCTCCTTTTAAAGTCGGTTAAAAAAAACGCAGGAGTGGGCTCGCACAGTTATTTTGACCGTGTTGTAGTCACAATCCCATACACTTATTTTCAATTTCCAACAATCGTTATTGCTGGCAGAGTATCCACTCTGTAGATAGGCTCTGGTGGCTACTTCGTTTTGTGCTTGGAGCTGCATTATTGGTGACAAGCTCCTAGCGAACCAATCCATGGTTTTAACACGGCATCAACGCTTGTTGCCTGCCTAGCTTCTTTCCTAGCTATAATATTTATTTGTTAAGATACTCTAGCAGCCAATTACCTTACTACTACGATCCTCGCTATGTGTCTTCGGCCTTAAGACGGAGCACTTCTTGCCTCGTAAAAATGTTAAAAGGATTAGGTTACATCGAAATTTACGTTCAATTAATTTGGAAAGAAGTATTTTATGAAAATGGAACCTTTTTACAAATATCACCGCATAATGTGGCACGGGGTTTCAGGTGTGGCCAGCATGGTTGGTATAGGTAAATTCAAAGTTAAGGTTTAGGTTAAACTTACCCTTGCCCCCCTGACGCATGAATTTGCTTTTGTGCAGCAACTCGCGGAGTGTTCCCAGCCACCATTAGATTTGATTCTACATATACTATAGATCCAAACTTCCCTGCGATTGGACGCGCTGCGAACGGCGCTTGCTTCGGATTCCGCTACCTACTAGGATGTGGTGACAAGAGAAAGTAGACTTTCTCAGAGAATCCTAGCACTTCTTGTTTTTAAACATCAGCAGTTTTAGATCGGGGTCAACTATCAGTTTTCCTGAGAGTCAATTAGGTCTATTTAATTTTCATTAAGTAGTAAAATATATACTACCTTAGGCAATATTTTCTCAGAAATTAATAAAAGTCCAAGTAATTATTCATGATGCAATAATCTTAATTGTGCGTCCTTTAGTACTACTCCTGTTATCTATCTAATTCATTGGAACAGTAAATCATCTCTGAACTGTCTTATCTATACCCGGAAGCGTCTGTTGTGCACTTTCCAAATCAGTGGGTTCCTGATAACAGATGTCCTGTCTCTGATCTGAATCAGAATTCTGTTGTATGTATATACATCTTGTCTTGTGAATAGTGCAGTGAGCGTGTCGTGTGTTTGCCTAAGCCTGTTGTATGTTTGTTTTTGTTATAAGATGTCTTTTTGAATTATTTTTATCTTGGTGTACAATAAAGTATATATAAATAATTAAATAGAGAATACTTTGAAAATTTACCCCTTAAAGGGCTAAAAGTTTGTATATAAGCGTCATTTGCTGATAACTAGTCCAGTTGGGCGCATGGCTTATAAATTCATAAGACTTTTTTATTCTATACTAGCACTTCGCCCGCGACTTCGTTTGCGTGACCCCTATTTTATCCTACAGATGTCTTTTTAGTTTCACCCCCTTAAAGGTTTAATTTCCAAAAATCACTTCTTAGTGCCACCCTACATCATAAAAAGAAGACCTGTACCGTAAAATTCTTCAAAAATCTTTAAGGGATTAATCGTCTTTTAGGAGTAGTTTTGAAAAACTAATAATGAAAACCTTTACTATTTACTTAGGTTAATATTTATGTCAAGTTTCATATATATAAACCCAACAAATTTTCACCGTTTCACCTCCTTAGGGATAGAATTTCCAAAAAAAACAAAAGCGTAAATCTTTAATTTCACGTGTCACACTTAAAAGCGTAGAAATTTCACACAAACTTTCAACCCCCTTATTACCTCCTTAGGGGTGAAATTTCCAAAAATCCATTCTTAGAGCGTACTTACGTCATTTGAGTCAAATGTTATCTTTATATGTCAAGCGGTTTTCGATATTTCGTGATGAGTGAGTGAGTGACCTTTCGCATTTTATATATATTATATAGATAGATTTAGTATGGCGGAAAAGGGAAAGAGTGCCCTTTTCCCAGTAGTATGTAGTAAGACAAAGATATTTTATTTCAATTAGGCCACCAAGCGGCACTTTTGAATGTTACATTAAAATTTACAAGGATTAAAAATTTATTCTACAGTGCATTCGGAAAGTAGCTTGTTATGGAGAAGAACGCAAAAGATACACCATATTTACTCTTTTAAAAAATATAAGGTTTTTTACTATTTTAGGTACATAAGTGCATACATTAATAAACTACATACATATATGTGAGGACAATGCACCCAGAATCACTTCACACTAGTAGTAACGGACTACATAGACTAGATTCCATTAAAATTACTACTTACCTATACTATTAAATTCAGGCTGTTACAGTTACATATCGACAAAATTTAACGAGTAAAACTCCAAATGGGAAGGCATCTCTGGGATCTCAAGTGGGACTTTCCGAACAGTAATGGCCTACTTTAAAGATCACATGTACGACAGTGTAGCAAATAGATGTACCTACAAGGAACCTTTATTTATTGGCTATCTTTCAGGGATGATGGTACTATCGGAGTAATTGTTTCCTGATCCGTCTTAAGCTTTGTACTCGTTATTAAAACGTCAGAAACACGGAAGAAAGAACAAAAAAAACAATGTCCTCTTAAGTGGACAAAATGATGTTCGAAATTTCAGAATTCATGTCATAATAAATATTTTTTTTTCAAAATTTATGTAAAATTTTGAATGATGGAAAATATTCATACTTTCTTTCACCCTTCGGACGATTGACATTGAATTCAAATCGTCCTGTAAAGTATAAATGAAACATCACAACAATTTATCATATTGTAAAGCTTTCACAGTATACCATTCAAAATCAAAATCAATTTTTTTATTTCACATAGGCCTACATGGGCACTTATAAAACGTCGACAAAAGGTGCACGGTTCGGGTTGGTCGTTTCCTATGGAGAAGAACCGGCAAGAAACTCCATGGTTACTCTTTTAAAAATGGTTTGGTTTTACAAAATTCCATGTTACAGCATTAGTACTTAGATATGGGGGGACCACGCAGGCCCGACTTATGACAATAAGTCGTAAGAAACTAAAAAAAAAAAAAAAAAAGATAATATATTTTATAAAAAGTTAACAAATGTTAACTAGCATCTAGAAGGCCTACAATGTTCACACATTCACAAAAAAATCGGTAAAAGAATCTATACAAAGGTAAATAAAATAAGTATAACAAGGCTAAATTTAACATGTGGCACAAATTTTGTTATCAGTGCTGTAACTATTCTTAGCAAAGGGCTATAAAGATGATTGAAAACCATTTTAAAAAGTCTAATTAAAAGAAGGAAAGAAAAACAGATTGAGAATAGTTAGAGACATCCACATATTTGTGCCGTTTACAAGTTACCAGGGAAGCTGCATGCGCAGAAGGAGCTAAGGCCAAATGTTTTTATCTTCAACGTAGTCCTTGATTTTATAATATGCTTTTTTAATAAGGATACGTTTGATGTAGTTTTTGAACCTTCCATCGGTCAGTTCTATAACTGACTTTGGCAACTTGTTATAAAAGCGTATACTATTCATAAGAAAAGACTTGCTAGTTTTCGTTAATCTGAATTTGGGTATTACAATTTGGTGCTTACTGCGTGTATTTAAATTATGGAAGTCACTTCTAGTTTTGAAAAGCCCCCGATTTTTACGGACATACAAAATACATTCCAAAATATAAAGTGAAGGTAGAGTCAGTATATCGATCTCTTTAAATTTTTCTCTGAGGGACTCGCGAGGACCCATTTTATAGATTGCGCGGATTGCCCTCTTTTGTAGGATGAAAATTGAGTCAACGTTTGCTGCTGATCCCCACAGCAGAATGCCATAAGACATAATACTGTGGAAATAAGCATAGTATACTAACCTAGCTGTAGCTACATCGGTTAGCTGCCTTATTTTCCTTACTGCATATGCAGCCGAACTTAACCTACCCGAAAGAGTTCTAATGTGCGCGCCCCACTGCAATTTTGAATCGATAGTAATCCCCAAGAATACAGTTTCCGTTATAACTTCAAGATTTTTGCCATCAAGATTTAAGTTTAGGTCATGTTGTGGTACATTTGGTAAAGAGAACTTTAGACATTTTGTTTTTTTCGCATTCAGTAAAAGATTGTTAGCTGCGAACCATTTTGAGACAACAATTAGACTTTCGTTGACATTTAAGACATCCGTATCTTGCCTATCTATTTTAAAAATTAGCGAAGTATCATCAGCAAATAGAATTATATTCGATAATTTGGCCATCATAAAAGGGAGATCATTAATGTAAACAAGAAAAAGGAAAGGGCCGAGAATTGAACCTTGGGGCACGCCCATCTTGACTAGAGACCCGGAGGACGTCGCCCCATTAACATTTACTTTTTGCTGTTTGTTAAATAGGAAAGCACGAGATCAGCAGATTTTCCACGAATTCCGTAGTGGTGTAATTTACAGATCAGTGTGTTGTGGTCGACGCAGTCGAAAGCTTTTGAGAGATCACAGAAAATGCCAATGGCATCCTGGGACCTCTCCCAAGCCTCCAAGATGTGGCTGATGAGTTTTACTCCCGCGTCCGTTGTCGACCTACCTTTCGTGAAACCAAACTGTTGACTATGCAGGATCCCATTTGAATTGAAGTGAGACAACATCTGTTCCAGCATGAGTTTTTCATAGATTTTACTCAATGCTGGAAGCAAGGATATAGGTCTATAATTAGAAGGATCACTCTTACAGCCTGATTTGTAAATTGGTACTACTTTACTGTGTTTCATTAAGTCAGGAAAAGTGCCGCTGTCCAAACATTGAACCCTAACGGATATCCCCCACAAGTCTTCAGTATTCTTTATATTGAGACTTTTGACGCGTTTTTAATTGTATCAATACATATTGGTTTAAATTTAAAGATTGGTATGTCTTTAGTAAAGTTTTCTTTAAGAAGAGCTTCAGCTAATTTAGATGAGGAAGGAAGAGACTTCGTAACCTCTAACGGAATGTTGGTAAAGAAATTTTCTAATGTCTCAGCGACTTCTTGCCTATCGGAAATGGTTTGATTAGTTATTTTCAAAGACAACTCATTCTGATCGCGTTGTTGTATCTTTCCAGTTTCTCTATTAATTAATTGCCACACAGTTTTTATTTTATTATTAGAAGCACCAATTTTGTTAATTATTATTTGAGATTTTGCTTGAGCGCAGACTCTTTTGAATATTTTGGAGTAGTTTCTAACATAAGTGTGAAAAACTTGATCGGAAGTCAAAGATTTTTCGTTCATTATAAATCAGATAAGCTTAAAGTATGTGACCCACTTGCGAACTACGTTGAGCGACATCGTTGCGATAGACATTGATTAATTATAATGTATGTATATGGGTTCCGCTTCTCTTATTAGTAACGCTATTGCACTCGAGTATGTACTAAAATCGGTGGAGCACAAGGCTTTGATGTTCTGGTATTGTTTGAAATGGTGTGAAGTTCCAAAATCATGCCTGACTTCGTAATTGATTTACGTATCGTAACGAGGGAAGAATAGTGATGGGGGTACATCAATGTCTTTTGATGTAACCTTTATGGGTCCAAAATTATTTGTCGTTCAATAATTTAAAATAAGAACGACATACATGCCTCTTTTTGGTGATGCTCTTCTGAAAGATCAGATGCGTAGTACTATCTATCTAATCTATCTATCTAATACCTTTAAGCGATGAATTATTGTATATATATATAGGTTATCAAAATCTCGGAAAGGGCTTCAATGTTTTTTATGAAATTTAGTGTGCTAGGGGTTTTGGGGACGATAAATCGATCTAGCTATGTTTCATTTTTAGAAAACGTTTTCCCTATTTTCACCTGAGCAGAGCTCGCTCACCCAGGTACTATTTTTGTAATAATGGGCATATTCGGTACCTGTTGGACATCCCACCCATATGCATTGAACGTTTTGGAAATACTTTTATTGTGCGTACAGTTAAGGAGTGGAATTCCCTGCTGTAGTCTAGCTACAATCAAGGGGTTTTTAAATCGAGAGTAAATTGGTTAATTCTAGGTAAGCGTGCTTCGCCGTTGACCGCATCACTGACCATCAGATGAGATAGTGGAAGCGTGAGCCTATCTATAATAATAAAAAAACTTTGTGTTCTTCTATCTGCAAAGCTATTATTTTACATACATACATAAACTCACGCCTTTTTCCATGAGGCTACCACAGAACACCACCTGCTACGATCCTTACATACGTCTTTTGCTTCACTCACGTTCATACATCTGGTCATACACGCACGCCAGTTACAAGTACTGCGCACCTGGCCTTTCTGATGAACATCACCAATAAGGCCTATGTATGTCTTTCTAGGGCATCACATTACATAATTAAATTAAGGTACATTGAACTGAGTTAATTCACCAACGTCGGTAGAAAGTGAAAATATAACGTAAAAAATGTATAAGGGCGAAGGCTTTATTTTGTTCAAAATAATGCGAATTTAATTAATAATAATGATCTAACTAGCTAATTTAATTTTCTCTCACCCGATACGGGGTTGTAAAAGGTCCAAAGGGCCAAGGGCAAGGGGCAAGGGGTGTAAGGGGATCTGGCTTCGAAATGTCCCATGAATGGGAAATGTTACCCACGAACCGTTTTATTGCGGGATATCTGTAATTACCTATTGACAGACGAGGTAATGGTAGGATAGGATACCTCACGTTTTTTTCCGTAAATATCTCTATTAACTGTCAGTTACTTGATGACGTGCCAATGCCATATTCTTCTTCTTCTTCTATACAGTATAAATAGCAATACGTTTATTTTATTTTTGCTTGGAGAAATGCTCATGCATACTGCGTTATCACGGGGTGTTAGTTCAGTTATGTGGGACTCCAACCCACTAAAACTCTACGGTGTCCACCAATGTCGCTTATGGCGAGAACATGGGCACGAAGCACTCATTGGCATACCCACCGCGGCTGTCCGTGACGATGGATGCCAGAAGACCCCGTGTATGGCAGCTTTGGCCCCCTTGGACGGGTCAGGTCAGTGGCCCCACCGCCTACAGCATTTCGGCCACAAGGAATAGACACATCCCGCCGCGGCCGACAAACCTCAGCTGCGATACCATACGATATTGCGGCCCGCCTCAGTTGCGATGTCGCCCAAGCGGCACCGCAACCTACTTGTTGGCCGCTACGTCGTTTACTTATTGGTAAAAGCCCTGACGAGCGGCTGCTCCTCGGATTCCTCTTTGCATAACCATGGGTGACCAAGCCAAGGCTACTGAGCCCTCCCTCCCCCCCGCCTCGAGAATGAGGGACCCGTCGGGGGGACAGTAGCAATACCTACCTATCCCTTTTTCACAACGGAATAATGATGGCATTAACACATCCATTATCCCAGGCTGAAAATATAAAGGGTTTTCGCCAAAAATCTAAACTACCAATGCAATAGGCTCGTCCTCTATTACATTTGAAACTAAGAAACTTAATATTGCAGAAACGTTCTAAAACGACCGTTTCACTTCGGTACCTATGTTCTATGGTAGGGGGTTTGGTTTCCGCACTTATTCCCTAAGATGGACCATTGTGCGTGGGTCTTGGTGGCCGTTTGGTGGGTATTACAACCAGCCCACCTCCCTCCAGAAGTTAATTAGGGCTCCTGGTCTTCTCAGAAAATCGGGGGTTTGTGTTCTTATCTGGGTTACAACTTTGCATTCAAAGAGCACGTGCGCGATGGTTTCCTCAGCCTCCATGCACGCCCTGCAAAGAAGAGTGTCCGTTATGCCTATTGTGTGGAAGTGTTTGTTAAGTGAGCAGTGTTCTTTGATATTCCCGTCACCAAGCGCAGGCCATTCCTGTCGGGACTAGTAGACGCCTGATAAGCCTACCATCCAGGGATGACAAAGCTTCTTTAGACTGCCTTCAGCCAGGTGTCGTGGTCCACAAGTTCTCCGCTTGTGTTTGGGTGAATTCCTGTAGCCACCTGCGTATTTGGTTGAAGGGGATGGGTACAAAAGGTTCGGGTCTATAGAACGCCGTACTGGGTCGTCGTCTCGGAAGCTCGTCAGCCGCGTCGTTACCCAGCGGCACTTCGGTACCATTTGCCAGGTAACTCGCTATTCTAGGCGAAGCTAAGCAAGCCGTTTGTTTGTCCTTGCGTTTTGGCCCTAAGAATATGAATGTGGCTTTATGAGATCCTACTCTTAAAACTATACCTTTTCCGTCTTATCCGATAGACCAAAGACACTATGGAAAATATACGAGTAACACAGCGACACACACAACGACAATGCACAAATGGAAGAAGAAGAAAGTATTGTGACAACACCAAATAAATTAGTATAAGAACAAGATAACAATGGAAACTTTATATAACCTCATCCAATTACTTGAGGGAGGGAATAAAGGACTAGTGTTACGTTATGTCAACAGTTTCATAATCGGAAGTGAAGGGTTCCGTGCAAAGCAAATATTATTCAAGATTGGTTCTTTGTTTGAACTAACCTTTATTACGCAAACACTCACATATTATGTAGTCCTTGAACCCTATGTTGAGGTGGTCTGTGTCCCAGCAGCGGATTCATTATAGAAATAATTAAATATAAATTATTAGTGTTATGATAGAAGCATAGCAAAAAACAAACAGAACAAATAAAAACATAGAGGGTATACAAGTGAGACCTACGTCCAGTCTTGTAAATCTTTCAGCTCAACTAATGATGATGATGATACAACTGGAAAAGTATGCTTCACATCCGAGCAAAAAACCTATCGCTCACCATATTACTGGGACCCGTGTCCGAAACAGAGTTACAGTAATAGTTTTCAATTTTGCCACGGTGTTTAGGGGTCGTTACTCTTCCCAAAGATCCCTTTGCTGTTGTTACTTCAACTTTTACTTTGAAATTTTTTGCGCATAAAATTACGAACGTAGAACGTACTTACAGGTATAAAAAGTACTCCAGGTACTAATCTAAGTTACAGATTATTAATGTGCCAAAATCCCGATCCGTTTCAGCTGTAACAGACTGATGGAGTAACAAAAATACTTACTTGTTGGAAGTATGATGGTTGATCACTAACAAAGAACTTGTTCTTCATTAGTGATATCTCTTTTTTAATAGTGATCAAAGTAGTTGATGTTAAAATAAATAGTCTTAGTCATTGTACGTATTAAAAAAAGCAAGAGTGCGTCAAAGATATAAATAATTAGTCTTCTTCTTTCTTTCTACTTCCATTTGCTTTTTATGGTATGCGTCGTCCCTGGCGCAAATATACCTACTCTTTTCTATTAATTGCTCTTAATGTAGTGTGTGTATAAAAACGGTAATTCCACGGTAGTCGAGCCAAAATTTTGTGCGTCAAGAGAAGTCTACACGAAACAGAAACGTGACAATTATTTGACGTGTTCAGGTGAATCTAACGATATAAATCTTTGAAGAGTGTGTTTATTTAAGCTTCCGTCTTACCCATGAATGTTCATGACACGTGTCTCCATACGTCAACAGTCCGAGTTTAAAGATAATCATCCTCATTCTCTCTAAAAACTAGATTTTGAGCTAACACGTGCTTAAGAGGTAATATGGGCAGAGAGCGCCGACTGAATTTCCTTAGTAAAAAGTTTTAATTCGAGGTTTGGCTCTCGTCTATTTCCTCCTCCAATATTGGACCAATTTAAAAGATATTCTATAAACTGGTAAAGTAAGATGTTTACTATGTCCCTATGTTTTCCTTTTTTCATTTATATTTGTCAAATTTGTGCCTCTGTTGACATTTTTTTATTGAGTGCGCGTTTTTTTTTCTCTCAAGGTCGTTGGCGACAGTCGTCGTCTTAAACCAAATATTTATAAACGGTTAAGGCGTGGAAACGTAACAAACAGACGAACAGATCGAGTTACTTTCGCATTTATAATATTAGTATGGATGAAATTTGATATCCCATAATTTATTAATTTGGTTCCCAACCAGCAAAGTAGTCCTAATCCAAGCCTATTTCTCTAAAAAGACATATAAATGAGTTATTAAGGTTTTAGCGGTGACAGCGTGTTGTATAAAAGCTATCGACAACACAATTTTGCTCTATAAGATTATAGGGCAAAAAAGACCCAAAAACAAATGATGTAAACGTTTACTACGCCATTTTATACAACCGTTATAGTATGTGCTATAGCAAGCGCTAATATCACTAGTACAGAATAATACTGCTCTATAAAATTGTTAAAAAATGCTTTTATTCATCTGATTTGCGTAATAAAGGTTACAAACGAACTGCTATAATCGTTTCCTTTTAGCAGTGATGAAAACTCAACTATAAGGCGACCTTGTCGTATTGAGGATATTCTGATCGTTGCTATAATACTTAGTACGTTAGTAGTTACAGAAAAATCTACTATAGAATGATTTTGTGATGTAAATGTGCTTTATTGGTTTAGAGATGACTATTATAGTTTTACTAATAAGCATATCACACAAACACTTTTTTAGAGTTGAATTGTTGTGTAATGACTTTTCAGTTCCTATAATATACTTGTTAGTATCATGACAGAGTATATCTTTCTTTAATAATACAAAAACGACACGTAAAAGTGGATAAATGTTGCTATTAAATGACAATTATGTTCTGAAAAAGTTTTTTTTATCTCACTTTTACAACCATATTCAGACATTTTTATTCGGCGTGCTATAATGCTATAATGGCGCTCAAAACTCGAAGTAATTGTAAAATATTTTTTTGTGAAATCTCAATAATTCAAGGGGGGCACGTAAAATTTATGGTAAACCTAACCATATTTTATCTGTAAAATTGCAGTCGCACATCATTTCACACTCTATAAACAAAAATAATAGTTAAATAAAATTTACATTCAATACAAATTGCTTCAATCCTTTTATAAATATTAAATAATATATTTTGTTAAGTCTTTACAGTCTCATGATAGAAGAATAAATGGTGAGTGAATAATGAGAAGTAAAGGAAACATAAACTCTCGTATGGTATGATAAAGTACTATAAAACATCCTTAAAGGTGTTTATTAACCAGTACATCACTATTTTGTGACCCATGCACTGCTACATATCGAGTATATGACTGATTTGTCATGGGCAACATTGCTATTGGTTCGTTTTAACACTGAATAGAGAAATAAATGCGCCACTTTTGAATAGAATACACCTTATTTGGAGTTTTATAGGACCAAAAACAGTGTTGCCCAAAACGTTATATGGCTTATTATACAACTAGTTTTTGTTACTTGGATTTCACTTGGCTGAAACCCTTCGACCGTCAGAAATCGTGGCTAATTTGAATATTATGATCGACAGGATTCAGGATTTGTCCTAATTTTCTAGACCTAGATAGAATCAAATTCGAATGTTTCAGCTTTCTTCGGAAGCTGTTATAGTTGTTTTTTTTTGCAGTTTTAGGTGCTGACAAAGAGTTTTTTTCTGATTTAATTATTTGACGTTGAGTATTTGTCAAACTCGACTTTAGCTTAGCCTGAAAAGCTGTCACACTTTTGCATTATTGACACGTTCACTTCTGCAAATATTCAATTTAGAAATCGGCCCTTAGTACGCAAGAGCTTTTTGTTTTAAAAATTGCGGCGCACTAGAATTTCTCCTGTATCGTGGGTGGCTTTACAGATATTTAAACTCACTTTCACAAACAGCCAGTTCCGGAACAACTTTTTGTTGGCCATACAATTATTTTTCCGTGCGGAAATCGAACCCGTGACACGCAGCATAGCAGCTGATCGCTCAACCACTGTGCCAACCATGTCATCGATATTTTCTATTAATATTATTTAATTTAGTAACACACCCATTTGAACTATCCTCCAAGTAAGAAAAAAAATTAAAAAAAAATGTTTAGTTATACTTGCACAGGAAAAAGAAACTAATATAAAATTAAGTGATTAAAACTAGCGATATAAAAAGACCTGTGTGTAAAAAACAGTAAACCGTCAATTTGAACTTACACAAAGAAACAATAATTGTATCAACTAATTTGCAGTTTGTATGTGGCGATGTACGGGGCCAAAGTTTTCTAATCGCGGGAAAAGTAAATTTTGCCCCTCAATCCAGTTTATCTATTTGTTAGAGCAATGTTCGGTGCTTTCGTTGTCTATGAACTTCAGTAATTATTTTGGTGGCCGGTTTTTATCTTTGCTTAAGGCCGTGGCAAGACTACGGTCACTGTCAAACTGCATAGAATAGAAAGTGATGCCGTATGACTTGACACAACGCATGTAATTTACCGTAGAATATGAATAACTTTATCGACTGGCTCGAAAAATTCATTGAGAAATTTTTAAATCAAAAACTACGAAGTCTTTCATTCCGATGAAGTATGGGATCTTCCAGATAGCGCGACGCAATGAAAATTGCTATTGCGCATGTATTTTCTAAGAAAATTTCAGAAATATAGTCAAAATTAGCATATAACTTTTACACAGTATTAAACTAACAAGATTTGGCGAAAAAAAATTTAAGCAATCTTGTTTCGAGTGTACAGGCTTTTCAACTTCATTACTGAGAAATGGCAAGAGTAATACTTTAACGACCACAAAATTACCTTAATAAAACGCATTATCGTATCCATTCATTAAACTTACTAATATTATTAAAGTAAAACGACGTTATTTAGGCCGTACCCTGACCAAAAAATCAGCATGAGATATGAGCATTCCTATTGGCCTAGCGGCACTGTCGGCGCATGAATTACAGTAGTGAATACGCCCAAATTTTAGAAAAACTTCTTTATAAAATCGGATATTGGTCTTTTGAAAAAAAATAATCTACCAAAATGTTCGTTATCAAATTCCATTAGTGTTAGTACAAAACATTATTAATGAACACTTTACGAGGAGATGCATGCTATCAATCATTATTTCTCATTTTTATGGTTTTGTTGGAAGGAGATTAGTGAAACACATACTACATTAAAAAAAAGATTTCAAAAATTTTGGAATCAATAATATGTAGAAATTTAATGTATTTTTATTAGTTGATATTTCATTTTAAATAATGAGTAGATAGCTCCTAAAAACTGCACGAAAAACGGCTAGCGCGGCGTTTTGCTCGGGGTAGCGCCTTAATATCAAACGGAAGAGTGAACATCTTTATTTTCAACACAGGTCACAGACACGGTTCGTTTCACAGATTGTATTAGTTTCAAATATATTTAATAACGCCCCCACTATAGTATTATATCTAATAATGTGATTACATATAACTAATTCGTACATTTTAAATATGCTGAACACCTAACTTATTCAGAAAAAATAATGCTTATTAGCACATAAACTGGGAAGTAAATCAGCGGGCATCTCAGCTGTCTGCATATACACAATTTTATTAGTTTTAAAATCTCTACAAAAATGGTAACGTATTGGTTATTTTATGGAAAACTGGATTTTCAGTCAGCTTTAGTGCACTCTGATTATCATTATGTAAATCAATAGTATACATAATCTTAGTAATTTCATACTGTAAGTCCCTTAAATAAACAGATGCTGTACAGGCTTCAGCCAAACCTATGTACTCTGCTTCGCTACTGGACACACATCTTGTAACACAATGTTGTAATCTATATTTTCTGCCGTTGTTGTAATCTTCAAATCGCCAAAACACAAAACTGACAACTTTTCACTGTTTGCAACAATAATTTCTTTCGTCTGTTCATATGACGCATTCATAATCCAACTTTCAATGGCTGTTAGGTGTAAGCTGGCTCTGAATCTATATACCATGTATTTTTTTAAAGTTCTTACTTAGTAATACTGCGCTAAACGCATTTAACTGCTTTCAACTTTTATCCTTGCAATTCAATGAATTATTTTCGTTATTTTGAATATTTGACATTGGTTTCCTCCTGACCTCTCGACGACCGCGACGCCTGAATCGGGTGTAGGCTTTGACCTTTTTTATAATAACGGCCGCTGAAGGTATGACCTTGTTATTTACATCGATAGCACGTCACTTGTTACCCATAAGGATGTTCACACAAATCAACAACAACAACATCAACATCTTTATTTTCAACACTGGTCACATACATGGTACGTTTAACAGATTATACAAACATATAGATAAACTGATATATTTAATAACTATTATAAATGCATAATCTGATACATATATGATATATTTAATAACTATTATAAGGCCAGTGGTGGTTACGGTCCCGACTTACGAGTTGTAGGTCGTGGGTTCGAACCCGAGCAGGCGCTTTACTTTGTGTAATTTATTTCATCACCACTGCTCTCAAAACGGTGAAGGAAAACATAGTGAGGAATCCGGCATGTCGTAGAACCAAAAATTCAAAGACATGTGACATCTACCAATCCGCACTGGGCCCGCGTGGTGGATTATAGCCCACTCCCTCTATGAGAGGAGGCCTGTGTCCCAGCAGTGGGAGCTTTAAAAAAAAGGCTGATGATGCGATGTGATGATGTGATTATAAATGCGAAAGTTTGGATTGATGGATGTTTGTAAAACAATCACGCCAGAACGGCTCAATGGATCCGGGTGAAATTTGTCACAGAGATCGGTTATAGTCTTTTTATCCTGGTATATTGTTCTTTCGTGATAATACAACATTTTCACGTGAGCAAAGCCGCGGGCAGAAGCTAGTAATTATATAGGTACAAGTGAATTTCGGCTTTAGGCGATAAGCAAGGGATGTGAATCGACCGAAAAATTGGCATCCGGCTAATTCAAGCGAGCAATTGCAATTTAAAGACTTCCACCGACTTCCGAAACTGAAGATATTTTTCACTCTGTAGAGTTTATATTTTTTGGAAGTCGGTTGTATTTTTTTGTAAAAATGTTTTTTAATCCTTCGATTTCGATTTCAGTTCAGAAACTTTTAAATTAATAATAATAATAAAATAAATTTATTCATGAACTAAGATACATTGCATGGTTAAGTGAGATAGGCATTAGAGATCTTAATCTAGTTAGTGGGTGCAGTACTGTTCTTCTAGATAGGTGACAAAGTCACCTGTGTTTAAAAGAATCAGTTGCTATCCCCTTTCGTAAAAAATACGGGTTGACTTTTAGCAAGAACATTTTGTCAAAATTACATTGTTAAAATCAATCAAATACAAAAAGAAACAAAAAAAAATACTTTAAAAACAATAGAAATTTAAATTAAAATTGTACTAAATCGAATGTCAAAATAGGAAATAATAATAATCAAATCAACAAAAAATATAAAAAAAATATATGTTCAGTATGTTTGTGTGTGTTGTGTGTATTTGTGTTATTGTAGTGTGTGTTAGTTTTCTATGTTGTGTGATGCATGGTGTGATCACTTCTTTAGGAGTTCTTCTGTTTCATTGTAGTTTAGGTTCAGTAAGTAGGAGCGAACTGTCTTTTTGCAAATACGACATCTTAATCCGTAAATTGGGACTATTGCATTAATTTTATTGTAAATTGATGGACCAAGATAGAGAGCGAATTTTTAAAAAAAAAAAGGTGTTTGGTGGTGGGATTGTGTAGATGAGGTCTTTTCGGCGTTTAGAAATTTTCTTAAAAGGTGTTCTCTTGTGTTGTAGTAGGATTATTTGCAAGAAGTTTTGTTGTCTAACATTTAGTAGTTCGCATGCTTTATAGAGTTCTGCGGTCGGGAAGATAATCGGTCTGAACGTAGTCACTTTTAGAATAGCTCTGTGGGCTGTCTCCAGAGGCTTGAGTATGGTCTTTGCGGCACCACCCCAGCAAGAAATACAATAAATGAGGATTGACTGGCAAAGAGCAAAGTATACGTTTCTAATAATAAAAGGGTTGGCTACATGACGCAAAGTTTTAAAAATATAAATAAGCTTGCGTATGCGACCAGTAAGGATGTTAACGTGTGACCTGAAATTAAGGTTTTTGTCCAGAACTACTCCAAGATATTTAACTTGTTCCACTGAGGTTATAGTAGGACACTGACAATTAAGTTGAGATTGTGTGAAACAAGAATGGGCTTGTATACAGATCGAGGTTTTTGGTTGGGAAGTGTTTGTGATAGAAAAAGTAACGAAATTAGTTTTATTGGCATTAAGAGTCAGGGAGTGAGAGGAAAGCCATTTCAGGGCCGAATAAAAGCCGTCTTGTGCAGTTGCTTGGAGGTCCGACCAAGAGTTTGCGGCGAAAGTGATGGCAGTATCATCTGCAAATGAAACTATTGAGGCATTTGAAATTTGAAGGTTGCAGAGGTCGTTAATAAAAACAAGAAACAGGGTGGGCCCCAAAATGCTTCCCTGAGGCACGCCGTTCTGAATAGGTAGCTCAATACTTTTGTGATTCCCTATAGTAACAAATTGTGAGCGGTTGGTAAGATAGCTCTTGAAGAGATCCAATGGGGCCCCCCTGACACCCAAACTTTCAAGCTTGAGTAGAAGAGTGGAGATGGGAACTGTGTCAAATGCTTTCGCAAGATCCAGAAAAATAGTAAGAACTTTTTTGTTAGCATTTATGTTTTCCACTATATTATTGACTAACAAGTGGACAGCATCACAAGTGGATTTATTCCTGCGGAAGCCAAACTGCTGTGGTGACAACAGTTTGAAGTGCTCGAGGTAGCGGCCCAGGCGCCTGTTTAAGAGGCGTTCAATTACCTTAGACAAGGCACCAAGAACCGCTATTGGGCGATAATTGTTTGGCAAGCTCCCGTCACCACCCTTGAAGATGGGATGAATAATTGCCATTTTAAAAGAAGTGGGGAAGGTAGCAGATTCAAAGCAACGGTTAAAAATGTGGCTTAGTACGGGTGCGAGAGTCGGAGCATATCTTTTTAAGAAGGTTTGTGGTATGCCATCCCATCCAGCGGCCGCATTGACCCTCAGCTGGTTAATGGTACTTATAACTTCATCAGGATCTGTTTGTTCTAAGACAAAAGATTTACTAGATGTTGAGGTATGTGTGGGAGGTGCATGGTTTTGGACATTCCGAATATTTTCTGCGAGTTTTTTCCCAATGCTAACGAAGAATTCATTTACCGCATTGCAAGACTGACCAGGCGAATAAGAGTGATTTAGAAGTTGGTTGGAAGGGTTTTTCTTTTTTTGTGTATTTGTGATTGTTTTTATAGTGTCCCATAGTTTTTTTAGGATTTTGAGATGCCTTATTTAATTCCTCAGAATCGTATTTTCTTTTTATTTTTCTCAATAAGTTTGTACAAAATTTTCTGTATCGTTTGTATGTGATTTTTAACGTTTCATTGCCTGGAGATTGCTTGACTTTCTTGTGCAGGGAGTCTCGGATCCGGATACAACGTAGCAAGCCTGGCGTAATCCACGGTTTCAGAGTAATTTTACTAGCTGGGACTTTGACAATTGTCATTTGTGTAAGTTTGTCTATAGCAACATTAGGGTCAGACATAAGGAAAAGGGGGGTAAAATCTATGTTTCTCATGTTGATGTCAAGTTCCTCGTAATTCACCCTGGATAACGTTTTCTGGGCAGTTGTTTTGGGTTTTTTATTATTTATACATAGAAGGGAGGAGCAATGATCGGTGACCGTTGTGTCTTAGATTAGAGTAAGTATCGTAGCCCTTGATCGGATCGTGATATGATCTAAGCAGTTTTTGCCTCTAGTAGGCAGTGTGTGCGCTGATAGGAATCCGTGATACACCATGGTGCTGAGATATTCGTGGGATCGTGAGTCTTGGTTGGTGGGTTTAATGTCCAAGTTAATGTCTCCAGTTACGATAACTGATTTGTATGAAGTGAGGAGTGGAAGAATATTATTGAGTGCTATAAGGAATGTATGAATGTTTTCCTTTGACGGAGAGCGGTAGACTCAAAGTATAGCAATGCCCGAATTTGAGGTCACAAGTAGGCCCGAGGCTGATCCAAGAAAGTCAGGCTCTTCGCATGTGGCTATGATATCTGACTTAGCATACACGACTCCCCCATCACTCTGATTAAGGTGTTTGGTTGTTTTGTATGTTACAAAGTTATGTAGAGTGGGAATAGAGGTGCTCTAGCAGAGCACGGCAGCCAGCATTCTGTAAGAACAAGGAGATCAAATTCAATATTGATACGGTGTATTAGCGTTTGAGAGGCGGCGCCACTGAGCCACGATACGTATCAGCTCCGTGTAAATTGTGGATTATAAAATATAAACAAGTGCTATTAATTACAAAAACTGAGGGCAGTGGAATCATACTTTATAAGTAAGAGACTATTAATACATAGTGAGGATATAAGACCCAAACTAGTGAATAATCATCTAAGTAGGTACATGCAAAACAGTGAAGTGAAATAACGGCATTACTAGACTACCAGTGACTTTCCTCTGCACAAAAATTAGTTCGCAACATTCTATACATAATTATACGAAGTGTAAAAGTGACATTATACAACAATAAAGTGGATCAAATATCCTAACCAATAATATATGACTTAACAATAATATCAGAATGACATTTCAATATCGATCAAGGAAATAACGCCATCTAGGGGATTCACTGAAAATCGCTTAGCTCGTCATTCACCAAGTCATTGTTCCGCGCGCTAGTACCTAACTAACCCAATAGAGGGCAGTATATGTACCATAATAAAAAAGTATTTTAGTTAATCGTATAATAATACAACTCAAACCATGGAAGAAGTTATGAATATGCTCCGAAAAATACAAAAAGAACTTGACGATCAAAAATCGACTATCGTCCAATCAGCCGAAAACGTTACAAAACAAGTTACGCAAAACATAATTTTCACATTCGAAGAAAAATTCAAAATAATCGAGGAAAAACAAGATAACCTTAAAGAAAAGCTGGAAAACCAAGAGAAAAGAATATACTTGCTTGAGAAACAGTCAAGACAGAGGAACATCGTAATATTTGGCTTGGCGGAGACAGAAACATCTTATGAGAATTTAGAAAAAAACATAATAAATTTCTTAAACCACTATTTTTCTATAGGGTTAGAGAGTAGAGACATACAAGAAACTAGGAGAATAGGGAGAGAAGGAGCAAAGCCTCGGCCGATTACTGTAACATTTATTACACTGGGTACAAAAATAATTTTTTTTAAGCAGAGAAAAATATTAAAAGATACCGCTTATTATATAAAAGAAGACTTCCCACAGCACATTATAGAAAAAAGAAAGGAATTACAAGAACAGGTAAAAATAGAAATAGAGAAAGGAAACTATGCCACCATCAGGTATGACAAATTGATAATACGCCACAAAAACGTACCTGCATCAGGCAATAAGAAAAGAACTCTACCAACATCACCGGACGATAACGATCCTTCACGAACAAAAAAAGGAACTCAAGTCAACAAAAAGAACAAAACTCAAACAGGGCTACAGAGATCGTCAAGTCTATCAGAGGGAGTTCTCAAACCAGGAATACTCGGTTTTTTAACTAACAAAAACCGTGCAAACTCACCAAACGAACAATTAGACAAAAACATTAAAACATAGCAACTACCGCCCCCCTCTCAAAGGAATAAAGCACTACAAACACAAATAAAGAATAAAATACATCTTCCAAGCCGGCTGGTCACCGTGGAAGATCACGACCAAAACCCTCCAGAGAAAATTAAAACAAATTGTACAAAAACCAGTCACCAGAATACCCTATATATAGCAACATACAATGTTAGAACTTTGTCGACATACTCACGATTATTGGAATTAACAGAGTGCTTGAAAAATATAAACTTCGATATTATTGGCCTCTCGGAACTGAGAAAACTTGGAAACACAATTGAGGAGCATGATGAGTTTGTTCTGTACTACATTGGAGAAACGCCTGGACTATTTGGAGTGGGCTTTATTGTCAAAAAATATCTGAAGAGTTACATCACAAGATTCACAGGACTATCAGAAAGAGTAGCGCTGTTAAAGATGAATATCAATAGCTTAGAACTATACTATATATTCAAGTTTACGCTCCAACGGAGGCGTCGAGCGACGAGGAATTGGAATTTTTCTACAGTACTGTTGACAAAGCTATACAACTCTCAGAAAACAATATTATAGTCATGGGCGACTTCAACGCTAAAATAGGACAAACCAACCCCAATGAAACCGCCACTGGTAAACACGGCTACGGAGATAGAAACTGTAGAGGAAATAGACTCATCGATTTTGCGCGTGAGAACAACTTGGCTGTTATGAACACCTTTTTCAAAAAAAATAACAAACAAAGATGGACCTGGAGATCGCCTAACGGTAAAACAAAGAATGAAATAGACTACATTTTAACAAATTTACACAGAAACATATACAATATACATGTTTTAAATATTACCTACCCTTCGGATCATAGACCAGTGAGAGCAGCATTAAATATTCTTCCCATAACAAAAAGTCGCAGCAAGTTTGGTCAATGCCCCAGATCCCAATTAAAGAACGAAGAAGAAACGCAAACCTACAAACGAACGCTGAAGAGCTGCTTAATAAATATACAAGAGAACTGGACAGACGAGGACACCGTCCAGAAGCGCTATGACGATATAACAAACGCAATAGACACCAGTCTAAAAATTACTCACGAGGCTTCATCCAGTACAAATCTAGGGAAAAACCAAGTATTGTCAGCACGCACAAAGGCGTTAATCTGCAGAAGACATGAACTACAAAGAATAAAGCCGAAATCAAGAGCCACGAAAAATGAACTAAAAGCACTCTACAAACTCATAAGTAAACGTATCCATCTAGACTACAAGGCGCACCGTACAATAACCATCGAAAAACATCTTAATACTACAAATAGTGTCAAGAAAGCATACAAGGAACTGAGAACACATAAGTTATGGATTGAAGAGTTGAAAGACAAAACAAAAATTACCCAAAATAGAACAGAAATATTGAAAATAGCAACAGAATTCTACAAAAAACTATACAGCGCACCGAATCAATATTCATATGAATTACCGGATACAAATAGAGTAGAGGCGAGAGCAGTCATAGACTATCACGAAGTGATTAAAGGGATTAAATCACTAAAAATGGAGAAAAGTCCAGGCCCCGACAGGATCACCAATGAAGTCATAAAGACTGGATGCGCGTATCTAGCAAAAGCACTAACTCTACTGTTTAATCTGATATTAAACACCTCGTACACTCCTCGCCAATGGTCGGACTCTGAAATCATCTTGCTCTACAAAAAAGGAGACCATAATAACATAAGTAATTACAGACCGATAAGCCTACTACCTTCACTATATAAACTGTTTTCCTCAATAATAGAGAAAAAAATAAAAGAATACACAGAGAAATACCAACCTATTGAACAGGCTGGCTTTAGAAGAGGTTTTTCAACAGTGGATCACATACACTCGCTAGAAATGCTGATAGAAAAATACCAAGAGTTCAAGAGACCACTCTACATTGTCTTTATCGATTATCAAAAAGCATTTGATTCTCTGCTCCACTCATCAATATGGGAAACTCTATTATCTCAAGAAGTGCCACTAGATTACATAAAAGCCCTAAAAAATATCTACGAAAACAGTACTAGCAGAGTGAAGCTGGAAACTACAGGGCCACCCATACAAATAAATAAAGGCGTAAGACAGGGAGACCCACTCTCGCCAACTATCTTCATAGCGGTGCTAGAGGCCATCATTGGCAAACTAAACTGGAAAAAAGTTGGCATAAATATAAATGGATGTTACTTGAATCACTTGAGATTTGCCGACGACATAGTCCTGCTATCAGAATGTACGAATCAATTACAAGAAATGATAAACACTCTACACGAAGAAAGTCGTAAAGTGGGCTTAGAAATCAACCTAACCAAAACTAATATCATGACGAACCATATTAAAAGACCTATATATCTCGCAAATTCACCTTTAACATATGTCGATGCCTACATTTATCTGGGGAAGCAAGTTTCATTCAACCAACAAAACAATGAACTGGAGGTGGAGAGAAGAGTCAACATCACATGGAAAAAATTCTGGTGTCTCAAAGAAATACTCAAAAGCGATATGACCATACGGATGAAAACTAAAGTCATGAACACCTGCCTACTCCCCTCATTAACATACGCCTGCCAAACTTGGAAATACACCAGAAAAGTAAAAAATAAAATTACATCTTGCCAAAGGAGTATGGAGAGGAGCATCCTGAAAATTAGGAAAATCCAAAAGATCCGCCACACTAGTATAAGACAGAAAACCAAAGCTATTGACGCTCTCAGCTACTCACAAAAGCTTAAATGGCGATGGGCTGGACATGTGGCGAGGCTTAGCGATAATCGCTGGACTACAAAGACAACATCATGGGCAGGTCCACTAGGACAGAGAAAAAGAGGAAGACCAAACGCACGCTGGGCAGACGATATCATAAAAGTAGCAGGTACTCAATGGCTGCGAGCGGCAGAGAATAGAGAGTACTGGTCATCTCTGGAGGAGGCCTTCACCTTTCATTGAGAGGGTTCTTGCAAACAAAATACAAACTGACTTTATCTAATTAATTAAATCAATATTATATCATTATTCTATCCAATATAACATTCATTCCAAATCTAATAATTATTTAACAATATTATGATTGTGTTATGAATCTTATTTATATTTTAGTCATATTATTTATTTAATTGAAAATAGAATTAATTTACTAAAATTAATTAGTAAAATAAATTTGAAACTGAGAATTATTTTGCATGCACATTGTTATTGAAATTGAAATTGTTTTATGAATAAGCAAGAAATAAAAGGCTTTTTATATTTTATTATTTTTATTTATTAGCGTTTGAAGATCTAAGTAATTACAGTTGATGGACCGAATATTCTGCATTAGAATGGTAAAGAAATAGCTTCCATTTTTCACATAAGATTTAGTATTTTCAGGGCCACATATGTAATTCTCGGATACAGAAAATTGGTCAAGATTTGTCATTATATCATTTATGTTATTAGACATAGTTGTTCGAAATTAAGGGCAAAGGCAAACCAATGCAAAAAATAAGGCCGTATAAATGAGGCAGTAACAACTTAGGGACTTTTATTGTCTATGATGGTGAGTCAGGTGTAGTCTTAACGTTAATAAATATGCGTATGTATAAAGTGTGGATGGTTGAAGTGTTAATTGTGCAGTAGTCAACATTAAACAGCTTAAATACAGTGCAAGAATAAGTTTCAACAAAACAAAATACAGCGAACATAGAACAAGCTGAATCAAGAACCGGTAACAGAAAAGGAGAGACTATTAAAAGGTGAACCAGTCATGGATTGTTTGCAACAGTCGTTGCTGACATCCCCTGAATTTGCAGTTCACTTTTAATAACAATAGAGGGGCTGTCAGGATTCATCTTCATCATGATACGACCGTCCACGGTCCAGCAAAACATGTACTGGTTCATCTTAGCATAGTTTCGTGCCAGATAGAAAAGTCGCTTAGAGATGAAAGTTAACCGTTCCGCAGCATAAATAGGCGCTTTTGGAGCTGCTATGCCCAAGTGAGTAGAGTTCAGTTTGTTGTTAGGATTCTGCTTGTTGAGGTCCTTAACAGCTGCCAAAAAGTTGGTTTTGGTTAGGCTATTAGTAAATTCGACTGTGATGGTAGAATTTGGACTTTCCTTCTTTGACGGCTGTCGAGAAACGTCGCGTATGTCTGATACTTCTAACCTTAATTCAAGTTGCTTTGATAGCTCAAATAAAGCGTCATATAACATCTTTTTGGATTCCTTAGTTCTCTTAGGTACGTTGCGAAGCTCAATGCATGTCTTCACTAAGGAACGGTCGAATGACTCCACTTTTCTTCTAGCGCAGTTAATTTAGAAACCATGGAGTTGCGTTCTTTTTCCAAGCCAATATTTTTTGTATCGAGTGATGTTAAGTGGTCCGATACATATTTCACTGACTTTTCTATATCGGTGAATGTTTCCTCTATTTTCGAGTTAGAAGTTTTTATTTCGATAAAATAACTCTCCAGCTTATCCATACGGGTGTTTTGCAAACAAGACATATTATGTATCATGTCTCTCATTTCTGCTATTTCGTTCCTGAACTCGGCCAAGTAGTTACTATCATTATTGGCATCAACTGACAGACATCCTCTATCGTCGTTATCATTGCCTGACATACATCGCTGCTTATTTGTTCTTTTGGTAACATTTTTATTTTTATTACTGCTGTTGGTTGTTTCGTCATCCGCGAACAATTTTCTAGTTTCTGCTGCCGAACGTGAAGGTAGGTTTGGTGGTGTTGGTGGCTTCGACATATTTAGCGCGTTACTAGAGATACTTGAACCTCCGACCTGCGGCACACTTATTAGCCAGAGCTCTTATCCAAAGCGCCAAGGGACCAATTGGAGGTTATTGGAAGTCGATGCACAGCGGCGGCGGCGGCACGTGGCCGCAGTCAACGCGTACAAACTTTATACTTATAGACTTTATAAAACTTGTTTGTTTTTAGGGCTCCGTACCCAAAGGGTAAAAACGGGACCCTATTACTAAATATCCTATTAATAAAACTACCATGAACCGTGATAGCTAGACAGTTGAAATTTTCACCGATGATGTATTTCTGTTGCCGCTATAACTAAAATACTAAAAACAGAATAAAATAAATATTTAAGTGGGGCTCCCATACAACAAACATATTTTTTTTTGCCGTTTTTGTGATAATGGTACGGAACCCTTCATGCGCGGGTCCAACTCGCACTTGGTCAGTTTTATTTTCAACGTTTAATTAGGCGATTTGTTTTTGAGCTGAAATTAAAAAGGCTGATTAACAATGTATGCATTATTAAACCTGCTTTCTCTTAACACATCTTTCTTCAGCCTCCGATTCCGATTTCCATTCCGATAAACCAAATTTAAAATCACCGATTCCGACTTCGGTTCCAATATAAACACTTCCGTAACATCCCTCAAGATAGGCAGTCGCTTTATGTAAAATACCGGTATTTAGCTGTATTGGACTGGACTGGAAGCTGACTCAGTTGGGTAAATGCTAGGCAGATTGATTGTTTGGGGTAGATATAAAGTAGATACAAACATACAGTGGAACAGAGAACCTGCCTTTTTGGCAAGTCGGTTAAAAAAGGGTTATTTTATTATTCTGCGGTTGAAACTTCTCGTTATTTATTTACATGTAAAGGTAATCTTAGATTTTAATGTATTAAAAATACAACCGACTTCCAAATAAAAAACAATAATGTGAAAAATAACTTCAATTTCGGAAGTCGGTGTTCTGGTTTTATTTTCTTCGTTTTTTGACACCGACTTCCGAAATTGAAGTTATTTTTCACATTATTGTTTTTTATTTGGAAGTCGGTTGTATTTTTTGTAAAAAGTTTTTTTTATTTTTCACTTTTTAGTTGTGCTACACAATTTATATAGGCTAGGTACCAATAATGCCCAAAGTGAAACCAGAATAGATTTACCCAATAACATGAAACTTAAACAAATTCGGTCGAATAAGGGTATACCAAGGTGAACTGTTTACACCTGCGTACCCCTTTAGAGCGTACTAGTGTGATGTTATGTTATGAAATGGTGTAAACAATAAACATAAATGCGATTGCAGCTATCCCGAGTGATTTGCCGTCATTTATTGAAGAGTTGTGATGTGTATCTCCGAAGTTCTTCATCAGATCTTGATGAAAATTAAATGGGACCACATGACAAACACCAGCTTTCAAATAAAAAAAGAATCATCAAAATCGGTTCACCCAGTAACAAGTTCTGAGGTAACACACATAAAAAAAAAAAAAAATACAGTCGAATTGAGAACCTCCTCCTTTTTTTGAAGTCGGTTAAAAAGGGTATTCTGAGAAGGGTGACTGAAAGCTTAAATCAATCTGAAACTGGCAGAAGACTGAAACCTGTAAAAATAGATAGAAAATAAATGGTAAAGATAAACAATTCTGGCTGGCCAATATGTTTTCGGGGATCTTTACGGGTTTTCATTAAAACGGAACGTGTGAGTGAGTGCCGAAATATTAAATTCCACTCCTGGTATGTCTATTTTCAGAACTAAGCAGAGTACTGAAAATCCGAGAGCGCGCATTAATATAAGGCTTACATTTAACTCTCATCTATTGTAAGTAAAACAGGCATTCGTTAACTAATAGTTTTAAAGATTTCGTCCAATAAATAGAAAAAAAAAACCAACCCAACCCAATCAGCAAGCCATGGTTTTGCCACGAGATATAGAGTAAAAATATAGAAATGCACGACATTTACCACTGGCTAAATATAATACCCAGAGACCGCAAACTGGTAAACATGAGGTAGGATGTCCTGAGGCTAGGTGGAGCGCAGATCTTTCGCAGGGTGGTAGCAGCTTGATGAAATAATCGAAGCGAATGGTGTGCAATTAGGTTTATGTCCAGCAGTGAACTGCTGTAGGCTGGTGAAATATAAAATTCCAACATAATACTGGCCGTAGCCTTTAGCGTGGTGAACATTAAAACGGTCAACTTCATAATCGGTTTTGATAGTTAAGAACTTGGAGACACTGCATTAAATACATTCCATTCCCAAATCAAATGTAACTGTTAATGTTTTATTAATGGTTTACTTGTATTTGTTTTAAGTTTGGATGTCAGTTTAGGATAAACGGCGCGGCTTCTGGGACGTCGTGGTATCACAATACATTAGCATCTCACCTGGCCCGCTGTAGACACACCCGGTGTCGGCGGAGGGCGGACAATGGGTACAGGGGGCGACGGAAGACCCCGAGTCCGTCACCCCCAATCATCAAGACCCGAAGTGGTGGCACATAGTGTTCCAAGCGCGCTCCTCTTAGCCATATGGAGGCGAATCAAACACCTCACTCACCCCTCCCCCCCCCGAATCTGAGGTGGAGGCCCGCGGCTGCGGACCGGGACTATCTGGGGATTGAGGAAGGATCGAACGTTCCCGCGACCCCCGCCGTGGCATGAGGCCTGTGATGGAACACCGGTGTGGTTTATAGTCAGTAGGAGTCTTACTGGGGCACCACTGCTCTAGGTTTTTGCATGGGTTAGTGTTTTACCTCCCTGAAGATGGAAGTAAATGAGCTTTGTTATAATTTCTTAGATTTGCAGGTAAATAATTACAGTAGACACATCCACCTTACACACTTACGCGAAAGAAAAGTCAAATATTTACAAAACCACGGTATGGTTGTCAAACCTTCGGTTGACATTCAAAAGCCAAGTTGGCACTGACAATATTCTCGACTCTAACGTCATGGGTGTAATTTTCGAGGTTTTTAACCGACTTCCCAAAAAGGAGGAGGTTCTATGTTCGACTTCATGTTTGTTTTTTGACCGATTACTCCGTCAATTGTGGACCGATTTTGAAAAATCTTTTTTTGTTTAAAAAAGTATGTTCCGAAATTGGTCCCATTTTAATTTGGTGAAGATCTGATGAAGGACTTCGGAGATATACAACAGAACTCTTCAATAAATAACGGCAAACCTCTCGGGATTGTTGCAATCGCATGTCTGTTTGTTGTTTATAATATTTCATAACATAACATCACGCCAGTTCGCTCTTAAGGGGTAAGCAGATCTCTCAATTTACCGGTTATGTTCAAGTTTCATGAAATCTATTCTGGCGAAATAGTTCCCTTACTAACTTGCCTATTAGGTACGTACAACTAAAAAGTGAAAAATAAAAAAACTTTTTTCAAAAAAATACTACGGACTTCCAAATACAAAACTACAAAGTGAAAAATAACTTAACTTTTTTAAGTCCGAGTCCATAACGCAAAAAAATGGTACCTACGAAAGACACCGACTTAAAAAAGTTAAGTTATTTTTCACTTTGTAGTTTTGTATTTGGAAGTCGGTAGTATTTTTTTGCAAAAAGTTTTTTTATTTGTTCACTGATAACAAACTTGAGAAAATCGAAATCCAAGATCATCATCATCATGATTTCAGCCGTAGGACGTCGACTGCTGGACATAAGCCACCTTCAAATTCACCACCACGATCGGTTCTGTGCGTCTCGCATCCAGCGGATTCGCATTCAGCTGACCAGGTCATCGCTTCAACGCTGCGTCTTCCGGTACGCAATTGTTACTCCAGAACTTTGCGGCCCATCGAACATCTGTTCTCCGAGTAATGTGCCCCTCCTACTGCCACTTAAGTTTGGCAATCTTACATAACGAAACGGAGGCTAGTTTCAAAACTCAAAGCTACATTATATCATAAAATAAAACGAATTTGCAATCTCCGAGTACATTCCATTTTACCGAGATGTTTGATAATGAGCAGCAAATTCTGTCAATTTATACGAAATTACGGTAATTTCGGTAAATGAAAAATGTGGTAAGATGGTGATGGTGTGTAAGAGATATTTCAAGTTGATATAATAGGTACGAAATAGTTATATTCGTTCTAAAAAGTGGATGTAAGTGGAAATGCCGGGAGGTGACGGCCTAGTAAGACATTTATAGAACTTAAACGAAACAAAAGAACAAAAAGAGGATAGGAATTTATACTTAGGTACTTACCCCCATGGGAAAAAGGCGAGTGTTTATTTATTAATTGAAGAGTTGTCAGGATTGAATTTTCATGAAAATTTATCGATAATTATACCAAAATCACCTGCAATATAACCATTAAAATTTAGTCCGGCAAATATCTGTCATCATCATCTTCATTTCAGCCGAAAGATGTCCACTACCGAACATAGGCCTCCCCAAGTGTCGACACAATGACCGATTCCTTGCGTCTCGTACCCAGCGGATTCCCGCCACCTTAACCACATCATCGGTACATCTAGTGGGAGGCTTTTCAATGCAGCGTCTTCCGGTTCGCAGTGGCCACTCTAGAAATTTTCGACCCCATCAACCATCCGAAATATCAGTGCATCCTAGAAAATCTACCCGGCCGGCTATTATTAATTTCTTATCGAAAAGTGTGTTTGGAAGGTAATCATGATTTTGATCACAGTAAAATGTTAATGATCTTTCAATAAAATGCGCAATTAAAAGACTTTGATAAGGTTTTTAATCAGAAATACGTTTACGTGACAATATTAAGTTTAATTTCTTACAACCAAATAAAAGGATTATATTACTGTTTCTAATAATTATAGAAATAAATTACACATGGGTAATTGAAAACAGTAATATAATCCATTTCCTTGGTAGTCGACCGAAGATGTGTCAACATGTAAGTTTATTCATCTCCACAAATTACATCCTTAACTTAACTATTTACGTTGACAGATATTTTTACAAAAAATGTAATTTGTGGGAGATCTAGAGTCTAAACTAAGCCTAGGCCTGTACTTCAGAACTCCAGGCCTCCCATTAGAGGTAATGGGGTTCTATGTTGACTATTTAGAAATAATCAACATAGAACTAACTAATGCGAATGAGTGATGGTTTAAGTGGATGGTGCGTATGTGTGTGTGCGTGTATATGCGCATGTGTGTGTATGCGTGTGTGTGAGTGTTGTATGTATAATAATTAATAATTTATTGTACTTAAATATTATATAAATTTATAAACACAGAACGTACAAAACCATAATATTACCTATAGTGCTCGCCAAACTTCTGGGTCGCCCTGAAGTTGGCTTTCCGATGCACAAGGCACGAATCAGAATCAGAACTTTATTTGTAAAACATAGGTTACACAGCCGTGTGTGGGATGTTACAACATGAAAGAGACTCTCTATGTTTTGCCATGAGGCGTACAAATATGATTTTAAATATCCAGTATAATTGATTACTGATACAATAAATTAACAATAGAAGAGCCAGAATACACACATGCACATTTCCGAATCAACATCATAATAAACGCAACAATTAAAAACATCGCCACAATTTCAATAAGTAAATTCTACAGTACATGTCAATTAGTTAAGTATCCAAATGTTAAATGTCATATAATAATCAATCCATAATAAAACGCAAATTTAAACAATAATACAGAGTGGTCAATAATAAATAAAAAAAATAAAAGTCAAAGATTCTAAAATGAGGAGTCAAAAAAAAAAAAAACAATATAAGATGTCAAAATAAATTACAGTAAAAAAAATATAATAATAATACTCAGAAATGTCAATATTTCAAAAACAAAATATACTAATAATAAGAACGGAACTACCACATTGATTAAAACTCAATTTTTTCCTTCAGAAATTCGGAAACATTATAATAGGATTTACTTACAAGAAACTTCTTTAAGTGGCTTTTAAAAAGATTAATGTTTAAGACTTTAATTGTTTCTGGTATGTGATCATAAATAATAGGTGCCATGCAAAAAACACTATTACGCATCAGTGCAGTTTTGGACTGTCTCGAGCATAACATATTGACATTTCGTCGACTCCGGCTATTTCTATCTGAAAGCTTGGGAAACAGATTTGGGTTGGTTTTCACAAATACTGCAACTTCGAATATGTACATACACGGTAATGTCAGTATTTTACATTCAACAAAAAAAGGTTTGCAAGTGTCCGTAGATTTTAACCCGAACATTGCCCTCATGCACTTTTTTTGGGTTTTAAATATCAGCTCCCTATTGGTTGAGTTGCCCCAAAAAATAACACCGTATCTTAATATTGAACCAGCCATGCCATGATAAGCTGTAACAATAGCGTCCGTTCCTATGACTGGCGCAAGTTTATATAAAGCGTAAGCAGACTTGCTAAGTCTCTTCGCCAAATCTACCGTGTGTGCCTTCCAATCTAGTCGTTGGTCTAAGATTAAGCCAAGGAATTTGGTTGTGTTAATTTGATTTATTTTGTTGTTTTCGTAGTGTATATTCATAGTCAAATTCTTGCGTTGGTTGAATGCCATTAATTTGGTCTTGTCTATATTTATCTTAAGGTTATTGTTATTTAGCCATTGTATTATTGAATTTATAGTATTAGTAATGTCATTATGATAATTTAGTTTGTCTTTACAGTCAATCGTAACGGTGCTGTCGTCGGCAAAAAGTGTCATCTGATGTTTTGTCACTTTTGGCAGGTCATTTATATAGAGTATAAATAGAGGGGGGGCAAGCACGGTCCCTTGTGGCACACCATATGTGACTGTTCTATCATGCGACCGATATACTATTTCTTTTTTTGTTTTTGGGTCTACCTGTGTAATTTCCACATACTGTATACGATTTTTTAAATATGACTCGATAAGCTGTAAAATATTGCCTCTTATTCCGTAAGCGTATAATTTATTTAGCAGGATATTGTGGTCTACGTAGTCAAAGGCTTGAGTCATATCACAGTAGATGGAACACACAGGTATATTTCGGTCAACATTTGTGATTACTTTATTCAAGAAGTCATATATGGCCATATTAATGGTTTTGTTTTTTCTGAAGCCTTTTTGTTCTTCCGTCAAGATGTCTTGTTTGACTAAATATTTATAAATTTGTTCATATATGTATTTTAAAAGTACCTTTGAAAATATAGGAACAAGTGCAATAGGCCTGTATGATTCCGCTTTATCTTTATCGTTTTTCTTGTGCAGTTGTTTCACTACAGCAGTCTTGAGTTCGGTCGGATATATAGCTCGCGTTATGCATAGATTCATTATGTAACTTAAATGACCGCTAATGATGTCGGACACATATTTTACTATTTCTGTAGATATACCGTCATGTCCTACGCTCTTAGTATTTTTTAAAGATTTGATTATCCGTTTTATGTCGTCTTCATGGCTAGTTGCCATAAAAATCGAACTTTTTTGTTTGGATATGTTGGAGGTGACTTGTATACCGGTATTAAAAACAGGTTTAATTTTGTCAATGAAAAAGTCGTTAAAAATATTAGCTATATCACGGGGATCTGTTATATTTTTATCATCCATTTTAATGTTAGCAATTGTGTTTTTAGGCAATTTTGGTTTTGACTGGTTTATGATCTCCCATGTTGCTTTTGATTTGTTTACTGCCGATTTGATTTTATATGTGTTTTGAGCACGTTTAGTTAATTTTACTATTCGCTTGTAGGTATTGGTATATGCATTAAGTTTTATTTTATTTGCGTCATTTCGGTTCAGACGGTAACTCCACAAAAGTGCCCTCTTCTTTTTACTGCAGGCTCTAATTCCTCGCGACACCCATTGAGGTCGTTTGTGTAATTTTATTTTTATTCGTTTTAATGGGAAGCACAGACGATAGAACATGGCAAAAGTCTCCATAAATAGGCTGTAAGCTTTATTCGGATCATCGCATTGATAAATATCAGAAAATGAGCTGTTATGTAGACATTGTCTAAATTTTTTCATATTTTCAAAACTATAGTCCCGTCGTTTTACATACCAGTGATTTATATGGAAAGACCCTCCTACAGGGCACTTCAATATTTGACAGGTGTGATCTGACAAAGCAAACTCAACCACTTCAGCTTTGCATTTAGTACCAAGATTATGAGCAAAGTTGTCAATACAAGTGTTACTTGTTAACCTGGTAGGTTGGTTGATTTCTAACTTTAAATTAAAATTAAGAAGCAGACATTCTAGATCAAGGCATATATTGCTACGTTTTAATGTGTCAATATTGAAATCACCGCATATCACAATATGTTGATTTTGTTTCTTTGTTAATATCAGTAATAATTTTTCCAAGCGTTCAAAATATATAGTCAAGTTACTAGTTTTTGGGATTCTGTAAATACAAACGAGAATGGTGTTTGATTGGGTTAATTTAATAGCACAACATTCAAATGACAAACTCATTGCTAGTTTATTTATATCAGGCAAAGCTACCCACTGAAGTCCCTTTTGAACCAAGATACATGTACCACCTCGTTTTGCTTCTGTTCTACTAAAACACGCAGCCAGATTATAGTTTGGAATAGTCAGAAAATCTGCATAGCCTGACATAATGAAGTGTTCAGAAATACAGATGACGTCAATGTTAACATTCTTCGTGGTAAGTTCTTCTAGGCACACAGTAAGAGCATCTGATTTATTTAGAAGTCCTGCTATGTTTTGATGTAAGATATGTAAATAATTTTCATAGAAATAACTGGTTACTCGGCAATTCGTTAGTTTGGTACAGCTCCTTTACATTGGTTTGTCTATAAAATATGTCATATGTTTTTAGACCTTGAATAAAGATGACAATATCTTTGAAAATTGTATTCATGCCATAATTATTTATTAGTAAAGTGCGTTTTGAAAACATCGTGTAAACACTTGATAGATTCTTATCCAGGAAAGTATGCATGATGAAGAGGATGTCCAGGAAGTATGCATGCTCATGTGTTAATGTGTCGAGATAAAGTAGGTTGTTAAAAACTTCGGCCCTCCAATTGTACATAGTCTTATAGTCATTGTATTTATAAGTCGGGGCACAGATTATGACATTCGTGTGTTTTATTTTCTGTAAGGTCGACCGAATACATAATACCAGCTGGAAGTAGTCGTTTGTACTGCTAAAGTCCTCCTCCCGTATATAATGCAAAAATCATTGTATGTAAATTCTTCTAATCTGGTTTCTATGCCATTTAATAACTGCTCGGTTTTACAGTTCGGCATTAAATAATGACATATGTTTTCCGAATGTTTACGAAGTGTTGTTCCTGCAATATTTCTAACTTTGTTTTTGTTGTTGGTACTCAAAATTCAGATATTACAGTCTGTTGTCTTTAATTGTAATCGTTCTTTAGGTTGAGGACTTGTTGTTGTAGTTTTAGGGCGCTTGTTGAGGGTAGGCGTTATTGTTTTATTTTGCATGTCGGGGGTAGGCGTTTTTATTTGTTTTTGTAAACAATGCAGAGATCCCGCTTCTGGCAACAAGGCTGCTTTTTTAAAACTCACACCTAATGTTTCGTGATGTTGTGATGTGTTAGAGTCACGTCCTGTAGAAGACATATCAGTTTGTGTTGCCTGGTGGATAGTACATTTTTTTAATTTTTGCAAACAGTTTATATCTTTGTTTGGGGTAGACTTCCTAGCTTTACTCTTTCTAATACGACTTGGTGTTATATTTGTGTTATCCGATAGACTAAGGTTTTTGTAAGTTTCTACTACTTTCAAGGTCTTGTTGAGATCAGATTTTAAGCGGAAGTTTTCAGTATTAAGGTTCTCAATTTCATGGTGAGCACTAGTTAATTGGCTTGTAAGCTCAATTATCTTCTCATTTAATTCAGTAACTGATTGACTTTCGTTAAATGACGTGTTCGGGAGACTTATCATGGTGGTATCAAACAGAGGAGACTCACATCTTGAAATATTGTCAAGTGAGCTTGCCCGTCGGGGTTTGCTACTGCGATATGTGATAGAAAGATAAAAAATGCTTCGTGTATTGGAACGTAATCGGATCGATGTCAAAAGACCAGTGTATCCAAATAAAATAGCTGTTGGCAGTGCAATTTCTGAACGAATACTATTCTATCAGTAATAATGTGCTGATCTGTGATTGGATCGTGAAGAATCGGCTGTCCTTTGTTTATATTGAATATTTACTGATTTCAAATTTGCAACTGTCCTTCTTAGTCTTTTTTGGTCCAGTGTTTGTTTTATCCATGGAAATGTTATTTTGTTAGCAATATGGTATATAATATATGAAAGCCAACCTGGGTATTGTGGTGCTGTTGATTTTAATCCACGTTCACTGCTAATTAAGGTCTTGCACTGTGACTGTCATATTTCATGAGAAACAAGGTTTTTATCTTAGATAACACTTTCACTGGTTCCCTTTTAAACGTAGACTGTAGTTATGTATTCAAATAATGATTCCTGCAAGATATACAATTTTTTTTTAGATTTACTTTCTCCCAACGATGTTGACAGGTTGACAGTCCTGTCAAAGTGTCACGAAACAGTGCTGTTTTTGTATGAGATTTACTTTTTACTTTTACTTACTTTTATTTACTTTTACTTGAAGTTGATTACAATGGCTGTGGAGTAGCGCAGCCATTGTAATTAACTTCAAGGCGGCCAATAAGTTTGGCGAGAACTATACATTTCCATCCCCCGGAAACTTTCACTACTAGCGAAATTAATTATCAGATAAAACAGAACGTTTATATCAATATAAAAATTAATAAAAGTAAGATAGTAGAAGTACCCACGTATTTTTTTTTATTCAACAATTATGTTGTCCCTACTGCTGGGCTAACCGGTGTGTAGCCTCCTCTTGTAGCGGCATATATGCCGCCATATAAAAACGAATGACCTGACGTAACATAAAATCCAGCATCGCACAAGCAGAATTTTTGACGCGATTTGAACACATACAACAATCCGACAACAACCGTCGGGCAGTCAACCACCAGGCACAACACCCCTCTGGTCAAAGGGTACTCTCTTTTCAATGGACTTTACACCATGTTCCGCATACCTTCAAACTCCGACCAGCCCAAACGCTTCTAAAGCCATACACTAGCATTTACCAGGCCTTCCTCGGTGACGACGCCCATTCTCTAGCTGCCGTTGCGTAACCCGCCTAAACCTTGAATTGCAATTATTACTCAAGTAAAGGATATAATTGCTCTTAAAAGTTCCGGTCGGGTAGTCAACTTGACAACTCTAATGTCATTGTCACTCCTAAAAATAACTGATTACTGTATACAAAGTGAATATTAAGTGTCTTTTAAGAATCCGCTCGAGCATCTGCAAAGGAACATTTCGATATCAAAAACACAGTGCAAACTATTCGCTTCACGCGAAAAAAGTGCAAAAAAAATCTAAAGAAGATTGTGAATCTACCCTACATGTGCACGCCAATATACAAACGCGCTGTACCTACCAACATAACAATTCAAACAAACTGTTGACAGTCGGAGGGTTGCCAGCAAAAGGACCAAAAAAGTGCCAAAAATAAAACGTCATCATGGATAAAAATATGGAAATGTTATTATCAAAACTCGTAGAAAAGCTGAATCAACAAACCGTAACAATAACAAAGTCTGTCACCGAAAATGTACTAGAAGCATTGAAAATGAAACGTATCGCGGAGGAAAATGTTCTGCTTAAAAACAAAGTCACTGAACTTGAACAAAAACTTAACTTCATAGATAAAGAAAAACGTAAAAATAACCTTGTGTTCTTTGGGACGGATGAAACAGGAAAAACTGAATGCGAACTCGTTGATTATATCAAAGGTATCATTTCAAACATGGGAATAAATATCGACAGCAATGTAATTAAAAATATATACAGTTGGGCGGTGGACTTCCAGCCCCAAAAATCGTCCTGTAGTAGTCTCACTCACAACGACATGGATAAAACACATAATCCTGAAAAACAAGGCCAACCTTCCCTCAGGCATCTATATTAAAGAAGATTTCCCGAAAGAAGTATTAGAGAAACGTAAACAACTACAGCTGCAAAAAAGAAAGAAGAAAGAAAAAGAAAGAAAAAGAAAGGCAACACTGCATTTCTGAAATACGACAAATTAATAATTAAAACGCCATCACAACAAGACAAAAACAAAAGGAAAAGAGAGGGGTCACTTTCGCCCACTATGTCGACGCAAAAGAAAAGCAACGCACAGAATAGTCCAGGAAGTGTGGTGCCTAAAACAACAACAAAGGAAGTCCTAAAACCTGGTATACTTAGGTACGTCGAACGTGGCAGAGCTTCTACTTCACTATCAAAGCAGTCAAAAAACTAAAAGACCATATCGAGACCCGGAACCAAAACAAACAACCGAATACAACTGATTTGCGACAACCAACAATACTTAACAGTCTCCCAGTACGGCTGGTCCCCGCGGGAGCACTAGACTCCAACAAAAAGACGTGAAACATTCAAAATTGCAACGCTTCATACAAGAACATTAAGAACGCAAGAAAGCTTATTGGAATTATAAATGGCGCTAGAAAGCTTAAACTACGACATCCTAGGCATAAGTGAAATGAGGAGACTGAGCGAAAGAACAGTAGAAAATAATGACTACATACTATACCAAAAAGGTGAAACAGCGGGACAACGAGGAGTAGGCTTCATCATAAAAAGAACATTGAAAAACTTCATACAAGAGCTTATAGGAATATCAGACAGATTAGCAATACTCAACATTAATTTACCAAGCTACAAAAAGCTATGGACAATCTTACAAGTATATTCACCCACCGAGCTAGCATCGAAAAGTGACATCGAGGATTTCTACATGAATCTATCAGACTTTGTTAGGACATATCAGAACAACTACCTCATAGTAATGAGAGATTTTAACGCCCAGGTTGGTATCAGAGAAGCGGGTGAAGAATTGATAATGGGAAAGTATGGCCATGGAAAGAGGAGTATTAACGGACACAAACTTATTGATTTTTTATTACAAAACAACCTAGCACTGCTCAATTCAACCTTCAGTAAAAAACCCAAATCCAAATGGACATGGCTATCACCCAATGGAAAGCACAAAAATGTAATTGACTACAAATAACCAACAAGCCAAAGTTCTTCAGCGATGCACACGTTGTACAAAATCTTAACTTCAATACCAACTACCGCATGGTACGTTGCTGCCTAAGAATGAATAAAAAGCCATCCAGAGATAACTAACATAAATAACTCATCGCTGACATCAGAACAATATGGAAAAAAATTAATCCTCTTTTATAAAGGTCCTGCAAGAAATAGTCCGATATTAACATACTAGAAAAGTACAAACACATAGAGAAACACCTATCATCTTCACGAACTATGAAAGCAAATATAGTCAAGGAAACAAAGTTTAGCGAAAAGACAACAGAACTCCTAGAAAAAAGAAAAGCACTTATAGCAGATAAAGGAAACAGCCAAGATTACTACAAGATGATATCAAGCCTAAGCAAACAGATCAGAGAAAACATAAGAAAAGATAGAAAAACCAAAAGAATGAAAAAACTAGAAGATGAAATTCAAAAAGCGGGTGGAACTAAAAAACCTTTCAAGGAATTAAGGGAACAAGGCATGGAATGGATTTCTAAACAAAAAAAAGAAAAACACAACGGATCAAAACAAGTGACTAAACGTATAGAAGTTCAGAAGCTTGCTACAGACTACTACAAAACACTTTACTCCAACAAAGATGCGAACCAAGAAAACGCCTATACCTACAAAAATCCAATCACTATATATAAGGGAGCGGTCCCATCAATACTAACACAGGAAGTAAAGAAAGCCATCATGTCACAAAAATTAGATAAAGCACCTGGACCAGACAATTTATTTATTTATTTAAACTTCATGCACAAAGGTACAAAGGCGGACTTAATGCCTTAGGCATTCTCTACCAGTCAACCAAGGGTGGTGAAGAGATAACAAGGCAGGTGCATTTATATTTAAAACGTGGCATGCAAACAACAAAACAAAAAATTACAATAATAAGCCGTTTAAATACATGTATAACAAATATATCTTATACATATTATAATACATACCCATATAAATATATATACATACATATATTAAAAAGTAACGAAAATAAGTTATAGAGATGACCCCTCTCCCCGCTGAAAGTAAAACCGCAGTAACCGCTTGAAAGCATACCGACTGGTGGCTGTCCTGAATTTGAGAGGAAGCACGTTCCAGAGAAGAATAGACTGAATATGAAAGGAAGAATGAACAAAATCAGTAGTATGTGAAGGACAGAGTAGGAGAAGATTATTGGAGGAACGCAGATTTCTAGCGTGTGAAGAACTTAAATATTGAAAGTGAGACATAAGGTAAGAAGGTGGGGTGGGAGAGTTGAGTAGAGAGAAAAGCGTAGTTAGAGCGCGAAAACTTCTTCTCTGGCGAATGGGCATCCATTTGAGTTCAGACCTGTAGCTCGACACATGGTCATACTTTCTCAAGTTAAATATGAAACAAATACAGTGGTTGAGAAGCCTATCAAGCTTATCCAACAGAACCGCACTCAAGTCATAATAGCACACGTCACCATAGTCGATTATAGGGAAAATTAAAGTCTGCACAAGCATAGTCTTTGTCTTTGCGGGCAAAACGTTCCTCAGTCGATACAGGTATCGCAAAGTGCTGTTGACTCTTTGACTGACACTAGCAACCTGACTATGCCAGCCAAGTGTCGAGTCAAGATGCAAACCGAGATCTTTTACGCTAGGGCTAATGGGAATGATGGTACCATTAAAAATAAGAGGAGACAACATATCGAATGAGCTGATGAGAGGCACGGTTGAGGAAGTATGCCCAATCTTAACGAAGTTATTTAATGATATCCTAACTACAGGCATTATTCCAGATCAATGGGGAGAATCCTATATTATTCTCCTCCATAAGAAAGGAAATAAAGACGAAATTAGTAATTACTGACCAATAAGCCTCATTTCGAATATTTACAAGGTCTTTGCAAAAATAATTTTGGAAAGGATAACACCTACATTGGACGAAAGTCAACCGATAGAGCAGGCAGGATTCCGAAAGAACTACCGTACCATTGATCATATCCATACAATTAAGCAAGTCATGGAAAAGTACAACGAATATCAGAAGCCCTTATACATCGCTTTTATCGATTATTCCAAGGCGTTTGACAGCCTGAATCACATATACATCTGGTCCAGTCTAAGAGAACAAGGAGTGGAAAATACCAATATCGAACTAATAAAAACCATGTACAGGAATAGTAAAAGCCGAATAAAACTAGAAACGAAAGGAGACCCTTTTCCTATAAACAGAGGCGTCCGACAAGGAGACCCGCTATCGCCCAAACTTTTCAATTCAGTGCTGGAAAATATTTTCAGACAATTAGATTGGGATGAGTTCGGTCTTAACATTAACGGTATCCGCCTTAAACATTTGAGATTCGCAGACGATATAATCCTATTAGAAGAATGTCCCAAGAAATTAGAACACATGATAAAAATCCTAGCGGACAAGAGCAGAGAAATAGGGCTAGAAATGAATGCGAGCAAAACAAAGCTGATGACTAACTCCACAGAAGTAAACATAGAAGTTAATGGAAAGAACTATGAATATGTGAGCGAATATGTTTACCTGGGACAAATTATCTCCCCCCATGACTCGATGTTCAAGGAAGTTAACAAAAGAATAGCCTGCGGGTGGAAAAAATACTGATCCCTCAAGGAAATAATGAAGAGCAAAGACATAGGCATGCATATTAAGAGAATGACTTTCAACAGTTGCATTCTACCATGCATAACATATGGATGCGAAACATGGTCGCTTACAAACAAGCTTATGGACAAACTAGCAAAATGTCAGAGGGCAATGGAGAGAAGCATGCTAGGAATTAAACTACGGGACAAGATCTTAAATTCAGGCATAAGAAGAAAAACTAAAGTAAAGGATATATTAACTCGCATCAATCATTTGAAATGGGGCAGGACAGGACACATGCTTCGATGTAAAATAAATAAATGGAGCAAACAAGTGACCCTATGGTACCCAAGAGACAGAACTAGAAATAAGGGACGCCCAAAAACAAGATGGGAAGAAGACATCCGCATAACTTTGGGGCCTTGTTGGACTAGAGTAGCAGAGGATAGAGCACAATGGAAGGAGTTGGAGGAGGCCTATGCCAACAGGCACGCCGAACTGCGGGACATCCTATAATTAATTGATCTAAACACTTCTTATTAGCAAAAAATGTGCATATGTACCCAAATTTCGGAAATAAATGGCTTTATTATTATTATTAAAGGATATAATTTAAAATACAAATCTGCCTGGCTGCCTATCCATATGGCGTGGAATGGAGAAAAAAGGAAAGGAGCGATGCTATGCAGCAATTTTATGCAATTCGATTGGTTGGCTCCGCTCCTCTTTTATCTGCTTCGCGCCAAATTGACAGACAGCCTAATCAGGATCTTTCCTGGATATAAAAATAAATATTGACATGTTTTTTAACGTGAAGTGACGTCTCAAGACTTCTAAATTTTGATGCGCTTTATCTTTGTCATATTTATTAATTTGATAAAGCAAAAATTACGTTTTAGGTTTATAATCTTATTGATGGACTTTCACTGGCAGATAGCAAATATTATAAGGAGTGACTTAACTAGGTACTTTCATTTAAGAAAGAGAATTAAGGTTTTTTGTTTTAGTTTTACGAATTCGCTGGCAGCAGCTGGTAATAATAATAACTGAATAATTCTGTCCTGCTAGACCTTCTCAATCTTCGTACTACTGGTATCGGGGGCCCTGGCGACCATAGCGCTGCAGCGCACCGGCTGGCTCGACCGCGTCGTGCAGTACCGGAAGCAGAAGCTCTTCCAAGAGTTGGGGGAAACATTATTTGTGCATGCCGTGTCAAACAAAACTACACTCAATTCTAAAAACCGTAAGCGTTCCTCATAGTTAAAAGAAAGAACGTATCGACATAGACTCACTGGATCTTCGTGTGTCCCTTTCACAGAGTTGAAATATGATTTGTTATTGGTTGGTTTGTTTAGGGTGACTGTCACTCGAAACAGGGTTCAACCAATCAACATTATTAGATGCGTGCAGTTTTAGAGCCTAAATTTTGGCTCGCGTTTCGGTAATAGTGAACCTTTCAGTTGTACAGCTTACAAATTCCATGGTCTGAGGGTCGAGACAAGTGACAATCTACCAACGAAAGCGTCGCCATAGCGATTAGAAAAAGTAAAAAAAAATATGGGACTGCCAAGCGCTATCAAAATGTCACGTGATCAATTTTTAATGATCTTTTCTCGGTGTTTTTCTCATGGTAGTCAGTTAGGAAATATCAGCTTCGTCTAGTCTAAATTGACAAAATAAAAGATTGACTGCAAGAAGTTATTTTTAATCTATTTCAAAAAATAAATATAATTTATCATTAAATTTTGGCATTTCGACCATCGCTCTCGCTGATACAATGATATTTGTCTTGAGCCATGTTTGTAGTTCATCATAGATGAAGCCGCCCATTGTACACTTGTTTTTGTAAATGTTTGTCCTGTATGTTTTTGTGGTGTACAATAAAGTATATAATAAATAAAACCTGAGTTGATATTCAAATAGTAAAGATACGGCCACCCAAGATCTTTTCAGGCAACCCTACAACAATCTATTCTACTCACTATCATCATCATTTGAGCTGAAAGACGTCCACTGCCGAAGATAGGTGGAGCCCTACACTTGGGGGAGCCCAATTGTAGGCCACCATTGTCGCAAAATTGACCGATCCCGTGCGTCTTACATCTAGTGGATTCCCGCAACCTTCACCAGGTCATCGGTCCACCTAGTGGAAGGCCTTTCAATGAAACTTTTCGACCCCATCAACCATCTGTTTTGCGAGCAATGTTAAGTTTGGCAATTCTTTGACTATGTCAGTAAACGTTTTTTCTTTGTACTTGTGAAATGCTCATGCGTACTGCGCTACCACGGGGAGATAGTGCAGTTATGTGGAACTCTTACTAGGGACCAAACCAGGGGTGCCAGACGACCCCATGTGGCACCCTTGGTCCCCCTGTGACGAGTCAGATGAGTGGCCCCGCCGCCTACCTCTTTTTGGCCGCAGGGGATAGGGAGAGAGGCTATAGCAATATTGACACTCCTTCTCCCCTGCGGCACCACCGCGTCCGCCATCAGACGATGGCGACCCCGTCCAGGCCGCGGAAGGTAGGGAGAGTGGCGCACAGCAATACCTCCCGCCGCGGCCCCCAAACCCCCAGCCGTGATGCCTCCCATACAACATCGCGGCTCACCTCAGTTGCGATGTCGCCCAAGTGGCACCGCAACCTAATTGTTGGCCGCTACGTCGTCGGCTTATCGGCAAAAGCCCTGACGACCGGCCCTTCCTCGGGTTCCTCTTTGCTTCACCGTGGGCGACCAAGCCACGGCTATTGAGCCTCTCACGTCTTGACAATGCAGGAACCTACCGGGAGGGATATTGGTAACACTGGTTCTCTAGCGGATGTCTTCATTTCTGATTCGATCACGCAAGGAAACCTATTCTACTGTTAAATATCATTCATGAAAATAAAGTTTAATCATAAACAAAAATACCTGCAGATTTTTTCAGTGCAATCTTAGTTTATTTTATCTTTCCCATGTCTTTCTCTTATGTAACATTTCCCTAAACGTGACGTTTCCTTAGTTACTAGTTTTTATTTACTTTCACCTGTCCCGGTGTCTGTAATCAAATCTTGCAAGTTAAATTTGACCAACTTCCCAGAGCCCGATTGAGTTAAAATTTTGCACACGTTTGTTTTTAATTTACCAATTTATACGCTTGTTTAAAAATATATTTAAAATCTGTTTGCTGCAGCTTGTTTTTTGCTTTCCACGTTTAGTGACGTCACGGGCATCGTCAGCGTCGATCGCGGCTGTAGTCCAACCAAAACCAGAAGGCTACGTGGACTCTCCTCACTGGGACTACGACTCTGTCTTACGACTGCTGACGCTCATAAGAGAGAGCGAGACAGCCAAAACTGTCCATAAGGCGTTGCGGCGCATGCTGCGGCCTACCAGATGTATCATGATGTCTATGAAGGAAAGCAAACACAGGTTCCCAAGCATAAAGGTACGGATCAGGAAAAGGTAACCATGGAAATGGTATGTGTCTCTTTCTTTATAATTAAACTGTCTTGAGAGAGTAAAAATAATAATAAAACAGAGATAAAAAACAGAGAGAGAATGAATGAACAAAATAAATTGAGAAGGAAAAATAAATAGAAAGAGAAAAGGCAGTGAGCCAAAAGCTAGCGGAATATTTTCCTTAGATATTTCTTCTTTTTACGGAAAATATGCCGCGAAATTTTGGACCTATTTCCTTTTATCTTTCTTCCTCTATTTAATTCACGTTTTCTCCTCTTTCCTTTTGGACTTGTCTATGCCTTAAAAACAACCTCAATTATTGTAGAAACAAGAAAATGAGATCTACTACGACGTAAGCAGTAGCAGCTCCGAGGAGGACACGCTGCCAGGCCTTCCCTCAGTGCCTGAAGACCAGGTGGTGTTGTCGATCAGCAACCCCATGAAGGCGCGTTTGCCTAGTGCGAGGATCAGCGTCAATCTACTCAGGTCATTTCATAGTCCTCCAAACTGAATCGCAAATGTAAGCAGAGATAAGGCATCGGCGCGGTAGTTATTATAGTGCAAATGTATGATTTTCGAATGCCGCTCATACTCCAAAAGGACTGCAATCTAACACAACCGCAGAGTCATCAGAGGCAGGAACAACGGCTTGACGTGCTTTCCGAGGGACGGGGTGTGACACTGCCAACTTCCAAACTCCGGGATGTCATAAACAAACACACATATTAACACAAATCAAACTTATAACACACCCTCTGTTTCTGCAATTTGCAGAATAACTTTAATTTCGGAAGTCGGTGTCAAAAAACTCAAAAATGAAACACCGAAATTCACTGCACTGAACACCTTCAAAAATTAAAATATTGCTTTAAGGGTAGTTTATGATTATAGATAAATGAATAAAGAGACAATAGATTGACAACTGACCAAAATAGATCCCAATGGGTCGAAGTGTCCCGAGTTATTTCTCGGCCCCTCCACACGATAATATAAGGATAGTGTATGCACTACAGTTAACATCACGCTTCACACACGCACATTATCATCTCTGGCACTGTGTGTTTTACAAATATAATGTGTGTTATATTTACCCTCACACAACATTAAGTTACAGTTTATTTGCAGAGAAATCCTGTTGGCTAGAGCGATAGCTGCCCGGCAGATACCGACTACAATGAAGACCATGTAAGTTCTTCTTCATCCGTCATAGGGCGGAAGGGCACAGAGTGTATACCAAGTGCGCCGCACAGTAATTAATTTTCGTCGTTGGTAATGAAGAGGGCTCGGAGTTTCTTCTTGTATGTATCTCTTGGTCAGCGGACAGTGTTCTTGAGAGTCAAATCAGCTTATGATGCTGACAGAATATTTTAGATATCGAGGCAGTTGCCTCCCCAACGCCGTCTTCTTCGAGCGGGATCAGCTCTCCTACAGGCGCAGGAACTACGGCTTGACGTGCTTTCTTAGGGATGGGGTGTGACACTGCCAACTACCAAACTCTGCAAAAAGTTTAAATCCTGCAGCATCGGACATCTAATAGCCTGCTCGACCAAACAGGCGCCCCATAAAAAACCATTGATTGCAACTCGCGTAGAGGCGGCGAACTTTTTCCCGAAGTTCTCTGAGGTTGGGCAGCAGTCTATGCAAAGCACTCACTACCTTTTCAATGCGGCGTGCTCAAAGTGCTTTTCGAAGTACCACCGACCATCCAAGGTTCTTGTTCTTCTTCTGCTCCTCGGCAGCTTATAGAACGCGCGGCGAGGCGCTATCTCTAAAACCAACTCCTTGACTTTCGTGAGGTCGACTTCACGACTCTCGTCTGGTCGATTCTACGCCATCCCGAGCATGACAAACTGGTTGGTCTCATCACAGGTATCCCACTTACTAACTAAGCCATAGCCAGAAACCACGCTCGGCTAGGGACACCATCCGGGTCTGGCGCGGTGTATCGAGCCCCCTTGCGTATACTGGTTGATCCTGCTTACCTTCAGTCACCCCCAACTAGTCTATCCAGTCCAAACCTACTCGTCCTCCACAATCCAGTAACTGAGTAACATGAAACCCCTTGACAAGACTGGTGTTAGATTTTGTGGCTTGTGACTGCCCGTAACGACTGCTAAATATCTAGAGATGACCGGTGGGATCAATAGATTATCGCGCTTTCCGAGGCATGGAGAGTTCTCGGTATTTAACAGAGTATCATTTATCCACGGGCTGACCATAGCAAATAAAATTGATGGATAAAAATGAACCAATAAAAAATACTAATATCTCTATTGCAGACCCGCCTGGTTAGAATTCGTAAAAAAGCGAAACCTCAGAACAACGACCGAGAAACATAAGACGACGACTGTATCTCCCAAAAGTAGTGGAGAAAATACACCGAATAAAGTGTAGCAAGTGGGGAAAATAGCCCCGAACCTAGTGGAGAAAGCAACCCCGTAGTTAGTCAGCGAGCGATGCTGAACCCCGAAGCTAGTGGATAAAGCAAACCCGAAGATAGTGGAGAAAGGAACCCCAAAGCTAGTGGTCCAAAGTCTTTAGAAACGTGTGATCTAAACATGTTTTATTGTGCGTAGGTGATGTGTATACAGACTTCAGTCACACGACAGCTGTCAGTCCTGTCAAGTTTCAAATACAAATGATGTGTATTAAAATATAGTTTAAAAATACTATTTCTGCATATAAGTTAACTAAACTAAGTGAACGAACAAAACATCAACTAATAATTAAGTGACAGTGTTATCTGCGAGTTCTAAGCACAAACTGTGAAGTAAAAATCAAGAAACTCTAAATTTCATAAAACATCCTAAAACATATAACTCATAGTGACAATATTCAACAAACAAAACAATACAACCCTTGAAACCTTACATGACTTTATTCATCAAAATAAGTGTGATAAAAACAATAATAATTTACATGATATGCATAAGTGATTCAAACTATGTTTTAACAATTTAAATCTGTCACAACTACCAACAAACAAAAAAGTGATTTGCCTGAACTAGTCACAAATTTCGACTTATCAGTACAAGTTCGAATGGCTTAGTGGTTGAGACATATCAACTTTTGTCGTTTAGCTCGCCTCTCACGAGTGGTCGTGAGTTCAAACCACGGTACCAACAATCACTTTTCATAAATTCCAAATTTCTCATTTGTAATCTATACCAATATTATAAAGAGGAAAGATTTTTTTGTTTGTTTGTTTGTTTGTACCGAATAGGCTCCAAAACTACTGGACCGATTTCAAAAATTCTTTCACCGTTGAGAAGCTACTCTATCCCCGGGTGACACAGGCTTCTTTTTGTCCCTGTATTCCCACGGGAAAGGAAAATACGCGGGTGAAACCGCGAGGCGTCCTCTAGTTTAAAATAAACGTCTACCAGTGGAACATTAGTAATAGATTTCTCCGAAAACATTACTCTACGAAGGACGCGTACCAGTCCAAGTTCTGAGACATTAACTGGGACTGAGTCACATAACTCCACACTAGATGGCACCACCAACAGTTTCCTTAATATATCAGATGATGACAACAACGAACTCCTAGAGTTAAGACAACAAATAGAGAAACTGCAATCGGAACTATGTGGCGTTCGTAAAGAAATAAACGATCTACGTAAAGAAAATACAGACCTTAAAAATACAAATATTAATATATCCAGCAAGCTCATGACTGTCACAGAATCCACAAAAAAGTCGAAGGAAGTTGAATCCGCAAGCGAAACACCACGTCAAAGTAATCAAGCTACAAAAAGTCTACAGAATACAATGATAGACCAGGCGACACAATGTATCCAGAGCACACTCGAAACAGCAAGTTCGCCTGCGCCATCAGGAATTATACACCATAATGTACTAATAAAACATAAATTAAAAGCAAAACTACAGAAGCTGTGCATTATAAGTGATAACAAGACTAATAAGATTCTGGCAAAAGTTATGGATGTATTCCCGAATTATAAAACATGTCATCTCTTGACACCTTTTTTTTTTTTTTTTGGGTGGGATATCATCCAATGACTTCTCCCGCTCTGCTGCTAGCGGGAGGGCATGTCAGACTTTTACTGACTAAAACCCACCCGTGTTCCTTCAGTTGCTTGAGCCAGGGCCACGGTAACTCTTTTTCAAATTTATCCGCGACCCAGACAGGCATTGGCCCTAGCGGACCCCGTCAGTTCTGCTGACATCTCTTTGAGGCGCGCGTGGAACACAACGCGCCGTTGACTCGGGCCTGGTCCTTATCGGACGACGAGCTACCCATTTCTCGCCGTCCGCAAGCCCGCGCCTACGGTGGCCGGGAATCTGCTTGCGACTCCCGACGCCCAGGGCGTCTCCTGCGGTGGCTAGGGGCGTGAGGGCGTCTCCGTTGCGTCTCCCTCACGCGTTCCGCCTCCTCCTTCGCGAGCATTACTGCTTCGCAGAAGGAGGAGACAGCTTCCCATAGCCTCTCGCTCCGTAACATGGCCTGAACCAGGGCCGGACGCGAGAGGTTGCCACCGCCGATCGCATCCACGAGGACACGGCGGTGCCCAGCCCAAGCGGGGCAGATCTCCACCGTATGCTCCACCGTGTCCTCCGGGCGATCCACACAATGGTGACACCCGGGCGTTTCCTCCCGCCTAATCCTGAACAGGAACCTCCCGAAACAGCCATGTCCGGTGAGGACCTGCATCAGGCGGAAGGTGAGGACGCCGTAGCGCCTCTCAAGCCACTCCTCAAAGAGGGGCCTTATCGCCGCAATTGTGGCGTGCCCAGCGCTGGGTTGCGACAGTCGCTCTCTCCATGTTGCCATGAGATCTTGCTGGAGCTCTGTCCGCCGAGCCGCGATTTGTCGCGGCCACGGAGTTTCGCCCCGCCGTTTCGCCTCCTCGCGCCACTCCCAAATATGCGCGAGGACTTTTGCTTCCAGATCCCATGGCGGCAATCCGGCAAGGAGGCTCGCCGCCCATCAGAGACCGTGCGGTATCCCCGGACCAGCCGGATGGCCATAACCTTTTGGGACGCGTTCAACCGGCGGACTGGTCGCAGCCTCAGAGAATGCGCCCACACCGGTGCCCCATAAAGGGCCATGGACCGCACGACCTCCGCGTAGAGCCTCCGGCAGGAGGCGTTTGGACCCCCTAGATTGGGCAAGAGCCGCTTGAGGGCAGCCCCGGCCCGCTCCAGTCTGGGAGCCAAACGTCGGAAATGCTCCACGAAATTCCACCGGCTATGGAGGACGAGTCCCAGGTACTTCATCGTCGACCCGACGCCAATGTGAACCCCTCCTACCGTTATTTGGGAACCGTGGCGCATTCCGAGGACCATGAAAACACATGGCCTCGGACTTGTGCAGGGATCTCTTGACACCTAATTGTGGTATTGAAACATTGTTGACGGGACTCAAATCAAAATTACAACACTACACAATGGAGGATAATTGTGTTATATTGATTGGCCCTGAGGACTTCATAACGACGAAAAACTACTTTAAATTGATTGTCTTTATAAGAAATAGCCTCATAGAAATACATAATACAAACATTATTTTATGTCTCCCTACTTATAAATATATTGATCATGCTAACATGTTTAACGCTAGAATTGGAAATTTTAATAACTTACTTTGCTTAGATGTAATGTCGCACGAATATGCCTATACACTTGACTCAAATTTAAATTTAGAATGGGACTACAATATGATCCACAAGCGGACAGGGTGTATTAGCAACAACGACATTTACACGATACTGAATGATGTTCGTAAGCTTATCGGACATTAATAACCGAAGTCGAAGGGATAACAGTAGCTTATGCGTAAGAACGTCCCACACAGCATTGATGTATAAAAGTGTATTTTGCATGGCGCCAGTCATATTTAACCACTTACCACGGTCAATCAAAGAATTGAACGTGAGTTTATTTAAGAAGCGACTAAAATCCTTACTGGTGAACAAAGCATATTACAGTATCTCGGAATTTTTAACAGACAAAAATCTAATGACAGAATGAATGCTAATGAAATACACAACTGTTTGTGCCTACAAATAAATTTTGTATATTGACATTAGTATTGTATATTGATACCTGTATTATATATTGACATTAGAATTGTATATTGACATTAGAATTGTATATCGACATTGGAATTGTATATTGACCTTAAAATTGTATATTATCATTAATATTGTATATTGACATTTGTACATATATTGACATAGTCTTATTATCTGTTTTTCAGTCTGTGCATTGACATGTACTGTATTGACATTTTTTTTTTTAAGTTATTATTATTGTTTTTCTTTTTTATTGACATTGATTTATATTGATATTTACATTGACATTGATTTCATTGATTTGTATTATGCAATTCTTTATAATTGTTGTTTTATTGTCCAGGCTTATTTTATTTGATTATTGAGATTTAGCTGGCTCGATTTTTATTTTTAATTACCTACTTGCAAACATTTGTACGCCCTCTGGCATAACATAGCGCACATGTTAAACAAATGAATAAATGACTTATGACTTATAAATGAGATAAAAGTTTTCAATAATGACATTATATTAGAATCTAACTCTAATGTTTCCTCGTGTAGTGGTAGTTTTAAGTTGGAAAAACAGAATATATATAGTAACAAAGATTTTTTTCGTATATAATAGTTTGGTTGTGATGCATCAAAATGTGAATGGATTGATAAGTAAATCGGACTTGTTATGTGTAAACCTTGAATATCTGAAGAACTCAGGGAAGGATGTTGATATTATCTGTATTACAGAACATAATATGATTAACTCTGACCTCATGTACCTAACGCTTCCAAATTATACTTTGGCAGCATCCTATAATAGGCACAATAGAAAGGGAGGATCGTGTATACTTTTAAAAACATTCATAAATACAAAAATACTACAAGAAATAGTCGGCCTTAGTGTTTCTAATGTAACAGAATGTTCAGCTATTGAACTACTGGAACATAATATTGTAATCATATGTATATACCGGCCACCAAAATGCACCCAAGATGAACTTAATTCTTTCTTTAACGTCTTACATGCTACACATTATAAATTGCGTAACCGGAACCTCACAAAAACTATTATGTGTGGTGATTACAACATCGATTTGTTAAAAAGAAATTCCAGTTCCTTGAGACTGATACATATAATTTCCAGCTTTGATATGAAAATTGGCACGCGCAATCCGACTCGGCCAAGGAGTAACACGTGCATTGACAACATTTTTCACAATATCAGAGGTAGCAAATGCGAAATCATTGACCTGGGTATGTCAGACCACACGGCTCAATTACTAAATTTTCCGGTAAAAAAACTTGCATCCTTAAATTTTGGTACACAAAAAAGCGAGACTTCAGTAAAGAAAACGTATTTAAATTTAGGGAATCCCTAATGAGCCTAAGTTTTCAAGATATATACTCTACTGATGATCCAGAACTAGCTTACGATTCATTTTTGGAATACTATAAACTTTTTTATGACCTATGCTTTCCAGTTATAAGAATAAAAAACAATATTGCTAAAAAATCTAAATGGCTATCTAAGGGAATTAGTCTGTGTTGTTGACACAAAAGACATCTACTATGGAAATATAGAATCAAACCAAGTGAAGCCAAAAAAAATGCTCTCAAGCAGTATAGCACTCGACTAAAAAAGATAGTAAAACTTAAACTTACACAAAAGTCTCAAAACAATTATCTTATATCTAATACAGAAAACAAATCAAAAGCCACATGGGGGATAATTAAAGCAAACAAAAGTCAATTACCAAAAGAAAATATTAAACAAATAAAAGTAAACAATCAAACTATATCTGACCCTCAAATTATTGCTGAAGAATTTAATAAATACTTAGTTAATATAATCAAACCAATAAATATATTTAAGAATTCCAATATCATTTTGTCATGTGACAATAATGTAATTAATGATTCTGTAATGAACTTGACATCTTACAATAATAGTAATAGTGATTTATATAATAATGATATTTTGACATCGACAGCTCACAATCCTAGTAATAATAATTTAAATAATAATAATTTGACGTTGACATCTCACAATAATAGTAATAATAATTTAAATATTAACAATAATTTGACATCACATAAAAACTCTTATAAATCTTTGTTCTTAAATCCTGGAATTCCATATGATATTTACAAAATAATTAAATCCTTAAAGAACACTAAAAGTACTGGATATGATGACATTACAACCTCTTCAATAAAAGAAGTAGCGCATGTTATCAGCCCAATACTATAGCCCAGAAAAAGTCTGTAGTAAAGCCACTATTCAAGAAAAATAACAAGGAGGATATGGCGTCCTATAGGCCTATAGCACTGATCCCTATATTTTCTAAGATATTAGAAAAAGTTATATATCATGCAATCAGTACTCATTTTGAAAAAAACAATCTGTTTGCAAAGGAACAAAAAGGCTTTAGGAAAAATAAATCAATTGACTTAGCAATTTATGATCTTTTAAAACCAATTTATACAAATATTGACAAACGTATTCCCGTGACTGCAATATTTATGGACATGACCAAAGCGTTTGACTACGCACATCATGAAACACTTCTGAATAAACTGTACAATTACGGAATAAGGGGCAATGTCCATAGATTATTAGAATCTTATTTAAGTGATAGATATCAGGTTGTAGAAATAAACGACATCAGCTCTCTAAATGGCACAGAACAAAAATATCAATCTAAACCTAAAAACGTACTATACGGTGTACCACAAGGTAGTGTGCTAGGGCCGCTCTTATTCTTAATTTACATTAACGACCTGCCTAACGTCACACAACACCCTATGATTCTTTTTGCTGACGACAGCACAGTTATTTTTACTGGTGAAATATGGATACTTTTGAAGCAGATGTAAATAGTACCCTTAATGTAATAATTAACTGGCTGACAAATAACAACCTGGTCATCAATTTAGAAAAAACTAAATTAGTCACATTCCCTCGAAAGAGTAAAAACAATTTCAACATTCAACATGATGGTACAGTAATTGAACAAGTCAGCTGCGTAAATGAAATAAAAAACGGCACAAATACAGCGCAAATGTAGACAAGACCATTATACCTACCTACGTAATATGTGCAAGGATATTGAGTGTCATGCAGACAGGTATGAGTCCAGAGACTTGTATCACAAAATCCGTCTCATTACGAAGAGTCTGTCTTCCAAAACCTGGGCCATCGAAGATCAGAATGGCCAAGTAGTCACTGAATTGGGCAAAATTTCGGGAGTTTGGAGGAATTACTGGCAGTCCTTGATGCTCAGTCGTGAAATTTCGCTCCCACGGCACCTGAGACTGATGTGCTCGAGCCGGATATTCTCGAGTCGGAGGTGAGAGCCGCTATCCAACATCTAAAGAATGGGAAAGCCACAGGAAAAGATGAGATCCCAATTGAAACCATACGTGCATTGGGAGAGCGTAGCGTTCATATCTTCCACATCATTTGCAACAAGATATGGCTCACAGGCAAATGGCCCTCCGAGTGGGCTCACACCGTCTTCACTCCCCTTCATAAAAAAGGTTCCACGAAGAAGTGTAGTAACTTTCGACTTGCCTAATAACACACCCCAGCAAAATAATGTTACACATAATAAACGAGCTACTGAAGGCATATTTGTCCAGAGAAATTGCACCAGAACAAGCCGGATTTGTAAAAGAAAAAGGAACCCGTGAACAAATTCCCATCCTTCGCCAAATCATTGAGAAGGCTCAAGAATTCAACAAGCCGACATACATATGCTTTGTTGATTTCTCCAAAGCGTTCGACTCAGTGAAATGGCCAATGTTGTGGAAAACACTACTGGACATGGGTACACCTCAACACCTCGTGCACCTGCTCAGGGAGATCTACGAAGGGGGAACAGCTTCAGTGCGGACAGATAACTTCCTCTCAGATAGTTTCCATCCAAGTGCGGGCGTGTGACAGGGATGCATAATATCGCCATTCCAATTTAACGTCTACACCGAGCTTGTAATGCGAATCACTCTCGAAGATTGGACCGAAGGTGTTGTGATTGGTGGATGCAAAATCGTGAACTTGCGGTACGCAGATGATACCACTTTATTTGCGAGTAACGCTGACCTTATGGAGGAATTACTTCTCAGGATGGAGCGCATAAGCCTCACGTTTGTTTTGAGAATAAACCGATCTAATCCAAAATGATGATCGTGGACCGCGTCAACGACAACTCGCCCGAAGTGACACGTATCGCGAACTGCGACGTGGTTCAGACCTATGTCTACCTTGGGGCTTTGATCTCAAACAACGGCGGCTGCGTAGATGAAGTGAACCGACGTATGGCCATGACCAGAACTGCGATGGAAAAGCTAGGAAAAGTGTGGAGGAATTGCAACATTACCAAAGCCACCAAAATCAGGCTTATACGAACAATTGTGTTCCCCATTTTTCTTAACGCAGCCGAGACGTGGACAGTGCGCGAGTTGGAAAGGAGGAAGATAAATTCTCTGGAGATGTGGTGCTGGAGAAATATGCTCGGAATATCGTGGACGGATTTCCGAACTAACGTGTCCATACTCCAGGAACTCGGCATCAAACAGCGTTTGTCGAACGTAGTACAGTCGCGCATGCTGCAATACTTTGGACACGTCTCTAGGCGGGATGGCGACTCCATAGAGCGGCTAGTCGTACAAGGAAAAGTGAAGGGAACCAGATCACGCGGCAGGTCACCTATGCGCTGGACTGGCCAAGTGAAATCTGCAGTAGTAAGCCGCATATCTGACTGCGCCAAACAGTCCGCCAACAAGGAGAGATGGCGGGAGATCGTGCGGAGAGCTGTGTCTGCAGCTACCACCGACGTGGACGCCTCGATGTGACCACGACCGCTCTGTCAAGAGCGAAACGACAGAGAATAACTGAGCCGAGCAGTCCTCCGCATCACAGGTGACAAAATCAGCAACATTAAAAAAGTATATTTCAATGAGTACATGATTTAAATAAATTTCGCTCAAGTAATAATTTAGCAAGATGTATTTGTGAGTTAATTTGGCCGTAGTATTATTTGCTGTTATATTTTTATGTAAAATGAGATTAATTTTATGAATTACAGTCTTGATAAATGGATGCGAAAAGTATAAAAAACAGTATTAGGCATGACATAATATTTTAGAGATTGCATGATATTTTGGAAGCGTGATTGTGTTATCTAAGTATTTTTTGATAGAATATTGTGTATGGTATGATTAAAAAATTGTATTGTAAAGTGTTACTGTTTTATTATTATGTATGCAGTATATATGAATAGAGTAATGATAGGCGCTTACTAAATAAATAATATAAAAATTAATGCATGCACTTGGAATGTAAACAAGTTTTTCAGAAACTAGACAAAAAAAAACAAGTTTTTAAGAACTTCTTCACAGTGTACGCTTAGATAGGGTTGTGTGTGGTTTTATTTTAGTGTAAGTACAGTGCAATTAGGTATCTATAATAATATTACACCTTAAACTACGGAGTAATATTTTAATTTTTTTATGAACTGTGGCAAGCAATGATATTCAAATAAACAGATATGTTATGAGCGCGCGCAATGTGAAGACTCGAATAGGTCACGGTTGTGACCTTTAGTCTTTAGTTTATGTCACGCATGGCGAAGAGCGATAGACTTTGTTGAAACAAAAACAAAATAAAAGAATGCCATCGTGTGTATTTAGAAATTGTACCAAATATGATACCAAAGTACATAAAACAGAAGGGATCTCATACCATATGTAAGTACGCAATACGCCTCAATTTACTCATTTATTTAATTTTTTTCCTAATATTCTGATATTTGGAGGCTTTGATTATATACTTGTCTAGATAGAACAATGCAAACAAACGACGCGCTAAAACTGTCTCCAATTGCGTGATATGTGTGAGTACCGCTCGTGTACTTATTGATGTCAAACTTTCAATGTATGCGTGTTTAGGGATGCCTGCTCCAAACTATTAACCTACCTTTCCTGAATTATTTAATATGATGAATGTTAAACAAAACAGGTTAAATTAAACAATAATTTTGTAGATTAGTGTATCATTTATTTTGGTAACAACAAAAAATACAATGAAAAAATTAACTGTAATTTATAGATTAAAACCCATCTCTTTGTGTTTGTTCTCGGAATATTTTTCTCTTTGATTTTATTGCCTGGGCTACGTTAAGGTAAGTTGTCATTTACTGATCACATATATAATGTAATTTTTAAAATAATAATGTTCTTCTGATCGAAAGATTATGTAATGCTATATATTTTGTCTCCCATAGTTTCGTTAAATCTCCCTAGTAATAAACTGACAACACTGGCTAAATCAGACTTACCTACAAAGTAACGAATTAAAAATCGTGTGTTCTTATAATAATAGTGGTTAAATAACAAAACGTACCTTTGAAAAGTGCTCTTGGTATTATTATACGGTTTTCCCACATAATTGCTATACAGTCTGACGGCACAAACCGGCATAATTAATTATTATTCGTGATCACGTTACTCTTAGGTGTTTTAAATGACACTGACATAAATAAGAAGCGAGTCTACCAATTTTAGTAGACTTTATTTGGGCCGTTCAGGTAGAGTCAATGTGGCATCTAGACAAGTATATAATCAAAGTTTGGAGGTTAGAAAAAGTACAACATTGGTGGTCAGAATAATGTTTGTTTACATTTACACGCAAGCGACAAACACTAGCTGTCTCTTTTTTTCTTGTTGGTTTTATCAAGCCATCTTTTTCGACTTGTAGTGAAATGACAGATGAATGAAAAGTGTGTATGTGTGCTGTCGCTGCTGCGCGGAACACTTTTTTCAATTGTTTTGTGAGTGTATATCGTATCTGTTTATTTGAATATCATTGGTGGCAAGCATCAATGCGCTTGTAGTGGTGAGATGCCACTGTGTGCTCGATGACGCCGCGTACGCAGCGAAGTTCAGGATACTAGCTGTGTCAACTGTTGTTGTCCAGCTCGTGCCGTTTAAATGTTTAACTGCAATCTCCGACAGCGTACTGAACGCCTAGAACTTGTGTTAATATTTCAATGTTTATTTTCGGAAATATTTTTTTAGGCACTTCTGAGGATTTCTTCTGACGAGTGCCATGGTTTCGAATGACTTTGACAGATGTCAACTTGACGTAACACTAAGCACTAGTTTTTGGCGCGAACGAGAGAGATCGGTCAAGGATCAAGGAGTTGAGTTGTTAATTTTGTGGTAAAACTGGATTAGGAGAAATATAGTGAGAGTTACCGTTTGTTCGTGTAGATCAAACTACGTGCTCTAGTGGAATGTCGTTTACGTTATTCTCCAATACATAAAGTGATTAGTTTCATTGTGACACTAGATAGCTACATACAAGCAAGGAAGTTGGCTTGTTAACGCTTAGCCCGAAAGAACCCTTGCAAATTATGGCTTTACCTGACAATTACACAGTAGTCCCTACATATTTATGTATATATATATATTTTTATAAAGTAAACTCGTTCGAGATCCGGGGGGCAGAGAACCCATTATGGACCCAAAATGAAAATTAAAGATAGTGCCGGCTTAAATTTACCAATGTTTTATCGTGCAAGTCAGTTTCATGGTTTTCGAAGTTAAAGAGAAACAAAGCATGAGCAATTTCGTTATCTCTGTGTGTCCATGTTACGAAAAGCCAAAAGTACCCGAACGTGATATAATTCACCTTCTGCAAAATGCGCTGCTCAGTGGCAATTGTAGCGTTTTGAGGATAAATAAATAGTCGAATGATACTAAATATCAAAATTAGTAAGTTAACACGGTTAATAGCCACATCTCTAAAAACACGGCACAACTCTAATTTTCCCGAACGCCATTGCTCAGTCATTTGGATTCCGCTGGCTACGCTGAAATAACCATCTTTCAATCCTCACGACTCTGTTGCCCGAATTAGGGTGAGTTTCACATTAGTTTATTGATTGTACCTGATTATCTGTGCCGGACAACCAATATCGACTCCATCACCTATTTAATATTAGATCTAGCGCTGTCATGTTGGACGCTTGGCTAAGCGTCGTCCCGTACAAAGGAATATGCAATGAGTATGTGTTTCTACTGCATCGGGGTGTGCCTCCGTGTTTTATTGTAAGTGATCACCTTTACTTATGTTAATAAATGATAGCGTGTTCATACTTAACCTAATTTTGCATCTGTCAATGTGCTTGCTATGTTTGCAAGTTGTTACCTGTAAACCGCTGCAATGTGCTGAGCTTTCACCTACAATGTTTCCCACACCGTTCCTTGGCTTAAAGAGGGAAGGAGGCTAGCACAACGCATGCGGCTTGCTGCTAATTGCACCGCATCTAACATGCGCACCCTATGGTGCTTCCAGGGTTCACCGTACAGCTGAGGGATGACCCTTTGACCTCGCTTGCTGTTGTGCCTGCACGCTACCTACGCCGCTGCCTACGCACGCCTACCTACCTGCGGCCTACCGCCACGCGAGCCGGTGCGTGCGCAGCCTACCCTGCGAAACCCTAGCAACTCCAGATCCGGCGGCCTAACGCTGAGCCTGTGCTGGCAGGTCCCCGCGACTACCACGTGATGCCAAGGGACGGTACCTTTTATTTCATTAAGTGATGAATATCGGAGCAGAACTATTGTGACCACGTACCCGCGACCTAGCTGGGCATTATCTAAATATATGTATTAACTTGTCTAGCTGTTTTCTTTGTACCAACCTACTTACTTACAAGTTAGCGGCCTGCGCCGGCTACCCTGCGCAGCTCCTAGCCGTTACACAATGCCGAAAGTCTTATCCACCGCCGCCGACACGCACTCGGTCGCCACGTCTTTACCCTCGATATGTTTTTATACCTACATACCTTACCATATCCTGCCCTTATGACGACGACAGTCGCCAACGACCATAAGGGAACAAAACGCGCACTCATTTCACACCCGTGTGACCCAAAATTCATAGTTTTTGTACTAGCCTCATTTATTTATTATTTATTTATTTAATACTTTAAGCACACAAATGTACAGAGGCGGACTAAATGCCTTAGGCATTTTCTACCAGTCAACCTTTGGGTGATGCAGAGATAAATAGTGGTAGGTGCAATCACGATAATGAATGGATTAAAAAATATATTCAATACATAAATATAAGCCAGAAGTAATTAATAAATACAATACAATTTACACAATAAATAACAAATGAAATATAGGAATACACCTATACAATTAGTAGAAATAGATAATTGGAAAAATTTTGCGCTGTGACGACACTGCTGCCAACTTCTTGCGAATGTGCTCGTGAACTTTGACTTTAAAGGTTAGTCGGTTGGTTGCCATCCTGATTTCCTGGGGGACCGCATTCCACAGAGAAATAGACTGAACGAAGACATAACGAAGACAGAACGGTGAATGATGTCAGTGCGGTGAGTAGGACATTGAAGAAGACGGTTATTGTAAGATCGTAGTTTTTTATTGTGGTTGTCGCAGATGTATTGAAAGTGAGGGGCCAGATAACTAGGGGAATTGGGCGAGTCAAGAAATGAGTACAATGTAGTTAGAGCCCTTTGCTCTCTGCGTTGACGTATGGGAAACCACTTTAGAAGCGACCGATGCGCAGAGACATGATCATATTTACGCAACTTGAAAACAAATCGATTGCAATAATTAAGAAGACGGTCAAGTTTGTTGAGGATGTCTGCATTCAGGTCATAGTAGCACACGTCACCATAATCGATGATAGGAAAAATTAGGGTCTGCACAAGCATTGTCTTTGTGTTTGATGGTAAGAAGTTTTTCAGACGATACAAAGCCCGGAGCGTTCCAGTAACCCTCTGACTGACACTAGCGACTTGAGTGTGCCAGCTCAGAGTTCTATCAATACGTAGGCCTAGAACCTTTACGTCAGTGCTGAATGGGACGATCGTACTGTCGAACAAAACAGGTGGCAGAGATGCACCATCTACTTTAGTTACGTTAAACTAGCCTCATTACACTGTGACTTTAAAAAAAATGCCTCCGATTAAAATGTAGATAATTAAAAAATCTTTGGAATGGTGAAAATTTCATTTTTATTAAATACTCCTGGCGGTTTTGTTGCGATTGTCGTTTTTTGTCCGTTTAAGACAAAAATTTACAAATTAATTACATTATGTTATACAAATAAAACACAAAATTTTCTTAAGTCAAATTATTAAGAAAATGGTCTAATATGCATGTAACATATATTTTTTCCAAGAAATGATGACGAGCCGTTTAGTAGTGATTCTCATTTTAAAATCAGCTATTGAGGGGTATCTTGCCTTAACCAGGTCATCGGTCCACCTAAAGGGAGGCCATCCAACGCAGCGTCTCCCAGTACGCGGCCGCCACTCCCGAACAGTGGTAATTTATTGATTACAAATAACACTTACTCATCAAACTGTTTTGTCAATTTTAATAAAATAAGTCAAAATACAAGGCAAAGGCAACTAGATATTCCTTCCTAGGTATTCTCAGAGTAGTCAACTCTGAGAAGACACATGAAAACAAACTCTAGAGGATAAAATCTCTTAAGTGACAAGTCTTCAAGTCTCTTTTTAAGTGAAATCATATGAGATGAGAATTGTAGGTTACTGTCCGAGGTGATCTTTTGAGGAAAGCATCACACTTCAAATAGATTTATGTGCACAGTGTAAACTTTTGTATGTTGTCCTACTATGCAGTCAAAACTTTAATAAGATCAAAGAGCATTGATGTTTTTTCACACAGATGCTTCGCTAATGACAATAAATTACAGTGACAATTACCAGTCTTGCCTTCAGTTATCAAAGCTAACTACCATGTAAATGACAGGATCTCCCAGAAAATCTTAATCGCGTTCATTTGACTTTTAATTTCAAACTTTGTTCAACAATTTCCTTTTTCCTTTGAAGGTAGGCAATTTTTGTGGCAACTTCACCTACGTATATTACATTAATACAAGTTGCCGATTTTGGGTAGGTTCTTAACTTGTGTTTATTCGAGTCGATAAGAAAAAGATTTTCTTATTGAACTTTTAAGAATTGAATTTAATCTAATTTAAGTGGAACAATATAACGTGACACGTTTCGACCATAATCCAAGTTTTTTTTTCTTAATACCTATGGTCTAGATACTTACTCACATTTTATTTGTTTTCAAACAAAATCACAATTAATTTTTTGGCAAAATTATTTTATAGAATTCATCATCATCATCATATCAGCCGAAAGACGTCCACTGCTGGACATAGGCCTCCCCCAAGCGTCACCACATTGACCGGTCCCGTGCGTCCCGCATCCAGCGGATCCCCGCAACCTTCACCAGGTCATCGGTCCACCTGATGGGAGGCCTTCCAACGCAACGTCTTCCGGTTCGCGGTCGCCACTCTAGAACCTTTCTGCTCCATCGGTCATCCTTTCTGCGAGCAATGTGCCCTGCCCACTGCCACTTAAGTTTGGCAATTCTTTGGGCTATGTTGGTAACCCTGGTTCTCTTGCGGATCTCTACATTTCTGATTCGGTCACGCAAGGAAACTCTGTGTAGAGTCTCCGACCCTGATAGGAGTGGGTGTAACATGGGCATTCAACATCACCTTGGTTTTGTCCATGTTCATCCTAAGACCCACTCTTTCGGAAGCTCTACTGAGGTCATCGAGCATTGTATTGAGGTCATCCATAGTCTCAGCCATGACCACTATATCGTTGGCAAACCGAAGGTGAGTGATGTACTCGCCATTGACGTTGATGCCTAGCCCTCTCCAGTCCAGAACCTTGAATACATCCTCCGGTGCAGCGGTGAACAGTTTCGGAGATATGACATCTCCCTGCCTCACACCTTGCTGCAGAAAGACAGGTTCCGAGGTCTGATCCTGAAGTCGAACTGACATGGTGGCGTTTTTGTACAAACACTTCAACACCTCGATGTACCGGTAGTCAATTTGGCACCGTTGGAGAGACTGCAGCACAGCCCAAGTCTCGATCGAATCAAAGGCTTTCTCCTAGTCCACAAACGCTAAGCAGAGAGGCAGGTTGTACTTTTCGGTCTTCTGTATAAACTGCCGCAGCGTATGTATATGGTCTAAAGCGTATGTATGGGTGTTAAAGCCTTTACGGAAACCGGCTTGTTCAGGAGGCTGGAAATCGTCAAAACTGCGCGCGAGACGATTCGTGATGACTCTTGAAAACAGCTTGTAGACATGGCTAAGAAGTGAGATGGGCCTATAGTTCTTCAGTAGGGCATTGTCGCCCTTTTTGAAGAAGAGTACCACCACACGCCTGCACCATGCCTGTGGCGTTTTGCCCTCGAGTATGACGGAATCAAACAGCTTCTGAAGGGCCTTAAGGACCGGTTTTCCACCCGCCTTCAGGAGTTCCGCAGTAATTTCGTCTTCACCCGGCGCCGTGTTGCTTTAAAGCTGTTTAAGAGCCATCCTAATCTCATACAGGCTGTCGTCTGGAATGTCTTCGGTATAGTATCGGGTCAATCTAGATCAAGGGTCTTTTGCTAAATTCGCGACGGGTTTACTGGTTGACTTGTACAACTGCCCATAGAATCTCTCGATCTCTCTCAAAAGCTCCGGTTCGGCGGATACGGTCCTGCCATCGTCGGTATTCAGTTTCGTGAGCTGGCTCTGCCCAATAGTCAGATCTCTTGCAAATACCTTGGAACCCTTATGCCGCTCAATCGCGTCTTTAATACGCTCGGTATTAAAGCGGCGGAGATCGCTTTTCGATGTATTCGTCCACGGAGCTCCCTAGGCACTCGAAACGATTCTGGAGTTCGAGCTGAAAGCACTCGGGGTATTGTATCTGGATCTGTGCTGGACGGAGAGTAGACTTCATCAGTCGAGACCTTTCAAGCTTGATATTAATGTTCAATGTGCCTCTCACCATGCGGTGATCGCTCCCGGTTTTCACCGAATTGATCACAGAGACATCATTGAACATTTGCTTCTTGGTTGACATGATGAAGTCGATCTCGTTTTTAGTTGTACCATCGGGGCTTTACCAGGTCCACTTCCTGTGCTCACGCTTTCTGAAGAAGGAGTTCATCATATAGAGACCCTCTTTCTCCATAAAACTGGCCAGTAGGTGACCCCAGTGGTTCCGATGTCCAACTCCAAATTGGCCCACTTGCAGCTTATCCTCGTCTCATTTGCCTAGTTTCGCGTTGAAGTCCCCCATGACAACGGTGAAGTGAGTTTTGAAACGATGCATCGCTCTAAAAATATACTCATACATGGTCTCTTCCTCGTCGTCGGGGTGTGCCGAGGTCGGGGCGTAGATCTGTATAACCTTCAGGGAATATCTCGAGGATAGTCTGAGTATAAGGTGCGCCACCCTGGTCGACACACTCTCGATCTTCACCACGTTGTTCACAAGGGACTTGTGGACGATAAACCCGACACCACCCTGGGACTGCCGGTCACCCTCTCGGAAATAGAACAGATTACCGGATTTGAGGATTAACGAGTCCTCCCCCTCTCTTCGGACTTCAGATAACCATATAACACTCCACCGTAACCTGCTCCATTCTTCCTCCAGTTCGGCTATCTTCTCGTCGGTAAAATTATTTTATAGAATTAGTGAAAGTTATAATTATTTTTATTGGACAACCAAGACTGAACGTAAGTACTTGCTTTAATAATATAAGTATCTTCTCATCATATTTTTAACCGAATTTCCAAAAAGGAGGAGGTTCTATGTTTGACGGTACGCATGTTATTATTATTAATTTTATTTTCACATATTATTACTCCGTCAATTATTGACAGATATTGAAAATTCTTTTCTTTTTTTAAAGTTTACACTCTGGAGGCGGTCCCATTGTCACCAAGTCAGGATCTGATGACAGGATTCCATGGAAATCGAGGGAACTCCTCAAATTTTATAGGCTTACCTACATAAAGCGATTTTGGTACTTTCAACATGGCAAGCGTTTGCATTTAGAAAGTAGCATTGGTGAAGTGGAACTGATGAAGAAGTTTACCACTGGAACTTCTCAATGATAAGTTTGTTTTAAATAGGTACGAGATATCTCGAATAGTTAACTGTAATGAAGCAAATTTAAATAAATGTTTTTAATGAAAATGGTACCACCGAACTGATCTGGTGATGAAGCCAGAACTCCGTAATAAAACAATGTAACCCAGTCGTGTTGAGGCTTGTTGTAATTATTATGAGAAGCCCACTGGCTTTTGATAATGATTTTACCGAAACTAAATATAGAGAAATAAAAAACTTTTGAAAAAAAAAAAGTATTTTGTTTTGGAAGTCGTTTTAGCTGGCAATGATGTGTTAAAAACTTTTACCAGACTACGGTAAATACAAAAGGAAGGGTTATGACTGTGGTAGTGGTCACAGCTCACAACTCACAAGCGCTACTGCTGAACATTAGGTACTGGGTTCAATTCTCGAGTCGGGCCAAGTGTTGTTGGGTTTTTCCATCTCGAAATTCTCAATAGTACTCATGAGTCTGGAATTGTGAAGAAAATTTTGAAAAGAGTTTAGCCAGAGAGTTCTCCAATTAATTAGTACACGAACTTTATACAATGCATCCGGACTTTTAGGAATAAAACTATAACATACATACATAAACTCACGCCTTTTTCCCATGGGGGTAGGCAGAAACTACAGAACGCCACCTGCTGCGATCCTTACATACTTCTTTTGCTTCACTCAAGTTCATACATCTAGTCATACACGCATACCGGTTATGAGTTCTGCGCACCTGGCCTTTCTAGAGAACTTCACGAACTTTAAGGCCGTAAAATGCACTAAAAAAACGTTAAAAACAATATGAGGCAAAAACGTTGCAAAAAATATAAGGCAAACGTGGGCTGGGGCTTAGAACTGTGATTATTTTATCAATGTGTAGACCAACTTAAACGCTAACAAAAAAAAAACATAAAAACATGAGTTAATCCCTGAAATTTTAGCAGAATTTTATTTAGATAATAACATTACATGTACGTCTCTGTACAACTCCACCATCCAACATTATCAAATTATATCAATATACTGTTCGTAGAACCTTGCTACGAACAGTATTTAAAGCAAAACTTTTTTTTTTGGCAGAATCAGCATCTTGTTATGGTAGGACAATATAATACTAACTTGAAAGAGGATCTAATACTAGGAAAATAACTTTTTTCTATCGTGGGGTTATCTTCGAAAAGCGCCTAGGCGTTTTCGGCAAAATACGAAACGAAACGAACGTGTGGCATTTTGTCTCACTCAAACCATCCCGGTGATCATCATCAGCTCTTACAAGGGGCCATGTTACCTCATAAAAGACCATCCCGGAACACCCTCTGTGCAACAAAATTAAAAATCAAAATCATTTTTTTTTTATTTCACATTGGCCTACATGGGCACTTTTACAACGTCGACTGCTAAGGCACATCCCTAGGAATAGGAAAATGCTTACTCATCACATTTTTAGGTTTCTATAGTCAACAAGGAACCCTTATAGTTTCGCCATGTCAGTCTGTCCGTTCGTCCATCAGTCAGTCCATCCATAGCTTAGCACAGAGACTCTTAGTACTAGAAATCTATAATTTGACATGGATATACATATTAATCACGCCGACAAAGTAGTAAAATAAAGTGGGCATGTATTTTCTCTCTCATCTCTGCCTTAGTTTGTGGTATATTATCAAAACTAAATTTCTATTCAGAGATCCGTTTCAGAGTTTCGTCCGTAAAACATAATTTTAGCTTGTGGAAGTGTAGGAGTGGCATTTCCTGCCAGAGTCTTTGTTTCCTAATAGCTACAACCTTGGGGTCTTTAAGTCAAGAGTGAATAGGTTACTTCTACGCAAGCGTGCTTCACCGTCGACCACATCATCACTTACCACCAGGCGAGATAGTGGTCAAACGCGAGCCTATCGATAAATAATTAAAAAATAAGCTTAGTAGGCTTTACAAGTTTACGAGTAATAATAGAACAACTTATAAAATGTACTTCGAAAAGTAAACATTTTGTATATTGATGTATTGGGACAAAGTTAATTGTGTCCCTTCGTTGAGGCAATATTCGCTGCTTTCATTGTTAAAGAACTTTAGTAATGTTACCTATTTATTTTGATGAACATAGCTGTATATACGGAACCCTTTGTGCGCGAGTCAGACTCGCTTTTGACCGGTTTTTATTAAAATAAAATCGGTTTATTCTTGGTTATATTGGACACTACAATATTTTAGTATCTCTGTACCTAATTTATGCTCACAATATTACGACATACTAAATAACTGTTATTTAACACGTCCTACGCATAATTTTCATTCACGGCTTTCCTCAGACCAAAGGCTGTCTGGAGGTCATTCTTATTAGTGATAAGCTCGTGCAACACTCATTTGTCTGTCTTACTAATGTATCCCAGCCACTTTGACGCTAATTATAAGGTTTCATTCAGGGGAGACATTTCTTCAGTCTCCCCAAGGATCTGCCCTTACAGGCGCTACACAAAGTGGGTCTCGGTGTGGTATTTTAAGCGGTCACGATCCATGTGCTGATTGTGATCAGTGGGGTGGTTTTAGCGAAGTAAATATCCCGCACTCCCTGGTCTTTTCCCCAACAGCCCAGACTTCTTTTGAAGGCCCAGAAAACCAAAAAATGTTTCGGTATTCATAGTAGATGTTGCCTGTTGTCAAAAAAGTAACCAATTTAGACCCAAAAGAATAAACAAACCAAAGGGATGAATTTTGTAAGTTTCTATAGCCTTATGTAATTAAATACTACTAATGTTAAGATTGCTAACCCTTAGTTTATAGGTTTTACTCAAAATATATAAACTAAGGCCTTCTCCCAGCTATATTATAACTTGACAGCAACGTCAATAAAATAAATAATAGATTCAAAGCATAACAGGCTATTTTGTGTTATTTTCAAATTTTATCACTTATTTAATATAAAAATCCAAATAAATCGCTTGATAGAACACACAAAAACATCACCCTAATTAAGTATCGGTTTTAACAACTCGAAACTCGCACGCTACCTTTCATTTTGACAATTCAACAGTATTAGCTGCGTGTTTTACGCATTCTAATAGACGAATTTTAAACAGAATTACGAGCCAATGAATGCAAGCTAAGCACGTGTGCGCTAATCTTTGAATTAGGCAACTAGGGTGCATACACAAACCGTGGTTTAATCAAAACTGATTCTTAATGATTTAAAAACAAAAGTAAAATGCGTAATAATAGCATTAAGTATAGTTTAACCAGAATGTTTAATGGTTGATTGATTATGTTGAATTACTTTGACCAAAACATCATTTAATTTAATTTATAATTTAAATGAAAGCTATTTGTGTACATACAGTATTTACTGAAACAATCAATTTCGAATTCAAAACACCTATATTGCATAACGTTCTGGCAAACAAAGGCACCCTAACAAACAATAACACTATTGTACGAATGTGAAATGATTTTATTATTCGGCACTGACAGTTATTACGGGCAAGTTCGTAAGTTTAAGATTTCCATTAATTTATAGGAGCTCACTTATCTGTCTATTACTAAAGAGACAGATAAGTGAGTGATTAAAAATCTCGTAAAATTTTGCGTTAAAGAACAGTGGTGACCCATTGGTATCATTATAAGTTGATTTCGAACCATTTGAACTCGGCAGATTATTTCTCACCGCTGCACTCAAAACGGTGAAGGAAAACTTTGTGAGAAAACCGGTATATCCTAGAAACAAAAGTTAGAAGACATGTTGTGATATTAACAGTCCCGCATTGGGCCCGCGTTGTGGATTACGGCCCACCACAGAGAGTAGACCTGAGCCCCAGCAGTGGGAAGGTTTTAGGCAGATTAGGCTTTTTGCTAAATACGTAATATAAAGAATTTGGTGAACTGAGGCTTATCTATCAAAAACCCAGTGCTATAGTTACGCGGTTCAGACTACGTCCCATTTGCCGCAGAATCCTGTACATCCATTGCCCATCCACCTGTAACCTCTTAGTCACCATCATCATCATCATTTCAGCCGAAAGACGTCCACTGCTGAACATAGGCTTCCTCCTAGTGTCGCCACATTGACTGTTCCCGTGCGTCTCACATGCTGCGGATTCTCGCAACCTTCACCAGGTCATCGGCCCACCTTGTGGGACTCCTTCCAACACAAAATCTGCCGGTTTGTTGAAGAACCTTGCCCTCTTAGTGATCCACCCGGCCTGAGTCTCGGCAGCCAGTCCTAAGTAAAACAAGAAAAGTACAAAGTGAAAAATAACTTTATTTTTTGAAGTCGGTGTCTTTTGTAGGTACCATTTTTTTGCGTTAGGACACCGACTTCAAAAAATAAAGTTATTTTTCACTTTGTAGTTTTGTATTTGGAAGTCGGTAGTATTTCTTTGTTTTTTTTTTTTTAATTTTCTCTTTTTAGTTGTACCTACCTAATAAGCAAGTTAGTAAGGTAACTATAACGCCAGAATAGATTTCATGAAACTTGAACATAACCGGTGAAATGAGAGATCTGCGTACCCCTTCAGAGCGTACTGGCGTGATGTTATGTTATGAAATGGTATAAACAATAAACAGACATGCGATTGTAGCAATCCCGAGAGATTTGCCGTTTTTTATTGAAGAGTTCTGTTGTAAATCTCCGAAGTTCTTCATCAGATCTTTACCAAATTAAAATGGGACCAATTTCGGAACATACTTTTTCTAACAAAAAAAGAATTTTCAAAATCGGTTCACAATTGACGGAGATATCGGTGAACATACACAAAAAAAAACATACATAATGTCGAACATAGAACCTCCTCCTTTTTGGGAAGTCGGTTAAAAATCTAAACCAACAAGAAGTTCTACACAAGTAATCCTATAATACCTTGTGAACCCATTTCTAGGCAAAAAATATCGTCTAGCCTACTTTCCTGCTGACAGTTACCTCTATATTCTGGCCTTCGGATTGTACGCAAGTATCGACGTCACAGATAACCATACCGTTATTTATTTGAGTACTAGTGGTTTTTTCGTAAAGCTTCTTATCCTTTTTTGTGAGGCAATGGTCTTAGATTAAGCTTAGGTGTTTGGGAAGGGTATTTCAAAATATGTTTAAATATTAGGAGGATAATCTGTATTAATAACGTAATATTATTGATGGACATTTTGGACAAAGCTAGATAATTATATAATCACAACATTTTAAAATCGCCAGACCACACACGGCTGAATAAACTAATATATTAATGCGAAATTACTCTACCTGTGTGTCTCCTGGTCATGTTTTCACTCCCAAACCCGCTGAACAAATTTTGATGAATTTTGGTATAAAGTAGTGATTTTCAAACCGGGCGGCGCGCCCCGCTAAGGGGGCGCGACAACATATAAAGGGGGCCTTGAGTCAGGGGGGCGAGTGGATAGTACTTCGTCGCACGCGCATATCACGCCAACCGCGAGAGTCTTCTTCTTAGTCGTTGTCTTCATTTCTGAAGGTCGTGCCCATCTTGAAAAGCCTTGACGGAGTCAACGACGAGCTGTTTCCAAGCCATCCTGTCTTCGGCTCTTCTCATAGCACTGGTCACAGTGAATCCGCGAGAGTAAGCTTTCGAAAAAAAAAAGATTCTGCTTTCAAATGTGATTTTGAAAAGATAGTAATAATGGCTTAATTTCGGGTAAACTTTTAAAATTATATACCAATATACCGTTTTTATTGTTTTCAAGTTACTTATTTGTGCAAAAAAAGGGATTTTCAGCAGTTGCAGTTTTCGAAGATCAGAAGCAAAATCGATATTGCAATATCTAAATCAATTCATATTTATTAACCATAAAATAATTTTGTAAATTATTGTTAGTTGCCTAAATACATAAGCATGGGCATTTTCATTTTAGGCAATAGGGAAGCGTGACAAAAATGTTTGGGAAGCTAGTTTATTAATCATTTCTAAAGGCACGTCATAATTGTCCCGGTCTGCGTTACGAACCATTTGAAATTCATTGTTATTTCATTTATTCGCCAAAATATGGATCAAAACATCTCAAAATAGATTTTCACGATAAAGTGAGCAAGAAGATGCATTCAAATGTCACTAAGTTTATAAAAAAATTGCAATCTTCAGACGATGCGTTGAAATACTAAAACAGCTAAATAGACGGATCGCAAAGTCCTTGAAAAGCAACCTTCACCGCTTTAATACCGAGCGTATTAAAGACGCGATTGAGTGGAATTAGGGCTCCAAAGTCTTTGCAAGTGATCTGACTATTGGGTAGAGCCAGCTTTCGAAATTGAAGACCGACGATGGCAAGATCGTATCCGCCAAACCGGAGCATATAAAGGAGATTGAGAGATTCTATGGGCAGTTGTACACATCAACCAGTAAACCCGTCGGCAATCTAGTAAAAGACCCTAGAGCTAGATTTACCCGTCACTATACCGAAGATATTCCGGACTACAGCCTGTACGATATTAGGATGGATCTTAAACATCTTAAGAACAACAAGGCAGTGGGTAATGACGGAATTACGGCCGAACTCCTGAAGGCGGGTGGAAAACCAATATCTAAGGCCCTTCAGAAGATGTTTGATTCTGTCATACAGTATAGTGGTGGTGCTCTTCTTCAAGAAGGCCCCTTGATAATGCCCAACCTAAGTACTATAGGCCCATCTCACTTCTTAGCCTTGTCTACAAGCTGTTTTCAAGAATCATCACGAATCGTCTCGCGCGCAATTTTGACGATTGTCAGCCTCCTGAACAAGCCGGATTCCGTAGAGACTTTAACACCGCAGACCCCATACATACGTTGCGGCAGGTTATACAGAAGACCAAGGAGTACAACCTAGCTGCTTCTCTGCTTAGCGAACATACACACATGGTACATCAAAGTGTTGAAGTGTTTGTACAAAAACGCCACCATGTCAGTTCGACTTCAGTATCAGACCTCGGAACAAATCCTTCTGCAGCGAGGTATGAGACAGCTGTGAACAGTTTCGGATATATGACGTCTCCCTGTCTCCCACTGCACTGGAAGATTTCCATATCTTCAAGGTTCTGGACTGATATCAACGTCAATGGCGAGTAAATCACTCACTTTCGGTTTGCCGACGATATAGTGGTCATAGCTGAGACCATGGAGGTCCTCAGTACCATGTTCGATGACCTCAGGAGAACTTCCGAAAGAGTGGGTCTTATAATGAACATGGACAAAACCAAGGTGATGTTGAATACCCATGTTACACCCACTCCTATCAAGGTTGGAGACTCTACACTCGAAGTTGCGTCCATTCGTCATTGGGTACTTCGAGAAAGAGGTCAACCATCGAATCCGAATCGGCTGAGCAGCGTTCGGGAAGATGTGTGGTTTCTTCTCGTCCAACTTACCACAGTGTCTACAGACGATAGTCTATGACCAGTGTATGTTGCCAGTGATGACCTATGGCTCTGAGACGTGGTCGCTCACAATGGGCCTCACCAGAAAGCTTACGGTCACCCAAAGGGCAATGGAGAGCCATGCTTGGAGTATCCTTGCGTGATTGAATCAGAAATGTAGAGATCTGCAAGAGACCCAGGGTTACCGACAAAGCCCGAAGAATTGCCAAACTTAAGTGGAAGTGGGCAGGCACATTGTTAGCAGAACGGACGGCCGATGAGGCAGAAAAGTTCTGGATAGGCGACCGCGAGCCGGAAGACGTTGCGTTGGAAGGCCTCCCACCAGGTGGACCGATGACCTGGTAAAGGTTACAGGGATCCGCTGGATGCGGGATCAGACAATGTGGTGACACTTGGGGGAGGCCTATGTCCAGCAGTAGACGTCTTTCGGCTGATATGATGATGATGAGGTGTTTTTATGTTTTCTTAATCATAAAAACACATAACATCTATTAGCATGATTAACAACATAACATTGAAACTCATGTCTTGTATTTTCAATATCTACAATTTCCACATAAAATGTTTACATAATGGGCTCTGACAATTTTATTTAAACGCCTAAACGTTCTTGTAGCACCATATAAGTAACACTTAAATCACAACCAAATCAATCAAAAGCAAGCTTATTTTTCTGCCACAAATAACACTCGGTATAAGGAGCCTTTATTGCCCATTGCACTTTATAATAATTACACACGGTACGATTCAGCTGCCAGAATAGATTTTGTGCTAAAGAAAACATGATTCGATTTATATCACATTGATAAGCGATTTTTACTAAGCAAAACTGGCAGTACGTTTACAGGCATGGCAATGAAAAGTGCAAAAATAACTTTTGTTTAGGACGTCAGCACGGCGTCTTTGATACCAATTGATTTTATCGTTTTTTGACACCGACTTCCGAAACGAAAGTAATTTATGAACTGTTATGCTTAAGAAGTCGGTTTGATTTTTTGTTAGTTTTAGTTGCGAGATACGTAATCCAATAAAAAAGAAGGATCACGAATCAATTAATAGTTTCGGAGAAATGCGCGGACAAACATTCATACATACACTTACGTTTAGCACACATGTTTAGCTCACATAGAGATACATAATATCATGTGCATATTAAGCAATGCTAACAATGTTATATACATACGTCGAATTGATAACTTCCTTTTTTGGAGACGTTAATAAATAAAAAAGACGATCGCATTAGGCCAATGCGCGTGAGGGCGCGTATCTTTAGTTACTTCTCCAAAAAACAGTTTTACCAAACGATATCGCTTTAGGAAGGTCAACGAAAAGATGGATGGACTGGGTGTGGAGTCACAAGAAAGAAAAGGGAGTCAGTGATAGCGTGACGGGGCACAGGACCGTATGAAAGAAGAAAACATGTTGCGCCGACCCCAAGTAACATGGGTTTATGTTTTTTTTTTTTTTTGTAAAGTTATGTCTAACACGGACATAAAAACGACTATCGCACCAACACCGTCAGGCGTATTTTAATGAAATTCACCATCTCAAAAACAATTTAATTAGCTACATTTTAATTTAAGGGTTTTTTTCTAGTAGTTGGAAAATAAGGAAAGCTACTGAATTTAGGGTCGCGCGGGTGTGAAACGAGTGCGCGTTTTGTTCCCTCAAGTTCGTTTGATACTGTCGTGGTCTTAAGTAATCAGAACCCAATTATGTAGATACCAATACAAACACATTATTTTTGTCATTTTTATACTACCCTATTTTTCAAAAAGATACAGATTCTACCATTATTTTATTGATCTCGTATTTCTTTACCTGAATCCAGTAAGTCACCAATTTATAGCAATCATGCTTTAGCATTGGCAAAGAATTCTGAACCGTTTTGATTACCGAATATTAAATCGCCTTTTAAAAGCTGCAAGATTGCAACACATCAATTCTGCATAGTGGATAAAAACAAAACTCTGGAACGCGTGTGATCGGTAATTCCTTAGCCATTAGTTCTGTTCAGTCGACCGAATTTTCAGTTTTGGTCAAAAAAGTTTCGTGACGTCGGTATTACTGATATTATTTTTCTATTGCCCTACCATGGGCTTTTAGATCAAGGTTATTTCCATTGTGCTTAAGGGGCATACTATGTATGCCTACAAGTCAAATTGTACTATCCAAGATATTAGATTCTGATATTATTCTTAACCTAGATTGTTGATGATAAACAGTTTTACAGGAGGTTATGGATATAGCCTATAGTAGACCACAGCTAAGAACAGTACTCTCCAACCACTCGCCATTAATTTTAGTTCTCTGCTAATCTCATTACAATTTCATACACAGGGTGTAGCTAGACACTCTCGCTTACCATCAGGTGAAACGCTTGTCATCATAAAACAACTTCAAAAATCGTCGCTTTACCTACCCAATAGAGTTACACCTTACGTTTACCGATTCGAAGTCTGCATCCCATAAATATACCTACCCCAATGGTCAGTTCTACAACTAAAGTATTAAAGTAGCAGAAATATTTTAAAGTAAAGCAATATTCGAAAACAGTTTCGAGTGAAAAGGAACAATTTCGATCACACCAGTGCACAATTATTATGAAAAATCAAATCTTACTTGCCTTTTTGCAACACATGGTTCTAATCTAAAAGCCCAAGTTTCTGAACAAAAATTATAATATGAAAAGTAGATTCCAGTTTTATAACTTTACTTAAATTTCAAAGGTAAAACGATTTTATTTGTTTATTTGATTATCCTCGCACTGGAACGCCTTGCAGCAATTACACCAATGGAGCAAAAGATGAAGCAAAAGAAACGCATTAGAACAAAATATCATGTTGTAATAACATGATATTTTGTTCTAATGCGTTCTTTAAGAAACCCGCAGGCAGGTTTCACGGGAAAATGTCTCAACGTGTTTTCATAGAAAGTATAGCCTTTAGTTGCCAGTTTCAAAATATTTGTATCGAGCCTTCTGTCTGAGGACTCATTGCCGTGGTCTACCTCCGCCTCTTTGGGTCATATAGGTCTTCTTCCTCTAGATTGACTTGGAAAACTCATTCTAACGGTTCTAATCAGCGGTTGCTAGTGCCACATCTCTCTGCAGAGCATGGCCATGGTTACTATTCGTCTTGCCCTGTCACTTGTACTATCTTTACTTTATAAAAAATCTCTTTTTTTATAAGTATTTTGTTGTACATATTGTTATAACCCTATTTTTACGAAGTTACAAAGTACAAACGCACATCTGCATAGTTGTTGCCCGTGTTTGAGTTGTACAATTCCAGTTGTCGGTTTCAGCATTGGGCTGTCGACTTTTTCAAACTAGTAAAAATTCACCCAATTATTCCTACAACCTCATTTTTTTTTAATCTACATTTCATAATAAAATACTATATTAAAAGAAGTATATTATAGGAAAAAAATTGCAAAGTTTGGCAAGAAAACGAACAATAATATATGAAAAACATTTTATATATATATATATATATATCAGTTACTTGTCTTGATAATTAACTATTACAAATTTGAAAAAACCTAACACTTTTCTTATACGAGTATAGAAGTTATAACATTTTTGAGTTATATTTTGTAGATAGCTGTAAAAATCTATGTTTTTTGCTGCAGTCGATTTAATTTTGTTCCACAGACAAATTAAATATAACGAGTATTTTGGTAACATTAAATGTACATATTATTACTCTCTAGCATATTTCACATGACTAATAAATAATTATTAAAACTTTCAACTCACACTAGTTTTAATGAAGCTATTTTCGAGCGTATTAGTCTGTCGGGCAATATCTAATCAACAATTCACTTGGGAAATTCTGAAAATGATGTTCTACAGTCTTCATATTTAAAAATGTGAATGTATTTTATTTGTTGATTAATAAGAAAGTGCAATGAAGAATTATGAATGTTTTCTAGATTATTTGATATCATTTCTCAGAAATAAACGAATACTTGATTTTGCATACGGTTTCACCTGCGTAAAAGTATTTTCTATTTCCTCTTCCAGACCATGGTCTACCTGTGTTTCAAATGTTATCCAAATCTGTAAAGCCGTTGAGAAGTGATTAGTTAACAAACATTGAAACATGTAGACTTTTACATTTTATATAAGTAGAAGGATTAGTTTAAAGTTATTTTTTGGTACGAGTTTATAAAAGGACAGCTAATTTAGATAATATTAATTTGCTAATTTCAACTTCATCAGATGGTAATACAAAAATTGTATTTCATGAGTTCAATCTCAATAACGAATAGTTAAAAGCATGATTGAACCGCAAACACATAATAAAGAATAATCATTTTAGAAGACATGACACGGCAGCGACACAATGACGATACGAGACTGCAATCCGGCTTGTGTAAAATATAGCCCATGGCTGATCCACATTATTTTCAGACATAATATTTATTCATATATCCTTATATTTCTTGATATTTTATTCATATAACATGAAATTATTGTTAAAAAAAATCTTTTCCAAATTAAAATGAAATTACATTCATAAACATTAAATTAGAAACAGAATCTAATAAAACTAAGTCCATCCAAATTCAAATTAATTTATCAGCAACATTATCATAACAATATTAAATATGTCAACAAAAAATCTTTTTTACAAAAAAATACTACCGACTTCCAAATAAAAACACTACAAAGTGAAAAATAACTTTATTTTTGGCGTCTTTCGTTGGTACCAATTTTCTATGTAATGGACACCGACTTCCAAAAATAAAGTAAATTTTCACTTTGTAGTGTTTTATGTGGAAGTCGTTAGATTTTTTTTGTAAAAAAGTTTTTATTTACACTTTTTAGTTGTAACTATTAGGCAAGTTGATTACTAAGTTATCTATAACACCAGAATAGATCACCCGAATAGCATGAAACTTGAACATAACCGGTGAAATGAGAGATCTCTTTAAGAGTGTACTGGTGTGATGTTATGTTATGAAATTGTATAATATAAACAATAAACAGACATGCGATTGCAGCAATCCCGAGAGATTTGCCGTAAGTTTTTGAAGAGTTCTGTTGTATATCTTCGAAGTTCTTCATAGGGTTCTTCACCAAATAAAAATGGGACCAACTTCGAAATATACATTTTCAAACATAAAAAGAATTTTCTAAATCGGTCCAAAATTGACGGAGATATGCATGAACATACACATAAAAAAAAACAAACAATGTCGAACATAAAACCTCCTCCTTTTTCGTAAGTCGGTTAAAAACGTCCAAGCTCGCATCTTGTTCTTGACGTTGTGGATTCAAATCCGGCCAACTACCAATGTTGCTTTTGCAATTCATAATAGGTATGTACTTTCTAAGTTCATCTTGGACATTGCTTTCATTGGTGAAGGAAATAATCGTGAGGAAACCAGCAGCCGAATTGCGTAAGTGAATTTGGCAAAGGAAACAGTTTGGAACCTTCACAAAAACGACTTTACTTATTGCATATTACACTCTGAAAAGGAAAGGAGTTTAACCTTTCCATGACCAAGATTTTGACGTAGAATTAATTGTAAAGAATAAACGAAAGCGGAAGAATCGAGAGAGATGTCCTAATTATTTGGAAATAAATCGTTCGAGTTTGGTGAAACATAACGCATTAGATGAACTTCAACTCAAAGAAGGATGATCGTACTCTTTCCAAATTAGTTTCGCAATACCGAAAAAGGTGAAAGAAATAATTCTAACTCTTTGAAGGTTCCTGTTTCCTTTGGCGAATTCACTTACTCAATTCGGCTGCTGGACTTATTGCACTAATATTATACAGGCGAAAATCTGTGAGTGTGTATGTTTGTTACTTCTTCACGCTCAAACGGCTGGACGGACATGGATGAAATTTGGCACAGAGATAGATTATTTATTATATACTTTACTGTACACCACCTAAATAATTACGGGACAAACCATTTATAAAGATAAGTGTACAATGGGTGGTCTTATCGCACAGGGCAATGTCTTACAGACAACCTTTGGATGGACTGAACGATAGGAGATAGACATAAGGCTATCAGTGTACAAAAATTATATTAAATAATATTACTTAGATATAACACAAAATACGTAAATAAAAATAAAATAATCACATCAAACTAATATTATAAAGGCGAAAGTCTGTGAGTGTGTATGTTTGTTACTTCTTCACGCTCAAACAGCTGGACGGACCTGGATGAAATTTGGCACAGAGAGAGATTATTTATTATATACTTTATTGTACACCACTTAAATAATTAAGGGACAAAACATTTATAAAGATAAGTGTACAATGGGTGGTCTTATCGCACAGGGCAATCTCTGACAGACAACCTTTGGATGGACTGAACGAGAGGAGATAGACAGGGCTGTCAGTGTACAATAACTATATTAAATAATATTACTTAGATATAACTTAAAATACATACATACAAATAAAATAATCATCATAAGGATACTTTTTATCTACAATAATAGAGCAAGTTCCAGGTGAGGTGAGGACCTATATGTCAATAGACTTGGTGATGACAACTGATGACGCAACTACATACCCTATAGAGTTACTTAATTCCCTCGACCTGTCAGGGGTGCCCTCCCACAAGTTGGAGCTCAAGGTTGGTGTGCCTGTCATACTGACACGTAACCTGGACACGCCCAGATTGTGTAACGGCACCAGGTAACGCGTCACAGAGCTGAGACGGTACATTGTGTAGGGCACCATCCTCACCGGAGGGGCCAAAGGAGAGACGGTATTGATACCCAGAATCCGCATAATACCCACCAACTTGCCATTCCAGTTTAAGCGACTGCAATTCCCTCTGAAGGTGGCTTTTTCTATTACGATAAATAAAAGTCAGGGGCAAACTCTAAAAGTAGCCGGCATCCACCTGGGCGACCCCTGCTTCTCCCACGGGCAGCTTTACGTAGGTTGCTCGCGTGTGTCGAGAGCCAGAAAGATGATACTGTAGAGGAACTGTAATTTTATTGATTGAATTGTAATTTTCTGAGATAATCAAGGGTTGTAAAATTTTTCATGGATTTGGCTCGTTATGATTTATTAAACGAGCCATAAATTTAATATCATTATTTCTAAGTAATGTTTATCAATCTATGCTAATTTTCTTTAATTAATCGTTTTATTATTCTCATTTTATATTTTAAGATGTTGGCCATATTGTTTAATTTACATGTTGAAATATACTGCTGAAGAAATATAAATTTATTGTTTTTAAATTATTGATGTAAATTATCTAATTCAAATGTAAATTATTTTAGTATATATACTGTAATTGTGTAAATTTGTGTGTAAATACAGATACAAGTTACTTAAGAATAAATGACAATGACTAATTACTTGCTGATGTCACGAAAGTCTCGATGAGCACTTGGACTCCATGGCCTTACTGTTTCAACCCCAAACGGCTCAAGCATACCTAAATAATCCATATATTCTAATATATAACCAAAAGGGTAACCGTGGAGTTTCTTGCCGGTTCTTCTCCATAGGAAACGACCAACCCGAACCGTGCACCTTTTGTCGACGTTTTATAATTGCCTATGTAGGCCTATGTGAAATAAAAAAGTTTTTTTTTAATATAAATGCGAAAGTAACTCTGCCTATCTCTCTGCCTATCTGTCTGAACCAATTTTGATGAAATTCGGTATGGAGATAGTTTGAGACCTGAGAAAGGACATAGGATGGAAGAATTTTTTTATCCCGGAAATCATCCTTAAGTTGACTGAACAAGTTGCCACCACCCTTTCCACCCGAAAGGGTGGTGGCAACTTGTTCAGTCAACTAATAATTTCTCAAGTAAGGCAGCCTACACACCTAAATGATAAATGATTTTATTTCTGTAAGTTGGTTTGTAAAAGCAGTTTTACATGTCAATCATATTTTTTAAATATAGATGAGGTCAGCGTTTTCTATCTGACTACTCTGAGAAGAAAGGCCGAAACAAACTCAGAGGTCACAGTCTCTTTTAAAGTACAAACAAAATCTTTCAAAGATCATGTAGACTCGTGTCTGAACTGGTCTTTTGAGGAAAGAACCAGCCAGATTGATTGGACATGTCCAGTTAGTGCACGCGTATGTCAATAACCGAGCAGCTCAACTCAGAACTTAAGGAGCTCAACGATTCGACGAACAACCTACGATATTATTGCGCGAAATAAAAAAAAAAAGTAATAATGCTATGCACAGTCGCAGACAACGCCGCAGGCAGAAGCTAGTTCCTAATACCTAAAGATGTTATATTTTCACTGTTTGAGGTTTTGTGCCTTGTAGCAGTCACCCCAGCACAGCCCGCCGTGCTAAGCAATATGGAATACAATACTATAATGTTACAATAGTGTCCTATTGTAATATTATTCGCCTGATGTAACAATAGTATCCTTGTGTAACAAAATCGCCTTTGTTTATGAACAGTCGTTAATGGACAAAGGCGAGCTTAACCCAGAATTGGGATCTCTAACACAGCAAACCATAACAGGCTTAGCGAAGCTTGAGAGTCTATAAAAAAAAATGTTCCCTAACTCTTGGCCTAAAGACATCTAATCTAGGCTATCAACTCGTAAGGAGTGTGGAAGAGAATCACAAAAGCTTAGAGCATAAACAGTTAAGGATACACCGTAACGATTCGAAAAATGAGGAGAGAAACGAAGGAGAAGAGAGAATGATGAGCGTCAAGGCATTTTTATAGTAACGAGATACGATAACACTCCTTAGCTGTACACACAATTAAAGTATTCCCAAAACATTTAGTGCGTATGCGGACATCCACCATGTGCTGCTGGCGCATCGCCACACGTCTTATAGCCCGATGATGGAACGGGCTTCAATGTTTAAGAATTTCATCATGCAATAGACCAATAGTCCTCGTGACCGAATTTCGGCCACGGCGGTCAATCTCAGTGGAGACTAGCCATCTCGGCACTGGAGATATTATAGTGCACAAGTGAGTACGCACAACGCGCGTTACAAGTGCACTCACTGTTCTAACACTCTCATAATCCGTTGGAAAGGACATCCGTGAGCATCACACTGCCAACTTCAGAGACCAGAGGGTGACAGTTAGTGTATTGTCCTCTATGTAACTTGTGCCAGCACCCGGAGCGCTTTCTTGGGACTGGTCAATCATGGACGCGAGTAGGTGTGTGATCAGTTTTAGAGGAGTGTCTCTGAGTGTCACATTGTAAAACTACTTTATTACCTTGAGTTCTACTTGTAAAATAATTGTATGTGTAACTGAATAAATAAACTTCCAAACTCCAGGCTGTTACTGAAGATTTCCTAATGGAAAAATCCAATATCACTTTTCCCAAACTTTGTACCGAATCGGGAACCTCACACTATAATATGCAAATATACTCAGTTCTTATTAGTTACTTACCTACAAGTGTAGTTACTCTTCTAGTCGCCTTCTTTGTTTTACTTCTCAAATCTAAACATGACAAGAGATAAAATTAGAGTAATCTATTATATTATAACTATTAAAATCGCTGAAATCTGAAGCGTTCTGTATCAAATTGAAATATTATTTACTTTATACTTTTAACGCGCAAATTAATTATTTCTCTGTCTAGGTCGCTATTAATTTTACATTAAGATTAGATTCAACTTTGTTTAATTTAAATCTGAGGTTACTATTGGGTATTTAGCCTTCTTCCGGGGCTTATTTTTTATTACATCTGATTGAAATCTTGTACTAGTAAGTTAATCTTTATCGCTAAAAGATCCGTGCTCAGATGAAGGCTTGCTCCTGTTGAAATATATATGTCGCGTCAAGGCTGGCCGATATGTGCAAACCATCGGAAAGTCAGGATGTATTCCCTTAGGTTAAGACATCGTGTGTGGGCAGGTCGGTGGGTATAATCGTGCAAATGAAATCACAGAAATTATTCGATACACTGGGTTTATTTCAAATAGTCACAGTTACAATCTTGCTTACTTATATTACGGATAGACACTGATTCTACGACGTCTTAGCTCTAAGGCTGTCAGTATTCAATGTGTGTCTATATTCTTCTGTCCCCACCACGCAAGTAGTTAGAGAAAGCGCGCCAAAGCGTAGTTGTTCTTAATTTGCCGATAAGTGACGTGCTTGCGATTTGTTTTGACGTACGTACTATTGACCAAACCCGACACGGCCATCCTGCGAGATAGGCGTCCTCGTCTGTTCCTTATTGTCGGGTTTTTGACAGTGTATCGAATCATGAGGAAATCCTCATTGATGTCCTCAGCCCTTGGGGAAAGCTGAGGGGTCTGTCACTGTGGTCCGGTACTGACTAAAACCACATGGTGTTCTGTAGGCCGTAGTAGTACACAGCACGTCGCCTTCTCGGGCCTCTCTCAGGTGACAGACTCCCCAAATCTATCACCCGCTGGCATCATCTTGTCCTTGCTCCATGCCACCTCATAACGTGTTGCGCCACATGTCCTCTTAGTACACTCCGACCCGCCAGTCTCTCATCATACAAGGGATGTTTTTCTGAAACTCAAAATTTCCAAACAGTATTCGCTCGTCCAATCCTGACTTAGACTGAGTCAGCAAGTGAGAAAACTTTTTGAAACTAAATATCATGATCATTTAGATCTCTCTCTTCACTATTGCAAGGAACGAGTAATTCTGATTCTAATTTAAAGAAAATAGCAACTAAATCATCGATTTGTTACCTAAAAGTACCCAATCTTCGTGATTACAAAGTCCAAGTACCACTGATAGTCATTAATGTCACATTAAATGAAACAAAAGAAACCCGGCTATCTTATTCACGATCTTTAGCCATCACATAGCTCTCCTAGCTTTCTCATAGCTCTCTTAACTATCTTATAGCTCTCTTAGCAATCACAATTGCTCTACTCGTACATCCTTACGATGTCGAGTCAACTCAACTCTCTGTACTTGGAACATGTTCACACAGACACTCAGTATGTCCTATATTACGTCAATTCGTTATCAACTTCATCTACAATCTAAATTGGTACCTGAGCTTTGTGTATCTGCCTAACACGCACTACGCATAATAATCAAAATTAGAAAACCAAAATTATTTCAATTGCCATAATGAGGGCTTGACGATTCGAACGTCATCAACATTAACATGGTGACGTCACCTCTCGCGTGACTATTTGAGTTTACTTTCTTTTAACCTCATAACTCAATAGGAATTTTCTGCAAGGTTTCTAACACAAACATGAATTTTCATACCAGGCATATTATCACACAGACTTAAAGGTGCCATACAGGCCTTCAGTTGATACACAGGCTCAATTGCCACATAGGTCAACAGCTTCCACACAATGCTCGACTACTCCTGACCAAAGTAGAGTATTGGTTTTGTGAAAATAGGGAAATTTTAGGACTCTACTCTTGTAACTAAATCATTACCCTGGGCCATGTAACACAGTCATTCCAAACAAACTTTAAAACTTCTGCTGCAGCAAAAACTGCCAAGCTCTCCCTCGAGTAAAATCTCTAACGCGTTTATAGCCGACAAGCAATTGTTTTGCTCTCACACAACGGTCTCTCCAGGCCCCGACCTCTGCCAGAATCCACTGGTACGGACAAACATAATATGGCCGATAGACTCAACTACTCGACACTTTAAGCTTTTTCATCATCATTAAAATCCTTTTAACATCAACGTCGACTGGTACATGATCCGCTGGCATCTTCCTTAACCTAGTAGTGTGCATACTTGTAGGTTGTAAGCGTACCTATTTAAAGCTCTCGGTATATAACGATCACCGTCCTGTCATAATCACCTATCGCGGTCTTAATACAGTGCCTATTTAGTTTTCGTACTAGAGGTTCCCAAACAACACTATTCATTAGAAAACGGTCCGACGATCAACAAGTTCAAATAAACAAAGTAATTGTAACAATTCTGTTACTCTACCATAATTCAAACGCAATGCATACTCAATTCTCTGAAACTTTCATTGTGGTCTGTGCACCAACACAGACCAGAATCGTATCTACCAACGAATCTTTACAAATCTGCCACCACATATGCTTCAACACATGAGAGGCTCTGTGCACCAACACAGACAAGAATCGCACCAACGATTCTGAAAAATCTAGCGCAATATGTGCTACACCACATGAAGCGCTCTGTGCACCAACACAGACAGAAATCGTATAAACGATTCTCAAAAATCTAGCGAATATGTGCTACAACACATGAATCGCTCTGTGCACCAACACAGACAGAAATTGCACCAATGATTCCTTGTAGACCCATCGCCACATGTTACTCATGAGGTGTGGTCTAAAGTTTCGAGTATGAGTGTACAAGCCATTCTTAATCAGATTTGGTCTCACTACCACTGTCATCAACTATGACGTCTAATTCTCAAGGAACTTGGTGATCGGGGATTCTTCTCACACGATTCGCACTTTTTACTTAAAGATCTTGGAACATACCGACTGTTAATTTGAGGGGAACAATTAAGGCTGATAATCTTTGCTTCTCGTGACCTCGTGTGAAGGAGCTTCACGAATTAACTCAGGTCAATATCTTTAAAATCAACAGTATAATCTTTAAGATCAACAGTACCCATTTACTATCGCTAATTAACTCAATTTTAATGTAAGTAAAACGATTGCGAGATCTACTGCTATCATAATATTACTCGTACTTTGAAAGTAAACAAGTGAATTCAGATCTGACGATGGGTGTAAGATCTGTTCTGAATACACGTAAATGATTAGCACAGTTAAAAACTCGATAAAATTATGTTCGCCCAACGACATTACTAACTCGCTTTGCCACTGAAAACGACTAGTTATTCAGTCATTTTGGATATATCATCTTCTTAAGGCATATGTCATCCTAAAGTTCGTACTTAACCAAATGTTGAAGCTAAACCGCCAATAAGAAACTCACTAATTGCTTGCATTTTAGTAAATGTGTCATAATTACCTAGTGATAGTGCTAGGTATAACCACTACCAATTCAGTGATCAAACATGAACACTCTTATAACTCGAAATAGCATCTCTTCACTAAAGAATATCCGATCTCACTATCGAAATAAAATTGAAGCGACTCACTGAGTATTCCATTCCAAATGTGCGAGCTTATGACCCCACAAGCTTGTCACAATGTTCAGCTACCCCCTGCGCATCACTGCTAGCCTGCCGTACCTCTTAACCTCTCAGATGTTGACACGTCAGCCTTCGCATGGTATCTGAAACATGAAAAACATTACGAGAGTAAATGTTCAAACGATTATCTTAACCATACACAGCTTTGGTAAAAATGAACAGATGCAGCGGTGTAGCAACCTAAACCAATCAATCTGCCTAGCCTTTTCCCAACTACATTGGGGTCGGCTTCCAGTCCTACCGGATTCAGCCGAGCACCAGTGTTCCACATGGACGGACTGCCTATCTGACCTCCACAACCCAGTAACTGGGTAACACGGTACCCCTTGGCAAGACTGGTGTCAGATCTCAGGCTTCTGACTACCCGTAACGACTATCAAAGATCTTTAAATGACAGCCGGGATCAACGGCTTAAAGTACTTTCCGAGGCACGGAGGAAACCCGGTAGGTTGAAATGGTCACCGCTGCTTTCGCGTTTATAATAGTAGTAGAAAGTAAGATCGTAATTACTATGTCAATATTAATTAATAAAAACCACATTTGCGGCGTTTTACTACGTTAATTAGTTTGAACGTGTAAATATCGTTAGCTTAATACTAGGCCCGTTTCCACCCATTGAGTTCCTACAAAACCCAAAAAAGTATCAAATCATATAGGTTCGATATGTAAAAGTATCAAATCATATAGATCCGATCAATACAAGTAAATCAGTATAAACCATCCCAAATTAAGATCCCTATACAAGAATGTTTAGATCAAATCTTTTGAATTTTATAATAAGGGTCGGATAAGGATAATTCGACAATCCATTTTTATTTGCGGATGAGACGCATATTTTCCTTATTTGTATTAAAGTTTATCTTTTCAACCGACTTCAAAAAGGAGGAGGTTCTCAATTCGGCTGTATGTTTTTGTATGTTTGTTACGCGATTACTCCACGAATTATGAACAGATTTTGATGATTTTCATTCTATTTGGATTTGATTTCATGGTGGTTTTTTTTTGGAAAAGCATTATGTCCCCTCTTGAGATGCTCGGTTACGTCCGGTCGTAGTTCGGTTATTATTGTCAAGCTGACCGCCACATTTATTTGCATCATGTGTTAATGAATGTGACGTTTATCTATATCAAATTATATTCGGCGAATCAGAAAATATGTTAGGATTTACATTCATGACTGGAGGCACACTTTTTTTATTTTGCTTTGAATCCATCGTATCTAATGCTAATATACTTTTCTTTCTTTGAATCGGTATTGTTTGGACTTTAAGAGGGAGGTTGACCTACATTACTAAAATGTTGGACAATTACTTGAAATAATTAGATATGGAATTACAAATGCAAAAGATTAAGGTATGTAAGGTTTACTTTGAAAGTTATTTGGAGCCTTCTTCTTTTTAATAAAGGAACAGATTTTTTTTTTAATACCTCAGCACAAACTATACAGATTAATTTAATGCTATGCTAAAAACGGTCTGCTACATTGGAAAATAGTTTTAAAAATATGAACAAGCTTTTGCGCTTCCTCAAAAGCAACATTAACATCATAATTCCCTGCAATATTAAAGCATTTTAATTAAACCTTGTGTCTTACACAGAAAAGATAGAAACAGAAGGTCGGCTCCATATAGCAAGACACGAAACAAAAAAGTTACAGAAGGCCAGCTACAAACAACGACTGAAATTATACGCACGCACACATAGACACGGTTCACGTACAGCGAGTACAATCGCAATCGCGATCGGCGTTTGTTAGAGATCACCGTACGTTAGTTAGTTCTCGCCAAACTCCTTGGCCGCAATGAACTTGTCTTTCCGATGTGCAAGGCACGGCCCGGTGCTGTTTTTTATGAGATTTACTACTGCGCAACCATTGTAGCCTAGTTTAGGAAGGCCAAGAATTTGGCGAGAACCACACGCATCTCACTCACATCTCGTTTTCAATTGTTTTAGGTAGCTGTTAATAAGGGCTTAAATAGATGAAAAATCAAGCTTATGGTGACAGATCGGACGGAAAGCTATCGGACGCCCATAGCAGGCAACAATAGACCTATTTTAACCACATAATGCGAAGGGGAGATAGCATCCTTTGTTGCTGGTCATTGTTGGCAAAACCGCGGCGAAGGAAAGCGATAACGATGCCGGTCACCGATGGTCTGACCAGTAAAAAAAAGCTATGTCCTCAAGCAAGTTTCAGCAGGTGTTGATGGCAATTTGGACCAGAGTCGATGGAGGCAGACTGTCCATTAAAGGGGTCCAGTGACCACGATCCACAGCAATTAGGGACCGATTGAAGAAAAAGATTATGTAGCTGGCCTTCTGTATATTTTCCGAGTCATGTCGTTAAAGTCCTTGTATATTTTTAATAACACTGTTACAACTATACCCCCGTTGATACAGCTGTGGTTCTCAACTTTTCATATGTCTAGCATAAAACTAATAACAATTTATAATAGAGAAACGGTGTTTTACTAAATTAAGTACCTACAAAATTGTTTAATTAAAAGATGGGCAGAAAAGATCTATTTGATAAAAGATTTTCTTAACTACGTAGTTACTGATGACTACGAATTGTAGATAATTATTATGTTCATTATAATAGGGATGTTTCCTGAGTAGAAAAAGGATAATTCTATTTAGTCCGTCAGTGAGATTATCAAATAATATTGGTCCCGTATTTTTTGCTTTATCAAATAAATGAAAATTTACAAAGATAAAGCGCAACAAAGTTCAGGAGTGGCGTCACTTTGTCGGTATAAAGTGTAGCACACCATGACATCACACGATATTTCACTGAACTGTATCGTCGTAATTTTTAAAGCTATCTAACTGAGGGATTAAATATATATACATATATATATATATTTTAATTACCCTATTATTAACATTTTGATTTAAAAAAAAATAAGACTGATGATATTACTTGGTATTTCCATTAGCGTGTCGATGAGAAATTTCTCAGCTAAATTCCTTGCCTAGCCCAATATTTGGCCACGGCAACGCCATCCGCTGACGCAACCATAAGGTCCCCACGAGAACAGGCAACAGGGCAGGCGGCGCGAGAAAAAAGGTCATAATCTTATTACTTAAATGTTGGCACTTTTATTTGAATTTATGATATTAAAGAGAATTGAATGAAAATCTCCATAAAATAAAAATAATTCGTAATATCACCATCAATTTTCTACAATCTTTTCAAATCCTAACAAAACATTGAGAAACATCGCGTAATACCGTGAAAATTAAAAACTAGTAGCTGTTAATACCACCGCACCAGTCGTTAGTTCAAATTATATTTTAACTGAAAAAGTTAAAGTTTTATAGCGAGAACACTGTTATACTGCGTATGAGTAACATAATAAAATACTTAAATGGCACTCAATATGAATTTGTGGCAATTTAATGAACTAACTTTGTCTATCATTTTGTTTAATTTTGCAATATTTTATACTGTTGTAATTAGTTTTATTTAGTCGCTTTTTTTATTTATTTTTTAAATTACTTCAACGCTTTAATTTGTTTTGTCTATTGTGTTTCACACTTGGAAAATGTTGTTTATTTTCAATAATAAGCACCTATTTTCAATCCCTGAATCATCTATAAAGGCAGTAACAGATAGGCGTGATCATATTTTGAAAACTGCTTCTGCACATGGAAATTAACAACTTTCTTCAAGGAAGTCATAGTCAAATCTCAATAAAAAATGTATTTCTCATAAAAATTTTGGTCAGCTGACGACAACTTTGTATGGAATATCCATTTTTTTTTTTTTTTAGAAATACTTTTGACTTTTTTGGAGAAAACTGATCATTTACATGAGCAGAAGCAGTTTTTCTGTGATCGCACCATTCTGTTACACCCTGTGTCTAAAAAATCAATTACCGTGCGTTAGTCTCGCACAAACTAATTATTTTCCGGACAAGTTTTGTATAAAATATTAACTTTTTGAAAATCCGCCGAAATTAAATATACCGGTGCGACACTCGAGTGGGACGCTAGTTTCATATAAATTTAGGCTGTAGTTAATACATTGAAATGTTCTGTTAGTGATTAAAAATAATTTAACAGTGCATTGCCGCGTTGTTATATTGTAACCTAAGAGTACATACTTATAATAAAGTCGCAGTAGTATCAAAACTACAAAAAATATTTTTGAAAACAATAATTTTGCTTTACAGTTTAATTAAGAATGCATTTTATATTAATATCTGGCACTTTGGATTTTCAAATAAAAATATTAAATTTGATTGTATATCGTCCGATAAGCCTAACGCCTGTACTCACCAAACTGTATGAGCGGATATTTCTTAGCCGTCTAAAACTGTGAATGGATGCCAATGATGTTGTTCCGTCTCACCAGTCTCTCTCCGGCTTTCGGAAATCTCACGCAACAATAGAAAAGTTCACCGAGTTTACCAAACAGGAAGACAGGCTTTCGAACTACTCAGCGGCATTCCTTGATGTTCAGCAAGTCTTTGACCGTGTCTGGCACAAAAGATTATGGCTAAATTGAAGAAAAAACTTACACACTCAATGTTCCTGCTCATCCAGTCGTATTTATCCGACCATTGCTTCCAAGTGAAACAAGGGCGAAGCAAGATTAAGATTAATTGAAGCAAAAGCTGATGTACCACAAGGATCTGTTCTTGGCCCAGTGTTGTACAATATCTTTACATCAGGTCTACCCACATTGTATGGCATAACAATAGCAACAATGCCGACGACATAGCCTATCTATCAGTTGATGACAACTCAGTAATGGTCAGCAAGAGACTCCCAAAACTACGAGACGATACTCATAGATGGCTCTTTAAGTGGCGAATACGTGCGAGTGCATCCAAGTCTAATCATATCACCTTCACGCTCAGGCACGGAATACGAAGAAACCCCATCTGTTAGACTTGGTCCTGACACCCTACCACACACAGATTGTGTAAAGTACCTTGGCTTCCACTTCGATAGGCGCCTAACATGGAAGCATCACATTAAATATAAGAGGGAGGAGATAAACCACAAGTTCCGCAACCTGTATTGGCTCATAGGAAGGAACTCTGTGTTTACTGTAGACAACAAACGCCTCATTTACAACTCGGTTTTCAAGCCCATATGGACCTAAGGGATCCAATTGTAGGGCGTTGCCAGCAAAACCAACATACTCTGCCTGAAAAACGTGCAAAATGGTATCCTAAGATCAATAGCAAATACACCTTGGTTTGCTAAGAATGACGAAATCCACGACTATCTACAAATGCCATCAGTAAACTCTGAAATCGAGCGATACAAAATACAACACAAGGCACGCCTCCAAACCCACTAGCTATTAGACTGTTAAACCCAACAGCGGTGATAAAAAGGCTGAAGAGGAAACACCTTCTATAAGTGGGAGGCGCAGCACCGGCTACTCCACTACAACGCCATTTGTCATAGAACGAATTTAGTCTCACTCTTATAGTCCGACCACCGAATGCAAATGGAATTAGATGAAAAAAAACGATTATAGACAACGCACAGTCTCAACCGCTGACACAAGAAGCATTATCTTTGTACAAAATTTCCTTATACATAACTAAACTATATCTAACTGGATAAGTAAAGTGGAAAGGAGATTTTTCTGTAATAAATTCATATTTTAAAGGGCTTAATTAGGGGATGACACTTTGTATTGAAGAAAGTATTTTTTGCCGATGGGAAAGCCTAGCTTGTCAAAGTTAATAATCCTCCTAAACGAATGTCGGCCACGGTGGGTGGTTGCGCAACCACTTTCTCTGGCATATTTTTAGATAATGATTGATGATCATGTTGTTTTTAAAAATAATATTAATAAAATTATAATAGTGGTCATCATCTGCCTAGCCTTTTCCCAACTATGTTGGGGTCGGCTTCCAGTCTAACCGGATTCAGGTGAGTACCAGTGTTATACATAGAGCGACTGCATCTCTGACCTCCACAACCCAGTAACTGGGTAACACAAAACCCCCTGGCTAGACTTGTGTTAGATCTCAGGCTTCTACTACCCGTAACGACTGTCAAAGATCTTCAAATGACAGCCAGGACCAACGGCTTAACGTGCTTTCTAAGGCACGGACAAAACTAGCTACGGAAACATGGTCACCCATCTACGGACCAACCTCGGCAGGCTTTGCTTAACCTTGAAGATCAACCCGTGCGGTGGTAGAACAAGCGCAGTATCAATGGTATTAGGTGCGTTCCGAGGCTCGGAGGTGTCACACACCCACCTTCCAATCGCCGTGCTGATACTGAAAAAATCCTTTAAAAGATAAAATATTTTATATAGACTTTAAGATCTTAACAAACATCCCACTTTGCAGGAGCTGTTTTAACGCCGAAGAATCAGCCGCCCACGTAATCCTGGAATGCGAGGCCGTGGCATCTCAACTTGAAGAAATCCTCGGAACAGCGAGGTCACTCCGTGAAGCCCTCACGAAGCTTCTGTGCTTTTGGACGGAGGCTGGCTAGGTTAGCCAGTACCCTCACGCCCAACAGACTGAATGGGAGTCTAGAGTGCGGGAACGGGAGTCCCTACTACTACTAGACTTTTATTAGTCACTAGTTTTGGTACAAATAACACTCTTCCTCCCTCCATTCCTTCTTCTTTTCCGTTTATTATGTGTGTGACGTGTGTGTACATTAATGGTTAAACAAATAAACAATTTTAACATTTTAGCGGTCGCGCGGCGTCGAATCGACCGCACTCGATACATTTTCGTTCATAATATCGAGATTTCTAGTCACAAGTATTTCTCATTTCTAGTATAATGTGATACGTTCACTACGCACGAAAACCACTCCACTCTATTTTCGCGTCCCCCGAGGGGCACAAAAAGTCTTTTATTCAGTCTCGACTCAGGCGTCAAAAAGACTACGCGCCTGGCCCTTAATTTTACCTTGAAGAGAAGACTGATTTTGAAGAAAACTGGACCTAAATTCTTAATTCACACTTTTGTGTCTTTTATTTGATTTCAACAATGAATTTAACATATAAATCTAAATAATATTGAGAAAAAAAAATGCAAAGCAGAAAACATTTTTTTGAAGTGCAAAATTGGTTCCTAATCCAGAGAAAGTTGTATAATTCTAAGATTTTGTTTTTAATTTATTTTTATTTTTTACACAATAATAGATCATGTGTCAATATAAATAGAAAATAAGTTTTACTTAATTGATGCTCTAAATCCCTTAAAACTTCCATAGGTCCTTTAGGTTACGCGCGACCGCAGCCGTTTCAAATGAGCACACGCCCACTTGAAGTTTAACTATTAAGAATCTATATCAATGAAGATAAATACGCCTCATTGGCATGGAGGCGTATCCCATGTCCCAGTATGGGGCTGTCTCACCCGTCTCCTGATCTTCAGGAGCCCGCACGTGATAGAGTGGAAGCTATCAATAACTGCTTCTGCGAACATGCTGAAAGCGCTGCAAAAACGTGGCAACCCCATCAATACCTGAAATTAAGGAAATGGAAAGACCCATCAACCATAACATTGCTGGTAAAATATAAAATTCCAAAGTCATATAATTCAGTGGTCTTAAATAGTTTAATAAACTGTCTTCAGTTTCCCCTCAAACATTGAAGTTCAACTATATTGGCTAACTTACCATAACTTGGCAAGTTAAAGCAAGCCGCCAAGAATGTTCACGCTCACGACTACTCTTGCTAAGTAGAGAATAAGTAGGTTAATGTATGAATTTTAAGTTATTTTACTCGTTTTATGTGCCTGTCTTATTAGGTAATAGTGATAAGAGGCCACTAGGTTTACCGATGACCTGTTTAAGGTTGCGGGAATCCGCTGGATGCGGGACGCGTGGAATCGGTCAATGTGGCGACGCCTGGGGTAGGCCCAACAGACCAACAGTGAGATATGATAATGATGATAATAGGCTGTAGACTAGACAAATGCCCCTCGATGACAGCGATGGTGATGGTCCATATGTCAAAATGTAAGGGATTGCGTGACATTTCGATAGTGTTTGACATTCCCATATATTTTTGATATTCCGGGTTCCGTACCCAAAGGGTAACAACGGGACCCTATTACTAAGACTCCACTGTCCGTCTGTCTATCTGTCACCAGGCTGAATCTCATGAACCGTGATAGCTAGACAGTTGAAATTTTCACAGATGATGTATTTCTGTTGACGATTGACAAGTACAAAAAAATAAATAAAAAAAAATAAGTGTGGCTCCTATATAACTAACGTGATTTTGCGATAATGGTACGGAACCCTTTGTGCACGAGTCCGATTCACACTTGGCCGGTTTTTAATTGAAATTTGGGATTTAGTAATTAGCCCCTTGAGTGCCTTTTGTAAAATTTGGTTCCAAGACAATTGTTTTTTTCTATTGTGTCTGCTAATTAGCACTCAAGTGATTAGAAGAGGATCTTACTAGACATGCAAAATTAAAAATGTGTAGGTTCCCGAAAGTGCCCAAAATGCTTCGTGTAATTTAACCCTCGACCAGTGTGTCATTCTTCTACATCGCGATCTTGGCGGAGACATTTCCTTTCTTTCAAATATTACTCGTACCTACAAATTTACCTCTTTATAATATTACTTTTGGTTGGATTCGTTTTCCATCGTAAGTACTAACACTTGTTATCATAAATATGCTGCTTTGTAGCAAAAATAGGAATGGTTGTGATTCTTTTCCGAAAGAGCACCTCAACGAAATAACTCCTAAGAAACTCTGTTTTAACAAGCTTGAAACAAACTTTTCACACTCGTCTTATCTTGGTAAAAACACACTGTTTCACAGTTTGTACTTGTATGAGTAGTCTCTCTACGACTCAAGAAGTTAAGTTGTAGAACTAATTCCTACCTACGACTAAGTTTGGTGTTGAACAAAAAGGCTTTCGAGGGACTTTGAAGTTTAGTTCGAAACTTCGAAGTTTATTCTAAAGATAAAATACAATGAATTGAGAGAAAACTTGATGCGGTGGCGTGAGACTTGTTGTTTATTAGGGTTCCGTACAAGAAGGGTCCAAACAGTGCCCTATTGCTGTTACTCAGGTATCCGTCTGTCTGTTCGTCTGTCTGTCTGTCGTCTGTCACACAGGTTTTACAGCCAAACGGTTGGAGCTACAGTCTTCAAATTTTCACATTATAAACTTCCTGTTGACCCACAAAAACAACAAGATAAAAAATCGTTTTACAGGTTTATAAATGGGGCTCCCAATTAGAGCGACAAAAAAAGTGGGATATCGTTGTTCAAAAATCGTTGAGTAGATAAATGCTGTATCTTTTGTTTTAAAAAATATTGGTAAACAAAGGAATGAGACGCCACCAAAGTTAGCTTTTTTTACAAAATTTTGTTCCAAAGAATTTTTTAACTTTCAATTGACCTATGAACTTCACATATCTTGTAAAAAGATTTGGACGTAGCAAAATTATTTTGCGAGAGTCTTAAACTCTGAAAAAACAGAAAGATTAATCCAGATACATCAAAATACTCGCAGTAGGTATATAGGTACCGTAAGCTCAGGGAGCTCAAATAATAAGCAAAAAATACTTTTAACTTATATTGAATCAACAATGTGCCTGATGGTTTTTACAGAACTGCCAAGCAAAGCTAAACAAAAATATTTTCATATTTTTCCAAAACTAAATAATTATTTGTTGCCAGTTTTATAATAGGCAAGGAGTTTGCCTCTAAATAGTTGAGGAGTTGTCACAGTACATATCTACCTTCTTCTTTTCTTGAGAATTACCTATAAATAAAATTCTGTCCAACCAGTATTTATTTATCGAAAGACATTCACTGCTGACAATGGACTCCCCAAGCGACGCCACATTGACCGATCACGGATAATTGCTTCATATTCAGGACGATTTGGTAAGTTCGTCAAGCTAATGGTTGACAACAATGCCGAGTAAATTGAAACTTCACTGATGATGCTGACATATTCGATAAACAGACGTCACTTGTGACAAATTAAATTCTTCCTTAAGGCTATAAAAAACATATCTGTCTTTGTTTACTAAAGAAGCCTGCAGAGCCAGCCGCACGGTTTGATCTTTATTTTATTTATTTATTTGGCTCACCAACAATTTAATACACTGATACTAAGATATGAGATATATCCAATATACATTAGTGTACCAATTTCTTACAGGTAAACACATCATATATTACTTATCTTTGAGGTTAAACAACGTTGATGGACCTCAGAAAGCTTATTTGCAGGTCCTTGACGGTTGTTACGGACTGTTGGTAAGCAGAAAATCTGACACCAGTCGTACCAAGGAGTACCGTGTTACCCAGTTGCTGAATTGTGGAGATCAGGTAGATAGTAACTCCATGTAAAATACTGGAACTCAGCAGCACCCGGTTAACCTGAAGGCAGATTGGTTATTTCCCTAAGAAAATCTCTGCGGAGATTGAAATACCCGCTCTGTGTTAAATATTGAACTAAGTATTAACTCGTCAAACATTAATTAACGCTGTATTAATTATCAAGTTTAGACTGCAATTCGAAGTTCGCGGTGGGAACTTCCGAGGCTATCGTGTTAGAGCTTTCCCGTCAGGAGCATACAAACTAGATCATAACTTGGTTCGTGATTAAAATTAAATTATGAATTCGATATCCTGCTTATGAAAAGAAAGAATCATATAATTACGTTTCAATCTACATTTCTATACGAATAATAAATGTGAAAGTAACTGTGGCTGTTTGTTTAATATCTTTAGATGCGAAAAATGTTAACATAGAATCATAATTAGAACCAGAATCTTGAAGAAAATTAATACAAACAGAGTTAGGATACCTAAATATTAGCTATCAGTTTCCTAAATTAGGAATAAAATGATAAAGTTGGCAATATAAAGTAGTTCAGGAGTAGAAAACGGGCGGATAAATTATCAAACTGAAATATTAGGTATCGTTGAGATTTCTTGAGGAACTTGAAACAACTTGAATCTAACACTAGGTAAGAGTTTGTTTAGTTAATAACACACGTAAGGAAGTACCTATACGCAATGGAAAGAAAGAAAGAAAACCGGCCAAGTGCGAGTCGAACTCATGCGCCGAGGGTTCCGTACCTATCCATTATACAGGCAAAGATACAGATAAAGATGGACATAATTGCCTTTAAGCATTCAAAGCGTGATTTTCGTGGTTTCTGGAAGAGCGCTAATAAATTGAGTATTCGGCCAGGCCTGCCTGTTAGTGTGAATGGTGTGAGTGATAGGGAGGATATTGCGAACCTTTTTAGAAATCGGTTTGTTTTAAAGTCACCGCTAGGGAGCTCTTGTGAAGATTGTGCGATTGTGGTTCCCATTGAAGATATTTTTTTTGGCTTTAGCTCCTTCTGCGCATGCGGCTTCCCTGGTAACTCATAAACGGCACAAATATGTGGATGTCTCTAACCATTCTCAATCTCATATTACCTATTTTTTTATTTGTTTTTCTTCCTTTAATTGGACTTTTCACAATAGTTCGCAATCATCTTTATAGCCCTTTGCTAAGAATAGTTACAGCACTGATAACAACATTTGTGCCACATGTTGGAGAATGCCCATGGACAGTACTTAAAAAAAGTTTATTGTGTCACAATGATTTCTGGACAATAAATAAAACAAAAATATTTTAGGTATTTTAACTTCTTTTCAAAAAGATTCCTAGTGGGGTTCATTTTCTTGAATTAATAAGTATTTTTACTTCCGTTTCACAGTTCAAACATATTCCGCCATTTATGTTAGGGTTGAGGCATGTTGACAAGATCTGACATCGATTAAAGAAGAAGATCGAAGAATCGTTTTTTTTTTATATTCTACCTGAAACACTGATTCAATCCATCCGGAATCACCTCTTTAAGGACGCTATTACATTTTTCTACAAATAACAGTGCTTTTCAGGTATATATACATTAAAATTTAATGTATATGCAATCACAGATGTGAAGATATCATGGTCTTAATTTAAAGATAATATATTCAGCTCCAGATTGGCATCATAAAAATTGCATGACATCATACAAAATCTTCGCACAAATACGTTTTGCCCATCACGATAATCGCAAAAATATTAAAAAAGTAGGGTCGGAATAGTTCCCAGTTTAGTTAATTTTTCAGCATTTTTATCTTCAAAATTATAAAAAAATTGCGGTATATATAGTCCTTTACAGGTTCAGATAATTATTTTTTACCCAAATTAATATATATTTTAATTATTAGCTACAATAAAAACACTTGCCGACTTCTTCATACATTTTGCACTCGAAGCCAGTCGAAGCTTATCATTCCGCGCTCAGAAGCTCTCGTGGAAGGACGAGCGTATCGCTTTTTTGCAAAAAATAAATACGATTAAAGTAATAGAAAAGATTGTAGTGTGCATGCGTGAGTCGTATGTCGTGATCGAAAGAAGTTGATATTTTACCGGAGCGAAATAAAAGTATGTTTGAGTTTCCTTTTATTATTAGATTTTTGATTCAGAAATTATGTTGGGTATGATCGGGATTTGGATAGGTATTGTTAAGCAACTAAAATACAAGATGGCGCCGACGAAAATTTGACCGCTTTTCGATATGGTTGTCATTTTCATGGTTTTTGGCGTTGCTTATATCTAATATGGGGTCAAAACCAAAATACAAGATGGCGCCGACGAAAATTTGACATCTTTGCGTCATGGGTGTCATTGTCATGGATTTTGGGGTCGCTCATATCGAATACGGGGTCAAAACCAAAATACAAGATGGCGGCGACGAAAATTTGGCATCTTTTCGTCACAGGTGTCATTGTCATGTTTTTTGGGGTCGCTTATATCGAATAAGGGGTCAAAACTAAAATACAAGATGGCGCCGACGAAAATTTGACCGCTTTTCGATATGGGTGTCATTTTCATGGTTTTTGGCGTCGCTTATATCTAATATGGAGTCAAAACTAAAATACAAGATGGCGCCGACGAAAATTTGACCGCTTTTCGATATGGGTGTCATTTTCATGGTTTTTGGCGTTGCTTATATCTAATATGGGGTCAAAATCAAAATACAAGATGGCGCCGACGAAAATTTGACATCTTTGCGTCATGGGTGTCATTGTCATGGATTTTGGGGTCGCTCATATCGAATACGGGGTCAAAACCAAAATACAAGATGGCGCCGACGAAAATTTGACATCTTTTCGTCATGGGTGACATTTTCATGGTTTTTGGGTAGTATGTCATTAGCTGATGCTCTAAAAATTTTTGGTGGTAATATTTTATATAATATGTATATAATAATATAATAATGCAAAATGTTCAAGTCATTTTTAGGGTTTCCCCTATTACTAAGACTCCGCGGTCCGTCTGTCTGTCTGTCTGTCACTAGGCTGTATCTCATGAACCGTGATAGCTAGGCAGTTGAAATTTTCACAGATGATTTATTTCGTTGCCGCTATAACAACAAATACTAAAACAGAATAAAATAAATATTGGGGCTCCCATACAAAAAACGTGTTTTTATTGCCGTTTTTTGCAATAATGATACGGAACCCGTCGTGCGCGAGTCCGACTCGCACTTGGCCGGTTTTTTAATCCTTGTGCCCGGAAATTATTTCGTTTTAGCTATCTACTTATTTTACGTTGCGTTTTTTTAAAAATACCTACTTACTACAACAAAGTGAAAGCTAATTCTCTTTTCGAAAGTCGGTGTCGGTATATATTGTTTTTCGTTTTTCGACACGGAAAAGTTATTATTTTCTCTTTTTAGTTTTTGTTGGTACCCCATATTGAGTAGGTATACTAAATAAATCTGTTAACCCCCTAAAACGTACAAGCGTGATTTTATAGTATGGTATGGTGAAAACAAAACATAACTATACGATCACACTAATCGCAGGTCATTTGCTATTTGTTATTGAAGAGTTCCATTGTCTATCTCCAAAGATCTTTATCATATCCTAATATATTATACAATAAAACCTTCCCTGAAAACACATACATTAATCGACGTAAAGCCGATAGTATCGGATAAGTAGTTTTAAAGAAAATCGCGGATACATGTGGGTCGAATAGATAGAGCACCTCCTTTTTTTGAAGTCGGTTGAAAATAATAACCTACTTTTTACGACGACGGTTTGTAACAGTTACCAAATGCATTTTCAAAGTGCCAACTAACCTTCCTGAATCAACTTCAATAAAATTAAAAAATAATAACAAGGACCAATATTATTTGAGTGATGTATAAAATCGAGCGCTCAGTAGTTTCAATGAGTGCGTGCGCGTAATGTTGTTGTGTGCTACTAGATACCTAAATTTGAGTAAAAATATATTGGACCATATTACGGGCTTGGATCTACACCGGTAAGTAAGAATAACATTATACATCTTAACACCACTTGAACATTTAGACATTTGTAACGAATACAAATCTCAAATATGTTGGCATAGAGTCCATATTGCTGTAAATCTACAGTAACATAAAAAGGAATATATTTCGTTCAATATCTTTTAACTCCCTCAATAAAAATTTACTAAAGTTGGTACGTGTAATTAATTAAGGTAACATAATCAAATAAATGTGTTTTTAACAGGACACTAAAATGTTTCGGTCAGTACATTTCTCCATACAAAATGGGCATTCTCCTTTAGTCTTGTTATATTTTTTTTTTTACCTTTGTATAGATTGAATGTGTGAACATTGTAGGCCTTCTAGATGTTAGTTAACATTAACTTTTTTATATATTATATAATCTTTTTGTTAGTTTCTTACGACTTATTGTCGGGCCTACGTTGTCCCCCCATAGTACTAATGCTGTAACATGGAAATATTGTAAAACCAAACCATTTTTAAAAAGAGTAACCATGGAGTTTCTTGCCGGTTCTTCTCCATAGGAAACGACCAAACCGAACCGTGCACCTTTTGTCGACGTTTTATAAGTGCCCATGTAGGCCTATGTGAAATAAAAAAAAATGATTTTGATTTTGTGAGATGCTGGATGATAAGCCTCGTTGTGGCAAGGTGGGCACATTTTTCAGTGCCAAAGATATGGCCAGGGTCATTTGGCCTACGTCTAGAGGTAAGTCCCCTGGACGTGACGGGCTCAGTAGCTCATCGTTTGCAGTACGCCGGTCCTCACTTACCAAGGGTTTTGGCACTGCTGTACAATTGATGTGTTGGTCATTCATACTTGCCCTCTGACATGAGGACGATTGTGGTTCCCATTGTTAAAAGTAAAACAGGTGATCTTTCGGATAGGGGAAACTATAGACCTATTTCTCTAGCAACCATAGTCGCTAAGGTGCTTGATGGTCTGCTTGATACACAGCTAAACGAACGAACGAACATCACGTGCTGCACGACAATCAGTTCGGGTTTCGGCCAGGACTTTCTACAGAGAGGGCAGGGGACATGACCTCCCCTGCCCTCTTCAATTTGTATGCCCTGATTGAGGCACTTAGCAGTCAACATGTCGGTTGTCATATTGAATGTGTATGTGTCAATAATAAGTTTTAAAGGACAATGCTGACATTGAAAACGGAACGGAACGGTGGGCTCTTTCCGTGTGTGCGATTATGATAGCTTGCAGGTTTGCACTTTGTACTGCAGAAGTAAAGGTAAAGCTCTTTAGCATTCCGTACAACCTTCTACACTTGCAGCCTGTGGGAGAAGTATTCGCGGGCGTTGTATGGAGCCCTTCGTGTCCATTATAATAACGCGTTCAGAAAACTGATGGGTTTGCTTTGGCGTTGTAGTGCGTCAGGGATGTTTGCGGCGGCGCGTGTGAATTGTTCTTACGCGATAAGCGCGCGTGATCCATGGTGGCCCTAACAGGGTTCTGAAAATGATTGTTGATAGAGTGGACTGTCCGTATATAGTTCACTGCTGTCAGTTACATGTAGCACCGTATCGTGTAGTTTACTAACACTTAGTTTTAATGCACATTGTTACTAACCCTATATGAGTCTTAGCCCGAAATAAAGTTTTTGAATTTGAATTATACCACCATAATTAAATTGCTATAATTTTTATTGGTGGCTAAGTTTTAAAGATATGGGCAAATCTAGATTTTCGCGAAACTTGAAAGTACCATAATTTAATTTTTTTTTTTTTTTTTTTTCCTTTTTATCTCTCGGCAAAATCGGTGGTGACACACAAACAGACGGACAGACGGACAAGAAAGTGATCTTATAAGGGTTTCTGTTTTACCTTTTGAGGTACGGAACCCTAAAAATTGATTATTTGGGACCACACAGGAGGCACGAGGGTAAAAAGATAAAAACTGGCCAGTGCGAGTTGGACTCGCGCTCTGAGGGTTCCGTACAATCAGCTACATTCACCTATAATAACATTACTGAACTTCATAAACTATGGGGGCACCGAACATTGTACTAACGATAAGATAAACAGAAATCACGGACAATATTAACTTTGCTGTTGGAAAACTGTAGTCCCCATACATCGACTTAAGCCGCGGTCAGTTTGCCATTTTCTAATAAGTTATTAATCTTATTTTGTTTTATTATATATATTGTTTTATAAGACATTGCTCCTTGCCAAATTTCATGATTCTAGGTCAACGGGAATTACCCTGTAGATTTTAATTCCCTTGCGAGTGTAAAATATGCGTCATTATCGACTGTGTCTCTTGATTGCGTTAATCTAGAAGTCTGCTTCTTTCACAGCTGCAATGGGGTTGCAAACTTGAGTATAAGATATTAATTTCAACTTGATACCTCCACGCGTTCCCGAGATAAAGGGTCTTGACAGCCAGACAACAAAGTGATCCTATAAGGGGACCCTTTTTTTCTCCTTTTGGAACCCCAAAAAATAAACAAAAATTTAAAGAAGAATCCCGTGCAAGACCAACAAAGATCCTATCTCAGCATGTGCGCGATATTTAAAAGTAAATTAATAAAGGAAGTTTGACTGGATTGTTGGTCTAGTTTTAGTTTTTTTTTGTTTCAAAAATTTTAATGTGCTGCCCAGGGATTTAATTTGATCCATTCCCAAATTTATGGTCTAAACTAGTATAATTATGTGTACTATAGTTACAGTCCTAACTCTCCAGGGAATATAGGCATATTACATTGTGTATAAAGGAAGTTCTCGGCCGAAACATTATCCAAAGGGCCCATAAGTTACAGGCTTTATTTCCATAATCATCACGTTTTACCCACCAATCCCTGCAAGAATTCCTGAGAATACTAAAATATAACTATTATTAGCCAAGACAAGGACCCTGCTACTCATTCCTATGCCATAATCCTTAAAAGTAGACTTCCGAACAAAGCGGCCTCGGCGTTACTGATGCAATAACACTGGTAATGGCAGCCTTTGGAAAGCAGCAACATGGTCCTGTCGACAGTAACAGTGGTTTGACTCGAGCGCTTATTACACGGTGATAAGGACCTTATTTCCAAGAATTTCCAGTGGCACAACAAAAAGTGGGCTAGGCAAAGGATTTCAGTAAGAAGCCTGTGTTTGTCATCGAAACGTTATGAAGAAAAAGTAACGCCACAGCAGCTATCCTCGGAAGTCTACCATAAGGTACCATTTACGACTCCTACATTTGACGTTAGGACAGCCCATTACTTGCCGGGATAGAAACCCTTGCGCCTTTGAGGAGGGCGTGTTTAAACAGAATATGAAAACAATGACAGCCCCTAATAAAAGTTACCCTATTCAGTTTTACGGTGATCTGAAGCAAAGAAGGTGTATCTTACATATTCTGTTACCCCTGAAATAATGACAGTCTCTTAGTAAAGGTTTCTAAAATCTACTGCATACATTTATTATGAAAATAAAGCTATGATAATTGGACCTATGACCCGTACCAATTTCTACTTGAGAAATTTTAGCTCACAGAACTCCTAAAATTTCATCATGTTATTCCTCACACAATTTAATTGTATACCTTGCTATAGCCTATATCACGTTAAATCTTCGCTATTGGCAGTTTTGAATTATGCCCTTGATTTAAGATTAGGGCAGGTCAAGGTGATAGATATATTTGCGAGATTAGAGCGTAACTGATAAAGTGCAATTATGACGAGCGAATAAAGAAGGCAGCCAACAGCAATTAATTTTAAACTAACTTTATTACCTTGTCTCTCCCGTATCTTAACGATACATCGTGAGACACATAAATAACATATCCTCATTCCCTTGTTAATTGTGTTACTTACACATGATGCATTAAGTGTTATTTGTTCGTTTTTGTTTTTGTGTTTAGAGATAGGAGTTTGACAGGATAATATTACCACAAGGTTATGATAACAATAAATTAATAAGGATGAAAAATATGACTACGCCTGTGTTCTCCGAAGAGATTAGGCAAAGTTATAGTATTTGGTATAATATAGTATATTTCGACGACAGTATTGTTGGCAACACTACGATCGGTAGCAGCTATGCAGCGCCCCTACCGGACGAGAGTGGCAGCATTCTTGAATCCCCAACCCTTCCCGTCCAACACAGGATTATAAAAGGACGCACACGAGCTGCGCGCGTCGATTATTATTTGAAAATTAGTCTGATAACCATCAACTTGTAAATTTGTGTTTTATTAAAGTACTGTTAATTGTGGGAGGCCTAGTTTACTCCTAATCGACCTATCCCTCAAAACCTACCTTCAGTTAGTTAATTTAAAATATATATTTATATCTATACTAATATTATAAAGAGGAAGTATTTGTATTTTTGTATGTAACGAATAACCATAGAAACTACTAAACCGATTTCAAAAATTCTGTCACCGTTGGGAAGCTACACTATGCCCAGGTGACATAGGCTATTTTTATTCCTGTTCCACGGGAACGGTAACTACGCAGGTGAAACCGCGAGACGTTCGCTAGTTAGTTATATTTTGACAACACGGTTGACGTTACATTTATAAATGTAACTAGATGACGCGATTGTATGTACTTCGCGTGTCAAAAAACGGAGAAAAATTACGATCAATGATCGTAATTTGAGGTTTTCATTTAGCATTATCGGCACCGGAAATCAACCGGAATCAAGGCAAATGCCTTTTTTGCCATATTGAGCTTTAAAGACTATATAGAAAAAGTTGGCCGAGGCATTGGAAATGTTTCCTTCATTGGTAAATAAATTTGTTTTAAATTGTGTGTGAAAAAGTGGCGCGCTTGGTTTTCATACAGATGGAGGGAATTGCGTTATCAAGTTAGATTTATGTCTGTGGTTGACGTAGTGGTTGGGCAATCGACTGCTGCGCCGCGTATCGCTGGTTCGATGCCCGCACGGAACAAATATTTGTATGGCCTACGGATAGTGGTTCCAGATCTGGGTGTCTTGTCTATGTCAGTTTAAATGTATGTAAACGCACCAACGATACAGTTAGAAATTCCTAGAATGGGGCAAAAATAAAACAAAAAGAATGCACCCACATTCCGCCAGTTATGTTTAAGTACCATGTAATAGGGGGCACAAGGGGGGAGCGGAGGTAAGTAGGGGGCTGCCTTCAACCGGGCACAAGGCCAAATCTCCAGCCAGTTATGAAATAGCACAAAGCTCTAGACATGATTACTTAAAGGACTATTAATTATGATTATGAAGATATGAAAATAACTAAAACCTGAAGTTACTTTGATCTTATTCTTCTCAAATGAAATTAAAATAATGAATTTTGATTAGTTTAAGAGAAACAAAATAAGATTTTACAGAAGATCCAAAACCCTAAAGATCGAAGCCTTTTTACCGATGGAGGGTTATGTTTAGTTTTTTACTTTATATTATTTTTACATTTTTTTAATACTGATCATGACTATTGTCTTGGCAGTTCACCAAATATTATTTCCATTTTTTCTTAACAGGCAATGATTGGCAAAAACAATGTTTGCCATTTCATCACTATACAAAAATAAGTTTGCCAAATAATTCACTTAAGAAAATAATTATTCGATAAACTTTTATTAACATTATTATTTGACTAAAAATTTTTTTTTTTTCATTTTATCTCATACTAGAGGACGCCTCGCGGTTTCACCCGCGTAGTTCCCGTTCCCGTGGGAATACAGGGATAAAAAGTAGCCTATGTCACCCGGGGATAGAGTAGCTTCCCAACGGTGAAAGAATTTTTGAAATCGGTCCAGTAGTTTTGGAGCCTATTCGGTACAAACAAACAAAAAAATCTTTCTTCTTTATAATATTGGTATAGACTAGCGGTCACCTCGTGGTTTTACCCACGTAGTTCCCGTTCCCGTAGGAATACAGGGATAAAAAGTAGCCTATTTCACCTGGGAATAGTGTAGCTTCCCAACGGTGAAAGAATTTTTGAAATCGGTACAGTAGTTTTTAAGTTTATTCGTTACATACAAAAATACAAATCTTTCCTCTTTATAATATTACTAGAGGATGCCTCGCGGTTTCACCCACGTAGTTCCCGTTCCCGTGGGAATACAGGGATAAAAAGTAGCCTGTATCACCCGGGGATAGAGTAGCGTCCCAACAGTGAAATAATTTTTGAAATCGGTCCAGTAGTTTTGGAGCCTATTCGGTACAAACAATCAAACAAAAAAATCTTTCCTCTTTATAATATTGATATAGATTACTATAGAAAAAAACGATTTAAAAAAAACCTTTTACATATTGACTTATAGAAACGAAAAAAAACGATTTCCTAGAAATGAAACTCATTAAATAGGCAAAAAATAGGCATTAAGTTAGTTAGTCATTCAATTTAGTGCCTAGTGTAAATAGTTGTTTTTTAATTATTTATTGTTATGTTATAATTATTTACAGTGTTTTTTTTATAATAACTGCACGTTTGCCGCAACTTTGTGTATTGGTGACCTGATATGATGTGTCTTTCATTCCATTCCTCTTGTAGTTCATGACATGACCAAAACTGAATCGGGGTACTCCGACTTCATCCAGTCTTTTGGCTGCTACCTCTAGAGTGTACAAAAACCGAAGGCGTGAAGGTAGAGCAACCCCAGCCCGCTGTAACAAAGCGTAGACACCCGTGCGAGCTGTAGCTGCTGAGGTGAGCATGGATATGATTTGGTATAGTGCCTATCCTTTGTTAGGGGCCTAAGGGCTAAATAAATATGATAATGGTGATGTCTCAGATGACAAAACTTAATGAAAGAAAGTTTAAAACAATAGTTAAAAGCCAGCCTTACCTCTATAAGCGGGGCTCTGTAGAGCGTGGACATAGTTTTCCCTTCGTGGGAATTCTATTCGTGGGAACAAAATGAGCTTAAATAATCTACTCGGAGACGGCGGTGATGCTCGCCACACACCACGTCAATTGTTCTCATGGGGCGAAAAGCGAGCTGCAGAGTGTCGCTCAGCTACGATGAATGTGCAGGGAGGGATGAGAGATAAGATGGATGAAGTATGTGAAATAGTGAAGGACAAAAGGATAGATTTGTTATGTGTGAATGAGACAAAAAGAAAGGGAGTGGATATGACTAAACACGGGTCCCTGACCGCTATCTGGTTTGGTGTTCAAGAGACACAGAGTGCCTGTCAGGGTGTGGGGGTTATCCTCTCGGAGCGAATGATGAGATGTGTAAAAGATTACGCTTGTGTGAGCCCTAGGATTCTTTGGGTGAGAATGAAGGTGGGCCTACACCCTATCTTTATTTTGTGCGTGTATGTACCCGATATGGGATGCTCACCTTCTGAAAGAGAGGAATTCTGGGGGAGTTTAGGAGATATACTGAATGAATGTAGGTCTAACGAGAAGATTGTTATGCTTGGTGACTTTAATAGTTGGGTTGGTGTGAAGAGGAATGGGTTCGAAAAAGTATTAGGGGCATTCGGGGACAATAGAGTGAATGAGAATGGGATGAATTTACTAGAAGTATGTGTAGAGAACGGTCTGTGTGTAATGAACACTATGTTTGATCATAGAAAGATCCATAAGTATACTTGGGAAAGGCAAGACAGTAGAAGTATGATTGATTTTGTAATTGTAGATGAAAGATTGAAGAGCAAAGTTGGAGATACAAGAGCCTATCGGGGTGCTAATGTAGGGACTGATCACTATCTAGTTATGTGTCGGGTGGCTGGTCTGTTCAAGCATTGGCATCATCGAGTTCAAGTTCCTGTGACCGCGTTAGAAAGAATAAAAGTAGAAAGATTACAAGAACTAAAAGTAAAGGAGGAATATAAGAGGGAAGTAAAACAGAAGACGGATAAGATATTTGATGATATGAATGATTTCAGTTTAGAGGATGTGTGGGAAATAGTGAAAAGTGTTGTGAGGAATTTTATCCGTGAAAAATAAAAAACATATATTTTCCTTTAGACAACTATTTATATTTGACAAGCTTTTTGTTTCATTTATTATGACAATACAAAAACCATTGAGAATAGGTAGTCAACCTCTAACATCCTCCCCTTTTGTAAAGTCTATTATAAAAAAAAAACTAATTTAACAAACAATGTAAACCAATTCGGTCCAATATTGTTATCATAGATGGTCTGCTAAGAGTCTTAGTTAAGAAATCAGCACTTTGAAATTGTGTACCAACGTGCTGAACCTTAAGTCTTCCATCTGCAACTAGTTCTCTCATATAGAAGTGTCTGACTGCAAATAGTCTTTGCAGCCATACTATTTCTCGTGCTGTTTCGCAGCAACTATTTCAGCTTCGGTCGAGGAAATAGCAATCGATGACTGTTTACGACTTGCCCAGGTGATAGGTCCGCCAGCATATAAACAAAGGATGCCACTAGTCGAGCGACCGTCCTTGACGTCTCCTGCGTGATCGGAGTTACTAAAACTTTCTAGTATTCCAGACTTGTAATCCTTTTTGTACGTTATTCAATAGCTTGATGTACCTTGTAGATAGCGCATTATTCGCTTTACCTTTAATACATCTTCTTTTGAAGGATTTTCTAGGCTTCTGGAAACGACACCGACAGCGTAGGCAATATCCGGTCGTGTTCCTACCATGAGGTAAGCTAAGGCACCAACAGCTTGCTTATAAGGGTATGACTTCTCGTCTATTCTCTCTCTTTCAGACTGTCGTAGTTCCGAATCTCTGATAACAGGTGTAGTTACTGATTTACAGCTGCTCATCGCAAACCTAGCTAAAACCTTTTCAGTGTAATGCTTCTGCGTTATACTTATGGAGCCATCATCTTTGTATAGTAGTTGCAAACCTAGAGAGTAGTCTGCAGATTTTACGGTTATCTTAAACCTTCGTTTAAGTTCTGCCATAAACTTATCTGCATCCTTCTGCTTTGTTGCAGCTACGAGTCTGTCATAGACATATAATGCCAAAATGTTTTTTTTCTGCAATCGCTTTCGAATAAATAAGCAAGGATCAGTTTGACTTTGTTGAAAGCCTATGGTCTTCAAGTAATCCACGATGCACTTATTCCAACATCTTGGTGCTTGCTTAAGTCCGTATAGACTTCTCTTTAACTTGCAAACTCGTTTAGTTCCGTCATTTATACCTACGAATTTTGTGAAGGTTGTAGTTTTGATAAACTTCAAACGTATGGAATAAATCTCTCCTGAATGTGACGTGGCTTGTGGCTCCACTGTCCAGATACCAATTATCTTTGTCAGGGTATAAGAATCTGTCAACGTTCATTAGGACTGTACTATTCACATTATTTGTAAAGTGCAATTACTGTGGTCAAGATGGAAACAAGGTAAGAAAATGCTCTAAGTGGTTGAGTGATGGACCACCTTGCAAGCCAAACACAAATACAAATAATGTGAATAGTACATAGTAGTTTGAAGTTTTAATAGGAGTGGGTCCTGTACGATTCAGCACATACGCTGCGGTATTTCGTTATATTTAAAGAAGATAAACTTTCGTTCGCAGCAAGCCTTATGATCGATCTGATTGTCGATTTTAAAATCCTAATCGCTCTGCTACCATATTTAACACGGACAAAATTCCTCACAACACCGGTATATCTTCTAGTATGGTGAACGTAGCCGCAAAGCTATGTGGTATAGCGAAGAGGAAACGTGGTAGTAGAACGAATGATACTTGAGTAGATGATAAAGTAAAAGAGGTGGTGAAGAAGAAGAAAAAAGAGGCTTGGCTTAATGTGTTAGCCTTTAAGGCCCAAAATAGAATGAATCAGGCAACAAACGTGACGGATGATCTGGCAAGAGTGAAGGTAATGTACAATCAAATGAAAGCGAAAGTCAAAGAGGTGGTAAAAATGAAGAAGGATGAAAAGGAAGAAAAATATAACAGGAAGTTCTCCGATAAAATCAGGGCCAATGTTAAGCTGTTCTGGAAACAGGTAAGATTGGCTCGCGGGGTGACACAAACATTGAGCATGAATGTAATAAGAGCAGAAGATGGGTGTTTACTGAGCGAAGAATGCAAGGTCTTGGAACGCTGTAAGGGATATTTTGAAAGTTTATTTAGTTGTCAGGATAGTGTGCAAGGACTGGGTAACTGGTAAGAAGCCAGTTGTCAAGACCCTAACTCAGACGAAGAGCAAAATAATGAGAATGAAATAGAAATGGATGAGATTGTAAAAGCACTGAGTGGTATGAAGATTGGTAAAGCTGCAGGGTATGACAGAGTATCTGTTGAAATGCTGAAGGGCAGTGGCGGGGTGGTAGCAAGCCTGTTGTGCCGGATGACTGGTGCAAGGCTGTAATCGTACCACTATATAAGGGAAAAGGCTCACAGCAGGAGTGTAAAAACTACCGCGGCATTAGTCTTTTGAGTGTTGTCGACAAATTATATGCGAAAGTTTTAATAAATAGAGTGGTAAAAGTGACGGATGAACAATTATGGGACGTGCAAGCAGGATTTAGAGAGGGAATGGATTGTATGGATCAGATCTTCTCGTTGAGGAGTATAGCTAAAAACATCTTGCAAAGCACAAAAAAGTCTACTGTGCTTTCGTTGACTTGGAGAAGGCCTATGACAGTGTGTGGAGGGATGAACTGTGGTCGACGCTATCCGGGTACGGTGTGGATTGGCACTTGGTACGGGCAATGAAATCTCTATATAGGGATTCTATTGCTTGTGTTAGGATTAATGGGGCGTATACGGACTGGTTTTCCATCTCAAGGGGTGTTAGACAGGGCTGTGTAGCGTCACCGTGGCTGTTCAACTTATACATGGATAGTTGTCTGATAGGTTTGAAAGAGCATGAGTGCGGATTGAGGATGAATGACTTGCCTGTCAAATGCCTTCTCTATGCAGATGATCAAGTTCTACTTGCATCGTCAGCAGAACAGTTGCAAGACATGGTGACTGTGATGAATGAAGCTTTTAAGTTAAAAGGTATGAGTATAAATGTGAACAAGACTAAGATAATGGTGTTTGAAAGAGAAGACGATGTATCGGAGTATGAAGTGAAAATAAATGATAAGATTGTGGAGCAAGTGAACGAGTTTGTATATCTGGGAAGTATGTTCACAAGTGATGGAAAGATTGAAGAGGATGTGGAAAGGAGAGAGAATGCAGGGAATAAAGTGAATGGTGCTATACATGCGGTTGTGACCAGCAAATCGATGTCTCCAGAAGCTCGACTCACCGTTCACAACAGCGTGCTGGTGCCTACACTTATGTATGGAAGTGAAGGGTGGGTATGGCAAAAAATACATGAAAGTAGGATTAATGCAGTAGAAATGCGCTCCTTGCGAAGTATGTGTGGGGTGACTTTAAATGATAGGTTGAGGAATGAGGTAATAAGACAACGTTGTGGCCTAAAAGAAGATGTAGTGACTAAAATTGAAAAGAGTATGTTAAAATGGTTTGGTCATGTTGAGAGGATGAATGAAAGGCGACTAACGAAATGTATTTACAAGGCAGACGTGAATGGAAACGCCGGGAGGGGACGCCCTAGAAAGACATACATAGACCTTATAGGTGATGTTCTTCAAAAAGGCCAGGTGCGCAGTACTCATAACCGGCGTGTGTGTATGACTAGATGCCTGAATGTGAGTGAAGCAAAAGAAGTATGTAAGGATCGTAGCAGGTGGCGTTATGTAGTTTCTGCCTACCCCCTTGGGAAAAAGGCGTGAGTTTATGTATGTATGTATGTTAAAAGCACACTTTGTAAACAAGCATATTACAAATTAGATTATTCAAGATAAAAATGCTTGGAAACACACTGTTCCATTGTTGTTGAATTAGGTAATTTACATATGTTTGCATTATTTGTAAGTATGTGAGAACCATGTTCCTATTTATCAAGTGAAGGAATTTACCATTTAGTGCTTATAATACTTTATTTCTATATGTAGTAACCGTCAACCGTCGCATCCGACTCGGCTGGGCAGCGTTTGGGAAGTTGCGCGGTATCTTCTCGTCCAACTTACCACAGTGTCTAAAGACGAAAGTCTATGACCAGTGTGTGTTGCCAGTGATTACTTACGGGACAGAGACTTGGTCGCTCACAATGGGCCTCATCAGAAAGCTTAAAGTCACGCAAAGGGCAATCCTTGCGTGATCGAATCAGCAATGAAGACATCCGCAAGAGAATCAAGGTAACCGATATAGCCCAATGAATTTCCAAACTTAAGTTGCAGTGGGCAGGGCACATTACTCGCAGAACAGATGGCCGTTGGGGCCGAAAAGTTCTAGAATGGCGACCGCGTACCGGAAGACGCAGCGTTGGAAGGCCTCTCTCTAGGTGGAGCGACGACCTAGTCAAGGCTGCAGGCGTCCGGTGGATGCAAAACGCACAGGACCGATCAGTGTGGCGACGCTTGGGAGAGGCCTATGTCCAGCAGTGGACGTCTTTCGGCTGAAATGATGATGATGCTGATGATATGTAGTAAGTATAGTAGTTCTGGGTGCACGATGCACATGCAACATTAATAAATTCATGTACGTGAGAACGATTCTCACGTACATGAATTTATTAATGTTTGTACTTATACAAATATTGTAAAAACTTATTTTATTAAAAGAGTAAGTATGGAGTTTCTTGTGCGTTCTTCTCCATAACAAGCAATTTTTCCGAATGTACGGTAGAATCATTTTTTAATACTTGTAAATGATTGTTAACGTTCAAAAGTGCCGCTTAATGGCCCAGTTGAAAAAATACATTTGACTTTAACAAACTAGAAATAAGGTTGATTAAACTTCTGTTATATTTTTCACCTGTCTGGTCCTATTTGAAATTCAAGAGCTCGTGCCAAAAGATTGCATTTTAAATCCCCCGTGTTGCCACGATTAAGTCAGTTTTGTTATTCAAATTGGCAACACTAGAATATTTAGTTTTTATACCGTATGCAGTACATTAGTATAAGCGGTATAGGAGCAGTTTGTTTTTGTTTTCATTTATTTTTAAATGCGCAAAAATAAAAACAATGTTTTAAGGTTTCAGAACAATACATTGTTTACAGAGCTATATTTTTATTGCCTCGTTGTTATATGCTTTTCCTGGGTCGGGCAAATTGTAAGTGGGTATTACCAACTATAATTATTATTAATAGCAGCCTGGAGTCTGGCTTTGAACACGGTTGATGTCAATAATGATCGCCTCCTGTTATATAGAACATAACATAACTGGAGTATTGGTGTTTGCTAGGTAGGTACGAGTAGATCTCTGTTTAACCTCATCGGGGAGTACAGGAATGATGTTAGGTTGTAATTATAGACCATTTTTAAACCAGTCAAAATTACGTTCAAATTGAAGGCTGATTAACATGATGACTACACCCGCTAACGTATGCATTCTCAAAGAACTGGGCATCAAGCAGCGTCTATCGGCTATAGTTCAGGCTCTAGTACTTCAGTTCTTCGACGAGGCTATGACTTTATTTAGCGTGTTACGATAGAGTGGAAGAGACAAGAACGCGCGGCAGGTTGACAATGCGACCGTCCAGATCAAGTCTGCAGTAGTCCATTGCATGAGTGCACCCGAGTAACAGCCGACAAAGAGAGTTGGTGTTGCATCGTGAGGCGAAACGAGTCATAGGCCGAAGTCTCACTGCAACATGACGACCTCGACCGCTCTGTCAAGAGTGTTCCAACGAAGAAAAAGAAGAAAATAACTTAAAGCATATCATCATCTCATACATTTAACATCATCCTAAACTCAGCTTACTGATGTAAAGAACATCCCATTAGTGATAGATTTATTGAACCAGTACCTATTTGCTTAACGAAGTGATTAGGGGGAAATATCACCCCAAATCCCCGATTATGGATAATATAAGCTGTGACACGCTCACTGAGGCTTATCGGACCCTATTTGTTAAAATCTTTCTCGTCGATTTAACGCTATGGAAAAACATTAAATTATAAGGACACATCGATCAAAAATCGTTTGCATGGGCTATTAGACAGACAAAGAACTGTCCTGTTTTTGTCAAAATATAGCAGTGCAAGCAAGGATATTTTTTATCGATCATCATGAATTAAAAATATACTGAAAACTCAATTTGTATATAAAAATAAAGGACTGAGAAGGGATATTTTGGTAACTTTTGAAGGTCAGACTACTATTTTTTTCTTTTATCGTTAATATAATATCACTTCTCTAGAGTCTATGGTATGGTTTTGAAAATTGAATTATTTACTTCAAACTAAACGTGTTCATTGTTTATCGTGGCTAAAAGTTTTGCAAGTATTTATACTAGGCGCATCGACACAATGCGACCTATACCGATATTCCTATTGGCTCGACACCATTCAATTAATATCACACCGATAAGCGATGTTTATTAAGCGAAATTATTGCAAGTACGTTCACATGGACGCAAGGCGATGAAACTCGACCAATATGCACTTATAATTTTCTTTGAATATACTTATATGCAACCCCCCATCGACGCAATTAAAATTGCGTCTCGTCATCATGAAGATGCCATGGATTAACGCGTGATTTTATAACAATTTTTCTACGGCTTTACGGCGATTTCTGAATTTAATATTTCAGGTTAAGAATAAGTTGAGTATTTTTCAAAGTATTATTTAGCCTGAAAATCTGATAAAATTTGGCCTTTTCTCTTTGGTCTGTGAGACCAACAAAACACGCTTTCGTGATTTTTTCTTTTATATTCAATGAATGCGTTTTGTACTTTCTGTTAGCTACTACGTACTATTACTGTTCCTCGGTAAGATCATTTTAGGATACAAAATGCGATCGTGCGAATAGCAGGTATAGTCGTATTTGGCGACAATCTGTATATGGGACCGACACGGGTATAAGTGTCACAGAGCTTTTATCCGCGATTTTATCTCGAAATGGTTTTATTTTTGTGTTTTAACTGTTATGTATGCAGTTATATTTCAGATCCAAAAGTTTGTTTGAAGAATAAAAATATTTTCACATGTATTTTATAAACTTACGAAAATCTTGCAACTTTTCAGAAATTATTTCATAAGTGTCTTACTCAGTAAATTGTTAATAAGGTGGGTTCATCTTATTCATGATATACCTTTATTTGAGATAACATAATTTCTTAATATGTATTCGTGATAAAATATTATGAAATTGCGTTCCAAACATTATGTATAATATAAGTGTTATACGATTTGGCGCGGGTATAGTTAAATAGAGGATACAGTTTCTATGGAACGTCGTCATTTTTACCTCAGAGTATTTCCATCAGGTACGTGGCTTGTCCTAATATAAACGTGAATGTTTGACTTTATGTATTCGAATGATTGCTATACTATCGCGTTTAAACTGAACTTATTTTATTTAGCCTCTAAAAGCTGCTGAATGCAAACGCATCGAGGCTTTTGAGATGTGGAGTTACAGGAAGCAGCTGCGTATCTCGTGGACGGCACACAAGACTAACATCTCGATATTGCAGAACCTCAAAATTTAAAAAGGTCTAGATTGTCGACTTTGTGCCTCCGCAAGATAATTGTCTTCCAAGGCCATATTGCTCGTAAACCTGGTGACAACTTACTAAAGGTAATTGTCACTGGCAAAGTAAAAAAAACTCACACAGACATGTTCGGCGTAACAATACGACACCAATGCGACTACTTTTTACACATAAATTATTACATTTCTACCTTGAGGCATTTTATTGTATGGCCACATTATGAGACCAAAAATAGCTACTTCGTGAAAACGGTACCCAGTTTCGACACCCAGCAACGAACAATAAGAGACAGATCACCTGACAGACCTGTTGAGAGAGACCTGAAAGACTAGAATATACCTACATCAACCACCCAGGTAAGACCATTAGACGCACTACGAGGCCTGACTGCAAATAAATAAAATTGAGAATAGCCCAGGCAGAAGAATTATTTAACTTGAAAGTTAAATAAAACTTTTACGCAAAAAAATAAACCAATTTCTAAAGCAAACACTAAAAAGTGCAAAGTTATCTTTCGTTTCGGAAGTCGGTGTCTTTGTATCTCTTGTTTTATCGTTCTTCACTGACTGCCGAAATGAAAGTTAATTTTGCACTTTTTAGTGTTTGCTTTAGAACTCAGTTTATTTTATTGCGTAAAAGTTTTTATTTACCTTTCAAGTTCTATAGTAAGGTACCTAACGATTGACAAAATACCCATACTTACAAAATTTATACACTCGTGCTTTTCGTCGCTAAGGAGATTGGTTGTATTTTCCATATCTTGAAAACTGTAGAACCGATTTTGATGAAACTTGCACTATTCCCTAAGTTGAGGAATAATTAATCTAATAAAAAAAATGATCACGATCAGATTAATAGTTTCAGCGAAATGCGTGGACAAACATGCATACATATAATCAAACAAACATAAAAACTAAGAAAACAAACAAACTACATACTACATACAAACATAAAAACTAATAAAACAAACAACCTACTTACTACATGCATAACATTTTATAAGTGTATGTATGCATGTTGCATACATACACTTATTAAATTTAGCACGTGTTTAGAAGCCAAAACAAAAAGCAAAACAGCATATGTGGATATTGTGCAATTCCAACAATATTACACGTGTCGAATTGATAATCTTCTTTTTTTTAAGATGGTAAAAAAGATGTTTCTTTCCTATCGTAAGCCTATTTATGTAAAATTTTAACAAGGCAATAAAGTTTTTATTTATTTTGTGATAAAAGGACGTGGCATAGTCTGTTAGAGAATTATATTGCGAAAGACGCTCTTCCAATCAAAGACAAGGAAAACATGATTACCTTCTAAGCTATTTTTGAACCAAAATAAACTAAACTACACACCTACTACATAAATCCTATGGTATTCGACACAGGATCATTATATTAAGCGACAAAATCAAACGAGCCATGAAATGACGATAGTGAACGGGTATATCGCGCTCGCGGTTATGCCCCGTAGTTCCCGTTCCCATGGGAATACAGGGATAAAAAGTCACCCGGGGATAGTGTACCTTCCCAACGGTGAAATAATTTTTGAAATCTATACAGCATTTTTTAAGTTTATTCGTTACATACAAAAATAAAAATAATAATTTACTACAAATAAGTCTAATTTTACTTTTATGTTCCATTATGATAAATTCTACGTATATTAGTCAAGTATCTCCTTTCAAATCACAATGACATCTTATACAAATTATGCTTCCATCTCCAAAATGTAAATAAGGGGCAGGCCGCATCTCATGATAACGAGACCAAGAAGATTCAATTTATTAAAAAGTCTGACGATCCGTCAATTTGATTCTGTGTTAGAGATCCACAGAGAAATCAGTATTTTCGGAAAACGTTTTCTTTCTACCTTTTAAACTACAAAGGTGAATATTTTGTTCAGGGCCATGAGGGTTTTCTGTATCATTTACTTGCCTTTATCACTATTCTATTTGGGGTCACCGTAACATGATGCCCCCGCTTTTTCCATATCCTCCTAGTCAGTCAATAGAGAAGGATATGGAAAAAGCACCATCAAACTACCCCACCCCCCAGTAAAAATAGGCCCACGAGCTATTATAAGAACAATCTCTTTCCGCCCCTTTCTTTATCCTACAAAGCAGCTTTATCAACTTAGTAAATTCTTACCATACGACAACTTTTTATTCGAAGCATACTTCTCAAGCAATATGGTGATCTTACATATGACGCAAGCACTCCACTAAAACGTAGAAAAATGCATTTAGTAAATGCACACACGTTGCCAAAACATCCTTCATCACGAGATTCTTAATTTTTCTTGGTCCTTTACGTAAATGACAAAATCAATGCAATTATAAACATAATATCCTTTTAACAAGACTGTCTTATGATCCCAAATAGATACCTGAGCTAGAAACTTTCTTTAATCTTTCATAATATTGCTCATTTTAATTCAAATATGTGTGTATGGAATACACACAAAACACACAACACTCATCATCATTTCAGCCGAAAGACGTCCACTCCTGGACATAGGCCTCCCCCAGGCGTCGCCACATTGACCGATCTCGTGCGTCTCGCATCCAGCGCCTTCCCGCAAACTTAACCGGGTCATCAGTCCACCTAGTGGAAGGCCTTCCAACGTATCGTCTTCCGGTTCGCGGTCGCCATTCCAGAACTTTTCGGCCCCATCGGCCATCCGTTCTGCGAGCAATGTGCCCTGCCCACTGCCACTTAAGTTTGGCAATTCTTCGGGCTATGTCGGTAACTTTGGTTCTCCTGCGGATATCATCATTTCTGACGTGATCACGCAACGAAAAAACGAGCATAGCCCTCTCCATTGCCCTTTGGGTGACTTTGAGCTTTCTGATAAGGTCCATTGTGAGCGACCACGTTTCGGTCCCATAATACCAGTGTGTGTTGCCAGTGATCTGGCAACACACACTGGTCATAGACTTTTGTCTTGAGACACTGCGGTAAATTGGGCGAGAAGATACCACGCAACTTCCCGAACGCCGCCCAGCCGAGTCGGATTCGACGGTTGCCCTCTTTCTCGAAATTGGACCTACCCAACTGGACCGTTTGTCCCAGGTAGACATAATCGTCTACAACTTCGAGTGTAGAGTCTCCGACCTTGATAGGAGTGGGTGTTACATTGGCATGCACCATGACCTTGGTATTGTCCATGTTCATTTTAAGACCCACTCTTTCGGAAGCTCTACTGAGGTCATCAAGCTCTACTGAGGCTCTCCATGGTCTCAGCCATGACCACTATGTCGTCGGCAAACCGAAGGTGAGTAATGTACTCGCCATTAACGTTGATGCCCAGCCCCCTCCAGTCCAGAACATTGAAGACATCCTCCAGCGCAGCAGTGAACAGTTTCGGAGAAATGACGTCTCCCTGTCTCACGCCGCGCTGGAGAAGGATTGGTTTTGAGGTCTGACCCTCAAGACGGACTGACATGGTGGCGTTTTTGTACAAACACTTCAACACCTCAATGTACCGGTAGTCGATCTGGCACCGTTGGAGACACTGCAGTACAGCCCAAGTCTCGATCGAATCGAAGGCCATTTTTTATTCTCGTAGTCCACAAACGCTAAACAGAGCGGCAGGTTATACTCTTCGGTCTTCTGTATAACCTGCCGCAGCGTATGTATGTGGTCTACGGTGCTAAAGCCTTTCCGGAACCGGCTTGTTCGGGGGGCTGGAAATCGTCAAACCTGTGCGCGAGACGATTCGTGATGACTCTTGAAAACAACTTGTAGACATGGCTAAGAAGTGAGATGGGCGTATAGTTCTTCAGCCTGGCATTGTCGCCCTTCTTCAAGAAGAGTACCACCACACCCCTGCAGCATGCCTGTGGCGTTTTGCCCTCGAGTATGATGTATTACTCAAACAGCTTCTGAAGGGCCTGAAGGACCGGTTTTCCACCCGCCTTCAGGAGCTCTGCTGTAATTCCGTCATCACCAGGCGCCTTGTTGTTTTTGAGCTGTTTAAGAGCCATCTTAATCTCGTACAGGCTGACGTCCGGGATATCTTTGGTATAGTGTCGGGTCAATCTAGCTCTTGGGTCGTTTGCTAGACTCGCAACGGGCTTGCTGATTGATGTGTACAACTGCCCATAGAATGTCTCGATCTCCCTGAAAAGCTCCGGTTTGGCGAATTCGACCCTGCCATCGTCGGTCTTCAGTTTCGTGAGTTGGCTCTGCCCAATAGCCAGATCCCTTGAAAACACCATGGAGCCTTTATTTCGCTCGATCGCGTCTTTTATACGCTCGTTATTAAAGCGGCGGAGGGCTCTTTTCAAAGATTTAGAGATCTGTCTATTGAGCTGCCGGTATTTGCACGCTTCATCTGAAGACTGCTGGATCATCTCACGCCTCTCCTTCATAAGCTTGAGGGTAGGATCAGAGAGCTTTTGATTCTATCTGTACGACGGGTCTTGAAAAACTTAGACCCGACCGTATGGACTGATTCCACGAACCCGTTGCTGTATTCATCCACGGAGCTCACTAGGCACTCGAAACGATTCTGGAGTTCAAGCTGAAAGCTCTCGGGGTTTTGGACCTGGATCTGTGCTGGCCGGAGCGTGGACTTCATCAGTCGAGACCTTTTAAGCTTAATATTAATGTTCAATGTGCCTCTTACCATGCGGTGATCGCTTTCGGTTTTTACCGAATTGATCACAGAGACATCATTGAACATTTGCTTCTTGGTTGACATGATGAACTCAATCTCATTTTTTGTTGCACCATCGGGGCTCTGCCAGGTCCACTTCCTGCGTTCACGCTTTTTGAAGAAGGAGTTCATCATATAGAGGCCCTCGTTCTCCATAAAACTGGCCAGTAGGTGACCCCGGTGGTTCCGTCGCCCAACTCCTAATTGCCCCACTTGGAGCTCATCCTCGTCTAGTTTGCCCAGTTTCGCGTTGAAGTCCCCCATGACCACGGTGAAGTGAGTTTTGAAACCATGCATGGCTCTTGAGATATCCTCATACATGGTCTCTACCTCATCGTCGGGGTGTGCCGAGGTTGGGGCATAGACCTGTATGACCTTCAGCTTCAGCAGCTTGAGGATATTCTGAGTATAAGGTACGCCACCCTGGTCGACACACTCTCGATCTTCACCACGTTGTTCACAAGGGACTTGTGGACGATAAAGCCGACACCACCCTGGGACTGCCGGTCACCCTCTCGGAAATAGAGCAGGTTACCGGATTTGAGGATTGGATTATCGAGTCTTCCCCCTCTCTTCGGACTTCAGATAACCTATAATACTCCATCGCAACCTGCTCAATTCTTCTTCGAGTTCGGTGACCTTCTCGTCGGTCCGAAGTGTGCGCGTGTTGTACGTTGCCAGGTCCAGTCGTCGTTGATTGTTGGGGTAGCCGGATCTTGTCCGGAGATTCTTAGCACCCCTTGCCATGCCATAGCCTCAACCGCTACCATAGTTGAGGGTAGGCAAGCTGCCGGGTACTAGAGGCCATTTATTATTTGTGCTATTCATTGGGGGGGTTTTGCCATAATCGCCACGCTTGGCAGGCGGGTTGGCGATCGCAATATGGTTGTTATAGAAGCACAGAGAACGCTGCTGCCCATTCTCTGGTTTGTCCCTTAGTCGCCTCTTACGACACCCACGGGAAGATATGGGACGGTGAAATTCTTTACGTCCGGCACCATACGTAACACTCATCAACAGATGAAATAGCATTCAAATAGGAGTCTTTTACAAAGTCCATTCAACGTATCTTTGGTCTTGCGCTTCTGTTATAGCCATCAAGTAGGGTAGTCGTGAATGTCACCTTAGTATCGGCTCTGTGATTTTTTATGTTTAATAAATAGTAAAAGTGATTATTTCAACATAAAAAGTAATTCCAATGAACAATAAAACTAAAATCCACGTACCATATTAACAACAATGAGCAAAATTGACAATAAAGTGAAAATAACACAGTGAAAAATCAACAGTGTACACTAAATAACAAATTTATTATTGTGTAAACAGTGAACATCGCCTTTACTAATTCCCGAGCTGTTTAAACCCAAATAAACCATTTTCAAGAAGTATTATGTTCAGAAAAACAAAAATGTGAAAAATAAATAACGGTTGTGTTTTTTAAAACAAGTTCAATTATGCAGAATCACTATGATCGCGCTATGTAATTAATAACAGCGCCATCTAACTGATCTATCTTGTACTGTCTGCAGTGACCAATAGGTGTCGCTGTGAATAGATCAACGAGAACGAACTGGGATCACTATTTCGCAGTACAAATTAAAGACACGTTTAGTCGAGGGGCCACAACTGATACGTCACAAATCATAGTGTGCGAGTTCAAATCCGAGAATTTGTTATTCTTTTTCTATGTTTTACGTATAATACTAAATTAAGTGGACTGTATCCAATATGAAATTCCTAGAAAATATTACTTTCCGCCGCACTAGAACTAAATCAGACTCAATCCTAAATGACAGTCAGGTAGCTGCTACGCGTGCAACGTTAAATGAGACAGTCACTAGTGTACCGGAGATGTCCGACGATGATGACGAAGAAGTCAAGAAACTGCGAGATCAAATTACTAACCTCACACTTGACCTGCAGAGCGCACACTTAGAAATTGAAGAATTGACTATAGAAAATAATAACCTCAAAACAAAGAATATAAATCTGAGCAAACAAAATGAGCTGTACAAGAAAGTCACTTGCAGTCCAACTAAACTAAAATCACCTAGCACAAGGGAAAAATTCTTAAAAAAAATCATAAACACACGCAAACTGAAACAATGAAGTTTGGAGAAAATAATAAAACACCAATAAAAAATAAATGCCAAAGCGATAAACCTGCACCACCAATAAACCAATGCGGAAATAATGCAGACAAAAACCAGTCGACGCGTAAAAAAATTTGCATATTGAGCACAGATAACAAAAATAAATTGCTCCATATTGCAGAAAATACTTTTGAGAAGTATGAACTCTGCCATTACATCACGCCTCATGGAACTATGGAATTTCTGTTAAAAGGCATCAAAGAAAAGTTGTCAGAATTCACTCTACAGGACTTCTGTATTATATTGATAGGTGAGAAAGACTTTAAAATAACAAATAAATATTTTGATAGCATTTTACTAATAAGGCAAATGCTGCAAGAAGTATCAAACACTAATATAATTATCTGCACTCCGACGTACAAATTCTTTACGAACAACTACCTATATAATTCAAGAGTGGAAACCTTTAATAATTTATTATATCTAGATACTATCACTCATGGACATGCATATTTTCTGGACAGCAACATGAACCTAAAGTATGATGATACTATGTTTAACAAACGCACAGGTGTAATAAATTACTCTGGAATGCAATCGATATTTAGGGATATTTGTAAAATGACTATGGAAATACAATCATCAAACACTGACTTACACCAACCTGACAACCAAATGATGACAGTAACTGAATCAGAAGACACAGGACAGTTTTTTCTTCAATCATGTTAATGTAATGCATCAAAACATTGCTGGACTGTTAAACAGAGCCGAAGTTATTTAGCCGGGTGGCGATGATCCCCTCGAACAATTTACCGACCTCATCGAGCAGAACGATGGGCCGGTATGCCGAGGGGGAGTCCACCGGACGTCCCTCCTTCCGGAGGAGGCACAATTGCCCCTCCTTCCACTGTTTCGGGAACCTCCCAGCCGTAAGACACGCGCTGAAGAGGTCCCGAAACCTACCCTCCATGAGGGATGCCGCGATGGCCACCACCCGTGCGGGGACGCCGTCCGGTCCAGGGGCCGTCTTCTTCGCGCGGAGGGACAGAACCCCCGCGCGAAATTCCTCTTCAGATACCGGAGGGACCTCTTCCTCCGGCGAAGCCACCAACCCCCCCAGTGGGGGATTCATCGTTGGTGGGTTGAAGTTGGTCCTGCGCGGAAACAGTGACCGAACCGACCCATCCAGCAACGCCGGCTCCAGGGTCTCCGTAAGTGGGGGACCAAAGGGGCGCAGTTGGTTTCGCACCGTCTTATATGGCCTCCCATACGGATCCCTGTCGAGGCCGTCGAGGCCCTCCAGCATCTCGGCCCTCGCCGAGTCCTTGGCGGCGAACATAGACGACTTGAGGACCGTCTTTGCCTCTAGGTAAGAGGCGTAGAGGCGGTCCTTCCCGGCCTGAGATCGGGTAGTGCGCCGCCGAATCCGCGCGTAGGCCCTCCTGGCCTCCACGCAGGTGGCTCGGAGGCCTGCCAGCTCCTCCGACCACCAATACACGGCACGACGGGGAGGCGGACGGCGTGACCGAGGCATGCTTGCGTTGCACACCTCGGTCAGGGGCCTCTTGATATGGACCGCCGCGCGGTCCACGTCCAGGACTGGCTCGACAGGGGGCGAGAGCCAGTCCTGGAGAAAGGCCGCCTCCTTGGCTGCCTCCCGGTCCAGGCGGGTGAGAGCCCACCGCGGGAAGGGAGATTGGCCCGAGCGGGCCGGCCCCCCCCGGGGGCCGGTGGAGATGTCGAGCCGCACGTAACGGTGGTCCGACATGGTCTCCACCGTCACCACCCGCCAGTTCACTACGCGGGCGGCTAGGGTGGGGGTGGCAAACGACACGTCTCAGACTCGTCAAGACTTGTTAACTGTACAATTGGAAAACTTGGCAAATCAAGGGACAACTGTAGATGTACTGTGTTTAACAGAGCATTTCATAACATCTGGACATGAGAGTTTATTGCACATATCGAATTTCCACCTAGCCGCTATTTTTTCACGAAACAAAAATCGGGGAGGTACTTGTATTCTTGTAAGACAGGGGCTCCAGTACAGGGAACTACCAGATGTTGCTAAACAGTCTGTATCAGGCTTATTTTAAATTTGTGCTATAGAATTGACATCTTATTCAATTATTGTTATATGTATATATAGAGTACCAAAATATAATTAATTTAAATTCAATTCAATTCAATTTATTTATTCAGTAACAATTTACATTGCGTTCGAATATAATCCAACATGAAACTTGACATTTTATGAAAAACTTGACATTGTATTAAAAAAAGTTTGTACATTATCGAATAAAAAAATTGTGTTGTGTGGTGACCTTAACATTAATGTACTGTTAAGAAATAAGATTTCTCTGGATTTGGAACATTTCCTACTTAACTATAACTTGACTCTAGCTCTAAACCAGCCTACTAGGCCTCATAGTAAGACATGCATTGATAACTTTGCACATAATCTAAGAAAAGGATGGAAAACGGAAATAATTGACCTTATGTTGTCAGATCACACATCGCAAATACTTAAAATACCTGTCAATAAAACGTGTCGTTTAAAATTTTGGAAAACGGTTAAAATAAATTACTCCAAAGAGAACCTTGATAAATTCAAATCGTGTATACTAAATTTATCTTTCAAGGAAGTCTACGAAAGTAATGATGTTAATGTGGCCTATAAAGCCTTTTTTGATATTTTCTCATTGTTTTACAATCTCTGTTTTCCAGAGAAAATAATAACTGTTTATACTAACAAACAGGTTAAATGGATTTCTAATGGCATAAAAAAATTTAGTAAGAAACAGAGACGGTTATTGTGGGCTTACAGACTAAACCCTACAAAAAAAGCCAAAAGTGACTTAAAAAAATACAAACGCAGTAAAAAAAAAATTGTTCGATTAACTCAGAAGGCACAAAATAACTACTTTATAAAGAACTCGCAAAATAAATCAAAAGCCACATGGCAGATAATCAATAGATCTAAAACTAACCTGCCCAAAGAGCAGATACTGACAATAAAAACAGGCAATTTGACTTACACAAACCCGAATGACATAGCAAATGCATTTAATGACTACTTTATAGATGACATTGAGAATAATATAATTACAGACAATAAAATAAACAATATGTTAGATAATTTGACAATGCAATCAATGTTTATGCAGCCTGTTTTAAAATCCGATATTATTTTAGCCACAAAGACGCTTAAAAATACTAGTACTGTAGGTAATGACGGTATATCTACAAACGTTATTAAATATGTAATTGAGCTCATAGCACCTGCCCTAGTACATATTATTAATATAGGTATTACCGAAGGCATCTATCCCGAAGGCTTGAAAAAAGTCATAATAAAACCGCTACATAAAAAGGAAGATAAGAAGCATATAAAAAATTACCGGCCAATAGCCAAAATTCCTGTTTTTTTCAAAAATCTTTGAAAAAGTTATTTATAACTCGCTTTACCAATATCTTCACAAATATAATATTTTGTGCAAAGAACAAAACGGTTTTCGGCGAAATAAAACAATTAATATGGCTATTTTCGACCTTTTAAATAATATTATGTCTGCTGTTGATAAAAAGACTCCTATCTGCGCTGTTTACACAGACATGACAAAAGCCTTCGATTATGTTGATCACAAAATCCTTCTAGACAAATTGCATTGCTATGGCATCAGAGGGAACATTTTAAAATTGCTAGAATCATATCTAAGTAATAGATTGCAATGTACTGAAATCACAAGAGTGTGCGCAAAAACAAAAACTGAACGAACATATGTGTCGAATTTCAGGACTATAAAATATGGAGTGCCTCAAGGTAACGTGCTTGGGCCACCTTTGTTTCTCATTTACATAAATGATTTGCCAAGAGTGACACAACAACAAATGATTTTGTTTGCAGATGACAGCACTGCCATAGTAAAATGTAACGACTTAAATACTTATCAATTTGACATTAATAATACTCTAACTGACATAATTAATTGGCTTAATATGAATAATTTAATAATCAATCTTAAGAAAACCAAATTAATGCATTTCCAACAAAGAACTGAATCCCCTAAAATTTGTGTCAATTACAATGGCAACGAAATAGAAGAAGTAAAAGTAAGTGTGTTTTTAGGTATCCATATTGACAATAACCTTAATTGGAAAGCTCATATAGAACAGCTATGTAAAAAAAAAAAAAAATCTGCCTACGCACTTTTTCAATTAGCTAAAAAAGTAAAGTATATAGTATAGAAGCGTTACTTGTTGCCTATCATGGTCTAGTAGCCTCACATCTGCGATGCGGAATTATTTTTTGGGGTAATTCCACGGATAAGGGATTATTATTCAAGGCACCAAAAAGGTGCATTAGAGCCATGTGTGGTCTGAAAACAGATGACAGCTGTGCACCGTACTTTAAATCATTGAAAATACTTACGCTACCGGCGTTATACATATTAGAAATCAGTATCTTCGTTAAAACAAATCCAAACCTTTTTGAAAAAATGACAATGGTACGAAATGTTCCAATTCGTAGTCAGTACAAAAATTCTTTGAGTAAAACTGCATTAGTAAAAAAAAGTGACCTGGGTATGGCTCCATGTATTTATAATAAAATTCCAGACGCCATAAAAGAATTAAATTTTACACAATTTAAGAAAAAAATTAAATTGTTCTTAATTGATAAATGTTATTATAATATTGACGAATACTTAAATGACGAATTAATTTAGAATTACAATTATCGTATAAAATATAGACATTCATTACTTTGACATTTTTAATTATTTTGACATAGATTTATTTTCTTTTGACATTTTAATAATTCCTTATTTAGGTCTGAATTAATTGTTGTATTAAATAATATGTAATTGTTTAATTTATTTTCTAATTTAATACCATAACTATGCATGATTTTCAATTATTTGTAATCCTCAGCTAGATTTGCACACCATATTTGTACGCCTCCTGGCATAACATAGCGCTCTGTTCATCAAACATAAGATCTGTATTTACTTACCTATGGTAACAAATAAATAAATTGAATTGAATTGAATTGAATCAAACATGTATACTCAAAACTTTTATCACGATTTTTTGTTTAAGCGGCAAAAAGGTTCAAAAGGGTATTTAATTTGTGACAAAAAAACGGAATTACATACGTTATCCACTTGGTTGGGATCAAATCCTTTCCTTACACTCGTATAATCTTCCTTATATTAAAGGTAGCAGCCATAAGGATAATGCAGTTATCGATGAGGAAACAGATTTTTGGCCACATTTATCTCCTATCGCAAATCAGAAATGGGTTTTGATTGGCGGTGATTTTTTTAGGAGTCGACTGAGCAAAAGCTTAATAATAATTATTTATTTTCTACGTAAAATCACGGCTGTATTCCCAGAAGGGTGGGGCAGAGTTATACCTAAAATACACCTACAATTATGTTCAAGCAGTTATGTTCAAGTCCGATGTACTCGGGAGCGAGCTTATTGCTGTCCACCCCCACCAGGCACAAAATCCGACTCCTGTCTGCTGAGAAATACCAGATGGAAGAACCCAATAACACTTTGCCCGGCCAGGGAATCGAACACAGAACCTCGAGCTCAGCGTCAGCAGGAGCACTTGCAACCACTAGACCAGGGATGGCGAACTTTTATTAGAAAACATGTAATTATTTTTTATGTGACAATGAAGTGCCACCAAAGAGTTTTGACTTTGTCTTAATTGACAAAAAATAAGACTCTAAATGCTGTGAATTAATCAATTCTCAATTTGCACCCAGAAATTCTTTATAGTTTTATGTTGTATTTAAAGAAAAGTAGGAGTTGGTGTCATTTCTGCTGTTGCAAATTACATAGATTCTCGTAACCTAATTTTATCGTGCCCAAAATATTTTGTTGTGTGCCACAACAAGTACGAGTGCCATAGGTTCACTTATGGCTGCCCTTGTGCGTTTTATTTCCATATCTAACAGATATGATAATTTAGATTGAAATATTGTCTAAATAAATACCTATTATTTATCATTGTTGCCTTGAGCCTTGATCCGTTGTTATTTCTTGTTTGCATGACATGTTAATAAAGTTCACATTATCTTCATTTTGCTCCAACAGATCTCTCGTTATGATCATCTACCACGTACATCTACGAATAAGTAGGTTCTATGGTACAAGGATTCTCAGAATAAATGCTAGTCTGGTCAATTTATACATCCGAGGGTACAAAAATTCGCAGCCAGCTGAAAATGGGTAGTATTATTCAAAACACCGTCATAAATGAAATCTAAATCTCCTACATCACAACTCATCGATCCGACACCTGGAAAAAATACGCGGGGTCAAAAGTCACAAAAACGGGTTTTTCGCGATTTTCAGCAAAACGGTAAGTTTTATCATAACATTAGCCCAGGTAAAAATTGTAGATCAGATAACACTATATACTACTACTATACTATATCTACACTATTTACTAACATTAAGCTTTTAACACATAAAAAAGCTACAAATTCTGATTTCACAAAATAAACGAAGGTCAAATCAAACTGTGCCATTTTATGTTCTTCCATTACTGAAAAAGGTTTAAAAATATACTTAGGTGCTTTCATTTAGGAAATGGAAGGACAGAAATCGTGGAAGTGTAAATGTTTTGTGAATATTATTTTAGTGACGCTTTAGAATAATTATGAAAGTATTACTGTCCTTCAAAACAATGTACTTATTTTCCTATTTCAAGCTTACCAACTGATTTAAGTCTGTGTATATGAGTACAATAGACAAAGAAATATGTCCTAATATTATTCGGGAAGTTGCGTGATATCTTCTCGTCCAATTTACCGCAGTGTCTCAAGACGAATATCTATGACCAGCGCGTGTTGCCAGTGATTACCTATGGGACCGAGACATGGGCGCTCACAATAGGCTTTATCAGAAAGCTTAAGGTCATCCAAAGGGCAATGGAGAGGGCTATGCTCAGAGTTTCCTTGCGTGATCACGTCAGAAATGAGGATATGCGCAAGAGAACCAAAGTTACCGACATATCCCGAAGAATTGCAAAACTTAAATGGCAGTGGGCAGGGCACATTGCTCGCAGAACGGATGGCCGATGGGTCCGAAAAATTCTGGAATGGCGATTGCGAACCAGAAGACGATGCGTTGGAAGGCCTCCTACTAGGTAAACCGATGACCTGGTTAAGGTTGAGGGAAGGCGCTGGATGCGAGACGCACGGGATCGGTCAATGTGGTGACGCCTGGGAGAGGCCTATGTCCAGCAGTTAACGTTTTCCAGCTGAAATGATGATGATGATGATTTTTGTGAAAGAGTAACGCTTGGAATACCTGAAGGGCTGATCATGTGAGAGATCCAGCGACCAAGCGAGTCTCGACGCGATTCGATTTATGTCCCACCGATAAGCGAGTTTTACTTAACGATATTGTAATTATATTTACATGGAAGCAATGCAACGCAATTCGACCGATTTGCACTGGTACAAAAAAAGTCCATGCGCGATATCGTCATCATCATCAGCCTTTTAATGTTCCCACTGCTGAGATACAGGTCTCCTCTCTGTGAGAGGGAATGGCCCGTAATCCACCACGTTTGGTAGTTGGTGGATGTCACATGTCTTTGAATTTTTGGTTCTAGGACATGCCGGTTTCCTGACGATGTTTTCCTTCACAATTTCGAAAGCAGTGATGATGAAATCATTTACACAAAGTAAAGCACCTGTCTGGGTTCGAACCCACGACCTACAACTGTAAGTCACGGCCATTACGACTAGGCCACCACTTCTCTCATATATATCGTTGAGCGATATCGTCGGCGATATCGTCTATCGAGGCAATTTAATTTGCGTCTCAGTAAGTTCCATTAGATTTATTTATCAAAACTTAATGCAGCATAAATGGACTTAATGCCTGAGGCATTTTTTACCAGTCAACCAAGGGTGATAGAACGACAACATGGCGGGGAGATATTTTTTTTTATAGAATTGATTCAGTTTCTAGAAGGAGAATAATGGCAAAAATCATGTAAGAAATTGTTAAAAGCGTGATAGCTAATTTTATTTGGTAAATTATTTGATTTGCACTTACAGAATTGACAAAAATAAAGCTGCTATAAATTTCACTCAACAGATATCAATTGCAAACATGAAGTAAGCAGGCAATAAAAATATAGTTGTTTCTTTTTATTATAAAAAGTAACCTTTGCAAAGGCAACACGGGACCACCGCAGGCTACATTTTTAATACAAAAAACAAAGTTGTGGACTTTACACTGAACAGCAGTCACAAAATAAACAGGTAGGGAAAGAAGGTTGACTCCATACAAGAAGTGAAAACTCACGCACAAATAGACGCGCTTTATATATTACGAGTCCAACGCATTCGTGAGTGTCACAGGCATAACATCGACGTAGTTGCAAGTAGTACGAACACTAGCATATCAGGTACATACAAGGCAAGTAAATAAAATACCTGAAAACTTCACATACTGTGACCCTATCGTTATGAACATCTTGGAAAACACCTAAATTGCAAATTCAACAAAATGTACCGAATTGCCAATGATGAGTACACTGATTCCAGGTTTCCGGTTCGTTAATTTAGGAACTCCTTGTAGATTCTCATTGTAGAAAAGCTTACTAGAAATGCATATTCATATTTAAGTTTCTTTAAGAAAGAAAGAATATAAATAGAGAAACAGTAGTGAAGTGCCGGTAGTTACAGTCCCGACTTACAAGCCGTAGAACTAGGCGTATAACTTTGTGAAATTTATTTTATCAGCACTGCTTTCAAAACCGTGAAAGAAAACATCTTAAGGAAAGCGGATAAGGAAAGCGGCATGTCCAAGAACTAAAAATTCGAAGACCTATTGTGACACCGACCAACCCGAACTGGACCCTGGTGGTAGATTATGGTCAATTCTCTCTCATAGACATGAGGCCTATGGCTCAGCAGTGGCTAAATTATATACTGAATTTGCTTACGCCCTTAATCCGCTTAAGTGCCGTAAAATGTTTATTTTCTGAAGTAAAAGTAACGGCAAGTTAAAAGATTTGAAAATAAAATATGATAGCTGTACCCGCGTCTTCGCTCCCGTTAACTACCTACCCTACTTGCCTAGCTACCTAGTAGCTAAGTCTTTACCTACCCTAGTTCATACCATTTTTTTTTCAAGTGTCATTTTCCGCGAAGAATCTAAACATCGCCATTCAGAAAATGACGTCAAGTAAACAACGCTATCCATCGAATATAATAATAAAAACGTATATTCATCTCCACAAATTACATCCTTATTTTAACTATTTATGTTAACAGATATTTTTACAAAAATTGTAATTTGTGGGAGATCTGGAGTCTAAACTAAGCCTAGGCCTGTATTTTAGAACTTCAGGCCAAATGAAGTTCAACTGTCCGAGTATCTGAATTGCACGTGTTGTGATATTTTACTTCTTGAACAGTCTAAATTCATATAACTTTTGATAGAGTGAACCGATTGCGATGAAACAAAAACCAAGTAATATTTTAAGTTACGCACAATTATTATGTGTAAAAGTTAACTACATTGGTTTCGCAAACTTTACGTAATTCGTGCACAACTAAACAGACAAAAATGCTGGAAATGGATTCTGTTGGTTATCCTTTAATACCCTGGATATATTTTTGGAAATATTTTCAATGTACAAAAACTTTTCTATAAAATTATTATAATGTACATTATTTGTGAATCAAGGTTTTTCGTATGACTAATACCTTTGCTTTAAAAAAAATAACTTGCTCCAAAACGACTTGGATGTTTAAAAATATTTTAATAGAGAAAAAATAATAGTTAGAATTTCTTCTTAACCTACACAAGATATTTATATCAAAAAATATTTTGCAAACAAAACTGTTCAAAAGGAGATCCAATATTAATATTTTGGCACCGAGTGGGCGCACGGCGAGTACAGTATTAACATTGGGGAATATATACTTAATAGGGAATATAGCCTTAATGATAGTATATGTATTCATATGGTTGTTTTCGCTCGTTGCATTGAGTTCGCCTTCTGACTCTCTTGTACACCAGTCCTTGACATTGCTTACAGGCTAGAGTGGAAGCAAGTCTGGCAACCAATCTAGTTAACAACTAGGTACAATGTTTCATCTGGCTCTAAGCCACTTAGAACTCTGTTTTGCTAGCCGAGGAAAACTGTTGCTTGAACTTTTAAACTTACTATTAAACTGTGTTCTGTAAATGAGACAATATTTATTGATGCGAATTAGTTTGCCTGTCTGTTGCCTCGCGAATCTTTTTGTTCAGAGAAAAGCTGTTCTGCAAGATTTTTAATATTTTGATGAGCCTTGATTTCACCTGATGGTGATTGATGGCTGGGCCCAATCATTGAAGGTTCGTCACTGGCCCGTGCACGGACGTGTGTGAACAAGTTCATATAAAATGTACACGACGATATTTTTTGAGCCCCTGACGGGGCACGGTCCGTCCACGTCCCGAGCACGGCCTTGATATGTGTGGATATACCTGAAATGTTTGTAAACGCATCCACGATACAGGAAGAGAAATTCCTAACACTAAAAAAATGTTATTAGGATTAACATACCTTGTATCACGGTAAAATTCGCAGGTCGAGAGAGAAAAAAATGGAATAACAGCCAGTAAAAAATAATTTCGATGAAACATATCACTGCTATAGTGAAAATTGGTTTATTTTTATTCGTGAGTAGGTAGTTCTTCATATCTTAATTTTGGAAGATGCTAATAAGTTCAAAGTCAGACGGATTTCTAGTTTCTAATACATAATTATGATATGTATTTTGTGAGAAGCCTAGAAGATCCACCACTCAGTTTCATAAAAACTGAGGGTTCAAATAATATTGGTTAAACCTTTGGTGGGATTTAAACAAATGTTTGAATTATGTAAGCGGTATGCATAATAATATATGAAGTTAGAGATTTAAGAATTTGGCATACCTACTGCGGCCAATGTTTCACAGAGTCAAATAATGATAGTTTTTAACCGACTTCAAAAAAAGGAGGAGGTTATCAGTTCGTCGGTATCTTTATTTTTATTTATATGTATTTTCCCCGATTACTCAAAGACGCCTGGACGGATTCGGCAAATTCTTTTTGGGTAGGACATACTTCCTAGGCTCATGGTCCTCAGGTCCGGCAATGATGATAGAATCCTGGAGAAATAGATGGTAATCCTCAAAAATTATAGGCATGCATAATATTATTGTAGCGATTTTGGTTTTTTCACTGCAATCCTTTTGCACTCAGAAAATATCATTTGTTGAAGAGGCCAATTTTGGTCAACACAATTGGCCACTGGAACTCCTTAATGCTTAAGTGTGTCACGGGTGACTTATCTCGAATAGTAACCGTTAGTCACTGACATCTATTTTACGCAAAAGCAATCAAATAATATCTTCTATTAATTTTATTTATATATAACTAAGAGGAACGGGAGTTTCTACAACGAGATCTTTATAACAAAGGACAGAGTGAGATAAGAAAAGTTAAAGAGAGATAACAGTATTCAATCAAATAAATTAATGCCTTAGCTAGGTGAAAAGGTTTAGCCAGCAAATTTATTTCGTAATTACACCACAGAGGTTACTGAAATATCTTTATGACTGTTTCAGTCGTAAATCAAATCAAATCAAACTTTTTTTATTTCACATAGGTCTACATGGGCACTTATAAAACGTCGACAAAAGGTGCACGGTTCGGGTTGGTCGTTTCCTATGGAGGAGAACCGGCAAGAAACTTCATGGTTACTCTTTTAAAAATGGATTGGTTTTGCAATATTTCCATGTTACAGCATTAGTACTATGGGGGCACAACGTAGGCCTGACAATAAGTCGTAAGAAACTAAAAAAAAAAGAATATATAATATATGCTTGCTGATAATTGCACCGCATCTAACATGCGCACTCTATGGTGCTCCAGGGCTCTTCATTCGGGATGAGGGTTGGACCCCTTGCCCACTACTGCATGCTGCTAGCTACCTGCACGCGCTGCCCAGGTCTTGGTCTGCCTACCTGTGGCCTACCGCCACGCGAGCCGGTGCTTGCGCAGCCTATCCTGCTATAGCTGCCGTTCCTGTGGCCTATCGCTGAGCCTGTGCTGACGTCAGCCACGTGCTGCCAAGGGAAGGTACCCTTCTTAACATTAATACTACGTGATAGTGATCAGGACAGAACAGAACAGTGACTTTACTTACCCGCGACCTAGCTGTGGAACTTTATTTACGTAATTATATGTATTAACTTGTCCAGCTGTTTCACTTACCATCTACCTAACTACCTACCTATTTACATAGGCGCCCAACGTGGGGTCAAGTGACCGATACGTGAACGCGATATCCAGCCGATATCGCCTATCGACGCAATTTGAATTGCAAGTACGTTGTGGACGCAATGCAATGCAAGACAAGCGACCGAAATGGGAACGCGATAGCCAACCGATATCGCCTTTCGACGCAATTTAAATTGCGTCACTCCATCAAGAATCTCGTAACTTCAATATTTGTTTTTTTTTATTGTATATTTTTCAAAGTCAAATGTATTTATGTAAACTGGGCCATTAAGCGCCAATTTGAACGTTAAAAAATCATTTACAAGTATTAAAAATTGATTCTACCGTGCATTGGGAAAAGTAGCTTGTTATGGAGAAGAACGCACAAGAAACTCCATACTTACTCTTTAAAAAAATAAGTTTTTACAATACTTATATAAGTTTAAACATTAATAAATTCATGTACGTGAGAACGATGCACCCAGAACTACTATACTTACTATATATAAGTATAAAGTATTATAAGCACTAAATGGTAAATTCCTTCACTTGATAAATCGGAACATGGTTCTCACATACTTACATATATTGCAAACATAGGTAAATTACCTAATTCAACAACAATGGAACAGTGTGCGAGTCAATTTTTTTAAACAAATAGAGAAGAAACATTTAAAAAAAATAAAGCTTTACTATGATTATGAATATAATACAAATTAACCAGTTTGATATTGTCTACACTAAAGATTGCCATATGGAGCAGGACCAGCATGTTTCCAAGCATTTTTATCTTGAATATAATCATCTAATTTGTAATATGCTTGCTTACAAAGTGTGCTTTTAACTATTGTTTTAAATTTTCTTTCATTAAGTTTTAATATCTAATGCCATAGTAATCGAGTTTCAACAATAGTGTCTCATGGTTAACGCAATCGAACGCTTTCGAGAGGTCGCAAAAGATTCCAATGGCGTCTTGTGCTTCTTCCCAGGCGTTAAAGATGTTCTTTATTAGGGTGACTCCAGCGTCAGTTGTGCAACGCCCTTTGGTGAAAACGTACTGTTGATCATGAAAGATGGAATGTTTGTTAAAATGACGCAACAATTGATTGAGCATTAACTTTTCGAAGACTTTACTGAGAACCGGCAGAATTGACACTGGCCTATAATTATTGGCTTCTTTGCTATCCCCGCATTTAAACAATGGAACTACTTTACTGTGTTTCATAAGGTCCGGTAAAACTCCTTGATCGACACTAGTGTTAAATATGTAAGCTAAATAGGGCGCAATAGTTTCAATGATTGATTTACTTTTACAGATAGTCCCCAAAGATCTTCTGTTGATTTAATTTTAAGATCTTTAAAAGCTTTTAAAATAGCCTGGGGGTTTGTATGTTGAAACTTAAACTCCGAAGGGCACGCAATTACATTCTTTCTAAGTAAGGCAGCATAGAGCGCGGGTGAGGAGTTTAAAGCTGCTGCAGTTTTAAGAGGAATATTAACAAAAAAGTTTTCAAATTCCGGGCTACTTCTACATCTGATTGGATGGGACCATGTGCATTTGCTAAATTAATTTCAGTATTACGCTGTTTTTTTTCAACCTGTTTCATTATTTATTATTTTTCAGGTAGTTTTTATTTTATCGTCAGCTGATTTTATTTTATTGCTTATATACAGCGTTTTAGCTATTTTTCATGCAATTTTAAAGGTTTTTGAATAATTCGCAACATATTTATCAAAGCTTGTATCATACATATGTTGCTTTAGGCTATAAAGTTCATATAATTTTTCCCTGCTTTTACGAATGCCTGGGGTCGCCCAATCGCTAAATACAAACTTGGTGTAAATACTTTTCGCTTTCAGTGGAAAAGTCTCATTAAATTGCGTGTTTAGTACTTTAGAAAATTCGGCATGGAACTCATTTGGGTCATCTATATTATTAAAGTTTTGAACACATAACTTATTATTCACGGTATTATTAAGTTAAATTTTATTTGTATTTTTTGTAAAGGTATTTTGGTGCTAAAGGCTTTAGGTGCTAAAGGTTATTGTTTGTCCACTGTGATCAGATGCTAACTTATTTACAATTTCTTTATCTAAGTAATCACAATTACAAAAAACGTAATCTATACAAGTCGCAGAAGAAGCTGTCACTCTGGTTGGCTCCATAAACACATTTTCTAGATTAAATGATTTAAAAAGACCCAACAACCTGATACTGTTAGAGTTATTTTTAATGATAATGATAAATGATTTTATTTCTGTAAGTTGGTTTGTACAAACACTTTTACATGTCGAACATATTTTTAAAACTAGATGAGGTCGGCGTTTCCTATCTGACTACTCTGAGAAGAAAGGCCGAAACAAACTCAGAGGTCACAGTCTCTTTTAAAGTCCTGACAAAATCTTTATTAGATCATGTGAAGACCATGTAGACTGATGTCTGAAATGGTCTTTTGAGGAAAGAAATAGCCAGATTGAGTGGACCTGTCCAGTCAGTGCACGCATTTGTCAATAACCGAGCAGCTCAACTCAGAATTTAAGGAGCTCAACGATTCGACGAACAATACCAAAGAAAGGACATTCGGGTAGGCCGCATAAACTACTCAAACTGCCAGACCATGATTAAAAACTAAGATAAATTTAAATTAAAACAAAAAAAAAAAATATCCACATAGTCTTCACATTCATAATAATTAAAATAAAATAATATAATACTTTAAAAAGTAAATATTCTTGTCATTGCAAGAAAACCAAAAAAAAAAAAAAATAGTTATAATAACAAAATGCATAGTGCAAAATATAATAAAAAAAACAAAATTAATTGGAGCAGCTCAATCCCAAGCCTTTTTGTCCTCAATGTAATCTTTTGTTGTATAAAACGCTTTCTGGCACAATTTACGTTTAATGAAAGACTTGAATTTATTAAGACTTAGATCTAGTACGTGGCTTGGAAGCTTATTATAAAAGCGTACACATTGACATCTAAACGAGCCACCTATTTTCTTGAGCCTTGTTGTAGGTACTACAAATTTGTGTTTGTTCCTAGTATTTATGTTATGGATATCACTGTATTTTTTAAACAATTTTATATTTTTATGGGCATATAAAAGATTTTCATAAATATACTGAGAAGGCACAGTCATTACATTAATCTCCTTAAATTTCTCTCTGAGAGTGTGTCTCGGGCTTAATTTATAAATTGATCGAACAGCTCTTTTCTGCAAAACAAAGATAGTCTGGATGTCGGCGGCATTTCCCCACAACAGAATACCGTACGACATTACTCTATGAAAATAGCTAAAGTAAACTAAACGGGCTGTCTCTATGTCAGTTAAATTACGAATTTTTCTAACAGCATATGCTGCGGAGCTTAGCTTCTTTGACAATTTATCTATATGTGGGCCCCACTGAAGCTTAGCATCCAAAGTTAAGCCTAAGAATACTGTGCTATTTTCAGGATTCAATTCTTTGCCCTTTATCAACACATCGGTTTTCACCTGCCTAACGTGAGGTAGGGTAAACTTAATGCATTTGGTTTTTTTTTCATTAAGAAGTAAATTATTAACATTAAACCAGTGAACTACTTTTGAGATCGCGTTATTTACATCGTCAGTAACCAGCTGCTGACGTTTAAGTTTAAACAAAAGTGAAGTATCATCCGCAAACAACACTATATCATGGTTATCCTTTATGAGGTAAGGCAAGTCATTAATATAAATAAGAAACAAGAAAGGACCAAGAATCGAGCCCTGTCGGACTCCCATTGTTACCATAGATCCAGGAGATCTTTTTCCATTAACGTTAACGGTCTGAATCCTATTACTCAAATATGAAGTAAGAAGATCCAGAGCGCTGTTCCGGATCCCGTAGTGGCGGAGTTTCCTGATTAGAGTTTCATGAAAAACACAATCAAATGCCTTGGACAAATCACAAAAGATTCCCAAGGCATCGCACTTATCTTCCCATGCATTATAAATATGTCCTAAAAGCTCAACACGCGGCATCAGTAGTTGAACGACCCCTTGTAAAACCGAACTGTTTGGTATGTAATAATTTATGTTTATTAAAAAATCTTTGCAATTGCTCTAAAATTAATTTCTCAAATATTTTGCTAAACGTAGGTAGTACTGAAATAGGTCTATAATTTGTAGGGTCTGATGTACTACCTGATTTAAACAAAGGTATTATTTTACTATTTTTCATAAGGTCAGGAAACTCCCCACAGTCGATACAATTATTAAAGATAATAGCTAAACTAGGTGCGACAATGTCAATAATAGTCTTAGCAACTTCTACAGAATGACCCCACAGATCTGCAGTCTTTTTAACATTTAAAGTGTGAAAGGTTTTAATTATGTCTTTACAAGTAATATGTTCAAAACGAAATTCCGAATTGCAAACATTAACATTTTCTTTTAGCAAAGACTCAGCAACAGAAGGTGATGAGTTTAAGTATTTAGTAGTTGAAATGGGAATATCTGAAAATTAATTTTCAAAGGCCACTGCGACTTGTGAGTCTGATTTTATGATGTTGCCATTAATAGACAGGCCGTGGTCAATATTTCGGTTACCAGATCTTCCCGTTTCACTATTAATAATATTCCAAGTCGTTTTAATAACATTACTACTGTTTTTAATCTTCGAGCTCAAATAACGCGACTTGGCCAAACAACAAACTTTTTTAAATAATTTTGTATTATTTCTAACATATAAATTAAATTCAGCAGTGTTTACATAAGTCCTTTCACTGTACAGCTCATAAAGCCGTGTTCTACTTTTATGAATACCAATGGTAGCCCAATCACTGAATTATTATTATTATTATTCTTTCATAAGTTAATGTTAAAGTCGCCACATATGACAATCGATTTACTACTAGTACTATTTTTTAACGCTATCCACGACGGGTTTCTGGAAAAGCACGTGTAGTTCCGAGTACTTGTGGTTTTGTTTTTAATTGTACATGTCTCTCGAGTAGAGCCCATGTTAACACTGGTACCACTCTGCATCTCGGCAAATTTTTAATAATTCATAAAATAGCCAACATCATTCGTGGCGGAGTTAGTAAAGTCGGAAGAAACAAAGTGTCCGTTGAGTTTGCATCCCCCAGGATGCCAAACGCTTTTTTGGTCAATGCTCTGCTTTCTAATCACAGTTAATCAGCTACAATTCCGACCTTTTATATTACCCGGATGGGTGTAGTGACAGGAGTTCCTTCGGATTTAAGCGAAGAAGAGGCCCTAACATATTTGGCTGTGCCCTCAGGCTTTGGCCAAATATTAAAAGTACGAAGAATCAACCGTAAGGTTCAGAATGAAGGAATAGTAGAGTGGAAGCCTACAGAGACTTGCGTTTGACGGTCAGGCCTTACCAAAACGAGTGTTTTACTGCAACACATCCCTCCCTGTTGAGCAAAACATCTACCCCACTATCCAATGCCGTAAGTGCTGTCGATTTGGGCATGTTGCAAATGTGTGTAGAATAGAATAGAATAGAATAGAATAGAATAGAATAGAATAGAATAGAATAGAATAGAATAGAATAGAATAGAATAGTATAGAATAGAATAGAATAGAATAGAATAGAATAGAATAGAATAGAATAGAATAGAATAGAATAGAATAGAATAGAATAGAATAGAATAGAATAGAATAGAATAGAATAGAATAGAATAGAATAGAATAGAATAGAATAGAATAGAATAGAATAGAATAGAATAGAATAGAATAGAATAGAATAGAATAGAATAGAATAGAATAGAATAGAATAGAATAGAATAGAATAGAATAGAATAGAATAGAATAGAATAGAATAGAATGGAGTATAATAGAATAGAATAGAGTAGAATATAATGGAATAGAATAGAATAGAATAGAATATAATATAATATAATAGAATAGAATAGAATAGAATGGAATATAATAGAATAGAATAGAATAGATTGGAATAGAATAGATTAGAATAGAATAGAAATGTATAGAATAGAATAGAATAGAATAGAATAGAATAGAATAGAAAAGAATAGAATAGATTAGAATAGAATAGAATAGAATAGAATAGAATAGAATGGAATAGAATAGAATAGAATAGAATGGAATGGAATAGGATGGAATAGAATAGAATGGAATAGAATAGAATAGAATAGAACTGTATAGAATAGAATAGAATAGAATAAAAAAGAATAGAATAGCATAGAATATAATAGAATTGAATAGAAAAGCTTAAAATAGAATAGAATAGAAAATAATAGAATAGAATAGCATAGCATAGAATAGAATAGAGTAGAATAGAATAGAATAGAATAGAATAGAATAGAATAGAATAGAATAGAATAGAATAGAATAGAATAGAATAGAATAGAATAGAATAGAATAGAATAGAATAGAATAGAATAGAATAGAATAGAATAGAATAGAATAGAATAGAATAGAATAGAATAGAATAGAATAGAATAGAATAGAATAGAATAGAATAGAATAGAATAGAATAGAATAGAATAGAATAGAATAGAATAGAATAGAATAGAATAGAATAGAATAGAATAGAATAGAATAGAATATAATAGAATAGAACAGAATAGAATCGAATAGAATCGAATAGAATAGAATAGAATAGAATAGAATAGAATAGAATAGAATAGAATAGAATAGAATAGAATAGAATAGAATAGAATAGAATAGATTAGATTAGAACAGAACAGAACAGAACAGAATAGAACATAACAGAACAGGACAGAAAAGAACAGAAAAAAACAGAACAGAACAGAGCAGAACAGAACAGAATAGAACAGAACAGAACAGAACAGAACAGAACAGAATAGAATAGAATAGAATAGAACAGAATAGAATAGAATAGCATAGTCTTTATTATGTACACCATATAAGTTACAGAAAGTATAGATGAAGAAAAAAATACACTGGGTGACACAATAGGCAGCCTTATCGCTAAAAGCGATCTTTTCAAGACAACCTTTGGATGGATTTTAAAAATGAAAGGAAAGACAGTACTGTAGGTAGTCTATTGGTGTACTATTTATATATAAAATAAATACATATATATAAATATACTATATATAAAAATATATACAGTTATAAGTATGGAACAAAAACACAGAAATCAAGAAAACAACTACTAGAGAGGTAGTGATTCTTTACCATAGTTTTAAAAATGGGCAGAGATTGAGCACGCCTTATTGACACAGGCAAAGCATTCCACAATCGCACCGCTTGAACCGTAAAAGATTTGTCGTAAAAGATGGTGGAATATGCATCGGCATCTCTAGTTCCAAGTTTTCCGATGACCTCAGGTATCTATTATGTGTGTCATGAAGGAACTTGAAACGTTCTTTGAGATAAGAGGGGGTTGTAGGATTGTATAGAATACTGTAAAGCAGAAATAAAATATGAGAATCCTGGCGAAGACGTATGGGAAGCCACTTGAGCTTTGTCCGAAATTCAGAAATGTGATCATATTTGCAAAAGCCAAATATAAATCTTATGCAAAGGTTTTGAAGACGCTCAAGTTTATCTAGTTGTGCCTGGGTGAGATCGAGATAACTGACATCAGCATAGTCAAGGATTGGAAGCAGAAGGGACTGTGCAAGCGCAATTTTAGTGGCAGTGGGAAGAAAGTTCCACAATCGTCTGAGGGACCTGGCAGATGCAAAAATTTTGCGGCTTACGTCCTGAAGCTGCGGACCCCAAGACAGATATCTGTCGATCCAAACCCCAAGGTTCTTAACCTTTTCACTCATTAGACTGAATAGAAGTTCCGTTAAATTGTACCAGAGGAAGTTGTGTCCAATTTACTTTTGGAACCATCCCAGAGCTGCCAACAACTATGACCTGGGTCTTCGACGGATTTACCTGAAGCCCATTTGCCTCAGTCCATTCACAAATTGTTGCCAAATCCTTATTTATTGTATTAATTGCATCAGCTAACTCTGCAAGGGCAGCTTGTTTGTAGATTTGTAAATCGTCTGCATACAGGTAGTAGGAGGAGAGAAGCTTTTTGGAGATAGCGTTTATAAATATTGCGAAGAGTAAAGGAGATAAAACGCCACCCTGAGGTACACCGGCAGTTGTATAACACCAAGAAGAGTTAGATTCTTCTATGCATATACGTTGCCGGCGGCCATACAGGTAACTACGAAACCAATCAATCGCCGTTGGAGATATGTTAAGCGACCGAAGTATGCCAAGCAGGATATCGAAATCACGCTGCAGTTAATGTGGCCACGATCACCCCGGTGACGGTTACAGCATTTCTGAGGGCGAGGCCTTCTGAGTGCTTTACTCGGGAAACCACTTCGCTAGCAGCAAGTCTTGCCCCGAGCATGGTAGGCAGAAAGCCATCAAAACAGTCATGGCTGAGAAATCAATCTCATATGTTGAGGCAAGCAAAACAATTCCAGCAGCTTCCCGCAACTATGCCAATGTCACTAAATCGCAGTCCTATCGAAAAACTGTCACTCTCTAGCCTAGGACCCATGCCCCACTTTCTCAATCTTATAATAAAGCTGCTCATCAGCAAATAGTAAACATACCTCAATCCTCACAGTCTAATGGCTGTGTTCTTAACGATAATGTCCCCATCAATAATACTGTTTCAGTCATTGAACTTTTAATTAAACTTTAACCTTCTTACTTCTACTTATTTCTTCTAGTAACTTTCAAATACCGTCCAACTGTGCCGATCAACTTATATCTCTCTTATTAACTTTTAAAAATGTCATCCCACCAAATATTTCTCCAGTGGAATGTAAGGAGCGTGTGGCATAAAAAGCACGAACCCATATTCCTCCTGAATAAATACTAGCCATTGGCTTGTTCCATAGCTGAGACTTGGCTCACCCCAAGTCTTAGCTTCCGTATGCCACATTTTAATATCCTTAGGTGTGATAGATCCGATGGGTACGGAAGGTCGGCTCTCTTCGTTAATAATCGGGTCCCACTTTCTCCCTTTTCTTTGCCTTTACTTGAGGGCAATTTGAGTATTGTAGCAGGAAGGGTTGAGGGCATCACAGTGTTTTCTATCTATATTGCACACTCTCACCCTGATTTCATAACTGTTTAAAAAAACATTTTTACCAATGTGCAAGGTCCATTGATGGTCATGGGTGAATTTAATTGCCACCATTATAGATGGGGATCTGAACGCTGTGATGCCTTCGGTGTAGCTCTGGTTGAGTTGTTGGATGATCTAGACCTCTGCATTCTGAATAATGGCTGTCCAACTCGTCGTTCCCCTCCCGGTCAACAAAAGAGTTGTGTAGACCTAACATTTTGTTCGGTTGAATTGGCTGCATCAACTCACTGGGAATGTACAACCTTGTCGCATGGTAGTGACCTACCCTATTGTTATATCTTTAATAAAAAGAACTTATTTAGAAAAACACTTCTCCTCCCCTTTTGAAATATAGCCTGTCCAAACCAGATTGGACTAAGTTTGTATCATTATTGGAGGATAAAATTGATTCTCTTCCAAATTTAAATTCATGTTTACCAGACCCTTCTGGTCACCACCATGCCAAAAGTTGCTATGAGGGTTTTGTCACAGCTGTTACCTCGAGTGCAGATTATAATAATAATAATAATAAACTACCTAAATTCTTCAAAACAAAATGAAACCAAAAAAAAAAACTAAACAATAATATAATGAAAGCTGACCGAATAAACCGAATTAAAATAACCGAATTACAACAAGAAACGAGAAAAATGGAATAGACGTCATGTTGACGCGAGCTGCAGCACGCAATGCACGCCCACCACCTCCGGCCTCGTCGCCCAGCTCCGCCTCGCCGCCGCCGGAACCCAGCCCCACCGTGAGTGCTGTGACATCGGCCGCGGCAGTTGCGTCGAGCTCGAGCGACGAGTATTTCTCGCCGCCGACGACACCACCACCTGCGCGTCGTCGGGGAGGACGCCGGCCGCCGGACCGCTTAGGACCTCGAGGCCTACCCGTCTCTGATAGGGTCCCAGCACCCGGCGGAAGTGTGCAGCGCATGAGATGGACACCATCCATCAATGAAAATGTCATGCGCGCATACTTTGGGGCTACAGAGGGAGGAAACAACCTGACCGCGTACCCTGTCCGGATGCTCTCTTTGTTTCAGGTGCTTGAGCCAGCCGTCAACGTTTCGGCCCAACGACTTTCGGATCAGGTGCGGGTCATCCAGCGTAATCGTATGTTGGATGATACTGTACTTGATCGCCTCCGAACGGAAATGGGTAACCGTGTCACTGCCCCATCGTCGCAGGCTGTGGTACCACCACAGTCAAACCATATTGCCATCAATGCTGACGTGGAGAGTAGTGACAGGGTTACAAACGTAAGTACTCAGTGCAATGAGGAATTGAGGAGTGCTTTGGAGTGTGCTATTCGGGATTATCGCTACATGCCACCCGAACTTAGGCCACGATTACCTCGTTTGCCCATGCATAACAAAAATAGGGCGCTGGTGGCTGTTCTGGATTCGCAGTTGTCAAACTATTTTGATGACTGCGAAGACCTCACTGATACACATTCGATTATGTACTGCGCGGCTGTAGCGGCATGTCGTGTAGCTCATGTCAAATTTGCAGATGACAGAGCTACACGACCGAAACCAGCCGTACCGGCTTGGCAGTGCAGGATCGAACGTCGTATTGGTGGGGCCAGAGCACTCATCGGCAAACTAATTTGTTTCTGGGAGGGCAATAGCCGCCCAAGAGTGATCAGTTGCGCTTTGTGAGACGGGCGTTTTCGGGGACTCATGTCAGCCCCCGGGACTATGTATCCCATGTCACAGAGCGCATCGACTTCCAGAAACAAAAAGTGTATGCATGGGCAAACCGTATTCGTAGATACAGGCGGAGTGTGGAGCGATGCACCCAGAATCGCACATTCCAAAGTAATGAAAGGTGGGTTTATCGGGCTTGGGAGCGACCCAACCAAGGTGTGACTGATACGCACCTGCCGGATGATGACGCTATGTATTCATTCTGGCGCAGCATCTGGTCGGTGCCTATCAGTCACACCGAAGGTGAATGGACTCGGGAGGTCGAACGAGCGTGTGATCCAATACAAGAAAAGGCTATCACGATCAGCCCCCAAGATGTAGCCCGTGCAGTCCGTCCGTTGCCGAACTGGAAATCTCCAGGACCGGACGGACTGCACAACTTTTGGATCAAGTGGCTACAAAGGTCGCACGCTCGTTTGGCATCTCAGTACCAGGCAGCCTTAGAGTCTGGTTCGCTACCCAAGTTCCTTACAACAGGAATAACCCACCTGCTCCATAAGTCTTGTAGCACCGCGGAACCCAAAAATTATAGACCAATTACATGTTTACCAACGGTCTATAAGGTTCTTACATCCATTTTGAGAGTTAAAATTAATAAACACGTCGAAGATAACTCCATCATATCGGTCTCTCAGAATGGATATAGGAACGGGTCCCGCGGTACTAAGGAGCTACTCCTTATTGATATAGCCATTAGCCAACAGGTTCGGCGTTCCCGAAAGGATCTGTCGACATGTTGGATAGATTATAAGAAGGCTTATGACTCGGTGCCTCATACATGGCTCATGAGGGTGCTTGAATTGTATAAAATAGATACAACTCTACGCACCTTCCTGATGTCGTGTATAAGGCAATGGAGCACAGTCCTTCGCTATCCAGGATGTCGAAATATCCAGAGGAATAGCGAACCTGTAAGGATCGAGCGTGGTATATTCCAGGGCGATAGTTCACTTTGGTTTTGCCTAGCCTTGAATCCTCTAAGAATGATGCTGGAGAATTCAGGGCTAGGCTATCGGATGAAGAGAGGTGGTCAGATATAATATCTCACCTCCTTTACATGGATGACTTGAAGCTCTTTGCCCCCAGCAATCTTCAGCTGATGGAGCTACTAAAGGTTGAAACTTTTAGTAGCGCCATCAGGATGGAGTTTGGTGTGGACAAATGTTCGGTCATGCATGTAAAGCGAGGGTAGATTGTGGAATCCGTAGGAATTCAACTTGCGGATTCCATAAACCTGAGATCCCTCTCTCCAAACGAAACCTATAAGTATTTGGGTATGTCGGAAGCGTTAGGTATCAGTACTACTGGCATGAAGCAATTGTTGAAGGAACGCTTCTTTGGCCGCCTGAAGAAGGTATTCAATAGCCTTCTTTCGGGTGGAAACAAGGTGCGCGCCTTCAACGGTTGGGTCATGCCGGTACTGATGTACTCTTTCGGCATACTCAAATGGACTCAAACGGAACTTGACGCCCTGGATAGGCGGGTCCGTACACTGCTGGCTGCATATCGAATGCATCACCCACGATCGTCAGTCATGAGATTGTATATCCCGCGGAAGTGTGGATGCCGAGGCTTTTTAAATGCCAAAAACCTCCACAACCGCGAGATATGCAATCTCAGAGAATATTTTCTAAACACAGACGTGGGACGACATTCATCGAGATATAGTAGCAGTGGACTCACCCCGCTCTCCTTGGTGAATGAGAACTGGCGCAAGCCTGTAGTGCTTGACACTATCGACCGCAAAGATGTATGGCAGAGTAAGGAGTTTCACGGACGCTTTTACCGGGCCCTACATTGGTCCGATGTAGACCAATCAGCGTCCGTGGCCTGGCTGCGATTCGGTGACCTCTTTGGGGAAACCGAAAGTTTCGTCTTTTAGTTATCATGACGAATAACTACCGGAGATTTATTGTGAAGGATGGCACGGTTGACATCTGTCGGGCATGTCACCGTCCAGGTGAATCGATCCGCCACATCATCTCTGGTTGTTCTCGTCTAACCAACTAAGAGTACTTGCATAGGCACAACCTTGTAGCCAGGATTATCCACCAGCAACTTGCTCTGAAATACACACTTGTGGCGTCGGAGGTGCCGTACTACAGGTATGTGCCCGACCCATTTCTCGAGAATGGCAATATCAGACAGGACTATTATCGCTAATAAGCCTGATATAGTGGTGGTGGACCGAATCGAGAGGCGTGCAATGATTGTTGACATAACTATCCCGCATGACGGGAGCCTCGTGAAAGCCGAGAAAGATAAGCAAATCAAGTATTTTGACTTGGCTCGCGAGGTTGTCGACATGTGGGATGTGGATACAGCGATCATTGTACCGATAGTCGTGTCAGCCCATGGCTTAATAGCCACGAGCCTCGACCAACACCTTAGGGGGCTTTCGTTAGGCGGCTGGGTCAAGGGCCTGATCCAGAAAGCAGTACTGCTGGACACAGCTCGTATTGTTAGGAGGTTCCTCTCTCTGGAGACCTGACCGCCGGTAGGTTGGACCATGTTCCCGATACCGGTGGGCCTCTATTTTCTATATTTTTAAATGTTTTTCTTTTTTGTGTGTGTTTTGTAAAAATATTTAAAAATGTAATCAATTAGAAAAAAAGTTGAATAAAAGACAATAATAATAATCATTATTCATATACCTAATAAAAAGGTAAAAACACTGTATGAATCTTATATAACTAATGTAGGTATAATAATGGAAGATGCCTGTACTAGGTAATCCTGTATCACAGGCAGTAAGGAGCTCTAAAAATATGCTTATGTTAGAACAACAGAATTTAAACAATATTTAACCCAAGAAATTCCTAAAATAGTAGCAAGATTAAATAAATTTGGAAAAATCATAAAATAAAAAAAACCTAGTTTACTTAACCTCCATAAACATAGAACAAAATTACTAGGTCATTATTATTTATATAATTTAATGTCTTATTTGTCTATATTGTTAAACGTGCACTTTGATTACACACAAATAAATTAGTTGCATAAGCAGTATTGTAACAGTCAATATAATAAAACTAAGACACATAATTTTTACGCTAAGTAGGCCACTGTGGTGTCAGCAGCAGACATTCAACGCGTGTGACCTTGAGCGTGATAAAAGAGAATTATGTGACGCTCTTAGGTCCCCTCATAGTCTATTGAGTTGATGTAGTTGGTCTCTGCATATTTACGTGCTGGACAACTTAAATCACCGGTTGGATGGTCACATTTCCTCTTAAACCGCTTGCACGTCGCACATTGAGGGGAAGAAGATTTGCTGCTGCATTCCTTCAAGGAGTGTCCAGATTCTCCACAGTGGCCGCACGTAGAACTGCTTTCACGGCAAAACTTGGCTGCGTGGCCAAACTGCTGGCAATTGATGCACCTCGTAACTATTGTAAAGTCTCGCACAGGGCATGAAGTCGAGTTAATAAAAATTCGGCTTTGGTTTACAAGCACTTTTCATATGCTAGCGGATAGTTCAACGATGTAGTTGCAGGTAGAAAGGCCCTTCTTGCCCAATTTGTGGCTCAACTTGATGTTCTCGAGGAAGGTCTCTCGACTTGTATTGGGCAATTTGTCTGACAGGTTTTGCTCGTAGATACAGTAAAATACCTCCTTCTCTGTAAGGGTTACGGGAACACCAATGACTGCGACTCTAGGGCGTCGTTTAGAAGGCCCTTCTAAAATCAGGTCTGAGATGACAATTTTCTCCGACTTTTTTAATTTTTCAATATCGCCTTTGCTTTCCGTGCTAATCAGTACGCCCCCATTTTTCACTTTCTTTAGGCCACGGCCTTGGATCTTAAGTTGTTCGGGCGAAATCAACTTCTGAAAGAGTGACTTGGTGTCGTCACTCGTTTTAGTTTTATCGCTCGGATAAATGGCGATTGAGCTTAGGTTAGCAGGACGGATGAAGTTGTCGGAGCCTTTCTTCACCATACTGGCATAAGAAGAGAAGGGATTCAGCTTCAATTCAAAAACCTCTTTGAACTGTTCCAGAGAGTTCACCACGTTCTGCTGAAGTTGTAGGTGCTGGACGGTACTGTGGCTCTGGATCATCTTCTGCATCAGCGATTGGTAAAGGACTGCCATCTGAGAAGTCTACGACGACTCTACAAAAAGACAAGCTTCCAATATAGCCACACGACTATATTGGAAGCTTGTCTTTTTGTAGAGTCACACACTAACATTGAGAAAGCCGTTATCTTTACAGATTCTCTTAGTTGTTTGCAGGCCCTGGAACAATGTCCTTTAAAACCAAATTACATAGCCCTCTTATCTTAAAAATCAAAAAATCTTTACTAACTTGTGCTACTAGTCAAAGAGAGGTTCATCTATTTGGATACCTAGTCATTGTGGCATCAAGGGTAATGAATGTGTTGACGTTTTGGCTAAAGATGCCTGTTCATCTGTAATGGCTGATATCTCACATAACACTCACCTGAGTTATGACTTGTTGTCCCTTCCCAAATTGAGTCTCCAGGAATCATGGCAGGCACATTGGAATATGTTTAGCAGGAAGAAAGGCAAATTTTTCCATGCTGTCCAACTGGTCATAAATCCAAAACCATGGTTCTTTGGTTTCAGAAAGGTTTCTAAAACTTCCATATCCGTCCTCTGTAGAATCCGATTAGGTTTTTGCTGCACCCCCGTCTTTCTCCATAAAATTCGTATACGCGACTCCTCTCTTTGCGAGTGCGGATTAGGCGAGGGTACCCTGGATCACATTTTAATGTCCGAATAATCACCCCTCACTTGATTTATACCGCCGTCTCCATAAAGTTAAGATTCCTCTACCAATAAATTTCACCTCTCTTCTGACTTTTCCCTCCCCTGAACTCCTTGTGGCGCTGATGATTTTTATCCTCGACAATAATATAAAATTATGAGCCTTGCAAAATTCTAAACTACCGTCTATTAGTATGTGGTATACAGCGTATCTTTAGTGTGTTAACAATTAAATTAATTATGTATTTCTATTTTTTGTTTGTTTCAGTCCCGTACTAACCCAACAAGTGTCAACTGTATTAAGCGAAGAATTTAGTTTTTGTCTACAGTTCCTGGTTTTTTTCTTTACTAATAAACACTTGCTCTTCCATTTAACTTTGACATTGGCAGAATAGTCATCTTCCATTACAGAGTCAAACACAGATAGATTCTGGTAACTTGGAGGTCTGTATATGTCTGTTTTCTCCAGAGATTATCATCTCCTAAAAAATAAACATACGTAAAGACAATTTCTTAATCAAATCAATTTCAAACTCTTAATAACATTAGTTATGATAAATGCCTCGTATTTCCTAAATACGGTCAGCAAATTCTGGTCAAATTTGAAAGAGGAAATTATGGTTTGACGATTGTCGACATGAACTAAAATAGCCTGACGGTGTCGAGTTCATGACGATGAAAATATTGGCAAGTATTTTTTTTATTTAAATGGTGGCTGTTTGTTACTAAAGCAAGATAGATTCCTAATATCTCAGAAGAATAAGAAACTAGGCCTTATTCAGCTTTTTACTATTATGAATATTTTAAACACTGATTAGCAATTTCTTAATTTAAATTTTCCTTGGCGAATTTGGATTTCGAATCTGCTCAACCGTGGTAAGCGAGTTTTTTTTAATTTTATAAATAAGGCTAAAACTTACATAATGGTGTACGTTGAGAGCGATCAGTTAAAAAGTGATTTTGAGGCAATAGAATAAATACTTTTTCCGGTTAAAAACATTTTTATAAACAAGCTTTTTAGCTTACCATGCATTGTCATCCAAACCAAACGTGTATGCAAAATTTCATCTTAATCAGTCGAGGATAACTGCTTTAAAATTCGATTGCATGATTTGACCCGATCATACTTACATCCATACATATACATTGCAAGTTAATAGTACTTGTGAACCGCCTTTAGTTATGCAAACACCCCATCGGTGTCACAGACAGGGACAAAAAGTACACATAGTTTAATAGTACCGTAATGTTATAAAGAAAATGTAAAATCAACATCTCTAAATCAGAAAGGTATACATTTTTCTTTGGACAACGAAAAATCAACAATAGTAACATAATGTAATTTGAGGCAGCCAAAGATGCTCCAGGCCATATCCAAAACCAATACCTTCAAATTATAAAGAAATTGGAGATGAGACCAACTATGATCGCATTGTGCGTAATAGTACATTACTGCAGCGGCCAGCAAAAGAGGCATTGATGGACGAACGTGTAAATGTGGGCCGAGCCGAAGCCGAGGCACACATACGTAAGTCCATCAATGCCTAGTTGTGGCCAAGGCTTGTATAGTACTTTTCTCAAATATGCGCGGCAATTTAAACTAACATTTTGTCAAAATCAATGACGAACAACAATACTTGTTCCCGCGTTAGTGTTCATTTGTTTTTTTTTTCAATAAACAGCGTTCTATTTGCAAGCCAGTTCGAAATTTAAATAAAACCTTTGGTAAGTTACCTCCTTGGTGGCCATGCTTCGGAGAAAAAGATCGTTCCATTTTTAAATTACACGACAGATATGAGTTTACTATGGAATTTATTTGGCCGCTAGACACGACAGATATGGATTTTCATACAACTTTTGCCGGCCGCTGCGCGCATGTATTTGGCCAGTACAGCAATTGCGATTTATCTCGAAGAAGGTTGTCAAAATAATGCTCAAATTTCCAAGCATGTTTGAGAAAAACTATTTAAGTAAATAAAATAGTCTTAAACAAAAGAAATTGAGAAGGCCGTGTTGTGCTACTGTCTTTGTGATAGATTATTTCACAAAGACAGTAGTTGTGTAGCCCACGACGTTATCCACATCTTAATAAAATAATATTTCCAATGGCCACGATTGAGGCTGAGAGTAACACAATAATACAAAGTTAAATGATTAAAATAGAAAAACAAAAAATGAGTCTGGAAAAATAGCGATTGAATCTAAAAAATTCTTAATAAAAATTCAAAGTAAAATATAATTTAGCAAATAATTAAAATTCATAAAGTACATAATTAAAATTTCAAAAATAATTAAAGTCATAAAATATTCAAAATCAAAAATAACTAAAATGTCAAATGTAATTAAAATTCAAAAATTATTTAAATGTAAAGAGCAATTAAAATTCGAATATAATTTGAATATCAAAAGTATTGAAAATATAAAGAAACATTAAGATAAATAAAATAGAAGATCAAAATAAAAAAATATCAAAAATAATTAAAATTCAAGCAATAATAAATAAAATAAACACTTAAATTGAACCATTTATACAAAAACAAAATATAAGAAATTCAAGCAAATTAGCTAAAACTACAGTTCTTGCTTTACTTATCTGAGCCACTAACTAAATTGATCAAGGAGATCTTGAACTTTTTCGATGACAATGTAAACATGTCCAAATCTACAAAAACGTCATTGAATTTTTTTGCCATACGTCGAAGAGCCGTGCGATCTCCAGCGTTGGTGCGGTAGGAGGAGACTGCGAATAGCGGGCGTGCGCGCACCCCTCGTACAATGAAAAGTCATAGAGAAACATAGTTTCTAGGAAAAGGCGTCTAGATTCCAAGCTTAACAAATTAATATTCTTTGTCTCGAGTTCGCCCAATTCATTCCATTACCCACCCTAAAGTATCGGTGCCCCACAAGTCGTGGCGGCACTGATACTTTAGGGCTTTTAGGAATTTGTGCTGAACCCTTTCTAAGCGGTCGATGTATTTCTTGTAAAGCGGATTCCAAACATGTACAGTGTATTCCAGTTGTGACCTAATTAACGACTTATACAAATGCATGTAGGTATCTATGCGCTTGAAGTCACTGGAAGCTCTCATGACGAACCCATACCATACGGAAAGCGTTATTTATTATTTTCTGAATATGATGATCAAGATGCAGTTTAGATTCCAATAGAGAGTCCATCCAGATCCTATACTGACATAACTGTTTGCAATATAGTGTTATCTAATGCGTTAATAATATTTACAAAGTTTTTTTTCTTCGTAAATGTAATACACACACACACTTAGATGAGCATAACTGGATTTTGTTTTCTACACAGTAACTAGAAAATCGGTTAAGATCCTCTTGTAGTAGTACAGTATCATATAATGTCATCTGCATATGGAAAATCATTTTTGTGAATGAAAAAAGACTTGGTGTCATTAATAAAAAGAAGAGATCGCAAAATAGAGCCCTGTGGTATCCCAGAAGTAACGCCTATTGAGTTGGACCGATAGTCTTTAACTACAACTCTTTGCGACCTGTTTGAGACATATGATGCAAACCATCGAAGCATATCCCCACGAATGCCATTATACGCAAGCTTTCTGAGAAGCAGCTCATGATCCACCTTATCAAACGCCTTATGAAAGTCTGTGTACACTGCATCTACTTGTACCTGTCCATCCATATTTTTGAACAAGCAATCTGTAAAAGTTAATAGATTTGTAGCAGCCGATCTTTGTGGAACAAATCCATGTTGTTGCGTGAGAATAATGTTATGAATGGTTGAAATTGCTTTGTGTACAAGTCTCTCAAAAACCTTAGACAAGGCAGACAGGATAGATATGGGGCGGTAGTTTTCAACATCGTGTTTAGAACGCCTTTTATGTACTGGGGTTATGTAGGCCTGTTTCCAAACTTCAGGAAACGTACCTTCAGTAATGCATTTATTATAAATATGGTTTACAGGAATGTACAAACTATCAGCTACTCTTCTAATAAAGTAAGGTGGCAACCCATCTGGGCCGGGGCCCAGGACACGGGAAACATCCCTATTGTAGTAAAAAGAGGCTAACTGTTAGCGAAATTCCTGTTAGATCGACGCAATTCGGTACAATTTATATCAAACCGGTAGGTGATTTAAACTGAAAGTACGTTCAGATAGACGCATCATCATCATCAACCTTTTAATGTGCCCACTGGCAACAGGCCTCCTCTTTGTGAGAGGGAATGGGCCTTCACTTGGGCATCCACCATGCGGGCCCAGTGCGAGTTGGTGGATGTCACATGTCTTCGAATTTTTGGTTCTAGGCGGTTTCCTTAAGATGTTTTCCTTCACCGTTTGTATAGCAGTGGTGATGAAAATTCAAACTTATCGGATTTTAAATTTTGTGGGCATTGTAGTCAAAAGAGGCAGTGACCTTCCTGATGGATCGACGCGTTTCGATTTGTATCACACTCATATGCGATTTAAAAAATACGTTCTGCAAATACGCTCACATGGACACAAAGCGATGCAATTCGACCGATTTACACTTGTTCTTAGTAAATACGTGTACGCGATATCAGGAAGGTATCTTAGATAACTTCACCGAATTTACCTACCTATACAAACTTATATTAGGTGTTCGAGTTTTTAAAAAAAAATAAAAAAGTAACCAAAATAGTAACCACTTTTACCATACTTTTTACTATTAATTTAGTTACATAGTTTACCATAATTTACTATTTCGTGTATTTAAGTGTTCAATATAGTTGTTGCTCTTATAATGCAAGACTTTAACTTTACCATATCCTATCATTACGAGAAAGGTGTGTTAGGTCACCATAGCACCGAGCACTACTTTCTATAACTAAGTACGTACTTAAGCACCTAGTTTCCTGAAACTAGTTTCTACATTATCTCTTTAATAACAACACTCTCTAGCTACTCTCGTAGTTTTTATTACGACTAACATGTTACTTTGTGCTTCAAAGTGAAAGGATTTACAAACAAGCCGAGTGGAATAATTAAAAATAATTTACAACCTCGCCACGTGTTGACTCCTACTTCTTATCCGTGTGTGAAGAGGTATTTGCCTGGCTGTTGGGGCTGATATTATTATTACTTAGTTATTCATAACTCTTTATTGTATTGTCTGAGTCTATCGAGCTGGGAATATTATTGGGTCAAAATAACAAGACAATTTCATAGAAGCACCAAGAGGCTCTAGTCAATCGATTTCAGCGATGGCGATGGTCGAAATCGCAAAAATGTAAAAGCTTGATCAATTGACATTTCTATGGCGTTTGACATTCCCATACATTTATAACATTTTCCCAATCTTCATCACCACGCTTTCGATGATAGAATGTCACTTGTCTAGGGTCTTTGGAGTCCTTTTGCCGGGTTATAAGTCGGATGAACTTCATTTACACATAAATATACTTGTGAAATGTGCAAATGTTAATCTATATCCCACCTTCACTCTATGCGTAACTTTATTGGTAGATACGCAAAATAATGTAGCAAAAACAATAACCAAACAAACAAACAAAAATATAAATTAATTACGTAAAGCGTAGAATGAGTGTAGCTAGGTTGATCTTCGTTGATTGTTTGTTTTGCACTGCCTCAAAATTCAATACTTACTTTAATGTGAAGCTTAGCTAAACTTAATAGTACATTATTGCAAAGGCCGGGAAATAGGCAATTGCAGGTCGAGTATGAGTTCAATACGAGACAGGCAATTGCCATTTCCACCGAGGCATATATAGTGCTTTTCTCAAAAAAATGCAGGGAAATAAAAAGTACTTAGTTAAATTTCCATTTTTTTTCAAGATAATGCTGTTTTTAACATGAATTGTACATTTCAGCATGGAATAAATTACCCATAATGTAGATGGCTTTTTAGTTTTAGCAATCTAATTAAAATACGCCAAAAATACTGTTTCGGCGAAAATGTTCACTTTTTTATCGTTTTTCCAAATCATAAAATGTTCATATACTTTCATGTATTTTTCTTTGGACTTCGCTGGAACCAGGTTTTCCATTGCCAATTTGACTTCTGATCTTAAATCTGGTGGAGTACAATCAATCTCCATTTCACTCTCTGAACCGTTGGAACTCATTTTAATTATTAAATTTATATTTATTAAATATTTAAATAACAAATCAAGACGAATTTTCAACTTTGCCGCCGATTTTATATTTATCATCTATGCCGAAAAGCAAACGCATTTATGGCTACACAGCCACGTGAATGCAATTTGTACTAAGCAAAGAGACTTTGGTATGCCAAGAATGATAAAAGAGATCCAATCAAAAAGTATCTAATAACTCCAGCACGCCATTTCATACAACATTGCTGGAGCGTTGTAATGTTCCAAATTTAAAAAAAACGGTGCAGCAATGGATTTGATTTTCTTTGTCCGTAAATTCGTTACTTCGCGTGTTCTTTTTTCTAAAATAATGACAAATCTATGCATGTTTGAGATTTTTTATTTTGCATTTCATTTCATTTTACGACGGTTGAATTTTGTGTTATTTTTCGCTTTTCTGTTTCATAAACCCCAGCTACGTCTCCTCAAGTTGAATGATATGAGCCCAAACACGATATAGCTACTTTAAACTGCTGATGACTTCCTGGAACTGACTTCCATCTCATCATCAGATTAACTCCAAATCTCTGCTATGTTGTAGTGTGTGTCATCAGAACTATATTTTACTTAGTTTCAACAGAATCCTTCAAAATTTAAAATTTTGTCGGCAAATTATCAATAAATTTCTTGTTTTCTACTCTCAGGGTAGGATTTAATTTTTCAAATAGAAATGGGTCCATCTTCAGGATACAATTTACAATAAAAAAGAATTTTTGATATTGGATAACTCTATAAAAAATTATGCGTGGTATATTTAAAAACTTACATTACTTACATGTGGAATTGAGAACTTCCTCCATTTTTTCGTCGCTTCAAACAAACTTTTAATTATTTCAATTATTATCAGTCCAGTGACTCATCTTGAAAAACTCAAGTGTTCGTTTATTTCGATATTTTTTTAGCTAATGGGACCAGATGAATTTTAAAACGATGCCCTATAAAACGGTCATTGGGTTTACCCATACCAAAGTGACCACAAGTGGCAAAAGGTTACCTCCCAATTAACGCTGGAGTAGGTAATAGGTATCATTTTTTAGGTCGTACCTTCATGTAACGCGCTTTTTCTCTCTCAGATGGATTTTTATGTTAGTGAAACTCGTGGCTAAGTTATAATAAGCCGACTTAGTGCGTGTCGGACTTCGTATATTTGGGGTTCCGTACCAAACTGTAAAATCAAGTTGGTTGTAATAGGAAAAATAGGGAATTTCAAATAAAAAATTGATTTGTCAATATATTGGTATTTGTTAAAATATTTGTAATAAAAACATTATCACCTGAAAGTTCTTAGGTCAATGGGCAAAAATTCTTCGGCACAAAATTTTGTAAAAAAAAGCTGATTCCTGCTTGATGATGAAGCCTCCAAAGGCTCTCCTTTAATTGCCAATATTATTGAAAACTAAAAATACAGCAAAAATCTACTCAACGAGTTTAAAAAAAACACATTAGCTATATGTGAGCTACTTTTGAAATATTTAAAAAAAATATGACAATTGGTATGCCTTTGCGTCAACAAGGTGCTTATAAAGTGAACATTTGAAGGCACTCCAACCGATTGGCTGTAAAACCTGTGTGACAGACGACGGACATACAGACAGACAGATACGTGAGTGACAGCAATAGGGCTCCGTTTGGACCCTTCGGGTACGGAACCCTATTAAACGCACGGGTCGATCTTTAAGGTTAAGCAACGCTTGCTAAGGTCGGGCTGTGGATGGGTGACCATTTATTACATTACGTGGAGAAAATAGTTTTGTCTGGATTTGAATACTCATTCCAATTTAATGAAGATAGGTCACGTCATGAGGTAGACAATCGTTGTATGACAGGCGAAGTTCGTATATATTAGTTAGTAGGAATACGTTCCTTTTCTAACGCTAAAACGAATGTTTTGAGGGGTTCCGTTCTTAGGAAAAAACGTATAGGTTCTGTCTGTCTGTCTGCCCGTGTGTCAAGATCTTTTTCTCTGGAACGCCTGGAGATATCAAGTTGAAATTAATATCATATTAATTTCAACTTGATAACTCCGTTCTGCAGTCTCTTGGAGCTGTAAATATCACGTTTCTAAATCAACGTAATCATATGATACGGCCATTTATGTCGCATATTTGAGGAATCGCAAGGGATTCAAAATTTGACCTAGAATCATTAAATTTGGCAAGAAGCAATATTTTATAACACGAGTAAAGCTAAAATCTGAAAACCGTAAATTAGTAGCTACGTAAAAAAAAAAGATCCGTGCTTTCATTTTTTATGAACTTAAAAACTAATGCCTTTTTGGTCCCGCACAGGGTTTTATTCTTTATTATTTTTGATTTGTTTGTTTTTGGTTATTTATCGTGTCTCCTATGCAGGTCACAAATAAATAATTTTCTTTCTGTATTTGAATGTAGCGATTTTTACGGATCCCTCGGCATGTGAGTCCGACTCGCACTTGGCCGGTTTTATTGCTGTGTTACTATCTGGAAACGCTAGTATACCTGCTTTGTTGTTCCATATTAGATTAATTTATGTCCCCCAGCACTTAGTCACGATACAAAGCTGAGTACGAGTCCAACGGAAATTGTCAGTAGAATTATCGATAATTCCGCAACGTGAATATTCCCTAACGCGACAAGGAAAGTGAGTGGTTTGAAGGCACTCCCGATGAGCGAGTGACTATGTGACATTCCTAAATCAAGTTTGTGGGTTTTACTAGGTACCGCCTCACCTGCATAAATTCCTGATCCAATGAATGCGAGTCGATTTGTTCTATCTTGAAGATCGTCGGCTTTTCGGCTATTTCGAATATTTTGTATGAGCGTTAAAGCCTGAATTTACTTGTGGTTGTGGTTTTGATCTTTATTACCGAATGGTTAATTAGGAGTTAAGATTTTGGTGTATATGAGAGTTTATAAAAAAAAATCGAATTCTTTCATCGTACATCGTACCGGCTACAACAGGGGTCTATAAGTCAAGAGTGAATAGGTTGATTCTAGGCAAGCGTGCTTCACCGCCGATCACATCATCGCGTATCATCAGGTGAAATAGTGGTTAAATTCGGGTCAATCAACAATAAAAAAAAATAGGAGGTTTCATTGCAATTAGTGTTTCTTAGTCCATTTTGGTTGTTTCAGAAAATGCGATGGACCCTTGTGCTTATTTTACGAACTCTCGCAGACAAAATTACATTCCATCAGCGGTAACGATTGTAACAAATATCAAATGTTTGTGTTTGACCAAATGTCATTTCAATTACAATGGGGAGATATAATACTATCATATATATATATACCTTTACTAGACTATCTATAAAAAAAACCGCATTAAAATCCGTTGCGTAGTTTTAAAGATCTAAGCATACATAGGGATAGACAGCGGGAAGCGACTTTGCTTTATACTATGTAAGGATATAGGATCATACATAGGATCAACATAATTTATTTTGATTTGTTTCATATAAAAATGATTTCATATGAATCTTTTACAATAATATACATTTTTTACGAAAAAATATTTATTTAGTTTAAATTTGATTAAAATTATTTTCTACTTTTTAGTTAATTTTACCATTATAGTGTGTTTTTTAGTTTTTAAACGACATACGTTAATGCAACTACCTCTCTGTGATGGGAGTGCAATTAGCGTGTCTACTGCCTTCCCTGGGTGTAATACCCGTTTCTCAACTCCAACAACCCTCTCCATAACATTTATTGCATACATGTACTTGGCGCAATGCACTACCGTGTATTCGGATAACAAAAAACTAAAAATGTAGCGATGCGCATGTTTTTAAACGCACCTTGATACTTGGCACAAAGACGCTACCGGGTACCGGATAAAAATATCGCAAATTCTGAAGGTCCTGGTAAGGATAATGGGACAAACTATTTAAATGATTGCATTTTCATAGTTCCTTGATTATGTGAAAAGTTTCAAATTAGTCAGACGTTTTAAAGGAGATGAAAATCACATTCAAAGATTCAATTACATAGATACATACATACAAAACGCGTTTATTATCTATTTTGCTTGTATGCAAAATAGATAATAAACGCACCCGAAACCTAAATGACGCAAACAGGCAATAAACTTATTTCAAATATATCATAAAAGTAATATAAATTAATATCTTTTCACCTTTTAGGTGTCAAAATTTTAATTAGCAATGACTGACGCAAAAGTAAAGGTTAACGTAATACAAACAGATCATTGAACTGCCGATAAAATTATTGTGTCACAGGGCTTTTAAAAAGCCATTTATAACAGTGGTTAAACTATTATTTTATGAAATATTAAACGCGCGGGGTGGAGTTCCATTAAAAATATTTATTGAGTTATAACTACTTATTGTGAAGCAATGGGCTAGAGTTTTAGCGTAGCAATAACTTCTCGATTGATCTTGAAGGTTAAGCAACGCTTGTTCGTGAATGGGTGACCATCCATTACATAAGCCATTGGTCTGACTGTAATTTGTAAATCTTTGATAGTCAATTGCCCTTATAGACAGGAGTGACAGTGATAGTCTTGCCAAGAGTGACTGTGGTACAAAGATTTTCTTTATTATACTGACGATTCCCTTTTTCTTTGTTAACTGGTAAACTGTTTTTACTTTCTGATCCTGTCAATGTGTTTTTTCTGAATAACTGATTATTTATTATTATTGACTACCTTCTGCCAGCGGCTTCGCCCGCGTGAAATTTATAAATTATCCCACGGGCACATATCAACGAGATAAAAAGTATCCTATGTGCTATTCCTGACTATAGTCTATCTCTGTGCCAAATTTCATCCAGATCCGTCTAGCAATTTGAGCGTGAAAAATTAACAAACATACAAACACACTCACAAACTTTCGCCTTTATAATATTAGTGTGAAGTGTGGTTACTAGCTTCAGGATTCGCCCGCGTGAACGTCGAAAATTATCCCGAGTGAACATATTCCCGGGATAAAATGTATCCTATATGCTATTCCAGATTATAATCTAAAACTGTGCCGAATTTCATCCAGATCAATTCAGCCGTTTGAGAGTGAAGAAGTAACAAACACACACACACTTACAAACTTTCACCTATATTATATTAGTGTGATTAGTAAGATTATTGTAGAGGTGTTGCTTACGCTCCATACTGAGGATTAGTTTAAACCAGAAGCCAGTCCCAACATACTTAGTTAGAAAAACGTTAGACAAATCATGATCACTTGGGTATATTCCAGAGTATTCAAAAGAATGTGTGCCTTCAGCCCCCCTAACCAAGTTACAAACGTTTCGTATTGAATCTCTTTCTAAAATCGTTAACGCCTTCTATTTGTATGGTCTGACCACTTGAGTTAACGTTTAGATGCGTGATTCCCATACATTGATTCGTTTTCTACTAGCGTTATCGATTGTAGATTGGCTACAGGTGCAGTAATACTTTTGGTAAAAATTATTACGGTTTACGACATTTATGTCTCAAAAGATAACATTAATCACTTACAGAGAAAAACAAGAACCTAAACAAAATAACAGATTTGGGTTTTTAGTAGGGTAGATGTTACACAACAACCTAAACCCCCAACCTCCAACCTAAAAACTTAACTTAATAACGTAAGTAAATATTTTAATTCTTATCTCGCTACATATTGTTAGAGGCATTTGTGCATACTACACAAATATCCAAAATAAATTCTTCAGAATCATATAATATTGACACATAGTTTTGTTATGTAAACAACATATGAAGCTATGCGTAAAGTAACGAAATAATCGAATAATATTTCAGGAACAGCAAAATGTCGTCTTATTATTTTGTTCTGATAAGCATTAAATTTCTAAAAACATGGCCATTCTTTCTTCAAATAAGTATTTATGGTCTATGTAGGTACAGTCGCGTCATTTATGCCTTTGTTAGTTTTTCAAATTCTATCATTTACTTTGTCAGGACACATAAGACCTTTAACAGTTACAGCACTAAACCGATCGCCGTGCTGAAATATATAGAAATTACATTTAATCATTTAAAAGCAAAGGCCATTTCATGATTTATAAATTTAATCAAATTTATTTGATTGCCATTGTCACATTTTTCTCATTATTTTTTTGAAGAGCTGTTTCATTGATGCGAATATGACGCTATATATGGTATACACAATAAAATACAGTATTTATACTTATCTTACGCAACAATAAAACAAATAATTAAAATTAGGATCAGTGTCTGTTCTTTAAGGCGAACTTAACATTTATTAGATGCATTTATATTATATTAACATGCATTTATAGTTTAAAGATATTAATATCACTCTTTCACAAGCTGGATGTAAAGTATAAGAGTTTTCCAGGAGTTTTTATATCAGAAGATACACTTTGTAATACTCAGTCGTAAAAAGGACTTTCAGCGTTCCGTTCAGATTCGAAACTGAAAATTGACGCCCGTTTTTCTTCGTTCTGTGTTCTATCTACATTTCAAATTCAAATTTCAATTAAGAAATAAAGACCAGAACGAATAAAAAACGGTTCACAAAAGGGTCTGTCTACGCTACCCTTATAATAGTGTAAACCTAGCTTAAAGGAGGTTTAGTCCATGGTACCTTTAGTCTATGTTACGGTCTATGGTTTTAAGAAAAATAAAATAGACAGACAGATGTCATGTCAGATGAAAATGTCACAGTAGAAAAATATTGCAAGAATTACAAATTAACAATATAATTTAAGTTTCAGATATTAAAACAATCAGATATAACTAAAAGTATGCTTTTCAGATGATAACAAAAGAAAGAAAACCTAAAAATGAATTACAAAAGTTGATATAATATCAAAATATATGAAGGTATGGTTTGTTTAGTGTTATGAATTGTAAATAGAGTTAAAAGATATGTGGTTCTGTTTAGCAGAATACCACAATATATACAAATAAGCTAGCTAATATTGAATAGGTATACTTTTCAGATTAACCCCCTGAGTGCCAAAAACATGAATACATGCGAGACACAATGGCTTTTTAATTTTAATATTTTTTTAGTTTTTTGTTCATAAAAGAAAATCCTGTGTAAACGTACACAGGATTTTCTTTTACAATAATATACATTTTTTACAAAAAAATATTTATTTACTTTAAATTTGATGAAAATTATTTTCTACTTTTTAGTTAATTTTACCATTATAGTGTGTTTTTTTAGTTTTTAAACGACATACGTTAATGCAACTACCTCTCTATGATGGGAGTGCAATTAGCGTGTCTACTGCCTTCCCTGGGTGTAATACCCGTTTCTCAACTCCAACAACCCTCTCCATAACATTTATTGCATACATGTACTTGGCGCAAGGCACTACCGTGTATTCGGATAACAAAAAACTAAAAATATAGCGATGCGCATGTTTTTAAACGCACCTTGGTACTTGGCACAAAGACGCTACCGGGTACCGGATAAAAAAATTGCAAATTCTGAAGGTCCTGGTAAGGATAATGGGACAAACTATTTAAATGATTGCATTTTCATAGTTCCTTGATTATGTGAAAAGTTTCAAATTAGTCAGACGTTTTAAAGGAGATGAAAATCACATTCAAAGATTCAGTTACATAGATACATACATACAAAACGCGTTTATTATCTATTTTGCTTGTATGCAAAATAGATAATAAACGCACCCGAAACCTAAATGACGCAAACAGGCAATAAACTTATTTCAAATATATCATAAAAGTAATATAAATTAATATCTTTTCACCTTTTAGGTGTCAAAATTTTAATTAGCAATGACTGACGCAAAAGTAAAGGTTAACGTAATACAAACAGATCATTGAACTGCCGATAAAATTATTGTGTCACAGGGCTTTTAAAAAGCCATTTATAACAGTGGTTAAACTATTATTTTATGAAATACTAGCTTTTGCCCGCGACTTCATTCGCGTGGAATAGTGACTTCTGATGCCGACTCTTGACCAATAGATGGCGCTGTATGTCCGGAATAAATTTTATTTTATATTTTATTTTTTGTAATAAAAACTATCCTATGTCCATTCTCAAGTTCCAAACTATGTCTGTACCAAATTTCACACAAATCGGTTCAGTAGTTTAGGCGTGAAGCAAAGACAGACAGACAGACAGACAGAAAGACAGACAGACAGACAGAGTTACTTTCGCATTTATAATATTAGTAGGGATTAAACGCGCGGGGTGGAGTTCCATTAAAAATATTTATTGAGTTATAACTACTTATTGTGAAGCAATGGGCTAGAGTTTTAGCGTAGCAATAACTTCTCGATTGATCTTGAAGGTTAAGCAACGCTTGTTCGTGAATGGGTGACCATCCATTACATAAGCCATTGGTCTGACTGTAATTTGTAAATCTTTGATAGTCAATTGCCCTTATAGACAGGAGTGACAGTGATAGTCTTGCCAAGAGTGACTGTTGTACAAAGATTTTCTTTATTATACTGACGATTCCCTTTTTCTTTGTTAACTGGTAAACTGTTTTTACTTTCTGATCCTGTCAATGTGTTTTTTCTGAATAACTGATTATTTATTATTATTGACTACCTTCTGCCAGCGGCTTCGCCCGCGTGAAATTTATAAATTATCCCACGGGCACATATCAACGAGATAAAAAGTATCCTATGTGCTATTCCTGACTATAATCTATCTCTGTGCCAAATTTCATCCAGATCCGTCTAGCAATTTGAGCGTGAAAAAGTAACAAACATACAAACACACTCACAAACTTTCGCCTTTATAATATTAGTGTGAAGTGTGGTTACTAGCTTCAGCCAGCAGCTTCGCCCGCGTGAACGTCGAAAATTATCCCGAGTGAACATATTACCGGGATAAAATGTATCCTATATGCTATTCCAGATTATAATCTAAAACTGTGCCGAATTTCATCCAGATCAATTCAGCCGTTTGAGAGTGAAGAAGTAACAAACACACACACACTTACAAACTTTCACCTGTATTATATTAGTGTGATTAGTAAGATTATTGTAGAGGTGTTGCTTACGCTCCATACTGAGGATTAGTTTAAACCAGAAGCCAGTCCCAACATACTTAGTTAGAAAAACGTTAGACAAATCATGATCACTTGGGTATATTCCAGAGTATTCAAAAGAATGTGTGCCTTCAGCCCCCCTAACCAAGTTACAAACGTTTCGTATTGAATCTCTTTCTAAAATCGTTAACGCCTTCTATTTGTATGGTCTGACCACTTGAGTTAACGTTTAGATGCGTGATTCCCATACATTGATTCGTTTTCTACTAGCGTTATCGATTGTAGATTGGCTACAGGTGCAGTAATACTTTTGGTAAAAATTATTACGGTTTACGACATTTATGTCTCAAAAGATAACATTAATCACTTACAGAGAAAAACAAGAACCTAAACAAAATAACAGATTTGGGTTTTTAGTAGGGTAGATGTTACACAACAACCTAAACCCCCAACCTCCAACCTAAAAACTTAACTTAATAACGTAAGTAAATATTTTAATTCTTATCTCGCTACATATTGTTAGAGGCATTTGTGCATACTACACAAATATCCAAAATAAATTCTTCAGAATCATATAATATTGACACATAGTTTTGTTATGTAAACAACATATGAAGCTATGCGTAAAGTAACGAAATAATCGAATAATATTTCAGGAGCAGCAAAATGTCGTCTTATTATTTTGTTCTGATAAGCATTAAATTTCTAAAAACATGGCCATTCTTTCTTCAAATAAGTATTTATGGTCTATGTAGGTACAGTCGCGTCATTTATGCCTTAGTTAGTTTTTCAAATTCTATCATTTACTTTGTCAGGACACATAAGACCTTTAACAGTTACAGCACTAAACCGATCGCCGTGCTGAAATATATAGAAATTACATTTAATCATTTAAAAGCAAAGGCCATTTCATGATTTATAAATTTAATCAAATTTATTTGATTGCCATTGTCACATTTTTCTCATTATTTTTTTGAAGAGCTGTTTCATTGATGCGAATATGACGCTATATATGGTATACACAATAAAATACAGTATTTATACTTATCTTACGCAACAATAAAACAAATAATTAAAATTAGGATCAGTGTCTGTTCTTTAAGGCGAACTTAACATTTATTAGATGCATTTATATTATATTAACATGCATTTATAGTTTAAAGATATTAATATCACTCTTTCACAAGCTGGATATAAAGTATAAGAGTTTTCCAGGAGTTTTTATATCAGAAGATACACTTTGTAATACTCAGTCGTAAAAAGGACTTTCAGCGTTCCGTTCAGATTTGAAACTGAAAATTGACGCCCGTTTTTCTTCGTTCTGTGTTCTATCTACATTTCAAATTCAAATTTCAATTAAGAAATAAAGACCAGAACGAATAAAAAACGGTTCACAAAGGGGTCTGTCTACGCTACCCTTATAATAGTGTAAACCTAGCTTAAAGGAGGTTTAGTCCATGGTACCTTTAGTCTATGTTACGGTCTATGGTATTAAGAAAAATAAAATAGACAGACAGATGTCATGTCAGATGAAAATGTCACAGTAGAAAAATATTGCAAGAATTACAAATTAACAATATAATTTAAGTTTCAGATATTAAAACAATCAGATATAACTAAAAGTATGCTTTTCAGATGATAACAAAAGAAAGAAAACCTAAAAATGAATTACAAAAGTTGATATAATATCAAAATATATGAAGGTATGGTTTGTTTAGTGTTATGAATTGTAAATAGAGTTAAAAAATATGTGGTTCTGTTTAGCAGAATACCACAATATATACAAATAAACTAGCTAATATTGAATAGGTATACTTTTCAGATTAACCCCCTGAGTGCCAAAAACATGAATACATGCGAGACACAATGGCTTTTTAATTTTAATATTTTTTTAGTTTTTTGTTCATAAAAGAAAATCCTGTGTAAACGTACACAGGATTTTCTTTTACAATAATATACATTTTTTACAAAAAAATATTTATTTACTTTAAATTTGATGAAAATTATTTTCTACTTTTTAGTTAATTTTACCATTATAGTGTGTTTTTTAGTTTTTAAACGACATACGTTAATGCAACTACCTCTCTATGATGGGAGTGCAATTAGCGTGTCTACTGCCTTCCCTGGGTGTAATACCCGTTTCTCAACTCCAACAACCCTCTCCATAACATTTATTGCATACATGTACTTGGCGCAAGGCACTACCGTGTATTCGGATAACAAAAAACTAAAAATATAGCGATGCGCATGTTTTTAAACGCACCTTGGTACTTGGCACAAAGACGCTACCGGGTACCGGATAAAAAAATTGCAAATTCTGAAGGTCCTGGTAAGGATAATGGGACAAACTATTTAAATGATTGCATTTTCATAGTTCCTTGATTATGTGAAAAGTTTCAAATTAGTCAGACGTTTTAAAGGAGATGAAAATCACATTCAAAGATTCAGTTACATAGATACATACATACAAAACGCGTTTATTATCTATTTTGCTTGTATGCAAAATAGATAATAAACGCACCCGAACCCTAAATGACGCAAACAGGCAATAAACTTAGTTGAAATATATCATAAAAGTAATATAAATTAATATCTTTTCACCTTTTAGGTGTCAAAATTTTAATTAGCAATGACTGACGCAAAAGTAAAGGTTAACGTAATACAAACAGATCATTGAACTGCCGATAAAATTATTGTGTCACAGGGCTTTTAAAAAGCCATTTATAACAGTGGTTAAACTATTATTTTATGAAATATTAAACGCGCGGGGTGGAGTTCCATTAAAAATATTTATTGTATAACTACTTATTGTGAAGCAATGGGCTAGAGTTTTAGCGTAGCAATAACTTCTCGATTGATCTTTAAGGTTAAGCAACGCTTGTCCGTGGATGGGTGACCATCCATTACATAAGCCATTGGTCTGACTGTAATTTGTAAATCTTTGATAGTCAATTGCCCTTATAGATAGACAGGAGTGACAGTGATAGTCTTGCCAAGAGTGACTGTGGTACAAAGATTTTCTTTATTATACTGACGATTCCCTATTTCTTGTTAACTGGTAAACTGTTTTTACTTTCTGATCCTGTAAATGTTTTTTTCTGAATAACTGATTATTTATTATTATTGACTACCTTCTGCCAGCGGCTTCGCCCGCGTGAAATTTATAAATTATCCCAAGGGCACATATCAACGAGCTAAAATATATATCCTATGTGCTATTCCTGACTATAATCTATCTCTGTGCCAAATTTCATCCAGATCCGTCTAGCAATTTGAGCGTGAAAAAGTAACAAACACACTCACAAACTTTCGCCTTTATAATATTAGTGTGAAGTGTGATTACTAGCTTCAGCCAGCAGCTTCGCCCGCGTGAACGTCGAAAATTATCCCGAGTGAACATATTCCCGGGATAAAATGTATCCTATATGCTATTCCAGATTATAATCTAAAACTGTGCCGAATTTCATCCAGATCAATTCAGCCGTTTGAGCGTGAAGAAGTAACAAACACACACACACTCACAAACTTTCACCTGTATTATATTAGTGTGATTAGTAAGATTATTGTAGAGGTGTTGCTTACGCTCAATACTGAGGATTAGTTTAAACCAGAAGCCAGTCCCAACATACTTAGTTAGGAAAAGGTTAGACAAATCATGATCACTTGGGTATATTCCAGGGTACTCAAAAGAATGTGTGCCTTCAGCCCCCCTAACCAAGTTACAAACGTTTCGTATCGAATCTCTTTCTACAATCGTTAACGCCTTCTATTTGTATGTTCTGACCACTTGAGTTAACGTTTAGATGCGTGATTCCCATACATTGATTCGTTTTCTACTAGCGTTATCGATTGTAGATTGGCTACAGGTGCAGTAATACTTTTGGTAAAAATATTACGGTTTACGACATTTATGTCTCAAAAGGTAACATTAATCACTTACAGAGAAAAACAAGAACCTAAACAAATAACAGATTTGGGTTTTTAGTAGGGTAGATGTTACACAACAACCTAAACCCCCAACCTCCAACCTAAAAAGTTAACTTAATAACGTAAGTAAATATTTTAATTCTTATCTCGCTACATATTGTTAGAGGCATTTGTGCATACTACACAAATATCCAAAATAAATTCTTCAGAATCATATAATATTGACACATAGTTTTGTTATGTAAACAACATATGAAGCTATGCGTAAAGTAACGAAATAATCGAATAATATTTCAGGAGCAGCAAAATGTGTCTAAATTTGATTTGATAGCTCTTTTCTTTGAAAGACGTCTTATTATTTTGTTCTGATAAGCATTAAATTTCTAAAACATGGCCATTCTTTCTTCAAATAAGTATTTATGGTCTATGTAGGTACAGTCGCGTCATTTATGCCTTTGTTAGTTTTTCAAATTCTATCATTTACTTTGTCAGGACACATAAGACCTTTAACAGCTACAGCACTAAACCGATCGCCGTGCTGAAATATATAGAAATTACATTTAATCATTTAAAAGCAAAGGCCATTTCATGATTTATAAATTCAATCAGCTTTATTTGACTGCCATTGTCACATTTTTTCTCATTATTTTTTTGAAGAGCTTTTTCATTAATGCGAATATGACGCTATATATGGTATACACAATAAAATACAGTATTTATACTTATCTTACGCAACAATAAAACAAATAATTAAAACTAGGATCAGTGTCTGTTCTTTAAGGCGAACTTAACATTTATTACATGTCGAATTTTGTTTGATAAAAGGTACTGATAAATTTATGTTGTGGGCGCCAATTTGTGTTCTCAGTAACTGATCCCAGACACGCCTGATTAAAATATGTTATATGTCCTCATCTTCATTATCATTACACATGCTGCAAAAAGGTGATGGTAATTTTTTCATTAACAATCCGAATTTGTTGAGAGGCATTTGTCCGGAACGAAGTCTTTATAATATTGTAACGAATGTCACGTCGGCCTACGTGCAACCGACCAATGCCCGCCGAGCCCGCCGAAGCTAAGCAGCCATATTGAAGCCTTCAGTCAAGCCATGTCAAGCAGCGGGATGTGTAATATAAGCGATTGCCTGTCAATTATTTCTCTCTTTCGATTGTGAATACAAGATCTGAACAAAGCTCTGCCCAGTTTTTATTTATCTGTTTCCATATGGTTAAATGTGAATGTGAGGGCTATGAATGGATTGTTTTATACCAAATGCCGTTTTCCCTGGCAATCGGTTTAGTGTTTTTTCCCTGGAACGAAGATCAAAGTTGTCTTTCTAATTTTGTAAACAAATATTTTTAAGGACTGGAATAAAGTCCGTGTAATGTGGAATTGCTACGAAATAGGTGCTACCTGAACATGCCTTTTTTGCATGACTAATCAACTGTGTATTATTCTCTGATATTCATATGATGAAAATACTGAGTATACAATCAATCTGTCCAGTCTTTTTCCAATTATTTTGGGGTCTAGTCTAACCGGATTCAGCTCAGTACCTGCGTTTTAGATGGAACGACTGCCTATCTGACCTCCACAACCCAGTAACTCGGTAACACAATACCCCTTGGCAAGACTGATGTCAGGTCTCCAGCTTCTGACCTGTAACGACTCTCAAAGATTTTCAAGTGACAGCCCGGAACAACGGCTTAACGTGCTTGCCGAGACATGGAAAAATCTTGGTATGTTGAAATGGTCACCCATCCACGGACCAACCTCGTCAATACAGAGTCAATAAATACAAATAATCTTTATTGATATATTTTTTACAGCTTTTATTGAAGCCTCTGACTCCCGAACTAGGCGGACCTGTTTGACAGAAGTCAGTATGAAGTTGTACGAGTATGGTAGTAGTAAGTAAAGTGGTAGATAAAGCAGATGCTGTCATCACGTCGTCATGGAGCACACACAAATAAAATTTAAGGTTACGAACCTTTTTTTAACTGCGACTGTACAATTATTTTTATTGGTTTACGACTTACCAGCTCTTTTGTGATTACCTCAAAAATTATGGAACCAAATGAGTCAAATCAAGTCACAAAAATAACAACTTGTGAAATAAAAAAAAAGGCTAAATATATTCTTTTTAATATTCGTGTCACGTTGAAATCGTTTTTCAAAAGCGTAGATTAACTGTTTTATACTGTATCTGGCACGAGTTTTTAGGTATCACCTGTAATTATGAGAACTAAGTTTGGCAAAAAAATGTTAAATTTTGAAGGAGCACAATTATACAACAAAATATCCTCATGTATAAAAAGGTTGCGCTCATTCAATACATTCAAAACTCAATTAGCTGCATATTTAATCTCAAATAACACCCTTCCTTAAAGCTGAATGCATTGGATGGATGCATCATAATTGCCGTCGTGACGTCTGTGACGAATTTTATTTAATTTACTTTAAGCATTGTTCTCATGTAAGTGACTTTGTGTCTTTTTTGAGAATAAATATCTTTAAACCTAAACCTAATTAACATTGTAGTACTTTTACTCAATACTCAATACTTTATTGCATTCCATATGTATTACATAGATGGTATAGACATGGTAAAAGATCAATATGGACCCCGTCGGGCACAGCAAAAATTAGGAGAGAGGAAGAGGGCCAAGTAGCATTTCAAGGCATTACATAGTATCAAAAAATTAATAAAAATATTATAAATGTCTAATTAGATGTATAATTATGTCTGTGTTTATAGGTATGATATATTGATTGAATACGAATAGTAAAAAAGTAATTATTATGAAATTGATTGAGGTATTTTCATTAAGATTAAATTTTGTTATTAATGTTATTATATTTGGCTTTTGTAAGTACCTATTTCAAGCAATTTACCCATTTTATTATATATATTTCGTAATTTTTTTGGTAGATTATTGAGGGATTTTTTTTATTTTGCTATCGATTTGTCATTATTTTAGAATTGTAATCAGAATATATTCTTTATTCTATACAAAAAATATAAACAATCTAAACATCTATACCTACACATATATACAATGATATTTTAGTAAACAGATACGTTATACACTCACAAAACAACCGAAAAGTGTTCCGCTCAGCAACGGCAGTACACATACACACTTTTGACTCATCTGAAATTTCACTGCAAGTCGAAAGGGATGGCTTGATAAATTCAACACGAAAAGAAGAGACAGCTAGTGTTTGTCACTTGCGTGTGAATGTAAACACATTATTCTGGCCATCAATGTATTTACCATCTTTCTTTTTCTAACCGCCAAATATCAGAATGTTAGGAAAAAAATTGAAATAAATTAGTAAATCGAGGTGTTTTGCCTACTTATATAGTGTATGAGATCCCTTCTGTTTTATGTACTTTGGTATCATAATTGGTACACTTTCTAAATACATACGATGGTATTTTTTTAATTTTGTTTTTATTTCAACAAAACGTATCGTTCTTCGCCATGCGTGACATTGACTAAAGACTATACGTCCCAATTAGGACATATTTGAGTCTTCACAATACGCGCGCTCATGACATATCTGCTTACTAGAATATCATTGCATATATACAAATAAGCTAGCTAATATTGAATAGGTATACTTTTCAGATTAACCCCCTGAGTGCCAAAAACATGAATACATGCGAGACACAATGGCTTTTTAATTTTAATATTTTTTTAGTTTTTTGTTCATAAAAGAAAATCCTGTGTAAACGTACACAGGATTTTCTTTTACAATAATATACATTTTTTACAAAAAAATATTTATTTACTTTAAATTTGATGAAAATTATTTTCTACTTTTTAGTTAATTTTACCATTATAGTGTGTTTTTTAGTTTTTAAACGACATACGTTAATGCAACTACCTCTCTATGATGGGAGTGCAATTAGCGTGTCTACTGCCTTCCCTGGGTGTAATACCCGTTTCTCAACTCCAACAACCCTCTCCATAACATTTATTGCATACATGTACTTGGCGCAAGGCACTACCGTGTATTCGGATAACAAAAAACTAAAAATATAGCGATGCGCATGTTTTTAAACGCACCTTGGTACTTGGCACAAAGACGCTACCGGGTACCGGATAAAAAAATTGCAAATTCTGAAGGTCCTGGTAAGGATAATGGGACAAACTATTTAAATGATTGCATTTTCATAGTTCCTTGATTATGTGAAAAGTTTCAAATTAGTCAGACGTTTTAAAGGAGATGAAAATCACATTCAAAGATTCAGTTACATAGATACATACATACAAAACGCGTTTATTATCTATTTTGCTTGTATGCAAAATAGATAATAAACGCACCCGAAACCTAAATGACGCAAACAGGCTTAGTTGAAATATATCATAAAAGTAATATAAATTAATATCTTTTCACCTTTTAGGTGTCAAAATTTTAATTAGCAATGACTAACGCAAAAGTAAAGGTTAACGTAATACAAACAGATCATTGAACTGCCGATAAAATTATTGTGTCACAGGGCTTTTAAAAAGCCATTTATAACAGTGGTTAAACTATTATTTTATGAAATATTAAACGCGCGGGGTGGAGTTCCATTAAAAATATTTATTGAGTTATAACTACTTATTGTGAAGCAATGGGCTAGAGTTTTAGCGTAGCAATAACTTCTCGATTGATCTTGAAGGTTAAGCAACGCTTGTTCGTGGATGGGTGACCATCCATTACATAAGCCATTGGTCTGACTGTAATTTGTAAATCTTTGATAGTCAATTGCCCTTATAGATAGACAGGAGTGACAGTGATAGTCTTGCCAAGAGTGACTGTGGTACAAAGATTTTCTTTATTATACTGACGATTCCCTTTTTCTTGTTAACTGGTAAACTGTTTTTACTTTCTGATCCTGTAAATGTTTTTTTCTGAATAACTGATTATTTATTATTATTGACTACCTTCTGCCAGCGGCTTCGCCCGCGTGAAATTTATAAATTATCCCAAGGGCACATATCAACGAGATAAAATATATATCCTATGTGCTATTCCTGACTATAATCTATCTCTGTGCCAAATTTCATCCAGATCCGTCTAGCAATTTGAGCGTGAAAAAGTAACAAACATACAAACACACTCACAAACTTTCGCCTTTATAATATTAGTGTGAAGTGTGATTACTAGCTTCAGCCAGCAGCTTCGCCCGCGTGAACGTCGAAAATTATCCCGAGTGAACATATTCCCGGGATAAAATGTATCCTATATGCTATTCCAGATTATAATCTAAAACTGTGCCGAATTTCATCCAGATCAATTCAGCCGTTTGAGCGTGAAGAAGTAACAAACACACACACTCACAAACTTTCACCTGTATTATATTAGTGTGATTAGTAAGATTATTGTAGAGGTGTTGCTTGCGCTCCATACTGAGGATTAGTTTAAACCAGAAGCCAGTCCCAACATACTTAGTTAGAAAAAGCTTAGACAAATCATGATCACTTGGGTATATTCCAGGGTATTCAAAAGAATGTGTGCCTTCAGCCCCCCTAACCAAGTTACAAACGTTTCGTATCGAATCTCTTTCTACAATCGTTAACGCCTTCTATTTGTATGTTCTGACCACTTGAGTTAACGTTTAGAAGCGTGATTCCCATACATTGATTCGTTTTCTACTAGCGTTATCGATTGTAGATTGGCTACAGGTGCAGTAATACTTTTGGTAAAAATTATTACGGTTTACGACATTTATGTCTCAAAAGATAACATTAATCACTTACAGAGAAAAACAAGAACCTAAACAAAATAACAGATTTGGGTTTTTAGTAGGGTAGATGTTACACAACAACCTAAACCCCCAACCTCCAACCTAAAAACAAAATAATGTAAGTAAATATTTTCATTCTTATATCGCTACATATTGTTAGAGGCATTTGTGCATACTACACAAATATCCAAAATAAATTCTTCAGAATCATATAATATTGACACATAGTTTTGTTATGTAAACAACATATGAAGCTATGCGTAAAGTAACGAAATAATCGAATAATATTTCAGGAGCAGCAAAATGTCGTCTTATTATTTTGTTCTGATTAGCATTAAATTTCTAAAAACATGGCCATTCTTTCTTCAAATAAGTATTTATGGTCTATGTAGGTACAGTCGCGTCATTTATGCCTTTGTTAGTTTTTCAAATTCTATCATTTACTTTGTCAGGACACATAAAACCTTTAACAGTTACAGCACTAAACCGATTGCCGTGCTGAAATATATAGAAATTACATTTAATCATTTAAAAGCAAAGGCCATTTCATGATTTATAAATTTAATCAAATTTATTTGATTGCCATTGTCACATTTTTTCTCATTATTTTTTTGAAGAGCTGTTTCATTGATGCGAATATGACGCTATATATGGAATACACAATAAAATACAGTATTTATACTTATCTTACGCAACAATAAAACAAATAGTTAAAATTAGGATCAGTGTCTGTTCTTTAAGGCGAACTTAACATTTATTACATGTCGAATTTTGTTTGATAAAAGGTACTGATAAATTTATGTTGTGGGCGCCAATTTGTGTTCTCAGTAACTGATCCCAGACACGCCTGATTAAAATATGTTATATGTCCTCATCTTCATTATCATTACACATACTGCAAAAAGGTGATGGTAATTTTTTCATTAACAATCCGAATTTGTTGAGAGGCATTTGTCCGGAACGAAGTCTTTATAATATTGTAACGGATGTCACGTCGGCCTACGTGCAACCGACCAATGCCCGCCGAGCCCGCCGAAGCTAAGCAGCCATATTGAAGCCTTCAGTCAAGCCATGTCAAGCAGCGGGATGTGTTAATATAAGCGATTGCCTGTCAATTATTTCTCTCTTTCGATTGTGAATATAAGATCTGAACAAAGCTGTGCCCAGTTTTTATTTATCTGTTTCCATATGGTTAAATCCGCCCTGCAAACAAAACACTTATCAATCCAATGTGAATGTGAGGGCTATGAATGGATTGTTTTATACCAAATGCTGTTTTCCCTGGCGATCGGTTTAGTGCTTTTTCCCTGGAACGAAGATCAAAGTAGTCTTTCCAATTTTGTAAACAAATATTTTTAAGGATTGGAATAAAGTCCGTGTAGTGTGGAATTGCTACGAAATAGGTGCTATCTGAACATGCCTTTTTTGAATGACTAATCAACTGTGTATTATTCTTTGATATTCATATGATGAAAATACTGAGTATACAATCAATCTGTCCAGTCTTTTCCCAATTATTTTGGGGTCTAGTCTAACCGGATTCAGCTCAGTACCTGCGTTTTAGATGGAACGACTGCCTATCTGACCTCCACAACCCAGTAACTCGGTAACACAATACCCCTTGGCAAGACTGATGTCAGGTCTCCAGCTTCTGACCTGTAACGACTCTCAAAGATTTTCAAGTGACAGCCCGGAACAACGGCTTAACGTGCTTTCCGAGACATGGAAAAATCTTGGTATGTTGAAATGGTCACCCATCCACGGACCAACCTCGTCAATACAGAGTCTATAAATACAAATAATCTTTATTGATATATTTTTTACAGCTTTTATTGAAGCCTCTGACTCCCGAACTAGGCGGACCTGTTTGACAGAAGTCAGTATGAAGTTGTACGAGTATGGTAGTAGTAAGTAAAGTGGTAGATAAAGCAGATGCTGTCATCACGTCGTCATGGAGCACACACAAATAAAATTTAAGGTTATGAACCTTTTTTTAACTGCGACTGTACAATTATTTTTATTGGTTTACGACTTACCAGCTCTTTTGTGATTACCTCATAAATTATACAGTCATAAACGTACACAGGATTTTCTTTTATGAACAAAACTTGGTTTTTACATACTAGCAACATTTTACTTCCAACGTTGAGAAAAGTAAGTGTACATATAGCTTTTTTTATTGATTTTTGTTTATGGATGAATGCATCGCATGTTTTCAAACACCACTTCGAAATTCGAACGGTGTCGTCTGGCTGTTTTTCACGACGCGACACACGACACGACAAAATTTGGTCACGATTCAGACCTCCATATATTTGTATGGACCGTGTGTATCGCGTGTATTGTGGTTTTTTGCTAAACAGAACCACATATTTTTTAAGTCTATTTACAATTCATTACACTATACAAACCATACCTTCATATCTGTTGATATTTTATCAACTTTTGTAATTAATTTTTATGTTTTCTTTCATACTGTTTGTACCTGAAAAGCATACTATTAATTATATCTAATTGTTTTAATATCTGAATCTTAACTTATATTGATAATTGGTAATTCTTGCAATATTTTTCTACTGTGACATTTTCATCTGACATGACATCTGTCTGTCTATTTTATTTTTCTTAAAACCATAGACCGTAACATAGGTACCATGGACTAAACCTCCTTTAAGCTAGGTTTACACTATTATAAGGGTAGCGTAGACAGACCCCTTTTGTGAACCGTTTTTATTCGTTCTGGTCTTTATTTCTTAATTGAAATTTGAATTTGAAATGTAGAGAGAACACAGAACGAAGAAAAACGGGCGTCAATTTTTAGTTTCGATTCGTGGACTGAACTCCGAAAGTCGGTTGACTACTTAATGATACCAAGTGTATTTTCTGATCTGAAAACTCCTGGAAAACTCTAAACTATAAATTATCAGCTTATGTAAAACTATTATTATCTGAAGTGCTCCAATTAAATATATTTTGTGTGGATCCCGAGAGCATTATTTCATGGAAACACCCTCAACGGTCATCTCTTGGAATCAAAGGCCTCGCTGTTTGGTGTATTGAGCCATAGCCGGCCTCCACATCCCTTGGAGCCTATGTACTTACCTGTTTGCCTGTTTATCCGACCTGCTTCCATCCTGCTGCCTACTCCTCTGCCTACCTGCCCGATTACCCGCTTATCTGGCTACCACCTGTCTGCTTGTCCGCTGCTCACCTGCCTACCTCGGGCATTCCACGACTTCCTGCCCGAGCTGCTGCCTGGATAGCTGCCCACGTCGTGCAAAGCCCTACCGTTTTATTATCTATATCCTTTTTATTTTCTTAGCTTTAATTTTAATAACCTTTAGTTCATAATTATTTCTTATTATTTACAGTATGTAGAATCGCGTCTAGTAAAAAAAACGAACGAACGGCAGATCGTCTGCAGTGTGTCGTGTGTTAAAAATCGTAACCGCAAATCATGTCGTGCGGTGTCTGGCAATATCAGGCGTGTAACATAAAAACAAATGAATACTGTGTGCGGTTGTTTGAGTAAGTGTTGATGTAAACTTTAGCTAGAGAAAGAAATAATGTTCTTCAAAGTAGATAGATAACTTTAAACCTACCTAATGTTCAATGGTCAACTTTCGTGAAGGTGTATTATTAAATAGTCTAGACTGAAGTGAGTACCTCTATGGGCTTAACTAGGTTTGTTTTTGATTTATTGATAAAGTTTGCTGTTGGTAAGCGTTCATTGTATTAAAATATTTGTCTAGACCGGTGTTTTGTAATTTACATAAGTAATTTTTGGAACGAAGTTCCTTATCGCGTGTTGCGAAAGGGGGCTAGACGGAAAAAAATAAGACCAAAAGTTGTAACGACACTTTTTTCTATAGTTGTAAGCCGTGTGGCGTGCGCGTGTTTCTCTGTCTGTCTCTCTCTCTTTCTCATATAAAGCAAGCCACTTATTTTCGTTTCGTCTTTCTATTTCGCATTGAACAGTGTGGTGTAGATATATATATCAACATATATATATACATATCAATATATATATATATAAAATAATAACAATAATGAATCCTGACAGTGTTTCTGCACAAGTTCCGGATATTGCTGAAGAAGTTAGGTAAATAGAGATTTTATACAGACAATGATATATATATATGATATATAATATATATATATATATATGATATATAATATATATATATATGATATATAATATATATATATAACTTCACTTAAAAAACTTCGTTCCATCCGGGTGTCCCTTGACACCTCTCAACTTTTATTTAAGTAAATTAATAAACTTTATTTTTATTTGAATAATTGATAGCCTGGCAGAGGACAATGGAATGGTTCTTGCACGGAAGAACGTTCCCTTGGGAAGATTATTGACAAAGTTCTCCATGATTTGTAATACTTCAATATCCCAGTGATTTTTACTGTTCTTGGTCAAAATTCCTGATGATATCATAAGTAAGTTTTTCTTGCAGATCCCATTATGGTTACTCATATACTCCTAATAGTGACAAACCATCAAATCAAAATGTAATGATGGATAGAGGACGTGGCATATTGTTAGTGCTTGCCAATACCATACATTCTAGACGTTTTGTTAATGATTTCGCTGTTACAAGCATGCAAGTGCATGCATAATGTTCTGTGTTTTTTTTTTTACCTTCGTATAGATTCTTTTACCGATTTTTTTGTGATTGTGTGAACATTGTAGGCCTTCTAGATGCTAGTTAACATTTGTTAACTTTTTTTATATAATCTTTTTATTTAATTTTTTTAGTTTCTTACGACTTATTGTCATGAGTCGGGCCATAACATGGAAATATTGTAAAACCAAATCATTTTTAAAAGAGTAACCATGGAGTTTCTTGCCGGTTCTTCTCCATAGGAAACGACCAACCCGAACCGTGCACCTTTTGTCGACGTTTTATAAGTGCCCATGTAGGCCTATGTGAAATAAAAAAATGATTTTGATTTTGATAAGGTATATCCATTGTTCCATGTTAGATTGTTATTAAAATGATTGTTTTTGAATAAGTTTTTTTTTCGGGATTCCACCCTGTGCTTTTTGCTAGCCCTGAAACCCTTAATGAAAAGAAGTTTCAGATCCCCTGCTAAGTAGTGACAAATAGTGTCAGCCAGTACTTTGCTTTATCTTTTTTTATTTAATCAATTGTATTCACAAATTAATTACATTCAAAATTACACACAATTGTATGTTGGCAGTTATGTATAGTGTAAGTTGCGGGGATCCACTGCGCTCGCTGACGCTTAGGATAAGTTTATGTTCAGTTGAGTACTTCTTTTGGGTGAAATGATGATGATTTTAATTAATGTAATTGGTTTGTACCATTTTAATGAACTATAAAATTAAACCACTCAGTCTAGAGTCTAGGGCCTAAAATCAGGCTAGATTAGCATAAGGTATTTCAAAATATAAAATAAAAATGAAAAGCATAAAATATTATGCAAGTCCCTATGCTAAGTCTCGAGGGGGTTAATCTTCAACCATGACAGTAAAATGGCCTCGTCCCCGTATGAGAACACCTAGAAGTTACTACAATGGCTACGCTGCTCCATTCTCAAGGGAAATAATATAGAGACCGTCTCGAGGAGTGAGTTAGTAATATCAGCACATATGTGAGATTAGTTAAAGTATGTTCAGCTTTATGACAGAGCTCGGTGGACTGAGAAATGAGTGTTAATGTACATAAGTGAATAATTAAAAAAAATATCTAGCTTTTAATATAAGTCTACATAATCAAGTAGGCGGTGAAGTACAGCTATTTGTGTATCATCTGGCAATAATCGTTCATGGTTTTTGATTTTGCTCAAAGGGAATCAAATTAAAAGTATAAAAAAATCTGGTACTTATCTTTATACATTTGGTTATACATGGTGGTAGTGATGAGGAGGGATGAAACGGATGATACTAAAAGGGGACGGCCAAAGAAAATATGGATGGACTGTGTGAGGAGTGATATGAAAGAAAAGGGTGTTAGTGATAGCGTGACAGGGGACAGGACAGTATGGAAGAAGAAACCCCAGGTAACATGGGATAAGGGCAGGAAGATGATGATGATGATATTTTTTTACATTTTGAATGAGTAAAGCACTATTGTGTAAAACAGCCATTTGATTTGTTTTTCCAGTATATATTATGATTTATTTTCGGGGTTTTTAAGTCAAAAGTGAAGAGGTTACTTCAAGGCAAGGGTGTTTCACTGTTGATCACATCATCGCTTACCATCAGGAAAGATGGTAGTTAAACGCGGGCCCATCATTATTAAAAAGAAAAAAAATGGTGTAGCGGATGGGATGATACCATAAAATATTTAACAAAACTTTTATAAGACTTTATTTAAACTAACATTATCAATAGATCAAATTGTATTTTTTAGTTTTCTGGAAGTATAATATAATTATATAATAATTATATAATATAATTCCGAAAATTCCTCACTGATAGATAGCTGTACTGCCGTTGTGAACCAATTAATGATTATTTTTTAACCGACTTCCCAAAAAGGAATAGATTCTATGTTCTACTGTATGTATTTTTTTTATGTAGGTATGTGACCGATTTTGCCGTCAATTGTAGACCGATATTGAAATTTTTTTTTTTTTTTACTTCGAATATGGTGGTCCCATAATTGGTTTGTTGAACCATTTTTTTTTTTGTTAAAAATGGAAAGATCATACATAGAGTTCAACGATTCGACGAACAATACCAAAGAAAGGACTTTCGGGTAGGCCGCATAAACTACTCAAACTGCCAGACCATGATTAAAAACTAAGATAAATTAAAATTAAAACAAAAAAAAAGAATGATCCACATAGTCAAAAGAACTTTGGAAATATACAACAGAACTCTTCAATAAATGACGGCAAATCTCTCGGGCTTGCTGCAAACGCATGTCTGTTTATTTTAATTAAATCATTACTATAAAACATAATATGCCCACTATTAAACAGAGAAAAATAAAAAAACTTTTTTAAATAAATAACTTCATTTTCAGAAGAAGGTTATTAACCTGGAAAATTGCATGACACCCGTGGGATACGCCACAAGAGCGAAGCCTTGGACTATTGTCTTTAAATCTCTGACTAATTGAGTGATCTCAAACCCACACTCACGCGCCTTATAGACTAAAACAATGAAAATTTAATGACCATCACATGGCTTGGTCGAAGCAATTCCGATCAAAGTTCTTTCAACGTAAATAAACAAAGATAGGTAAACTTTGTACGTTTATGTGTTTTTTTTTATAATCGTAGTAAGTAGTTAGCAGATTTGTTATTTAGTTTTAGGATTCGGTATAGAATATTAATTTTGACATGCACCATTAAAATATTTAAGGACCAATTATTATTATTTTCTTGGAAAAATGATTATGCATACTGCGCTACCACAGGTAGGTTATATGGGATTTATGGCGGGAGCACGGGTACTCGTATGCATTAGCAGGGATAGGGAACTTCCCTGCGGCCACAATGCCTCCATCATTATACGGTGGCGGCCCCGTCAAGACCGCAGCAGGTAGGGAGAGCGGCGCACCTCAATACCAGCACTCCTCTCCCGCCGCAGCCTCCAACCCTCAGCTGCGATATCCTATGGGAGGCCCCGCACGACATCACGGCCCTTCTCCCAACAAGCTGGCTTTATCGGTAAAAGCCTTGACGAGGGACTTCTCCTCGGTTCCTCATCGTTTCACCGTAAGTGAAAAAGCCACGGCTACAGAACCATCCGGCTCGACATTGGAACCCACCGGGGGCCAGTGTCAGGTAGATCTAGTTTTAAATTCTCAACACTGTAATGTGCGTTTATAGAAGCCCGCATTATGTTCCTAAGCAGTATTTGGTTTACCTAGATTCACTAAAAGTTTTATTTTATTTATTTGAATTTAATACAGCCACATCGCAATCATACATTACATTGTTTTTTTTTTTTTGATATTTATTTTTATTTATTATTTACGACATAATTCAAATACAAAGTAAGATAAAAATATCGTACCTATTAAAGGGTGAACCCCTTTAATAAGCGCATCAAAAAATGCGTCCACATCGATGTCAATGGGAAATGTGTCTAGAACGATGACAGCATTACCACATTGAATAGCAATGATGATTTTCTGGTCGATGAAAAGCCCAGCCTTCTGGTCACGTAAATAATGTTATGAAAAATATTAATAACTATAATGCATAATTATGAAAATTAAAGAAAGAAGAATATTTTTTTGTGACCGGCACAGGTGACCAGAGATGAAATACAAAACAAACAAAAGATTATACAATTCTAAATAAAGAACCCCGTGCGAGACCAAAAAGTCTCCTATCCCAGGTTCTGCAGTAATAATTAAATGAATACGTACATAGCGAGTTTTGAATGTAAATAATGAGATAACGACAAATAAAAGAATACTAATTACACCAACCCCAAATAAATGGAGATAGGGGCAGGAGGATGATGATTAAAATTTATGAAACCCAAACGTAATAACAAAAGATACTTCCTATTGTTTGATCTAGGAGGGAAAAGTGACGTTTATTTTGACTTCAAAATTGAGGACAGTTTTGCAATTGTGAATAGTTATAGCACTGATAACATAATTTGTGCCACATGTTAAATTTAGGCTTGTTATAACTTTTTTTTTTTTATATATATGTGTGTTGTGTGCTCTGGCTTGTGTCAAACAAATGTGTTTTCTTTCTTTCTTTTACCTTTGTATATATTCTTTTTCCAATTGTTTGGTGAATGTGAGAATATTTTAGGCCTTCTAGATTTCTAGATGCTTGTAAACATTTGTTAACTTTTTATCTCGTTTTACTTTCTTTTGTTTATATAATATATAATCTTATTTTTAGTTTCTTTCGACTTACTGTCGGGCCTACGCTGCCCTCCCATATCTAAGTACTAATGCTGTAACATGGAAATATTGTAAAACCAAACCTTTTTTTAAAAGCTTAACCATGTAGTTTCTTGCTGGTTCTTCTCCATAGGAAACGACCAACCCGAACCGCGCACCTTTTGTTGACGTTTTATAAGTGCCCATGCAGGCCAATGTGAAATAAAAAAATATATATTTTGATTTTTATTTTAGAAACCTCTATACGAAAACCTCTCCTCCTATGGAAATTATAAGAAACTTACAAAATTTAGACAGAACAGAAATACCACTACCAGTTAACGAGGAAGCAAAGAAAACACAATATTGCTGTGCATACAAAACTTCGTGAACAAAACGTCTACGGAACTCCATAGAACCAAACTTCTCGCCTAGCTGACGACAACATTTATCTCAGATTTCTCTTTGATGCTTGAGTCAACACTCAATTTTACTACTAGGCGCGTTTTACTATCTCTTCATAACAATATATCGTGTAAACACCGCTACGTACCAATGGTCGTTGAACGTGTTAAAAAGAAAATTAAAACATTTATTTGTCACAAAGACGTGCATGCTTTATGGTAGTAATCTCTAATCGATTTCCTTTATTTACAGAAATACAGATTAAGAAATTACATAGTTTATACAAGCTTATAAAAATAAAATGTACAAGCGGGCAGATATCATAGGGCATCGAAAAATTCGTCCGCATCGCTGTTATCGGGCAAAGTGCACAAAACACTGGCAGCATTGCCACTGAATGGCAATTCAAAGTCAACACTCTAGTTACGTGAAACTACAACTTAAATCTAGAGTAGGTACAGTTACTATTGTAGAGTCTGTGCGTAAAGCGAACCGTCATAAGATTTGAGAGCGCAGCTGCGTTTAATTACCGTGTTTGTTATATTGACAACACTGTTACGTCATTATACCGCGACTGTAACATCTTGATATTTTGAAATTATGTTAGAAATATTATTATAATGTTTTCAGTGTGCTTTTTTTATTATAGTTCCATAAAAATCATAATTTTAGTTCCATTTTAAGCCGCGACGCGGACGGTTCTCTTTCCGCACAGACTCTATCGTTATCTGCACAGACTTTTCCAAATATGATGGCATAAAAAAATACGTGTTCAATGTCGTATCGGACGAAAAAAAAAATAAAAAAAAAACAATTTGTCATCTTATTCTTATCTTACTTCTTCATCATCATCAGCCTTATAATTCCCACTGCTGGGATACTGGCCTTCTCACTGTGAAAAAGAATAGGCCGTAATCCACCACGCGGGCCCAGTGCGGGTCGGTGGATGTCACAGTCTTCGAATTTTTGGTTCTAGGACATGCTGGTTTCCTTACGATATTTTCCTTCACCGTATTGAGAGCAGTATTGAATAAATAATTTACACAAAGTAAAGCGCCTGCCTGGGTTCGTACCCATGACTTACAACTTCTATTGCTTGTTTGTGGGTCACCACTGCTCTCTTGTATATAAAAAAATATCTTATTATAAATGTGAAACTTTAGATGGATGGATGGATGTATATTTGTTACTTAATCACGCCAGAGCGGCTGCACCGATCTGAATGTAATTTTGGCAAAGAGACAGGTTATAGCCTGGAATAGTACATTGGCTATTCACGCTTTTTTCTCGATATAATTATGTAATTTTGGGGTAAATCACTTTTTACGTGGAAGAAGCCACTGGCGGTAGCTATTCCCTATTTTCAATTGACCCTTGCGGATTTTAGCCACGAGCACCTCTGGTACTAGTCGTTTGTTTTAGACTTAAAACCCATTATCTCTTTAGTCACGGGTCATTTGTGAAGTCAAGCTCTCATTTTCTCATAAGTACCTGTAGTTACTACAGCCTGTAGGTTACAATAGGTACTGCCGTCTCAAATCTATATTTTCTACTTACTAACAGGGTTTAATTATCTACATTTTATGCCATTTTTGCACTTTATATTTTCATTTTATTCTACATTAGGTTTTTCTTGTGGTTAAGCTTCGTTATTGGTGCATTTAACCGGGATAAAAACTATCGCTGAGTGCAATCATTTTTATTAAAGATTTTTTTTTCTGTACGTCAAGAGATTAACCCTAACCCGAATAACAAATATTACCTTTTTTAATATAAGAGTAAATATCTAACTTTTATTGTTTAGTTCTCATTAAAAGTTCATAAAATTTAATATAGATAGAACATTGTACACGGCCCTAAAATCTTCGGCTTGTGCTTAGTAATGTTCTACTTTCACGAGAATTCTACTTGAATTAAAACCTCCACTAACAAATAGTTTTAACATAGCATGCCTGGTCCTAAGGTCTAACTGAGAAATGTGGGACAAATGGTCCTATCTGTCTTCATTTAATGAGTATAAACAAATATCTGACATACGTCTTTGCTCGTAAAATGTACACAGTAAAATGACCTAAGGCTTCTACAGCATAGAAACTTAAAAAGGCATAAGAGCTTTTTAGATATTCAGTTCAAGTTTCAGTTGTCAGTTGTATAGTTAGTGCTGTTACACACTACACGTCCGTGTCCGTGATCCATGTCCGTGATTTGTGTTCCAAGTTCAAAATGTTCTCAATTGGTTTGTTGAACCAATATTTTTTTTGTTAAAAATGGAAAGATCATACATAAGTTTACATACAAAACTATTTTTAGTTTTTTTTTATTCGCTGTAATTACAAAGAAATATCAAATTGAAAAGTTTTTCTTGAATCCAGTACCAAAACACGTCGACAGTTCCCGAACAAACCCGAGCCCGTGTGACGTCACGACGTTCATTTTTACTCATTGTAGCACATAGCTGATACAGTGTTTTGACTTTTAGCCGATTCAATCTTGTTATTATCGTCAATATATTGATGAAAATCAAATATATTGATCAAAAATATTGATCCTTAAATGTTATCGTGCTTGTTTCATACTATTATGAACAAATACTATAAAAAAATCCCCATTATATGTGAATCGCGCAAGAGATCACTATACCAATCTAAACTTACTAAAGTTTTGAGAAATGTTGTATGTCTTACTAGAATCCAACTAGAATATGTTAATTATTATGTTATCTTGTTCTAATTTAGTATTAGATTCGTATTAATATCTTACTTTGATCATTACAGACTGAGTTAAGTACATTTTTATGGGAACTTTCGTGCAAAGTTGACATTGTTGTTTAATTACGTAACTTGAAAACATGTTTTTTTGTTTATGTAGATATATTCATTATTTTTGATATATTTATGTAGATATATTTATTATTCTCAAATGACAGATATAAGCGTAAAACTAATATTTCTGTTTGAATTGTGAAAATCGGTCAACGCGTTTAAGAGATATTTACTGAAGAATTAGTGTAACAACTTCTACGAAGTTAATATTTTCACGTTTTTGTTCTACATACTTTTTAGTGTTTGTAAATATAAAATATAGATATTAGTGTTTAATATTATTAAGAGATATGTAAATAATGGGAATTACAGAACATTTTAAGGATTTTGTGCAAAAAATAAATATAAATAAAGGCTGCAAAGATTTCGGGTTGTATCATATTTAGTGGTATCTAATGAAGTTTTTTGATATCCAAAGTCGAAGTTTCGCGCCAATCGTGTTTGCTCACTTTTTTTTTACACCAATATCACCTACCCATATGTGAAAACGATTAAACGAAATGTACCTAACTACCTAGTAAACAACAATAACAAACACCGGTCCACTAACACGTAATATTCATTACCACTACTTTATTTATGCTCAAAACTGCCAAATCGTCCTATTAACGAAATCAGCCTTTAAGAATCCTTTATCACACATGACTAAATAAAATTAGCTGTTATAAATAATATTTTTGCACAAATTTTCGGATATTTTAGTCAATTCACGTGTAGTTGACACTGTAGTATAAAATTCCTTAAACGTTATGACGTCACCAACATGGCGACCAATCATGGCCCGTTCGTAGACAGGTGGTTCTTTTGAAAATGTTATCGATTTTCAATTGATTATAATAAATTGAAAAAAAATATTTAAGAGATTTTTGCAACGACAATATAATTTATGATATGTAAAGTATCAAAATAAATTTTAGAATCGTATTTTTTTTTAAATTCATCAACCCAATTATGACGGATAGTGTTCGGATGTAGTGCGTAAGCTTCCTTATGAGCTACTTCAGAACTGAAATTTCACGGACACGGATTGGATGTAGTGCGTTTCTATAAGTTTTCAGTGACACACACTGAAACGTTTAGTTTGTATGAAAATATTTGACAATACTATCTCACGGACCTCCACCGAGGGTCTATGGTACAAAAATAATTATACGTAATCCTTCTTAATCCTTTTAGAATAATCAATCAATATCAATAAGTATAATAAATCCGTAGAAAAGTCGTTTTTGTACATCGAAATTAATAAAAAAACAAATAGCCAGGGTGTTAAAAAAAAGGATGAGCAACAGAACCCATTTCCAGCATTTTTTAATTTTTGTCTCTTTGTGTTTTGTGCACGCATCACGTAAAATGTACAAATCCAATGGAGATAACTTTTTACAGGTAGGTAGGTAAGTAGGGTAAATACAGGTAGGAAGGTAAGTAGGGTAGGTACAGGTAGGTAAGTAGGGTAGGATAGTAAGGTAGGATAGTCAGTTAACGGGAGCGAAGTCGCGGGCACAGCTAGTGCTATATAATAAAAATCCATATAAACCAAGCGTGTCAGTGAATTTCACCGTCTACAAAAAGAAGGTGACGGCCCGAGAAAATTGTGACTATACCTGCGACAAATGAAAATTATGCTATATTATTAAACCAGCCTGTAACTGTCCCACTGCAGGGTTAAGGTCCAATCTCGGACAGAGAAGGCACAAACATTAACCATCAAGCTTGCTCAATGCAATCTCAATGTTGCCGATTTGAAAGAACCTTCCTTCACGATGTTTTCCTTCACCGTTGTCAGGGATGTACAAGATAAACTTAGGCTCGTGACGTGAATATTATTATTAGTCTGATGAATAATATTAACAGCCTAATACGCTCTTAGGTAAAGTTACAAGTTGACTTAAGCATGCAGTAAAGCTTCTACAATTTATTATTTCATCAATAGTGATTTTACAAACAACAGGGATGCTACTTGTCTGAAATAAACGTTATTTTATTGCAAACTATTCATAAATTCGTGAACAATATTCCAGCGGTTAACCACTATCTCTAGATTATACAAATTAGTTCCGAAAATCACCAATATAATCGATGTCGGAAGCAATTTCGTATCCTTCAATGAATTTGATAGCAAACATCACTTTGCCCGGAGAACACTTGACTTTGCACTTCACAAAGTGATCAATGGTTTTCCGATCCGGATCGTGATACCGAGCAGGTTACGATGAATCACTATAAATTGTTATTTGTGTACGACACTCGGTGACACTTCAATTGAATTGGCAGTGTAGGTACTGACTGAAGGGGCTTACTACTACGTACTGGCGGGATTGCTTTGCAGTACAGTGCACAGAAGTAACGAACTATGTAGGAATATAAAAGAAATGACACTGTGATGGACTATAGGCAAAAATACATCGCTCTGTACAGGAAAGTAATAAATATGGCCAAAAAGCTAACAGTACAATCTGAATTAGAAAAATCAACGAACATCTCAAAAGATGTTTGGAAAGTCATAAACAAACATAGAAATAAGAGTGTAAAAAGCAAAACAAAACTAATTTTGAAATCAAATAATAAGATTATATCAGAACCATCAGATATTGTGAATATCTTTGCCCAGCAGTTCGAATTTAATTCATCAACTACTACATGCACAGGGGCAGCCATGGATATTCTACGTAAAAGTGCAAAAAGGGTAACCAATGACCTTATCCTAGACCCTGTCACTCCCTTTGAGATATTTAAAATTGTGAAAAAAATGGACGACATAAAATCTTGTGGCTATGATGACATAAATATATCAGTAATAAAGGACAATATAGACGTACTGGCGGAACCTTTAAGCATATTTTATAACAAAAATAGAATAGAATAGAATACTCTTTATTATGTACACCAAATAAGTTACAGAAAGTATAGAAAAAGAAAAAAAAAAAATACACTGGGTGACACAATGGGCGGACTTATCGCTAAAAGCGATCTTTTCAAGACAACCTTTGGATGGATTTAAAAAAGAAAGGAAAGAAAGTACTGTAGGTAGTCTATTGGTGTACTATTTATATATAAAAAAAATACATATATATATAAACATACTATATATCTAAACATATAAAAGAAGAAAGTGACTGACTGACTGACTCACTCACTGACCATCAACGCACAGCCCAAACGGCTGAAGCTTCAATCATGAAACTTTGCATGTAGGTTCCTTTGGTAGTGTAGGTGAGCACTAAGAAAGGATTTTTGGAAATTCCACCCCGAAGGGCGTGAAATAGGGGATGAAAGTTTGTATGAAAATCCGTCAGTTTTAAAGCCAGGATCATCATATTTTGGGTTAAGGCTGAAAATTAAAAAATAATTTACACCTGTCTCAGCGATTTTGAAAATCAACCCCCATGAGGGTGAAAAGAAGGATGAAGTCATGGGAATAATGAAATCGTCAAGAGACTTGAAACTTTGCACATAGATACTTTATACTATGCAGGCATCCACTAAGAAAGGATTTTTGTGAATTCTACCTCTAAGGGAGTGAAATAGGGGTTGAAAGTTTGTATGAAAATCCGTCAGTTTTAAAGTCAGAATCTTCATATTTTGTGTTCAGGCAGTAAATTAAAAAAAAAAATACACCTGTCTCAGCGATTTAGAAAATCCACCCCCATGAGGGTGAAAAGGGGGATGAAGTCATGGGAATAATGAAATCGTCTAGAGACTTGAAATTTTGCACATAGATACTTTATACTGCGCAGGCATCCATTAAGAAAGGATTTTTGTGAATTCCACCCCTAGGCGGGTTAAATAGGGGATGAAAGTTTGTATGAAAATCCGTCAGTTTTAAAGCCAGGATCTTCATATTTTGGGTTTAGGCTGAAGATTAAAAAATAATTTACATGTGTCTCAGCGATTTTGAAGATTCCACCCCCATGAGGATGAAAAGGGGGATGAACTCATGGGAATAATAAAATCGTCTAGAGACTTGAAATTTTGAACACAGTTACTTTATACTGTCCAGGCATCCACTAAGAAAGGATTTTTGTGAATTCCATCCCTAATAGGGTTAAAATAGGGGATGAAAGTTTGTATGAAAGTCGGTCAGTTTTAAGTTAGGATCATCCAATTTTGGATTTGGGGTGAAGATTAAAATCTAACGCAACTTAAGGTTTTTTGGGAATTCCGTCCTTAGGGAGCGGATCATGGGGGATGAAATGTTTTGTACAAAAGTCCTTCTTTTACAAAGGAAAAATTATTAAAAATACTTTCAAGTCTTTAATGTCAGTTGGTAACTATAAAAGGGCTCAACGCATAAATATATGAATTAAGTAGAGAAGGGATAGGGATAAACCTATTAACTAAGCTAACTTATCAATGTTAAACATTTACGTGTAACAATTGTATTAAAATAATTTGCAGTTTATTTTGTTTTAATTTATTTTAAGTTGTTGCATTAGGGGTCAGCAGTGTAGCAAAATAAAAATAGGTATTCTGTAAAGAATGTAGTACCTACCTAATAATTACTTCTGTATGTAGGTAATTAATTTCTAACTACATAATAAATGAATCAGTGATAGGAAATAAGTGTACCTAGATATAATCCGCGGCACCTAACGTGAGGTCTGGCTACCATACTATCAGTTAGATACATTGCATTGCGGATGCATTCCTCTTAGATGCGATGATAATTGTGACCGCTTCAGTTAATCGGCAATGATTACGCCACAAGGACGTAATATAACGGAGTACGCAGTGAACCTACATAAATATTGACATGATTAGGAACATGCATAAAATCGTAAGTAATAAATAATACTGTAATTTAGTTATGTATATGTACATACCATTAATATATTTGATACATTACATTGATATTCAAACTACCGACTACATTTTTTTTTTATTATCATGTATTAATGATGTTGCAGCCTGAAGACACATATTTGATTCAAAAATAGACAAATTTTGCCCGTCTTGCGAAAAGTATGGTTTAAGAGTAACTGGTAAGATTTAAGTAGTTAGGTATAAACTTATTACAGTAATTTTATAAAGCAGTTACCTAAATGATCAAGTTATATAAGTACAAGATGCTAAATTGACCACATTCAACAAGAAACTCTGCTCGGACGTCATAAGAACCTATTTGTTTTTCTTTCGGTATTATTATTATCGTAAGTACGGCAATTCTTAACGGTTTATTTGTTTTTTCAGATAAATGTAGGCTATGTAGTCAGTCATACGACGAGCTCCTGGGGGAACTAGAGAGGTGTCATATGTGCAAACACATTCTAGCTCCCAAATGGAGCTATTGTGAAGTGTGTGGGAAGGAAACGCTAAAGGTACAGCGGCTCAGACGAGCGAAGATGCTATCAAGCCTTAATCCATATCTAAACATATAGCTAAATAAAATAAGAAAGTGACTGACTGACTCACTGACCATCAACGCACAGCCCAAACGGCTGAAGCTACAATCATGAAACTTGGCACGTAGGTTCCTTTAGTGGTGTAGGTGAGCACTAAGAAAGGTACCTACCTACCAATGCAACGCATAGCCTACAAGCACCCTGCCTACTGATTTCCAGTAGGTAAACTACAGGTAGGCTAGATAGTAACTGAAATTATTGCAATACCTACTAATAAGGCGCACTCATCCTCTTTATTTATATAACAGAATTAGGTACCTACCACTACACTACATGATAACAATAATTAAAGAAATAATATAATGATAATCAATAATCACTCAAATCTACTAGACAGACAGGCAGGTAACTTGAGCCCTGCCCTGATTGTCATACTTTCGGTATTATAGCCAAGGGTCAAGACAGACACGTGGCGGGGATTAGGTATACGTTCCATCCACACGGCTGCAACGCGGAGTGAGAGGTGCAACAAAGGTGCAAGGGGCGCAGGGGGCACCAGTATGAGTGCAGAGCCCTGAAGCGGGCACTCGCTACAGGACCGACGTCGTTGAAAGTTGTATGCGAAAACGGAATTTTGAGCTTTTGACAGTTTCTTTTCTTCATTGGTTTTGTAGCTTAGTTTTGTTAGTTTAAAAGGTTTTTGTTAAAATATGGTTAGGAGAAGCATGTAGTCTACGCGTGCGAAGCCGCGGGCAAAAGCTAGTAAAAATATATACAGTTATAAGTATGGAACAAAAACATAGAAATCAAGAAAACAACTACTAAAGAGAGAGGTAGTGATTCCTTACCATAGTTTTAAAAATGGGCAGAGATTGAGCTCGCCTTATTGACACAGGCAAAGCATTCCACAATCGCAGCGCTTGAACCGTAAAAGATTTGTCGTAAAATCTGGTGGAATGCATCGGCATCTCTAGTCCCAAGTTCTCCGATGACCTCAGGTATCTATTATGTGTGTCATGAAGGAACTTGAAACGTTCTTTGAGATAAGAGGGGGTTGTAGGATTGTATAGAATACTGTAAAGCAGAAATAAAATATGAGAATCCCGGCGAAGACGTATGGGAAGCCACTTGAGCTTTGTCCGAAATTCAGAAATGTGATCATATTTGCGCAAGCCAAATATAAATCTTATGCAAAGGTTTTGAAGACGCTCAAGTTTATCTAGTTGTGCCTGGGTGAGATCGAGATAACTGACATCAGCATAGTCAAGGATTGGAAGCAGAAGGGACTGTGCAAGCGCAATTTTAGTGGCAGTGGGAAGAAAGTTCCGCAATCGTCTAAGGGACCTGGCAGATGCAAACATTTTGCGGCTTACGTCCTGAAGCTGCGGACCCCAAGACAGATATCTGTCGATCCAAACCCCAAGGTTCTTAACCTTCTCACTTATTGGAATAGTAGTTCCGTTAAATTGTACCAGAGGAAGTTGTGTCCAATTTACTTTTGGAATCATCCCAGAGCTGCCAACAACTATGACCAACAACTTCGACGGATTTACCTGAAGCCCATTTGCTTCAGTCCATTCACAAATTGTTGCCAAATCCTTATTTAAAGTATTAATTGCATCAGCTAACTCTGCAAGGGCAGCTTGTTTGTAGATTTGTAAATCGTCTGCATACAGGTGGTAGGAGGAGAGAAGCTTTTTGGAGATAGCGTTTATAAATATTGCGAAGAGTAAAGGAGATAAAACGCCACCCTGAGGTACACCGGCAGTTGTATAACACCAAGAAGAGTAAGATTCTTCTATGCATATACGTTGCCGGCGGCCATACAGGTAACTACGAAACCAATCAATCGCCGTTGGAGATATGTTAAGCGACCGAAGTATGCCAAGCAGGATATCGAAATCGACAGCATTAAATGCATTACTAAAATCTAGCAAGCAAAGAACCGTCAGATGTCCTCGTTCCATGCCTAGCCGTATGTCATCCGTAACGTTCACTAAGGCAGTAGCTGTGCTGTGACCAGGACGAAAACCGGATTGAAAAGGATTCAGCAGACTATTCTTACAAAGAAAAGCACTAAGCTGATTGTGGACAAGGCGTTCAAGGACTTTGGAGAGGAACGGCAAGATGGAGATAGGACGGTATTCGGAAAAGGAAGTAGGATTGACCTTTTTGGGTAAAGGAGTGATTTTGGCCTCTTTCCAAGCTGATGGAAAGACCCCATGGGATATTGAGTAGTTAAGGATATAGCAAAGGACAGGAAGGATTTCGTCGAGGACAGGGAGTATCATTTTTCGACTGACACAATCACTGCCAACTGCGTTAGAGGTAATTGACACTATGCTCTTCTTAACATCACAATCAGAGAATTGACTAAAAATAAATAGGGGACGATCCGGAGTTGGAAGGTTTGAAAGATAGCTCAAAGTAGTTGCTTTCAAGGTCCCATTACATGAGAATGAAGACGAGAAGTGCTGATTTAGTTGATCAAGATCAAGGTCTTTAGGAATCGATTCTTGGCGAGATTTCCCAACTCCTATGGATTTAAGAAATTTCCAGACTTTAGCTGGGTCTCCATTTTCAACCGAGGTGTGGATATGGCGTCGTTGAGCGTCTCTACACACCTTATTGCAGCGATTTCGTGCGTCCAAAAGTTTCTCCCGGTTCGGCGACGTGGGACGACATTTAAATTTGGTTTTGGCAACAGCTTTCCTGTGGATTAACTCTTTAATGTCGCCTGTTAGCCATGGCGCCAATGGAAGATGTTTAATTCTTATTGCACGTATGGGAGCGTGAACATCATACAGCTGCAAAAGGTTGTCCGTCAACACGTTCACTTTGTCATCAATTGACTCAAGGCTGACCAGGGGTTCCCAGTCAATGTTGCTGGCATCCCTTCGGAGATCTTCTATATTCATTCCACCAAAATTGCGCTGCAGGAGAATTTTAGGTTTTGGCTTAGGAGGTTGAACTTTGTATGAGAGGAAAATGAAGTCATGATAGGAAAACATGTCAGCAGGGCACTGGCCGTGCTTGCCGACATGTTGTAAAGAGGAAACAATAACAAGGTCTAAGAGTGACGGGTTACAATTAGGAAAATGGTGTGTGGCACTTAAGGGAAGTAAGGATAGGTTCAAAGATTGAAGGACTGATTGAAAAGAAGAGGAGCGGGCATCGTTCTTCAATAAGCAAGTATTGAAGTCCCCCATAATGATTGTATGACTGTAAGAAGGCAACAGGTTTTCTAGGATAGTTTCAAAAGAAGAGAAGAAATTTATTCGAGATGAAGGGCTGTAATAAACGCCTAGAAGGATTTTTGTAAGGTTTAGGGTGACTTCTACAAATAGATGCTCGCCCGCGTTTGACGGGGGAGGCTGTGCTGACATATCAATAATTGAAAAAGGAATGTGTGGGCGAAGGTAAATAGCAACACCACCTCCACCGCCACGCGCACGGTCATTTCTTATCAGTTGAAACCCTGGCAAGGAATAGGATGTGGATGGGAGACATGGTTTTAGCCAAGACTCGGAGATAAGGATGGCGTGGATGTTCTTACAGTCAAGAGAGGCTAGCATGTCAGAGTGGTGTGCCGGAATACTTTGGGCATTTATATGGACTACATTAAAATTCTTCGGAACATCGGAAAATTGGGATTCAAGTGTGTCAGCAAGGGTCGGAATGCTAACAAAACTGTCATCACTACTTGCAGTAACAAAGCTTTCGGCGTCGCTGCTGTCATTATTGCTTGACATCGAAAATGTATAAATAAATAAAATATATATATGATAGAATACCAAAAATATGAAAACAAAAATTACTAAAAAATTAAAAAATATTTAAGCGGAGGCCAATTTATATCCACCCGCCAGTTGTGTGTTAAAACATATAAGAAAAGCTTTACAACACAAATAAGCAACAAGCTCAAATAATCTCATCGCCCGGGTAAGCAAAATCAAAATTTCTTTATTCAATTAGGCCATTAAGCGGCACTTTCGAACGTCAAAAATAAAAATTAAATGTAATAATAATTGATTCTACCGTCCATTCGGAAATGTAGCTTGTTATGGAGAAGAACGGACAAGAAACTCCAAACTTACTCTTTTAAAAAAACATAAATGTGTTTTACAAGTATTTGGTTACAATAATCTTGTAGGAAAAATACATATATGTGAGAACGATGTAAAAAAAAAAAACGCACTTAAAAGCGTCTAGAGTAAAACAAACAATTAAAAATACAATAAATAGGTAATTAAAAACATGCGGAGGCAGCTAAGATATGACCAATCCCAACTGACGGCGCCCGTTCACGAACATGACACATGGATCGGCACCACTCAGCTCAACCATCATGAAGGGAACCGAATGATCCAACACATGTGCCACCATCAGAGAGACATTAGAGAGAGCATGACACACTCAACTGCCGGGGCACACTGAAGTCAACGAACGACACATAGGTACAGTAAATGGTAGATTTACAGTTAGTACATAGTACTCACATATGTGCTGTGCAGTTATATAATCCAAAAAATAAATTGAGTTTATACAACACAAATATACATTATAATTATTCGTACAGTATTCAGCAGGTCCAACAATACTTCAAAACTTTTCTGCTTATCACTTGTTTTTGTGCCCTAGTGGCTGTGGAGCTGGAATAGCGTTGGGCCAAGCATTTTTATCAGCGATGTAATCCCCCAACCTATAATATGCCTGCCTGCATAGTGTGCGTTTTACACAAGTTTTAAATTTCGTCTCATTCAATTCTAGAATGTGTGGCGGTATTTTATTGTAACATTTTATACAGTACCCCCTAAAAGATGACGCTACTTTAGCCAGCCTGAAACCTGGTTGAATTAATTGGTCCCTATTTCTAGTAACATAACTATGTCTATCGCTGTTTTTACTAAAAAGATGTAAATTCTTTCTAACGTACATGATGTTTTCGTAAATATACTGACAAGGTACCGTCATGATGTTAATGTCTTTAAACAGTTCCCTTAGAGAATCGCGCCGGCGAAGATTGTATATCGCTCTGATGGCTCGTTTTTGTAGAACAAAAATTGACTGAATGTCTGCAGCCCTTCCCCATAGTAATATGCCGTAAGACATTATACTATGAAAGTAACTAAAATAGACCAGCCTCGCGGTATCTACATCAGAAAATTGACGAATTTTTCTAACAGCATAAGCCGCCGAACTTAACCGCCCCGCAAGTGATATCAAATGAGGACCCCATTGTAACCTTGAGTCTAGCGTGATACCCAGGAAAACGGTTTTGTCGACGAATTCTAGCTTCTCGTTGTTTAATATAATGTCACAATCATAACTTTTGACATTCGGCAAGGCAAATTTTACACAATTAGTTTTTTTAGCATTCAAAACTAAATTATTAGCAGTGAACCAATTTAGAACTTGCCGCAATGCATTATTTACGTCGGCAACGTTACTCGTACGTCTATTTATGTTAAAAATCAAAGAAGTGTCATCAGCAAATAACACCATGTTCAGTTTGTTTTTCAATAGATGGGGTAAATCGTTAATGTATACTAAAAATAAGAAAGGACCTAAAATTGAGCCCCCCAGGGCTACCCCCATTTTCACGTTCAACCCCGACGAATTGACACCGTTTATTTGAACTAATTGCTGTCTATCATTCAAATAGGATTTTACTAAATTTAATGCTGATTGGCCTAGCCCGTAATGCTCAAGTTTCAAAAGCAATGTTTCATGATCAACGCAATCAAACGCCTTCGACAGGTCGCAGAAGATCCCTATGGCATCTTGTCCCTCCTCCCACGCATCAAAGATGTGTTTTATTAAGGTGACACCAGCGTCGGTTGTACAACGTCCTTTGGTGAAACCATATTGTTTCTCGTGTAGGATGTTTTTCGTATTCAAATAAATGAGCATTTGATTTAGCATTATCTTTTCAAATATCTTGCTGAAAACCGGCAACACGGATACTGGTCTATAATTATTTGTGTCTTTACTGTCCCCGGATTTAAAAAGTGGTATAACCTTACTATATTTCATTAGATCCGGAAAGACTCCCTGATCTATACACAAATTAAAAATTAAAGCTAAGTACGGCGCTATAGTCTGAATAATGGAGGTACAAACTTTGATGGACATTCCCCATAGATCTTCTGTCAGTTTTATCTTTATTTGCTTAAAAGCTTTTATCACTGTTATTGGGTTTATATGTGAAAAGTTAAATTCAGTCGGGCATGCTGAAACGTTAGCGTCTAATAAACCATAAGCGAGCGACGGCGAAGAATTTAAGGTTTCAGTAGTTTTAATTGGGATGCTGGTAAAGAAATTTACAAACTCTTGAGCAACCTCTTTGTTATCTCTAACAAGTCCATGTGTAGTCTCAAGCGTGTAATCAGTATTATTTCTTTTGTTCCTGTTTGTTTCATTGTTAATAATTTTCCAAACCGTCCTAATTTTATTTTCTGCGAATTTAACCTTATTGCTAATGTATAAAGCCTTAGCTAGTTTACATGAATTTTTAAAAATTCTTGAGTAAGTAGCAACATACTTATTAAAAGTTTCAGTGTTTATATAAGGCTTAAGGCCATACAGCTCGTAAAGTCTTTCCCTACTTTTCCTGATTCCTTTAGTCGCCCAGTCACTGAATAAAAACTTACGGCATATAGTTTTAGTTTTCTTCTTAAAAGTGTTATTGAATTCTGTTTGAACAACTGCGAAAACTTTTTTGTATAAAATATTACCATCGTTCACTGTGAGGTCCTGACAACTTAACTTACCAATTAAAGCGCTGTTAAATTTATTTAATTTGCCGGATGTTATTGGTCTGGATTGAATCTGCACTTGCTGTATTGGTATGCTGGACTCAAATGTTACCAGTAGCCCACTATGATCTGAAGGCAGACAATTCATAATGGCTTTGTTTAAGTAGTCGCAGCAACAAAAAACATTATCAATACATGTAGCAGTAGTCACAGTTGTTCAGGTTGGTTCCTCAAACACATGCGACAAATTAAATGATTTGAAGAGATTCAATAGTCTACTGCTATCTGAATTATTTTCTAAAATATTTATATTAAAGTCACCACAGATTATGACTAGTTTATTACCAGTTGTAAGTTTTGCCAAAACATCTTCCATCACTGACTCAAATATACAGTAGTTTTTATAATTGGGGGGTCTGTAAACGCACACTATAATATGCATATCCAGCTCAACACAGGACAGTTCAACACTATGTTCAACTGATAGATCTACAATATCTTTACGAGATTTTGATTTAATACCATTTTTGATTAAAATAAGTGAACCTCCACGTAACATAACATTTCTGTTAAAACAGCTGCCCACAGTATAATTTTCATAATTAATAAGCATTGAATGTTCTTTCAGCCAATGCTCAGTAAAACAAATAATTTCAAACATTGTCTTTTCTAAAAACAGTTCTATTTCCAATTGCTTTGCAGAAAAACCTTGAATGTTTTGATGGAATAATTTTATAGAATTCTGCTTAGCCCCTTTTTTTAAATTAACTATGTGAGAGCAAGAAGGTACCTTCTTGTTGGTGGATGTACTCCTAACTATTTGGTTATTGGTACCCTCCCTTGTCCTACAAACTAGTTTAAACTATAAATATTAATAGCAGAATTGCTAACGTTATTAATGTTATTGGATACCTGTAAATTAGTATTACTACTAATAACAACTACAGTACATGACTTCGACATACTATTTATGTCTGAGTTTAAAGTAAAAGATAATAGCCTCGCTATTTGACGTCTTACCCTAATAGGCAGATACACTGTATTGCCTGTCGACTTTAATTTATCAACAAAAATGTTGATGTCAAAAAAAACTAATTTGTCACTGTAATGGCTGACAAGGAAATGAATATGTTTATTCAGCATGTGAATATAATTATTTTGTCTACTAGACAATTTTTCCAAATATGGAAAAGCACACAATATTATTTTATTACAATTTAATTTTAGTAATTTTGTTACACACTCAGTGATATCGTCTTTTTTTACATCCAAACTGTTACCTATAAAGACAGTTACATTGGTGTCTGATTTATATACATTGTTTGTTACAGATTCCATGATATGCTTGTAAGATGACCCAGGCATACAATAATTAATAGTCGAATAACTCTGATTGCTATTTAATAATTTACCTAAACCTCTTCCAACACCATCTGCAAACATAACCGAATGAGACCCATGATTACTATTACTAGATGCAAAGGTAGCAGTCTCAGGCTGGTCTACTTGAGACACTTCCTGTGCAATATCAGGTGTGTCTTGGTCTTGGACAAAGATACCGTCCTGAGGCACCCTCTCAACCTGGGCTGGGCTCTCCGTTACCTCAGGCTGGACAGCCTTCAGGTTTGAGACTATCTGACAATTGCATTGACACATCACTAACTCATTTGCGGCCAAAATGTGTTCCTTGATTTGTAACTGGGATCTAACATATTTATTGTAAAGGGAGCCCAGTTTGTCTTCAAGTACCTTTATATCATTTTGTAAGCTCTGTGTGTCAATTTCATAAATTTTTATACTGTCCTCTAATTTAATCTGGTAATTGTTTAATTTATTAAGCAGGTCAACTCGTTCTTTTCTGAGTGGAATATTTTTAAAGAAAAGTTTGTGTTGTTTCCTGTACTGGGTATAATTTTTAATTATTTTATTATTTTAATGATGGCGGGGCAAACATTCCGTTTATGTTGGATGCCGGGTCCGCCTGGTCTGTCCTCAGCATGGGGGCAGCGGGTCCTGTTGCAACGCATGTTCAGCGCGCGTGGGACGACGTCACGTCTAGGCTGATCCAGGAAAGGATGTTGATGGGTTCCTCGGGGGCTGATTTAGCCAGACTCAAAGCTGTGTCGCAGCCGGAATCGGGGGCATGGTTGCACGCGCTTCCTTCGCCTCACCTGGGCACGTTGCTTGATGACGACTCTTTGCGGGTGGCGGTGGCCCTTCGCCTGGGCTGCAAGGTGTGTGAACCCCACAGATGCACCTGCGGTTCCATGGTGGAGGCCGATGGCCATCACGCTTTGAGTTGTCGTCGTTGCTCGGGGAGGTTCCCGCGTCATCATGCGCTTAATGATATTGTGCGGAGAGCATTGGTGTCGGCAGATATCCCCTGCGTGCTGGAGCCTCCGGGTTTGTGTAGGACTGACGGCAAGAGGCCAGATGGACTGACCTTGGTACCTTGGAAAAACGGCAAGTGCTTAATATGGGACGCAACTTGCGTCAGCACTGTTGCCGCCAGCCACCTTGGTCGCACCGTCCTCTCGCCGTCAGCGGCGGCGGAAGACGCCGCTGGGAGGAAAAGGGTGAAGTACGCACCATTGGAGGGCCGTTACTATTTTGTGCCCATTGCCGTTGAGTCCATGGGCTGTTGGGGCAGTGAGGCCAAGAAGCTCATTAGTGAGATAGGGCATAGGCTAAGGGACAAAACGGGTGACTCCCGCTCCAGCTCGTTCTTGGTGCAAAGGTTAGCCATTGCCATCCAACGTGGCAATGCAGCAAGCGTTATGGGCACCTTTGCGCCGGGAACAGTTAGGGGCGGGTTATTTGACTAGTTATAAGACAACGCTTTTTGACGTGTCGTTGTGACTTTGACATCTAATTTGTTAGTCTTAGTTAATTAAGTATTTTATAGATAATTAATATATACACTTATATACATTAATTTGCTATTTAATTAATATGCTAATAAGTTGTAAATAATATATTTTATTCAATATTATTTTATTAAATTTTGCATACTTTTTCAATTTTTTATGACTAACTTTATATTTATTTGTCTCATTTAATAAGGAATCTTCAGTCAGGTCAATAGTAGTAATGGAATGAGGTTTACAATTTGATTTTATTAACTCACTATATAAATGGCACGTTTCCTGTACCTGAGTACATGACTTTTCTTTTTGCAAATTCAGAATTTGAAGATTAGCATGAGCCAATTCATCTTCTAGGTCCCTAACTTTACCTAAAGCCTCCTCATAATAAAGCAGCATACTATAAAAACATAAAAGAAATAAAGCGAAGATTAAAGAAAAATAATAAATAGTCAAAACTACTGCACAAAGCTAATATACTGGGCGCACTGTCAACCTGTTTCTAAACGAAAAATAATCTAATGACAATGAAAAGAAATGAAATGTCAAGTTGACAGCTGCCAGTGCAATATGAAATTTGAAAACTTTTAAGAAAAAGAGAAATTTTATGAAAAAAAGCGAATTAGATTGCGGGTTAGACAAATAAAAGGTGAAGGGTAGAAGAAATCAAGAAGCAATAAAATTGGAGAGTGGTACTTACAACAAGTGAAATGACTGCTACCCGGTATACCGATAAAATTAATGAGAAGTTGGAGCAAAATCACGAATCACTTCTTCGCAGCACGCCGGGCCTTCTTCGGTGCCGGAGTTGGTGATGGTGACGACAATGGATTCGGCGATTTGACGGGGGATTCGGGTTTTTTCCTGGCTGGCTCGATTCCATTTAGGTCAGCAATGGAATTTATTCTATGCCGGTTGCCGTCTGAATTAAGAACATAGATGAGACCCTGCTTGGTCCAGCAATTGATCTCACCGAGCTTATCCCTCGCCGACATGAAGAGCTGATGCCGAGATCTTGTCAAGAACTCTGATAGCGTGATACCAGTGCCTTTCAATTTAGTCTTCGCAAACCAGATACTATCCCGGTTGTTGATGTCCTGCAGTTTGCAAAGAATAGGCCTAGGCTTGCTTGTACCTGTCGCTCTACCCATCCGATGGCAGCGTCTGATGTCAGCAACTGTAAAATCTGGCAGCTTGAGGTGGCAACGCACAACTTCGGCAACTACCTGCGCAGTATCCTCTTTGGCCTGTTCTGTAACACCATGCCGCAAGTAGAACCACCTTCCGCCGACTCCGCATCTCAAAGTTGTCCAGCCCCTGTTCTAGTGCCTCCAACTGACGCTGAAGACAGCTCAACGCATCCAGGATGAACTTCTTGAACGAAGTGTAGTCTTCAACCAGCCCGTCCGTGTCGCTAGATGATGAGCTTGCAGGGTTTTTCCTTAGCTCTGCCTCAAAATTGGAAATCCTGTTTTGGAACAGTGTCATCATATCGGACAATGAGACATTCAGTGCTTCCATGATGTGCTTCTGAGTGTTTTTTTTTGTGTTTTAGGATTAATCAATATTGGAGATAACACTAAACTGGTGGGTATTATATATTAGCATGTGAATGCATACATTTAATAACTTAATTAAACTGTATTTATATTTTTAATTAAAATTTAAATTGGGAGCGATTTTTCTACCAACTGTTACAACTACCCACTTACCCACAACAAGTGTTTTGATGAAGGTATTTTTCCAGATCAACTGAAGATAGCCAAAATAATACCTGTACACAAAAAAGGTTCTAAAACCGACCCAAAGATGTACAGACCAATCTCATTACTACCTATTCACTCAAAAATTCTTGAAAAGTTAATTAAAACTAGATTACGCAGACATTTCAACCTAAATAGAGTGTTAAGTAGAAGTCAATTTGGTTATCAGAAAAACGTTGGGACACAAGACGCAATATCAACTCTAATTAAGGATGTAGTTAGCAGATTGGACGATAAACAGAAAGTAGCTGGGCTTTTCCTAGATTTAAGTTCAGCATTTGAAACGGTGGATCATAAACTACTGCTAGAAAAACTTGAACACTACGGTGTCAGGGGTAAAGTATTGGCACTTCTCACGTCATATTTAAAAAACAGGAAGATGTTCGTGGAGATCAAAGCTGTGGTGTCACGGACAAATTGCTCAGATAATAATTGTCCAAGTGAAGAAACATGCAGGTCCCAACTTTCTCCTGTGCACACTGGCGTACCACAAGGCTCCATACTGGGTCCGATATTTTTTATCGTGTTTGTTAATGACCTTATACAACACATGAGGGAAAGAGCTGCGGGATCTATCCAGCTAGTGGTGTTTGCCGATGATACCAATGCCGTTGTTTCGGCTGGCAATATTCACGCACTTAACTCCATAGTTAATCAAACCTTAGCTATCTTCCACAGTTGGTTTGCTGTTAACGGTCTTAAAGTTAATGCCAGTAAAACCAATGTAATGCTTTTTCGTTCCACTTCCAATAATAAAGATAGCATTAACTGCGTCATAAATGGAGAAACAGTGAAAGTGGTCCAGGTGGTTAAGTTTCTGGGAGTTCACATCGATAGCCAGTTAAAGTGGAAACAAGAGCTAACATACCTGGAGAAAACAATCAGCTCTGCATGTTACGTACTTAGAAGTCTAAGAAACGAGGTAACCATAAAACATTTAAAAATGGTCTATTACGCATTAGTAGAGTCAAAACTAAGATACAGCATACTGTTCTGGGGAGGAAGTTATGATTACAACACTCAAAAAGCTTTTGTGATTCAGAAAAGAGCCATCAGAACCATAGTTAGAATCCAACAGCAAGAATCATGCAAGCCTCATTTTAATGACTTAAATGTATTGAAAGTCCCAAGCTTGTACATTTTGGTCCTACTTAGTTACTTATCAAAATATATCTTTGAATATGAGACTGAAGATGAAAGGCAAAAAAGGGAGAGTACAAGAAGAAAAGATCTCCAGACGAAGCACGTACCTCTCCTGAACGTTGTAAAGCATAGCGCCTACCACAAGTCAATAAAAATATTCAATAAACTGCCGACAAAAATAAAAAGTCTAGTTTATACAAGTCAGTTTCAAAATAAGCTTAAACAGTTCTTGTTAAACAAGTGTCTATATTCTATTGATGAATTTTAAATTAATAAAGGAGTCATGTGATTTAATGTAATTTAATTGACTTGAAATGGACATTTTATTGTATTTTATTAGTTGACTTAAAATTGACATTTTATTGTATTTTATTAATTGACTTATGACATTTTTTTTTTAATATTGTACTTATTATTATTCGGATTTTAATTTAATTTAGACAATTGTTATGATTTGAATATGGATTGCATGCATGTTTCATAAATATTTAGTTATAGAAATTCAGACATGATGTAAAAATCGTTATTGAATAAATGAATTGAATTGTGTTAAGAAGGTTTTTTTTTTTTTTTTTATTATCTATAGGCTCGCGCTTGACCACTATCTCACCTGATGGAAAGCGATGATGTGGTCGACGGTGAAGCACGCTTGCCTAGAAAAAACCCATTCACTCTTGACTTAAATACCCCTAGATTGTAGCTATCGGGAAACACAGACTCCGGCAGGGAATTCCACTCCTTAGCTGTACGCATAATAAAAGTGTCCCCAAAATGTTTTGTGCGTGTGGGTGGGATGTCCACCATGTACCGATGACGCATCACCGTGCGTCTGGTTGTCCGATGATGGAACGGGCTGGGCGGAATTAAATCATGCAATTCCATCGCACACTCCCCGAAATGTGACCGATAAAATACCGACAAGCTGGCAACTCGGCGACGATGTTCAAGGCTCTGGAGCTTTGATTTGACCAGTGCTTCATCGCCGATGAGTCTCTTGGCCCGCTTTTCGATCGACTCTAGTGCATCTAGCTGATATTTGGCAGATCCGTCCCAGAGATGAGAACAGTACTCCATGCACGATCGAACTTGCGCTTGATACAAGTTGAGCAGCTGTTCTGGCGTGAAGTACTTTCGCACCTTCGCAAGGATCCCCAACTTTTTGGCAGCCAGCTGAGCCTTTGCCTCAATGTATGGCCCAAAATTGAGAGTTGATGTCAGCGTAACGCCAAGAAGCTCAAGATGGTCCGTTATTGGCACGGTTACATCACGGAAAGTTGGAGCCAGGTGAAATTGGCTCTTTTTAGCGGAAAAAGACACGCCTGTGTTTATATTTTCTTTTAACTTCTGCTTGAAGTTTTCATAAATAATAATGATTAATGTTTGGGAAGGAATCAAGGTTAAGAAACACTTGCCGAGGTCGGTCCGAGGATGTGTGACCATCTTAAAATACCCGCGTGTGTAAGATTTCCGTGTCTTGGAAAACGCATTAAGCTGTTGGAACGGGCTATTAATTGTCTTCTTGATATTTGACAGTCTTTATGGGTAGTTAGAAGCCACGCAATCTGACACCAGTCTTGTCAAGGGGTATCGTGTTACCCAGTTACTGGTTTGTGGAAATCAGATACCCTATCTGACCTCCACAAACCCCAATCACGAAAAAAGGGACAGTCCGATTGATGATAGGTGTATGGTCTCGTTATTAATCATGAACATTTTTTTCTATATTTTACTGCAAGTTAATATTAGGAACTAAAGAAAGAACGCTAAGAAGAAAGACAAACCATTTACAGGAATGCGGATGAAAAATAAAGTTGAAAAAATCAAAGAAACATCGTCGAAATACGCCAACAAAGTATCAACAAAATCAAACAACAAATAATAAGAATTTTCCTTCAAAATTTCTTTACAGAAGTTTTCCATGCCTGATACAATAGAACTGTTTCAATCAAATTCAACGATCTTTAGATTTATTATGAGTTTAAGAAGAACTCACTTTCCAACATAAAAGCATATTATGATGCCCCGTTGAGATCAAAATATATCACATTTGTCATAGAGATTGCTATTCTCAAAAGACAAAGGCGGAAACTCATAACCTTCCCTTTTGATGTTACGTAATCGGCTAAGAGGACGTGTTTCTATTTACTTTGATTAATTGTCTACATCAACTGATTTTGGTGTATAGTTCAATCCAAATTTAATGGCGGTTCTGAACACGCTGAAAGTTGCTGCGCAGTTACAGTGGGTATGAAAGGTTGGGCTGCACAGCAAAAGCGCAGCCACCATTAAATTTAAATCTACTTAGACCCACGTACGTTACAAGAAATTCTGCATAAAGTTTTGATTCGTTTGGCAAGTTGCTTTTGTGATGATCCAACTTTTGGACTCGATCTCTCTGCAATGCTTTGGATGAGGTCTACTATGGAACAGACGAGCCCAGATGGTGCTTGTTCACTCTTACTTTAAAGATCCATGATAATGATAAATGATTTTTATTTCTGTAAGTTGATTTGCACAACCACTTTTACAAATCGATCATATTTTTTTAAACTTGATGAGGTCGACGTTTCCTATCTGACTACTCTGTGAAGAAAGGCTGAAACAAAATCAGAGGTCACAGTCTCTTTTAAAGTCCAGAAATAATCTTGGTTAGGTCATGTGAAAACCATGTAGATTGATGTCTGAATTGGTCTTTTGAGGAAAGTACCAGCGAGTTTGAGTGGACCTGTCCAGTCAGTGCACGCATTTGTCAATAACCGAGCAGCTCAACTCAGAATATAAGGAGAATAACGATTCGACGAACAATACCAAAGTAAGGACATGGATCCAGAAACCAAGATCTCATGCTTAGCAGTAACTCTTGCCACCAACGAGGCAATGCATTGGACTCATCTTAGGCTAATTGGCTTCCCTAAAATGTTGAAAGGGAACTTCAAACAAGATTCTTTAGCACTAAAAGGAAAAGTAATAATTTCTAAGAAATATCACGGAGTTAATTATCTTCCCATTTACATTCAATTTCAATCGAGGAAACTTCTCGAACTGTTCTATTAGGCAGTTTTGAATTTTGATTAGTAACTTTTCTAAAACAGGAAGTGTTTTAGAAAAGTTAATAATCAAATCTTTAAAAGAAATATAAATCTATAAGTATTAACATTATAATGAAGGATAAATTACGAATAATTGATTTATTAAAAAACAACAATATTCTCCAACTGTTTTTGTGTTCGTATTTTTTTTGGTTTTTCGTATGCTTCAATAAACATAACGTAAAATAACATCGTCTGGCGTAAACAAACGCTTTTACAAACATACACATAAAGTCACGCCTCTTTCCCATGGGGGTAGGCAGAAACTACAGAACGCCACCTGCAGTTAGTCGCCGCCGCCACCGCCGCCGCCCCGCCTCTTTAGTTTCTGCCTACAAACGCTTTTATCAATCTATTATATATTACTTCGTAATTAATTTACATTTTTTTTTTAAACAATCTTTTATTAAATACTAGCTGTTACCCACAGCGTCGCCTGCGTTATTATAGATTGTGTCAATCAATTCTGGTTGCCGACATACAGGTTCAGAAAAATCCAATGTTTTAATCAAAATCGGCCCCGTGACTCCTTTGATTGTTTTGTGTTATTCTTCATATTGTCGATTTGGCCAACCACGCCCGCTTAAAAAGGTACAGGAAGTATTAACGTTAAAACGATTATCTTATTTAATTGAAGACGTTGGTCAATACAGGTGTAGGTTAAAGTGTTACAAAAGGAAACCAATACACTAAGGACTCATAGGTTCTGTTTTGCGGTGAATTGAAGATACCACTCTATCATAAGTATTAATCTGCAGTTAATTGACATTCCTTAATTATGCCGTTGATCATGGGTACAATATTTTAGGACGCTGCTTATTATACTGTGTTGTATGTCCTTTAATTTGGTGCAAATATATACATATTCTGGGCCCTGGACACTACGTGAACATCAGCAGACATGTAGTAAAGCATGGCTTTTCCAAATAAACCCGTGCTACACATGAGCTTTGTTAATAGTAATAGCAAAATTTAGTTTTATTGGAAACTGGAGTCTTTTTAATTAAAATTATAGGTCAGTGGGGAACATTGCGATTCGATGTATGAATATGTTTTCCCCTTTTCTCAAACCAAATTTCATCTAAACCGGTTCTTCGGTTTAAGCACCATTAAGAAGTTTCATACTAAACTAACGCCCCATCCCCTGTTTTCCCCTCCTTCATATTTTATGCAAACAAAGTAGTCTATGCCCTTCCTAAGGTCTCAAACTATCGTCATACCAAATTCCATCTAAATTAATTCATCGGTTTAGAACGAACGAACGAACTAACGCCCCATCCCCCACTTCTCCCCTAAGTTTTTTATGATAAAAAATACCCTATGTCCTTTCCCGGGTCTCAAACTGTCTCCATGCCAAATTTCATCTAAATCTGTTCATAATAAGAAGAAGCTGCATGATAAGAAGTTTCATACAAAACTACCCCACTCCCCGTTTCTGCCCCTTCGTGTTTCATGGAAAAAATTGCTTATGTCCTTTCCTGGGTCTTAAACTATATCCATACCAAATTTCATCTAAATCGGTTAAGCTGTTTAAGCCATAAAAAGAAGATTCATACAAAACTACTCCACTCGCCATTTCTCCCCTTCGTGTTGTTTTGAAAAAAAAAGTGGTCTATATCCTTTCCCGGGTCTCTTACTATCTCCATACCAACTTTCATCTAAATCGATTCAGCGGTTCAAGTGTGAAAAGGTAACAGGCAGACAGACAGACAGAGTTACATTTAGATAGATAGATAGATAAATCTTTTATTTAGTGCACACAAAAGACACGCACAACACACAAATAATATTAGTATTATCATATTAGTATTAGTATGGATTTCAGTTGTATCGTGCATTGTCTTTAAAACCAAACGTGTATGCAAAATTGTTTTTAATTAAATATCAGATATGACCCATGCATATAACTAACTAACCAAATAACTATCAAAGCAAGTAAAATAAAAGGTTATAAAATGGGTTTGTTTAGTTGTAGAAAGTAATCTTTAACCGATTGAATGCCTGCAGTGATTACCGAAATAATAGGAACACCATTGTGTCTTGCGTGGATACACGTTTCGGGTTCTCAAGGTATTGAAAACACCTACCAATCTGAAAACGAAAATGCATGAAAATTCACGACTACACTAACACTAAGTGCCAGACTAGCACTACATATACTAACACAAAGATACATATTCGCGAGCTGGCTGACCAAAACCTATAGTATCCTCCGACTGCACAGCATGATTTTCTTCTTGTTTACGTCTTTTTAATTCACTTGTTAGGCTTAGCACGCACTGCGATTTTTATTCGCGCGATTTTTTTCCGCCCATTCTGCGACCTATGGAATTGTATGAAGTTGCACGCATTGCGGTAAAAAAATCTTGCGGAAATGATAAAACACAAATTCGCGTTATTAAAAATCGCAATGCGAGTTGATCCTTAAGCAGTCGGGATTTTCTTTTTTGTTTTAATTTTTTTCGATTATTTATTTTTGAAAAGACCTCTTATAGCCCTTTATTTTAATTTAAAAAAAAATTATGCCCCTACAATATGGCGCTCGAATTTCGCTATTTTTTTTTAAATTATATTGTTGCCAGTGACACGCGCAGGGTTAAGTCGAATCGATTGACCTAAGAATCATCAAAATCGGCCTGCGCATTTGGTTTCTGGAACGCCACATAGGAACGAACACACATACAAACATACATATAAAGACTGATAAACACATTACCCACCTTTGCGTCGCGCAGTCGGGTAATAACACGAGTCCTGCTGATAGATACCAAGGAGCGAAGCCGAGGGATAAAGAAAATGTTTAAAAATTTATTGGGTAATTTTAAAGCCAATTTCTCAAAATGAGCCTAAACCCTTAGTCATATTGTGGTCCTTCATAATATAGTATGTGTTGTACATATTAAATGAACTCCTTCAATTAGAGGCATCACTTATGCATATACTTAAAATGTGGGTTATGGGTAAACACAACAAATTGTTTACACTCTGTCTTACTTGAATATTTAAAATACAGATGAGAATCTCTAACAAATTGTAAGATATAAAAATTTACTCAACACTAAAATAAAGCTTTTTAAGCGTGCTTGTAAGCTTTACAACAACTGTTTTTTTATTGTACTCGTATCTATTTTAACAAATGAAAAAATTACATAAGACTTAACAACCTCTCAAGTTTTTACAAGCATTTTATTTATTTAACTAGCTGACCCTCGGGGCTTCGCTCCCGTCAACTGGCTTCCTACCTACCTACCTACCCTGCCTACCCTGGCTACCATGGCTACCCTGGCTACCCTGCCCCAAACCTGGCTACCTGGGCTACCATGGCTATCCTGGCTACTCTGGCTACCCTGGCTTCCCTGGCTACTCTGGCTTCTCTGGCTACCCTGGCTACCTTGCCCCTACCCTGCCTAACCTGGCTACCATGGCTACCCTGGCTACTCTGGCTACCCTGGCTACCCTGGCCACCATGGCTACCCTGGCTTTCATGGTTACCCTGGCTACTCTGGCTACCCTGGCTACCCTGGCTTCCCTGGCTACTCTGGCTACCCTGGCTACCTTGCCCCTACTCTGGCTATCCAGGCTACCATGGCTACCCTGGCTTCTTTGGCTACTCTGGCTACCCTGGCTACCCTGGCTACCCTGGCTACCATGGCTACCCTGGCCACCCTGGCTACCCTGGCTTCCCTGGCTACTCTGGCTACCCTGGCTACCTTGCCCCTATCCTGTCTACCATGGCTATCCTGGCTACAATGGCTACCCTGCCCCTACCCTGCCTACCCTGGCTACCCTGCCCAAAACCTGCCTACCCTGGCTACCCTGCCCAAAACCTGCCTACCCTCCCTACCATGGCTACCCTGCCCAAAACCTGCCTACCCTGGCTACCATGGCTACCCTGGCTACCCTGGCTACCCTGGCCACCCTGGCTACCCTGGCCACCCTGGCTACCCTGGCTACCCTGCCTACCCTGGCTACCCTGCCTACCTACCTACAAATTTTTATCTATCATCAATAGTTTCCTCAGCGCACGCCAAATAATGTATTTTACAGGCAACATTTTACTACCTTGGGTTACACTATTGCAATTTTCATAAGGATCTCTATTTTTTTTGGAAATATATTATATCCTATGACACTCAAGAGTATTGTAGCTTTCTACTGGTGAAAGAATTTTTAAAATCGGTTCAGTAGATCCAGAGATTACCCCTTACAACGTCACAAACTCACAAACTTTACCTCTTTATAATATTATTAGTATAGATTATAAGCATCCCTTATTTGTTTACAAGCTTATGCCAGCGGCTTAAATTATCTGAAATGACCATGACTCCGGCATAAAAGTACACTGTATGCCCTTCACCAGTTCAATCTATCTCTATATCAATATTTATCCATATTGGTGCGGCGTTTTAGGCGTGAAAATGTAATAAACAAACAGACAGAGTTACTTTTGCATCTGTAACAATGAAATTATTATTATTGAATGTTTCGTTTTTGGATTTTGATAAGGCCTCTTTCCCTTGAAAGACTTGCCCGGTTAAGGTTACAAAAAGATTTAACTACTTAAAAAAAATTGTATTGACAAGCTTATGTAGAACTAAACTTTACTATACTTTACTATTGGTAAATCTGTGTGACAGGATTTTCAAGTGCAGATACCAGTCTCTCCCACAAAGGATTTATCAAATAATATGTATTAGTTTATAACATATCTTTGTGGGAGAGAAACAAATATTTATGTTATCACATTACATTATTATCAAAAGCACCTAAGGCCACCTAGAAATTTAAAAAAAGCAATTCTAGTAAAGTTTACATTGTAGTCAAGAGAAAGTCATCCAATATTAGCAGTAAAAATAAAGTGTACCATAATTGGGTCATTTGAAATGTGATCAGGTTCATTGAAACTCCTACTGGGTCCCTTGAATGAGTGTCCATTCTTTAATACGGCCCCTTTCATGCCTCGTGGAACATTTCTATGACAATCATTTGGGTCAGTTGGAATCCCCACGCAATACGGTCTAATAATGGAATTTCGATATCCCCGTAATAGGGTAGCAGAAAACAGCTGGTGTTCTTAAATAAAAAAAAGGTGTTCGGCCGTAATATTGGTTTAACTGGTGAAACAAGAGAACAAACTTAACATAATCTAGAAAGTGTTAAGTAAATAATATAGTATTTTTTGAAAAACTTTCTATTTTATGTACACTTGAACAGAAATTGATCAAATTTAAGATAGTTTTTACGTATGAGAACAAACAATATGGCATGGTAAAAGTAATTACGCAACGTATTTTGCCCGTACTTTAGTATCTAAAGCATGTCCTAGAAACATGCCCATTTTCCCTCGTGTCCAGTGAGCCAGTCCACTGCTAGACATATGCCCTTCCTAATCTGTACCAAAACATTCGATGCTAAGTTGTCTACATCGAGTGTGTCCCAGATACCATTCCAGGGTCCATCCTGATACGAACATGTTTCTAAACACCAAAAAAAAGGAATGTAAAATACTGAGTTTCTTGATTTACAATGTAGCGGGCACATAGTTACAATAATTTTGATATAACAATGGCCAGTTTGCCACCCAACTTTCTACTAATATTAAATGTGAAACTTTGTATGTTTGATGTTTGTTAATCAATCACGCCTCAATGTGTGTACGGATTATGATAAAATCTGGCAAATGTGTAGACCATGACTTGATTTAGCCCAAAGGATACCTACCGTTGATCCCGGTGATATGTTCCCGTGGGACAATTTTCGATATTCACGCGGTTATTGCCACTAGGAAAAACTTGAAGTTAATAATTTTACCAATGAATATGTGATTGAAAATTCAGTTGCGACTAAAATTATTCTGAAAATTTAATAACAGTTTGTGTGTGTTATTATTTTGGCAATCACCGTCTGAAAAGCTTTTCATTGTAACTTTGTTTAAAACAGGTTATAATTATTATAAATTGAATTTAGTGCATGATAATAGGAACCTAATATTTAGGAACAGAAACGTGTACCTAATATATACTTAAAATAAATAACATCATCCAGTCTATGTTCCCCGAAGGATTAGGCAGAAGTACACCCAAAACCACTCGCAGAACGGATGGCCGATGGGGTAGAAAGGTTCGGGAGTGGCGACCGCAAACCGGAAAACGTTGCGTTGGAAGGCCTCCCACCAGGTGGACCGATGACCAGGTGAAGGTTGCGGGGATCCGTTGGATGCGTGACGCACGGGACGGGTCAATGTGGCGACGCTTGGGGGAGGCCTATGTCCACCAGTGGACGTCTATCGGCTGATATGATGATGATTAATATAAACCTATGATTTAGGAACAGAAACTTGTACCTAATATTTACTTTGAAGCCACTCTTAGCGATCAACAATATAAAATGGATTATATTATAATAACATGTCACGCATATTCTCCGAAGGGTAAAGCTATTGAGGTTTTCAGTCGGGAAATTGTCAATAGCAGTCAGAGGACTGAAATTATCACAAATAAACACGAAGTGCGGATGTCACTCATGTTAGAAGTCCCTTGTAACAGGGCCTTTGACTTTAGGCGAGTTCTAGAGTCTTCTGCCGAGTGTATCGTAAGGAAAACTACACTAAGACAACGAGGCAGTCTTAAAAATGGGTATTTAGTATTTATTTTTCCCTTAGGGACTAAAAGTGATTTGAATTTCGAATGTGGATATTGTTAGTAAATTTTCAGCACTCAGGATTCTACTATAGAACCCCTCGCTACGCTCGGGTTTCTACTATAAAATCCCGAGCGTAGCGACGGATTCAAAAAACATTCTCGCCTTTAAAATATTTGTTTGCTCCCCAGGTAATGTAAATAAATTGAATTAACGTTCGCGTTGTCACAGTGATGCATCGCTCCTTATTGGAGCCGCCTTTATTTGAAAAAATTGTATATACATGCGAAGATATGCAATTGGTGACTACATTGCCTCTTAACATGGCTAAATTTATTGATGTTAGGTAAGAAACATGACCACATTCACAGAGCATGAAACTGCGTAGATGTGAAACATGTAGTAGGTAGTACTTTTCTTTGTGTGGTGTACGATATTTTTTTTAATACAATAAAGCAAAGACATACTAGGTAAAACTACACGTGATCACGTTTACTTGTGTTTTTATAAAAATTGCTTGACATACCTACACTATCAAAACACGTTGCAGCATCGTCGCGCCTATCTATGAAAACCTTATTTGCCACAAACGACTATTACTGTAATCCTGTGTTAAACGTATCATACGCACTGAAACTGAAAGATGCGTTCAGAACGGCAATTTCGCTTCTAAATTTTTTATTCTATGCCACAGACGTGTTGCTCGGCCGCATTAATCAAATCTTCGATGCCGGAGGCCAGTATAGCCTCCAAACTATACTGGCATAGACTCCAGTCTTAGTGAGCATGTATCGCTGGAGGCATGGTCTAGCCCAAGCAATGTTCAGTGTATTCGTAGGAGCTAGTGGCTAAATCAAAACATTCGCACCAGGCAAACTCCCAAGGTTAGGTCCCAAGGCTCCAGAGCCTTGAATATCGTCGCCGAGTTGCCAGCCTGTCGGTTTTTTATCGGTCACATTTCGGGGAGTGTGCGATGGAACTGCATAATTTCATTCCACCTAGCCCGTTCTATTATTGGACTTCAAGACATATGACGATGCGTCATTGGTATATGGTGGACAGACAACCCACCCATATGCTCACAGTATTTTAGAAATACTTTTATTGTTATATTTTTTATTCTATGCCACAGACGTGTTGCTCGGCCGCATTAATCAAATCTTCGGTGCCGGAGGCCAGTATAGTCTCCAAACTATACTGGAGACTATAGACTCCAGTCTTAGTGAGCATGTATCGCTGGAGGCATGGTCTAGCCCAAGCAATGTTCAGTGTATTCGTAGGAGCTAGTGGCTAAATCAAAACATTCGCACCAGGCAAACTCCCAAGGTTAGGTCTACAGAGGTCAGTCTGTGGATAGATGATCATTCATTATAATTATCGAGACCTTCCGTGCCTTGGAAAGCATGCTTAGCTGTTAGTCCCGTTTGTCATTCGTAGATATTTGACAGTCGTTATAGTTAGGCATATACGATAGAAGTCTTATAATTCAAATGTCCTCTAAGTAATGTCCTATACCTAAAATATCAGGCAATAGAAATTAACTGGAAATAGTTGCTTATGCGATACTACTTAGATCAATAATGTAGAAATTATACCCTATGGTTCTGTATTAAATTCTGAGTCTGTAGGTTACAGCATTATGTTTTCAAGCATAGAGAATAATTGAAAATAAAAAGTTGAAACTAATCGCGTGGGATGTCTGTGTAAAGTTTGTTGAATTTTAGGAATTATATCGATATAGTGAATAATAATGAATATATACAAAACAAATATAGTCGCTTTTTAATTCTATACAGTTTTGACCCACCATACAACTAGAACTACACTCTAGCTAGGGGTACAACGATTTTCAACGACCAAAACTTTTGTAAAATATAGAACACAAAACAAAGACTATTACACTAATCCAGCCTTTTCAATCATCATCATCAGCATTTTTTATGTTTTCACTGCAGGGACACAGGTCTCCTCTCTGTAACAGGGAATGTGCCGTAATCCACCACGCGGGCCCGGTGTGGGTTGGTGGATGTCACATTTCTTCGAATTTCTGGTTCTAAGACATGTCGGTTTCCTCTCGATGTTTTCCTTCACCGTTTTGGGAGCAGTGGTGATGAAATAATTTACATAAAGACCACGACCTAGAACTTGTAAGTCGTGGCCGTTACCACTGGGCCACCACTGCTCCCATTTTAATAAACTGCGGGAATAATTTAAGCTGCCACCAGCATTGCTAAAACAGTCATTGGGATTAATCTAGAAATTAGAATAGAAAACATTTATTCGACGTAGACACGACACAACACAACAATCACAAAGTTACAGATACAAATTGTAAAAAAATACAATCAAGGTTAAAGAACTGCAGGGCGTGCTCATACCGAAAGGGTTACCATATCACCATTTGCTAGGCGTCAGATAACCAGCGCTTAGTTTCAGTAATTAGGAGGAGTTATCGCACGGCTAGATAAAATCTCTCTTGAGAGCTTGTGTTAATATTTAGGAGAAACATTTTAGTAATCTAAATAATTAATGAAGTCACGGTCTCGTGTGCCGATTAGTAGGTATTAGGTATCTTTGAAAAGTTTATTAAACCAGAACAACAGTCAACTACCTGATTTATAATGTGAGGTTTGATACCTCGGTTTTTAGCCAAGGCCTATATAAAAACTAGAGGACGCCTCGCGGTTTCACCCGCATAGTTCCCGTTCCCGTGGGAATACAGGGATAAAAACAGGGTCACCCGGGGATAGAGTAGCTTCCCAACGGTGAAAGAATTTTTGAAATCGGTCCTGTAGTTTTGGAGCCTATTCGGTACAAACAAACAAACAATCAAAGAAACAAAAAAATCTTTCCTCTTTATAAGATTGGTATAGAAGAACAAGATTTCTACTTATTTCTCTTGGCATACCGTTCGGCAAACCATTTTATTTGATAACCATCATCATCATGTTTTTTAGCTTCTTTTTATTTTTCTTAATTTGATGTACAATAAAGTATAGATTTATAAATATATATAACATAAATATAAATTATAATAACCTAAGTTAGATTTAAATAATGAATGCTATGAAGCTAACACCATTTGCAGCTATAGTTTACATTTTACATAGCGAAAATTAAATTAAATGAAAAACCGCCGCCAAAGTGCCAGTAACAGACCAAAATAAAGGAAACATTTATTTTAATTGTTTAAACTAATGTTAACAAATATAATATTTTACAGCGTCTGGATTAAAACGATTTGAGTTGTAACATGAGTCTTAGGCCCTAGACAAAATGTCATTGTATCGGCGATGGCAATGGTCAAAATGCCAAAATGTAAAGGATTGATCAGACAATGGTTGATTCAAGGCTCCAGAGCCTTGAATATCGTCGCCGAGTTAATAATAATAATAATAATAATATTTTTTATTGACATAAATAGGTTTAACAATTTCATAAGAAGCTCTGACTCCTGAGCTAGGTGAGACCTGTGTTACAGAAGTCAGTGTCTTCTCCCGTTTTGGAATTAACAGTTTATGTAATAAAAAGAGAGAAAAATACAAGAAAAAAATAAAAAAATAAGACAATCATAAATTACTTAAAATTAAGTTGAAAGCAAGGATGCTCTTGTGTGATATGTGTGAGTGTATGTATGAGAGGGTGTGTATAAGGGTGTGTATGTGTGTGTGTGTTGGTTGCCTGGATAATGCCTTATATGAGAGTGTGTTTGCCTACTGTTTAATCATCTTGAGTATTGATCGTTAATTAAGTGTTCCGTCTGTAGATAATCTAGTGTTTGAAGCCATGAATTTAGTTTGAGCTTAGTTTTATGTTTTGTTAGAGAGTTAAAGTTGAGGATGGTGTTTATTTTGTTATATATATAAGTAGATAGGAATAATCGTTGCCGTCTAGCCGATGCGGTATTACATTTGACGGTGCTACATACGTTGCCAACTGTTCTTTTATGTTTCATTGCATGGTTCACAGGTGTGATTTCATGTTGTTTTAAAATGAGATTGAGTAGGTATAGTTGTCTCACTGTGAGTACTTGGCAATTTTCATAGAGGCTTTTTGTAGGGAACCGGTACGGCCTGAAGGTCATAACTTTTAACAGAGATCGTTGGGCTCTCTCAAGGCGTATCAAGTAGGTTTTACACGCACCTCCCCAGGCCGTAATACAGTAACCTATAACTGACTGGGCCAGTGCCAGATAGACGGAATGGAGAAGCTTGAAGTTGCCAGCCTGTCGGTTTTTTATCGGTCACATTTCGGGGAGTGTGCGATGGAACTGCATAATTTCATTCCACCTAGCCCTTTCCATCGACAGACTACAAGACATACGGCGATGCGTCATCGGTATATAGTTTATATCCCACCCATACGCGAACAGTGTTTTGGAAATACTTTTATTGTTCCTACAACTAAAGTGGAATTCCACGCTGAAGTCTGTATTTCCTGATAGCTACAACCTAGGAGTATTTAAGTTAAGAGTGAATAGGTAAGTGTGTCCCATCGTCGACCACATCATCGCTTACCATCATTACAGGTGAGATAGTGGTCAAACGCGAGCCTATAAATAATAATAATTAAAAAAAGATCACGTAATAAGCTACGATCATGACCAGTACAAAATTAATAATAACATACCAAATCCTCTTCTAGTTCAATAAATAAGCGATAGTTTTAAATATTAAAGGCCAAGATACATCTTTGCCTTTAATATTTAAAACTTATAACTTACAACATTATTATTTTATGGTACACCGTAAATAATTAAGTTGTTCTATCTCTATGTATGGAGACACAGTGTAGAAAAGAAAGTAAGGTGATAACTCAACGTCGCGTCCGTAGTGACGATTAATGTACCCGAGTGTGGTCTTTGATATATGGCGTCCTAGCTTTAGAAGAGCAAATAAACGTGAAAATGGATTGTGTGGCTAAAGATATTGACAGCGGAACAGGAAATAATTTTGTACGCTATCAATAATCTTGTTCAACTGAGTCAGCAACCCGGCAGTTTAGATTTTTGTAAAAGTGATGTGTAAGTATTTTGGTGTACAATAATGTACGAGTATGTTCTAATCTAATCTGTTTTGTTCTGTTCTGCTCTGCTCTGTTTTGTTCTTTTCTATTGTGTTCTATTCCATTTCATTCCACTCCATACCATTCCATAGCATTCCTTTTAATTCCATTGTATTTTTTTATATTCTACTAGCTGACGCTTTGCTCCCGTCAACTGGCTACCTAACTACCTTCGCTGCCGTGCCTAACCTGCCTACCATGCCTACCCTGCCTAACCTGCCTACCCTGCCTACCGTGGCCACCCTGGCTATCCTGCCTAACCTGGCTACCCTGCCTACCCTGCCTACCCTGCCTACCCTGCCTACCCTGCCTACCCTGCCTACCCTGGCTATCCTGCCTACCCTGGCTATCCTGCCTAACCTGCCTACCCTGCCTACCCTGCCTACCCTGCCTACCCTGCCTATCCTGCCCCTACCCTGCTTACTCTGCCTACCCTGGCTCCCTGGCTACCATAGCTACCCTGGCTACCCTGCCCACCCTGCCTACATTGGCTACCCTGGCTACCCTGGCTACCCTGCCTACCCTGCCTACCCTACCTACCTAATAACTTTTATCTATCATCAAAAGTTTTCTCAGAGCACGCCAAATAATGTATTTTACAGGCAACATTTTGCTACCTTGGGTTACATTATTGTTATTTTTGAAATTATATTATAGCCAACACTGACACTCAGGAATATTGTAGCTTTCTACTACCCCTTACAACGTCACAAATTCACAAACTCACAAACTTTACCTCTTTATAATATTAGTATAGATTATAGTATTTTAGAGCGGGTTTTTGTGGCTATTGTGAGCTAAACTTGGTTTCACTAGTGTTATTATGGGTTCCGACTTTACGAACAGAAACTTTACAAGATCACCTTTTGTACTTCTGATAAAAAACTTTCTCGAGATCTAAGCGACGTATTTACAGTTTGGCAACATAATCAAAAATTTTTTTAGAATAGTTCCAAAATTCAATTCAAGTTAGATCTTAGAAGAAACAAATTTAAATTAATTTATTTTGTTAGGTATCGTTTGAAACTGTTTTTTTTAGCATTCTAAAAATATTTCTTGTTCGCTTTTTACAAGCTTTTATTTAAATGGCCTTGTTAGGCCCGCTTGCGCTACCCTGGGATATCTTACTAACTCCGAGTTAGTAGCTAACACGGCCAATTATATGTGTATGTGTGTGTGACAAATTTTACCTCATGTTAGCAACTAATTCTGAGTTAAGACTCTTTCGCGCAATTGGGCCTTAGTTTGTATGGGTCAATGTCAAATCTTGCATCCGTCTCATCCCATCCCATTAGTTATCCCCAAGCGATTTAGCTGAAATATTGCAAACACGTTTGGTTTGGATGACAATGTATGGTTAGCTAAGCGAATATTCACTCCTACCAGTTGTAAAGGATGTAAGAGAATGAAGCGATCATATTTTACAAGCTTTTTATTTAACTTGCAATGTAGTGTGTTCGGGTCAAATCTTGCAACTGAACTTTAAAGCAGTTATTCTCAACCGATTAAGATGAAATTTTGCATACACGTTGGTTTGGATGAGAATGCACGGTAAGGTAAAAAGATTGTTGAAAAATTAGTAAAAATATTATGTAACGCTGCTTCTGCCCATATATGCACAACTTTCCCCAAGGAAGCCAGTAATTTCTCCAAAAAAAAAATTGTGTCAACCATACAAATTTTGATCAACTGACGACAAATTTATATGTAAAATCTATTTTTGTTTTTTAGGAATGACGTATGTAGAAATATGTTAATGGACAGAAACAGTTTTAAAAATATTGATGGATCCTTTCCGTTACACTCTGTAAAAGTTAATTATAATTCTTACATATTTAGTCTTCCATAAAGGTAAACATAATAAATATGAACATTACACCAACAAAACTTATCTGAACAAAGATTAAGTAATTAATTAAAAGTTAAAGTTAATTATTTCTAAACTCAAAGATTTAATGAAGGGTGGCTTTTCAATTGTAATTTAACGCCGGGTGTCTTAATTATTCACCGAGTTATTAATAGCTTTGTACTGTCTGTTGTTTTATAACGCCAGCTAGCGGACTTTGGATTAAGGATTTCCTTATATCAAATGACATAGAATTATGGCTTTTTCCGGAATGGATGTTTCCTATCAATAAGATAATACTTGTGTCTCTGTGAGCTGCTGTAGACTTAGCGAGTCTGTCTTTTTGATTTATTGTCTATTCAGTTTTTGGAAATTTCAAAAAGTCCATAAAATTATCACAAAATTTCACGGGAATTGGTTAAATTATATGAACTTTTTTATTTATAGATGGTTTCGCGTTTGACTGCTCTCTCGCCCGTAGAGGTGAACAGCCGGACATCCGTACATACGAAAGCATTTTAGGTCAAACTCAAACGGAGCGATTCGCTCGCGCTTTGCGCTTGCTCGGTCATACATAATGAATACGCATTTTCTTTAAAAAAATACAAAGATAAAGCACATCAAAATTCAGGAGTGGAGGCTTGTGACGACAATTCTAGGTAAAATTGTACCAACTCATGACGAAATCCCAAATTTCAACGTACTGTAGTGACGTAATTTTTTTGGTAACTGACACGGATCAAATATTTTTTCAGGAATCTAGCCTATTCTACGAGTATGTATAATATATCCGTTGAAAATTTTCTGTTAAAATTATTGTCGCATTGTCACATCTCGCCTTTCTGCGGGGCAATATCATTTAAGTCTACATTGTGTCCCACACTCCTTTTGCAGTGCAAAGACCTTATCTTACAAAGAGAAGAAATATCTATTGGACACTATGCTAGCTAGAACCTAGATCAGGAATGCCCGAACTATTTTGGGCAAAAGTCCCCTTTTCCAGTATGAACTCATACACAATCACACCCATCGCCAAATAACTTTAAAAATCCACTTATTGTCTTGTCGAGGTTTTCATCTTGAATGAAATTGAGCACGCTTATCGACTTGTTAAGTTTTTTAAAGTACAAGTAAAAGTCGGACCGTGTCGATGTTTCTCTTTCTCCTCCACACGTTAGGCACATACAACTTGACGCCAAATGTGCGCGTAGGTAATAGTTAGTTTCTACTACGTTTCTAGTAAACTGCTAGTAACTGAGTGTATTGTATAGGCATTGTAGAAATAATGTATGTATAGGATTTTATGGAAATATAAATTATTAAATTTTTGTGGGAGTGCACTGCACCAGCGCTCTTTAGGACAAGACGCCTCTGACCTCAATGATGATGATATACTCAAGGCATAGATTTCTATGACTCAAGGCCTACCGAAAAGTTAGTCACGGTAAGAGAAACATCAATAAGAGCCAGCCCCCGGCAATTATAATCGGACTCCGTGAAGGCAAACGAGACCAGTGGCTGCTGACTTCAAAAACAAAAATCCTGCAAGGACATGCGAGGAGAAGATGACATAATACTTGTGCATCGGCCATCCGTTCTGCGAGCAATGTGCCCTGCCCACTGCCATTTAAGTTTCGCAATTCTTGGGGTAAATGTCGGTAAATTTGGTTCTCCTGCGGATATCGTCATTTCTGCGACACGATCGCGCAAAGAAATGCCGAGCATAGCCCTCTCTATTGCCCTTTGGGTGACTTTAAGCTTTCTGATGAGGCCCATTGTAAGCGACCATATTTCCGATCCCAAAGCAACACAATCAGTGGCAACACACACTGGTCATAGACTTTTGTCTTGAGACACTGCGGTAAATTGGACGACAAGAAACCGCACAATTGCCCAAACGCCGCTCATCCGAGTCGGAATAGAAGTTTTGACCTCTTTCTTGACCTTGACCTTGATTTTGTCCATGCTCATTGTTAGACTTACTCTTTCGGCAGCTCTACTGAGGTCGTCGGGTCTTGTACTGAGGCACTCCATGGTCTGTACCATGATCACTATGTCGTCGGCAAACCGAAGATGAATGATGTACTCGCCATTAACGTTGATAATTTTTTATTTTGTTCATTTTTCTATCCCGTAATTTAAAGGGTAGGGGGTAATTTGCTAAAAATCCGGCATTGTATTATTTTATTTATAACATGGAATCCCTATATCAATTTTCATCAAAATTTGCAGGAGTTTCATAGAAACTTCCATCCCCAAGTATATATCTCCTATATAACTTCAGGAAGCACTCGGTAACGCAGATTCTTGCTGACTTATCCTTTCACCACGATGGCAAACTCAATTGGACCATAAAAGGCCCTTATCAGGGCCCAAATAAAAAAAAACAACCCACCCACCACTATCTTAGACATAACCCTTTTACAAAACCTACCCAAAAACCCAACTGAAGTTATTCTCACCGAAAACCACACGGCTTAACTGCAAATAATTTATCGAACAAAATTTATTAATATTATCTTGTTACCGTCATCATACCAGGACGCCTCTAATATAAATAGTTTGTAAATTAGCCGCCGCCATCACACTGCGGTGCTTCATTCAGACGTGCGTGATACCTTGCAACTAAATCACTGGAGGAGACATAAGTTAGTAACTATGTACATTTGGTATGTACAGACATACCTATCGTACATATACGCCAGCCATTTAGGAGATATAATGTTTACTAACAAAGCAAAACAGCTTTTTTTAGGGCTACCCACTACTCAACAACAAAAATAAAACAAATTTGTTATAGAGTGTTGTACATCTATATAACTGAGTTATTTGAGAAGGAGAAGCATGAAATGATCCTGCAGTCTTCAGACGATGCGTGGAACTATCGGCGGCTCAATAGACAGATCTCGAAATACTTGAAAAGCGATCTCCACCGCTTTAATACTGAGCATATAAAAGACGCGATTGAGCGGAATAAGGGCTCCAAGGTGTTTACAAGAGATATGGCTATTGGGCAGAGCCAGCTACTGAAGACCGACGATTGCAGGATAGTATCCGCCAAACCGGAGCTTCTGAGGGAGATCGAGGGGTTATTTGGGCAGCTGTACAAGTCAATCAGCAAACCTGTTGCGAATCTAGCAAACGGCCCAAGTGCTAGATTGACCCGGCTTTGAAACAACTTAAGAACAACAAGGCGCCGGGTGATGACGGAATTACGGCCGATCTCCTGAAGGCGCGTGGAAAACTGGTACTTTCAGCCCTTCAGAAGCTGTTCGATTCCGTCATACTCGAAGGGAAAACGCCACAGGCGTGGTGCAGGGGTGTGGTGGTACTCTTCTTCAAGAAGGGCGACAGTGCCCGATTGAAGAATTATAGGCCCATCTCACTTCTTAGCCATGTCTACAAGTTGTTTTCAAGAGTCATCACGAATCGTCTCGCGCGCGGTTTTGACGATTTGCAGCCTCCCGAACAAGCTGGTTTCCGAAAAAGCTTTAGCACCGTAGACCACATACATACGCTACGGCAGGTTATACAGAAGACCGAAGAGTATATCCTACCTCTTTGTTTAGCGTTTGTGGACTACAAGAAAGCCTTCGATTCGATCAAGACTTTGGCTTTTCTGCAACGGTGCCAAATCGACTACTGGTGCATCGAGGTGCTGAAGTGTTTGTACAAAAACGCCACAAGTGGGTCTAAAAATGAACATGGACAAAACCAAGGTTATGTTGAATGCCCATGTTTTAACCACTCTTATCAAAGTCGGAGACTCTACACTCGAAGTTGTGGACGATTATGTCTACCTGGGAAAAACGGTCCAGTAAGTTTATTTTTTTATTTTTATTCTGTAGTCTCGCGTTTGACCACTATCTCGCCTGATATTAAGCGATGATGTGGTCTAAGGTGAAACACGCTTTCCTTGTAGAAACTTATTCACTCTTGACTTAAATACCCCAAGGTTGTAGCTATCAGGGAACAAAGACTCCGGAAGGAAGTTCCACTCTTTAGCTGTGCGCACAATGAAAGTATTAGCAAAACGTTTTGTGCGTATGGGGGGGATGTCTACCATGTACCGATGGCGTATGGCCGTATGTCTTGTAGTCCGATGATGGAAAGGGCTAGGTGGAATCAAAATGTGCAGTTCCGTCGCACATTCCCTGAAATGTAACCGATAAAACACCGACAGGCTGGCAACTGAGTGTCGATGTTCGAAGCTCGGAGCTTTGACGCGACAATAAGCCTTTTGGCCCGTATTTCAATCAACTCAATTGCATCAAGCTCGTATTTGGCATATCCATCCCAGAGGTGAGAGCAGTACTCCATGCATGACTGAACTTGCGCTTTATACAAGTTGAGCAACTGTTCAGGTGTGAAGTACAGTCTCACCTTTGCAAGAATCCCCTTGCAGCTAACTGAGCTTTCGTCTCAATGAACGGACCGAAACCACCACGGAAAAAACAAAAAGGTAGGTCCAACTTCGAGAAAGAGGTCAACCGTCGAATCCGACTCGACTGGGCAGCGTTCGGAAATTTTCGCGTTCTCTTCTCGTCCAACTTAACACAGTGTCTCAAGACGAAAGTTTATGATCAGTGTGTGTTGCCAGTGATTACTTATGGGACAGAGACGTGGTCGCTCACATTGGGCCTCATCAGAAAGCTTACAGTCACCCAAAGGGCAGGGAGGCTATGCTCGGTGTTTACTTGCGAGATCGAATCAGAAATGAAGACATCCGCAAGAGAACCAAGGTTACCGGTATAGCTCGAATAATTTCCAAACTTAAGTGACAGTGGGCAGGGCACATTGCTCGCAGAACAATAAGATGGCTGTTGGGGCCGAAAAGTTCTAGAATGGCGACCGCGTACCGGAAGACGCAGCGTTGGAAAGCCTCCCTCTAGGTGGAACGACGACCTAGTCAAGGCTGCGGACGTCCGGTGGATGAAAAACGCACAGGACCGATCAGTGTGGCTACGCTTGGGGGATGCCTATGTCCATCAGTGGACGTCTTTCGGCTGAAATGATGATTATAGTTTGAGAACATAAAATATCCATGTTCATAGGACTAGGAGATTAGATTAGACCGAACCTAAAACCAAAAATTCCTGTCCACTGTGCATGTCCTAGAACCAAAAATTCAAAGACATGTGACATATACCAATCCGTACTAGGCCCGCGTGGTGAATTATAGCCCACTCCCACTATGAGAGGAGGCCTGTGTCCCAGCAGTTAGAACATTAAAAAGGCTGATGATGTGATGTGATGATATGAACCTAAAAAGTTCCCCCCTGCTATCAGATGATAGAGCTGTCAGTGCGTTGTTAGTAAATATTGAACCCTCATCTTGGCCAGAGTGTAGTTACACATATTCGGACAATCTATTCTGGCATAACTTTGTGCATCCATAATGCACTTTACTATTGAACTTGCTCATTATGTACCACAACTACAAAGTGAAATATAAAACATTTTTACGAAAAAGACATCCGACTTCCAAAAAAACTCCACAAAGTGAAAAATTACTTCAATTACGGAAGTTGGTGGGTGTCAAAAAACGAAGAAACATAAACAGTTACAGGAAGAAATGTTTAACTTTGTAGTGTTTTAATGGAAGTCTGTTGTATTTTTTGTGAAAAAGCTTTTATTTTTTAATAATCGTTGTTGGTGGTAAAAATTATAATTTTCTCTAGAGCCAGGCCTCAGGCCACCGCTACTACTTAGGTTTAACTAAAATCAACGGTTTTATAACAGAAATTGGATTGTTTAATTTTATTTCACCCGATCTAAAAATGTTAAAAGTGAGGTTGGACTCGGTTTATTTCTTAAAAACAAAATCGCTTAAAATAAAAAAAAGCCATTATTAGCGATAATGTATACCGAAATTAAAGAGGAATCTATATCTTCCAGTTATCCATTAGAAATGTTTGGCCTAGATACATGGATAGCAAATATAAATTTAGAAAACGTCATTAAGGATCAGATTGATAGTGTAAAATTACCTAAGAAATCGTACGATAATAATGTATTAAAAACTATTGTTTTGGAGGACTTACACAATAAATATAACGGCTGGCTTAAATTGTATTCAGATGGGTCGAAAATAAATAATGATCTTGGTGCCGCCTTTTACGACTCAAAACATAAAGTTACTGGAATGTTTAAAATATCTGCAAGTCAAATATGTATCATGACGGCGGAGCTTGTTGCGATATCAGAAGCTCTTGTATATCTCCGAAATATTGGAAGTAATGAATGTGTTATTTTCGTGGATAGCAAGAGTGCACTCCAGCATCTGGCTCGATGCGCCTCTGGTTACAGAGGTGTTTCGATAGCCTACTCCATACTTAAGCAAATTTATCACTTCACATTAAGTAATGTTAAGTTGGTTTTGCAATGGGTTCCGTCACATGTTGGCTTACCAGGAAATGAGGAAGCGGACCGCTTAGCAAGAAAAGCCGTATCAGATGGAATTGAAACCAATATCATTCCAAGTTATTTCGAAATTTTAACTAAATTTAAGACTGTATGCCAAAATTATTGGAAAGAGTATTTTAATGAAAGATCGCTAGAAAAAGGAATCTGGTATAGAACGATTCAAAGTGAACCGCCTCGTGTTCCCTGGTTTGCCAACAGTGTACTTAATAGGAAATTTGTCATAATAGCCCACAGACTCCGGTCTGGACACATTCCTTGCAATAAGTTTAAGCATCTTATGAGAATAACGAACAACCCAAACTGTAATGAGTGTGGTGTTGTTGAAGACGTATACCACTTATTGGTGGAATGTGTAAGGACCAGAGCTGGGAGAGAGGCTCTGATGAATAGATTTAATATAAAATTAATAGATATAGGAATTTTCCAAAGTATCCTGTCAGCGCCTCTGTCGGAAGCAGCCATTTTAGTTTATAAAATATTAGATAAATTAGAATAAGTGTATGTATGTATGTGTATAAGCTTAGGTAATGATGGGGCTGGCATGGTCTTAATTGTGACTAAAAGCCCCTAAATAAAAGAAGATAATAAAAAAAAAAAAAAAAAAAAAATCGCTTTTACAAGCTTTTTACTAGGTTGCCATGTTTGTATGTATGTTCGAGTCAAATCATGCAACTGAATTTTAAATCAGCTATCCTCAACCGATTAAGATTAAATTTTGCGTTTGGTTTGGCTAAAAAGCTTATCTCAAAAAAAATTTTTTTAAACAAGGTAAAAATGATTACAATCAAATATTTACCAATCAGAAAATAAATAGTTGACTGTCTAATTGAATTCAGTATCGTACTGAGATAATTAGATTGGAACCAAGATAAGTAAATAATTCCAAAGTACCTTGATTTGTTTACTTTTGTAATTGCAATGGTGCGTGGGTATTAAATTCGTCAACAAGCTACAATTAATTAAAGTCTACAGGGCATTAACATCTGATTTGAGGTCATCAGTTATTTTCATTAATTTATTATCATATAGACGCGTCTAAAGTTCACCACACCTCGACTGCCTGCCTCGTAGGTCTTGTGGTCGCAAAGTACGAGTGCTGATCCTGAAGTCCTGAGGCCCTAGACAAGTGATATTTTATCCACGAATGCGTGGTGATAGCGATTATAAAAATAAAACTAAAAAGTAGAAAATAATTTTTAATAAAAATGAAAAATAGTGTTATTAACCAGAGAAATTATTTTATTATAAAAAAGCGTGGGTGCTTTATGTTAATTGTTATAATATTTTATTGACAGATATTGGTAAAATATAGTCATTTTGAAAATATCTTGAAAAGCACCCCACGCTTTTTTATAATATTTTTTTTTTTAATCACACAATTCATAATTTAAATATTTTTTAAATTATTTTCTACCTTTTAGCTTGGACTTCTATTAAAGCGTGTTTTTTTAAAGTATTATTTATTTTTTACTTTTTTGTTCAATCGCTAATCCTGAAGATCCTGGTAAGATTAATGGGACAAATTATTCAAATTATTGCATCGTCACCGATCCTTGATAATTGTGCAAAGTTTCAAATTAAGGTTCCCCTAGTCGACGGCACGAACTATTTTGTGCGCGAGGTTAAAATGCATGCTATATTATCCGACAACATGTGCGAAATAGATAGATACTGTGATGAGCAGTAGAAAGCTAGTTCGCGTACGAATAAGCACTTTTGTAATTTTTTATCGAAATGGATGATGATTTAGGACGAAAACGAACGCGCGAAATCTTATAAACAGACCTTTGGGAGTCTAGATATCATGAAAAAACGACTAAATTTATATTTTCAAAATAAAATTATTTGCATTGTTGAATTAATAATATATCCCTGTATGGAGGCCGTTTCGCAATTTTACTTCTTCTTACGGTATATCTTTCCGCCCAAAGATGCGTTAAAATTAGTGTTGAAATTTGGAACTTTCGGCGCTATTAACTTTAATTTTTTTTGTTTTTTTGTTGTTTCCATATAGGGCTAGATAATGATTAGACAAATTGCTATCATTTTTATTTTGAACGTACATCTTTAAACAGTGGAGTAATCGCCAGAATACGTTTGTATGGAAAAATGATCGACTAGTGTAACCTTAAGGTGACGTTTTGAAGGGGGTGAAAATCACGTTCATAGATTCTGTTACATAGATACATACATACCAAGCTAATAAAAGCGTGTTAAAAATGACAACAATGTATGGGAATGTCAAACACTATCGAAATGTCACGTAATCAATCTCTTACATTTTGGCATTTCGACCATCGCTAACATCGAACGACAGTCTTGTCTAGAGCCTTCTAGATTCGATTCTTGAGTCGGGAATTGTATTATTGGGTTTTCCATCTAGAATTTCAAATTAGCAGCCCGATGTCTGAGTTTGTGGTTTATAGCAGCTAGCTTCCCTAATACTTACAAGTAACTTAAGGCCTCAATGTGTATATTCCTCAATGTGGCCGTGCGCTCGGAGCCAGAATATCAATAGTGAACCACCTTTTGGACAGTTTTAATTGCAGAATATTCTTTGATTTACTTAACCTTTAAGAAGAAATTCTAGCTTAAAATTTTTCTGTGTAAGATTATTTTTAAACATCCAAGTCGTTTTGGAGGAGTATCCAAAAGTAGCGAAAAAATATCGTGTTGTTAATTATTTTTTCAAGAAAAACTGACACGCATAACAAAACCATGTTTTACAAATAGTGTACATGAATCAATAATAAATATGTAGCGGCACCGACGCCGTCACTTGCGAACTAATGACATGACGTCACCAAATCCTGCATCGCGAATGCATTGTTTTCGGCGCGATTTGAACACATACATCAGTCCGACAATAACTGTTGGGCAGTTGCTAGGACCAGACACAACACCCGTCTGGTCGGAGAATGTTACCTTTTCTATGGAGGTTTGTGGGACTTTACACCCTATTCCGCATACCTCCAAAAAAATTTTTTTTTTCAAACCTTTAACCTTCCGTTACTCCTCCTCCATACTCCTTAAGTAAGCTTTAGAAAGTAACCGTTTAACGTCCCTAAAGCGGTGGAAGGCCCTTAAGCATAACTGGTAAAAAGTGTGTGTATGTTCTCGCTATATGCCCAACATAATACTGAGCGATGGCCGTTTTGCGCGGATGTGACGCATGCTTTTCCTATTTGTAATTAAGTTTTTTTTATGGTTTGCGTCCATGAAGACAGACGCAAATATTTTCTTTTCTTTTCTATATAATAACGATGAACACAGGTGTGATGTTATGTAATTGTGAAAGATTTTTCAAGTTTCTACGAAAAATATTTCTCACATAAAATATCTATTGAAGTCACCACCAAAGTTACTTAGCGAGTAAAAAGCCAATGTGTGTCAGAATATTTACGAGTATGATCGTAACGTCGTTAACGAAAATATGATCGTAATGGTTTGAAAAAGTTTTTGTTTTTAACCAACTTTAAAAAGAAAGGAAGATTCAACTCTATTTTTTTATGTGTGTCATATACTTACATACAGACAAAAACTCATGTCTTTTTCCCATGGGGGTAGGCTGAAACTACAGAACGCCACCTGATACGATCATTAAATACTTCTTTTGCTTCACTCACATTCATACATCTAGTCATACACACACGCTGGTTGAGTGCTGCGCACCTGGCCTTTCTGAAGAACATCACCAATAAGGTCTATGTATGTATTTCTAGGGCGTCCCCTCGTGTGTCACCCACAAATATAAATCTAACCAGATGACGCGATTGTATGTCCTTCGCGAGTCAAAAAACTGAGTAAATTTACGATCATTGATCGTACTTTGAGCTTTTCATTTAGCATTATCGACACCGGAAATCCATCGAATTCTAGAAAAATGCCTAATTATGCCACATTGAGCTGTAAAGACTGTATAGAAAAAGTTGGCAGAGGCATTGGAAATCTTTTCTTTCATTGGTAAGTAAATTTGTTTTTAAATTGAGTGTGAAAAAGTGGTTTGAAGGTGGATGAAGGGACTTGTAGTTAAATTTATGTCTGTGGTGTCACCTCATAACTTTTTACTGGCTGAACCAGTTACGGCATGCAAATTGTGTACAATCATGGTTTGTTAAAATCAAGATTGACATTGAAACATATAAAATATTTTAAGATATTAAATTAATATAATTTCCTCCTTAAAATTATATAAATATAGATTATTCAATAATCATTTATTTAATTCATTCAATAATAATAATGAATTCATTTCAATGTCATTTCTTGTATTATTACAATACATTAACATATAAATTATTTGAAGATACATGCATAATTGTTCTATACATCAAGTCACTGTGAGGTCTTGAGTTTGGAAAATTATCATTTAAGTAGTCATTCAAATTATAGTAATATTTATCATCTACAAGGCTCTTATTTTTTTTTAAATAAGGCAGTATTCATTGCCCTTATTTCTTTAGGTAGTTTATTGAAAATTTCAGGAGCCATCCGAAACACACTTTTGTGCATTAATGTGGTACGGGTTCGGCGCACACAGAGGCGAAGTGCGTCACGTTGTTGCCTATTATTGACTTCTGAGGCCAATGTAAATACGTTTTGATTGACCTTGACAAACATTGATATCTCGTAAATATGATGATGGCATGGGAGAGTTTGAATTTTGTACTCCTGGAAATACGCTTTACAGGTCTCAACTATTTTAAGTCCAAACATAGCCCATATGCACCACTTCTGTGCTTTAAAAATTAGGTCAATGTCAAAAATACACCATACCTAAGGACTGGAGCAACCAAACCATGATATGCAGTTAACAAGGTGTTAATATTTGTAATCTGTTTTAATTCATCTAACGCATAAATATACTGATTTATTAATTATTTTGCATAGTGTTTCAATCTGAGAATTCCATTTTAATTTGTTATCTACATAAAGACCAAGAATTTTTTTTGTTTGTACCTCACATACAGGTTCACCCTTATAGTTAATCTGAGGCATAATTGCTTTCTTCCGCTGATTAAAGTGGATTATTTTAGTTTTCCCTATGTTTGCCTGCAGACTATTAATGTCTAGCTATTTAATGATTGCATTTAGGGTACTGCTTATATCATGCTCATAAGACGCTCTGTCATTAAATTTAATAGCAACGGTGCTATCGTCAGCAAAGAGTGTCATTGGGTTTGAGTTTGCATTTGGAAGGTCATTAATGTATACTATAAATAATAGTGGTCCCAATACACTTCCTTGCGACACAACATATTGTGTTTTACGTCCCTTTGATAAGTATGTATCCTCCATCTTAGTTCTAATATTAAGACTGTTAATTTGTGTATACTGAATGCAGTTTTTGAGGTAAGTTACAATTAATTTTAAGATGTTACCTCTTATGTCGTAACACAATGGGAGCCAAAACAAGGGTGTCGTCGCCGAGGAAGTCTGGCGTGACGACATTGAGGTGGTAACGGGAGTTTGATCGGATAAGCCAACACAACAGAAAGATTGGAAGATGACCTTTGCCCAGCTGTCGGACAAAACAAATTAATTAAAAAAAAAAACGTCACATTGAGGCGTTATCGGGCGATTGGCCGGAGAAAGCAATACACCGAGAAGAGTGGAAGGCTGTGAAAAACCTGTACTGCCCAGAAATGGAACAATATTGGTTGATTAAAAAAAACACAGAGAATCAGTGAAAAGTTCAGTTGCGTCCATGGTTAAGCAAATAATGATCTCTACACGAGTTTTCTACTCTAGTAGTTTCAATTTACCGGTTCAATTTCAATTTAATAACTTAAGTTGAACAACTCAATTACGATAATTAGTTAATACGAACCGCGGATGTTGTGTCAACAATTTGTGTGTCATTAAAATGTTTGAATTACGTCAGACATTGTATCTTTGATTTTATTCATTTATGACGCTTATTAAGTTGTTTGCTACCTGCTTATTATAGACAGAGCGCAAAATATAATTTTGTCATCGACTATTCGCAGTCCTAATCTAAGCTTATATTATACATATATGCATAAACTCACGCCCTTTGTTTAAAAATGATGTCTTTGCTTAAGTTTGTCGTGGTTAATACTTCCGGCCCCGTGACTACTTTTAGTGTTTTTCGCTATTCATCATGGTTTCGGCTTTGGCCCTTCGCTCCTACTTGGAAAACTCACACTGTATTGAGTCCTGACTGTGTTCAATTCTGTTCTTTAGACAAAACGTTCCGACTCAGGTCAGGAACACTATGTATATAAAACCAACTTGCACCAAAACTAAACTCAAGTTAGTTTTTTTTTTCTTTAGGGGCATTTAGTCACAATTAGTAGTAGTCATTCTTTTATTTAGGGGCTTTTAGTCACAATTAGCCATCCCATCCCCATCATTACCTAAGCTTATACACATACATACATACACTTATTCTAATTTATCTAATATTTTATAAACTAATATGGCTGCTTCCGAGAGAGGCGCTGACAGGATACTTTGGAAAATTCCTATATCTATTAATTTTATTTTAAATCTATTCATCAGAGCCTCTCTCCCAGCTCCGGTCCTTACACATTCCACCAATAAGTGGTATACGTCTTCAACAACACCACACTCAGTACAGTTTGGGTTGTTCGTTATTCTCATAAGATGCTTAAACTTATTGCAAGGAATGTGTCCAGACCGGAGTCTGTGGGCTATTATGACAAATTTCCTATTAAGTACACTGTTGGCAAACCAGGGAACACGAGGTGGTTCACTTTGAATCGTTCTATACCAGATTCCTTTTTCTAGCGATCTTTCATTAAAATACTCTTTCCAATAATTTTGGCATACAGTCTTAAATTTAGTTAAAATTTCGAAATAACTTGGAATGACATTGGTTTCAATTCCATCTGATACGGCTTTTCTTGCTAAGCGGTCCGCTTCCTCATTTACCGGTAAGCCAACATGTGACGGAACCCATTGCAAAACCAACTTAACATTACTTAATGTGAAGTGATAAATTTGCTTAAGTATGGAGTAGGCTATCGAAACACCTCTGTAACCAGAGGCGCATCGAGCCAGATGCTGGAGTGCACTCTTGCTATCCACGAAAATAACACATTCATTACTTCCAATATTTCGGAGATATACAAGAGCTTCTGATATCGCAACAAGCTCCGCCATCATGATACATATTTGACTTGCAGATATTTTAAACATTCCGGTAACTTTATGTCTTGAGTTGTAAAAGGCGGCACCAAGATCATTATTTATTTTCGACCCATCTGAATACAATTTAAGCCAGCCGTTATATTTATTGTGTAAGTCCTCCAAAACAATAGTTTTTAATACATTATTATCGTACGATTTCTTAGGTAATTTTACACTATCAATCTGATCTTTAATGACGTTTTCTAAATTTATATTTGCTATCCATGTATCTAGGCCAAACATTTCTAATGGATAACTGGAAGATATAGATTCTCTTTAATTTCGGTATACATTATCGCTAATAATGGCGTTTTTTTATTTCGCCTATAACTGTTGGTAGTATAATTACTTAAAGAGTTTAGTAGTATATTTGTCAAATTGTTATCAAAAGATTTAGCTTTTAAGCAATATTTTATGGCCAAATATTTTCTTCTTAAAGTCAGATTAGGAATACACAATTCGGACTCCATAACATGGATAGGTGTTGTACGTATGAAACCTCCAATTATCCTCATGGCTTGATTTTGTACTTTGTCAAGCTTGCTTAGGTGAGATTTTGCGCAATTGTCGAATATAAAGCTTGCATAATCTATCCTACTCCTAATCAGCGATATATATAATCTGCGAAGATGTTTAGGATGGACACCCCAGGCTGTCCCCGATAGTACTTTCAGCAGACTCAAGAATCTTTGTGTTTTTTCCCATGTCTCATTTAAGTGTTTACCCCACCGCATCGTTCTATCTAACCACAGGCCCAGATACTTTATATGTTCTACTGAATTTAATTGCATTCCGTTTATATTTAAGTTAATTTGTTGTTGTCTTCGCCCTCTGCTAAAAACGCAAAATTTCGATTTACTGCTTGATAATTCTAATCCTAACTGTTCCAATAATATAAAAATTGAATTCAGCGCAGTTTGGACCTCGGAAACACTATCATTAAGACTATTACAACTAGTATACACTACAAAGTCATCGGCGTATTGTGAAACTATGACATTTGTTACAGTTTGGCATATTTCATGGGTAACAATATTAAAAATTAAAGGAGACAATGGGTCGCCCTGGGCGATACCTTTACTAGTCCATCTAACTAAAAACTGTTTGTCGGTGTTGTGGGTAATTCTGGATTTAAGATGTCTTTCTGTTAAGAATTTCCACAAATATTGGCAAATTTTCTTTCCTACATTAATTTTATCAAGTTTAAGGATCATACTATCTATTGTCACATTATTATAGGCATTTTCTATGTCTAAAAAGCATGCTAAAGTGGGTATATTTCTGGAGAAACCTATTTGTACCTGGCATACCAACCGAACCAGACTAACCAAACAGGAATGAGACCGTCTGAATCCTACTGTATTCATTGATAAGATCTTATTCCTTTCAACATACCATTCGAGACGTTTACATAGCAAAGTATGAAAGATTTTACAGATACACGAAATTAAAGAAATAGGTCTTAATTTAATGGGTATCTCTGAGTTTATGTTACTTTTAGGAATTGGGACTATTTGTATATCTCGCCATTGACTGGGGACGTAACCAGTCTCCAAAATTAAATTATATACTTGTAATAGGTACATTTTAACAACTCTGGGTAGATTGTGTATCATTGAGAAGGTAATTTGATCGTCCCCAGGGGCAGTATCTTTCTTTTTGAGACACCGTTCCAGTTCTTGACTATTAAATTTTATCTCTAGTGAAGTGTTAGTCGACGACATTGTAGGCATTGAAGGTATTACAAAATCAGGGTTTACAAAGGCAGGCAAAAACTCAAGTTAGTTGCTAACTAGAGGTTAAATTTACCATAAGTCATACATAATAGGCCCGTGTTAATAACACGGAGTTAGTAAAACAATCCAGAGTGGCGGCAGTTTTAAGATAGTTCCGGGACCTTACCATGTGGTGTCAAAATAATCATAGTTCCACAGTGAGAGTGAGACTAAGTTATTTGTCTTAATTACCTCCATCGCCCGCTCATTTACACCACCCCGCTCTAATACCGCCTTAAACGGACACGACTAAGCCGACAGCTAGCAAGCAACCAGCTGTCCACGCGCTTACAGCTAGCAGTCAACTACGACAACACGGGGAAAGCCCCGTGCTAACCGCTTTCCCCTTACCTTTTTCAACAAGCTAGCAACGTGCTTCAAGCGAGCAGTCAGTGTGTGTACAGCACGCTGGCTACCCGCTTGAAGCGCGTGATAAGCATGCTGTAAGCGAGAAGTCAGCTTTCGAGTAGTACGATAGCGATGCTAATTTGTGTGGTCAATGTAAAATATATCTACAGAGGACGTCCTGAATCTCACATTTCAATTAACATTATTTTGCCGGGTGGGAGCGGTATCGTTTAAGTCGGCTACGACCTTTAAGCCCCTGACTCCGGTCTGCGCACAGGCTTATGAGTGCTTTTAAGTGTCTTTAATTTTCTTAAGGTAATATCCCAGTCGTTGAAAAAAAGTGTGATAATTTAGCTAATTGCCAATGTTTTGATAAGATCAACATCCTTACAGATTAGATTTTTTTAAGATAAAAATAAATAAAAACAGAACATCACGACGGTACTTCCCGAACGGTACAGCAGAGGTGCACCTTTATACCTACATCCACATTTTGGCAGTTACGATAAAATTAATATAAGTAAAAGATAATGGTTCTTTATTTTAAAAATTACTACGCAGTTAATTTTGTAGCTTAGTAAAACAAAAATATTTTTAAGTATAGATTTCGGATTTTATTAATTCTGTACAAAATATTTCATCACCACAAAAGGATATGACATACTTTAAAACCTCAAAAAATTGGTATGATTTTCTCAAGAATACTCCATGCTACGAAATGAAATATTCACGAAAAATTTTCATTTCACCAAATTGCACATTCTTCAAGTAACAATTTGGCGGGTGCCATAATGAAAGACTCTTAAGTTACCAACCTAGCCACAGTTTATAGGGTTGTATTAAATTATGTATTAAATTCTTGGGAATGGGGAGTTGTTGACTGCATTCGTATGAGTTATGGCGATGTTAAGAAATTTAAGTCTGTATATCATCAGACGGCCTATTATGTATTTATGTGAATCAGCGTAAGATTTTTCAGTACCATGCTGGATCATACCTCGTAAGGATTTTATGCATAGCGGCATTTTTCGATGTTAGCGTTTGTTGAAATGCCAAAATGTTTAGGTTTGAGCACGTTAATATTTAAGAAGCGCATGTAAATCCCAAACATTTTAATTTGGTTAAAAAAAACAACCGGTAGACGTTGCGATGAAGGCCTCTCACCAGGTGGATCGATGAACTGGTGAAGGTTGCGGGGTTTCGCTGGATGCGGGACACATGGGACCGGTAATGTGGCGACGATTGAGGGAGGCTTATGTCCAGCAGTGGACTTCTTTCGGCTGATATGATGATGATTTTTGGATTAAAATTATTTTTTTCGTATCGATGATTCCCTCTTATTTAGATTCTCTTCGACCAGTACTCAGCCACGCCAATGGCCTTAGCGCTGGTCTAGCAAAAGTCTCGCATGGTGCAGGTGTATTTGCATCACGAGCTCGGGGCATCGTCTGTGGAGTGGTTTCGCAATAACACTGTTCCTGATCGGAGTACCACACTATGCATACGTACTACATACACTGACCATGTTGTGGTCGGTTTATAGAGATTGCCAGGTGGGCCATGGCAGATTAAAGACCGCTGGGAACTTTTCTGCAGGCTCAACATAGTCAGTTGGAGGTGAGTATTTGAGGAGTCACAATTTCATGCGTGCTTCGCTAGGAGGGTTATTATTTATGATATGATTATCAACTCAATGTCTTTTTGTCAAGAGGCTAAGTGAAATCTACTTAACTGTATCGGATGACGATGCGAACCATGATGTAGCGAACAATGTTTTCACCGTCCAATCTACGATGAGTAGAATTTTCATATGTTTCCCTTCGTCCATAGCTTAGTCATGGATTACAGTGCACGATCCCACCTAAAGTTTCATACAAAGTGAAACTAAGTATCTATACGTGTGCAGTTTAGCAATGCGCCTGGTTTCTAGGGAAAGCAATATTCTGGCATTTGGCATTTCAGTAGCGCTTGCAAATCACATACACTGCCCTTTAAGAAAATCATTTACAATGGCAAATATTTATTCACAGCTTTCAATTTACAGTCCTAACGCCAGATATATCCATATCGCCATGTTTTCATTTAATATTATTATCCAAAGCAACATAAGATTAACTTAACATCCTTTATGAGAACCTCTCGGTACTCCCACACTCCTGTGTGGGAGTACCGAGAGGTTCGACCTACGCAAGGATAACATTTTCAGTTCATTTTATACTTCGCACCTTACTCAGATCCTACTTAAATCGTCATTGAAAGTATAAAACTTTGTGAGATTTATGCTTTAGAATCTTGGGCTAAGTTTATTATGTACCTTATCGTTATCGGCACCAAAGATAATATAATACTACAGTACAGATACCCAATCCCATACAAAGAAATGTCACCTCCTTAAGTCGGGCTATTGGTCGGGCAATTTTTTCTTTCTCCATATTTTTAACAGGCGGCAGCACCAGTGACTCTTTAATAGCCCGAGACTGTGGTTTTCTAACGCCATTTAGTAGTTTGCCTAGATACTAAATCATATGGCAATTTGAGCGAGGAATCGTATCATGTAGGTACTCAGAGACGTTATTTGCCAGTTGTCCTTGAACGCTTACTTCGTATTCGTAATAATAACATTAGGTATGTTCGGTTCGGGACAGACTCCGCTCAGACCGCGGTAACTTCTTAAATCTAAGTGGTCGCATTGTGTTGCGAATTTCACAATATTCACGAATATTCCAAATCAATCAAAACTGTAGAATTCGTTGTAGAATTAAATGTAGGTAGTTAGCTTGCTTCCGCGGCAACGGAATGACACGAAGTAGGTACCTACTTCATGTCATTTTATTATTCACTATAAGGGTTATCCTTTTTTACCCGGCTGCAAGGAAAGGGTTATGTTTTTCGCGCGTATCTTGTATGTAAGTATGTGTGTAATATTCTTTAGTACCTCGTATCTTTCAAACCAAATGACGGATTTTTATAATTAAGACATCGTTAGATAGGTCTTGGCCACCCAAATATTCTTAGATAAGTGCCATTAAAAAAAATGGCGGATTTTGGGCTCCATATTGTAGAGGTTGCAATTTTTTATCTTCGTAACCCGTCGAGTGGGGTATCAAAATTAAGGGCTTTTAGTGGTGATTACAAAAATACATACCACGTATATGTTTCAAAACAATTTATAAAAAAAAAATACTTAAAAGTTGTAAATAAAAAAAGCTAATTTAAAAATCAAAAAGGAAGCGAACTCAAAAGCTGTAAACAAGTAAAAATCGTGCTGTGCCGTCGGAGGATCAGGCAGTTCGCGAATATGTATCCTCCGACTGCACAGCTAGTTATTTTCTTGTTTACAGCTTTTTAGTTCGCTTTTTAAACAGTCGGGTGTTTGATTTTTAAATTAGCTTTTTTATTTTAGGTTGGTACTTAGATATATAAAGAACAAGATGTTTTTACAAAAATGATTACTTTTAATACTTTAGTTAGGTACGCAGCATGGCAGGCAACCCTACCCCTCACCCCCGCTGTCACATGAAATTGTTAGCGCGTAGTGGCTCACGAAGTGTTTCGAGCCGTTATTAAGTTTGAATCAAACTGTACCTACTATGCGACACGTAAACTCGGACGGCAAGCGGCACACGCGTCGCGTTATCTCTTATTTTAGTACCCGTGCGATTTGAGTAGGCCCTAGCGCGATACGAGTCCTGTTCCAGCGAGGTATCTAGTTAATTCGACGTGTAAACAAGCTTCACAAAAAAGTGATTTTAAATAATAGACCAAAACTTTAATATTTGAAATTACGCCTATAATAAATAATATCTTTTAAATTACGCCTATAATAAATAATAACTATCCTACAAAATGAATCTTACGATGGATATATAGTTTAGGACAAATTGTGAAACACGACATCTATTGCAAATAACTCAAAACAAAACGAAAAGTCGATGGCTACTTTCAACTAATTTAACATACAAAGTCTTCACTTATCTTTTTTGTTCAAAAAACCTGATTAATGAGTGTAAATGGATAAATTAACATTAAAGAAGCAAGTTTTGATTTTTACTTAACTTATTTCAGCCTGAATCTACTGTTAAACATTTTTAATTGATTGTTACTTTCACATTTGTTACCTATGCTGCCATCTATGATCTTTTTTTAATACTAATTATAATTTGTATGAGTTAATACCCCATGTCGGCACTGATCAAGGGAACTAACGCTTAATCTACATAGTTTTTTCCCAACTTTATTAGTTAATATAACCGGCATTTCAAATTAATCCCAGTTTTTTACATGGCCGATCATCTGAACTATACCCATTTACCTGGGTAGCACAATACCTGTTGGCAAGTCTGGTGTCAGATTATATCTGGCTTCTGACTACCCATAACGATTAGTCAAAGATCTATAAGTGACACCCGGGACCAATAGCTTAACGTTCTTTCCGAGGCACGGAGAGGTCTCTGTATACTGATAATTTTACGTTCCAGCCTCCCTAGCCAAGTTCCAAACGTTTCGAATCTCTTTCTACAATCGTTAACGCCTTATATTTGTATGGTGGGACTACGTGACTTAACGTTCAGATGTGTCATTTCCATACATTGATTCGTTTTTACTAGCATTATCGATTGTCGTTTGGCTACAGCTTCCGTGATCTGATTTGTTGATACGAGTATAATACACATCAATTTTGAAATGTACAGAACTGCGTTCATTTTAATTAACCGATACTCCCTCAATTGTGGACCGATTTTGAAAATTCTTTTTTTGTTTGAACAAGTATGTTCCGAAATTGGTCCCATTTTAATTTGGTGAAGATCTGATGAAGAACTTTGGAGATATACAACAGAACTCTTCAATAAATAACGGCAAGTCTCTCGGGATTGCTGCAATCGCATGTCTGTTTATTGTTTATAATATTTCATAACATAACATCACGCCAGTTCGCTCTTAAGGGGTAAGCAGATCTCTCAATTTACCGGTTATGTTCAAGTTTCATGAAATCTATTCTGGCGAAATAGTTCCCTTACTAACTTGCCTATTAGGTACGTACAACTAAAAAGTGAAAAATAAAAAAACTTTTTGCAAAAAAATACTACTGACTTCCAAATACAAAACTACAAAGTGAAAAATAACTTTATTTTTTGAAGTCGGTGTCCATAACGCAAAAAAATGGTACCTACGAAAGACACCGACTTCAAAAAATAAAGTTATTTTTCACTTTGTAGTTTTGTATTTGGAAGTCGGTAGTATTTTTTTGCAAAAAGTTTTTTTATTTTGTTTTATTGATTGGCTCGCGCATGACGGACTTTAAGTAAGCGATGATGTCGACGACGGTGAAGCACGCTAATTTAGAAGACACAATTTAGCACATATCACGTGGAATGGTTAAATAAAGGTTGTTAACGACGCCCGTAAAAGACTTACACAGATCTTATTGTTGATGTTCTTCAGAAGGAGCAGGTGCAGGATTTACAAGCAGCGTACTTGAAAATGCAGTGAATAAAATCTCCTGGGAGGACATTTCTCATACGTAATATCTTACAAAAATCTAGCGCGTAATCAACTTTCGCACGTATATTTGTGATGTTGTTCGGACATGTCACTTGTACCAAACCTCAAAGTTTAAGACATGAGTGCATGTAACAGTGGATTTAGTAAGTAAACTTAAATTTATTAGGTTTACTTACTTGTGTGTACTTGGTGATTTATTACAAGAAAAGTGACATATATCGACCCCCATTTCAGCCGACAGCAAATCAAACAATGCCTACACTGATACCTTTCAGAAAAGTCTATGTTGCAAGGACCTTCTATAGACTCTTAAGGTACGGTTAGCAAAGAAAGTAAGTGAGCCTTTAGCTTTATTTTAGTTTTTTTTTTGAAACACTGCTTCTCGAAATAACAAAAAAAAATAAGACACAGAGAGAGACAAAACATAGATAAATGTCAAGGGTTTGTAAAATTATAATTGTAGACTTTAATAAAACCTTCAAAAGAGTTTTATCTGTCCAAGGGAACACACTAACGGGATTAAGCCCATCCCATCTATCCCATGTCTTTCCCAGGGTCTCAAACTGTGCCTATACCAAATTTCATCTACATAGGTTCAGCCGTCTAGTCCTAAAAAGGTAACAAACAAACAAACAGGGTTACTTTCGCATCCCTACTATTCATCCATATTTATATTATAAATGCGAAAGTAACTCTATTTGTCTGTTTCTACGCTTAAACCGCTGAACTCATTTAGATGAAATTTGATATTTTTTTATCACGAAAATCATCTTTAAGCCTTCAAAGGTCTTCATAAGCGGCCTATTGTATAAAAGTACGCTATTCGAAGTACTAATGCTACGCAGACGAAGTCGCTAGCAAAAGCTGGTTTATAATATTAGTATGGATACTGAAGTTATGAACTCGACTGTATTGCTGACTGTACTTAAGATTCCCTTAGATTATTTATAACTCGCATTTCTCGTAGATCTAAAATAAGTGTGGTTTGTATGTAGAAGTATATACAATAGGGATGTTTTCTCGGTAGAAAATGATAATTATATTTAGTCCATCAGTGAGATTATCCAATAATATTAAACACGTATTTTTTGCTTTATCAAATAAATAAAAAATGACAAAGATAAAGTTTATCAAATTGGGGGCTTGTGACGTCACTTTGTCAGTAATAGTGTAGCACACCGTGATGTCACACGATATTTCAACGCACTTCATCGTCGTATTTTTTTGTTTACGTGGCAAAATAAAAATACATGTCCAATATTTTTAAGTTTTCTAACTGACGGAGTAAATAGTTTTTTTTGGCATTTACCCTATTTTGGCTGAATATCGGTCTAGATAAAATCAGGCTCTTCATGTTTTGTTACGGGTAATACGTCTCGTATATCTTAGTTATATTAATGGTGTTTTCACCTTGTTTTGTTGCTACCATTCTTTATGGTTCTGCTGGTTTATTGTGAATTAATAAAATTGTTTGATAGTTTTTACTGTCGAACTGTGACACAATAATTTACATTTTTTTATCAAAAATGGCCTTCTTAATCAGCTAAGTACTTACTGAAAAGCCCAAAACTAGGTATTAATGCAGTCTACGGTACCTACTCCTAAAAATATAGGCTGCAGCAGACAGGTGCAACGTGACAATGTGACAATTAGGCCAGACCAATATATATGAGAAATATTCGTCGCATCGTCATCACATTATTGAATGGCTGGCGCCTTAAAACCATTTGAATTCTGCATCCCCAGAAGCACATAACTACTCTGGCTGTGTCCTCAATTTTTGTTTTATTGAAACATGTTTTCAGTTTCAAATTACCAAATATTTTATATCCGGAAATGTTATTAGATTTTTTATTGTACATACAAGGTTTTGTCTTTTTCCCCAAATGCAAGTTTAGCTCCTGGCTGGCTTCCAGTAACATTGTTAAAAAAAAACACGTTTGGAACATTTGCTTACTCTGGCATTAACCCTGAAACTTAACGATCAGTCGCTGTTCCAACGAGTAACGGTAATAGTCTACATTTACATCTAAATATTTATCTAGATGTGAAGATTAGATTTGAGTAACTAAAGGCGCCTCTACAAGAAGGTATTAAACAAAGTGGTATTCAATAACCGCAATATGTAGTTGCAGAAAGGTCCAAAATGAATTGAAATTACATGTAATCAATCTTAAACTTTTAGGATAGGTGACAATCGTCATCACTGATAGTTTTTATCCTACTACCGAAGGAGGGTAATGTGTTTATCAGATACGTATGTTTGTTTCTATATGGCGTTCTAGAGACAAACGCATTGGCCGATTTTGATGATTATTACGTCAATCGATTTGTTTTAACCTTGCGAGTCTGCATTGAAATTGGAAAATAGAAAAATGGCGGCTTTTTTTTTCTTTTTTTCCGAGCCCATCCTGTGGGGTATCAAAATAAAGGGTTTCAATAGGTGATTTCAAAAATATATTAAACATCTATGTTTAAATGTACCTAATTCGAAAAAGAATATCTCACCCAAAACGTTATAAATAACAAAAGTTAATACAAAAAATCATAAAACCCGAGTGCTTAAGAAGTGAACTAAAAATACGTAAACAAGAAGAAAATCATGCTGTGCAGTAGAAGGATACACCTGGTTTTCGCTTCTTAAGCAGTCGGGTTTTTTGACGTTTTGTTTTGTTTTTTTTTTCTCTTTTGTATAAAGCCCGAGGAAAGATCAATCAGAGGCTGTAAAGAAGTGACATTCCATCAATAAAATCGTCGCGATAGCGATTTGAAAAAAATACAGAAATATATGGGAATGTCAAGCACTATGGAAATATGTCACGTGATTAATCTAACCATTAACCATTTTGGCATTCCGACCATCATTTTCGCTCATAGAGACACACTTTATAAAGTGCCTTTGGGCGGTCTAACCGGTGCCAGTTTGCTGTGACTGAATAAGTGTAATAGAGGATCTGACATTTAACGTTTAACTTTTTTTTACGTTTTGTGCAGCTCCAAGTTGATTCTCTCAATTATACGTATTACAATTCAGTCCAATCTACGACGAACATTATTTCAGTCGTTTGTTTGCTCCCTAACAAAACGCAAGGAACATATGATAATTTTTACTGTATATACCGTGATCAATCCGTTACACATATCCCCTAACGAGATTCGAACCCGCAACTGCTGGTTTTGAAGGTAGGGAGTTACCAACCAACTACGCCAATCGATCGTCATCGGACATCTGGTTTGTATCGGACATTAGGATTAGCCACACAATACACAAGTACGAGTATATGCTAATGGTACCTTTTGGGAATGGAACATTCTGAGAATGTGACGTTTTGGGAATGGGAATTTTTGAGAAAAGGACATTTTGCGAATAGGACGTTTCGCGAATAGGCCATTCGTTTCTACGGTGTCATTTTGCAAATGTGAAATTCTGCGTCAGATCCTTATGACTCTATAAAAGTGACATTCGATATCAGCGAAGGCGATAGTCGAAATTTGAAAATTTAAGAGATTGATCACGTGATTTTTCGATATCGCTTGTCAATCCCATACAATTTTGCCTTTTTGACTATCGCTATCACCCAAGTAACTTACAATATATGCTAGAACAACTTGTGTTGGAAAGTGAGAAAGTGGGATTATTAATGAATACTGCAAAAAAGTGATGACAAATCTCACATAATGCCCGATAACCGTTAATGGCACCACAATTAATTATGAAGCAGAGTATACATACCTCGGACAGATCATATCTCCTAAAGACCTAACACTGAAACAAGTTAACAACAGGATAAACTTAGCATGGAAGTGATACTGGTCTCTCAAGGAGGTAATGAAAAACCCTCACGTGCCATTTAAAGCTAAGACAAAAGTATTCGATTCCTGCATCTTACCTGTTATGACTTATGGTTTCCAAACATAGAGCCTAACAAACCAAAATGTACGTAAGCTTGAAACTTGCCAGCATAGTATGGAACGTAGCATACTTAACATCAAATTAAAAGATAAAATAAAACTATATAACGTAAGAAAGCATACTAGACAAAGATATTTTATTTCAACTAGGCCACCAAGCGGCACTTTTGAACGTAATATACATTAAAATTTACAAGGAATAAAAATTGATTTTACCGTACATTCGGAAAGTAGCTTTTTATGGAGAAGAACGCACAAGAAACTCCATACTTACTCTTTTAAAAAAAATATGTTTTTTTTACAATATTTAGGTACATAAGTACATACATTAATAAATTTATATGTGTGAGGACAATGTTCCCAGAATCACTACACTCTATACTATGTTCAGGTACAAAGTATTAAAAGTACTCACACATGTACTGTGCAGTTACATAATAGGTACTAGAAAAACATTAGCATCCGAAGCAGTTAAGTTAAGACCAATCCCAACTGACGGCGCCCGTTCACGAACATGACGCATGAATCGGCATAGAATAACTGATATTAGCTATTGTATCAAAAAGCTGAAATGGAGATGGGCAGGGCATATGATAAGGAACAAAAAAGACAAATGGTCCAGGGACGTAACAGAGTGGTGCCCAAGACAACACAAAAGAAAGAAAGGAAGGCAGTGTTGTAGATGGGAGGACGACATTAGAAGGATAGCGAGTATTACATGGAGAAGAAAAACACAGAGCCGCTCAGTGTGGCAATCTCTTGGGGAGGCCTATGCTGGAAAGCAAGTCGATCTTCACGCAACGATAGTCAGATAATTAAACTTATAAAGTAAATGTAGTTTGTATGTAAGATTGTTAATTAAAGGCTATTTTTATTTTATTTTATTATTTTTATCACCACGTTTTCTATGATAGAATGTCACTTGTCTACGGCCTCTGTGCATGCACAAATGATGAGACTGTTTACAGTTCCAGCGATTTTTGGGCAGTTATTCCTCCAGCCGTAGGCTCCACACAACAGGCGTGCAAAACTTATCATCATAATATCGGCCACACACTCTGGATTTTAGTGATGTCAGACCACAGACATAAATCTAACTAGATAACGCAAGTCCCTTCATCTGTATGAAAACCAAGCTTGCCACGTTTTTACACAGAATTTAGAAACTTATTTACTTACCAATGAAAGAAAACATTTCCAATTAATTAGATTTTTCCTAGATTTCGGCGGATTTCCGGTGCCAATAAAGCTAAATGAAAAACTCAAAGTACCAAAGAATTCTCATCAGCGACTGATGATTCTGATGTGAATTAAAATGCCGCTTTGTTGAGACTAAAGCCTTATGTATGGTAACCTGTACAACATTTTTATTGTACAAAGACATACACAATAATACAACCCATGTTCTTAAAGTAATCATAATAATTGTATGTTTGCTTTTTTTTTGCGTTTTCGAAAGGAAATTGTCTGCAATTAGGGCTGGATACTGGTGTAGTGTGTTTGATTAGATCTTGCCTTTCGTGTTCAGACGTCGTTCTATTTGTTTTAGAACCGCGACAAAGGTTGATGAACTCTTCTGCTTTAGTTAGACAAGCTCTGATATTAGAAGAAGCTCTAAAAGATTCAAGAAATGACTGATGAGTACAAGAATAGGCAGGTACACTACAAGTAAATCGTGACGTCAATAACTTTGGTAGCCTCCATTTTTCCTAATAATAACACCCCACAAAGCTCTACCCAATCCCATTTTATTACACATCAGGGGAAGATATTAATAATAATAAATACAGCTTTTATTACAAAAATTTCGGGGTTTCTCGTTACCATAAATCGTAAAATCCGAAAATCGCGCGGGTTGTAAAAATCGATTAAGGGGACCATAACTCAATGCTAAGGATTTTTTGGGACTAGTCTGGCCGCAGTATTTGTAACCATTTCAACTTCTAAAAAGCCAGAACAGTTGTAACCATCATAAAAATTAAGTCCCGGAGAAACGATTTATCTGTCCTGAAAGAAACATTAAACAGAAAAGAGAAGCGGGGGAGTAAAAGAACATCACTTTTACTTCCATCCGTACTAAGCAGAAGACAGAGCTAGACCAATAGGCACGAAGGACGTTAACAGCTTCACTTAGTCCACGGATTACGGATCAAAGCTTCACGGAAAAAGTTCGTGAAGAACCGTCCCGGTCCGTTCGTAGGCATTGACGTGCAACTCGGCTTGTTAGAGTACGAAATAAATACATACGATGCAAGCTAAAGTCGCACCTGTCACTAATAAAATAACCGAAAAAGTCGCCTTCGTAAGTATGTGCAAAATGAAAAGACGTAGTGAAGACCATTTGGCGCAAATCTAAAGAACGCTTCTGACGCTGAGATTGGCTTGGCCATCTACTGGTCCCACAATATTTAAAATGTATTCGATCTACTCGGAAAGAAAAAGAAGAAGAATTAATTCGGCGTCAACCAGTGAATACCGGCTATCACTGAAAACCAGTGCTGTGGCGCTATGTCGTGCGCGTGTCCCAGTATTATGCTGAGTGATTACCGTTGCGTGGTTGTGACGCATACTTTGTAGTATATTTTAAGTTTTTTTTTTTATGTTATGCGACGTCTTTGGACAAATCAACTCTTCATCTTTCCAAGAATAGTTCCAGTTTACAATTTTTTTTCTCAAACTGAGATAAAATAGCACCTAATTTTCCTAGATACGCTCAAGTTGACATAGGTCTGGATTTAGGATTTTCCAGACCAGAACAAAAAGAACCTATACCATTTTCAGCGCTAGCTTACTGAACACTGAAGAGATTCGTTTCATCTCGAAATGTAAAGGACATTAATTGATTTGATTAAGAGACCAATGAATATGGAATTTTCTCGGACCATTGACGCTCATAACTACAAAAGTTCTTTAAATGGCGTTAACAGTTAAATGAGAACATTTAATCATTATATTGAACTCAGTTTCTTGACCTTTCACCTTTAATCAGTGAAGTTAATAAAAACGACCAGAGTCTTGGAAAACATAGTTAGAAGGATGTTCCTTTCGCTATATATAATAACAGGCGCAAAGAAAAAATAAACTAGCTTCCGCACACAGCTTCGCCCTTGTCAAACGTGTTTTGCTATCACAATAAGGGACTATTGTACCTACTTTATTGGGATAAAAGTGTATCTGTGCCAAATTTTATCCAAATCCGTTCCGTGATTGAGTAACAAACATCTCATACAATTTTGACGTTTTTTAATAGCTATCGCCACGCTTTCAATCATATAATGTCACTTGTCTGGGGCCTAAAGTGCCATGCTATCAGCGATGGTAATGGTTGAAATGCCAAAGTGTAATGGTTGAAATCATGAAGTGGCATTTCGATAGCGTTTGACATTCCCATACCGTTTTTAATTATTTTCCAATCTCTATGGCGACGCTTTCGTTGACAGAATGTTACTTGTGAAGTTATGCGAAGCAAAGAACCGGGTTATTAGACGACTCGCACGAATTTAACTCGCCTGAAAAGTGCGAAACGATCCCTTTTAAAAATATTATTTTTTCTGTGGCGATTTGCACGATAACTTCGTTTATCGGTGTGCGAATCGAACACTCCAAAATTATGTAGTAGGCAATTTGCACACACATTGTCCTTTATGCAATGCCGTTAAGATAAAGTACACTCAAGTAAAGAAGTATTAAGGGTTAAATATTGTTATTGATATGGAATGAGACAAAACACAATAAAAAAATAAAAAAAATAACTACAATATGGTTTGAGGACGTATTCCACATTGGGCACCCACTTGAACGGAAATTGATTGAATAGCACCTGATGTATTCCACATACGGTACCTATCCATATTTGCCTCAATTTATTACACAAAATTAAATGGCATCTACGGATCATAAGGTTCTTACTAGTGTTGGGACGTTTATTTTTCTAGGACATCAAAATCTAAGTTTCAATTGAATTCAGTATAGATATTATTAACGTGATAAAAATATAAGTTTTTTAGGCAGATGTTGACATTATAAGCATTTATACCCAAACTACCAGGAGGCCAGAATCATGAAGAAGTCTTACTATTTGCGAGGTAGGTAACACTAGTAGGCAAACCACCAGGAGGCCAGAATCATGAAGAAGTATTAACAGGGCTAGAATCATAAGCGGTAGAGACTAACGGAGCACTAGAACTTCAGAATCGAGAATCACCCGGTACTCTTTTTACCGCTCAAGTCTCCAGTCTAGCTTCCTCATGATTAAAATCACCTGCACCTGAAGCCAAGTGGAAAATCTACAATCGATAACGCTAGCAGAAAACGCATCAATGTATGGGAATAACACGTATCAACGTTAAGCCACGTGGTCAGACCATACAAATAGATGGTGTTAATGATTTTATAAAGAGATTCTTTACGAAAACGCATCAATGTCTGGTACTTAAGTTAGTCTTAGCCGGTACCGGAATGAGCTGATAGCGTATAGAGCTTTTTCTTTAATTTTTTTAGTAGCGTATATTGTTGTATCCCTCATATTGTTTTGTCGCCAGTTTATTATATCTAAAGTACATATATCCACATTTTAAGTGGTAATTACTAATTTAATGCATTGTTTTCCTAGTTTTTAGTAAAATATATATGAACTTCGATACATTTTTCATATTATTTCCGAGACGGGTGAGCATGACTGTACTTTTTTTTATTTTGTGTTCCCTAAAATATATTTTTTGCCAATTGCCTACTATATAATTTTGGAGTCGTCGATTCGCACACCGATAAATTCACTTCGGGCGAATCACCACAGAAAAATTGATATTTTTAAAACGGGTTGATTCACACGTTTCGGGCGAGTACGGTTGTTGGTAGTATGCAGGCAATGTGGCGTCGCTTGTTCCGCAGTGGACGTCTTTCGGCTAAAATGATGATGATGATGGCCCAGAAGTTCTAGAAAGGTGACATGTTATCCAAGAAAGCGTGGCGATAGCGATTGAAAAAACCGGCCAAGTGCAAAACGGACTCACGCCAAAAATATTACGTTTGTTAGGCACCACATTTTTTTTTTTTTTTTGTATTTGTTGTTATAGCGGCAACAGAAATAGATCATCAGTCTGTGCTAATTTCAACTGTCTGGCTATCACAGTTCATGAGATACAGGCTGGTGACAGACAGACGGACAATGGAGTCTTAGTAATACCCGTCCCGTCCACGGGTCCCGTTTTTACCCTTTGGGTACGGCACCCTAAAAATTACAAAAAATGTATGGAAATGTCAAACGCTAACGGAATGTCATGCGATCATCGGACATTCCCATCGCCATCGCTTACATCGAATGATACCTGTCTAGAGCAAAAAACAACTAGAAATAAAATATACATACTTTTTAGTAAAGTCAGTGATAGACACAATTGTAATACGAGAAATAAAGATAAGTTAGATCAACCATCTTATAGACTAGCTAAAATACACTCATTTTTCATGCGGCACTTTGTTAAATTCTATAACAAAACACCTTGTGATATATTAAAACTAAATGAAAGTAAATTGTAAAATTTAGTTAAAAGCACACTTTGTGAAATAGCATATTACAAATTAGATGATTATATTCAAGATAAGAATGCTTGGAAACTTGCTGGTCCTGCTCCATAGGGCAATCTTTAGTTTAGACAAAATCAAATTTGAAATTGACTCACACACTGTTCCGTTGTTGTTGAATTAGGTATTTTACCTATGTTTTCAACATTTGTTAGTATGTGAGAACCATGTTCCCATTTATCAAATTAATGACCTGTTAATGCTTTTAATACTTTATACCTGTACGTAGTATAGTGTGCAGTGCTATTCCAGGTGCATGGTCCTCACATATATGAATTTATTAATGTATATACTTATGTAAATATTTTAAAACACCTTTCTTTTTAAAAAGAGTAAGTATGGAGTTTCTTGTGCATTCTTCTCCACGAACTTTCTACTTTTCCGAATGCACGGTAGAATCAACTTTTATTACTTGTAAATTTTAATTTGTGTTCGACGTTCAAAAGTGCCGCTTATTGGACTAGTTGAATAAATATATTTGACTTTGTCTTTGAGCCCCAGGTCGCCGTGGTGGCCAATGGTAGCGCGGAGACTTCGTGGTACGTGGTTTTGTGGGTGCCAGGGCACATAATAATCCACCCGGTGGGTGCCCGCATTATCGAGTCGGGGTCTCAGTAGCCGTGGCTTGGTCACCCGCGGTAAAGCGAAGGGGAACCCGAGGAGGGGCCGCTCGTCATGGATTTTTCCGATTTCGGCGTAGTGGCTAACAAATACGGTTGCGGTGCCGTATAGTAACAAGTGACATCCCAACTGAGGCGAGTCGCGATGTCGTATGGGGCTTCCCACCGTCTGATGTGCGGACGCGGTGGGGCCACAGGAGAGTTCCCTATCCCCTGCGGCCAAAATGTGTTAGGCGGCGGGGCCACTAAACCGACCCGTCACAATGGGATCTGGGGTGCCTTACACGGGGTCGTCAGGAGCCCATGTTCTGGTTTAGTTCCTGGGGTGACCACGGCGTGCAATGTGTTCTTTTGCGCCGGTGATGGGGGGTACCCCCAAGAGGAGGCTCCGGTGACGGACAGCCGCGACGAGTTCACGGTGAGTGCTAACGCGTGCCCGTATTGTCGCCATAAGCGGCACATGAGGACATCGTGGCGTTTTAGTGGGTTGAAGTTCCACATAACTGCGCTATTTCCCGGTGGTGGCACATAGTAATATTATGGTTTAAAACTTTTTAGCAGGTGGCCTCACCTTAGACATTATTGATCTATAACGACATACAAAAATAAAGTAATGTAGAAGGCGTAGTCAGAAGTGTACAAATAAATAGATAGATTACTTTTGTAGCTCATATATTTTGTAAGAATTTTACAATATGCCTGCCTTCTGGGCGGCTACACTAGAATTGACAATCAAAAACATATTCACTTATTTTCTATTCCAAATTCATTTACCTTTCAAGTAATACCAATTGCCAGTATTTTTACAGGCAAGTAGGTTGCCTTCTAGTTAAGCAGAGTCCTCACATGAGCTACGCCCCTGCGAATAGACGCGCAGAATCATATGAAGTGCTTCTATTCTATGTCTTGAAAGGTTACATGAATCCTACCTTACCCTAACCCGAGCATTTACCTAATAGGGAAATCACATTTACAATTGAGGTACGACCCTTAAAAGGGGAAGGCTTAATCATGACAAACGAGTTATCGGACGCTCCGATATGTGCTTTTAACTTCAGTTGACGTGCACATACGCACTAACAATTCAACGCCGTCATGCTTGAACCTCCTTGACCAAAACCCTAAAAAAGGAACAAGGCGTCCTCCCAACACAAGAATGACGCGTCAACTCACATCGACCCGGATGGGGTTTAATCTCAAAAATTCAAATAAGACACAATTTTTCGATCTCGTGCGTTTATCAGGCCAGAGAAGGAAAGGCTGGATCGCATCGAATTTCTAATCCTATTCATAGAGCTTGCACCAGGGTTTATTATTATAAATGCATTTATTATTTTAAACATCAGACATAAACTGGACCAATGATGTCAACTCGACATCCTTTGCAAAGGCTATGCCCCGTTAGCAAAGTCGGTTTCAGTTATGACTATTACTTTAAGAAACCCCTAGGTTATACTATTACCCTGGCTTGTGCCTATGCCTTAATCGCATAACCAAAAAATATTTCTTCGATGCGTGGCCAACGTTGCCAGCCTCTTCTTCCCCCTCCGGCTCACAACTCATCAGCACATGCAACGGAAACAACTAATTAATTATATATATCGATACTATTTGAGAATATCGATAAGAAAACTATCGATACATTTTTTCCTACTTTCCCATCCCTATTAACATCAATATGTCAAATTTGATAGTTCTCATTCATATATATTTTTTCTTTTAATTGACAACAGGCCTCTTCCTATATGGAAACCTTACTAACCTTAACCCATTCTTATCTATTTAAACCTATCTATTATCCTACTCTAACATTAAAAAGTTTTTCTATCTATTTACATGCATCTATCCTAGGCTTAACTCTCCTTTTCGCCAAATTCTATCTATGTGGAATGGACCTTATATCTCTACACTAGCTGTCCCACGCGGCTTCGCTCCCGTCAACTGGCTACCTACCTACCCATCAACCCTACCTACTCTACATACATGATTGTTGTGTAATTAAACCGTTTACGCAGCGCACGCAACGGAAGCTCTCAAAAAGGAATAATTTTGCCCGTTTTTGCAACATTTTTCATTTATGCTCTGCTCCTGTTGGTCGTAGCGTGATGTTATATAGCCTATAACCTTCCTCAATAAATGGACTATCCAACACAAAAGGAATTTTTCAATTCCAACCAGTAGTTTCTGAGATTAGCGCGTTCAAACAAACAAACAAACAAACAAACTCTTCAGCTTTATAATATTATATAGTATAGATAATATTAGTATAGATAACTAGTCCTAACTATGGTTCGGCCTAACTAATCTGTGGCTAATACGGCGCATAGAATAAAATTAAATTTAACTATGGTGTGAACACTGTGCTTTATTATATTATTTATGGCATTATGTGTCAAACCAATTCTTATAATGAAAACTATGCTTTACTTTTGACAAGGTTTTGACACTGTCCTTTTTTGTATTATCTGTGGGACTACGTGTCAAATCAATTCTTATAATGAAAACTATGCTTTACTTTTGACAAGGTTTTGACACTGTCCTTTTTTGTATTATGTGTGGGACTACGTGTCAAACCATTTCTTACCATGACATCTATGCTTTCAAAGCATTTATTCGCCTTTGGGGCTTATAAGACTTTTCTATTAATATTTGACTGTTTCTGACTTAGTCCTTATGGATTTGTATTTGGACTTCGTCAGTAATTTCAAAAGCTAATCCTATTTAGTAAATAAAGACAAGGTAGAGGAATATTTAATTTCATAAAAACATATACAGATAAATAATTCAAACAATCATTCGCATTTAATTTCATTCGATGCCCAGCGCGCATCGCAAATTCCTTACCGTATTCATTTGCACGACATGAAAAGAAAACATTGGTTAATAAAGCACAAAATTAAAGACACAACATTAAATAAATCAGTTTGCATAAATACAATATTTACAAAATTTTATACCTAATCTTCTTTCTATAAAATTTCCAAAATTTGCATTTTACGAGTTCGAATTGCTTTATGTATTCGCAATGCAAAAATCTTTGTACAATGTTCCATCTAAGGAAAATATGATGTGAATATTTCCTTGCAACAATCTTACTTGAACCAAACCTTGCTCCCCAAGAAGTTTCATTAAAAAATCTTTTGTATTTAATTCGGATCATAACTTTTTTATTGATCGCCTTCTTTGAATTTATGTTGGCGCAATAAGAAATCTTACTAAAGACTCTTTTGAATTGCCTATGGATCTCTTTCGGTTTAATTCGAGAAAAACCTTTCTTAATGGCTGTCAACTTCTTTCTTTTCAAAATGACTTTTATAAAATTTTGTTTTATGTCAGAATGAAAAATTTCAATATCATTTTCAATTTTATGGTTGAAATCAATGGAATTCTTATGCATTTTAATATCAGAGACATATTGGTGTCCAAATGGAACCACAACTAGTCGTTCCGACGAAATCTTATCACTGTTCTCTGCAAGACAAATGGAATTAGTGGAGTCAATTGGACTGGACCGATACATCACAATACCCTCGTCCACGCACTCGCTGTTGGATAGGGAGTCCAACTCCTCGTCAGCCGGGCCGTCCGCGCACTCGCCCTGGAACGACGACGAAGACTCTACCTCCAACTGGACATCGACGGGGCCGTCATCTCCCCTGGTCTGGTCACCTTCGTGCTCCAACATGCAGCTCTCTCCGTTGGTGTCATCGCCATCAATTGCGTCGCCTTCTCCGTTAACGTGGTCAACGCTTTTTTCACTGCACTGTATATTGTTTTGTGTTTGTTCGTCCTTAATCACGATACTAGAAAATAAATGTGCATTAACATCCTCACACAATACATCAGGTTGTTTTTTATCTGCTTTTATTTTAGCAATTATTATGCGCTGTTCGCAATAACGGCATCTGCGGTGAAACATAGAGAATTCACTCCTCAAGCGATCGCATAACACTTCAAAGTCCATGTCATATTTAAAAATCATACGGTAAAAATAATATGCAGCCCCCTGCAGGAATCCTCCCAAGATCAGACTGTAGTCGCTCTCTCTCCATTCATTTATTTCGGCCACTGACTTGAATTCGGTTAAAAATTCTTCTATACAATACCCGTTCGTTCCCGTGTAATAACTATCCATCATGCTTGCTTTATGCTCAATTACACTAAATAATAAAACCACTTAGCTTTATCGGAATAAAGCTAAGTCGAGTAAGAGTCGGAACTCTTCCTTATATTTCCATCCGCTTAAGAGAGGGAATAAGAGGTAACAACCCTCTCTGTTAAAACTTATCTCGCTTTATGTACGCCGATAGGGCTTCGTGCACTGTATATCGCCATGCACACGCGAACTTCTGTCTTTAAACACTTTCAACGTTTTTCACTCACTTATACGTATACTGTATTAACATTTATCATTTCCTATCTTCTGGGATTCTGTACCCGGAGCATCCACCAAATGTAGAAGGCGTAGTCAGAAGTGTACAAATAAATAGATAGATTACTTTTGTAGCTCATATATTTTGTAAGAATTTTACAATATGCCTGCCTTCTGGGCGGCTACACTAGAATTGACAATCAAAAACATATTCACTTATTTCTATTCCAAATTCATTTACCTTTCAAGTAATACCAATTGCCAGTATTTTTACAGGCAAGTAGGTTGCCTTCTAGTTAAGCAGAGTCCTCACAGTAATTTCACCTTGAGCGAAACCTGCCAGGAATGAGAAAACGATCCTCTTAAAAACTGAATAAGTAAAGCACTTTGATTACACCTATGTCACGGGTTCAGAAAGTACATAAATGTTTGTAAGTAGTAAAACATTTTTAAGGTGGTTGCCCACAGTGCGTATACAAACGCCGACGCACCATAGGAAAGTTATCGTCTGTGGAAACGCAGGCAGTCAGCAGCGGTGTGCAGTAAGTCAGTACCATCCTTTTTCTTCTTTTTTGATGGAGCAAAATTACACAAGAAAATATCCTCAAATGTAAATAAATTACACTCATTAAAAACATTCAAGAAGCAATTAGCCAAATGTTTAACATAATATAACTGAATACATTGAATGAGTGACATATTCTTAACTCATGAAAGCAGTGACGAAATCGATGTTAAACATCAAACTTGCTTCAAAAGTGCAGTGCGAACTAGTTTTTGTTCTCTTTCAATTTGCACTAGGAATGATAAAAATGGCATCTAATATTACAACAAATCTCAAGAAATGTAGCGGCATCTATTCCGCCACATACTAACTAATGACCTGGCGTCACACGAAATCCTGCATCACGCAAAAGAGAGTTTTCGTCCTGATTTGAACACTTAAAACAGTCAGGCGACAACCGTCGTCGGGCAGTTGCCCGGGCTAGGGGGCCTACTCCCGAAGCTCGAAGTCCGTAGTTTCGACCTTAGTTACGGGCGTTTCCTACTCCCTAACACCTACGGACGGATGATTCGTTCGGGGCCTGAACGAGGAATGAATGACAACACAATTTGACAGTTTTACCTATTCCCGATGCGTTTTTATCCGTTCGAAAAATTGAATTTAACACTTGTTATAACGGATCGTTCGTCAAGATATTACGACATCAAAATTGTCATCGTGCGGTCGACGAAAGTTGACGAAACTTATAATTCCCAACGACGGCTGCTTTTTTAATGCTCGCTGAAGATCTACTGGAAGAGCGGAGGCAACGTCGATGACATTTGCGCCAAAACTTCCAGTTGGCAAGTATTCCCGACGTTGAGTTCATAGGGAACTATAGGCTCACTCGGGAATTATATTTGAGGACTTGTGTGAGGAGCTAATACCTCTTTTGCCTCAACACTTACGACAAAGTGGTGTGGAGACAATTTACTGCAATTGCTGGAAAGAAATAGATACTTATGCAGTCTCACAAGAAAACTTTACAAATAAAGCCAATATAAATGCATTGGTATTTGTATGACTAGATCTATGAATGTGAGTGAAGCAAAAGAAGTATGTAAGGATCATAGCAGGTGTCATTCTGTAGTTTCTGCCTACCCCCATGGGAAAAAGGAGTGAGTTTATATACCTTTGTATTATTGACTTTTCACAATAAAAGCATTGTTTTTATTATACATTTTTTTTATTTTTCACCATTCAAATCTGAATAAATTTAACAATTAGCAACACACTATGACTTATACAATAACTACAAAAATTGAATAGAATATACTTTATAGTAAACCATAAAATTATACACATTTACAAGAAAAACTTATTTATACGGGTACAAAGGCGGTCTTATCGCTGACAGCGATATCTGCCAGACAACCTTTGGATGGACTGAAAAACTTAGAATTAAAAAGGCTACCCCAGTCTGCGGTGTACTGCTATTAGATTAAAACATAAATATATACAAGATTATATTACTATAATAAATAACATACAAAAACCTATATATAAACATACATACATAAAAAAAAACAACTACAAGAGGCAAAAAATAAGTTCCATTTCGTTTAGTTTTGAATTTGGTAGTTTACACACTTGATTATTTACCGAAATTAAGTGTTGATAGGAAAACAACCTTTAAGGGTATGTGACTACCCTACTTGTTAGTACGAAAATCGCCAAAATGTTGAAAGAAAACGAAAAATATTTATTTGTGACCCGCACAGGAGACACGAGAAATAAGCAAAAAATTAAACAATAATAAAAATACAACCCCAAGCGAGACCCAAAAAGGAAATAATGCAGCGCTGATATTCTAATAATTAATATTGACACTTCAATGTGGTTTTCTTTTTACTTATCAGTCTTAAATTATTGGTAGGACCTTAATTTCTCTTACCTGTCTACTTGAGTCTCAAATACCTAATAATCAGAATAAAATTAACATTTAACACACTATAACAATCAATACATAGATTTCCTCTTATTTATCAGTCTTAAATTATTGCTAGGAACTTAGTTTTTCAAGAATAATCCAGCTTTACTTCATCGAGCATCTTATTTCTTCTAGTTTTGATTATAAGCCTTTGCACTTCCGCTTTCGGCAGGTATGCATATAGCAGCATGGGTGGATGAGATGGCGTCTAGCTGTCTTTTTGATGGACCCTGTACAACAAAAACCGAATATCATTGACGGATACAATAAAAAATATATGATTGTGTGTCTGTAATTTATTAATATTTAGTAAAAAAAAATTGTCTACTACCAAAAATTATAAATTTTGTTAAGTATGTATTAAAAAAGAAAAACCGTTGGAAAAGCTGGTTGGACTTGACTAGGTTTGTGGCTCTTCAATAATCGATAGGATCTTTAACTCCATTTGGGAGCGGGTTGGTGCTACCAATGGACCTGTAGCACATGCTGACCGTCTGGCAGCTCCAGCAGCTTTCTTGGCCAAATGTTTTTAACAGTCCACACCTAAAATTTGGATATTTGGTTAATTTAAATTGCATGAAAGGTATAATATATAAAAACACTATACTCGTAAGTACTCCTACAGATAATAACCCAGTCAGTAAATAATAAAAAATGCCTTTGCCAAAGCTGGGTTAGTCATGATTTTCACATATGTAATCGTGATTGTAACCCCTACTGACTGGGTTATAAATATTTGCAGGATGACTGACAATGATTGTGTGCACTTTACTGAGGACAAGACCTTAAAATCATATTAATATTGACGAGTAATGTATTAAACTCACCGTTTGCCACTACTCCACGGAATTAGTGCAACTTTTCATTGAATTAAGTTGCTCAGGTTTTCCCACAGCCGTTTTGAGCGAACTTATGAAGACGACGAGGGCCTCGATTTGTGCGTAAGTTGCTGCTTAAGCGGTTGGGCCATTTTAATGAATTATTAATGAAAACTAAATTCCTCCAAGGTATTTATTTATTATTTTTGACAAATCATTTGAAAGTTGCTGTCATAAAGAAAAAAAAGCAAAGGTATCAATAGGATAATGCCGCTTTCCAATGACAAAAGTAATTCATTTCTATATTTAAAGACATAAGAAAAGTAAATTGTTAAAGATATGGTCATTTCCTAACGTAAACAATATTTTATTTTTTGTTTAGTAAGCTTGAAACCACAAACTAGGAAAACCGGTAATCGACCGATAAAATAGTGCAACTCTAACGTCATCTTTCGTTCGTTCACGAAAATTGTTAGTTTCGGAATACTTTCGAATGGCTCGTAACTTCGTCGACGAAGATCGGGAGTAGGCCCCCAGACACAACATCCGTCTGGTCAGAAGATTCTCCCTTTTCAATGGAGGTTTGCGGGACTTTACACCCTATTCCGCATGTCTCAAAAAACTCACATGACACAGATCGAAAAAGAGTCTTGGTGTGTCCGTGGTCGTCAGCCTTGCGCGATAATCCACAAAATCACGCACCGTGAGAAGCCAGCCTTAGTATGTACTCGTAATAAAACATTTTATAGCCATAAAATAGGCTGGAGATGCGTCCCTTCAGATTATCTTTTATGGACCTTTCATTCGTGTTAATAGATTTTTTATAGTTTAGGTGCCTATTTTGTTGTTTTTATTTATATTTCTGGCCTAAATAATAGTGTATTGGCTATTAAAGACATATGGAGGCCAAATCGTATACTTGAAAAAACAGCCAAACCCCGCACATCCCTTTTCATTATCGGACTACCTACTACTACGGCGATGCGCCACCTATACATGGTAAACATCCCTCCCATACGCACTAAACGTTTTAGGTATATTTTTATTATGCGTACAGCTAAGGAGTGGAATTCCTTGCCGAAGAGTAAATAGGTTACTTCTAGGCAAGCGTGTTTCACCGTCGACCACATCATCGCTTACCATCAGGTGAGATAGCGGTCAAGCGCGAGCCTGTTTCAAATAAAAAAGCAAGAAGTCAGGAACAGTGCTGTCTAGCATTCAACCTTGTGAAGGGCTAAGGCCAAAATGCGATATTTACTGGCCACTTTCGGCACTCTAAAAAAACTTATGAAGAATATATTATTAAGAAAAGCTGAGATATTAATATGATCTTTTGAAATTGTGGGCTTTCCCTAAATTATACGACTTTGAAAACTTCGATTTCACGAATATAAAAGTTGTCTGATTTAGGGCAAGCCCAAATCCCTCAGTGTTCTTTCAGTAAGCCGTTAGCTATAATCGTTCGTCCTGCAGTCTTATTGCAAAAGTGAACTTCGCAAGGCAAAGGGAAAAGCATATGAACAATCGACCAATAACAATTATTGTATTATGTGAGATTAATTTTGTGAATGTTGTGCACGTTTGTTATTGATATAAATATCAGTATAAGAATCTCTCCTCATGAAATGTAATAAGACCATGTTTGTGTTTGTGTTGTTGATGTCCCTTCATCATCATCATCATCATTTCAGCCGAAAAACGTCCACTGCTGGACATAGGCCTCCCCCAGGCGTCGCCACATTGACCGATCCCGTGCGTCTCGCATCCAGCGCCTTCCCGCAACTTTAACCAGGTCATCAGTCCACCTAGTGGGAGGCCTTAATGGCCTGATGTCCCTTACATAAATAAAAATCACATAGACGGAAATCCACATCGCGTCTTTCATCTCGCATTTGATTGGTCAATTGTTCATACACTTTGTCCTTTGCCTTGCCGAATTCAGTTACGCATGAAGGCTGCTGAATATGCTTATTTAAAAAACCCTGCCAGCTGGATATATACAAGGAGTAACGGAAAGGTGTGATTATATTTTATAATATTAAACTGCTTCTGCCTATGTAAATGTTCTTCAAGGAAGTTATAGACAAATCTCAAAAAATAAATCGTATCTCCCATACAAAATTTTGGAGTGTCATTCTGAATTTCGACAGTTAATTATTTCGATAGAGTCTCAATTTCGAAAAACAGTAGTTCGACAACTCATTGCTTCGACAGAACATATATTCGACTAGCATTAGTTCGAAAGATTATACTTCGACAACACACATCTTCGAAGAACACTACTTCGACAAAACCATTCCTCGATATGCACTTGTTCGACAGATCTCTAGTTCGACGGAACATAACTTCGACATAATACTGCTCTGAAATGTGACAATAATAATTGAATTTCGCTTTATATGAAGTTGTAGGCGGGCAGTGACCAATCTAAAAGAAAGAAAACAAAACCGATGAGGCAGGGCAGACTTAAACCTATTGGAGGCCCTGGGCACATTAAGATAATGAGACCCCTAGATACATTTATTGCCGAAAAATCAGACATACATTTATTGCAGAAACTTGACACAGTTAGTTTGTTGGATTCGGTTTCTCAATGGCATTGTTTATGTATAAATTTTATATCTATATGTATGTATCTAAGTATATATTTTTAAGTAGTAAGTTTAGTAATTTCTTATTATTTTATTTTTTTCGACTCGTTCTTTCAGTTAATTGCACCTGCCATGTTTTATCTCTGCTCCACCCTAAGGTCGACTGGTAGGAAATACCTAAGGCATTAAGTCCGCCTTTGTATTTGTGTATAAAGTTTTAATAAATAAATAAATATTTTCTTCGAAAAAAATCGAGTATGACTGACTACAATAACTTCTTGCCTATTAGTTTTTGCATGCGCGAAGCAACTCTACTCTCGCCCGAAAATCAGGCTTTTCGATTTCAGCATGTACAATTTATGTAATGGTAACAGAGCAGTATTATGTCGAAGTTATGTTCCGTCGAACTAGAGATCCGCCGAACAAGTGCATATCGAGGAATGGTTTTGTCGAAGCAGTGTTCTTCGAAGATGTGTGTTGTCGAAGTATAATCTGTCGAACTAATGCTAGTCGAATATATGTTCTGTCGAAGCAATGAGTTGTCGAACTACTGTTTTTCGAAATTGAGACCCTGTCGAAATAATTAACTGTCGAAATTCAGAATGACACTCAAAATTTTGATCAGCTGACGATAACTTTTTATGGAAAAGCAATTTTTTTGGGCATTGTCTGTGACTTTCTTGGAGTAAGCTGTTTCTAAATACATGGGCAGTTGCAGTTTTTAAAATATGATCACACTCTTTTGTTACAACCTGTATAAGGGGCATAGCGAATTTTTGCTCAACGTCCCTTTTGAGGAAAAACGTTCATTTGTATTGAAAGAAACTTTGTGATAACTTTTTACGTAACATTGTTGATATTGAATTCGTGCCAAGAAAGTTTGGTTCCTTTTGTGTTTTTTTCTTTAGGATAAATTGATAATGATCATATTTCAAGTGCAATCGTAGTTTTGCTGGCTATTTGAATGTTACTAAGAACATTTTCTTAGATCTTATTATATGACAATGCTAGCCTATTTTATACTTCTACTCATCATGAGTTTTTCTATTTATTTTTTATGTCTCTAGATAGTGTTGCCTTTTTTTTGCAAAAAGCACGTTGGAAAATACTTGCAAAAAAAAATACAGAGCAGTGATGGCCCAGTGGTAACGGTCCTTACTTACGTGTCTTTTGTCGTGGGCTCAAACCCCAGTAGGCACTTTGCTTTTTGTAAATAATTTCATCACCACTACTCCGAAAAAGGTGAAGGAAAACTTCGTGAGATAACAAAAAAACAAAACCGACTTCCAAAAAAAACACTACAAAGTGAAAAATAACTTTCTTTTCCGAAGTCGTTTCGACACCGGTCTTGAGCTTCTACCGATGCTCGTCGCTTCTGCCAACACGATGCGACGCCAGGTTTGACGGGGACGGCTACGCTTTATTTTGCCTTAGGGATTCCAATCCAGCGCTTGCTAAGGTATATGATCGCAGAATCCTCTCGCAGCGTGTGGCCAATCCAACTCCATTTGAAACGCTTGATCTCATACGATCGGTATCATCTCGATCGGGCTCTTGTCGAATTTGTCCAACAGCTCTACGTTGGTGATGGTCTCGGGCCATTAAATGCAACGTTGACTTGGATCTGGCGTGAGATGTCTTTTGTGACCTTTCAAGTTTGGCACCCGTAAAGCAGCACGCAATGCGCGTTTTTTCCCCGGTTGCAAAGGAGGAAATTGTATCGATGCTATAGATCGATATACCTACCTGCATAATCGTTTCGATGTCACTCTTATCCCAACCTTTTCGGGTCGGCGCAGCATACCTTTTATATATTTTTTGTAGGTAATATCTCGTCGCTAAACAATAGCAGCCACACGGGTAGATCTTAAAGGTTAAGTAACGTTTGCCGAGGTCGGTCCGTGGATTGGTGACCATTTTTATAAAGCTAGATGTGCTATTAACGTTAATGTTTTGGTCCCGGCTGTCATATTTTTTACATCTTTGAGTGTCGTTAAGGGTAGTCGGCAGTCAGGAAACCTGTCACCAGTCATGCCAAGAGGTATCATATTACCCAGTTACTGGGTACTCTCGTAGCAGGACTCCTCACGATGTTTTCCTTCGTTGTTGTCAGCGATGTTCAAGATAAACTTAGAAAGCACATATGAATTGAAAAAGTCACATTGCTACTTGCCTGGATTTGGACCCACGACCTCAAGCCGACCTTTTTAGGGTTCCGTAGGGTACGGAATATCTCTGTCTGTCTGTCTAAAACTGGCCAAGTGCGAGTCGGACTCGCACACGAAGGGTTCAGTACTGTAGAAAGGCGTAGTCAGAGGTGTACAAATAAGTAGATGTATTACTTTTATAGCTCATATATTTTGAAAGAATTTCACAATATGCCTGCCTTCTAGGCGGCTACACTAGAATTGACAATCAAAACATAGTCACTTATTTTCTATTCTAAATTCATTTACCTTTCAAGTAATACCAATTGCCAGTATTTTTATAGGCAAGTAGGTTGCCTTCTAGTTAAGCAGAGTCCTCACATGAGCTACGCCCCTACGAATAGACGCGCAGAATCATATGAAGTGCTTCTATTCTATGTCTTGAAAGGTTAGATGAATCCTGCCTTACCCTAACCCGAGCATTTACCTAATAGGGAAATCACATTTACAATTGAGGTACGACCCTTAAAAGGGGAAGGCTTAATCATGACAAACGAGTTATCGGATGCTCCGATATGTGCTTTTAACTTCAGTTGACGTGCACATACGTACTAACAAATCAACGCCGTCATGCTTGAACCTCCTTGACCAAAACCCTAAAAAAGGAACAAGGCGTCCTCCCAACACAAGAATGATGCGTCAACTCACATCGACCCGGATGGGGTTTAATCTCAAAAATTCAAATATGATACAATGTTTCGATCTCGTGCGTTTATCAGGCCAGAGAAGGAAAGGCTGGATCGCATCGAATTTCTAATCCTATTCATAGAGCTTGCACCAGGGTTTATTATTATAAATGCATTTATTTTTTTAAACATCAGACATAAACTGGACCAATGATGTCAACTCGACATCCTTTGCAAAGGCTATGCCCCGTTAGCAAAGTCGGTTTCAGTTATGACTATTACTTTAAGAAACCTATACTAATACCCTGGCTTGTGCCTATGCCTTAATCGAATAACCAATAATCATTTCTTCGATGCGTGGCCAACGTTGCCAGCCTCTTCTTCCCCCTGCGGCTCACAACTCATCAGCACATCATCAGCACATGCAACGGAAAGAACTAATTTAATTACATAAATCGATACTATTTAAAAATATCGATAAGAAAACTATCGATACATTTTTTCCTACTTTCCCATCCCTATTAATTTCAATATGTCAAATTTGATAGTTGTCATTCATATATTTTTTTCTTTTAATAAAATTGACAACAGGCCTCTTCCTATATGGAAACCTTACTAACCTTAACCTATTCCTATCTATTTAAACCTATCTATTATCCTACTCTAACATTAAAAAGTTTTTCTATCTATCTATTTACATGCATCTATCCTAGGCCTAACTCTCCTTTTCGCCAATTTCTATGTGGAATGGACCTTATATCTCTACATAACTAGTCCTATGGTTCGGCCTAACTAATCTGTGGCTAATACGGCGCATAGAGTAAAATTAAATTTAATTATGGTGTGAACACTGTGCTTTATTATATTGTTTATGGCATTATGTGTCAAACCAATTCTTATAATGAAAACTATGCTTTACTTTTGACAAGGTTTTGACAGTGTCCTTTTTTGTATTATCTGTGGGACTACGTGTCAAATCAATTCTTATAACGAAAACTATGCTTTACTTTTGACAAGGTTTTGACACTGTCCGTTTTTGTATTATCTGTGGGACTACGTGTCAAACCATTTCTTACCATGACATCTATGCTTTCAAAGCATTTATTTGCCTTAGGGGCTTTAAAAGACTTTTCTATAAATTTTTGTCTGTTTCTGACTTAGTCCTTATGGATTTGTATTTGGACTTCGTCAGTAATTTCAAAAGCTAATCCTATTTAGTAAATAAAGACAAGGCAGAGGAATATTTAATTTCATAAAAACATATACAGATAAATAATTCAAACAATCATTCGTATTTAATTTCATTCGATGCCCAGCGCGCATCGCAAATTCCTTACCGTATTCATTTGCACGACATGAAAAGAAAACATTGGTTAATAAAGCACAAAATATAAGACAACATTAAATAAATCAGTTTGCATAATACAATATTTACAACATTTTATACCTAATCTTCTTTCTATAAAATTTCCATAATTTGCATTTTACGAGTTCGAATTGCTTTTTGTATTCGCAATGCAAAAATCTTTGTACAATGTTCCATCTAAGGAAAATATGATGTGAATTTTTCCTTGCAACAATCATAGTAATCTTACTTGAACCAAACCTTGCTCCCCAAGAAGTTTCATTAAAAAATCTTTTGTATTTAATTCGGAACATAACTTTTTTATTGATCGCCTTCTTTGAATTTATGTTGGCGCAATAAGAAATCTTACTAAAGACTCTTTTGAATTGCCTATGGATCTCTTTCGGTTTAATTCGAGAAAAACCTTTCTTACTGGCTGTCATCTTCTTTCTTTTCAAAATGACTTTTATAAAATTCTGTTTTATGTCAGATTGAAAATTTTCAATATTATTTTCAATTTTATGGTTGAAATCAATTGGATTAATGTGCATGTTAACATCCGATACATATTGGTGTCCCGATGGAACCACAACTAGTTGTTCCGAAAAAATCTCATCACTGTTCTCTGCAAGACAAATGGAATTAGTGGAGTCAATTGGACTGGACCGATACATCACAATACCCTCGTCCACGCACTCGCTGTTGGATAGGGAGTCCAACTCCTCGTCAGCCGGGCCGTCCGCGCACTCGCCCTGGAACGACGACGAACACTCCACCTCCAACTGGACATCGACGGGGCCGTCATCTCCGCTGGTCTGGTCACCTTCGTGCTCCAACATGCAGCTCTCTCCGTTGGTGTCATCGCCATCAATTGCGTCGCCTTCTCCGTCAACGTGGTCAACGCTTTTTTCACTGCACTGTATATTGTTTTGTGTTTGTTCGTCCTTAATCACGATACTAGAAAATAAATGTGCATTAACATCCTCACACAACACATCAGGTTGTTTTTTATCTGCTTTTATTTTAGCAATTATTATGCACTGTTCGCAATAACTGCATCTGCGGTGAAATATAGAGAATTCACTCCTCAAGCGATCGCATAACACTTCAAAGTCCATGTCATATTTAAAAATCATACGATAAAAATAATATGCAGCCCCCTGCAGGAATCCTCCCAAGATCAGGCTGTAGTCGCTCTCTCCCCATTCATTTATTTCGGCCACTGACTTGAATTCGGTTAAAAATTCCTCTAGACAATACCCGTTCGTTCCCGTGTAATAACTATGCATCATGCTTGCTTTATGCTCAATAACACTAAATAATAAAACCACTTAGCTTTATTCCGACTCTTCCTTATATTTCCATCCGCTTAAGAGAGGGAATAAGAGGTAACAACCCTCTCTGTAAAAACTTATCTTGCTTTATGTACGCCGATAGGGCTTCGTACACTGTTCATCGCCATGCACACGCGAACTTCCGTCTTTTAACACTTTCAACGTTTTTCACTCACTTACTACGTATACTGTACGCCGTATACACGCGTATTTATTTTATCTTCTGGGATTCTGTACCCGGCGCCTCCACCAAATGTAGAAAGGCGTAGTCAGAGGTGTACAAATAAGTAGATGTATTACTTTTATAGCTCATATATTTTGTAAGAATTTCACAATATGCCTGCCTTCTAGGCGGCTACACTAGAATTGACAATCAAAACATAGTCACTTATTTTCTATTCTAAATTCATTTACCTTTCAAGTAATACCAATTGCCAGTATTTTTATAGGCAAGTAGGTTGCCTTCTAGTTAAGCAGAGTCCTCACAGTACCATCATTGAAAAATCGGCAAAAAAATCACGTTTGTTGTATGGGAGCCCCTCTTAAATATTTATTTTATTCTGTTTTTAGTATTTGTTAAAACCACCTACTGCTCAGCTCGCGGGCCGCCTCGACCCTCCGCGCGCCTACGCGATTTTAAATAACACTCTAGGGGTGGGGCAGACAAGACTTCGCGCGTTAATGGTCACTGTTCTAACCAAACCTAACCCAAATGAGGAGACTAGTCACATAGAGGGGACCTGGTACTCCGCTCCGCACCCACCTTTACCTTCTAACCTAATATAACCCATCCGAGTCGGATTGCTTTGAATCGGGGTGTTAACCATAAAGATGGTATCAATATTATATATTTTAAAGGATAGGCCTAGTGATTTTCGATGAAACATACGTTATATCCAATAATGTTATATGAAATAAGGTTTAGAGTATATAAATGTTATATCTAAAGAAATTATATCAACAGTTGGTATAACTCACGTTTATTATATCTTGTGAACGTAATAGAAATGCAAATATACCAAATAACTTGATACTAGAGGACGCCTCGCGGTTTCACCCGCGTAGTTCCCGTTCCCGTGGGAATACAGGGATAAAAAGTAGCCTATGTCACCCAGGGATAGAGTAGCTTCCCAACGGTGAAAGAATTTTTGAAATCGGTCCAGTAGTTTTGGAGCCTATTCGGTACCAACAAACAAAAAAATCTTTCCTCTTTATAATATTGGTATAGATGAGAAGCACCTCTTTTTCACGACTGTTAATTTATTCTATTCGTTAGAGCAGTTTTCGGTATTTCATAGTTGATACTAGTACTAGTACAAGAGGTAATGTTTTGTATTTTTTTTATTACTATTTGTACGGAATTCTCGATTCCTATTCTGACTCGCACTTGACTTACTTGACTTAATGTCCTACGTCCCCTGGATGGGGCAAAGGGCGTCCACAGTAGTCCTCCATCACGATCGCGATCGGTCTTGAAGTCCTCAATCGCGATCGGTCTTGACTCGCACTTAACCTGTTATTTTTATCTTTAAGTTATAAACTTCAACCGCTTCGCCTTGGCCGAAAAGGCTCAAGCATGATATTTTAACACCCTCAAGGGTGGCAGGGCCCCGTTCAACAAGGCTTTTGCCGATTAATCCGACGACGTAGCGGCCAACAAGTAGGTTGCGTTGCCGCTTGGGCGACATCACAACTGAGGCGGGCGGCGATGTCGTATCGAGCGTCCAAGATCCCATACGATATAGTGGCTGAGGGTTGGAGGCCGCGGCGGGAGATGAGTGCCGGTATTGCGTTGCGCCGCTCTCCCTACCTTCCGCGGCCTGGACGGGGTCGCTACTATCTGATGGCGAACGCGGTGCCGAAAAGTGGTAGGTGGCGGGGCCACTGACCTGACCCATCACAGGGGGACCAAGGGTGCCATACATGGGGTGGTCTGGTGCCCATTTTCTGGTTTCGTGCCTGGGGTGATCACGGCGTGCAATGTGTTCTGGTGCGCCGGAGATATTAGTTCCGGACAGCTGCGGCGGATTTGCGGTGAGTGCTAACGCGTGCCCGTGTTTCTACCAGATGCGTGGAGTTATAGTGGGTTGGAGTCCCACATACCTGCGCTTTCTCAACGTGGTAGCGCAGTATGCATGAGACTTTCGACAAACTAAAAAAAATGGTGGCAGGGCATGTTGTAATAGGTGGCCAAGCCCGACGTATACAACTGTTTTAATAAGTTACCGCTTGAGTTGAAAAGCATACTATACACAGGCTCATTTAACTCAAGACTCAGGGCATTCCTGTTGGAAAAGTGTCTCTACTCATTAGATGATTTGTAGTAGTCTTGTTGCTCTTAAACTGACATGTGTTTATTTGTTTATAGTGTTATATTGTGTTCATATGACATTTACTTTTAGATTATTATTTTCGTTTTAATTTGTTATTAATTAATTTATTGACATATGGATTATTTTATTTTGTTGTGTTCTTATGACATTTACTTTTTGATTATTATTTACGTTTATATTGTTATAAATTAATTTATTGACATATGGATTTAACTTTTTTATCAATTTTAATGTTTGAATTGTTACATTTTTTATATAAAACAAATTAAAATAATATTTTCTAATTGAAATAGAAATAGCATGTATTCTCTTATATTTTTGTACCTACATCTGATAATGTTGATTATGATAATGTTTCATGTTGGATTATATTCGAACGCAATGTAAATTGTTACTGAATAAATAAATTGAAATTGAAATTGAAAAACTTTTGCCACTATTTTGAATTAAGCCTATTTTTGCGGATTTTGATATGTATTATTAAACCACGACGGAAAAAGAGAGGGGTGTTATAAATTTGACGTGTCTTGCTGTGTTTCTTTGTGTCTGTCTGTGGCATCATAGCTCCTAAACAGATGAATCATTTTTTTTGTTTGAAAGGTGATTTTGTCGAGAGTGTTCATAGCTATATTTGAATAAAATCGGTTCAGCTGTTCAAAAGTTATGGGCGTTTTACTGTTTGAATCGGGGTGTTTTCGCAAGGTACTCGTATTGTGTCATAATTACGTGTTCAATAGATTGCCGATCGAAACGTATTTACTATGTACTAGATAAATTATGTAGCATGAAGGTTTTTTAAATTCAGAAATTTTACATGTTAGATAATTGCGAGTTGGGTTTTTGTTTTGGATAATTTTAATTTTAATCACTGTATTGGCTCTTCAGGTAAAGGACTTCCTAGTTCAAGAGCCAGGGCTGTTCTGATATTTATGACATTAAATAAAATATTGGGACCGGTTAATGTGGCAACGCTTGGGGGAGATCTATGTCCAGCAATGGACGTCTTTTAGCTGTTATGTTGAAATAGGATATTAATTTCAGCAATTGTTTTCAAAAGGTCCAATGTGAATTAAAATACGAGATTCGACAGATACAGAATTTTTCTGTGGAGGTTATTAAAAGAGACGTATTGTGATAAATGTTGATCACTAAAAGCAGACTTTTTGTTACTTTGATGGTGTGCAAAATTTTGTTAAAAAAAACGAACACAGCTATCGCATTTTAGCCAGTAAATGGATAGCAAGCAGGCAAGCAGGCAAGAAATGTTAGATGATATTCTGCTTAAAAATTTTCTTCTTCATTTAATTTATACAATTAATAGATCTGTCAATTTCTTTTTGAAAAGTAGAAATGTCTCATTTTTTATTACATCGGGTATTTTATTAAAAAATTTTGGACCCATACATATAATACTTTTCTATAATAGGGCGGTATCGGAACCACTAACAATTAGCAAGTTTTTATACTGTCTCCTGATAGGCTGGTTTCTATTTTCGGACACTTTATTAAATAGATGCATATTTGATTTGACAAAAACAGCCACCTCGAAAATATAAAGGGATGGGCATGTTAGCAATTTTAGGGACTTAAATACAGGTACGCAGCTATCTGTTTCTACTAAATTGCACATCGCCCTTATACAGCGTTTATGAGCCTTCAACACCTGTTCCCTCAGACTACAATTTCCCCAAAATATTATGCCGTATCTCAAAGTCGATGCGACTAACCCGTGGTATGCAATCAACCTTGTGGCCATATTTACTTTTTTAGACAAGTTAAAGAGCATATATGCAGCTGCACTAAGTTTTTAGCATACTTCTTCTGCTTGTGGCTTCCAAGTTAATTGGCTATCTATCATAATGCCAAGGACTTTAGCAACTAGTATTTGGTCAACTTTTTGTACATTATAATGTAAATGTAAGACTTCTGGTGGAATCCGTTGATAAAAATGCATTACGTTTGTCTTTGGTATATTAATCATTAAATTATTTTGGTCAAGCCAGCGTATAATATTTATTAAAGTATCATTTATGTCATGCTCATATGTTTGTTTGTCAATACATTTAATCAAGGCAGTGCTATCGTCAGCGAATAAGACCATAGGATGTTCAATGTGGCGAGGTAAATCATTAATATACAGCAAAAATAACAAAGGGCCCAGCACACTACCCTGTGGTACGCCATACCTAATAATTCTAGCCTTAGATAAATATTTTTCTTCGCGCTTAGTTTTTAGGCATATTCTAGATATCTCTGTGTGTTGCTTGCGATTGCCAAGGTATGACTTTAAGAGATTAAGTACATTGCCTCTGATGCCTATGATGTCTAGCTTTTTTATAAGAATTTCATGATCAACACAATCAAAGGCCCTCGTCATGTCCGTAAAAATTGCGCAAACTGGTACTTTTTTATCGACATTCTGCAATATGACATTTATCAAATCGTATTTTTCCTGATGATCCTATAATTCCTTTATTTTCCTGAAACCCTTTTGTTCCGCACTTAAAATATTATATTTAGTTAAAAAGTTATTAACTGAGTCATAAATTATTCTTTTTATAACCTTGGAAAATTAGGTATTAAAGCAATTGGTCTATAATTTGCTAGATCTTCTTTATTGCTTTTTTTAAAAAGTGGCTTCACTATAACTGTTTTTAAACCATCCGGGAATACTCCAGTACTGATACATAAGTTAAGTATATGACACAAATGCAAGGCGATGTCGCCTGATACGAATTTTACAACCTTTGTTGATATGCCATCATATCCAGTGCTGCTTTTATTTTTTAATGATTGTATCGCTCTCATAATATCTTGCGGTAATACTGGATGCATAAAAAGTGAGTTGGGGTTACTTGTCAAGTTCGTAGTGTCCGGTGGTTTCGTCATGTTATCTTGTGACTGGTCAATGAAATAGTTGTTAAAGGCGTTCGCAATGTCTGTCGGATTAGTAATGGTAGTATTTTGAACTTTTATTTGGGAAATGGGCTCAGTGATTCGGGTTTTGTTATCTATAACCTGCCATGAAGCTTTCGATTTATTGCTTGAAGTGTTAATTAAATAATTATTTTGTGCTCTTTGCGTTAATTTAATGACCTTTCGAAACCTGCGCGAGTAATTTCTAAAGATATTTTTATTACAATTTGATGGTTCGCGTCTGTATTTCCATAGTAATTGTCTTTTTTTCCTACTACACACTCGAATACCATTTGAAACCCATTTAATATTCTTATTAGACTTAACTGTTATTAATTTGTAAGGAAAGCAAATATTCAATAAAATAATTGTATGCTTCATTAGCATTTTCGGTTTGGTAGATTTCAGAGAAAGAAAGACATTTTAGATAATTTTTGAATCTATCCATATTTTCACCAGATAGATCGCGTTTTTTAATGCGCCATGAATATATTCTATATGATTTAATAACCTTAACTTCTAATAGCTGAGCAGTGTGATCAGACAATGCAAAGTCCAATACTTTGGTTTTACATTTTAATTTAGAGTTGCATGCAAAATTATCTAAACAAGTATTACTGGCCAGCCTGGTGGGATGTCGTAGTTCTAATTTAAGATTGTAGCCCAAAAGAAAGTATTCAAAGTCTAGTGCCAAGTTATTTCTTTTAAGCGTATCTATATTGAAGTCCCCACACATGACTATTTTCTTATCGGATTTGGTAGATAGCTTCTTCAAAATAATCTCTAACTTTTCATAAAAAACATTGAAGTTATTTAACTTTGGCGGCCTATAAATGCAAACAATAATTAAACTTTGGTTCGTAAGTTCTATACCGCAACATTCAATAACATTAGGTATGGAATGACGAGAGACATCCAAAAGCTCTCTCTCTGTGTTCAATACAATTTTTAACCAAAATACATCCTCCTCCTCGTTTCTGAGATGGTCTTGAATAAATTGCTCCTAACTTGTAGTTCGTTATTTTCAATAATTTTTCATGTCCGGCCATTAAGAAGTGTTCTGTCTAAATAGTATAGACGTCAAAGGGCGCTCACACGAGCAACATTTTCAGCAGTTATTATTACCGGCAACAAAGAGGTAGCTAGTGGAGCAATTATTGAAATTAAGTAAGGCAGTTTATAAATTAACAAGCGACCCATCCCTGCTTGGAAATCATGGAGATTTCTCTAGGTAAATTTGACCACTCCATTGATGTATGTACCTTCGGGAGTATGTGGTCTTTTTAAGCTTCTAATCTCTGGAAATTATATATTGTCACATTTCACAACTGGATTACTATACAGTACAGAATATCAAGAAAACCCACATTCAAACGGTTTTGGGTAAATAACTAACAATCATAACAAGTTTGAGCAAAGTCGGCAATATTAAGATGTTAAATGATGATGAGAACCGCATCAGTTTAGAAGAACAATGTGGTCTGATTTTGACACCAGAGGAAATTATTATGTGATACCGTGATGTCAAATGAATTTGCAAAACACCAAAAAAATTGCAACTTAAGTGGTCGGTCTAAGCGCACCTACGACGAACGACGGTAATTCAGCGCCTGAATCCAGCTGATCTTCGTTGCTAGCAATGAAACGTGTTGTTACGCAGATGGATAATTAAGATAATGAGTCTTATTGCGGTACTCACAGATGTTTACGATAATGAAACATTTACCTTTTTTAAATGGACAATGTTAATGGAAAAGTTTATTTTTTAAAAGAGCAATCAATCAGATTGTTCTGATATCTGAAAAACTGTATTAACGGCTGCAATTTGCTTTACAGGCGCGGGTTTGTACCCAGGCAGACACTTTTAGTGAATTAAGTACCTTCTTTAAAAAACAAAAAGAAATCGTAAACAGAGCAACTAATTGTTGGCCCATCATTGCCAAAGGTCTTGTCTTTCTAATGCAAGCCGAAAAATATTTACTACTGGAGTATTTCCTGCACTTAAGTGTGTGTTTCCGCTCGTGAAGAGTGAAGTCAGAAAATAAAGATTTATCTATAAATAAGACAAAATAAATGGGCTACTAAGTACCTATATTGTAGGAGGTTGTAAAGTGGCTGGTCTTTTTTTGGCAAAAGAATCAGCAATAAGCATTGCCATTCAACGTGGCAATGCTGCCAGTTGCTCTGGCACACGTTCTTTTGGCATTTTTTACATTGACGTAATGTTTTTTTAAGCCTTATGTGTTTTTGCCGTCCCTCTTTTTATATCCGCTTGTACGTAATTATTAAAAGAAGATATTTATTAAAACTTTATGCACAAGTTAAAAGGCAGAATAAATGCCTTAGGCATTTTCTACCAGTCGACCTTAAGTTGGTGCAGAGATAGAAAAAGGCAGGTACAACTTTAAAGAAACATAAAATATAAGAATGTGATATGTACAATTTTATAATTTTCCATAAGAGCTTACGTTGTGAAATAATTATTAAGTAGCTATTTAAAGTACATAATTAATTTTAAGCACATTGATGATACTTAAGGCGGACTTAATGCTATTTTGCTTATTATCATTAATTTCAGAAACAAGTAAGCCACGAAAGATGTAAGAACAAAATAATATTTACTTATAATAAGGGTGATTATAAATATAATTGGCAACTGGTATGCTAATGAGGAACATAGATATTAATATCATGTGGCAGTGTTTAAGAATTTTCCTCACGATATTATGATTATGTATTCTTTATGAACTGTGTACGATTGGGTGGGTTGATAAAGAGATGCAATGGTGGGCCAGAGGTAACAGATCCCGACTTAGGTAAATAGAAGATAACTAAAAAATTCGTTTACATCTGTCTGCCAAGGCATTCCAATATTTCAAAACTATACGAAAAAAGTGTAAAGGTAGTGTCGCTAACACAAACAAAACAATCGTATCATGGTAAGGGGCGTCTTTGACCATTTCACTTGGCATTCAGTAATAAGCTAATCACACTAATATTATACAGGTGAAAGTCTGTGAATGTGTTTGTATGTTTGTTACTTCTTAACGCCAGAACGGCTGGACGGATCTGGATAAAATTTGGCACAGGGATAGATTATAGTCAGGATACTTTTTATCCCAGGAATATTTTTCCTTGGGATAATTTTCGACATTCACGCGGGCGAAGCCGCTGGCAGAAGCTAGTATTTCATAAACGCGTGAACCGATTTACATGATTTAAACAGATAAAATGGTTCTACGCCATTCAACCATTCATTTCAAACCAAAATTATCTTATAAACAAAAAAACATGTTTTCAAGTTACGTATTTCTAATTGTTGGTACAAGTCCAATCAATGACTTTATATTTTTTGTATATGGCGGAGAACATAGACGAAGACCATTAAAATTTAGATTTAGGTGATTGTGGTTGCATTTTTGACCTTTGACTGTAGTTTTTTTTAAGCTTTAATAAGTGATAAGTGGGAGCAATGCCTATGAAAATCTGCAATAACCCAGATGCACTGCCAACTCTATTTTGAAAGAACTCTCCTTTTTTTAGAAATTGTTTGGGCAACGCACGCTTGCTGCGCCGACTAAATGCATCAGTAAGGGTAGGAGGCTGAAGAGTATTTTTTTTATATTGATAGCATTTTAATAACATCCGTAATAAAATAAATAAATGTCTTACCGAAATTCAATATCTATTCTTGTATTATAAAATATAATGCAAAAGTAACAAATAAAAGAAATAAAAAAACTGGTTTATAACACACACAAAACACATGTGACACAAAATACAACCGACTTCCAAATAATAAAATAAAAAAGTGAAAATAACTTCAATTTCGGCAGTCGGTGTTCTTGTTTTATTTTCTTCGTTTTTCGACACCTACTTCCGAAATTGAAGTTATTTTCACTTTTTTGATTTTTTATTTGGAAGTCGGTTGTATTTTTTGTTTAAGTTTTTTATTTTCACTTTTTAGTTGTGCTACATAATTTATATAGGCTAGGTACCAATAATGCCAAAAGTGAAACCAGAATAGATTTACCCAATAACATGAAACTTAAACAAAACCGATCGAATAAGGGTATACCAAGGTGAACTGTTTACACCTACGTACCCCTTTAGAGCGTACTAGTGTGATGTTATGTTATGAAATGGTGTAAACAATAAACATAAATGCGATTGCAGCTATCCCGAGTGATTTGCCGTCATTTATTGAAGAGTTCTGATGTGTATCTCCGAAGTTCTTTATCCGATCTTGATGAAAATTAAATGAGACTACATGACAAACACCAGCTTTGAAATTAAAAAAGAATCATTAAAATCGGTTCACCCCGTAACAAGTTCTGAGGTAACACACAAACAAAAAAAAAAAAATCGAATTGAGAACCTCCTCCTTTTTTGAAGTCTGTTAATAAAAGAAGAATGATTAAAAATTTAGAGATAAGAAAAAAGATATTGAGTATAAAAACTTAGGGCCGGCTTCGCACGTCGTGGGTTGTTTGAGGTCAACAGCTAAACAAGCAGCAGGACGGACAGGAACTCTTCAAAGTCGTGGAATGCTTGGCACCACGATGGACAAGCAGGCAAAACGGACAGGTAGCCAGATAAGCAGGTAGTCGATTAGACAGGAAGGCAGATGGCAAGGTATGAGTCTCAGGCATACGGTCAAGTAGGCGGGTTCAGAATCTGCGCGAGAAACTGACGGGCGCGCTGTGGCCGCTTGCATCGCTGTAGACTTGACTGATGCAGCTCATGCACCACGTACCGGACTGGCACATCGATTTTTTCGTTAGCAGTAAAATAACACTTGAGAGTCCAAATGCTTTTTTTTATTGCCGACATGGAGCTTCTCCAAAAGGAGAACGAGAAGCGAGCGGATCTGGCCGGGCTCCAAGGAGCCGGAACCCGGGAGAAGCCACAGGGGGGGGCGCAGAATGGACAAGGCCAGCCTCTGCCTGCAGAGGACCAGTTTCTGAATCTGGTGCGGCAGGAGCTGGCTGCCTTCCAGATTCGGTTCTCTGTTCTGGAGGCCATCGTCCTGCGCCCCCCACTAGCGGCGAGCCAGATGCCTTTGGGCCAGCAGAAGGCGGCCTTATTTGCTGCCGCCGCGGCTGCCGTGGCCAAACCGGGTTCGTCGAGACAGGTTAATCGTGGGGCCACAGCAGAACTCGCGAGGTCGGCCCCGGTGAAAACGGCACCCAAAAGGGGCGGAGCGGCACAGGCATCGAGAGCCCCAGCCCGGGAGGCGGGACGGCCACCCCAATCACTGTCGCCTCCTGAGTCACCTGCGGCTGACGCTGAATGGCAAGTGGCTGGGGAGAAGAGGAAGGCAGCAAGGGCGGCCAAAAGGAAGGCGAGGCGGCAGCGGCGAAAGAAGCAAAGTGTCGCGGCTAGGCTCTACGCCCCGAAATCCGCAGCTGTAGTGATTACACTACAGCCGGCAGTGGAAAAGAAGGGCGTGTCCTACCGCGACGTTCTCGCCAAAGCAAGGGCGGCGGTGAACCTGGAGGAGCTTGGCGTCTCCGAGGGCAACTGGGTGAGGGTAACCGCGACTGGGGCCCGGATGCTGGCAGTTCCCCGTGCGGCCAGTGGCTCGACCGCCGACGCTCTGGCCGAAAGGCTCAGAGCTTCCTTAAATGTGGACGAGGCGCGAGTGTCCAGACCCATAAAGTGCACTGACATGCGCATTCTGGGCCTGGATGACTCTGTGACGGAGGGAGAGGTGGTGGCCGCCGTCGCTAAGACTGGGGGGTTCTCTGCCGAGCAGGTGAGGGCGGGCACCATACGTCCTGACGTCACGGGCATGCGGGCCGTTACGGTGAGCTGCCCCGTCTCGGCGGCCCAAAAAATAACTGGGGAGGGTCGTAGGCTCTTGGTGGGGTGGGTTTCCGCGCAGTTGAAGCTACTGGAACCTAGACCTCTGAGGTGCTTCCGCTGCCATGTAGGCAACGACGTGGGAGCTCGATGCACCTCGGAGGTGGACCGGAGCAACCACTGCTTCCGCTGTGGGCAGCCTGGTCACAAGGCCGACTCGTGCAATGCCACACCGCACTGCTTCGTATGTGTGGCAGCTGGCAAGCCGGCCGATCACCGGGCTGGGAGCAAGACCTGCACTCCACCCACCAAGGCCAGAGATAGAGGCAAACAAAACTACCGCGGCAGAACATGGAGGCAGATCCACCGCGGTGGAAGCCGATATGGAGTGCCAATAATGGCCCCATTACGCCTCCTCCAGGCGAACATCAACCACTGCGCTGCTGCTCAGGATCTGCTGCTCCAGAGCATGGCACAGTGGTCGATTAACATCGCCGTGGCCGCTGAGCCGTACTTCGTCCCACCCACGGATGACTGGGTGGAGAACCTGAGCGGCTCAGTAACCCTAATTTCGTCAGCCGCCGCCGGTACCGTGATCCTCGAGGGTGTCAAGAGGGGACAGGAATGCGTGGCAGCACGTTTTGGAGAGATTGCCGTGATGGGGGTATACTTCTCTCCGAACCGAACTCTCGCCGAGTTCCACAACTCCCTTGCAGAGTTGAGAATCGTCGTCGTCGGGTACCGCTCCCTCCCTGTGCTCGTCCTTGGGGACTTCAATGCCAAGAATGTGGCTTGGGGTTCCCGGTATACGGACACACGGGGTAGGATGGTGGAGGACTGGGCTCTGGAGACAGGTTTGGTCGTCCTAAACCGGGGTTCTGTCCCTACATGTGTGCGGATGCAGGGCGAATCGGTGGTGGACATTTCTTTCGCCAGCGCCACTCTGTCACCACGTGTCGTCAACTGGAGCGTCACGGAGGAGGTGGAGACTTATTCCAACAACCGGTATAAACGATTCGACGTCTCCGCCCAGACCTCGAGCGTGCCGGTCCGACAGACCCCGAGAGGTCCGCGGTGGGCGCTGAAGCAGCTGGACCAGGAGCTACTCCTGGAAGCCTCGATCGTGCAGGCCTGGGTGCCATCACCGGACAGGCCTGCTGACATTAACGACGAGGCGGAGTGGTTCCGGGAGGCCATGTCCGACATATGTGACGTGGCAATGCCCCGGGTCCAGCCAGCACCGCAAGCTCCGTAACCGCCCTCCGGATACGGAAGCCATTGAGGCGGAGCTATAAGAAAAGGTACAGAGCGGCGAGAATCGCCCTCCGAGTGGCGAGGCCAAGGGTCTGGCCCGCGAGGAATCGCTGAAGAATCTGAACAGGGATCCGTGGGGACGCCCCTATAAAATGGTGCGGGATAAACTCCGCCCATGGGCTCCCCCGTTGACGCAGAGTCTCCGGCCGTAGCTCGTAGAGGGTGTGATGAGCACTCTATTGCCCTCGCGAGGGGGACATACTCCCTTGCCCATGGCTCCGCCTCCTGCGGTGCTTAATGTGGACCACACTGCCGACGACGACGACGATGCTTTGGAGGTGAACGAGGTAGAGCTGAGGGTGGCGATACGCAGGCTTAATGCCAAAAATACCGCCCCAGGACCAGACGGCTTACCTGGAAAAGCCTGGGTCCTGGCCTTGGAGGCTCTCGGGCCTCGACTAAGGCAGCTCTTTAGCGCATGTTTGGAGAGGGGCCAGTACCCACATCGTTGGAAGATGGGGAAACTGGTTCTCATTAAGAAGCCGGGGCGCCCAGCGGACTCTCCATCCGCTTACCGGCCCATCGATGATGTGGGCAAGCTCCTGTGTGGTGCTGCTCGATGAGATGGGCAAGCTCTTTGAAAGAGTCATTGCAGACCGCCTCGTCGGGCAGCTGGTGCGCCAGCATGCGCGTGCGAGCCCTCATGACGGGGGATGCAGTGGTCCGGGGTAGGGTCGTCTTGGCGGTGTCTCTAGACATCGTTCCCTGAGGCGGCGACCAGCCCGCCGGTTGAACGCGTCCCAAAAGGTCATGGCCATCCGGCTGGCCTGGGGATATCGCACGGTCTCCGGTGAGGCGGCAAGCCTCCTTGCCGGATTGCCGCCATGGGATCTAGAAGCAAAAGTCCTCGCGCAAATATGGGAGTGGCGCGAGGAGGCGAAATGCCGGGGTGAAACTCCGTTGCCGCGACAAATCGCGGCTTGGCGGACAGAGCTCCGGCAGTATTTCATGGCGACATGGAGTGGGCGATTGTCGCAACCCAGCGCTGGGCACGACATAATTGCGGCGGTAAGGCCCCTCTTTGAGGAGTGGCTTGAGAGGCGTCATGACGCCCTCACCTTCCGCCTGACGCAGGTCCTCACCGGACACGGCTGTTTCGGAGGTTCCTGTTCAGGGTAAGGCGGGAGGAAACGCCCGGGTGTCACCATTGTGAGGATCGCCCGGAGGACACGGTAGAACACACGGTGGTGTCTGCCCCGCTTGGGCGGAGTAACGCCGTGTCCTCGTAGAGGCGATCGGCGGTGGCGACCTTTTGCGTCCGGCCCTGATTCAGACCATGGTACGGAGCGAGAGGGCATGGGAAGCTGTCACCTCCTTCTGCGAAGCAGTTATGCTCGCAAAGGATGAGGCAGAACGCGTGAGGGAGACGCAACGGAGGCGCCCTCACGCCCCAAGCCACCGCAGGAGACGCCCTGGGCGTCGGGAGTCGCAAGCTAATTCCCAGCCACCGTAGGCGCGGGCTTGCGGACGGCAAGTAATGGGTAGCTCGCCGTCCGATAAGGACCAGGCCCGATTCGACGGCGCATAGTGTTCCACGCGCGCCTCAAAGAGATGTCAGCAAAATTGACGGGGCCCACTAGGGCCGATGCCTGTCTGGGTCGCGGATAAATTTGAAAAAGAGTTACCGCGGCCCTGGCTCAAGCAACTGAAGGAACTCGTGGGTTTTAGTCAGTAAAAGTCTGATACGCCCTCCCGCTTCACCCAGAGCGGGAGAAGTCATGTGATGATATACCAGCAAAAAAAAAAAAAGTAGTCTGGCATCAGAACGGACAGGCACTCTTCTATGCTCGAGGTAGACAAGTTGTGAACAGGTACCTCGACGGACAAGCAGACATACAGGTTGGTGTGCAGTAGTAGGCATACGCTACCATATCAAAAGATATGAAGTTGCTACCATATCAAAAGATATGAAAGTATGGTTTGTATAGTGTTACGAGTTGTAAATAGACTTAAAAATGTGGATCTGTAAATCAAAATACCACAAGCAATCTGTATTAGTTTTGAGAAATGTTCTATGTCTAACAAGATTCCAATTAGAATGTGTTCATTATGTTGTTATCTTGTTCTAATTTAGTATTATATTCGTATTAATCTCTTACTTTGACTACTTTCAATCTCTTACTTTCATTAAAGACTGAGAAAAGTAAATTTTTATGGGGACTTTCGTGAAAAGTTGACATTGTTGTATATTTATGTATACTTGAAAACATGTTCTTTTGTTTATGGAGATATATACATTATTTTATTCTTAAATGACAGAAATAGGCGTAAAACTAATATTTCTGTATGATTTGTGAAAATCGGTCGACGCATTTAAGAGATATTTACTTAAGAATTAGTGTAAGAAAAATCTACCAAGTTAATATTTTTCACGTTTTTGTTTTACAAAGTCTTTTAGTGTTTGTAAATATATAATATATATATTAGTGTTTAATATTATTAAGAGATATAAATAATGGGAATTACAGAAACTTTTTAGAATTATGTGCAAAAAATAAATAAAAATAAAGACTCCATAGATTTCGGGTTGTATTATATTTAGTGGTATCTAATGAAGTTCATTGGTATCCAAAGTTGAAGTTTCGTGCCAATCGTGTTAGTTTACTTTTTATTTTACACCAATATCACCTACTCATACGTGAAAATGATGACGTTATGACAATTATGTTTCTTACCTGGTAAACAACAATAACAAACACCGGTCCACTAACACGTAATATTCATTACCACTACTTTATTTATGCTCAAAACTTCCAAATCATCCATCAGGTGGGTATATTATCGAAATAAACCTTTATGAATCCTTTATAATAACACATGACTAAATATAATTTGCTATTATAAATAATATATTTGCACAAATTTTTGGATATTTTTAGTTAATTCACTTGTTGACACTGTATTATCGAGAAATTCCTTGAACGTTATAACGTCACCAACATGGCGAATAATCATGGCCCGTTTGTAGTCACTTGGTTCTTTCTTAAATTTAATCGTTTTTCAATTTCTTATAAGAAATTGAAAAAAAATATCTAAGTGTTTTTTGAAACGACAATATTATTTATCAATCAATCAATCATTTATTTCGGACCATGATCCATAATTTGTTAGTGACTTATGACTATGTTAGTAAATTTACACAATAAAATTATTAAATAAAAAATAAATTAACAAATAATTCAATCAGTTCAAATACCGATTTCCCGTTGCACTGGAGCTGCCGCTGTGCAAGCGGGTCCAGTTCCCCAGGAAAGGGCAGTCCGGTTTATCCGCAATAACCTTCAGGACACCGTTTACGCTCCTCCGCATCCTGTGCATCAGGGATGCTGTCCTCTTCCGCATTATCGCCTGAAAACTGTAATTCAAATCAGTATTCGCTTTTGCAAACATCCCTGATGCACTACAGAAACGTGGGAGCCCCAACAGTATCCTGAAAGCGTTATTATACTGGACCCGGAGAACGTTGTAAGCGTATGTCTAACCAACAGGCTGCACGTGACGAAGGTCTGGCAATACGCTTTGAAAAGTGTAATCTTTACTTCCCTCGTACATCGCGCAAACCTGCGGGCCAGCATATTGCATCGGACTGACAATGCCCTCCGTTCCCTATCGATGTCATCGTCATCGTGCAGATCCTCGTTTAGGATGTGACCTAGGTACTTAAATTTTTCCACCCTCTTTAGTGGTACACCATAAATGCACACTGGAGGAACTACTCTAGGCTTCTTGGTACCCACCCGGAACACCATAACCTCACTCTTCCCCACATTATACAGGAGGCCATGTGATTCGGCGTATCCTTCACACACCTCAAGCAACCGTCTGAGTCCGTCAACTGAAGGGCTCAGCAGTACCATGTCATCGGCGTAACTTATGCTATTTATCATCTGCCCATCAATGGAGCATCCAACACCTGTACCGCTGAGCTCCTCAATCAACTGATCGACGTATAGGCTGAAGAACGCCGGGAAGGTCAAACCTCCCTGTCTGACCCCACACTCCAGACAATAGGTACCGGAAAATATACCCGATCATCTGACCTGGTTAATTTGGTTGTCATACCAGTATTGCAGTAGGTCAACTATCTCATCAGCTAGACCCTGTTCACGTAACTTTGACCACAGGATGTCATAATTAACCAGGTCAAATGCCTTGGATAGATCCAAGAAGGCAGCGTATACCGGCGTGCTTCTGTCAGTGTAGTACCTGACGGTGTACTTGAGCGCCAGAATAGCAGTCTCCGTGGAAAGCCCAGCCCTAAAACCAAACTGGGCATCCTGCAGACTGAGCTGTTCAGTTACTCTCTGCTCAAGCACACCGTCCAGAACCTTTGCAGTTTTAGTCGCCAGGGATATTGGCCTATAGTTACGTCTGTCTGAGACATCCCCGGCTCTATTCTTGACTATGGGGACAACTATTGTCCTCATCAGTTCAGTGGGAAGATAGGAGTGCCTGACACTGAAGTTATATAACATTGACAAGACCCTAGGAAGATGCGGACAAGCAAACTGAAAATGTTCTATACTAAGGCCATCGTGACCCGGTGACCCTGGTCATAGACTTTATAATTTTGCTAATTTCCTTTGAGGAAATGCTAGTTTGTACCTCACAGACTTGTCTTTTGGGGTCACGATGGAAGTCACGAGGCTACCTGAAAGTGCCTCATGAACATTTCCGCAACCTCCCCCGCGTCCGTCTTGCCATCAACGCTCATCGGAACAACAAGTTTCAGGCTCAAACGCTGGGTGGATTTCCAAAACTTCTGGAATCGTTTGCTTTGATGATCCGCAGCCAAAATGTTCATCCTAACCTGTTCTTCATTCTCCTTCACAGAACTTCAAAGCTCGTTTAAAAGCCTTTCGCGCTTCCCTCATTTCTACGAAAAGCTGCCCAGAATGAGGTTTTCCACTCCAAACCCAGTTGAGAAAGGCCCTCCTTGTACTCCCGTAAGCGTCCCTGACATACCTGTTCCACCCACCGACTGTACGCCGACCTTCCCTATTTCCCACTAAGCCAGAACTGCCTTCTGCCGCTTGCCGAAGCGCTGTTACAATATTGTTATACATGCTGTCAATAACTATACTATGGTCCTTGTTTTGGCAAAAACTATCACAACAATCACACAATTCATCTGGAAAGTCTATATGTTTGAGATTTTCCATACATAGCCTATAATAACAATCTATTTGGGCTGCATTTCTTTTACCCCATATAGCTGTATCACAGTTATTACGTGGTATGACAAAAGCATCCGATGGCCCGGCCAGGCCCAGGTTTACATTAATGACAAGCGGAAAGTGATCAGACCAGTACACATCATGATAAACTTCAACCTTCTCAAGTGATTTCCAGCCCGCTTCAGAAACCAAGCATCACACACAAAAGTATAAGAATCGGAGTCTATGCCTAGTTTAATATAGTCCGCACAACGACAACTCTGTTCATTACAGAAACTTAACATTTCTCGACTAAATAGACCTCCTGGGTGGGAGTTAAAATCACCGAGTATATAAACATTCTCCACATTCTCGCTCTCAATAACAGCCGCTAGCTCGCTTAAACACTCACAGAACTCGCTTAAGTTATTTATTGAGTCAGTAGGCATGTATACACTAAACAATAACAAAGTGTGACCGGCGCATGTCACTTTTATAGCTGCGACGCGGTCACTCACACAAGATACAACAGAAACAGACGTAAATACAGACTTTCTCCACAAAAGAGTTACATCCCCATACGGTCTTCACCTCAAAACTCCCGATGACGTATCCACCGAAGATTTGCCAAAATATCCAATATTTACATCTAGGCTACCCAGGGTTGACACCTCATGAGGCAGCAACCAGGTTTCCTGCAGCGCAATGACATCCATAGACTTACATAGACCTTGTACACACACGATTGACCTCTTCAACGACTTACAGTTGTAACTTACAAACTTAATAAGAAAATCATTATTTTTAACCATTGACTTTTTACAAGTACCGTCACTCGGCTGCAAGTCACCCTGCCGCCGCTCGCTCATGCTTCCATAATTAACAAACCTACGAAAAGATACACCATCGGGCCACAGGCTTTCATTCATAAATACATTCAGCGCCCGCTTAGTTATCAAAAACTTATATGCCGCATATCCCTTATTCTTTTTCATCTCTATTTTATGCAATAAAACGTCCATATTAGTTTTGTTTTTAATGTAGGTAACAATATCTTCCATCTTGGTGTCTTTGTTTACATTATAGATATAAAAAGGCACATTAATATCCGCTGCCATAAATGCACAATGAGGCAGTATATCTGCCGTACCCTTCAACCCAACAAAACGATTTCGCACTCTTTTACGTTGCACTTCAACCCAACCGTCACTAGGAGACTCATTTCTCCAATTACCCTCACACACTACATTTGAGAATGTTTTACATTTTCGACGGTTTGGAGTTGACGCGCTTGGAGTTTCAACACACACCAATACGTCACTGTCCGTCACCACAGTGGGCCTCATCGCACTGTCACTCGCTCCTTACTTCGCAGCTATTGTCGCTGTCCTCGTTGCGCACACTTCCATCCTCGTCGAAACCGCAGTATGGGCCTCACCGCGCTCGGATCCCTTTTCGCCTTTCTCCGAATATGTGTGCGCCGGCGGCGAAACGATACTATTATTTATGATGGTATCGTTACATGTCTCGCTCACACCTTGCACAAATTTTGCGATTGCGGCATTCGTTGACCTCTCCGGAATGACTTTAGTAATTAAACCAATTGGGCCACTGTCATATTCAAAATTATTTTCTAATAAACATGCAGCTCCTCTCTTACGATTGACATTCATGCTCCTATAACAGGTATCACTTGTCACCTTTATGTCCGCAATATCATCCAATATTACATACTTTTCTTTAATCACAACCACCTCTTCCTGTAGTTTTAATAGATCTCTCAGAAGTCTAGTAGCGTCAATGTGATCAAACGCTACTGGTGGCAGTTTGCTGAGATTTCTGGCTACAAAAATGGGAAGTAACTCCGGATCCACTTCCTTTATCATTGTAATGATATCCTCAATGTCTCTTCGGCTCCTACCCTCCTTCCATTCTATTAATTTTTCGGCGAGATGTATCAACCGACTCTAAAAGTAAATCTTTTGGCAGCGTTATATCTTCATTCTTTAATGCAGTAGTACTTAACCGTATCATGCTAACCTCATACATAAAGGCTACCTGGTTTTGCACAAACGCAAGCAACTCGTTAATCACTACATTACAACTATTACATTTCACTTTATTTCTCAACATTATCACGTCACAAGGTCACTGACCGCTCGTTCAGACACTCGCTGCGCGTGCGCTTGCTCACGCTTTATGTTATGTAAAATATTGTCGATTTTTTATGTATTTTGAAATACATAAAAAAAATCGACATTATTTTTTATTTTATCATCCCAATTATGTAAATAACACCTTAACAGCTAATAATGTATCACGTACCCTTGGCCTAAAGACAAAAATTATAACGCAAATAGACTAAAAGATTCATTTATTTTATTTATTCGAAATTATGTTAATAACATCTTAACAGCTAATAATATATCACGTACCCTCGGCCTTACAACAAAGAATGAGTTCCTGCTATTTCCACACAAGAATTGACATAGCCATGGTCATAATGTTGCTGGCCATTTTAAAACACTCTTAAACAGTTACTACAAAAAATACAATAATTAATTTAGTAGATGATTCCAGAGCCAAACGAGTAGCGAATAGCCAAAGTACGGGGAAAAATTGTCTTCTGTTTACTTCACAACGAAAAATGAAAGTTTGAATAATTGTAACCAACCTGCTTTGACAAATTAAAAAAGCTAAAGCAAAGTGTCTTGTTGCGATTACGCTACAATATGCAATGTCACCTTTTCAACCTTTAAGTTGAGGTACACCTTTCTTGTCTTTTTCCACCTACGTTCGTGCATCAAAGCTTTTATCATATCAAGTTCCACCTATTTGTCTCCGTCTTACATGTCTCATGGCCATATCATGACAAAGGATGCCAGACATTCAAAAATAACCTAACGTAAGTGGGGTAGGTATAAACTTGACTTAACTTTCATTGATTTACTGTTTTCAATGCAGAACGTAAGAGAAAGTCTGAAAGTTGCACCGATATTCGATTTTTTTTGTGGAACTCTGTTGTTCCAGTACGGCATGATGTGATGCGATGAAGGTGTGGCTTAAGTATTTATGTGGTTTTGTCGTTTGTTATAAGGGCAGAAGATCACTAAATAAACTATGGAAGAACGGTGTGCAATATAAAAGGTATGGCTAGAAAGCTTTGACTGCTTAGACAACGATTAATAAAGAATTATGAAAGAAGACAAATATGTTGGACCGATCTCAAATATATTGTGTTAAAGGCAAGAGACGCCTTGAAATACTTCCTCGAGCTATTTTTGTCTTTTCCTAATTGGAAGCCAGGACAAAGGTCCAGAAGTAGGAAAATCCAGGCTGACAAAAAAAAAGGCAGGAGAATAATGACAAAGAATAAATTACTTAAACGTTATTAGGAATAGCTTCCGGCAGCTATTTCAAATAAATGGAAATAAAATTACCACTTTCTCTCCAATTAGAACGAAAAATCCTGGTTATGGAAAAAGTTGCCTCACTACAAAGGTTTTAATTAAAGTATCTAACCGATAGAAAATATATAATAAAACTTGGGTTCAGTTCACAGCGAGACGTGACCACTATGCACTCTTTTTAACACAGCGATACAATACGTTTCCTTTATGTATAAACTACATAAAAGGGTACACATTACAGAGAGAGAATGAGAATAAATTCAAACTTTGAATTCTGCGGGATCTATTCGAATTCCCACATTTAAATTGATGTACCGTTTTGTGTAGTAAATGAAGTCTGACTAATTATTGTAATTATAGCTATTTTTAAGTGTGCGCAGTCACGCATTGTGTCGCGTTTCAGTGTAAGGCTGACCCTTAACGCTCCATTGAACTCGGTCTGAAAACAGATTGTCAAATAAAAAAAAAAGATCTATTTTTAAACACTTTTAAATGAAATTTTCCAAGAGGTTCTGTTTTGTTATTATCTTCGATAATTTATGTTTCGTTGCCACTAGTACCATTAACAGTTCAATGATGGAACTATTGATGTTTTTTTGTAATCATTAGTTCCCCATTATTATTTTAGGCACCCGTGAATTTTTTTATGTGCATGTGAACTGATGGATCACTCTGGTATTTCACAAAATTAAAATCATAGGTAGACTTAAAACAATTGTAGAACAAATCTGGGAATTTGTAAACAAATATATTAAAAACTACAGCCCTTCAAAGTGTGGTCCCTCAATCCTCACAGACCATCAGCCAGATCTCGTCACACACAGACATTTAGTAAAGAATTTGTTAAGATATTTACTAAATAACGGACCACAAAGCATCAAAAATATAAAAAATCTAACGACTAAACTGTGGTTCCTAATTCCACACAAGTAAATAAATATTATAGTGAATATTACTGAATCAAATAAATATAGTCTTTCTTTTTCTACATATAGTTTTAACATAAACATACAGACTTGAAACATTTGTTGATTTTATTGAATAAAATTATTATAAAATCTAAGTGTTTTTACTTTTAGTGTTTTTACACCTTTAAAAAAATTCACAATTGCCTAAAAAAATAATGATGTGGAAATAGTGATAAAAAATTCAACATTAGTTTCATTATTTTCAGATTCTTTTAAAATGGAAATAATAATTAAAAAAACATCAATAGTTTCATCATGGAACTGTTAATGGTACTAGTGGCAACGAAGCGAATTTATTTGTAACGAATGATTTAAAATATCATTTTCTCTCTGTCAACTTTAAAAGATTGAACGAATGTTTTTTTTTTTTGGTTGTGATTGTGATCAATTGTTTAATAGAAAGAGAATTCGAGTAAGTTTTGCGCTAAATGCATTTACTGAGTTGAAGCGTCCTAGAAGGACATACACAGACCTTATGGGTAATGTTCTTCAAAAAGGCCAGGTGCGTAGGATTTGCAACCGGCGTGAGTGTATAACCACAATGTTTGAACGTCAGCAAAGCAAAAGGTATGTGTAAGTATAGAAGCATGTGGCGTTCTCTAGTTTTTTGCCTAAATATATGTAGATATGTTTTCTTTCTTTTATCTCCATGGGAAAAGGTCCGAGGTTAGGAATGTGTGTACATATGTATAGATTCAGCGATTTATAGTGTAGTATTGAATATTAAGATAACGGCAAAGAAATCACAGGGCAAGAAATTAATATGAGTGTATAAGATCTTTATTGATTATCAGAGTTTTGGACTCCGCTTTAAACATTTTACAACTACAATTCCAAAAAAATGGTAATTTATAAACTATTTACCAAGATACGGGTACTTGAAAGATGCGGGGTGGACCGTATATTTCAAGGTATTTTCTGCACAAGACTCAATCTCATTAAAAGTTATAGCTTTGCAGTTTATATAGCGTAGATATGTAGATGAAATGAACATAAGACATGGAAGGTGCACTAACATTATTACAAGTATAATATAATGGGTGATAGACTGATATTTACATTAACATAAAATCGAATAAAATATATCGGATGAATAATTACGAGTAATTACTAACTGCATTTACGGACTTAGTACAGTCATTCCATAAAATACATTTTGTGTAATATAACAAATATTTTGACAAGATTGTTCAAACTCGTTACTCAGTACCTATCAGCTCTTATAACCCTACTATATTCAACCAATATCCCGAATAAACGCTAAGACGTACTTAGTTTAAAGCTTCCTGCAATCAAGCAAAGCCGTAGGAAGAGCCACTCGTTATATAATCTTAGGCACCGATTGTGCTACGAAGCGTGTTATGAATTCGGAAAATCCCCGTTAGGTAGCGGCTAGAGTATATGCTGAAGCGGGGTGGATTAAGGAAGAGAGCGTGGATATAACTGCTGCTGATGATGATGATGGTGAATTCCTTTTCCGCCTAGATTCTCATTTGGTCCGTTGTACTTGGGGGTTCTGTCTAACATAGCTATCCTACCTACGCCCAAAAGCACAGAAGCTTCCTGGGGGCGTCACAGGCTTCGAGAACCGACATCATTGTGCCGAAGATATCTTCACGTACGCCACTCCGCTAGGAGTGCACGACTAAGAAGAAGAAGTTAGTAAATGAAGTAGTCGTCATCTTTTCAGCCGAAAGATCTCAACTGCAAAACATAGTGGATGCGTCTCGCATTCAGCGGATACCCGCAACCTCCACCAAGACATTATCTATCTTATTCTATTCAAAATATGCAGTGGTAGATACCTACCACCGCTTCTTTTCATCTGCCTTTTAAATACTTAAAAGGCAGATGAAAAGAAGGAAGGAGACGCTATTGCAATACAAACAAAGATCTAAGGCATTGTTGAAGTTCTTCAGAGATACGGTAAACAATACTCGCTAAATAAGCAAAATAAGTTCCTTATGGTGTCGGACTTGTTCCATATGGTGTTGGACGTTAAGAATCTCACCATATCCTATCTGCCCGTGGGTGTCGTAAGAGGCGACTAAGGGACATACCAGAGAATGGGCAGCAGAGTTCTCTGTGCACTCCATAACAAACTGCGATCGCCAACCTGCCTGCCAAGCGTGGCGATTATGGCAAACCCCTCCAAACCGATGAATAGCGCAACCACGGAATGGCCCCTAGTGCCCGGCAGCCCATCTACCCATGGTAGCGGTCGAGGCGATAGCGTGGCAAAGGGTGCGAAGAATCCCCGGAGTGGACCCGGCTATCCCAATAAAAATCGACGACTGTACCTTGCAACATATAACACTACGGACCGACGAGAAGATAGCCAAACTCGAGGAAGAGTTAAGCGGGTTACGATGGAGTATCATAGGGTAACCTTCTGAAGTCCAAAGAGAGGGGGAGGACTCGATAATCCTTAATTCCGGCATACTGCTCTACTTCCGAGAGGGCGACCGGCAGTCCCAGGGTGGTGTCGGGTTTATCGTCCACAGGTCCCTTGTGGACGACGACGAAGTAGAGACTATGTATGAGGACATTTCCAAAGCCATGCATAGTCATAAAACTCACTTCACCGTGGTCATGGGGGATTTCAACGAGAAACTGGGTAAACGAGACGATAATGAGCTGCGAGTGGGGCAATTTGTATTTGGATGATGGAACCACCGGGGACACCTACTGTCTAGTTTAATGGAGAAGGAGTGCCTCTATATGATGAACTCCTTCTTCAGAAAGCGTGAGCGTAGGAAATGGACCTGGCAGAATCCCGGAAGATTATGTTTACCTGGGACAAACGGCCCAGTTAGGTAGGTCAAACTTCGAGAAAGAGGTCAACCGTCGAATCCGACTCGGCTGGGCAGTGTTCGGGAAGTTACGCGGTATCTTCTCGTCCAACTTACCACAGTGTCTCAAGACGAAAGTCTATGACCAGTGTGTGTTGCCAGTGATTACTTACGGGACAGAGACGTGGTCGCATCCCGTAATGGGCCTTATCAGAAAGCTTAAAGTCACCCAGAGAGCAATGGAGAGGGCTATGCTCGGAGTTTCCTTGCGTGATCGAATCAGAAATGAAGACATCCGCAAGAGAACCAAGGTTACCGACATAGCCCGAAGAATTTCCAAACTTAAGTGGCAGTGGGCAGGGCTGCCCACTGCCACATTGCTCGCAAAACAGATGGCCGTTGGGGCAAAAAAGTTCTAGAATGGCGTCCGCGTACCGAAAGACGCAGCGTTGTAAGGCCTCCATCTAGGTGGAGCGAGGACCCAGTCAAGGCTGCGGGCGTCCGGTGGATGCAAAACGCACAGTATCGATCAGTGTGGCGACGCTTGGGGGAGGCCTATGTCCAGCAGTGGACGTCTTTCGGCTGAAATGATGATGATGATGAAGTAAAATAAATATTTATTAATATAATCTTTACTCAATTCTGTAGATTTGCCTACCCTATGGGAATAACGCATTTATGTATGTGTCTTTTTTATTTTTTTCTTTCTCTTTCTTTGATTTTTCTTCCTCTTCTTAAAATTTTTTTCTTTGCTATATCGCGACATTTACAAAACATTTTTCCAATCACTATCAACATTAAAAATTTAAAATTACAACTCCTGAATGTTAAGTAGAAAAATGATGATGATGATTTACATCAAAAATAAATTGTGTTGCATTGCAGCAATCAGAAAACTCTTTCAATATGCTCTTTTTTCTCTCCCCGCTGTTTCAACCATCTAATTCTACGCCTTATCTTTGGTATCACATTTATGCTAGAGAGTCGATTTATTATATCTTTATCAAATTCTTATACTCTCTGATCCTATAAGCTTCTACTAAACAAAGTAAGATAAATTTTGCAGAACATTCCCGGAACAACTAGCAATTTCGAGTAAATTTTGCCGGAAAATGTCTTTTACGCGTGGTTTCACTAAAAGTCGAATAACGCGTTGAGTCAGCAAGCGTATCTAAAACATTTTTCCCAATGGAATAGCCAGCTTCAATATGTGAAAATACATCGTTGGATTTTTATGTTTTATTTACTTTACGTATACATTTTTCGAGGAGCTTGTGTTTGACAAATAACAGTCCAACGGGTCGGGCTTCAAGGTTAAGCAGGAGTTTCCAAGGTCAGCCCGTGGATTGGTGGCCAGCCATTACCTACCAAAGACTCAACCTGTTGTTCCCGACTGTCATTTGTAGATCTTTCAAGTTGGAACAAGAGGTATCGCGATATCCATTGACTGGGTAGAAGAGGATAGGTAGACAGTCACTCCAGGTATAGATATTTCAACTCATCTGTTCATGCGGTGGTATGTGTGCGTACGCACGTAATTATGCAGTATGCATTTATGTGGCAGTCATAATCATGGTCCAGCCCACTTGCTGACCCCCAGCGACGCCCAGAGCCTCGGTCAGTACCCCATAGAGGAGGGCATCCCCGCAGCATGGTCGCTTAGTTTAAGATTTTTGTGCCTGCCTGGAGGCTTTAGTTTAGTCTCCACAGGACCGCCGATAATAAAATTATAGCATGTCATAAATTTCATTCAAATTATACATCTTCATAACCTTTTTCGCAAATATACAAGTATTCTTAGATAAGTGACGTTAAAAAATCAAAAATGGCGGATTTTGGGCGCCTTATTGTGGCAGTCAAAATAATTTTCTTCCTCCAAACCCAAGGAGTGGGGTATCAAAATGAAGGCTTTTAAGAGGTGGTTACAAAAATATATACCACTTATATGTTTAAAAGACATTCGGAAAAAAAAAAACTAAAAGGTTGTGAATAAAAAAAGTTAATTTAAAAATCAAAAATCCAACTGCTTAAGAAGCGAAGTAAAAAGATGTAAACAAGTAGAAAATCAAGTTGTGTCGGAGGATCAGGTGGTCAGCCAGCTCCCGAATATGTTTGCTCCAAATGCACTGCGTGATTTACTACTTCTTTATATCTTTTTAGCTCGCTTCTTAGCAGTCGGGTTTTTGATTATTTTGCGCTCTAAACACAGTCTTCATGATTGTGGAGCTACCCCAATATATTAACCCGTAGCGTAACCTAGACATTACATAATAATATGCATGAATGCTGTAACCAAAGCTGTAAAAAAAAGATAGGTACCTAGTTCATTAGCAGTAGTCTGCATAAAGCGATGTAAAATACTGGCGTACAGCTACATGCAGTTATACTGGAACCAGCCCTTAATATTGTTGGGACAAGGATAGGCAGGTTGGTTTGTGAGTGTGAAATAAAATAAAGAAATTCGGTTTACTTAGCACAAAATATAAAATAGATACTTGTGTGAACTTAAGTGGCAGTGGGCAGGGCACATTGCATGCAGAACGGATGGCCGATGGGGCAGAGGTTCTGGAGTGACGACCGCGAACCGGAAGACGCTGCGTTGGCAGGCCTTCCACCAGGTGGACCGATGACCTGGTGAAGGTTGCGGGTATCCACTGATTGCGGGACACACGGGACCGGTCAAAGTGGTGACGCTTGGGGGAGGCCTAAATCCAGCAGTGGACGTCTATCGGCGGATATGATGATGATGATGATACTTGTTGTAGATATACTTTACCTAATTATTTGTCCATATTAACTGACTAAAAATATCACGTAGTTTCGCGATACAAAAATAATTACTTGCCTTCGTACTGCTTGACGGTAGTTCCTTATTAATGGCGGAAAAGCTATCAGTCTATATTCCTGCGTTGCGTCGCCCCACCTGGCGGCAATTCAATAAAGATTCTCTCACAAAGAGGCAGTACCTGGGCGACCAAGCTCTGTTCGGACGTTTTCTAAAAATGAAACCTAGCTAGATCGATTTATCGCCCCCGAAACCCACTGCATACTGAAGATCATGAAAATCGTTGGAGCCGTTTTCGAGATTCAGATTATATTTATACACATCTATATATATAAAAGGCAATGTCCCGACTGACATATCAAATTCGTTCATAAAAGATTTGTTTTGTTAAATAATACTACAAAATGTAACTATTTTCCCAAATTGCTCATTGAACCTATCAAAAGTATCTGGTTGGTAAATTTCCACGAATTTTATAAATTTATTGTTGTTCTTGTTATTAATTGCTGTTGTAAACTATATCTCGGATTAATTATCCCCTTAGGGCTCGAATATCAGTTTTGTTAGGGAAAACATTTATTTTGTTAGTGTTGATTTTTGTAGACTATCGGAACAATATACCAAGTACTCCTTGTTTTTCTACAACAATTTTATTTACTATATTATAATTCCATACTATACACCTATTCAAATGCCATACTATGACGTCTTAAAACTATCGTGATTATCTTTCGGTAATCGTATAATTAAAGTTAAAGAGATTACGTATAGCTGCCCCGTTAATTTCGTGGTCGCAAGATTGGGGTCCTGGGTGTGATTCCCAAAGTTGGTTGGGAAAAGTGGTTTTATTATCTCGTTAAACTACATAAGTTATCTAGTAGTGAACACGCTTCGATCGACAATCCAACGAAACACCTAATTACAACACAATATCTTGCGAAAATACTCCGATTCAAAGAGTAAAATGCGCATAACTTTCGAACGAGTTAACCGATTTTCATCAAACATAGCTAAGAACACTTTCGACAAAGACATCTATCAAACAAAATAAATCAAAATCGGTTTAACCGATTAGCAGCTATGATGCCACCGAAATACACAAATATACAGATGCACACGCCAAACTCATAAAAACACCCTTTTCCCGAAGAGGTTTAAAAAAAAACCCCTTCATTTTGACAAGTTTTTGACAAAAAAAAAATCCCTTTCATTTAGACAAGTTTTTGACTTTGATTGTTGCCGAAATAGGAGAGAATTTGAATGTTTTTAAAAGCTTTAATTTAACTTCATAAATCCATAGATGTCTACAACTCACATCTTTGCCCAAGGAGGTGGGCAGAACATATATGTTATTATGTAGAACGCGACTTAAATATTTAGTTGGAAAGGCAAAATTAACAACATAAGTATAACTGGCACAAACTCAAAGACATATAACCATTTTCAAGACTACAGGACTTCAGGATTTATTTATTTATTTGATTTTGGTAATAATAATACCTGTTTTTTTGTTTATACATTAGTAATATTGATATTGTTGTAAAATACGGATTAGAAAATATTTTTTTAAATGTTTGTGCATTTGTGTATTTTTTTGTTGTCTGATATAAACATCTTCTCATCATATTACATTTTTTTATTTTAGATTTTAGCGACCTCCGATATAAAATATTGCAAAATAAATTGTTGCTTTACAAACAAGTCCTGCTGCTCGTTTGGACTTATATGCGGCTGCACCAAACAGAGCAATATATTAATTATACAATGATTCCAGAACAAAGTGCTAAGGGCAATTGTAAATGCACCTTGGTACATACGATATGATGAGCTCCATCGGAACCTAAAAGTAGAGTTCATCGAAATAGTGATATAGAAATTTACAGAAGCTCACGGAAAGAGCATGTGAACGTAGAGGCAACCCGGCTTCTCGACCAAACAATCATAGTGAGAAGACTAAAAAGAACAAAACCGTTCGAGTTAGTGTTTAGTGTTAGTGAATATTGTAACGTACAAAAGTGCTACCAAACAAACACAAGAACGAAGTGTATTCGCCTTAATAGAGACCGTAAGAAAAGTGCTATTGGGCACATTCTTACTAAAGACAATGCAATAGTTTAGGTTGTAATTAAATTGCTTATTAGTCTTATTATAAGTCTAGATTGTAATAAAATTAAGGCCCATCATATTAATGAACCCTAGCAAAGGGAAAAAATAAAAACAAAAAAAAGATTTTAGCGACAGCGATGAAGACACTAAAAAACCTTTTTGCAAGTTTATTTTTATTTAACTTGTAATGTATGTATGTAAATGAGTTCGGGTCAAATCTTACGGGCGTGGCGAAGCATGAATTTTCCATACAAACGTAATACCTAAATCATTTGTATGTTGAGCATATTTCCAACATATTATGCAGATATTCGGATCTAGACAGTATTTATCTAGGTTCCTACGTCTTCATTAACCGACTTTCCAAAAAGGAGGAGGTTCTATGTTCGACTTCAAGTTTGTTTTTTTTTTTTTTTTGTGTATGTTCACCGATTACTCCGTCAATTGTGGACCGATATTGAAAATTCTTTTTTTGTTTGAAAAAGTATGTTCCGAAATTGGTCCCATTTTAATTTGGTGAAGATCTGATTAAGAACTTCGGAGATATACAACAGAACTCTTCAATAAATAACGGCAAATCTCTCGGGATTGCTGCAATCGCATGTCTGTTTGTTGTTTATAACATTTCATAACATAACATGACGCCAGTTCGCTCTTAAGGGGTAAGCAGATCTCTCATTTCACCGGTTATGTTCAAGTTTCATGAAAACTATTCTGGCGAAATAGTTCCCTTACTAACTTGCCTATTAGGTACGTACAACTAAAAAGTGAAAAATAAAAAAAACTTTTTGCTAAAAAATACTACCGACTTCCAAATACAAAACTACAAAGTGTAAAATAACTTAGTTTTTTGAAGTCGGTGTCCATAACGCAAAAAAATGGTACCTACGAAAGACACCGACTTTTCTGTATTATAAAAAACAATATCTACAATATTGTCGTCGTAGGAACATAGCTCATATTATCAAGTTACGAATAATCGAAAAAACATTAAGTTTTCATTCACCATTTTTGGTATTACGGAACAGATCAAATTAATCATACTTTTTCAATAGCGAGTATTGCTGTTGCGTCAAGCAGATGTCAATGTGTGCGTGGTCGTACCGCTCACGGTTGTGCATCGCTCGTACGGGTTTTGTTCGGGGCGCTTCGGGTGTGCTTCGGGGATGTTTCACTGTTTGTTGTATTTTTTGTGGTTTGTGTGTTGTAGACGATTACTTTACTTTCTGTGCTGTAAGTGCGTATTTATTTATTTCCTAAATTTTACTTATTGTAATATTTCTGACACTATTGACCTATTCTATAAAATTGGATTTAGATTTGCCTTTTGATTTATTGGATTTAGATTTGCCTTTTGATTTGAACTTTGGTATTTAGTACCTAGTCTACTTTATTACGAACTGCGTTGTTTACGGACTTTGTTATTATTTATGATTTGGCTTGGTTGCCGATACGGATTCCGAATGTTAGGATGTTTCTCACATTAAATACCTATTTCCCAATTACATAATAAAATAAGTTACATTAATAGGTACATTAGTATATCTTCTTATATATAAAATTCTCGTGTCACAATGTTAGTTACCATACTACTCCGAAAAGACTTGACCGATTTTTATGATATTTTATATGTGGTTACGCTTCCTAATTTATAGTTCATATTTTATTACATCACCATAGGGCGATTGAAAGGCATTGGTATACTAGTTCCAATTTATTAAATTAGTGTCACCTATCGTTGTTTTGGTGGTATTCCGCGCCGTGCCGCTACGGTCTTTTTACGGTCTGTTTGACGGGAGGGGGTGTATATATAAGTGTATAAAGGTAAAACAATGCAAGGCTACTCTAGTAGCCTTGATAAAATTTTTGGGGGGCCAGTAAAAAGGGGGTCAAAAAGGGGGGTTTAGGGGCTTATGTTAATCCGGGTACCGGTTGGGAGAGGGTGTATTCTTTGAGGGGGGGAAATTTTGTCCGATTTTTGATATTCCCAACCGTTTAGGAGATATCGCGTGATCAAGGGTTACTAAAAAACAAAATGTTTGGGGCCAAAAGGGAAAAGTATCTCCTATATTTAATTTTAAAATTTTTGAGATTTTGAAATCTTCCGTGACGTAATGAATTTATTCGAAGATATAGTTAAAGCTAATGGAAGATTTCTAGCAAATATATGGAAATTTCCTGTTACAAAACGGCCGCCGAGCTTCTAGAATGCCCGAGGTTGAACTTGTCAACAACGCGTCACTCCGTAGTACCTTCTTATAATTTAAAAATTTCGACACATACGATACAGGTTTGAAAACGAACTTTTCCGTTTCAACCCCTTCCAAAAATCTAATTTTATAGAAGTGTAGCCTAGTTGCTAAAAACGCTAAATCTAGACTCACTTTTTGGCTAGATCGGTTTTAGGCCGAGTTCTAGCTAACTTAGTTTAAATTATGCAAATATACAAAAAACAAACTTATCAGAGAGCGTGGGAATGAAATGGAATTTTAGACTATTTGTATTTTAGTATAGAGAACTGACTCAGAATTAAATGGAAATTTTATAAGAAATATGTTATTAGACGCTCAATACGGATGTATTTTAATAATGATAATAAAATAAACAAATAAGCATGAATAATCTGGAAAGGGCAGAAGACGAAAATTTTTAACAGCAAATACGTTTGTTTGGTATTTGCAGTCCTAGTATCTAATATTAATTTTCAGTGGTGGTTGCTGGCTGCTCCAGGGAGCTGCCCAAGTCTTCAGTTTTGGCGAACTCGGCCTGCAGCAGGACTTCCGGGAGTTGAAATCTCGTGGAAATATTTTCGGACCGCTGAAACCGCGGTCAACTTCCTGGGATTCAGTGGGAAAAAACCCAAAATCACCAGGGTCGTCGAGGACACTTGGAAGCTCACTATGGAACACCTGGAGAAGCCAATTTCTCCTCGACTTCGGATAGGATGAATAGTTTGTGGTATAGTTCGCGTTCACTTTGCCCCCAGAACTGTGTTTTTGCCTTGTTTACACTTTAGATCTTCGGAAAACTGTGTGGAAGTCCCCCTCAGGGACGTCACAAAAATCTAAAATTTTCAGGGGTTGTAGGCGCAGGGATGACACTTCCTGGGGTCACTCAAGATTTTGGGTGCCGCACCGACTGATCGCGCACCGCACGCACTTTTCTAAAGCACTTCCTGCTTTTGTGTCGGATTCTTCTGTTTACTGCTACAGTTTCTTTGTCCCTCGTCCGATTTCTTTTATGAAACTACTATCCTGTAGCACTCATTAGCGCGCAAGTTTTTATGTATCGCTTGCGTTTTTGCGTTTCAAGTTGCTCGTTTTTGAATTTTTGAGGCGCGGAGCTCGCAAAAACGCAGCCGTTCGGACTAGTGACTCGCGAGAGACCGGTAGGGTAGGTAGGGTAGGTAGGGTAGGTAGGGTAGGTAGGGTAGGTAGGGTAGGTAGGGTAGGTAGGGTAGGTAGGGTAGGTAGGGTAGGTAGGGTAGGTAGGGTAGGTAGGGTAGGTAGGGTAGGTAGGGTAGGTAGGGTAGGTAGGGTAGGTAGGGTAGGTAGGGTAGGTAGGGTAGGTAGGGTAGGTAGGGTAGGTAGGGTAGGTAGGGTAGGTAGGGTAGGTAGGGTAGGTAGGGTAGGTAGGGTAGGTAGGGTAGGTAGGGTAGGTAGGGTAGGTAGGGTAGGTAGGGTAGGTAGGGTAGGTAGGGTAGGTAGGGTAGGTAGGGTAGGTAGGGTAGGTAGGGTAGGTAGGGTAGGTAGGGTAGGTAGGGTAGGTAGGGTAGGTAGGGTAGGTAGGGTAGGTAGGGTAGGTAGGGTAGGTAGGGTAGGTAGGGTAGGTAGGGTAGGTAGGGTAGGTAGGGTAGGTAGGGTAGGTAGGGTAGGTAGGGTAGGTAGGGTAGGTAGGGTAGGTAGGGTAGGTAGGGTAGGTAGGGTAGGTAGGGTAGGTAGGGTAGGTAGGGTAGGTAGGGTAGGTAGGGTAGGTAGGGTAGGTAGGGTAGGTAGGGTAGGTAGGGTAGGTAGGGTAGGTAGGGTAGGTAGGGTAGGTAGGGTAGGTAGGGTAGGTAGGGTAGGTAGGGTAGGTAGGGTAGGTAGGGTAGGTAGGGTAGGTAGGGTAGGTAGGGTAGGTAGGGTAGGTAGGGTAGGTAGGGTAGGTAGGGTAGGTAGGGTAGGTAGGGTAGGTAGGGTAGGTAGGGTAGGTAGGGTAGGTAGGGTAGGTAGGGTAGGTAGGGTAGGTAGGGTAGGTAGGGTAGGTAGGGTAGGTAGGGTAGGTAGGGTAGGTAGGGTAGGTAGGGTAGGTAGGGTAGGTAGGGTAGGTAGGGTAGGTAGGGTAGGTAGGGTAAGTACTAGTAAGACTTACCTACACTGCATATTGACTTAGGTACCTACTGTGACGTTAGTTCGGCTCACTCAGGGTAGGGTGACCATATGATCGGATTTGCTGATGCTTTCATTTGTTTTTGAATTCCTATTACAAAAAAAAAAAATTAAATAGTGCTTTAATTAATGCAATAATTTCGTAAAAACGCATTACTAGTCCGTAAATTTACCAACGATTCCCCAAATTAAAAATCACAGAATAATTAAAAAACTACCCGTTTTTTAATTATTCTGTGATTTTTATCTGGACTTCGGTGACCCTTATTACACTAGGGAGGCAGCTCCAATAAACATTGATAACTAGCTGGCTAATAGACTTCATAATAAACTGCAAAAATATTTACAGAGCCACGACCATCGCCTTTGGCCGTCAGTTTCCAGGCGGAAACACGGAAAGAAATAAAGAAAATAAGCGTCCTTTGAGGTGAGTAATCGAGTGGAAACGGTCGATTATCATCTTATGCATGGTATCTATTGCAGAATACCTATTTATACATATTATAATACCTACAACTTACAAGCCAAATCTTATAAATCAGCGTGTTTTGTGTGGATCTTTGACACTATGTTTTCTGATTACCATTATTGTATTTCGTTCAGTCGATTATTTATGGTCACCCTACATGGTTTTATCAAATATCGATTTACATTTTTTAAATAGATGAATGATGATATATAAAATAAGAACATAACAAAATAAATGTTTATTCAAAAATCTTATTTCTATTGTTAATATTTTTAGCTCAGAGCACTGTTATTTTTCTGTACGTAGGTAGGGTAGGTACAGCCTATTTACGCATAAGTAGGTAGCTACTATGCGTAAATAGGCATACATTATTGGAATATTTGTCTTTTACTAATACTTTGCCTAAGTAACGCTTGTATTATTTTACTTGAATGCTTTATTTATAATAACAATACATATTTAAAGTTTATTAAAAGGAATACCTACATAAATAAGACATAACAAAGCCGGCGCCGCCGCGCCGTTCGTCTTGGCCCCAAGAGTCAAGCCGCTTTGCCTGCGTAAACGTATTGCGTAAAAATATTTTTATAAACAACAAATCTGTACAACTGTCGCCTTGGGGGCACAAGTCGCCCAAATAGAGCCCCTGTTACTACCGGAACAAAGGCAAATTTTCAGTCTTATTACAAACCGCGTTGCAAGCGGACAAGGGGGTCTTTTTTCTTGGACGCACCAAAACTTTCCTACTGAACTTGCTGCTGGCACAATTCCACAAAGACAAAGTGGTTGCACTGGCTGTTGCGCGTCCTGATAGCCGCAATCTTGCTGAATGGTGGCAGAACAGCACACTTAGTGTTTCAGTGTTTAATCTCCCGCTGAACCTTGCAAGTAAATAAATGCCCACTTGCAACATCAGCAAAAGCAGTAGTCGCGGTGCTCTATTGCAATGGTGCAAATTGATCGTGTAGGACGAATGCACGATGTCACACAAGCGTGCGATTGAAGCACTTGCTCGCAGCTTGCAAGAAATTCGGGGCAATCGAATGTTGATGGGTGGGGTGATCGTCTTGCTCGCAGGTGATTTCCACCAGACGCTGCCTGTTGTTGAGCGGGGTACCGCAGCAGACGAGATAGAAAGAAAGAAGAAAGAAAACTAGATAAACGCGTGCATCAAGGCTTCACCGTTGTGGGGTAAGGTAGAGCGGCCAGCTGAAGACCAATATGAGAGACCAACTCTTCAATAATTAGGAATCTGCAATCTTCGCACAAACACTCTTCGAGGTTGGCAAATGTCGCGTGCCGATGGACGCTAACGGCCAAATAATTTTTGACAACCGATTTCGCAATGTTGTAAGCTCGGAAGATAACCTTATTAATGAGGTATTTCCGAGCTTATAACAAAACCTGGCTAACGAGGAGTGGTTGTGCGAACGAGCTATCATGGCGCCCAAAAACGAATCGGTGCGAAAGATTAAGGACGCTATTACATTTTTCTACAAATAACAGTGCTTTTCAGGTACAATTTTAATGTATATGCAATCACAGATGTGAAGATATCATGGTCTTAATTTGAAGATAATAAATTCAGCTCCAGATTGGCATCAGAAAAATTGCATGACATCATACAAAATTTTCGCACAAATACGTTTTGCCCATCACAATAATCGCAAAAATATTAAAAAAGTAGGGTCCGAATAGGTCCCAGTTTAGTTAATTTTACAGCATTTTTTATCTTCAAAATTATAAAAAAATTGCGGTATATATAGTCCTTTACAGGTTCAGATAATTAATTTTTACCCAAATCAATATATATTTTAATTATTAGCTAAAATAAAAACACTTGCCGACTTCTTCATACATTTTGCACTAGAAGCTTATCATTCCGCGCTCAGAAGCGCTCGTGGAAGGACGAGCGTATCGCTTTTTTGCAAAAAATAAATACGATAAAAGTAATAGAAAAGATTGTAGTGTGCATGCGTGAGTCGTATGTCGTGATCGAAAGGAGTTGATATTTTACCGGACCGAAATAAAAGTATGTTTGAGTTTCCTTTTATTATTAGAATGTGATTTAAAAATTATGTTGGGTATGATCGGAATTTGGATAGGTATTGTTAAGCAGTTGTTGACAAGGTTGAGAAATGGATGGGTGGGTTTAAGCAGCTCTTAGTAAGGTTAGGATTTGGATGGGTAAGGTTAAGCTGGCGGCGGTGAAAGTTAGAAGTGGATGGGTGGGAGGAGATTTATGATTTTAACCGGTTTGTATGTATGACGAATACGGGGTCAAACCAAAATACAAGATGGCGGCGACGAAAATTTGCCATCTGTTCGTCACAGGTGTCATTGTCATGTTTTTTGGCGTCGCTTATATCTAATATGGGGTCAAAACCAAAATACAAGATGGCGCCGACGAAAATCTGACATCTTTGCGTCATGGGTGTCATTGTCATGGACTTTGGGGTCGCTCATATCGAATACGGGGTCAAAACCAAAATACAAGATGGCGCCGACGAAAATTTTACCGCTTTTCGATATGGGTGTCATTTTCATGGTTTTTGGCGTCGCTTATATCTAATATGGGGTCAAAACCAAAATACAAGATGGCGCCGACGAAAATTTGACATCTTTGCGTCATGGGTGTCATTGTCATGGATTTTGCGGTCGCTCATATCGAATACGGGGTCAAAACTAAAATACAAGATGGCGCCGACGAAAATTTGATGTCTTTTCGTCATGGGTGACATTTTCATAGTTTTTGGGTAGTGTGTCATTAGCTGATGCTCATTATGTAATACTCCAAAAATTTTTGATAGTAATATTTTATATAATATGTAATGCAAAATGTTCAAGTCATTTTTAGGGTTGCCCCTATTACTAAGACTCTGCGGTCCGTCTGTCTGTCTGTCTGTCACCAGGCTGTATCTCATGAACCGTGATAGCTAGGCAGTTGAAATTTTCACAGATGATGTATTTCTGTTGACGCTATAACAACAAATACTAAAACAGAATAAAATAAATATTGGGGCTCCCATACAAAAAACGTGTTTTTTTTGCCGGTTTTTGCAATAATGGTACAAAACCCGCCGTGCGCGAGTCCGACTCGCACTTGGCCGGTTTTTTAATCCTTGTGACCGGAAATTATTTCGTTTTAGGTATCTACTTATTTTACGTTGCATTTTTGTAAAAATACCTACTTACTACAACAAAGTGAAAGCTAATTCTTTTCTCGAAAGTCGTTTGACACGGAAAAGTTATTATTTTTCTCTTTTTAGTTTTTTTTGGTACCCCATATTGGGTAGGTATACTAAATAAATCTGTTAACCCCCTAAAAACGCACTTTTTTTGGGTTTGCTCTTGACTCTAGTCTAAGTCAAAGGTGACAGAGACAGAGTCGACGATGGAGTGAGCTTACCCAGAAGGAGCCTGTTTACTCTAACTTTGAAGAGATTCGGGTTGAATGCGTTCGGAAACACAGACGCAGTTAGTGAGTTCCATTCATTCGCTGTGCGCATTATGAAGGATGTTTGGAAGCGCTTGGTGCGAATTGGTGGAATGGCAACAAGGTAGGGATGGTAACTTGCAGTGCGTCTGGATGTCCGATGGTAGAAGGGGGCTGCACACTCACCGAAATACAGTCTGTAGAAGACCGACAAGCAGGCAACCTTGCGGCGATGAGCCAAGCTGTGAAGCTTGGTATCCACCAGTTCAATGTCACCGATGAGCCTCTTAGCTCTGCGTTCCACCGAGTCAAGCGCGGCAAGCTGATACTTTGCTGAGCCATCCCAAAGGTGGCTGCAATACTCCATGCAGGATCGGACTTGCGCTTTGTACAGGGTTAAAAGCTGTCCAGGCGTAAAGTATCGCTTCACCTTATTTAGGATGCCCAGTTTTTTTGCCGCAATTTGGGCCTTGTACTCAATGGAGGCGCCGAAGTTAAGACTGGATGTCAACTCCATGCCTAGGAGCTCAAGCCGATCAGTCACTGGAACAGACGCACCCCGAAAAGTAGGCGTCCAATCGAAAAGACTCCTTTTAGCGGTAAAAAGACACGCCTGTGTTTTGGTGGCGTTAAAGGAGACCAGATTGTCATCACCCCACTGGGAGACAAGGCTTAAGGTCAAATCTGTCCGCTCTACCATAGTCTCTCTCAAGGAACGAACTTCATCCACGCTGGTTCTTACGCTGGACAGGTATCTCTCTGAAACAGTACTGTCATCTGCGTACCCAACAATACCAAGCTGAAGTAGGTCATTGATGTGCAGCAGGAATAGAGTTGCAGAGAGAACAGACCCCTGAGGAACTCCGGAATCAATAGCCATAAGGTCAGAGGAGCAGCCGTCTATGACTACTCGGATCGACCGTTCGCAAAGGAAGTCTGATATCCAGCTACAAAAACCAGCGGGGATGCCATACGCAGGAAGCTTACTAAGTAGACTTGCGTGCCAGACCCTGTCAAAGGCCTTCGAGATATCCAGCGAAACAGCAAGTGCTTTGCCGTGTCTCTCGATGGCTTCGCCCCAGCAGTGCGTGACATACACAAGAAGATCGCCAGTAGACCGTCACCGGCGAAAGCCATATTGACGGTCACTGAGGAGATTATTGTCTTCAAGGTAGGTCAGCAACTTACTGTTCAGTACCCTTTCCATAACTTTGCACAGAATGGAGGTAATGGCGATTGGACGGTAATTGACAGGGTCTGCACGGTTGCCTTTTTTGGGCACTGGTTGCACATTTGCAAGCTTCCAGGTCTTTGGTACCGTTCTTTTTACAAGAGAGAGGCGGAACAAGCGTGTCAACACAGGAGAAAGTTCGGGCGCACACAGCCTCAGTACTCTCGCTGGAATGCCGTCAGGCCCGCTGGCCTTGTTCACGTCTAGACTGCACAATACTCTTCGGACCTCTTTGGTGTGCACAGATATCTCCGGCATCGAAGAGTCACAACGAGGAACAGTAGGTGGTTGCTTGGATCCAGCGTCCAGACGTGAATTGCTAGCAAACAGAGATGCAAATAAATTTGCTTTCTCACTTGCAGAGTGAGCCAGCGACCCATCAGGTTTCAGCATTGGAGGTAAAGTGGGACGACAGAAATTCGATTCAACCGCTTTAGACAGGGACCAAAACTGTTTACTACCCGGAGGGTGCGATGCCAGCTTGGCCCCAATACGTCCAATATGGTCAAAACGTGCCCGACGCAAAACCCGCTTGCAGAACTTGGTGGCTGAATTAAAAGCTCTTTTCCTCGCACGAACCCTACGCGCTCTAACTTTGCGGTCGCGGGCCCCAACCCAGGCTTAGTAGGCAGACTCTTTTTGGGCCTCAGCGTGGGCACATTCTGAATTATACCAAGGTCGGGATTTGTGACCGAGCGGAATGTCGGAGAATGGAATGAAATACTCCATTCCCTGCCGAATCACATCCACAACCGCGTCCGCACAGCTCGAGGGGTCACCCGAGGAGAAGCACACATGTCGCCAAGGATAAGACGCAAAAAAGTGCCGCATCTCGTCCCAGTCTGCTGACTCGTATCGCCATACTCGCCTCGTGCCTCTAGGACTCTCATCTGGAGGAGAGCAAGTCGACACGGATTTCACCAGACAATGGTCAGACGTTCCCAGCGGTGCTGAGACCGATACCGAATGACTGTCCGGATCAGTTGTCAGCAGAAGGTCTAAGCAATTGGGTGTATGGCCGTCAACATCCGGTACCCGCGTTGCCACATTCACCAGCTGGGTTAGATCCAGCGATAGAGAAAACTTGCGCGCTTCTAACCATGGCATGGTCAGTTTTCCGGAACGGGTACAACCACTCCTTATGATGGGCGTTAAAGTCCCCCAGAAAATTAAGCTTCACTGTCGGGTACCGTTGCTGGGCCATGTCAGCCGACTCTATGAGGCAGTTAAAGAGCGCTGTCGTCTCCTGGTCACCGGTGTGCGATCGGTAGACGCCGATGTAGAGAGACTTCTCCACGCCTGTGTCCACAAGTAGCCATATGACAGAAAAACCCGATTTCTCAAAGCAACGGAGACGACGACAACAAATGTCATCGCGGACGTACACACAGACCCCAGCTTGCTTCTTGAACTTGTGTTCAAGAGAGTAACCCGGGTAGTTGAGGTACGCCACGTCCGACGGGGTTGTTATCTTCGTCTCCGTTAGGAAAAACAGGTGCGGCTTCTCGGTCTCAAGGTGGTGGTGGACCGGATCGAGATTAGAGTGCAACCCCCTGATGTTAGTGAGGTGCACTTTTAGTGGGAGGAAGTGCAGCCGTTGTTTCACCATATTCTTCTTTGCTTTTGTCATGTGTTTTTTTTTTGAGTTTGCTGGGGAAGAAGTTAAACTGTCGAGGCGCTGCTCAGTGAACCAAGTGGAACACTGGAGCTAACCCAACCTGTGGGGAACTCATTTGGAGACTGCGGGGACGCCCGAACCCCCCCGGATATGGCCACCGGGTCCTCCCATCCAGTCGCCAGCTGGCACGGTGGAGCATACCGGGATTTTTCGCGAGTTGGCGGGGCAGCCTTTGGCACGTGGCTGGCGTGCTACTTGGGCCCCCTACTGACTGCGGTCGGCCAACGGCTGGCACCGTGCTTCGGATCCCGCTACCCTCCAAGATGAGTTACCCGGCAAGTTTTGCCCAGAGCCCAAGACCGGTTCTGAACAGCGCAACTGACATCCTCCTTCTCCCCCAAAGGCACTGGCAGTCCCACACTCCGACGGAACACAGCAAGCTGCTTGGCGCCGGACTCCGGTGGGATGGTGGTCGCGAGCCAGGCGGCCCCTTGCGGAGCCTACCACCGCTTAAGTGGGATCATTCAGCCGTACCACAGGCAAGCCCGTGGTGCCGTTGCCCGGGATGGACCGCTAGGAGGTAGATCCCATACCATCCCAAAAAAAAAAATATTATGGTATAGTGAAAACAAAACATAACTATACTATCACACTAATCGCAGGTCATTTACTATTTGTTATTGAAGAGTTCCATTGTCTATCTCCGAAGATCTTTATCATATACTAATATATTATACAATAAAACCTTCCCTGAAAACACACACATTAATCGACGTAAACCCGATAGTATCGGATAAGTGTTTTAAAGAAAATCGCGCATACATACGGGTCGAATAGATAGAGCACCTCCTTTTTTTGAAGTCGGTTGAAATTAATAACCTACTTTTTACAACGACGGTTTGTAACAGTTACCAAATGCATTTCCAAAGTGCCAACTAACCTTCCTGAATCAACTTCAATAAAATTAAAAAATAATATCAAGGACCAATATTATTTGAGTGGTGTATAAAATCGAGCGCTCAGTAGTTTCAATGAGTGCGTGCGCGTAATGTTGTTGTGTGCTACTAGATACCTAAATTTGAGTTCGTCGAAAATGTAACAGCGTCCTTAATACAAAAATAATAGAGCAAGTTGCAGGTGAGGTGAGGACCTACATGTCACACGGTGATGACCACTGACGACACATCTACATACCCTGTAGAGTTCTTAAATTCCCTCGACCTGTCAGGGGTGCACTCCCACAAAGTCCTGACTTTTATTTATCGTAATAGAAAAAGCCAAACTCTAAAAGTAGCCGGCATGCTTCTCCCACGGGCAGCTTTACGTAGGTTGTTCGCGTGTGTCGAGAGCCGAAAATCTTTTTATTTACGCAGAAATCAATAAGTCTCGTAATTTTGTTTACCGGGATGTACTGCAGTAAAAATATTTCTGGCTCTCTACGAACCGAGACAAAAATCAATTTAAAAAGTTAGTTTGGTCAGCTCTCCCGTTCACACTCCTCGATAAGTGTCAGCGCTTCGGGTACTTTTTGTAGTACGAAAATAATTTATCAGATGTTCAATAGGACAAGAAACACATCATCCTCTATTCATCAACATTTGTTTCCACACGATCAATTTACACCACTGTAACAAAACTTTAGCCTTTGCTCCGGCATTAGCTAATAAGGAACCTATTTCGATGATTCGGTATGTCTATCTTAATAATCCTACAAATATCCGTTTTGGGAACACTTTTGTTATGCTTATAGATAAGGAGTGGAATTCCCTGCTGAAGTCTGTGTTTCCCGACAGCTACAATCTAGGGATATTTAAGGAAAGATTGAATAGGTTTTTAGTCAAGCGCGAGCCTATAGATTATTTAAAAAAACATATAGTTATATAAAGGTGAAACTTTGTATGTTTGTGTGTTACCTCTTCACGCAGAAACGGTTTGACCGATTTGAATAAAATTTTAAAACAGCTAGCTTATACCCCAACTTAACACATAGGCTACATGTCATTATCATAATCATCATCGTTTTCCATCAGTGCGATAAAACTGTAAAAAGCTACCTTACTTCAGTACTATCTCCGAAACAAATGAAGAGACAGACTATGAAAACCATGTCATATTCATTGATCATGATCATTATCCCAATCATATTTTTTTTATCGCCACCGAAAAGAAAGATTCGGTTCGTTGATTCGGTATGGAAAAAAAAAGTGCTTAAGGTTATGGTTGTTATCACAAATGCTCTTATGCCAGTCTCCTTTGCTATAATTTATGTAAGTCATTATTATAATTATCAGCGTTTTCCATCAGTGTGATAAAACTATACAAAGTTACCTAACTTCAGTACTATCTCCGAAACACATTAAGAGACAAACTATGAAAACCATGTCATATTTATTGATCATGATCGAAAAGAAAGAGAGAAGTTCGTTGATTCGGTAAGAAAAAAAACTAAAATAATCATAAAAGTTATGGTCACAAATGTTCTTATGCCAGTCTCCTTTGCAATAATTTATGTAAAACAGCGGGTAACACCGCGGGGCATAGCTTGTCTAAAAAAATGATCTTTTTATGGAAAATCTAGAGGTGGACCTTATTTTTATTTTTATTGCTCTTGACTCTAGTCTAGGTCAATGACAGAGACAAAGTCGACGATGGAGTGAGCTTACCCAGAAGAAGCCTCTTCACTCTAACTTTGAAGATATTCGGGTTGTATGCGCCCGTAAATGTGTTATTTTTATATATTTATCGAAAATGGTTGTAATATAACAACGAAACGTCACAATTTATCAAAGAAATTGTTCCAAAAATAATAATCGGAGATCCTTTTATTCATAAATTCATACAATACAGCCGTATTGTCAAGCGTCTTCTGCGAAAGTAGAATAATCGCTTACGTTTGCTACATTTACCGATACATCTCAATATTTACCGAACTGAACAAATCTATCGAATTCCGTCTCGTGTCTGTTTATTTATCTTTCCCGGTTTCTGCTGATATTACAGCTTTTAGCCTCTAGGAATGAATATCAAAGGAATAAGACACATAGGTATTTATTTAGTGAATGTATTTTTAGTGCGTAAATCTGAGATAGAGTAGCTATCCGACTGTGCGTTAAGAGAGCAAAGTTCAACAGCAAACAGCAGCTAAGTATTTATTAAGTACTAACAACCCGCCCCGGCTTCGTACGGGATAAAAATATATATAAAAACTCTCCTCATTTATTGCTCTTTCTATTAGTGAAAACTGCATCGAAATTCGTTGCTTGGTTTAGAAGTGTTTAGCGGATATACAGACAGATGCGGTAAGCGACTTAGTTTTATACTAAATAGTGATACAAATAATCTTGAATCATCGTAAGGAAGTCGACATGTCGTAGCACCAAAAATTCGAAGACATGTGACATCCACAACTCGCACTGGGCCCGTGTGGTGGATTAAGGCCCATTCCCTCGCGATGAGAGGAGGCCTTTGTTCCAGCAGTGGGCACATTAAAAGGCTGATGATGATGATGGTGAGGGAAATATACCTAAGTTTGTTATAATTTTGGTTATAAGTTTGACGTGTGAATCTATGCATTAGGGTATGTGTGTGTCTGTCTGTAGCATCGTAGCTTAAAAACGGATAAACCATAAATATTTAGTTTTTTGTTTGAAAGGTTAGGTTTTGCGGCGCACCCTGCGCAACGTCGGCTCCAACTGCCCACCCGCGTTGAGTGGACAGTTGGGGCAGGCGGCTAATTTCAACACATGAGGAAAGGTCACGGTTCCAAACACAGATCATCATCCATAATGGTCTGTGAAGGGAACTGGGCTAGAGGCGGGACGGCTAGTCCGTCCCTGCGGAGGCCATCTAACGCCTACTCCCCCCTCTGCTTACAGAGGGACGGTCGAGTGGGCGTGATGCAGTGGAGATGGAACCCAATTCCAAGGTCTTGCGTGCCGAGGGGATGAATGGCCGGAGGGATAGTATCTGGTCCCTAGCGCTGGGAGAGGGACCGCACCCTTAAAAAGAAAAAAAAATGGATCAAAGACTAAAGGAAAATAATCCTCAGGCGGGTACCCTTGCGCAACGGAAGGGAGAGTCCCGCCCGTCTAGGCATCTTTTAGAGGGCAGCCCCATCGTATCTGAGGGGTGCACCAATAGTCTCGCTGGCCGGCAGACCACCGCCGACCTGCGCCACGAGCGAGAAAAGAAGCTCCAGGTTCACCTGGAGCAACTGCGCGGCGTGGAAGCACCACGCCGCGCACGCTTGCCGTTGCCGACGACAACAAGAGCCGAGGAGGCTCGGAACCTGGAGACAAGCTGTCTGACCAGGACACGCGTGGCACCTCCAAAGTTTGGAGGAAGCGTCCGCGCAGTAAGGACTCGGGGTCGCTGGGTCTCTACTCAAGTGACGAGAACCTGTCGGCCCCGAAGGTTTCAACGGAACGGAGAGGACGGGGTCGCATGTTGGGGGCCACCGCTCGGTTGCCGGAGCGCGAAGTGCGGGGTCGGTTCTTGCCTCGGCCCGACATGCCTGTCCCTACAGAGTGCGTGCAGAGCGACCCTGGGCACATGAGTGTGGACCAGAGCGGTGGCTCCACTATGTGCCTGCTAGAGGCAAACAAGGCGGAGGCGAATGCCGCAAAGCGGGCGCAGCAACGGGCTGTCGTGGAAGACGATGTCAGTGAGTTGGCCCGACAGGCCCGAGAGCGGCGTTCGGCTCGGACGGCGGATGAATCGGCGGTAGCGCTCAGTCGCCAAGTGCGAGACGGCCTGGATGTCGTCCTCAAAGTTGCCACCAAATCGGGCAACCTGAAGGGCACGTTCACGCGTGCCTTGAAGGACACGGTGGACAGCATCCAGGAGGCGGTTTAGGTCCTCAGTAGCCGCACAACCACGGAGGAGACGGCGAAGTTGTGGAAGGAGAACAGCCGTATCTGATCCGAGTTGGAGGACCTCAAGCGGCAGTTTGCTACCCACAAGGCAGCTGCCAGTTCGTCCGTCACGGCCCCATCGCTGGCCCCGTCGTCGGTTCAATCGTCGGCCCCACCGTCGGCCTCTGCACTTGCGGATACAGAGGTCGAAAAGATCGCACGCATCTGCATGATGCAGTGCGGTCAAATGGTGTTTTGCCGGTTAGAGGCTTTAGAGGCGGAGACCCTCCGCCCGCCACTTGCTGCGGATAAGCGGAAAAAGGAGGCGTCCGCAAAACCGGGCCCAGCGGCCGCAGCGGGTGAACCAAAAATAGCCGGGCAGAAACCCGTCAAACCCGCAGAGGCTAGCTTCGCGCCCACTTTCGACACCACCTGGCCCCCTCACGGAGGCCTGGATGACGGTGGTCAAGAGGGGCCGCCGTTGCAAGAAGAGGACGGCGCCGCCGGCAATCTCTGGAGCACCCGCACCGTTATCAAAAAAGGCCGCGGGACCGCCTAAGGTCAGAGCCCCACGCTCCGCGGGTGTAGTGATCACGCTGCAGCCCGGAGCCGTTGAAAGGGGCGTCACTTACAAGGCGGTCCTGACAGAGGCGAGGGCCAAAGTCGCGTTCCCCGACCTTGGAATACCGTCTGGCTTCAAAATGAGGGCGGCGATTACGGGGGCGCGACTGCTTGAGGTAACGGGTGCCTCTAGCGCAGAAAAGGCGGTCCTCAATCCTGAGGAAGTCCGGGTGTCCAGGCCGATAAAGACGGCTGAGCTGCAGATCGTTGGTCTGGACGATTCTACGACCCCAGCTGAGATCGTGGCGGCCATCGTCCGAGCCAGTGGATGTCCGTCCGAGGACGTGCGAACGGGCGAGATCCGCGCCGACGCTACCGGGCTCGGCATGATTTGGGTGCGGTGCCCGGTGGCGGCGGTGCAAAAAGCCGCTAACGGCGGACGACTGCTGGTGGGGTGGGTTACAGCGAGGGTCAAGCTGCTGCAACCTAGGGCATTGCGGTGCTATCGTTGCCTGGACATTGGGCATGTCAGTTCACGATGCACCGCCGAAACAGACCGCAGCGAACAGTGCTATCGCTGCGGTCAGCCCGGCCACAAGGCGGCCCATTGCTCCGCGGCGCCAAACTGCAGCCTCTGTACAGCTGCAGGGAGGCCCGCTGGGCACAGAGCGGGCGGAAAGACCTGTGGCGCACCTGCGCAGCAGCAGAAGAGGAGAAGGAGGGCCAGGGTTGCCGGGGGACCTTTACCCCCTCGTCAGCCTGGCTGCTCTTCGGCCGACTCTCGGCCTAGGAATGGAGCGGAGGGTATGGATTGCGCATGATGGCGCTCTACCATTTCCTCCAGGGCAATATCAACCACTCTACCAGAGCTTAGGATCTCTTGCTCCAAAGCATGGCAGAGTGGTCGATTCACGGGGCTGAGGTCGCTGAGCCGTATTTCGTCCCACCCAGGGATAATTGGGTTGGAGACCTCGACGTTTTGGAGGCCATTATTGTCGGGGCTCTTGTCAGCCCGTCCTGAGGTCATGGCTGGGCGGCCGCCCTCGCGGATGGCGTTGGCATAGTTGGAACTTATTTTTCGCCCAACAAGAGTCTCGCCGACTTCGAGAGTTTCCTTGTCGAGTTGGGTGCCGTCATAGGCCGACTCCACCCTCGCCCTGTACTGTTGCTAGGGAATCTCAACGCCAAGTCTTCGGCGTGGGGATCCCCGGAAACCGATGCTAGGGGTGAGGCGCTGGAGGAGTGGGCAGTAACCACCGGCCTGGTCATCTTAAACCGAGGTTCGGTTTACACGTGCGTGCGACAGCGGGGCGGGTCAGTAGTGGACATCTCGTTCTCCTAGCCCTGCTGTCGCGAGCCGTGTCCGCGACTGGCATGTCACCGTGGAGGTGGAGACGTTATCGGATCACCGATATATTCGTTTCGACGTCTCCACCCAGACCAACGGCGGCCGCAGTACGCCGGCCCCGCGAATGGACGGTTCACGCTGGGCGCGCAAGCGAAAGCAGCAAGGAACTTCTCGAGGAGGCCACCATTGTCCAGGCGACGAAGACTCTGCGGCTGGCCATCGGCGAGGCGAAGAAGCGAGCCAGGGTGGAGATGTTGGAGACTCTAGACAGGGATCCATGGGGGCGACCTTATCGAGTGGTTCAAGGGAAACTCCAAGCCGCCGCGCCTCCACTTACGGAGAGTCTCCAACCCGAGCTGCTGGAGAAGGTAGTAGCAGCCCTCTTCCCGGCGAGAGCGGAGCATATCCCGCCGCCGATGGCTTTGCCCACGGCCGCAGAGTCTACAGAGGAGGATGCCATCAGCCTCCCGGAGGTGACACAGGCAGAGAGGGGGGCGGCTGTGATACGGCTCCGGGCCAGGAACGTGGCGCCGGGGCCCGACGGAATCCACGGCCACGTGTTGGCTCTCGCTCTGAAGGAGTTAGAGCCCTGGCTGAGAGGACTCTTCACAGCGTGCCTTGAGCGGGGCCAGTTTCCAACTCTGTGGAAATCTGGTCATCTGGTCCTGCCCAGGAAGGCGGGGCGCCCTGCGGACTCGCCGTCCGCGTACCGGCCCATAGTGCTGCTAGACGAGGTGGGTAAGCTGTTCGAGCGGATAATCGCTGCCCGCCTCGTCAGCCACTTGTACATAGAGGGGCCGCACCTGGACGAAAGCCAGTTCGGCTTTCGGCGTGGGCGCTCTACCATCCACGCGATATCGCAGGTGAGAGTCCTGGCGGAGGAAGCGGTGTCCCGGGGTGGGGTGATGTTGGCGGTGTTCTTGGACGTTTCTAACGCCTTCAACACTCTGCCTTGGAGTTGTGTTCGGGAGGCACTGCGGAATCATCAAGTGCGTTCCTACCTCCGCCGCATCGTTGGGGCTTAATTGGCGAATAGATGTGTCACCTACGTGGGATGTGATGGCGTCGAAAACCAGCACCGCATGTCGTGCGGTGTTCCGCAGGGCTTGATCTTGGGCCCGCCCCTGTGGAACATCAGGTACGACTGGATGCTGAGGGGCGAACTCCAACCGTGCGTAGACCTGACGTGTTACCGGACGATACGCTGGTCACCGCCCGAGGGAGTTCGTACAGGGAGGCAGCGTTGCTGGTGACGGCTGCGGTCTCACAGGTGGTGAGCCGCATACGGCGCCTTGGCCTGGAGGTGGCCCTCAACAAGTCGGAGGCCATGGTCTTTCATGGCCCCCAGCCATATTGTCGTCGGAGGGGCTCGAATCGCTGTCGAGTCAACCTTGAAGTACCTGGGATTGGTGCTCGACAGCCGGTGGGTTTTCAACCCCATTTCCGGCGGCTGGCGCCCAAGTTGTTGGGCGCGGCTGGGGTGCTGTCAACGCTGCTTCCCAATCTGGGGGGCCCGAGCGCTGCCTGTAGGCGGCTCTACGTGGGGATCGTGCGATCGATGGCCCTGTATGGGGTTCCGATCTGGCGGCTGACCTGACGGCCGGCAGCGTCGCTGTTTTGCGGAAGCCGCAGAGAACGATGGCCGTCAGAGTAATCAGGGGGTATCGCACGATCTCCTACGAGGCGGCTTGTGCACTGGCCGGATCCCCGCCCTGGGACCTGGAGGCGAAGGTACTCGCGTCACTGTACCGGTGGCGCGAGGAAGCGCGGGCGCGGGGCGAAGGACTGATGCAGCGACATATGGAGTTGCGTCAGTCTCAGCTTCGCGAAGTCCTGGTGGCGGAATGGCGGAACAGGCTTTCACGCCCTACCCGCCTCAATACCATTACCCGCCTCATTACCATCGAGGCGGTCCGGCCAGTGCTCGAGCGGAGTAGGCACGGCTCTCTGTCGTTTCGGGTGACGCAGGTGCTCTCGGGGCATGGTTGCTTCGGGAAGTGCCTGTGTTGCATAAACAGGGAGCCGGACGCCCGGTGCCGCCCCCCCCAGGGCGGTAGACATCCATCGAGGATCTTCAACCAAGAAAAAAAAAAGCACATAAAAGCTAGCGTATCACGACCTTACCTGTTAATAAAATTACTTTACCAATCGAATATTTGTGAATAATAATAGAAAATATTATGATAGTAAAGGTTGGGACGGGTTGAAGTCAGGAGCAGATAAATTATATCAGAGCCTGACATACAAGTATATTCCAAGGCATGACCATAGAGGTTGTAATTTAATCGAGGACTTTTTTATTCTCATGGCGATTGAGTTGAGTGTAAGTTCTTCAAACTGACTTGGCATATCGTCATTTAAGTTCTAACACCGCGTATAGTATAGGATAGATGGACCCCTTGTAATAACTTACACAAAGTAAAACGCCTAGCCGAACGAACAAGCCGGCTTCCGTAAAGGCTTCAGCACCGTAGACCACATACATACGCTGCGGCAGGTTATACAGACGACCGAAGAGTACAATCTGCCTCTCTGTTTAGCGTTTGTGGACTACGAGAAAGCCTTCTATTCGATCGAGACTTGGGCTGTACTGCAGTCTCTCCAACGGTGCCAAATTGACTACCGGTACATCGAGGTATTGAAGTGTTTATACAAAAACGCCACCATGTCAGTTCGACTTCTGGATCAGACCTCGGTACCCGTACATTTGCAGCGAGGTGTGAGACAGGAAGACGTCATATCTCCGAAGTTGTTCACCACTGCACTGGAGGACGTCTTCAAGGTTCTGGACTGGAGAGGGCTAGGCATCAACGTAAATGGAGAGTACATCACTCACCTTCGGTTTGCCGACTATATAGTGGTTATGGCTGAGACCATGGAGGACCTCAGTATAATGCACGATGACCTCGGTAGAGCTTCCGAAAGAGTGGGTCTTAGGATGAACATGGAAAAAACCAAGGTGATGCTGAATGCCCATGTTACACCCACTCCTATTAAGGTCGGAGACTATACACTCGAAGTTGTGGGCGACTATGTCTACCTGGGACAAACGATCCAGTTGGGTAGGGCCAACTTTGAGATAGAGGTCAACCGTCGAATCCGACTTGGCTGGGCAGCGTTCAGGAAGTTGCGCGGTATCTTCTCGTCTAACTTACCAGAGTGTCTCAAGACAAAAGTCTATGACCAGTGTGTGTTGCCAGTGATGAATTATGGCTCTGAGACGTGGTTGCTTACAATGGGCCTCATCAGAAAGCTTACAGTCACCCAAAGGGCAATGGAGAGGGCTATGCTTGGAGTCTCCTTGCGTGATCGAATCAGAAATGTAGAGATCCGCAAGAGAACCAGGGTTACCGACATAGCCCGAAGAATTGCCAAACTTAAGTGGCAATGGGCAGGGCACATTGCTCGCAGAACGGATGGCCGATGGGGTAGAAAGCTTCTGGAGTGGCGACCGCGAACCGGAAGACGTTGCGTTGGAAGGCCTCCCACCAGGTGGACCGATGACCTGGTGAAGGTTGCAGGGATCCGCTGGATGCGGGACGCACGGGACCGGTCAAATTGGCGACGCTTGGGGGAGGCCTATGTCCAGCAGTGGACCTCTTTCGGCTGATATGATGATGATGATGATGATGAAAACGCCTCCCTGGGTTCGAACCCACGACCTTCGGCTTGTAATTCGAGGCCGTTACCACTGGGCCACCACTGCTCAACACCGCGTATATTACGCGTTTAGAATTTTACGTACGTGAGTTCGATTCCCGCACGTACCAAATATTTGTTTGGCGTACAGATAGTTTTTTGTGCCGGTCTAATTTTTTGGATTCCGTACCTAAAGGGTAAAAACAGGTCCCTATGACTAAGACACCGCGGTCTATCTGTCTGTCTGTCACCAGGCTATATCTCATGAAACGTGATAGCTAGATAGTTAAAATTTTCACAGATGATGTATTTTTGTTGCCGCTATAACAACTAATACTAAAAACAGAATAAAATCAATATTTCAGTGGGGCTGCCATACAACAAACATGATTTATTTGCCTTTTTTGCGATAGTGGTCGTGCGCGAGTCCGACTCGCAATTGGCCGGTTTTTTTATTTATTTGAGTTTTTAAATGCACCCACGATACATTAGATAATTCTAAGGCGAGGCAACGTTTAAAGAAAAAGTTGAGGTGGTTGAAAATACTCACACACACATACAGCGTTGGAGGTATTGCTCAGGTCACTTAGGTGGCACTCTAGAAAATGGGACATGGTCTGAGCAGTAGCTGCGCACTCAAGATAAACATAACAATATTATGAGCATTCTAGTCATTTCACTGTAACGTAAAAAACCAGACATACGAAAGAAAAATTCGCCAACGTAATTAATTACGGGTAAGTTTTGTAAATACGAAAACTGCTAAAAACAAAAGTCAAAATGTACATTCTGTTTTTCAATACTTTATTACATCCACCTCAAATTTCAGCAAACACTAACCTTCTAAAAACACTACTAAACTATCGTCCAAACATTTGACAATTTTGTCACCATATTTCAATCAGCTAACAGGATGAAATCCTGCTGGCGTCCAAAACGGAAAAACAACTTTATTATGAAAAGCCAAAACTTCACACTTGATTGACGGCCATTTAGGATTTAATTTAACGTTGACACTTTGGCTCCAAGTTTTTAATTTTACGATGACGGATAGCAAAGCGCTGTTCGAGCGAATTTTTGGACGATCACGGTTGAGGTACGAAAACAGGAAATTTTCGGCTAACCTTATCTAGTGATGTTATAGTATTTGATTCTTATTCCAATCGTGCTATCTATTCAGTTTGAGGTTTTATGTGTGCGTGGAGGGCCAAATCCGAAACTATGAAAATAGCCAAAATCACTGAAAGCCAAAATACACCTTAATATTAATTGTTGTAAATGTCAGTGTAATGTAAAAATGTCTATGAGTGCCAACGGGCTGGAATCAAGAAATAAAAAGGCAAGGTGTCCGATCCAAACCGCATCTTTTAAAACACTAAATTAAATATTGTTTCAAATGCTCTGCTTGCTGCTGCTGCATGATTGATCTAATGGAGGTCGCACGTGTAAAAGCAAAGGTGAATTTTTTTAGACCTGATATTGATGAAAATTAAAACTACATCATCGAGATTTAGAAAAATTATATTCCTAGCCAGAAATCGAACCGGTTGATTTTGGTAGATGTCTGTTCCTCTTCCACTCAAAACCTACGAAACAGATTTTGATGAAAATTTACAGTGACAAAGCTTAGATTTATTTAAACTTCATGTATAATAGTGGTAACTAGGCGGACCAAAAACCACAAGACATTGTCTACCAGTCAACCTTTGGGTTAAAAAGGACAAAATTTGGTTTCAGCCTTTTTTACATATTAGATTTACATATCGGCTATCATTTTAAAGATTTTGTTGCTGCGCTAACGCGGGTGTCAGAAAATTATTTATTTATATGTTTTAGGGTAATCTATGATGCAATTACAAACAAATATTTCACTGATAGAAAGCTACACTCATCATTTCAGCCGAAAGACATCCACTGCTGGACATAGGCCTCCCCCAAGCGTCTCTGATCTCACTGACTCCGCCACACTGATCGGTCCGGTGCGTCTCGCTTCCACCGGACTCCCATAGCCTTGATCAGGCCATCGCCCCACCTAGAGGGAAGCCTTCTATTTCTTCCAGGATGTACCTACAATATGGTGTCGGACGTAAAGAATATAAGCACCATCCCATATCTTCCCGTGGGTGTCGTAAGAGGTGACTAAGGGATTTACCAGAGTATGGCCAGCAGCATTCTCTGTGCACTTTAACAGCAAACTGCGATCGCTAAACCGCGTGGCAATTACGGCTAACCCCCCCAAGCTTAAAAATGACAGCAACACTATTGGAGAGTTTTATTGGATTTGTTGAGCTCGCCAATGACGTCACGGACAGGAAGTCATGTCCAGTAAAGATGTCCATGAAACCTGGACTTCTTATTGCAAATGAGTCAATAGATAATATTGTTTTACGACCAATTATTGTGTTATACTATGTTGATAAGGCATTAACAGTTAATCTATACTAATATTATAAAGGTGAAGAGTTTGTTTGTTTGTTTGAACGCGTTAATCTCAGGAACTACTGAATAGAATTTAAAAAATCTTATTGTGCTGGCTAGTCCATTTATCGAGGAAGGTTATACGCTATATAATATTAAGCTACAATCAATAGGAGCGGGGCATAAATGAAAAATGTAGCAAAAACGGAAAAATATATTCCTCATTAAAAACTTCCGTTGCGTGCACTGCGTAAACGGTTTAAGTTACGCAAATATCATGTATGATGGAATTGTTCCTATTTAAAAGTGCTAAAAATAAGTCCGCGACCGTATATGTCTATATTTTAAGATTCATTTACTATGGTAATCAAATTTGTTCGAAATTATTGCATTATTTGCGAAGGAGTTTTATCAACATAATATTTAATCCTTATCCAAATAAATATGTTATTAATCACAAGTATTTAAATGTAAAAAAAATGTTCTTGATATTACTTGATTTCAATCAACATCTTAGGAGATATCATAATAATATTATAAAGAGGATATTTTTTTTGTTTGCACCGAAAAGATGCCGAAACTTCTAGGCTGATTTTAAAAATTCTTTCACCTTTGGAAAGCTGCATTATGCTGGTGTAACATAGACTATAAATTATTTTCAAAAAATTTAGAGATCCTTATGAAAATTGCAATTGTGTACCCAAAGTAGCAAAATTTTGCCTATTAAATTCATTATTTGGCGTGCGCTAAGAAAACTTTTGATGATACATAAAATTCATGTACTACATGATTAAAGTACTCATTATAGCAAACAAAAAAGTCTGAATAAGAATATATCTAACTATCATAGTTAAGTCACAATAGCAGCTTTTGTCTTCTAAAATTTAGTTAGATCGCCGGTAGAAACAAAAGTTTGCTACATTCGTATTGTAGTATTTTATTATTCAAATAAATAGTTTAACAAATTGGTAGGTAGGGTATGTAGGTAATTTACCTAGAAACCTAGCTTCATACCCTGGTAGGTAAGAAGGGGGTCGGGTATGTAGGATAGGGTAGGGTATAGTTGGGCAGGTAGGTAGGGTAGGGTAGTTAGGTGGTAGGTAGGTAGTTAGGTGGTAGGTAGGTAGGTAGCCAGTTGATGGGAGCGAAGCCGCCGGGGTCTGCTAGTTCTAAATAATTGTCCTATTCATAATTCTTTTTTACAAGAAATAGCTTAGACATAAATAAAAACAGCTTAGTGAAAACATTTTTTGAGAATATTTAAACTTTATAAATACAGATCAATATACCGTAAAATCCAAACAAAACTGTATTATTAAGTAAGTAAATTTCTTCTAAAATTACTTTTACGAGCTTTTTACCTCGAAGTAACGTTATAATTAGAGCTAGCACTTCACCCGTGACTACGTTCGCGTGATCCGTATTTTATCCTATGGATGTCTTTTTAGTTTCACCCCCTTAAAGGTTGAATTTCCAAAAATCCCATCTTAGTCCCCTACATCATAAAAAGAAGCAGCTGCACAGTAAAATTCTTGAAAAATCTTAAACACTCCCTAAATCGTCTTTTAAGAATAGTTTTGAAAACTAATAGGTAATGAATACCTTTACCATTTACTTAGATTAATGTTTATACCAAGTACCTATCAAATATATAAGCCCAATAAATTGCCACGTTATCACCTCCTTAGCGGTAGAATTCTTTTTATCAACCAAAAGCGTAAATCTTACATTTCACGTGTCACACTTAAAAGCGTAGAAATTTCACACAAACTTTCAACCCCCTTTTTAGCTCCTTAGAGGTTGAACATCCAAAAACCAAAAAATATATGAATTATTTTTATTCACCAAGAGTATAAATCTAAAAGTTCATGTGTCTAACTTATTTATTTATATATATTTTATTATTTATTGTAGGTACTGTGGTAACCTGCTTTATAGATCCACATCTTTTAGTCTATTTACGTTATTATAATACTATACAAACCACACCATTTTATCTTTTGATATATTCGTTTATATATTCTTTGATACTGTTAGCACCTGAAAAGTTTACTTTTAGTTATCTCTGATTGTTTTAACATCCACAACTTATTTTTACTTTATTTGTAAAATCTTAGAATATTTTATACTCTGACATTTTCATCTGATCTGACATCTGTCTGTCCAATTAATTTTCTTAAGTCATAGACATAACATACCATGGATAACTTTTCTATAAAGCTGGTTGTACTCTATAATTTTTATAATAAGGGCAGCGGCAGACTGCCCCTTCTGTAAACCGTTTTTTATTCGTTCTGGTCATGATTTCTTATAATTGAGATTTGAATTTGAACTCCACCAGCCATCCTATCGCACCATACCACGCCGCCCTGGTTTGCGGTTGCCCCTTCGCCAACTGGGAAGAAGCGGGTGGCAACGGCCGTAGCTAATCCCTCAGTCAGTCGTTTTGCGCGGGCGGCACGTCTTACGAAGCCGGCCCTTATTTTTTTACTAACGTGGCTAACGTTACAGTTTACCACTATAATATATATACAGGACAAACAATCATAAACTCAAGTGTACAATGGGCGGCCTTATCGCACAGGGCAATCAATGTCTTACAGACATCAACTACACAGTGGTCGATGCTTACAGACAACCTTTGGATAGGCTGAACGAGAGCAGAAGAATTTAGGGTTATCAGTGTACAATATATCTTAAATACTAAGACAATACCATACAATACATACATACAATAATATATAATATAATATCATATAATGAAAATATCACAAAGAAAGGAGAAGACTAATTATAGTGAAACCACAAAATTTGTGGTTTTGCTTCATAATGTTATTATTTGACACGATCTTCTTGTAAATAACATGAACAGGCACATGTACTCATATTCGAAATAATTTTCTTAGTGAAATAATCTATTATGCAAAAGTCAAAACGCGAAATATTGAAATCATTAGCTCGACGTACACGTCAACGTTGCGATATCTTGTAAACATTTGGCTAAGAACGACATCGTGCAGTTCCATCATAATATCTTGGAATTTCACAAACACATATAATACATTTTTAATGTAAGTTGGATAGAAGGATTTATTGCAAATGCTTTTTTAAATAAAGTATTTATTTAGATTTTACAATTTTCAACTTCTGACATGAAATCCTATTTTTAGGGTTCCGTACCCAAAGGGTAAAAATGAGACCCTATTACTGAGACTTCGCGATCCATCTGTCTGTCACCAGGCTGTATCTCATGAACCGTGTCAGCTAGACAGTTGAAATTTTCACAGATGATGTATTTCTGTTGCCGCTATAACAACAAATACTAAAAGCAGAATAAAATAAATATTTAAGTGGAGCTCCCATACAACAAACGTGATTTTTTTGCCATTTTTTTGCGATAATGGTACGGAACCCTTCGTGGGCGAGTCCATCTCGCACTTGGCCGGTTTTTTTACTTTTAGCTACTATTTAGATTTGTAATATAAAATATTCTAATCAAGCTATTAAAATACTATGGCTACTTTGTAAAGATGCTTACGGAATCAAAATTATGTCTCCAGTTCCTTTTTAGGGTTTCGAAGTAAAGCGACCTTTATTGATTGGCGAAGTCCGTCTGCATGCCGCGGTTTAGCTCAATGTGACCTGGTAAGTGGTAATATAAAGCTGTAATTTAGCATTTTTATAGATTTTCAGGGTGTCATTGTTATGATTTTCGAATCGCAAATAACGAGAATAGGCTAATAATAATAATTAAACGATGCTATATTTTATTGGCAGGAGGGTATTTTCAGGTCAGGAAACAATGGGACCTTACTCTGCGCGTAGCCCGACAGACTTTTAGCCAGTTTTTATACTTCTTTCATTTTGAAGCTAAAAAGTTAATTGGTTTGTCCCTTCCTGTCACGGGTTGAATGCGTTAATCGACCCCTAAAGTAATTAAGGGGCTGATAAAAAAATGAGATATGGAAGTTTTTGTATCGGCAGATTCGGTAGAATATTAATATTATCAACTTTGGTCAAAGATTTCTTGGTTTTGACGCAAAACATATGTTGGGAGAGAATTTATTAAAATTAATGGCCACATTAAGCAGTAAAATAACTCAACTTTCACACGAGTTAAATGGTCTTGTGAAATTATTTTAAGAAAATCCCGACAGTTTCTTTAACAAATATGTATGTAATCGTAAGACGAATCTGAAATAAATGATGATTTATTTATTTACCCCCTTGAAACGGGGATTCACGCGAGACTCAATGGCTTTATAATTATTTCGGTAATTACGGCATTCAACGGTGGTTAAATAATTTAAGCAGGTAGATAGGTGCAAAAACCGGTTAAACACCATACTGACTCGCGCACGAAGGGTTCCGTACCATAATCGCAAAATACGGCATAAAATCACGTTTGTTGTATGGGAGCATTTTATTCTATTTTAATATTTGTTGTTATAGCGGCAACAGAAACACATCATGTGTAAAAATTTCAACTGTCTAGCTATCACGTTTCTTAAGATACAGCCTGGTGACAGACAGACAAACCGACAGACGGACAGTGGAGTCTTAGTAATAAGGTCCTGTTTTTATCCTTAGGGTACGGAACCCTAAAACGTAATCAAACATTGCTAGGTGCCAACCAACCAACAAATATACCTCGGCAAGCGTTGCTTAACCTTGAAGATCACCCCTGCGAAATTTATTACCTAACCACAGGCTCAAATAAACACTGAGCTTAAATTACTAGTCATAACTAAAACTAAAGTTTGCTAGCATGATTTGCCTATTCCATAGATATCATTCAAACACAGACATAAATATAACTAGAAAATGCAAGTCCCTCCATCTGTATGAAAACCAAGCGTGCCACTTTTTCACACAAAATTTAAAATCAATTTACTTACCAATGAAAGAAAACATTTCCAATGTCTCGGCCAACTTTATCTATATAGTCTTTACAGCTCAATATGGCTTAAAAAGAACGAAATAAAACGAAGTATGAACAACATTTAACTTCCAATAACTTTCTTTCAGACATACAATAAGGCTTTAGTCCAAAAAGTAGCACACTAACAGCTTCAGTCGACCTCGTTACTAAAATTAAGCAAAATGTAGATAAAAAAACATCTTTATTGACCTCAAAAAAGCGTTCGACACCGTTCGCCATGAACTGCTTCTTAAAAATCTGCAAACCATCAATATTACCAATAGTGCCTTTAAAATGTTTGAATCCTATCTAAAAAACAGGTCGCAATTAGTTAGAACGGATAATAATTATCAAAGTGGCACATTACCTATAACGTGATTCAGGCGTTCCCCTGGGATAAATTTTGGGACCCTGCTCTTTTTAATCTACATAAATAAAATTCAGGAAATTACGCTACACGGCTATCTTACTTTATACGCATATGATACTTGCTTATTTTATTTCGGATCTTCCATTCATAATCTGGTCTCACAGGCTCAAGATGATTTAAAAACCCTTTTTTCATGGTTTCAATATAAATTATTAATATTTCTAAAACATGCTATATCTTGTTCAAAGCAAAAAATTAAATAATATCGCCACATAATCCATTAGTAATCAACAATGTGCCCTTACAGCAAAAAACTTGAGAATGGATATGTATCCATTCTCAAGTTTTTTGCTCTATTATGGACTGCTCACTTGGATCATATAAAAACAAAGCTTACGTATCTACTTGGCTCCTTCCGAAACATAGTTCGATGAATTCCACATAGACTACGTCACACTATCTATAACGCCTTAGTGAAACATTACCTACTATATCTGATTGAAGTATGGGGCAGTGCGGCCAAGACAAAGCTATCAAGTCTTCAAGTTGCACAAAACAAATTAATAAAAATGATTTTTAATTACCCATTAAATATTATTTAACATCAACGTGCAAAATTTATAAAGAAACCAAATTAATAAACATTAGATAGTTATATATTTACAATACATATATTTTTATTCATAAGGCACTCAACAAAGTTTACAGGCTAACTTATCGTTTTTTTAAAGTAAACCTTACGTAGCAGTCGCCGAGCTAGTTTTCTGATTTTACCGAAGATGAGAACTAAATTTGGCAAAAATTTTAACTTTTACAGAAGGGTATAACAAAATACCCTCATGAATAAAAAGGTTGCACTCATTCACTGCATTCAAAACTCAATTAGCTGCATATATAATCACAAATGACACCCTTCCTAAAAGCTGAATGTAACGGATGGGTGCATCATAACTGCTGCCGTGACGTCTGTGACGAACTTTGTATCTTTTTATCTAAACACTGTTCTCATGTAAGTGACTTTGTGTCTTTTTTTGGCAATAAGGCATTTTTCTAGAGTACGGTGGATTTCCGGTGTCGATAATGCTAAACGAAAAACTCAAATTACGATCATTGATCGTACAATCGCAATTTTTGACTCGCGAAGTACGTACCTAATCGCGTCATCTTGTTAGATTTATATCTGTGTTCAAACATGACAATGCTTTCTCTAGCTATATAATATGTATATCTAAGTATTTTAAACTTCTACTATTTGTGGCCGGTTATATGAATTATAGTAGAACCACAGAGTAAGGAGTCAACATAACTACTTTTTAATATTTTGATAGGGTCGCGTTTGACCACTAACTGTGAAGCACGCTTGCCTCGGCCTCACCTATTCACTCTTGACTTAAAAATGCTTGTGTGAATTTGTGCAAATACGAAATGTTTGTTGTGTAAAAAATATATTATTATGACAATTACCTTTACATCTCAGGTTTTTTATTTTTTTAAAGCTAGGTTGAGTCGACAATAATCCATCATTCTATAACTGAAAAGAAATGGCAAAACAAACTTCTACACGGTGAGAAAAGGAGTGCACTTGGAGCTGTTAATTTCATTCTGACGTTCGACTCTCACTATTGGCGCACGAGGCGAACTTGGGTAGAAGGTTAAAATTTTTGTGTCTGCGCAATAAAATAGCGCATATTTTATTGAGCAGATACGGATATTGGACAAGAAGTGCAAGTCTATCATAGACTTATTAATCGGTCAGAATTGGTGTCTTAAATTACTTATCCACAATTTCACTAAATTGGGAGGAAATGGAAGAGAGAAAGGTAGGCCTTTGCCCTGCAGTGGAAAAGAACAGACAGAAAATAATAATTAACAATAATAATTATATTGCATTACCAGGGAGCCTTAGAATCTGATTCACTACCCAAGTTTCTTAAAACAGGAATTACCCACCTGCTCCACAAATCTGATAGCACCATGGCATCCAAAAATTATAGACACATGTTTACCGACGGTCTATAAGGTTCTTACGTCCATTATGAGAGTTAAAATTAATAAACACATCGATAATAAAACTATCATGTCGGTCTCTCAGAATGGATGTACGAATGGGTCCCGCGGTACTAAGAAGTTACCCCTTTTGGCTATTAGCCAACAGATTCGGCGTTCCCGACAGGATCCATTAACATGTTGGATAGATTACAAGAAGGCCTACGGCTTGGTACTACATGGCTCATGAGGGTGCTAGAGTTATATTAAATATATACAACTCTACGCACCTTCCTGATGTCGTCTATGAGGGAATGGAGCACGGTCCTTCGCTATTTAGGATGTCGAGATACCCAGAGGAATAGCGAAACTGTAAAGATCAAGCGAGGTATATTCCAGGGCGATAGTTTGAGGCCACTTTTGTTTTGCATAGCCTGAAGTTCTTTAAGCACGCTGCTGGAGACTTTGGAGCTAGCCAATCGGTTGGAATGAGGTGGTCAGGTTATATCTCACCTCCTTTACATGGATGATCTGAAGCTCTTTGCCCCCAGCAATCTTCAGCTGATGGAGCTACTGAAGATAACCGAAACTTTTAGTAAACGAAACTCACCCCGCTCTCTTTGGCGAATGAGAACTGGCGCAAGCCTGTAGTGCCTGACACTAAAGATCGCAGAGAGATATGGCAGAGTAAGGAAATTTAACCGGGGCTTACATGGAGATATGGTGACCTCTCTGTTACCGGATATTTATTGTGAAGGATGGCACGGTTGACGGTTGTGAATCAATCTAACACATTATCTCTGGTTGTTCTCGTCTAGCTAACAAAGTGTACTTGCATAGACGAAACCTTGAAGCCAGGATTATCTATCAGGAACTAACTCTGAAACACACTTTTGTGGGATCGGAGATGCCATACTATAGGTATGCCCGACCCAGTTCTCGAAAATGCTAGAGCTTGGACCCTGTTCCCGAAACCGGTTGGCCTATTTGTCTTTACATTGCGAGTGTCATTGGGTACATTAAAACTGGAAAATAAAAAAATGGCGGATTTTGGGCGCCATATTTTGGGAGCCCAATTTTTTTTCCACTCCCAACGTATTGGATATCAATATAAAGGATTTAAATAGATGATTTCAAAAATATGTAACACTAAGATACATAATTCGAAGAAAATAATGTTGACTAAACGTTTTTAATAAAAAAAGGTAATTCAAAAAATCAAAAAGCCCGACTACTTAAGAAGTAAACAAGAAGAAAATCATGCTGTGCTGTCGGAGGATACATATTCGCGATCTGCCGTTTTTTATACCAATGCAATATTTGGAATAATTTTAGTACGCACATTTTCATTTGGTCAAATTTTACTTGGCAGAATATTACTAAGGATAGTGTCATTAAGGCTTTTTAATTAAATGATTTATTACAGCAAAAAATCTTTAGAAAGTAAACATTCCCCCACATCTGGCTCCCAGTGTATCAAGAACCTAGCTGACAGAAAGGAGCGAGTGCAGTATAGCATGAGCGACGACATTTTTGCCAGAAAACGAGAGACAATAAAAATGCGAGCGCGACGAGCGCAGCGAGGAGCCAGAAAAAAAACCACATATTCATAGACAAGTAAAGTATTTATGCTACTTTTATATGCAGCTCAAGATGTGTTTTTTTTGCTATCCTCTGAGTGATAACCAAAATTTTATTAAACAGGAGCAGCTCATTGCAGCTTTCTTTTCGATGAAACATAGGTAACCAAATTTTTTGTCATTGACTAAACAATTGACTGAATATAAATGGTAAATTGAAAACTGACGATACTAAATATTAGACTTATTTTATTTTGCATAATTTTTTTATTCCAACTGAAATATTTGACTACATAAAAATTGGTAAAAGTACTAGTTATAAACAAGTTACTGTTTAAACGTTCACTTGCCAAACATTAGGTTTGCGTTACAATTATTTGTGAAGAGATTTTGGGATATGAAAATTTGTCAAATTCCTTTCGGTCAAACAAGGGAGGACCCCAAATGAAAAAACCCAAAAAAACTACATTTAAAAATATAATTTTTATTTTATTTTTCAATGTAGTTTTTAAGAAATATTTAAAAATGTATTTAATAAAAATAAAGTTGTAAAAGGCGAAAATAATTAAATTATTATGAGTAAATAGGGACGCTCACTGACACGCTTGATTTGCATGAAAAGTTTTAACCACGTTGTCTTTAGAATTGCTCCAGGCACCTCAGTGCTCTGTGAGTTGGACTGTCTCAAAATTATTATAGTCTGAAAAGATCAAAATATTATTTATCATCGTGTATTACAAACGAATGATGAAGCAGTTTTTCTTGTCAAGGAAAATGCTTCGGGAGACAATAATATTTTATTTCGAGAACGACATTTATAGAATGTCAGGATAAAAAGAACTACAAACCTGTTGCCAAAAAGGCCCTATCAGATAATATAAATTGGATGAAGAATAATGGCTTAAATGTTAATGTTAAAAAGACAAAATTAATAGAAATCAACTCCTATAATACAAAACAATTACCCTTAGATATTATGTATGAAGGCGAAAAAGTACAACAAGTAGAGGAGTTAAATTTTTTAGGACTTATCGTAGATAAAAATCTAAATTGGAAAAGCCATGTTGAACATAACACTTGATAAGTTTGTGTTTGCCTTGAAAAACTTAAGACAAAACGTTTCTGTCGAAGCTGCTCTTTCGGCTTACCTTGGTTACGTGTCATCTGTCCTAAGCTATGGACTAATCATGTGGGGCAACTCGACCGACACCGATAGAGTTTTCAAGCTCCAGAAACGTTGCGTCAGAGTTATGAACAAAGCATGTTTCTTGGATAGTTGCAAACCTCTCTTCCAAAAATTTAAAATTCTACCACTTCCTTGTATTTATATAGGAGATATCTGCATTTTTACAAAGAAGCACATGCATCACTTTAAGCAATATACAGAGGTTATCACAAGACAGAAAAGAGCAAAGTTTCGCAACCTACTGTATCATCCACCTTGTTACAAAGATATTTATAAGAAAAATGTGTTTAATATGTGTATATTAATCTATAATAACTTACCAAATTAATTGAAATTGTTACAGGGTAATTTATTTAAAACAAAATTGACAGAGTGGCTACTAAAGTGTTGTTTTTATAGTGTTGGGGAATTTATAGAACATGGAAATAATGGTTTAATGAATAAATAATAATGTCAGTATTTTGTAAAAATATTAAGATTCTAGTTTTGACATTTTAATTTAATTTATAGTTTTTTTTTATAATTTTTGACATTTTAATTTATTTTATGGTTCTTTTTTAACTTTTGACATTTGTTTTGTTATGTTATTTCTTAAATATTATTTCATTTTTTTTTTTGGTAACTTTACTTATATAGACAATTGTAATTTACTTTTTGGAATGCATAAATGTTGTTATGGTTTCTTTTTAATTTAATGTTTTTTTTTTTTTTTATAAATAATTTGCACGCTTGCTTGCAGGCAGAATACTGTCACTTTTAAGGCTTTAACATCTTCCCTTCAAAACTTTGTATTTCTGGCAAATAAACATTTTGATTTGATTTGACATGGATAAAAATTACATTTTGTGAACGGTTATTCTTTTTGATACGATTAAGAATTCCTTCATTGAGAGAAATTTACATTATCACTGAGCACCTTATACTAATTTTTATGCTGCAAAAATGCACGGTTTGACGTTAGCGAAGCCGCGTGAAAAAGCTAGTTTCTTACAACAATATCTACAAATATGTATAATTCAATTAACTATATCGTCTCAAGCACGACGTTTAGAAAGCTCATCTCATCAAATGTTTAAATCAAACACTTTAGATTTTTGAATTTAATCAACTGAGTATAAATGAAAATTACATTAAACTTAGTTTAATATTTTAGTCGAACAATTATTTAAGAGGTCATGAATAATATATTTAAGGCTTGCCAAGCATTGGACGGCATTTCTACGAATTTAAGTATTTTTAACATTGACTTAAAATCCCGATACTTGAAGAAGATACAGTGAAGTTTGCTTGATGAAGGGGCAGCGTACCATAGTAGAGATACTAAAATAAATAACTATCTGGATTTGTACACCCATTTGAAGTAAGATGAGATAATAAGGAGACAGATATGCAATGAATGAAAAGAAAACATGGAATGAATAATGAGAACAGAAGAAGAAAACGTGTTGCGCCGACCCCAAATAACATGGGGTAAGGGCAGGGAGATGATCATGAATTTAGGAGACATACCGTTGAATAAAGAAAAAAATCCTTTCCTGTTTTTTATTCATTTATTTTTTAATCATTTAATATACCCATAGATACGGGCTCGGACGCCATGTCTGTGGACAGGAGCGCCGACTCCGTGGGTGCTTGGGCGCTCAAGCACCCATGAGAAATAAAAAGTGGGTGCCGAGCACCCCTGAGAATAGAAATCAAGAAACAGATCTGTAATAGCCTTTTAGGGATGGGCGTTTTTTCATTACCCGACGACCCGTTTAGTGCAGTGGTCTAGAGCGCCGGTTGAGACGCAAGGGTCGCGAGTTCGATTCCCGCACCAACACAAATGTTTGTTGATGAAACAAATATTTGTGTTGGGTCTAGGTGTTTGTGGTACCTTCGTTGTTCCTGGTTTCCATAGTAGAAGGGAAAACCTTAGTTTGGGATCAGGACAACGTATATGATGTTGTCTGAATTTATTATTTATTAACGATAAGGGCAACGGCTGCCAGTTACTGATACCGGTATCCGTTATCAAAATGTTAATTTTTCGATGCGCGATGCCGATGCGAGCAAAACGAAACCTGAAAACTCTTCCTTCCTTAAAACAGGCAGGCGCCGCTGATTAATTATGTTTACATGTGCGAACACACACTCGGTTAGTTAAGCAGAGGTGGGGGTAGGTACCAACTTTTATTTATTCGTCGGTCGATCAGTGTGCATTTCTCTTCTCTCACTTCGCCTCTTTTTCGAGTCATCAAATGAGCATGAGCACCCATGAGGTTTTCTAAAAACCGGTGCCCCTGTCTGTGGATCAATTGTAAGGCAGGATTGGTTTTTAATCGGTAGGCATCTAGATGAGTTCGAACCTGCAGATATGGCTTGTATGTAAGGCAGCTCGGGCGTCCATGAGGATTTCCAAAACCTACCAAAAAATAACACACACAGATTAATCAAGGGTTAATTAGTAATTTATAAATATGGTAATCTGAATTTAAGTCACATACCAATAGATGCAATGGGCTTTTACAGTACGTACTGTACAAAGGATTTCGAAAGCAGGATTATGAGCAATCAGAAATAAATGGCATGATTTTACGAAAGCCGTTTTCTGTGATTTTTCCTTTTGGGGGTAGGTGGAACGAGGTGAAAAGTCCCACAAACCTCCAGAGAAAAAGGAGGATCCTCCGACCAGACGGGTGTTGTGTCTGGTCCGGGCAACTGGTCAACGGTTATTGTCGTACTGTTGTATGTGTTCTAATCGCGCCGAAACTTTGCTTGCGCGATGCAGGATTTGTGTGACGTCATGTCATTAGCTCGATAGTGGCGGTGTTGGTGCCGCTACATCACTCCCCTCCGGAGACCAGACGTCGATAGCAGATTGAGTCGTCCGTGCATCTTATGATGCGCCCAGTGGAAGGTTGGTTCCCGTGAGTTGGAACCGGAAGTCGCAGAGTTCGCGGTGAGTCGGCACTTTATGCGGTTGTGCCCCAGTGAGCCGGGGTGATGAGATCCCAGTGAATCGGGATAGTGTTGTTGGCTCCAGTACTTCGGAGTGGTGATGATGTCCCAGTGAGTCGGGACAGAGCTGCTGGCTCCAGTGGGTCGGAGCGGTGATGAAAGAAGCTGGGGGTGATGACCAGGAATGCGCGTCCGCTGCATGCTGGTGGTCAGGATACCCCCGTAGATACCATGGGTACTGGCTGGCTGTATGACTCGCTGCTCGAAAGCTTGAGAAAGTGATGATGACGTCACGACGAAGTACTCGTAGTTCTGCACAAAGGCTGCGCTGACGTTTATGTTCGCAGGTCACCAGTTTAGGTACGTGTAGATGGAGACACAATAAAAGTCATGTATGAGGGTTCTCACGTTTATATTGTCTTTTACACAAAACACGTAACTTTTATATAGTTTAGAAGGAGAAACAAACGGAGAATAAACAGTCACAATAGTCAAAATGTTCACAGCTTCATACACAAGATGGGTAACAAAAACAGAGATAAATTTCACCGTAAGGATCGTGTATACAATAAATTTGCGGGAGAGCGGTAGCGGGAGAGGCAAACCGACTAGCGGTGCGTCATTGCGGGTGGCAGAATTTCTTTTTAGGCTCGCGGTGCAGTACAGCGGTTGCGGTAACGTTCAACCAGACATCAGCCGACATTATATCGTATACGATATAAGATGTCGTGAATGTCTGTCAACGGTGTGTTACTGTTATTATAATAATATATAAATAAATATAACGATATTGTATGTGTATATAGTATGTTTGTGTATTAAATAAATAAATAAACTATGTGGGTAGATATGTAACCTACATCACTCCCCTCCAGAGACCGTCAAGGGCCATAAAAATCTACAAACTTGACTTGACGACCAGAACCTCGAAGGATCCCGTTTTTACCCTTTGGATACGGAACGAAAATCATGCTGAGCAATCGGAGGATACATATTCGCGAGCTGGCTGACCACCTGATCTGCCGACCGCACAGCATGATTTTCTTCTTGTTTACACCTTTTTAGTTTGCTTCCTATGCAGTCGGATTTTGTTTTTTAAATTAACTTTTTTTATTTACAACTTTTTGGTTATTTATTTTTTTATTTTACTGGTAAACCTACAAGTGGTATATATATTGTAACCCTTACCCAGACCCTTCATTTTGATACTCCACTCAATGAGTTCGAAACAAAAAAAAGTACGTACTTTTTTTTGTTTCGAACTCATTGAGTACCTCCACAATATGGCGCTCAAAAACCGCCATGTTTGATTTTTTTGCGTCACTTTTCTGAAAACACTTGAAACTAACGAATGTGCAAAATTTCAATCCAATTGGACACTGTGAAGTGGGTCAAAGGAGAATGCCCATTTTGTATGGAGAAATGTACTGACCGAAACATTTTAGTGTCCTTATAAAGACACCTTTATTTGATTATTTTACCTTTATTAATTTCACGTACCAACTTTAGTCAATTTTAATTGCGGGAGTTAAGAGATATTGAACGAAATAAATAACTTTTTAGGTTACAGTAGAATCACAGCAATATGGACTCTATGTCAAAAAATATTTAAGATTTGTATTCGTTAGACATTTGTTCAAGTGCTGTTAAGATATATAATATTATTCTTACTTACCGGTGTAGATCCAAGCCCGTAATATGGTCCAATATATTATCAAGAATCTTCGACAAAATGTTATGTCTGTGCATATATGGCGCCAACTTCAAAGAACAATTGAGACACCAACTACGAACAGTAGCAATGTCGGCAATCACAAATATAAAGTCCTGTCTTATTATGCACTATTTTCACAAACACACGGCGGTGTTGTAGTTATAAGTATTTAGTAACGGCGGAACGTAAAACTCAACTTGACGCAACAAAACACAAACAAAACTAATGAAAAGATGGCTACTGTCACTGTCAAATGAAATGACTGACAATTAGAGGCATGTTACTAAATCGGTAATATAATCGATTTCTAAAAATATGAGTCATTTTTATCTTGGTTTGCATTAAACTAGTAAACCACACCAATTTCAAAATAAGTTTGTTCTTTACATTAAAGAGGTGAATCCGTATTAATTGATTCAGTGTTTCAGGTAGATTATAAAAAAAACGATTCTTCGATCTTCTTCTTTAATCGATGTCAGATCATGTCAACATGCCTCAACCCTAACATCAATTGCGGAATATGTTTGAGCTGTGAAACGGAAGTAAAAATACTTATTAATTCAAGAAAATTAACCCCACTAGGAATCTTTTTGAAAAGAAGTTAAAATACTTAAAATATTTTTGTTTTATTTATTGTCCAGAAATGATTGTGACACAATAAACTTTTTTCAAGTACTGTCCATGGGCATTCTCCTTTAACTTGTAAGATTTGATTACAGACAACGGAACAGGTCAAAGTAAATAAAAGCTTATAAAGAAAACAAAGTCATGCCTCTGATTCGAACCCGCATACCCGTCCTTGAAAAGCTGCCATTGCTTGGTGCAATTTTCAACGAGCAACCTTTGCCACGATATTTAAAAAAGAGCCCAAAAAACATTTACAGAAAACAGTAATTGCAGCCCGCATCTGCTATGTACAAAAAAGTGTGTGAAAATTAATTATCTTGCATTTAATTCATAGGTAACATAATCTTTATCAGAGGAGAGGCACGACTCTACAATGCGACAACGGCGTCAACGCGTATTCATATAAATTATTCATACCAGTTGCTCTATTCTGTAAAATCTCTATGTGAAAACTTTGTTGAAGCGAGCTAAAATTAAGGATGAATAATGCTAGACCGTAGCGGGAGCGAAACGAGCCCGTGCGAGGCACGGACGATGTAAGGATTCAAAACTTCACGAACATATATTTATATTATTATTATGATGCGGTCCATGCTACACCGTGTGGCGTCCGCGTCCGCGTGCCTCGTCCGTGACACGGCTCGCGCCCGCAACGGTCTAACATAATTCATCTTTAGGCTGTTTAGGGATTTTTTATTTAATGTCATTTACCTTAAATGCTATCATTTAGGGATTGCAACTCACTTTATCTTTGGTTTTGCGGCGAGGTTTTTACAAATACTGCTAAAGAACAGTCTGAAGAGATTGAAAAATGCCTGTAAAAAGGTTTTTCGCGTTTTTGTTTAGGAGCCTTATTTATCTAGGTTGGATACTACATACCGTTGGTTGATTACGACGAAGATAGTTACATCTAACATTGTATTTAAAGGAAAAACGTAGAAGACATTAATGATTATGAGCTTTAAGGATGGTCTAACAGCACCAAGACGAGACTCGTGAGAACTCTGGTATTCATGATATTTCTTTATGGCTCTGAAAAAGAAGTGAAACTTTTGAGATGGGGTATTGCAGAAGAGTTTGGAGATATAAGGAACAGGGTGTAAAGTCCCACAAACCTCCATTCAAAAGGGACCAGACGGGTGTCTGGTCCGGGCAACTGCCCAACGCGACGATGATGGTTGTTGTCGGACTGTTGTATGTGTTCAAATCCCGCCGAATACTTGGCTTGCGTGATGCAGGATTTGTTTGACGTCAGGTCATTACTCATTAGTTCATCTGGTTGCTAATTGTTGCAAATGGTTCTTATTACCACTAAAAATCCTGCTGGAAATACGCCAAAATAGCATTAGCCCAGAATAAAAAAAATATTAACAAAAAAATACTGATACTGTAGACATGACAAAAAGCTGGTGTACCTTTAGGAATCGACTTTACTTAGTATCAAAAACATGACATTTCAATTCTGAGAAAGAGAAAATGTTTCAAGTTGGTAACCAAAGGTTTCTTTTAAAGTAACTTCGTGGTAGGAATCTTTCAGAATTGTTGTTTGTAGAATCAATCAAGCATCTTCTTGCTTAAAAGATGATTTCCATATCACGCATGTTAATGCTTTATGTAACTGAAATAAACTTTTCTATTAGTATGTCGACAAAGCTTGTTCTAAATGTTTATGAATAATGGCGGGTTGCTGAAGGCATAACAGGCGAAATTTATACTATACGTGCACCACTGCCTAAACCTTCAGAGAACACAGAGTGATTCAATGTTATGTTATGAAAAAATGTAAGCTTGTAAACCCATTTTAAAGTTCATACGTTGTATCTTTTGACTTTGTCATACAATATGACGTCACAAGTTTTAAAAGGAAATTGTGCTATGATATATGACTCCAAAACTATACAGGTGAAAGAAATTTACGCATCCAAAATAAAATACACCTATTTAGTTTTTAAAGCTGTACAACGTCCCAAAAATATCTCGCATATAAATAAAACAAGGGTGTCCAGAGTAAGACAATTTATTACCAAAAATATAGCGGAGGTCATGGAATACAGAAAAATCTTAACACCGCGATCTACAAAATGGGTCGTCACGGAACAACGCCATCTGTCTTTCAATAGCGGTACTAAGCTTATGACAAATGTTGACCTTTGTTTATGTTTTGTAAGTAATCGTAATTTAAACAGATTAGACATTCCGCCCACCATGGACGGCTCTGTCCATCAACCATAACATGACAATATAAACTTAAATTAATAATTGATCGTTTGACAATCCACTATATGATAAAACTAGGACCTTATTTCTATGATACAAATTCATGCCTTATGTAAATAAAAAACCAAACAACGGTATAACGGTAAACACAAGTTCATTCAAGTAAATTCACAAACAGTGTATATGGTGTAAATAAAACAGTATATAAAATTAATGAATAAGATGGTAAATAACTAAGTGTTCACAGGTAAAATAATTAGTTTAGATACAGGTCTTTTAATTTCATTATTTTTACACCGTATGGTTACAACGCGAGTAATATTGTCCAAACCTGGATGTTTACCTGCAATAACTCCGTATAACCATCTAGCGGGTGGAAGACCATCCTCTTTCACCAGAACCACATCTCCAATCTGGCAATTCAGGCTTACAATCTGTCCACTTATATCGATGCTGCAATTGAGTTAAGTACTCTAACGACCACCTACGCCAGAAATTTTGAAGCATTTTTTGCGTAAGATGCCACCGTTTCAGATTACTGATGGATGCATTTTCATAATTTGCATCAGGTACAGTTATCAGAGGTTCACCTACGAGAAAGTGACCAGGCGTCAAAGGACACAAATCCTCTGGGTTGTTAGAAAGCTGGGAGATAGGCCTCGAGTTAAGGCAGGCCTCAATTTAAGCCAGCACAGTTGTCATTTCTTCAAATGTCAATGTGCTCGTGCCTATTATTCTTTTTAAATGGTGCTTCGTGGACTTGACACCAGCCTCCCACAATCCTCCAAAATTTGGAGCATGGGGAGGTATGAAATGCCAAGTCGTACCATTTATAGATAGGAAGTCAGCTATTTCCGAAGCTACCATAGACGTTTCAGCGTTGAATAGCCGTCGCAATTCCTTTGCACTACCAACAAATGTGGTCCCATTATCACTCCACAGGTCCACTACTCGGCCACGTCTGGCTACAAAGCGCTTAAAAGACGCAAGAAAACTCTGAGAAGTCATGTCACTGACAACCTCAAGATGAATAGCCCGTGTAGACATACAAACAAACAAGCATATGTACCCCTTGGTGGAGTGATGACCACGACCTTTAGAGGTTCGGATGCTGATTGGACCTGCGTAATCTACGCCACTGCATTGGAAGGGCTTCTGAGCAGACACCCTGGCCTTCGGTAATTGGCCCATCATTTGTTGGTGTGTTTGTGTTGAATGTCGAATACAAGTTACACACTTATGAACATATAGCCTAACGAGAGTCCTTGCATTGAGTATCCAGTATTTTGACCTTAAATAATTAAGCGTCAGTTGCGGCCCGCCATGCAATGTCCTCTCGTGAGCCTCCGCAATTAAAATATTTGTGAAGTGTGATTTATGAGGGATTAAGATGGAGTGCTTCATATTCTCGTCAATAGAAGCCCGGTGCAACCGAACCGGTGCTTAACAGGAGCGACCTTGGTTTTTGAAGTCACCAAGTTTGTGTGAATATGTCCATCTCTATCAATAATGCGGACGTATACCACCGCGGCGTATGCTACATTGGACGCATCTGAAAAGCCGTGTAATTCTAGAACCCTATTCTCCTTGCTACAGTTGATCCAACGAGGCAGACGAAACTTAATAAGGTTACAAAGGTTCTTCCGGAAGTCAAGCCACTCTGTCAGCAATGGCGCAGATAATTCTGCGTCCCATTCGATCCCAGTCATCCATATTCGTTGAATAAACACCTTTGCAGTGATGATTGTCGTTGCTAACCATCCAAGGGGATCAAATAGTCGCGCTATGTCCGAAATAACCTTACGCTTTGTCACAGGTAAATCTAAATCATTCAGCTGAATAATGTAAACGAACTCGTCATTGTCTCTGTCCCACGTTAAACCTAATATTTTTGATATTGCATCTGTTTTTAGTTGCATGTTCCCTTGTGTTTGTGATATTTGTTCACCGTCTTCAATCAATCTTAACAATTCTCTGTTGTTACTAGCCCACTTTTGGAGCTGGAAACCTCCACGTTTAAGCAACTCCGATGTCTGCTTATATACTTCTACTCCTTCCTCTATGGTTTGACATTCCGTCATTAGATCGTCCATATAGAACTCGGAAACAACACGGTTCTTTGCTAAATGAAATGCAGCGCCTTCGTCCTGAGCTAACTGCTGCAATGATCTGACTGCTAGGTAAGGGGCTGATGATGTTCCAAACACGTTACTCGCAAATGACGTAACACCTGAATTTCATCATCTGGATTCTCACGCCATAATATACGCTGAAAATCTGTGTGATCATCGCATACCTTAATCTGTCTGTACATCTTGACGATGTCGGCTACCAGACAGATAGGTTCACAACGCCAACGCATGATAATATGACGAAGCTCAGGTTGTAGAGGAGGACCCACCATTAAATCGTGATTAAGAGAAACCCCGTTACTACCTATACATGATGCATCAAATACGATGCGCAACTTTGTTGTACTTTTTTCGTTACGGATGACGGCATGATGAGGCAAGTACACAGAACCTTCTTTGTCCCTATCCTGTACTATATCCATATGATTAAGAGCTATATACTCATTTAGAACAGCTGAATACTGAGCCTTGAACTCGGGATTCCTTAGAAATCTCCTTTCTAAGGATAAAAATCGTTTAAGAGCGATGTCTTTCGATTCACCATGTTTGCAAGCAGGATCGCTTGACTTAAAGGGCATATGCACAATATAGCGACCAAATTCGTCTCGGTTAGTTGTGGCCTTAAATATATCTTCGCACCTTTGTTCTTCTGGGGTCAGGTAAACCTTATCGTAATCGCCCTTGGGCTCAGATTCTAGTTCCCAAAATTGTTTAAGGAGTGTATTTGTATTCTCATCTGAATGAGTAGAATGCAACGTGACTACGGTATTGTGGCATGTCTCGCTTTGGTTGATTTTACCTATTTGACCAGACAAGATCCATCCTAGTCTAGTATTTTGTGCAATGAGTTGACCAGGTGAACCTCTGATTAAACCTTCTAACAAAATCTGGCCATAAACTTCGGCACCTAAAAGCAAATCAATCTTGTTCGGAGTATCGAATGAAGGATCTGCTAAAGCCAACGACGAGATTGTGGTCAAAACGTTTGCCACAACCTTCCTTTCCGGTAAGATAGTCGTTAGTTTCCTTAAAACATAAGCCTTAACAGTTATAATAAAACTAGGATCGACGCGTGATTTAACCTTAATGAGAACCATCAAATTTAATGAAATCATTGATGGGCCTTGATCACAACCTATACCTGAAATCGAACCTTTAGTTGGTAGTCTTTTGAGACCTAAGAGCTGGACTGCGGACTCCGTTACAAAGGAAGCCTGAGACCCCTGGTCTAACAAGGATCTTAATACTATAGCAGTACCGCTCTTTGATTCTGCTGCTATTAGCGCGGTGGCCAATAATATTTGGCTATGACTATTAGCAAAACAACTTACAACATTAGTGGAATTACTCTGGGTTGAAGTAGTGCCAGCAGAAACGCTGCTTTCTGTACCCTGATCAGTTTTGTTACTGTCACCAACTGATTTGGAGAAATTTTTGAGATGAAGAAGACTATGATGCTTTTTTTTACAAATATGATATCTGGTGGCCTGGCGGCATGCATATACGGAGTGATTGGCACCTAGACAGTTATAGCATAAACCATTTGTTTGGACAAAATTACGACGCTTATCTATATCGAGACTTGCGAACTTTTTACAATTAGCAAGCTTGTGATTATCTTGACAACAAATACACAATGTAGTTGACACATGAAGCGATTTGACTGGCACATTTCGATTGAACTGATTACGTTGACCTTTATTTTCTAAAAATTCTAATGACCGAAATCTTTGCTCAAGGAAAGATTTGAACTGATACATTGTGGGCAAGTCATCTGTACAATCAATTATTTTCATTTCCCATTGTTTACGTGACTCAGTGTCTAGCTTTAAACACAATACATAAATAACTATAATATCCCAATACTCAACCATTATGCCTACATTATCCAAAGCATGTAAACATTCGTTAGAAGTATCCAACAATTCCTTAACTGCGCTGGAGGATTCAGATATAATTTTTTTTTGACTCATAAAGCGTTTAATTATACAATTCGCCAAATATTTTTTATTATTATATCGATTCTCTAATTTTGTCCAACATGTTGTATAATTACTACTAGTAATAGGAATGTGCCGTAAAAGACCTTCAGCTTCTCCTGACAAATGTGATTTCAAATAATGCAGTTTCTGAACATCGTCGAGTAGGTCATTATTGTGTATTAAGGATTTAAACAAATCTCTAAAAATTATCCACTCAGAATAACTGCCGGTAAACATAGGCAATTCAATCCTTGGCAATTTTACAGAACATATATCTTTAGAACTCTTCGCAGAAGATTCAGACACTTTACCTAAACTATCCGAACAAACAATTATCTTCAATGCTTCCCTCAACTCAGTTTTATAATCAGTAAATAATTCTTCCGTGGTCTCATATACATCTTTTATGTTATAATCCAATTTTTCGAATTCAATGGACTTAACTGACGATACAATCTTCATGTGAGTTTCAGAAAACGCTGACCAGTTAGCTTCTAAATTTTCTAATCTAGTTTCTATGTATGAACTGGTTATTCGCTCCTTAGGTGATTTCTTAAAGTTAGACCTTGCTTTACTGATAGTAGAATGTAAATTAAACTGTAAATTACTCAAAGCTTCCATATTGAATTACAGATAAAGTTCTTTGAATAAACTGTTCTGGCACTTCTGGATCGCTATGCTAAGTTAGTAGACAACACGTAAAAAATCACAAGTCTTTGAACTTAATACACTTCGCTGCAAAATCGGGCATAGGTTTCCCGTAGTTCACTTTTTATTGAAATTATTTTAAAGTTTGTAAAGTTTCTAAGTCCAAATTGTTAATGAAATTTTCTAAGTTAATAAGGTCTAAATTTGCTTGTAATTGTTAAGTCTCAATGTATTAATTTAGTCACTGATATTTAAAGTACTCACAGATTATCTTCGTATTACATCACTGTCACTCACATTTACGTAGCTCGTCGCAATGATATGCGGGGTACTCCCCCACGCACCGCAGCTGCTGCTCACGTCAACTCGAACTGTTGTTAGCACCAGCGCTGACCGTTGTGTACTATTTGTACATATACGCTTAAGCGCCACCTTGTACGGTCCGCTGATGCAGCTGCTCGCCACTGACTTTACACTTGCAGCAGATTGCAGATTGACCATTCAACCTGACTCCAACTCAACAATGACAATGCACACCAATCCTTCATCCGGACGTTCGAAGGACAAATTTGTACAACGTCCCAAAAATATCTCGCAAATAAATAAAACAAGGGTGTCCAGAGTAAGAAAATTTATTACCAAAAATATAGCGGAGGTCATGCAATACAGGAAAATCTTAACACCGCGATCTACAAAATGGGTCGTCACGGAACAACGCCATCTGTCTTTCAATAGCGGTACTAAGCTTATGACAAATGTTTACCTTTGTTTATGTTTTGTAAGTAATCGTAATTTAAACAGATTAGACAAAAGCAAGGTCTCGGGACTGTACCTAGATATAATTTTACAGATTTTTAACATTTACTTATATACCAGCAAATAAAATATTAATAAAGTGGTACGCAAAATTTTACATATTTGACTATGTTGGATTCATCTTCGCTTCCTTAATAACGGAAGGAAGCGAAGATGAATCCAACATAGTCAAATATATGAATGAAAAGATCAACTCACACATCGCATTAAATATTCAGGAGAATGAAATTGATAATACCTATAGGATTGGAAACAATAAAAGCAATAGCACTCGGCCTATCCTTATTTCATTTATAACGAACTGGACAAGAAAAGCAGTTCTGAAAAATTAAAATAAATTTCCTCAAGGAATGTATATCAAAGAAGACTTTACTAAAGAAATGCTGAAAATAAGAAAATCACTGCAGCCTAAAGTAGAAGAAGAAAGAAATAAAGGCAATATCGCTTACTTACGAGGTGACAAATTAATAGTTCACAAACAAACTGATTTAAGTCGTGAAAAGAAGAAAAGAGAATTCTCTTTTTCCCCTAATTCTGAGTCCAACATACAGAACCATTCATCTTCGTCAGGACCAAAGAAAATTGCTGCAAAGAATGCGTTTGATCTGCTGTCTCGCCCCAAGAACAAATTAATCAAAGAAAAAAAATAGTGTTTAGCAATTAAAAAACAAGAACAACCGGAATAACCATAATACACAAAATAACTTACCACATATAATCTCAAATAAACCTCCCTCAAGCCGGCTGGTCCCCGTGGGGGAAAATGACCACAACCCTTCAGCATATGCAAAAGAAACGAATAAATCCCTCAAATTGGAACACTCAATGTAAGATCCCTGGGATCAGAGAAAAGATATATAGAATTGATATAATCGCTACAGAAAATAAAAATTGACATACTCGGCCTAGCAGAGGTAAGGAGAATGGGCTGCAACATCGAAAAACATGATGATTATATCTTTTGCTACAAAGGAGAAACGCCAGGCTTACACGGAGTGGGCTTTTTAATTAAAAAAGATCACAAAAACCAGATACTGAACTTCTCAGGTTTGTCCGAACGAGTCGCTCTGCTGCAAATGGAATACGATAACAAAATACTTTCTATAATACAAGCATATGCCCCAACCGAGAAAGCATCAGAAAATGATATAAACTCTTTCTACGAAACCATGGCAGCAGCACAAAACGAAGCAGGGGAAAATGTTCTTGTTATCGGTGACTTCAATGCTCAAGTAGGCCAAACAAAAGCGAAAGAAAACTTAGTTGTGGGAAAATATGGCTACGGAAAAAGAAGTGAGAGAGGAAAAAACTTGTACAATATGCCCTTGAACATAAGCTGTCCATTAGGAATACCTATTTTAAAATAAGATACATCCGCAAATGGACATGGCTCTCCCCTGATGGAAAAACTAAAAATGAGGTAGATCTCATCCTATCAAACGAAACCAAAAAGATACGGAACATGGAAGTTCTCCACGGCCTAGGATTTAGATCGGACCACCGCCTTGTCAGAGCTACGTACCTGCTAGAAAAACAAAAGAAAAGCAGAGCATCCTATAAATCGCAGCCAAAGACACTAAAAACACCAGAGGATATCAGCTATTTTATGAAAGATTTAGAACAAAACATACAAGCATTAAATACGAAAGACGATAACTGTGACGTTCAAACGCTCTACGATGCATTAGAGAACACTATTAACAAGAGTATGAAGAACACAAAAGAGAAACGAAGTAAAAGTAGATACCGTTGGTAAAATCCTCAGTATACATACACGGGATATGCTGACAAGACGAACAGAACTCATAAAAATAAAGCTTAATACCAAGGAAATGAAAAATAAACTAAGCACATTATACAAAACAACAAGCAAAGCCATTAAAAAGGACTACCAAGAATATAGAAATAAAGTAACAGAAAGACATTTACAAACATATAAGAGTACCAAGAGAGCATACAAACAACTAACAACACACAAAAATTGGATCAAAACCTAAAAAAAAAAACTCAAGAGGCCAAATCCAAAAAGGATATCATAGACTATAGAGAGATATGAAAATAAAAATAACACCTCTTCGAACTCAATTTTTCTTATTATACTAAATATCACGAAAACCGCGAAATATTCTCCGACAACCACTGTATAGCTCCTGTAGACGTCATGGAAGTTATCAAACACATTCAGAAGATTAAAAACGACAAAAGTACCGGACCCGACGGTGTACAAAATGAGGCTCTAAAGACCGGTTCTGCTCTGTTAGCTGGCCCAATTACCTACTTATTCAACAAAGTTGTAGACACAGATCAGGTGCCAGAACAGTGGAAGAGATCCGATATAATCCTACTCTACAAAAAAGGACACCCATAAGATATAGGCAACTATAGACCTATTAGTCTTCTTTCGAGCGAGTACAAACTCTTTACGTCAATTATACAAAGCAGATTGAGTTAAAAAATCGATGAACACCAGCCGATTGAACAAGCAGGTTTCCGCTCTAGCTTTTCAACAACGGATCACATACATGTTATACAGCAAGTCATTGAGAAATATAAAGAGTTCAATAGACCACTTTACATAGCTTACATAGACTACGCTAAAGCGTTCGACACGATTTCACACAACTCCATCTGGAAAGCCCTGGTAAAATGCCACATTAATGAAAAATACATAAATATGTTAAAAAACATTTATGATGGCAGTACTAGCAGAGTCAAAATGGAAAAACGTGGCCCGAACATATCAATCTGCAGAGGAGTGAGACAGGGCGACCCCTTGTCGCCTAAACTTTTTATAGTGGTACTACAGCTAATATTCGATCCTATAGACTGGCAGTCAGATGGAATCAGACTAAATGGGGGGCAACTTACACACCTGAGGTTCGCTGATGACATTGTCCTCTTCGCTGAAACTAGCAAGAAACTTGAGAACATGAACACTAAGTAAAGAAAATGAAAAAGTAGGTATCAAAATGAACCTAGTCAAAACGAAAATAATGACAAACAGCAAGACTAATACAGTAAGCCTGCATGGTAAACCATTAGAATAATATGGAGATTACACAAAATAAGAAGCGGCTACATAAGACAAAACTCATAGATGCTCTGCATTGCGCTTTAACACTAAAGTGGCGATAGGCAGGGCACCTAGCCAGACACAGAGACAAAAAATGGACACTAGAAACCACAAGATGGGAAGGACCTATTGGTAAAAGAAGATGAGGACGTCAAAAGAACAGATGGATTAATGAGATAATATCCATAGCAGGAAAAGAATGGCAAATAAAAGCAAGGCATAGAAAGACTTGGAGTAAACTGGAGGAGAATTTTACCCAGACTGGGGTTCCAGCACCAGACAACTTAGGAATTATATAATTTTAAAATAAAAAATGAAAAATAGACTTTAAGTAAAAATATTATGTTAATGTTAATTTTTTAAGGTGTTGGAAATAAATGGGTTTTATTATTATTATTCAGTCAAATAATTAAAAATGGTTGTTCCATATAGTTTACTAATAATGGCTGTAAAATATTCAATAAAAATAATACTGAAGTAGCAGCTGCAAATCTTATCAACAATATGTACAGACTGAATACCAACATGATTTCAGCATATAGTTGTCAAGGCAAACAGTCAAAGTTGCCGTTTCCAGCTGAAGGTTCTCGAGCAAAGAAACCATTAGAGTTAATACATTCTGATATTTGCGGACCACTGGAGGTAAAATCATTAGGAGGAGCCAGAAATAACACTGGGCAGAAGCATGCCTATATCACTAACCGTTGTCCAACACGTGCACTTTCATATGCTACACCTGAAGAGATATGGTTGGGCAAGAAACCTGATATGAGTCATTTAAAAGTTTTTGGATATGAAGCCATGGTTAAAATTCCAAAAGAAAAACTACAAAAACTGGATCCTAAGGCAAGCAAAATGACATTTATTGGTTATTGTGATACTACTAAAGGTTACAAGTTAATAAACCGAAAAACTCATAAAGTAATCATAAGTAGAGATGTTGTATTCATGGAAAATACAATAAAACAAAACCATGTTGTGGTGCCCTTAAATTCAGTAGAAAATAATAATACAGGTTGTGAAATAGAGCCTTTAATCAAACATTCTGAGATGCAAGAAAATTTATTGGTAAGTTCTCAAACAAATGACATAACCACGTTGACAAGCATGATGATTCTCTTCACTTTGATGATAGCTCAATGCATATTCCTGAATGAAAATTGAATTAGAACAACATAGTAATATTACAACTAGGTCTAAGAAAACTAAACAAGAAAATAATACTTACCTCTGTAAAGATGGAATTCCTGATGATCTGAAGACATAACAGATATATACTGAAGCTGTATATTCAAGAAATAGGGATAAATAGAGACAGTCAATAAAGAAGGAACTAAAAGCATATGAGCAAAATGAGACATGGACGTTGGTAGAGAAACCACCAGGATCAAAGACAATTGGATGTCCCTCTTACATCCAATTGTCAAAGAGCCATCTGATGAGGTCTACAAGTCCAGACTCTATGCCAAAGAATGTTTACAAACTTATTTAATTGATTATACAGAAACATTTTCTCCAACTACTAGATATGACTCTGTGCGAATTCTACTTTCTGAAGTATGTCAACATAATCTACAAACGATACAGTTTGATGCCAAAACATGCATTCCTCTATGGGGACATCACAGAAAATATATATATATATATGAATCCAACCGAAGGAATAGATGCCCCACCGAACTATATATGTAAATTGAAAAGGTTCCTTTATGGTTAAAAACAAGCGCCACGTTGTTGGAATAACAAATTTAAAAATGTATTAAACAAGTTTGATTTAATAAATAGCTACTCCGATCAATGTGTCTATACAGATGTATGTTGTATAGATGGAACTAAAGTGTATCTGCTACTTTATGTCGATGATGGATTGATAATAAGTCAAGAGAAAGCTGTTATTTATAAGGTAGTGAACGACCTTAACGCTAACTTTGAAATAAAAGTTATGGAACCAAAGAATTTTGTTGATTTGCAGATATAACGGTCTAAGAAGCATGTATTTATTCACCAGAAAAAGTACATTAAGAAATTACTTACAATATTCAACATGAATGATGCTCATGGAAACAGTATTCTTGTCGATCCTCATACAATTTTAGAAAAGGTAAAAACATCTGAGGAGAAGATACCATATAGAGAAGCAGTAGGGTCTCTCATGCATCTTGCGATTATGAGTAGACCAGATATCATGTTTGGCATCTACTTAATAAGTCGTTTTATGGGCTGCTTTGATAATACTCATTAGGCAGAGGTTAAAAAAAACAGGTATTTAAAAGAAACCAAAGGAATACTTTATCCTTCAATGAAGAGCAGTATAGTAGAAGGCTATAGTGACTCGGACTATGTCACTGACAGCGATACCAGGCAATCTACTACTGGGTATATTTTTATCAAGAATGGTGGAGCCATCCCATGGGCTAGTCAAACACAGCTATGCATAGCGCTGTCTACCACCGAAGCAGAATTGATGACTGCATGTTCTGCCACAAAAGAAGCTTTATGGGTCAAAAGATTACTACTTGATATTAATGTATATAATCAGGACATAATTTGTTTGTGTGTAGACAATCAAAGTGCAATATCAGTTATTAAATTATAGATTTTCGTAAAAGATGTAAACATATTGATGTAAAATATAAGTTCATTAAAGAAAAGTTGCAAGAAAAAGAAATTGATGTAAAATACTTATGTACTGGTGAGCCATGTGCTGAAATATTTACAAAAGCTCTTCCTCGAGTCAGATTTCAATATCTGAGGGATAAAATTGGCATAACATTTTATCAATTAGTATGTTCTAACATTGTACTGATAATGTGTTAGCATAAGCAGATTTTTTTTTAAGTTAATAAGTGTGTAAACTTAATTAAATTTGTATGAATTTTAGAGTTTGTTTGTTAAGTTTTTTTTTTAAAGAAAACTAGGAGAAGGCTCTAATTTGGTGGTAGTGTTGAGAGTAATTTAAAATTGCCGCCTTCTCAACTGTCAAACTAACTATTGTTTAATAGTCTGTGCTTTGACAAATGTCACTCTTTCTCTCTGATACAAATGTATGGTGTATTTAATAAAAGCTCTGCTAAGCCCAAGTAATCCGTTTCAATTACAACATCCACCCGCACCATAGAGAACCATGGATTTGACATTGGACCCAAAGATATGAGTGTAACCCTTCGGATCACTTTCCGTGATTGCTAAACTGGTCTCAGCTGCGCGAAGGTAGTTCGAGCTTCGGCAATTCTTTAAGCGATGTCCTTTTCACTACCCCCAGTCTCTGACACGAACCGATTTATTCCACACCTTATTACGACAAACAATTTGAAAAACCAAAACAAACTAAATTATGAACTGAAAAGAATTTCAAAGCGCTACCTTAGAAATGTTTGCCTTCGCTTAATGGCAGGTGTGGAATATTTGTGTAACTTTTTACGGCAACCCCTTGTTGTATTAGGGTAAAGCCTACGTTGCTCTTCGCTGTTCGTTTGTTTTGTGACTCAAACTTGGAAGGTAAGTCGTGTTTGCCAAGCTGCTAGATTTATTTGTAAAGTTCCGTACTAATGAGTTCAAACAATGGAAAATATTGTGGCGGCGACGCGTTTCTTTGTTTCAGATTTCAGTTTTAGGGTACTTGAGGCTGTAAACAAGTGACAACGAAAACAATGTGTTAGCGATTGGTGAATTATCAAATAAATAAATAACAAACAAAACAGTATAAACACATGAGATGGTAGTCAATGTTTTTATATATAAATAAAACATATCAAGTGAAGACCGACGTCCGCGACGCTCAATGAACATTTGATGACGCGCCTGAATGACACTTTGTCTATACACTTTGGTATCGTGACGAGTACTTACTTACATACTTTTCGGACAGAATATTTATGGATCTTGCTACTCGTAAAGAATACTTTTGCCGAGACAATTAAGAATAAAACCACAGACCACAAAAACGCAAAATTACTGTGTAGGTACAGTCGACCTGTTTGATTCATGACCCATTCAGCCGATAATTTGTTTAAAAACTTCAAAACATTAACATTTTATTTATTCAATACTTTAAGCATACAAACGTACCGAGGCGGTCTTAATACCTTAGGCATTTTCTACCAGTCGACCTTTGGGTTATGCAGATACAAATAGTGGTAGGTGCAATAATTTGAGTTAAGCAAATCGCGTTTATTTAAAAACATATACCTAAACTATAAAAACAATATATAAAAGAAAAACTAAATACAAATTTATATTTAAGCAATTAGTAGTTATTGATAATTATGGAAAATCAATAGCGCTGTGACGATACTACTGCCGAATTCTTACGAATATGCTCGCGAACTTTAACTTTGAAGGTTATCATTTTTTTGTTATACCACTCGAAACGTTTACAATAACCCCTTGAGAGCATTTGGGAACTTTGGTTCCCAGGAACAATAATTTTTCTATTGTTAATTAGCACTCAAGGGATTAATATAAAACTGTGTCAATACGAGCTTACGAGCACAGGGTTGTAGAATTTTGACATTGTGTTATTAAATCAATAACTAGTTTGCTATTAAAGAAATAAAAATTTAAGTGCAATTCGATATAATTGTATTAGAATGTCAGCAAAATAATTATTTTATGATGTGTCCGGTTTCAATGCTGTTGATTGTACATTCACAAGTAATTTGTTTGCAAAACGAAAGACAAACACGAATAGGAAAATCGACCATTTCAACGAAAGTCTAATTGTTCTCTCAAAATGGTTCGCAGCTAACAATCTTTTACTGAATGTGAAAAAAACAAAATGTCTTAAGTTCTCTTTACCAAATGTACCACAACGTGACCTAAACCTAAATCTTGACGTCAAAAATCTTGAAGTTATATCTGAAACTGTATTCTTAGGGATTACTATCGACTCAAAATTGAAGTAGGGTGTACATTAGAACTCTTTCGTATAGGATTAAGTTCAGGTACATATGCAGTAAGGAAAATAAGGCAGTTAACACTTGTAGCTACAGCTAGGTTTGTATACTATGCTTATTTCCACAGTATTATGTCTTATGGCATTCTGCTCCCCACAGCAGCAGATATTGACTCAATTTTCATCTTACAAAAGAGGGCAACCCGCGCGATCTATAAAATGAGTCCTCGCGAGTGCCTCAGAGATAAATGTAAAGAGATCGATATACTGAATCTACCTTCACTTTATATTTTGGAATGTATTTTGTATGTCCGCAAAAATCGAGGGCTTTTCAAAACTAGAAGCGACTTCCATAATACACGCAGTAAGCATCAAATTGTAATACCTAAATTCAGATTAACTAAAACTAGCAAGTCTTTTCTTATAAACAGTATACGCTTTTATAACAAGTTGCCAAAGTCAGTTATAGAACTGACCGATGAAAAGTAAAAAAATCACATCAAACGTGTCCTTATTAAAAAAACCGGCCAAGTGCGAGTCAAACTCGTGCGCCGAGGGTGCCGTACCTACCTATTATACAGACAAAGATACAGATAAAGATGGACATAATTGCCTCTAAGCATTCAAAGCGTGATTTCCGCGGTTTCTGGAAGAGCCCTAATAAATTGAGCATTCGGCCAGGCCTGCCTGTTAGTGTGAATGGTGTGAGTGATGTGAAGCATATTGCAAAACTTTTTAGAAATCTAATGATTTGTCATTCATACTTGCCTAATGAGGACGATCGTGGTTCCCATTGTTAAAAGTAAAAGAGCTGATATTTCGGTTAGGAGAAACTATAGACCTATTTCTCTAGCAACCATAGTCGATAAGGTGCATGATGGTCTGCTTGGTACTACACAAAAAGAGAAACACCTGTTTTCGATTGCTTCCTCGATCGGTTTAGGGCTTTTGATCTGGTTTCCTAAGATATATTATGGTGGTAATTTGAACCTATAAGCTTGCCTATCGAGCTTATAAGTATCTTCAGCCATTGGTATGGAAGCCAGATCAACAGAGTTCGGTGGGCGGGTGTGCTGTCGGAGCCTTATCAATTGGAGTGTGGAGAGAGACAGGGGGGATTGACCTCCCCTGCCCTCTTCAATTTGTATATGAATGCCCTGATTGAGGCGCTTAGCAGTCAACATTTTTTTTGTCATATTGACGGTGTCTGTGTCAATCTTCTTCTTCTTAGCGTGTCGATGACAAACAGACTCTTTTTAGTTAAATGCCTTGCCTGGCCCAGAATTGAGCCACGGCAAAGCCCTCCGCCGACGCAGTCATAAGGTCCTCACGTGAACAGACAACAGGACATGCGGCACAAGACGAAAGGTGGGCCATGGTCTGTGGGGAGACACCGCACAAGCACCGAAGATCGGAACCATCCAAGAACCTCCATCTTGAGATTGTCTTTGCTGCGGCCGACCTGAGTGCGGAGTCTGTTCAGAGTTTTCCAGGTCTGCCAAGGCAATGCGTCCCCAGGCGAAAGGGTCTCCGATGGCTCTAGGAAATCATCAGGGAGTTTAAATTTCTCTCGCCAAAGATCGCATCTTTCCGAGGAGACGTTTCCGGTAGAAGGACTTACGCAACCAAGAAAACTTTTTCGGCTTTTAAGTCTCTGGGGCACCGAGGTGTAGTTGTGCATTGGGTGGCGCGAGTCACTTTCCTGCTTTGCCTTTTCTATACGGCTTCCCATATTCCTACGCAATTCCGGGGGCGCGATGCTAATAAGTGGATACAGAAATCGTACCAAAGTCGGTTTAAGGCAACCAGTGGATGTTCGGCATGTCTCGTTTAGTGCAGTATCCACTAGACTGGAGTGGGCGGAGCGGCTCCACACTGGACAGGCATATTCCACCAGCGGAGAAACAGAGCGCTATTTCAGTTGTTCGCAAGACTTGGGGAGATGCTCCCCATCTAGTGGATGTAAGGCGACGTAGCAGGCTGTTCCTGGCATGCACCTTTCTCTTAACAATTTCGCAATTTTTCCTGTAGTTGAGGGACCTAGCCAAAGTGACGCCGAGGTATTTTAGATGGGGACTATGGGTGATTAGTAGCCCCTGCCATGAGATGTTGAGTGATCGACCCGCTTGTCTGTTACGGAGGTGGAAGACGCACGACTGCGTTTTTGAGGGATTTGGTTTCAATGCATTTTCTGAATAATAGTGGCTGAGGTCTGAAAGTGCGATAGAAAGGGTGGTTTCAATCTCCTCAAAAGTTAACGCCAGGTCGTCTGCATACAGAAAGCGGGTCGTGTTAGGACTCACCGGTTGGTCATTGGTATATATGTTAAACAGCAATGGAGCCAGTACACTGCCTTGGAGCAATCCATTCTTCTGGGTCCGCCACCTACTTTCATCATCGAGAAGGTTCACTTGAAATCGTCGGTTACTGAGGAGCTCTCTAAGAATTCGAACAAACTTTGGATCCTCTGTTGGGTTGGTAATCTTCCATAAATACTCAAATCCACAAATACTGCACCCATCACTTTCCTGGTTTCGAACCCATCCTCAATATGTTGCGTGAGGTTAAGGACCTGATTGCTCCGGTATAAGTTTCGGGTCGACAAGGTTTGAGAGACGGGCCAACAGTAGTCTTTCGAAAAGTTTGAAAGTGTGGCAGAGGAGCGATATAGTTCGGAAGTTTTTGGGATCGTCGTGTGGTTTACCAGGTTTGGGGATTGCAATGACTTTAGACCTCCTCCAAAGACGAGATATATTCGCAAACTCCAGACAGTGGTTGAAGAGTTTTAGCAACCATGACACTGATACTTGGCCGAGGTGCTTTATTTGCTCAACTGAAACATCGTCCAGACCGGAGGCCTTACCAGAGCTCAGTCTATGGATGGTAGGGACGATGTCTGCTAGTTGGAATGGGTCACACACTGATTCACTGAAAGATGCCAGGTTGCCAATTTCAGGAGTTCTGCCTAGGCGTTGCGGTGGTTTGGTGTGTCAATAATAAGCTTTAAAGGACAATGCTGACATTGAAAGGGAACGGAGGGCTCTTTTCAAGTTCGCGAATATGATAGCTCGCAGATTTGCACATTGTACTGCAGAAATAAAGGTAACGCTCTTTAGAGCATTCTGAACCACCTTCTACACTTGCAGCCTGTGGGATAAGTATTCACGGGTGTCGTATGGAGCCCTTCGTGTGCAGTATAATAACGCGTTCTGAAAACTAATGGGGTTGCCTTGGCGATGTAGTGCGTCAGGGATGTTTGCGGCGGCGCGTTTGTTTTCACGCGAGAATGCGCAAGCGCGCAACATCAATGATGGTCCGAGTTATGGACAGCCCTAACAGGGTTCTGAAATGATTTCTGACAGAGTGGACTGTTCGTATAAATACGTAGTTTTCTGCTTTCAGTTACATATGTCACCGTATCGTGTTGTTTACTAATACTTATTTTAAATGCATTCACATTGTTACTAACCCTTCAATAGTCTTCGTTCGAAATAAAGATTTAGAATTTGAATTTTACCGCCGTAATAAAATAGGTTATTGGTGGCTTAGTTTTAAAGATATAGGCAAATCTAGATTTTCGCGAAAACTTGAAAGTTTGTCACCACCGATTTTCTCAGGAACGTGTGAACTTAGCAAGTTGAAATTTATACCAGATACTGAGGTCTATAGTCCCTATTAGGTGTATAAAAACCAAGGTCCTGAGTCACCGAGATAAAAAGATTTAAGCAAATTTAGTTTTTCGCGAAAACTAAATTTGCTTATATCTTTTTTTCGCGAAAACTAAATTTGCTTATATCTTTTTATCGCGGTGACTCAGGACCTTGGTTTTTATACACCTAATATAGGGACTATAGACCTCAGTATCTGGTATAAATTTCAACTTGCTAGGTCCACCCGTTCCTGAGAAAATCAGGTGGTGACAAAAAAATATACGTAGTAAATTCGTAATATATTATTAGTTAAAAAGAGTTTTAACTAATAATATATTACGAATTTATGAGCGGCGTTTTAAGGTACATAAACAGATAAGATCTTTTTTTACAGAAATACTACTTTTTAACCGACTTAAAAAATGAGGAGAATCTCAATTTGACTATTTTTATGAGTGTTTCCTTAGAAATTTTTACTAAATGAACTGATTTTGTTGTTTTTTTTTATTTGAAACTTGGTGCTTCTCATGTGATCAGTTTAATTATCTGATGAAGAACTTCGGAGATATGCAACATAACTCTTCAATAAATGACTTCGAATCTCTCGGGATAGATGCCATCGCATGTCTGCTTATTCTTTACACCATTTCATAACATAACATCACGCCGGTACGCTTTAAAGGCATATGCAGATGTGTAAAGTTCACCCTGATAGAGTGTCATTCCACCGGTTGTGTTGAAGGTTATGTTTATTCTGGCATTATAGGTACCTAACTATAGAACTTACTCGTTATGTAACACAAATAAAAAGTGAAAAATACGTTTTTTTTTACAAAAACATACAACCGACTTCCAAATAAAAACATTAGTAAGTGAAAAATAACTTCAATTTCGGCAGTCAGTGTCAAAAAACAAAGGAACGAAAACAGAGAACCCCGACTGCCAAAATTGAAGTTATTTTTCACTTTGTAGTGTTTTTATTCAAATAATTTAAATTTACAAAAATTTACGATCGACTTCCAAAAGTCAGTTGTAAAGTTTTGTAAAAGAGTTTTTATTAGATTCTAGTATTGCTTTAGCTCTTAAAAAAGAATCATCAAGATCGGATCATATATAAAAATGTTATGTCCGAATTGGAAACCCTAATAACATTGAACTAGTACTTCTACTTAAACGGTAAAAAATAGTTTTTTATTTTTTTTACTTTTTTGTATTGGTACCTAGTAGGCAAGCTCGATAGTAATGTACAATAAACATATATTCGATTGCAGCAATCCTAAGAGATTTGCAGTAATTTATTGAAGATTTCTGTTGTTTATTTACATCCAAAGTTTTTCATCAGATCATCAACTGGAACATACATAAAAAAATACTGACCATATCGAACAAAGAACCTCCTCCTTTTTGGGAAGCCGGTTAATGAGTATGACCAGGGTAAACTACGTATTTCTTCAAAGCGTACTAGCACCATGATGTTATGTTCATAATCACCCCAATAGGGATGTTTTCTGGGTAGAAAAAATACAATTATATTTAGTGCGTCGGTGAGATTATCAAATAATATTGGACACGATTTTTTTTGCTTTACCAAATCAATAAAAATTGACAAAGTTATAGCGCATTGAAGTTCAGGAGTGGCGGCTTGTGACGTCACTATGTCAGTATAAAGGGTACTAACGTGTTTCAACGCGTTATATCGTCGTCACTTTATGTTGACGTGTCGAAAGAATACGTGTCCAATATTTTATATTAATCTACCTGACGGACAAAATTCTAATGTTCCCTATTGCGGGAGATTTGCCATCATTTATTGAAGAATTCTGAGAAGAAGACCATTTCGGGACTAAACAAACACATAAAAAAAAAAATCATCAAAATCGGGTACCAATTGGCGAAAAATTGCTGAACATACATACAAAAAAAAACTGTATTGAGTTGGGAACCTTCTACTTTTTTGAAATTTTGTTAAAAAAATAATAAGTGTACGCAGGTGTACGGCCCGTTATCCCTTTGTCTTTAATCTAAATGTCAATACAATCCTAGATAATCAGATTACAAAGCTACTCGCAACCCCTATTTTAAAGTCTACAAAATTCCGAGTGCTAACAACCTGCCTTAAATCATTATCTCGTTAAAATAATGACAGCTTTTTCATTAGTAGTTAGGTTTTGTTGTGTTCATTTATATATCAACTAGCTTCTGCCAGCGGCTTTGCCCGCGTGATTGTCGAAAATTAATCTGAGGGAACATATTTCCGGGATATAAAGTATCCTATTTGCTATTCCAGACTATGAATATGTTTGCTCGAGTTAATTTTCTACTTTACGCGAGCGAAGCCGCTAAAAGAAGCTAGTAATTTATAAATTTGTGTAAAACGCTTCGTATTGTTTTTAAGCATCTATTTGTGAAGGGTATCTGTTCGACACCATACTTCTCCATTACTAGTAAATGTGATCTTAATAGGTAGTCACCTCCTTTCCAGGAATATCATTGTAACTAAACAATCTACCACTACTAAGCCGTGTTTCCAACTACATATATTGGTGTTGGCTTCCAGTGTTATTGGAAGCGGCTAAAAACCAGTATACTACATAGAACGACTGTCTATTATCTAACCTCCAAAACATAGTATAGTCCGCGGCACGTAAGTTGGCAAGAGTCGTTAGATGCGCAGAAGTCATTTTTAGGTATCTTTGTTAGTGAAGCGAGCCGCGGGGAACGTTAAGGACCGTTCCATGCGCGCGATTGGCTGGTCAGTTGACACAAGGATCGACTGACCAATAGTGACCAATCGTGTCTCGTCCACGTTCCGTTCGCTCAATAATGGTGGTGGGTCAGTTCGCGGAATATGCGCGAACTTACCCCCACTACTCCAAAACCTTGCCAACTTACGTGCCGGGCACTGTAACTGGATCACATGATCCGCACAACAAATTATCTAGTTTCTTTCTACCGTAACGACTGTCGATGATTTAAAAATTGACACGTAAGAAACAGCAATCATCGTGTTATCAAATGCTTTATGTCATAAAAGTCAAAATTACCTACAGTGTAGGTCCTACGCAATCGTTTGCTAATCGCTTGTGTTTGTGTTTTGTCAAAAAAAATATTTAAAAAAAAAACCGCCACAACTCCAAAAAATCTGTATTCAAGAGCAATTATTGCGCAAAAATCGATATCGTTTTGCAATTGCAAGATACCTAATAGTTCTGCCGGATCGACGAGAAGTCTTTTCTGAGGCAATAAGGAGTCTTGATATGAAAAGATTGTTATCCATTCACGGATCATACTTGGAAAACGTTACTTAAGTACTTAAACCTTCAACATCGACCCGTGCAGCACTCATATCATCTTAACTCTTATTGTATTAACACCTTCTGTCAGACATACTCTGTACAATAATTATCCACTAACACCACTTAAATCTACGTAGAACTTCCCACTTCGAGCGTGTTGTACCAAAGTGCTTTTAGTAACGTTCGTTTTAATGTGACAACTATAATGACAGTTCAAGATTAACGTTTCCAGTATTACTGATCTCCCATTGGGTGGCATGAATTTTAGCTTGTATACTGGAAATGTATGGACCTTCAGCTAGGTAGACCTACGACCTTAAAATGGTAGCTAGGGCACTGCTTGGGAGAGCTTCAGGTTTTGCAGTTATAACAATGAATGTTTTAGGCACATTGGTACCTAACTATCTGAGATCATCATTACCATCATCATCAGCCTATAGCAGTCCACAGCTGGACATGGCCTATGTCCAGCTGTACACCATTTGCTTCGATTTTTGGCAACTGTCATCCAGCTGCTATTAGCCACAGAAGATCATCGCTCCACCTAGCCTGAGGGTGTTCTACCTAAAGTTTAGTTCAGTTCATGGTCTCCACTCAAAAACATGTCTACCCCAACGATCAAAGGTTCCACTACTAATATGGAAGGCCCATTGGCACTTCAGCTTGCTTATTCTGTGAGCTATGTCGACAACATTGGTTCTCTGCCGGATCACCTCAATTCGGTTTCCCTTAGAGAGAATCCGAGCACGAGCATAGCTTTTTCCATAGCTGGCTGAGGGACTTTAAACAAATTGGCCACCTGTATCGTGAGTGTTCACGTCTCGGCATCATAGGTCATGACAGGTAGGACGCACTGGTTGAAGACTTTGGTCTTCAGGCAGGTGAAATTCTGAACGTTATTGTTGCCCACAACGAAATCATTGTTTTTAGACTATGGCTAGCGTTCAGCCGTTTATCAAACTTTCTTTAAACAAGTGATAATTTATACAGTATAGTATGCTCGTTACCGCCTTTCTCTATCTCTGAATTATCAAGAATCAAAGATCCGCATTGGTTTGCTTGGCAAATAAATGGTCCGTTAGCGCCATTTTTAAGCGACTGTTAAAGTAAGATTGTGCCAACGGGTCTCTTTGTTCCTTATATAGTGTTTAATACCAAGAGTTGCCTGATATTAACCGAGATGGAACAACACGACTTGCACTGATAAGAATAACTATGTGATGTAGAAATAAAACCACAATTAGGCACTTGCTTTGAAATAACTGTAATTGTTCCAAAAAGGTAAACATCGTCGGAGCTTATACGCTACGGCCGGAGAATCTTAATAGCGCGATTCAAAAAGTAGTACAGCGCCATCTATCGAAGTTTAGAGTAAATCTCGTGTAAACATTATTGGTGTTTGGTTTGACATTTAACACATAGCCTCATTATATCGCTAGGGAGAAATTAATTAAGCTACTTACACACAATGAGACAGCTGATATACTTAATTATGTTAATATGAACGAAGATCAGATACTCGAGGCGATAGTGAACAATGGTTAAGAGGAAGATAAACCAGGGTATTTGCGTGACATACTCACTATTCTATTTCATTTAAAAAATTGACAGTCTTCTTCTTCTTGGAATCGCTGGCACGACAAACAGAGTCGTTCAAATTCCATTCTCCGTTGAGTACAAAGCCCAAATTGCGGCCAAAAAACTGGGCATCCTAAATAGGGTGAAGCGATACTTTACGCCTGGACAGCTTTTAACCCTGTACAAAGCGCAAGTCCGATCCTGCATGGAGTATTGCAGCCACCTTTGGGATGGCTCAGCTAAGTATCAGCTTGCCGCGCTTAACTCGGTGGAACGTAGAGCCAAGAGGCTCATCGGCGACGTTGAACTGGTGGATACCAAGCTTCACAGATTGGCTCATCGCCGCAAGGTTGCCTGCTTGTCGGTCTTCTACAGACTGTATTTCGGTGAGTGTGCTCAAGAACTCCACGACCTCACCTTGTTGCTATTACACCAATTTGCACCAAGCGCTTCCAAACATCCTTCATAATGTGCACAGCGAATGAATGGAACTCACTACCTGCGTCTGTGTTTCCGAACGCACTCAACCCTAATCTTTTGAAAGTTAGAGTGAACAGGCTTCTTCTGGGTAAGCTCACTCCATCGTCGACTGTGTCTCTGTCACCTATGAGTTAGACTAGAGCCAAGAGAAAAAAAAAACAAAACAATTAAAAAAAAATTTGTTCCGGAACTTAGCCACTTGCACGGCGTCGTCGGTGGCAGCGCATATATCTCCCTGGTTGTATATTTTGGGGCACAGAGGAAAGGATAGGAATTCGTCAGTTAATTTGGATTTTATAGACGATTTGACGACTGATTATGAATATCATTCAAAATCACATCACATCATCAGCCTATTAATGTTCCCACTGCTGGGACACAGGCCTCCTCTCTGTGAGAAGGGAAAAATACAATATAATATATATATCACAATACAATATATATATCATTCAAAATACTTCGGATTAATATAAATTCTGTTAATTGAGATCACTGCTGTATGGTCACTGCTGAACATAGGACTCCACCAAATGTCGCCACATTGACCGATGTCGTGCGTCTCACATCCAGCGGATTCTTGCTACCATCACCAGGTCATCGGCCCATCTGTCAGTGAGAGGCCTTCAAACGCAACATTTTTTTCCTCCTGTGGCAATTGCTGTAGTGTTTATTTTAATTTTAAATAATAGATTTCCTTCATAATAAGGCCTATTTCAAATTTATTAACTAGTTTTAAAGCGTAATTAAGTGTTTTGTGTTGAATACAGACACTAAGTGCAAAATAAGTGTTGAAATTTAATTGTGTTTCGTTGAAAGTTGCCGGCTCAAGCAAATGTTACTTTTTCGCCTCGGTATCAGGTACAATACTATACATTTTACTTGATTATGGATTGTTTGCGTTTTAATATTTTGCCTACAATTAATTGGATCACTTTTATTACGGTTACAAGTAGATGCCAATGACCTATAAAATGTAAACATAATCTTAATTAGTTTGGTGACAGAACTTCTTTCTTAACGATCTAAATTTCATTTTTTGGCTTAACTTTGGATGCTAAGCTTCAGTGGAGCCACATAAAGATAAATTGTCAAAGAAGCTAAGCTCCGCAGCATACGAGTATGCTGTTAGAAGAATCGTAATTTAACTGACATAGAGACAGCCCGTTTAGTATACTTTAGCTATTTTCATAGTGTAATGTCGTACGGTATTCTATTGTGGGGAAATGCCGCCGACATCCAGACTATCTTTGTTTTGCAGAAAAGAGCTGTTCGATCAATTTATAAATTAAGCCCGAGATACTCTCTCAGAGAGAAATTTAAGGAGATTAATGTAATGACTGTGCCTTCTCAGTATATTTATGAAAATATACTGAGAGAATAAAAATATAAAATTGTTTGAAAAATACAGTGATATCCATAATATAAATACTAGGAACAAACACAAATTTGTTGTACCGGCAACAAGGCTCAAGAAAATAGGTGGCTCGTTTAGATGTGTATGTGTGCGCTTTTATAATAAGCCTCCAAGCCACGTACAAGATCTAAGTCTTAATAAATTCAAATCTTTCATTAAACGTAAGTTGTGCCAGAAAGCGTTTTATACAATTAAAGATTACCTTGAGGATAAATGAGGACAAAAAGACTTGGGATTGAGCTGCTCCAATTAATTTTGTTTTTTTATTATATTTTGCACCGTGAATTTTGTTATAATATTTTTTTTTTGGTTTTCTTGCAATGATAAGAATATTTACTTTTTTAAGTATTATATTTTTTTTTTTTGATTTTTGAGTAGTTTATGCGGCCTACTCGAATGTCCTTTCTTTGGTATTGTTCGTCGAATCGTTGAGCTCCTTAAATTTTTAGTTGAGCTGCTCGGTTATTGACAAATGCGTGCACTTACTGGACAGATTCACTCAATCTGGCTGGTTCTTTCCTCAAAAGACCATTTCAGATATCAGTCTACATGGTCTTCACATAATCTAACCAAGATTTTGTCTGGACTTTAAAAGAGACTGTGACTTCTGATTTTTATAGTACCGAATAATACAATTCCGAAATAAAAAGCCTTGTAAAACTGAATAGCAAGACAAATAAACACATAATTGCACGTCAGAGAGAAGTATAAATTATGTTTAGTATGAGGAGATAGAATTAAAAAACGAATGACAGAGGTGTTTATAGTTATTATGTAACATGCAAGCAGGCATGCAACATGCAGCAAGCATTGTTTCTGACACGGCTCCGGCGCTGCGGGGTTTGGGCGGCCCCACGCTTATCGTCGCAGATGATTTCAATCCACCTGTTCTTCAGCTTGCGGGCCGCTCCACCCCTCCGCGCCTACGCGGGCTTAAATTACACTCTAGGGTAGGGCAGACAAGACTGCGTGAAGTCGGTTTGCTGCGATTCGTTTATGTCACTAATCGCATTTGATTTTCCAAACGTATGAAAATCGAAAAACTAACAAATCGCATTTACGACTTTCTGTAAAAAAAAAATTCGTGATTTTTAATAATAAACATAATAAGCGGCGCAAGCCTATAGTGCTTGACACTAACGACCGCAAGGAGGTATGGCAGAGTAAGGAGCTTCACGGACGCTTTTTCCGGGCCCTACATGGGTCCGATGTAGTCCAATCAGCGTCCGTAGCCTGGCTGCGATTCGGTGACCTCTTTGGGGAAACCGAAGGTTTCGTCTGTGCAATTATGGACGAAGTTATCATGACGAATAACTACCTGAGATTTATTGTGAAGGATGGCATGGAAGTGTTACATCGAATAACACGTCCCCGTAAGTTTACTAATACGAAACACTTAACAACGAATGCACACTACCACGAAAAACTTAACACCGTAGCTATGCGATCTCGAATAACCAAATCTCTAATTTCACCAATTCGAATCACTTAACAACAAATGCGCGCTTCTACGAAAAACTTATCGCCGAAGCCACGCGACCACGCTTAACCAAACCTCTAACGAAAGACTTTTAGATTAAGAGCGCAAATTGTTTCAAAGAAAGGGCGAAATTATTACAAATAATTATATTTTTCCTTGGAGGGTACTACATGGGCAAAATATTACCTGAAACAGTTTATTTATCTCTGACACAATCCAATAATCAAAAATGTATACATGCGAATGTTAAATTACTTCTTTATTAGACCTCCTGAGGTATTTATTTATTTATTTTATTTTTTGTATGATTTATATAACTCCTTTTAGACCGATTACAGTATTTAAGACTACAACAATTTATATAGCATAGCTCAGGAGGCCGTATCCTTCCTTAGAAAGTATAAAACAAAGTCGCTTTCCGCTGTCTGTCCCTATGTATGCTTAGATCTTTAAAACTACGCAAAAGATTTTGATGCGGTTTTTTTAATAGATAGAGTGATTCAAGAGGAAGGTTTATATGTATAATACACGCAGGCGAAGCCGCTGGCAGAAGCTACTAATCTCTAAAAGAAGTAACTTGTCATTTGTATGTGTCAATTTTGTCTCAGAGATAAAAATAGTCTGTATTCTATGCATAATATATGTATATTATGCATGATAGTGCTGTATAATATGCGTTATTACAATAATTGTTCCCGGAATTTGCGATCAGTGATTATGGCGCGCTTACAATTTCTATTATCTAAAAAGAATAAAAGACAATCGCATTGTCACTGATTGGTTTACCAGATATTATATCAATGGAACTTATAACAAGTAAAATTTCAAAAACCCCTCGACACATTTATCTTGCGAAAACATCCCGATTCAAACAGTAAAACGCCCATAACTTTTGAACGGCTGAACCGATTTTATTCAAACATAGCTAAGAACACTCTCGACACAATCACCTCTCGACACAAACTAAATCAAAATCGGTTCATCCGTTGAGGCGCTATGATGCCACAGACAGATACACAGATACAAAGCAACACACGTCAAACTTATAACAACCCTCTTTTTCCGTCGGGGGTTAAAAAGAGGACTACTCAAAATCTCAAAACATTAAAGACATATTTGCAAAAAGTGCCTCCATTGTTTCCGCCTAACATCTGGTCGGTAAATAGCTCAATAGGGACCACTGTTCCAATTACACAAACAGAGGTGGAATCATAGCACCACCGCTGGAACAGCCTATTGGGCAGAAAGAGATAGAATTTTTAAGTTGAATTGAAGAAATTAATAAGGAACAAAAACATACAGAATTGACGGTAGAAAAATTAAATTCAGTCTCAAGAAACCAAAAGAGCAAAAAAGAAAGAAAAAGATAAGAAAACATTCGGTAAAAAGGAAACAATGGACTTAACCACATTTTTAGATGGTCTTGCATACTTGTGTTATTTTAAACGATGACTGAACGCATATTAATATATTTTGTTTTTTTTTTCTCAAATGTTTGATTTTGTTGATTGTTAAATAAATAAAGATTTTTTATTAAAAGTGGTTTTTATTAGGATTTCCTTAAATTAAATTGGTATCTTTTCGTTAGAGGTTTGGTTAAGCGTGGTCACGTGGCTTCGGCGATACGTTTTTCGTAGAAGCGCGCATTTATTGGTAAGTGATTCGTATTGGTGAAATTAGAGATTTGGTTATTCGAGATCGTATAGCTACGGTGTTAAGTTTTTCGTGGTAGCGTGCATTCGTTGTTAAGTGTTTCGTATTAGTAAACTTACGGGGACGTGTTATTCGATATAACACTTTTCTAAGTCACGTAACACACTCCTCTGAAATACACTCTTGTGGCGTCGGAGGTGCCATACTACAGGTTATCCGACCCAGTTCTCGAGAATGGCAATATCACATTGTACTGGGATCGTTCCTTCATCACTGACAGGACTATTATCGCTAATAAGCCTGATATAGTGGTGGTGGACCGAATCGAGAGGCGTGCAATGATTGTTGACATAACTGTCCCGCATGACGGGAACCTCGTGAAAGCCGAGAAAGATAAGTAAATCAAGTATCTTGACTTGGCTCGCGAGGTTGTCGACATGTGGGATGTGGATACAGCGATCATTGTACTGATAGTCATGTCAGCCCATGGCTTAATAGCCACGAGCCTCGACCAACACCTTAGGAGGCTCTCGTTAGGCGGCTGGGTCAAGGGCCTGATCCAGAAAGCAGTACTGCTGGACACGGCTCGTATTGTTAGGAGGTTCCTCTCTCTGGAGCCCTGACCACCGGTAGCTTTGACCCTGTTCCCGATACCGGTAGGCCTCTATTTTTTATATTTTTAAATGTTTTTTTTTTTGTGTGTGTTTTTTAAAAATATTTAAAAATGTAATCAATAAGAAAAAAGTTAAATAAAAAACATAATAATGTTCTTAAGTATTACGAAATTTGGACTTTTGAAAATCGGAACATCGAAATTCGGCATAAAATAATTCTGAGTATTTGGGTGTCCCATTCAGTGCCATCCTATATTATCCCTAGGGTGACGTAAGAGGTGATGGGACTTTCCAGAGAAAAAGCAGCAGCGTTCCGTATATATAGATATAATAAAATCGTTTTTGACATCTCTACGTTAAAACTGTACATTCGTTTTTTTTTTAGAAGAATTACATTCTACGGTGTATATGAAGGATACTAAAGCATTTCTTTTTATTTCTTTAATTTTTGTCTCTTTGTCTGCTACAATGCATTCAATTGGCACTAAAACTACTGAATAGATTCTATTCGATTCTGAATCAGAATCTATTCAGTCAGAGTCTTAGAGATCAGAGCAACATATAGACTTTAAATTATCACGTAATTTGCCTTGGGTGATAAGCAATGTTGCATTATGTGTGTTTTCTACTATTGTTTAGCGCAGGCCTGGAAAAGGGGGACAAAAATAATGCAAAACGTTCTTTATAGGCATGGTAAACATTTACACTATATATTATCACGCTAATAACCATGGGTATAAACAATGTTATATTATGCCTGTTTTTCTACTAGTGTTTAGCGCAAGATTGTTATTACTCAATAACAAATATTGCAAAATATTGCCTAATGGTCTGGCCACTGTATAAACTATAATTATTATTATCACACTATTTAATGCAAGAGAAATAAATATTTTTATTATTCATTATAATTTATTTATTTATTATTATTTATTATGGAGAGTCAGCAGTATAACAATATGTAGATCACATTTATAATTCTCTGGCGCACTGATATTAATTCCGAAAATGAAAGTGGTGGAAATTGTGGATTGGGTGGCCTGAATTATACTATAATTAGTTAGCGAGCAGGAGTTGCTTAAACCCCTGACTATAACCCAAGTTTAATCGCCTGAGCGTCTTCCACCTTGGCACGCCTTTACAAAGGAGACTTGGAAGTCACTAAATAGACTTAGCACACATTGACAAGTCAGCTGTAACTAAGATATTTAGCAGATATAATCGACAGCCCTGAACTCAAATTTATATGCGGTGTTTCTTCTCCGACAATGGCCAACCGTCTGTCTTTCGTGGCATGCCATTTCAAGACTCCATCGAGCAAACAGTTCAACACTAAGCTGGATATAATTATGGAGTTATTCATTTGACGCACGTATCTGAATTGCGGTTTTAAGAGGTTCCGCGTCTACATGACCGTCCTTGGTTTTTCTACATCTGTTTTTGAATTGCATAATTGCTAAGAAGGTTTCATTAAATGGTAGTACCTAATTATTTCATGTCATTTATCAGATCAGATTAGTAACTGTCATGACTTTTGAACTCTGACTTAATCGCAAATTGACTTGGCCAGATAAACGGTTCTACACATTTTGCTCCGTGATTCAGACTCTAATTTAGGGCGAGTATATGTAGTTCACCTCCATTTGTAGTAAATGCTATTCTCCTTATTCCTTGCGTCTGTTGCTGCATACTGTTCGAAGCCCGCTTCTTTCATCTTTCTCAAAATGGTGGGTAGTGTGAGCATCCAACATTTCCAGTAGCATGTATAGCACTTTACTTTTTCCAGCTCGACTGCGTCGACCACAACACACTGATCTGTAAATTACACCACTACGGAATTCGAGGATAAGCTGCTGATCTCGTGTTTTCCTATTTATCAAACAGACAGCAAAAAGTAAATGTTAATGGGGCGACGTCCTCCGGGTCTCTAGTCAAGATGGGCGTGCCCCAAGGTTCAATTCTCGGCCCTTTCCTCTTTCTTGTTTACATTAATGATCTCCACTTTATGATGGCCAAATTATCGGATATAATTCTATTTGCTGATGATACTTTGCTAATTTTTAAAATAGATAGGAAAGATACGGATGTCTTACATGTCAACGAAAGTCTAATTATTCTCTCAAAATGGTTCGCAGCTAACAATCTCTTACTAAATACGAAAAAAACAAAATGTCTTAAGTTCTCTTTACCAGTTGTCTGCCAAAATGCCCAAACGGGTATTTTTTTGTGTTGGTATCTGCACCCATACCCATTCGGGTATATTTTGCCGGTACTTACTTTTTCCATATTTTTGTTACTAAACTGTGTTGTAGTGGTGCATCCCTATTTCACCTTTTAGTTTAATAGACAAGCTTGAAAAAAAAACACCCCGGTGGTCCTTGGATCCTGTCGGGAGCGTCATATTTATTTCGGAAAATAGTGTTACTACGGTCGCCATTTAGTTCGCGTAAATGTTTTGTTTTTTTTCGTTAAATATTGTTTTATTAATTAAATTCAAGGTGATTTTTGTAGTGTGGTGTTGGAAAACATGAATCGGTAAGTGTTGAACTGTTTTTAAAAGTTTTCTTTTGTATTTGGTGTAAATTCCAGCAGAAATTCGTATTTCTGCAAAGAGCTGCCGGCATTCTTTCGTTGTGATTATTTTTTTCTTTGTTTGTGAATATTAATTCTGCTAATACTCATCAAACTGCCGTTATTACCAATTTTACGCTAATCCAGAATATTAACAATGCATTTAGTTCGATTTTAATTAAAAACAATACCGATCGACCCCGAGTTTTTGTGTCGTGACACGGATGATGAAAAAATGGATAGGACATTTCACTAGTTGTTCAGTAGTTGTTTGAGTGGGATATTTCTAATGTTTTTTTATTTTGTGGGTTGTGTTTTGTTTTGTTATTTTTCATTTGGAGTCATTTTTAGAGTTATTTTTAATTCATTCCATAGTTCCCGTTCAGTTGGGACAACATCGTTGGCGTATCCATTTTTTCTGTATTCCGTGTCACATGTACTTGTGTTTTTATCGTAAAATAGTGCATGTTGGTGATTGTTTTTTGTAATGTTTTTATTTAGCAGCATGCCCTTTTGTTGTGTTTTTCAATTAGTAAATATTGTTGGCATGACGATTGTGAAATAATATTACAAATAAATGCAATAGTACTTGCTCTGTAAGCAAAATAAACAAAGCGTTTTTTTATCGCTCTTTTTCAAGTGTTTGTATTGTGGCTCATTGTTCGTAAACTAAACAATTGTTACAGCTGAAACTATGTGTGTGATGAGATTGGGTACCAAACTATGTAATACAATAGCATTTGAAGCCACTTGGTCTACACAGTACCCAGAACTCAAGTGTAAAGATACATATTTTTTGTGCCGCCGGCCGGGTCATTTTTTTTTCGGCGTGATTTTGTAAAGCTTTTGGGGTGAAAAAAATGTATGGGGAGGTGTGATATTTTTATTGATTATTGTGTAATAGGGTGTATTGCTGTAAATAAAATAAAAACTTTGTGAAATAATGGTTTATTTTTTTATTTGTGTACACAAACCTGAGAAAATTTTCCTTACACTGAATTTACACAATATTTACAAATAAATTACAAGGTAAAAGTGGATAAATCCCTTTGAAATATGATAGCCTATTTCATAGCGATTCTAACAACATAAGTTTCATACATGGGTCCCATACAAAACTTCCGAGAAATCGGCGTTTAAAAACGCCGCGCAGATACCGCGAAATCGCCCGCGCGGACCTTGACAGATAGGGGGTGTCAGGAGTTAGCTCGCCATACGAATGGTTTACCAAATGTACCACAACCGGACCTAAACTTAAATCTTGACGGCAAAAATCTTGAAGTTATAACGGAAACTGTATTCTTAGGGATTACTATCGATTCAAAATTGCAGTGGGGCGCGCACATTAGAACTCTTTCGGGGAGGTTAAGTTCAGCTGCATATGCAGTAAGGGAAAATAAGGCAGTTAACCGATGTAGCCACAGCTAGGTTAGTATACTATGCTTATTTCCACAGTATTATGTCAAATGCATTCTGCTGTGGGGATCAGCAGCAGATGTTGACTCAGTTTTCATATTACAAAAGAGGGCAATCCGCGCGATCTATAAAATGGGTCCTCGCGAGTCACTCAGAGATAAATTTAAAGAAATCGATATACTGACTCTACCTTTACTTTATATTTTGGAACGTTATTTGTATGTCCGCAAATATCGAGGGCTTTTCAAAACTAGAAACGACTTCCATAATTTAAATACACGCAGTAAGCACGAAATTGAAATACCCAAATTCAGATTAACAAAAACTAGCAAGTCTTTTCTTATAAACAGTATACGCTTTTATAACAAGTTGCGAAAGTCAGTTATAGAACTGACCGATAGAAAGTTCAAAAATCACATCAAACGTGTCCTTATTAAAAAAGCATATTATAAAATCAAGGACTACGTTGAAGATAAGAAATTTGGCGTTAGCTCCTTCTGCGCATGCGACTTCACTGGTAACTCATAAACGGCACAAATATGTGGATGTCTCTAATGGCTGGTTTCTGATTTGAGTAAAGCAGCAATAATCAGTTGAGTATTGTCAAATCAGTGTCAAATAATTTAGGAATTGTTTGAGTTTTTTACGTTTCACAATTGAGTATCTACCTAGCTCAGTTAAGTAAGTACCTAAGTACCTACATAAGTATGGACCTGTCAAAGATCCGTTCACTTTCTCTTTCACCCTTACGTTCCATTTTTCAATAGAAATCCGAGACATCACAAGATTGCATAAAATTTACTAATATAAATATTATAAAGCTATAAACAGTACGTTAGTATTATATTACTTCATTCAAGATTAAAAAAAAAACAAGTTATTAAATGTGTTATAATCTTTAATTACTTGATTTTTCATAATTAAGCAATTTAATAGATACCTATTTGAAATGTATACAACCTTATTATGAAACTATGAAATGGATCGTAGGCACTAGTCAATTACTTCAAGATGGTCATAGCAACCGTATTTATTTTGTCAAAGATGTCATCGAAAGAAAATAATATCTAATATAGTTTGTTATTGCCAAAATCAAGAATTTAAGCTTATAATTACTAAAAGTGAATGTGTTCCGAGCGAGCAGTTGCTGGTTCTTGTGATACCTCATAGAACTACAGAATATTTTACTCAGAACTTCATAAGATCTCTCAAGTGGGAAGAGAACCGACACACACACAGAATTCGTGCATCTGCATTGGAATCTGATTGCAATTGTGATTTACCAACAAATATGGTCTTTTGTGATAAAATTTGTAATGAGTGACCTGGGTTTTCAATTCAAGACCAAAAGCTTTTCTAGCCATTGAAGAGCCTCCGAAGGAAAACAATATTAGCCAGGGTCGGTGCCATTAGATATGTGCCGATGAAGGCGGACTGTGTTTTAATATATGTTAACGAACAATTCATTATTTGCCTACTTATTTTGTAAAATAATAAATAAATGAGACTTATCATGCTGTTTTTATCATCTTTATTGTAGGTACTGATACCAAAATCGTATCATACAAAAGCCAAATTCTGTACACATTTTCATCGCTGTAACCTTTTCTTATCGTAAGGATCCTACTAATATTCTATATAGGTATGAAAGTCTGTATGTTTAGATATTGGTTAATCACACCTCAATGGTTGAACGTTTTTGATAATATATCATTTGGAATACAATTACCCAATGACTAATAATACAATGATTTAATAATAAAAAATAGATATAATAATAAATAAACGGAATAACAAAGCCTTTTATTCTGAAATCAGAGATATAAAACTGTAGTCTATACAATACATCTTTATAGTTTTAAAAAGTTCCTAATCTAAGAGCCTCTTGGCTTAGGCCTCCACTAACAGTTTCCACTGGGGTCGATCATGAACTACTCGCCAATACCACAGCGCGCCATCGTTTACACTTTGTGCCTTTATCTTGGTGCTTTTCTCCATTTCCTTTGGTTATCGCGAATCATTTGACCGGTCCATCTTCACTTTTCACATAGTTCCTGTAGGATAACTCTCGGTTTTCGCGCAGGTAAAGCCACTGGCAACCACAAACACAAAAACTGGCACTTTCAAATAATTTTGTTGAGGATCTCACTCATCATAATAATCATTTCTGCCGAAAGACTGCTGGATACAGGCCTTCCCGGCACTCAGCATTCAGCGTCACCACATCAACCGGTGCTGTACGTCTTTCATACATTGGATGCCCACGACCTCAATCTGGTTATCGGTCTGTAGAGGGAGGCTTTTCAGCCCCATCGACCACCCATTCTTCAAGCAACTGAGATGTATCAAGCGTGAAATATTTGCATCCAATCTAATGTTTTCGATAATTCACTCTTCTGCCACGCATCGGTCTTCGTTGAGGCATCTCTAAGGAAGACAAGGATGTATCTTCATCACTCGTTTTATATGTTTTTATATATTATTTTGTATTTATTTCTCTTGATTAAAGTTTAAGCAAGGGGTTGTCAACTATCAACTGCCAAATGTAACCAGTGTAGCCAGATTTGACGAGTCCCAAGTCGCCGAAAATTTCGTTTTCCATTTATAAAAAACTCAAGACGACCACTATTCATTAAAACCACGAAACAGTCAGTGGTAAGTGGTCAGTTTTTTTAGGGTAGCCTAATTGGCGATCAATCGCCGATCGTAAAAATTGGTTGCCTCGGTCACCCTTCAGAGTCTAAGCCTAAATGGCGAAAAGTCGCCCAATCTGGCCACACTGATTATGTAACGTTGACAACGGTTTGAGAATTTGAGAATGATCAAATGTGTTTTTCTCAGTTGTGAAACCCAATTGAACGTCAATGAAGGTTTTTTGTATGACATAAGGTATACTTTGGCATGACTTGACGACGTATACTCAAACCTTGCTCAGCATCGCAGAAAACTTAAAGTGGCAGATGATCAAGGGTCACAGATGCTTAAATCGAGATAAGCACATACTTAGTTACTTCAGAAACCGGCCATAACTAATCTTAATCTCATTTTTTCTCTTTTTTTTAATTGGACTTTTTACAATAGTTCGCAATCATCTTTATAGCCCTTTGCAAAGAATAGTTACAGCACTGATAACAACATTTGTGCCACATGTTAAATTTAGTCTTGTTATATATATTTTTTTTAACTTTGTATTCTTTTACTAATTATTTTGTGAATGTGTGAACATTGTAGGCCTTCTAGATGTTAGTTAACATTTGTTAACTTTGTTATATATTATGTAAACATTTTTTTTTTATTATTTCTTAGGACTTATTGTCGGGCCTACGTTGTCCCCCCATAGTACTAATGCTGTAACATGGAAATATTGTACAAACAAACAATTTTTTAAAAGAGTTACCATGGAGTTTCGTGCCGGTTTTTCTCCATAGGAAACGACCAACCCGAACCGTGCACCTTTTGTCAACGTTTAATAAGTGCCCATGTAGGCCTATGTAAAATGAAATATTTTGATTTTGGTTGTTTTGATTTCTTTCTTGAAGGTGACCTACACTGACTGGGACTATACTCTTGAGTCTAGTCCCAGTCAGTCTAGTCTTGAGGCCTGTGACAGCAATAGTCCCTAATTTAAAATACTTGCGTCAATAATTGTTTGCAGCGATGTTGGTCTTCTGTAGTGTTTCAGATCCTTTGATGTTATGGGCAAAATATAGACAAAATCTACGTGAAGACTTGTTATGCCTTATTGTGTACTTCACAGTGAAGGCAAGCAATTTTTCTTAGATGCCCCAGGTGGCATTGGAATGATCTACCTAACGAAAGCCATTCTCGCTGAAATCAGACGACAAGAATTAAGAAAAATTGCGTTGCTGTGGCTTCTTCAGGCATCCACGTTAATTCCTAGGGGTAAAAGTGCCAGGAGACTTAATAATAATATATCAGTAAGTGTATTTTTCTGAATTTTATACTTCGTTATTATACATAGTTATTCCTTATGCCGTGATGTAAGCAAACATATATTTTATATACTTAAACATGAAGTGGCACCTGTTTAATTTTTTTGTTTCAGAGAAATACAGTCAGATTGTTTACTGACGTGTAGAACCAGCGGTTGAATAACTCTGGATTACTGGGGCTGGATAATGTACATCTTTCATAGGACCTGGTGAACTTATAAAAGTTAGTGGTCGATTTAATAGTCAGTTTGGAAATATTACGTGCCGCTTGCAAAAAAAAATAGAAAGAGATGGTGCTCCACTGATGATGATGATGAAACATTGGTATCATAAAGTTTAAGGAAGTGTTTCACACAATGAATAAGCAGTTCTGTTTAACGATTAGAAACATATTTAAAACTAAAAATATCTATAAAATACGTCAACATCAAAGTATTTAGTGCAACTTTTTGTCACACTTTACAGGTAATGTGGTGATGTCGATATCTATTAAAGCGAAAGGTGACTGACTGACTGACTCACTGACTGATCAATCAACGCACAGCTTAAACTGCTTAGCCTAAAAGCATGAAATTTGGCAGAAAGGTTCCTCAAGTGACTTAAGTGTGCGCTAAGAAAGGATTTTTTGAAATTCCACCCCTGTTGAAAGTTTGTATGAGAACTCTAATTCCGTCGGCCAAAATTCATGGAACTTAGCACAAATAGTATTCTAAAGAAATGATAAAGATTGACATTATAAATTTTTCGAAACTACCCCCAAATGATGATTTTAGGGGTGTTGATGTTTATATAGAAAAATCTGATTTCTAGGTTCAATAAACTTTAAACTTGCCACAAATACTAACCTTAATGAATAATAGAGGTTGTTATTATTATTTTTCGAAACTGCCCCCAAAAGACGATTTAGAGGTGTTGAAGATTTTTTGAAGAATATTATATTTTGGGTTAATAAACATGAAACTTGACATAAACACCAACCTCAAAAAAAAAAAATGTTTTCATCATTACTTTCTTGCAACTACCCCCGAAGATGGTTTGGAGAGTATTAAAGTGTTTTTGAAGATTCTTATTTCTTGGTTTAATACATTAGGAAGTTGACATCAATACCAACCTAAATAAACAATAAAGGTTTTCATTATTAGTTTTTCGAAACTACCCTCAAAACATGATTTAGGGGGTGTTAAAGTGTTTTTGAAAAATCTCATTTCTTGGGTTACTAAATTTGAAAGTTGACATAAATACCATCCTAAATAAACAATAAAGGTTGTCAGTATTAGTTTCTCGAAACTATCCCCAAATGATGATTTAGGGGGTGTTAAAGTTTGTATGGAAGAATCTGATTTCTTGGGTTAATAAATTTGAAAATTGACAATCAAACATCCTTAGTGAATAATAAAGGTTGTCATTATTAGTTTTACTTATTTACCCCCAAAATACGATTTAGGAGGTGTTAGTGTGTGTTTGAAGAATCTTATTTCTTGGGTTAATAAATTTGAAACTTGGCACAAATACCAACTCAAGGAAACAATAAAGATTGTCATTATAAGTTTTTCGAAACTAACTCGAGCTAAGAACCTTAATGGACAGGGTTTCGTTTTTGACGGTTGATGGTTCTAGGAGAGCATTAAGGCGCTATTTTGCGGCAATTCCACCTTTAAGGAGGTGAAAATGGTCAGAATTAGTTTGTATGAAAAATCGAATTCCTTGATGATAAAGTTAATAATCAAAATTTACATAAAACATTTTTAAAACTCGCCCCCAAATAGATTTAGGGGTGTTAAAGTTTTTTTGAGGAATCTCTCTGCGCAATCTGACTAACATAAACGAAAAATTAAAAAGAGAAGTTTCTTTTCTCTTTTTATTTTTCGTTTAAAAACTACTCACCACCACTCTAATAGCATATTAAGGTTGTTCGAAACTCGACTGTCAACGGGGCAAAAAGGGTTTGATAAGTTTTTAGGGGAGGATTTTACTTTGTGGCGGTAACCTAAAATTTTTTATACGAATCGTCCCAATCCAATAAACCATATATATCTACGATACTCAATTATTTATTGTTTTAATAAAAGCTTATTTTTGGTCGCCTTCACTAACTGCATATAAGAAAATCTTATACTTAGGATAAACGAAATCACACAAACAAAGTCGCGGGCGGAGTGCTAGTTATTGTTATAAAACAGAAATATTAAAATTATCTAAACATATAACATGTTGATTGACTACATTAATGACTTTATAAAATATATAACAGATAGCATACCTACTTTTAAAATAAAAATTGGTGTTATATAGCCACTATTGAAACGAAGAAACTGTGATGTTGCCACTTTAACAATTTAAACAAAAAAAATTCAAGCATAAGTAGTTAGTTTAGTATTCTTACTTCTTTTATATGTATTAGCTTTAAATATATGAAAAACAATTGTTTTTGTGAGTAAGTAATTATTTAATTTCTGTTGTTATTTGTATTTAAATACTTATTTTAAATTAACTATCTTCATATAATATTATAAATAATATTTTGAATTCAAAAAACATAATTGAAGATTTTAAACATAAAGCAAAAAGAAGTGGTAGGTTAGTTTTGGACTCGCAATCATGCTGACCTAGGTTCACTGATGCAACCACAAGACCAAATCGACTAAACAAATATTGTTGAAATTGACAAGTCCATCATGGTGACAAAACAGTATTGGGATTCAAACGCTTACCTACCCTAATGTTAAGTGTTAAAGATCAAATTGGCCTAACTGTATTTGCCTACCTTAGACAAATTGTTCTAGTTCGATAAGCTCAAACGTATCGAATGACACTTATCTACCGCTATTTGCAGAAGGTTCAAATTCATCCAACTTATAGTTGGTCAGCTAACGGCAGGTTAATTCAGGTAAAGTACTCGCAGGGGTGCGGGTCAGGTAACCTCCACGTTGGCCTAGTTGGTTGCTGGTCTCTTTCGGATACGTCCGGGGGGAAGAGCAACCCGCTGGGCTGGTGCACCCCGGGCACCGTCAATAACTTCCCATTCGTGGGTTCTTGTTGGCGGTGGCGAATACCTGACAGGGGGGGATGTCGCTCTGGGTGTTCCCCTGATTAGCAGGGGACACTCCAGACGCGATATAGGGGGGCTAGGTTGGGTAGGCTAGTTTGGGTAGGTAGGTTAAATTAGGTTGGGTAGGTAGGTAGGTGGCGATGACTTGTCGTTGCCGGCCCTCCTTTGGCGTGGGATGGTCGGCAGGGACAAGTCAATGGAAGGAGGAGGCGGCGGAGCGTCGGTCTCGACGCGCCGCCGCACACGCGGGGGACCGTAAAGGTCAGGGGCGGTGGAGGGCACGGCGCAGCACACCGTCTAGGTGTGCCCAGCGGGGGCGTAGCTGCGCCGTGCCCTGAGGAGTTGTCGGGCGGGACCTCTCGCTTCCCGGTGTGGTGAATTCCATGCTGGGGGGTGGGGGGTCCTGGGCGGCGGTTGCGGCATCTTGCCTTCGCGGGCCAGATGCCGCAACGGTGGGGCCGTAAAGGTCCAGCGCGGTGGAGTGCATGGCGCAGCACACCGTCTAGGTGTGCCCAGCGGGGGCGTAGCTGCGCTGTGCACTGACGGAGTTGTCGGGCGGGACCTCTCGCTTCCCGGTGTGGTGAATTCCATGCTGGGGGGTGGGGGGTCCTGGGCGGCGGTTGTCCCCCTTTTGCGAGGACGCCAAGTCGCAAAGGGGGGTGGCGGAGAGGGGGTGGGAGGGGGTGGTCGTACGATCGTTTCCTCCCACCTCCTGGTGGTGACTAGCGGGCGACGGGCGTGGGGGCCGCCTTAGCCTGCATTGCACTAGTCACCACCCTTGCGGGCGGGAATGGCCGAGCACTCGCGGTCATTCCCGGGCCCCTCCACTGAGGGAGGGGCGTGAAGGGCCTGCCCTAAAAGGCGGGCGATCGTCGGCGGAGGACTGGACGTAAAGGCTATGCCGGATTCCCAGTCCTCCTCCATTCAGACGATGCGGGAGTGCCGCTGGGTTATTTTAGTGGGTATACCGGGCTGGGGGGCCCGGGGAGTCCCACATAGCCCCCCATTCCCCCAATGGGTGGGTATGCGTAATGCATTTTGTCCCAGCGTGATCAAAAAAAAAAAAAAAAAGGTAAAGTACTCGCCAAACTTCTTGGCCGTCCTAAAGTAGGCTACAATGGCTGCGCAGTAGTAAATGTCATACAAAAACAGCACCGCACCGTGCGATGCGCATCAGAAAGCCAACTTCAGGGCGGCCAAGAAGTTTGGCAAGAACTATAATAGCTATTACCAACTGTACTATAACGTAAATTTATCTGTTTGTGATGGGAGAAAAATATTTGTAAACAGTCCAGGGGGGTGACCACAAGCTCTTAGAGTAAGGTTATTTTGAGATCGAGTAAGTGACAGATGTATACACGTCATATACATCTGTCCCTTATTCGATCTCAAAATAACCTTACTCTAAGAGCTTGTGGTCACCCCCTTGATAAACCGAAGTCCACGCGGACGAAGTCGATGGCTATTTATAAATAAAACAGAATAAAAGATTTCAGCAAAAAAATCCCTCTGATCAAGAAATACAAATGCAGTTAAAAGCTTTTATCCTCATACATTTTACATTCAATTATTTTCTTCACTGAAGCACAAAAGAAATCATCTGCGCTGAAAGAAACGGATCACACGGGGTTTACGTAGACGTATCAAAATGAATACTTGGCGCAGCTTCAGAAAATAAAATTGAAAATGTTGTTGAGAAACTGTTATGTTTCAGTTGGTGCAAAGCTGCAGATGAAACAGAAAAAAAGAAAAATATTTGTGACCAGCACAGGAGACATGAGAGACGACTAAAACACCACGGTGTTCTCCTGTGCCGTTTATGGCGGGAACACGGGCACGCCTTAGCACTCATCCGCGAACCTGCCGCTAGTCATCGCTGCCAAGTTAGCGCTATCAGCGCCAGATCTAGCGCTTTTTTAGTTCAGTAGCGCGTTCTAGTGCCTAGCGCTAAATCTAGCGCTTTATGAAATCATATTATGATATGCACATCTACTATTATTCTGTGATGTGCGTGATACGGAACAAATCACTAAAATTTTGGCAGCACTCAGCACTGATTCCTCGCTAACTATTTAGTAATTTGTAGCCAACTTTGTTTCACGTTCTATTGTTCCGCAGTAATTTATAACTTGCCGACAGTTATACTGAGTCAGTTTTAAGACTTGTGCAGTGAGACGATAATAAAAATGGATGTGCCTATAAACAACTACAAACGTATATACATCCCTAGTCTCAAATTATTGGGCGTTTTGTTTGAATTTGGCGCCGAATATAGCACTTTTTTGACAATGCGAATTAAGCGCTTTCTAGCGCTTTTTTAAAGAACTAACAGCGCGTTTTTGCTTGAATGAGTTGGCAGCACTGCCGCTAGTACACATAATGATGACAAACTATTGGCGAGACGGTTGGCTTAATGGCGATCAGCTGCTGCGCTGTGCCGTGGGTCGATTCTCGCATATGATTCACTCTTTGTGTATATGAGTTTATATGTTTGTAAACTCACCCCCAACGAGACATTCCTAATGTAGGACAACGATTTATAAACAAAAAGAGCGGAGGCCTTCGTCTGTGGCATTTTCAGATAGATTGAAAATGTAGACGACTTTCGTGAACGCCAAAAAATACCTAATTCCTTCTTTTCTATTTATTTTATTTTCTACTAGCAGCATCGCTCGCTTGAAACTCGATAGTTAACAAAGTCAAAATTTAATCACTTATTTACACACTAATATCACTTATAAAAACGCAACAAACAGAAATACAGAGTAACTTTCGAATTGATAATATTAAATAGTATGGAAGTACGGATAACAAAATATTCCAGTCTTTTTAATTTCTCTTTCCTTTTAAAGTTTTTCCTAAACAACAAAACCGTATTTAAAATAACATCGTATCTTTCACCGCTCGTTGCCTCTAAGTTTTAATAAAATTAGGAACACAATAAATAGTGGGGCGGTAAGGTCGCTTAGGCCGACTGCACACTAGGGATCTACGGTTCTACACAAAAACTGGATGCTTATTGTCAAAATGCCAATATTGGATTGGCCAAGTAAAATTTAGAAATGACATGTCAATGCATAAACTAATGATAGTGTTAGTACTACTCGGTCGAAAAAACTATTTAAAAAACTTTTTTACAAAAAAATACAACAGACTTCTATTTTTATGTAAAATGTTTTTATTTTAACTTTTAGCGGTGGTACATATTTATAATGCCCACAGTTATGCCAGAATATATAACACGAAAAACATAAAACGAGAACATAACTGGTGAAATGGGAGTGTAACAGAGTTTACTGTATACATACCTGCGTACCCCTTTAGAGCGTACTGGCGTGATTTTATGTTATGAAATGGAGTAAACAATACAATGACATGTGATTCATCAATCCTGAGAGATTTGCCATCATATATTGAAGAGTTCTGTTGTATATCTCCGAAGTCGAAGCATTAGATCACTGACCTCTATCATACTAGTACGCTGGACTACATATTATCGATGACAAAATGTAGACATTTGATTTTCGCCATTTTGGCGCTGATAGCAACGTGACTTAACGTGAGAGTACATGGAACTAATATTAGAGATGGGACACAGCTTTCGTTAAAAAAATACGTTTATGGGCTTTATCGATCGTGAGAATAATTTTAAATACGTAAGAGAAAAAAACTTCCCAGTTATTTTTATTATGATTCATTTTTAAGTAATAGAATAATTGCTGTAAAGGTTAACTGAAAAATATTTTAATTCAGATTGCAAGCTATAAACAAGTGGTGCTAGTAAAGTTTTAGTGCATTACTGTCAGATCAGTGAGATTTAAATATGGGGATAGGCTAACAACTTATCCTTAAAACTAGTATATTTGAGCAAGTATCTCCTCGCTCAAGTACACTAGTTAGATTAATACTTACAATCGTTCAGATTCACTCGGTTGGCGCTCATCGGATTCGTGAAGGGAACATCATTTACACAATAATAATAATAAATGAGATGGATAATCATTTACAACGGTCGTATTTCTCGCTCTCATCGCTGAGATCCTGTATCTGTAGTGTTAAAGTGCAAATAATAGTGACATCGCATTTCAGCAAGGTGAAGACTTATATCAGTTTTCAACTCTGTTTCAGATGCAGATAATAAATTGTTTGTCTTCAAAACATTTGCTAATAAAATTATAATTATCATGATATTATTCCAGAATTAATTCTAGGCTCAGGAACATTGAGTTAAATGTACTACGAGAAAGAAGAATAGAAGCTATTTCAAATATAAGATTGCGCGTAGGTAATTCGGTGACAGCGAGGTAAGCAGGGGGGAGGGGAGGGGGGGTTATGTTCTCACAGATAGACAATCAATGCGCGCAGATGAACTTTTTCTTACTCTTTGAAATTTACACAAACATGGCCGCCCTCCCGCCTCCGCGGTGACGCAACGTCACGAGATACAATAAATTGATAAAATATAATTAATTTAAGCGTGTTATCAACTTACTGTTGAAAACTCATACCTTGACTTTTATTTATATTCCTCGAGTTGTTTGAACAGTATCTCAATACACACGAAGGCATTTTATAAGAAACAATACTAAGTACTCAAACGTGTCACGTTGCAGCGAGCGCTTGCCACAGACTAAGTGAGTTGGGGTACGCGCGCTCTAACGCGTGTTACAAACAATTGAGTTGAGGAGTCTCCTCTAGTACGTAGTATATTTAACTCAATGCTCAGAAACGTGGTGATTGGTACAAGAGTGAGGCCTGTGCTCAGCGGTTGGCCAAGTCAGGCTGTGGATTAACATGATGATGATTCCACAGTATTACACATTGCTTTTGAACATATTATTACTGATTATTAGGCATTCATATAACATTCATCACCAATACAAATATGAGATATTTAGTTCCAACATACTACGAGAAGTCAATACAGTAGATGACTGATACGCCTTGCCAAGTCTACTATTTTTATATAAGTGTAATTTAAAAATATCACTAATACTGATATATTAGTTACAATTTTATAATATTTCCAGGCAAATATATTAGTATTACCTAATTTTGAGAAATATCGGTATTAACCTATCTCTAAATGTGTCAATTTTAGTTACTAATACGCTCGAGCGGGGCGCTTTGAATCAGCACAAAAAGCAACTGTCATTTCATATAGTATGTTTAGTCCAGCGTACTTGTATGATAGAGGTCAGTGGGTGGCACATGGTTTTACACATGAGGCCAGCATGGTTGGTACAGGTCAATTTAAAATTAAGTGTGAAGTGCTCTTTTGCTGCGTATGCAAACCGAATGAAGGAAGCCAATGCTCAGTCATAGATTCCCAGTTACCAACATTGTTGGCTGCTTTGCTTGATTACCAATTTGCCAAATAACAGGTATAGAGTATTACATGGAAAGAAACCATACGGCAAGAGTGGATTTTTTTGTCAGCTTTTCAAAGCAATAGTGCCGAGTGAACTAGAGACAGGCAGCTGCTGCAGTAATTTAAATGCAGCAAAGACAAAGATACTAGTTCTTTTATTACGTTGAAAAACACGCGTCAGAATTTGTTGATGATAATGATGGACGAGAATTTATTGCAAAAGAATGCCTGACATATTTAGTTTCTTGTGATGCCAGTGATTTAAGACATGGAAATGTTATTAAATATTGCCAAGAAAGGCGAACAGCATTTTCGTTGCTTTACAAATTAGCGAAGGCTTGCATGCTACAAGCAAGCCTAGCGAGCGGATGTTTTCTTTTGCCGGTTTAACGGCAAAAAGGTCTTCTTTAAGTCTGACAAGGGTCGACAAAATTATATTAATATTCACGACAATGACAGCCATTGCAAGGCAACCGTGAATTAAAAATACTTTTATTTTGCTAATAGTCTTTTGTTGATTAATTACTATGACTGAATAAAATGTGATTGTTTTAATTGTAATTGATTTTTTAAATTATACCTGGTTTTCATTGAAAAACAAGTTGAAAATCTATACAGTTTCATTATAATTCTCCGCGCCGAAATCACGCCGAAAACACGTCGCCGCCGCCGACTTTTTGACCGGCGCCCGCCGCCGATGATTTTTTCATCGGCGCACACGTCTCACAGAGTGTTCCGAGCCGCCATTAGGTTTGATTCTGTTCATTTACTAAAGACCCAAACTGCCTGCGATTTGAATGTACGGCGTGTGCTACGGATTCCGCTACCCACAAGAATGTGGTGACAAGAGAGGGTAGACTTTCTCAGAGAATCCTAGCGCTTCTTGTTTTTAAACATCAGCAATTTTAGATCGGTATCAACTATCACTTTTCTGGGAGTCAATTGGGTGTATTTAATTTTCATTAATTAGTCAAATGTATACTGCCATAGGCAATATTTTCTCAATAATTTATGAGAATCCAAGTAATTATTTATGTTGAAATAATCTTAATTGTGCGTCTATATTACTATAAGTGTTATCTTACTAATTCATTGGAACATACTCGTATATCATTTCTGAACTGTCTTATCTATACCCGGAAGCGTCTCTTGTGCACTTGCCAAATCAATAGGTTCCTGATAACAGATCATTGTCTGAGTTCTGGATCAGAATTCTGTTGTTTACGTCTTGTCTTGTGAATAGTGCAGTGAGTGAGATAGTCGTGTCGTGTGTATTGTTCAACTTTCAACATCAAGGCCGAACATATTATTCACTGGTTGATATGAAACTGAATATGGTCTAATTGTGTATGGTCTAATTATACAGTCGAAACGTCTATGATCTATACATCTTGAACAGACCTAGCGTAATACAGAGTTTCAATAGAATACGAGATCAGTTCTTAGTCGTTTAGCATGGACAAACAACCATACTGTATGAAATAAAAGTATTTATTCAACATGAAACAACCGAAATCATCTCTCGTGTGGAAAACGAGAAAAAAAAATCTATCTAATCTATATCTATCTATCAAAATCTTTTGATTTTTTTAATTAACTTTTTTTATATATATAGATAGATGACCGTACATACAAGAACTGCATGCATACAGCGTGCTGAAAAGGTGCAATGTCAATGAAGTTTGACCACTAGGAAATACAATTCCCCGTAGTCAAACCAGTTGGACTAAAAAGTTTGACTACGAGGAAGAAGCGGGAAAATGTGACTCATACCAAAACTCAGCAAATAATAATACCAGAATGTAAATGTCCCACTGCAGGATAAGTACCCTGTTTCATAAAGAGAAGACACGAGCATTTATTACCCCGCTTGCTAAACATAATTATGTTGGCGGTTTCAAACTTATATAACCTATTTTAATATAGTCTCACGTTGTTTTTATACACCTTTGTCAGTGATGACCAAGACAGACTTAGGCCCAGATTTTTCATCGGTAGTTAACTCAACCAATGGATAAATACGCTATAAATACGCGAGGCGTTTATTCATCAATTGTCAGTTTAATAAATGGTCAATTATTGAACTCTTCAACTTATGTGACCATTTGTGATGCCATCAATTTAATTGATGAATTAACGCGTTATACCGAAATTTGAAACCATTGGTTAGCATATTTGAACCATTGGTTGAGTCAACTACGCATAAAAAACTGCGCCGGTAAAATGCAAATTCATCATTTGTTAGCCTCACAAATTTTCAAATAAGTTAGAGACTTAATTATTAAACCATTTGTTAGACTAAAAATTATGCAAACCTTTTAGCCATTGGTCGAGTTAACCAAGGATCAAAAAAATGGACCTTGGAAATTACATATTATTATATATTATGATGTGATGATTGAAGTAGTGACTCACTTTCTACACTGTCTACAACCTCGTCTTTCGTTCTTGAGGCCGTGGATTAAAATCCGGACAAGTAACAATGTGATTTTTCTATTCAAATTAGCATTTGCATTAAACACCTACCGCTGATTTTCTGTAAGCACCTTGCACAGATGAAAATCGGTTAAGATGTTACTCGTTTTCTCTGCCCACAGAGGAACTTTCTGTGTAGGACTATATTGCCTACAAACAGACAACCTTTCACAATAGGGATTTTTCGTGGGTAGTAAAATGAGAATACTATTTAGTTCATCAGTGAGGTTATCAAATAATATTGGACACGTATTGTTTGCTTTACCTATTCAATAAAAAATTACAAAGTTAAAGCGCATCAAAGTTCAGGAGTGGGGGCTTGTGAAGTCACTTAAGCAGTATAAAGTGTAATAGAAAGAAAGAAGAAAGAAATAAAAAGTGTTTATTTGTCTCAAAACGACATACAATATAAGAACAAGCTTATGCTAAACTATTAACAATATTATTAATAGTACTTAAATTAAATTATTAAAGACGAGAAATAAATCAAACAATAATAACATATACTTCTTACATTTTGTTTATAACAGAAAATAAATAGGGTGAAAAAGATGCCAGGCAGATGCATGTCGTGATTGTGGCAAGAAGGCTTCCACTCAGCATAATGCTGTGCCGCCGTGGGGGACCCACAGCACGGCGCTGATTTTCAGTGGTCGCCTAGGAGGTGACGTACGGACACCAAACCTGTTGTTTACTAGCGGTGGCGTGACGTTTCACGATATTTCACCGCATTATATGGTCGCCGTCGTCACTTTATGATTAAGTGTCAAAAGAAAAAATACGTGTCCAATATTTTTTATTCATCTATGTGACGGACAAAAATAATTTTTCAGTAAACTACCCTATTGTTTGCGAATCACAGTAGATAGTACTATACCAAGAATTTTCCTTTCTTCAGCTTTGTTTTTATTAAGTTAAAATCTTCAATGTAATGTGTGGGTGTGTAAAAACTTTATTAAACAACATTAGAGCTTGAATAAAAGTAACCATAATTATGAACTAATAAAAGTAACCATAAAGGGTTCTCGACGGAAAATAAAAGACCCAGTAGATATGAGTTATTGAAGTATTTACCCAAGCTAACCTTAGCACTTGTTTTCATATTTTATTCGTTTACTGACAAACAACGCACGGACTGAATTGATATGTGAGCATGAAAGAAATATAATTGTAACGGGTCCATTATTAAGGTTAAGCAACACTTAGCGATGTCGATCCGTGGATGGGTGACCATCTTTTAATATCGAGACTTCTTTCATGCCTCAGAAAGATTCCGTAGTCAACATGGAACCCTTTTAGTTTCGCTATGACCGCCTGTCCATCCGTAGCTTAGTTCAGGGACTCTCAGTACTAGAAAGCTAACATTTGGCATGTATATACATATTAATCATGTTTATAAAGTGGTAAAATAAAATCATACAAAAATATTTTAGGTCAGTTTTCGATTCAGGGATCCGTTTGCGTAAAATTAAGCTTTAAATTGCCCCTTGCCAGCTAAATGATTGCTTATGGATATGTGAAAAATTCATGATGGTAGTATACATAACGAAATTAAAAGTAAAACTATCACAGCTAAGTAGGTTTTCAAGTTTACGGGTAATAGTCGACCAACATATAAAAAGTATTAGTATAAATATAACTTATTGTAAGTAGAGGTAAAAGACAAGGCAGATTGATTATAACCAAAGTTAGCACTAAAGTATAGTTTCAAAATTCACCCCTTAAATGATTTAAATAGGGGTAAAAATTTGTATATAAAAGTCATTTGCTGTTGGCTAATCCATACGGGCGCATGGCTTAAGATTTTTTTTATTATATGTATATTTAGTTCGGCGAAAAAGGGAAAGATAGGTTTCTCCCCAGTACCTGGTAGGAATGGTCTATGAACATTAGATTAAATTCAAGTAAAAGAGGACTTACCTATACTATTAAACTCGGACAAATTACAGTAACATATAGACAACATTTAACGAGTAAAACTCTTAATGAGAAGGAAAATCTCCAGGACCTCAGGTGGGAAATACAGAACAGTAATGGCCTACTTTTAAGATCACAAGTACGACAGTGTAGCAAATAAATGTACCTACAAGGTAACTTTATTTATTGTCTATCTTTCAGGGATGATGGTACTATCGGAGTAACTGATTCCTGATCCGTCTTAAGTTTTGAACTCGTTATCCAAACGTAAGACAAACGGAAGCATGAAATAAATATCATTATATGTATGTCCTCTTAACTGGACAAAATGTGGTTCGAAATTTCAGAATTCATGTTATAATAAATATATTTTTCAAAATTTATGTAAAATTTTGAATGATGGAAAATATTCATATTTTCTTTCACCCTTCGGAAGATTGACATTGAATTCAAATCGTCCTGTGTAGTATAAATGAACATCACAACAATTTATCATATTGTAAAAGCTTTCACAGTATACCATTATAAATCAGATAAGCTTAAAGTATGTGACCCACTTGCGAGCTACGTTGAGCGACGTCGTTGCGATAGACAGTGATAAATTATAATGTATGTATGTGGGTTCCACTTCCCTTATTAGTAACGCTATTGTGCTCTAGTTTGTATTAAAATCGGTGGCACACAAGGCTTTGGTGTTCTGGTATTGATTGAGATGGTGTGGATTTCCGAAATCATGCATGACTTCGTAATTGATTTACATATCGTAACGAGGGAAGAATTGTGATGGGGGTACATCGATGTCTTTTGATGTAACCTTTATGGGTCTAAAGTTATTTGTCGTTGAATAATTTAAAATTAGAACGACATGCACGCCTCTTTTTGGTGATGCTCTTCAGAAAGGTCAGTTGCGTAGTACTAATATATTTTTAGGGTTCCGTACCCAAAAGGTAAAAACGGGACCCTATTACTGAAACGCCGCGGTCCGTCTGTCTGTCTGTCACCAGGCTGTATCTCATAAACCGTGATAGCTAGACAGTTGAAATATTCACAGATGATATATTTCTGTTGCCGCTATAACAACAAATACTAAAAACAGAACGAAATAAATATTTGAGTGGGGCTCTCATACAATAAACAATGTATAATACAATAATGATACGGAATCTTTGGTGCGCGAGTCCGACTTGCACTTGCCCGGTTTTTCTTTTAAATAAGGGGCATCTGCGGTACCTGGTGGACATCCCACACATACGCACTGGAAATACTTTCATTGTGCCTACAGCTAAGGAGTGAAATTCCCTGCTTGAGTCTGTGTTTCCCGATAGCTACAATCAGGGGTTTTTAAATTAAGAGAGGCGAAGCTTGTTTACCTAGGAGTAACCTATTCAAGGTTACTCCTAGGTAAGCGTGTTTCGCCGTCGACCACATCATCACTTACCATCAGATGAGATAGTGGAAGCGCGAGCCAATCTATAATAATAAAAAAAAAATTGTGCTCTTCTATCTGAAAAGCTATTACATAGATACATAACCTGACGCCTTTTGCCCATGAGGTTAAGCGGAGACCACAGAACGCCATCTGCTACGAACCTTACATACTTATTTTGCTTCACTCACGATCATACATCTAGTCTTACACAAACGCCGGTTATGGGTACTGCGCACCTGGCCTTTCGGAAGAACATCACCAATAAGGTCTATGCATGTATTACTAGGGCGTCCTCTCCCGGCGTTTCAATTCACGTCTGCCTTGTAAATATCTTTTGTTAGTCACCTTTCTTTCACCCTCTCAACATGACCAAACCATCTTAGCATACTCATTTCAATTTTAGTCACTACATCTTCTTTTAAACCTTATGTTCTTTATCTGTTAAGTGTTTTGTGGGTAAATAATTAAATATATATACATTGAACTGGGTTAATTTACCACCGTCGGTAGAAAGTGAACATATAACGAAAACATTTCTCACCCGATACGGCGTTGTAAAAGGTCCAAAGGGTTTAATCTGGCTTCGAAATGTCCCATGAATGGGAAATGTTTCCCACGAACCGTTTTATCGCGGGATATCTGTAATTACCTACTGACCGACGAGGTGACGGTAGGATAGGATACCACACGTTTTTTATTTGTAAATATTTCTATTAACTGTCAGTTACTTGATGACGTGCCAATGCCATTTTGATTCCGTAGTAAAAGAGAGACGGAGCTAAACAGTATAAATAGCAATACGTTTATTTTATTTTTGCTTGGGGAAATGTTCATGCATACTGCGTTATCACGGGGAGATAAAGCAGCTATGTGGGACTCCAACCCACTAAAACTCTACGGTGTCCTCCGATGTCACTTATGGCGGGAATATGGGCACGAGAAAGCACTCATACCCACCGCGGATGTCCGTGATGATGGATGCCAGACCACCCCGTGTATAGCACCCTTCGCCCCCTTGGACGGGTCAGGTCAGTGGTCCCTTCGCCTACAGAATTTCGGCCACAGGGAATAGATACATCCCACCGCGGCCAACAAACCTCAGCCGCGAAACCATACGATATTGCGGCCCGCTTCAGTTGCGATGTCGCCCAAACGGCACCGCAACCTACTTGTTGGGCGCTACGTCGTCTACTTATCGGCAAAATCCCTGACGAGCGGCTGCTCCTCGGGTTGCTCTTGCTTTACATTGGTGAACAAGCCACGGCTACCAAGCCCTCCCCCCCCCCCTCGAGAATGAGGCACCCGTCGGAGGAACAGAAGCAGTACCCACCTATCACTTTTACACAACGGAATAATGACGGCATTAACACATCACAGTTCCCCAGTCTGAAAATATAAAATGTTTTCGCCAAAAATCTAAACAACCAATGCAATAGGCTCGTCCTCTATTACCTTTGAAACTGAGAAACTTAATATTGCAGAATCTATCTTTTTTTCGTCGGCGGGTAGTTGTGACAGTAGGCACGAAAAAAATTGCTCATTACAAATTATATCATTTTAATTTAAAATAAATAGTTTGAGTGCATAATTTTATATGTATCACATTGTGTAACTATAGCTACCTGCTAGTTTTGTGTTATTTTGAAATTTCACTAATCATAACAAACATCCACAATGGAATCACTGAAAGGGTCGACGTCGGAGTTGATGACACAGTTCCACGCTAGAATGTCGAGGTTTGGGGCGGAACTAACCAGGACTTCCAACACTGCAAACAGCAACCCAAATGATTTAGCGGCTGACTATTCATTGTTTAAGACCTTCGTGCTCCAGGCCCTTAACAGTCTCCAATGTCAGATCCAGGCGCTTGCTGTTGATTTTGATTCACTTGAGAAGAGGAGTCGTCGAAAAATGCTCCTTATCCGTGGTGTTGGTGAGGTGAGCAGGGAAGAGACGGCGCTGGTGGTTGCTGAAGTTGTGCGAGACAAATTGAAGATGGAGGCGTTTTCTGTTGCTGCAATACGGAGGTGCCATAGAATGGGCAATAAGGCCGGCTCTGGCAAGCCAAGGCCCATTCTGGTGAAGCTGCAAGACATGGACATCCGTGACAAGATCTGGTATGCGAAAACCAAATTAAAAGGTTCTGGAATAACCTTATCTGAATTCTTGACTGGGTCGCGGCATCAGGTTTTCATGGCTGCACGTGAGAAGTTTGGCGTCACCAACTGCTGGACTAAACAAGGCCATATATACATTCTGGGGCCTGATGGGATCAAGCATCGTGTCGTCATCCAAGGCGAGCTTAATTCTGTCGGCGAGCCTAAGCTGGACTCCGATAAGCCAGAGACAGTGGTGGCCAATAGGCCGGCCGCTGTCGCATTGAAGAAGAGGCGTGCTGCAGTCAATACTGTCTCCAAAAAGTGATCAGTGTATCATAAATGTCAGCAACGTTCGGGTTATTTGTTTCAGTTATCTTGTCTTTGTTTGTTTGTTTACCTTCTAACATCATCTTATCTTTTTATTTATCTCACTCCTACCTTTATAACTTTAAATCTTTCATAACTAACTTTGTTTCATACAGATTTCATAGCTTTTACTCTTTTGTTGACAAATTGACAATACGTACGGCTGGGCTCGATGATCTGTCAATTGACAGCAGTCAAATGTCAGATCAAGAGCTGCGTTCCAGTTCCTTGTTATGCTGAAATTTGAGGCATGTTTTGTCTATGGTAACATAGCATACAACATTTTTCATGTTTGTCCGAAACGTTTATTTTTTGTCATATAATTTACGAGTGTTTTCGTTTACAATTACTGTGATGCAACCACATACTACTTATAGATACTTCGTATTTTGCAACTACCCGAGCAATGCACTTCTATATTGTTTGTTTCTGTTTTATATTTATTTTTTTGCTAACGCATAACTGGCAGGTGGACGTATATTTTCTACCTACCTTATTTTATTTTTAAATTGTTACGTATTTTTATCAATTTACCTTTATTTTTTTTATGTTTACGTGTTATATAATGGTAAATAGTGACAATAACAGCTTTTTATCAGCGTATAGTGACAGCGACAGTTTTGGAAGTATACCGTGTCTTGCTGACACGCTTGAGTCACTGTTTTCCGATGTTCAAAGAATCTTAATGTAGTCCACATTAATGCTCAAAGCATTTCATTTCATTACCATGACATGCTGGCTAATCTGGACTGTAAGAACATCCGTGCAACCCTTGTCTCTGAGTCATGGCTAAAGCCATGCCTTCCTTCCACTTCCTACTCTTTACCCGGATACCAACTAATTAGAAATGATCGCACGGGCGGCGGTGGCGGCGGTGTTGCCATATATCTCCGAAATAACATTCCTTTCTCAGTTGTTCATATGTCATAACAGCCGCCACCACCGAACGCTGGCGAGCATCTCTTCTTGGAAGTTAATCTTCATCATTCGAAGATTCTGCTTGTTGTCTACTATTGCCCGCCTTTACGAATCAACTATTTTTCCTCTTTTGAAAGTCTACTCGTTAACCTTATTCCTTTTACAGTCACACTATAATAATGGGGAACTTTAACACTTGTCTTCTCAAACAATATTCAAGGTCATCATCACTCCAATCTATTTCACATTCTTGCAACTTGCCTCTTCTTCCCTTGAGTGCCACTCACCATTTTCCTAACTGTACTCCCTCGCTTCTTGATCTCATACTCGTTTCTTCAACTCAACATGTAGCTAAGCATGGACAATGTACAGCTGACGCCTTCTCCTATCATGACCTTTTATTCCTTTCCTACAAAATTCGCCCTCCAAAGGCTAAGCCCAAGATGCTCCTTCGGCGTAGTTTTGGTAGTATGAACCTTGAGAACCTCCGTGAGGATGCTGTCGGCATTGACTGGTCTGATGTCATTGCCGTGAAGTATGGAGGTTGATTGAAACACGTTCGTTCAAGACAAGCGTTTATTACTGACTAAACTTAACATAAAGGTGTCTTAATGCTAAGTACATTTATGCACTTCACCTCCGGGGGTGAAAGAAAAAAAAAATAACACAATCAAATCTAAAGTAAAAACAAAAGCAAAAGGTACCTTTTCATAAAAAATCTTACTTACTAAATTTTTTTGTCCTATCTTTATGTATTATATCTACCTTACCATTTTTAATTATCTTTACATTAACGCCTAAATCTTCCAACACTTCAAAAGGTCCATCAAAAATACAGTCTAATTTACGAGCACATTCATTCTTTACTAAAATAAGATCATTTTTCTTATAAAATACAGGATTACATGATTTATCATATTTGTCTTTTCTTTTTTCCTTACAAGCTACCAAATTATTCCTTGCATCTCTTAAAGCTACTTGCAACTTATATTTTAAATCTAAACAATAATCATCAGTATTATAAAGTGGCTCTACACCATATTCTAAACTGTTTGGCAAGCGACATTGTTTTCCAAACACAATCTCATAAGGTGTGTATTTAGTTTGGGTATTTACACTAGTATTAAAACTAAAACACCAGAAAGGTAACCAGTCTGACCATGAATGATACACATTATTACAATAAGTTCTTAAAAATGCTCCTAAATGTTTATGAGCTATCTCTAGTGAACCGATTGACTGATGGTGGTATGCAGTGGATTGTAACTTTTCTACCTCTAATAGCCTACATACCTGTTCCATAACTTGAGAAATAAACTCTGTCCCCCTATCCGTAGCTATGGATTTCGGGATACCGAATCGTAAAATAAAATTATTTACGAAAGCTTTTGCTACAGTAACCGTTTCCTTATTTGGTAATGGATGAATGCCTCTATGTATTTTGTCAACTCGCATTGTAAGGTTAAAATATAACAATTTCCTGACTCGTCCCTGTCCAAAGGTCCAACTAAGTCAAGGAAAACTTTTTCAAAGGCAGCTAATGCTGTAGTAGTTATAGTCATGGGTTGTCTCGTATATTTACTTTGTTTCATTTTCTGACACATCTCACATTTACTTATAAACTTACGAATATCCATATCAAGACCTGGCCAATAATATTTTCTTTTAATATTATTCGCCATTCTATTCATACCCGCATGTCCACTCGTGGGCAATAAATGATAGTTATTCAAAATAAATTCTTTTTCCTTTTCGTCATATATTCTTTCAATTCCTCTCAAAATACATATTCGGGGCCCGCTCCATTTCTTTAAGGATTTAATTTCACTACATAAACCTCTTATAAATTCATTATTATTATCATCTTTCACTATGCATAGTTCTTTTACTTCTATTCTTTTACAAAACTCCTTTAACTTAGTCGCAAATTCGGCTCGCGAGAAATGCAATCTAAAGTCAAGGTTAATACACAATAGCATTTTGCTTGGTATATAAACAAAACAATCCTTTTGTTCCCCTATCATATTTTCTCTTTTATACTTCCTTATAATTTTTTCCTCTACTAACTTCATTTCAATAGAATCACATGGCTGTCTTAGTAATTCCACGACCCTTGGTTGATCAGGCCAATTGTCAGTGGGTTCACTAAACACAGTTTGTTTTTTCTTACTACTCTCTTCCAACCTCCTCTTTTGTCCTCTAGTTGTTACAGCTAAAATTTGCTCTTTCATATTCTTTAATTCATCCGATGTTATGCATATCCTTGATAAAGCATCCGCAATCACATTGTCCTTACCTTTCACATAGACTATCTTAAAATCATATTCTTCAAGTATTAACCTGAATTTGATTAATCTGCTAGAAGGGTCCTTCATACCGAATAAATAAACTAATGGTTTGTGGTCTGTCATAATAGTAAACGTTCTGGCAAATAGATACGGTCTGAAATATTTTACTGCCCATACTATGGCTGTTAATTCTTTCTGTATTACTGGATAATTTTTCTCTGCCTTATTTATCGGTCTGCTGGCATAAGCAACAGGTTTCATATTCTTGTTACACAATACAGCTCCTACTGCCAGATCAGATGCGTCTGTTTGTAATATAAATTCATTGTTTGGCGAGTAATCTGGATATTGTAATATAGGAGGCGTCGTTAATGACGTTTTTAGAAAATTAAATGCATTTTGACATTCCAAACTCCAAATAAAAGGTTCATCTTTCTTTAGCAATCGATTCAAAGGCATAGTAATTTTTGCAAAGGACGGCACGAATTTCCTATAGTAGTTGCAGAAGGCAACAAACCGTCTCACTTCATCCACGTCTTTTGGTATTGGAAAATTTTCTAAAACTTTAGTTTTGTCAGGGTCAGGCGAAACACCGTCAGCAGAAACTACATGACCCAGATATAAAATTTCTTTCTTCAAGAATTGACATTTAGTAGGATTCAATTTTAAGTTAACCTTCCTCAGTCTTTCAAAAACATCAATAAGATTTTGATTATGTATAGTTAAAGATCTTCCAAAAACGATTACGTCATCTAAATAAACAAAACACTTCTCAAAAGCTAATCCTGACATCGCAATTGACATAACTCTACTAAATGCACTGCAAGATGTCTTAAGACCCATTGGTAATCGTTTTAATTGGTAATGTCCTGTACTGGTTGAAAATGCAGTATATTTACGGCTTCCAGGTGCCAGTTTCACTTGATAATATCCTTGTTGAAGTTCTAAATGAGTAAAATAGATTGAGCCAGATAAAGAGTCTAAAATATCTGTAATGTTTGGCAAAGGGAATTTGTCATCTACAATATTTTCATTTAATTTCCGAAAATCAATTACTAAACGCCACTTTTGAGATCCCTCTGTCTTTTTTGGAACTAGTAGTATTGGGCTAGACCATTCGCTAGTTGATACTTCTATAATATCATCCTTAAGCATATTATCAATTTGCTTATTTACTTCCGGCTTTAAGGCTTGTGGTAACCTGTACGGTTTATTATAAATAGGATTAATGTTACTCTTCAACGTTATTGATTGTTCGCAAATATTTGTTGTTTCTAACTTATCTCCGGGTAAAAAGAAAATATCAGAATATTTAGTACATATTTTCTCAATGGATTCTTTTTCTTCTCTGTTTAAATGTTGTAATTCTAAAATAGGTAATAAAGTAATGGCTCTTTTTAAACTACTTTCATGTTTGCTAAATACAAAAGTGTGGTAGTCCTCTAAGGCCTCTACGTTTAATACAAAATTGTTTAAACTAACTTCTTCATCTCGAGTATTTAAAATTTTTATAGGCAATCTTTTATTTTTAGGCCTAACTATAGTACCTGCTAGGAAAACATCCTTTTCTAACTCTCTAGCGCTAACAAAGCAATCACCTTCCACTTCCGTATTTAAATAAACATAATGGATGGTTTCACTTCGAGGTGGGATCAGTAATGAATTACTGTAATCCGGTTTGTCAAATATTGGTTGAATATAATATTTTTCTCCTATCTGTAGCGTTAACATATTTTCATTTAAATCAATATTAGCTTTATACCTTTTCATAAAGTCTAATCCTAATATTCCATCAACGGTTATCGGTAAAGTTTTAAAAATATGAAACTTAATTTGAAATGAGTCAGTTTCAGAAGCATATAAATCGAGCACAACATATCCTGTAGAGTAAACCTTACCTCCAATTCCATTGACCGCTAAATTATTGCTAAACACTTGGGTTCTCTTTGGAAGTTCTTCTTCCTTAATAATAGAAATGGATGCGCCTGTATCTAATAATAGTATAAGCTTTTTACCGTTAATATAGAAGTTAACAAATTTAAAATTACCTGTACTGGTATTATAAACAAAATTATTAATCACGAAAAAACTGATTCTTATCAGACTTTTGTTCCAAATTATTTGTAATTCGTGCTTGAGTATTATCACTCTGTGGCGGGATCGTCACTTTGTAAAAACCTTGGCCACCACGTCTATTATAGTAATAACCCTGTCTGTTATACTGTCCTCTGCCGCGGGGGCCGTACCGAAAAGGTCTGGAGTGACCTTGGTATCTATTTGAGTGGTAACCAAAATTATTAAAATTATTTTGATAATGACCTCTGTTGTTATTTTGATAAATTTGACGACCACGTCCCCTATTTTGTCTCGAGGGCTTAGAAAAACGATAATTGTGCCTACCTCGAAAGGTTGACGTCATCTCCATTACCTCAGCAGGCCTGGAAGAAGACGATGATGGCTGGGACTCGTCCTTGGCTGCCTGAATTGCGTCCTTCAGATCTGTGTAGTTGCGTGCAGCGATGATCGTGCCCAACCTTTCACTCTTAAGTCCATCTGTAAACTTTTTCACGGCCATTTTTTCATTAATTGGCTTCAGAATAGCGCATTTGGCAGTGTCTCCTTCAGCCTGAGAAATATTTAAATCTGTTAATAATCTTTCAAGTTCAGACCCGTATTCCTCGATAGTCCTATAGCCTTGGTTCAGTGATTGAATTTGATTTTGAACCGCAGTGAAGGATTTTTTTATTAATAGTTTTTTTCTAAAATCCTTAATCATGTCACTTATTGTGGAGTAAGTGTCTGCTACTCGCAACTTGGCATTTTCAGATAACCTACCCTTTAGTATAAACTTAATTAATAACTGTTGTCCTACATCACTAAGCATGTCTGCATACATCTCCACCGCATCAATCAATCGCTTTGTTGTATTTTCCTTATCATCTAGTATAGGTATTAACATACACGCAGTTTTTATATCAAATTCCATCGTTTCTGATGTTAGTTCTAAGCTAGACAAAGTACACAATTTAGATATTTCATGAAATAAAGCACAAATCTTATTGTACGTCACATTAATTAATTCAATTTCCGATTTCTTTATTATGTCACCTAAAGAAGAAAATAATGTCTTACTTTTGTTTAACAATATCTCAGCCTCTTGCAACTTATCTGACGATACCGAACCTTTATATCTACTCTGGCCTTTTTTTATAAGATATTTCCGTATTTGCAATAATTCTTCATACAATTCGATTAAATCGTCAGCCATAATATAATACGCAAAACATTATAATTTCAAAATAATAAAGTTGTTGCACCATAATATCATATTTCATTCATTACAATTTAACTTAATCTAACTCGAGGCACATTCATTCAATGCACCGATAAAAAAATGCTGAGTTGAAATTCTACGTACTACGGTACAGCGACGTATTACGGTACAAACTATTTTTAGAACCTAATATTACTACTTACATACTTTAAATCTAAGATTGTCAATACTCTTACGCGTAAAACACTTCACTTCACACACTTTTTCTTCTTTCACATGAGTACTCACGAATCTTCTCCAAAATTGAATTGGCTGCACTCAAACATCTTCAGCTTGAGTTTGGTCTCTCCTTCCGGATAAACGCTGCCGCATCCTCCTTATAAATGCAGAATCCACCTGCTGGTCTATCCACTTCTTATGTCCTTTTAAACATTTCTTGTAAATTAAGGCAATAATTACAATTACCATCAGCACCAGGAATGTCGTCATTAAGATATTATTAAATTTTATATGATTTTCTTGTTCCGTATTGCTGGAACTATTACTGCCTCCCGAAGCGTTTTGGGAGATGATGACTTCCTTATCCTCTGTTTTTGAGTAACTTTTGCCCATTTTGTTTAATATTCAAGTTCCGTATTACACAGTTAAAGTCAATCTCAGTCGTGAGTATAATATTTAGTTTTATAAACATTGTAACTTGGAGCACCGAGGCACACAGGAATCCGCCGCGTTTGCACTTTGCGCCCGCTATCCGATAGCTCGCAATCGTAGTTCCCGGAACGTGTGTGGCAGGGTCGCCATGAAGTATGGAGGTTGATTGAAACACGTTCGTTCAAGACAAGCGTTTATTACTGACTAAACTTAACATAAAGGTGTCTTAATGCTAAGTACATTTATGCACTTCAGCCGCTAAGTCGATTGATGGGAAAATCAGTTTACTCAATGCCAAGCTTCTTCAGCTATACGACTTTCATGCACCTGTGCGGCCAGTAAAAATGAAGCACCTGCCAGCCCCGTGGCTGACAGACGACTTAAAAGACTTATTGAAGAGGAAAGCAGCAGCTAAGTTTAGATTTAAAAGTAGACCAAATTCTCTAACTCGTAAGAAATATGTTGCGATCCGCAATCGTAGCAATTTGGTGTGTAGGGAGGGATGCCCAACGCCGCCACATTCATAAGTCCGTTGATAACGGTGATCCAGCTAAAGTCTGAAAATTTCTTAGATCAATGGGAGTGGGAAAATCGCGCCAAGATTCTTTTCCTAAAGATATAGATCTTGAATTGCTTAATCAACATTTTTCCATATCTTCTGATTTCAATGGTACTATCAAAGCAAAAACGTTAAATGATCATTCATCTCTTCCCACTCCCGATTATTCACCTCTCGTCTTTAATCAGTTTTCCGATTGTGATGTTAAGAAGAGCATAGAATCAATCTCGTCGAATGCTGTTGGTAGTGACTGTATTAGTCGCAATATGATACTCCCTATCCTTGACGAAATCCTTCCTGTCATCTCACATGTCCTCAATCATTCCGTATCTTGCGGTGTTTTTCCCTCTTCATGGAAAGAAGCCCAAATTACTCCTCTTCCTAAAAAGCGCAATCCCGTTTCCTTCTCTGAATTCCGTCCTATCTCCATATTACCATTTCTATCCAAAGTCCTTGAACTCCTTATCCATAACCAACTTAGTACATTCCTGTGTAAGAACCTCCTTAATTTTTTCAAATCCATGTTTCGTCCAGGACATAGTACTACAACAGCTCTTGTTAGCATTACTGACGATATTAGACTTGGTATGGAAAATGGAAATCTGACGGTCCTTTCCTTATTTGACTTCAGAAATGCGTTTAATACCGTCGACTTCAAAATCTTACTCGGCATACTCAGCTCTCTTAACATATCTCCAACGGCAATTGATTGGTTTTGTAGTTACCTGTGTGGCCGCCGACAACGTATTTGCATTGAAGATCTACCTCGTCATGGTGCAATACCTCTGCAGGCGTACCACAGGGGGGCGATCTATCTCCTCTTCTCTTTGCTATTTTTATAAATTCTATTTCCAATGAACTTCTCTCGTCCTACCACCTTTACGCTGACGATCTGCAAATATTTTCTCAAGCTCCAGTAGATGAATTGTCGGAGGCTGTCAACATGGTCAATCAAGATTTAGCTCGTATTTCTGAGTGGAGTTTGGCTCATGGTCTGCAGGTTAATCCAACGAAGACTCAAGTCATTGTTGTCGGCAGTCCTAGGTTGCGCTCAAGAATTAACTGGTCACAGCTCCCCCGGATTGTTTTTGATGGCTTAGCTGTTCCATACAGCGACTCGGTGAAAGACCTGGGTATTTTAGTTGACATAGACTTTTCGTGGGGTCCTCAGCTGCAAGGTGTTTGCGTCTGCGGGGTCTTTACGCAGACTGCGCAATTTCCTTCCTACTGCCACCAAAACTGCGCTCGCCCAATCCCTTCTTCTCCCAATCCTCAATTATGCCAATATCAGTTATTTAGATCTAAAAGAAGTGCAGCTAGATAAGCTTGAGCGACTCCAAAATGTTTGCATTAGATTCATATTTGGTTTACGCAAATATGACCATGTTTCTGATTATCGTATTAAGCTCAAGTGGCTGCCAATCCGCCTTCGCCGGAATGCCCATATTTTATCATTACTTTACAGTATTCTGTTTATTCCTACAACTCCCTCTTATCTCAATGAACGCTTTAAGTTCCTTCATGACACACATTCAAGAAACCTGAGATCATCGGAAAATTTGAGACTTTCGATGCCTACTCATTTCACTAAGTTTTACGATAAATCGTTTACGGTCCAGGCTGTGCGATTGTGGAACGAGTTGCCCTTGTCAGTAAGACAAGCCCAGTCACATGCTGCGTTTAAGAACCTGGTAAGAAACCATTTCCTTTCTATATAACGTTTACCAATTTAGATCTAATTTATTCCATCATTATTCAAACATTTTTTTTTTTCCATCTATGTATATATGTAACACATAGTATTATATATGTATGATTATATATAAGCTTATGTATAGTATTTAATATACCCCCTGTTTTATTCTTAGTTATTAACGTCCATCCAAAGGTTGTCTGGTAGATATCGCTGTCAGCGATAAGGCCGCCTTTGTATCCGTAGAAATAAGTATAATTGTAAAAGAGATGTGTAAATTTAGTTTTTGGTGTACAAAAAAGTATATTCTATTCTAATCGTTCTAAAACGACCGTTCCACTTCGGTACCTATGTTCTATGTTAGGGTGTTTGGTTTTCGCATTTAGTCCCTCAGGTGGACCATTGTGCATGGGCCATGGCGGCCGTTTCGTGGTTATTCCAACCAGCCCACCACCCTCCAGAAGTTAATTAGGGCCTGGTCCTGGTCTTCTCAAAACATCTGTGTAGGATCTGGGTGACCCGAGAGTTTTTGTTCTTATCTGAGTGACACTTTTGCACTCAAATATTAGCACGTGCGCGATGATTTCCTCAGCCTCCATGCACGCCCTGCACAGAGGACTGTCCGATATGCCTATTGTGTGAAAATGTTTGTTAAGTGAGCAGTGTCCCGTGATGATCCCCGTCACCAGGCGCAGGCCAATCCTGTCCGGGCTAGTAGACACCTGGTAAGCCTACCATTCAGAGATGGCAAAGCTTTTTTAGACTGTCTGCAGCCCAGTGTGGCTCGGTGTACAAGTTCTTCGCTTGTTTCTGGGTGAATTCCTGTAGCCACCTGCGTATTTGGTTGAAGGGGATGTTAACAATAACTATCTCGGGTCCATAGAACGCCGTACTGGATTCTCGTCTCGCAAGCTCGTCAGCCGCGTCGTAACCCAGCGGCACTTCGGTATCAACCACCAGGTGACTCGCTATTTTAGGCAAAGCTAAGCAAGCCGTTTTCCCCTAAAAATATGAATGTGGCTTTATGAGTTCCTTCTCTTAAAACCATACCATATTCGTCTTATCGGTTGGACCACAATGCATGCACAAAGAATGCACAATGTGTGAAAGATGATTTACATAAAAATGGGAGACGGCTAAAACAGAACTTTGGAAGAAGGAGAAATATTGCGCCAACAGCAAATAAATTAGTATAAGAACAAGAGAACAATGGGTACTCCATATAACCACATCCAATTCCTTGTGGGAATAAAGGACTAGTGTTACGTTATATCAACAGATTCCTAATCGGAAGTGAAGGGTTCCGTTCTAAGCAAATATTATTCAAGATGAGCTCTTTGTTAGAACTAACCATTATTATGCAAACACTCACATTAGGCAGCTGTAGTCCTCCAACTCTATTTTGAGATGGTCTATGTCAGTGTTCATCATAGACATAATTACAAAAAAAAATATTAGTGTTATAATTGAGGCAACACAAAAAAAAACGGATCAAATATAAAATCATATAGGTTATACATGTGAGACCGAAGTGCAGCCTTGTAAATCTTTTAGCTAAACTGATGATGATGATGATACAACTGGAAAAGTATGCTTCACATCCAAACAAAAAAGCCATCACTCTCCATAATACCCGGGGGGGACCCGTGTCCGAAACAGAGCTACAGTAATAGTTTTCAAATTTGCCACGTTGTTTAGGGGTCGTTACATTTCCCAAAGATCCCTTAGCCGTTGTTACTTCAACTTTTACTTTGACATTTCTTCAGCATAAAATTATATCGGACGGTAACTTACTTACAGGTATGAAAAGTACTTCCGATACTAATCTAAGTTATAGATTATTAATGTGCCAAAATCCAGATCCGTTCCAGCTGTTACAGACTGATGGAGTAACAAAGTCAAAGTAAGTAAGTAAGTGGTAGTAAGTGTGTCCGTGGCATCAACAGTGGGTCCTATCAGAATATCAGCGCGGCGTTATTTTATTTTTGGATATCGCTGCACATGCTGAGATAGGAACCTTTTTGGTCTCGCATAGGGTTTTATTTTTTTATTTTATATTATTGTTAAATTTTTTGCATATTTCTCGTGTCTCCTGTGCGGGTCACAAATAAATATTTTTTCTTTCTTCTTTCTTCCTTTAACAAAAATACTTACTTTTTGGAAGTATAATGGTTACATCAACTTCGGTCACTATTAAAAAAGACAAATCACTAATGAAGAACAAGTTCTTTGTTAGTGATCACAAAGAACTTGTTCTTCATTAGTGATTTATCTTTTTTAATAGTGACCGAAGTTGATGTTAAAATAAATAGGCTTAGTCATTGTACGAATTAAAAGAAACAAGAGGGCGTCAAAGATATAAATTATTAGACTTCTTCTTTTTTCTACTTCCATTTGCTTTTTATGGTATGCGTCGTGCCTGGTGCAAATATACTCTTTTCTTTTCTTGTAATTGCTCTTAATGCAGTGTGTTGTATAAATTCGGTGTTTCCACGGTAGTGAAGCCAAAATTTTATGTGTTAAGTGATATCTACATGAAACAGAATCGCTACAATCATTTGACGCGTTAAGGTGAATCTAACGATTAAAATCTTTGAAGAGTGTGTTTATTTAAGCTTCCGTCTTACCCATTAATGTTCATGACACATTTCTCCATACGTCAATAGACCCAGTTTAAAGATAATCATCCTCATTCTCTTATCTTTGAGCTCACATGTGCTTAAGAAGTAACTTACTAACTTTTACCAGTGACTTTGCCCGTTTGAAAGTTGAAAACCATCCTAAGGAAACGTTTTCTCGACATAAAAAGTGTCCTTCGGTCTATTACAAGATCCAGTCTAGCTTTAAGGCGCAGATAACTCTGAGTAGCTGATTTTAAAATGAGACTCACGACTAAACGACACGTCGTAATTTTTTGGAAAAAAAAAGTTAATGTTGCATAAGACCATTTTCTTAATAATTGATGTAAGAAAATTTTGAGTTTTACTCGTATAACATAGTGTAATTAATTTGTAAAGTTATGTCTTATACGGACAAAAAAATTACAATCGCACCAAACCCGTTAGGCGTATTTTAATGAAATTGATCATTTCAAAGACAATTTTGACCCCCGTTTTGTTTTCCCAAGGTCGTTGGCGACAGTCATAGTCTTAAACCAAATATTTATCAAACTCGGTTGAACGGTTAAGGCGTGGAAACGTAACACACAGACGATCGAGTTACTTTCGCATTTATAATATTAGTATGGATCAAATTTGATATCCCATAATTTATTCATTTGGTTTCGCTTGGCTGATAACCTTCGACCGTCAGAAGTCGGGGCTAATTTGAATATTATGATCGACAGGATTTTCCCTAATTTTCTAGACCTAGATAGAATCAAATTCGAATGTTTCAGCTTTCTTCGGAAGCTGTTTTAGCTGTTTTTTTGCAGTTTTAGGTGCTGACAAAGAGTCTTTTTTCTGATTTAAGTATTTAACGTTGAGTATTTGTCAAACTCGACTTTAGCCTGAAAACCTGTCACACTTTTGCATTCTATGTTCTATGTTAGGGGGTTTGGTTTCCGCACTTAGTCCTTCAAATGGACCTTTGTACGTGGGCCATGGCGGCCGTAGGCCACTCCAACCAGCCCACCTCCCTCCAGAAGTCAATTAGAGCTCCTGGTTTCCTCAACATATCTGTGTAAGATCTGGGTGACCCGAGGGTTCGTGTTCTTATCTGGGCTACACCTGCGCGTTCTAAGAGAACGTGCGTAACGGTTTCCTCGGCCTCCATGCTTGCCCTGCACAGGGGACTGTCCGTGATGCCTATTGTGTGGAAGTGTTTGTTGAGTGAGCAGTGTCCCGTGATGGTCCCCGTCACCAGGCGCAGGCTATTCCTGTCCAGTCGTAAAAGACGCTTGGTAACCCTAAGGATGGCAGAGCTTCTTTGGACTGCCTACAGCCCGGTGTCGAGGCCCGCCATTTCCTCGCCTGTGTCTGGGTGAATTCCTGTAGCCACCTGCGTATTTGGTTGAAGGGGATGGGTACAACAGGTTCGGGTCCATAGACCACCGAGCTGGATCCGCGTCTCGCAAGTTCGTCAGCCGCGTCGTTGCCCAGCGATCCGCTGTGTCCCTTTATCTATTGTAGTGTCACCGTGTTGCGCCTAGATACTGTTATTTGTTCTAGTGCGTTGTGACATTCTAGTACTAGTTTTGATGTAATATATTTTTTACGTAAGGATTGGAAGACTGATGCGCTGTCGGAGAGTATTCGTATGTGGGCGTCCGTAACCCTCCTGGCTTTTAGGGTATGGACCGCTTGTATAATGCCCACACACTCCGCCTAAAAGACGGTGTTGAACCCTCCTAGCGGTCTGGATATATGTATGTTGAAATCGTGTGAGAAGACTCCAACTCCGGTACCGGATTCCGTTTTCGATCCGTCGGTGTATACTCTCATCTATTTCGGGCCTGAGTAGTCACATCGTTCTTCTGTGAGTATTATGTTGTAGTGCCTGTGAAAGTGGTGTGTTTTGGGGGCTTTGTCGCATGGTGATTCTAACATCGGTTTACGCTTGATTGCATCTTCCATTATGCGTCTGTGATTAATTCTGGAGTCTGTATTTAGGGTACCTGATAGATGGAGTCTGAAAGTGGCCAGGACTGCCTCCTCCCGCACAATAAGGTGTAGAGGTGGCAGTCCCAGCATTGCCTGTAGGGCTGCAGTGGGTGTGGTTCTCATACTGCTAGTGATTGCAATGCAAGCAAACCGCTGCAGTTTTTCGAGATCTCTTTGGGATGTGCTGAGGTCTGTCATGGGCCACCAGACCAACGAGCCATATGTGATGATTGGTCGGATGACTGTGGTGTATAGCCAGTGGGTGACCATGGGGCTAATTCCCCAGTTCCTGCCTAGCAGTCGTTTGCACTGCCACAGGGATATACTGGCTTTTGTGATGATATGGTTCATGTGTTTTGCCCAATTCAATTGTTTGTCCAAATAGATGCCCAGATACTTGGTTTCGGTTGGAAGGTTTTCGAACGAGTTGGTGCTCGTTCGCACCATTCCTCTACTATTCTCAGGGCTTGACGCATGAGATTGCATAGGGTGTTTTCGTGGGTCCCGTTTATTATTATTGTTATGTCATCCGCGTAGCTAACGGTGAAATAACCTTTGTCGTTGAGTGTTTTGATGAGGCTGTCAGCTACCAGGTTCCACAGAAGTGGCAAAAGCACGCCCCCCTGCGGACAGCCCTTCGCGACGATGGCCCTCGTAGTGTCGCACATTGACACGTTCTTTACTTCAAATATTTAAATCAGAAACACGCAAGAGCTTTTTTTTAATAAAATTGCCACGGACTAGAATTGGTGTCTTTACAAACATTTAAACTCACATTCAAAAACAGCCAGTTCCGGAACAACTTTCTGTAGGCCAAACAATATTTTTTTTGAGCGCAGCAATCGAACCCGCGACCCGCAGCACAGCAGCCGAATGCTCAACCACTGCGCCAACCATGTCGTCAATCCTTTCTATTCTTATTATTTAATTTTGTAACTAATCCATCTGAATTACTCTTTACGTAAAACTATAAATAATTTATTCATTAAAAATATATTTTTATAAACAAGCTTTTTTCGTATTCTTCTCAGCAAATCCTTTCATTTGGTACACATATCATGACAGTGCACAAAAAATAAATAGTCCATCATCTTGGGCCGTCCAAAATATTGGATTTAGAATAACATCACTTATCTAACCGTAGCAGCAGCGGTGAGGTTTGTGAAAACTTATGGTGTTTTTTAGCTTGTGTTGACGATTTTTAATAAAAACGATGCGTTAGTCTCAATGTACAAATTCTGTATTCGCCATTTTTATTTTTACAACATTCAAGGAGAGGGGTGAGGGAACAATAATTTAGTAGACGACCAATCACAGTCGATCGATAGGTATGACGTAGTGTTTGGTATCATTGCCTGCTTCGAGATGTCGCTGTTGGTCCCTGATGTGCGTCAATGGAGTAAGAATCCATAACATGCCCCCGGCCTTGGAAGCAGTGGCTTTCAATGGTCTTCAGTCACTGCATCAGTTTCGATCACGTCCTGTAGTAGCGGACAAATCTTTGTAAATGCGCGCCTCACCACGCCCGATGACGTCTGTATATCGGCCAGCCGGGATATACCTATGCGTGGTAAAGTCGTGTTGTTCTTGATAAATCATGCTTTAAAAAGTACTCACGTATAATGTAACGAAGTAGTCAAATTTAAACGTTACAATTGATTACATGTGTTTCCTAATTTTTGTAAGTCTTTATGCGAGCAAGTCGCGAACTGATATAAATGCGAATAAATCACGGTTTTGTATAGAGGCGAATAAAATGTAGATTTTGTAAATATGTGAGTACCATGTTCGTATTTATCAAATAAATCAATATAACTGTTATTGATTTGAAATACTTTATATCTATACGTAGAACAGCAGTTTTAGTCTAGGTGAATCATACTTCAGAAGATACTTACATAAAATTAATGAATTGATATTGTAAAAAAAATATATTAAAAGAAGCTTTTAATTTAAAGAAAAGAGTAAGTGTGGAGTTTCTTGTCAATTCTTCTCCATAGCAAACTACTTTTGCGAATGAACAGTAGAATCATTTTTCGCGTTGAGTCGAATGAGTTTGTCAGTCTAGTCTGGGTGGGCTTGGAAGATGATTTAATAATGAATATGTCCATACCCAAGTGGATATATTGTATGGAGTTGATGGTAACTTAGTGTGAAGCGGAAAATAAATAATAATTCCAAGTCCAAACTGTGTGTTATTACTGAATTACCAACTACACATGAGTATTATCTATTCTTGAGTATTTTCATATCCTACTGACCTATCGCTTTGTACTAGCTCTGTTGTCTACCTAGTGATCTATTACAATACTAATAATGACAACCTTTACTGTTTATTCAGTTTGGTATTTATGTCAAGTTTATAGACCCAAGAAATCAGATTCTGCCATACAAACTTGAACACCCCCTAAATCTTCATTTGTGGGTAGTTTCAAAAGTAATAATAACAACCTTTATTATTCGTTTAGGTTAGTATTTGTGCCAAGTTTTATGTTTATAGACCCAAGAAACCAAATTCTGCCATTCGACCTTGAACAACCCCTAAATCATCATTTGGGGGTAGTTTCGAAAAAGCAATAATAACAATCTTTATTTTTTAATTAGGTTGGTATTAATGTCAAGTTTATTGACTGAAATAATAAGATTCTTCAAAAAACGTTATCATCCCACATCCTTATTTGGGGGTAGTTTCAAAAATATTAATAATAAAAACCTTTCTTATTCGTTTATGTTAGAATTAGTGCCAAAATTCAAGTATATTAACCCAAGAAATCAGATTCTGCCATACAAACTTGAACAACCCCTTTATTATCATTTGGGGGCGGTTTCGAAAAACCAATATGACAACCTTTATTGTTTAATTAGGTTGGTATTAATGTCAACTTTCAAGTTATCTTATCTTATCTTGTGGAGGAACGAAGACCTAATATTTCACTGTTTAGTTTCGGCAATATATTTATATATATATATATTTTATAAAGTAAACACGTATAAACTCGTTCGAGATCTGGGGGAAGGGAACCCAATACGGACTAAAAAAAATAAAATTCAAGATAGTGTCGGTTTTATCGTGCAAGTCAGTTTCATGGTTTTCGAAGTTAAAGAGAAACAAAGCATGAGCAATTTCGTTTTCTTTGTGTTCCCATGTTACGAAAAGCCAAAAGTACCCGAACGTGATATAATTCACCTTCTGCACATTGCGCTGCTAATCCGGCGCTGCCGACACGCGCGCCGTCGCCGCGACTTTACGCTCGATAAATGTTTATACCTACAGACCTAACCGCCTCCTGCCCTTAAGAGACGACGTCGCCAACGACCTTGAGGGAAAAAAACCGCCAAAATTCTTAGTTTTTGTACTTGCCTTAATATTACTCTGTGACTTTAAAAAAAATGTCTCATATCAAAATATAGATAATTAAATTGTCTTTGAGATGGTGACAATTTCATTTAAATATGCCCGAGGGTTTTGGTGCGAATGCATTTGTTTCATTTTAGACATAACTTTAGAAAAATAATTACACTATGTTATACGAATAAAACTCAACATTTTCTTAGATCCAATTATTAAGAAAATGGTACAATGTAACATATCGATGCCTAACGGCCAAAAAGGGATAAGCGACATTTTTGGCGAAATCGACTCTTATTTTTTATTTTATTTTCCAAAAAAAAATTACCAGCCGTTTAGACGTGATTCTCATTCTAAAATCAGCTATTGAGTGGTATCTGTGTCTTAACCAGGTCATCGGTCCACCTAAAAGGAGGCCATCCAACGAAGCGTCTCCCAGTACGCGGCCGCCACTCCCGAACAGTGGTAATTTATTGATTACAAATAACACTTACTCATCAATCTGTTTTGTCAATTTAAATTAAATAAGTCTAAATACAAGGCAAAGGCAACTAGATATTCCTTCCTAGGTATTCTCAGAGTAGTCAACTCTGAGAAGAAACATAGAAACGAACTCTAGAGGATAAAGTCTCTTTAAAGTGTTTAAATCCTATGAGATGAAAATTGTAGGTTATTGTACGAGGTGATCTTTTGAGGAAAGCACCACACTTCACAAATATTTGTGTGGACAGTGTAAACATTTGTATGTTGTCCTACTATGCAGTCAAAACTTTAATAAGATCAAAGGGCATTGATGTTTTTAGGGTTCCGTACCCAAAGGGTAAAAACAGGATCCTATGACTAAGACTCCGCGGTCCGTCTGTCTGTCTATCTGTCTGTCTGTCACCAGGCGGTATCTCATGAACCGTGATAGCTAGACAGTCGAAATTTTCACAGATAGTTTATTTCTGTTGCCGCTAGAACAACAAATACTAAAAACGAAATAAAATAAGTATTTAAGTGGGGCTCCCATACAATAAAAGTGATTTTTGGTTTTTTTGCGATAATGGTACGGAACCCTTCATGCGCGAGTCCAACACGCTCTTGGCCGGTTTTTTTTTACGCAGATGCTTCGCTAATGACAATAAATTACAGAGACAGTTAACAGTCTTGCCTTCAGTTATCGAAGCTACCTACCATATAAATGACAGGATCTGCCAGAAAATCTTAATCGCGTTCATTTGACTTTTAATTTCAAACTTTGTTCAACAATTTCCTTTTTCCTTTAAAGTTAGGCAAATTTTGTCGCAACTTTACCAACTTATATTACATTAATACAAGTTTACGATTTTGGGTAGGTTCTTACCTTGTGTTTATTCGAGTCGATAAGAAAAAGATTTTCTTATTGAACTTTTAAGAATGGAATTGTGTCTAATCTAAGTGGAACAATTTTACGTGACACGTTTCGTCTGTTATGTTATCCAAATTATTATTTTTTTCATAATGCCTAGGATCGAGTTACTCACATTTTATTTGTTTTCAAACAAAATTACATTTAATTCATCGGCAAAATAATTTTATAGGATTAGTGTTCTTTTTTCAATTGCTCTAAAATTTAATTCTCATATATTTTACTAAACGTAGGTAGTGTGTCGGCGCGGCAGCGCAATAATAGCACTGAGGCACGCCAAAGCACGTAGCGGTTTGCGCTGGAGTTCAAAGATAGGCTAGACCTTGGGAATCTGACGGGTCGGTATGCTGAGAGAGATGCTGCATTAAACAAACTACGACTAACCTCAGAGGCGGGTGTGCTCGTGCTTAATCCTGGCAGCGCTCCTTCTCTGTTCCACTGGACGTCTTGATTCGAAGTTCCCTGGGTACTGGCACTATTTGCTGACGCGAGAGTGGACTGTATGCGGTGCGGTATAACGGCGAGCCACGTGACGCTGGCTCAAGGTGATGATCAGAGGTGACCACCACGAATCCGGCGGCGACGATAGTCGATCGCAGACGGTGCGGTTTTATAAAGCGGTAATACAGCGGTAGGATCTCACAGCGGGTGAGGAATCCAGGGTGAATAGCCAGGCGGTTGACTTATCACGAGCGGTCAGGCTACCCTCGACGAGGGCCGAACGTAGACTGTTCGAGAGTCGAACGTGTAGTTTAATGCAGCGAAAATTGACAAGAAGGGTAGATAAAGTATTAAGAGAAATGTGGGTAACTAAACAATGAGCGCACCTACAAGTGGCGCGAACATGCCCCCGGCTTGAAAACCTTCGGTTTTCATAAAAATTAAAACTAAAAGTAAGAGAAAGCGGTGGAAAACAACGAAGGAATTCAGGGGGAGAGTAAGTTATTGAGAAGGTAGAGTACAGAGGCGGACAACGGGTCTCTTATAGACACCCGTCGTCGTCCTAACTGAAGCGACTCTTACAACGCCGTCCTTACCAGGATAGGTGGCAGTGACGACGCCGAGAGGCCATGAAAGCGGAGACACATTGTCAGTGACAATAACAACAATAGAACCTATAGTAATAGGATTAGAAAACGTATTCCATTTCTTACGAGATTGAAGCAAATGCAGATACTCTAGTTTCCATCGTTTTGCGAACGATTGTACCATTTGGTCTAGCAAAGCATAACGTTTTAGTAAGCTTGGCGCTTCATTAGATGCCTCACTAGCAGGTAAATGTTTAAGTGGTGTTGACATTAAAAAATGTGATGGAGTTAAAGCGGTAAGTTCCGATGGATCTTCACTTAGTAGGGTTAGCGGCCGTGAGTTGATTACACACTCTATCTGCGTGAGCACAGTTGTCAGTTCCTCATATGTTAGCAATTGCGAACCAACGACCCTATGAAGATGAGTTTTGAAGGCTTTAACATAGATTTCATAGTGACCCCCAAAGTGAGGGCTACGCGGAGGATTAAATTTCCAAGTAATTTTATTAGCGGTTAATTCATTTCTAAAAGATTCTATATGATCTTCAGAATTAATGAGCGTATAAATATCCGATAGCGCATTTTTTGCACCTATAAAATTTGTAGCGTTGTCTGAGTATAGGACAGACACAGCGCCTCTACGTGATAAGAAGCGTTTAAATGCGGATAGAAATGAGCAAGTGCTCAGGTCACTTACGAGTTCTACGTGAACTGCGCGCACGACCAGACAAACAAAAATACAAAGATACGATTTAATAGAGCGAACGCCGTGTTTGCGATACGGGATAATATTTATTGGACCAGCGTAGTCCACAGCGGTATGAGTGAATGCCTTGGCTTCATTCACTCTACAAGCGGGTAAGTCACCCATTAATGGGAATACTTGATTAGGTTTTGCCCTAAAGCAAAAATAACAGTTATGTATAACATGACGAACTATATTTCGGCATGAAAGTCTCCAATACTTTTGGCGTAAAATGGACATCAGAGTGAGCGGTCCAGTATGACAGTTCTGACGATGATAATGAGATATAATCATTTCAACGATATGATGTTTACGAGGCAACAGTATTGGATGCTGTTGGTCATAGCTGAGATCGGAGTTGCGTAACCGCCCACCGACTCGTATTAGACCGTTAGCGTCGAGAAAGGGCATAAGCTTCTGAATAGCACGAGAACAACCTTTATTAGACTTTAGACTTTTCATTTCGTCAGAAAAATAAGAATATTGTAACGCGAGTAAAACCTTTGCTTCAGCGTAATTAAGATCGTCTGGAGTTATATGATTAGAAGGCGGTACATTTTTTATAAATCGATAAATGTTTGTGACTGTACGTAGGAGTACCAGCCATTTTGAAATGCGGTTTGATAAGTTAAGAAGCGGGTGACCATTGTCACTTACATTAGTTACAGCGGTTAGAGTCAGTACTTTCTTAATCTCTGGTAAACTATTATGAATTGAATTATCATCAGCAATGAATTTGGCGGGCCACTCATTTGTAGGTTGGCATAGCCAATGAGGCCCAGTGAACCACAGTGGATGGTTTATGATTTGAGCGGGAGTTAATCCTCGTGACAAGCAGTCACTCGGGTTCTGATCACCAGGAATGTGATAAAACTTATTAGCGGGAATGGCGGCTACGGTTTTTGTAATGCGCGTTGCTACGAATGTTTTGAATCGATGCGGTGAGGCGCTAAGCCACTGAAGTGCGACCATAGAGTCTGTAAAACAGTAGACATCATTAATAGAATGCCGTTTTTCGTATGTATCGATAACGCGGCGAACTAGTTTTGCCATCAGTAAGCAAGCGCATAACTCTAGCCGGGCTACAGATACAGTCTTCAGTGGAGCGACTTTAGATTTTGCGCAAACCAATCGAGTAACTGGTGTTGAGTTAGAATCATTTATAATGAGAAGGTAAACAACGCAACCATAAGCCTTTTCACTTGCATCAGAAAATGCAGTTATTGAAATTTTTGAATTTTCATAAACATCTAAAGGCCTTTAAAACGTAAACTTTGAATAGTAGGTAACTCATTTAAATAGTTTTTCCAAATGTTTATAATCTCTAACGGTGGTTGTTCATCCCAACCAAGTTTTAATATATAAAGATTTTGTAACACAAGTTTAGCGTATAAAATAACTGGAGCAATGAGCCCGAGTACATCAAACTGACGAGCAATAACAGATAAAATGTTGCGTTTTGTGATTGGACGATTTTCTAAATGTACAGTAAACATAAATTCGTCACATGTGGGTGACCACTTTAAACCCAGAACCTTTAAATTAGGGTCCTGTTCTTCAAAGTTAATGCTATCAGTGTGAAGCTCAGAGGTGGAAAGCGATTCAAGCAACTCACATGAGTTACTTGCCCACTTGACGAGTTCAAAGCCCCCGGCTTTGAGCAAACCCCGGAGGTCGTCTCTGAGCTGCAAACCCATTGACAGGTTTGGTGTAGAGTATCAAATGTCATCCATATACGTATTATGTTTTATGACAGTAGATGCAAGCGGGAAAAGGGTACACTCGTCATTGCAGAGTTGTCTGAGTACTCTCATTGCCAAGAAAGGGCTGCTTCGAAGGCCGAAGCAGACGCGATTAAATTGATAAGTAATTAGCTGGTCGCAAGCGTTAAACCGAAATAAAAACTTTTGATATTTGCGGTCATTTGCATGAGTTAAAATCTGCAAATACATCTGTTTGATGTCTGATATAAAGGCGATTTTATATAAACGGAAATCTAGAAGAATTAAGAATAAATCATTTTGCAGATTTTCACCCGTATGCAAAACGTCATTGAGAGACAGACCTGAACTGGTTTTAGAGCTAGCAACCATCACCATGCGCCATTTAGTGGTGGTTTTATCTAACCGAGCCACGGCATGATGAGGGATATAGTAACCAGACATATGGTTATCATTTCTAATGACTGAAATATAACCCTTAGCTATATCGTGTAAAACCTACTTGATACGCCTTGAGAGAGCCCAACGATCTCTGTTAAAAGTTATGACCTTCAGGCCGTACCGGTTCCCTACAAAAAGCCTCTATGAAAATTGCCAAGTACTCACAGTGAGACAACTATACCTACTCAATCTCATTTTAAAACAACATGAAATCACACCTGTGAACCATGCAATGAAACATAAAAGAACAGTTGGCAACGTATGTAGCACCGTCAAATGTAATACCGCATCGGCTAGACGGCAACGATTATTCCTATCTACTTATATATATAACAAAATAAACACCATCCTCAACTTTAACTCTCTAACAAAACATAAAACTAAGCTTAAACTAAATTCATGGCTTCAAACACTAGATTATCTACAGACGGAACACTTAATTAACGATCAATACTCAAGATGATTAAACAGTAGGCAAACACACTCTCATATAAGGCATTATCCAGGCAACCAACACACACACACATACACACCCTTATACACACCCTCTCATACATACACTCACACATATCACACAAGAGCATCCTTGCTTTCAACTTAATTTTAAGTAATTTATGATTGTCTTATTTTTTTATTTTTTTTCTTGTATTTTTCTCTGTTTTTATTACATAAACTGTTAATTCCAAAACGGGAGAAGACACTGACTTCTGTAACACAGGTCTCACCTAGCTCAGGAGTCAGAGCTTCTTATGAAATTGTTAAACCTATTTATGTCAATAAAAAATATTATTATTATTATTATATATTCATTGATGATAGCGTTATATTCAATTCGTAGTTGAGAGGAACAATTTAATTTACGCTCAAGAAACATGAAGCGCTTCTTAGCAGTGGCAAATGACTCACCAAGAGAGTCACGATCGCGGGAGAACGGCAGAGATACCGTATAGCGGCCCGTATTGTCACGGGAAACATTCTCAGTGAAAAAGGTTTCACATTCGAGAGCGGCTGGACTCAACGTAGGTTTATATTCAATCTCCTCGAGGAGCCAGAATTTTTGAAGTACCGAGTCTAAATGCGGTGGTTCCACGGCGGAACATAAAGAAATACATGCGTGTTCAAAGATATTAATCGGAGCATTACCGATTATCAAGTAACCAAAGATTGTTTCAAAGGCTGTAGGTGTGTCAGGCGATCCAGTGACACGACCTGACAACAAGATTTCAGAGAATAGCGGGGCACCAATCAGAATATCTATTTCTGATGGCGAATAGAAATTGTTGTCTGCAAGGGGCAGATTATTTAAATACGAGAGAGCGGAAACATCAACTTCTGCCGTAGGCAATTTATCAGTGATACGATCAATGACATAAGCATTAAGTAATACAGAAGTATTATTTAGTCGCAAAGATAACTCGAGAGAAGTATCCCCCTTAATAGGGTTAGGCGCAGAACCTATGCCCTTAACTACATAGTGAGATAGTTTATTAACATGTAAATCTAATTTTTGACAACACGCCGAAGTTATAAAGTTATTTTGAGAACCCGGATCTATTAGTGCACGAACGCATTGTTTATGACCATTAGAATCAGTCGCATAAACTTGCACAGTCCCCAATAGACAGGTATTATTACGCGGTAACATAGATTGAATATTACATAACAAAACATCATCAATGTGCGTAGTAATGCAACCGGACAGCTGGTTATGTGACGTAGCAATCATAGCAGTGGGGAAGCGTGGCGGCGACTGCTGTGCAGGAGCAGGCGTAATGTCACTCGACGACGTCTCCCGGGAGTGATGGCTGTTGTCAGTCGTTTGTTTACGACATAACAATGAATGATGACGCGATTGACAAAATCTACATCTTGAGTTAGATTTACATTCACGATTATTATGAGTGATACTTAAACAATTAGTGCATGCGTTATGCTGTTTAATTAAATTAAATCGTTCATCGATCGTTAACTTGTGAAACTGAGAACATTTATATAAAACTAAGTGATTGTTTTGTTTACAAAGCTTACAGTTTTTATTTACGTTAGAGGACGTTACAAATGAATGAGTGGCTTTAGTTAACTTATTGTTGTTATAACTATGTGCGGAATCGATAACACTTCGTCTATTCGCAGGAGAAGCAGTACGTTCTAATATTTTAGTTTGCTCACGTAAGAACTTGACTAATTGATCATAAGTAGGCATAGATGTGCCTCGCTTATATAATTCGAAAGATCGTGCGGTACTAGGATCGATATTTTTTAATGCAAGGTGTAGAAGAACGAAATCCAAAAGATTATCTAATTTTAATGAGTTTAAACTTGACACTGCGGAACCAAATGTATCTAGGAACGTGTCTAAGTTTTTATACGATGCGATATTAAATGGCCTAAATTCCAATATTTGATCTAAATAAGCAGAAGCTAAACTACGCTTATCATCATATTTATCGAGAAGTGACTGCCATATAACACGGTAATTGTCCCCGTTGGGCACGATACCCGAACATACTGACAGTGCCCTACCCGAAAGTTTACTTATCAAATATTGAACGCGGTCGTGATCCGTTAAATCAGGATTTTCGTGAATAGTTCGCTTATACAACTCAAAGAATATAGGCCACCTAATAGGATCGCTACAGAAACTCATTATGTCGAGTTCTGGTAGACGAATAGACTTATGTTGCGGTAAAACATGAGAGTGTTGGACATTCTTCGAGTTGTCTAATTTATCAAAGCTAAACTTACAACGACAATACAAGTCTTCAAAGGCGTTAATAGATTGATAATTTACTTTATAAGATGCGTCAATATTTAATTCAACATCAACTAAATCATCAATAATTTCTTTATATTCAGAACGTAAACTGTCTAAAGATGTCATACTACATAAAAACAAATCCTTAGAAATATCGTTATCGAACGCCTTCAAAGATTGATCGTAAACTATTTGTAATCGGGAAAAGATACCATCACGTTTACCTATTAATTTAATACGTTTAATTTGCAAAACATCTAGTGATGTTGCATCTTCAAACTGTTCTTTAGCCTTTGTACGAGACATAGACATTTTGCAAAACGAGTGGTAATCAACTCAAGCGCAAAATAATAAAAGACTGAATTCGCAATAATACCCGTGACATACACGACACGAACAATAACGTGAGCAACGGTGCTACCGGTTCGAGAATGTTCACAGGACGATGAATTTTACTAACACCCTCACTACGAAAATATTAACAAGTTTTATAATTTTACTAGTTAAGTTATTTAACTACGTAGTTATCTCATAAGGAATGGAATAGAATGGTACTTAATATTACAAAGCGTAAGTATTCACTTATAGGATAAGCAGACGTACGAGTGTACTATATGAAATAGACAATATAATATAACTCAATATTAGAGTGAAGCGGGATATTTAGATATGCCTAGGTCAAAGTGACTAGGTGTAGGATTAGGAACCAGAACTAATATCCGGCTCGAAGAGACCAGAAATAATGTGTCGGCGCGGCAGCGCAGTAATAGCACTGAGGCACGCCAAAGCACGTAGCGGTTTGCGCTGGAGTTCAAAGATAGGCTAGACCTTGGGAATCTGACGGGTCGGTATGCTGAGAGAGATGCTGCATTAAACAAACTACGACTAACCTCAGAGGCGGGTGTGCTCGTGCTTAATCCTGGCAGCGCTCCTTCTCTGTTCCACTGGACGTCTTGATTCGAAGTTCCCTGGGTACTGGCACTATTTGCTGACGCGAGAGTGGACTGTATGCGGTGCGGTATAACGGCGAGCCACGTGACGCTGGCTCAAGGTGATGATCAGAGGTGACCACCACGAATCCGGCGGCGACGATAGTCGATCGCAGACGGTGCGGTTTTATAAAGCGGTAATACAGCGGTAGGATCTCACAGCGGGTGAGGAATCCAGGGTGAATAGCCAGGCGGTTGACTTATCACGAGCGGTGAGGCTACCCTCGACGAGGGCCGAACGTAGACTGTTCGAGACTTGAACGTGTAGTTTAATGCAGCGAAAATTGACAAGAAGGGTAGATAAAGTATTAAGAGAAATGTGGGTAACTAAACAATGAGCGCACCTACAAGTGGCGTGAACAGGTAGTATTGAAGTAGGTCTATAATTTGTAGGGTCTGATGTACTACCTGATTTGAACAAAGGTATTATTTTTAAATTTTTCATTAGCTTAGGTAACTGCCCACAGTCAATACAATTATTAAAGATAATAGCTAAACTAGGTGCGACAATATCAATAATAGACTTAGCAACTTACAACCTCACAGATCTGCCGTCTTTTTAACATTTAAAGTGTTTTAAATGTTAAAAAGGTTTTAATTACAAGTTATATGTTAAATTTAAATTCCGAATCTTTCTTTTAGCAAAGACTCAGCAACAGAATGTTTAGGGATTTTGTAGTTGAAATGGGATTATCTGTAAAAAAAAAACCAAAGGCCACTGCGACTTGTGAGTCTGAGATCATGGTGTTGTCATTAATAGAATAGAATATACTTTATTGTACACCATAAAAGTTACACATCTATTTTATAAGAAAAACTTAATTATACGGATAAAAGGCGGTCTTATCGCTGACAGCGATAACTACCAGACAACCTTTGGGTGGACTGAAAGAACTTATATTGAGAAAGGAGGTAGTCTGTGGTGTACTGTACATTAAAACATAAATATATACAAAACTATATTGTTACAATGAATACTATCTATAAACTTAAATACACAAATACTTACATACATATATACTTAAATATATACATACACAATATTACATGTTAACAAATTCAGAGAAAGAAAGGACAATTTTTTTTTCATTAAATATATATTTTTAATAATGATGAATGAAATTAGATCCAAATATAAAAGCGTTAGGGAGAAAGGAAATGGTTTTTAACTAGGTTCTTAAAAGAAGACAGTGACTGGGCTTGTCTAACAGGCAACGGCAACTCATTCCACAATCGAACAGCCTGGACCGTAAACGATTTGTCGTAAAACTTACTGGAATGAGCAGGCATCAAAAGTTTCAAATTCTCCGATGATCTCAAATGTCTATAACGTGTGTCATGAAGGAACTTAAAGCGTTCTTTGCGATAAGAGGGGGTTGTAGGAACAAACAGAATACTGTAGAGTAAAGATAAAATATGGGTATTCCGGCGAAGGCGGATTGGCAGCCACTTGAGCTTAATTCGAAATTCAGAAACATGGTCATATTTGCCTAAACCAAATATGAATCTAATACAAACGTTTTGGAGTCGCTCAAGCGTATCAAGCTGCACTTCAGTTAGATCTAAATAACTGACATCAGCATAATCGAGGATTGGGAGAAGGAGAGACTGGGCGAGTGCAGATTTGGTGGCAGTTGTAAGGAAATTGCGTAGTCTGCGCAAAGATCCCGCGGATGCAAACACCTTGCGATTAACCTCCTGCAGCTGGGGACCCCAAGGAAAGTCTTTGTCAACTAAAAAACCCAGGTCTTTCACTGAGTCGCTTTATGGAATAGCTAAGCCATCAAAGACAATCCGGGGGAGCTAATAGACAGGTTGTTGTCAATATTTCGGTTACCAGATCTTCACGTTTCACTATTAATAATTTTTCCAAGTCGTTTTTAATCTTCGAGCTCAAATAACGCTACTTGGCCAAACAACAAACTTTGATAATTAATTTTGAATAATTTCTAGTATATAAATTCAATTCAGCAGTGTATACTGTGTGTTAATTTATTTTCATGCCATAGAATAAAAAGGAAAATAGCTTTATTTCTACAATACTGCATGAAATTACTATTATTACTATTTATAGATATTACATCGATTTTGCTCCTGTTTTTCGAAAACTAATAATTAAATTTAAACTGGTCAAACGCGAGCCAATAATAATAATAAAAAAACTACAACTGCTGAAAATACCTTTTTTTTGCAGAAATAAGTAACTACTTGAAATCAATAAAAACAGTATACTAGTATATAATTTATAGAAATAAAGGCCATTATTACTATCTTTTCAAAATCATAATTTGAAAGCAGAATCATTTTTTATTTCGAAAGCTTTCTCTCGCGGTTGGCGTGATATTCGCGTGCGACAAAGTACTATCTACTCGCCGCCTGGACTCTAGCTTTGTCCAAAATGTCCAACAATACTATCTTAATACAGGTCTTCCTCCTAATATTTAAACATATTTTGAAATACTCTTCCCAGACAGATAAACTAAATCTGATCTGCTTTCCTCACGAAAACGGACAAGAAGCTTTACGAAAATACCACTAGTACTCAAATAAATTACGGTATGGTTATCTGTGACGTCAATTCTTGCGTACAATCCAAAGGCCTGATTAGAGAGATAACTGTCGGCAGGAAAGTAGGCTAGACAATATTTTTTGCCTAGAAATGGGTTCACAAGGTATTATAGGATTACTTGTGTAAGTACTTGTTGTTGGTTTAGATTTTCTCGGATTACTTAGGACTGGCTGCCTAGACTCGGCCCGGATAGATCACTAAGAGGGTAAGGTTCTTGCGCAAACTGGCAGACGTTGTGTTGGAAGGACTCCCACAAGGTGGGCCGATGACCTGGTGAAGGTTGCGGGAATCCGCTGCATTTGAGACGCACGGGAACGGTCAATGTGGCGACACTTGGTGGAGTCGTATGTTCAGCAGGGGACCTCTGTCGGCTGAAATGATGATGATGATGATGATAACAAAGAGGGTACAAGTGGATGGACAATGAACATACAGGATACTGCAGCAGTTGGGACGTAGTCTGTACCTCATAACAACCGCACTGGGTGTTTGATAGATTGATAATCCCACATTTCACCAAATTATATTTATTACATGTTTCTTTAACCATTGACTGCCAAGTAGTTAGCATATAGCATAATCAGCTTAATGTTTCCACTGCTCGGGCACCGGCCTACTCTCTATTAGAGACAGTAGGCCGTAATCCACCACACGAGCCCAGTGCGGATTGGTGGAAGTCACATGATTTATTGGTTCTAGGACATGTCAGTTTCCTCACAATGTTTTCCTTCACAGTTTTGAGAGCAGTGGTGATGAAATAATCAGTCTGGATATAGGTACAACTTGTACTTGCTGAGACAGGTACAACTTGTCTCAGCTGTTACCAATGGAACACCTCTACTCTCTAACGCAAAGTATGTACGAGCTTATCAATCACTCAGCTACTTAATTAAGCAATGCTTGTCGGGTAACACAAATGGTTAACACATTTTTACCTGCTAAAACATTTTTACACAAAAATTAATGTAATGTTAACGATTTCCAAAACAAAATATTACCAAGCGAAAAATTACTTTCTTTTCAGAAGTCGGTGTCATTGGTACCTATATTTTATTGTTCATGACACCGACTTCCAAAAATTAATTTATTTTTCGCTTTGTAGCGTTTTGGAAGTCTGTTTTAAAATTTAAAAACTTTTTTAATAGCTTCAGCATGTTTTTATGGTAGGGCAAAATAATACTAACTTGAAAGAGGATCTTATGCTAGGAAAATACCTCGTTTTCGCTTAGGCGCATAGACGTTTTGCCTCACTCAAATTATCCCGGTGATCACCATCAGCACTTACAAGGGGCCCTGGTACCTCTTAAAAGACCATCCCGTATGCGCCTCTGTGCAATGCCTGTTAAGGCACATCCCTAAGAATACGAAAATGCTTATTAATCACATTTTTAATATAATAAAATCGGTAACCTAACTGATTTATTTGCTAAACCTGTCAGGATTTGTTCACGATATTACGACATACAAAATAACTGTTAATTGAAACGTCCTACGCATAATTTTCAATCACGGCTTTCCTATCAGTCGAAAGGCTGTCTGGAGGTCATTCTTATTAGTGATAAGATCGTGCATAAACATTCATTTGTCTGTCTGACTAATATATCCCTGCCATTTTGATGCTAAGTAGGTTTCATTCAGGGAAGACACAGTCTCCTTAGGGATGTGCCCTTACAGGCGCTGCAGAGGGGGTCTCGGTGTGATCTTTTAAGAGATCACGATCCACGTGCTGATGGCGATCACTGGAGTGGTTTTAGTGAAGTAAATATCCCACACTCCCTGGTCTTTTCCTCAAAATTCCAGACTTCTTTTGAAAGCAACCCCCAGAAAAACAAAAAAGGGGTCTGGGTTTCATAGAAGTTGGTTGCCTGCAGTCAAAACCAACTTAGACCCAAAAGAATAAACAAACCAAAGAACTGAATTTTGTAGGGTCTTACAGCCTTATCTAATTGAACACTACTAATATTAAGATTGAATAGTTCTAGAACTATTCAATGACATCTTATTAACCGAAGTTATTCCTAGCGATTGGACAAAATCAACTATTGTACTGATACACAAAAAGGAGGACAAGGGAGATATGAGCAATTACAGACCAATAAGTCTAATGTCAAACATTTACAAGATATTCTCAAAGGTCATACTATGACGAATTGCTGTCACTCTTGATGAAAACTAACCCAGAGAACAGGCTAGCTTCCGAAGTAAGTTTTCAACGATATACCATATTCACGTATTAAGACAGGTGCTTCAAAAGTATAAGGAATACAACAAAACCTACTACTTGAAAGAGGTGTCAGACAAGGTGACCTCATTTCACCGAAGCTATTCTCTGCGGTTCTAGAAATGATCTTTAGAAACCTGGAATGGGGAAGAAATGGACTTAACATTAATGGTGACAAACTTAACCATGTACTTTTTGCAGATGATATCACCCTGTTTTCTTAAAACCTGCATAATTTGGAAGATATGCTGCAACAACTATCAGATGAGAGCGCCAATGTTGGCCTATCAATGAACGCATCGAAAACGATGGTAATGACAAACTCATACAAAAGAGACATCAAAGTAAATGGAGGTCAAATAGAGTATATCACTGAATACGTATATTTAGGTCACCTAATATTTTCAGAAGACACAATTAAAAAATAAATAGATAGAAGGATAAGAAATACTTGGAAAGGATTTTGGTCTCTGAGCGAAGACATGAAGGATATTGACATGCCTATCAAAGAAAAAGAAATATATATAACACCTGTATCTTTTCATGTCTGTCGTATGGATGTCAAACATGGGCACTAACGGAGCAACAAGCTAAAAAAATCCAAGTATGTCAAAATGGTATTGAAAGAAGTGTAATGTGAGTTAAAAGAAGAGACAAAGTGAAATTAAAAAATATAAAGAGCAAAACTAAATTCAAAAACATACATACCGTCTATAAATGCCTGAAATGGAGATGGACAGGGCACATGCTAAGAGAAGGAAAAGATAAGTGGACGAGAATAGTGATAAAGTGGTACCCTTGAGAAAGTAAAAGGAGCAAAGGTAGACAAATCAAACGTTGGGAAGACGACATAAAAAGATAGCTAGTCCAGAATGGATACGCACCGCAAAGGACAGAACAAAGTGGAAAGCTTTAGATGAGGCCTTTGTCGAAGGGCAAGATGTAAAAGAAAAACCGGTTGCAGATATAATTTAGTAAAAATATTTATACCTACTTATAATATCACGTTATATATAGATTATTTATTTGTTATACTACGCATGTTTAAGTTATAGCAATAAAGGCTTTATTTATTTTAATGTTAAGATTGCTAATCCTTAGTTTAAAGATCTTACTCAAAATCTATAAACAAAGGCTATCTCCCAGCTATATTAGGGTTTCTTTTTAACCTGAAACAATGGAAATAAAATAAATAATAAATTCAAAGCATAACAGGCTATTTATTCGACCTTACAATCATATTATTTTCAATAATTCAATGTTATTTTAAAATTGTATCATTTATTTTTTGTAAAAAGCCAAACAAATCGCTTGAACACACGAAAACAGCACCCTAATTGCGTATCGGTTATAACAACTCGATTCAGGCACGTTACCTTTTATTTTGGTAATTCGCCAGTAATCATTGCGTGTTTTACGCTGTGAATAGACGGATTTTTGTACATACGAAGAGATGCAAACCACGCGTGGGCCAATCTTTGAGTTACGCAAGTAGGTTGTTAAAATGCCATAAAAACCGTGATTTAATCAAAACTGATTCTTATTGCTTCATCTAAATTGAAGAACAAAAGTGAATCGTGTACTACCAGCATTAAGAATAGTTTAACCAGAATTATGATTAATTGATTATGTTGAATTACTTTGACCAAAACATCATTTCACTTCATATAATATAAAAGCTAATTGCGTTCATGCAGTGTTTACTGAATCAATCAATTTCGAATTGAAAACAGTAACGTTCTGGCAATCAAACCAACAAGAACACTGTTGTATGAATGTAAAAAGATTTTATTATTCGGAGCTGTCAATTATAACAAGAAGGTTTGTAGGTATATGCATTTCCAACATTATTTCAGCCAAAAAATTTTCACTGCTTGATCTAGATGTCAAGCCTCGCCCAAGCGTCGCTCTGTGCGTCTCGCATCCACTGGAGTCCCACAGACTTAACCAGGTCAGCGATCCACGTAGAGGGAGGCCTTCCAACATTGCGGCCCCATCGACATTCCATATATAGATAATCCATTCACAAAAGAGAAATGTATGTAGCTGAGTGATTGAACTATGTAGCTGAGTATTAACACACACATAAAAAAAAATAAAAAAAAGATAACTTAGACTAAACAACAATAATATTTAATAAAATACGAAAACAATATATTATTATATTGAAAAGCTCGTTAATACTTTGCGTTAGAAAACAGTGGTCACCCATTGGTAACATTACAAGTTGTAGGTCTCAGCGTTGCTCTCAAAACAGTGAAGGAAAACATCGTGAGGAAACCAGTAAATCTTAGAAATTTGTGCCCCATCCGTGGTATAGTTATATGCTGATTAAATGCTAAATAATTGGCGTTCGAGATTTAAAGAAAAGGATAATAAAAATAATTTGGTGAACGGTGGGCTTATCTAACAAAAACCCAGTGCGATAGTTATGCGGTTCAGACTACGTCAAATTTGCTGCAGAATCCTGTATATCCATTACCTATCCACCTGTATCCTACACCACCTACCCACCACCTACCTACCTGTACCTAGTCACCATCATCATCATCATTACATCCAAAAGACGTCACCTGCTGAACATACGACTCCTCCAGGTGTCGCCACATTGACCGTTCCCGTGCGTCCCACATCCAACGGATTCCCGCAACCTTTACCAGGTCATGGGCACACCTAGTGGTAGGCCTTTCGACGCAACGTCTTAAAGCTGAAACTTACCATCTTAGTGAAAGTACTAAATCCTCCCGGGCCGAGTCTCGGCAGCTAGTCCTTAGTAATCCAAGAAAATCTAAACCAACAACTAATACTTACACAAGTAATCCTATAATACCTTGTGAACCCATTTCTAGGCAAAAAATATCGTCTGGCCTACTTTCCTGCCGTCAGTTACCTCTATATTCAGGCCTCCAGATTGTACGCAAGTATTGACGTCAAAGATAACCATACCGTTATTTATTTGAGTACTAGTGGTTTTTTCATAAAGTAAGTAAGTTTTCTAGTGGTTTTTATCCTTTTTCGTGAGACAATCGTCTTAGATTTAGCTTAGCTGTCTGGGAAGGGTATTTCAAAATATGTTTAAATATTAGGAGGAAGACCTGTATTAAGATCGTAATATTATTGTTGGACATTTTGGACAAAGCTAGATAATTATTATAATTATACAATCACACCATGATAAAATTGCCAGACTCACAGACAGACTCTCAGACACTGCTGAATAAACTAATATATTAATGCGAAAGTAACTCTTCATGTGTGTCTATTTGTTAAGTTTTCACTCCCAAATCAGCTGAACCAATATTGATGAATTTTGGTTTAAAGAAGAATTTTGTTCAAACTGGGCGGTCAAGCTGTCAGCAAGGCCCCGCGTCAATATATAAAGGGGGTCTTGGGGATAGTACTTCGTCGCACGCGCATATAACGCCAACCGCGAGAGCAAGCTTTCGAAATAAAAAATGATCCTGCTTTCAAATATAATTTTGAAAAGATAGTTTTAGATAATTTTATTAATATTATTTTAATGACTTCTACTATACTGAAATGGACTGTGTACTAAATTTAATCATTATTTACAATAGGAAAGTTCCATCAAATTGTAAGACACCTTCAATTTACAAATATCCAGAACTGACTAGGTTCGGAATTGTCTTTTTTAGGCATATTTAAAATATCTAATAGAATTTAGGACACTATTAATATAATTTGTACAATTTATAGGTTCATATTCCTTGTTTAGTATTCTCCTAAAATATTAAGATGTCATTTAGTTACTAGTACAACATTTTGACTTTCCATAGCCTACTTTAAATCATAATATATTTTTGTGCTATCCCGGAATATAATAGTATCAAAGCACCTACTGGGTTTTGATATACACCAGCCCTCTGGGGTGAGGAGGTCACGTGGTGCCGTTTTTGAGATAACATTAGGTCTATTTTTAAAGAGGTTTAATTACTTTTTAGTTATGGACTTAGTAAGTAAACTAAACGACATGAGTCGTTTATAATACGACAAAAATGTAAATGCTAGTGACAGCGTTAGTGCCAGAGAATAAAAATAATACAGAGTTTGACAATATTCCTTGTGATTTCGTTAGTTCCAAGCAAAGACCTTATACGTATTTCTTACTACTAGACTGTGTACCAAAATGTTTTGTTTAGCTGAAATGACATCTATCATCATACACCTAGGTTAGCTATTTCTTTATAAGCGGTAGCTAACCAAAAGCGATCCTGGCGAGAGGGTTTCCGCTGGTAGTGTGTCCTTGTCTGTCCTCTTGCTAGCTCAACTCATCATTGGGTTTGGTAAAATGGTAGAAAATTTTATATTTTTCTTTTTATGTTATACCAAAACGAACAATTCACAGACTTTGACACGTATTTAAATATTTCTAGAAAAGTATATCAATACTTCTACAGTTCCTTTTTAATCATTTCGTTGTATTTAAATAAATATTCATTAATACTGACTAAGAGTAGTAATTTTAAATATTTGGGCCTGGTAATACTAAATGTAGGATGGTGGCTTGCGGATTTTTTGGCGGACTTTGTTCGAGTGAAATTCAGCGGCAGTTAATATTATTTGCAAATTGATTCCTAGTGGAATACAATTGGTGTAGTTTTTTTTCTTAACTGTCTACGCAACTGGACAGTATGTGAAATCATAGAGATCCTTTGAGGTATATTTGGCTGCCGGTATTTCAAAGCACCGTCAGTAGACTGCAGGGTTTAGCTTGAGAGTAAGATCAGAGAGCTTTTTGTTCCAATCTATATGATGGTCTTGAAGAATGAAACTTGAAGAGACTTGGGATTTAAGGATTATTGAGTCCTCCCCCTCTCTTCGAACTTCAGATAACCCTTTAATACTCAATCGTAAACTGCTCAATTCCTATTCGAGTTCGGTGATATTTTCGTCGGTTCGGAGTGTGAGCGTGTTGTACGTTGCCAGGTCCAGTCGTCGGTATTTGTTGGGGTAGCCGGATCTCGTCCGGGATTCTTAGCACCCCTTGCCATACCGTAACCTCGACCGCTACCGTAGTCGAGGGTACAGGCTGCCGGGCAATATGGGCTATGTTTTATTTGTGCTATTCCTGGGGAGTGCTTTGCAGGCGGGTTGGCGATCGCAGTATGGTTGTTACAAATGCACAGAGAACGCTGCTGCCCATTCTCTGGTTTTTCCCTTAGTCGCCTCTTACGACACCCACGGGCATACATGGGATGGTGAAATTCTTTACGCCCGACACCATACGGTTAGTAATGTAGATACCAAAAAAAAAATCTTTTTTTTTATTAACTATTAATTAGGTAGGTTTAGATATCGCAGGTAGGTAGCATCAACATATCGGAATACTTAAACTATCGTTTTTACAATCAATTTGTCCCGTGTTCTGTTTGGTCATGGTCACCTTATTAGAGGTGACCATGAATTGTGATTGAATTGACGAGAAATAAATCAATTATGTTTTTGCATTTTGCGAAAAAAAGCGACATACGACCTCCTAGCAACGCCATAAAGCGATCACTGTCGAATTGCACTGGATGGAAAGAGAAGCACGATGGAATTTGTATGGATTTTTTTTATAAAATATAATAATATGAATTACTTAAAAATAATGAATGGACTTAAAAATATACGACAGTAAAGTTTTGCGTCCTGTTATGTCAGTATCACCGGACAATTTTTTTGAAGATCACGATAAGAGTTTACTTTGCTATTCAATTGTATCGAGGTTTTTGTGCGTAAACGTGTTTCGGCTACAACAAAGTTTTCGAAAATATGATCAAGATTAACATATCTTTTTGCCGCCTCCACATCTTCAATAGATTTTGCAAAAAAAAAAAAAAAAGAATGCCTATTTTGGTGATTGAGCCCCTTAAGAAGAACAAGGCACCGGTTGATGACGGAATTACGGCCGAACTCCTGAAGGCGGGTGGAAAACCAATACCCAAGGTCCTTCAGAAGCTGTTTAATGCCGTCATACTCGAGGACAAAAACGCCACAAGCAAGGTGCAGGGGTGTGGTGGTACTCTTCTTCAAGAAGGCCCCCTGACAATGCCCTACCGAAGAACTATAAGCCCATCTCACTTCTTAGCCATGTCTACAAGCTGTTTTCAAGAGTAATCACAAATCGTCACGGGCACAGATTTGACGAGTGCCAGCCTCCCGAACGAGCCGGATTCCGTAGAGGCTTTAACGCCGTAGACCAAACATACGCTGCGGCAGGTTATACAGAAGACCGAGGAGTACAACATAGCTGCTTCTCTGCTTAGCGAACATACACACATGGTACATCAATGTGTTGAAGTGTTTGTACAAAAACACCACCATGTCAGTTCGACTTTAGGATTAGACCCCGAAACCAATCCTTCTCCAGCGCGGTGTGAGACAGGGAGACGTCATATATCCGAAACTGTTCACCACTGCACTGGAGGATTTCTTCAACGTCAATGGCGAGTACATCACTCACATTCGGTTTGCTCACGATATAGTGGTCATGACTGAGACCACCTCAATACAATGCTCGATGACCTCAGTGCTTCCGAAAGAGTGAGTCTTAAAATAAACATGGACAAAACCAAGGTAATGTTGAATGCCCATGTTACACCCACTCCTATCAAGGTTGGAGACTCTACAATCAAAGTTATGGATGGATATGTCTACTTGGGACAAACGATCCAGTTGGGTAGGGCCAACTTCAAGAAAGAGTTTAACCGTCGTATCCGGATCGGCTGGGCAGCGTTCGGGAAGATGCGTGGTATCTTCTCGTTCAACTTATAGTCATCGGCAAGTAACTTGGCAAGGTTTTGGCGTAGTGGGGGTAAGTTCGCACATCGTACACTTATTGCCACAAAAAAGTGGTCACTTTTATTTCTTGTTATTTTTCAGAGGAAAGTTAAATAATGAAGAGGAATTCGTGAAGTTTATTAGGTATTATAAATAAAATATGTACAGTTACAAGCTAAAAAAAATATTTGAAAAATTTTGTAATTATTATGACACTGTTATCAAAATAATACAGTAACACTCGTAATAAAAACTAAATTCAAAACAATAACAACTACTCCTAACAAAAACTAACTTAACAAAATCTTAACAAAAACTCAACAAAAACAATGTTTACAACTTTCATGCACGCAAGTGTAATCGGGAGCGAGGACGGGGTGCGGGAGGCAAGGGTCGACTAACCCACCAATCGCGCGCTCGGATCGGCGTGACCTTGTACCCCGCGTCCCGCTTCACTACCAAGGAGACCTAAAAAATGACTTCTGCGCATCTAACGACTCTTGCCAAGTTACTTGCCGATGACTATACCACAGTGTTTGAAGACGAAATTATTTGACCAGTGTGTGTTGCCAGTGATGACTTATGGCTCTGAGACGAGGTCAATCACAGTAGGCCTCACCAGAAAGCGTAAAGTCACCCAAAGGGCAATGGAGACAGCCATGCTCGGAGTATCCTTGCGTGATCGAATCAGAAATGTAGAGATCCGCAAGAGAACCAGGTTTACCGACATAGCCCGAAGAATTGCCAAACTTAAGTGGCAGTGGGTAGGCACATTGCTCGCAGAAAGGATGGCTGATGGGGCAGTAAAGTTCTGGAGTGGCGGAAGGCCTCCCATCAGGTGGACCGATGACCTACCTGGTGAAGGTTACGGGGATCCACTGGATGCGGGACGCACGGGAATGGTTAATGTGGCGACGCCTGGGAGAGGCCTATGTCCAGCGGTGGACATCTTTCGGCTGATATGATGATGATGATGAGGTGTTTTTTTGATTTTTTATATATAAAAACACATAATATCTTTTAACATGATTAACAACATAACATAACATTGAAACTCATGTCGTGTATTTTCACTATCTACAATTTCCACTTAAAATATTACGTAATGAGCCCCTGACAATTTTATTGAAACGCCTAAACATTCCTGTTGCACCATATAAGTAACACTCAAATCAAAACCAAATCAATCAAAAGAATGTTTATTTTTCTGCCAGAAATAACAATTATTACAAAACAAAAAAAAACGGAAAATATTAACACTGTCGGTCCGGTATCTATCTATCCGGTAGCCTCAATCGGAGTAAAGAGCCTTTATAATTGCCCATTCGTATCACGGCACGATTCAGCTGCCGGAATAGATTTTGTGCTAAATAAAGCATGATGTTCATTTTGTTTGTTTTCAATGAAATACAAACAAATGCCTACGATAAATTAATTAACGTTGTTTTAGAAGATAGGCATCAATTGTTGCTAGATTGTAATTTCGTTCATTTAGATGATAATTTGATTATTTGGTGTGCTCATACTAAGTATTATGTTAAAGTGATGTTTTGGCAGATTGGAATACTTATCATGTCTTGAAAGCCGAACTATGAGTGACGGTGTTACCTAAGCGACTTGCCTGATGGCTTGGAGTGATTCGATTTATATCACATTGAGCGATTTTTACTACGCGAAACTGGCAGTACATTTACAGGCATCGCAATGCAAATAAAAAGTACAAAATTAACTTTTGTTTCGGACGTCAGCACGACGTCTTTGGTACCACTTGCTTTTATCGTTTTTTGAAACCGACTGCCGAAACGAAAGAAATTTTTGTACTTTTTAGTGTTTTGCTTTTGAAGTCGGTTTATTATTTTATTAGTTTTAGTTGAGAGATACGTAATCCAATAAAAAAAGAATGATCACGATTCAATTACTAGTTTCGGGGAAATGCGTGAACAAACATACACTTATGTTTAGCACACATGTTTAGCTCACATGCAATGCCATCAATATTATATAGATACGTATCGAATTGATAACTTCTTTTTTGGAGACGTTAATAAATAAAAAAGACGATCGCATTCGGCCATACGCGTGTAGGTGCGTATCTTTAGTTACCTTGACTAAAATGTGTGCATTAAGTTGTGTATGTAGGCCTAGCTCGACTCTGTATTAATATGCCTCAACATTTAGAGCCTTTAGAGCCTAAGGCTCGAAAAACAGTCTTACCAAACGATATCGCGTTAGAAAGGTCAACGAAAAGATGGATGGATTGGGTGAGGAGTCACAAGAACGAAAAGGGAGTCGGTGATAGCGGGACGGGGGACAGGCCGGCATGGAAGAAGAAAACGTGTTGCGCTAACCCCAAGTAACGTGGGATAATGATTTTTTTCCGTATAACATAGTGTAAGTAATTTGTAAAGTTATGTCTAACACAGACAAAAAAACGACAATCGCACCAAAGCCGTCAGGCGTATTTTAATGAAATTCACCATCTCAAAGACAATATAATTAACTACATTTTGATTTAAGGTTTTTTTTTCAAGTAATAGAATAGGAAGGAAAGTTTAAAAAAACGACTGAATTTTGGGTCGCGCGGGTGAGAAACGAGTGCGCGTTTTGTTCCCTCAAGTTCGCTGGTGATTGTCATGGTCTTAAGTAATCAGAACCCAATTATGTAGATACCAATACCAACAAATTATTTTTGGCATTTTTTACTACCTTGTTTTTCAAAAAGACACAATTTCTACCATTCTTTTATTGGTCTCATTGTAAGGTAGAATTTTTGACTTACTCACCAGCTAATCCAGGGGTAGGCAGTAGTCTGAGACTATTATAGGGATGGTTTCGCATGATGTTGTCAGAAGTAAAAAATCACACAGTTAGTCAACTAATTTGAACTTCACAAATACAGTCCATCACTACAGTTTCTTAAGTATAATTAAGTAAGCACCACTTCCATTCAAAGGGATACCATTATCCTTAATATTCAACACTGGAGATAGGCTATCTCAAACGGCATCGTTCAGTCGATGTAGCTGTGTTCAAGCATCGTTCAGATCAAGATACCATGTGTATTCGGAGCCTGCTGCTAAAGTTGTTGGATGTAGATCTTATGATTAGCTAACCATATTTATGTTTATTTATTAGTAATATAAAATTCACCTAAAAAGCCCTGCCAAAGAAAAAAATCATGATAAACATCACTACGCACATGTTTTACTAGCTAGACATTTAGACAAATCTATATAATACTTACAGCGCCTGTCGATCCTATGGGATCTCTTAAACTTAAGCCTGGACCCATGCCGCCTTCTAGTCATCCTGATGTATTGAAATCAACGTTCCTTTGGATATATAAATATATTGTATGCAAAATGATTACAATAATAAAGAAATGTCATTCTTGTCAACCATAGACATTGAGCGTTCATAGATTAGTAGACGTATGTCATGATTTACTTTAGGCAACTAATTGTAATTTATCATTTAATCTTTTGTTTATTAGTTGTTTGTTGAATTAATAGTTACACACAATTCTAATATATTTTTAAATCAAATTGCTTACTCTCATTATAAATGATAAATGATTTTATTTCCGTAAGTTGGTTTGTACAAACACTTTTACATGTCGATCATATTTTTTAAAACTAGATGAGGTCGGCATTTTCTATCTGACTACTCTGAGAAGAAAGGCCGAAACAAACTCAGAGGTCACAGTCTCTTTTAAAGTCCAGACAAAATCTTGATTATATTGTAAGGCATCTTTTTCTCCTTACTCACCAGCCAGCTCAGGGGTAGGTATTCTGGATGAGACAATTGCAGGGATGACTTCGCATGAGGGTCGATAGAAGTAAAAGTCTTTATATTTGGTCAACTATTTTATTAATTCCCTGGCATCACTACTGCATCACAATTTTATATGTATCACACTTACTTGTGGATGGTATATAAACTACCCTTTTAAACTTAGCTTCAGATATGTGATATCACAACCAGCATCATTCCCTATGTGCCGATTGCATCACGTATTTCACCACCCGAAGTATCATGGGTGTCCGGAGCCTGTTGTTAAATGCTGTGTTGCTTTTCTCAATGCATGTAGTTGACCTTTTTTATTTTATTAATGAATCTTATAATTAATCCTAAGAAGCCCTGTCGATGGGAGAAAATGCGGTATTAGCATCATACAAGCACATGTCTCACAAGCATGAAAATATAGTTCAATTCCACAAATACTCACAGCGCTTGCTGGCACATTATTGCTTTAAATTTAGGGCTGATTCACTGTCTCGTCCGAGTCATTCAGGTTTTTCTTAGTTTCCTTTTCACCAAGCTCTGATTTTTTATTGCCTGTTCGGCATCCATTCGTAATGAAAAAGAAATGTCACTCTCGTCGGCCATAGACATTGAGAATTTTATTGACCCATAGAGATGTCATGTCTATATCTTCTTTAAATAATTATGTATACCAGAAATTAATAGGCTAGACATGTAGGAGATTGTGTGCTTGTTGAATTATATTAATGCACACAATATTTAACGGGTTTCGTAAAGAATTTACAATAATTCCGTCCCGATCTCAGCGCCATCTAGTCCCAAAGTGCCTCCACCACCTAGTGACACACCTAGGTGAAAAGGTACTGTCTAACCACTCCAAACAGATGTCACGTGAGGTCGCAATACTGTTGAGGGTGCGTTAGTACATGTAGGGATATGATACGTCACGCGCCTACTGAACCTATAAGCCTAACAGTCCCTACGACTATAATCCCTATAAGCCCTACAGCCCTAACCTACCATATACCTAGTAGTGATATATAAATATATAAATAAGTTCAGGATGTCTGCACCATGCGACCTAAGGTTACAGACGGATAGTAGACAGGATGTCCAGGTTCGGGAAGGATAAACTCACTGCCAGCTCGCAGACTCACGAGACTGATCAGAGATGGCTAAAGGTGTCTTGGCCACAGTGAGGGGTAATGAGACAAGAATATAAAATTCAAATCTGGTTTATTTTACAAGATGTACAGCTTATATACTAATTTAACTTAATACACACTATTATACAAAGTTGTATGTGTTTCATGCGTGTAAGATGCAACTCAGTCATTATTTTAACTAGGCCGCTCGTGTAGTCGTCGCCGGGCCAAGTGCTGATTCGATGTTCAAAGGTTAACATTGAACATTCTGGCGACTCCTCAGGGACAGGACCGTAGTTGGTACAGCTCAATGGTTTCGTATGGTCTGGCCTGGCCTTCTCCAGTTTGCTGTGCTTGAGTGGGCACCCTGCGTGGTATGCTGCTGACGTTCGAGGGCAATTGAGTAGGTGGCGCAGTGTTTCTTCTCGCAGTAATGACGGCTCTAAGTCGATTCAACACCTGTGGACCAAAATAAATTAAAACAAAATGCTAAAGTTATGATTATGAGTGAAGTACTGATGCTAGCTATGTATGTATGAGACTGTAACTGTTTCCAAATTGTGTTATCTAGTTGAGTCTGTAAGCTAGTTTCAGATGTGACTAAATGGTCAAAAATTCCTTTTGTCCTGTCTAACACTACTTCTTCTTTCGATATATCTTTAATGTTTGTTTGTAAAATCTGCGTATTAATGGAGAAATTCGTTGTTTTAGAATAAGAAGCTAGCACTGTCACAGTCGTTGTTCTTTTTGCAGCAAGTATGTTTTTAAGTGTTTTAATAACGCAATTCTCGGCGATATATAGAACTCCAACATCGTGAATCGTTATTTCTTGTCTTTGTCCGTCACACACAATCGATATGGCTACTGGTTTTGTCGTTACGAAGAGCCAAGTGTTTTGCATGAATAATTGCTTCCATACAATATCTGTCGACATTTTGTAGATTTCTGACGTGCATTAAGTTTGTGTGTAGTTCTCAGTTCTAAAAAGTTGATCAACTATGCAATTTTTATTTAATTGCATGTTCTTGACAGCTACAGGATAGCAGACAAATTCTGTATTGCTATGAAGACAATCTTTAAATTCTTCTTGACTCAGTTCAAAGTAACGCTCGTTGTTGTAGTCGAACCCCATGAAAGTCTGCTGAATAGAGAAGCACTCGAACGATCCATCAGTTTTCCTCTCTGGAATAGGCGTGACATGTATGAGTGTATACTTTGTTACGTCGTGTATTGGAAAGTGAGCATATACTCTTATGTGAGTAGTATTTACATTCATCTCAGTCTGTATTATTTGATCCTGAATGATTTTTAAGTTTGATGGTAACTTTTGATTAGCCGTTTTTATTATGTTGCTGACATGTGTTGGTGTTAATATGCTATATACACTTGCTTTTTGTAAATAAATTTCAAGTAAACCTGTATAGTAATCCATTATTTCATTGATGAAATTGTTTGCTAACTCATAGGCTTGCATTACTTGTATTTTAACGTGGTTGTTGTCAATCTTTTTATACCAAACATTGTTCTGATTCATAAATGATATTGCTTCATTTAGTTTTGCTTGGAATTTATCTAGTTTTTTTTTTGATTTGCTCTTCAGTTTGGTTTACAGCTGTGATTGTAGATATCATTATTTTTGTTTGATGGTTGGCAGCATCAATAAGTTTCTGCTGGTTGTTATTTAATGTATCTATGTCTCTGTATACTTCGTCATTAACTCCAAACACCGATGTTAAGAGTTGACCTAATACACCTCTTTTCTTCCTATTATTTCTTATTTCTGTTAGGTATCCTTTTGTTGTCTTAAACTTTGTTTTTTCTTCGTTTAAATGGTGATAAAATTCGTTGCAATGCGTTTCGTACATGATTTTTTGCGTATTTATGCAAAATTGTTGGAATTGTGACGTTATTTTTTCAATCTTTCCTTGGTCTAGTTCTAAACTTTCTCTCTCGTAGTCTGTTTCAATTCTAAACATTCCTCGATTGATAGTTGCAGTTCCTATTTTTTCCACATACAATCCTGGATCTATATTTTTTAATGTGTATGTAGGCGTACTTGATACGGTGCCAATTAATAAAACAAGTATTGTTTGTAATAGTAAATCCTTTATCCAATTTTTCGGTGATCGTATACCTCTTCTGTTTGTGGTAGCTGTTGATATGTTACATTGTGTAGCCGTTTGTATGTCTTTACTCGTTGTACCAATTTCTTTGTTTTCGTTTACAGGGAGCGGGATCAATGTATGAATTGATCTCTTCTGTTCAGCTCCTGTTGATTTTTTAATTGTTACCACTCTAACTACCCCATCATTTCCCGGGTGGACTTCTGTGATTTTTGCCAACGGCCATTTACTTGGTTTTACATTGTCATCTTTTACTAGTATTACAGTTCCAATTTTAGCATTTTCATGTGCTTGTTTCCACTTGTATCTTTGCTGAAGTTGATGTAGATAGTCTTTTGTCCAACTGTTCCAAAAATCTTTTTTCATCTTTTGTATCTGTTTCCATCTATTCATTAAGTCAGTATTAATGTTTTCCATCGGATCTGGTGTTCCTACTGCTTCTCGGCCAATAAGAAAATGACTTGGAGTTAGTATAGTGTTGTCATTAACATCTTCGGTTTGCGCACACAATGGTCTTGAATTCAAACACGCTTCAATTTGGTGTAGTAAGGTGGTCATTTCCTCGTATGTTAGAGTCGTATCTCCGATTACTCGTCGTAAATGATGTTTCACTGACTTTACGCCAGCTTCCCAAATGCCACCGAAATGTGGAGATGACGGAGGAATAAAATGCCACTCAGTTCCTATGTTTGTTATTGCGCTTTGGAATTGCGGCGATTGCGTGATTTGTAATATTTCTTGATGTAAGAAGTTGGCTGCACCTACGAAATTTGTTGCATTGTCACTATACATGTGTGACACATGACCTCTACGTGCCATGAATCTGCGTAGCGCAGCGATAAATGTTTCTGTTGTCAAATCTCCCACCAATTCTAGGTGTATTGCTTTTGTTGCTAGGCATACAAAGACAGCAATGTATGACTTGTAAGACTTGTGACCTCTTCCTTTCATAGTTCTGGTTTGTATTGGACCTGCATAATCCACTCCAGTATGACTGAATGGATATGATTCCGTCACTCGTACTTTTGGTAGGATTCCCATTTTTTGCGAGTTTGTGTCTGCTTTGTATCGTATGCACTTCACACATTTGTTACTAACGCTCTTCACTTTTCTTTTTCCATTAATGATCCAGTATGTTTGTCGTAAATATGCTAATGTTAATTTGTTGCCTCCATGCAACGTTTTTAAATGTGCGTCTTGTATAATTAGTGACGTTACATGATGGTTGTATGGTAACAGTATTGGATGTTTCTGGTTGTAAGGCAATCCAGAGTTTTGTAACCTGCCTCCAACTCTTAGTAATCCATCCTCGTCTATAAATGGATCTAAAGTGGATAGCTTTTTATTTTTCTTCATAGGCTGTCCTCTTTGTATAGTTTTCAATTCTTCTTCGAATTCCTGTTGTTGTATTTTCAGAATTATTCGTTTTGTTACCTTTTTTAATTCAACGCAAGAAATTGGTTTATTTATTGTTTGCTTGTTTGCAAATCTATAGCAGTAAGATAACACCCTTAACATTTTATTTAAACTGGAAAATCTATTCCAGAGATCGTTCTTTTCTATCTCAGTTGTAACACTTGTAACTGTGTGACACTTTTTGATTTCCTCAGTCGGCTGTGGCATACGTCTCGTGGTGGGTATCTGATCGGTTTTTAACCATAGTGGACCATTCCACCATAAGGAATAGTTAACAAGTTTTTCCGGCTCAAGGCCTCTTGAAATGATATCAGCTGGGTTATCAGTAGATATTACATGGTTCCACTCTGCGTTCGGTACAAGTTGTCTAATTTGTGATACCCGATTAGCTACGAAAGTTTGCCAGCGTCCAGGCTCTCCTCTTATCCAGCCTAAGGTGATCATGGAATCCGTCCAACAAGATATCGTGATATTCTTACAATTGAGCGCTTCTTTAACTTTTTCGATCAAAATGGCTAGTAGGAGTGCTGCACATAACTCGAGACGAGGTAGAGTAGTCTTTTGTTTCTTCGGTGCCACTTTTGATTTTGCTTGTAATAATGTAATGTAGTAGTTGTTATTGATTTTTACACGGCTATATACGACCGCTCCGTAAGCTTTCTCGGACGCGTCGCTGAAACCATATAGTTCATTCTCTGTGCTATCAGTTATGTGACACCACCGCGGAATTTTTATTTTTTCTATACTTTTAAGGTGTTTTTGTACTTCAATCCATTTTTTCTGGAATATGTTATCAACAGGTTGATCCCATCCTATCTCGTTAGTCCACAGTTCTTGTATAAGCAGCTTCAATTTAATTATAATTGGTGCTAACCAACCCAGGGGATCGAATATTTTCGCTACTTCTGACATAATCCATCTTTTTGTTGGTTTTTCTTTTTCCATTATAGTTATTTGAAAATAAAAACTGTCTTCCCGTGGTGACCATGAAATGCCTAATGACTTCCTGGACTCGTCTAATGGTAGCTTGAGTAGTTGATCGTCTTTGTCTTCCGCAGGTATATTTTCGAGGAGCTCTGAACTGTTTGACGACCATTTTCTAAGTTTAAAGCCACCCTTGTTTAACATGGATATTAGCTGACTTTGAAGTTCTTTAGCTGTGCTTTCCTGGGAATCTCCAGACAAAATATCATCCACGTAGAAATCTTGTAATGTAGCTTGACTCGCCATTGGGTAATTATCTTTTTCGTCTATGGCAAGTTGTTGTAGTGTTCGTACCGCAAGATAAGGTGCGCTAGTTGTACCGTATGTAACTGTTGTAAGTTCATATTCACTAATTGCTTGTTTGGGAGAAAGTCTCCATAATATTCTTTGATGTGCGAAGTCTAAATCATTAATTTTTATGAACCTGTACATTTTCATAATATCCGCCATGAAGGCAAACTTATGTTTTCACCATCGTAGCAGTATAGTGGATAAATCTTGTTGTAGTCGTGGACCTTTATACATATTGTCGTTAAGGCTTATTTTTGTGCTGCTTTTGCTGCTCGCATCAAAAACCACGCGTAACTTTGTAGTAAGTGAGTCTTCCTTAATTACTGCCTGATGTGGTATGTAGTATTTTCCTAAGTTGTAGTTTTTTGTATCTACTTTTCTCATATGACCCATACGTAAATATTCGTTCATAAATTCAATGTATTGGTGTCGTAAATTTTCATTTTTTGCGAACTGTCGTTCTAGTTGTAAGAGGCGAGCAGCGGCCTTTTTGCGCGATTCGCCGTTTATGTTTAAGTTTAAGTTTGTATCCTTAAACGGAAGTCGTACCGTGTATGTTCCATCTAGGTTTCTTATCGTTGTTTCTTTATAGTAGTTTTCACAGGCCTGGTCGTCCTGTGTGAGTTTGTAGTTTTGTGGAATTTCTTCTAATTCCCAAAATTTCGTAAGTTGTCGTACCTCTTCAGTGCAAGCCACCATACTCAGTATTTTGGCTCCACTATTCGTGTCATCGGGATAAAATCCGGATAAAATCCACCCTAACTGTGTGTTTTGAGCGATAATTCCGTCCCGTAGTCTTTCGAAACCGTGTAGTAGTATTTTGCTATGGTCTTGGGCACCTAATATTATATCAATTGGTCCCTTTTTATAATAAGTTGGGTCAGCTATCAGCGCATCATCCAAGATTTTTTCTTGTAATTGTTTTAAGTCATGCCTTGGTAATGAACTTGTTAGTTTTGGTAGTATTATTAGCGTTACTGGCAGTTTATAATCGCTAGAGTACCTTGGTTGTAAAGTAATGTTGATTGTATGGTTTGATGTTTTTGGTTTTTCATCTCCGATTCCTTTTATTTCGGCTCGGATTTTTTGACGTGGGTAAGCCAGCAGTTGTGCCACTTCTTCAGTGCAAAATGAAGCTTCTGATCCTTGATCACATAACACTCTCAACAACTGCGGCATCCCGTCATAAGAGGTAGTTTTTACTATAGCGGTAGCGAGTAAAGTTGTATTTTTAGTGTTGGTATTTGTTGCCGATAAATTCGACGTTGTTATATTTTGAGGCTTCTCTATTCCTACATTTTTTGTTGTGTATTTTTTGGCGTTATTACTATTTTGAAACGGTTTAGATTGGTGTAATAATGTGTTGTGCCCCTTTTGTTGACAAATATCGCATTGTTTGTAAACTGCACTCACACACTGTTTCCGATCATCGTGATTTAAGCAACGCTTGCACATTCTTTTTTCCGTGACGGCTTTGTATCGGTCGCTGACGCATAACTCTTTGAAACTAGGGCAAGAATGAATACTATGATCCATACTTTGACAATGCCAACAGCGTTTATATTTTTCCGATGTTTGTTTATTACGTGATTGTTGACCATTAGTATGTGATAACGACCCGTCAAATGACTTAAGACAACTGAAACGGTTTTCCATGAATTTCATCATCTCGTCGAAGGATTGTAATTTATTCCTGTTTTGTAATTGGTCTTCATACTTGGTATTTGTTTCCTCGTCCCATTTTCTACTGACTATTCTTATCAATAGAGGGCCCCAAGATGGTGTATTTATGCCTTGATTTTTCAGTGCCTCAAGACATTCATTTATAGTGTCGTGCATGTCTCGTAATTGTACCGCGTTTGCTCGTTGCATTTTAGGTAAATCTAATAATTTGTCAATAAACTTAGTAGCAATCATGCGCTCGTCTTCATATCTCTGCGTAAGCAATTTCCAAGCTGTTTCGTAATTTATTTCGCTAATTGTTAAGTGACGTATTAATCTTGCTGCGTCGCCTTTTACGTGTGTTTTAAGATACTGCATTTTCTCTGTAGAAGAAATTGAGTTATCTTCGTGAATTATTTTTCTAAATAAATCTTGGAATGTGTACCAAGAGTCATAGTTCCCCGCAAATATGGGAATATTTATTCGTGGAAGTTTTACTGACGATTTTGTCGACATAGCTTTTTCACCCGAGTTTTGGATTATTCTTGCTTCTAACAAATTTATGATGATGTCATAATCTGTCTGTGTATTCTCGAAGCAATTATCCTTGAAATAGCTATTGTCCAGTGTGCTTTCAGCCATCAGTAATTCGATGTGCGTCTCTTCAATTTCTAGCCATTGTTTTTGTAAGGTTTGTAATAGTGTTTGTAAATGCCATATTGGCTTATCCTGAGTAATGGATTCCTTAGCCTGAGATATTTTCTTGGATATCTGTGACATTCGGAACAGTTGTATAAACAGTTTTGGGCTACTGACAACCCCCTTGTCTTCATCTTCGTCTAGAAGTCGTGGTTCATAAATACTTTGTACGTGTTGTAGTCTTTCCTCACATTTTCTGAGGTAGTTGATTCCTTCGTCGTAACATTTCTTAATGTTACCAAAGTAGTTTGTAGTAATGTACTTATGAGTTGACAAGATCTCTTGATCTTGTAGTTTCAAGTGGTTTTCTTGAACTCGCTGGAAAACCTGGTCTAATATTTTCTCCCGTTCGTTGAAGTATTTTTCCGTTTTCCTTGTGGGCGAGTCCTTTTTCAGGTTTGAGACTATCCTTTTGATCTCACTGTAATCCGCTTCCTGGCTCCTGATTAGTTCGTTAACTTCCTGTATCTCCATAGTGCTCTTCTTTCCCACTTCTCTAACGGCCCTATCTACCTAACTCAATAGTCAAGTCTGTCAAAGTCAATTCCTACAGTAATAAGGGGACCGCGTGATTGAAAGAAATTTCAAATGCTCGAAGGACCAAAATGTCTAACCACTCCAAACAGATGTCACGTGAGGTCGCAATACTGTTGAGGGTGCGTTAGTACATGTAGGGATATGATACGTCACGCGCCTACTGAACCTATAAGCCTAACAGTCCCTACGACTATAATCCCTATAAGCCCTACAGCCCTAACCTACCATATACCTAGTAGTGATATATAAATATATAAATAAGTTCAGGATGTCTGCACCATGCGACCTAAGGTTACAGACGGATAGTAGACAGGATGTCCAGGTTCGGGAAGGATAAACTCACTGCCGGCTCGCAGACTCACGAGACTGATCAGAGATGGCTAAAGGTGTCTTGGCCACAGTGAGGGGTAATGAGACAAGAATATAAAATTCAAATCTGGTTTATTTTACAAGATGTACAGCTTATATACTAATTTAACTTAATACACACTATTATACAAAGTTGTATGTGTTTCATGCGTGTAAGATGCAACTCAGTCATTATTTTAACTAGGCCGCTCGTGTAGTCGTCGCCGGGCCAAGTGCTGATTCGATGTTCAAAGGTTAACATTGAACAGGTACACTTGAGACACCAGATGTCCCCGGGAGTCGTCGCGGCAATATATTTGTTACAATATCATGTGAAGACCATGTAGACTGATGTCTGAAATGATCGTTTTGAGGAAAGAGCCAACCAGATTGAGTGGACCTGTCCAGTCAATACACGCATTTGTCAATAACCGAGGAGCTCAACTCAGAATTTAAGGAGCTCAACGATTCGACGAACAATACCAAAGAAAGGCCATTCGGGTAGGCCGCATAAACTACTCAAACTGCCAGACCATGATTAAAAACTAAGATAAATTAAAATTAAAAACAAACAAAAAATAATGATCCACATAGTCTCCACATTCACAATAATTAAAATAAAATAACAATAAAAACTACACAATATATTACTGAAAAACAATGATAAATACTAATTTAGTTTTTTTTTAATATTTACTTTAAAAAGTAAACATTCTTGCAAGAAAACAAAAAAAAAAAAAAAAAAAAGTCACGGCGCAAAATATCAAAAAAAAACAAAATTAATTGGAGCAGCTCAATCCAAAACCCTTTTGTCCTCAACGTAATCTTTTATGGTATAAAACCCTTTCTGGTAAAACTCAAACCGTTTAATAAATGATTTGAACTTATTAAGACTTAGATCTTGTACGTGGCTTGGAAGCTTATTATAAAAGCGTACACATTGACATCTAAACGAGCCACCTATTTTCTTGGGCCTTGTTGTAGGAACTAAAAATGTGTGTTTGTTCCTAATATTTATGTTATGGATATCACTGTATTTTTTAAACAATTTTACATTTTTATGGGCATATAAAAGATTTTCATAAATATACTGGAAGGCACAGTCTTTATATTAGTCTACTTAATTTTCTCTCTGAGGGAGTGTCTCGGGCTTAATTTATAAATTCATCAAACAGCTCTTTTCTGCAAAACAAAGATAGTCTGGATGTCGGCGGCATTTCCCCAAAACAGAATACCGTACGACATTACACTATGAAAATAGCTAAAGTATATAAACGGGCTGTCTCTATGTCAGTTAAATTACGATTTTTTCTAACAGTATATAATATTAAATCAACTTATAAAAGCTGCAAGACTGCAACACATCAATTCTGCTTAGTGGATAAAAACAAAACTCTGGATCGCGTACGATCGGTAATTTCTTAGCCATTAGTTCTGTTCAGTCGACCGAATTTTCACTTTTGGTCAAAAAAGTTTGGTGACGTCGGTATTTCTGATATTATTTTTCTATTGCTCCACCATGGGCTTTTAGAGCAAGGCTATTTCCATTGTGCGTAAGGGACATACATGTATGCCTACAAGTCCTATTATATTTACCAAGATATTAGATTCTGATATTATTAATAACCGTAGATTGTTGATGATAAACATTTTTTACAGGAGGTTATAGAAATAGCCTATAGTAGACCACAGCTGAAACCACCAACCACCACTCCAACCACTCACCATTCATTTTAGTTCTCTGCAAATCTCATTACAATCTCATACACAGAGTGTAGCTAGACACTCTCGCTTACCATCAGGTGAGATAGTAGTCAAACGTGAGCCAATCAATAATAATAATTAAAAAAACAACATACCCAATGGAGTTCCAGCTTAAGTTTGCCGATTCTTGAAGTCTATGAAGTCTGCACCCAAAAACATACCTACCTACCCCAATGGTCAGTTCTAGAACTAAAGTAGCAGAAATATTGAAAGTTAAGCAATATTCGATAACAGTTTCGAGTGAAAAGGATCAATTTCAATCACACCTGTCCAAAATTATTATGAAAAATCAAATCTTACTTGCTTTTTTGCAACACATGGTTCTAATCTAAAAACCCAAGTTTCTGATCAAAAAATATAATATGAAAAGTAGATTCCAGTTTTATAACTTTACTTAAATTTCAAAGGTAAAACGATTTTATTTATTTATTTGTTTATCCTCGCACTGGAACGCCTTGCAGCAATTACACCAATGGAGCAAAAAGATGAAGGCATTGCAACATGATATTTTGTTCTAATGCGTTCTTGAGTCCCGCAGGCAGGTGTCACGGGAAAATGTGTCAAATTGTTTTCATAGAATGTATAGCATTTAGTTGCCAGTGGTCTACCTCCGCCTCTTTGCATCGGTCGTATAGGACTTCTTCCTACAGATTAACTTGGAAAACTCTTTGTCTTAAAAGATAACTTCCTCCTCAAGATGGGGGTTTTCGGATGGTTCTAGTCTTCGGTTATTATTGCGACATCTCTCCGCAGAGCATGGCAATGGTTACTATTCGTCTTGCCCTGTCACTTGTACTAACTTACTTTATAAAAATCTCATTTTTTTATAAGTATTTTGTTTATGTTATTATTTTTTTACAGAAACTTTGTATCTACTCATACGCATGTCCACAAAACTATACACATTTCACAACTAAATACATTCACCCGCATCTCATTATCACTCCATTATTCTTTAATACTCGTAAGAATATCTATATTATCATTGTTCACACACACCCAAAACGAAAAACGCTCAACATACAATCACTCCGAAATCGCAAACCCAAACACCAAAAATTTATGGAAAACAAAATTCGCTGATCTAAACAATGTAAACAATTTAGAAAATTTAGTTCTGACGGAATTGTATAGCTGTGAACCTGAATCTTGTAAAGCTACTATAGCAAAACCCAATTCATTTTTAAAAATATTGCAGCAAAATATTAGAAGTATAAACAAAAATTTTCTCAGCCTGAATACTTTACTGAAACGATTGCAACTGAGTTGTGATGTTATAATTTTGTCTGAGTGTTGGCTTTCGTCCGTTAACAACTTACCACTTGTGCCTGGGTACTCTGCTTTTGCAACTACGCGTAACTATAACCAAAATGACGGTGTGGTCGCTTACATAAATAACGACATTAACTTCAATATACAAGAACCAGATATCTCAGAAGCCAACTGCCTACTCATTGAAATAAATGAAAAGACCGCCATAATTGCTATATACAGACCGCCTAGTTTTCACACATTAGATATTTTTTTACGCACTTTACAGAAACTGCTATTAAAACTATCCGGTTTTAAAAATGTAATTTTGATGGGAGACATTAATATAAATATCAAGGAGTCAAATGTAACTACATCAAGCTATCTCGACCTGCTTTCTTTCTTTGGTATGATACCAGTACATTATGAACAAACTAGAGGGTCTAGTTGTCTGGACCATGTGATGATTAACACTAAAATGTCTTCTCTTACTTTTATTCTTCAGTCTGCAGTTACTGATCATGAGGCTACCCTATTCTGTCTGCGCTTAAGTGGACAAAACCCCAAAGCAAAATTTATGAACAAAATTGATTTTGAGAATCTGAAAAATGACTGCAATAATATTGACTTTGATAATCTATACGATAATAGCATAAATCCTAATGACCTCATGACTTATTTAATTCAAAAATTACAAAAAATCATAATAAATAACACAATTAATATTAAAATTCCCAGAAATAAAATTGCCATAAAACCATGGATTACTCCTGGCCTCCTGAGGTGCATAAGAACAAGAGACAGAATGCATTATAAACTAAAACACAATCCTGACAATAATACCTTAAAAATATCCTACAAAAGATATAGAAACTTTTGTAATGACATAATAAAAAAATGTAAGAGACAATATGACAGTAATATGCTTGCTTCGGCTGGAAGTGATAACAAAAAACTTTGGTCCGCTATTAAAAGTATTACCAATCTAAAAAAATCAAATTCACCTCCGTTGGAACTTTTGCATGTTAGATCATCCCCACAGGATTCAGTTAACTTAGTAAATTCCTACTTTGCAAACGTGGGCATGGAGTTGAAAAGTAAAATTCCAAATGGTCTTTCTCCACTCCCAACGAACGCAACAAATTTTGTCAAGTCTTCTTGTAACTCTTTTGTGCTTTTGGAGACGACTGAGGAGGAAGTTGAAGGGGTCATCAGCAGCCTCCGCTCAGATTGTGGAGCAGGGTGGGACAATATAACGTCAACGGTCCTTAAGAATTTAAAAAGCCATATAGTCCCTCCCCTTACTTATATCCTTAATAGATGTTTGGCAGAGGGCATTTTTCCAGAATCCCTCAAAAAATCAATTGTCATCCCTATTTTTAAGAGTGGTAGCAAGGAAGAAGTGGCAAACTATCGGCCAATTTCCTTGCTCACCTCTATTTCAAAGGTGTTTGAAAGGATTATTAATAGCAGATTTGTGAAATTCTTGGAAGAGAAAAACATATTGTCACCTAACCAGTATGGCTTCAGAAAAGGAAAATCTACAACCGACTGTATTCATACATTCACTGAGCATATTGTGAGTAAATTAGATAATAAGAAAAAATGCTTGACTATCTTTCTAGACCTTCAGAAAGCTTTTGATACTGTGTGCCCACGTATACTAATTTCCAAACTAGAACATATGGGAATAAGGAACACGCAATTAAAACTATTCCAGAACTATTTACAAGATCGAAATCAGTCAGTTCGGATAGGCAATACGCTGAGTAAAGAAAGACCGATAAATATTGGAATCCCACAAGGAGGTATCTTAGGACCCCCCCTCTTCCTTTGCTACATAAATGACCTTTGCCAGCTAAACATTAGAAACTGTCATGTAATGTCTTATGCAGACGACACTACCTTAACATTTTATGGAAACTCATGGGATGAAGTTTTTGTTGCGGCTCAGGAAGGCTTTAATATAGTGACTCATTGGCTTGCACTTAACAAACTGACCTTAAATGCCAGTAAAACTAAATATATAGAGTTTAAAATACACAATGTAGCATCACATACCAATAATTTAAATATTTATGCACACACATGTAATCCTTTAACCACAAACTGTACCATGTGCCCAATAATATCAAAAGCAGAATCAATAAGATACTTAGGCATAATAATCGATGAAAACTTATCTTTCAGACAGCACATTTCACATCTGGTCCAGAAAACAAGAAAACTCATTCATGTTTTTAAAAATCTTAGGCATGTAGCGAGTTGGAAATTGGTTAAAACTGTGTATGAATCTCTTTGCCAATCAATCCTATCGTATGGTATTTCCACCTGGGGCGGCTCGTTTAAAACGAATATCTTAAATGTTGAAAGAGCTCAACGACTTCTTCTAAAAGTTGCTCTCTTCAAACCACGTTTGTGTGCAACAACTACCCTCTATAACGAAGCAAATGTATTAACGGTCAGGCAGCTTTATATACTGCTAACAGTTGTAAAAAAACACTCCTCTATAGACGGTCCTACAGCTACAGCTAAACAGAAGGTTAATACTAGGCGATTCTATGAAGTCTGTGAAACAACTCCGGTAAGAACATCTTTTGCCCAGAATTTCTTCAATTTCAGAGCAAGCAGACTATATAATAAGATTAACAAAGTTCTTGAAATTGTTAAATTGTCTAGTGTAGAATGTAGAAAGAAGCTTACAAAGTGGCTTTTAGAACTCGATTACGAGGAAACGGAAAAACTGCTTTCAATCCTATCCTAGTTTAGCGTTTTTTTCATAAACACATACCGTCATCTTTTTACGCACACATTCATGCACACATCCATCTTTATACGTACTCACACAAAACACCATCCTATTATCTCTCTGTCACACACACACACACACACACAACACCACACCACACACACGACACCTTCCACTTCACACTTCGCATACTAACAAACAGACACAAGCGTTTTTAATTTTTGATTTATTATTGTTTAAAAAAAAACAAAAAATTTGATAGCCTTTTTTTTGTCATTGTTTCTTACATTAGTCCTACATGCCTAAGTTCTACATTAATTTGTGTAAATCCCAATCTCGGCGAGGGGGGCCAGGAGTCCATAGCACAGGGTATCCTAGTTTGGATTCCTGACTCCCACAAACCATTGTACGTCCAATATTTGTAACATAAAATAGAAACAAAATTGTACTTTGTGGGAGATAAATAAATATATTATATTAAATATATTATATTATAAAAAAAAAAAAATATATATTATATTATAAATATATTATATTATAACCCTATTTTGACGAATAGTAACGATGTACAAACGCACATCTTCGTAGTTGTTGCCCGTGTGTGTGTGCGTTGTACAATTTCAGTTCTCCGTTTCAGCATTGGGCGGTCCACTATTTCAAACTATTAAGAATTCACCCAATTGCTGCAACCTCATTTTTTAATAAACGTATCGTAATAATGCTTTAAAAGAAATATAGGAAATATAGTAAAGTTTGGCAAGAAAACTAACACTAATATAATGCTAACGTATATCGAAAAACATATTAAACTTGATAATTAACTTTTACAAATTTGAAAACCCTAGCATTATTCTTATATAAATTATAACATTTTCGAGATAAAAACGCTTTCCTGAAAAGTAGTTATTTTGTAGATAGCTATAATAATGTTTTTTACTGTAGTAAATTTAATTTTGTTTCTACATTTTCTCTCTGACATTTACAGACAAATTAAATATTACGAGTATTTTGATAAAATTAAACGAACATATATTATTACTCTCTAGGATATTTCACATGACTATAATTATTAAAACTTTCGCCACCCACTAGTTTTAATGAAGCTATTTTCGAGCATATTTGTCTCTCAGGTAATATGTTACTAACAATTCACTTGAAAATTTTTGCAAATGATGTCCTACAGTTTTCATATTTAAAAAGAAAACTTATTTTATTTGTTGATTATAAAATAAGTGCGATGAAGAATGATGGATGTTTTCCAGATTTATTTAATATGATTTATCAGTAATAAACGATTATTCGGTTTTGCATAAGGTATCACCTGCGTAAAAGTCGAAAATTGCCGGAATTTAAAAGCATTCTATGTTTCTTCCAGGCCATGGTCTACCTGTGTTTTAAATGTGTTGAGTGATTAGTTAACAAACATTGAAACATAATTATATAGACTTTTACATTTTATATAATCAGAAGGATTAATTTAATGCTATTTGCTGGTACAAGTTTATAAGAGGACAGCTTATTTAATTATTATAAATTTACTAATTTACAAACTTAATCAGATGGTAACACGACATTTGTATTTCATAAGTTCAATTTCAATAACGAAAGTTATAAGCATAATTGAACCGGAAACACATAATAGAGAAAACCATTTTAGAAGACACGACACGGCAGCGACACGATGACGATAGGAGACTAGAATCCGATCTGTGTAAAATATAGCTAATGGCTATACACTTTTTTTCCGACATAAGAGTCCATAACATTACATTCTAACATGAAATTATATTTAAAAAAAACCATTACAAATTTGAATAAAATTACATTCATAAACATTAAATTGAAAACAGAAAGCAATAAAACTAAAACCATCCAAATTTAAATTAATCTGTCAGCAACATTATCATAAAAATATTAAATATGTCAACAAAAATGGCCAAGCTAAGACCTCACATCCCAATAACAACATAGCTTTTGCAATTCATAATAGGTATGTACTTTCTAAGTTCATCTTAGACATTGATATCATTGCTGAAGGAAATCATCGTGGGGAAACCTGGACTTATAGTTAAAATAAGTGTGAAATCGTCAATCCGCTTTCAGCAAGCGCGGTGATTAATATCCGTGCCTTCTCTGTATGAGAAGAGGCTTTTTTTTTTTTTTTTTTCATTTTGATTTTCAGATTCCTTTGCCCTGCAGTGGGACAGTCTGGTAATATTATTATAGCTTACTGGCTCATCACCACATGTAACCTAAGTTCTCTTGCGGATGTCTTCATTTCTCATTTGATCACTCAACGAAACTCCGAGCATAGCCCTCTCCATTGCCCTTTGGATAACTTTAAGGTTTCTGATGAGGCCCATTGTGAGCGATCACGTGTCGGTTCTAAAGGTAGTACTGGCAACAAACACTAGTCATAGACTATTGTTTTGAGACATTGCGTTTAATTGGACTAGAAGTTACTGCGCAACTGCCCAAAAGCCCGCACCGCCTAGCCGAGTGGGATTCGATGGTTGACCAGTTTCTGGAAGCTAGACATACCCAACTGAACCGTTTAACCCAGGTAGACATAATCGTCTTTAACTTCAAGTGTAGGGTTTTCGATCTTAATTCTGATTATGATCTTGGTACAGGTTTAATGATCTGATTTTGTTTTATGGGAAATTAACTGATTTTTTGTGAAGCTAGGGCTACCAATAACCATAAAAGGTATCAAGGACAGATTGAATGCGGTAGGCGGAGGACCAGCTTTATGACTATGACGCTAATGCAATCGCGATTCCGTTGTGAAAGAGAGACAGACCTACACTACGTACGAATAACAGTATCTCTTTTTGCAGTTACACATCATAGTACGGGGGGGGGGGGGCAGATTTTGCAGCGCACCATGGGAGAGGCATATGTCAAGCAAAAGACGGCGTTGACTGATTATTATTTATTTAGTATTGGCGATAGTGTTAAAAGCAAAATAAATTATATTAATCAAACGTTGAATAAAATCTTAGTTTAGACGCTAAGATTAGAAATATAAATAAAAGTAAAATGTTTGTTCGTTTAAAGGAGGAAATTTTGGGAGAACTTATGCAATTATGAAAATTACTTTACTTATAGAAAGCTAAACTGCTTAGTGTCACATCCCGGCAAATCCGCGGTTCCTTTGGAATAGGTCACAGGAGCAAAACCGCGGGCAATAGCTGGTATTTTAATATGATGATCCTGCAGACCAACCTCCAGCACAGTCAAACTGCGTCGGCTACTTTACGCAGAATGCTGGAGAACCAATAAGAGAATACCATTGCCCTCATCCAAGAGCCGTGGATTAGAAGTGGCAAAATATGCGGTCTTGCTAACATCGGAGGTAAGTTGCTGCTAGACAGCTCCGTAAGTAATCCGCGTACCTGCATATTGGTCCCAAAACATGTACTTAACCTTTTAATTAACGAATTCTGTTCAAGGGACCTGACAGCAACCAGGCTTTTCAGAACCGAACAAAAACACCCAGACATTGTACTAGCCTCGGCATACCAGCCAGGCGACGCGGACGTGCCTCTACCAGAGCTCACCTTGCTGGTGGAGTACTGTGAAAGGGAGAAACTCGAACTAATCAGCGGCACAGATTCCAACGCGCATCACACGCTCTGGGGTAGTGTCAAAACCAACCAAGGTGAGGAAATGCTTGATTTTATACTTAGCAATAACCTTGTACTACTTAACAAGGGTTCTGAGCCCACCTTCATAAACGCAAGATCGCAAACAATAATAGACCTAACTTTAGCAACTTTAGGTGTATCCAACTCCATCCAGGACTGGCATGTGTCCAACGAGATATCATGCTCAGACCATAGATGGATCCGTTTTACAATTAACTTCAACTTCATTCACCACAGCCAAGAAGGGTTCTTCGCAACACAGACCAAACAAAGTTCGTTAGACTCATAGGTAGCATAGGTGAACTGGGTAGGTTACCCTCTCTTCCGGCTGAAATAACGTTATGTAACGGTCCCAGTCTACTGGCGACCGTGTGTTCCTAGCTCTGTTGAATAGCCTTCTCAGTTTGTGTCGGTGTCTCTCCAGTTCAGGACTCCACCAGGACTGCCTGATTCCTCGCCTTAGTAAGGTGAGGAGACACGACTGTTCATAGCTAGATAGTAGGATGGAATTGATTTGGCACTGATTTAAAGAGGCAGTTGTAAATAGCGGTTTTGGAAAGTAATAAATTATAAATGGCACGTTTAATAACTAATTCAGCAGTTAAAACAAAGCAGTAAAGTAAAAAAAATAGTAATAAATAATAATGAAATAGATCAGTGAATATATAATTGAGCAGGAAAATAATTAAATGGGCGGTAAAAAATATTGAACGAGCGGTTACGTGTGGGCAATAAATCGGAATTTGACGAAGTCGCACCATAAGGGTTCCTTTTTACCTTTTTGGTACGGAACCCTAAAAACAGTACTTAAATAGTAATGAAAAATTTAATTACTTTTGCTTCAATGCAAAATGAATCGACGGAGACCAACCCTGTGATTGGTCACTTCCGCCACCCGCGCTAATAAGCTCCGCCCAACTAACGAACATTTACCTCTCTTTTCAATGAATTTGAGTTCGGGTGTCACCGCTCGCTATGATCTGCCGAACTATTTAACGAACCGCTCATTCCATCATTTTTACCGCTCATTCAGTTATTGGACTGCTCAATTATTTTTAGAATTGACATTGTATGATAAAATAACCGACAAATTATTACTGTCCATGTTTTACTGTCGCAATAATTAATCAACCGCCATTAATAGTACATTACTGCAGCGGCCAGAAAAAGAGGCATTGATGGACGAACGTGTAAATGTGGGCCGAGGCGAAGCCGAGGCACACATACGTAAGTCCATCAATGCCTAGTTGTGGCCAAGGCTTGTATAGTGCTTTTTTCAAATAATTCGCGGAAATTAAAACTAAGTAGTACCTAGAACTCATTTTGTCAAATATAATTACTTTTCAAAATCAATGACGAACAACGAACAACAATAATTATTCCCGCGTTAGGCTTAGCACGCACTGCGAATTTTATTCGCGCGACTTTTTTCTGCCCATTCTGCGGCCTATGGAATTGTATGAAGCTGCACGCATTGAGGTAAAAAATCACACGGGAATAAGGCTACAAAAATCCGCGCCAATAAAATTGCAGTGCGAAGTGTTCATTTGTTTTATTTTTTTCAATAAACAGCTTTCTATTTGCAAGCCAGTTCGAAATTTAAATAAAACCTTTGATAAGTTACACCCTTGGTTGCCATGTTTCGGAGTAAAAGATCGTTCCATTTTTAAATGACAGGACAGATATGAGATTACTATGTAATTTATTTGGCCGCTACACACGACAGATATGGATTTTCATACAACTTTTCCCGGCCGCTGCTCGCATGTATTTGGCCAGTACTGCAATTTCGATTTATCTCGAAGAAGGTTGTCAAAATAATGCTCAAATTTCGAAGCATGTTTGAGAAAATTACACAACTGCTCAATATGTTTTTCAACTGATCATAGTAACATCTCGAATATTTAAATAACAGCTCAAAAAATTAGTTCCCAATTGATTTTGTTTACATGTTCGTCTATATTGGTTACCAAACCGCAAAACCTATAAAAAACTAATTCGCCTCCAACTGACAACAACCAAGCAATAAGGGTCAAAACATGTCTTGCTCAAGAGACAGATCTTTCTATAGGATGCCTGAGAAAACCCGATAGCACATATACGACGCAAAAACTAGCGAACTACGCCTAACTACCCACTTCCCGGGCTGCCAGATTGCCACCCAACAAAGCTGGGACCCGTACAAGGAGAGGGCTACGAGTAGCTTGGACTGGGAGGTGGCGTTAGAAGTTATCGACAAAGATAAAATAACATGGGCAATCAACACCTTTCTGCCATTCAAGGCAGCAGGGATGGACGGTATCTTTCCAGCTCCGCTCAGATGGAGCGGTGGTCTGCTGGCTGATTACATTGTCAAGGTTTTCCGGGCCTGCCTGGCTCACCGCTATATCCCCTAGAAACGGTGCGAAGAAAAAATAAAATTTATGCCGAAACCAGGTAGGGGCGACTACACCCAGCCCAAATCTTTTAGACCTATAAGCCTTCTTCTTTCTTTCTGAAGACACTGGAGAGGCTGGGGGACAGGAAGATAAGAAACAAGATTTCGACACAAAAACCTCTGAATCCCAACCAACACGCCTACTGTGCAGGCAAATCAACTGAAACAGCGCTCCACAGCGTAGTCTCACGCGTAGGAAATGCTCTCAAAAACAAAAATCCAATCCTAGGCGCCTTCATTGATATCAAAGGTGCATTCGACAAAACTAACTTCACCAGCACAATTTTATTCTTTATGACATAGAAAATATTTAAAAAATTGATGAAGAGTTTTTTTATTTAGATACAGATGCAGACTAACAAATTACAAAGTTTCAATAGCATCAAAAAAGTCCTCCGCATCGCTGTCAATGGGAAATGTGTGCAAAACCACATGTCTGCATTACCACTTTGAATGGCAATACTGATTCTTAAGCCAAAAAAAGGGCAGGCCTATAGTAACGTGATGACTCGACTTATTGCTTGCTGATGTCACAAAAGACACAATAAGCACTTGGACACCATGGCCTTAGTATTTCAACCCCAAACGGCTCCAACCTAAATATACTATATATTAATATAAATGCAAAATTAACTCTGTCCATCTGTCTCTCGGTCTATTACCTTTTCACACCGATTTAGATGAAATCGGTATGCAGATAGTTTGAGACCTAAGAAAGGACATAGGATAGTTTTTGTCCTGGAAATCATCCTTAAGAGGGGTGGAAAGGGTGATGGAAACTTGTACGGTGAACCTATACCAATTGATGCGATGGAATTGCATGATCTAATTCCGCCCTGCCCGTTTCATCATCGGACTATCAGACGTACGGCGAAACGCCATCGGTACATGGTGGACACATGGTAGCGTATGTGTGGGAACCCATACGCACTGAACGTTTTGAGAATAATTTTAATATGCGTACAGCTAAGGAGTGGAATTCCTTGCCGGAGTCTGTGTTTCCCGCTAGCTACAATTAAGGAGACTTTAAGCCAAGAGTGAATAGGTTACTTCTAAGCAAACGTGTTTCACCGTCGACTCCATCGCGCTTACCGTCAAGTGAGATAGTGGACAAACGCGAGCCTATTTTATATTATAAAAAAACACAATAGACAAATTCGAGGTGTACCCAGAATTGGGATCTCGCACATAGCAAACCTCAACAGGCTTAGCAAATCTTGAGAGCATGAAAGGAAATATTTTCTAACACTTTTCGTAAAGACTGCTCGTAATGAATGTAGAAGAGAATCACAAAAGTTTAGAGCACTAACAGTTAATGATTCCCCGTAACGACTCGAGAAATGAGAAGGTAAACGAATTAAAATATGAATATATATGAATTATTGTTAGAATTGCACAACATGTTACTCTATATGGGCTTCTAAACATATGTGCCAAATCTCATAAGTGTCTGTAAGTTTGTTTGTATTTTAATTATATATATGTTTGCCACGCATTTATCCGAAACTAATTATCGGATCGTGATAATTATTTATTAAATGGAATTCTCTTCTTATTTAAATATCTCTCAATTTAGAGAACAGAGCAAGTTTAATCAAAATCGGTACCGTAGCTTTCAAGATATGAAACATAAAATCGAACTCCTTAGCGACAAAAAGCCGAAACGCGTCCACTGCTGGACATAGGCCTCCCCCAAGCGTCGCCACACTGATCGGTCCTGTGCGTTTCGCATCCACCGGACTCCAAGAATGTGTACATTTCTTTATTACTAGCTATCCCACACGGCTTCGCTGCCGTCAACTGGCTAACAACTTACCTTACCCTACATACATGAATATTGCGTAACTTTAACCGCTTACGCAGCGCACGCAATGGAAGCTCTCAAAAAGGAATATTTTGCCCGTTTTTGTAACATTTTTCATTTATGCTCCGCTCCTATTGGTCATAGCGTGATGTTATATAAGTTATAACCTTTCTCGATAAATGGACTATCCAACACAAAAAGAATATTTCAATTTCAACCTTAGCGCGTTTAAACAAATAAACAAACTCTTCAGCTTTATAATATACTAGATCAGTACCCATCCTATTTGAGTATTTTAGTCTGCTTCCCGATTAGATTCTTAATTTGGGCAAAGGGATATTGAAGATGAAGGATGTTTTCAGTAGCACCTCAAAGTTTGGAAGTTGGCGGTGTTTTGCTCATGGATGGCCTTCCCATCGGAAATGAAAATAATTTACCCTAGATGTAATCCCCTAGAACCCTAGATGTAATAGAGTAAAAATAATACCCTAGATGGATATTTTGTCAATCTTTAGGTACTCCTTACTATTGAACTTTCTCACTTCTTAGTAATAGTTTAGTAAAACTAAAAAAGAAAGAAATAAAAACTTTTTCACGTAACATAAACCGATTTCTAAAGCAAAATACTATAAAGTGCAAAAATTATTTTCCCGGGGCTTATTTTTTGTTATATCTGATTGAAATCATGTACCAGTAAGTTGATCTTTGATCTGTTGAAATATTTATATCTATCTGCCTAGCCTTTTCCCAATTATGTTGGGGTCGGCTTCCAGTCTTACCGGATTCAGCTAAGTACCAGTGTTTTACATGGAGCGACTGCCTATCTGACCTCCACAACCCGATAACTGGGTAACACGGTACCTCTTGGCATAACTGGTGTCAGGTCTCAAGCTTCTGACTACCCGTAACGACTGTCAAAGATCTTCAAATTACAGCCGGGACCAACGGCTTAACGTACTCTCCGAGGCACGGAGGAAGCTCGGTATGTTGTAATGGTCACCCATCCACGAACCGACCTCGTCAAGCGTTGTCTAACCTTGAAGATCGACCCGTGCGGCTGTTATTATTTAGTCACGAGCTCCTCTTCCTGTTGAAATATATATATAGAACTTAAAAATTAATTACTTACACACTGGCGTATTAAATTTTGAGAGCACCTTGGCAAGCACCTCATATGCGCCCCTCTAGCCACCATATATTTTGAATATTATTATATTCCCGTCACGTAAAAAGAACGCTTCACGACAAAGACGGACACAGACATCGCACGGGTACGCTCGCGTCTTAATTCTTTATTGTACACAAAAAAACAATTACATATACAACATGAGTGGTTATAAAGTTGATGTACAAAGGCGAGCTTAACTCTAAGAAGAGTTTTCTACCAGCAAACCTTAGAGTGATAGAGAGAGTTTAAAAAAAGGAAGAAGAGAAGTAGTCCAGTGTACAATTTTAGAATAATATACAATAAATATACATACATACATAAGTACAATATATATATATATACCTATATACTACTAATATTATGTCATTCCGAAAGAAAATGATCCTTAATTTTCCTCTTGAAGACATTCAGAGAAGGGCTGTCGCGTAGGGAATGTGGTAGAGAGTTCCAGAGACGCACTGCAGTGACAGAGAAGGAGTCATCATAGCGGCTGGAAGTGTGACGTGGGGTACGAAGGAGAAGAGAAGTGGAAGTGCGACAGGGTTTACCCCGCGGGACAAAGTACTCAAAGCGTTCACGAAGGTATATCTTATAGTACTAGGCTAAGTTTTATAATAAACTAGCTGCCGCTCGCGGCTCCGACCGCGTGGAATTAGTACTTCGAATCGAATTGAAGTAAATCAGGATAAACCATCCCAAATTAATTTTCCTATACAAGATTTTTTTGAACAAATCTATTGAATTTTATAATAAGGGTTGGATAAGGATAATTGAACAATCCATTTTAATTTGCGGATGAGACGCATATTTTCCTTTATGTATTAAGTTTATCTTTTCAACTGACTTCAAAAAGGAGGAGGTTCTCAATTCAACTGTATGTTTTTGTATGTTTGTTACGCGATTACTCCACCAATTATGAACAGATTTTGATGATTTTTATTTTATTTCAATTTGATTTTTTTGTGTTGTGTTTTGGAAGCCGGTTTAATTTATTTTAATTATTATTTGGATAAAATTCCGTAACGCGGCTTGCGGTAGGAGTTGCCTGGTGACAATCGTCACTTCACGAAAAGCATTGTGCCCCCTCTCGAGATGCTCGGTTACGTCCGGGTGTAGTTCGGTTACTATTGTCAAGCGCTAACCGCCATATTTATTTGCATCATGTGTTTAATGAATGTGACGTTTATCTATATCACATTATATTCGGCGATTAAGAAAATATATTAAGATTTTCGTTAGTGACTGGAGTCCCCAGACAGCACAGTTTTCTTTTTTAAATTTAGCTTTAAATCTGTAATATCTAACGCTAGTATAATTTTCTTTCTTTGAATCGGTATTGTTTAGACTTTAAGAGGGAGGTTGACCTACATTACTAAAATTTTGATCAATTACTTGAAATAATCACATGTAGAATTACGAATGTTAAATACAGGCCTGTGGATCCCAAGCCAGGAGCTCACGCTGGCGCTGCGACTTCTGGGTCCAATCAGATCCTGTACCCCACGAAACTGCCTACGCACCAGTGGTAAGCTAGGCATCGGTCTGACATCTAAAGCTGACCACAAGGGTTGGGCGGTACAATTAGTCACTCTTACCTGAGATTCCGTGGTGATCTTCTGTTACTCGTTCAATCCCGTGCCGTGCGTTGTATAGGGAGAGGCAAGCATATATATAATAAAGGATAATGGTGGGAGGGGACCACAAACGTATTCTGAGCCGGGCTCCGGCTTCCAGGCAGATACACACGTTCTGGTCAAAAGCTTCGCTGCGAATATACACAAATCCGACTGCACGGGCGCCCTACAATACCGATCGCGAAAGGCGGGCGCAATTACAAATCACGGTGCGCTCTTTATATCTCGATTAGCATACAATTCCACAAGAACCGGAATTTGTCTGTGTGCTCGGTACAAATTTTCTTTTCCTTGTTAAGTGTCAGCTGTCAATCAAAAACTGTCAAAATCGCTGACAGCTAACTGACATGGCAACAAAATATTAAAATCGGGACGAAACAACGAATATAAGCAAAAGATTAAAGTAGGTAAGGTTTACTTTGAAAGTTATTTGGAGCCATCTTCCTTTAAATTAAGGAACAGGTTATTTTGGATTTTTTTAATAAGCACAAACTACACAGATAAACTAATGCTATGCTAAAAACGGTCTGCTATGTTGGAAAACAGTATTAAAATAGGAAACAAATAACAACACCTTTTAATCTGAACAAGCTTTTGTGCTTCCTCAAAAGCAACATTAACATTATAATGCCCTGCAATATTAAATCAAATTTAATTAAGTCTTGCACAGAAAATATAAACACAGAAGGTCGCCTCCATATAACAAGACACGAAACAAAAAAGTTACAGAAGGCTAGCTACAAACAACAGCAATTATAAATCGCGATCGGCATTTGTTTGAGATCGCCGTACGTTTAGTTCTCGCCAAACTTCTTGGCCGCAATGAAATTGTCTTTCCGATGAGCAAGCCACGGCCCGGTGCTGTTTTTACCACATAATGCGAAGGGGAGATAGCAGCCTTGAAAAGCTGGTCATTGTTGGCAAAACCGAAGGAAAGCGATAACGAGGACGATCACCGATGGTTTGACCTGTTAAAAGAAGCTATGTCCTCAAGCAAGTTTCAGCAGATAGTGATGGCAACTTTGGACCGGAGTTGATGGAGGCAGATTGTCCACTTAAAGGGATCCATTGACCACGACCCTGAGCAATGAGGGACCGATTGAGAAAAAGAGTATGTAGCTGGCCTTCTGAATAAAATTCAAGTCATGTCGCTTAAGTCTCTTTATATTTTTAATAACACTGTTACAACTACACCCCCCGTTGATGCGGCCGTGGTTCTCAACGTTTCTTGTCTAGGATCAAACTAATAATAATTTATAATAGGGAAACGGTTATTAAATTAAGTACCTACAAAATTGTCTAATTAAAAGATGGGAAGAAAAGATCTATATGATAAAACATTTTCTTAACTATTGTTAGGTTAATTTATCTGTAGTTTGAAATCGACTAAACTGTCATATCGGTTATTATTTTATGTTGCAACTCCAAGCGGTGACGGTTGACAGAAAAAAAAGAGAATAGGAGGTAGGCACGTTCCGACAATCGATTCGTTCACTTGGTGGGGGGACGGACGAATGGAGGTTAGCCGGCCGACTTAGGATAATTATTGTGGGGGTTGGATTATTTTATAGTTGATGATTGTAGTAGATTGTAGAAAAGGAGTAATTAAATAATATTGTCATCTACCCAAGGAGTTTTATTACACGTCAGAAGTAGTAAGTACACATATGCTCACATTATTTATAAGTTTGCAATTCTATTGTGTAATGGTTATGTTTGTGTTGCTTTTATTATAACGGTACAGTATAGCCTAGGCTGATCACTATGAATCCCAATTAAAGCTTTGATATTTCGTCTGATACCGTCACTTTTTATTTTTATTGTAGGGTAGGAGGTACTTATCAGTTGTAATTTTAATCAGGCTGTTACTTTCGGTAATTTTAAAATAACTTTTCTTTTGGGCCTTCAGAATATAATGATTACTGTCAAAGTTTCTCCAGACGGTATTATAATTTTATAAATCAAGTTATAGTGGGTATGTGTCACAATTTATTTAGGGTCGATTAAAATTCATAATTAATAGTATCCCAGCATACCGCGGGGGTTCAAGGGGAGCTCAAATTTTGGTTATTTTTGCGATTGGGCTTACCGTTTTCGAGATATTAATGAATTTAGATAAAAAAAAAAAAAATATTGAGCATATACATAGTTGTTTCAATTTCGAGTTTCAGTTATGGAGCAAGACCAAGAGGCTCAAGGGCGACGGCGTTTAAAGACGCCGTCCCATGGAAGATCACTGCGTCTCGACGAAGCGTCTGGATGCCGTCGCAGCCGTAGTCGACAACGCAGAGGTGTTCGAAGTCCGTAGCGCAGTCGAAGTCCGCAGCATCGTCGAAGTCCGCAGCGCAGTCGAAGTCTGCAGCGCAGTCGAAGTCCGCAGCGCAGTCGAAGTCCGCAGCGTAGTCGAAGTCCGCAGCGCAGTCGAAGATCGCAACGCAGTCTGAGCCCGAAGTGCAGCCGAACCGGTCGTCGCAGCAGTCCGAGTGTCCATAATGTTACGAGCAACCGAGCTAAACAACTCGAAAGAGAACGCGAGGTGGCACAGGAGCGCCTGCGGTCTCTAGAAAATCAGTTGCGACAGGAACGGAGCAGACGACGCGATGCTACAGCGACACGAGATGGAACAAAGGTTAGAGAAAATAGTCCTACATTTTCCTCAAAAGATGTCATGAATATTTTAAATTCAATTATAAAACAACCGTCAGCGGCTGGCCCACTCGATCACTCTAGTAACGTTGTTAAAAATCATAAAAATATGTTGCCTGATTTTGACCCATCTTCGAAAAATCAACGTGTAGATGTGTGGCTAAGAAAAGTGAACGAGTGTGCCACCGTTTATGGTTGGGATGATAAGACAACCATACATTTTTCAATGCAAAAATTGCAAGGACTGGCCAAGACTTGGTATGAGAGCCTAGATTCAATTTTATTTTCTTGGGCTCAGTGGCAAGATAAATTGTCTCTAGCTTTTCCATTTGAGCAAAATTATGGCCAGTCCTTGGAAGATATGCTCAGGCGTAAAAGTAAATATCATGAACCTATTGAAGTATACTATTACGAAAAGTTGGCTTTACTGAACAAGTGCGATATAGTTGGCAAGCGTGCTGTCGATTGTATAATTCATGGTCTAAGTGATAGAACAATGAAATCAAGTGCTTTAACGTTAAGATGCTCCCAACCTGATCAATTGTTACAATTCTTGATGAGCAACAAGGAATTGACAAATTCCTTCGATCGTTCTAATACCAATGTTAAAGGTAGGTTAGGAGGCAGAACTGTTACAACGGATAGATTTAATAATACGGGAAACGTGTCAAACGACTACGTAGCATTCTGTTTTAATTGTAAGGAACGAGGTCACATATACCGGAAATGTCCCAAGCCGCTGATTCGATGTAATCAATGACACAGGATAGGCCACAAAGTCGATAAATGTCCCACAAAGATGGAGGACAGTAAGATAGCGAGTAAACAAAAGGCAATGTGCATATCATTAGCTAATCCTAATTCGAAATTTTATAAGAATATCTTAGTAAATGGGGTTTCCATTAAGGCTTTTATAGATTTTGGAAGTGAGGTTTGCCTATTAGCTAAATCGCAGTCGGCAAATTTGATGCTCGAGTGTGATGGCGTGCGTACACCAATAAGGGGATTTGGGAACGAAATTGTCTATTCTTTAGGTAAGGTCACAGTAGAGATTGATATTGATGGCGTTAGTGCTAAAACTGTTTGTCAGGTGGTTGAAGATAGACTTTTAGATGTACCACTGCTAGTAGGACAAACATACACCGAACAGTCGCACGTTTTTGTATTGAAAACGGCAAAAGCGTTACAGTTTATTGATATTAATCAAGAAATACCGTTCAATAAAACTGAAATAGACGACGAACGTTTAGTGAAAGTTATTTCCACGGCTAATTTTGAAATCTATGGCCCTACTGTTATCAAAGCCTATACTGAACCACTGTTGAACGGTCATATTATAATTAATAGTAAGGTTATAGGGAAACCAATGTTACAATACGTTGTTTGCGGTGGTGTCTATGCACTTAAGGACGGTTTCGTATATGTATATGTTATACCCGCATCGAACTATTGTCATTTATACAAGGGCTCAATTATAAGTCGTGCTAGCAATGTTCAGGTAGTTAATAGCGTTTTTAATGTAGATAATAAACTGATGACTGATCATATTGATATAAGTAAACGCATTTAAAATGCTCAAGGAAAAGTTAGTCCAACGTCCGGTTTTGGCAATTTATGACCCAAGTAGGGAAACAGAATTGCACACGGACGCCAGTAAATATGGCGTCGGTGGAATTTTGCTTCAACGTTTGAGGGGAAGTAGTGATAGTTTTAGACCCGTGGCGTTCTACAGCCGACGAACTTCTCCAGAGGAAAAAAACTTTCATGCCTATGAACTGGAAACGTTGGCTGTAGTTTGTTCTCTACGGAAATTTAGAGTTTATTTGTTAGGACAGGATTTTAAGATAGTCACTGATTGCAGTGCTCTACGGTCCACATTTATTAAACGCGATATAATTCCGCGGATAGCGCGTTGGTATCTTTTAATACAAGAATTTCATTGCACAATAGAATACAGGCCGGGGAATAGAATGGCACATGTAGATGCTTTGTCACGTAACCCGATCATTAATGACGAAACAAATTTGGACACAATATTAGATGTTACTGACCAGTATCCAAGAGTAATGGTTATTACCGATGATGATTGGCTCCACACATTACAGTTAGGTGATAGCGAACTAGGCCGTATCAGAGATATTTTAATTTCAAGTTTAGATATAAAAGGGCTTAAGCAAATTAGGGATAATTATGTAATAAAGGACAACAAACTATATAGATGGTGATAAAACAAACTTACGTTGGGTTGTGCCAAAGGGCGCAAGATGGCAATTGTGTCGTATGAATCACGACGACATTGGCCATTTCGGCGTGGAAAAGACCCTCGAACGAATAAGGAATGCATACTGGTTTCCTAAAATGTCAAAATTTGTAAAAAAAATATGTTGAAGCTTGTATTGAATGCGCCTACTCGAAAAAGACTTCATGTAACGAGGGTCATTTGCATCCAATTCCTAAGGTCGAGGTTCCTTTCCACACCGTACACATTGACCATCTCGGACCCTTCGTGCGTTCAAAAAGGGGGCATTCGTACATTTTAGTGATGGTAGATGCGTTTACCAAATTCGTTTTCATAAGGCCTGTGAGAAATACAAAGTCCCTGCTTGCAATAAGAGTTCTAGACGAAATTTTCAGTACCTTTAGAGTACCCGATAGAATAATTAGCGATCGTGTCTCTTGTTTTACTTCCCATGCGTTTAGGAGATTTTGTTTGGATAGAGGGACAAAGCATGTATTTAATGCGGTTGCTAGCCCACGCTCGAATGGACAAGTTGAGCAATATAACCGCACAATTATTGCTTCTTTGACCGCTATAAATCTCAACGATAATGAAAAAGATTGGGATGATAAAGTCGGTAAAATTCAGTGGGGCATTAATAACACAGTTAATAAAACAACGGGAAGGATGGCTGCTGAAGTCATGTTTGGTAATTGCATGAGTTGCGAGTTAGACCCGAGACTAAACGTAGTTCGGCAAGAAACGCGAGAAAATAATAACTTAATTAATATTAGAGAGGAAGTTAAAGATAAAATAGACGAAGAGCAAGAAAAACAAAAGGAACGATATGATAAAAGCAGACACCCTACCCGTATCTATTCTGAAGGGGAATTAGTTAAAATATCCAACACGAATTTTAAAAATGACGGTAAAAGTAAGAAGTTTCTTCCTCAATATACAGGACCGTATCGCGTCGTATCGGTATTAGGAAATGATAGATACAGAATTGTAGCAATTCCAGGGTTGAGCAATAGTAGACATAAACGTAAAACGACCGTCGCTGCCGACCGCATGCAGCCCTGGGTACACGTGGTTGCATTGAATTTGAATGACAATGATTCAGATAGTGAAAATCAAGATATTGACAGTAATTAGATTTATTATTTACAGTTGGATAAAATATATCAGTGTTAAGAAGTAGTTTACATTTTTAGATTTGTTATTTAGTTGAATGAAATATAATATTAATACGAAGAAAGTTAAGCGTTAGTTACAATTTTAAGTTTAGGTTAATTGCGTTACTTCAAAGTAGAACTATTTATTTTTAATTTAGGTATACCTACGGTAAATAAGATGTAATCGGTAGTTAAGCAACCATGTGATTGGTTTACAGTTTAGCACCCATGTGATTGGTTTTCCAGTTTAGCAACCATGTGATTGGTTTGCCAGTTTAGCAACCATGTGATTGGTTTGCCAGTTTAGCAACCATGTGATTGGTTTGCCAGTTTAGCAACCATGTGATTGGTTTGCCAGTTTAGCAACCATGTGATTGGTTTGCCAGTTTAGCAACCATGTGATTGGTTTGCCAGTTTAGCAACCATGTGATTGGTTTGCCAGTTTAGCAACCATGTGATTGGTTTGCCAGTTTAGCAGTTTGCCAGTTTAGATGGCATCTGCACTAAAATACTTAAAGCAGTAGCCGAGGAGATTTGTTGCCCTTTAAGTCATATCATAAATTTGTGTATAAGCGAAGGTATTTTTCCAGACGCTTTGAAAACATCTGTTATAAAGCCGTTGTTCAAAAAACAAGATAGAGAATTAATGGAATTCTACAGACCGATTGCATTGATTTCAATATTCTCAAAAATAATTGAAAAATATATTTATAATCAACTCAATTTATATTTAGACACAAATAAAATTCTTTGCAACGAACAAAAAGGATTTAGGAAAAACAAGACAATTAACATGGCAATTTACGATTTTTTGTATACGGTTATAAAAAATATGGATACAAGTACTCCAGTGTGTGCGGTATTCTGTGACATGACTCAAGCTTTTGATTACGTGGACCATAACATTTTAATGAAAAAGCTTGATGCTTATGGTGTAAGAGGAAATGTCTTTGAGCTCTTAAAATCATACCTCAACAACAGAAAACAAATAACCGAAATAAACAGATTAAACATAAACACAAAACGGGAGGAAATATTTCAATCCGAGGAACGTAATATTGTCTATGGAGTTCCACAGGGAAGTATTCTAGGGCCACCGCTTTTTACAATTTACATTAATGACTTTCCAAAGGCAATCAAACATCCGATGACACTGTTTGCGGATGATAGTACAATAACAATACCGTGTATTCATAGAGAATTTTATAAACAAGACATAAATGAAACATTACATGAAACTATAGAATGGTTAGACAATAATCATTTAAAAATTAATTTAAGTAAGACCATGATAATGCATTTTAGCCAACGCGCACAGACTATTTCCAATCTTGACATAACATATAATAATATTGCAATTGACACAGTTTATACAACCAAGTTTCTAGGACTGACAATAGATAGTAATTTAAATTGGAAGGCCCACATAGAGACTCGTGACTAAAAGAATAAGCAGTAGTGCTTATGCCTTGTACATCCTGTCTCGAACGGTTAATATAGACGCGCTATTAACAGCTTACTATGGGCTAAGTGAATCTGTTCTCAGATATGGGATTATCTTTTGGGGTAACTCAACTGATACAGAAGTTGCATTTAAAGCACAAAAGAGGTGCCTTAGAGCGATGTTTAAGTTAAAAACCACTGATAGTTGTAAACCCTATTTCATCCGCTATAAAATATTAACATTGCCGTCTCTTTATATTCTGGAAACGGTAATGTTTGTTGGAAAAAATGATAGCTTATTTTCACGTATGCAAGATAAATTTCCAAGAAACAGGCGTGATCAAAATCAGCTCTGTCTGCATAGCAGGAGGACGGCACTTATGCGCAAAAGTGTTTTTTGCATGGCTCCTACGATTTATAATAAGTTACCCAAAAGTTGGAGGGAGCTTAATAATGCAGAAATAAAGAAGCAACTAAAGCCGTTTCTAAGTAAAAGGGCCTACTATAATATTAACGAATTTATGGAAGAATCCTTTGTTTGACATAGATTTTATTGCAATTTTGACATTTGATAATTTTTACATTGATTTGATTTGTATTAACTTTTGTTTGACATTTTATTGATTTTTTTATATAGATTTTCTATTTTTACATTATTCCTATTTGACATTTATTTGATATTTTTCATTTTGACATTTGATTAATTTTTATATTTGACATGCATTATTTTATTTGACATTTGATTTATTTATTTTTTTGCATAGTTTTGATAATGATGCGTTTTTGCTATTTTACATTTGATTAATTTTCACATTGATTTGACATGCACTATTTTTCATTTTGACATTTGATTTATATTTTATGCATGGATTTACTTTATTGCTATTTGGCATTTTTGATTTTTATTATTATTTTAATTCCATTGATATTTTGAGATAACTGTTATTATTATTATTAATTTTCACTTTGCTTATTGTTGGCTTTGATAATTATGGAATTCATTTATAATTTAACTTGCAAAATATTTGCACGCCATAGCATGTGGCAAACATGTCGGAATCTTTTGGTGTTTTTTGTTATCTTGCATGCATATTGTATGTGTTACCCATGTTTGAGCAAATAAATATATCTTATCTTATCTTAGCAACCATGTGATTGGTTTGCCAGTATAGCAACCATGTGATTGATTTGCCAGTTTAGCAACCATGTGATTGGTTTGCCAGTTTAGCAACCATGTGATTGGTTTGCCAGTTTAGCAACCATGTGATTGGTTTGCCAGTTTAGCAACCATGCGATTGGTTTGCCAGTTTAGCAACCATGTGATTGGTTTGCCAGTTTAGCAACCATGTGATTGGTTTGCCAGTATGCGACTAAGTGATAGACTCGCCAAATTATGTAAAATGTTAATTACTGTGTGTTAGACAGTGTGCTAGTAGAATAATGAGATTAATTTGTTAAAAGATAAATGATAAGCTATTGAATTAAATATTGTAAAATGACATTACCTCAATTATTAGTTCGATCATATTAGATGCAATAATTATGTTGAAATAAGTATAAAATAGATAATAATTATTTTTAATGTTTTCCTGTTTCACATTACGTACATTTTTTTTTCTCTTGCTAATTGTGTAAAACGGATCGATTGCCCGAGTGTTAGGTTCCTCCTGATTTATGTGTATGAGGACATACACAAGGTCAGGATGGACGAGTGTTAGGTTAATTTATCTGTAGTTTGAAATCGACTAAACTGTCATATCGGTTATTATTTTATGTTGCAACTCCAAGCGGTGACGGTTGACAGAAAAAAAAGAGAATAGGAGGTAGGCACGTTCCGACAATCGATTCGTTCACTTGGTGGGGGGACGGACGAATGGAGGTTAGCCGGCCGACTTAGGATAATTATTGTGGGGGTTGGATTATTTTATAGTTGATGATTGTAGTAGATTGTAGAAAAGGAGTAATTAATAATATTGTCATCTACCCAAGGAGTTTTATTACACTATGTAGTTACTGATGATTATGAATTGCAGATAATTATTATGGTCTTTAAAATAGGGATGTTTCCTGGGTAGAAAAATGATAACTCTACTTAGTCCGTCAGTGAGATTATCAAATAACATTGGACCCGTATTTTTTGCTTCATCAAATAAATAATAATTTACAAAGATAAAGCGCAACTAAGTTCAGGAGTGGGGGCTTCTGACGTCACTTTGTCGGTATAACGTGCAGCACATTTTGACGTCACACGGTATTTCAACGCATTGTATGGTCGTTATTGTTTGTTTACATAATATTTTTAGACTGTCTAACTGACGGACTAAATTGATATTTTCGTCAACTACCCTATTATTAACATTTTTATTTTCAAATTTTCATAGAGAATAAGGCATATATATATTACTTGGTATTTTTCTTAGCGTGTCGATAACAATTTTCTCAGCTAAATACCTTGCCTGGCCCAGTTTTCAGCCACGGCAAGCCTTCCGCTGATGCAGCCATAGGGTCCTGACGAGACCAGGCAACAGGGCAGGCGTCACAAGATAAAAGTTAATAATCTTATTATTTAAATGAAGGCACTGTTATTTGAATTTATAATATTAAAAACAATTGAATGACAATCTCCATAAAATATAAATAATTCGTAATATCACCATTATTTTTTCTCCACACATCCTAACAAAACATTGAGAAACATCGCTAATAGCGTGAAAATTAAAAACTAGTAGCTGTTAATACCACCACAACAGTCGTTAGTTTAAATTATATTTTAACTGGTAAAGTTAACGTTACATAGCGAGAACGCTATTAAACTGCGTATGAGTAACATAGATTCAGGGACCGTGGATATCGCCGTGTTTTAGCGCTTATGTTACAATAATAAAATACTTATATTGCACTCAACAATACAATCACTTTTGGATTGTTTTTTAATAATTTCAACGCTATAATTTGTTTTGTCTACTGTGTTTCTACACTTGGAAAACGTTGTTTATTTTCAATTAGTAAGCACCTATTTTCAATCCCTGAATCTTCTATAAAGGCTGTAACAGAAAGGCGTGATCATATTTTCAAAACTACTTCTGCACATGAAAATAAACAAATTTCTTCAAGGTCATAGACAATTCTGAAACAAAAAATTCCTCTACAAGTTTTGGTCAACTGACGACAACTTTGTATGGAATATCCAAATTTTTTTTGGGAATCATTTATGACTTTCTTTTAGAAAGCTGTTCATAGAAATGTGCAGAAGATGTTTTCTTTGATTGCATCATTCCGTTACACCCTGTGTATAAAACAATAAATAACGTAGTTTACTGAAAATTAAAATAGTTTTTTTCCGGCAGGTAGATTAGTAAAAAATATTGGACACGAATTTTTCTTTTGACACGTAAACATAAAGTGACGACGATATGATGCGTTGAAATATTGTGTGACGTCACGCCGTTAGTACACTTTATACTTCCTTAGTGACGTCACAAGCCCCCTCTCCTGAACTTTGATGCGCTTTAACTTTGTAATTTTTTATTGATTTGGTAAAGCTAATTGATTTGGTGATCATGTATGGGACCGAGACGTGGTCGCTAACAATGGGCATTATCAGAAAGTTTAAAGTCACCCATAGGGCAATGGAGAGGGGTATGCTTGGCATTTTCTTGCGTAATCACGTCAGAAATGATGATATAGGCAGGAGAACCAAAGTTACCGACATAGCCCGAAGAATTTCCAAACTTAAGTGGCAGTGGGCAGGGCACATTACTCGCAGAACGACCACCTGTTAGACTTGGTAGATTGTGAAAAGTATCTTGGCTTCCACTTGGATAGGCGCCTAACATGGAAGCATCACATTAAATATAAGAGGGATGAGATAAATCACAAGTTCCGCAACCTGTATTGGCTCATGGGTAGAAACTCTGTGCTCGATGACAACAAACTTCTCATTTACAACTAGGTTCTCAAGACTATATGGACCTACGGGATCCAATTGTAGGGCGTTGCCAGTAAAACCAACAGACTCTGATGGTATCCTAAGATCAATAGCAAATACACCTTGGTTTGCTAGGAATGACGAATTCTACGACTATCTACAAATACCACCAGTAAACTCTGAAATCAAGCGATACAAAAGACAATACATGGCACGCCTATCCTCGCATCCAAACCCACTAGTTACTGAACTGTTGAACCCGACAGCGGTGGTAAGAAGGCTGAAGAGGAACCACCTTCTAGAAGTGGGCGGCGCCGCACCGGCTGCTTCACCACAACGCCATTTGTCATGGAACGAATTCGCTTATAGTCCGACGACCGATTGCAAATGGAATTATGTGGAAAAAAAAGATTGTAGACAAAGCATAGTCTCAACTGCTGACACTAGAAGCATGTTCTTTGTATAAAATTTCCTTTTACATAACTAAACTATATCTAACTGGATAATTACAGTGGAAAGGAGAAATTTCTGTAATAAAATCATCTTTAGGGGATGACACTTTGTATTGAAGAAAGTGTTTTTTGCCGATGGGAAAGCCTAGCTTGTCAAAGTTAATAATCCTCCTAAACGAATTTTGGCCACGGTGGATGGTTGCAACCACTTTCTCTGGCATATTTTTAGATAATGATTGATGATCGTGTTCGTTCTAAAAATAATATTGTTAAAATAATAATAGTGGTCATCATATGTCTAGCCTTTATCAACTATGTAGGGATTAGCTGCCAGTCAAACCGGATTCAGCTGAGTACCAGTGTTATACATGGAGCGACTGCATCTCTGACCTTCACAACCCAGTAACTGGGTAACACAAAACGCCATGACTAGACTCGTGTTAGATCTCAGGCTTCTGACTACCCATAACGACTGCCGACTGCTTACGTGCTTTCCGAGGCACGGAAAAAACTAGCTACGGAAAGATAGTTACCCATCCACGGACCGACATCGGCAGGCTTTGCTTAAACTTGAAGATCAACCCGTGCGGCTGTTACTATTTAGCCACGAACTGTCACATGTCTCTGAATGTTTGGTTCTATGCCGGTTTCGACTCTCGGTTTTTTCCTTTACTGTTTTGAGAGCAGTGGTGATGAAATAATTTACAAAAAGTAAGTCGCGGCCGTTACCACTGGGCCACCACTGCTCTTATTAATAATACAGCAAATATTATAGCGCACAAGTGTGTATGCAAACACAGGTACACCCTCTGTTCCTTTACCCTCGACCCTCATAATCCAATGAAACAGGAGTCTGACAAATCTGGTGGTGGAACAAGCGCAGTACCAATGATATAACGTGCGTTCCAAGGCTCGGAGGTGATACACACCCACCTTCCAATCTCCGGGCTGATACCGAAAAAATCCTTTATAAGATAAAATATTTTATAAAGACTTTAAGATCTTAACAAACAGCCCTCTTTGCAGGGGCTGTTTTAACGCCGAAGAATCAGCCGCCCACGTAATCCTGGAATGCGAGGCCGTGGTATCTCAACTTGAAGAAATCCTCGGCACAGTGAGGTCGCTCCGTGAAGCCCTCACGAAGCTTCTGTGCTTTTGGGCGGAGCAAGACTGGCTATGTTAGCCGGTACCCCCACGCACAACAGACCGAATGGGAGTCTAGAGTGCGGAAACGGGAATCCCTTCTACTACTAGACTTTAAGATCCATTTTATTAGTATACACACAACTTAGTCACTAGTTTTGGTCTGAGAATGACCATACAGTTGGCAGTTGTGACACTGACCAAGAAGATGGGGGCGGTAGGGCTTTTCGATGGAAATGCCAGACAGATTACAAACAGTCTTGACATTGAAAATGGGATTGTGACCCTCAGTGGGGGAGCACATGACCAAAACAATGTCGTAGAGTTCTCCGCCTCTTGCTTTATGCAATCGGTAGACCTCTGAAACAGGGACTTTCTGCGCTATTAAATCCATGCGGATTTCTTCCGTAGGGATTTCCTTCGGAAAGCGCTTGATCACGACTCTTGTGGAAAGAGACTTTCCGGTCTTTGAGGAATCGAGTTAAATCTCGGTAATCACGAGGGGTGGGGAACCTGAATTCTGATGCCCTGTTGGCATGCAGTGGCTTTCATGTAATTGATTTTGCGAATGAAACGCACGCAGGTTGGTTAATTACTGATTTATTTCCAAACACCCTCACTACAATAACAATTTATATTAGACATACCGTCACAATATACTACATCTCTTCCCTTCAAATAAAACAATGCCAAAAGATTATACTATAATTATATCTAATTATAAGTGGGTTACAGTCATGCCACACAGCTGTTATTGGAAAACAAGTTACAAAAGTAGATAAGTTCATGTAGGCAAATAATAGTTAAGTTATCTTTAAGTTTTGAGCCAATTTGCCTATATGGCGTATCTCGTGGTCAAAACCTGTAAACAAAGGATATGGTAATTGAATAACTTGTGGATCTTTTGTTGGATACCTACTAATTGAAATACACATTTATTTACGTATATTTATTTATAGTAAACATGTTTACCCCTTGAGTGCTGTTACCAAACACAATAGAAAAATAATTGCTTCTATCTACGTACCTCACATCACACTGTCATTACACCAACATATTGCGACTGCTTAGCGACCGTATGTCACTGCAGGGATCCAGCAGAATATCAGCGTCAGGTATATTTGCCTGACACATGCTGAGCTGGACTCCCATTTGGTGCAACCTTGAGACGCACACCGCACTGTGTTCTATTTGAAGTAGGTAAGATACTTGTGTCACTTTTATTATGTATTATTTCCTTTTTTTTGTATGTTGCCACCTTTTCTCCAAATACCCACATGTAAATTAAAATAATTTGATTGTGATTTTGTGTGCTGTGCTGTGTCTTTTGTATGCGCTGAATAAATAATTTATCTATCTATCTATCTATCTTGTTCATGTGCAGACATTCCCAATTATATCATAACAGTAGTGTCTTATACTAAGTCTTTACTTAATATATTATGCTTATTTTAATTATGCTACTTATAAATAATTTTACTACTTTATTTATTAACCTTATCATAACACATTGCTTTTTTTTTTAACTCTAGTTATAGGTACTTATTCACGGGTAATTAATACATCTTTCAACATTCGCGCAGTTCTTTCCTTCGACCTCGCAATAGCAACCGTAAGTGGCGACGGTGTTGACGAATGATCACTAGTTGCAATTGGACTTTCATAATTACTACTAACATCCAGCAATGGTGACTGGTTGTGGCTAGTTGGACTTGTCTGTGTTGGTGTTGTGATTTCGGTATGTGCCTGCGAACATTCCGCCAATAAACAATCACAGTCTGCAATAGGTATTATTTGCCCTACAGTCATCGTTGTCCTTTGTCTACGCCTACGAACACCTGTTGTCGTGAACATGCTTTGAGTCTCGCTAGTATCGGTACTAGTAATTGGACGCCTCGTAGACTTCCCTGCACTCACCGAAGATCCAGTCATACGCACAACTAACTGGCTTCGTGTACGTCGTAAACGAACCCCTTGTTCATCTTCTACAATATATGAGCGAGGTTGAGATGCGTGCGCTACTATAGAAACCGGTTTTCTATCGCCTTTAGTCAGTAACGTTGCCTTATCACGCGATGACAATTGTTCAAGTGACCTCGCCGATCTATCGTAATTTCTTTTAATCTGCTCTCTGTTTTTCATTATTGTTTTATAATTCCGCTCGTTATCCACTTTTTCGGTCAGCAACTTAGTACTAACGGGTAATTTTGTTTTTAAACGTTGAGCCAATTTGAGCACGCCACGTTGAGAGAATTTGCCAGAACCCATTAAAATCTGTGCGGGTGAGTCTAAACCATTTCGTGGAGTAGCCCTAAAATTCAATAATGATGTGCAAAAATCCTGTCCCGAATCTACACACTTCTTTAATAAATTTTTAACAGTCTGAACAGTTCTTTCACTTTTACCGTTTGACTGTGGGTAATGCGGTGAGGACGTCTCATGCCGTATTTCCCATTCGCGCATAAACTTTTTAAATTCCTGTGAGCTATACGCCGGTCCATTATCACTTACTAATTCCGCTGGAATGCCGTGTCGCGCGAACTGTTCTTTCATAAAATTAATAACCTGCCTGGAGATTATACCCGACAACTGGCCTACCTCAACATAATTAGAAAAGTAATCAACTAATATAATGTAATTCTTTTTTTATATTCAAATGTGTCTGAGGCTAGTTTATGCCAGGGCAATGCTGGCACACTATGCTGCAGCAACGGCTGGCGGCGGGGGCTGGGCGTGTGCAGCGCGCACGACGCACACTGCCGCACTACGCGTTCCACATCCTCGCACAATCCTGGCCAAAACATAACTTCTCGCGCTCGCCGTTTGCACCGTTCTATACCCAAATGTCCTTCATGGACCCGTGTTAACATGTTTTCTCGTAGCGCACGCGGAATAAACACACACTCCACTTTAAAAAGCATTCCCTCTATGTAATGAAGTTGCTCACGATATGGCCAGAAAACATTTACTCTTTCATTCATATCACGCCTACTCTTAGGCCAGCCTTTTGTTATATACCTAATTAAGTATATACAATCGTTATCTAACTCTGTTTCTTTTTTAATGGCTTCCATTTTAGGTTGGCTTGTCGTGTAGTTGGGTTGACGGCACATTCTCCAGCATAAAACAAGTTTGTACCTCAACTTCAGCAGTCACTCGATCATGCATTTTTTCCTGTAGAGGGGCCCGCGACAATGTGTCCGCTATATACATATATTTCCCCGGGGTGTATATCACCTTAACATCGTAACCTTGCATTCTCATCATCATTCTCTGTAACCGTGCTGGAACCGAAACTAATGGCTTGCTAAATAAGGCTTCCAGTGGCTTATGGTCTGTGTGCACAGTGACATCAGATCTGCCATAAATATACTATCTGAACCTTTCAACCCCAAACACAATAGCCAGCATTTCTTTTTCTATATGGGCATACCTGGTCTGCGTGTCGGTTAGTGTTAGCGAAGCGAACTCCACCGGGCGGCCATTCTGCAGCAGCACAGCTCCTAGCGCGACACTGGAGGCATCAACCGATAACACCACCGGCGCGCTGTTGCTGTATAGCGCTAACACTGGTGCGCTGCTAAGCTTATTTTTTAATCTGTCCACAGCCTCTGAGTGCTGGGCTTCCCATGACCACTCGGATTCCTTTTTTAGCAGCGACCTTAACACATTCACACTCTCTGAGTAATTTTGTATAAATTTTGCCAGATAATTGACCATACCTAAAAATCTCTCGAGAGCCTTCCTGTCGGTTGGATAAGGCATCTCTATTATAGCCTTGACTTTCGAGTCATCCGGCCGCATACCGTTTACATCAAACTTGTGACCTAAGTACGTGATTTCCGATACACTAAATTTACATTTTTCGCGATTAAATTTTACACCTATGTCCTTAGCACGTCGTAAGAGACACTTTAATCTCTGGTCGTGCTCATCCTTGGTACGCCCCCATACTATTACGTCATCAATAAAAGATTCGACACCTTCTAAATCTTCTAAAAGCTGCCTAAGCTTTGCATGAAATACCTCTGGCGCACAGTTTATACCGTAAGGTAAGCGAAGAAATTGGTACCGACCGAATGGTGTACTGAAGGTGCAGAGATCGGCGCTAGCGTCATCTATCTGCACCATCCAGAAACCACAGCGCGCATCTAGCACGCTAAACACAGTGGCACCTTGCAAGCGCGCTGCCAGCTCGGGCACTGTCGGCAGCGAGTACTGCGCACGCCGCACGGCGCGATTTAGAGGTCGAGGATCTAAACAAACACGAATGCTACCATCTTTTTTCGCGACTAACACAATTGCATTTACCCAAGAGGTTGGGTGTGTGACCTTTCTAACCACACCTAGCCCTTCCATTCTACTTAACTCCTCCATCAATTTGTCCTTAAGTCCTAATGGTATCTTTCTAGTTGGGCACACTACTGGCTGTACATTTTTATCCACAACGATACTGTATTTACCGGGTAATTTCCCGAGTCCTTGAAACAAATCGGAGTAGTGTTCAATGTTTATTGTATTAATTTGGCAAATTAATCCTAAAGCAATGCAGCCAGCCAAACCGAGTACATTCTGACAGTTCAAGTTAGCAACAACAAATGACAAAACGTAATGTTTATTATTGTGTAAAAAAGGCACATTAGTAATGCCTATAATCGGTAATTGATTCCCTGTAAAGGAATGTACACGTTTTGTGAATGGCTTAAGGTCTGTTATCGAGTAACCTAAGTTTAAGTAGTCAACTTTAGAGATAACATTTATCATTGATCCAGTATCTATTTTTAACAAAAGATTTTTTCTTTGCATCTTACAACTTCTAACCATTCCATAGGCGACTTACATTGTTTTTTGTCCTCTTCAAGTGTATTGACGTAAAACATTTCTTTACTGCTATCCTCACTATCACTGTTCACTACTGTCTCCACACTGAGATTTAACACTTCGCGAATTGCTTTCTTTTGGTCACACACTCGCGAGAAATGGCCTTTTTTTATCACATACATAACACGTAGCGTTTCGTGCCGGACAGTGCTCGTCGCCCTGACACCATCCGCTTCCGCAAAGCTTGCAGGAGCTCCGCTGCGTGCGTGCCGGCCGCTGCCCGGCGGCGCCGTTGCCACGCGGTCGGGCTCCGCTGCCGCCGCGTCTTGCTCTTGTGCGCCGTCCCCCTTGTGCACCGTTTCTACCATAAACTGCATGCACCTGCATACTCTCTGAAGCGCCATCGATGCATCTACTTTCTTCTTTGGATATCTCGGCCGCCTGACAGATTTGCATTGCCTTAGTTAATGTCAAATCATCTGTGCGAAGAAGTCGATCTCTCACAGTGTTGTTGACGACACCACATAGGATTTTATCACGTAACAAGCTCTCGTGCAATTCACTAAACTCGCATTGCTGACTCAATACTCTCAGCGCTGTTACATATTGATCGATGTTTTCGCCATCTTCTTGATTGCGAGTAAAGAATTTAAACCGCCTTACTGTGATATTTGGTTTAGTGCCGAAATATTTGTAAATTTTTTTTAAAACACATTTTATGTCGTCCTCTCTTTCACCATCTTCGAACGTGAAAGTTGTATAAGCCTCATAACCTGCTGATCCAATGAGATTAACCAACAAACTAGCCTGAACTTCTTTTGGCTCTTTGCTCACTCCAGATGCTTTGAGAAACACTTCGAACAGCTTCCGCCATTTCTGCCACGCGTCGGACCGCGCGGCCGGACCGCCGTCGAGCGATAATTCCGCTGGAGGACGTGCGTGCTCCATTGATGTAACTCCGTACAAACACGATATTATTGGCACACTGCTACACAATAATTTGCAGGTTCAAGTCTGTTTTAACTAGTAATATACGTTAAAAAGACACACCGCTGCCACCATGTAATGAAACGCACGCAGGTTGGTTAATTACTGATTTATTTCCAAACACCCTCACTACAATAACAATTTATATTAGACATACCGTCACAATATACTACACAACACAGGCGCTAGAAATGTCGCTCCATTTCCCTTTATCTTGAAGATAAATGGGTGGAGGAGGAGGGAGCTTCCTAGTGGTACTTATTGTTACCACGGGGCTGGGCGAGCGGTTTATCCGCTGAGAAGGACTAGCGGGGGCGGGGGCGGGGGAGGGTTGCCTGTCGGGCAGAACTATCTGGGGAGAGGTTAAAGCTACCGCCTTTTTGGCCTTGGTAGCATGAGTCTCTTCCTCTTTTTCCTCTTACCTCCAGAATTTTTGTAAGCGTCGTGATCGGAGGAGTCGGAAAAGGACACGGTATCGTAATCCTCTGATAAATCGGGTTTGTCTGGGTCAGCGATAGCTTCACCCTGGTCAGCTAAAGCTTCCCATTCGTCATCAGTGCTAAGATTGGTTGCTTCTTCCATAGGGGAATCGCATTCGTCCTCAGCCCACGATTTGGACTTGGACTTGGACTTTTTAGAGGACTTATGGAGGGAAGCTATGTGCTCTTTGTACTTTCTGTACTCGCTAGCAGAGGGGGGGGTCTCTCCATGATTTGACGCGTGAATTAGGCTCGACGGCCGAAGGTTGGGGCTTGAGAGGGTTGCGATCTCTCTCAGAAAGGGGCGAAATGGGTTTGACTACCTGTACCTCACCCTGGGAAAGGGTGGGTGATCTAGGCCCGGAAGTGGGCCTGACGGGTGGGGAGGGTGACCTTGGCGAGTCCTTTTCCACGCATGGCACAGGGGCCGTGCTAGGTTCAGGGGCCTCGGTCTCGGTCGGGTCCGAATCGGACGGGAGGGCATCTATTATTATCCACATTGGATTACCATGTCTCAAACGAAATTGGCAATCTTGGGCAAGCCTTTCTCTAACAAGCTTGATAGCCGCCTGTACATCATCGGCATCGTTACAGGTCTTCTCCGGGTGTGTATGCCCGGGGTGTGTGAAAGCCTATCCTCCCAGCCGGGTTAGACTGGGAGGTGTGTTCCTGGTGAGCTCTAAGCTTGATATCCTGCCACCAATCTTATTGGGTTGCAGGGGTCCTAGAGTGATCCCACCGAAGTTGGGCCACCCTCCTCCAGTGTACCGAAAGTCTGGCACGCCGGGGTTAAGACACCCGACCGTGCCAGGTGAATCGCTGTGGGGCAGAGACAGGGGTGGACTAGGCTATCTACCAAGGCCAACTACCCTGCTCCCGACTCCTTCTGACTACCGTGTCCTGAAAGGACTTAGCGAGTGGGCGGGTCACCACTCCACTTGGCTTCGTTAGCACCGTTAGGTATCCACCAAGGACCCCTAAGTCGTGGTTTTAACCAGGAAGGGGCCAAAAAAGATGTCCCTACTTGTAACCGAAGTTACTAGTAGTGACACCTGTGGGCGGCGCGTGGAGACGCAGCGACCGCAGTGACGTCCCACAGTGCCGTGACGAGTCGGAGAGTGGGGCGCGGCGGGGCGCGCGGTGGAGAGAGCGGCAGGTGGAGAGACGACCGCTCGGCGGCGATGGCAGGCGAAGAGTGATGATGAGGGGCCAGTATGCCAGATGGCGTCGCCTATTTATAGAGTTTTGTGCGTAAGAATTTGTTGATGCCAAATTTTGGCTATATTAAAATCGTGTTTTAGGGGCTTTTCTATAGTTTATAGTATGCATATTGCGCTTATCCATTGGTATTATACATGAAATACCTTAGATATAAGATAAATGTAATGTTTTAGGGAAATAAAAATATTTTGTTTACTTCATTTGGACCCCCAAAATGCAGGGTCGCAAGTATCGGTATGTGTGTTCTACTCACATGCCATTCATATTATTTGCCTTACACACATTATTTTGTTAGGAAACACCATCTAGGTGTTCTAGATAGTATACCTTGATGCTATGACTGAAAAACTGTACATAACAACAGTACATAGCCAGGTTTAATACAGTTTTACTCTGAGAAGGTAAATACATAAATTTTTCCTCAAGTAAGTGTATAGAAAATTCGTTATAAACGATTTAGCGCTTCTAGGTGACCTGGAATTCTGTCTGGGCCCTATAAATAGAGAGCACCTAAGTAGTTCTACTACATAGACATCACTTGCTTGATATAATGTGTCTGTATGTGCCAGCATGGACGTTTCTATGTGTCCGTCAGAGGGCTCACTACCTTCAGACACACTTGGTCCCTGAAGGGCTATCGATATGCTTTCTGAGGCATTACTTTCGTGGGCCCTCGGGCAGGCGCCTGGACTCAGTCATAATACAAAGCTAATATATAGCTACACATACACATACAGAAGCGTTAAAGCTGTGGAACAACGCAACATTTTCCTATTTTGGACGTTATTTTTTACAAGTTTCATCAAAATCGGTTCAGTGGAAGGGGAGTTTCTGTCGGTTTATAGCTAAGATAGATAGTAAATTTTTTTGTAATTAAAAAATCTGCGCGCGCGCTTTTTCGAGGTCCTCGTTACGGTCAATTTGGTTAGAAGGATAATGCGCAGGCGCATCGTCCAATTTGTAGCCATTATTTCAACTTAGTAAAAGCCACGCAACTTTGTGTAACGAAGACCATGAAGAAACGTCGCTTTTGGTCATGAAAAGTTAAGTCTTTTATTTCTCTGGACATCACGCCTTCCCCTCAACATACTTGGCAGCCTTCAAGCAACTCCAAGGTCTGATATTGCCCGATGACAACTGAATTGTAGGTACAGGGACGTTAACGCGTTCGAGCAGGAGCGTTACAACCTCCAGAACACCTATCTACCTCGAGCGATCACGTCCGTCCCGTACAGTCAGCTTTTTACCAAATTTTGTTCAGAAGAATTTTTTTACTTCCCACTGTCATATGAATTTAAAATTTGGTTATAATATTTATTATTACGTATATTGTAATAACAAATACTAATATATTGATAAATCAGATTTTCTTTGTAATTTCCTAATTTTTCCTATTAAAACTAAGTTGTTTTTGCAGTTTAATACGGAACCCTAAATGTGCGAAGTCCGATATCCACTTGGACGGTTTTTTTTTTAATAATATCTTGTAGAAGGATTTGTCGTAGCAAAATGATTTTGCCAGAGTCTTAAACTCTGAAGCAACAGACAGATTAATCCGGAAACGGAAAAAGTACTTTTAACTTATATTGAATCAACAATGTGCCTGACGGTTTTTACAGAACTTGGCAAAGCTAAACAAAAATATCTTATTTTTTTTCCTAAAGTTCTGATTTCTATCACCTTCCAAAACTAAATAGTTATTTGTTGCCAGTTTTATAATAGACAAGGAGGTTGCCACTAAATGGATGAGGAGACCTTACTGTACATACCAACCTTCTTCTTTTCGTGAGAATTTACTCAAAATAAAATTGGCTTCCGTCGAAATCGGTCTACTGGGGATCTTCTAGCGTATGCCATTCACATATGGAGTAAGGCCATTGAGAGGCACGGGGAAGCGCTTGCTGTCTCCCTCGTCATCTCGAAGGCTTTCGATAGGGTCTGGCACGAAAGCCTTATTGGTAAGCTTCCTTCATTCGGTCTGCCCGGTGGTCTGTGTGATTGGATTGCAGACTTCCTGAGGGATCGGTCCATTCGAGTGGTTATCGATGGCTGCTCGTCGGACCAATTGTATATAAATGCCGCAGTCCCTCAGGGGTCGGTACTCTCAGCAACATTGTTCTTGTTGCACATTAACGATCTGCTAAAACCCGGCACCTTTGGGTATGCAGACTACAGCACTGTTGCTGAGAGTTACTTCTCCAACGCACGTGCTACCGGGCCACAAATCCAGTATCTCTGAGAAGCCATGGTGGATTGCAGGCAGTCTCCAAATGGGGTGATGCAAAACTGGTCAAGTTTAATGTTCCTAAAACCCAGGCGTGCCTTTTTTCCGCTAAAAAGAGCCAATTTCACCCGGCTCCAACTTGCCGTGATGTAACCATACCAATAACGGACCATCTTGAGCTTCTTGACGTTACGTTGACATCGACTCTCAATTTTGGGCCATACATTGAGGCAAAGGCTCAGCTAGCTGCCAAAAAAGCTGGGGATCCTTGCGAAGGTGAGAAAGTACTTCACGCCGGAACAGCTGCTCAACTTGTATCAAGCGCAAGTTCGATCGTGCATGGAGTATTGTTCTCATCTCTGGGACGGATCAGCCAAATACCAGCTAGATGCACTAGAGTCGATCGAAAAGCGGGCCAAGAGACTCATCGGCAATGAGGCACTGGTCAAATCAAAGCTCCAGAGCCTAGGCATCGTCGCCTAGTTGCCAGCTTGTCGGTTTTTTATCAGTTACAATTTGGGGAGTGTGCGATGGAATTGCATGATTTAATTCCGCCCAGCCCGTTCTATCATCGGACAACCAGACGCACGGCGATGCGTCATCGGTACATGGTGGATATCCCACCCAGACGCACAAAACGTTTTGGGGATACTTTTATTATGCGTACAGCTAAGCAGTGGAATTCCCTGCCGGAGTCTGTGTTTCCCGATAGCTACAATCTAAGTTTTTGTCTTTAAGTCAAGAGTGAATGAGTTTTTCCTAGGCAAGCGTGCATCACCGTCGACCACATCACCGCTTTCCATCAGGTGAGATAGTGGTCAAGCGCGAGCCTATGTATCATAGAAAAAAAAAAAAAAAAAACTGTCCAACCAGTACTTATCACTGCTGACAATGGACTCCCCCAGCGACGCCACATTGACCGATCACGGATCATTGCTTCATATTCAGGACGCTTTGGTTAGTTCGTCAAGCTAATGGTTGACAACAATGCCGAGTAAATTTAAACTTCGCTGATCTTGCTGGGTTGCTGGCATATTAGATAAACAGACGTCACTTGTGGCAAATGACATTCTTCCTTAAGGCTATAAAAAAAACTGTCTTTGTTTACTAACGAAGCCAGAGCCAGTCGCACGGTTTGATCTTTATTTAATTTTATTTATTTATTTGGCTCACCAACAATTAAATATACTGATACTAAGTGTAATAAAACTCCTTGGGTAGATGACAATATTATTTAATTACTCCTTTTCTGCAATCTACTACAATCATCAACTATAAAATAATCCAACAGCCACAATAATTATCCTAATTCTCTTTTTTTTCTGTCAACTGTCATCGCTTGGAGTTGCCACATAAAATAATAATCGATATGACAGTTTAGTAGATTTTAAACTACAGATAAATTAACCTAACATAAGATATGAGATACATTCAATATACATATAAACTAGTGTACCAATTTCTTACAGGTAAGCACATCATGCATTACTTATCTTTGAGGATAAGCGACGTGGATGGGCCTCAGATAGCTTATTTGCAGATCTTTGACGGTTGTTACGGACTGTTGGCAACCAGAAAATCTGACACCAGTCTTGCCAAGGAGTATCGTGTTACCCAGTTGCTGTGTTGTGGAGGTCAGGTAGATAGTAACTCCATGTAAAATACTGGAACTCAACACCCGGTTAGCCTGAAGGCAGATTGGTTATTTTCCTAAGAAAATATCTGCGGAGATTGAAATACCCGCTATTTGTTAAATATTAAACTAAGTATTAACTCGTCAAACATTAAATAACGCTGTATTAATTATCAAGTTTAGACTGCACTTCGAAGTTTGAGGTGAGAACTTCCGAGGCTATCATGATAGAGCTTTCCCGTCAGGAGCATACATACTAGAGAATAACTTGTTTCGTGATTAAAATTAAATTATGAATTCGATATCCTGCTTATGAAAAGAAGGAATCTTATAAATAATTATGTTTGAATCTATACTTCCATACAAATAGTAAATGCGAAAGTAATTGTGCCTGTTTGTTTGTTACCTTTTGATGCCTTAACGAAAAATGTGAACACAGAATTATAAATAGAACCAGAATATTGAAGAAAATTGATAAAAACAAAGTAAGGACGCCTAAATATTAGATATCAGTTTCCTAATTAAGGAATAAAATGACAAAGTTGGCAATATGAAGTGGCATAGGAGTAGAAAACGGGCGGATAAATTATCAAACTGTGGGCGACCCCTGACAGTCTTTAACTTGACGCCCACGTTAGGTATCGTTGAGATTTCTTGAGGAACTTGAAACAACTTGAAACTAACACTAGGTAAGAGCTTCTTCAGTAAATAACACACTTAAGAAAGTACATACAGGCCACATACATAAATCTATATAGGCAATGTAGGAGAAAGAAAGAAAAATTGTTAATTTTAAACAAACATTAAAAACCGGTCAAGTGCGAGACGGACTCGCGCACGATGTAAATCATTCCGTACCGTATCATGTCACGTTTGTTGTATTGGAGCCCCACTTAAATATTTATTTTAATCTGTTTTTAGTATTTGTTGTTATAGCGGCATAACAGAAATACATCATCTGTGAAAATTTTAACTGTCTAGCCATCACAGTTCATGAGATACAGCCTGGTGACAGAAAGACAGACAGATAGGCGGACAGTGGAGTCTTAGTAATAGGGACCCATTTTTACTCTTTGGGTAGGGAACCCTAAAAATTTTCTCGTCTCAGCATGTTTTTTTTTGTGAAAAAAATTTGCCCCACATAAGGAATTTCTTCCTGTATCGTGGGTCCGTTTACAAACATATAAACTCACATAAACAACACCCAAAGCCGGAACAACTATCTGTAGGTCATAAAAATATTTGTTCCGTGCGGGAATCGGACCCGCGACACGCAGCGCAGAAGTCAATCGCTCAACAACTGCGCCACTGTGCGCCTATGTGCAGCGACATTTAAAAATAAATTAATAAAGAAAAAAAAATATTGAAGTTTGACTGGATTATTGGTCTTGTGGATGCAAGCGCTATCTGAGATCCTAGGTTCAATTTCCAGATCGGGAACAGTTTTCTTTTTCCTGTTGAACATTTTCTGTTGCAGCCCGAGGATTGAATTTGATGCCGGTTAAAAGCAATATGCTCGACCTCCATTACATGTATGACCTAAACTAGTATTTATTTGTACTATAGGTACAGTCCTAACTCGCCAAATACAGGCATATTATATTGAATATAAAGGAAGCTCTCGGCAGAACACTATCCAAACAAAGTCCATAAGTTACAGGCTTTATTTCCATAATCATCACGTTTTACCCACCAATCCCTGTAAGTGTTCCTGACAGTACTAAAATATAACTGTTACGAGTATTAGCCAAGACAAGAACCCTGCTACCCATTCTTATGCCATAATCCTTAAAAGAAGACTGCCGAACAAAGCGGCCTCGGCGTCACTGATGCAACAATACTGGAAATATATGGAATGCCATTGGAGCGTAGCAACACTATCCCGGCGATAGTAACAGTGGTTTGACCCGAGCGCTCATTATACGGTGGTAAGGACCTTCTCTCCAAGAGTTTTCAGTGGTACAGCGTTAGTAACGCTGATTACTAGATCAGGCAAAGGATTTCAGTAAAAAGAGCCTGTGTTTGCCATCGAAACGCTATGAAGAAGTGACGCCGCAGCAGCTTTCCTCTGAAGATCTTGGTAGATCGGAAGTCTACCATAAGGCACCGTTTACGACTCCTACATCTGACGACAGGATAGCCCATTACTTGCCGGAATAGAGACCCTTGCACCTTTGAGGAGGGCGAGAACTTTTGAGCCAACCAAAATGGTGTTTAAACAGAATATGAAAACAATGACAGCCCCTAATAAAAGTTACCCTACTCAGTTTTACGGTGATTCGAAGCACAGAAGGTATATACAAAGGCTGTCACCCCTGAAAACAATGTCAGTCTCGTAGTAAAGGTACAAACATCACGAGTCATAACGGGCTTGCAAACATTTATTTTGAAAATAAAACTAAATTGGACCTATGACCCGTACCAACTTCTATTAAGGACATTTTAGCTCACAGGACTCCTAAAATTTCATCATGTAATTCCTCACACTAATTTAATTGTATGCTTCGCTGTGCTATGTAATCTTCGCTATTGGCAGTTTTGAATTATACCCTTGATTTAAGAGTAGGCTAGGTCAAGAGGAAAAGAAGGCCTTTGGCCTTGCATTGGGACAATACCGTAAACTGGGGTTACTTTAAACCACGGAACGCCTTTGATCGAAACTTCCGTTTCATTTATAATCGCGAATTGCGTAAAACGAAACGCAATTTGTTTTTTTTTCTAGGGTAGCAACATTGAAGAACTGTCAGATCCTTTTCTGAGGACCCTCTAGGAATTCTCCAACAATTTTAATTAAAAAGCTAAATATATTGATATTATCTGTTTATAGCTAAATAAATGTGCTGCAAAACTTCATGTGTACTTAATCACGTGAAGGTATAATTAAATTTCTAGATAAACTCTATTATGTGGTCTATGATCGATTAACCAATACTGTGATCATTGTTTATCTAAACTCAAAATGAATGCAATGACATGAGTTTGTTTAATGCGGGGTGTGAAATTAACCAAATGATCAAATTAATCCCAGAGAGTATAGTCTTTTTTATATGCTTTCTTTACAATCTTTAATTGATGTTTTGCTAAATAAATAAATATTATATTATTCAGGAAGATGCCACGAATATATAAAAATAAACTTCCATTATTGTTTAACTTTTCTTAATGATTTTATACCTATGCAAAAATTGTATCTTGTCGATTTTATGAAGACTGATTATTTTATAGGATTTATGTTGTTGATTTTATAAAGACTAATTATTATTTCTAAGTTCTTGTTTAGTTTTAATGAAAATAAATAAGAAAGACTGATTTTAAACTAAAACTTTATGACCAACATTTTTAATAAAGAAATATTCATTATTTGATGATTTTTATTAGATCAAAGTCACCCCATATGACAAAAATTACAATATTAATTTTTCCTGCTGGCAGATTGTCATTTTAAATTTTATTGGTATTATAATTGGGGTTACTTTGTAGTTACGCAATAAAATAGGGGATATTAAAGTAACCCCATTTTTCGTATAACTTTGATCAGACATTTATTTATATTTTTCTCAAAATCTACCCACAGTTTTCACTTATTATTAAAAATACCAATAATTTCCTTGCGTGATCACGTCAGAAATGATGATATCCGCAGGAGAACCAAAGTTACCGACATAGCCCGAAGAATTGCCAAACTTAAGTGGCAGTGGGCAGGGCACATTGCTCGCAGAACGGATGGCCGATGGGGCCGAAAAGTTCTGGAATGGCGACCGCGAACAGGAAGACGATACGCTGGAAGGCCTCCCACTAGGTGGACTGATGACCTGGTTAAGGTTGCGGGAAGGCGCTGGATGCGAGACGCACGGGATCGGTCAATGTGGCGACGCCTGGGGGAGGCCTATGTCCAGCAGTGGACGTCTTTCGGCTGAAATGATGATGATGATGATGATTAAAAATACAAATACAAAATCTTTATTTCTGAACCAAAAAGTATTACATTCGTTGATGATTGGAGCCTCCTTTTAAGCATGCCTGCGTTAGGAGACTCCGCTCTTCCACAGCAATATACAATACATTCAGTGCCTTAGATATAACCAGTATGTTGGCGTGTGTGTGTGTGTGTGTATTTCATTTTGCATGATGCAATAGTGCCTCAGTGTCTGCGTAATTAAGTGTATTTATCCAATTAGTTAGATTTTTTTTACATTCGTTTAATTGTTTATTGTGTTTATATATATTTTTATTTATCCTATTATATAGTTGACATGATAGTTTATTGTACTGAATGTCAGCAAATTTTGTTTTAGTTTGTGGAACCTGTGCTATGAGATCTTTCCATCTTCTTGTTATTGCATTTTGATCGTATGGCAGATTCTTAGGTTTTTTAGAACGGTATAGATGATATATAACTTTCTAACAGAAAGCAGTCCGCTATCCTGATAGAGACTTTCAGTAGGATATGTAATCCTTTTAAAATACATTATTTTTATTACGGCGCGTTGTCCTCGTTCAACATGTATATAAACTTTGATTTTGCTGCGCCATCCCATATTGTGATACAGTAGGCTATAACAGACAGTGCTAGAGAGATATATATTTCATTTAATAAGTTTCTGTGAGAGCCTGATTTCTTTTTTATATTTATAAGTGCAATATATCTTAATGTTTTAAAAATCCTTGACAATCTGTAGTCAATAATTACACCTAAATATTTAGTTTCCAAAACTTTTTTAATGAAAGGACAAGAGCAATTATTGTTTTTATCTTTATCGCAAGAGTGTACTTTAATGTTGAACATATCATCTGGTTGTGAACTTTTATAGATGGAGAAGCATATATAATTGGTTTTCGCAGTATTTAACGTGAGAAGGTTGTTATCGAGCCAATTCGCGATTTGGTGCATACCTGCCTCTGTCTTAATTTTAACATCGGACCAACTGTGCCCGTGGAAGACGACCGCTGTGTCGTCGGCGTAAGAAAATATATTTGCGTTTTCAACTTTTATCCATATAGATCGTTAATGTAGAACAGAAAAAGTGTGGGCCCCAGAACACTACCACAAAACGACACATCAGCATCATCACTTATATACCCTTCAATCTTTACCCTCTGTTTCCTGTTTGTAAGGTAGTCTTTTAAAAAAAATAGAGGGATTCCCCTTATTCCAAGTTTTTCTAGTTTGGTCACTAGGGTGGGAACGGAAACAGTGTCAGAGGCTTTCTTCAAATCTAGAAATACCGTCAGGCATTTTTTTCCTCTATCCACATGCTCAGTTACAAGCGTGGTGAGGGCACCAACTACATCCTCGGTGGATACTCCCTGTCTAAAGCCAAATTGTGTTGAAGATATAATTTTAAACTTATTTAAATAATTAATTCATCTGATGTTGGTTAATTTTCTATTACTTTAGACAGGGCTGGCAATACCGAGATAGGTATATAATTATTGACATCGCCTCCGTTCCCTCCCTTGTGGACTGGTAGAATAACGGATTGTTTCAGGGGAGCTGGGAATAAAAAAACCGATTATAAGAAATTTATTGTATTTTTTAAAACCCACAAATTTAAAATATATGGACCTTCAAAGTTCAAAATTGTTCAAAGTAACCCCGGTCTACGGTACAGGCTGAAAATAATAATAATAGATCAAGGTAGAGATAGTATTTGTGTGACATGTCTTCTAATTTCCTCCTTTAATTCTCTGTTTATCAAATGGGATACTAGAAGAATGCATACATAGTAATTCAAACTCTGCTTTGTTCGGCATTCGCACCAAATTATTATTTTTGTTATTCGCATGTGAAACGAAAAATTGGGGCGGCGTAAATGATGACAATTCGTTTAGTTTCTAGTGTGCGCACTACTTTAAAGATATGTAACATGCACGTAACACTGATTTGAACAACACTCTACATGCATGTACCAACAAATAAAGTACAATAATTATGACCATCGAAGAAAGAAGGCAGTCCACAGCAAATAATTTTAAACTAACTTTATTACCATGCTTCTCCCGTATCTTAACGATACATCGTGAGGCAGCCATGTTGTTTAAGTGCTTAGAGCGGGCTCATTTGATATCCTCATTTTCTTACATAGGTATTTCCTAGTCAATTGTATTACTTACATATGATGCATTAAGTGTGGTTTGTTCATTTTTGTGTTTAGAGATAGGAGTTTTACAGGATAATATTACAAGAAGATTATGGTAACAGTAAATGAATAAGGATGAAAAATAAAATAACATTAAGCATATGTTCTCCGAAGGGATTAGGCAAAGTTATAATATTAGGTATATTATAGTATATTTTGACGACACGGTTGGCATAGTGGTCGAGCGATCGACTGCTGCGCCGCGTGTCGCGGGTTCGATTCCCGCACGGAACAAATATTTGTATGGACACCAGATAGTTGTGCCGGATCTATGTGTCTTGTGTTTAAATGTTTGTAAACGCACTCACGATACAGGAAGAAATTTCTAGAGTGGGGAAAAGATAAATAAAATAAAAAATGCACCCACATTTTGCCAGTTTTTATAGTTAATACTACAATATGAATGCAAACAACTTTTGTTTCCACCGGCGATCTAATGATAATTTAGAAAACAAAAGTTGCTATTGTGAACTAACTATGACAGTTAGATATATTCTTTGCAGGACTTTTTTGTAGGTAATAATAAGTACTTTAATTATATACTACATAATTTTTATGTATCATCAATCGTTTTCTCAGCGCACGCAAAATAATTAATTTTACAGGCAAAATTTTGCTACTTTGGGTAACATTATTGCATTTTCATAAGGATCTCTAGTTTATTTGAAAATAAATTATAGCCTCTGTCACTCAGGAATAATGTAGCTATTATTTTTACTGGTGAAGAAATTTTCATAATTGGTTCAGTAGATCCAGAGATTACCCTCTACAACCTCATAAACTCACAAACTTTACCTCTGTATAATATTTGTATAGAAGTATAGATGATTATGAAGATATGAAAATAACTAAAACCTGAAGTTACTTTGCGCTCATTATTCTCAAATGTAATTAAAATAATGAATTTTGATAAGTCTAGGAGTAACAAAATAAGACTTTACAGAAGATCCAAAACTCTAAGGACCGAAGCCTTTTTACCTAACTGCCGAGGGAGAGTTAAATGTTTAATATCTTTTTATATTATTTTTTGTCAGTTCACCAACAAATTACTTTATTTTTATTTATACTTGACAAGCAACGATTGGCGAAAACCATGTCTTGCCATTTCATCGCTATACAAGAAAAAGTTTGCCAAATCTAACAATTTTTTTTTTATCTCAATGAAAAAATGTTTGGCATAAAAAGGTTTTACCAATTGACTTGTTATTACACAAATTCCTAAAAATGAAACTCATTAAACAGGCCAAAAAAAGGCATTAAGTTAGTTAGTCATTTAATTTAGTATATAGTGTATTTACAGTTGCTTTTTAATTATTTATTGTTATACGTGTCGGTGACCTGATAGGACGTGTCATTCATTCCGTTCCTCTAGTAGTTCATGACACTCCATGGTTAAAAAATTGGTCGAATCTGTTCCAAAACCAAGTCGACTTTATGTAGTATTTTGGCTAGAGTTTATATAAAAACCGTAGGCGTGAAGGTAGAGCAACACCTGCCCGCTGTAACAAAGCATAGATACCCGTGCGAGCCATAGCTGAGGAGGTGAGCATGGGTATGGTATGGTGGCTATCCTTTGACACGTAAATGCTAAATAAATATGGAAATGGTGATGTCTCAGACGACAAACTAGAAATAAGGTTGATTAAACTTCTGTTATATTTTTCACCTGTCTGGTCCTATTTTAAATGCAAAAGCTCGTGCCAAAAGATTGCATTTTAAACCCTCCGTGTTGCCACGATTAAGTCAGCTTTGTTATTCAAATTGGCAACACTAGAATATTTAGTTTTCACACTGTAGCAGTATGGGAGCAGTTTGTTTAATTTTTTTTTTATTAGGCGAAATTAAAAACGATGTTTTAAGGTTTCAGAACAATACTCCATTCACAAAGTTATGTTGTTATTGCCTCGTTGTTATATGTTTTTCCTGGGTCGGTAAAATTGTTAGTCGGTATTAGCAACTATAATTATTATTTATAGCACCCCGAAGCCTGGCTTTGATCACGGTGGATATCAATAATGATCGCCTCCTATTGTATAGAACATATCATAACTGGAGAATTGAGGTTTGCTAGGTAGGTAGATCTCTGTTTAACCCCTTTGGGGAGTACAGGAATGATGTTATGTTGTAACTATATACCTTTTTAGACCAGTCAACATTACATTCGAATTAAAGGTTTATAAACACCCACTAACGTATGCATACTCCAAGAACTCGGCATCAAGCAGCGTCTATCGGCTATAGTTCAGACTCTAATACTTCAGTTCTTCTACGAGGCAATAGCTGTGATCACAGATAATATAATACTAGTATACAGATGCCTCATCCCATACCTACAAAGAAACCGTGTCGACATAACTAGCGTTTTTCATCTGATTATACAGATTATTTTTTGTAAATCGATCGCGTTGGGTTCCGTTCTACGGCGATAGATATATCACCATTTATATTCAATCAACACACAATCACATCGATAAACGCGATCAATGTACAAAAAATAATCAGTATAATCAGTACGGTCGGCACGGTTTCTTTGTATGGGATGAGACCCTATGGTTCTATTTAGCGGCTTACGAACGCGCGGCAGGTGACTCAAGCGGTGGACCGACCAGAACAAGTCTGCAGAGGGCGGTCCATTGCATGAGTGCACCCGAGTAACAGCCGACAGAGAGAGTTGGCGTTGCATCGTGAGGCGAAACACGTCGTAGGCCGAAGTCTCACTGCAACATGATGACCTCGACCGCTCTGTCAAGAGTATTCCAACAAAGAAGAAGACGAAAATAACCTAAAGCATATCATCATTTCATATAATATTTAACATCAGTCTCGTATCGGCATTCGTACGAGGTGATCGCGTTCAGTAGCTAATTAGTTTGTTTACGTCGAATTGTTTACCGCGCTGCGCTCGACACGACGCGGCGCGCGGCGGCTGCCGTGTGTACCAATAGGTTTTACCTGCGGTCACCGGTCGGCGCGACAACAACAATGGATGAAATTACTATCGAACGGGAGATAACAAATACAGTCGACTTGATGAGTGATCCGAGTGTATTCTATGAGCAAGAAATGAAGGAAGAAGAACAATATTTACAGCAGAATTCACAGGAAGTGTGCGAAAATTACGAAGAGCAGAGACCAAGTAAGAGAGACAGAGAAGACGAAGATGAGGATGGGTGGACGGAGGTTGGCGGAAACAAAGGCAAGAGATATAAAGGGGAAAAATTTGAAATTTACCCTTCATCCAATGATAAAATGCCGAAATAGTTTGCACTGGCCAAAATATTTAAAAATGAGGGAATACTAAATATCGACAAGATTAAATATATTAATCCTTACAAGATCCGAGTCGATGTGAGAAATGAGGACAGTATGGAGTTACTGGAAAAGTGTAAGGAGATTACTGACAGAGGTTGGAGAATTCAAAAGGCTATGGAAGTTAATTTGTCCTATGGTGTAATAAGAGACGTAGACATCGATCTGACCGAGAAAGAAATGTTGGAGCGTATTGAGTGCGCGGAACCCGCGGAACTTGTGTCCGTCCATAGACTCATGCGCAGGAACTCTGAGGCTAAAGGTTGGAAGCCCAGTGAGTCTGTACGCCTTTGCTTTAAGGGCTCATTCCGTCCAGCATATATTACCGTTGATGGATTGCGTATACGTGTCGAGCAGTACATTTTTCCAGTGACCCAATGCTCGCGCTGCTGGAAGCTTGGACATACGGCAAAGAGATGCTCGTCAGCTAAAGTTATATGACCAAAATGTACCGAGAATCACGATAATTGTGATACCACTTCATTTAAATGCAGCAACTGTAATGGTCAACATATGTCTTTAGTGCGATCTTGTCTAGCATACTTAAAGGAAAAGAGGTTGAGGGAGATAATGGCTGAATTTAATTGTACATACCGACGTGCTTTGACAATATATGTCCCAGTTAAGGAAATCAAGCCAGTTGAACGTGTCACAACAGTGACAGAATCGAATGAGTTGGCGGCTACACAGGCTGAGAATGTTTTAGCTTTTTCGACCTATCTACGACAACCTCGTACAGAAGTAGCAACACAGTCACCTAGGGTTGACAGCCATCAAGCAAGTACTAAGAAAGATACGCCAAAGACTTTTAAACAGAAACAGTATAAGAAACAAATTGAATTTGAGATGTCGGTACAAGATGATGCGATGGATAGACAAGAAGATTCAAAAGAAGAGAGGAATAAGACGAGAGAAGTACAATTCAGTGAGCTTATAAATAGGCTGAAGGAGATTTTGTTTTTAAAAGGAGAAACAGTTCAGCAAAAGGTGCAAAGTTGTTTAAAGTACTGTGTTCAATGGATAATATTAGTAGTAGTAGAAAATATTTCGGACTGGCCAATATTGAAGCTAATATTAGATTATTTCGGTTACAATGAATAATAATCTCATAAAACTTAATATTATTCAATGGAATGCACAAAGTGTTCGCCCTAAGTCATTAGCGTTAGAACAAATACTATGCCAAGAAAAAATTCACATTGCGGCTTTGAGCGAAACATGGCTGGAACCTGATAGTGGTTTTAAGATAAATGGTTATAGCATTTTTCGTAAAGATAGGCATGATTCGTATGGTGGTGTAGCATTACTGATACATAGATCTGTAGAAGCTTCTTTACATATTTTTAGGAGTAGTAATTCAGATATTGAAGTATTAATGGTCAAAATTCACAACTGTGAATTTATTGAATATGTATTCTCCGTGTATTGTGCACCTTCAGTTCGCACCAATCAATCAGACTGGGAGAATCTATTTAACAGCGTAGATAAAAAAGCTGTTATTTTAGGTGATTTTAACGCTCACCATACGAACTGGTCTTACAAAACAGACTCGCGAGGTTCCCAAATGTACGACGCTCTCTTAGAAAGTAATTTTGTAATTTTAAATCATAACAAAAGTTCCACACGCATCAAATTAGTAAACAATCAACTCCAAACATCTTCACCTGATGTGACATTAGCTACTTTTGATATCTCAATAAGGCTGAACTGGTCCACTACAAATGAAAACTTGGGCAGCGATCATCTTATTATTAAGGTGGTTACGCATTTGGAAGGGAATCGGGACTTCATAAATTCGCGACGTAACTATAGGAAGGCAGACTGGATATCTTATCGAGATTTATTATATGTCCTGTTTAAAGAATTTATATTTAGTGAGGATGACCTTCAAAAATCATATGAATGAGTCATATGATTTTTGAAGGTCATCCTCACTTGTTAATTGTTTGAACACAGCAGCAGATCGCTTCATACCACATTATAAAATAAACCGTAATCCAAGCAATAAGTTTTCACCTAAACCGTATTGGAACGCTTCCCTATCCAAATGTGTGGCTGAAAGGCGTCTAGCACTTTCGAAATTTCGACGCAACCCTAATCCTGATAACTTTATAAAATTGCAAGACAAAATAAGAGTCTCTCAAAAGTTAATCCGACAATCTCGAGATAAATCTTGGCATGAGTTTTGTACTTCATTGGATGGTAAGATCACGCAAAGAGAAATGTGGCGCAAACTGAAGTGGCTAAAGGGTTATAATGTGCGCCGCTCCTACGTAGACAAGAAAAAAGCCAGTGACCTATTGAGTAGTTTAACACCTGACTATGTACTTCCTAATGACCCGGACTTTAATTCCGATAAAACAAGGTTGGATATTTATATTACAAGACAGGAATTAGATACTTGTTTACGCCATAAAGACACGTCGCCAGGTAGTGACAAAATATCTTATTCAATGCTATACAATTTACCTGACAACGGAAAAAGCATTTTGTTAAAGTTATATAACTTATTCTACGCAGTAAGTTTTGTTCCTTCGCAGTGGCGAGATATCACTATTATTCCGATCCCGAAACCAGGTCGTGATCCTCAGTCATCCGGATCTCTGCAACCTATAGCCATGATATCGTGTATTTGCAAAACATTTCATAGTATTTTAATTAAACGTTTGGAGTGGCACATAGAGAGAAATAACTTTTTATCTTCACATACATCAGGTTTTAGAAAACATCATTCAACTTTAGATAATCTGGCAAACTTGGTGTTATCAGATCAAACCGGTTTCTCTCATAAACAGATGACGATAGCCGCCTTTATGGATATCGAAAATGCATACAGTAACGTAGATATAAAAAGTTTAGTATGTATTTTGCAACAATTAGGAGTTAGTTGTTTGTTGTGTAGGTATTTGTGGAATTTTTTAAAAGAAAGATATTTAAAAATGCAGGTAGACTCAGTTTCATTTTGTAGATATACATGCCGCGGTTTGGCGCAAGGCGACCCTTTTTCGCCTCTGCTTTTTAATTTAGCTACTATAAAGATTTGCAATAATATCAATAATGTTTGTATTTCCCAATACGCTGACGATTTTGCGTTATATATAAATTGTGACAATGTACGGGAAGGAAGCAAACAGATACAGTTAGCGCTAAATAAATTCGTTGAGCTGCTTTCCGAAATTGGTTTAGAGATTTCACCTTCGAAAAGCAAAATATGTGTTTTTAAAAGAGGTTTTCGGAGTGAATTGGTTGATATAGCTATAAACGGAACGGCGTTGGAAGTGGTAGATAATGTGAAATATTTGGGATTATGGTTGGATAGATCATTGCGCTGGGCGAAGCACATAAATGAATTGAGAGGTAAAAGTCTGAGATTATTAAATATTTTTAAAGCTGTGACAGGGGCGGGCTGGGGAGTACATCCGATTGTTTTGAGACGGGTCTATATAGCTATGTTTCGGAGCAGGTTGGATTACGCTAGCGCGCTATATGACAGTAGTTGTAAAACACACTTGTGCAAGCTGGACAAAATACAAAACCAATGCATGCGCATTATCGGAGGATTCATTAAAAGTACCGCAATTCACGTGATGGAATGCAAGCTTCATCTTCAGCCACTGAGTTCTCGGAGGTATTATCTTGCTGGCAAGTTCTGGTTTCGATGCAAGTCCTTTTCAAGTAATGAAATTATCAAAATCTTAGATAAGCTAAGTAACGATTGTGGTAATGTTTATTGGAAGTACAAGAAAAAACCCCTTCTAATCTCAATCCATGAACATTTTAAAAATACTTCAGTTTATTCAACAACACAGTTAGAAATGTTTTCGTTGGACATATGGGTTAGTGGTATAGATCTTTCTGTGGTACTGGAACCAGATATTAATACCATATATAAGCCAAAACACCAGTATAAACCTTACGAATTACAACAGATTTGCAATGAATTTTTGATGAATACTTATTCACAGTTTTATAAATTATACACGGACGGATCGAGAGGCAAGGATGGCAGTAGTGGTTTAGCACTTTATGATCCTCAAACAAATAGTTCCATCCAATTGATGATTAACGCTAAAATTTCAATTATGTACACGGAGTTGATAGCCATAGCAGAGGCAATTTCTTATATTGATTCCTTTATGAGCGGGCGATATGTTATTTTAACAGATTCCAAAAGTGCTATTCAACATCTGGCTCGATGCACCTCGAATTTTCGAGGCACACCGATAGCCTATATAATTTTGGAATCGCTTCGTAAACTTAGTCTTAGAAATAAAATAGTTAAAATTCAATGGGTACCTTCACATGTGGGCATAACAGGAAATGAAGAAGCCGATCGTCTGGCCAGAGAAGCCAGTATTAATGGAATACCATTCACCTGCTTACCCCTATTTACGGATTGCTTACATTTAGTTAAGGAAAAGTGCACAGAGATTTGGAGTGAGTATTTTGACGAGAGGTCTTTATCAAAAGGTATCTAGTATAAGACCATACAGCCTTGCCTTACGCGTTCACCGTGGTTCGCAGAGTCTGGTTTGTCTAGAACAGATGTTGTAATTGCCCTAAGACTTCGGTCCGGGCACATACCGCTAAACAACTTTGCTTTCCTGATGGGGAAATCCAATTCACCAAATTGTGCTGAGTGTGATGTAGTTGAGGATGTTTACCATGTGCTGGCCGAGTGTGCACGGAACGAGGTTGAGAGGGTCAGCTTAATGCTCGAATATGATGTGGATCTGCGGCAAATGGGCATGTGTAACTTGATTCTGGCACGTCCTCTGTCAGAGGAGGCAAAATCAATTTATAAATTAGTTAAATTAGCTATTAAGCGTAGATAAGTTAATTTTTTGTGAGGCCTATGAGGGTGGCATGATCATGTCTGATCAAACCCTCTATAAAAATTAAATAAAGATTATAAAAAAAAAAAAAAATTACATCATCCTAAACACAGTTTATTGATATAAGGAACACCCCATTATTGACAGATTACCGTCCCATTAGATATTTGCTTAACGAAGCGATTAGGGAAAAAAAAACACCCAAAATACCCATTTTTTGGCAATGACACTACCAACCGCACTACCAGTAGTGTCGTTGCCAATTAACGACACTACCAGGCTTATTTTGGATTAAATTGTACAGTCTACACAGAAAAGTTCAGAAATATAATTCTTTATTTAATAAGTAAATCATGAAATATCATTATTTAAATATAAGTACAGTATTTTTGGTTAAGGCCTTATTCAATTTGAAATTCCAGCCTTCGGAGATGTTGTTTGTGCGATGGTGTTCTCCAAATATACATAACATGGCACTAAAATATGGCTTCATCCAAAAACGAATTTTGACATTTTCATGTTTTTCGAAACATTCTGGCTTAATGTACTTCCATCCTTCTTTAATAAGTGTCTGTGGAATCAATGGAAGTGCAGCCGTAAGTGTGATAATACTTTTTTCGGCCTTACATTTAGTGTGGCCCAAGAGTTTTCCTTTTTTCCAGACACTTTTTGACCAGTGATAAAATCAACCTTTAACTAGAATGTCTGGGTAAACTTCCGTCAAAGCGATTATTGGTGCTATTTCATAATCACAATGAACTTTTGTGGTCGTGAAGTCCGGTAGCTGTGACTCATCATTCATCATCATCATTTCAGCCGAAAGACGTCCACTGCTGGACATAGGCCTCCCCCAGGCGTCGCCACATTGACCGATCCCGTGCGTCTCGCATCCAGCGCCTTCCCGCAACCTTAACCAGGTCATCAGTCCATCTAGTGGGAGGCCTTCCAGCGTATCGTCTTCCGGTTCGCGGTCGCCATTCCAGAACTTTTCGGCCCCATCGGCCATCCGTTCTGCGAGCAATGTGCCCTGCCCACTGCCACTTAAGTTTGGCAATTCTTCGGGCTATGTCGGTAACTTTGGTTCTCCTGCGGATATCATCATTTCTGACGTGATCACCATTGTGAGCGACCACGTCTCGGTTCCATAGGTGATCACTGGCAACACACACTGGTCATAGACTTTTGTCTTGAGACACTGCGGTAAATTGGACGAGAAGATACCACGCAACTTCCCGAACGCCGCCCAGCCGAGTCGGATTCGACGGTTGATCTCTTTCTCGAAATTGGACCTACCCAACTGGACCGTTTGTCCCAGGTAGACATAATGGTCTACAACTTCGAGTGTAGAGTCTCCGACCTTGATGGGAGTGGGTGTTACATGGGCATTCACCATGATCTTGGTTTTGTCCATGTTCATTTTAAGACCCACTCTTTCGGAAGCTCTACTGAGGTCATCGAGCATTTTACTGAGGCTCTCCATGGTCTCAGCCATGACCACTATGTCGTCGGCAAACCGAAGGTGAGTAATGTACTCGCCATTAACGTTGATGCCCAGCCCCCTCCAGTCCAGAACCTTGAAGACATCCTCCAGCGCAGCAGTGAACAGTTTCGGAGAAATGACGTCTCCCTGTCTCACGCCGCGCTGGAGAAGGATTGGTTTCGAGGTCTGATCCTGAAGACGGACTGACATGGTGGCGTTTTTGTACAAACACTTCAACACCTCAATGTACCGGTAGTCGATCTGGCACCGTTGGAGAGACTGCAGTACAGCCCAAGTTTCGATCGAATCGAAGGCTTTCTCGTAGTCCACAAACGCTAAACATAGAGGCAGGTTATACTCTTCGGTCTTCTGTATAACCTGCCTCAGCGTATGTATGTGGTCTACGGTGCTAAAGCCGTTTCGGAATCCGGCTTGTTCGGGGGGCTGGAAATCGTCAAACCTGCGCGCGAGACGATTCGTGATGACTCTTGAAAACAACTTGTAGACATGGCTAAGAAGTGAGATGGGCCTATAGTTCTTCAGCCGGGCATTGTCGCCCTTCTTGAAGAAGAGTACCACCACACCCCTGCACCATGCCTGTGGCGTTTTGCCCTCGAGTATGACGGAATCAAACAGCTTCTGAAGGGCCCTAAGGACCGGTTTGCCACCCGCCTTCAGGAGTTCGGCCGTAATTCCGTCATCACCCGGCGCCTTGTTGTTTTTGAGCTGTTTCAGAGCCATCCTAATCTCGTACAGGCTGACGTCCGGGATATCTTCGGTATAGTGCCGGGTCAATCTAGCTCTTGGGTCGTTTGCTAGACTCGCAACGGGCTTGCTGATCGATGTGTACAACTGTCCATAGAATGTCTCGATCTCCCTTAGAAGCTCCGGTTTGGCGGATACGATCCTGCCATCGTCGGTCTTCAGTTTCGTGAGTTGGCTCTGCCCAATAGCCAGATCCCTTGCAAACACCTTGGAGCCTTTATTTCGCTCGATCGCGTCTTTAATACGCTCGGTATTGAATCGGCGGAGGTCTCTTTTCAAGGATTTAGAGATCTGTCTATTGAGCCGCCGGTATTTGCACGCCTCATCTGAAGACTGCAGGATCATCTCACGCCTCTCCTTCATAAGCTTGAGGGTATGATCAGAGAGCTTTTTGTTCCTATCTGTACGACGGGTCTTGAAAAACTTAGACCCGACCGTATGGACAGCTTCCACGAACCCGTTGCTGTATTCATCCACGGAGCTCCCTAGGCATTCGAAACGATTCTGGAGTTCGAGCTGAAAGCTCTCGGGGTTTTGGATCTGGATCTGTGCTGGACGGAGCGTAGACTTCATCAGTCGAGACCTTTCAAGCTTGATATTAATGTTCAATGTGCCTCTCACCATGCGGTGATCGCTCCCGGTTTTCACCGAATTGATCACAGAGACATCATTGAACATTTGCTTCTTGGTTGACATGATGAAGTCGATCTCATTTTTTGTTGCACCATCGGGGCTCTGCCAGGTCCACTTTCTGTGTTCACGCTTTTTGAAGAAGGAGTTCATCATATAGAGGCCCTCCTTCTCCATAAAACTGGCTAGTAGGTGACCCCGGTGGTTCCGTTGTCCAACTCCAAATTGCCCCACTTGCAGCTCATCCTCGTCTCGTTTGCCCAGTTTCGCGTTGAAGTCCCCCATGACAACGGTGAAGTGAGTTTTGAAACCATGCATGGCTCTGGAGATATCCTCATACATGGTCTCTACCTCATCGTCGGGGTGTGCCGAGGTTGGGGCGTAGACCTGTATGACCTTCAGCGAATATCTTGAGGATATTCTGAGTATAAGGTACGCCACCCTGGTCGACACACTCTCGATTTTCACCACGTTGTTCACAAGGGACTTGTGGACGATAAACCCGACACCACCCTGGGACTGCCGGTCACCCTCTCGGAAATAGAGCAGGTTACCGGATTTGAGGATTATCGAGTCCTCCCCCTCTCTTCGGACCTCAGATAACCCTATAATACTCCATCGCAACCTGCTCAATTCTTCCTCGAGTTCGGTGACCTTCTCGTCGGTCCGAAGTGTGCGCGTGTTGTACGTTGCCAGGTCCAGTCGTCGGTGATTGTTGGGGTAGCCGGATCTCGTCCGGAGATTCTTAGCACCCCTTGCCATGCCGTAGCCTCGACCGCTACCGTAGTCGAGGGTAGGCAAGCTGCCGGGTACTAGGGGCCATTTTATATTTGTGCTATTCATTGGGGGGTTTTGCCATAATCGCCACGCTTGGCAGGCGGGTTGGCGATCGCAGTATGGTTGTTATAGAAGCACAGAGAACGCTGCTGCCCATTCTCTGGTTTGTCCCTTAGTCGCCTCTTACGACACCCACGGGAAGACATGGGATGGTGAAATTCTTTACGTCCGGCACCATACGGAACTGTGACTTAATTAAGCTAAATAAAATATAATAACTAGATGTCTTTTTATCCGTCATCTAAGCAAAAAATAAAGTTCTCACATTGATAGAGCTACCAATATCGCCGTGAAGTAAAGCTGAACAAAAGGAAGCAGTAAGCTGTTAACAGTTTCATAGCATTGTAAGTTTTCATAGCAAGTTTCATAGCTTTTATATTAACAATTTTATATTTCCATCGATCAAGCAAAACACTATAATTCGATTATCGTTATCATAGTAGTCAGCTAATATTGACTCACGAAATTATAATGGCACTACAACGCTTTCTACATCTATGAATGTAGTTCTAGGGACATCATTTGCTTTTGTGCCGGGCACCATAATGGACACGTGAAACACTAGGAAACGGAGGTAGTTTAATTATAAAGGGATGAACGCCTCTATTTTGAACTTATGATAATTTGCCATCGTATATTTCAGTAACTGGTATATCTGCATTTCGTGCTCACTCCTTTGGGTCAACAATTTCCTTTAAAACTAAGTTTTTCGAAATGTCTGGCTTGCAGGAGTGTTATTTTCTTTTTTGAATACTGTTGCCCTGAACATATTTTTTTTTAAATTCGTACTTTATTTAGTAAGAAGGTAACGTCAGGCATCCGTCACTCGCTCAAGGCCACGCGTTATTTGCCTAACACTTCGTGTACCGCCGGCGGTACAACTAACAGTGGGCTGCCGTACGCCTGCCCGAGTGCTCGCACGTCACGGTTACTGCGCTGAGTATCAAAATGCCAAAACCACGTAATTATTGTGCAGTGGGTGGGTGTCCAATTAAAACAAACAAAGAAGATTTGACTTTTTTTTCATTGCCGAGAGAAAAAAAAAAACTTTTGTTTTTCGAATTCCCTTTTTTCGTTCCTTCACAATTCAAATTAGAATGTTGGCTTGCATGGTAGCTTCAACTCATCAAATAGTTCAACTTGTTGAACTTAGTGGAATAGGGGATCCAAAGCTTCTATGTTGACTGTACAGTCTAATCCGAAATAGGCTTGGTAGTGTCGTTAATTGGCAACGACACTACTGGTAGTGCGGCTGGTAGTGTCGTTGCCAAATAATGAAAATACCCGATTTTGGATAATATAAGCTGCACGCTTACTGAAGCTTATCAGACGATGCCCCATTTGTCAAAATCTTGCTCGTCGATTTAACTGTTTGAGGTAACATTATACATATGGTATAGTTTTGAAAATCGAATAGCTTACTTGAAACTAAACGCGTTCATTGTTTCTCGTGGCTATAAGTCCTGCAAGGATTTATACTAGGCGCATTGCCACAATGCGACACATACCGACCTTCTTGTTGGCTCGATACTATTCGATTAAGGAACACCATTCACGAGTCTTCGACATCGAATATTCGAATGGTGTGGACGTTGAAAAAAAGCTTACATGCAAGCGTGAACTTCGGCCGGTGTGGACGTCGCAACGATTTTCGCTCGAATACGATTCATCGAAACGGCTCGCATACGAAAATAAAAGTTCACGAAAATAAAAGGCTCGAAAGCTAGTACTCAGATAATGAAATCAATGAGTAGGAATATTACTGGCCTCCTGTAAAGCAAGGAACAGTTCCTTGATCTTTTAAGTATTTATGACCTTCTTGGTCAATCGTATAATCAAATGAATGACATTTAACGAGATCGTATTCGAATGCTCCAAGCTCGCAAGGGAATGTTCGACTCGAAAGTTCATAGTATTGCTCGAAAGTGAATGCTGGGCTCGCTGGGAAGCATTTGTTGCTCGCCTACGATTGCTTGTTTACAAATGCTCACGAAAGAATACTCCCAGTGAAGACGCTTCTTTTTTACACCGCTAAGCAAGGATTTATACTAGGCGCATTGCCACAATGCGACACATACCGACCTTCTTGTTGGCTCGATACTATTCGATTAAGGAACACCATTCACGAGTCTTCGACATCGAATATTCGAATGGTGTGGACGTTGAAAAAAAGCTTACATGCAAGCGTGAACTTCGGCCGGTGTGGACGTCGCAACGATTTTCGCTCGAATACGATTCATCGAAACGGCTCGCATACGAAAATAAAAGGCTCGAAAGCTAGTACTCAGATAATGAAATCAATGAGTATGTATGTAGGAATATTACTGGCCTCCTGTAAAGCAAGGAACAGTTCCTTGATCTTTTAAGTATTTATGACCTTCTTGGTCAATCGTATAATCAAATGAATGACATTTAACGAGATCGTATTCGAATGCTCCAAGCTCGCAAGGGAATGTTCGACTCGAAAGTTCATAGTATTGCTCGAAAGTGAATGCTGGGCTCGCTGGGAAGCATTTGTTGCTCGCCTACGATTGCTTGTTTACAAATGCTCACGAAAGAATACTCCCAGTGAAGACGCTTCTTTTTTACACCGCTAAGCGATTTTCATCAAGTGAAATTATTGCAAGTACGCAAGGCGTCGAATCGACTAATTTGCATTTATAATTTTCTTTGAAAATTCTTGCACGCTAGATTTGGCGCGGGTATAGTCAATACAGTTTGTATGGAACGTCGTCATTTTTACCTTTGAGTATTTCCATCAGGTACGCGGCTTGTCCTAGTATAAACGTGAATGTTTGACTTTATGTATTCGAATGATTGCTATACTATCGCGTTTAAACTGAACTTATTTTATTTAGACTCTAAAAGTCGCTAATCACAAACGCATCGAAGCTTTTGAAATATAGTGTTACAGGAAGATGCTACGTATCTCGTGGATGACACACAAGACGAACATCTCGATATTTATTTATTTATTTATTTATTAGATGGAAAACCAACAGCTATACATAAAATGAAGACACAAGTTGAGTATGTTACATTAAGCCAATTACAGGTTCTCACGGCTAGAGATATATTAATTTTAAAGAGATCTTAGGGATCACTAGCAGCAGGCACAACAATCAGAAAAATTTAATCACTAACGCTAAAGGACAATATTGCACACTATCCACCTTTGAAAATGTCAAGGTTAAGCTGCTTACGCACTGACAAGTTTTTAGTGGTAAACACATCAAACGAGAACTCCTTACACAATAAGTTAAGATCCTTACTCGCTCGCACTAAGTATGAATTACGCCTGTAGTTAGATGAAGAGGAGGGAATGGAGATAGGTGGATTAAATCTTACTGATCTTTGTGGAACATTGAAATACAGTTTATGGAAGAGATCAGGGCAGTCGATTTCATTTGACAATATTTTTAAAAGATATGTGCAATCCGCTATCCTGCGACGATTCCTAAGTGGTTGCAGATGGAATTTCTTGCAAAGGTCTAAGTAATTTTCAGGACCTCTAAATTGAAAAAGGCCTAGATTGTCGAATATTGCCTTCGCCGGAATGCCCACATACTTTCTATACTTTATAATGTGCTATTTAATCCTTTTACTCCTTTTTATCTCAAAGAACGCTTTCAGTTCCTCTGTGACACCCATTCTAGGTCCTCGAGATCATCGGAAAATCTAAAATTAAGTATCCGTATGCATTCCACTTCCTTCTTTGACAAATCTTTCACGATTCAAGCAGCTCGGTTGTGGAATGCATTACCTATTGAAATAAGACGTGCTCAAACACTGCCAATATTTAAGAAAATGGTGAAGGAGCATTACCTTTCACTATAATTTTTATTCTTCTCCTGTCTCTGTTATATTTGATATATATTAGTATATTTTGTATATTGTATTTTTGTATTTTATGTTATTATGTCTAAGTAGTGTATTATTTATGTTAATTTGTACACTGACAGCCCTAAATTCTTCTCCTATTGCTCAGTCCATCCAAAGGTTGTCTGTAAGAGATTGCCTAGTGCGATAAGACCGCCCATTGTACACTTGTTATTGTGAATGTTTGTCCTGTATGTTTTTTTTTGTGGTGTACAATAAAGTATATAATAAATAAATAAATAAATATGTGCATCCGCAAGATATTTGACTTCTATGGCCATATAGCCCGTAGACCTGGTGACAACTTACTAAAGGTAATTGTCACTGGCAATGTCGAGGGTAAACGGCCTAAAGGAAATCCTCAGAAGCCGTGCAAGTTGCTGAGAATAGGAGAAACGTCATCAAAGAGAAAGTTTTGAAACCGTGATGTAGTCACGACTACCGGCATTGGGGAATCGACGCGAGGAGGAGGGATTTTATTTAGCCCATATTTTATAGATGCACTGACAACAATAGATACTTTTTATCCGGATGCACGAAGTAAGATCACACTGACAGGTTGCAAGTGAAATTGTGGACAACAATTAACAATCCAATAAAAAGTCACACAGACAGGTTCGACGCAACGATACGACGACTTTTTTACACAGAAATTATTCTATCTCAACCTTGAGCCATTTTATGATATGGTCATATTCACATTATGTGGTATTCTGTTAAACAGAGCCACATCTTTTAGTCTACTTACGTTCTATAACACACTATTACAAACCACACCTTCATATCTTTTGATATTGTATCAACTTTTGTAATTCATTTTTATGGTTTTTTTCTACTGTTATCATCTGAAAAGAATACTTTTAGATATCTCTGGATGTTTTAATTTTTTACTTAAATTACATTGATAATTTGTGAAATTTTGGAATATTTTATACTGTGACATTTTCATCTTATATGACGTCTGTCTGTCTATTTATTTTCTTAAGGCATAGACATAACATGGACTACCTAGACTTTCCTTAAGCTAGTTATACATAATTGTAAGGGCAGCACAGATTGCCCCTCTATGTGAAACCATTTTTATTCGTTCTGGTCTTATTACTTAATTGAGATTTGAATTCAAAATTTTGAAGGGATGACAGAACAAGAAAAACGGGCGTCAGCTTTTTAATTTGGATTCTGGACTGAACGCCGAAAGTCGGTTGCCTACTGAATACTATTACATTACATACATGTGTTAATAAAGTTTATGTACAAAGGCGAGCCTAACTCAATGCTTGAGTTCTCTTACAGCAAACCCTAGACTGACAGAGAAAGTTGACAATTTTAGAGGGCAGGCATCCAGTGTACGGTATTAAAACGTGTATATATATATATATAATTATGTATTCATAATTCCTATTCCAAAGACTCTTTAAACTTTAAAATCTAGCTTGTGTATTAATTTCTGAAGTGCTCTAGTTTAAATATATAATATTGAGAGTGTTATACTGTGTATAATTTGCCTACCGTGTACCTGCGTATCTACGGTGTGTAACGCCACAATACGATTTCCCGACACACCTTCACACACGTGGTGAATGAGCTGTGGCAGACAAGTCTACAGAGACGCGGCCACACGTTTCAGCACGCACAGATTCCTGCTGCCTACTCATCTACCTACCTGCCCGATTGTCTGCTCATTTGCCTACCTCGGCTATAAGCGCGCCCGTTTCCGCACGCGCAGATTCCTGCTGCCTACTCATCTACCTACCTGCCCGATTGCCTGCGCATTTGCCTACCTCGGGCATACGACGTCATCCTGCCCGACCTGCTGCCTGGGTGCGCATGCTGAACTCGATGGTACACATCTCGCGGTAGCGCATCATCAGCCGTCCCATCACATCGTGCCAAGACTGCCTGCCCGACCTGCTGCCTGGTTAGCTGCCCACGTCGTGCAAAGCCGGCCCCATAGTCTTATAATCAATATTCTTTTTATTATTTTTTTAGTTTTAATTATTTATTTTTATTAACGTGGCTCACGTCTAGCTCGTCTGAGCTAACGTTAGGCTACAATTATGAGATGGAAAAATAGCTACTCCGTGAAAATATATAGATCTCTAATTGCCACCCAGCAACGAACAATAGGCAGATCACCAGCCTCTTAGTAGACCAATGTTGAGAAAGACATGAAAGGCCAGAATATAGGGTACTCATAATTGACACCCAGCAACGAACAAGAGGCAGATCACCAGCCTCTTAGTAGACCAATGTTGAGAGAGACCTGAAAGACCAGAATATAGGGTACTCATAATAGACACCCAGCAACGAACAAGAGGCAGATCACCAGCCTCTTAGTAGAACAATGTTGAGAGAGACCTGAAAGACCAGAATATATAGTACTCATAATTGACACCCAGCAACGAACAAGAGGCAGATCACCAGCCTCTTAGTAGACCAATGTTGAAAGAGACCTGAAAGACCAGAATATGCCTACATCGACAGCCCAGGTTAGACAAATAGACGCACTACAAGACCAGACTCCAAATAAATTTGGAACAGGGCAGTCAGAAGAAAACATACCTAGAGCAATTTTAGAACAAATTCTATGATACTCAATAATGTCATCATCATCTACCTGTCCTCATCCCATGTTACTCGGGTTCGGCGCAACACGTTTTCTTCTTCCATAACGCCCTGTCCCCTGTCACGCTATCACTGACTGCCTTATATTTCATATCACTCCTCACACATTCCATCTATCTTTTCTTTGGTCTTCCTCTCCCTCTCCATCCATCCACATTTACGAATATATTCATAACTCGTTTAGTAGCATGCGTTTCATCCCTTCTCATCCCATGACCATACCAGGCAAACGGTTTCCTTTAAACAAACTGATACTCAATAAAGTAACTTAAATAAAAACTTTTCACAAAAATTAACCGGCTTCGAAAGCAATACACTACACTGATGAAAAACGATAAACCAAGAGGTACCAAAGACACCGACTTCCGAAAAGAAAGTTATTTTACACTTTTTAGTATTTTGGAAGTCAGTTTATTTTTTTGTGAAAAGGTTTTTATTTCACTCTTTTTAATTTTAGTACCCTATCACTAAAATTGAGCAAGTTCTATAGTAAGGTAACTAAAGGATTGACAAAATACCCATAATAACTTAATTTACACATTCGTGGTATATGTCGCTAAGGAGTTCAGTTGTATGTTCCATATCATGAAAACTGCAGAACCTGTTTTGATGAAAGCTACACTTTTCCCTAAGTTGAGAAATACTTAGTCTAAAACAAACATGCATACAAACACTTATAAAATTTGGCACACGTATTTAGAATCCCATACAAAGTAACATAATTATGTGAATATTGTGCAATTCCAACAATATTACATACATACGAGTCGAATTATTGATTCCCTTCTTTTATTTAAGTCGGTAAAAAAGATGTTTCTTTCCTATAATTGCAAGCCCATTTTTGTAATAATGTAAACTAGGAAATAAAGTTTTTATATATTTTGTGATAAAAGGACGTAGCATAGTCTGTTAGAGTATTATATTGCGAAAGACGCTCTTCCAATACAAACACAAAGAGAACATGATTATCTTCTAAGCTATTTTTGAACCAAAATAAACTAAACTACACACCTACTATATCCTATCATTTATATTCGACACAGGATCATTATATTGAGCGACAAAATCAAACGAGCCATGAAATGACAATAGTGAACGGGTATTCCTTTTGAATAGCCAATAAGAAAACAGAATGATAAATAAATTCGTATTTGGATAGAGGGAACATTTTCCTTTTGATAATCTTTGGAAATCTATGTTTAAAACTTTCTCGGTCCAAAATAATAGTAGCCTGTAACTGTCCCAGTGCTGGCCTAAATTCACTGAAGACTTCTTTTCCAGTCCAGATTTTCTCATAATGTTTTCGTTCACCATTGTCATCGATTTCCAAGATAAACTTAGAATATAAATAATTATGAATTTGAAAAGTCACATTGGTGATCGCTCGGACTTGACGCACGAGAGGCGAAGTACAAACTACATATTATATAACTATTTTACTCGATGATTTGAAAAGCCAAGTTAAAATCGATTTTTGTTACTGACTTGCACCATCAACCATAAAGTATTGATCGATACAAGTACAATTTCAAATTTAAATACCCCTGACACATTTTTATTACATGCTAACTTATGTAATTATTTACATTGCTACAAAATTGATCTAGTAGTAGACACGCTTCGATAGACAATCTATTGATCATGTGATCAATAGATTGTCTATCGAAGCGTGTAATTATGTAATTATGAATCGATATCTCCAATTCTTTCAACGTTACATTCTAAGTTTATCTTTGACATTGCTGACAACGGCGAAGAAAACATCGTAAGGAAACCAGGACTTATAGTCAGTATTTATAAGTTTGTGCTCCATTGATGTAGTTGTTGCAAGGCGTTCCAGTGCAATGGTAAACAAATAAATAAATAAATCTTGCAAAAATACCCCGATTCAAACAGTAAAACGCCTATACCGTTTGAATGGCTGAACCTAATAATGCTATAGACGATAAAAAAAGGAGATCATGTGGCCAATTTTCTTTTTCCTTATCGATAACTGTGTTATCCTTATGGCTGCTACCTTAAATATAAGGAAAGAATCACGAGTGTAAGGAAATGGTTTAATCTCAACGACGTAGATAACGTATGTAATCCCGTTTTTCTGTCACTAATTACCCTTTTGAACATTTTTTCCGCTTATTTCGCTATACAAAAAATCGAGAGATTTTTTTTTGTGTGTCTATGTGGATGGTATAAGAGGATCAAGAAACCGGCCAAGCGCGTGTGGCCTTCGCAAATTTAGGTTCCCGTACCAATTCATCAATATATTGGTATTTGTTAGTAATATATACGTAATAAAAAACATTATCACTAACTTTCAAGTTCATAGGTCAATGGTGTGATATATGAATAGGGTTCTGTTTGGACCCCTAAAAAGATAGGGAACTGTGTGAAAGATAAGGCGGTGGCAATTGAGATGACATCTAATTTTAAGCCGTCAGTTAGAATTTCGGCGGCCAATTTCAGCGGAAACCAACTATAGGCACGGGAAATCTAATAATGTACAATTGTACAAACAATTTAATTTTACTTTATTTAATTGTAATTTAGAATTTATTTTGCAAATATGACCTAATTTTATTCTGATTTAATGCATGTAAATGTATGTTATTTTAATCTTATTTTAAACATGTTTTAAATATTTGTATTTGTTTTTCACTACTAATGTAAACAAGTGTCAACAAGGAGAGAAGACACTGACTTCTGTAATACAGGTTTTTACCTAGCCAGGGTTTCAATTATATTGGTTTAAATATTCATTTGTCTAAAAATATTTGATTTGAGTATGTGCGCAAACATAGGTGCACTCTCTATTCCCTCATTCTCGTAGTCCGATAGGACGGCAATATGACATGACCGGAGATAAATCAGGCGGTTTAACGTACCTTCCCAGGTTTTCTTAACGTCAACTTCCAAACACCGGGCTGCAACTGAGAAATTGAAAACTAACGATTAATAGAGGAGGCTATGGAAAAAGAGGGAAGAAGATGTTACGGTGACTCCAAATAGAATAGTGAATGATACAGAAAACCACTCATGGTCCTGAATAAAATATTCATCTTTGTTCTTTAAAAAGTATAAAAAACGATTTCCGGAAATACTGATTACACTGTGGATCTCTAACACAGAATCAAATTGACGGATCGCCCGACTTTTAAATAAATTGAATCTTCTTGGTCTCGTTATCATAAGATGCGGCCTGCCCCTTATTTACATTTTGGAGGCGGAAGCATAATTTGTTTCATTGTGTTTTGAAAGGAGATACTTGATTTATATTAATAACGAGAATTCATCATAATGGAACATAAAAGTAAAATTGGGCTTATTTTTAGTAAATATTTTATAAAAGTAAAATGGGGTTATTTTTTATAAATCAATCTGCCTTGCCTTTTTCCCAACTATATTGGGGTCGGCTTCCAGTCTAACCGGATCCGCTGAGTACCTGTGTTATACATGGAGCGACTGCCTATCTGACCTCCACAACCCAGTAACTGGGTACTCGTAACACGATACCCCTTGGCAGGACTGGTGTCATATCTCAAGCTTCAGACTCTCCAAATGACAGCCGGCACTAACGGCTTAACGTGCTTTCCGAGGCACGGAGGAAACTCGGTATGTTGAAATGGTCACCCATCCACGGACCGACCTCGTCAAGCGTTGCTTAACCTTGATGATCGGCCAGTGTGGCTGTTATTATTTAGCCACAAGCTTCTCTAATGGATTTCTCTCTCGGAAGGATTTGTATTTCCCAAACCATCCTAGTATAAACATCCTGTATAAATTCGCCACCGACCTAAGATTTATCGGAAAAAAGGGTGTTAGACGTATGTACCTGTGTATTTGTGTATCTGCCTGGCATCATAGCGCCTAAACGAAGGAGATACTTGATCATGTGATCAATAGATTGTCTATCGAAGCGTGTAATTATGTAATTATGAATCGATATCTCCAATTCTTTCAACGTTACATTCTAAGTTTATCTTTGACATTGCTGACAACGGCGAAGAAAACATCGTAAGGAAACCAGGACTTATAGTCAGTATTTATAAGTTTGTGCTCCATTGATGTAGTTGTTGCAAGGCGTTCCAGTGCAATGGTAAACAAATAAATAAATAAATCTTGCAAAAATACCCCGATTCAAACAGTAAAACGCCTATACCGTTTGAATGGCTGAACCGATTTTCATCAAACATAGCTAACACTAGGTAAAATAACCTTTCAATCATAATAAAAGGAAATCAAAATCGGTTCATTCGTTTAGGCGCTATGATGCCAGGCAGATACACAAATACACAGGTACATACGTCTAACACCCTTTTTTCCGATAAATCTTAGGTCGGTGGCGAATTTATACAGGATGTTTATACTAGGATGGTTTGGGAAATACAAATCCTTCCGAGAGAGAAATCCATTAGAGAAGCTTGTGGCTAAATAATAACAGCCACACTGGCCGATCATCAAGGTTAAGCAACGCTTGACGAGGTCGGTCCGTGGATGGGTGACCATTTCAACATACCGAGTTTCCTCCGTGCCTCGGAAAGCACGTTAAGCCGTTAGTGCCGGCTGTCATTTGGAGAGTCTGAAGCTTGAGATATGACACCAGTCCTGCCAAGGGGTATCGTGTTACGAGTACCCAGTTACTGGGTTGTGGAGGTCAGATAGGCAGTCGCTCCATGTATAACACAGGTACTCAGCGGATCCGGTTAGACTGGAAGCCGACCCCAATATAGTTGGGAAAAAGGCAAGGCAGATTGATTTATAAAAAATAACCCCATTTTACTTTTATAAAATATTTACTAAAAATAAGCCCAATTTTACTTTTATGTTCCATTATGATGAATTCTCGTTATTAATATAAATCAAGTATCTCCTTTCAAAACACAATGAAACAAATTATGCTTCCGCCTCCAAAATGTAAATAAGGGGCAGGCCGCATCTTATGATAACGAGACCAAGAAGATTCAATTTATTTAAAAGTCGGGCGATCCGTCAATTTGATTCTGTGTTAGAGATCCACAGTGTAATCAGTATTTCCGGAAATCGTTTTTTATACTTTTTAAAGAACAAAGATGAATATTTTATTCAGGACCATGAGTGGTTTTCTGTATCATTCACTATTCTATTTGGAGTCACCGTAACATCTTCTTCCCTCTTTTTCCATAGCCTCCTCTATTAATCGTTAGTTTTCAATTTCTCAGTTGCAGCCCGGTGTTTGGAAGTTGACGTTAAGAAAACCTGGGAAGGTACGTTAAACCGCCTGATTTATCTCCGGTCATGTCATATTGCCGTCCTATCGGACTACGAGAATGAGGGAATAGAGAGTGCACCTATGTTTGCGCACATACTCAAATCAAATATTTTTAGACAAATGAATATTTAAACCAATATAATTGAAACCCTGGCTAGGTAAAAACCTGTATTACAGAAGTCAGTGTCTTCTCTCCTTGTTGACACTTGTTTACATTAGTAGTGAAAAACAAATACAAATATTTAAAACATGTTTAAAATAAGATTAAAATAACATACATTTACATGCATTAAATCAGAATAAAATTAGGTCATATTTGCAAAATAAATTCTAAATTACAATTAAATAAAGTAAAATTAAATTGTTTGTACAATTGTACATTATTAGATTTCCCGTGCCTATAGTTGGTTTCCGCTGAAATTGGCCGCCGAAATTCTAACTGACGGCTTAAAATTAGATGTCATCTCAATTGCCACCGCCTTATCTTTCACACAGTTCCCTATCTTTTTAGGGGTCCAAACAGAACCCTATTCATATATCACACCATTGACCTATGAACTTGAAAGTTAGTGATAATGTTTTTTATTACGTATATATTACTAACAAATACCAATATATTGATGAATTGGTACGGGAACCTAAATTTGCGAAGGCCACACGCGCTTGGCCGGTTTCTTGATCCTCTTATACCATCCACATAGACACACAAAAAAAAATCTCTCGATTTTTTGTATAGCGAAATAAGCGGAAAAAATGTTCAAAAGGGTAATTAGTGACAGAAAAACGGGATTACATACGTTATCTACGTCGTTGAGATTAAACCATTTCCTTACACTCGTGATTCTTTCCTTATATTTAAGGTAGCAGCCATAAGGATAACACAGTTATCGATAAGGAAAAAGAAAATTGGCCACATGATCTCCTTTTTTTATCGTCTATAGGCTCGTGCTTGACCACTATCTCACCTGAAGGTAAGCAATGGTGTGGTCGACGATGCAGAAAATTTTCTTCTATTCCAAATCAGTAAAGGCTTTTTATGGGGCGTGATTTTTTCAGGAGTCGATTGTGCAAAACAAAATAATTGTTGCTTATCTTCTACATTACATCACAACGACAAGGGGACCAAGGGTGCCATACACGGTGTCATCTGGCACCAATGTGCTGGTTTGGGTAGCTGCTATTCCAGACTATAACCTATCTCTGTGCCAAATTTCATCCACATCTGTTCAGCCGTTTTAGCGTGATTGAGTAACAAACATACATCCATCCAAACTTTCGCATTTATAATATTAAGTGAAATTGTAGGATTAATCAATTGTCTCTTGATTCTTTATCCGTTGTCATCTCTTGTTTGCATGACATGTTAATACTCTCCTCTTCTCTTTCATATTATGTTCCTAATGGCCTGTAGCCGCGATCATCTACTATGTACACCTACGCCTGCATTCTCAGAAAAAGTACTGTATCTACACTATTTACTTATAAACATCGAACACATAAAAAATATATAAATTCTGCTTTCACAAAATAAATGAAGGGCAACTCAAACTGTGCCATTTTATATTCTTCCATTGCTGAAAAAGGTTTGCAAATATACTAAGACGCTTTCATTTAGGAAATGGAAGAGCAAAAATCGTGGCAGTGTAAATCTTTTGTGAATATTATTTTAGTGACGATGAAAATAATTACTGTCCTTCAAAACAATGAACTTATTTTTCTATTTCAAGCTTGCCAACTGATTTAAACCTGTGTATATTAGTACAATAGACAAAGAAATATGTTCAAATATTTTTGTGAAAGAGTTACGCTTAAAATACCTGAAGGGCTGCTCATGTGAGAGATTTAGCGACCTTGCGAGTCTGGACACGATTCGATTTAGGATCACACCGATAAGCAATTTTTCCTTAACGAAATTGTAGGTATGTTTAAAGTCCATGCGCGATATCATCTATCGAGGCAATTTAAATTGCGTCTCAGTAACGATTACATTTATATGATTATTTATTAAAATTGTATGCAACATAAAGGGAATTAATGCCTAAGGCAATCTCTACCAGTCAACCAGGTATGGTGGAGAGACTATTTTCTTATAATTAGGATTATAGTTTCTTTCTCTATAAGAAGAATAATGGATTTGACATAAATAAAGGTGCAATAAAGTTAGTCAACAGAAATCAATTGCAAACATGAAGTAAGCAAGCAATAATAATATAGTTTGTTTCTTTTTATTATAAAAAATAACCTTTGCAAAGGCGACACGGGACCACTGCAGGCTACATTTATATTACAAAAACAAAGTTGCGGACTTTACTCTGAACAGCAGTCACAAAATAAACAGGCAGGTCGTTCACCGGACCCTCCTCATACCCCCAATCACAGGCGCACCAGAGCACATTGTACGCCGTGACCGCCCAAGGGACTAAACCAGCACATGGGTGCCAGACGACCCTGTGTATGGCACCCTTGATCCCCCTGTGACGGGTCTGGTCAGTGGCCCCGCCACCTACCACTTTCAGAAGATAGGGACCTCCTCTGCGGACCTACCGTGTCCGCCATCAGACAGTGGCGACCCCGTCCAGGCTGCGGAAGGTAGGGAGAGCGGCGCACCGTAATACCAGCACTCCTGTCCCGCCGCAGCCTTCAACCTTCAGCGATATCGTATGGGACCTGGGACGCTCCATAAGACAACGAGGCCCGCCTCGGCTCCATACGAGAAATGAACGCACACATAATATGATATATTTATAATAATAGTCACGCTTTATATATTAAAAATCCAGTGCATTCGTGAGTGTCAATGGAATTACATCGCAATAGTTTGAGATGACTTCAAGTAGGACTCAAAACGGCATGTCAGGCACATACAAGGCTTAGATAATAAAATACCTGAAAATCTCAGATACTGTGACCCTATCGTTATGAAGATCTTGGAAAACATCTAAATTGCCAATTCAACAAAATGTACTGAATTCCAATGATGAGTACACTCATTCCAGATTTCCAGTTCGTTAATTTATGAACTCCTTGTAGATTGTCATTTTATGCTGGCCCCTCATTGTAGAAAAACTTACTATACTTCGTAAAAATTTGCTTGATCTCTGCGACATATGTCAAACTTACGTATACTTTATTGTTACGTTATTGTTAGCCTGCCAAGCCCGGTTCCGACTTACGAGTCGTAGCCTAGAGATACTAGTAGACTAACCAGCACTGCTTTCAAAACAGTGAGGAAATGCGAGGAAAGCGAATAAGGAAAGCGGCATGTCCAAAAACTAAAATTCGAAGACCTATTGTGACATCGACCAACCCGCACTGGATCCTGGTGGTAGATTAAGGCCAATTCTCTCTCATAGACAGAAGGCCTGCGGCTCAGTGTGGCTTTACTCTGCTTTAGTGCCATAAAACGGTTACTTTCTAAAGCATACTTTATAGTAACGGCTCAGTTAAAAAGATTGAACAAAAATATATATATAGCTGTGCCCGCAGCTTTTCTTCCATCAACTGCCTACTACTACCCACCCTACCTACCCTACCCTACCTACCCTACCCTACCTACCCTACCCTACCTACCCTACCCTACCTACCCTACCTACCCTACCCTACCTACCCTACCCTACCTACCCTACCCTACCTACCCTACCCTACCTACCCTACCCTACCTACCCTACCTACCCTACCTACCCTACCCTACCTACCCTACCCTACCTACCCTACCCTACCTACCCTACCCTACCTACCCTACCTACCCTACCCTACCTACCCTACCCTACCTACCCTACCCTACCTACCCTACCCTACCTACCCTACCCTACCTACCCTACCCTACCTACCCTACCCTACCTACCCTACCCTACCTACCCTACCCTACCTACCCTACCTACCCTACCCTACCTACCCTACCCTACCTACCCTACCCTACCTACCCTACCCTACCTACCCTACCCTACCTACCCTACCCTACCTACCCTACCCTACCTTACCTACCCTACCCTACCTACCCTACCCTACCTACCCTACCCTACCTACCCTACCCTACCTACCCTACCCTACCTACCCTACCCTACCTACCCTACCCTACCTACCCTACCCTACCTACCCTACCCTACCTACCCTACCCTACCTACCCTACCCTACCTACCCTACCCTACCTACCCTACCCTACCTACCCTACCCTACCTACCCTACCCTACCTACCCTACCCTACCTACCCTACCCTACCTACCCTACCCTACCTACCCTACCCTACCTACCCTACCCTACCTACCCTACCCTACATACCCTACCCTACCTACCCTACCCTACCTACCCTACCCTACCTACCCTACCCTACCTACCCTACCCTACTTACCCTATAAACCTCACGGAGACCGAGACCTTTCCAACGAATGCAAAACCGTGGAAATCGGTTCATGCGTTCTGGAGTTATAGCGTCAGGTTATTGTGACTGTCAAATAATAACAGACAAATAATTAGCAATAAATTAAAATTGCGACTATAATTTGAGATTTAAACTATCCTATCTCTCAAGTTGGATCGAACTGCACATGGTGTGCGAATTTTATTATAATCGGTTAAGTGGTTTAGGATTCCATTGAGGACAAACATTGTGACACGAGATTTATATATAATAAGATTTTAATTATTGTGAATGTGAAGACTATGTGGATTTTTTTTTTGTTTTTATTTAAATTTATCTTAGTTTTTTTATCTTAGTCTGGCAGTTTGAGTAGTTTATGCGGCCTACCCGAATGTCCTTCCTTTGGTATTGTTCTTCGAATCGTTGAGCTCCTTAAATTCTGAGTTGATTCTGGTTATTGACAAATGCGTGTACTGACTGGACGGGTCCACTCAATCTGGCTGTTTCTTTTCTCAAAATACCATTTCAGACATCAGTCTACATGGTCTTCACATGATCTAACCAATATTTTGTCTGGACTTTAAAAGAGACTGTGACCTCTGAGTTTGTTTCGGCCTTTCATCTCAGAGTAGTCAGATAGGAAACGCCGACCTCATCTAGTTTTAAAAAATATGTTCGACATGTAAAAGTGTTTGTACAAACCAACTTTCAGAAATAAAATCATTTATCATTAATAAAATATATAATATAAGTCAAAAATTAAAAAAATACATCAACATTAAGATTAAAACCACAATATTAAATTATTATCAAATTAAAATCAAAAACAAAACTAAACGGACATCAAATTTCACTTCATGAGTTAAAATTTATCGGGAATCAAAAATTAAATCATCCAAAATTTTAAATTTATAATCAAAACCATTAATTAAATAAAAATCCTACTAATACTTATAATTTATTTAATTCAAAAAGAAAAGGCACTAAATATGAAATCAAAATTAGACTTAATTTGCGTCGGTCAATAAGTATAAAACAATAATCAAACCCAATAATTACATTAATCATTTAAACAAAATTGATGATAGGTATAAGTCAAAGTAAAAAAAGAGGCATTCAAATCAAATTCACATTAGTACATAGCTAATTCAGATCAAAATCAAAACTAACTCAGTGATAAACTTCATTTCCAACATTTAACATTAAATATAAAACAAATAAAATATGAGTTGCAGATTAAAAGCATAAAACAGAATTAACAGTAGAGTTGTCAACATTAAAATGAAATTTGCAAATCAGATCATTCCGTAAGAAACATAGGAGTATGTGGAAGGGAGATAAGGGGTGCAGAGTTATAGTGTGTGTGTGAATAAATGTGAGGCAGGGACAGGCACGGGTGCCATCCGGTTGAGTGTTTGGGTTCAGGTGCTGGTCGTCTCAACGGGCATAAGAGAAGTTCAGTTTCGTCATACGTCATCCCTTGTTCCCTATCTGGGTGTCTTGAGTATTTTTAAATGTTTGTAAACACTCACGATACAGGAAGAGAAATTCCTAGTGAGAAACGTTAAAAAAACGCAAAATTCACAGTTCGAGGAAGCAAAAAAAATTATGAGAAACGGCCAGTAAAAAATATTTTCGATGAAACAGATTATTTATCACTGCTATAATGAAAATTAGTCTATTTTTATTAGTGAATAGCTAGATAGTTCTACATATCTTTACTGTGAAAGATGCTAATAAGTTCATAGTCAGATAGATTTCTAGTTTCTAATACATTATTATGATATGTATTTTGTGAGAAGTCTAGAAAATCCTAAACGCAACGATTCATGAAAATTTAGTGTTCAAATAATATTGGTTTATCCTTTAGTTAGATTTAAACAAATGTTTGAACTATGTTAGCGGTTTGCATGATAATAATATATGAAGTTAGAGATTCAAGAGGTTGGCATACCTACTGCGGCTAACCGATGTTTCCCAGACGCTAATGATCATAGTTTTTAACCGACTTCAAAAAAAGAAGGAGGTTCTCAGTAAGAAATCTTTATTTTAAATATACTTTCCCCGATTACTCAAAGACGCCTGGACCGATTTGGAAAATTCTTCTTTTGTTTGAAAGGGTGCCCATGGTCATCAGGTCCGGCTCTTATGATGAGATCCTGGAGAAATTGAGGCCACTCCTCAAACATTATAGGCATACATAATATTATTGTAACAATTTTGGTATTTTTATCAACCGTGATATACTTATCATTTGGTGAAGTAGAACTAATACGGATAACCACAATTGGCCACTGAAACGCCTTAACGATAAGTGTTTCACGGGTATAAGATTTATCTCGGTGAGTGGACGCAATGCGACGCAATGCAACGCAATGCAAGGCAAGCGACCGATACGTGAACGCGATATCCAATCAATATCGCCTATCACCGCAATTTAAATTGCAAGTACTTTCACATGGACGCAATTCGATGCATTTCAACCGATACAAACTTAAATTTTTATGAGAAAATTCGTGAACGCATCATCCGACCGATATTGCATATCTATCATACTGAATTTAAATTGCGTCGATCCGTCAATAAGGTCTTTATCTGTGTTTTTTTTTGTATTGTATATTTTTTATAATTTAATTTAAATTAAATATACAGATATAAAGACAATTTTAACTCTTTATAACATTAGTTATGATGAATACCTCGTATTGCCTGAATACGGTCAGCAAATTCAGGTCAAAGTTGAAGAAGGAAATTAAGGTTTGACGATTGTCGACATGAACTAAATTAGCTTGAGGGTGTCGAGTTCATGACAGAACAATTTTGTGTTGAAAATATTGGCAACTTACATTTGACTTTGACTTTAATTTCCCTTGGATGATTTGAATTTTGAATTTGCTTATCATTGTTTTACTGCGGTAAGCGAGTAATTTTTTTTCATAAATAAGGTTAAAGCTTACAAAATGGTATAAGTAAAGAGTGATCATTTAGAAAGTGGTATTGAGGAAATAGAATAAATATATTGTTCCAATTAAAATATATTTTTTAACAAGCATTTAAGCTTACCGTTAATTGTCATCCAAACCAAACGTGTATGCAAAATTTCATCTTAATCGGTTGAGGATGACTGCTTTAAAATTCAGTTGCAATTTTTGTCCCGAACATTTCGAGTTAGTAAAAAGCTTGAAACGCCTTTATTGATGCCAACACCTTCTTTTACTTGTCATGAGGCCTTTTTTCCTAACCGCAAAGTTTTGGCTATCGGTATCACAGACAGGGACAAAAGCTACATAGTGTTTTAAAGTACCGTAATGTTACAAAGAAAATGTAAAAACAACGTCTCTAAAAACAGAGAGCCCTAAATTTTTTCTTTGGTCAACGAAAAATGAACAAGTCAAACATAATGTTATTTAAAACAGTCAAAAATGCTCCAGGTTATATCCAAAAACAATACCTTCAAATTATAAAGAAATTGGAGATAAGACTAACTTTGATCGCGAGATTGCGCGGAACCCTTTTCAGAATTATTTCGGTTTCTTAAAACTATAACAATAAAATAGTATTAGAAAAAATAAATTGAGAAGGCAGCGTTGTGCTACTTTCTTTGTGACAGATTGTTTCAAAATGATTGAAGTTAAAAAAAATTGAGTCATATAGTGAATTGTAGTCATAAAAACTATTTTACAAAAAATACAACCGACTTCCAAATAAAAACACTACAACGTGAAAAATAACTAAATTTTTTGGAAATCGGTCGTATTTTCTTGTACAAATGTTTTTTACGCTATATAGACCTGTATTTGTAAAATTTAAATATTCACAAAAAATCGTTTTTAGTAACGTCTAAACCATTTTTTGTAAAATAGAATGTCGTATAGGATAATTTAGTTTTAACTGTAAAAGAAGATTGCCTTATCACCATAGTATAACACAATAATTATTCATCAAATCAATATTATCTACTGACTCAATTGCATTATTTAATAAACATTTTTTTATTTTAGCGTGTAGAAATGCTCATGCATACTGTTCTATTACGCGGATATAGCGCAGTTACGTGGAACTCCAACCCACTAAAACTCCACGGTGTCCTGCTGTGCCGCATATGGCGGGAACACGGGCAAGTGTTAGCACTCACCGCGATCCCGCCGCGGCTGTTCGTCACCGGACCCTCCTCTGGGGAATACTCCCGTTGCCGGCGCACCAGAACACACTGTGCGCCGTGACCACCCTAGGGACCAAACCAGCATATGGGTGCCAGACGCACACATGTATGGCATCCTTGGTCCCGTTGTGACTGGTCAAGGTCAATGACCCCGCCACCTACCATTTTTGGGGGGCCGCCCACCCCTGCGGGGGGGTTCCCTGGGTGCATTGACCAGCTCTTCACACTGCTCTGCCCGGCTCTGCAACCGGGCTCTGCCCGCTCTGCACCTGGCTTTGCCCGCTCTGCACCTGGCTCTGCACTCGGCGCTCGTGCGGTTTGAGCTCCCCGAGTGCACTGACCAGCTCTGCACCCTGCACTAACCAGCTCTGCACCCTGCTTTGCCCGAAACCTGCATCCGGCTTTGTCCGCTCTGCACCTAGCTCTGCGCCCGGCTCTCTCTCTTGCGGATGGGGGCGAGAAGTGGGCCCACGAGGGTGGGCCGCCGTTGTGCGGCGGGAGGTGGTGACTTGTCGTTGCCGGCCCTCCTTTGGCGTGGGATGGTCGGCAAGGACAAGTCAGTGGAAGGAGGAGGCGGCGGAGCGTCGGTTTCGACGCGCCGCCGCAGACGCGGAGGGGACCGTATAGGTCCAGCGCGGTGGAGTGCATGGCGCAGCACACCGTCTAGGTGTGCCCAGCGGGGGCGTAGCTGCGCTGTGCACTGACAGGAGTTGTCGGGCGGGACCTCTCTCTTCCCAGTGTGGTGAATTCCATGCTGGGGGGTGGGGGGACCTGAGCGGCGGTTGCCTCGTTTTGCGAGGACGCCATGTCGCAAAAGAGGGAAGCGGAGAGCGGGTGGAAGGGGCGATCGTACGATCGTTTCCTCCCACCTCCTGGTGGTGACTAGCGGACGACGGGCGTGGGGGCCGCCTTAGCTCGCATTGCACTAGTCACCACCCTTGCGGGCGGGAATGGCCGAGCACTCGCGGTCGTTCCCGGGCCCCTCCATTGGAGGGGCGTGAAGGGCCTGCCCTAAAAGGTGGGCGGTCGTCGGCGGAGGACTGGACGTAAAGGCTGTGCCGGTTGCCCAGTCTTCTTCCATTCAGACGACGCGGGAGTGCCGCTGGGTTATTTTAGTGGGTATACCGGGCTTGCCCGGGGATACCCACATAGCCCCCCCATTCTACCAATGGATGGGTATGCGTAATGCATTTTTTCCAAGAGTGACAAAATAAAAATAAAAAAAGGTATAGCGGCGCACCGCAATTCCGGCACTCCTCACCCGCCGTTGTCTCCAACCTTCAGCCGCGATATCGTATGGGTTTAGGAGGCCCCATACAATATCGCAGCCCACCTTAGTTGCGATGTTGCCCAGGCAGCACCGCAACCTGCATGTTGGCCGCTACGCCGTCGGCTTATCGGCAAAAGCCCTGACGAGCGGCACCTCCTCGGGTTCCTGTTCGCTTCACCTTGGGTGACCAAGCCACGGTTACGGAGCCCCCGCGCCTCAACAATGCGAAAACCCACCGGGGGGGATTATTTAATAACCCTGGAATAAGAAGTCCAGGTTTTATCGTCATATTTACCGGACACGACCTCCTGTCCGTGACGTTATTGGCGAGTTCAACAAATCCTACAAAACTCTCCAATAGTGTAGCTTTTAATTTTTAGGTTTCCATACCCAAAAGGTAAAAACGAGACCCTATTACTATTACACTGTCCGTCTATCTGTCTGTCACTAGGCCGTATATTATGAACCGTGATAGCTACAGTTGAAATCTTCACAGATGATGTAATTTTTGTTGCCGCTATAACAACAATTACTAAAAACAGAATAAAATAAATATTATTAGTAGTAGGGCTCCTGTACAACAAACGTATTTTGTTTGTTGTATTTAGCTATAATGGTACTGAATCCTTCGTGCGCGAGTCCGATTGGTTTGCCGTAATCGCCATGCTTGGCAGGTGGTTTGGCGATTGCACGATTTGCTGTTTAAGTGCACAGAGAAAGCTGTTGCCCATTCTCTGGTAAGTCCCTTAATTGCCTGTTACGACACCCACGGCAAGATATGGGATGGTGCTATTCTTTACGTCCAACATCATATAGTACATCCTGGAAGGAATAGAAGGCCTTCCTATAGGTGGAGCGATGATCTGGTCAAGGCTGCAGGAATACGATGGATACGAGACGCACAGGACCGATCATGTGGCGACGCCTGGCGCTTGAAAAGATGTCCACTGCTGGACATAAGCTTCCCATATCCGGCAGTGGACGTCTTTTGGCTGAAATGATAAGTGTAGCTTGCCATATGTGAAATAATTTTTTGGAATTGCATCATAGATTACCCTTAAAAACATATGGACGTCTTTTGGCTGAAATGATAAATGTAGCTTGCCATATGTGAAATATTTTTTTGGAATTGCATCATAGATTACCCTTAAAAACATATAAATAAACAATTTTCTGGAACCCACGTGCAGCGCAGAAAAAATATCATTGACAGAAAAACGTTTTTACAAAAAAAAAACTACCGACTTGCAAATAAAACACTAAAAAGTGAAAAATAACTTTCTATTTGGAAGTCGTTTTCTTTGGCAGGTACCATTTGTTTCTTTGTTATGAACACCTGTGACGTAGTGTTTTTGTGTGATTGCAGCAATCTCGAGAGATTTTCCGTCATTTATTGAAGAGTTCTGTTATATATCCCCTAAGCCCTACACTAGTTCTTCAGCAAATGAAAATGGCACCAATTTGGGAACATACTCTTTAAAACAAAAAAATAATTTTCAAATTCAGTCCACAATAATTGACGGAGAAATCGGTGAAAATACAAAAAGGAAACAAAGTCGAACCTCTTCCTTTTTGGAAAGTCACTTAAAAATAGGCAAATTGTTAGCGACCTTCCTGATAGATCGACGCGTTTCGATTAATATCACACCGTTAGGCGATCGAAACTGCAAGTACCTACGTTAACATAGTTGCATCATTATCATCAATCTTTTAATGTTCCCACAGCTGGGAAACAGGCCTACTCTCTGTGAGAGGGAATGGGCCTTAATCCACCATGCGGGCCCAGTACGAGTTGGTGGATGTCACATGTCTTCGAATTATTGGTTCTAGGCGGTTTACTCAAAATGTTCTCTATCTCCTTTTTTATAGCAATAGTGATAAAAATTCAAACTTAGTGGATTTTAAATCTTCTGGGAATTGTATTCAAAAGAGGCAAGGCAGAACTTCCTGATGGATTGACGCGATTAGATTTATACCACAGTGATATGCGATTTAAACTGCAAGTACGTATATCATTTATACGCATCATCATTTCAGCCGAAAGACGTCCACTGCTGGACATAGGCCTCCCCCAGTCGTCGCCACATTGACCGATCCCTTGCGTCTCGCATCCAGCGCCTCACCGCAACCTTAACCAGGTCAACGGTCCACATAGTGGGAGGCCTTCCAACGCATAGTCTTCCGGTTCGCGGTCCCCATTCCAGAACTTTTCGGCCCCATCGGCCATACGTTCTGCGAGCAATGTGCCCTGCCCACTGCCACTTAAGTTTGGCAATTCTTCGGGCTATGTCGGTAACTTTGGTTCTCCAGCGGATATCATCATTTCTGACGTGATCACGCAAGGAAATTCCGGGCAGAGCCCTCTCCATTGCACTTTGGGTGACTTTGAGCTTTCTGATAAGGCCAATTGTGAGCGACCACGTCTCGGTCCCATAGGTGATCACTGGCAACACACACTGGTCATAGACTTTTGTCTTGCGGTAAATTGGACGAGAAGATACCACGCAATTTGCCGAACGCCGCCCAGCCGAGTCGGAGACGGTTGACTTCTTTCTCGAAATTTGACCTACCCAACTGGACCGTTTGTCCCAGGTAGACATAATCGTCTACAATTTCGAGTGTAGAGTCTCCGACCTTGATAGGAGTGGGTGCAACATGGGCATTCACCATGACCTTGGTTTTGTCCATGTTCATTTTAATACCCACTCTTTCGGAAGTTCTACTGAGGTCATCGAGCATTTTACTGAGGCTCTCCATGGTCTCAGCCATGACCACTATGTCATGTACTCGCCATTAACGTTGATGCCAAGCCCCCTCTAGTCAAGAACCTTGAAGACATCCTCCAGCGCAGCAGTGAACAGTTTCGGAGAAATGACGTCTCCCTGTCTCACGCCGCGCTGGAGAAAGATTGGTTTCGAGATCTGATCCTGAAGACGGACTGACATGCTGGCGTTTTTGTACAAACACTTCAACACCTCAATGTACCGGTAGTCGATCTGGCACCGTTGGAGAGACTGCAGTACAGCCCAAGTCTCGATCGAATCGAAGGCTTTCTCGTAGGCCACAAACGCTAAACAGAGAAGCAGGCTCTTCGGTCTTCTGTATAACCTGCCGCAGCGTATGTATGTGGTCTACAGTGCTAAATCCTTTTCGGAATCCGGCTTGTTCGGGGGGCTGGAAATCGTCAATCCTGCGCGCGAGACAATTCGTGATGACTCTTGAAAACAACTTGTAGACATGGCTAAGTAGTGAGATGGGCCTATAATTCTTCAGCCGGGCATTGTCACCCTTCTTGAAGAAGAGTACCACCGCACTCAACCCTGCACCATGCCTGTGGCATTTGCCCTCTAGTATGACGGAATAAAAACCACTTCTGAAGGGCCTTAAGGACCGGTTTTCCACCCGCCTTCAGTAGTTCGGCCGTAATTCCGTCATCACTCGGTGCCTTGTTGTTTTTGAGCTGTTTCAGAGCCATTCTAATCTCGTACAGGCTGACATCCGGGATTTCTTCGCTATAGTGTTGGGTCAATCTAGCTCTTGGGTCATTTGCTAGACTTGCAACGGGCTTGCTGATTGATGTGTACAACTGCCCACAGAATGTCTCGATCTCCCTCAGAAGCTCCGGTTTGGCGGATACGATTCTGCCATCGTCGGTCTTCAGTTTCGTGAGTTGGCTCTGCCCAATAGCCAGATCCCTTGAAAACACCTTGGAGCCTTTATTTCGCTCGATCGCGTTTTTAATACGCTCGGTATTAAAACAGCGGAGGTTTCAAGGATTTAGAGGTCTGTCTATTGAACTGGCGGTATTTGCACGCCTCATCTGAAGACTGCAGGAGGGTATGATCAGAGAGCTTTTTGTTTCTATCTGTACGACGGGTATTGAAATACTTAGACCCGACCGTATGGACAGCTTCCACGAACCCATTGCTGTATTCATCCACGGAGCTCCCTAGGCACTCGAAACGATTCTGGAGTTTGTGCTTAAAGCTCTCGGGGTTTTGGACTTGGATTTGTGCTGGACGGAGCGTGGACTTCATCAGTCGAGACTTTTCAAGCTTAATATTAAAGTTCAATGTGTCTCTTACCATGCGGTGATCGTACCCGGTTTTTACCGAATTGATTACACAGACATCATTAAACAATTGGTTCTTGCTTGACATGATGAAGTCGATCTAATTTTTTGTTGCACCATCGGGGCTCTGCAAGGTCAACTTCCTGTGTTCACGCTTTTTGAAGAAGGACTTCATCATATAGAGGCCCTCCTTCTCCATAAAACTGGCCAGTAGGTGACCCCGGTGGTTCCGTCGTCCAACTCCAAATTGCACCACTTGCAGCTCATCCTCGTCTCATTTGCCCAGTTTCGCGTTGAAGTCTCCCATGGCAACGGTGAAGTGAGTTTTGAAACCATGAAGGGCTCTGGAGATATCCTCATACATGGTCTCCACCTCATCGTCGGGGTGTGCCGAGTTGGGGCGTAGACCTGTATGACCTTCAGCGAATATCTTGAGGATATTCTGAGTATAAGGTACGCCACCCTGGTGGACACACTCTCGTTCTTCACCACGTTGTTCACAAGGGACTTGTGGACGATAAACCCGACACCACCCTAGGATTGCCGGTCACCCTCTCGGAAATAGAGCAGGTTACCGGATTTGAGGATTATCGAGTCTTCCCCCTCTCTTCGGACTTCAGATAAACCTATAATACTCCATCGCAACCTGCTCAATTCCTCTTCGAGTTCGGTGACCTTCACGTCGGTCCGAAGTATGCGTGTGTTGTACGTTGCCAGGTCCAGTCGTCGGTGATTGTTGGGGTAGCCGGATCTCGTCCGGAGATTCTTAGCACCCCTTGCCATGCCGTAGCCTCGACCGCTACCGTAGTATGCAAGCTGCCGGGTACTAGGGGCCATTTATTATTTGTGCTATTCATTGGGGGGGGGCTTTGCCAGAATCGCCACGCTTGGCAGGCGGGTTGGCGATCGCAGTATGGTTGTTATGGAAGCACAGAGAACGCTGCTGCCCATTCTCTGGTTTGTCCCTTAGTCGCCTCTTACGACACCCACGGGAAGACATGGGATGGTGAAATTCTTTACGTCCGGCACCATACGGTACGTAACGCAACGCAAGTACGTACACATGGACGCAATGCAATGCAAGATGTGCACTTGATCTTAGAAAATACGTGTACGCGATACCAGGAAGGCCCCTTAGATATTTTCACCGACTTTACCTGCCTATACAAACTTATATTAGGTGCTAAGTACGTACTTAAGCATCTAGTCGCCTGAAACAACTCTATATTATCTCTTTATTAACTACTCTTGTTAGAGACTAATCTCATAAATTTTATTACGAGTAACATGTTATGTTGTGCTTCATAGTGAAAAGATTTGTAAACAAGCCGAATGGAATAATTGGAAATAATTTACAACCTCGCCACGTGTTGATCCCTACTTCTTATCCGTGTGTGAGCTGCTTTTGCTTGGCTGTTGGGGCTGGTGTTATTATTACTTAGTTATTCATAATTCTTTATTATATTGTCTGGAACTGGATCTAGGGCCTCTGGGGATCTAGAAAAGTGTCAGTTGATATAACCGATGGCGTTGGCCGAAATGCCAAAATGAAGGGTATTGACTACGTCACATTTCTGTAGCGCTTGACATTCCCATACTTTTTTGAAATTTTTCCAATCGCTATCACCACTCTTTCGATGATAGGATGTCACTTGTCTTGGGCTACCGGGGATCTAGACAAGTGTCACTCATATTAGCTATGGCGTTAGCCGAAATGCGAAAATGAAGGATATTGATCACGTGACATTTCAGCATTTGACATTCCCATACATTTTTGTAATTTTTCCAATCGCTGTCACCACTCTTTTGATGATAGGATGTCACTTGTCCAGGGCCTCGGGGGCTCTAGACAAATTTCATTAGATAAGGATATAGCTAAGGCGATGGTCGAAATGCTAAAATAAAGGGTCTCCATCACGTGACATTTCTATAGCGTTTGACATTCCTAGAAATGATGAACTTAAAAACTAATGACTTTTTGGTCCCGCACGGGGTTTTATTCTTTATTACTGTTTATTTTTTTGCTTTTGGTTATTTCTCGTGACTCCTGTGCCGGTCACAAATATTTTTTGTTACTATCTGGAAACGCTAGTATTTCTGCTTCATAGTACTATATTAGACTCATTTATGTCCCCCAGCACGTAGTCACGATACAAAGTTGTATACGCGTCCAACGGAAATTGTCAGTAGAGTGATCGATAATTCCGCAACGTGAATATTCCCTAACGCGACAAGGGAAGTGAGTGGTTTGATGGCACTCCCGATAAGCGAGTGACTGTGCGACATTCCTAAATCAAGTTAGCGGGTTTTACTGGGAACCGCCTCACCTGCATGGATTCCTGATCCAACGAATGCGAGTCGATTTCTTCCAGTTTGAAGATCGTGGGTTTTCCGGATATTTCGAATATTTTGTGTTAGGGTTAAAACCTGAATTTACTTGTGGTTGTGGTTTTCTTCTTTATTACCTAACTGTTAATTAGGAGTTAAGATTTTGGTGAATATGAGAGTTTATTAAAAACTTAAATTTTTCGTCGTACATCGTACCGGCTACAACAGGGGTCTATAACTCAAGAGTGAATAGGTTAATTCTAGGCAAGCGTGCTTCACCGCCGATCACATCATTGCGTATCAGCAGGTGAGATAGTGGTTAAATGCGAGTCCATCAACAATAAAAAAAAAAAATAGGAGGCCTCATTGCAATGAGTGTTTCTTAGTCCATTTTGGTTGTTTCAGAAAATGCGAAGGACCCTCGTGCTTATTTTACAAACTCTGTCTCAGACAAAATTACATTCCATCAGCGGTAACGATAGTAACAAATCTCAAATGTTTGTGTTTGACCAAATGCCGTTTCAATTCCAATGAGGGGATATAATACTATCATATATATATACCTTTACTAGCTTCTGCCAGCGGCTTTGCCCGCGTGTATGAGGTATACATATAAACCTTCCTCTTGAATCACTCTATCTATAAAAAAACCGCATTAAAATCCGTTGCGTAGTTTTAAAGATCTAAACATACACAGGGACAGACAGCAAGAAGCGACTTTGTTTTATACTATCTAAGGATATAGGATCATACATAGGATCAACATAATTTTTTTACCAAAGAAGAAATGATTCGTATGAAAATGATTTCATATGAATCTTTTACAATAATATACATTTTTTACAAAAAAATATGTATTTAGTTTAAATTTAATGAAAATTATTTTCGACTTTTTAGTTAATTTTAGCATTATAGTGTGTTTTTTAGTTTTTAAACGACATACATTAATGCAACTACCTCCCTGTGATGGGAGTGCAATTAGCGTGTCTACTACCTTCCCTGGGTGTGATACCTGTTTCTCAACTCCAACAATCCTCTCCATAACATTTATTCAATACGTGTACTTGGCGCATGGCACTACGGTGTATTCGGATATAACTAAAATTAAGACATGCGCATGTCTTTGTACACGCCTTGGTACTTGGCACAAAGACACTACAGGGTATCGGATATAAAAAAAATCGCTAATCCTGAAGATTCTGGCAAGGATAATAGGACAGACTATTTAAATGATTGCATTGTCATCACAAGATAAGTGTGCAAAGTATCAAATTAATCCGACGTTTTGATAGCGATGAAAATCATGTTAAAAGGTATATACATACCAAGCTTATAAAAGCGTGTTAAAAATCACACTCAAAACCTAAATGACGCAAACAGGCAATAAACTTAGTTGAAATAGATCATAAAAGTAATATGAAGAGATTTTCTCTGATTGGTGTGATCTCACTTCTGGTGTTCCTCAGGGTGGCGTTCTCTCTCCTCTTCTTTTCTCTATTTGCATAAACACTGTAACCAAAGTGATCACTTCCAGCTTCCATCTTTACGCAGACGATTTGCAACTTTATCGACATTTTCTGCTTGCGGACGTGGACTTAGCGATTAATGCCGTGAATCATGACCTGGAGAGAATTAGTGAATGGACTAAGTCTTATGGCTTACAGATCAACCCTTCCAAGTCCCAGGCCATGATCATAGGCAGTCGATGTTATCGCACAGCGCTTGACATTTCTATCTTGACACCATTATCCCTTAATGGCTCGACCATTCCTTACACCGAAACGGCTAAAAATCTCGGTGTCTTAATTGACAGCAATCTTTCTTGGCGATTACAAGTCAATGAGGTTAGTCGTAAGGTGCATTTTTCTTTTCGCTCATTAAAAACCCTTCAAACTTTCCTACCCTTTAAAACTAAAATTTACTTAGCTCAAACTTTGATTCAGCCGTACATAGATTACGCTGATGCCTACTATCTGGATGCCACCGAGGAGCTCTTAAATAAGCTTGAGCGCTTGCAAAACTTGTGCATCCGTTTTATTTTTGGTCTGAGGAAATACGACCATGTCTCTCAGTTCCGCAAGGATCTCAAGTGGATCCCTATCCGCCTTCGCAGGAACACTCGCATATTATGTCTCCTTTTCAACATCCTTTTTAACCCTGCATACCCTGGCTACCTGCGCGTTCGTTTTTCGTTTACTCGCCCTGCCGATGCTCTTTGTAGATCCCGCCTTAAACTTCAACTCAATTTCCCATCCCATAAAACTCATTTCTATTCCCACTCCTTCTCTGGCCATGCAGTACGATTGTGGGACTCACTTCCACCTAAAAGCCGTGACTCTCAAAATGTATATCTGTTCAAAAAGCGAGTCAAAGAACATTATCTCGCTACCATATTGTAATTTTGTATTCTATTTGTATGTATTTCTTTTTATCTTCTATACTTATGTTTAGTTAAGGTATAATATGTGTAATTTAAATTTAATTAGTTAAGTTATTATAGTCTATTTTAGGTTTCCTTATTTCTTTCTACATACTGTGTCTTCGTCTATCATCCAACTGTCCTATCGCAGGTCTGCTGGAAGAAATTTCTATAGAAATAAGCAGTACCTTTGTGCTCTTCTATGTGTATTCTATAATTTCTCTGTAAAGTGCTTTGTGTGTACATAAATAAATAAATTAATTAATATATTTTCACCTTTTAGGTGTCAAAATTTTAATTATCGTTGATTGACGCACAAGCAAAGGTTAACGTAATACAAACAGATCATTGACCTGACGATAAAATTATTGAGTCACAGGGCTTTTAAAAGACCATTTATAACAGTGGTTTAACTATATTGAATTTTATGAAATATTAATACTTGCTGAGTTAAAACAACGTACTTGCGAAATGATGGGCTAATTGCATAGCTCGGCAAGTAGTTTTAAGAGGGTTCCGAAAACTGTTGAAAATTGTTATTGAGGTCCAGAAAAAGAAAACTAATAATGATTAAATACTATTTGTAATTTTGCTTTCAAATTAACTTATTATAAAAACATAATACGTATGTAAAATTAATGCGAGAAACTACACTGACGGTCTTCAGCCCATTTTTTATGATTTGTCTACGAAGGGAACTGCAAATGCGAAGTTAGTCTTCAAGGAGAGCTTATGTAGTTCGTGTGTGTGTACTGTGAATCAAATCACATCAGTCATAGGTAAACTTGTAAAAACTTGTAAGATCGGTGTTAGATAACTAGAATAATTATTAGGTTAGATTCTACGTGGCTTTCAAACGTATGATATAGGGCGAGTTATAATATGAAAGTTTGTATATTTGACTATATTCGGCGGGGTATCCCGACCACGATCCGTCAGTTGCCGACTTGCTAGTAGTGTTTTAGCGTAGCAATAAGCCCCATGGGTCGATCTTCTAGGTTATACAACGCTGGTTGTGGTGGGTCTGTGAATGGATGACCATCAATTATATAATGAGACTTCTTTGTGCTCAGAAACCACGTTAAGCTATTGGTCCCGCCTGTAATTTGTAAATCTTTGAACTTTGTCGCTAGCCCGTATGCAGAGTGAGAATCCCGAAAGTCCGATAGTCTAACCAAGAGGTTCGTTTTACCCAGTTACTGGGTTTTGGAGGTCATGTAAGAAGTCGTGCCATGTAAAATACAGGATTAAGAAAGCTCAGCGGGATTAAGAAAGGAAATGCTACATAGATGATGATGATGAGTTAGGTATATTCCGGAGGATTCAAGTGAATTGTTTTAGTGTAAATTATGTCACCATTAGTTATATTTTTGGAAAACACAACTTAAAATGTAAATATTTTCATTCTAATCCCGCTACACATTGTTTGTGGTCTGTTGAGTACTACACAAATATGCAAAATCAATTCTTCAGAATCATAATATTGACATATAGTTTTGCTACGTAACGAGACGATCGAATAATATTTCAGGAGCGGCCAAATTTGTCTAACTTTGGTTTAAGAGCTCTTTTCTTTGAAAGACTTTTTTGTTCTGATCAGCAGTGAGTTACTAAAAACATTGCCATTCTTTCTATAAATAAGTATTTATGGTTTTCGTGAGGTCTATGTAGGTACAGTGGAGTCGTTTATGCTTTTGTTAGTTTTTCATTTTTTTTCCTTTATCTTGTCAGTACATATACAACCTTTAACAGCTAGGTACTAAACCAAGCGCTAAATAGAAAATTAAATTAAATCACTTAAAAGCAAAGTCCAAAATAGCATAAACCGTTGTCCTAGAGAAAATAGCCATTTCATGAATTAAAAATTGAATCAGCTTTATTTGATTGGCATTGTCACATTTAATAAGCGACTGTGTATTATTCTCTGATATTGATATGATTACCAACCTGCACTGGGCCCACGTGATGGATTACGACCCATTCCCTCTCACAGAGTGGAGGCCTGTGTCCCAGTAGTGGCAACATTAAAAGGCTGATGATGATGATGATCGATATGATTGACCTGGTGGAGGTTGCGGGGATCCAGATGTGGGTCGCACGGGACCGGTCAATGTGGCGACGCTTGGGGGAGGCCTATGTCCACCAGTGGACTTCTTTCGGCTGATATGATGATTATGATTGTTATGATGACAAAACTGAGTTTACAATCAGTCTGCCCAGCCTTTTCCTAAGTATGTTGGGGTCAGCTTCCAGTCTAACCGGATACAGCTGAGTACCAGAGTTTAACATAAAGTGATTGCCTATCTGAACTCCACAACTCAGTAACTGAGTAACCCGAAACCCCTTGGCGAGACTGATGTCAGATCTCATGCTTATGACTACGTAACGACCTTCAAAGATCTTCAAATGACAGCCGGGGCCAACGGATCAACGTGCTTTCCGAGGCACGGAGAAAACTCGGTACGTTGATATGTTCACCCATCCACAGATCAATCTCGCCATCACTACGCTTACGCTTGATATTAAAACAGTAAAAAGTTCATTAGAGAGAATAATTGTTATTTATTTGTAGGCTTCAGGGATTTATGACACTCATTCACAAACTGATAACATTATAATTTTATTAGTAATTTGTAGATAAGAATATATTTGTAATTCAAGGCTAAAATATGTCCTTCAAATTTCGCAACGAAAACCAAACTAAAAAAGCTGACGCCCGTTTTTTCCTCGTTCTGTCATATCTTCTGAATTTCAAATTCAAATCTCAATTAAGAAATCAAGACCAGAACGAATAAAAACGGTTTACAGAGGGGGGCAGTCTGCCGCTGCCCTAATTAAAATGTACAACTAACTTAAGGAAGGTCTAGTGCATGGTATGTTATGTATGGCTTAAGAAAATAAAATAGACAGACAGACGTCAGATTAGATGAAAATATCAGAGTATAAAATATTCTAAGATTTTACAAATTAGCATCATAAATTAAGTTGAAGATATTAAATCAATCAGAGATAACTTAAAATATGCTTTCCAGGTGTTAACAGTATCAAAGAATACATACAATTGAGTCACATGAGTTAATAAAATAATATCTTTATATTAAGGTGTGGTTTGTATAGTGTTATAAAACGTAAGTAGACTAAAAGATGTGGAATGAATACCACAGTATGGAACCCTAAATACCACACGGGTCGATCTTCAAGGTAAAGCAACGCTTGCTAAGGTCATTATCATTCTCGCTCATTCCAATTTAATGAAGACAGGTCACGTGATCGGATAGACAGTCGTTGTATGACATGCGAAGTTCGTGAATGTCTGGATAAACCCAGAAAGCCTTCATAGAATCACTTCGCTGCTTCTGTCTGTCTGTCCGTGAGTCAAGACCTTTTTCTCTGAAACGCTTGGAGTAATCAAGTTGAAAATAATATAATATACTTACTAAGGTCTGCAGTCTCTTGGAACTGTGAATATCGAACTTCTAAATCAACGTAATCATAAAATACGGCCATTTATGTCCCATATTTGACGAATCGCAACGGAATCAAAATTGATTGGATAATTCCCTCTACCTAAACTCATGAAATTTGGCAAGAAGCAATATCTTAAAACACAGGTAAAGAAAAAATTATCGATGCTTTCATTGTTTATGAACCCACACTAATGTTATCTTATTATTTTGGGAAATGTAGCTTTTGGACGGATCCCTCGGCATGTGAGTCCGATTCGCACCTGGCTGGTTTTTTTACCGTGTTACTATATGGAAACGTTAGTAAACCTGCTTCACAGAACCATATAACATCGATTTATGTCCCCCAGCATGTAGTTACGATACAAAGCTGTGTACGCATCTAACGGAAATTATCAGTAGAATGATCGATAATTCAGCAACGTGAATATTCCCAAACGCGACAAGGGAAGTGAGTGGTTTGAAGGCACTCCCCGTGGAGTGAGCAAATGTGTGACATTGCTAAATCAAGTTAGTGTTTTTTAGATAAATTCCTGATCCAATGAATGCGATTCGATATGTTCCAGTTTGAAGATCGTTGGATTGCCGTACATTTCGAATATTTTGTGTTAGCGTTTAAGCTTGAGATATGTTGTCGTTTTGATCTTTATTACCTAACTAGCTTCTGCCAGCGGCTTCGCCCGCGTGTTTTATACATATAAAAAAATCTCTTGAATTAAAATCCGTTGGGCACAGACAGCGGGAGGTAATTTTGTTTTATACTATGTAAGGATGATTAATTAGGACATAAGATTTTGGTGAATATAAGAATTTATTAAAAACTTACATTGCTCGATTATTTTCATCGTACAGCTAAGGAGTGCAATTTCCTCATGGAGTCTGTGTTTTCTGATAGCTACAACAAGGGTCTATAAGTCACCGCCGATCACATTATCGCATATCATCCGGTGAGATAGTGATCAAACGAGAGCCAAAGAAAAAAAAAAAAAAAAAATCCTCATTGCAGTTAGTGTTTGTTAGTCCATTTTGGTTGTTTCAGAAAATGCGAAGGACCCTTGTGGTTTTAACATTAACATTATAAGCGGGATATTACAATGACACCCAAAAATCGGCCATAGTTCAATATCTCTTGGAATCAGGATTGAACCACTGGATTGAGTTACATAACCCTCAGGTCATTTCGACAGACCTAGACAGCCCTAGACTGGTGAGGGAAGCTATCGAGATTTCTAAATATAAAAATTTTAACCGGGAGGATGGGTTTCAACTGTCGAGAGCTTGGAATCCAGTGGTTCAGCTGTGTAAACCCCGAAAAAGTGCCGTAAAAATTTCGTGAGCGGACACAGTGAGTTTCGTGTGTCGGGAACAGAATCGAGTTGTGAGTGACAATGGTAGCAGTACCGAGTGCAAAAAACGAATAAGAAAGAGGGTAGACCGATTTGTCTCCTCATAAACACCCACTCGCAATAACTTCAGTTTATCCATGATCATGGTGCTTGTAACAGCATCGAAATATCGGAAACTCGCTACAAACAGTAACCATGGTAAATATCCCGCTTACAATGTTAATGTTAGTGACCATGACAGTTTAAAACTTATACCTTGTGGTTTTGTTACAAACTCTATATATCCAAAATTACATTCCACCAGCGGTAACGATTGTAACAAATCCCAAATGTTTGTGTTTGGCCAAATGTCATTTCAATTCCAATGGGGGGCAAATATTACACTATCATATATAGATTAAGACGGGCTGGTGTCCGCAACTCCACGTCCAAGCGCGTATTTTGCGTACGGCACTATCATATATACCTATACATAGGATCATACATAGAATCACCACGAAAGAATCATTATCAATCGTATTTTTTTTCCAAAGAAGAAATGATTCATATGAAAATGATTTTTTATGAATCTTTTACAATAAAATGTATTTTATTGTTAATCACAATAGTCTTAATTTAAATTTAATAAAAATTATTTTCAACTTTTTTTGTTAGATGTGTGCCCTGGCAGTTAAGTGTGTCATGGTTTCTCAAATGTCTCTTTAATGGTGGTGCGAGTGTTGGATCATTCGGTTCCCTTTATAATGGTTGAGCTGAGTGGTGCCGATTCATAAGTCATGTTCGTGAACGGGCGCCGTCAGTTGGGATTGTTCATAACTTAACTGCTACGGATGTTAATGTTTTTCTAGTACCTATTATATAACTGCACAGTACATGTGTGGGTACTTTTAATACTTTATACCTGTACGTAGTATAATGTTTAGTGCTATTCTGGGTCCATTGTCCACACATAGGTATATGACTTTATGAATGTATGTACTTAGGTAAATATTAAAAAACTATTTTTTTTAAAGAAAAAGTATGAAGTTTCTTGTGCGTTCTTCTCCATAACAAGTATATTCCCGAATGCATGGTAGAATCAATATATATTCCTTGTAAATTTTAATTGTGACGTTCAAAAGTGCCGCTTGGTGGCCTAGTTGAAAAAAAATATCTTTGTCTCAAGCTCCCTCTCCAGAACATTAATTGAATACGTGCACTTCACGCAAAGCAATACCGTGTCTTCGGATATAACTAAAATATAAGCCATGCGCATGTCTTTGCACGCGCTTTGGTACTTGGCACAAAAACATCACAGGATATAAAAAAATCGCTAATCCTGAAGATCCTGGTAAGGATAATGGGACAAATCATTTAAATTATTGCATTGTCATCGGTCCTTGATAAGTGTGCAAAGTTTCAAATGAAAATCACATTCAAAGATTCCGTTACGTAGATACATACATACCAAGCTAATAACCGTGTTAGAAAACGCACCCAAATCCTAAAAGACACAAACAGGCAATAAACTTAGTAGAACTAGATCATAAAAGTAACATATATTAATATCTTTCACCTTTTAGGTGTCAAAATTTTAATTAGCAATGACTGACGCAAAAGTAAAGGTTACCAAATCATTGACCTGCCGATAAAATGATTATGTCACAGGGCTTTTAAAAGGCTATTTATAACAGTGGCTTAAGTATATTGAGTTTTATGAAATATTAAATGCGTAGGGTGGCGTTCCATTTAAAATATTTGTTGAGATAAAACTACTTATTGTGAAGCGATGGACTAGTGTTTAAGCGTAGCAGTAACTTCTCGATCGATCTTCAAGGTTAAACAACGTTTGTCGAGGTCGGTTTGTGGATGGGTGACCATCCATTACATAAGCTATTGGTCCAACTGTAATTTGTAAATCTTTGATGAACAGGAGCCCAAAAGTCTGATAGTCTTGCCAAGGAGTGACTGTGATACAATGATTTTCGTTATTTTACTAACGATTCTTTTTTTCTGTGTTTACTCTCTGTTACTATAAATGTGTTTTTTTCTGAATAATTGATTATTTATTATTATTGACTAGCTTCCGCCAGCAGCTTCGCTCGAGTGAAACTCGAAAAATAACCAGAGGACACATATGCCCGGTATAAAAAGTATCCTTTTTGCTATTCCTGACTATAATCTATCTCTGTGCCAAATTGCATCCAGATCCGTCGAGCCGTTTGAGTCGTCTGACCACGTGACTTAACGTTTAGATGCGTAATTCCCATACATTGATTCATTCGTTTTCTACTAGCGTTATCGATTGTAGATTGTCAGCTAGGCTACAGATGCAGTTACACTTTTGGAAAACTTACCGTTTTATGATATTTATTTCTCAAAATATTACATTGATCACTTACCGAAAAAATACAATAATAAGTACCTAAACAAAATAACCGATAAGCGTTTTTAGTAGGGTAGATTTTGACACAAAAAACAACCTAACCCCCAACCGCCAAACTAAAAACTTTACTTAATATTGTAAGTAAATATTTTCATTGTAATCTCGCTACATATTGTTAGAAGCATTTTGAATACTACAAAAAAGTCCAAAATAAATTCTTCAGAATCATATAATTTTGACACATAGTTTTGTTATTTAAACGACATATGAAGCTATGCGTAAAGTAACGAAATGATCGAATAATATTTCAGGAGCAGCAAAAAGTGTCTAACTTTGATTTAAGAGCTCTTTTCTTTGAAAGACGTCTTATTATTTTGTTCTGATTAGCAATAAATTTCTAAAAACATTGCCATTCTTTCTTCAAATAAGTATTTATGGTTTTCGAGAGGTCTACGTAGGTACAGTCGCGTCATTTATGCCTTTGTTTAGTTTTTCAAATTCTTTCCTTTATCTTGTCAGGACACATAAAACCTTTAACAGTTACCGCACTAAACCGACCGCCGCGCTGCATAGAAAATTACATTTAATCACTTAAAAGCAAAGTCAAAAATAGCCTAAACTGTTGTCTTAGAGACACTAGCCATTTCATGAATTATAAATTGAATCAGCTTTATTTGATTACCATTGTCACATGTTTTTCATTTTTATTTAAAGAGCTTTTTCGCTAATGTAGATATGACGTTATATATGGTATACACAATAAAATATAGGATTTATACTTATCTTACGCAACAATAAAACAAAATATTAAAACTAGGATCTGGGTCTGTTCTTCTAGGCGAACTTTATATTTATTACTTGTCGAATTTTGTTTGATATAGTTTGTGTTCTTAGTAACTGATACCGGACACATCTCATTAAAATATGATATGTGTCTTCATCTTCATTATCATTATACATGCTGCAAAAAGGTAATTTTTTCATTAATAATCCGAATTTTTCAGAGGTATATGTCCGGAACGAAGTGTTAGTAATATGGTTAAGTCTGCCCTTCAAACAAAACACTTATCAATTCAAGGTGAATATGAGGGCTATGAATGGATTGTTTTATACCAAAAGCTTTTTTCCCTGGAACAAAGATCAAAGTAGTCTTTCCAATTTTGTAAACAAATATTTTTAAGGACTGGAATAAAATTCATGTAATTTGGAAATGCTATGAAATAGGTGCCATCTGAACATGCCTTTTTTACAAGACTTATCAACTGTGTATTCTGACAATACTGAGTATACAATCAATCTACTCAGTCTTTTCCCAACTATGTTTGGGTTTAATCGGATTCAGCTCAGTACCAGCATTTTACATGGAGTGACTGCCTATCTTTTCTTTATCCTTTGTGAAATTTATTTCATCACCACTGCTCTCAAAACGGTGAAGGAAAACATCGTGAGGAAACCGGCATGTCCTAGAACCAAAAATTCAAAGACATGTGACATCTACCAATCCGCACTGGGCCCGCGTGGTGGATTATAGCCCACTCCCTCTATGAGAGGAGGCCTGTGTCCCAGCAGTGGGCACTTTAAAAGGCTGATGATGTGATGATGATGTGACTGCCTATCTGACCTCCACAACCCAGTAACTGGGTAACACAATACCCCTTGGCAAGACTGATGTCAGATCTCAAGCTTCAGACTACCCGTATCAAATATCAAAGATCTTCAAATTACAGCCGGGACCAACGGCTTAACGTGCTTTCCGAGGCCCGGAGGAATCTAGGTATGTTGAAATGGTTACCTATCCACGGATCAACCTTTTCAATATTGAGAATATAAATAATCTTTATTGATATATATTTTACAGCAGTTATTGAAGCCTCTGACTCCCGAACTAGGCGGACCTGTTTGACAGAAGTTAGAATGGTAGTAGTAGGTAAAGTGTTAGATAAAGCAGATGCTGTCGTTATGGAGCACACAAAAATAAAATTTAAGGTTCGAACCTTTTTTTAACTGCGACTGTACAATTATTTTTATTGGTTTACGACTTACCAGCACTTTTGTGATTACCTCATGAATTATGGAACCAAATGAGTCAAATCAAAAGTCACAAAAATAGCAACTTGTGAAATAAAAAACAGACTAAATATATTATTATTTGTTTCACGTTGATATAGTTTTTCAAAATCGTAGATTCAAACTATGTCTGGCACAATTTATTATGTAAGCCCTGTAATCAACATTGTAGTAATTTTATTTTCGTATCATTCAGTATTTACTAACAATTCTTCCATTTTATTTCAGAATTGTAATCAGAATCTATTCTATACAAAAAAATATATACAATCTATAGATAGATCTATACATTTATTCAGATTAATAAAATTGAAGCACCCGTTTGTAATATCAAAATAAAAGCTTTTAGGTAAATGCATACGAAAGTGCATACTTATAAAAACGAATTAGGATGCCGCGTAAATAAAATACATTTTTAACAGCTTATATTGAATAGGTGTATTTTTCATATAAACCCCCTGAGTGCGTAAAACGTGAATACATGCGAGACACATTGGCTTTTTAATTTTACTATTTTTTGTTCATAAAAGAAAATCCTGTGTACGTTTACTTGATTTTTACATACAAGCAACATTTTACTTCCAACGTCGAGAAAAGTAAGTTTAATTATAGCTTTTTTCATTGATTTTTGTTTATGGATAAATGGATCGCATGATTCCAAACACCGCTTCGAAATTCAAACGGTGTGGCTGGCTGTTTGTTCACGATGCGACACAAGACACGACATAATTTGGTCACGATTCATACCTCCTTAAATATTTGTATGAACCGTTTGTTTATTGCACGACACCGCACTACATGCGACGCGAATTATAAACGGGTTTTCGGCTATGTCGTCGATGCCGCTATGTCATCGCGACAACCGACAAAATCACGCGTGTAATATAAAAACAAATTAATGCTGTGTGAGGTTGTTTGAGTAAGTTTTAATGTAAACTTTGGCTACAGAAAGAAATAATGTTCTACAAAGCAGATTGGTAACTTTAAACCTACCTAATGTTCAATGGTCAACTTTCGTGAAGGTGTATTATTATATTGCCTAGACTGAAGTGAGTACCTCTATGGGCTTAACTAGGTTTGTTTTAGATTTATTGATAAAGTTTGTAGTCAGTAAGCGTTAATTGTATTAAAATATTCGTCTAGACCGGTGTTTTGTAATTTACATAAGTAATTTTTATTTGAGTAAATTAATATACTTTATTTTGATTTGAATAATTAATAGCCTGGCAGAGTAGAATGTAATGGTTCTTTCACGGAAGAACGTTCACTTGGGAAGATTATTGACATTTCTAATATTTCAATATCCAAGGGATTGTTACTATTCTCGGTCAAAAAGCCCGATGTTCTATGTTTAAGGGGGTTTGGTTTTCGCACTTAGTCCTTCAAATGGGCCTTTGTACGTGGGCCATGGCGGCCGTAGTGTGGTCACTGCTACCAGCCCACCTCCCTCCAGAAGTCAATTAGAGCTCCTGGTTTCCTCAACATATCTGTGTAAGATCTGGGTGACCCGAGGGGTCGTGTTCTTATCTGGGCTACACCTGCGCATTCAAAGAGAACGTGCGTAACGGTTTCCTCGGCCTCCATGCATGCCCTGCACAAGGAACCGTCCGTGATGCCTATTGTGTGGAAGTGTTTGTTGAGTGAGCAGTCTCCAGTGATGGTCCCCGTCACCAGGCGCAGGCTATTCCTGTCCAGTCGTAAAAGACGATTGGTAAGCCTAATGTCCAAGGATGGCAGAGCTTCTTTGGACTGCCTACAGCCCGGTGTCGAGGCCCACCAGTTCTGCGCCTGTGTCTGGGTGAATTCCTGTAGCAACCTGCGTATTTGGTTGAAGGGGATGGGTACAACAGGTTCGGGTCCATAGACCGCCGAGCTGGATCTGCGTCTCACAAGCTCGTCAGGCGCGTCGTTGCCCAGCGATCCGCTGTGTTCCTTTATCCATTGTAGTGTCACCGTGTTGCGACTAGATACTGTTATTTGTTCTAGTGCGTTGTGACATTCTAGTACTAGTTTTGATGTAATATATTTTTTACGTAAGGATTGGAGGACTGATGCGCTGTCGGAGAGTATTCGTATGTGGGCGTCCGTTACCCTCCTGGCTTCTAGGGCATGGACCGCTTGTATAATGCCCACACACTCCGCCTGATAGACGGTGTTGAACCCTCCTAGCGGTCTGGATATTTGTATGTTGAAATCGTGTGAGAAGACTCCAACTTCGGTACCGGAGTCCGTTTTCGATCCGTCGGTGTATATTCTCATCTCTTTCGGGCCTGAGTAGTGACATCGTTCTTCTGGGAGTATTATGTTGTAGTGCCTGTGAAAGTGGCGTGTTTTGGGGGCTTTGTCTCATGGTGATGCTAACATCGGGTTACGCTTGATTGCATCTTCCATTATGCGTCTGTGCTTAATTCTGGAGTCTGTATTTAGGGTACGCACAATAAGGTATAGACCAGCAGGTGGCAGTCCCAGCATTGCCTGTAGGACTGCTGTGGGTGTGGTTCTCATACTGCTAGTGATTGCAACGCAAGCAAACCGCTGCAGTTTTTCGAGATCTCTTTGGGCTGTGCTGAGGTCTGTCCTGGGCCACCAGACCAACGAGCCATATGTTATGATTGGTCGGATGACTGTGGTGTATAGCCAGTGGGTGACCATGGTGCTAATCCCCCAGTTCCTGCCTAGCAGTCGTTTGCACTGCCACTGGGATATACTGGCTTTTGTGATGATATGGTTCATGTGTTTTGCCCAATTCAATTGTTTGTCCAGATACTTGGTTTCGGTTGAAATGCTTAGGGTTGTTCCGAAGAAACGCGGTAGTTGCAGTGTCATCGGTTTCCTCTTTTTTGTGAAATGTAAGTTCAGTTTTTGTGGGGTTTACTGAGAGTAGGTGCTCGTTGCACCATTCCTCTACTATTCTCAGGGCTTGACGCATGAGATTGCATAGAGAGTTTTCGTGGGTCTCGTTTATTATTGTTGTTATGTCATCCGCGTAGCCAACTGTGAAATAACCATTGTCGTTGAGTGTTTTGATGAGGCTGTCAGCTACCAGTTTCCACAGAAATGGCGAAAGGACGCCCCCCTGCGGACAGCCCTTCGCGACGATGGCCCTCGTAGTATCGTTAACCGTGACTTGAACCGCTCTCAGTTTGAGCATATTGGTGATTCAGCCCCCTAGGGTCGGTTCTATGCCGTGTCTGTCGAGAGCCGTGTTGATGCTGTTGAACATGGTCTTATCGACGGCGCCCTCGATGTCAATGAAGGCAGCCAGTGCTGAGCATTTGTGTTCCACTGCGCATTCAATTTTAGAAACTACGTTATGCAACGCAGATTCTGTTGATTTGCCTGTGGAGTACGCATGCTGCTGTTTGTGCAGTGGTTTTGCCCGGAGAGGCCCATCACGGATGTGCCTATCATAGAGTCTTTCGAGGGTTTTCATTAGAAAGGATGTGAGGCTTATAGGTCTATATGCTTTGGGTTGTGTGTAATCAGTTTTTCCCGGATTGGGTATGAAGATGACTTTGAACTCGCGCCATGCGAGAGGTAGGTATCTATGTGCTATGCAGGCCCGATAGATCTCCAACAGCCATGGCGTTAGATAATCTTCCCCCACTGTAGCAGGGCTGGGAAGATGCCGTCCAGCCCCGCCGACTTGTATGGCTGAAAGGTGCTTATAGCCCATTTTATCCGGTCTACTGTTACTATATTGTGGGCTCTTGACCAGTCTTGTTCCGCTGGTGTCCATTCGGGTTCAGCCTCCCACGTCCTGTCCTCCAGGACTTGACAGTCCGGGAAGTGAGTTTTGAGGAGGACCTTGCTGGTTTCATAGTCGGTTTGTGTGTATGAGTTGTCGGGTTTTTTCAGCGCGCCTTGGGTTCGGTCCTGGTCAGTTGATAGGATCTTCCGTACCCTTGCAGCCTCATTATTTGTTTCAATGGATTCTCAGAATTTCCGCCATGCCATCCTCCTGGCGGTTCTAGTCTGTTTTTTGTATGCATATTGGGTGTCTTTGTATGAATCCCAGTCTTCCGGGAGTCTTGTATTTTTTGCTCTGTTAAATTGCTTACGCATCGTGTCTCTGAGATAACCAAGTTCAAAGTCCAAGTTCTTTGTGGCGCTCTTGATTTACAGCATGCGTGGTAAGCTTCTTTTAGGTATTTGAATAATATTGTTACGGTGTGTTCTAATTGTGATTGATCCCTTATGGGTGCCAGTGCTAGATGTTCAGCTAATAGTGAGGCCAGAAGGCTTTTGAACCCGGCAACGTTGGTACGCCTCGGGTTTCGCCTCGGTGCGGGTTTTTTAGTGTTTGTAGTTAGTGTAAAGCGGATCCTTCTATGGTCTGAGCAAGAAGGCTCGTCAGATACGTGCCAATTTCTTATAAGGTTTGTCGCGTTTTCTGTGGCGAGTGTTAAATCTATGATCGTTTGACCACGGGCCGTGACCCAAGTGAGTTCTGTGCCGCGGTTAACAATGTTAAGATTAGTAGAGAATAAAAAGGTGGATAGTGCCTCTCCTCTGGAGTTCGGTGTGACACTGCCTGTTTTAATGAACTATAAAATTAAACCACTCAGTCTAGAGTCTAGGGCCTAAAATCTGGCTATATTAGCATAAGGTATTTCAAAATATAAAATAAAAATGAAAAGTATAAAATATTATACAAGTCCCTATGCTAAGTCTCGAAGGGGTTAATCTTCAACCATGACAGTAAAATGGCCTCGTCCCCCTATGAGGACACCTAGAAGTTACTATAACGGCTACGCTGCTCCATTCTCAAGGGAAATAATATAGAGACCGTCTCGATGAGTGAGTTAGTAATATCAGTACATATGTGAGATTAGTTAAAGTATGTTCAGCTTTATGACAGGCATCCGTGGACCGAGAAATGAGTGTTAATAAGTGAATACTTAAAAAAATATATCTAGCTTTTTATAAGTCTTCATATTCAAATAGGCGGTGAAGTACAAATATTTGTGTAACATCTGGCAAGAACCGTTCATGGTTTTTGATTTTGCTTAAACGGAACCAAATTAAAAGTATTAAGAAATATGGAATCTTTATACATTTGATTATACATGGTATGGTCATGTGATGAGGAGGGATGAAATGTGTACGGGACGGACGTGATCGCTCGAGGCAGATAGGCACTCTGGAGGTTGTAAGGCTCCAGCTCGAACGCGTTGACGTCCCTGCACCTAGGATTCATTTGTCATCGGGCAATATCGACCCTGCAGTGGCTTGAAGGCTGCCAAGTGTGTTGAGGGGAAGGCGTGATGTCCAGATATGTATGTCAGACCAGAAGCGACGTTTCTTCATGGTCTTCGTTACGCAAAGTGACGTGGATTTGACTAAGTGGAAATAATGGCTACAAATTGGATGGTGCCTCTGTGCACTATCCTTCTAGTGAACTTGACCGTAACGAGGACCTCGAATTAGCGTGCGCGCATAAATTTTAATTACAAAATTAATCACTATGACTATTAGCTAGAAACCGACAGAAACTCCCCTTCCACTGAACCGATTTCGATAAAACTTGTATTTCTGGATAGGTCTTGAGACGACCTTTACTCCGAACCCTGTAAGTACTCCCTGAAAGTAGCTGCTACTTTCAGGGAGTTCTTGCGTGAAGAACGCTGAAGAAAGGGAAATTCTGTCAATTTATGGGTTTACATGCTACTTTCTACTACAACTATACATCTAAGTGCTTGGGTACCAACGAGGGACTTGAAGCCCTACTACTAGGCTATCGAAATTTAGTAGTTTCGTAGCTACATCTATAACTTTCAGGAACACAGCCGCGTGAAAGTGTGAAAGTCTAGCTTATGTGTCTAGTTTTAGCACATAAAGCGAGTTTGTATTTAAACTGGTGGGTGGATCCACACCCTCCTACCATCATCGGATAGCCCTCACAATGCGCTATCCCATGGTGGAAGTCTGGTGGATACAGCTCCAACCCTCGAAGTAGTATTCACTCTGATGTGGTCGACGATGCGAAAAAACCCTGGAACCTCGCGCCTTGTCAAGTCGGTTAGCTCCCCAACCACCAGAGCTAGGCTCCTTCCGGATGTGTGGTTCGGAAGCTGGAAAATTGGGCTATCAAATGGTGGTACCCTGATGGGTGTACCACCAGCCCTTCTGGTACTTAAGGTGCCGGGAAGCGGCCGAAATAGGAAAATGTTGCGCTGTTCCACGGCTTTAACGCCTCTGTGTGTGTAAGTGTAGCTATATATTAGCTTTGTGTTGTGACTGAGTCCAGGCGCCTGCATGAGGGTCCCCGAAGGTAATGCTTCAGAAAGCATATCGATAGCCCTTCAGGCACCAAGTGTGTCTGAAGGTAGTGGGCCCTCTGACAGACGCATAGAAACGTCCATGCTGGCACACACAGACACATTATCTCAAGCAAGTAATGTCTATGTACTAGAATTACATAGATGCTATCTATATATAGGACCCAGACAAAGTTCCAGGTTACCTTGAAGCGCTAGATCGCTTATAACGAATTTTATATATACTTACATGAGAAAAATGCATGTATTTACCATCTCAGAGTGAAACTCTAGAACACCTAGACGGTGTTTCCTAACAAAATAATATGTGTAAGGAAAATAATACAATTGGTATGTGAGCAGAACCAGCCATTTTGGGGGGGTCCAAAATAAGTAAACAAAATATTTTTATTTCCTTAAAACACTACTTACACATTATATCTAAGGTATTTCATTAATAATACTAATAGATAAACGAATTATGCATACTATAAGCTATAGAAGGGCTTTCCCTTAAAACACGGTTTTTATTTACCAAATTTTGTCTGCTTACGCGCAAAACTATATAAACAGGCGACGCCATCTGGCCGCTCATCATTGGAATGTCCCGGTTAGCCGACTTGTGCGCACGTACGTCACACGTCTGTACTCGCACTAAATCTCTGCACGGATCGCCAGTTGTCTACCCTCTTTGTCGCCAATAGTATAGATTTTTTCAAATCTATACTGTTGGAGGCAACCAGGGCGGACCACGTAGCTGCAAAAGCCGCTCGCGCGAAGTCGTTGCTGCGGTCGCGGAAAAACTAGCTCGTTAGTTTTTCATGCTTTTTAGCAAAACACGGAAGAAAGAAGAAGAAGAGAGAGAAGATGTCACCGACTGGTGCCCGCGGCCCCCCGGGCTGCGGCGCCCACAGCAGCCAACATGGACATCGCCCGCCTATCGATCGAACGTCTTCGCTCCCCAATCTGGGGACCATGACGACTGGAATCCAGGCAGCAGCAGGAACCAGTAGCAGCCAGCGCGACAGAGAGGGAAGGGGACAAAGTAGGCAGATGGCCACTGACTCCCCAGCCTCACCCACGTCGCCTAAAAAAAGGTACAGTGCTACTACACAGTGCCGCCCAGTGAATACCAATAAAACACCGATACCCGCTACTAGAAACCCGCTAGTAAAAACGCCAGAAGCCAAATTTTCTACGGTTTCTCCATCTACCCTCACCGACCAAAGGTCGACCGTAAGAGGTCAAACAGGTCGACCCAAAGCCCAGCATCCACACAGCACTCATGCTAGCGTTACACCTGCACAACCCGTGCAATCGACAACTCGCACAAATGCGCCCCGCACATCTGCACCTCCGCGTTCCACTACGCGTACACCTCGAGGCACCGCACCTATACGGGCCCCACTAAAAGCCACAGCTACGGCTGGTATGTCGGTACCGCACCATGCTCCACCTGCGCCCAGGCCCTTGCTGACGGGCCCGGCCATAGCAGAAACACGACGTGATCCACGCATTAGCCGGGAACTACGCCACCAGGTGGCACCACTTGTAGGTTCGACGGCTAACCCCGGCTCACCTGCACCCCCTCGCACCTCTGCATACGATTCCCCCACACTACGATCTGGCCAATCGTCATTAAGTGGGTCAAGTACCTCGCTTGTGTCCTACGGGCGCAGGGCAGAGCAGGACGATTTGGACACACCAACATCTCCATACCCAACTGACATGGAGGTAGATTTTTAGCTGAGGGGTAGGGCACTAAGAAGACGCAGGAGCCCCGACGAGCTAACGGACGAGGCGAAGCGCTACTGCCCCAGCTCGCAGCACCCGCTGGCAAGCGACAGACAAACGCAAACTCGCCTACGTTTCCCGAAGCGGTACGACGCTCACTGTCGCCGGGCGCGGCCGCCGCCGCCGCCCCCGCGGCACCAAGAAAAAATAAAAACGGGGTAAGTGATGATGATGATGTGGCATCCACACCTACCCCCAACCCAGAAGCAGCCCCCACCCAGGCCACCACCACCGGACCAAACGGGGAGAACCACACAAAGAAAAAGCGCCCACGCTACCCGCCTCTTGTGGTAGAAAAACTACCCAACTGGGCGACACACTTTCGGGCCTTGGCCGCTAAATTAGGCCACCCTCCAAATGCTCGCCCTTACGGGCAGGGAGTTAGATTCTCCGCGGAGAGCGAGGAAGAGTACAGGGTGGTACAAAGGTACCTTACCGCCCTGGAAAAAGAGGAACAAATTAGTTGGTTTGCATACTCATTGCAAGCCGAAAAGAAGCTCAAGGTGGCCTTTAGGGGGCAGCCTGGGCTACGAGCCCGAGTATGTCAGGCACATTAACGCGCGCCAGGGACGACCTGGATGCGTGTTCCACGCCGTGCTTAACAAAACTGAAAACGTAAGAGCAATCTATGACACCTTCGTATTCTTCTATTTCTTATTTTTGAGAGGTGTCAAGATAGAAGCATGGCGTGGCAAACGTGGGCCCGCCCAATGTCACAGGTGCCAGAAATTTAGGCACTCATCACACCAGTGCCACCGCCCGCTCGCATGTGTACGTTGTGGAGAAGGACACGTAGCGAGAGATTGCCCTCGCCCACGAGATGAACCGGCCACCTGCGCAAATTGCGGAGGCCCCCACCCAGCGAGCAACATTAAATATCCGACCTTTCAAAAAGAAATCGCACACAGGCGGCTGCGTACTGTCGCCACCTCAACAAACGCACCACGCCGACCGCAAAAAGTGGTACAGGCAGAAGTGCTTCAGAATGATGCAACACAAGAAGCAACGTTGATGGCGGCAGCAAATGGGCCCACACAACGCGGAGAAGCGGCCTCCTCCTCAAGGCGGAGGAAGAAGAAGAGGGGGGGAAGGGAAAGAGGAAAACCCCCCCCGCGACCGAAGTACAAGAAAAAAGTACAGAGGCCACCCCTGCGAACAATTCGGCGCAGGCAGTAAAAAATGTTGGCACACACAAACATACACTTTTACAACAAAACACCATCCTCCAGCGGTCGGTTAACCGCCCGTACCACGTGATGTCAACAAACGCCGGCGGAAACCTACACGCGCGCTCCCTGCCGGCCGAGAAAGTAACTGCAAAATGTGTTGTAGAGGCGGCCAGTACTTGGACGCATTCCGACCGAGAGGCGGCACAAAACTGGAGCGACAAACAACAACGTGAAAATTTTACTGCTTGCGCATGAATAATAAGCCGTTGAGGATTGTCCACTGGAATGCTCGCGGCCTGAAACCAAAGATCGCACTCCTCCGCCATCTACTCAAGGAGCAAGACATCGACGTGGCGCTTATAAGCGAGACTTTCCTGGGACCTGGAGATAGGTGTAAGTTCCCAGGTTATTTCGCTAACAGGAAGGACGAACGGTCGGCATACGGAAACAATTTCCGAGGCCTGGCCGTGCTTGTAAAGAGGAGAGTCGTCCATCAAGAGCTTCCCCTACCGGACTTACTCACGGCATACGCGCTGGGTGTACAGCCGCACATAGCCGGCGAAGATCTGGAACTTTATGCGTTCTACAAACCACCTAGGAACAAGCTTGACATGTCGGAATTTAGAAAGCTCCTGACCACCACGGACCCCCCGACTGTCATCGCCGGTGACTTTAACGCAAAACACCCAACGTGGAACAGCTCCCAGCACAACGATGAGGGGAGACGACTCTTCGCGGACGCGGAGGCCTACGGGTACACGGTATCTGGACCTGAAACACCGACCCACTGGCCAGATACAAATAGATACATGCCCGACGTGATAGACATCGTCGTACACCGTGGGCTGCACTGCCAGGTCACACAGCAGGTACTGGAGAACGAGATGCAGTCTGACCATCACCCAGTACTTGTCGTCCTGTCAGACATGCCGACCCGCATCAAGCCTCAAGCGCCACGTCGAAAAATCGACTGGGACAGATTCACAGAAAGGGCTGCTCTACTAAGGCAGCTCTACCACGCCAACTCGACCTATCACTACCGCCACCGACGTCGAACTACTGGCCGATGTGATCACAGCTTGCGTACAACAAGCACTGGAAACAGCAACATTGACGCAGCAGCAGGGGAGAGTGCTTCAGCCGCCCCTGCCAGCGCGGGTCAAACGGCTTATTACCGAAAAGAGGCGACTACGTAAGCAGTGGCAGCAGAAAAGATGCCCAACTATGAAGACAGCACTAAACAAGCTCACGGAAAAAGTGAAGGCCGAGTTGTGTGCTCTGAGAACCGCGAGTTGGGAGGAACACATTGACGCCGTGGAGGGCGATTGGACCTCCATCCACAAGCTGTGTAGGCAGCTTAAGAACACCCCAGCTCCGGTACGACCACTGCGTAGCACAGACGGGGCGCTTAAGTACGTAGCGGGAGACCGAGCGGAGGTCTTTGCCGAACACCTGGAGCGTCAGTTCCAACCGAACCCGACCTCACTACATGAACATGTCGCAGCAGTCGAGCAGCACATTAGAGAGTACTTCGCCACGCCGATAGCTCCCGATGAAGATGCCATCCATTTCTCGCCTGGCGCAGTCAGACGCGCCATCTTGCGAACGAAGCCCCGGAAGGCCCCAGGTGCCGACAACATCCCGAACACAGCGCTGCGCCACCTGCCCCACCGTATGGTCGCGGCCGTGGCGCGCCTGTTCACCGGGATACTCCGCACGGGCTCCTTCCCGGCCTCGTGGAAAGAAGGGCGCGTCATCATGCTGCCCAAGGCGGGCAAGAATGTCCTGAAGCCGGAGAGCTATCGGCCGATCACACTCCTGCCCACCATCTCTAAAGTGTTCGAGTCACTCCTGCTGCGACATCTAACACCGCACATCGCACCGCGCCCGGAACAATTCGGGTTCCGCGCGGAACACAGTATGACGCTCCAGCTGTCGAGGGTACTGCACCTGCTGTCATCTACGATCAACAGGAAGGAGTACGCGGTAGCAGTATTCCTCGACATGGAAAAGGCCTTCGACCGCGTGTGGCACGAGGGACTAGTCCACAAGCTGGCCACATCCAGCGCGCCCCGTCGCGTGGTTAGAGTAATAAAATCCTTTCTGACCCACAGGACCTTCAGAGTGGTGGTAGAAGGCGAACTGTCCGCCCCCCGCCCGATACTGGCGGGCGTGCCGCAGGGCGCCGTGTTATCGCCTGCGTGTTACTCACGTTACACCAACTGTACGGTGTACGTACATGGGTTTTAAAATAATTATATGCATTACAATAAGTTAGCCAGTAGGCTCGCATATTTGCACTTTGGACGCAACCTACATTTGGCAGTGCATTGACACTGACATATTGCATTGTTCTATGCAGTTTATGTATATTACATTTTAGTGTTCAATTAGACTTGGTTTGAGTCGGACAACTTGCATTTTCATTTAGATTCATCCCGTTGAGCATTCACTGACATTTTCTGCATTTAAGTTTAAGTTTGACATTTACATCTGCATTGACATTACGTATGTTAGGGAAGCACCCTACATAGTTTTTTTTTTGGTCCTTCGAGACTATTGCAAGTACTATACAGTCCGATACGTCGGTCCGTCGCGCGGGATCTGTTTCGTGTTGTGTCATACCGTGCCACGTGTGTTGCCGTGCAGGAGCATTCGGGGAGGTAGCAGCGGTCCAGGTTCCAGAGCGTCACATTGCATTGCATTTGCATACAGGGAGATTTTCTGAATTTCAAGTAAGATCGTTCATTATTTATTTTACGACTTTACAATGGAGGGTTTAATCGTGCGTCAAGCGGAGATCCTCGAGGAAGTGAAGAGAATCCATTCTAATTTTAAGAAGGATTCAGCGAGCAGGAAGACCACCGATTACATTCGTAAAAGGCTTGAGAGGTTAGATGTACTATGGGCGGAATGTGAAGAGAAGAACCGGGAGCTGAGTGCAGTAGAGGAGAAAGATCATCAATATTTCACCGGTAACATTTTTGAGGTCATTAAAGGCTGCTACCATGGAACGCGTCAGGAGATTGCAACGTTCGAGATGAAGACTCTTGCTGAACCCAGTATCGCCGGCCATAGTAAGCTAAACATTGAGTTCGACAAAACCCGGTTCGAGACATCTGTAGGAGCAGAGGACAAGCTACTCGAGTTACAGCAGTTGCAACAAGCTAACTTCCGTGCATTCACTAGGTTAGTAAATCGAAGCCTAGACAAGGTTAAGGAGAAATGGGAAATTGAGGATATGCTTAAGACTGTAGAGTTTCGGTGGACTGCGATTGACAAATTACATTTACAAATTGATGGCATATTAGAGGGGAATTCACAAGATTATTATGACGAGTTCTGTCGTTACGAAGATACATTTACAAATATGAAACGGGCGCTGAACACAAAATTAAACGCTTCTATACATCAACAGCAAACATTGCCTAAAATTGACATACCTATCTTTAACGGCAACTATACCTTATGGCCTACTTTTATGGATCTCTACGTAGAAGCGATTCATAATAATCCAGCGATAGCAAAAACTCAGAAAATGCAGCATTTAAAGGGTAGACTTCGGGGTGAAGCGGAAAAGCTCGTGCAGCATTTACACATAGCACCCGAAAATTATGACACGTGTTGGGAAATTTTGAACCATAGATATAATAACAAGTTTCTGTTATTCACCAGAAATTTCCAGGTATTTATGCGTCAACCTAATTTGCAAAAACAATCTGCGTTCGACCTCAAGCGGTTATATGACACTACCAATGAAACAATAAACGCGATACACAACTTGGGCATTGATACAAGCTCATGGGACCCGATTCTAGTTTACGTATTGTGTGAAAAATTAGACTCCGAAACGTATTCAGAATACATGCAGTCCAGGACGGATCCGCGGGAGATACCAACATACAATCATTTCATGGATTTCGTCGAAAACAAGTTTATGGCATTAGAACCATTGCACAGGAAAAGGTCAGAAAACGGTGATAAACCTACATCAAAACCACTTTTTAAGACGCCACATCCATTCGGAAAAAAATCCAGGTCACAACCCAATAAAAGTTCAGAAAACTACGCTCGCAACTTCCATGCGTCAAACGCTGGACAATTCAGCAAGTCTGTTTGTCCAGTGTGCAATATAAATCATGCATTATTTCAATGTACTAAATTCGCTGACATGCTGAGTCCGGAAAAAATGGCATTTATAGAAAACAATAAAATATGCAAAAATTGTTTATATGTGCATACTAAGGGTTACTGTGCATCACAGAAAAGATGCAGAGATTGCAACGAACAACATAACACACTTCTGCACAGCGATATTGCGAAGTCAGTGCAAACGCCCTCAGCAACACAAACAGCATCGAAACTGTCGTCATCGACTTCAACTAGGTCAAATAAAAATCTACAAAACAACTTCGCATCAAATAATGATGATGAAATATTATTACCAACAGCATTATTGCAAGTAGCCACAGCTGAAGATGACTACATTACGCTAAGGGCTCTAGTTGACCAAGGCTCACAAATTACGTTGATAACGGAGAATGCAGCACAAAGATTGGGTATAAAGCGTCAACAGCTGAGTGCAAACATAAGCGGCATCGGTACTTTATCCAACAGGAGCAAAGGAAAGGTCCGTCTATCTTGCAAGTCCTTATATAACGACTTCCAGCTTACAACGGAAGCGTTAATCATGACACGGGTAGTAAACAATCTGCCTAACGTTACATTTGCAAAGAAACCTTGGCCTCATGTGACAGACATCACCCTAGCCGACCCAGATTACAACTTATCTAGGCCGATTGACATACTTCTGGATGCACACGTATTTTCCGAAATACTGATGAATGGCTTAGTCAAAGGGGAGGTTAATGAGCCCATGGCTCAACAAACACGTTTGGGGTGGATATTGTCAGGCAATGTCACCAAAACATTTAATTGCAACGTCGTAGTTAATGAAGTTAACGACTTGTCAAAATACTGGGAAGTGGAAGACATCAACGGAGATGCATGCAATTCTATGACGTCAGAGGAACGATATTGTGAGGAGTTCTACACTGCAACAACCAAGCGATTAGGTGATGGCAGATATGCAGTTCGTTTGCCAATGAAGCCTAATTTTAATCAACTGCTGGGCAAGTCAAAGCCACGAGCGGTAGCACAGTTCATGCAATTAGAAAGGAGATTAGGCAGGGATGAAAAATTATCAGACAGTTACATAAAATTTATGCAAGAGTACCTGGAAATGGGACATATGAAGGAGAGCAAACCTGGCTACAACACGGCATGCTACTTACCTCATCATGGAGTTCTAAAACAGGACTCAGTGACATCAAAATTGAGGGTGGTTTTTAACGCCTCCCAGAAAACTGACACAGGTTACAGCCTGAATGACTTGATGGAATGTGGCCCTAAGCTTCATCAAGATCTTTTGACATTATTATTAGGATGGAGGTTATACAAGTACGTCTTTACTGCAGATTGTGAAAAGATGTACCGCATGATCCTTGTCCATGAAGAAGACCAACACTTGCAGAAGATCCTGTGGAGGGAATCCAACCGAGGTCTTTTAAAGGAGTTCCAGTTGTGCACAGTGACGTATGGCACCAAGGCAGCACCATTTCTAGCTCTTCGAACGCTGAAACAGCTTGCAGACGATGATGCACATAAATATCCGTTAGCAGCGGATGTCATTGTCAACGAAATGTACGTTGATGACGTCCTAAGTGGCAGCAACTCCATCGAACGAGCTCAAGAAATTCAAAAACAACTCATCGAAATGCTGAGTGGAGCTGGCCTTACACTACGGAAGTGGTCAAGCAACGACCAGACCTTGATTGAAAGCTTATCTTCTTCAGATCTAAACCAAACGACAATGCACTTTACAAATTATGGAATGATAAAGGCCCTGGGGGTCCAATGGAATCCTACAACTGACACATTTTCGTTTACAAACAAAATACAATTTGACAATAAAAACCAATTGACAAAAAGAAGGCTACTATCGGAAATTTCGAAAATTTTCGACCCACTGGGCTGGCTGACACCTTTGACAGTAAAAGCAAAACTGCTGTTCCAAAGCGTCTGGCTATCAGGATGCGAGTGGGATGAAACCTTACCTGACAACGTGCAAGAAGAATGGAAGCAGTTTACTAGCGATTTACACAACATAACCGAATACCAAATACCAAGGTGGCTGGGAGATATTACGAAACCATTCCAAGTACATGGGTTCTGTGATGCGTCCGAAAAGGCCTACGCATGCGCTATATACCTGCTGACAACAAATGACAAAAACGAGCCTGAGACTAGACTTATCGCTGCAAAATCGAGGTTATCACCAATCAACAAAAAATTGACCCTACCGCGACTCGAATTATGTGGAGCGCTACTACTTTCACGACTCATGAAAAAAGTTCTGACAGCCTTTAAGTGGGATAGTGTGCACAAAAATACTTACGCCTGGACGGACTCTATGATTGTATTAGGCTGGCTGCATGGGGACGTCACAAAATGGAAGACGTTCGTCAGCAACAGAGTACAACAAGTGCATAACGTAATTCCAAAACAGCACTGGAATTATGTCAAGTCCGAGGAAAATGCTGCAGATTGTGCATCACGCGGAATCAGTTGTTCCCAACTATTGCAACATTCTTTGTGGTGGCAAGGTCCCTACTGGATGAAAAATAACAGTGAAGATACTTTTGATAAAATTGCAATTACACCAACAACATGCGAATCAAAACAAAAACAAATGCAAACGTATGTTGTGAAATGTGAACCGTCTTCAATAGTAATTGAGTTATTAGACAGACACAGCGATTTGACTCGTATTACAAGGGTCATTGCTTGGATGAAACGTTTCATAAACAGCTGTTTGAACACCCACACTCATCGTACTACTATTTATTTGACATCTACAGAACTACAAAGCGTTGAAAACCTAATAATGAAACATATTCAATTGCACGTCTTCAATGGCGAGATCATGAGATTGAAGGAAAACAGAGGTTTGAGCACAAAAAGTAACCTTTTGAGTTTAAACCCATTCCTTGACAAACATGACATTCTGCGAGTAGGTGGAAGGTTACGTAACTCAAACTTACCTGAAGACAGTAAACATCCAATTCTACTACCACATGACAATAAACTGACAGAGTTATTAATTTGGCAAGCTCACAGAAGAACATTACATGGAGGTCCTAAGTTAACCCTGACACATCGACGACAAAGAGTATGGATCGTAGGAGGACATCGCGCCGTCAAAAAGGTCTTACACAAATGTGTAACATGTCGCCGATTTAATGCTAAACAAACAAACCAGATTATGGCCGATCTACCAGAGCCGAGAGTGACAGTATCTCGCCCATTTACACATACAGGTGTCGATTTTACTGGACACATTGAAATCAAGGCAAGTAAAGGCCGAGGCGTTAGAACATTACTGGCGTACGTTGCAGTATTTGTTTGCCTAGCAACAAAAGCCATTCATCTAGAACTAGTATCAGAACTATCCAGTACAGCATTCCTATCGGATTTCAAGCGCTTCTGCGCACGTCGAGGTACGCCACGGGACATGTACAGCGACAACGGCACGAATTTCGTAGGTGCAAATCGGATCCTACTGCAACAATACAAATGCATTGTAGAAAGCATTGACAACTTCTTCTTGGGAAAAATATCAGAGATGGGGGTTCAATGGCACTTCAATGCCCCGGTGTGGCCAAGCGCAGGCGGACTGTGGGAAGCCGCTGTAAAGAGCATGAAATATCATCTCAAACGGGTCATTGGAGACCAACGTCTGACATACGAAGAATTTACCACTGTGCTATGTCAGATAGAAGCTTGCTTGAACTCACGACCACTATGCACCGTTTCAGAGAACGCCGAAGAGATTTAACTGTCTAACGCCAGGACATTTCTTAACCGGCACATCACTCATGACAATTCCAGAACCCGACATGGACAAGACTTACCGTTTAAACACGAGATGGCAAATTGTACAACAAATTAGCAAGGATTTCTGGAAGAAGTGGTTGCAAGAGTACCTCCAATAACTACAAGCAAGACTAAAGTGGAAACGACAGAATACTGACATAAAGAAAAATGAAATTGTATGCATTAAGGATGAAAGGTTACCTGCAAGAAAATGGGCACTGGGTCGTGTAGCGCATTTACACCCTGGAAAGGACGGCCACACTAGAGTTGTGACATTACAAACTGCAAAAGGCGAAATTAAACGACCTATTACAAAATTGGTGCCACTAGTGGAGGCTGAGGAACAGGACAACCCTGACACTGACAAACTACCCAAAAACAGGCGAAACCGAGCTAAAAGGCTTAGCTGGAACAGCTTGGTATGTTATATGCTGATGCTAGTTATGACATTGATAGCACCTACTGTCCAGCAAGATATGAAACTTACTCAATTGACAAAAAATCAAACACTTTACTTCGACAAGATTGCAGACCTACAAGAAATTAGAGATGAATGGAAACTGGTATTCTATTACAATATGACAAATTATTGGCGCAATGTGGACACCTTGCAAGTATTCGTATCTCATATAAAGCAAGCTCGTTGCGAGGAGTGGATGATGCAATTTCATGTCATGATTAACCAACTTGAACAAAGCACGAGTGAACTAAATTATTACAACGAATTACTGAGGTCCCAGCGGATAATTCAACACAGGTTCAAAAGAGGATTAATCGACGGAGTAGGATATGTTGCAAATTCGTTATTTGGAGTGTTAGATCAACATTTTGCAGAACAATATGAACAGGATATTGACACAATCCAACATAATGAAAATCACCTACTTCAATTGCTTAAAATCAGACAAGTGTTCTGGAAACCGAGAGCAACATTGTACAGCGTAACGAAGCAACAATGGTGAAACAGTTCACTTTAATCAACGATCACCTCACTTCCCTGGAAAATCAGACGCTCAAAGATAAACTTGAGAGTTCACATGCATTCTATATCATTACATCGGCCATAGCTGCAGAAAGAATGGCCCAAAACTTAAAATATATTCAAGAATCACTCATCAACACCCTGACAAATATGTACCAAGGACATATGGACGTGCATCTATTATCACCAACACAAATGCAAAGCGAACTAGATAGAGTAGCTCGACTACTACCTCGCGATTCTACACTACCTGAAGTTCATAATGACATAAGAGACATCTACAGGCTGTTCAGAATACATGCGCGTATAACACAGCACTACCTGCTGATGGAAATAAAAGTACCGATCTTGAGTGATGCTCTGTACGAACTTAACAGACTTATCAGCATTCCTCAACGTATTGACCTAAATCGGGTAATGTATGTTATTCCCAACTCAGCATTAATAGCGTTTAACGCCAACCAATACTCATTTATACCCCTAGAACAGTATGACATTAATGAATGCCAAAAATTACATGACCAGTCTCTACTGTGCAAACTAAATCACCCTATATACAACACCGGTGATCGTCACAAATCTATTTGCGATGTTCAGCTGATTCGAGACAACGAAGAACACAGCGTTTATTGCCATATGGAAATAAAAATATGCGCCGACAAATGGGTCAAATTACATAAACAAAACACCTGGTTTTATTATTGTTGTGACACGTGCGAAGTACAATTAGTGTGCGGAACTCAAATGACATCGGAGACGTTACGTCACTCGGGTCTGATATCGCTGAAACAAGGATGCAACTTGCAAGGCGACTCATTCACACTGCACGCATACATGGAACACACAAGTGATATTTTAGTCAATGAACCATTTGCGATGATCGTGCCCACGATCTCTCCAATCAACAACATAATCAATACCTCGATTCGTAACTCATCTTTGCATATTGAAACGCACGAAGAGACTTTCAAGAAGATTGACATGCAACTGCGCTCTATAGAAGAACAGTCTAAGCTAGACAGCTTATCCTCTCACGACGTTCATAACTACATTGCAATCTATGTGGTTGTTGCGATTAGCATTGCACTGTTTGTAACATCGGTATATTTTTGGCGAAAGATGGCCATCCAAAGACAGGGGGAGGGTCCGCAAGACGCAAGAAGCAGAAGCAGACGAGAAGAAGATCATGACATCGAGGACAGGATCAGCAAGATCGACAAACGGGACTCAAAGGTGAACAAAGTGTCATGTGCTAACCCTACCACAAGTGAAGTGAAATTTGACACTGAAAAACATAGTGAAGTGTGCTAATTTATTATTATGACATTCTATTTATAGACTTTAGATATTCATAGTAGATCAATCATATTTACATTAGAGTCCTACATTTTTACATTATTTTTTACATTCTTATTTTATTTTTTTACATATTTTGGGATTGTTTTATTTAGTTATTCTCTTTCTGTGTTGTGGCAATATGTACGGTGTACGTACATGGGTTTTAAAATAATTATATGCATTACAATAAGTTAGCCAGTAGGCTCGCATATTTGCACTTTGGACGCAACCTACATTTGGCAGTGCATTGACACTGACATATTGCATTGTTCTATGCAGTTTATGTATATTAAATTTTAGTGTTCAATTAGACGTGGTTTGAGTCGGACAACTTGCATTTTCATTTAGATTCATCCCGTTGAGCATTCACTGACATTTTCTGCATTTAAGTTTAAGTTTGACATTTACATCTGCATTGACATTACGTATGTTAGGGAAGCACCCTACACCAACGATATCCCCACCACCCCAGAAGCGACGCTAGCCTTGTACGCAGACGACGCCGCGTGCATCACAAAATCTCTCAACGCCAAGCACGCTGCAGTAAAAATGCAGCATGCCCTCAACAACATCCCCGAGTGGCTAGCGAAGTGGCGGCTATCGGTTAACGTGGGTAAGACGCAGGCTCTTGTTACAGGACAGGGGACCCTCCCACCACTACTGAAACTACAAGGAGCCGACATCGAATGGACGGCCCAGGCCAAGTACCTGGGCGTAACCATCGACCGTCGGCTCTCGATGAGGTTGCACGTCACAAGGGTGGTAGCGCAGTGCAAGGTCGCTCGCAGCTTCCTTTATCCAGTACTCTCGTCCCGCCTCCCCGCCCGTACCAAGCTGGGTATTTACAAGACCTACCTGCGATCCATACTCACCTATGCAGCCCCAGCTTGGTACGCCCTCCCTGTGAGGCGACGAAAAACAAACTAAGAGCTCAACAAAATTTGATTCTACGCTGCATCATGAACGCGCCTCGCTATGTGAGGAATGACGTCATCCTACGGGTCACAGGGATTGAGAGCCTGGATAAGTTCATTGAGCGACTTGCCACAAATTTGTTTGCGCGGGCCGACGCTTCTGCCTGGCCCCATATCGCAGATATCGCGCCATGGCACGCGCGCCCGCCCGACAAAAAGCGCCTCCCACGCGACCTCATAAGTGACACCGCAACCTCATCAACCTCCCGGACTTGAAGCCTGAGTAAGCAGTACCAGCCTACACGCTGCTTACTCAAACAATAACACTGCCCACCCCACACGACACCCACGGCGTGAAGTTTGTTCAAAGTTAATATAGACTCATTTCGCGTCGTAAACAGACATTCATAACTATACACTCGCTAGTACACTTGCACCGAATGGCGTAGCTATAGGTACATGAGCGGTGTAACACAGAACATTGCCGCTCCTACACACACAACGGCGGCGCTATAGTCGCTTACATTACCAAACTGTGGGTTCGTCTAAAAGTCGACACACCTGTCGCTGGTCACCCTCTCTGAGCCTCCCAGGGTACGCCCTGGGTCTCACTCGGAGGGGGGGGACCGCCGGGTGTCGTGAAAAAGCGGCGGACCGTTAAGAACGGCCGCCGCGGCGCGCCCACAGTCACATACAACAGTTAAACATAGCTAGCGTAGGTCATTGACCCGTGGGGTGCGGGTCAGGTAACCTCCACGTTGGCCTAGTTGGTTGCTGGTCTCTTTCGGATACGTCCGGGGGGAAGAGCAACCCACTGGGCTGGTGCACCCCGGGCACCGTCAACAACTTCCCATTCGTGGGTTCTTGTTGGCGGTGGCGAATACCTGACAGGGGGGGGATGTCGCTCTGGGTGTTCCCCTGATTAGCAGGGGACACTCCAGACGCGATATAGGGGGGCTAGGTTGGGTAGGCTAGTTTGGGTAGGTTGGTTAAATTAGGTTGGGTAGGTAGGTAGGTGGTGTGACTTGTCGTTGCCGGCCCTCCTTTGGCGTGGGATGGTCGGCAGGGACAAGTCAATGGAAGGAGGAGGCGGCGGAGCGTCGGTCTCGACGCGCCGCCGCACACGCGGGGTACCGTAAAGGTCAGGGGCGGTGGAGGGCACGGCGCAGCACACCGTCTAGGTGTGCCCAGCGGGGGCGTAGCTGCGCCATGCCCTGAGGAGTTGTCGGGCGGGACCTCTCGCTTCCCGGTGTGGTGAATTCCATGCTGGGGGGTGGGGGGTCCTGGGCGGCGGTTGCGGCATCTGTCCTTCGCGGGCCAGATGCCGCAACGGAGGGGACCGTAAGGTCCGGCGCGGTGGAGGGCACGGCGCAGCACACCGTCTAGGTGTGCCCAGCGGGGGCGTAGCTGCGCCGTGCCCTGAGGAGTTGTCGGGCGGGGCCTCTCGCTTCCCGGTGTGGTGAATTCCATGCTGGGGGGTGGGGGGTCCTGTGCGGCGGTTGCCCCCCCCTTTTGCGAGGACGCCATGTCGCAAGAGGGGGTCGGCGGAGAGGGGGTGGGAGGGGGCGGTCGTACGATCGTTTCCTCCCACCTCCTGGTGGTGACTAGCGGGCGATGGCGTGGGGGCCGCCTTAGCTCGCATTGCACTAGTCACCACCCTTGCGGGCGGGAACGGCCGAGCACTCGCGGTCGTTTCCGGGCCCCTCCACTGAGCGAGGGGCGTGAAGGGCCTGCCCTTAAAGGCCTGCCCTTAAAGGCGGGCGGTCGTCGGCGGAGGACTGGAGGTAAAGGCTGTGCCGGTTTCCCAGTCCTCCTCCATTCAGACGATGCGGGAGTACCGCTGGGTTATTTTAGTGGGTATACCGGGCTGGGGGGCCCGGGGAGTCCCACATAGCCCCCCATTCCCCCAATGCCCACCCATGCGTAATGCATTTTTTCCCAGCGTGATCAAAAAAAAAAAAAAAAAAAAAGGTCATTGACCCGTATAGGTCTACGGCCGCGCTAGCAAAATGCTAGGCCCAGTGGGCACCAAAATGACGGGCCCGTAGTTACGAGCCCAGGTGCTGCACCCGCGGGCTGGGAACGAGGTTCCGGCACCGCTCGCCCCGCCCCCTTGCGGGGGCGGAGCGACTTCCAGTGGAGGCCGCTCATCACTCTTCGCCTGCCATCGCTGCCGAGCGGTCGTCACGCTGCCGCTCGTCGCTCTCGCTGCCCCCACCGCGCGCCCCGCCGCGCCCCTCTCTCCTGCCTCGTCGCGCTCTGCGTGACGTCACTGCGGTCGCCGCGTCTCCGCGCGCCGCCCACAGGTGTCGCTACTAGTAACTTCGGTTGCTAGTAGTGACATCTATTTTTGGCCCCTTCCGGGTTAAATCCACAACTTAGTGGTCCTTGGTGGATACCTAACGGTGTTAACGAAGCCAAGTGGAGTGGTGACCCGCCCACTCGCCAAGTCCCTTCAGGACACGGCAGTTAGAAGGAGTCGGGAGCAGGTTAGTTGGCCTTGGTAGATAGCCTAGTCAACCCCTGTCTCTGCCCCACAGCATTCACTGCACGGTCGGGTGTTTCCACCCCGACGTGCCAGACTTCTGGTACACAAGAGGTGGGTGGCCCACCTTCGGTGGGTTTACCGGTACCTTAGGGCCCCTGTCACCCAAGTACAAGCTTAGGGCTCACCGAGGTACACACCTCCCAGTCTCACCCGACTGGGAGGGTAGGATTGCAACATATCCACCCGGGGAAGATTCCCCTTACCGACCTCACCGGAAATATTATTATTAAAAAAAAAAAAACCTTCAGGATAAGGCAAAGTGGACCGATGTGTCCAATCTCTGTACCAATAACAAAATTCATTTCAATAGTGCCCGTGCCTGCCAGCAGGGCATTAAAATCTTAGTCGCCACATCCAAAGATTTCCGGGATTTAACACAATCCCATCTTCGGGATAAAATCCATTTGTTCGCTCACCGGAATCTCAATCGAGAGACCGTACCGCCCCACTATAGTTGGTCAGTGCCATTACTGCCAACTATATGGTCACTCCCAGGCCAACTGTTTTGCCACCCCCAGGTGTGTTAACCACCCACCGTTCTGCGACATGGAATAAGATGCTGAGCGAGCTAGAGCCCACCCACCCCGCCTTCTGGCACCTTCAGAGGAAGTTACGCTCCACTGAAGAATCTGCCATACCCCCGCTTATTCGCCCTGATAAGACTGTTGCATTTGAAAACACTGAAAAAGCCGAATGTCTGGCTGACAGCCTCGAACTTCAATGCACACCCAGCTACCAACCAGTAGACCAAGCTCACCTTACATGGTGGACGCTGATGTCGAACGTAGGACCTCCCTTCCTCCCGTTGAAGACCCCGATGACCCACTATCTCCCGTCACCCCAGACGAAGTAGTGGAGGTTATCAAAAGGCTTCACCCCAACAAAGCCCCAGGCCTAGATGACATCACCAATAAGGTGTTGAAACTTCTCCCTGCCCAAATAATATTGCTTATGACGGCCATTTTCAACGCTGCATTAAGCAAAAATACCTTCCCACAAGCTTGGAAACAAGCCACTGTGATAGGCATCCCTAAACCGGGTAAACCAAAATCGGAGCCTACCAGTTATCGTCCCATTAGTCTGGTAAATTCTCTCGGAAAAGTCTATAAGCGGCTTATTTATAAGCGGCTCAAAGACTTTGCCGAGCGAAAGAGCCTTATCCCCCATGAGCAATTCGGCTTTCGTGCTGAACACTCTTGTGTCCAACAAGTTCACCGTATTGTTGAACACACCAGTGCTGGGTTCCAGCGTGGTATGCTAACGGGTGCCTTGTTCTTCGACATAGCGAAAGCGTTCGACAAAGTCTGGCACAATGGCTTAATTTATAAGCTATACAAAATTGGCGTGCCAGATCGTCTCGTGCTCATCTTACGAGACTGGTTGTCGGACAGAACTTTCCGCTATCGTGTCGAAGGAGAACTCTCCTCCCCTCACCCCATACAAGCCGGAGTCCTCAAGGCTGCGTACTATCCCCTTTATCTTTCACGCTGTACACCAGCGATATCCCAAAAACTAAAGAGTGGCCCTCTTTAATGGCATTTATTACATACACAAGTTGGCATTATTCGCTGACGACACTATTGCACAGGCACAGAACCCAATGCCATAGCCCTAAAACTCCAGAGAGCCGCCAACGCTTTGGCTAAATGGTTCCGCCTCTGGAGAATAGAAGTCAATCCCGATAAGAGCCAGGCTGTCCTCTTCTCGAGGCCTGAACGAAAGTACAATTATAGATTTAAAGACCTCCGCCCCCCCAAACCCATCACAATGTACGGCAAGCCGATCCCTTGGGAGAAGCAAGCCAAGTACCTAGGTGTCACCCTTGATAACCACCTCACTATCGCCAAGCACATTAAGGCGGCGCGCTCGCGAGCCGCCTTCGCTATGGGTAGACTCCATGGGATGGTGAACGCAAGCAGCAGCTTGTCACTTAGGTGCAAGATGCGCATTTTCACTGCGGTCATCCATCCCATCATGACCTATGCTTGCGCTGTCTTCGCACACGCAAAACCCTACCACATTTATAAGCTTCAGGTTATACAAAACAGATTCCTCCGTAAGATCACGGGAGCCCCCTGGTACGCTCGTAATCAGGAACTCCACGTCGATCTGAGAATCCCCACAATCCCACAATTCATGAAACGCATTACCAAGCGTTTCTTCGACTCTGCTGTCAATCACAGCAACCCTCTAATTCAAGCGGTCTCTCGCTATGAACCCTCCCAAATCTCTAGAATTCGCCGAACAAGGCTCACCCTCACTATCCCCGATGACGCCACTACCCTGCTCCAAGAGAGCAAAAAAGAGACAAGCACAATTCGCAGACAAAGACCGCCTTCGTTCCGTCTTCGCCGCCGAGGCCCGCCGCGACGTCCCCGTAAGGCTACGCAAGCTAGCCCGCTAAATGCTGTGTCTTAGTTAAATTCTAGTTAGTTAATTGGAGTTTCTTATTCGTTCTTCTCCACGTAGCCTTTTCCGAACGAATGGGAGAATCACTTTAATAAGATCCAGCCCTAGTGTTGTCCTCCCAGCGACGCCCTGAGCCGAGGTTCGACCCCAACTGGGGTAGCCCTTAGCGTAGTCGCTTAGGTTTAGAAATTTGTGCCTGGCTGGAGGCTATATAGCTTAGTCTCCACAGGCTAGCCCGGTTAAGCAGTGGACGGTCACTCTGACCGAACTGTGAGACGCCAAATAGAAAAAAAAAAAACGAACTGGCCACTCATTGCGTAATAAACCGTCATGGCGACCGGTCGTTTTTACGGAATTTGAATTTATTTTTCTTACCGTAACTACCGCAATCAGTATGTATGTAATGCTTCTAATTTACTAGTTAAACCCCATATTATCCTATTACATACTGATATACACTAAAACATAATATTTAGTGCCTTAAAAATGCGAACGAAATTCTATGTGCGCAAAAACTATAAAAGCATTTTTCTCGAACAAAATTATTTAGTACGAGATAGCGCGCTGGGGTAAGCAGACGTATGTCTGTTGATACAGTTTTCTATTGACAAACTTTACAAATATTGTTTGTGACGCCTCGTCGCAAACAAAATGCATGTTACTAAAAGTGGACGGCAAAAAAAATATGGATGTACTGTGTGAGTAGTGATATGAAAGAAAAGGGAGTCAGTGATAGCGTGACAGAGGAAAGGACGGTATGGAAGAAGAAACCCCAGGTAATATGGGATAAGGGCAGGAAGATGATGATGATATTTTTACATTTTGATATGAGTAAAGCATTATTAGTTTTTAAACTGTCATGGTCACTAACACTGATATTAACATTATAAGCGGAAACAGAGATTAAACTCGCTACAAACAGTAAACATGGTAAATATCCCGCTTATAATGTTAATATTAGTAAAGCATTATTGTATAAAACAGCGATATTTTTTGTTTTTTTTTTAGTATATATGTTTTATTTTCGGGGTATTTAAGTCAAAAGTGAAGAGGATACTTCTAGGCAAGGGTGTTTCACTGTTGACCACATCATCGCATACCAAGGCAGATAAACGCGGGAACTAAATAAAAAAAAATAAAAATACGATCTTAACTATTTTACACATTCTATTAATATAACATCATCATCATATCATCCCAATAAATATTCAATAAACTTTTTATAAGATTTTATCTAAACAAACATTACCGATAGATCAAATTGTTTTTTTTTTTGTTTTCTGGGAGTACTCTGATCCCGAAAGTTCCTCACTGATCGATAACTGAATGATCACTGGTTGATTGATCTGAATGCTAAGCTGATAGTATACTGTCGTAGTGAACTAATTAATGATTCTTTTTTAACCGACTTCCCATAAAGGAGTAGGTTGCATGTTCGACTGTATGTAATTGTTTTATGTAGGTTTTTGACCGATTTCGCCGTCAATTGAATATCATAGATATTTTTTTTATAATTATGGTACCACCTCGGGTAAGTACTCTTCAGTTTCCCGAGGTGGTCCCATAATTATAAATTTGGCGATGATCTGATGAAAAACTTTAGAAATATACAACAGAGCTCTTCAATAAATGACGGCAAATCTCTCGGGATTGCTGCAATCGCATGTCTGTTTATTAAATCAATACTATAAAACTTGTCCACTACTAAAAATTAAAAAATAAAGTAATATTTTACAAAAAAGAAACTTCAATTTCAGAAGCCGGTTTCAAAAAACGAAGAAATGAAACCAGGAACACCGACCACCACGGAAATTGAAGTTATTTTACAAGCTTTTATTAAACTTGCAATGTATGTATAATTATGTATATAAGTAGGTGTTATGTTTGCAACTAGTTATTTTTTGTGCACTGCCATGATATGGGTATGGAAATGAAAAGGTTTGCTAAGAATAATACGAAAAAGCTTGTTTTAAATAAGAATTTCTATGAATAATTTTATTTCACTGTATATATAGTGTTTTTCTTTTTTTGGGAGATACGGGAGAGTGACAATAACATCTGGTCAGCTCCAGTCAAACTCACCAGCATGCTCTGGGAGTTATGTATACAAGCAACCAGAGCCGACAGCTTTTCAGCTATTTGGGAGCGGAAGCGGTTTGGGAATAGTGCGGTGGGATTGTAAAAAAAAATAAAAAAAACAAGCCCTTCAGCTATCGTCGTGCTCCCTGCTAGATAACTAAAGAGGCAATGGTGACCTAGCTGTGGCAGTATAACCACTCACCTGTTTGGGTAACCAGGCAGAAGAGGTCTCAGCAGCCTTTTTCGGCCCAGATAAATATCCCCAAAAAACTACTGATGCAGAAGGGAAGTGGAAACCACTGCATTATCTGCCCAAAACAGTTACCATGAAAGTAGCACTGAGTAGTGGACGATCGCCATGCAAACCACTTAGCAACCAGCGCCGTGCTGCGTCCGGGGCCCACGGTGTGAAGTTGGTTACTGGCCATGGAGAAGTAGAGGACCAGGCTCTGCATAGAAATCCAATTAATGGAATGTCCATCAAGCTGCGACAAACCCAGGCGATAGAGACATGGAATGTAAGGGGCCTACTTAGTCCCGGAAAACTCACCATTCCGGAAAAAGAGGTTAGTATATGTGGTATAAACATCTGTGGACTCATTGAGACACTTTGGAAAAAATCGGACACTTTCAAATGGATACAGATCGTGCGGCGAGTTACCACACCAGCGATTGGACAAAAATCATCGTGACCAGGACCGCTCTGTCAAGAGCGAAACGAAGAAGAAGATATAGTATTTTTATTTGGAAGTTTTTTCGTAAAACAGTTTGGTTAAACAACCTGGTGAATTGCACGGTACCCGTAGGATAGGCCACAATAGCGAAGCCGTAGGACTATTGACGTTAAATGATTGAGTGTACTCACACCTACATTCACGCGCCTATAGACTTAGACAATGAAAATTTAATGACCATCACCTGGCTTGATCGAAGCAATTCTGATCAAAGTTCTTTCAACATAAATAAACAAAGATAGGTAAACTTTGCACGTTAATGTGTTTTTTTTATAATCGTACTTAGCATATTTGTTATTTAGTTTTAGGGTTCGGTAGAATATATTATTAATTTTGACACGCACAATTAATAAAACATTTAAGTTTCAAGTAGACCTTTTTCTTTTAGTTGAACCTACTGCGCTACCACGGGGAGATAGTGCAGTTGTATGTAGTATGTGGGACTCCGACCCACTAAAACTCCACCATCAGACGGTATAAAACCTTTATTTTATGTATTTGAATTTACAACAGCCACATCGCAATCGTACATTGTTTTTTTCTAGATATTAATTTTTATTTAACATTTTCGACAGAATTCATCTAAAAAATCATCAACATCTTCCTGCCCTTATCCCATGTTACTTGGGGTCAGCGCAACACGTTTTCTTCTTCCATACCGTTCTGTCTCCTGTTACGCTATTACTGACTTCCTTTTCCTTCATATCACTCCTAACACAGTCCATCCATCTTTTCTTTGGCCTTCGTCTTCCTCTCCATCGATCCACATTTATATTCATAACTCTTTTAGTACCGTGCGTTTCATCCCTCCTCATCATATGACCATACCAGGACAAACGGTTTCTCTTCAAATTTTCTGCCACTGGCGCCACTTTCAAACTGCTCCTAATATACTCATTTCTCACTTTATCCAATCTCGTCACGCCACACATCCATCTCAACATTCTCATCTCTGCTACATGCAATCTCCTTTCATCCATCTTTTCCACAGCCCAACATTCTGATCCATACAGTATGACAGGTCTAATCACGAACTTGTAGATTTTACCCTTTAACTTGAGGGGCATCCGTGGTTCGCAAATTGTTCCAGTGACCTGTCGCCATTTCATCCATCCTGAGTTGATGCGGTGCGTTACGTCTCGGTCTACCTCGCCATCCCCTTGGACAAGCGACCCTAGGTACCGGAAGTCGGAGCAGATTAGTATGGGCGTTCCAGCGAGTGCTATGGGCACGGAACTGGAGAAACCGCCAAAATCGCAAAACAAGTATTCAGTTTTGCTTCAATTCAATCTGCTCGGACCTCTCCAATCTGCTCGGATTTGCGCTGGTGCTGGTGCTTGCACTAGTGCTGGCGTGCTGGGGTGCGTGTGGTGAGCGGCTTTATTGCTCCGGTACCATTCTGGACAAATGGTAGTGAGTAATCACGGTGCAACTCACATTTTCTCTTGAGTACCAGGGGCGAGTGCTCTCGGAGGCGTGACCTACCGAAGATGGTCCCAGACACCTCGTAAGGGGTTGCCTGGTATAGTGTGCCGCTTTCCATAACGTAAAGTTGGTGAAGGAGGCCACTATAGGAAAACTCAGTAGACAAATAGGGGTATGCTCGGACCTCTAGGCCACTCTCGGCAACCAGCACAATGTCATCGGCAAACAGCACACACCAGGGTGCCCCTTCCTGTATGTCCGACGTCAGAGCGTCCATTACCAACAGGAAGAGATAGGGACTGAGGGCCGACCCTTGGTGCAAGCTGAATGCCACACTGAATAATTCAACTACAAAATAAGACTAATAAATAACGTTCCTATTAAATGGGATCATAGCGCTTCAAAAAAATCGTCCACATCGATGTTAATGGGCAAAATTTCCAGAACGCTGGCAGCATTGCCTCATTGAACAGCAATGATGATTGTCTAGTTAAAGAAAAGCCCTCTGGTCACGTAAAGAATGTTAGAAAAAGTATTACAAACTAGGGGATTTATGCAAATGATAATGAAAGAAACAATAAATATTTATTTGTGACCCGCAAAGGAGACGAGATAAAATACAAAATAAACAAAAATATTAAACAAATAACCTAAAAGAACCCCGTGCGAGACCAAAAGGTCTCCTATCCTAGAATCTGCAATGATATTAATTGAATGCGTATATAACGAGTTTAGAATGTAAATAATGAGATAACGACAAATAAAATAATACTAACAACACCGTTTCCAAATACATTGGAATAAAGAATATGGCAATAAGGGCAGGAGGATGATCATTAAAACTTCTAATACCCAAACGTAACAAAAGATACTTCCTATTTATCTTGGAGGAAAACATTATTTTATTTTTACTTCAAAATTGAGAAACCTCTTTAATAAACCTATGGGAATAATACGAAACTTACAAAATTTTGACAGCACTGAAATACCACTACCAGTGAACGAGAAAGCAAAGCACTACCAGTGAACGAGAAAGCAAAGAAAACACAATATTGCTGTAAATACAAAACTAAATGAATAAGACGTACGGAACACCATAGTAACAAACTTCTCGCCTAGTTGACGGCAACATTTATCTCAAACATCTCTTTGATGCTTGTGTCAACACTCAACTTTACTACTAGGCGCGTTTTACAAATAGTAAGTACTACTTTTTTATAACATTATAACGTGTAAACATCGCTTGTTTTTGTATGGATTCTATTGAATGGTCGTTGGACGTGTAAAAATAAAAGAAAATCCTTTATTTGTCACAAAGACGGCATGATTTTTGGTAGCAATCTCCTTCAATCCATTTTCTTGATATGTTTTTTTTTTTTTTTTCTTGATTTATAAATATAGACTAACAAATTGCATAGCTAAAGCTAAAGCTTATAAACATAAAATGTACAAGCGGGAAGAAATCATAGGGCATCTAAAAATTCGTCTACTTCGCTGTCAACGGGCAAAGTGCACAACACATTGGCAGCATCGCCACTGAATGGCAATTAATAGTCAACACTCTGGTCACGTGAAACTACAACTTAAATCTAGAGTACGGTTACTATTGTAGAGTCTTTGCGGAAAAAGAACCGTCATAAGATTTGAGGCGCAGCTTTGTTTAATTACCGTGTTTGTTATGTTGACAACACTGTTACGTCATTATACTGCGACTGTAACCTCTTGATATTGTGAAACAATGTTACAAATATTATTATAATGTTTTCAGTATACTTTTTGTAATATTATTACAGTTTTATAAAAATCATAATTTGATTACCTTTTTACGCCACGACGCGGACGGTTCTCTTTCCGCAAAGACTCTATCGTCATGTGCACAGAATTTCCCCAATATGTTGGAATAAAAAATATATATCCAATATTTTCTATTAATGTACCAGAAAAATATAAAACAAAAAATTACTTCTTATCAAAGCTAAAGTCAAATATATTTATTTCAACAAGGCCATTAAGCGGCACTTTTGAACGTCAACAATTAAAATTTACAAGTAATAACAATTGATTCTGCCATCCATTCGGAAAGTAGCTTGTTATGGAGAAGAACGGACAAGTTACTCCGTACTTACTGTCACATGTCTTAAAATATTTGTTTCGGGGACATGCCGGATTCGTCACGATGTTGCGCACCACCGTATTGAGAGCAGTGGTGACGAAATAATTTTCACAAAGTAAAGCACCTGCCTAGGTTCGAACCCACGACCTGTAAGTCGTGTATACAACTTGTAAGTTCCAGCCGTTACCACTGGGCCACCACTGCTCTCTTACGAATATTATAAATTTAAAACTTTTGATGGATCGATGGATGTATGTTTGTTACTCAATCAAGCCAGTACGGTGGCACGGATCTGAATGAAGTTTTGGCTCAGAGACAGATAATAGTCTGGAATATTACATTGGCTATTCGTGATTTTTCCAAACTATAATTATGTAATTTTCCCTTGGGATAAAATTGTAGATTATGCACCAAGGGGATAAAGCAGTGTCTTACGTCACGGGCGGCATATTGAACCCTGAGTGTAATGAGAGAGTTCTGTGGAGTCCAGAGTGAAGCGAGGGGTTCAAGCTGCCCAAGATGAAGACAGGCTTTATCCCTTGGGTATATCGAAATACGTTTGATTTGCGTAAGAAACTATGTTGTCTATTAATGATGACACGTATGATCGTGGTGGAGAAATATTATTTCGACGTAACAATAAACAAAGGTCGCCGTCGACCTCCGCTAATGCTAAGCGTTCATTTAGTGAAATGTCTCCTTCTTACATTTCCCTCGAAGACAGATCAAAACGACTGCAAACATCGGAGTCAATTGAAAGGTCTTCGCCGATATTAAATGTCGCAAATGCAAGCAATGGCGACTATTGTGATTTGGTTTCTCAGGCGTCTGCATACCTGTCTGAAATTAACGACCTTGTTAATGACCAAGGGTCCGGGCATTAATGTTGCAAATAAGTCCGCTATTATGGACATGACTCAACGCATAACGGCTATTGTTTCCCTACTAGCCATAAAATCATCAACCAACGAGACTAAGTTGGCCAATACGGAACGCGAATAAGATCAAATTAAACATAATATCGGTGTTGATATTGCCAAGTCTGATGTCAATAATATTTCGTTTGCTGATAAATTAAAACTTCGTTCACCTAAAGTTGTTCCTGAGGTGGATTCCCGTGCCAAAATTCCGTGTCTTGTGGCCTACCCCACTGATCAACAATCAACTGATTACGCAACGTCTTCCGCGACTAAACAAGCACTCATGAAAGCTATAAAGCCTTGTGACGGCTTTCAAATCGTAGGTGTCAAGAAAACTGCGAAGTCTGAGTCGTGTTACGTGTCGCTAACGATAATTAAATCAAAAAATTACAATCGGTCGATGCCATTAGATCCGCTGTCTTGCGACTTAAGAGACCAAAAGGCCGTAGACCTGGTATTTTAGTTAAAGACGTCCCAACGTCAATGGAGGACAGTGCATGCATTGAACTATCAAAACATTAAAGACGATTTGCCATTAAATGAAGACGACTTTATTAAATCAACAAAAAATATACGTAGGCGTTCGCTAGACAACGGTCGGAAATGGTTAGGCATTAATAATAATAATTTATTTGGCATAAAAACAAATTACACAAAAACAAATGGTCATGGAACTCTGATGCCCGTGGTAGGTAATGAGAACCTGTATTACAGGTCACCAGAATTCCATCCCCCAGCAATATAAACACATTTTCAATTTGTGATACCAAATAGAATCAAGGCAGGCAAACATAAAAAGAAATATATATAATAATAATAATTAAACTAAATTATGTCATAATTAAATCCAAATTAAACCAAAACAAAATTAAATCACAAAATTATATTAAATTCAAATTAAATTAAACTGAAATGCAATCAAAATTAAATAAGAACAGAAAGTTATATTATATACAAATCAATCAAAATTAAAATTAAATCCGAATAGAAAATAAAAACCGAAGTAACATTACGGAACAAAAAAGCAGATGTGATGTGGTGTAGAGTGTGTGAGTCAGAGTGTATGAAAAGTGTGTCTATTAGTTTAAATTGGCTAAGCCAGAACATGTAAAAGGTCCTCTGTTGCGGTGTATGATTGCTTGAGGAGCCAATCCCGAACAAGAATTTTAAGATTGTGTAGATTAAGTTGGTGCACGTTTAACGTTTTGTGAATTTTGTTGTATAGGTACGGACCAAGGAAAACAAAGAATCTACGGCTAAAGGTGGTTTTCATAGTGACAGATGTGGCTACAAGGTGGTTACGACGCGTGAGCGCTGGAGTATACTGTGTCAAAGAGTGTTGCTTGATCATGACAGCCAGGACAAACAATTGCCGCACAGTCAACAATTGGCAGTATTTATAAAGTTCGACCGTAGGAAATAGGCGAGGATTGAAGCAGCAAACCTTGAAGACAGCTCTTTGGGCGCGCTCAACCTTGATAAGGTTAGTCTTGGCAGCACCGCCCCAAGTGGTGTTGCAATAATTCAAAACCGACTGACACAGCGCCTGATAGACCATCTTCATGGCACCAGCATCCGCTGATTGGCGCAGTTGCTTGAATATGTAAATAAGCTTACGTATACGGCTAGAGAGGCGTTCTATGTATTTTTTGAAGGTTAGTTTATCATCTATCACTATGCCCAGATACTTTACATGCGCGACTTTTTCTATACTGTTGTCACCAGTAGTAATTTGAAGGGAGTCGTCAGATGGGGCTGTGCAATTGCGAATTGAGAAGTTGAGCAACTTAGTTTTGGAGACGTTCAGGGTGAGAAGAATCCTATTAAGCCTTTTTGAGCGAGGCGAGACCAATTGTTCGAGGAAAAAACAAGTGCTGTATCATCCGCGTAAGAGAATATCTCCCCGTGTTCTATGATAAGATTAAATAACTGAGTACCCCTTATCCCCAGATTCTCCAGTTTCCCCAGCAGTATAGGCATCGAAACTGTGTCGAATGCCTTAGCAAGATCCAGGAATAGAGCAACACACTTCTGGTTTTTATCAAGCTTTCCTACTATGTGATCCACCAGGTTATGCACCGCATCAGCCGTGGATACTTTTTTGCGAAAACCGAATTGATTTTTTGATAGCAATTTACGTGATTCCAAATAATGTATCAATCTAGTATTAATATTTTTTTCTAAGATTTTAGATAACGCTGGTAGAACCGAAATAGGCCTGTAGTTTTCTACCCGGTTTCGATCCCCTGACTTAAAAATAGGGTGAAGAAGGGCTCTTTTAAGCAAGTCTGGAAATGTGCCAGTCCTCAAACTTAAATTGCAGATTTTTTTTTTTTTTTTTAAACTTTGCCCCACACTAGGAATTTCTTCCTGTATCGTGGGTGCGTTTACAAACGTATAAACTCACATACACAAACACCCAGAGCCGGAACAACTATCTGTAGGTCATACAAATATTTGTTCCGTGCGGGAATCGAACCCGCGACACGCAGCGCAGCAGTCAATCGCTCAACCACTGCGCCAATCGTGCGTCCATAGGCGCGATATAGGTGAGTGGAGGAACAATAATGGCTCTATACTTCTTTAGGAAACTCGAAGAGATGCCATCAAGATCAACCGCACTGTCATCTTTCAACGACTATATCAATGAATCAACTTCTGCGTCGTCAGTTTCAAGCATAACAAACGATTCTGGCGTGGCATCAACAGGAGGGGGCGGCGAGGAAGCCTTGCTAATATTTTCCGCAAGGTGTTTGCCTATGTTGGCAAAGTAAAAGTTCACACCGTTTACTGAGACCTGCTTGTCCATACCAGTCTCCAATAAGGCAGATGCAGAGTCCCGTGATTTGGTGGTGTTGGTAACGGATTTAATTGTTTTCCACAACTGTTTGGAGTTCCTGCCAGCCCTTTCAAATTCTTGTCTTTCATATTCGTTTTTGGCCCCTCTCAAAAGAGAAACACAGTAGTTATGATACCTTTTGTAAGAGATAGCTGTCGCTACGCGACCTTATTCTCGGGGTTTTTTCTTAGATGTTTTTTAAGATTATCCCTTTGGCGCATACACTTAAGTAAACCCGGGGTAATCCATGCTTTAATAGGCCTACATCTTCTTGAGAGTGGAGTTATTGAGGTGTTCACAGATAGTGTCAAAACGATTGGCTTTATTAATCATTTTTTAAGCCAAATTGGGATCTTGTGTTGTAAAGACGGAGTCAAAGTTTAATTTGTAAATATCAGATGTTAGGTTTTTTCATTAATTCTGGTAGTAAAGGAACGCTGCGATGCGCCAGCGGATTTTTTCATCGATACAGCTACTAGAATTGCATGGTGGTCAGTGACAGTGGTCTCAAGAACCAAGACCTTCGTAGGTAACGAGGTCTTAATATTTGCGTGATCCAAGCAAGTGGACCCGTGTGTTGGTAAGGTATGTCCCGGGTAAAGTCCATGGTGAGTTAGGAGATCTAGATAGTCGAGCGTGTATGTTGATTTATTTTCCTGGTCAATATCTATATTAATAACACCAACTAGACAAATATTTTTTTAGGACCTAAGTTCATTGATTCACCGTCTAAGGATTATATGAAGTTACATGGGTCTCTGAAAGCGTTTGGTCTATAGACCGCCACTATGGCTAAGTCAGAACCCATGGTGATCACCAAGCAGCTAGAATCGAATGTCACGGGTTCTTTAATTTTTACATTGATTAAAGTAGATTTAGTAAACACAATTACTCCGTCATTTTGATTATGATTGTTTACAGTACAGAAAGAGTTGTATCTGCACAGAGTTGGTATGATCGGATTGCAAGAAAGCCAACATTCAGAGAGAACTATAACATCCGGGGGTATGCTGATACGTTCTATTAATGTCAGTAGCCCTGAGAAATTTGCCTTTATACTTCGAATATTTTGACACAACACACTAACAGTGTTATTTACTGACAATAGTGAGGAACAATCCTGAGGGATTCTGAGATCCATTGAACTCGAGTTCTCGGTCCGAAAATATTTAGTCTCGACTAAGAATAAACTATTTATTGATTGGGCGACTTGCCGTTTCATTGTTGATGCCGAGGTAGTACGTTGTGCACATTGTCAGCAGTTCGGTCATGTTGAGAAACACTGCACTATTAAATCACCTACCTGCGCTAATTGCTCTGAGGCGCTTGAAACCAAATTCCGCATAAGGACAAATAAATTATACACCGTCTTGCGTGGCGGCCACTATAACGGTTACGGGCCAGGCAGGTAAATGAAACTCTCGAAGAGAGGGTAGATACAAAAATTTATTTTATAAAAAATACTATATATAATTAAAATAGAAACCCAGCAATAGATTGGGATGGGTTCTCGTTATCGAGCGCGTGTTAAGTTCTAGACCGCCGAAAGAAAACCACTATCCTGTAGTTCCAGAACGTAGGTGCCTGGTAGCAGCCAGGTAGGTCGATCTTTGAATCGGAGGTAGCACGCAGGGTTGTCCAGCCACAGCCCTTGTAGCAACACGGAAGGATGTCCGGTCTAGAAGGACCCCAATCTGGGGATACACTGATTTTAATAGTTCACGGTAACGTCTACGTAATACAACAAGTTGTAGAAATATGTTGTTCGAGGTGACGATACGAATGTGGCAGAGGTACAAAAATTATTGAACAGACATCGTCACTCTCCAGCTGCGTAGTGCCAAGTCACCGCCGGTCAAGACTGTCCCACGAACCACAGGAAGTCCGCGAGCGTTAGGTTGGGTTGTATCTGCTATGGGGCGCCTGTTTGGGCTGATAGGGCCACAATAGGGGCGGTACGACGTAAATTGCTTCAGTGTCAGCGTTTGGCTTTGATATTCTTGTGCAAAGCATACAGGACGGTTTGTACTGAGGCCTTACCGGTACTTGCTGGCGTACTTCCGGTCGACCTTGAAGTGCAGCGACGTGCTGCAATGTACTATTCCGCAAAAGAGATCATGGACGCTATTATTGGATACAAATATAGCAGCTCACAATGTTAGGACCCATTAATATTAATGCAATTTTCCTTTTATCCGTAGTGCTAGCCAACTGGGCTTATCCCAGTTGTAAACGACCCTTTGTGCCTATTGGCATTGTTCTGTCTCCTGCTTAATATGGAGGGCAGTGATTATTTTTTTATCCTACTCCTCCTCTATTCTTTTCTGATTAATTTCATTGCGGGATACAAGACAGTTAAATTCATTCTCCTTTCATTCTTCCATTTTAAATTCATTCTTCCTATTCAGTCCGTTGAGCTTCATTGTCTCGGCGCTTTTCTGGTGGTCACCACTGTTGATTCTGGCTTTCAGGAGTTGCAGTGGTTTGGGAATAGTGCGGTGGAATTGTCCCAAAAAAAAGGCTTTATCCGAGAGGAACGAACTCTACTTTACAGATCTTCTGCGAGACAATAAAAAACTGCTGTATGTATTGATTTTAATATTTTGTTTGATGCTGATTTTAGATCTGAGCATTGCATAAAAGCACCATAGGCTTAAAATTTCGAGTTTCTGTTAAATGTTGGAAATAAAATAAAATGATGGATTCCCACACAGTCTTGACTCCTACTTTTGTTGTTCTCCATTGAACATAATCATCATATGCATTTTTCGTATGTGTTTTAATGTTTCCGGTAGTAGATTGATTAATAATCTCTAAAGCACCTGTTTTGCTAACTTTGGAGTAGAATCACTATGGCTCGACATTATTTTACAACACGTATATTGCAATTAAATTCATTGAAAATCACAACACAAGCTGATTGTTTCACATTCTTTAAAATCACACCTTTTTCTTTTTTTTTTGAGTTCTAATTATGGTGGCCAGTTCGATTTTCGTACAAACCTGTTTACAATGCCATATAGGCATCTTTTAATTTAGTTTTCCACGAGTAATGTAATGTAATGTATTTATTGACACACACACAAGTTACAACAGAGAAACATTTTGCACAACGAGATAATTATGATAAACTTCTAACAAAATTAAGTGGCAATGGGCCCCAAACTAGGCACAGCCACATCTTGGACGCCCAGAAATTGAGAGTAGGCAGATTGAGTGTTCAATGTTACACAGCACAAACTTACTAATTGGACATTAAAAACAAAATTTAAATAAATTGAAATAATAATAAAAGAAAATAAAATAATAATAGCAGGCAAAAACCAAAAAAATACATTAACAGTTATAATGAAATGAATAACATTAGTAAAATACAATATTCATCTTAAGTAAAATTATTAGAATCAAAGTAACAAATTAAAATTGAGAATAAGTTTATAATTTTATAAATTTCATAGATTAAAATCAAAAGTCAATAAGTAGGGATCAACAATATCATTCAGTGATCAACAAATCAATAATAATATGAGTAAGCATCAATCAGTCAAACATAGGAGTAAGTGGAGGGATGGCGAGAGAGTGTAGAGTTATGGTCTGTGTGTGTGCGTGTGTGAATGTTGGACACGGACAGGACAGGGATATGTGCAGTCTTGGTGAGGGTATGTGTCCAGGTGCGTCATCTCATCGGGCATAAAAGAAATTCAGTATCTTCATACGTCAGCTCTTGAAGCCATCTCTTCAATATAGGCTTGGCTTCAAAAGTATTTCCAGGGACCCGTAGAGTAGATTTATTAATTAGATTAAAGACTCGTATCGGGAGAAAGAGGCCGAATCGAGTGGCAAAAGTTGTTCTTACACTTGGGATTGCTAGTCTGTCAGCTCCGACCCTTCCTCTTTGGGTGTAAGTAAATTGTCTCCCCAAAACGGTGACTAGACCTAGAAGGGACCTCAGAATATACAGTTGCCGAACGTTCAGGACACCCGCTTCTCTGTAGAGTGTGGCAGTTGGGTAGCGCCGCGGTTTGCCAAGCATAACTTTTAGAACAGCTCGTTGAGCACGTTCAAGTTCTAGCAGATAGGACTTAGCCGCGCTACCCCAGATGCCTGCACAGTACTGTAACAGCGATTGACATAGGGCTAGGTAGACCTTTCTGCATAAGTCTTTCGGGGCACTGGCCCGCAGTGACTTTATAACGTAGATAAATTTGCGGATTCTTTTCGAGAGCATGGAGATATGCTCTCTAAAGGACAGATTTTGGTCGATCAAAATACCCAAGTACTTGGTAGATTTGACTCCAACTATGAAATCACAAGAACAATTATTGGCATGACAGTGGATGCTGTGGATTTTTATTTTGTTTATGTCCGGACGGCTAGAACGACTGATGTGAAACGTCATAAAATTCGTTTTTTCAACATTTAGGGTGAGTAGGCTTTTGTCAAGCCATTCACTTATGGAGCGCATGCCGTCCTCTGCAGCATCCATGGTATCCATCCATGTATCACTGTAGAATAGGATCGCTGTGTCATCTGCGTAGCATATCATCTCTGACTGTGGGATGTTTAGCCTGCAATTTACTCACGTTAAATTTAAATAAAACCAAATATATAACTTTTAGCATCAAAAACAATCTGCAGCCCCCTTCTGATTTCCTATTGAGAGCACACTCTTCTGATTGTTCTCTTCTTATTGAAGATTGCGATTGCCATATTTTATCTGCAACTAATTGTACTAAATACCTTGGCATTGAAATTGATAAAAATTTGAATTGGAAACCACATATCAGTAATCTTAAATCTAGAATTCGCAAACTAATACCAATTTTCAAAAAAATTAGAAACCTGAGAGACAGAAAGACTAACAGAATGGTTTACCTAGCTTTATGTCAATCAATCGCTACTTACGGTGTCGCCACCTGGGGTGGTGCACGAAAAAGTACTCTTATAAAAATTGAGCGTGCCCTGAGGTGTATTCTAAAAGTTATTAATTTCAAACCCTTTAGATACTCCACGTCGAAATTATATGAGGAGTTTAGGGTCCTCAATATTCGTCAACTTTACATTAAAAGTATTGTTCTGAGACAACATTTCTGCCAAAGACCTAAGATTCAATCCATTAGAAGATCACATGAAGTTTTTAAGGTTCCTTCGTGCAGGACTTCCTTTGCTCAGGGTTTTTCTTACTTCCTGGCCCCGTTACTGTACAATCGCATAAGTAAGGTTACGATCTTAAAAGATATGACAAGCTATAATTGCGGGAAGGCACTGGATGAGTTTCTGAGTAGTTTAGATTATGAACGGACAGAAAAATTTATACAAATATGCAAGTAAATTGTATGTATTCTTATTATATATATAAACAAAATATACATGCGCATCTTTTTTTTTTTTATACATTAATCCTAATTTACATATGTATATATATATATATATGTATAAGCATACATGTGTGTGTGTTCTATGTATATACTGGTACATATACAGCTGTGTTGATTTCGTTTAAGATTGGTATGCTGTTTGAAAATCCATGTACTACTCGTACTACTGTTTAATATAAGTTTGTTATGAAAGTAGCTTAACTACTGTTAAGTAACATTGTATTTTATTTATAGGCTAAAAATAACATTTAAGGTTTGTAAGTCATGTTGTCTGATAATTTTGCATGTACTACTTGTTTACGCAAAACTCATTAGTCGTTATCGCATCTTTTGTATACTTTTTATGATTATAAACAATGGAGAACTGTCCTTATGACAATTAACTTACAGTTGGGTTTTTCTAGAGTGAGAATCCTTACCTTGCCGTAACACAGTCTTTGACTAGCGCGGAAGGTAAAGAATTTTTATCTGTATACCGCCAATTGTTTATATTTTCTTTATATGGTTCTAACATCAGTAAAATTTTTATTTGGTTTTAAGTTCGAATAAAACCGCATCAATTTAGTGAAAAATGTTTACAAAGTGTTTTTTTTTTTTTTTTTTTTAGGACTTTATATTAGTTTTGTAAACTTATTACTAGTACTTATTTCGATTAGTGTTTAGTCTTGGGTGGTGGTGTACAATGTAACATTTACTTTTGGAAAAATAAATTCTATTCTATTCTATTCTATTCTATGTCATCCATGTACACGGTAAATAATGTCGGGCCCAGAACACTGCCCTGCGGCACCCCAAAAATGATTGGCAGGCTTTCGCTGAAACTATCTCCGATAGCAACATACTGCTGCCTGTCGGACAAGTAGCTACTAAACCAGTCCCGAGCGATGCCCCTTACGCCAAGACATTCTAACTTTTTAAGTAACATTGAAATAGATACTGTGTCAAATGCCTTGGCCAGGTCAAGGAAAACCCCAATTGACCATAGCCCTTGATCGATTCTTGAGGAGACAGTGTCAGTCAAAAGCCCTACAGTTTGCTCTGTGGACCTCCCACGTCTAATGCCATATTGGCGTCCGGAAAGTAGGCTGTGTTTTTCCAGAAAACTGATGAGGCGGTTGTTTACTAGTTTCTCCAAGATCTTTGATGTGACACATAGCAGAGAGATGGGTCTGTAGTTGTCCGGACAGTTTTTGGCACCTTTTTTGTGAATCGGCGTTATAGCCGCGATCTTCCAGGGGTCAGGAAAAGTACCCGTTGACATACTTAGGTTACAGATGTGCGTTAAAGGCTCTAGTATAAAAGGTTTAATATGCTTAAGAAGTAATGGACGGATCCCGTCCGACCCGGGTGCGCTGTCGTATTTTAAATCAGAGATCAGACTGCTTATTTCTCGGCTATCGGTTGGATGTAAGAACAAAGAGTTATTGGAACGGCTTTCGAGAGAAGCTTCACTGCAAAGTTTGCTCTCCGTAGTCTGGAGTTTGTTTAAAATTTTGTGTGCTAAGCGCATACCCATTGAGACGAAGTGACTGTTGCAGTTATTGATCCATGATGCGCCATCTGCGCCTGCGTTTAGGAGTTCCCGATTGTAATTTTTTTTTCTGGGAATTCGCAAATGTCTTTGATGACCCGCCAGAGTGTTTTGGGTTGGCCACTGTGATTCTCTAACTCTTTTCTCTCATGCTCTGCCTTGCATTTGTGAAGGATGTTATTACAAAAGTTTCTGTATCGCGTGTATGCTCGTTTGAGCTCTAGGTTTAGTGGTTGCAATTTTACTTGAGCATGCAACGAATCACGATGAAGCATGCACCGAATCAGACCAGGGGTTACCCACTGTTTTAAGTTAAACTTGGAACGACTAATTTTGATTTTATCCGTGTGCCGTTTTATGGTGTTTGATATGATTTTATTGAACAGTAGCACCGCATCGCCTACTTTAGTTTTGGTCATAAAATCAGTCCAGTCGACTCTGCCAATATCATCAGCAATCTAAGAGTAATTTCAAAGTCAAAGTCAAAGTCAAAGTATTTTATTTGTTTAACATAGGTAATATGGTACATGGTATAAAATTTGTGTTGTATCACTATGTTTTGCCTTGCAAGGCGTACAAAGTAGGTGTAAAAGAAAAATAAAAACAAAACGACAAACCAAACAAACAAGATAGAATAACAAGTGGATCGGACATTTTTTATTTTATGGTTCTATCATCCAAAAACTCATTGATAGAGTAGTAAGCCTTTTCAATCAATAATTTCTTTAATTGCGATTTAAAATGGTTTATATTGGTCATGCTTTTTAAGGTTTTTGGTAGTTTATTATAAATCTTTGGACCCATGCCAAGACAACTCTTCGAGAAAAGTGCAGTACTGTGTTTTTTTGACTTTAGTATGCTTTGGTGACGTCTAGTATTAAGTTTCTCAAATTTAGATAGATTCTCCTTAATAAATATTGATGTTTCATAAATATAGAGGGATGGAAGCGTAAGTATTTTTAAACTAACGAAAAATGGTTTGCAACTTTCGGTGGTTTTTAACAAACATATCGCTCGAAGACATTGTTTTTGGGCTTTAAATGCCATTTCTCTGTTGGTAGAGTTGCCCCAAAATATTATGCCGTAACGAAGAGTTGAGGAGACATATGCATGATATGCAGTAAGGACAGTATTACGATTTACAACCTTATTCAAATTGTGTAGGGCATAGCAAAATTGATGAATTTTTTTTATCATAGTCTCCATGTGTGTTTTCCATGTCATGCTTTCGTCTAGCCAAATACCTAGAAATTTGGTTCGTTCCGTTTTAATAATCTTATTTTGGTCATAATTAATGTCAAGAATTTTAGAACTAGTTCTTTGTTTAAATGTCATTATTTGAGTTTTATTAAGATTAATCTGCAAGTTGTTATTATTTAGCCATTGAATTATTAGACTTAAGCTACTGTTTATGTCGTTTTCATGTGAATCAATATTTTCACCAGAAAATACTATAGTACAGTCATCAGCAAATAGGGTCATAGGATGTGGTATGGTTTTCGGAAGGTCATTTATATAGCATAAAAATAATAAAGGGCCAAGCACACTTCCCTGAGGCACACCATAGTAAATGTGTCTCTCTCTCGATTGGTAATTAATTTCAGTTTTAGTTTGAACATCGACTGCTGAAATACAAGTTACCTGTTTTCTGCCAGTAAGGTACGACTTTATTAAGTCTAAAACTTTGCCCCTAATGCCATACTTATATAGCTTATTTATAAGGATTTCATAGTCAACAAAATCGAAAGCCTTAGTCATATCCATAAATAAGGCTGTTACAGGTATTTTTTGGTCCATATTTGTAACTATTTCGTTGATCAATTCATAAATAGCCATGTTTATGTTTTTACACTTTCTAAAACCATACTGCTCTTTAGCTAAAATGCCATTTTTTTCAAGGAACATGTATATACTGTTATAAATAACCTTTTCAATTATTTTGGAAAATATCGAAAGAAGAGCAATGGGTCTGTAGTTTTGTATATTTTGAGGATCATCCTTTTTAAGTAGTGGTTTTATTACGGACAGTTTTAAGTCTTCGGGAAAAACACCATGTTCTATACATAGGTTTGTAATAAAGCTAAAAACCGGTGAAATTTCAACAGCTACGCTTTTTATTATCTTAGTTTCAATGTCGTCGAAGCCAGAGCTATTCGTATTTTTCAGAGTCGTAATTATTTTATAAATGTCAATTGGTGCTGTGGGTGATAAGAATAATGAATTCATGTTCGAATATGTTACTGTTATTTTATGGTCAGAATTGTTTGTTGGCTGTATTTGGTCAATAAAATGATTATTAAATAGTTCTACAATGTCAGTTGGATTTTTTGTTACGTATTTATTGTCGATAAGGAGTTTATAAGGACTGTTCTTGGGAATGTTATTTTTTGATGAGTTTATAACCCTCCAGGTTGCTTTAGTTTTATTTACAGCGTTATTGATATAATGGCTATTTTGCGATTTTTGGGTCAATTTGATAATTGTTTTTAAACGTTTGGAATAGGAATTATATCTTTGTTTATTGGCTACATTTGGATGCCGCCTGAAGGTCCATAGCATCTCCCGTTTACGTTTAGAGCACAGTTTAATTCCTTTCGTGATCCATTTCTGTGGTTTAGTAGTTACATTTTTTATTTTCTTTAAAGGGAAACACAGATCGTAAAATAATTTGAATAAGTTATGAAATTCTTTAAATGCGCTATTTGGATCTTTGCAGCCATAAACACCATTAAAACTAAGACTTTGGAGAGCATCTTTAAATTTTTTGATATTTTCCTGGCAAAAATCGCGTTTATAAGAGAACCAGTGTGTTATCGTGCAGGTCTTTTTGACGGGACATTTTATAATTTGAGCTGTATGGTCAGAGACGGCTAGCTCCATTACCTCACATACACTTCCTCTTACGTTGTGTATAATATTGTCGATGCATGTACCGCTATCTAGCCGGGTTGGTTCACGCACACCTAATTTCAAATTAAAGCTATGTAAGAGATTTTGAAACTGCATTGACATTTTCGTGTTATTGAGAATATCAATGTTAAAGTCTCCGCAAATCAGCACCTTTTTTTTGGAATTGAGACATATTCCTTAAGATTCCATCAAAGTTATAGAAAAATGAAGTTAAAGAGTCGATATTATTCTTAGGAGATCTATAAATACAGACTATAATTATTTGATGTTTAATTAATTCAATTGCACAAGATTCTAAGACACACGAACTGCAATATTCTTTTAAGTCGAGAATTTTATAAGGATGTTTATTATTTACTAAGATGCATGAGCCACCTCTCCGCGACTTTCTTGCATAGAAGGTAGCAAGAGTATAATTTGGAATAAAAAGATTGCAATGGTCCTCTTCTGTCATATTGTGTTCTGTAACACAAAGTACATCCACATGTTTCCCAAGGCTAGCAAGATCATTTATATGTAAGCTTAATAAGTCCGATTTACTTATTAAACCGTTTGTGTTTTGATGAATAACATGAATATGGTTATACAAGAAAAAAATTTTGATTGTTCACAGTTTCAGGAGTATTAATTTTATGAGAGACATTGTCTATATTATTCGACTTGGAAAAACAATTATGAAAGATCATGTCAATATCATATTTTACATTGCAAAAAATATTGTTCATACCAGTATTGTTAATCACACCATTTAGCTTAGAAAACATTGTATAATCGTAGGGTAGATCGTAATTAGAGTCATATAGAAATGCATAGTTGTGTATCTGAATGTCATTGTATAACAGGTTATTGAACAATTCTACTCTTAAGTTGTACACATTAGAGTAATAGCTGTATTTATACGTAGGTAAACATATTATAATATTTGTGTTATTTACAGCTATAAGTGTTTCACGCAAGTTAAGAATTAGATCATGATAGTTATTTGTTGAGCTGAAGTCCTCTTCGCCGATGAGAATTATGCAGTAATCATCAGACGTAAAAGTGGTTAATTTTTTATCAATGTCACTGATGAGATGCTTTATCCCACAATGTGGTTTGAGGTAGTGGCATATATTATAGTTTGGTAATGTTGTTTCTGCTATTGATAAGATCTTGTTTGTCTTATTAGTACTCAGAATACACAATTTATGTTTATGTTGATGTTTATTGTTAACTACCTCCATATTCGGTTTAATGGTGTGCGATGGACTATTTTGTATTGTATTATTCTGTTTCGTAACCAAAGTATTTGTATGTTTTGGAGTTACAGTTACTGCAGAACTTTCCAGTTTCTTAAGTGGATTTGAATTTCGAATAGGAGTGGCTTGCTCCTTATTAGGTGTCCCAAAGTCACTAATTAAATATTATTATTAAATATATTATATATTAAATTTATTTTCTGCTTAACTCTGTTGCGCGGTGAGTTGCCAACTTTTACTTGGTTCGTGCCTAAGATTACAAGGTCATGGTCTGTGATCGACGACTTGCAAACAAATCCTTGTATTGGGCTTGTGCCTTTAGATTTGATAAAAGCATGGTCCAAACAAGTATTGCCTCTGGTAGCTTTGGTTATAGTAGGAAGCAGTCCGTGTTCCGACAACAGACACTGATAGGCAATATGAGTGGCATTGGGGGTATTATCGAGAAGGTCTATATTCATGTCACCCGTCACAATTACACAAGGAGAGTCGTTCAGATTGGTCAACGAGTTATCTAATGAGTTCAGGAATCTGTCAATGCAACGAAATGAAGGAGAGCGATAGATCCCAAGCAGTGTAATATCCTTGTTAATTTTAGTCACAAGACAGTTGGCATCATCGAACTCCGGCTCGTTAACGGAAACCGTCCAAGTATCCCTCACGTAAATGGTTACGCCGCCACTTTTATTGATAACTTTACGTGTGTGGAAACAGTTATATCCCGGTAGCTGATTAACAATGGAGTCATCGTTTAGCCAGCATTCTGTTAATACTATAACATCGAATTGCGAGTTGATACGGTGTAGCACCGTTACTAATTCAGGAAAGTTTTTCTGTAGGCTTCTTATGTTACACGTTAGCACTTTAAAGTCATGGTCAACCAATAAATCCCCACACAGCTCTGGTTTATCAATAATGCGGCAAGATAATGTTAGTGTTTCGTCTATTTCGTCTGATAAGTCCACTTTATCCATAATCTAGCAGAAAAGGAGTATGACGAAAATATAGTGTAGGGAAATTTAGTGCCGCATATGTGAATTTGGAAAGGCGTGGACTGGATTCAACTAGTTTGGAGATAGCTTTGCTGTATGCCTGGTACGACTGAGTGTTTGATTGATTGTACAATTCAGAAGTCTGTTGATTTTGTGACTCGTTGATAGGATTTAGGGTCGCGTTTTTGTGTGGGATATGTGTGTATATGAATATTTTTGTGTATTCGTTTGTTGACAAAGTGGAGAGTTTACAGTTATAAGGAATTTGACAGACCGTAGTATTATTATTGCTAATCATAAAAAATGATGATTTAGCACATATAATTTCAAGTATGCAGAAATTTGTCTCTTTACAAACATAAACTTTCAAATAATCAAAATATCCAACAATATTATCACATATACCTTGATGGCTTTTACAAAGATAAAAATCAGTTAGTAGCCGTTGGAAAGGGCAGTAGGGTCGTGGGTGCAGCGCCAATAAGGTTGTCCAGATCTGTAATATTTTTAATTTGCCTCGCTGGCTTCCCCTCAGCTCGACGAACGAGAATCTGGCCTCTGCTCGTCCAGCAAAATTTAAATCCAGCGTTCTTTGCTCGGGTTCTAGCTTCACGAAATAATACACGTTTTGCTTTAGTCAGATGGTCATTGATGAAGATTTTTCTTGTCGGACCCTGAATTACAATATCCTGGGATGAGAGGTTACGCCTTGTTTTAAATGCTTAAATAATTCCTCCTTCTTTGCTCGCCGCAGAAGTTTGACTATAACCGGCCGGGCAGAGTCCGAGTCTGAATTAGTTGATGGGATCCTCTTCACGGGCCTGCACGGGTAACCTGCACGGGCAACCCAGTCGATGTCGTCTATGGTTAGGTTGACACCAGTCTTAGCTGCTGTGACCATCACGATATGATGCAGATTTTCTTTCGTAGTTTCAGCAACTCCAATGATCTCTATTTCATCTCTCATGCCTGCCTGCGTCTGCTGGTTCAGTTGGTCCTTTAATGAGTCAATAATCTCATTCGTCGCGGCCACTTGAGCGCAGTTTTGTTCCAGGACAGCGATACGCTCCCCGTAGATATCTAATCGGGCGGTACATTTGTCCACCCCATCAAAGAGTTTTTTTAGAGTGGATTTAACCTCCGCCATATCCAAGCGCATAAGGCGAATTTCTGTGACCAGCTCAGAGAGTGACACTGATTCCTCAAGGTCATCCCGGCCAGGTGAGCTGATAGCCATGCGTTTATGTGCACGAGATTGTGTATTGACACTATTAACAAGCGAGATATTGAGCTCGGCAGTTGAAGTAGATGGGTGGGCAGGCGTATTGTTACTGTCGAGTATCCAAACGAATTTAACGTTCCAAATTCAGATCACTTTACTGCCTTGGGAATTTCATACAACTTTATCTCGCTTGGGAGGTAATGCTTTACTTTACGTTAAGAATGCATGATATGTAAGTAGACATTGTCGAGCAGGTTATGGGAAAAAGCTTTTTACGTGGGCGAAGCCGCTGGCGGTAGCTATTTCCTATTTTTGATCGACCCTTGCGGATTTTAGCCACGAGCACCTCTGGTATCGTTTATTTTAGATTTAAAACCCATTATCTGTTTAGTCATGGTTCGTTTGTGAAGCCAAGCTCTCATTCTCTCTTAAGTACCAGTAGTTACTGTAGCCTGTAAGTAACAGTAGGTACTGCTCGTCTCAAAATGTGGTATAAATTATTTACTTGAACCGATGGCCAATTTACGAGTACCTGATGCTAAGGATACGCAAAACATTACTAAGAGAAAACCCTTAGACTAAGAGCCGGTCGTCACCTCGAGTGAAATTCTATTCACAATGCTGAAATTTGATAATAATTTAATTAATCTTCAATACGTTGTTACAACCACAGAGTATTAGAAAATTCACTGGTTTCAGAGCTATCTATTATTTCTTCCTATGTATTAAAAACAGTCAACGTATGAATAAGCCATAGTTCAACCAAATATTAATTGTATTATCTCTTATTGGGGACTGTAGTACAACCTGATGTAAGTCCCTAAAACAAGTTGAACAAGTGGTTAAAGAGGCGTGTCTCTGGTTGTCTAACCATAAGTACGATTAGCCACTGCTAACAGACAGAGGCAGCATTGTCAAAAAAATCCATATAAACCAAACGGGTCAGTGAATATTACCGTTTACAAAATGAAATTGACGGCCTAAAAAAATTGTGACTATACCTGCGACAACTGAAAATTATGCTGTATAATTAAAATCCATATAAACCAAGCGTATTAGTGAATTTCACCGTCTACAAAAATAAATTGACGGCCCAAAAATTGTGACTATACCTGAGACAGCTGAAAATTATGTTATATAATAAAAATCCATATAAACCAAGCGTGTCAGTAATTTCACCATCTACAAAAAGAAATTGACGGCCCGAGAAAATTGTGACTATATCTACGACAGCTGAAAATTATGCTATATTATAAAACCAGCTTGTAACTGTCCCACTGCAGGGTTAAGGTCCAATTTCGTACAGAGAAGGCACAATCATTAATCACCGCTTGCTCAATGCAATCTCAATGTTGCCGATTTGAAGGAACCTTCCTTCACGGTTATTTTCTTCACCGATGGGAGTAAACCACCGTGGTCAGCGATGAACAAGATAAACTTAGGCTCGTGACCATGAATATTATTATTAGTCTGACGAATAATATTAACAGCCTAAAACGCTCTTAGGTAAAAATAAAGGTTGACTCAAGCATGCAGTAAAGCCTATACATATTCTAACATGGTTTCTGCTCAAATGATAACTGCTCGCAAGTCTGTACTATTTATTATTTCATCAATAGTGATTTTACAAACAACAGGGATGTTACTTGTACGAAATAAACGTCATTTTTTTGCAAACAATTCATAAATTCATCAACAATATTCCAGAGGTAAACCACTACCTCTAGATTATAAATTGATTCCGAAAATCACCAATCGTATGAAAATCGAAGTCGCAAGCAATATCGTATCCTTCAATGAATTTGATAGCAAACATTACTTAGCCCGGAGAACACTTGATTTTGACTTCCAAAGTGATCAATGGCTTTCCGATCCGGATCGTGATACCGAGCAGGATACGATGAATCACTATAAATAGTTGTGTTCGACGCTCGGTGACACTTCAATTTCATTGGCAGTGTATTGGCTAAATTGTGTTAAGACGGTTTGTATTTTTCTTTTTACTTGTACGTTTTTATAAATAAATAAGATATAAGTTTAGGAAAAGAGCAGTGGTGGTCCAGTGGTAACGGCCGCAGCTTATAGAGCAGTGGAGGCCCAGTGGTAACATCGTCAAAAAACGCCAACAAAGTATCAACAAAATCAAACCACAGAATAGCTTTGCAGAAGTTTTCCTTGCATGATACAATAGAACTGTTTCAATCAAATCCAACGATCCTTAGATTTATTATGAGTTTAAGAAGAACCCACGTTCCATCATAAAAGCATATTATGATTCCTCGTTGAGATCAAACGAAATCATATTTGTCATAGAGATTGCTATTCTCAACGAACAAAGAATGAAACTCATAACCTTCCCTTTTGATGCTGCGTACTCGGCTAAGAGGACGTGTTTCTATTTACTTTGATTAATTGTCGACATTATCTGACTTTGGTGTACAATTCGATTCAAATTTAATGGCAATTCTGAACAAGCTGAGAGTTGCTCCACAATAAAAATATCATGTGACAGTGGGTATGAAGAGTTGGGCTGCACAGCGAAAACGCAGCTACCATTAAATTCAAATCTACCTGTACCTACGTACGTTATAAGAAAGTCTGCATAAAGTTTTGATTCGTTTGGCAATTCATTTTATTTTAATCGAGGAAACTTCTCGAACTGTTTAGGCATTTTTGAATTTTGATTAGTAACTTTTCTAAAAGAGGGAGTGTTTTTTAAATTTTTGAAAAGGTTTAAAATCTATAGGTATGAACATTAGTACCTGGGCGACCGAGCTCTGCTCAGGTGAAAATAGAGAAAACGACGTTTTCTAAAAATGAAACCTAGCTAGATGATTTATCGCCCCTGGAACCCCCTGCATACTAAATTTCATGAAAATCTTTGAAGTCGTTTCCGAGATTCAGATTATATATGAGGCCACCAGAACCAGAGTGGCCCAAACTCCAGAATCATTATGTGTAAAAATAAGCCGAAATAGTTTTAGACAAAAATTAAATCTAATTATTTTTTATATATACATACCTATATATATATAATTTATAAGTATGGTATGTATATATAGCGGCCAAAACCAATATTGAAACGTTGCAAATAGTATAAAATAAGTTAATAAAGACACTTTTCCATTATGATTACAGTACAGAAACACAAAAAATATACAGTGAAACTAAGTTAATGAATATATCACAGTCATACTTTTATAATACTTGCATCTTAATAAGAAAAATACTTAATAAACCATTCACATACAAATGCATTTTACAAAGAAACATCACATAACAAAATTAGGCGCAGAAATGCAAATGCTATACAAAAATGTAAGAAACACTTAAAATTACATATCCTTAAAACAGCGAGCGCACCTTAGTACATTTAATTCTAGTTGCGCGCGCTCTTTGTATGTTTACGTTTTGGCTGTGTAATTTTTTTTCGACTACCCTTCACTTTTAGAATATTTTTGTATATCGTAATTTCTTTTTGCCAAAACTGTACGTAAATCAATAATGTATATTTAAATTATTTAGTCATTTCTCATGTAAGTGAAATAATTTCTTATGGAAAATAAAGACATTTCAAACCTCATATATACAAGAATTGCTCGTTTAAACTTATAAGATCATTATGAATTATTAAACTGTTAAAAAAAAAGTTATATCCAACTGTTTTTGTTTTCGATATTTTTTTGTTTTTCATATGCTTCAATAAACGTAACGTAAAATAACGTCTTTTGGCGCAAACAAACGCTTTTATTTATTTTTTTATTTTTTTTTTTTATATCAGTTGTATCCTGCATTATCCAAACCAAACGTGTATGCAAAATTGTTTAAAATTAAATAAGTAAATAACGGTTTTAAAATTCAGTTACAAATTTGACCCATGCATATTATAAACTAACTAACCAAATAACTATCAAGGCAAGTAAAATAAAGCTTATGAAAATGGTTTGTTTAATTGTAGAAAGTAATATTTAACCGGTTGAATTAAGTAATTACCGAAACAATAGAAAAGCCATTGTGCCTTGCGGGGGTAAACGTTTCCGGCACTCAAGGGTTTGAAAGTACCTACCAATCTGATAACGAAATGCATGAAAATTCACTACTACACTAACATTAAGTTTAGGTAGGTTTAGGTTTAGGTTAGGTTTTAGGTTTATAGGTTTCTTCTAGGCAAGCGTGTTTCATCGTCGACCACATCATCGCTTACCATCAGGTGAGATAGTGGTCAAACGCATGCCTATCAATAATAAAAAAAAAAAAAAAAATCCTAGGCTAGCACTACATATACAAAAACAAAGCAACATATTCGCGAGCTGGCAGACAATTTCGCGCGATTTTTTCCTGCCCTTTCTGCGACCTATGGAATTGTATGAAATTGCACGCATTGCGGTAAAAAAATTGTGCGGAAATGATAAAACAAAAATTGGCGTGAATAAAAATCTCAATGCGTGTTAGCCTTAAGGGCGCGGCGAACAAAGCTCGCAAATGCAATTCGAGGCGAGCGAAAAATTCGTTTGGAGTATTGCTATCTCTGTTTGCACGCACACGCGGTGCGCCGTACGTAGCCATGTGTGTGTGAGCAGTTAGATATCGCTACCTAATCATCCTATCGACTCGAAAGCCGGCCGACACAAATGGCGCCCGCGTTCTTTTGTCTTTTTACCCGGCTGCAAGGAAAGGGTTATGTTTTTCGCGCGTATCTTGTATGTATGTTTGTATGCATGTAATATTCTTTATTACCTCATATCTTCCAAACCGCTAGATGGATTTTTATAATTAATACATCGTTAGATAGGGCTTGGCCGCCCAAGTGTTCTTAGATAAGTGACGTTAAAAATAAACAAAAATGGCGGCTTTTGTGCGCCATATTGGGAGCGACTCAATATTTTTTTTCTTCGAAACCCATCGAGTGGGGTATCAAAATGAAGGATTTTTAAAGGTTAATATAAAAATATATACCACTTATATGTTTAATGCGATTCGAAATAAAAATAGGTAACTAAAAAGTAGTAAATAAAAAAAGTTAATTTAAAAATCAAAAACCCGACTGCGAACTAAAAAAATATGTAAACAAGTAGAAAATCATGCTCTGCAGTCGGAGGATACATATTACCACCTGATCCTCCGACTGCACAGCATGATTTTCTACTTGTTTACATCTTTTTAGTTCGCAGTCGGGTTTTTGATTTTTAAATTATTATATTTTTTATTTATGTTGGTATTCCTTCTACTTATCAAATATGTTTTGTTATAATAAATAATGAATGCAAGTAATATATTACAAGTAAAAGACAAATATTCCAATAATGTATGCCTATTTACGCATACAAGTAGGTACAGATAAATAACAGCGCTCTGAGCTAAGAATATTAAAAATAAAAACAAGAATTTTGAATAAAAAAATATTATTTTGTTATGTTCTTACTTTATAGATCTTCATTCATCTGTTTAAAAAATATAAATCGAAACTTGATAAAGTCGTGTAGGGTGACCATAATTATATTATCGACTGAACAAAATACAATAATGGTAATCAGAAAACATAGTGTCAAAGATTCACACTAAACACGCTTATTTTCTTTCTTTCTAGTGTTTCTTTCTGAAAACTGATGGCCAAAGGCGTTTTTTCCTTGATCGTCGTGGCTCTGAAAATATTTTTGCAGTTTATTATGAAGTCGATTAGCCAGCCAGTTACCAAAGTTTATTAGATCCTCTCCAGGGTAAGGGTCACCGAAGTCCAGATAAAAAAGAATAATTAAATAAACTAGAACGAATTTGGATTTTTAGTTTTTTGTAACAGGAATTTTACAAAAAAGTCCAGCAAAAACTGGAAGGAGGGCATAAAACCGCGCTTGTGCATGCAAGTCCAATCGCATGGTCACCCTACCCTGGGTGAGCCGTAACGTCACAGTAAGTATAGAGAAGCAATGTAGGTAAGTCTTAGCGGTGTCCTTGAGATACGCCCGCTTTGTCTCATGACATGAATAAACAAACAAAAAAAACAAATCTTCGTAAGTTGATGGATAGGTAGGTAGGTAAATACTAATTTACACAAAACTAGCTGTCCCCCGCGGCTTCGCTCTCGTCAACTGGCTCAATAAATGGATTATCCAACGCAAAAATATTTTTCAATTCCAACCAGTAGTTCCTGATATTAGTGCGTTCAAACAAACAAACAAACTCTTCAGCTTGATAATATTAGTATAGATCTACTAAGGTACCTATTAATTTAACTTATCGTATTATGTCATTGGGAAATAGGTACTTCCTGTGAGAAACATCCCAACGTTCGGAGACCATGTCGGCAACCGAACCATATAGTAAATAATAAAAAGTCCGTAAACAACGCAAAGTTCGTAAAAAAGTAGATTACTCAAAACCAAAGTTCAAATCACAAGGCAAATCTAAATCCAAGTTCAAAGCATTATTCAATAGTGTCAGAAATATTAAAATAAGTACAATTTATAAAATAAATAAACGCGCACATAAAGCATAGTAAAGTAATCATCTAATAATGACAACAAACAATCCACAGAACAGTAGAACAAAAAACAGTGAAACACACCCGAAGCACACCCGAAGTGCCCCGAACAAACCCCACGCCATACGAAAGATACACAACCGTGAGCAGTGCGACCACGCACACATTGACATTTGCTTGACGCGACAGCAATACTAGCTATTGGAAATGTGTGATTAATTTGATGTGTTCCGTAATACCAAAAATTATGAATGAAAACTTAATGTTTTTAAAATTTTTTGTTCGATGATTTGTAATTTGATAATATGAGCTATGTTCCTGCTACGAGATTAATAAAGATATTGTTTTTTATAATACAGAAATATCAAAATGAAAACATGTCATTTACGCTGTAAAAATATACAAAATGGAATTCGCTAAAACTTCATTTTAGGTAAGTATTTAGAAAAAAAGAAGACGTAGGGACCTAGATAAATACTGTCTTAAACCGAATATCATCATAATATGGTGGAAATATGCTAAAATCACAAATGATTTTGGTATTATGTTTGTATGGACAATTGATGCTTCGCCGCGCTCTTAAGCAGTCGGGATTTTTCTTTTCTCGTTTACATTTCTTTCGATTATTTATAATAATATATTTTTGAAAAGATCTCTAAAAGCCCTTTATTTAAAGTAAAAAAAAAATAAGCCCACACAATATGGCGACCAAATGTCGCATTTTTTTAAATTATAATGTAGCAGTGACACGCACAAGGCTAAGTCGAATCGATTGACGTAAGAATCATCGAAATTGGACTGCGCATTGGATTTCTGGATCGCCACATAGGAACAAACATACATACAAACAAACATACAAACATACATACAAACAAATATACTAACATACATACAAACATACATACATACAAACATACATACAAACATATATACATACAAACATACATACATACAAAGACTGATAAACACATTACCCACCTTTGCGTCGCGCAATCGGGTAAAAACACGAATCCTGTAGGATAGATCCTGTAGGAGCGAAGCCGATGTAAAAAAAGTATTTAAAAATTAATGGCGTAATTTTAAAGCCATATTTCACAAAATGAGTCTAAACCCTTTAAGTCATATTGTGGTCCTTCATAATATAGTATGTGTTGTACATATTAGATGAACTGCTTCAATTAGAGGCATAACTTATGCATATAGGTACTTAAAATGTGGGTTATGGTGTGGTGTTCTGATTTACAGATCCACATTTTATAACTCTATTTACAATTCATAACACTATACAAACCATACCTTCATATATTTTGATATTTTATCATCTTTTGTAATTCATTTTTATGTTTTCTTTCTTTTGTTATCATCTGAAAAGCATACTTTTAGTTATATCTAATTGTTTAAATATCTGAAACTTATATTATATTGTTAATTTGTAATTCTTGCAATATTTTTCTACTGTGACATTTTCATCTGACATGGCATCTGTCTGTCTATTTTATTTTTCTTAAAACCATAGGCCGTAACATAGGTACCATGGACTAAACCTCCTTTAAGCTAGGTTAACACTATTATAAGGGTAGCATAGACTGACCGCTTTGTGAACCGTTTTCATTCGTTCTGGTCTTTATTTCATAATTGAAATTTGATTTTGAAATGTAGATAGAACACAGAACGAAGAAAAACGGGCGTCAATTTTTAGTTTCGAATCTGGACTGAACGCTGAAAGTCGGTTGACTACTTAATGATACCAAGTGTATTTTCTGATCTGAAAACTCCTGGAAAACTCTAAACTATGAATTATCAGCTTATGTAAAACTATTATTATCTGAAGTGCTCCAATTAAATATATTTTGTGTGGATCCCGAGAGCATTATTTCATGGAAACACCCTCAACGGTCATCTCTTGGAATCAAAGGCCTCGCTGTTTGGTGTATTAAGCCATAGCCGGCCTCCACATCCCTTGGAGCCTACGTACTTACCTGTTTGCCTGTTTATCCGACCTGCTTCCATCCTGCTGCCTACTCCACTGCCTACCTGCCCGATTACCCGCTTATCTGGCTACCACCTTTCTGCTTGTCCGCTGCTCACCTGCCTACCTCGGGCATTCCACCTGACTCCTGACTTCGGGACTTCCTGCCCGAGCTGCTGCCTGGATAGCTGCCCACGTCGTGCGAAGCCCTACCGTTTTATTATCTATATCCTTTTTATTTTCTTAGCTTTTATTTTAATAACCTTTAATTCATAATTATTTAATTTTATTAACGTGGCTTACATTTAGCTCCCTCTGAGCTAAACGTAACGCTACAATGGGTAAACACAATAAATTGTTTACACTCTGTCTTACTTGCATATTTAAAATACTGATGAGAATCTCTCACAAATTGCAAGAAATAAAAATTTACTCATGACTAAAATAAAGCTTTTTATATCTATTTTAACAAATGTAAAAATTACTTAAGACTTAACAACCTCTCAAGTTATTACAAGCATTTTATTTATTTAATTATAAGCGTATCTTATTTGTTTACAAGCTTATGCCAGCGGCTTAAATTATCTCAAATGAATGTGCCCCTGGCATAAAAGTTCAATCTACCTCTATACCAATATTCATCAAGATTGGGTCGGCGTTTTACACGTCAAAATGTAATAAACAAACATACAAAGTTAGTTTTGCATCTGTAACAATGAAAGGATCATTCTTGAATATTTAGTTTTTGGATTTTGAATTTTCCCTTGGTAGATTGGCCCGGTTAATGTTACAAAACGATCGAACTAATTAATGTCAGTTGTATAGGCCCAAAGGATATAGTACAAAACTTTACTATTCAGTACATTACACAGTACATTAGTACATGTTCATAATGTCCCTCGGCAGACTTCGTGTTTCGTTAGTCAGCCTTTGCACTTGGTACAGACCGGACGCTCACAATCAACTTGAAAGTATATAGAGTTCTTAATACTCTTTTAAAATAATGTAATTTATTTTAAAAATGGGAGGAAAGCTGTGGAAGCTTTATATATTTCACATGGAAATCAAAACAACAATAAATTACGTAGTTCTGAATTCAAATTATTATACACGATAAATCTAATAATTGATGGATATGTAAATTAGCATTCGTTTGGATTCGGCAATGCGATGATTGCCAACGAATGTGTCCTAGATCATTAAGAAAATAGTTGTATTGTACTTTACTATTGGTTAATCTGTATGATAGGATTTTCTAGTGCAGATAACAGTCTCTCCTACAAAGGATTTATCAAATAATATTGGACTTTGGTGTATTAGTTTATAACACATATTTGTGGAAGAGAAATAAATATTTATGTTATGTTTATGTTATCACTTCACATTATTATCAAACGCGCCTAAGGCCGCCTAAAGGCAATTCTAAAAAAGTAAGGTTTCCATTGTAGTCAAGAGAAAGTCATCCAATATTAGCCGTAAAAATAAAGTGTTCCATAATTGGGTCATTTGAAATGTGACCCGGCCTACCGAGTCCCTTGAATTAGTGTCCATTCTTTAATACGGCCCCTTTTATGCCTCTTGGAACATCTCTATGACAATCGGTTGGGTCAGTTGGAATCCCCACGCAATACGGTCTGATAATGGAATATCGATATCCCCCTTAATTGGGTAGCAGAAAACAGCTGGTGTTATTAAATAAAAAATTGGTATTCCGCCGTAATATTGGTTTAACTGGTTAAACAAGACACCAAACCTAACTTCTGCAAAGTGTTAAGCAAATTATTATTGTATATTTTTTTAACTTGCTCTCTTCTGTAGGTACGCTTTAAAATACTTAAATTAATCAAATTTAAGGTACTTTTTAATCAAACTGTAGCGTTACGTTTAGCTCAGAGGGAGCTAAACGTAAGCCACGTTAATAAAATAAAAAGTAATTAAAATTAAGAAAAAGGATATAAACTGAGGGATCGGCTTCAGACGTCGTTGGTTGCTTGCGTTCGACAGCTAGGCAGGCAGCAGGACGGACGGGTACTCTTCTCTGCTTGAGGTATGCAGGTGGTGATCAGGTACCTCGACGGACAAGCAGCCACACAGGTTGGTGTGCATTAGTAGTCATACAGTAGGCTGGCTATAGTCTCGACGGTCTACTTTTAAGAGACCAAATGCGATTTATTTATAGTTTATAGATATTAAAATCACTCTTTCACAAGCTAGATATAAAGTTTAAGAGTTTTCCAGGAGTTTTTAGATCAGAAGATACACTTTGTAATACTCAGTAGTAAAAGGACTTTCGGCGTTCAGTTCAGATTCGAAACTAAAAATGCTGACGCCCGTTTTTCATCGTTCTGTGTCATATCGTCTACATTTTAAATTCAAATTTCAATTAAGAAATAAAGACCAGAACGAATAAAAACGGTTCACAAAGGGGTCAGTATACGCTATCCTTATAATAGTGTAAACCTAGCTTAAAGGAGGTTTAGTCCATGGTACCTATGTTACGGTCTATGGTTTTAAGAAAAATAAAATAGACAGACAGATGTCATGTCAGATGAAAATGTCACAGTAGAAAAATATTGCAAGAATTACAAATTATCAATATAATTTAAGTTTCAGATATTAAAACAATCAGATATAACAAAAAGTATGCTTTTCAGATGATAACAAAAGAAAGAAAACATAAAAATGAATAACAAAAGTTGATAAAATATCAAAATATAAGAAGGTATGGTTTGTATAGTGTTATGAATTGTAAATAGAGTTAAAAAATGTGGATCTGTAAATCAGAACACCACATTTCCCCGTAATAGTGGCAGATTATTCTTTATTGGTTTAATATTAAAATTTCCTTTTGGAATACAGCGACCGGTAACTGAATGTGGTCCGATTCATCTAATTATGTGCAGAAATAAATAAATAAATAAAAAATCTGCCCGCTAAGTGATGTGTACGATTTGATATCTAATTTCTGCGCCAAATTCAATAAAAAAAAGAAAGAAAAATAATTTATTTGCACCCATTGAGATAATATGTACTAGAGAAGCTATCCTAAGTAAAGGGCATGCTCCATTTTGACAAGAGTTTATACTAAACTTCGCTGCAGCGCTGAAACAATAATTAGCCGTCTAACAAAACAGTGTAAACACGCAGCGCTAGAGCGCTTCTAAGGTATAGTTTTCTCGCGATCAAAAAGTCGGAAGCGCCGTGATTTTCATGGCGCTTACGCGTTTCGTTCAACATTCTGCAACAACTTGTCACTCATATAGATTAAACTGCTGACTGACTACAGACGCGGTACCTACATAGCTTTATACCTAACAAGCTTCATTAGAATTCACACATTTTTACAAAAAAAATATTAGTTGAAATACCCTTAGTAAAGTAATAATTAATTTAATATTATATTTATGTATTTCTTTTTTGGGACATTCCCACTGCACTATTCCCAAATCACTGCAACTCCTGAAAGCCAGAATCAATAATGGCAACCACCACAAAAGCACCGAGGCAATGAAGCTCGACGAAGTCCCGGAGAATGAATTTAACTGTCTTGGATCCCGCAACGAAATTAATCAGAAAAGAATAGTGGAGGAGTAGGAAAAAAATAAAATTTCCAGTTCCCTCCATATCAAGTAGGAGACAGAACAAACAAGGTCAATAGGCACAAAGGGTCATTTACATTTGCAACTGCCCAGTTGCCTGGCACCACGGATAAAAATTAGCATTAATATTAATGGGTCCTAAAATTGTGAGGTGTTACTCGTATATTTCCTCATGTTCCCTATGGTGTCGGACGTAAAGAATCTCACCATCCCATATCTTCCCATGGGTGTCGTAAAAGGCGACTAAGGGATACACCAGAGAATGGGCAGCAGCGTTCTCTGTGCATTTTAACAACAAACTGCGATCGCCAACCCGCCTGCCAAGCGTGGCGATTAAGGCAAACCCCCCCAAACCAAAAATGAAAAGCACAAAGAAAAAACGGCCCCGAGTGCCCGGCAGCCCGTCTACCCTCGACTACGGTAGCGGTCGAGGCGATGGCGTGGCAAGGGGTGCGAAGAATCCCCGGAGTGGACCCGGCTACCCTAATAAACACCGACGACTGGACCTGGCAACGTATAACACGCGAACACTCCGGACCGACGAGAAGATAGCCGAACTCGAGGAAGAATTGAGCAGGTTGCGGTGGAGTATTATAGGGTTATCTGAAGTCCGAAGAGAGGGGGAGGACTCGATAATCCTCAAATCCGGTAACCTGCTCTATTTCCGAGAGGGTGACCGGCAGTCCCAGGGTGGTGTCGGGTTTATCGTCCACAAGTCCCTTGTGAACAACGTGGTGAAGATCGAGAGTGTGTCGACAAGGGTGGCGTACCTTATACTCAGAATATCCTCGAGATATTCGCTGAAGGTTATACAGGTCTACGCCCCGACCTCGGCTCACCCCGACGACGAGGTAGAGACCATGTATGAGGATATTTCTAGAGCCATGCATGGTTTCAAAACTCACTTCACCGTTGTCATGGGGGACTTCAACGCGAAACTGGGCAAACGAGACGTGGATGAGCTGCAAGTGGGCCAATTTGGAGTTGGACATCGGAACCACCGGGGTCACCTACTAGCCAGCTTTATGGAGAAGGAGGGCCTCTATATGATGAACTCCTTCTTCAGAAAGCGTGAGCACAGGAAGTGGACCTGGCAAAGCCCCGATGGTGCAACTAAAAACGAGATCGACTTCATCATGTCAACCAAGAAGCAAATGTTCAATGATGTCTCTGTGATCAATTCGGTGAAAACCGGGAGCGATCACCGCATGGTGAGAGGCACATTGAACATTAATATCAAGCTTGAAAGGTCTCGACTGATGAAGTCTACGCTCCGTCCAGCACAGATCCAGATCCAAAACCCCGAGAGCTTTCAGCTCGAACTCCAGAATCGTTTCGAGTGCCTAGGGAGCTCCGTGGACGAATACAGCGATGGGTTCGTGGAACCATACGGTTGGGTCTAAGTTTTTCAAGACCCGCCGTACAGATATAAACAAAAAGCTCTCTGATCCTACTCTCAAACTCATGAAGGAGAGGCGTGAGATGATCCTGCAGTCTTCAGACGATGCGTTGAAGTACCGGCAGCTCAATAGACGGATCTCAAAGTCCTTGAAAAGCGATCTCCGCCGCTTTAATACCGAGCGTATTAAAGACGCGATTGAGCGGAATAAGGGTTCCAAGGTCTTTGCAAGAGATCTGACTATTGGGCAGAGCCAGCTCACGAAACTGAAGACCGACGATGGCAGAATCGTATCCGCCAAACCGGAGCTATTGAGAGAGATCGAGAGATTCTATGGGCAGTTGTACACGTCAACCAGTAAACCCGTCGCGAATTTAGCAAAAGACCCTAGAGCTAGATTGACCCGGCACTATACCGAAGACATTCCGGACGTCAGCCTGTATGAGATTAGGATGGCTCTTAAACAGCTTAAAAACAACAAGGCGCCGGGTGAAGACGGAATTACAGCCGAACTCCTGAAGGCGGGTGGAAAACCGGTCCTTAAGGCCCTTCAGAAGCTGTTTGATTCCGTCATACTCGAGGGCAAAACGCCACAGGCATGGTGCAGGGGTGTGGTGGTACTCTTCTTCAAGAAGGGCGACAATGCCCTACTAAAGAACTATAGGCCCATCTCACTTCTTAGCCAAGTCTACAAGCTGTTTTCAAGAGTCATCACGAATCGTCTCGCGCGCAGGTTTGACGATTTCCAGCCTCCTGAACAAGCCGGTTTCCGTAAAGGCTTTAACACCGTAGACCACATACATACGCTGCGGCAGGTTATACAGAAGACCGAAGAGTACAACCTGCCTCTCTGCTTAGCGTTTGTGGACTACGAGAAAGCCTTTGATTCGATCGAGACTTGGGCTGTGCTGCAGTCTCTCCAACGGTGCCAAATTGACTACCGGTACATCGAGGTGTTGAAGTGTTTGTATAAAAACGCCACCATGTCAGTTCGACTTCAGGATCAGACCTCGGAACCTGTCTTTCTGCAGCGAGGTGTGAGGCAGGGAGATGTCATATCTCCGAAACTGTTCACCGCTGCACTGGAGGATGTCTTCAAGGTTCTGGACTGGAGAGGGCTAGGCATCAACGTCAACGGCGAGTACATCACTCACCTTCGGTTTGCCGACGATATAGTGGTCATGGCTGAGACTATGGAGGACCTCAATACAATGCTCGATGACCTCAGTAGAGCCTCCGAAAGAGTGGGTCTTAGGATGAACATGGACAAAACCAAGTTGATGTTGAATGCCCATGTCACACCCACTCCTATTAGGGTCGGAGACTCTACACTCGAAGTTGTGGATGACTATGTCTACCTGGGACAAACGATCCAGTTGGGTAGGGCCAACTTCGACAAAGAGGTCAACCGTCGAATCCGACTCGGCTGGGCAGCGTTCGGGAAGTTGCGCGGTATCTTCACGTCCAACTTACCACAGTGTCTCAAGACGAAAGTCTATGACCAGTGTGTGTTGCCAGTTATGACCTATGGCTCTGAGACGTGGTCGCTCACAATGGGCCTCATCAGAAAGCTTACAGTCACCCAAAGGGCAATGGAGAGGGCTATGCTCGGAGTTTCCTTACGTGATCGAATCAGAAATGTAGAGATCCGCAAGAGAACCAGGGTTACCGACATAGCCCGAAGAATTGCCAAACTTAAGTGGCAGTGGGCAGGGCACATTGCTCGCAGAACGGATGGCCGATGGGGCAGAAAGGTTCTGGAGTGGCGACCGCGAACCGGAAGACGTTGCGTTGGAAGGCCTCCCACCAGGTGGACCGATGACCTGGTGAAGGTTGCAGGGATCCGCTGGATGCGGGACGCACGGGACCGGTCAATGTGGCGACGCTTGGGGGAGGCCTATGTCCAGCAGTGGACGTCTTGCGGCTGATATGATGATGATGATGATGACTCGTATATTTGATTCCAATAATAAATAAAATACGTATGGCAAAAACGCTTGATTGCACGGAAATTTGTTCTAGTTACCACAAGATCCGTATAGTAAACATCTTCTGATGCAGCCATTACATTATTCAACATAGTATTGCTTTCATTCTGCCAAAGAATATAAAAGAAATATGGGAGCATAAGATATGATGTGCAGACTGTACATATTCGCAGTCAGATGTAGAATACTGACATAAAGGCGAGGCAACGAGCTCGAAGGAAAATTATTTACTTTTAAAGTTACTATGCACTGTGACAAATTGGGCAACACAGTGATCCACCTCCAGCCACGTCCTGGCCAGTCGCACGTGAACAGATGGAAAGAATTGGTGGAGGTGTCGGCCCTTAATGGAATTATCCCACCTACATTGCCATTCGGATAAAAGTTCCTCCCAGACGTACGTGGTTCAAATAATCTAGAGATTTTCTCACGGTCACTCCGCGTCCATGGTTTCTCGTGCTGAATAGTACATTGCAGCACATCGTTCAAGCAATTACCGGTAAGGTCTCAGTACTAACCGTCCTGTTTGTTTTGCATAAGAATATCAAAGCTAAACTTGACTTTGAAGTAATTTATGTCGTCCCATTATTTAGGTACTAGCTGTCCCCCGTGACTTCGCTCCCATCAACTGGATACCTACATACCCTACCCTATCCTAGACACCTACCCACCTATCATATCTACCAATTTGTTAAACTATTTATTTGAATAACCACAGTCAGTTCCTTTCTGAATATACTTAAGATTGTTATTTTCCGCTATAAAAACCAAAGTTAGCAAATTCTACCTACACTTGTAACACAAATTGTCACATCTTATTTTTTAGTCTATGTGAGAAATGAGGCAACATGGTGTCCACCAAATATTTCAATTTAAAAATGATTTTCTAGTTACTCATTGATGAAAAGTTATTCCTTTGCATTTCGCCGTATTAGTTGAATTATAAGTGCAATATCTTAAAACACACGACAGCATATTTAATGCGTTTGAACGTTTTTTCGTTTAAAAACAAACAATGACATAGGCGCTCAAGATCTAGCAAGCAACTGAGTGAAGTGCGGCCGGCCGACCCCACATGAACTGAAAACAGCAGTGATGTGTGGTGACTTCTCTAGTGCGTAGTACATTATTACCTCAATGTTTGCACCAAGTATGGGGCGTTCCCTCTCACAGAGAGGAGGCCTGTGTCACAGCATTTCGAGAATTAAAAGGCTGATGATGATGATGATTATGCGGCATTAGTTGATAATGAATGAGTGGCCGACATAGCTCAGAGAATAAACAAGCAGAATGGGCAATGGATCAGCATTATACGTAGAACCTATGACCGTTGGCATAGACGTGTTCTTGAGAGACCACTAACGGTTGAGGTGGGTCGCCCTCAGTCTAGGTGGAGCGACGATCATCGCAGGTAGCAGCTGGATGAAAGCTGCTGAAAATTGGTGAGGCTTCATTTGTGAACTTCTGAAAGCTGATGGTGATGGTGATGATGTGGCATACCATAAAAATACGAGAAAAAAGCAAAATGAATAACAAAGCAAATTGGAAAAATATGCTTAACATCCGCGCCAATCGGCCATCGCTCCGTATTATAATGCTGGAACTCGTATGCGATTCAGAGCCACATCGTAGGTTTTCAGCGACAACCAGGCTCGATTCAATGAATCAAATCACCATAATGCATTCCACTGCTAGACATAGGCCCTTCCTAATCTATGCCAAAACACTCGATGCTAAGTTTTTTACATCCAGTGTGTCCCAGATACTATTCCAGGTGGGCGAGCACGGCGTACTGTGACAGGCTTAAGTCACAAATATATATTAGATAAGATAGATAGATAAAACATTTATTTAGTGCACACAAAAAACACAGCACAAAACATAAAATCACAATTAAAATTTCATTTCATACGAGTAATATAAAACAAGGTGCCTCTACATACAAAAGAAAGAAAAACAGAAAAACAAAATCATTCAGGAAATAAAAGTGGCTTAGTAACATACCTCAAATAGTAGGTATAACGAATAAAAAACAGTGCGGTGTGCGTCTCAAGGGGGAAATGAGAGTCCAGCTCAGCACGTGTCAGGCAAATATACCTGATACCTGATATTCTGCTGGATCCCTGCAGTGGATGTTACAGTTTGGGAGCTAAAACCGTGATAAATAATAATAATTGATAGTAATTGGCACCAAGTGCAACCCCATGTCGTGTCCAGGCTATCTCTATCCATTGAAGGTTGCCTGGAAGAGATCGCAGAGCGCGATAAGGCCGCCTATTGTATGTTTGTTTTAATTTTAATGTTTCTTTTGTATTGTCTTATCTTGATGTACAATAAAGTATATATATATATATATAAAATGCGTGACTCAAGCCTATCACAGATTCCGTGCTCGCCCGGCTGGGTCCATCCCGAAAGAAACATGTTTCTAAACAAAAAAAAAAAGGAAAAATACTGTCTTACTTGATTTACAATGTGGTAGGTACATAGTGACAATAATTTTGATATAACACTGGGAAGTTTGTCGCCTAACTTCCTATTAATATTAAATGTTAAAGTATGTTTGGTGTTTATTTATTAATCACGCCTCAATGGCTGAACGGATTTTGATTAAATTTGGTACATGAGTAGACCATGACTTAAATTAGCACAATGGATACCTACTGCTGATTCCTTTGATATGTTCCCGTGTGATAATTTTCGATATTCACGCGTTTGATGCCACTAGCAAAAACTTGTAGTAAATCAATTTACCAATGAAAATGTCCTGTACCTGTCTGAAAATTTAGTTCCTTTAAAATTTTTCTGATAATTAAATTACAATTTGTGTGCCACAATACTGTTATTATTTTAGCAATCAACGTCTGAAAAGTGTTATTGTAACGTTGTTTGAACCATGTTATAATTATAAATTGGATTTAGTCCATCATAATAGGAATCTATAATTTAGGAACAGAAAATTGTACCTAATAATTACTTAAAATAAAACATCATCAAGTCTGTGTTGCCCGAAGGATTAGGCAGAAGTACTTACACCCACAATTAGCCAGTTATAAGTCCTACTTACTAGGGGGCCAGCATATTGCTACAAACCAGGCATAAATAACAATTTGCGTAACCCGGTCATTGCACTAAGTATCTTATAACAGTAGCGCCTGTTTCTATTAAGTAACGTTCTCACTGGGTGCATTCTTTCATGATCATTTGTAAACAAGCAATCGTATGCGAGCTACAAATGCTTACTAGCGAGCCCAGCATTCACTTTCGAGCAAAACTATTAACGTTCGAGTCGAACATTCCCTTGCGATCTTGGAGCGTTCGAATACGATCGTAAATGTCATTCATTCGATAATACGATTGACCAAGAATGTTACTAACACTTAAGATCAAGGAACTGTTCCTTGTTTATAAGTAGCCAGTATTATTCCTACATATGTACTCATTCATTTCATAATCTAAGTAATCGCTTTCGAGCGTTTTATTTGCGTGAACATTCAAATGCGGACCGTTGCCGCGAAAATCGTTGCGACGTCCACACCGGCCGAAGTTTGCGCTTGCGTGTAAGCTTTGTAACGCTCGGCTCAACGTTCACATAACTTGAATTTCGACGTCCAATGCTCATTTCACTTGAATGCTTTCAGTGAGGACGCTCCTTTAGACCAACGGAGTAGTCTTAAAATAAATATCAGATGTAGATGTTATTATATGACATACCTTTCTGAGTAAGATAATATTTGAAAGACTTGAGGAGTTTTATGAAACAAACAATTATTTTAACAAAAAAGACAAACCTAATCATATGAAGAATTTGTAACAGAAAAACCTTTGTCAGTTTGAAGCCGCTCTTAGCGATCAAACAATATGAAATGGTTTATATTATAACAACATTCACGCATTTTATTATATTCTCAGAGGTATTCTACCTAATCCAATAAAAAATAACGTTTACGATCCAATTACTAGTTTCGGCGAAATGCATGGACAAACATACATACTTACATACAAATATACATACTTTTAAATCTCTGAACAAAGTTATTGAAACTTTCTCATTACTGAAACGGTTGAAAGTTAATTATTGGTGTAGTTTCCGGTGTGCTTTCAAGTGAAGCCGTGATGTAAGTTGACGGTGCTGTCGGTGGTGTAAGCCATGCAGCTGTAGCTTTAATTGTAATATGTGTAGAATGGCGTTGTTCAATTTCTGCTTCCGTGTCAGGTGTTAGCAATTCGATTTCCTTTTGTAGTTTTTAAAATTTTTGTTCGTAATTTGTCAGACGTGAACTTAATCCGAAGGATTTGTAATTGTTCCAGTGTACGTTCGAAGTTTGTAGGCTGTCCGCGTATATTTGCGCTCAGGCGAGTAAGTCGCGCAAGTTCTGCCTCCATCGTCGCCAATATTATGTATCATGTAAAAATTACACTCATTTTATATTGGCACTGATTTAAAAAGGCAGTTGTAAATAACCGTTTTGGTAAGTTAAAAATTATAAATGGCACGTTTAATAACTAGTTTAGTAGTTAAAACTAAGCAGTAAAAATAAACAAAAATGAGTAATAAAAGATAATGAAATGGTTCAGTGAATATATAATTGAGTAGGAAAATAATTAAATGGGCGGTAAAAAATATTGAACGAGCGGTTACGTGTGGGCAGTAATAAATCGGAATTTGTCGGTAAGAAATCTCATTCTAAGCAATTCTATAAACAATGAGGTCGTATAGTTTTCGAGATATAGCGGTGTGACGGACGGAAAGACGGAGAGATGGACGAAGTCGCACCATAAGGGTTCCTTTTTAACTTTTTGGTACGGAACCCTATAAGCAGTACTTAAATAGTAATGAAAAATTAAATTACTATTGCTTCGATGCAAAATGAATCGACGGAGCCCCGCTGCGGCTCCTATTTCTGTATGCAGGGTCTACAGTAACCTAACACGAACGGCATATTACGAAAAAAAATGCAAGAATTCAAAAAACACGAGCTCACGCGAATCGATTACCAACCCAGTGATTTGTCGCTTCCGCCGCCTGCGCTAATAAGCTCCGCCCAACTAACGAACATTTACCTCACTTTTCAATTAATTTGAGTTCGGATGTCACCGCTTGCTATGATCTGCCGAACTATTTATCGAACCGCTCATTCCATCATTTTTACCGCTCATTCAGTTATTGGACTGCTCAATTATTTTTAGAATTGACATTGTATGATAAAATAACTGACAAATTGTTTTTTTATTACTGTCCATGTTTTACTGTCGCAATAATTAATCAACCGCCATCAAATTAAATAACTGCTCAATATGTTTTTCAACTGATCATAATAACATCTCGAATATTTAAATAACAGCTCAAAAAATTTGTTCCCTTTTATATTCAATAGGTTTAATGAAATTCACAGTGACAGACAGATGACATGACAATCAAAAACGAAGTAAATATATAACAAAGAAGGCCACATACATAGCACATACACTTACGAAATTTGGCACACATGTATAGAATCCCACATAGAGTAACATTTGTGAATATTGTGCAATCCCAACTATATTATTGTACATACATACGTGTCGAAATAACCTCCTTTTTTGAGAATTCGGGAAATATAAACATGAAATTCACTCATTTTAGGAGTCCCTTGTAACAGGGTCTTTGACATCAGTCGAATTCTAGAGTCTTCTGCCGAGTGTATCGTAACGAAAACTACACTAGGACAAAGAGGCAGTCTTACCATTATCGCAGTGGTGCATCGCTCCTTTCTCCAGCAGCCTTTACTTGAAACAGCTGTATACACATGTGAATATATTCCATTGGTGACCACTTTGCTTCTTAACATGGCAAAATTTATTGATGTTAGGTTGGAAACATGACAATATTCACAGAGCATGAAACTGCGTAGATGTGAACCATGTAGTAGGTAGTATGTACTTTTCTTTGTGTGGTGTCCGATACAATTCTTTTTTATATTAAATACAAAAAAGTAAAAACATACTAGGTAAAACTACACGTGTTCACGTTTACGTGTGTTTTTTATAAAAATTGCTCGACATACCTACACTATCAAAACACGTTGTTGCATCGTCGCGCCTATCTATGAAAACCTTATCGATTGCCACAAACGACTGTATAATCCTGTGTTAAACGTATCATATGCCCTGAAACTGATAGCTATTAGACTGCGTCCAGAACGGCAGTTTCGTTTCTATATGTTTTATTCTATGCCACAGACGTGTTGCTCGGCCGCATTCATCAAATCTTCAATGCCGGAGGCCAGTATAGTCTGGAGTCTTAGTGAGCATGTATCGCTGGAGGCATGGTCTAGCCCAAGCAATGTTCAGTGTATTCGTAGGAGCTAGTGGCTAAATCAAAACATTCGCACCAGGCAATCGCCCAAGGTTAAATTTACAGAGGTCGGTCTGTGGATATGTGATCATTCATTATAATTATTGAGACCTTCCGTGCCTCGGAAAGAATGCTTAGCTGTTGGTCTCGTTTGCCATTTGTAGATATTTGACAGTCGTTATAGATAGGCATATACGATAGAAGTCTTAAAATTCAAATGTCCTATACGTTACCTATAACTGTCATTTCCTACACCTATAAATATCAAGCAATGAACTGGAATTAGTTGCTTCTACTGAAGTACTGAAGTTGATAACTTAGCTCACTAATGTAGAAATTATACTCTATGATTCTGTATATTAAATTCTTATGTCTGTAGGTTTAGGTAGGTTTAATCAATTAATAATTAATTAAGCATAGAGAATAATTGAAAATAAAAAAGTTGAAAATCATCTCGTGTAGTGTCTGTGTAAAGTTTGTTGAATTTTAAGACTTCTAGCGACATAGTCAATAATAATGTATCTATACTATAATCTATTTTTCTATACTATTATTACTAATAATATAATATTATGAAGTGGCGATATTTTTTTGTTTGTTTGTACCGAATAGGCGAAACTATTGGACCGATTTCAAAAATTATTTCACCTATGGCAAGATAACCAGCCTGAGTAACATGGCTTAAAAAGTTGTTTTTTGTTTTACTATTTGATAATAATTTAGCGTATTAGCAAATTTCAGATTAATAAAAATATATGAGACAGTCGGTAAGCGTATTTTATTTCTTTGTAATTCACAAGTTATAGCCAAGATATAACCAATTTTTGATTACTGTATTTTTCCATTATTATTTTTTTTTTGCTCAATCCCCACTTAACTCGCGTTATAATGTTGTATAGACATCTTTTAGTATTCACATCATAGGGAAAAATATGATTTACGTTGATACGCGTTTAAAATAAAAAACCAATCTGATTATTTTCTATGATTTTTGATTGACAAAAAAACTTTAAAATTCTCGGATGAGAATTCTCACTTTGGCGCCTTAGCCATTTCGCCTTTCCACTGACTATATGTATAGATTTTTTAGTATAAAAAAACTAAAAGATTCAGCTTTACTCCGGGACTGTACCTACTTATAATAAAATTGGGGAGTGGGTGCAGTCGACATATTCTAAATGTGATAAGGTTGAGTGATCTCGTGGGTCCATTTCGGGAACGACTCGAGAAGAAGAAGAAGCTTGATTAGGATCACGGTAAAGTGAGAATGATATAATATGCTTTAATTACATGTAAAAGCCGAAAATTGAGTAAACGAATAGATTTATTTTATTGAAATAGATTAAAAAGAAATGCTAACCTCTTTTCTATTTCCTTCATAAGTTCTACCGGTTTATGATATTATGACATACCTTTCTATAAGTACTTCTATATCTATCTAAGATAAAAATGTATAAAACTGAAGTGTACGTTTGTAATATAAAAGTATATATAGCCCACCATAATATATATGGCACTTACAAAAAAATCCCTTTTTTTGAAACTTTCGTCTGTCTTTTTCCGGGTAAGCTCCGAAACCGCTACACCAATATTGACGGGATTTTCATTGGCAGATAGCTGATGTTATAAAGAGTTAGGTAATTAGGCTATTAAATTTAGGAAAAAAAATAGACGAGCTTGACACGGACGAAGTCGTAAGCAACAGGTAGTACAACAAATAAAATCCCTTTTTAATTCTATACAGGTTTGATCCACCATACAACTAGATGTACTCTCTAGCTAGGTACTAACTACGATTTTCAACGATCAACACTTTAGTAAAATATAGAACATAAAACAAAGAGTATTACACTAATCCGCCCTTTTCAATCATCATCATCAGCCTTTTTTAATGTTTCCACTGCTGGGACACAGGTCCCCTCTCTTTAAGAGGGAATGGGCTGTAATCCACCACGCTGGCCCAGTGCGCGTTGGTGTATGTCACATGTCTTCGAATTTATGGTTCTAGGACACGCCGGTTTCCCCATGATGTTTTCCTTCACCGTTTTGGGAGCAGTATAGTGATGAAATATAACACTATATATATATATAATACTATTTCATAACATAAACATATTTCTTTCGACAGCCGACCATAGATTTCTTTTTCCATGATTTAAGGTCCTTTCTAAGAAATGTAATACATTACCCTTTGGTCCGCGCGCTCTGTCATTTGTCTATGGTTTTGACAAATGATCATTGAGCATCGCGGACTTTGTACATAGTTCTACCTACATTTAATATGATTTTTTATTTATAGATTTGTCACTTACACATAATAATATGTCGTGGTTTCATTTTCGATATAAATAAACAGGTAGTCCTTTCACCTACAAGGCAATACTCGCACGCTATTAAAAGTTATTTATAACCAGATTTAGGAATTGATTTCTTTAAATAATAATCGATTCGATAATCGACTCGTCTACTACACTATACTTGACAGTTGACAGTGACCTCATTCTTTTTCCGTGCGAGGCAACGAGTGCACGCGCTCCTACCTTCGAATGCTTTGTTCTTTTTTCGAATTTCAAAATCGGTGATTCTTCGTATTTACGATGCCTAAAAGGACGTATGAAGAACGTATCAATTATTACATGAAGAAGATGGAGAGATTACAAGAAAAACACCGTCACAAACGACGCCGTCGAGAAGATTCTTCCTCATGTTCGGATGACGAAAATCAACAAGGTTAGTTAAGATTTATCATTGCCATCATTACCGTACAAGTACTGGTGGCTAAGTGACAGTCTTGGTATTGGTAATTTGTCATAGATTCAAATTTGAACGCGGCAAATATTCTACCCGCCATAGATTCCATAGCGAACGAGGCGTCACTAGTAATAGATTCGAATTTAGAACTGTTACTTTTTAACGTACCTCCTATCCATATTAGTTGCGTTTCGTTTATTATTTTTCTTTTTAAGGAGACGAAACGGTGATGTGGGATGTATCAGAACCACCGATATAAACTGAGCCGCAACCTGGTCCTGGGGCTGAAGACGCAGTCGTTTTACCTGATCCCGTCGGACCGCGGCCTGATATTTCGCTAGAGCCTATTTTGACTCAGCAGGATGGTTTGAAGTCATTACCACCGCCACCGCCGCTGGAACTTCCTGAACCTCAGTTGGATCCAGAAATCCTGTCGGCCCTTGGTGAGGCAACTCATGTAGGACCTATATGGGGACAGGAAATACATAATAACCTAACCCAATTATGGTTTCCATTGCTCAAAAAGGGCATGGTTAAGGAAATGAGAGACAAAACTTTAAAACAGTATCTCATACCCAGTAACTGTACGCTGCTTCAAGCGCCAAAATTAAATATTGAGATCGCAGCCGCTGTTCCAGAAATGGTAAGGTTACGCGATAAAAAAGTTGAGACATCTCAACAGCATGTGTGCGGGACCAACCAGGACTTGGGAGAAAATAAAACAGGTGAAATATGGATTACTGTGAATAGCGGTGTATTGAGAACAATGACACAAAAGCTACTGGCTATTACATTCGAAAAAACTTAAAAACTATGAACGGACGCAGCGTCGCAACTAGCTGCTAAGACGTGTAGATTAGGCGTTCCAACATGCCCCCGGACGTTGAAAGAGTCTCTTTCAACAAGAATCAGCAGAAACGGGTAATGGGCAAATTCTGTTGAAGGCTCTCCTTATGACTCCAGCAGTAGTCCTGACGTCAGCCACACGAACGATGCCGTCTGATCCTGGATGGACGGCGACAATTCTACCTAACTTCCACTTAAGGGGTGGTAGGTTATCCTCCTTTATCACTACCAAGGAGTCCAGCTTCAATGCATCTTTGCAGGAACGCCACTTGGTTCTCTGCTGCAACTCGGATACAAACTCCTTACTCCACCGAACCCAAAAATGTTGACGGAGTTGCTCGATTCTTTGGAATCGAGTCAAATGATGGATGGAGTGTTCCTGAAGATCTCGCTGTGGCAGTGAAGTAAGCGGTCGACCGACAAGGAAGTGTCCTGGAGTCAGAGGTGTAAGGTCAGCGGGATCAGCGGACAGCGGCGTCAATGGACGAGAGTTCAAAATGGCCTCAATTTGGATCAGCGTGGTGTTAAGTTCTTCAAACGTGAGGTTACAATTGCCCAACACTCGTTTCAAATGGTATTTAGTCGATTTAACACCCGCCTCCCAGAGTCCGCCAAAGTGAGGAGTATAAGCGGGAATAAAGTGCATCTTAACTCCATCATTAGCCAAATTTGCACCTAAGGAATCGCAATTTGATTTTAAAAATTTCGATAAATCGTTGTACGCGCCAACAAACGAGGTACCGTTGTCGGAATAAATGTTAACGGGTTTACCCCTTCGCGAAATAAACCTATACAAAGCCAGTAAATATTTATTACTAGTTAGGTCACCGACTAGCTCCAAGTGAATAGCCTTGGTGGTGAAGCAAATAAATATCGCTATGTACACCTTTACTAGCCTACAACCGCGGCCTTGCCGACTGGCACACATGATAGGGCCGGCATAGTCTACGCCAACACTTTCGAAAGGGTAACCTCCCGGATGGAGTCGCTGCTGCGGCAAATTCCCCATTAAAGGCGTAACTACGTTACCCTTCATACGACAACAGCGCACACAGTTACGATAGCAAGCCTTAGCTAAATTTCGGCCACCTATAGGCCAATACGATTCCCTAATTGACGCTAATAATAACTGTGGACCTGCATGCATCAATCTCTTGTGCTCGAAATTAAACAATAGCCTAGTAAATAAATGAGTGGACTGTAAAATAATAGGATGTTTTTTATTATATGTGAAATCAGAATTCTCTAAGCGTCCTCCGACACGCATTATTTTATTGCTATCTAAATAAACATTAAATTTGAGAAGGGCGCTTTTTGAAGGTAAACTTTGTTTGTTTGCAAGTAATTTGTACTCTGGAAACGAATCGATTTGACATTTCAAGATAATAACATTTAATGCTTCCTGTAATTCTTCTTCTGTTAGAAACTTAATAATTACAGGCAGTTTCCTGCAAATACGAACAAATCTCAACACATATGCTATGGAACGAACAAGTCTCAAATAATTAGAGAAACGTTTAAAATCTATAAATAACGTGCAAGAACTATTTTCAACAATAGCGCTCAATGAAACTTGAGGTCGCGTTTCGGGTAATGTCTCGATTCCTAAACTTTTAGGTTGAGATGGCCAATTAGTCTTATCATCCTTTAAAAAGTCGGGACCACACCACCATATATGTAACCCTTGCAGAGCATCAATATCCACGCCACGAGATATTAAGTCTGCTGGATTCTTGGTCGTTGGGACATGACGCCAAGTACAATTTCCTACCTTATCTAGAATTTCAGCAACGCGATTGCGTACAAATGGCTGAAGTTTAGAAGGCAACATCTGTAACCATCCCAATACAATGGTCGAGTCAGTCCAAAATAACACCCGATCAAACTTTGATCGAAGTGATTTGACCACCTTCTCATACACGCGACTTCCTACTACGGCACCACACAGTTCCAACCTCGGAATCGTGGTAGGTTTAATCGGTGCCACACGACTTTTGCTTATCAATAAACGGACTACGCATTCACCATCACTGCTAACACTACGTACATAGGCACACGCACCGTACGCACGCTCAGATGCATCCGTGAATACATGCAATTCTAACGTCTGATACGAATCGGACATAACAAAACGTGGGATACGCAAATCGTTCAGAAGATGGAGATCTTTAACAATAGCATTCCAAGCTGTGTTGAGTTCCAGAGACAACGGTTCATCCCATGAAAGATTGTCTAACCACAATTTTTGCAACAAAATTTTCATGGTCACCACAAAAGGAGATATAAGACCCAAGGGGTCAAAAATGCGTGCAATTGCTGAAAGCAAATCACGCTTAGTACTGCCATTAGAAGGCAGTTTAGCTTTAATTAAAAAACCTAGTTCGTCAGAGTCAGCAAACCAGTCAAGACCTAATAGTTTATTGGGCTCACTAGATCCCATACTTAAATCTAATGATGACTGAGAAGTCCCTGAGACTAAAATAGGTTTGTTCGACTTCCACTTGCGAAGTGGCATGCAAGCTGATGCTAGTGCATTGGTGACCTCATTACGAATGAACATCACTTCATTTAAATCATTACCACCCGTGGGCAGATCGTCAACGTAAAAATCGTGTGTGATTATGGTGGCAATCTTATCATTAGTGCACTCAATGCCTAGCTGCTTAAGGCAGCGCGTCGCAAGAAATTGCGCACTCGCCGTACCGTATGTAACGGTGTTCAGTTTAAATACCTTGGCAGGACTGCAAGTGTCGTCACGCCAAACTACCTGTTGCAAGTGCCTATCAGATGGATGTACTACTACCTGTCTATACATCTTTTCAACATCGGCTGACAAGACATACTTATGCTGTCGAAACCGAAGAAGTATAGACAGGAGGTCGTCCTGAACCGTAGGACCCACCATCTGTAAATCATTCAAGGATACTCCTGATGAAGTAGGGCAACTAGCATTGAACACTACACGTAGTTTGGTAGTGGTACTACATTCACGTAGTACCCCGTGATGAGGTATGAAATATGCATTTAAATCTTGTTCCTTGTTTACGGTCATATGACCTAATGACTCATATTCTGCCATAAATTCGTGATATAATTTACTAAAATCGGGTTTAGCCTTAAGTCTGCGTTCTAAGGAATATAAACATTTTGAAGCCCTATGAAATGATTCACCTAGAACAGAAGGGTTCTGTTTCATTGGAATACGGACACAGAAACGGCCGTTCTCTAAACGAGTTGTATTTTTAATAAAATGCTCCTCGCACAATTTTTCCTCTGGCAAATAGTTAGAATGCTGCGAGGTATCCTCTTCGAGGTTCCAAAACCGCGTCAAATTATCACGAATTAATCCTAAGTCATCACTATTACAGGAACTACTAGTTTGAGTAAAATTACAACTCATACTATTACATAGCATACTATTCTTATATAAAATGGATCCAGAGAAGATCCAGCCTAACCTGGTTTCAAATAGTACTGGCTTCCCGACCCCTAGCTTTACTCTTCGCGTACCTAATAAGTCCCAGAATAGATCAGCACCTATTAAAAGATCTACCTCGGAAGGCTTGTAAAAAGTAGGGTCTGCCAAACAAATATCAGTAGGAATATTCAGGTTAGACAAATCTAATTCACGACATGGCATTTCGTTAGTTATTAATGGCAAAACAAAACAAAACAACTTCGCATTATAACTGTTGTTGAGTGACGTCATTTTTACCCGACAAGTATTGCCTACGCGAGAGGTCGCGTTATTTATGCCATAGATCGAGCCATCTATCGGATTTGTTTTTAATTTAAGTAACTTACATAGTCGTTCCGTCATGAAACATGATGTACTACCGCTGTCCAGTGTTGCTCGCACTATATGTTCATAATCATTATGATCATATAATTTTACTAAAGCTGTTGACAATAACACGCCGCGCTCCTTCGTACTGTCGCCATAAGAAGGTGAAATGTTCGCAGATAAGGACACATTATTGGCGTCAGTGTGAGCGGAGAGCGCGGGCGAGACAGACGGTGGTGACGGAAACGAAGTTTTGTTATCAGACATCTTATCACTACGATTACAGTTAGTGTCCGAAGTATGAATTAAAGTGTTATGCCTGCGTTTACATAACTTACAACCCGGTTTTTACAATTGTTAGAAAAGTGACCCGAACGAAAACAGTTGTAACACAATTTAAAACTAGGCACTAATTTACAACGAGCCTCATTACTTAAAGCAAGGAACTGTGAACAATTAGTTAAACAATGGTCACCTTTGCAATTGGGACATAGCTTCGTGACGGATTCAGTGCTTACATTATTAGAATTTTGTGTTACCATTGATTTAATTTTACTCAACGGACCTGATTTAGCGATACCTGGCACGTTGTGTCTTGATATTTCTAAGGTTTCAACTAAATCAGCGCGTGTGCGAATGAAGTGGAGGAATGCATCAAAAGTAATCTTGCTGTCCTTGTCAGTATGACCTTTAAATTCCTCCCATTCACGATAAGACTTCTGATCCAACTTACAAGTAACTAAATATATCAACAATGTATCCCATTGTTTGACTGGTTCACCTAACGCTTCTAACGAACGCAAGTTTTTATTTAATTGGTCTATTAAACCTTTCAAAGCGGCTGAGGACTCCTTTGTGATAGGATCTATATTAAATAAGGCTGACACGTGATTCTGTACCAATAATCTTTTATTGTCAAATCGATCGCATATTAAATTCCAAGCTACATCGTAATTACTAGCAGAAAACTCAATCGACTGAATAACCACAGCAGCAGATCCATCCAGAGAAGCACGCAAATAATGAAATTTGTTGATTTCATCAATCTCGTCATTATGATGGATGAGACTAGTAAAGGTGTCACGAAACTCTAACCAATTGCTATATAATCCATTAAATTTTGGAAGTTGTATGGTAGGCAACTTAACAGGTTTATAAACACTACCACGACTACTATTCCTAGAAACCAAATCATCATCTTTATTACATTCCTTCATTAACTGTTGAGCCCTCGACGATGCTTTATAGTACAACGTCTCGAACTCGGAACGTTCAGACAACTGGGCCTTCACATCATCAACCATACATTCTAACCTCAACTGTACCTCATCGTATTGCTCGTACAACGACTCAATTTTGCCCATACGCAGCTGTAATTCCGTGATATCACAACTGCTTAGTTTCTTGTCATTAAGTGCGTCCAGGTAAGTAATGAATGTAGTTAAGCGACCCTTAAAACTGCCTCGCTTCTTTACTAATTCCTTCTCCTCGGACATACTGGGAAGTGAGTGTTTTCGACCTGAAATGTATACAATAGCAAATAAGTTTATATACTTAAACAGACCTTATGTAGGTACTAAGTTATACGATTGATTTTACTGTGATATAACAATGTAATTAGGTAATTTTTAAAGTAAATAAGATGTGTTATATAAACAATAAATCTGATATCTAACGGAAAGTTGTAAACTTTTATTTATAAATGCCTCAATCTGTAAGTTATGTGAATTAGGATACAGGTAAACAACAAAATATAAAGTACATTACGGGTTAATTAACTAACATTAGTCAATAATTGGAAATAATATCTAACACTAACGAGAATAAACTATGACTGCTGAATACCTACGCATCAACTTACACTTAATTAACTGAATGGTTATCGCTCTAATGCAACAATACAAATTATATAAATGTAGTGTGAATTCCTACTATACTTAAAGCATTATATAATAACAATTGTCGCTAATTGTACGCGTAACATACGAAAATAACGAAACCATTCAAAATGCAAAACGGTACTCAATGAACATAATTTATATTAATACAAGTTTAAAACTGCACTAACCTTTGGTAACTTATAATTAAAGTTAGATACAACCTGTACGAGTGTTGGGTGACGATATTATCCATAAAACTTAACACCGTGAACAAAATATGTACTCAATCCATATACCACGCTGCCGGCGTACATAACCTCTCAAGTCCTTGTAAATTATGTATTTCCGTGCGTCGTTAATATCGCTGATTTCATCAATCTTCGATGTTATATATCACAATACCGCAATCCTGCTCGATATGGACCATGTGCGGGACCAACCAGGACTTGGGAGAAAATAAAACAGGTGAAATATGGATTACTGTGAATAGCGGTGTATTGAGAACAATGACACAAAAGCTACTGGCTATTACATTCGAAAAAACTTAAAAACTATGAACGGACGCAGCGTCGCAACTAGCTGCTAAGACGTGTAGATTAGGCGTTCCAACAGCATGTTTGTATAAACAAGGTTATTGAATAAATAAATGTGTCAAAGACACAAGCTGATTGTTTAGTGCGTGGCACACACTCAATAATTATAGTTGTGTTAACTTTTAAGTCAAATTTAAATATGTTTATTTTTAATTTATAAATACTCAAAAGGGGAGATGTTGGTACAACCCCAATTACTTACTAAATTGATTATCTGTATTTATGGTCCGGGGCATTTCTATGTCTTTCCGGACACAGACAACTGCGAATCAAAATCCCCTTCCGGTGGTCTTTGTCTTCGATGAGGTCTCGCTTACGAGTGGTCGATATTATATTTGATACGGATCAATTCTTTCTAATCAGAATAAATCCACACGAGTGCCAAGTCAAGGAGTTTTATTTAATACTCAACTTACCATAACATCACAACAACTATCGACCTATATCGGTCCTTCCAGCGATGTCCAAGATACTCGAAAAGCTGTTAAACAAAAGACTAACAAATTACTTAGGAACTTTTAAACTGTTGTCAAAAAAACAATTTTATTTTTTATTGAATGGAACAGCAAACAGTTACATTATAAGAACTTATAAATAATTTAGCATTGACAATGTTAGTAATAATATAACCCACAACGCTGTCCACAGGTAGACATAAAAGTTTAAATGAAAAAAAGAAGTGTATCGCTAGGAGTTTTAGTAGCTGTACGAGCAGAAATTTGTTTTTATGAAGCAAACAAAAAAAAAGCTAAAATGTAGGTATAAAGATTACATAATATATATAATGACCTCAGAAAGTTTGATGATTTTCAGAAAGCTCTTTCTGCAAATCATCAAACCATAATATGGGTTATATTTAATAAAGAAGTTCGAGTGAGGCTTTTGATTTTACACATTGGACAACTGAAAATGTCGATGTTTTCAAAGGTACTATTATATCAGTCAACCATTCGGTGGACAGGTGCGCGCTGGCCAGAAATAGTTCGGCATGAATTCACTGCAAAGAGGATACCTGCGCGAACCTGTCGTCTATGAATGGTTCTAGGCACAGCGTAACAAATCATGTTACTTATATCTATACAATTGAATTTATTTCTGACAATTTTATTTAAGATAATGCCTTCAAGGTATATTCTTCGAGAGCCCAGGGGCAGGAGCTTGTACTTGCTGAGTAACTGAGAGTAGGGTAGGTAGGATTTATGGCATCTGTAGTGCATGGCTCATAAACATTTTGATTTACTCCTGATAAATCTACAGAAGATTCTCTAAGAACTTTGACTGAAACTGTTGTTAAATCACTTGATAGTAAATCTAAATGTATTGGATTATTCTTGGACCTTGCGAAGGCATTTGATATTGTTTCTATCCCCAAACTACTTGCTGGGATGGAAAATGTGGGAATACGGGGTATAGCCTTGGATATGTTCAATAGTTAAATGGAAGAACCCAACGTGTAAAAATTGGCTCATATGTAAGTGAAGATGCTCAAATAAAATATGGAATCCCACAGGGAAGTGTACTTGGCCCCCCCAATGTTTTTGATGTACATTAATCAACTGTGCAACTTTCATCTTCATAATGCTAAAATTGTTACCTTTGCAGATGACATGGCAGTAGTATTTCACGGTAAAACTTGGGATGAAATAACTGACATCACAGAAAGTTGCATTAAGCAGATTCTTTACTGGCTCAATAAAAACCACACCTGCCATAGCAGCACTTTGTGCCACTCAGCTCGATCGAGTTGATAGGCTTAAATGTCTGGGTTGATGAAAATCTTAACTGACATCACCATATTGATGATTCGCTCGTGGCTTCTGCCAATAGAATTCGGCAGTTAATGCCTATTTTAAAAAGCTACGCCATATATAGAATTTCAATGTTCTTGTAATAATTTATTATTCATTTTGTCAGTCAGTGTTGGGATACTGTATTTCTGTCTGGGGAGGGGCTCACAAGACATTTCTTCTCAAGCTTGAAAGAGCACAAAGAGCGGCAATCAAAGTAAATATGTCCAAACCAAGACTGTATCCTACTGCAAGACTTTACAGGAAATTTGATGTCCTCACTGTGTATCAATTGTTCTTATTACGCAATTTTATTTATGCACACACCCATTTACCGAATAACAACTCTCAAATAGATAATAGAATAAGAAAAGATATTGTATTCAAAACCATTACACACAAGACAATTTTTGCAAAAAGATTCCCTTATATAATAGCTATATTTACAATAAAATTAGTAAAAATGTGTCCCTAATGAAAATACGGAATATTAAAATTAGAAAGGTAGTGAAAAACTTGTTAGTTGTATTAAATTATCAAGAAACTGAAAACTTCTTAAGTGTTCCTGGGTCACCTTTAACACAAGCAACTTCTAATCCACATGTTACATACCTATAAATCTACCTACACTCACTCATATATACATTCCATAACACGCAGGCATACACACACACACAGATACACACGCACGCACAGATATACACGCACATACACATGCATACACACGTCTCATATAAATATTCTAATTTTAAGTTACTTTTATTTATTTATTTATTGTCTAATTGTATAGTTAATTATGTCGTAATACCTAATTAACTAATTTATGATAGTAACGGATTGTTGCACAATTATATTGTTTTTAAGTAAATATATCAACCACGAATTGTTACTGTTGCTTATAGCACAGGTATCATAACCTAGTTTAAGTTTAAATTTATTTGAACCAATAAACGTTATTATTATTCTTTGTTTAACTTTTTTCTTATTGATTACAATATTTTAAATATTTTTACAAAACACATACAAAACAGAAAACATTTAAAAATATAAAAAATACAAGCCCACCGGTATCGGGAACAGGGTCTAAGCTACCAGCGGTCAGGGCTCCAGAGAGAGGAACCTCCTAACCATGCGAGCCGTGTCCAGCAGTATTGCTTTCTGGATCAGGCCCTTAACCCAGCTGCCTAACGAGAGCCTCCTAAGGTGTTGGTCGAGGCTCGTGGCTATTAGGCTATTGGCCAACACGACTATCGGTACAATGATCGCTTCCAAGAAACTCCTTACGCTACCATTCTTCCCTGCAGTCCTTAGTGTCAAGCATTACAGGCTTGCGCCAGTTCTCACTCGCCAAGGAGAGTGGATGAGTCCCTTGTCCACTGCTACTACATCTCGATGCATACAAATATTCCCTGAGATTGCAAATCTCGCGGTTGTGGAGGTTTCTGGCATTTAAAAAGCCTCAGCCTCCATACTTCCGGGGGATATACAATCTCATGACCGACGACCGTGGGCGATGCATTCGATATGCAGTCAGCAGTGTACGAACTCGCCAGTCCAAGGCGTCGAGTTCCGTTTGAGTCCATTTGAGTATGCCGAAAGAGTACATCAATATGACCCAACCTTTGAAGGCGCGCACCTGGTTTCCGCCTGAAAGAAGGCTGTTCAATACCTTCTTCAGGCGGCCAAAGAAGCGTTCCTTCAACGATTGCTTCATGTCAGTAGTGCTGATACCTTACGCTTCCGACATACCCAAATACTTACAGGTTTGTTTGTAGAGAGGGATCTCAGGTTTATGGAATCCGCGGGTTGAATTCCCACGGATTTCACAATCTCCCCTCGCTTTACATGCATGACCGCACATTTGTCTACACCAAATTCCATCCTGATGGCGTTACTAAAAGTTTCAGTTATCTTCAGTAGCTCCATCAGCTGAAGATGGCTGGGGGCAAAGAGGTTTAGGTAGTCCATGTAAAGGAGGTGAGATATAACCTGACCACCTCTCTTCAACCGATAGCCCAGCCCTGAATTCTCCAGCAGTATTTTTAGAGGATTCAGGGCTAGGCAAAAGCAAAGTGGACTTAAACTTTCGCCATGGAATATATACACGTTTCTCGATTCTTACAGGTTCGCTATTCCTCTGGATATTTCGACATCCTGGATAGCGAAGAACTGTGCTCCATTGCCCCATACACAACATCAGGAAAGTGCGTAGAATTGTATCTATTTTATACAATTCTAGCATCCTCATGAGCTATGTATGAGGCACCGAGTCATAGGCCTTCTTATAATCTATCCAACATGTCGACAGATCCTTTCGGGAACGCCAGACCTGTTGGCTAATGGCCATATCAATAAGGAGTAGCTCCTTAGTACCGCGGGACCCGTTCCTGCATCCATTCTGTGAGACCGATATGATCATTGTTGTCAAGAGGTTACCTCTCAAAAAGTCATCAGGTGAAGATAAAATATCTAATCGGATGATTATAGAAGCGTGTAAAACAGCCGTTGATGCGATTTTAACCGTTTACAACCGTTGTATTCCGGAGGGCGTATTTCCTCGTATTTGGCGACGCGGATTTATACGAATAATCCCGAAAAGTGGCAACAAACCCCCGGATGACCCGAAGTCGTACCGGCCCATAACATTACTTCCATCTTTGGGAAAACTCCTGGAGCGCCTTATCGTTCCACGGTTGCTACCGGACGGACCAAAATTTCATAATAATCAATTTGGTTTCACTATTAGAAAATCTACCGTAGACGCGGCCCTTACTGTTCGGAAAATAGTTAATACATCTGAACATAAGTATGTAATTGGGATTTTTCTAGATATTTCTGGGATTTTGATAACGCATGGTGGCCAATGCTATTACTTAAAATGAAAACTCGAGGCTGCTATAGAAATATATACAATTTAGTTTACTCTTACTTTTTAAATGGTTCCGCGAAACTCAAACTCGGCCATCATTCCATGTCGCAGTCTCTCACCATGGGATGTCCTCAGGGTTCGGTTATTGGTCCACTTTTATGGAATTTAGGCTTTGATGAATTCCTCGCTATTCCGCTTCCAAGCGGCTGTTCATTAACCGGTTACGCGGACGACGGTCTTCTGCTCATTCAATCAAGTACTCGAGCTGGACTCGAGAACTTGGCTGACATTTGCCTACGATTAATATCTCAGTGGGAGGATCGTAACCGCCTGACCTTTGCTCCGCATAAAACTTATCAGCTCATTTTGAAAGGTAATCTTAAATCGTGTGCTACTATTAAATTTAATAACGTTCCGGTAAAAAGAAACAAGTCCGTGTGCTATCTTGGTCTAGTGTTAGATAGGAATTTTGCATTTATAGATCATATTAAAATCGTCGGTGAAAAAGCAACCAGTACTGAGGAGGAGTACAGTTAGTACTGAGGCCTTACCGGTACTTGCTGGCGTACTTCCGGTCGACCTTGAAGTGCAGCGACGTGCTGCAATGTACTATTTCGCAAAAAAAACCATGGACGCGGACTTTTTAACGCGGAGTGACCGTGCCAAAATCTCTAGATTATTTAAACCACATATTGACGTCTGGGAGGAACTTTTATCCGAATGGCAATGTAGGTGGGATAATTCCATCAAGGGCCGACACCTCCACCAACTCTTTCCATCCATTCGCGTGCGGCTGGCCAGGGCGTGGCTGGAGGTGGATCACTGTGTTGCCCAATTTCTCACAGGGCATGGTAACTTTAAAAGTAAATTATTTTCCTTCAAGCTTGTTGCCTCGCCATTATGTCAGTGTTCTACATCTGACTGCGAATATGTACAATCTGCACATCATATCTTATGGGAGTGTATTCTTTGGCAGAATGAACGAAATACTATGTTGAATAATGTACAGGCTGTATCAGGAGCTGTTTATTATACGGACCTTGTGGAAACTAGAACAAATTTCCGTGCGTTCAAGCGCTTTTGCCATACCTATTATTGGAATCAAATATAACAGCTCACAATGTTAGGACCCATTAATATATTAATATCGCCATGGTATCTGGAGGCAAAAGTTCTCGTGCACATATGGGAGTGGTGCGAGGAGGCGAAACACCGTTGCCGCGACAAATCACGGCTCGGCGGTCAGAGCTCCGGCAGGATCTCATGGCGACATGGAGAGAGCGACTGTCGCAATCCAGCGCTGGGCACGCCACAATTGAGGCGATAAGGCCCCTCTTTGAGGAGTGGCTGGAGAGGCCTCACCTTCCGCCTGACGCAGGTCCTCACCGGACATGGATGTTTCGGGAGGTTCCTGTTCAGGATAAGGCGGGAGGAAACGCCCGGGTGTCACCATTGTGTGGATCGCCCGGAGGACACGGTGGAGCATACGGTGGAGATCTGTTCCGCTTGGGCGGAGCACCGCCGTGTCCTCGTAGAGGCGATCGGCAGTGGTGACCTCTCGCGTCCGGCCCTGGTTCAGGCCATGGTACGGAGCGAGAGGGCATGGGAAGCCGTCACCTCCTTCTGCGAAGCAGTAATGCTCGCGAAGGAGGAGGCGGAACGCGTGAGGGAGACGCAACGGAGACGCCGTCACGCCCCCAGCCACCGCAGGAGACGTCCCAGGCGTCAGGCGTCGCAAGACGATTTCCGGCCACCGTAGGCGCGGGCTTGCTCGGGCCTGGTCCTTATCGGACGGCGAGCTACCCGCTGCTCGCCGTCCGATAAGGACCAGGCCCGAGTCGACGGCGCGTAGTGGAAGCGCCTCAAAGAGATGTCAGCAGAACTGACGGGGTCCGCTAGGGCTGATGCCTGTCTGGGTCGCGGATAAATTTGAAAAAGAGTTACCGCGGCCCTGGCTCAAGCAACTGAAGGAACACGGGTGGGTTTTAGTCAGTAAAAGTCTGACACGGCCTCCCGCTTCACCCAGAGCGGGAGAAGTCACTGGATGACATCCAAGCGAAAAAAAAAAAAAAAACGGACCCATTAATATTAATGCAAATTTTTATGCGTGGTGCTAGGCAACTGGGCTTATCCCAGTTGTAAACGACCCTTTGTGCCTATTGGTCTTGTTTGTTCTGTCTCCTGCTTGATATGGAGGGAAGTGAAAATTTGTATTTTTCTTACTCCTCCATTTTCTTTTCTGATTAATTTCGTTGCGGGATCCAAGACAGTTAAATTCATTCTCCGGGACTTCGTCGAGCTTCATTTCCTCGGCGCTTTTCTGGTGGTCGCCACTGTTGATTCTGGCTTTCAGGAGTTGCAGTGGTTTGGGAATAGTGCGGTGGGATTGTCGCAAAAAAAAAAACACCGATTTGATCGAGTTATCGTCGACGTGTTTATTAATTTTAGCTCTCAAAATGGATGTAAAACCTTATAGACCGTTAGTAAACATGTAATAGGTCTATAATTTTTGGGTTCCGCGGTACTACCAGACTTGAATAATTTGATTGTGATTTTGTGTGCTGTGCTGTGTCTTTTGTATGCGCTGAATAAATAATTTATCTATCTATCTTTATCTACTTGTGGAGCAGGTGGGTTATTCCTGTTGTAAGGAACTTGGGTAGTGAACCAGACTCCAAGGCTGCCTGATACTAAGATGCCAAACGAGCGTGCGACCTTTGTAACCATTTGATCCAGAAGTTGTACAGCCCGTCCGGCCCTGGAGGTTTCCAGTTTGGCAACGGAAGGACTGCACGGGCTACATCTTGGGTTGATCGTTATAGCCTCCATTTTTTGTATTGGATCGCACGCTCGTTCGACCTTCCGAGTCCATTTACCCTCGGTGTGACTGACAGGCTTGTTATTATTATTATTATCTTGAAAGTTTCAAATAAGAACTTGTGTTAATGAACAGGAAAGGAAGGAAATACAGGACGTAACATCCAAGTTGTATTTGACCTCAACGATGATGATATACTCAAGGGCTACCGAAAAGTTAATCATGCTAAGAGGAACACCAAGAAGAGCCAGCCCCTGGCAATTATATTCGGATTCCGTGAAGGCAAACGAGACCAGTGGCTGCTGGCTACAAAAACAAAATAAAAAGCCTGCAAGGACATGGCGGGATAAGATGACATAATACTTGTGCATCGGCCATCCGTTCTGCGAGCAATGCGCCCTGCCCACTGCCATTTAAGTTTCACAATTCTTGGGGCTATGTCGGTAACTTTGGTTCTCCTGCGGATATCCTCATTTCTGATGCCATCACGCAAAGAAACTCCTAGCATAGCCCTCTCCATTGCCCTTTGGGTGACTTTAAGCTTTCTGATGAGGCCCATTGTGAGCGACCACGTCTCGATCCCATAGCAACACAATCATTGGCAACACACTCTGGTCGTCTCTGACTTTTGTCTTGAATTACTGCGGTAAATTGGACGAAAAGATACCGCGTAATTGCCCGTACGCCGCTTAGCTAAGTCGGAATCGACGGATGACCTCTTTCTCGAAGTTAAACCTACCCAACTGGACTGTTTGTCCCAGGTAGACATAATCATCTACAACTTCGAGTGTAGAGTCTCCGATCTTGATAGGAGTGGGTGTTACATGGGCATTCACCATGACCTTGGTTTTGTCCATATTCATTTTTAAACTCACTCTTTCGGAAGTTCTACTGAGGTCATCTAGCATTGTACTGAGGCCCTCTATGGTCTCAGCCATGACCATTATGTCATAACGAATATGAGTGATGTACTCGCCACATACGTTGATGTTTGGCGTGTATAAAGGCGTGGTTGAAGGGCGTGTAGAGTTAGAAGCATGGCTATACATGACATCTAAAAACTTTTTGACAGTGCGAGCCATATATGGTATCGGCTTGCTTGGCAACATTTTACATTAAAATGTATTTGGTCGGATATCACTTATTTTTGTAAGTTGCTTATGACAATATGTTTTTATTTTCTACATTTTCTCCATCCCCTAATTTAAAGAATGGGGGGTTAATTGATATAAATCCTGAAATATGATTTGTATTATTTGTAACAAAGAGTCCCAATATCAATTTTCATCAAAATTTAAGAAGTTTCATAAAAACTTCCATCTCCTAGTTTAAGAATTGGGGGTAAAAAAAACAATTTTTAGTTTTTTTTTGTTGTTTGTGTACTAATACTAGCTTACATACCAAATTTCAGCTTTATAGAACTTCAGAAAGCACACGGTAGGTAACGCAGACTCTAACTGACTATTTCTTTCAACACGATGGCAAACTTAATTGACACTCTTTAGAGCCATGACCAAAAAAGGCCACCACTACCTTAGATATAACCCTTTTAAAAAACCTACCCAAAAACTCATCTTAAGTTAATCTCACCGGAAAAACCACATGGCTTAACTCCAAATAATTTATCGAACAAAACTTATTAATATTATCTTGTTACCATCATCATACCGGGACGCCTCTAATTGAAATAGTTTGTAAATTATCCGCCGCCATCATACCGCGGTGCTCCATTCAGACGTGCGTGATGTCTTCCAACTAAATCACTGGAGGATACATGAGTTGGTAACTATGTACAGTACTTATATAAAGACATACCTACCCTACAATACGCCAGCCATTTTCAAGATACAATGTTTACTAACAAAGTAAAACAGCTTTTTTTAGGGAAACCATCTACGCAACAACATAAATAAAACGAATTCGATATAAAATGTTGTGTATCGATTTAACTGAGTTAGTACAGATGAAAAATAGTATGAGAACATAAAATATCCAAGTTCATAAGACTAAAAGATTAGATTAGAGCGAATCTAAAATTTTCACCCCTGATGTCAGTTGATAGAGCTGTCAGTGCGTTGTTAGTAAATACTTCACCTTCATCTTGGCCAGAGTATAGTTACATATTTTTGGGTAATCTATTATGGGCATAACTTTGTGCATCTATAATGCACTTTACTATAGAACTTGCTCATTATGTACCACAACTACAAAGTGAAAAATAAAAACATTTTTACAAAAAAAACATCCGACTTCTAAAAAAACACTACAAAGTGAAAAATTACTTCAATTACGGAAGTCGGCGGGTGTCAAAAAACGAAGAAACACAAACAGTATCACCGCCTTTTGTAATTAAAATTATTTTTCACTTTGTAGTGCTTTTTAGGAAGGCGGTAATTTTTTGAAAACCTGTTAAACCTGTTAACCTTGTTACCACCGAAATTTGAATGTTTAATTATACCGCGCCCGATCTAAAAATGTTAATATTATAAGGACTCGGTATATTTCTTAACGAAAAAATCGCTTATTTAAAAGCTTTTTACTAGGTTGCCATGTATGTAATGCAAAAGAATTTTAAATCAGTTATCCTCAACCGATTATGTTGAAATTTTGCAAACACGTTTGATTTGGATGACAATGCACTATAAGCTAAAAAGCTTGTCACAAAAACCTTTTTTAAAAAAAGGTAAACATTATTACAATCAAATATTTGTCAATCAGAATATAAATAATTGACTGTCTAATTGAATTGAGTATAGTACTGAGATATTTAGATTGGAGCCAAGATAAGTAAATGATTCCAAAACATCTTGATTTGTTTACATTTGAAATTGCAATGGTGCGTGGGTATTAATTTCGTCAACAAGCTACAATTAATTAAAGTCTACAGAACATTGACATCTGATTTGAGGTCATTACTTCAAAAATATGGACGCATCCAGAGTTCACCACACCTCGACTGCCTGCCTCGTAGGTGTTGTGGTCGCAAAGTACGACTGCTGATCCTTAAGCCCTGAGGCCCTAGACAAGTCACATTTTATCAACGAAAGCGTGGTGATAGCGATTATAAAAAAAGTTAATAAAAAATTCTAAAAACCCGACTGCTTAAGATGTGAACTAATAAGACGTAAACAAGAAGAAAATCATGCTGTGCAGTCGGAGGATACATATTCGAAAGCTGACTGACCAAAACCAGATGTATTTTGCAATTGCACAGAATGTTTTTCTTTTTGTTGACCTCTTTCTTTTGAGTTCGTTTCTTAAGCAGTAGGTTTTTTTTTAATTTTGTAATTAACTTTTTTATTTATAACATTTAGTTAACATTTTTTTTTCGAAATGACGAAACGATTGACGTAGGAATCATCTAAATTGGCCAAAGCGTTTGGTCTTTAGTATGCCAAATACGAACATACATACATAGATTGATAAACACATTACTCTACTTCGGCAGTCGGGTAAAAATGACAGAAATGTATGGGAATGTCAAACGCTATCGAAATGTCACGTAATCAATCTCTTACATGTTGCCATTTTGACCATCGCCAAACCTAACATCGAATGAAAGTCTTGTCTAGAACCTTCTGGATTCAAATATTGAGTCGGGAATTGTATATTAATTGTATTGAAGTGTTAAACTGGTGAAAAGTGTGTGTAAGTTCTCGCTATATATGCCCAACATAATACTTATTTGTTTATTAATTTAGGATCACCAACGAGTAACATAAGAATTAAATTGAAAAACATTATAACATGTTACGCACACTCAATTATAGTTTACCACAGCTTACAAATTATTGAGTATATATAAATTAAAATTAAAACAACACTCCGATACAGATTAGATGCAATTAATGTTAAGATTAAGATTATGTCCAATCAGCGATAAATAAATATAGACGATGTCAAATTAGATCATTCAAATAAAAATACAGGTTATCTAAAATTTAATTAATCAGAAATAAAAAAATAAAGGAGTCAAATAAAATAAAAAAATACAGATTATGTCAAAGTAAAATATTTTTTTTATTAAATCAAATTAATAATTAAATAAAGTCAAATAAAAAAAAACAAATTAAAATATACAATTTCAAATTAAATACAAAAAAGATAAAATTAAAATAAATTAGTTAAATAGTTAAATGTACCGTATAGTGACGGACGTAAAGAATTTTACCATCCCATATCTGCCCGTGGGTGTAGGAAGAGGTGACTAAGGGAAACACCAGAGAGTGGGCAGCAGCGTTCTCTGTGTACTTTACCAACAAACTGCGATCGCCAACCCGCCTGCCAAGCGTGGCGATTATGGCAAATCTCCCCAAACCAAAATGAATATCACAACAAAACAACGGTCCCTAGTGCCCGGCAGCCCGTCTACCCTCGGCTACGGTAGCGGTCGAGGCGATGGCGTGGCAAAGAGTGCAAAGAATCCCCGGAGTGGACCCGGTGACTGGATCTGGAAACATATAACTCGCGAACATTCCGGACCGACGAGAAGATAGCCGAACTCGAGGAAGAATTGAGCAGGTTACCATGGAACATTATAGGGTTATCTGAAGTCCGAAGAGAGAGCATCACGGCCGAACTCCTGACAGCGGGTGGAAAACCGGGTCCTCAAAGCCCTTCAGAAGCTGTTTGATTCCGTCATTCTCGAGGGGAGGACGCCAAAAGCATGGTGCAGGGGTGTGGTGGTGCTCTTCTTCAAGAAGGGTGACAATGCCCTACTGAAGAACTATAGCCCATCTCACTTCTTAGCCATGTCTACAAGCTGTTTTCAAGAGTCATCACGAATCGTCTCGCGCGCAGGTTTGATGATTTCCAGCCTCCCGAAAAAGCCGGATTCCGTAAAGGCTTCAGCACCGTAGACCACATACATACGCTGCGGCAGGTTATACATAAGACCGAAGAGTACAACCTGCCTCTCTGATTAGCGTTTGTGGTCTACGAGAAAGCCTTTGATTCGATCGAGACTTGGGCTTTACTGCAGTCTCTCCAACGGTGCCAAATTGTCTACCTACATCGAGGTATTGAAGTGTTTATACAAAAACGCCACCATGTCAGTTCAACTTCAAGATCAGACCTCAGAACCCGTACTTTTGCAGCGAGGTATGAGATAGGGAGATGTTATATCTCAAAAACTGTTTACCGCTGCAATGGAGGCCGTCTTCAAGGTTCTGGACTGGAGAGGGCTACGCATCAATGTCAATGGCGAGTACATCACTCACCTTCGGTTTGCCGACGAGGTTATGGCTGAGACCATGGAGGACCTCAGTACAATGCTCGATGACCTCAGTAGAGCTTACGAAAGAGTAGGCATTAGGATGAACATGGAAAAAACCAAGGTGATGCTGAATGCCCATATTACACCCACTCCTATCAAGGTCGGAGATTCTACATTCGAAGTTGTAGGCGACTATGTCTACCTGGGACAAACGATCCAGTTGGGTAGGGGCCAACTTCGAGATAGAGGTCAACCGTTGAATCCGACTCGGCTGGGCAGCGTTGGGGAAAATGCGCGGTATCTTCTCGTCCAACTTACCACAGTGTCTCAAGACGAAAGTCTATGACCAATGTGTGTTGCCAGTGATGACATATGGCTCTAAAACGAGGTCGCTTACAATGGGCGTTACAATCAGAAAGCCATACCTTTGGATTACAATCAGAAAGCTTACAGTCACTCAAAGGGCAATGGAGAGGGCTATGCTCGGTGTTTCCTTGCGTGATCGAATCAGAAATGTAGAGATCCGCAAGAGAACCAGGGTTACCGACATAGCCCGAAGAATTGCCAAATTTAAATGGCAGTGGGCAGGGCACATTGCTCACAGAACGGATGGCCGATGGGGCAGCAAGGTTCTGGAGTGGCGACCGCGAACCGGAAGACAACGTCTTTTCGTTGAAAGGCTTTCTAACAGGTGGACCGATGACCTGGTGAGGGTTGCGGGGATACGCCGGTTGTGAGACGCATGGAACCGGTCAAAGTGACGACGCTTGGGGGAGGCTGATATGATGATGATGAGTTAAATAGAAATAAATGGATAAAATTAAAATTAAAATCAACATTAAAATACAGATTGAAAGCTAAAGTAAATTTTATTGGATTGGAGTAAATGGAGGATTGTACTTAAGTTTTATTTTTAACCCAGCTGCAAGGAAAAGGTTATGCTTTTTTCTCGTATCTTGTATGTATGTATGTAATATTTTTTCAGGCCAGTTGACGGATTTTTATAATTAAGACATCGTTAATGAAGGATATCAGTATAAAATTTCTACTTTCTAGAGGTGATTACAAAAATATATAAAATAAAATAATAACAGCCTTTTTATTTCCCTAATAAAATCCAATTTACAATAATATTACGATTAAAGAGCATGCAATTTATGTATTAGTAAAATAAAATAAATCATTTATATATAATCGCAGGAAAGAGTGACCTTTTATAGAATTAAAATGAAATCCGATAGAGGGTACAACGCATATAAATTATTTGTATCGAAATGCAGAATACATTTATATGTCAATCTATGGCCGGACGGAATCATTTCCGCCGTTTCGTGAGTTTGATGAGTATGAGAAAGGGGCCACATGTGCAAAATTTTAATGGAACACAACCAAAACAGCATACTGGCTAGTTTTAATTGCAAAAATGTGAAAAGGAGTGTGGAATGTGTGAGATCACTGTGCGAGCGCGCGGACGTGGTAGCACTTCAGGAGACGTGGCTGGTGCCACATGATCTGCCTTTCCTGGGCAGCATCAACGATAAGTTCACCTATACCGGAAAGTCGGCGATTGACTTATCGTCCGGAGTAAGGCGAGGGAGACCTTTTGGTGGCGTCGCGATTCTGTGGCGAAAAGTTTGTTTACGAAAGTGACGATTGTGTATTGTGAAAGTGATCGTATTACGGCTATTAGAGCGACTACAGGTGTGAATCGTGAATATGTAGTTATATGTGTGTACATGCCTACCGACCAGTCTGACAACTTACCAATGTTTACGAATTGTCTAGGAGAGATTAGTGCTATTGTACAACATAATAATGTGGAATCAGTATTTATTCTGGGTGATTTTAACGCGCACCTATCCGCGCCTTTTGGTGTCGGGTTGTCTCATTTTTGTGACGATAATAAATGGATTTGCGCAGACATAGCTAAGCTTGGTAGGTCCAGATACACATACGTTCTATAGTGATGCACATGGTTGTAAGCGCTGGTTAGATCACTGCTTAGTCACGGAATCAGCCTGGCAAACAATAACTAGCATTAATGTTGAATATGGAGTGTATTGGTCGGATCACTTACCTTTAATGGTTAAATGTAATCTTGACGTAATTAAACCTAAGTGTATTTCTGACGATTGGATTTCTAATGACATTTTGTGGGGTGATAGAGAGTGACGAAATACTCGTAGGAATTTATTATGACATCTGTAATAGTAAACTAAAAGACCTTCACTTCCCTAATTAATTTTGTGTTTGTGCAGAGAGTTGTGTAGTAATTGTGAACATAGATATATTATTGACAATTTATATAATGACATTGTTAACATTTTATGTGAGGCATCTGTGCAAAGCAAGAAGGTGAGAAAGTTTATAAAGGGTAAAACGGTAGTGGGTTGGAATAAACACGTGAGAGAAGCTCATAGTCAGGCTAGGCAGGCATATCAAAAGTATATAGAGCATGGTAAATCTGAAAGTGGACCTGTTCATGACAACGTGTATCTTACTCGGAAAGTGTTTAAATCTAGACTGAAATACTTTCAAAGCCACCAAGACCCGCTTAAAATGGATATATTAGCCTCACAGGTTAGAGATAAAAACTTTCGAGCTTTCTGGAAGGGTACTAAGAAGATGAACGGTAGGGTCAGTTTGCCAGTGACTGTGGGCGAGTGTAGTGAGCCTAGGGATATAGCTAACCTATTTAAACATCATTTTAAAGTCGAGTCACCACTTGCCGACAGTTCTGTTGCCGCGGACGTTGAGACCGTGACTGCGTGTGAGAACCCGATTGGATTTTCTGCTAAAGATGTGAAAAATATTATTAATAACTTGAAACGTGGTAAATCGCCGGGTAGTGACGGACTCAGCATTGAGCACCTGCAGCAGGCGGGCAAACATTTATTTAGAGTACTGGCTATGTTTTTTACTTTTTGCATGCGTCACTCTTACTTACCACCTATCGATTTTGCAGTGCCTCGGGCATGTTTGCCGACGCGAGGGTGGATGACTTTTAAGTATATATATATACGTGACGGGTGAGACTGAGTCTCGCCCGTCACGTATCTCCGATTCCATTCAGCAAGCGATTCCAAACGGATCTGTCGCTTGATAAATGAAATCGGACATTGGTCGTAGTCCGGCTTCCTCCGTAACGACAATGCTGCTTCCTTTGCTAACTCGTCCGCTCGCTCATTCCCCGGCAGGCCCGCGTGGGCCTTGATCCAGAACAAAGACACAGCTTTGCTCTGGCCCAGGGCTTTAGCCAAATTGGCGCGCGCGTGAACCGCCAGGGGATGGAGAGAGCCATGGTTTGCAAGCGTCTCCAATGCTGACATTGAGTCGCTATACAAATCATAGCTCGCCTCTTGCCGCGCGAGGATCACTTCGGTCGCTTTGAAAATGGCCAGGAGTTCCGCCTGGTAGACTGTGCAGTACGCGGCAAGGCAGAGCTTGAGGCTCCGGACTTCGCCATCATTATCCCAAATGGATAATGCGGCTCCGACCTTCCCCTCAATCTTGCTGCCGTCGGTGAAGATTCGCACCGTCTGCACATTGTTACTATCTAGTAACGTTTGATCTGCCAGGCACATGAACTCCAGGGGCATTTGTGTAGCTGGATGAGGAGCTTCTGCAAACCTCACCGCACTCTCGATCTCCCTATCTCCTGGCACAAACCGGGATGACCCTCTCCTCGCTTCATACAGGGCGGCTGCCTCTTGTATGCGCAGGTCTAGAGGTAGAATCCCGGACAGTGCCAGTGCCGAGTTCAGAGAGACTGTGCGGTACGATTTGCAGAGCTTCTGAGCGAATCCTCGTTGGACAGAGCCTAGCTTCTTCCGTATCCCAACTTTTTTCGTGGCGGGAGCACAGGCAGCAGCCGCGTACGTAACTATGGGTTCAATTGTGGCTGTGTAGATGATGTGTATGATTTCTGCACTCAATCCCCAACTAACTTTAGCAACGCGGGATAGCTGTTTGTAAATATTAGCTGCCTTCTTGCAGACGTTCGCGGTATGCTCACTGAAAGTGAGCTTATCGTCTATGGTTAGACCAAGCAACTTCATTTTTCTGACCATACCGATGTCGACCCCGGCCATGCTCAGTATTGGAGTGTCGTACTTAAGCTTATTGGTTATGGTCATCGCACAGGTTTTGTGCGGTGCAAACCTCAGCTTATTTCGGACACCCCAATCCTGAACATGGGCGAGGGCTGCATTGGCGGTTCTAGAGACTTCAGTCGCCGTGTCCCCATCCACGACCAAGACGATGTCATCCGCGAACGCCTGCACGAAGATCCCGCGCCGCTCCAACTCCTGCAGTAGTGGGTCTAGGAGGAGATTCCACAGGATTGGACCGCCGATTGACCCCTGAACGCAGCCCTTGCCAGTCTCTCTCGTGCATTCCTCCCCGGCATAACAAACCCTAACCTTCCTACTGTCAAGATAGCTGTCTATCAGCCGCCTGATGTTGACCGGGCACTTTTCCTCAGCCAGCCTGACTTTTCCGGTCCGGCCGGGTAGGTAGGGTAGGGTAGGTAGGGTAGGATAGGTAGGGTAGGTAGGATAGGGTAGGTAGGGTAGGGTAGGTAGGGTAGGTAGGGTAGGTAGGGTAGGTAGGGTAGGTAGGGTAGGTAGGGTAGGGTAGGGTAGGTAGGGTAGGATAGGATAGGTAGTGTAGAGTAGGTTGGGTAGGTAGGGTAGGGTAGGTAGGGTAGAGTAGGTTGGGTAGATAGGGTAGGGTAGGTAGTTTAGGGTAGGTAGGTTAGGGTAGTGTAGGTAGGGTAGATTAATGTTAGGTGTTTTTATGGCAAAACAAAGTTTGCCGGGTCAGCTAGTAGATTATAATTATAACTCAATAGATCAGATACTATGCGTCTAGTAGACTCTATAAAGGTACTAGGTAGTATAATGAAAAGTAAAGCCATTAAAATAATACTCGAATAAATTATTAAATAACACCCTATGTTCAATTCCCACTCGGTGGAAAAAAAAAATTGGGAAACGGATAGGGAAATAAACTCAAAAATTAAAATAACTAAAAATTTTTAGGAAATATCTTACTTATAAATTAAAAAAAGTATATGTTCATCCACATGCTATATTTATTTAAAAGCGGGATCGGGTGGGGAGTGGACGGATACAAACTTTACCAAACAATGGTTGGAAATACCAAAAGGTGAAGATACTGACACCGAGTAGTGGTCTGGATCTGTTGTCAGAAGAAGGTCCAAGCAATTGGCTGTGTGCTTTTCAACATCCGGCACCCTCGTTGCCCACTGGACCAGCTGGGCGAGATTTAAAGCAGGCGCAAGCTTTCTCATCTCCCGCCCAGCATGATCGGTGTACTGGTACGGGAAGTGCCACTCCTGGTGGTCTGCATTGAAGTCCCCCAGTAACACTAATTGGGCGGAAGTGTACCGCTGCTACGCCGTATCAGCCGCCTCACTAAGATACTCAGTGAGCCTGTCTCCTGATCTCCGCTGTGCGAACGGTAGACACAGGCGTAGATAACTTTTTCATGGCCTGTATCCACCATAGCCCACAGCACAGAAAACCTAGAGTCCTCAAGGTTTCGGAGACGCCGATAATAGATGTCGTCTCGGGCGTACATGCATACACCAGCGCGTGACTTAAAATTGTGCTCCAGGGCAAACCCTGGGTACGTAAGGTACGATATGTCTTATGGACATCTGATCTGCGTCTCCGAGAGGAAAAAGAGAGCCGGCTTATCAGTCTCAAGGTGATGATGGACTGCTATGAGATTGGAGTGCAGACCTTTGTTATTTGTGAGGTGCACTTTGAGTCGGAGGGAGTGCAGCCGCTGTTAAACTCTAGTATGCTTTTTCCTTGACATTTTTTATAAGAGTGAAGGGTGAAGTGAAGAGAAGGAAGTGAGGTAAATAAATAATAATAAATAATAACTTTATTGACATATAAATATTATAACCATACATGTGAAGCCTCTGACTCCCGTGCTAGGCGAACCTGTGTTACAGGAATCAGTGCCCTCCGCTGATATAAATCAATACACATTTCAATTTTTATGTAATAGAACACAAGGAGTAAGTAACACTACTAGTTATTGAAACAGTAAAACTAAACAATAAAAAGAAGCAAAGCGAACGTGCGAGCGTGTGATTGTGAGTGTGTATGTAATTATGTGTGTGTGAGTGTGTGTGTGTGTATGTATGTGTGATAGTGAGTGGACGTTTGAGTGAGCGTGTGGGTATCTTATATAATCTTGATGAACTTTAATTGTTCAAATTATACGCGTCTTTTATGGTTCTGATAAAAATAACTTTTCAGTGTCGTCATAACTTAATGACTGAAGCCATGGTCTTAGAATTTGTTTCACTTTATATAACGTGAGCTTATAAATTGAGATAGATTTATTAACCCGGTTATAGATCTTTGAATTTAACGCACAAAAGTGTCTGGACGCGAGTGCAGTGCGACATTTGGTAACTTTGCAAACTGGAAAACCAGTGAGTCTATTTATTGCATCTAAGCTTATTGGCAACATGTGTCTACGTAGGATAGTACGGAGGACATATAATTGTCGAACCGTAAGTACATGGGCTTCCGAGTACAACTTTCTAGTGGGATAGATTTGTTTTTTGAAGGACATCATTTTAAGTACTGCCCGTTGTGCCCGTTCCGCTCTAAGCATAGCTGTCTTAAATGTCCCTCCCCATACTGGAATACAGTAGGTAATTATAGACTCACATAACGTGAGGTAGACCTTGTCCGCAGAATGTCGTAGTTCTTTAAACAAATAAATAAGCTTACGGAGCCTGGAACATAAAGCATCCATGTGTGATCGCCAGTCAAGCTTTCCGTCTATATGGACTCCTAGATATTTGATGTGAGGTACCAAGGTGAGGCTAATACATTTACATTGAGTAGGATCTGTGCATAAATGGTATTATATTTGTAGTAGTTGGAGGCTTGGGGCAGTTTGTTGGAGAGAACTATATGATTTTTGTTTTAGCAATATTTAGTGTCAGCATGTTGTTGCTTAGCCAGTCCATTATACTACGCAATGAAGATTCAACTCTATCAGTCAACTTGGTCCAGTCTCTGTCATAAATAAGAAGTGCCGTATCATCAGCGTAGGTGAAAATATCTCAATGGATGATAGGTAATTGGCAGAAGTCATTAATGTAGATTTGGAAGAGGATGGGCCCCAAAATACTGCCTTGTGGTATGCCGTAGCAAACCGGTTCCTCTTAACTGATAAGGTCTTCAATGTTTACGCATTGACTACGGCCACTTAGGTAACTTTTAAAAATATCCAGAGCCAAACCACGTATTCCTATATGCTCCATTTTGGCCAAAAGTTTAGGAATTGAGACGGTATCGAAGGCCTTAGTGAGGTCCAGAAAGATTCCGTAGCATTTGAAGCGATTATCCAGTTTATCCACCAAGTTGTTAACAAAGTCTAACACCGCATCCTCGGTTGAGACACCTGTGCGAAATCCGTATTGTTTTGGAGATAATATATTATTTTTTGCAAGGAATTTTGTCAGGGAATTATTAAGGATACGTTCTAGGATTTTAGAGAATGCGCTGAGTACGGATATTGGTCAATAATTGGACACATCGCCTCTTGCCCCAGCCTTGAATATAGGGTGCACTACTGCACGCTTAAAAGCTTTTGGGAAAGTTCCCGAATTTATGGCACAGTTACAGATGTGAGCTATCATAGGAGCGAGAGACTTACTAGATTGGCGAAGTATTCTGGCAGGTATATTGTCCCAGCCAACCGCACACTCACTGCGCAAATTCTGGATTATGGTTATCACCTGTTCTTGGTCAACCAAGGGGATGGCCAATGAGTTCAGTGGCGATGGGGAATGGATGGAAGCGGTGCTGGAACTATCGGAGCCAAATTTTGTTGCAAGATTTTTGCCGATATTCACAAAGAAATTATTAACGTCGATAATAGAGGCAGCTGGATCGGGTTTAAATTTTAGCAGCACATTAGGTGATTCTTTAACGTGATAACTATTCGTAATATTTTTAATTACCTTCCACGTGGCCTTAGGGTTATCTTTCGCTTTCAATAACTCTGATCTTTCGTGTGCTCGTTTGAGTTTTCTAAGTAAAGCATTGCAGAAATTACGATATCGATTATATGATATTTTTATAATTAAATTTTCGGGTTGAGATTTGGCCTTACGATGCATCTCGTCGCGCTGTCTTAAACAGCGGACTAGACCAACAGCCATCCAAGGTTTTACGACTGTTTTTCTGTTAGATGTGTGTATGGTTTTACTATGCTTGAACAGTACTCTTTGCATGAAATCAACCAGAAAATCCGTTGCAAGGTCCGGGTCCTCCATACATAGACCAGCGGCAAAATCAAAGTTATCAATTTCATTTTTTATGGATACGTAATCATATCGAATTGAGGATCTTTTCAATGGGAGTTTGCAAACTTTTAAGTCTATGAATAGGGCAACGGGAAGATGATCTGTAACGTGTGAATTGAGTACGATGACTCTAGCCGGTAACCGAGTTCTTAAAAGAATATGGTCACGACAGTTGTCTTTTCTGGTGGGGAATGTATGTGCGGATAATAAGCCGAGTATCGCCATAGTTGTTAAATAATCATTAGAATGTCGATCAGAGTTACCAGGCTTAATATCAATATTAATGTCACCTATTAATGCAATATTGCAGTAGGATTTGACAGATGTTACTATCTCACCTAAACTAGAATAAAAAATTACATCATCTTGATAAGATGGAGATCGATAGACAGCGATAATCGCTGTATTGTTGTAGCAACACACCAGACAGTTGGCGTCACGTATTGTTGGTTGAAATGTGAGACAATTCAGGGTGCTTTTGGCATATATTACAACACCTTCATTTTTAATGGGATTATTTATTGTATGGTAGGAATTATAGCCCTGTAAGTAGGGTAGGTGTCCCGTGAGTTGTAACCAGCACTCAGTCAGAATTATGATATTTTGTAACTGATATCATTGTAATGAATTGGTCCAAATTATTTTTTATGCTCCTGATGTTTATATGAATTATGCCAAGTCTTTGATTGCTCTGTCCAGCAATGTTCCGACAATCTTCTGGACCACATATAAAAGATTCCGCAACTGAAACGTTATCGATGTCAAGAGAAAGTTCATTTATGTTAAACATTTTAAGTTGTATGCAAAATTCTGGAGATCGAGTTGTAAGAGCTAAGAATGTTATATATTGTCATAGTCATTTTACAATTTATAAGGTTACACAAACGAAAAACGTAGTATAATTGTGGGGTTTTAAATTTTTGGATTGTGTTGTAATTAGACCACATGATAAGTACGAGTATATAGGGACTAGAATATTTTGTTTTATATATTTTTATGTACGTTAATTTAACTGAACTATGTAGAATGTTTATATGATAGAAATATAGGTAAAAGAAAATGTAGTGTAGGTGAGTATTGGACGAATAGATTGTGAGAGTGTTATGAGTGGTAGATTTTTATATTGTGAAAAAGTACTGATTAAATAGTAGTGTACAAGTGATGGCTACAAAATTTGATATTTTATAAGTAATAAGAAAGAGAAATAGTTATTGCTCAACGGTTTCAGATGGTTTCAATTTGTTAAGGCAGAGTTCTGACTCCACCAGTATATGTTTAGAACCTTGCTCCTTCCGCAGGAACACTTTTCCATTTGATTACCAGCAGAATGTGTATTCGTGCGTTTTAGCAAACTCTCGTGCCATCAAGAAGGTTTTCCTTGCAGAAGGTGGCCTATACGCTGCTACATAAATGGGCTGGCGCGCTCCAGGAAGACACAAAGATTCCGTATTCAATTTATTTTCCTTAGTGCGGTTTTTGTTAAAGTTGCGAGTAGCTGTTAACAGATTACTTTTCATATGTACGGTGGTGAGTTCCGCAACAATAGTTTTATTAGTGTTAGGCTTACCAGGAAGTCGGTATACGTCTCTTATGTCCTTGGGGCTAATGTCAAACTGGACCGCATTACCAACCTTGGTAATTAGGTTTGTTAAGTCGGCCATTGACTTTCCTTCCCAAGCTGGGACATTTCTCAATTCAATAACGGAGGCGCGTGAAGACAACTGCATATCTTGTATTTTTTCTGAAGCCCGGTAATGGAACTGAGAAAGTCTTGGCGCTCGTTTTCTAAAAAAAAAAAAAAAAAATTAACCTAGCTAAATCAATTCGATTAAGACCACTTACTAAAAATAAATTAATCTCTTTTAATAATAATGTGTTTAGCAACCTTTGTAACGCCAGTTTTGATTCAAACGACCCCAATATAAATTACGGCACGTTGTTTTCAACAGTTTGCCAAGAATTCAATAAAACGTGTCCTGTAAAAACAGTTAAAGTCAACAATTCCAAATCGAAATTTAGTGAATGGGCCACTGTGGGCATAAGAAAAAGCCGAGATATCTTATATAATTTATATTACGAAAAATCTTTGACTTCCGATCAAGTTTTTCACACTTATGTTAGAAACTATTCTAAAATATTCAAAAGAGTCTGCGCTCAAGCAAAATCTCAAATAATAATTAACAAAATTGGTGCTTCTAATAACAAAATAAAAACTGTGTGGCAATTAATTAATAGAGAAACTGGAAAGATACAACAACGCGATCAGAATGAGTTGTCTTTGAAAATAACTAATCAAACCATTTCTGATAGGCAAGAAGTCGCTGAGACATTAGAAAATTTCTTTACCAACATTCCGTTAGAGGTTACGAAGTCTCTTCCTTCCTCATCTAAATTAGCTGAAGCTCTTCTTAAAGAAAACTTTACTAAGGACATACCAATCTTTAAATTTAAACCAATATGTATTAATACAATTAAAAACGCGTTCAAAAGTCTCAATATAAAGAATACTGAAGACTTGTGGGGGATATCCGTTAGGGTTCTTGGAGATATTATTGACTCAATTGCTCCTGTCCTAACAGGCATATTCAATCAATGTTTGGACAGCGGCACTTTTCCTGACTTAATGAAACACAGTAAAGTAGTACCAATTTTCAAATCAGGCTGTAAGAGCGATCCTTCTAATTATAGACCTATATCCGTGCTTCCAGCATTGAGTAAAATCTATGAAAAAATCATGCTGGAACAGATGTTGTCTCACTTCAATTCAAATGGGATCCTGCATAGTCAACAGTTTGGTTTCACGAAAGGTAGGTCGACAACGGACGCGGGAGTAAAACTCATCAGCCACATCTTGGAGGCTTGGGAGAGGTCCCAGGATGCCATTGGCATTTTCTGTGATCTCTCAAAAGCTTTCGACTGCGTCGACCACAACACACTGATCTGTAAATTACACCACTACGGAATTCGTGGAAAATCTGCTGATCTCGTGCTTTCCTATTTATCAAACAGACAGCAAAAAGTAAATGTTAATGGGGCGACGTCCTCCGGGTCTCTAGTCAAGATGGGCGTGCCCCAAGGTTCAATTCTCGGCCCTTTCCTTTTTCTGGTTTACATAAATGATCTCCCTTTTATGATGGCCAAATTATCGGATATAATTCTATTTGCTGATGATACTTCGCTAATTTTTAAAATAGATAGGCAAGATACGGATGTTTTAAATGTCAACGAAAGTCTAATTGTTCTCTCAAAATGGTTCGCAGCTAACAATCTTTTACTGAATGCGAAAAAAACAAAATGTCTAAAGTTCTCTTTACCAAATGTACCACAACATGACCTAAACTTAAATCTTGACGGCAAAAATCTTGAAGTTATAACGGAAACTGTATTCTTGGGGATTACTATCGATTCAAAATTGCAGTGGGGCGCGCACATTAGAACTCTTTCGGGTAGGTTAAGTTCGGCTGCATATGCAGTAAGGAAAATAAGGCAGCTAACCGATGTAGCTACAGCTAGGTTAGTATACTATGCTTATTTCCACAGTATTATGTCTTATGGCATTCTGCTGTGGGGATCAGCAGCAGACGTTGACTCAATTTTCATCCTACAAAAGAGGGCAATCCGCGCAATCTATAAAATGGGTCCTCGCGAGTCCCTCAGAGAAAAATTTAAAGAGATCGATATACTGACTCTACCTTCACTTTATATTTTGGAATGTATTTTGTATGTCCGTAAAAATCGGGGGCTTTTCAAAACTAGAAGCGACTTCCATAATTTAAATACACGCAGTAAGCACGAAATTGTAATACCCAAATTCAGATTAACGAAAACTAGCAAGTCTTTTCTTATAAACAGTATACGCTTTTATAACAAGTTGCCAAAGTCAGTTATAGAACTGACCGATGGAAGGTTCAAAAACTACATCAAACGTATCCTTATTAAAAAAGCATATTATAAAATCAAGGACTACGTTGAAGATAAAAACATTTGGCCTTAGCTCCTTCTGCGCATGCAGCTTCCCTGGTAACTTGTAAACGGCACAAATATGTGGATGTCTCTAACTATTCTCAATCTCATTTTTCTTTCCTTCTTTTAATTAGACTTTCACAATGGTTTTCAAACATCTTTATAGCCCTTTGCTAAGAATAGTTACAGCACTGATAACAAAATTTGTGCCACATGTTAAATTTAGTCATGTAATACTATTTTTATTTACCTTTGTATAGATTCTTTTACCGATTGTTTTGTGAATGTGTGAACATTGTAGGCCTTCTAGATGCTAGTTAACATTTGTTAACTTTTTTATAAAATATATAATCCTTTTATTTTATTTTTTTAGTTTCTTACGACTTATTGTCATAAGTCGGGCCTACGTTGTCCCCCCATGTCTAAGTACTAATGCTGTAACATGGAAATATTGTAAAACCAAACCATTTTTAAAAGAGTAACCATGGAGTTTCTTGCCGGTTCTTCTCCATAGGAAACGACCAACCCGAACCGTGCACCTTTTGTCGACGTTTTATAAGTGCCCATGTAGGCCTATGTGAAATAAAAAATATTGATTTTGATTTTTTTTTTTTAGAACTTTTATTTTATTTCTCATTTCTTCGTAGTCCTTATTTATAAAATTTATTGATTTTTAAATTTCAAGGTTTGACTCCTTTATTTGTTGATTTTGTGCTTTTAATTCACCCACATCACGGACCAACTTTTTAATATCGTCTTCTGGTCCGATTTCCAAGTGTCCAGCATTGTTTTTAGTTGTTCAAATTGGTTTTCAGGACACCTCATTCGTTTACGAGTCGTTTTATTCGGTAAATCGTGGTCACTCACTCTCATTAAGGATAAATCCGGTTCAGAATGCGCGTCTTTTATGGCACTGGTAGCCGTAGGCGGGGGTGGTTTAGGTGTGCGTGGCATAGCATTCTACCAGTAGTTGCCTCAGATAATAAAAATGTAAATAAATCCACACAGTGCGTTCAAGAACACTTTCGTAGCAGGAGTGCGTAGCAGATAAACAAATAACGTTCGCAGCGCTCGTAGCATCCAACGCGTAGCCGATGCGCGATAGTGACGTAGCGCGAGCTCCGTAGCAGCGTAGCATGAGGACACAGATTTGCTGCGGTGACGTCAGTGTTGATTTGGCGCAGTCGCTGAGAGCGTTGTCCCGACGCTCAGTGCCCCAAGTTCGAATCCCAGCACGCACAGTCCTCTTTTCGAGATTTATAATAATCTTGCTTTTGACTCACCAGAGTTCAACAGCGATGTCCCGAAGACAACTCCACGTTGACTCGTGAGTAAGTGAGACTTCTGACACCAACCAATATGTCCGAACACTTTCCCAAGAAGAAAGAGGAGGGTCCGAGTTTCGGTATAATTTAACTTATCAATTTAAAAATACAATAAAAATATGTTTTAAGATGTTTCAATATTTACTAAAATAACGCAGAACACACGTCCGTTCCGATCGGGTGCAGAGCGGGGATCCAGGTGAGTTTTCACGTAGCTAACCTATAGATATGCACTGAAAGGACGCCAACAATGGGGCACTAATCTGGAGACTGCGGGGACGCCCGAGCCCCCCGAAATGTCCATCGGGTCATCTCATCTGGTGTCGCCAAAGAGCACGATGGTGCATTTCGGGATTTTTCGACAGTTGGCGGGGCAGCCTTTTGTATGTGGCTGGTACACTACTTGGGTCCCCAACTACCTTCGGTCGGCCAGCGGCGCACCGTGCCTCGGATCCCCCTACCCTCCACGACCAGTCTCCCGATACATCAATAACAGTGCCTATCAAGCTGGTCTGTCTGCAGTGGAACAGCTGTCTCGAACCAACTCCTCTAGTTGACTACACCGAGCATCGTACCGGAACAGGGCTAGGCCGCTTGGCGGTACGTCTTTACCCGGTGGGTGGTCGCAAGTCTTCGGCCGAAGCCTACCACCGGTTGTCACAACTGTGTCATATCTGGTGGTAGGCTAGACTCGGGGACCACGTGTACCTACGGACGTGGGTGACTCAGCCCCCTGAAAGGGGTAAATAGTGAATTAATATAGGTAGGTACAGTTAGTCATAGATGATCCCTTCTTTAATATACCTAAAGCCTACATTATACTTATGAGTCGGCACAGTATGTCGAAGGCAAGTGATGTGATCATGATCTTAACGATCTTTATCTACTCTCATATCGTAATATTCGAATTATAAAATTCAAAACGAGTTTATATTGGCATACTTTATAAACACAATACCGAAATTTAAAAATAGAATCTTATTATAACACTATTTCTCTAACAAAATAATGCTATAAAACATTTTTTTTTCTATTACGATACAGGACAAATCCAAGAAGTTAATCACTAAGGAGTTTCCATCATTTTTCTTTTGTAATGCCTTTTTATAGTACCTATTATAAAAAGATTTGATTCCAATTTTAAATTGTCTATGACAATGCCCGCTTTAGACTTAGCACGCACTGCGATTTTTCTTCGCGCGAATTTTGTTTCCTTCTACCTGTTCATAGAGCTCAAAATATTCGGGCGAATAAAATTCGCGACGTAGTGCGGTGGATTCTGTGGCAAAACACGGATTTCTTGCGGTATTATTTCCGCACGATTTCTTTACCGCAATGCGAACAACTTCATACAATTCCATAGGTCGCAGAATGGGCGGAAAAATCGCGCGAATAAAGATCGCAGTGCGTGCTAAGCCTTAGCGCATGGGCGGTTAATGCGGTGATGTGCTGGGTTTTGGCACCATTCATACGTTTTGCAAGTTTTGCTGTACTGAATTTCATGAGTTATTTAAATTATTGTTTAAAAATGTCAGATATCAGTGAATGTGAAGAAAATTTGACTCCACCCGATATTTTAGATGCGGCGAAGGAAATTACTCTTAATTTATTACCAGCAAAGTCGAGAAAAGTATATGACAAATGCTATCACGATTTTATGGCATGGAAAATGCAAAAAGAGGTATTTTGTAGGTTCAATCCCAATTTATGAGTGTAGATAAAGTAGTGTATGAAACTGCACATATACTAGGTATTAAAACATTCGTGTGAAAACTACTAAAAGCCTCGCCTACGGCTCGGTTTTTAAACACACACTCATGTTTTAATACCCCTCATTATGCAACAGTTTCGTAAACTACTATTATAATATAGCAGACTAAATTTAGTTAGGTTAGTATTTGAATTTCATAAACAAACTGTTTGTAAAATTATTCATCACCTGCATTCCCTACATTTACAATACAGATGGTATCTAGTGTAGGTAACAACCTAATGGAACATGGACCGTAAAAGAAGCACCGGAAATAGTACCCGAAAAGGAATAAAGGAGGATTACGAAATGAGATCCCATAAAAACAAATATGTAAAAAACACAAGTCTTGCGGAGCAGTTCTTCTACCGCAAAAAGAAGTGAGACCGAATGTAAAACCAAATCGGATAATTTATTCAGTAGGTTATTTTATTAATAAGGTTACAAACAAGCGAATTATTATAAAAATATTATCCAAATCCTTTTTTCTGAGTTTACTAATTTTGCCAATAAGATTGTAGAATGTCAAACATTAATCTCCTTCCTATTTTAAAGTTGTTAAATACTTTCTTGCATCGTTCGGACTCCATGATAAATTAATATTTTGCACGCCTAAGTGAAAATAATTTTCGAGTAGAAGCAGCGGGCAATTCGTGCATGACCCTTATCGACAATGCGTGGTTGATTGAAGCATCCACGCAACGCTTAGACCTTATACGAAGTGGTTTGGGCGCATAAAATACGCTCTTTGAATACAGCTAATCCACCACGTTGTCACACAAAAATGATTTTTTAGGTTGACTTAACATACTTACAGAAACAACTTTGCTTAAATTAAAGTAGCTTAATTGCTAACGATACGTTAAAATCGTTTTAGGTAAAAATGTATGATCAACCAACTTCGGTAGAATCAATTATTATTACATTTAATTTTTTTTGACGTTCGAAAGTGCCGCTTAATGGCCTAATTGAATAAAGAAATTTTGATTTTGATTGATTTTGATTTGTTATTAAACATTGATAATAAAATGCGCTTAACGTCTAGGTGATTGTATTTAGCAGGTTCGTAAAGTGTTTTAACATACAATAAACAAACAAACATAAATAAATAAATTGCTTTATTTCCAAAATTGGTTAAAGTGGCCAACTAGTAAAAAGGTTTATTGATAAAAATAAAAGAAAAATATAGGTTAGGTGTTTTAACATCAAATTTTTATTTAGACAAAATAAGCAAAGTGAATTATGGCCAATATTCTAATGTTGAGTACGGTTTATGAAACAAATGACTAAAATGGGTGGATTTGAAACAAAATTCAATACGAAAATTACTGAAATCACTGTTGTATTAACGACCAAAAAAGTGCTCGGATTTAATTGAAACCTAGATCATTCGAAAGAGAAAAATCTGCCAATTCCAACGCAATAAATAACTCAGTTTTAACCAAAATGATCGTTCATACAATATGCCTTTCTAGCATCGATATCTTGTAATCGTTATTGAAATGAAAATATGCCAAATAACTTTATATGATATGAGACGCCCCCATGTTTTGGGTGGGTTAAAGGAACTATTTATATAGGTTGATGCCACTTTTTTTTAGAAGATCTTCTTTTCTTAAATACAGTGGCTCATGCTCTGTGTTCGCGATATGGCCTGTCTCGTATCACAAGTCCTAGCATATGCTCAGCGCTGACTGTTTTCGCGGATCTGACACATATTTTCCATATTTGTATTAGGTTTTCTTGTGTTAATTTGAAGTTTATTTCTTATATGTGGTACCTTTCTCGCTCTGCTATGTTTATTTCCCTACTCATATAGTCACAGATGGGCCAGAGTCTTAACGCAGTGGCAAACAAAATACGGGTGTTATCGCCGAGGGAGGCTGGCGTGACGACATTGAGGCGTTAACGGGAGTTTGATCGGACAAGCCAATACAACAGAAAGAGTGGAAGAAGAATTTTGCCCAACTGTGGGACAACATAAACTAATTTGAAAGAAAGACGTCACATTGAGGCGTTAACTGGAGATTGGCTGGAGAAGGCAATAGACCGAGAAGAGTGGAAGGCTGTGGGAAGCCTGTTCTGCCCAGAAATTGAAAAATATTGGTTGATTAAAAATAACACAGAGAATAAGTGAAACGTTCAGTTGCGTCCATGATTAAGCAAATAATGATCTCTACGAGTGTTCTACTCCAGTAATTTAAATTTACCGGTTCAACTTCAATTTAATTACTTAAGTTGAACAACTCAATTACCATAATTAGTTGATACGAACCGCGGATGTGTTGTGTCAACAAATTGCGTATCATTAAAATGTTTTAGTTGCGTCAGACATTGTATCTTTGATTTTATTCATTTATGGTGCTTATTAAGTTGTTTTATATTTGCTTAATGTAAGACAGAGCGCAAAATGTAGTCTTGCCATCGACTATTGGCAGTCCCAATCTAAGCTTACATTGTACATACATGCTTAATATACACCCTTTGTTTAAAATGAGGTCTTTGCTAAAGTTTGTCGTAAGTTATTACTTCCGGCCGATTTTTGAATGTTTTTCGCTATTCATCATAGTTTTAGATTTGGCCCTCCACGCCCACTTGGAACACAAACACTGTATAGATAGATATTCCTGATCTTGTTCAATTCTGTTCTTTAGACAAAACGTTCTGACTATGTGTAACACATATTTTGAGTTTAGTTTTTGGACGACTTGCACCAAAAACGAAACTAAGGTTACATTTATCATAAGTGATACATAATAGGCCCTTGTTACTTACATGGAGTTAATAAAACAATCCAGGATGGCGCAAGTTTTGAAGACAGTTCTGGGACCTTACCATGTGGTGTCATAACTATCATAGTTCCACAGTGCGAGTGAAACACAGTTATTGTCTTGAATATCCCCATCTCCCACTCATTTACACCACCCCGCTCCAATACCGCCTTAAACGGAGACGACTGAGCCGACAGCTAGCAGGCAACCAGCTGTCCACGCGCTTACAGCTAGCAGTCAACTAGCTGTCCCCGTGCTAACAACCACTTCCGCCTTACCTTTTTCGACAAGCTAGCAATATATTTCAAGCGAGCAGTCAGCGTGTGTATAGCGGGCTGGCCACCCGCTTGAAGCGCATGGTAAGCAGTCGGTAAGCGAGACGTCAGCTATCGAGTGGTACGGTAGCGATGCTAATTTGTGTGGTCAATGTAAAGTATGTCTACATAGGACGCCCTGAAGCTCACATTTCAATGAACATTGTTTTGCCGGGTGAGAGCGGTATCGCATAAGTCGGCTACGACCTTTAAGCCCCTGACTCCGGTCTGCGCACAGTCTTATGAGTGCTTTTAAGTGTCTTTAATTTTATTAAGGTAATATCGCAGACGTTGAAAAAAAGTGTGATAACTTAGCTAATTGCCTATGTTTTGACAAGATCGACATCCTTATAGAATTGATTTTTTTTAAGCAATGATAAAATAAAAACATAATATCACGCCGGTATTTCCCGGTATATTGTACAGCAGAGGTGCACCTATGTACGTACATTCATATTTTGTCAGTTACGATAATATTAATAAAAGTAAAAAATAATGGTTCATTAATTTAAAAATTACTACTCAGTTAATTTTGTACCTTAGTAAACCAAAATCAATTTTAATTATAGATTTTGGTATTTCTTAATTTTGTACAAAATATTTCATCACAACAAAAGGACATACTTTAAAACCTCAAAAAGTTGGTATGATTTTCTCAAGAATACTCCATGCTACGAAATGAAATATTCACGAATATTTTTCATTTCACCAAATTGCACATTCTTCAAGGAACAATTTAGCGGGTACCTTAGTGAAAGACTTTTAAGTTACCAACCTAGCCACAGTATATAGGGCTTGTATTAAATTATGTATTCAATTCTTGGGAATGGGGAGTTGTTGACTGCATTCGTATGAATTATGGCGATGTTATGAAATTTAAGTCTGTTTATCATCATATGGCCTATTATGTATTTATGCGCTTCTGCGTAAGATTTTTCAGTACCGTGCTGGATCGAAAACTCGTAAGGATTTTATGCATAGCGGCATTTTTCGATGTTAGCGATTGTTGAAATGCAAAATGTTTAGGGTTGAGCACGTTAATATTTTAGAAGCGCATGTAAATCCCAAACATTTTAATTTGTATTAAAAACAAATCAACCGGTAGACGTTGCGTTGAAGGCCTCTCACCAGGTGGATCGATGATCTGGTGAAGGTTGCGGGGTTTCGCTGGATGCGGGATACACGGGACCGGTAAATATGGCGACGCTTGGGGGAGGCTTATGTCCAGCAGTGGACGTCTTTCGGCTGATATGATGATGATTTTTGGTTTAAAATTATTTTTCTTCATATCGATCATCATTCAACATTCCCTACTACCCATCCATTTTTTAGTAACTCGTATTTGTTTATTTCTACGCCTAAACCGCTGAACTGATTTAGATGAAATTTGATATGGAGATATTTTGATACCCTGGGAAGGATATTTTTTTTATCACGGAAATCATCTTCAAGCCTTCAACGGTCTTCATAAGCGGCCTATTGTATAAAAGTACGCTATTCGAAGTACTAATGCTACGCAGACGAAGTCGCTAGCAAAAGCTAGTTTATAATATGGGTATGGATACTGAAGTTATGAACTCGACTGTATTGCCGACTGTACTTGAGATTCCCTTAGATTATTTATAACCCGCATTTCTCGTAGATCTAAAATAAGTGTGGTTTGTATGTAGAAGGGAAATGATATACAATAGGGATGTTTTCTCGGTAGAAAAATTATAATTATATTTAGTCCATCAGTGAGATTATCCAATAAGACACGTATTTTTTGCTTTATCAAAAAAATAAGAATTGACAAAGATAAAGTGTATCAAAGTGGGGGCTTGTGACGTCACTTTGTCAGTTAAAGTGTAGCATACCGTGATGTCACACGATATTTCAACGCACTGTATGGTCGTATTTCTTTGTTTACGTGGCAAAAAAAAATACATGTCCAATATTTTTGGGTTTTCTAACTAACGGACTAAATAGTTTTTTTTTGGAATTTATCCTATTTTGGCTGAATATCGGTCTAGATAAAATCAGGCCCTTCATGTTTTGTTACGGGTAGTATGTCTCGTATATCCGTAGATGCCACAGGGATCCATCTTGGGACCTATTTTATTTATATTATTCATTAATGATTTGATTAATTATATGAATTTAATTTTACCGGACATTGGAATAGTAATTTTCGCTGACGACACAAGTGCCATAGTAGCAGCTAATGACATAGTAAAGCTGACAGAGAAAGTTAATAAAGCATTGCATGCTTTTAATGTTTGGTTCACTGCGAATAAATTAATTATTAATATTAAAAAGACAAATGTTATGTTATTTTAAACGACAGCCCGAAATAAAGATGACATGGAGATTGAAATGAATGACGATTCGTTCGACAAAATCGAGCTCGTCAGTGAAGTTAAATTTTTAGGTATGCGAATTGACGAATTGCTAAATTGGAAACCTGAACTAAAGGCAATAGATGCTGCAATCTCATCCGCGTGTTATGCTTTGAGAGCTCTAAGAAGCGAAATCAGTGTAGAACAACTAAAAATGGTATATTTTGCGTTAGTCGAGTCCAAAATTAGATATAGCATACTTCACTGAGGAAACAGTTACGATTACAATATCAAAAGAGCCTTTGTTCTGCAGAAACGCGCAATACGGACTATAGTCCGTATCCCCCAAACAGAAAGTTGCCGGCAACATTTTATAAAGTTAGGCATACTCACAGTTCCAAGCATTTATGTCCATGTACTTTTGGTTAACTTGGCTAAATACCTTCATGAATTTGAAACTGCAGAAGAACATGAAATGCGGGCAAGACAGAAAAGACCTTAAATGTAAGATTAATCTGAATTGAATTTAAATGTTGTAAAACACAGTCCACGTTACCAATTAGTTAAATTATTTAACTCCAAGATAAGATCAAGATCTGAAAAGCACGGTTCACACTAGTTCTTTTAAAACAAAATTAAAGGAATTCCTATTGGACAAATGTCTGTATGCCATTGAAGAATCGTAGTGCTTAATATTGTTATTGTTTTTTTCTTTTTTAGTTTTTATGATATCTATGGAACGTATGTATTGAATATTAAATGTAAAATGAATGGTAATTGTTTGTGGATCTATCAAATTGACATAAAGAATTGTAGTAGGTAATTAACTAATAATTGTTTTTTTTTTTTGGTGTAATTTATGGAATGTATGTAATTGAATTGAATTGTAAAAATAATGGTTTTTGTTTTTGTGACTAATTTGATTTTAATTTTTATTTATTTTGTGTAAATGTTCAGATACAAATTTATTGCTCATGAATAAATGACTAATGACTATACCTTAGGTATATTTATGGTGTTTTTACCTTGTTTTGTTGCTATCATTCTTTATGGCTTTGCTGGTTTATTGTGAATTAATAAAACTGTTTGATATTTTCTACTGTCGAACTGTGACACAATAATTTACATTTTTTTATCAAAAATGTCCTTCTTAATCAACTAAGTACTTACTGAAAAGCCCAAAACTAGGTATCAATGCAGTTTACGGTACCTACTCCTAAAAATATAGGCTGCAGCAGACAGGTGCAACGTGACAATGTGACAAAGATGCGTAACCAATTTCCAAGAAAAATCGTCGCATCGTTGTTGCATTGTTGGATTGCGAGAGCCTTAAAACCGCGTACTGTCTGCTTCCCCAGAAGTACATACTGCAGTTACCCACTCAACTACTATTGCTAACTGTACTTTAGATTCCTCTAGATTGTTTATAGCCCGCATTTCTCGTAGGTCTAAAAATAGGTGCGGTTTGTATGTGAAAGGGAAACGGTCTACAATTGTGGCTGAATATCGGTCTAGATAAAATCAGGCCTTTCGTGTTCGTCTGTAGTTTTGCTAAGGGTAATATGTCTAGTATTAGGTTTATTTATGGTGTTTTTGCGTTGTTGTTGCTATCGTTCTTTATGGCTTTACTGGTTTATTGTGAAGTTATAAAACTGTTTGATATTTTTTACTGTCAAACTGTACCACAACTAAAAGTATGTTTTTTTATTATAAATAACTTCGATCAGCTAATTAAAAGCACTAAACTTAGAACAAGCCCGCACAAGTTATGGTACCTGCTATTAAAAAATAGGCTCCTGCCGCCCGGTACGACGAGACAATGTGACAATAATGCCAGACCAATATCTATGTGAAATATTCGTCGCATCGTCATCGCATTGTTGAATGGCTGGCGCCTTAAAACCACTTGAATTTTGCATGCCCAGAAGCACATAACAGTTGACCTCAATTTTTTTTTACCGAAACATTTTTTCAGTTTAACTTTACCCAATATTTTATATCCGGAAATATTATTAGATTTTTTATTGTACATACATGGTTTTGTCTTTTTCCCCAAATGCAAACTTAGCTCCTGGCTGGCTTCCAGTAACATTGTTAAAAAACACACGTTTGGAATATTTGCTTACTCTGGCATTACCCCCGAAACTTAACGATCAGTCGCTGTTCCAACGAGTAACGGAAATGGTCTACATTTACGTCTAAATATTTTTCTAGATGTGAAAATTAGATTTGATTAACTAAAGGCGCCTCTACAAGAACTAATATTAAACAAACTGGTATTCAATAACCACAATATGTAGTTGCAGAAAGGTCCAAAATGAATTGAAATTACATGAATCAATCTTAAACTTATAGGATAGATGACAATCGTCATCAATGATAGTTTTTATCCGACTACCGAAGGAGGGTAATGTCAAGTCAATCAGATACGTATGTTTGTTTCTATATGGCATTCTAGAGACAAACGCATTGGCCGATTTTGATGATTCTTACGTCAATCGATTTGTCTTAACCTTGCGAGTGTCATTGGCTACATTTAAATTGAAAATGGCGGCTTTTGGGCAACATATTGTGGGGGCCTTATTTCTTTTTTTCCGAGCCCATCCTGTGGGGTATCAAAATAAAGGGTTTCAAGAGGTCATTTCAAAAAAATATATTAAACTTCTATGTTTATATATACCTAATTCGAAAAAAAATATCTTACCCAAAATGTTATAAATAACAAAAGTTAATATAAAAAATCATAAAACCCGACTGCTTAAAATACGTAAACAATAAGAAAATCATGCTGTGCAGTAGAAGGATGGTTTTCGCTTCTTAAGCAGTCGGGTTTTTTGACGTTTTGTTTTGTTTTTTTTTCTCTTTTGTACAAAGCCCGAGGAAAGATCAATCAGAGGCTGTGAAGAAGTGAAATTCCATCAATAAAAGCGTGGCGATAGCGATTTGAAAAAAATACAGAAATATATGGGAATGTCAAGCACTATCGAAATATGTCGCGTGATTAATCCAACTATAAAGCATTTTGGCATTCCGACCATCATTTTCGCTCATAGAGAGACACTTAATAAAGTGCCTTTGGGCGTTCTAACCGGTGCCAGTTTGCTGTGACGGAATAAGTGTAACAGAGGATCCGACGTTTAACGTTTAACTATTTTTTTACGTTTTGTGCAGCTCCAAGTTGATTCTCTCAATTATATGCATTACAATTCAGTCCAATCTACGACGAACATTATTTCAGTCGTTTGTTTGCTCCCCAACAAAACGCAAGGAACATGATAATTTTTACTGTATATTACGTGATCAATCCGTTACACATATCCCCCTAACGAGATTCGAACCCGCAACTAAGGTTAAGTTACCAACCAACTACGCCAATCGGTCGTCATCGGATATCTGGTTTGTATCGGACATTAGGATTAGACACACAATACACAAGTATATGCTAATGGTACCTTTTGGGAATGGAACCTGTCAATGGGACATTTTGAGAATGGGAAATTTTTGAGAATAGGACATTTCGCGAACAGGCCATTCGTTTTCACGGTGACATTTTGCAAATGTGACATTCTACGTCAGATCCTCAAGACTCTAGACAAGTGACATTCGATATCAGCGAAGGCGAAAGTCGAAATTTGAATATGTAAGGGATTGGTCAGGTGATATTTCGATAGCGCTTGTCAATCCCATACAATTTTGCCTTTTTGACAATCGCTATCGCCATGCTTTCGATGATAGAGAATGTCACTTATCTAGGGCCTCTGTGCATGCACAAATGATGAGACTGTTTACAGTTCCAGCCATTTTTGGGCAGTTATTGCTCCGGCCGTAGGCTCCGTAGGTGTGCAAAACTTATCATCATAATATCAGCCACACACTCTGGATTTCAATTATGTCAGACCACAGACATAAATCTATCTAGATAACGCAAGTCCCTTCATCTGTATGAAAACCAAGCTTGCCACGTTTTTACACACAATTTAGAAACTTAATTACTTACCAATGAAAGAAAACATTTCCAATGAATCGGCAATTTTTTTCTTTTCAGTCTTTACAGCTCAATATGGCATAATTAGATTTTTCTTAGATTTTGGTGGATTTCCGGTGCCAATAAAGCTTAATGAAATGCTCAAAGTACCAATGAATTCTCATCAGCGACTGATGATGCTGATGTGAATTAAAATGCCGCTTTGTTGAGACTAAAGCCTTATGTATGGTAACCCGTACAACATTTTTATTGTACAAAGGCATACACAATAATACAACCTATATTCTTAAAGAAATCATAAATAATTGTATGTTTGCTTTTCTTTTGCGTTTTCGAAAGGAAATTGTCTGCAATTAGGGCTGGATACTGGTGTAGTGTGTTTGATTAGATCTTGCCTTTCGTGTTTAGATGTCGTTCTATTTGTTTTAGAACTGCGACTAAGGTTGATGAAATCTTCTGCTTTGATTAGGCAAGTTCTAGTATTAGAAGATAATAATATATACTATACGATTCAGGCAAAGGCTGTGAAATAAAAGAATAGGTAGTTAACACTAAATGATTCTGTAAGTTGGTTTTTACAACCACTTTCACATGTCGATCATATTTTAAAACTATATTCGGTCGGCGTTTCCTATCTGACTACTCTGAGAAGAAAGGCAGAAACAAACTCAGAAGACACATTCTCTTTTAAAGTTCAGACAAAATCTTGGTTGGATCATGTGAAGATCATGTAGATTGATGTCTGAAATGGTCTTTGAGGAAAAAACCAGCCAGATTGAGTGGACCTGTCCAGTCAGTGCACGCATTTGTCAATAACCTTGCTTTAAGGAGCTCAACGATTCGACGAACAATTCCAAAGAAAGAGCATTCGGGTAGGCCGCATAAATTACTCAAACTGCCAGACCATGATTAAAAATTAACTGAGAACAAAAAAACGGCCGGTATTTTTTTTCTCGGCAAAACGGCAATAAAATCACGATTGTTGTTGTTTGTTCACTTAAATATTTATTTTATTGTTTTTAGTTTTTATTTTGTTGTTATAGCGACAACAGAAATACATCATATGTGAAAATTACTACTGTCTAGCTAGGTTCATGAGATACAGCCTGGCGACAGACAAACAGACGGACAGACAACAGACAGACAGGTGGACCGCGGAATCTTAGTAATAGGGTCCCGTTTTTACCCTTTGGTTACGGAACCCTAAAAACAATGATCCACATAGTCATCACATTCACAATAATTAAAATAAAATAATATAATACTTTAAAAAGTAAATATTCTGGACATTGCAAGAAAACCAAAAAATAAACAAAATAAATTAATTGGAGAAAGATTATAAGCAAAACGTGACGTCAACAACTTTGGTAGCTTCTACTTTTCCTAATAATAACACCCCACATAGCTCTACCCAATCCCATTTTATTACACATCAGGAAAGATATTAATAATAATAAATACAGCTTTTATTACAAAATATCGGGGTTTCTCGTTACCATAAATCGTAAAAACCGAAAATTGCGCAGGTTGTAAAAATCGATTAAGGTAATCATAACCCAATGCTAAGGATTTTTTGGGACAAGTCTGGCCACAGTATACACTTCAACTCCTAAAAAGCCGGAACAGTTGAACCATCATAAAAAAACCGCGGAGAAACGATTCATCGGTCTTGGATCCCGCAAGGAATCGTATACAGAAAAGAGAAGCGGGCGGAGTAAAAAGAATATCACTTTTACTGCCATCCATACTAAGCAGAAGACAGGCCTAGACCAATAGGCTCAAAGGACGGTAGCAGCTTTGCTAAGTATGTATGGTATTTATTAAGGTAATATAATTTTGTATATATTTATGTTTTAATGTAATAGCAGTATACCGCAGACAACCTCCTTTTTTATTTTTCCTCCTTTATTAGTTTTTCAGTCCATCCAAAGGTTGTCTGGTAGATATCGCTGTCAGCGATAAGACTGCCTTTGTGGGTACAAAGGCAGTCTTATCGCTGACAGCGATATAGAAATAAAGATAGAGCGAATAAAAAATAGAGCGTATAAATAAGTTTTTCTAGTAAATGTGTATAACTTATATGGTGTACAATAAAGTATATTCTATTCTAAGTCTACGTGATCAAAGCTTCACGAACTTTTTTTATGAAACAGCTAATGCTACGCATTGAGGTCTAACTCGGCTTGACAGAGTACGAAATAAATACATACGAGGCAAGCTTCAAAGTCACCAATAAAATTACCGAATAAATCGCCTTCATTCGTATGGGCAAGTGAAAAGACGTAGTGAAGATCATTTGATGCAAATTGCTCTCCACCTATCGGATCAAATCAGTTACGAACATAACTGCAATTTATTGTTTTTGTTTTATTTGAGAGAATAGGCTCGCGTTTATTATCTCACCTGATGGTAAGCTAAGTGTTTTGTATTTTTGGTAAAAAAAATTGTGTTTCTTCGTAAGTGTATTGAAAATGGCCGTTTGAGTCACGCCTCGGCTGCAATGACAAAGTTTGCACACTTGCTTCAAAATTTTGGTACCTTCTATTTGTATGAAACGAACAATACTGATACAAAATATGTAGGATAATAATATATCTGAATCGATTGCGTATGCTGAGAGGCCGCTGCTTACAGAATTTGGTGAAATGGGGTTTTATAAAACTGAATGCGAGAGCGCTGCCCCTCTGCAGAATATGACACAAGTAGTTGATTGCTTCAAGTATCCATAGACCAGAACTTTAGAGGACCTAAAGAACGCTTCTGACGCTGCGATTGGCGTGGCCACCTACTGGCCCCACAATATTTAAAGCGTATTCGATCTACTCGAAAAGAAAAAGAAGAAGAATTAATTCGGCGTCAACCAGTTGATACCGGCTATCATTGAAAACCAGCGCTGTATCGCTATGTCACGCGCGTGTCCCAGTACACGCATACTTTGTTTGTAGTATATTTTAAGTTTTTTGTTTTTTAGGTTAGACGACTTCTTTGGGCACATAAGCTCGTTATAGTTCCTGTTTGCAAAATGTTTTCTCAAACTGAGATAAAATAGCACCAAATTTTCTTGAAAAGGTCAAATTGACACAGGTCTGGTTTCCAGGGCGGAGGACGTCCAATGAGGATTATCCAGACCGGGACAAAAAAAAGTTTTCCCAACTCGCAACCTAACCTTTTCAGCGCTAGCTTACTGAACACTAAAGAGATTTTTTCAATTCGTCAAATGTTTTTTATTATCACAAGGGACTATTGTACCTAGTTTATTGGGATAAAAGTTTATATATGCCAATTTTCATCAAAATATCTAATATCTATCCAAACTTTCGAATTTACAATATTAGTAAGAAACACCTTAAAACTGATGGATGATATTCTCGTTCACATAACAAACGTTGTTAAACAAAAGATAATATCATCCAGCACTCTACCAAGATCTTTTCAAAATACACTGGCCATCTGTAAAATAACTGCATAAAAAATTTCAAATATAGAACTATTTTTTCGAGTAGAGTTCAGTGGATGTTTTAATTATTCGCAAATTGATTCGTAGTGAACATTGTGATGTAAAATTGGTGTAGTTTTGTATCTCAAGTGTTTATGCAACTGAAGAAAATTCTGAATTATTGAAACAGCATATCTTGGTAAAGTGGAGCTTAGAGTGTTTTTTAGAAATGATACCTCAGCAAAGCTTGGCTATAAAACCGACTCTATATATTTGCTGCCAAATATTACAAAAAAACATTGGAATGTTTTACGTCCGCATTCCAATGCTAAACAAAGTTTTTGTGCAAATGGACTATGTAATGTATATAACCACAGATAATATAATACTAGCATACAGATGTCTCATCCCATACAAAGTAACCGTGACACGTAACTATCGTTTTTCATCTGATTATACCGATTATTTTTTGTAAATCGATTGCGGTCGGTTCCGTTCCACGGCGATAGATAGATCACCATCTAATAATCAATAGATATCGATAGATAAATCAAATAATCAGTAGACATCAATCACAATCAAATCATCTAGACAGTTTCTTTGTATGGAATGAAACACTATGATATAACTTAAGAAACTAATCTTAACACTGGCTGGTACAAATGTGCGAAGCCCAAAAAAAAAAAAAAACGTGGTATGTGTTAGCAAAAGTGGATGTTTTACACTTTTACCCGTGTAGGACAGTGATAAGGAACAAAAGTACTAAAAATTTGTAAAGTTCACTTCGAACCTCTTTATTGAACTCTCTAGAGTCTTGACACTCTAGACAAGAGCCAGTTGACGTTAGCGATGGGATAGTCGAAATACTAACAAAATTTAAGGGAATGATCACGCATGACATGTCGACAGCGTTTGACATTCTCATACATTTTTGACCTTTTTTTTTCAATGGCTATCGCCACTCTTTCGACGATAGAATGTCACTTGTCTAGGGCTTAAAGTTACTTAAGAAGTTATGCGAAGCAAAGAAACGATCAAAGTGGTGATTTCCTCCTATGTATTTCGGCTGAAAAATAACACAAACAGAAAGAATTAAAATTTTTGAGCTACTATTTATTTATTTACTTTAACACAACACGGCCAAAGGCCAATTACATTAGTTAAACAGATGTTTTATAAAAAGCATTAAAAATAAAAATAGTAAAAACAAACAACAATGATAATATCTATAATTACACGGCAGTCATTCGCTCATCTCACAATATTCCAGACATACAGACAAAATCTTCTTCCATTCGTCCGCGAACACATCACAATCGGGCTTAGCATCCAAGAGAGCGTTGAGCGCGGCGAGCGTACGAGGGATGGGATACTGGGCTCGAGCGACGGTTCGACTCCCCGGTATGGCGAACAATCTGTGCCTCCTACTACGTCTGTAATTGACCGGGGCAAAAATATGAGATAGTTCGTCGTGTAGTTCAGGGGCATCAGCTTTCCCGTGAAAGATTTTACACATATTTATGATTTGATCATTTTTCCTTCTGACCTCGAGAGAATTGTAGCCTAAACAGCCTAAGAGGAAGTATTGGCAATGTGGCGTCGCTTTTTCTACAGTGGATGTCTTTTTAGTGCGAGTGAAGCAACGAGGAAGCCGAGGACGGGCCGCTCGTCAGAGCTTTTGCCAACTAAGCCGACGAAGTACGCGGCCATCAAGAAGGTAGCGGTGCCATTTGGTAACAGAGGCGACATCGCAACTGAGGCGGGCTGCTATGTCGTATGGGGCTTCCCAGGGCCTGCCCTACGATATTGCGGCTGAGGGTTGGAGGCCGCGGCGGGAGAAGAGTGGCGGTATCGCGGTGCGCCGCTCTCCCTATCTTCCGCGTCCTTTACGGGGTCTCCACCATCTGATCCATCTGATTTCGGACGCGCCGGGGCCACTGACCCGACCCGTCACAGTGGACCTAGGGTGCCATACACGGGGTCGTCTGGCAACCATGTTCTGGTTTGGTCCCTGGGGTGATCACGGCGTGCTGGGGTATTCTGGTGCGCCGGTGATGGGGTTTACTCCCCAGAGGAGGGTTCGGTGACGGAGTGCAGCGGCGGGTTCGCGGTGAGTGCTAGTGGGTTGAAGTTCCACATAAATGCGCTATCTCGCCGTGGTGGCGCAGTATGTATAAAAAAAGGAAAAAGGGCACATAGTAATATTATGATTATACAACTTTTTAGCAGGTGGCCTGGACATAGGCATTAAACATTACTGATCTATAACGACATACAAAATTTAAGTAATTTCACCTTTAGCGAAACCTATTACGGATGAGGAAACGATCTTCTTAAAATCTGAATAAATAAAGCACTTTGATTACACCTAAATGTCATGGGTTCAGAAAGTAGATATGTATGTAAGTAGTAAAACATTTTAAGGTGGTTTCCCACGGTGCGTGATATTTCGAACGCCGACGTACCATGGGAAGATTATCGTCTGTGGAAACGCAGGCAGACAGCAGCGGTGTGTTTCAGTAAGTCGGTACCATTCTTCTTCTTCCATAATTGACTTCAAAAACGAGGAGGTTCTCAATTTGACCTTTTTTTGTATTTTGCCACAGAACTTATACTGGGTAAACCGATTTTGATTATTTTTTATATGAAAGCTGTTGGTTCTCATGTGGTCCCGTTTAATTTGATCAAGATCTGATGAACAATTTCGAAGATATACAACATAACTCTTCAATAAATGACGGAAAATCTCTCGGGATTACTGCAATCGCATGTCTGTTTATTGTTCACACCATTTCATAACATAACATTACGCCGGTACACCCTGGTTTCACCCTGGTACACTTTAATTTCATCGGTTGTGTTAGAGTATCATGTTTCGGGTAACTTATTCTGGCATAACGGTGGGCATTATAGATATGTAACCACAACCAAAGTTACCGACATAGTCCGAAGAATTGCCAAACTTAAGTGGCAGTGGGCTGGGCACATTTCTCGCAGAACGGATGGCCGATGGGGCCGAAAAGTTCTGGAATGGCGACCGCGAACCGGAAGACGATGTGTTGGAAGGCCTCCCACTAGGTGGACTGATGATCTGGTTAAGGTAGCGGGTAGGCGCTGGAAGCGAGACGCACGGGATCGGTCAATGTGGCGACGCCTGGGGGAGGCCCATGTCCATCAGTGGACGTCTTGCGGCTGAAATGATGATGATGAATGAACCACAACTAAAAAGTGAAAAATAAAAACATTTTACGAAAATATGCAACCGACTTCAAAATAAAAACTCAACAAAGTGAACAAAAAAAAAGAATTTCGGAAGCTGATGTCCGGAATGTTTCACTTTGTAGTGATTTTACTTGGAAGTCTGTTGTATTTTTTTGTAAAAAGCTTTTATTGATGCATCAAAATTATGCAACAAAATTCTCTGATGTATAAAAAATGTACACTCATTAAATGCATTCAAGAAGCAATTATCCAAATGTTTCACAAAAAATAACTGAATACATTGAATGAGTGAAATACTCATAACTTATGTACGCAGTGACGAACTCGATGTTAAACCTAAACCTAACTTTAAAAATGCAGTACGAACTCGTTTTTGTTCTCTTTCAATTTGCACTAGGAATGATAAAAATTTCATCTAATATTACAACTAATCTCAAGACATGTTGTATCACCATCTATTCCGCCACATACTAACTAATGACCTGGTGTCACACGAAAGCCTGCATCGCGGAAGCAGTTTTCGCAGTAATTTGAACATATACAACAGTCAGACGACAAGCGTTCGGGCTGTTGCCCGGACCAGACACAACACAGGTCTGTTCAGAGGATCCTCCCTTTTCAATGGAGATTTGCGGGACTTTGAACCCTATTCGGCATGCCTACAAAGACTCACACAGATCGAAAAAGAGTCTTGTGTTGTCGTTGTGCGCGATAATCCACAAAATCCCGCACCGTGAGAAACCAGCTTTAGTATGTACTAGTAATAAAACATTTTACAGTTTTACAGCGATAAAATAGGCTGGAGGCGCGTCCCTTCAGATTATCTTTTATGGACCTTTCATTCGTGTTAATAGTTTTTTTATAGTTTAGGTGCCTATTTTATTGTTTTTATTTATATTTTTGGCCTAAATAATAGTGTATTGGCTATCAAAGGCAGCCAAATCGTATACTTTAAAAACTAGCTCAAACCCCTCCTGTCACAATGTACGGAAACTAATGGACGATTTCTGATTTGCGTACTTGAGGTTAACCTCATTTTAGTGCCAAATTTTGGCAGTAGCCTAAAATATAGTTTGACAAATACTCAACCTGTTATTAGCCTCAAATAGTTAATTCAGAAATAGGCTCTAAGTGTTTTTGATAGATTGAGACAGATATGAATGCGATCGTTCCTCAAATTATAAACTCGCGGGAATAGCCGGCAGCCCAGTGCTGTTAAACATATGAGAGAGCAAGTCCATTCTGGACCATCTGGAGCTCATCGGCAATGAGTCACTGGTCAAGTAAAAGCTCAAGAATCTTGAAAATCGTCACCGAGTAGCCAGCTTGTCGGTTTTATATCGGTTACAATTTGTGGAGTGTGCGATGGAATTGCATGATCTAATTCCACCTAACCCCTTTCATCTTTGGGCTACAAGACGTATGGCGATGCGTCACCGATACGTGGTGTACATCCCACTCATAGGTACTAAACGATTTGAGAATACTTTTATTATGTTTACAGCTAAGGAGTAGAATTCTCTGCCGATAGCTACAATCTAGGGATCTTTAAGTTAAGAGTGAATAGGTTACTTCTAGGCAAGCGTGTTTCACCGTCGACCACATCATCGCTTATCATCAGTTGAGATAGTGGTCAAGCGCGAGCCTCTTTTAAATACAAAAATAAAATAGACAAAAGCAAGAAGTCACTGATATGGCCAAAATGCGATATTTACTGACCACTTTCAGCACTTACAAATTTTTATGAAAAATATTTTTTTTAATAAAAACTGTGATATTATGAGCTTTTGAAATTGTGGGCTTTCCCTAAATTAGACGACTTTGATTTCAGGATTTTTTAAAGTTGTCTGATTTAGGGCAAGCCCAAATTCCTCAGTGTTCTTTCAGTAAGCCGTTAGCTATTAATCATTCGTCCTGAAGCCTTATTGCATAAGTGAATTTCGCAAGGCAAAGGGCAAAGAATATGAACAATCGACCAATCATATAGACGGAAATCCATATCGCGACTTTCCTCTCACATGTGATTGGTCGATTGTTCATACTCGACAGATGACAGTTACGCATGACGCTTATTTAAAAAACCCTGCCAGCTGGATATATACAAGGAGTAACGGAAAGGTGTGATTATATTTTATAATATTAAACTACTTCTGTCTATGTAAATATTCTTCAAGGAAGTCACAGACGATTCTCAAAAAAAAATCGTATCTCCCATACAAAATTTTGATCAGCTGAAGAAAACTTTATATGGAAAAGCAATTTTTTGGGCATTGTCTGTGACATTCTTGGAGTAATACATGGGCAGATGCAGTTTTTAAAATATGATCACACTATTTTGTTACAACCTGTACAAAGTGGACATAGCGACAATTTTTTTACTCAACGTCCCTTTTGAGGAAAAACGTTCATTTGTATTGAAAGAATCATTGTGAAAACTTTTTACGTAACATTGTTGATATTGAATTCGTGCCAAGAAAGTTTGGTTCCTTTTGTGTTTTTTCTTTAGGATAAATTGAAAATGATCATATTTCATGTGCAATTGTAGTTTTGCTGGCTATTTGAATGTTACGAAGAAAATATTCTTAGATCTTATTATATGCTTATTTTTGACTTCTACTCATCATGAGTTTTTCTATTTATTTTTTATGTCTATAGATAGTGTTGCCTTTTTTTGCTAAAAGTAATCTGGAAAATACTTGCAAAAAAAAAATACAGAGCAGTGATGGTGGTAACGGTCCCGACTTACGTGTCGTTTGTCGTGGGCTCAAACCCCAGTAGGCACTTTGCTTTGTGTAAATAATTTCATCACCACTACTCTGAAAAAGGTGAAGGAAAATTTCATGAGATAACAAAAAAACAAACCGACTTCCAAAAAAAACACCACAAAGTGAAAAATAACTTTCTTTTCCGAAGTCGTTTCAACACCTTCGACACCTCGCTCCACGTCATACCAATGCTCGTCTCTTCTGCCAACACGATGCGACGCCAGGTTTGACGAAGACGGCCACGCTTTATTTTGCCTTAGGGATTCCAATCCAGCGCTTGCTTAGGTATATGATCGCAGAATCCCTTCGCCGCGTGTGGCCAATCCAACTCCATTTGCCACGCTTGATCTGGCGGTCGATCGGGCTCTTGTCGCATTTCTCCAACAGCTATACTTTGGTGATGGTCTCGGGCCATTAAAAGCAACGTTGACTTGGATCTGGCGTGAGATGTCTTTTGTGACCTTCCACGTTTTGCACCCGTAAAGCAGCATGTAATGAAGTGCGTTTTCTCCCCGGTAGCAAAGGAGGAAATTGTATAATAGCATCGACATACCTATCTGCAAAATCGTTTCGATGTCGCTCTTATCCCAACCTTTTCGGGTCGGCGCAGCATACCTTTTATATATTTTTAGTAGATAATATCTCGTCGCTAAACAATAGCAGCCACACGGGTAGATCTTCAAGGTTAAGTAACGTTTCCCGAGGTCGGTCTGTGGATGGGTGACCATTTTATATAACTAGATGTACTGTTAACGTTAATGTTTTGGTCCCGGCTGTCATATTTTTTACATCTTTGACTGTCGTTACGGGTAGTCGGCAGTCAGGAAATCTGTCACCAGTCATGCCAAGAGGTATCATGTTACCCAGTTACTGGATACTCTCGTAACAGGACTCCTCACGATGTTTTCCTTCGTTATTGTCAGCGATGTCCAAGATAAACTTAGAAAGGACATATGAATTGAAAAAGTCACATTGCTACTTGCCTGGATTTGGACCCACGACCTCAAGCCGACCTTTTTAGGGTTCCGTAGGGTACGGAATATCTCTGTCTGTCTGTCTAAAACTGGCCAAGTGCGAGACTCGCACACGAAAGGTTCCGTACCATCATTGAAAAATCGGCAAAAAAATCACGTTTGTTGTATGGGAGCCCCTCTTAAATATTTATTTTATTCTGTTTTTAGTATTTGTTAAAACCACCTGCTCCTCACCTCGCGGGCCGCTTCGCCCCTCCGCGTGCCTACGCGATTTTAAATAACACTCTAGGGGTGAGGCAGACAAGACTTCGCGCGTTAATGGTCACTGTTCTAAAAACGAAACCTAACCCAAATGAGGAGACTAGTCACATAGACGGGACCTAGTACTCCGCTCCACACCCACCTTAACCTTCTAACCTAATATGTTAAATACAGGTCTCCGGGTCCCAAGCCAGGAAATAAACACCGGGGCCCATAGCGGCGTTGGGACTCCTGGACCCTTACTGAACCAGTACCCCACGAAACTGCGGTTCGCAGCAGTGGAAAGCTAGGGGTCTGTCCCTTATTGGGAGATATACTGGTTCCTGTCTGACAGGTGGGAAGTGGACCTAATAAACCAATTTGTTCACTCTTACCTGAGCTTCCCGCGGTGATCTTCTGGGCTCGCTCTATCACGCGCCTGGCCGACATCCGGTTTTAGGACAATATATATATAATAAAGGACAATGATTGGATGGGACCACAAACGCGTTCTGAGCCGGGCTCCGGCTTCCAGGCAGACAAATACACGTTCCCGTCAAAAGCACTTCGCTGCTCGTGAGAATATATTCAAAACCCACTTCGGGGGCGCACCACAAACCGATCGCGAACGGCGGGCGCAAATTCAATTACAAATGGGCGAAACACATTTCGATTCGATATGTTTCGACAAGAACCCGAATTCACCGTGTCCTCATGTTACAAATTTTCTCTCTTGACTCTTGTCAAGTGTCAGCTGTCAATTCAAAAACTGTCAAACTCAAAATGACAGCGAACTGGCAGTGTTGCAACAATTACTAAAAATCGGTACGAAACATAATATAACCCATAAGTTATGGGCTTTTTACTGTTTGAATCGGGGTGTTTTCGCAAGATATTTTGTCATAATTACGTGTTCAATAGATTGCCGATCGAAACGTATTTACAATGTACTAGATAAATTATGTAGCATGAAATAAAAATGTGTCGGGGGTTTTTTAAATTCTGAAATTGTTAGATAATTGCGGGTTGGGTTTTTGTTTTGGATAATTTTAATTTTAATCACTGTATTGTCTCTTCAGGTAAAGGACTTCCTCAAGTTCAAGAGCCAGGGCTGTTCTGATATTAATGACATTAAATAAAATATTGGGACCGGTTAATGTGGCGACGCTTGGGGGAGACCTATGTCCAGCTTTGGACGACTTTTAGCTGTTATGATTAAATTATATTAATTTCACTAATTGTTTTCAAAAGGTCCAATGTGAATTAAAAAACGAGATTCGACAGATACAGAATTTTTCTGTGGAGGTTATTAAAAGAGACCTATTGTGATAAATGTTGATCACTAAAAGCAGACTTTTTGTTACTTTGATGGTGTGCGAAAATTTGTTAAAAAACACGAACACAGCTATCGCATTTTAGCCAGTAAATGGATAAAATGCGATAGCAAGCAGGCAAGATATGTTAGATGATATTCTGCTTACGTCCATTGTCACGCTATCACGGAGTCCCTTTTCTTTCATGGCACTCCTCACACAATCCATCCATCTTTTCTTTGGCCTTCCCCTACCTCTCCATCCATCCAAATTTATATTTATAACTCTTTTAGTAACATGCGTTTCATCCATCCTCATCACATGACTATACTAGGACAAATGGTTTCCTTTCAACTTTTCTGTCACTAGCGCCACTTTCAAAATTCCTCTAATATACTCATTTCTCACTTTATCTATTCTTGTCACATTGTCATCTCTGCTCACAGATATAAATATAACTAGATTACGCGATTGTATGTACTTCGCGTGTCAAAATACGGAGTAAAATTACGATCAATGATTTAGCATTATCGGCACCTGAAAACCTCCGAAATCTAGAAAAAAAAACCTAATTATGCCATATTGAGCTGTAAATACTGTATTGCTTAAATTTGGCTTGACACACTGCCGTGTGTCTAGATAGTTTATTTCATTAGTAAGTAAATTTATTTTTAAATTGTGTGTGAAAAACTGGTACGCTTGGTTGTTAGCGTTATCTAGTTAGATTTATGTCTGTGAGTCTGCTACATGCAATTTTTTTCATCCATATTTTTCACAGCTCAACATTCTGACCCATACAGTACGACAGATCTAATCACGGACTTATAGTTTTGTGAAATTTATAGTTATATACATCCCAGTTTGCCACCCTTTATTACGTTTGCTGCAACAATAAATTATTGCCATTCATCTTTTGCTGCCGACTGTTAACTATAAGTGGATCACACTCTTCCCACGCAAACAAGACTGTTATCAACTTTGCGATTCAATCGACAAAACAAAACAGAGCACTGCTATAAACTTTATTGTTGTTTCACAGCTGTCGTTCTGTCGCGGATCAGTCGACGGCTTTACGATGTTTTAATTGTCGTACCGTGAATAGGATTTAGTGGTACCTACGTGTGTAGTGATTATAAAATTAAGTAGTATAGACGTCAAAGGGCGCTCACACGAGCAACATTTTCAGCAGTTAATATTGCCGGCAACAAAGAGGCAGCTAGTGAAGCAATTATTGAAATTAAGTAAGGCAGTTTATAAATTAACAAGCGACCCACCCCAGCTTGGAAATCATGGAGATTTCTCTAGGTAAATTTGACCACTCCATAGATGTATGTACCTTCGGGAGTAAGTGGTCTTTTTAACCTTCTAATCTCTGGACATTATATATTGTCACATTTCACAACTGGATTACTATGTACAGAATATCAAGAAAACCCACTTTCAAATGGTTTTGGGTAAATAACTAACAATCATAACAAGTTTGAGCAAAGTCGGCAATATTAAGATGTTAAATGATGATGAGAACCGCATCAGTTTAGAAGAACAATGTGGTCTGATTTTGACACCAGAGGAAATTATTATGTGATACCGTGATGTCAAATGAGTTTGCAAAACACCAAAAAAATTGCAACTTAAGTGGTCGGTCTAAGCGCACCTACGACGAACGACGGTAATTCAGCGCCTGAATCCAGCTGATCTTCGTTGCTAGCAATGAAACGTGTTGTTACGCTGATGGATAATTAAGATAATGAATCTTATTGCGGTACTCACAGATGTTTACGTTAATGAAACATTAACTTTTTTTAAATGGACAATGTTAATGTTAATGGAAAAGTTTATGTTTTAAAAGAGCAATCAATCAGATTGGTCTGATATCTGAAAAACTGTATTAACGGCTGCAACTTGCTTTAAAAGCGTGGGTTTGTACCCAGGCAGACACTTCTAGTGAATTAAATGCCTTCTTTAAAAAACAAAAAAACTTTTTAACAAAAAATCGAACCGACTTCCAGAACAAAAAACTACAAAGCAAAAAATAAATTTCTTTTCCGAAGTCGGTGTCTTTTGTACCTACCCATTGTTTCCCGTTTTTCGACACCGCCTTCGGAAAAGAAATTTATTTTTTGCTTTGTAGTTTTTTGTTCTGGAAGTCGGTTCGATTTTTTGTTAAAAAGTTTTTATTCTTTTCTTTTTAGTTTTGGTAGGTACCTCCAATTAACATGATTATCATTTATAGGAAGTACATCTCATGGCGATTCCAATAAGCCCAAACACGACTAGGATACATTGTTTTATATTAGAGTTCCAGTGCCTACCTTCTGGCTTCATCATCAGAACAGTTCGATGGTGCCATTTTCATCAGTACCATTTATTTATAAGTATTTGCTTCATTATAGTCGGTTTACTATTCGAGATATCTTATGCCCGTGACATATTTAGCATTTAGGAGTTCCAGTGGCCATCTGTGGTCTTCTTCATCAGTTCGACTCCACCAAATGGTACTTTCTGAGTGCAAATGATTGCATTGTTGATGAAAATACCAAAATCGCTATATGTTTGCCTATAATATTTGAGGAGTTTCCTCGATTTCTCTTGGATTCCATCATCAGATCCTGACCTGATGATTATGGGACCAACTAGGAAGTATACCCTTTCAAACAAAAGAAGAATTTTTCAAATCGGTCCAGGGGTCTTTGAGAAATCGGGGAACATACATAAAAAAAAAAAGATTCCGACGAATTGAGAACCTCCTCCTTTTTTTGAAGTCGGTTAAAAAGAAATCGTAAACAGAGCAACAAATTGTTGGCCCATCATTGCCAAAGGTCTTGTCTTTCTAATGCAAGCCTAAAGATATTTACTACTGGAGCCTTTCCTGCACTTAAGTGTGTGTTTCCGCTCGTGAAGAGTGAAGTCAGAAAATAAAGATTTATCTATAAATAAGACAAAATAAATGGGCTACTAGGTACCTATATTGTAGGAGGTTGTAAAGTGGCTAGTCTTTTTTCGGCAAAAGAATCAGCAATAAGCATTGCCATTCAACGTGGCAATGCTGCCAGTTGCTCTGGCACACGTTCTTTTATCATTTTTTACATTGACTCAATGTTTTTTTAAGCCTTATGTGTTTTTGCCGTCCCTCCTTTTATATCCGCTTGTACTTAATTATTAAAAGAAAATATTTATTAAAACTTTATGCACAAGTTAAAAGGCAGACTAAATGCCTTAGGCATTTTCTACCAGTCGACCTTAAGGTGGTGCAGAGATAGAAAAAGGCAGGTACAACTTTAAAGAAACATAAAATAGCATGTGATATGTACAATTTTATAATTTTCCATAAGAGCTTACGTTGTGAAATAATTTTTAAGTAGCTATTTAAAGTACATAATTAATTTTAAGCACATTGATAATACTTAAGGCGGACTTAATGATATTTGGCTTATTATCATTAATTTCAGAAACAAGTAAACCACGAAAGAGGTAAGTACAAAATAATATTTAGTGATTATAAATATAATTGGCAACTGGTACAATGTAATTAAGAAGAATTGCTAATGAGGAACATAGATATTAATATCATGTGGCAATGGTTAAGTCGATTACTTAGAGATTTCCTCACGATATTATGATTATGTATACGTTATGAACTGTGTATGATTGGGTGGGTTTATAAATAGATGCAGTGGTGGGCCAGAGGTAACAGATCCCGACTTACGTAAATAGAAGATAATAAAAAAAGTTGTTTACATCTGTCTGCCAATTTATTCCAATATTTCAAAATTATACGAAAAAAGTGTAAAGGTAGTGTCGCTACCACAAACAAAACAATCGTATCACGGTAAGGGGCGTACTTGACCATTTCACCTGGCATTCAGTAATAAGCGAATCACACTAATATTATAAAGGCGAAAGTCTGTGAGTGTGTTTGTATGTTTGTTACTTCTTAACGCCAGAACGGCTGAACGGATCTGGATAAAATTAAGCACAGGGATAGATTATAGTCAGGAATAGCACATAGGATACTTTTTATCCCAGGAATATGTTCCCTTGGGATAATTTTCGACATTCACGCGGGCGAAGCTGCTGGCAGAAGCTAGTATCTCATAAACCCGTGGACCGATTAACTTGATTTAAACTATTAAAATGGTTCTACGCCTAAACCATTAATTTTAAACCAAAATTATCTAAATATCCCCATAAACAAAAAAACTGGCCAAGTGCGAGTCGGACTCGCGCACGAAGGGTTCCGTACTTGGTAAATTGCGGTTTACATTTTATGACATAATTGTAAAAAGAACTACTTACTAGATCTCGTTCAAACCACTTTTCGGTGGATGTTTACATGGTAATGTACATAATCTATTTTTTTTAGTTTTATCATTCTCTTATTTTAGAAGTTCCAAGAGGGGGGACACATTTTACCACTTTGGAAGTGTCTCTCGCGCAAACTATTCAGTTTAGAAAAAATATATATTAGAAACCTAAATATAATTTTTGAAGACCTATCCTTAGATACCCCTCACGAATGAATTTGATTAAAAAAAAATTGAGTTCCAGTTCTAAGAATGGGAAACCCGCAAAATTTATTGTTTTTTTTTCTATTTTTGTGTGATAGTCTTAATGCGGTTTACAGAATACATCTACTTACCAAGTTTCAACAGCATAGTTCTTATAGTTTCGGAAAAAAGTGGCTGTGACATACGGAAGAATAGACAGATAGACAGACAGACATGACGAATCCATAAGGGTTCCGTTTTTTGCCATTTGGCTACGGAACCCTAAAAACATATTTTCAAGTTACGTAATTATAATTGTTGGTACAAGTCGGATCAATGACTTTATTTTTTTTGTTATTTGGCGGAGAACATAGTCGAAGACCATTTAATTTAGATTTAGGTGATTGTGATTGCATTTTTATTGGTAAGTTTAGATTGGTAAGTGGGAGCAATGCCTATGAAAATCTGCAATAACTAGAGGTGCTCCAGATGCGCTGCCAACTCTATTTTGAAAGAACTCTCCTTTATTTTGAAAATGTTTGGGCAAAGCACGCTTGCTGCGCCGACTAAATGCATCATCAGTAAGGGTAGGACGCTGAGAAATTATTTTTTTTATATTGATAGCATTTTTTTTATAAATGTCTATCCGAATATCCATATCTATTTTTGTATTATAAAATAAAATGCAAAAGTAACCAATAAAATAAATTTGGGGGTATGTGGAACAGGGTCTAAAGTCCCACAATCCTCCATAGAAAAGGGAGGATCCTCCGACCAGACGGGTGTTGTGTCTGGTCCAGGCAACTGCCCAACGGTTATTGTCGGACTGTTGTATGTGTTCAAATCGCGCCGAAAACTATACTTGCGCAATGCATGATTTGTGTGACGTCATGTCATTAGTTAGTAAGTGGCGGCGTTGGTGCCGCTACAGAAAGAAAGAAATCTATTTTATAACACAACACACGTGACGTGTGTAACATTGTGTGTTTTCCTGTCTGTTTGTTACGTTATCACGTCCAACCCACTGAAAAATATTTAAGAATTTAGATTGGACAATAGAAAAGGACATAATAATTCGTTTTATCTTGTTTAAATATTGGGAATTAACATCATTCACGCGGACGAAGCCGCTGACAGATACTAGTTAAGATGGCTACTAATGAAACTCAAATGTAACAAAAGCCAGAATTTAAAAACACATTTTCCAGCCAACCAATCTTCTTAAATCCGATACAACAGCAAAAGAAACAATTTTAGATTGATCGTTCGCATTAACAGAGGCATGTCTCAAAAAATACAAAACGTCGAGAAAAACAATAGTCCTAAAGAATTTTATTACGGAGTTTGATCCATAGCCAAGCGCTGGGATATGATTGCCGGAGTCAATGAACAAGAAAACTGTTTTTCAAATGTCTCTATTGTTTTGAAATGGTTTCATTGTCTATACATTCGAGAACATTTTTGTTTAGGATAATTTTCATCTAAATTGTGAATTATTTTTGCTTTTTTTATCAATTGGTTGTCAATTTGACTGTATTTTTTATGTGTGAACTTTTTACTAGGTGAACCGATTTTGTTGATTATTTTTTATTTGAAAGCTGGTGCGTGTGAAAAATCTGACGAGTAGTTTTGAGTTATCCTTAATAATGCGTATTTAATTGACTTCGACTACATTTATGATTTATGATGTTAACCATTATGTACCACAACTACAACGTAAAAAATAACTTAAATTTTGGAAGTCGTTGTCAAATAACGAAGAAACGAAAACAGGATCACTGACTTCCAAAAATAAAGTTATTTTTCCCCATGCGGTGTTTTTATTTAGAACTCGGTTGTTTTTTGTAAAAATGTTTTACACTGCCCTGCCACATTAATAAATAATAAAGAATTATTAAAAAAACAAAGCTAAGAAAAAAAAAAAATGAGTATTAAATAATAGGGCCGGCTTCGCACGTCGTCGGTTGTTTGAGGTCGAGAGCTAAGCAGGCAGGAACAGGAACTCTTCAAAGTCGCGGAATGCTCGAGTTAGGCAGGTGGTGAGCAGGCACCACGACGGACAAGCAGGCAAAACGGGCAGGTAGCCAGAAAAGCAGGTAGTCAAGTAGACAGGAAGGCAGGCAGCAAGGTATAAGTATGAGCTGAGCTGTGGCGTCTCAGGCAGACGGTCAAGTAGGCGGGTTCAGAATCTGCGCATGCAGCTGGCGGGCGCGTGCTGTAGCCGCGCGCGTCGCTGTAGTTTTGACTGATGCAGCTCATACACCACGCAGTAAAGGTACACTTAAGAGTCCAAATGCTATTTATTTATTGTTTTTAGAGATTTTTAACACTCATTCACAAGCTGAATATTACAGTTTAGAGAGTTTGCGGATTAGAAAATACACTTGGTAATTTTAAGTAATAAACAGACTTTCGGCGTTTACTGCCAGAATCAAACTGAAAAACTAACGCCCGTTTTTCCTCGTTCTGTGTCATGTCTTCTGAATTTCAAATTCAATTATAAGAAATCATGACCAGAACGATGAAAACGCTTTACAGAGGGGCAGTCTGCCGCTGCCCTTATTTTGAAGATTATAATGTGCAACCAGTTTTGCAGAAGGTCGAGCAGAAGAAGTGTCCATGGTATGTTATGCCTATGGCTTAAGAAAATAAATTGGACAGACAGATGTCAGTTCCGATAAACTCTTCGGAGATAACTAAATGTATGCTTTTCAGGTGCTAACAGTATCAAAGAATATATAAAAATGAGTCACATGGGTTGATCCAGTTTCAAAACATAAAAAGGTATGGTTTTTACAATATTATAAAACGTAAATAAAATAAAAGATGTGGATCTGTACTGCAGAATACCACAGGGATAAACCCGTTTTCTTCAAAATTCATACAGGGTGACTGCTTATTCATTGGTAATCTTTCAAAAGGTGGTAGCCTGAAAATATTCTATGAACACTAACTTTTACCATGGTACTAAAATGCTGAAAACTCGATAAAATATTCTTCTAAATTCTAACGAGTTTATAATATATTAATGTATGGAACTGCTGATATTTTTTCATATTTCAGATTTGATTTCAAAACGTTCATCCTCATGATTAACACTCTTTCTCATGACTATAGGTTCCTGCATAATTATTCTGTTTTATTATTCCGTATGGAACAGGATGATTAGTTAGTTTCATACAAAATGTCAAGGGGTGCCGTCCCGTCCGTGCACCCGTGACGCATGTTCTTTCGTATATATTTTGTATGATGCAATATTTTCAAATCCGGATTAATACACGTTACGTATGCAGCAGACACTTATGTGTATTGTAGAGTTATAAAATAAAAATTAATTAAAAATAAATACACCAAAAACATAAAAATAGAAAAAGGCAAAGCACATTATTTAAAAAAAATAAAGACGCAATAGTCATTATCATACTAGTTATCACTATCACACTATTCACACTAATATTATAAAGGCGAAAGTCTGTGAGTGTGTATATTTGTTACTTTTTCACAGAAATTTGGCACAGAGATAGATTATAGTCTGGAATAGCACATAGGATACTTTTTATCCCGGGAATATGTTCCCTCGGGAAAATTTTCGGCTTTCACTGATCTGGATGAAATTTGGTATGGAAATATCAAACAGGCCGGATTAACACAATATACTATTTTTAATCAAACTAATATCATAAAGGCGAAAGTCTGTGAGTGTGTATGTTTGTTACTTTTTCACGCTCAAAGGATCTGGATAAAATTTGGCACAGAGATAGACTATAGTCTGGAATAGCACAAAGGATACTTTTTATCCCGGGAATATGGTCTATCGGGATAATTTTCGGCTTTCACGGATCTTGATGAAATTTGGTATGGAAATACCTAACAAAGGAAAGGAGGTTTAATTTGGTATTTGGTAGTCTGCTATTTAGGGTTCCGTACCCAAAAGATATAAACGGGACCCTATTACTATGACTCCGCGATCCGTCTGTCTGTCTTTCTGTTTGTCTGTCTGTCTGTCTGTCTATCACCAGGCATCTCATGAACCGTGATAGCAAGGCAGTTGAAATTTTCACAGATGATGTATTTCTATTGCCGCTATAACAATAAATCTGTACAACTGTCGCCTTGGGGGCTCAAGTCGCCCAAACAGAGCCACTGTTACTACCGGAACAAAGGCAAATTTTAAGTCTAATAACAAACCGCGTAACTAGCGGATAAGGAGGTCTTTTTTTCTTGGACGCACCAGGGGGTACCGGCAAAACTTTCCTACTGAACTTGCTGCTGGCACAGTTGCGCAAAGACAAAGTTGTTGCGCTGGCTGTTGCGTCCTCCAGAATAGCCGCAACCTTGCTGAGTGGTGGCAGAACAGTACACTCAGTGTTTCAGTGTTTAAGCTCGCGCTGAACCTTGCAAGTGATGAAATGCCCACTTGCAACATCAGCAACAGCAGTAGTCGCGGTGCTCTATTGCAATGGTGCAAATTGATTGTGTGTCATGAATGCACAATGTCACACAAGCGAGTGATTGAAGCCCTTGATCGCTGCTTGCAAGAAATTCGGGGCAATCGAATGTTGATGGGTGGGGTGGTCGTCTTGCTCACAGGTGATTTGCACCAGACGCTGCCTGTTATTGAGCGGGATACCACAGCAGACGAGATAAACGCGTGCTTCAGGCTTCACCGTTGTGGGGTAGGTAGAGCGGTTACAGCTGAAGACCAATATGAGCGTCCAACTCTTCAATGATCAGGAATCTGGACTCTTCGCACAAACACTCCTCGAGGTCAGCGAAGGTCGCGTGCCGATGGACGCTAATGGCCACATAACTTTTGACAACCGATTTTGCAATGTTGTAAGCTCGGAAGATAACCTTATTAATGAGGTATTTCCGAGCTTACAACAAAACCTGGCTAACGAGGAGTGGTTGTGCGAACGAGCTATCATGGCGCCAAAAACGAATCGGTGAAAAAGATTAATACAAAATTAATAGAGCAAGTTCCAGGTGAGTTGAGGACCTATATGTCAATAGACACGGTGATGACAACTGACGAAAGCAACTACATACCCTGTAGTGTTATTAAATCCCCTTGACCTGTCAGAGGTGCCCCCCCACAAGTTGGAGCTCAAGGTTGATGTGCCTGTCATACTGACACGTAACCTGGACGCGCCCAGATTGTGTAACGGCACCAGGTTACGCGTCAAAGAGCTGAGACGGTACATTGTGCAGGCCACCATCCTCACCGGATGGGCCAAAGGAGAAACGGTATTGATACCCAGAATCCCCATAATACCCACCAACTTGCCATTCCAGTTTAAGCGATTGTAATTCCCTCTGAAGGTGGCTTTTTCTATTGCAATAAATAAAAGTCAGGGGCAAACTCTAAAAGTAACCGGCACCTACCTGCTTCTCCCACGGGCAGCTTTATGTAGGTTGCTTGCGTGTGTCGAGAGCCAGAAATCTTTTTATTTACGCAGAAAACAATATGGAGGAGCAAATTAGGAGTCTATTTCGATGATTCGGTATGTCTATCTTACTAATCCTACAAATATCCGTATTGGGAACACTTTTATTATGCGTACAGCTAAGGAGTGGAATTCCCTACTGGAGTTTGTGTTTCCCGACAGCTACAATCTAGGGATCTTTAAGTAAAGAGTGAATAGGTTATTTCTAGGCAAGCGTGCTTTACCGTCGACCATATCATCGCTTACCATCAGGTGAGGTAGTAGTCAAGCGCGATCCTATAGATTATTTAAAAAACATATATAATTATATAAAGGCGAAAATTTGTACGTTTGTGGGTTCCTCTTCACGCAAAAATGGCTAGACCGATTTGCATCAAATTTCAAATCAGCTAGCTTATAACCCAACTTAACACATAGGCTATCATATAGTCTATAGTCATTATCATAATCATCACCGTTTTCCACCAGTGCGATAAAACTGAAAAAAGCTAACTAACTTCAGTACTATATCCGAAACATATTAAGAGACAGATTATGAAAACCATGTCATATTCATTATTTTATCGCCACCGAAAAGAAAGAGTAAAGTTTGTTGATTCGGTATGGATAAAAAAAAAATGGTTAAGGTTATGGTTGTTATCACAAATGTTCTTATGCCAGTCTCATTTGCTATAATTTATATAAAACAGCGGGTAACACTATAAGATATTTTCCCTTACTCACCAGCCAGCTCAGGGTAGATGTTCGGGATGAGACAATTGCAGGGATGATTTCGCATGAGGGTCGACAGAAGTAAAAGTCTTTCTTATTGGTCAACCAGTGTAGGGTGCTTCCCTAACATAAGTAATGTCAATGCAGATGTAAATGTCAAACTTAAACTTAAATGCAGAAAATGTCAGTGAATGCTCAACGGGATGAATCTAAATGAAAATGCAAGTTGTCCGACTCAAACCACGTCTAATTGAACACTAAAATGTAATATACATAAACTGCATAGAACAATGCAATATGTCAGTGTCAATGCACTGCCAAATGTAGGTTGCGTCCAAAGTGCAAATACGCGAGCCTACTGGCTAACTTATTGTAATAAATATAAATATTTTAAAACCCATGTACGTACACCGTACATATTGCCACAACACAGAAAGAGAATAACTAAATAAAACAATCCCAAAATAAGTAAAAAAATTAAATAAGAATGTAAGAAATAATGTAAAAATGTAGGACTCTAATGTAAATATGATTGATCTACTATTAATATCTAAAGTCTATAAATAGAATGTCATAATAATAAATTAGCACACTTCACTATGTTTTTCAGTGTCAAATTTCACTTCACTTGTGGTAGGGTTAGCACATGACACTTTGTTCACTTTTGAGTCCCGTTTGTCGATCTTGCTGATCCTGTTCTCGATGTCATGATCTTCTTCTCGTTTGCTTCTGCTTCTTGCGTCTTGCAGACCCTCCCCCTGTCTTTGGATGGTCATCTTTCGCCAAAAATATACCGATGTTACAAACAGTGCAATGCTAATCGCAACAACCACATAGATTGCAATGTAGTGATGAACGTCGTGAGAGGATAAGCTGTGCATCCTTGTTTCAGCGATATCAGACCCGAGTGACGTAACGTCTCCGATGTCATTTGAGTACCGCACACTAATTGTACTTCGCACGTGTCACAACAATAATAAAACCAGGTGTTTTGTTTATGTAATTTGACCCATTTGTCGGCGCATATTTTTATTTCCATATGGCAATAAACGCTGTGTTCTTCGTTGTCTCGAATCAGCTGTACATCGCAAATAGATTTGTGACGATCACCGGTGTTGTATATAGGGTGATTTAGTTTGCACAGTAGAGACTGGTCATGTAATTTTTGGCATTCATTAATGTCATACTGTTCTAGGGGTATAAATGAGTATTGGTTGGCGTTAAACGCTATTAATGCTGAGTTGGGAATAACATACATTACCCGATTTAGGTCAATACGTTGAGGAATGCTGATAAGTCTGTTAAGTTCGTATAGGGCATCACTCAAGATCGGTATTTTTATTTCCATCAACAGGTAGTGCTGTGTTATACGCGCATGTATTCTGAACAGCCTGTAGATGTCTCTTATGTCATTATGAACTTCAGGTAGTGTAGAATCGCGAGGTAGTAGTCGAGCTACTCTATCTAGTTCGCTTTGCATTTGTGTTGGTGATAATAGATGCACGTCCATATGTCCTTGGTACATATTTGTCAGGGTGTTGATGAGTGATTCTTGAATATCTTTTAAGTTTTGGACCATTCTTTCTGCAGCTATGGCCGATGTAATGATATAGAAGGCATGTGAACTCTCAAGTTTATCTTTGAGCGTCTGATTTTCTAGGGACGTGAGGTGATCGTTGATTAAAGTGAACTGCTTCACCATTGTTGCTTCGTTACGCTGTACAATGTTGCTCTCGGTTTCCAGAACACTTGTCTGATTTTTAAGCAATTGAAGTAGGTGATTTTCATTATGTTGGATTGTGTCAATATCCTGTTCATATTGTTCTGCAAAATGTTGATCTAACACTCCAAATAACGAATTTGCAACATATCCTACTCCGTCGATTAATCCTCTTTTGAACCTGTGTTGAATTATCCGCTGGGACCTCAGTAATTCGTTGTAATAATTTAGTTCACTCGTGCTTTGTTCAAGTTGGTTAATCATGACATGAAATTGCATCATCCACTCCTCGCAACGAGCTTGCTTTATATGAGATACGAATACTTGCAAGGTGTCCACATTGCGCCAATAATTTGTCATATTGTAATAGAATACCAGTTTCCATTCATCTCTAATTTCTTGTAGGTCTGCAATCTTGTCGAAGTAAAGTGTTTGATTTTTTGTCAATTGAGTAAGTTTCATATCTTGCTGGACAGTAGGTGTTATCAATGTCATAACTAGCATCAGCATATAACATACCAAGCTGTTCCAGCTAAGCCTTTTAGCTCGGTTTCGCCTGTTTTTGGGTAGTTTGTCAGTGTCAGGGTTGTCCTGTTCCTCAGCCTCCACTAGTGGCACCAATTTTGTAATAGGTCGTTTAATTTCGCCTTTTGCAGTTTGTAATGTCACAACTCTAGTGTGGCCGTCCTTTCCAGGGTGTAAATGCGCTACACGACCCAGTGCCCATTTTCCTGCAGGTAACCTTTCATCCTTAATGCATACAATTTCATTTTTCTTTATAAGCAAGACTAAAGTGGAAACGACAGAATACTGACTCTGTCGTTTCCACTTTATTCTTGCTTGTAGTTGTTGGAGGTACTCTTGCGACCACTTCTTCCAGAAATCCTTGCTAATTTGTTGTACAATTTGCCATCTCGTGTTTAAACGGTAAGTCTTGTCCATGTCGGGTTCTGGAATTGTCATGAGTGATGTGCCGGTTAAGAAATGTCCTGGCGTTAGACAGTTTATCTCTTCGGCGTTCTCTGAAACGGTGCATAGTGGTCGTGAGTTCAAGCAAGCTTCTATCTGACATAGCACAGTGGTAAATTCTTCGTATGTCAGACGTTGGTCTCCAATGACCCGTTTGAGATGATATTTCATGCTCTTTACAGCGGCTTCCCACAGTCCGCCTGCGCTTGGCCACACCGGGGGATTGAAGTGCCATTGAACCCCCATCTCTGATATTTTTCCCAAGAAGAAGTTGTTAATGCTTTCTACAATGCATTTGTATTGTTGCAGTAGGATCCGATTTGCACCTACGAAATTCGTGCCGTTGTCGCTGTACATGTCCCGTGGCGTACCTCGACGTGCGCAGAAGCGCTTGAAAGCCGATAGGAATGCTGTACTGGATAGTTCTGATACCAGTTCTAGATGAATGGCTTTTGTTGCTAGGCAAACAAATACTGCAACGTACGCCAGTAATGTTCTAACGCCTCGGCCTTTACTTGCCTTGATTTCAATGTGTCCAGTAAAATCGACACCTGTATGTGTAAATGGGCGAGATACTGTCACTCTCGGCCCTGGTAGATCGGCCATAATCTGGTTTGTTTGTTTAGCATTAAATCGGCGACATGTTACACATTTGTGTAAGACCTTTTTGACGGCGCGATGTCCTCCTACGATCCATACTCTTTGTCGTAGATGTGTCAGGGTTAACTTAGGACCTCCATGTAATGTTCTTCTGTGAGCTTGCCAAATTAATAACTCTGTCAGTTTATTGTCATGTGGTAGTAGAATTGGATGTTTACTGTCTTCAGGTAAGTTTGAGTTACGTAACCTTCCACCTACTCGCAGAATGTCATGTTTGTCAAGGAATGGGTTTAAACTCAAAAGGTTACTTTTTGTGCTCAAACCTCTGTTTTCCTTCAATCTTATAATCTCGCCATTGAAGGCGTGCAATTGAATATGTTTCATTATTAGGTTTTCAGCGCTTTGTAGTTCTGTAGATGTCAAATAAGTAGTAGTACGATGAGCGTGGGTGTTCAAACAGCTGTTTATGAAACGTTTCATCCAAGCAATGACCCTTGTAATACGAGTCAAATCGCTGTGTCTGTCTAATAACTCAATTACATTTCACAACACACGTTTGCATTTGTTTTTGTTTTGACTCGCATGTTGTTGGTGTAATTGCAATTTTATCAAAAGTATCTTCACTGTTATTTTTCATCCAGTAGGGACCTTGCCACCACAAAGAATGCTGCAATAGTTGGGAACAACTGATTCCGCGTGATGCACAATCTGCAGCATTTTCCTCGGACTTGACATAATTCCAGTGCTGTTTTGGAATTACGTTATGCACTTGTTGTACTCTGTTGCTGACGAACGTCTTCCATTTTGTGACGTCCCCATGCAGCCAGCCTAATACAATCATAGAGTCCGTCCAGGCGTAAGTATTTTTGTGCACACCATCCCACTTAAAGGCTGTCAGAACCTTTTTCATGAGTCGTGAAAGTAGTAGCGCTCCACATAATTCGAGTCGCGGTAGGGTCAATTTTTTGTTGATTGGTGATAACCTCGACTTTGCAGCGATAAGTCTAGTCTCAGGCTCGTTTTTGTCATTTGTTGTCAGCAGGTATATAGCGCATGCATAGGCCTTTTCGGACGCATCACAGAACCCATGTACTTGGAATGGTTTCGTAATATCTCCCAGCCACCTTGGTATTTGGTATTCGGTTATGTATTGTAAATCGCTAGTAAACTGCTTCCATTCTTCTTGCACGTTGTCAGGTAAGGTTTCATCCCACTCGCACCCCGATAGCCAGACGCTTTGGAACAGCAGTTTTGCTTTTACTGTCAAAGGTGTCAGCCAGCCCAGTGGGTCGAAAATTTTCGAAATTTCCGATAGTAGCCTTCTTTTTGTCAATTGGTTTTTATTGTCAAATTGTATTTTGTTTGTAAACGAAAATGTGTCAGTTGTAGGATTCCATTGGACCCCCAGGGCCTTTATCATTCCATCATTTGTAAAGTGCATTGTCGTTTGGTTTAGATCTGAAGAAGATAAGCTTTCAATCAAGGTCTGGTCGTTGCTTGACCACTTCCGTAGTGTAAGGCCAGCTCCACTCAGCATTTCGATGAGTTGTTTTTGAATTTCTTGAGCTCGTTCGATGGAGTTGCTGCCGCTTAGGACGTCATCAACGTACATTTCGTTGACAATGACATCCGCTGCTAACGGATATTTATGTGCATCATCGTCTGCAAGCTGATTCAGCGTTCGAAGAGCTAAAAATGGTGCTGCCTTGGTGCCATACGTCACTGTGCACAACTGGAACTCCTTTAAAAGACCTCGGTTGGATTCCCTCCACAGGATCTTCTGCAAGTGTTGGTCTTCTTCATGGACAAGGATCATGCGGTACATCTTTTCACAATCTGCAGTAAAGACGTACTTGTATAACCTCCATCCTAATAATAATGTCAATAGATCTTGATGAAGCTTAGGGCCACATTCCATCAAGTCATTCAGGCTGTAACCTGTGTCAGTTTTCTGGGAGGCGTTAAAAACCACCCTCAATTTTGATGTCACTGAGTCCTGTTTTAGAACTCCATGATGAGGTAAGTAGCATGCCGTGTTGTAGCCAGGTTTGCTCTCCTTCATATGTCCCATTTCCTGGTACTCTTGCATAAATTTGATGTAACTGTCTGATAATTTTTCATCCCTGCCTAATCTCCTTTCTAATTGCATGAACTGTGCTACAGCTCGTGGCTTTGACTTGCCCAGCAGTTGATTAAAATTAGGCTTCATTGGCAAACGAACTGCATATCTGCCATCACCTAATCGCTTGGTTGTTGCAGTGTAGAACTCCTCACAATATCGTTCCTCTGACGTCATAGAATTGCATGCATCTCCGTTGATGTCTTCCACTTCCCAGTATTTTGACAAGTCGTTTACTTCGTTAACTACGACGTTGCAATTAAATGTTTTGGTGACATTGCCTGACAATATCCACCCCAAACGTGTTTGTTGAGCCATGGGCTCATTAACCTCCCCTTTGACTAAGCCATTCATCAGTATTTCGGAAAATACGTGTGCATCCAGAAGTATGTCAATCGGCCTAGATAAGTTGTAATCTGGGTCGGCTAGGGTGATGTCTGTCACATGAGGCCAAGGTTTCTTTGCAAATGTAACGTTAGGCAGATTGTTTACTACCCGTGTCATGATTAACGCTTCCGTTGTAAGCTGGAAGTCGTTATATAAGGACTTGCAAGATAGACGAACCTTTCCTTTGCTCCTGTTGGATAAAGTACCGATGCCGCTTATGTTTGCACTCAGCTGTTGACGCTTTACACCCAATCTTTGTGCTGCATTTTCCGTTATCAACGTAATTTGTGAGCCTTGGTCAACTAGAGCCCTTAGCGTAATGTATTCATCTTCAGCTGTGGCTACTTGCAATAATGCTGTTGGTAATAATATTTCATCATCATTATTTGATGCGAAGTTGTTTTGTAGATTTTTATTTGACCTAGTTGAAGTCGATGATGATAGTTTCGATGCTGTTTGTGTTGCTGAGGGCGTTTGCACTGACTTCGCAATATCGCTGTGCAGAAGTGTGTTATGTTGTTCGTTGCAATCTCTGCATCTTTTCTGTGATGCACAGTAACCCTTAGTATGCACATATAGACAATTTATGCATATTTTATTGTTTTCTATAAATGCAATTTTTTCCGGACTCAGCATGTCAGCGAATTTAGTACATTGAAATAATGCATGATTTTTATTGCACACTGGACAAACAGACTTGCTGAATTGTCCAGCGTTTGACGCATGGAAGTTGCAAGCGTAGTTTTCTGAACTTTTATTGGGTTGTGACCTGGAATTTTTTCCGAATGGATGTGGCGTCTTAAAAAATGGTTTTGATGTAGGTTTATCACCGTTTTCTGACCTTTTCCTGTGCAATGGTTCTAATGCCATAAACTTGTTTTCGACGAAATCCATAAAATGATTGTATGTTGGTATCTCTCGCGGATCCGTCCTGGACTGCATGTATTCTGAATACGTTTCGGAGTCTAATTTTTCACACAATACGTAAACTAGAATCGGGTCCCATGAGCTTGTATCAATGCCCAAGTTGTGTATCGCGTTTATTGTTTCATTGGTAGTGTCATATAACCGCTTGAGGTCGAACGCAGATTGTTTTTGCAAATTAGGTTGACGCATAAATACCTGGAAATTTCTGGTGAATAACAGAAACTTATTATTATATCTATGGTTCAAAATTTCCCAACACGTGTCATAATTTTCGGGTGCTATGTGTAAATGCTGTACGAGCTTTTCCGCTTCACCCCGAAGTCTACCCTTTAAATGCTGCATTTTCTGAGTTTTTGCTATCGCTGGATTATTATGAATCGCTTCTACGTAGAGATCCATAAAAGTAGGCCATAAGGTATAGTTGCCGTTGAAGATAGGTTTGTCAATTTTAGGCAATGTTTGCTGTTGATGTTTAGAAGCGTTTAATTTTGTGTTCAGCGCCCGTTTCATATTTGTAAATGCATCTTCGTAACGACAGAACTCGTCATAATAATCTTGTGAATTCCCCTCTAATATGCCATCAATTTGTAAATGTAATTTGTCAATCGCAGTCCACCGAAACTCTACAGTCTTAAGCATATCCTCAATTTCCCATTTCTCATTAACCTTGTCTAGGCTTCGATTTACTAACCTATTGAATGCACGGAAGTTAGCTTGTTGCAACTGCTGTAACTCGAGTAGCTTGTCCTCTGCTCCTACAGATGTCTCGAACCGGGTTTTGTCGAACTCAATGTTTAGCTGACTATGGCCGGCGTTACTGGGTCCAGCAAGAGTCTTCATCTCGAACGTTGCAATCTCCTGACGTGTTCCATGGTACCAGCCTTTAATGACCTCAAAAATATTACCGGTGAAATATTGATGATCTTTCTCCTTTACTGCACTCAGCTCCCGGTTCTTCTCTTCACATTCCGCCCATAGTACCTCTAACCTCTCAAGCCTTTTACGAATGTAATCGGTGGTCTTCCTGCTCGCTGAATCCTTCTTAAAATTAGAATTGATTCTCTTCACTTCCTCGAGGATCTCCGCTTGACGCACGATTAAACCCTCCATTGTAAAGTCGTAAAATAAATAATGAACGATCTTACTTGAAATTCAGGAAACCTCCCTGTATGCACATGCAATGCAATGTGACGCTCTGGAACCTGGACCGCTGCTACCTCCCCGAATGCTCCTGCACGGCAACACACGTGGCACGGTATGACACAACACGAAACAGATCCCGCGCGACGGACCGACGTATCGGACTGTATAGTACTTGCAATAGTCTCGAAGGACCAAAAAAAACTATGTAGGGTGCTTCCCTAACATAAGTAATGTCAATGCAGATGTAAATGTCAAACTTAAACTTAAATGCAGAAAATATCAGTGAATGCTCAACGGGATGAATCTAAATGAAAATGCAAGTTGTCCGACTCAAACCACGTCTAATTGAACACTAAAATGTAATATACATAAACTGCATAGAACAATGCAATATGTCAGTGTCAATGCACTGCCAAATGTAGGTTGCGTCCAAAGTGCAAATACGCGAGCCTACTGGCTAACTTATTGTAATAAATATAAATATTTTAAAACCCATGTACGTACACCGTACAACCAGTTTAATAACACACAGGCATCACTGCAGCACCACAATTTAAAGGTATCACACTTACTTGTGTATGGGATATAAACTACCCATTAAACTTAGCATCAGATGCATGATATATCACAATCAGCATCGCTCCACTGTGCAGATAGTATCCAGTATTTCACCGGTCAAAATATCATGGGTGTTCGGAGCCTGTTGTTGAATGCTGTGTAGCTGTTCTTATTTCATGTCGTTGACCATGTTTAATTATATTTTATTTATAGTTTGTATTTAAAATTAATTCTAAGAAGCCCTGTCGATGGGAAAAATGCGGTATTAGCATCATACAAGCACATGTCTCACAAGCATGAAAATATAGTTTAATTCCACCAATACTCACAGCGCTTGCTGGCACATAATATTTTATATTTAGGGCTGTTTCCCTGTCGCCTCCGAGTCATTCCGATTGCTTTATTTGACTTATTTAAATAGGATTTTATTTTCGACCTCCTGCGTATCAATTAGCAATGCAAAAAGAAATGTCACTCTTGTCGGCCATAGACACTGAGCATTTTATTAACCAATAGAGACGTCATGTCTATATTTTCTTTGAGTCATTATGTTTACAAAAATTAATAACCTAGATATGTAGGAAATTGTATGCTTGTTGGATTATATTAATTCACACAATATCTAACAGGTTTTGTAAAGAATTTATAATAATTCCGCCCCGACCTCAACGCCATCTAGTACCAAAGTGCCTCAACCACCTAATGACACACCCAGATGAAAGAGTACACCTGATAATGAATATGCCTGACACCAGATGTCGCTGCAAGCCGTTACGGAAATATATTTGTTACAACACCGCGGGGCGCAGCTAGATTTAAATATTTTGTAAAATAAAGATATGAGTGAAATTTTAGTAAGGCCTATAGACACGTGCTTATCTTTCAACGCAGTTGCAACCGGTTTAATGAAGACTTAAGCATACAAGTAAAGTACGATACCATAACGAGATATAAGTATGGCAATAAAAAGTGTTTAATTACGGAAATTTAAGCTACGCTACCCAGGCCGTTTAAAAAAACATGTACGGAACCCGTTGAATCCCGAAGACTGCAGGTACTCACGGGATCATTCGTTCTGTCCGGGGGTAAAAAGCAGATGCCCAACTGATATCAGTTTTGATTCATGAAGCGCAATCTTGTCAGCGACAAGGTATTTTTATGATTAGCTTGACATTCATCTTGGCAGGAATGCCCAGTCCTCCAGTCTGTTGCACGGCAACTGTGGCATGCCATGGTAGTGAAACAATAGTTGGTGTCTCCGCGAGCTCCGGCGCGCCCGTGGACCAGAATATCACGGCCTCGCCTACCCTCGGCCACCCTCGGCCTAACGACAAGGAATGAGTTCCTGCCATTTCCGCACAAGAATTGACATAGCCACGGTCATATTGTTGCTGGCCATTTTAAAACACACTGTTAAACAGTTACTATAAAAAATACCAATAATTAATTCAGTAGATGATTTCAGAGCCAAGCATCTTTTATAAAATCTCGTCTGTCAGTACGAGAAAAAAATGATTTCTGTTTTCTTGACAAACGATATTTGAAAATTTGAATAATTGTAACCGACCTGCTTTGACAAATTAAAAAGAGGCTAAAGCAAAGCGTCTTGTAGCAATCACGCTACAATATGCAATGTCACTTTTTCAACCTTTAAGTTGGGGTACACCTTTCTTGTCTTTTTCCACCCACGTTCGTGCATCAAACCTTTTATCGTATCAAGTTCCACCTACCTACCAGCTTTGTCTCCGTCTTATATGTCTCATGGTTACATCATGACAAAGGTTGGTTGCCATACATTCAATCATTAACTAACGTAAGAGGGGTACGTATTTGACTTATATTTCATTGATATACTGTTTTCAATGCAGAACGTAAGAGAAAGTCCGAAAGTTGCACTGATATTCGATTTATTTGTTCCAGAACGGCATGATGTGATGCGATGAAGCTGTGGCTTCAGTATTTATGTGCATTTTTCGTTTGTTATAAGGGCAGAAGATCACCAAATAAACTGTGGAAGGACAGTGTAAAATATAAAAGCTATGGCTAGAAAGCGTTTACTACTTAGACACTGATTAATAACGACTTATGAAAGACAACAATGTTGGACTGATCTCAAATATATTGTGATAAAGGCAAGAGACGCCTCGAAAGACTTCCTCAAGCAAATTTCTCAGCCATTTCTCTCTATGCCTTATTGGAAGCCAGGACATAGGTCCAGGAGTGGAACAATCCAGGCTAACAAAAAAAAGGCAAAAGAATAATGATAAAGAATACTGAAACGTTATTAGGAATAGCTTCCGGCAGCTTTTTCAAATAAATGAAAATGAAATTACCACTTTTTTTCCAATTAAAACGAAAAATCCTTGTTATAAAGGTTTTAATTAACGTATCTAACCGACATAACAAATAAAATAAAACTATGGTTCAGCTCACAGCGAGACGTGACACTTCGCACACTTTTTAAGACAGCGATACAATACGTGTACCCTTTTGTGTATAAACTACATAAAAGGACCACTACAGTGAGAGAATTAATTTATGAAAATAAATTCGAACTTTAGATTCTGCGGGATCTACTCGAATGCCCTTATTTAAATTTATGTATCTTTTTGTGTAGTAAATGAAGTCGGACCAGTCGGACTAAATTATTATAATTATCACAATTTTTAAAAGTGTGCGCAGTCACATTGAGTATTGCGTCGCGTTTCAGTGTGAGCTGACTCTTAACGCTTCATTGAACTCGGTCTGAAACAGATTATCAAACAAAAAAAAAACATGAGTTCTATTTTTAAACACTTTTAAATGTAATTTTCCAAGAGGTTCTATTCTGTTTTTTTCTTAGATAAATAGTTTCTATGTTTAAATTTAAATTGTGACGAATGTTTAAAAATATCATTATCTCTCGGTCAACTTTAAAAGATTGAACGATTGTTTGGTTGTGATTGTGATCAATGGTTTAATATAAAGAATATTCAAATAAGTTCTGCCCTAAATGCATTTGCTGACTTGAAGCGCCCTAAAAGGACATACACAGACCTTATGGCTAATGTTATTTAAAAAGGCCAGGTGCGTAGGATTCGCAACTGGCACATGCGTGTATAACCACATTGTATGAACGTAAGCGAAGCAAATGGCGTATGTAAGGATAGAAGCATGTGGCGTTCTCTAGATTTTTGCTTAGTTATCTCTGTGATGAATAAATGTATGTTTTTTGCTTTTATCCCCATGGGCAAAGGTCCGAGGTTATGAATGTGTGTACCTATATAGATTCAAAGATTTGTAGTAAATCACAGGGCAAGAAATTAATATAAATGTATAAGATCTTTATTGATGAAAAGATGTTTGTCTTACATCAATTATCCTTTTGACTATGGCTGGTCCAGGGGGCAACGAGGGTGCCGGATGTTGATTCGCACACAGCCAATTGCCTGGACCTCCTGCTGACTACAGATCCAGACGGCTACTCGGTGTCGGTATCTTCACCTTTGGGTAGATCCGACCATTGTCTGGTGAAGTCTGTATCCGTCCACTCCCCACCCGATCCCAGCCCAAGAGCCGCTCGGCGGGTTTGGCGGTACAAGTCAGTAGATTGGGATGGGTTGCGTTCTTTTTTCGAATCGTATCCTTGGCAGCCTACTTGCTTCTCTTTTGGTTGTTCTCCTTCATCGTGCGCGGACGCCGTGTCGGATGTGTTGCGTCAGGGAATGGAGTACTTCATTCCTTTTTCTGACGTAACAATGTCTAGCGCTGAACGGCCATGGTTTGGCGCCGAGTGCAAGCGCGCCAACACGCTCAAACATGAGGCGTACCTGGCATGGGTCGACGCTCGGACGCGCAAAGCAAGCGACGTGGGTCAGCGGAAGAGAACCTACAATAGGGCTACCAAGTCCTGCAAGAAGGTGTTGCGAAGATCTCGGTTTGACCACATAAGCCGTATTGGGACCAAACTTGCTTCCTACCCAGCGGGTAGTAAAGCGTTTTGGTCCCTGGCTAAGTCAGTTGAATCGAACTTCTGCCGTCCCTCACTACCATCACTGCTGAAGCACGGTCACTGGCCCACTCCGCTGAGGAGAAAGTGAACTTGTTTGCCTCTCTTTTTGCGGAATATTCACGTCTGGATTCTGGTGACGCGCTGCCCCCTCCTTCTCCTGATGGTTGCAAGACCAGTATGTCGGACATTCGCATACATCAAAAGTATGTTCGTAGGGTGGTGCACAATCTTGACGTGAACAAAGCTAGTGGCCCCGACGGAATCCCAGCAATTATTCTCAGAACCTGTGCGCCTGAATTGTCACAGATCCTGACACGCAAGCTAATGTTCAGCCTCTGCCCAAGAAGGGCAGTCGGGCTGACCCGGCCAACTACAGACCCATATCAATAACGTCCATCCTCTGCAAGAGTATGAAACGAGTGCTTAATTCCAAGCTCCTGGCTTACCTAGAAGCTAACGACATCCTCAGTGACCGCCAATATGGCTTCCGCCAAAATCGGTCAACTGGGGATCTTCTAGCGTATGCCATTCACATCTAGAGTGAGGCCATAGAGAGACACAGGGAAGCACTTGCCGTCTCCATCGACATCTTGAAGGCTTTTGATAGGGTCTGGCATGAAAGCCTTATTGGTAAGCTTCCTTCATTTGGTTTGCCCAGTGGTCTGTGCGTTTGGATTGCAGACTTCCTGCGGGACCGGTCCATTCGAGTGGTTATTGATGGCCGCTCGTCTGAACTACTGTATATTAATGCCTGGGTCCCTCAGGGGTCGGTACTCTCAGCAACATTGCTCTTGCTGCACATAAATGATCTGCTAAAACCAGGCACCTTTGGGTATGCGGACGACAGCACTGTTGCTGAGAGATATGTGTCCGACGCACGCGTTACTGGACCTCAGAACCGGTCTCTCTGAGAGGCCATGGTTGGGCGCTTGAATCTGTCCTTGAAGGCAGTCTCCGAATGGGGCGATGCGAATCTGGTCAGGTTTAATGCTGCTAAGACCCAGGCGTGTCTTTTTTCCGCTAAAAGGAGCCAATTCCACCCCGCTCCTTCTTTCAGAGGTGTGACCGTGCCGATAACTGACCATCTTGAGATTCTTGGCATCACGTTGACATCGACGCTCAATTTTGGTCCATTCATTGAGGCAAAAGCTCAGTTGGCTGCCAAAAAATTGGGGATCCTCGCGAAGGTGAGACGGTACTTCACGCCAGAACAGCTGCTCAACTAATATCAAGCGCAAGTTCGATCATGCATGGAATACTGCTCTCATCTCTGGGACGGATCTGCCAAGTACCAGCTGGATGCACTTGATTCGATCGAAAGACGGGCCAAGAGGCTCATCGACAATGAAGTACTGGTCGAATCTAGGCTCCAGAACCTTGAACATCGGCGCCGAGTTGCCAGTCTGTCGGTTTTTTATCGGTTACATTTCGGGGAGTGTGCGTTGGAATTGCATGATCTAATTTCTCCTAGCCCGTTCCATCATCGGACTACAAGACATACGGTGATGCACCATCGGTACATGGTGGACTTTCCACCCATACGCACCAAACGTTTTGGGAATTCTTTTATTATGCGTACAGCAAAGGAGTGGAATTCTCTGCCGGAGTCTGTATTTCCTGATAGCTACAACCTGGGAGTCTTTAAGTCAAGAGTGAATAGGTTTCTTCTAGGCATGCGTGCTTCATCGTCGACAACATCATCACTTACCATCTGGTGTGATAGTGGTCAAGCGCAAGCATAATAAAAAAATATTTACTACGTTCAGAAAAAAATACTTTAACTTACAAATATAGATTAACATCTGTTCGCTAGACGTTTTGAAAGTGTTTGCAACTGTAGTTTTACAATTTCTCAAACCCTGCCATAAATTACATTCATTTCTTATACAAAAAGTACATAAATAAGCCTACAAACTATTTTTCAAATTCCACAGAAGTGCAAGTACACTTTAGCAATGTAACATATTTTTGTTTGAAAATCTAAACAGAATATCAAGTTTAAGTATAAGCAAGTATTCTGTAGTCAGTATTAAATATTACATTTTCAAACATTTTTAGCGAGTACGTTATTGACGGGAGTTCATTTAAAAATACTTCGTATGCGGTGGACGCTTTATTGACATTTCAAGTAAATACAGCCATAATAAGCAAGCTTTAAGCAATTTTATTATTAAAGTTTGAGCCCGAAATGATAATGTTTCTAAAATATACGGGTGGACCGTATATTTTAAGGTATTTTCTGCACTTTACTCAATCTCATTGAAAATAATAGCTTTGCAGTTTATATGGCGTAGATATTTATTTATTTATTTAAACTTCATTTACAATGGTGATACATAGGCGGACTTAATGCAGCAAGGCATTCTCTACCGGACAACATTTGGGTTAAAAAGGACAACAGGTGGTAGGAGTACAAAATAAAAATGAACAATAATTAAAGTCGGATATTAATAAATTTATTATGTAGAAAATAAAAATCGACCACTAAGGAGTACTCACAATTAGGTATGTATCACAATCACAACACGATGTGGTAATATATATGAAATGAAAACAAGATAATATGGAAGGTGCACGAAGATTATTATAATTATGTGATTAAACGAACTTAACTTAAGTGAAGTTCTATCATAAATATATGCAGCTCCTTCTCCGAGACATATTATGAGTAGTAGCGTGGGATCGTACCAACGCCATCACAATTATTTTAAAGCTAATAATAAAAATAAAAAACTGTTCTCTCATTAGGCAAAACTAAACTGTCATTTCGTTTAAAGTCAGTAATTTTTAAACAACCTTATTTAGGGCAGAACTTCAGTCGGGATGGGATGGGAGACCTGTCTCGGAGAAGGAGCTGCATATAATTATGATAGAACTTCACTTAATGTAAGTTCGTTTAATCACATAATTATACTTACTCCTTCTCCTAAACATATTACGAGTAGATGTTTGAAGTCAGTCAGGGTTGTTTATGGGTTAATAAATACTTGGTTGTAAAAAAATGAGGTATTTATTAAATTTACTAAAAATATATATATATTTGTTTATCAATATCAATTCAGTAACTTAACAAATTAAAAATAATCATATTATGAGATCAACAAAATCAAGCCATATTATTGTTTACAGTGTTACATATTACATCACTGAACATAGTTGGTTCTTGAACCAAACAAGCTACTTTCCGAATGCACGGTAGAATCAATTTTTATTCCTTGTAAATTTTAATGTATCTAACGTTCAAAAGTGCCGCTTGGTGGCCTAATTGAAATAAAATATCTTTGTCTTTGTCTTTGACCGGCCTGTTATAATGTATGGCAAAGGTGGCCGAGTTCTGCGACCACCCAGCTGTTCTTTGTATTTGGTCTATACTGATCCCAAATCTTTGAGCAGCAGATGTAGAAGCATGTCTGGTGCTGTGTGTTGTGAAAGTATTTACATCAATTCCAGACTCACGTAAAGTTATTTTAATCCAGCGGCTTATAGTTTGGGTAGAGGCATTATGATGTGGCTTTTTGAGGGTTAGTATGAGCTTGTCAGTACCACTTCTTAGTGGTTTAGTTCTATTAATAAAACATTTTGCAGTAGTGACTGGGCAAATCTCAATTCTATTTTCAAAAGTTTCAAGGTGGCTGAAGGCTGCCTGTTTTTGAGGTTATTATTATGTTTGGAATATAAATCTGAATTCCATCATTCAGGACTTTGATATTAAGAATAATTACCACTTTTTTGTTAGTTTTTCTAAACTCATGTCTTCATTGGGGTAAAGATTTGATAAATATGTTAGTACAACTCCAGGGTCCCAAGTAAGATTATACTTTGGGGCAGGTGGTTTTGTACGGTATACTCCTCGCATGAATCGTTTAATCCTGTCGTCAGATCCAATTTTAAAACTAATTAACAGAGATAGAGCTGATCTGGTAGTATTTAATGTACCATATGAGGCTCCGGATTCAAAGGATTCACTTAAAATTTCAGAATATAGGGAATTGAATCTATGTTAAATTTTTTACAAAATAGCCACCAAGATTTCAAAGACGAGTCATACTGTTTCATGGAACTATTCGACAGTGAATTTAACATAATTTATAGGTATAAGGTGTATAAGGTGATTGTATCGAGAGTGTTCTTAGCTATGTTTGAATCAAATCGGTTCAGCCGTTCAAAAGTTATGCTTGTTTTACTGTTTAGATCATGATGTTTTCGCAAGATAAATGTGTCGGGGGTTTTTAAATTTTGAAATTTTACTTGTACTATAAGCCGTTTGAGAGTTCCCATTCAATGTTTATTTTTCTTGATTCTCTGTCGGCTTCATAGTTATCTTTGGTATTAATATAAGATGTATAAATTCAAATATTCCTTTCTTCGCACCATTGCCAAATATCTCTAGTAATACCATTTAAATGGGGAAACTGAACCCGCCCCCCATTTTTTTAATATATGCAACTGCAGTAGTATTATCCACTCTTAATAACACATCACAGTCATGCAACTCTTTAGCAATACATTGAAGCCCTAAGAAGGCAGCTTTTAATACTAGATAATTAATATGGTAGTTCTTTTCTAAATCGTACCATGAACCTGAAGCTTTACTCAGTTCACACACAGCTCCCCAACCAGTAGTTGATGCATCTGTTAGTATTTATGTTGCTTTATTAGATTATATCTGTATGCATTCTTACTCCACCAGTCTAATTCTGGGTGAACTATATTTTTTAGGGGCATTATTGCATCATAATTATCCTTTGCTTGTAGCAGACTAAAATATTTCTCTCTCTCTAAAATCTTGGTGTATACCCAGCCATATGGAATGGCTGGACAAATTGAGCTTAACATTCCTAGCAATTGAGAGAATTTTCTAATTTGACATTTTTTCTTTAAAATTTTTAATTTTTCTAATATTGCAATTTGTTTTTTTTGGAGAACCGATGAAGCAAGATTTGTTGATTCTAAAATAAAGCCCAACTACTGGCATGATTGGCTTGGTTGAAAGTGACTCTTTTCAAAATTTATGACAATCCCTAAATTTTGTAAAAGATTTAGTGCAAATATTACATTTTCCTCACATTTTCTTTTTGATTTATGAAAATATAAACTGTCATCTAAATAGTTCGTCATGATGATGTTATTGTTTCTAAGAAAAGTACTAACTGGTTTTAGTAATTTTGTAAAAACAAAGGGCGCTGTACATAAATCATAAGGTAGAGCATTAAATTCGAATAATTTGCCATTAAAAGTAAATATTAAATATTTTTTATAATTATCTGCTATAGGTCCCGAAAAATAGGCTTCTTTCAAGTCGATAGACGCCATAAAGCAATGTTTTGATATAAGTTTGCAAGCTGTTCTAATATCTTCTAATTTGAAGTATTCTGTGTCTATAAAACTATTGAGTTTTTTTTTAAATTTAATTTAAATTTAATTCTATATGTGCCATTTGGTTTGGGTAAATATTGGGGATGTAAACTGATTTGGACAGAAAGAACACTTTAAGACTGCACCTAAGGTAATTAGTTTTTCAATTTCTAGTTTTATTAACTGTTTTTCTTTTTCTGACCAATGTTTTAGCATAGCTTGATAAGGAGGTGGAGTTGCTCTGAATGGAATCTCATAACCTTCAATCCATTTTAAAACTACTGATTCACTAGTCAGTTTACACCTATAGTACTTGAGTCTACCTGCATGTACCATGGTCTATCTGCGGTATCTGGGCTTGGAACTGGATGGAGCTGGCTTCTGAGTCTTTCAGCGTGTTTGATCCAGTCGAGGTTGTTTCTGATGCTGGTGTTGTTGAGGCTGATGCCCGCCGTGAGCTCGTTGTTGTTGTTGGAAGCGCCAGTTTACCTGTTTTTTCTGTGTCCTTGGTTTAATTATTTTATTTTCTGTGGTCTTAATCAGGGTGCCTGGTTTTTGGATAGCTTGTGCAGCCCTATTTTTTTCAGCAGAGTCTGTTCCAAATAATATATCATCTGGTGTCACTGTACGTACAGCATCTTGTACCACCTTTTTGACGCCAGCCAAACCAAAAAATCTTCTTGAAGAACAGTCCTGATGTTAAGTTTCTGCAGCTAATTTTGCAGCATCACTTATTTCTTCAACAAGGACTTTACTGTTTATGTTACCCATTAGTACCTTGCTTAAGGACTTTCCCAGACAGGTCATGAGTTTTCCTGTCAGGTTCTGTCTGTAGCTAATCCTCTTATCCCTTTTTAGGGTTGGATCTGAAAGTGACACAGATATTTCCGCATTCATTATGGGAGCCACTGCCCTTGGGAAATTGGTAGGCGTAGGATATTTTTTAATGATGGCCTCTTGAGATTTTTTGCCAAGTCCTGTCTGTATGATCCTTGTCCAACGGAGGGCTAGTTCTGGTCGAATAGCTTCTCCAAATTCTGTAATGTCTGTAACCTTCATTTCCCAGGACTTGCGAGAGTTCCTCGGGTAGATTGTCCTCTGAAAAGATGAACATAAAAGATATAGACATGTCTCTCCGCTTTGTGATAGCGCTAAGTCAATAGTATTCCAATGTGGAAATGAATTTTCGGCATTGTCTATCCGCAGTGCGATAGCGCTTGCCAAGTATTATGAGATTAGACACAGTGTCCACACGCTTGTGTTGGCGCTTAGGTGTCGATAACATATTCCTCTATTGAGAGTACCCAGGCGTTTGAAGATGGACATTGTATGTTTACATTGTTAATTAAAATATGGATATCGTAACAATATCGTGTTTTACAGACCTGTATTTAGTTCTGTCTCCATCTCATTATGAGCAGGTGTATTAGGCACCGGTGACAACAGTTCTTCGGTCGGTTCGGTAACCGGAGGCAGCGACGGCGGTGAACATGGCGGCGATGAGACTTCTGAGTCCGCTTCAACTGGTAACTTCTCCAGTTTTCTTTCCAGTTTCCTTATCTTTTTCTTGATATAGTCCTGGTCTTTATGCTTACGTCTTCCCATTTTTCACGTTTCCGTAAAAGCAGGGACAAGACAGGTGAAAGTAATCCACAGAACAAACCGCGAAGAAAAACCCGTTAGCCGAAAGAAAATTTGATTGAAGGGCGAACGAAGTTTTAATTTGAATAAGTTTAGTCAATGACAACCGGTATTAGTCTTTTGACTTAAGGAAAAACGAAATAAATTATTGTTCTTGTATAACCTATAAGAATTCTTCGTAGAATTCTTATACAACTTTAAATCTTACCTTACTGATGCATCAATGAAATGATCATTCTTCATAACTTCATTAATTACATACCTTTTTCTTTCGTAAACAAAACCAAATGTAAACAAAACTCACGCCGGTAGGTACTTGAGTTCATTGCACTTGTTATTTCAATATATATTGGACTTAATCTTATCGATAACCATGGTTATATTCATAATACATGAGGTGTGTCCTCACACATCACATCATCAGCCTATTAATGTTCCCACTGCTGGGACACAGGCCTCCTCTCTGTGAGAGGGCAAGGGCCATAATCCACCACGCGGGCCCAGTACGGGTTGGTGGATGTCACATATCTTCGAATTTTTGGTTCTAGGACATGCCGGTTTCCTCACGATGTTTGACGGTGTGTCCTCATGTATTATGAATATAACCATGGTTATCGATTTCAGTATGACTTTGTACATTATTGACTAAGAATCTTTAATAATATTTGTATTTTGTTGAGAGAACGTAGTGATAGCGCTAAGCACAAAAACACGTAATGACAGTTTAGTGTTGCCTAATGAGAGAACAGTTTATTTTTATTTTATTATTTTTAGCTTTAAAATAATTGTGATGGCGTTGGTACGATCCCACGCTACTACTCGTTATATGTCTCGAAGAAGGAGTAAGTATAATTACTTATAATATATGGCTGATAAACTGACATTTACATTAACAATAAATCTCATAAAATAAATCGGATGAATAATTACGAGTTATTTCTAACTGCATTCACAGACTTAGTACAGTCATCAATTATTTTGACAAAATTGTTCATACTCGTTACTCAGTATCAGCTTTTATAACCCATCTATATTCAACCAATATCCCAAATAAACGCTAAGACGTACTTAGTTTAAAGCTTCCTGCAATCAAGCAAAGCCGTAGGATGAGCCAGTCGTGTCACCGATTGTGCTACGAAGCGTGTTAGAAATTCAGAAAATCTCCCGATAGGCTTGAGTATATGCTGAAGCGGGGTGGATTAAGGAAGAGAGTGTGGATACAACTGGTGCTGTTGATGATTATGGTGACTTCCTTCTTCGCGTAGACTCTCATTTGGTCCGTTGTACTTGGGGGGTTCTGACTAATATAGTCAGCCAACCTCCGTCCAAAAGCACAGAAGCTTCTTGGGGGCGTCACAGGCTTCGAGAATCGACATCATTGTGCCGAAGATATCTTCACGTTGAGAGGCCACGATCTCGCATTCTAGGATGATGTGGGTGGCTGTGGATCCAACTTCTAGCCATCACTTATTTTTTTTTTAAATAGCGGTGACCAGTTAAGTAGTAGTCGATCGCGGCCGATCACCCAAAAGATGGACAGACCAAGACCAAGATGGTCTATGATGTGTTACTTGCATGTTCCACGTTCCTGTCATGATAAGAGAGAGATGGAGAAGTCTCGCAAAAACCTTTCAGACGATCTATGACCACGGCCACTCCACTAGGAGTGCACAACTAAGAAGAAAGGGTGGTCTAAAGTCTCTGGCCACTCGGCTAACTAACTTGACCATGAAATACAAAATTTCAACTCCTGAATGTTAAGTAGTATTATTTACAGCAAAAATAAATTTTGTTGCATTGCAGCAATCAGAAATCTCTTTCAATATGCTCTTGTGTTTTTTTTTGTCTGCCCGCTGTTTCAACCATCTAGTTCTACGCTACGTTCTTTGGTATCGCCTTTATGCTCGAGAGTCGATTTATTATATATTTTTCTCTCTGATCCTTTTAGCTTCTACTAAACAAAGTAAGATAAATTTTGGAGAACATTCCCGGAACAACTAGCAAATTCGAGTAGATTTTTGCCGGAAAATGTCTTTTACGCGTGGTGTCACTAAAAGTCGAATAATGCGTAGTCAGCGAGCATATCTAAAACATTTTTCCCTATGGAATAGCCAGCTTAAATATGTGAAAATACATCGTTGGATCTTTATGTTTTATTTACTTTTTCGTATATATTTTCCGAGGAGCTTGTGTCTAACAAACAACAGCCCAACGGATCGGACTTCAAGGTTAGGCAGGGGTTTCCCAGGTCAGCCCTTGGCCAACCATTACATACCAAACAATCAAGCAGTTGTTCCCGACTATCATTTGTAGATCTTTGAAGGTGGAACAAGAGGTATCGCGCTATCCATTTACTGGGTACTAGAGAATAGGTAGACACTCACTCCAGGTATAGATAGTTCAACTCATCTGTGCATGCGGTGGCATGTGTGCGTCCGCTTGTTAATTATAAATTATGCATTTGTGTGGCAGTCATAATCATGGTCCAGCCCACTTGCTGACCCCCAGCGACGTCCTGAGCCTAGGTCCGTACCCCACAGAGGAGGGCATCTCCGCAGCGTGGTCGCTTAGTTTAAGCTTTTTGTGCCTGGCTGGATGCACTAGTTTAGTCTCCACAGGACCGCCGATAATAAAGTTATAGCATGTCATAAATATCATTCAAATTATACAACTATATAACCTATTACTCAAATTTACAATGTCATCAATTATCATACAAGTCTGCGGATTCCAAGCCAGGAGTTCAAAGCTAGGGCCCATAGCAGCCTTGCTACTCCTGGATCCTGTCGGATGCTGTATCCACGAAACTGCGGTTCGCAGCAGTGGAAAGCTAGGGTTCCTAGGGGTAGCTTGGGGGCGGGCGCAATTACAAACCACGATGGGCGAATTATATCTCGATTAGCATATAATTCCACGAGAACCCGATTTCTCCGTGTGCTCGCTACAAATTTTCTTTTTCGACTCTTGTCAAGTGTCAGCTGTCAATCAAAAGCTGTCAAAATCGCTGACAGCTAACTGACATGGTGTTGCAACAAAGTATCAAATAGCAAAGGACCGTTTTCGGGACGAAACAACTAAAATCATACCATGTCATAAATTAAAATTAAAAAGTATACAATGTCATGGATTGAGATCAAAAAGTAATGTCAGAGTATAAAATGTCATAATAATAAACAAAACAATACGTAAATAATAGAATAATACATAGTAAATTAACTACAGTAAATAAATCGGACTAAAGTATTCATACTATTATTATTGTACAGATTTTCGGTCTAACATGTACTCGTGTATTGTGTAGTTTTATTTAACAGTCAATTATTCAGTTGTTTTTTAAACATTAATTTTACTAACGATATTCATCTTTAAAAAGCAACTAATATTTAATAAATAATTAGGAAGTTTATTGTAGATCTGTGGTGCCATTCCCCGAAATTTCTTATGGAATACCGCTTATCTTATTTTTATGTCGCGCGCTGTGTAGTGTTTCAAATAAATGCAAGTTTGTTTTTACAAAAAAACCCATTTCATATATATACAGTGTGATGTTCTGATTTACAGATCCACATTTTTAACTCTATTTACAATTCATAACACTATACAAACCATACCTTTTTTATCTTTTGATATTGTATCAAATCATATGACTCACTTTTTGTATTCCTTCATACTGTTTGTACCTGAAAAGCATATTTTTAGTTATCTCTGATTGTTTTAATATTTAAAACTTAAAATATATTGCTAATTTGTAATTCTAGCAATATTTTTCTACTGTGACATTTTCATCTGACATGACATCTGTCTGTCTATTTTATTTTCTTAAACCATAGACGATAACATAGGTACCATGGACTAAACCTGCTTTTAGCTAGGTGTACATTATTATAAGGGAAGCGTAGACTGACCCCTTTGTGAACTCTTTTTATTCGTTCTGGTCTTTATTTCTTAATTGAAATTTGAATTTAAAATTTAGACGATATGACACAGAACGATGAAAAACGGGCGTCAGCTTTTTAGTTTTGAATCGGGACTGAACGCCGAAAGTGGGTTTACTACTGAGTAATACGAAGTGGACTTTTTATTCTAAAACTCTCTAAAACATTAATATCCAGCTTGTGTAAGAGTAATTAAATCTGAAGTGCACTAAAATATATATTGTGAGTGATATACTGTGTATGATTTTACCTACGTATCTGACTACTATTCGTTTCACTCCTGGCTGCCTGCCTTCCTGCCTACTCAATGCCTACACAACTGCACACCAAACCGTGTGCCTGAAATACAGTCGTGGTGTCTGCTCACCTGTCTCTCTCAAGCTTACCACGACTTTTTGAAAAGTTCCAGTCCGTACAACTGCCTGCCTAACCGATCTGCTACCTACTCTACTACCTACCTGCCGGATTGCCTGCTTGTCGTCGTGGTGCCCATTCACCCGCCTACCTTGTGCATACCACGGCTTCCTGCCCGTCCTGCTGCCTGGTTAGCTGCCAAACTCCAGTAACCCACGTCGTGCGAAGCTGGCCCTTCTTTTTTTATACTCAATATCCTTTTATTATTTTTTTAGTTTATAATTATTTAATTTTATTAACGTGGCTTACGTTTAGCTCCCTCTGAGCTAAACGTAACGCTACAACAGGCAGGGTACTGTTAATATACGAAAATATGCAAATAATGGTTTACAGCTTTTCGTGATTAGGATGCTGCATATCGCCCTAACACACCTTTTTGCCCGACCCGGCAAGGAAAGGGTTATGTTTTTTGCGCGTATCTTGTATGTATGTATGTTTGTACTATTATTTATTACCTCATATCTTGCTAATCGCTAGACGGATTTATATAAATAAGACATTGATAGATACGTCTTCACCGCCCCAAGTTTTCGTGGCAGCCTTCAATTAAAGCTACACTATACAATGTAAAAATATGAGTACTTCAACATGTATTTTTTGGTGTATGCTTTGTTGGTTGTCCTTAATTAATTAAATAAATAGATAGGTGACGTAAAAAAAACAAAAATGGCGGATTTTTGACGCCATATTGTGGTAGTCAAAATTTTCTTTTTATTCCAAACCCATCGAGTGGAGTATCAAAATGAAGGGTTTTAAGAGGTGTTTACAAAAATATATACCACTTATATGTTTAAAACATATTCGAAAAAAAATCTAACTAAGAAGTTGTAAATAAAAAAAGTTAATTTAAAAATCTAAAATCCAACTGCTTAAGAAGCGAACTAAAAATATGTAAACAAGTAGAAAATCATGCTGTGCATTCGGAGGACCAGGTGGTCAGCCAGCTCGCGAATATGTATGCTACGATTGCACTGCATGATATTCTACTTCTTTACATCTTTTTAATTCGCTTCTTAAGCAGTCGGGTTTTTGATTCTTTTGCGCTCTAAACACAGTTTCCATGTTCGTTAAGTTACCCCAATATATAAACCCGTAGCGTAAAGTAGACGTAACATAATAATATGCATGATACGCTGTAACCAAAGCTGTAAAAAAAAGATAGGTAGTTGATTAGCAGTGGTCTGCATAAAGCGATGTAAAATACTGGTGTACAGCTGCATGCAGTTATACTGGAAGCAGCCCTCGATATTGTTGGGACAAGGCTAGGTAGATTGCTTTGTGAGGATGAAATAAAATAAAGAAATTAGGTTTATTTAGCACAAAACATAAAATATAGTAAATTCTTTTTGTAGATATACTTTACCTTATTATTTTGTCCATCTTAGTTGACAAAAAATATCACGTGTTGTCTCGATACCAAAATAATTACTTCATATGTACTTTCTAAGTTTATCTTGGACATCACAGGCAACGGTGAATGAAAACATCGTGAGGAAACCTGGACATGTATAGTTATATAAAAGTCTGAAATAGCCAAGTCAGAGGCCTGTGGGGTTTCCCAGAGGCGGCTTAATTAACTCTGACACCAGAGGTGGCCATACCTCACACGAAAAGAAAGAATGAAGAATAATTACTTGCCTTGGTACTGCTCGACGGTAGTTCCTTATTAATGGCGGCAAAGCTATCATTCTATTTTCCTGCGTTGTGTCGCCCCATCTGGCGGAAATTCAATAAAGAATCACTCACAAAGAGTCAGTACCTGGGCGACCGAGCTCTGCTCGGGTGAAGTAGAGAAAACGACGTTATTTAAAAATGAAACCTAGCTAGATCGATTTAACGCCTCCGAAACCCCCTGCATACAAAATTTCATGAAAATCGTTGGAGCCGTTTCCGAGATTAAGATTATATATATACACATACTTACATACAAGAATTGCTCGTTTAAAGGTATTAGATTCATGCTGCAATATAATAAAAGCGCGTTGGCATTGGTAAGTACACGGTATTTACAATGGCAAAACATTTTCAGCCTTTTTAATAAAAAAAAAGAATACCGCATGTAAAATTTTATGGCAAATGTGAATAAAGAATTTGCTAATCAGTATTTAAACTCAACATTATTATGGTTGGATGATTTTTATTTGTAAACTGTTGCCCATGTTTTTTAATTCGAAAGTTTCCTAAAGATTTTGTAAACTGAACATCGCTTAAACACCGTGTAAACAGCCCGTATCTGTCCACTTTTAAATAAACCCCTTATTTTGCCGCCGGCGATAGTAAAAACATGGAAACTACATTAGCAAACTTGATAACCGGCGGGAAAAATAACTTTTAAAAATCGCCGGTGCCGTCGTGCCGCGGCGTAAAATTGACTTTGTTAAAAATACTCGTAAATGCATTTCTTCACAAAAAAATTGTGGCAAATTGCCAAACACGCCTAAGACTATGTCGCCTATAACCTATGTTTGATTCACAATAGTGAGTCACATAGCGCTAGTTATAACGAACATTTTAGTACGTTCTTTCTACTGCACTACTCGCCAGGTTACTCGCTAGGCGCTATGCAAGTCGCCGGGATGCTAGTATTATTATTATCTGTCCCGCCAGTAAGTACGTTTTCTATCTAAATTCATATTCAACAGGCAATTGCATCACGCAGACCATGATGGAGATGGCGGGATGACCTTGACAGATTTCGCCAGAATTGGTAGGAGAAAGCTTGGGCTTGTTAAAGATGGAAGGAGTGGAGTAGTCAGAAATGAGAAAACAGTTCTGCAAAATAATCATGTTTATTCATCTAGATTTTAAACGGATAAAAATACAGTACTCCAAAAATAAATATTTTTTTTTGCAAAAAAAAAGTTAAACCTAAATTTAGGTATCTTTACACAATTGAAAGCTTATTTAAAAGTCTCCCTTTGACATCAACTGCAGATGCAGTCCTTATAACCCATACTACTTAATTCGCCTTTGATAACAGATATGCGTGCATGTGGACCGCGTGAGTCAGGGGGAGTTGTGCGCGGCACTCCAGCGGCTCAAGCCCAAACAGTCGGTGGGTCCGGATGGAATACCACCTTTTATTGTCAGGGACTGTAGCTCAGTATTTTGGAAACCACTGCTACACATTTTCAATCTGTGCTTACAGGAAGGACACTATCCAGATCAATGGAAAATGACGCGAGTTATCCCGGTACCAAAAGGAGGTTCAGGGTCGGACCTCGGTGGTTGTAGACCTGTGGCCGTACTGTCGGCGTTCGCTAAGGTTTTTGAATCAGTGTTACACAAATCCATTTACACGCAAGTGGGCCCACTACTACATGATGCTCAACATGGTTTTCGGGTCGGTCGGGGTACGGGAAGTAACCTACTGTCGTTTGTGTCGTATTTGGCGCCAGTAGTGGACGCTGGAGGACAGGTGGACGTCGCGTACTTCGACTTTCGGAAGGCTTTTGATATGGTGGATAATGACATTATATTGGTTAAATTTGCTGCATTAGGTTTTACACCTCATTTGCTAAAGTTCTTTGCGAGTTATCTTGGTGAGCGCCGGCAGTACGTTGAGTACGCCGGACACAAATCTAAACCATTTTATACATTTTCGGGGGTAAGCCAGGGTTGTAATTTGGGTCCACTGGAATTCATTATTATGGTTAATGATCTCCCTGAGGTCGTGAGCAGTGCAAGGTGTTTGCTATTTGCAGATGATCTTAAAGTGATTATCTCTGTAGTGAGCGCCTCGGATTGTGAGCGGCTTCAGCGCGATCTCGACAAGGTGGTACAATGGAGTCAGGAAAACAAACTGGTCTTCAATGTGACCAAATGTTGCGTGATGACGTACTGTCGCGCGCGTGTCCCACTACAAAATCAGTATGAGATGGACGGCATAGTGATGCCGCGTGTCACGCAAATGCGGGATCTTGGTGTTCATATGGTGGTCGAGTTGATGTTTCGCAATCACATTATGGAGTTGTGTAGCAAATCCTTTAGAAATTTAGGTTTTATTTTACGACAATGTACGGCTTTTAAAAGTGTAGCAGTGGTAAAAATACTTTACAATGCTTTGGTTCGTAGTCATTTCGAGACAAGTGCCATTATATGGAATCCACATGAGGACAAATATAGTCTCATGATCGAAAAAATCCAAAATAAATTCACTAGGTATTTATATTTGAAGCAATATGTGGTTTACCCATTTTACCCGTTGATGTATCCGAGTCTGTTTGTGTTGGGCATGGTCGGGTACACTAGGCTGGCGGTTAGGAGGGACGTCGCTTTAGTAAAATACGCGGCGAGAGTGCTGCGCGGGCCGGTGCATCACCCAGATGTACTGGAGGCGCTGCGGCTGCATGTCCCGGATGGGTATGTGGGTGCGCGCCGCCGACCCACTTTGTTAAATGTGCCAAGGGCTAGGACAAATTTATTAAAGTTTGCCCCTTTGTCAAGGGCCGCGCGTATTATAAATAGTATGCCATCGGAAGATTTGTTCCATAGCCTGCCGAAATTTGTGTCAGGAGCACAAAGGTGCATTGAAGGAGGCATACATATATGAATGGTTTCTTGATTTTTGTTATTTTATTTTTATTGTTAATTAATTAATTGATTTTATGTATCTACTCGTATATAGTGTATAACATTATTTATTATGTGGTATAACATCATCTTGGGAAAACTGTAAGATGTTGTACTTATTGGTGTCAAATAAATAATAAATAAATAAATATTTTGATTTAACCGTATAGTTCGGGGTGGGTTCACTTTGGGGCGCGAAAAGCATACCTCCGCTGGCTCAGCAACGGTTAATTTTGGACCATACCTACCAAAGACACCGGCTTCCAAAATGAAAGTTATTTTGCACTTTTAGGTGTTTTGCTTTTGAAATCGGTATATTTTTGTCGTAGTAATTTTTCGAGAAGCTTGTGTCTGAGATATAACAGACCAACGGGTTGGACTTCAAGGTTAAGCAGGGGTTGCCAAGGTCGGTCCGTGGATGGATCCATTACATGCCGAAGTCTCAAGCTATTGGTCCCGACTGTCATTTATAGACCTTTGACGGTGGAACAAGAGGTATCCAGTTACTGGGTAGTAGAGGGTAGGTAAACAGTCGCTCCAGGTATACATAGTTCAACTCATCTGTGCGCGCGGCGACATGTATGCGTTTGTGTGGCAGTCATAGTCGATCTAGTCCCCCAGCGACGCCCTGAGCCGAGGTCCGTACCTCACAGAGGAGGGCAACCCCGCAGCGTGGTCTCTTAGTTTAAGCTTTTTGTGCCTAGCTAGAGGCTCTAGTTTAGATCGCCCAGTTTAGCAGTAGCAAATTAGTTTGATTTAACTGCGAGACGCCCCGCAATAAAAAAATAAAGTGGCGCGGCAGTCGTTGTCCGAGCAAACAACCACCCACACATTCTTATCCACACATAGCGTTACGTGCAAAGATAAGTTCAACTATCTGTAATATCCTGGAACTGCATCCGGTGAGACTGGAAGCCAACCGCAACATACATAGTTGGGAAAAGTCTAGGCTAGATTATATATTTCGTAGTAGTTATTTTTTTGCATTTGGAGCGCTTGGAACATGTTGAGTTCAATGGTCGTAATTTTCAGCGCGACGGCATTGATGCGTTCAAGCGCATTATTGAGCGGCGAGCTAATTTAGAACCTATAAGTACAGGTGTTGAGGTACTTATTGCTTCAGCACCTGTTTAATTTTTTATTTTCAGTCAGGTGCATCTTTATTTAAGCATGGCTAGGCCAATTAGGGTTTTTGGTTCTCTATGCGGTTTTTTAGTATTTTTTTTCCTTTTAGCCAATTATCTCTCATCAGTCATATTATATATATCTATCAGTTATATTGTATCTATAAGCGTGGCTAGTCAATTAAGTATTTTGAGACCGTTTTACATGAATTCCTTTTAACAGAAATGAAATATGTCTAGTGCTCTATTATGCAAAGTTGAAAAGCCCATTTCTTTACTGAATTCTATTTAGAAAACGTAGTTGCTTATGCAAAATACCTCGAGGCAAGTTTATAATCGTCTCTTGAAAAGACGATGTCAGTCAGTTATGTTTTTCGGTCTGGCTGCTCAAGGTGGGTCGATTTAGGTGTAACTGGTGTAAGTAGGCAGGTATTATTAATATTGTTGAAACTCTTACATTGAACCCCTTTGTCGCAGGCAGTTATTTCATTGACTTGTCTTTACAAAAACCATAATATAGGAAAATAATAATTAAAAGGTGTATTCTTAGGGCTGTTCCGCACTACACCCGAATTCAAGAAATGTCGGTACGAAGTAGTTACGACTACTTAATACGTTACAACTTACAGGAAGGGTTAAGCAATGGATCAGAACGTTGTCCGTCCGAATTCGGACAATTCCAATGCGGATAGAACGAAGTAGTTATGTGTGCGCGACTAGTGCGAGTTCTTATACACACTCAATTGCGTTAACGTAAACTAGACTGTTTGGTTATTACCAAAAATTGCTTTTCATATTCCTTTTTCATGTGTCACTCGTCAGATTACCAATTGGTCAAAATCAAGACCCGAAGTCTCGCTTATGACAATATGTACCAGCTCTAGAAAAATGTAAATTCTGTCAGTGATCCAATATATTAGTCGTGTAACATTTCAGAAGCGCACATGTCAGTCCCATAAATTATTGACATTTTGGCGATCGTTACCTTTTCGTTGATAATACGTCAATTTCTGGAACGTCTGTTCTCAATTTCATTCACACTATACACAAACTGTTTCTTGAACTCGTATCTTCTTCTTAGCGTATCGATAGCAAATATAGTCTTTAAATATTATGTTTGGCCCAGAAAGCTGACTCGGCAACACCATCCACCGGCGCAGTTGTAAGGTCCTCATATGCACAGGTGAAAAGGCAAGTCGCGCAAGATGAAATGTAGGCCATGGTCTGCGGAGAGATGCCGCACAAACACTGAAGATTGGAGCCATCCGAAAACCCCTACCTGTGGAGGAAACTCGTATAAAAAGCACCTGAGCATATCCAAGACAAGTTCTGGCCATCGATATAATAAATATGTACTATTTGCGATTGAACTGTACTGAAATTCGAAAACCTTGTTGTTACACTATGTTGAACGAAACGCGACATTTTGTACACCTTGTTGTTACACTATATTGAACAAACCCGACGTTTTGATCGCGAATAACATGTAATTTGAACATAACCAGTAGAATCAGAGTGTACCAGGCTGAACTGTACACATCTGGGAACCAGTTCTGAGCATACTGGCGTAATGGTATGTAATAAAATGGTATAAACAATAAACAGATATGCCATTGCAGTATTCCCGAGATATTTGCCGTCATTTATTGAAGAGTTCTCTTGTATGTCTTCAAAATTCTTCATCAAATCTTTACCAAATTTAAATGGGACCATTTCGGAATAAATTTCTTTAGAAAAGTAAAATAATTTTACAAATCCGTTTATATATGACGGAGTTATACCTAAATATTCATAATATATATGTCGGAAGGGAGGACTCTTCTCACTAAATTCGAGTTCATGATCCATGTCTCTCTTGGATCTCGTGGGCGTCATGCTGGGTTTAATGCTGGCACAAAGCAAGTAGCAGGTAACTAATGCCATTGAGATAGTCCTTGGTCCAATTTTAACAAAGCAGCGGATTCGGTCACCAAGCATTTCGCTTTCTCTCAACCAAAAACACACTTTTTCAAGTTTACACACTCCACTTTTCTGGCTACTTCACTTCTCAAGTCTTTTCCTCACATCACAACTCTTTTAACTCCGAGGCGCGCGTCCGCGCGCTTCTTTTTTCTAACTCCACGAAAAAACCTGGCCAGAGACTCCACTCGAGAGAGCCAGCATAGCATAGACTCTCCTCGCTTTTTCATTGGCCAAAGAACTAATCTGGCAAGTTACCGCTTTTAAAACATCTAATCAGAATCGAGTATTTTGACATAAGAAGAATAAAGTGTTGTCAATCGACTAAAATCGAACTGAGCTTTGAACCAGAAGCTAAATGTTGCCAATTAAACAAAACTGAATTAATAAGTTTACAAGCAATATTTCTTTGTTCCTAATTATTAATCGTATACCTTCCTCCGACATATATATATATAAATTTCCAAATTAAAAATCTCCTCCTTTTTGGGAAGTTGGTTAACAAAATAGACTAACATCACGGCTGCATTCGAAGGGTTTGACAGAGGTGTGCCATTAGCATACCCACATTTTACGAGTTATTGAACCCGCTAAGGTGTCATGTAGTGTTGAGGGTCGTCACAGAGGTCTGGCGGCGCATGCTCGAGGTCGGATCGGTGCACATGGACCTTCAGCGGGTTAGGGTCGAAGACCAGTCCCCGCTCGTCCAGTGCTCGCTCTGTCTCGGGTATGGGCATAGCCGGCGCACCTGCACGGAGACCGTGGCGAAGTGCAGCCACTGTGGCGGACCTCACATGAGGACGGAGTGCGCGGACTGGAGCGTAGTGCTGCCACCGACTTATATATAGCATATAACGAGTTATATTTCAGTCCCCTTTAATAGTTGGCGAGTCTATTGCCATCATACATGCACAAACGCCGGGGCTGTTTCTGAGAAATTCCAGATTGGATAACCCAATAAACCTTTGCCCAACCCGGGTATCGAACCCAGGACCTCAAACTTAGCATTAACGCTTGTGACCACTACACCAACGAAGCAGTTATGGTTATGTGTCTATCGAAGTACTTCAAAATGGGTTTTAATAAAACTTTTACTTAACGTGTTCTAGCTTCTGCTCGCGGCTTCGCCCGTGTGGCAGTCGGAAATCTGCCTAATGTAGAATTGGCACCAAATTGCAAGCATCGCATCGAAAAGGATACGAAGGAATACTGTCTGATCGCGTCCGCAAGGATGTCGACGTATACGTACGGTTTCCGTCGTTTACGTACGTTATCTGCGCCTGTATGTTCTATTCTGGTAGTGGTATGCTTTGGCACCAAACAAATCAGTTTTCTTCTAAATCCATGATTGCATGAGCGGCGTCAAATGACAGTGTACTCTCGATTATGAGTGGTGTCGCCGCCCGCTTCCCAGCCACAGCTACGAGCGCACGCAACGGCAATTGTTACAATTCGATCGGATACGACTGCACCCGAACGGAGCCGACTGCACGTCGCAGCATGATTTCGATTTTCGGCACAAAACGCGTGTCACGGAAGATGCCTGCGCTCAAGTTGCTGAGCGCGGTTTGGTAATAAAGACTATTAATACTGTGTACACGATTTAACTTCGTTTATAGATAGTAAAATCTGTTCCGATCCGATGCAATGCGATTGCCGTTTGGTGGACAGTGTACTTAAGGAAACTTATTGCCAGGATTCAAACTATCTTATGTCCTTTCCAGGGTCTCAAACTATCTCCATACCAAATTTCATCTAAATCAGTTTAGCGCGAAAAGGTGATAGGCGGATTGAGTTACTTTCGCATTTATGATTCGCAAGTAAATAACACTGTCTGTCATCTACAATTTATTTATTTATCAAAACTTCATGCAACATACAGGTACATAGGCAGATTTAATGCCTGATGCATTCTCTAGCTGTCAACCAAAGGTGGTGGAAAGATAACATGGCCGGTGCATACAAAATAGAAATAATTATTAAAAGGAAAATTGTATAATATATTAAAATAAACATACATATATATTTCCTATAATAAATTCCTATGTATATATAAAGTGTATAAGTAAATAGAAAGGTGATTGAGACGACTCTGCTATAGGTGTAGAAAATTATACCGTAACTTCCGCTTAAATGCATATTGACTGGTGGCCGAAGGTGAAGAACAGACTGAATATGAAAGGAAGAATGAATAAAATCAGAAGTATGAGAAGGACAAAGCAAGAGAAGATTGTTAGACGAACGCGGATTCTAGGGATCCGTGTGAAATACATAGAAATTGAAAGTGAGGTGTGAGATAAGAAGAACAAAAATACAATTCGCATATATAATATTTGTATGGATTATTATTAGTCGGAACTTTGACTGAAAAATAACGAAAGTATAGTTATGAATACTGAATCAGTTCTCTCTCGCGGAAACAAAAGATTCCAATAACTTAACTCCCAGCTTACTAATAATTTCCCATGTGGCTTGGTATTAATAATAGAGCCTTGATCCAAGTGTAACGGGGATTATCGACATGATTGAGTGCCGTATTTATTAATATGCATAGCGAAAGCAATAATCATTATCATTATTGATAGCCCTTTTTGTTGACCTTAGATACTCGTGCTTTTCCTATTTTGTTAATCAATGGCCTACACCCAGCAATGGAAAGTTTTTTTTTTCATAGGCTCGCGCTTGACCACTATCTCACCTGTTGGTAAGTGATGATGTGGTCGACGGTGAAACACGTGAAACGTGCACGTACTAGTGTGAAATCTCACTGCAAAAAAACTACAGGCAGACCTGCAAAACTATAATTCTAAAAATTTTTTTTGATTGTCAGCATTTTATTCTACTATTAGTATCATTCAAGAACATTTAGTTTAATCAAAAATAATATAACATCTGCAGATTTTTGCAGTGGTGTCTTAGACAATGAATTTAAAAAAAATATAAAGTTTCTCTAATTAAAATAGATGAAAGTATTACCTTAATACTGGCTGTTTAACTGCTTAGCCAATGTTTAATTCGAAATTTCCAAAGAAAATTTGAGTTTGGAATTTTTTAATCAATTGCTAATCACCGTTGAGATTTTTTCAAATAAGGCCATTCATGTGATATGAGGCAGAACGAAATGCATGAAAAAAATCGCGCTTCTCCAACTAACATGAGCCTAGAAAAGACGAGTATTTGAAAAAATCTTTTTAACAAAAAATCAAACCGACTTCCAGAACAAAAAACTACAAAGCAAAAAATATCTTTCTTTTCCGAAGTCGGTGTCTTGTGTACCCATTTTTTTCAGTTTTTCGACACAGACTTCGGAAAAGAAAGTTATTTTTTGCTTTGTAGTTTTTTGTTCTGGAAGTCGATTTGTTTTTTTTTTTAAAGTTTTTTATTTAGTTTTGGTAGGTATCTCCAATTAACATGATAATCATTTATGGCCAAAGTACAACTCATGATGATTCCAATAAGCCCAAGCACGACTAGGATACATTATTTTATTTCAGAGATCCAGTGCCTACCTTCCGGCTTCATCATCAAAACAGTTCAATGATACCATTTTCATCAGTACCATTCATTTATAAGTATTTGCTTCATCATAGTCGGTTAATTATTCGAGATATTTTATACCTGTGACATTTAGCATTTACGAGTTCCAGTGGTCATGACTTTCTGAGTGCAAGTGATTGCATTGTTGATGAAAATACCAAAATCACTATATGTATGCCTATAATATTTGAGGAGTTCCCTCGATTGCTCTAGAATCCCATCATCAGATCCTGTCCTGATGACTATGGGACCAACTAGGAAGTATACCCTTCATAACAAAAGAAGATTTTTTGAAATCGGTCCAGGCGTCTTTGAGTAATCGGGGAACATACATAAAAAAAAAAAAGATTCCGACGAATTGAAGAACCTCCTCCTTTTTTTGAAGTCGGTTAAAAATAACAAAAATACATAACTCTGAAAATCGCGCTTTTGTAAGTGATCATTCTCAACTATCAGAAATAGTTTGAAATTTCGTCGATAGCGATATCACCCTCGTATTTTCTCAGAAAATTTCATGTGCTAATCGGTGGAATTGCGTCCATGTGAACGTACTTGCAAATTCCGCTTCGTAAACGTGGCTTATTGGTGTAATATAAATCCAATAGCTTCGAACCATCAGAAAGGTTGTTATGTACTAAGTATTTCTCTAATTAATCATTTATTAAACAGGGTAGAAATACAGTATAGTTTTCTGAGAACTGTGATATAACGTCAATTAATCTCAAAGATTAAATGAGGTCCACGGCTTCACTCAGACTCCTACAATACATGTCTAGATTCTAAGAATTATGACCGTTGATCCGCTAACTGCTAAGTATTTTAATTAACTATAACATTTATATGGATTTCTACAGAACTAGTTATTATTAGGTTCTGTCAACGGCTTCACTCGCGTGAAAATTATCTCAAAGGAACAAACTCATTTCTATTCCCACTCCTTCTCTGTCCATGCAGTATGATTGTGGAACTCACTCACATCCGTGACTCTCAAAATGAATCTCTGTTCAAAAAACAAGTCAAAGAACATTATCTTTCTACCATATTGTAATTTTGTATATTTTATTATGTATGTATTTTTATCTTCTATACTTATATTTAGTTAAGGTATATGTGTAATTTATATATAATTAGTTGAATTATTATAATCTATTTTAGGTTTCCTTATTTATTTCTACACACGTGTCTTCGTCTATCATCCAACAAACTTGCCGCAAAAAAAAAAAAAAACTATTGAAATAAGCATTACCTTTGTGCTCTTCTATCTGTATTCTTTGTTTTCTCTGTAAAGTGTTTTGTGTGTGCATATATAATACTCCCGGGCAGAAAGGCATCCAATGTCCTCATCCAGACATGCTACTCTCGGGTGCCGAGTTTCATTCAAATCCGTTCATCCGTTAAGGTGTAAAAAGGTTAATAGACCGAACCCAGACGTATCCCATATGGAACTCAGGACCTCATGATAAAAGGTTTGCTTGAGACCAATAAACCAACGAGGTAGTCATCATCATCTTCATTTCAGCCGAAAGACGTCCACTGCTGGACATAGGCCTCCCCCGGACTCCCGCAACCTTGACCAGGTCGTCGTTCCACCTAGGGTGGGGCCTTCCAACGCTGCGTCTGCCGGTCCGCGGTCGTCACTCCAGAACTTGTCAGCTCCAACGACCATCCGTTCTGCGAGCAATGTCCCTGCCCACTGCCTCTTAAGTTTGGCAATTCTTCAGGCTATGTCGGTAACCTTGGTTCTCTTGCGGTTGTCTTCATTTCTGTTTCGATCACGCAAGGATCTCTCCATTGCCCTTTGGGTGATTTTAATCCTTCCCCGACCGAGGTAGTACTTCATTTAATTTCTACATAATAAGACTAGCTTCTGCCCGCAGCTTCGACCGATCGAAAAGCGTTTTGTAAACCCAATGGAACATTATACTGGGATATAAAATAATCTATGTGCTATAACAGACTATAATCTATCTGTGCCAAATTTCATCCAGATCCATTCAGCTGTTCTGGCATGATTGAGTAACAACCACCCATCCAAACTTTCTCATTTATAATAGGAAGTAGGATCTAAGTGTTCCCATTCAGTGGTGACTACTTATTGACAAATCCAGTTGTTAACTATAAAACGCAAACCCCAACTAGTGATACTAGTGAACACCACACCCCTTAAAAGTCGAACGGACACCAGGTGTGCTTAAGCCATTGTTTTACTATTGTGTCTGCTAATTTGACGTTTGAGAGGAAGATAGGATTGTACAAGAAACGGTACAAAACAAAAGTAATCAAAAAAACCGGCCAAGTGCGAGTCGGACTCGCGCAAGAAGGTTTCCGTACCATTATCGCAAAAAACGGCAATAAAATCACGTCTGTTGTATGGGAGCCTACTTAAATATTTATTTTATTCAGTTTTTAGTATTTTTTTATATAGCGGCAACAGAAATACATATTCTGTGAAAATTTCAACTGTCTAGCTATCACGGTTCATGAGATACAGCCTGGTGATACACAGACAGACAGACGGACAGTGGAGACTTAGTAATAGGGTCCCGTTTTTACCCTCTGGGTACGGAACCCTATAAATGTGAAAAGGGCATTCTTCAAACCAAATCTAAGAGGACTATGCCCGTGAATTTATAATGACGGTTATAATTTAACCCGTTAATATTAGACTGAGCTCATGGGATCAACTTTAGTAAAACTATTTAATAGCACATTGTGTATTAAGGGCGGTAGGTAAGGAATTACGATCGAGACTCTAGTAGAAGCCCGAAGTCGAAGACTGAGGGCTTTCTGAGTCGAGGTTCGTAATGCCCGTACCGCCCGTGATACATACAATGTTTTTCATCACATTTGCGAGTAATAATTATGAATTATAGCTTTAATACACAAGTCAGCACAGCTGTTATTACGAAATACGTGAACCTTTTTTTTAAGCGGTTGGCGAATTTTTGCCCACACCACAGATTATACAGTGTTTCGTTCAGAAACTTTAAGGGCAAATACTTACGTAGGTATACAGCCATGACGGAGTGTAAAAAGAATTAAATAATTTCGACGTTTTCATACTATAACTATTAAAATCGATTATTAAGAACATTAGTTGAGTATTTAAGTAACATGTAGCGAGATTGCAAGGAAATTCCTGTTTAGATAACATTTTATGTCAATTTTTCAATTGCGTGTAAACTCCTTGCTTGAACTTGCATGACCTGTGTGCTGTGCTGTAAATTAAAAAAATATTACTTACCGCCCTAGGGCTTGTCTTTTGTTTAGTTTATATTTTGTATTTAGTATCTACATTCTTAATAAATTAATTATTTGTTGTAAAATTTGCACCAAGTGCAACCCCATATTGTGTCCAGGCTGTCTCTTTCCATTCTTGGTTGCCTGGAAGAGATCGCGGTTCGCGATAAGGCCGCCTGTTGTATGTTTGTTTTTGTTACAAGATGTCTTTTTGATTAATTTTTATCTTGGTGTACAATAAAGTATATAATAAATAAATAAATAAATAATAAAAAAAGCCCGAGGGTTTTATATGGGGCATTACGGCTAAGTTAACCTGTATGTTTTGATACTGTTTACGTGCAAGTGTGATGAAATAATTATTTTCTTTTTAGCATGACAATAGCGAGCGTTGCATCTACCAATTATTTTTGGTGTTCTTATTTTCAAAAATGGAAAAAGACGTGATTAAAGTCTTCCTAAATCAACATCTATCACGATCCTCAATATTTAAAACAAATGAAAAACGATACACAGTTTAATGTTCGGGTTTCCACGAAGAAATATTAGGGCAATGACCGTTATTGACATTCTGAAATGAAACTGCTATTGGTATGAATTCGGGCAATCGTATCGATATGTTGAATATCGATATGATAAAATATATATGGAAACGTTTGGGAATATTAATAGATAAATCCTCCAAGATTGCAGCCCTGCCCCCGTACCATGACGTGTGAATACTATAACAGTTCGAGTACCAAAAAGGGAGAGTTGTATACAAGTCAAATAAATCACTCCCCTACGCACACTAAAAAAATATCTTGCTCAAAGAGCTTATGGTGTTTATATGATAATAAATTCAACCTAATACCTCCAGGCGTTACAGAGAAAAAGGTCTTGGCACATGGACATGCAGACAGATAGACAACGAAGTGATCTTAAAATGGTTCCTTTTTTTCTTTATGAGGAATGGAACAAGCAGCTTAATTGCGTAAGTGAATTCGGCAAGGCAAAGGGTTTGACCGCTATCAATCGACCAATCATATAGGAATATCCCCATCGCGTCTTTCATCTCGCATGTCATTGGTAGATAGATGACGGTCAATACCCTTTACTTTGTTGAATTAATTACGCAATTTAGGCTGTAGAACACTCAGAATAATTTCATAATCTTATTTTGATACACAAATACCTTATCGAACCCACTCCCCGTATTACGAACCCAACATTCGGCCACTGCACCAACGTTTCTTCTAATGTTTTTGTTTAAGTACTCCCATAAGATGCTGACTCTGATATACCTTCATATCTTCAGATAAATCTAATTCAAGCTGGTTTGGGAGTTATTCAAAAGGCACAACCTCCTTCTATTTAAGTCAGTTAAGGATAAGAACAATTCTTTAAGTACTAAAAACCGGTACCTGCACTAAAAGAGCTGCTTAGTTTGTAAAGCACTTTGGTTAAATATCTATACCAATATTATAAAGAGGAAAGATTTTTTGTTTGTTTGTTTGTTTGTACCGAATAGGCTCCAAAACTACTGGACCGATTTCAAAAATTCTTTCACCGTTGGGAAGCTACTCTATCCCCGGGTGACATAGGCTACTTTTTATCCCCGTATTCCCACGGGAACGGGAACTACGCGGGTGAAACCGCGAGGCGTCCTCTAGTGTATAATAAAGCCACTTGTACCTACAAGTTTAGCCAGATTTGGGGAACCTTTGTTTTAACAAGCAAAAACACACAAAATACATTACTAATTTAATTTTATCGAATCTGCAACCGTTAAAGTTGGATTCAACAATACAGCTACCATATTACAGTTTGTTTACTTCAATATGATGCTGACTCCCCTACCCTTTCAACACTTCAGAAAAAAATTAGGTCAAGGTTACAAGGGGAGATCTAAATATGGCTGGCGGAAAAACAGCCAAATCTATGCGCATGATCTAAGTTAATAACTACTTGATAAGATTACAAGATTATGATCAATTTACAAGGAAAATCTCTGCTGAAAAACATCGTCTGAATTATGCATTTCAGTTTGTCGTATAAATATTTATCTTTGAAGTATCTCGAGTAACATGACAGATAAGTCATGATGCACTAGTTATATCATTTTCTCTATTATTATTGATGGATTCGCGATACAACTATCTCACCTAACGGTAAGCGATGATGTGATCGACAGTGAAGCTCGCTTGCCTAGAAGAACCTAACCTTGTTTCAGATTACGTCTATATTTCTCAAAGAAATCAGCAGAGACGCGAAAGACATTATCGTCAGCTATGTAGTTGTTATTTAAAGTCTTGTAGTGCATGGTAAGCCTTTTTCTACTACACTGTTATACAGAGTAATAATACCGATCATAACTTCTGCCACTGGGTTCGCTCGCGGAAATGTCGGATATTAACCTCAGGGAACGTATTCCGGAGATAAAAGCTCCAATCACACTTATATATCACACTAATATTATAAAGACGTGAGTTTGTGAGTGTGTGTGTTTGTTACTTTTTCACGCTCAAACGGCTGGATGGGTCTGGATGAAATTTGGCACAGAGATGGATTATAGTCTGGAATAGCATAAGGACCTTTGGGTCAATTTTCGACATTCACGCGGGTAACGCCGTTGGCAGAAGCTAGTCTATATCTATATAACTATTGCAACATGCAAAATTAGTATTAATATAAGAATAAAAAAAAATGCAAAATGAAATACACAAATGCACGCGCACGTACACACACACACACAAACACCCACCCATACACATACACACACACACACGCCAACATACTGGTTATATTTAAGGCACTGAATGTATTGTATATTGCTGTGGAAGAGCGGAGTCTCCTAACACAGGCATTACTTGCTTAAAAGGAGGCTCCAGTCATCAACGAATGTAATACTTTTTGGTTCAGAAATAAAGATTTTGTATTTATATAAAAATTTATTAAAGGCTTAGTGGTTAAGTTTTTAAACTGTAATAAATGAATAGATTTACTTTCGCAATTTTAATATTAGTATAGATGTATTCAAAAGCATCCGCTTAGACCGAAAACGGCCCTCAATGTAGCTTGGAAAAGTTTAAACAGATTTAAAATTAATATTTTTATTTATTTTTATATAATTCTATACTGTCCCACTGCTGGTCAAACGCCTCACCCGAATCCTTCCAAGTATTATTTTCCAGGGCCACCTCGGATCAGCCCCTGCGGTAGGCGTGAATATATCACTGGATAAACACAATATTATTTTTCCCGATTCGAGGATCGAACTCGGCATTTGACATTCAGCACTTGAACATCTCTGTCTAACCCCCCCACCCCGAGTCATTATGTCTCATGTGTCGATTAATCATTTTAAGGACTTAGGCATATGACATATGATCTGCGGCGAATGTTCACGTCAGACAAAATGGACGAACACAAAATTAAATGATGCGAAAATTCTTTTTCACAAAGTGGTTCGCTGAAATTAATTGTTTACCACTTTTGACGAAAATGGCCCAGAAAATTTAAATTAGGGATTATCAAGTGTCACTGTCAAAAAAAAACCTGTTCTGAAGATACCTTATAATTAAATTAAAATGAACTGGTCATTTAATAAAGACCATTCGAAATGAAAAAATAAACAATTATGTAAATATATTTTCATTATAATAATGTATTTGTATCAAACTTTGGTATCCACGTTGGAGACCCTACAAAATATTTCTCGTGTTTCCCCTTTCAGATCGTAAATGTAATTCTAGGTACTAATAAAATACTTACCTAATATAAGGTTTTCTTCTTTCATTTTTCAATACAAAAGACGCGCAAGGTCGCTAAAGGGCACGAAAAGGATGTTTATGCATTATGTTTATCATAAAATTTTCACCTAAGGGTTCCTTATACACTCAAGTGCATTTCATCTTCTCTATAGCTGTGAACTTGTGAACCGACATACATGTTCCGACAAATATTTGTAGTAATCTGCAGCAAAGCATCATATTTCATTTTCATTTTATAATCACTATTCCTTTGAATACCAGCCAGTTTCAATTTTGTTATTGAAAAAGCAAAACTCCATTTCACGAAAGAGTTTTAAAATATTTTCAGATGTATGGAGTGTGCTTTCAAAGCGCGGCATAAGTAGCTGCAAAGCTCTTCGCTCGCTCCGAACTATAGAACTCGCTGTAGGTACAGTCGAATTCGAGCGACCGCGGGAGTCGGACCGACCGCGCGCCGCCCTACAAAGTTCATGCGAAGAACACGGTATTCGAAATTTGAAAGTGGGCCCTCTAATAACGTGGTTTCGTCATGTTTTTTTTTGTTTCTGCGTTTGGATGTTTGAACTGCCAGTGTTTGATTTGTTATGTGACTGAAAAGTAATATTGACAAAGTTTAAAAAAAAATCTGTAAACATTTTCTTCTGTGTGGGAAAGTTTTATTTTTCAAAAAGTAATCAACGTGTCCCGAATTATACTAAAAACTATTTTTCATTTCTTCTAATTGTATTGTGTTAATAATTATTATTAAAATGCCTAAAATTGGAGTGAGCTTCGAGTTAATAAAATCTGTGTTTGTGTCAGTGTAAGTGATTGAATACTTCAGCAACTCTTCCAAAGAAAGTAAGTAATTAAAAAGTTTTAGTTTTCATTGGTTAATATCAAAATAAACTTAGTCATTACAATTGCGTTATTATCTATGAATGAGTTTAGATGAAATAAACTGAAAGAAATATTTGATGATTTTTCATATAATACTTATAATAAAAAATATATATTGTATAATGGAGGAGACCTTTGCTCAGCAGTGGGACAATATAAACTAAATTGAAAAAAAAACTCTAAGATGACCCAATCAAAAGACGTATTATGAAAAGCTCACAATAGAATATGTATTAAATTAAATAAATCAACAATTATTACTTCTGGCATTTATACAAACAAATTATTCCAACACTGGTCGAAGCTGAGATAAGAAAAATTTTAACAAAACAAAATTCGACTGGTTAATGGATTTAACTGATATATATTTTTTCTTATTCTCACTTTAAAATTTTCTTATTCTAACAAATTGTTTAAATTATGTCATTCTATCATTATATCTCGTATTTGTATTTATTTACAATTTTCAAAAAAAATATTTTCAAGATTTCAATTTTGTAGATATAATATCCCACCACTAAAATCTGCAGGTATTTTTCTTGGTGATAAAAAATTTCATGTATTGATAGTAGAATAGATTACTGCAGGGTTATCTGACAATATCTAACTGCAATAAGTTCTTATTAATGTGTGATAATAAACTTCAGATATATATGTTTTTCAAGTGAATTCAACGTTAATTCATGCAAATATAAAAAAATACGCTTTAATAAAAACCCAAACAAAAGTGGGAAAAAATCAGTAAAGAGTAAAATAGTCTGATTAACAAAAAAATAAACAATAGTGTATCCTTTATAACTAAAAAAGCGTATGGAGCTTTCTAAAATATTTTCAAAATAACTCTTTTTTTGTAAAAAACATAACTTCTTTTACTGTCAATAAAATATTATTAATTATAACAATTAACATCAAGCACCGCACGCTTTTTTAGTTTTAAAAATTAAACTATAACATAAAGTAAACATTTTTTTATTGATTTGCTTTGTCATCGGTCCTTGATAAGTGTGCAAAGTTTTAAATTAATGCCTTTTTGAAGTGGGTGAAAATCACGTTCAAAGATTCCTTTATATAGCCAATAAAATACATACTACCAAGCCAATAAAAGCGTGTTAATTAACTTTTGTAATACAATATACCAGCAGAATTCACCGGTAGGATGTAAGACTATTACACTTTCTAGCAAAGCATAAGTTGGAGGTAAAGAAAAGTTACAAAAATAAAGTTGAAAATGCGTTGAAAACAACGGAACACATTTTTATGAAGTGAACAACTTAAGGTAACAGTTTCCACAATGTTTAAACGTGGGCAAATGTTTTAACAAAGACCTTCTAAAGAAGAATATTAAAACGTGGTACAAAGCGACGAATTTTTTTAAAATGTTTTATTTAATTTAAATTTCAAACAGTTTGTATCTAATGTCTAGTGATTAACGCCTTTTGCTTTGGTGGTATTTAAATAAAACCAATGTATTATTTTCAGTTCTTAATGTACTTTCTAAGTTTATCTTAAACATCATTGAAATCAATCCAGGCACGGATTCAGAATTTCGCTCAGGAGCCAAATAGCTCTCGCTGTCATTAAAAAAAACCCTGTTCCTGCTTTTCGGATCGTATTAATAACCTCTGATTTTAAATGAAATGTAAACTTTAAAGTCATTGTGGGCAAGAGCAAACGAAGTGAGCTCCAAAATTTTAGCATTTGATTGATAGATATAGCTCAGGTTTTGACCGTTCTTCAAAAGTTTTAATTCAAATTCAAAGTGGTCAACTTCTGTTGCGAGAGCGAGCTCAAAAATATTAGCGCCCTGCATCGGAAATAAACTTTCTGTTGACCAATAATACTATTAGTTTGTTCGAGGCCCAGGTGGGGAAGGGGGTTATGAAACAACATCCTGATGAAATCGCCCACGCGTCTTGCGCAAGTGTGGTGATCAATGCTCGTGCCTTATCTATATGAGAAGAGGCATTGGCCGTGCAGTGGAATAGTTACAGGCTGTTACCTATTATTATATTTTGAATTCCACTGTAGTCTTAGTAAGAAGAAAACTTTGAAAAGTTAACCGGAAAATTCGGGAAAAAACTGAAAGTGATTTTTTATCGCCATTTTGTGTGAACTCTGTTTTTTTTTACAATCCCACTATTCCCAAACCACTGCAAGTCCTGATAGCCAGAACCAACAGGGGTGACCAGAAAAGCGCCGAGGCAATGAAGCTTGACGAAGTCCTGGAAAATGAATTTAACTGTCTTGGATCCCGCAACGAAATTATACAGAAAAGAATAACGGAGGAGAAGGAAAAATACAAATTTCCACTTACCTCCATAACAAGCAGGAGACGGAACAAACAAGGCCAAAAGGCACAAAGGGTCTTTTACAACTGGGATAAGCACAGTTGCCTGGCACCATGGATAAAAATTAGCATTAATATTAATGGGTCCTAACATTGTGAGCTGGTATATTTGATTCCAATAATAGGTATGGCAAAAACGCATGAATGCACGGCAATTTGTTCTAGTTTCCACGAGGTCCGTATAGTAAACAACACCTGATGCAGCCAACTCAGTTTGACAGGCACACGTTTATCGGGACAGTTAGTGTCAAACACGATACACCTTGGGAAGACCGGTGTCAGATTATCAGGCTCCTGACTACCCGTAACGACTTGCAAAGATATAAAACCGACCAAGTGCGAGTCGGACTCGCGCACGAAGGGTTCCGTACCATTATCGCAAAAAACGGCAAAAAAATCACGTTTGTTGTATGGGAGCCCCACTTAAATATTTATTTTATTCTGTTTTTAGTATTTGTTGTTATAGCGGCCACAGAAATACATCATCTGTGAAAATTTCAACTGTCTAGCTATCACGGTTCATGAAGTACAGGCTGGTGACAGACAGACAGACAGACGGACCGCGGAGTCTTAGTAATAGGGTCCCGTTTTTACCCTTTGGGTACGGAACCCTAACAAATGATAACTAGGAACAGCTTATCGCGAGTTCTGAGGCACAGCGGGAACTCGTTATGTCATGAATGGTAACCCATCCGCGAACTGTTCTTAACAAGCGTTGCTTAAACTCGGAGATCGATCAGTGAGGCTGTTTATTTGATTATTTAAAATAGCACACATCACATGCATTACAAATTGACAGAACAATCTTAACAACTATTATACCAATGCACATGACAAGTAGGTACGGTTGTTATTATTTAACCACGACTTTTATGACCAATGGCCACGGTCACTAAACCGGTATAGGTTAAAATGACACGAAACCAAACTGAAATGATGTCTCAAAGAACTCTAATGAACTGGTAAAACCATCTATAATAATTGAATGAGTCGACATAAATTTAATTGATGTTATAAAATTTAAGTGGCCGTTGTGCTAGCTTAAATAGGTACCTATACCTATAAATAGATAGATAATATTTTACTGTACAACATTTTAACACAGCTCTTTTCAAAACTTGAAAGAAGGTGGAGGTTCTGATCATCATTTCAGCCGAAAGACGTCCACTGCTGGACATGCTTCCCTAGGCGACTCCACATTAATCGATCGCGTGCGTCTCGCATCCAGCTCCTTCGCGCAACCTTAGCCAGGTCATCGGTCCACCTAGTGCGAGGCCTTCCAACGCATCGCCTTCCGATTCGCGGTCGCCATTCCAGAACTTTTCGGCCTCATCGGCCATAGAATATAATAATCTATAGTTTCAGTTCGATATCGATTAAAACTACTTTTGTACTTTTGATCGGTATCAAACTCAATTCATTTATTACAACTAAAAAGGCTGACTGATATAAAATGCCTCAGGCAATAGGTCCGCATATGTACCTTTACGTTGCATGGAGTTTTAATAAACAAATAAACCTAGTTTATTTAAAACTTTACGCACACAAAAGTACAGAGGCGGCCTTAATGACTTAGGCATTTTCTATCAGTCAACCTTTTTAGTTGTAATATATGAATTGAGTTTGAAACCGATCAAAAGTACAAAAGTAGTTTTAATCGATGTCAAACTGAAATTATAGAATATTTTTTTATTACTGATTCTTGGAATATGTGTATTCAGTGAAACCTCAGCGTTGTTACATCACTGTCGTATCATTGGATCTTTTACTTCCTTAGTCTGTCTATTGTAGGCTTTACAAGGCTTAAACTCTGAACCAATTAGGATGAAATTTTGCAGAGAGCTTTTTACCTGAGAGATGATATGAAGGGCACATTATCCTTTCAAATTAAAAGCAATACACGCGCCGTTGGCCGCGGGCTATATAAATAAAATTTCGAAATGGAAATTATAAAAATGTTATCTTATTTGTTCCGAGAAATTCAAAATAATATGAGATAAAGGTAAAAAATCTACTTCGACGATTTTCAAGTTTTCAGAAATCATGTTAACATAACATTATGTTCTGGGCTTATTATTTTTGTCTTTATTAAACTCATTAAAATTTTCTATTAATTGAATATGGAACGGACATTTCATGTAAGCTTTACATTGTTTGAAATAATCTAAATATTCGATATTTGTATAAATATTAAAAACTTTCCTTTTTTAGGGTTCCGTACCCAAAGGGTAAAAACGGGACCCTATATTATTACTAAGACTCCACTGTCCGTCTTTCTTTCTATCACCAGGCTGTATCTCATGAACCGTGATAGCTAGGCAGTTGTTTTCAAAGATGATGTATTTGTGCTGCCGCTATAACAAAAAATACTAAAAACACAATAAAATAAATATTAGAGGTTAAAGTATGAAATTGCCGATTTGTACTGAAAAATTGAATTCGGTGCGTTCATGCTTCCCCTCTCAAACCCAACATTGATATTGCGAGCAGTTTTTGCCGCGATAGTTCCGCGTCGAAACTCGTATTCAAAAATCACTCGAATTTTCGAAGTATCCATCTTTCTTGTCTAAGCTGAATAAAAAAAAAACTGATAGTCAGTAATCGAATGTTTTGTGTGTCATTTTTTAAAAGAAGAACTTCATAGGTACCATGTGAAAATAGTTTCACTCAAAAATCACAAACCCTGAAGGTTCTATGTCAATTCGAAGTACCTATTACAATAAAACGACAATTTCATACTTTAACCCCTATTATTTAAGTGGGGCTCAGTTCATACAACACGCGTGATTTTTTCAGCTTTTTGCTATAATGGTACGAAAGCCTCCGTGTGCGAGTCCAACTCGCACTAAGCCAGTTTTTATTGGTATTAATATAATTATTTATAAGCTTTATTATTACTTTGCAATAGTATGTGTGACCAGCAACTAGTAATTTATTTTGTATCAAGCACTGCCTGGCATCTATTGAGCAGGTTATAATAATTAAACAAGACTTCTTGAGATGTAATTAGATTTAAGCTCACACACATTGCACAGAATAATAACAAAGCGACCATGACACATTGTAAAAAGGAACGCAGTGACATCTGGTGCTACATAAGAAAACAAACAGGCAAACGCATGCAGTATTCGGCCTAGCAGAAACATAAAATTTAATCCAATAGCATCCAATTAAGCTGAAACTTGGCTTGCTGATGTAACTTTGGAAACATTGAAATAATACGGTTCTATGGAGCTGGTCTCATGATGGAGCTAGAAGGTAGCCATAGTAACTCCTGTCAAAATAACACACACACGTGTTTGGGCTCATTGGATGTGTAATGTGTATCGACTAGTGATATTACATTTAGTACCTTTCAGTTCAAAAAGTCGTGCTTGAGGTCGTAGGTTCGAATCCGGGCAAGTACCAATTTGACTTTTTCAAATTCATATGTACTTTCTAAGTTTATCTTGGACATCACAGGCAACGGTGAAGGAAAACATCGTGAGGAAACCTGGACTTTTATAGTTACAATGTAAGTCTGAAATAGCCAAGTCAGAGGCCTGTGGGGTTTCCCAGAGGCGGCTTAATTAACTCTGACACCAGAGGTGGCCACAACTCACACGAAAAGAAGAAGAGTTCAAAAAGCTTGTAAAAACGCACTTTTTCTGAATTTTCTCATAATTTCAGATTGTACTAGAAATTATAGCGTTTATTTTAAAACGGCAACCTTTTAAGAAAATTACGTATTAACGTTAAGTGCAACAAAAAATAGCACATTCTTAACTTTAAAGCTTGTTTTACAAAAAATACTCTTGATTATAAAACCAAGTACACACTTGTGTACAAGCATTGTAATGAACTCTGAAACTCCCTGTTCGAAAACTTTGTTCACAGTATTATTGTAAGCTGTGGTTAACCTATAATTTAGTGTGGATATAATGATAATGTTTTTTTAATTTATATACTTTTTGTAAGTTTTTGTTGGTACTCGTTATACGGTCGTACATAACAAAGAAATAATTTATCAAATGGGTCAGACGATGTACTTGTGGATGTCAATTTGAAGTGCTTGAATTTTAATATTTATACCCGATATAATAATCACAAAATACTTTATCTATTCCTGTTTTTTGATTTTGTTTGGTTTGTCATGAAAACTTTGTGCTTTTAAGTTTTTGTCAAATAAAACGTACTTTTATTTCTTTCTTTCTTTTCATTCTTGTTTCTTCTTTAATCAACGGCTGTTAAATAAAAATTTGTGCAAATATTATTAAAAGGAAATTGTTGGCAACAACAGTGAGTTATGAAGTAGAAATCTTTTTAATACAGAAAAATCACCATTATTATTTTTATTATTATATACTTTATTGTACACCACAAAAACATACAGGACAAACATTTACAAATACAAGTGTACAATGGGTGGTCTTATTGCACTAGGCAATCTCTTACAGACAAACTTTGGATGGTCTTAACAAGAGGAGATGAATTTTAGGGCTGTCAGTATACTAAATATCATAAATAATATTACTTAGACATAATACAATAAAATACATATATACAATACAAAATAATAGACTAATTAATATCAAATATATTACAGAGGATGGAGAAGTGTACAAATTATAGTGAAATGTAATGCTCTTTTACCATTTTCTTAAATGTTGGCAGTGTTTGAGCACGTTTTATTTCAATAGGTAATACATTCCACAACCTAGCTGCTTGAATCGTAAAAGATTTATCAAAGAAGGAAGTTGAATGCATACGAATACTCAATTTTAGATTCTCGGATGATCCCCAGACCTAGAATGTGTGTCACATAAGAACTGATAGTGTTCTTTAAGATAAAAAGGAGTAAGAGGATTGAAGAGCATATTATAAAGCACAGAAAGTATGTGGGCATTCCGGCGAAGGCGAATAGGAAGCCATTTGAGCTTAATACGGAATTCAGAAACGTGATCATACTTGCGCAAGCCAAATATGAACCTGATATAGAAATCTTGAAGTTGCTCAAGCTTGTCCAATTGGTTTTGGCTGAGATCAAGATAGCTGGCATCAGCATATTCCAGGATAGGAAGAAGAAGAGATTGTGCAATTGCAACATTAGTGGTTATGGGAAGAAAGCTGCCGGCGCCCAAACAGGTCAGAGAGAGAGTCAACAGAGCATAGGAGGCCAAGAAAAATATCGAAGTCAAGTACTACAAGTACTCCAAGACAACTTTCCCATTTCCATGCCTGCCCTGATATCGTCGGTAATATTTATAAGTGCTAAGTTAGTGCACGTCGAAAACCAGATTGAAAAGGATTTAGCAGATAGTGTTTGGAAAGGAACGTGCTGAGTTGATGGTGAACAAGCTTTCAAAGGACTTTCGATAGAAAACGAAGAATAGAATTGGGACGGTTTACAGAAAAAGATGCAGAATGAGATTTTTTGGGTAAAGGAATAATTTGGCCACCATACTGGCTTGTATTCGCAATTTTCATCAGTCCTTTCCTTAATAAAACATATTTAGTCAAGCAAAGACTTAATTTCCTATAATATAGAAAAAACAACTCACGTGAGGGAAGCCGCGGGTACAGCTAGTCGTCTAAATATAGATGAATGTGTCGCACATAAAAACCTGAACAAGGATTTATTCATGCTTCCATTAAAAACTTTTGAAACACATTATAACAACTGTATTTGCAACTGCAACTGTATTTGTTTTTAGAATGAGCAGTGCTTTCGGCAGGCTACTCTTTTGTAGATATACAATGTATCCGGACTTGTAGTAACAAAACTTACTTTATTTATAAATACGGCTACAAAATACACTTATTTTATGGATAAAAACACTCCACAGCTGGCGGAGAAGGGATTTGAGCAAGAATATTCAGGACATAAATTTGATAGCTGAGTCAGTGCAGCTTGCTGAGAGAACACCGAGTAAACTAAAAAAAACTAAAATATTAAGCCTTTTGTGGCTATGCAATGCGTGTGGTTTCTGTACCAATAAATTATTTTTATATCTTTCTATTTTTCTTGAAAGTTTCAGACAGATAGCATTTGATCTGGGTACTTTAAGATTTCTAAAAAGGAAGTTTGTATGTTTTTAATTTCTTTTAATTTATGGAAAGCCCTCAATTTCTTCGATGAATATAAATTTTTCATATATAATGTAGGAGTTTTCGTAGAAAGCCCCTCTGCTATTAACTTATCACAATACTGCTTGGTCAAAAACCCTGTTAACTCCCCATCAGTTAGTATACAATTATTGCAATTTTTCAATGTTTCGAGTATATTTCAAAGAGGCTGTCCACTAAACAGTATTGTAAGCAATATGGCGTTTGGGCCATATGTATATAACTCATTACTAGCGAACATTCATACGATTCAAATGTTTTGAATGGATGCTCGTTCTCCTGATAACTTGCCTCCTTCCACAGTATAAATTTGTAGCTTGAAAAAGGATTTTACAGCACGAATCTTTGTAGCCTCCCTTTTCAAAATATGTCTATTTAAAGCCTAGATGCTCTCAAAGTTCCAGTATTCCTAAATTACATGACAAATTGTCAAACGCGTGTAAGCTTCTGTGATTGGTTAAATGAATATTCAACAGCCAATCGCTCGCGTTTAATTTATGACTCACCGATAATTTATTTGACGTCGTAAATTTAACAATATTTTGTAAGTTTCATTCAACATTCATGTGAGTTGGCAAATTAAAGTCAAAATCAAACCGTGTTCTCTGCAAACATTTATATTGTGAAATAGGACATATTTCGAGGATATTCGCTTTGCTCGTTCAAAGTGTGAACTCAGCCTAAGACCAGTACTTACCAGTGATGGAATGACCATTACCTTCTTAACTAAACAAACGAAGACATTTGCTTGTGGATTGATGAGTCGAAAACAGGTTTGAATCTGTGAGTGAATCGATAACCACGTTTCCTGCTCAAAGTGCTAAATGTAACGTAAACAAAAGAGTCAAGCCGAGTATTTTTAGATAAGGAATTTTCTTAATTCTGGTTTTCAATTGATTGAGATACAAATCGAAAGTTCGAAATCTCATTGTGTACTTAGTCAAGAACCTATTTCCGATTGCCGGAAAATGAATATCATTGAATTAGGCCAGATTTGAAAATTACTTTATCAGGTAATCTTGCCAAAAAACTTTCCTTGTTTTCACAGTAATCAGTCATCGATCTTTATCATTTTGAGACCTATTCTTAGAGAAAAATACTCGTATATAGATTAAATAGGTTTATTAAGCATATAATACAAAAGGCAGTCAACAATAAAATATGCAACCAAAAAAACAAAAGTAATAAACGACAATATCTTACGTTTTCTTTTTAAGTAATTATGAAACTTTAATTTAGACTGTCATGTTGATAGTTTTGAAGGTTTTCTTTAATTACTCTGTTATTAAAATGCTATTATGTTACTGTGAAAGCCGGAACTACTAAAACCCAAGATTTTTTTAAAGACACCTACCTAAATATTGAAAAAAATTCATGAGTATTTTTTAACTTTATTATTATTATATATTCTTTATTGTACACCATTAAAAATACATACAAAACAAACATTTTCAAGCACAGTGTACAATGAGCGGTCTTATCGCACAGGGCAATCTCTTACAGACAACCTTTTGATGGACTGAACGATAGGAGAAGAATTAAGGGCTGTCAGTGTACAATAGATGATAAATAATATAACTTACTTATACATAATAATTTAAAATACATACATACCATAACTTTAACGAATCTCCGAGGTTAATCCTAAGATTACTGAGTGAATTCTAATAAAAAATCGCAAGCAGCTATATTCACATGTCAGTTCGGACTTTTATCAGTGACATATTGGTAAAAGTCAATTTAATAAATTAATAAAGTCATATGTAAACATTGAATCAGGTTACTGTCTCCATATGCCAGTTTCATCCAAATCTGTTCAACTGTTAATGCGTGAAAGCGTCACAAACAAACTCACATTAAAGTTTGGATTGGGGCAATAACTAATTCCACGCGGTCAGAGCTGGGGTGGTGGTGGTTGATAGCTCTCAATGGGACCACATCCTTACTAAGGGAAGAGGTACTTTACTGAATTTTCTTCTCTCGTATCGGCTCTTATTATAAGTACCTACTAATTAGATACCTAGAGGCAAACTTGTCGTGGTAAAAATATTTACAGTCGGGAAACTAGTATCGGGGACGCCTCCCCCGGGTGCGTTGGACGTTTGAGTATCGCCACTCGGAGAGCCTATTACAATGGAACCCTAGAGTATGTTTTGCATAGTTAGATATGAAGTATAAAATATACGTGCGAGGGACTTTTGAAGTGAAATAAAAACTATTTTTATTGCACCTTCGTGCCTGCGGTTGGTTTACTGATAGAAAATGCCTTAGGCATTAGATTCACTTATTTAATTACATTTATTTTGCATGTATTTTTACAAAGCTTACTAAGCTAGTATTTTCCGTGCCGTGCATCTTGTCGGAATAAAAAGTGAGTGCAATATTGTATCTTTTTCTGACTAAAATTAATGTCGTAAAGAGATCAGAACCTGCAGTGATTATGTACCTTTACAAACATAGTAATATTATAAATGTGAAAGTTTGCATAGATGTATTTATGGAGATCTATGTTTATTACTCTATCACGCTAGAAAGGCTGAACGGATCTGGAAGAAATTTTGCACAGAGATAGATATGTTCCCTCCCATATAAGAATATGTTCTCCCAGGATAAATTTCGACTTTCACGCGGGCGAACCCGCTGGCAGAAACTACAGAACGCCACCTGCTACGATCCTTACATACTACTTTTGCTTCACTCACGTTCATACATCTGATCATATACATACGCTGGTTATGAATACTGCGTACCTGGCCTTTCTGAAGAATATCACCAATAACGTCTACATATGTCATTCTAGGGCGTCCACTCCCGGTGTTTCCATTCACGTCTACCTTGTAAATACCTTTCGTTAGTCGCCTTTCATTCATCCTCTCAACATGGCCTCTCAACATATTTCAAACAAATACATAGATTTTCGCCTAGATCTTCGAATCGCCAGTGAATTACCTGTATAAATAGATACTAGTTTAGATTTAGACTGCAAACATAAATAGCTTACAGAACAATAACAATAACAATATTTTGCAGAATTCGCAAACATGATCTACAACGAAATAAATATTGATAGACTACAAGTTATGATGGCTGTATTAAACACTCAATTGTATCTCGATATAGCACCTGAAATGTACAAAACAATCAAGAAATCTAATGTGGAATCTCGATTCACTCGATATCACTAAAACAGATTTCATATCGATTCATTATCCGATGAGATCTGAGCATCTTAACAGCTTACTATGATTGCTTAGATCAGCTCCCGTACTATGACATAACATTGCCGTCACAAATAAATTGAAAATAATAGCTGTATACGTTTGGGTATACTTTCACTGTGTGTACAGCTAAGGAGTGGAAATCCCTGCCAGAGTCTGTGTTTCGTGATAGATACAACCTAGGGGTCTTTAAGGCAAGAGTTATTAGGTTACTTCTAGGCAAGCGTGCTTCACCGTCGACCACATCATCGCTTACCATCAGGTGGGATATCAGTCAAACGTAAGTCTATAAATAATAATTAAAGAAAACTGCTCTGTCTCCCACTCACAATACGGTCATAATGGCATTGGCGCGTCATAGTAAGGGGGTATTTCAGATCCTCTTTTATCTGCGGAATGTAATCAATTACGTATATCTGATAGTGATACCGAGAATCAAGTTTTGATATCGCATTGAGGTGTGATTTCGCGGAGAGGTGCAATCTCTTAGTGTGTTTGTGTCTCGGGTCCGTATAAGGTGGACCGGTGGTCTATAGCTGTTGTGTTTTAGCACAACAATTATTAGCATTAATTATTACACACACGGAACTAAAGACATTAAGTTGCCCTGTGGAGATGTGAGGCGTCAATGTGAGAACTAATGTTATCGTCGTAGACTCGCATGTCGTTTTTTTTTAATTATTGGTAGTGACGCACTTGACCACTGTCTCATCTGATAGTAAGCGACGATGATGTGGTAGACGGTGTAGCGCGCTTGTCTAGAAGCTATTCACTCTTGACTGTGTCGATATTCGAAACATAACAGAATCTTTCCGGAGAATGATTTTTAAATATTATATGCCTTTTTACGATTTCTTAATTGACAAAATGAATATTTCTAGGCAGGTTGAACATTATGTGAAATATACGTCTTCGATCCATCACACTTGTAATTTTCTGTAAACAGTGCAAACATTTTTGTACGAGAATTGAATATATAAAATGAATCGTTTTGTACAGCAAGTTGAATGAAAGAGTAAAAAATGCGTGTTATTTGTGAGTATCGTGACAAGAAATGTTTATTTTTTTATTTATCACATTTTTTCAGTTATTAAGCAAACACCTACCGCCTTCTTTATTCTTGTTTAAATTTGAGAGTTTGTTTATTGCAATGTTGGGATTTAATCACGCCTCAATTAAATAGCTAAACGGATACTTATATAATTTGGAACAAGAGCACACAATAAACAAAATAACAACAAACAAACAGAAGCATAACAAATATTCTTAACAATAAAACATTTAATATTTAAATATTGGTTTATAAGCTACTTTTTATTCCGGTAATGCGTTCCCGTGGGATAATTCTCATATATCACGCGGGCGAAGCCGCGGGCAAGAGCTGGTAAATAAATAAATAAGCATCCAAGTTTAACATAATCCTACTGTGTACGGCACTTAAGAACGGCAATTGCTTGAAACATTTCAATCTTGTGACTTTAGAAAAAAACACGTAAAATCAACTGTCTACGATAAAGTTTTCTGTACAGCTGTTACACTAAATATTCTTAGACAAATTAAGGCCCAGTTTCTCGTTCGCTTGTTACATAGCAAATCCGTTAACAATTTATCACAAATTATCCAACTGTCAGTTGCCAATCGTTTGTTTTGGATATCTCGAAACTGCATGAGCGAAAATTTACATAATCGTTTGTTACATTGAATAATCGGCTTTATTTATTCGTTTAGCTACCCTAGCAGTATTTATTCACTTCTATAACGTAATTAGTAACTACAAATAGTGTTTTATCTTAAGCGGCTGGGTTAGTGAAGCCGCCAAGTTAAGCAAACCTTACCAAGGACAGTGATCACTTTTCTTTTTTGTTTTGCTTGTTTTTTGATAGGTGACTCCGCACAGGTTAAGCAACACTTACCAAGGTCAGTGTTTGAATGGGTGACCACTGTTTTTTTTTGGGTTACCCCGCCATGGTAAGCAACACTTACCAAGTCTTAGGATGGGAGGCCACTTTTATTTTAGATCGCTTGTTTTGAGATGGTTGACCTTGGTAGATGTTGGTTATGCTAGCGGGGTGACATTAGGATGGGTGACCAAAACGTGTGTGGTGATGGTCACCCATCTAAAGACAGACCTTGGTTGGTGTTGCTTACACTGGCGGGGTCACTTATCCAAAATTAAGCGGGCCAAAAAATGTGGTCATCCAACCAAATACTGACCTCGGTAAGTGTTGCACCCATCCTTTTGGGGGCTGAGTCACCCGCGTCCGTAGGAGAGTTACCCGTATTGTTGTTACCCTACACGTGGTCCCCGGGTGGTGCTAATCAGGTGACACTAACTGGTGGTAGGCTTCGGCCGAAGGCTTGTGACCACCCACCGGGCAAAGACGTACCGCCAAGCGGCCTAGCCGTGTTCCGGTACGATGCTCTGTGTAGCCACTAGAGGAGTTGGGTCGAGATAGTTGTTCCACTGCATGCTGACCAGTCTCACTCGCGCTGTTTTGGGCGTATCGGGAGACTAGTCGCGGAGGGTAGCGGGATCCGAGGCACGGTGCGCCGCTGGCCGACCGCAGGTAGTTGGGGGCCCAAGTAGTGTGCCAGCCACACACGAAAGGCTGCCCCGCCAACTGTCGAAAAATCCCGGAATGCACCATCGTGCTGGTTGGCGACCAGTGGGAGGTCCCGATGGACATCTCCGGGGGGGCTCGGGCGTCCTCGCAGTCTCCGGACTAGTGCCCCAATGATGGCGTCCTTTCAGTGCGTGTCTGTAGGTTAGTAGCGTGGAACCTCATCTCACTTCCTTCTCCTCTCCTTTCACTCTAAAAAAAATGGCAAGAAGTAGAAAGAAAACTGGAGTTAAACAGCGGCTGCGCCCCCTCCCCCACAAAGTGCACCTCACTAATATTAGAGGCCTGCACTCCAATCTCACGTCAGTCCACCATCACCTGGAGACTGAAAAGCCAGCACTGTTTTTCCTTACGGAGACGCAGATAGGAAGTCCGTCAGACGTGTCGTACTTATCCTACCCAGGGTTTACCCTGGAGCACAATTTCAAACCACGCGCGGGTGTATGCATGTATGCCCGAGACGACACTTGCTATCGGCGTCTCCGTAACCTTGAAGACTCCAGGTTCTCAGTGCTGTGGGCTCTGGTGGACACAGGTCTGGATAAGATTATCTATGCCTGTGTCTACCGCTCGCACAGCGGAGATCAGGAGACAACCAGGCTCACAGAGTACCTCAGTGAGGCGGCTGATACGGCACAGCAGCGGTACCCTTCCGCCCAACTAGTGCTACTGGGGGACTTTAATGCCCACCACCAGGAGTGGCTCTTCCCATACCAGTGCACTGATCATGCTGGACGAGAGACGCGCAAGCTTGCGCTAGCGCTAAATCTCACCCAGCTGGTCCAGGGGGCAACGAGGGTGCCAGATGTTGATTCGCACACAGCCAATTGCTTGGACCTTCTGCTGACAACAGATCCAGACCGTTACTCAGTGTCGATATCTTCACCTTTGGGTAGTTCCGACCACTGTCTGGTGAAGTCTGTGTCCGTCTACTCTCCGCCCGATCCCAGCCCAAAAGGCACCCGGCGGGTATGGCGGTACAAGTCAGCAGATTGGGATGGGATGCGATCTTTCTTCGCATGCTATCCTTGGCAGCCCACTTGCTTCTCTTCGGACGATCCATCGTCGTGCGCTGATGCTGTGACAGATGTGTTGCGTCGGGGGATGGAGTACTATATTCCATTCTCAGACGTAGCAATATCTAACGTCGACCGGCCATGGTTTGGAGCCGAGTGTAACTACGCCAACGCGGTCAAACACAAGGCCTACCAAGCATGGGTCGACGCTCGAACGCGCAAGGCAAATGACGTGAGTCAGAAGAAGAGAGCCTTCAACACAGCTGCCAAGTCCTGCAAAAAGGTGATGCGAAGAGCACGGTTTGACCACATTAGCAGAATCGGGCGCAAACTTGCTTCATACCCAGCGGGTAGCAAAGCGTTTTGGTCCCTGGCTAAGTCGGTCGAATCAAACTTTTGTCGCCCCTCACTACCACCACTGCTGAAACCTGACGGGTCACTGGCCCACTCCGCTGAGGAGAAGGCAAACTTGTTTGCCTCCCTTTTTGCGGAATCTTCGCATCTGAATTCTGATGGCGCGCAGCCTCCTCCATCTCCTGATGGATGTGTGACGAGTATGTCGGACATTCGCATCCATCAAAAGGACGTCCGTAGGGTGCTGCGTAGCCTTGATGTGAACAAAGCGAGTGGCCCCGACGGGATACCAGCAAGTGTCCTTAAAAACTGTGCACCTGAATTGTCTCCGATCTTGACACGCCTATATCGCCTTTCGATAGAGACTGGAAAAGTGCCGAAGGCTTGGAAGCAAGCCAATGTTCAACCCGTGCCCAAGAAGGGCAGTCGAGCTGACCCGGTCAACTACAGACCCATATCTATAACGTCCATCCTCTGTAAGAGTATGGAGCGTGTGCTCAACGGTAAGCTCCTGGCATACCTAGAAGCGAACGACATCCTCAGTGACCGCCAATAAGGCTTCCGCCGAAATCGGTCCACTGGGGATCTTCTAGCGTATGCCATTCACATCTGGAGTGAGGCCATCGAGAGCCACGGGGAAGCGCTAGCCGTCTCCCTCGACATCTCGAAGGCTTTCGACAGGGTCTGGCACGAAAGCCTCATTGGTAAGCTTCCTTCCTTCGGTCTGCCTAGTGGTCTGTGTGATTGGATTGCTGACTTTCTGAGGTATCGATCCATCCGAGTGGTTATCGACGGCTGCTCGTCCGGTCAGTTAGATATCAACGCCGGAGTCCCTCAGGGGTCAGTGCTCTCGGCAACATTATTCTTGCTGCACATTAATGATCTGCTAAAACCCGGAACCTTTGGGTACGCAGACGACAGCACTGTTGCTGAGAGATACGTGTCCGGCGCACGGGCTACTGGGCCTCAGATTCGGTCTCTCCGGGAGGCCATGGTTGAACGCTTGAACCTGTCCTTGAAGGCGGTCTCCGAATGGGGTGATGCCAATCTGGTCAGTTTCAATGCTGCTAAGACCCAGGCGTGTCTTTTTTCCGCTAAAAAGAGCCAATTCCATCCGGCTCCTTCTTTCCGTGGTGTAACCGTGCCGTTAACGGACCACCTCGAACTTCTTGGTGTTACGGTGACATCTACCCTCAACTTCGGTCCATACATTGAGGCAAAAGCTCAGTTAGCTGCAAAAAAGTTGGGGATTCTTGCAAAGGTGAGACGGTACTTCACGCCTGCACAGCTGCTCAACTTGTATAAAGCACAAGTTCGGTCATGCATGGAGTACTGCTCTCACCTCTGGGATGGATCTGCCAAATACCAGCTTGATGCACTTGAGTCGATTGACAGACGGGCCAAAAGGCTTATTTGCAACGTTGCACTGGTCGCATCAAAGCTCCAGAGCCTCGAACATCGACGCCGAGTCGCCAGTCTGTCGGTCTTTTATCGGTTACATTTCGGGGAATGTGCGACGGAACTGCACAATTTGATTCCGCCTAGCCCTTTCCATCATCGGACTACAAGGCGTACGGCCATGCGCCATCGGTACATGGTAGACATCCCTCCCATACGCACAAAGCGTTTTGCTAATACTTTCATTGTGCGCACAGCTAAGGAGTGGAATTCCCTTCCGGAGTCTTTGTTCCCTGACAGCTACAACCTAGGGGTCTTTAAGTCAAGAGTGAATAGGTTTCTTCTAGGCAAGCGTGCTTCACCGTAGACCACATCATCGCTTAACATCAGGCGAGATGGTGGTCAAACGCTAGCCTATAGTGCATAAAAAAAATTAAAAAATCCAAAAACAAGCTATCAAAAAAAAAATAGCCCCAATCCAGACTGACCTTGGCAAGTACTGTTTACCCTGGTGGGGTCACCACCCCGGCCCCTTCAAGTTAAACACAAATCATTCCAAAAATTGACCTTGGTAAGTACTAGGTGCAGGGTACAGTCAATATTTGCGCGGGAGGAAGGTTCGATTTTGTTTCGGTTTGAGTTAGTTTTTGTTTTTTTTTTCAATTAATTTAATAAGTTTGTGACCACAATTTTTTTTTAAGTCTCGGTAATCAACTATACAAATGGTATAGTTGATTACCGAGACTTAAAAAAAAATCTACGTACTTAACCCTTTTTTTATAACTAAACCCATTCATTAGTTTTCGCCAACCCCTATTATTTTTTTATTGTCATATAAGTCTTTCAAATCATAATATTAATTTAAATCTTCGAATAATCGAAAAATATCCAACAATTATAAATTTAAAATTAGGTCTGTTGACAAACAGATTTGATTTGATTTCTGATTAACATTGAAAAAACCTTTCAAGAAACCCAAAAATGCTGTGGTTAAATCGAGATTTTTCTCAAATATGACAAATTGTTAACCGCCTTTCACACTTGGTTTCGAGAAACTGAAAGTAAAATTAACTGGCGATTATTCGTCGATTACGTTAACAGCCCGATAATCGAGTGTCGAGAAACCGGGTGTAAGGGCCAGTCCGCACCAAGAAATGATGACTTACGAAATACTACTGTGTAAAAATGTATTTACTACACAACAAGGTAACTAAATATTTCAGTAAGAGAATTGAAATAAGAAAGAGAGAAAGAAAACGTTCTATACTGTATCGCTATCTTAAAAAGCCACGTCTCGGAGTGAAAAGATACTAAGTCTGTGCGTTCTTGGAAAACACAACTAGGTACTTATGTAGTTTGACTGTTACTTTAACTTGTTGTTGTGTTCTCTGCATTATTGCAATCTCGTTGTAGTTTAAAAACAAATGCAGGGTATTATTATAATGTGCGGGCACCACATTATTACAATAAGATTTGTTATGTATACAATTTTCCAATTCCAATCATCTATTAATAAATTTAAGCCAATTCCAGATTCCAATTTGCAATCGAATCTATAGTAATCATGATGAATAAAATTATAGAATGAATGAATGTTTGTAGATCTACTATTTGAAAATCTACATTATTGCATTGTCAACAAAATAATATTAGAATCAAAATTTTAAGTTAATTCGAATCGAAAGTCATTGAAAATGGATTTCTTATTGTAAATGGAAACACATACGAACGAAGCAACTTTATAAAAAAGCTTATAAAAACATTGACTTCTGGCAAATTAATCTCAAGCGGCGGTGTCGATTCCACTAATTCTGTAAAGTAATTATGAAGTTACTTTGAAGGATTCCTTTGATTTGTAATCCAGTTTGTTTACGAACTTGTTAATTTCATATTTTACGATAAATTCATTCTGCTCACCGAAATTACAGAGACATTTTTGTGCTATGATGTGTAGAATACCCATTTATTTCATTAGTATTTCTTTTCATGATATAATAATTAGTAGATTATTATATCATTTGTCAGTAGATTATTATTATATACAATTGTACAAATAGAAGTGAAGAGTGTCAAATTTTCATATCTTTATATTATTTAGTTCTTACTACTGAATTACAATATTATGATATTTCACGATTTCATGACCTTCCTTGTATATATTAAAATTAAATATCTCTCGTTTTGAGCTGAGCTGTTGTTAAACTTGTGCTTTACTTTTGCTTCTTGTTGGTGCCTAGTACGACATGAAGAAGCTAAGGTAACTTACAAACGAATTAAATAATCGCATAGTAATATACTTAAATAATATTAGTAAGATCAACATCAAAGCATAAACTTTCGCTACGTATTTTAAAAGGAAGCTAAACAAGTAACAGGTTCGGAATCCCTTTGAGGTACCAATTAGGTCTGATCTGCTGACGCCAAGGGCTCATCCCTCGAAGGACAATCCCTTTACTAATTTCGCACGCCTTAAGACCCACGTACACAGGATTTATCGCCCGAGAATTCTGATAAAACCAATGTACTGTATTGGTTAAGGTTATTACTTGGTTTCAATAATTAATGGTATTAGCAATACGTGTGTAGAAACATATTCCATATGGTTATTAGATCTGTAGTTTATGTGTTAATGTATAGATCGAGAAGATAATTATGAGTTAGTAAATAATTATGAGTAATTTTGAGAGTGGCGCCAGTGACACGGTGAAAGAGAATTGTTTGTCTTGGTATGTGATGTGATGAGGAGTGATGGAACGCATGTGACTAAGGCTTACTTGCGTCAAAGACTTAACTCAGAGTTAGTTGCTAACAGGAGGTGAAATAACAATTTATATGTCATACATAACTATGGCAGAGTTTGCTACAAACTCGAAGTTAGCAAGGCAACCCAGGGTGGGCATAAAAGAGTTAGGCATATAAATCTAGATGGCTAGAGGATAAATCCTATGGTTGTTCTGCCGGTCGTAGACACGACCATCTGAGTTGTATGGATCACTCTAGAAGCTTTTATACACAATCGGTGCTTACGGCGAAAAAACGAGTGTGAATAAGAGAGTAACAGTAACAATTCGGCAAGGCAAAGGGTTTCACCGCCGTCAATCGACCAATCACATAAACGGAAATCCACATCGCGTCTTTGATCTCGAATATGCTTGGTCGATTGATGACAGTCAAACCCTTTGCCTTGCCAAATTCACTTGCGCAATTAGCCTGCAGACCTATCAGTTGATAAGAGCAAATGGAAGAATAAAACATGTTGGGACAGTATCATGGATCAAGGGCGCGACAATAATAGACGATAAAGAAGCAGAGAGGAAGCATTGCCACTTTGATTGGCAATACATAGGTTCGGATCAAGATGAGGTCAATATGTTTGAATGGATGGTGACGTGGTAGAAATACTAGGCCTTCTAGATGCTAGTTAACATTTGTTAACTTTTTTTATATAATATATAATCTTTTTTTTTTTTTTTCCTTTCGTACGACTTATTGTCATAAGTCGGGCCTACGTTGTCCCTCCATATCTAAGTACTAATGCTGTAACATGGAAATATTGTAAAACCAAACCATTTTTAAAAGAGTAACCATGGATTTTCTTGCCGGTTCTTCTCCATAGGAAACGACCAACCCGAACCGTGCACCTTTTGTCGACGTTTTATAAGTGCCCATGTAGGCCTATGTGAAATAAAAAAATTGATTTGATTTTTGATTTTACTAGAAATATTTGCTAAATAAATTTATTTTCTGTTCTGTAAGTTTTTTTTTCACAATAATTATTATATTTCAGTGTGTTTCGAAATCCTATCTGTTTTTGCTCAAGTATGTGTTTGTTTTTAAATTCGTGTAACTGGGGGAATGCCGTAATCATCCAAACAATTAAAAAGCCATTGTGTCCCGCGTGGAACCACGTTTCGGGTACTCAAAGGGCTAAATTAATATAATATTTCCCTATAGATTTATTAAACTAAAAGACTCGACACAGAGACGCAACGCGACAAATATATTTCATAATTTTAAAATGAAAATGGCATTGCTGTCAAATTGCCACATAGCGCCTGTCTCCAGTCTACAGAAAATTTAAATTAGGTACATAATTTTCACAATTGTTTATCTTTTTGACTTTTCAGCGTTAAAGTTATTACAGTTTTCAATGGATTTTATTTTTGTTCTTGCTATAAACAGGCATTTTTATAAAAGAAACAATCTATTTTCACTTTTTCCCCACTGCTCAACTGACTGCTCAACTTTTGTGTATACCAACCACTGACCTCTATTATACATGTATGTCAGGTCAGTGATACCAACCAACATAATTAAATCTAATAAAACTTCAAATAAAGAAATACGATGGAAAAATGTGGTTAATACAATAATAAAGAGATAAAATATAAAATAAAGTAAACATTATTGAAAATTTCGTAATAAAATCCTCTTTCTAAGAGGTAAATGGCTAATAAAACTGTTTCTATATTATTTACTTTTAGAAAATTCGCTTAGATAATAAAGCGCCTGGAGGGATCTAAAAGACTGACATAAATTAAATACTATTAAAAGCCATAATAATCCTACTATATTATAATTTTTCACACTAAAATTATATAGGCGAAAGATTGTGAGTGTGTGTGTGTGTGTTTTTATGTTTGTTACTTCTTCACGCTCAAACGGCTGGACGGATCTAGATGAAATTTGGTGCCGAGATAGATTATAGTCAGAAATAGCACCTAGGATACTTTATATCCCGGGAATATGTTCCCCCGGGATAATTTTCGACTTTCACGCGGGCGAAGCAGCTGGCAGAAGCTAGTAAACGTAAAATTATGTGAGGATTGATGAATGTTTGTTTCTCATTCACGCAAAAACTACTGAACAGATTTTGATGAAACTTTACAGAAATATAGCATAAACTTCAGAATAACACATAAGTAATATATTGGGCGAAATACTAGTACCACGCGGGCGGAGCCGCAGGCGGCAGCTAAATGCGAAAGTAACTCTATATGTTACCTTTGAAACTTGGTACACGGGTAGATTAAGTCCTGGTTTAGGAAATGTAGGTAGGATGCTTTTTATACCGAAACCGTGTTCTTATTTTTGGTACATTTAAAAAAAAACAATATATTAAATCTGTATAAAAATCGTTTTTGTATGCCAAAAATATTTTAAAAAAAATATTGCCGGGTGTAGGGTAGTAGGGTGAAGGGTAACCAACCGAACCCATTTCCAGCATTTCTGGAATTTTTGTCTGTTTGTCTCTTTAGTTGTGCACGCATCGCGTAAAATGTACAAAACCTATGTAGATAACTTTTAAACATAAAAATTGTGCGTAACTTGAAATATTGCTTAGCCTTTGTTTCATCGCAATAGGTTCACTCTATCAAAAGTTAGATGAATTTAAAGTTTTCAAGAAGTAAAATTCACAACACACGCAATTGAAATTCTCTGACAGTTGAACTCCATATGCGATAGATGGCGTTGTGGATTTGGCGTCAGTTTCTGAATGGCAGTGTTAAGATTCTCCGCGTAAGAATGACCCTACAAAATATTGGTAGGGTTAGGTAGCAAGGTAAGTAGGGTAGGTGGTTAGGTCTAGGTAAGTAGGGTAGGTAGGTAGGGTAGGCAGAAAAACACAGCTAGTATTTAAACAATAACCGACTGTATCGCAGCGTCGGTGGATGCTTTTCATTCAAATAGGGATTCAATACTTGGGATAATAAAACACTTTTTACTCGAGCGAAACCGCGGGCAGAATCTACTCTTAGTATAACATAACCCATTGCCAGTAATTGAGTTAACTTCGTAATTTCCACAAGTGACAGCCCACAAATCCATCGAATCGTATTTCGAAGGAATATATAGAAAAGCATGATTGGATCGACTTAAACAAAACTTGCGATGACTGGTTTAGGTACACACCTCTGCTTACCCCGCCGGGTATTACAGATGCATTTGATTTTACAGAGGGATTACACGTGATGTGATGAAATTATATTGTTTTTACTTGCAAGAAATATAATACGGTCTTAAAATGAAATGTTTCTAGATTTTCACATAAGTACCTAGGCAGACAATCATACGTACACCTAAGGAACCAATATTTATATACCTGCTCCTTCACTATATATTTGTGCATACATACATACATATATACATACATATACTCACGCCTTTTTCCCATGGGGGTAGGCAGAAACTACAGAACGCCACCTGCTACGATCCTTACATACTTCTTTTGCTTCACTCACATTCATACATCTAGTCATACACACACGCCGGTTATGAGTACTGCGCTCCTGGCCTAAGGTCTATGTATGTCTTTCTAGGGCGTCCCCTCCCGGCGTTTCCATTCACGTCTGCCTTGTAGATACATTTCGTTAGTCGCCTTGCATTCATCCTCTCAACATGGCCAAACCATCTTAACATACTCTTTTCAATTTTAGTCACAACATCTTCTTTTAAACCACAACTTTGTCTTATTACCTCATTCCTCAATCTATCATTTATAGTTACCCCACACATACTTCGCAAGGAGCGCATTTCTACTGCATTTATCCTACTTTCATGTCTTTTTTGCCATACCCACCCTGCACTTCCATACATAATTTATATATTTGTGCTTTCTGTAATTTTCGTTAACGCTAATCATACCTATAGATTTAAAATGTAAAATCTATATAATGATCTGTTCCGTAGGTTCCGTACCCAAAGGGTCCAAACGGAGCCCTAATGCTGTCACCCACGAGTCTGTCTGTCCGTCATCTGTCACAAAATTTTGTTCCGAAGTATTTTTGAACTTCCCATTGATCTATGAACTTGAAAGAACAATGGCGAACTCCCAAACAAATTTTTATTGATTTTTTATTTGCGCCTGTCTATGAAAAATATGGACATAACTGGAGATCTTACGTTTATTATTTCAAAGAGTAGAAGAGTTCAATAAAACTGCACGAGAATGCATGCAAGTGGTAAAAACCTTTGCTGCATACTTGGACTTGTATTTAATTCTCCTTTATTTATTTCAAAACCAGATTTGTATGTATAGACACAAAGTAATCAATTAATTGGTTAATTAAATTATCAATTGAGTCTAATTAATTGGTTAATGTTACACTACCTGCACTTAATAATGCATCACTAATAAGGAGGTCAGATTGGATGCTCAATAGAAATAAGAAACGCTTAGGTTCCAAGAATAGCTTAGCCTTTTAGGTGCTATTTTTATTCAGCTTCATTGATCAGTTTTAGAATACCTTTTGACCTGTAGGTTCACTGTCCACAAAGCAAAAACAATCACAAATGACATATGCGTCATGGGACTATGAAACAGTTAACACAATCCATAAAAAGCTTAGCTTAAAAAGAAAAAAGTTTAATAAAAACTGTAACCCGACTACGGATTCTTCTTGCTTTTTTTAGCTTTATATGTTACCCGGGCCATAATAATAGTTTGACACCTTATTCTTCAAAATCAAATGAATAGGCGCTACGGAGGAACATATGTAAATACAAACATAAATACATGCATAGACTGCTAAAATCATAACCCTTCAAAAAGGTAAAAGGTAAGGAGTAAAAGGTGCGACAATGATGTGGTTCAACGTTCATATATAAATTATATATATTTAAGCTTACTGCTAGGCAAAGGCCTCTAATTTTTATAATATTTCTTAATTTTCCACTACCTACGTTCGCGCTAAATATTTTAATGAAAATGTGCTGTCACTTCGATTTCGCACTGTCAATTAATACGTTGTGCCGTCGTCGTAGGTAAAATGCTCTCCTGGATACCAACCAAAGTATAATGTCACTTAAGCAAGTATTAATGTCATTATTTTAATTTTTTTGAATTAGTATATTTTATTATAGCCGTACTGTCATCTGCAAAAAGAACCATTTTGTTGGTTGTTGCTTTCGAAAGATCATTTACATATATTAAATAATTTAACATATTCGCGAGCTGGCTGACCAAAACCAGATGTATCCTCCGACTGCACAGCATGATTTTCTTCTTGTTTACGTCTTTTTAGTTCGCTTTGTAAGCAGTCGGGTTTTTTGATTTTTTTAATTAACTTTTTTTATTTATATCCTTTTAGTTATTTTTTTTTAATTAGGTACATTTAAACATATAAGTGTCATATATTTTTGAAATAACCTTTTAAAACCCTTTATTTTGATACCCCACACGATGGGTTTGGAAGAAAAAATATTTTTTCCCCCCCAAAATGGCGCCCAAATTCCGCCATTTTTTTCTTTTCCAATTTTTATGTAGCCCGTGACACTTGCAGGTTTAAGACGAATGGATTGACGTAAGAATTATCAAAATCGGCCAACGCGTTTGGTCTCTAGAACGCCACATAGAAACAAACATAAATACATACATACATATTATTAACTTTAAAACTTTCGCGTTTCATAATTGAGAAACAATATACCACGGGTATTTAACGCGATGATTTCGATTCATTTATTTACCTATTTCACCCGACGTTTCTGCCCCAACGGAGCCAGTACACCGAGACACCAGTCTACCCGGGACCACGGTCGTTGCAACACGGCCGAAACGTCGGGTGAAATAGGTAAATAAATGAATCGAAATCATCGCGTTAAATACCCGTGGTATATTGTTTCTCAACATACATACATACTTACATACATACATAGACTGATACATACATTACCATTCTTCGGCAGTCGGGTAAAAAAGTGGCGGACTCAATACACTACCTTGCCATATTTCACATGTTTTGGTTTTGACATAAATAGTTCCAAACTAGTTTTTAGAAACTTCCGTGCAGGTTTTACCTATTGGAGATCAGCATATTTAGAATCATGACAAATAAAGAATGACAGATTCATAACTTTATGTACTATTAAATTTCTGTATGTTTAGTTTCTATATTTTGTTACTAGATTTACGGCCGATGTCTGAATTTAGTATTTGAGGTTAAAAATTTTGTCAAGTTTTAAGGCTAAATATTAGTTTGACGAATACTCAACTCCTTCTTTCCCGCAAATACGTAATTCAGAAATCGGCCCTTTTTATTTCATAGCAAAATAATATTTTTGCCAGCATTCCAACAACTTCTGAAATGACCATTTTCTATTATTAGGTAAACTGCCAGTGAAACAAAAATGACAATATTTCACTTACATTTTGCTTTGTCCGTCCATCAGTTTTAATTTACGATTTCTGCGAAAATAAATAAAGTGCCATGTTCGAGGAAAAAAATAGTTGAGGGACAGAAACTGATATTGGGGATTAGGAAACCTGTTGCGAAAAGTCAAGTTCAAATTAAGACCGAGTTGCGTGTAACGGATGATAAATCTAACTTCTTGCTTAATATTATAAATGTGAAAGTTTGGTTGGACGGATAGATGGATGTATGTTTGTTTCTTTATCACGCCAGAACGCCTGAAAGGATCTGGATGAAATTTGGCACACAAATAGATTTTAGTCTGGAATAGCACATATACTACTTTTCATCCCGGTATAATTTTAACTTGGGATAAGAAAACACTTTTCTCGAGGGCAAAGCCACTGACAGAAGCTAGTTAATATTTTTTTTAGGAATCAGTAGTTCAATGAATTCTTGAAAAGAGGAGCTCGTCGCTAAATGGATTAGCCACATGAGACCCCCTTTTACACTCGTTTGTATATAAGTATGTTATATTTAGTTAATAATTTAATTTTTGTTGCAATCTCCTTTAATAAAACTACGTAACTGGGTTACCTAGTTGGTGGCCCAGTGGTATCGGCTGCGACTTACAAGTTGTAAGGTCGTGGGTTCGAACCCAGGCAGGCGCTTTACTTTGTGTAAATTATTTTCATCACCACTGCTCTAAAAAACGGTGAAGGAAAACATCGTGAGGAAACCGGCATGTCCTAGAACCAAAAATTCGAAGATATGTGACATCCACCAACCCGCACTGGGCCCGCGTGGTGGATTATGGCCCTTCCCCTCTCACAGAGAGGAGGCCTGTGTCCCAGCAGTGGGAACATTAATAGGCTGATGATGATGATGATGATGAACTGGGTTACTAGGTTACCGACATAGCCCTAAAAAATGCTATACTTAAGCAGCAGTGGGGTACATTTCTCGCAGGACGGATGGTCGACAGGGCTGAAAGGTTCTGAAGTGGTAACCGCGTCCCGCAAGCCGTTACATGAATTCCTCTCACAATTGAGAAAGATAACCCGATGAAGGCTGAAATAATCTGCTGGATGCAAGCAGCACAGAGTCTGAACCAGCCGATGTGGCGACGCTTTGTCGATGTGGCCTAATATCCAAGAGTGTATGTCTTTTAGCTGAAATGTTGGTGTTTTGCTATGAATGTTTACGCTATTGTAAGTCAGTGATGTTATGGCAAGAAATAAACAGAAGCGGGCAAACATGGCGTAATTTTGTAATTTTGTGTTGAAAACATCGAGGACACTTTTTTAACCGATATTTTTTTGTTTGCATACTATTTCAAATGCATGAAATGCCGCGAAAAAGCGCCGCTGTTAAATCAAACTTCCAAAAAGATAGTGCTTATTTCGTGTAGATTTGATAGTAGCCAAAATACTAAATATTTTGGCTTGGCTTTCACAGACAAGTGCAACTCGATAATGTGACGACGATGCGATAATCCTTTTTATAATGTTTTCATTGAACAAAGTGCGCTAATTAACGCTAATTATTTACCTCCAGTCTTTGACATCCATGTCATGTCAAAGAAAACACAATGAAGGCTTGTTTCATCTTTGTAGATAATTAAGACTTAATATTCCTTATATCTATTTACCCGACTTCCCAAAAAGGAGGAGGTTCTCAATTTGGTTGTTCCCATTTTTTTAATTTATGTTCGGGCTTAACTCCGTCATATATAAACGGATTTGCAAAATACTTGTTTTGTTCGAAAGAAGCTCCAAAATGGTACCTGATGAAGAACTTAGGTGATATACAACAGAACTCTTCAATAAATGACGGCAAAACTCTTGGGATTGCTGCAATCGCATGTCTGTTTATTGTTTATACCATCACGCCAGTATGCTCAAAACGGGTAAGCAGTACCGTTCAAATTTCGGAAGGCGGTGTCAAAAAATTAAGAAACAAAAACCGGAACTACGACTGCCGAAATTGAAATAATTTTCACTTTGTAGTGTTTTTATTTGGAAGTCTGTTGTATTTTTTTGTAAAATGTTTTTTTTTTTAATAAAAACCGGATCATTTCCAAACTTTATTTTAGAGATCTGCTGTGTACCAGAATTTAACATGGAGCGACTGCCTATCTGAATTGCACGATACAGCGTTTGAGTTATGTACCTAAGTATACGTAGTTTTTAGGGTACCGTACCCAAAGGGTCCAAATAGTGACCTATTCCTACTCCAAGCCAAATTGTTAACGCAAGCATTTTATTTTATTTTTATTTTATTTTATTTGGGAAACAAACAGATGCAATAACAAACATAAGCATACAAATTAGTTCAACACAATCCAGAAACAGTTTCCACAGATTAATATTCAAGTAAATTAACTTAAGTGCTACAACAACCAGAAGTTCACACAGTTTAATGAAGTCAAAATTTAATATTATTTTATTGTATAACATATTAATTAAATTTATTTGCCAAAATATTTCTTATGTAAAATCCAAATTTGGGAAGAGAAAGGTGAAAAACATCTAAATCTTGATTTTCTTTTAATGAGATTATGTCGTTGTACAGACGACATGCTCTTTTAATAAAAGTATTCTTGCCGTAATTGGTTCGGGAGAAACCAATTTGGAAGAGAGTTCTCCTGCGTGCATTTAAGCGTGGACATCCAAAACTTATTTTGCTTAGAAGATAAGGGGAGTCCAATTGACCTCTAATAATTTTATATAAATATACTAGATCTCGCTCTGCACGGCGTTCCTCCAATTTCTGAAGCCTAGGTCTATGATCAGTTCCAGAGTTAAATCGCCAACTCAAGTGCTTAGTAAATTTGTTTTGCAATTTTTGAATTTGTTCAATATAAACTGCATACTGGGGATTCCAAACCGCTGAAGCATATTCAAGAATTGACCTTACAAGTGTCTTATAAAGAAGGGTCAATGTTGACTTATGTTTGAAATCCCTACCAACTCTTAGGACGAATCCCAACATGCGAAATGCCTTATTAGTCATAGTGTTAATTTGAGAATCAAAGACAAGTTTACTGTCAAGTTGGATCCCAAGGTCCCGCACCTCAGTCACTCTATTAATAAGATCATTATTGATTTTATAGTTATATTTTATCGAGTTCATCTTTCTAGAAAATGTTATAATATTGCACTTTTTTACGTTAAGGAACAGACCATTTTTTTTGCAGTAATCACACAGGTTGTTAATATCATTTTGTAGCTGTAGGCAATCTTCTGGACTAGTTATAGTTTTATAAATTTTCTTATCATCTGCATAAAGAATAAATTTAGAATGTTTAAATATATTGAATACGTCATTTATATATAAATTAAATAATAGAGGTCCGAGGTGCGAGCCCTGGGGCACGCCGGATGTAACAGGCATAAAGGACGAGCAATACCCCTTTACCGTAACTGCTTGACTGCGTTCCCTTAAATAAGATGCCAGCCATCGAAGTAGATCGCCATGTATACCGATATACTCAAGTTTTTGAATTAACAGATTATGAGAAATTTTATCAAATGCTTTTGAGTAATCGGTATATACGACATCCACCTGGTGACCATTATCCATGGCCGTCGCTATGTAGTCAATATATTCGCAGAGGTTTGTTTCAGTTGATTTTTTAGAAACAAATCCATGTTGCTCGGGTATTATAAGTGGCTTTAATAAGGGCGTTATTAAGTCACAGACGATTCGCTCAAAGAGCTTAGGTATAACACTCAACTTAGAAATTGGCCGGTAATTTGTAATGTCATGCTTGTCGCCATTTTTAAATATAGGTACAACGTAGGAACGTTTCCAAGCATATCCGCTGGAACATTCCCCGATAGTCTTAAAACCACAATAGTTAAAACACTCCATAAGAAGAACAATAAAGAAGACATGGCTAACTATAGACCAATAGTTTTAATCCCTAATATTCGAAAAAGTAATTTATTAAATATATACATATTTTTTTTTTTATTTATGTTTTTTTTTTATTCATTTCAGTCAAAATATTATATATTATGTGAGGAACAAAAAGGTTTTCATAAAAATAGATCTAATAAATAAAATAATGGTTAATGTGCATAAAAAAATACCAATTTGTGCCATTTTTACCGATATGACCAAAGCTTTTGATTAAGTGAACCATGAAACACATGGTGAAACTTGATGCTTACGGTATACGAGGGAATGCCCTACGCCTAATAAAATCGTATCTAAGTGGACGTGTTCAATATACAGAAATCTCTAAAATATGCATCAAATCAAAACGTGAGGTTAAATATTTATCTCGTCCTAGGGCAATTAAATATGGCGTTCCGAAGGGCAGCGTTCTTGGGCCATTATTATTCTTGTTATATATAAATGATCTACCCCGACACATCCCATACCCTTGTGTGTTATTTGCCGATGACAGTACAATCCTAATAGACTGCCTCAACAAAGAGCTTTATGAAAATGAAATAAATAATTCTCTAAAATTAATAATAAACTGGCTCAACAACAATAATCTAATCATAAACCTCAATAAAACAAATATAATGCATTTTTATCAAAAAAAAAATCCATTGAACCTAAAAATTAATTATAAAGAACAAACTATTGATAGCGTTGGCGTGGCTAAATTCTTGGGTATATTGAATGGCAATCAATTAACTTGGAAACCGCAGCCTGAAGAAGTTTGCAAAAGATTAAGCACATCTGCGTATGCTCTCTACAATCTGTCCAAGAAAATTAACGTTGACACATTAATGGTTGCATATCACGGTTTAGTGGTCTCTGTTCTAAGATTTGGTGTAGTATTCTGGGGTAATTGTTCTGAAAGGGAGTCTATATTTAAAGCCCAAAACGGTGCATAAGATCCATTTTTAATCTCAAGACTACAGATAGTTGCATTCCTTTTTTCAAGAAACACATAATATTAACTTTTCCTTGTTTATACATTCTCGAAGTAGCTATTTTCGTTAAAACTAACCAGCATCAATTTCCTACAATGAATGATACGAGGATGCGAACTACTGCCATGAGATCAAAATATCAGAATCTATTGTGTACTGGTAGATATAAAACTGCTTTGCTTAAAAAAAACATTATTTGTATGACCCCTATTATATTTAACCAATTGCCAAATTGTATTAAGGTTCAGCCCTTAATAAAATTCAAGAAACTCCTATCGACGTTGCTGACAGAGAAATGTTATTACTCTGTTAACGATTTTAATAAATGATGAATTGTAATATTTGCTTCACTTTATCTCATTTATTATGTAAATTATTATGTAAATAATTTTAGACTTTAATTTGTATAATGTTGTGATTTGTTTATTTATTTGAATTGTTATCTCATTGTAATTTAATGTTTAATGTGATGGAAAAATACCTGAATAATTGAATTTAATTAGTATGAGTATTATTAACATTGCAATAACAACTGGAATTTATACTCTGGGGGGAGGGCCTGGAGATCCGTATCACAGGGCTTCCCTAGTACGGACTCCAGTCTCTCCACAAAGGAGCTTCTTGCAAATGTTTTAATATAGTTTTAAGTACATAGATTTTAAGGCAACCTTTGTGGATAGAAAACAATAAATTTATTTATTATTATTATTATAGACTTAGCTGATTCATGATCTCATTTTGAATTTAAGTACTAATTAATTTAATTTAATTTTAGTTTCTAAATTATCTGTAAGTTAACCACTATATTTTTGTATGCCAACAGGCAGAATGTACTGGGAATATATCTGAAACTAACACCATTATTGTAATACCTGCATTCTATACAAATAAAGAAATTAATATTATTTCTTTTATTCAACTTTTATCTTATTGATTACATTTTTAAATATTTTTACAAAACACACACAAAAAAGAAAAACATTTAAAATATAAAAAATAGAGGCCCACCGGTATCGGAAACCGGGTCCAAGCTACCGGCGGTCAGGGCTCCAGAGAGAGGAACCTCCTAACAATACGAGCCGTATCCAGCAGTGCTGCTTTCTGGATCAGGCTCTTGACCCAGCCGCCTAACGAGAGCCTCCTAAGGTGTTGGTCGAGGCTCGTGGCTATTAAGCCATGGGCTGACAGGACTGTCGGTACAATGATCGCTGTGTCCACATCCCACATGTCGACAACCTCGCGAGCCAAGTCAAGATACTTGATTTGCTTATCTTTCTCGGCTTTCACGAGGTTCCCCTCATGCGGGACAGTTATGTCAACAATCATTGCACGCCTCTCGATTCGGTCCACCACCACTATATCAGGCTTATTAGCGATAATAGTCCTGTCAGTGATGATGGACCGATCCCAGTACAATGTGATTTTGCCATTCTCGAGAACTTGGTCGGGCACATACCTGTAGTACGGCACCTCCGACGCCTCAAGAGTGTATTGCAGAGCAAGTTGCTGGTGGATAATCCTGGCTACAAGGTTGTGCCTATGCAAGTACTCTTCGTTAGCTAGACGAGAACAACCAGAGATAATGTGGCGGATTGATTCACCCGGACGGTGACATACCCGACAGATGTCAACCGTGCCATCCTTCACAATAAATCTCCGGTAGTTATTCGTCATGATAACTTCGTCCATAATTAATAATAATAATTTATTTATTTCACCAAAAAGCCTCTCTTACAATCATTCATATTAGTTAAAAAAATATAAAAAGCTTTAAACATTAGGTCATTATTAGATACTCTGACTCTGACTAGCAACAGAGCCTATAACACATTAAAAAAAAACAGTCATTTTAACATTTTAAAATAAATAATACATAAAGAGAGAGAATTTAAAACATCATTTCAATAATAATTAATATAGTCAGTCATATATTTTGATAATTAAATTAACTAATAATAATATAAATTGCACAGACGAAACCTTCGGTTTCCCCAAAGAGGTCACCGAATCGCAGCCAGGCTACGGACGCTGATTGGTCTACATCGGACCCATGTAGGGCCCGGAAAAAGCATCCGTGAAGCTCCTTCCTCTACCATACCTCCTTGCGGTCGTTAGTGCCAAGCACTACAGGCTTACGCCAGTTCTCATTCGCCAAGGAGAGCGGGGTGAGTCTCTTGCTTGCTACTACATCTCGATGCATACCCACGACGGTGTGTAGAAAATATTCCCTGAGATTGCATATCTCGCGGTTGTGGAGGTTTTTGGCATTTAAAAAGCCTCGGCCACCACACTTCCGCTGGATATATAATCTCATGACCGACGATCGTGGGTGATGCATTCGATATGTAGTCAGCAGTGTACGGACCCGCCTATTCAGGGCGTCGAGTTCCGTTTGAGTCCATTTGAGTATGCCGAAAGAGTGCATCAATACTGGCATGACCCAACCGTTGAAGGCGCGCACCTTGTTTCCGCCTGAAAGAAGGCTATCGAATACCTTCTTCAGGCGGCCAAAGAAGCGTTCCTTCAACGATTGCTTCATGTCAGTAGTTCTGATACCTAACGCTTCCGACATACCCAAATACTTATAGGTTTCGTTTGGAGAGAGGGATCTCAGGTTTATGGAATCCACTAGTTGAATACCTACGGATTCCACAATCTCCCCTCGCTTATTATTATCAAGGGAACAGAACCCAGGATCCATATCTTGCAGCTTTAGTGCTAGCGACGACCAACGAAGCTGTTTTTCTCTGATAGTATCTCGTATCAATGTGTCAAGATAGGTGACTAGATGAGCGACGAAATCCCTACGGTGTGCCCCAGGGTAGAATCATTGGGCCGACTTTGTTTTCATTTTATTAATGACCTCTGTCGTCTTGAACTGCCGCATGGATCCATCTTTACATACGCCGATGATACTGCCTTAATACTCCACGGGTAATTCTAGGAGTCCACATTGCAATAAGCGCAACTGGGACTCGACACTGTTACCGACTGGTTGACGCAAAATCTACTCACTCTAAATGTAGATAAATCTAAATAGCTAACCTTTTTCTCTCAGAAACTGGTAGACTTTCATCATTCCATTTTTCATTGACTGCACATTCTTGTAATGCATCACCATGCAGCTGTCCTTATCTAAGTCGCATATACAGTGTAAGGTATTTGGGTGTTCAGATAAATGACTCATTAACATTTTATAATCATAATTATCTACTTACTTACCTTCCGTCTGCGCAAACTGATATTTATTTTTAAGAATCTCCGTCATGTGGCTGACATGCAGGTGCTTAGACAAGTATATCTAGCTCTCTGTCAGTCAGTTGCTCAGTACTGTATGTTCGGGGTGGGGCAACAAATATACATGTGTTAAAATTGGAACGTGCCCAAAGAGCCATCCTTAAAGTAGGTTGGTGGAAAATTATTCGTAAACACCATTGGAATATTCATATACTCTCGAAAAGTATTAAACCGTGAGACGAAAGCATACAGTGTGTCCGTCTATTTCCGTTATTTTTCAATTTTAATTCTCTTATTTCCTTGGTCCTTATGTATACAACAGAGTTAATAAAACCTTACATATCTACTCAATGGTCAAATGTAGAATCACCCCTCATAGACTCACACACTATACAAAAATCCTGCTATACTATCACTTTACATTACACTCCACAAATATAATCACCTTTAATATACATTTCCTATCAAAATTGTTTGAAATATTGTTTTAAATAATCTGAATTATGTTGCCGTCAAATATGATTATTTTAAAGGGGTGTGAGCCTGGAGATCTGTCATACAGGTCCCGAACCTAGTTTAGACTCCAGCTCTCCAGAGGTTATAACGAAAGGCAAAATTGTATAAATATTTCTTATTATGTAACAATGTCAATCTTTATAAGAGAAAATTAAACTAATTTTGATTTTGATCTGTTTCCTAAATAAAAAATCTGTTTTCCTTATAAGAATTCGAAAAAATAAATCAATTTTATATAACTGCATTGTACCTCACTACTAAAGTTTCCAACAAGGGATATTTCCAGTTGGAATACTCCATGATGTGTGTTGCAATGTGTTGCCTATCCAAGCGTGATTTTAGTATCGCATTTTCACAACATGCCAAAGAAAATAATAGTATTCTAGGATACTGTTACTTAACAAAGATTTAAACATGAGTGTGAGTTTACAAACAGAGCCGAGGCGAGGTTAATAATAGTATCACACGAACGTTTTAATACGTAATTATGTGCAGTTTCATAAATATGTATCTAATTTAATCAAGAACCTCAATCTATATAGCTTTCTCTCAACTATGTTGGGATCGGCTTCCAGTTGAACCGGATTCAGCTGAGTACCAGTATTTACCCGGCTGCACTAGGGTAATGTTTTTCAAAAGTATGTAATCACGTATGTATGTATGTCCATTTCTAGTCCAACCGGCTTGACGGATTATGATATAATGAGGTGTCGTTGGATTCGTCTCAATGGTGGGAGTAACATAGGCTATATAATTCTTATATATATATTATTAAATATAGCCCCCCTTCATCCCAAAAGGAGGGTGATACTAGTTTTTTTTCGTTATCATAACAGTATGGGTACCTATCACTTTTATGTTAATATTTTGGCACAAATTTAAGATAAGCGTAATTTTAATAGTTTAGTTATTTTACTCACTAAAGCCGTAATTAAACTAAAAAATACTAATTATTATAACAAAAAAAAAACCAAAAAATCGTAGTTTGTCACCGCTGGCAGCACCTAATAATATTTAATGTCCTACCTAGTACTTATTTTTCTATTTTCAGTAACTGATTCTTTAGCAGTCGGGTGTTTTGGTTTTTATTATGACATGTTTTATTTACATGGAGCGACTAAAAAAACTCAAAAACAAATAAAATACCGTAAACATGATGCCAAAAGCTATTTTACAAATATGCCACAGATAATGTAGCATGTGTGAAGTCTTTTATAACGTTATTAGTTTTGATTTTATATTGGAACTTTATGATACGAGTGAAGATGATGATGCTTTGAACGTTTGCATTATTTAATTGTATTTATAACTTTTAATGTCACTTCCCTATTTGGAAATTTGGTTTTCAAACTAGGATCTGGCAATTTATAGCGAACATATAGTTTTGGCAATAATGACGGCGACGTTGCCAGCAGGAACGACGCGCAACATGATGCGAAGAGACTACGCTACTAAACAAAGTGGACTAGTGGATAAGGCCTAAGTCTCGTGCGCACATTTTACATACATTTTTAATGTCCCAACAGAAGTGCACTCATTGAATTTTCAATTGGAAGACATAAAGTTTATTTCACGTTTTATGATTATGCCAGAATAAATTAACCGAATAACATAAAACTTGAACATAACCGGTGAAATAAGAGTGATCTGTGTGAACTATTTATACATTTGCGTACCCTTTTAGAGCGTACCGGCGTGATGTTAAGATATGAAATGGCGTAAACAATAAACAGACCTGCGATTGCAGCGATCCCGAGAGATTTGCCGTTGTTTATTGAAGAATTATGTTGTATATCTCCGAAGTTCATCATCAGATCTTCACCAAATGTAAATGTAACCACATGAGAATCACGAGCTTTTAAATAAAAAAAGAATCATCAAAATCGGTTTACATTGTAAGCAGTTCTGAGGTGACACACTTTTTCTTTTTTGTTACACATAAAAATAAATACAGTCGAATAAAGAACTTCGTCGTTTTTGAAGTCGTTTAAAAATAGGGATATAACTTTTCGTACTTAAAATATCTTATCATCATAAATATCTTTTTTTTCAGTTTATGGGATATATTTCAAAGTGGTCCAATACCGGAGGAGGAAATAGGCGAGACCCAAACCTCGAATTATAACTTTTACTTAGGAAATTCAGTCGGGTATCTGCGACCGCATTTGCTCTTAACGAAGCCATGGACTATCAGGCACTATGGATAAACAAACACGCAAACTTTCTCATTTGTTGCAGTGGCAGGTGTATTTTTAGGAATAAGTACCAGGCTTCCCTGGTAACTCATAAACGGTACAAATATGTGGATTAACTCTAACTATTCTCAATATAATTTGTCTCTTTTTCTTGTTTTTCTTCTTTTAATTAGACTTTTTACAATGTTTCTCAATCATCTTTATAACCCTTTGCTAAGAACAGTTACAGCACGTATGTAGGCCTATGTAAAATAAAAAAGTTTGATTTTGATTTTTGATTTTGATAACAGTGTGCAGAAACATCTTATCGTGTAAAGACGAAGACGCTTTTTCATAGAAATAAGTTTGATAAATGAACTGTTACGCAGTTTGGCAGGTTTATGGTATAACTACAAATATTTGGTCCAAAATAAAAGTTTTGTTTTATAGATCCAGGATTTTCACGCGGGTGAAGCCGCTGACAGAATACAATATAATTTTCATTTATCCCAAAACTTATTTTGTCATCATCTTCATCATTGTCAGCCGTTTTAATGTTATCTTGGGGGCACAGGCCTCCTCTCTCTGTGTTACTTATTTTGTACCTACCCCACTATTGACATCTATCCAATTAACAGTACTCAGGTATCTATTCAATTTCTATTGGTTCCAAAAATCCGTTTTCTCGCCAGCTAGACCATCGCAATTGGATATATTGGGATTGTCAAAATGAAAGCGATTGCCAATCTGTTTCCCAATACACGATCGTCACTTTACTAGTACGTGTCGGTCAAAGTTATGCCATGGGAACATTGTAATATTTTCAGTTATCATAAGTGGTGTATTCCGGTGAATATAATTGAATCTGACGGTAAAATATTTGTTTGATTTTGTTCTCCACGTGGGAGAGATTAGTGGATAATGATTTTTTGTACGCGTGAAAAATCTTTCTAGGGAATATAGTCCTTATAGTCTTATTTCAAATGTGACTTTTCCAAATGACTGAGTGACTTTTTCAAATTCATATGTACTTTCTAAATTTATCTTGGACATCACAGGCAACGGTGAAGGAAAACATCGTGAGGAAACCTGGACTTATTATATAGTACCTATGTATGCAAGTCTGAAATAGCCAAGTCAGAGGCCTGTAGGGTATCCCAGAGGCGGCTTATAAATTAACTCTTGACACCAGAGGTGGCCACACCTTACACGAAAAGAAGAAGAAGAAGTCTTATTTTTGCAAACTGTGATGAACTGTTGTATCACTGCGAGTTCTATTTTAAGCAGAAGACGCTTTGTTGCTTGGCTGGTTATTGCATTCTCACATTCACCTTTATGGTTAAGTGTCTCAGTTTTTGTTATCCTCTAGAGCTCGCAAATCCTGTATTTTCAGTATATAGTTTTATATTCGGGTCAGGTGAAGTGTTATTTCATGTCGCGTTCAAAGTTTTTATTTTGTCGCCGGTTAATGGGCCCCACTCCTGTCATAATAAAATAAATAAATAAAAATAAAATAGAAAAGCCTTTTATTTCATGCATTAAAGAATAATATCATATTAGTTTATAGCTTTCATAATATCTTTTCATGCCAGTTTTTGATGTACCTAAGTATTTATTGCTATAAAAATTAAATAAATTAAATGTTCAAATTCAAATTTCAATTATTGATAGCAATAGATAGTATTATGTCAAATGTATAAATTAAATTAAAATTTCAGTACGAATATTCATTCATTAAATAGATTATAATTAAAATAATGATTGAAAATAAAAATAAAAATATCGTGCATGAATCCCTCAAGTAGTGAGGGTGAAGGCCTCCTCCAAAGAACTCAATCGGTCGCGGTCTTTGGCTACTGTCAGCCAGTTTTTTCCTGCAACTCGTGTGATGTCGTCTGTCCATCTAGTTACAGTTCCTCTTCCTCTTTTCCGAGTGCCTGTCGGACCTGGCCATGACGTCATGCGAACCGTCCATCGCTCGTCGCTCATTCTCGCTACGTGTCCTGCCCATCTCCATTTCAACTTTAGAGCGTAGTTAAGAGCGTCTGTCACTCCTGTTTTTTGTCTGATAATAGTGTGACGTATTTTCTGACATTTCCTGATTTTTGAGACACTTCTCTCCATGCTTCGCTGGCAGGACGTGATTTTGTTCTTGATTTTTCGTGTGAACTTCCACGTTTGACAGGCGTAAGTTAATGAAGGTAAAAGACAAGAATCCATGACCTTGCTCTTGATTTTCATTGGCATCTGACTTTTTAAAATTTCCTTTAGGCTCCAAAACTTTTTCCATGTCGTTATTATTCTTCTATCTACTTCTGCCTCGTTGTTTAGTTTTTGGAAAGAAATTTGTTTGCCTAGGTAGATATAGTTTGTAACGTACTCTACTAGTGTGTTGTCCAGAATAGATACAGAGTTTTGTGTGGCGCTTGTCATGAGTTTTGTTTTGCTCAGGTTAATTTCTAGCCCTACCTCTCTGCTTGCTTGTTGTAACTCTTGTAACATTGACTCCAGCTCTGTGCCATTTTTCGAAAGAAGGACAATGTCGTCGGCGAACCTTAGGTGACTAATATGTTTCCCTTCTATGCATATACCTGTTCTATTCCAATTCAGTTTGCCGATAATCATTTCCAGTACCGCTATGAAGATTCGAGGCGATAGGGGGTCGCCTTGCCGTACTCCTCTTTTGATAGGAATAGGTCCTGCTTTCTCTAGCTTCACTCTACTAGTGTTGTTCTCGTAAAGGTATTTTAAGACTCGCACGTATTTTCTCCACTTTTTGGGATTGCAAAGCCTTCCATATTGAGGGACGCAGTACTTTATCAAAAGCTTTCTGGTAGTCTACAAACCCTATGTAGAGTCGACGTTGGTACTCTTGGTATTTTTCAACAAGCAATTCCAGAGAGTGGATGTGTTCTATTGTGGAGTAGCTCTTTCGAAACCCAGCTTGTTCGATCGGTTGACTTTTTTCGAGCGTAGTACTGATTCTCTTATCTATAGTTGACGAGAATAATTTATAAAATGATGGAAGAAGGCTAATGGGTCGGTAATTGCCTATGTTCTTTGGATCGCCTTTTTTAAACAACAGGATAATATTGGACTCAGACCACTGTTTAGGTGTTACAGAAGAACTTAATATCAAATTAAATAAATGTGTCAGAGGATTGACTAGGTAAGCACCAGCTATTTTTATGGCCTCGTTTGTAATTCTGTCAGGTCCTGGGCTCTTCTCTTCTTTTAGCCTTTTGATTCCCATTATAATTTCTGCTTCGTCCACTGGACTGATTTCTTCATCATTATCGTCATTTTCTGATTCACTTTGGTATATGTCTTGGCGTACTGATCCTGTCATAATAATGAAGTTTAAATTCAGAACGTTCATATGCGTTGTACCACAAAGTACGTAAGCGGCGTGGTTGTATTCACAACTGCCGTGCATGTATGACCAGAATTTATGAATAGCTAAAAGAATAGAATATACTTTATGGTACACCAAATAAAATGGTATATACTATGGGTACAAAGGCGGTCTTATCGCTGATAGCGATAACTACCATACAACCTTTGGATGGACTTAAAGAACATAAAATAAAACAGGGGGAGGGGGGTAAACGAAGCAAAAGTTCTGTTATTTCTGCCTCTTTCTAGGTATGAGTTTAACTAGGTATACAAGTATTGTAAGTTTGGCATATAACTGGCGAAGTATGTGTACAATACACCTGTGTACAGTACACCTTTGGGAAGCAGAAGTGATGTTATAATTCTATACGATCAAAATTTAAATTGGACGACCTTACACTACTAAAGTTTATGACGTTATAACCTAAGCTCGTATACCTCAGATATCTTGTATGTTACCTATGTCACGACAGCACGAGCTATGTCTCCGTAACGATACGAATAACGAGAGCCATCACATTCCGATGTCGTAGTTTCCGTGAGAAGTTTCAGATTCTACGTCTAGTCAATTCGTGCCCGGTGTCTGACGTCTTTAGATAAATTGAAAGGTGATATTTGAAAAAATGAAAATGAAATTACTTTATTTACCAGACTAGCTGTCCCCCGCAGCATCGCTCCCATCAACTGGCTACCTACCTACCTACCCTACCCTATCCTACCTACCTACCTACCCTACCCTAGCCTACCTACCTACCTACCCTACTCTACCATACCCTTCCCACTTGCCCTACCTACCTTCCTACCAACCTACCCTATCTACTAACCTACCCTACCCTACCATACCCTACCTACCTACCCTACCCTACCTACCCTACCTATCCTACCCATCTGCCTAGCAATTGTTTTTTTTGGGCTAAACCATCTTTGCATTATGGCCTATTTAAAGAAGCGGGTAGTTTTTTTGTGTTCTATATATTAGGATAAATAATTAGACTCAAAATGCCTTAATGTGGCTTATTTATTAGAGAGAGATATAAAGTGATTTGGACTTTATTTAAGATCTACTAAAAACCATAGTAATACTTACGTACCAACTATTTCAGCGCACGCGGATAAAGCAGTTCGATAACGCTTTTTCTTAAAACTTACTTTACAAATATCAATATTTAAGGGTAACCAAGAACTTAAGCGTAATGCTATAAAGCCTATATATAGCCTTTTTCATGAATGTGGCTATAATAAACAAAACTATTTTCAAATCCGTCAGGTAGTTCCAGAGCTTAGCGAGTTCAAGCAAACAATCAAACTCTTTCGTTTGATTATATATTACTAGTAAAAGTATACAACCTAGACTTTCCTAATATAGTCAAACGAAAGAGTACTAACTTTTTACAATGGCTTCGCTCACCTGGTAGTCCCACGGGATAAAGCAAAAGTATACAGACGTTCTATTGTTATACTTTACCTATTTTCAATTTGCTTCCATTTTCATTTAGCCATTGAGACGTAATTGTTGTAAATTTATCCAAATTTATTCAGCCGTTGAGACATGATTGACACCCAAACTTTTAAACAAAAATACTTTCTTATTTATGATATATGTAAGCAGTAGAATCGAACCAATAGTAGGTAGGTACTGTCTGATAGATAAACTCAAGTCAGAATTTATCAAGGTTTACAGTCAATTTACAAAATTGCTTCTGTAACTTTTATGTGTTTAATTAAACTTTGTTTATGGTGTAATTTGGAATCATATAAGAGCAATTTCCTGGGGCAATATCTGTGTCAGTTCTAAATACCTTTTACTATAAAGGCCCGCGCAGACGAGGGACTTTTGTCCACAGAGGTATAACTAAATCATTCTCTTTCACTTAGAATCATGTTGAAATCAAAACGGAAAACTTGAGAATTTAAACATTGACCATTTTTGATTCGGAAAAATAGCTATTGCAGTACATTCTTTACTCGAAATGTTTCTGCTCTGCGGACAAAAGTCCCTCGTCTGCGCAGGCCTTAAGGCGCTATATACGCCCCAATGTTAACGCAGTACTGGCCGTGCGCCCGCTCGAAACCAAAATATCAATATTGAACCTCCTTTTGAACAGTTTTCTTTACAAAATATTATTTGATTTACATATGCTGTGTTAGTTATGCAGAAATTCCAGCCATCATTTTTTCTGTGTATAAATATTTTTAAACATCCAAGTCGTTTTGGAGGAGTTTCCAAAAGTTACGAAAAAATATCGTGTTGTTAATTATTTTTTTATAGCTCTCTGTCATCTCAGACCTAGACTAGACTCAAGAGCAAACCCAACATTTTTTTTTTTTTTTCATACCTTGTAACCTAGCCGTTACTAAGGAGTATGCTTTAGAAAGTTACCGTTTTACGATACTAAAGGGTATGAGGAAATATGGGCAGAGAGTGACGACTGAATGTCCTTAGTAAAAAGTCACAATTCGAGGTTTGGCTCTCGTCTATTGCCTCCTCTAATATTGGACCAATTTAAAAGATATTCCAAAAACTGGCAATGAAAGATATATGCTATGCCTCTATGTTTTCCTTTTTGTTGGTACATTATCTTTAGAAGCACTAGAACCTTCAAAATTGCGCTGTTAACAGGGGTATAGTGTACAAATTTGACTAATATAAATGAAAAAAGGAAAACATAGAGGCATAGTATATATCTTACTTTTCCAGTTTAGGGAATATGTTTTAAATTGCTCCAATATTGGAGGAGAAAATAGATGAGAGCCAAACCTCAAATTATGACATATTACTAAGGAAACCAAAGTTCTGGAATAGCAACCGCGAACCGAAAGACGATGCGTTGGAAGGCCTCCCACTAGGTGGACCAATGATCTGGTTAAGGTTGCGGCACTGGATGCGAGACGCACGGGAATGGTCAATGTGGCGACGCTTGGGGGAGGCCTATGTCCAGCAGTGGACGTCTTTCGGCTGAAATGATGATGATGACTAAGGAAATTCAGTCGGCGCTCTCTGCCCATATTTCCTTTTAATGAACAACAGTTTTAAGTCTACCTTCATTTTGGTGTAGGAAGTTCACATTACCGGCTAATGTAGTGCAAACGCTTGGAAGAGGGCAATATGTGTTCTTCTTATGGCTGAAATGATGAATTAATGCAAAATTATAGTCTTATTATTAATGTAAACGTTTGTATCCTTTTTATTCGTTGTTTTCATTTCTGAAAATCGTCCACGTCTTTTTTTTTATCTAATATAGGCTCGCGCTTGACCACTATCTCACTTTAGTTATCGTTTTAGCAGCATTGAACCTGACCAGATTGGCATCGCCCCATTCGGAGACTGCCTGCAAGGACAGGTATAAGCGCTCCACCATGGCCTCCCGGAGAGACTGGATCTGAGGCCCGGTAGCACGAGCGTTGGACAAGTATCTCTCAGTAACAGTGCTGTCGTCTGCATACCCAAAGGTGCCGGGGTTTTAGCAGATCGTTAATGTGCAGCAAGAATAAAGTTGCCGAGAGTACCGACCCCTGAGGGACCCCGGCACTAATATCCAAGTAGTCCGACGAGCAGCCATCGATAACCACTCGAATGGACCGATTTCTTGACGACGTCTTGGATCGCTTTGACGTAATAACTGACGAGCTGCTTCCACGCCACTCTGTCTTCAGCTCTTCTTAGGGTTGTGGTCACCGTCAGTCCTGTAATCGCCCATATATGGTCTGACCAACGAGCAAGTGAACGTTTGTATGTACGACTGTGTTTAGATCACGAAAAAATGCTGAACAGATTTGAAATGAAATAAAATTTTGAAACAATTAGTCTATAACCTGGATTATCACATAGGACACTTTTTAACCCCCGACTGAAAAAGAGGGGTGTATCTGTGTGTCTGTCTGTGGCATCATATCGCCTCAACGGATGAACCGATTTTGATTTAGTTTTTTTTGTTTGAAAGGTGATTGTGTCGAGAGTGTTCTTAGCTAAGTTTGAATAAAATCGATTCAGCCGTTCAAAAGTTATGGACGTTTTACTGTTTGAATCGGGATGTTTTCGCAAGATACATGTGTCGGGGTGTTTTTAAATTTTATTTGTATCCTGATAAAGTCATAATAATGATCGGATAATAAAACATTTTTCACTCGGGTGAAGCCGCTGACAGAAACAACTACATTATTTTAATTTAAGATATGCCAAGAAAAGTCACATTTCTATAATTGGTATCGTATTTCTGTGACACTGAGCTCTAACAGACGTCATCTTACGCCGTTGAGTTTGTAGGGACAAAGAAAATTACGTTTAAATAAAAACGTATTTGTTATACATGGTCTGATTATATGCTGAAGCATAAAATGTTCTACTGCAAGTAAGAGTATTGAATTAAATAAAACTAATGAAAGAAAACTTATTTATTAACACGATCCTTACATTTGACATGAAAAGTAAAACAAAAATATTACAATTATATACAAGTAAAGTTAAAAAATTTGAAAGACCCTCGATAAATTTTTACTTCATGCTACATAATTTATCTAGTAGTAGACACGCTTCGATCGACATTCTATTGAACACGTAATTATGACAAGCTATCTCGCGAAAACACTCTGATTCACCCCCATAACTTTTGAAAAGCCCAATCGATTTTCATCAAACACAGCTAAGTTCACTCTCGATAAAGTCACCTTTGAAACAGAAACGAAATCAGAATCTGTTCATCCGTTTAGGAGCTATGATGCCACAGACAGATACACAAACACACAGGTACACACGTCAAACTTATAACACTCCTCTTTTTCAGTCGGGGTTTAAAAAGAACCCCGTGCGAGACCAAAAAGGGCTTCTATCTCAGTATAATGAACGTGAATAACTCAGTATGTATCATGGACTTATACATACCCAGTTACACTGTTTGGCTGATTGGAATAGTGTTTTTCTCGTATGTTTTAGATAAGGTAATGTATTGTATTTTTTTTTCGTGCAAATTTTGCACTAGGGTTAAATTCGACAGGTTCGATTATTATGGAACCTGTCTTTTTTTTGTTCTTGCCTTCAAACGGAGCCTGTACTTTTGAGGAAAAGATCATGAAGTGTGAGATTTTTATCTCACTAAAACCACCCCGGTGATCACCATCAGCGCATGGAACGTGACCTCTTAAAATATCAAACAGAAACTCCCTCTGTGCAACGCCTGTTGGGGCACTTACCTGGGGTGAATACCATACCATAGTATTTCATGTGGGCGTGAAGGGCCAAATCCGAAACTTTGCGGAATAGAGGAAAACACTCAAAGGTGTCACTAGGCCGATTTTGATGAAAACCGAAACTGCATCATCGTCAAAAAAAAACGTTTTATATTATTATGCCTTTGGATAGTATTGCTAGTAAAGATCAAATTCTATAAAGTAATGACTTACGGCAAACTTAAGGAAAGGGCCCTCATTTTTTCTACGTTAAGACCATTCTATTAAACATTTAGTGAAGAAATGATAGCTATTATTTTGATAAATAAAACAGCGGGATTCGACAACTCAAGCATTGTACTACACCAGTACAATAATTTTGATTCCGTTTAGAATAATCTCCAAAGATTATTTCAAGTTATCAATTGCAGAAGATGATACAAGTCTTTGTAGATTTCATGATTGACAAATGAATTTTGTTAAAAATTTGGTCTTTCTTCAAGTTTTCCATTTATGACATTGTTTTCCAGAATGTTATACTTTTTGGCGACACTATCGATTGGTATAATAATACAGAAAGTGTTCTTTTTTTCAAAATTAATGGGTTCAATTGCTGGCTAGGAGAAGGAGGCTGAGAAGCTCGTGGCTAAATAACAATAGCTGCACGGGTCGATCTTCAAGGTTAAGCAACGCTTGACGAGGTCGGTCCGTGGATGGGTGACCATTTCAACATACCGAGTTTCCTCCGTGCCTCGGAAAGCACGTTAAGCCGTTGGTCCCGGCTGTCATTTGAAGATCTTTGATTGTCGTTACGAGTAGTGAGAAGCTTGAGATATGACACCATTCTAACCAAGGGGTACCGTGTCACCCAGTTACTGGGTTGTGGAGGTCAGATAGATAGGCAGTCGCTCCATGTAAAGCAATGGCACTCAGCTGAATCCTGTTAGACTGGAAGCCGACCCCAACAAAGTTGGGAAAAGTCCAGGCAGATCTAATTGCTGGCTAGGAATATTGATTTATAAAAAAATCCAATAATGCTGTTTTAGTTTTCATCAAAATCGGCCTCGTGACCCCTTTGAGTACTTTTCATTATTCCTGATAGTTTTGGCTATCCTCGCCTACTTGAAATACTCATTCTGTATACTCGTAATTACGGATAGACCAACATTGTTTCTAAAGTACGCAGCGATCAGGAAATGCTTTGATGTTGCAAGTATCTATACACAATGGCAGACCATTGTTTATCATTCTTTTATAAAAAAAGAAGGACTCTTATACACACGGTTGTTTTTACACCGGATATCAGAAAATTTCTACAAGCATAATATCATAGAAAATATTCTTTGGACATTTATTCAATCAAAGGACAGAAAATCTTTAAAATTCTTACAGAAAACTGTTGCTGTAACTGGATTCCAGTAACTTCCACACAACAAAGCTAATGTATAAAAAAATATATATTTTATTCTGTAGCAATATTGTTGGGCCATATTTTTGTCGTGTGGCAATATTTTTTCTGGGTCATAAAATAAACCGCCTGCAAGGTTCCCGATAAATGCCGATAATGTTTTATCGCCATATTCGTCCGATCCGTAGCCGTTTCTGTGAAAGTTTTGATTAAAATTTGATTTTTATATTTCAGTTTTAATTATTTTAATCGAATACCTTAAAACGAGCAATTCTCGTATATATAAATATAATCTGAATCTCGAAAACAGCTACAACGATTTTCGTTTTTTTTGGAATTTAGTATGCGGGGGATTTCGGGGGACTTAAATCGATCTAGCTAGGTTTCATTTTTAAAAAACGTCGTTTCCTCTATTTTCACCCAGGTACTATTAATAATGCAAGCTTTCATTCTTTGGGGGTGAAATATTTCGATTGCAATTGATTTTCGTATCTCTTTCCAATGAAAATCATTGTCCCTTTTAGTTTGATCATATCTATACTTCTATATCTATGCTTATATAATAAAGAGGAAAGATTTGTATTTTTGTATGTTTGTATGTAACGAATAAACATAAAAACTACTGGACCGATTTCAAAAACCGTTGGGTAGCTACACTATCCCCAGGTGACATAGGCTACTTTTTATCCCTGTATACCCACGGGAACGGGAACTATGCGGGTGAAACCTCGAGGCGTCCGCTAGTAGTAAATAACTAGATTCTTCTTCGGAAGAAATATTCTAAGGTAATCGGCAATATTGTAGTTTCAATCAGTGAAAAATATTATTTAAGTTGGGTCAGAGGAGAACACTAACAGGTTAAAAGGAAGTCATGGGGACTGCCGACAGAAATGAAAACTTCATCATCATCATCATTTTAGCCGAAACCCCAGGTGTCGCCACATTTACCGACCCCTTGCGTCTCGCATCCAGCGGATTCACGCAACGTTAACCAGGTCATCGGTCCACCTAGTGGAAGGCATTCCAACGCATCGTCTTCCGGTTCGCGGTGTCCATTCCAGAATTTAAAACATTGGGATAACTGGCCGCTAATAATAAACAAGCCGCTACTTTGTTTCAAGTTTTCACTGGCGCAACACGTCACATTACCATATCGGCGACGCGGTCCTATTAGCATGTAGTTGAAAAAGAACCCATAAGTTTCTTTCCCTACCAAAAACCGCTCAACGCGGAATAAGTTTTTATAAAAAATAGAAATAGCGAATGACTAGATGTATGAACGTGAGTGAAGCGTAAGAAGTATGTAAAGATCGTAGCAGGTGGCGTTCTGTAGTTTCTGCCTACCCCGATGGAAAAAAGTTGTCAGTTTATATTTATACGTATGAAGAAATAGCGCTGGTGATCAGTTAGATACTTTTTGTAATCGAATCAGTCCTTCCAGTGAAATAACAATATCATTTCGCTAAAATTATTTGATTCACTCGGTAATTAATGGTTTAAAACATCGTTACTTAAATTATATTCCAAAAATAAACTACACTTGATTAACAACCGAGGTCCGATGGCAAACCACAAATGCCTACCTACATGCAGTTTTCAATTTAAACAAACTAATTTAAATGATGTAACCAAAAACTTGTAATTGACACTGATGAAAAAGAGTGTCCGTGGAGTTTCTTGCAAATGCTTCTCCATTGAGACCTACTGACGCTTGCAAATTTGCAACTAGATACATATTTGTTTTTATGTTTGACAATTCAAAAGTACCAGGTTTATTTGAAATAAACTATTTGATTCTTGGTATAATAAAATTATTTTCGTGGTAAATTAACAAACTTGCAGCTACTAGCTGTGAGCATTGCTCGCAGAACGCATACAACTAACACATGACTTGTTTATTTTTATGTAGGTTAGTGTCGAGACAATGTGTGAGTAGACAATGTGATAATAACTATTATTATGTTATATTTTAATGTTGCCATTGGTTTTCATATAGAATAGGTAATTACGATAACTATTTAAGCAACAAAGTCGTTCCTTTTTTTAGAAGATCTTATGTAGTTTCGTAATCACAACTAATTAGGAAGTTTAATAGTTTGGATTTGCATTTTCGTTTACTTATTGTATAGATGTTATGAATAGTATTTAATTTATTGTATAGAAAAGGACCGGTGAAGCAGAAAAACCTATTTGTAAATGAGTGTTTAAATTGAAGGGACTGAGAAACTACAGCATTTCGACGATGCTTATAAAGAATATTCATGTCAAGAGGGGTGAGAGAGTGTTGTTTTAGGATTGTAGTTATGATGTAAAGTTGTCGAACGGTCGGTAGGTTTCACGACAAAAGATATGTAGGGTAATCTATGGGTTGGAAGGAGCCAACTTTTAGAATTGCCCGTTGTGTTATTTCAAGAGGGAGCGGAATGGTTTGGCAGCTCCACCCCAACATGAAATGCAGTAAGTTAGAAACGATTGACAAAGGCCCTTATAAACTTTTTTTTAAATTAAAATATCTGCTACATGCCGCACGTTTTTAATAATATTATATATGAATTAAAACATATTATTTCTAGATAGCAGTATTATATTGAATGACATATCCAGTCAACAACAGTAACCAAGCAACACGTATTTAGTCTATGACACGCCTCCGCCGTGATTCCCAGGAATCATAGGCGCCGGGAGCAGCTGGTCGAGGTGGCGCATCCATGTGCGTCCGCTGTCAATCTCTATCTCATAGTGGGGGTTTCCCAGTCGGCGGGTCACTGTACCAAACTCCCACTTCCTTCCTGATACAGAGTAATTGCGAGCTTGCACTCTGCTTCCGACTGCAAACTCTCTCACCCCTTCTCTTCTGCCCCTATGTAGTGCCTTTGGTGGAGCTCTAATCTTGGCTACCAATCTCGTTCTTACCTCTCTTCCGAACATGAGCATATAGGGCGAGTCGCCTGAGATGACTGGCGTAGCCCGGAGAAGACTTCTAACTGTACGAACCTCGTGTAGTATTCCACCACTAGTTTGAAAGTGTTCATTAGTCGAATCATTTTTGTACGTAAATTTGTATAAAGTTCGTCCACTTCGTACCTGTAATCGGTTTCGGATTCCAGGTATTCGTCTTCGGTCTCCTGTTCTATCTGTAATTGTATGTTTTACAGTCCTTGGTATGTATTTTGAAGAGTCAGTAATCGTGTTTCTATTTCTTCTTGAGTATATAATTTTTTTTCTGCTTGAAATGCGTTATTAGTTTTCGTTAGCACACCGCGTAGGATGGCTCGCGAACGTTTTGCTTTCTTTACATCGAACGGCATCGTCGCCAGATATTATATATGAATTAAAACATATTATTTCTAGATAGCAGTATTATATTGAATGACATATCCAGTCAACAACGGTAACCAAGCAACACGTATTTAGTCTATGACAAATAACATAAATGAGTTTTCTCAGTCTGGATTGGAGTAAATATATATGCGTATTGAAATTCAGCGATGAGTCCAGTATGACGCCCAAATATTTATCCCCAGATTTTCTGATCAGACATAGGCAATAGCAAGAAGCAGCATTTTTTGGGTGGACATGAACAGAGTGTGATTTAAGGGTAAGTTCTATTGGGGGTTTATAACGATTTCGTGTATAAAATGGCATGTATACAGTTGTATCTGTGTTCAAGGTGAGAAGATTTTGTTTCAGCCAGACTGACACCTTGTTGAAGCCATTCTGTGCCATTCTGGTACTGGTGGTCATTTAGGTAAACTAAGAAAAGTATAGGTCCTAGCACTGAGCCCTGCGGGACCCCAAAAGAGACAGGTAGGTCAGTGCTAATGTGGGAATCCACCCTCACGCACTGTTTATGACCACTTAGATAGTCTTGAAACAATTTTAGCTGCAACCATCTTACTCCCAGGCGCTCTAATTTTGCTAGAAGACGCGGGACAGACACCGTGCCAAACGCTTTGGCAAGGTCAAGAAAGATGGCGAGTGTTTTGTTCCCATAATCAAGTTTCCTAATAATATGGTCAGTAAGCTTATGCACCGCATCCTCTTTTGACCTCCCAGAACGGAAACCAAATTGACAAGGTGAAAGTAAATTTTTACTTTCAAGATAGTTAACAAGTCTACGATTAATTTTTCTTTCAAGAATCTTTGAAATAGTTGGTAGTATAGCTATTGGCCTAAAATTACAGGCAAGGCTTCTGTCACCCGCCTTGCGGATAGGGATAATGATCGCTTTTTTAAGTACGTCTGGAAAGACACCTCGATAAAGGCAAAGATTGAATAAATGCGTTAGGGGTGGAACAATGAAATCCTTATTTTATAATTTCCAACTGAGCTAGAACATTTAAGCTATTATATAGCCTACTAGCTGACCCGAAAAACTTTGTTTTGCCATAAAAACACCAAAGATGCATCTACCCTACCCTAACTACTCTACTCTACTTACCCTACCCTACCTACCCTACCCTACCTATCCTACCCTACCACCCTACCTAACCCTACCCTACCCAAAAAAAACTACAAATTGATCCGCCACTTATTGAATTCATTTGTTACAAAAATTGTGAGTAATGAAAAACCCGAAAAGTGGCATTGATTTTTATATATAGAGATAGCCTTCCTCGATAAATGGGCTATCCAACACTTAAAGAATTTTTCAATCAGTTTTTTTGGGTGAAAGCGCTAATCTCAGGAACTAGCCTGAGATTAGCGCTTTCAACCAAACAAACTTTTTAATAAGATTGTTGTGTATGCAACCAGGAGGTAGCTTTTGATATGCAACCGGTTTTTTCTAAAAACAAATTCAATTTTCATCAAGAAAATAAATAATTTGCAGGTAAAAGAGCTAATTTGCATCTCCTGCCAGATTATTAAGCCATCGCACTTTATAAATGCCACGAAACTGATCTAATTATTTTAGAAAATTTTATCCAAAATCTTGGAAGCCAAACCATCTTATTAATAAGACATTAGGTTTATATTTTGTCTTTCAAAGTTTGTAAATTAATTTTTATTCTTATCACTCAAAACTTTTGGATGGATTTTCTTTTTTGTTTAGATTAAAATTTTAGAGAAAACAAAGGTTGATTGAGTGATCAAGTGCGACGGCTGAGCTTGGAGGTCTTGCTTGGGTTCAATCCTCTGGTAGGGCAAAGTGTTATTGATTTTTAGGGTTCCGTACCGTTTTAAAAGGAAAATACGGAACCATTTTAGGATCACTTTGTTGTCCGTCTATCTGTCAAGACCCTTTATCTCAGGAACGCGTGGAGTTATCGAGTGGAAATTAATATCGTATACTCAAGTTTGTAACACCTTGCAGTAGTAAAGAGAATAAAGTTCGAACTGTCACCTCCTGAACAGTGGGACAGATGAAACTTTTTTTTTGCCCTGGGGAGACAAAGCAGGGTGACAGATTGGAATAATGCCCTTTTTTCTCTTCAGATCATCTGGTTGTCTTCGGGCTATGTGACCAAAGTTAATACAAGTAAGTACAAAAATAAATTATTCATTAAAAACTTTTTTTTTTAAATCAACCCTTTTTCATATTCTTCTCAGCAAACCCTTTCTTTTGATAACCACATCATGGCAGTGAACAAAAAATAACTAGTCCGCCATCTTGGGCCGTCCAACATATTAGTTAACCATGCATCGTCACCCAAACTAAACGCGTATACAAAATTTCATCTTAATCGGTTGAGGATAACTGCTTTAAAATTCGGTTGCAAGATTTGACCCGAACACGGTTACATACATACAAACATACATACATTGCAAGTTAAATAAAAGCTTGTAATGACTTGAAAAGTGTGGGTGTACTGTAAACCTCGATTGCCCCAAGGCAATAGGTACAGGCGTGATATTATTATGTTATAAAATTCATAAGTAATAATCACAAAAACTTCCAATATAAATAAACTTGAAAAAAAATGGCGCATAAATTGTTACTTTTTAAGATTATTCAGCTGAATAAATCATGGGATTATTATAAATAGTAAAATGAATGAACGAATTGAATGAATACTGAACGAGTATAAACTAATATTCTTTGTGCGTCATCTCTTTTATTATCTACGAGGAATGTTGATGTTTATTAAATAATATAAGTAAGATATTTGTGATGAGAGAGTTGTTATATACACGGACTATTTTTTGGCCTCAGGCTTCTTATTAATGAAAAGTTTCGTATTTGCAGTGATGTGGTGTATTCGAATAAACGTAAAAACAAGTAATGTCAAACGTTATTAAGAAATGTACCCACTATATTATTACGTCTCATACCATTGGATACTGGAAAAGAGTTTTTTCGACATGCGGCAAATGAAACGAATTTCAAGTGTGTCTATGAAAAAGTCTTACAACTATGCCAGCTAACACGCGTTTGATAGTTATTTACATTAATTTTGCAGCAATTTTCGTTCCAGCAAGTCTGTGTTAGTGTTGGAAATAAAGCCCCGTACTCATTGTAAACATTTGTTTATAAGCAAAGTTGCATAAACATGTTGCTGAGTTGCTGTCAATATGTTGAAGTCAACATTTGTGTTGCGGAGTAGATCAAGCCATGTTGAAAAGTTGCCGCTCGGCAAGCGTACATTTTAATGTTGAGAAACTTTGAGGTTGAGCAACTGTTGTGCATTAAATGATTACAATGAATATGAGGCTAAGACCTATTAACGATATACTCAGTATCATTATTAATTAAAATAATTTAGAAAATAATCTTACAGAATTATTAGTTCTTGATCTAGAGATCTCAATCGCTACTGGGTTGCATTCTCGAGGCGGGCAAATGAAATACGGTTTTCTATCTTAAAATTTTCAATAGCCAGAATTTGTGCTTTGTGTGATTACATGAAAACTTAAATGCTGAAATGTGGGCGTCATATATATTACTCACCTCTGCCCTTCAGAAAATATAGGGGTGAGAATATATATAGCCATAATAGAACGGCATTGAAGGCAAGCTAAAAGTAATTTCAGACTAAACAGAAGAGCTATAAATATCGTGTTAAATATTATTCTTAAAACATCCCATTCCATTCACAACTTGTATGTGTGACCTTTTCGAAAAAAACTAAACAATAGACCTTTATGTCAATATGAAATGAATATGAAATTGTGTAGGGATTTGTACACGTGCCTCTCTTTCTATGCCTGCCCATGTCCTATGTCACAAAGGTTCGGCGCAAAATTTTCCCAACTAACATTCTCTACTCTCAGTATCTATCTATCGTTCTATCATTCACCTTTGACTATACATGTGTCGAATTATGTACACATGTATTCACATACACATTTACATATCTATACGTAAGATAGGAGGCCCTAAAGCTTGGTGGAGCGACGATCCTCGCAGGGTGGCAGGTAGCACTTGGATGAGAGGTGACGGAAATCAAAGCAAATGGCGTGCAATTAGAGAGGCCTATTTCCAGCAGTGTATTACTATAGGCTGAAAATGATGATGATTTACATATTTGTATTGTGTGGTTTTCACAGAAAAGTTCAGCAGAGATACCTTTCCATAATCTGGCCAACCTTTTCAGCTTCCAATGTAGTCTTTTTGACATTGACTTTGGTTTACTAGAAACCGTAACGACAGTCAAAGATGCAAAAATGACAACTGGCACTAACGGGTTAACGTGCTTTCTGAGGCACGAAGGAGTCTCGGTGTGTTAAGATGGTCACGCATCCACGGACCGACCGTGAATGCAGCAAGGCGAAGGGTTTGACCGCTATCAAATCGACCAATTACATGCGAGATGAATGACGCAATGATTTCCGTCTGCGTGATTGGTCGATTGATATTGGTCAAACTCTTTGCGTTGCCGTATTTTCTTAGGCAATAAGGCTGCCGTTGAGCAACACTTGCCGTTGCTTTACCTAAAGAAAGAAGCTTTTCCATGTACACGTATACACATACACGTATATACATTCTGTATTTTGTGATGTTTACTAAAATAGTTTCGCAGGTCCACTTGGCTGCCCGTTGGCTTATTTTTTTTTTCATCTTTTCGGTTCGATTCACTGGAATCGTATATTTCAGATGCATTGTACTTCATTCCACAATTCATACGAATTTTGGGCACATTTCCACAAATTTTCAGCGCACTTATAGTTATTCTTTGCCCGTTAATTAAAAATGAATAATTAAAGTTTCTTTTGGAAACTCCTTTCAGCAGTATTCTCTATAAATTGTACCATAGTAAAAACATTAATAAATAAAAACACTGTTTCCGACAAGAACATCTACTCAATCTTTTTATGGTTTTAGGGAGGTCTGAGTACTAACTTCTTGACCGCCCCGAAGTTGGCTTTCCGATGCGCAAGGCACAGCGCGATGCTGTTTTTGGTGAGATTTACTTACTGCGCAGCCATTTTAGCCCACTTTAGGACGGCCAAGAAATTTAGCGAGTACTGTAATAGGATTTTTGGTACTGTGATTATTTCCATTTAGATACAGGCAGTCGAACATTGATGGTGGTACTATGGCCAGGAGCGTAGCCAGCAGTGTATGAGCTGTAACTATCAATGATACTGGGCGATTACAGGAGGAACTTCAGGGGCCCCAACTTTATGAATCAAAAGTTCGATTTTTTTATCCAGAATCCTTATCCTTTTGATCTTTCTAAGGATGCTCCAATTGTCTAAACTAATGTGGGGGTGATAAGAAGTAGAATGTCCAACCTGGGAGCAACACTATTTTAAGCTCGAGTGACGTAGTTTGAATCCCTAGCGGCGCTTTGAATTAAAAAAATATAACAAATATCACAAAAAAATAAATCGACTTCCAATGCAAAACACTAAAACGTGCAAAAATAAATTTCATTTTGACCCTCCACGGGATTGTAACTACCAAAATTTTGACGGAGTATAAAATAAGTAATGTTGTTTGTTTGATTGTAGTGCAATCGTTGTAGTAGTAATCTTTGAGGCTCTAGACAAGTGGAATTTATCAACGACAACGTCGCGAAAGAAATCGGGAGAATTTCACTAATGTATGGGATTGTCAAGCGCTATCGAAATGTAACGTGATCAAATCCTTCTATTTTGGCATATCGACAATTGTCATCGCTGATAGAATGCGTCTTTATCTAGGGAAAACACTTTTTAGGGTTCCGTACCTCGTAAGGAAAAAAGAGAACCCTTATAGCATCACATTGTTGTCCGTCCGTCTGTATGTCTGTCTGTCAAGACCCTTTTTTCTCAGAAACGCGGGGAGATATCAAGCTGAAATTTTTATCAAATACTCAGGTCTACTGTCCCTTAAAGCTGTGAAAAAATCATTACGCAATCAAAAGATAAAGCCGTTTATGCCGCAAATTTCCGCAAATTTTCGACACTCACAAGAGAATCAAAACCTCCCCTTAAGTACCTCCCGTGAACTCAGAATCTTGAAATTTGGTACGAAGCAACCTCTTATAGCACAGATAAAGGAAAAATTGCGAAAACAATAAATTTTTAGTTACATCTTATAATAAAAATATTTTTAATAATTTTAAACTTACTACCCCTTTCCTCATGAACGCGTAGAGGTATTAAATTGAAATTCATATCAAATTCTCAGGCCCATAATACCTTAGCGCTGAGGTTTGTACGGAACCCTCGGTGCGCGAGTCCGACTCACACTTGGCCGGTTTTTCTTTCTCTCTTTTCTTTCTTAGGGCCTCTGGTAGCACTGACCCGATTTCTTGAATTCTTTGACTGACACACACCGTTGCTGAGAGGGAGTTCCATTTATGCTTCTTATATCCCGGCAAAAGCACGATTCCCGTCACATAGTCCATGAAAACAAAACCTTGGAAAAAAACTAGTACCTAATAAAACCTCTTTTGAAGTCCACTGGGAAAAAACTACGCCGCATCCAATCTAACTTGAATTCGCGTTCTTAATCAAACTACTCTTCTAACAAAGTACACAGGTTCTCACTTCTGGACTAATCGAAATTCTGAACGGGAAGCTCCTTGACTAGCCGTAGGTCTGAGCTAACACCGATAACTTTCTTACGCCTAACTTAGGCAGTGGCGGCCTCAGGAGGTAGTGAGTAGTGCAATCGGCCGGGGCCTCTTTTTTTCTCGGGCCTTGCGCAACAACCGAAAAAGTTTACATTCGAAATATTATTTTATCCTGAGGGCACGTTACATTGTATCAACGAAAGCGTGATAGTGATTGAAAAAATGACAAAAATGTATGTTAATGTCAAACGTTATCGAAATGTCACGTAATTAATCCCTTACATTTTGGCATAACGACCATCGCCATGTCTGACATCGAATGAGTTTATGTTATAATACTATCATTTATTATAGCAATATTTTGTTGTATATATGTATGTTTTAATGTAATAGCAGTACACCGCAGACTACCCCCTTTTTCATTCTAAGTTTTTCAGTCCATCCAAAGGTTGTCTGGTAGATATCGCTGTCAGCGATAAGACCGCCTTTGTACCCGTATAATTAAGGTTTTCTTATAAAAGAGATGTGTAACTTTTATAGTGTACAATAATAGTAGTTTATGAAACTGTTGCATAATGAGGGGTATTAAAACATGAGTGTGTGTTTAAAAACCGAGCCGTAGGCGAGGTTTTTAATAGTTTTCACACGAATGTTTTAATACCTAGTTATGTGCAGTTTCATACACTACTTTATCTACACTCATAAATTGGGATTGAACCTACAAAATACCTCTTTTTGCATTTTCCATGCCATAAAATCGTGATGGCATTTGTCATATACTTTTCTCGACTTTGCTGGTAATAAATTAAGAGTAATTTCCTTCGCCGCATCTAAAATATCGGGTGGAGTCAATTTTTCTTCACATTCACTGATATCAGACATTTTTAAACAATAATTTAAATAACTCATGAAATTCAGTACAGCAAAACTTGCAATACGTATGAATGGCGCCAAAACCCAGCACATCACCGCATTAACCGCGCATGCGCTAAGGCTTAGCACGCACTGCGATCTTTATTCGCGCGATTTTTTCCGCCCATTCTGCGACCTATGGAATTGTATGAAGTTGTTCGCATTGCGGTAAAGAAATCGTGCGGAAATAATACCGCAAGAAATCCGTGTTTTGCCACAGAATCCACCGCACTACGGCGCGAATTTTATTCGCCCGAATATTTTGAGCTCTATGAACAGGTAGAAGGAAACAAAATTCGCGCGAAGAAAAATCGCAGTGCGTGCTAAGTCTAAAGCGGGCATTGTCATAGACAATTTAAAATTGGAATCAAATCTTTTTATAATAGGTACTATAAAATGGCATTACAAAAAAAAAAGATGGAAACTCCTTAGTGATTAACTTCTTGGATTTGTCCTGTATCGTAATAGAAAAAAAATTGTTTTATAGCATTATTTTGTTAGAGAAATAGTGTTATAATAAGATTCTATTTTTAAATTTCGGTTTTGTGTTTATAAAGTATGCCAATATAAACTCGTTTTGAATTTTATAATTCGAATATTACGATATGAGAGTAGATAAAGTATATTATATTCTGTTCTAATGACACTTGTCTAGAGCCTCTAAGCAAACTGTTATTTGTATCAATAATATGAAGCTGGTTAACTATTACTTAATAAAGTGTTAATAATAACAAGTTCAAAGTTTTGCATTTCTCGTCTATCATCACATACCTTGCAATAAGGGCAAGGGCCTTGCAATGTCTGCGGCCCGCCCGGAGCCTCTCAGTAGTTAAGGCCACCACTGGCTTAGGTATAAAAACGGATCGTTAAGCTTCCCAATCGTAACTTTTTGGAATGCCTAACTGGGATTTCGAAAATGTTCTGAAGACAATTTTTCCTGCAAACGTTGTAGTTAGGTAATTACTGAAGTTTCAAAAGTTACTTTTGAAGGACTACGAAAACTATTCGGCAATACTGGGAAAGAAAATATAGATACAAACGTGCTAGATTTTCCAAATAGCTTATCATCATCAGCCTATAGCAGTCCACTGCTGGACATAGGCCTCTCCAATTGCACGCCATTTGCCAATAGCTTATGTCTTCATAAAAATTTGACAGAAAATGGGAGCGAGCCTGATTAAATAACATCATTTATTTTATGTAGAATCCATAATAACCAGAAAACAAAACAAATGAAATAAAAATTATCATAAATTATGTCGGCTTGCAAATGACTTATCGTGATTTATTACGTTGTTATTTTTGTAAAATACCCAATAACAATAAAATTAATAAAATGTCAATCCAATTAAAATGGAATTATGAGAAAAACCGTGCAACAAAATTATACATATTAAAAATAATGAGTTAATTAATGAGTTTAAAATTTACAGAAGTAAATAACCAAATATAAATCTAAGTCAAAATCATTATAACAAATCCAAACGTCATTATACAGGTCGTGAGAATAGTTGCAGACTTGAAGAGTATGTGTCCGCCATACTTATCATTATTTTTATGTGCGTATAGATATTTAAGGAAGTCACCGGCCAGTTACGTAGGAAACTATTACATTCTCTACTATTAAGCAGATGTTGCTTGTATTACAACTAAATGTGATAAGAACTTGCCCCAACTAACTCAATCACTCAAACTTTATTATGAAGTTTAAACAGACCAAAGTTATTAAAATAGTTTCTCACAGTCTCTTACACAAGTTTGTAAGACAAGTTTCATATTTTAAACAAAGATCAAAATCGTTTTCTAAAACAGTATAAGTACAGGTGTTTAAACAGTGTTTTTTTTTTTACCTTTGTATAGATTCTATTACCGATTGTTTTGTGAATGTGTGAACATTGTAGGCTTTCTAGATGCTAGTTAACATTTGTTAACTTTTTTATACAAGTAAAATTTCAAAATTTAAAATACCCCCGACACTTTTTTTATTTCATGCTACATAATTTATCTAGTACTAGCTGACCCTCGGGGATTCTCTTCCGTCAACTGGCTACCTATCTTCCTAGCCTGCCTACCCTGCCTACCCTGCCCCTACCCTGTTTACCCTGCCTACCCTCCCTAACCTGGCTACCCTGCCTACCCTGCCTACCCTGCCCCTACCCTGTTTACCCTGCCTACCCTCCCTAACCTGGCTACCCTGCCTACCCTGGCTCCCCTGCCCCTACCCTGGCTACCCTGCCTACAATTTTTTATCTATCATCAATAGTTTTCTCAGCGCACGCCAAATAATGTATTTTACAGGCAACATTTTGCTACCTTGGGTTACCTTATTGCAATTTTCATAAGGATCTCTATTTTTTTTTAATTATATTATAGTCCTCAGGAATAATGTAGCTTTCTACTGGTGAAAGAATTTTCAAAATCGGTTCAGTAGATCCAGAGATTACCCCTTACAACTTCACAAACTCACAAACTTTACCTCTATATAATATAATATTATAAATATTAACTTATGATTATTAGATGATATAGTAGACACGCTTCGATCGGCAATCTACTGAATACGTAATTATGACACGATATCTTGCTAAAACACCCCGATTCAAACAGTAAAATGCCCATAACTTTTGAACAGCTTAACCGATTGTATTCAAACATAGCTAAGAACACTCTCGATTAAGTCACCTTTTAAACAAAAAAAACTAAATCATAATCAGTTCACCCGTTTGGACAGTATGATGCCACAGACAGACACACAGATACACAGCAACACACATCAAACTTATAACACCCCTCTTTTTGTGTCGGGGGTTAAAAATATATATATTTTTTTTCGTTTCTTACGACTTATTGTCGAGCCTACGTTTCCCCCCATATCTAAGTACTAATGCTGTAAAATGGAAATATTGTAAAACCAAACCATTTTTAAAAGAGTAACCATGGAGTTTCTTGCCTGTTCTTCTCCATAGTAAACGACCAACCCGAACCGTGCACCTTTTGTCGACGTTTTACAAGTGCTTATGTGGGCCAATGTGAAATAAAAAAATGTTTTTTTTTTTTTTTATTCAAAAAGTACAACACAGGAATTATTTTTAGAAGTGCAAAATTGGTTCCTGATTCAAAGAGAGTTGTTTAATTCTAAGATTTTGTTATTTAATTTAAGAAATCTGTTTCTTGCACAAAGATAATAATGTGTGATTATAAATCTTACTAATATTACTCGTATAAATGTGAAAGTTTGGATGGATGGATGGATGTATGTTTGTTCCTCAATCATGCCTGAATGGTTGAACGGATCTGGATTAAATTTGGCACACAGATAGATTTTAGTCTGGAATAGCACATAGGATACTTTTCATCCCGGTATAATGCTCCCCTGGGATAATTTCTGAAATGCACGCGGGCGAAGCCGCAGTCAGGAGCTATTTTATGTCGTGTCAAAACGTATGATATTATAATTATTATGTCAAAAATAATGATATATTTCAGAATATAATCAAATCCCATAGGTCATCCCAGCTTATATTGAAACGATCGATTTATTTATCCCCCATAAAACACAAAAAGGTTGCTGACCCATGTCCAACCATTTTATTAAAATTTACGTATTCATTCTTGTCTCGGTTGAACACAACGTATCCATATCGAAAATAAAGCTTATAACTGACCCTCATCAAATTTGAATGTCATATTGTTTTCTATTCTTTCAGTTCTGGCACAAATAGATTAATCTCGGAATATATAATAGATTAAAGTCGGAAAAGCTCGATAAATCGGTTTTTAAATCATTGTTATCTGATGTGAGAGGTCCAAAGCACCACAGGAAATCAGCACGGTTATATGCTTACCAAAATCCTTAATTGATTAATTTACTGACAGAGAATTAAAACATAGCCAAAACGGATGGGTCTAGAAAAACGAAATCTTGCTCAAGATTTCCTTTTGCAAAGAAGGTGAGCACTAAAGAAGGATTTTTGAAAATTATTCCTCTAACAGGCTATCAAGGGATATCGTGTTACCCAGACACTGGTTTGTGGAGGTCAGATAGGCAGTCGGTTCATATAAGATCTTGATGCTCAGTTCCATCTGGTTAGACTGGAAGCCGAACAATATAGTTGGGTAAAATTTAGACAAATTGATAAATTGACTCTCGAGGTTAATAGTTTGTAATTTTTGGCGATGGTAAATCCCATCGGCCAAACATCTTGTCACCCTAGAACTGGAACTACTTTTGCTATGTCTCAGTAGTGTAATATTTATAGTTTGTGAGAAGCAATTTTCACTTTGGTGACTGTACATTTTACTAGAGCGATAGTATAACCTATTCAGCCTATAAGCATCCCACTTTTGCTTTTTTCTCAGAATTGGGATACTTCTAGTTTGCGAGAAGCAACTTTCATTTTAGTGACTCTACATTAAACTAGAGCGATAGTATTAGACATTATAGATTCTTATTTTTAATAGCTAATACTATCGCTCTAGTTAACGCATGTTACTCACGATCATATGATCGTCAGATCATACACGCACGCAGGAGGCGAAAAAAAGAATAAGCGATAAACTATTGCATTACGCTGCCAATTAAACACGTCGAAATGCTGTTACAAACTATTTCAGAATAGGCTCTAAAACCGTTGAAAACGAAACAGATTCTCAAATATTTACCTGAATGACTGAAAATTCTTTGATTATAAACATTTCACGGATTCATGATCCAAAACAGACACGTTATCCAACGATGTTATAAAACAGAGAAAATATAATCGATCAACATCATAACGACGTTATGAGATAATCTCTTGCGTGCCTAAATTACCACGAGGTTATGTGTGCGTTGCCGCGGTCAGTATTAGGATGGGTTGGCAGAGCAATCAAAAGAGACATGATGAATAATCTAAATTAACTTTATTGGGGAGTTTATTGCGCTATTTCTTCTTGACGTTCAGAAAGTGTTGGTTTTCTGCCTAATTTGAATAAATGATATTTGACTTTTATTTACTTTTAACTGTATTTAAGTGAAGTCAGTTTCAATATGGCACATGCACACATCAATAAGCCGCTGACATCTCTTTATGCCTGAAAAATACACGGTCTCTATGGGATAGACCACGGTACCGAAGCTGTGGGAAAACCAGAAATGAATCAAAGGAAATAACATTTTACATGAAAATAAGTTTTTAAACCAACATTGATTTGATGAAGTTTTTCCAATTATAATGTATTTGTATGTATAATTAATTCCTTTTAAGCTTTTATTATTTGATTGTGAAACATATCATTTACTTACATAACTCCTCTACCCACATTTCGCTGTTACACGCTTCAAAAAACCTTTACAAAATGCAACCGTACTCATTTTGGTTCTGGAAATTATTTCAACATTCGTCGAAAATGTGAATTTAATTTCAAACAAATATTTTGAGTAATATAGTCCTTGCGGCAATGGTAGAGGACTGTCGTATTAGGGAGAGAGATGCCCTTGCTCAGTTGTGGACAGTAACGGGCAAATTAGATAGATTTCATTTTCACATTCATCGTTCATGAAGGAACTCCTTTTGTGCCTATTTCCTGGGTTTTGAGTAGGTTCTAATTTATCTGATAAATTTTCCCGTTGTTTATACTGATTTGTACATTTTATACATAACTAAATTTTGTGTACAGGAGCTCTAAGACGTTATGGTTGCCTTTTGGTATGTAAAAAAATAAAAATATTGTAAATAATAACTGTAAGTTTTCCTAAAATGAATAATAATAATATAAATAGCAAGATGGTCAGCCGATCAGCCCCCAAGAGCCCTTGCAGTCCGTCCGTTGCTGAACTGGAAATCTCCAGGGCCGGACGGGCTGCACAAATTCTGGATCAATTGGCTACAAAGGTCGCACGCTCGTTTGGCATCTCAGTACCAGGCAGCCTTGGAGTCTGGTTCGCTACCCAAGTTCCTTACAATAGGAATAACCCAACTGCTCCACAAGTATGGTAGCACCGCGGAAGCCAAAAATTATAGACCTATTACATGTTTACCAACGGTCTATAAGGTTCTTACATCCATTTTGAGAGTTAAAATTAATAAACATGTCGACAATAACTCGATCATGTCGGTCTCTCAGAATGGATGTAGGAACGGGTCCCGCGGTACTAAGGAGCTACTCCTTATTGATATGGCCATTAGCCAACAGCTTCGGCGTTCCCGAAAGGAACTGTCGACATGTTGGATAGATTATAAGAAGGCCTATAACTCTGTGCCTCATATATGGCTCATGAGGGTGCTAGAATTGTATAAAATAGATACAACTCTACGCACCTTCCCGATGTCATGTATGGGAGCACAGTCTTTCGCTATACAGGATGTCGAAATATCCAAAGGAATAGCGAACCTATAAGCATCGAGCGAGGTATATTCCAGGGCGATAGTTTGAGTTCAATTTGGTTTTGCCTAGCCCTGAATCTGTAAGCATGCTGCTGGAGAATTCAGGGCTAGGCTATCGGTTGAAGAGGTCAGGTCAGGTTATATCTCTACTCCTTAACATGGATGATCTGAAGCTGATCGAGCTACTGATGGTAACTTAAACTTTTAGTAGCGCCATTAGGATGGAGTTTGGTGTGGACAAATGTGCGGTCATGCATGTAAAGGGAGGGGAGATTGTGGAATCCGTAGGTATTCAACTAGTGGATTCCATAAACCTGAGATCCCTCTCTCCAAACGAAACCTATAAGTATTTGGGTATATCGGAAGCGTTAGGTATCAGAACTAATGACATGAAGCAATCGTTGAAGGAACGCTTCTTTGGCCGCCTGAAGAAGGTATTCGATAGCCTTCTTTCAGGCGGAAACAAGGTTCGCGCCTTCAACGGTTGGGTCATGCCGGTATTGATGCACTCTTTCGGCATACTCAAATGGACTCAAACGGAACTCGACGCCCTGAATAGGCGGGTCCGTAAACTGCTGACTACATATCGAATGCATCACCCACGATAGTCGATCATGAGATTATATATCCCGCGGAAGTGTGGTGGCCGAGGCTTTTTAAATGCCAAAAACCTCCACAACCGCGAGATATGCAATCTCAGGGAATATTTTCTACACACCGTCGTGGGTATGCATCGAGATGTAGTAGCAAGCAAGATACTCACCCCGCTCTCCTTGGCGATTGAGAACTGGCGCAAGCCTGTAGTGCTTGATACTAACGACCGCAGTGAAAGTATGGCAGAGTAAGGAGCATAACGGACGCTTTTGCCGGGCCCTACATGGGTCCGATGTAGATCAAGCAGCGTCCGTAGCCTGGCTGCGTTTCGGTGACCTCTTTGAGGAAACCGAAGGTTTTGTCTGTGCAATTATGGACGAAGTTATCATGACGAATAACTACTGGAGATTTATTTTGAAGGATGGCACGGTTGACATCTGCCGGGCATGTTACCGCCCGGTTGAATCGATCCGCCACATTATCTCTGGATGTTCTCGTCTAGCTAACGAAGAGTACTTGCATAGGCACAACCTTGTAGCCAGGATCATCCACCAGCAACTTGCTCTGAAATACACTTTTGTGGCATCGGAGGTACCGTACTACGGGTATATACCCTACCCAGTTCTCGAAAATGGCAATATCACATTGTACTGGGATCGCTCCATCATCACTGACAGGACTATTGTAGCCAATAAGTCTAATATTGTGGTGGTGGACCGAATCGAGAGGCGTGCAATGATTGTTGACATTACCCTCCCGCATGACGGGAACCTCGTGAAAGCCGAGAAAGATAAGCAAATCAAGTATGTTGACTTGGCTCGCGAGGTTGTCGACATGTGGGATGTGGACACAGCGATCATTGAGCCGATAGTCGTGTCAGCCAATGGTTTAATAGCCACGAGCCTCGACCAACATCTTAGGAGGCTTTCGTTAGGCGGCTGGGTCAAGGGCCTGATCCAGAAAGCAGTACTGCTGGACACGGCTCGCATTGTTAGGAGGTTCCTCTCTCTGAAGCCCTGACCGCCGGTAGCTTGGACCCTGTTCCCGATACCGGTGGGCCTCTATTTTCTATATTTTTAAATGTTTTTATTTTGTATTTTTCATAAAAAATATTTATAAATTTAGTTAATAAGAAAAGAAATTGAATAAAGGAATTTATATTATAAATATCAATGCTACTGACGTGAAGCAGTCGTTGAAGGCGGACAAAGAAGCGCTTCTTTGGCCGCCTGAAAAGAGTACTAAATAGTCTTTTATCGGGCGTTAACAAGGTGCGCGCCTTCAACGGCTGGGTCAATGGCCGGCCGGTCTTAATGTATTCTATCGGCCTACTCAAATGGACTCAGACAGAACTTGACGCCCTGGATAGGAGAGTCCGCACATTGCTTACCGCAAATCGTATGCATCACCCACGGTCATCTGTTATGAGACTGTATATCCCGCGGAAGTGCAGAGGTCGTGGCTTTTTTAATGCCCCTGTAAGTAAATAAAAGGAATATAAATAAGATAATAATAAAGAGCAAACGAGCTTGGCGGATGGAAGTTAACCCAGTAAAATGTTGGTTGGGATCTTTACCGTACTTCCGGGATTGTCCTGATAGCCGAGGTATACCTCTCCACACCTCAAGCACCTCCGTATAATATATGTTGCCCCCTTGGCGCTAAGTCACTAAAGTGCTAGCGACTGTTTATGGGGGGCCCAATAATTGAGTGTGCAAGTCATCCCCTGCCATTTTATAACTATGTAGAAAGTGTAGATCAACAGTGGCCAGGCAGGAGCCAATAGTCCTTCTATAGATTCAGGTAATCGATCCACGAAACCTCCCTAACCCATAGCCCAATGTATTTTGTCTCCATATTCTGCAATAGTCCTGCACCAGGCGGGGATTGTGCTAACTAGTCCACACAGGGATAATTGCCGGTTGGTGTCACATTTTGTCCTGTAGGATACACATACCTTGTTAGACATGTATGTCTAACAAGGCCTCTGCGAGTTGGTTTCGGCCGCTGGTACGCCTATCAAAGGTCCGGGACCCTAGGGTCCCGAGAATTCAAAAAAAAAAACTTCTCCCTGATCTCCAGGGATATACACCCCTATCAAACATCCAAACTTCATCTGTTTTCATTTTCATTCACTTCGTCATATTTATAATTATTAGTAGGACAGGAAAAGTTCTACGAAAACAGACAAAACCTATGATAAGTAAATAAATCTATCCTTGGAATGTATATATATATATGTATGTATATATAATGGTGTTATTATTTTAACATCAAAACTGTATTTGTTGCTAGTTAAGTTTCCGATGTATAATATTTTTAATTTGACTGAAATCGAGTACAATGTCCTCGATTTATCACGAGTAAACAAACCATAGGATGCAATAAACATCTAAAAAAACAAGGCGAACAGTTTATACAATAATATACTATGAAATCGATCAAGATACACCAGATACTGTCCAACGCTACTGATATTGTATCAGTGTTTTCAAAATTAGGTATTTTTATTACAAAATAATAAATCATGCTAGCATCCTATATTGGGTTATCGATCTGTAGTACGGTCGAGCGTCCACTTACAGCTTTATATCGCATCGTATATTACTTACCCGATGTATTGCAATAGTGATTTTGGCTGAATGCCAGTATTTAACATGCAGCGTCTGACTATATGTCCTCCACAACACAGTGACTGGGTAACAAGATGCTCCTTAGCAACACTGGTTTGAGATCTTATGCCTTCTGACTACCGTAACGACTATACAAGATCTGCAAAGACTTTCGAGAACGAAGGTTTATCATACTTTGAAGATTGACCTGAGACTTGACTTGACTTAAGATCCTATGGCCCCTAGCTGGGGCAGAGAGCTTCCACAGTAATCCTGCATCGAGACGGGTCTTGAGCTTCGCGCTTCACCGCGCTCCACGTCATTCCGATACTCGTCGCTTCAGCCAATACGGTGCGTCGCCAGATTTGACGGGGACGGCCTCGCTTCCTTTTTCCTTGAGGGTTCCAATCCAAGGCCTGTTTAGGAATGTGATTGGAAGCCCTCCGGAGCGTGTGACCAATCCACGACATTAACGCCGCTTGATCTTATTGGTATCTCTCCTACAGCTCTACATTAGAGATGATCTCCAAGGCCAGTAAATTCCGAGGATGCGACGAAGACATCGGTTGACGAAGACATGGATTTGGCGTAAGATGTCCTTTGTTACCTTCCACGTTTCGCACTTGTTTGACGGCACACACAGCACGGATTTGACATTGGACCCGAAGATTTTGAGTTTAACCCTTCGGGTCAGTTTCCGCGATTGCCACACAGGTCTCAGCTGTGCGAAGGTAGCTCGCGCTTTGGCGATCCGTGAAGTGATATCCTCTTCAGTTCCTCCAGTCTCTGACATGACACACCCGAGGATCGTGAATTTTTGGACGCGTTCCACAACCTCTGTGCCGATTAACATCGGTGAAGAATTCCTCACATCTGTACGCATCTCCTGGGTCTTCCGGATGTTAATTTTGAGCCCAGTTTTCGCCGCCTCCTGACGCAATCAACTTGAGCGGCTTTATTAAATAGCCACGCAGCAACAAACCCCGTTTTAGCAGAGATCTATAAAACCATCGAGGAAAATATAAATAATTAAGTACTTTAGGTTAAAAAAATTGCTCTACTTTTGAATGACACTTACTAAATAATGTGAACACAAAATGTCTATAACACATTCTGTTTTCATCATAATATAGATAGAGACTTTTCACTATTAGAACATTATCTGAAACCGCGATATATTTACAGCGATTCGCTATAAATCGCTGTATACGGTTTTACTCCCTTAATTCCGCAACTTTCGTATATCAATCGCAGTGATCTACGTTATAGTTATGTATTTTTATTTTTTATGCATTTTGATAACTTATGTGGATAGTAGATATTTTCTACATTTAGGTAGATATATAAACTCGTGTAGAAAATACTATAAACGTCATTAAACTGGGAATAAACCAACAACGCAAAAAAATGTTTGTCAGAAAGAACGAAAACATATTTATTTGGCACACGAAATCACACCGTGTAACATGTAGGTAGGTGCAACTATAAAGGTTGTATTAATAAAGACAGAATCATTGTGTGCCTCTCGGTTGCGCCAAACAGGTCCAGTTTAGAAAAATGCCAGACAACTAGTACCTAGTGCCTGACGCTAGTTTGCTCTGTCAAAGTGAGACCACTCGTAAATTGGGACAAACAAAAATCTTCAAGCTATTCAATCTCTTCAGTTACCAAAAACCACAAATAACAAAGATGTAACAGCAGAGGTACCTAAGTGAGGCTGCGGATGAAAAACGAAAAACTTTTAATTAACGACTGAGTGTGCCAAGTTGTTACAAGCTCTGAATGAAACAGGCTGTGGACGAGCAACTTTTTGATGTCGGTATTGGCAACCGTTCAGCGATTTTGTCATCGCCTTTTTGAAGGCTTATATCTCTGAACAGAATGGCTGTTTTAATTGTTTTGCTACCAGCTTAATATTTTGCTGTTATATATATATATATATATATATATATATAAACTATTATAATACAGAGATAATCTTTGTAAAAAGTTAATGTTTCTTGAGGTATTGGTTCGGTTGTATTAGGCAAATTCTTTCGCTGATAGAAAGCTACACTGCCCTCGAGGTGTAAATGTAATTTATTCATAAGAGTTAAAATAGCCTCTGTACATACATGGGCTAAATTTGAACTCTGACGAATAAAGTTAAGTTCACACTACTAAACACGTGTTACTGACAGTTTATAACAGTAAGGCCGAGTTTCTCACCTCTAAATTATCTCAGAATTAATGTGACAAATTTTATCTGCTGTGATTGGCTGTTGAAATTTCATTCAACCAATCAATTTCATTTCAAATTCATTCATTAATTACACATACACAGTTAAGACAGATTACATTAACGTAGTAAGATATTAAACCTAGCAACTAACAGTGACATTGACATGTTACCAATGGGTCCCAAACTAGGCAGTACCTGTATCTTGGTGACCCATATATTTCACAGAGTTTTTGATTTTACGAGTCCTGCTAGCGCTACGTGGTAATTTGTGATAAACAGAAATAAACAGAAAAAATATATATATTTAACAAAAATTAACAAAAAAGCGTATTAAAAGCGATAATGCGAAAAACAGTTTAGGTGAGTGAATGTGAAGTGTAAGTGAGGGTTTGTGTGATGGTGTGTATTTGAACAGAAAGAGTGAAGTAGGTACCTATTAACTCGTGCAACAGATTAGACCCTCCGTTTCCTCATAAGTCCACTTTTTTAGCTGGGTTGAAGCCTCAGAGTACTTACTCGGTATAGTGAAAATTTTACTTACAGCGTTGAACACTCGTATGGATAACTAGGATGAAAACCGGACCGCGGAAAGGGCTTTAATTTTTGGAAGGGGTATTCTGTCAGGCTGTTTCCTACCCCTCCTGCTGCAGCTAGAGCGAACTGCCTTGTCCTTCACGAATTTTAAAAGTGACCCCAGGATAAAAAGTTGTCGTACGCGTAATACCATAGCTTCCTTGTACAGATCTTCAGTGGAATAACACCGTGACTTTCCCAAGAGGACCTTGAGGACAACGCGCTGAGCCCGCTCCAGCCCCAGCATGCACGTTTTGGCGGCGCCGCAGACACCGACACAGTATTACAGGACAGATTGGCACAGGGAGATGTACACCTGGATACAGATATTCTTCGGAGCACTGGCTCGTAGGAGTTTCGCGACGTAGATAAATTTACGAGTATTTTTGGCGAGTGTTTGAATTTGTCCTTTGAAGGACAGGTTTTCATCAATTATGACGCCTAATATTTAGTGGTGTCTGCTCTGAAGATGGCGTTACAGTTACAGTTGGAGTCTGAGACGGGTACCGCCGTCGAAGCATTGCATTTGATGTTGTGATTTTTTTTTGTGTCAGTGTTTGGTCTACTTGATCGATGGAGGTGAAAAGTTAAGAAATTCGTTTTTTTAAGATTCAGTGTCAGTAGGTTCTGCTCAAGTCATGCTGCTATGACCCTCACTCCTTTTTCAGCTGCGTCGAAAGCCTCCACCCAATTTGCTGCATGAAAAATTATGGCAGTGTCATCAGCGTAGGAGTTGATATCCGACTGTGCAAAGTTAAGTCTTAAGATGTCATCTATGTACATTATGAAGAGGATGGGTCCCAATATACTTCCCTGGGGCACCCCGAAGGCAATCGGTAGGCTTCCACTGACGTTTTCCCCGATTTTTACGAGCTGATGGTGACCAGACAAGTAGTTCCTGAACCAATCTAAGGGCAGGCCTCTGATACCAAAGGCTTCAAGTTTTTTCAGTAGTGTAGGAATGGAGACTGTGTCAAAGGCCTTGGCGAGGTCAAGGAAGATTCCAGCCGATCGCTGCCCCCTGTCAATGTTTGAGGATACAATGGCAGTCAGCAGACTGACCGCCTGCGAGTTTGACTTTCCTCGGCGAAAGTCAAACTGCCGCCCCGAGAAAAGGGAGTTTTCTTCTAAAAACCTTACAAGGCGGTTGTTTATTAGTTTTTCGAGGATTTTAGAGGTCACACAAAGCAATGAAATTGGCCTGTAATTGTCAAGGGTATTCTTGGGACCACTTTTATGAATAGGCGCGATGACAGCAGTTTTCCAGCAGTCAGGAAATTAAGCGACTCAAAAATGTTGATGGTGATGCATCCTAATAGTACTAAATATCAACAACAAATTGTTGCTCGTCTGCAAATACCCAAAGATTGTACGATGTTATAACAGGTAACAAGTTATTCTGCTTGGATTATCAGTTTAGCAGTTCATTTCTGGACTTTAATTGGACCTTGAGGAAAACTTACTCAATTACCTGTTATGTTGATAGATTTGATCTGTATTGTAGTACAAGTCCAAGTAAGTTGCGAAAATTTTCTGTTAGTATTTTTTTCATGCCTATGGCCTGGTGGTGGATGATATTATATCAGTGAGCGGGCAATTTCTTAAACAATAATGGCGCTGATTGCGCAAGTTCTCCCTTCTGATAGCTTATATGGAGACGCACTCCCGCGCCGCATTCGTTTCTCAAATGTAACGGAACCGTATCATCGTTTGCCGCGCATGTTCGAGATGTTTGCCGGATTTAATAACTGGTAGAAAGTAATTTGGATTACTTTGGATCTCGAAGGTTTTATTACATCTTTTGTACAAATTAGAAACTTTGAGTGATAAAACTGAAATTCAAGTGTAAGATCTTACCTTCCTGAACTTTTGCAGTGTGATTTTCTCGTTAATGTGTGGGGTTAGGAAGCGACTGCCGAAGGAGGGTAATGTGTTTATCAGTCTATGTATGTATGTATGTTCCTATATGGCGATCTAGAGACTAAACGCTTTGGCCGATTTTCATGAGTTTTACATTAATCGATTCGCCTTAACCTTACTAAAATTGGAAAATAGAACAATGGCGGATTTTGGAAGCCATATTGTGGGGGCCCAATTTTTTTTTCTTCCAAACCCATCGGATGGGATATCAAAATAACGGGATTTAAGAGGTGATTTCATAAATATACAATACGTATATGTTTCAATGTTCCTAATTCGAAAACAAAATGTTATCTAAAAAGTTATAAATAAAAAAAGTTAATTCAAAAAAACAATAAACTCGACTGCTTAAAGCTCGCTTCTTTAGCAGTCGGGTTATTTGATTTTTTGAAGAGTTACTGTTAGTACTTTTTCTTCAGCCCATAGTACCAACTATCTATGTTCATTAGCGTAGAGTATAGTATTTAGCATATAAAGTCCCCGTCACGAGTACCTATACATTTTGTAGGTAAAGAACTTGATAAAGATATAAATCGCTGTCCCTAATGTTTTGTGGTACTGGAACGAGTATAACTCATGGAACGTTCCAGTACCACAAAACATTAAACGACAGCGCTTTATATCGCTAAAATATAACCCGACCAACTGAAATTACTCGGTACTGTCCTATTAAACGTATGTTACTTTGAGTTGATTGAATTTGGGTTAATTTGTTGTTGATTGAATTGTCACTACGAAACTTAGTAGAAGTCTTTATTTACAAAATAAGTAGGTACCTACTTAAATGTTTGTTGGCTCTAAAATCCTGGTACCTTTAAGCAATGCGTACGTAATTAATAAAAAAATATATCTTCATCCAAAAGACTGATATATAAAATTGCCGGCAACCAATCAGTGAGATCAAAATTCCCTCAAAGGCTGCCTTCGTTTGAAAATTTGAATCCTTCACAGATTTCAGATGCTGTAACTTTGTTACCGAATATCGAATGTCGAGAGAGATTCCGACTTTGGGTGAAAATTGGCACCAACACAAAATCACACTTTGGGCACGGTCCCTTTAAGAGCTAATTAGTAGCTTTGTAGTACAAGAAGAGTTACACTGCATAGATTAGATTCAGTCTGTTTTCTGCATAGGCTATGCCGATCTTGAATAATGTAAATCAATACATGTACTTTTCAAATGGTAAAAGAATTTTCCAAATATGAAATCAAAAATCAAATATATTTTTTTGATAAATAAATAATGTTTACTCCATAATAATTTAGACCTGACTTCTGAGCTATTAAACAACCTATTGAATACGTCTTTATAAATGTCACGTTGAAAGGCTACCGCTGACCAGCTCGAGTCTACAATGTGACAAAGATGCGGAAACAAGCTTTTATAATGTTACAAGGATGATTAAAATCTTTGAGAAAGCATTGTTTTTCTTAATCGTCGCCGAAACAAAAAAAAAAAACTTAACCAATCTTGCGCCACCGCGGCGAACTCACGGGATAGTTTATAGCCCCTGTCATTTTGGACGCTTATCTCGCTAAATTTGCGTGGTACACTCGATTCTTATAGATTATTATAAAGTAAACTAGTTCCTTTGTTAATGACCCTGATTGACTGATTATTATAACTATAAAATATGTATGTAGTAATTTAGATAGAACTAGCTGTGCCCGCGGCTTCGCTCCCGTTAACTGCCACCCTACTTACCTACCTGCCTGTACCTACCCTACTTACCTAGACCTACCTACCTTACTTACCTTTCTATCTAACTAGATCGAACGTTCAATGCACAGAATACTATTTACTCTAGGGAAAAGAATATCGCCTTCATACAAAAAAAGCAAGGACAGATTTGCTGCGCGCCATCTAGTAGCTCTTCAAAACACCACACTGAAACGAAAACTAATAAGTAGATAATAATAGACAATAATAGTACATGACATGGCATGACATAAAAATAGAAAAACATAGACATATTAGTACATTAAACAAATTAAATTATAAAACACATTTGACGGATAAATTCAATAAAAATAAAGATAACTCGATAAGTAAAATGGCATTAATCAATTGTCTCTAAATATAATAAGGACATAATAAGCATTAATAATAATTTTATTAAATATGAACTATTCATTTCAGATATACTAATTTTAATTCAATTTGGGTGAATAAATTAATAAGAAGGTAATAATAGACAATAATAGTACATCACATGACATAAAAATAGAAAATGCTAGGCATACGAGTATTATTAGTTACATTAAACCAAATAAAAACATTGGAAATACAACTGAAATGATATTATGGAAAAATATTAAGCTCTAGTCCTCTCTCCTAGACACTGATTTTATCTAGAATGTTGCTGTGCCCGACAGGGTCCATAATTGTTTCTGTAATTTATATTTACCAACCGTATGTACATTATGGATGCAATAAATTGAATTTGAATTTGAAAACATAAAAAAATCTTTTTTCAAGAAAATACTACCGACTTCTAAAAAAAAGACACTATAAAATGAAAAATAACTTTCTTTTAGGAAGTCGGTGTCTTTGGTAGGTACCATTTTTTTCGTTATAAACACCGACTTACAAAAATAAAGTAATTTGTAGTGTTTTTATTTTAAAGTCGATAGTACTAATTTGTTTTTTTTTTTTTATTTGCACTTTTTATTTGTACCTAACAGGCAAGTTCTTTAGTAAGCGTCTCCCTTTAGAGCGTACTTGCGTAATGTTATGTTATGAAATGGTATAAACAATAAACAGACATGCGGTTTCAGCAATACCGAGAGATTTGCCGTCATTTATTGAAGAGTTATATTGTATATCTCCGAAGTTCTATATAAGATCTTCACCTAATTAAACTGGGACCAATTTGGGCACATACTCATTCAAACAAAAAAATAATTTAAGAAATCGGTTGACAATTGACGGAGATATCGGTGTGAACATAAACAAAAAAAAACATAATGTCGAACATAGAACCTCCTCTTTTTTGGAAAGTCGGTTAAAAATACCTATCCATAGCTGAGACTCGAACTCGCAATCTTAAGTGTAGTAGGCAATAGCAGCAGTGAAATTACGAACCACATTGTACGCACGTCAAAGTCATTATTGATATTAGTAGAATGATAAGAGGCATTTTTTTTTAATATTTCTTTACTTAGAGGCTTTTACCTTACAAAGATACGTCAGCCTCGTCATACACTTATCTAACTAATTTAACACGTAATTATAATATTATATTAAAACAAATATATTATTGCTTAAGCGAGGGAGATAGTGATGCAGCAACCATTGCTTAAATCAGTTTCGCTTTTCCTGAATTAGATATAGATAATATTCTAATGAAAGTTCCAACATCATACATATTAAGTTTTAACTCCTGCATTACTATCTCCCTCTCTCTCCTGTTCTTTTCACATTCCAGCAGCAAATGTTGGACATCTTCGAATTTATTACAGACTCGGCAATTAGGAGAATTGACTTTTTTCATTAGGTATCCAAATTTCCTGGTAAATGACCAGAACGCAACCTATGTGCTATAACAACATGCGACCTCTTTGTATAAGTTTTAGCGAATCAAGGGATTTGAAGAGGCTCACTGTGCATAGTCTTGTACTATATGCCTTTGTCTTAAGACTTGCTATCAATATTCTCTTTAAAACGATTGTAGCATATGTTCTTGTAATAGCTGAGTATTTCTATGTAGAACGGGGCGATGTCAATTTCCAATCCTTCCGAAATAGCTTTTTTTGCAAACATGTCAGCCTTCTCGTTTCCATGTATACCAATATGAGATGGAACCCATTGCAATCACAATTTAATGTCACTAAGCTCATAAATTAGTCTAAGGATTTCATAACCTATCGGTACAGTTCTGTAGCCAGAGGCGCATCGAGCTAAGTGCTTTAAACCACTTTTGCTATCCGTGCATATTACAATGTTTTGATTCACAGAATGGCTCGCATTGTCCCAACAAGGTATGTGCTCTAGAGTTTTTAAGATTGCAACGAGTTCCATCGTCATTACCGAAGTTCCATCACTCAAACTATAATAAGCGGCACCGCATCCACTTTTGCTCTTAGTCCATCAGTAAAGTACATTTTCCGCCACGAGTACTTTTCACTAAGTTCTTTGATCACATCAAATTTAAGTGATTTTACCTCATGGCTCTGTTTTGCTACTTTGACACAGTCTAACTTACAAATAATTTTATCCCGTACGCTTATATCTGTAATCCATTTCTCCAGTGAGTACATGTCTAAAATACTTGAATAATGTAATCTACGTAGTTTACTCTCATTGTATGCGGTCACAAGCAACGGTTTCTCTTATTGTGCCAATATTTTGTGTCTCGTGACCTAATGGGTCCCGAATTATGATTTTTTACTCTAGCCGTACTTGAAATAGCCCTTGAAGGTTATCATGAATATCGTTGATTTGACCTAGAGAGTTGACCCCCCTGGCTCGTTGTGTCCCCGCATGGTGGCGCGGTGGGCGGGTTTTAGGGACTCTAACTACATACCAATTTTTTTCTATGGTCATTCTTCCGCGGAAATTCTTTACACCGCCATTCAGACAATGACGCGAAATGCACAACGCCATCTATCGAATATGGAGTTCAACAGAACGAGTATCTGAATTGCGTACGTTGCGATATTTTACTTCTTGAACACTTTAAATTCATCTTACTTTTGATAGTGCGAGCCGATTGCGATGAAATAAAAACTAAGTACTTCAAGTTACGCACATTTTTTATGTATAAAAGTTATCTACATTGGTTTCGTATATTTTACGTGATGCGTGCACAAATAAACAGACAATAATTCCAAAAATGCTGGAAATGGGTTCTGTTGGTTCTCCTTTCTATTATTTTATTCACCCTGGCAATTTTTTTTAGAAATCTTTTCGAAGTACAATAACGACTTTTCTATAGATTGATTATAAATTGATGTACAAAAACGACTTTCCTACAGATTTATTATAAGTATGTATTGATGAATTGATATTGATATGCTTTATTGCACACCAACATTTTAACAAAGCGAGGAACTCTAGACTAAGTAGTCTCTTCTTCCCTTTTATTCACAATGAAGAAGGTGCTTTAAGGTGATATATACGCCCCAATGTAACGCAGTACTGGCCGTGCGCCCGCTCGGTGCCAAAATATCAAAATAACTATCACTAAAGCGTATGTAGGCCCTTAAGGTGATATATACGCCCCAATGTAACGCAGTACTGGCCGTGCGCCCGCTCGGTGCCAAAATATCAAAATTGAACCTCCTTTTGAACAGTTTTGTTTGCAAAATATTATTTAATTTACATATGCTATGTTAGGTATGAAGTAATTCCAGCCATCAATTTTTCTGTATAAAAATATTTTTAAACATCCAAGTCGTTTTGGAGGAGTTTCCAAAAGTTGCGAAAAAATATCGTGTTGTTAATAAATTTTTTAAAGCAAAACTATTAGTTACACGAAAAAACCTTGTGTTCCAAATTATGTACATGAATCAATAATAAATATATATTTTTTTCAAACCTTTTAACCTAGCTGTTACTGAGGAGTATGCTTTAGAATATTACCGTTTTACGGCACTAAAGTACTACTTTCACAGGGTTATAGCAAACACTATATTTTTAAATAAATCGTGTGAGATTGTAAGAAACTCTTTCTTCTCGATGAGACACCACTATAACTATTGTAAACTATCTAATTTTGAATCAGAAATGATTATTTCCTAATATATCGACAGTGTCTACAATAATCCGGTAACAAATACAACAGATAACACAAAGTCATCACACCAAATCAAACAGACTAACAAACCAATCAGAACTTAAATCCCTTTAGGTTATCCACTAAATCAGGGATGGCAAACCTATACTAGAGAACACGACATTTTTTTTTTTATATGTTGCGAATTGACAATGACGTGCTGCCAAAAGAATTTTGACTTGGTGTCAAAATGGACAAAAAAAGCTATATGCTACTTAAAGTAACTCTTTATTTGTAACCCTAAAATCATGAGTTTCATGTTTAAGTATTGAAATTAAAGTAGAACTTGCTTTCTGCTGTTGCAAATTACCTGGATGCTAAATAAACTTGAGTTGGCGTCCCCAAAATATTTTGTCGAGTGCCACCACCAACACGCCTCCCATAGGTTCTCCATCCCTGCACAAAATAATAGAGGAAGGTATATAAAGTGACAATACAGTTGAATACAATCCCAAGCTACATACACCAAACAAGCAAATTAATTAAGTCTTGGAGACGTTAGTGAAGATAAGTCAGTAGACAGGATATTAAATTGATCTAACGAAGCTAAGTCGTAGCCTCGAACGCAATATCGTCAGGTAACCGATGTCTGAAAGCCAATATCTGACAGCTCCAGTTCGGAAATGTCGTATCGCTGTCAAATATTTATTTATTATGATGAAAACACGAGCAGTGGTGGCCCAGTGTTAACAGTTGTGACTTACAAGTTATAGGTCGTGCTTTCGAACCCAGGCAGGAGGCGCTTTACTTTGTGTAAATTATTTCATCATCACTGCTGAGAGCAGTGGTGATGAAATAATTTAAAAACGGTGAAAGAAAAACAAAAATTCTAAGACATGATAATTACGACTTATTCCCACAGAGTGGAGGCCTACACGCACAACGAATCAAATGGGATTCTAAGTGCAGAAAAAAGGTCCATCTATCCTATCCTATCCTATGATGAAAACACTTGCTTTTCCAATTTATTTTAAAAATTTTTTTTTTTGCACTGGCAAAAATGCAGATGTTTAATGTAAAATACTGATTATCAACGGCATCCAGTAAGACTCCAAGCTAACTCCGACATAGTTGGACGAAGGCTGAGCAGATTGTTGGGATCAAACCGAACCGAATAAAAAAATAAAAAGCTAATATCTATAAAAGCTGTAATAAGTAGTTCATGGTTGTCTTTTGTTTATTTGGTTCATAAAAATAGTATATATCAATAACCCACTTCAAAAAAAGAAGGAGGTTCTCAATTCGTCGGAATAATTAATTTTTGTGTGTGTTCCCCGGCCTGGACCGATTTGGAAAATTCTTCTTTTGTTAGAAAGGGTATACTTTCCAGGTGGTCCCATGGTCAGGATCTGATGATGAGATTCTGGGGAAATCGAGAGAACTCTTCAAATACACATATTTCGGGGAGTGTGCGACGGAACAGCACAATTTGATTCCGCCTCACCCTTTCCATCATTGGATTTCAAGACGTACGGCCATGTGCCATCTCTACATGGTGGACATCCCACCCATGCGCACAAAGCGTTTCACTAATACTTTCATTGTGCGCACAGCTAAGGAGTACAACCCTTTGCCGGGATCTTTCATCCCTGATAGCTACGACCTTGGGGTATTTAAGTCAAGAGTGAAAAGGTTACTTCTGGGCAAGCGTGATTCACCGTAGACCACACCATCGCTTATTATCAGGCGAGAAACGCAAGCCTATTAGATTATACAATAAGAAAAAAAAGTATAGGCATAATTATAGCGATTTCCATCAATAATGCAGTCAATAGCACTCATAAAGTATCATTTTACGAATAGAGAAGTGGAACTGATGAAGAAAACCACATATGGCCACTGGAACTCCTTAATATTATGTATGTCAAGGTATAAGATATTTTGAATATTTAACCGACTATGATGAAGCAAATACTTATAAATAAGTAGTTCTGCTGAGAATGGGACTGATCTGATAATGAAGCAGGAAGGTAGGTACTGGTACTCCGAAATAAAACAATGTATCCTAGTCGTGTTTGGGCTTATATGAATCGTCATGAGATTTACTTTGGCTGTAGTTTTTTTTGATTTTCATGGTAATTGGAGGTACCTACCAAAACAAAAAAGAGATAAATAAAAACACTTTTTAACAAAAAAAATCAAACCGAAAACAAAACACTACAAAGCGAAAAATAACTTTCTTTTCCGAAGTCGGTATCGAAAAACGGAAAACAATAGGTACCAAAGACCGACGTCGGAAAAGAAAGTCGTTTTTCGCTTTGGAGTGTTTTGTTTTAAAAATCGGTTTGATATTTTTTAACTCAATTTTAATTCGTTTGAAACTTCACAAGACCATTATTTCTTCTAAAGTAGGTACCCGATTCATTTGGCTTTAACATAACAATGTTTTCCACAACAAAGCTTTTCAAATCCAAAAGTAAATCAAATGAAAAACTCTTGGAATGTTTTCTGAATTACTCTGACGTTAACGTGGCATTAACGAAGTACTGACAGAGTAAGTACGTACTGTAGTTAATATAAGTACCTTTACTCAGAATATTATTTCAGTTGACAGAGTCAAAGGCTTTTGTTGTCTACAAGTTAACAGATTTTTGCGAAAAAGATAATAATTACATAAATGCTACTTAGAAATGTTTCTAATGAGAATTATTTATGGTTTACTGTTATTTTAGAAGTGTAAAACGGCTATATAGCAATTGCTTCGTACGTACTCGGGGCAATTAATCGCGGTAGACCCAGTAGAAGATGGCGGAACGAACTCGACACTAAGTATCATTCAATCAGCAAAGGCAATGGTGGAAATGCCAAAATATATGGGATTGGTCACAAGACATTTTTCTATGTCAAGCGCTAGTGTATGCCGAGTGTTAATTTGACGTTTGGTCTTTATCTCTTGATATTAAAGTCAACGTCAAAGATATTTATTCAACTAGGCCAATGAGCGGCACTTTTGAACGTCAAACAATTAAAAATTTAAATTTACTAGTAATAAAAATTTATTCTACCGTGCATTCGGAAAAGTAGCTTGTTATGGTGTACGCACGAGAAACTCCATAATCACTCTTTTAAAAAAATAGGTATTTTACAATATTTACATAAATACATACATTAATAAATTAATTTATGTGAGGATGATGCACCCAGAATAGCACTACAAACTATACTACTTACAGTATTAAAAGCACTAACAGGTAAATTCATAATATATTTGTTAATTTATATTCCTATACATAGTTATTGTATTTCTTTTTTATAAGTTGACTCACATACTGTTCCATTGTTGTTGAATTAGGTATTTTATCTACTCTCATATCGTAATATTCGAATTATAAAATTCAAAACGAGTTTATATTGGCATACTTTATAAAATTTAAAAATAGAATCTTATTATAACACTATTTCTCTAACAAATTATTGCTATAAAACATTTTTTTTCTATTACGATACAGAACAAATCCAAGAAGTTAATCACTAAGGAGTTCCCATCAATTTTTTTTTTGTAATGCCATTTTATATTACCTATTATAAAAAGATTTGATTCCAATTTTAAATTGTCTATGACAATGCCCGCTTTATACTTAGCACGCACTGCGATTTTTATTCGCGCGAATTTTGTTTCCATCTACCTGTTCATAGAGCTCAAAATATTCGGGCGAATAAAATTCGCGCCGTGGTGCGGTGGATTCTGTGGCAAAAAACGGATTTCTTGCGGTATTATTTCCGAACGATTTCTTTACCGCAATGCGAACAACTTCATACAATTCCATAGGTCGCAGAATGGGCGGAAAAAATCGCGCCAATAAAGATCGCAGTGCGTGGTAAGCCTTAGCGCATGCGCGAATAATGCGGTGATGTGCTGGGTTTTGGCGCCATTCATATGTTTTGCAAGTTTTGCTGTACTGAATTTCATGAGTTATTTAAATTATTGTTTAAAAATGTCTGATATCAGTGAATGTGAAGAAAATTTTACTCCGCCCGATATTTTAGATGCGGTTAATTTATTACCAGCAAAGTCGAGAAAAGTATATGACAAATGCTATCACGATTTTATGGCATGGAAAATGCAAAAAGAGGTATTTGGAAGATCAATCCCAATTTATGAGTGTAGATAAAGTAGTGTATGAAACTGCACATAACTAGGTATTAAAACATTAGTGTGAAAACTATTAAAAACCTCGCCTACGGCTCGGCTTTTAAACACACACTCATGTTTTAATACCCCTTATTATGCAACAGTGTCATAAACTACTATTACCTATGTTTGCAATTTTTGTAAGTATGTGAGAACCTTGTTCCTATTTATCAAATTAATGAATGTGTATTTAACAAAGGTGTTGGGGCTAATTTAACCCCAACACCTTTGTTGTTTGTTGTGATATTTTTATAAAGTTAAATATGTTTACCTTTATATAATAAAGTAAAATAAATGTGCACCTTTTAAGGAATATTTTTCTTCATTTTTTATTGACCTAATGAGTATTTGTCGATTTCACGGCAAGGTTTTAAGTAATGCCGAGTATTTATATAATTAGTGTTTAATTTGGTACATGTTTGTGTTTTATTCGTTAGCTTAGTAGTTAACATAAAAATGCATTTAAACTCGATTCAATTGATGCCTGCACAAAGTAGTGACAGTGACTTGTGGGGTTAATTTAACCATGGTGAGGAGTTTTTTACCTTGTATGCCGAAGGTTAAATCGACTAAAAGCAATGTTTTTAAAGCTACGGAAGTTGTTTTTCAAAATAAACAGTTTTTTTTTAATAAAGCACTGGTAACATTGTAATTTCCAACAAAGAGACAAATGTAATTCATAATTATACAATTACAGCAGTAACAGAAAGTAATAAAATTTATCACATTTCGTGCTTTAATTTGAAATTTCATTTGATGTTAGTCATAAAGAGGAACGTTTCGTTAAAAGATTAGGTGAGAATTCTATGTTTACTTCTGACAATAAAATATTTTAAGATAATGGCAGCGAACACGCTATAAAAGCATTTAGGCGAAATAATTCTAGATTTTATAATAAAAATAGTTCAATTAAAAACTATCTCGACCACGGTTTTTTACCCTAATTTACGAGTACCCGGGCCATAATAACGAATCGATTGACACCATATCCATCAAAATTGGATGAATAGTTTAGGCGCTACGGAGGAACATACGTAAATACAAACATACATATATAGACTGCTAAAATCATAACCTTTCTTTTGGCTTCACCGCAGTCGGGTAATAAAGTAATATGATAAAAATGTTTTTATTTTTATGTAACTTCTAAGGCATGTATTATATTAATGTGCACTGATAGAGAAGACTAATCGCTGAGCTACTTACTATCTTTTTTTTCGGTTTAATCTTGCGATCAGTCTTTCAGACTATGATGAGCAGGTGAGATGGTTCGGTTGGCATGATAGGCGCTACTCCCAGTGGAGTCTGCCCCATCTTTACAAAGTCACTCTTCTGGTTGACTGTTCTGGTCGAATATATCCCGCCGCTTTTTTAATCGGCGGATGGTTTCTGGGATTGTTAGCTGTCCTGCGAGCTTGTTCGGATGTTTTAGCAGTCGGGATTTGTTGTTGTCGCCATGTGCATTTACCATGGATGATTCTGTTGTCTTGATAAACCATGGTGCGTTGGATATTTGTTTTAATATATAATTTTGTGCCCGTTGCACTTTGATTATGTTAGAGGCGCTGGCTGATCCCCAAAGTTGGATGGCATATCCAGATTGGCTTCAGTATGGTCATGTATATTAGTAGTTTGTTATCTATCGCCAGATTTAAGTTTCTTCTAAGTAGCCAGAAAAGACCTCTATATTTCAGGCACATTTCTTCTCTCTCTGTTTCGACATGTTTCCTCCTTGTGAGCCTTCGGTCAAGATGCATGCCCAGATATTTCACAAACTCCTGGTATAGCAGTTGGCCTAAAAAAATGCAGGGTTCCTTTGCGATGGATAAGCTGCCCAGTAATCGCTGGCTACAGGGCCAAATACTTCGGCAACCCAGGTATCCTCCAGGAGATAGTCGGCAGCACCAGGGCGCTGCTGGCCTTTCTCGAGTAGCTGGATCGAATGATGTGTCTGAATCCCAGCCGTACGCAAAATACGCGCTTGGTCGTGGAGTTGCGGCAACAGCCCGTCGAAACTAAACTAAAATTAAACTTGAGATGGATAGGTCATGTGGACAAGTAATGAGGATGAAGCCACGGGCAAAAGGTGATTGATAATACTTTCACATCTCTTTTTTCATCTCTCCTTTCGCAGGTATGCTGGCGGAGATTTCTTTAGAAATTGAATTTGCTGTCCAGGTTGCGCCGGGCGTTTAGAATCGCAGTACGATATGTTAATTAACGTGACTCGAGGAGGCTCCTTTCAAGCGCCCCTTTTTTAGAAATAAATATTACCTTTGTGCATATTTTTCTGTTCCTTCTTCTTGCCTGAGTATTTATTATCATGTGTGTGTGCAAAAATTGTTGAATAAATAAATATTATGGTGATAGTATCACGCTGAACAAGTTCTTTTACAAAAAGTTAATTATTTACCATTTTGAGGTCCTAGACAAGTACCATTCGACGTCAGCGATGGTTATCCTTGAAATGCTTAAATGTAAGGGATCAATTTCGATAGTAGGTAGATACAATTCCATACATTTTTCCAATCGCCTGTCGCGAAGCTTTCCTTGATAGAAATACACTTTGTCTAGAGCCGGCCGTTTGTTCACGACACGACAAAATCTGGTCACGATTCAGAGCTCCATATATTTGTATGGCTATGGATCGTTTGTTCATTGCACGACATCGCACTACACGACACGATTTACAAACGGTTTTAGGCTATGTCGTCGATGCCGCTATGTCGTCGCGTCTTTTTTTGCATTGACGATTTAGCGGCTGTACAAAACAAGTATGAACTTGTTGGTTTCAGAATCGACGTGGGTCTTCACTCTCGCGCTTATAGAACAATATAAGTACACTGCAGTCTCGTTGCAGAATCGTGTCTAGTGAACAAATGAACGGACGACATATCGTCTCCAGTGTCGTGTGTTAAAAATCGTGACCGCAAAACGTGTCGTGCGGTACCTGGTAAACAACCAAACTTTTAAAACAAAAACAAAATAGTGAAAAATAACTTCAATTTCGGAAGTCGGTGTTCTTGTTTTATTTTCTTCGTTTTTTGACACCGACTTCCGAAATTGAAGTTATTTTTCACTATTTTGTTTTTTTATTTGGAAGTCGGTTGTATTTTTTGTAAAAAGTTTTTTTATTTTTCACTTTTTAGTTATGCTACACAATTTATATAGGCTAGGTACCAATAATGCCCATAGTGAAACCAGAATAGATTTACCCAATAACATGAAACTTAAACAAATTCACTCGAATAAGGGTATACCAAGGTGAACTGTTTACACCTGCGTACCACTTTAGAGCGTACTAGTGTGATGTTATGTTATGAAATGGTGTAAACAATAAACAGAAATGCGATTGCAGCTATCCCGAGTGATTTGCCGTCATTTATTGAAGAGTTCTGATGTGTATCTCCGAAGTTCTTTATCAGATCTTGATGAAAATTAAATGGGACCACATGACAAACACCAACTTTCAAATAAAAAAAGAATCATCAAAATCGGTTCACCCAGTAACAAGTTCTGAGGTAACACACATAAAAAAAAAAAAAAATACAGTCGAATTGAGAACCTCCTCCTTTTTTTGAAGTCGGTTAAAAAGCAAACCTTCAAAACGAATGTTTTCAACTAAATGTACTCGCAGCTAGAAAATATAAATATTATAGTAACAGGCACTTTGCCTGCGGTTCGTTTGGCTTGCGGTCTGCAGAGCTTTTACGGGGACCATTCATTATAAAGAAATTGACATGGTTTTAATTAAATAGGTATCATTTATGCTGGATATAACTGGTGACTATATTATCCGTTTTTCAAATTGAGAAACGATTATTGTTTTTTTTTTTCATCATCGTATTATTGATGGCCCAGAAAACCATACATGGGCCGGTCAAAAGAATGGCTGTATGACCACTCTTGGCCACCCAACAGAATAAGGTAGTTGACAAAAAATATCTATTTAGTCCGTCAGTTAGAATATTGGACACATTTTTATTTTATAAGTTTTTAAACTGTCATGGTCACTAACACTAACATTATAAGCGGGATATTTACCATGTTTACTGTTTGTAGCGAGTTTCCGATATTTCGATGCTGTTGCAAGCACCATGATCAAGGATAAACTGAAGTTATTGCGGGTGGGTGTTTATGAGGAGACAAATCGGTCTACCCTCTTTCTTGTTCGTGTTTTGCACTCGGTACCGCTACCATTGTCACTCACAACTCGATTCTGTTCCCGAGACACGAAACTCACTGTGTCCGCTCGCGAACTTTTTACGGCACTTTTTCGGGGTTTACACAGCTGAACCACTGGATTCCAAGCTCTCGACAGTTGAATCTCGGTTGAAATTTTTATATTTGGTAATCTCGACAGCTTCCCACATCAGTCTAGGGATATAGAAGTGAGCAAAGTGAAGTGAAGTGAGTGGGAGTGCAAAAAACGAACAAGAAAGAGGGTAGACCGATTTGTCTCCTCATAAACACTCACCCGCAATAACTTCAGTTTATCCGTGATCATGGTGCTTGCAACAGCACCGAAATATCGGAATCTTGCTACAAACAGTAAACATGGTAAATATCCCGCTTATAATGTTAATTTTACGTTTATATTTTGCCACGTAAACAAAAAATTACTACGATACAGTGCGTTGAAATATCGCGTGACGTCACGGTGTTCTACACTTTATACTGAAAAAGTGACGTCACAAGCCCCCACTCCTGAACTTTGATACGCTTTAACTTTGTCAATTAAAAAAAAAATACGGATAAATAAAAAAATACGGGTCCAATATTATTTGATAATCTCACTGTCAGGAAACATCCCTATTGATATGATGCTCTTTAATTCGAATAGTGAATAAGTTTACTTCAAGACAAGCGTGCTCTTCATTATCGACCATATCATTGGGTATATTTCTATCAGGTGAGATAATGTTCAAATGCAACCCCATCACTACTTAATATAAAACACAAAACAAATACGCAAATGCTATTATACTGTAATTCTCTTAAGACATCATTCATCCGTCTTTTAAAAGACCCACAATAGATTGCTACACATAAGTAGAATGAAATATGTAATAATATACAAATAATAGTTATTTATAATGTCCGTTTTAGTCACATTTTATTCTGCTTCTACAAACGCTAAATGATAATCGGAAAACTTTTAGAAAAATAAGCTCAAACAATCATTTTTAAAAGATTGTTGGTATAAATAAATAATGAGCTTTTATCAACATTAAAGCCAACAAATGTAATTAAGAAAGTTTGCCTAGCTATTGAAACGACAATTAGAAAGAAGAAACACTCCTGGGAATCATCATCATAACAGCCGAAAGACGTCCATTGTTGGACATAGGACTCCCCCTGCGCGGCCACATTGACCGGTCCCGTGCGTCCCGCATCCAGCGGATCCCCACAACTTTCTCCAGGTCATTGGTCCACCTGGTAGGAGGCATAATTTCCTGGGAATAAGCCGGCGCAATTATGTTCCTAACTATTACCCTTAAGTGATATTTCTCAGTAATTAAATATGTACCTAACCCGTCGAGTTAAAGAGAACTTCGGAAACTGCGAGTGATACTTAGACGAACGGTTTCCATACTTACTTCCTTAAGGCGATGTCATTCGGAAAGAATTTAAAATTGCTGGTTTTGTAACAAAAAATGGCTAATCTATGTAGGATTTCCAAAAAATATGTTAATCTTGAGTATATTTTTCGGAACTATTTGTTATTTCCGATACAGGTTTCAGATAAAAATAACTTCATACAAAATAGTCATCGGCAAACATACTTCTTACTGTCTTTTAATAAAAAAGTATCGGTATGTAACGTATGTCGACAAAATTAATAACGATAAGGAATCACATATATTTAATGCAGTGACTTGATTCCCATTAATTTTTAATTACTCAACATATTATTTTTAAATAATAAATGGATAAACAGCTTCATTAGTTGCAATGAATTTCAAAGAGAGATTAGCGATGACGCAACCCTTTATTTATGTATTCCTAGAGTAATCGCGCTCATAACAAGGCGTATAATTAACATTTGCCAATGTTAACGCGGTACTGGCCGTGCGCCCGCTTGGTGCTAGAATATCAATATTGGACCTCCTTTTGGATAGTTTTGTTTGCAAAATATTTTATTTTTATTTTCTTATAATATTATCATATATATTTTTTTTTAACCTAGCCCCACACTAGGAATTTCTTCCTGTATGGTGGGTGCGTTTACAAACACATAAACTCACATACACAACACCCAGAGTCGGAACAACTATCTGTAGGTCATACAAATATTTGTTCCGTGCGGGAATCGAACCCGCGACACCGGCGCAGCAGTCAATCAATCAACCACTGCGGCAACCGTGCGCCATAATATAAACGTTAAGAAGAAATTTCTACCCTACATTTTTTTCGTAAAAATATTTTTACATCAATTTATAAAGGAAGCGAAAAGATATCGCGTTGTTATTATTTTTTAAACCTACCTATATTAGTCATATGAAAAAAACCAGTTTCAGAAATAATGTACATAAAACAATAATTAATACCTATGTATCTTTTTCAAGCCTTTTAACCTAGCCGTTAATAATGAGTACGCTTTAGAAAGTAACCGTTTTACACCACTAATGCGAAGTGAGGGCCTTAAATAATAAATCTCGTGTCTAATCTCGTACTTGCGTGGCAAATGAGGGTGTAATTCCATATGGACTTAACTATATGGGTTATCCATTAGGAACTTTGAAGCTACCCAAAATAGTAATTCAAGTGCTTGAAAGTTTAGTAGAAGTGTCTGAGTAAAAATATCGGTAACGATTTTCTAAAACCGACACTTTTCTGATGACGATTGAAATTGAAAAAAGTTTCAGCAACTTTTAAAATTTTTGCTACTGCTTATATAAGCTTTTGCCCACATAGTTTCACGAGGGGATCGGTAGCAAAGACGGCATAAAATCCCATCAAAATATGTCACTCTTTGGGCCTGGGGCCTACTCCCGATCTTCGTCGACGAAGTTACGAGCCGTTCGAAAGTATTCCGAAACTACGGAGTGAACCCTACCCCCTAACGATTTCGGATTATTGAGCTTCGAACGGGACCATAGACAATTTTCGTGAACGAACGAAGGATGACGTTAGAGTTGCACTATTTTATCGGTCGATTACCGGTTTTCCTAGTTTGTGGTTTCAAGCTTACTAAACAAAAAATAAAATATTGTTTACGTTAGGAAATGACCATATCTTTAACAATTTACTTTTCTTATGTCTTTAAATATAGAAATGAATTACTTTTGTCATTAGAAAGCGGCATTATCCTATTGATACCTTTGCTTTTTTTTCTTGACAGCAACTTTCAAATGAATTGTCAAGAAATAAATATTAAATAAATACCTTGGAGGAATTTAGTTTTCATTAATAATTCATTTAAATGGCCCAACCGCTTAAGCAGCAAAATACGCACAAATTGAGGCCCTCGTCGTCTTCATAAGTTCGCTCAAAACGGCTGTGGGAAAACCTGAGCAACTTAATTCAATGGAAAGTTGCACTAATTCCGTGGAACAGTGGCAAACGGTGAGTTTAATACATTACTCGTCAATATTAATATGATTTTAAGGTCTTGTCCTCAGTAAAGTGCACACAATCATAGTCAGTCATCCTGAAAATACTTATAACCCAGTCAGTAGGGGTTACAATCATGATTACTTATGTGAAAATCATGACTAACCCAGCTTTGGCAAAGACATTTTTGATTATTTACTGACTGGGTTATTATCTGTTAGAGTACTTACGAGTACAGTGTATTTATATATTATACTTTTCATGCAATTTAAATTAACCAAATATCCAAATTATAGGTGTGGGCTATTAAAAACATTTGGCCAAGAAAGCTGCTGGAGCTGCCAGACGGTTAGCATGTGCTCTAGATCCATTGGTAGCACCAACCCGCTCCTAAATGGATTTAAAGATCCTATCGATTATTGAAGAGCCACAAACCTAGTCAAGTCCAACCAGCTTTTCCAACGGTAATACATACTTAATTAAATTTATATTTTTTGGTAGTAGACAATTTTTTTTTACTAAATATTAATAAATTACAGACACACAATCATATATTTTTTGTTGTATCCGTCAATGATATTCAGTTTTCGTTGTACAGGGTTCATCAAAAAGACAGCCAGACGCCATCTCACCCACCCATGCTGCTATACCTGCCGAAAGCGGAAGTGCAAAGGCTTATAATCAAAACTAGAAGAAATAAGATGCTCGATGAAGTAAAGCTGGATTATTCTTGAAAAACTAAGTTCCTTGCAATAATTTAAGACTGATAAATAAGAGGAAATCTATGTTTTGATTGTTATAGTGTGTTAAATGTTAATTTTATTCTGATTATTAGGTATTTGAGACTAAAGTAGACAAGTATGAGAAATTAAGGTCCTACCAATAATTTAAGACTGATAAGTAAAAGGAAAACCACATTGAAGTGTCAATATTAATTATTAGAATATCAGCGCTGCATTATTTCCTTTTTGGGTCTCGCTTGGGGTTGTATTTTAATTATTGTTTAATTTTTTGCTTATTTCTCGTGTCTCCTGTGCGGGTCACAAATAAATATTTTTCGTTCTCTTTCAACATTTTGGCGATTTTCATACTTACAAGTAGGATAGTCATCATCATTTATTATAGTAATATAATTTCGGTAAATAATCAAGTGTGTAAACTACCAAATTCAAAACTAAACGAAATTAAACTTATTTTTTGCCTCTTGTAGTTGTTTTTTTTTATGTATGTATGTTTATATAATTATAGGTTTTTGTATGGTATTTATTATCGTAATATAATCTTGTATATATTAATGTTTTAATATAATAGCAGTACACCGGAGACTGGGGTAGCCTCTTTAATTCTAAGTTTTTCAGTCCATCCAAAGGTTGTCTGGCAGATATCGCTGTCAGCGATAAGACCGCCTTTGTACCCTTATAAATAAGTTTGTCTAGTAAATGTATATAATTTTATGGTGTACTATAAAGTATATTCTATTCTATTTTTGTAGTTATTGTTTAAGTCATAGTGTGTTGCTAATTGTAAAATTTATTCAGATTTGAATGGTGAAAAATAAAAAAAATGTATAATAAAAACAATGCTTTTATTGTGAAAAGTCAATAATACATATCTAAACTCATGCCTTTTTCCCATGGGGGTAGGCAGAAACTACAGAATGCCACCTGCTACGATCCTTACATACTTCTTTTGCTTCACTCACATTCATAGATCTAGTCATACACATACTAATGCATTTATAATGGCTTCATTTGTAAAGTTTTTTTGTGAGACTGCTTATGTATCTATTTCTTTCCAGCAATTGCACTAAACTGTCCCTCGCTCTTTGCCCTTGCTGAAGATCTTGATGGGCAGATATTATACTTGTAGACACTTCTCCCTATCTACTGTGCTCAAATTGAAGATCTTCTCGCTGAGGGAAGGTGCTTCTAAGTCCGCCTCATTAAACATATTGTGTAAAACACAGCAGGCAATGACAATTATACCTGAAAAATAATTGAAAATATGCTCTTACATAGATGAAAAAAATACTGTTCACCTGTTCAATGCGTTATTAGAGAAACAGCTATACCTAATATAAATTGCAACAAATACTAACTGACTGGTGCATAATGCAGCTCTCTTGCTGCTATGAGGTATCTTAATCGGCCATGCCTTAATGCTAAACATACGCTGTTTATTGGACCAAGCATGTTATTGTCTATTGGGGTCTTCTACAGAATTGTCTATTGGGTTCACCATGAATCCTCGAAGTAGATACCTAAAATCCCCTGTAACACTACGCTTGGCAGGCCATATTTTTTATAATGTCTACAAAATTTGAAATGATACAATTTATTGAAGTATACTCTAGAAGTAGGTATAGGTATAAACACTCTCTCTTCAAAGCATAGGTAATCAATGTTCAAATGGCAGACTAGGTATATTTTATTAAATACCTATAGATATTTGTTTTAGAAAAATGTTACAAGCTTTTAAACTTACCTACTGTCTTTTTATAAGGTTCCTCCCACCCAAATTATGTGTAAACCATATGTACTTTTTTATTAATGAGGGTCTGTTCAGTGCATTTGTGACATGGCGCGGACAGCGTGACACTGTCTCTTGTGCCATTGGAACATCACTGTTAAGGTCCACGGCTCCTTGGTGACTCCCCCGGGCATAAAAATTAAGAGCAGCTAGGATCTGAAATTAAACAAAAACAACAAGTGTAAATGGGTGGGATTGGTAATACAGCTCAATAAGTTACCAGTATCTTTAATATATTCTTACCTTCATTCTCGGATCAACACCACTTTGTCGTAAGTGTTGAGGCAAAAAAGGTATTAGCTCCTCACACAAGTCCTCAAATAATTCCCGAGTGAGCCTATAATTCCCTATGAACTCAACGTCGGGAATACTTGCCAACTGAAAGTTTTGGCGCAAATGTCATCGACGTTGCCTCCGCTCTTCCAGTAGATCTTCTGCGAGCATTAAAAAAGCAGCCATCGTTGGGCATTATAAGTTTCGTCAAATAAATACTTTTTGTCAACTACCCTATTGGTAGATCTTTGAAAATTGTTACGGGCACTTGGAAACCAGGAAATCTGTTACCAGTTCTGGCCAGGAGTTAGTGTCAACCAGTTACTGGGTTGTGGAGGCCAGATACGCAGTCGCTCCTTGTAAAATACTGGTACTCAGCTGCATTCAGTCAGACCGTAAGCCAATCAGTAGGCAGTAAAAGCTAGGCAATCGAGGATTAAACGGTTGTGTGTCGTAATTACCGAAACAATTAAATAGCCATTGTGTCATGTGCCATCTCACACCAAATACAAGTCTTCGTTAACCGCTGTCTTCGTCACATTCTCAGAATTTACTGGCCCGTGGCAATCTCCAGCGTACAGCTGTTGGAGAAATGCCATGAGAGCCTTATCGACCGCCAGATCATGTGTCGCAAATGGAGAGGGATTGACCACACGCTCCGAAAGGGTACCGACCACATATCCAAATAAGGTTTGGAATGAAATCCCCAAGGGAAGAGAAATCGTGGCCATCTCCGACAAATCTGGCGTTGCACCGTGTTGGCAGAAGCGGTGAGCATCGGAATGACGTAGAGCGAGGTGAAGCTTGAAGCTCAAGACCGATCGCAATGGAGGACATCTGTGGACGCCCTCTGCCGCTTCTAGGGGATATAGTGCCTCCATTAAGCCAAGTCTTTCACATAGATCCACGTTTTAGGCACTCAAGGGGTTAAAACTTAAACACACAAATATCTTTTATTTTCGCTTTACATTGGTTGCCTTAAAATTAAAATTACAATCAATACTTAAACTATAGTAGACCATTGCAAGATACTGGTGCCTGAAGAAGGTTTTGAAAAAAAAAAACAGGCCACCAGGCCCAGGAGTTTGCATCATCATGTTACCTTTGTGGCAAATAAACATTTTTATATTTTTTATTTTATCGGGCCCCCACAAAAAAAGATAGTTCACTTGTAGATAAATACAAGTGATAATAAGAATGATGAAAATGAAAATCTATGTGAACACACTTGCAATTTCGCTATGTTAAAACCGACTTCCAAAACAAAACACAACAAAGCGAAAGATAACTTAGGTACTTTTCCGAAGTCGGTGTATTTGTTACCTATTGATATTAATTTTTCGACACCGACTTTGGAAAATAAAGTTATTTTTCGCATTGTAGTGTTTTGCTTTGGAAGTCGGTTTAAGTTTTTTGTTAAAATGTTTTTTCATTTTTCTCTTTTTAATTTTGCTAGGTACCTCAAATTACAATGAAAATAGTTTTATTGACAAAGTACATCGCACGACGATTGAAATAAGCCCAAACACGATGAGGATACATTGTTTTATTTCGGAGTTCCAGTGCCTACCTTCCGGCTTCATCATCAGATCAGTTTCATGGTACCATTTTCATAACAACCAATTATTTATAAGAATTTGCTTCATCATGGTCGGTTAACTATTTGAGATATCTTATACCCGTGGCATACTTATCAATAAGGTGTCCTAGTGACCCTCTGTCGTCTTCTTCATCACTTCATCAAATGATACTTTCTGAGTGCAAACATTGCAAACGTTTGATTGATGAAAATACCAAAATCGCATATGCCTATAATATTTTAGGAGTTTCCTTGATTTCTCCAGGATCCCATCGTCAGATCCTGAGGTGATGACTATAAGAACACATGGGATGTATACTCTTTCAAAAAAACAGAAAAAAATTCCAAATCGGTCCAGGCGTCTTTGAGTAAACGGGGAAATTCCAAAAAAAAAATCGCTGGATCCTACTCCTTTTTTTTGAAGTCGGTTAAAAATCGCGGTGTGATATAAATCGAATTGCATCGGATCATCAAGAATGGGCCGAAATTCTAAGTGACCAATACTCGATCCCCCTTAAGACCACTCAACACCAGTAGTGGTCATACAATTAAAACTATCCAGATTGATAGCCGACCACTAACAAACACTCGAGTGCAATCTATTGAGTGAGTGGCTTTTTACTATCTTATCTAACAATTGAATAACTGAATAAATATTTTACTATACAACAGCACTAAAACTGAAATAGGCTCAGTGCTATTACTCTTCCTGTCGTCAAGGACAAGCCATGAATAGACCATTATTAGGGTACCGAACCCTTAAAATTAAAGAGGAAACCTTATAGGATCGCTTCGTTGTCCAAACGGACAACGAATGAATGAATCGTGAACCGTTATTTTTTTTTGTAATTTCCACATTTCGTTTTGGTATTACAAACATTAATTTTCAGCAGAAGCATCGATCTATGTGCGTTTCAGAGAAAAGTTCTATGATTTGTTTGTAAATGATTCATTGTTCAACTGCAAAGTTGAGTTTGTCCTACAACCCCACTTGATTTTTTAATATTCGATAGTCTCGCTTTTGGCCACTAGCTCGCCTGATGGTAAGCGATGATATGGTCTACGATGAAGCACGCTTGCCTAGAAATAACCTATTCACTCTTGACCTAAAGACGCCAAGGTTGTAGCTATCAGGGAACAAAGACACCGGCACAGAATTCCGCTCCTTAGTTGTGCGCACAATGAAAAGTATTAGAAAAATTCTTTGTGCGTATGGGTGGAATGTCCACCATGTACCGATGGCGCATGGCCGTACCTTTACGTACTTACCTTTACGTTAGGTAGGTTTTAGGGTTCCGTATCCAAAGGGTAAAAACCTGTAGTAGGGTTTTTTTCTGTTCTGTGGTAAAAACGGACTCCGTGGTCCGTCTGTCACCAGGCTGTATCTCATGAACCGTGATAGCTAGACAGTTGAAATATTCACAGATGTTGTATTTCTGTTGCCGCTATAACAACAAATAATAAAAACAGAATAAACTAAATATTTAAGTGGGGCTCCCATACAAAAAACGTGTTTTTTTTGCTGTTTTTTTGCGATAACGGTACGGAACCCTTCGTGCGCGAGTTCGACTCGCACTTGGCCGGTTTTTTCCGTTTAATTCAAGAATTTCTGTAAACTATTTACTATTCTGCTTACTGTTTTAAGTACTAAATAGCGAAACCCTAATATTTGCGAGCACGTATCACTTTTTACCGCATTTTTGATATGGCAACCTTTTTCGCTCAAACTATCAATCTTGGGTTTAGTGGTCATTAATGATTAGAGCACAAACGATTTATTTTTTCACTTGAATGTACATTAACACATATATGAATTATTTTGGGTCATTTTTGAAGGTTTTTGTTCTCGTATTTATCAGTGTAATTTCATCTTAATGGCGTAATTATGAAGCTAAGTTGGTCGTTAGCCCGCAGTCGGATAACTGATGATGATACGTTATTTATACAGAGCTCTCTTATTAATCAGAATTTGATATACACTGGTCGATATAATAGAAAGCCCTATATAATAACACAATGCGAAATTTGTGTAAAATACTCTATAATACTCGCCAAACTTCTTGGCCGCCCTGAAGTTGGCTACAATGGCTGCGCAGTAGTAAATCTCATACACAAACAGCACCGATCCGTGCCTAGCACATCGGAAAGCCAACTTCAGGGCGGTCAAGAAGTTTGGCGAGAATTATAATTTGAATGATACATTTTTAGTTGCTGTTTAATAAAGCAGAAACCAGTGAATTAATCTTGTATACTAATTTCAAATATTGTCAGCATGGCTGCCACATGACGTTTTTACAAGCTTTTATTTAACTTGAAATGTAATGTGCGTGAAAGTCGAAAATGATCCCAAGGGAAGATATTCCCGGAATAAAAAGTATCCTATGTGTTATTCCTATAATCTATCTTTGTGCCTTCATCCAGATCCGTTCAGCCGTTCTGGCGTGAAGAAGTAACAAACACACTCACAAACTTTTGTTTTTATAATATTATATATAATATAAATATATATATATTATAGTGTGAAGTGTGATGTAAGTGTGTTCGAGTCAAATCATGCAACTGAATTTTAGAGCAGTTATCCTCCACCGATTAAGATGAAATTATGCATCCACGTTTAGTTTAGATGACAATGCATGGTTCGCTAAGTGAAGTCATTCCAAATCCAATATGGCCCTGTCACTGACACTGTCACTGTGCACTGTCATGATATGGGTATCAAATGAAAGGGTTAATTTTGGCTTTGCTCGATTGGTAGCTCATTTCACTTCCTAGAAGTACCTAAGTATTGGACTTTTTATAAATCGTAATTACTGATATTAAAGTCTAATTTTGAATCCTAATATTAGAGGATCTAGACTCCAGAGCCTTTTATGTCAAGATTCGAAATTAGAAAATTAGATATTGGTTGGAGTACTCGAAACGGGCGTATTCGTCCGAAGGCGGGGCGGTCTCGACATCTTTCATTACTCGGTTAGCCCAAATTCAGGTCGAGTAGTAGACCAGTGATATAGTTGCTACGCAGTAATTAAACTAACTATCTGTGAACAAAAGCTCTGAATCCACAGAACACCTAGACATCTCAGCGACCGCTGGTCCTGGGTTTGACCCGAACACTTCGCCAACATTTTCCTCTCGCAAACATTCTAAGTAGCGTATTTACTCTTAGGCAAAGAGAGCCATGGCAAAAATTGGAAGACTGCGGGGGAAGGACGCAGCTGCCTCTCACAGCCTAACGTTTTTTCTAGAAAATAGCATGCCATGCTCTTCGCCACCCTGCCACCCTAATTATAGGGTGGCAGGGTGGCGAAGAGCATGGTTGTTTTTATTTTGGCAGACCAGAAATTATTCTGGTCTGCCAAAATAAAAACAACCTATCCGAGGACAGGTGCTAAATTATTCGAACTCGTTTTTTTGTTTGTTTTTGGACATCGTTCCATTTATTTTTTATTATCTAGTGCCTCGCGCTGGACGACTATCTCACCTGATAGTAAGAGATGATGTGGTCGACGGGAAAGCACGCTTGCCTATAAAAAAACCCATTCACTCTAGACGTAAAGGCCCTAGATTGTAGCTATCAGGAATTCCACACTAGCGAAGCACCTTAATTCATATCGCCCGGAGGGTGAGGGGGTGGGGGCGCTTAGTTATATGCCACTGTACATTCTAGTGTCATTTAGGCTGTTATTAAATCAAATCATTCGCTTGTTCCAAGCTTCAAACGCCCAATAAAAAATAAAAGAAATGATTTTGTGAATGTAGAAAATAAAATGGACACTATTTTGCTTCAGATTAGCAACTTGCGGTGAAGATATCGAATCGCCATCTCGGTTGGCTGAACTAAGTAAGTAAACAAATATTTTGTAACTATAATTTAAGGCAATCTTTGTGTTTTACAAAGAATATATGGCATTACACCTTGTATTTACATAGTATTGTAAGCCTCAGCTTTCTTATGGATTTTTATGAATCGAATTCATTTACCTTTTACCACTTAGCACTTATTAGGCCAACTCTTTTATGTCTTAAAGGTTTCCTTCCACAGGCAGACACGGCGCCACAAATGTGACAAACATTTTTATAGAATCCATTTCATGAACCTATCAGTAAAAAAAAAAGCTATAACAACGCATTATCACATTGTTGGGTCACACCTGTCTCCTGGACCCTTTATTACATTTGAAACACTACGTCGGACAGTAGTATTAAACCTTTGAATCAACCCTTTGTAAATGAGATGAAAATTGTGACGTAATTACCTAATTAGTTGTATACAAACAGGTTTAAACGGATCAATGTGTACCCGGCTAGGATTATACACCTTCAGAATTACCTTCACGAGAGCAGTTTAATTAAAGTATTGAGGCTTTATTTAAGTGTCGGTTAAGCCTTGTTTAGACGGGGAGAGTTTCTCGCCAGTCGAGAGGCAAGAAAGAACTTTACAAAACTCGCCAAGCGATTTTTGCACTCATTCGCTTACACTATTTTTTTATATATTAGGCTATACTGTCCCACTGCAGGGCAAAGGTCTCCCCCAAATCTTTGCAAGTATTCGTTTCATGTGCCACCTCGGAGTCCTCGGACCAGCCTCTACAGAGTGCGTCTAGGTCGTATCACCACCTCTTTCTGGGCCGGCCTCGGCGGCGCCGTCCACCCTCAGGCACCCAATATGTGGAGGCTATTCCCCAGCGGTCTCTGTTCATGTGGCTAACGTGACCAGTTTACAATCAAGCGAGATAAAACTCACTTATGATTATTTATTTATTTAAGTATCTATGTACAACTTTACAGGTCACTAAGGTAACAACCTAAGGTGTTATACAGTGCAAATAACACTAGAAAAAAAAACACGATACTTACAGGAATTAGGCAGCATTACTTCATAGTACAAAGTGGCTGCCCGCTGTCTGTCTGTCCCTATGTATGCTTGGATCTTTAAAACTACGCAACGGATTGCATTGCACCCGTGCGAAGCCGGGGCGGGTCGCTATAAAATATAAAATAAAAATTATGTTATACAAGACTGGCGGTCACAACTAGAGACGGCATTGTTAAAACTAGAGACCGCATTGTCAAAACTAGAGACGACATTGTCAAAACTTTCAATAATAATAAAGCTTGTCAGTGAGTGTCACCATTCAATCATAGAAATTGACGGCCCATGTTAATCCTGTTGTGACATAGGCAGCCAGAACATGTGCTCTGTGTATGTAGTCTCTACGAGTACTAGTATTTGCTGCCAGAGCTGCAATTCCAAGCTCTGTTTACGAAACTGTCACTGTCATTCTAAAATTCGAAATTCAGGGTTGATGTTATAGCGGTTTGAGAAACCTCTTCATCCTTGTGTCTATCATGAAAAGTGGACTGTATTTGAAGGGTTCTGGCAATAGTGCGTTGAAAATAAGCGGGAAAATATTCACGGATCAATTCGGGCGATCTAGTGTGGAAATGAGGGAAGTAGTACGCCTTACCTTGTAGTGGTCGATGCCAGCCCACGTGTGGCAGCGAGCTGGTGTTCTTCTACTCCTTAATGGCTCCTTCAGGATCCACACACTTCACACAATTGTTTTATATCCGCGAGGCGGGTTAATAGACACGGTTCACAAGGTTCTCTGCAATCTAACTAATTAGATGCATCAGTCAGCCAGGTGGCTTGGAAAGCTGGCGGTTGAGATACGAGGCCCGTTCATGTTGAAGTTTCGGTTCGTTCTGGCGACCTGTCATTAAGGCGTACATAAAGGGAAAAGGAATGAGGAAGGAACGAGATAATTAGGATATCGATCGCCCGCGAAATCTCAAATGCGTTTGTCTATGTGTTTTTGGGCATTGATTTATGACATTTACAAGAGATGGCGCTACCAGTTGAGTTTATGCCTGGACCCCCACAAAAAATATAGTTCACTTGTAGATAAATACAAGTGATAATAAGAATGTGAATATGAAAATGAAAATCTATGTGAACATACTTGCAATTTCGCTTAGTAAAAACCGACTTCCAAAACAAAACACTACAAAGCAAAAAATAACTTTCTTTTCCTTAGTCGGTGTCTTTGTTACCTATAGATTTTAATTTTTTGACACCGATTTCGGAAAAGAAAGTAATTTTTCGCCTTGTAGAGTTTTTTTTTGGAAGTCTGTAAAATGTTTTTGCTAACATGTTTTTTTATGTTTTTCTTTTAGTTTTGGTAGGTACCTCAAATTACCATGAAAATCTTTTATTGACAAAGTACATGGCACGAAGATTCAAATAAGCCCAAACAGGATTAGGATACATTGTTTTATTTCAGAGTTCCAGTGCCTACCTTCCGGCTTCATCATCAGATCAGTTCAATGGTATCATTTTCATAACTATCAATTATCTGCTAATGGGCCCCAGTGATGAGCTCCTGGCTTGGGATCCGCATTACTGTATTTAACAATACTCTTTCAAACAAAAAAAAAACCAAATCGGTCCAAACGTCTTTGAGTAATCGGGGAAAATACATAAAAAGCAACAAAAAAAGATTCCGACGAATTGAGAACCTCCGACTTTTTTTGAAGTCGGTTAAAAATCGCTTATCGGTGTGATATAAATCAAATTGCATCGGATCATCAAGAATGGGCCTAAATCCTAAGTGACCAATACTCGATCCCCATTAAAACCACTCAACACTAGTAGTGGTCATACAATTAAAACTATCCAGATTGATAGCCGACCACTAACAAACACTCGAGTGCAATCTATTGAGTGAGTGGCTTTTACTATCTTATCTAACAATTGAATAACTGAATAAATATTTTATTATACAACAGCACTAAAACTGAAATAGGTTCAGTGCTATTACTCTTCCTGTCGTCAAGGACAAGCCTTGAATAGACCATTGTTAGGGTACCGTACCCTTAAAATTAAAGAAGAAACCTTATAGGATCGCTTCGTTGTCCAAACGGACAACGAATCAGGAAAAAGGGATTTTTCATGAATCGTGAACCGTTATTTTTTGTAATTTCCACATTTCGTTTTGGTATTACAAACATTAATTTGCAGCAGAAGCATCGATCTATGTGCGTTGCAGAGAAAAGTTCTATGATTTGTTTGTAAATGATTCATTGTTCAACTGCAAAGTTGAGTTTGTCCTACAACCCCACTTGATTTTTTAATATTTGATAGTCTCGCTTTTGGCCACTAGCTCGCCTGATGGTATGCGATGATATGGTCTACGATGAAGCACGCTTGCCTAGAAATAACCTATTCACTCTTGACCTAAAGACGCCAAGGTTGTAGCTATCAGGGAACAAAGACACCGGCACAGAATTCCGCTCCTTAGTTGTGCGCACAATGAAAAGTATTAGAAAAATTCTTTGTGCGTATGGGTGGATTGTCCACCATGTACCGATGGCGCATGACCGTACCTTTACGTTAGATGGTTTTTTACCTATAATCCAAGAATGTCTGTAAGTTATTTACTATTCTACTTAATCTTTTATGTACGAAATAGCGAAACCCCAATATGTGCGAGCACGACTCGCTTTTTACCACATTTTTGATATGGCAACCTTTTTCGCTCAAACTATCAATCTTGGGTTTAGTGGGCATTAATGATTAGAGCACAAACGATTTATTTTTTCACTTGAATGTACATTAACACATATATGAATTATTTTGGGTCATTTTTGAAGGTTTTTGTTCTCGTATTTATCAGTGTAATTTCATCTTAATGGCGTAATTATGAAGCTAAGTTGGTCGTTAGCCCGCAGTCGGATAACTGATGATGATACGTTATTTATACAGAGCTCTCTTATTAATCAGAATTTGATATACACTGGTCGATATAATAGAAAACCCTATATAATACACAATGCGAAATTTGTGTAAAATAATCTATAATACTCGCCAAACTTCTTGGCTGCCCTGAAGTTGGCTACAATGGCTGCGCAGTAGTAAATCTCATACACAAACAGCACCGATCCGTGCCTAGCACATCGGAAAGCCAACTTCAGGGCGGTCAAGAAGTTTGGCGAGAACTATAATTTGACTGATACATTTTTAGTTGCTGTTTAATAAAGCAGAAACCAGTGAATTAATATTGTATACTAATTTCAAATATTGTCAGCATGGCTGCCACATGACGTTTTTACAAGCTTTTATTTAACTTGAAATGTAATGTGCGTGAAAGTCGAAAATGATCCCAAGGGAAGATATTCCTGGAATAAAAAGTATCCTATGTGCTATTCCTATAATCTATCTCTGTGCCTTCATCCAGATCCGTTCAGCCGTTCTGGCGTAAAGAAGTAACAAACACACTCACAAACATTTATTTTTATAATATTATATATAATATAAATATATATATATTATAGTGTGAAGTGTGATGTAAGTGTGCAGTGTGATGTAAGTGTGTTCGAGTCAAATCATGCAACTGAATTTTAGAGCAGTTATCCTCCACCGATTAAGATGAAATTATGCATCCACGTTTAGTTTAGATGACAATGCATGGTTCGCTAAGTGAAGTCATTCCAAATCCAATATGGCCCTGTCACTGACACTGTCACTGTGCACTGTCATGATATGGGTATCAAATGAAAGGGTTAATTTTGGCTTTGCTCGATTGGTAGCTCATTTCACTTCCTAGAAGTACCTAAGTATTGGACTTTTTATAAATCGTTATTACTGATATAATAGTCTAATTTTGAATCCTAATATTAGAGGATCTAGACTCCAGAGCATTTTATGTCAAGATTCGAAATTAGATTATTAGATATTGGTTGGAGTACTCGAAACGGGCGTATTCGTCCGAAGGCGGGGCGGTCTCGACATCTTTCATTACTCGGTTAGCCCAAATTCAGGTCGAGTAGTAGACCAGTGATATAGTTGCTACGCAGTAATTAAACTAACTATCTGTGAACAAAAGCTCTGAATCCTCAGAACACCTGTCTAGGTGTTCTGTGGATTCAGAGCTTTTGTCTCATCATCGGATCTCAGCGACCGCTGGTCCTGGGTTTGACCCGAACACTTCGCCAACATTTTCCTCTCGCAAATATTCTAAGTAGCGTATTTACCCTTAGGCAAAGAGAGCCATGGCACAAATTGGAAGACTGCGGGGGAAGGACGCAGCTGCCTCTCACAGCCTAACGTTTTTTCTAGAAAATAGCATGCCATGCTCTTCGCCACCCTGCCACCCTATAATTTCTGGTCTGCCAAAATAAAAACAACCTATCCGAGGCCAGGTGCTAAATTATTCAAACTCGTTTTTTTGTTTGTTTTTGGACATCGTTCCATTTATTTTTTATTATCTAGTGCCTCGCGCTGGACGACTATCTCACCTGATAGTAAGAGATGATGTGGTCGACGGGAAAGCACGCTTGCCTATAAAAAAACCCATTCACTCTAGACGTAAAGGCCCTAGATTGTAGCTATCAGGAATTCCACACTAGCGAAGCACCTTAATTCATATCGCCCGGAGGGTGAGGGGGTGGGGGCGCTTAGTTATATGCCACTGAACATTCTAGTGTCATTTAGGCTGTTATTAAATCAAATCATTCGCTCGTTCCAAACTTCAAGCGCCCAATAAAAAATAAAAGAAATGATTTTGTGAATGTAGAAAATAAAATGGACACTATTTTGCTTCAGATTAGCAACTTGCGGTGAAGATATCGAATCGCCATCTCGGTTGGCTGAACTAAGTAAGTAAACAAATATTTTGTAACTATAATTTAAGGCAATCTCTGTGTTTTACAAAGAATATATGGCATTACACCTTGTATTTACATAGTATTGTAAGCCTCAGCTTTCTTATGGATTTTTATGAATCGAATTCATTTACCTTTTACCACTTAGCACTTATTAGGCCAACTCTTTTATGTCTTAAAGGTTTCCTTCCACAGGCAGACACGGCGCCACAAATGCGACAAACATTTTTATAGAATCCATTTCATGAACCTATCAGTAAAAAAAAAAGCTATAACAACGCTTTATCACATTGTTGGGTCACACCTGTCTCCTGGACCCTTTATTACATTTGAAACACTACGTCGGACAGTAGTATTAAACCTTTGAATCAACCCTTTGTAAATGAGATGAAAATTGTGACGTAATTACCTAATTAGTTGTATACAAACAGGTTTAAACGGATCAATGTGTACCCGGCTAGGATTATACACCTTCAGAATTACCTTCACGAGAGCAGTTTAATTAAAGTATTGAGGCTTTATTTAAGTGTCGGTTAAGCCTTGTTTAGACGGGGAGAATTTGTCGCCAGTCGAGAGGCAAGAAAGAACTTTACAAAACTCGCCAAGCGATTTTTGCACTCATTCGCTTACACTATTTTTTTATATATTAGGCTATACTGTCCCACTGCAGGGCAAAGGTCTCCTCCAAATCTTTGCAAGTATTCGTTTCATGTGCCACCTCGGAGTCCTCGGACCAGCCTCTACAGAGTGCGTCTAGGTCGTATCACCACCTCTTTCTGGGCCGGCCTCGGCGGCGCCGTCCACCCTCAGGCACCCAATATGTGGAGGCTATTCCCCAGCGGTCTCTGTTCATGTGGCTAACGTGACCAGTTTACAATCAAGCGAGATAAAACTCACTTATGATTATTTATTTATTTAAGTATCTATGTACAACTTTACAGGTCACTAAGGTAACAACCTAAGGTGTTATACAGTGCAAATAACACTAGAAAAAAAAACACGATACTTACAGGAATTAGGCAGCATTACTTCATAGTACAAAGTGGCTGCCCGCTGTCTGTCTGTCCCTATGTATGCTTGGATCTTTAAAACTACGCAACGGATTGCATTGCACCCGTGCGAAGCCGGGGCGGGTCGCTATAAAATATAAAATAAAAATTATGTTATACAAGACTGGCGGTCACAACTAGAGACGGCATTGTTAAAACTAGAGACCGCATTGTCAAAACTAGAGACGGCATTGTCAAAACTTTCAATAATAATAAAGCTTGTCAGTGAGTGTCACCATTCAATCATAGAAATTGACGGCCCATGTTAATCCTGTTGTGACATAGGCAGCCAGAACATGTGCTCCGTGTATGTAGTCTCTACGAGTACTAGTATTTGCTGCCAGAGCTGCAATTCCAAGCTCTGTTTACGAAACTGTCACTGTCATTCTAAAATTCGAAATTCAGGGTTGAGTTTATGCCTGGATGGCCCCCACAAAAAATATAGTTCACTTGTAGATAAATACAAGTGATAATAAGAATGTGAATATGAAAATGAAAATCTATGTGAACATACTTGCAATTTCGCTTAGTAAAAACCGACTTCCAAAACAAAACACTACAAAGCAAAAAATAACTTTCTTTTCCTTAGTCGGTGTCTTTGTTACCTATAGATTTTAATTTTTTGACACCGATTTCGGAAAAGAAAGTAATTTTTCGCCTAGTAGAGTTTTTTTTTGGAAGTTTGTAAAATGTTTTTGCTAACATGTTTTTTTATTTTTTTCTTTTAGTTTTGGTAGGTACCTCAAATTACCATGAAAATCTTTTATTGACAAAGTACATGGCACGAAGATTCAAATAAGCCCAAACAGGATTAGGATACATTGTTTTATTTCAGAGTTCCAGTGCCTACCTTCCGGCTTCATCATCAGATCAGTTCAATGGTATCATTTTCATAACTATCAATTATTTATAAGTATTTGCTTTATCATAGTCGGTTAACTATTCGACATATCTTATACCCGTGACATACTTATCAATAAGGAGTTCTAGTGACGCTCTGTCATCTTCTTCATCAGTTCCACTTCATCAAATGATACTTTCTGAGTGCTAACATTGCAAACGTTTGATTGATGAAAATACCAAAATCCTCGATTTCTCCAGAATCCCATCATCAGATCCTGAGGTGATGACAATGACCACCTGGGATTAATATTTGTTTCGTCCCGATTTTTACTTGCAACACCGTTTCGGTGGGCTTTCAACGATTTTGACAGATGACACTACACAGTCGAAAGAGAAAGTTTAAAACGTGAACACGCGGAAGTCGGGGTTTTGTCGAAACATATCTAATCGAGACGTGTTTCACCCATTGTATTTGTCAATCGGCGTTGTGGGGCGCCCCTCAAGTGGGTTTAGAGTATAGTTTCACGCGCATCAAAGTGCTTTTGCGGGAAACGTGCTGCCTGGTGGACGCCGGCCGGATTCTTCAGTTCAGACAGCCGTCAGTCTATCCCTTATTGTCCTTTATTATATATACTCTCCTATCCCTAACCTCACGGCACGAGCTTGATCGACGCCCAGGAGTCTACCGCAGGAATCTAAGGTAAGTACGAATAATATTACCACTGCCGCGAACCGCGGTTTCGTGGGATACGGTTCTGATTGGATCCAGGAGTGGCACGCTGCTAATGGGCCCCAGTGATGAGCTCCTGGCTTGGGATCCGCATTACTGTATTTAACAATACTCTTTCAAACAAAAAAAAAACCAAATCGGTCCAAACGTCTTTGAGTAATCGGGGAAAATACATAAAAAGCAACAAAAAAAGATTCCGACGAATTGAGAACCTCCGACTTGTTTTGAAGTCAGTTAAAAATCGCTTATCGGTGTGATATAAATCAAATTGCATCGGATCATCAAGAATGGGCCTAAATCCTAAGTGACCAATACTCGATCCCCATTAAAACCACTCAACACTAGTAGTGGTCATACAATTAAAACTATCCAGATTGATAGCCGACCACTAACAAACACTCGAGTGCAATCTATTGAGTGAGTGGCTTTTACTATCTTATCTAACAATTGAATAACTGAATAAATATTTTATTATACAACAGCACTAAAACTGAAATAGGTTCAGTGCTATTACTCTTCCTGTCGTCAAGGACAAGCCTTGAATAGACCATTGTTAGGGTACCGTACCCTTAAAATTAAAGAGGAAACCTTATAGGATCGCTTCGTTGTCCAAACGGACAACGAATCAGGAAAAAGGGATTTTTCATGAATCGTGAACCGTTATTTTTTGTAATTTCCACATTTCGTTTTGGTATTACAAACATTAATTTGCAGCAGAAGCATCGATCTATGTGCGTTGCAGAGAAAAGTTCTATGATTTGTTTGTAAATGATTAATTGTTCAACTGCAAAGTTGAGTTTGTCCTACAACCCCACTTGATTTTTTAATATTTGATAGTCTCGCTTTTGACCACTAGCTCGCCTGATGTTATGCGATGATATGGTCTACGATGAAGCACGCTTGCCTAGAAATAACCTATTCACTCTTGACCTAAAGACGCCAAGGTTGTAGCTATCAGGGAACAAAGACACCGGCACAGAATTTTATTCCGCTCCTTAGTTGTGCGCACAATGAAAAGTATTAGAAAAATTCTTTGTGCGTATGGGTGGATTGTCCACGATGTACCGATGGCGCATGACCGTACCTTTACGTTAGATGGTTTTTTACCTATAATCCAAGAATGTCTGTAAGTTATTTACTATTCTACTTACTCTTTTATGTACGAAATAGCGGAACCCCAATATGTGCGAGCACGTCTCGCTTTTTACCACATTTTTGATATGGCAACCTTTTTCGCTCAAACTATCAATCTTGGGTTTAGTGGGCATTAATGATTAGAGCACAAACGATTTATTTTTTCACTTGAATGTACATTAACACATATATGAATTATTTTGGGTCATTTTTGAAGGTTTTTGTTCTCGTATTTATCAGTGTAATTTCATCTTAATGGCGTAATTATGAAGCTAAGTTGGTCGTTAGCCCGCAGTCGGGTAACTGATGATGATACGTTATTTATACAGAGCTCTCTTATTAATCAGAATTTGATATACACTGGTCGATATAATAGAAAGCCCTATATACACAATGCGACATTTGTGTAAAATAATCTATAGTACTCCTCAAACTTCTTGGCCGCCCTGAATTTGGCTACAACGGCACAAACAGCACCGATCCGTGCCTAGCACATCGGAAAGCCAACTTCAGGGCGGCCAAGAAGTTTGGCGAGAACATATGACTGATACATTTTTAGTTGCTGTTTAATAAAGCAGAAACTATTTATTTAATCTTGTAATATTTCAAATATTGCCGGCATTGCTTTCACATGTAATTTTTATTCATTAGCTCCTGAGGCTTTAGGCAAAATAATATTCTGTCAGCAATTGGTAATTGGTTTACCGCGTTATAATTCTGACACGTGATTAATTTTGACTTTTCACGATTGGTAGCTCATATCACTTCCTAGAAGTACCTAGATATTGGACTTTTTATAAATCGTTATTATTGATATTAAAGTCTAATTTTGAATCCTAATATTAGAGGATCTAGACTCCAGAGCATTTTATGTCAAGATTCGAAATTAGATTATTAGATATTGGTTGGAGTACTCGAAACGGGCGTATTCGTCCGAAGGCGGGGCGGTCTCGACATCTTTCATTACTCGGTTAGCCCAAATTCAGGTCGAGTAGTAGACCAGTGATATAGTTGCTACGCAGTAATTAAACTAACTATCTGTGAACAAAAGCTCTGAATCCTCAGAACACCTGTCTAGGTGTTCTGTGGATTCAGAGCTTTTGTCTCATCATCGGATCTCAGCGACCGCTGGTCCTGGGTTTGACCCGAACACTTCGCCAACATTTTCCTCTCGCAAATATTCTAAGTAGCGTATTTACCCTTAGGCAAAGAGAGCCATGGCACAAATTGGAAGACTGCGGGGGAAGGACGCAGCTGCCTCTCACAGCCTAACGTTTTTTCTAGAAAATAGCATGCCATGCTCTTCGCCACCCTGCCACCCTATAATTTCTGGTCTGCCAAAATAAAAACAACATATCCGAGGTTTTTTTGTTTGTTTTTGGACATCGTTCCATTTTATTTTTATTTTTTATTATCTAGTGCCTCGCGCTGGACCACTATCTCAACTGATGGTAAGAGATGATGTGGTCGACGGGGAAGCACGCTTGCCTATAAAAAAACCCATTCACTCTAGACGTAAAGGCCCTAGATTGTAGCTATCGGGAATTCCACACTAGCGAAGCACCTTAATTCATATCGCCCGGAGGGTGAGGGGATGGGGGCGCTTAGTTATATGCCACTGAACATTCTAGTGTCATTTATTTATTATATTCTTTATTGTACACCACACAAATATATATACAGGACAAAAAAACATAAAAGCAAGTGTACAATGGGCGGTCTTATCGCACAGGGCAATCTCTTACAGACAACCTTTGGATGGACTGAACGAGAGGAGAGGAATTTAGGGTTGTCAGTGTACAACATATCTTAAATAATAATACTTAGCAATACTTAATAATAACATAAAATACATACATACAATAATACATAATATACTAATAAATAACAAAAATATCATAGAGAAAGGAGAAAACTAATTATAGTGAAAGGAAATGCTCCTTCACCATTTTTTTGAATGTTGGTAAGGATTGAGCACGCCTCACTTCAATAGGTAATGCATTCCACAAACGAGCTGCTTGAACTGTAAAAGATTTGTCGAAGAAGGATGTGGAATGCATACGTATACTTAATTTTAGATTCTCCGATGATCTCAAGGACCTAGAATGTGTGTCACAAAGGAACTGAAAGCGTTATTTAAGATAAAAAGGACTTGATGGATTAAAGAGCACGTTATATAGCAAAGAAAGTATGTGGGCATTCCGGCGAAGGCGAATAGGAAGCCATTTGAGCTTGGTTCGAAATTCGGAAACATGATCATACTTGCGCAAGCCAAATATGAACCTAACACAGAGATTTTGAAGTCGCTCAAGCTTGTCCAATTGGTCTTGGGTGAGATCAAGATAGCTGGCATCAGCATAGTCCAGGATAGGGAGAAGTAGAGATTGTGCTATCGCAATTTTAGTGGTCATGGGAAGAAAATTACGAAGGCGTCTAAGGGAACCAGCAGAAGCAAATAGTTTACGACTAACCTCCTGCAGCTGTTTGGTCCAGGAAAGAGTGCCGTCGATATATATCCCCAGGTTCTTCACAGTGTGAGTTATAGGAATAATAGTATTGTTGAAAGAAATCTGGGGAAGTGACGCCCAATCAATCCTAGAAACAGTTCGAGAACTACCCACAACAGCCACTTGAGTCTTAGTCGGATTGATCTTCAACCCAAACTCAGTGCTCCAGTCACCTATTCGAGCCAGGTCCATATTAATAGTCTCAATAGCGTCAGATAACTCACCCAGAGGGGCTTGGGTATAAATTTGCAGATCATCAGCATACAGGTGGTAGAAAGAAGATAGTCGTTGAGTGATAGCATTAATAAAGAGTGCGAAAAGTAGAGGAGATAAAACGCCGCCCTGCGGCACACCGGCAGAGGTGTGGCACCAAGAAGAGAAATATTCCTCAATGCAAATACGCTGCCGGCGGCCAAACAGATAACTATGAAACCAGTCAATTACCGAAGGAGATATGTTAAAAGAGCACAGGATGCCCAGCAAAATGTCGAAATCAACCGTGTTGAAAGCATTGCTAAAGTCAAGCAAAGCAAGTACAGTTAACTTGCCCATTTCCATGCCTGACCTGATATCATCCGTAATGTGCACAAGTGCTGAGGTAGTGCTGTGTCCCGGACGAAAACCAGATTGGAAGGGATTTAGCAGTTTTTGTTTGGAAAGGAATGAGCTAAGTTGATGGTGGACAAGTTTTTCAAGGACTTTGGATAGGAAAGGAAGAATAGAAATGGGACGATAGTCAGAGAAAGAAGCAGGATTAGATTTTTTGGGTAGAGGAATAACTTGGGCATCTTTCCAGGCTTGTGGGAAGACACCACTGGAAACAGAGAAGTTGAGGATGTAAAGGATAACAGGAAGAATATCATCAAGGATGGGGATAATCATTTTACGGCTGACACAGTCACTACCAACAGCATTGGAAGTAATTGATACAATACTCTTTTTAACATCACAAGCAGTGAATTGTCTTAAGACAAAAGGGGGAAAATCAGGTACCGGAAGGTTCGAAAGATTACTTAGCGTAGTAGCTTTGGTAGCCCTATCCAATACGGGTGAAGTAGAAAAATGACTATTAAGTAAGTTGAAATCCAAGTCCTTAGGAATCGTGTTATGAGACTTTTTTCCGATACCTAATGATTTGAGAAAATTCCAGACCTTAGCTGGATCACCATTCTGAACTTTACTATGGATATGTTGGCGGTTTGCGATTCTACACACCTTGCTGCAGTGGTTTCTTATTGAGACGTATTTTTCCCTGTTGACGTCATTGGGCCTAATTTTAAACTTAAATTTCGCAGCTGCTTTTTTACTTAGTAAAAGTTTAATTTCCTCAGTCAACCATGGCGCTGGAAGATGCTTAACTCTCACGGCTCGAATAGGTGCATGTTTGTCTTAAAGCTGAATTAGGGTAGAAGTCAAGATTTGAACTTGTTCATCGACGGATGAGGATGTCACCAGCGGTGTCCAGTCAATGTTACTGGCATCCTCTCGAAGACGATCAATGTCCATGCCATCAAAATTGCGAAGCAGAAGAGTTTTGAATTTATGCTTAGGTGGTCGAATTTTATATGAAGTGAAAATTAGATCATGGTAGGAAAAGGCGTCAGCTGAACATTGACCATGTTTAGAGACATGATCTAAAGATGAGACAATAATAAGGTCGAGAAGTGAGGGAACAGAATTAGGAAAATGGTGAGTGGCACCAAGATCGGGAATAGAGAGATTGACAGATTCAATAATATGACGAAGAGAAGAGGAGCGGGAATCTTTTTTAAGAAAACATGTATTAAAGTCGCCCATTATGATACTATGACTGTAAGAGGGAATTAAGTCTTCCAGAATTCGTTCGAAAGAGGAAAAGAAATTAATCCGAAGAGAAGGGCAGTAGTAAACCCCAAGGAGAATCTTAGAATGATGCAATTCAACTTCCAGGAAAAGATGTCCACCAGCGTTCGGCGGAGGCGGCTGTGTGGACATACTAACAATAGAAAAAGGAATATAATTACGAAGATAAATGGCCACCCCACCACCACCACCGACCGCACGATCATTTCTGATAAGTTGAAAGCCTGGAAGAGAATAGGAAGAAGAGGCAAGACAGGGTTTTAACCATGATTCTGAAATAAGAATTGCATGAATATTTTTACAGTCAAAGCTTGCCAGCATATCGGGGAAGTGGGCCGGAACACTCTGGGCATTTATGTGGACTACATTAAAGTTCTTCGAGACATCGGAAAAAAGTGAGACAAGAGTGTCAGCTAATGAGGGAACACTTTCATCATCACTATCCAAAGAATGAAGCGAATCAGAATTACTGCTACAGTCAGGGCTGAGCATAAATATAAAAATAAATATAAATAAAAAGTACTTACAATTAACTACGCGGTTAATAAAAAAAAAAATCGTCCACCTGCCAGTTGACTTAACACATGAATAAATAAAACCAAAACACAAAATTCAATTCAATCTGTAGTCCAGGTATAAAATAAAAAAAGGAAAATATAAATAAATAGTGACACAAAAATTAAAAATAGGATCGTGTAACAGAGCAATATTATAAGTCTAAATGTTCACATTTGTCAATGCATTTTGGATCGCAACATGAAGTGACAGATTAAGAATATGACAGTGACATTGAAGACATGACAATTGACGCAATTGACAAACAGAAAACAATATTATTACACTAAGGGTATTAAGAATAACTGCGAAATTATAGAAAAATGGCTAATTATCTACTGAGAAAAACAATACACAAAAACTACCTGGACTACTAAAAAGAAGAAACAACGAAAAATCTATTTTCTGGCCACGGTCCGTTTGTTTTTTGTTGCGGCTATCCTTGCCACCACGACCGGCTGAACAACGCCCGGCTCCGGCTGTCCAGAGACCTGCTCCGGCTGGGCGGCCATCAGCTCCGACTTCTGCGCGATCCTATTGAGCTCGGCTAAGGAAGTCACTCGATGCCGAGATCCCTTCGAATCAAGAACGAAGACCGTTCCCTCCGAGGTCCAGCATTGGGTCACTCCAAATTTGTCCCGCGCCGCCATAAAGACGTTGTGCCTGGCTTTAGTGAGGAACTCCGACATTGTTATACCGGACCCCTTCAACTTGGTCTTGCCGAACCAGATCCTACTGCGGAGTGCCACATCATGCAGCTTGAAGAGGATCGGTCGGGGCTTGTGGGTTGTGCTGCGCCCCATCCTATGACACCTTTTGATGCCAGATGTATCTAAATCAATGTTCAGATGCTTTTTAACAACTTGAGACACCACCTGTGCAGTCTCCTCGTCTTGCTCCTCCGACACCCCATGCAACAACCATCCAACAACATCCAATCACATCCAATTCTGCGCCAACATGGCAACTTGCTGCTGCAGAGTATTGAGTGCCTGTACAATAAATGCTCGGAACGTTGCAAACTCTGCTGCCAGACCCGAGGCGGTGACTGCTGTGGTGCTTGGTGTTTTCAGCTCCTTCTCAAAATCAGACATTCTTTGGCTGAAGATGTTGCTCAGATCTGTGATGGTGCGGTTGATTGCCTCCATGACGTTGAAAATTTAAATTTTGTATTTTTAGCAGATAACACTTGACTGGCAGGTAGTGATGATTAAATATCAATTTTTGTCATTAAATTATATAAATGTTGATTATTACTATTATTAATTTTAATTTTAAATATAGAGAAAAAAATTTGGTTGTTTCACTTTTGACTACCCACTAATTTAATCATGGCAATCATTTTATCAAGTGTCATTTAGGCTGTTATTAAATCAAATCATTCGCTCGTTCCAAGCTTCAAGCGCCCAATAAAAAATAAAAGAAATGATTTTGTGAATGTAGAAAATAAAATGGACACTATTTTGCTTCAGATTAGCAACTTGCGGTGAAGATATCGATACCCCATCTCGGTTGGCTGAACTAAGTAAGTAAACAAATATTTTGTAACTATAATTTAAGGCAATCTCTGTGTTTTACAAAGAATATATGGCATTACACCTTGTATTTACATAGTATTGTAAGCCTCAGCTTTCTTATGGATATTTATGAATCGAATTCATTTACCTTTTACCACTTAGCACTTATTAGGCCAACTCTTTTATGTCTTAAAGGTTTCCTTCCACAGGCAGACGCGGCGCCACAAATGCGACAAACATTTTTATAGAATCCATTTCATGAACCTATCAGTAAAAAAAAGCTATAACAACGCTTCATCACATTGTTGGGTCACACCTGTCTCCTGGACCCTTTATTACATTTGAAACACTACGTTGGACAGTAGTATTAAACCTTTGAATCAACCCTTTGTAAATGAGATGAAAATTGTGACGTAATTACCTAATTAGTTGTATACAAACAGGTTTAAACGGATCAATGTGTACCCGGCTAGGATTATACAATTACCTTCACGAGAGCAGTTTAATTAAAGTATTGAGGCTTTATTTAAGTGTCGGTTTAAGCCTTGTTTAGACGGGGAGAGTTTCTCGCCAGTCGAGAGGCAAGAAAGAACTTTACAAAACTCGCCAAGCGATTTTTGCACTCATTCGCTTACACTATTTTTTTATATATTAGGCTATACTGTCCCACTGCAGGGCAAAGGTCTCCCCCAAATCTTTGCAAGTATTCGTTTCATGTGCCACCTCGGAGTCCTCGGACCAGCCTCTACAGAGTGCGTCTAGGTCGTATCACCACCTCTTTCTGGGCCGGCCTCGGCGGCGCCGTCCACCCTCAGGCACCCAATATGTGGAGGCTATTCCCCAGCGGTCTCTGTTCATGTGGCTAACGTGACCAGTTTACAATCAAGCGAGATAAAACTCACTTATGATTATTTATTTATTTAAGTATCTATGTACAACTTTACAGGTCACTAAGGTAACAACCTAAGGTGTTATACAGTGCAAATAACACTAGAAAAAAAACACGATACTTACAGGAATTAGGCAGCATTACTTCATAGTACAAAGTGGCTGCCCGCTGTCTGTCTGTCCCTATGTATGCTTGGATCTTTAAAACTACGCAACGGATTGCATTGCACCCGTGCGAAGCCGGGGCGGGTCGCTAGTAAAATATAAAATAAAAATTATGTTATACAAGACTGGCAGTCACAACTAGAGACGGCATTGTTAAAACTAGAGACCGCATTGTCAAAACTAGAGACGGCATTGTCAAAACTTTCAATAATAATAAAGCTTGTCAGTGAGTGGCACCATTCAATCATAGAAATTGACGGCCCATGTTAATCCTGTTGTGACATAGGCAGCCAAAACATGTGCTCTGTGTATGTAGTCTCTACGAGTACTAGTATTTGCTGCCAGAGCTGCAATTCCAAGCTCTGTTTACGAAACTGTCACTGTCATTCTAAAATTCGAAATTCAGGGTTGAGTTTATGCCTGGATTCCAATTTTAAAAAGCGAAAAGCTCATCTTGAACACGTATCAGTATCGTATCCACTTTTATTTTACCCTATTTGAGGCGATAATCGCTCCTAGTGATAAAGAGCCCGTATGTGTATAATGTAAAGGCGTATATTTCAAAAGCAATTAGTGTGAGAAATTGCCAGGAGTGAATTAAGCGTATATGTGATGTAATGGAAGTGATACTAACCACACGGAGGAACAATTACCAATAATAGAGCCTCTGTTATGATAACGTGTAGACTGGACTATATGTGTTGATACTTGGGAACAATACACACGTACTCCCAGAAGAGTAGACTATTTTCTGAATATTCTATGTTTAAGTTTTTATAAACAATAAAAGACCTGTAAACTGAAGAACATAATAGAAACTTAGTCTACCGATAGTTTTATTAGTCAGAAAATCGGCATGTAGCTCTTTCAGAACAAGTAAATTTGTGCAGACCATAATTTATTAAACACTAAGAGCCAATTTCACTTATGAAACTGAACGCAGTCAGCACGCCTAAACAGTGTTAAAGAGAAAAGAAAGAAAGGAAAAGAGTTTATTTGTGCCAGTTAGGACGCATACCATAAAATGAAAAAAAAAGAAAAAAAGAACTTAGATACATACAAATAGAGAATTTATCATAACCGCACAAAAGTACCATCGCAAAGCATATTGACACTGACAACTCTACATTGATGTGCTGATCTCGTTCAGTTTCCTTGGTGATATTGGCCTTTGGTTTACTCGTACGATACTTATCTATATATCAGCAAACAAAAATAAACCGGCCAAGTGCGGGTTGGACTCGCGCACGAAGGGTTATTGCAAAAAACGGCGAAAATTCACGTTTTTTGTATGGGAGCCCCACTTAAATATTTATTTTATTATGTTTTTATAGTGGCATAAGAAATACATCATCTGTGAAATTTTCAACTGTCTAGCTATTACGGTTCATGAGATACAGCCTGGTGACAGACAGACAGACCGAAAGACGGACCGCGGAGACTTAGTAATAGGGTCCCGTTTTTACCCTTTAGGTACGGAACCCTAAACACCGACCAAGTGTATGGCGGACGTCGTATATTTAGGGTTCCGTAACAATTTAACAATATATAGGTATTTGTTAGTAAAATATACGTAATAATAAACATTATCACCAAATTTCAAATTCATAGGTTAATGGGATGTTAAAAAATATTCGGAACAAAATGTGTGACAAACAGACAGACGGACACGTGAGTGACAGTAATAGGGCTTCGTTTGGATCCTTCTCGGGCACGGATCCCTAAAAACTCATGCACTGCATGCGCAAAGGTTTAAAATCAGATTAAAACTTTACTACAGACGGAGAGCACGCGAACGTTCACGTACTTCTGGTCAGACCAGAGCAATTACATGACTCACGGTGCCCACTGTCCTAAGAAGAGCCAAAGACAGAGTGGCTTGGAAGCAGGTCGTCAGTGACTCCGTCAAAACTTTCCAAGTCGTGAACAACCTTCAGCAATGAAGACAACGAATAAGAATACACTCACACATAGACCAAGTGACAAAACGCTATTGTGAAAACTTAACGATCGTTTAAAATTAAAATACTTGGAATCAGACCTTAAGACATTCTAAGAAGGTCTTCTCACATTACATTGTAAATAGTTAAACATAAAAATAAAATATATCAAAGACCCTTAGAAAAACCGTTTATGTTTCAAGTACCAATACAATATTGTAAACTACAACCAGGTACTTCAGCACGGTATTGGCAACACACGAAATTGATGACGAGGCAATATCGATAAAACTGCTGTAAGTGACCTGAAGACAAAATAATTGGCCCGGCAAGAATTGCTGACGTAGCGTTTCAAAATGGAACAATCACCTACGATACAGGTGTACTGAGCATCTTATCCCCATTTTCTCGAACGTAAATTAAAACAGTCAAACGTAAATTGCTGTGATTGGTTGATTGAATTGTCAAGAGTCATTAAAAAGTGTAGCATAGTGTCACAATAAATGTCAAAACTGAGTAAGTGTATCGCACATCTGTCTCAAAGAAGACACTGCCATGTCTCTTGAGACATCAACATTATAATAGTGCTCACAAGTTCTATACCGTAAATACTTATATGTATGTACGACGCCTCATTTAAGTGGCCACTGAAAGTCATCGGCACGCTGTGGGAACCCTATATCATACCCTCACCCCCCTATATACCCTTCAACGCAGCATCATGTTGAGTGGGTATAATTGTCACAGTCACGATGCGCATCTGCCAACTTTTTGTGTAGATCTATTCTGTAAATAATTTAAAAGTAAAAATATTTTTAAGACAAATTTTAATGGACGAAAAAGTTCGAAAAGTAATATATCGCTTGTCAATAAATGATATATCCAATGTGCTCACACACGATGATACTATATTGTCTGTCTGAAGAGTTGCTATTGCCACCTTCCAGCTCCATCATGAGATCAGCTCCGTCGTATTATTCAATGTTATCAAAGTGACATGAGCAAGCCAAGTTTCAGCTCAATCGGCTGCCAGGAAGTGCTGTATACATAAAGCTTGTTTGTATTAATAACAAATCTGCGTTTCTGATAGCTACAATTTGGTGGTCTTTATGTAAAGAATAAATGTGAATAGGTTAAATCGATCCCTTCACCCGTATTATCGCTAACCATTAGGTGAGATATTGGTCAAACGCAAGCCTATCTACTGCTAGTTCATTTCGCTTACGTTTTCACGGTGAGATGTTTTACAGCATAGTACTACTGTTTTTATGCTTAGACAAATAAACAATATTTTTTCTTCTTTTCATCTCCACATATTTCATAATCGATCGGCCGTTTTACGAATTTCGGTGTCCCTGTGTTTATTTTTCTTCGTCTTCTTTGGCCTCACTAACGGTTGGCCGCCTAGGTGGTTCATTTGAGCCGCCAGCCACCTGACGCGGTTGGAATAGCGGCTGACCACCATGGCGGCCAACCATAGCATAACCAAGAGAGCGGGACCCATACATACATCAACGGTGGCTCGCCGCAAACTAAACCGCCCATAAATCACCAGAGTGTATAAGATGGCGGCTAGCCACGAAGCGAGGAGCGGTCAACCACCGCGGTTGAAATTTTGTGGCGGATAAGTGGTTAGTGCGTGCGTGCGTTGCCAGGCCTCCCACCTGGTGAAGTTTGCGGGGATCCGCTGGATACGGGACGCACGGGACCGGCCAATCTGACGACGCTTGGGGGAGGGCTATGTCCAGCAGTGGACATCTTTCGGCTGATATGATGAAGTGCGTACGGTCACAAGGGGCTGCATATTAAAATGGAATTATGGCTAGCCGCGCGGTTAGCCGTTCCCGCGGTTAACCGCTAGTGCGTAAGGGGGCTTAAACGAAGCGTGTAAAAAGTGCTCATCCCAAAGCAGCTGCCTTGAAAACAAAAACTTTGCCTAACGGGACCTTTTTATTTATCCAAATTGGTCATTTAATAAAATGGTCACAATTTTCGAATATTTTCTTCCCATACTTTGACAGTCCTTTTAACGCAATCCAAACCTCAAAGACTGGATGTAAAGGTCGAAGTAATTTCTAGACCTTTTTATAGACTTGTTAGTAGGGTTCTGAAGCTTAGTGACCACTTTGAACTTTGAGGCTTCGTCGCCCTTTGAGAGTTGATTACGATGTAAACCTAATTTTATGTTTGCGATTCAGTTTTACATGAGCGAAGTTGATTATGTATTGGAAGATTAATTAGGTTTTTATTTGAACTTAGTCATTATTGAAGGAAATTTACTATACTATGAGGTGGACAGGGTGGTATGGAAGAGGAAAACGTGTTGCGCCAACCTCAAATAACAGGGGATAAGGGCAGGAAGATGATGACTATTGAAGGAAATACACTGTACCTCATATCACTTTTTATAATCATGTCTAAACTATACGTATACATACCATACAGATACAATACACAATGTTAATGAGACAAAGGGCCGGACATAACTGGCCAGGATGTCTGCGGCAGAACACGTTTTTAAACTAAAATAATGATATTGAATTAAAATCTTTGTATTAGTACCTAATCTCTGGAAGCCCTGATTCGATTATCGGTGTTCACAGAAATGCTATAGCCATAGTTTACAAAGAAAATGGTGCCTGAAGGTAATGTCACAGGAGTTCAGGTGAAAAAAAAACGTTAGTAATCTTAATTTATATTCCCTGGACCACATTTAAGGTTACACTAGTCGATCATTATTCCATACAAACGTAGTCTGGCGTTTACTCCACTGTTTGACGATGTACGTTCAAAATAAAAAATATATCAATTTGTTTAATCATTATAAAAACTAAATTATTTGAAACTTATGAGCGTCGAAAGTTCCATGGTGACAAAACGGCCTTCATAAAGGGATTATTAATTCAACAATGCAAATAATTTTATTATGAAAATATACATTTGTCGTTTTTTCATGATTCAATATCTAGACTCCCAAAGGTCTGTTTAGAAAATTTCGAGCCCTCTTTTTCGTCCTAAATCATCATCCATTTCGATACAAATTTGCAAAAAAGCTAATTCGTACGCAAACTAGCTTCTTACTGCTCATCACAGCATCTTTCTCTTTCGCACGTGTTGTCGGATGAGATAGCATGCATTTTAACCTCGCGCACGAAATAGTTCGTGCCGTCGACTAGTGGAACCTTAAGATAAATATCTGCCCACATATTCCTACACAATCTTCACGTACAAAGTCATTTTCTGGCAATAACAACCAATAATAAATAAATAGATCTACCTATATTAGGTACAACCTGCCCAGAAACCATATTACAAATAGAATTGGCTAATTCAAGACACACAAAGAGACTCGATTCCCCTTTATAAAGGTTTACGAATGCCAGTTATTGGATAGGACAGGTAGATGCCATAGAAAATATAGTAGCAGAAGTTCAACTCCATACATTGAGAGAAAACGCACGCACACATAGACATGCTTCACGTACAGCAAGTGCAAGCGTACGAAATTTATTTGTGATCGCTTTATGTACGCATCTATGTGTTTGTGCCAGTTTTTTTTTAAAGATTTACAATAAAAGGAGGTTCTTACTTCTTAGTTTGACCCGTATGTTTGTATGTTAGTCCGCGATTTTCTTGCGTTTGGATGAACCGATTTTGATGCGGGTTTCAGAAAAGAAGTTGTTATATTCTGCAAAAGGTTTTGGTATACAACAAATTGATAACCCGTGACGTCGTCCACTTGGATCTGGTTATGTGTATGTATGTTTGTATGTATGTATATTTGTCCACACATTTATCCGAAACTATTAATCGGATCATGATCATTCTTTTTTATTGGACTAAGTATCTCACCTTAGGTCATAGAGCAAGTTTCATCAAAATCGGTTGGGCAGTTTTCAAGATATGGATCATAAAACTGAACTCTTTAGCGTCAAACAGCAAGAATGTGTAAATTAAGTTATTAAATTTGTAGTGATGGTGAACCAAAACTAAAAAGAGACAACTTAAAACTTATTCGTAAAAAAATGAACCGACTTCAAAAACAAAACACTAAAAAGCGCAAAATAACTTTCTTTCCGGCAGTCGTTGTCGCAAAACGGTAAAAACTTGAGCTCTAAACACGCATGTGTGTACCTGTTTTTGCTCATTATATGGAGTCAACCTTCTGTACTTTTATGGCAATAAGGGTTATAGTATTTATCAAAAGGGTGTCGATTACAGAGAACATTCTCCTTCTTTATTTGATTAAGGAACATTCGCTAGGACAGAATGTTTGGTTTTTCTCTCGTCTGAATTGGATATCTAAGTAATCCAATGTAGGTACAGGTACTCGTAAGAGCATACATTTATTAGGGTTCCTTTTATTTCTGCCTCAATAATGAGAGTAAGTAATTAGGTAATAGATTAAGTACTTACCCTTATTATTTAATAGATTAAGGTATCCGTAGGTGAACTAGGATTACCGATATAGCCCAAAGAATTGCCAAACTTAAGTGGCAGTGGGCGGGACATTGCTCGCAGAATGTATGGTTTGAAAAGTTCTGGAGTGGTGACCGAGTACCGGAAGATGCAGCGTTGAAAGGCCTCATACTAGGTGGACTGATGACCTGGTTAAGGTTGCGGGAATCGGAAGATGCATGAGATCGGTCAATACGACAACGCCTGGGCGGGGGGAGGGGTCCAGCAGTTGACGTCTTTCAACTGTAATAATGATGATGATAATATGCCAAGTTTCATGCAAATCAGGGGACTAAAAGCTATTAGAGCTTTTATAAAATTAAAATAATGAAGTCTTTAAGTGTTTTGTTAATTTTAATCTTCATATGTTAAATTAATTAAACCTGGCACCTTTCCTTAATGTATTTCATAATGTATTTATTTCAAACTAGCTTTTTCCCGCGGTTCCGTTCCCGCGGTCTATCACGGTCACGGACAGTCTGAAGCTGAGCATATTTCTGAGACTGTAAGCTAAGTAGGCATCTTTAGAGATGGCCTTACCACCACGAAGATCCTTTCACCAATGGAAAGCTTTTCTATAGCAGGAAAAATAACAAAATCAGGAGATAACACACGTTCCCTGTACGTGACCCACATGTGAGGCATTTTGAGCATTTCTCTTTTTTTTGCCATGTTTTCAAAAAGTGGCCAAAAATAAAAATATCAATGAATCGCTTTTATTTCTTGAAATCAAATAGTTTATTTCATAAATATTTTGATTTTTCATAAGGAATCCTATTTTATTCAGGATTTATTTTAAAATATATAATAATCTAAATGAAGGTAGGCCAAATGTTCTTATTTTGTTACTCCTGAATTGTTAAAAATACTGTAAACTCGCAAATTCTTTGACTATAATATTTATGTTTCTTAAACTTCTAGATAAATTGAATAAAATCATCGCAAAGAAATAATAAGAAAAGTGAAAAAATATTTCTAATTTGGGTGCTTTATTTTTTTTTGTTACTTTTAACCTAAAGTCAATTAAATTTTTTGATTATATGAAGAACAAACAAAATTGAAAGATTTTGTTACTTCTTATAAAAATGTTGAGTAAAATTGATTTTCTTTACAAAGTTTTATTAATATAAAATAAATAAATAAATACATAAAAGTGAGTTTAAAGACAGGAGATTTTAGGGACAGTAACAAAAAAGGAGTAATTGGTAACAAAATAAAAACATAAGGCTGGGTCTAAATGTCTATTAGAAGGATTAAAGTTATGAATAAATAAAAAAATGGATTAGTGCTTAATCATAATCAACGTTTGATAAACTATAATCCAATCAGTCTCTTGTTTTTTCGTATTTCTTTTAATTCCGTTTTTGTTAGCTAAATTTTCCGCTTATACGTTACTACCCCAAAGTAACAAAAAAAAAAGTAACGAAACAAGTGTTTGATTTTTTCAAAATATTATTGTGGTAGTTAAAATTGCAGTTGCGCCTATTATTTTACACTAAATTTTAATGGAAGTTAATTACTATTGTATTAAGATAAAAAGAGTGGCAAAATATTGTCAACTTTCCTTGAAACAGTAATAACAAACGCCGGAATGAGATTCACTCTAAAACGAGTACGTGACGTGCAATCTAATTTCTGGAACAGCAACTGACACAATACATCATAATAGCGGCATTTAATGGCATCTACGGTGTTGCTCGTTCAGAAAAACATTGCTAAATAGAAGTTTATTAATATTTTACACACGAAAATAGGTAACAAAAACTGATATCCATTTTTGGAACTTTCTTTGGGACAACTTTAAAATTCATTTTTCTACGTAATTTATTAACCAAATTACCAAAAGGCAATACAACGTGGACCTTTTTACCTTGTAATACGATTTAAAATCAAAATCTCAGTATAGTGTCTTTGAACCTTATCAAAATTAATCGAGTTTGAAATTGCCAGTGGTAGACTGGGACATACGAATTTTCATACATTCCAATTTTCGACAGTTTAAATTTAAGTGATTTTTTCTTTAAATAATGTATTTATGATATTTGATAAAATATTTTCTGCAAATTTTAATTACAATTTTGCTCCTAACCAAAACAGTATCAGTAATTTATAAATTACGCCAAAGTTATTCATCAACAATATCATGGGACATTCCAAAAATGTGTAATGGCAAAAAAAAAGAGAAATGCTCTTTTGTGGTTTAGATGAGGCGTGAGTGCACCACATGTAGGTCACTCCCCCGTACAAAGTTTTAATCTTGTCAAATCTCGCTCGTATGAGTTAAAGCATTCCAATTGCCTTACATGTGTGGCCTATGAAATTGTAAATATAAACCTTGAAACAATTGAGGGGTTAAAATCGGATCACTTAGAATAGAATAGAAAAAATCATTTATTCGACACAGTCACACCACAACAAGCACAGAGTAAAAAAAAAGAATAGGAAAATAAAAAGTACAATCATAAATTGCGCTGAGCGTGCCTATACCGAAACGGTTACCAACTCAGTTTTCTCGGCGTCAGCCACCCAGCGCTAATTTTCAATTGGTACCCCACAGCAACACACGGACGTGGGTAACAAAATAAAATAATTGTATACCTACTTCACTTGAAATTGAATTGCTTTTGTGAATTGAATGAAAACCGTACCTAAGAACACGCATCCAATAAGCTTTTAGAAAGCAATCAAAACCAAATTGAACAGATAATAATTCAATTTATCGACTATACAATTTATTGGAGGTAAAATCAAATAGCACTATACATTGAACAGCTGTGGTAATGTAAACATATCGTCCTAGAGTAAGGTCGTTTAATTCTGAAGACAAATAAAGGGATGATACGGAACATCCCTTAATTCAATTATGTAACTGTTGTGGTGAAGACCCTTCGTTGGATTCATTAAGAAAGCATTGTATGAAGAGATATTTTAAGTAAATTTTTTGTAACACTTAATTGCTGGTTTAATAAAAATCTTATATAATTTTTATAGAAGGTATGATATTTAATTGTCTTTTTATTTCGGAGAATGTATGTTTTCTTTTTTTATTCGATTATGAAAAGTATTTATCATCCCACGGGAACACGCTAGCGGAATAAAAAAATCTATCATAATGTCCTTCCCAGGGTCTCAAACTATCTCCATACCAAAATTTTATCTAAATTGGATCAATCATTTAGTCGTAAAAGGTAACAAACAAACATAATTACTTTCACATGAATAATATGAAAGTAAGAATTGAATATGGTCAAGCTCATTGATTATTTGGGGCCAGATTCGTAACATTTTATTATTTTTAACAGTTTTATAAATACTTTCTACAGAATAACATGGATAATTTTAAAATCCAAAATGTTTAATGTTAGATTTTAATTTAACCTTAGGATAATCTAGTAGGTAACTAGTTAAGTCTACAATAAAAATTATATTTATATTTTAATTTTTAAAAGTATAATACGAGTACTTTGTGAAATATAAATAATATTTATCACTACCTACCAAGAATAATATCTAATTTGAACAAACAACTATTAAACTTATCGCTACTCCAAACACTTGGAAATACAAGACTACCTACAAAATGGAAAATAATAAATTTATTAGTTCATTCTACCGTCCTACCTCAAGATCTTTGAAGAAAAGCTTCTAGGATATTCTTTTTTGTAATTAATTTATCAAGAAACTAAGTTTTGAGTAAATATAACCCCGAGAAGTGATACCTGGAAATTCAGCCTCGAGATTTCCTTGTTGATTTTATATTTACGTCATATTAAAATGAACAAGCTTTTATATTATTATGTTATTAAACAAACAGCAGAAAATGTAAAATAAACATTACATTATCATGAGACACAAACGTATGTCCAAATTTTCTTGGGATTTAACCATAACTAGTGAATTGTGGGTGTGCTATTATAGGTGCCCCTCTGTATAACCCTTTGGGAAATACAGGCTTGATGTTATGTTGATTCTATTAACAATTACACAAATAGAAAAAGAAACACATTTTAAATCCCTATACGCCGGGCGACCGCGGGCGGAGTGGCGGGCGCGGAGAGGATACTTGCAGCAGTCCAGCTGATCACTGCTACATTCACCGCAATCCTGGGTGCGTGCCTTCTTTTGCCTTCAACCCAGTTTTAACTATCGACCGTTTTGTTATCTCTTTATGTAATAGCAATCCTGTTAAACACCAAGTCAGTGTTTGTCCTATCAACATCATTAGGGCGTAAACCACCCCCTTCCAAAATAAAATAATATTATCTAGAATACATAGCTGCACCTGAACGCAAACTAATATGTATTAAATCCAGTTCAAACTTTGCTAGATACGAGTTCATTTTGTTAACAAGCCACACTGTTCTCGATTGTACGACTGTTAGTCTTTTGTTTGCATCACAATGAGTTAACAAAGGATGCCTCTAATACAGATCTTTGTAAGGCATCCGGCAGTCAGCATCGATTGACCTTTTGTATTCGTGTGTGCCTGGTACTTCTAGGAGTAGAATGCACGTTCCAGTGTTTTTATGGATGAAATTAGAACAAGGAAATAGTTAGATTGTATTCAGGATGAGTTTTTCATGTGGGCGTGGACGACTAAATCCGAAACTATGAATAATAGTGAAAAATACTCAAGGGAGCCAAGAGGCCGATTTAATATTTGGTAAAAATTTGGTATTTCCTCAAGTTTCCTGTATGACGTTATTTCCCAGATCTTTATCCTTAATTGTGATACTATCAACAGTTTCGATTATTTGCTAGGAATATTGATTTTTCAAAAATCCAATGTTTCAGTGTTAGTTTTCATGAAAATTGCCCTCGCGACTCCTTTGAGTATGTTTCGCTATTCCTCATAGTTTCAGATTTGGCCATCCACGCCCACTTGAAAACTCATTCTGTATAATAATATATGTACTTTTTCGAAAGGAAACCTTAGTAGGTACAAGAAAATATTAGTACTTAGTTACAATATCTACTTTAAAACCTAAAAAAGGGTACCTACTTTAAGAGTAAGACCTATCATCTATCACATATCTTGCGGTTGGTGTAAAATTATTCCTTCCTAAAATCACTCTAATGGGGTGACCATATTAGCATATGAACCCTGTGTTCTCTAGAAAGAAAACCAAAAGATCGTCTGTCAGACAGAATGGATTGATAGGAAATCAGAAGCGGTTAAACAATGATTTTGTTCAAAGAAACCTTGTCATGCGTATCTTAACGTTCACACTGCTGGGACACTGGCTTTCTCTCTTCGAGAGGAACTGGTCTCTTGCCACATTGAAGAAACAAAGTCAAACCTAAGGCAAAATGAGAAATATAAAACAAAATTGTATGAAAGAATATTTTTGAAAAATCTAAACCGAAAAGTCGGAAATTGCACCCGTGTATAGCCGGAATGAATCACATCTATATATAAAAGGCAATGTCCCGACCGACATATCAACGCCTAGCCTAAATCACTAATGATAGAAGTTTGAAATTTTGGGAGGATTTTGAGTTTATACTGTAGGCGTCATTTAAGAAAGGATTTCTGGAAATTCATCCCCTAAAGGGGTAAAATAGGGGTTTAAAATTTGTATGAAACTCTGTCATTTTTTATTTCAAATGAATGAGATGTGGTATTTGGCGTCTAAGTATAAAATACGTCTATCAGGATTTTTTTTAATTTCATCCCTTAAAGGGTTAAAAAGGTAACACCCCTTTTTAACCCTTTAAGGGATGAAATGTTTTTTTGATGAAAAGTTTGTATGAAAAATATTTTTTTTATTATTAAAATTACTTGAAATTTAGTATTTTTGCTCTTAAATTCAATTAAAGAAAAGGGTATTTAAGGATTTTTTGAATTTCATCCCTTAAAGGGTTAAAAAGGGGTTATAAAGTTTGAATGAAAAATAAATTGTTTGTTATCAAAATACTGCACAAAAATATTATAGAGGTCACTGTGATTACTGGATGTACTCGGGGGAATCAGTTTTATACCTCGAATACCACTGGTACCCTCTGAATATGTCTTTGAGTTTAAACGATTACAATCGAGGTCTGCTTTGCAATGATCATAAAGAAACTCAGGGTCAGTCATTAAGGCAAAGACTTAAAGGAAATTACTTCGCACACGGGCAATTCTACTTTGCCTGTTCCAGAGTCAGTACTAATAGCAGCCTGATCATTTCATTTATTTTTATTTCATCAGTTCTGTTTCGACACTTGTGAAGTAAACTGATGCAAAAAAACGTTATTACAAAAAAAAAAAAGAATTAATGAATTGACTTCCAAATAAAAATACTACAAAATGAAAATAAGTTTAATTTCGGCAGTCTTTGTGCCTGTTTTTGATTCTTCGTTATAAGGGTAGTCTTCTGCGTACCCCTTTAAAGCGTACTGGCGTGATGTTATGTTATGAAATGGTATTAACAATAAACAGACATGCGATTGCAGCAATCCCGAGAGATTTGCCGTTATTAATTAAAGAGTTCTGTTGTATATCTCCGAAGTTCTTCATCAGATCTTTACCAAATTATAATAGGACCAATTTTTTTACATACTCTTTCAAACAAAAAAAGAATTTTCAAAACCGGTCCACAATTGACGGAGATATCGGTGAACATACATATTAAAAACATACATAAAGTCGAACATAGAACCTCCTTCTTTTTGGTAAGTCGGTTAAAAATTTAAAGCAAAGTAGCTTTCGACTATTTGTAATTTCCCATAGAAATCGATCCCACGAGACCGCCGGCATAAAAGCCCAGCGCTCTCTCTTAGAACACGAAGGCAGTTCCCGCCAAAACTGGAATAAACGAAACAGCCAAAATCATGTAGTCCACGCAGGCGAAGCTGCGGGCGGAAAGCTAGTTATTAATATTATTATTTGTAAGTATGAATATACATTTTTGTATACATGATGTTATTCGCGTTTTTGGTCTAATTCGGACCTCCATCTCTCCTCAAAGGCTTGCACCTGCCGCTACAGGTGAAACCAGGCGTGTTTAAAGTGACGTTTGAGGTTAGTCTAGTTTCGCACATACCAATAATATCGACAGATAATAAGCTTACTGCCAAATCGAGGAGTTCATTCTGTTTTAAACGTATTCCATCGGAGTTCCAGGATAATAGGCGAAGTTCAGCAGAATTAGACATGTTTACCGAGATGAGTGAGTATAAGCATGACCTTTTCTAACCAGGATGTGCAAGCAGCAAATTGGTATTTTATATTTCTTAAAGCTAGCAAAATGTCAAGCATATCCTTGGTGGTCTCAACATTGAGATCACACGTAAGATGATCGACCTGAATCTGGGATTATGCTGGTGCCACGTTGTTTGTTCCTACAGTAGGCCATGTTGGTGTTGGACGAAACATCAGACTTGAAGGAATTGCCGAGGGCATCGTTTTAGGTTGTAGTATCAAAGGTACGGGCTTACGCTCTAAGGCCTTCTTCTTTTCGATGCTTTCCAGGTACGCCAGTCGTATTCTGCTCTTTCAATATTATGCTGGGTGAGCTTTATTACAGTTCCAGCAATGAGCAGGCTCTGTATGGTCAGTCTTAGGGCAAACAGCAGTTGCATGTGGAACCACACACTTCACGCAGCGAGGAGGCCTGTTGCAGTTATTGGATGCATGTCCGAACTCCTGGCAGCGAAAGCATTGGGTACCATGAGAACGGTTAGTCTTGAATTTGTTGATGGTCACCACACAGCTACACAGATATTTTATTTGCCGAAACTTTGTTATATCAGCTCCTGCTTCCAGCTGCACCAGAAAGGGTGGACAAGGATTGTCACCAATGCGAGACTTAATCAGTCTTATTACAAAAAGCGGTTTAACTAAAAACCCAGGTTTAAATCTCTATAAACTGTGGTTTACACAAAAATGATATTACAAACAATGGTTTAGCGATAAACCATAGACCAAATCAAGGTCTAACGCTAAACCTCGGCGGCCCCTAGTTTAACGATGGTCTAAGTCATATCTGTCAAAGTTTCTCTTTTAGGTTAAAGCATCTTTTTTATTGTGTTGTGTTGTTTTTACCCGAAAATGGATATTAACATGGTTGATTTAATTAATATTGAGGATATTACTTTTTCCTCTCTACTCCAATTCTCAGATCGTTTTTTTTTGTTGGTCCATCACAATATATTATTATATATATTATTAACAAAGAGGCAATTGTTCTATTAGAGACTTCGTTATCTTAAAAATGCCAAAGTTTAATGGACTTTGTTCAGCTTGCAATGGTTTTGTTTAATGGTATGGTTTCATATAACGCGCGAGAATGTTACGTTTCGTTACACGTCCGTAGATGTATTATTAGTAATTAATACGAATTTAAGTAACTTGCTTAAATCTAAACAAAACTTCAATCGATAAATAAAAAATGTTTATATCCATGGAAAATAACAAAGTCTCAATAATTTTAACACTCCTAAACATCATATTATCAAAACGTTTTCTTTTCTGGGCATACGGAACGTTGCAATAGAATGATATTATGGTGAACGAATGATATTTGTATTAATTTGTGGTTGATGTATAGACAATGGTTCAAATGACGGTACTAAGAAGACCAAGGTTTTTTTGAGTTTTGTAATACGAACAAATTTAGACCATGGTTTTGCAGATAAGCCTGGACATAATAGTACAGGTTTAAACCATGGTTTAATTCGTTTTTTGTAGTAAGACTGTTTAAATTCATCTAACTTTTGATAGAGTGAACCGATTATGATGAAACAAAAACTAACTAATACTTCAAGTTACGCATAATTTTTATGTATAAAAGTTATCTACATTGGTTTCATACATTTTACATGATGCGTGCACAAATAAACAGACAAACAGATAAACAGACAAACAAAAATTTTAAAAATGCTGGATATGTGTTCTGTAGGTTGTTATCCTTTAACACCCTGGCAAATTTGTTTTTTTTTTAATTTTCGATATACAAAAACGACTTTTCTACAGATTTTATTATATGTATTGATTGATGATTGATATTGATGTTTCCTAAGTGTCATTCATATTCATTATTTACTAAATATTTAGATAATAAAACACTAAAATATACGTCAACGAGGTAGAGACCATGTATGAGGATATCTCCCAAATCTTCAAAACTCACTTCACCGTTATCATGGGGGACTTCAACGCGAAGCTGGGCAAACGAGACGAGGATGAGCTGCAATTGGGGTAATTTGGAGTTGGACGTCGGAACCACCGGGTTCACAAACTGGCCAGTTTTATGGAGAAGGAGAGCCTCTATATGATGAACTCCTTCTTCAGAAAGCGTAAGCACAGGAAGTGGACCTGGCAGAGCCCTGATGGTGCAACTAAATCGAGATCAACTTCATCATGTTAACCAAGAAGCAAATGTTCAATGATGTCTCCGTGATCAATTCAGTGATTAACGGGAGCGATCACCACATGGTAAGATGCACATTGATCATTTATATTAAGCTTGAAAGGTCTCGACTGATGAAGTCTACGCTCCGTCCAGCTCCAGATCCAAAACACCGAGAGCTTTCAGCTCGAACTCCAGAATCGTTTCGAGTGCCTAAGAGCTCTGTGTACGAATACATAGATGGATTCGTGGATGCTGTACATAGGGTCGGTACATGGTTTATTTCGTTTTTTGTAATAAGACTGAATGGGTTTCACTGAGGCTCCACCGAAACCAAGTTTTCCAGCTTCTCTGGTAAATCCTCTTCAACATACGCCGGAAGACCGTGAATAACAGATTTCGGTACCTTTTCATCTTTTCTGGTGAAAGTAACAAAACAGGCATTTTGAAGTCGGAGCCCATCTTTAACTGCCTGATGCCCGTCAGTTGTGTGACAAATAACGGCCACCTTGCCTCCATTTCTATATTGGAGGTGAAAGCGATTCGTCAGTTGAGAAATTTGGCGTTTTAAAGCTTCATGTGTCCAGTTGGTCTTCATGTCCAGGATGATAGGTGGAATATGCCCGGTCTTCATTACTTGGGTTGTTGCTTTCAAGTAATAAGCATTCCCAGAAGATTTGGCGACTCCATCTACTGGAAGATCCTGGAATTTGTTCTGCGTTGGAATGTCTCGGGTAACATCGAACTTGGACTGTTTGGCTACAGCCGGCCGCCTTGGCGTTCGCCAGTCATCTACATTTTCAGTTGCTGGTCTCTTGGAATTAAGACTGCCAGTTGAGTCCGAACGTTGAAGGTATTTTTCCATTACTACCAAGAGGTATCGCTATCGGACATTTTATCGATAGTTTCGAATCGACTCTTGGAATCACTACTTTAAGTTAGGTAAGAACGAGAAATTGTAATAGCGAGCGTGCACACGAGACAAGCGCGAGACGCGAACTGAAAAACAGGCACAAAGACTGCCGAAATTAAACTTATTTTCATTTTGTAGTATTTTTATTTGGAAGTCAATTCATTCATTCTTTTTTTTTGTAGTAACGTTTTTGCATCAGTTTACTTCACAAGTGTCGAAACAGAACTGATGAAATAAAAATAAATGAAATGATCAGGCTGCTATTAGAACTAACTTTGGAACAGGCAAAGTAGAATTGCCCGTGTGCGAAGTAATTTCCTTTAAGTCTTTGCCTTAATGACTGACCCTGAGTTTCATTTATGATCATTGCAAAGCAGACCTCTATTGTAATCGTTTAAACACAAAGACATATTCAGAGGGTACCAGTGGTATTCGAGGTATAAAACTGATTCCCCCGAGTACATCCAGTAATCACAGTGACCTCTATAATATTTTTGTGCAGTATTTTGATAACAAACAATTTATTTTTCATTCAAACCTTAACACAAGGGGTTAACCCTTTAAGGGATGAAATTCAAAATATCCTTAAATACCCTTTTCTTTAATTGAATTTAAGAGCATAAATACTAAATTCCAAGTAATTTTAATAATAAAAAAAATATTTTTCATACAAACTTTAACACCCCTTTTTAACCCTTTAAGGGTTAAAAAGGGGTGTTAAAGTTTTTTTTATTTCATCAATAAAAAAAAATCCTGATAGACATATTTTATTATTTTAAACTTAGACGCTAAATACCACATCTCATTCATTTCAAATTAAAAATGACAGAGTTTCATACAAATTTTAAACCGCTATTTTACCCCTTTATCCAAAAATCCTTTCTTAAATGACGCCTACAGTATAAACTCAAAATCCTCCCAAAATTTCAAACTTCTATCATTAGTGATTTAGGCTAGGCGTTTGATATGTCAGTCGGGACATTGCCTTTTAAATATACAGGGTGTCCCAGAAATCGACGTCAAGCCGTAAATGGGTGATAGACCAAGTTATAACAGTTCTCAGAAAAATACGAAAAAAAATCTATCTCATGTTTTTAAAAAATTATGTTCACTTTAAAAATTTACTAAAAAAAACATTTTTATTATTATGTAATCTTGAATAATGCTTGTGTAGATTTTTGCCTAAAATTTAAAGCCAACTCCTCCGACTTAGAAGAAAATTAAACTTTTTCAAAACCAAATTATTCAAATTTACTGTTTCGCCCAACTTTAACTGACTGTACTGAAAAAAAAATGTACTACGCTAGTTTGGCAAGTAACATGAAAAATTGGCGCATTTAATAAGGATTCAAAAATGGTGTAACACTTGCTAGATTACGTTTTCAATAATTGGTCAAATTTTATTTTGTAAATAGTATCGGTTTTTACCCAAAATGTCCATACTTCCTTAAAATGACTTTAGCTTACCTAAAGCTTTGCTAAACTCCGTTTCTAATTCGATAGAGACGAATTCTATTTCTTCTAAGTAGGAGGAGTTGGCTTTGAATTTTAGGCAAAAATCTACACAAGCATTATTCAAGATTACATAATAATAAAAAAATTAGATAAATTATGGGATTTGTAGCAATTGGAGTTAAAGAACCATTACAGGGATTGATTTTTTTAGTAAATTTTTAAAGTGAACATAATTTTTTAAAAACATGAGATAGATTTTTTTTCGTATTTTTATGAGAACTGTTATAACTTGGTCTATCACCCATTTACGGCTTGACGTCGATTTCTGGGACACCCTGTATAGATAGATAGATACACTTATACAAATAAAATAGACTAATAAATACTTCAACAAATACCAATAAAAAACGAGAAACCTGATAATTAATACAGTTAATAAATACAATATATACAATTACTCGTTTGTCCCTAGATGAGAGCTATTTATTCTGACTCAAATAGTGGTTACGAACTCATTCTTGACAAAACGAGAGCCCTCCTGCCTTGGAAAGCGTGCGCACGATCATTTGTAGATCTTTGACAGTCGTTACGGATAGTCAGCCTAAAATCTGATTCCAATCTGGCCAAGGGGTACCGTGTTACCCAGTTGATGGATTGTAGAGGTCAGAAAGGCAGTCGGTCCATGGAAAACACTGATATCCAGAGCTGAATCTGTTTAGACTGGAAATCGACCCTAATAAAGTTTGGAAAAGACTGAGCAGATTTATTGTAACTTGGATGCTGAAGTCAACATCATCATCATCATGTCAGCCGAAATATGTTCACTGCTAGACATAGGCCTCCCCCAAGCGTCACCACATTGACCGGTCCCGTGCGTCATTCACCAGGTCATCGGTCCACCTAGTGGAAGGCCTTGCAACGCAACGTCTTCCAGTTCGGCTCATCAGTCGATCACGCAAGGAAACTCCGAGCATAGCCTTTTGGGTGACTGTAAACTTTCTGATGAGGCCCATTGTGAGCAACCACGTCTCAGAGCCGTAGGTCATCAAGTCTGAAGTCAACAGGCAGCGTTAATCGCATCCAACATTTAATAATGTCTCGGAATTTGAGCCAAGTCAGCATTCCCTTTGATCATTTCAAATTATAAGTAAAAATTTCACCGCTCTGCCCTACCTACTAATTACGTACGTAATTCAATCAAAACAAATTAATTACAGGTCTTCCTGCCACAAAATTATAATCTCTTCCTCAAAGTTAATTATGGTTCAGAAACAGACTAAACAAAAAAGAAAAAAATACGGGAAAAAGGAAGTAATGACATTCTTTTTTATATTTTTATGACCAACTGGCATTTATTGCGGCGATTTTTGGCAAGTCCATAGTCCCAGTAGTAGAATTCTTGCAGTTGATGTGACGATTCATAGGTTTGGTACAGACGTAGGTATTTTATAAAGAAAGAATAAATAATAATTTATGTAAATTTTTTATAATGCTTTTCGCTCTAAATCGTTCTACTAAATTGGAACACAGGGAGTATTCCAATTTAGTAGAACGATTTACCTGATGTACCCTGTGTGCTGGATGCTATAAAGCCAAGCAATCTATATTTGACACGTATTCAGTCCATCACTAACTACCTCCCAACTCTGTGAGACTAGACATATTAAATCTGTATGCATCTAACGATAGCAGGACGAGCGACTCAAACGTAGTTAGTGCTGCCCGAATACGTGTCTTACGGATGCCGATTCCGGCCTAGCTTCAGTTTAATTTCACGGGCTATTGTGAGAGTGACAAGTTGGAACATGCTTGTCAGTTAACTTGCGAACATGTCCCTTTCCACCGCTCAAATTGTGGTTTCATTTCATTTGTTAATTGCTTTGTGAACCTACCTTGTAGTTATGTCCATTATTGTACAGTGTGTCAGAGCATAGTAGACACATCGGCTGCAGCATTGTCAAAACTTTTCATACTCTAAATTGCGAATACGCTTTGGCTGCGCAGATGGCTATCACTGAGATTGACGCCATGGCTGAAATTTAGTTTGCAAGGCATTTATTATTAGACGTGGGCGTTCCCTTAGTAACTCATCATGGATGTCATGGTTTTTAAGGATTTCTAAAAACGATAATAGGCTCTAAAATTAATAATAACAAATTATATTTCCGTATATTCGTCTCAATGCAAATACGTCGTTTGTTCTCATTAATTTATATTTCTATTATTACCGTTATTTGCTCCCGTTTCTGTTAAATTAATTCCTTTGTATTGAGGAGATAGGATCTGACGTGTGACGTTGAATGCCCTTGTTTTTATTGTTTTGAGTGGAAGCGTATTTTTGAAGTGTTAATATAAATTGCTCTTATTGTTTAGGTTGACGAACAAAAATATGTAATCAAAAATTTTCTAATACGATATTTTTTGTCATTTTTGGGGTTCCGTACCCAAAGGGTAAAAACGGGACCGCGGAGTGTTCGCAATACTAACACTCTGCGGTCCGTCTGTTAGTCTGTCTGTCTGTCACCAGGCTGTATCTCATGAACCGTGATGGCTAGACAGTTGACATTTTCACAGATGATGTATTTCTGTTGCCGCTATAACAACAAATACTAAAAACAGAATAAAATTAATATTTAAGTCAAAAAACATTCTTTTTTGTCGTTTTTGCGATAATGGTACGGAATCCTTCGTGCGTGAGTCTGACTCGCATTTGGCCGGGTTTTTTTTTCTACGCAGGTGTACCTGCGATATTTATTATTTATTTATTTATGAGTTTGTCCTCGCACTGAAACCCCTTGCAGCAATTACTCCAATGGAGCATTAACTTATACCAAACTAACTATAAATTCCAGGTTTCTTCTCGATATTTTTCTTCAGCGTTGTCAGTGATGTCCAAGATAAACACGATATACATGTCGTATAGTTAGAAAGTTCTTGCAAATAGAAGAAAACGAAGTAGGTCCACATCAAAACACACCCTCCTCATAACACACCACACGCTGCATTTACCTGGCTTAAACCAGCCTAAGAGCTGAGTAGTTAAAAAACTTTAAAAATAATAATAATAACCTTTATTATGAACAACTTACAGGGTATCTTTGAGGTGAGACTTTGAGACATTTATACTATAGACCTTTGATCTTTGAGTTAGCTCTCCTATTAGTCATCTTTGCAATTTAAGCCTAAGTAGTGGAAGCTTTCCCAATGCATTTAAAAAAGCTATAGTGATACCTATTTACAAGTCTGGTGATCGTAATGTACCTAATAATTATAGACCTATATCACTTCTTTCGGTTTTTGTCGGCCGCCGGGTAGCCACCAGGTACCCGGCACCGGCTACCCGGCAACCGGAGCGTGTGAAAAGGGAATTATTGCCTTTTTACACGCCCCGGTTGCCGGGTAGCCGGTGTCGGGTACCCGGTGGCTAATGTACGCCGTTACGTGTGAAAGCTAACTTACATAGCTGTACACTTCGACGACGGGTACCCGGTAGCGGCTACCCGGCTACCGGGACGTGTGCAAAGGCACTAAAATCCCTTTTCACATGCTCCGGTTGCTGGGTAGCCTTTGCCGGGTACCCGGTGGCTAATGTATAGCCATGTATATAAGCTTTCACACGTACCGTCGCACGTGCCTATACATTCGCCGCCGGCTACCCGGCAACCGGAGCCTGTGAAAAGGGACTAAAAGTCGATACATACGTAACGTGTTTTATTCCGGACGGAGCGGATCGACCCGTCCCATTCCGCCGTCCCGTCCGTGCACCCGTGACGTATGCTCTTTCGTATACATTTTATATGAAACGATATTTCCAAAACTTACTGTCCCGTTCCGTCCGGGAAAAAAACACGTTACGTATGCAGCGGCCTTAAAGCAGTGTCTAGAGGCTTAATCAGTAGATGCCTCTAGGTTATGTATGCAGAGAATATCTCGATAATGATGTATTACAGCATGAGATCGCATGACAAAGCGTTCGCAATTTATGCTCTACCCCGGAGGCCTACGATTTGCATAGACTACTAATTGGGCTTACAATCTAGACGCCTACGTGTGATTTCTGAGCATATTGATAGGGTAGACACTGTAGGCCCCTATGTCTTTGATGTATATTGTCTTTTGGAACCATTGTATGAAAAGTATATATTAACTGTCTAGTGGATTCGGTATACGAATAAATGTATCGTGTTGGAAGCTGATCCTGAGTATTTGGAAATTACACATTTGAATTTTTATTTTTGGACTATTAAATTATAAGTATTAAATTGTTACTATGGACTATTATTATTGATCTGTTATTATTGAATTAACTATGAGTTAATGTTAGTTTAATTGATTTGTCTGCCTTTTTTTGGTCTGTGTGAATTGTTAATTTTAATTTATCAAGTAATTATATAATTATTGACACTGCACGTGTTGGGTGAAACTGTAAGTGAAGAGAGTAAGTGTAGTAAGTAAATGAAAACGAAAGTATTTTTGATAGCGCATGAATTTCTGTAAAATTGAACATCATGCGGTGACGTATGCACTGGATATGACACCATTCGACTTTTATCTGTTTCCGAAGCTGAAAAATATTTCAGAAGTTAAAAATCCTCCAAAACTGAAGAGTTTATAGCCGCTACGGAAGCATATTTAGGAAGCTCGTAAGAAATGCAAATAAATAAAATGAAAAGTTGAGTACTCACTATTGCATATATAAGGTTACCCCAAAAACATATCGCTCCTATGCTTCTATCTTTCTATGTTAGGCTACGTTTTTAAACGGATCTCGTATTCTCCAAAGTTTGATGTCACTTTCACAATCGTTGCTCTAACATATTCAGATTGACAAAATCCAACTTTAAAATCGTTCTAGACGGTTAATGCGTTCCCAGAACCAAATTAGTCAAGTAAAATTAAGTTTATGACTTAACGCCTGTTAACAAGATTTCTGATATTATCTTGAGAAAAGAAAATGTGTTATAATTTCACTTAAACAACTTTTATTAACGAGCTTATTTAGTCGTTGTTTCACGGAAAAACATAAGAACTTTGCAAGTCAAATATTAGACTATTTATAAGATCTTAAATTGTGGGGATTTATGAAATGTGAAGAAACTTAGTATTACCATAAAGCACGTAAGCGGCGTCGCATTACTTACTGAGAGTTATAAATGTGTATAATGGTTCAGTACTTTATGTTATTAAAATACTAGCTTCTGCCAGCGGCTTCGCCCACGTGGGAGTCGAAAATTATTCCAAGAGCACCATATTCCTGGGATAAAAAGAATCCTATATGCTATCCCAGACTATAATCTATCTCTGTGCCAAATTTCATCCAGATCCGTCCAGCCGTTTGAGCGTGAAGAAGTAACAAATATACAAACACACACACACACACACACTCACTAACTTTCTCCTTTATAATATTAAATAAGTGTGAAGTATTTTATAAATCTTTTCCTGGCCTGAGGCCATTTTCTGTATAATCAAAAACCCGACTTACGTGGGATCTAACCCAGGCAAGCGCTTTCCTTTGTGCAAATGATTTCATCACCGCTGCTCTAAATAGGTTGAAGAAAAATATCAAAACATGTAAAAAATCGAAGACATGTGTCATCCACCAACATTTGGCACATTATCTCTCTCATAGATAGAGGAGACCTATGTGCTAGCAGCGGGAACATTTAAAGGCTGGTGATGAAATAATTAACAGATGTTTTTTCACCGAAAATAAAAGCAGCCAGGAAAAATAATATTAAGATTTATTTCTTAATGTCAAACTAAACTCAGATAATGAAAAACTCCTTTTAGGAACTTACAAAGGAGGTCCTAAAGTTTTTTTCTGTACCTGGCAACCTATAGTACCTCGGAAAATGTAAAGCGAATTTTCCTTATAATTTGGAGCTCCAAAAAGTTGCAGACGATTAACGGTGGCTTTAAATAAACACAACTTTTACGAGAACTATAAAAAATGTACGAAATATTTGAAGCTTGTTTTTACCGAACGCTGTCATAATTTTAAAGTAAGGAGGTCGATATGTTGTGGTGGCCTCAGTGAGTAAAACCTCGCCTCCCGTGCTTGAGGTTGTGGGTTCACAACCGGGCAAGCAGCAATGTGACTTTATCAAATTTATATCTTCTTTCTAAGTTTATCTTGGACAAGTTTGAAATCGCCAACCAGCCTGAAGTAAACTCGGTGGTCAATAGTCATGCCTTCTTTATATGAGAAAAGGCCTTTGCCCTGCAGTGGAACAGTTACAGGCTGGTATTAGGAGGTCTACAAAACATTATTCTTCTTAAAACCATTCAGTTTTAATAAGAACCCCACACGATGGGTTTGGAAGAATCAAAAAATTGGGACCCTCACAATATGGTGCCCAAAACTAGCCATATTTCCTTTTTTGAATTTTAATGTAGTCAGTGACACTCGCAAGGTTAAGACAAATCGATTGACTTAAGAACGCGTTGATCGATTTTGATATTATTATCAAAATCGATCAACGTTTGTCTTCACGCGTCTCTATAACGCCAAATAGGAACAAACATATATATAAACTTACATACGTCATACATTGGCTGATAAACACACGGATGATTCGGTTTGGGACAGATTCTACCCTCCTTCGGCAGTCAGATAAAAAGAAGAACCTGGCCAAAATTCAATATACTTTATAGGTAACCAATTAATCTCCTGACTCACAAATATCACTTCCAATCAATACTGCAAAACTGTTAACCCTCTGCTAAATAAAGGGCACTCCACGGGACACACCGCTCGCACGAATCGCAACTCCCCCGCGCAATATCGTAACTAAATCTGTTAATTACGTAAACGCATTACTGAAGTACAATTCCATGAGTCTTTAATTAATTAGACAACTGAGGTTAATTTTCCAACACGCCAATGACTGCACTAACTTGATTAAATTGATTAGTTTGCTTTAACTGAGCTCGAATATTGCATTACAGATAGGGTTTATTTTTAACCCAGGTGATTGTCAGATTCACCTCAATATGCGCGTCAATCTTTGGCTAATATTGTGTAACCGGGTTTTGTTCTTTGGTTTTGTTTTTATTGTTGCTACATAACCTCAACATCACGCCTATATTGTCTGAAAGTAAAGATATTGTCATCAACCGGACACCCGGTTCATCATCATTATTATATCAGCTCGGGATCACCCACCTCTTCCGGAAAGGTCACGTCTTTGGTAACCTCGTCTCCAACGCGTTTTTGTAGCACTTAATAGGTACACTTGAACTGGTAAATTGAGGGAACAAAATGGAATAACGGAAGACTATGCAAAGATAAAAGTTCCAGTATGATAGAAATTGCAGTATATTGGCATATACTGTCGCATAACTGGCAAACTAGGAAAAATATGAAGGCCTATGAGTATAATTTTGTTTAATTAGCTTCTGCCCAGTGATCCTCTTGATTTCATTTCACGTTCTTTCAGTGGTCTAGAAATGTCCTCGACCCCGAAAACAAAGACCACTCTTGCTCTATCATACCAATCTAATAAAATAATTTCATCTGATTGTTCAGCATGAATGATTATGCATGACTGATTATGTTCAGCATGACAATTGAACCCGAACCTAGCTACAATAAATTTGAAAATATAGGTAGGGTTGTTGGTAGCAGTTGGCTGGTCTGATTTCGGTTTCCAAGAAAAGTATAAAGTTATATTGGTAGTGAAATCCAAAACTGAATGCGCGTCTCTCGGAGGGAGAGCAGGTAGGCCGTACAAATTATGGTTCAAGAAAACAAAACGGAATGCCTGTGTCTCGGAGGTGGTGCATGTCAGCCAGTCAACTCCATACCACGTTCCAATGCCTCAGCCAGACAGTCCCAGCCAGGCGCCTCTTGAATGGTTGTTGATAGAATCTCATTTCGTCTAGATACATAAAACTGGTCTTAAGTCTTCATGTACATTGAGTTTATTATTTTCAAGAAACTTGAATTGAAATGAGGTTTCACTTGTAAAGTAATTAAATTCGCATGCAGACTGTAATCTCATACAATATGTCATCTGATAGCTTGCATGCAAGCTAATGTATTCTTAATGGAAGTTATGTGCTTGCATATGCAAACTACAAGATTAAATACATGTTCGATTTATTATAAATGCCGTTTAAAAATAACGTAATATGCCCCGTAAATGTTAACGTAATAACTATGCCCTACAAACCCTATAGTGGTGAAGTCCTTTAGAACAAAATTAATTTTAAGATCATATACCACACTTGACTATTTTGGGGACCTCAGAAGCGTTTCATCTCAAACTATGGCAGGATCTTATAATATGGAAGCCTACAAATAATATATCCACGGAAAAAAATCTGTCAACGAAACCCGTAAAATGAAAAGCTTGTTAAAGTGAAGACGCTAAACTTCTATAGTTGCGACGATCACACACAAACGATGAATTTGAATTTATAGGAATAGAGCATCAGAAAATTGAACAAATTTTGATCGTCTGAACCATTATTTTAAATCACACTTTATCTACTCGGTACATTAAAGTCAGTAAGAAGTAGAATTTATTTACTGCGAACCGGAGCCAAGCTTAGTATAATGTAAAAACTTGATGTATGAAATAATATTTTACCATGAAAGGAAACATAATGCATGGCGAGATTTTTGGCATTACGTTGACTAATGGCCGGTTTCTGAGGTAAGTAAGTATGTGCTTATCTCGATTTAAGCATCTGTCACTCTTAATCATGTTTTCTGCGATGCTGAGCAAGGTTTGAGTATACCTAGTCAAGTCATGCCAAAGTATACCTTATGTCATACAAAAAACCTACATTGACGTTCAATTGGGTTTCACAACTGAGAAAAACACATTTGATCATTCTCAAATTCTCAAACCGTTGTCAACGTTACATATTCAGTGTGGCCAGATTGGGCGACTTTTCGCCATTTAGGCTTAGACTCGGAAGGGTGGCCGAGGCGACCAATTTTTACGATCGGCGACTGATCGCCAATCACTCAGGACTCACGCACGAAGGGTTCCGTACCATTACTTAAAAAAAGGCAAAAAATCACGTTTGTTGTATGGGAGCCCCACTTAAATATTTATTTTATTCTGTTTTTAGTATTTGTTGTTATAGCGGCAACAGAAATACATCATCTGTGAAAATTTCAACTGTCTAGCTATAACGTTTCATGAGATACAGCCTGGTGACAGACGGATCGTGGAGTCTTAGTAATAAGGTCCCGTTTTCCCTTTGGGTACGGAACCCTAAAAACATGGGACTATTTTAGGCGATTTCGGAATAAGAATGTCTAATCCTCAGGAATGATGAAACTAACTGGAAATCAAAATGCTTTTAACAGTTCATCTCTTTTTTCATTGTACTTCAGTCGTGACAACACAGGGAAAATAAAGAAATGCTGAAAAATGTTTTATGCGGAACCAATAATGATTATTGTATCTAACGCATTAAAATGGATATTAGATTCAAGGGTGTTCAAGGCAACAATGGAAATTTACGTTTCGTAGAATGTTTCGTGGTTTTAATGAATAGTGGCCGTCATGAGTTTTTTATAAATGGAAAAACGAAATTTTCGGCCACTTGGGGCTCGTCAAATCTGGCTACACTGGTTACATTTGGCAGTTGATAGTTGACAAGCCCTTGCTTAAACGTTAATCAAGCGAAATAAATACAAAATAATATATAAAAACTTATAAAACGAGTGATGAAGATACATCCTTGTCTTCCTTAGAGATGCCTCAACGAAGATCGATGCGTGGCAAAAAAGTGTTAAAGATAAAGATATATTTATTTGCTCAAACACGTGTATGCATGCAAGAATAAACAATACGTGCATGCAGGATAACATAAAAAAATATACAAAAACTTCGGACATGTTTGCCACATACTATAGCGTGCAAATATTTTAGAATTGAATATCAATGAACAATTACGAATCTCAATTTAATCACAATAATTACAAAATGTCAAACTATAAAAAAAAACTGCATAAAAATAATAATAATGTCAAAAAAAAAAACTAATGTCAAATAAAGATGTACGTCAAATCTATGTAAAATATCAATCAAATTTAATGAACAATTACTAAAATGAATTCAAACGCAATAATAACAAAACGTCAACACTAAAAATAATAAAATATCAAACAAATGTCATACTAAAATGCATGTCAGATCTGTGGTAAATTATCAAATAAATGACAGATAACAATGTAAGTAGGTATGTCAAATTTAAATACAGTAAAAAATATCAATGAATTCAAATACGTCATTACAGTTAATAAAATCAAAACCCATCACAAAATCAATACAATTTAAATTAACTACATTCAAAATTTGTCTTTCAAAAATTCTGTAACATTATAGTATCCCTTACTAATTAACATTTTTTAAAGTTCTGTCTTGAATAAATTAATATTCATTATCTTAATGGAATTTGGAATTGTATTGTATATAAATGGGGCCATGTTCGACCTGAATTATCGAAAACATTAGATTGGATGCAAATATTTCAAGCACGGGTGGTCGATGGGGCTGAAAAGCCTCCCTCTACAGACCGATAACCAGGTTGAGTTCCAATGTATGAAAGACGCCCAGCACCGATTGACGTGGTGACGCTGAATGCTGAGTGCCGGGAAGGCCTGTATCCAGCAGTCTTTCGGCAGAAATGATTATTATGATGAGTGAGATCCTCAACAAAAATATTTAAAAGTGCCAGTTTTTGTGTTTGTGGTTGCCAGTGGCTTTTCCTGCGCGAAAATAGCGCGAACTATGTGAAAAGTGAAGATGGACCGGTCATATGATTCGCGATAACCAAAGGAAATGGAGAATAGCACCAAGATGTAGGCACAAAGTGTAAGCGATGGCGCGCTGTGGTATTGGCGAGTAGTTCATGAGAGACCCCAGTGGAAAATATTAGTGGATGCCTAAGCCAAGAGGCTCACTAAGATTAGGAACTTTTTATAAACTATAAAGATGTATTGTATAAACTACAGTTTTATATCTCTGATTTCAGAATAAAAGGCTTTGTTATTCCGTTTATTTATTATTATATCTATTTTTTATTATTAAATCATTTTATTATTAGTCATTGTGTTATTGTATTTCAAATGATATATTATCAAATACGTTCAACCATTGAGGTGTGATTAACCAATATCTAAACATACATACTTTCATACCTATATAGAATATTAGTAGGATCCTTTCGATAAGAAAAGGTTACAACGATGTAAATGTGTACAGAATTTGGCTTTTGTATGATACGATTTTGGTATCAGTACCTACAACAAAGATAATAAAAACAGCATGATAAGTCTCATTTATTTATTATTTTACAAAATTAGTAGGCAGATAATATATTGTTCGTTAACATATATTAAAACACAGTCCTCCTTCATCGGCACATATCCAATGGCACCGACCCTGGCTAATATTGTTTTCCTTCGGAGGCTCTTCGATGGCTAGCAAAGCCTTTGTTCTTGAATTGAAAACCCATGTTGTAACATTACAAACTTTATTGCAAAAGTCCATATTTGTTGGTAAATCACAATTGCAATCAGATTCCAATGCAGATGCACGAATTCTGTGTGTCGGTTCTCTTCCCTCTTGAGAGATCTTATGAAATTCTGAGTAAAATATTCTGTAGTTCTATGAGGTATCACAAGAACCAGCAACTGCTTGCTCTGAACACATTCACTTTTAGTAATTATAAGCTTAAATTCTTGATTTTGGCAATAACAAATTATATTAGATATTATTTTCTTTCGATAAGACATCTTTGACAAAATAAATACGGTTGCTATGACAATCTTGAAGTAATTGACTAGTGCCTACGATCCATTTCATAGTTACATAATAAGGTTGTATACATTTCAAATAGGTATCTATTAAATTGCTTAATTATGAAAAATCAAGTAATTTAAGATTATAACATATTTAATAACTTGTTTTTTTTTAATCTTGAATGAAGTAATATAATACTAACGTACTTTTTATAGCTGTATAAAATTTATATTAGTAAATTTTATGCAATCTTGTGATGTCTCGGATTTCTATTGTAAAATGGAACGTAAGGGTGAAAGAGAAAGTGAATGGATCTTTGACAGGTCCATACTTATGTAGGTACTTACTTAACTGAGCTAGGTAGATTCTCAATTGTGAAACGTAAAAACCTCAAACGCTTCCTAAATTATTTGACACTGATTTGACAACTGATTATTGCTGCTTTACTCAAATCAGAAACCAGCCAATAGTTTTACTAAAATTGCAAGTAGGTTTACGTCATATACTTTTTTTTTAAATCTATCATCATCATCATCAACATATTGTTTCCATGTCGGCCACGGCAGCACTTGCCCTGGCGGGAGTCGTCTCGGCGCAGACCGAGACCAACCTTTTGACATGTGTCGTATGCCCTGTAACCTGTACACGTGAGCACCATATGGCCGCAACAGCAAAAAGAAAGAAATAAAAATAGTAGTAGTAATTTATTTGTGCCAAGCACGACACATACCATAAAAAGAATAAAAAAACTTAAACACAATCATTACAAAGTATGCGTTACAACCATGCAAAACGGAAAAGCAAAATGCTGATACTCTCGTGTAAGACAGACCTACAGCTCTGGTTTCCAGCGATAGCCGGTGTCAACTGATAAAATACACTACTATCACTGACCTCTATCATACAAGTACACTGGACTAAACATACTATATGAAATGACAGTTGATTTTTGTGCTGATTCAAAGCGCCCCGCTCGAGCGTATCAGGAACTAAAATTGACACATTTAGAGATAGGATACTACCGATATTTCTAAAAATTAGGTAATACTAATATATTTGACTGGAAATATTATAATATTGTAACTAATATATCAGTATTAGTGATATTTTTAAATTACACTAATATCAAAATAGTAGACTTGGCAAGGCGTATCACTCATTTACTGTATTGACTTCTCGTAGTATGTTGGAACTAAATATCTCATATTGGTGATGAATGTTAGGTATATGAATACCTAATAATCAGTAATAATATGTTCAAAAGCGATGTGTAATACTAAATTCTGGAATCATCATCATGATCACCCACAGCCCGACTTCGCCCACTGCTGAGCACAGGCCTCTCTCTTGTACCAATCACTACGTTCCTGAACCTGAAATTAATTCTGGAACAATATCATGATAATTATAATTTTATTAACAAATGTTTTGAAGTCAAACAATTTATTATCTGCATCTGAAACAGAGCTGAAAACTGATTTCAGCAGGGTTAGGGTCATCTCGATAACTTATTTTCATTACTTTATTAAATATATATTTATATATTTATTTAGGTATGTATCATATAATATATGTATATATGTGCATGTTAAGCAATTAAAAATATATTTTGTTGTTAAATTGTTGCCACGATTTAAACAATGCACCTGCCATGTTATCTCTTCACCACCCTTGGTTGACTGGTAGAGAATGCCTAAGGCATTAAGTCCGCCATTGTACCTTTGTAAGGACGCTGTTACATTTTCGACGAACTCAAATTTAGGTATCTAGTAGCACACAACAACATTACGCGCACGCACTCATTGAAACTACTGAGCGCTCGATTTTATACATCACTGAAATAATCTTGGTCCTTGATATTATTTTTTAATTTTATTGAAGTTGATTCAGGAAGGTTAGTTGGCACTTTCAAAATGCATTTGGTAACTGTTACAAACCGTCGTTGTAATAAGTAGGTTATTATTTTCAACCGACTTCAAAAAAAGGAGGTGCTATATCTATTCGACCCGTATGTATCCGCGATTTTCTTTAAAACTACTTATCCGATACTATCGGGTTTACGTCGATTAATGTATGTGTTTTCAGGGAAGGTTTTATTGTATAATATATTAGGATATGATAAAGATCTTCGGAGATAGACAATGGAACTCTTCAATAACAAATAGCAAATGACCTGCGATTAGTGTGATCGTATAGTTATGTTTTGTTTTCACCATACCATAATATAAAATCACGCTTGTACGTTTTTAGGAGGTTAACAGATTTATTTAGTATACCTATCTAATATGGGGTACAAATAAAAACTAAAAAGAGAAAAATAATAACTTTTGCGTGTCGAAAAACGAAAAACAATAGATACCGACACCGACTTTCGAAAAGAGAATTAGCTTTCACTTTGTTGTAGTAAGTAGGTATTTTAAAAAAAACGCAACGTAAAATAAGTAGATACCTAACACGAAATAATTTCCGGTCACAAGGATTAAAAAACCGGCCAAGTGCGAGTCGGACTCGCGCACGACGGGTTCCGTACCATTATTGCAAAAATAGCAAAAAAAACTCGATTTTTGTATGGGAGCCCCAATATTTATTTTATTCTGTTGAAGTATTTGTTGTTATAGCGGCAACAGAAATACATCATCTGTGAAAATTTCAACTGCCTAGCTATCACGGTTCATGAGATACAGCCTGGTGACAGACGGACAGACAGACGGACCGCGGAGTCTTAGTAATAGGGGAAACCCTAAAAATTACTTGAACATTTTGCATTACATATTATATAAAATATTACCATCAAAAATTTTTGGAGTATTACATAATGAGCATCAGCTAATGACATACTACCCAAAAACCTTGAAAATGTCACCCATGACGAAAAGATGTCAAATTTTCGTCGGCGCCATCTTGTATTTTGGTTTTGACCCCGTATGCGATATGAGCGACCCCAAAATCCATGACAATGACACCCATGACGCAAAGATGTCAAATTTTCGTCAGCGCCATCTTGTGTTTTGGTTTTGACTCCATATTAGATATAAGCGACGCCAAAAACCATGAAAATGACACCCATATCGAAAAGCGGTCAAATTTTCGTCGGCGCCATCTTGTATTTTGGTTTTGACCCCTTATTCGATATAAGCGACCCCAAAAAACATGACAATGACACCTGTGACGAAAAGATGCCAAATTTTCGTCGCCGTCATCTTGTATTTTGGTTTGACCTCGTATTCGTCATACATACATACAAACCGGTTCAAATCATAAATCTCCTCCCACCCATCCACTTCTAACCTTCACCGCCGCCAGTTTAACCTTACCCATCCAAATCCTAACCTTACTAAGAGCTGCTTAAACCCACCCATCCATTTCTCAACCTTGTCAACAACTGCTTAACAACACCTATTCAAATCCCGATCATACCCAACATAATTTCTAAATCACATTCTAATAATAAAAGGACACTCAAACATGCTTTTATTTCGGTCCGGTAAAATATTAAACTCCTTTCGATCAAGACTATATATACTTACGATACGACTCACGCATGCACACTACAATCTTTTCTATCACTTTTATCGTATTTATTTTTTGCAAAAAAGCGATACGTTCGTCCTTCCACGAGCGCTTCTGAGCGCGGAATGATAAGCTTCGAGTGCAAAATGTATGAAGAAGTCGGCAAGTATTTTTATTTTAGCTAATAATTAAAATATATATTGATTTGGGTAAAAAATAATTATCTGAACCTGTAAAGGACTATATGTACCGCAATTTTTTTATAATTTTGAAGATAAAAAATGCTGTAAAATTAACTAAACTGGGACCTATTCGGACCCTACTTTTTTAATATTTTTGCGATTATCGTGATGGGCAAAACGTATTTGTGCGAAAATTTTGTATGATGTCATGCAATTTTTCTGATGCCAATCTGGAGCTGAATATATTATCTTTAAATTAAGACCATGATATCTTCACATCTGTGATTGCATATACATTAAAATTGTACCTGAAAAGCACTGTTATTTGTAGAAAAATGTAATAGCGTCCTTAAATAAATAAATATAAGTCTTCACCTTGCTGGAATGCGATGTCACTCTTATTTGCACCTTAACACTACAGAGACAAGATCTCAGCGATGAGAGCGAGAAATACGTCCGTTGTAAATGATTATCCATCTCATTTATTATTATATAAATGATGTTCCCTTCACGAATCCGATGGGCGTACAACTAGTGTACTTGAGCGAGGAGATACTTGCTCAAATGTGATAGTTTTTAGGATAAGTTGTTAGCCTAACCCCATATTTAAATCTCACTGATCTGACAGTAATGCGCTATAACTTTACTAGCTCGCTATCCACTAGTTTATAGCTTGCAATCTGACTGAAAATATTTTTTAGTAACCTTTACAGCAATTATTCTATTACTTAAAAATTAATCATAATAAAAATAACTAGTTTTTTTTTCTCTTACGTATTAAATTATTCTCACGATCGATAAAACCCATAAAAGTATTTTACCGAAAGCTGTGTCCCATCTCTAATATTAGTTCCATGCGACTCTCACGTTAATTCACGTTGCTATCAGCGCCAAAATGGCGATAATCAAATGTCTTCATTTTGTCATCGTTAATATGAAGTCCAGTGTACTTGTATGATAGAGGTCAGTGACTACTATATATAATATACAAAATAAAATAATGAGTAAACATAAATAGGTAAATGAGTGTTTAAAAATTCAGATATAAAAAACAAAGGGTTGTACTTAGTGGATATAGTGAATATTATATTCAAGCAAAGGAAGGACAAATGGCGTTGCTGTAGCTGAATACTGGGCAAAACATAACATTTAAAAACTGTATTTGCCATCGAAACACTGAGAAGAAGAAGAAGATCAATATCTGTTAGCCTTCCAGCCTATTTCTTCAGCCTTAAGCCAGCAGCATTTTAACAATATTTAAAAATATTTCCCTAAGTTCAATAATTCATATACACGCAACGCACGGTCCAAACCGCTGGGTCTAGGGGCTTGAATATTTAAATAATCGAAATAGAGAGGGATAGAATAGGAGATGTGTATCGAAGTTCGTAATTTTATTCAGTGCTTGGCTAGTATCGATTATCAAATTAAGTTAGAAAGCATGATGGCTTTATAGTGTTAGAGAAGCTCGTGGCTAAATAAAAACAGTCGCAACGGTCAATCTTCAAGGTTAAGCAACTCTTGCTGAGGTCGGTCCGTGGATCGGTGACCATTTTGTGTGAGATACCTTCGTGCCTCGGAAATAACGTTAAGCTGTTAGTCACGTCAAGTCTGTTACCTATCACTTGTAGATCTTTGACAGTCCTTACGGATTGTCAGAGGTCAGGAAATCTGACTCCAGTCAGGGCAAGGTGTATAGCATAGACTATACACTTAAATACAGAGAGTGTATAGTGTTACCCAGTTACTGGATTGTGGAGTTCAGATAAGTAGTCGGCAAGTAAAATACTGGTACTCAGCTGCATCCGGTTAGACTGGAAGCCAACCCCAATACAGTTGGGAAAAGGCTAGGCACATTAAGAATAAGAATAATTTAATTTGATAAGATTACATTCAAGCATCATTACATTGATAGCTTTATAGTTTTAACCTTCAAGCGGGCGCGCACTCATTTCAAATGGCAGCGGTCGATCGTAAATTTAAGGAACCATGGATGTTTTCAGGAATTTAGAGCATCATTAAGCAAAACTTATTTACTATTTATATTAACACATTATCTATTTTTTGGTAACAATAGCTTTTTATTAAATTCAAATCAAAATCTTAGAATTAAACAACTTTCTCTGGAAAAGGAACCAATACAGAACTTCAAAAAAAAAATGCTTTTTTTAGTTAGGTCATTGTTGAAAACAAATAAAAGACAACTAAGTTTGTATTACGAACTTAAGTCTAGTTGTCTTCAACATGTGTCTTCTATTCAAGGTAAAATTAAAGGGCAGGTGCGCATAGTCTTTGCGACACCTGCATCGAGACAAAAAAAAGGCTTTTTGTGTCCGTCGGTAGGCGCGAAGAAAAATAGAATGGAGTTGTTTTCGTGCGAAGTGAACGAATTACAGGCTAATAGAAATGAGAAATATTTTTGACTAGAAATTTCGATATTATGAACAAAAATGTATCGAGTGTGGTCGATTCGACGCCACGCGACCGCTTGAAGTTTAAGTAGTACCTACTTTTAGGTGCCATACTCAGTGGAAAAAAATCCGTACTAATCAAAGTTAAGCCTAAAAGAAAAAATGGTGTCGTTTTCTACTTCAACGCCTCTGTGAAATTGAATTGACGAAGTAATGAGCTCTGGAAGAGATTCAAAGTGTCTTGAAAATACCTAGTGCGTCCTTTCACGGTTATTTTTATCATTACTGTGATTTACTGCTACTTTTAGATTTTTTATATCTTTGGGCTCTTTCTTTGGTAGGTCTTGCTTTTATGATAATGCTAAATTTTTCACTGACAGTAAAATTGTTTAATGACTGTAGGATTTTTAATAGTAAGTGGTGGTGAGTTTTTTTTTCTGTGGATAATTAATTAATAGTAGATTGTTGCATCGAGCGCAAAGTGTAATGTTAAATTATCACGAGTGCATTAATTACTCACTTTAGCGAGGTGCGTAATCTACTTTTCATTAAACTATAAATCTACCTACCGTGATAAAATATACCTACTCAAAATAAAAACTCAAGTTAATGAAAAATATTTATCCCGCGACTTTTGCGGCAAAAGGTTATTAACAATTTAGTTTGCATTGTATTTATACTTTCTTGAGTTGCATTCATATCGCTATCGCTGTCTATTTCCATTTTTTTTAATTTTCTTGCTATTTATGAAGTATCAAAGTATTACAATGGTACAAAATGCGCTCCAATTGTTTTTTTTTTTTAATCAAATCGATTAAACTTTATGGGATAGATTAAACCTCTGTTGTAAATTTATATCTAAATAAATAACAGTGCATTAATGAAAAACTGTGCAACAAGGAGATTTAATATAATATTTGTGCACTATTTCGGTTCTAAGCAAAAAATACGTCTTTTGGTGATCGGTTTTGTAGTGATTAATGATAATATTACTCCGTAGTTGAAAGAAAATTGATTTATACCAACAGCGTGTCCTGATACTCAACGTCCAGCGGGTACGAGTAAGAGGTGATACGCTAGGTTTTTCCAGTTCTAGCAAAAATAAGAAAAAAGAATATTAGAACAACAAAAGAAATAATATAAGAATAAAAGATACTAGAAATATTTATGAAAATGTATATTATCATCACCATTACAGCCGAAATACGTCCACTGCTGGACATAGGCCTCCCCCAAGCGTCATTGACCGATCCGACTCGGGCGTCTCGCGTCCGCATTCCCGTAACCTTAACCAGGTCATCGGGCCACCTAGTGGGAGGCCTTCCAACGCATCGTCTTCCGGTCGCCATGCCAGAACGTTTCGGTCCCATCGGCCATGCGTTCTGCCAACAATGTGCCCAGTCCACTGCCACTTAAGTTTGCAATTCTTCGGGTTATGTTGGTAACTTTGAAAAAGTATAATTATGTCGCAGGGAAATGAGTACACCAGGGATTTCACGAAATCCCTAGCATCTATTCTGCTAGGGATTTTGATGCGAGGGATGCCATCACTGTAGTTGTCGAATATTCTTGTTTATTACGTCTTCTTACTAAAAATATTTAGTAATATGACAAAATGCTAGTATAATGTCAGTGATACATCGTTTCACTAAACTAAATGTAGTAAAATGTCAAAAAAACAGACAGTAGAGAATAAGATTCTTGTATTTCAAACAAGTTCGGACATGCATGGAAGCTGCACAGATCACCGCCTGCCTTTGAGACGTATCTGCCAAATACCAGTTTGATGCACTTGAGTCGATTGACAGACGGACGAAGAGGCTCATCGGCAACGAGGCATTGGTGGAGTCAAAGCTTGAACAGAGCCTTGAACATCGTTATCTTTTCTTCGTTTTTTGAGATCCATTTCCGAAATTAAAGTTATTTTCAATTTGTAGTGTTTTTAGTTGGAAGCCGGTTGTATTTTTTTTGTAAAATATTTTTATATTTCTCTTTTTTGTTTTGTTGCCAAGTGGACTAATTTTACACATAGGTACATTTAATGCCCATAATGACTTAATTAAACTTATGGATTTCCGTTGTGTGCCTTCATAGTATAGTGCAATCCAGTTCATAGATATCAGAATAACTTTGGAATTGACATAAACCTAACAATATCTATCTATCTATCTATTTGCGTACCCCTTTAGAGCTTACCGGTGTGATGTTATGATATGAAATGCTAGAAACAATAAAGAAACATATCATTTCATTTATCAGTCAACACTTTTCCCATTTAACTAGATTTAGTTTAGTAAAACGACATATCACCGACATTTTATTGGCAATTAGTCATATCACTAAACATGTTTAGTAAGAAGACGCAATAACACAGATTACTAAATAGTTACTAGCAATAATAAGAATATTCGGCATCTACCGTGATTTTGTGGTATCCCTAGGGATTTAGTGAAATCCCTGATGTACACATTTCCCTGCGACATATACACTCTTTTGTACACCAAGATTATAATTTATACATATACGAAACCTCAATATAAAAAAAAACATAAAGTTAGCGACCTTATTCCGCGATCTCTTCCAGGTAACCTGGAAAACCATTGCAAAATTGAAATGCATAACGCAGAAACGATGAATAGACTATGTGAAAGCTTGTATGTGGCTTGCAAGGAGTCACCCCCTTTCAAGTCATATAAGTGTCATCTTTCATAGTCGTCCCATAAATCTTGGGTAATTTTGAATACCTTAATTTCCCACTGAGATGCCAAATAGAAAACATTAAAAGAGGAAATTACTTTGCGGCGACCTCAATTTAATCCGGATACAGACAAGAGAATGATAATGATTAAGGAAAATAAATATATTAACTCAATATAAACCAATTTACCATAAAAAAAAACAAATATTATACGTGTAACGTCACATACATTTTTTATTTGATACTAGCTTCTGTTTGCAGCTTCGTTTTATTATTCTTCGGGAACATTATACCTAAATGTTATCATCATCATCAGCTTTTTAATGTTGCCACTGCTGGGAAACAGGTCTCCTCTCTGTGAGAGAGAGAATGGGCCTTAATCCACCACGCGGGCCCAGTAAATGTGTTAATCCAGGTTCTGATCTGTTTGAAAAAATAATTTGTTGTGGTATCCTGAAGCCAGGATTCGCTATGAAGATAAAGATAAAGATTACTTTTACAACATGTGTATACGTAAGAATGTTCAATTATTATTAAGCACTTGGTTTGTCTAGCGAGGCGTAAAAATAATATATTACAAAAATTTTAAATAACTGAACCAGAACAACGTCATATATAATGAACCAAAACACAATTGATTGACCGTCATTCTAATTAAATAATAAAATGTCACAAAAAAAACGAAATTAATAAAATAAAACCAGGTCCAAAAAGGAAAATATAGGCGAAAATTTGCGAAAAATATAGTGTTGTTAATTAATTTTTAAAGCAAAACTATTAGTTACACGTAAAAACCATGTTTCACAAATAATGTACATCATCATCATCATATCAGCTTAAAGACGTCCACCGCTGGACATAGGCCTCCCCCAAGCGTCGCCACATTGATCGGTCCCGTGCGTCTCGCATCCAGCGGATACCCGCAATCTTCACCAGGTCATCGATTCACTTGGTCGGAAGCCTTCAAACGCAACGTCTTTCGGTTCGCGGTCGGTTCCCTATCCATTTGCATAAAAACTTTAGACATAATATAACATGGTATACTTTTGTTTATCCTACTTCTATTTACGCATAACATTATTTTCGCATAACAGCTTACGCATATTTTTTTATCATAATTACAATAATCATAATAATGTTTAAGCATAACAATCTAAAGCATAAATTTCATAACGCATAATGATATTAAAACATTTTTTTTGAGCATAACAAATACGCAAATAATTAACTCCAAAAATGTAAGACACTAATACACATTTTTATGCAATATAAATATCTCACGTGGCTTAAAAATATGTAGCAAACGTAAATGTCAACTATTGTGGCAATATAGGAATAATCCAAATCAAGTCACCAAAACAGCTTTCAAAACATATGCTTAGAGGTATAAAACTGTAATCAGACTAACAAAAAAATCTCAAAACGACTACTTTATTAAATCTGACACAAATAAGAATAAAGCTACTTGGAAAGTAATAATTGAGATCAAATCTAAATATCCTAATGAAGGCGTAAATCAATTAATTACAAATGACGAAATCATAAATAATCCTCAAGACATTGCGAATTCATTTAATATTTTTTTCCTTGACATCAATGACAATTATACTAGTGTACCCCAAAAATCTTCCAATAAACTGACATATAATTCTAATAAAAAATTTATGACACCGACTATCCCTGATGACATTAATAAAATAATAATTGCTCTAAAAAATAAAACCAGTGCCGGCTATGATAGTATTATGACAAATATTGTTAAAGATGTAGCTCATATTATATCTGAACCACTAAGCTTCATCATTAATTTATGCATAGAAGAAGGCACCTTCCCAGACAAACTAAAAATATCTGTTATAAAGCCAGTATTTAAAAAAGGAGACAAAACTAACATGAGCAACTATATGCCCAGAACATTGATACCTATTTTTGCCAAAATTGTTGAAAAGGTGATGTTTAACTGTTTGTATACTTTCTTTGAAACACACAACATTCTAACTTCAAGTCAAATTGGTTTCAGAAAAAACAAATCCATAATTGTGTCAATATATAACTTTTTACATAAGGTAATGACTAACTTGGACAAAGGTCTGCCGGCTGTTGCGCTATACATGGACATGTCGAAGGCTTTCGACCGGGTTGACCACAAGATCCTCTTAAGAAAGATGTATGCATATGGTGTGAGAGGTAATGTGTACAAACTTATAGAATCATACCTTAACAACAGACAACAATTTACAGAAGTAAGGAGGTTAAATCCTATTACTAAAACAGAAGAAATATATGCTTCTGCATCTGGAACTGCTAAATTCGGCATTCCTCAAGGAACTATCGTGGGTCCTTTATTCTTCCTTGTTTATATAAATGACATGCCTTCGGTAACAAATCACGAAATAACACTATTTGCTGATGATAGCACTGTTTTATTCGTAAATGATAATACAATTGATCTAGAATCTGACATTAACCAAACAATATCATTAATTACAGACTAGCTAAAAATTAATAATTTAATAATGAACATTGACAATACAAAAATAATGAATTTTAAAATCCGAACTCGACGTACGGGTATTTAGAAAATCCATTACCTGGACAGCGACATTGAAGAATCTGAAGTGACAAAATTTCTAGGGTTACATATTGACAACAAACTTAATTGGAAATTACATATTTACCACGTATGCAAAAAGCTGGGACAGTTTTCATATGCGCTTCGCAGATTGGAGAAAATAGCGAATCAGGCTACTTTACTAACAGCTTAACACGGTTACGTTAGCTCTATCCTCAGATACGGTGTAATATTCTGGGGCAACAGTACAGACAAGGAGCGTGCTTTCATTGCCCAAAAACGTTGCATCAGGGCTATATTTAACTTATATGAAACTGACTCCTGTAAGCCTTTTTTTACAGAAATGATATATAATATATATAATATTGTCACTGCCCTGTGTCTATACAGGATGTCCCAGAAATCGACGTCAAGCCGTAAATGGGTGATAGACCAAGTTATAACAGTTCTCAGAAAAATACGAAAAAAAATCTATCTCATGTTTTTAAAAAATTATGTTCACTTTAAAAATTTACTAAAAAAATCAATCCCTGTAATGGTTCTTTAACTCCAATTGCTACAAATCCCATAATTTATCAATTTTTTTTATTATTGTCAACACTGTACGATGGGCTGGGGCGTTGTCTCATCCGTATGGGTTGGAGTGTGGGGTGAGGCAGGGGGGGTTGAGCTCACCTACGCTCTTCAACCTGTATGTGAACGAACTCATTGCCGAGCTCAGTAGTACCAGGGTTGGATGTTACGTAGACGGTATCAGCGTTAATAATATCAGTTACGCGGACGACATGGTGCTGCTGAGCGCGTCAATCTGTGGGTTGAGAAAACTGGTTGCCCAGTGTGAGGCGTATGCTAGGTTACATGGCCTGGCATATAACATCAAGAAGTCGGAGATCATGGTATTTGAGGCTGGGGGAAAGAGCCCTAATAAGGTGCCACCTGTTTTACTTTATGGCACGCCTTTAAAAAGAGTCCATAAGTTTAAATATCTAGGTCATATATTAACCCCCAATCTCAAAGATGATGATGACATTGAACGGGAGCGGAGAGCATTGTCGGTTAGAGCGAACATGCTGGCTCGCAGGTTCGCAAGATGCTCACTTTCGGTCAAAATAACGCTCTTTCGAGCCTACTGTACGTCCTTTTACACGAGCAGCCTGTGGGCTAGATATACGCAAAGATCGTACAGCGCTCTCCGCGTTCAGTACAATAATGCGTTAAGAATGCTGGTGGGGCTACCTCGCTTCTGTAGTGCGTCGGGGATGTTTGCGGATGCGCATGTAGATTGTTTCTACACAACCATGCGCAAAAGGTGCGCATCCATGGTGCACAGGGTGTGGGGCAGCTCCAACAGTATCCTAAGTATGATTTCGTGTCGCCTAGACTGTGTTTTCGTGGGTCGCTGTTGTGCCATCTCACATGGCTTGTCGCAGCGGTGATTCACTGTTGTTTTGTAGTGTCAGTTTGCTAATATATGTATTACTAACGTAGTTGTAAGTTTTACTAACCATCTTTTGAGTCATGGTTACTTGAATAAAGAGAAATTCTATTCTATTCTATTATGTAATCTTGAATAATGTTGTGTAGATTTTTGCCTAAAATTTAAAGCCAACTCCTCCTACTTAGAAGAAAATTAAACTTTTTCAAAACCAAATTATTCAAATTTACTGTTTCGCCCAACTTTAACTGACCGTACTGAAAAAAAAATGTACTACGCTAGTTTGGCAAGTAACATGAAAAATTGGCGCATTTAATAAGGATTCAAAAATGGTGTAACACTTGCTAGATGACGTTTTCAATAATTGGTCAAATTTTTTTTTGTAAATTGTATCGGTTTTTACCCAAAATGTCCATACTTCCTTAAAATGACTTTAGCTTACCTAAACCTTTGCTAAACTCCGTTTCTAATTCGATAGAGACGGAGAGAGTCTCATTATGGGATTTGTAGCAATTGGAGTTAAAGAACCATTACAGGGATTGATTTTTTTAGTAAATTTTTAAAGTGACCATAAATTTTTAAAAACATGAGATAGATTTTTTTTCGTATTTTTCTGAGAACTGTTATAACTTGGTCTATCACCCATTTACGTCTTGAAAAGGTTGAATCACTATCATAACTTTGCTCTTAAATTACGTAAAATTTCGATTTCTTATCTCGCTCACACTTCGTAAAATGACTCTCTCCGTCTCTATCGAATTAGAAACGGAGTTTAGCAAAGCTTTAGGTAAGCTAAAGTAATTTTAAGGAAGTATGGACATTTTGGGTAAAAACCGATACTATTTACAAAAAAAAATTTGACCAATTATTGAAAACGTAATCTAGCAAGTGTTACACCATTTTTGAATCCTTATTAAATGCGCCAATTTTTCATGTTACTTGCCAAACTAGCGTAGTACATTTTTTTTTTCAGTACAGTCAGTTAAAGTTGGACGAAATAGTAAATTGGAATAATTTGGTTTTGAAAAAGTTTAATTTTCTTCTAAGTAGGAGTAGTTGGCTTTGAATTTTAGGCAAAAATCTACACAAGCATTATTCAAGATTACATAATAATAAAAAAATTAGATAAATAATGGGATTTGTAGCAATTGGAGTTAAAGAACCATTACAGGGATTGATTTTTTTAGTAAATTTTTAAAGTGAACATAATTTTTTAAAAACATGAGATAGATTTTTTTTCGTATTTTTCTGAGAACTGTTATAACTTGGTCTATCACCCATTTACGGCTTGACGTCGATTTCTGGGACACCCTGTATATTTGAGGTCGCAGTATTTGTCAAAAATAATATTGACATGTTTAATTACTACACGCGTATACGACGTAAGGACAAATTGCGCACAGTAGCTAGCAGGACTCAACGCATGAAAGTATCTTTTGTACAGCTTCAAGTATTTTAATAATATTCCGGGGCCCATTAGAATAATTACGAATGTGAAAAAGTTTAAAAAGAATCTCCATGATCTGTTAGTAAACAAGTGCTACTACACTATAAAAGACTTCCTATCAGACAAATCACTGCACAAATACTGTCCCCCTCAGTCATGATGCGTTCTGTGGGCAGCTGATGTGCGTGACTACCTAAATTTGTTGCGTTTTATTTTGGCTTTTTTATATTTTATGTGTAATTTTAATCTTTTGTAACAATAATGTAAATTTAATTGCTATGTAATTATTGTATGCCCGAAGGGCGGGACATAACTGATCACAATTTAATTATTTAAGACCTGTATTATGTACCTATCCACAATAAAGATATTGATTGATTGATTGAAATAAATAATTCTAAGATTATATGGTTTTTTTTCTGGCTTCTCGCTGCGCTCGTCGCGCTCGCGCTCGCGAAACAAATAAGCCTTCAAGATAATTATGCCTACATAAAACTGTATGGCAAAAAAAAAAATGGCAAAACAAATTATGCCAAAACAGTTATGCCAAAGTATATTAGGAACATGAACATTATGCGGAAAAAAAGGGACCCCATTTTAACATCTATACACATATTATAAATGCGAAAGTTTGGATGGATGTTTTTTACTCAATCACAGCAGAACGGCAGAACAGATCTGGATGAATTATAGTCTCGAATAACGCACACACATTTTTTTTAATTCCCAAGCGAACGCAGTAGCGGGCAACAGCTAGTTTATAATATTAGTAGGATGTCTAATACAAGTACCTACCAATCCAATCGCATACGTAACGAAGACGTGTGAAATTCCTTTTACGGTTAATGTCTTGTCGTATCAATTGGTATGTGACTGCTAATGTCATAAACGTGTGTTCGTTAATTAACCAATGAATAGGATTTAACACGAATCCGATCGCATTCACAGTACAAAGCAGTAGCGTAACTAGGGCGCGTCATTAATTCTGTGGCGTTGTCAACACCACAGCTTTAACAGATCATTGGCAATCTAATTTGGAACTTATTTGAAGAGAAATAGAGTGCAGTTTTGAGGCAAACCTGTATATGGCACATTATAAAACCGCTGACAGACAAAGATAATTAGGTAAGTGGCAGATTCTGGAGTACGTAGCTTGTATCTCTAATCACGTTCTATACTTCAATTGTTTTGATGGCAATAAAGCTAATTTAATAGAATCTATTTATTATGGTCAGAGCTGAAGGCTGAATTCGGTACCTATTAGAAAAGGAACGCAACCAACGTGAAATAATGAAAGAAAATTGTTTATAAGTCACAGAAAAAGACATACCTATTCATAAATTTAATTATTGACACGCGATGTACTGACAAATAATGACTAATTAATTCTTGTTGGCCTACTGCTCTATCTCTCAACTGTGTCACAATTAAACAAAATGGAGAATGATATCATTGATAGGCCCGCCATAGTTTCAAAACAACATCAATGATTTATGAAGTGTACAAACCGTACTGGTTATAAAATTATAAACAATCTATTTCGGTATATTTGTTTATTTTCGTTAGCCGAATCATACGCCCTTCGAGTGGGCATCGATAAAAAATAAGATTTATGAACATGTCATGTATGTTGATATGCATCTTGTCCAATATTGATCCAATAGACACATGGAACTTATCAAACATCGCAATAAGCAAAGTCTGTTGGCAAAGGGACTAGGAATCATTTAAATGCTAGGTTGGTAGTTGCATTATTTGACAATTCCTTCCTCTATCATAAAATAATAAATATGAAAGTGTGTCAGTCTGCTTTTTTATTCGTCTCGGGGCAAATCAAATACTTTTCACTCGGGGGATGCCGCGGGCAGAACCAAGTTTTGGTATCTACATATATTCCTGAATGTAAATTCGTCTGTACGGAGTGGCGACCGCGAAGCGGAACAAATTGCGTTGGCAGGCATCCTACTAGGTGGACCGTTGACCTTTGCCTTTTGCGAATTCACTACGCAATAAGGCTGCTGGTGAAGGTTGCGGGGATCCGCTGGATGCGGGACGCACGGAACCGGTCAGTGTGGCGACGCTTGGTGGAGGCCTGTGTCCAGCAGTGGACGTCTTTCGGCTGATATGATGAAATTCGGCTACTATTAGCCGAATAGTAAGCTCCCTTGCGATTATTATTCTCTAGGACTTATGCTGTTATAATGTGTTGCTGATGACGTCATCATTTACATAACCATTGTCAACGCTACTGAGACGTACCTAACAAACAACTGGCACGCTTTAATGAATAGATGGTATGAATTAATATGGACAATGCTAAAGTACTAATTTATAAAATATGTACAATTAGCTTCAGCCAGCGGCTTCGCCCGCGTGAAAGTAGAAATCGTATCCTGAGGGAACATATTCTCGAGATAAAAAGTATCATATGTGCTATTCCTAACTATAATCTAGCTCTGTGCTAAATTTCATCCAGATCCGCCCAACCGTTTGAGCGTGAAGAAGTAACAAATATACAAGCACACACACACACACTCACAAGCTTTCGCCTTTATAATTAGTGTGAAGGTGTGATAGCTTTGTAACACATAGCATTCATTATTCTTTAAAACAAATAGTCACGAACCGAGAAAACCCTGTTACTTGCAAGTCGCTGCTAATACCATCTATAGCCGTGGAACGGAACCGAACGCGAAGGTAGTACTTATAATCATCTTAATCAGACGAAAAACGCTAGTTACGTCGGCACGGTTTCTTTTCATGGGATGAGACATCTGTATGCTATTATATTATCTGTGCCTCTGCCTAGCCCTTCGAGAAATACAGGGTCGCGTAATGATATGTTAAGTTAAATATAATATCTTTTATAAACACAAAAAAAAATCTAACAAAACATGGCCCTTCACAATACTTCAAAAACTAATCGACCACAAATAACACTATTCAAATACACAATTTCTTTGAACTTCAAAGTGATATTTCAAATAATATATCGTATTTTTGCGTGTTCACACTTCTCATTCACATATTTATTAATAGAATTATATAAATTTATTATTTACGTACAATTTAGTTAATACTGTAGCCTAATTGCGTAAGAGAATTCGGTGAGGCAAAAGGTTTACCCGCCATCAATCGACCAATCACATGCGAAATGAAAGACGTGATGTGGATTTCCGTCTTTGTGATTGGTTGATTTATAGCGGTCAAACCCTTTGTCTTGCCGAATTCACTTACGCAATTAGGCTGCTGGTCACAAAATAGATAAGAACAGAAGATTATCCTAACTGCGTATATTCAAAGAAAGGCGCACGCATGCTTTGCTTGCATTAATTGCTTTATTTGATCAAAAATCCGTTTACGCGACAGCATAAAACACGCAATGAATACTGTTGAGTTTCCAATATGAAAGGGTGCGCACGTGCTTCGTGCTGTCAAAACAGTTACGCCATTAGGGTGATAATAATATTAAGAGCGAAAACGCACACACACATTGACAAGTTTCACGTACAGCGAATGCAAGCGCACTCGCGACTGGCATTCTTTTGATATACACATACATAGGACAGTAACTACAGAGCGTCGCCTGCTAGGATACTTATATACTTCTACTTCTTTTGATATAGTTGATTCATGTTATTTATTCATCCATTCATTTATTAATTCATGAACAATATACATTGTGTTTGAACATATTATCATTAAAGTACTATTACTAAAAATTAGATTCCTACCTCACAACCAAATCATACAAAAAAATAAACAAAATAGTTCACTACTACTAGTTAATAAATTAAATGTCAAAAAAATACAAGTTCAATATATTAAAGAAAGTCATATAGTTATAAAAAATTAATGTCAACTTTACAATTATCTAATACAACAACAAAAAGAAAACAACGAAAATCACTACATGTCATAAAAGTTAATAAATTCAATATCACATTCTGTAAAATCAAAAGGTCATTAAACAATTTAATTAATAATATAATACAAAATAATAGTAATAAGGAAATAAAATAAAAATCACAACAATAAACCACAAAACGAGAACAAGCCCTTCTCTCTTATGCCTACAAGTCTTAAACTGAGTAGAGACACCTATCCAACAGGAACGCCCGAAGCTTAGTTTTAAATGCAGATGTGTAAATTAAACTTTTTAAGTGAAGTGGCAATTTATTGAAAATTTGCACTGCTTGATATTGTTTCACAATATTGAAATGGGGACTCATCTTATTTCTCAGATCCATTCTACTTGATCTCTCTCTATCTAATCTCTTTTCAATTGTTGCGTATTCATGTACTTTTTAAGGTTAGTCAGGAGTTCTAAAACGTAGAGACTGGGTACTGTGAGAATATCTAATTGAGTAAAATGAGGACGACAGCTCTCTCTCTGTGATATACGGACTTATAGTACGTATAGCTCTTTTCTGAAGAATAAAAGCTCTTTGACAATTATAATTGTAGCTATTGCCCCAAAATTGCACGCTGTATCTTGGTTTAGACTCGATTAACGCATAATATACGATTTTTAATTGTTTTATGTCTATTTCATCCCGAAGGATTCTTAAGGTTACACTAGTCAAAAATTCTTCCATACAAACGTAGTCTAGATATTACTCCACTGTTTGACGATGTACGTTCAAAATAAAAATGATATCAATTTGTCTCATCATTATCTAGCCCTGTATGGAAACAGAAAAGTAAAAAAATACAATATTTGATAGTTATGAGCGTCAAAAGTTCCATATTTCAACACTAATTTTAACGCATGTTTGGGCGGAAATAAATATCATAAGAAGAAGGAAAACTGCAAAACGGCCTCCATACAAGGATAGATTAGTAATTCAACAATGCAAATAATTTTATTTTGAAAATATACATTTAGTAGTTTTTTCATGATATCTAGACTCCCAAAGGTCTGTTCATAAAATTTCGCGCGCTCTTTTTCGTCCTAAATCATCATCCATTTTGCTACACATATGCAAAAGTGCTAATTCGTACGAGAACTAGCTTCTTACTGCTCATCACAGCATCAATCTCTTTCGCACGTGTTGTCGGATGAGACAGCATGCATTTTAACCACGCGCACAAAATAGTTCGTGCCGTTGACTATGGTCACCTTAACGGACAACTCGCAGATGATATGTATGCATCTATGGCGGCGAGTTCCTTTTTCCAATTCAACAAATTATCTACATATACTCCCAAGAATTTAGCTTCATTCACTAGTTCAACTTTGTCCTCATTTAGTACAATTTCCATGGTTTCTTTATTGCGAGCAGTCGTTTTGAATAGCATTATATTAGTCTTTGTACTATTGATTTTTAACTTATTTACAAAAATACATGAATGAAGATAGCTAAGTGCCCTACCTATTAACTTTTGCCGTAAGTTCTTTAATGTCATTTGCTGCAATAATAGCATTAGTGTCATCCGCAAAAACATTAGTTAGTTAGTATGGCAATAGCGGTCATTGCCCTTACTCTAATATCTAGTAGGGACTCGGCAAATAAAAACATCGTTTTTCATTAGTAAAAAGGTAAGGGACACGATAGATCTTGATTCAGGACGGTTGTATTTCTTAATTTCCGTTTTGGATATTGAAGAATGGCGTCTAAAACGACACAACTATAGTTTAAGATCCCCGTATCGTAAGCGTCTAGGTTTGTAAGCATGCGTCTTTTTCGCTTGTTTAGAGTTTGCCTTCTTGAGCTATGTAACTAGTTCTTTCAGTCTCCTTTGGACTTTTCACCATGAAAACAATAGGGGTTAAAGTATGAAATTGCCGTTTTATTGTAATAGGTACTTCGAATTGACATAGAACCTACATGGATTCAGATTTTTGAGTGAAACTTTTTTCACATGGTACCTATGAAGTTCTTCTTTCAAAAAATCTGCATCATTCAATTATCGATTTTCAGTTGTTTTTTTTATTCAGCTTAGACAAGAAAGATGGATACTTAGAAAATTCGAGTGATTTTTGAATACGAGTTCCGACGCGGAACGAACGCTGCAGAAACAGAACGCAATATCAATGTTACGTTTGGAGAGGGGACTGCTAATGAACGCACCGTACGATTTTGGTTTAAACGCTTTTGTGATGGAAACTTTGATTTTAAGAACGAAACACGTGGAAGACCGCCCACACAGGTGAATAACAATTAATTGATAGAGATGGTGGAAGCCGATCCGAGCCAAACTACCCAGGAATTAGCGGCATGGTTTAACGTTACCTTACCAACAATTTTGACTCATTTGCGTCAAATCAATAAAATAAAAAAATATGAAAAATGGGTGCCTCATGATTTGACTGATCTGCAGAAAGAAACTTGAGTTGAAACTTGTGTTGTCTAGTTGAATCGATACAGAAATGAAGGCATATTGGGTCGAATTGTGACATGTGATGAAAAGTGGATTCTTTACGATAACCGTAAGCGAAAAATGCAATGGCTGACCCCAGGTCAAACGCCGCAACAGTGTCCTAAAGCAAAGCTTACCAATAAAAAGGTAATAGTAACTGTTTAGTGGTCTTAGCATGGTATGGTATTATTCACTATAGCTTTCTCTGATCTGGTCAAGCAATAACGGCAGATGTCTACTGTGCCGAACTTCGAACAATGATAGCAAAACTAGCAGTGAAACAGCCCCGACTCATGAATCGATCTTAACCATTATTGCTCCATGATAACGCGAGACCTCATACAGCACGAGAAACCGTTTTAACTATACAGCAAAATGCAATTAGAAACCATTCGTCACCCTCCGTATTCGCCAGACCTTGCTCCAACGGACTACCATTTTGTCGTGATTTGGACAATTTTCCACGTGATAAAAAGTTTTCTTCTCAGGAGGCAGTACAAAATGCTTTCACGCAGTTTGTCGAATCTAGATCACCAGAGTTCTATCGCAAAGGCATAAATGAACTTCTTATTAGATGGTAGCAATGTATAGATAATAATGGTAATTATTTTGATTAAATAAATATGTTCAATTTAAAAAAAAACAAATTTAAATTTTTCAGTACAAATCGGCAATTTCATACCCCTAATATATAACGAGCTATAATGTGAAGCTGAGTAGAAGGATAAGACTTGGAATATGAAGCTTAGTAGCTACTTATTTTTCAAGACAAGGCAAATTACAGGCAATTTGTTACAGCCAGAATTCTGATATTAGTATAGTATCCATTTCGCGGTTGGCACACAACAAATAACTTTACAAACTTTCAAGTACAATGAGGACCAGAAAGTTTGCCACCGGTGCCGTACTTGTCTTCATAAACAAAAGAAGGATTTAGCAGCATCCCCAGTTCTTCTGTGAAAAGGCTAGCGTTTCATTCATAGAAGGGTAACGACTTATGACTGGTTAATCACTAATTGAATGTGAGATCTATTTTGAGAACTCTCTCTTTTTGTAAAGTTAGACTACGTTCAGATCTTTCAAATCAAATCGCATTTAATAGTATTTTTTAGTATGGATTGCATCTCTAGTCGTTACCGGCAATTTTGTGATTTAAGAGTTTATCCTTATATGAAAACTTATTATAGCAGTTGACGCTATCTTGAAATATATAAAAGTTTAATTTACAACGAAATATAAAAAAAAAATTGCGGGCTTTTCTACACACTTTGACACTCTAAGCTCGATTTTCCAATAAGATCAACAAAAGTTCATTTTGGGATTTAAACGTAACGTACCTAAATTTTAAAAAGATTTTCCACATTGAAAGGTTCTCTTTAATGCCAAACCTTAGAGGTAAAGTTGAAAATCGCCTGCGTCTCAGACTAGTAAATAAAGCTTTGAATATCTGAGTAGGCCTCATTTTAAGCTATATAGAAGGCTTAAGGCTTTTGGCACTAGACACTTCAGAATGTATGTCATACTAGTGACTCACCCTGGTATTGCACGGGACGGGTCGCACAAATAATATATAAAAGCCTTCTTCGTTTATCGCTCTTTCTAATTATGCAAACCGTATCAAAATCAGTCGCGTGGTTTAGAAGAAATTAGAGAAGAAACAGCAATAAAGTCGACACGGACAGTAACTCTTTCAAATGCTGGTAACGCTTGTAACGCTCTAGAAATCCAACGACAAACATGGAAATTGGTGTCAAATACGAGCTTTTTACGTAATGATGCCTATCATGTACTGAAAACTTGAGGTAGTTTTTTTTTTTTCGTGTTAAACTTGGGCAGTAATTTTCGAGTAATTTTGCTTTTCTTATTAAAGATATGCTTTATTTAACATTTTTATATTACCATCTTCTGCCATTGATCGCAGCCAAGGAAACTTATTCCCGGGATATAATGTATCCTATAAACAATGTCTAGCCGTGCGCGTTCGTCAAAAATCACCTTATGTGAGAGAGATACGGAGCTATACAGGACGAATATTTCTATCCTTTTTTCATAACGAAACCATGATGGCGTTGACATCTTAAAGTACGGCCCCTGTTCAGTTGAAACATCCAGATTTTCACGTTTATTATAATGTCTAATAATTATGTACAAAGTAGTACTATTTCTGTAGGTCAATGTATTAAACATTTGAAGCTACATTAGCTACGATCCATATTGTCGCCCCACATCCAATAATTTGGCCATATACAAACCTTTGTCCTAGGTTAAAGGCTAGGACGGGTAAGGCTGTTGCTACAGAAATTGGAGGCAATTGGCATTAGAGGCATTGCACTTCTATGGATATTCACATAAATCTAAGTAACAGACAACAGAGTGTTATAATTACAAAAGTGAATAGATATAATAGCATGGCACCAAACTCTTCTAAACTTAAATGCACAAATAAGGCGTTTGGCAAACGCACAAAGAGGTGGGTTAGGCCCTATTTTAATCGTACTGTATATTAATTCTATTTCTAATATAGACTTCTGATAAAAATAATAATACAATTGACGAGCATGAAACTAACATTGACACACAATTGACATACTGACTGAAAGGCTAAAAAAAATATCATTAAATCTTGCAAAGTCGGTTTACAATTAAACAGATATAATAAATACTAAATATAATACCAAAATGAATTATAAATAAAATTTGTGAAGTAACGCAAACTAAGTTTCTAGGCGTTATTCTGGATCAAGACATAAACTGGAAAACCCATGTCGATACTGTCTCGAAACGAATAAATAAGTTTGTATATGCGCTATATGGTATTCAATCGGACGATTCATGTGGGCCGGTATTTCAGAAACTTGGTTTGTTACCGCTACCCTCTCTTTAAGGATATGATTCTACGAGATTAGCATTATTTACAAAAGCAGACGATGTACATCCTCGAAATCGGTGCGACCCTCACAAGCTCGTACTTGATGTCATTCCAAGGCTTACTAGATATAATAAAAGCTGTGTTTATATGTGTGTGGAAATATTTAATAAGATACCGAGCAACCTAAAATTCTAAATACCAGATTATTTAAAAGTAAACTATAATTGGCTGTCCACTAATAGTTTTTATAGTGTAGAAATGTTTTTTGACAAACAAATTAAATTACTATATTGTATGCACAAAAAATTTGGACGCTTATAATGTTAAGGATAAACATTTATGCTTTTTATTTAATTTTATACCATCTTCTATACCATGTTTTATGCAAATAAATTTTATTCTATTCTAAATTACTATCTAAATATCAGCTAAATGTTGTAACAAAAAGGGCACGAATGCGACGTTGAATAAGTGAATTCAAATCTCAGTTTAAACGACCATAATCCCCGTTCCTTTTCACGCTGACAACGGCCTCGTGTTTACATAAAAAGGTTGCCGCGTTCCGTTTCATATATATATATGTATAAATAGCTGCCTTCTTTAGCGTGAAAAAACAGGGTGATGCTAGTTACATGATAATGAAGTAGCGTGAATGTTGTTACAGAGAATGTTTGCAATGCAGTCAGCAACTAAGGTAACTTAGCATTTCAGTTACTGCGTAACATACCTACAAATTCACACAGTAAATGGTAATGCCTTTATTTTTTACAATTCAACAGTATTAGTACCTTTCTTTACGTGACGGTTAATTTTAAGACAATTTTTACAAAATATGACGATTATTTCCTTCGATTGTGAAAGAAAGTGTGTTACGAAATTAAGGTGCAAGTTAACAGTGATACACATTCAAAGTGTGAGTGTGTTCAAAGAGTACATTGTCAGTATATCCTGAACTCGAACGAGAAGACTCTTGACTATTTTGACCCTATAAGTACCTACGTGTCAATTTTTTATTATGTTTCTATATTAAAATAATTAACATGCTATTTTTGTATTGACTATAATTATTATGGGCTGTGTCTGAGTAAATAAACAAATAAATTAAATTATTCACAACAAAAGTTTTCATATTGTGGTGACGGTGAGCTGTGTAGTGAATTGGTTTAATTATAACTGAGGACAAACTTTGCCATCGAGCACTCCATACTTGTTATAAAACTATTAATTAAATAAACTCTTTATTCAGAATCACTTCCATATTTGTTAGTAACAATGTAAACTTATAAAATAGTATTAGTAACATTCAATCTAAGCTGTGTGAGGCACGCCGATCCCGGGGAATGTCTATTTGACTGCGTGCAGTCGTATTCATCGCCCCAAGATCGGAGAGTCCCACCTATCAGCCAAGGCTCTTAAAATGGTTAGGTGTTGGGGCTGGCGCGAACACGGCGTAGCGTGCGCATCTATTGAGATTTGAAGATTTACGAAGGTCTTTGAAATCGCTAAAACGAAGCTCAAATACAGTTGGGCAGGACCCATCGCAAGACGAGGTGATGAAAGGTGGAGTTGGGCAACGACCGAGTGGCGTCTAAGGACTGACAGAACAAAATTTTGTTCGTACAGCGGCCGAGATGGGCAGACGATATTGATGCCATCGCGGGCAGAACTTAGATGAGGATGGTACAGGAGCGTGGAGATTTGTACAAGAAAAGAGAGGCCTATGATTAGCAGTGTGCGAAGTCGGGCTGCGGATGATGACGATGACACACTCGACCAAATATTTTGTTGTAAATTAAAAGTTGGTCATTATCAGCTGTGACCTGTACCTACGCTGCCGTCCTAGAACTAGAGTGACACTAAACTCTTTAATATCTCCGTCCTGGGCCCCGGTATCAGAAAAAAAACTCCTATTGATCTCTCTAAGCAGTATTTTTTCTACTATCAATAGAAGCCGTATAAACAAAACATACCTTTTTTTTGTTTAATAAAGCATTTTTGATAAGATTTTGTTATTCCTATTTAAAAGTACGCAATAAGATATTTTTTGACACCAGAAACCTACGACTTATAGTTGTTATTATACAGCATCGATTTTTAATATTTCACGGTTTTTAGTATTTCGTATATATAACTCCAAATATGATTTAGTCAAGCCGCGGTGCGTATCTTTACTCGCTGTTCTCAAGAAATAAATCGAATAATAACCTCAATGTTTGTGTTTATACCTCGCTCCCAGTTCCATTTGGATGGTTTTGTGAGTTGCCATGTTATCGCTCGTCTAGACGTGTCAAATTATAATATATTCTTTATTTGTAGATCATTCTATCTTTGAGGGCAGCCTCCTGAAAACAAGTTCTGTTTTTTACTGATTTTTATTTGTTTTTAGATTATATTTTGGTTGTTGACAGGGTGATTTTGTTGAAGTTATAGGGTTACTTTTTGCGTATAAAAATAACCATAGGCGAAAACTAAGCTCGTTAAGACAGAATAATGAAATGTTGAAAGTAGACTTATATTCCTAACTTATATTATAAATGTAAATGTTTGTTTACTTGATACGTTTTAATGCCTTTACTACCCAACCAACCATCATTTCGTATACAAAGTTTCAAGGGTACACAAAAAGAAAAAAGGGTACCTCTCATGCAGAAAAAAGGTAGTTATAAATAAAATCTTTATTTCAAACAGTCCAAATTGTCACATTTATAGACAATTGCCATGACATTTATAGGTTTCTACATTACCTACAGATCCAAATATTTCCAGTTTCATTCAACCAAAGTATTGTGTGTAAGTTTGTATGTAGTAATGGCCATACTAGGCCATCAATACATGCATAGGTAAATACGAAGTTAAGGCTCATGCATGGGCTTTTAGATAAAAATCTGGACGAGTAGCAAGGTTATTCTCAAATTATATGTTTATTTCTACTTTATTTTGGACATCGCTGATACCGGCGAAGGAAAACATCTTGACGCGCCATCGGTACATAGTGGGTATCCCACCCATACGACATAGCGTTTTACGAATACTTTCAATGTGCGTACAGCTAAGAAATGGAATAGAGAATTCCACTCCTTAGCTGTACGTTGAAGACACAATCAAACACAATCAAACGGGGTCTTTATGTCAAGAGTGAATAGGTTACTTCTAGGCAAGCATGATTCACCGTCGACCCCATCATACCTCGCTTACCATAAGGCAAGATAGTGGTCAAACGCGATCCTACCTCAAATAAGAAAATCTCAAAATCTTTCAGTTATATTAGGCAGGCAAACAGGCAGGATATTTAAAACAAATTCTATTCCTTTTTACTCGCCTGCCCTAGAAATAGGGTACCTAATGTTTTAATACTGTCCTTTTCATTCTCGCGACGGGCGATAAACAGCAGCGCTAATATTCTGTTTCTCTATTAATTTTCTAAATTAGATTTAACGGAACAAAGAAACTAAACTGATGCTAAAATTGAAACAAATTGGTCCTCAGATTAAGTTTCGATTACATCACTAGCCAGTCTTAGTTCGTGTCTACAAAGAGTTTAAAATCTTATATCTAAACTAAATTAATATTTATGATGAAAGTTCAGATATTTGTTTGTTTAGATATTTCTGACAAAGCCCTCTGTAAAACGGTCCCAATTCACCCGCTTTATAAAATAAATAATATATACAAAAAAAATGCGTTATACAAGTACTAGCTTCTGCTCGTGGCTTTGCCGAATAGAAAAGGACATTATAACCGGTACAAAAAGTGTCTTGTCTTAATCTAAGTTATGTTCTACCCGTACGCCAATTGACATGCAATTAATCCGTTTAGTTGCTAAGGCGTGATTGGCAAACAAATATACTATCTTTCGCATATGTTACATGGGATTACAAGGCTTTGCTCACTGAAACATAAAATTAACCCCTAACATCCCCGGTAACGTCTCCACACTTTGAAACATTCTAGATTAAGCGTATTTCCACCATGATGCGCGTTGTTTGCTGAATTAGATATTAAGTATTATTCCAACCGTGCAAGGTGAGACACCTACAATACTTTTATGCCTTTCTGCTCTAAACTTGAATTAAGCAACTCCTAATACTGTGAAATACTTGATTACAAATTTGTGAGCAGTAAACTTGAGAAGCGTAAGTTAGGAGTTATAATCCCATATATGTAATTTGGGCAGTGGTGGCCCAGTGGTTACGGTCCCGACTTACGAGTTGTAGGTCGTGGGTTCGAACCCGAGCAGGCGCTTTACTTTGTGTAATTTATTACATTACCACTGCTCTCAAAACGGTGAAGGAAAACATCGTGAGGAAACCGGCATGTCCTGGAACCAAAAATTCAAAGACATGTGACATCTACCAATCCGCACTGGGCCCGCGTGGTGGATTATAGCCCACTCCCTCTATGAGAGGAGGCCTGTGTCCCAGCAGTGGGAACTTTAAAAAAGGCTGATGATGTAATGTGATGTAATTTGGCAATATTTTGGCGTAGTGGGGTAAGTTCGCGCATAGTGCTCTAACTGACCAACCACCATATAGAGCGAACGGAATGGTCAGTCGATCCTTGTTTCAACTGACCAACCAATCGCGCATTCGGAACGGTGCTAAGCATCCCCCGCGTCCCGCTTGGTAACCAAAGAGACCAAAAAAAAAACTTTTGCGCAACTAACGACTGCCAAGTTACGTGCCGTTAATTATACACACAATCCCATACCTTGCCTATGCTATCTGGATTTAGATTATACAATGTCTTTGTTCACAAGAAAAGGGCATGGTGGAAATGATGCAATTGTTCAATGTCACAAAATGTTATGTGTGTACGTGGCATCAACAGCGGGCCCTATCAGAACACCCGCACGGCGTCATTTATTATTTTTAAATATCGCTGCGTATGCTGAGATAGGAGCCTTTTTTGCCTCGCACAGGGTTCTTTCTTTTCAACTTTTGTTTATTTACTTTTTTTATTTGTACCTCTTGTGCAAGTACAAATATTTTTTTTGGGCCCCATTTTTTTCTCCTCTTTCACCTATATTTGATTCCAAAAGAAAAATGCAAGTTAATTACTTCTCAGAAGACTTTTCAAAATATATAATTATGTTGCCAAAATTTGCTGGACCATAGAAACATTTTGGTCAGATTCTTATATAGATATCTTATTTATCGTTGTACAAGTGACCGATGGCATTCTCCATTGACAAATGAGATATATAATAAGGCATGAAATGTCAAAAATAAAATTCTTCCTAATTTCTAAATTCTAGAGTCAGTGGTTTAGCTTTTGCGCTGTCTGACATTGAATGACTGACATTAATTTATTCATGTTCTTTGTTGTATATATTTGTGTTATTCTTTGTTCATATTTGTCTTTCTTTATTGTTGCTGTGTTGGGATTATTTTTTGTTTGTGTTGGGTTTGTATGTTGTGCAAAGGCGATTATTTTAAGAAGATTTTATGTCTAGTTGTTACATAAACGTTCAAAATTACCCAGCAGAATTGGTGCAATTTCACCCTTACTTACATAAAAACCATGTACCTACGACCAAAGTATCAAAGTCTGAAATCCGATTGTTGCAACTTAATAGCTTAGACTAGGCATGCCAGTTGGAATGGTTTTAGTTCAATTTGGGGCAATGTTGAACAGTCGCAGGTCTGCACAGATGTGCATAATGTTTGTGCAAAGCATTAGAATCACACACACACACACATTGCACAGTGCTCTGCAGAATCGATGACTTTGTGCAGTTTTTATACAAACTAATATTATAATTGTAAATGTTGTCAGTCTGTTTTTCACGTTTTCTCGTCTAAACCGCTGTACCAATTTTGTTTTTGTATATATGGATGGACACCACTTGAAGAAAGATATGGATATATAGGATTTTTATCCCGGGCGTACGTTCCCATGGGATTTTTTCCTACTTTCACACAAGCAAATCAGCAGGCAGAAGTTAGAAATGTTATAAACGAGTTTGACCCGGACGAGGTCTCGAGTGCTAGTTATTTAAATAAAATGAGGGTGTTGGTGGGTACAGTGGGTGCTTGAAAACAGCCCGGACTGGCGAAGTAGATTGTAAGCGCTAGTACCCAGTTACAAAGTATAAATTGGGTGTAAGCTTTTATTGCTACCCAAAGTATGAAAGGTCACACCTCCACTTTTAAGCCCCGCCTGAAAAAGAGAGGTGTTATAAGTTTGATGTCTATCTGTGTATTTGTGAGTCTGTGTTTGAAAGATGACTTTATTGAGAGTGTTCTTAGCTATGTTTGATAAAAACATTATATACGCACATTATACTCTTCGAATCGGGAATTTTTCGCAATATATCGTGTCTCAATAACTTGTGTCGATAGATTGACGATCGAAACGAGTCTACCTCTTGGTATATAGTTAATTTAAAAAGCATGGAAAAAAAAGAAAAAACTAATACCCCGACGTGAGGATGAAGCTTATTTTCCGGGGTTTACTACCCTAATTTTGCTACTAAGAGCTTAGTAGTTGGAGAGTGTTAAAAACCACTAATGGAAAAGAGAGGAACGGTCGTCGCGAACACACGTAAGCCGTATTCACACGGGCGCAAATTTTGTTGCCATGTTATCGCGCGCGCGTCGCCCAAACGTCTTTATCTGCCTTTGAAATAAGTCTTGACCCAATGCGTGTACTTAAAATAATAAGAATAGAACTAAGAACAGAAAACATTTATTCCTAGAGACCGGATTATAATATGCATTTGCATATTTGCATATGAATTTGCATATTTAACCCATTCTTAGCGGAATTTGCGTATTATATATCTAATTTAGTGATAATTCATAATTTCGCTATATTAATTTTATTTTTATATTTTTTGTATATATGATGATGACGAATTATATTTTTCTGTAGGTTACCGTATTGATAAGTGTAATAATAAACTTTATAATCAAAATTTCGCACATATACACTAACAATTTTCACTTATAACTATTTTGATTTTATTTGTTAATTTTTTTATTTGTTTTATTTACAATAATATTTACAAACTAATATTAAAACTTAAAATGAATAAAAATATGTACAATTACGGGGCGTCAAAAAATTCGTCTACATCGCTGTCAACAGGAAAAGTGCCCAGAAGGCTGGCAGCATTGCCACGTTGGATGGCAATGCTGATTCTTTGGCCAAAAAAAAGGCCAGCTCTCTGGTCTCGTGAAGAGTCGACCAACCGCTTGGCGATATCCCGAAAAATTAGGTGTGCACTCGGACCCCATGGCCCTAGAGTTTCAACCCCAAACGGCTCAAACACATAATTACCAATTAAGTTGTTGTATTTGCGCCGTTTGAGGTTTTCAGCACCTGCAGTAGCCGCCCCAGCGCAGCCCACCGTGCTAGGAAGATGGAATGGTGCAAGGGTGTCGACACAAGTTGCATCCCACACCAAAGACCTACCCAACTTCCATGGCATTATGGTCATACCATCTGGTCTCTTCCCATCGACGCGTGCCAAGCCATTGGGTTCTAAGACAGCTGGCACCCCGGCGGTGGCAAGAGCACGACGGATGAGATCATTAATGCTAGCGTGCCGCGCAATCCGACCTGCACTCTTACTACAAGAAAGGTCATGGTGTCCGAGGCAGTCGACTGCTTCACCGCATTGACAGCGATACTATTTTGATTGATTGAAGACTATATATACATTTAGAACACCTTTTTTTTGTTTTTTTTACCTTCCTGATTGTGTATGTATACATAAATGTTAAATAATTTTTCGTTTATTAAAGGTTACGAACTCATCATTTCAACATCATCATCATCATCACTGCTAGGACACAGGCCTCTTCACTTTGAGAGAGGGAATGGGCCTTAATCTACCACGCGGGCCCATTGCGGGTTGGTGGGTATCAGCTCTGGGCATCAAACACCAATCGCTGATTTCAACATCATGATTGTGTGTATATTATGACAAGACGCAAGATATGAAGAGGTTCAAATACTGCTGAAATGGTCTCATTTCAGCAGTATGATGGCGTGATGTAATTCTCCTCGTATGAACACGCCCTTAAAAACAGAAAACAAAGCTCATCGACCACGCTCCACCACAACCACATCGGTGTGAACAGCTCTAAACTACGTCTACTTATTGTAAACACAGAACTTTGTTTCAATTTGTGTTTGTTACTAACTAAATCCTACTGCAACCAATTTGGATAAAGCTGTGGTTGAAACTACAACAAACCCTGTACCACTTTTGAATACGGTATCTTTTTTTATTTTGTTTTTATCACGGTAAACTAAAACCGGCTTTTTATATTTGATCGGCTTCGACTAATCGGTGTAGTTATGTTTCAATTGGCGATCCCGTCACACTGTAGCTGAAAGCCGATCCTACAAAAAAATCGATCGATTTCTACATTTATTTTACAAGCTTTTATTTTAACTTGCAAGTGAGTGTCACTTGTATGTAAGTGTGTTCGGGTCAAATTTTGCAACTGAATTTCAATGCAGTTATCGTCAACGGAACGGATGCGAAAGGGAGATAGAAGTCTAGAAAAACTGGTCATTGTTGGCAATACCGAAGGGAAAAGAGCACGAGGCCGGTCGCCAACACGATGGTCTGACCAAGTGAAAGAAGCTACGTCCTCAAGCAAATTCCAGCAGGTGGTGATGGCAACTTTAGACCGGAATCGAAGGAGGCAGATTGTCCGCTTAAAGGGGTCCAGTGACCACGATCCTCAGTAATGAGGGACCGATTGAAGAAGAAGAAGATCGTCAACGGATTCAAATGAAATGTTGCATACACGTTTAGTTTGGATGAAAATGCATGGTTAGCTAAGTGGCGTCATTCTAAATCTAATATGGCGGATGGCCCAAGATGGCGGACAAGTTATTTTTTGTGCACTGCCATAATATGGGTATCAAATGAAAGGGTTTTCTGAGAAGATTACGAAAAAAGCTTGTTAAAAAAACATATATAATTTTATTTAGATTATGTTGTAAAGATATAAAACAATTTTGTTCCATTTGTAATATATCAAAATTTCGATAGTGAAACCACCTTTGTATGCTACGACATTTGTAGTATACGTCCTACTTACATAAGAACATACGGCCTCAGGCAATACAAAAAGAGCTTTGTTTGATGACATTGTTATTTCTTAAGAGAAAATAATCCTTCTTAACATTATTTGAAATAAACAGTCATGTTTGTGTAGATTTCGAGAGCAATATTTCGCGACATATTGTTATCTATCTTAATGAAAATACCAAGTTATTTGATGTTCGTACTTGAAAGAATTCGTACAAAGTTTCAATACACCGTTTGAAATGTTCGTTTTCTTTTAAGCAAGTTGCGAAGAGTAGGTAAGTAGGTACTTATTGTTGTTAATTGAAGTACAAACGTATGTACGGAGAGTCTGAACAATCAACCGTAAAATTAACTGGTAAATTGGAGTTTGTACGGTTCCATTGCAATTGGATTTTATTTTCGACAAAACGATTTTTAATGGCTTGTTTGCCTGAGCTGTTTGGTATCGAAAAAATCGTAGGCGTAGATGCTGCAAATTATTTTGTTATATTAATTATCTAACGAAGAAAATGTTTTAGAGAATTTTTTAAAGCAAATAATACACAATTATATTATTTATTTGTATGAAATTGATCAAACCGCCGTTATTATATATCTTCAAATAAAATAAAACAATTATTATTGCCAATGCTACTTTATAACTAGGTATCTACAGTACAAACATTTTCTTAATGTCCCTCGGCTAATTTCGTGTTTCTTCAGTCGTCGGATTTCTATCAGTACTTGGTGCAGACCGGACGCTCTCATTCAACATGGAAGTATATAGAGTTGTTAATACTCTTTTAACATAATGTAATTTATTTTAAAATGGGATGAAAGCTGCTATTTTTACAGCTCTATATATTTCACACGGATATCAAAACAAAACAACAATAAAGTACTTAGTTCTGAATTCAAATTATTATTCGCTATAAATCTAATAACTGATGGATATGGAAATTAGTATTCTTTGTATTCGGAAAGCCGATGATTGCCGAGGAACATTAAGAAAATAGTTGCACTGTAGTAGTGCTATATTAATAGGTAGTCCAGAGGCGAAGGCGTTATGAAGCCGAGAATGCCAAAAAGCTCTTGCCGAGTTAAAAAGGCATACCTTCGATTTATAGATATTGGACTAATAGATAGTAATCAGTAGCCACAATGCAAGAGCGCAAATAAGAAAACTAAAATAGACGGTTGTGAAAAACATATAATTTTCAAACCTTTAAATAGCTCAATAAGAGCCAGTTTTCGTGTTGAAAAAATATATGAAAACCTTTCTTATATCCCGATCCAATAATCCCATGGACATAAAAGGTAGATATGGGTAAAAGGACGATCCTCACTGCTTCTCAATTTTTTACGGAACCCATGACAAAGAAATATAGGGGCAACTTGTCATTGTCGGTAAGCCCTTTGCTTCAGACCCTATTGGTGCCCTAACGATATCTTTTACTATTAAATATACTATAGGATCATTTATTTGGGTGCCGTTATCTATATACATATATATATTTATAGAAGGGTTACATCCTGTGACTGTTACCCTGCTATTCCTTTTACCCGACTACGACTAAGCCAAAACGAGGGTTATGATTTTTGCAAGCTTGTATGTATGGGATATTGGTAACAAAATTGGTAAGCGTGTCAGTAAGTTAAATTTTCTAATTTAACTGCGTGAACATCTAAAAAAATAATACACATAGAACATATAATAATTACCACTTTTAACATAAAGTATAGAGAATACGGAATCGAAAACCATAACGTCTGAAAATGTCACCAAGATTTTATTGTACACTTCTAACTCGATGTTAAATAAAAAGTGCCAGCTCCAGTAACCTAACATAATAATGGATTACCTAAATTCAGTCCTTTTAACATCTGTGCATCAACGTTTGTACTCTAAAAGGAGAAATTATTGCTCCTGAACTCCTTTTGAATTAAAAGGGGCCAGCGTTACCGTATCAAAAGTTCTGAAGCGAAAATAATCCCTTGAGCAAATCCGTACTTTTCTAAATATCACGATCCGTTCAATACGTTGAGTTCCAAACTCACATTCAAACTTATCCGAATAGAGTAAAATAGGAGTAAAAGTTTATTTTTGATAAGGGTCACAGTGTGGAACATGAAAATATATCTTTCTTTTATAATAAGAATATTAAAAATTTCACTGAGTTTTACATTGGAAATTTGTTGTTTGCTACCTGGAGTCTAGATATTTCTCGATTGATAGCAATAGACTTAAAATTGTTGATTGTTGTAATGTACTACAGTTGCTTATCTGCTTCACAGGCGTAATGTGATATATAAGATATTTGCACATATATGTATATTTAACTGGGATTTTCGATCAAATTTTGGCGAACTCAAACACTACGTTTTAAACCTACGCTCTAGAAACAGCCCTTCAAATGAGTCAGACAGACAAATCTAAAATAAACAAAGTTATACCGATAACATAATTGCCTATTCCAGACTTACGTAGCAATTTTCAGCTAAAATTATCCAATCTGGATCTAGATAAACATATCAACGTTGACGTAACCCCGGTGAGCAAATTTACAATCTGAGGGGTCGAGGTGACGATATTTCTATAGGTTTTAACCAGCCAATAAATAGTACAGAAAGTCAACTCCAAACAACGAGCGAAAAGAAACGCACGCACACATTAGATGCGTATAACGTACGGCACGCGGTGGTGATCTCAAAAAAATGCCAGTCGCGAGTGCGCTTGCACTCGATGTAAGTGAAGCGTGTCTATATGTGTGTGCGTTGTCGCTAGTTCTGCAAAGTTGACCTTCTGTATCTACCCCTTTGTTATTTTACTTTAGTTTGTTTGAATAAGACTGTCGCCAAGTGAAAAGGGTAAGTATTTGAAGTATCAATTGATACTCAAGGTCAAAATATTGTGAATAGGAAAGGATTTCCCTTTCCTATTCACAATATTTTGACCTTGTAATGTAATATAAATAAGAACGTCTCCTTATCTATCTAACAGTAAATACTGAAATTTGGTTGTAGATTCGTATAACCTACTATTAATGATGTTCCGACTAGTCGGTAAAAGTGACTATCCGGCCATTTTCGTAGTCGGCCACTATTCGACAAAGAGCGCCGACTATCCGGCTTCTTACTTTGTGATTATGTATTTCCACCACGAGGAATTATCATTTGGCACTAATTCCTGACTTTACGGGAATCATTGTCCAATAGGTCAAAACAAAAACATACACGAGACTTTCTTTTTGACATGATTAAATTGTAATGGAGCTATTTCAATTTAATGAATAACAACAGTAGTATCTTTATTTTTTACACTAAAACACCGCTCTGACCAGTGCAAAAGCAAGATTCAAAAACAATGCGAAGTAAACAAAATATTATGTTACGCAGGCGGCGGCGGTTGCATTTAGCGCGCGAATTTGCTGTAAATGAAGCGTCACGGCAATTGCCGAATACCCCCGAAACCGTGATCGGCTTAGTCGATTATTCTGCCTCTTTACCGCCGACAAATCGGATAGTCAGCCAAAGTTATAGTCAGCGCATAGCTACGCAAGTATATATACAATTTTGCCTCATATTCCGAGGAACATAATAAAGATGTACTTAATATAAGATGATTACGTCACTTTTAAAAGGGTATGGAATGCATAAGAAGATAGAAAAAGTATTTATTTGCCATAAAAACGACATATTTTTTTTTAGATTTTTCATTATTTTAAACCCATAAGAAACCCCCGTATAGGTAATTAGGTATCTTCGCCCGATATCTGAATTCAAAATTTGAATATAAGTATTTGTATAGGTCTACAGTCAAACCTGTCAAACTTTGGCATTTAATTAGGGTTTGAGACGATCTTAACTACAAGCCCTCAATTCAGAAATCAGACTTTAGTTCTACATAGACCACGTCGGTAGGTACTTATTTCAATGTGATATCAACGCACAATTATTTTGATCGATTGCAGACAAATGACTGTCTAGTAAACACTCCTGCAATATTAAAACAACAATCAAAACCGATTCAACAAACTAACATTACATACTCGACTATGAATAGCCTCAAACTTGTACATTATAATATGAAAAATATATCTCACACACGATTGCTTTACCGTTACTAGGCAACTCCCAATTGAATACGAAAAAAGTTTAAATACGGCAAATCGTTATTCACCGATAGCTCCTTGGATACGATTTTTAACCGACTTTCCAAGAAGGAGGTGGTTCTGTGTTCGACTGTATGTATTATTTTCTATGTATGTTCATCGATTTCCCCGCCGATTGTAGACCGATTTCAAAAAATCTCTTTGTGTTTGAAAGGGTATGTATGTCTCCGAATTGGTCTCATTTAACTTTGGCGAAGATCTGATGAAGAACTTCAGAGATATATCTCGGCAGTTCTTCATGTCAAAAAACTAAGAAACGAAAGCAGGAACACCAACTTGCGAAATTGAAGTTATTTTTCACAATGTAGTGTTTTTATTTAGACGTCGTTTGTATTTTTTTTTGTAAAAAAGTTTTTATGTGTCATTTTTGTCGACCGTATTTTTGCGATAGCACTTACCGTTTACGAAAAAAATGCAAATAATCTATATTTATGACCTTCGACTCTGTACAAAGTGTCATTCCATAAGCAATGCCGAAGGTCAATATGCCAAATATATTTTAGGAATAGATTACGTAACATTTATATAGCGCATAGCAATCCCATACATTTTTTACTTTGTTTCCAGTCCCTATCTCGTCGCTTTTGTGGATGGAATCAAAAGTCAAAAAGTCAAATATATTTATTTCACCTAGGCCATTAAGTAGCACTTTTGAACGTCAAAAATTAAAATTTACTACTAATAACAAATTATTCTATATTCGGCAAATTAGCTTGTTATGGAGAAGAACGGAGAAGAAACTCCATACATACTCTTTAAAAAAAGTGTTTCGCTATATTTACATAAGTACATACATTTATAAATTCATATATGTGAGGACGATGCACCCAGAAAAGCATTACACACTATACTACGTACAGGTTTATAGTATTAAAAGTATTCACACATTTACTGTGCAGTTATATAATAGGTTCTAGAAAAATATTAACATTCGAAGCGGACCTTGTCTCCGAATATAACTTGTCTATAGCCTCTTGAATGAATTGGTAATAAACATTCATTTTCTAATGTGTGTTTTGACCATAATTATAATCAAATTACAACGTGCTATGTTCACAATAAGTGAAGAAATACCATACAAACTTTATCACCTATTTCATTCCCTTAGGGGGATGACTTTTGAAAAATCCTTGGTTAAAACAGTACAACTATTATGTGCAAGGAGCTTGCATATTATTGTGCCATAATTACTACTGATTGGTGAATCTCTCAATGGCCTGTAATTTTCGTGTATATTTTTATGCCATTGTTGTCATGTGTTTTTACAGCTTTAGATTTTACATCAATCATAACCGTTTTAAATTACACTGTACCATCATTGTTTAACTACACAGATGCTATTCATACATCTAGAGATTACATAAAGTGGAGCCTCCTCCACGTTATGTAATCTCTTCATCTGCCCCTGATATATTGAAATACCGAGACCTCAGACACATTTGAATACACGTGATTTGATTCCTACTTGAATATGTAAATCTATAATTATGTCTCCTTTATTGAAATCAGTTGCTTTCAATGCATTTCCGTCGGAATGCCTTCGACTTACACTTTGGATTTATGTAAAACTAGCTTCTGCCAGCGGCTTTGCCCGCGCCAATGTAGGAATGTAACTATCCCTTGGAAACGTATTTCAGGGATAAAAAGTTTCTTATGTCCTTTTCTAAAATTCAATTTATCTATACATCAAATATATCGAAATCGGTTCACCGGTTTAGGTGTTAACGTTAAAAAAATCAAAACATGAGTTATGTTCACTTTCATAATAGTATTGTCATTGGAGGGTATTAGAGTGATGTAATCGAAATAAAAGAGAAGTGTTCGATTCAACGATTCGTGTAATAATGCCCATAAAAGGTGTGTGCAGTTACAAATATAAGGTTGGGCGAGCTGCACACTACACCTCCCCTTTTTTAAAAAAAAAATGTTGTTATTTAAGTACTTATTGAATTTTTTTTTTTTTTTTTTTACTTAAACTAAGCTTACATCACTACTTTTAAAATTATTTACTTTTTAACATAACATTATACAAAAAAAAACATCTTATCTTAATTAAGTAACCAAAGTATTTTAAGTTACAAACAGTTTTGTATTATTTTTATGAATTACATATTCTTTATCATCTTTTTTAATTTTTACATTTGGTGATACATCTTCAATGACTCTGTATGGTCCTAAGTAAATTTTATCTAACTTATTTCCTACTTGATTTTTGATTAAAACTAAATCTCCACTCTTATATATTAACCGATTTACATTTTTATCAAAATTATTTTTTCTTAATTCCTTACTGAATAATAAATTATTTCTAGCTTCTGCTTGTGCTCTTTGAAGTCTGTATTTTAGCTCCAAAGGGTAAGAATCTGGATTATATAAAGGATCAGCATATATATTTTGTGCTATATTAGATGGTAAATTACAATTTTTTCCAAATACTAACTCAAATGGAGTGTATTTTGTCTCAGAATGCATTGTAGTGTTAAAAGAAAAGCACCAGAATGGAAGCCAACTGCTCCAATCTGTTTTGTTATTGTCACACTGAATTCTAAGATAAGCTCCTAGAACCTTATGAGTATTTTCCAAACCTCCCAGAGTTTCATGATGATAAGCTGTTGAATGCAGTTTATTAATATGCAACAAATTGCAAATCTCAGTGAAAACTGATGACATAAACTCTGTTCCCTGGTCTGTTATTATCTCTCTAGGGATACCATACCTCAGAATAAAATTGTTTACAAATAACTTAGCTACAGAAACAGTATCTTTCTTTTCTAAAGGATAAGCTTCGACGTATTTTGTTAAATCACACTGTAATGTCAAAATATACTTATTGTTTAAATTATCTACATCTAAAGGACCCATTAAATCTAAACTAACTCTTTCAAAAGCAGTGGATGCCGTGGATGTGATAACCATCGGTTCCTTCGTATGCCTATTGGTATGCTTTTGAATCTGACAACTTCTACACTTCTTTACGAATTCTGTTACGTCATTACTCATTCCTGGCCAATAATAGTACTTCCTAATATTATTTAACATTCTGTTTACCCCCGCGTGGCCACTCGTGGGTAACAGGTGGAAGTCATTCAAGATCACAATTTTCGTGTCTTTGTCAGTAACTCTTGTCACATCTTTAATAACAAGTAGCTTTGGAATATCATTTAAATGACTCATTTCCTTTTTAAAATTATTTAAAAAAATTTCGTTGCGCTTGTTCTTAATTATTATGAGCTCGTTTAATTTGATTTGCTTGCAGAAACGTTGTAATTCTCTCGCTAACACACTTACGGTCGATAACGATCGAGAAATTACAAAAACTGCTGACTTTTCAGGCACGAATTTGCAGTTACCATTGTCACTAGTGAAATGTTTTGATTTTTCTATCTGATTTAATGTATTTTTATTGCTAAGTAAAATCAATTCAACGCTGTCAATTGGTCGTTTGAGAATTTCCACTACCTTAGGTTGATCAGGCCTTGGAGTAGAGGATACCTCAGTAGTCATGTCGTTGTTGTCACAGTCAGTACGTAACCTTCGAGTCTGTGCTCTTGTCATGACCGATACTACATGCTTGTTCATATCCTTTAAGCTGTTGGATGTAATAGGTATACGGCTCAATGCATCTGCAGCTGCGTTTTGCCGTCCTGGGACATAGCTGATTTCAAAATCATATTCCTCGAGATATAATCTAAACTTTGTCAACCGGCTTGAAGGATCGGTCATATTAAATAAATAAATCAACGGCTTATGGTCTGTTTTTATGTAAAACTTTTTCCCATATAAATAAGGTCTAAAATGTCGAACCGCCCAAACAATAGCAAGTAATTCTAACTCAATCACAGGGTATCGTGTCTCAGCTGGTTTCAAGTTACGGCTGGCGTACGCGACTACCTTGCTATTGCTATTAGACAGCACGGCGCCTAAACCTAGTTTTGATGCGTCAGTTTGTAACGTAAAAGTATTATTATCGCTGAAGTCTGGATAGTCAAGTATAGTTGGACTAACAAGGATCTGTTTTAGCTTGTAAAATGCTCGCTCGCATTCATCACTCCATACGAACGCTACATCTTTCTTACATAACGCATTCAATGGATAGGCTATGTCGGCAAACTTTGGAATAAAACGCCTATAATAGTTAGCAAATGCAACAAATCTCTTGACTTCATCTACATTCTGCGGGACAGGGTACTTTTGCAGGCATTCTACCTTTGATGGATCGGGAAATATACCTTCTGAAGTGATCTTGTGCCCTAAATAAACGATTTCTTTACGTAAAAATTCACACTTCATCGGATTTAGTTTCAAATTCACTCTTCTCAGGCATTCAAAAATTTTTATAAGATTCTTGTTGTGCGTTTCAAGACAATTTCCTACGACAATACAATCATCTTGATATAAGAAGCATGATTTATAATTTAAACCAGACATTGCTATTGTCATGAGACGAGCAAAAGCACTAGGCGATGTCTTAAGTCCCATCGGACATCGTTTCATTTGATACTGCTTGTCTGTTGTAAATGCAGTAAACTTCCTAGACTTTTCTTCTAAAGACAGCTGATAGTAACCTTGACTGAGATCTAATTTTGAAAAATAGATGTTGTTAGATAACGAATCTAGAATCTCAGTGATGTTAGGTAAGGGAAATTTATCATCCTGTATCCTATTATTGAGTTGGCGATAGTCCACTACAAGTCTCCATTTCCTTTCTCCTGACCTATCTGTCTTTTTAGGTACTAATAGAACTGGGCTTGACCATTCTGAAATAGTCTCTTCAATGATATCGTTTTTAACCATTTCATCTATTTGTCGTTGTACCTCGCCTTTCAATGCTTTAGGCAATCGATAGGGCTTCACGTACGCTGGAGACGCATTTTCCTTTAGTTTAATTGAATGTTCTATTAAATTTGTAGTAGTGAGCGTATCTCCTGGCAAATGGAAAACATCGGCATATTTGGCACATACGTTTTCAATGCCTCTTTGTTCCTCTTTATTTAAATAAGTATGTAGTTGTAACGTAGTTAGCAAAGTTCGAACTCTATCCACAGATATACTATCGTCATCAAACTTGCAAACATAAAAATTATCTAGGCAGCTAATAATTAAATCTGAAATATTTATCTTAACCGAACTATCAGTTGTATTTAAAATCCTAACAGGAATAAGTCCATTATGTGGCTTCGATACTACACCCGCTGTGAACACACCTTTATAAATTTCCTTTGACAAAATGACGCAATCATTATTGTGTGACGTCGGGATGTGTTTAATTACTTCGCAACGAGGTGGAATTGTAAACAAATTCCTATAAACATGAACACTAACAGACTGATCTCGAGTTTCTAAACTCAGAGTTCCATTTTTATAATTTAATACCGCGTTATAGCGCTCAAAAAAATCCTGCCCGAGTATACCTTCTGCGGCGCAAGATAAGTGTTCAAAAATGTGAAACTTTTGTTGAAAAGTCTCATTATTAATTAAAATATCTAAATAAATGTATCCCATAGATTCTAAATTACCACTAATTCCTTTAATAACTATCTTATCCTGTTTTACTAAATTCAATAAATTCCTATGTCGCGACAACCATTCATACTTAAGCACACATAAGCTTGCTCCACTATCAATCAGTAAATTAAGATCAACATTACTATTTTGTAATTGACAATTAATAATACAAAAATTACTAAAACTAAGAATTGAATGAGTGTACGGTTTAGGTACGAAAAAATTCTAAGTTTTCATGACTATTTGCCTGATCATTGCGCAAGTTGTCTTGGACATTGGACTGTTGCGCGTTATGCTGAACACGCTGACAACGCACCGGACGTCCGCGTAAATGCTGACGCTGACCACCTGTGTGTTTACCTCGATTTACACTGTATGAAGTTCTTATACCTGTGCTATTTTCATAATTTTTATTATAATTATGATGATAAGTTTTATTGTTGTTATAAAACTGTCTATTTCCTCGGCCTCGAGAACCTCTAAAGCTTCCACGTTTATAGTTTTGGTTAGCCCTAAATTGCATAACCTGGTCTTGTGGCTGGACAGTCATGGATTGCTCATCTACCGCAGCCGTAATAGCTTCAGACAACGACGCAAACTGTCGTGAGGCAATGATGGTGCTGAGCCGCTTATCGGTCAAACCATCACTAAACCGTTTGATTGCAGTCTTCTCATTGAGCGGACGCAAAACCTCATAGGCATCACGCTTATCGTTAGCCTGTGCAATCGTGAGATTCACAAATAACTCCTCGATCTCTGTACCGAATTTTTCTATGCTCCTACGGCCTTGAGTCACCTTAAGCAATTGTGTTTGTAATGCTACAAACGATTTTTTAGGTAACAAATAAATGCGAATATCTTCTATCAAACTTTCAATATCTGCGTAAGTAGTTTTAAGACGCAATTTTGCACTAGGCGAGAGACGTGTTTTTAATACAAACTGTATCAATTGACTTTTACTGGCATCATTGATAAGCGAGCTATAAAGTAAGATACCATCAATAAGCTGATTTGTCACCTGCTCCTGGCCATTCATCATCGGCAACAGGGAAATTGCAGTTTTAATATCGAACGTTTCAGCCATTTTTGTAACACTATTTGAATGTTCTATAAAATCCTTAGAACTAGTTTGACTACTATTATCTACTGAAGTCAGTAAACCCTTTATTTTCTGATAATTTGATTGAATCTCATGGATTAATGTTTGGAAAACCTCACAAGTTTCTTTGTCTAGCTTGCGTTCTTTAATTTCTTGGTTCAACTGAGTCAAAATACAATCCAGTTTACTGTATTCTTTTTCTGCTTCTACTAGTTTCTTATAAGCTAAATCTTGTCTACGCCTATCTGGACCTAGTTTCACTAAATATTCTCTTAAATATTTTAATTTAGCGTGCAAATCTTGCAATTGTTGGGACATTCCTATTCCCCAAATCGAAATATAAAATAATACAACATGATCTAATTACAATATTATGGAATATTGTAGAATATTAAAAAAAAATTGCAGTGCAAAACTTACATTGCAGTAGGTACGTATTGTACTGACAACGTATATGTAGGTCACGACGTGTCACGTGGCGTGGATGAACGGACTCCTCAGCACTGGACTCGGACTGACTCCGTAGGTCACGACGTCTTACATGGTGTGGATGAACGGATTCCTCAGCACTGGACTCGAACTGACTCCCAGCTGCTCCACATCGGACCCGAACGATTTATCTCCCGGCGCCCTGCATATCCTCTCATCATAAGGCTTGAGCATTCTCCCGGCACCCGGCAGCAACGTTCCTTTTCTGTCTTCTTATTTAATATTTTCACCGCTTCAAACTTATTCTTGGATTCTGATTTTTTTTCTTTTTTTTTTTTTAATCTTCTTTTGTTTCTTTCTTCAAAATTTTCCGTCTTCATAAACTTCTATCAGTATATTTTTCAGGATTTCTTCAACTATTGACGTCTTCGCATTTTACGTAAGTTGCAAAATTTTAATTGCTGGCTAAGGGTCGCCATGTATTAGAGTGATGTAATCGAAATAAAAGAGAAGTGTTCGATTCAACGATTCGTGTAATAATGCCCATAAAAGGTGTGTGCAGTTACAAATATAAGGTTGGGCGAGCTGCACACTACAGTATGTACTTAGGTTAGCTTACTGAAACTACATACATACCAATACGTACAGTCAAATATTAAGTCAGTGGCCCGACCCCAAGTAACATGGGATAAGAAGGAAGATAATGATGATGATAAAGTGCCGTCTAGTATCGCAATAATGTTAAACTCATAATTTCTAGCTAATTTGATATAAACGTGCGTTTACGCTAACGCGATCGAGTATGTATAAAAACTCGCACTGGGTCCTCTGAATACGAGGCGAGTCGCTACGCAGTAACAAGCTCATGCGACAGAGGTGCTGAGGGATGGGGTACTGTTCCGCGAGTGGCACGCTGCACATCTGTCACAATGGTGCTTTTTCACCAGAGATCGTCGGCATAAATACGTAGTGAAGCTGTGAAACGATGTGTAGCTAAGTGGTGCGAGGATACGTAGCGAAACTGTTAAACAGTTTGTTAAATGGTGCGATTTCCCACATCCCTTGCACAAAAACCTCACACACTTCCATCGTACGTACGAGTATCTCTTACTTTTTTTGTACAAATTCATAGCACTGCTAGCCATTTCAACCAGAGTTGCGTTCAGCCGGGCAAATTAAGTGATGGCATTGGTGAATATTTTCTTTGCGCACCGCCTCGTTTCCTCCCACATCTTTGGTAAAAAAACACCATAAAGTTTGACGGTTGTGGACGGTGAATGAAAGGATTTTTTTTTACGGTTAAAGAATAGCAATTTAACTTGGTTAGTAATAAATATATTGCTTACACTATCGTTGTTCTTAAAGAAACGCTTAGACTTTCAAATACAGTTGCCATACTACCGACATACTTTCAGTTTACCATTTATTTTGCATCATGTACTCGTTTATTTCTTTTGCATACCTTTTTTCAGGAGAATAAGTTCTAAATAGGTACTTACCTTTTATATGAAATACATATATTTTTGTTTCTGAAATTAATAATGAGCCCGACGTAATAATAAATAGGACGAGTCCTTTGTTCTGCTTACTGTTATGAAATGAAATAATATTCAGTGCTGAAATAAAACTCTGAATAAAATAATTTCATTTTGTTTGGTTTATATATCTGATTGTTTCTCCTATTCATTGTACGGATTAATTATCCATTCATATAAATATTTTATATATGTGAAAGTGACTATTATCTGTCTGTTTGTTTGTTATGTTATCACGGCTAAATTGGTGAACCAATTTTAAAGAAATGATTGTCAGTAAATCAGTTGACTTCTGAGGACCTATAGTATTATGCCTACCTTCTTAAATAAAATGAAAACAGGAAAGATTAAGATGTAAGAGGATGAAGTCTAAATTTACAATCTTCTGAATTTAAATGCAACAAATATGGCGTTCCACAAGAAAGTGTGTTAGGCCCAATTTAATTCATATTGTATATTAATTATATAACTAATCATAGCTGTATATTATTTGCTGATGACATTTCCATTATTGTGACATCTGATAAAAATATGAATACTATTGACGATCATGAAACTGTCACTAATAACACAATTGACATACAGATTGAATGGCTAAATAAAAAATATCAATAAATCTTGCAAAGTCTGTTTATATACAATTTAACCGATCATATAAGTCTAAATTTAATAATAAAATGAATATAAATAAAATTTGTGAAGTAATGCAAACTAAATTCCTAGGCGTTACTCTGGATCACGACATAAACTGGCAAACCCATGTCAATACTGTCTCGAAACGAATAAATAAGTTTGTATATGCGCAAAAAAAAATTAGGAATATAAACGGCACGTCCAAACAGCAATAACATCATATCATGCATATGTTGAATCGGTATTACGCTATGGATTGATTATGTGGGGCAATAGCACCGATCAAAATAAAGCATTTGTTGCACAAAAAAAAATGCATTCGAGCAATATATGGGCTTCAATCCGACGATTCTTGTCGGCTGGTATTTCAGAAACTTGGTTTGTTACCGCTACCGTCTCTTTTATATATATGAGATATGTATGTTTGTGTGGAAGCATAAGGCATTATTTACAAAAGCAGATGATGTACAGCCTCGAAACCGGCGCGATCCTCACAGGCTCGTACTGGATGTCATGCCAAGGCTTACTAAATATAATAAAAGCTGTTTGTGTAAGTGTGTAGAAATATTTAATAAGATACAAGCGACCTAAAAATTCTAAATACCAGATTATATAAAAGACATTGTATAACTGGCTGTCCACTAATAGATTTTATAGTGTAAATGAGTTCTTTGACAAAAAAATTAAATGACTATATTGTATGCAAGAAAAATTTGCACGCTTATAATGTTAAGCAAAAACATGTATGCTCTGTATTTAATTTTGTACCATCTACTATACCATGTTTTTATGCAAATAAATGTTATTCTATTCTATTCTATTAAAACATAAAAATTAATCATAATTTCAGTTGCAACATGTCCACTGCTGGACATAGGCCTTCCCTAAGCGTCGCCACATTAATCAGTCATTTCAGCGGATTCTCGCAAACTTCGCTTGGTTTAAATTTTGAGAGACATTCTAACGGTGAGCCGCGCCGACACTATTGTAGAACCCTTCGACTCCATCAACTATCTAGTCTGATTGGCTATTCTGCGGACTACGTCGGTAATCTTGATTCTCCTCCAGATTTCTATATCTCACGCTTTCTGAATTGAGTATTTAGACTTCAGAACATGTCAAACCTTACTTTAATGCCAGGTTTGACAGGTTTTCATGCTGAAAGAGCTTAATTCAAGCTTATCTTATTTTTTTTTATTCAGTAATTGGTTTTCTCATCCAATTAGAAGAGTAATTTTTCAACAAAAAATAATATCATAGAATTTTTGTTACTGTCTCCAGATATAAAAAATATATTATTAAAATCTAGGTCTCTATGGACACTAACTAACTTAAACTAAATAAGTCAATCTAGCGTCATATTACGGAATGAATACCGATGGTATCTTGTTAATCAATTAATATGAACGACAAATGGAATGATTGAATGGAAATTGAAATGATCAAACGATACGATCTTTGAATCGAGAACTGTCAATTAAAATTAAGAGCAATATTGTGTTCTGAATAACTAAGAACTTTTTATTTAAAAATAAAAAAAATAAAATAATCTTTATTTCGGACAAGTAACATCCATAAATAAATGAGAACCTGGCATGAAATACTGCAAGGTTTTTTCAGGGATGTTCCGACTAGTTGATAAAGACGACTATACGGCTACTTTCGTAGTCGGCGACTATCCGGCACTGTTGTAGGTGAACTACCTACTACTTGGATTTGTGAGTAGGACGAATCGTCTGTGGTCGAACATTTAATCACAGAACCTAACTGAGTTATAGGGTTGGATGTTGGTATTTGATTATGGTTGATCATACTCGTAGTATTTACAGTTTTTCCCGGCCCACCACGAGAAATTATCATTTGGCACTGATCACACTTGACTTTATAGATTTCACTGTCCAATTGATCAATAAAATATCCATACACGAGAGTTTCTGTTTGAAATGATAAAATTTTAATAGAGATCTTTCACTTTAATGAACAATAACAATCTTTATTTTTACACAATTACCCCGCTCTGACCCGTGCAAAAGCATAAATCAAGAAAAAATTCCAGGTTCAGCTCCCCCTTTTCTGCAGGCTCAACACAGTCAGTCGGAGGAGGATGTTTGAGGAGCCACAGTCTTTTATTGGCCTCACAAGACCTGCAAACTTAGTTAGATGGGGGTACTCCAATGACCCGCGGTGCGATTGCGGAGCTACGTCCCAAACAATGCCCCACCTCCTATCGTGCTCTCTGTGCAACAACACCTGCACCCTGAAGGACCTTTGTGAGGTAAATGAAAACGCTGTTGCTGAATTCTGGTCAAAACGTATATAATTGAGGAAACGTCGATACGACGAAGAAGAAGAAGAAATTTTTCGAGTCGATGGAAAACTCTTTAGATATTTTGGAACCAGTAGGCAGCCACGCAAAAGCAGCGCCAGAGGCGTTCATTAGGTCCTCTAAAGTGATACAAAACCCAAAAATAATGAATGAAGTTCGAAATATAAACTAAAACTGGTGACAAAAACTGTTTGAAATTAATTGCAAGATTAAATTAACTAGAACTTATCCACGTCTTGCGATAGCCATTAGTGGGTTGTTCCATAGCATTTTTTTTATTTTTTTATTAATTAGATATATATAAAACAAAATACATATATCTAACCAATACAAACAAACAACAATTGCTTTTTGTAAGGTATTATAATCATTTAAATAAATAGAAGAAATAAAAAGTGTTTATTTGTCACAAAACGACATACAATATAAGAACATGCTTATACCCTTAACAATATTATTAGTAGTACTTAATTTAAATTAAGTTTAGTTAGTAAAGACGAGAAATAAATGATTATAATACCTTACAAAAAGCAATTGTTTATAACAGAAAATAAATGGGTGAAAAAGATGCCAGGCAGATGCATGTCGTGATTGTGGCAAGAAGGCTTCCACTCAGCATAATACTGTGCCGTGGGGGACCCACAGCACGGCGCTGATTTTCAGTGGTCGCCTAGGACGTGACGAACGGAAACCATATCTGTTGTGTATGTTAAAATAGATACAAAGAACATAAAATAAATACGTATACAGTAAGAAAAAAATAAACCAAAAATAAACCAGCCAAAATTATGATGTGACTAAAAAGTTAAAAACCAAAAGCACGAGTAACTTGAATTCCTAACCAAAACATAAAAGTAATACCCCCAAAACACGGCACCAACCAATTACTGAATAAAAAAAATAAGATAAGCTTTTATCTTATTTTTTTTTATTCAGTAATTGGTTTTCTCATCCAATTAGAAGGGTAATTTTTCAACAAAAAATAATATCATAGAATTTTTGTTACTGTCTCCAGATATAAAAAATATATTATAAAAATCTAGGTCTCTATGGACACTAACTAACTTAAACTAAATAAGTCAATCTAGCGTCATATTACGGAATGAATACCGATGGTATCTTGTTAATCAATTAATATGAACGACAAATGGAATGATGAATGGAAATTGAAATGATCAAACGATACGATCTTTGAATCGAGAACTGTCAATTAAAATTAAGAGCAATATTGTGTTCTGAATAACTAAGAACTTTTTATTTGAAAATAAATAAATAAAAAAATTAAATAATCTTTATTTCGGACAAGTAACATCCATAAATAAATGAGAACCTGGCATGAAATACCCCAAAACACGGCACACTCCATGTTTTGTGGAAATGACTACTTCAATGTATAACTAATCAACACAAAATATATTTAGATAAAAAAGAAGAATGAAAAATTCCTCCAATTTTTGGAAACTAGTATGAATTCAGCGTTTTATTATATTATTTGAACCAATAACAACTATTTCATTCAGCGCAAAGAATAGACATATAATTGGTTTAGATAATTTTGCTCTACTTTAGGATAACTTGTCAGAATTTTATATTTATGTAAGCCTATCTAGCAACACACAAAGAAGAGACTCGTGAGAACTCTGGTATTCTCGATATTTCCTTACGGCTCGGAATCTTGGGCAATTCGCACGGTGGATCGAAAAAAGATAGAGGTTTTTGAGATGTGGTGCTGGAGAAGAATGTTGCGCATACCATGGACAGCCAAGCACACGAATAAGTCCATTCTCGACCAGTTGAACATCAAAATCAGACTCTCCACGATCTGCTACCAACGAGTCCTAAGTTACTTTGGTCACATCGCCCGGAGACAGCTAGACAACCTGAAAAAACTGGTTGTAGTGGGAAAGGTGGATGGAAAAAGACCACGTGGACGTTCATCTACTCGCTGGTCTGACCAGATCAGGGCCATTACGGGACTCACTGTGACCAATGCTATGAGAAGAGCCGATGACAGGGTGGCTTGGAAGCAGCTCGTCGTTGACTCCGTCAAGGCTTTTCAAGACGGGCACGACCTACAGAAATGAAGACAACGAATAAGAAGAGATCTAGCAACAACAAAACTTTATTTATTATACTTTTATTTTTTCATTATTTCTGGGTATTTTCTGATAGTTTTTATATAAATTTTTTATATTACTTTTTAACAGGTTGGTAAAAAAATCGGTCAAGTGCGAGTTTTTTAACTCGCACTCGCAAAGGGTTCCGAAGGAATAAATCCTGTAATCAATAAATAAAGAACTCTCTTCAGTATTTTTAAATGATAGGCTTAGTTGTTTCGGAGATAAAGGCGTACGGCCAAACCATGTCCCTATTTATCAAATAAATAAATTCACCTGTTAGTGCTTGTAATACTTTATAAATAAAACTACTATACTTAGTATAGTAGTTTTATTCTGGGTGTATCGTCCTCACTTATATGAATTAATGTAACTAAATGTTTGGGCAATACTAATCGTTATTACGACATAGATTGCGGTGTAGTGGTGAATGTCATGGGGGGATAACGTTTTCAGGTTTGATTGCTCTTTAATCGAGCGCAGTTGTGTGTCAATCTTCTGGAACATTTCTTCATGCGTTTCGATAGGCAATGACGAGTTGCGGATCGACGTATTGATGATGTTGTTGATGGGAGAGATCGTGGGTATGATCATGGCGAATGGTTCGTTGACTATGACGTCACTTTTATGTTCTATGTATGCGTGCAACATGAATGAGTCACCCTGCAAGTTACATCCTCGGGTCTGATTACACACTGTGTTCTTCATTGTCTCGGATCAGCTGTACATCGCAAATTGACTTGCGTCGGTCACCGGTGCGATAAATAGGGTGGTTTAATTTGCACATCAATGTTTTGTCCTGGATCTTTTGGCATTCTTGAACGTCAGATTGCTCGAGAGGTATGAATGAGTATTGGTTTGCGTTAAATGCTATTAGTTCCGAATTTGGGATGACGTACATCACCCGATTTATGCCAATACGTTGAGGTATGCTTATAAGTTTATTCAGCTCGTATAGAGCATCATTCAGAATGGGTATTTTTACTTCCATCAGTAAATATTGCTGTGTAATGCGTGCATGTATTCTGAACATTCTGTAGATGTCTCGTACATCATTCTGGACTTCTGGCAGCGTGGCATCGCGGGGTAGTTGTCTAGCTACTCTATCTAATTCGGTTTGCATTTGAGTTGGTGATAGTAAGTGTACGTCCATATGACCCTGGTACATGTTTGTCAGCGTATTGATGAGGGTTTGTTGGATTTCCTTTAGATTATGGGCCATTTTTTCTGCAGCTATTGCCGATGTAATGATGTAGAATGCATTAGCGGTGTCATGTTTATTCGTTTCTGTTTTATTTTCCAGATTGGTAAGGTGGTCATTCATCAAGGTAAACTGCTTTACCATTGTCGCTTCGTTGCGTTGTACGATGTTATGCTCGGTTTCCAAAATACTTGTCTGATTTTTGAGAAGGTGTAATAAGTGGTTGTCATTGTGTTGAATGGAATTGATGTCGTGTTCGTACTTTTCTGCGAAATGCTGATCTAGTACTCCAAATAGTGAGTTGCCAACATATCCCACTCCGTCGATTAATCCTCTTTTGAATCTGTGTTGAATTAATCGTTGGGACTTCAGCAGATTATTGTAATAGTCCAGTTCGTTCATGCTCTGTTCGAGTTGGTTGATTAAGATGTGGAATTGCATCATCCAGTCCTCGCAACGATATCCTTTTATATGAGACACGAATTTTTGCAGAGTGTCAACGTTTCGCCAGTAGTTTGTCATGTTGTAGTAGAATACTAATTTCCATTCATCTCGTATTTCTTGTAAGTCTGCAATCTTGTCAAAGTAAATCGTTTGATTTTTTGTCAGTGGGGTAAGCTTCATGTCTTGTTGAACAGTGGGCGTTATAAATGCCATGGTCAGCATCAATGTGTAGCATATCAAGCTGTGCCAGGTAAGCTTTTTCGGTCGGCTCCGTCTGTTTTTTGTAGATGTGATGGTATCGCCAAGTCTTTCTTCTTCAACCTCAACTAGTGGTACTAGTTTTGTGATCGGCCGTTTAACTTCTCCTTTTGCAGTTTGTAATGTGACAACTCTCGTGTGGCCGTCTTTTCCTGTATGTAGCTCTGCTACACGACCCAGAGCCCATTTGCCTGCCGGTAATCTTTCATCCTTGATGCAAACAATGTCATTTTCTCGAGGATCGGTAGTTTGTCGTTTCCATTTTAGCCTTGTTTGGAGTTGTTGAAGGTATTCTTGCGACCATCTTTTCCAGAAATCCTTACTGAGCTGCTGTACAATTTGCCATCTCTTGCCTAAATTATACGTATTGTCAATGTCCGGTTCTGGAATAGTCATTAGCGATGTGCCGGTTAGAAAATGTCCAGGCGTTAAGCAGTTGATTTCTTCGGCGTTCTCTGTTACGGTGCAAAGTGGTCGTGAATTCAGGCAAGCTTCAATCTGGCATAGTAGAGTGGTAAATTCTTCGTACGTCAGGCGCTGATCTCCAATGACCCGTTTTAGATGATACTTCATGCTCTTCACGGCAGCTTCCCATAGTCCGCCTGCGCTTGGCCATACTGGGGCATTGAAGTGCCATTTAATTCCCATCTCTGATATCTTTCCCAAGAAAAGGTTGTCAATGGTGTCTACAATGCATTTATATTGTTGCAGTAAAATCCGGTTAGCACCCACAAAATTCGTGCCGTTATCGCTGTACATGTCACGTGGCGTACCTCGACGGGCGCAGAAGCGCTTGAAGGCTGATAAAAATGCTATACTGGACAGCTCTGACACAAGTTCCAGATGTATAGCCTTTGTTGCCAGACAAACAAATACGGCAACGTACGCCAGCAATGTTTTGACGCCTCGGCCTTTATTTGCCTTGATCTCAATGTGGCCAGTAAAGTCAACCCCTGTATGTGTAAAAGGGCGAGAAACTGTCACTCTCGGCTCTGGTAGATCTGCCATAATCTGGTTTGAGGTTTTTGCATGAAATCGGCGACATGGTACGCATTTGTGTAAAACCTTCTTAACGGCGCGATATCCTCCTACTATCCATACTCTTTGGCGTAGATGTGTTAGGGTTAGCTTCGGACCTCCGTGTAATGTTGTACTGTGTGCTTGCCAAATTAATAACTCTGTCAATTTGTGGTCATGTGGTAGCAGAATTGGATGTTTCGTGTCTTCATTTAGGTTCGAGTTATGCAACCTTCCCCCTACTCGCAAAATGTCATGTTTGTCGAGGAATAGGTTCAAATTCAAAAGGTTGCTTTTGTTGCTTAAACCCTTATTTTCCTTCAGTCTCATAATCTCGTCTTTGAAGGTATGTAATTAAATCTGTTTTAGTATAAGATTTTCAGCGTTTTGTAGTTCTGTTGATGTTAAATATGCAGTTGTATTTGTGCTGGATTTCGAACAGTTGTTTATGAATCGTTTTATCCACGCTGTGACCCTTGTAATGTGAGCCATGTCGCTGTGTCGATCTAATAACTCAATTACAATTGAGGACGGCTCGAATTTCACAACATACGCTTTCATTTGTTTTTGTTTTGATTCGCATGTTGTCGGTATGATTTCAACTTTATCAGCTGTTTTGTCATTGTAATTTTTCACCCATTCTGGTCCTTGCCACCACAAAGGATGTTGCCATAGCTGGGAGCAACTGATGCCGCGTGATGCACAGTCTGCTGCGTTTTCTTCTGATTTGACGTACCTCCAGTGTTGTTTCGGGATGACTTCATGCACTTGTTGCACTCTGTTGCTCACGAACGACTTCCATTTTGTGACGTCACCATGCAGCCAGCCTAGTACAATCATGGAGTCCGTCCAGGCGTATATGTTGTTGTCGATGTTGTCCCACTTGCATGCCTTCCGGACCTTTTTCATTAATCGGGAAAGTAATAAGGCTCCGCATAGTTCAAGCCGTGGTAATGTCAATTTGTTATTGATTGGCGATAGTCTAGATTTTGCTGCTATTAATCGACTTAAGGGCTTGTTTTTGCTGTCTAATGTCAGTAGATATATAGTGCATGCATAGGCCTTTTCTGAGGCATCGCAGAATCCATGTACTTGGAAGGGTTTAGTTGTATCGCCCAACCATCTCGGTATCTCGTATCGCGTTATGTTGTGCAAGTCGCTTGTAAACCGCTTCCATTCTTCTTGTACGCCTGTAGGTAAGGTTTCATCCCAGTTGCATCCTGACAGCCAAACGCTTTGGAACATCAGTTTTGCTTTCAATGTCAGAGGTGTCAGCCAGCCCAGTGGGTCGAAGATTTTTGATATCTCGGACAGTAGTTTCCGTTTTGTCAATGGTTTATTGTTGTCAAAGTTTATTTTGTTAGTGAATGCAAAAGTGTCAGATGTAGGGTTCCACTGTACACCCAGGGCTTTTGTAGTTCCATCGTTTGTAAAGTGCATTGTGGTTTGGTTTAGGTCTGATGATGATAAACCTTTAATCAAGGTCGGCTCGTTGCTTGACCACTTCCGTAGCGTTAGTCCTGCTCCGCTCAGCATGTTGATGAGTTGGTACTGCGTTTCTGGTGCTCGCTCGATGGAGTTGTTACCACTTAGTACATCATCGACATACATTTCGTTATTAATGACGTCAGCTGCTAACGGGTATTTCTCTGCATCATCGTTTGCTAGTTGCTTTAGCGTCCGAAGTGCTAGAAATGGTGCCGCCTTGGTTCCATATGTCACTGTGCATAGCTTGTATTCCTTAAGGGGACCTTGGTTAGTTTCCCTCCATACTATCTTCTGCAATTCTTGATCTTCTTCATGCACTAAGATCATGCGATACATTTTCTCACAGTCTGCTGTAAAGACATACTTGTATCGCCGCCATCCCATGAGTAGTGTCAGTAGATCTTGATGAAGCTTCGGGCCACACTCCATCAAGTCGTTCAGGCTGTAACCTGTGTCAGTCTTCTGTGAGGCGTTGAAAACAACCCTTAATTTGGTTGTCAATGAGTCCTGTTTAAGGACTCCGTGGTGAGGTAAGTAACATGACGGGTTGCAGTCGGGCTTACTCTCTTTCATGTGTCCCATTTCCAAGTACTCTTGCATGAATTTGACATAGTTTTCTGACAGTTTGTCATCTCTGCATAATCGCCTTTCTAATTGCATAAATTGTGCCACTGCTCGTGGCTTTGATTTTCCTAATAGCTGATCGTAATTAGGCTTCATTGGCAAACGAACTGCATATTTGCCATTTTTCAGACGTTTTGTTGTTGCAGTGAAGAACTCTTCGCAGTATCTCTCCGCTGACGTCATTGAACTGCATGCATCCCCACTGATGTCTTCCATTTCCCAGTATTTTGTCAAGTCATCCACTTGGTTTATCCCCACGTTGCAATTGAATGTCTTGCTGACGTTGCCTGACAGAATCCACCCTAAGCGAGTCTGTTGAGTTATGGGTTCATTAGTCTCTCCCTTAATCAGTCCATTCATTAGGATTTCAGAGAATACCTGTGCATCTAGAAGTATGTCAATGGGCCTTGATATGTTGTACTCTGGATCGGCTAATGTGATGTTTGTTACGTGAGTCCAAGTTCTTTTTGTAAAGGTGGCGTTAGGTAGATTGTTTACCACCCGTGGCATGACTAATGCTTCCGTGGTGAACTGGAAGTCGTTGTGTACGGACCGACAAAGTAGGTTCACCTTTCCTTTGCTCCTGTTGGATAGTGTGCCGATCCCACTTATGCTCGCGTTTAGCTGTTGACGCTTTACTCCCAGTCTTTGAGCTGCATTCTCAGTGATCAGGGTTATTTGTGAGCCTTGATCAACTAACGCCCGTAGTGTGATGTAATCGCCATCAGCTGTTTCTACTTGCAATAATGCAGTGGCCAATAGTATTTCGTCATCATTATTCGATGCGAAGTTATTTTGCATACTTTTAGGTGACCTAGTTGCAGTTGACTTCGACGGTTTATCCATCGTTTGTGTTGCTGAGGGCATTTGCGCTGACTGGACGATGTCGTTGTGCAATAGCGTGTTGTGTGGGTCGCTGCACTCTCTGCATCTTTTTTGTGACGCACAATAGCCCTTGCTATGCACATACAGACAGTTTCTGCAAATATTGTTTGATTTTATGAATTCTAGTTTCGCCGAGCTTGCCATGTCAGTGAATTTCGAACACTGGAACAATGCATGATTGGTGTTGCATAATGCACAAATGATCTTATTAAATTGACCAGCGTTGTATGCATGGAAGTTTCGAGAGTTTGCTGGTTTTGGGGTTTTGCTGAATGGATGAAATGCGTTGGATTGTGGTTTTGCAGGAGGCTTGCTACTGTTTTCTGGCTTCTTTCTATGCAAAGGTTCTAATGCCATGAATTTGTTCTCAATAAAATCCATAAACTGGTTGAACGTAGGTATCTCTCGCGGATCCGCCCTAGACTGCATGTATTCCGCGTACGTTTCGGAGTCTAGTTTCTCGCATAACACGTAGACTAGAATAGGATCCCATGAACCTGTATCTACCCCCAAATTGTGTATCGCATTTATGGTTTCATTGCTCGTGTCATATAACCGCTTAAGGTCGAATGCAGATTGTTTTTGCAGATGTGGCTGACGCATGAAACTCTGGAAATTCTTAGTGAACAACATAAACTTGTTGTTGTACCTATGGTTCAAGATTTCCCAACACGTGTCGTAATTTTCGGGTGAGATGTGTAGATGCTGGACGAGTTTCTCCGCTTCGCCGCGCAATCTCCCTTTTAAGTGCTGCATTTTTTGTGCTTTTGCAATTGCAGGGTTATTGTGTATTGCTTCTACGAACAGATCCATGAACGTAGGCCATAACGAATAGTTCCCGTTGAAAATGGGAATGTCTATTTTGGGCACGGATTGTTGTTGGTGCACGGAGGCGTTCAGTTTTACGTTCAGCGCCCGCTTTGTTTTTACAAATGCCCGTTCGTGGCGGCAAAACTCGTCATAGTACTCATTAGGCGCCCCGTCTAACAAACCATCGATTCGCAGATGCATATTGTCAATCGCTGACCACCGAGACCCTAACGTCTTCAAAGCGTCTTCTATCTCCCATCTTTCGATGACCTCTTCAATGATCTTACTCGTCACTAACCTGTCGAACGCACGGAAGTTCGCGTTCTGCAGCTGCTGTAGCTCGAGTAGCTTGTCCTCTGCTCCCGAGGAGCTCCCGAACAAGGTCCTGTCAAACTCCACGTGTACCTTGCTAGAGCCGGGTCCACTCTGCACCTTGGTCCCGCATGCTGTAAGCTCCTGCCGCACACCGTGGTACCAATCCCTTAATACTTCGTGAATATTGTTGGTGAAGTACTCATGCGTTTTGTCTTCTACCGCACTCAGCTCCTGATGTTTCTCTTTACATTCCGCCCAAAGCTGATCTAACCGCTCAAGCCTTTGCTGAATGTACTCGGGGGTCTTCCTGCTCGCTGAATCCTTCTTGAAGTTGGTATGGACCCTCTTCATCTCCTCCAGGATCTCAGCCTGACGCGCGATTAAACCCTCCATTGTTAACGAAGTAAGCAAAAAATGAACGATCTTACTTGAAACTCAGGAACTCTCCCTTTACGCTGATGTAACGCGTCGCTCTGGAACCTGGATCGCTGCGACTGCTTCTGCACGGCAACACACGACCAAGACACAAGTCACACGCGACGTTTTACTGACCGACAAATCGGACTGTACGGTACTTGCAATAATTTCGAAGGACCAAAAAAAAATGTAGGGTGCAAATGCAAATACACCTTAACATTAATTATTGTCAATGCAATGCAAATGTCAATGTAATGTAAAATGTCAATGAGTGCCAACGGGCTGGAATCAAGAAATAAAAAATGCAAGTTGTCCGATCCAAACCGCGTCTATTAGAACACTAAAATTAATATTGAAACAATGCATCATCAATGCTCTGCTCGCTGCTGCTGCTGCGTGATTATCAAAATATCTAATGTAGGTCGCACGTGTAAGTGCAAAGGTGCGAGCCTACTTATTGCACAACTCTTACTTAGTAAACAATTTTAAACTCATGTACGGTGCACGTATTACTACTACACGTTACTCTTTATTAAAGAATAAATGTGGACTTTCTTGTCCGTTCTTATCCATAAAAATCTACCTTTTCGAATGGACAGTAGATTCAATTACTGGCCTAATTGAAATAAACGATTTGACTTGGACAGACGGACACAAGAGGGATCCTATTATTCCAATTCTTCAATAGGACGTAAGGAACCCTAAAAATCAACTCTATCTCAATCTATCCTTTTGGAAACACAAACACTGTTATATGTCATGTTTATCAAACACTCGAAGGCAAAAGTAAATTCAGTCTACCAGAAGTAGGAGCAATACAACACTCCGATGTTTTCTGCTTATGACACGGGTAGACCTCCAAAATATTTATTAAACGATCCCAGTAGGCTCTTAATTACTTCCAAAGTCCGCATAAACAAACATTTAATTAAATACGGCAGGGTAAGTTTCAATCGTTATTTGGAGGAACACGTGCCCAAAGAAAACAGCAGTATGGATAGATTCTTCTTCAAGGTTAAGCAATGCTTGCCGAGGTCGGCTTGTGGATGGGAGACCAACTTTATATATACAGATTCTTCCGTAGCTTGGAACGCACGTTTAGCTGTTGGTCCCAACTGTCGTATTTTTTATAATCTTTACGGGTAGTCAGAAGGTAGGACGTTTTTCTTGGCTAGGTGTATCATATTATCTATGGTTTGTGGAGGTCAGATAGGCACGCGCTCCGTGCCAAATAGACTGGCCCCGGCTCCGGCCACAATTTTATTGATTGAGCATTTTGGACATTTCAAGAATTGGACATTTTGGGAATTGTACGTTTTGGGAATTGGACATTTCGGGCATTGGACATTTTGGGGATTGGAAATTTCGGGCATTGGACATTTTGAAACCGTTGAACATTTTGGGCATTGGACATTCTGAACCTGAACGTGCTGAAACACCGGAGCGCGGGCGGCAGGCAGGTTCCGTCCGTTGATCTGTCGCACTGGTCGCACGGATGTTATTTTCTACAGTATACCGTGCGATCAGTTAATATTTTACTTAAACAATGTCTTGTTAATTTTTTATATTTGTTGTCATAACTACATGCAAACAGCAACAAAAATACCTAAATAAGTTGTAAAAAATGTTACAAAGTTACCATGTTATTGCCGTTAAAAGTATTTTACTAAAAAACAGAAAGTATTTTTGTAAAACTTTTAAAATAAAGATCTTTGAAAATAAAAATGAAATAATTAGACAGGAAGCCGACCACAATATTGTCGGGAAACGATTAGAATGATTGATTGTTTAAATCGTTATTTTGGTAATAGGTTGCTTGGTTTCTAGCGAGATAATGTTATTCAACAACTAGTTGTGCCAGCGGCTTCGCCCGCGTGAACGTCGAAAATTAGCCCAGGGGAACATATTCCCGGGATAAAAAGTATCCTATCTGCTATTCCAGACTATAATCTATCTCTTTGCCAAATTTCATACAGATCCGTTCAGTCGTTTGATTGTGAAGAAGTAACAAACATACAAACACACTAACAGACTTTTGCCTTTATAATATTAGTGTGATAAGTAGGAAAGTAGGAAGAAAAAGAAGATACCCTATAGATATAGGAACTTTATTATGACTTCTCCATACGAAACTAGTTTTTGGAATAGGCAACTAGAATCAATTTTATATTATAAGTTATAAAATGTGTTTAGTAAAATTTTGATTTATTTATGAATACACTTTATCTCTACACCACATTATAAAAAACAAAGAGAGAATTAAAAACAAAAAAATCCTACAAAGACAGCCTTATAGCATTCCGCGATCTATTCCCAGCGTCCTAAATATAATGAACACGAATAAATTTAACTTTAAATACTTTTTGCGTCAACATAAATCGTGGTCACGTCAAAAAAGAAAAATAACTAATTTGAAAACAACGTGACATTAAACTGCCTCTGTTATCGCTACATGATCAGAATACATAAAAAAAAATATCTCACGCAATCAAGCATTTTTAATAATCTCCTCCAAAATCTAATATAAAATTCAGAAATCGCATAAATTTTACTCGTCTAAGAACGCAAGTTCTAGTATTTTTCTTTATCCACACTTCTTATTATTCATGGAATCGTGGACTTAAAACCTTTTGAATGGATGCGATGGGTGCTAAGCCAGTGGGTTCTAATTGAGAGATTCCACAAAGCCTATTGAGCTGCCATCCCAGCCAGGTGTAGGCAAGAGGTTTAAGTTATAAGATTAAATTTTTGAGAATTATGTTCAGAAATAAACTGAAAAGCGCGTTTGAACTCTAATATAGTGGGTTATTTCTGATACCCATCGCATATAATTTCGTTGTATCGTTTCTCCTATGCTAGGGTTGTGACCAGGTCATGTTTTCAAGATATTCTTCTTGATGATGTTCCTGAATTGCACGTCTTCTGAGGTTTTGATAGTTATCGAGGGACTACCGTATTCTTCGTGGTCTTTTGCCCTGAACTTTTATCACATATAATGATAGTTATGATGATATGATGATGAGGCTAGGTGCGACCATTGTTCATTAAAATCAAGTTTTATCAAAAACATATATTATACCTATATATACCCGCAATTTTTTGCAGTGGGTTCTCATACTATATATACATATGTTAAGAGTTATGAATATAACTCTTAACATATGTATATATAATATGGGTGGATGTAGAGGAAGGGGAAGGCCAAAGAAAACATGAAGGTATGAGTATGAGTGATATGATGTGATATATGGGCTTCAATCCGACGATTCTTTTCGGCCGGTATTTTAGAAACTTGGTTTGTTACCGCTACCGTCTCTTTATATGTATGAGATATGTATGTTTGTGTGGAAGCATAAGGCATTATTTACAAAAGCAGACGATGTGTATCCTCGAAACCGGCGCAATCCTTACAGGCTCGTACTGGATGTCATGCCAAGGCTTACTAAATATAATAAAAGCTGTTTGTATATGTGTGTAGAAATATTTAATAAGATACCAAGCGACCTAAAAATTCTAAGTAACTGATTATTTAAAAGTAAATTGTATAACTGGCTGTCTACTAATAGTTTTTATAGTGTAAAAGAGTTTTTTGATAAAAAATAATAAATGACTATATTGTATGCACGAAAAATTTGCACGCTTATAATGTTAAGCAAAAACATGTATGCTCTGTATTTAATTTTGTACCATCTACTATACCATGTTTTTATGCAAATAAATGTTATTCTATTCTATAAAATATGAAAGAAAAGGAAGTCAGTGACAGTACGACGGGGGACAGGACGCCATAAAAGAAGAAAACGTGTTGCGCTGACCCCATGTGACAAGGGCGAGAAGATGATGATGTTGATGCATTAGTTAGCTATTTTTGGAAAAGATGATTTTAGTTTGACGTTCTAGGGAGGCCAACCGACATTTATTATGGATACCATTAATATGAACACAAAAGAAACCTCAAAACAACTGCTCAAATATTTAACAGTGAAGGATAAACAATAGGTACAATTTTGATAAGAAACCCTAAAATTGTGTCAGACAATTTTAGGGTTTCTTCACGCAAACAAGTTTGAAAAGTAATAATTGGATTATTTTAAACATGACACTGTTTTTGCTAAAGACGATAAAATCATTTCTATTTCAGTCATATTATTTTTCAGAGGTTATTTTATCAATACTGATTAGCACTTGTCCCCTAATTTCATTATTTATCTATTTACTCATTTCAGATGAAATTTAAGTACTTCTAATAATAACGTCAATGTTATGTCACTGATCATTCAAGTCGGCGTCACTGTATGTTAGAGAATGAGTGAGATACGTCGGTTGTGACGCGTCTTACGTGTGGGGCTGATATCCTACAACTTCTCTTGAACTATATGTTAGGAATTGGGGAGCCTGGTGACTTGTAACACAGGTATTCAATATATTCTTCGGGCACCAGTCTCTCACAAATGTTTTTTTTTTTTATTGTTTTAGTTTAAGCATTTTATATTTCTTCCTGCAACAAGTGTGATGAGAAAATAGAATTATTATTTATTTATATTTTTTGACTTGATAGTGTTTGAAGTTCTCCATTATGACCAGATGCGCAGTTCTCATATCGTGATTAGATGACTGAATGTAATTGAAGCAAAAGGAGTATGTAAGGATCGTAGCGGGTGGCGTTCTGTAGTTTCTGCCTACCCCCAATGGGAAAAATGGCGTGAGTTTATGTGGCTAAATTATGTACTGATACGTCCCTTTAAGCTTAGAATATACATCCTACGGCGACGGCCACGGCATGTACGGCCGTAGTGCGAGTTTTTAACGTTAACCGCATTAACGTAAATTTTGTCAATTTGTATAAAAAAGACTTCCCTTGTTGTCACCGGACAGTGCTTATCTAGTTTTTATACAAACTGACATTTACGCTAACAAGATCGAATATGAGTAAAAACTCAGAATAAGCCCACAGATGGCAAAAGAGCGTTTTACTTTTACGCACGTAGTTAACGTGAATTACCCATATGACGCTGCTGTTGTTAATGCGTGCGTTTAACGTCGAAATTACGTGTAACACACGCTTAAACATGACCTCTAAACATGCATGGAAAGCAGAAGCCAATTTAAATACATGATTTACTCACTGAATAAATTGTTGGTTTCTAGACTACTATATTAGCGGTCTATTTTGAAATTAGAAACAGTTTTCCAACAGATGAAATGATTTAATGAACAAGTAATTTACTTTACAATTTGAAAAATATCTTTCTCTACTAAAGTTAACGCTTGCTTAAAACTACGCCATTTTCTACGCTCACAGTTTTTTGTAGACTGACAAGAGTTCAAACATTTCAGTATTGCTAGCACAAATAATAGGTTGCAATGAGTATTCGAATAGTATATATTTAAACGGACTAAAAACTTAACGTATAATAATCTGAATACATATTATAACTTAGCAAGGCTAACCATATACATTTCTGAATTTAAAGATTATTTGTCAAACTCTATTTTAGTTTGAAAATCCTTCAGACTTTGGCGTTAAAGTAGGGTTTCTTAACTCCAAATAATCAATTTAAAAACCGGTTTTTAGTTCACAATAGCACATTGATTATTGTAGCAGAGACTATAGAGAATAAATAGACTAATAACACTTTGGAGTGGCGAATGCGTACCGAAAGACGCAGCACTGACACTCCACGGACACTCTTTTCCATCAGTTTTAATTACAAGTATTTAGTTACATCATTCTTTTTGAAAAATACATAGGTATATGTGAGAACAATGTTAAAATACGTGCACTTAAAAGCGTCTAGAGTAACAAACAATAAAAAAAATACAATAGCAGGCCGAGGCAGCTAAGTTATGACAAATCCCAAGCAATGGCGCCCGTTCACGAACATGACGCATGGATCGGCATCACTCAGCTCAACCATCATGAAGGGAACCGAATGATCCAACACATGCCCCACGATCAGAGACATTTGAAATAGCATAACACACTCAACTACCAAGGCACCAGGTAAAAGTCAACGAACGACACTTAAGTACAGTGAATGGTAGATTTACAGTCGGAACATAGTACTCACACATGTGCTGTGCAGTTATACAATACTTTTATAATGTCACTCAGATAATTATTTATGTCATTTTGGTAATTATTAGGATTAGTATATTCCACTATAGTCGTGCTGTCATCTGCAAACAGTACCATTTTATGATCTATAGTTTTTGGAAGTTCATTAATGTATTATATATTAAGGAAAGGGGTGGCCCCAGTACGCTATCTTGAAGTACATCATATTTTATATGCCTTGGTTTGGAAATATATTTTATCTCCAATTTAGTATTAGGAAACATTCTAGTGATTTCTGTACATTGAGTTCGGTAACTCAAATATGGTTCTAAGAGTTTCAAAATGCTTCCTCTTATGCCATACCCATGTAATTTTTGCAGCAAAATCTTATGATAAATACAATACTTCAAAACTTTTCTGCTCATCACTTGTTTTCGTGCCCTAGTGGCTGTGGAGCAGATAAAAATGCTCATCAGCATTTTTATCAGCAATGTAATCCCACAACTAATAATATGAATGCATATAATACGCCTTGCAGCAATTACACCAATGCAGCACACTTAACTTATTATAATCTGGTTCCCTCACGATTTTTTCTTTCAAGGTTGTCAGCGTTGTAAAAGATAAACTTAGAAATACATATGTATTGAATAAGCACACATTGGCAGCACACTGGTACTTGCCCTGATTTGAAACCACAGCCCGAAGCATGAAAGGTGAGGACTAAGCCTCTACCACGATGAGAAACGAATACTAACCATTAAGTCTGAAATCACAAAGATTCAGTGGGCTATGGTCGTCTGTTCTTTGTATCAGAAGAAGTTTGCATACTGCAGTAACATTATTACTATAGTTACTAACTCTGTACGCCATTTGTATGAATTAACAACGGACATTTTCTTTCCATCTAACTGCTTCTAGACCTAATAACCAATTCTGTAATCGAAACACGAAAACGTTGCCATTACAGAAAACCTTATTATCTTTAGGACACAATTTTACTCGAAATAGAACCCTGTATTTTTTCATTCTAGTAATTGGCAACCAGACTACTACGTGACGCAGGCATTCAAGTTTCCTTTGATATCTACGAGCTAATCAATGGAGCTAAAAATAAACCAAAAGACACCTTATACTTTTGTGTACCAGCCTAAGTGCAGTGTCTGTGCCAAATGGAACACTTTTACTGATATTGGTCGTTATAGTCTGTAAATATTTGTCTATTTTACAAGCTTCATACATTACTTTGCTTTCGTATCTATATCTGGCAATTAGTAACCGATTTTCAAGCACTTCCTGGCAACCAATTTTGCAGAAGCTAGGCGTACCTTTGGAAACATTTCAATAATATGGTACTGTGGTGCTGGTATCATGATGAGGCCGGAACGTGGCTATAGCAACTCCTCAACCAGACAAGTTAGCACCATCGTGTTTCGGCTCTTTAGATATGCATTGACAAGCGATATTACATTTCGTACTTTTGTAGTCCATTAGAAGCTTGTTTTTTTAAAATTTTATTTACACTTATGTAGTCTGGGGTTTAATTAGATTAGTTTGATTTTAAAACACCTTTGTTTGATAGTTAAATTAACTTATCTATTACTATTAAACTATTAAAAAATATATCGCAAATATGCATTTAAGTTACATCTATGACAATTATTTTAATTCCAAACTCCACCCGCTGTCGCTTAAGCTTCACTCCAAAGCCAGCCATTATGAGTGCTGATTACGGTCAGATATAAGTCCAGACGTAATGTTTTACTTCCAGCTGATTGCTTATCTCTATGACGATGGGACAATGTGCCTGAAATTAATGTTTTATGTTCTGTTCATTAAATTGACCCTCATATTCTAGGTCATTAGGTACTATAGTCAAATCAGTCAATATTGACACTGATAGCTTGAGGCGCGTAGTACACATAACCTGCGCTCGTGTAAGACCCGATGTTTGAACGTGAACAGAACCAAAGAAGTATGTAAGGATCGTTGCCGGTATTCTGATGGTTCAACTACCCTCCTAGGAAAAAGACAAGCCTTTATGTATGTATGTATTCATCGGGGGTTTTTCCGTTGCCATAATAAGTGAGTTCTCTGGAGAAAGCTTCTTTCAAAAAGACTCAAAACGTAGGTCTGAAACGGTCACATTTTGGCGTTAGGTTTAGGTTCATACGAACATAGTGGTCGTCTTTAAAATACTGCTTTAAAGGCCGTTAATTTTGTCATCCTATATTTTATCTGTAATATAATTTATCTGTATATGGCGTATTTTTTTTGCTGTTGTGTCCCTCTTCTGGGCAAAAGACTTCTCAATATCAATGTCAAGTGATACTGACTAACACGCTTGGTTAGTATGGGATTTTGACAATGTCGTCTCTAGTACCAGACGCTGAGTCGTTTCGATGGTCTGTGGCATAAACTTGCGAAAGAATGCGTAATTCTTGTTCACATAAAATAGTTTGGTAGAACGGGGTCAGAATACATTGCAGATTGTCAAACCCGAACAGTTGCAGTTTTAGTCGAGCAGTTTTATTAGGTTTTTCACTAGGAAGTTCTCAGTACTGAGCGAATTCTGGTATTGTATCCGGGTAGTGAGAAATAATAGTTTCAACTATTCACATACCTGCCATTTCTGGGCAAACTGGCATGATGAAATGCAACGTTATATTGCTAGAAAAAGTTTAAAAAGAACTCGGAGATATTTTGCAAATATTTTGTTTCTTATATTTAAAAACGTGACGTGCCGCTTCAGTGTCACCTTTTTATAGGTTGAAAGACATATAATATTACACGCACAAACATTAGCTAGATACTGGCATTTAGGTATAAAATTCAGATAATACAAAAAAAAAAGCTTTAGGCGCAGATAGTAACTGAATTTAAAATGAGAATCATGTCAAACGACTTGTCGTATTTTTTTGGAAAAATTATGTTTCATTAGTACATTTTCTTAATATTTTGATCTCTGGACATTTTATGTTTTATTCGTATATCATAGTGTAATTAATTTGTAAAGTTATGTCTAATACGGCCAAATAACCGAAAATCGAACCAAAACCGGGTATATTTTATTGAAATTGGCATCATCTCAAAAACATTTGAATTATCTCCATTTTGATTTTAGTAGGAAAGTACAAACAATAACTGAATTTTGGGTGTGAAACGAATGTGCTTTTTGTTCCCTCAAGGTATTTGGTGACTGTGGTCCTCTTAATATTTTATGTGCTGAGTTGGTCATGACCTATAATTAACAGTCCATAAACACTGCTAAGCTATCTTTTTTTTCTACGGGTCCGGGCAATCGTCCAATGACTTCTTCCAATCTGGGTGAAGCAGGAGGGCGTGTCAGACTTTTACTGACTAAAACCCACCCGTGTTCCTTCTATTGCTTGTGCCAGGGCCGTGGTAACTCTTTCAAACTTATCCGTGACCCAGACAGGAATCGGCCCTAGCGTGCCCCGTCAGTTATGCTGATATCTCTTTAAGGCGCACGTGGATCAATCAAATCGGGACTGATCCTTATCGAACGGCGAACTACCTATATTTCTTGCCGTCCGCAAGCCCTCGTCTACGGTGGCAGGGAGTCGGCTTGCGACTTCCGACGCCCGGGGTGCCTCCTGCGGTGGCTAGGGACGTAAGCGGAGACGTCCGTTGCGTCTTCCTCACCCGTTCCGCTTCCTCCTTCGCGAGATTGCTATGCTATGTACCATCGCATTTTTGTAATCATGATGATTTATTACAGAAATAATAGGCATTTATTTCTTTTAGCGATTGATAACCATTTATTGCCTTTTTCACCGGTTCAATAAAACTTAATTATTACGAAGAACATTTTAACTGTCTAAATATGTTTTCTAATTAAACTTTATTGCGTTCTACGCAATCGTGGCGAAGAATTCTGTGGACCTCTGAACAAAATTAATTGACAACAATGAGAATTCCAGGGAGACTATCTGTCTGTGTTTTATCAGTTTATTGATAGATAGACGATTTAGTGCGTCCCTTGAGAAGCAATCAGCGTTTTCAATCAAGATACCCGCATGAAAATAGAATATTGGTACCCGTCTAGGTTTATCATTGAACATATAAAAAAAATGTAATTTCATGAATGATATTACCTACTTTTAGATGGAACTATTTATTCCATATTTATTTATTTATTTAGGAATAACCAACAGTTACATATAAAGGTCTTATAACTAACTTATAATTATAATAAAATAAGCAAATTGATGATACAGATACGCAACTCACACCGTTATCCACGTCATAAATAGGTACGTAGTTGAATACTAGTTTTAAGAAAACGATTTAATAAAAAAGAAATATATATTTTTCTTTTAAACAAGTCAATTGCGAACCTCATGTGGGCTTGCAAATATGTCCAACTCGGTATTTTTTTTGTAAAAATCCTTTTTACGAAAAAATTAAACTAACTTCCAAAAAAAAAACACTACTAATTGAAAAATAACTTCAATTTCGGAAGTCAGTGTTCTTGTTTTTGTTTTTTCGTTTTTGGACACCGACTTCCCATATTTAAGTTATTTTTCACTTAGTAGTGTTTTTTTGGAAGTCGGTTTTATTGTTTTGTAAAAGGATTTTAATTTTCACTTTTTAATTGTGGTACATAATGAACAAGTTCTAAGTAAGTTACCTATAATGCACAAAGTTATGACTGAATAGATTACCAGAATAACATTACACTTAAACAGCACCGGTTAGGTGAAATGAGAGTGTACCAGGGTGAACATTACACATCTGCGAACCCCTTTAGAGCGTACCGGCGTGATGTTATGTTATGAAATGGCGTAAACGATAAGCAGACATGCGATTGCAGCAATCTCGAGAGATTTGCCGTCGTTTACTGAGGAGTTCTGTTGTATATCTCCGAACCTCTTCATCAGATCTTTACCAAATGTAAATGGGACTAGATGAGAAGCTTTAAAAAAAAAAAGAATCATCAGACTTGGTTCACCTAGTAAAAAGTTTTGAGGTGACACACATAAAAATACCGTCGAATTCAGAATCTCCTCCTTTTTAAAGTCAGTTAAAAATAAATTTTGTTGTGTATAGGTACCTACTCATCGATGGATATTAAAAATAATTTGTCTCGTTTTCCTAATGGCCGCAGGTGCTGCTTCTGAGTCTAAGATCCTAGGTTCGATTACCGCATCAGGCAGTGTTATTGATTTTTCCATCTACAATTTGTTAGCGTCAGACTAGAGTTGGCATTCGTGCTCGTTTGGTGGCAAGAAACTCGCTTGTCACAAGGGACTTGGGGAAATATGGGTCATAAATAGGTTTATTGTTTCTACCCAGAGTCAGTCACATGCATACAAAATGTTCGTACATTGTTTAAATGTTCGTATGCATGTGAGGTCAGTGTTTAGGCATTTTTATTCGCATACATATATTAGTTAAAAATATAGTTTTACTAGCCTGAAAGTAACCAAGCCTGTGGTAAGCCCACAGTGGTAAACGCAACTGACCGTTGAATATGTATAGGAGACATATCTACGTCTAAAAATCGACACCGCTTGGAAAACCTCGAACTAACTAACAACACGCGTAACTATGCACATTTCCTTTCAAGTGTCGTCCTGCGAATGCGAATACATGACATTGCTCGCAAAAAGGATGGTCGAGGAGACCGAAAAGCAGGTTTCCAGATAACGTGGTGAGAGTGGCGGGAGACCGCTGGATGCAAGACGCACGGGAGCGGTCAAAATGGTTAAGCTTGGGGGAGGCCTATGTCCAGCAGTTGACATCTTTCGATGATGATGGTGATTCGTGCGAATGTGAATGACTCAGAAAATACTGTAGTCTCAGCAGTAGGAACATTATGAGGCTGATGATAATTTTTATATTATCATGTGGCAAAATTTCATCAAATATTTTATTAAATTACCTATCAATAGCTTACTTTGTCAATAAATGTCATAATCTAAGTCAATATTATTACAATGGTGTCACTACTATCTGACATATCAGATGTATGCAGAGATTGTTGAAACTTGACGAAACTAATTCAATTAATTTCCAAGTACGTTACGCTGAAATTCAATTATAACGGATTAGGTAAGTCAACCGTTCCTGCAACGCGTACTCGTGGGCTTCTGTTACACGGGCTTTCAAAGCCTGCATTGTTGGAAAAGTGTAGAAAACATGATTTGAATTGTTTTGTTTTTGAGTGTATGTTCAAATTGAAACGAGCTGAGAAGTATTTCCCGTATTTTTAAGAGCGTATCTCATCATGGGAATGAAGTCTGAATCTACCTGTCAATAAATTATAATAATATATAATCTGTGCACAATGTTACATGTTTGTCATGTTCCACATCGACTCGGCAAAAAAAAGATATTCACATTGAAATAAAACTCCGAAATCGAAACCTACATATACGTTAAAGTAACTTCTATAAAAATACTAAATGAGTAATGAGTATTATACATTTATTTAATTAACTACTACACCGTTATAATTCTAGTTAAAATAAAAACCAAAAACCTAACAGTAAAATTTCATTGTATCTATATTTCTATTGAAGTGTGTAGTTCTAATTATTAAACAAACTTGGCTGCATAATACAATTTAGGTTCACCTCACACCGAAACGAGACGCGATGAAACGCTGCTAGCAATATTTGAGACAGCGATTTATTTAGGAGTTTTATTTACAACACCTAACGGTTACAACATCAGTTAAAGAATTGAGAGAACACATAACAACAGCGTCGCTCTGCTAATACCCACTTGTATGAAAAACTTAACTCAGAGTTAGTTGCTAACACGAGGTTAACTTGACAAATGTCATACCATATTGTCAATTTAGAGACATATCGAGACGTATCGTTGAGTACCTGTCAAAACATCACTAGCGCTCGCCATCATCCCTACATGCCGTGCGATCGCGACGGAGCGTCGGGTGCGAAGGCGATCGCGCACCGGCCAGTCCAGCTGATCAAGCACTGCATCATTCACCGCCGCTGTCCTGAGCGTGTGCTTCACCTTTCGCCTTCAAACTAGTATTCTAACTGTCAACCGTTTGACATCTATAAGTAAATATAATACTGAAGAACACCAAGTCAGTGCTTGCAACTATATTGGGGTTAGCTTCCAGTCTGCAGCTGAATACCTGTATTTTATATGGAGCTACTGCCCATCTGAAGAGTGCTATCAGACTTTCGAGCTTCTGAATACCCGTAACGACTGTCAAAAGTCTACAAATGACAGCTGGAACCAACAGCTTGGTGTGCTTTTTGGGACACGAATTAATCTCGGTATGTTAAGATCGTTTCTCATCTATGGACAGACCTCGGTAAGCGTTGCTTAACATTGAAGATCAGCTCATTATTCTTGAGCCAAAAGCTCCTCCATTTCAGTCAGAGAATTGAAACAAACTTAAACGCATGACAACGGTTGCCAGCACACACAGCGGGGTGATGTGGGCACAGCATGACCCATCGCCCACGAATTCAAATCCGGCACATTATACACGCTTCGCGTTGGGTCTCGTTTTGAGCTAACCCTCATGCTGATTCTACGAAAACAGTAATCCTCGTTTCGTGTAGATACTTGTTTAAATAATTGTAAATTACATTCTACCGTGTTAATAACAGACACTATTTACCGGAAAGCCAGCCATACACGTGCGCCAAATATGAATTACAAAAATAGGCCTGACGTCGAATGAATTCTGTTTCGCGCAAGCGAAGTTATTTGCGCGATCAGTACTCACCTATAAGTACGGACATAAGCCCGCCAACAACCACTATCAAAAATCTATAAATGACAGTCGGGACCAACCAAGGCACGGAGAATATTCGGTATGGTCAAAATAGTCACCCATCCACGGACCAATCTCGGCAAGGTTTGCTGTTTTTTTTTTTATCTTTAGGCTCGCGCTTGACCACTATCACACCTGATGGTAAGCGATGATGTCATCGACGGTGTAGCACGCTAGGCTAGGAAAAACCTATTAACTCTTGACTTAAAGACCCTTAGATTGTAGCATTCGGGAAACAGACTCCGGTAGGGAATTCCACTCCTTAGCTGTACGCATAATAAAAGTGTAACGAAGACGTTTTGTGCGTATGGGTGGGATATCCACCATGTACCGATGACACATTACCGTACATCTGGTAGTCCGATGATGGAACGGGCTAGGCGGAATTAGATCATGCAATTCCATCGCACACTCCCCGAAATGTAACAGATAAAAAACCGACAACCTTAACCTTGTAGATCGACCCGTGTGGTTGTTAATATTTAGCAACGAGCTCTTCCTTATTACTCGTACAAGCTTTTATTTAACTTGCAATGTATGTATGTGTATTCGGGTCAAATCTTGCTACTGAATTTTAAAGCAGTTATCCTTCACCGATTAAGATGAAATTTTGCATACACGTTTACTTTGAATGACAATGCATGGTTAGCTAAGCGAATTCATTCTAAATAAAATATGGCGGACGGCCCAAGATGGCGGACTAGTTATTTTTTGTGCATGCCATGATATGGGTATCAAATAAAAGGGTTTGCTGTGAAGAAAAAAGCTAGTTTAAAAAAAAATATGAATAATTTTATATTTTTATTAGTTTGAAGTAGCTTTATTCTTCAAAGTAATAATGATATGAAAATTACTTATAGTAATTTTCTATTGTTGTTGAACGAGAATCGAACACCAAACGGGGTTCTTTCAACAAGTCCCTAGGTAAACCAGTCACACTCCCTGTAGTCAGTGTTAACGGATCATGTTACTATCTCAAAGCAAAGTAAGTATATTATAATAGCTCCAGCTTAAGTTACTGGCTGGAAACAATGAAAACTGAAACCCGTTCTTTGTTAAGAGTCTCTCAAAAAGGTTTTATCAAGACTGTTATTTTTCTTAAGGATGTCTTTTTACTTAGAAACTACAATATTTTTGTAGGATTTGTGAACCACTAATATCTTCTTTTCGAGTCGATGGAAACTCTTCAATTATAGTTTGGCACCAGTTGGTGGCCACGCCAAGTGCAGCGTCAGTGGCGTTCATAAGGTCCCCAAAATACATGTGCACACTTTCCTAAAGCCACCACCAGACAACAAAAAAATTAAAGTCGTTAACACCTGTATAACAATTTATTACAATATTTCAAAACGATACGAAACAAATTTAAAGTCAGTGTCGCTAACACGATTAAAACAAACGTATCGAGGTAAGGGGCGTCCTTGACCCTGATGAGTTATGATCTTTTAAAAGCATGAACCAATTTAAATGATGTAAACGGATAAAATGATTTTACGCCTATACCTCTTCATCATCATCTCAATAGTCACCTACTTTTTGGCCATATTATCTTATTTCGCACAATTAATTCTTCCATCTATATAGAGAATTGGGGCGCATAGAAAATATGGAAGGGGAGATGTTGCGTCGACTATAAGTAAAGGGGAAGATAAGGAATAAGATAAGGAGAAGATTAATGATGATGATAAAATAGGGAAAACCCGTAAAAACGCCTATATAACCTTTCCGATGTTTTAAGGTAAGCATAAACTCGTAGACTACAAAAGGCTTAAAGCATTTACTGTGAGGCGTAGTACGGTTCGTAGCAAAGAAAGGTTTACTTTCCTTTGCTACAAGCCATGCTACGCCGTAGCACACACTGGGCTACGCGCTTTGGCCACTACGCCTTTGGAACTTTGTTTTTAAATTATTTTCATCTGCCCTAGTATCTGTGTTTTTATTTGTGACAAGCTTCTGCCCGCGGCTTCACCCGCGTAAGAAGTGTTTTATCATCCCAAGGGAATACAAAATATCCTATATCCTTTCCAGGGTCTAAAACTATCTCCATGCCAAATTTCATCTAAATCAGTTCAGTAGAGATAGTGGTCAAGCACGAATCAATAATGTATAAAAAAGTAGGACCAGAGATTACCCCCTACAACCTCACAAACTCAAAAAACTTTACCTCTTTATAATAATATACTAGCGGACGCCTCGCGGTTTCACCCGCGTAGTTCCCGTTCCCGTTGTAATATAGGAATGAAAAGTAGCCTATGTCACCCAAGCATAGTGTAACTTCCCAATGGTAAAAGAATTTTTGAAATTGGTCTAGTAGTTTTTAAGTTTATTCGTCACAAACAAAAATACAAATCTTTCCTCTTTATAATATTAGTATAGAAGTATAGATTGGCTCGCTTTTGACCACTATCTCATAAAAGCTTGCAAGTTAAATTTAACCCACTTCCTGTTGTTCGATTGAGCTGAAATTTTTCAATGACGGTTCTTGAGGCATTGCAATTTTTATAATTAAAGCTTGTTATTAAAAACAGATTTAATATAAAAGTTTGTTTCACTTATCTGATAAGTTCAAATCCTTTGCCGAATATCTAATAAACACACTTTTATAGGCTTGCGGACAATATACTACCACTAAATAAGATAGTAAGTCTTACTTAGTAGACATTTTAATGGTAGTAAAAGACGATACATTTTCTTATAAGGCCGGATACATAGCCTATCAATCTATGGAAGATCTTTATATAAACAGCCGGTAATCTTCCTAAACCATACCTTCGTCACAAACGGTGGTATAACTTAAGAACTTTTGTATGACAGTCATTGGCATCTTATCTCTTAAACCGCTTAACAGATTAGATTATGGTTGGTTGGTTTGTGTTTAATCATAAAGATTAAACACAAACCACAACATAATCTGTGCTTAATTATTAGTATATTTGCTTATGATTTGTGCCGTATATTACCTAAAACGGTTTCTCCCAATTATGATGCTTTTGCTCGCTCCAGTATTTATTTATTTTCACCCCAATTTTTTTATGTGTTTGTTATTTTAGTTCTGTGTCGCCCCAGTTTTTCGTCCTTATTTGACTCAGTTTTTTATAGCCGTAGCAGATAAAAACAAGAGACAGTCAACAGCTATCTGTTGTTCTTTCATCAATCTAATAATCATTATTCACACAAAATAAAGTTTGCGCTTCGGTATAAAAAGCTTAACGAGCGAAATAATTATTGTTTTTATGTATCCCTTACGTTTAGACAATAAAGTGGGCCGTTACTTTGAGAGCCTATAAGCGGTTATTGCTAATAAAACCTAAGTAGATGAGTAAATGGGGTAAAGCTGTGCCAATCACACGATTAAATGCGTTACAAGAAAGGAAGGTAATGATAAACTTACAATCGAGACAATGGGTTCGAGACAGTTTTGTAGGTACAATCAATTTGAAAGTGCCTACGTGGAGTTGCCCACAGCAAACCATGTTTTAAAATAATAAATAAAGGCATGGATGTATGTGGATAAATTAAAGGCGGAAGTGGTTTTTAGTCGGTAGACACCGGCACAGCAGCGCTGGCTCGTATGTGAGGCAGCCCGGGCGTCCATAAGGATTTCCCAACCCTGCTGGAAAAAAGCTTTGGCAAGTCATCACCATCATCAGCCTTTTAATGTGCCCACAGCTGGGAAATAGGCCTCCTCTAGTTGCCCAGTTATTTGAGACCTAAATTCACTACGAGTATTTTCGCTTTGCCGACTCTTTGCCTCATTATCTATTTATTAAAGTGGAAATTAGAATTAGAAGTCTAGGCTTATATTCTAAGACCCTTTGAAGGATACTTCTTCAACTCCAATCGATTCAGTCGCCAAGACAACGAATAAAACAGTCTTTAAATAATAAGCTATAACAGTCCATTTGGTTGAGTCGAGTAGCGGACTTAAATGTAGAGAGGCTTCGCCATAAATTTAGTATGTTTTCGCTACGCAGGCTTCACTGATTTTATACTTAACACTGGTCTCACACCACCAATGACAGCCCCACTTCATATCCAGGCAATTACTGGTTCATACGAGGTTGCTTGTAAGATATCGCAGAAAGCGATAAGGCCGTCCCCTGTATGTGTTTTAGATTTAAGTTTTATTTTTTTAATCTTTCCTATAGTTTGTAAAAAGCATATAATTAATGAATAAATATAGCCATAAGATGTCCTAACAGACTAAAAACCAACCTTGATCTTCAAAACTCAAGCGTTCCAAACAAGGTTTAACCGACCACGGTTGCACGTACACATGCAGTTTTTTTGGAAGCAAGCCAATTTCATTGTGCCGCAGCATAAGTACAAAATATTACAGAAGGTTCGCTCCATACAACGAGTGCTAACTTACGGATACACAGACACGCTTTACGTACAGCGAGTGCAAGCGCACTCGCGACCGGCATTTGTTTGAGATCGCCGTACGTACCATCTGTGTTTGCGTGCGCCTGTGTTGTAAGGAGCTAACATTCTGAGTCCATTCACTATTCTATGGCTCAAGTCTCTGTTGCGGTTCTGTAATGCGGCTTAATGTAACTAAACCCATTTTATTGTTACCTTGCATAATATTCGTAGCAGAAAACTTGTTCTTTTATATTACTTTTGCGAATAAATTTTGTAAAATAGGCATGTTTATTTCTTGTTCCATAAAAGGTGTAGGCTGTTGTTGCATTTTATTTATGCTTTTCCTTGTTACGATTAGTATCAAGTCTTGCTATGGTAATTCCGAATAGTGATGGGACTGGACCTTTACTGTAATTAATGTTGGGTGTTGGTCTACCAACTAAAGTGTTCGCAAGTATTGCAAGCTTGCAACCTACCTAACTGACCCGTTTGTCCCAAGTAGACATAATCGTCTACAACTTTGAGTGTAGAGTCTCCGACTTTGGTAGAAGTGGGTGACGTGGGTGTTACATGTGCATGGAACTTAAATATGACTGGCCCATTGTGGATAATAGGTATTGGTAGGCAGCTACCTATTACACGCAAATATTCCCCGAAGAGTTAGTTAGAGGTGTAGAACATGGAAAAAGGCGTAAGTTGTTTCTTTGATTGATACCAAAAAACTGACAAAAATTTGATGGTCATAGTTCTAGTACCAGCATCATAATCTTTTTTAACCAATAAGCACTGGACCCGCATGGTTGATTAAGGCCCATTCCGATGATCCCATCATACTGATGATGAATATTTTTTAACAGCATGATCTATTCTTTCATAACTTTTATCGACATAAGAGAGAAAGCGGAATATTATAAAAGTTAATACCATAATCCAGATCAAACAACATACGAGTAATGCCTATATGTATATCGTCATCCCGACATTATATCGGTCTCTCGTCACATTGTTTCTTCATAAATATGTACGGTCTTTCATTGTGCAAAGCTTAAGCCTTAATCCTCGAATGAATATAGCCTCTTTTCATATGGAAATTATGTTTGACAATTTCGGACATGAACTCCATTTAGGTGGTTGCTGCAATGAAAAACGTGCTCTGGAACATGGACCTTCTATGTAAATTTACTCATAGATTAAGGTCCGGTATTCCGCAGCATGACTCGTGTTCAACTCCAACTCGAAAACTCGTATTGACAGTTACAGCTTGTTATAAATTGACATTAACGTGCTCGACCTGAGTTATGACAAACTGAAGAATCATCTTCCAAACTCGTTTACATTTGACTGCTCAGTTGAGTACGTTTACGTAAAAAAAAACATTTTCAGAGAAAACAAGCCGTAACTGTCAAGTTCGAGTTGAGATGCGGAATACCTAGCCTACCTAGGTAGCCTAGCTGTCGCAAATACGACTTTTAAGCGGATTTCCTAGTTCTCGATTCTCGGGTTTTTCTGTAAATACAGGAGTTCAGCTATTTTTAAATGTGGAGACTTTATTTCTATCAGAATAATGACACCCATGGGAATGGACCTCTGCCGACCTCTTCAAGACATGATCTAAACTAATATAAAAATGTGGTACCAATTGTTTTTTCGTTTATGTGAGGTAGATAATCCCTTAAAAAGTTAAAATGATTCGATTACAAAAATTAGAAACTGTTCTATGGGTGAGAGTCATAAGCTTCTTATGCCATAAATGCACGGTTCCTTTAAGGATAGCGAAGCAAACCTCGAAAACGTAAGAAAAAGCTAGTAATAAATATGTAATGATCAGCGCAGTGGTGGCCCAGTTGTAACGGCCGCGACTTACAAGTTGTAGTTCGTGGTTTCGTACCCAGGCAGGTGTTCTTTGTGTAAATTATTTCATCACCACTGCTCTCAAAACGGTGAAGGAAAACATCGTGAAGAAACCGCCATAAATAAATAAAATAAGCCTTTATTGATGTTTACAATATTATTAATTAAACTTAGATTAATCAATGACGATCGATGTGACTTTCCACAGCTTGTCCTTCGACAACGGCCTCCTCTAAGAGCCTCCACTTCTCTCTATCTTCAGCTAATCTCATCCATTCTGGATCGGCCACACGCTTAAGTGCATCTTCCCAACGCTTTGTTTGTCGGATTTTGTTTCTCTTTCCGTCCCGAGGATATCATTCAGTTATTCTTTTTGTCCATTTATCTAATATTTCTCTTAACATGTGTCCTGTCCGTCTCCATTTTAGAGTCCTGCATATCTGTTTGGCAACCGGGAGGAAACCGCCATGTCTTAGAATAAAAAAATCGAAGACATATGACATCCACCAACCCGCACTGGGCCCGCGTGGTGGATTACGGCCCATTCCCTCTCACGGAGATGAGGCCTCCATGCACAACGGACCAAATGGGCATCTAAGTGCGGCAAAGGGGGTCCATCTTTCCATAAGTAATGATCATTTGATAACAAACTAGCGCTACAAACATGCAACCCGGCCCGTGCCTTAAAGAACTGATGATTCTCCTCATTCTCCTACGTGATCTTTCAATGACCAAACGATACCCCAGAGAGCTCATACTTCTTTCAACCCACAACCAAACGCCAAGAACCCCATTGAGGAAAACCCCGAACAAAATAAACATTTCTTCAACGGGAAATAGTTTTTTCGGGTCCCATATCTGGCCTTCAATATGGGACGTTACGTCCAAACCAAGTCTTTACGGGTCCCTTCTGAACAGTTTATTGTGACTTCGAGGTCAGTTGTGACTCGTATTCGCTATTATCATAAACTAGGCTGTTGAATTGCGTAAGATGCTTCCGATTTTACCCCTGAACGTTTGTTTATATTATGTAAGTGAGAATAAGTAAATATATTTAGGACTACTTGTTATTAGTGAGCAATCCTTGTATATTATATAATCTGAATCTCGGAAACGGCTCCAAACGATTTTCATGACATTTTGTATGCAAGGGGCATGCGATCTAGCTAGGTTTAATTTTTAGAAAACGTCTTTTTCTCTATTTTCACCAGAGCAGAGCTCAGTCGCCCGGGTTATTTTAAACTTAGGTACTATGGCGGACTTAATGCCTTGGGATTTCTCCACCAGACAGGTCCAGTTTTTTTATCAGAAGTTAACTCAACCAGTGGTTAAATATGCTAGCCAATGGTTTCAAAATACGGTAACGAATTAAGAGAAAACGTGCACCATAAATCACTTAATGTTTTGGACCCTGCCTTGTTTTAAATATAGTTTGTATATTGGTTGAAAAACGTCAATCTGTAAAGATAATAGGGAGAGCTACTGAGATCTATTATGTTTGTAGATCTCCCCCTCAATGCCCCTTTTTTATAAAACGCTTTATTCGAAAAAACCTTTTTTCCCGCAGCTTTACTCGCGTGAGGCATCTCACAGGAATGGTGCATTTTCCGGATTAAAATATTTATGTATCTCACCATAGTCTAGCTTTCTATAAGTATAGGAATTATCGAAATCGAATCACAATTGCCAGAGATTCCTACATATACACAAACAGTAGTACTTGTCTTCATAATATTAACTTAAATAAGATGGATAAGTAATTATTTTTAAAATAACATAAATATTACATCTTGTATCTAACATTATTTTCACTTCTCAGAAACATTTCAAGAGCAGGAACAAACATGACTTCTCCAATTTCACTATACAGGATGTCTCGAAGAGGAAGTCATTTCGACAGTGACTGGGTGGGCGATGGCGTTAATTTAGGAGCACCCTATGCATAATGCATGGCGTGAAACCGGCCTATGTGTCAAATGAGGTGGCGACTGGCGTTATTAAACGATAAACCCAAGTTATGAGAGAAAGCGGAAAAATGAGGTCCTTTTATATCATTAGTAATGTGGTGTGTGTCGGGTAAGTCTTTCTAATAATCCCTATAGTCATTTGTCTTGCCTTTTATGAACGTTATTTGGGTCAGATTCCATTTTACCTGGATGCAGGATACAAGTTAATAGAGCTTTATGTTTCAGAAAATGTTATTTACCTTTTCGAAAAAAAAGGGCTGCACAAAACTACGGCATATTCGATTTTATATGTAATCGCACTTCTATGTTGAAATTTTGAAATGATAATTATATTTATTTTATGATTGTACACGAAGTAAAGCGATTATAACTAAGCGAAATTCTAGCTGTGCCAATTTTCGACGCAGCTAGGGAACTTTACAAACTAGCTATACTTAGATTAAGTTAAATGTTACATCTATAATATTTTGTTAAGCTAACCAGGGCGGCATAATCGCACGTGCAACAAAGCCCTTTCAGATATAAAGCCTATAAAGATATTACAAATTCACATAAACGCTATTCGCTATTCAATTTGCACTTATTTGTTTTTAGATAATACTTGCGTGATATCGCCAATCGAATACAATTTAAATCGCGTCACGCGATCAGGATGTTCCCTTAAGATTAAAAAAAAAACTTAACCACGATCGCTCAGTCAAGAGGGAAGCGAAGAAGAAGGACACCATTAACTGACCATTACAAACATAAAAAAGCCGTGTTGTGCCAAGGAAGGCAACAAATTTAATTGGTCAGATTCCGGCAACTTGTCACATGACGAGTTCCGATTGGCCGATGACGTGAACGTATCCAGTAAACGTGCAAATATCCAAAAAAAATAACGTTATACATATAACAAAACTGAGTTTGAAACTAAAATAAAACATAATAAGAACCGTTTTCAGAAAAGTTCCATTCACGAAAATGAAAAAGGAAATGGCATTTCTTATAGTTCAGTTTGAAGTGGCCCCAAATCAAACAAACTTCTATATCTCGTCCATTTTATTGTGGAACAAGTTTCTACATTCGCATTGAAGTGTTCTCGTTTGGGGTCAATTCATGCTCTGTTGAAATTGACAGCGGAGACCGTTGTCAAAATATCTGGACTAAAAATTGTATCTGAATTGTATCAGATTGAAAAATGTTTTGCAAATGGTTCGATAAATATAGTTTAGTGAATTTTAATCGAATGTGTCAAAGTTGTGATAGATTAAAAACTAAAACGTGGTCCAAAAACAATTCCCTTACAAGGTTTTCCCGTCGCTTCTCCGTCGGTAAATTTATTTTTATGTAACTTCACTTTATTCTGACAGCCTTAATTTTTATTAAAATAATCTAACGTTAAGAAAATGTGATATTTTTGTGAACCTTGTTCACGCTTAGTTTTTCTCTCAGCGAACCTTGAAATTTATTTATTTATTTATTTACTTATTTATTTATTTATTTATTTATTTATTTATTCATTTACACATACAATTATTTTTACAGGTAGAACCCAAGGTAACAAAAGTAGTCATACAATGCGACACTCAGCGACGTTTTAGATATTCTCTGTTCTAAAATAAGTACTGTACTCAAGTCTGAGCGCTTAAAATTACATCGGTATTGATAGCCTGAAATAAAAAAAGTTTTGTAGACATAATATTGTTGGTAGGTACCTATACAATTACAAGAAAAATATTTTTATCGTTATTACGAACCATAGACAATATTACGGCTATTTCTATAGCCAAATATTCCATAAGACAGTAAAAACAAATGTTGGTTATAACAATAACGCTAATTTCAATCTGGTACCAAACGATTTCGAAATTTCAAATAGAAGGAAGGGTGTTGAATGTAAAACAGTTAACTTTTTCGAGTTCTTCTGGGAGTGAGAGGAGTGACTTGGATTATAATTAGAACCAATTGGACTAAATACTATTGTCTAGGCACCTGTCAACTGACATTTATTCAATTGACGTTAACTTTAGGTTACAATTTATATTTCGTTTTCAAAGAACAACGTACTCTTGACAAAGTCGCACATAGACTCATTATGTTCTCATATTTGATAAAATGTACAAATGTACAGCTACATTTTTTTCGCGAATTCTGGGTTTATCCCATAGTAAAAGCAGTTCATATTCATAAATACCTAAATTACTCCCTAAAAGACGCCAAATAATAAATAAGCATCCTGTATGCTAAAGTACTCTGTAGAACTGAGTATCTTGAGTATATATTTATATTATCATGGTTTAAGAACCTGATTATTAAGAGTCAATGTAACATGAATAATAATAAAAGCCAAATACTGTTCCACTGCAGGGCAAAAACCTCTTCCTATATAGAGAAGGCACCAGCAATAATCAACAAAGGCGCGTTGGCTATTTCAAACTTATTATTAACTATATGTCCAGTATCCTCACGATGTTTTCCTTCACCAATGTTAGCGACGTCCATGATAAACATACTGTTCCACTGCAGGGCAAAAACCTCTTCCTATATAGAGAAGGCACCAGCAATAATCAACAAAGGCGCGTTGGCTATTTCAAACTTATTATTAACTATATGTCCAGTATCCTCACGATGTTTTCCTTCACCAATGTTAGCGACGTCCATGATAAACTTAGAAAGCTCGCAGTCTGTTCGACCCGATGACGATCCTCTGTTTGGTGTGACCTGCAGGTGTTTCTCAGGGTGCTGTCCTGTCTCCTCTTCTCTTCTCATTTTGTATAAATTCTATCACTTAGGTCCTAACTATCATCTCTATGCAGACGACTGCAGTTGCAACTTCATTTGGAGTTAAGCTCGAATGTGTACATGAACTTTGTTATCACTTTTTTGAAATGTTGTACAATTGTAATAATGTAATGTATGTAGGCGACTAACGAAATGTATTTACAAGGCAGACGTGAATGGAAACGCCGGGAGAGGACGCCCTAGAAAGACATACATAGACCTTATAGGTAATGTTCTTCAAAAAGGCCAGGTGCGCAGTACTCATAACCGGCGTGTGTATATGACTAGATGCATGAATGTGAGTGAAGCAAAAGAAGTATGTAAGGATCGTAGTAGGTGGCGTTCTGTAGTTTCTGCCTACCCCCATGGGAAAAAGGCGTGAGTTTATGTATGTATGTATGTAATGTATGTATTGTATTGTAATGTATGTATGTAATGTATTGTATTGTAATAATTATGAAAATACATATGAATTGAAATAGTCACATTGGTATTTACTTATTTACCCGGCTTTGAATCCACGACCTCAAACACAAGAGGTTAGGTCTTAGCTACAAGGCCACCATGAGCCGAAATATAACATGAACTGTACATAAATTCGTAATAAAAATCTGTTACAACCAGACAAGTTCTTGAGACATTAAACTATAAAGACAATACAAGATCGAATATGTCGTCATTATGTGTCCCAACTGGACTAGAAACAGCAACTCAAGCATGTAAAGTAGGTACAAGATAATCCGATGAATAGCAAAACTTTAATAAAGTAACCCTTAACCGCTATAAAATTTTACGGTCGAGGTTCTGCTAAACGACAATTTCGTTTTGAGATTTTCGATCAGATTTCAAGTGTACAAGTTTTGGAATAGGTTTGGCCTATGTGTAGTATGGTAATATTGCAAGAAGACACAGACATAAATCTAACAAGATGGCACTAATGTTTTTTTTTGAACAAAGAGTTTGCAAAGAGAATGGAACCATTTTCTTTGTAAGTTTTTCTTAAAGTATTGTGTGATAAAGTGATACGCTTGTTTTTCATGCGGAAGGACTTGAGTTAACTAGTTAGATTTACATCTGTGGAATAAGAACTTATATTTTGAAATTCCTTATGAATTTTTTTACCTCAGAAAGGACAATTCTCGTACATAAAATTCAAGTCACAATGTCGGTGACAATCAAAAAATTAATGATTTTTTTGACAGATTTCGGCTGCAAATGAAAAATGAAAATGCGAATCCAAAAGTTCTTTAAAATACGGAAGTTTCTGCTCAGGTGTCAAAAGAAGTTGACCGAAGTCAAAAGTCACTTGTTCTTTCTATCATTGTGATCATTCTTTTGTAAAGAAGTTTCGATACGGAAATACTGAAGGCCCAAAATCCAACTTTTTGACGTTTTCGAAGTGGAAACATCTTTAGCCGCGTTGACTATTTTTGGTAAATAAATGATAAATGATTTTATTTCTGTAAGTTGGTTTATAAATACACTTTTACATGTCGAACATATTTTTTAAAACTAGATGAGGTCGGCGTTTCCTATCTGACTACTCTGAGAAGAAAGGCCGAAACAAACTCAGAGGTCACAGTCTCTTTTAAAGTCCAGACAAAATATTGGTTAGATCATGTGAAGACCATGTAGACTGATATCTGAAATGGTCTTTTGAGGAAAGAACCAGCCAGATTGAGTGGACCTGTCCAGTCAGTGCACGCATTTGTCAATAACCGAGCAGCTCAACTCAGAATTTAAGGAGCTCAACGATTCGACGAACAATACCAAAGAAAGGACATTCGGGTAGGCCGCATAAACTACTCAAACTGCCAGACCATGATTAAAAACTAAGATAAATTTAAATTAAAACAAAAAAGAATGATCCACATAGTCTTCACATTCACAATAATTAATATAAAATAATAGAATACTTTAAAAAGTAAATATTCTTGTCATTGCAAGAAAATCAAAAAAAACAAAAAACAACAACAAAATTCACGGTGCAAAATACAATAAAAAAAACAAAATTAATTAATTGGAGCAGCTCAATCCCAAGCCTTTTTGTCTTCTAGGTAATCTTTAGTTGTATAAAACGCTTTCTGGCACAACTTACGTTTAATAACAGATTTGAATTTATTAAGACTTAGATGTTGTACGTGGCTTGGAAGCTTATTATAAAAGCGTACACATTGACATCTAAACGAGCCACCTATTTTCTTGAGCCTTGGTGTAGGTACTACAAATTTGTGTTTATTCCTAGTATTTATGTTATGGATATCACTGTATTTTTTAAACAATTTTATATTTTTATGGGCGTATAAAAGATGTTCATAAATATACTGAGAAGGCACAGTCATTACATTAATCTCCTTAAATTTCTCTCTGATACAATGTCTTGGGCTTAATTTATAAATTGACCGAACAGCTCTTTTCTGCAAAACAAAGATAGTCTGGATGTCGGCGGCATTTCCCCACAACAGAATACCGTACGATATTACACCATGAAAATAGCTAAAGTATACTAAACGGGCTGTCTCTATGTCAGTTAAATTACGAATTTTTCTAACAGCATATGCTGCGGAGCTTAGCTTCTTTGACAATTTATCTATATGTGGGCCCCACTGAAGCTTAGCATCCAAAGTTAAGCCTAAGAATACTGTGCTATTTTCAGGATTCAATTCTTCGCCTTTTATCAACACATCGGTTTTCACCTGCCTAACGTGAGGTAGGGTAAACTTAATGCATTTGGTTTTATTTTTTCATTTAGAAGTAAATTATTAACATTGAACCAGTGAACTAATTTTGAGATCGCGCTATTTACATCGTCAGTAACCAGCTGCTGACGTTTAAGTTTAAACAAAAGTGAAGTATCATCCGCAAACAACACTATATCATGGTTATCCTTTATGAGGTAAGGCAAGTCATTAATATAAATAAGAAACAAGAAAGGACCAAGAATCGAGCCCTGTGGGACTCCCATTGTTACCATAGATCAGGAGATCTTTTTCCATGAACGTCAACGGTCTGAATCCTATTACTCAAATATGAAGTAAGAAGATCCAGAGCGCTGTTCCGGATCCCGTAGTGGCGGAGTTTCCTGATTAGCGTTTCATGAAAAACACAATCAAATGCTTTGGACAAATCACAAAAGATTCCCAAGGCATCGCACTTATCTTCCCATGCATTATAAATATGTCCTAAAAGTTCAACACCGGTAGTTGAACGACCCCTTGTAAAACCGAACTGTTTGGTATGTAATAATTTATGTTTATTAAAAAATCTTTGCAATTGCTCTAAAATAGGGACAAAACTTATGGCTTCGCTTCACCAACATGCTCATGTAACATGTGCCGGAATAAAGGTCGTAGCCGACTTATAAGACACCTCTCCAACCCGGCAAAATAATGTAAGTGAGCTTACCGCCATCGTTCCACTGGATAGTTGACGTCTCGCTTACCGCATGCTTACCACCCGCTTCAAGCGGGCGGCCCACGCGCAGTACGCTCGCAGACTGCTCGCTAGAAGCACGTTGCTAGCTTGTCAAAAAAGCAAGGCGAAAGCGGTCGGCGGGTGGACAGACAGTTGACTGCTAGCTGTGAGCGCGTGGACAGCTGGTTGCCTACTAGCTGTCGGCGCGTGGACAGCTGGTTGCCTAGTAGCTGTCGGCGCGTGGACAGCGAGCAATAATCTCCGTTTGAAGCGGTGTTGGAGCGGGGTCGTGTAAATGAGCTTCGACCTTAACTGTGTTTAGTTTTCACATCTGTCAGCAGTCCTCATAGCTGCCTATTTTTAATACGAAACCAAATTTTAAATTGTATAACCTAATTTTAAAATTATACTCTACTACATGTGGTTTGAGTCTGTTAGATTAATTACCATATTCATTGATTTTCACACCAAATTTTGAAGTTGTTTCCTAGCGATTCTTTTAGTACAATAGTACTTAGTTAAGATGTACAGAAGTCGTCGTTTTTAACCGAATGCCCAAAAAGGAGGACATCATATGTTAGACTAGTATGTATTTTTAAATATATTTTCACCGGTTTCCTTGTCAAACGCAGAACAATTTTTTTTGTGTTTGAAATGGATATATACTCTCGAGTTGAACCCATTCTCATCATGATGGGATCCCATGGACATTGAGGGAACTCCACAAATATTTTAGGCTGGATTTTTTGGGTGATGTGTCTTTTTACATATTGTATGTGTCATTGTTCATTAATGTAATGCCTACTTTGCCTCGATCACTGTACATTTTATCTTTTCAGCCTTTTCCTTTTTGTTTATTGACATAAATAGTTCATGATTGATCTATCATAGTTTTCCAAGCTTTGTAGTCGGACTTGGAATCACAAATGATCGGATAGTGGTGCGGCTTAATAATCAACATCTATTATATCCTGTCAATTCCAGTACTTATATTTTTATGCCTTCAGCCTTCAGCCATTTAAGCAAACATAACAGGCATATTGTGAACTCACTCGTTCTATTATAGATCTTCTCTTGGCTTAATTTGAATGTGTGAACATTGTAGGCCTTCTTGATGCTAGTTAACATTTGTTAACTTTTTTATTTAATATATATTTTTTTTTTTTTTTTTTTAGTTTCTTACGACTTATTGTCATAAGTCGGGCCTGCGTTGTCCCCCCATATCTAAGTACTAATGCTGTAACATGGAAATATTGTAAAACCAAACCATTTTTAAAAGAGTAACCATGGAGTTTCTTGCCGGTTCTTCTCCATAGGAAACGACCAACCCGAACCGTGCACCTTTTGTCGACGTTTTATAAGTGCCCATGTAGGCCTATGTGAAATAAAAAAATTGAATATGTTTTTTTTTTTTTTTTAAGTACTATCAGGATAGATTGAGGTCAAGAGCGGGCTCAAAAGGAATAATAAAAAGATACCTAATTCTCTAATTTTATTTTCTGTTCGTCTTTTTATTTGCCATGTTGCAAATGCCTAAGGGACCATCATGCGACGCATTTAAAATTGCGTCGATAGGCCATTTAAATGTCATGGAACAATTGATTAATGAGTGAACTATGTGTATAATGCCCTTGCATTATGAATTAAGTCAAGTCAAATCGGCCAATGTAATGAATACTGATTTAAACTTCTATATTTATCACATTGTCTGGTCATTATGAATATTGCTACGTAACGGTTGGGCAATTCGGTAATTATGGTCAGTGAATTAGTCCAAGAGGAAGCTCGGGATCTTAGGGTACCCCGATACGGATAAGTTAGGTTCGAAGGGGATGACGGGAGCTAAAATAAGCGAGCAAAGCGAGCAAACTCAGCTGCCGTCATGTTAGGTTACTTAAGGCCCTACACTGTCGACTTTGTTTCTTAAATAGTAATCATACGTACTTATTCTATATTAAAATCAATGTCAACATTAAAATAATTGAATATAGACATATTTTTATTACCCGGCCCAATAAGTGAAGGGCATTATTAAAAGCCCACTCAATTTAACTATTTCAATAGTTTTTGGCCTATTGCCTACTCGTATTGGGCATTTTTTAAACTGTTTGGGCATGGTCCATAACATATATACAAATACTTTCTTAGAAATTTCCAAGTCCAAATCACTCGAAATACGTCGCACTGCGTCCATGTAAAAATACCTGCAATTTATCTTAATAAAAATCGCTACAGTATGTGTTTCTTGTACCTAAAGTATTTATAAATAAACAATTTCTTTGAGGTCATTTAGATCTATTTCATGCTCTAAACCTTCTTTAAATAAAATATAAATGATTTAGTTGTCTGTAACCCAACAACTAAAACTTTAAGAACCTCAATACCTCTGTTAGAGTTAACAGTACACAACGGTCTAAAGTTTAGTACAAGAATCACGTCAAATGGTCCAAAGTCCTAATTAGCTATCTACAAATGTACATAGTTCTAAATACTTTAAAACTTTAGAGAAAGCTTTAACTTAGGATTAAGTAACTGAAACTTTTGATTACTTTATTTAATTAACTTAGTTTAGTGATAAGCTATCGGCAGATTTGTTTTCAAAAAGTTTTAGAAAATATCGTCAACCGGTTTTCTATAGTCTGTGCGCGCAAAACAGCGCGCCGACGTTTACGTACTTTGTGGTTGTGTCAAACTCATTTATAAGTAAGAGACATTCCTTTTTTTCTTTTTTGGCAACTGAGCCGATGCCGACTATTTTGCCAGTGTCATGAGTAATTCATCATCACTGGAATTAGAACGAGAAAAATAAAGAGACGTATTTCGTATGATTGACGTTTGGATTGTGTCATAAACATAAAAATAATAAAAATACATTTATTTGGAACGAGATGGAGGGCAGTAATGTGGCATACTTTAAAGGCTGAGTTGGGTTATAATAATTATCATATCATTATTTCAGTCGATCAACTGAGTCCGCTGCTGTGTATAGACCGTCCAAGTGTTGCCACATCGATAAGTCCTGTACGTCATCCAGAGGATTTCTACAACCTTAACCTGGTCGTCAAGTAATTATAAGAAAAATAAATATATTTTAAATAATATATTCTTTTATTTAAATTGTAATGTATGTAGGTGTGTTCGGGTCAAATCTTGCAACTGAATTTTAAAGCAGTTATCCTCCACCGATTAAAATGAAATTTTATATACACTTTCAGTTTGGATGATTGTCATCCAAACTTTATGGATGGCATGGTTAGCTAAGTGATGTCATTCTAAATCCAATATGGCGGACAGCCCAAGATGGCGGACTAGTTATTTTTTGTGCACTGCCATGATATGGGTATCAAATGAAAGGATTTGCTGAGAATAATTTATTTTATAATATATAGTGATAGTGAAACATACTCGTATTACCCACCTTTGTGTCGCGCAGTTGGTACTACTTTGACATCCGTCAAAGCTGTATTAAGATTATCCTATTTTTACCAGTTATCTTTTTGGAATAGGGATGTTTTCTGGATAGAAACATGATAATTCTATTTAGTCCATTAGTGAGATTATCAAATAATATTGGACTCATATTTTTTGCTTTATCAACTATATAAAAATTGGCAAAGATAAAGCGCATCAAAGTTCAGGAGTAAAAGCTTGTGACGCAGTATAAAGTGTAGCACACCGTGCGGTCACACGATATTTCAACGCACTGTATCGTCCTAATGTTTTATCTAAGTGGCAAAAAAAAATACGTGTCCAATATTTTTAGGTTAGCTAACTGACGGACTAAATAGATATTGTTTTGTCAACTACCCTATTGCGCATGACAGAATAGACCTACCTCATGTCACACTATTAACGGGCAAGTTAGACTACTCAATAGCTCCCCTTACACGACAAGTGACATCTCGTCAGGACTAGGTGGAAATAGCGGGTTGAGCTGAACTCCTTCGATAAAGGCTGGAAATAGCCGTTGACAAAACGAAGTACCTACCTAAGAACCTAAAAAGTTAATTCATAATACATATTCGCGAGCTGGCTGACCAAAACCAGATGTATCCTCCGACTGCACAGCATTATTTTCTTCATGTTTAAGTCTTTTTAGTTCGCTTCTCAAGCATTCGGGTTTTTGATTTTTTAAATTAACCTTTTTTATTTATAACGTTTTAGTAAAAAAAAAAATCCGTAAAATAACATTCAAACATATAAGTGTTATATTTATGAAGGGTACACGAAGGGTATGGATGAAAAAAAATTAGGCTGTCACAATATGGCGCCCAAACGCCGCGATTAGTGGGAAAATCTGCGTTGCTGAGATGAATAGGTTATAGTTAGCGAGTTTCCTGATGGCTCGATTGATTTATATCACATTGATAAGCGATTTTTGATAAACGAAATTGCAATCGATCTGCACTTTTAATTTTCTTAGAAAACACTTGAATGATTTCCCTTATCGACGCAATTTAAATTCCTATTGCTTTAGGTACCTTAGAACTTTCACTGAGCCAACGTATCTAGCAGGCATTTTTAGTTATCAACCACTCTGAAAAAACCACAATTCTCTCAAACAATAACATAGTAGCCAAGTTAAACAACTTACGAAACTATATCCAAAAAAAACACTTCAAATAATTAGACAAACTATTGGCTCTTGCGATCGGTCAAAGTCATCGGTTAATGACGTGTCCCCTGGACGATCGAATGATGTAACCCACAGAGCATGAAGACGCCTCGTCGGACAGTGGTGGAGACGGCATTATCAAATCATTCGGTTCCTTTCATGATGGTTGAGCTGAGTGGTGCCGATCCATGAGTCATGTTCGTGAACAGGTGCCATCAGTTGGGATTGGTCATAACTTAGCTGCCTCGCCCTGTTATTGTATTATTTTAATAAATTGTTTGTTATTCTAAACGCTTTTACGTGCACGTCTTTTTACATAGTTCTCACATATATGTAGTTTTCAAGAAGAATTATGTAACCAAATACTTGTAATTAAAACTGATGGCAAAGAGTGTCCGTGGAGTTTCTTGCTAATTATTCTCCATTGACTCTAGTTGCAAATTCGCAAGGGTCAGTAGGTATACTGACGCTTGCGAATTTGCAACTAGAGACTTTCTTTTTGTTCTACAATTCAAAAGTACCTCTAAAGTTTATTTGAAATAAACTTCTCGGTTTTGAAAATTTCATTGCAATGGCATTTAAAAATATGGAGGATGACTTGAATTATTTTCTATAAAAAAATTATGTATTCATCTTTTTAGTATACGTATATAAATAGGTTTATTTTTATTTTTTACATATACAAAAATTTACGGCGATACATTGAGTCGAAATATCACGTGATCTCAGGCCTGGTACATTTTATACGAATATATAACTTAGTTAACCCCCACTCCCTAACTCGAATATGCCTTTTCAAAGAATTTTTCTATTAATTTGATAAAACAAAAAATATGTGTGTATTTTTTTTTCCTTTCTGATTGTTTCATACCTCGTCATCATCCCTATTGCTGCCAATTATTGTGCTCAATGCATGTTGTGCAGCTATATACATTTTATTGGCGTCTCTAGTCAGTGCGAACGCAGCAGTTCTGTGATCTATGATGTAACCAGGGAATAGCGTTCATTTCTGTTGATATAAAAATAATGAAAAGTGGGTGAATTATAGTTCTGGGGTACTGTTGGCGTTTGTTTACTGGTCGTAAGCGTTACCGCTGAGCATGAGAACTGGATCTGAGTCCCAGTTGAGGGAAAATCTTATTAGGATTTTTCATCTGGAATTGTAAAATAGCGGATCTGAGTCTGGATTTACGCCCGATTGGCATATTACACGAGACATAACTGGTAAAATGTGGGTCTGAATATCGAAACATCTCTGCCTAACGTCTCGGGTCTAGAGACGTGATGTTATTTCATGTTATAAGGAAAGAAAAATTCGCTTCTGCGAAACGGTTCATATTGGAACAATACAGTTCTTCCACGTAATGTCACGTCATCAATATATTGCCATTGTATGCCGAGATTCCTCAAATTATTACTCTGTCGTGTCTTGTTGTGGCAGCCATTGATCAAAGACGAAAGATTTATTGTGACAGACAGAATGTTCAATTCATTTCATATTGTGAGCTTTTGAGGAAGCGGGTGTGTGTCTTCAATATTATCAATGCTTAATGAACTGTGAGGAGAAAAGCGAGTAGCTATTTCAAAGCTCTTGACTTTCCATTTGACTGCTATCCATTTCTATTGAGGCAATTCTTTCAGGTAATTCATGATCAAGATCGTATATATACATAAATGAATAGACGCCTTTTCGCCCTTTGTTTTTATATCTGAACTTTTAAACGCTCATTTACCTATTTATGTTTATTCATTTATTTACTTTTTATTCTAAAATAAAACTGTTTGCTCAGTCACTTACCCCAAAGGTTTCATTGGTTTGGAGTCACCCAGTCGACACCAGCTATCGCCGAAATCCAGCGCTGTGGCTCTGTCTCACACAAGAGTCCCAGTATTATGCTGAGAGATGACCGTTTTGCGTGGTTATGACGCATACTTTTTAATGATTGAATTTAAGATATTTTTGTTGCTTACCTACTGACGAAAAAAAAAATGTTTTCTGTCTTTCTTTCTTTCTTACTATATTTCTTTCTTGATTTCTTTCTGTATTTCTTTCTTTATTTTTCTTCCTTTCTTTCAGTCTTTTTTGCCAGGGGTTTGGCAGAAAGTACAGAACGCCATTTGCTGCGACCTTCACATACTCCTATTGCTTCATTTACATTCATATGTGTAGTAATACAAGCACGCCGTTTAAGATCTGGTCGCTATCATTTTATGGATTTGTCGAGGCCTTCATATAAAAGTATATTATATACTTGTAACCCATTGGCAACCATTCTGGAGCTTGTACAACATATTTATTTAATACTTCATGCACAAAAACGTACAGAGGCGGACTTAAAGCCTTAGGCATTTTCTACCAGTCAACCTTTGGAAGATGCAGAGACAAATAGACAAAGTAAATCACGATATTAGGTAGGTTTATTCGATTACAAAACTCATATATACTATAAATACATACAAGAGATATTCAAAAAAATAAACTAAATAGACGAATATACTTAAACAATACAAGTCAACATCAATACAACATATGAACAAAAAACTAATAAGAACACACAAAAAATCTGGTGTTCACTTTTATGTTCGTGAATCTAAATTTAGTCAATAAATTAAAAATCACACAATATTCATCATCATCATATGATCATATCAGCCGAAAGACGTCCACTGCTGGGCACAGGCCGCCCCAAAGCGTCGCCACATTGATCGGTCTCGTGCGCCTCGCATCCAGCGGATCCCCGCAACCGTCACACAGTATTAATTTACGTGAATTACAAACAACGGTGCAAAAGTACAAAAATTGTTGAGTTCTTCGTTATTTACGAAGTTCTTAAAACGAATTTCCCAAATTAAATCGTCCGATAAATAAAACGGCAAATAATTTGCTCTCAAACAATTTGTTGAAACAAGATTTTGTTAGAGAAAAATTAGAACAATTAATTAGAAGGATAAAAAATTCTTTACGCGCCGTTTAATTTAAGATTAAATATCTTATAGCATGCTTAATTATCGATCATATTTAAGCTTCTTAAGCCCTCAATAGAGTATTTGTTAATGAGAAAATTCTCATTAACGGCCTCATTAATTTAAATAAATTAGAAGCGGGTTAAGAGAATTCTTAATCAAATATTTTCTCATCAATGAGTCAATTTATGAATTATACTGGCTTCACCCGCGTGAAAAGTGTTTTATTATCGCGAGGAAACATTATACTTGTCTAGTTACTCGGCGCAACACGTTTTCTTCTTCCATACCATCCTGTCCCCGTCACGCTGTCTCTGTTTCCCTTTTCTTTTATATCACTCCTCACGCAGTTCATACGTTTTATCTTTGGCCTTCCTCTCCCTCTCCTTCCTTCTTCATTTATATACATAACTCTTTTAGTAACATGCGTTTCATCCCTCCTCTCCACATGACCATACCAGAACAAACGGTTTTCTTTCAACTTTTCCGTCACTGGCGTCACTTTCAAACTTCCTCTAATCAATCAACATATTTACGTAATCAGACTAGGACTTAATAGTTTTTTCTCTTATACGTACAAACTTGCCAACCGTAATTTTGTCTAACTTAGAGATCCATTACGTGCAAGGTAATAAGGATCACTAATATGTGCTAAACTTGTTCCATTACAATTAATATAAGGAGCCAAAAAAAATTCCAAAAAAGCTTCAGAAGGGTGACTTTGGTACCTATTGTTTTCCGTTTTTCGACACTGACTTCGGAAAAGAAAATTATTTTTCGCTTTGTAGAGTTTTGTTTTGGAAGTCGGTTTGATTTATTGGTTTTTTTATTTGCCTGTTTTATCATCAGATCAGTTCTATGTTACCATTTTCATCAGTACCATTTATTTATAAGTATTTGCTTTATCATAGTCGATTAGCTATTCGATATAACTTATACCCGTGACATACATTATGGACTTCCAGTGGCTATCTGTGGTCTTCTTCATCAGTTGCATTTCACCAAATGACAATTTCTGAGTGTAAATGATAGCATTGTTGATAAAAATATCAAAATCGCTATATGTATGCCTATAAAATTTGAGCAGTTCCATCGATTTCTCAGGGATTCCATCATCAAATTCCCTTATCATGGTACCACCATTGGGATATCTCCTTTTCATCAAAACTGGTTCATAAACGACGAAGTTATCCGCGAACACACATAAAAAAGAAACATATATACGGTCGAATTGAGAAACCTCCTTTTTTGTAGTCGGTTAAAAATGAGGTTAAACTGAAACTTTCAAATAGGTTTAGCCGCAGTCTCGGAAAAATACGTACCGTTTCTGTTTAAGAAGAGGCCTTTGTTCTGAAGTGGGACAGTAACAAGCTGGTATTATGTTATTCATTAAATCATCAAGAACGTCAATGACGCAACTTCCATAAAATCTTTCATCCCCTACTTTATCCTTTATTGGATGAATTTTTGAAACAATCTTTACGTGGTATAGATAGTTCAAGTCATATTTGCACACGGCTTTATGTGTGGATGATTATTTGCACTGCCACACAAATTAAAGCTGTTTATTTACAAGCGTACACACAGCGCACACACACACGCAATTATGAGTTGAACTATCTTTACTCACGTTTGTTACATAAGAAACACTCCTGCAAAATATGATGCTTCTAGACTTAGTGGTTTAGACTGAGTTTTGCCTGCCAATTAATTCATTTATTTAAGACTTTTACTAAGCGAAATATTCGTGACGCAATTTGGCTTATATAAGTCAGCCCTAGAGACTGCTCGGGTTACCCCTTTATATCAGATTGCGAGATTATGAATTTCGCTTCTAATTTCCTACTAATTTTGAGATAATCTCAATTTCTCTGGCAGCCTTCAAAGATTTCAATTACGAATTCCGTAAGGGTTATAACTTTTATTGATCCTACAAATTGATATTTGGTTACGCGTTGCTATGGACAAAAAACCAAGACTATTGACTAGACAGGTGCGACGCAAGAAAATGACAAAAATGTGACAACACGATTTCTTAGAATCGTTTTGTCTGTAGAACTATTTTAGAACAATTCCCATGACAACCCGTTTTCGCATTGTTTCATAACCCCTGTCTGGGGAAATCTAAATACATTACAGTATTGGGAAGTGAAGATACATTGAGAGGTCAACCTGAATAGATGTATCCGAGTTGATCGAAATGACCGTCACTTACAAGAAACTACCAATCTATGAATAGATTCAAGCGTCCTACCTTGAGGCCGTATTAAAACCACAACACATTTTGTCAGATCAGGCGTATCTGTCCATCTTGTGGGAGGATTTCTAACGCTGCATCTTCCAGTGCGCTGGTGCAAGGCTTACGATAAAAAGGCAGACGGATGAGCTGGTAAATGCCACAGGAATCCACTGGATTGGAGACGCACAGGACCGGCCGATGTGGTGGCACTTGGAGGAGCGGCCCATGTCCAGCAGTGAACGTCTGTTGGCTGATAAAATAATGACAAAAGAAATAAATAAAAATATAGTCATGATCTAGCCCGCCCCCTTGCTCCCAGCGACGCCATGAGCCGAGGCTCGTACCCCACAGAGGGTTGCCCTCAGCTTGGTCGCTTAGGATTAGCTTTTATTGCCTTGGCTGGACGCTCTAGTTTAATCTCCACAGGATCGCCCGGTTAAGCAGTAGCCATTCACATTAATTGAACTGTGAGAAACCGATAAAAAAATATGTGTTTGCGTAAGAGACCCGAGAAATAAAACCAAAAACAATAATAAAAAACCCCCCGCAAGACGGAAATGTCTCCTATCTCAGCATGTACAGCGATATAAAATAAAAAATAAAGCCGCGCTAATTTTCTGATAGGGCCCACTGTTGATGCCACGGACACATTCACGGAAATGGAACATAAATAAAATAATTAATAAACAAACTATTATAAACACAGACGAATTTTAATCAAAGTTTGTATATTTGCAAATATACAACAAACATAAAAATAGAACCTATTGAATATACAATCGACGGCCTGACACTCAAGATGCCCTGATGACGATGAGGCATAACTGAAGGTAGAACTGACCATGAGCTCTAGATAAAGTGGCAATCTATCATCGACGATTAGAGTCTGAAAAGTTTCGGATTGCCCACGTGACATTTTGATGGATGGCGCTTTTTATGGCTGATAGAATGTCAGTTGCCCTCTTCAGGCCACATAACACTCATTTTGGTCAGATTTGATATATCTGAAAAGCAATTTCTTATCTTAAAGAACGTTCGAATTCATCGCAGTCGCAACCTATAAAAATGTTCTATAATTTTGCTACATTGATTGTGGCAAGTATTGACATTGACTGTCGGCGAGATGATTATTACAACTTGAATTTGTATGTTTTTAGAGTACGAGAACTGACCTTTTTGTTATATCAACTGACCATGTAAATACGAGTATATCTATCAGTAGGTCTTATGTAAATCGAATGACAAATGAGCCTTGAATAAAGAGGCTTGGGCAGTAAAGCCTCTTTATTCGAGGCTCGTAAAGGTTCCCCACTGATAACTAATCATGTATATTAAATCTGCAGGCACCTGCTTACAAACAACGTTACATACAGATTTATACAGTAAGGGTGGTTATCCATTAGAGACGTGCGAGTTAACTAGGCGATGAGCGACGGAAATTTCCACCAATAGGATAACTTAGCGGAGCTAGGAATTTGTAATGACCAAAAACGAGACATGTGTGTGAAGGACGTGAAAATTCCTTTTGAATTTTTTTGAGGGCAGTATGTGAAGGACGCAAGCGAGAAATGTGTGTGCGGCAATCGAGTTAAGCAGGGCAAAAACTACGCCACTCATCCTCCATTACTCAGCTATACTTCGTTTCTCAGCACATCTCTCTTCATCCTCTCACCACTCGGCTACACATTGTTTCTCAGCTTCGCTACATATCGTAGCACCGCCTAGCTATCACGCACATCTCTGTTAGAAAAGCAAGATATCCATTTTGCGTACTACGGTACGTACGATGCGCATGGGATAGGTGGTAAAGCCGATTTACTATTTGGTATTCGTGCTAGTCCTATACTAGAATGACAAATAGAAAATCGGTTGTATAGTGAGTGAGACTACATGAATGAACGAACGATTGAACGTAAGTCGGGCTCTACATAGGTAAAGCCCAACTTACGCTCAGATAAGTACATAAAGCCTTTTCCAAGTTGTGCCTATTCTACTTCTTATCGTGACGTTTTAGCGGTGGCAGCAAGGATGCCGTGTGTTCCAAAAAAATTAATTAAAATCGCCAATCATCGACACTCATTGTAAGTATTTTTTTCACGAATTTGGTTAACGATCATTCGTTGCGAATACTAACTTTAATCCTTTTCTCCTAATCTATACCATACCAATATTATAAAGAGGATTTTTTTTTTTGTTTGTTTGTACAACCCTGGCTCCGAAACTACTGGACCGATTTTTAAATTCTTTCACCTTTGGAAAGCTACATTATTGCCGAGTAACATAGGCTATAATTTTGACGGAAGCAAAGCCGCGGGGGTCAGCTAGTTAATAGATAAAATTGTATATAAGCTTGTAAACAGTAATCTCTATAAATACTAATCCGATTGCGAAAATTCTTTCACTATATATGTCGGGGCCATATCTTAGAATTGATGACTTCATAATGTGACCGACAATTTAAAATGGTTCAATTCATGAACTTATTTGTTATTTCATGAACCATTCATGTTGTAATGGTTCAAGAAATAGTTAGCCATGCCATGAAGTGATCAATTATAAGATCTGGCCACGGCATCTACACTGCCAAGAGACAATATTATAAGCTACTTTATATCCCAGAAAAATTCATGGTCTCTTCGGGATATGCCTTGGGATCGAAGCCGCGGGTATATAATTTGTAATTCTAACTCAGTGAACTCGAAAAAAGCGTGTTTCACCCTCGACCACATCATCGCTTACTATCATGTGAGATAGTGGTCAAGCGCGAGCCTATTGGATATTAAAAAAAAATGTTAGTACGGACATTCGTAATTTTTGCTGTAGAGAAATCGTGCATTTTATCCATCCATTCTAATATTATAAAATGAAATGCGAAAGTAAATAAAACAAAATTAAAAAAAAAACCCGACTCAAATACCTCTTTAAAGTAGTTTATAGAGGTATTTGAGTCGGGGCTTTTTTTAGCATCGATCGACAATCCATCGAAACACGTAATTATAACACGATATCTTGTGAAAACACCCCGATTCAAAAAGTAAAATACGCATAACTATTGAACGGCTGAACCGATTTACTTAAAGCATAACTAAAACACTCCCATCTTTAAAAAAGTAAAAAACTAAATCAAAATCATTTCATCCATTTAGGAGCTATGATGCCAGAGACAGATACGCAAATACATATACACACGTCACACGTCATATAACACTACTCTTCGTCCCCGTCGAGGTTTAAAAATATTTACAACTAGTTTGACTAGAAGTTAAACTACCCTTAAATTACAGGGGAGCTTCAAGCAGAAATATTTTACCTTTAATTAAAATAGTTCAGTTCTATCGTACGAGAGATGTACCGTATTCAAAATCATCGTGTATGCGAAAGTTTTAATGAAAGAGAAACTCATTGAAACAGCCCTTGTAGACGCACGTGGCTCCTATTAGTGTGCTTCTACACGTGTAGAAAATGAGTTATGAGTATTAATTTTGATTTATATCGTGTGTGGTAAAACTCAGGAATATTTAAATGAGAATGAATTTAACGCAGGTTTCCGTGAATTTTACACTCATGAATACTTAAATGAGAATTAATTTGACGCAGGTTTCCTTAATAAGACAAAAAGTTCGGTTAAATAGGCAAAAGTCTTTTATGAAAATTATGAAACTTCTGAAAGAAAGTATACACTCTGCTTTGCCAACTATTGTTTTATTAGGTACTTTAACACCTTTATATTACTCGAGGCCACTGATGTCGTCACTGAGTACTTGTTTAATTGTTTTTCGTTTTTACAAGAGTCTGAGAATTAGTAAACTTTTCGTGCCTTCTTAGTTTTTCCCATCTGTCAAAATCATCTATGGATTGCCACAGCTAAACAAGGGTATAGTTTTTTGAAAAATAATTAAGTTGCAACCCTTAGATAATGTAAGCATAGTAATTATATAGACGATTATTGTGTATGCTAACACTTCTCATACGTGCTCTCAGTGCTGATAATCAAAACTTCGTATTACAACGGTTTTTCTCCAACTGTTACTATAAGCAGCCTCGTCGAGTGCAGCGTTGACAGATATTTCCAGACGCTCCGATATTTAATCCGATAACCACTTCGGCCACTAGGATTTATACCATCTACAAGACCAAAAACAAAATTTTGATATTCATAAATATAATTTTAGCTACCTATTTATGACATTGATTCGAAATTAAGATTTTGTTACGTACTCATAAAAACGTTTAATTTTTTTCGAATACCGATATCTATCACTTAAATTAAATTTGATCAATTAACTTAAATAGACAATATCTATGCACATGCGATGCACTGGCTGGTAAGGGAATGAGTCTCCTAGGGGTTGGATATCCCTATATAAGCCTGAGTCTGACACCAGTCTTGCCAACAGTTATCGTTTTACCCAGTTATTGGATTGTGGAGATCAGCTAGGAAGTCATTTCATGTAAAATACTGATAATCAGCTGAACCTGATAAGATTGGACGTCGACCCAATATAGTCAAAAAATTATTAAATATTGATATACAATGTTTCCGGACTTGTTGTAATAAAACTTACAGGTGATAAAATACACTTAATTGAATAACTTGATTGATAAATCAAATTAAGTTAAACTCCACACGATTTTATTGCATTGCCTAAAATTCTGCAAAAAATACAAGGAAAAATTTAGGCTATAATAAAATTTAAACTAATTGGTTTAGAGCTGCGATTCTTTAGTAATGTATAGAACAACTCAAAGACTAACAAAAACTTCCTAAAAAGTATGTGTTAAAGCCTTTAATGTATTCAGAAGTTTAAGAAATGCAATAAAAACGTGTGAAATTATGTTTAAAAATTGTCTTTTAAGGCTCAATACAAAAATATCTTATCTATTGTTGTTAGACTACGTGCATAAATAAAAGTTCGCTTGAAACTTTCAATGGGCTTAGTGCAAGTTTTTATCCATATCAAGCAAAAAAGAGGTTTTTCATAGTGCCATCGGACCACACTTATTCAATTTTAGATCAAATTGAAGTTTGCGTTAAGGCGGTTACATTGGGTACATTTAAAAACTCATACTAAGGCCTCGTCTCTGGCACTTCGTCTCGAGAGCGTTTACGAAGAAGCGATGGCGTTACCATAGAAACGAGATGCCCCGAGACACCACACTGCACGCGACGCCCCGTATCTCCGTAAACGAGGTCTAACGCCACTTCAACCAAAGAATAAAGCCACAGATAGTTTTTAATAAATTAATAGTTCACTTGAATCCTTTAATGGGCTTAGTGCGAGTATTTATATTTACCCATGGCAATTCTTTTGCAAAAAAGAGGTTTTCCATTAGTGTCATCGGACCACACTTATTCAATTTTACAACAAATTGAAGTTTGCGTTAACGCGGTTACATTGGGAACATTTAAAAACTCACACTAAGGCCTCGTCTCTGGCACTTCGTCTCGAGAGCGTTTACGAAGAAGCGATGGCGCTACCATAGAAACGAGATGCCCCGAGACGCCACACTGCACGCGACGCCCCGTATCTCCGTAAACGAGGTCTAACGCCACTTCAACCAAAGAATAAAGCCACAGATAGTTTTTAATAAATTAATAGTTCACTTGAATCTTTCAATGGGCTTAGTGCGAGTATTTATATTTACCTATGGCAATTCTTTTGCAAAAAAGAGGTTTTCCATTAGTGTCATCGGACCACACTTATTCAATTTTACAATAAATTGAAGTTTGCGTTAACGCGGACGAGTACGTTTATAAACTCACACTAAGGCCTCTTTTCTTGAGACTTGGGATGTCGCGCGTCGCGTTGTAACTAAATTCAAACAGATGGCATTGTAGGACAGCGTTTACGGAGAAGCAATGGCGATACCATAGAATCGAGATGACCCGAGACGCCACGCCTCACGCGACGCCCCGTCTCCGTACACAAGGTCTAAGGCCCATTTAACCGAAGAATTAATTACGTTGTTCTTTCAGTCTATCCAAAGGTTATCTGGAAGATATCGCTGTCAGCAACAAGACCGCATTTGTACACTTATAATTAAGTTTGTCTTATAAAGATATGTGTAACTTTTATGGTGTAAAATAAAGTATATTCTATTCTATGCAACGTTGAAGACAATGTCAGAGTTAATAACTTAAAGCTAACAGTGAAACTAAATCTATTAATCTTATTTAGAATTAAATTCGCTTTTCATAAGTTTCTGAAACGTGATCTCTTACATAAAGTGCAGTATAGATTACCTAAACTAAACATTGAGTAAAAGCTTGTTTAAAGTTTACTCTCTGTTCATGCTTCATTCTAACTGGAATTAACAAAGTTTTATAAAAGTTTAAAGGCAGTTCATAATTTGTTTGATTTAAGTTATCCGAGAGTTCTGAGACTGGCAAGGAATTCATCCTAAATTATTATTCTTCATTTCAATTCATAAATTTTCTTGCTTTGTGCTGGTTTTTTTAGTATCTCGCCCTTATCCCAATTTATGTTTTACATTTGCTCCTTCAAAGATTTTGCTGCTTAAAATTAATATTATATATTTGTTATTTCATCATCAACAGATTTACAAGTGGTTGTAGAGACCTTCATTTAATTGTAGAGGTACCTGTAATAGAAGACCTCAAAATTCGTCATCTCAATAATCACACTCTTTCTAGACATAATATCACCGTACAGACAGTCAATTCGTAGTTTTTTTGGTTATTTATAGCCAACCAAATTCATATTCAAATCTGTGGTTGCGACGTTTATCTCATTTCTGCGCATCACAAAATGACAATAGATTTTTCCACAACTTTTCAGACACCGGTGCCGCATTCAGACTTCCTCATAAAATATTTTTAAGGTGCGCTCACATACAAGTAAAGGGAGCGCAAAACAAAACATGTTGACCTACCCCAACGAGTGGGTTATAGTTATTTAGTTGTTTAGAACTCGTTGAGAAGATAAATACTGTGTTTTTATTTACTAAAATATTGGAAAACAAAGGCATGACAAGCCACCAAAGTCAGCATTTTTATCAAATTTTGTGCCCAAAAATTTTTTAACAACCCACTGATCTTCAAATGTAGTGATAATGTTTATTATTACGTACATTTTACTAACAAATACCAATATCAGATTATTTCTTTGAAATGGCCCTCATTTGCCCTATTATAACCAACTTAATTTTGCCGTCTGGTACAGAACACTAAATGTGCGAAGTCCGACACGCTCTTGGTAGGTTTTTGAGTTCTGCTTACTAGTTCTTCGCAGTGTTTCTTGCAGTTCGATTTTAGGACAAACCTTTTGAAGCCGTATTTTTACTTAGAGTTAGCCACGAGTTTCCACACGAATATCATTTTATTTCTGTAAGTTGGTTTGTACAAACACTTTTACATGTCAATCATATTTTTTTTAAACCAGATGAGGTCGGCGTTTCCTATCTGACAACTCTGAGAAGAAAGGCCGAAACAAACTCAGAGATCACAGTCTCTTTTAAAGTCCAGACAAAATCTTGGTTAGATCATGTGATCATACAACTTTGTCTCCCTTTACTTTAACTTTGTTTTTGGACGTTGTCGAGCAGGTGATGTGAAATATAATTTAAAATTATAAAATAAAATTAAATTATTTTTTAAATTAATTAATTAAATTATTTTTTTTAATTTATAATTTAATCATGTTAATTCAGAGTTACGAGTATGACTATGGTGCACCATTTGAAAGACAATTTATTCAGCTTTGAGAAATAGTTAAGTATTTTTGGTTTTATTAATCAAGGCATGATATATAACTTTATTTCTAAAATATAAACCTAAGTGCTTCATTTCGTATACAAACAAATAACTATGAAAACAAAATTAGTCAGGTGTTATTCCTAGAATTTAACTCTTCACTAACAGTTTTTGTTGAAGTGACTCCTGTATTTTGCCAATATCCAACAAGTATTTCATCAAACCCCTTCACCCCCTTCAACTAAATCACAATAACAGAGCTCAGCTTCTAAAAAAAGTTCCTAGTTAAGTTAATAAATTCTACCTTTTTTGCCTCTTGTGGGTCGTCGTGGTTTCAAATCCGGGCAAGCACAAATGTGTTTTTTAGGGTCCTGTACCCAAACGGTAATAACCGGACCCTATTACTAAGACTCCGCGGTCCGTCTGTCTGTCTGCCGCTCCGTCTATCACCAGGCTGTATCTCAGGAACCGTGATAGCTGGGCAGATGATGTATTAAAAACATAATAAAATAATATTTAAGTGGGGCTCCCATACAACAAACGTGATTTTTTTGGTAATTTAAGGTAAGGGTTAAAAAGCGAACTCAAAAGACGTAAACAACACGACGGAACAACAAAAACTGTTAGTGAAGAGTTAAATTCTAGGAATAACACCTGACTAATTTTGTTTTCATAGTTATTTGTTTGTATACGAAATGAAGCACTTAGGTTTATATTTTAGAAATAAAGTTATATTTCATGCCTTGATTAATAAAACCAAACTAACTAACTATACTTAACTATTTCTTAAAGCTGAATAAATTGTCTTTCAAATGGTGCACCATAGTCATACTCGTAACTCTGAATTAACGTGGTTTAAATTATATTTCACATCACCTGCTCGACAACGTCCAAAAACAAAGTTAAAGTAAAGGGAGATAAAGTTGTATGATCACATGATCTAACCAAGATTTTGTCTGGACTTTAAAAGAAACTGTGATCTCTGAGTTTGTTTCGGCCTTTCTTCTCAGAGTTGTCAGATAGGAAACGCCGACCTCATCTAGTTTAAAAACAATATGATTGACATGTAAAAGTGTTTGTACAAACCAACTTACAGAAATAAAATGATATTCGTGTGGAAACTCGTGGCTAACTCTAAGTAAAAAATACGGCTTCAAAAGGTTTGTCCTAAAATCGAACTGGCCAACAAGAAACACTGTTAAGAACTAGTAAGCAGAACTCAAAAACCTACCAAGAGCGTTTCGCACATTTAGTGTTCTGTACCAGACGGCAAAATTAAGTTGGTTGTAATAGGGCAAATGAGGGCCATTTCAAAGAAATAATCTGATATTGGTATTTGTTAGTAAAATGTACGTAATAATAAACATTATCACTGAATTTGAATTTTTTGATCAGTGGGTAATAAAAAAAATTTTGGGCACAAAATTTGATAAAAATGCTGACTTTGGTGGCTTGTCATGCCTTTGTTTTCCAATATTTTTTAAAATAAAACACGGTATTTATCTTCTCAACGAGTTCTAAACAACTAAATAACTATAACCCACTCGTTGGAGTAGGTCAACATGTTTGTTTTGCGCTCCCTTTACTTGTATGTGAGCGCACCTTAAAAATATTTTATGAGGAAGTCTGAATGCGGCACCGGTGTCTGAAAAGTTGTGGGAAAATCTATTGTCATTTTGTGATGCGCAGAAATGAAATAAACGTCGCAACCACAGATTTGAATATGAATGTGGTTGGCTATAAATAACCAAAAAAACTATGAATTGACTGTCTGTACGGTGATATTATGTCTAGAAAGAGTATGATTATTGAGATGACGAATTTTGAGGTCTTCTATTACAGGTATCTCTACAATTAAATGAAGATCTCTACAACCACTTGTAAATCTGTTGATGATGAAATAACAAATATATAATTTTAAGCAGCAAACTATTTGAAGAAGCAAATGTAAAGCATTAATTGGGATAAGGGCGAGATACTAAAAAATCCAGCACAAAGCAAGCAAATGTATGAATTGAAATGAAGAATAATAATTAAGGATGAATTCCTTGCCAGTCTCAGAACTCTCGGATAACTTAAATCAAACAAATTATGAAACGCCTTTAAACTTTTATAAAACTTTGTTAATTCCAGTTAGAATGAAGCATGAACAGAGAGTAAACTTTAAACAAGCTTTTACTCAATGTTTAGTTTAGGTAATCTATACTGCACTTTATGTAAAAGATCACGTTTCAGAAACTTATGAAAAGCGAATTTAATTCTAAATAAGATTAATAGATTTAGTTTCACTGTTAGCTTTAAGTTATTAACTCTGACATTGTCTTCAAAGTTGCATAGAATAGAATATACTTTATTGTGCACCATAAAAGTTACACATATCTTTATAAGACAAACTTAATTATAAGGGTACAAATGCGGTCTTGTTGCTGACAGCGATATCTTCCAGTTAACCTTTGGATAGACTGAAAGAACAACGTAATTAATTCTTCGGTTAAAAGGTCCTTAGACCTTGTGTACGGAGACGGGGCGTCACGTGCAGTGTGGCGTCTCGGGGCATCTCGTTTCTATGGTAACGCCATTGCTTCTTCGTAAACGCTCTCGAGACGAATCGCCAGAGACGAGGCCTTAGTGTGAGTTTTTAAATGTCCCCAACCGCGTCAACGCAAACTTCAATTTGATCTAAAATTGAATAAGTGCGGTCCGATGGCACTAATGGAAAACCTCTTTTTTGCTTTATATGGATAATTATATAAACACGCACTAAGCCCATTGGAAGTTTCAAGTGAACTTTTATTTATGTACATAGTCTAACAACCATAACTTTGGACCTAGGTCTAGCAGAGGCGTACATTTAATGTTTAATTTTTAGCATAGAACACCAAAAAATATTCAACTTTTACTCAATAGATAAAATATTTTTGTATTGAGCCCGGTTTTATTGCATTTCTTAAACTTCTGAATATATTTAAGGCTTTAACACATACTTTTTAGGAGGTTTTTGTTAGTCTTTGAGTTGTTCTATACATTAACTAAAGAACCACAGCTCTTAACCAATTAGTTTAAATTTTATTATAGCCTATTTTTTTTTCTTATATGTTTTGCAGAATTTTAGGTAATGCAATAAAATCGTGTGGAGTTTAACTTAATTTGTTTGATAAAATTAAGTGTATTTTATCACCTTTAAGTTTTATTACAACAAGTCCGGAAACATTATATATCAATCTTTATTTTTTTTTTGAGTATATTGGGTCGACGTCCAATCTTATCAGGTTCAGCTGATTACCAGTATTTTACATGAAATGACTTCCTAGCTGATCTCCACAACCCAATAACTGGGTAAAACGATACCTGTTGGCAAGACTGGTTTCAGACTCAGGCTTCTGACTACCCGAAACGACTGTCAGAGATCTTCAACTGGCAGCCGGGCCCAACGGTTTAACGTGCTTTCCAAGTCATGAAGGAATCTCGCTATGTAAAGATGGTGACTCATTCATAGACGGACCTAGGCAATCCTTCTGACAATGTCCTTATTTCACTTTGATTCGCCGCTCTGACAAAATTTTAAAAGTGACGTACATATTGATCGCATTATTTCTCAAACTACCCGAATATAAAATCAATTTTTAATATTCATAGTTACTTGCAATCCGTCTATTTCGCTCAGCTGCTCATGGCATAATGTTTCGCACCAAATTAGTATACATACCTATACTTGTATAGTTTATAACACACTAACTTATATTTATTTATCTGTATATTTAACACAAAACCCGGCTGGTTAAAAAGCGAACTAAAAAGACGTAAACAAGAAGAAAATTATGCTATGCAGTCGGAGGATACATCTGATTTTGGTCAGCCAGCTCGCGAATATGCACAGCATGCCTTTTTTCTTGTTTACGTCTTTTTAGTTCGCTTTTTAACCAGCCGGCTTTTTTTTTTTTTATGTTCTTTTGTTACCTTACGATCCACGAACTAATTATTCTACTTTCTAATAGCATTAAAGCCCGAGTTGTTGCAACTTGTAAAAGACCCGAGGAATGAAGAAAACTTTTGTTAATGAGTTAGCAGAAGGTTTTATAGTTGCGAGCCGTGCTTGAAAACTATTTAGGTTATATAGCTGAAGAAATAATGAGAAGTATGATAATAATTACTGTCAGACCTGAGGCACCGTTAAATCACTAGGATGGCGAAAAAAACAAATAAAAAGGATAAGTGCATGTTTTGGGCGTCAAGAGTCAAGGCACACTTTCGCAGAGTCGAAGTATAGGATTTTGCATATTGTTCTCTGTCTTCATAATGTAATATACTCATTATATTTAGGACTAGCGGACGGCTCGCAGTTTCACCCGCGTAGTTACCGTTCCCTCGGATATACAGGTTAAAAAGTAGCCTATGTCACCAGGGGATCGTGTAGCTTCCCAATGGTGAAATATTTTTTGAAATCGGTCCAGTAGTTTTTGAGTTTATTCGTTACATACAAATGTACAAACATACAAAAATACAAATATTTCCTCTTTATAATATAATGTTAAGTAATAAGTATAGTAAAGTATAGAATTTTCGATCTTCGAAGTTATAGTTCTAGAACATGCTGGTTTCCTCACGATGTTTTCCTTCACCGTTATTAGAGCAGTGGTGATGAAATAATTTACATAAAGAAAAGCGCCTGCCTGGGTTTGAACCTACGACATGTAAGTCGGAACCGTTTTCACTGGGCCATCATTGCTCACTCTATCAAATCTATCGAAACACTATAAAAATATAAAAATAAATATAAAATAAAACTGTTCCAAGCACAGTTACGTAGTCAATTAAATTAAATATAATTAATCAATACCGTTATATTGAAACAGCGTTATATTAAAATATAAAATACTTAACTACCACTTTTGTACTTGAAACTTGCTCCTCTTAGTGTCGTGTTCCTCATTACGTCGTGATATCCCTGTCGTCGTGGATCCAACTTTTCTTTCACTATTAACTTTAAAACTTTCGCGTTCCATAATTGAAAAACAATATATCACGGGAATTAACGCGATGATTTCGATTGTTTATTTACCTATATCACCCGACGGCCGACGGCCGAAACTTCGGGTGAAATAGGTTAATAAATAATAAAAATATCGCGTTAATTCCCGTGATATATTGTTTTTCCTTCACTTGCGCTATCTGTGCCTATCTTTTGCGTCGTGGAGAGCATCGTGCAGTTTGGATGTCCAGACTTGGTCTTCTGGTTCCATCTTAATGGACTGCGATCTTTAGGACATTTGCCTGCAATCTTGCCATCAGACTTTCCAGCTTGTGCCAATCATTTCTGGCAACGTACCCAAATGTAACCAAAGAACTCCAAAATTCTGCGAAAGCAGGTCTTGGACAGTCTGTCTTTATGGTTCATCTATGCGGTTACGGTCGACCCTCTTTAAAGTCTACGTTTCAGGCCCGTAACTAAAAACGGAGAACACCAGGTAGTTGACCAATTTTATTTTATTCTTCCGTGAAATGTTTCGGTCTCTCCATATTCTCTGCAATTGAGACATTGCATTTTTGGCCTTCCCTATACTCGTACGTAGTTGAAACTAAGTACATGTAAATAAATATGTTGGTATAATAATAATATCTAAATATATACCCGCAAATTCTCTTTTTTCCCAAAGATCGTAAACAATGTTATTGGGAAATCAGGTCAGAGTTCCGCATACCCCCGCTGTTGGAGGATATCAAATGAGGAGTACTTACCACACGAAAAAAAGGCGAAAGTTCTTTAATTGTTTAGGCTTCTGAGTGAAACAAACAAACGAAGAAATGTCAAATACAAGACCCGTTCTTTTATATTTCTGTATTCGGAAAAAATGCCTGTAAATCGCGAAAATACATTATGTTTGTTTTTGCTTCACCGTAAAACATTTCAATCATGAAACATCAAAACGCGATTTTCTTTTGTGATTTCTTTTTTGTGGACGTCCAATTTCTTTGTTAAGTAGAAAAAAAACAATAATCTAACCGAATGCAGCTGAGTACCTTTTAGGGTTCCGTACCCAAAGGGTAAAAACGGGTCCCTATTACTAAGCCTCCACTGTCGGTTTGTCTGTCTGTCTCTCTGTGTGTCTGTCCGTCACCAAGCTGTAACCACGATAGCTGAACAGATCAAATTTTCACACATTTTACCCATAACGACTGTCACAAATGTACTAATGAGACTCTGAGAGCTGGGTGCAACGGCTTAGCGCGCTTTCCTAGGCACAAAGATGTCTAGGTATGAAAAGTATGATCAGCCATCCATGTTCTAACCTCAGCAGTAGTTGCTTAATCTAGAAGAATAAAAAAACTTGTTTACAAAAAAATACTACCGACTTCCAAATGAAAAAAATTTTTGGATGGCGGTATCTTTCGTAGGTACATTTTTTTGCGTTATGAAGTTTTTTTATTTTTCTATTTATTGTTGTACCTACCTAATAGGCAAGTTGTTTAGTAAGGTACCTATAATGCCAGCATAGATTACCAGCACATCATGAAACATGAACATAACCGGTGAAAAGAAAGTGTACCAAGGTGAACTGTACGTTACTCTCTTTCTTCTCCTAAAATTGTTTGTCCGAAAATCATTATCTATAACACGTTTGCTATAAATTTCCGAAATTTTGTTTAATATAATTATCTTTAGTTCTTAAAGTATTATGTCATAATATCGAGTACTATAATAATTGAATCTCCTAATTTTACATGACCTTAAGTCATATGTCCTAAGTATTGTGTTAAATAATGTGTAGGTATTATTCCGAATAGTAATTTATAATATTTTTTTTAAGTCCTGAAAAAATTGCAATAAATTTGGTTTAAGAGACAGAAACGAATCGCTGTAAATCCGACTCCACGCAGTCTTGTCTGCCTTACCTCTAGAGTGTAATTTAAAATCGTGCTGCATGCTTGCTTGCTTGCATGCTACATCCTGCGTGCTTGCTTGCATGCTGCATGCTGCGTGCTTGCTTGCATGCTGCATGCTTGCTTGAGAAGTTCATAGCAAAAGCTTTGTTACACAAATTTGTTCTAAGTATATTATTATTACAAATAAACATTAGGTATGTAATTTTAATTTAAGAATTATAACTTTTATTGCTGACGTAGTTGACTAAAATACTTTTAAGACCTTTGTTACTAACAACTATAGACATGTAATGAGTCTGCAATAAATGGTTTTTTTTTTTTTTTTTTTTATTTAAAACGGTTTTATGTAATATTTATGACAAACGGATTTAGGACATCCTATATTCAGGGATTTAAATTTTATGGCATGTGATATTATGTGATATTAGGTTCGGGTAAGTTATTATTCGGACAAATTATGATTAGAACAAAAAAAGTAATGGCACTTTAAATCATGGATGAAAAAGTTAGCTAACACAATAGAGAACCGAACTGTACACATCTGCGTATCCCTTTAGAGCGTACTGGCGTGAAGTTATGTTATGAAATAGTACAAACTCCCAAGAATGTTGTGATTGCAGGTGATTTTAATATAGATATTTTAAAGCGGAATAATAATTCGGTTACACTGGAGTATCTCCTACTAGGTTTCAACTTGAAACTTGCTCTTAAACAGCCAACTCGAATGGCTAGTCAGACGTGCATAGATAATTTTGCGCATAATTTTAAAAAGGCTTGTAAAGCGGGTGTATTAGAGTTTGCGTTATCAGACCATACAGCACAGCTTCTTCAATGCCCAATTCCCAATGTGTGCAGTATAAAATCCTGGTATATAACTAGAAGAGATTACAATAACGAAAATATAGTCAAATTTAAAAATAGTATAAACAGTCTCAAATTTTCGGAAATCTATCTTACTGATGATCCCAACATAGCTTACAATGAATTTGTCAACACATTTAAATTATTTTACGACTTGTGCTTTCCATATAAAGAATTAAAAATCAACGTAATAAAAAAACCAAAATGGCTATCAAATGGCGTTAAATTATGCAGTAGAAAAAAGAGGCAACTTTTGTGGGAATCCAGGTTGAAGCCTAGCCACGAAAACAAAAAGAAATTCACTTCTTATTCTCGACTATATAATATAATTATTAATTTAACACAAAAGGCTCAAAATAACTACAAAATACAGCAAGCCAAAAATAAATCGAAGACTACGTGGCAAGTAATTAATCAGACAAAGTACAATATCCCTAAACAACGAATTGAGAAACTTAAAGTTGGTAATCAAATGATATACGAACCTGCGGATATCGCTGGTGCTTTCAATGACTTTTTCGTTGACAAAATACATCCAAAAATAGACGCTGAATATAAGCCGAAGGCATGCATGTCATCCACGAAACTGAATTCAATGTTTATGGCTCCTAGCACACCACACGATTTATATAAAATAATTATGTCCCTAAAAAACACTAGCAGTGTAGGTTTTGATGGAATTGCCACAAAAGTGCTGAAGTCAGTGTCAGCCGAGATAAGCGGTCATCTAAGTCACATACTTAACCTCATTATTTGTGCGGGTATATATCCAGATGCTTTAAAAACATCTATAATTAAACCTTTATTTAAGAAAGAAGATAAGGAGTTGATGGAATATTATAGACCAATTTCACTCATACCGGTTATTTCAAAAATATTTGAGAAATACATCTACAGAGAATTATATAATTACGTGGAGAAAAATAATATACTTTGTGAAGAACAAAAAGGATTCAGACAGCACAGAACCATTAATATGGCAATTTATGACTTTTTGTATACTATTATTAGAAACATGGATAAACGATCCCCCATATGTGCTATATTTTGCGATATGACTCAGGCTTTCGATTATGTCCATTATAATACCTTACTAAATAAATAAGAAAACTTTGGCATTAGGGGTAACGTGCTCGAACTTATAAAATCGTATTTAGAAAATAGAACACAAATAACCGAAGTTAGCCCCATTAATGTAGTTAATAAACATGAAGAGATAACAAGATCACGAGAACGTAAAATCTCATACGGTGTACCACAAGGAACCGTTATGGGCCCGTTTTTGTTTATATTATATGCCAATGACATGCCCATGTCCCTTGAACAACCTATAACAATGTTTGCAGACGATATCACAGTAACGATCCCTTGTAAAAACGTAATTACGTATGAAAATGACATTAATAATTCTCTTGACTCACTGATTAAATGGCTAGACAAGAATAATTTAATTATAAATTTAAATAAGACAAAGATAATGCACTTTAGACAGCGTACTCCCGGCTTAACTAATCTTCATATACACTACAAAAATAACAATATTGAGGAAGCAGGAGATACGAAATTTTTAGGACTACAAATAGATTACAGCTTAAATTGGAAAGCACATATAGATATTTTGTGTAAAAAACTGAGTTCATCTGCATATGTTTTATATAGATTATCCTCCTTAGTAGATAGCAAAACATTTCTCACGGCTTACTACGGCATAGTTGAATCTCACTTACGCTACGGCATCATTTTCTGGGGGAACTCAACTGATAGAGACACGGCATTTAAGGCCCAAAAACGATGTCTCCGGTCAATGTTTAAACTTAAAACTACAGACAGTTGCAAGCCCTATTTTAAGCAATACAAAATCTTGACACTTCCTTGTATTTATATTTTCGAGGTGGCTGTGTTTGTAAAGCAAAATCCAAGTCACTTTGAACGCCTAGCTGATGTATTCCCAAGGAATAGGCGTGACAATAGCAAAATATGTCAAGTATCATGTCAAACTGCTTTGATGCGCAACAGCGTTTGTTGCATGGCCCCAGTTATTTACAATAGATTACCAAGTGGTTGGAAAGATTTAAATACAGTGCTGTTTAAGAGTAGACTACGTAATTATTTAATAAATAAAACGTACTACAGTGTGGCTGAATTTTTGACAGAGAAAAATGTATTTGTTGATTAATTGATGTATTGAATGATAATTGTAATGATATTGATAATTATTAACTGATCTAATGTACGATAATTGTAATGATAATAATAATTTAATTGTGATCTATTGAGTGACTATTGTGATGATAATGATTATTTATTAATTGATATATTGAATTGTAATTGTGATGATAATAATAATTTATTAATTGATCTACTGAATGATAATTGTAATTGTATTTTATTAATTGATCTACTGAATGATAATTGTAATGATAATATATTAATTGATCCATTTAATGATAATTGTAATATTAATTTATCTGGTTTTAAAAAGTAAGTACATGTTGCATAAATAATGTAAATGTTTGCATGCCGAATGGTAAAATATGGCTGAGCTTTGATATTATAACAACTATTGTATGTTACCCATATTTGCAAAATAAAATTCTATTCTATTCTATTCTAAAAAAACAATAAACAGACATGCGATTGCAGCAATCCCGAGAGTTTTGCCGTTATTTATCGAAGAGTTCTGTTGTATATCTTCGAAGTTCTACATCAGATCTTTACCAAATTAAAATGGGAATAATTTTGTAACATACTCTTTCAAACGAAAAAAGTATTTACAAAATCGATCAACAATTGACGGAGATATCGGTGATCATAAAAACAAAAAAATAATAACAAAGTTGAACATAGAACCGAAGTCGAGAAAAAATATAAACGTTCAAATTGAGAAACCTCCTCCTTTTTTGAAGTCGGTTAAAAAAAGGCTGTTATTATTGGGTGCTAATTAAGGCAGCTTCTTTAAAATGTCATTCTCGTCTGCAAATATATTTAGTTGTCTAATTAATTAATAGGTCAGCGACAAACTTTTAGCGTCTAATAAATGGTTTATAAGCGACCATATATTGTAAAACAAGCTACTGTTAATATGACGCAACATGGTGATAATTCTTAAGCAACTAAATTTGTGATATGTCTACTCATTGCTAGCTTCTAATAAGTGTATCAACTTCATCTATAAAATAATATCAACGTACTCTAATTTCATAGAGTCACCTTTATTTTTATACTTTAGCATAAGTAATTGATGAGTGAATCTACTATATTTGAACATAAAATTTCCTTATTATTGTCATCAAATAATGGTCAATAAAAGCTATAATTTCATGTATTCGCCTATCTATTTATAATGTTACCATAAGTAATTGACTATTATACCTACCCAAATGAACAAACAAAGTCGACGGAGCCCCGCTGCGCAGGGCTCCTATTTCTGTCTGCAGGGTCTAAAGTAACCTAACATGAAGGAGATGACGGGAGCTGAGTTCGCTCGCTTTGCTCGCTCACTTCAGCTCCCGTCATCTCCTTCGAACCTAACCTATCCGTGTCGGGGTGCCCTAAGCTCCCGAGCTCGCTTCGCTCGCTCTTGGACTAATTCACATTTATTTTATATTTAATTGAATACGAGCACTCCTTAATCGTATCATTAATGTAAACAAATACACGTGAACTCGTTGCTGCACGCACCGAATAGAGCTCGCTCATTGGTGCAAATGGCCGGTCGCGCCCCTCTGATTCCCAACGAGCGTCAGGTACCTACACTCCCGCGCTTGTGTTGCAAACTTTCACGAAAAAAGAATATGATTTATTAATTTAGTTGTTGAATGAAAAACTTTGATTGCTAATTTTGAGGCTGGAATTTGATTTTATTAGCAGACAGATGTTGAATCTCTAAAATATATAAAGTAGCTCACTTACAACATTAGTCGCTGAGTTATCAAATCAGAAGTAAATATATTTATCGGTAGCTCGGAGTCATATTAATTTACGCTCGTAAATTGACGCTGGTTTTTTGATATTCTGTTGGAGTAGTAAAGATGATGAATTAATATAATTGAAGCTGTTCTATTAACTCGTCGCCCACATATAAAAAAAGACGCTAGGTTGCAGGTGCTAAAGAAAACTTTTGTTGCCGCACATATAATTTCCCGTTATTATTTACCCACGAGTTTTTTCTCGAGGTAGAAAACATTTAACGAATGCTATTTTTATCGAGCAGAAGTAAGTGGAAATATGCACGTATTATACGAGTCATAAATTCAAGAACGCAATTTTGCATTTCTCGAGCGTTGAAGTCGTTCTCACATACCACTGAGAAATAGTTTTTGCAGTGACTTAAAAGCCAGCGATATTTTTTATTCGTAACTTTTGTACTTCCCGAAAGATACAATAATACTTGATTGTATACCAAAACAAGATAATAAGGGAGGAAAGAAAAAAGGAAGGAAATATAAAACGATAATTCAATATTAATCGAGGTGATAAATTTTACTAATCGTTCTTATATTTTCAAAAGAATTTATGCCAAAGACAAAATTACTGTTTTTTTTTTTAGTTAGATATAATAATCCTGACCGAATTTTAGTCAGCAATTAGTGCTGCCAATCAATACTAATAATTATCACAATATCACTGTGCTAGAGTGTAAGTCCAAACGAAGTGTTTATTTAGATACATAAATATGTATCTTCTGGCATAGCAGATTATGGTACTTATCCCACCCCTTTACAATCAGCAAGAAGCGAGTGGAGCTAGAAACTAGATACTAGTTGGCGAGCAGCAAAAAACGAGTGTGTAGTTTCGATAGTTTTCTTACTCGGTTTTTTGCGAGTGTTCTTGTGCGACGGGTGATTACTCGCACCACTCGCTCGAAGTGAGATGTTGCTGGTTTTCGGCGGCTGGTTGGTCTCTCGGTGTGAGTTCTAACCGCCAAGCGAGCATCGCTGAGCAAGCATCGCTGAGCGAGTATTATCTTTAATAGCTCTTTTTGCTGCGACAAACTAGTGATAAGAGAGTTCTTGCCGACAGTGTGAACAACCAGCGATGAAATATTAATATAATATGTGTTTCTTTTATTGACACGGGGTCTATATCTTTTGTCCGTATCTTCAGCGAGAAAACAGTCGATATCTAATCGCTTCCTCGTCGGGTTGGGATATGTTCATGGCTCCATTGGTGTAATTGCTGCAAGGCGTTCCAGTGAGAGGGTAAACAAATAAATAGTTTTTCAGTAGTGCCTTTTAACGAAATTTATTTCCACTTTATTTAATTTAAGAATTTTATTCAACTGTCATTTATTCTCTCTTCACAACAGGTTGACTTTAAATTTAACATTGAACTAATGCTATAACAATGATCCATCATTGTATGAGACTGGTGTCTAGTAAGTTTTGTATAATAGTAACCACGAGTTATTACCCTGAAACTATTTGCAAAAACTTTAATGATTATTCCAGCGCTTTCATTAAAGTTTTATTTTTCAGCATTGACCTTCAGCAATAATAAGCTGAATTTAAGAGGAGCACGAATCAAAATGGCGGATCGTGTTGGCTCAAAATGGCGGGCTCTTGTCAGGCGGGCGAGGTGCCAAACATTTCTGCAATGACCGTCACTTGTTTAAGGGTCTGTCTGCGCGAATGCAATCTGTCGAAATGCGCCGTTGAATTTGGAATAGAAATTGGACAAGCAAATATTATTGAAATTTCTTTTGTTTTTTTTTATAATAGTTGCATTTGGTATAGACAGAAAAATAGATGGAATTTGTGAGGAGTGATATGAAAGAAAAAGGATTCAGTGATAGCGTGACAGGGGACAGGACTGTATGGAAGAAGAAAACGTATTGCGTCGAGCCTAAGAAACATGCGATAAGTCATAAAGGCAGGCAACAAGCCATTTGGTATATATACAGCCAGTGTTATATTTTTTCTAAGGTGTTTTAACGCGTCTCGGATTGATGTCCATATGTACCCAGTATTGTTCTTAATCTCGATTTCTGAATTGATTATTTGAATATATGTCAAATTATACCTGTCACGCTTTGGCAAAAAAAGGATTGACGTATAACTCATTCAAAATTCTCAATCTATAAACTGGCCATAAGCTGCGTTGCAATTTATTTACAAAACATATCAAACAGTCATTTATTATATATAACATTATAGTAATATCATAGGAGATTTCATTATGAATAAAAATGCTTCGAAGTAAATCTGCTCTGTCAAAGTGTCGATACTCAAACCGTTGAAATCGAAAAGCGAGGACGAAATTCCGAGTGCTCGATAAAATTTAAAGTCATTTTATGTTGGATGACGTAAATGGTGCAGGTATTCCAGTAGATTTGACTCTAGAAAGATGTGGTTTTGATTTTCACACACACCTGCGTTGTGGGTTAGTAACCAGTTAAGCAACGCTTGCCGAGGTTGGTCCGTGGATGGGTGAGCATCTTTACAAAGCGAGTTTCCTCCGTGTTTTGGTTGATGCCGGCTGTCATGATCTTTGACACTCCACACTTATACAGCAAATATTACAATAACAATGCAATGAGAGCCATAATCGTCGATAAAGAAAACAGTTTCAATTAAGGTTGTGATCTATCATCCCACCTTACTCAAAACTGTTTTACAAACATATAAAAAAACAATAAATCTATTAACTGTTTTTTTTTAAATATATATTGTATGTTATAAGTTTTTAAACTATCATGGTCACTATGATTAACATTAGAATCGGGATATTTACCATGTTACTGTTTGTAGCGGGTTTCCGATATTTCGGCGCTGTTGCAAGCACTATGAGATGGGATGAAAAACCAATTCAATTCTGTCAATTTTAGATATAGATTCATTCACATTCATTGTTCTTGATCAGTTTTTGATAACTTGGCGAGAACAATTCGAATAAAATCGATATTCTGTGCGACACTTTTAAAAATAGATTCGTATTTTTATGCCCACATAGGTATAAAAATATGTTTGTGGCGTCGCTTAGGAGCGTTTGTGAACATTCAGCTTTACATAAATGTTTGAATAAACGGTTTACATGAATATGTGTAGTATAACCAAATGGCAAATAAATGTACATAGGTTATGGTATGGTGGTGTAAAATGAACTAGTCATGTACATGCACAGTTGTTTATCTAATTTTAAACCTTGTCTATTTTAATTTTTGTACCATTTTTACGAATAATATTTATTTGCTAATTATAGAGGCTTCTACATGGTTCTTCGTTATCTCGTACTGTTATCTTTGCCTAATGTTAGCTGCACCCGGAAAAATAAAAATAAGTTAAAACCTTGGAAAAATAAAAATAGTTTAAGTCAAACTTAGGCCTTGTTACTGGTGACACGGCGCGTCGGGTGGTGCGGCCCGCATTCATTTCCAACTTTTTACACGCGTTTTCTTGAGATGCGGCGTCACACGCACTGAAACGAACATACAGCGATACCCGCTACTGCGCCCAAAGCGGCGCTCGAGGCGGGACCTTCTGCCAGTTTTGCTTGGAAATCGAACAACGCATATGTGAGCCACCATCAGCAGTGAACTACAATATCATCGATTTTGTTAGAAGATAATTCAATGCCCGCCGCGTGCACCACCGCGACCGCAGTGGCGTGCACCGCTACTCTTAGACTGGAGACACGAAGTAAGCGAGCGAGGCGCGGCGGCGGCGGCGGCCTTACTGCTCTGCCGGCACCGCTTCTCCGTGAACAGAAAAACGTCTGACGCTCTGTAGACGCCAGGCTGAATGCCCCGCGCGACCTTCCGCGTCTCCAGCCGTCAGTGAAGCCAGCTCGAAGTGAGTTGACATTCCAACTGTTTCAACAACAAGCTTTAACTACAATTTTAACAACATGCCAAAGATATACTAGGGATTGAGAAGTTGCTTAGAGTTAATTTCACCTAAGTCGTCATGGTGCCAGTTTTACAGAATAGCACACAGTTTTAAAACGATGAAATAGACGAGGTTTTCGAGAAGCCAACACGTAGGTATGTTTTTCTTTGTTTAGTGGGGTCTGGAGCTATATATAGTACTAGCTTCTGCCAGCGGCTTCACCCGCGTAAAAAGTGTTTTAACATCCTAAAGAAAAGTTATACCGGGATGAAAATTAGTATGTGTGCTATTCCAGACTAAAATCTATCTCTGTGCCAAATTTCATCCAGATCCGTTCAGCCGTTCTGACTTGATTGAGTAACAAACAAACATCCATACATCCACACAAACATCCATCCAAACATTCACATTGTAATATTATAAGTAAAATCATTATATTACATATTAGATTACAATACATGATATTTTTTGCGCGTTTCATTGAAAAATAAAACGCCCTTTATTGAACATAGGCCTCTCTGGCGTCAATACATCGACCGATCCTGTGCTTTCAGTATGCCATGAATGAAAAAAGTCGTTGCGTATATCACCAGAAGTATTTTTAATAACAGCTGTCACTGGCACTCATAAAAGTGCAAATTCCATTCAAATACTGTATTCCTGGCATGTAACGGAACAGCTTTAGAATTTCATGTTCTAAATTCAAATAAGTACTTTTTTCGTAACATAAATCACTGAGATGACGCTAGCAGGGAGATAAACTTTAGTTGGTAGTGAGAAATCCCCGAAGCCCTTAGATCTCACTACTTTAGTTCAGCCTGATTCATGCGTCTAGGGGTTATCGTGTTTTCGCAAGGTCTGTTGTTCTCGCTTCTATTTTTATACGTATGTAAAATATCGGAGCCTTCTCAATAAATTGTGTTGGGTTCAAAGTTTTTCGCGGTAAAATAAACATTAGCAAGTTGTGGATTGCCGAAGCTGGAGAATGCCTTTTTTACAGTAATTCTACCTCCCATTTTTTTTATAAGGTCATCTATAATTGTTACACTAATAATAATCTTATTACACACTTATAAAGTAAGTGTACAATATGATGCGATAGACAGCATACGAAAACAAAATTATAACAGATAGTAAGTACAATAAGAGTTTTTAGCGGGCTTTCTTCGGGTGAAGTTCAGCGGCTGTTAATATTATTTGCAGATTGATTCCTAGTGGTTATTGTGATATAAAATTGTAGTGTAGTTTTGTGTCTCAATCGACATAATTTGCTGCCAAATACTCCAAAAAACATTAGAATATGTTACATCCGCATTCTAATGCATAATAAAGAATATTAAAACCCATTTATACGTGGCTCAAAGGTCCTAGCAACAAGGCCAAATAAAAATAAAAAAAAAATACAATAATAGTGGCACTATGGTGTAAATAAAAACAGCATATTGATTATTATTTTTTTGTGGACTTGACGCTGGAGTTTTGTTTTGCAACAAAATATCAATTACTTCATCAAAATTATTAAGAAGCTTGCAAAGTCTGGGGATGGGGGAGTTGGAACCTGATACAGTATTGCGGAATGGGGGCCGTAATAATTTGATGGGGTAACGCAGAATAAATAAATTGTAGGACGCTCTGTCTTGCCAGAGTGAATCTTTCGGTTGACGGCAAAAGGGTCACCTTGTAAAGGAGTACTGGGAAAAAGTGTGTGTGTTCTTGTACACGTTTTGGAGAACGCATGGTTGATGTTAAGCTATTAAATTAGGTTGAAATATACTTGAATTCATAATTGAAAATTATTTTAATCCATCGCTATTTTCTCAGCTATCAACTTTCGCGTTAGGGAAGGCCTACGTCCAGCAGTGGACGTCTATCGGATGAAAAATTTATATGAATTAGTGCCTCTGTACCCTATTGTCTTGATGTGCTGTCTTAATATATTATACTGTGTGTGCATTTATTATTAAACAAATAAATAACACGAGGTTAAATGACAGTTTGTAATAAAATATTGCCAATTTAATCTCGTGTTAGCAACTAACTCACAGTTAAGTATTCCGTGCAAGTGGGCCTGAAGTTTGGAAATTAACTGAGAGTCCTTATCTTTTGCAGTAAACAAGAAAATAAAAAGTGTCATGTCTTCGAGTATCATTTAGAAAAATCTCGTCTGTAAACTCTTGGAAACTTTCAGGCGAAGATAGTTTGTTTGAAATAGTTTCTTTACAAAGTCTTTAGTAACGTTGAGAGATCTGCTTCGTCAAGTAATTCTTAAGGACCATTCTTATTAGAATTAAGTAGTGGGATACCAAATTTTCACTTTGCCAATTGCCAAAACTTAAGGCTCGCCTCGTGCGCCAATAGTGAGAGTCTAACGTCGAAGTGACATTGACAGATCCAAGTGCACAGTTAGTCGTCATCTCAGTACTCACTAGTAGGTAAAGAGGATTACTCAAATTAAAATTATATATCTGCCTACCTACCCCTAGAGGGTATGAGGCGTGATGATATTTTACTTTGCAAAAAAACCTCACAAAACATTTACCGACCAATGTTTTAGAGATACAAATATTCGTTCGGAGTTTAATTGCAACCTCGTTTTGTTAACAAACAAACTTTTTGAAAGGCTTTTTGTGAGTTGTTCATTGTGTTACGTGACTTGAATTTCGGTTATATTATTGCGAGTGGTTTTTGACCACAACAAAAGGTACCATTAAATGCGTATTTTTATTAAAATGCTGCGGTGGCACCATGGCTACGCTGGACACACGCTTGGTACCCTGTAAAACTCAAATTAGTTGATGAATAAAATATGTTTCTCCTTTCAAATTAAAAAAAAAAGAATATCTTAAATTAGTAGCAGGCTGATAAAACAATTTGGCTGTACTTGAACACTCGTATATATTCGAATTTGGAATAGCTTTGCATTTGTAAAACGTGCCAATTCTTTAGTGCAAGGCAGATTTCAATGAAGGTTTTAGGAAAATTCACGCCACTAGCTGGCGCCATTTTGGCGAAAGGACCTCCATTACGAAAAAGTAGCTTTTAACATCAACATGACGTTGATTTAAATTTACCTGAAATGTCAAAAACATAAGCGTTTTAACATGTGCCCAGACCTGACCGCTCTGTACTGCCACCTGGTGCACGCCATTTCAGAAAACCTTCATTAGACGGGCTAATAATTATGTAACACGTTATTTTGACAAATAATTCCTTTTTCCTTCGGCTTTGTTCCCATATCTAAACTAAAATGATAAAGAGGATAAAGTTTATTTACTTCTTGATCTCTGGGTATTTAGTGAGAAAAGTATTCCACTGACAGACAGCTTATCATGGAGTGCCTTAACTACAAATCCTTAAAAAATGTGGGAGGTCTCTTATGGAAACCCGGTTGGAACGGAGTTCGTTTAATTAAATTTACAGTCTTTCAGTTTTGTTAAATATGACGAAGCTGAAATAACAACAACACAGCTGATGTTCAGTGTAGACACAATAGCGGTTGCTAGCGTAGGTATTGTGTTTGTCTAGTCCGCGCGCGCTTGTACATCTTCGGTTTTCTACGTGCGCCTCCGGCTCTCTCCTCGTCGTCTCCCTTTTGTGCGAAGCTTCGCTTGTACTATCTTCCATGCAGCACGCTGTGCCTCGCACAATTTATTACGGTGTCGTTTTTTTCATTGTTACACTTTTTAAGGTCTAGGCCTTCAGCCTTGCCACAGCCCGCAAACAAATCAGAACTATAACGTGCGATAAGGAACTCCGTTCCAAAAATCTCAGGAATTAGGTCGCAGGAACGAACCTAAAGAAAAAGTTAAATAAGTTTTGGCTCGAAGTCAAAGTATAACTCGACTGTGCATTAACCGTAATGTACTTCAAGTTATTCATAAAATGTATTAATAAACATCAAAATCAACTTTAGACGCTATGGCTTGGACGTCAATGTTATTGATTACGTCAACGTTAATTAATCAGCCTAATTTATGGAAACTTTTAACTAAATTATTTAAAGTCTAATAGTAGATTCTTAGTTAAAACTAGCTTCTGCTAGCGGCTTCACCCACGTGAAAGTCGGAAATTATTCGGTATCATTCGGTTCAGTATCGGAAAAAACAAATGTAGTGAATGGTTTTTTTGTATGATAGTAAAGAAATTCGGTTTATTATTTAGTTTCGATATATTAAACCTACCTATCAATGAATCAACTGATATAAGCTATATTTCTGTAAAGTTTCATCAAAATCCGTTCAATAGTTTTTGCGTGAAAGTGTAACAACCATCCATCCATAATATATCCATCATCACAAACTTTCACGCTTATAATATTAGTACGATAAGTAGTCAAAAGTCGTCTGTATGTGATTGATTGTGTCCATTGTTGTGTAATATTGAAGCTCGAGATTAGCCACAAATAGCTGAGGTTTGCTGGATGCTCGTCAGTGATAACAAAACCAGTGTAAGCTGGCCTCGTATTCTACTAAAACCAACTTCTCAAGATCAAAGTTTACCTCTGACACAGTTTTTGCAGTCAGCCAAAGTAAAGAAAATTATTATTTATATACTAGCTTCCGCCAGCGGATTCACCCGCGTGAAAAGTGTTTTCTTATCCCAAGGGAACATTATACCTGTATGAAATATAGCCTATGTGCTATTCCAAACTATAATCTATCTCTGTGCCAAATTTTATCCAGATCCGTTTAGCCGTGTTCGCGTGATTGAGCAACATACATACACACATCCATCCAAAATTTAGAATTTATAATATTAGTAAGATACTTAATTATTGCATTTTTGTCTAGAACAGGTCTGGCCTAGAATGATCATTGAAAATCCTTCTATCCTACTAATATAAAAAATGAAAAAGTTTGTGAGTAAGGATTGTTTTAATCTTGCACGCAAAGACTAGACCGTAGTCTGGCGATTACTCCACTGTTTGACGGTGTACGTTCAAATTAAAAAAATTATATCAATGTGTCTCATCATTATCTAGCTCTGTTTGGAAACAAAAAATTAAATATAAAAATATTTGAAAGTTATGAGCGTCGTAAGTTCCATATTTCAACACTAATTTTAAAGCATCTTTGGGCTCAAATAAATATCATAAGAGCAAGTAAAATTGCAAAACAGTTACCATACACGGATAGATTAGTAGTTTATCAATGCAAATAATTATAAATATTTTGAACAGATACATTTTGTAGTTTTTTCATGATATCCGTATTCCCAAAGGTCAATTTATAAAATTTCGCGCGCTCGTTTTCGTCCTAAATCATCAGCCATTTCGCTATAAATTTGCAAAAAATTGTATTCGTATGCGAACTAGCTTCTTACTGATCATCACAGCATCTACCTCTTTCGCACGTTTGTCGGATGAGATAGCATGCATTTTAACCCCGCCCTCAAAATTTATTTTGCCCTCAAAATTTGCGCTCAATCACGCAAACACGGCTAAACGGATCTGGATGAAATTTAGCACAGAGATAGATTATAGTTTGGAATAGCACAAAGGCTATTTCATACAGGTAGAATGTTCCCTTGGGAAAAGAAAACACTTTTCACGCGGGTGAATCCGCTGGCGGAAGCTAGTATATAAATAATAATTTTCTTTACTTTGGCTGACTGCAAAAACTGTGTCAGAGGTAAACTTTAATCTTGAGAAGTTGGTTTTAGTAGAATACGAGGCCAGCTTACACTGGTTTTGTTATCACTGACGAGCATCCAGCAAACCTCAGCTATTTGTGGCTAATCTCGAGCTTCAATATTACACAACAATGGACACAATCAATCACATACAGACGTCTGCTTTTGACTACTTATCGTACTAATATTATAAGCGTGAAAGTTTGTGAGGATGGATATATTATGGATGGGTAGTTGTTACTCTTTCACGCAAAAACTATTGAACGGATTTTGATGAAACTTTACAGAAATATAGCTTATATCATTTACTTCATTGATAGGTAGTTATAATTTATCGAAACTAAAAAATAAACCGATTTTTTTTACTATCATACAATAAAACCACTCATTACATTTGTTTTTTCCGATACTGAACCGAATGATACCGAATAATTTCCGACTTTCACGTGGGTGAAGCCGGTAGCAGAAGCTAGTTTTAACTAAGAAACTACTATTAGACGTTACATCATTTGGATAAAATTTTCTATAAATTAGGCTGATTAATTAACGTTGACGTAATCAATAACATTGACGTCCAAGCCAAAGCGTGATGATTGATTTTGATGTTTATTAATACATTTTATGAATAACTTGAAGTAAATTGCAATTAACGCACAGTCAAGTTATACTTTGACTTCGAGCCAAAACTTATTTAACTTTTTCCTCAGGTTCGTTCCTGTGACTTAAATTCTATAGGTACCGTGATTTTTGTTCCTTATCGCACGTTATAGTTCTGATTTGTTTGCGGGCTGTGGCAAGGATGAGGGTCTAGACCTTAAAAAGTGTAACAATGAAAAAAACCACACCGTGATAAATTGTGCGAGGCACAGCGTGCTGCATGTAAGATAGTACAAGCGAAGCTGCGCACAAAAGTGAGACGCCGAGGAGAGAGCCGGAGGCGCACAAAGAAAACCGAAGACGTACGAGTGGGCGCTGACTAGACACATACAGTACCTTCGCTAGCAACCGCTATTGTGTCTTTACACTGAGCATCAGCTGTCTTGTTGTTATTTCAGCTTCGTCATATTTAACGAAACTGAAAGACTTTAAACTTAATTAATCGAACTCCGTTCCAAACGGGTGTCCATAAGACACCTCCCACGTTTTTTAAGGATTTGTAGTTAAGGCACTCCGTGATAAGCTGTCTGTCAGTGGAATACTTTTCTCACTAAATACCCAGAGATAAAAAATATATATATATATATATAATAAACCTTTTCCTCTTTATTATATTAGTTAAAATATGGGAACAAAGCCGAAGGAAAAAGGAAGTACTTGTCAAAATAACGTGTTACATTAGCCCGTCTAATGAAGGTTTTCTGAAATGGCGTGCACCAGGTGGCAGTACAGAGCGGTCAGGTCTGGGCACATGTTAAAACGCTTATGTTTTTGACATTTCAGGTAAATTTAAATCAACGTCATGTTGATGTCAAAAGCTACTTTTCCGTTGTGGAGGCCCTTTCGCCAAAATGGCGCCAGCTAGTGGCGTGAATTTTCTTAAAAACCTTTATTGATATCTTCGTGCACTAAAAAAGGGCAATGCCCACCGCCCATAGACACTTTGGCCCGGGGTGCCCACAAATTAAAGCATACGGAAATTATTATATGTAATCTAAACTTTGATCTTGAGAAGTTGGTTTTAGTAGAATACGAGGCCAGCTTACACTGGTTTTGTTATCACTGACGAGCATCCAGCAAACCTCAGCTATTTGTGGCTAATCTCGAGCTTCAATATTACACAACAATGGACACAATCAATCACATACAGACGTCTGCTTTTGACTACTTATCGTACTAATATTATAAGCGTGAAAGTTTGTGAGGTTGGATATATTATGGATGGATGGTTGTTACTCTTTCACGCAAAAACTATTGAACGGATTTTGATGAAACTTTACAGAAATATAGCTTATATCATTTACTTCATTGATAGGTAGTTATAATTTATCGAAACTAAAAAATAAACCGATTTTTTTTACTATCATACAATAAAACCACTCATTACATTTGTTTTTTCCGATACTGAACCGAATGATACCGAATAATTTCCGACTTTCACGTGGGTGAAGCCGCTAGCAGAAGCTAGTTTTAACTAAGAATCTACTATTAGACGTTACATCATTTGGATAAAATTTTCTATAAATTAGGCTGATTAATTAACGTTGACGTAATCAATAACATTGACGTCCAAGCCATAGCGTCTAAAGTTGATTTTGATGTTTATTAATACATTTTATGAATAACTTGAAGTAAATTGCAATTAACGCACAGTCAAGTTATACTTTGACTTCGAGCCAAAACTTATTTAACTTTTTCCTCAGGTTCGTTCCTGTGACCTAATTCCAAAGGTACCGTGATTTTTGGAACGGAGTTCCTTATCGCACGTTATAGTTCTGATTTGTTTGCGGGCTGTGGCAAGGGTGAGGGTCTAGACCTTAAAAAGTGTAACAATGAAAAAGACCACACCGTGATAAATTGTGCGAGGCACAGCGTGCTGCATGTAAGATAGTACAAGCGAAGCTGCGCACAAAATTGAGACGCCGAGGAGAGAGCCTGAGGCTCACAAAGAAAACCGAAGACGTACGAGTGGGCGCTGACTATACACATACAGTACCTTCGCTAGCAACCGCTATTACCGTGTCTTTACACTGAGCATCAGCTGTCTTGTTGTTATTTCAGCTTCGTCATATTTAACGAAACTGAAAGACTTTAAACTTAATTAATCGAACTCCGTTCCAAACGGGTGTCCATAAGACACCTCCCACGTTTTTTAAGGATTTGTAGTTAAGGTACTCCGTGATAAGCTGTCTGTCAGTGGAATACTTTTCTCACTAAATACCCAGAGATAAAAAAAAAATATATATATAATAAACCTTTTCCTCTTTATTATTTTAGTTTAAATATTGGAACAAAGCCGAAGGAAAAAGGAAGTACTTGTCAAAATAACGTGTTACATTAGCCCGTCTAATGAAGGTTTTCTGAAATGGCGTGTACCAGGTAGTACAGAGCGGTCAGGTTGGCTACAGGCACTACCGTCACTCAACATAGGTACTATGTTGCTGACAACACCTTCCGGATCGCTACATGTCTGCGTTTGGATGCTCATAGCGGAGCTCCACATCGTTGTCATTGTGGTGAAGCAGTCGACCGCCTCGGTCACCATGGTCTATCCTGCAGTAGGAGCGCTGGCACGCTAATGACGTTCGTCATTCGTCGTACGTCGGGCTCTTGTCACCGCGAGCTGTTTTAGAACCTAATGGCTTGGCACGCGACGATGGGAAGAGAGCAGACGGGATGACAGCCTTGCGCAATCCCATATTCTTAGTATGGCGGTCTGTGCTGGGGCGGCTGCTGCCGGTGCAGAAAACCTCAAACTGCGCAAATATAAAAACCTTATTAGAAGTTATATGTTTGAGCCGTTTGGGGTTGAAACATTAGGTCCATGGCGTCTAAGTGAGCATCGAGTTTTTCGAGAAATTAGCACAAAACTCGTCGAATCTTCATGTGACCAGAGGGCTGGCCTTTTCTTCGGCCAGAGAACAGCATTGCCATCCAACGTGGCAATGCTGCTAGCTTTCTGCGCACGTTGCCCATTGACATCGATGTGGACGAAATTTCTGATGCACAATGAGCCCTTTTCGCTCTCTTTTTGTATTTGTATATAGGATTGTTTTGTTTTGAATATTCATTTGTATATATGTAAATAGATATATGCTTATAATAGAGTCGAGAAAAATTTAAACAATTGATATCGCTTCTCATTAACTTGAGAAACCTTGCCTATACGAAGACAGATAAGCAGATTCTTGTCTAAGTCTTGTCACTAGGCAAAATGAAAATTAGGTATCCCACTACTTAATTCTGATAAGAATGGTCCTTAAGAATTACTTGACGAAGCAGAACTCTCAACGCCACTAAAGACTTAGAAAAGAAACTGTTTCAAACAAACTATCTTCGCCTGAACGTTTCCAAGAGTTTACAGACGAGATTTTATTAAAGGATACTCGAAAACATGACACTTTTTATTTTCTTGTTTACTGCATAAGATAAGAACTCTTGAATAATTTCCAAACTTTAGGCCCCCTTGCACGAAAAACTTAACTGAGAGTTAATTGCTGACACGAGATTAAACTGACAATATTGTACGACTAGCTGTCAATTTAACCTTATTTAATAATTAATGCACACGCAGTGTAATAAATAAAGACAACACATCAAGACAATAGAGTACAAAAGCTCTAATTCATATATTTTTTCATCCGATAGACGTCCACTGCTGATCTGGACATAGGCCTTCCCTAACGCGAAAGTTGATAGTTGAGTTAATAGCGATGGATTAAAATAGTCTTCAATTATGAATTCAAGTATCATCATCATCAATTCAGCCGAAAGACGTCCACTGCTGGACATAGGCCTCCCCCAAGCGTCGCCACACTGATCGGTCCTGTGCGTTTTGCATCCACCGGACGCCCGCAGCCTTGACTAGGTCGTCGCTCCACCTAGTGTCAGAAAAAAAACTGTATCAGGTTCCAACTCCCCCATCCCCAAACTTTGCAAGCTTCTTAATAATTTTGATGAAGTAATTGATATTTGTTGCAAAACAAAACTCCAGCGTCAAGTCAACAAAAAATAAACAATCAACATGCTGTTTTTATTTACACCATAGTGTTATGTCGGCACTGTTATTGTAATTAATATCTTTTATAATTTTGATTTTGTATGCTGTGTCTATCGCATCATTTTGTACACTTTTTTATATTATTAGTGTGTAATAAGATTATTATTAGTGTAACAATTGTAGATTGGCCAATAAAAAAAAAAAAAAAACGGACTGCAAATATATAAACAAGAAGAAAATCATGCTGTGCAGTCGCAGGATACCAACATATTCGCGAGCAGGCTGACCAAAACTATAAATATCCTCCGACTGCACAGCATGATTTTCTTCTTGTTTACACCTTTGCAGACGGGTTTTTTGATTTCATTAACTTTTTATTTATACTTTTTATTCGAATGACTTTTAAACATATAAGTTGTATATATTTTTGTAATTATCTCTAAAAACCCTTCTTTTTGATACCCCACTCGATGGGACATAAAGAAAAAAATTGCAACCCCTACAATATGGCGCCCAAAATCCGCCATGTTCCTTTTTTTCTAACGGCACTTATCTAAGAACACTTGGGCGGCCAGGATCTATCTAACGATATCTTAATTATACAAATCCGCCAAGTGGTTTGAAAGATATGAGATATTAAAGAATATTACATACATACAATCAAACATACATACAAAATACGCGCGAAAAACATAACCCTGTGCTTGCAGCCGGGTAAAAATAGAACTTAATGTACACACATAGGTAGAATTATTGCAAAAAAGGCATTCTCCAGCTTCAGCAATACACAACTTGCTAAAGTTTATTTTTACTCGACAAACTTTAAACCAGACCCTCTTTATTGAGAATGCTCCGATATTTTACTTACGTATAAAAATAGTAGCGAGAACAACAGAACTTGCGAAAAACACAAGAATCCCTAGACGCATGAATCAGGCTGAACTAAAGTAGTGAGATTTAAGGCCTTCGGGGATTTCTCACTACCAACTAAAGTTTATCTACCCTGCTAGCGTTATCACACGCATAAAATAGTGAATTCTGAAAGGATTTTTTTTGTTATGTACTTATTTGAATTTAGAACGTGAATTCTAAAGCTTTCACATGCCAGCAATACAATATTTGAATGGAATTTGCACTTTCATGAGTGCCAGTGACAGCTGTTATTAAAAATACTTCAGGTGATAGACGGAACGACTTTTTTTTATTCATGGCTTACTGAAAGCATAGGATCGGTCGATGTAGTGACGCCAGGGAGGTCTATGTTCAATAAAGGGGGTTTTATTTTTCAATAAATCTGGCAAACTCTCTATTGAAATCTAATGTGTAATCTTTTTTTTTTGTTATAATGTTTCACAAATCGGGCAATAAAATTGCAATTACAATTATTACAATATAACTTATAATATTATAAATTTGAAAGTTTGGATGGATGTGTGTGTGGATATATGGATATATGTTTGTTACTCAATCACGTCAGAACGGCTGAACGGATCTGGATGAAATTTGGCACAGAGATAGATTATCTGGAATAGCACATAGGCTACTTTTCATCCCGGTATAATTTTTCCTTGCGATGATAAAACAATTTTCACGCGGGTGAAGCCACTGGCAGAAGCTAGTACTCTATATATAGCTCCAGACCCTACTAAACCAAGAAAAACATACCTACGTGTCGACATTTCGAGAACCTCGTCTTTTTTCATCGTTTTAAAACTGTAGTGCTATTCTATAAAACTCTCACCATGATGACTTAACGAAACGAAGGCGAAATTAACTCTAAGGGACTTGTTAATCCCCAGCATATCTGGCATGTTGTTACAATAGGTGTTAGAGCATATAGTTGAATGACAACTCACTTCGAACTGGCTTCACTTAAGTTATCACGGTGAGATGTCTACAGAATTGACCGGCTAAACACTTTTAGGGCCTCGTTTCTGGTGACGCGGCGGGTCGCGCGGGGCGTTCCGCCTGGCGTCAGATGTTTTTTTGTTTACGGAGAGGCCACGGCCACGAAGTAAACGGGCGCGTGGTGGCCGCGGTGACGGCGCGGCAACGCATGGAGCACGCTGCTCCCAGCGCCGCTGCCTTCGAGGCCAGTTCCATATATATCTATGAATTGAAACGCGCCGCTCTCCGCGCCACCGCCGCCGTCCCACACCTTCTGATTTCGTGTCCGCTGCCATTGCGACCCCGGTGGGTCCTCTAGCGGTGGACGCGGCGGTACCCACGGCGTGCATTGAATTATCTTCTAAAAAAATCGATGAGGTCGTACTCCGCTGCTGACGGAGGCTCAAGTCTGCGTTGTGCGATTTCCAAGTAAAACTGGCAGAAGTTTCCGCCTCGAGCGGTGCAGTAGTGGATATCGCCAGATGTTCGTATCAGCACATGCGACCCCGCATGATCCGCGGGCTCCGCCGGCATCTCAAGCAAACGCGTGTAAAATCACTTTTACGTGAACACTCTAATACAACGCCCTAAGTTTGAATTTAATGCGGGCCGCACCACTAACAAGGCCTAACTTTGACTAATATTGTGTTATGAGTAAATTTATTTTGCCAAGATATTAACTTATTTCTTCGGGTGCAGCTAACATTAGGCAAAGATAACAGTAGCATTGATAACGATAAGCCATTTATAAGCCTCTATAATTAGCAAATAAATATTATCCGTAAAAAAAGGTACGAACATTAGAATAGTCGAGGTTTAAAAGTAGATAAACAACTTAGTACATAACTAGTTTATTATACGATTACACCACCATACTACAACCTATGTACTTTTATGTACAATTTGGTTATCCTACCCATATACATGTAAACCGTTTATTCAAACATTTATGTAAAGCTCAAAGCTGTGTTCACAAACGCTCCAAAGCGACGCCACAAACATATTTTTATACCTATGTGGGCATGAAAATACGAATCTATTTTTAAAAGTGTCCAACAGAATATCGATTTTATTTCAATTGTTCTCGCCTGGTTATCAAATGCCGATCAAGAAAATGAACGTGAATGAATCTAGATCTAAAATTGACAGGTTTTAAAATATAGGCAGCATTTTTGTGTTAAATTTTGAAGTCAAAATTTCCACTCATCATTTTCCTTCCCACTGCATCCAGTTTTAGCTAACTTAGGACTCTTTGGTAACAGAACGTGTAGAGTCTGGTTTTAATATTCAACTGGTCGAGAATAGACTTATTAGTGTGCTTGGCTTTTCTTTTCTCCATTCTTTCATTAACATTCTTCTCCAGCACCTCAATTCCAAACACTCGATTAACGACAGTAAACTATAAGTTTAATTGTCAATTTGATCATCCGTGGCAGTGTCGAGCTGGAAGACTTAACTTGGAATATAGGGGTAGGATGTCCACGCACCTGTAATGTCCCTGTACCCCGAGACGGCTGTGGCATCGTCAGGTAGATAGCTTGTTTGAATTTTAATTACTGGTTGCTGTGAGTCTGCAATATATTACTCTTGGGCAAATGCTTTCCCCTATGACTTCCAGCTTGTTCGATCCAGAAGCTCTAGATAAGCGTCATTCCATTAATAAAAGCATCGCGATAGGGATTGTCAAAAATCCCTTGCCACCATTGCCATCAATAGCTACTATAAACCACTGGTCGTTGATTTTGTCCGACACGCGAAGCCTTCTGGCGGGGTCAGGGTATTCTAATTAAATAGGTAATGAAAAAAAAAAACAGAACAAAATACTTCATTAAACTTTCATTAAATAATCCATATGTTCACTAGAAAATCCAAATGAATTGTTAATGTTTGAATTCGTAGAATATGAAACAAATGATCACAAATATTTTTTGTTTAATATATTAGATGGGTAAGTATCTGTTTTATACCCGAATACACTTTAACCGCAGCCGTTTTCAATCATCATTTAAGTAGTTGACTTTAACTTTAAAACTTTCGTGTTTCATAATTGAAAAACAATATATCACGGGAATTTAACGCGGTGATTTCGATTAAAATCATCGCGAAATAATAATCGAAATCGTCGCGTTAAATTCCCGTGATATATTGTTTTTAGTCGATTAAAAGTTATTTTACCCTCCTTTACAAAAATCTCGATGCAGTTGAACGAATTTTTAGCAGATGTTTAATTAAAATTTTCTAAAGAGAATTTGAATTTGGAAACAATTAATGGTTAAAATTTCATTTATGGGCCGCTGATTTATGGCACAGGGGGAGGGGGGAGGGTGGGGGGGGAGGTTTTTTTTCTCCCCTTTACCATCCCCACCACTCGGAGCCCCATGGTTATGGAGATATCCATGGTTAAAGTTTTTAGGTTAGAATGAAAATTTCTATAAAAGTCCATCGATTTTTGGGGCGGGAAGGGGGGTAGGGAAGTGTGGGGTAGTGGGGCTACCCCACTGTACCATCCCAACCCCGCGGAACCCCATGGTTAAGGAGATATTCATGGTTGAAGTTTTCAGGTTGAAGATGAGGATTCAGGAGTAGATATTCATGGTTGAAGTTCAGACAGAAATAGGAGCCCCGCGGCGCGGGGCTCCTATTTCTGTCTGAAGGGTCTAAAGTAACCTAACACGTAGAAGATGACGGGAGCTGAAGTGAGCGAGCAAAGCGAGCGAACTAACCTGTCCGTGTCGGGGTGCCCTAAGCTCCCGAGCTCGGTTCGATCGCTCCTGGACCAATTCTCATATTTTTACGTCACGAAATACATACAAAAAAAAACATTAAATTTCCAAGTCTTGAAAATTTGTAAAAAGCTTTCTATTTATGAGTACAACCTATAAAAAAAATGAACTTCCAAATCAACGGCCCATAATGGAAATTTTATCCCAATTAATCAGTTGCTGAACATCTCAGTTTTTATGAATAATATAGTGCTATTTAATTTAATTAGGCAAAATAGTTGATTCAACTAAAAAGACCTGAACGCGTTCTATGATGCCTGGTATGAGGAGGGGTGGAAAAAATATTCCTGTAGAGAATTGGGCGAGGTCTGAGCAACATCACACTATAGGCTAAACAAAAAACAATAACTAATATAATTTATGAATAATTTAGTAGTATAAAATATAATCTAGTAAAAAAAGTGTCACCTGCAGATTAATAACAAATCTCTCTCTTTCTTAAATAGGTCAAGTCAACAAAATTACAATACATACTGCATGCTATCTCTGCTATTTATTGCTGACTTTCCAACTTCTGTCAATCTTGACAAAATGATTTAAATCTTTACAAAAAATAGAATGATCTCGTTAAGCATAATGCGTAACGCAAAAGCTTACCTAAAAATACCGTAAATCACACTCAGAATACAAAAGCAACAGGGCCGTCGAGGAGTGAACATTTTCTTTGATGTCAAGTATATTTTTGAAACACAATTTTCTCCGACACCCGAAACAAATTACCTTCACTTAAAAAAGTATTAAATCTGACAGGAAAACATCAACTTTCATGTAATTGCGTAATAAAGAAGGATCTTTTCCTTGTCCATATTTGAACACACAATGGCACTTCCAAATTGCCGAGCCTTCTTGAGAACCTATAAAATTACAAGTAGGTACCATATTTGTGAGTTTACGAGATGACAGTGCTTACGCTCATTGGTTAAATTTTCTTCGAAAATTTAAGCCATTTTGCGGTTGACAACTGTGTATAATGGTCACAACGGATCTTTGTGTCTCTGAATTGGTTGCAAGACCCTGCGCAGTAGTTATTTTTGTGTCAATGTTGAAGGTGAAGATAGCATTGTATAAAAGTATCTTTCACTCGCTAACGTTTGTCGCATCGTCCTATCTCGCTTACTCTATGCAGTATACTCGATGATAAACTGTTTCTTGCGCAAAGGTTAGCAAAGCCAAATTCAGAGACCCAAAGATTCACTGTGACCACTATATGTGAATTGAAAAGACAGTAGGTAGATATCGTACACACATTGCAAATTGTATACGACCAGTATGTAGCTACATGGACAGCTCTGTCATTCGCAAGGTGCAGATGGCAGTGCACGAAGTGCAGACAAGAAGAATTAGAATAATTTGTGAAATAGTATTAATAATGTTACAGTCAGGGGTCAAAAGTCCATTCACATTCTATCAAAAGTATCTTCAAAATTCTTTGTTGAAGTAAGTCGAAAGTTCACTACTAATTTAATCTATAAAATATAATCTAAAATATAGATTAAACGTGTCATGGACTATTGACTTTCTTCTAGAAAGAAACTGTGCATAGATTTAGTAGAATGCGATTACATTTTGACCCTCAACTGTACCTATATTTTAAGACTTTGGATATGTTACGTTAGCTATGTACCTACTTAAAAGTTTTGGTGGATTTTGGTTCGGTTTTCGGAGCAATATTGGCAATTACTTAACCGAAACCTAGGTGTACCTATGTTAGGTGCATCGACCCCTTTTTTTTTATGTGGGAAATCATCCAGTGACTTCTCCCGCTCTGGGTGAAGCGGGAGGGCGTGTCAGACTTTTACTGACTAGAATCCACCCGTGTTCCTTCAGTTGCTTGAGCCAGGGCCGCGGTAACTCTTTTTCAAATTTATCCGCGACCCAGACAGGCATCGGCCCTAGCGGACCCCGTCAGTTTTGCAGACATTTCTTTGAGGCGCGCGTGGAACACTACGCGCCGTCGACTCGGGCCTGGTCCTTATCAGACGGCGAGCTACCCGCTGCTCGCCGTCCGCAAGCCCGCGCCTACGGTGGCCGGAAATCGTCTTGTGACGCCCGACGCCCGGGACGTCTCCTGCGGTGGCTGGGGGCGTGAGGGCGTCTCCGTTGCGTCTCCCTCACGCGTTCCGCCTCCTCCTTCGCGAGCATTACTGCTTCGCAGAAGGAGGTGACAGCTCCCATGCCCTCTCGCTCCGTACCATGGCCTGAACCAGGGCCGGACGCGAGAGGTCACCACCGCCGATCGCCTCCACGAGGACACGGCGGTGCTCCGCCCAAGCGGAGCAGACCTCCACCGTATGCTCCACCGTGTCCTCCGGGCGATCCACACAATGGTGACACCCGGGCGTTTCCCCCCCCCCCCCCTTATCCTGAACAGGAACCTCCCAAAACATCCATGTCCGGTGAGGACCTGCGTCAGGCGGAAGGTGAGGACGCCATGGCACCTCTCAAGCCAATCTTCAAAGAGGGGCCTTATCGCCTTAATTGTGGCGTGCCCAAAGGTGCATCGACCCCTACAAACACTTTTGTGAATTTTGTATTTACTCACATAATTTAAGTAGGACTAATACCATCTTTAAAGATTCTAGTTTAAGTATAATTAAGCATGTCGATTTCTATGGCAATAAATGTTTTTTCTTTCATTTCTTTAATTACAACCGTTAAGTTAATTATCCTAATTTCTTAATCACTTTAAATGCTTTTCGTACAAAGTGGCCATTTCAATTATTGTGACCAACTTACAACGTACTAAGTTATCAATTCAGGTTATTATTCAAATATAAAGAAATTTCTAGAGATTCTATAGATCTCGTCAAACATCAGGGACCTATTAATACAATTGACAAGTGACAGGTTACGAAAATTTTGTAAGTTTCTTTCATTCATTCTCCGCACCTGCCGTGAATATGTGTCAATTACGTAATGTATATAAATCTTACACATATTTAGCATGATCAGTCACATTAAATAGAGCCTTGAAAGCCACTGACCTCTATTATACAAGTACGCTGGACTAAACATACTATATGAAATTTAATGACAGTTGATTTTTGTGCTGATTCAAAGCGCCCCGCTCGAGCGTATCAGGAACTAAAATTGACACATTTAGAGATAGGATACTACCGATATTTCTAAAAATTAGGTAATACTAATATATTTGACTGGAAATATTATAATATTGTAACTAATATATCAGTATTAGTGATATTATTAAATTACACTAATATCAAAATAGTAGTCTTGGCAAGGCGTATCACTCATTTACTGTATTGACTTCTCGTAGTATGATGGAACCACAGATTACCTCCCAATAGATACCGCATGCCTACTGTTTTGTTTGATTCCGAGTTCACCAAATTTGGCGGAAGGCACGGGTTGCGCGGGGAGTGACAAGTGCGCCGTGATTGGCTATACAAGGTCACGGTACATGTCGTAGTGACGGGACCTGCGCATTAAATGTCGATAAAATATCGATATTTGTCAAACAGAATGGTATTTTATGTAAAATTTCTTAACTGACGAATTTATAATTACTTTAATAATGATAAAGAAAAACATCGATCGAGAAAAGATTTAGATTTTGGCCTAAAGTGTTTTAATTTAATAGTAATCCTATGTAAACAGGGCCACTCTGAGCTCTGGTTATGAGTAGAGCACAATTAGTTCAAAGTAAAAATAAACTAATTTGTTAATTTTTAAATAATCAATTTTAACAAAATTATTTTATTCTCCTATAATTATACCTAATTTAACATATCGATAAGCGAAAAACGTATTGTTCTCAACATTTTTACTTCTGTGGGAAAAAGATAGCAATATAATAATTCTATAAGAGTGAAAGGGACTTTCACAAAATACATCAACGAGCGCTACTGTAAAGTGTGCAATTTTGATTTGTTAAATATTATAACTTGACCTTTCTTAGATTGGTCAATATTTATTACTTTGCCTACTGGTGGAATGTTATCTCATCTTTTTTTGAACTTGAAGGGCTGGTTGATTTTCCACACCATTTTACTGCACATTTCGTCATTTTTTTAAGGCAAACCGTTGATAACTATTTTTTAAACAGAATTAAAACTAGAAATCGCTTGCGTCCCTACAGCTCTAATGTCTGGTCGATACTAAAGAGATCAAACCGTGTGCTGAGTTATATCAGCCTAAGTAGGCTGATGTGTGGTGCGCGTAAGTTGTCTTATATGCGGAATCTATTGGGAGGTAATCTGTGGTTGGAACTAAATATCACATATTGGTATTGGTGATGAATGTTAGGTATATGAATGCCTAATAATCAGTAATAATATGTTCAAAAGCGATGTGTAATACTAAATTCTGGAATCATCATCATGATCATCCACAGCCCGACTTCGCCCACTGCTGAGCACAGGCCTCTCTCTTTTACCAATCACCACGTTCCTGAGCCTGGAATTAATTCTGGAATAATACCATGATAGTTATAATTATATTAACAATTGTTTAGAAGTCAAATAATTTATTATCTGCATCTGAAACAGAGTTAAAAGTCTTCACCTTGCTGGAATGCGATACCACTCCTATTTGCACCTTAACACTACAGAGACAGGATCTCAGCGATGATAGCGAGAAATACGTTCGTTGTAAATGATTATCCATCTCATTAATTATTATTATTATATAAATGATGTTCCATTCACGAATCCGATGGGCGTACAACTAGTGTACTTGAGCGAGGAGATACTTTCTCAAATGTGATAGTTTTTAGGATAAGTTGTTATCCCAACCCCATATTTAAATCTCACTGATCTGACAGTAATGCGCTATAACTTTACTAGCACGCTATCCACTAGTTTATAGCTTGCAATCTGACTGAAAATATTTTTTAGTAACCTTTACAGCAATTATTCTATTACTTAAAAATTAATCATAATAAAAATAACTGGTTTATTTTTCTCTTACGTATTAAATTATTCTCACGATCGATAAAACCCATAAAAGTATTTTACCGAAAGCTGTGTCCCATCTCTAATATTAGTTCCATGCGACTCTCACGTTAATTCACGTTGCTATCAGCGCCAAAATGGCGATAATCAAATGTCTTCATTTTGTCATCGATAGTATGAAGTCCAGTGTACAATGTATGATAGAGGTCAGTGCTTGAAAGCTCATCAAGCATCAATCAAGATGATGATCGCCGATAGAAATCAATAATCGAATTGCTAACCGCTTTCGATTAAATCACGATTTGACACCTAGTCATCAACGTTCCATATCTTTTGATAGTTATAAATGGATTGCAAATTACTCGAATCCCCAAAGGAATTGAACTTTTATGGTGTCTCACCGATATTGATCTTCTATTGTTGGCGTAAATCTCTTCTCGTTCCCCGCGTCCCAAATGGCGCCAACTTTTGTAATAATGAGACCGGCAAATAAGAAAGAATTGTAATATTTATGGAACGCATAAATTCGTTGACTCACGCGTTTTATAAATATTACAAATCTATCATAATATATCACATTTGATATGAGCAAATTAATTGTTTAGTAGTTTGTTGTTTTACTTATTTTACATATCTCTTGCTCTGTAAGTACACCCTTACACCCCTGAATGCCGGGGTGTATGACTATCATTACAGCATAGGTTTTGGAATTTGAAAAAAGAACTGTCATACTCATACTGCACGAAGAATATTTTTAAAAAGTTAATATTTTTTTTCTCGGTATCCATTAATTACTCGAATCGGAATCTAGACAATTTATTTTATAAAGATTTTATTTTAAATATGGAACTATTTGTTTCCACATCGTATGTTAGATGGAATCGATTTAAAAATCAAACTGGCCAGCAAGATTTGACGCGCTTGCGTGCGTGAAAAAAAAAAAAGGCAGTCTACTAGTAGGCGCGAAAGCATCGCGAAAATAATAAATTTTCTTGTTTGAGTTCTTTTTCAAAAGTTTTAAACATGTCTAGTGACGAAGACATAGATCTAACGCCCGATTTTATTAAAGAAAGGGCAAAAACAGTTGTCGAAAATATATTACCGCCGAACTCGAAAGAAAGATATGTAAAGGCATACGACGAATTTATGAAATGGCGGTCAGAAAAAAAAGTGAAATCTCTTTCTGAAAGTGTTTTTATATCATATTTTGATGAATTATCTAAGAGGCTACAACCTTCCAGTTTATGGTGCTTTTATTCCATGCTAAAATCTACAATGATGACAAAACATGACGTGAATTTGAAAGATTTTTCTAAACTTACTGCTTTCTTGAAAAGGCAGTCTGACGGCTTTAAAAGCAAGAAATCGAAGGTATTTACTGCAGAAGAAGTACAGAAATTCTTAAATGAAGCTCCGGATGAAATTTATTTAGCAATAAAGGTACCTACGTATTTACTTGCCCTTTTTAATAAGTTACCAAAATATTTCACAAAAATACTATGCGAATTTGGTGCCTTTAATACAACTTATGTCTTTTTTACAGGTTGTTCTAATTTTTGGGATATCGGGAGCCTGCAGAACCGTGGAATTGACAAATTTGACAATAGAAAATGTAGAAAAACATAACAAATTACTACTCATAAAACTGCCTAACACGAAAACTAAAATTGACCGGTCATTTGTTGTGCATGAAGAATTTGCAAATTATGTTGAAAAATATCAAGCTCTTCGGCCTGAAAACGTGGATACAAATCGTTTTTTTCTTTATTACAGTAAAGGAAAATGCCACAGACAATTAATAGGAAAAAACAAATTTAGGAGCGGAGGGGTCTGTCAGACTCGTACTGACTAAAAACCACCCCGGTGTTCCGTCTCACACCTACACCGGGGGTCGCGGGAACAACGATTCTTCCGCAACCCCCGGCTAGTGCCGGCCCGCCTCTGCGGGCCACGACCTCGGGTTGGGGGGGAGTGAGGTGTTTGACTCCCCCGCAACGTCTGAGAGGGGCGCGCGTGGAACACTACGCGCCGCCACCTCGGGTCCAGATGTTTGGGGGGCGACGGACGTCCCCGAGTCCGTCGCCCCTGGACCCATTTACGGGGGCCGGAAGAGGGCGTTATCCGCCCTCCGCCGACGCCCGGCGCGTCTGCTGCGGATCGGGTTAGTGGATGAAATCTCCCTCTCCCTCTCCGCAGCCTCCTTCTGCGAGACCACTGTTTCGCAGAAGGATACCACCGCGTCCCAGGACTCTTCACTGCCGACCATAGACTCGACTACGGCCGGCAGCGACAGTTCACTGCCTACTTCTGAGATGAGGGCACGGCGCGGCTCCTCCCAAGCGGCACATTCTGCCAGCGTATGCCGTGCCGTGTCCTCCCGGCAGTCGACGCAGTGGTGACACCGGGCGTCCGGCTCCCTGTTTATGCGACACAGGTACTTCCCAAAGCAACCATGCCCCGAGAGCACCTGCGTCACCCGAAACGACAGGGAGCCGTGCCTCCTCCCGAGCCAGTTCTCTAGCACTGGCCGGACCGCCTCGATGGTGACGAGGCCGGCGGTAGGGCGTGCAAGCCTGTCCCGCCATTCCGCCACCAGGACCTCGCGGAGCTGAGACCGACGCAACTCCATATGTCGCTGCATCGGCCCTTCGCCCCGCGCCCGCGCTTCCTCGCGCCACCGATACAGTGACGCGAGTACCTTCGCCTCCAGGTCCCAGGGCGGGGATCCGGCCAGTGCACAAGCCGCCTCGTAGGAGATCGTGCGATACCCCCTGATGACTCTGACGGCCATCGCTCTCTGCGGCTTTCGCAGAACAGCGATGCTGCCAGCCGTCAGGTCAGTCGCCCAGATCGGGGCCCCATACAGGGCCATCGATCGCACGATCCCCACGTAGAGCCGTCTACAGGCAGCGCTCGGGCCCCCCCACAGATAACCTCCCAATAGATTCCGCATAGAAGACAACTTACGCGCACCACACATCAGCCTATTTAGGCTGATATAACTCAGTGCACGGAATGATCTCTTTAGTCTCGACCAGACATTAGAGCTGTAGGGACGCAAGCCATTTCTAGTTTTAATTCTGTTTAAAAAATAGTTATCAACGTAGTGTTTAAAAAAAAAATGACGAATTGTGCAGTAAAATGGTGTGGAAAATCAAACAGTCCTTCAAGTTTAAAAAAAGATGGGTTAATATTCCACCAGTAGGCAAAGTTATAAATATTGACCAATCTAAAAAAGGTCAAGTTATAATGGTTATCAAATCAAAATTGCACACTTTACAGTAGCGCTCGTTGATGTCTTTTGTGAAAGTCCCTTTCACTCATAAGGAATTATTATATTGCTATCTTTTTCCCACAGAAGTAAAAATGTTGAGACAAATACGTTTTTTGCTTATCGAAAAGTATCGATGATCGATGTTTAATTAGATATATAGGAGAATAAAATGATTTTGTTAAAATGGATTATTTAAAATTAACAAATTAGTTTATTTTTACTTTGAACTAATTGTACTCTACTCATAACGAGAGCTCAGAGTGGCCCTGTTTACATAGGATTACAATTAAATTAAATCACGTTTGGCCAAAATCAAAATCTTTTCTCGATCGATGTTTTTCTTTATCATTATTAAAGTAATTATAAAATCGCCGGCTAAGAAATTTTACATAAAATATCATTCTGTTTGAAAAATATCGATATTTTTATCGACATTTAATGCGCATGTCCCGTCACTACGACAGGTACCGTGACCTTGAATAGCCAATCACGGCGCACTTGTCACTCCCCGCGCTACCCGTGCCTTCCGCCAAATTTGGTGATCTCGGCATCAAACAAAACAGTAGGCATGCGGTATCTATTGGGAGGTAATCTATGGGCCCCCCAGATTGGGAAGCAGCGATGTCAGCGCCCCAGCCGCGCCCAACAACTTGGGCGCCAGCCGCTGGAAGTGGGGGCCGAAATCCCACCGGCTGTCGAGCACCAATCCCAGGTACTTCATGGTTGAATCGACAGCGATTCGAGCCCCCCCGACGACGATGTGGGCATCGGGCGGTAGCGCCCGCCGGGGACCATGAAAGACCATGGCCTCCGACTTGTTGAGGGCCACCTCCAGGCCAAGGCGCCGTATGCGGCTCACCACCTGTGAGACCGCAGCCGTCGCCAGCAACGCTGCCTCCCTGTACGAAGTCCCCCGGGCGGTGACCAGCGTATCATCCGCGTAACACGTCAGGTCTACGCCCGGTTGGAGTTCGCCCCTCAGCACCCAGTCGTACCCGATGTTCCACAGGGGTGGGCCCAAGACTGAGCCCTGTGGAACACCGCACGACATGCCGTGCTGGTTTTCGACGCCATCACGTCCCACGTAGGTGACACACCTCTCCGCCAAATAAGCCCCGACGATGCGGCGGAGGTAAGGAGGCACTCGATGATACCGCAGTGCCTCCCGAACACAACTCCAGGGCAGGGTGTTGAAGGCATTGGAAATGTCCAAGGACACGGCCAACATCACCCTACCCCGGGACACCGCTTCCTCCGCCAGGACTCTCACATGCGATATCGCGTGGATGGTGGTGGTGTACATCACTATGTCAAGTCGTAAAGAGCGGTTGGCAACTGAGAGTGTAGAGGTACAATGAACAAAGAAGTGCTTGAGTGGGTGACATTCACTGGAAATGCCACAGAACCAAGTAGTTCTGAATGTGGCAACGGTGACTTAAAAGTTGATGGCATGGTATGGGCATGTTATGCGGAGGAAAGAGGAAAACGTCGTGATGAAGGTTTCATACTGAGATCTCACTGCAAATATCTGCAGGTATTTTGTTGTTGATGTAAATTGATTTTATGCATGAATCTTGAAAATAAAATAGACTATACTGGCCTCATTTTGCCGCAACGATTTTTTTATTTATTTTTTTAACTCTGCGCCACACTATGAACTTCTCCTGTATCGTGGCTACGTATGCCACATCAACTAGCTCTCAGTTAGCCGCTCTTTATGGGTTGCCAGGTTTTGCAGGTAAACTAGCAACCCACAGCTTCCAGCTAAGAGCTGGTAACCTTATTCTTCCCTATTTTCTACACCAGTGAAAATGACATTGGATTCACTTGAAAAACTTTTATATTTTGGGGTAATTATCAAACAATTTATTTAATTAAGTTTATTGCAGCAAGATATTCTACTATTAAGTATCATTCATGAAAATTTAGTTTAATCAAAAATTCTGAAGCCTGCAGATTTCTGAATTCGGATCTTAGGCTAGAATATCACATTCTTAATAACACCAAAAAAACGATGAATGGTTTGTATGAAGAGATGAGAAATGGAAGAAAGAAACGGAGGCCTCTGCCCTACAGTGGGACAATTCAGGCTGAAAATAAATAACAATAATCCTATATAAACCACAAAAATTGTTTGTACCGATGTCCGTCATAGACTTTGAAATCATATAACCTATGTGCCCCAAGCCAGTCGCATTAGAAAGGCAATAATGCAAAGATGGTTTTAGACCATTAAACAAAAAAAAAGCATTTTTTTAATTTTTGTCCAACAAATATACTATTTAATTTTTTTAGCGTTGTAGCACACGCCAGGTATCAGCAATTAAATAAATAAATAGACATAGTCATAATTGTAACAAACCTGCAATGTCTATGAGTAAACGGAGACACTAACTTTGTGTGGGAAGTCTGTCTCAAGCAATGGCCGCCGAGGCTTGTCAGTGGTCTGTGTCCAATACATTTATTGAGTAGGCGTTTACGACACGACGCGTGATTTTTCAGCAAAATATTGTCCTCCCACGCGGGTCTAGATGTCAAGGACTGGTCAGACATATTTTTGAAGCATCTTCACTTGCGAAAATTTGTTATGATTATTATGAACTCAATATTATCTTCGTATGGTATGGAGGCCCGAGTTACTGAGTTGTAGGTTTTTAGTAGTTTTTAGCAGTTGTAGGTTTAGGGTTTGAACCTAGGCAGGTGCATTACTTTTTGTAATTTACTTCATCCGAAAAGAGGAAATACAGTATGTCCTAGAACAAAAAAAATCGAAGACATGGTTGCATCCGAAGACTCAGATCAGCCGAAAGACGTTTACTGCTGAACATTATGGTACAGTTGTTCTATCTCACGAGGGCGGGTTGGTCTTAATCATGTGCGTAAGCTCAGGAGCGCTCAGTATCGCTTACGCTCACAGGAACAATGAGCATGTGCATCTACATCCACGACTAAGACCAACCCGCTGTCGTAAGACAGAATAAATTTATCATCAAAACGTTCCATGATACAGTTGTTCTATCTCAAATTACGCTTCAAATCACAAAGTCCATAAATGGTCAATAAATGGACAGGTTTAACAATTTTCTGATTAAATCCTTTCTGGCCTTCTTTTTGAATAGCTTTTCATTTGGTAAATCTGAGAACACTGCTTCTTCAATAATACCACCACCACATTAACACAAAAAGTGTCAGAATATTTTATCCGGAGATGTTGGAAAAAGCCATAAAAATAATAAAGCTTATAATCCTGCGATTCAGGACGGCACGCACGGTATGACGTTTCACGTAACAGAATACCATTAAAATTTTATTCCTGTGTCATTTAAACTGAACAAAATTATTCATACAATTTTTGTGATCGCTCGAAAATTGGATGCTTTTTTTGGCAGGTTTATTTCTTGATAATTGATTTAAAACAAAAAAGGACAACAAAAGTAAAAATTCATAACATGCGCTATTGTTTTGCCTACGTTCATGACAAGACTTGAATAACATGGGATGGGATGGGTGGCATCTACGTCGCCAACTCGCCAGTTCCTTTTTTGCTTGAACTTGGCTTGACACGCTGCCGCGTGTCTAGATACTAGCATACAGATGCCTCATCCCTTCATCGTGCCAAGTAACTATCGTTTTTCATGTGATAATACCGATTATTTTTCTGTAAATCGATCGCGATCGGTTCCGTTCCACGGCGATAGATAGATCACCATCTAATAATCAATCGATATCGATAGATAAATCAAATAATCAGTACAGTATGTTGGGACAGTTTCTTAGTATGGGTTAAGACCCCACGACATCGTGTTACGCTCATAACATAATAAATATATACTTATTCTGTGAATGTCTGCAGATAAATTCCTAAGGGGAAAACCCAGTAATCCACCACCATCCACCATTCGCTCAACCACCACCACCACCGTTTTTAACCTCGACCATTTTCTCTTAATTTAAGGCCTGGGGTGTATCAGACTCATACCAACTAAAACCATAAAGCGCTTTACAACTACAATACCTTTTGCCGGGCCACTGGAAAACTATACAGATCGTCACGTTCAACTGGCCAGAGGCTATAAACAAGTGGCATTCAGCGAAGGCGATATTCGATAGGTATGTCAAAATGTTAGGGATTGATCACTTGATTTTCATTATCGCTTGTCAATCCCAGGTGCTACAGGCACCGGGTGCAACGGGCTAGTTTTTTGTCAACATAGTGCAATAATTGCTGCAATCTTGCAGGTTGCCGAGATATTTCATATTAGTCGCATGTATTCAATGTCTGACTGACTTTACTCCAATATCGCCGTATATCGTTTTTGCTCTAATGATGCATCTCTTTTCCATCGCTCGCCTAATTAGTGAAATTGTTTTATACCCGTTGCTGATTTTATTCTGTTCGTCATGGCCGAGTGGTCAAACGAAAAGATTTTGTACTTTATCCATGTACGTCCTGAGTTGTGGGATGTAGAAGCTAGTGGCTATAAAGATCGTAATCTTAAGAAGGATGCTTGGGCCGTAATTGCCGCGAAGTTTCATGTAACGACTGAAGAGGCATACGTAAAATTTTCATTAACTGCTGTGGTCTAGCCGAATTATTGCGCCGCGTTTACGAAACAAAATCCTCAGCAACCCAATTGCACTATCTTGCCGGACGATATCCGGCAATGTATTACACGCAAAAGTACTGAGAAATGTAAATGCAAATATACTGAGCTATTATGGTCAACGAATTTCCAACAAGATGCAATTTTTGTAGACCGTTTACAGGCCTCTTTGCAATTTTGCCCTTTTGACAATGGCTGTCCGCACGCTTTCGATCATCGAATGTCACTTGTCTAGGATCTCTGGTATTTGGTTCCCCTGACTTACTATGCGGATGATCTGCATTGAAGTCTGGCGGATCTCAATGCTTTGCTCGACCGAGTAAGAGACCATGCAGTTTCTAATGCTCAAATTTGTCACCAGTCACACATAATAATATGAATGACAAACTCTGCATCTCTCTGTATCTTAGTATTCTTTTCTCGCTTCATTCGTCTAGTGGTTGCAAGCGTTGAAAGAAAGAAAAAGTATATCATCATCATCATTTATTGATATGACATTGAAACAACAACTGAGCGAGTGCATGCGTACCGGTTCCAACGACGTACGACGCGTCGTTCCACGGCGACGTTGCCGTACCGTGTATTTGCACGTCACGTCAATTCATCGCGCTGCGACACCGCACCGTTCCACGTTGACGACGTCGTAACGTGGTGATGGGGACAAGCCCTTACAGACGTGATCTTATATTATGTTCTCTTTTCTAAAGCCTTTCTCCTCTTGTTCCAGATAATATGCACGATGGAAGACTTCAACGAGACTTACGACGAAATGCTGATGAATCACTCGGAGAGTTACCAGCCTTACTACGAGAGGCCGGAGACTTACATAGTACCGCTCATCTTCGCCCTTATCTTCGTGATAGGGGTGGTAGGGAACGGTACTCTGGTAGCCGTGTTTGTGCGGCACAAAGCTATGAGGAACGTGCCTAATACGTAAGTTTGCTTATATTTCTTGTCTTGAAGTGTGTAACTAAGTCCTCCTAGCCCGTTCCGTCATCATCATGTTTTGGGAATACTTTTATTGTGCGTACAGCTAAGGAATGGAATTCCCTGCTGAAGCCTTTATTTTCTAATAACTACATCTCTGGAAGTCTTTAAGCCAAGAGTGAATGGGTTACTGCCTATGCAAGCGTATTTCATTTTCAACCAAATCATCGCTTACCATCAAGTGAGATAGTAAAAAAAACTGTGATAGACTTACATCATCACCAACAGCATTCTCACTGCTGGACACAGGCCTCTCTTTTCTTGTGCTAATCCCCATGATCCTGTGCGGCCACCCTTAAACACGCTCTGCCTTCGATGGCAACAATGTTGTCTGCCCATTTCGCTGCCGGATGACCAAAATTCCTTCTACAAATCCTTTGAAGCCACTCAGTCACTGCCTTGCTCCACCTGTCATCACCGCGCTTTGACATGTATCCTGCCTGAATAAAAAGATAATAATATAAGAAGAATAGATTGTATTATAAGCAGTACCCCCGTGTTTTCTTGCTTCTCCGTATAAATAGGACGAGACGGCGCACGCCTATTCTTATCCCAGCCTTCGAAGCGTGCACGTCGCGCGTCGGTAGGTTGTAATTGTGTGATTTGTCGTTTTTATCTTTTCGGTAAATCAAAGTCAAAGTCAAATGTATTTATTTCAACGGGGCCATCAAGCGGCACTTTTGAACGTTAACAATTATCAAGTAATAAAAACCGATTCTACCGTGCATTCGGAAAAGTAGCGTGTTATGGAGAAGAACGCACAAGAAACTCCATAATTACTCTTTTAAAAAAATAAGTTTTTACAATATTTACATAAGTACAAACATTAATAAATTCATATACGTGAGAACGATGCACCCATAACTACTATACTTACTACAGATAGGTATAAAGAATTACAAGCACTAAATGGTAGATTCCTTCACTTGATAAATAGGAACATGGTTCTCACATACTTACAAATATGTAGATTTTGTTCCTCTGATTATCAAATTATTGTGTTAAGAAAAATTGTTTTGTTAAACTAATTAAAATTTGTGGACTGTGTTTTTTTTTAATAATTTCTACTACAGATTCCTATAAGTTGCATTCCTACAGATTCCTATAAGCTGTACACGAAACTGTTATACATCTTTTGTTCAATATTGCCTATTTTATGGGTACAGTGGCGATTTTATCGCTGACAGCGATATCTACCATAACATTTGAATGAATTAAACGAAGGAAACATATAATTTTCATTTTACAGATTTGCTGACAACTCACAAAAGTTTGATCAATACTTATTATTAGGAACTTTAATAGGCTTTAATTATGTAAGTTAATAAGAGGCCTCTGTACCCAAGGGTGCAGAGTATTTCATTATCTAACATAACTTTATGAATATTTAAGAATAACATACGACCATCTATAATCTATCTTTACATTTCGTATTAAATATTTTCAATTAAATAATAAAAATAATAATAATAAGTAAAAAGCACTGCTTATCTTACAAAATTTGCTCAGTGGAATTGATAAATCTGTGACATTGGCCTATTTTATAAATTAGAATTACCATAATTATTCACTTGAACGTAACTATTGATTACGTCAAAATGATATGAAAAAAGCAATTTAATAAGTGCCTACGTCAATTAATGAAATTATAGATTGGATACTCATTGATAATGAAAATTGTTCGCGAAAATTTAAAGTTCGGCTTTTTTTAGATACTAAGCTATTCAGACGTTTCAATAAGCTTTTATTTGGTAAAATTATTGTATTCTAACTACGAATGATCTCTCAGCCATATAAAAGTATTCACTGGGTCTTTAATTCATTAAAGATCTATAGCAAATGGGACCCATCGCTAATACCTAAAGCTGAGATCTAAAAGTGGGATCCAACGAAAATAAATCTTTTTAACAACGGCAAAAACTAAGTAATTACTCTCAACTGAAATACTTTTGTTTGAAAAACAATATTATTCTTATTTACAAATTACTTAAATAATATTTTAAAAAGATCCTGTCTTAATAAGTCATTTACAGGTATGCCACATATGTGCCGTATGTGGCATCCCTCAGGTGCCATTCAATCAGGTTCTGTTTAAGTGTGTGCCCAATGTAGTATACGTCCACAAATCATACAGTATTATCAATAATAATATTTAACCCTTAATACTTCTGACTTGAGTGTACTTTATCTAAACGGTATTGCATAAAAAACAAGGTGTGTGCCAATCGCTTACTACATAATTTTGGAGTGGTCGATTCGCACACCAATAAATTAACTTCGTGCGAATCGCCACAGAAAAAATAATATTATTAATAACCCTTTCCTTGCAGCCGGGTAAAAAGGGTCTATTCGCACATTTCGGGCGAGTTGAATTCATGGGTAAAATTGAAAAAAAAACATGAATAAAATACGAATTCAGCCATTGTTTATGCATGTCCGTCAGTGTAGTACGACTTTTATAAGTGTACATACGTTTTTAAGTTTTTCAGTGTCGATATTATTATATTTTTCTACAAACGTAATTATAACCTGTAAATCCTGATATTATGACAGTGTATTTTTCCACCTATTTCAGAAACTTAATGTCATGGCCGAGTGACCAAAGGACCTAGACAAAGAAACATACCATTAGCGATTACGATTACAAACATATAAAATGTATAGGATTGACATGCGCTATAGTTTCACGTCGTGAACTTGAAATATTTTCGCCTTTTGACAACTCTACTAAATGCCAGAATGCCAATTTGCCTCGAGTACCAAGCACACAATAGAATCGAACAGTATTTCAACCCAATTTGGCCCACATCAATCTAAACGCTTTATTTTGATGAATATAGAAACTGATTGCCTGACATACAAGCTGACTACAAGATCTCAAGTACTTGTGAAAATCAATAATTAAGTGACAAAACAGACCGATGATGTTGGACGCCACTGATTCCAAACATTTCAAAAAACTATTTTGCTTTCTAACGTTTGGTCTATGTGCTATGTGCGCCAGCTTATTGTAAGGCCGCCTCCACACGCTTGGTGTTCGCCAAAAACAGTGGCAAACCCGAAACACGTGCCAAACACTGACCACAATCATCCAACACAAACACGGCATCCACAGGCGAACGTACTAGTATTTTTCGGATTGGTAAACATGGTGGCCGACGAGCTTGTTGTGGCAGCGTTTACTTTGGGAAAATAAATCAGACATTTTTCCTTACAATTTAGCTTACGATACACAAGAGTCAAATTCGTAAATTTGACCATCACTATAAACTCCGTCCGCTGCCCGCAAGCTCGCGCGTACCACTGAACTGAACAAGCGTCTGGATACACCGCAAACACGTTTCTCAAACACCCTTTGATTTGTGCACAAAAACAGACACCGATGCCGAACACGGGCGAACACAAACAAAAACAGACAAACACAAACAAACACCCATCCAAATTTTCGTGCTTGTTGTTCTGTGTTTGCTGTTTGCCACTGTTCGCTAAGAGTGTGGAGCCGGCTTGAAGGTCAACCTGCAGCGTGGCGTGAAATATGACACTTGACATTATTAAAACGTATGCTTAACATACGACATTTATGTCCTGCGACACTGATAACACTGGAGAAGAGAAGATTTATCATGCTAGATGATATTTTTCCTGGAGAAAATAGATAATCATTTAGTTGTCCGCTATGATTTAAAAGGTAAAAGTATCCTTTGACTAATGTAAAAACTTCCATAGTATTTACCTTTGCTGATTTTAGTATTGGTATGTTTGACTGCCTCATTGGTCTCGCGGTTGCAAATACGACTGCTGAGCGTGAGGTTTCGAGTTCGATTCACAGGTCGGGCATAATATTATGGGGTTAGGGGATTTGCCATTAGGAAATTATCAGAGACAGCCTACGTCATGGGAACCCCCGTTCCTCGGACTTCACTTTAAGCCGTTGGAACATCAGTTGGATCATTCGCTTCCCTTCATGATGGTTGAGCTGAGTGGTGCCAATCCATGCATCATGTTCGTGAACGGGCGCCATCAGTTAGGATTGGCTATAACTTGGCTGCCTCGGCCTGCTATTAATTAATTATTGTATTTTGGGGTTGTTTGTTTTACTCTAGACGCTTTTAAGAGCGCGTCTTTTTACATCGTTCCCACAATTATAATATATTATAATTTACCAACAAGAATGATGAAACCAAAAACATGTAATTAAAATGTATTGATGGAAAGGGTATCCGTGGAGTTTCTTGCACGTTCTTCTCCATACTGCCGATAGCGAGTGGGCAAAGAACTGGCATCATTTTAGTTTTTTTTGTTGGTAATTGAAATGTTTAAATGGTTCAGTTGAAATAAAAATATTTTATTTTTGTTGGTCGTACGCTGTGCCTGTACTCTCTCCGGTTGTGTCGGTTTGCCGTTTCATCCGACTATGAGAGTGAGGGAACAGAGTGCATCTGTTTTACTTGTACTATTATTTATTCTGTGTCTGTGTTTGTGCATAAACTTGTGCACTATCTAGTATAATATCTCCCGCACCGATATGTTGCCTGCCATGGCCGAAACTCGGTTTTTGGGAATATTATTCTTATGTTCGAGTTTGCTAAGACTCACCAACTTATCTTAGTATAGCTCCCACTGAAACTATAAGTACCTTTGCCATTCAAACTTTGTCTCTAATCTTGGCAATGTCATAGTAAATCCTTTGATCGATACTTAACTAGTTATGTAGAGCAGAAGGTATTAATATATAGCTAAGAAACTACTCTTACTTATGTATTGTTATATTTCTTATACTCACTTTTAAACGAATGCCCAAAAAAGGGAGATTCTTTCAATTGTATGTATATTTTTCGTCATTTTGCCGACAATTTTGGACTGATTTAAAAAAATATTTATCTGTTTCCAAGTTAGAATCTGATGATGGGATCCCACGGAAATCGAGGGAACTCCTCAAATATGTATTATATATGCAAACATTTAGCAATTTTGGTAGTTTCGTGCAAGCATTTGAACTCGGAAAGTATAATTTGGTGAAATGGAACTGATGAAGAAGACCAAAGATGACTACTGGAACTCTATGATGATGAGTATCATATGATAGGGGTCCTGGGCATTCTACCAATCAGCTTAATACTAGCTCACTGGAACAGTGGCAAAAAGGAATGTAAGTCGTAATAACAAGGGTCATAGCAGAGCCAACACAATTATTGATTCGCGCTCGATCGTAGAATACAGACGTGCTCGTAAGCAATATTTAATTAAAACAATTATAATAGTGACCTTCTTTATTGTATACATTTTTGCCTACTGTGTAGTTTTGTAGACATAATGAAAACTTAAAAACAGTGAAGTGACTATCAAATAAAATGGATAACAGTCCCTGTAATACAAGCGGCCGAGTGCAAGTCCCCACCTCGCCAGCGAAGACGACGACGCAAATCCCAGCCCAATCAGATTTTTCGATTGAAGTCGCATCCACGCCCGACATACAAAGATGGATGTCAACCATTGAGCAGCACTTAAATGAGGTTTGCTCTATTGCCTCGGATGGCAAACTGAACTCGGAGCAGAAACTAAAAATTTCTAACTTGTGTCGTAAAATAGGATCTGGAACCTCACAGATGGCAGTCCTATACCAATCCATGAAGCAGAAAGCAATTTTAGCACACGATATGATAGATGCCCTAAAAGAAAAGCGCAATTTGACGTAACACATCTCGGACCTCAAGCAGACGATTAAGGACTCTAGAACTGCGGGAAATGTTTCGTTTGCCGACATGGTGAAAAAGGGATCAAATGATTTCATTCGACCGAACACTTTAAGCTCTGTGGTCATTTATCGTATGACAAACTCAAGTCCAGTGACGAAACTAAAGACATGGTAACAAAAATCATACGACCTGATCAAATGAAGCTGCATGTACGTGGAGTCCGCAAGACCAAAAAAGGAGGTGTCATTATTAGCACAGAGAACAAGCATGACGCTGAAAAAATCAAGAACGCCGTCCAACTTTCTACATCTGGACTAACCGCCGATGAGCCCAACAAGCGCAAACCACGGATCGTGATTGTAGGAGTGCCGTCTTCCCTTTCTGAAACTGAAGTCTTCAAGTGCATTTACGAACAGAACATACCCGATAAGATGCCAGATATGTCCATGGAGTCCTTCTTGGCCTCTATTAAATTAAGCCACAAATCTGGGAAGAAAGATGCGCCGAGCTGTAATTACATTATTGAAATTCCAGCCAATATACGTAAAGCCCTAATTTCGACATCAAGGCTGTTTATAAATTGGACGTCCTGCCCTGTTAGGGACTTCACTCTGGTTACCAGATGCTACAAGTGCTAATTATATGGTCATGCAGCCAAAACATGCAGAGAGGTCAACGCTGTGTGCGCTCACTGCGATGAAGTTGGACACTCGGTGTCCGATTGTGCGAAGAAAGCGGACAGATCAAAATGCGCAACTGGTTCGCGCTTTAAAAAGCCCAACAACCATAAAACGGGAGACCCTGAGTGCCCTGCTAGGAAAATAGCGGAATACAGGCACATCAATTCTATCGACTATGGGGGCGTCTAGTACGTCATACTCAAGGTCACAACACAAGCGTTGAGCGTTTGCTGCTGACACTGCAATGGCCTACTAACCGTCTATTTGTTGCTGGCTAAGCACATCAGTCGTTAGCTGCAAACATTAAGTATCACTGTTTAATTTTCCAATGTTTACTTTAGAATTCTGCTTACCAATTATTTCCCAATGTGTAATCAAAGTGCACTTTTATGCGATATAGGTAAATAAGATATTAAGTAAATATGACCTAGTAATTTAGTTCTATGTTTATAGTTTTAAGTAAATTAAAATTAATTTCATAATTATACAATCTTGCCACTATTTTTAGACTTCTTATGTTAAATATTGTTTAAATTCTTTGATCTAGGATAATCATATTTTTAGAGCTCCTACAGCCTGTGATACAGGATTACCTAGTACAGGCATCTTACATTATTATACCTACATTAGATATCTAAGATTGAAACTGTGTTTTTACCTTTTCTAATTTCTGAATAAAGATTTATTATTATTATTATTATTTAATACCATTTCCACCACTAGTTAAGTGACTATGATGATCGAACTGATCTGTTGATAAAGCCGAGAGGTAGGCACAGGAATCAGTACCAAAACTAAAAAGAGAAAAAACACCTTATAACTTTTTTTTTATATTAAATTTTATTTATCCGATTTTAATAATAGGTCTCTATGAAATTGCCGTTCTGCAGTACTGGCCATTTCAAATTAAAAAAAAAATTGTTCGGCTAAGAATACTAATTTAAAATTAATTTTATTTTAAAAACATAGAATTCTTTCTTCAAAATTAGTCATTTGTTTATTGATTACTGTTATGTTTTCATCGCACTTGAATCTCTTTCGTCATCATGGATACGTTAAATTATCGAGTAATTCTGGAATATGAGTATAATACGTTGTGGCAGCAACACAGTACAACCGGCACGCAACATCAACGACGTTTACGGAGCGAACACTACAAAAGAACGCACCACCTGTTGGTTTACCCGCATCCGTTTTGCAAATTTCGACCTGAAAGATGAAACCGGTGGTTGTCCGAAAACATTAGTCGACAGTGACGATTTTAAGGCGATTGTGGAAGCTGATGGTACTCAATCAACGGCTGAATTAGCAGCAGCTTTCGACATTAGCATCAAAACAATATTGGTCCATTTGCGTCAAATTGGCAAGGTCTAAAAGCTTGACAAATGTGCGCCCCACGAACTCAATGGTCGCCAGCGTGGCGTACTTCGTCGGGACGTGCCTTGCACTTCTCAACAGGCACACAAACGAAGGAATTTTGAACCGCATTATTACCTGCGACGATAAATGGAGTCTGATTCACAATTGCAAGCGCTCAGCAAGTTGGTTCTCTGGTTCAACACCTAAAAAATGCCATACACGAAAAATGTCTTCTAGAAAAGTGATAGTCACTGTTTGGTGTTCTAAGGCCGGTGTTATTCATCACAGCTTCTCACCAAATGAGATGAGCATTACTGAAGATGTGTATTGTGAAGAACTGAACTCAATGATGGAGAAACTGCCAGGTTTCCAGTCTGCTCCCGTCCAGCTGATGTCTTCAAGAAGGGCTCACTATACTGCCACTGCGTTGGCAAGTATGCATCAATTGGGTGATAACTTTTATTAACAGAAATAAAAAAGATAGGAAAACAATACGTTAATTTATTTCATAAAAAACGGCAATTTCTTAGGTAAAGACCTAATATTAATTACCTTAAAAGGAGTTAAAAGGAGCAAAGTTTGCAATAATTTTTCGCCTACCGTTTCTTTAACTTGGTATTCAGAAACAAAAACTACAGTTAGTACCTATATCATCTCTTTCTCTTTTCTCAGGTACATCCTTTCCCTCGCGCTTGCTGATCTCCTGGTAATCATCACATGCGTGCCATTCACGTCCATTGTGTACACGGTGGAGTCCTGGCCTTGGGGCGCCACGGTATGTCGGGTGTCCGAAGCTGCAAAAGACGTCAGTATTGGAGTGTCAGTGTTTACACTGACCGCGTTGTCAGCTGATCGGTACTTCGCGATTGTGGATCCCTTGAGGAAGCTGCATGCTACAGGTTAGTGTAACTTTAATGAATTTTCGTTTATTTTCAGAACAGTCAACGAAAATTGTATAATTTTATAATCTCTCAGAAATGATTGGCTCTGGGTCAAATTCCACGGATCACCCTAATTGTGGGAACCTATTGTGGGAGAGATGTTATGTATGAGGAGGAAAGAGCTATAAGTTTTTCTCTCTCATGTAACGAAATGAGCCTATACATAACGCATCCTTGAAAGTTTCACTGTCAATTCTCCTCCAATTACCGAATCGCACAGATACAAATGTCAAACTTATACCATCATACACCCCACATTTGCCATCGGAGGTAAAAAACCGTAGTTAATTACAGCATACTTCTACATACAAGAATTATGTTTTGACGGAGTTTTTGCCACAAATTTTGAAGGCGGTTCGACGTGACCCTTGTGACCAGTGGTCGTAAAACCACTTGGTTTCGTTTAGTAAAAATAGTCCGACTTTAATAATTCCAAAACCTTTTTGATCCTGTGGGGAATACACCGTTGGCAGAAACTACAGAAAACCTCTTCCTACATTCCTTACGTACTTCTGGGACCACCTCGAGAATAACCCCTTTCAAACAAAAAGGAATTTTCAAAATCGATCCGAAATTGACAAAGAAATCGATGAACGTAAAACCTCGTCCTTTATTGAAATTAGGTTAAAACTTAAGTTTTAACAAACGTAAGTTTTGTTTTAATTTGTATTAGGCTAAAACCTAAAGATTTTTAAAGAGAGTTGATTTATATATATATATATTTTTTTTAAGAGTTTTAAAGAAAATAATTCATAATACCACTTTCTTCTCTACTTTTTAAAATTTTAGTAACTATGAGTTTCTCCTTTGCTCGTTTAAAGAGGTCTCTAGGAATTCTGTTTACAAAAGCGGAATTTTCAGACTTGTATTTAAATAAAATATAATGAGCATTCAAAGGCACTCGTGAAATAATCCTTTATTCACTCGCGTTCACCAGGTCTTGCGTATTATGTAGTTAAACTAACTAACATTGTTTAAGAGTCCGAATATAATTCTAACATAAAGGTAAAACGGGCTTGTTCTCTAGACCACTCAAGTTTATAATATGTAGCAATAAAATAACTTCTTTACAAGCTTTACAAGCCTCATAAATGAGAAAACTTTATGAGTGGGCCTTTGAAACTGTTCTACGTACACTTTAATTAAATATAATGCCGTAGAGAGCAACTATTCTGCCATCACCCGGGTACATATATATACTCCGGGCTATCGAGAAATTCCTGATGGGTACCTAGTAAAATTTTGCATAATCTGGGTATTGAACCTAGGACTTTATAATCAGTAATATCGCTTGTGACTACGACGGCTTGGTCAAGTGACCACAGAAGCCCACTGAGACTTGTGATAAAATAACCCAGAGATGATTTTAATATGGTGGACAGATAGAAAAAGAACGAAGAAGATTTTTGTTTCTTTTTTCAGCTTCCTTTTGTCTTCTAAAGACGTTCGTGCACGGACTAGATATCCAATAAGACTCTTGTATATCATTGATAGATCTCTAACTAGTACCTACGTTTTACCAAAGATACCAAAGCCTAAGGTTTTGTAGCGTTTCGAGTGTAACGCACTTCAAATGAATAAGACGTGTATCCTCCGATCAAGCGTGTGATTAAATTGGTAAAACTATCAGCTATAAACAGGTGAACTGGCAATCAATAGATTGCGGCTCACTGAAATCTGTCAACCATTTTTCCTATTTGCTACATAACTTTCTTTCAAAATAACGTTGGATTCACTTCAAAAACTTGTGTACCTGTTTGAATATCAAACATGAATTAGAATTTATTAAGGTAATTGCGGCTAGATATTACCAGGGTTCCGTATGGTGCCGGACGTAAAGAATTTCACCATCCCATGTCTTCCCGTGGGTGTCGTAAGAGGCGACTAAGCGACAAACCAGAGAATGGGCAGCAGCGTTCTCTGTGCTTCTATAACAACCATACTGCGATCGCCAACCCGCCTGCCATTATGGCAAAACCCCCCCAATGAATGGCAAACATAAAAAATAGCCCCTAGTACCCGGCAGCTTGCCTACCCTCGACTACGGTAGCGGTCGCGGCTACGGCATGGCATGGGGTGCTAAGAATCTCCGGACAAGATCCGGCTACCCCAACAATCACCGACGACTGGACCTGGCAACGTACAACATGCGCACACTTCGGACCGACGAGAAGGTCACCGAACTCGATGAGGAATTGAGCAGGTTGCGATGGAGTATTAAAGCGTTATCTGAAGTCCGAAGAGAGGGGGAGGACTCTATAATCCTCAAATCCGATAACCTGCTCTATTTCCGAGAGGGTGCCTGGCAGTCCCAGGGTGGTGTCGGGTTTATCGTCCACAAGTCCCTTGTGAACAACGTGGTGAAGATGACGAGAGTGTGTCGACCAGGGTGGCGTACCTTATACTCAGAATATCCTCAAGGTATTCGCTGAAGGTCATACAGGTCTACGCCCCAACCTCGGCACACCCCGACGATGAGGTAGAGACCATGTATGAGGATATCTCTAGAGCCATGCATGGTTTCAAAACTCACTTCACCGTTGTTATGGGGGACTTCAACACGAAACTGAGCAAACGAGACGGGGATGAGCTGCCGGTGGGGCAATTTGGAGTTGGACGACGGAACCACCAGGGTCATCTACTGGCCAGTTTTATAGAGAAGGAGGGCCTTTATATGATGAACTCCTCCAAAAAACGTAAACATAGGAAGTGGACCTGGCAGAACCCCGATGGTGCAACAAGAAATGAGATCGACTTCAACATGTCAACCAAGAAGCAAATATTCAATGATATCTTTGTGATCATTACGGTAAAAACCGGGAGCGATCACCGCATAGTAAGAGGCACATTGAACCTTAATTTTAAGCTTGAAAGGTCTCCACTGATGAAGTCCACGCTCCGTCCAGCACAGATCCAGGTCCAAAACCCCGAGAGCTTTCAGCTCGAACTCCAGAATCGTTTTGAGTGCCTAGGGAGCTCCGTGGATGAATACAGCAACGGGATCGTGGAAGCTGTCCATACGGTCGGGTCTAAGTTTTTCAAGACCCGTCGTACAGATAGAAACAAAAAGCTCTCTGATCCTACCCTCAAGCTTATGAAGGAGAGGCGTGAGAAAATCCTGCAGTCTTCAGATCAGGCGTGCAAATACCGGCAGCACAATAGACAGATCTCTAAATCCTTGAAAAGAGACCTCCGCCGCTTTAATACCGAGCGTATTAAAGACACGATCGAGCGAAATAAAGGCTCCAAGGTGTTTTTTAGGGAATCTGGCTATTGGGCACAGCCAACTCACGAAACAGAAAACCGGAGCTTCTGAGGGAGCTAGATCGCGACATTCTATGGGCAGTACACATCAATCAGCAAGCCCGTTGCGAGTCTAGCGAACGACCCAAGAGCTAGATTTGACGATTTCCAGCCCCCCGAACAAGCCGGATTCCGAAATGGCTTTAGCACCGTAAACCACATACATACGCTGCGGCAGGTTATACAGAAGACCGAAGAGTATAACCTGCCTCTCTGTTTAGCGTTACTTGCGAGACTTGGGCTGTACTGCAGTCTCTCCAACGGTGCCAGATCGAGTACAAGTACATTGAGCTGTTAAAGTGTTTATACAAAAACGCCACCATGTCAGTCCATCTTCAGGATCAGACCTCGAAACCAATCCTTCTCCAGCGCGGCGTGAGACAGGGAGACGTCATTTCTCCAAAACTGTTCACTTCTGCGCTGGAGGGATGATGTCTTCATGGTTCTGGACTGGAGGGGGCTGGGCATCAACGTTAATGGCGAGTACATCACTCACCTTCGGTTTGCCGACGACATAGTGGTCATGGCTGAGACCATAGAGAGCCTCATTAAAATGCTCGATGACGTCAATAGAGCTTCCGAAAGAGTGGGTCTAAAAATGAACATGGACAAAACCAAAGTCATGGTGAATGCCCATGTAACACCCACTCCTATCAAGGTCGGAGACTCTACACTCGAAGTTGTAGACGATTATGTCTACCTGGGACAAACGGTCCAGTTGGGTAGGTCCAATTTCGAGAAAGAGGTCAACCGTCGAATCCGACTCGGCTTGGCGCCGTTTGAGAAGTTGCCTGGTATCTTCTCGTCCAATTTACCGCAGTGTCTCAAGACAAAAGTCTATGACCAGTATACAAAGGTTATAATGTAAGACAAAATTGTAAAAATATTTCTTATTTAAGTAACGATGTCAACCTTTATGAGAGAAAATAAACAAATTTTGATTTTGATTTTCAGTATGTGTTGCCAGTGATCACCTATGGGACCGAGACGTGGTCGCTCACAATGGGCCTTATCAGAAAGCTCAAAGTCACCCAAAGGCACTGACCTCTATTATAGAAGTACGCTGGACTAAACATACTATATGAAATGACAGTTGATTTTTGTGCTGATTCAAAGCGCCCCGCTCGAGCGTATCAGGAACTAAAATTGACACATTTAGAGATAGGATACTACCAATATTTATAAAAATTAGGTAATACTAATATATTTGACTGGAAATATTATAATATTGTTACTAATATATCAGTATTAGTGATATTTTTAAATAACACTAATATCAAAATAGTAGACTTGGCAAGGCGTATCAATCTACTGTATTGACTTCTCGTAGTATGTTAGAACTAAATATCTCATATTTGTATTGGTGATGAATATTATATGAATGCCTAATAATCAGTTATAATATGTTCAATAGCAATGTGTAATACTAAATTCTGGAATCATCATCATGATCATCCACGGTCCGACTTCGCCCACTGCTGAGCACAGGCCTCTCTCTTGTACCAATCACTACGTTCCTGAACCTGGAATTAATTCTGGAACAATATCATGATAATTATAATTTTATTAACAAATGTTTTGAAGTCAAACAATTTATTATCTGCATCTGAAACAGAGCTGAAAACTGATTTCAGCGGGGGTTGGCTCATCTCGATAACTTATTTTCATTACTTTATTAAATATATATATTTATTTAGGTATGTATCATATAATATTTAGATCAGATTTAAACAATGCACCTGCCATGTTATCTCTTCGCCACCCTTGGTTGACTGGTAGAGAATGCCTAAGGCATTAAGTCCGCCATTGTACCTTTGTGCATGAAGTTTAAATAAATAAATATAAGTCTTCACCTTCCTGGAATGCGATGTCACTCTTATTTGCACCTTAACACTACAGAGACAAGATCTCAGCGACGAGAGTGAAAAATACGTCCGTTGTAAATGATTATCCATCTCATTTATTATTATTATTATATAAATGATGTTCCCTTCACGAATCCGATGGGCGTACAACTAGTGTACTTGAGCGAGGAGATACTTGCTCAAATGTGATAGTTTTTAGGATAAGTTGTTAGCCTAACCCCATATTTAAATCTCACTGATCTGACAGTAATGCGCTATAACTTTACTAGCACGCTATCCACTAGTTTATAGCTTGCAATCTGACTGAAAATATTTTTAGTAACCTTTACAGCAATTATTCTATTACTTAAAAATTAATCATAATAAAAATAACTGTTTTTTTTTCTCTTACGTATTAAATTATTCTCTCGATCGATAAAACCCATAAAAGTATTTCACCGAAAGCTGTGCCCCATCTCTAATATTAGTTCCATGCGCCTCTCATGTTAATTCACGTTGCTATCAGCGCCAAAATGGCGATAATCAAATGTCTTCATTTTGTCATCGTTAATATGAAGTCCAGTGTACAATGTATGATAGAGGTCAGTGCCCAAAGGGCAATGGAGAGGGTTATGCTCGAAATTTCCTTGCGTGATCACGTCAGAAATGATGACATCCACAGGAGAACCAAAGTTACCGACATAGCCCGACGAATTACCAAACTTAAGTGGTAGTGGGCAGGGCACATTGCTTGCAGAACGGATGGCCGATGGGGCCGAAAAGTTCTGGAATGGCGACCGCGAACCGGAAGACGATACGTTGGAAGGCCTCCCACTAGGTAGACTGGTGACCTGGTTAAGGTTGCGGGAAGGCGCTGGATGCGAGACGCACGGGATCGGTCAATGTGGCGACGCCTGGGGTAGGCCTATGTCCAGCAGTCAGCCCTGCAGCAATCTGTTATAGTTTTAATATCAATTCACATCATCTTCATCATTTCAGCCAAAAGACGTCCACCGCTGGACATAAGACTGCCCCAAGCGTCGCCTGTGCGGTTCACATCCACCGGATCCTTGACTAGATCATCGTTCCACATAAAGCCTTTTATAAAATATGAGCCTTGAATGAAACTATCGAGTATCATTCATGAAAAAGAAGTTTTGTAAAAAACAAAATTACATGCAGATTTTTGCAGTGGGATCATAGATTCATAAGAGAAAGAATATTACACGGGAGCGAAGCCTCGGGAAAAAGGAAGTTACTTATAACTCCAGAATGCCATATTGAACACCTATAGGCAGACAATAAAGTGGCCGGGTGTGAGTGCTCTCCGATAGATATGATTGATTGAACAACTTACCACTTCTGATTGATATGTTTCACTTCGTTCTCCACTGAAATGAGCCGTGACTTCTCCGAATAATAATTTATTTCAAGAAAGAATAAATAAAAGTGTTTCTGCCATCCGCCTTTATTTATTTACGTTTGTTTTTTATTCGAATAGAGAAGTATTTTTCGTGGGCTGTTATTTTATTAAACTATCTTCTGTCAGTGGCTTTGCCCGCGTGGCAGTCAAAAATATATAAATATCATCATCATTTTATAATACTTGGGGTCGGTGCAACACGTATTCCTCTTCCATACCATCTTGTCCCCCGTCACGCTATTACTGACTCCCTTTTCTTTCATATCACTCCTCACACAGTCCATCCATCTCTTTTTTGTCCTTCCCCTCCCTCTCAATCCATCCACATTTATATTCACAAATTGAGAAACATTAATTCTAAACATTAAATTTTATGGTCGCAGTTTCAATTCATCCATCATAAATCACAACGATGCCAGCGCCATATTTCAACTTGAGTGCTATCCGCTATGAGTCAGACTGATATAGTGAGTCCGTCAGCGTTGACGTCGTCAACATTGGATACATCGACGGCGAGCAGCCATCGACTAATCACTTTAAAGGCTTCTATCGGTCGGCGCAGGCTCAACTTACAACTGCGTTAACTCGTATATCGATAGCTAACTTTTGTCAGCAGCTTCGTCTGCGTGCAAATCGGATCGGGAACATACTTATTTATTTATTGCACTCCAACGAAACAGAAACATTGATAATAAATTAATCAAAACTGATTATAGTATTATACTTCAGCAAACTTTTCACTTACAGGTGTGCACAGCACTTACATAGTTTAGTTTTACTTCTGTTAAACATCTTTTTTAAATTTTATTTTACGATAGGCTTGCGTTTGACCACTATCTTGTCAAATGAATAAAGTCATAATCAGAAAAAAAACAATAATAATAAGAAATTGTGCCGATAGTCGTGACTGCCTATGGCATATGCCAAGAACCTCGACGAATACCTATTTGGGCAGTTGGTTCGAAGGCTTGATCCAGAATGCGGTCACAAATCTAGGACCTCTGAGGTCCTAGACAAGTGTCATTCTATCATCGAAAGCGTGGCGATAGCGATTGTCAAAAAGGAAAAATTGTATGGGATTGACAAGCGATATCGAAAAATCACGTGATCAATGCCTTACATTTTGAAATTTTGGCTATCGCCTTCGCTGACATCGAACGCCACTTGGGAGCCTCATGAGTTCATGACACGACGCGTATAGTTAGGAGGTTCGTCTCTCAGAAGCCCTGTTCCCGATACCGGTGCAATTTTTTTGTTATATTTGATTTATAAATATATTTATAAATAGAATGAATAAGAAAGACAATTAAATAAAGTACATAACAATAAAAAGATAAAATACACAGAATTAATTAATAATCACTAATAATATACAATACAAAACATAAAATACTATCGGGATAAAATTATGTCTTAACCCTTAATCTACCTACACTTAAAATATCCGTTACGCTATTTAATTTACGTTTGCCCTCCACTTGTGTAGACTAGCTGTTTTGCATTGTATATTAAACTAGCTATCCCACGTGTAACGGCTAGAGCTGCGCAGGGTAGCCGGCACAGGCCGCTAACTTGTAGGTAAGTAGGTTGATGCAAAGAAAACAGCTGGACTAGTTAATACATATATTTAGATAATCTAAAGTTAGCTCAGCTAGGTCGCGGGTACGTGGTCACAATAGTTCTGCACCGATAACCATCACTAAGTTAAATACAGAATAAAGGGCACCGTCCCTTGGCATCACGTGGTAGACGCGGGGACCTGTCAGCACAGGCTCAGCGGTAGGCCGCCGGAACTGGAGCGGCTAGTGTTTCGCAGGGTAGGCTGCGCAGGCACCGGCTCGCGTGGCGGTAGGCCGCAGTTAGGCAGGGTAGACCCGGGTAGCATGCGTAGGCACAGCAGTAGTCGGGGCAAAGGTCAGCCCCCTGGACAGCACGTGGTAGACGTGGGGACGCGCGACGGTATGCCGCATGGACTGTGGCGACTAGGGCTGCGCAGGGTAGGCTGCGCAGGCTGCTACATTCTACACGGTGGACCCTGGAAGCACCATAGGATGCGCATGTGCAATTAGCAGCAAGCCGCATGCGATGTACTAGCCTCTTTCCCTCTTTAAGCCAAGGAACGGTGTGGGAAACATTGTAGGTGAAAGCTCAGCACATCGCAGCGGTTTACAGGTAAGAAAACTTGCAAACATAGCAAGCACATTGACAGATGCAAAATTAGGTTAAGTATGAACACGCTAGCATTTAATAACATAAGTAAACGTGATCACTTATAATAAAACACGGAGGCACAGATAATCAGGTACAATCAAACTAATGTGAAACTCACCCTGAACTGGTGCCCCACCAGAGTCGTGAGGATCGTAAGATAGTTGTTCGGCTTCACCACTGGAATCGAAATGACAGCAGTGATGGCGTTCCGGAAAATTAGAGTTGTTCCTTGTTTTTAGAGATGAGGCTATTAACCATAATAACTTACTAATTTTGATATTTAGTATTAATCGACTTTTTTCAGTTGAGATCCTCACAACGCTACACACGCGGCACTTTGCTCTCGTCAACTGGTTACCTACCTATTCTTTTTTTTCGTGGAGAAATGCTAATGCATACTGCGCTATCACGGGGAGATAGCGCAGTTATGTGGGACTCTGAGCCACTAAAACTCCACGGTGTCCTCCTGTGCCGCTTATGGTGGGAACGCGTAAGCGTACATCCCCGAACCTGCCGCGGCTGTCCGTCTTCGGACCCTCCTCTGGGGTTTTACCCCCCATCACCGGCGCTCCAGAACACACTGTACGCCGTGACCACCCCAGGGACCAAACCAGCACATGGGTGCCAGACGCCCCTTGTGACCCCTTGGTTCCCCTGTGACGGGTCAAATAGTGGCCCCGTCACCTACCAGTTTTCGGCCGCAGGGTATATGGCCAACGCTATATCGACACTCCTCCTCCCCTGCAGCCACACCGCGTCCGCCATCAGACGGTGACGACCCCGTGCAGGCCGCGGAGGGTAGGGCGAGCGGCGCACCGTTATACCGGCACTCCTCTCCCGCCGCGGCCTCCAACCCTCAGCCGCGATGCCTACAATACCACATCGCGGCCCGCCTCAGTTGCGATGGCTCCCATACGGCACCGCAACCTACTTAATGGCCGCTACGGCGTCGGCTTATCGGCAAAAGCCCTGACGAGCGGCCCATCCTCGGATTCCTCTTCGCTTCACCGTGGTTGTCCAAGCCACGACTATTGAGCCCCCCCCGCCTCGACAATGAGGGAACCCACCGGTGCGGTACCTACCTACCTTACCCTAGCTACCCTACATACATGAATGTTGCGTAACTCTAACCGCTCACGCAGCGCGCGCAACGGAAGCTCTCAAAAAGGAATAATTTTGCTCGTTTTTGCAACACTTTTCATTTATGCTCCGCTCCTATTGGACGTAGCGTGATGTTATATAGCCTAAATCCTATAACCTGCCTCGATAAATGAACTATCCAACATAAAAAGATTTTTTTCAATTCCAAACAGTAGTTCCTGTAATTAGCACGTTCAAACAAAAAAACTCAGCTTTATAATATTAGTATAGATGTACTTACTCCCTACCCGTAGAGTCATGGCGTACATTTGAGTTGATTTGACCACATACCGACGCCACAATCTCATACCTATGTATTTGAAGATTTCCTGAATAGTTTCCAGGGTCCTATCAATCCTTTCCGGTCACTAGTAATCGATATTAAACCGCACAAGGAAGGATTTTAACACCCGTCTACATAATTAATATAATTTCCACTTTCCTTGGCAACCGAGGACAAGGGGGTTTCCCCTATACTCTATAATTTATGAGACGGAAATCGGATCTTGGTATCCCGAGAGAAAACGGATTTTCTTAAGGGAAGCTGTAAAGGGTGACTGTGCACTGAACCTTAAATAAATTAGAGGTCTATCAGTTAATCAGATAGTAATCTGATAAACTGTTTACTTTTTTTGATAAAATCACGGTTTCTATATTTACGGCGAGTATCTGCCAAGCTGTTGGGTTTACCGCTGACAATGGCTATTCGGGTTCAACCTTTTATTGTTTTGTGGGCCACCAAGAATAAAGGGCTTACCAAGATGTCTCGGAGGCCACCGTTAGAGATGATAGTATCAAAACTCTCCATACAAAATACATACCGAGCATGACAGTGAGAGCCCGTGACTTTTGTCTGTATTCAGTCAAGACGACGACACTTTTCCACAACCTTGAAGGAACAAAACGCACACACACTTCACACCCGCGCGATCCAAAACTTAGATGTTTTTAGTACTTGCCTTCTTATTCGTTGGCTATAAAATCAAAAGCTATAGATTAAAATTTAGATAATTTAATTGTGTATTTGTGTGATTGTTGTTTGTTTGTCCACGTTAAAATTTACTTTACAAATTAATTACACTATGATAGATAAAATTAACAAACAGATCACATTATTAGGAACATGGTTTAGTAAAAGGTCAGCGTGCACTACGGTATTTGTTCGCTCAAATTTTTCAGGTGAAACAGATAATAATCCCTAGGACTTTTATCCGCCTTGCGTGTTAGTTATGATTCAGTACGTGGATTTAAAACCGCGCGAAACCCAGCAATGCGTGCTAAGCCTAATATACAAACTAGACATAAAATAAATGGGTAGGTTCAAACTTGAAATTTAGTTGCGATTAAAAGAGTGCTTACTCTGATTTAGAACTTTTTTTACATTTAAAATATTTGCATAGAGAAAAACAAAACAATCTGTAACCAAAGACTTCCTCATTCGAAATTCAAGTCAACGAGGATCTCCGAAATTGTTCACGTGACAAAAAAAAAACAAATGGCCCAGCTTTGTCTAAAGAGATCTAACTTACATAATTTATTTTTCGCGGCAACTTTACATAAACATCTGAGTAGATTGTTAGCTGGGAAGAAAGTTTCCTTATTTGTTTGTAAAAATAAAAATGGCTTATCATTGTTTATTTTCAAAATGTTATTTTCGGGCCTACTATATCAACAAAAGAAATCATTTGCACCGTAGACAGAGAACGGTCTGTCTACGATTTGCACGTTGATTTGTCATTGAATGTGTCAAAAGCCATCACGTCTGACACTTTTTTAAGCTACCGACCTAAGTCCGTTACTAAAACGTTTAAAACATTATCTGGCCTTATTTTAAAAACATTTTAAACCTTAATTTTATTATGGGTTGGCATAATTCCGTCATGGTATGACTTTTTAAACATAGTTCCGTGGGGTGCCGGACGTAAAGAACAGCACTAGATATGGAATGTTGTTATTCTTTACGTCTTCCCGTGGGTGTCGTAAGAAGGGACTAAGGGATTAACTTAACAGAGAATGAGGAGCAGCATTATCTGTGCTTTGTAACAACCATATTGCGATCGTCAACCTGTCTGCCAAGTGTGGTGATTATGGCAAACCAAACCAAATGAAAAAAACCGGCCAAATGCGAGTCTGACTCGCGCACTGAGAGTTTCGTATAAGCAGCTGCATTCACCAAAATAAATAGGTAACATTACTAACGTTCATAAACAATGAAAGCACCGAAATTTGTTCTAAACTAAGGCACAAAATTAAATTTGCCGTTCGAAAACTGTTGCCCCCATACATCAATAAACATTTTTTTTACTTTTTCAAGTATATTTTGAAGAAAGAAAGCTGTGTTAGTTTTCCTTTTAATTTATACTACAGCCGTAAATGTTTTCACATATATAAAAGCAACTATTTACCTGGCAGTGGGGACCCTTGACTCTCACGAAAAATATATATGAATTTTAAAACTAGTTTTCAAATCCCTGTCCACTAAATCGGAGCGGAGTTCTTATGCAATTCGATTGGTTGGCTCCGCAATTCTTTTCTCCGCTCCGCGCAAAGGCAGCCTTAAAGCTGTATAATTACAGCGAATGCACACATGGCGCCGCACGCGGAGATGAGTTTAACTATCTATAATCATACAATTAAAACAGTTTTTATAAATAACGCTTTCAGCGCTATTTTTAACAGTCATAAACATTTTTAATATCTTGGCTGTGAAACTGTGCCAAATGCATTTTTCGCAACAGCTCTACATGTGTAACTACATAAGGTAGTTAAATTCTAAAATCAGAAAGAATGAAACACGGTTGGCACCAACCACAAAGATACAATTGAATGAAACATGTGTTTTGGCAACAAAACTCCAGTTCAGCTTGAATGCTAGAAAACTAATGCCTGCCACTGCTTTTCAAGTGAACCTATCGTGAGTAGTGTTACATCATTCTGCTTCGCTTATACCAATATATTTAAAACAAGTAAAATTATTTATTGGTTTAACAAAAGCTCGTGGCTATATAATAACAGCCGCATGGGTTTTTATTAAAGGTTAAGCACTGCTTGCCAGGGTTGGTCCGTAGATGATTCGTCCAAAGTTGACTCGGAAAGCACGTTAGCCGTCAATTCCAGCTATTATTTGTACCTACATCTTTAACAGCCGTTACATTGTATGATGACCATGTACTACTTTGACATGAGCGCGGTTTGCCTGGATAAGCTTGATAGGCTACGGAGCTCTCTCTCCCACCCTTCCTTCTTATCTCATACCTCACTTTCAATATCTTTGTACTTCACACGCTATAGGAATCTGCGTTCGTCTCACAATCTTCTCTTGCTTTATCCTTCTCATACTTCTAGTGTTATTCATTCGCCCTTTCACATTATGTTCATTCTTCTCTGGAATGCGCTTCCTCTTGATAACAGCACGTGGCCGTCCAGCCAAAATGCGTCTCAATAAACCTCCTTTATATTAATTAATATAAATATTTATAGGTATTTGTGTTTTTATTATAATTATAATATTGGATAAAGTCTTGTAATGTTGGCTGGTGGGTTTAATAACAATTAAAAAATTATTGGACAATGTCTTGTCATGTTGGCTGGTTGTTTAAATAACAATTAAAAAAACATCGTCGCCGAACATCTGCAATACCAGGAGCATCGCAAAAGCTTTGACAATCCGGAGACAAAGGTTAAATATCTCTTTTATTGATGTATTATCTGTACATCGGCACTCATACTTTCAAACAGCGATTTGGTGACTTTCGTAGTAGTACTACTCCAAACGAACTACCAAGCGTCTCTGTTCCCTGCGTATAATACGTCAGCATTCAAAGCAATGCAAATAGGCGTCTGTTCGGCTCGCTTGTTCTGTCATAGACTTCACCCATCGTTTTTCATAAAGCGAAATCGAGATCAAGAGTAGGTTCATCAAAAAAAAAACTACAAACGCCCGTATACCTCAAAAAGAAAACAAAAAATTTGATGCTAAGCTGTTTGACATCCTATAAATAAGTTAGGAGACGCTCACAGTTCCCAATACCGGTATTGCCTCTCACCATTGTGTAATAAATCCTTTCAGCTAATCGCCTTTTACTATACGATCCCTTGTGGCGGGTTACCAAATCATATTATCCTTCTCACGGCTTACAGTCACCTCTTTGTATCATGTTACCCAGGTAGATACGATACTGACCAATGTCTAACCTGACCAGGGGGGTGACCATAAGCTCTTAGAGTAATGTTATTTTGAGTGTGTGTAAGGGACAGATGCATACATTGTACACATCTGTCCCACACACTCATGGTCGCCCCCCTGCAATATCTGAAGACTGACTAGGACTAACTAATCGAGTTTCCCAACCTGAAGTTCAAAAATCATTGAAACATAGAGATACGGTCAGGAACGAAAGGTTTTAACTCAAAATACATAATAATAATAATATTAACCTGTAACTGTCGGACTGTAGGGCAACTGTACTGTAGGGCTCTTATCGTACAGAGAAGGCACGAGCGTTGATCACCACGCTTGCTCAGTGCGGTTTGGCGTTTGCTAACCGCATTTTGCAAACGTTTATATTAATTACCAGCTTCTGCCAGCGGTTTTGTCCGCGTAAAAAGTGTTTTGTCAACCCAAAGAAACATTATACTGGGATGAAAAGTACCATATGTGCTATTCCAGACTATAATCTATCTCTGTACCAAATTTTGTTCAAATTCGTTCAGCAATTCTGGCGTGACTGAGTAAAAAACTTACATCCACACTTCCACACACAAGTCTATCCAAACTTTCACATTTATAATATTAGTAAAATAAATCCTGGTTGCCTCACAATGTTTTCCTTCACTGTGATCAGATATAGTAAATATATATATATTTTTTTTTTTCAATTAGTTTTCTCGGTAAGTTGAAATGGTCACCTGTCCACGGACCGACCTCGTCAAGCGTTGCTTTACCTTGAAGATCGACCCATGCGGCTGTTATTATTTAGTCACGAGTTCCTTAAAATTATCCTTACATAGTATAAAACAAATTCGCCTCCCGCTGTCTGTCTGTCCCTATGTATGCTTAGACCTTTAAAACTTCGCAACGGACTTTGATGCGGTTTTTTTAATAGGTAGAGTGATTAAAGAGAAAGATTTATATGTATAATACACGCGGGCGAAGCCGCTTGCAGAAGCTAGTTATAAATAAACTATTAATGTTGCATGAAATACAGAAATGTAAGATACAAATAGTATCAAACAAAACAATGTAGATTATAACCGCAGTACCCATTCGGTTTATGTCCATCATATCTGTACCCGCACCGCTAGCCTTATTGTTATTATTTCCTTAGCCAGAATTCTCTTCATATTCATAGCTACAAAATTATGTATTTATCAAATTAATACAACAGAACAAGGCAGGCCTTTTGAATAGAACTGACATGTAACAATATCTCGTGAGAAATGCGTTTGTGAACTGATAATATTCACTAAATAATTAATTGGGGCCTTGGGGTGAATATTATTATCTGAATAAATAAAATAATACATAAAAAAACTTTAAACTTAGATTTGTTTAGTGGTGGATACTGGCCTCCTCCAATAGTTGCCAGACTTTTCTTATCTTCGCTTTCTTTGTCCAGTCTTCTCCAGCATATTTTTTTATTTCATCTATCCATCTATCTATATATATAAAAGCGAAAGGTGACTGACTGACTCACTGACTGACTGACTGATCAATCAACGCACAGCCAAAACTGCTAAGCCTAGAAGCATACAATTTGGCAGAAAGATTCCTCAAGTGACGTAGCAAAACAAGCAAGATGAGTATGAGCTTGCTTGGGCATGTCATTTATGAACAGTATGAATAAATGAGGACCCAGCAAGGAGCCCTGTGGCACCCCTGCAGGTATAGGTCTAGGTTGGGATACAGTATCGCCGATATGTACCATTATGTGTACACCTATCAGTCAAATACGCCTGGATAACTTTAACAAGTCCAATAGGTACCTACATCACACATTAATAGCTTGTGTAAAAGGTCTGCATGCCAAACGGCATCAAAAGCCTTTTCTACATCAAGCAACATCATACCCGTATATTTACCCATGTTAAGGTTGTGCGTGATGTGCTCTGCGACCCTGGCCAGTTGCTGCGCTGTTGAATGAGCCTTTCTGAAACCGAACTGCTCAGGCAATAGCAGATGGTTTGTGGCTTTAGCTAAGCGCGCCGATATTATTCCTTCAAATAATTTTCCCAGAGATGGGAGTAGACTTATAGGTCGATAGCTACTTGGTGTAGCTTCATCTTTACCTGGTTTCTTAAATGTTTTAATTTTGGCTCTTTACCAGGCAGAGGAAAGTAGCCAATTGCCAGACAACCATTAAAAACTTTTGTTATAAATACTAAGCATTTACGTGAAAGATTTTTTAGTAAGCAGTTGTGTATACCATCGATACCCGGCGACTGACGATTTTTGAGATTCCTATTTGATTTGATAACCTCTCTTGGACGCACGAGATTTGGGGGAGTAAAATTTTTAATGTTATCAAGTTTGATTGATGACTCATTGACGGCATCCTCCGTAATATTATCACTAGGCCAGTTCATAGTCAGACTCATATTATTATGAAGTGTCAGCAAGTACCTCGCACTGTTCAGCTGGTGATGCAGTCAACTGGCCACTTTCATACTTTAAAGGAGGAATCACTGACGGCTTATAGCTCAGAGATTTAACAACCCGCCAGATATCGGTAGATGGATTATCAATTTGGGCAAGTTTTTCATTATATATTTTGTCATTATATATTTGAATTTGGTATTTTATTTTTGTTTTAAGAATGTTTATATCTTTGTTTATTTGCATCTTAGTTATAGGATTCGTTTCTTTTGCAGCCATTTTTCTAAGTATGTTTTTATTAGAAATTAAGACTTTGTCGCGCCTTGGCAAGGTGTAACGCTTTATAGATGAAGGACCCGATGGAACGTTTATTTCACGACTCATTAGAATGGCAATTTGAAGTTGTTCAACTGCTTTATCTATACTATTTATAGAATTATATGTAGTAGATGTTAATGAGATATTTTTATCCAAGTAAGACCTGTACTCAACCCAATTTGCTTCTGAATATCTATATAGTTTAAAACTATGACAGGTAAAGTCACCACCCACTGAAAAAACACTGGAAGGTGATTGGATGATAATGCTGACAGAGTGCGAAGTTCAGACACGGACGTGACATTTTGGCTGAAAAGTAAATCAGGTGTAGAAGGAGTATGTGCGTGATGTAATGTACCAATGTTGGAGATGAAGGTCCATAGACTTGGTAATCATGGAGTACCATATGATAAAACAGTACCGTACCGCGGGAGTTGTTTTGATCACATCGCCAGTACTCATGTTTAGGTCACCCATGATTAACACTTTTGTCCCTAAATCAAATAATATATCCAAATCTCTGGAAGCCAAAGGATGATTTGGTGAATTATAAGCGCACACAATAATTATGTTGCTCTCAGGTGACGTCAAGCGGATTCCTACACATTCAAGGTTATACGTGGGAGGAATAAATATTGATGTATTAGGAATATCATTCTTTACTAAGATAGCGACCCCCTGACCAGTGCCATTCGATCCCTTATCACTTCGGTAACAAGTGTATCCAGGCGTATCTAACGTACAGTTTTCACTCAGTCTTGTTTCACATATTGAGATAATGTCGACACAATATTCGCTGGTTAAAACTAATAATTCAGAAAGTTTAGAACGGAGCCCATCAGCGTTCCAATATAAAAAAGAAGTTCATTTGCAATATTATACATATTGACCAAGATGAGTTAGTATAAGTATAACCTTGTCCATCATGTTATCACAGGCAATAAATTCATCTTTAATAGATTTTATAGTTTTAAGGATACACAGCATTTCTGACGTGGTGTCATCAAGAGGCGCGTCGTGCGCTGGTAGATCTTTAGAAACCTTATTATTTGTAGAGGAGTAAACTTTGGTTTTGAGCTGTTCTTGTGTAGTTTTGATTTTTTCTTGCCGAACATGTAAAAGTTGTAGATAGTTTTGGCGCTCTTTGCAATGCCGGAAGTTTGCCGGGTGATCTTCGTCACATTTACAACATTTGGCTGGTTCCATACGATTACTCTTGGGACATTCGGTGGTAAGATGGGCTTCAGTACACTTGACGCAGCGAGGTTTTAAATTGCAGTTATGAGAAGAGTGTCCAAATGCTTGGCATCGGTAGCACTGTGTTCCATACATATTTTTATTATGAAACTTGACGATCCGAACAGCACAGTTGCTTAAATATTTTATAGATTTAAACTTGGACACGTCGGCACCAGCTTGCAGTTAAACTAGATATGGTGGGCATGATGCATCTCTGCCCTCAGCCACTTTCATTTTGCGAACCTTGACGTTAGGGAACCCATTAGATGCTAATTCTTCTGATAGGTGATCTTCGACATACTCGGAAAGGCCGAAAACGACGACCTTAGGCATCTTTTCATCTTTATAAGAGAAGGTGTGATACGGAATGCTTTCTGAGCGGTGACCCTCCTTTAGTGCTTGATGGCCATCTGATGTGTGAGGGTTTACAGAGACTTTGTTGTTACCCTTCTATTCCAGGTGAAACTCTTTGGTGTAACGTAAAATCGGGAAATCAATGTCTTAATCTATGAGTGGGTCCATTCAGGTTTTAGATTAATAAAAATAGGAGGTATCTTACCCGCTTTCTTGATTGGGGTAGCTATACTGCTGCGGCTATGCGTTTGCAGAGGATTGTGAGATAAATGTTCCATTGATAGCTTACTGAACCTGTTGGTGGTGTTCACAGGTACTTCAGGTTTCAGTCTTGTAGGGCGCGCAGGTCGTTTCGGTATATTCCATACAGCGGGCTCAATTTCATCAATCTCGATCGGGCGCTTTGCGGCAAGAGATGGATTGAAGAAACTTCTTGTAATAAATTTGTCCATATTGACTTGCGTGCAATCGATACTATTTATCGATAACAGGTAGAGACAAAGATGACGTAGAAGAGGGGATAGCCTGGATAACGTGCGACGACAACAAGCGCGCGCGCCTTACTGAACCGCTCACAATGGGCCTCATTAGAAGGCTTAAAGTCAACCAAAGGGCAATGGAGAGGCCTTTTATCAGCGTTTCCTTGCGTGATCGAATCAGAAATAAAGACATCCGCAAGAGAACTAAGCAACATAGCCCAAAGAATTGCCAAACTTAAGTAGCAGTGGGCAGGGCACTGCTCGCAGAATGGATGGCCGTTGGGGCCGAAAAACTATAGACTGGCGACCGCGTACCGGAAGACGTAGCGTTGGAAGGCCTCCCTCTAGGTGGAGCGACGACTTGGACAAGGCTGCGGGAGTTCGGTGGGCGCGAAACGCACAGGACCGATCAGTGTGGGGACGCCTGGGGGAGGCCTAAGTCGTGTGTCAGTGGACGTCTTTCAGCTGAAATGATTGAAATGTCACGTACATTTGGCATTTCGATCATCGCTATCGCTGATAAAATAAAACTCTGTCTAGCGACTCACGCTATGAATACTCAGTACTCGAAAGGGTATCGATGTGGTAAGAATTTTTGGGCCAAACGAAACAGGCGCTGCCTTACCTCGATCAAGATCTGTTTCTTTTGCGACAAGGCCTTTTTGGCCACAAGCAAACATCTTTGAGTTCAGATAGTAAGGCAACAACAATAAAAGGCACAATTGACGTTCGAGTGTTCGAGAGCCGAGATCTATTATTTGCATGATTAAAATAAAACTGTTGGCCAAGATTAAGAAGCTTATGAATAAAAGTGGTATTTTCTGCATGAGTGGTATTCTTCTTCGCAGATCTTTCATTGCTGAAGATCGTGAGTACATTCGATGTGTTTCCAACAACGGTCTTCTGCAGTGAAGATTTCTCGGTGCATGCTGTTTCCACAACCTGCTAAATTGCATCTAACAATTGGCCTAAAATATACACCATGAAATGTACACCTTACTCACATTTGTTAATTTAATTTTTAACATAGGTAATACGGCTAAAATCCAATTACATTAAAGACATAATTATATTGAACATACTTGTAAAATAAGAATATATAAACATCACAGTCATACGCCCATCTCACAATACACGAGACATTGCAAGAACGAAGTATATTGTAAATCTTTTAACGAAGATTTGATATACTATTCGTTGTTCCACCAATCCCAAAATCCAAACAGCAGATTCAAGATATAGACACAAGCTCACACATTAAAATAATCTACAGTTCATGAAATAAATCTTGCAGCTTATAGAATGGTGTTTGGCATCAAATCACAAGGGATTTCATCGGGCAAGCTTCCAATCTCGGGGCCAACATAATGATTCCACACAATGACTGATATTGCCTTTACTATAGCGTCAGTTGATGCATTGCTTACTGTATTGATTTATCGTTTGTTTACTAATGGAACAATGAATGGTTTGGTGTAGTTAGAATAACACTGAGCAGAAACGTATAGTTTATATGCGTTAAAGCTTCCATTCCTTATAAGTACGTGTATAGATACTTATAGTAGACATAACTGTAACTGCATTGTCGACATAATCACCCTTTTATATAAAAATCTCGACTGTGGAAATGGAAATTAGCATTCGTTTGTATTGGGAAATGCGATGATTGTTGAGGGACATTAAAAAAATTGTTTCAATATTAACAAAAAACACAAAAATAAATCGAGATATATTATGAATCTGGATATTCTTTCAACCATTTATACATGTAATTTTGACAACACAAAGTGTAAGAGTACTGTTGTGTCAACTGGTAGTTTAAACGACTCCTGGTCCTGTCTAACTATGGACATTTGTATACATTAGCTACATAAAAAGTTATCGTCTAGTTCAGGAGGAGTTTCAGTACAAATAACATTTTACATGAATGAGGCACAACTGGATCCATTCATATAGCCAAATTATAATCCTCCGTGCTTTGAATTTTATTAGAATATTGAAGAACTCATTCATAAATTTGAAATATATATTGAAAATGATAAAAAACGTTAAAACCAAAAGCATCATGCCATTGAACTTGATAAGTTTCCAACTGGCATTTCTTGTATAAACTTCTAAACTATATTATGAAAATGTATACCGCATTTTTGTTGAAAAAGCTGTGATTAATAAATAAATAATAATAAAATTGATCAAAAGGTCATAAAAGATGATTTCACCGAAATACTTCATTCAAATGCCATGTCATTTCAATTCAACATTTAAAATATACACTATCGTACTAATCATTTAAATTCTAAATATTCCATTAAATATTTTACTCTCCTTAGACATCAGAATATCAGATTCAAATGAATGTAAAATTCAAATACGTTTCTGTCCATTGATGTTTTTCAAAGTCAAAAATAAGCCACGCATTATTTAGACAGAGTGCAGTGGTGGCCCAGTGGTATTAACCGCGACTTACAAGTTGTAGGTCATAGGAAGGCGCTTTCAATCAATCAATTCAATCAATTATCAATTAATCAATTTTTTTTTTATTTCACATAGGCCTACATGGGCACTTATAAAACGTCGACAAAAGGTGCACGGTTCGGGTTGGTCGTTTCCTATGGAGAAGAACCGGCAAGAAACTCCATGGTTACTCTTTTAAAAATGGTTTGGTTTTACAATATTTCCATGTTACAGCATTAGTACTTAGACATGGGAGGACAACGTAGGCCCGACTTATGACAATAAGTCGTAAGAAACTAAAAAAATAAAATAAAAGGATTATATATTTTATAAAAAAAGTTAACAAATGTTAACTAGCATCTAGAAAGCCTACAATGTTCACACATTCACAAAACAATCGGTAAAAGAATCTATACAAAGGTAAATAAAAATAGTATTACATGACTTTATTTTGTGTGTATTACTTCATCACCACTTCTCACAAAAACGGTGACGGAAAACATCGTAAGGAATCCGGCATGACCTAGAACCATAAATTCTTAGACATGTGACATCCACCAACCCGCACTGGGCCCGCGTGGTGGATTACGGCCTATCTCCACTCACAGAGAGGAGGCCTGTAACACCCAGCAGTGGGCAGATTAAAAGGCTGATTATGATGATGATGATTATTTAGCCACACTTTTTTATTTTTATAATAAATAAGTGCCTAATAGATTTAAAAATTAAGTGGTATAACTTTAATTGCTTAGTATACATAGCAATACACCTACATATCCTTTTCAAGGACATATCTTCCCAACAGATCGACACTTTGCGTGACCAGAGGGCTGGCTAGTTTTTTGTCAAAAGAATCAGCATTGCAACTCCACGTGGCAATATGCTGCCAGTCAAACGCACGCAGTTCTGGGCACGTTTCCGGATGACAGCTTAGGGATGCGGTGGAGTACTTTGACGCCTAGGTGTACCTTGTTTTTGTATATACGTATGTACAAAGTAAGGTTTAGTAATAGTTAGTACTTATAGTATAATAAGTTAAGTATGTACATATATATACTGTTGCTGTATATGTTTTGTTACATATATGTTTTACAAATAAGGTTTCACCCTTTATTAGGTATATTTAAACTACTGTTTAAGTATATTTCCCTTCATAGTAATTCATAGTGGTTTGATACTAACTAGCAAGCTAAATTAAAAAAAAAACTACGAGGTTTATTAAGCTACATAATTAATCTAGTAGTGGACACGCTTCTATCGACAATCCATCAAAACACATAATTATAACACGATAATTATCTTGCGAAAATATCCCGCTTCAAAGTGCACAATGCGCGTAACTTTTGAATGGCTGAACCAATTTTCATCAAACATAGTTAAGAACACTCTCGATCAAGTCAACGATCAAACAAACAAAACAAAATTGCTTAATCCGTTTAGGAGCTACGATGCCACAGACAGACACACAAATACATAGATACACAGTAACACACGGCAAACTTTAACACTGCTCTTTTTCCGTCTGGGGTTTAAAAACAACCTAAATATAAAATCTTTTTTACGATAAAATAATACCGGCTTCGGGTACCTTAATAGAGAACTTGCCTAGCAGTACAACCAAAAAGTGATAAAAAAGTTTTTTTACAAAAAAATACTATCGATTGCCAAATAAAAACACTACATAGTGAAAAATAACTTTCTTTTTGGAAGTTGGTGTCCATAACGAAAAAAATGGTACCAAAGAAAGTTATTTTTCACTATGTAGTGATTTTATTTGGCAATCGATAGTATTTTTTTGTGAAAAAACTTTTTTATCACTTTTTGGTTGTACTGCTAGGCAAGTTCTCTATTAAGGTACCTATCACGAAACTGTTTTTGATAGCTACCATTTTTTTCGTTATGGATACCAACTTCCAAAAAGAAAGTTATTTTTCACTATGTAGTGTTTTTATTTGGAAATCGATATTATTTTTTTGTAATAAAGCTTGTTTATCACTTTTTGGTTGTACTACTAGGCAAGTTCTCTATTAAGGTACCTATCATGAAACTGTCTTGAATAGGTACCATTTTTTTTCGTTATGGACACCAACTTCCAAAAAGAAAGTTATTTTTCACTATGTAGTGTTTTTATTTGGCAATCGATAGTATTTTTTTTGAAAAAAAGCTTTTTCAACACACTTGCTCATAAAGTGGCTCTAATTTCACCTCAATTAGGCACATAATGACACCTGTTATCAAACTGTGACTTTTTCATTACTATTATTCACAAGTGAGATAAAGAGTTTCTTTTTTTTTATTTATTGGTTGAGTTGCGTTGTTCTTAAAAATGTTTCGATACAAAAAAGGTCGTGCTCAATAGTACCAATGCAACACATTTCATGCAACTTCGTATTTAAATAGATAGTTTCAACTTGAACATGTTTATTAAATAAAACTTTCACACAAAAATAATTTTTGTTTTTGTCTGTAAGAAAACTTGAAATGCCCCATTATGTACGTGGCTAAAACGCTATCCGCGAAAAGCCAAAAAAAAAGGTAAATCATTATTATTAGTCTATGGCCGATCGCCATTGTTAGATGCGCGCGCATAGGAAAAATGATTAATTTTGCCCGCCATTGCGAAAAAAAAATCACAGCTCGTTTTTACTGTTGGAAATGATTTTTTTGTATTATTTTTTTCACAAGTGTGTTGAAAAACGTCGTATGATACACGTGTGTATTGATGATTACCGTCCTCGGCTCTCTTAAGACCCTCACCTAACGGCTCGGGTCTCAATGGCGCCTCAGCGGTAATCACCAACTTTACACACTTGTACCATAATGTACTATTTTATTTCTTTTTGGTTGTACTACTAGGCAAGTTCCCTATTAAGGTACCTATCATGAAACTGTCTTTGATAGGTACCATTTTTTTCTTTATGGACACCAACATCTAAAAAGAAAGTTATTTTTCACTATGTAGTGTTTTTATTTGGCAATCGATAGTATTTTTTTTGTAAAAAACCTCTTTTTATCTCTTTTTGGTTGGACTACTAGGCAAGTTCTTTATTAAGGTACCTATCATGAAACTTGAACATAACCGGTGAATGAGTTTATGTTATTCGGGTAATTTATTCAGGCAACATTAATTACTTTGCTATTGAACTTGCTCATTATGTGCCAAAATTAAATTGAAAAAAAAAATACAAAAATTTTGGAACACGGTAGTACGTGATAAAAAGAAGCCTATGTGCTATTCCAAACTGTAATATAACTCTGTGCTAAATTTCATCCAGATCCGTTTAGACGTTCTGGCGTCACTGAGTATCAAACATCCATCCAAACTTTCGCATTTATATTATATTATATACCTAGATATAGAAAGGATTGTATTGTATTCGTCGGTACAATAGACGGATTCTGTTCCAGCTGAGCTATTTATGACAAAGGAGCACATGGCTTATAGCCAGATTACGTTTTAGTGCAATGGTGTTCATTCGCATTCCCCGCACCAGATTCTGTATCTGTTTTAGAATATTACCGTAGAAATTTCCATTATATTGTAATGTATCTATTAATATCTATCTTCTAACTTTATATACAAATTGGGAGCCATCATTACTTTTGAAAATATGCATAGAATCTAACTAATATTATAATTGCGAAAGTTTGAATAGTTTTCTACACTCCGTTCAATCGATTCTGAGTTATATTCTGTAAACCCAAGGATGGCACCACACTATAATATTATAAAGGCGAAAGTTTGTGCGTGTGTTTGTTGCTTCTTCACGCACAAACGGCTGAACGGATCTGGATGAAATTTGGCACAGAGATAAATTATAGTCAGGAATAGCACATAGAATACTTTTATCCCGGGCATAAGTTCCCTCGGTATAGTTTTCGACTCTCATGTGGGCGAATCCGCTGGCAGAAGCTAGCAGAAATCATAAAACTGTTACTAAAACCAATTGTTTACTACAGCTGCTATATCTTTCTTTTTCAAACTTTTCCTTTCACTAGGAACTCTTCCTCTATCGTGGGTGCGTTTACAAACATTTAAACCTACATACACATTTGTCATTTGTCTTATCACCAACGCAATAGAAGTCAAACTCTGTTGAACGGGTTATAATAAAAAGGGATTATTTAAATGTTTAAAATTATTTCAAGTGGATTTCTGGGGTTTTCTCATCGTTGACGGGTAACCCGATAGTTGTTTTAGGAGTTAGTTAGCACCAAACCACTCTTATGGTCCAGAGTTTATTTGCGGAAACAGTTTTAGGTTTATGTTTACGCACTTAATGTTATATTAATTTATTAACTCGCAAATTAGCGCGTGACGGATTTTTCGTTACGACTGTTTATCGACAAGTTCGTGATTAGACCTGTCGTACTGTAAGGATCAGAATGTTGAGCTGTAAAAAGGTGGATGAAAACAGATTGCATGGTAGCAGTGATGAGAATGTTGACATAATTGAGGTGGATATGCGGAGTGACGAGAATGAATAAAGTGAAAAAGTAAAAAAGAAAAGATAGTATATTAGAGGAAGCTTCAAAGTGGCGCCAGTTACAAAAAATTGTAAGGAAACTGTTTGTCCTAGTATGGTCATATTATGATGAGGAGGGACGACACGCATGTAATTAATATAGAGTAATTAATATAGATGTTGATGGAGGGAGGGGAAGGCAAAATGAAAGATGGTTGGACTGTGTGAGGGGTGATATGAAAGAACAAACCGGCTAAGTGCGAGTCGGACTCGCGCACGAATGGTCCGTATCATTATCGCAAAAACCGGCAAAAAAATCACGTTGTTGTATGGGAGCCTCACTTAAATATTAATTTTATTCTGTTTTTATTTGTTGTTATAGCGGCAACAGAAATACAACATCTGTGAAAATTATTGGTGTTATAAATAGACGATATTATTCGTATAGGTAAAATTATATTATATTTCCGAGACAGACTCACCGACAGACAGACAGACAGCTATACAGACAGACAGTCAGACGAACAGTGGAGTCTTAGTAATAGGGTCCCGTTTTTACCCTTTGAGTACGAACCCCTAGAAACGTTAAATTGGAATAGTAGCGAAACAGTTTTGGCATTATAACTTCATTTCTTGTATTTCAATAATTTATAACGTGGCTCTAAAGCTCAAATTAATACAAATGAAACCAATTTCGGATTACTTTCTGTCCGTCTGTCAGTTTAGAGCCTTTTCACAGAAACGAGTGCCTAGCTATGTATACATAAATATATATTAAGTTGAGATGAGTAATATTAAATGACTACAAAGTAAATGAAGTATTAAAAAAACACATTGAAATGATACCGTTTTGAATTATATTCTTTTAAGTCTTCACAACTTTATTCAGCAGTATAACAGTATAGGTTGAATAAAAGTCTTCCCATAATAACTTAGTTCTGATAAGAAAATGCCTGAAAAACAACTCGCAGCAAACAAAAAGCCAACATTAAAATAGCTTTTGTTCTAAAATAAAATTAGAAACTAGCTTTTTTTAGCGGCTTCGCCCGCATAAAAGGTGATACTCGTAATTTTCGAATTTACAGTAACGTATAGGTAAGGAAGAGATTACAATGTTATCGCAAAAGACATAACATTATACTCTCTCTCTCTCTCTCTCTCTTTTCGACATACATAAATTGTATCCTTGACTAAAATGTATTTTAATTAGCAGTAATAACAATAATTTTATTACATGCAACGTTCTATCGTTGGTAAAATAAAAACTTTATGTGGAGGTGCTGCCACCTAGCTTACTGTTGTGTCAGCTTCACAATTACGAAAGCGTCATTTTAACAGCCCATTCGCGCGAAAACGGTCCGTTATTTTTGCTGCACCATTAATTTCACGATCCTTTGTGGTTTATGCCGTACAACACATTGTGTGATCAATTTCATACCAGATTGGGTATACAATAACGTTATTTTATAGAATCTGATAACATCGGATTGTATAGATTATTCCAATAAACAAGCACATCATAAAATAAAATATTAGTTACCTAGTTTTTAGTGTTGAATTCCGTCTAAGACAATTTACGTACATCACTCACTAATCTAGGAAACGACCCAAAAGCTAGCTAGATACATCTCGGACGTCAGTCTGTACGAGATTAGGATGATACAAGGTGCCGGGTGATGACCGAATTACGGACAAACTCCTGGAGGTGAGTGGAAAATCGGTACTTAAGGCCCTTCAGAAGCTATTTGATTCCATATCACACTCAAGGGGAAAACGCCAAAGGCATGGTGCATGGGTGTGGTGGAACTCTTCTTTAAGAAGGGCGACAATGCCCAATTCGCGCGCTTGTTTGACGATTTCCTGCCTCGGGAACAAGCTGGTTTCCAAAAAGGCTTTAGCACCATAGACCGCTTGTTTGCTGACAATACATTGGTCATGGCTAAGACGATGGAAGACAATGCTCGATGACCTCAGTAGAGATTCGGAAAGAGTGGGTCTTAAAATGAACATGGACAAAACCAAAGTGATATTGAAGGCCCACGTAACACTCACTCTTATCAAGACCGGAAGCTATACACTCGAAGTTGTGGACAAATTGTCCAGTTAGATAGGTCCAACTTCGAGAAAGAGGTCAACAGTCGAATCTGACTCGGCTGGGCAGCGTTGGGTAAGTTGCGCGGTATATTCTCGTCAAACTTACCACAGTGTCTCTAGACAAGACGTACTTCTATGACCAGTGTGTGTTGCCAGTGCTAACTTATGGGACGAAACGTGGTCGCTCACAATGGGCCTTATCAGAAGGCTTAATGTCACCCAAAGGGCAAAGAGATTTGCTCGGACTTTTCTTGCGTGATCGAATCAGAAATGAAGACATCCGCAAGATTACCGACATAGCCCGAAGAATTGCTAAACTTAAGTGCCAGTGAGCAGGGACGAAAAGTTCTGAAGTGGCGACGGCGTACCAGAAGACGCAGCGTTGGAAGGCCTCCCTCTTGATGCAGCAACAACATGTTTAAAGCTGCGGGAGTTAGGTGAGTGCGAGACGCACAGGGCCGAACAGTGTGGCGAAGCTTGGGGGCGGGCTATGTCTGGCAGTGGATGTTTTTTGGCTGAAATGATGATGAATTATCAACTTACCCTAGCACCTGCCTGGATTCGCATTACTTTGTGGAATTTATTTCATCACCACAGCAAACTAGTAATTCGTTGACATTTGTCATCTTCCAACCCGCACTGGACCCGCGTGATCAATTATGATTATGTCCCAGCAGTGGCAACACTATATGATTATGTTTATGCTTGTGCTATAATGAATTGACTATGATGAAAGTACGATCAAGTAATTATTTAATTAACTAATGTGTGACTCCCAGTTACACACGTCCACTATTATACAAACCCAACGAATGTATTTACTACACAAATCTTTAGAACATACATGTATGATTTGTGTAGTAAATACATTTTTTTTTGTGCTCTATAATCGTTTAGTACAATCAAACGGGTAAAATTGGCAGCTTTTCAATTAAAATTCGTTCTATATATTTGAAATTAATTATATATCACGAGTGCGATTGAAAATTTGCCTAGCGAAAAAAATTACAAAAAAATGCAGTTTCAATTTCAAAGCTATATGAAGTTTTAAAAGATACACATTTTTTTTATTATTTTGTTGTCTTCATTCGTTGTTGTTTAAGCGGTAGATGAATTTTTATTAGCTACAATTTAAACTTTTTTTTTGCTTGCGGGAAACCTGGGCTTATTGGCAAATTCCAGGTTTTTACCTCACTACAACCACCCTGGTGATCACCATCAACAAGCCCAACTGTGCAACATCTGTTACACAGAACTGTGCAACATCTGTTACACAGAAGGGGTTGTTGGTCCCAGTTTTCATATGTATTTCTTGAAAGTCGTTACGGACAGTCAGAAGTCAGAAAATCTGACACCAGTTTTGCCAAGATGGATCGTGTTGTCATGATCGAGATGGGCAGTGTAGCTCATAGGCAGTTGCTCCATATAAATTACTGGTACTCAGCATCCGGTTAGACTAGAACTCGATACTAACATATTTGGAAAACGCTAGGCAGACGATTGAAGCTTATTTATTGAAAGATTTTAAGAAGTATTGGACGTGAGAGCATGAAATTTACATATTCCCATGAGAGTCTTAAAGACTCCTAGGTTAAGCTTCGAGAAACGACGAGTTAGCTTTGGCAGTTGAATGGCAAACTTAATTTTGTTACTCAATCCAGTTTATCTTTCCGTCAGAGCAATCTACGTTGCTTTCATTTTTTTTGAACTTCAATAATGTTACCAAATTATTTTGGTGAATGTAGCTAGTTGAACGTAACACTAGGTGTGCGAGACCGACTCGCACTTGGCTTTTTAACTATAGAGGCGTCTTGACATCTTTCTAGCAACATTGCTCAAGCAATTATTCATATAGTTTTTGGATGGAGTTAAATTAGATTAGGTATTATAATGAAAATTCGCCTTATAAACTGAAAGTGATAATTTCACTGGAATCTAATTTCCGGATTACTTTTCTAAGTTCTCAGAATTCCGACCAGATAAGCTTTGTAGATTAAAAGATAATAAATGACAGCTTTTAGAGGCTTTTCTATTTAAATGTCCTAATAATTTTGTCGGGCGTTGTCGCCGAGGGAAACCTAGGAAACGCTGGTGTGATGACTTATAATCATTAACCGGAGAAGGCAAAACATCGGGCAAAGTGGAAGGCTATGGTACAGACTGTGCCCAGCAGTGGGACACTATAGGTTAAATAAATAAAAAATAATTATTTTGTATTACATTTTGCAATTCATTCGAATAACAGACACACCTATCGTTTACCGCATTCCTAACAATGACAGTGCAAAAACAAATGAACAGAGACATGAGTTTGATGTCAAACTTAGTAGGTGTGGTTTTGCTTGTACACGAAAACACTAGCAATGACCCCGACGCCATTTTCGTTAAATAAAACGTTTTCCTCTTACTATCAATATCATAATTGCAATCAAGCGTTTGTTAAAGCTCCCCAAAACACGGCTGAGATATAACGAGAATGTGTCAAGACACAGTCAATTTCGCAACATCGATGCCACTAAGAAAAAGCGTGGAAGAACCGTGAAAAAGATGTCCGTCAAAATACGTTTCCATAGTGCATATTCCGGGAATCAATGACGCTTGGGGGAGGCCTATGTTCAGCACTTGACGTCTTTCACCTGAAATGATTATGATGTTCATAATATTATTGCCCTGTTGTCGCGTCAATGACGTCGGAGCCGCTTGCTCGAAAGTCTATCTTTAAACAACAAACTGTAGGCTGCAGTAGATGCCTCCAACATAGACACGTCTGGCGAAGAATAACAAAGTGAACCGACCCTAAACAATGGGATAAAACTTGAGAGTCTGAACAAAAATAATGAAAATCAAACCATTGTTTAGGGAGTATTTGACTTCACAGTACCTATAATCATCCAAAGTTCAAAGCTTGACATAGGCATCGCCATTTAGCAAACCTGCGAAAATCTTTGCTTTTGTAAGCATAAAAATCTGCTGATTATAAAATTAAATGTCATGTTAAGCGTAAATATAAGGTTTATTTATTAAATACTGGTGTTACAAGTTGGGTATCCTTGCAAAGGTGCGAAGGTACTTCACGCCAGAACGGAGCTCCTCAATTTGTATCAAACGCAAGATAGATCATTCATAGAGTACTGTTCTCAACTCTGGGACGGATCTGCCAAATACCAGCTTGATGCACCGAAGATCGAAAAGCGGGCCACGAGGCTCGTCGGCGATCATACACTGGTCAAGTCAAAGCTCCAGAGCCTTGGACACCGTTGGCGAGTTGCCAGCTTGTCGGTTTTTTATCGGTTATTTTTCGGAGAGTGTTTGATGGAATTGCACCTAATTCGCCCTAGCCCGTTTCATCATCGGCATACCAGACGTACGGCGATGTGCCATCGGTCACACAAGGTGGACACCCCACCCATAAGCACAAAACGTTTTGGAAACACTTTTATTATGCGTACAGCTAAGGAGTGGAATTCCCTGCCAGAGTCTGTTTCCCGACAGCTACAATCTAGGAGTACTTAAGTCAAGAGTGAATTGATTATTTCTAGACAAGCGTGTTTCACCGTCAACCACATCATCGCTTACCGACGACTGAAAAAAAATACTGGTGTCTAAATACAACCAAATGGTAGCTTAATTTGCCTGAAGGGTAAAATATTTAGTGCCAGTCCAATTCCGACGCAATTTGTCGACACACCTTTATCAAAAAAATAGGCCACAGAAACTTGCCTAGTAATTTTAGCTAACAAACATCACTTTTAATTCATAAACGACTCCTTTTTACGACTTGCGGAAGAAATGTAAACGTTAACTGGTGTCTTGCACGCACTGTTCATAATTTCATGGAAATTTCACCTAGGGATGTTACGTAAGTGATTTATCGGTACCGAAATCAGAATAAGAGTTTTAAAATTTGGTTTGTCAGAGTCGAAACCGGAATCCGAGTCTGAGTCGGAGGTGGTGGCAGAAGAGGTGATGTGTTAAGGGCACGCCTCGTAAAACAAAATCGAACAAACATTATTCAGTCAGATTCATTAATTAAAAAAAACCTGCGACATGCATAAACTTGTTCGTATACGTAAACTCCACCAGTCACTGACCGTTGCTATTGACCTCCGATTGAAAACTCCGATTTAAAGAGTCGGACATAGACTACTATTATATACTAGAGGAGTCGGAAGCGAAGTTGGAACCGGAGGTGTAATATCTATCGGCACTGCCGACTTATCGGAGTCGGAATCGAAGCTACGTAAAGTCCCTAATTAAGCCATGACTTATTAAAAATACAGCTAACATAATTGCATGATTCTTTGATGTTGTCAAACAATTTTAAGTGAGCTAAATATATTAGGCTATTTTACTGTAACTGTTTTGAAAATACATTGTTAAAGTAGGCAGTTTCCTGTAGTGGCCTGCTGGTGACAAATTTGGGGCATACCGTCGTCCAAGCACGTGAGCCCGAGTTGGCGTTGCGTTGTGTTGTAGCACGTTGTAGTCAGTAGGAGTCTGACAGACGTCTCAGAAAGACAAAGGGGTATACCAGGCTCCTACTGACTACAACACCATGCCTGCCCAGAGAGAAAGGCAGTCCATGAGGATTTCCACACTAAAATACAAGTTATTTACCTGTTAGACGACACGGACGACTAATGTGGATATATCATATCAGCTGTGACTTAAGACTTAGAGATCTCGATACAATTTTAATCATCCTATCATACAAAAATGTAAGCTCGGTGAGCTTATAACTCAAGAATCTCTTCCGTTCTATACTAAGAAAAATTGTTTCTAAAACAGTTTCTTGTACAGAATTTTTGGTAAACTCAAAATCACACCAATAGATAACAAATTTCTGATCAAATGGGTGCGGTTCCGCCGTTGAAACTACTATATATTTAAAACAATTTTTTTAATGTCGACACAACTTTTCACTCGATTGCAAATTAATAGTATATTGGTCCACGCAAGCGGAACTATGTGTACATTATTGACATCTCACCGATGATGTGGTCGACGGTGAAGCACGCTTGCCTAGAAGTAACCTATTCTTCCAAATAAGTCCTACACATTCAAAACATGCATCTATTTGTTCATACTATTAATATATAAGTCTCCACAGCACTTGTGCAATAAAGATGATCTCTAACTTTTTCAATCTGTTCCCTTTATTATTCACTTCAGTTCACCGCTCTCTGGTTTCCGGAACTGCCTCGTTTCAATTCAAGTGAAAACAAAGGAACTTTCAGTACAGCTTCTGAGCAAATTAAATAGTGCCTTAGTTGTTCATAGTTTTCACAACATTTCTTAGAAACAGATGGGTTAAGGGTAGATGTATTCGCGTTTAAAATGAAAGAGGTACAATTTTCTGAGAATTTAGTAAGTATTATGTATCATCATCATCATCATATCAGCATAAAGACGTCCACTGCCGGACATAGGCCTCCCAAGCGTCGCCAGGTTGACCGGTCCCGTGCGTCTCGCATCCAGCAAGAATAAAAATGATGCGTATTAAAAGTAAATTTCCAATAACTTATCAAAGAGGAGACATATTAGAAGTATTACAAATGTTATTAATATCTGCATTAATCCATTAAAATAGCTCGAGGTCAAAGATAAACGGAACCCAGTAAATACCAATATGATGTAATTAAAGCAGTTTTTCTGGCTTAGGGGGAAAGAATAGCCCATTCTATAATATTTTCAATTATTTCCCTTTTAGGCAGTGAGAATAACTGAGAACAGTTTCAATACTCGTAACACCACATTGCAACTAAAAACATTCAAATCAAAACATAAAACTCACAACTATTTCAAAATAATTTTCAATATATAATTTTTAACTTTGTTATGTTTGGAAAAATGCAAAGAAAAAACGCATAATGCGTAAGACTGGTGCCTGTGTTACGGGTCACCAGGCTCCACAATTCTTACACTTAGACTTTGAATGTTATTAGATCAAGAGAACGAACTAGATGTGTGATGATGATGAAGTTTACAATGCATAATTTATGACATTTACAACCATTCTGATCCTAGAAGGGATATAATATGAGTTATATGTATGTGTACAGGTGTATGTAAGTAGGTGTATGTGAGTGGGTGTATGTGAGTAGGTGTATGTGGGTGTGTGAGAGTATGTGTGGGTAAGCGTAGTCATACGAGTGTATGAGGGAAAAACATTATTTTAGTTGTTCAATGGTTTCTGCGTACATTTTGAATGTTGTAAGGACTTACTAACACTAATCTGATAATTACACCCTGGTACATGGACGGTATTTGCATGCCGACAGTTGCGGGAACAACTAGTTTTTATCAAAAACTTGCCAGGTACCGCAAACCACTCTAAACTTTTATGTAATATTTTCAAATAAAACTTGGGTGTCCTGGTCATAAACGCGAACGTAAAAGTTTAGATCACTAAATAAGATTACAGAAGTTCCACCTCCTACGATTACTACATAATAATTTCTCATCTTAAATTTATCAGTAGCATCCCGGAGTTTAGTTTTGTGCCCAGTTGATGGTAATAGGATCGCCCCTATTCACTTCCCCATCATCAACTTATAAGTCGCGGCCGATACTACTAAGCCATGCACCACTGCACTCGTCCCCTATTACATCTGATCTAAATAAAACTGGCGAAATGGTTATGTAAATATTCATATATATGGTTTATGTTTCACGCGGGGAAGCCGCTGATGGAAGCTATTATTTTACAAAACTTTTTTTTAATAACCGTGTCCCATACTAAGAATTTCTTCTGTGTGGGTGCGTTGACAAACATCTGTAGGCCATTCAAATAATTGTTCCGACCAGTTCAAAGCCGCGACACGCATTAAGCATTGTCAACAAATATCAGGCCCATGCCCGGGACGAGACAGGGCCGAGCCCAATCATTGAAGCTTCGTCACTGGCCCGTGCACGGCTCGTGCATGGACGTGTCTGTGAACGAGTTCATATAAAATGTACACAACTATATTTTTTTGAGCCCCTGACGGGGCACGGTCCGTCCACGTCCCGGGCACGGCCCTGATATGTGTGGATAGACCTTTAGTCCGTTCGCATATTTTATACATATATACTAGTTACACAGGGCAACCTATAATTGGCCATAAAACTGCAAAAAGCCAATTTTAAAAAAAAAATATTTTTATGAATTATAATAATATTTTTTTGTTGGTCAACAAAAAAAAAATACGCAGCACAGCAGCCGATAACTCGACCACTGTGCCAACCGTGTCGCCAGTAACCTTCACACAAACAACACAAGGGACACAGTGGTCTTATTTTAAACCACTGGTCACACAAAACATTTTAGTATAAGTAAGCCGATCCGATATTTATTTACTCCGGCTGTCCGTCGTAGTAACAAACCACAGATATATTTTTATTTTTACAACGCCTCACAGCCTCGTTTAAATCACATTTAATGGCATGTTAAAAGAAGCTAATAAAACAGTAATTACTATGAAAACCTTGTTATTGTTACGTTATTAGTAAATGTAACTTTGTAGTTGGTTAGTTGTTTGTCTGAAGAACGTGAATAAAAAGCTCATCAAAAATATAAAATTTAAATAACACAAGTCTCGCGTTCTTCTACAAGAGATCGAATGCAAAATCAAGTCGCATAATTTATTCAGTAGGTCCCTTAATATTAGATATCAACTAACAAATTAACCGACTTGGATTTCTAACAGGTCGATATTTATGTAAAATTTGCGGGAAAGGAACGCCAGCGTTGGTTTTTTTTATTGTTATGTTTTTGACGAGATCTCATTTCATTTTGTACGCAGTGCTACTTTTTCTTTTCGGGTATTATTTCTTGTGCGTCAGCTACAGTCTTTTTGACGTCCATGTTATATTAGGTAAGTACACTAGGTACATAACTCCTATCTGTAATGTAAATATAGTTAGCGCAGGTGATGGTTTTTCTATAGGCTCGCGTTTTATCACTATCTCACCTGATGGAAAGCGATGATGTGTTCGACGGTGAAACACGCTTGCCTAGAAGAAATCTATACAATTTTGACTTAAAGACCTAGACTGTATATATCGGGCAACACAGTCTCCAGCAGGGAATTCCACTCCTTAGCTGGTCATGTCGCAACCATCTGGTTAAATTAACCACCTAATTAGACGCCTAGGCTGTTCATTAAAGGCTGAAGGACAATTAACCAAATCATTGAGCACGACTTTTTAACGTTTGAGTAAAGCGCAAAAGACTGAACTAAATTTGAACCACTTGGACCGACATCTCAAAGGACTGATTTTCAATACGCCAAGTTTAGCCACATTAGCTGGCTAATTTAACCATAAAAAAGAAAGAAAGAAAAATGATTTATTTGTGACCCGCGCAGAAGACTCGAGAGATAGAACAAAAAATAATAAACATAAATTATTTAAAAAAAACCCCGAGCGAGACCAAAAAGGCTTTTAATCTCAATTTTCAATAAATCAAATTGTTATTTTGGCCAAGTAACATTGGATTGTTTTATCTACTTGGTTTCAAATATTGCCCACAATGATTGACACTCGATTAATCTCTGCTTCATTCGCACGTATAGAGAAATGCTCTCAAATCTGTCATTGACAAGAAACGATTGTTTTTTACCGAATTTATATTGTTCTAATATTGACTGTCTCATTGGCGTAGTAAGTGCTACTTCTGACTATGGGGCGCAGTGACTCGGTCGGTGCCCTTTTACATGATATGTGAGTTTACTGTTTTATTGAGTTACACATATCGTACACATGTCGTGGCGGCCCAGTGGCTAGGACCTCGCTTTTCGTGCTTGAGGTCGTGACTTTTTCAAATTCATATATTATGTACTTTCTAAGTTTACCTTGGACGTCACAGGCAACGGTGAAGGAAAACATCGTGAGAAAACCTGGACTTATATAGTTAATGTAAATCTGAAATAGCCAAGTCAGAGATCTGTGGGGTTCCCAGAGACGGCCAAATTAAATCTGACATCTTTCTACACACTGTGTCTTCGTGTATCATCTAAATTTCCTGTCGCAGGTCTGCTGGAAGAAATTTCTAATGAAATAAGTAGTACATTTGTGCTCTTCATTTTGTATTATTTATTTTCTGTGTAAAGTGTTTTTTTGTACATAAATAAAAAAATTACTCTTCGTGTCCTTTTATCATCTTTTTTTTTATGTATGTCCGCCTCTAGTTTAACTGGATGCAGCTGTATTCACAACCAGGATGACCTGAACAGGCTTCAGACAACCCATAACAATTATTGTATTGTATGTTTTGTTTTCTTGTTTATTGTCAGTGCTTACGAACATAATTGTAAGTTTTACGAACCATTTTTGGGTTTTGATACTCGATTAAAGAAGCGTTGAAGGAAATTCGGTGGCAGACATCCGACTGAATTTCCTAACTAAAAAGTCAAATTTCGAGGTTTGGCTTTGCCTATTTCCTCCTCCAATAATGGATCTTTATTTTTTTTTGGGTTGGAAATCATCCAATGACTTCTCCCGCTCTGGGTGAAGCAGGAGGGTGTGTCAGACTTTAAAACCCACCCGTGTTCCTTCATTTGCTTGAGCCAGGGCCGCGGTAACTCTTTTTCAAATTTATCCGCGACCCAGACAGGCATCGGCCCTAGCGGACCCCGTCAGTTATTGCTGACATCTCTTTGAGGCGCGCGTGGAACACTACGCGCCGTCGACTCGGGCCTGGTCCTTATCGGACGGTGGGCTACCCATTACTCGCCGTCCGCAAGCCCGCGCCTACGGTGGCCAGGAATCGGCTTGCGACTCCCGACGCCCAGGGCGTCTCCTACGGTGGCTTGGGGTGTGAGGGCGTCTCCGTTGCGTCTCCCTCACGCGTTCTGCCTCCTCCTTCGCGAGCATTACTGCTTCGCAGAAGGAGGTGACAGCTTCCTATGTTCTCTCGCTCCGTACCATGGCCTGAACCAAGGCCGGACGCGAGAGGTCGCCACCGCCGATCGCCTCCACGAGGACACGGCGTTGCTCCGCCCAAGCGGGGCAAACCTCCACCGTATGTTCTACCGTGTCCTCTGGGCGATCCTCACAATGGTGAATATATACTGTGCTCCTATGTTTTCCTTTTTAATGATACATAACAAATAGGTGAGAGCCAAACCTCGAATTATGACTATTTACTTAGGATATTCAGTTGGATGTCTGCGACCATATTTCATCTTAACCTCGAAGATCGTCCAGTGGACTTATGTTATTTAGCCACGGGCACGCCCTAACTAAACCATTCGGTATTATAGGTAGATTCTTCTACTTTTTATCTCGTTTATTATATTTTCTTTCTTTCTTTTCTTTCAGTATAGAATGTGCAGTTATAGTAGTCTGACAGATACTGATACTTCATACGTTTTATTCCTGGATGAACATAAAAATAACAATTTTAAATGAATGTTTAGTACCTTGGCATAAAAGTGCAGTTACATTTAGATACGACTTTAATATGGCAGTAAAACTCAATTGAAGCTCGTAAAAACATTGTAGACACTAATGTTACTGTCTTATTCCTACGTAAAGGTAATTAAAATGTTTTTCGGAGTGTGTTTATTGTTCTCTTATATCTGCCAATTCAGTGCTTTCTTTCAATTCAGTTATATTCAGTGCTGATGTTCACAACCTAAGGGTAGAGTTCTTTGGGGAGGCCTAAAACGAAACGAGGTGGATTATCGGTGTTGGTTTGAGGTGGTGGATTATCTATCTTACCACATTATTATTTATATTGTAAAGCCTCTGCCAGAGTGAACTGCTAGCGCAGAGGCGACGGCGGGCGCGATATATTGCACGTTAGAATGAATTACTAAAAACCATACGTATCCCCCGACTGCATAACATGTTTTTTTTCTTGTTTACTTCTTTTTAGTTCACTTATTAGGCAGTCGGATTTTTGATTTTAATATATACTTTTTTATTAAGAACTTTTTAGTTATTATTGTTTTTTTTCAAATTATGTTTAAACGTAAACAGTTATACACAACACTTCAACTTCCAAGTGACCGACAAACAATACATTAATTTTACACACATTTGTCTGGCAGTTAAGGTGTTAAGTGTTATATATTTTTTCTTTCAAAAGCATCGAGGATTTGAAAGAATAAAAACTGGGACCCCTATAATATGGGGCCCAAAGTTCGCCAAGTTTGATATTTTTTATATTTGATAGTGGTTTGAAAGATATAAGGTAATTAACGAGAATGATTTTTAACCAACTTTAAATCGTTAGGTATATATCCTAAACCGATTTTTTTAATGAAAAATGTTGTAAGGAACCTAAAGATGATTTATTTTTAAATACCTATTTAACGATACCCCACTTGACAAGGCTTGCAGTTTTTTTTTCATTTTTTACGAAATGGCGTCTGGTTGTCGCTGTGGTAAACTTTGATTACTGTCCTGTCTTTAGTGATACTCGCAAGGTTAAGACGAATAGATTGACGTAAGAATCATCAAAATAGGCCCTCGCGTTTTGTCTCTAGAATGCCACATAGTAACAAACATACATGCATACATATACTGATAAACAGTCCTTCGGCAGTCGGGTAGAAACCCACTTGCGTCCTTAGTAGCGGGTGTGACGGGCGACGGCACCACGCCTTACTCCGCGCGGTAAATCTAAATTAATGGCCCTGTCTGCTCATCTGTTGCCACACTGACAAGCCTAGCTAGTGTGTGAGCAGTATTATAAATATAAAAAAAAACATCGCCCATAAAACACTGTAAAGCAGAAATTAGACGCTCTGGAAATGTGATTCTGGAGGAAAATGCTTGGAGTATCGTGGATTAAGTTTCGCACTATCTTATCCATTCTCAAAGAACATTTCAGTTCTTTGATCACGTGTCCCAACAACCGATGGTCTTCAACGACGACGGTCTAGGATAGAGTGAATGGAACGAGAGAAAGCGGTTGGTCGCCCATGCGATGGACTGACCAGATGAAGACTGTAGTCGGCGCTTCTTTGCAGTCACAGATAATATAATACTAGCATACATATGCCTTATCCCATACTAGAGGACGCCTCGCGGTTTCACCCGCGTAGTTCCCGTTCCCGTGGGAATACAGGGATAAAAAGTAGCCTATGTCACCCGGGGATAGAGTAGCTTCCCAACGGTGAAAGAATTTTTGAAATCGGTCTAGTAGTTTTGGAGCCTTTTCGGTACAAACAAACAATCAAACAAAATAATCTTTCCTCTTTATAATATTGGTATAGACAAAGAAACCGTGCCGACGTAACTGGCGTTTTTCGTCTGATTAAACTGATTATTTTTCTAAGAACAGCGATCGCATACGGTTCCGTTCCACGAAAATAGATGGTGTTAGCAGCGAATTGCAAGTAAAAGGATTTACTCGGTTCGTGAATGCTTTTTTTTTAATGTAGCGACGATTTGTTATATGGTATTTTCTTGCACGTTTTTACAGTTTCATTGTACCAAAATGTGTTACAAAACAAATTTAAAAAATCAAGTCGATGCCTCAGAAATTTAGAACCGTACCAACCATGCATCGTATTGGAATCAATTTTAAATGATCCATTCAAATGATCTTTGAAATGTGAATTAAGAACCCAATATTCCTACATTTTGTGCTTAGTTAATTAAACAAGAACGTATTTTTTTTATGATCGTCTCTAGAAAATCATAATATTTCACAAAAATCAATAAATCAACAAATCGAAGCTTATTACGCCATCTAGTGCAATATATTTGAACCAAATTTTCCTTCTTCGCGTTGGGTACCCGTGCATGAGTGCACCCGACGATCCACCTACAGTATATCCACATTTCGCTCGTAGTATTATTGACCAACCCGGAAATCGTACCCAGGACCCTCATACTCAGCAATAGCGCTTGCGACCATTATACCAACAAGGCACTCTAAGCTAAAACTAATGAACCAGTCAATTCCACAGCCAATCATATCAGTACACTGTCGCGAGACCAAACTAAAATTAGCTTAATATTAGTTAGTTTGCAAACCAAATATCATTCGTAATGAAGGTGAGTTACTGGTATTTGCTTTAGTATAGTTCTGAATTACTGATATCAAACAGTTTCTCGAGCAGAAAGATAACTTTTCAGTTATTTATAACAGAATTGCCAAAAAGGAGGAAGTTCTGTGTTCGAAATTATGTATTTTCCACGTATTTCTCCGGCGATGGTAGACCAATTTTGTGTTCGATAAGATATGCTCTCGGAATGGTCCCATTGTCACCAAGTCAGAATCTGATGAGGGGATCCCATGGAAATCGAAGGAACACCTCAAATCCTATTATAGGCATATAAATGACGGTTTTGGTATTTTCATTAACATGGCAAGCATTTGCATTCTGAAATCATTTAGTGAAGTGGAACTGATGAACAAGGCCACATATAACCCTGGAACTACATGCTGATAAATATGTCACGGTTTTAAGATATCTCCTATAGCTGAGCGATTATAATGAAGCAAATGGTTCTGATGAAAATGGTACCATCGAGCAGATCTGATAATGAAGCCGAAGCCGAACTCCGTAATAAAACAATGTATCCTAGAGATCCTAGTCGTCTACAGGCTTCTTGGAATCATCATGAAATGTACTCTGCTATTAATGGTTTTCATGGTAATATGTGGCACCATGATTTTTATGATCAAAACTAAAAAGAAAAATTAAAACCAACAAAGCCGACTTCCAAAGCAAAATATTACAAAGCGAAAAATAACTTGTTTTTCAGAAGTCGGTGTTGAAAAACGAAAGTCAATAGGTTTTGAAGACACAGACTCTGGGACACAGACTCTCACAGACAGAGGGAATATGCATATTTCTTTTTTATCTGATAAAGTATTACTACAGTAAACAAAATGTTTTTTTTATTATCTTGTTCAGAGACAAAGTTATAAAGCGTCAATGTTGAGATTTTGATAGAAAAGTCCGACATGCCATCCATCCGATGTCAGATAACACGACGCCCGCCTATGATACAACTGCCATAGAAAAAGCTATTTTCGTAGTATTGTGTCTTCTAAATTGTTATATCTTGTTTATTTTTCGATCCATTTTGATTCTGTTTTTACCCGACTGCCGAAGGAGGGTAATGTGTATATCAGTCTATGTATGTTAGTATGTATGTATGTATGTTTGTTCCTATGTGGCGTTCTAGAGACCAAACGCGTGGGCCGATTTCGATGATTCTTACGTCAATCGATTCGTCTTAACCCTGCGAGTGTCACTGACTACATAAAAATTGGAAAAGAAAAAAATGGCGGATTTGGGCGCCATTTTATGGGGGACAATTTTTTTTCTTCCCACCCCATCGTGTGGTGTATCAAAATTAAGGGTTATAAGAGGTGATTTCAAAAATATATTAACACTTATATGTTTAAAAGCAAATAATAAAAAATAAAAATAAAGTTGTAAATAAAAAAAGTTAATTAAAAAAATCAAAAGTCCCAACTGCTTTAAAAGCGAACTAAAAAGACGTAAACAAGAAGAAAATCTTGCTGTGCAGTCGGAGGATACATCTGGGTTTGGTCAGCCAGCTCGCGAATATGTTTCTTTAGTTAGAATTTTTGATTGTTTTAATTAACTTTTCACTATTAGTATTATTATTGATAAACTGTTCAAATAATAAATATTTTGTTTATGCATATTCCCCATCATACAGGGTTTTTTTCACAACCACAAGAGGGTGAAGTTATTTATGATTTTCTTTCGCTCTCTTTTCTATTTTTTTTTTTTTTATGTTTAATTATGTTGTGTGCTCTAGTGGTTTGTGACAAATAAATGTGTTTTCTTTCTTTCTTTCTTGCATGATTATGAACAACTTTTCGAGACTAACGTTGAAATAGTACATTGTGTATTAAGGGCGCTAAGTAAGGAATTCCGATCGAGGCTCTAGTAGAAGCCCGAAGTCGAAGACTGAGGGCTTTCTGAGTCGAGGTTCGTAATTCCCGTACCGCCCTAAACATACAATGTTTTCCATCACATTTGCGAGTAATAATTATGAATTATAGCTTTAATACACAATTCAGCACAGCTAATAGTACGAAATACGTGAACGTTTTTTTAAACGGATTGGGAGTTTTTGCCCACACCACAGATTATACAAATGTTTCGTTCAGAAACGTAAAGGGCAAATACGTAGGTAGTCAGCCATGATGGAGAGTAAAAAAAAATTGAAATTTGTTGAATATTTAAGTAACATGTAGCGAGATTGCAAAGAAATTCCTGTTAAGATAACATTTTAAGACAATTTCTCAATTGCGTGTAAACTCCTTGCTTGAACTTGCATGACCTGTGCTATAAATTAAAAAAAATATTACTTACCGCCCTTGGGTTTCATGACAAAAAAAAAAGCTGAAGGGTTTTATATGTGGCATTACGGCCAAGTTAACCTGTATGTTTTGATACTGTTTACGTGCAAGTGTGATGAAAAATATATTAGCTGTTTCATAATTTTTATCGGGTGTTTTTTGTTAATTTCTGTTTTTTTTTTTTGATATTTCTCGATTGGTCTCATAGTAATACTTGTTTATTATCGTGTGTGCTTCCACCCTCTGAAATGTTGTTAGTCTTTCCAAAAATAACCCTGTATAAGAATTTAATTTCATTAAAAGTCTTTGGTACAAACTCAAACTTATGTATTCTTAGATTTACTTGTACCACGTACTATATAAGTCTTTACATCATCACAATTGTCCGTTCCCCTGTCCAGATGTTCGAAACAGATGAACCAACGAGTTCGGATCAATAAGCCTGTTCTTTTTGATCGGGTATAATAAGAATTGAATCGTCAACAAACACTGGTATGTTTGTTTTCTTTGGCGTCAGGTCAAAACTCTGCTTTTCGTTGTTCAATGTTTGTGCTAATACGGCTATCTATTTTTATATTATGCCAATATCTTGTTCTTGGTTGAAGGTAAGGTGTCAAGGTTGTTCACCTCTGGTTTTTAGAGTTCCGTACACAAAGGGTAAAAACGGGACCCTATTACTAAGACTTCGGGGTCCATCTGTATGTCGACTGTCACCAGGCTGTTTCATGAAACGTGATAGCTAGACAGTTGAAGTTTTCACAGATGATGTATTTCTGTTGCCGCTATAACAAAAAATACTAAAAACGGAATAAAATAAATATTTAAGAGGGGTTCCCATACAAAAAACGTGATATTTTTGTCGTTTTTTGCGATAATGGTACGGAATCCTACGTGCGCGAGTCCGAATTGCAATTAGTCGTTATTTCTTTTTGTCTTTTGATGATAAACAATGATTTGGAGCGAACACGCTTGCGTAGAAGTAAACTATTTAAAAACCCATAGATTTATCTTCTTAGTCACTCTCTTACTACTGAGACTCTGTTTTATGATTCAGTTTCAATTTACTGAATCATAGACTAGAGAGTGACTAAGAAGATAAATCTATGGGTTTTAAAATAGTTTACTTCAGAAAACAAAGACTCTGGCAGGAAATGTCTCTTCTTAGCTGACTAACACAGGTCTGTTGACCCAGGCAGGCAAACGCTGGTTCCGAGGCAGCGAAGAAGTCAACATTGATCAATTTTCCAAGCTCGCTCAGCACGTTATATAGGTTGTATTAATAATAATTAATACATCAGTGAGTCGACCTTACTTTAGTTAAGTTTCCTCTCAATTTTTACCCTTTACGGCGACTTATTACATAAGAAATCATCACGCGATCAAACGCTTTATGCCATAAAAGTAGGAATTACCTACAGTATTTATAATTACCTAGGTATGGTAGTTCCTACACAATCGTTTGCTAAGCGCTCGCTGTTTGATAAATGCTCTTATTTCTAAAAAAAAACTATAAAACTTAGGTATTGAAGAGCAATTGGGTTATTGAATTTAAAAAAAAATACGATTTTTTAAATTTATTTTGAAACTTTACATAACATAAATTATATTGTCGTTGCAAAAATCTCTTAAATATTTTTTTTCAATTTATTATAAGCAATTGAAAATCGATAAAATTTTCAAAAGAACCACCTGTCTACGAACGGGCCATGATTGGTCGCCATGTTGGTGACGTCATAACGTTCAAGGAATTTTGTACTACAGTGTTAACTACACGTGAATTGACTAAAATATCAGAAAATTTGTGCAAAAATATTATTTATAACGGCAAATTTTATTTAGTCATGTGTGATAAAGGATTCTTAAAGGCTGATTTCGATAATATACCCACCTGGATGGACGATTTGGCAGTTTTGAGTATAAATAAAGTAGTGGTAATGAATATTACGTGTTAGTGGATCGGTGTTTGTTATTGTTCTTTACCAGGTACATTTAGAAACAGAATTGTCATAACGTAGGTAATCGTTTTCACATATGGGTAGGTGATATTGGTGTAAAATAAAAAGTAAACAAACACGATTGGCGCGAAACTTCGACTTTGGATATCAAAAAATTTCATTCTGTGCAGCCTTTATTTATATTTATTTGTTGCACAAAATCCTTAAAATGTTCGGTAATTACCATTATTTACATATCTCTTAATAATATTAAACACTATTATCTAAATAATATATTTACAAACACTAAAAAACTTTGTAGAACAAAAACGTGAAAATAGATTTTTTACACTAATTCTTCAGTAAATATCTCTTAAATGCGTTGACCGATTTTCACAATTCATACAAAAATATTAGTTTTACGCCTATATCTATCATTTAAGAATAAAATAATGAATATATCTCCATAAACAAAGAATCATGTTTTTAAGTTACGTAATTATGCAACAATATCAACTTTGCACGAAAGTTCCTATAAAAATGTACTAATCTCAGTCTGTTATGATCAAATTATGATATTACCTAATACGAATCTAATACTAAATTAGAACAAGATAACATAATAATTAACACATTCTATTTGGAATCTAGTAAGACAGAACATTTCTCAAAACTTTAGTAGGTATAGATTGCTAGGTACTTGGCTACTGCGCGATTCACATATAATGGGGATTTTATTATAGTATTTGTACATAATGGTATGAAGCAAGCACGATTACATTTAAGGATCAATATTTTTGATCAATATATTTGATTTTCATCAATATATTGACGATAATAACAAGATTTAATCGGTTAGAAGTCAAAACACTGTATCAGCTATGTGCTACAATGAGTAAAAATGAATGTTGTGACGTCACACGGGCTCGGGTTTGTTCGGGAACTGTCGAGGTGTTTCCGGTACTGGATTCAAGAAAAACTTTTCAATTTGATATTACTTTGTAATTACAGCGAATAAAAAAAAACTAAAAATAGTTTTGTATGTAAACTTATGTATGATCTTTCCAATTTTAACAAAAAAAAATTGGTTCAATAAACCAATTATTGCGCAAAAATCGCTATCGTTTTACTCTTGCAAGATCCTTACATATTATAAAACAAAGTCGCTTCCCGCTGTCTGTTTGTCCCTATGTATGCTTAGATCTTTAAAACTACGCAACTTATTTTGATGCGGTTTTTTTTAATAGATAGAGTGATTCAAGAGGAAGATTTATATGTATGATACACGCGGGCGAAGCAGCTGGCAGAAGCACTAGCTTCTGCCAGCTACAGTGCATACTAATGTAATAAACGAAAGAAAGAAATTTAACAGAGGCTTGTGTTTTGAAATTAACTGAGTATCAATATCTGAAATACTAATTCCAGCTTTCCTAAATTAGTCCTTAAAATTGGTCGAAGGAAATACCACCCACGCCACCTTTTATCCAGCCAACAAGACGATTACAAATTATCTAATAAATTATGTAAAATATTACACTTCACTGCTTTTGCTTATTGAATTAACATTCATATAGCCAAAAGGAAGAATACATTTTGAATTAACTGAAAAATTTATTTGGAATTTAAGCTCGGCAAAATATCCTATTTTATACAAATCAAGGTTTATAACACTTAAAAGTTATTCAACTGAAGTAAGCGAGTCAGACTCGCACTTGACCGCTCGAACTTCTTAATTGAAAAACCAACAGCACTTGAAAAATTCTATTTCATTATTCTAAAATCGAAAACCGCGCCGAATAGATAGTGGACACCGAATCCGACTCGATTCAATACCGAATATCGATTTCAATTCCGAATGCATCGAATCTATTCTAAGTAATAGAGTTGTTCAGTTTTACGAGCGCCCACATATTTGCGCAGTGCTCTTGTTTATTGTGGCTGTCCGAGGTCAAGTTTTAATGGATGTATTTATAAAGGAAATGTATACGGCCAGATTAAATTGATATGTTTATCGCTATAAAATATCGTATCGATTTTAATTATGCAGTTAACGTTTAACGAAGCAAAATGTTTCGGAAAATATGAGACTAAACCGACAATAGGGTCTCTCTAAAGGGATATCTTACTATTAATTTCTCCCGCTAGATGGCACACTGTAAAAAACTTTTTCAAGTCTTCAAACTTTAATTAAGTTTGTTTATTTTTTTTTGAGAACTTTTTTATTTCTCTCTTTTTAGTTTTAGTACACCATAACTAAAAAATTGCAAGTTCTTTATAGTACCTAAAGACTGACAAAATACCCATAATAACTCAATATACCCATAATAACTCAATATACCCATTCGTGCTGTTTGTCGCTAAGGAGATCGATTGTTTGCTCCTTACCTTAAAAACTGCTGGACCGATTTTGATGAAATTATGACTATTACCTAAATTGAGAGATCCTCAATCCTACACAAAAACAATGATCACGATCCGACAAAAAAACACACAAATATACATACACTTATGAAATTTGGCACACGTGTTTAGAAGCCCAGATAGAGTAACATATGTGAATATTGTGCAGTTCCAACATTTCATAATTCGCACTGCATATTTTACAATGCACTTTCGCGTTTCGTAATTGAGAAACAATATATCACGGGAATTTAACGCGATGATTTTTTAGAAACTTGGTATTTAATTTTAAAAGAAGGCAAGTGTATTCTAAAATTGAAAATATCACAACTTTTATTTTAAAATTCGTATGTGTATGTTATATATACCCTTTAGTTTTGAGATACTGTAAGCTATGTTTATGTTATCTCGGATGAATCTGAGCCGAAAATGTTGAAAAATATATCGAACGCTTTTGAAAACTTGTTTTGTTTACTCTTTTATTTAGAATATTAACGCATAGAAGCCGCGTCTAAAACAAAACACGAGCGATATCGTGAGCCGAAAATGTTGAAAAAATATATCGAACGCTTTTGAAAACTTGTTTTGTTTACTCTTTTATCTATACTAATATTATAAAGCTGAAGAGTTTGTTTGTTTGTTTGTTTGTTTGTTTGTTTGAACGCGCTAATCTCAGGAACTACTGGTTGGAATTGAAAAATTCTTTTTGTGTTGGGTAGTCCATTTATCGAGGAAGGTTATAGGCTATATAACATCACGCTACGACCAATAGGAGCGGAGCATCAATGAAAAATGTTCCAAAAACGGGGAAAATTTATTCTTTTTGAGACGCAACGTATTTAGAGTAGGTGGGCTAGCTTGGTAGGTAGCCAGTTGACGGGAGCGAAGCCGCGTGGGACAGCTAGTTTAGAATAATAACGCATAGAAGCCGCGTCTAAAACAAAACACGAGCGATATCGTGTGTCCAGTTCATTTTCTTTGCGTGCGTGAGCCGAATGTATCTACGTTCCTCAAACGCACACAAATATAACTTTCAGTGATACTATTACCAGACCGTTACCCACAAAAATATGGGAAAACACACTATAATGTGCTGGATCAAATCGAGACAAGTATTGTATGTTATCAGGAACTGGATAAGATGGAGAAGATGACCAGGTAATTAATACAGCACTTGATTTATGTATCTAATCAAACAATTACAGGCAAATAACCTCAAACAAACTTAGTTATTTGGTCCGGTTTTATTTAACTTCAGTAAATTACTAATTCATTATAAAAAAGTACCAAAGACAACGGCTTCCGAAACGAAAGTTATTTTGCACTTTTTACAGACTTAAAAAAAACGGAGGTAATCAAATTTGACACGTAAGTATGTAATAATGTTGGGATTGCACAATATTCACATCATAATTAGCTTTAGAATGTTCCCACTGCTGGGACACAGGCATCCGCTCTGTGAGAGAGGTAATGGGCCTTAATCCACCACGCGGGCCCAGTGCGGTTTGGTTGATGTCACATGTCTTCGATTTTTTGGTTCTAGGACATGCCGGTTTCCTCACAATGTTTTCCTTCACCGTTTTTAGAGCAGTAGTGTTGAAATAATTTATACAAAGTAAAGCGCGTGCCTGGGTTCGAACTCACGACCTATGACACGTATGTCGGGGCCGTTACCAATGGGCCACCACTGCCCTTAAAATATTTGCACATATTACTCTGTATATACTTCTAAACACGTGGGTAAATTTCATAAGTGTATGTTTGTATATTTGTATGTGTTTGTCCACGGATTTCTCTAAAACTACTTATCGGATCGGAAACATTATTCTTTTGTTGGATTACGTATCTCTCTATAACAGATAAAGTTTCGTCAAAATTGGTCTAGCAGTTTTCAAGATATGGAACATACAACCAAACTCCTTAGTGATAAACAGCACGAATGTGTAAATTAAGTTAATATTGGTATTTCGTCTTTAGGTACCTTACTATAGAACTTGCTCACTTTTTAGTGATAGGGTAAAACTAAAAAGAGAGAAATAAAATCATTTAAAAATAAAAGTTTTTAGTGTTTTGCTCAAAAGCAAAATATTACAAAAAATAGGAAAACATAATGAGATCCTACTTCAAAAAGTCGGTTTACTTTTTTGTGAAAAAGTTTTTCAACAAAATACTTCATGATTGTACTCAGTTCAGTACTGCAAGAAAAGAGCAATGGACATCATCCACGCGGACACTCGCGCGAGAGTGTATAGCCGGCATCGAAAAGAAGTTCTTTTTACCCGACTGCCGAAGGAGGGTAATGTGTTTTTCAGTCTAGGTATGTATGCAAGTTTATCACTATGTGGCGTTCTAGAGACCAAACGCGTTGGCCGATTTTGATGAATCTTACTTGAGTGTCACTGGCTGCATTAAAATTGGAAAATAGAAAATGGCGGATTTTGCGTACTATATTGTGGGGGCCTATTTTTTTTTCACACCCTTCTTGTGGGGTATCAAAATAAAGGGTTTTAAGAGGTGATTTCAAAAATTTATGACATTTATATGTCTAATGTTCCTTATTCGAAAAAAAAAATTAACTATAAGTAAAGTTCTTAATAAAAGAAGAAAAAAAACAGAATGCTTATGCAACGAACTAAAAAGACGTAAACAAGAAGAAAATCATGCGTGCAGTCGGAGGATACATCTGGTTTTGGTCAGCCAGCTCGCGAGTATCTTTCTTGGTATGACCGAGGTTTTGAATTTTTTTATTAACCTTTTTTCTGAGAAAATTGTTTCTTTTTCTCGATGTTTTCACTGACTCTACTCATATGAAAATCCGTACTGCATACGATGTTTCTACAATATTATGTATCGACGAAATAAACAAGCCATTTCGAGAACACAAACATGCAGTTTCAAACCACTTGAGATACATCGAGAACGACCAAACTTTCCTTGACACATAAATCCTGTACCGGGACTGTTGAACAAATTGTTTGCGGTGCCAAGAAAATAATGACGGAGTCCGTCTTCCTTAGATTTTCTATTGACTGTTTTAGGTTATTATGTAACTTACTGTAATACTATATATACTAATTCGGATACAAATATTCAACCCCGTTTGGCTCCTTCAAGTGTTGACTTCAAAACAGCAGCCTTATTGCGTAAGTGAATTTGGCAAGGCAAACGATTAGACCCCATCAATCGACCAATCACATATACGGAAATTGACAGTGCGTCTTTCATCTCGCACGTGATTAGTCGATTGATAGGATGAAAACCTGTTTGCCTTGCCAAATTTACTTACGCAATAAGGCTGCAGGTTTCTTAATAGTTTAGTGCACTTGTTATTTGCGAGTTAAAATTCATTTGGTCGAAGTTTTGGATTTTATGATTTCATTTAGCGATATTTCTTTCTTTTTACAAAAAACCCTGCCCACACTAGGATTTTATTCTGTATCGTGAGTGTGTAAACAAATATTTAAAATCATATGCACAAACTGCAATAACTGGAAATACTATATGTATGCTATATAGGTAAATATTTGTTCCGTGCGGGAATCTAACCACCAACCGTGCCGCCTCCTAATATCTCGGTAATGCGAAACTTTAGAACTAGCACTTACCGAAAGTATTTGTTTGTTCATGTGTCAATTTAAACAAATCATAATTTTTCACAAAACTTCAATAACAAATCGATACATATCACGCCATCTTTTGAAATCATTTACAAATAATTTAATTTTGACGACACGGCGTAGTGGTTGAGTGATCGTCTGCTGCGCTGCGTGTCGCGGGTTTGATGCCCGCACGGAACTAATATTTGTATGGCCTCCGTATAGTTACTAATATTTGTATGGTTCCGGATCCGGTGTCTTGTGTATGTGAATTTAAATGTTTGTAAAAACACCCACGATACAAGGAAAAAACCTAGAGTGGGGCAAAGTTACAAAAAACAATCAAAAATTTATTTTCGTGTTAACAGGAACGTGTTAACACGAAAACTGTTAATACCTCGTGAATGGCCCAACCTTTTTTGGATGTTACTTCCAGAGAAATACTTTGTGTTTTATTTACTAAATCTATTATTTTTACCCGACTGGAGGGTAACGTGTTTATCAGTCTATGTATGTTTGTTCCTATGTGGCAAGCTTGAGACCAAACGCGTTGGCCGATTTTGATGCTTTTTACGTCATTCGATTCGTTTTAACCCTGCAAGTGTCACTGGCTACATTAAAATTTGAAAATAAAAAAATGGCGGATTTTGGACGCCATATTGTGGGGTACAATTTTTTTTTTCTTCCATATCCTTCGTGTGGGGTATCAAATCAAATGGTTTTAAGAGGTTATTTCAAAAAAATATTACATTTGTATGTTTATATGTACCTAATTAAAAAATAAATAAATAATAAAATAAAGTTAATTAAAAAAATCAAAAATCCCGACTGCTTCAAAGGCGAAAAAGATGTAAACAAAAATAAAACATGCTGTGCAGTCGAAGGATACATCTGGTTTTGTTCAGCCAGCTCGCGAATGTATCCTCCGACTGCACAGCATGATATGCACAGCAGTCAAGATTTTAGATTTTTTTAATTAACTTTTTCTTTGATCTTCATTAGTACGAAATAAACCTTAATATTTTTTACGCCTTGTAGTCACCATAATAGATCAAAGTATTTATCAGCGTATCTGCGATGTGTCCAAAAAAATGGTCTCACCTCGAAACTACGTCTGGCTGCCAATTTCGAAGAAATTAATCCTCGCCTCGGTTAAATAGATTGAAAATTCAATTTTTGTCGCATCCATCTTTTTTTCGTCGCGAACACGCGTAGCGTGTGCAGTTTTGCGCAAGACTGGCTGCCCCGAGCGAGTGGTGCGAGTGCTCGTTTTTTATGAGGGGCCTCTCGCAGTTCAATCAAAGTGATTGGCTGCTGCTTAATCGGACTATCCCTGTGGAGACTAAACTAGAGCCTCCAGCAAGGCACAAAAACTTTCCCTAAGCGACAATGCTGAGAGCTATCCCCTGTGAGATACGAACCTCGGCTCAGGGCGTCGCTGGGGGGACATCTAGGGCTGGAACTTGATTAGTGATTTTCCATCAGTTCGGAAACTACCTACGTGGAGAAGAACGGACAAGAAACGCCCGTTGCACACTTACTTATAGCCGAGCGACAAAACTATCGGAACTCCACACTCGCTTCTCGCTGCTCGCCAATTCGTAACTAGTTTCTTACTCTACTCGCTTCGTCGGCGGTGGGACAATGCCTATACCTCTTACTAAAAACAACTATGAAAATTATCTGTTTACGAAACCGTATTTTACGATATTCATTCAAGAGTGACAGCATGGTCTATTCTGTTCGCGTGTCTGTTCTCAAGGAGCCCAAAAAACAAACAGATTGAATACTAAAAGTCTCTTCTATCACTACAGAATGGAGAATATTTCAACAATGTTCATGATACTTTGTTTAGACACGCAATTCGGACTTTCAAACATTTTAAGCAGTTTACGTTTATTGCTAACAACATTAGCAAGCGAGTTTCCTTCCGTTCACGTAACGGTTACATAGATTTTCTTTTTTATAGCAGTGCAGTCTTACGTTTATTTAACATAATTTTTGAACGTCGAACTGAAAAAATAATAATAGGCTTAAAACTTTGGAATTTGCCGCTATTAATAAACCTGTTTATTATTAGACCCAGTTATTCTAAAGTTTTAAGTTTAATTTCAGTCGGGCGTCCCCAAGACTGCCTGAAGTTTTCTTCGACGTATTCAAAACAAGTACAAGTATTTAGGTATTAGGATTATTGCTGTATCTTATTAAATTTCATTTAAAATCTTCGAAATCAAATACTCCCCGATTGTCTTGTTATATACCGAAATCTTCAAAAAAGACATATTTAAACTGGGATCATGGACGCCGCCACCGGCAGGATTATTGCTGCACTCTGCCTCGAATAGGATTTGTTTCCTTTGCCCAATAATATGGATGAAGAAATAACTTTGTACACTGATGCAGAAAAGCTTGAGAACCAAAGTAAAAACGTGTAAGAGCGAGCGAATTGGCTCGAAATTTTAATCATCAGGCCTCGGATATTAGTATATCCCTACTAAAATACCTCCTAGTATAATACAAATAAGAGAACGTATAGTAGTCTAAGTTAACGTTCTGTTATATGTGTTATAATAGGAGGTTTTTCTATATATATATATATATTAGTTTCTTGCCGGTTCTTCTCCATAGGAAACGACCAACCCGAACCGTGCACCCTTTGTCGACGTTTTATAAGTGCCCATGTAGGCCTATGTGAAATAAAAAAAAATTATGATGATTTAGATTTTTCTTTATTTTATCAAAACTGCGGGAGTGCAAATGCAAGTACACCTCTATGCAACGCCCATGGCTGGTATTGTTGCACAAACTTTTACTGCGTATTTGGCCTATACATAGTATACTTACCCTGTAACCCTTTCTTTCTGCTGTTGGGTAGAAAATATATAAATTTTCTACCCAACAGCAGAAATACTCGGTTTGTTGTTCGTTCTTGTCTCTTGAGATTGTGTTTTTTGAATTGCTTGATTGTAGCAAGGTTTTGATCTAATCTCGCTGAACATGCTAAATTTGTAGTCTTCGGTTTCACATGGGGTTCTCGTGACTGTATCTCCAGGTCCTGTGTATGTCATACACCAAATATTAGTAGATTGTTGCATCGAGCTCAAATTGTGTTATTAATGCACGAGTGTTATTTGGTGCCCTAGCGCATGCGATTGCACTAAATTAACACGAGTGCATAAATTACGAACTTTAGCAAGGTGTGTAATCTAATTTTCTTACAACTACCAATCTACCTACCGTGATAAAATATACATACTCAAAGTAAAAACTCAAGTTAATGAAAAATATTTATCCCGCGACTTTTGCGGTAAAAAGGTTATTAACAATTTAATTTGCAGCTGTATTTATACTTTCTGGTGTTGAACTCATATCGCTATCGTTGTCTATTACCATTTTTTTACTTTTCTAGCTAAATATGAAGTATCAAAGTTTTACAATGGTACAAAATGCACGCCATTTGTTTTTTTTTTTCATCATGTCGATTTTATTCAGCCGATTTTTATTTTATTTTATCTTTTTGATCTTATGCATAAATTTTATATTAAACTTAATGGGAGACATTAAACCTCTATGGTAAATTTATATCTAAATAAAAAACAGTGCATTAATGAAAAACTGTGTAACAATCAGATTCCATATAACATTTCTACACTGTTTTGATTCTAAGCAAAATCTACATCCTTTATGATCGGTTTTGTAGTAATTAATGATATCATTACTACGTAGTTGAAAGAAAAATGTATTTCTTCCTTTCTTTTTCTTTTATCGCAGTAATTGTGGGTATAATGTGATGTTTGATATTTAGCCAATCTAGACCTTGGCCTGCATTAGGACGTAAGATACTTTCAGTGTTAGGTACGTCCCGGTGGGATAACTTCTTAAATCCACGTGAACGAAGCCGCTGGCAAATTACAGTTTTTATCATATTTTCCTCGATTCAGGTATATATATCCAAGTATAAATATCGCCTAACCTAATACGCCACTATTAATAAATATTCAGCGTTCAACACACTGGGGTTATAAGCTGAGTTTATTATTCTATGCTTACGTCACTCGGCTACGCTTCAGGAATTAATTAAGAAGACTAAGAGGGCTTCCTACTTTTCATTCCGGTGTAATGCTTCCTCGGTATAATAAAACACTTTTCACGCGGGTGAAGCCGCGGGCACATGCGATTATGACTAGAAAATATTCATCATCCAAGCCATTCTCTAAAATAATCTCCCTTGCCCTATAACTTTTTTGTGAAGTTGCAATTTTATATCTTAATAACTTCGTGAAAAGGTTGAAATAGGCAGGCGCTTTATTTTGTGTAAATTATTTCATCACTACTGCTCTTAAAACGGTGAAGGAAAACATCGTGAGGAAACCGTCCTAGAACCAAAAAATCGAAGACATCTGACATTCAACAACCCGAACTGGGCCTTGAGAATGCCTGTGTCCCAGCAGTGGGAACAATATAAGGCTGGCCGCAAGGTTGAAATAGTTACAAAGAATATTTTCTTACATATTTTTCATAACAGCTCTTTCAAAAAGCTTAGTGGCTACATGTATATGACGCCAAAAAAAAACAAGATAAACGGTTTTTGAGTCGATTGGTCCCCTGTCAAACGCAGTTCAATCTTTAGTAACTAATATAATATTGTGTATTTTGTACTTTTTATAAGTTTTACAATCCAGTATAATATTATATAAGCGAATGTTAATATAATGCTTTACGGGTGAAAGGATTTAGATGAAACTTGGCACACGGTTATATACCATGTGCTAGATTAGAACATTGGACATTAATTAATCCCATTTTACAGCCCGTTCAACCGATTTTGACTTCTATTGCGTTGGTGATATGAAAAATGGCAGCTATATTTAACAGTTAGTTTTGGTAACAGGTTCATTCTTTTTATACTATCCTTATAATTACGGGATAGAACTCAAAATCAGTTGAACGGAATGTAAAAAAGAATTATGAAAATGTCTAATGTTATTTCAAATGGAGTATAGTACTATATAAAACTAATAAGTAGTTCACGATTAAAAATACTGAAATGAAATTGGATTAGCTTTTTTGCTACGTTACTCAAATACGATGCCTATAGCGACATCTATCGCACCACATGCGAACTACGACACATTTGACGTCACGCAAAGCCATATCACAAGCAAAGTTTATCACAAAATCTGTATAAGCAATTCGCAAAGACCAACAAGCGGGTGTCAAAATATCCTATCATCATATCACAAAAAACTAGCTTCTACCTGCGGCTTTGCCCGCGTGTATGTCTTACTCAAAAGTATCCTACGTTCTTCTCAAAGGTCAAATCTTTCTGTATTCTAAAATTTACCAAAATTGGTACAGCGATTTGGATTTTACTGCGATGAATTAGATATAGCATCCTCTTCTCCCTATCTCATGGCTTAATCGGATATCATATTGCAGGCATTTGTTATATGCGATGACGCCCCAGCCGATGGGCGATCAAGATAAATTGTACACATTTAAGCCCGAATGTTTCCGATTTACTGTAATTCCTTCAAACCTTTCTGCTACAGAAATAAATTGCACCCAGCAGGTGATTGGTTTGATAGAAATGAAATTTTGATAAATTCTGTAGATATGGATCAACCTTTCGCCCGCAACTATACTTTCGTGGCGTATCCCATAAGACTAGCATTGTGCATACCATTGGTATGTAAAAAGTGGTTTATTACATCTCTTTCTTTCACTGGAATCAAGATGACATTAGTACAGCACCAGCACTTCCAGAGATTAGATACCTTTTACAAACATACACGGAGAGAAATGTTACCTCTTTAGAATAATAATAGATTCAGCGCGCGTCATGAAAAGTGTTTTATTATCCCGAGGGAACATTATACCGGAATAAAAAGTAGCCTATTCCTAACTATACTAGCTTATAATCTATCTCTTTGCCAAATTTCATCCAGATCCGTTCTGCAGTTCTAGCTTGATAGAGTAACAAACATGCATACATCCATCCATCTAAACTTTCGCATTTATAATATTATAGTAGGAAGCAGGAAAGTAGGTTAAGAAGTAGGAAAATGGTTTTACATGAAATTTTGACGATGCGAATAAAACAGCAAACCACCCAATTCCCAAACAGGACTCTTTTTGCTCATAACAGCACCTAAATAAAAGCATATTAATTCATGGGCACTATGGGTACACAAACTACGTAAAATACCCGTTAATTTTTCCTTATACCTGCCTCCTAAGAGAAATAAATCTCCTTGATTTACGACCTTCGGTATTTACTGGCAACTGTTTGCTACGTCTGGTTTATGGCAATACTAAACAATGACAGTAATAACGCCTATCGTTAATTGTTACAGGGCTCTGTTTTATTGAGCTTTTGTTAAGGCGGGAGTTCGGGCTGCGACGCAAGACTGGAGACTGAGACATGATTCTCGGTCTCCGGTCTTGCATCTCCGCTGGCGTACTGTGGGGAGAGATCGAGACCAACAACTTGTCGTTTCAGTCGTCACAGTCAGTTATATTGTTAGAAAATATTAATCCACATCGTACTGGAAAACCAAGTTATTCAATTACTATTGGAGAAAGAAAAGTATGATGATTTGTTATTGTTTTAATATTATAAAACTAATCAAAGATTGCATATCAGCGATTTTTGTATTTTTGTATGTAACGAATAAAGTTAAAAACTACTAGACCGATTGCATAAAATCTTTCAACGTTGGGAAGCTACACTATCCGCGGGTGACATGGGCTACTTTTTATCCCTGCATTCCCACGGGGACGGGCTGGAGTCCGCTAGTATACAATACAACGAGAAGCCAAAAAAGATCGTTTTCAATATGGGTCTCAAAAAAATGCAGCATTTGCACGAATATAGTATAATATTATAACAAACTAACTACCGTGACTAATTATCTAACTACATACCGTGGATTAGTTGAGATGATGATTTTAAAGGAAACCTTTTATATAGACTACCTTTTGAAATATTTCGATTTCGCTATCCAAAATTCTAATCGTTAATCATGATATTCATCATCACTTCAGCCGAAGGACATTCACTGCTGCACATAGGCCTCCCCCAAGTGTCGCCATCTCGATCGCTCCTGTGAGTCTCGGATCCAACGGATACAGGCAGCCTTGACCAGGTCATTGCTCCACCTTCAGGGATACCTTCCACTATAGAACTTTTCGGCCCCATGCGATCATCCATTCTGCGAGCAATGTGCCGTGCCCACTGCAACTTAGTTTGGCAACTCTTCGGGCTATGTCGGTAACCCTCGGTTCTCTTGCGGATATCTTCATTTCTGTTTCGATCACGCAAGTACACTCCGAGTATAATAGCCCTCACTCCTCTATGATTGCCCTTCAATCATGTCACATTTATTTCATATATCCCACTACAAACGAGCTCGAATGTCAATGAATTGTAACTGATATATTTACTCAATAACGTTAGCGTATATTAGTAAACTAATATTTGTAATATCACATGTCAATACAAATATCGGCGGATATGACGCATGCCGTCACAACGCAATATTACTTCCTTACAATAAAGTTGAGTGAAGGGAAATACATATCTATAGGTATCTACCAATCTGACTGAATAACAGAAATTCCTCTTTTTTATTGTTCTTTGGTCTTTTTGTCGTTAGGGCGACTGCTGAGTTGATATTACGTGACATCAAATGCCATCACTTCGCAAAATAACTGAATTATTTGTATTATTACAATCCTTTATTTAACTTCCCATATGAGGAAGTATTCACTTATTTTAACTTACCTTCCATCAATGATTTTTTGCTTGTTTTCAGGAGGGAGTAAACGCGCTACACGGCTGACGGTGGCGACTGCAATCGGCATCTGGATACTGGCAGCCCTGCTGGCCACACCCGCATATGTTGGCTCGTACGTGCGCGCATTCGTTGTCAATCCAACTACACAGGTAGGAACTGCTAAGATCGTCTGCTAAAGAGAACCTCGCCTCATTTAGGCCGGGACTCCACCAAAGCGGAGATGTGCGGAGAAGTCTAAAGCGGAGACGAAAGATGTAGGAATAACGAAATTCTATTGGTTGTGTAAAAAACATCTCCTCCCCGCTTTGGACTTCTCCGCACATCTCCGCTTTGGTGGAGTCCCGGCCTTAGACAGGGAATAAGTCGGTGGTGGATAGATTGGTAAACGCCAGTTCTTCTTCTTCTTTTTAAAATTCGATCGAAGACTCTTTAAATATTTTGGACCTACTGGGTCCCACCTACTGGTGGGATCGCCACATTAATATTGTAGCGTCGATGGCGTCATTGGGTTCTCTAAACTGCAGGTGCATGGACATTTCATTTGGGTCACTCTAGCATGTATGTTATATTTATTCTGCACAGATGCTCCGTACACATTGGGTTTTAGACGGGTCTTTAAAATCCCATTTTGCCAGGAGTGCATTAATTCTTATAGTTTAAAAAAAAAATACCGATTGAATTATTAAGTGTGAGGCAGAATGGTTTTAAATGTAGATACGATCAGCAGTCTTCTGTTTGCGGCTTCTGCATATTGATCATCATTACTGAAGTTCTCCTAAAGCTCTACTAGTAAGTATATGCCTCGTCAGACAGACATGTGACGTAGGCATTCCTACCTATCCACAGAATTTTTTTTTAGTGTGGGAAATCATCCAATGACTTCTTCCGCTCTTTGTGAACCGGGAGGGCATGTCAAACTATTACTGACTAAAACCCACCCGAGTTCCTTCAGTTGCTTGAGCCAGGGCCAAGTTAACTCTTTTCCAAATTTATTCGCGACCCAGACTTGCATCGGCCCGCGCGAACCCGGTCAGTTTTAGCTAACATCTCTTTGAGGCGCGCGTGGAACACTACGCACCGTCGACTTAGGCCTGGTCCTTATCGGACAGTGAGCTACCCATTACTCGCCGTCCGCAAACCCGCGCCTACGGTAATCGGAAATCGTCTTGCGACTCCCGACGCCTAGGGCGTCTCTTGCGGTGTTCAGGGGCATGAGGGCGTCTCCGTTCCGTCTCCCTCACGCATTCCGTCTCCTCCTTCGCGAGCATTACTGCTTCGCAGAAGGAGCAGACAGCTTCTCATGCCTTCTCGCTCCGTACCATGGCCTGAACCGGGGCCGGACGCGAGAGATCACCACCACCGATTGCGTCCACGAGGACACGGCGGTGCTCCGCCCAAGCGGGGCAAACCATTTTTGGGATGGGTATGGGATCTACCTCCTACCGGTCCATCCCGGGCAACGGCACCACAGGTTTGCCTGTAACATTAATTAATAAGAAGGAGGATGTCAGTTGCGCTGTTCAGAACCGGTCTTGGTCTCTGGGCAAAACTTGCCGGGTAACTCATCTTTGAGGGTAGCGGGATCCGAAGCACGGTGCCAGCCGTTGGCCGACCGCAGTCAGTAGGGGGCCCAAGTAGCACGCCAGCCACGTGCCAAAGGCTGCCCTGCCAACTCGCGAAAAATCCCGGTATGCTCCACCGTGCCAGCTGGCGACTAGATGGGAGGACCCGGTGGCCATATGCGGGGGTTTCGGACGTCCCCGCAGTCTCCAAATGAGTTCCCCATAGGTTGGCTTAGCTCCAGTGTTCCACTTGGTACACTGAGCAGCGCCTCGACAGTTTACTCCCCAGCAAACTCTAAAAAAATAAAATAACCAAAGCAAAGATGAATATGGTGAAACAACGGCTGCACTTCCTCCCACTAAAAGTGCATCGCACTAACATCAGGGGGTTGCACTCTAATCTCGATCCGGTCCACCACCACCTTGAGACCGAGAAGCCGCAACTGTTTTTCCTAACGAAGACGAAGATAACAACCCCGTCGGACGTGGCGTACCTCAACTACCCGGGTTACTCTCTTGAATACAAGTTCAAGAAGCAAGCTGGGGTCTGTGTGTACGTCCGCGATGACATTTGTTGTCGTCGTCTCCGTTGCTTTGAGAAATCGGGTTTTTCTGCCATATGGCTACTTGTGGACACTGGCGTGGAGAAGTCTCTCTACATCGGCGTCTACCGATCGCACACCGGTGACCAGGAGACGACAGCGCTTTTTAACTGCCTCATGGAGTCGGCTGACATAGCCCAGCAACGGTACCCAACAGCGAAGCTTAATTTTCTGGGGGACTTTAACGCCCATCATAAGGAGTGGTTGTACCCGTACCGGAAAACTGACCATGCCGGGTTAGAGGCGCGCAAGTTTTCTCTATCGCTAGATCTAACCCAGCTGGTGAATGTGGCAACGCGGGTACCGGATGTTGACGGCCATACACCCAATTGCTTAGACCTTCTGCTGACAACTGATCCGGACAGTCATTCGGTATCGGTCTCAGCCCCGCTGGGAACGTCTGACCATGGCCTAGTGAAATCTGTGTCGACTTGCTCTCCTCCAGATGAGAGTCCTAGAGGCACGAGGCGAGTATGGCGATACGAGTCAGCAGACTGGGACGAGATGCGGCACTTTTTTGCGTCTTATCCTTGGCGGCATGTGTGCTTCTCCTTGGGTGACCCCTCGAGCTGTGCGGATGCGGTTGCGGATATGATTCGGCAGGGAATGGAGTATTTCATTCCATTCGCCGACATTCCGCTCGGTCACAAGTCCCGACCTTGGTATAATTCAGAATGTGCCCACGCTGAGGCCCGAAAAGAGTCTGCCTACCAACCCTGGGTCGGGGCCCGCGACCGCAAAGTTAGAGCGCGTAGGGTTCGCGCGAGGAAAAGACCTTTAATTCTGCCACCAAGTTCTGCAAGCGGGTTTTGCGTCGGGCACGTTTTGACCATATTGGACGTATTGGGGCCAAGCTGGCATTGCACCCTCCGGATAGTAAACAGTTTTGGTCCCTGTCTAAAGCGGTTGAATCGAATTTCTGTCGTCCCACTTTACCTCCAATGCTGTCTGTATGTCACGCACTGCTGGGGCGAAGCCATCGAGAGACACGGCGAAGCACTTGCTGTATCGCTGGATATCTCGAAGGCCTTTGACAGGGTCTGGCACGCAAGTCTACTCAGTAAGCTTCCTGCGTATGGCATCCCCGCTGGTTTTTGTAGCTGGATATCAGACTTCCTTTGCGAACGGTCGATCCGAGTAGTCATAGACGGCTGCTCCTCTGATCTTATGGCTATTGATTCCGGAGTTCCTCAGGGGTCTGTTCTCTCTGCAACTCTTTTCCTGCTGCACATCAATGACCTACTTCAGCTTGGTATTGTTGGGTACGCAGATGACAGTACTGTTTCAGAGAGATACCTGACCAGCGCAAGAACCAGCGTGGATGAAGTTCGTTCCTTGAGAGAGACTATGGCAGAGCGGACAGATTTGACCTTAAGCCTTGTCTCCCAGTGGGGTGATGACAATCTGGTCTCCTTTAACGCCACCAAAACACAGGCGTGTCTTTTTACCGCTAAAAGGAGTCTTTTCGATCAGGCGCCTACTTTTCGGGGTGCGTCTGTTCCAGTGACTGATCGGCTTGAGCTCCTAGGCATGGAGTTGACATCCAGTCTCAACTTCGGCGGCCTCCATTGAGTACAAAGCCCAAATTGCGGCCAAAAAACTGGGCATCCTAAATAAGGTGAAGCGATACTTTACGGCTGGACAGCTTCTAACCCTGTACAAAGCGCAAGTCCGATCCCGCATGGAGTATTGCAGCCACCTTTGGGATGGCTCAGCAAAGTATCAGCTTGCCGCGCTTGACTCGGTGGAACGCAGAGCCAAGAGGCTCATCGGCGACATTGAACTGGTGGATACCAAGCTTCACAGCTTGGCTCATCGCCGCAACGTTGCCTACTTGTCGGTCTTCTACAGACTGTATTTCGGTGAGTATGCTCAAGAACTCCACGACCTCATCCCACCAGCCCCTTTCTACCTTCGGACATCTAGAAGCACTGCAAGTTACCACCCTTACCTTGTTGCCATTCCACCAATTCGCACCAAGCGCTTCCAAACTTCCTTCATAATGCGCACAGTGAATGAATGGACCTCACTACCTGCGTCTGTGTTTCCGAACGCATTCAACCCGAATCTCTTCAAAGTTAGAGTAAACAGGCTTCTTCTGGGTAAGCTCACTCCATCGTCGACTCTGTCTCTGTCACATATGACTTAGACTAGAGTCAAGAGCAAACACATATCAAATAAAAAAAAAAAAAAAAAACCTTCACCGTATGCACCACTGTGTCCTCCGGGCGATCCACACAATGGTGAGACCCGGGCGTTTCCTCCCGCCTAATTCTGAATAGAAACCTCCCGAAAGCCTACCTGCAGACGTAAACATACAATAAACGGGGTCTTTAGGTACGATCCTGTAAATAATGGCAAAAGTGCGTCATTTCGGAGCATGACGTCTTGGGTTCGATTCTAGGCCTGGGCAATGTTATTGGATTTTTATCATTTATAACTTCTCACAAGCAGCACGTAGTATTTATCTGGTCCCGGTTGATAGCAATAGGCTTGCCAACTATTTTCTACATGGGATTTAAACTTAACACTGATAAATTTTGAGTATACTATAGATAAAAACTCATGGTCACAAACTCTTCCATTTTGACAACTCAACAGTATTCATTGCGTGTTTGACGCTGTAAATGGAGTAATGAATTCAAGCAAAGCACTGGATACATTATTTGGAGTTACGCATTTGGGGTGCTGTACATAACTTTACGAGGAATACACTTCACACTATGTGAAACATTGGTATTTTAGCAGTCACTAATCGCTCGGACCTAAAATTACCTACGTACTTTGTCAAGGTGATTAGCGTTTGCCTCGCTACAACACTTCCATGCAGCTGACGCTACCCGTAAGCGCTGAAAACCAACAAACATGTTGTTGAACCAAACTCTTACTTTTAACGGGTTTCACAAATAGCAGTTCAAATGTCGAACTGCAGAACCTAGACTTTAGCAGCATTAAACTTTCTGTGATTTTAGCGAATCACGCCTTTTCGCAAGTTAACGCTGGCTAGAACCTGAAGCTCTAGATATGTGACGAAACTTCTATTAACAAAAGCTTCGTTTGGGTTCTTATTACGGAATGAAATAATATATTCAGCAACTGAGTTGTAAAGGTTGGATGAGCATTCGCTTCATGTAAATTACTGGTTACCACCTGCATTTGGTAGACTGGAACTTGGACCTTGGGGACAGACTAGGCAGATGATGATTTTCAATCTTAGAGATGTTCAAATTTACTGAGAATTTGTGTAAAATTTGATTCTTTCTCTTTGCCTAGCCTGATCCCGTTTCATTTGGGGTCTGCTCTCCTTCTAATTCTTCGCCAGATGTTTCGGTTCTGGGTCATCGAGTCATTCACTTGGGCTTGTTGGTCGTTGTTGACTATAGAAATCCAAGTGGAAAGAAAAACGCTTCCACCCAAGGAATTTCTCTTGTATCGTGAGTGCATTTACAAACATATAAGCTCACATACGCAAACAATCAGACCCAGAACAACTATGTGTAGGCCATACAAATTGTTGGCCGAGAATCAAACCCACGACACGCAGTGCAGCACCCAATCGCTCTGCCACTGCGCCAGCCGTGCCGTGCAAAAGTGGTAATCAGTTAAATGGTTTAGGTTGGTACAAAACTAATAGATTTCATAGCTCATAATCTGTTCTTACTAATATTATAAGGAAAATTATTAACCGGGCTAAAAATATACTGAATGAGACTATTATTAAGTAACTATTTATCCGGTTTGAGTAATACCTTTTAGGAAGTTTTTGTGATCTGCGTTAATAATATTGTTACATACTGTTATTGAATTTGGGATTCTATTTTCCTATTTTAGCATATTATTCTTTTGATAATAGCAGAACAACCGACGAGGCGACATCGCTGTGCATAAAATAATATTTGGAAGCGGTGCCGCTGTTTTCAACGAATTAGGCCAAGAGCGAGAGAAGCGAGCGAAGGATCTTAGGGCACCCCTACGGGTAGGTTACTTTAAACCCTGCAGAAAGAAATTGGGTCTCCGTCAACAAATTTTATTTTCAAGTCACTATTAATTGTGTTCGCCCCCATATTCAGTGTTTTTGACACCTGTAATAAGAATTTATTTTCGCTCGTTTAAATTAAAACTATCCATATTATAAATGCAAAAGTTTGATTGGATGGATATTTGTTACTCAATCACGCCAGGACAGCTGAACGGATCTCGATTGAATTTAGCACAGTGATAAATTATAGTCTGGAATAGCACATATATTACTTTTCATCCTGTTATAATTTTCCTTTGGGATAAGAAATCCCTTTTCACGCGGGCGAAGCCTCTGGCAAAAGCTACTATATCTTACACTATATCAAGCAAAACGTGTTAACGATCAAAGTTAGAGTAATATACGAACTTTTCCTTAGATATATAGCAATTAATTATAAATCGTTACATTTAATAATAGTTTTGTGAAGCCATCTAATCCTAGTTAGGGTTAGTTTGGGCTTCAAATTGGGTTATAACTCGAGTTACAACACTTCACCCCGAGTAATTAGAAAGCCAAATTCGATTCGGTGTCTTCATTGGTTTCTAGTACTTAATTAATTTAGCCGTGAATTTGGATAGCGCTTAATATTCAATAGAAACTAATATATTATATTTATTATTATTATTGTATCGTTTCGTATGGTGCCGGACATAAAGAATTTCACCATCCCATGTCTTCCCGTGGGTGTCGTAAGAGGCGACTAAGGGACAAACCAGAGAATGGGCAGCAGCGTTCTCTGTGCTTCCATAACAACCATACTGCGATCGCCAACCAGCCTGCCAAGCGTGGCGATTATGGCAAAACCCCCCAATGAATAGCACAAATAAAAAATGGCCCCTAGTACCCGGCAACTTGCCTACCCTCGACTACGGTAGCGGTCGAGGCTACGGCATGGCAAGGGGTGCTAAGAATCTCCGGACGAGATCCGGCTACCCCAACAATCACCGACGACTGGACCTGGCAACGTACAACACGCGCACACTTCGGACCGACGAGAAGGTCACAGAACTCGAGGAAGAATTGAGCAGGTTGCGATGGAGTATTATAGGGTTATCTGAGGTCCGAAGAGAGGGGGAGGACTCGATAATCCTCAAATCCGGTAACCTGCTCTATTTCCGAGAGGGTGACCGGCAGTCCCAGGGTGGTGTCGGGTTTATCGTCCACAAGTCCCTTGTGAACAACGTGGTGAAGATCGAGAGTGTGTCGACCAGGGTGGCGTACTTTATACTCAGAATATCCTCAAGATATTCGCTGAAGGTAAAACAGGTCTACGCCCCAACCTCGGCACACCCCGACGATGAGGTAGAGACCATGTATGAGGATATCTCCAGAGCCATGCATGGTTTCAAAACTCACTTCACCGTTGTCATGGGGGACTTCAACGCGAAACTGGGCAAACGAGACGAGGATGAGCTGCAAGTGGGGCAATTTGGAGTTGGACAACGGAACCACCGGGGTCACCTACTGGCCAGTTTTATGGAGAAGGAGGGCCTCTATATGATGAACTCCTTGTTCAAAAAGCGTGAACACAGGAAGTGGACCTGGCAGAGCCCCGATGGTGCAACAAAAAATGAGATCGACTTCATCATGTCAACCAAGAAGCAAATGTTCAATGTTGTCTCTGTGATCAATTCGGTAAAAACCGGGAGCGATAACCGCATGGTAAGAGGCACATTGAACATTAATATTAAGCTTGAAAGGTCTCGACTGATGAAGTCCACGCTCCGGCCAGCGCAGATCCAGGTCCAAAACCCCGAGAGCTCTCAGCTCGAACTCCAGAATCGTTTCGAATGCCTAGGGAGCTCCGTGGATGAATACAGCAACGGGTTCGTGGAAGCTGTCCATACGGTCGGGTCTAAGTTTTTCAAGACCCGTCGTACAGATAGAAACAAAAAGCTCTCTGATCATACCCTAAAGCTTATGAAGGAGAGGCGTGAGATGATCCTGCAGTCTTCAGATGAGGCGTGCAAATACCGGCAGCTCAATAGACAGATCTCTAAATCCTTGAAAAGAGACCTCCGCCGATTCAATACCGAACGTATTAAAGACGCGATCGAGCGAAATAAAGGCTCCAAGGTGTTTGCAAGGGATCTGGCTATTGGGCAGAGCCAACTCACGAAACTGAAGACCGACGATGGCAGGATCGTATCCGCCAAACCGGAGCTTCTCAGGGAGATCGAGACATTCTATAGGCAGTTGTACACATCGATCAGCAAGCCCGTTGCGAGTCTAGCAAACGACCCAAGAGCTAGATTGACCCGGCACTATACCGAAGATATCCCGGACGTCGGCCTGTACTGAGATAGGAGCCTTTTTGGTCTCGCACGGGGTTATTTTTTTTTTTTTTTTTATATTGTTTGTGTTGCTTATCTCGTGTCTCCTGTGCGGGTCACAAATAAATATTTTTCTTTCTTTCTTTCTTTCTTTTTTCTGTACGAGATTAGGATGGCTCTGAAACAGCTCAAAAACAACAAGGCGCCGGGTGATGACGGAATTACGGCCGAACTCCTGAAGGCGGGTGGCAAACCGGTCCTTAGGGCCCTTCAGAAGCTGTTTGAGTCCGTCATACTCGAGGGCAAAACGCCACAGGCATGGTGCAGGGGTGTGGTGGTACTCTTCTTCAAGAAGGGCGACAATGCCCGGCTGAAGAACTATAGGCCCATCTCACTTCTTAGCCATGTCTACAAGTTGTTTTAGACCACATACATACGCTGCGGCAGGTTATACAGAAGACCGAAGAGTATAACCTGCCTCTATGTTTAGCGTTTGTGGACTACAAGAAAGCCTTCGATTCGATCGAGATTTGGGCTGTACTGCATTCTCTCCAACGGTGCCAGATCGACTACCGGTACATTGAGGTGTTGAAGTGTTGTACAAAAACACCACCATGTCAGTCCGACTTCAGGATCAGACCTCGAAACCAATCCTTCTCCAGCGCGGCGTGAGACAGGGAGACGTCATTTCTCCGAAACTGTTCACTGCTGCGCTGGAGGATGTCTTCAAGGTTCTGGACTGGAGGGGGCTGGGCATCAACGTTAATGGCGAGTACATTACTCACCTTCGGTTTGCCGACGACATAGTGGTCATGGCTGAGATCATGGAGAGCCTCAGTAAAATGCTCGATGGCCTCAGTAGAGCTTCCGAAAGAGTGGGTCTTAAAATGAACATGGACAAAACCAATATCATGGTGAATGCCCATGTAACACCCACTCCTATCAAGGTCGGAGACTCTACACTCGAAGTTGTAGACCATTATGTCTACTTGGGACAAATGGTCCAGTTGGGTAGGTCCAATTTCGAGAAAGAGATCAACCGTCGAATCCGACTCGGCTGGGCGGCGTTCGGGAAGTTGCGTGGTATCTTTTCGTCCAATTTACCGCAGTGTCTCAAGACAAAAGTCTATGACCAGTGTGTGTTGCCAGTGATCACCTATGGAACCGAGACGTGGTCGCTCACAATGGGCCTTAGAAAGCTCAAAGTCACCCAAAGGGCAATGGAGAGGGCTATGCTCGGAATTTCCTTGCGTAATCACGTCAGAAATGATGATATCCGCAGGAGAACCAAAGTTACCGACATAGACCGAAGAATTGCCAAACTTAAGTGGCAGTGGGCAGGGCACATTGCTCGCAGAACGGATGGCCGATGGGGCCAAAAAGTTCTGGAATGGCGACCGCGAACCGGAAGACGATACGCTGGAAGGCCTCCCACTAGGTGGACTGATGACCTGGTTAAGGTTGCGGCAAGGCGCTGGATGCGAGACGCATGGGATCGGTCAATGTGGCGACGCCTGGAGGAGGCCTATGTCCAGCAGTGGACGTCTTTCGGCTGAAATGATGATGATGATGATTATTATTATTGATACAGGAATAAAAAAATGAGACCTGAATGAGGAAATGTGACCTGAATGAACCGAAATGACGTTTTATTAGTTTTTATATGATACTTACGGTGCAATTATGATTTGTACCATAAACCACACAAAATATGTTGTCCTCGGAAAAGTGCCGCCTGGTAAAGGCATAGACTGCGACATAGACCAAAAGGAGTTACATTTTTATTTAAGACTAGCTGACCCTCGGGGCTTCGCTCCCGTCATCTGGCTACCTACCTACCTACCCTGCCTACCCTGGCTACCATGGCTACCCTGGTTACCCTGCCCCAAAACTGGCTACCCAGGCTACCTTGCCCCTACCCTGCCTACCCTGGCTACCATGGCTACCCTGCCTAACCTGGCTACCAAGGCTACCCTGGCTACTCTGGCTACCCCGGCTACCCTGCCCCAAACCTGGCTACCCAGGCTACCATGGCTACCCTGGCTACTCTGGCTACCCTGGCTACCTTGCCCCTTCCCTGGCTACCATGGCTACCCTGGTTACCCTGGCTACCCTGGCCACCCTGACTACCCTGGCTACCCTGGCTACCTTGCCCCTTCCCTGGCTACCATGGCTACCCTGGCTACCCTGGCTACCCTGGCTACCCTGGCCACCCTGACTACCCTGGCTTCCCTGGATACTCTGGCTACCCTGGCTACCTTGCCCAAAACCTGCCTATCCTGGCTACCATGGCTACCCTAACTACCCTGGCTACCCTGCCTACCTACCTAATAATAATATAATAATACCTAATGTTTATGAATCATCATAGTTTCCTCAGCGCACGCCAAATAATGTATTTTACAGGCAACATTTTGCTACCTTGGGTTACAATATGCAATTGTCATAAGGATCTCTAATTATTTTGGAAATATATTATAGGCTATGACACTCAGGAATAATTTAGCTTATTACTGGTGAAATAATTTTCAAAATCGGTTCAGTAGATCCAGAGATTACTCGTTACAACGTCACAAATTCACAAACTTAACCTCTTTATAATATTAGTATAGAAATCGTAACTTTCCATAAAACTTTGTTAATCAATCATGTCACGAACGAATCCCGAAAGTCTTACCAGCTCGTATTAGTAGGGTAGAATGGAACCGCTACTCGTCGGTATCGGTATATAAATCGTGTCTAAGGGCCGGTTTCTGAAGTCGATGTCACATCTCAAATCCGCTGACAATTTGCCACAAATTAGCCAGCCCTCAGTTGACAGTGGGTTTCTCAAAACTGCATCATTGAAAATTTACATAATCGCTTGTTACATTGAATATTCGGCATCAATTTATTTCGGTTGGCTACCCTAGCTGGTCATTCATTTCATTCACTACTATAACGTAATCAGTAATTTTAGATAGAATTTTATCTTGCGCGGCTGGGTGGGTGAAGCCTTGGCGGCTTACTAAGCAAACCTTACCAAGAACGGCTTCTGGAAGGGTGATCACCTTTTTTTGGTTCGCGTGTTTTTAGATGCTCTCTTATCAAGGTCAGTCTTGGGATAGGTGACCACTTTTTTTGGATCGCTTGTTTATGAACGGTTATTTTTTTGGTTCGCTTGTTTTTTGATTGGTGACCAAACACAGGTTAAGGAACACTTACCAAGGTTAGTCTTCGGATGGGTGACCACTTTTTTTGGTTCGTTTGTTTTCATTCCCAGGTCAGTAACAGATTTTGTTTTATTTTTATTTACATTTATTTTTTGATAAGTTTTGTCATTTTTTTATATTGTAATTAATTTAAAAATCTTGGTAATCAACTATAGTTGATCTAATTATTTATTTTTTTATTTCTGAACCCACACGTAGTATTAGCCGACACCTATTATTTTATTATCGTAATATAAGCCTATAGAATCATAATATTAATTTTAATCTGCGAATAATCGACCGATATCCAATAATTATAAATTAGGCTCGTTGACAAGAGGTTAACATTGAAAAAGGTTCTCAGAAACCCAAAATGCTGTATCATAATTGTGTTTAATTCGTGATTTTTGTCAAGTATGACAAATCGTTAAACGCATATGTCACATCTGGGTTTTGGTAGGACATGCAATATATATTATATATTAATATCCGAATTGCGCACTTTTGTTAAATACCTCAATACTCTTTTACCCTTTTTTAGGTAATTGCACAAATTCGGTATGAAGTTGGATTGAGTACAATAAAAAAACACGTTTATGCGCGAGATAATAGGATTTTCTATTGTAATCGGTATCGGTAATCGGGCGCTTATCTAATTGCACATTTATTCTCAAGAAAGAATATAAGGCATGCCTTTCTTAAAAAAGATAATGCTAAAAATCCAGAAAATATTATCTTATTTATATATATAATTATCGATCAAACTGAAAATAGTACCGATAAGTAGTAACTAATAATTATTTATAAATCCAGTATAAGTATCGGTCAGTGAGGCGACGACACCTGGGGGAGGCATATGTTCAGCAGAAGACGTCTTTTGGCTGAAATGATGATGATGGTGAGAAACAATGTAGTCAAGTAGTGGAAGTTAATTTAGCCAACAGATATTTAAAACAAGCAGAAGACTGAAAAATGTTATGCTTTAATTTATTGAGGTTACCGAGTAAATAACACATTATGCATTTGAAATAAAGTTTAAGAACGATAGGTACTCGTTCTCCGAAACAGTCCTCTCAAAAGTATTAAAAACTATCTTAGCATTCATCATCATTATCACTGCCGAAAAACGTCCACTGCTGAAAATTAGCTCCCCCAAGTGTCGTCACTTTGGCCGATCCCGTGCGTCTCAAATCCAGCGGATTCCCGTAACCTAAGCATTATTTAATGAAAATATTATTGTTATAACGGGTTCTATGAAACTGTATATTCACTTGTACTCTTAAAGATATTTTTTTTAGCAATCACGTAAATGTAAATCCGGAATTCGCCAAGTCACTTATTATTTTTTCATGAAGTGAAGTTTAGCAAGAACCGCCCGGTTAGTAAACAGATTATTCGATTAATGCTAATCACCATAGTCAACAGGCTTAACCGCGCTTTCTCACTTGACGCTTCACACGGAGCTAAAATAAGGTTTTTCTGGTTCTGAGATTCCGATATTGGATCACCCAGTATCGGAATTAAAATATCGGTAATTGCGTTCCGAGATTCCGATACTCATGGCCTAGTTTTAAGAAAGTGAAAATAGAATTAACCGGCGATTATTCGTCGATTACGTTAACAGCCCGATAAGCGAGTGCTGGGGAACCGGGTGTAAGGAGCTCATGGCCAAATAACCGACTCAATCTTCAAGGCATCATTTGCCGATGTCAGTCCGTGAATGGGTAACCATCTTTACATAGCGAGATTCCTCCGTCCTTCGGAAAGCACGTTATGCTGTGGTCCCGCCTGCCATTTGTAGATCTTTACGGAGTGGTTACGGAGACAGAAGCCAGGCCATCTGTCACCAGACTTGCCAGGGGTTATCGCTTAACCCACTGAATATATACTCAATATCTATCTATCTAATACCTTTAAACGAGCAATTCTTGTATACATATAATCTGAATCTCGGAAACGGCTCCAAAGATTATCATGAAATTTTGTATGCAGGGCCTATCGGGGGCGATAAATGGATTTAGCTATGTTTCATTTTTAGAAAACGACGTTTTCCCTATTTTCACCCGAGTAGAGCTCGGTCACCCAGGTACTACAATATTGTATAACAAACTGTAAATTTAACCTCATGTTAGCAACTAAATCTGAGTAAAGTTTTTCGCGCAAGTGGGCCTTACTGAACATGAACAACAGAAAGTAAAAATACTTTATTAAATGAATAATTACAAACTAACTAGGCCTAGCCCGCGTGGAATAAAAAAAATTACCACGGAGATAAAAAGGGGGATATAAAGTGTTTTTTGAATTACATGTTTTTTAATAACATAGGTCTTGTGACAAACTTTGACATATAACCACTAACCGTAATTTTTCATGTCTTTTCCAGTTCCTAGTATGTTACCCATACCCAGTGGAGTGGGGTGAAGGGTATCCCCGAGGTATCGTGCTGATGAGGTTCCTGGTGTACTACTCCTTGCCTCTGGCCGTCATAGCTCTGTTCTACATCCTGATGGCGCGGCATCTGGTCCTTAGCACACAGAACGTACCAGGGGAGATGCAGGGAACGCAAAGACAGGTATTTTCCTTTTTTATTTCAGTTAGTAGGCAGGGAACAAAGTTGGCTGGAAGAATATTGGGGACGCCTTTGCCCACAGTGGGACGGCACAGGCTAAATAAAAAGAAATATGTTGACCTGTGTCAATATCTTTATTGAATGATGGATTGAGGAATGATGTATACTTTAATTTCGTGTACGTTACCACAGCAGGAAACTGTTTCCTAGAGTGATATGAGTGGAACGTATAATTTAGCCACTTGCCTATTGGAGTAATGTACACTTTAATTTCACTATGCGCAGCTAAAGAGTGGCATTCCCTGCCGGAGTCTGTGTTTCCCGATAGCTATAATCTAGGGGTCTTTAAGACAGGAGTGAATACGTTACTTCTACGCAAGCGTGACCATATCATTGGTTATCATCAGGTGAGATAGTGGTCAAGCGCGAACCTATCCATACTCGAAAAAGTGGTATTCATTATGTGCATTATTTTTTTCAGATGCGAGCTAGAAGAAAGGTTGCTGTAACGGTGTTGGCGTTTGTTCTCGTGTTCGCCGCGTGTTTTCTTCCCTCCCATGTCTTTATGATGTGGTTTTATTACTGGTAAGCTCCAAGATCTTCAGGAATTTAGAATGGATGGTTGTTGGTACTCAATCACGCTAAAATGGCTGAACATCCGTTCCGCCATTCTGTATGAAATTTAGCACAAATATAGATTATTGTCTGGAATAGCAAATAAGCACTTTGCATACCGGTATAATTTTTCCTTGGAATAAGAAAACACTTTTCACGCGGGCGGCCAGTAGTAGTACAGGGCCTACAACCGCTTTATTGCCGTAAAACGGCAACTTTCTAAATCATTCTCCTTAGTAACGGCTAGGTTAAAAGGTTTGCAAAAAAATATTTGTTAAACATGGTTTTTTTGTATAAAACATAGTTTTGCTTTAAAAAAATAATTAACAACACGATATTTTTTCGCTACTTTTGGATACTCCTCCAAAACGACTTAAATGTTTAAAAATATTTGTACACAGAAAATTTGATGGCTAGAATTTCTTCACTGAAATAGCATATATTAAAGAATAATAACAAGAATATTTTGCAAACAAAACTGTCCAAAAGGAGGTAAAGGCAATATTGATATTCTAGTTCCGAGCAAGCGCACGGCCAGTACTGCGTTAACATTGGGGCCTTAAGGGTCGCCCAAGCAGTCACGTAATGTACTTACTAGAAAGCTCACGTGTATAGTCGAAACAGTGACGGTTACGTGACCGATAGCCGTCATATCGTGCGACGTGACGGGTGACGTCATTGAGCAGTGGAGCACTCACAAGATGAAATGAAATAAACGTATTGCCTTAACGCAAAATGTTGAAATCTTTTTGTAAGTATGAAGTAAGGTATTTCTTGAATTTATACAAAATCATGACCTCAAATATGCGAATCTAGTAAGTCTCGACTCTTTCATGTCTTAGAAAGCACGTTAAACCGTTGTTCCTGGTCTCCTTTGAAGATGCAGTCGTTATTGAGAAGTTCGAAGCCCAAAGGGCAAACTCTTGTGATATTGTGTTACCCGGTTTCTGGGTTGTGGAGTCGCTCCATGTAAAATACGGGTATTCTGTTGCATCAGGTTGGTCAACAACAATATATTGGGAAAATGCCATGCTGATTGATAGATCAACTCACGGCTTTTTTTTTTGTTTTTTATTAGCGTGGAGAAATGCTCATGCATACCTACTGCGCTAACATGGGGAGATACCGCAGTTATGTGGGACTCTAACCCACTAAAACTCCACGGTGTCCTCTTGTGCTGCTTATGGCGGAAAGAAGGGCATGCGTTAGCACTCACCACGAACCCGCTGCGGCTGTCCATTTCGGGACCCTCCTATGGGGTTTACCCCCATCACCGTCGGACCAAACCAGGACATGGGCGACGTTCAAATCGCGCCGAAAACTATGCTTACGCGATGGAAAATTTATGTGATGTCCAGTCATTAGTTCGTAGGTGGCGGAATAGATGCCGCTACAAATAAAACTTTAATTATTCTTTATTTCCCCAGCCCAACGGCACAAGAAGACTACAACGGCTGGTGGCACGCACTCCGGATCATCGGCTTCTGCCTGTCGTTCCTCAACAGCTGCGTCAATCCTATAGCGCTGTACTGTACCAGCGGTATCTTCAGGAAACACTTTAATAGGTAAACAATAAACAAATCGAAACACGTTACTGATCTGAAAATGATCAGACCAACAAACGAGTATTTTTGGTACCTCTCATGAAGGACAGCCAAATGCTATAAAATATGTCGTTTAGAACATTTTCTAGACCAATTTAGGGCTTTTTCATCTTTTCGTGTGAGGATGTGGCCACCTTTAGTGTCAGAGTTAATTAAGCCGCCTCTAGGAACCCCACAGGCATTTGGATTTGGCTATTTCAGACTAACATTAACTATAAAGCCCAGGTTTCTTCATGATCTTTTCCGTCACCGTTGCCTGTGATGACCGACATAAACTTGAAAGCACACATGCATTTGAAAAAGTCACATTGGGACTTGGCCGGATTTGAACCCACGACCTCAAGCACGAGAGGCGTGGTTGTAGCCACAGGGCCACCAGGACACTTTGGCTTTAAACATATTAACTTAGGGCTAAAACATATACAAACGCTCCGTAGAACTGTGTGGTGTCGCGCGTCGTGCCTTTGTGTGATGATGATGCTCTCAGGCTCTAACCAAGTGACGAAAGCGTCGCGGTAGCGATTGGAAAAATTAGAAAATTGTATGAGAATACCAAGAGCTATCAAAATCTTACATTGTGGCGTTCCGACGATCGCCATATCTGATAGAATGACGCTTTGCCTTTGAACCTCTCGTAACTCATAAGATCTCCATTTCCATTTTCTCTCATATTGTGACGGTAATCTGCCGACATAGACATAGGCCTCCCCCAAGCGCCTCCACATTGAACGGTTCCGTTCGTCTCGCATACAACGGATGTGGGAGGGCTTCCAACGCAACGTCATCCGGTTCGCAGACACCACTTCAGAACCACCCCATCCATTCGTCGAGCCATGTGAACTGCCCACACTGCCACTTAATTGTGGCAATTCTATGGGTTATGTCGGTTACCTTGGTTCTCTGCGGATATATTCAGTTCTAATACGATCACGCAAAGAAACTCCGAGCATAACTCTCTCCATTGCCTTTTAGGTGACTTTAAGCCTTTGATGTGGCCCATTGTGAGAGACCACGTTTTAGTCCCATATGTAATCAATGGCAATACACTTTCGTTTTGAGAGACTGCGGTAAAGTAGAGGAGAAAATACCGCGCAACTTTACGAATGCTGCCCAGCCGAGTAGGATTCGACGGTTGAGCTCTTTCTCGAAGTTAGACCTACCTAACTGGAACGTTTGTCCCACGTAGACATAATCGTCTACAACTTCGAGTATAGAGTCTCCGATCTTGATAGAAGAGGGTGTTACATAAGTTTCTGGCATGCCACAATGTAAACAATTTTGTCCTTTCCTAATTTACAAAGGTTTAGCTCAAATCTAGCCAAGATTTTGTGATAGTGCGTAAAAAGGGAATACTTACTCGTACCTAGCGTTTTTAATCTTTTGATAATTTATCTGAAATATAGTTAGGTATATCCTCACTTAGTTAAATTTCACTAGCTTATATATAATACATGTCCACCTATAACAATCCTATGTTATTACTTTAACAATCTTGTCTTTATAAATAATTAGGCTTCATAGTTTTGACTATGTTTCCAGGTACCTCTTATGCCGAAGCAGTTCAACGCACGGGCCGCGGGGTTCACTCTCCTTGTCCACGTCGAGAAAACTACACTCTAGCAGGAAAACCAACATCAGCATGGTACCTAGAACGTTAGTATTTATATTATTGGGCAGCAAATAAATAAGTCCTTCACAATATGGTAACTTGGTAAGCGGTTACCGCAGCCTAAGCATATCGACAAACCCAAAGGCAATCTACCATAACAATCCTAGAGACAAATCGCAATAAAATAACTGTCTGATCTCAACATGATCAAAAAGCCAAGCCTTGCATCAATATTAATGAATGCTTGCCAACTATTTATATTTATTTATATTACAGGACCAGCGTTGGACGCGAAAGCAGCATCAGGCTGCTCAACAACGGTTCTTCAAAACTCTGAGGCAGGAGTCGTGGCCACAGGTCCACGGCTAACAACAACCAAGAGCGGTCCAAAGAGAACTATAGCAAATCGTTTGTCTATAAAACTGACTGTTTAGCGCCTTTTCCCAAGTGTTGTGAGAATGAAAACGGAGTGAAACTTCTAGAAACTAATTTTGATGGCAAGGATGCTAGCAGCACTGAAAGCTTCTTCCTACCTGTAGATAATTTTGGCTCCTGTTAACCTATTTTGTAAAGTTTAAAACTTGGTTGTTGAAACCGCATCAGTGCACTCCAGTATATGGCTGGCGTGCACAAACACGGCTTCATTGTCCGATGCTAAGTTTATGGCAGCTCTGAACACGAGACTAAGTCATTGCGAGGAGTGAGGGGTGGCGGGTACTGAACCGCAATTGGCGTACTTCAGAGGCGCCATACACTTGACGCTACTGTGCCCTAGCAAACTGAAGTCGTGGCAACTATGGCCTACTGTTCCCGGACGCGTAGCTTCATAGAGGCTTCCTTATACTTCGTGCAGCTTGTGAAGCCCAGTGTCCTGAACCCTGTCCACCAGGCTTATTGCACGCATACGTTTGCAATCATTTCAACAGATTCCGCCGCCGTTCCTGCCTTTTTTATTAAAAGTTTACACGAGCGTCCAGTCGATGTACGCCCCAGTATAAGACATGCGGTACGGCAGGCATCATGAAGCCTGCATGTAGCAACCCGAGCGTGACGCTGCCTCCCCAACGACAGGGTTTCACAGTTTTGTAAGTAAGCTGCAAGCAGGCGAACATCAAGCGTATAGTGACGAATACGCGTCTATGAAGCTACGTCTCCGCCCTAAATAAAATCCAGACATTTTGAAGATACAATGTTTATTAACAAAGTAATCCGCCGAAGCATGATGTGATAGAAATAAATATTTGACATTGCTTATTTGTTTTGTTACTTCAAATTCTGAGTGACATTGAAGGTATGAAAGAAAAGGCAGCTAATGTTAGTATGATGGAGGGTTGTTGGCGGAGATTAGAAGAAGGAAACGTGTTGCGCCAACTCCAAATAACTTGGTTAAGGACAGGCAGATGATGTCGATGATTTGACGTTGCTATGTTCCAAAATCAATCAGAAACCAGAAACCTTTTCATAATAATTAATATTTCAGTACAGCCTTTCTTTTTTTCATGGTTGAAAATCATTCAATGACTACTCCCGCTCTGGGTGAAGCGATAGGGCGGGTCAGACTTTATAACGATCCCCACTGGTAGGGATTTCTGGAATATACCATTAAAACCCACCCGTGTTCCTCCAGTTGCCTGTGCCAGGGCCGCGATAACTCTTTTCAAATTCACCCGTGACCCAGACAGGCTTCGGCCCTAGCGGACCCCTTCAGTTTTTGCTGATACTCTTTGAGGCGTGCGTGGAACAATATGCGCCGTCGACTCAGGCCTGGTCCTTATCGGACGGCGAGCTACGCATTACTCGCCGTCCGCAAGCCCGCGCCTATTGTGGTCGGGAATCGGCTTGCGACTCCCGACGCCCAGGGCGTCTCCTGCGGTGGCTTGGGGCTTGCATTGCGTGCGAGCATTACTGCTTCGCAGAAGGAGGTGACAGCTTCCCATGCCCTATCACTCCGTACCATGGCCTGAACCAGGGCCGGATGCTAGTGGTCACCATCGCCGATCGCCTCCACGACGACACGGCGTTGCTTCGCTCAAGCGAGGTAGACCGCCACCGTCTCTTCTGGGCGATCCACACAATGGTGCCACCCGGTGACACCCGGGCATTAACTGTACAGTCTACAATGTGTATTTTAAAATAATTTGATTAACTTTTGCAATCAAATGCGAATGGAATTATTTTGCACAAATACATCACATATCCGTACCTTGTAAATAGAATGTAATAACAAAAATATTAGAAATTATTATTAATTGTAAGCATCTGAACGGGTCCCATATACATCTACATTATAATTATGTACATTGTAATTTATTGTAAATAAGTGTCAGATTACAAAAAAACTAACAATTACAAATACCAATAGGATTTACTAAAAAGGAGCAGATATTTGACCAATCAATGTATTATCCTTATCTTTCTTAATTTATAGTATTGGGAATCCTGGTGGTCAGACACTAAAATTATTTACATAATGTAAATAATTATAGCGTGGGCTTTTTATATAATATTAATAAACCACCAAGATTTAAGCAAATAGGGTTTTAACTTTCTGTAATGTGTTTTGTAGGTGCCTATTTATTTATGAAGCAAATGCTAACTGTTATTTATATCCTCTCTAATATTTTGTTTTGTAAGGTACGCGAGATATAATTTATATCCGCTACAATGTTCGATTGAATAAAACAACTTTTTCATAACCATTAACGTCGATATACTGATGTCCTGTGATCGTCACTCCTTCCAAATAAAATGTTGAATAATAGCAGTCATCGCAGGTTTTACGAAACAAAACTGTAAAGTTACTATTTAATCCTGCAGTGGTCGTGCAAAATTCATACAGTTCGGCAAAAATACTTAATGCGGTCGCGTGGATATTGTAATAATACAATTTTTGTACATTGTCCTAATCAATCAGAATAAATATGTTTCTCATAATAAGAAACGAATTATTACTTAACTAACTTGATTTTTTAATGATTTGATCACAAGATCACAAGTTGAAATAAATGTATCTTTTTGTCACAAAATAAGCATATTTTTTATTTCGCAGTATTTGTCGCAGACATTTTTGTGTTAATTTTTATTTAATACTATTATACTTTACCCTAACCTACCTACTCTACCCTACCTACATATCCTACCTATGTAGGTAAAATCCCATATATTTTCAACTTTTTTTTTTCATAAGAATCTTCTCCTAATAATAACAAACATAACAAAAAAAGAATAAGCGAAATCGGTCCAGCCGTTCACGCGTGATGCCGTGACCAAGGGAAATAGGGATTCATTTTTATGTATATAGATAAAGAATATTAAATTTTCTTTAAAATAAAGGCAAAAAAAAACTGATTGATTGACTCATTCTAGTATTCTAGATTCTCATTTTAAAGTAGATAACATAATGTAATCGACGTGAAATGCTTAATTTTTTGAGACGCGAGACCGCGTCTCAAAATATTAAGAGATTTTTTGAGACGCGACCACTGCAGGTTTAAGCAAACCACCCAGTCTCTAAACACCTAATCGACTTCCACATCTTTTATCATTGCAGACAACCATCTAACTGTATTGTTTTCTAGTCATGACTTGCCACTCTTTTATACTAATGTTTATACATAACATCTATGTAAAAGTTTTAATATAACATAATAAATTATAGTTTTTAATACACTTGATTTTATTTCTAACAAAATAGTCATACGTCGGTGCTCCATGGACCAATTGAAATTTAACCAATTGGTCTACGGGGCAAATGAATATCGATGACGGTCCCTTTTAATCCAGTTCTGGAAAGGACAATGGACTCACTTTCTGCTTCCGGAGTTTCCTATCTTAACATCGCTCAGAAATTGGGTATTCCGACTATGCTGCTTCGGAACTAAACCCCTTTGAAGTTATATAATGGGATTTGCATTTGAAAGTTGTCGCTTCGTGATAATAGGGTGCGTGAGGGCAATATGATCAGTCGGTTAATTAGGCTGTTGGGTATTCTTTGAAGAGGCATTAATTACCCTGATGATAGAAATTCAGAACACTGTGATTCCGAATGGTAGAAAAAAGCTGGGTATAAATCTAGTATCGATTGGTAGGAGGAGGGGGGCCCCCTTCCTCCTGGCAGTAATCCCATGAAAAGGTAACGCACCGTTCTTGAGAAAAACAAATGATTGAAACCTAACCTCAATACATTTAAAAGTTGCTTCTGCATCGTCTCCGGCGCTGCGGGAAGTGCAAACCTTTCCCCCTTCCGTAACAAAGGATACGCCCCCATTCTCATGTCCGTAGCTTTAGCTTGCTGCTCGCCCCCAGCGACCAGCCTCAACCGCTACGGCTCGCACGGGTGCCTATGTTTTGTTACAGCGGGCAGGGGTTTGCAAATTTGGGGGCGTATACAAATTGGGCCTTCTTCCCGTGGGCATAAGCATATATAGGTAGTGGTAGCTTGGAGTAAGCGGGTGCTTGCTTCTACGGCCAAAGTGGATCCCATAGAGTTGGACGTGTTGCAGGGGTGGTACGTCGTACGAAGACGGCCCCAAGTTTTTAAACCCAATAACTTTTCTTTTTTAATAGCTTTAATTCTCAATCATTCTTATTTTATTTACGTGGCTTACGTTTAGCTCTTCTGAGTTAAACGTAACGTTACACTGGCTGGAATTCGACATTGCACCCCTATCCGTCATAATTAATCTATAATAATAATATTATAAAGAGATAAAGTTTGTGACGTTCTAAGGGGTAATCTCTGGAACAACTGAACCGATTTGAAAATTCTTTCACCAGTAGAAAGCTAGGCTATAATATATTTAAAAATAATAATAGAGATCCTTATGAAAACTGCAATAATGTAACCCAAGGTAGGAAAATGTTGCCTATAAAATTCACTCTTTGGCGTGCGCTGAGAAATATATTGATGATAGATACAAAAATAGTAGGTAGGTAGGGTAGGCCGGGCAGGCAGGGCAGGAAGAGCAGGAAGGGCAGGAAGGGCAGACAGGGCAGGCGGGGCAGGCAGGGCAGGCACGGCAGACAGGGCAGGCAGGGCAGATAGGTAGGTAGCCAGTTGACGGGAGCGAAGCCCCGGGGGTCAGCCAGTTTAAAATAAAATTTAAACTTATAACAGTTTAAACAAGGTTCGATGAATAAAATGTATTTTAGAAATAATATTTACTTAATCTCAGTACATATTTTAAGTACAAACATTATTTTAAAATAAACCATGAAATAAAATCCTTCTTGTTATTCAAGTCTTTTTAACGTTAAATAAAGTTTTTTTAAGTAAAAAAAACCCTGTAAATATCTTTAGAAGAATCTATAAATCATCATCATCTGACTAGCCTTTATCCCAATTATTGTTGGGGTCGGCTTCCAGTCTAACCGGATTCAGCTGAGTACCAGTGTTTTACATGGAGCGACTGCCTATCTGACCTCCACAACCCAGTAACTGGGTAACACAATAGCTTTTGACAAGACTAGTGTCAGATCTCAGGCTTCTGACTACCCGTAACGATTGTCAAAGATCTTCCAATGACAGCCGGGTTAGAAGAATCAAATAAATCACAAATAAAAAATAATCCCTTATTTCAAAAAAATATGTTTATTTCCGTAGACAAAGTTCAAAATTAAGTATTAGTGTAGGAAAAAACAGCTTACAAACTATGTAAGTATAGAAACATTACAAAAAAGTGGTACGAGTACATTAAAGGTATGCCAAAAGACTTTTCGTTAGAGTTCAAGATATTATGCTTCTTCACGCTAAAAAGAAAACTAGAAAACTGAAACACTAGAACCAGAACTCGAAGGAAAGCCTCCATGATTGCCGAATCATTTTTTTTCGCAATTACTTTAAGGATACTGTTAGTGCTGCCCCGTACTCAGTAGGGAGGCGGATCGCATGCGCATTATTGCATGAGACCCATCTTACCCAAGCCTCTCCAAACATGCTCGAAGCACTACAAAAGCGGGGCAGCTCTAGCAGCATCCTGAAACATAAGCATTGATTCTACAACTACATACAACTTGGGCCTTCTTCCCGTGGGCATAAGCATAGATCCTATGAATGCCAAGAAAACAATTTACAATTTTTTTACATTTAAATAAAAATAAAAATCATCATCATTCATCATTTCAGCCGAAAGATGTCCACTGCTGGACATAGGGCTACCCCAGGCGTCACCACATTGACCGATCCCGTGCGTCTTGCATTCAGCGCCTTCCCGTAATCTTAACCAGGTCATCAGTCCACCTAGTGAGAGGCCTTCCAACGTATCGTCTTCCGGTTCGCGGTCGCCAATCCAGAACTTTTCGGCCCCATCAGTCATCCGTTCCACCGGTATCGGGAACAGGGTCCAAGCTACCGGCGGTCAGGGCTCCAGAGAGAGGAACCTCCTAACAATGCGAGCCGTGTCCAGCAGTACTGCTTTTTGGATCAGGCCCTTGACCCAGCTGCCTAACGAGAGCCTCCTAAGATGTTGGTCGAGGCTCTTGGCTATTAAGCCATTGGCTGACACGACTATCGGTACAATGATCGCTGTGTCCACATAGCCAAGTCAAGATACTTGATTTCCTTATCTTTCTCGGCTTTCACGAGGTTCCCGTCATGCGGGACGGTAATGTCAACAATCATTGCACGCCTCTCGATTCGGTCCACCACCACTATATCAGGCTTATTGGCTACAATAGTCCTGTCAGTGATGATGGACCCAGTACAATGTGATATTGCCATTTTCGAGAACTGGGTCGGGCACATACCTGTAGTACGGTACCTCCGATGCCACAAGAGTGTATTTCAGAGCAAGTTGCAGGTGGATGATCCTGGCTACAAGGTTGTGCCTATGCAAGTACTCGTCGTTAGCTAGACGAGAACATCCAAAGATAATGTGTCGGATCGATTCACCCGGACGGTGACATGCCCGATAGATGTCAACCGTGCCATCCTTCACAATCAATATCCGGTAGTTATTCGTCATGATAACTTCGTCCATAATTGCACAGACAAAACCTTCGGTTTCCCCAAAGAGGTCACCGAAACGCAGCCAGGCTACGGACGCTGCTTGGTCTACATCGGACCCATGTAGAGCCCGTAAAAAAGCGTCCGTGAAGCTCCTTACTGTGCCATACTTCCCTGCGGTCGTTAGTATCAAGCACTACAGGCTTGCGCCAGTTCTCATTCGCCAAGGAGAGCGGGGTGAGTCCATTGTCCACTGCTACTACATCTCGATGCATACCCACGACGGTGTGTAGAAAATATTCCCTGAGATTGCATATCTCGCGGTTGTGGAGTTTTTTGGCATTTAAAAAGTCTCGGCCACCACACTTCCGCGGGATATACAATCTCATGACCGACGATCGTGGATGATGCATTCGATAGGCCGTCAGCAGTGTACGGACCCGCCTATCCAGGGCGTCGAGTTCCGTTTGAGTCCATTTGAGTATGCCGAAAGAGTACATCAATACCGGCATGACCCAACCGTTGAAGGCGCGCACCTTGTTTCCGCCCGAAAGAAGGCTATTGAATACCTTCTTCAGACGGCCAAAGAAGCGTTCCCTCAACGATTGCTTCATGTCAGTAGTGCTGATACCTAACGCTTCCGACATACCCAAATACTTATAGGTTTCGTTTGGAGAGAGGGATCTCAGGTTTATGGAATCCGCTAGTTGAATACTTACGGATTCCACAATCTCCCCTCACTGTCATGCATGACCCCACATTTGTCCATACCAAACTCCATTCTAATGGCGCTACTAAAAGTTTCAGTTACCTTCAGTAGCTCCATCAGCTGAAGATTGCTGGGGGCAAAGAGCTTCAGATCATCCATGTCAAGGAGGTGAGATATAACCAGACCACCTCTCTTAAACCGATAGCCTAGCCCTGAATTCTCCAGCAGCATGCTTAGAGGATTCAGGGCAAGACAAAACCAAAGTGGACTCAAACTATCGCCCTGGAATATACCTCGCTTGATCCTTACAGGTTCGCTATTCCTCTGGATATTTCGACATCCTGGATAGCGAAGGACTGTGCTCCATTGCCTCATACACGACATCAGGAAGGTGCGTAGAGTTGTATCTATTTTATACAATTCTAGCACCCTCATGAGCCATGTATGAGGCACCGAGTCATAGGTCTTCTTTATAATCTATCCAACATGTCGACAGATCCTTTCGGAAACGCCGAACCTGTTGGCTAATGGCCATATCAATAAGGAGTAGCTCCTTAGTACCGTGGGACCCGTTCCTACATCCATTCTGAGAGACCGACATGATGGAGTTATCGTCGACATGTTTATTAATTTTAACTCTCAAAATGGATGTAAGAAATCAAAATCAAAAAATCAAAATCAAAATCAAAATTTCTTTATTCAATTAGGCCATTAAGCGGCACTTTCGAACGTCAAAAATAAAAATTAAATGTAATAATAATTGATTCTACCGTCCATTCGGAAATGTAGCTTGTTATGGAGAAGAACGGACAAGAAACTCCATACTTACTCTTTTAAAAAAAAAAAATGTGTTTTACAAGTATTTGGTTACAATAATCTTGTAGGAAAAATACATATATGTGAGAACGATGTAAAAAAAAACGCACGTAAAAGCGTCTAGAGTAAAACAAACAATTAAAAATACAATAAATAGGTAATTAAAAACAGGCGGAGGCAGCTAAGATATGACCAATCCCAACTGATGGCGCCCGTTCACGAACATGACACATGGATCGGCACCACTCAGCTCAACCATTATGAAGGGAACCGAATGATCCAACACATGTGCCACCATCAGAGAGACATTAGAGAGAGCATGACACACTCAACTGCCAGGGCACACTAAAGTCAACGAACGACACATAGTTACAGTAAATGGTAGATTTACAATTGGTACATAGTACTCACATATGTGCTGTGCAGTTATATAATCCAAAAAATAAATTGAGTTTATACAACACAAATATACATTATAATTAGTCGTACAGTCTTCAGCAGGTCCAACAATACTTCATAACTTTTCTGCTTATCACTTGTTTTTGTGGCCTAGTGGGTGTGGAGCTGGAATAGCGTTGGAAGAACCTTATAGACAGTTGGTAAACATGTAATTGGTCTATAATTTTTGGGTTCCGCGGTGCTACCAGACTTATGGAGCAGGTGGGTTATTCCTGTTGTAAGGAACTTGGGTAGCGAACCAGACTCTAAGGCTGCCTGGTACTGAGATGCCAAACGAGCGTGTGACCTTTGTAGCCACTTGATCCAAAAGTTGTGTAGTCCGTCCGGTCCTGGAGATTTCCAGTTCGGCAACGGACGGACTGCACGGGCTACATCTTGGGGGCTGATCGTGATAGCCCCCATTTCTTGTATTGGATCGCTCATTGACACGCTCGTTCGACCTCCCGATTCCATTCACCTTCGGTGTGACTGACAGGCACCGACCAGATGCTGCGCCAGAATGAACACATAGCGTCATCATCCGGCAGGTGCGTATCAGTCACACCTTGGTTGGGTCGCTCCCAAGCCCGATAAACCCACCTTTCATTACTTTGGAATGTGCGATTCTGGGTGTATCGCTCCACTCTCCGCCTGTACCTACGAATACGGTTTGCCCATGCATACACTTTTTGTTTCAGGAAGTCGATGCGCTCTGTGACATTTTTTTATTTTTTTATTTGGGATAATCCCACCGCACTATTCCCAAACCACTGCAACTCCTGAAAGCCAGAATCAACAGTGGCGACCACCAGAAAAGCGCCGAGGCAATGAAGCTCGACGAAGTCCCGGAGAATGAATTTAACTGTCTTGGATCCCGCAACGAAATTAATCAGAAAAGAAAATGGAGGAGTAAGAAAAACACAAATTTCCACTTCCCTCCATATCAAGCAGGAGACAGAACAAACAAGACCAATAGGCACAAAGGGTCGTTTACAACTGGGATAAGCCCAGTTGCCTAGCACCACGGATAAAAATTAGCATTAATATTAATGGGTCCTAACATTGTGAGCTGTTATATTTGATTCCAATAATAGGTATGGCAAAAGCGCTTGAACGCACGGAAATTTGTTCTAGTTTCCACAAGGTCCGTATAGTAAACGGCTCCTGATACAGCCAGTACATTATTCAACATAGTATTGCGTTCATTCTGCCAAAGAATACATAAGATATGATGTACAGATTGTATATATTCACAGTCAGATGTAGAACACTGACATAATAGCGAGGCAACAAGCTTGAAGGAAAATAATTTACTTTTAAAGTTACCATGCCCTGTGAGAAATTGGGCAACACAGTGATCCACCTCCAGCCACGTCCTGGCCAGCCGCACGCGAACGGATGGAAAGAATTGGTGGAGGTGTCGGCCCTTGATGGAATTATCCCACCTACATTGCCATTCGGATAAAAGTTCCTCCCAGACGTCAATATGTGGTTTAAATAATCTAGAGATTTTGGCACGGTCTCTCCGCGTTAAAAAGTCCGCGTCCATGGTCTCTTTTGCGGAATAGTACATTGCAGCACGTCGCTGCACTTCAAGGTCGACCGGAAGTACGCCAGCAAGTACCGGTAAGGCCTCAGTACTAACCGTCCTGTATGCTTTGCATAAGAATATCAAAGCCAAACGCTGACTCTGAAGTAATTTACGTCGTACCGCCCCTATTGTGGCCCTATCAGCCCAAACAGGCGCCCCATAGCAGATACAACCCAAGTAAGTAGCCCCATAAATAGTCTTTAAAGTCAAAAAAGACAGACCCCACGTAGATTTAGATATTCTCGTTAAGGCATAGAAGTTCTTTTTTGCTTTTTCACCGACGATTTTAATATGATCTATAAATGCAAAATTCCTTTCTAACACAAGACCAAGATAGCACACGGACTGCTTCCTTTTTACCGGAACGTTATTAAATTTAATAGTAGGACACGATTTAAGATTACCTTTCAAAATGAGCTGATAAGTTTTATGCGGAGCAAAGGTCAGGCGGTTACGATCGCCCCACTGAGATATTAATCGTAGGCAAGTGTCAGCCAAGTTCTCGAATCCAGCTCGAGTACTTGATTGAATGAGCAGAAGACCGTCGTCCGCGTAACCAGTTAATGAACAGCCGCTTGGAAGCGGAATCGCGAGGAAATCATCAAAGCCTAAATTCCATAAAGGTGGACCAATAACCGAACCCTGAGGACATCCCATGGTGAGAGACTTCGACATGGAATGATGGCCGAGTTTGAGTTTCGCGGAACCATTTAAAAAGTAAGAGTAAACTAAATTGTATATATTTCTATAGCAGCCTCGATTTTTCATTTTAAGTAATAGCATTGGCCACCATGCGTTATCAAAAGCCCCAGAAATATCTAGAAAAATCCCAATTACATACTTATGGTCAGATGTATTAACTATTTTCCTAACAGTAAGGGCCGCGTCTACGGTAGATTTGCCAATAGTGAAACCGAATTGATTATTATGAAATTTTGGTCCGACCGGTAGCAACCGTGGAACGATAAGGCGCTCCAGGAGTTTTCCCAAAGATGGAAGTAATGTTATGGGCCGGTACGACTTCGGGTCGTCCGGGGGTTTGTCGCCACTTTTCGGGATTATTCGTATAAATCCGCGTCGCCAAATACGAGGAAATACGCCCTCCGCAATACAATGGTTGTAAACGGTTAAAATCGCATCACCGGCTGTTTTACACGCTTCTATTATCATCCGATTAGATATTTTATCTTCACCTGTTGACTTGTTGAGTGGTAACCTCTTGACAACGTTAATAAATTCGTCAGTGGATGGAAGGTCTGACGCTGGTGATTCAGGTGGTACAGCTGCCCACGCTCTGATCTGTTGATGGTATTCGTTGTCATTAGCTAGTACGTCATCAGGTATAAGAGTATTCAGCAAAACTTCAGTTGTTTCCTCAATACCGGTAGTGTGTTTATTATTTACTTTAATATTCTGAACAAACGCGAGGTCGACTGATCGATTGGCTTTAAACTCATGATATAAAGGAGACCACGGACCTTCTTTATCTAATTTTTCTACTACTTTACGCAATAAATTACCCTTTGATTTTTCCACCGATGCTCTGTAGCGGGACCAGGCAACTCTAAACGTATTTAACGCAATGGAAAGAAGGTCACCGGTAACCTTACGTTTTTTAAGCTTGTTAAGATGTTTACGCGCTCGGCGATAATTTTTACGCTGTTGAGTTAGATAGTCACACCACCAATCACATCTACGTATATTGGTCAAAGATCGACGACCAATGGCAATGTCAGCACAGTAAGTGAAGGTGTCTGACATAATTTCAGCACTTTCTTCAGCTGAAAGCCCATCACGAGTGAAGTCTTTGGCGTGAGACGCAACAAGCGAGCTAAAGAACTCCCAATTCGCACCCTTACATTTATACCTAAAGTTACCAATGACAGGTGACGTACCCTGAGTAAAAACTGGAACAAATTCGTACACGATCAAGCGATGATCACTACAAGACGCGTCCGGTAGGACATGCCACCTATCCAAGCGTACGTCTGCACTAGAAAGTGTGACGTCAATACAAGATTCGCCCATTTGGCTGCAAAAAGTTGGTGGTGCGTCAGGGGTATTATGAATAGTCAGATTCATTTCAGCAATGAAATCTTCAACAGCGCAGCGTCGTTCATAATCCGTAGACCGAACTTTGCCATACCAGAATGATGATGACGCATTAACATCAGCGCCAACGATAACTTTGCAGCTCGCGAGCGACTGCAAGACGTGACAGAGGTTATGTATATGAGGAGCAACAGGGTCTGAATATTGAAAGTAGCAACTCACAACATAAACTTTAAAAGAAGACGATGAGACCTCCGCAACGGCACAATGGGGTGTCATTAGATTACGCAAAGACGTTACTGTGAAGTTAGAAGAATGCGCCACGTAAATTCCAGCTCGTGCTTTGCCATCCAACTGTACTACTTTGTGACGTAAACGCGCGTTTTGATATTGTTCTTGAACAAGCACGATATCTAAGTTATAATCGATAATTAGTTTGTCCAGTTCAGAAGTCGCTACCCTATCGTTGTGGAGATTTAATTGTCCTATTGTTAATCTATCCATTATTTTAGTAGTTGGTGTTGAGGATAAGTTGTTCGAGTTTAAGTTTATAAGTGGCACACCCATCTGATCCACATCGATGGTCAGACGGTTTCTTAGAGCGTTTACACGCCACGCAAGACGGTATATAATTTAAATTGTCTTTATGCGGACAGTCTTTGGTTTCATGTGTCTCAGAGCAATTAGCACAGGTAGGTGATTTAATAGTGCAGTGTTTCTTAACATGACCGAACTGTTGACAATGTGCACAACGTACTACATCGACATCATCAATGAAACGGCAAGTCGCCCAATCAATAAACAATTTATCCTTGGTCGAGACTAAATGTTTCCGGACCGCGGACTCGAGTTCAATGCCTATCCATTTCCGACCGTTGTCTAACGAACGCCTACGTATGATTTTTGTTGATTTAATAAATTCGTCTTCTTTTAATGACAACTCATCTTTAATGTGTTGGCAGTACAACGCATGCAAAAAGGCACTGTCCTCCATTGAGGATGGGACGTCTTTAACTAAAATACTCGTATTTTACGCTTACGGCCTTTTGGTTTTTCAAGTCGCAAGCCAGCGGACCTAATGGCATCGACCGATTGTAGCTTTTTGATTTGTAAATCGTTAGCGACACGTAACACGACGCCAGACTTCGCAGCCTTCTTGACACCTACAATTAGAAAGCCGTCACTAGGATCTATTGCTTTCATGAGCGCTTGTTTAGTCGCGGAAGAAGTTGCGAAATCAGTTAACGCTCATCAGTGGGGTAGGCCACAAGACACGGAAGTTTGGCACGGGCATTTACTTCTGGAACTACTTTAGGTAAACGAAGTTTTAATTTGTCAGCATATGAGGCATTGTTGACATCAGACTTGGCAATATTGACACCGGTATTATGTTTTATTTTTTCTAATTCGCGTTCCGTATTGGCCAACTTAGTCTCTTTGGCGGATGATTTTATGGCTAGCAATGAGACAATAGCCGTTATGCGCTGAGTCATGTCCATAATTGCGGATTTATTTGCAACATTAATGCGGGACCCTTGGTCATTAACAAGATCGTTAATTTTAGACAGGTACGCAGACGCCTGAGTAACCAAATCACAATAGTCGTCATTGCTTACATTAGTGACATTTAATATCGGCGAAGACCTTACAATTGACTCTGATGTTTGCATTCGCTTAGATCTATCTTCGGGTGAAATGTAAGAAGGAGACATTTCACTAAATAAACGCTTAGCATTAGCGGAGGTCGTCGGCGACCTTGGTTTATTTATTCGGCGGAATAATATTTCCCCACCACGATCAGGTGGGTCATCATTGTTAGATAACATAATTACTTTTGGAAATTAAACTAATAAGCGTATTAGAACGTAAAAAGTGAAAGATTAACGGACGATACAATTATTTCGATATACCCACACGTCAAGAAAAGTAAATGTACTCACCGATAGCTGACGAAATTAACTAATTGCAACTAAATAACGGACGTAAACACGTTTAAAAACTTACGATACCAGCACTTATCACAATGATACACAATTGACAGCAAATCACAAGCCGGAAAAAAATTTCGGAACACGACAATTGCAATTAAAAACAGGGAGCAAACAGATCACCGCTAACCAATGCGAGCGCGCGGAGGGAAGTGGCTCTGTGACATGGGATATATAGTCTCAGAGGCAGAAATCAGTCCCCGAAAACGCCCGTCTCACAAAGCGCATCACTCCTTGGCGGCTATTGCCCTCCCTGAAACAAATTAGTTTGCCGATGAGTGCTCTGGCGCCACCAATACGACGTTCGATCCTGCACTGCCAAGCCGGTACGGCTTGTTTCGGTCGTGTAGCTCTGTCATCTGCAAATTTGACATGAGCTACACGACATGCCGCTACAGCCGCGCAGTACATGATCGAATGTGTATCAGTGAGGTCTTCGCAGTGATCAAAATAGTTTGACAACTGCGAATCCAGAATAGCCACCAGCGCCCTATTCTTGCTATGCATGGGCAAACATGCATTATTATTATTATTGTATTTGTTAATCGCGCCCGCCGTTCGCAATCGGCGCTGTGGGGCGCCCCCAAAGTGGGTTTAGAGTATATTTTCACGCGCAGCGAAGCACTTTTGTGGGAAATGCGTGTGTGTCTGCCTGGAAGCCGAAGCCCGGATCAGAACGCGTTGGTGGTCCCTTTTTAATCATTGTCCTTTATTATATATACATATATTCTCCTATCCCTAACCTCACGGCACGATATTGATCGACCCCCAGGAGTCAACCGCAGGAATCTAAGGTAAGTCATATTGACACATCTTGTGGTCGTCCCACTTTCACCTGTGAGATAGGTACCAGTATATCTCCCAACAAGGAGCAAATCCCTAGCTTTCCACTGCCGCGAACCGCGGTTTCGTGGGGTACAGGTTCAGAAAAGTCGCAACTCCGCTATGGGCCCCAGCGTTAGCTTGGGACCAGAAGACCTGTATTTAACATTTGGTAGCAAGAGCGTGGTTTGCATTCCACGATAATAGTATACGCTAGGACACTCGTTCACAGTGAACGCTGTATTGTTTGTCGGTTTGCTTTTTATTGTTGAGAATACTGGGTTGGAAAATGGTATATTTTGAGTCACTCAGAGTTAGCTGTGTCCAGTTACATTCCAATTTGTTAAAATAAAGTGTACAACTCACAACTTAATATTGTCACTCCGGGATAGAAGGTTACAGTTTTGTATTGAAATTATAATTTGTTTTATTTGTTGTATACAATATAGGTTTGGTGCAGACTAAATAGTCTTCCCTAATTATATTTAATTGAATCATAGTTATTGTTGGACCTTGAACCTACTATCTTGGTTTGGTAAGTTTGTTTACATTGTAGACATACTCAGTGCCCGCTACAGAAGTTATTGTTGTAAAGTGTGTTGTTGCCAATTGTATAAGAAAATGCGTTAGTTTGTTTGATATTGACAGTAATATTCTAATTGATTGAAGTTAAAGTCATTGTTTTTAACTATTAAAGTTAATTGAATATTGAATTCTTATTGTAAAATCAACCTACCCACTTTTGTGTTGATAATTTTTGTTTTTGTTTGAATACCCTCTTGTGTGTTGATTATTTATTTTCTTGAGGTACCCACTTTGTTTTTGATAATTTATAAATTGATATTTGGGGTTCCATAATAATTTTGTACTGGAAAATAATTAAGTAAATGTAACAGGGTTCAGTACTATTTGTTGAATCAACTTGTTGTTTTGGTAACACACATATATTATTAATTTAAGTTGTTGAACATTTTGTGTATTAATTAATATTTAATCACCGTTGCTTACATTTTGACATTATGTCTGCCAATACATTTGCTTGTAAGATTAGAGCGGAATTGAGATGGGTGACCTTGGTGGCCTCTTTAATAAGTAGATCTAATAGATCAGAGGCTTTGTTGGCCCGTTTTAGTGAACTCCCAGCCCGTCAAGCCAGGGTGCATGAATGCTTTGCGGAGTGTTTGGCGCTATTGTCCACCAAGTATACTGAGTTGGCCGCTGCGGTTGAGGCAGATTTCGCGCAGTTTTACGGTTTCTCGGATGACATTGTTGAGGCAACTGCTAAGTTGAGGGGTTTTGCACATGAGAAACATGGTGAGGATGATGCCACACATTTCCCCCCTTTTGATGATTTGTTGAAGTCTTTGGATGAGGAGTGTCGCCTTTTGGGTAACTCTGGTGTTGAAGATCCCTTGCGGGCCCCAGAGCGGCCCTCTCCGGACCAGCGTCGTGTTGGTGCGCGCCCCTCCACTTGTGGGTTGGGTGAGCCACGACGCCAGCCTCAGGACGACTACCAACCCCAGGTGGATCCTCGACGGGGTATACCTCGTAAAGGCGGGGGCAGCCCTCCAGCCCCTCCTCAATTGGAGAAGGCGTCCGCTTTTCAGGACGACTACCAACCCCAGGGGGGTTATAAACAATAGGGTTTAGAATATATTTTCACGCGCAGCGAAGCGCTTTTGTGGGAAATTCGTGTGTGTCTGAAGGAAGCCGGAACCCGGCCCAGAACGCGTTGGTGGTCCCAATCTAATCATTGTCCTTTATTATATATATATATTCTCCTATCCCTAACCTCACGGCACGATATTGATCGACCCCCAGGAGTCTACCGCAGGAATCTAAGGTAAGTGCATATAATATTACCGGCCAACGTTTGTGCCACCTTATACCTGTCAGATAGGTACCAGGGTATCTCCCAATAAGGAGCAAACCCCTAGCTTTCCACTGCCGCGAACCGCGGTTTCGTGGGGTACAGGTTCAGACAGGGTCCAGGAGTCCCAACGCTGCTATGGGCCCCAGCGTTAGCGCCTGGCTTGGGACCAGAAGACCTGTATTTAACATAAATCCAAAAAAACAAATCAGCTAAAACTCGATCATCCGAACGTCGTCGGAGGGTCACCAATTTGAGATAAGATAAGATAGGATAAGTCTTTATTTGCCTTAAACATGGTATAAAGTTGTTACAGTCAGGTATTAATCAAAAGTCCACATGTTTAGCTATACAGGATTTGTATCAATTACATGCAAAATAATTATTAGTTAATTATTGTTCAATGTCACAGATAAGGTCAATACAATAATATAACAATTCATATGAGCATTATCCGCAATGACAAAAGATTATTTTAAGTTTATTGTTAAAAAATATCTTTAATGTCATAAAACACATGTTCTTTCAGCCATTTCAACAATCTGTTTTTAAATGAGTGATGATGAATTAATTTATTATATAATAATTTTATTTCTTTTGGAATTCTGTTATAAATGCGTGTACACACGACTAAGAAACTTTTCGCATACTTGGCTGATTTTAGAGTATCCTGCAATACAAGTCTGCACGGATCTCTAGTTCGAGAATTAATTTGATAGGCTTTTTTGAACAATCCCTTATTATTATAAACATAATTACATATTTCGTAAATGTAGAGTGACGGAAGTGGTAATATACCTAGCTTTTTATAGAAAGGTTTACATGACTCGTCAGGACGGATACCACAAATGGCTCTGATGCACTTCTTTTGCGCAATAAATGCTCTGTGTCTATCCGTGCTGTTACCCCAAAAAATAAGTCCGTATCGTAAGATGGATTCTATATAGGCGTGATATGTTGTAATTGCTGTTTTTATGTTGGTTATATTCTTCACTTGTCTGAGAGCATAAACAAACTTATTAATCCTACCGCACAAATTATCCAGATGTACTTTCCAATTCAGATCTTGATCTATGAGTACTCCTAAGAATTTAGTTTGTGGAACTTCTTTTAGCCTGTCAATATTAAGTTTGAAATTGTATTTAGTATGTTTTGATTTATTAAACTGTATATAATTATATTTATCTGAATTTAATTTTAAATTATTTGTCTGTAACCATTTTATAATGTCGTCAATAGTATTATTAATTTCCATCTCATGATCAGCTTTCGTTTTTGTCATAGACTAAATACGTGTTGCTTGGTTACCGTTGTTGACTGGATATATGTCATTCATTATAATACTGCTATCTAGAAATAATATGTTTTTCAACACACTTGCTCATAAAGTGGCTCTAATTTCACCGCAATTAGGCACATAGAATTCACTACTGTAGCAACTTTAGGTAAATGAAGTTTTAATTTGTCAGCATATGAATTATTATTGACATCAGACTTGACAATATCGACACCGGTATTATGTTTTATTTTATCTTATTCGCGTTACACCTGTTATCAAACTGTGACTTTTGCATTACTATTATTCACAAGTGAAATAAAGAGTTATTTTTTTAATTTATTGGTTGAGTTGCTTTGTTCTTAAAAAAGTTTCGATACAAAAAAGATCGTGCTCAATAGTACAAATTCAACACATTTCATGCAACTTCGTATTTATATATAGATAATTTCAACTTGTACGTGTTTAATAAATAAAAACTTCACATAAATATAACTTTTGTTTTTGTCTGTAATAAAGAAAACTTAAAATGCCCCATTTTGTACGTGGCTAAAACGCTATTCGCGAAAAGCCAAAAAAAAGATAACTCATTATTTTTAGTCTGTGGCCGATCGCCATTGTTAGATGCGCGCGCATAGGAAAACTGATTAATTTTGTCCGCCATTGCGAAAAAAATTTCACAACTCGTTTTCACTGTTGGAAATATTTTTTTAGTATTATTTTATTCACAAGTGTGTTGAAAAACGTCGTATGATACACGTGTGTATTGATGATTACCGTCCTCGGCTCTCTTAAGACCCTCACCTAAAGGCTCGGGTCTCAATGGCGCCTCAGCGGTAATCACCAACATTACACACTTGTACCATAATGTACTATTAATTCATATATAACATCTGGCGACGATGCCGTTCGATGTAAAGAAAGCAAAACGTTCGCGAGCCATCCTACGCGGTGTGCTAACGAAAACTAATAACGCATTTCAAGCAGAACATGTATATACTCATGAAGAAATAGAAACACGATTACTGACATTTCAAAATACATACCAAGGACTGCAAAACATACAATTACAAATAGAACAGGAGACCGAAGACGAATACCTGGAATCCGAAACCGATTACAGGTACGAAGTGGACGAACTTTATACAAATTTACGTACAAAAATGATTCGACTAATGAACACTTTCAAACTTCCTGAGCCGTTACCCAGCGTATCTTCCTCACAACATGCCCACGAATTCAGGAGCATTCATCGAGACGTACATCCCAGACTCAATTTCCAACCGTTTCAAGCAAACGAATCGTTTAAAAACTTTATAAAAAGACTGTCTGTTTACATGATGCTCAACAATATTACGGATCCCACAACGAAGGTCTACACACTGCTGTCCACTTTACCACCTGACATTCATGAAAGAATTTACGACCTGTGTTCACCTGACGACCCAATCAAGAAGACCTATGAAGAACTTACTGATATCTTGGACAATTTCATCGATCCAAAACCTAGCATATGGGCCTCACAGCATACCTTTATATCAAGGCTACAACAAGCGGATGAATCGAACACTCTTTACGCATCAGAACTAAAAAGACTGTCATCAAAATGTGATTTTAAGTGCTCACACGAGATTGGGTTTCAGACAAACCCAATCTCGATTCATTTTTGTCGTTACAATTTATACGAGGGTTAAAAGATGGAGAAATACGCACAAAAATTTTACAAGCAAAACAAACATCGCCATTTTCTGAATTAGTTCGCACGGCCACATCTATGGAAATGGGAAAAATAGAAATAAAATTTTCTATTTTTCCCATTTCATCCATTCGTCCACCACAATTGGACACAATCAATATAGTTTCAAAAGTACATAATGAATTACAACACGCACCGAATAAAGCACGTTCAATTAAAAGACCGACTTCTATAAGAGAGCTTAAAGGTAAATGGTATCGCTGTGGCAAAGACGACCACAAAGCAAATGAATGTGGGGCCATTAAAAGTACATGCCGAAAGTGTCAAAAGGAAGGTCACCTAGCGCGAGTCTGTCTTCAAGGACATAAACGCAATGAAACGAACTTGCTGAATTACGACTCTGCAAGCAGCGCCAGTACCGACAGCATCGCAGAAATCAACTTTGTAAAGAATGAAATCTCAGACAAATACATTATAACTATCGAAATTGAAGGAAAGAAAATAAGAATGGAATTTGACACTGGTGCAACACTCTCTACCATATCACATTCACAAAAGACTATTTCACACGAGCATCAAACTAAGAACTTATACAGACGAAGTTTTTAACCTTATCGGTGTCACGTTTGTTCGATGCAAATATAAAAACCAACTATTCTATAGAAATTATTCGTGATTAACAAAGACGTGAAACCCATCTTGGGTAGAAGCTGGATGAAGGAGTTTAACATTAAACTAGCCGAAATAAATTTGGATGATACATGCAAGAAGACACAAAATCTTGAACAATTGCTTAAAGAGTTCGAACCCACCGTCTTCACTACAAACCTAGGTGAAATTCCAAACGTTCGAGGTCACCTGACTCTTAAAGATAATGCGCAACCAATCTTTATTAAACCTCGGCGAATTCCATATGCGCTACGATCTAAAGTAGATGAAGAAATCGACCGACTTGAAAAATTGGGAATTATTACAAAGATTGATCACTCCGATTGGGGAACTCCCGTCGTCCCAATAGTAAAACCAAACGGAAGCATCAGACTGTGCGCCGACTATAAAATTACTTTAAACAAAATGATAGAAGACGAAAAATATCCAATACCAATAATTGAAGATATTCTATCTGAAATGAACGGCGGACAATTTTTCTGCACCTTAGACATCACGCAAGCCTACCTGAACATGGTGATGGATGAAGAGAGCGCCCTGCTGCAAACTCTGAGTACACACAAAGGTACTTTTAAAGTGAACCGACTCATGTTTGGAGTCAAAGTAGCCCCAAGTCTCTGGCAAAAATACATGGACCAATTACTACTGGGCCTTGACGGTGTCAAGTCCTTCTTCGATGATATAATAATTCAAGGATCGACAGAAAAACAATTATTATCCAGATTGAAACAAGTTTTGCTTAAACTTCAAGACAGCAACCTTCGTGTTAATAAAGAAAAGTGCCAATTCTTCAAAAGAAGTATCAATTACTTGGGACACACGATAGACAAAGAAGGTTTACATAAAAATCAGGACAAGATAAAAGCAATTTTAAATGCACAACGCCCAACTAATGTAAATGAACTAAGAACGTTACTAGGCATGGCAAATTATTACAACAAATTCATACCCAATCTGGCATCCATCACTGCCCCCTTAAATGAACTCTTGAAGAAAGGTGCAAAATTTACATGGTCTACAAAATGTGAAGAAAGCCTGAAGAACATAAAAAAAGAGATACTAAGTGAAAGAATTCTAATACACTTCGATCAGAATAAACCACTTATACTGGCCACAGACGCTTCACCTACAGGACTTGGTGCCGTCCTAAGTCACAAACTACCCGATGGCTCAGAAAGACCAATAGCATTTGCTTCTAGATCCCTAACCAGCAGCGAAAAGAAATACAGTCAAATTGATAAAGAGGCGACAGCCATTTTCTGGGGTTTAAATAAATTCTTCCACTATTGTTACGGCCGGAAATTCACTCTAATCACAGACCATAAACCTCTTACATCAATTTTTCACCCGCACCAAACCTTACCAGCCTTGAGTACCATGAGGCTATTCCACTACGCACATTTTCTATCAGGATTTGACTACCATATTGAATATAGAAGTTCATCAAAACACTCCAACGCCGACTACCTTTCACGTTTTCCCGTTGAGAAGATAAATGAGAATAAATATGATCAGCATTACATATTTCAGCTGAATCAGATAAACGCATTAAATATTTCACCAAAAATAATAGCAGAAGAAACAAAAGAAGACCCAGAATTACAGAAATTACTTGAAATACTCCATTCAGGCACTACACTTAGGGAGTCCGGATATAAAGATAATGAACTAACTCTTCAGAATGACTGCATCTTAAAAGGCATGAGAGTTTTAATTCCACATAAACTACGCCCACGCATCATAGATGAACTTCACGCGGGACATGTCGGGATCTTGAAAATGAAACTTCTTGCGCGGAGTTTCGTATACTGGAAGAACATTGATAAAGATATCGAAAACAAAGTAAAATCGTGCAGAACCTGTCGATTAAACCAGAATGAACCGCCAAAAGCCCCTCTGCATCATTGAGAAGACCCTACTGGCCCTTGGCAAAGAATACACATCGATTTTGCAGGTCCAATATCGGGCTATCAACTTCTTATTGTCGTAGATGCATTTTCCAAATGGGTAGAAATAATCCCTACAAAAACAACGACGAGCGCATTCTGTATTCAGAAACTAGACGATTTATTTGACACCTTTGGATTACCCTACACGCTGGTGTCGGATAATGGAAAGAAAAGAAAGAAAGAAAGAAAAATTGTTTATTTGCGCCAGGCACGACGCATACCATAAAAATAACAAAAAATAACTCAAATACAATAATTACAAAGTATGCGTCACAACTACGCAAAACGGTCATCGCTCAGCATAATGCTGGGACTCGTTGGAAGACAATTTGTCTCTCAAGAATTCCAGACGTTCTTAACTAGCAATGGCATTGTTCATAAAACGATAGCACCTTACCATCCCGCAACTAATGGACAAGCTGAAAGATTTGTTCAGACGGTTAAGAAATCACTGCACAAATTAGAGGGGGAGAGTGGTGGAATACTACACAAGGTTCGTACAGTTAGAAGTCTTCTCCGGGCTACGCCAGTCATCTCAGGCGACTCGCCCTATATGCTCATGTTCGGAAGAGAGGTAAGAACGAGATTGGTAGCCAAGATTAGAGCTCCACCAAAGGCACTACATAGGGGCAGAAGAGAAGGGGTGAGAGAGTTTGCAGTCGGAAGCAGAGTGCAAGCTCGCAATTACTCTGTATCAGGCAAGAAATGGGAGTTTGGTACAGTGACCCGCCGACTGGGAAACCTCCACTATGAGATAGAGATTGACAGCGGACGCACGTGGATGCGCCACCTCGACCAGCTGCTCCCGGCGCCTCTTATTCCTGGGAATCACGGCAGAGGCGTGTCATAGACTAAATACGTGTTGCTTGGTTACCGTTGTTGACTGGATATATGTCATTCATTATAATTCTGCTATCTAGAAATAATATGTTTTAATTCATATATAACAGTTTTATACTTTTTGTCAGATGTCACAATAATTGAAATGTCATCTGCAAATAATACACATTTATGTTTAGTCACTAGTGGCAAGTCATTTATGTATAATAGAAACAATAAGGGTCCTAATACACTCCCTTGGGGCACGCCGCAGTTATTAACTCTATAGTTAGAAGAATACGAGGTTAATAGGTTTTCATTTACTTTATTAATGACAACGTATTGTTTTCGGTTGCTTAAATAAGACGCGATCCACTGCAGTGCTAAACCTCGTAGGTATGCCATTTTTTTCTAATTTTTCCAACAAGTTATCATGTTGGGGAATGAATGTTACGACGCGACGCCTCGGCTCCAGGATATAGCCGGGGCATCAGCCGCCTATGCCCCTGGGCGGCAGTTGAGTGTGTTCGGTAGTTTCTTGCCCGGATCTTGCGAGTTAAATGAAACGCCGACTTACAGAAGGATGATGTATAATTTAACTTAGGAGTATGTAGAAATAAGGAATACATATTTCACCAGCTCAGCTTGGTTGGTAGGAAAAATCTGGTGTGACTGACGCTGTCTTCGCATTGTTTCTTAATTATCAAAATCACTGTGCAGCCAGTTGTGCATCAGTGTTGCCACAACTTATTCCAATAGTGCCAATGCATTGTTTTCCTAGTTTCTAGTAAAATATCTATTAACTTCGATTAATTCTTCATATTATTGCTGAGATGGGTGATCACGACTACTTTTTTTTTTTGTACTCTAAATAAAATGTGTGCCAAATTGCCCACTACATAATTTTGGAGTGTAGTGTTGAATAAATTTGTTACATTAAATCTGCGATAATTTAGAGGTGAGAAACTCGGCCTTATATTATAATGTTGTATGTTAATGTTTTTTTTAGGGTTCCGAAGTTAACAAGGAACCCTTATAGTTTCGCTCTGTCCGTCCGCAGCTTAACTCAGAGACTCTAAGTACTAGAAAGCTATAATTTGGCATGTATATACATAAACACATCAACACGGTCTAGGGATATTTTTAAAAAAGCGAATTACTATCAATGTGTTAATTATTTATAGGACATGTATATATTTAAAAGATACGTTATTTAATATTCTACCATTTTTTAATAATGATTAAGGTACTTCGATTAAAATTTCAGGATTTTATGGAAAAAAAATGAAGCATATACGGAAACCGTATATGAATTAACTTTTAATTTATGAGTAAAAACTGAAAAAAATAGAAAAATCATTTAATTTGTGTTTATAAACTTGAAGTTAGTAGTCTGAGAAAGCGCCCATGATGTTCATAACACATCGGCAACGATTCGGCATGCTCAGAACAAGGTTGTCAATGTCTTGCTGCGGAATATTGTCCCATGTCCTTCTGAGGTGCGCAAAAAGTTGATCTTCTGCCAGATTTTCAGGAACTTCCTTCAAAGCTCTTCTTTGCAGCATATCCCACGCATGCTCAATGGGATTTAGATCTGGCGATTGAGCAGGCCAGTCTAAGGCCCTAACATTGTGTGTATGTAACCAAGCTGCTACCGTTCTCGCCGTGTGTGCCCGGGCATTGTCGTGCATGAGCAGGAAATCTTGCCCCATTTGTGTTCTGTGGGGCAAGATTACGGGCCCCAGCAGCTGTTGGACGTATTGTTCTGCCGTCATATTGCCCCGCACCCAAACGAGATCCGTCCGTCCTCCAAGACGAATTCCTGCCCAAACCATAATTGTTCCTCCTTGGTATGGGTGAACTTCCTGAGGGTTCTGAAGACGGCTCCATCGTCCAGGAACTCGCCAAACACGCGTCCTTCGTGAATCTGGATGGAAGCTGAACCGGGATTCATCCGTGAACAGCACATTGGACCATTGCTCACGGCCCCAGTCCACGTGGTTCCGAACCCATTCTAATCGTCGTCCACGATTGCCTCTCCGTAAAGGTGGGACCCGGAGTGGTCTACGAGAGCGTAGATTGCTTTCATGCAGTCGCCTTCTTACAGTTTGGTCACTCACAAGCACTTGGTGTTCCACTCGCAGCCTTTGGACCAATTGAGTCGCCGTTGCATTTGGCTGAGCTCGCGCAGTAATTTGCAAAAATCGGTCTTGTCTGGGGGTAGTGATGCGACTTGGCCCCCGGTGCCTATCCGCTACTTCACCTGTGGCACGATAGCGTGTCCACAATCTTGAAATTACATTTTGGTGGGTCCCTATGGCCTCAGCAACATTACGCTGAACAGACCCAGCTTCCAGCATTCCCACAACTCGTAACATCTCCGCCCTCGGCAAATGTTGGCGTTGTATGGCTACAATACCTCAATTTTAACTTTACCTTTCGTTTAAAAATGAAAAAAAAAACTGTAACTAAACGTAATTCGTATTGTTTTCTAAATTTCGCACAAATGAAAATTCCCTCTCCTACACATCAAGACATTTTTATACCACCGAAACAAAAGAATTTAAAAAAAATTGAATTTGGAATTAGTCTGAGATAAATTACAAACAAATCGGTGTATAAAAGATTCCAATGCGGCCTGTACTTTTCGAGTTATTTAATTGAGTATGAAATATCCCTAGACCGTGTTGATGTGTGTATTAATAATTCCGACAAAGTGGTAAAATAAAATCATGTCTTTTTTTTTGTGGGTTCTCCTAGTGACGTACAGTGGGGATGTTTTTTTTTTCTCGTCTATCCCATGGTGTGGGGTATCGTTGGATAGGCCATTCAAAAATATTATGGGTTTGTTAAAACCATTTTTAGATTCAGAGATCCGTTTGCGCAAAATTAAGCTTTAAATTGCAAATTTTTGTTAGAGTCGGGTGTCTCCCCTCCCCTGCCAGCGAAATGGTTGTTCTTGGCTATTTGAAAAAAATTACGGCAATACCTAGTTAATATAATGAAATTAAAACGAAAACAATCAAAGTTAAGTAGGTTTTACAAGGTTACGAGTATTAGTTGACCAACTTATAAAATGTACTTGGAACAGTAAAAATGTTTTACAAATGCCATTGATAAATTACTTAAATAACGTTGTTAGCTGTGTAAAACTGATACAAAAATAAAATCATAACATCCTTAATAAATATCATCCATCCCCACCGCAGTATCTCTACGTTGACGTCGTGGTTGGGCTTGCACGCTTCAATGATCCCTAGGTTTGTGCCTGTAGATTCTGTTTTGCCGAAATATGCCTAGGGTGAGGGGCCAGACTAAAAGAGATACAATCCGCAGGGCAGCTTTGTGGCGAACTGGTGGGCAGTGGCGACCCCATGGACCTGATCTCCAGTGAGAAGTCTTGTTCCTCATCTCTGAATTGCCTTTATTGACCGGTTGGTGTGAAAACTGACGGGGACCAGAGCTCTCACCTCTATCTTGCCTCAATTGGCTGGCTTGAGTGGAGATACTCAAGAGCAAACGTGCTTGGAGGAAGGAAGTTAACCCAGTAAGATGCTGGTAGGGATCTTGACCGTACTTCCGGGATTGTCCTGATAGCCTTGGTATATCTCTCCACTCCTCAAGCACCTCCGGATATGTTGCTCCCTTGGCGCTACGTCACTAAAGTGCTAGCGACACTTTATATGGGCCCCAGTGTGCAAGTCACCCCTCTGCCATTTTCTAGCCGTTTAGTTCAACAGTGGTTGGGCAGGGGCTTGTAGTCCTCCTATAGTTTTGAGCAATCTATCCCCTAAACCTACAAAATCCATAGCCCAATTCATTTTTCTCCATAATTTGCAATAGTCCTGCTAGTTGCGTAGTCCATACTGGGATAATCGTCGGTTGGTGTAACATTCCTCATATATGCCTAACGGGGTCTCTACGAGTTGGCTTCGGCTCTTCGCACGCCTTTCAAAGAATAAAAAAATAAATGATTTCTAATGTTTAAGCTCGAATAACGCATTGGAGTAAGCGAAGTCGTTGGCAGTACCGGTCCGTAGACCATGCGGCGCATGCGCGCGGGGGAGGCTATTTTGTGTAACTGCAGAAGTATTTTCGAAATTTTGTTATCTAAAGTCAAATTAGATTCGATTGCCAAGCAAATGCCGCTACCCAACCATAGTTGGCGGTATTCTCAGTGGTCGCAATTATAAACTTAATTGCGTTTGCCGTAAGGTTGACATTCGTGTCATAGGTTGATTTTTAATACTACTCAACCAGGGTCACATCAGTGCAATATAACACACTAGAGGACGCCTCGCGGTTTCACCCGCATAGTTCCCGTTCCCGTAGGAATACAGGGATAAAAAGTAGCCTATGTCACCCGGGGATAGAGTAGCTTCCCAACGGTGAAACAATTTTTGAAATCGGTCCAGTAGTTTTGGAGCCTATTCGGTACAAACAAACAAACAAACAAAAATATCTTTCCTCTTTATAATATTGGTATAGAGGTATATATTGTAATTTGAATTTCATTATCTAAATCGATTGATACCCGATTTCTTAAAAAAATAAGACCTGGTTTGTTTTTTATTTGGTTGCTGTATATATTTTTATAAATAAAATCAATTTGAAATTATGTACTAATTTCATTATATTCACTGAGGCGGGCGGGCCTCTTCATAATATTATCTTATAGAAATATTAAATTAATTGTTTTCATTTGTCGATATCCATCTATAAAGTCAATATTAGACCCAACTACATCACTAATTAAGTAACGTAGAAATTTTGTGAAAGAAATAGTGAATACCGCAGATTAGAGGTGAATACATTCGAAATTTTTCAAATTCTTTTTGATCCAGGAGCGAACCATACCATTCCCTGTGGCTCGAACGCTCGCTCGTATCGGTTCCTTTCGTAATTGACGTCCTTCATATAGATTATTTATTGCAGCTTACGTTGGTTGTTTGTTCCTATCATTGAATAATTTGATTTTACTTTTTGGTAATTAAGTAGGTTGTTTGAAAATACTCTAATAAAATACTTGTTTTCGGTTTGTAAATATTTGTAGATTTTAACGAAGACTATCTCCGTAACGGCAATACTGCAGTATTCAAATTATTAAGTGACGCTAGGTTTTTAATCTTTATTACAATCGCTTGCCTCTACCCGCGGTGGTACTCAAATAGATATTTTTCTTACTTCACTTGTGAATTTGGATTTTATAACTGCTTCTTCAGTTACCATCGTCCTATGACCCTTTTTTAGTCGTTGTGAGCCGCTGAAACCGTTTTAATGTTCATGTAACAACAAAAAACCATCTTCTTAGTTCGCATTATTATGCAACTACGGAACCCTATTAATGCGGGTGGCCCGATACGCACTTGGCTGGTTTATGTTTTATTTATTATTAATTTTTAGAACCTAAATAATATATCAATGCTTGTTTTTGTATAATATTCATATAGGTAACCCATTGCACGAAACGTTAGTAAGAAAAAAATACATACCTACTCAAACATAGAAACTCCTACCTTTTTGAAGATGGTTAAAAAAATGTTGTATGGTGATACTACTAAAATAATTTTTGGCTTGTGACAAGGTGACAGTAGTATTTAGTATTATGCACTTTCGAAATTAAAATTACAAATACTTATTAATATGTCTTCTTAATAATAATGACCTGCAGACCGAATTTCGGGCACGGTAGCCAATCTCAGCGAAAACCATCCCGGCGCGGGCAATTTTTATAGTGCGCAAGTGTAGGTGTACTCACTTTCGTAGTCCGATTCGACGGCAACCCGACACTACCGGATCGGCGTAGGATCAACGGATTCACGTACTTTCCGGTGCACGGGGTTTTATACCAACAACTGGAAGTTGTCTCTGTATCAAACTCTGGGCTGCTCCCGAGTTTCTTTGCCCTAGCTGGGCATCAAATCCGGACCTCTCACTCAATAGAATATGGGTGATAGAGTATAGAAACCATCAACATTTCTTCTGGAGTAAACCAAAATGATAAAATTGCGCACCAAAGTTGACCAAGTTTAATAACAGTGAAATTATCAAACAGCATGGTAGTAACATTCTGATAAAAAGTATATTTGCTTTCATACTTTCTGACTGTTACCATTTCAATCTCATTTACATCATCCATTTATCTCTTTTTTTACATGTTTCCATCGTGTTTTGGTTTTTTTTTATATTTTCTTAATTTTTCTTTTACGATTTCATCATGAGGAACGAATGTTTCTTTTGAATTGTCGCCGTAGACTTTGTCAAAGAGATTTTTTAGTTTTTCACAGCTACCGTTGTCGTTAAAATAATGAATCGGTGTATATCCAAAGCTGTCTACAGCCAAACAAATTTCCTTTAATTGATTTCCATCTAAAATTGAATCCAGCTTATCGAAAAACGTGAAGCACTGAAATGATGCTGCTACATGAGCTGCTGACTTGTTCTCGTAATCTCTTGCACTAAAAATGGCCATGGCTTGTTCGCGATTTAATTTTTCTATCGTTTTATCGAACCATTTTTTGTCTATTTTGCCTAGTAACCACGACCTCATGAAAAACATTATCATTCTCTGTTCTATTGTGTGGTACGTATTACTGACATAATCTTCCTTTTCGAATGTTATCGTTTGACAATACAAATTTACAAGATCAGTAGGAGATAAATCTGACAAAAGAACATCTAACAACTTTACTGTGCGCAGATTATATCGAAGTTCACTTGGATAAGCCAATGGATTAGATCCTGGAAGATCAGAACAATTAAATAAGTCAATTAACCTCGTATTGTCACAATTTTTAACCATTTCAAAAATAACAGGAACTGATTCGGGCGCCCTTTCGACTGCATTGCATACAACGCATCCACTATCAAAACTGTTGGTGAGCATATATATGAAATCGTTAAGATTGTTTTTAGTCAGCACAGTTTTGATGGCTTTTAAAATAATTATTACAATATTTGCTAATCTTTTACGAGCAACTCTATGAAGTGGCTTGGCTAATTTTTTTCGCTCTATGAGCAAATTCTCAAACATTATGTTCACATCGGCGTTATATACTACATTACTGAAGAGTTTATGGTTTCCTAGTTTTGAATTAAACATTTTAAGAAGAAAAGATTTTTCTGATAGTAGAACGAAATTCATTAAATATATCCAAACAGAACTTTTACAGGCGAACGATTTCAATTTATCGCAAAGAAACTCGGCCGCAAAATATTCAGCAAAGGAGTATTGAGCAAACTTAGGTTTATTCTGAATTATTTGTTCAATAATGCCTGTTTTCTCTTCCCCAACTTTTATCTTTTCAATACAATCATATATGGCGTTAATTTCGTGATTATCAAATAACTGATCCGATGGACCAAAAATTACATAAGCGGCCATAATTTTATGAACATATAAAAATGCTGCTCGCTCAGCATCTATCAATTTCCTCATATCAGGGTCATCGATACACAACAGGGGTTTTTTTTCTCCAAAACGTATCTTGAAAAATTTTACGTCTATGAATCGCTCATATACTTCACTTAAATTTATTTCACGAGCGTAGTTATTTGAAAAAATATCTTTAAAAAGCTCTGATATCATGTATAAATTCAACGGTACACGAAGAAAATCTGGATCCGATACCATTCGTTCTATCTGACTACAAAATTTCTCGAAATGATAATTGTCCAGATTTATACCGACATTTCTTAAGAACGATTTCCTTAGAAAGTTATTCTGTTCTTTATAACTCAAAAGTACTACAGTAAAAGAGAATGTTTCCAAACTATTTTCTAACTGATGAAGAACGTTGTATAAACGACTTGTTATCCACAATTGCACAACTTTCGACTTTTTAAGAATATTTACTAACTGCATAAACTCATTCGCGAAATCAGGACATATTTCATCAAAACCATCGAACAGTAGAACAACTCGATCATTTTTATAACAATGAATAAAAAACTCTATTTCGAATAAGTTTGATCCCTTCAATTTTGTTTCCCCTACATTTTTGTTAAAACGAATGTCGTTGTTAGCTACAGAAACCTCATCTATCAGCATCTCTATATCTGATTTACTTTCTTTATAAGCTTTGAATTCAATCACTCGAAACAAAAATTGCACTGCTTCTTTTAAGTCAATATTTACTTTGTTATCTTTCATTCTTCTCAATTCATCTGTATTCTCCAGCAAATTGATTTTTGAAATCCACAGTGCTGGGTGATAATTTTTCGTATTAATTGCTAAATGAGTAAGTAAAAAAGATTTGCCCATACCGGGTTCGCCACTTATTATGACTACTCTTTCTTTCAAATCTTTCAATGTCACAGGTTGTAATGTAAATTCATCGTATTCATCCCTGTAAATGTGTTTTAATAGGTTGAGTAAATTACCTCGAGATTTTCGCCAGACAAGAAATTCTTTATTATATCTAAATTTATAGCTAACAAACCAGTGAACATTACAGTTTTTATGCTTATCAATGAATTCAGCGAATTCTTCGTCTCTATCAGTAATCAAAACGATGTCTCTCATATCAGGCGTAAAATCAACTTCCAATTTGTTATATTTCAATATGTTTATGTTATGGGTTTCTTGAATATTAGGATCTAAAGTAACGAAACGGCAAACACTTAAATTTAAATAAACATCAGACATTTCATCATAGGTTGGGTTATTAAAACAATTACCTATTGCAATCTTTTCATTCTTTATAATATCGTATAACACATTTGAATTAATAAGATGGTACGATTTATCTTCAAATAAAATGCCTAGTGGTACTTCTTTTCCTTGGAACATAATATGTCTCTTTTCTAACAAAATCGTGCGCACTGCAACTTCTAGATCATTAAAACCAATTAGAATGTCCACTCTTTCGACAATATTCTCAGTCACCAATCTATTGATCTGGTTTGTCAAATCCCGGTTACAGATAGTAATTATTTTGCCTTTAAAATATTTAATCAGCAATTGCATTTCAACAACTAAATCTTGACTTTTGCAAACAACAATGACAGTATTTATTTTGGACTCATTTATCTTTGTCTTAACATCAACAAAATAATTGCCGATTCCAACATAATCCAAATCGATAAAAGTATAATCTTTAATATTCTGTTCTTTGAAATATTGAATTAATTTAATACTAGAAAGTGAATTCTCTTCAGTTATTATGGTCAAAATTTTATCAGGCCCGGAAAGAAAATCATCTAAATGCAATAATTCTAGTGCCGCCTCTTTGAATTTTAATTCCGGTAATACGTTCTTTATTGTTTTGGTATAAGTGAAATTAAGAATGCTCAGTAACGGACTATTTAGGTTATCTTGTTCAGCTTCGAAGAAGTATTCACAAGATTCTGTTAAGTATGGAGCGTTGATTGGCTGTTTCCACCACTTTTGTACACGATCATGTATTTGTAAGAAAATTGCATCACCTTTTACTCTAAACAGTGCATCATTCTGCCTCGGTATACTACCAACGAAGTGCTTATCTATCTCTTTCTTTAAAATCCTTTCTACTTCGTCTTCTGTAGCCTGATTTGTATAAAAAAAAAGTTTACCTAAAAAGTCGTTAATCAAATTTCTGTCGTATTCGTTATGAATTAAAGATAGTCTAGGGAAGCGATGTACGTTTATGTCAAATCTGCACTTGCCAATATCTATTCCTGTATAAACTTCATTCTTTAATTTTTCATAGAGTTTCAAATTGTCCACGGACAAGGTATCAATATCAGAATTGAATTTCAAGATTTTAGTTTCGTCATCGAATACTAATAGGTTACCAACTAAACCTCCCAATCTATAGGATTCTAAATCTGAACTTTGTAAAATCTCATTGAATCCAACCATATTATCGTCTACTTTCATCACGATATTTTCTGATAGATTAGCCATAGCTTTATGTCTTTCTTTTTCAAAGATGTGATTAAATTTTGAACACAGGTACTCTAGTTTCTTTTGCTTTTTTTGTTCGCTGCCACTAAGACAAAAATTCAGATTGCCAAAATTCATTGGTACCTTAAAAGTCAATGACATTAAGATGCTCTCTATCTCGTCAAGTTTTTCAGAAGACATAATTTTCTTTAATAATAATACTTCTTTACAAATCGTAGCTTTAAATGTCAATAGCAAATAGTCGTTGCTTAATATAAATGTTTCTCGGAATTTAGCGCTACGAAAATTATTTTGCGTTACTCCGGCTTGAATTTCGATTGCCAGAACATGTCGCGCGAGGAAAACATGATATGTTTTTATCAAATCATCATTCATCATATTACTGTGATTATCTTTGAAAATAAACTTTGATAATCGTTTTGCTAAAAGCACTGCACGTGATTTGGCTACAGTTTGCACTAAAAGATCTACATCGTCTTTATCATGATCAAACTGAAATATCTTACCATTGGTTGTGTTTATAAAACGTTTACCTTTAGATTGTTTCACGGCTTTCATTTTAGAAAACTTTTCAAAAGCAGAGGTATAAATAATAAATTCACAGTCCATATTTTTAAACTCACCCCTGAACATATCATCGCTATTTTCAGGGACGAACATCTGACGTATTTTAATGTAGCTCTCTAAATACTTATGTAGACTGAAATCTCCGTTTAATTTCATAATTTCCTCGACGGTAAATCTGTCTTTTGCAGGATTATCTCTGTGTTTCGCTTGCATAAACATTATTATTGGTTTATCATCTTTATTTGAATAGAACCTAAAGATAATATCATCAAAAGCTCCCATGCTTTCAACGTTGGTGGCTATTAAAAATGTTTTAATCTCTTGCACATATAAAGCTCTAAACAAAATCAGACTCAACAGTTTAGTTTCATACAATTGTCCACTAAGTCCCGAAGTTCCGGTTCTTTTTTGGTAATGAAATATTTTTTTTCCTTTTGTTTTATTAATTTCCTGTTTTGGTTTATTTTGAACTTTGTTCCAATTTTTTACTGAACTGTTTGTTTCATCTTGAGATTGGGTTTGATTGTCTGTATGGCAAGCACTAGGTTGGTCGTTTATCTTATTCTCTGTAATTTTTGTGAACTCGGGATGACCTTTGTGTGAATCAGTAACAACATCTTGTTGATTATTATTAAATGCCTTCAATGTTTTTACAATGTCTTCTCTTTTTTTAGTTGACTTATCTAATAAACGAGCAATGTCTAAAGCAGTTTGATTTTCATTGTTTTTTTTTTTGACGAGAGCTCCTCGTTCCAAGAGAAAGCTGACAACTTCTGGGTCTCCTTTCATCACTGCAACATGCAACGGTGTATTGTTTTTGTCGTTGGCATCAGTAGCATTTATGTCTGCCCCTCGATCCAAATAGTTCCGAACCTTCTTAATTTTACTTTCCGGGTTTTTATTTTTTCGAATAATAATAAACAGTAAACTGTTGTTAAGTAGGTTTTCTTCGATTTCGTAATCATCACAATAATTTTCCATATCAACTTTTTTAAACCAGTTAACTGATGTTTCTGAAACAATAATAAAGTATTTTTATTAGCTATCCGCGTTATGGTGGAACTCAAGGTTCACGGGCGGTCAGATTGGGGATTCTGTCCGCCCACAAAGTGATTTCAGGATTGACGGTGGCACAGTGATCACGAGCTGCTGTGCACATCGAGGCTCAGTGGAGGCGCTTTTTCAGTTTCCCCAAGGATGTACCATAACGGGCGTTGACACAGAGGGTGCTCCGGGTGGTCTTTTGAGAGCTCACGGGCCCCCTTCTACGTGCTGTTAGTCATCACCGGGGTGGTTACATAAGATTATTAATAATATTATAGCACCAACCTCAATAAAAATTTAGTTTATTTTTTGCTTTAAAAAAAGGTTAAAACTGGCCAAGTGCGAGTCGGACTCGCGCACTGAGGGTTCTTTACCAACAGCCACATTCACTAAAATAATTTAATAACATTACTGAAGTTCATAAACTATGAGCGTACCGAACATTGCTTTAACGATAAGATAAACAGAATTGAAGGACAAAATTAACTTTGCCGTTGGAAAACTGTAGTCCCCATACATCGACACAAGTCGCGGTCAGTTTACCACCTGCTAATAAGTTAATAATCTTTTTCTTAAATGTGGGTACAAAATTAAGGTTTTCGGATGTTTACCTTTACTTGTGCTATAAGACATTGCTTCTTGCCAAATTTCATGATTCTAAGTCAACGGGAAGGACCCTGTTGATTTTGCTTTAGACCCTTGCGAGTGTAGAATATGCATCATAAACGGCTGTATCTCTTGATTGCCTTGATCTTCTAGATCTTTTTCTCTTTGTTTTTTTTTTGTTTGATTGGTTTGATTTTTTCACAGCCACAAGAAGTTGCAAACATGAGTACACGATATTAATTCTCTCTCGATACTCGATACCGCCACGCGTTTCTGATATAAAGGGTCTTGACAGACAGACAACAAGTGATCCTATGAGGATTTTCTTTTTGAGGTACGGAACCTTAAAAATAATATGTGTTTGTACAAGTTGTTTTTTACTAGAGAAATTTTGTTATTAAGAATTATGCAGATTAAAATCATTATTCTGGCTTTCCATTTCTTTCATTTTACGCCCATAGCTCAAGACTATCTCTGAGTAAGACCATCCTGATAGAAGCATTCTGCAAAAGTGGTTCCTTTTAATTTTTGATGTAGCAGAACGCAACTAGAGGTTTATCTCGATAATTCACGCACATAACAAAGTATTGTATATATTATTCAAATAGCTTATTTTGTAGCCTTTGATGTATACTTTGATATAAATATAACATTCCAATATTTATTTATTTTTCAACTTTTTTCGTCGATGGTCGCTTTTTGCTTAACTAAGCTCGTTTATACTTATACCTTAGATTCATGTCTATATTAAGTGTAAATTTATTATTTTCAATTGAAAAAAGGTAAATTAAAATATCAAAAAACCCAGCTGCTTAAAAAGCGAACTAAAAAGACGTAAACAAGAAGAAAATCATGCTGTGCAGTCGGAGGATACATATTCGCGAGCTGGCTGACCAAAATCCGCCATGTTTTTCTTTTCCAATTTTAATGTAACCAGTGACACTCGCAAGGTTAAGACGAATCGATTGACGTAATCAAATCATCAAAATCGGCTAACTCGTTTCGTCTCTAGAACGTCACATAGGAACAAACATACATACATAGACTGATAAACACATTACCCTCATTCGGCAGTCGGGTTAAAAATAAGTAACATTCAGTTCAGGTGTGCAAATAATGAATTTCGATGGCAAGGTCAGCAATCCAAAACTTTAATTTTCAATACAGGTAGTATACTAACAGTAATTACTGGTGATATTTTCGGCGAAAATTAAAAGTTGTTATGGTTTGCCCTGATATTTGGGTTATCGACTTTTTTTAAATAAAAAAGCGCTATCAAAACTTTAAGAAAATAGTATATGCTTGGATACACAGTTTGTTGTTTGTTGTGTGCATAAAGTATTAAATAAATATATAACATCCCAAAATACAGTGGCCAATATTTCATTTCAAAATTTAGCCCAATGTTACTTATGATATTTATCGTAATTTTTCTAAACAAAATGGGCATATCAATTTCTCCACTAACGAGCTGCATTAGGCCTAATAGGCCCATATAGGATCGATTTTTTTTTGCCCAGTTATTTCCTAGTTCTGATGTCATTGCCTTAACAATGTGAAATGCAGCATCCTCTTTAAGGTTTTTAAAAAGATGCATTGTGGTGGGTTTTCTTTTAAAACTCTGATTGAATTGGCCATTCCCTCACAGACGTTTGTTATTCGATGTCACTCTCCGAAACAACACCACATCTCTTTTTTTGGCATCCAATAATTTTTAACCTAAGTGAAAAACTGTTGTATGTTTGAATAACTTCCTACAACTCGACTTTCATTGAGTATGTATAAAAACCCTTCAATTTTTTCCTCCGCCAAAAGTGGCAAAACATGCACATACTAAATAATACTTATTTTTTCTATAAATCGTTAGCTATTTAAGTTTTTAAACTGTCATGGTCACTAACACTAACAAAACGAATAAGAAAGAGGGAATACCGATTTGTCTTCTCATAAACACCCACCCGCAATAACTTCAGTTTATCCGTAATCACGGTGCTTGCAACAACACCGAAATATCGGAAACTCGCTACAAACAGTAGATATGGTAAATATCCCGATTCTAATGTTAATCGTTAGCTGTCTCGCTTTCTTCTCATCGGAGCTTCGATGAAGAATACACTAGATTCCCGGCCAGCGCTTCAAAAACGTGCCGAAAAATATGGCCACAAATACGGTTGTAGCAGTATTATAAATTAGTATGGTCCAATCATAGCCTACATTAATACGTTAAAATGCTGCAATGTGCTTTCAAAAACTGTGCATATAACCCCCGTAATACCTTGTTTTTGTAAGGAATATCTTTTTTTCGGTAAGTTTATATCATTAGGTGTTTTTCATAAAGTGAAAACCGTATTAAATAGTAAATATGAATCAATTACCACATATTATGATTGTTTGACTAATGTTCGCGTCGAAGAAGCAACCACGCCAACTATTGTAAAAAACATCGACTGTTCTGGAACAGAGAATGCATGGAGTAGTTAGTAAAGCTTTTTTTTTAGCTTGCCTAATGATCCATAGAAAACGAAATAAAATAACCCCGAAATTTCCTACATAGTGTTTTTAACCTTATTGCTGAAATTTCAAGTTTAATTTTATAATAAATATTTTTGTACCTACATATAACCTTTTTTTTATAATCTTCAGTCTCGCGTTTGACCACTATCTCGGCTGATGTTAATCGATGATGTCTAGTCTAACTTTTAATTTTCAAAATTTCAAGCAAACCCTACCCTACCTACCTTCCTACCCTACCTAACTATCCTACCTACCCACCCTAGCTACCCGCCCACGTATATATATATTTTTTTAAATGTCTCTTTATTCGAGCGAACAAAACTAAAAAAATAATTATTCAAATTAATCCAGCCGTTTTTGAGTTTTATTGAGACCTACGAACAGTAATTGATTTTTATAATATAGAAAGATAGGTAGATTAGTGTGTGTGGCCATTTGAGCGACTTATTTTCGTTCCTGATTCTTAATCTAGTATTTTTATAGATCGATGATATAAAAAAAAATATTGAACGTTTCGACTCCACTCATTCCTTGTCCAAGCAGCGAGCTCGAACATAAATTTTGAAAATTCCATTGTAATTTGGACTTTAATACTTGCGTGTAAGACTAAATTTGTATTGAGCTCATAATTTATTCATTGCTTTGTAAATAGTTTTGTGAATGCAACTTTAAACATTGCATCTAAGGTTGAATTTGCATTAAAGTATATTTATTGTAAGTAGAATACCTAAACACAATTGGCGTCGGTTTTAAAGATAAGTTTTGTATGGGATCCTATATCTAGTGTATTCTTCATCGGAGTCCGCGGACCGCATGCCACTGCGACTGAGCTCTGTCAGACACGAACTTCAACGGCTCACTACCATACCACTGTTGCCATGACTGGGCTGTCCTGCCAAGACTGGTGACAAGCTAATCATAAAATAAAACCTTTTATTTATTTGTTAGGGACACAAAACCAATTACATGTTAAAGTTTCAATAAAACTATGAGTACAATAATAAATTGGCAAACATATAACCCACACCACTGTCCACGGATTAATACATGAACAAATAGGAAACGGAAGAGTTATTTCATCGAGTTAATTTATTATATTTTAGATTTCAAAATGAAAATCAGTTTTTTTATTTCACATAGGCCTAAATGGGCACTTATAAAACGTCGACAAAAGGTGCACGGTTCGGGTTCGCCGTTTCTTATGGAGAAGAACCGGCAAGAAACTCCATGGTTACTCTTTTAAAAATGGTTTGGTTTTACAATATTTCCATGTTACAGCATTAGTACTTAGATATGGGGGGACAACGTAGGCCCGACAATAAGTCGTAAGAAAATAAAAAATAAATAAAAAATATTATTTATTTATATACACACAAAACACTTTACAGAGAAAATAAAGAATACAGATAGAAGAACACAAAGGTACTGCTTACTTCAATAGAAATTTCTTCCAGCAGACCTGCGATAGGACAGTTGGATGATAGACGAAGACACAGTGTGTAGAAAGAAATAAGGAAACCTAAAATAGACTATAATAACTTAACTAATTATATATAAATTACACATATTATACCTTAACTAAATATAAGTATAGAAGATAAAAAAGAAATACATACATATAATATACAAAATTACAATATGGTAGCGAGATAATGGTCTTTGACTCGTTTTTTGAACAGAGATACATTTTGAGAGTCACGGATTTTAGGTGGAAGTGAGTTCCAAAATCGAACTGCATGGACAGAGAAGGAGTGGGAATAGAAATGAGTTTTATGGGATGGGAAAAGGAGATGAAGTTTAAGGCGGGATCTACAAAGAGCATCGGCAGGGCGAGTAAACGAAAAACGATCGCGCAGGTAGCCAGGGTATGCAGGGTTAAAAAGGATGTTGAAAAGGAGACATAATATGCAAGTGTTCCTGCGAATGCGGATAGGGAGCCACTTGAGATCCTTGCGGAACTGAGAGACATGGTCGTATTGCCTCAGACCAAAAACAAAACGGATGCACAAGTTTTGCAAGCGCTCAAGCTTATTTTAGAGCTCCTCGGTGGCATCCAGATAGCAGGCATCAGCGTAATCTTTGATCGGCTGAATCAAAGTTTGAGCTAAGTACATTTTAGTTTTAAAGGGTAGGAAAGTTTGAAGGGTTTTTAATAAGTGAAAGGAAAAATGCATCTTACGACTAACCTCATTGACTTGTGCTCGCCAAGAAAGATTGCTGTCAATTAAGACACCAAGATTCTTAGCCGTTTCGGTGTAAGTAATGGTCGAGCCATTAAGGGATAATGGTGTCAAGATAGAAATGTCAAGCGCTGTGCGATAACATCGACTGCCTATGATCATGGCCTGGGACTTGGAAGGGTTGATCTGTAAGCCATAAGACTTAGCCCATTTACTAATTCTCTCCAGGTCATGATTCATGGCATTAATCGCTAAGTCCACGTCCACAAGCAGAAAATGTCGATAAAGTTGCAAATCGTCTGCGTAAAGATGGAAGCTGGAGGTAATAACCTTGGTTACAGTGTTTATGAAAATAGAGAAAAGAAGAGGAGAGAGAACGCCACCCTGAGGAACACCAGCAGTGAGATCACACCAATCAGAGAAAATCTCTTCAAGACGAACACACTGAGAGCGACCCCGAAGATAAGAGTCAAACCAGGCTAGTGCAGTGGAAGAGAAGTTAATAGATTGAAGGACCCCAAGCAAAATGTCAAAATCCACTGAGTTAAACGCACAACTGAAGTCAAGCAAGACTAACAAGGTGAGAGATTTATTCTCCATAGCCCAGCGAATGTCGTCAGTGACCTTCAAAAGTGCGGTAACGGTACTGTGACCTGCCCGGAATCCAGATTGGAAAGGACAAATAAGAGTATTAGACGAAAGGAATCTGGAAATTTGACCATGAACAATGTACTTGAGAACTTTAGAGAGAAAAGTATAATATATAGATATATATATATAAGATAAAAGTATGGATATGGGTCTGAAGTGGGATAAAGAAGAAGGATCACTTATTTTGGGAAGTGGTATTATGTGCGCCTGTTTCCAGGCTGAAGGAAATATGCCAGAGAATAAAGAGAAGTTAACGATATGAGTAAGAATAAATAATAATAATAATAATAAATCTTTAAATGCATTACATTATTTTGATCTAAAAATTACTTAAGCTAGTTTCCAGAGTGAAAAACCCTGACTTCTAAACTAGGTTTATGTACCTGTATCGTAGAAGTCAGTGTGCCTTCATAGTGATGTGCTTAAAAACAATTGGACACACTTTATACACAATAATCCATTTGCGCAAGTTCAAGAGAAACAAAAAAAAACATAATAAAAAATAATATTAAAAAAATAAAACAATTAAATGAAAGTGTAGTTAGTGTATGTCTAGTGTATTTGTCTGGAGTTATGTGTGCGGGTGTTTGAGAGTGTGAGTATGTTTGAAAAAGAGTGTGTGTGATTGTGAGTGTAAGTATGAGTGAGTGTGCGAGCTTAAGCGATAGTATAATAATTATCATAATTCATATCTCTCTTTATTTATATATCCTCCTCTATTTATTTATATAACCAAAATTGCCCAAAACAAGATTCTCAGTATTGCGATAAGTTAGTTTTAGAAGATATACCTGTAACTTAGATTTGAGTTGATATCTAGTATCGGGATAAATTTTCAGCACTTTATTAAGCTTATTGTAAAGTTTCGTGCTGGCGACATAATATTGTCTCTTGGCAAACGAAGTTCTGTGCGACTCCTGAGTAAAAACCGTGTATTTAATTCTGCTTGTTGGCTCTGAAGACGGACGAGTATGATGCTTACGGAGCATTGACTGAAGGACATACAGCTGCCTGACAGTTAAAACTTTCGATTCTGCATATAGCTGTACTGTGGAATATCTTAGTGGCCGAGAGAGCAGAATCTTCAGAACAGCTCTATGTGCTCGTTCAAGTCGGATAAAATGGCTCTCAGTAGCTCTACCCCAGATTGGAATACAATAAGCCAAGATCGATTGGCACAAAGCAAAATAAACCATCCTCAAAGTATCCCTATCAGCAGACTTGCGCAATTTTTTAAAAACGTAAATCAGCCTTCGAGTTCTACCAGAAAGTATGTCTATGTGTTTATGCCAATTGAGATGTTGGTCAATATGAACGCCTAGGTATTTGACACTAGTGGACTGGGAGACTGCAAGACAATCACAAATGGTGGATGGCGAACATATGTGGGCTCTAAGAGTATGGAAGGTGAAGGGCATAAATTCGACCTCATAGCAAATGGCATATAAACCGTTTTACTGACGTTTAGAGTGAGTAGGTTGTTACTCAACCATTCCATTACACGTTTAAGCGCATTCTCGGCATTCCGATAGCACTGGGCCCAGTCTACTCCATCTATAAGCAGGGAAGTATCATCAGCGTATGTAATGACTTTACAATTATGAATGGGAAGTTTACAAAGTTCATTTATATAGATAAGGAATAGAGTGGGACCCAATATGCTACCTTGAGGCACACCGTATGTAATGGTAAGCTCTTCACTCACATTTTTCTCAATTTGAACCACTTAAGTGCGATTCCTGAGGTAGTCCCTAAAAATATCAAGCACCAAGCCTCGAATTCCAATGCCCTCCATCTTATTCAGTATGCCGGCGCCGAAACAGTATCAAAGGCCTTAGATAAATCAAGAAAGATACCAAGACACTTTCGCTTGTTGTCAACAGTCCTAACTGCGTAGTCAGACAGAGCCATAATTGCATCTTCAGTACTCATACCCTTCCGGAAACCAAATTGGTTGGGGGCTAAAATATTATTAACATCGAGGAAACTGACAAGACTCTTGTTTAAAATGCGTTCCAAGATCTTTGACATAGCAGAAAGAACCGAGTTAGGTCTGTAATTGTTCACGTCGTCTCTAGGACCGGCCTTATGAACTGGGTGAACTACGGCTTTTTTAAAGACTACTGGGAAGACACCAGATGAAATGGCAAGATTACAGACATGTGTAATGATTGGGACCAACACACTTCTCGTGGACTTGATGATGTTAATGGGAATGCCATCCCAACCGGTAGCGGAGTCTCACTTGAGGCTCAGTATGATGTCTTCAACATCCATTTCTGTAGACTCAAGGAAAACCATAGAGCCACTTGAAAATGTTGGCGAATTTGTAGGCGTGGCGGGCACAGGTTTTATTTTAGTAACAAGGCTTTCACCAATACCAGCAAAAGTAGTTATTGACCTTATTAAGAGAGGACCCTGGAGTGTCAGAAAGATGTAACAATTCAATAGGGGGAGGACAGTGTGAACGAAGGTCAGATTCTTTTTTCACCACATCCCAAGTTGCTCTAATATTATTTTTTGCCTTAGAAAATTCTTCATAAGCGCGCTTAAGTTTCCTTAATAATGAGATGCAGAAGTTACGGTAGCGAGTATATGTTATTCTTAGAATTTCGCTATTAGCATGTTTTTTAATTCGACGTGAATGCGGTCACGGTTTCGGATTCAACGTAACAAGCCAGGAGTTATCCACGGCTTAAGAGATCTATGTTTCCTGGGGACTGTATATTCATGTGTGTTATTCTTTATGATAGAAGAGAGACCACGTATTAACTCTTCCGCCGCTTTATTTGGATCAAACACCGTCAAGATAGGAGACCAGTCTTTGCTATTGATCATTTCTACAACTGCATTGTGGTTAATTTTACATTTGGTACGGGGTAAATTACGATACTTATTATTAGTTTGCAAAAATAATAGTAGAGGATTATGATCGGTTATAGACGACTCAATGACAATAGCTGTAGCTGATAAATTAGTTTTTAAGAGGATGTGATCTAGACAGTTAGAGATACGTGTGGGGAACAGGTGAGCAGGGAGAAGCTCGTGCGCAGCAGCACATGATAAATACTCGTCCGAGTGTGTATCGCTGTTGCCAATCTTGATATCGATATTAATATCTCCAATCAAGACAACAGTTTGTGTCGATGGGATGAGCACTCTATCCAAACTTTCAATGAAATTGTTGATGTTTTTATAGGAAGGGGAGCGATACAGAGCAACAATTGAGACGCTGCATCAACAAAATCGGGTTTTATAACATCGTGTTTCATAGAAGATCTAATATATACAGCGCACCCGTCATTTTGATTGAAAGTATTTTTCGTAAAATAGGAAGTATAACCATCTAAAGTTGGTAGGTGACTTATTTTACTGAACCAACATTCGGACAAGACAATAACATCACACTGAAAACCCAGAAGTTCCATTAGCACAGAGATTTCGTCAAAGTTTTTATTTATACTCCGAATGTTAAGATGCAGTACTTTCAACCCCCTGTTTGGATTTTTAATATACCGCATGCAGCTTTCAGGTTGACATTTATAAGACTTAGCTACAGATAGTGAGTCTAATTCGTGGTCTATTTTATTTAAGTTAGCCATTTATAAAAACAAATATAAGATAACCCAAAACTTGGCACAGAAAGAACAGAAATCATGAGAATAAGGCATAAGGCAATTGAAAATTAATGATGCAAGTGGTTTAGAATTATGAAGAATTGATTGAGATTTGTTATAAATTATGTTTGAGGAATGAACAATATTCGCATGCTCAGTAATTACAAAACGCACAATTGTTGAAAATAGGGAAGACTTACGTGTGTAGTTGTGTGTGTGAAAATCTACACTTAGGCTAAAAAATGCAGTATAAAAATTTGGGAAACTAAACATTAATAAAATATTCAAGAGTCATTGATTCACATCCAATTCACGCAGGGTCTGTTCCGTTTTTATAAGGATTTGTTTAGAGCCTTCAATTTTACGCAGAAATACGTTCCCATTATTGGTCCAGCAGAACTTGAATTCTTTCAGCTTGGCAAATTCCCTTGCAGCAAAGAATAGCTTTCTAGAACTCGGTGGAAGATATTCGGCAACATAAATTGGGCGTCGGTCCCCATCCATACCTATGTTCTTGGTACTCAAGCGCTCTTCCTTAGGATAATTCTTGTTGAAGTCACGTACTGATATGAGGAGTTGGGATTTGGTTTGGACGCTGGTAAATTCAGTGACAATCGGTCTACTAGAAGATCCCGGTTTGCTTGGGAGCCTGTATATGTCACGTATGTGCGAGGAGTTTACAGGTAAGTTAACAGCTGCTCCTACTTTAATAATAATATCGGTCAATTCCGCCGCAGATTCCTTTTCTTTCAAGTGCGGAATATTGCGCATCTCGACAGTAGATGATCGTGTTGACTGCTGGAGATCTTGGATTTTTCCTTCTAGAATTTCAATGTGATCTCTGTACCCTTTTTCATCCTTTTGTAGGACATCGATCTGTTTCAACATGTCATCATATTGTTTGTTAATAAATCCGACAGTCTTCTCAATTTCCATATTTGAATTATGGTTAGCAGTGTTTTGGAGTTTTAATTCTGCTATTTCGGACACCAATTTCATCATAGATGAGCTTTGTTCATCCAAAAATGCCTTGATATGAGATGCCTGTTCTTTTTTCCACGTCACAAGCATCCGCATAATCTCATGTTTAAAGTCCTGCAGTTCGTTGGTTGGAGATAACTCGTCGCGAGGACGCTTGTGTCGTGTAGAAATGTTTACATTCTCAAATTGGCCACTGTATAATGATTGTGGAATATCCGAGTCAGACGAAACTTGAACCAACTTTTTGTTTACCGTGGATGAAGCCGGCGGGGATCCCTGCAGGCGAGACATCACGCAGCGCAGGGTGACGCAATGTAAACCGAAGCACTCGGTGATAAATGCGAAAGTTCTCGTAGCACGAAAGCTGCGCACGCGTCACAAGGACACGATAAGCGTGGACTTAGCGAGTGGAACAGCAATTATGGCGACCGTATCTGTCTTGCACGGGGGCGTGGCTAGCTAGCGGAGCATTAGCGGCATAGAAGTTAAACGAAAACAGTTGAACCAATTTGATGGAAAATTAGCCCCTTAAACTTAATCCTAACGGTTAGAATCGCGTATGCACACTATATTATAATTATTAGAACAGATAAAACGTCCACTCTCGGCAAAGGTAACGGGCGAAGGCAAAAATGGCATGAATGGCAAGAATGGGCAGGAGTTGCGGGAGAATAGGAATTATCATTCGCGAACACAGATTAATAAATAATAATATATAATAATCTGCTTGCTATAATGCTATAGCAAGCAGAGATTTTTTGACATCGTCATCAGAGACAGAGTTTAAATTAAATAGTGGGCAATTCGGTAACGGCAATGCGGAGAGTACAGACAAAGTTGAAGTTTTGACGCTAGGGCCCAAAGAGACAGGTGGAAGAGAAAAGTACCTATAAAGAGCCGAAATGTCGACATCTTTACAGGTATTAGCCGGAGATTTGCCTATAACGACAGACTTTAGAAATCTCCAGACGTCAGAAGACTTGCGATCGACTAGAGATACGTGGAAAAAGCGTCTCTTAGCATCCCTACACAGACGATTGCAATGTTTACGTAGAGCTTCAAAATGAGCAAGATCTGATCCGTGGATCTACGCTTGTATCTGCTCTTTGCCTTGTCCTTACGATACATAGCGTCTTTTATTTGAGCAGTCATCCACGGAGCAGGACTATGCTTAACTCTAATTCGCCGACGCGGTGCATGCTTGTCGTATAACCTCAACAGTTTGGCATTGAAGTAATTCACTTTATCATCGACACAGTCGCTCTCGAAGACGAGAGACCAGTCGATATCATCTGCATCACGCTTTAACGCCGCCAGATCAATTCCGTTATAATTACGCAAATAACAGATTTGAGGTTTGCGTTTAGGAGGTCGAATACGATACGAGACATAGGTGAGATCATGGTATGAAAAAGTTGCAGAAAGTTGCCCAAACTCAGAAACATTGTGAGGGGAAGAAACAATCATAAGGTCATGAAGAGAAGGCGTGCAGTTTGGAAAGTTATGAGTCGCAGAAAGAGGTAGAATTTCAAAATTAAAAGAAGATTAAAGAGAACGGAGTTTTAGTGAACGAGTCTTTTTTAATTTTTTAAACATGTGTTAAATAAAAAAAATAAGTACTAGATCTCGTTCAAACCAATTTTCGGTGGAAGTTTACATGGTAATGTACATCATATTTTTTTTTAGTTTTATCATTATCTTATTTTAGAAGTTACAGGGGGGGGACATATTTTACCACTTTGAAGAGTCTCTCGCGCAAACTGTTCGGTTTAGAAAAACATATTTTAGAAACCTCAATATCATTTTTGAAGACCTATCGATAGATATCCCACACGTATGGGATTGATGAAAAAAAAATATTGAGTTTCAGTTCTAAGTATGGGGAACCCCCAAAATTTATTGTTTTTTTTTGTGTGAATGTCTTAATGCGGTTCACAGAATACATCTACTTACCAAGTTTCAACAGCATTGTTCTTATAGTTACGAAAAAAAGTGACTGTGACATACGGACGGACAGACAGACAGACAGACACACATGACGAATCCTTTTTTGCCATTTGGCAATGGAACCCTAAAAACTAGTAAAAGCGGTTGCGGTGTATTGTGATACTGTCGGCTATAGGAAACTCCAGTCTGGAGGTACAGTGTTCTAAAGTAACATTGCCTCCACATATCGAAAAGGACCTTAGGGTACCACATTTAAGAACATTTTTTGTATCCTCTATCCACACATGGCATCATCATTGTGCCCAAATCAAAATCAAAATGAGTGACAAGGCCAACTTAGTTCAATGCTTTCACTAGCTTTTAATGTTTTTATCAACGAAGTGGTTCATTGTCTATTTGTTATTAATACTGCCCTCATAGACTTTGTCAAGAAGATTTTTTAGGTTTTTGCAATATTTTTTAGTGTATTTAAAATAATGGATTGGCGTGAGCCTTGATCTGTCTCGAGCCATACAAATTTTCTTGAAATGACTTCTATCTAAGTAAGAGTTCTATATAAGAGAATCAAATTTTTCGAAAAACGTGTTAGACTGTTTGGTCGGATGCCGCTCTGTGAGCTGCTAGTTTCATTTCGGAATCTCTAACGCTAAAAATCGTCATGAGTTGGTCCATATTTAATTTTTCCAAAGCTTTATCAAAACATTTGAACCATGTGTTAACTAAGGACCATGATATTAAATGTATTAATTTCTTTGACCTATTCATTTTAAACCATTTACTGTCAAATTGGATACAACATAAATCCACAATTGCAGGAGAAGGTAAATCGGACAAAAGAATATCTAACAACCCTACATTAGGTTGAAGACCTTTAAAAGCTCCAAATGCCACAATAACTGCATTGTACTTTGGAAGATCAGAGAAATTAAACAAGTCAATTAATTTATTTACGTCAATATCCTTAACCGGCCTAATTATTAAGGCAACGGCTTCCGTTCGGCACTTCTATCGGCAGCAATGCAAACAATACAACTTTCGTTGAAATTCTTAGTAACCACATTTATAAAATGGTCAAGGTTGTTCTTACTAAGCACAGTTTTCAAGCATTTCAGTAGAAATATTGCACTGCTTTCCAAATATTCATTTAAAGCCATAAATATCGACTTAGTCAATATTAGATGCTGTGTCAGCAAATTCTCAAACAATTTGTGTATAAACCAGCATTACATATTTAAATTAACATGAGTGGATGCTTTCCTAATTTAGCGGTAAAATACCTGCGCGGGACCCCCACTTCAGATAAAATAAACGTGTTAATAAAACTTCGCTGTGGAAAGAAACTCATTAGCGAAATATTCTGCAAATGTGTAATGAACAAACTTAGGTTCATTTTGAACAATTTGTTCGATAATGCCGGTTTTCTCCTCTCCTACTTTTATTCTTTCAACAAAATTGCGTATTTCGTTAAAATCGTGATTGTCAAACAAATCTACTTCATCAGTTTTTCCGAATATAAAATAAGCAGCAATTATTTTATGACTGTTTTAAAATGCTGTAATGAGCGCATTATCTATCAGTTCTCTCATATCAGGGTCGTTGATACACAAAAGAGGCTTTTTTCCCCAAAACGGATCTTGAAAATTTTACATCTACAAATCGCTCTTAAAGCAGATCAAAATGTACCATGTTCATAGTATTTATAAAATATTCTAAACTTTCTAGATTAAGAGAATCTTGAAATATCTCCGATATCATATACAAGTGAAATGGCATACTGATAAACTTATTATTTGTATCACATAACATGGCTGAAAGAATCTTCAAAAATCATTTCACTGCATGTTGCATGCTCCACATTATATTGAATGGAAAGTAGGTTAGCTTTTAAAGCCATAAAGGTTGTATTGTAAAGGAGAAAGTTGCCAAAGTATAAAAAAAGAAATAAATATTGCACAGCTTCATTAGGTCAATATCAACCTTGTTTTCTTTAAATCCTTAATTCGGAAGGTAATGCTAAAATAATCCTGCTTCGGTGCGCGGACTCCGTTGTCAGAAGCGAGATCTGGAGAACCAAGACGATCCTGATCCGGCCAACTACAGACCCATGTCTGTAAAGTCCACACACACACCACAATATTAAGTCCAGTCCACAGTGTTAAGCTTAACACATACCTAGAAACTAACGATATCCTTAGCGACCGCCAATACGGCTTCCACCGAAATAGGTCTACTGGGGATCTTCTAGCGTATGCCATTCACATATGAACTGAGGCCATCGAGAGGCACGGGGAAGCGCTTTCCGTCTCCGTCGACATCTCGAAGGCTTTCGATAGGGTCTGGCACGAAAGCCTTATCGGTAAGCTTCCTTAATTCGGTCTGCCCGGTGGTCTGTGTGATCGGATTGCAGACTTCCTGAGAAATCGGTCCATTCGAGTGGTTATCGATGGCTGCTCGTCGGACCAATTGGATATTAATGCCGGGGCCCTCAGGAGTCGGTACTCTCAGCAACATTATTCTTGTTGCACATTAACGATCTGCTAAAACCCGGCACCTTTGGGTATACAGAGGATAACACTGTTGCTGAGAGATACTTGTCTAACGCACGGGCTACCGGGCCGCAGATCCGGTCTCTCCGTGAGGCCATGGTGGAACGTTTGAACTTGTCCTTGCAGGCAGTCTCCGAATGGGGCGATGCCAATCTGGTCAAGTTTAATGCTGCTAAAACCAAGGCGTCTTTTTTCGCTAAAAAGAGCTACTTTCACCCGGCACCAACTTTCCGTGATGTAACCGTGCCAATAACGGACCATCATGAGCTTCTTGGCGTTACGTTGACATCGACTCTCAATTTTGGGACATACATTGAGGCAAAGGCTCAGCTGGCTGCCAAAAAAATGGGGATCCTTGCGAAGGTGAGAAGGTACTTCACGCCGAAACCGCTGGTCAACTTGTATCAAGCGCAACGCATGGAGTACTGTTTTCATCTCTGGGACGGGTTTTCCAAATACCAGCTTGATGCACTAGAGTCGATTAAAAACCGGGCCAAGAAACTCATCGGCAATGAGGCACTGGTCAAGTCAAAGCTCTAGAGCCTTGAACATCGTCGGCGAGTTGCCAGCTTGTCGGTTTTTTATCAGTTACGTTTCGGTGAGTGTGCGATGGAATTGCATGATTTTATTCCGCCCAGCCTGTTCCATCATCGGACTACCAGACGTACGGCGATGCGTCATCGGTACATGGTGGACATCCCACCCATACGCACAAAACATTTTGGGGACACTTTTATTATGCGTACAGCTAAGGAGGGGAATTCCCTGCCGTAGTCTGTTGCCCGATAGCTACAATCTAGGGGTCTTTAAGTCAAGAGTGAATGGGTTTCTTCTAGGCAAGCGTGCTTCACCGTCGACCACATCATCGCTTACCATCAGGTGAGATAGTGGTCAAGCGCAAGCCTATAGACAATAAAAAAAAACAAGGTCTTCTCTGTTTTTTGTTGACTTATCTAATAAACGAGAAATATCAAAAGCAGTTTGATTTACATAGTTTTTTTTGTTGACGAGAGCTCCTCGTTCCAAGAGAAAGCTGACGACTTCTGGTTCTCGTTTCATCACTACGACATGTATTTTAGTATTTTTGGTGTATATTTTTCAGGCGTTTTATTTTTTTGTATACTACTAAACAGTAAACTGTTGTTAAGCAGCTTGTCTTCCCAATCAATGTTATTACTTTGCATCTCAATATTCTTACTATTAAAATCGTTCTGAAGTTTCTGAAACGATATGACATGAAGAATGTTTCATAAGAATATCACTAAGAAGTTTCGTACATAATAGATAACACTACTACCTACTTTTAAAATACCTTTTAATAAGTAAAATAACACCAAACCCACGAACAAATTTACATACACCAGACAATACTTTTAATCAGACAACTTCTTTGTCTTGTTCGCAACACTAAAGTGACTATAATGCATCGACGTTATATAAGTACTGGGTCTTTCTCAATTGATAATACAGCGATAAGACAATCATTAATGTCGCTGTATCATTTTTACCCAAATTTTTATGATGATCTCATTCTTACCAATAGAGAAATTAAAGATAGGTACATGATATTATTCTCAAAAAAGTAACTTCGTCATCATCTTCATCCTTTTAATGTTCACATTGCTGGGACACAGACACTCTCTCTGTGAGAGAGGGAATGAGCCTTAATCCATCACGCGGGCCCAGTGTGGGTTGGTGGATGTCACATGTCTTGAGTAACTAAAATTATGTTACTTAAGAACAATGTTTGCCTAAACTAATTATAACATCGAGTTCATCACTGCGTAGATAATTTATGAATAATTCGCTCATCTAATGCATTCAGTCTATATGTAATTACGAGTATATTGAGGTTCCCTACAACTTTCCGTACTTTATACCTTCCTAAATATGCTTTTACAAATACAATGTAATCTGAATAACTGGGACCTAGACCCTTTTATCACAGATGTTTTTCATTTACCGTAAATGACGAAGAAATGGCCCCGTGAAGAAATTCGAATGTCAATTAAACATAAGCGTCGTAAACTGTTTAGAATTCAGAAATCAGACCTAAATTCAACGTGATAAATATTATTTGTCTTGCTTTCTTCCAAAAAAGGCCCAATTTTAGATATTAACATAGTAAAAATAAAAAAAAATTGCACCAAGAGCAACCCCATATTGTGTCCAGGCTGTCTCTTTCCATTCTAGGTTGCCTGGAAGAGATCGCGGTTCGCGATAAGGCTGCCTGTTGTATGTTTGTTTTGTTATAAGATGTATTTTTGAATTATTTTTATCTTGGTGTACAATAAAGTATATAATAAATAATAAATAAATAAACATAAATTTCAGTTATTATTTGCAGTAAGTATAAGAGGTAATTCGATTCAAAAATGTCGGGTCCTCATTGTTGTCCAGATTTCTGATATATCCAGGACCAACAAGTAACCAGGTCAATGGACAATGTCCTATCTATTTAGAACACAGGTACCACCAAACGTATTTGTGTTCGTCTGTAAATAGTGAATGTGAAAACCTAGACAAATAAACTTTAGGTGGGCATAATATAGCCTGTGTGACATGTGAGACTGTACCTCCAACTTACATGTAGATCATAATATGTAGGGTAAGTAAAATAGTATAAAAATATTAGTTTTCAAATCAAATAACCAAATCAAAAACCTATAGCCAATAGTAAAACTTTAATGATTTGAAGTGTTCACGAATTATTGGCTGAATGGGTCATGAATCAACTAGTTCTACGCTTCACTGACGTCAGTGAAGGAAAACATCGTGAAGAAACCTTTTTGTATCCTCTATCCACACATGGCATCATCATTGTGCCCAAATCAAAATCAAAATGAGTGACAAGGCCAACTTAGTTCAATGCTTTCACTAGCTTTTAATGTTTTTTATCAACGAAGTGGTTCATTGTCTATTTGTTATTAATACTGCCCTCATAGACTTTGTCAAGAAGATTTTTTAGGTTTTTGCAATATTTTTTAGTGTATTTAAAATAATGGATTGGCGTGAGCCTTGATCTGTCTCGAGCCATACAAATTTTCTTGAAATGACTTCTATCTAAGTAAGAGTTCTATATAAGAGAATCAAATTTTTCGAAAAACGTGTTAGACTGTTTGGTCGGATGCCGCTCTGTGAGCTGCTAGTTTCATTTCGGAATCTCTAACGCTAAAAATCGTCATGAGTTGGTCCATATTTAATTTTTCCAAAGCTTTATCAAAACATTTGAACCATGTGTTAACTAAGGACCATGATATTAAATGTATTAATTTCTTTGACCTATTCATTTTAAACCATTTACTGTCAAATTGGATACAACATAAATCCACAATTGCAGGAGAAGGTAAATCGGACAAAAGAATATCTAACAACCCTACATTAGGTTGAAGACCTTTAAAAGCTCCAAATGCCACAATAACTGCATTGTACTTTGGAAGATCAGAGAAATTAAACAAGTCAATTAATTTATTTACGTCAATATCCTTAACCGGCCTAATTATTAAGGCAACGGCTTCCGTTCGGCACTTCTATCGGCAGCAATGCAAACAATACAACTTTCGTTGAAATTCTTAGTAACCACATTTATAAAATGGTCAAGGTTGTTCTTACTAAGCACAGTTTTCAAGCATTTCAGTAGAAATATTGCACTGCTTTCCAAATATTCATTTAAAGCCATAAATATCGACTTAGTCAATATTAGATGCTGTGTCAGCAAATTCTCAAACAATTTGTGTATAAACCAGCATTACATATTTAAATTAACATGAGTGGATGCTTTCCTAATTTAGCGGTAAAATACCTGCGCGGGACCCCCACTTCAGATAAAATAAACGTGTTAATAAAACTTCGCTGTGGAAAGAAACTCATTAGCGAAATATTCTGCAAATGTGTAATGAACAAACTTAGGTTCATTTTGAACAATTTGTTCGATAATGCCGGTTTTCTCCTCTCCTACTTTTATTCTTTCAACAAAATTGCGTATTTCGTTAAAATCGTGATTGTCAAACAAATCTACTTCATCAGTTTTTCCGAATATAAAATAAGCAGCAATTATTTTATGACTGTTTTAAAATGCTGTAATGAGCGCATTATCTATCAGTTCTCTCATATCAGGGTCGTTGATACACAAAAGAGGCTTTTTTCCCCAAAACGGATCTTGAAAATTTTACATCTACAAATCGCTCTTAAAGCAGATCAAAATGTACCATGTTCATAGTATTTATAAAATATTCTAAACTTTCTAGATTAAGAGAATCTTGAAATATCTCCGATATCATATACAAGTGAAATGGCATACTGATAAACTTATTATTTGTATCACATAACATGGCTGAAAGAATCTTCAAAAATCATTTCACTGCATGTTGCATGCTCCACATTATATTGAATGGAAAGTAGGTTAGCTTTTAAAGCCATAAAGGTTGTATTGTAAAGGAGAAAGTTGCCAAAGTATAAAAAAAGAAATAAATATTGCACAGCTTCATTAGGTCAATATCAACCTTGTTTTCTTTAAATCCTTAATTCGGAAGGTAATGCTAAAATAATCCTGCTTCGGTGCGCGGACTCCGTTGTCAGAAGCGAGATCTGGAGAACCAAGACGATCCTGATCCGGCCAACTACAGACCCATGTCTGTAAAGTCCACACACACACCACAATATTAAGTCCAGTCCACAGTGTTAAGCTTAACACATACCTAGAAACTAACGATATCCTTAGCGACCGCCAATACGGCTTCCACCGAAATAGGTCTACTGGGGATCTTCTAGCGTATGCCATTCACATATGAACTGAGGCCATCGAGAGGCACGGGGAAGCGCTTTCCGTCTCCGTCGACATCTCGAAGGCTTTCGATAGGGTCTGGCACGAAAGCCTTATCGGTAAGCTTCCTTAATTCGGTCTGCCCGGTGGTCTGTGTGATCGGATTGCAGACTTCCTGAGAAATCGGTCCATTCGAGTGGTTATCGATGGCTGCTCGTCGGACCAATTGGATATTAATGCCGGGGCCCTCAGGAGTCGGTACTCTCAGCAACATTATTCTTGTTGCACATTAACGATCTGCTAAAACCCGGCACCTTTGGGTATACAGAGGATAACACTGTTGCTGAGAGATACTTGTCTAACGCACGGGCTACCGGGCCGCAGATCCGGTCTCTCCGTGAGGCCATGGTGGAACGTTTGAACTTGTCCTTGCAGGCAGTCTCCGAATGGGGCGATGCCAATCTGGTCAAGTTTAATGCTGCTAAAACCAAGGCGTCTTTTTTCGCTAAAAAGAGCTACTTTCACCCGGCACCAACTTTCCGTGATGTAACCGTGCCAATAACGGACCATCATGAGCTTCTTGGCGTTACGTTGACATCGACTCTCAATTTTGGGACATACATTGAGGCAAAGGCTCAGCTGGCTGCCAAAAAAATGGGGATCCTTGCGAAGGTGAGAAGGTACTTCACGCCGAAACCGCTGGTCAACTTGTATCAAGCGCAACGCATGGAGTACTGTTTTCATCTCTGGGACGGGTTTTCCAAATACCAGCTTGATGCACTAGAGTCGATTAAAAACCGGGCCAAGAAACTCATCGGCAATGAGGCACTGGTCAAGTCAAAGCTCTAGAGCCTTGAACATCGTCGGCGAGTTGCCAGCTTGTCGGTTTTTTATCAGTTACGTTTCGGTGAGTGTGCGATGGAATTGCATGATTTTATTCCGCCCAGCCTGTTCCATCATCGGACTACCAGACGTACGGCGATGCGTCATCGGTACATGGTGGACATCCCACCCATACGCACAAAACATTTTGGGGACACTTTTATTATGCGTACAGCTAAGGAGGGGAATTCCCTGCCGTAGTCTGTTGCCCGATAGCTACAATCTAGGGGTCTTTAAGTCAAGAGTGAATGGGTTTCTTCTAGGCAAGCGTGCTTCACCGTCGACCACATCATCGCTTACCATCAGGTGAGATAGTGGTCAAGCGCAAGCCTATAGACAATAAAAAAAAACAAGGTCTTCTCTGTTTTTTGTTGACTTATCTAATAAACGAGAAATATCAAAAGCAGTTTGATTTACATAGTTTTTTTTGTTGACGAGAGCTCCTCGTTCCAAGAGAAAGCTGACGACTTCTGGTTCTCGTTTCATCACTACGACATGTATTTTAGTATTTTTGGTGTATATTTTTCAGGCGTTTTATTTTTTTGTATACTACTAAACAGTAAACTGTTGTTAAGCAGCTTGTCTTCCCAATCAATGTTATTACTTTGCATCTCAATATTCTTACTATTAAAATCGTTCTGAAGTTTCTGAAACGATATGACATGAAGAATGTTTCATAAGAATATCACTAAGAAGTTTCGTACATAATAGATAACACTACTACCTACTTTTAAAATACCTTTTAATAAGTAAAATAACACCAAACCCACGAACAAATTTACATACACCAGACAATACTTTTAATCAGACAACTTCTTTGTCTTGTTCGCAACACTAAAGTGACTATAATGCATCGACGTTATATAAGTACTGGGTCTTTCTCAATTGATAATACAGCGATAAGACAATCATTAATGTCGCTGTATCATTTTTACCCAAATTTTTATGATGATCTCATTCTTACCAATAGAGAAATTAAAGATAGGTACATGATATTATTCTCAAAAAAGTAACTTCGTCATCATCTTCATCCTTTTAATGTTCACATTGCTGGGACACAGACACTCTCTCTGTGAGAGAGGGAATGAGCCTTAATCCATCACGCGGGCCCAGTGTGGGTTGGTGGATGTCACATGTCTTGAGTAACTAAAATTATGTTACTTAAGAACAATGTTTGCCTAAACTAATTATAACATCGAGTTCATCACTGCGTAGATAATTTATGAATAATTCGCTCATCTAATGCATTCAGTCTATATGTAATTACGAGTATATTGAGGTTCCCTACAACTTTCCGTACTTTATACCTTCCTAAATATGCTTTTACAAATACAATGTAATCTGAATAACTGGGACCTAGACCCTTTTATCACAGATGTTTTTCATTTACCGTAAATGACGAAGAAATGGCCCCGTGAAGAAATTCGAATGTCAATTAAACATAAGCGTCGTAAACTGTTTAGAATTCAGAAATCAGACCTAAATTCAACGTGATAAATATTATTTGTCTTGCTTTCTTCCAAAAAAGGCCCAATTTTAGATATTAACATAGTAAAAATAAAAAAAAATTGCACCAAGAGCAACCCCATATTGTGTCCAGGCTGTCTCTTTCCATTCTAGGTTGCCTGGAAGAGATCGCGGTTCGCGATAAGGCTGCCTGTTGTATGTTTGTTTTGTTATAAGATGTATTTTTGAATTATTTTTATCTTGGTGTACAATAAAGTATATAATAAATAATAAATAAATAAACATAAATTTCAGTTATTATTTGCAGTAAGTATAAGAGGTAATTCGATTCAAAAATGTCGGGTCCTCATTGTTGTCCAGATTTCTGATATATCCAGGACCAACAAGTAACCAGGTCAATGGACAATGTCCTATCTATTTAGAACACAGGTACCACCAAACGTATTTGTGTTCGTCTGTAAATAGTGAATGTGAAAACCTAGACAAATAAACTTTAGGTGGGCATAATATAGCCTGTGTGACATGTGAGACTGTACCTCCAACTTACATGTAGATCATAATATGTAGGGTAAGTAAAATAGTATAAAAATATTAGTTTTCAAATCAAATAACCAAATCAAAAACCTATAGCCAATAGTAAAACTTTAATGATTTGAAGTGTTCACGAATTATTGGCTGAATGGGTCATGAATCAACTAGTTCTACGCTTCACTGACGTCAGTGAAGGAAAACATCGTGAAGAAACCTGTGTGCTTATGCCGAGTTTTTAAACGTACTCACTCTTGATAACGTAAACGATCTCTTAAGTCAAAATGCATACAAAAAAGAGGTTTCACCATACCGTCACCAAACGGTGCCTATCCAGTCCATTGACGACGATGACGTTTACGTTAACGCGACTGAGCGTAAGTAAAAACTCGCACGAAGGCACCTGGACTCATATAAATCTGAAATCGGCAACTCGCCTTGAGCAAGCGAGTAAGGCATAGGCACGCACAGCGATTTTGATTCGCGCGAATTATTTTCCGCGCGAATTTTTTAGTACTATTTGAGCGCGATTTTTTTTTCCGCAGTGCGTGCAGCTTCATACAATTCCATAGGCCACAGATGCGCGGAAAAAAATTCGCGCGAATAAAAATCGCAGTGCGTGCCATGCCTAATAATGCTCGAGGCTTTTCAATTTGATAAAAGGTATTTGCCCTGCAGTAGGACAATTACATCCATACTTATAATAATATTATAAATTCAATAATAACTCAGTCTGTCTGACTTTTAATCTGTAGGTATGTTTGTTTATTAAATTTTCATGGCTAAACCGCAGAACCAATAAAAAAAGAACTTGAGTTAGATTAGACGTTGGAGAAGGATAGGATCCTTTTAATGCGAGGAGTGCGTTCCCTTGGGATAGCTTTCGACTATCATGCGGGCGAGGCCGCTGGCGCAAGCTATGAGTAGTATAGTTATAAATACGTTACTGGAACTCCCGCGATCGACTTGAAAAGCCCTTGCGAGTGACAGTTTGTGCACTTTGCTTTAGCTAGCTCAAAACTATATTTAATTCTATCATTATTGAAATAGAAACCATTTAAAGTAGGTTATTTTTCAAGTTTGTTGCAAGACATGATACATGAAAGGAGCCACAAAGACGTATTTAAAATAGCCACCAATCCAAGGAAAAAAAATATGACATACAAACAATAAATAATACAAGCCACTTTCCTGTTTGTGTCCGCTTACTAACAGACGGTCTCACACATAATAGGTTAGGTATAAACAAAAATATAAAATTATTATTATGTAGCTACTTAGGTACCAACAAGAAAATCCAATTAGGTAATGTTATGAGTAACTCAAACATAATATTATACTTAAGTGCAACCACTATGACTGACCTAATTATTTATTATTATTGCGGCTTTATGGAATGTTTAACAGACTTGAAGAAATACTAAATATTGTATGAAGGAGCAAACTATACCGATTGAGATAAGTAGGTAGGTATAACCGAAACCGAGACAGAGAATCCCGATAACTAGCTTTTTCCCGAGGCTTCGCTCGCGTTAATATTTTTCCTCGGGAACAATAACATTTTTCTGGATGAAAAGGGAACCTTGATGCCCTTTTCTTTACCGCTGACAATTAACGTGTATGCGAAATTTCACAATGATAGTTTCATTTTCACAGTGGACCAACTACTCAGGGCGTGAAAGCGTATAAAAAAACTCACTGAATTTGATATTTTCTATGACCTCTCAAAAGCGTTCGATAGCGTTGGTTGACTACAAAACACTGTAACTAATCAGTAACAACAATATAAGTGAACAAACTTGCTTATCTTTATAAGCGACTTACCAAAAAGGACCTGGATTGGTAAGTCGGTTAAAAAGACTTTCTATGTTCGACTTTATGTATGTTTTTTTTTGTGTTGTTATGTTCACCGAAATCTTCGTCAATTGTGGACCGATTTAAAAAAAAAACTTTTTTTTTAAAAGAGTATATTTTGAAATTGGTCCCATTTTAATTTGGTGAAGATCTGATAAAGAAATTCAGAGATATACAACAGAACACTTCAATAAATAACGGCAAATCTCTCGGGATTGCTGCAATCGCATGTCTGTTTATTGTTTATACCATTTCATAACATAACATCACGTCAGTACGCTCAAAAGGGGTACGCAGATCTCTCATTTCACCGATTATGTTCAAGTTTCATGTTATTCGGGTTATCTATTCTGGCGTTATAGGTACTTACTAAACAACTTGCCTATTAGTAGGAACAACTAAAAAGGGTAAAATAAAAAAAACTTTTTTGCAAAAAAAATACTACCTACGAAAGACACCGACTTCCAAAAATAAGGTTATTTTTCACTTTGTAGTTTTTTATTTGGAAGTTAGTAGATTTTTTTGCAAAAAAGTTTTTTATCTATTTATCAAACGGTCAGCAAAAAGTATGTAAATATTGATGTCGTCGGGGTCCCTAGTTATGATGAGCATACCCCAAGTACAATTCTAGGTCATTTCCTATTACACCTTTATCAAAACCTGACTTATAAAATGCTAATATATCGATAATATTATAAGGCAGAAATATCTGCAAATAACAATTAATTTTCAAATATAAAAGATAGGAATGTCTCATGTTGAAAAAGTCTTCTTAGCAGTTCTCAACAAATAGTTCGTTTCGAACAATCATCAAAATGACTTACGTTTTCAACAGCAAATGTACCTAGTGTGTTTATTGTTCATTATGTAAGCATTACTGATTCAGTGAGACGGGCCACCCTCATACTAGTGCTTAAACAGGAAGGAAAATTAGACCGTTTTGTAATGTAGCTGGAGTTACTTTATACTGGGTTCATTGCTTTTCGAAAACTCGTCTTTATTTTTATTTTTTGATAACTAAATAATAATTTTGAATAATCTCATTAGTTGACGGCCAGCAGCCGAATCGTGCAAGTTAATTCGGCAAGGCGAAGGGTTTGACCGCTATCAAATCGACCAATCACATGCGAGATGAATGACGCGATGTGGATTTCCGTCTGTGTGATTGGTCGATTGATAGCGGTCAAACTCTTCGCAATTCGGCTGCAGATCCACGCATTCGATATGTGACCGTGAAGGTGAAATTGCATAAAATTCTCCAATTAACCGGTTGAACGCCGTATACCAAAACAATTAAAAATATGAACATGTGTCTCGCCTTCTCGCGTGGATCCACGTTTCTGGCTCTCGAGGGGTTAATTTAATTTCGTTGTGATCGCTGCGATCATGGGCGTCGGCAGGACTATATTCTGAGAGGTCTCTTCAGCATCCCGCTTCGAATAGGATGGGTTATCTTTTGCCCATTTGTACAGAGATAGAACTAACTTGGTCGAATTAAGTAGAAAAGCTTTAATTATTATATTTGCTTTATAATATATGTTATAAACCGAAAATTTTAGCACCTCGACTCGGTTATGTCAGTCCTCTAATATTATACGAGACTTTATTTTTGACAGCTGAAGTATATTTTAATTATTGAAAGCAAGAGGGGCAAGTGCAAACCCTTGCACCCCCTCCCGGCACCCACGGCTGCGAACACAAAACCAAGAGCGGTGGGCACCAATGTATCAACCGTTGACGTAAGCAAACGTTCGAACGACCGTATTTTTAACCCCTGACGGAAAAAGGGGGGTGTTATAAGTTTGACGTGTGTTGCTGTGTATCTGTGTGTCTGTCTGTGGCATCATAGCGCCTCAACGGCTGAACCGATTTTTTTTTTGTTTGAAAGGTGATTGTGTCGAGAGTGTTCTTAGCTATGTTTGATTAAAATCGGTTCAGCAGTTCAAAAGTTATGGGCGTTTTACTGTTTGAATGTTTTCACAAGATAAATGATAATGATAATGATACAAACGCTTGTCACCCTGTTTGTTGGCTTGTCTTTATGATGATATTCATGATCTTACACACCAATTCATGCATAGGTAATTCAAGTTAAACTCAGGTCGTTTTCACATTGGGGTAAGCAGAAACTACAGAACGCCGCCTGCTGCCATCCACGATTATGGTATTTATGTTCACAATTCAAATTAGAGAATTCATGACACATCTTTTTAAATAAATATATGTACAGTCAGGTTGATAACGTAAATAACATCCTACGTCGGATTCAAGATTGGTTCACTGCCAATAATTTAGTTTTAAATGGTAAAAAAACTAAGTGCGTAAAATTTGCCTTGCCGAATGTCAAAAGTACTGATTGTGACATTATATTAAACTAGAATTCATCGGCAAAACGGTTTTCCTGGGGATCACCATATACTCAAGGTTACAATGGGGTTTTATTTAATATCACTTGCAAGGCGGCTAAGTTCGGCAGCTTATGCTGTTAGAAAAAATCGTCAATTTACTGATGTAGATACTGCGAGGCTGGTCTATTTTAGTTACTTTCATAGTATATAATGTCTTACGCTATCTGACTATGGGTAAAGGCTGCAGACATTAAGTATTTTTTTTCTGCATAGACGAGGTTTCAGAGCGATATACAATCTTCGCCGGCACTATTCTCTAAGGGAGCTGTTTAAGGACATTAACATCATGACGGTTTCATCATTCATTCTTAATTCTTTATTGTACACCAAAACAACATAACATACAGTGTGATAATAAAGTATATTTAAATAGGAGAGCTTAACTCAATGTTGAGTTCTCTTACAGCAAACCCTAGGGTGTCAGAGAAAGCTGTTTTTTATATGATTTAATTTTTCTTGCCAATATATTTATGAAAACATCGTTTACGTGAGAAAGAATTTACATCTTGTTAGTAAAATCGGCGACAGACATAATTACGTTACTAGGTTCAACCAGATTTCAGACTGGCTAAAGTAGGCTGATCTAACATGGGGTACTGTATAAAATGTTACAATAAAATTCCTCCCCACATTCTAGAACTTAATGAGACAACATTTAAAACTTTTATACACTATGCAGGCAAACATATAATAAATTGGGGGATTACATCGCTGATAAAAATGCTTGACTCAATGCTAGTCCTGCTCCACAACCATTAGGGCGCAAAAACAAGTGTTATGTAGAACATTATTGTTTTGAAGTATTGTTGGACCTGCTGAATACTGTATGAATATATTTCTATTGTATAAACACAATTTCTTTTAGTATTATATTATTATAACCGCACAGCACTTGTGTGAGTACTAGGTAATAATAATAATAAAGCTTTATTTAATTCCATGCATATTACATATTAAACGATAACAATTGGTAACTTATTAACCTATAATATTCAATTACATTTGTTACACTTAAATGGGTTTGATTTAGATTTCTAAATTATATTTTGTAATTAACTTAATTATTATTTGCTCCAATTATCAACTACTTAATTATTTAATGCATGGACCCCGTTCGGGTAAAAGCCTCCCCCAAGGAATGCCATCCTGTTCTGTCATTAGCTCTGTCCAGCCAACTTCCACCCGCACACGCTACAATTTCGTCCACCCATCTGGCCTTTTGGTACTAGGTACTAACCGTAAATCTACCATTTACTGTACCTAAGTGTCGTTCGCTGACTTGTGTGTGCCCTGGCAGTTTAGTATGTCATGCTCTCTGTAATGTCTCTCTGATGGTGGCACATGTATTGGATCATTCGGTTCCCTTCATGATGGTTGAGCTGGATGGTGCCAATCCATGCATCATGCTCGTGAACAGGCGCCATCAGTTGAGATTGGTCATAACTTAACTTCTTCAGTCTACTTTTAATTACGTACGTTCGTTTACTTCACGTTACTTTTTTTACTTCATCTGAGCGTACTTATTGTATTTTTGAATTGTTTGTTTTACTCTAGACGCTTATACATGCAAATCTTTTTACGTCGCTCTCACAAACTCGTATATAGTTTTTCAACAAGAATGATGTAACCAAATAATTGTAATTTTATTAAAACTGATGGAAAAGAGTGTCCGTGGAGTTTCATGCACATTCTTCTTCATAGAGATCTAATGACGCTAGTGAATGTGCAACTAGATTCATATTTTGTTTGACAATTCAAATGTACCTATGTAAAGTTTAATTGAAATAAAAATATTTTATTTTGTCCAACAATAAATTTAAAATTACTCGCTAAGTTCACAAGGTTAGGACCAAAAAATTAAATCGGATCACTCTTTATAAAGCTACGTCATAATCGTATTCATAAAAATATATAATATTATCTACCAGGTTCATTGAGAAACTCCTCCTTATTTATTGTCGAATTAAAAGTCGTCCTTATCAAATTCAATAACGTTATATCATGTACCTAAAAATATAATATTACCTACCTATAACATAGTTCAATGACCCTAACCAATTAATAATTTCTTTGTGTTCCAAACCGTTTTGTTAGCGTTCCGTACCCAAAGGGTAAAAACGGGACCATATTACTAAGAATCCGCGGTCCGTCTGTCTGTCACCAGGCTGTATTTCATGAACCGTGATAGCTAGACAGTTGAAATTTTCACAGATGATGTATGTTGCCGCTATAACAAAAAAAAAAAAAAAAAAGTGGTGCTCCCATACAACAAACGTGTATTTTTGCCGTTTTTTGCGATAATGGTACGGAACCCTTCGTGCGTGAGTCCGACTCGCACTTGGCCGGTTTTGTTCATTTAATTTGCACTAGCATTAACTTGGTAGGTGATGCTAAGTAGGTATCTATATTCTTAGTCTGGCTAGACCGGGTATTCCAAAATTAACAAACAAAACTCAAAAAATTGGCTTTCAGAAATAAATTTCCTTTGTCTCTTTAAACGAGTGTTTTGCTGTATATTTTGCTTAGTTTTTTTTTCGAATTCTTCCTTACAAATTATTAGGTACATATTGCACAGATGACGGCGGGAAAGCTCGAAATATCAACATGCAAGTAGCGTTATCGCTATGATGCTTTTTGTAAACACTCGCATATGTTAGCAGAGAATATATAATTATAATAAATTTTGTCAAATTTTCCTCATAAGTAATTGCCGGATAGCCGTTTGTTTTTGTTTAAGTAAAAATCCATTAATATTATATAGATTAGGAGCTAGGGCCAAGAGGCCAATCACTATCACTATGGAGGTTAGAGTACTAATCACTTACCTACTACCAGGTATGTACCTATTACTTACTTTTTTATTCTAGATACTTTCATAACTATCCGTCAAGGATGAATATTTTACTCATCGAGAGTGTTCCCGTAGCATAAATGACATACATAAATAAATTAATTAGTATAAATTTCTCAAAGACAAAATACTGACCTTCACTCCTCGAACACAAAAAATATCTTCATTTCATTTTATTGCAATTTCTGGGCGGTCAAAAGCAAACAATCACAACTTTACGTCTTCACGATTCAAAAATATAAAGTTTGTAAGGTCCTCAAAGAAAGACCGATAGATTAGGCATGAGCAAAAAATATTAATATCAAAATATCGATATTTTGCCATCTAATTATCGATAAATATCGTCGATATTTTTAATCGCGATATATCGCTATTCGATATTTATTTTAGAGTATCGAATTCGTATCAATTTCGTGTTTTTTTTAACGTAACTTTTGTTTTGTGTTTAATGTTACTAGATACACCTCGTATGCTCCTCGCGTATCGTTAACTCTATCGTTCGAGCATTCATAAAAATACTATTTTCTTCATGTCTATTCGAATTTTGAATACTTTGGGAAAATGTATTAATAATTATGCGAAAACTGGCGATATATCGATATTTTTCACTCCATAATTATCTATACTGTTTAAAAACGATAAATATCGATATATTTTTTCACTTGCCCATCCCTACGATATATGAGTGCATACATTTATAGAACTATAAATCAAAATTTATCCTTCTAAAGGAGTTGCCAGCAATAATAAAAATATTCAAAAAACAAACTACGAGTATTTATATAAATTACGTTTTCACGCCTAAACCGCCGAACGAATTTTGATGAAACTTAGCACACGGTTTTTCACAGGACAGGGGTCCCTCAGGGGTACTCTCAGCAACATTGTTCTTGCTGCACTCAAACGATCTGCTCCTTTGGGTATGCATATGACAGCACTGTTGCTGAGAGATACGTGTCCGACACACGAGCTACTGGGGTACCTGCCGTTTTGCCGACAAGAGTTTACTACCCTAATAACTTTTTTTATTTATTCCAATGCAATATTTCGAATGATTTTAGTGTGCACATTTTCATTTGGTAAAATTTTTACTAGGCAGAATATTACCAAGGATAGTGTTATTAAACATTTGGTCTTTAATCAAGTGATTTATTACAGCAAACAATCCTTAGACAATAAACGTTTGGTCAAATGATTTGTTATGACAAAAAATATAAAGGTAAAAATAGATTGTTTGGGTATTATATAATTAAAAATGCAATTTTATTTTAATATAATCAAAATATTTGTAATTTATTATTTGTAATATATTTATTAATAATTATTTTTTTGCAATGGACATCAGCAATTTTGCCGCAGAGCGCCATATATCCTCTTTTGCAAAGCAAGCATGCATGGTAGATTAATGGTAATTCGATAATTATGGTTAATGAATTAGTCCAAGAGCGAGCAAAGCAAGCTCCGGAGCTTAGGGCATCCCGACACGGAAAAGTTAGGTTCGAAGAAGATGACGGGAGCTGAAGTGAACGAGCAAAGCGTGCGAACTCAGCTCCCCTGCGCACCAAAGACCTTATTTTTCTTACTACTAGACTGTGCACTATGGCGCAAAAATCGGTCCGCGCGAGAGGGCTCACGTTGGTAGTGTGTCTCTTTCTAATGAGGTGACCATGAACAAACAGAACACGGGATATATTGATTGTAAAAACGATAGTGTAAGTATCCCGATATATATAAGTGTACGAGCACTTGGTTGCTAATACATGTGCTATGTTGATTAGATGGAAGAAAACTATTCAATGTCAATGGGTCAATGGCTGAATTAATGGCCCAATTTCAGGACAGAATGTCAAAATTTGAAGCTGAACTGGCCAGGACGTCCAACACTGCAGCCAGCAACCCAATTGAACTAGCGGCTGATTATACATCTTTCAAAACCTTCGTGCTCCAGGCCCTTAGCTGTATTCAACGACAGATGGAGGCGGTTGCTGGTGATGTAGATACACTTGAGATGAGGGGTCGTAGAAAGATGCTTCTTATCCATGGTGTTGGTGAGGTGAGCAAGGAAGAAACGGCTCTGGTGGTTGCTGAAGTTGTTCGTGACAAGTTGAAGCTGGATGCATTTTCTATTTCTGCTATACGGAGGTGCCATAGAATGGGCAATCAGGCCGGCACTGGCAAGCCAAGGCCCATTCTCGTGAAGCTACAGGACGTGGACATCCGTGATAAGATCTGGTATGCAAAAACCAAATTAAAAGGTTCTGGTATAACCTTATCAGAATTCTTGACTAGGTCGCGGCATCAGGTTTTTGTGGCTGCGCGTCGGAGGTTCGGCGTCACCAACTGCTGGACTAAACAAGGCCACATAAACATTCTGGGGCCTGATGGGATCAAGCATCGTGTCGTCACCCATAGCGAGCTCAATTCTATCGGTGAGCCTAAGCAGGACTCCGATAAACAAGAGACAGTGGTGGCCAGTAAGCCAGCCGCTGTTGCATTGAAGAAGAGGCGTGCTGCGGTTACTACTTCCAAAAAGTGATGATCCATTTTTACTTCTAGCGTCGTTCGGGTGTTTTAATTCAACTATTTGTTTGTTTACCTTCGTACAGACAGCAGTCAAGTGTCAAGTCAATAGTTGCGTTCCAGTTAATTGATATGTCTTACGTGACACTTTGAGCATGTTTAGTCTATGGTAACATAGATTTTGCATGCAAAAATTTTATTTTTATTCATTTTCAAAACGTATTTTTGTTTTTGTCGTGGAATTACGATGTAATATTTTAAATCAAAAGTTACTTTTTATTTTTTTCTCTTTTATGTTATTGCTATGTAAGCAATGTAAGTAAATAGATACCCGAGCGATGCACGTAAAACTTTCTAATTTAATATTTTGTTAACACACAACTGGCAGGTGGACGATTTTCAACCTACCTTCATATTTTATATTTTTTATTGTTACATATTTTTATATATCTTCGATTTTATATTTAATTTATATTTACGTGTTAATAATGGTAGATAGTGATAATGACAGCTTTTTATCAGCGTATAGTGACAGTGACAGCTTTAGTAGTATCCCGTCTCTTGCTGACACCCTTGAGTCTCAGTTCTCCGATGTTCCAAGGAATCTTAATGTAGTCCATATTAATGCCCAAAGTATTCCGGCTCATCACCATGACATGCTGGCTAATCTGGACTGTAAGAACATTCATGCAATCCTTGTTTCTGAATCATGGCTAAAGCCATGCCTTCCATCCACTTCCTACTCTTTACCCGGATACCAACTAATTAGAAACGATCGCACAGGCTGCGGTGGTGGCGGTGTTGCCATATATCTTCGTGCTAACATTCCTTTCTCTGTTGTTCATATGTCATCACAGCCACCGCCGCAGAACGCTGGCGAGCATCTCTTTTTAGAAGTCAACCTTCATCATTCGAAGATTCTGCTTGGTGTCTATTATTGTCCCTCGTTACGTATCGATTATTTCTCCTCTTTTGAAAATCTCCTCGTTAACATAATTCCTTCTTACAGTCACACTATTATAATGGGGGACTTCAACACATGTCTTCTCAAACAGGATTCAAGATCTTCCTCTTTCCATTCTATATCACATTCTTGCAATTTGTCCCTTCTTCCCTTAGGTGCCACTCATCATTTTCCTAACTGTACTCCTTCACTTCTTGATCTTATACTTGTTTCTTCTACTCAACATGTCGCTAAGCATGGCCAATGTACAGCTGATGCCTTTTCCTACCATGACCTTTTATTCCTTTCCTATAAAATTCGCCCTCCGAAGGCTAAACCTAAGATACTCCTCCAGCGTAGTTTTGGTGGTATGAACCTTGAGAACCTCCGTGAGGATGCTGGCAACATTGACTGGTCTGATGTCATTGGCGCTGAGTCGATTGATGTCAAAGTCAATATATTCAGTGTCAAGCTTCTCCAGCTATACGACGTCCATGCCCCTGTTCGACCAGTAAAAATGAAGCATCTGCCGGCGCCGTGGCTTACAGATGGCCTAAAAGACTTACTGCAGAGGAAAGCAGCAGCTAGAACAAAATTTAAAAGCAGACCAAATTCTCTTACGCGAGAGAAATATGTTGCAATCCGCAATCGCAGCAACCGGGTGTGTAGGGATGCTCAACGCCGCCACATTCATAAGTCCGTTGAAAACGGTGACCCAGCTAAAGTCTGGCAATTTCTTAGATCAATGGGAGTGGGGAAATCGCGCCAAGATTCTATTCCTAAAGATATAGATCTTGAATTACTTAATCAACATTTTTCAATTTCCTCTAACTTCAATGGTAATATTAAAGCAAAAACGTTAAATGATCTTTCGTCTCTTCCCACTCCTGATTATTCACCATTCGTCTTTAATCAGTTCTCCGATTGTGATGTTAAGAAGAGCATAGAATCTATTTCGTCTAATGCTGTTGGTAGTGACTGCATCAGTCGCAAGATGATACTCCCTATCCTTGACGAAATCCTTCCTATCATCTGCCATATCCTTAATCATTCCCTATCCAGCGGTGTTTTCCCCTCTTCCTGGAAAGAAGCCCAAATTACTCCTCTTCCTAAAAAGCATAACCCTGTCTCCTTCTCTGAATTCCGTCCTATCTCCATATTACCGTTTCTGTCCAAAGTCCTTGAACGTCTTATCCATAACCAACTTAGTACATTCCTGTGCAAGAACCACCTCCTTAACTTTTTCCAATCCGGGTTTCGTCCAGGACATAGTACAACAACAGCACTTGTTAGCATTATGGACGATATTAGACTTGGTATGGAAAATGGAAATCTGACGGTTCTTTCCTTATTAGACTTCAGCAATGCTTTTAACACCGTCGATTTTGATGTCTTACTCGGCATACTTGGCTCTCTTAACATATCTCCAACGGCAATTGATTGGTTTCGTAGTTACCTGTGTGGCCGCCGACAACGTATTTGCATTGAAGGTTCTTCTTCGTCATGGTGCAATACCTCTGCAGGCGTACCACAGGGGGGCGTTCTATCTCCTCTTCTCTTCGCTATTTTTATTAATTCTATTTCCAATGAACTTCTCTCGTCTTACCACCTTTACGCTGACGATCTGCAAATTTATTCGCAAGCTCCAGTAGAAGAATTGTCTGAGGCAGTTGATATGGTCAATAAAGATTTAGATCGTATTTCTCATTGGAGTTTGACTCACGGTCTGAAGGTAAATCCTATGAAGACTCAAGTCATTGTTGTCGGCAGTCCTAGGTTGCGTTCGAAATTAAACTGGTCGCAGCTCCCCCGGATTGTCTTTGATGGCTTAGCTATTCCATACAGCGACTCAGTGAAAGACCTGGGTATATTAGTTGACAAAGACTTTTCGTGGGGTCCCCAGCTGCAGGAGGTTAGTCGCAAGGTGTTTGCATCTGCGGGGTCTTTGCGCAGACTGCGCAATTTCCTTCCAACTGCCACCAAAACTGCACTCGCCCAGTCCCTCCTTCTCCCAATCCTCGATTATGCCGATGTCAGTTATTTAGATCTGACTGAAGTGCAGCTAGATAAGCTTGAGCGACTCCAAAACGTTTGTATTAGATTCATATTTGGATTACGCAAATATGACCATGTTTCTGAATTTCGAATTAAGCTCAAGTGGTTGCCAATCCGCCTTCGCCGGAATACCCATATTTTATCTTTACTCTTCAGTATTCTGTTTGTACCTACAACCCCCTCTTATCTCAAAGAACGCTTTAAGTTCCTTCATGACACACATTCTAGACACTTGAGATCATCGGAGAATTTGAGACTTTTGATGCCTGCTCATTCCACTAAGTTTTACGACAAATCGTTTACGGTCCAGGCTGTGCGACTGTGGAATGAGTTGCCGTTGCCTATTAGACAAGCCCAGTCACTGGCTTCTTTTAAGAACCTAGTTAAAAACCATTTCCTTTCTCCCTAACGCTTTTATATTTTTTGTCCCTCCTTTCTCTGAATTTGTTAACATGTAATATTGTGTATGTATGTATTTAAGTATATATGTATGTAAGTATTTGTGTATTTAAGTTTATGGATAGTATTTATTGTAACAATATAGTTTTGTATATATTTATGTTTTAATGTACAGTACACCACAGTCTACCCCCTTTCTCATTATAAGTTCTTTCAGTCCACCCAAAGGTTGTCTGGTAGATATCGCTGTCAGCGATAAGACCGCCTTTGTACCCGTATAATTAAGTTTTTCTTATAAAATGGATGTATAATGTATAACTTTTATGGTGTACAATAAAGTATATTCTATTCTATTCTATTCTATTCTTGCTTAATTCTTGATAAAATATTTATTGATTGTACTTGTTTACAATGGAACGGTCGAAAGTGTACTCAATAGTTTTAGTAATAATTTCGATTAACATTAAGTAAAAATGCTTATGCAAGCGTGCTAAATAAATGTGCGATGTAATCGTACATATTCCCGGACGAGATAGGAAGGATGAAGTGCATTTATATTTACAAAAAAAGCTTAAAGTTTAAAACATGATAATTAAATTTTAGAGCTATTCATTATATAAACTTAATTAAGGGGAAGTTCCTATATGGACGCGAGGGTTGCGAGGAACATGGACGCGCACGCAGTCGAGGTTTCCACTTGTTTCTCTTGCATCGCTGTTGCTCCCACGGCGCGGCGCGGCAGGCCCTGTTCTTGATTCCTCAGCAACGGACGGTGGTGAAGACAATGGAACTCGCCATCGACATCGCGTACGGCGAGCTATAATGACGATTGCAGCGATGCCCAATATTCCAACTAGAATGTAGATCACAGCGTAGTGATGAATATCATGATAAGATAGATCATCAGGTAACATCACATCTGCCGCTTTCATAGACTGTATCCTTTTGTCTACTTCGCTGATTTCTTGTTCTAAATCTTGAGTTTTGTTGTCCAAAACTAGTTTAGGTATGCTGATGTTGATGATGTGGTTGATAGGGGCAATCACTGGTGCATAAATATCTGCGTTCGTCCTTAATTCACTTATGTGAGGTTTGTGTGAATACAGGGTAAAGTTGTTTGTTTTGACGATGCATCCTTGACCTATATTGAATAGTCCGGCTTGTGCCAGCTGATGTGCGGTTATTTGATCGCCGCATATTGTTCGAACGTGACACCTATCACAGCAAAAGTAAAAATATCTGTTCAATGTGTACGTTTCTTGCAATTTATCTTTACCGAAGCTTGATGTTGTTTTCAATTGGTCCACTGCTGCGTGTAACTTATTCATGTGACGGTTTATCATTTTAAGTTGCTGGTTCATATCATGCTCTGTGCGCTTAAGAATGTTGTTTTCTGCTTCCATGAGTGAAATCTGATTTTTCCAGAGAGAAACTATATGCCTTTCGTTTTCTTGAATAAGAGTCCTTGCGATATTTTTCAGTGAAACTTTCGTCGAGCACTCCGAATAGGCTGTTAGCGATGTATCCCACGCCATTGATAAGGCCTCGGCGCTGACGCAGTGTCCTGAGTCGCGTGCCGGAATGCTGACTTTGCAAAACTTGGTTGTAGTGCTCGAGTTCTGAGAACGCATGACGTAGCTGCTGTATGATTACGTCACAGTGAACTTGATCTTGTATGATGTCACAAGTTTGTGTGAGCGATTGGATGTATTCATTGAACCTTGCAGTTGATTGCCAGTACGTATCCATGCTGTAGTAAACCACAATATTCCAATCGTCTCTGATAAGCATCATGTCGGATACTTTGTCAAAATACAAGCTTTGACTTGTTTGAAATGGGGCTATCTTCATGTTACATTCTGCACTTGTAATGAATGTTAAAAATAACATGAGAGTAGTGACCATGGTTGTCAAGTTGAACTTGCTTTTTGTTGACCTCCTTGTTGAGGATGCTTGGGCTTGCTGGTGTTCCACATCTTGTTTATCGTCTCGTGCCGTGTCGCACTGTGGGGCAACTTATATGTTCTAAAAGTATGGAAACTTTTATGACGGGACGTTTAATAATGCCGCTTTTCGTTTTTAAGGTCACGACACGCACGTGGCCGTCCTTGCCTGGATGTAGTTCTACGACTCTTTCCATCGCCCACTTGCCGGTTGGGAGGTTGTCGTCGTGTATGAGAACTATATCGTCCAACTTGATGTTGGTTTGAGGTTGCCTCCACTTGCTTCTTGCAGTTAATTGCGCAAGATATTCTGTGCGCCATCTTTTCCACAGATCTTGTAGTATTTTCTGTGTTAACTGCCAGCGTGTTCGAAGATCTCTTTCGGTTTCAACTAACGTTAACGTAGGTCCGCCAGTTATGAAGTGAGAAGGTGTCAAGAAATCTAGGTCTTCAGGATCTTCTGAGATTGCACACAGTGGCCTTGAGTTTAGGCAGGCTTCAATTTGTGTTAGAAGTGTGGTAAACTCTTCGTAAGTCAATTTTTGTTCACCGATTACTTTCTTGAGGTGCTGCTTGAAACTCTTCACTGCAGCTTCCCATAGGCCTCCTGCTGATGGCCATGAAGGGGCGTTAAAATGCCATTTGATCTCCATATCCGTTATCTCAGCCATTAGGTTATCATTAATGATTCTCTGCAATTCTTCATATTCGTTTTGTAGAACCCTGCTAGCTTCTACGAAGTTGCGGCCGTTGTCGCTATACAAGTGACAAGGCGTGCCTCTTCTAGCTGGCATCCTACGTAAGGCAGCGATGAATGATGACGTTGTGAGGTCAGAGACTAGTTCCAAGTGCACGGCCTTCGTCACCATGCACACAAATACTGACACATATCCTTTGGTGGTCTTGACACCACGGCCCTTGTTGGTTTTGATATAGAAATGGCCAGTAAAATCAACGCCGGTGTGCATAAAGGGTCGAAATGGATTGATTCTTGCTGCAGGCAGGTCTCCCATCAGGGGTTGTAGTTTGGCAGGATTTTGTTTTCTACAGGTAATACATTGACGTATTAGTTTTTTCGTTGCATTATTGCCCCCGATTATCCAATATTTTTGCCTGATACATGCTAATGTAACTCGAGCTCCGCCGTGAAATGTGAGTTTATGTGCGTGTTCTATTATTAGTTCCGTCAGACTATGTTGATGAGGTAAAATTATAGGATGTTTGAGTTCAGGATTGATCGCAGCATGATGCAGCCTCCCACCCACACGCAGTATGGGGACTTCATCTAGGAACGGACTCAAATTCACGATCTTGCTTGACGTGGATACTTTGTTTTGCTTCTTCAGGTCATGTATATCTTGCTGGAACTCCACAAACTGAACTTCTTTGATTATTACGACCTTGGCCTTGCGTAGCTCCGCTAAGGTAATGTAGGGTTTTGATATGTTTTCTGGTTTTCTGATAACCAGGCGCCGTAAACGTGCTAGTACGTGCAGAATCATTGTAAATGAGCTCAGTCTGCTAAGAAGTCGTTTGATAACGCTGTTTACTTGTGACTTTTCTTGTGTCACAATATTTACTTGCTTGTTAAGGGTTTCTTCATCTGTGAAATAGGTTTGGCGACTTGCTTGGACTTCTGGCGTACAATGAGGTAGCCAGGTGGGTCCATTCCACCACAGATTATCTTCCTTTAGTTTCAGACTTGTTGATCCACGGCTCGCGCAGTCTGCAGGATTCTCCGCTGACTTCACATATCGCCAACATTGAGATGGCATCTCCTTTGTTATTTGTCGCACCCTGTTGGCAACAAAAACTTTCCAGCGATTGGGATCGCCTTGTATCCATCCCAGAACCGCCATAGAATCAGTCCACCCATAAACTTTGATCTCATGACCGATCAAACTTTCCTTCACTTTGACCATTAGTTTAGATAGCAGATGAGCTCCACTTAATTCCAATTTGGGCAAAGATATATTCTTGTTGCATGGAACCAATCTTGATTTCGCAACCATTAAAGTTATTTTTGTTTCACCTTGACTTGTAATTTTGCAATACACGACACATGCATACGCCTTCTGCGATGCATCGCAAAATCCGTGTAACTCGATATTGTTTCCGGCTGATTCCGTACCTATCCATCGAGGTATTTGGCATTGATTTATGTTTTCTACGTCATGTTTAATTTTTGTCCATTCTCGATTAGTTTGCTCGGGAATCTTGTCATCCCAATTCAAATTCTTCTCTTTCCAGATGTCTTGAAATAGTATTTTCATCTTGGTAGAAACTGGAGTGAGCCAACCGAGGGGATCAAAGAGTTTGGATATTTCAGACAGTAACTGCCGCTTCGTGAGTTGCGTACTGGTAGTGGTTTCAATCCTGGATTGAAATGTGAAGATGTCTTGTTGCGGATTCCAGTGAAGGCCTAATATTTTTGTCGATTCAGCTTGTTTGAAGTCGTAACGCTCCTGGTCGCAGCCTTTGCTGGTGCTGTCTTGCAATTCCTGATAATTGGACCTCCATTTTCGTAAATTGAAACCGCCTGTCTTGAGGATTGCCATCAAATCTTGCTGTAATTGTTTTGCTGATGCTACAGAGTCTGAACCGTGTAACAAATCGTCCACGTAAAAACATTCTTCGACGACTTTAGCTGCATATGGGTAATTTGATCTCTCGTCATCCGCTAATTGCCTTAGGGTCATCATTGCCAAGAATGGCGCGGCCTTGGTGCCATAGGTGACCGTAGTAAGTTGATACTCTTGTACGTATTGATCAGAAGAATCTCGCCAAACGATTTTTTGGAGGTTTTGGTCGTCTTCATGTGCCCAAATTTGGCGAAACATTTTTTCAATGTCCGCGATAAAGGCTATGCGATGTTGTCTCCACTTCAGTATAAGTGTCATAAGATCCTTTTGCAGATTGGGTCCCGTATGCATACAATCATTTAAGCTCGTCCCAATAGAAGTTTTTGATGATGCATTGAATACTACGCGGAGTGACGTAGTTGTTGACTCGCTACGTAGTACGCAGTGATGCGGTAGAAAATACTCTGGTTTCTTGTTGCTGTGCGCCGGTTTCATGTGACCGAGAGATAAATATTCATCAATAAATGTTCTGTATTGTTTTGCAATACATTTGTTTTTTGCGAACTTTCGTTCTATCTGATACAGCTGAGCGACTGCCTTGTTTTTAGATGCCCCAATATCCTTGTTGAAAGTTGACTTTAGTGGCAGTCTCACTTGATATCTTCCGTCTTCCAACCTTGTCGTGGTCGACTTGTAAAATTGAATGCATTCATCGTCTTCAAATGATATTTGATCATCTTCAGGAATATCTTCGATCTCCCAAAATTGTTGAATGTCTTGTATGTTATTCAGGACTAGGTTGCATTGAAGACTTTGGACCCCGCCGAACAGAATCCACCCAATGCGTGTTTGTTGCGCAATGAAGCTACCTGAATCTTCTCGGTGAATCTTGTTCATGATGATCTTAGCATATATATCCGCACCCAATAATATATCAACTGGGTTGCTGACGTAGTACTGAGGGTCGGCTAAGTCAATTTCTTCTAAAAATACCCTTGATGGTTTAGAAAATGTTGAATTCGGCAGGTTTCTTGTTATGTTGTTCATTATGAGAACATTAGTGCTGAATATGTAGTTGTCGTCCAATGATGTACAGTTGATACTCAACATTCCTTTGCAGGTCTTGTCATTTATACCAACGCCAGTAATAATTCCCTTGCAGTTCTGTCGTGGCAACCTTAGCTCTTGCGCTGCGTTTTCGGTGATCAAGGAAACTTGGGATCCTTGGTCAATGAGGGCTCGCATCGTTCTTTTTATTCTATCAGCTCCTGTCACCTTGATAATTGCAGTTGCTAAAAGAACTGTCGAAGCAAGTTTTTGCTGTGCAACATGAGCTCCGGGGCTTGATTCTTGCTCGGGGGGCACGTGGCCGGAAACGTTCCATGACGTCGTATTTTCAATTGCATAGGCGTCATGTAACACCGTATTATGTTGTCCGTTGCATTGCCGACAACGTTTGCTGGACGTGGTTTTTTTTTCATTGTGATTGTACATACCCCTATTTGTCTACTGAGTTTTCCTATAGTGGCCTCCTTCACCAACCTTACGTTATGGAAAGCGGCACACTATACCAGGCAACCCCTTACGAGGTGTCTGAGACCATCTTCGGTAGGTCACGCCTCCGAGAGCACTCGCCCCTGGTACTCAAGAGAAAATGTGAGTTGCATTGTGATTGTACAGGCAATTTGTACAAAAATTGAGTCGACTTATAGTTTTTCTCTTTAGGCCTGGTGCCATTTCTTTGAACTTATTGCAATAATATATGCCATGATGATCTTTGCAGATTGGACAGGAGACAGAAGGGGTCTTCGTTGATGTAGCCTTGTGGCTGACGTAGTATTGTATACCCTGATTTGATCTATAGTTCCCTGAATTTGAAGGAGGACTTGTAGATTTTTGTATCGTATCTTGTTTACGACGTGCTGACTCCATGGTAGTGAACTTGTTCTCCAGAAATTCTAAAAATTCCCTCAGGGATGGCAGTTCTCTTGGCTGTTTGAGTGAGGTGAAATATTCGTTCAATGTTTCGGAATCCATTTTTTGAGTGAGCAGATGTACTACCATTGGATCCCAGGTGTCAATGTTGACAACTAAATTCTTGATACCATTAAGGCACTCGGTTGTTACGTCATGTATACGTTTGATGTGATTCGATGTCGCTTGTTGCGTAACTGGGATATTCATCAAGGTGTTAATATGAGTAGTAAATATAAGTTTCTTGTTGTTGTAACGGTGGTTTAATATATCCCAGCTAGCGATGTAGTTTTCAGCGCTGATCGGAAGATGTTGTATCAGGCGTTCTGGTTCACCTTTAATCTTGTTCTTCAGGAATTGCTTCTGTGCAGCAGATAAAAATGGGTTACCGTGAATTGCTTCCGTGAACAAGTCCTTGAATGAAACCCAATTCTGGTAATTTCCGTTGAATATAGGGATATCCAGCTGCGGCGTAGACTTTTCTCGATGGGATGCAGAGAATAATTTACGATTTATTTGTTTCTTAATATTGAAGTATATTTGTTCATGCTGCGTGTATGAAGTCTCGTAACATTCGTCTACTTCACCAAATTCGCTGTCTATTTTCCAGTGGAGACCATCAACCGCATTCCAACGGGTTTCAAGAGTTTTCAAAATGTCTTCAAACTCCCATTTTTCTTCTATGTTTGACAGATCTATGTTTGTCACGAAGCGAGAAAAGGCTTTGAAGTTGCTAGCTTGTTTACGCAACATTTCATCTAACTTGCTATCAGTTCCTCGAGTAATATACTCCGGAGCTGGCATTGGACTCACCGGAGTAGTTCTGCCCTCTGCGGTCGAGGCACCTGGCTGCTGACGTCCGAACAGGGTTGGCTTGATCAGACCTGCTCTCTGAATCGAATCTCTAACTTCTATGTAGAACGCCTTAGTTTCTTCATAGTGGTTTCCGATAAAATATTCTTGGGTTTTATCTTCGTACATGCACAATTTTTCATGATTTTTCTGAAACTCGTTCCAATAGCTGTTCAGAGTCTCAGTTCTCTTCTTGATATATTCTGAAGTTTTGCGATCTTGACCATATTTCTTGAAATTTGACCAAAGTTGTCGCATGCCATTGATAGCAACTTGCTGCTTGTTAAATAGTTCTTCCATCTTGATACTTGAAAAATAGGAAAATCAAATAAATCGGTTGATTTTCCCTGCTGATTGTGGAGTTCTTTCGCCGTCAACTTTCTTGCAACTTGCTGAAGATCGATCTGTTTTGGTTTGCTATATAGCTTTTTCTTGATGTGTTTGTCTTGTCTTGTATGAAGCCTTGATGCTTAAATGCTTACTTGATGTTTGCCTTGATGCACTTGTTGATCTTGGACTGCTAGCCCACTGTCACTTGGTCTGTGTAGGTGCTCTGATATTCTTCCGTGCGACCTTATGCGCCTTCTCAATTCGCGTTAGGGATTCCCGCTGGTCCCACAAGCGGGAATCGGCTTGCGACTCCCGACGCCCAGGGCGTCTCCTGCGGTGGCTAGGGGCGTGAGGGCGTCTCCGTTGCGTCTCCCTCACGCGTTCCGCCTCCTCCTTCGCGAGCATTACTGCTTCGCAGAAGGAGGAGTCAGCTTCCCATACCCTCTCGCTCCGTAACATGGCTTGAACCAGGGCCGGACGCGAGAGGTTGCCACCGCCGATCGCCTCCACGAGGACACGGCGGTGCCCAGCCCAAGCGGGCAGATCTCCACCGTATGCTCCACCGTGTCCTCCGGGCGATCCACACAATGGTGACACCCGGGCGTTTCCTCCCGCCTAATCCTGAACAGGAACCTCCCGAAACGGCCGTGTCCGGTGAGGACCTGCGTCAGGCGGAAGGTGAGGACGCCGTGGCGCCTCTCAAGCCACTCCTCAAAGAGGGGCCTTATCGCCGCAATTGTGGCGTGCCCAGCGCTGGGATGCGACAGTCGCTCTCTCCATGTCGCCATGAGATCTTGCCGGAGCTCTGTCCACTGAGCCACGATTTGTCGCGGCCACGGAGTTTCGCCCCGGCGTTTCGCCTCCTCGCGCCATTCCCAGATGTGCGCGAGGACTTTTGCCTCCAGATCCCATGGCGGCAAACCGGCAAGGAGGCTCGCCGCCTCACCAGAGACCGTGCGGTATTAAGTAAGGAATATGTAGTTGTCGTCCAATGATGTACAGTTGATACTCAACATTCCTTTGCAGGTCTTGTCATTTATACCAACGCCAGTAATAATTCCCTTGCAGTTCTGTCGTGGCAACCTTAGCTCTTGCGCTGCGTTTTCGGTGATCAAGGAAACTTGGGATCCTTGGTCAATGAGGGCTCGCATCGTTCTTTTTATTCTATCAGCTCCTGTCACCTTGATAATTGCAGTTGCTAAAAGAACTGTCGAAGCAAGTTTTTGCTGTGCAACATGAGCTCCGGGGCTTGATTCTTGCTCGGGGGGCACGTGGCCGGAAACGTTCCATGACGTCGTATTTTCAATTGCATAGGCGTCATGTAACACCGTATTATGTTGTCCGTTGCATTGCCGGCAACGTTTGCTGGACGTGGTTTTTTTTTCATTGTGATTGTACATACCCCTATTTGTCTACTGAGTTTTCCTATAGTGGCCTCCTTCACCAACCTTACGTTATGGAAAGCGGCACACTATACCAGGCAACCCCTTACGAGGTGTCTGAGACCATCTTCGGTAGGTCACGCCTCCGAGAGCACTCGCCCCTGGTACTCAAGAGAAAATGTGAGTTGCATTGTGATTGTACAGGCAATTTGTACAAAAATTGAGTCGACTTATAGTTTTTCTCTTTAGGCCTGGTGCCATTTCTTTGAACTTATTGCAATAATATATGCCATGATGATCTTTGCAGATTGGACAGGAGACAGAAGGGGTCTTCGTTGATGTAGCCTTGTGGCTGACGTAGTATTGTATACCCTGATTTGATCTATAGTTCCCTGAATTTGAAGGAGGACTTGTAGATTTTTGTATCGTATCTTGTTTACGACGTGCTGACTCCATGGTAGTGAACTTGTTCTCCAGAAATTCTAAAAATTCCCTCAGGGATGGCAGTTCTCTTGGCTGTTTGAGTGAGGTGAAATATTCGTTTAATGTTTCGGAATCCATTTTTTGAGTGAGCAGATGTACTACCATTGGATCCCAGGTGTCAATGTTGACAACTAAATTCTTGATACCATTAAGGCACTCGGTTGTTACGTCATGTATACGTTTGATGTGATTCGATGTCGCTTGTTGCGTAACTGGGATATTCATCAAGGTGTTAATATGAGTAGTAAATATAAGTTTCTTGTTGTTGTAACGGTGGTTTAATATATCCCAGCTAGCGATGTAGTTTTCAGCGCTGATCGGAAGATGTTGTATCAGGCGTTCTGGTTCACCTTTAATCTTGTTCTTCAGGAATTGCTTCTGTGCAGCAGATAAAAATGGGTTACCGTGAATTGCTTCCGTGAACAAGTCCTTGAATGAAACCCAATTCTGGTAATTTCCGTTGAATATAGGGATATCCAGCTGCGGCGTAGACTTTTCTCGATGGGATGCAGAGAATAATTTACGATTTATTTGTTTCTTAATATTGAAGTATATTTGTTCATGCTGCGTGTATGAAGTCTCGTAACATTCGTCTACTTCACCAAATTCGCTGTCTATTTTCCAGTGGAGACCATCAACCGCATTCCAACGGGTTTCAAGAGTTTTCAAAATGTCTTCAAACTCCCATTTTTCTTCTATGTTTGACAGATCTATGTTTGTCACGAAGCGAGAAAAGGCTTTGAAGTTGCTAGCTTGTTTACGCAACATTTCATCTAACTTGCTATCAGTTCCTCGAGTAATATACTCCGGAGCTGGCATTGGACTCACCGGAGTAGTTCTGCCCTCTGCGGTCGAGGCACCTGGCTGCTGACGTCCGAACAGGGTTGGCTTGATCAGACCTGCTCTCTGAATCGAATCTCTAACTTCTATGTAGAACGCCTTAGTTTCTTCATAGTGGTTTCCGATAAAATATTCTTGGGTTTTATCTTCGTACATGCACAATTTTTCATGATTTTTCTGAAACTCGTTCCAATAGCTGTTCAGAGTCTCAGTTCTCTTCTTGATATATTCTGAAGTTTTGCGATCTTGACCATCTTTCTTGAAATTTGACCAAAGTTGTCGCATGCCATTGATAGCAACTTGCTGCTTGTTAAATAGTTCTTCCATCTTGATACTTGAAAAATAGGAAAATCAAATAAATCGGTTGATTTTCCCTGCTGATTGTGGAGTTCTTTCGCCGTCAACTTTCTTGCAACTTGCTGAAGATCGATCTGTTTTGGTTTGCTATATAGCTTTTTCTTGATGTGTTTGTCTTGTCTTGTATGAAGCCTTGATGCTTAAATGCTTACTTGATGTTTGCCTTGATGCACTTGTTGATCTTGGACTGCTAGCCCACTGTCACTTGGTCTGTGTAGGTGCTCTGATATTCTTCCGTGCGACCTTATGCGCCTTCTCAATTCGCGTTAGGGATTCTCGCTGGTCCCACAAGCGGGAATCGGCTTGCGACTCCCGACGCCCAGGGCGTCTCCTGCGGTGGCTAGGGGCGTGAGGGCGTCTCCGTTGCGTCTCCCTCACGCGTTCCGCCTCCTCCTTCGCGAGCATTACTGCTTCGCAGAAGGAGGAGACAGCTTCCCATACCCTCTCGCTCCGTAACATGGCTTGAACCAGGGCCGGACGCGAGAGGTTGCCACCGCCGATCGCCTCCACGAGGACACGGCGGTGCCCAGCCCAAGCGGGCAGATCTCCACCGTATGCTCCACCGTGTCCTCCGGGCGATCCACACAATGGTGACACCCGGGCGTTATTTGGGAACCCGGCGGTGGCGCGTTACGAGGACCATGAAAACACATTCGGGACCCACCTGGGGACGTTTTTCGCAAGTGTCTTTATTCATTTTGTTGTTTTTCCTTTTAAAGGCTGTGGTCCCTTTTCTCCTGCCTTCCCACTCTACGCCCACTCGTCCTACCCTCTGTAAGCCGAGGGGGCAGTAGGCGTTAGAAGCCACTAGGCCCATCCAATAGATGGACCTGCTGACCCATCTCTAGCCCGGTTCCCTTCACAAACCATCCAGGATGATCTGTGATTGGAACCGTGACCCTTCCTCTTGTGTTGAAATTAGCCGCCCACCCCAACTGTCCACCCAACGTGGGTGGGCAGTTGGAGCCGACGTTGCCCAGGGTGCGCCACGTGGAGGCTTTCAACTTGCACCACAGCACCTCTTGCCATACTGTAACCTCGACCGCTACCGTAGTCGAGGGTAGGCAGGCTGCCGGGCACTAGGGGCTATGTTTTATTTGTGCTATTCATGGGGAGTGCTTTGCATTCGGGTTGGCGATCGCAGTATGGTTGTAACATATGCACAGAGAAAGCTGCTGCTCATTCTCTGGTTTGTCCCTTAGTCGCCTCTTACAACACCTACGGGAAAACATTGGATGGTGAAATTATTTACGCCCGACACCATACGGTAAGTGATGTAGATTACAAAATTTTTTTTTTTTTATTTACAATAAATTAGGTAGGTTTAAGTAGCGTAGTTAGGTAGCTTATTGTACGATTACATCGCACATTTATTTAGCACGCTTGCATAAGCATTTTTACTTAATGTTAATCGAAATTATTACTAAAACTATTGAGTACACTTTCGACCGTTCCATTGTAAACAAGTACAATCAATAAATATTTTATCAAGAATTAAGCAAGAATAGTTTTCTTCCATCTAATCAACATAGCACATGTATTAGCAACCAAGTGCTCGTACATTTTGGTCCTTCGAGCTATGTGTTGGTGATTTGTGTTCTCTCGTGTGGCTGCGAATCGGTTCCGTTGGGGAGGCCAACGGAACCGATTCCGCCTCCACGTGGCGCACCCTGGGCAACGTCGGCTCCAACTGCCCACCCACGTTGGGTGGACAGTTGGGGTGGGCGGCTAATTTCAACACAAGAGGAAGGGTCACGGTTCCAATCACAGATCATCCTGGATGGTTTGTGAAGGGAACCGGGCTAGAGATGGGTCAGCAGGTCCATCTATTGAATGGGCCTAGTGGCTTCTAACGCCTACTGCCCCCTCTGCTTACAGAGGGTAGGACGAGTGGGCGTAGAGTGGGAAGGCAGGAGAAAAGGGACCACACCCTTTAAAAGGAAAAACAACAAAATGAATAAAGACACTTGCGAAAAACGTCCCCAGGTGGGTCCCGACTGTGTTTTCATGGTCCTCGGAACGCGCCACCGCCGGGTTCCCAAATAACGGTAGGAGGGGTTCACATCGGCGTCGGGTCGGCGATGAAGTACCTGGGACTCGTCCTCGACAGCCGGTGGAATTTCGTGGAGCATTTCCGACGTTTGGCTCCCAGTTTGGAGCGTGCCGGGGCTGCCCTCAAGCAGCTCCTGCCAAATCTAGAGGGTCCAAACGCCTCCTGCCGGAAGCTCTACGCGGGGGTCGTGCGGTCCATGGCCCTTTATGGGGCACCGGTGTGGGCTCGTTCCCTGAGGCGACAACCAGTCCGCCGGTTGAACGCGTCCCAAAAGGTCATGGCCATCCGGCTGGTCCGGGGATACCGCACGGTCTCTGGTGAGGCGGCGAGCTTCCTTGCCGGATTGCCGCCATGGGATCTGGAGGCAAAAGTCCTCGCGCACATCTGGGAATGGCGCGAGGAGGCGAAACGCCGGGGCGAAACTCCGTGGCCGCGACAAATCGTGGCTCAGTGGACAGAGCTCCGGCAAGATCTCATGGCGACATGGAGAGAGCGACTGTCGCATCCCAGCGCTGGGCACGCCACAATTGCGGCGATAAGGCCCCTCTTTGAGGAGTGGCTTGAGAGGCGCCACGGCGTCCTCACCTTCCGCCTGACGCAGGTCCTCACCGGACACGGCCGTTTCGGGAGGTTCCTGTTCAGGATTAGGCGGGAGGAAACGCCCGGGTGTCACCATTGTGTGGATCGCCCGGAGGACACGGTGGAGCATACGGTGGAGATCTGCCCGCTTGGGCTGGGCACCGCCGTGTCCTCGTGGAGGCGATCGGCGGTGGCAACCTCTCGCGTCCGGCCCTGGTTCAAGCCATGTTACGGAGCGAGAGGGTAAGGGAAGCTGTCTCCTCCTTCTGCGAAGCAGTAATGCTCGCGAAGGAGGAGGCGGAACGCGTGAGGGAGACGCAACGGAGACGCCCTCACGCCCCTAGCCACCGCAGGAGACGCCCTGGGCGTCGGGAGTCGCAAGCCGATTCCCGGCCACCGTAGGCGCGGGCTTGCGGACGGCGAGTAATGGGTAGCTCACCGTCCGATAAGGACCAGGCCCGCGTCGACGGCGCGTTGTGTTCCACGCGCGCCTCAAAGAGATGTCAGCAGAACTGACGGGGTCTACTAGGGCCGATGCCTGTCTGGGTCGCGGATAAATTTGAAAAAGAGTTACCGCGGCCCTGACTCAAGCAACTGAAGGAACACGGGTGGGTTTTAGCCAGTAAAAGTCTGACACGCCCTCCCGCCTCACCCAGAGCGGGAGAAGTCATTGGATGATTTCCCAACCAAAAAAAAAAAAAAAAGGTGGGTCCCGACTGCTCAGCGGTCGGGGAGTCCCACCCCGCTTCGGCGGGCTGCCCTCTGTATTCTGGGGTGGGCAACAACTGTCTTCCTTCGAGGCTTTTTAAATACCAAAAACCTCCACAACCGCGAGATATACAATCTCAGAGAATATTTTACACCGTATGTGGGTATTCATCGAGATGTAGTAGCAGTGGACAAGGGACTCACCCCGCTCTCCTTGGCGAATGAGAACTGGCGCAAGCCTGTAGTGCTTGACACTGACGACCGCAAGAAGGTATGGCAGAAGTAAGGAGCTTCACGGACGCTTTTTCCGGGCCCTACATGGGTCCGATGTAGACCAATCAGCGTCCGTAGCCTGGCTGCGATTCGGTGACCTCTTTGGGGAAACCGAAGGTTTCGTCTGTGCAATTATGGACGAAGTTATCATGACGAATAACTACCGGAGATTTATTGTGAAGGATGGCACGGTTGACATCTGTCGGGCATGTCACCGTCCGGGTGAATCGATCCGCCACATTATCTCTGGTTGTTCTCGTCTAGCTAACGAAGAGTACTTGCATAGGCACAACCTTGTAGCCAGGATTATCCACCAGCAACTTGCTCTGAAATACACTCTTGTGGCATCGGAGGTGCCGTACTACAGGTATGTGCCCGACCCAGTTCTCGAGAATGGCAATATCACATTGTACTGGGATCGGTCTATCATCACTGACAGGACTATTATCGCTAATAAGCATGATATAGTGGTGGTGGACCGAATCGAGAGGCGTGCAATGATTGTTGACATAACTGTCCCGCATGACGGGAACCTCGTGAAAGCCGAGAAAGATAAACAAATCAAGTATCTTGACTTGGATCGCGTGGTTGTCGACATGTGGGATGTGGATACAGCGATCATTGTACCGATAGTCGTGTCAGCCCATGGCTTAATAACCACGAGCCTCGACCAACACCTTAGGAGGCTCTCGTTAGGCGGCTGGGTCAAGGGCCTAATCCAGAAAGCAGTACTGCTGGACACGGCTCGTATTGTTAGGAGGTTCCTCTCTCTGGAGCCCTGACCGCCGGTAGCTTGGACCCTGTTCCCGATACCGGTGGGCCTCTATTTTTTATATTTTTAAATGTTTTCTTTTTTGTGTGTGTTTTGTAAAAATATTTAAAATGTAAGCAATAAGAAAGAAGTTAAATAAAAGACATAATAATTTAGAAAAAACTTCTCCTCCACTTTTGAAATATAACCTGTCCAAACCAGATTGGACTAAGTTTGTGTCATTATTGGAGGATAAAATTGATTCTCTTCCAAATTTAATTTCATTTTTACCAGATCCTTCTGGTCACCACCATGCCAAAAGTTGCTATGATGGTTTCGTCACAGCTGTTACCTGAAGTGCAGATTCCTCTTTTCCCCTGAGAAACAGTGCCAGAAATAAAATCCCTTCACCTCCGTGGTGGGATCCAGAATGCACCTCAGCAGTTAAAACAAGGAATGAGGCCGAGAGGCGATACAATGCAGATATGAGTACCTGTAATCTCTTGGCATATAGTGTAATGCCAGGGTCAGACGTCTTCTTCGCAAGAAGAAAGGTGCTGGCTGGGTTCAATTTTGTACCTCCTTGTCCCCCTCCACTCCAATCTCAGCAGTCTGGAAAAGCATCACTTGATTTCTTGTAACAAAGGTGCTTTGGCGGGGTTGGATAGGGTTCAGTCCAAGTGCCTTCGGATCATCTCTGGTTGCATGAAGTCCTCCCCCGTTAACGCATTGCAGGTTGAATGTGCCGAACCTCCCCTTGCCTCAAGACGGCAATATCTTGCCACCCGTTTTGTATCTAGGTTAATCTCAAGGTCGTCCCATCCCCTTATAGTTAGATTGCAGGAGCTAGACGCCTTATGCAGAAGCTCCAACTATTGGAGAAATAAAGAAATCCCATTAATTTTAAAAGCTTTTCGCAGTGTTCAAAATTTAGATTGTCCGATTCTCCAGCATCCTAGATTACCCCTTTTTGACTTCGCTTACGAAGTATTATTTTTTACCTCCAAAATTATCTATTATATTGGTATATCTATTCTTCCACTTAGTCTATTCTTCCACTTAGTGCTACTCACCATTTTCCTAACTCTACTCCTTCACTTCTTGACTTGATTTTAGTCTCCTCACCTGACCGTGTCGCTAAGCATGGCCAATGCTCAGCCGATGCCTTTTCTTATCATGACCTGATTTTTCTTTCATATAAAATTCGTCCACCTAAGGCTAAAGCCAAAACTCTCATGCAGCGCAATTTTGGTGGTATAGACGTTGACAGTCTTTGCGAGGATGCCAGCAACATAGATTGGTCTTCTGTATTTTCCTCTACTTCAGTCGATGAGAAAGTTCTTATGTTCACGACCAAACTTGTCGAGCTTTACGACTATCACGCTCCTGTTCGGGCAGTTAAAGTAAGGCATTTGCCAGCGCCGTGGCTGACAGAGGAAATTAAAACTATCATGAACAAAAAAGCTACAGCAAAAGCCAAGTTTAAGCGTCGGCCTACTGACGCTAATAGGGAAAGATATGTCTCAATCCGTAAACACTGCAATAAGATGTGTAGGAATGCCAATCGCCAACATATTCATGATTCGGTCCAAAATGGGGACGCTTCCAAAGTTTGGAAATTTCTTAGATCATTGGGAGTCGGTAAATCTAGACAAGAAACTATCCCTAAAGATGTAAACATTGACGCAATGAATAATCATTTTACTGCTTCGTCCAATTTTGATAGGACAACTAAATTAAATACATTGAATCATCTTTCATCTCTTCCGACTCCCAGTTATTCTCCATTAGTTTTTGGTCAATTTTCTGAATGTGATGTTAAGAAGAGCATACTATCGATTTCGTCAAATGCAGTAGGAAGCGACTGTATCAGCCGTAAAATGCTACTCCCGGTGCTGGACATTATCCTTCCCGTCATTTGCCATATCCTCAATTTCTCTGCGTCTAGCAGTGTCTTTCCAAGCTCATGGAAAGATGCTCAAGTAATTCCTTTACCTAAAAAGTCCAATCCTACATCCTTCTCTGAGTATCGTCTTGCCATTCCTATCCAAAGTACTTGAACGGTTAATCCACAACCAAATAAGCACCTTTCTCTCCAAAAATAATCTCCTTAACCCCTTCCAGTCCGGCTTCCGCCCTGGTCATAGCACAACTACAGCACTTCTGAATATTACGGAAGATATAAGGTCTGCCATGGAGATGGGCAATCTAACGGTTTTGGCTCTACTGGATTTCAGTAATGCCTTTAATACCGTGGATTTCGATGTTTTACTTGGCGTCCTTTGTTCACTTAACATATCTCCATCGGTTGTTGAATGGTTTCGTAGTTACCTGTTTGGTCGCCGACAACGTATTTGCATCGGAGAGACCTTGTCTTCCTGGTGTAGTACATCTGCCGGGGTACCTCAGGGCGGCGTTCTATCTCCCTTACTTTTCGCAGTTTTTATTAACTCAATATCCAACGAATTAATTTCTTCCTACCACCTTTATGCAGATGATCTTCAAATTTACACGCGATCTCCTCTTGATAATCTATCTGAGACTATCTTAACTATAAATAGTGATTTGGCCCGTATATACGACTGGAGCAAGAGGTATGGACTTACGGTGAACCCTATAAAAACGCAAATTCTGGTGGTGGGCAGTTCAAGGTTGGTCTCAAGGATCGACTGGACGACTCTTCCTCAAGTTTATTTTGATAACTCTGTTGTACCCTTTAGCGAGAAGGTGAAGAACTTGGGGATATTTATTGACAAGAACTTCTCTTGGACTGCCCAGCTACAGGAAGTTAGCCGCAAGCTATTCGCATCTGCTGGATCTCTGAGAAGACTGCGTAATTTTCTGCCGACTGCTACCAGAATTGCGCTTGCACAATCTCTTCTTCTACCCATCCTTGATTATGCTGATGCCAGCTATCTTGACCTCACTGAAGTACAACTTGATAAACTTGAGCGACTTCAAAATGTTTGTATAAGGTTCATATTCGGTTTGCGCAAATATGACCATGTTTCTGAATTCCGCCAAAAACTCAAGTGGTTGCCAATTCGCCTTCGCCGGAATGCTCATATTCTATCCCTCCTGTATAATATACTATTTTTCCCGTCTACCCCTCTTTACCTCAAAAACCGATTTCAGTTTTTATGTGACTCACACACGAAAGTTTTTAGGTCATCGGATAACATGAAACTTAAAATGCCAATGCATTCCACTATCTTCCTAGACAAATCTTTTACTGTCCAGGCCGCTCGTCTATGGAATGCATTGCCTGTGACAATAAAACGCGCGCAATCACTACCGATCTTTAAAAGACTGGTAAAGGAGCACTACCTGTCACTGTGATCTTGTTCTTGTTGGAGCTATATTGTTTTCTTGCCTGTATAAATGTATGTATGTATTTATGTATCTATTTTAGTATTTTATATTTAGTGCTTCCTATGTTTGTAACTTATTTAATTTTAAAATTGCACCAAGTGCAACCCCATGTCGTGTCCAGGCTATCTCTCTCCATTCTGGGTTGCCTGGAAGAGATCGCAGAACGCGATAAGGCCGCCTGTTGTATGTTTGTTGTTATTTTAAGGTTTCCGTGTGTTATGTTTTTATCTTGGTGTACAATAAAGTATATAATAAATAAATAAATAAATAAAATAAATATATCCAAAAGATCCCCATCAGCTAATTCGACCTTCAATGCGGTGGTGGATGAGAGATGGAATGGTTTTCAACTATCCTTTACTGATGCTTCGAAATTAAATAGCCTTAACAACACTGGAGCTGCGGTATATTACCAAAGCTCTAGAATTGTATTACAGTTCAAGTGTCCTAAAGAGTCTTCTGTATTCACAGGCGAGTGTGTGGCTATATTGGAAGCTTGTCTCTTTATAGAGTCACACACTAACATTAAGAAAGCCGTCATCTTTACAGATTCTCTTAGTTGTTTGCAGGCCCTAGAACAAAGTTCTTTTAGAAGTAAATTACATAGCCCTCTTATCTTAAAAATCAAAAAATCTTTACTAGCTTGTGCTAGAAGTCAAAGAGAGGTTCAGCTAGTTTGGATACCCAGTCATTGTGGCATCAAGGGTAATGAATGTGTTGATGGCTAAAGATGCCTGTTCATCTATTACAGCTGATATCTCACATAACACTCACCTGAGTTATGACTTGCTGTCCCTTCCCAAATTGAGTCTCCAGGATTCATGGCAGGCACATTGGAATATGTCTGGCAGGAAGAAAGGCAAATTTTTCCATGCTATCCAACGGTCATAAACCCAAAACCATGGTTCTTTGGTTTCAGAAAGGTCTCCAAAACCTCTATATCTGTCCTTTGTAGAATCCGTTTAGGTTTTTGCTGCAGCCCTTTCTTTCTTCATAAAATCCGTGTACGCGACTCCTCTCTCTGCGAGTGCGGATTAGGCGAGGGCATCTTAGATCACATATTTTTTGAATGTCCAAATAATGTCCCTTCACTGGATTTATACCGCCGCGCCGTCTCTCTAAACTTAAGATCCCTCTCCCAATAAATTTCCCATCCCTTCTGACTTATTCTTCCCCAGAACTTCTTGTGGCGTTGATGATTTTTATCCGCCACAATAATATAAAATTATGAGTGTTTCACAACCTTTCAACTACCGTCTATTTACGTGGCATAAAACATACCTATCTTTAATGTGTTAACAATTTTATTATTTATGTACTTTTTTTCTGCTTGTTTCAGTCCCATACTAACCCAACAAGTGTCAAATGTATCAATCAAGAAACTTAGCCTGTGTCTACAGTTCCTTTTGAAATTATAATTAAAATATACCTGCACTTTCATGTAACATTAGACATTGGCAGAATAGTCGACATCGGCTTTGCTTGCCATATAAAAATATAGAATAAAATAGAAACCAATGTGCTTAAAAAGTGAAAACTCATGATTTAATGACGTCACACGTACTTCCAATAATAACACACTCATTTTTTATAATTCTAAAATCTGAACTTGAAACAACTACGAAGGAAAGCCGAATGCATTTAATTTCGCGCGTTGTTTATTTTTCATCAACTTTTTTTTTAATTTGGCGCGCTCGCAGTTTTTCAGCCAGTAACATATTATATACATTGTGCCCGCATGGTTTGTGATTCATCTCTTTGCTGATTGGAAAATTTACTAACAATAACCACATTCCAAATTCAAATTAATTTTGGTCACTAAAGGATTAATGAGCTATTTTGGTCCCTGTTTACGAGGAATAAACTAGCTCTTTTTGAATAGATGTGATAAAAATGTATTTTGGAGATAAGGTTTACTTTATCTCGGTATAATTTTTAAGTACAAACATTATTTTAAAATGAACCATGAAATTCAAATCCTTCATGTTATTCAAGTATTTAAACGTTAAATATAGTTGTTTAAGTTAAAAAATACACTGAAAATATCTGTAGAAGAATCTATAAATAATGCATAAAAAATAACCCTTTATTTAAAAAAATATTTAATTTATTTAGTCAGACAAAGTTCAAAATTCTTAGTGGAGAAAAAAGAAACTTACGAACTAACTATGTAAGTATAGAAACATTACAAAAAAGTGGTACGGACATAAAAGTTATGCAGTCAATGGACTTTCCGTTTGAGTTCAAGATATGCTTCTTAAAACCAGAAAACTGAAACACTAGTACTGGAAAATACTGACAAGCCATCTGGCTAGAACTCGAACGAAAGCCTTCATGATTGCCGAATCATATAGTTCCGCAATTAATTGAAGGAAACTGTTAGTACTGCCCCGTACTCTGCTTAGTAGGGAGCAGATCGCTTGCGCATTATCGTATGAAACCCGAACCTCTACAAACATACTCGAAGCGCTACAAAAGCGGGGCAGCCCTTGCTGAAACATAAGCATATATTCTACAACTACATATTACTTAAAACTCACGCCTTCTTACCGTGGGTATAGGTACCTATAGATTATACAAGACAATTTTTTTTTACATTGTTATTCAAATAATAATTATTTAATATAATATTAAAAACTACACTATATAAACAAACAATAAGTAAAGTAAAACATATTAAATTATTAACACCACATAACATAAAACTATATTTTTAATGTAACTTATTAACTAAAACTAGACGTTCGTCCTCAATAATGCCAAATGCAACATTTAATTCCACTTGTAAATAGATATCTTCTTAGCAAACTGCTTGTAATCTCACCATTTTTAAGCAAGTACGATTTCTGCTTGAAAAAACCACAAACAAAAAAATCTTTTGGATTTGGGGTCAAAACGGAGATTTTTATTATTTATGCCTATTAACATTTTACACCTATTTCAGCCTTGTGAATTGGATCATAGTTAAATATTATTTAATTATTTCTCAAAACCTATTCTGACAATCACACATAAAAATCAGCACTCAGAATTTGGGCAAGTCAGTATTGTTGCGTACCCTAGCACCTAACACCTGGAAATTGGCTGTCGACGCCGTCAGTTCAATCTAGCAAGCATGCGTACGTTCAAAGTTAGTTTGTATCGTGTAGTGGTGCTTGCTGCCAATTATGATTGTTCGACACAATGTAAAAATTGTTTGGAATAAATAAATACAAATACGTTCAAAGTTCCTATATAGTTAAACTACTCCATTACATTCTGTGTAGACAGAGGGCAGAAATGTCTTGGGGCTTTGTGGATCTTGCAATAAACAAAACTGTAAAGCTTAATAAAAAAGCAACAATTATATTCATAGAAAATATGTAGCCATTAGTGTTTAGGAAATATATATATATATATATCTTAATTTAAAGTTGTATACGTCCGAGTTTACCCTGTAATTTTCTTGGAATTATATAACTGCTTTTTATTATTTATTTAAAATGAAAAAAAGAAATACATTGGTGGTGCCTATTCTATAAAGAAATTCATACACACAATCACATAGCACAGAATACCACATTGGCAACAATGAGAGACAGTATTTTTAACCCCCGACACAAAAAGAAGGGTTTTATAAGTTTGACGTATGTTGCTGTGTATCTGTGTGTCTGTGGCATCATAGCGTCCAAACGGGTGAACCGATTTTGTTTTATTTAAAAGGTGACTTAATCGAGAGTGTTTTAGCTATGTTTGAATAAAATCGGTTCAGCCGTTCAAAAGTTATGGGCATTTTACTGTTTGAATCGGGGTGTTTTCGCAAGATAAATGTGTCGGGGGTTTTTTAAATTTTGGAATTTTACTTGTTATAAAATTATCAAGTCATACTGAGAAAGTTTGGGCTGTCAGGGCTAAGTCAAAATTCTCACTAAATTAGGGTTTGATACTTTCTTATTACTCAATTCAGAAAGTGTTTAAAAGAAGAACAGTTTTGAATTATTTTAACGTGGGAACATTTTAAAAAGACTTGTGCGGTATTAATACGGTTTTCGAACTTGCAAATTTGGATGGACACTACCCTAAGTGGTTCATACAACGTTCTAAAAAACCAGAATTACGTCAAGATTTATGATTTCTACTTGGCACACATAGGTACAATGTAGTGGTACATAGTGATATTTACGAAAATGTTGTACAACTATATGCTGCAAGGCACAAACAAATTTACCTCTAATAAAAATAAAGTTATGTTTTCAACATAACATATTTTATACTTGCACATAACAGTTATAAATCAAATATACAATAAACGTTGGATATGTTGTATGTTAATGTTTTTAAATGTTTTATTTTGTACTTTTTAGAACCTGCGTACATTTATAAAGGTTTTTTTTTTTGTGTTATTTTGGAAACATATTTTTTACTAATATAGTTAACTAAATTTTAATATATGAAGCAAGAGAAAGTACATACCTACAATCGAACATAGAACCTACTACCTTTTTGAAGTCGGCAAAAAATGCGGTTGAGGTAAAATACGATACTACTACAAGGGTTTTTAGCTTCTGATGGCACTATTATTTCCAAGTTAAAGCAGGCGTATTTTTTTTCAATTGTTCGTAATAGTTTTTTTTAAATACTTTATCATTCATGAGTTCATCACGAGAAACAAACTTTTCTTTAGTAAAACTATCATAAACTTTGGCTAGGAGATTTACTAGATCTTCACAAATATTTTTACCATGTCGAAAATAATGAATCGGTGTTAGCCCATAACTGTCACGAGCCATACAAAGTTTCTTAAATTGACTTCTACCTAAAAGAGAATCTAGTTTCTCGAAAAACTTGTAAGAGTTTCCTATTGCTGCTATATGAGCAACTGACCTGCTTACGGCATCTTTTGCGCTAAAAATGGTAATAAGTTGTTCCCGATTATTTTTTTCTAAAATTGTATCAAACCATTCGACATCTATATCGCCTAGCAACCATGAATCTATCAAATAATTAATAATTTTCTTTGATTTTAAAACCTCTCTATCGGGGTATTTTTCGTAAAATATAAGTTCTTGAGTAAATAAATCTACAAGATTAGGAGGAGCTAAATCTGACAAGAGAACATTTAATAACCCTACATCCCTACACAGATTTTTTCGCAATCCGTCTGGAACCGCCAATGGATTAGATTTTGGAAGATCAGAGCAATTAAATAAGTCAATTAACCTTTTATCATCAATATTTTTAATCAGCTTAACGATAAGAGAAATAACATCTTTTGCGCCATAAGTCACTAAATTGCATACTAAACATCTTTCATAATATCTGCTGGTGAGCACATTTACAAAATCGTGTAGATTTTCTTTATTGAGCACAGCTTTCATGATTTTGAATATAATTATTGCAATTTTTTCCACCCTATTACAAATCATTTTAAAAAGCGTCTTTGACAGTTTTTGGTGCTCCAAAAGCAATTTCTCAAATAATTCATTCAAATCTGTTTTATATATTTCATTAAACTTGAGGTGGTTTTCTAGTTTCGTATTAAAAAAATGAAGAAGTTGGGTTTTTTCATATTGAGATAAGAAGTTAATTAAATATTTCCAAACAGATGTTTTACGGTGGCACGATTTCAATTTATCGCAAAGAAACTCTGTCGCAAAATATTCAGCAAATGTGTACTGAATAAATTTAGGTTTATTTTGAATTATTTGTTCAATCATGCCTGTTTTCTCTTCACCAACTTTTATCTTTTCAATATAATCGCATATGGTGTTTATCTCGTTATGATCAAATAACTCATCCGATTGACCAAAAATTACATAAGCTGCCATAATTTTGTGCACATATAAAAATGCTGCTCGCTCATCATCTATCAACTTCCTTATATCAGGGTCATACATACACAAAAGTGGTTTTTTTTCTCCAAAACGTATATTGAAAAATTTTACATCTATGAATCGCTCATATATTTTACTTAAACTAAGGTCGTAAGGGTAAATTTTCCTTAAGGGATATTTAAAACAATAATCTTGAAAAAACTCTGATAACATGTATAAATGCAATGGTACACGAAGAAACTCAGTATCCTTTACTACTTGTTTAATCTCATTATGAAATTGCCGAACACGGTCATAGTCCAGTTTTGTGCCAATTTTTCTTAACAACAATATCCTCAAAAACTTAATCTGTTTGATATAATGCAAGGGTGCTATGGTAAAAGAAAAAGTTTCCAAACTATTTTCTAGTTGATGAAGAACGTTGTACAAACGACTTGTTATCCACATATGCGCAACTTTAGACTTTTTAAGAACATTTACTAATTGCATAAACTCATTAGCGAAGTCGGGACATATTTCATCAAAACCATCAAATAGTAAGACAACCCGATCGTTATTATAACAATGAATGAATAACTCTATTTCGAATAAGTTTGATCCCGTTAAGTTCGTTTCCTCTAAGTTTTTCTTGAAACTAATGTCGTTACTTGATACTAAAATTTCATCTATTACGACCTCTAAATCTGTTTTATTTTCTTTATAAACCTTGAACCCAATCACTCGAAACAAAAATTGCACAGCTTCTTTTAAGTCAATATTAACATGATATTTTTTCATTATTCTCAATTCATCTGTAATCTCCAGCAAATTGATTTTTGAAATCCACAGTGCTGGGTGATAATTTTTCGTATTAATTGCTAAACCAGTAAGTAAAAAAGATTTGCCCATACCGGGTTCACCACTTATCACGACTACCCTTTCTTTCAAATCTTTCAATGTCACGGGTTGTAATGTAAATGCATCGTTTTCACCCCTATAAATGTGTTTTAATAGGTTAAGTAAATTGCCTCGAGATTTTTGCCAGACAAGATATTCTTTAGATTTATATTCATAGCTAATGAACCAATGCACATTACAGTTTTTATGTTTATCAATGAATTCAGTGAACTCCTTGTCTTTATCTGTAATCAAAACGATTTCTCTCATATCAGGCGTAAAATCAGCTTCCAATTTGTCATATCTCAATATGTTTATGTAATGGGTTTCTCGAATATTAGGATCCAAAGTAACGAATCGGCATACACTTGAATTTATATAAACATCAGACATTTCATCATAGGCTGGGTTATTAAAACAACTACCTATTCCGATATTTTCATTCTTTATAATCTTGTATAAAACATTTGAATTAATAAGATGGTACGATTTATCTTCAAATAAAATGCCTAGAGGTACTTCTTTTCCTTGGAACATTATATGTCTCTTTTCTAACAAAATCGTGCGCACTGCAACTTCTAGATCATTAAAACCAATTTGACTGTCCACTCTTTTGACAGTACCCTCAGTCGCCAATCCATTGATCTGCTTTGTCACATCACGGTTACAGATAGTAATTATTTTGCCTTTAAAATATTTAATCAGGAATTGTATTTCAACAACAAAATCTTGACTTTTGCAAACTACAATGAGAGTATTTATTTTGGACTCATTTATTTCTGTCTTAACGTCAACAAAATAATTGCCGATTCCAACATAATCCAAATCGATACAAGAATAATCTTTAATATTCTGTTCTTTAAAATATTGAATTAATTTGATACTAGAAAGTGAATTCTCTTCAGTTATTATGGTCAAAATTTTATCAGGCCCGGAAAAATAAACATCTAAATGCAATAATTCTAGTGCCGCCTTTTTGAATTTTAATTCCGGCAACACGTTCTTTATTGTTTTGATAAAAGTGAAATTAAGAATGCTCAGTAACGGAGTATTCAGGATATCTTGTTCAGCTTCACAGAAGTATTCGCAAGATTCTGTTAAGTATGAAGCGCTAATTGGCTGTTTCCACCACTTTTGTACACGATCGTGTATTTTTAAGAAAATCGCATCAGCTTTTACTCTAACCAGCGCATCATTCTGCCTCGGTATACTACGACTACCAACGAAGTACTTATCTATCTCTTTCTTTAAAATCCTTTCTACTTCGTCCTCTGTAGCCTGATTTGTATAAAAAATAAGTTTACCTAAAAATTCGTTAATCAAATTTCTGTCGTATTCGTCATGAATTAAAGAAAGTCTAGGAAAGCGATGTACGTTAATGTCAAATCTGCACCTGCCAACATCTATTCCTGTATATACTTCATTCTTTAATTTTTCATAGAGTTTCAAATTGTCCACGGACAATGTATCAATATCAGAATTGAATTTTAAGATTTTAGTTTCCTCATCGAATACTAATAGGTTACCAACTAAACCTCCCAATCTATAGGATTCTAAATCTGTACTTTGTAAAATCTTATTCGGTCCAATCATATTATCGTCTACTTTCATCACGATATTTTCTGATAGATTAGCGATAGCCTTCTGTCTTTCTTTATCAAATAGTTGTTTATATTTTGAACAAAGGTACTCAAGTTTCTTTTCCTTTTTTTGTTCGCTGCCACTAAAACAAAAATTCAGATTGTCAAAATTCGTTGGTACCTTAAAAGTCAATGACATTAAGATGCCATCTATCTCTTCCAATTTTTCAGAAGGCATTATTTTATTTAATAACAATACTTCTTTACAAATCGTAGCTTTAAATGCCAATAGCAAATTGTCGTTGCATAAAAAAAATGATTCTCGGAATTTAGCGTTACGAAAATTATTTTGCGTTTCTCCGTCTTGCATTTCGACAGCCAGAACGTGTCGCGCGAGGAAAACATGATATGTTTTTATCAAATCATCATTCATCATATTACTGTGATTATCTTTGAAAATAAACTTTGATAATCGTTTTGCTAAAAGCACCGCACGTGATTTGGCTACAGTTTGCACTAGAAGATCTACATCGTGTTCATCATGATCAAACTGAAATACCTTGCCATTGGTTGTGTTAATAAAACGTTTACCTCCTGATTGTTTCATGGCTTTCATTTTAGAAAACTTTTCAAAAGCAGACGTATAAATAATAAATTCACAGTCCATATTTTTAAACTCACCCCTGAACATATCATCTCTATTTTCAGGGACAAACATCTGACTTACTTTAATGTAACTCTCTAAATACTTATGTAGACTGAAATCTCCGTTTAATTTCATAATTTCCTCGACAGTAAATCTGTCTTTTACAGGATTATCTCTGTGTTTCGCTTGCATAAACATTATTTTTGGTTTATCACCTTTATTTGAATAGAACCTAAAGATAATGTCATCAAAGGCTCCCATGCTTTCAACGTTGGTGGCTATTAAAAATTGTTTAATCTCGTGCACATATAAAGCTCTAAACAAAATCAAACTCAACAGTTTAGTTTCATACAATTGTCCACTAAGTCCCGAAGTCCCGGTTCTTTTTTGGTAATGAAATATTTCCTGTTTTGGTTTATTTTGAACTTTGTTATTATTTTTTACTGAATCATTAGTTTCATCTCGAGATTGTGTTTGATTGTCGATATGGCAAGCACTAGGTTGGATGTTTATCTTATTCTCTGTAATTTTTGTGAACTCGGGATGACATTTGCCTGAATTGGTAACAATATCTTGTTGATTATTATTAAATGCCTTCAATTTTGTTACAATGTCTTCTCTTTTTATAGTTGACTTATCTAATAAACGAGCTATGTCTAAAGCAGTTTGATTGTCATTGTTTTTTTTGTTGACAAGAGCACCTCGTTCCAAGAGAAAGCTGACAACTTCTGGGTCTCCTTTTGTCACTGCGACATGCAGCGGTGTATCGTTTTTGTCGTTGGCATCATAGGCATTTATGTTCGCCCCTCGATCTAAATATTTCTTAATCTTCTTAATTTTTTCTTCAGGTGTTTTATTTTTTCGTATACTACTAAACAGTAAACTGTTGTTAAGCAGCTTGTCTTCCCAATCATTGTTATCACTTTGCATCTCAATATTCTTACTAATAAAACCGTTCTGATGTTTCTGAAACAATATGACATGAAGAATGTTTCATTAGAATATCACTTAGAGGTTTCGTACATAATAGATAACACTACTACCTACTTGTGGTTAATCTTTTGGTAAGCAAGTACCTAACCCTTTAATAAGTAAAATAACACCAAACCCACGAACAACTTTACACACACCCAACAACACTTTTAATCGACAACTTCTTTGTCTTGTTCGCAACACTATAGTGAGTATAATGCATCGACGTTATATGAGTACTAGTTCTTTATCAATCAATAATACACCGATAAGACAATCATAAATGTCTTTGTATCATTTTTACACAAATGATGATCTCATTCTTACAAATATTGAAATTAAAAATACATATATTATTTGGGAGCAGTGGTGGCCCAGTGGTATTGGCCGCGACTTACAAGTTGTAAGCTTCACTTTGTGTAAATTATTTCATCACCACTTCTCTCCAAAACGGTGAAGGAAAACATTGTGAGGAAACCGACATGTCCTAGAACCAAAAATTCGAAGACATGTGACGTCCACCAACCTGCACTGGGCCCACGTGGTGTACTACGGCCCATTCCTTCTTACAGAGAGGAGGCCTGTGTCCCAGCAGTGGGAACATTAATAGGCTGATGATGATGATGACCATATTATTCATCATCATCTTCATAAAATTAAAAGTTTAAAGTTTATTGATTCAATAAAAGAGTGTTATAGTATTAAGATATGACACTGGATCCTGCACTAGGATACCCTGTGTCGCAGAATCCAGTCTCTCTTTACAAATAATATGGTTGTTTGATTAGACATATCAAATGCAGCGGTTCCAATCATTAAACAAAGTCTGAAAGGTGTAAGCTTAAGGGTGCTGGTATGTAAGTGATGGAGAGTATGCGAATGTGTGTATGGTCATATGGTGTGTTAACACTAAATTGCTAGTAGGTTTTCTGTTTCGTTATAGGTAAGTCCTATTAGCCAATCCCGAACTTGTGTTTTGCACCCAAACTTGGTCATGGGGAGGATTTTTAGCTTGTCATTGACTTTCTCAAATAGATGTGGACCGATATGTGATAATGCTTTGTTGCCAAATTTATGCTTGCTGGAGACGCTGTTCCACTTAGGCTTTCTACACGAGTGCTGGTGCGTAACTACTGTGACAGCTGCAGTTTTGTGGAACTTGAGTAATACTGACATAATGAACAGTTGGCGCACCGTAAGCACTTTAGTCACCCGATATCACATATCAGTAGGGTATCGGATTTCAAATCTATGAGAGACCTTTAGGATAGCTCTTTGTGCGCGTTCAGCAGCAATCATAAAAGTTTTTCCAGCGGAACGCCAAGATAGTATGCAGTAACTAAGTACAGACTGACATAATTAAATGACTGATATAATTTTTGAAAATGTATAGTAAAATATCAGATTTAAACGATTGTATGAAACTTCAGACTGATCTTAATGTTCTCCAGCAATGGTGTTTTGATAATGGGATGTCGCTTAATGTTAGTAAATGAAAATACATAACAATTGCATATAAAATAAATATATATTAAATTTAAATACCTTATTGATGGAAATTATCTTGTCAGAGTTTCTGTCATTCGTGACTTAGGAGTCCTTTTTCATTTAGATAGTATGGTTACTAGAGCTAAAAAATATAATTCGTATGTCTAAGCTGTTCCGTAATAACAGCAACTTTATTCTACTTTATAATGCATTGGTTAAGAGCTCCCTTGAGTATTGTTCTACTATATGTTTTGCCTTTTATTCTACTTATGCAGGTAGTGTAGAATCCGTTCAGGCTCGTTTTGCACTGTATTTATGGGTAAAAAATGGAATTCAAAAGTTATTCCAGAATACAAAGATGGGATGAAGCATTTCAAATTAAAAAAAGGCGAAATAGTTCTGACCTATTAATTCTTCATAAAATTATATATGGTTACATCGATGCACCATTAATACATTATTTTAACTTTAGGATTAGCCAACGTAGTATGCGTCAGCATCACATATTTGATATCCCATCCTCAAGTATAAATACCTCATTTAATAGCCCCCTTACACGCATGGCAAGGCTGTACAATGAAAGGTCCATCTCTTTGGACAGTCCTATTGATGTCTTTTCAATGAAGTTGATAACATTCAGACACTTCCTATTAAGTAATGAGCATTAAGGGTTTGACTCAAACTCTCGATGCTCATTACTCTTAACTGATATACTCATATTTTGATAAATGTTTACCTAGTTTAGTTATAGTCTTAATTTTGAATTTTGTAAATGTCATGCATACCTATAATCTGTATGATTGCCATGTAATTTTGACTTTAAATGTATTATTTTTTGGATGGTTTCAAGCATTTGTACTGTTGGTGTGCTTAACAAAATAAAATAAAATTACGCCAGGTAGATCATCTTCAAAGTACTTATGTCAGCTACAGATGGAAGTCTTTTGAATATATACAAAAACTTCCTAACGCGAGCAGTAACCGATTCTATCTGTTTTGTCCATATCAAATTTTGATCTATGTTAATTTCGAGATACCTAATATACCTAACCCGCTCAAAGACAGGACATTGCATTGGTGAAATCTAAGTGTAAGTTTATCAGGGGCATCTGTCGTTTTACTCACTGAAAAGTTAACAACCTTTGTGTTTTTGTCATTTAAGGTGACCAGGTTGTGCTGCAGCCATTTGGAAACTTTCTGCATACCAGCCTCTGCGGCACTGTAGGCTTCCTTCTAAGATTCGCCATGAAAAATAATAGCTGTGTCCATCAACGTAAAAAAGAAACAGAGTGGAACCAAGGACACTGCCTGGGGCACCCCAAATGCCACCTTCGCAAAGTTACATACCTTCTGTTTACGTTCAGTGAGATAGGAGGTGAACCATTCCAAGGTAATATGTCCCTGATACCTAAGCGTTCAATCTTCTTGATAAGAATTGAGCTGGATACGGTATCAAAACAAGGACGTCGACGTCTTTCTTGACAAGGTCAATCCCGACACACCTGTTCCCACTATCAAAATAACCTATGATATAATCAACCAGGTTAGTGACTGCGTTCTCCGTTGATCTGCCATTACGGAAGCCGTATTGGTTCACGGACAACAGTTGCTTCCTCTCTAAATACGCCAAATGTCGCTTGTTCACCAGTTTCTCCAGAATTTTTGACAGAGATGTAAGAAGAGATATAGGCCTATAATTAGATGGAATCGACGCATCACCAGCCTTGAAGATCGGACAGATATTAGCTGTTTTTAACTGGGATAGAACCCTTCCCGACGTCATGCTCAAGTTGCACAAATGTGAAATGGGACCGGATAGACAATGTTGTGCATCCTTTTAATGTTCTCACTGCGACACAGACACTTTCTCTGTGAGAGAGGGAATGGGTTTTAATCCAGCACGCGGGCCCAGTGCGGGTTAGTGGATGTCACATGTCTTGAGTAACAACAAGTAACTTACTTAAGAACAATGTTTGCCTTAACTAATTAAAACATCGAGTTCATCACTGCGTAGGTAATTTATGAATGATTTACTCATCTAATGCATTCAGTCTTTAAGTAATTATATTGTGATTACCTATAACGTTCCGTACTTTATACCTTCCTTAAGAAAAGGTTAAAGGTATGCGATATGCTTTTACAAATACAATGTAACCTGAATAACTGGGACCTAGATATTTTAATCACAGAGGTTTTTCATGTACCCAATTTCTAAAATACCTGATGACGCGTGTAAAAACGCTGGCGTGTAAATAGCCCACCATATGCAGAATAATTTTAAATGATAATAATTATGTGTAATTTAGATAGTCCATAGATACCTACTTATAAAATATGTATGACTGCGGTTTTAACAACAAGAATCAAAAGAACACCAAAGTCAATCTGCAACGTTTATGAAAGCCCACTCACCTTCAGACCGCTTCGAATATCACTTCTGGAAAACGGAAGATGGGAACAGCAACAGGAGTGGTCTGCCTGAGCATCCAGCAGATCGCCGGCCGGCGGAATTTGTCACACGGTAATCTCAGCGAATTTAGGGCACTAACACCATAATTATCAGCATCACGATTAAATGTCTGAAGATTCTAGTTTAAGGTTTAATATTTATTTTACACTTGGAGTCTCGGTTTTTAGTAGAAAAAATGTTTTTATCTACTCTCATATCGTAATATTCGAATTATAAAATTCAAAACGAGTTTATATTGGCATACTTTATAAACACAATACCGAAATTTAAAAATAGAATCTTATTATAACACTATTTCTCTAACAAAATAATGCTATAAAACATTTTTTTTCTATTACGATACAGGACAAATCGAAGAAGTTAATCACTAAGGAGTTTCCATCAACAATTTTTTTGTAATGCCGTTTTATAGTACCTATTATAAAAAGATTTGATTCCAAATTTAAATTGTCTATGACAATGCCCGCTTTAGAATTAGCACGCACTGCGAATTTTATTCGCGCGAATTTTGTTTCCTTCTACCTGTTCATAGAGCTCAAAATATTCGGGCGAATAAAATTCGCGCCGTATTTCCGCACGATTTCTTTACCGCAATGCGAACAACTTCATACAATTCCATAGGTCGCAGAATGGGCGGAAAAAAATAGCTCGAATAAAGTTCGCAGTGCGTGCTAAGCCTTAGCGCATGCGCGGTTAATGCGGTGATGTGCTGGGTTTTAGCGCCATTCATACGTTTTGCAAGTTTTGCTATACTGAATTAAATGAGTTATTTAAATGATTGTTTAAAAATGTCTGAAATCAGTGAATGTGAAGAAAATTTGACTCCGCCCGATATTTTAGATGCGGCGAAGGACATTACTCTTAATTTATTACCAGCAAAGTCGAGAAAAGTATATGACAAATGCTATCACGATTTTATGACATGGAAAATGCAAAAAGAGGTATTTAGTAGGTTCAATCCTAATTTATGAGTGTAGATAAAGTAGTGTATGAAACTGCACATAACTAGGTATTAAAACATTCGTGTGAAAACTATTAAAAACCTCGCCTACGGCTCGGTTTTTAAACACACACTCATGTTTTAATACCCCTCATTATGCAACAGTTTCATAAACTACTATTATTATTTAGCACACATTAAGGAAGAACGATGTCCATTTTACGCACTCGACCACAGATAATGACAAAGCCAATCATTCGCGCGTTCAGCGTTAGCCAATGAGAGCTCCTTATTTCATTGCAACAATGGAAGACTGCATAAGACAGATTGGTACAATGGAAGACAGCTTGCGCCATCTAGCGAGAAATCCATTGATGATCTCTAAAAGCCATCCAGCTTATGAGCTCCATACATTACAAATATAACTAGTGCTTCTAATGATTCCTGTCAATAAATAATGAATAGGTAACAATAGCAACTAGGCGAAATGTTTGAATTTATAGATTATACATGAATGGCGAATGTATTAAAAAAAAGGCATTGTCTCTTCACCAATACCTACTATTCAAATGACTTGAGTCTCTTTTAGAAGGAATTCGAATGGCAGTTAAGCAAAAGTGTCGTAAACTGTTTAGAATTCAGACCTATTTTCAACATGATAAATATTATTTGTCTTACTTACTTGCAAATAAGGCCCAATTTTAGAAGTCAACATAGTAAAAATCAAAAATATAAATCTCAGTTATTATTTGCAGTAATTCGATACAAAAGTGTCGGGTCCTCATTGTTGTACAGATTTCTGAGATATCCAGGGCCCACAAGTAACCAGGTTTCTCTGTATAATGTTTAGGCCTAAAGCCAGACAAAGAATAGGAACCACCTGCATCGGTGGCATAGACAATGTCCTATCTATTTAGAACACAGGTAACGCCAAAGGTATTTGTGTTCTTCTGTAAACAGTGAATGTGAAAACCTAGTCAATTAAAGTTTAGGTGGACATAATATGGCCTGTGTGACATGTGTAACTGAACCTCCATCTTACATGTAGATCATAATATTTAGGATAATTAAAATAGTAGTTTACAAATCAAATAACCAAATCAAAAACAAATTGACTAAGTTTTTTTTTTAATGTTGTAGTTATAGCTAATAGGAAAACTTTAATGTTTTGAAGTTTTCTAGAATTATTGGCTAAACTAGTTTGACGTTTTACTGACATCAGTGAAGGAAAACATCGTGAATATAGTTGTTTCGTACCGATTTTTTATATTTAATTGCAACACCATGTCAGTGGGCTGTCAACGATTTGACAGCTTTTTGATTGACAGCTTGACAAGGGTCGAGAGAGAAAAATTTGTAACGGACACGAGAAATTCGGTGTTTTGTGGAGTGATAAGCTAATCGAGCTATAACTCTTTTATTGTGAGTTGAATTTGCGCCCGCCGTTCACGATCGGTTTGTGGGGTGCCAGCGAAGTCGGTTTTGAATATATTTCACGCACGTCGAGGTGCTTTTGCGGGAAACGTATTTTGCCTGGTGGACGCCGGAACCTTCGGTCCAGACAGCCGTCAGTTTATCCCTTATTGTCCTAATATTATATATATTCTCCTGTCCCTAAGCTCCCGGCACGGCACGATATTGATCAACCCCCAGGACCTTACCGCAGGAATCTAAGGTAAGTCCTCTTGTTAATTCTTGTAGTCGTCTCACTTTTCACCTGTCCGACAGGAACTGGTATATCTCTCAATAAGGAGCGAACACCCTAGTTTTCCACTGCTGCGTTACGGCAGTTTCGTGGGATACAGGTTCAGACAGGGTCCTGGAGTCCCACACCGCTAATCGGCCCCGGTGCTGAGGTCCTGGCTTGGGATCCGAAGACCTGTATTTAACATTTGGTAGCAGAGCGTGGTTTGCATTCCACGAGCATAGTAAACGCTAGGACACTCGTTCACAGTCAACGCTGTATTGTTTGTCGGTTTTCTTTTTATTGTTGAGAATACTGGGTTGGAAAGTGGTACATTTTGAGTCACTCAGAGTTAGCTGTGTCTTGTTAGGGGTAAACATCCCCCACAGTTACTGGTTACGCTTCCTAATTTATATTTCATATTTTATTACATCACCATAGGGCGATTGAGAGGCATTGGTATACTAGTTCCAATTTATTAAATAAGTGTCATCTATCGTTGTTTTGGTGATATTCCGCGCCGTGCCGCTACGGTCAGTCGTTACGCTACGGTCATCGCCGGCGATGGTGGCCAGTCTCTTAGCAACCATGGGTTGAGTGCGTTCATCACGCATTCTCTCGCCCAAAACTCTTAATTGAACCTACATAGATGGAAGTGTTATCTGTATTACCTAGACCTACTGTGTTGTGTACCGCTGGCCAGCATAGTGTACCTAGTCTGTGAGCTGAACTTCTCGAACGTGGCATCTGCATCTGCATGGGAATCGCTGTTTCAAAGGTATGTGGCATAATTAGTAAATTGAACTTTATCCATTGCCTTTCGTCTCATCTGCGTACTTTTCTCCTTCAATTTAGCACTGCTAAATCAGCAATTATAGCCTAGATTACTCTAATAATTTAGGTTCAATCGCGTGTGATTTTACTAGTAATCTTCTAGAGGTTATACGCACAATTTTGGTCCTTCGAGCCGGATAAATTAAATTTGGGCCTATTTACAGCAAACACGAGAAATTCGGTGTTTTGTGGAGTGATAAGCTAATCGAGCTATAACTCGTTTATTGTGAGTTGAATTTGCGCCCGCCGTTCACGATCGGTTTGTGGGGTGCCAGCGAAGTCGGTTTTGAATATATTTCACGCACGTCGAGGTGCTTTTGCGGGAAACGTATTTTGCCTGGTGGACGCCGGAACCTTCGGTCCAGACAGCCGTCAGTTTATCCCTTATTGTCCTAATATTATATATATTCTCCTGTCCCTAAGCTCCCGGCACGGCACGATATTGATCAACCCCCAGGACCTTACCGCAGGAATCTAAGGTAAGTCCTCTTGTTAATTCTTGTAGTCGTCTCACTTTTCACCTGTCCGACAGGAACTGGTATATCTCTCAATAAGGAGCGAACACCCTAGTTTTCCACTGCTGCGTTACGGCAGTTTCGTGGGATACAGGTTCAGACAGGGTCCTGGAGTCCCACACCGCTAATCGGCCCCGGTGCTGAGGTCCTGGCTTGGGATCCGAAGACCTGTATTTAACATTTGGTAGCAGAGCGTGGTTTGCATTCCACGAGCATAGTAAACGCTAGGACACTCGTTCACAGTCAACGCTGTATTGTTTGTCGGTTTTCTTTTTATTGTTGAGAATACTGGGTTGGAAAGTGGTACATTTTGAGTCACTCAGAGTTAGCTGTGTCTTGTTAGGGGTAAACATCCCCCACAGTTACTGGTTACGCTTCCTAATTTATATTTCATATTTTATTACATCACCATAGGGCGATTGAGAGGCATTGGTATACTAGTTCCAATTTATTAAATAAGTGTCATCTATCGTTGTTTTGGTGATATTCCGCGCCGTGCCGCTACGGTCAGTCGTTACGCTACGGTCATCGCCGGCGATGGTGGCCAGTCTCTTAGCAACCATGGGTTGAGTGCGTTCATCACGCATTCTCTCGCCCAAAACTCTTAATTGAACCTACATGGATGGAAGTGTTATCTGTATTACCTAGACCTACTGTGTTGTGTACCGCTGGCCAGCATAGTGTACCTAGTCTGTGAGCTGAACTTCTCGAACGTGGCATCTGCATCTGCATGGGAATCGCTGTTTCAAAGGTATGAGGCATAATTAGTAAATTGAACTTTATCCATTGCCTTTCGTCTCATCTGCGTACTTTTCTCCTTCAATTTAGCACTGCTGAATCAGCAATTATAGCCTAGATTACTCTAATAATTTAGTTTCAATCGCGTGTGATTTTACTAGTAATCTTCTAGAGGTTATACGCACAATTTTGGTCCTTCGAGCCGGATAAATTAAATTTGGGCCTATTTACAGCCTAATTTTAAGTCCTAAAAGTCTAAATTTAAGCAAAAAGTTTGGGAAATTTCCATATTAATTGCAGATCATCACACAATTCTCGCCTCTATTGCGTTGGGAATAAGGCTGGCTGCCTTGCGTGTAGTACTTTCTACCGGCAAATTAATTGTTAACGTAAATCTTTAATTTCACTAATTGAAACTCCGAAAAATACATTTAATTGAATATCAACGTTGATTCATATCGCTAAATAAGTTTATTTAAATAAATCAGTTAATTTTCGGCGTAATTACATATTTTTTTGTTCGTGTTTGAAAATTGTGGGTAGTCTGTTAAAACATTCGTCAAGTTGGCCTACGTGACTGTGGAATATTCCAGTTCTTGTTATCGTACGGTTAATTTTTATTTATGCATTGGAAACTTTTGTATATTTTTTCTAATCGAGATTTGCAGAATGAATGACATTGATTATTTTACGATACACTACTACTGTTGGTTCGTTAAGTAAATGCCTACTATACTCGTATTGCACGAGTAGGTATTTTTTATAATTCTAGACTCAACCGCATTTGATTAATTATTGCAATTAACCAGATTATCATTGCGTCGCTTGTTATTTCATTTTGTAAGGTAACTTGATCTTTTGATAGGAACCTTCAGGTAAAATAACAGATTTGTATAAACTTTACGCGTTTAGTTCTCCTCATAGGAAACAGCCGTATATTTATACATATCACCCCCGCACCTAACTTGTAAACGTAGTACTTACTAGATAATTTACTTCAAACGGTCATCTGCGTATTTACTTGTTAGGAATTTTATTGTGTTTTACGAAGGTATTTCGTTACGAACACAATCGCATCGCTTACGAAAATAAGTACCATACTTGTTTCTAAGTTTCACACTTAACTTATTGTTGGTTAAGAATCTGTACATATTCTATGTATTGAGTAAGTTAATCTCATATAAATAGAATACTACAAAGAAAAAAAAAATATCGCATCGCATCCGACATAAATGTTAATAATTGGGTAGTAGGTATCTCTAAGCTAATCATAGATATAGGTAGATGGGTACGTTCATAAGGTATTTCGCGTGCTTAGTATTTTATTTGTATTAGACTTTGTTACTTGTACGCGGTTCAAACTTTGTACGTTGTTCAAACTTTGTACGCTTTATATTTTTTTCACCTTACAATTTATTATTGTTAGGGTTCGCGTGTACGGATCGTTCCGTACTATTGTTTACGTAAGTTGTAAAATCTTTCGTTGAGTTATAAGTTTGATTGGACCACTAATTTCACTTACGCGGGTTCCGTAAAAGATAAAAATTTGTTGTTTTTTTTTGTTTCCATATTTTAACTTCTGTTCACCATGACGGACAAGGTTAAACTTAGATTGTTGGAAAGTAAACGCGACTCGTATTTCGCGCGGGTTCAAAGGATTTTGGATTCAACAGAATCTTTAACAACAGAAAGATTACGTAATTCTTTGCCGTTGCGAATTCAATGAGATAATGAACGAGATAAATATGTTAAAATTGACATTGGATCCAAAGTGCGAAGTAAGCTATAGTGCCTTACATTCATTTGATGACTTGGTCGGCGAGATAAAAATTACTTTAGCTTCATTAACTGAATCAACTGTTTCCAAGGAACCTAGCCCGACAGTGAGCCCTAGTGTTCATCATATAAAGGTACCTAAAATTGAGCTGCCTGCCTTTGACGGTGATATTCAGAGCTTTCCGTTCTTTTATGAGACTTTCAAACGTATTATACATACGAACGCAGATTTATCAGATTCTGATCGCATTCATTATCTGTTGAGTTTTTAAAGGCTAGGAATGTGGCAGTAGGTATTGTACCTTCTGGCGATAATTACTGCGTTGTCTGGGATGCGCTTATCGCAAAGTACCTGGATACTCGCGCGCTCACCACTAATTATCTAAATCAACTGTTCTCATTGAAGTCGTTCGGAACGACACCCGCTAATATTGAACAAGGTTTCGATAAATTAACGTCTACGGTTGCTGGACTCAAACAATTAAAAATACATAACTTGGAGGATTTTATATTTATTCATTGGGGTCTTAAGTTAATAGACTCAGATACAGCAAAACATTTTGAAATGTCGTTTCGTAATCAACAAGAGTTGGATTATGATTATTTCGTAAAGTTTGTTCGTGAACAAGTAAAAATCTTACATCGTATCTCTTCTGCGGCAACTAAGCCGGCCCCCGCAGGTAGACCCAGCACCTCATCTAAGGTATCGCAGGTGTTTGTGGCTACTGAATCTAAATGTTCACTCTGTCAATCCCCGCATAAAAACTTGTATACGTGCAAAGCGTTTCAAAAGTTGAGCGCGGATAATAGATTTAAGTTTGTAAAAAACAATCACATATGCGTTAACTGCCTAAGTAGCCAACATACCGTCTCTAAGTGCCTATCTAAGTCAACATGTAGGAAATGCAACGGTAAGCATAATTCCTTATTGCATTTTGAGCAATCGACGCAAGCCCCTGCGCTGGTGCCCGCTAGCGACCCAGCCTCCGTTTCTGCGGCCGACCCAGCTACTTCTGATCGTGTGGCGTTGTGTACGCATTCTTCTGCTCAAGTCCAGGCCACACGTAGTACCGAAGTTCTGGCTACTGCCAAGGTGTTAGTGGCGGGTAGGAAGGGTAAGGGCGTGGTGGTTAGATGTCTTTTGGACCCTGGGTCGCAAAAGAATTATATGACATCGCGTTGCTGCCGTATGCTCGGTCTAACTATACATACGGACTCAATAACTACCGTTCGTGGTATTGGTGGCACATCGCAGCCCGTTCGCGGCTCGGTGAATCTTACGTTCAGCTCACGGTTTTGCTCGCAGCCTAGGTATAGAATTGACGCTCTAGTCTTGGATCAGATAACCGGGCAGCTTCCACTGGGTGCTATAGATACTGCCGAATTGAAGCATATTGATCCTAAACTACTCGCTGATGACAGCTGCGGTGTGCCAGGTAATATTGACATGTTACTCGGAGTCACGTTGTTCGCTAAGTTATTGCGACCCGGTCCCGTGACCAGCGCACCCGGTTGCCCCGATGCACTGGAGACTATGCTTGGCTATATACTTCTAGGAGAAGTACCGAACATTATCGAACCATCAACTGACACTCTGTCTTTCTTTGCGAGTTCTTTCGATAACTTCGATCTTCGTAAGTTTTGGGAGATTGAAGATGTTACTGCTTCGTCCGTTGGGAGTGTGGATGATAAACACTGTGAAGAGTTTTATTGTAGCACAATTACCCGCGTTCCAAATGGCAAGTATGTTGCAGCTTTACCACTGAAAACAGACGCGTCAGCGTTAGGAAATTCTTTTGATATAGCTCGCAAGAGATTCTATAGCCTCGAACGTAAACTTAAATCGCTTCCTAACGTCAAGCTTCTTTATGATGACGTCATACGGGATTATCTACAGAACAATTATATTTCTTTGGTGCAAAATATTTTACCTGAATGTGGGTTGCCCAAACGAAATTGTAAGGAGCGAGAAATGGACTACTATATTCCTCACCATGCTGTTATTCGAGAAGATAAAGTGACCACTAAGCTACGCGTGGTCCTAGATGCTAGTGCAAGTACAGATAACGGTACCTCGCTCAATGATATCCTGTCCGCAGGTCCAGTCCTTCAGGCTGACCTTTATAACATCTTGTTAAATTTTAGGCTTTTTAGTGTCGCTATTTCCGCAGATGTTAAATCTATGTACCTACGTATAGGTATACGCCCACAAGATCGTTCGCTTCAACGTATCTTATATCGGTTTAATGAGGATTGTTTCGTATTCCAGGTTAACCCTAATGTTCGCCCTTGCACGAAACGGAATATTCTTTCTTCCATTGCACGTCTTTTCGACGTTGTAGGCCTCGTGGCACCGATAATTTTATACGCCAAGCTTCTAATCAAAGAGCTTTGGCTTGTCAAACTTGGATGGGATGACGTCCCACCACCTCGCATTGTTCGTCTGTGGGAACAATTTCAAGCTGAATTGCCAATTATCTCTGAACTGAGATTTTTGCGACATGTCGGCGTCGTAGAACGCTGTAGGCTCTCCCTCGTCGGTTTTGCCGACGCTAGTGAGAAAGCTTACGGTGGTTCGGTTTACGCCCACGTTGTCAGACCCGACGGTAGTATCGTCGTTTCGCTGGTGTGTGCGAAATCTAAAGTCGCGCCACTGAAAGTAGTTTCGCTAGCTCGTCTCGAGTTATGCGCCGCATTCCTCTTATCAACTGTGATTAAGCGAGTATATAATATTTTCGCAGCTCGGCACGCCATTGAGGCAGTCGTAGCTTTCTCGGATTCAACTGTAAACTTGAGTTGGATTCATTCCGCACCGCATCGATGGCACACCTTCGTAGCCAATCGTATCGCTAAGATTCATGAGAATCTTTCGTCAGATCACTTCTTGCATACGAAACCTCTATTATTGCTCCCCGCCCGCGAAGTCAATGAAACGCGGTTACATCTTATTTCGCGTTATGAATTAACAGACCAAATGGTCCAGTCTTTTTGGAAGCGGTGGCGCCAAGAGTACCTGCACACCCTACAATCCAAACAGAAATGGAACACCCCTGCCAATCCAATACGGGTCGGTATGGTTGTCGTCTCCATGCAGGACAATGTGATGCCGCTGCATTGGCCGTTAGGAGTAATCACAGAAATATTTCTGGTAAAAACTAAAAGCGGGATCCTTCAGAGTCGCCCGGTAGTAAAGTTGTGCCCTTTGCCAACGCAATAAGTTTCGTTACATTAATAATTAATTTTACCGTGCACCAATGTGCAGTATTAGATTTAATTACCGCGTAGAATAGTTAATTGAATATTCTTATTTATAATAGAGAGTCGCAACTTTAGAGTTCTCATAACCTTTGGTAGAGTTGTGATGATCTGAAACTTATTTTACTTCTCCTTTGTGTTTCGAAAGTGGGAACTTTCAAGCCGGGAAAAATGGTTACGCTTCCTAATTTATATTTCATATTTTATTACATCACCATAGGGTGATTGAGAGGCATTGGTATACTAGTTCCAATTTATTAAATAAGTGTCATCTATCGTTGTTTTGGTGATATTCCGCGCCGTGCCGCTACGGTCAGTCGTTACGCCGCAGCCACCGATGGCCGCCGGCGATGGTGGCCAGTCTCTTAGCAACCATGGGTTGTGTGGCATACACTAAAATTAATGTAAATAAATGTGGCAGCACTTTCAATGTTTACATCTATTCATTATTAGATCTGCACCAGCAGTGTACGGACGTCTGATTGAGTGCTGCCACTTACTGATAAACCTGATTGTTTTATTATAAAAACCAAACCCTAATTAGTGTTACTAGTGAACACCACATTGGCGACGAGTGTAAGCGCAGTAAGTAAAGTGATTAAATCAAATAGTGTCCCACTTACAAAAATTTGGTCAGCAATAAAAATATTATTTTATTGAATGAGTTCTGAAAAAAAAAGATAAAATGAGTAAGGGTGATTTGCAGTAATAGTAATATATGTGAAATTTAATAGAAATTAATAGAATGTTTATTTTTATAATTATCTGCCTATCTATGAGCGATCTGCGTCGGCGATAAGCTGAGGGATGTGCTGCTTAGATCGATGAAATCATTACTTCACTTATTTAAATAAACAAAACCGTGTTCCGAAATGTGGTAATGAAATTAAAATAAATTCTACATTTCGATAGCAAGGAAAACTCAAATCCGGTTGCAAATATAGCGATGGAACTTTGCCAACGTACTTATGTAGTCATAAAACGATCCATTGCACTCAACAATAATCACCAATAAACAAATCAAAACTATCTATTTTTCTAAACGATATATTTCTCAACCATTATTTGTTACTTACGAAACGAAACCAAAGCTGTTGTCACAACGCTATAAATCCCCGCAAACTATAACATACTTGAAGTTGTCAACGTAGCTGGTTGAAGTGAATAAGCCAGACAAAGCGTTTTGATGCGTGCGAGTAGGAGAGCTATACTCTTCGGGCTGGATGTTTAGTTGAATTGCACAATGCAAAAATAAAGCTTATTCCTAAGTAACTTAGGACGATTTTATATTATGTAAAATTTCGTTTTGAACTTTGACTTCGTCGTATACTTTGCGAGTGTAACCTGCGACAAATTTATTACGAATTTCGATTTACTATCTTGATTTGTACTAGCAATCACAGAAATGCAATATTAATAGCATGACGTGGAATCTAGCCAGCCCTAAGCCTGGTAAAGTTCGAAGGGAACTTCGTCGTATACTAGTACGAAGTGAAGTTCATCGTATACTATAATTATCGTTTGGTAAACGTGTTTGGTAATCCGTAAGGTAACACATTAAACTTTTAGAAATAGATAGTTGCCAAAATAGATAGTTTTGTCAAAGGTTGATCAACGATCAACAGTTTCGTTACGTTATTTGAAAAAACGATAACGACAAATCAATTGCCAATTCTATCAAAACGAATTATTGGATCAAAAATAAAAGCACCACGAGTCATCGTGGTAGAAAATAAATGAGGACGACACATCAATTGCCAATTCTATCGAAAGATATTATTGGACCAATATTAAAACTTCCAATCATGGTCGAAAAAGAAATGATGTCAATTCTGTCGGAAGACATTATTGGATCTAAAACAATCTATATAAAAGTTCCAAAGTTTAATCATTGTCGAAAAGAAATGATGTCAATTCTGTCGAAAGACACTATTGGATCTAAAATAAAAGTCCCAATGATTAACCTGTGGTCGAAATATGATGTCAATCATATCAAAAGTTCCAGTGGTTAAATAGAGGTCAAAAAAAAAAAAAATATTGATTGCAATTCTGTCGAAAGACATTATTGGATCTAAAATAAAAGTGCCAATTATTTAACCGTGGTCGAAATAAATGATGTCAATCATATCAAAAGATATTATTGGATCTAAAATAAAATGACGTTGATCATTAATACATGTTAATTTTATCAAAAGATATCATTAACAAACATAAAAAAGGATGAGTTCCACTTCGAAGTTAGGTGACACATAGGTATTACTTTATTGTTATACTAAATAAGTGTCATGAATTTTGTTAAGGCTAAATAATAACATAATCGAATGCATTGTGTACTAGCTATCCCCATCAAACAAAAAATAAAATCAACAAAAATTAACCGTTTCCTGAGATGACATATTGGGACTCGAGTTAACTGGCAGTCTGGCACTTAAAAGGTACTTAAGGGACTTTTTGTGCAGCTTGCTAGGTAGAGTTTGTTTATTTAAACATTCCTATGTAAACAAAGCCACACTGAGCTCTTGTTATGAGTAGAACACAATCAGTTCAAAGTAAAAATATATTCGTTTGTTAATTTTATAATTAGCATTTTGATTATATAAAATGAAATCAATAATGCTAGAAGTTTATTCGAATGGAGCTAATGCATGCAGTAGAACATTAAGTTTTGTCAATCTCAATGTAAGTAGAAATGACATAATATATCAGTGAGTGTAAACTAGCCTGAATATAAATAAAAATACAAGTTGTCCTACTCAATACACTTCTAATTGAACAATGAGTTGTTATTATGTACAAAATGCTACGTCTAATCTCTGCTGTATGATTGACACATTCTCTATTGTAGGACGCGCTCAAAGTACAAATATGCGAACCTACTTATAATTTGATTACATTACAGCAAAAGCAAACATTAAGAGTCAGAAAAACGTAGTCAGAGCCAAAATACAACAAGTACTTGCCATAATAAAATTGATAAATGAACAAGAAGTATAACCTCTCTTGTTGATGTGGCAATAAAATCACAAACGTAATACCTAACGGTTTCTGCTGTTCAATGTAAAGATACTTTGGCACTTAAAACTTAGTGCAGTAAACTGCACCTGAGTTAACGCAAAGATTATGCTGAGTTACCTATGCCTAGTACAATGAATGCAAACAGAATAAAAGGTGTTTTCTAATGTTATTCCAAGAAACACTACAAAACAAGGGCCAGTAAAAGAAAAAGCCCAACCTCTTGTCAAATGACAAGATAATGAAAGCTTAAATAAGAAGCTAATAAAGTCCACTTTTCTAGAATATATTTTTCAAGTCAATGACTATGCAATTAATTACAAACTTGCATGTGCAAGGCTTATTGTCTGCATGATAAGACGATAAAACTGGCTCTAAATGATTAGTAGCAAAAAATAATCTTTTGAGTAAAAGGTGCCATTTCCCTTAATTTACTAAAAAAGGTTTTGGTCTGAATTTCACTGAAAATAAACAAATTTCCAAATTCAAAAAGGTTTATCTAGAGATCTCTATTTTCAAAACAGTTCCATCAGTTTGGTACTAGGAATAAAGCTGCAATTTCCGTTAATGTACTAAAACAAGATTGTGGCCTGAATTCCATAGATAATAAACAAATTTCCAATTTCACATATTTCAATCTAGAGATCTCACTTTTCAAAAAATAAAAAATCTCAGCTTCATAGTTGAGTCCCACTTCCTGGAATGAAAGGTAAAAACAAAAGACGAACTACAGACATTCATCATGGAACCTGTAAATAAAACTATAAGATAGGGGTTCTCCAAAGATGCTTGTCTTAGAGCCTGATGATGATATGTTTGTAATTTGGACAAACACAGCCTTAGATAAATTATAATACTAAGGTAGTGTTGCTAAGAAACTCCCAACTCCTAAATTTGGTAAAGCAATATGTTTCTATAAAGTAATTATCAAAAACGCTTTTCATCACGACTATATCAAAAACAGTTAAGAAGTCAATTGGCACTCTGTGCTTTACCGACACAAAAACCATTATTGGTTGGCGCAAGAGTTGTAAAACTTTATAAAAAACATAGTTGTCTTCAAAAAATGTAATAAATATGATGAAAAAATAATAATTTAGAATTATTGTCAAACGCGCACGTCAGCTACTGCGATTGATCGAATCCTGTAGAAGTTTTAGTTTGTCTTTGAGAAACAATTGTCTATGGTGTTGATGGTAGCAACTGTCGTATGATTCAAATATAAGAATTATGGTGAACGTTATAAAAATAGTTTTATTGTAGAAGAAAGGAATATGGTGTCTTCCATGTATTATTAGGAATTCAACAGGTTATGGGCCGCCCCATATTCCTTAAATTGGTGAATTTGACGGTTTGGCAATATTATATTTTTTATTTTTTTACTTTTCTTGTACTAGAAATAAAGGATGGCTAACATGAAGTCTCAAGACGTGATACGTCGGTTGGAAGACGGCGATAATTTTCATAATTGGAAATTTAGATTGGAGCTGGTGCTAGAGGAGAAAGGTTTTGATGACATCGTGACGTGTGTGGTTGTGAAAGACAAGAAGAGAGATGCAGAAGCACGGTCTTTAATAGTGCAAAATATTGGAGACAAATTTTTAGACATCGTAAAAGGATGCAAAAGTTCAAAAGAAATGTTGGATTCGTTGGATAATTTTTTTACAAGGAAAAGTGTCATGAACAAATTTCATTTAAAGAAAAAGTTGATTGACTTGAAATGTGACAGTAATGTAAAACTTCAAGATTTCTTTTTGAAATTTGATAAGTTAATTAGTGACAATGAAATAATGTCAAAAATAGAAGAGTCTGATAAAGTTATATATCTGTTGCGAGCATTACCAGAAAAATTTTGCAATGTGATAACAGCTTTAGATACAATAAGCGAAGGCTTGACTTTGGAGAAAACAAAGGCAACTTTATTAGATGCGGAAATAAGACTGGATGATAAAGATGTAGTCAACACAAACCAAGATAATGCATTTAACATAGTTTGCTGGTATTGTCATGAGATAGGGCATAAGGCAATATATTGTCGGAACCAAGCAAAGCGTGGAAGAGATACTTCTAAACGTGGAGTACCCATGCGGCGTGTAGAATTTCACAGACGTGGTCATGGCAGAGTACAGGGCCGCGGTGGTACCAGTAGAGCAAATACATCCGACTGCACTCATATGGGCTTTGATGAAAGTAATGATGAAATAGGTTGTATGATTGACAGAACAGAGTTCAATTTAACATGTAAGGTTTCCACTAATAATTGTATTTCTTTCATAATAGATTCTGGTGCATCACAAAATTTTATATCTGACTATTATATACCATATATGACTAATATAAAACAGTTAGAGCATCCCATACATATAAATACGGCAAATGGTGAAAAGTTAATTTCATATTATAGTGGTAATTTGCCTATCAAATGTGACAATGTTCGGATTACTATCGTAGGGTTTGTTGTGCCTAATTTAGCCTATAATTTGCTATCAGTAAGGAAACTTCTTGAAAAACCATCTAACGAAATAATATTTAGAAATGAATATGCAAAAATTTCATTTTTCAATGGCTCTACTATTTGGGCTTACAATAATGGGAAACTTTACATTTTACAGGGTGAAATCTTAGCAGAGGATGGAGCCGCAGCTATACAATCAGCAAACGGCATGTTGTGGCATAGACGTTTAGGACATACTAGCTCTAAAATATTACAAAGGTTGAAGTTACCACTTAACAACAAAGTATGTAACGCATGTATGAAAGGTAAGGCAACTAGGTTACCATTCAAAAATTTAGAGCGACCACGTTCACTTCAGATCTTGGAGCTAATACATAGTGATATAGCGGGTCCATCCAATATTCCAACTATACAAGGTGAAGTTTATTTCCAAACTGTCATTGACGACTACTCACACTTCTGTGTAGTTTTCTTGCTGAAGAGGAAAGCTGAAGCTACCGAAAATATTATTAATTATATACATAGATATGAGAATGAATTTGAGAAAGCGGTTAAAAGAATAAGATGTGACAATGGGGGTGAATACACTTGCAATAAATTACGTCAATTTTGTAATGAAAAGGGTATATTCATGGAACATAGTTTACCATATTCGCCAGCTAGCAATGGCGTTGCCGAACGAATGAATCGCAGCTTATACAATAAAGCAAGAACTATGCTTAGCGAAACCAATTTACCAAAGACTTTGTGGGGAGAAGCTATAAGATGTGCAGCTTATCAGTTAAACCGTTGTACCTCATCAGCTATCAATTTTAAACAAGAGACTTAAGCAAACTTCGTGTTTTTGGTGCAAAAGCGTGGGCGTGTATAGTACCAAAGCCTGACAAATTGTCAGAAAGAGCACGTGAAACTAGAATGGTCGGCTATAATAGGACAGGATATAACTTATGGGACTATAAAGAAAATAAAATTATTGTGTCACGAGATGTGAGATTTGATGAAGATGATATTGTTTATAATGAAAACGATAAACTAACAAACGGAACTGAGTGGCAAAGAGTTAGAGTAACCGAAATAAATCAAGAACCTGTACATAATAATGTAGAAACCAGAGAAGAGGTTATTGTTGATAATACTAATATTGAACAGGAAACGATGAGGAACGAACCATATGAAATTTTTGAGGATTGTGTGGAAGAAAATATTATTGATAGACGAGATAGTATGAACGGATATGAAAATGTGATAAAAACAAGATGTGGCAGAATAGTTAAGCCTCCAAAAAGATTTGAAGATTTTGAAGCACATTTAGCATATTGTTTGTGTACGGGTGATCCAAGCTCGTATAAAGAAGCAATCGAAAAAGGTCAAGGGTGGCAAGAAGCGATAGATAAAGAACTAAATTCTCTTAAAAGTTTAGGAACTTGGGAAGAATCTGAATTGCCTAAAGATAAGAGGGCTATAGATACAAAATGGATTTTTACTACTAAACAAGATGGAACGAAGAAGGCGAGATTAGTGGTGAAAGGATTTCAAGAGGAAACATTATTTAATGTATATTTACCAGTCGCACGTATGCCTACTATTCGTATGATGCTGAGCCAAGCTGTACAAAATGATATGTATATGAAACAATTAGATGTGCCAACGGCATTCTTAAACGGTTTTCTAAAAGAAGACGTTTATATAAAACCTCCCTTAGGTGTCAATCTCGGAAAAGGTGTAGTTTTGAAATTAAAGCGATCTTTATATGGATTAAAACAAGCGCCTAAATGTTGGAATGAAAGACTACATGGTTTTTTGGTTGATAAAGGATTTGTTCAATCAAAACATGATTTTTGTTTATATGTTTTGGAAGATGTATTTTTATTGGTTTATGTTGACGACATGATTTTAATGTCAAAAAGTGAGATAAATTTAAAGAAAGCACATGACTTTTTAAAAATTGAATTTAATGTTAAAGATCTTGGAGAAGTCAGTAATTATTTGGGGCTGCACATAGTGAGAACGCCAGAAATGATGTTAATTAACCAAGAGTCAGCCATAGATAGAATACTTGGCAAATTTAATATGACTGACTGCAAAGGAGCTGAGACTCCAATGGAAACAAATTTCGCAAAAGATTATAATGAAGCAATCATCTTGGACAAGCCGTATCGTGAGCTAATAGGTTGTTCTATATATATCTACTTCAAGCAGACCTGATATTTGTTTTTCTGTGTCATTTCTAAGTCGTTTTTTGGATAAGCCTACTATATCACTGTGGAAAGCAGCTAAGCGTGTATTGCGTTACTTAAAACAAACTAAGTCAAAGTCTCTTATATATAAACGGGATAGCAATTGTCGTCTTGTTGGTTATTCTGATGCTGACTGGGCTGGTGACAGAACTGACAGAAAAAGTGTTAGTGGATCTGTAGTCTACTACGGTAATAATTTATTATCCTGGTTCTGTAAAAAACAAAACGTTGTTGCGTTGTCAACTGCCGAAGCTGAATTTATAGCTGCTGCTTTAGCGTCTGCAGAGTTAGTTTATTTGAAAGGTTTGCTACAAGATTTTAACCGCACTTCAGATTCATATTCAAATGTTGATAATCAAAGTGCGATTAAAATGATAGAATCGAATGAAAACAGTAAGAGGTCAAAGCACATTGATATTAAATACCACTATATAAAAGATCTGTTTAGTAAAAAAGAAGTAATTGTGAAATATGTGAGCACGAATGAAAATGTAGCAGATGTATTAACTAAGGCTTTAGTGAGACAAAAACACAATTATTTTGTAGAAAGGCTCGGTTTAAATTAAAGTTTTATTTTTTATTGGTTATGAATTTCAATTTTAAGAATGATTATAATATTTTTTAAATTATTGATTCTTTAAATTGCGGGGGAAAGGTAAATTATACTTCCTTTTTTTTCTTTACTGTAATTCTGTAATAGTGTATGATTTATTTTGTGGATTTTAAGTACTGTTTTTTATGTAATTAATTATTATAAATGCTTATGTTTGTTTCTATTTTATCAATTTGAATTTTATGGAAAATTTTAATTGAGGGGGCATGTAGAAGTTTTAGTTTGTCTTTGAGAAACAATTGTCTATGGTGTTGATGGTAGCAACTGTCGTATGATTCAAATATAAGAATTATGGTGAACGTTATAAAAATAGTTTTATTGTAGAAGAAAGGAATATGGTGTCTTCCATGTATTATTAGGAATTCAACAAATCCAAGTTATGCATCACTTGACTGGCGTTTAATTGTGATGCGTTGATAATACTTTAACCAGTTGGTGAAATCGACGATTACACACACAGATCATAGTCTATCTTTTGTTTCTATGATCTGTGGTTACACACAAACGCTTAAGTAATTGGAAACTAATAAAGTAATGGAGTTTTCCGGATCAATTTTGTTTGAAAGTGGATCCTTAATGTCACAACTATAAAATCAATCTATAGTTTTGAAACTTAAATATTGTGTCTCTATAATGACATGACTCAAAAGTTGTATTGCACCCAAGTAGTTGCTGACACCAATACTGACTTATTACTTTAGTGACTAATAATTCAGTTCGACAAACAGAAACAGTTCATTTCATTCCTTTGGAAACTAAAGTTTGACAGTGTACTGTCAGATTAAAAACGAGACGATATGCTTTAAAAAAAAAAAAAGAATTATGAAACTGATTCATTAGGTCATACTCGTATGAACAAAGACCTAATTTAATAAGGAGTCCAGATTGTTTATATATGAAATATGTTTTGCAGTCATAAGGACTACTAATGTAAACTCTAAATATTTTACATATCGAAGTTGTGAAATTTCTAGACAAAACACAATAATACACAATAGTGTACTGAAATATATTTCAAAAGCCGTAAATCGTAAAAGTAAAACATCTAACAACGGCACATAATTATGTTATTCGTTATTAAAATAACATGTAAGAACGGCTGATATATCTGTTATTAGTTATTCAATACATGCTGTATCAAACGAGGCATAGTTATTTTTTCAATAATGGCTGTAGTAAAAAAAAAAATTAAAACAGGCATTTTGCACGAGGGTCATATTCAAAATAATTGTAAGTTACTGATAGGAAACAAATATGAATATTATTTTATTGTAACAGAAAAATAACAGAAAGGAATTATTAGGGCAAGTTTAAATAGCATACATTTGTAAAATAAATAATTAACATTGATCTAATTGAAACACCTGGGATAGTAGAATACCATCACCACTATCACTACCTATACATACTTCAAATAAAAAGAAAAAAAAAAGTTTTGGCTAACCTGCGGTGCAGTAAGTTGAATAATATTTTATTATCATTAATTCATATATGACACTATGTAAATAACGCCTAATCATTCATATCTGTTACGTAACAGAAAAAAGTGATGGATAAAATAACGTATATGAATTAATTGCACGTGTCTAACCTACAAATCTATTTATTTCCACATAATACGAATATTTTATATTTATAACAATTAGCACAATACAGTTATTTCCTAGTATGGGTAATAAAACAGTAAACTTACTTACCGCTATTTTAAACGTCTCACATTAAATATTTACTTTTAAAAGTCTAATTTTCTTCGACAACGAAACGAGCTGAGAAACTATATTGAACAAAATGGCCGATCATTTATTTTTACGTCGTGTAGTGACAGGTAGTGGACTAATTTTGCCAGTATATCAAATTTCTTTATTACCATGGAAATAATGTTAAAATAGCATAACAGAGAAGAATAACAGATATGTGTAAAATCAGGAGACTCATTAATAAATTAAATTTGAAGAACAATAAATAGTATTTTATATTTTGTTTAGTGAAGTGTTGAAAGTTTAAACAGTATTCTCTGAATATAGTTTTTTTTTTAACCTTTGTGTAATAGTTAATAATTAAATTATTTTTTTTAGTTAACAGTCAAAGACGTGGACATTGAGTACTTGTATGAAACGGAATCTACGCAATGTTTGGTTTCATTTTTTTTAATGAATTGTTTAGCTATATCAAATGTTTCGTTGTTTTTTATTAAATTCAAATAAACATTTAATCTGTTTGTTTATGAAATTCTAGTCAGTTGTATCTCGTTATAAAAATAATTGGGTTGGACACTATGACAGTAGCATTATTACAATTATTTTGAATATGACCCACGAGTCAGTCATCAGTCAATACGAAAAGCAGACTGGAATGATAACTAGTGAATGAAGACCACCTCAGATATTAATCTACGACCCAACGTGGTTCTCAAAAAATTTATATGATTTGATCATCAGACATAAACCTACATGGTTCTCAATTCTCATATGATTTGACCATTTTATTATTCATTAAGGATTTTAAAAGTGACTGTGACCTCTGAGTTTGTTTCGGTGTTTCTTCTCAGAGTAGTCTTCTAGGAAATACCGGCCTCATCTAGTTTAAGTTTAAAAAAAATTGTCATGTAAAAGCTTCGATCACTATTTGTGTTATTTTTAACCAATTTACTAAAATAAGTATCTTTTATAAAGAAAAAAAAAATAACCTGTAGGCCCTAGGCCGTAGGATTATCGATCAAGAAGCGATGCTTCGTAAGACTTTAAATAAAACACTGTATTGCTAAAACCATATTATATCTGTAAGATTAGTGTGAATTAAAATTAATGCAAAGCCTGTAGGATTATCGATCACGAAGCGATGTTTCGTAAGACTTTAAATAAAACACTGTATAGCTAAAACCATTTTATATCTGTAAGATTAGTGTGAATTAAAAAATAAAGCAAATACTAGATAGCTAAATATTTCTATAATCATAATAAGGTTATTATAACTACTTTAATCTAACCGAATGTTTTAATACATTACAAACATAGCAATTTGTGCCTAAAACGCAAATAATTTTAAAATGCTAAATATTGTAAATTGTACTTTAAGACTTAATTATTGTCTACATGCAAAATAATGTAATTGCACTTGAAAACTAATTAATATTATAAAAAGGAAGAGATGTGGCATACACTAAAATTAATGTAAATAAAAGTGGCAGCACTTTCAATGTTTACATCTATTCATTATTAGATCTGCACCAGCAGTGTACGGACGTCTGATTGAGTGCTGCCACTTACTGATAAACCTGATTGTTTTATTATAAAAACCAAACCCTAATTAGTGTTACTAGTGAACACCACAGGTTGAGTGCGTTCATCACGCATTCTCTCGCCCAAAACTCTTAATTGAACCTACATGGAAAGTGTTATCTGTATTACCTAGACCTACTGTGTTGTGTACCGCTGGCCAGCATAGTGTACCTAGTCTGTGAGCTGAACTTCTCGAACGTGGCATCTGCATCTGCATGGGAATCGCTGTTTCAGAGGTATGTGGCATAATTAGTAAATTGAACTTTATCCATTGCCTTTCGTCTCATCTGCGTACTTTTCTCCTTCAATTTAGCACTGCTGAATCAGCAATTATAGCCTAGATTACTCTAATAATTTAGGTTCAATCGCGTGTGATTTTACTAGTAATCTTCTAGAGGTTATACGCACCAGTTACATTCCTATTTGTTAAAATAAAGTGTACAACTCACAACTTAATATTGTCACTCCGGGATAGAAGGTTACAGTTTTGTATTGAAAATATTTATTTTTTATTTTTGTATACAATATAGGTTTGGTGCAGACTAAATAGTCTTCCCTAATTGTATTTAATTGAATCATAGTTATTGTTGGACCTTGAACCTACTTGGTTTGGTAAGTTTGTTTACATTATAAACATACTCAGTGCCCGCTACAGAAGTTATTGTTGTAAAGTATATTGTTGCCAATTATATAAGAAAAAGAAAATTGGTTAGTTTGTTTGATATTGACAGTAATATTCTAATTGATTGAAGTTAAAGTCATTGTTTTTAACTATTAAAGTAAATTGAATATTGAACTTCTATTGTAAAATCAACCTACCCACTTTTGTGTTGATAATTTTTGTTTTTTAGAATACCCTCTTGTGTGTTGATAATTTATTTTCTTGAGGTACCCACTTTTTTTTTGATAAAATTTGATTTGACCTTAGATGCCTGCGGTGAGCTCCTGGGGGTCGTTCGTCAATCAAAAAGCTGTCAAATCGTTGACAGCCCACTGACATGGTGTTGCAATTAAATATTAAAAATCGGGACGAAACGTCCCCCCGTCTAGTGTGATGTCTCCCCTCTCGAAGAAAATGATCCCGTTACTAAAATATCCATTCGGACGGGAATCAATAAAATATTTGAAGGTCCTTTGTACTGCCCCATCGATGTTGAATTTTTTCCTTTGCAAGAAGTTATCCAAATTTCGAAATAATGGTAATCTATTGGAGCAAGGTCCGGGGAGTACGGTGGATGTCTTAGACATTCCAATTGAAGCTACTCTAATTTGGTAGCCGTCTGTTGTGCAGTGTGTGGTCTAGCGTTATCCTGAAGCAGCAGTGGCCTAGAGCGATTGACCAGCCTCGGCTGGATAGCAGCTAGCTTTTCCATCATGGTTTGCAGTTGCTGACAATAGTTATCCGCCGTAATCGTCTGGCCAGATTTAAGAAAGCTGTAGTCAGAAACACAAGTGGTCAAAATCGCATTTCATCATCAATGTAGACTCGTAACTTGTCAAAAACTGAACTAGACAGACACGCAGTTCGGCAGACACGAAACAAGACAGATACGCATTTTTCAGATATTTGAGACCATCCACCCAGATTGCCTCTTTGCGGAATCTTCGCGTCTGAATACTGATGGCACGCGGCCCTCTCCTTCTGCTGTTCGATGTGAGACGAGTATGTCGGACATTCGCATCCATCAGAGAGAGGTCTGTAGGATGCTGCGAAACCTTGACGTGAACAAGGCTAGTGGCCCGGACGGGATACCAGCAATTATACTTAAAACTTGTGCGTCTAAATTGTCTCCGACCTTGACACGCCTTTATCGCCTTTCGATGGTGAATTGAAAAGTGCCGAAGGCTTGGCAGCAAGCTAACGTTCAGCCCGTGCCCAAGAAGGGTAGTCGAGCGGACCCGCACAACTACAGACCCATATCAGTAACGTCCATCCTCTGTAAGAGTATGGAACGTGTATTGAATAATAATCTCCTGGCATACCTAGAAGACAACGACCTCCTTAGTGATCGTCAATACGGCTTCCGCCGAAACCGGTCAACTGGGGATCTTCTAGCGTATGCCATTCACATCTGGAGTGAGGCCATAGAGAAGCACGGGGAGGCGCTTGCTGTTTCCCTTGATATATCGAAGGCCTTTGACAGGGTCTGGCACGAGAGCCTTATTGGTAAGCTTCCTTCCTTAGGTCCGCCTAGTGGTCTGTGTGACTGGATTGCAGACTTCCTGAGGGATCGGTCCATCCGAGTGGTTATCGATGGCTACTCGTCCGGTCAGTTAGGTATTAACGCCGGAGTCCCTCAGGGGTCAGTGCTCTCGGCAACATTGTTCTTGCTGCACATTAATGACCTGCTAAAACCCGGAACCTTTGGGTATGCAGACGATAGCACTGTTGCTGAGAGATACGTGTATGGCGCACGGGCTACTGGGCCTCAAGTCTGGTCTCTTCGGGAGGCCATGGTTGAGCGCTTGAACCTGTCTTTGGAGGCAATCTCCGAATGGGGCAATGCCAATCTAGTCAGTTTCAATGCTGTTAAGACCCAGGCGTGTCTTTTTCCCGCAAAAAAGAGCCAATTCCACCCGGCTCCATCCTTCCGTGGTGTAACCGTGCTGATAACGGACCATCTCGACCTTCTTGGTGTTACGTTAACATCGACCCTCAATTTTCGTACATTCATTAAGACAAAGGCTCAATTGGCTGCAAAAAAGTTGGGGATCCTTGCGAAGGTGAGACGGTATCACGCCTGAACAGCTGCTCAACTTGTATAAAGCGCAAGTTCGGTCATGCATGGAATATTGCTCTCACCTCTGGGATGGATCTGCCAAATACCAGCTTGATGCACTTGAGTCGATTGACAGACAGGCCAAAAGGCTTATTGGCAACGATGCACTGGTCGCCTCAGAGCTCCAGAGCCTCGAACATCGTCGCCGAGTTGCCAGTTTGCCGGTTTTTTTCGGTTACATTTCGAGGAGTGTGCGACGGAACTGCACAATTTGATTCCGCCTAGCCCTTTCCATCATCGGACTACAAAACTTACGGCAATGTGCCATCAGTACGTGGTGGATATCCCAACCATACGCACAAAGCGTTTTGAAAATACTTTTATTGTGCGTACAGCTAAGGAGTGGAATTCTCTGCCGGCGTCCTTGTTTCCTGAAAGCTACAACTAAGGGGCCTTCAAGTCAAGAGTGAATAGGTTACTTCTAGGCAAGCATGCTCCACCTTCGACCATATCATCACTTAACATCAGGCGAGATAGTGGTCAAACGCGAGCCTATAATGAAAAAAAAGACGTGTGGCACTCGGGGACTGCCGCGGTAAAGCTATTGCATAGCATATATTCTAGATCCGGTCCTGGAAAATGCGTCTGAATGTCGAATTGTATAGAGTTGCAAAACCACAATATTTTAATTTTATTTTTTTAAATATTAATTATTTTTTTCTTTTTTCTTTTCACTATTTTTCTTTTTTCCAAACCCCCATTTATTTCCGATTAATAATTCTAAAAAACAAAACAACAATATAAAGTGACCCTTATTCACATTGAAATAAGGTCGCTTTTCTTTGATAAGCAAAAGTGACTCTTATTCACATAGAAATAAGGTCGCTTTTCTTTGATAAGCAAAAGTGACCCTTATTCTCATTAGCATAAGGTCCACATTGATCACCATTGTCACAGAAACAGCTCAGAGAGACCGATAAAAGGAAAAAAATTACGACCAACAAAAATTTTAAAACCCTCATATCTCAGAAACGGTTGGAGTTAGCGCATTTCTGACAAAAAAATTGCCCCCCTGCCGCCCGCTACTTCATCCAGGAGAACAAGGAGGGTTTACCCCCCGCCCCTAAACCATTTACCTCCCCCCGCAATTTTTTTTTATTCTAAAAATACCAACACGGAAATCTAAAATACGTGCAACAAACCTTCCAGTAGCCCACCCACCCTGCCCCTCACGGCTCACATTCCTCAGAATTCAAAAACCTTATAAAAAGTCAAAGTATCACCGCTGTGCCGGTCGGAGTGCGGGGTGTTAGGTTATTTTCGTTACGGAATTTCTGGATTCGGTCTCCACGCTCAAGGCCCGCGATAGAAGCTATGCAAAAGCTTAAAAAAAAAATAGTCACAAAATTAAGTACATATTTCTTAATCACGGCGATAGATAGCGCTAGCACTGCAATGAGTGGTTCTACTACAAAAATTGAATAATGATAACCGTAGCGTTGTACCCGAAGCAACAAAGAAAATGGATAAATAAAATGAAATTAAATGCGACCAATTATTATTTACTTACTACTACTACTTACTCGCGATCGACTCGGACTCTGTCACTTTGTGCTGTTTGCTCTAGCTAGTTCAAAACTATATTTAAATTATCATTATTGAAAATTTAAAAATAACCATTCAAAGACGGGTGTTTTCATGTCAGTTGCAAGACAATATAATACATGACAGGAGCCACAAAGACGTATTTAAATTAGCCGCAAAGCTAAGAAAAATAATTATGATATATAATAATAAATAATACAATACTTTCCTGTTTGTGTCCGCTTCTCACAGACTGACTAACACAGAATAGGTTAGGTGTAAACAGAAATATATGAGGACTCTGCACCTATTTAAAAGCAAACTCCTTGCCAATAATAAGATTAGTAATAGAAAACTACTTCCTTTTTGAAGGTAATTGAAATGCAAACATATATAAAATAAATGAAGATGTTTTTGATAAGCTTTGATTGTCAATTCTAGAGAAGCCACGTTGTTGCTAAAATATATGATTTAAAAGTAATGTCTAAGTATTTTGTTAGCTCCCTGAGCTACCTCTCTCACATTTTGATGGAGGCGCCGGGTAGTCTATAATCCCGGTAAGAATAGAATATATTTACGATATCAATACGATAGGTAAGTAAAAAACTAAGAAGAAAGTGTTATAAGGACAGCATAGTCAGTAATATTCAGTAGGAGCAGTAGCTTAGTTGCGAGACTAAGCGGACGTGTTTATTTATATATGTGTTTGAAATATCTATTGACAATTGCAAAAATAATAATATAAATAATTATTTGCGGCGTCAGTTAAAATCAAAGTTAAGTGTGTCACGTGTGACTTGTAGGTTTCTTCCGATTTTGTGTGCAAAATGAACTAAATATTTTCTATCTAAATTATACAAAGTGTTGCGGGTATGTCTACCCCAGGATCGAGCCCGTTTGGTCTTAACCAACTACTAAGACGAAGTCCTCCGCCGACCCCTATCCACGAAGTGCCCCCGAGACATCCAAATCCACCAGCACCTGCGGAGAATGAGTTGCCGAGTGAAGTCATCAGCATGCCAGAGATCCAGAAATGGTTAGTATCAAACGACAGCATTCTGAACGAAGTTTGCACTATTGTCGGTGATGGAAAAATGAACTCGGACCAGAAACTCCATGTCTCAACTTTTTGCCGAAAGGTCTCAAGTGGGACTTCTCAGATGGCTGTCCTTTTCCAATCACTGAAGCAGAAAATGATCCAGAGCCACAGTACCGTCCAGCACCTTCAACGTCAGCAGAACATGGTGAACTCTCTGGAACAGTTCAAAGAAGATTTTGAAACAAAGCTGAACCCCTCATCTTCTTATGCTAGCATGGTGAAGAAAGGCTCCGACAACTTCGTCCGTCCTGCTAACCTAAGCTCTATCGCCATATATCCCAGTGATAAAACAAAAACGAGTGACGACACCAAGTCACTCGTTCAAAAGTTGATTTCTCCCGAACAACTGAAGATCCAAGTCCGTGGCCTGAAGAAAGTAAAAAATGGAGGCGTACTGATTAGCACGGAAAACAAAGGCGACATAGAAAAACTAAAAAAATCGGAGAATATTATTTCTTCAGACCTTATAATAGAAGAACCATCTAAACGACGCCCTAGGGTCGCAGTTATTGGTGTTCCCGTCGCCCTTACTGAGAAAGAAGTATTTGACTGTATTTTTGAGCAAAATCTGTAAGACAAATTGCCGAATACAAGTCGAGAGACCTTCCTTAAGAACATCAAATTGAGCCATAAATCGGGTAAAAAGGGCCTACCAAACCAAAGCCGAATATTTATTAACTGGACTTCATGCCCTATTAGAGATTTCACAATTGTCACAAGGTGCTTCAATTGCCAGCAGTTTGGCCACGCAGCCAAGTTTTGCCGTGAAAGCAGTCCTACGTGCGGCCACTGTGGAGAAATTGGACACTCCTTGAAGGAATGCAGCAGCAAATCTTCCCCCTCTCAATGAGCGACGTGCAAACGGTTTAAGAGCAAATGTGACCACTCAACCGGTGATGTAAGTTGTCCAGCAAATTACGTTTACCACAGCCGGGAGAGTGGAAAGAAACCCGAAATGATTCTAAACTTTTAATTATTAAAGTTAATTATAATTAATTATCCTAGAAGTGTCTATTCCAAGTCGAGGTTGGATCATGGAATGGTTACAACTACTAACTACAACTAGTTAACCTACGAATGTCCATTCCAAGCCGATGTTAGGACATGGAATGGTTACAATAATTAAATAGACTAACTAAAACTAACTAGCCTACGAGAATCCATCCTACACGATGTAGGAATATGGAATGCTTCTTTCTTACGAGAGATGCTCTTAAATATTAGTTCGGCATTGATCGATTCCTTGACGTCATGGCTGGATCGGTTCCAAGGTAATTGCACAGTCAGCAACTTCCTATGTTTATGCTCCGTACGTTTCTGTGTCAGCGAAAGTCTAGCTACGTGCGTTGACTTCGCGGTAACTGCACTGTCATCAAGGTCTATGTATGTATATTGTCCGCAATGTCAGCAGATTCCTAGGCATACGTAACACCTCCACCCTTAGAACGGCAACTATTTTAGCACATTGAGTGAAAAAGTTGCCGGAGTCTTCTCGGGATCCGAGTTTTTTTTTCAGGATTACGGTAGGAGACTGCTGGTTCTTGTGGTATGACAGGTGTTCTTTTGCGCGTTGCCCATTTGCACTAGTCCCTTAAGATCCACGGAGTACAAATTGATGTGAGTAGTTGACGTAGCTCGTTGCCCAGAATCGAAGGGTATCCTCATGATTTTGCGAGGTTGGCCTTTGATTTCATCGTCGGCATCTGCTATGGTGAACTCTTCAGATTTCAGTCGACATCCATCGGGAGTTGTAACGAAATAACTTCCTTGGAGCGGTGTGTAGTCTTGTTGGTGACAGATAATTTGTACTTTCGTTTGCTGAGGGAATTACAGGATGTGGTGTTGGTCATCGAGTTTCTTCATAGTTTTCTTCATCAGGATAACTGTAGTGGGATGGCAGGAGTCCCGCAGAACTTGATTGGTGATCGACTTCTGGATGCAATCAGATTTGGTGCGGATCTGGTGGGTAACTTCCTTCTCGCACCAGTTTGACTTCGGGCATTCAGCCTCCATGTAAGTGAATGTCAACTCGTTGGTTGCTAGGACTGGGAAGGATAGGATAAGGGCCTATGCGTGTTTTTAGGTACTACGGATAATCTTTACCAACCCACGCTGGGCTCGTGTGATGAATTACGGTCCAATGCCTATCACAGAGGGAACATTAATCTTTATAGGTCGTAACTATTCTTGGGAGCAGAAATAAAATGAAAATTTAAAAACGAAGGATTTGGACCTACGGGAGCTGTCAATTAGATACCGGCTCCTTGAAATTATGGTGCTGGTCTGAAAAGTTGTTAATCAGGGTGGTTCGACTGCCCAACCAACTCTCTGGTACCCCATTAGAGTTACTGGTACACAAAGTGGTTCCAGAAATCTTATTAAGAATTCTGTTTAATGGTCACAAGTTAGAAAATTCGCTTTCGCGTGCAACACTTGGATGATGAATCAAGGATTTTAATAAACCGCGCAAACACGTTAGAGTTACTATGAAAAGCAAGGCCAAGGCGAAGTGCCTTAGAAATGGTATTTGGCTGTGCTGATCCATATCTAAACTAACCAAGTTGCCTAACTCTAGCTTATCTAAAAATATATTTCTACTAATATCTACAGTTCGTCGGTGGGCCTGACGTGATGCAGGTCCCCGCGCACTCGAGTTCCTGGGATGGTAAACCCTGAAGGTTAGGATTTAGGAGGGAGCAACACGAGAATAATTCAAATGTACTTACAGCTATTTCATTTCCGGTTCCTCTCTGCGAATCGATTTCCAGATTCTTCTCTCGGTCTGCAGCAGGTCCGTATGTTCAGGATATCCGGAACGGTGCTTGATAGCCACCCGGGTGACACGAGACGTGATTATCGATGTGTGATGTGTCCCGACGTCTCCCGCGGATACCCTACCGACTGCGCCAATTACGTTTACCACAGCCGGGAGAGTGGAAAGAAACCCGAAATGATTCTAAACTTTTAATTATTAAAGTTAATTATAATTAATTATCCTAGAAGTGTCTATTCCAAGTCGAGGTTGGATCATGGAATGGTTACAACTACTAACTACAACTAGTTAACCTACGAATGTCCATTCCAAGCCGATGTTAGGACATGGAATGGTTACAATAATTAAATAGACTAACTAAAACTAACTAGCCTACGAGAATCCATCCTACACGATGTAGGAATATGGAATGCTTCTTTCTTACGAGAGATGCTCTTAAATATTAGTTCGGCATTGATCGATTCCTTGACGTCATGGCTGGATCGGTTCCAAGGTAATTGCACAGTCAGCAACTTCCTATGTTTATGCTCCGTACGTTTCTGTGTCAGCGAAAGTCTAGCTACGTGCGTTGACTTCGCGGTAACTGCACTGTCATCAAGGTCTATGTATGTATATTGTCCGCAATGTCAGCAGATTCCTAGGCATACGTAACAAGCACGTAAATATGCAGAGACTAATTACATAAACTCAATAGACTATGAGGGCGCCTAAGAGCGCCACAGAATATTCTATTTAGTAGGCACTCACCACCTTTGATTGTATTTCTTCTTAGTTTGTAGTTATCATGAGCGATCAGCTCATCTGTGAACTAGATAGTTTTACTGTGTCTGAATCTAAAACCTGTAATATTGAGGACTGTAAACACCTTCTTCCCTCTGGTGACAAAACTCTTACCTTGTTTACACAAAATATTCGCAGCATTAACCGAAACATGAACGGCTTTGAAGTGCTGTTACAAAGTCTCGACATAAACTGTGATATTATCGTCCTAACGGAATGTTGGTTGTCAAAACAAACAGTCAACTTACCATCTCTGGACGGCTTTTGTTCATACAAAACAGACAGGAACACAAATCAAAACGACGGAGTAGTAGTTTATATTAAAAATAACTTGCGAACTATCATAGAAGAGCCCACCTCCCAAGATAGTAATAGCTTAATAATTAAGATTATGCCCGACACAGTGGTTATGGCTATATATAGGCCCCCTTCTCATAATATCGACGGATTTCTGGTCTCACTTGACACAAACTTAAAAAACTTAAGTTCTTTTAAAAATGTTATACTTATGGGCGATATCAATATTAACATTGCTTCCGAGAAACTCGACACCCATACACATAATTATCTGAATATTTGCTCATCTCATGGACTTTTACCAGCTCACTATCACCCTACACATCAGAGCGGGTCTTGCTTGGACCACATCATTCTAAATCAAAAAATCCATCCAAAACATTTGTAACTAACTCATCGCTTACCGATCATCAAGCTGTACTTACTACTACCAATGTACTAATAACTAGTATAATAGTACTAATACTAATACTACTGTTACTACTAACAATGCAAACAAGTTCACCTAGAAAAAACTGCGAACGTAGCTACACTAAAGTCAATATGACCAACAAGTATACAAGTTCTGATCTTACTAATAGTCGTTTTGGAATTCCACAGGGTAGTATTTTAGGTCCTACATTATTTTTAGTCTACATAAATGACCTATGTAGCCTGCCACTGCAAAATGGTGTCATAATGTCATATGCTGATGACACCGCTCTATTGTTCGCAGCCAAATCAAGAGCTGAGGTTTATGAACATGCTCAGAATGGCTTTAATATGGTGTCTAATTGGCTCAAAAATAATCTTCTAACACTGAATTCAAATAAAACCAAATACATTTTATTTACAATGAGGAATACTAACACACCGCTTACTAACCTAAATATTTACGCGCATAACTGTAACACGTACGCTGACACTGCATGTTCTTGCCCCGCTTTAGTTAAAGCTGACAATGTGAAATATCTAGGTGTCACTATTGATTCCAATCTAAATTTCCGTAAACATATCGAGTTACTATGTACTAGAGTGCGCAAATTAATATATGTTTTTAAGAATTTACGTAACATAGCTGACTTTAAATTAATTAAACAGATTTATTTAGCGTTGTGTCAATCCATTCTTACCTACTGTATAACTTCCTGGGGTGGCGCGGCTAATTCAATTTTACTCCCCCTAGAACGTGCTCAAAGAGCAATTCTAAAGGTTGCTACCTTTCGCCCTTTTCGATTTCCGACACAGCAGCTCTACAAAGCATGTAATGTACTTACGGTACGCCAATTATTTATTTTTCACACAATACTGCAACAGCACATTGCACTTCCCTATGATCCAGTTCCTTCCGACAAGAGACGGAAGGATCTGGTATGCACAATGCCACAGACCAAACATGCTTTTATTAATCGGTTTTATGTATTTTTAGGACCTTTTCTGTATAATAGACTCAACAAGTTACTCGATGTTTATAGCTTAACATATAAAAAATGTTGCTTTACCTTAACAGATTATTTAGGGACACTCAATTACAAAGACACAGAAAAACTTCTAGAAATTGTTGTTTGATTATGATATACCCTCATATCTACTTGTACATACTTAAATTATTTACTTTTTATTTATTTATTTTTAATTTTTTGTTTCTTTTTTGTGTTTTGTACCAATTTATGTATTTTTGTGTTTGTTAATAGGCTAATTTTATTTAATAATTTTATTGACCTAATTATTGCTTTATGTTAAGTGATGGCCTGAAACACAGGTTTGAAAGAACCTATATCAGGCAGGTCCCTACCAAAAAATAGAAATTCTTTTATATAATCTTGCAGTTGTAATAAAATATTGTTGTTATAGTTTACATATAAGCACTATTTATTACATTGCTTTAGAAATATTACTACTGCACCTAATGTACATTTTTGTGAACGTATTTACTTTTTAATAAATTATTCTTATTCTTAAATTATTCTTATAGTTCGCGTGTGTATGGCGAAACAGTGCACGAAAATCTAATCTGCAGAAAGTACCGTGTAATTGTCAGGAAAAACCATTATTTGCATGGGTTCTTTTCGGGCTAATACGAGTTAGACAAACCAATTTTTCGCTTGTATGTAGGGTCACAATGAAACTAATCACGTTATGTATTGGCGAATAACGTAGCTATACGACATTCCACTAAGCGCGTTGTTTTATCTACACGAACAATCGGTCACTGTCGCGGTACGTATATCTCCATAAGTATTATCACAACTTAACCACTCAATCCAACCCGCCATAACCTTACTCGATCCTTCACCGATCTCCCTTCTTCGCGCCAAAAACTAGTGCTTAGTGTTACGTCAAGTTGACATCTGTCAAAGTCATTCGAAACCATGGCACTCATCAGAACGCAATCCTCAGAAGTACCTGACTATCGCAAGGCCGCGAGCATTTAACAATCCTTATATTGGCCCGTCATATCTCACACACCAAAGAAAGTAACATTCCATTTGGATTCGCTCGTCCATTCCTGACATGCATACACTACGATATCATACGGTGTAGACTAGCCGCACAAGATTCTTTAGATCAACCAACAACTCATCATAACATCTGTGGAACGGGCGCACAAGGCCCTTTTCAACCAACCAACTATCCACAGCATTGCATGGACCGGGCGTGCTGGGCCCCTTCGACCACCCACCTACTCTCAGTGTGGCATGGACCGGGCGTACTGGGCCCCTTCGACCATCCACCTGGAAAACGCATGGCGTGGACCGGGCGTGCTGGGCCCCTTCGACTATCCAACTACTCTCAGCGTGGCATGAACCGGGCGTACTGGGCCCCTTCGACCATCCACCTGGACAACGCATAGTGTGGACCGGGCGTGTTGGGCCCCTTCGACTACCCAACTACTCTCAGCGTGGCATGGACCGGGCGTACTGGGCCCCTTCAACCACCCACCTTGACAACGCGTGGCGTGGACCGGGCGTGTAGGGCCCGTTCGACCACCCACCTACTCTCAGCGTGGCATGGACCGGGCGTACTGGGCCCCTTCGACCATCCACCTGGAAAACGCATGGCGTGGACTGGGCGTGCTGGGACCTTTCGACTACCCAACTACTCTCAGCGTGGCATGAACCGGGCGTACTGGGCCCCTTCGACCATCCACCTAATAATAGCGTGGCATGGGCTGGACGAGCTGGGCCCCTTCGACCATCCACCTGTACAACGCTTGGCGTGGACCGGGCGTGCTGGGCCCCTTCGACCATCCACCTGGACAACACGTGGCGTGGACCGGGCGTGCTGGGCCCCTTCGACTACCCACCTAATAACAGCGTGGCATGGACCAGGAGTGCTGGGCTCCTTCGAACATCCATCTGTAAAACGCGTGGCGTGGACCGGGCGTGCTGGGCCCCTTCGACCACCCACCTGTACAACACCAAACTACCTAACGTACCTGGCTCGCAACAGACGTCAGGTTGGTCACGAAGTACCAAGGGTGCCAGATACCTTCCAGATGCTTAACACAGCATACTATGTCACATACTCCAAACAACAGGTCACCAAAGCACCAGAGGCAACAGGCTCCCACCTCCCATCAGACAGCAGGTCGGTCTCGAAGCACCAAGGGTGCACATCAATTACAAATTATAAAAAAGAACCAAAATTTCTGAGGAACTGTTAAAACTGCTCTCGCATTCCAACACGAGTCAATATTAAATTATGCTCATGAGAAATTATACACTTCAACCAGCTGAAGAACTTACTTGGCGCCTAATGTCGTTAAAATGATTTCGTATGGATACAATCGGTTTTATGTGTGTGTTGTTTGCGTTTTGAGTTAGGCCACAATTATTGACTCGATCGAGTAAGTGACAGATGTATACACGTCATATACATCTGTCCCTTACTCGATCTCAAAATAACCTTACTCTAAGAGCTTGTGGTCACCCCCCAGGTGGGTGACTATAACCTCTTAAAGTAAGGTCATTTTGAGAATGCGTAAGAGACAGATGTACCTATATGACTTGTATCTTTACTTGCTTTTCCTTTTACAGTCAAACTATGATAGTTTTGACACGTCAGGTTACGGAGGCAGATCATAGAAATTGTTTTTAGCTTTCTCACCTACTATTTTTATGCTCCTTAAACAATAATTCCTCTCTAATACACCATACCAAAGAAGCGCACGGTCTGTATTATTTTACGAGTAAGTAGTTAAGTTTACTATTATAATAAGCCACGACTTTACCCTTATCTTTTAAAATGGCTTAACTCACGACTATATGGAGTGACCTGGAAGTTGGAAAAAGGCTTTAATAATGAAAACAAAGGCATATTACGAATCTTTTTATTAATAATTTACATAAATTAATAGCGTCCCTTCCTTTGCACCACTGCAATCTACTGAATGATGTTGTGACACTACAAAATATTAAAAACCTACTATGCCTTGTAACAAACAAAACAGCTACGATCACTATAACATTTAAATCTACTATTTACAAAATGCTACATTTTTCTTAACTAAATAAAAAATATACAGTTTTCACTTAAATTACTGACTCACTTGTAATAAATACATCCATTATTAAAGCCATAAATACATACATTTTACACAAATTTTATATTTATTTATTTTTTTCGCCTTATTTTAATACTGGACCACAAAGTACATATGCGGCGGCGCGCCGCAGACAGAGAGTCCACTTCGAACAAAGCGCCATTTTGAACTCACACTTTGACATTACGATTTTACAGGGAATAATGGGCAATATTGGACCGAGAACAGTCGCGGCTGTCACGAATGCTTTGTGCGGGTTTTTGTCACGTCATTCTTATATAAAGTAGGTAGGTACTGTAAAGAGGTTGCATTGGCTGGGTTCCCTATATTAATTGTTACAGTCCGAATATACTTTAAATTAGTTCTATATAATTTAAATTCGTTCTTACATTCATTTTAAGTTATAAAGGTCATAAAATTTTTCAAGATTTTAAGAAGAAGTTACAAATTCAATATCTAGGAAAATAATAAATTATTTTAAGTTCGTAGACGAAATTGGAAAGGGTATGAAACTTGTCATATTAATATGGTTTAAGTAATCCAGCTAACAAATATGTTTCCTCCATTTGCAAAGCATAATTTTCTTTTTGTTTAAGTACATACATGTTTTTAGTTAGCTTCTTAAGCAGTCGGGTTATTTGAGCTTGGTGCTTTTCACATTTTTATGTTTTTGTGGGATCATTATTACACCATTTTTACGAAACTAATCATCGTCGTATGTGGAGTCCCTGTCTATCCTCTAAACCATGTAAGCATGATATGATGTTTGTTTAGACGAATAGAGGTATTTATGTTTGTAACTTAAACAACCTACTCTTTTTTAAATTCGGTTTCAATATAGTAGCAACCTTAGTGAATCTGTCAAGTTTGGCTGTCAAATTTCGAAACGGCGGGAGTGGCCCTTCTGTATACTCTCTATTTTGTGACTGGACTGAGGAATGGTAAAAATTATTATGAAACGAATGTAATTTTCCTAAAATACTTTTCAATGGGATACATTTTTTTTTCTAAGTTACTGGGTACTTGGAACATGAACATCTTCCACCATTATGCCAGCCCTGACTTATTGTTAGTGATTAAGGAGTGGAATTCCCTGCCGGAGTCTGTGTTTCCCGATAGCTACAATCTAGGGGTCTTTAAGTCAAGAGTGAATAGGTTACTTCTAGGCAAGCGTGCTCCACCATCGACCACATCATCGCTTACTATCAGGTGAGATAGTGGTCAAGCGCGAGCCTATATTAGATAAAAAAAAAAAAAAAATGTTTTTAATTTATAATTACATATTAGTAGGAATCGTTAAAACCCGAGATCTGTCAAAGATGAACGGAGATGAATTAGGAACATAATAATTTGTACTGGACCGATTTTCTAATGATTATTAGTAGGTAAGTAAAAATAGATGCCACGTTTCCGACTTCAATAAACACCATAGAGAATCGTTTGTGTATTTTTAATTAAATTGAAGAAGATATCTTCAAAATAGGTAATGATGATGATAGTTTTAATGATTAGATATCCGATGTAAAAATTAGCTTCCCTTGATTTTTTCCCATTGTCTCCAATTTCAGCAAAGTCATCGACCATAATACGCCCAGACAATTTGACATTTATAATTTATTGATTTTATTTTGGATCTTTTGGCTTTGCTATGTAGAAGAATTATAACAGTATGCCGTGGTGGCCCAGTGGCTAAGACCTCGCCTCTCGTGCTTGGGCAAATACCAGTGACTTTTTCAATTCATATGTACTTTCTAAGTTTATCTTGGACATCGCTGACAACGGTGATGGATAACATCGTGAGGAAACCTGGACTTATAGTGAGTTTAATTGACGCAAGGTGTTCCACTGCGAGGATAAACGAATTAATAAATAAAAAAAAAACGTGTGGCACTCGGGGACTGCCGCGGTAAAGCTATTGCATAGCATTTGTATAAATAATTAGGTATAAATAGTGTAATGACACACCAAAACAAAATTATTCATTTATAAAAAAATAACAATATTGAGAAGTGATTATCGAATTTCGCGCGATGTACATTTATATAGATATAATATCATATATACTTTCTCTGCGCGGCATTCATGACAACAAATTTGTTCCAACAAAATGATTATTAATACACTTATAATCAATATAAACGCAAAAATATAACTTTAGAATAACTTCAGAAAACCATAACAAACTAACTGTCAAACGCCTGACCAGAGGGAATCTAGTGACTGACAGTCAAAATGGCGGTCGATGTAATCCGTCTATTTGTTGAAGAGTCAAGGCCTATATAATCCCAGAGCTCTCATTGTTCTTCGTAATTATATCGGATTATAGCCGCCATTAAAAAGGACGTCCGTTTCATACATCGTTATTTTGTATAGGAGTTTCGCCAGACTGGTGTCGAAGACTGCCGAACTGAAACGACGTTAGACGATGCACGGCCTTCAAGCCACACCTCAGATTCCACAGAATTCAAAAACCTTATTAAAAACAAAACAAAAATACCCTTATTCACATTGAAATAAGGTCGCTTTTCTTTGACAAGCAAAAGTGACCCTTATTCTCATTAGCATAAGGTCCACATTGATCACCATTGGAGCGTAAGGTTTTTTCGTTACGGAATTTCTGGATTCGGTCCCCGTGCTCAAGGCCTGCGATAGAAGCTATGCAATAGCTTAAAAATATCTTTACATTCATCACTTGCGTCCTCCTAGTCAGTATTATCTCTATCTCTTAACCTTTAAGAACATTAACTTGCGCCTTCTTTCCCACGGGGGTAGGTATTTCATAATTTATTATTATTTATAATAATAAATAATAATAAATACTACTACTAAATAATAAATACTACTATTATTATTTATAATAATAAATAATAATAAATACATAACCTCCCACTGCAGGGAAAATGCTTGTTTCTTACACAAAAAGGACGCACCATGCTTGCTCGCTTTCAATCTCACTAACTATAAGTCCAGGTTTTCTGACGATGTTTTCCTTCACCGATACTTGATCGGATTAAAACCCATGACCTTACACGAATTTTACTATTCAGAATTATGGAATTTCGTTTATTATTATTTTCATTGACATTTTAAATTATTATTTAAATTTTGTTTAAAATAGATATTTTATCTGCAATAAATAAATTTAAAAGCTAAATCATGCGCAGGTTGATTTGAAATATTTAATGTACGTACAAAAGATTGCTCTAATTTGAGTTAAATTACTAACTTATTTTTTTTTGCCAATGAAATAATTTAATGTCAATTTTTCATTCGAATTGCCATCATAGACTTTGTCAAGAAGAATATTAAGATTATTACTGAATTTTTCAATGTATTCGAAATAATGGATTGGTGTATGTCCTGCATCATCAACAGTCGTACAAACTTCTACAAATTGACTTCTATCCAAGACATCTTCAAGTTTTTCGAAAAACGAATAATGTTGTGTTGCTGCTGCTCTATGAGCTGCCAGCTTATTCTCCGAATCTTTCGCACAAAAAATGGTCATCAATTGTTCCTTATTCAATTTCGCCAAAATTTTGTCAAAATTGTCATTACCTATATCACCCTGCAACCACGACTTTGTGAAAATATGAATTATTCTTTTTGTAGCCATTGTGTTCAAATATTGGTATTCAATTTGTTGACAAAACAAATCAACAAGTGCAGAAGGAGTTAAATCTGACAAAAGAACATTTAACAACTCTACATTCCAACACAAACTATAGCGAACTCCAGAAGAGAGTGCCAATGGATTAAAATTAGGAAGATCAGAACAATCAAATAAGTTAATTAATTTATTAGCATCAATTACTTTAATTAACTCAATTACAAAGATAATGAAGTTCTTCGCACTTCTCTCAACGGCAGTGCATACAATGCAGCTTTCATTAAAATTCTTAGTGATCAGACGTATAAAATCGTCTATATTTTTTTGACTAAGCACGGCTTTCATGCATTTCAATAAAAATAACGCAGTATTTTCCAAAGAGTCATCAATAGCCATAAATAGAACCTTGGCCATTTTATTATGCTCCAAAAGCAACGACTCAAACATTTCGTTTAAATCTGCGCTATAAACTTCATTAAACAAGAATGGTTGGTTATCGAGTTTGGCATTAAAAAACCTACGAGGACCGCCTTCTTCAGACTGAAGAAACGTATTGATTAAATACATCCACGGAGAAGTTCTACAATGGAAAGATTTTAATCTATCGCAAAGAAACTCAGTAGCGAAATATTCAGCAAATGTGTAATGAACAAACTTAGGTTTGTTCTGAATAATTTGCTCTATAATACCTGTTTTCTCCTCTCCTACATTTATCCTTTCAAAAAAATCGCGTATTTCGTTAATATCGTGATGATCAAATAACTGTATTTCATCCGGTTGACCGAAAATTACATGAGCTGCAATTATTTTGTGGACATAACAAAATGCTGCTCGCTCATTATCTATCAATTTTCGCATATCAGGGTCATCGATACACAACAAGGGTTTTTTTTCTCCAAATCGTATCTTGAAGAATTTTATATCGACAAATCGCTCATATATTTTATTCAAATTTACTTCGTTCATAGTGCTCTGTTCTCCTGAATTCGAAGTTAAGCTTTCTGAAACGGGTAGAAAATTATGAAATGAATCTTGAAAAACCTCTGATATCATATATAAATGTAATGGTATACTAATAAACTTATTTGTCGAGTCACGTAACGCATCTGATAGTCCCCACAAAAACACTTTAATCAAATCTTGCATTTTAGGTTTATTAGTAGCTATAGGATAGTAGTCTAGCTTGTTTGGCCCTAACTTCCTAGACCAAATTTTTTCTAAAAACTCCAACTGATTGTCATAACTCAAGGGCTGTATTGTAAAAGAGAAGGTTTCCAAGGTATTTTCTAACTGATGAAGAACATTGTATACACGACTTGTTATCCACAAATGCACAACTTTCGATTTTTGAAGTATATTTACTAATTGCAAAAATTCTTTCGCGAAATCAGGACATATTTCATCGAAACCATCGAATAGTAAAACAACCCGATTGTTATTAAAACAATGAATAAATAACTCTATTTCGAATAAGTTTGATCCTGTTAAATTCAATCCTACACCGTTTTTGTTAAAAGTAATGTCATCACCTGAAACAGAAACTTGATCAATTATGATCGCGGTATCAACATTAGTCTCTTTAAATATTTTGAATCCAATAACTCTAAACAAGAACTGTACAGATTCTTTCAAGTCAATGTTAACTGTGTTTTCTTTCATTCTTCTAAATTCATTGGTATTTTCCAGCAAATTTATTTTTGATATCCATAGTGCAGGGTAATCGTGCTTTGTTTTAATTGCTAAATGAGTTAGAAAAGAAGATTTCCCCATACCGGGTTCACCACTTATTATAACTACTTTTTCCCCTACATCTTTTAACGTTACGGGCTGTATTGTATATGCACTATGTGCACCCCTGCAAACGTGTTTTAATATATTCTCTAAATTGCCTCGGGATTTTATCCAAACAAGACGATCGTCACCGCTAAACCAATGCACATTACAATTATCATGCATACTAACAAATTCAGAAAATTCTTCGTCCTTGTCAGTAACCAAAACAACGTCCCTCGAATCTGGTATGAAATCATCCCTAAATTCGTTATATTTTAAGATATTTAACGTATCGATTGCTTGAACATGAGGATCTAATATAATATAACGGCATACCTTTTCAGCAATATAGAAATCTATTAACTCATCATAAGATGGATTATTTAAAAAATTGCCTGTCGTTGTTGTTTCATTATTTATAAACATGTATAACATATTTGAATTTATAAGATAATATGAATCATCTTCAAATAAAACGCCTAGTGGTACTTCTTTTCCTTGAAACATAATATATCTCTCTCGCAACAACATTGTACGCATTGAATCTGCTAGATCTTTAAAGCCAGTCTGACAGTCAACTCTTGTAATAGTTTCCTCAGCCGTTGTTACATTAATTTGGGTAGCCAGATCTCGGTTAGTTATAACGATGACTTTTCCGTCAAAATGTTTAAGCAATAAATCGATTTCCGCAATGATATCTTTACTTTCGCCTATAACAATGAGTGTGTTTATTTTAGATTTTTTTATCTCCGTCTTTACATCAACAAAATAATTGCCGATTCCCACATATTCCAAGTCAATGAAGGTATAATCTTTAAAATTTCGTTCATTAAAATATTGGATTAATTTTATGCTAGTAAGTGCATTCTCTTCAGTAATAATGGTCAAGATTTTTTCTGCTGCGGCAAAGAAACTATCTAAACTCAGTAATTCGAGTGCGGTATCTTTAAATTTCAATTCAGGCAACGCGTTCTTTATTGTTTTGGTATACGTAAAATTAAGAATGCTCAGTAATGGAGTATTTATAGTATCTTGTTCAGCTTCGAGGAAGTATTCACAAGATTCTGTCAAGTATGGAGCATGACTTGTCTGTTGCCACCACTTTTGTACACGATCATGTACTTTTAAGAAAATTGCATCACCTTTTACTCTAAAAAGTGGGTCACTTTGCCTTGGTTTACTACTAAACAAATAATGATCTATTTCTTTCTTTAAAATCTTTTCAACTTCGTCTTCTGTTGCCTGGTTTGTATAAAATATAAGTTTAGACAGAAACTCTTTGATCAGGTTTTTATCATATTCCTCATAAACCAAAGAAAGCCTGGGAAAGTAATGCACATTAATGTCAAATCTACACTTTCTTAAATCTATACCTGTGAAGACATCACTTTTTAATCTTTCTAAGATTTTCAAATTGTCATATGATAAGGATTGAACGTCAGGATTAAATTTTAAAGTCTTAGTTACGTTATCAAATACTAGCAGATTGCCAACCAGACCTCCAAGTCTATTAGAATCTAAATCGATTCTTTGTAAAATTTCATACGGACCAACCATATTATCGTCCACTTTTATCACAATGTTTTCTGAGACATTAGCATTAGCAAAAAGTTGTTTAAATTTAGAACACAGGTACTCAAGTTTCTTTTCCTTTTTTTGTTCGCTACCACTAAAACAAAAATTGAGGTTTCCAAAACCTATTGGTACTTTAAAAGTCAATGACATTAACATGCTCTCTACCTCATCTTGTTTATGGTATAAATTTTTGTTAAGTATTAATACTTCTTTACAAATCGTGGCTTTAAAAGCCATTAACAAATCATCATTACTTGAAAAAGTTGTTTCTCGAAATTTTGCATCATGGAAATTATTTTGCGTTTTATCGTCTTGAACTTGGACTGTCAGAATGTGTCGCGCGAGAAAGACATGATATGTTTTTATCAAATTGTCCTTCATCATATTATATTGATGGTCTTTGAAAATAAATTTTGATAATCGCTTTGCTAAAAGCACGGCACGTGATTTGGCTACAGTTTGCACCAGAAGTTCCACATCTTGGTCATCAAAATCAAACTGAAATACCTTGCCTTTGCCTGTGTTTATAAAACTATGTCCTTCAGTTACTTCCATAGCTTTTATTTTAGAAAAATTTGCAAAGGCAGAAGTATAAATAATAAATTCACAGTCCGTGTTTTTAAACTCACCCTTGAACATATCATCGCAATTATCAGGGATGAACATCCGTCTTATTTTTATGTAACTCTCTAAATATTTGTGTAGACTAAAGTCTCCATTAAATTTCATAATTTCTTCCACTGTAAATGTATCTTTGGAAGGATTATCCCTATGCTTTGCTTGGACGAACATTATCTTCGGCTTATTATTTTCATTTGAATAGTACTTAAAGACTATGTCATCAAAAGCACCCATGCTTTCAACATTCGTTGCTAATGAAAATGGTTTTACCTCATGAACATATAAAGCCCTAAATAAAATGAGACTTAACAGTTTAGTTTCATATAATTGTCCACTAAGCCCCGACGTTCCGGTTCTTTTTTGATAGTGCAGATTTTTGATTCCTTTGGTTTTTCTATTTTTTTTACATTGTTGTTGTTTTGGGTTATTTGGTAATATTTTTCTATTCTGTATTGAACAACAATAATTACCATCACTAGATTGAGTTCCAATATCAGAAGGATCTTCTAGCGTTTCTGTGCTCTTGATACGACTGTTCCTTATTTCAGCAGTTTTTATTTCCCGTTGACCAGAACGATGCAGTATTTTTTTATCTTCTAATGCCTCAAATATAGTGTTTATATTTTTTCTTTTGCAAGTAGATTTATACGATAAACGAGCAATATCTAAAGCTGTTTTATTCTCGCTGTTTTTAATGTCAACGAGAGCTCCTCGTCCCAAGAGGAAGCTGACAACTTCCGGTTCTTCTTTTATCACTGCGATATGCAACGGTGTATTGTTTTTGCAGTTAGCGTCAACAGCATTTATGTCTGCACCTAGATCTAGATATTTTTTAATCTTCTTAATTTTATCATCTGGGGTTTTGTTTTTAAGAATGCTACTAAACAGTAAGCCATTGTTGAGTAGTTTTTCCTCAAGTTCCAAATCATTGTTTTTATTTTGCATTTCAATATACGTATACAAATTAACTGAAGTTTCTGAAACAATAATACGAAAAGGGTTGTCAAATACAAAAGATATGAAACGTTAATTTTTTCCACACATATTTACCTACATACAAAACACACCTTACCCAAGAGACGGTCACAAAATTCAAATTGTATTTCACATATAAGCCCACATGACGTTTCATTAATGTTCATTATTGAAACGTCTAAAGGAATAGTCGGCAAAAAAACTCCATAGTTACCCTTTTTAACCCCCGACGGAAAAAGAGGGGTGTTATAAGTTTGACTTGTGTTGCTGTGTATCTGTGTGTCTGTCTATCTGTGTATCGGTGTATCTGTGTGTCTGTCTGTGGCATCATAGCGCCTCAACGGATGAATCGATTTTGATTTAGTTTTTGTTTGAAAGGTGATTGTGTCGAGAGTGTTCTTAGCTATGTTTGAATAAAATCGGTTCAGCCGTTCAAAAGTTATAGGGGTTTACTGTTTGAATCGGGATGTTTTCGCAAGTTAAATGTGTAGGGGGGTTTTTTAAATTTTGAAATTTTACCTGTTAAGATAGTTGCTCACACAATGTTATGAGTTTAATTGGTGTTTGTTAATGGGTAGGTATTTGCAAATTGTGTAGGCCCGACTACAGGTATCAGACTAACAAACTGATATTTCAACCACCATCTAAATACACTCTCTTTTTATTTTATTTTTATTATTCATAAATACAATCTTGAGTACAGTTTTACATTTATTTTTCTACCATTAAACCTGGATGGGTTTGTGTTGGTAATCACATTCGACGTAACAACTTTAATTATCACTAAACTATTCACTCATTCCAAAAACTAACTTTTCTGTAGACGCAACCGTTTAAGCTGTAGGTAAACATCTGTCGGTATTATAAGAAACAATTGTGCCTAATTACCTGAAATACACTTTTATACCAAATTACCTGGCGATAAAAAAATCAAGCAGTACAGTATTCATAACAAGAAGATAGTAAATCAGGTAAATCCACAAATCTGAGTATTTGAGTCTGCAAATAAACTTTATGTAGCAAACATTTGCAATATACATACTTCATTAGAATTATAAGGTTTAGTTGTCTTGAAACTGCCTGAGGCTATACGGACCGACCGTGGCAAGCGTAACCCCAATAGACAAGGCACGGATTTTTTTTTCGTGAATAAAAAGCGTCATTAAAAAGTTTATTAATTATAATAGTTCACAAATTATTCTCGATCATAGGCAGGACAGGGCAGGCAATTCTATATATTAAATTTTAATATAAAAAAATATAAATAAAAAGCAATGGCTAATATTTTTTTTGTAAACAATAATAGTAATGTTTGCAATTGTCAGGACAAGGTTTGTATTATATAACCGGTTTATGTTGAATGATTTGGTCTCATTTTCTTCATTAGTACATGTGCAAAGCCGGGACGTGCATATTCTTATATTAAAAAAACCGGCCAGGTGCGAGTCGGATTCGCGCACCGAGAGTTCCGTATAAACAGCTACATTCACCAAAATAATTAGGAAACATTACTGAGGTTCGTAAACAATGAAAGCACCGAACATTGCTCTAACGAAGGTACAAAACTTAACTTTGCCGTTCGAAAACTGTTGTCTCCATACAATAGGTTGCGGTCAGTTGACCAACTGCAAATAAGATAGTAATCTTTTTTTTAATGTATATACGAATTTACAGTTTTCAGATTTTTTCTTTACTTGGGCTTGCTTATTCCAAATTTTATGATTCTAGATCAACGGGAAGTACTCTTCAGGGGTTAATTTTCTCACGATTCCTTAAATATTCGACATAAACGACTTTATATTTTTATCGCATTGATTTAGAAGATTGATTTTTTTACAGCTGCAAGTGAATACAGACCTGAGTATATCATATAAGTTTAATTTTGGTACCTCCAGGCGTTCCAGAGCAAAAGTTGACACACGGATAGACAGACAGACAACGAAGTTATCCTATGATATGTTATTATGTTATGTTTTTTTTTTGTGTAATGGAACCCTAAAGTATATGTAACTTATCGTGTATGTGTTACTTAATTCTTCTAAACAGTTTTATGTTTAAAATTGCTATCTTCTCCATAAATCGAAATATTTTTCCGGCACATGAATCTTCATATTTCTGTTTTATATACCTGAATTAGACTACACAGTAATAACAATCCTACGAATATCAAACAGTTACGAAACCATTTTATATCGTTTTTAAAAATGGTTCAGCGCCTCACGCGCAAACTAGTAACTAAAAGCGGTTGCGGTGTATTGTGATACTATCATATAAATCTCTGTCTAAAGTAACATTGCCTCCACATATCGAAAATGACTTTACATAACAACATATTTTGTATCCTCTACCCACACATGGCATCATCATTGTGCCCAAATCAAAATGAAGAATATTTAATAATTGTATCGACTGTGTTGACTTTCCTGACCTAATGAAAAATAGAAAAATAATACCTTTGTTTAAATCAGGTAGTACATCAGACCCTACAAATTATAGACCTATTTCAGTACTATAGGTAGTACGTTTAGCAAAATATTTGAGAAATTAATTTTAGAGCAATTGCAAAGATTTTTTAATAAACATAAATTATTATATAGCAAACAGTTCGGTTTTACAAGGGGTCGTTCAACTACTGATGTTGAGCTTTTAGGACATATCTATAATGCATGAGAAGATAAGTGCGACGCCTTGGGAATCTTTTGTGATTTGTCCAAAGCATTTGATTGTGTTTTTCATGAAACGCTAATCAGGAAACTCCGCCACTACGGGATCCGGAACAGCGCTCTGGATCTTCTCACTTCATATTTCAGTAATAGGATTCAGACCGTTGACGTTAATGGAAAAAGATCTCCTGGATCTATGGTAACAATGGGAGATCCACAGGGCTCGATTCTTGGTCCTTTCTTGTTTCTTATTTATATTAATGACTTGCCTTACGTCATAAAGGATAACCATGATATAGTGTTGTTTGCGGATGATACTTAACTTTTGTTTAAACTTAAACGTCAGCAGCTGGTTACTGACGATGTAAATAGCGCGATCTCAAACAAAAGTAGTTCACTGGTTCAATGTTAACAATTTACTTCTTAATGAAAAATCAAAATCAAAATCATTTTTTTTATTTCACATAGGCCTACATTGGCACTTATAAAACGTCGACAAAAGGTGCACGGTTCGGGTTGGTCGTTTCCTATGGAGAAGAACCGGCAAGAAACTCCATGGTTACTCTTTTAAAAATGGTTTGGTTTTACAATATTTCCATGTTACAGCATTAGTACTTAGATATGGGGGGACAACGTAGGCCCGACTTATGACAATAAGTCGTAAGAAACTAAAAAAATAAAATAAAAAGATTATATATTTTATAAAAAAGTTAACAAATGTTAAAAAAAAACAAATGCGTTAAGTAACTCTAACTCACCATAGGCAGGTGAAAACCGATGTGTTGATAAAGGGCGAAGAATTGAATCCTGAAAATAGCACAGTATTCTTAAGCTTAACTTTAGATGCTAAGCTTCAGTGGGGCCCACATATAGATAAATTTTCAAAGAAGCTAAGCTCCGCAGCATATGCTGTTAGAAAAATTCATAATTTAATTGACATAGAGACAGCCCGTTTAGTATACTTTAGCTATTTTTAACCGACTTCAAAAAAAGGAGGAGGTTCTCAATTCGTCGGAATCTTTTTTTTTTTTTTTTTTTTATGTATGTTCCCCGATTACTCAAAGACGCCTGGACCGATTTCAAAAATTCTTCTTTTGTTTGAAAGGGTATACTTCCTAGTTGGTCCCATAATCATCAGGTCAGGATCTGATGATGGAATCCTAGAGAAATCGAGGGAACTCCTCAAATGTTATAGGTAAACATATAGCGATTTTGGTATTTTCATCAACAATGCGATCATTTGCACTCAGAAAGTATCATTTGGTGAAGTGGAACTGATGAAGAAGACCACAGATGGCCATTGGAACTACTAAATGCTAAATATGTCACGGGCATAAGATATCTCGAATAGTTAACCGACTATAATGAAACAAATACTTATAAATAAATGGTACTGATGAAAATGGCACCATCGAACTGATCTGATGATGAAGCCGGAAGGTAGGCACTGGAACTCTTATATAAAACAATGTATCCTAGTCGTGTTTGGGCTTATTGGAATCGCCATGAGATGTACTTTCGCTATAAATGATAATCATGTTAATTGGAGGTACCTACCAAAACTAAAAAGAGAAAAATAAAAACTTTTTAACAAAAAATCAAACCGACTTCCAGAACAAAAAACTACAAAGCAAAAAATAAATTTCTTTTCCGAAGTCGGTGTCGAAAAACGGGAAACAATGGGTAGGTACAAAAGACACCGACTTCGGAAAAGAAATTTATTTTTTGCTTTGTAGTTTTTTGTTCTGGAAGTCGGTTTGATTTTTTGTTAAAAAGTTTTCATAGTGTAATGTCGTACGGTATTCTGTTGTGGGGAAATGCCGTCGACATCCAGACTATCCTTGTTTTGCAGAAAAGAGCTGTTCGATCAATTTATAAATTAAGCCCGAGACACTCTCTCAGAGAGAAATTTAAGGAGATTAATGTAATGACTGTGCCTTCTCAGTATATTTATGAAAATCTTTGATATGCCCATACAAATATAAAATTGTTTAATAAATACAGTGATATCCATAACATAAATACTAGGAACAAACACAAATTTGTAGTACCTACAACAAGGCTCACGAAAATAGGTGGCTCGTTTAGATGTCAATTTGTACGCTTTTATAATAAGCTTCCAAGCCACGTACAAGATCTAAGTCTTAATAAATTCAAATCTTTCATTAAACGTTAGTTGTGCCAGAAAGCGTTTTATACAATTAAAGATAAACTTGAGGACAAAATGGCTTGGGATTGAGCTGCTCCAATTAATTTTGTTTATTATATTTTGCACCGTGAATTTTGTTATTATACTTTTCTTTTTTTTTTTGGTTTTCTTGCAATGACAAGAATATTTACTTTTTAAAGTATTATATTATTTTATTTTAATTATTGTGAATGTAAAGACTATGTGGATCATTCTTTTTTTTGTTTTAATTTAAATTTATATTAGTTTTTAATCATGGTCTGGCAGTTTGAGTAGTTTATGCGGCCTTCGAATGTATATAATCTAATGTCCTTTCTTTGGTATTGTTCGTCGAATCGTTGAGCTCCTTAAATTCTGAGTTGAGCTGCTCGCTTATTGACAAATGCGTGCACTGACTGGACAGGTCCACTCAATCTGGCTGGTTCTTATCTCAAAAGACCATTTCCGACATCAGTTTACATGGTCTTCACATGATCTAACCAAGATTTTGTCTGGACTTTAAAAGAGACTGTGACCTCTGAGTTTGTTTCGGCCTTTCTTCTTAGAGTAGTCAGATAGGAAACGCCGACCTCATCTAGTTTTAAAAAATATGATCGACATGTAAAAGTGTTTGTACAAACCAACTTACAGAAATAAAATCATTTATCATTTATCAAAAAGAAGATGATTGACAAGGCCAACTTGGTTCAATGCCTTTACTAACTTTTAATGTTATTATCAAAGAAGTGGTTCAATGTCAATTTGTCATTCATACTGCCCTCATAGACTTTGTCAAGAAGATTTTTTAGTTTTTTGCAATCTTTTTTAGTGTATTTAAAATAATGGATTGGTGTGAGCCCTGATCTGTCTCGAGCCATACAAATTACCTTGAAATGACTTCTATCTATAAGGGAATCTAATTTATCGAAAAATGTGTAAGATTGTTCGGATGCCGCTCTGTGAGCTGCTAGTTTCATCTCAGAATCTCTAACGCTAAAAATCGTCATGAGTTGGTCCATATTTAATTTTTCCAAAGCTCTATCAAAACATTTGAACCCTGTGTTACCTAAGGACCATGATATTAAATGTATTAATTTCTTTGACCTATTCATTTTAAACCATTTACTATCAAATTGGATACAACACAAATCCACAATTGCAGGAGAAGGTAAATCGGACAAAAGAATATCTAACAACCCTACATTAGGTTGAAGACCTTTAAAAGTTCCAAATGCCACAATTACTGGATTATACTTTGGAAGATCAGAGCAATTAAACAAGTCAATTAATTTAGTATTGTCAATATCCTTAACCAGCTTAATTATTAAGGCAACAGCTTCCATTGCGCTTCTCTCGGCAGCAATGCATAAAATACAACTATCGTTGAAATTCTTCGTAACCACCTTTATAAAATCGTCAAGATTGTTCTTACTGAGCACAGGTTTCAAGCATTTCAGTAGAAATATTGCACTGTTTTCCAAATACTCATTTAAAGCCATAAATATCGATTTAGTCAATATTAGATGCTGCGTCAGCAAATTCTCAAACAATTCGTTTATACCAGCATTACGTATTTCATTTAACATGAGTGGATAGTTTCTTAATTTAGCGTTGAAAAACCTGCGCGGCCCCCCCTCTTCAGATAAAAGAAACGTGTTAATAAAATATGTCCACAGAGAAGTTTTACAATGGAATGATTTTAATCTATCGCAAAGAAACTCAGTAGCGAAATATTCTGCAAATGTATAATGAACAAATTTAGGTTCATTCTTAACAATTTGTTCGATAATGCCGGTTTTCTCCTCTCCTACTTTTATTCTTTCAACAAAATTACGTATTTCGTTAAAATCCTGATTGTCAAACAAATCTACTTCAGCAGTTTTGCCGAATATAACATAAGCAGCAATTATTTTATGACTGTTGTAAAATGCTGTACGCTCATTATCTATCAACTTTCTCATGTCAGGGTCGTTGATACACAAAAGAGGCTTTTTTTCCCCAAAACGGATCTTGAAAAATTTTACATCTACAAATCGCTCATAAAGCAGATTCAAATTTACCATGTTCATAGTATTTTGTGAATTTATAAAATGTTCCAAACTTTCTGGATTAAGAGGGAAGTTGTGAAATGAATCTTGAAATATCTCCGATATCATATACAAGTGTAATGGCATACTGATAAACTTATTATTTGTATCACATAACACGTTTGAAAGAACCGTCAAAAATCCTTTGACTGCATGTTGCATGCCCCACTTTGTATTGAATGGAAAGTAGCTTAGCATTTTATTTGTTCCTTTACTTAACCAAATTTTCTCTAAAAACTCCAGCTGATTGTCATAAGACAACGGTTGTATTGTAAAGGAGAAAGTTTCCAAAGTATTTTCTAACTGATGAAGAACGTTGTATAAACGACTAGTTATCCACAAATGCAAAATTTTTGACTTTTTAAGAATATTTACTATCTGCATAAACTCATTCGCAAAATCAGGACATATTTCATCAAAACCATCGAAAAGTAAGACAACCCGATCGTTATTATAACAATGAATAAATAACTCTATTTCGAATAAATTCAATCCCCTAAAATATAATTCCACCTTGGTTTTTTTTAAAGTAATTTTCTCATCTACGACAGAAACTTGATTCATAATGATGTCAAAATCTACTTTACTCTTTTTAAAAGCTTCGAATCCAATAACTCGAAATAAATATTGCACAGCTTGTTTTAGGTCAATACCAACCTTGTTTTCTTTAAATCTTTTTAATTCCTTACTATTCTCTAGCAAATTAATTTTGGAAATCCACAGCGCCGGATATTTTTGTTTCGTATTAATTGCTAAATGAGTAAGTAAAGAAGATTTACCCATGCCAGGTTCGGCACTTATAATAACTAACTTATCTTTTAAATCTTTTAATGTCACTGGTTGCAATGTATATGAGTTGTGCGAACGTCTGTGAATATGTTTTAATATATTCAATAAACTGCCTCGAGATTTTTGCCAAACAAGACATTCGACATCCTCTAAGCTAAACCAATGCACATTACAGTCTACATGAGCTTTACAAAATTTTACAAAATCTTCATGTTTATCAGTAATTAAAACGATATCTCTGTTATCAGGTATAAAATCTTCTCCCTTTTCGTCATATTTTATAACATTTAACTCAGCGACTGCTTGAACATTACAATCTAATGTAACAGAACGACATAATTGTTCGTTTATATAAAAATCTAATATTTCATCATACGCTGGGTTATTAAAACAATTGCCTATCGATATTTTCTCATTGTTAATAATCATGTACAAGACTTTCGAAGTTATAAGATGATACGAGTGGTCTTCAAGTAAAATGCCAAGTGGTACTTCATTTCCTTGAAAAACGATATATCTCTCTTTAAGCAGCATTGTACGCATTTCATCGTCTAGATCATTAAAGCCAGTTTGACTATCAACTCTTTCAACAATGTCCTCAGTCTGTAATCTAGTGATAAGGTTAGACAAATACTGGTTGCATATAATAATTATTTTGCCTTCAAAATGTTTAATCAGCAGAGATATTTCTGTTACAAAATCTTGACTATTGCAAACAATTATGAGAGTATTTATTTTGGACTCTTTTACTTCCGACTTGACATCGACAAAATAATTACCAATTCCAACATAATCCAAATCGATAAAAGTATAATCGATAAAATTTTGTTCTTTTAAATATTGGATTAATTTGATACTAGAAAGTGCATTCTCTTCAGTTATTATGGTCAAAGTTTTATCAGGCCCGGAAAAAAAAACATCTAAATGCAATAATTCTAGTGCTGCATTTTTGAATTTCAATTCCGGCAAGGCGTTCTTTATTGTTTTGGTATAAGTGAAATTAAGAATGCTCAGTAACGGAGTATTCAGGATATCTTGTTCAGCTTCACAGAAGTATTCGCAAGATTCTGTTAAGTATGGAGCGTTAATTGGCTGTTTCCACCACTTTTGTACACGGTCGTGTATTTTTAAGAAAATTGCATCACCTTTTACTCTAAACAGCGCATCATTCTGCCTCGGTATGCTACCAACGAAGTACTTATCTATCTCTTTCTTTAAAATCCTTTCTACTTCGTCCTCTGTAGCCTGATTTGTATAAAAAATAAGTTTACCTAAAAAGTCGTTAATCAAATTTCTGTCGTATTCATCATGAATTAAAGAAAGTCTAGGAAAGCGATGTACGTTAATGTCAAATCTGCACTTGGCAACATCTATTCCTGTATATACTTCATTCTTTAATTTTTCATAGAGTTTCAAATTGTCCACGGACAATGTATCAATATCAGAATTGAATTTTAAGATTTTAGTTTCCTCATCGAATACTAATAGGTTACCAACTAAACCTCCCAATCTATAGGATTCTAAATCTGTACTTTGTAAAATCTCATTCGGTCCAACCATATTATCGTCTACTTTCATCACGATATTTTCTGATAGATTAGCGATAGCTTTCTGTGTTTCTTTATCAAATAGTTGTTTAAATTTTGAACAAAGGTACTCAAGTTTCTTTTCCTTTTTTTGTTCGCTGCCACTAAAACAAAAATTCAGATTGCCAAAATTCGTTGGTACCTTAAAAGTCAATGACATTAAGATGCCATCTACCTCTTCCAATTTTTCAGAAGGCATTATTTTCTTTAATAACAATACTTCTTTACAAATCGTAGCTTTAAATGCCAATAGCAAATTGTCGTTGCTTAAAAAAAATGATTCTCGGAATTTAGCGTTACGAAAATTATTTTGCGTTTCTCCGTCTTGCATTTCGACAGCCAGAACGTGTCGCGCGAGGAAAACATGATATGTTTTTATCAAATCATCATTCATCATATTACTGTGATTATCTTTGAAAATAAACTTTGATAATCGTTTTGCTAAAAGCACCGCACGTGATTTGGCTACAGTTTGCACTAGAAGATCTACATCTTGTTCATCATGATCAAACTGAAATACCTTGCCATTGGTTGTGTTAATAAAACGTTTACCTTCAGATTGTTTCACGGCTTTCATTTTAGAAAACTTTTCAAAAGCAGAGGTATAAATAATAAATTCACAGTCAATATTTTTAAGCTCACCCCTGAACATTTCATCGCTATTTTCAGGGACGAACATCTGACTTATTTTAATGTAACTCTCTAAATACTTATGTAGACTAAAATCTCCGTTTAATTTCATAATTTCCTCGACGGTAAATCTATCTTTTGCAGGATTATCTCTATGCTTCGCTTGCATAAACATTATTTTTGGTTTATCACCTTTATTTGAATAGAACCTAAAGATAATGTCATCAAAAGCTCCCATGCTTTCAACGTTGGTGGCTATTAAAAATGTGTTAATCTCTTGCACATATAAAGCTCTAAACAAAATCAGACTTAATAGTTTAGTTTCATATAATTGTCCACTAAGTCCCGAAGTCCCGGTTCTTTTTTGGTAATGAAATAATTTATTTCCTTTTGTTTTTTTCATTTCCTTATTTGGTTTATTTTGAACTTCATTACTAATTTTTACTGAACTACCGTTGGTAACATCGTGAGATTGTGTCTGATTGTCGATATAGCAGGCACGAGGTAGGACGTTTATTTTATTCTCTGTCATTTTTGTGAACTCGGAATGAGCCTTGCCTGAATCAGTAACAATATCTTGTTGATTTTTATTAAATGCCTCCAATGTAGTTACAATGTCTTCTCTTTTTTTAATTGACTTATCTAATAAACGAGCAATATCTAAAGCAGAATGATTTACATTGTTTTTTTTGTTGACAAGAGCTCCTCGTTCCAAGAGAAAGCTGACGACTACTGGCTCTCCTTTCATCACTGCGATATGCAACGGTGTATTGTTTTTGTGGTTAGCATCAGTGGCATTTATGTTTGCCCCTCGATCTAAATATTTTTTAATCTTCTTAATTTTTTCTTCAGGTGTTTTATTTTTTCGTATACTATTAAACAGTAAACTGTTGTTAAGCAGCTTGTCTTCCCAATCATTGTTATCACTTTGCATCTCAATACTCTTACTAATAAAATCGTTCTGAAGTTTCTGAAACAATATGACATGAAGAATGTTTCATAAGAATGTTATTTAGAGGTTTCTTACATAATAGATAACACTACTACCTACTTGTGGTGAATCTTTTGGTAAGCAAGTACCTAACCCTTTAACAAGTAAAATTGAAAACGAAAAAAACTTATTTACAAAAAAAATACCACCGACTTCCAAAGAAGAAAACTACAAAGTGAAAAATAACTTTACTTTTGGAAGTCGGTGTCCATAACGCAAGAAATTGGAACCTACCAAAGACACAGACTTCCAAAAGTAAAAAACCTTTTTTAATTTTTCACTTTTTAGTTGTACCTACCTAATAGACAAATAGTGTAGTAATAGATTACCCGAATATCATGAAACTGAACATAACCGGTGAAATGAGAGTGTACCAAGGTGAACTGTACACATCTGCGTACCCCTTTAGAGCATACTGGCGTGATATTATGTTATGAAATGCTATAAACAATAAACAGACATGCGATTGCAGCAATCCCGAGAAATTTCCGTTATTTATTGAAGAGTTCTGTTGTATATCTTCGAAGTTCTTCATTAGATCTTCACCAAATTAAAAGGGGACCAATTTCGGCACATACTCTTGTAAACAAAAAAATAATTTTCAAAATCGGTCCACAATTGACGAAGATATTAGTGAACATAAAAAAAACAAACAAAGTCGAACATAGAACCTCCTCTTTTTTGGTAAGTCGGTTAAAAATAATACCAAACACACGAACAACTTTACACAGCCGAAAACACTTTTAATCGGACAACTTTGTATAAATCTAAATCTATCTATATATAAATCTTTTACCACTGTTCTTGTTCTTGAAATGTAATGTTTGTATGTCGTTTTGTGGCAATTAAATATTTTTCCTTTCTTTCTTATATAAGTACTGGTTCTGTATCAATTGATAATACAGCGATAAGACAATGATTAATGGCACTTTATCATTTTTACACAAATGATGATCTCATTCTTACAAATAGTGAAATTTAAGATACATAATTATATTATTCTCAAAAAAGTAACTTCATCATCATCTTTATCCTTTTAATGTTCCCACTGCTGGGACATAGACACTCTCTGTCAGAGAGGGAATGGACCTTAATCCATCACGCGGGTCCACGTGGGACTGAACCTCCATCTAACATGTAGATCATAATATGTAGGGTTAGTAAAATAGTATACTAAAATACAAATATTTCGGAACATACACAGATAAACAAAAAAAAATCGCTCCACAATTGACGGAGATATCGGTCAACATAAAAAAATATATAAAAATTAAATGCATTCTAGTCAGAAAGGGTTTACACTACAAAGAATTACAGTTTATTAAAGCATGTGCATCGGTAAATACGTTCGAAGCATGTGGTATAGAAATAGAAAATAAAAAATTAGTGATTGTTTGCTTATATCGAACACCTCAGTCGGACCCTAATCAATTTTTGATTAAGCTGGATAGAGTCTTACAGGATTTACACAAGAAATACAAATCTAGCACACGTATAGTCTTGACTGGTGACTTCAATATTAATACCTTAAAAAGAAGTAAAATCACTCAAGAATTTCAAGACCTGTCAAATAATCACAATATGAAAATTCATATTGAGGTGGCTACTCGGAAACTTTCTTGTATAGACCATATATTGAGCAACATACCTAATGCAATCCCAACAGTACTACCACTACACCTCTCTGACCACGACACAGCACAAATGCTAAGCTTTCCTTTAACACTTCAAACAGCAAAGACCGCATTATACCATATTTACAAAAGAGACTACAGTCTAGATAATATGCGTAAATTTAGGGAATGCTTACAAAATCTATCCTGGATAGATATTTTTAAGGAAAGCGATGCAAATACAGCATTCAGCGTTTTCCATGAATTAATATGTTTATTTTTTTATCTCTGTTTTCCAAAAGTTAGGGTTAAGATAAATTTAAACAATAAAAAACGGACGTGGATAAGTAAGGGGCTCAAACAAAGTTCTAAAACAAAGCGTTTCTTACGATACCAATATTACAAAAATAAAAATATAATGAACAAGAGTAGATATATCACATATTCAAAATTATTACAAAAGTGTATCTACAAGGCTAAACGAAATGCTAACATAAAGTTTTTGGACAATAAATGTAAAGCCGCATGGACAGTCGTAAAAAATGAAATACTTAACTCGGACCCCAAAGACCACATTGAATGTATTAAAATTGATAATTCGGTACTTACCAAACCAGTAGAAATAGCTTCTGCCTTCAATGATTATTTTACAAATTCTATTCCTACTCAAAATTGTACAAATAGTTATCGCAGTGATACCTTAATTGCTAACTCTATGTTCCTTACACCTATGAGCGAAAATGAGGTACGAAAACACATTTTGTCATTAAAAAATACCAATTCTGTAGGTTATGATGGACTCAGTACCCGAATTATTAAGACATGTGTTAATGAAATAAGCGAAGTATTGACCCATCTCATTAACCTCTCCTTTTCACAAGGAGTCTTTCCTGACGCTTTAAAGATATCTGTTGTCAAACCGATATTTAAAAAGGGAGAAAAATATGACATGAATAATTATCGCCCCATAACATTGATACCCATCATGTCAAAAATCTACGAAAAGTGCATGTATCAAAGAATAGTCGATTACTGCGCAAAGTACAATATTATAAAAAAAGAACAATTTGGGTTTCAGAAACACAAGTCCACATCTCTTGCCATCTTTTCACTTCTGAAAGCGGTATTGACTAATATCAACAACAAACAGCTAACAACAGGGCTATTCTTTGATTTGTCTAAGGCATTTGACCTCGTTTCACATGAAGGACTATTAAAAAAACTTGAGGCTATTGGTATTAGAGGACTGCCACTACAATGGATATCGTCGTATTTAACTAGCAGACAACAGAAAGTTACTGTTACTATACTAAATGAAAGTAGGAACATGACAGAATATTCGTCTGAATATAGAAATATAAAACGGGGCGTCCCCCAGGGTAGCATATTGGGCCCTATCTTATTCCTACTCTATATAAATGACATAGTTAATGTAACTGATCATCAATGCTTTCTTTTTGCCGATGACATTTCCATAATCGTTACCACCGATAAAAAATATAAATCAATTAAGGATCATGAAGCGGACATAAATAATACAATAGATAATCTAATTGACTGGCTAAATAATAATAATTTATCAATTAATTTAAATAAATCAGTATATATACAATTTAATCAATCTTATAATAATACATTTAATTTTAAAATGGATATTCCGAAAATTACACAAGTGACAAAAACTAAATTTCTAGGAGTAGTAATTGACGAACACTTAGACTGGAAAGCACAGGTAGATACTGTATGCAATAAAATAAATAAGTTTGTGTATGCTTTGAGACAAATAAAAAAAGTGACTAATATAAAAACGGCTGTGATGACATACCGCGCATATGTGGAGTCCTCACTTCGATATGGACTAATTATGTGGGGAAATAGTACTGATCGTAATAGAGCATTTGTTGCCCAAAAGAAATGTCTAAGAGCTGTATACGAGATTCCATCGGACGAATCATGTCAACCAATATTTAAGGAACTTGGTTTGCTACCGTTACCTTCATTATATATATATGAGGCATGTATGTTTGTTCGGAAGCACTTGGAATTATTTAGAACAGCAGAAGAACTATTTACAAGCTCTCGAAGTCGACGTGACCAATATAGGCTCGTGCTGGAAGAGCTACCTAGATCAGCAAAATATAATAAAAATTGTTTGGCTATGTGTATACGACTGTATAATAAATTACCAGGTGTTTTTAGAACATTAAATTGTAAGCTATTCAAAATGCAACTGTATGAATGGCTCAATAATAATAATTATTACAGTATTAATGACTTTTTAAAATGAATTTCTAATAATTGTTATAATATTAATGACTTTTTAAAATGATTTTTTCTTAATTGTTATAGTATTAATGACTTAAAATGATTTTTTCTTAATTGTTATAGTATTAATGACTTAAAATGAATTTTTAATGTAATTAATTTCAATTTTGACATAATATTTTAGTGAATAAGTTTGCACGCTTAGTTTTAAGCAAAACATGTTTGATCTATCTATTTTCAATAACACCTTTTATACCATGTTTTAAGCAAATAAAATATCTTTATCTTTAAAAAACCAAACATATAGTCGAACATAGAACCTCCGCCTTTTTGGTAAGACGGTTAAAAACATTAGTTTTTAAATCAAATAACGGAATAAAAAAAAAAAATAACTCGTTTAGTCAACGTTGCGATATATTTTAAACATTGTCGTTTTGGCTAAGAACGGCATCGTGCTGTTCCTTCACATCTTGCATGTAATATAATAACTCCCGCACTCCAACTCTAACAAAAAATCAAACTAACTTCCAAACCAAAACACTACAAAGCGAAAAATACCTTTCGTTTCCGAAGTCGGTGTCTTTGGTACCTATTGTTTTCCCTTTTTCGACACCGACTTCGGTAAAGAAAGTTATTTTTGGCTTTGTAGTGTTTTGTTTTGGAAGTCGGTTTGATTTTTTTGTTAAAAAGATTTTTTTTCATCAGTTCCATTTTCACCTTATGACACTTTATGAGTGTAAATGATTGCATTGTTGATAAAAATACCAAAATCGCTATACGTATGCCTATAATATTTGAGGGGTTCACTTGATTTCTCTGGGATGCCATCATCAGATCCTGGTTTCCTTATCATAGTACTACACTTTCCAACAAAAAAATAAACATCAAAATCGGTTCATTAATGACGAAGTTATCCGCCAACTCACATAATATATATATATATAAGTCGGTGATATATATATATATATATACGGTCGAATTGAGAAACCTCGTCCTTTGTTGGCATCAGTGAAGGAAAACATCGTGAAGAAACCTGGGCTCATATTTGTTATAAATCTGAAAAAGGCAACCCGCCTTGAGCAAGCGTGGTAAATAATGCTCGTGGCTTTTCTATTTGATAAAAAGTATTTGCCCTGCAGTAGGACAATTACATCCATACTTATAATAATATTATTAATTCTAGTGTATTAGTAATTCTATTCCATTATTAGTCTGTCTGACTGTGTGTCTTTGTATGTTTGTTACTTCTTCACGCTCAAACGGCTGGACGGATCTGGCTTAGCACAGAGATAGATTATAATCTGGAATAGCGCATAGGATACTTTATATTATTATCCCGGGAATATGTTCCCTTGGGATAAATTGTGACATTCACGCGGGCGAAGCCGCTGGCAGAAGCTAGTTATGACATATAATAATAAATAATACAATACTTTCCTGTTTGTGTCCTCTTACTCACAGACTGACTCACACAGAACAGGCTAGGTATAAACAAAAATATATAATAATTATTATGTAGCTACTTAGGTACCTACAAGAATGTCCAACTAGGTTATGTTATGAGTAACTCGGACATAATATTATACGTAACCATGACCTTATTATTTATTATTATTGCGGCATTATGGAATGTTTAACAGACTTGAAGAAAGACTAAATATTGTATGAAGGAGCAAACTATATCGATTGAGATAAGTAGGTAGGTATAACCGAAAGCGAGACAGAGAGTACCGATAACTAGCTTTTTTCCCGCGGCTTCACTCGCGTAAATATTTTTCCTCGGGAACAATACCTTTTTTCTGGATGAAAAGGGGACCTAAAGCCTAAATGCTCTTTTCTGTACCCCTGACTATTAACGTGTATGCGAAATTTCATAATGATAGGTCACTGGACTACGCAGTTAGGGCGTGAAAGTGGTTACTCTAGTTTAGTAGGTTACTCAAAGCAAATCAGAATGTGGTTACTCCTATTTTTGTTTTAAATTTCATCAAAGATCGCAACTTACAATAACTGTATCCAAATGTATGGTAGGTTGCTAGTGGGGAGAGGAGTTATTCAAAGCTGAAGCTGATAAAAACCTATCTTCGATCAACAATATCTCAATCTAGATTGACAAACTTTGTAACTTTTTCAATTGATAACGAAATTGCTAAAAACATCGACTTCGATAACCTTTAACAGTTCGCTGATAGAAAGGCCAGAAAAGTAACATTTTATTAGTTTTTCTAATATACGGTTAATTTTTATAATAAATAAATATTTATTTTAATAAATGGTTATTTCATTATATCCTTTCCCTTTTTTAGTATGGGTTTGAATTGCAGCTGGGGGGCGCCGTAGCTATCTCGCCCAGGGCGCTGCTGGTAGTGTTAAAACCGGCACTGCCCTCTAATATTACACGTGGCAATTTATTTTTGACTGTTTTAGTCAATTTTAAATTGAAAGCAAGAGGGGCTAGTGCCCAAGGGTGCATGGGTTTGAAAGAAAGAAAGAAAAATATTTATTTGTGACCCGCACAGGAGACACGAGAAATATGCATAAATTTAAACAATAATAAAAAATTAAAATATAAACCCCGTGCGAGACCAAAAAGGCTCCTATCTCAGCATGTGCAGCGATATCCAAAAAAGAAAATAACGCCGCGCTGATATTCGATAGGACCCACTGTTGATGCCACAGACACACTTACGGAAACGGAAAATACTTAGATAATATATAAATAACAAACAAAATAGAATAAACACAGAAGGTGGGTCAAAGTATGTATATTATAATTATGTGTAAGTTACAAATCTATAAATAAAAAATCATATTGAATGTAGGTAGAACTACTCGTATGTACAAAGTCCGCGATGCTCAATGATCATTTGTCAAAACCATAGACAAATGACAGAGCGCGCGGACCAAAGGGTAATGTATTAAATTTCTTAGAAAGGACCTTAAATCATGGAAAAAAGAAATCACTGCACTGTTTGCACTTGCTCCCTCCTTCCCGGCACCCACGGCTCCGATCACAGAACCAAGAGCGGTGGGAACCAATATATCAACCGTTTACTTAAGCAAACGTTCGAACGACCGTATCTTTTCTGTTTATAATTATATGATACCAACGCTTATCACCCTGATTGTTTGCTTGTCTTTCGTATGATGCCATTATGGTCTTACATACCAATTCATGCATAGGTACTTCAACTTACTCAGGTAATTTTCACATTGGGGTAGGCAGCAACTACAGAACGCCACCTGCTCCCATCCACGATTATGTCATTTATGTTCACAACTCAGATTAGGGAACTTAAGACACATCTTTATTTTTTTAAATAAACAGACTTACTAGTCAGGTTGACGACCTAAATAACGCCCTACGGCTGGTTCAAGATTGGTTCACCGCCAATAATTCAGTTTTAAATGCCTTGCCGAATGTCAAAAGTACTGATTGTGACATTATATTAAACTAGCTTCTGACAGCGGCTTCGCCCGCGTTAATGTCGAAAATTATCCCAAGGGAACATATACCCGGGATAAAAAGTATCCTATGTGCTATTCCAGACTATAATCTATCTCTGTGCCATATTTCATCCAGATCCGTTTGGTAGTTTTTGCGTGAAAGATTAACAAACATACATACATCCATCCTCACAAACTTTCGCATTTATTATAATCATCATCATCATCATCAGCCTATTAATGTTCCCACTGCTGGGACACAGGCCTCCTCTCTGAGAGAGGGAATGGTCCGTAATCGACCACGCGGGCCCAGTGCGGGTTAGTGGATGTCACATGTCTTCGAATTTTTGGTTCTAGGACATACCGGTTTCCTCACGATGTTTCCCTTCACCTTTTTTGAGAGCAGTGGTGACGAAATATTTTACACAGTAGGACAAGGAGAAGCTAGAATTCGTCGACAAAATGGTTTTCCTGGGGATCACCTAGACTCAAGGTTACAATGGGGTTCTAATTTAATATCACTTCCAAGGCAGCTAAGTTCGGCAGCTTATGCTATTAGAAAAATTCTTCAATTTATTGATGCAGATACCGCGAGGCTGGTCTATTTTAGTTACTTTCATAGTATATAATGTCTTACGGTATCTTATTATGGGGAAGCGATGCAGACATTGAGTCAATTTTTATTCTGCAAAAACGAGCCACCAGAGCGATATACAATCTTCACCGGCGCGAATCTCTTAAGAGACATTAACATTGTGACTGTTCCTTGACAATATATTTATGAAAACATCATGTACGTGACAAAAAATTACATCTTTTTACAAACAACACAAACGGTGACAGACATAATTACGTTACTAGAAATAGGGACCAATTAGTTCAACTAGGTTTCAGACTGGCTAAAGTAGCCTCATCTGTCATGGGGTACTGTATAAAATGTTACAATAAAATTCCTCCCCACATTCTAGAACTGAATAAGACGAAATTTAAAACTTATATAAAACGCACACTATGCAGACAGGCATATATTACATATACCCGGGATTACATCGCTGATAAAAATGCTTGACTCAATGCTAGTCCTGCTCCACAACCACTAGGGCGCAAAAACAAGTGATAAGCAGAACATAATTGTTTTGAAGTATTTTTGGGCCTGCTGAAGACTGTATGAATATATTTGTATTGTATAAGCTCAATTTCTTTTAGTATTATAACTGCAAAGCACATGTGTGAGTGCTATGTACCAACTATAACTCTACCATTTACTGTACCTATGTATCGTTCGTTGACTTGTGTGTGTAGTTTAGTGTGCCATGCTCTCACAAATGTCAAATGATCTCTCAAATGATGGTTGAGCTAATTGGTGCCAATCCATGCGTCATGTTTGTGAACGGGCACCGTCAGTTGTGATTGGTCATAACTGCTTCGGCCTGCTTTAATTACGTACTTATTGTATTTTTGAATTGTTTGTTTAACTCTTGACGCTTATACGTGCACGTCTTTTTACTTCGTTCTCACATATGTATTTTTCCAACAAGAATGATATAACCAAATAACTGTAATTAAAACTAATGGAAAAGAGTGCCCGTGGAGTTTCTTGCACATTCTTCTCCATAGAGAACTACTGACGCTTCCGAATGTGCAACTAGATTCATATTTTGTTTGACAATTCAGTACTTTTATAAGGTTTAGTTGAAATAAAAATATATACTTTTTTTATTTTGTCTTAATCTACAATAAATTAAAAATTACCCGCTTAATTCACAAGGTAAGGACCAGCAAATATTCTTTTTAAATCGGATCACTCTTTACAAAGCTATGCGTGTTCATTCATAAAAAAATATAATATTAGCTCCCAGTCCCATTGAGAAACTCCTCCTTTTTTATTATCGAACAAAAAGTCGTCTTTATCAAATCATATCAAAATCATGTTTTTCTTCCGCATATAACATATAATCAAATTCAATAACGTTTATTTCATGTACCTAAAAATATAATATTACCTACCTTTATCATCGTTCAATGACCCTAACCGATTAATTATTTCTTTGTGTTCGAAACCGTTTTATTTTTCATTTGATTTGCATTAGCATAGTTGATGCTAAGTAGGTATCTATGTCTAAGACTAAGTCTGGCTAGACCGAATATTCCAAAATAAACAAACAAAAGTCAAAAAATTTGCTTTCAGAAATAAATTGCCTGTTTTTTCGCTGTATATTTTGCTTAATTGTTTTTCGAATACTTCATACCTACCTACTATTATAAATTAGGCACATATTGCACAGATGACCTTGGCGGGCAAGCACTAAATATCAAGTACCTAGCGTTATCGCTATGATGCTTTTTGCAAACACTTGGATATGTTAGCAGAGAATATATTATAAATTTTAGGTGGATAGCCGTTTGTTTAATGTTTAAATAAAAATCAATTGATAAATAGACTAGGAGCTAGGGCCAAGGGGCCAATCACTACGGAGGTTACAATACTAATCATATAACTAGGTATGTATTACTTACTTTTTTATTCTAGATACTTTCATAGTTATCCGTCGAGGATGATTATTTTTCTCATCGAGTGTGTCCCCCAATCATATTTAAATAACTATATATAAATAAATTTATAAGTATAATTGCTCAAAGACAAAATACTGACCTTCACTCCTCGAACACAAAAAATATCTTCATTTAATTTTATTGCAATTTTTTGGCGGTCAAAAGCAAACAATCACAACTTTATGTCTTCACGATTCAAAAATATAAAGTTTGTATTGTAAGGTCCACAAAGAAAGACCGATAGATGAGTGCACACATTTATAAATAAAGCTATGAATAAAAAAATAAGAAATTATCCTTCTGAAGGAGTTGCCAGCAATAATAAAAAATATTCAAAAAACATTTTAAATAAAGGCGAAAGTAAGTCCGTTTAAACTAAATTACGTTTTTACGTCTAAACCGCCGAATGGATTTTGATGAAACTTAGTACACGGTTTTTTTTAAGACCATACTATGACCTGGCTTAGGTTATAGGGCAGGGGTCCCTCAGGGGTCGATACTCTCAGCAACATTGTTCTTGCTGCACTTAAACGATCTGCTCCTTTTGGTATGCAGATGACAGCACTGTTGCTGAGAGATCCGACTCACGAGCTACTGGGCCTCAAATCCAGTCCCTCCATAAGGCCATGGTTGAGTCTCTTCGCGGACTGCCTTCAAAAACAGATTCAAGCGCTCATTAATGGGGCGATGCCAATCTGGTCAGGTTCAATGCTGCTAACGCCCAGGTGTGTCTTTTTACCGCTAAAAGGAGCCAATTCCACCTGGCTCCTTCTTTCCGAGTTGTTTCCGTACCGATAACAGATCATCTTGTAAATCATACCGTTATAATTATCTTTTCTACTGCTAATAGCCGTGATATCTAGTGTGGCAGCACTACTTGTTTTCTATCATGCTATCACGTCACTGTCAGTTATGCAATGTCATTCTGTCTGTCAAGTATCAATGCAATGTCAAATAATTTTAGAATTTTGCTATGCCAACCTGAAGGATAGTTTTGATATTTTACACACTCACAATACGATATTTATAGATAGTTGTTTGCGCGAGGCGCTTTATGTGGGTAAGCATGTGTGGGTGTTGGTTTGCTCAGACGACGACTGGTAGAATTTATTCTGGACTGATAGAAAACTGCAAACTTTATACTTTCATAAAAAAAGTATGAAATATAAATCAATACTCATTTTCATTATAACTTATTTAAATAATTTCTACATGTTTATAATTATTAATAGTGTTACACATAGGTACAGAACAACTATTATCATAATGTACCTCGGCAATCATCGACTTTAGCAGATTCCTCCTATTATTAAATAAATTTCATTAAGTTAAAAGAGTATTATCTAAAAGAGTCTACCAGAATCTCATGGCTTATGGGAAAAATAAAAAAAAATATTATGTGCTGGGGCATGTGGAATAAACGATCTTGATACTGTATTATTTTTATTTATTTATGTCTTTAGTATTAATGAACATGAAGTATATTAGGTATGTGTATGAAGATAAGATATAAGAAGATTTAAGTATTTTTTATGCCATGATATTCCGGTAGATCAATCAATCATTTCAGATCTATAACAACTCTATATACTTCCAAGAGATTGAGAGAGTCCGGTCTACACCAAGTGCAAAGGAACTGCAACTGAAAGAAATCCGACGACTGACGAAACATGATGTTTGCCGAGGGACATTAAGAAAATAGTTGTGCTGTAGGTACAATGTATTAGTTTCTATAGTTCGACCGACAGAATTGAACGCGATTGCAATTTGCCGTTGTCTTCGAATTTGAAACACTGCACTAATTCATTTTATACTAGCTTCTGCCAGCGGTTTCACCCACGTAAATATTGAATATATTCCTGGGATAAAGGTATCCTATGTGCTATTCTAGACTATTTTCTATCTCTGTGCCAAATTTCATTCAGATTCGTTCAGTAGATTTTGCGTGAAAGAGTAACAAACATACAAATACAATTACACACTCTCACTCGCCTTATAATATTAGTGTGATATCTTCTGGAATTTTAGTATAGATTTTATGCCCATGTGAAGAATAAAATATATAGTATTATAATAGATCCAAGTTGGTGGTATTTTGTCGCGGACACTAATATTTTCCAAAAAAATAATCTGGTCACACCAATGTACTGTCTGTCACTGTCAGTGTCATTCATTAAATCATTTCCCGATTCCTTGCGTGCTTTTTTCGCACGCTTGCTTGTGATTGTGAAAGTGTCGAATAAACCTTGAATTTAATTGTTGTTTGAGGAGTCAGTCGGTATTTTTTATCGAAGGATTACATAGAAACCAAGGGTCTGCTTCTAACTAGCTCTACTAATCAAGCTATCACTATTTGATAAAAATGAACAATGGTGAATGTTATGAAAGGCGTTCTCGTCGAGTGGTATGTAAACAAATGAAATAAATTCATATATAAATTCGTTAAATTTAATTATTATTGCAAACAAAATAACATGACAATCGCATTGACCTACTACAATGTTAAAAAAGAGGTTATTGTTTTCATTAGATATTCCTGTTAAATTTCTATATAATCCATGTCAGCTGGGATGTTGAAACTTTGGTCTATCACATCGCTTTCCGTTTGAAAGGTATTTTTTATGTAAGACTTCAGTATGTAAATGTTTTCTGTCCATCTGTTTGCTGCTGTTTTTAAATCCTGAAATGTTTTTTAACCTGAGTTTACAATGTCAATGGCTTTTTGTATAGAAAAACAAAAATATCAACAGCCCCATATATTTATGTTTGCATAACTTGACTAAATGTACTAAACAGCAGATTTTTCTTTTAGTTTAAGGGTTGGTCCCACAATTCTGTTACAGGAGTTGTATTTCTCTAATGAAATTATTATTGTTAAGGAGCGTCCTCACTGAGAGCATTCACTTGTAAAGAGCATTCAACGTCGAATATTCGAGTGGTGTGGATGTTGAGCCGAGCGTTACAAAGCTTATACGCAAGCGCGAACTTTGACCGGTGTGGACGTTGCAATGATTTTCGTGGAAACTGCTCGCATTTGAATGTTCACGCAAATAAAATGCTCAAAAGCGAGTACTCAGATAATGAAATTAATAAGTATGTATGTAGAATATTACTGGCCACATGTAAAGCAAGGAACAGTTGTTGATCATAAGTGCTTGTGACCTTGGTGGACAAAAAAAATGCTCCTGCCACAAACGCTCTATTCTATCAGACATTTTGAAATGAAAGACATATAACGAGATCGTATTCGAATGCACCAAGCTTGCAAGGGAATGTTCGACTCGAATGTTCATAGTTTTGCACGAAAGTGAATGGTGGGCTCGCTGGGAAGCATTTGTTGCTCGCCTACGATTGCTTGTTTACAAACGCTCACGAAAGAATGCTCCCAGTGAGGATGCTCCTTTAGAGAAATTTCACATTATTTTTGCAAACACAAAAAAATGGATGCCAGCTTTCAGTTATCCACAATTTGTGGGTACCTTGAGAAACCTTGAATGGCGGCTAATTGAGATCTAGATGATGCACGCATGTTACAGGTGAAATTCTATTCCACCAAACTTTCAAAAAAAGGAATCCAGTTGAGGCCTGGCAACCCTGCAGTAATCTATTCTACGATCAAGTGTCATTCATAATAACAATCAAGTATTATGAAAACCAATATACATGCAGATTTTTGCTGTGGGATCTCGGATTAATGTGTCTTTTAATACTATTTTAATAGAAGTAGATTTAACATGTCATGTGTAATTATAAATATTATCATTGTTGTTTTGTTTTTATTTTTAATGCTTTGTATAAAACATATCTTTAACTAATGTTGTTAAGTTAAAGTAAATAAATAAATAAAATGCTGCACCTAAACTGTTAACATGGATATAGTACCTGAGTCTCAGTCTTCAATTGAGCTATGTATTCTGGATCTGAGTCTCTGTATCTTTGCAGTTCCCTCTTAAGTTTTTCTTCTTGTTTCTCAAAACTATCTAACATTGATAGCACTTGAGTTCTTTCCTCACACTTTTCTCTTCCAATCTATTGGTAAAAATTATGGTTTAGAATGAGTAATTTTACATTGTATAGTATTAAATTCATAAAGCCTGGTGATCAGTGTTTGTGCCATCTCTGTATGAAGAGGCCTTTGCCTTGCAGTCTACAGGCTGGAATTATTAATCTTATTGGTATTAAATATGATTTGATTAATGTAATGAAGTAAAAGTACTGTGATCATAAATTATTTTCACAAATCCTTACATAGTATAAAACAAAGTTGCTTCCTGCTGTCTGTCTGTCCCTATGTAGCTTAGATCTTTAAAACTAAACTGCATCAAGATCCATTGCTCGGATCTTGATGTGGTTTTTTTTAAATAAATAGAGTGATTCAAGAGGAAGGTTTATATGTATAATACATGCGGGCGCCGCTGGCAGAATAATAAGCTAGTGAATAATAATATTAGGTATTTACATACAGATTCAGTTGTAATTAGTTCTTCAGTTTTTTTCAATTTCTTTGAGCACTCCTCTATTTCAGTTTGTAACTCACGCAATTTCCGTTTCTTTGCATTCTTTGCTTTGCTGTAATATATCAAAAATATTGTTTATAAGTTGAAGTTTAAATGCCCGACTTACAGGTACTAACCTAGCCAAACAATTTGCCAAGGTTTTTGCCAACTATATTGGGTTCGGCGTCTAACTGGGTGCAGCTCAGTATTAGTATTTTTACAAATACTTACTGCCTGGTAGTTGTAGTAGGGACTCCCGTTTCTGCACTTTTATTTGGTCCGTTGTTTGTGGTACTACTGACTGCCTATCTGACCTTCACAACCCAGTAACTAGATAATCTAACCATTTGCTTAGAATAGGCAGGAAGTTGTTATTTTTCATTTACATACCTAGGAAATGACCAAAAATATATGGATGTTCCAATTTTCTCAGAGTCCACAAGATGATCGTCTACTAGGTTTTGGACTACCTCTTTAACAGATTGCATTGTGATACCCTTCTCTTTTGGTGCTATCTTCTCTAATTCCTGTTTTCAGAATGTTCATAATTAGTTTCTACTTTCTACGAATAAAATAGTATAACATTATACTAAGTCAAGCGCAACAATAACCATAGCAAATCACAGCCACATATGATGATATCATCATTATTCTACGCTCATTGATTTATGGTTCAAATTGCAATGCACAAATGTGTACTAAAATGGAAAATGAAATATTTACCTTCAACTGAAAGAAATCTTTACTATTATGAAATATCTCCAACATCCTAATCTTCTTTTCTTCCGCACTCAAACCTCGTTTCTTTGACATTTTGCTTACAGTGACCCGGCTATGAAACAATTCCTACTGCACCTCGATGAGACGTTAGCTCTTGGCAGAAAGTTTATTCTTCAGGACCTGGATGAAACACATCTGTTTATATCTGCAGATATAGTGGAAACCCTACAAGCTCGTGTGGATGATTTGATGGACCAACTTAGTATACCAGTTCACGACAAAGGAATATAAAAATGGCGTCAGGCTTAAGAGGCAACAGAGACACAGAGAGGAGAAAAGTTCTTGATGATGCTGCAAGAAAACGCAGGGCTAGGAAAGCAGTTGAGGCTCTCGAGCAAGACAATTTCCATGAAGACCCACATGCTGACCTGGTTATGTCGAAGAAGGTGCCGAAATTCGCAGATTCCAATGAAAAGCCAACAAGAAAGAAAAAGACCAAGAGTGCGGAGTATTATAAGATGCGATTTCGTAAGACATTTGCGCAGTTAGTTGAGGAAGATGGGAGTTTCAGACCTGACCCGCCTAACTACCTGTCTGCACAAGTACCACCTTCTAAGTAAGTATTACAACTAATTTCTTTATGTTCTACAATGTAGTCAAACTTGATTCAGAAAAGTAACCAGAGTGCCTCACTCATTAATCTCAATAGAAAACTGCACTTTGAATAAGGCAACAACTGGCAGCTAGTTTCAGCTTTGTTATTGACTGGCTCAAAATAAAATAAAAAGTCAAGATGGAACGTTGCAAACAACAAGGTGACGCCGGCTAAAACTACGCCTTGCCGTATACATACACAACTACACGCACGCCTTAGCTTGTCAGCGAGCTCTCAGATCAAATAAAAAGCTCGACTGACAAGCTAAGGCGTAGTGTCATACGTGTGTGTGTGTGGTATAAAATGCTGAAATCGACCTTGTTTTGAGCTTTTCCCAAACAATGTTGGAGCTTTTTAGTCCAACCAAAACAGCTGCATGCCAGTATTTTACTTGGAGCCTGCCTTATGACCTCACAACCCAGTAAATACTGCTGGAGTACTGGAGTAATAAAGCAGTGATTGAACAACTAAACCTAGAAGGTGAATTTATTACTTACCTATGAACTTCCCTTTCATGAAACCTGTGTCTTAGTTGTATTGTAAGCTTATCTTTGACACTATTTTGCGACTATAATACAAAGCTCCGCTCAGTAGATATTTAGCTAATGACAAGGTAAAACAAAAGATAATCTAAATAGGTAATTCATTTTTTAACTCAGATCAAATAAAAATACTTTTTATTTTTATGAAGTAAGTATCAAAATTTGCCACTTGAAATAGGTGTGAAAAATAAAAATATTATTTTGTGTGTTTTCAGATTTCCCGATCGACATTTCTGTGCTGTTTGTGGTTTTCCATCGAACTACACTTGCATACCTTGTGGAGCACGTTACTGTTGCGTTCGCTGCTTGGGAACACACTTAGACACGAGATGCCTCAAATGGACTGCTTAGTAATTTTATAGTAATAATTTAAAGAAATAAAACTATTTCATTCAAACTCCTCGTTACATTTGTTGCAAACGCAATGTAGGTTACCCGCTAAAAAAGAAAAACTAAATTGTCTATACAAAAACTTGAAAATAGAATGCATTAAAATCTACTTTTTGCTCCTTAACTTTTTTCATGATATTCCATAAAGAATTTAATTATTTTTTATGCATAAAAATCATGTTATATAGAACCAAAATAAAATTTCAATCTATATACATAAATCACAAACCTTGAAATTACTTTTCACTATAAACATTGCAATTTGATTTAGTCGATATTGTTTGGAGGAATTTGTAGAACAACTTGATTTCAGAGCCATCTATGTGGCAATAGCGGTGTAACTGACAAGTTACAGAATTATCCCAGTAATGTTGCTACTTGCCACAAGATGGCAGCACACGTCACAATAAAAACTTTGCAATTTAAAAACAATTACATTATTTAACTGATTCTCGGTTACCTGAAAAAATATAGGCCATGTAAGCGTTAATCTTCAATGCTCCTCGGGTAACTTTAGACAATGAGGTGTTGCGTTGGCAACGAAATTCACACACAGGTTGGCTTGGTACTTTTCTTTTTTTGACCTTTTTTACCTTAGTACCTACCTCTTTAATTAATCTTTTTATATCTTACCTACATAAGTGTTGGTATTATTTAAACAAACGACTGGATACTAAAAAATAAAACTCGCGTATTTCCCATACCTAGGCAAAAACTACATAACGACCTCTTGACGGTCGCGACACCTGGATCAGCTGTGGATTCCATTATTTGCTATTGTGTCTTCTAATTATGGCCGCTGAAGATACATACAATACAAGACGATGCATTGCAAAAAATCGTGAGTTTATTAAAATTTACTACTAAATCTTTCTCATGGGGTAGGCAAAACCTACTTACCGCCTCCTACTACGATCCTTGGGAAAAGGCGTGAGTACCTATTATCCCCACATAGCTAAAAGTTTGTAAGATGATTATGTTTTAAGATTAAGATTAGATTAGATTAGTTAAAGCAATAATTAGATTTCATTAGAACTAACGCAAAATGGATTGTAGAGAAGCCAATAACAATAAAATTATTCATTCATGTGCATTAATTAACTAACTCATGTATAGAACCTTTATTTTTAAAAAATAACTCAATACAGTACATAAATGTTATGGACCAAGTGATTAATACGGCATTATTCATAATGCAATTTGAAAAATGCCCAATATGAGAAGGCAATATGATACAAACTATTGAAACAATTAAATTGATCGGGCTTTCTTAGTAATGCTCATCACTTATTGCCTATTGGTCCGGGTAATAAATAGATGTGTTTTTTTATTATTTTAATGTTGACATTGGTTTTAATAGAAATTAAGGTACGATTACTACATTTTAAAGCAAGAACGTCGAGAGAGCCACGTGCAGCGGGGCTCGCTCCTATTTCTGTCTGCAGGGTCTAGAGTAACCTAACGTGAAGCAGATGACGGGAGTTCAGTTAGAGTTCAGTATCCATGTCGGGGTGCCCTAAGCTCCCGAGCTCACTTCGCTCGCTCTTGGACTAATTCATTAACCATAATATCGAATTGCCCAACCTAACGGCTAACGTACTAGGTAGTACCTAGCAATATTCATAATGACCAGATAATGTGATAAATATAGAAGTTTAGATCAGTATGCATTACATGGCTCGATTTGACTTAACTAGTTTCATTCATAATTTCCGGGCATTATACATAGTGCCCTGATCAATCACTTGTTCCATGACATATGCATTGGTAGTACTCATTAGTTGACGTGTGTAATGTTTTGCTTATTTGAAACCAAAAGGTTTATCTCGTACTCTTGATATTTGCAAAATGGTAACCCATATATGGACCGACTGCAGAAACCGTAGCTTAAGTCGTTATTTCACCATGAGACCCTCACTGTAACATATTGACATTGTTATTATTAGGTACAATAACTTGTGAAATCGGAAGTAGGGTGGTATTGAAGCATCTGTCAGTTGTACAACAAGGCTGTTATCATCCAGGTGGGGGGAGATAACGAGACACGTGCCTGTTGAGTCAACAAAGAGTGGAGCCGTGCCTAGAACAACCCTCGTTGTCTGCCCTTACCTATACCCGGTTTACAGTATAATGGTTTAAATTCTTCTGGTTTTTTGCCTACTTACTGTTTATTTACCTTCGGATATTTTATTTATTTATTTACACATACAATTATTTTTACAGGTAGAACCCAAGGTAATAAAAGTAGTCATAGCATTACAATGCGACACTCAGAGACGCCTCTCGAAATCTGATCACACACCTACTCGCGTCTATGATAGACCAGTCCAAGTAACGGCTCCTTGTGCCGGCACAAGTTACATAGAGGACAACACAGTAACGGTCACCCTCTGAAATTCCGCCAAAGAGCAGGAAAAAATGTCCAACCGTTGAGAGATGCTATTAATGATCGTAACCGCCCGACATACGGGTGCAAACTTTAATAGGTTTGTACGGGCTACCGGAGTTTTAAACAGACATTCCCTCGGTCCCAACCGTAGCCTACTGTTTGGAACGAGTAATCCCAACGATGCCAAGATTTGCTGATTGTTTAGCATTCCACGAAACACCATAAATACATATTTAACCAGAGCAAGATTGCGCCTTACTTCCAACTTATAGTACCCAACCATTCCTATTACAAAGAGAGTTGGGTACATAAGCGGGTAAAACGGGTAGACGCCAAATTGCCTCATATAGAGATACCGTGTAAACTTGTTCTGCATCTTTTCCACCATCTGAGAATATTTAGTTATTACGTTATAGGATTTTGTTTCCGCACTTAGTCCTTCAGGTGGGCCATGGCGGCTGTTTGGTGGTTATTCCAACCAGCCCACCTAACTCCAGAAGTTAATTAACTGGTTTGCTCAGAACATCTGTGTAAGATCTGGGTGACCCGAGGGTTTGTCCTATCTGGGTGACTCCTATGCATTCAAAGAGTGCGCGACGGTTTCCTCAACCTCCATGCACGCCCTGCTTAGAGTGCTGTCCGTTATGCCTATTTTGTGTGAATGTTTGTTTAGCGAGCAGTGTCCCGTGAGGGTCCTCGTCACCAGGCGCAGGCCGTTCCTGTCCAGGCGTAATAAACGACTAGATACTCGTAGACTACTATCCAAGGAACGATATATTCAGCCCGCTAGAAGGCTTGAACACTCCTAGCGGGCTGAACATAATTATTTATATTGAGGTCGTATTAGATGACTCCGACTCCGGTACCGAAGTCAGTCTTCGATCCGTCGGTGTATACTCTCATCTCTTTTGGGCCTGAGTAGTCACACTGCTGTTCTGTAATTATTATCTTGTAGTGCCTAAAAATGAAAATGATATGTTATTGGGTCTTTGTCGCAAAGTAATACCATCATTGGTCTTTGTTTGACCGCATCTTCCTGTATGCGTGTGTGCATATCTCTGGAGTCTTTACTTAGGGTTCCTGATAGATGGAGCCTATAAGCGGCCAGGGCGGCCTCCTCCCGCACGATGAGGTGCAAAGGAGGCAGCCCCAGCATTGCCTGTAGTACGGCAGTGGGTGTGGTTCTCATACAGCTAGTGATTGCAACAAAAGCAATCCGCTGCAGTTTTTCGAGATCTCTTTGGGCTGTGCTTAGGTCTGTCCTGGGCCACCAGACCAATGAGCCGTATGTGATAATTGGTCGGATGACTGTGGTGTAAAACCAGTGGGTGACCTTAGGGCTGATTCCTCAATTCCTGCCAAGCAGTCGCTTGCACTGCCACAGGGATATGCTGGCTTTTGTAGTTCGTGTGTTTTGCCCAGTTCAGTTGTAAATAGATGCCCAGGTATTTGGTTTCAAGCTGTCACCTGCTTCAAGCAGTCACCTCATTCTGCGAAGCAGTAATGCTCGCTAAGGAGGAGGCGAAACGCGTGAGGGAGACGCCCTCACGCCTCTAGCCACCACAGGAGACGCCCCGGGTGTCGGAAATCGCAAGACGATTCTCGGCCACCGTAGGCGTGGGCTTGCGGACGGTGAGTAACGGGTAGCTCGCCGTCCGATAAGGACTAGGTCCGAGTCGATGGCGCTATATGTTTGTTCCAGACGCGCCTCAAAGAGATGTCAGCAAAACTGACGGGGTTCGCTAGGTCCGATCGATGCCTGTCTGGGTTGCGGATAAATTTGACAAAGAGTTACCTACCGCGGCCCTGGCTCAAGCAACTGAAGGAACACGGGTGGGTTTTAGTCAGTAAAAGTCTGATAGCCCACCCACTTCACCCAGAGTCATTGGATGATTTGCACAACAAAAAAAAAAGAAAATATATTCAGAAAGGCTTAGGGGTTGTGCCAAAGAAACGCAGTATTTGCAGTGTCGTCAGTTTTCTCTTTTTGTGAAGAGAATTAGTTCGGTTTTAGTGGGGTTCACTGAGAGTTGGTGCTTGTTGCACCATTCCTCTACTATTTTCAGGGCTTGACGCATGAGATTACATAGAGTGTTTTCGTAGGTCCGTTTATTATTAGTTATATTATCTGCGTAGCCTACAGTGAAGTAGGTAACCTTTGTCGTTGAGTGTTTTGATGAGGCTGTCTAATACCATGTTCCATAGAAGCGGCGAAAGAACGCCCCCTTGCGGACAGACTCTCGCGACGACGGCCCTTGTAGTGTCGTTTACTGTGACTTGAACCGCTCTCAGTTTGAGCATGTTGGTGATCCAGCCACCCAGGGTCGGGTCTATGCTGTGTCTTTCGAGGGCCATATTTATACTGTGTCTGTCGAGGGCCGTGTTTATGCTGTTGAACATCGCCTTGTCAAAGGCGCCCTCGATTTCAATGAAGGCGGCCTGTGCGATGCTAAAACCAAGCGGTGCAGCGCGGATTCTGTTGATTTGCCTGTGGAGTACGCATACTGTTGTTTGTACAGTGGTTTTAAGCGGCGGGTCCATCTCGGATGTGCCTATCTCAGAGAGCTTTCAGTGAAAAGGAAAGGTGAGGCTATATGCCCTGGCTTGTGTGTAATCAGTTTAGACCCAAAAGATCCTACTTCACGGATCTTGACTTAAGGACTACTTTCATAGGCAATACTGAATACTATTCTGTAAAAATCTCAACGTGAGTGAGCGTGATAGCTCATTTCATCTTAGTTGTCACTTGTCACGATAGATTCGTTATCGTTTTTCTCAATGATGTTCTAGTAAACAGATATGTTACGAGCGCGCGCATTGTGTAGACTCGATTAGGTCATAATTGTCTACTATAGTATTTTGTCTATGTCACGCATGGCGACGAGCGATACGCTTTGTTGAAACAAAAATAAAATAAAAAAAATGCCATCGTGTATATTTAGAAAGTGTACCAATTATGATACCAAAGTACCTACATAAAACAGAAGGGATTTCATACCATATGTAAGTACGCAATACACCCCAATTTACTATTTTTTTTATTTATTTTTCCTAATATTCTGATATTTGGAAGTTAGAAAAAGAAAAATACATTGGTGGTCAGAATAATGTTTATTTACATTCACACGCAAGTGACAAACACTAGCTGTCTCTTTTTTTCTTGTTGGTTTTATCAAGCCATCCCTTTCGACTTGTAGTGAAATGTCAGATGAATGAAAAGTGTTTATGTGTGCTGCCGCTGCAGCAAAATATAACGTATCTGTTTATTAGAATATCATTGGTTTTTCTCCTTTTATTTTCTCCAGTTGTATTGGAGAGCATATACTAATTCCATGCATCACTGCCTTTTATTTGATAGTGGCGACCCGTTCATGCTTCGCCCGAGACAAATTATATTTATATACAAAACCTTTCTCGTTTTTCACTCTTTCTAGATACAGGTGAAAAACTAATGAAAATTCGTTCAGTAGTTTTTGAGCTGATCGCGAACAGACAAGGCGAGAGACTTTGGCCGAGTTTCTCACCTCTAAATTATCGCAGAATTAATAACGTCAACACAATTTGTCACATTAATTCTGCGATAATTTAGAGTTGAGAACCTCGGCCTTACTTTTATAATAATTATGTAGTGATTTTGTTAACATCCATGGCTGATGGCTCATGGTTTAAATTGATTTTCGTTCAAGGAACTCTTTGTTCTGCAGAGTTGATAATTATGAAAAGGGAAATAAAACATGACATTTAATTGTGTACTTCACTTCTTTTATTTTTCTGATTTATCTCTAATTATATATTTCAAATATTTATGCACCATCGGAAACTACATACATAATACGTTTTTTGTTAGGTACCTTCCTTACATTTTATTCAAAATTTTCAGCTGCTGATAGTATTAGAATGTAATTGCCTGAAAGAAAAAAACAGAATGACATTTAAACACATTCTGGTTATTTTCCTCCAGGTCGTAAGAAACGGCTTTTTGCGTTAAATAAAATAAAAGTCTATGGAAAAGTTTATGCCAAATTATTTAACAATAGCTGTAATTTTAAAAACTATCTGTTGAAGCTTATAATTTTCTCGTCAGACTTAACAAAATGTGATGTTTTTTATCTTAAAATTAATTTATTTACAATAATTATTGTATCACAATACAGGATCAACCGATCAAGGCATTTTAACTTTCTTAAAATAATAAACATTTTTACAAAAAGACAAGAGGCTAAACTCAATGAATAATAAAATATAAAAAAAGTTGTCTTTTACTGATGTACACACTATTTGGTAAAACATGTACATACTTTATTGAAGAAAACTAGTCCCAGATTCCTGAAGAATGATGAATGAAGAATTTGACGTTCAGTATTTGTCAAACTCAATTTTAACCTCAAAAAGTGTCAAACTTTGACATTTAGGTAAGATAGTATGACACATTCTTGTTGCAAATACTCAAATCAGAAAGAAGCCATAGAGTATAAATATTTCCAGTTAACAACCTACTATGCCTTGAAACAAACAAAACAGCTACGATCACTACCTACTTCATATTTACATTTAAATCTAATATTTACAAAATGCAACATTTTTCTTAAACTAAATAAAAATTATACAGTTCTCACTTAAATTACTGACTCGATTGTAATAAATATATCCATTATTAAAGCCATAAATCATACATTTTACACAATTTTCATTTTAGTTTTTCGCCTTATTTTAATACTGGACTGAGGAATGGTTAAAATTATTAAGAAACGCATGTAATTTTTAATTTTCCCAAAATACTTTTCAATGGGATAATATATTTTTTCTAAGTTACTGGATACTTGGAACATGAACATCTTTCACCATAATGCCAGCCCTGACTTATTTTTTAAATTTATAATTACATATTAGTAGGAATTGTTAAAACCCGAGATCTGTCAAAGATGAACGGAGATGAATTAGGAACATAATAATTTGTACTGGGCCGATTTTCTAATGATAACTAGTAAATTAAAAATCGAATCCACGTTTTCCGACTTCAATAAACTACATAAAGAATCGTCTACGTATTTTTAATTAAATTGAAGAAGATATCTTAAAGATGATGAGAATGATAGTTGTAATGATTAGATAGATATCCGATAAGTATAAAAATTTGCTTCTCTTGAATTTTGCCCAATAGTTTCCAAATTCAGCAAAGTCATCGGACCAGACAATTTGAGATTCATAATTATATTGTTTTTTTTTTAGATCTTTACGCTTTGCTATGTAGAAGAATTACAACAGTATAAAAATGGTCTTTACTTTCGTCACTTGCGTCCTAGTCTGTATTATCTCTATCACTTAACCTTTAGGAATTTGACAGAAAGTGTCTTTTAAAAACATTCCAATATAAATACATAGTTATTCTCCTTTACCAATATTATTGTCGTTTTTGTACTAACTTAGCGCAAAGAGAATAGGCTTCGCAGGACGGTTTTAATTGATACCAGGTAACCATAATCGGTATCTGCCGGTTACTTCTACATATTTAAGAAAACACCTCTAAGATTCAGTTCCTCTTTTCTGTACTAATCTCACTATAATGAATCCGGAGCAAAGGATACATTATTATGTATCTACGTTCTGTAGTTGAATACTAGGACGTACCATACTGTGTGACCAGTTCAGAAACCGATTACGGTTTAACAAAAACAAGTTCGATCACTTCAGTCCCAATGTTTCACGCGTCATCCTTCTTCTTTCTCAACTTCCCTTCTGTGTGTATCGTATGCGTGACTTGGTCCACTGCCGTGGTCAGGTCGGCCTCGGGGTCTATCGCCGCCGACAGCGCTGCGATGTACGCGCACGCTATCCGCAGAACTGATAGCTTGGACAATTTCTGGTTGTGGCTGTACGCAGGAACTGACCGCCGCAGCGTGTCGAAAGCGGCGCTTATCGTGTGAACTCTCGTCCTTTCCCTCGCGTTCGCTTCTATTCTCCTCTCTCTCGTCATGTTCTTGTAGTTCCTCTGTTCCCTAGGCTTCGCTTTGTCTTGGTAAGGCTCTACGACTCCAGGGTGCGGAGGGACTCTCGGTGGTTCAGGCGGGCCAGGTGGTGGGGGAATGGGTGGCGGTGGAGGCTCCAACGGCCTTCGCCGTTGCCTCAATGGGCTAGACTCCTTTTTGACTAAAGATAGGGGCTCTCTCTGTGGCTCCTCGGTGAAAGACCAGGGCCTGAAAGGGCTAGCTGATGTGTCGCTCTCGGGGCTCGTGAGGTCTTCTGTCGAATTGAGCCGGATGCGCTTCTTGGGTGGCTGTGAGCGGGTGGGGGTTCGGGGCCGCTTGGCGCGGGAATCGCTCTCCACGAGGCGCACGCCCGAGTCGTCGGAGTGCGCCGGGCCCGAGCACGAGTCGTCGTCGTCGCCGCCCGACACGAAGCCAGCATCCCGCTCTAATATGCGATCTGAAACAAATAAAAAAATCCGTTAGCATTGCTTGATATTTGACTTTCTAAATAAATTTTTGGGAATAGCAAATTGTTAAACTGGCTGTAGGATTTTAAACCTAGGGGATAAAGCTATTAAAACAAGATTTCTCCTCTAAGGAGACACAAATTTGCGTGCCAATCCTTAGACTGTAATCGAAATCATTTGTGTAGAATGTTAGGGACTTAAGTTCAAAGAATCATCAGTGAAACACAACGCCGCTAATTTTGAACTCTTGATTCGCAGCAAACAAGGCAAAGGTTATTTTAGATCGTACTTAAGCTATTAGTGCAAGTTATGATCGCGGCGGAAGCTGCGCGAGCATCAAACAGCCAAATAGGCACACAATCGGCGCCGGCGCTCGTTACACAGATGTGACTGGGGCATTAAGCAGCGTGGACCTATAGGAAGTGATGTGTCGACACCTTTGTTGCTTATTCTATAACTTATTTTCAGACCACGGCTAGTTATAATGTAAATAGATGAGCGCTTTTATATATTTGACAAATAAAGACGACACTAAGATATTAATCTTAGACGTATGACGATATAGGTATAATTATTATTGCACAATATTCAGTCACTGTCTTCTACTAATATTTATGCGGCCTACCCGAATGTCCTTTCTTTGGTATTATACTTCAGGGCGACCCAGAAGTTTGGCGAGAATCGCTCTTGTAGAAATTATCGTATCGTAATATCAGACGCTTTCAAAGTATACAGGTTGATAATCTTGACAATACATTTCTAATTAATTATTTTGGAATGACGTGCACTATTAACAAAAAGTTTTTGTGCCCGACTTTGTGTGTTTGTTCTTGTTCTCTTAGGGAACCTAATAAGTACCTACCTTCTATTGCATAGTTTAGCATTTTGAATAATAATACTTAGTACGTTAGTACCTATCAACACTTTTATCCATTATTATTATAATAACTCAATCGTTATTTCATTAATTGCATCTTCATCATTTGTATAAAAATACAGAATCTACAGCCAAAAATAGAATTTTATTGTTCTGTTAGCGATCGATTTTCATTGGAAATACCCAAATCACGGAATTTTTAATCTTTGCCAAAGTTATAAATGGATATACATCTACTTTTTTCTAATAAAATCGTTTGTGGATAAGACAAGGTTGTGTCGACCAGCCAGTTGGCGCCGGCGCCTGCGCCGATGACGTCATCAAGTTACACCGCTGCACATGAGAACACAAGTCACGAATAAATCCTATCCTACTAATATTATAAATGCGAAAGTTTTGATAAGTATTTGTTACTCTAGCACGCCAGATTGGCTGAACGGATCTAGATGAAATTTGGCACAGAGATAGATTATAGTCTGGAATAGCACGGTATTTAATGCCTGGAATATTTTCCCTCGGGATAATTTTTCTCTTTCACGCGGTTGAAACCACTGCCAGAAGCTATTAACAAAATAAGAGTTACTGTCTTGCAAAACCCGTCTTGAAATTCATGTAATTAAAAAAAAAATGTGTAGGGCAGGTGACGTAGGTTTGTCCTTTTTCTTTTTGTGGTGGGTTTTGACTCTAGTTTTCCGTTGTTTTTCTTCACTACCAAACCACGAAGTTGCTGACATTTTGTTATCTATATCTATACTAATTATATTACAAAGAGGAAAGATTTGTATTTTTGTATGTAAAGAATAAACTTAAAACTGAACCGATTTCAAAAATTCTTTCACCGTTGGGCAGCTACACTACCAGCTACAGCTACCTTTATGCCCACGGGAACGGGAACAACGCGGGTGAAACCACGGGGCGTCCGCTAGTGTTTAGATAAAAATATTACATTTTGCATTTCAATAGGCACAGTTTTGACCTATCTCGCCATAGTGATGAGTCCTTCCTTCCAATTTTTTATGCTAGCCTGCTCTGTCCAATTACACACAAAGGCCTCCCTCAAATCTTACCAGGTATTCTTTACCAGAGCCACCTCGAACCAGCCCTTGCAGTAGGCGCTTAGGTAATCACGCCACCTTTTTCTGGACTGGCCTCTGCCAGTACGGTACGTATAAAAATCGGCATTTCTTAAGATTACCATTGAGAACAATCTCTTGTGTATCTAAGAACGTAATGTTGGTATGCATGTATTTATTAACTACATACGTGAAACAGGTTTGAGTCCATATGGGCAGCCGGAACGATTGTTATTTTATCATATTATTTTACATGGTCCGCATTCCAAACTTAAATATTCGTATATTTATTATATCTTTACAAGCGATTAACATTTTTTTATTGATCACGGTTTTTCCCAATTTTTTTACCTATAAGTTATTAGCTGGTGAAATTAGAAAAAAAAAATATCTACCTATGTATTTTTGTCACGGCAATTATTTTATGTGATATTTTGCTAAAGCTTATTTATAGGCAATAAGAAAAATTCTGATCTAAATTAAAATCAGCTGCAGGGCAACGAATGTAACTGATCAGAATTGTTGACAATTATTTGTCTATGATAAGTTGTTTAGCATATTATTTGTATTAACCTACACAATTATTTAAACATAAGAGTTTTTACTTGCAAGGTTATTTTTAGTAAAAAAATCTACTAAAGCAATCGTATTCAGTCAGTTCTTTACATCTGAAGGACCTTGCTTTTAAAAGCTGACTAAATTAATTAGGTTCTTAGATATAATAAACATTAATAACCGTCATTGTGAAGATAATTTATTATACTTAGCTAAAAAAAAAGGAAATAATAAATAAACTGATACAAGATTTTTTTAAATTAGATCTGAAGTTTGATGTTTCATTTGGCGCCAATCACACCTGTCAAATGTGTGTCACGTCACAGGTACTATAGACTATTTAGGAAATACTATAGTCATAATGACTTCCGTAATCCTTACATGGCGAGGCGCTAGTGAGGCGAATACTTACTAATACATATAATCGTACATTCTAAATGGTCGCGCTACCGGAATTAGTTTATTGCTCATAATCGGGCGGCCGCGGCGCCGGAGAGGCGTTCCAACTTAACAAAATATTTTACCGTTCAATTCAAGAAAATCACGCAAATCTGAACCGTAACCTTACGCTTTACAGACACTACAATTCTAATCGATTGTAAACAAACCTTGTGACTCGACTAAGTCGCGCTCACGGAGCTTCTCACACTACAGGTGTTTTTATACCGATAAAAAAAGATTGGATAGAACTTAGACAGCACCGCCTACGTTGGATCGAGGTTTTAATCGTTCTAGAGAATTTCTTTGTGTCTCTCTAATGAAAAATGGATAGTTAGTGGGCCGAATATTTATGAGAAATTAAAATTTTCGTGATTGGAAAACATTTTTGTTGAAAGTTTGTTGTTCGCAGATTAAGCTTTGTTAACGTCTATAAACATTTTCCTTTTTATTTCTTTAGCCGGATGTAAGGTTAAAACGTGGGCTACGTTAGAGAAATGCTTGAACAAACGATAAAAATTCAAATTCATTGTGATTAATAGCTCAAATGTAAATTTTCGGGACGCCGATAGTATATCATGGAGGTTGAACAATAAAATAAGATTTTGGCCGTGAGGGTCCGGGCAGCTCATTACGTCCCTTCACAGCACGGTGTTAAAACAAAGAGTTGTGGTGCCCTCAAAGCGACCGCGCGCTCCGTGGACCTCTTGCCTTTGAATGGGTGTCGATCTCATCAGATAAAACCTCCACCATGCGTTTAGATACCGATCTGGCGCCAAATTTCACAGAAACCGAACGCGCCCGAAGAAAAAGAGCTTGTTTTTCGAATATGGTCAGACTTTTTTATTACATTTCCGTCCAACATTAGGTGAATGTTTTGATAACCCGGCAAGCTAGAATAAAGTTTTAAACAATTATATAATCACTAACGTGATCGCCTTCAGAGATCTTAATTATTTGAAGTGTACAAAAATTGTTGTAGCTACACCGTAATGCACTCAGAACGATAAAATCAGACCACAAAATAGTGATGTGCTTACATTTGTCGGTGTAGTAATCACAGGGAATTCGTTTACGTGACTATACCGGACGAAATGAGAAATTGATGAGCGGTCACTTGATAATAAAAAAATCAGACTAATTTGTCGTGTCCGCACTAGCATTCGCACGGTGCTCTAAGCTTAATGTATGAGAAGTCGTGATGTTACGACTTTCACCGAACAAACATTACAAATGGCGCCATCTTGGGCACGCCTGTGCAATACTGTGCTACGATTAATCCATTAGATTTCTAAACTATTTATTTTCAATAAATTACTCAATAGCTTTAAATGTAATGAACATTTTAGCGGCAAATGACATAGGTTTACGTAAGTCGTTTCTTTATTTTCAAGTGCTTACAAATCCTGCCCACAGCTTCGATCGCGTGACATGTGTTTTCTTGTTCCATAAGAACCTTATAGGGCGATGAAAATTATCCTGTGACAATCCAAGTTATGAACCATCTGTTTGCAAAATTTCATCCGAATCCATTCAACCATTTTGGCGTAATTGAAACACAAACTTTAACATTTATAAATTATGATGAATTTTAAGCAGAACTTGTAAAGGTAAGTTGGAGAACAATGAATCTACTAATATTAAAAGATGAAAAAAAGCTGCAACTTCACAAAAAAAAGTATCACTAGTGTAATTTTAATGAAACTTGAGAGATGTTCTAGTCCCGGGATCGGGACCCGCAATCCCGGCGGGATCGTTACATTAGTCACGTATGCGACGCGCCTCGACGGCGGCGAGGCGCCATCGAGTCGCCGTTACCTATGAAGTACTATTAAATACCGCTTCTTTAACCATGAGTAGTTAATTACAATACATTAGGTATTACATACATAACATAACATCACGGCTATATTAACCAAAGGGTCAGGCAGAAGTGTAACTGTACCAGTGGTGTCTCATCCCATACGTAGAAACCGTGCCGATGTACTGTACTGATTATTTTTTGTACATCGATCGCTTTCGGTTCCGTTCCACGGATATAGATGGTGATCTATCTATCGCCATGGAACGGAACCGAACGCGATCGATTTACAAAAAATAATCGGTATAATCAGATGAAAAACGCTAGTTACGTGGCACAGTTTCTTTGTATGTGATGAGGCATCTGCATGCAAGTATTTTATTATCTGTGCCTGTACACAGTCATAGTTATGTTTTAATCCCCATGTATTAGAAGGCGAGATCCAGGCACAAAATGTAATCTTCGGCTTCCTACTGAGAAATTCTACATATATAGAAAAACCCGATAGGTAACTCTTTGTCCGAACCGAGCATTGAATCCAACATCTCATGCTCAGCAGTTGGTCAATATTATGCTATACTAAATACCTATCGGTCCTAACTTCTAAGAATGACTGAAATGAATGTCAATAGTATCAGGTGGCGTTTTTCCCGCGAGTATCGTATATTCCATAGCACATAGGCTAAGGAGTACTTCGGCGAGGCGCCATCATGAGCCATCTGAAAACAATGGTAGACACTATACATCCCTAACAAACGCACCTAACGTTTTGGGAATACTTTCACCAGCCCCGGATCTAAGGGGGGGGCAAACTGGGGCAATTGCCCCGGGCGGTAGTTTCATGGGGGCGCCAAATCCTTGAGACAAGAATTCTAAATATCGAACAAATGAAGCCTCTGTTCCTACAATCTCATAGGTTTTTATCAAGTAATCGAATCTTTATATAATATTTTTGAAAAACAAACATTTATAGCCATTGAAAATGAAACTGCCCTTGCGACGGACTTTGAGGAGCTAATAGAATCTTTCGCAGAAAAGAAAGCACGCCGTGTAAAGTTGTAGTCTTTCCTGGTTATACATTTTTCTGTGTTTCTTTTTTATGTGTTATGTCACCAATGAAAGTTATTAGATAATAAAAAGTTCAAATTTATTAAAGGATTATTATTTTAACAAATGCTACTCATTGGCAGTTTTTCTCAAACACTGAAGAGAGGGGGCGCCACTATCAAGGTTTTGCCCCGGTTCGAAAAATCGTAGATCCGGGGCTGACTTTCACTGTACAGCTAAGGAGTGGAATTCCCTGCCGGCGTTTGAATTTCCAGATAGCTCTACAACCTGACTCCCAGGTTCAAGTCAAGAGTGAATAGTTTATTTCTAGGCAAGCGTGCTTCGATAATGACCAAATCAACGCTTACCATCAGGTGAGATAGTGGTGAAACGCTAGGCTAATAATTAATTTAAAAAAATATATAATGAGTTCGATTCACTGTTGTCATTACATCAAAACGTTGACAAACATTATACGTAAGAAAATGAATTTACTTCTTTTTAAAGTCAGAGAGAAATAAAAACCGTAACAACGTTCAAAAATTAATCGATTTTATCGTTTAGTCGAATATTTTTTTAAATTCAAAATTGAAATTCATCCTTCACTACTATCGTACCTACAGGACGTGTTTCATTATCTGTAATTCTGTACCTAAGTTGTTTTTTTTTGTGGAGACCTATTTTACACAATACACGTCAATCTGCTTAGCCTTTCCAAACAATGTTGGGTTCGGAATCCAGTCCAACCTGATCCAGCTGAGTACCAATATTTTTATGTTAGTGTCAGAGTAACGACTGTCAAACATCTTTAAATGACAGCCGGGACCAACGGCCATGGTTTTCGAAGCGCGGAGGAAACTTGGTCACCCATCCACGGACCGACCTCGACAAGCGTTGCTTAACCTTGAAGATCGAATCGTGCGGCTGTTATTATTTTGCCACGAGCTCCTCAACGCAGGGATCAGTCAATGTGGCGACGCCTGGGAGAGGCCTATGTCCAGCAGTGGACGACTTTCGGCTTAAATGATGATGAGCTCGTATATGTAGTAACCTACTGAGTAGGAACCTTTATGTCGCATTTCTGTTGACATGGCGCCGGTGATTCCATTACATATTCACACAGGGGTTGCACTTCTAAGAAATTTCGTGCGATCGATGCGCACATCTGAAATGCGTTTTTCGATTTGCTCGTGTCCTACTCAGCGTAAAAGAATATTGTTAGCTACTGTTTTTTGACGTCGATACGTCTATGAAATTGCTTACATAGAGAGGCAATCCAGGGTCGCGGATAATTTTGAAAAAGAGTTACCGCGGCTCTGGCTTAAGCAACTGAAGGAACACGGGTGGGTTTTAGTCAGTAAAAGTCTGACACGCCCTCCCGCTTTACCCAGAGCGGGAGAAGTCATTAGATGATTTCCCAAACAAATAAAATGGTTGCGATTCAAATAACTGATGATAACAAAATCGGGAGTTACAGTTTGGTATTGCAGCTCCATATCGACATTCAGAATGTACCTAATTACACCACTCGGTAGCTAAAGGATCAAATCATAGGTTAAATCATAAAAATGAATAATTAGAATAATAATAAAACATGGACCACGGCCGTGTGTGTCCACGACACGGGGCTATGTCGTGGACACACACGGCCGTGGTCCATGACCGATATTTTTTTTTTAATCTGTGTCAATTAATTAATATATGATATTAACTATGTAACAATTATATTTAATCTAATGCCGTCAAAAAAACAAAAGGCACCAGTATTCGTATTAATTTGCTCATTTTCCTTTGATTAGCAGTTTCTGAGCTAAGATCAAACATCCATAGTTATATACACACATATATATAACAAACTTCCTTGCCCGTAAGTCGAGTAAAAAACGGATCTAGTCTAGTTACTAAACAAAACAGCCGTGCCAACCAAAACCACTCATTTTCCGATACCAAACGTATGTATTACAGCATTATTATGGTATAACGCGAGCAAACTCCCCTCATATTGAAAAATAGTGGGCCCATTGTTACCAACTGTTCAAACATTGCAACTGTAGTGTAGTGTCCGCTGGAGTCAAAATACCCATTGTTTTGTTCAATGTAGACTCAAAATTTGTCTGTGGAACGCACCTGGTAGCCACGTGCCGATAAACAGTATCATGGAATTTTTTTAGCATCTGTAATTAGACCCCTAGTTTCATCAAATAATAATAATATTTTAACAAACCTGAATTTTTTTGTAACTTGTTGACAACTAACCATTTGACTTTTATCCGCTTTGAGGTAATATTATTATTTTTTACAATTGTCTTAAGGCGTATAATATTCCCTAATGTACTATTTTAATTACTTACATTAATAGGCGTTAAATAGCATCCAAGACTACTTAAGTAGGTGTCTTTGTTTCACTTACATTATACGAGTATTACCAGTATTACGTAATTAAAAAAATATCTAATTAATTAAGTACAGTGGGTAATTAAGACTTAGTACTAAGGTACTTGTGCGTTTTCAGAAATAAAGTAATATTGAGGAATTGTGCAAACAGTAAAGTTGTTGATGATGTTCAGTTAACGGTCATAAATGCAGTCACACAAAAAAGTAAAAAAAATATTTTTTTTGGGCTGAAAAATTTGTTCCTTTCACGGTTAGTAGGTATAGTCTATACTTTAATTTCTATACAACATATTAAACCAGTAATTTAATTTCTTGTACAAAAACTAGCCATTTGAATTTTGGGAGAGTAAGACTGCACTTTTGACCCTTGATTGTACACACTACACAGACTTGCCTCAGGTTTTAACAGAGGTTAGTGAATATAGAGAAATGGAGTGTAGGTTCATCTATATACATCTACATACATATCTAGACACATACACTTTTTTATGAAAATTAAATTACAAAAGGCCCAAGCGACATTAAGAAAAAGCTCACATCATCACCTAAAATTGCTTGCGTTTCATTTGAATACAGTCTGGCTCGCGTATAATTTTAATTTACTTAGAATGTATCGATTTAAAAAATAAGAAAATCCAAAATGAAGCGTTCGAGGCATCGGAGCCCGCAGTAAAAAAATATTTCAATTTTAAAGTAACTTGGTAACATTTTTTTTTTGTCTATGATGTTTAATGCATAAAACCACCTGGTTGGTTAGAAAAATTGCATCGCCGTGACATTTTGGCAGAAGTCATTTGTTTCCCAACTCTGATGGCCTGGATTTGAATAAAACCTAAACTTGCGCATAGAATTTCGTCTAAAAAAGTGACACATTATACTTTGGAGGAGACAAAACGTGGTACAGTTAGACCGAAATATATGCACCGAGGTCATTTTTCAAACTTCGAAAACAACTTTTTACGATAATGATTAAAGGTTTTATATTATCACGGTTTGATAAATCACTTATTTTTATCACGAAATGCTTTGTGGTTGGAGCAGATGTATGTGTTAGGTATTTTGGGGGGTGATTGTACTAACCTATTTATGCGGGGAGCGGGGTTAATGTGATGCTAATGTAACAAATGTGACGATTTTAATAAAACTGTCATTAATCTACCCACTGCCTACTTGTTTTGCTTTCAGTCAAGCTTAGCATGTTATGTGCATATATTTTAGTAAAATAGGTACGGTGCAGATGTTTTTGAGACCATAAACAGACGGATAGACGCTGGACGATCTTTTTTTAACTTTGCGACACTCTAGGCATTTCTCCTGTATCTTTATAATATTACTAGCTTTTGCCCGCGACTTCGTTCGCGTGGAATAGTGACTTCAACTCTTGACCAATAGATGGCGCTGTATGTCCGGAATAAATTTTATTTTATATTTTATTTTTTATAATAAAAACTATCCTATGTCCATTCTCAAGTTCCAAACTATGTCTGTACCACATTTCACACAAATCGGTTCAGTAGGTTAGGCGTGAAGCAAAGACAGACAGACAGACAGACAGAAAGACAGACAGAGTTACTTTCGCATTTATAATATTAGTTTGGATAAGAGTTACGTTTTCTGCTATTACAGAATCTAAAAATGAAATTAAGTAAAACGAGAAGAGAAAAATTAGCACACGACATTGAGGTTCATAAGGCATTTTTTTAATTTTTCAGTAGATTATTTTTGTTTTTTTTTTATTTATTAGTGTAAGCTAATAATGATGATCCAAAATGCTTGATAAGATTGATTCACAAATCAATCCTAGCTTAGTATTTATTGTAAATCGTGTATGCAAACGAGTATTTTGTGTAACACAAAAAGTCTTGTCGTCATGCAAAAACTGGAAGACATACTTACATAATCAATGACTTCCTTATGTATGTACATTTTAGTATCTACAAATTAGGTACTTAATTAAATACTTTTAGGTATAAAAAAATACTTATAATAAAAATGAAAGGATTTTACAAGCTACCTATTTAAATAAAAATCGACTGTGTGAAAAATCGTCACCTGAGAATAGCTCGACTGATTTGGTCGATTTTTTATGAATACATAATTTATAGGACAAGCCTAGGTTTGCATGGAAGAAAATTTAATTGCACCCGTACCAAGCCAGGGTTGGTCGTTGGTTTATAATAAAAATTATATTTTTATTACTGAAATGCATTAATTTACCTAATAATAGAAATAAGTATCTTGGAATGTATAATATCAGAGGTATACCTACATTTATGTGGGCTAGTCTTCGAAATGTATTTAGTTTATATTTTTATAATTTAGAGTTGCTAAATTAACCAATCTCTTTTTTTTTGCGATTTTAATTAAAGAGATTTATCTAAAAAACGGATCTAGTCTAGTTACTAAACAAAACAGCCGTGCCAACCAAAACCACTCATTTTCCGATACCAAACGTATGTATTACAGCATTATTATGGTATAACGCGAGCAAACTCCCCTCATATTGAAAAATAGTGGGCCCATTGTTACCAACTGTTCAAACATTGCAACTGTAGTGTAGTGTCCGCTGGAGTCAAAATACCCATTGTTTTGTTCAATGTAGACTCAAAATTTGTCTGTGGAACGCACCTGGTAGCCACGTGCCGATAAACAGTATCATGGAATTTTTTTAGCATCTGTAATTAGACCCCTAGTTTCATCAAATAATAATAATATTTTAACAAACCTGAATTTTTTTGTAACTTGTTGACAACTAACCATTTGACTTTTATCCGCTTTGAGGTAATATTATTATTTTTTACAATTGTCTTAAGGCGTATAATATTCCCTAATGTACTATTTTAATTACTTACATTAATAGGCGTTAAATAGCATCCAAGACTACTTAAGTAGGTGTCTTTGTTTCACTTACATTATACGAGTATTACCAGTATTACGTAATTAAAAAAATATCTAATTAATTAAGTACAGTGGGTAATTAAGACTTAGTACTAAGGTACTTGTGCGTTTTCAGAAATAAAGTAATATTGAGGAATTGTGCAAACAGTAAAGTTGTTGATGATGTTCAGTTAACGGTCATAAATGCAGTCACACAAAAAAGTAAAAAAAATATTTTTTTTGGGCTGAAAAATTTGTTCCTTTCACGGTTAGTAGGTATAGTCTATACTTTAATTTCTATACAACATATTAAACCAGTAATTTAATTTCTTGTACAAAAACTAGCCATTTGAATTTTGGGAGAGTAAGACTGCACTTTTGACCCTTGATTGTACACACTACACAGACTTGCCTCAGGTTTTAACAGAGGTTAGTGAATATAGAGAAATGGAGTGTAGGTTCATCTATATACATCTACATACATATCTAGACACATACACTTTTTTATGAAAATTAAATTACAAAAGGCCCAAGCGACATTAAGAAAAAGCTCACATCATCACCTAAAATTGCTTGCGTTTCATTTGAATACAGTCTGGCTCGCGTATAATTTTAATTTACTTAGAATGTATCGATTTAAAAAATAAGAAAATCCAAAATGAAGCGTTCGAGGCATCGGAGCCCGCAGTAAAAAAATATTTCAATTTTAAAGTAACTTGGTAACATTTTTTTTTTGTCTATGATGTTTAATGCATAAAACCACCTGGTTGGTTAGAAAAATTGCATCGCCGTGACATTTTGGCAGAAGTCATTTGTTTCCCAACTCTGATGGCCTGGATTTGAATAAAACCTAAACTTGCGCATAGAATTTCGTCTAAAAAAGTGACACATTATACTTTGGAGGAGACAAAACGTGGTACAGTTAGACCGAAATATATGCACCGAGGTCATTTTTCAAACTTCGAAAACAACTTTTTACGATAATGATTAAAGGTTTTATATTATCACGGTTTGATAAATCACTTATTTTTATCACGAAATGCTTTGTGGTTGGAGCAGATGTATGTGTTAGGTATTTTGGGGGGTGATTGTACTAACCTATTTATGCGGGGAGCGGGGTTAATGTGATGCTAATGTAACAAATGTGACGATTTTAATAAAACTGTCATTAATCTACCCACTGCCTACTTGTTTTGCTTTCAGTCAAGCTTAGCATGTTATGTGCATATATTTTAGTAAAATAGGTACGGTGCAGATGTTTTTGAGACCATAAACAGACGGATAGACGCTGGACGATCTTTTTTTAACTTTGCGACACTCTAGGCATTTCTCCTGTATCTTTATAATATTACTAGCTTTTGCCCGCGACTTCGTTCGCGTGGAATAGTGACTTCAACTCTTGACCAATAGATGGCGCTGTATGTCCGGAATAAATTTTATTTTATATTTTATTTTTTATAATAAAAACTATCCTATGTCCATTCTCAAGTTCCAAACTATGTCTGTACCACATTTCACACAAATCGGTTCAGTAGGTTAGGCGTGAAGCAAAGACAGACAGACAGACAGACAGAAAGACAGACAGAGTTACTTTCGCATTTATAATATTAGTTTGGATAAGAGTTACGTTTTCTGCTATTACAGAATCTAAAAATGAAATTAAGTAAAACGAGAAGAGAAAAATTAGCACACGACATTGAGGTTCATAAGGCATTTTTTTAATTTTTCAGTAGATTATTTTTGTTTTTTTTTTATTTATTAGTGTAAGCTAATAATGATGATCCAAAATGCTTGATAAGATTGATTCACAAATCAATCCTAGCTTAGTATTTATTGTAAATCGTGTATGCAAACGAGTATTTTGTGTAACACAAAAAGTCTTGTCGTCATGCAAAAACTGGAAGACATACTTACATAATCAATGACTTCCTTATGTATGTACATTTTAGTATCTACAAATTAGGTACTTAATTAAATACTTTTAGGTATAAAAAAATACTTATAATAAAAATGAAAGGATTTTACAAGCTACCTATTTAAATAAAAATCGACTGTGTGAAAAATCGTCACCTGAGAATAGCTCGACTGATTTGGTCGATTTTTTATGAATACATAATTTATAGGACAAGCCTAGGTTTGCATGGAAGAAAATTTAATTGCACCCGTACCAAGCCAGGGTTGGTCGTTGGTTTATAATAAAAATTATATTTTTATTACTGAAATGCATTAATTTACCTAATAATAGAAATAAGTATCTTGGAATGTATAATATCAGAGGTATACCTACATTTATGTGGGCTAGTCTTCGAAATGTATTTAGTTTATATTTTTATAATTTAGAGTTGCTAAATTAACCAATCTCTTTTTTTTTGCGATTTTAATTAAAGAGATTTATCTAAAAACTATTTAATATTTATTACAAGCTGTCCCGGCGAACTTCGTACCACATCAAACAAATGTTTGGGAAAATGGTGTAACTAACGACTTTGTTTTAAATTTCAGAATAATTCACAACGCCACCTACTGGCATTACCGGAACCAATATACAACGCGATGTTCATTTTGGTACGTGTTTTGTTTCTGTCATATATCAGAGATGGCGCTGTTTTCGCAAAACGTATAGAAAAATGCATTTTCTTCTTAATTTTGTTATTCGTTAATTTATCCGATATTTTAATAATTACTCCAAGTCAAAGATCATCAAAATCGATCCAGCCGTTCTTGAGTTATAAATTGTGTCATTAACACAACTTTGTCTTATATATAAAAATAGTAGGCAGGTACGCACGAAGGCTCCTATACGTTTACTCTTCTAGGCATTATTTATTTATTTTATTCAATGACATTAGTCAACGTTTGAGTGTCGCCAAATGTGCATATTCGACACAAAATGTTCCGCAAGACATGACCTCGTACCGGCGCCTGACTGACGATGAAATAAATCACGTATAAAACGACAATTTCGCAGATGAACAACAAAATTCTTTCAAACGTCCATCTGGTCTTTTAAAGGAATTCCCTTCTGGATAAATTCCTCAATGAAAATCCAGTCTGCTCTTCTGGGGAGTTCAGGAGTCCTGTGACTCCTCTCTAAGAGAGATGGAATGGGCCTTAATTCACCACGCGGGCCCCAGTGCGGGTTGGTGAATGTCACATGTCTTCGAATTTTTGGTTCTAGACATGCCGGTTTCCTCACGATATTTTCCTTCGCCGATTTGAGGTGGTGATGAAATAATTTACACAAAGTAAAACGCCTGCCTGGGTTCGGACCCACGAACTACCACTACCCCTCAATCATATTACCCGTATGTCTGACAAAAACTTTTACACAACTGTTATGGTTATGTAACGGAGCGAGCACGGCCTACTGTAACAGGCTTGAGTGACATATTTTTATCACAGTTTCGGAGCAAAAATCGTGATAAAATGCGTGACTCAAGCCCATCACAGAGGCCGTGCTCGCCCGGCAGGACGAAGAGCACCATCAATTTTTCACAGCGGAATAATGACAGTTTTGACACGTCTGAGTACGACCCCTGCCGGGCAAGCACGGCCACTGTCAAACTGTGTGTCTCAAGCCTGTAACAGTAGGCCGTGCTCGCCCGCCAGGTCGATCGCCATCTTTGTGAGATATATCACTTTGCACCGAAAGCAAAAAAAAAAAAAAAAACATTATCTATGTACCGTATTACGTCATCCCCACCGGTAGGTGTAATCGGTTTGCATAATAAATGGCGCCATCTCCCGGATTCGTCGCTTAGAAACAAGTTACTGCTAAGCGCCGTCTAAATTAGGCAGCCATTTATCTTAAAGTAATCATGAATTCAGTCGGTTCTCGTTAGCGAATTAATGCAAATGTCCCGATTGGCGCGCGCGGAATGCGGTACAAAACAAAAACACCAGAACAGCTCAAGTTTCTTTTTCTATGAGTAGGTATGTGATTGAAGTATCATTAGTTATATTAATATAGTGTCATTAGCGAGGTAGCATACTCAGCTGTTATTATGTATCAAATTCTTCTGTCCAAGTTTGTCCAAGGCTTGACTGTACTTTAGGTAAGGCTTGAAACCTGCTTGCACGAAAAACTTACCTAACTCATAAATTTACAATATTGTATGACGAACTGTCAATTCAAACTCTTGTCAGCAACCAAATTGATGAATTAAGTCTTTCGTGCAAGTGGGCCAAAGTGATATAGCCTGAACTTAAGTTTTCGGAATCTAAGAGAACTTGCCCCAAATTATTTATACTTAAAACATACCTGCAATGACCTCACAATCCGCCTCATTTCAGATAAATGAGATTTTGAATTGATACAACTATTGTCCAGGCTGCAAACAACCATATGGCCGTAAACTCTAGAATTGAGAGTCCGTTTTTAAATTGAGAAGGTGATAAGAACTTGTAAAATTATTTACATGCAGGGTTTCAGGCTAAAGCAGAGTTTGACAAATACTCAACTTCAAATCAACATCTTCCTGCCCTTGTCCCATATTCACGCTTTTTCTTCCATACTGTCCTGTCCCCCGTCACGCCATCACTGACTCCTTTTTCTTTCATATCACTCCTCACACAGTCCATCCATCTTTTCTTTGGCCGTCCCCTCCCTCTCCATCCATCATAAAAAAACAAATTACGCTACATACAATTTTCAAAAGGAATAGTAGCTTTCAGATATTGTCTGAATTATTTTCGATCATAATTACAAAGAGCGTTGCTGAACTATTTCACCTCCGAATATCTCGTTACCGTAGGCAAAATTGCTTCGGGTTTTTATTAGCTTAATCTAAAATTAAATGAAAATACTTCGGAACCATTTTACTTCACTCAGTTAATTCCCAAGTAATTATAAAGCAGATAGGCGTGAAGCTGCGTAAGAGTGGCTTTTAGCGCCGCCCGACAGCAATAACTAAACGTAACGAACCATCCGCCAATAGGAGAGACTCGTGCGCATCCAATCGGACTAACAGAATTATAGACCCACTAGAAATACGATAATTTCGAAATTTAAAAAACGAAAGCTTTTTCCTATCCTATTATTTTTATCGATTTTGTTAGTTCTGAATATTTTTCGTTTTAATCCATTGATTTTTATTCGCATGTAATTTAATTTTACAATATGAAATGGAGTCAATCTGCCTAGCCTTTAGACTGGAAGCCGACCCCAACTATGTTGGGGTCGGCTTCCAGTCTAACCGGATTCAGTTGAGTACCAGTGTTTTACATGGAGCGACTGCCTATCTGACCTCCACAGCCCAGTAACTGGGTAACACGGTACCCCTTTGCAAAACTGGTGTCAGACCTCAAGCTTATGACTACCCGTAATTACCGACTGTCTATCTTCAAATAACAGCCGGAACCAACGGCTTAACGTGCTTTCCGAGGCACGGAGGCAACTCGGTGTGTTGAAATGGTCACCCATCCACGGACCGACCTCGTCAAGCGTTGCTTAACCTTGAAGATCGACCCGTGCGGCTGTTATTATTAAGCCACGAGCTCCTCTACAGTATGAAATGGAGTAAATGTTGCAAAAATCTTACAAGTCCTTATCAAACAATTTTACACAACGCCATAAAAAAGTCGTATCCTGCGGAAACATCGATATGAAAGCGCTAAAGAAACCTATACGATTTATAGATCTTGGGTGCGCCCACGCATGCTGCGAGCGTGTTTTACGAGTTTCATTTGAGCAAAGGCCTTTAAACGTTCAGCCTTGTGGCGCCTGAAGGAACATTACTAACTTAATTTAAATTTTAAGTCTGGTCTGCACGGCCGGCTAAAGTCGTTGTGGATTTAAAGAATAAATTAAATGTTAAGTTGTAATAATGACACCAATCATGCTACTTGTTAAACTTTACATTATTTTCTAAGTCTTCTTTATAAACGGAAATTTTTTGTCACATTTTTTTATATATCCGCAACGCAAGGGAAGTATGGCCAAGCTTTGTTTTTGTCTCTGCCCACCCATTCGCTTCCTCTCTTTGTCCTCTACGAAGAATTTTTGGCTTCCCTACGTCAGCCCTTTAATATTAATGTATTTTATATGCAAAAATATGATCACCTGACATAATATTAAAAACTTATTATAAAGAAACATCTGGGAAACAATACTTATATTTATAACAATGTTCGTTGAAAATAATACGTCATAAAAAAGGGTATAATATCTTAACACATTTTACCACTGGCAGGTTCTCTGGTTATGACTGAATAAAAAACATTTGGCTTCCAGAGAACAGATGTCAAAAAGTGTTCCACGTTTGAAAGGACTTTATAAAACAATTGGACGTACATGTGTGTACCAAGTTGACAGATGGGGTCGAACAGACAATAAAAGTTTGCAAGGCTGCAAGGTCAACATTGCAGATGTTAAGTTTCGTAAGAAACTGAATGTCTTTTGTACAGATAATATTTAAATGGAATGCCAGATTTTGTTGAACTAAAAATTTGTGAGTGCCTCTCGACTCTCGACCATTTATGAAAAGTATAGGTACCAACATTATTCAAAACATTTGATCACCTTGTTTGTTGTGCTATTCGCTCATTTAGGATTCTTCGCCAAGATGCTAAGAATTCATAATATCACGGCTTTGGGAATTCCAAATGTCGTCATCTGTCTCAGCATCTCGCGTTCGCGTGGTGACAAAAAACTCGAGATAATTCAACGACGACACTGGCTTGCGCGGACTTACGTACAGTTAATTAGTACTTACACATGCTTTATTATACAATACGACGTAAGCACGTGATTATTTTCAAATGTAAATAATACAGGTTTTTCCAATTACGGGGTGAATCGTGCAATGATATTTTTTTTTGTTCGTCAAATATTTACACCTATACCTATCTTATGGTCGCTATTTGTAACAAAATAACCAGAATCAGTAGCAGGGACGCTATTTTACAGTTTAGCAGTATATCGTATAATTCATCAATATTTAAATTCATCAGTGTTGATATGCTTTAAGAAATCAAACATAGATTTAATTTTTCATGTACCATTTTAAGTGTAAAATGATGTAACTATTGTAATACCATTATACTTTACGACATAATATTTGTTTTCGTTAATTCATTCATCATTGTTTGGTCAAGAAAAATGTATTGCAAACTAATTTTAGGTACATACTTACTACTGTGTACGTATCAAACATTTAAGTATGAAATAGTTGTAGAAGAATTATTGAAACCCTTCGATCACTTATAATAAGTGATTGAAGTTGAAACTATTAAAATGTTTTGCTTTGAATCGACATAAAGAATGGATAATCTCACGGAGGATCTTGAAATATTCAAGATTCAGTAACCTATAAATAAATTGGCCGACCCCACCTAAAAACCGACCTGGATAGAGCTACGAAGAAGAACAGAAATAAGGAAGTAACCATGGAGTAATAAAAGAGTAACCATGGAGTTAAAAGAGTAACCATGGAGTAATAAAAGAGTAACCATGGAGTTAAAAGAGTAACCATGGAGTTAAAAGAGTAACCATGGAGTTAAAAGAGTAACCACGGAGCTAAAAGAGTAACCATGGAGTTAAAAGAGTAAACATGGAGTTAAAAGAGTAACCACGGAGCTAAAAGAGTGACCATGGAGTTTCTTGCCGGTTCTTCTCCATAGGAAACGACAAACCCGAACCGTGCACCTTTTGTCGACGTTTTATAAGTGCCCATGTAGGCCTATGTGAAATAAAAAGTTTCATTTAAATTTTGAAGGTGAGCCAGAGAAACCTAGGTTAGAAACACTAGCGAGCTATAAACTGTCAAAAGAACACGGAAAAATTTGCAAAACATAGGTACCACCGGAAATTGTTCAATCCGGTAAGTACGCCCATAAATCAATAAACAATTTGGTTTCACTTTTCAAGTACTAAGGTACTAACTCGGTGCGTTGCGATTCCTTATCTACAGCGCTTTGTTGTTGCCAAACAAACTGTTAGGCATCCGGTGTGCCCAAGCACGTGAATAAACGGCGTTTCAAAATATTTCTAGTCGTAAAAATTATAGTGGGCCGCAACAAGACGGAACCTTGCAAAAAGGAGATGTTCCAGAAATGTATGGAGCCTGGGCCAGCACTATGCACTATGTATATGTAAAAATCGCTATATAATATAGTAAACGTTTTTATTGTTATTTTTCTTTAATTTCACGTCGTTTCAATGTACACTTAAATTAACTTTGTCAATTAGCAACACAACATAAAATTAAACATGGTGGATCAGATCAGCAGTAGGTATGCGAAAAATTACATTTTGAAAATGACATTTGATTGTCATGTCATCGTAATATCTGCGATAAAAAAAAGCAACACGAAAGCAATTGCAACAGAGAAGCAATCAATCACTGCAAACAATCACTAAAAACTCAGAAACATAATTTATCCAATTCAAAGTCAAAGTAGTCAAACCAAAGAAGCTCCCTTAATATTATTTTACTCTTTGCAAAAAAGACTCAGATAAGTTACTTCTTAAAACTGTCAAAGTCTAAATAAAGTAAATCTATCTAGTAAATTTTTATAAATGCTATCACTAAGGTCCTAACTTCTAACTTTCATCTCTATGCAGACGACTTACAGTTGTATCGCCATTTTAAAGTGAATGAACTCGCTGAGGCTGTGGCTGCCATCAATGATGACCTGGAAAATATCAACAAGTGGACTAAATCCTTTGGACTCCTCCTGAATCCAACTAAATCTCAAGCGCTCATTATTGGTGGCAAATACATGCTCAATCTGTTGGATCCCCAGTCTCTCCCGCCAGTATTGTATAATTCAATGCCCATATATTATTCTAAAAGTGCGAAAAACTTGGGCGTCCATATAGACACTAATCTCTCTTGGGAGGTTCATATCGCTGATGTGAGTAGGAGGGTCTTCTACTCTTTTCAGTCTCTTAAACGTCTCCAAAAATTCTTACCGTTTCATACTAAGGTCACTCTTGCTCAATCTCTTCTTCTACCGCTTATAGACTATGCGGATGTCTGTTTTCTAGATGCAACGGAGGTACTCCTAAACAAACTCGAACGACTGCAGAACTTGTGCATCCGCTTTATTTTTGGCCTCCGAAAGTACGACCATGTGTCGGAATTTCGGACCAGATTGAAGTGGCTGACAATTCGGCGTCGGCGAGATACCCATATCCTATCCCTTCTCTATACTATCCTGCACAATCCTACTTCTCCTCAATACCTTCGCGAACGGTTTGAGTACCTCATCCCAAGGGGTAAGCCATGTCGCACGGCCACTTCGCTTCTCCTTCGTACTCCTCGTCACATTTCTAGCCGCTACGATGGCTCCTTCTCTGTTACTGCAGTGCATCTCTGGAACTCTCTTCCACACTCCATACGCGATAGCCCTTCTCTCGATGTCTTCAAGAGGAAAATTAAGGAGCATTTCCTTTCAACGCAATGAATTATATATGTATTATATATATGTATTTGTCTTTATAAACGTAGGTAGGTATTTTATGTATTATTATATAACTAGTTTCATCTTACTATATAGGTATATATTGTACAATGGATTACTGCCCTCTATTATGATCTCTATCACTCAAAGGTTTGCTGGAAGAAAATTCCATTTGGAGTTAAGCTCGCCTTTGTACATGAAATATGTTATCAAATTTTTTAAATGTAATGTCTTGTTGTACAATAAAGAATAAAGAAAGTCGTCAAAAGTCATGTCAATAACAACTGTCATGGCTGCCCTAAAAATAGGGTTTTCTTATTAAAAAACTTTTCAAACGATCCTTTTTGGACGCCTGTATCCTTCCTTCTTCAAAATAATTTGTTAGTATTTTTATGGCATTCCCCTATTTTTCTTATCTATGTAGTGTACTGTACATAGCGATGGCCCAAAATCAAACATCTGCTTTTTTCTGGAATTGCGAACAACCTTCTTGCAAATTAATGTATTTATTTTTCCGACTGTTTCGCCTGGCTGAAAATTATCGCTGTAAAAGCTAAGGCTACCTATCTACAAGGATTGTTTTCGGCCATTTATCATCGCGTCAACTTTTCAAAAGCAAACTCTATGGTAGTGTATAAAGACGACAATCACGTAGAAATCTAGTTTCTAAGACTCGGTATTTAAAAATAGAATCGTCAGATTCTATAGCTAAGGTTCACAGGATCGTGGGACCTGCTCAAGAACTTGAAGTAAAACAATATTATTGAACAAGCAATGAGCTGCAGAATAGTAAGACTACAAGACGTACGGCAATCGCCATCCTTCGGTACATGATGGACAGCCCACCCATACGAACAAAGAGTTTTGGGAATACTTTCATTTAAGCGTACAGCTAAAGAGTGGAATTCACTGCCGGAGTCTTTGTTTCCTGATAGCTCAAACCTAGGGGTCTTGCTTCACCGTCGACCACATCTTCGCTTACCATCAAGTGACATAGTGTTCAAACGCGAGCCTATCGTGAAAAAAAACTTACAGCGATGAACGCTGCACGCAAAAAAAATATAATAGGTATTTATTTTCTCTTATTTCAGAGTCTAAGGGTATAAAGTGGACCCACCTAAAGTATTTTGATTATTCTACCAAACAAAGTATAATAATCTTATCAAGGAATTGTGATAAACAAAATAACGTTCTTAAAGTACTCCTTGTGGTATCCGCACTAACAGAGTACTAAGTAGATAGTACTATCCGTGGTACTATTATCACCCCATCATATCGATGATATCGTTAAAAAAAGAGATAAGTGCTCTTCTTGCTGTATTAGGTTGGCAGGATCTTTAGTAATACTTGTGATATTTTTATAATATATAAATTACACATTTACTTTATATTATTTGCATGCCGAAGTAACTTGAGTATTTTTGTAACTTACTAGAGGACGCCTCGCGGTTTTCACCCGCGTAGTTCCCGTTCCCGTGGGAATACAGGGATAAAAAGTAGCCTATATCACTCGGGGATAGAGTAGCTTCCCAACAGTGAAATAATTTTTGAAATCGGTCCAGTAGTTTTGGAGCCTATTCGGTACAAACAAACAAACAAACAAAAAAATCTTTCCTCTTTATAATATTGGTATAGATAATGACTTTCGCAATACCTTTACCAACTATACCAACGCTAACAATTACTTGATACCTGCCACCGGGTTTACTATATGTAAACAAAAATATCAACAAAGCACACAGAATTGAATGTAAATCAGATCAGTGCTCAATGTGTCGCCTTAATTTTTTAATTACGTTAAAAATGAAAAAATACTTGTCTATTTTTAATAGATATTATTTTTTTTGTTTTCAGTCACATATTTCTAACATTAGTTGTAGTTAAATGGACTATATTATTGTGTCTTTTTTGTTTTTTAACGAATTATTAAGTATAGTGTGTGTAGTAGTAGACTACTTGATGGAAATTGTTATTATTATTATTGGAATTAATCATCTCTATTATTGTAGGTACAATATTAACAGCAATAAAATTAGCGATGCAATTATCTGTACCATTTCAACGGTTCCATCAATACAGTAGCAGTGTTAACTACCCACCCTTTACTAATACTAATCACTAGAGATACATATGTCACGCAGACAACTACATCTGGTACTGTTGTGCCACATCTGGTCCACAAACCGTGTGACGTCATCTATCATGTGGCGACAAACAGTCCCTTTATTGCTCGATTGTACTTTTTAATTTATATGACGTGACTTTTTGGTAATTGAGCGTTACGTTTTGTGAATTCAAGTTTAAGTTAGGTTTGAAAAAACTTCGCAAGGAATTTTTTTTTATTTTTTTTTTTATTTTAACTTCCAATCGCTTTGAGTTAATTTGTGAAGCGTTGGTAATTACTTTCCAGAACAAGTGTTAAAAAGATTTTGGTGAGGTTTTACGTGAAGTAATTTGTAATGCTACTATTTTTATTAGGTGTGTTAAGAATTCATGATTCATGAAGAGTTTTCATATTTTATCTTTTGTCAGGGTATTTAGCGGATCCATTTGCAATGTCATGCTACATAAGCAGTGTTCTACATTGAATTGGAAATATGGATTTTTTGGTATACTTATAAAAAATCTTCCTATTTTGAAGACGGTTAAAAATAAACATACATATTACTGTCTGTCTGAAAATCGAGAAAATCAACAGATATGATTATTTTTGCTTCAGAACAATTTTCATATGAATCAAGATTACTTTTGCGATATTTCCTCCAATGATATAAAGTTGTACACGAATTGGCACCGAATAATGTTGCAACACAAATAATATTATCGTTAAAATAAACTACTAAAAACACTTGTCGTCATAGGGTTGAGAATAGCAATTCTTAAAAAAAAACAGTATATTCGAATTTCGAACCTCTCGACCCCCGTATAGCAACATGTGTACAAACACACAAATACAGAAGACTCCCGTGTATCTCCTATGACCCTTATGTCTGTATCGTAAAAGCTATATTTCAATAACCCGACGGCAAGATGTCCTTTGTAATGTTATTCACTTGTTAGGGTTTTCACCCTTAACATGTGCATGTTTTTTGTGCCCCTGAACCGTTTGTTTTGTGTCGGAATATATTAATAATTAGTATTGATAGATTTTACGATGTGAATTTTGGTTTTGGATTGCAGGAATTAGTGTAACTGTCAATAAAACTGTTGTTCTTAATATGATAGCTAATTTTAATTAATATTATAAGTTTCTTTGTAATGGATAATCTCTGTAAGTGCAAAACCGATTACGAAAATTCTTTCGTTACTAGACGCTAATTTTCTTTTTCTTCTGAAAACATTTACCGGTCCTGCTGGCGGTGCGGGCCACGGGTGCGAAGTCGCGGAAAAAAAGTTAGTCTTACATAAAAGGGTATAATAAAACCGTCCAAGTGTGAGTCGGACTCGCGCACGAAGGGTTCCGTACCATTATCGCTAAAAACGGCAAAAATATCACGTGTGTTGTATGGGAGCCCCACTTAAATATTTATTTTGTTGTTATAGCGGCAACTGAAATACATCATCTGTGAAAATTTCAACTTTTTAGCTATCACGATTCATGAGATACAGCGTGGTGACAGACAGACAGACGGACCGTGGAGTCTTAGTAATAGGGTCCCGTTTTTACCCTTATACATTATAAATATAGAAGCTCTCTGTTTTTACATTGAGCAAAAGAGCAATTTTTTTTTGTCTCCATTTGGTTGCCGCGTTTAATTGAAAATAAGGCATTAAAAAAAAAATGCCCATAATTATTTATAAAATCTCGACTAAATTAGCGATTGCTTGGCACATTTCTATATTCAAATGTTCTCTATGAATTTGAATTTAGAATATGCTAATTTCTAAAGAGATTTTTATAAAAAGGCGCAAAATCTTATTCCTTGTAATCTCTAAAATTGAATCTTCTTCTTCTTTTCGTGTGAGGATGTGGCCACCTCTGGGAACCCCACAGGCCTCTGACTTGGCTATTTCATATTTACATTAACTATATAAGTCTAGGTTTCTTCACGATGTTTTCCTTCACCGTTGCCTGTGATGTCCAAGATAAACTTAGAATTAAAAGAAGAAGTACATATGAATTTGAATAAATCACATTGATACTTGCCCGGATTTGAACCCACCACCGAGCATGAGAGGCGATTTCTTAGCCACTGGACTATCACGGCAAAATTCGAGTTCAAAATTGAATGAAGATTTTCAAAACTACAACAAATCAAAATAAATAAAAAAAAAAGAAAAAAAAATTGCCACTAATCTATGTTATGGTCAACTTATGAAATTTTCAGTTTCGTCTTTGATCGTACATGCTTCCGGAATCAAATTTTAGGTAACTTATTGGAGAATTTAAAAATGCGATAATATCATACTATGGAATTTGTAACCCCTATGCATCCTAGGATCATGTAGACCTTCAAAAGAAGGAGGAGTGGAAAACTTCAATCAAACGAAAAAAACACCGTTTGATTCAAGTATAAGACTTTCCTTCTATCTGTCTAAATCCGCAAAACATCATCGCTTAACATCAGGCGAAATGGTGGTCACTCGAGCCTATAGATAAAAAAAAAACAGGTCCGTTTGTTTTTTAACCGACTGCCCAAAAGGAGGAGGTTCTCAATTCGGATGTTAATATATATTTTTTTGTGTCAGAGATAGACAAAATTACAAATTTTTTTTTGTTTGAAAGAGTATACTCTCGAGGTGGTCCCATTGAAACCAAGTCAGAATCTGATGATGGGATACCATGAAAATTGAGGGAACTCCTCAAATATTATAAGCAGACATAATTATAGCGATTTTGGTATTTTCATGAACATGACAAGTAATTGCAATCAGAAAATATCATTTGATGAAGTGGAACTGATGAAGAAGACCACGGAAGGCCACTGGAACTCCTTAATAAGTATGTCATGGGTATAAGATATCTCGAATAAGATTATGATAAGCAAATACATATGTATAAATAAATGGTACTGATGAAAATGGTACCATCGTACTGATCTAATGATGAAGCCTGAAGGTAGGCACTGGAAGTTGGAAATCCATAATTAAACAATATATCCTAGTCGTGTTTGTCTTATTACAATCGAAATGAGGTGTACTCTCGCTATAAATGATTTTTATGGTAATAATATGAGCTACCAAAACAAAAAAGACAAAAATAATATAAATAAATTAACCGACTTCTAAGCTTGTGTGTGTGGTGTCTTTGGTAGGTGTTGTTTTTCGTTTTTCGAACCGACTTCAGAAAACAAAGTTATTTTTCGCTTTGTAGTGTCTTGCTTTAGAAGTCGGGATGGTTTTTATGAAGTATATTATTTCTGCAGTTTTATCGAACACCGCCTTGACGATTGGGCAAAAACCCGTCTCCTGTGCCGATCTGAAAAAAAATCAATATTTGTCCATCCCTTTGAAGATAAAGAAACTATAGAGTATTTTGTTTCTACAAGTTTATTCTATAATAATTTTATTGCAGCATCCCATGGAGAAAATTAAAAACTATCACAAAAATAATAACACCCTGTGCATTAGCTGTAAGGACACTTATGTAACAAGTGCGTGATCTAAATTTAAAAAAGTATCGATACTTTTTTAATCTACGGCCTTATTTAAAAAAAAAGATTCCATTATGATTAGTATTAGAACTGAATAGCATATTCTTAATTCAAATTATCGAACTACTAATCGGCTAAACAGTATTTAAACTTTTTTTTTTTATTTGTATAAATGGCCCTAAAAGTCTATTTCATAATATTAGGTCAAAACAAAAGAAATTAACCTTTAACTGCAGCCTGCGTCGCATCTCCAGTAGTCGTGAAACTCGACATCTCTATATCCTTAAGTCAAATCCAATTAAAAACTTCAGTAAACAATCCTTTGCATCAGTTGAAAACACTTGAAGGCAACTCTTATTGGCACTTTATAAGACACAGTTTCGTTTCAAACAACAAAAAAAAAACTAAAGCACTATATTGTCATTTTTGTTACGAACGCGCACGTTCGGAAGTGTTTGATTGCGACGGTTGGCACATCCCTCCCGCCCGGCTGGTTGCGCTCGACTGACGAACGAAGCGTGGTTTAAAGTTGGCCGGAGTCAGCCGGGGTAAAAAAGCACGGCGCCAGCCCAGTCTCGCCCTTAGAGATGCGCTCCGTGTGATATGTGAAGTATTTTATCGTACGGCAAAACTGTTTTCGAGTGGACCTCGTCGATATTTTTTTGAGTTTAACATGGTCTGCTTTCGTCGTATTGGTTTTACAAAGTTTCTTCAGGTCTACCGACAGTACTACTCCAAGATAGAAGTCATTTCACAATTTTTTGAATTCAGTTTAGTTTTGACTTCAATCACATACCCTGGAGGTCATCAGCTAGCATGTCATTCGGGTTTTACTCAATGATCTTTCAGTTTCTTAAAATTGTTTACTCAACATTCTGGAGTAACTCCAGTGACTTAACTTGCAGCTTTGTTGTTGATTTCCCAAAAGTGTTAATATCTATTAGTTAGAGAAATTGAAAAATTCAAAACTTGATCTTTGTGTTCACGCTAAAATAATAAAATAGGGAGCAAAAATTAATAAAATATCGATAGATTGGTACGCACTGTTGCGCCAGCCGGTCGCATTCCCTGGCCGTCGGCGGCGACTTGTCGTGAAGATCGCCACACAACACCGCACTATACGGCCGTGTATCTCAACATTTGTACAAACTTTACAGGCTATTTCCACATGCACATGTGAACATCCGTGACTCACGCACGCATACACATTATACCATCATTTACGTACACTTATTCGCGCCGTGCACAGACGCCGCATTTTGAAGACACCCATCAAAATTCGTATTGGATAATCGATATTACAATCGTGATCTATTACTGGCCGTTTTATTCGCAGCCAGCTGTCGCATGCTAAATAGCCCGGCACAGCATAAAACATAATATTTATCATCGGCGCAGTCTTGCCAGATGAAGATATTATGCAAGTCATCACCGTGTAATGATGCCCGGTAAGGTAACATAGTAAATTATGCTCGATCACTCTGATGTAACTTTTTACTATAATTATAACGTCCAGACATAAAACTCCTGGATAGCCATCTCCTTCGAAATGTTAGTAATATATCAAAATGTCTTCTCGTAAGGAAGTATGTGCTCGTTGTTTGGTCTTGTTGTGATTTTTTCGGCTGCGGTGCAGTTTGCACTCGGCCGCGGAGGCGGCGTCCTCTTTATCATTTCTTAACGCGTCCAGATTTGGCGATGTCGATACAAAATCCTGTTCCGTCGGCTTTTTGCTCGAACGTTTCCTCGATTTCTGGGAACGAGTCGCAAAACAACCAAGTTTTGCCTCCAGCCGTTTATACAGGTTTTGTCGTGACTTTTTATGGCCTCAAACAGGGGTTACCACATTAATTCAAGTCATAAGGGATCGAAAATAATTGTCTCAACATTGCCGTCGGATTCTACGGTCATCAAATCTGAATTGCTTTCATTATTTTCGTCACAATTGCCGAATGTATCATCAAAACATTCTTTGTAATGCCACTCTTAATTTTCAATTTTGCCGTCTTTGTTGTTTGATGTATAATTACGTTTCCCGAAAGCGCGAGCTAATTAACAATACGTGTCATTCCGAAAACTTTGGCTCATAATGTTTGTATTATAATTTGAGTAGCGGCCCCAGTGCCCCGGTGCGGAGGTGTGAAGGGATAACTCCCGAACAAACATAATGCAGCTAAGATAGTAAATATGAGGCCAGTATAGCGCTAGTCTGTGTAGGTGTTAGTGGTCAGGTAAAGCTTTTGACACCTAGCCATGACCGTAAGGAAACGGCGTGAATCTCGTCGCGTTTTATTTAACGTCTTAATTTTTTTGGGTGTTTGATGAGGTCTTTGAAAAACTTGGACCTGCCGAGTGTGATGTTGAATGAAATGTTGTTTGCCGTGTGTTCGCGCCTTCGACAATAAACAAAACAGGCATGCCATACAATTTCTGAGTATCAATATTATCTACTTAGTTATAAAGCTGGAGTATTCGGACAAAAAACATGTTCGTACGTATCAGAAGACGTTAAAAAACTAAGTGGTCTCACTCAATGACCCGTCAATCAACGAGGCTGGGTTTAATTGACTTGCCCTGACTTCGGCCGCGGATCGTTGTTAAATAAGATTTACCGGTGAAATAACCCGAGTACTAGCGCCCACCTGGCGACTAGTGGCGCCAAATATAACTGACCTCTATGTGGCCTGTACTGTACTACTTGTGTTTAAACCTCATGTTTGCTCAAGTGACAATTAGTCACGGTACTCTCGAGTATTTGGTCTCCATAAAAGACAAATATGTCACACATCCGTAAAGCCCCGAAGACGAAGTGTTCCGAACATTACATGTGGATATCATTGCATAAGAACTAAATTAATGTACCACTAAACACAAAACACTTCCTTAAAAAAATTGCTTTCTTTTAGTCGTTGCTCGGAATTCAAAATCGAGGAACGGATTCAATATCAAATTAGACTTTAATGTAAAACGATCATTATTGTTGAAGCAGTAGAGCGAGAATTCCAATGGCAAGGCAATCACAGCTGATCCAGCAAAAGTTAAAAGAGATTAAACTTTGTAAGGAGTGCATTAAGGTCTCTTTTGGGTTGGTGGATATGGTATAATGGCTGACAGGATTGTAGGCGCCGCGTTTGCCGCCGTGGCGCCGGCTGGCCGCCGACACCTCGTGTATTATGAACTAGTCTCGTGACCCGGCGTCGATCAAGTGGTATTTGACTCAACAAACCAACCGATACCAGAAACTCATTTCTAAGCAAATTGCTTACGAAGAACTGTTTAATTCATTGATTTAAAAAAATAACATTATCAATGTTACCTACATTGCATATGACGTTTCGAAATAAATTTATAAAAATTGTGAATTCACCTCCGACATTAATTTATAAAATCTGCGATCAAAAAAAAAATGAATGTATTTAATCAAAAACACGTACAGACTTAAATATGTATGAGGGCAGATCTCGAGCCGGCACTTGTCTCACGTCCACACATTCTACATGGCTGCGGTGAAACAAAAACAAGCAATGGAAAGGGACAGACATATCCTCTACGCTCACGCGGAGAGAAACATCGATAATTTATGCGAACATCCCTACGAAACAGGAATGCAAAGTTCGCTGTAACTCATTAGAAAATCAACCTTATCACGTGAATATTGAAACTTATTTTCCTGTGGCAAAGGTATGAATAAATGCTGTGGTTGAAACAGGTGTTCGCAGCAATGGGTATCGGAGACTAAAATTGTTTGGATTGAGCTCTATTTTCTTGTAGTTAAGGTTTATTTTGACCATTTAGTTTGTATGTATGAGTTCTTTTCGAGATTTCCAAGTCCTTCATTGCTCCCAGATGTGCATTCTGTGTGCGCAAAGGCGTATCAGTGGCTCGGAGGCTGCGTAATGGGGACGCGACGACGCCAATTAACGGGTCTTTACAAAAAATCTTTGTATTGCTGTATTTTAGAGCTAAACGTTTTGCCGTATTTGCTCATCGGCCAATTAGGAAGAATCGTTCGTAACAGATGATTAATTTTTGAGTCATTTTTCGAGAACAAAGATCGCTTTATTTTGTAATAGGCTCATTATCCTCTATGTAGCTTGAAAGTAAAAAAAACTTACTAAGCTCCACAAAATTTAAAACTAATGGAAGCTGCTGACCAAACTCTGTGTAATTCTGCAAATCCTGATTGATAAACTGTTACTAAGATTAACTAAAATCAGTAGCGGTTCAAGCCCCCCCCCTAAAAGCATTTGAGTTCCTCAGTGACAAATCTAAAAGTGAACCTCATAGATAAAAACGGGAGCCTATTATTAAGACTCCGCGGTCCGTCTGTCTGTCTGTCTGTCCGTATTTCACCAGGCTGTAACTCATGAACCGTGTTAGCTAGACAGTTGAATTTTCACAGATGATGTATTTATGTTATTGCAACAAATACTAAAAACCGAATAAAATAAATATTTAAGTGGGGCTGCCATACAAACATCGTGATTTATTTGCCGTTTTTTACGATAATAGTACGGAACCCTTCGTGCGCAAGTCCGACTCGCACTTGGCCAGTTTTTTTTTCAGTCCATCCAAAGATTGTCTGGTAGATATCGCTGTCAGCGATAAGACCGCCTTTGTACCCGTATAAATAAGTTTTCTTGAAAATGTGTATAAATTTAATGGTGTACAATGAAGTATATTCTATTCAAAACTTTTGTGTAAGCTTAACATTACCTCAGGTACAATTGTCATGAATTTATATTTTCGTTTTTTTTTAGATTATTCATGTTTAGTCAAGCCCCCTTCCAAACGACAATCCTGGATCCGCCACTGAATAAAACCTACAGCAACCACTACATGCATTTCCAAAATCAACAACAGTGCAAAAAAATCACACCACAAAAATAAATTAACTAAAAACAGAGAGCTAAATATTTTTTCTTTCTTTCTTTCTTTAGCTGCCCTAATTCCGACAGGGGTGTAATCAGGTGTGCTACAAAAACGTTATGTCTGTGATTGTGCATTGTTCGAGAACAAAGGGCTACCTGTCGCTTCTGACTGTACACTTGTCTTATTTGACAACGATGTGCGCCGGCGCTGCTTTTGTGTGGAATCCCTGTTTTTACAGTATTTTGTTTTGTTCAGGTTTTAATTGGATAAGAATTATTTATAAGGTTTTTTTGCATCTTATTGGCCGGGAAATGCACAGAACCCTTTTATGCTCGGGGGATGCCTAGGTCCAGCAGTGGACGTCTTTCGGCTGATATGATGATGATGATCGTGAAGGAGTTTTGGTGTTGACTTTGCAATTTAAGGAGGCAAATTTTAACCATCCAATATCTTTTAGAGAAATAGGTGTCAATCAAGTCATGATTTCTGTCAAATTCATCTCAATTATTTTAAAGCTCTGTACAGTTTGGTAGATGGATTTCGCGGTGATAATTGCAAATCAACGTGTATCCTTATCATACAGAAACCCTTAAATAAAAACTAAATTCAGTGACTCCTAAAATATAGGATCGGTATTTGAATTGAGAATTCGGAGTTAGAATGTGTCAAACCTTATTTTTATGCCAAAGTTCGACAGTTTCTAATTAACTTTAAAATCTTAATTCGGTAATCGGATAATGATTCTGATACAACCATGAAATTTACCCCGAGTTTCTCAGCCCAAAAATGCTGTTGGAAATTCATTTAACCAATCACAGCAGTTAACGCGTGCTTGACAATTTGTCACATTAATTCTGCGATAATTTCGAGCTGAGAAACTCGTGGTAACTAATAATTAGAATATTGAGTTTTGGTAACACACATTGATAATTTGTTTCTATTGCTAGGGGGTGGAATTCTAGTGATTTTTATAATTAATATTATATTGAACTTATGGGCCTAAAATAACTACTTTTATTTTTTCAACACACTTGCTCATAAAGTGGCTCTAATTTCACCGCAATTAGGCACATAATGACACCTGTAATCAAACTGTGACTTTTTCATTGCTGTTATTCACAAGTGAGTTATAGAGCTTTTTTTTTATTTATTGGTTAAGTAGCTTTGTTCTTAAAAATGTTTCGATACAAAAAAGATCGTGCAACCATAGTACAAATAAATTAATGTACCTACCTATTGCTTGCTCATTTCATGCAACTTCGTATTTAAATAGATAATTTCAACTTGTACGTGTTTAATAAATTAAACATTCACTCAAATATTACTTTTGTTTTTCTCTGAAATAAAGAAAACCTTAAATTCCCCATTTTGTACGTGGCTAAAACGCTATCCGCGAAAATCCAAAAAAAAATCTCTTTCTTTTAGTCTATGGCCGATCGCCATTGTTAGATATGCGCGCATAGGAAAACTGATTAATTTTTCCCGCCATTGCGAGAAATTTTTCACAGATCGTTTTCACTGTAGAAAATGATTTTTTAGTATTATTTTCTTCACAAGTGTATTGGTAAACGTCGTATGATACACGTGTGTTTTGATGGTTACCGTCCTCGGCTCTTTTAAGACCCTCACCTAACGGCTCGGGGCTCAATGGCGCCTCAGCGGTAATCACTAACATTACACACTTGTACCATAATGTACTATTATAGCACACTTTTACTTTTTAATTTATTGGCGCTTATGGGTGTAGAAAATTGTGTCACTGTCTCACTTATTTTTTTCGTTTCCATTTTTGTTTTATTTCAACTGTATGAGTGAAGATAAACAAGTAAAATTTAAAAATTTAAAAAACCCCCGACACATTTATCTTGCGAAAACATCCCGATTCAAACAGTAAAACGCCCATAACTTTTGAACGGCTGAACCGTTTTTTTATAAACATAGCTAAGAACACTCTCGACACAATCACCTTTCCAACAAAAAAAACTAAATCAAAATCGGTTCATCCGTTGAGGCGCTATGATGCCACAGACAGACACACAGATACACAGATACACAGATACACAGATACACAGATACACAGATACACAGATACACAGATACACAGACACACAGATACACAGATACACAGATACACAGATACACAGCAACACACCTCAAACTTATAACACCCCTCTTTTTCCGTCGGGGGTTAAATAGTGTATGCAACGGCATCTACTTAGGTGTGACTTAGGTTAACCCTTATTATTATGATTGTTGCATAAACTACTACTTTTCACTTACACATTACATTCCAGTAAAATTCAGAGTCTTTAATTTACAAGGTGTCGCCAATTGGGTACAGATACAAGAACTAAATTCTAAGCTGTAACCTAAATCCCGGCTGCACCTGAGAACGCACCTGCTTGCGGCGAATCCTTTCGTTTTTTTGTGCACCCACCTGCGAGCAATGCGGCCCTGTGCTATTGTGCAACGCAGAACGAAGAAAGGGTTAGAGAAGGCTACGACTTTCTTAATCTTATTTTTTTTTACTAATAAAGAGGTAACATTGAATGTTTTTTAATGAGTACCTAATGGTCCTATTTCAAAAATTATTTTATTGACAGAAATCAACACTATCGCTAGCAACTTTCAATTTTACATTTTGACCCCCGACGGAATAAGAGGGGTGTTATAAGTTTGTCGTGTGTCTGTCTGTGGCATCATAGCTCCTAAACGGATGAACCGATTTTGATTAAGTTTTTTTTGTTTGAAAGATGATTTTGTCGAGAGTGTTCTTAGCGATGTTTGAATAAAATCGGTTCAGCCGTTCAAAAGTTATTGGTTTTTTGCTGTTTGAATCGGGGTGTTTTCGAAAGATATCGTGTCATAACTACGTGTTCAATAGATTGCCGATCGAAGCGTATCTACTATGTACTAGATAAATTATATAGCATGAAATAAAAATGTCGAGGGTTTTCTAAATTTTAAAATTTTACTTGTACCCGTAAAGTTTAACGGCTGGTCGGCTACGGGAGCGAAGTTACGGGCAAAACTAGTGTGTATTAAGCCTACAATGTCTCATTACTAAACAAAGACCTCCCTCTTCCGGTTCCACACACAACTTACCTCTGCCATCGCATTCTAAGGAAGTGTTTTGTGTTCAATTGGATCTCTATCTTTGCGCCCGCGATATCGCTTACCGTTTAATGGAATCGAATGGTTCTTTAAGCCCATAACTCATTAGATATGACAGATGTGACCCGTTTTTCCAGCGGCTCTTGCTCCCGTGGCATATCCCAAAGAAATCGAGAGAGAAAATTCTGGCATAGATAAGCCTGTAACACTCGTCGATTGTGTAGCTATTTACCAGTGATATAATTATTGTAATCAGCTTAGTAGTTCCAGAAATTACCTCCTACAAACAAGCTTTTGCACCTTTTTACCCGGCTGCCGAAGGAGGGTAATGTGTTTATCAGTGTTTGTTCCTATGAGGCGTTCTAGAGAACAAACGTGTTGGCCGATGTTGATGATTCTTACGTCAATTGTCAATGTCTTAACCTTGCGAGTGTCACTGGCTACATTAAAATTGGAAAATGGAATTATTTTGGCTGCCATAATATTATGGAGGCCCAATTTTTTTTTCTTGCTATCCCAACTTGTGGGGTATCAAAATAAAGAGTTTTAAGAGGTGATTTTAAAAATATATATCACTTAAATATGTTTAAATGTACCTAATTTGAAATAAAAAAGGTAATGAAAAAAGAAAATCGATTGCTTAAGAAGCGTACAAAAAAGACGTAAACACGAAGAAAATCATGCTGTGCAGTCATAAATTCGGCTTAGCAATTTATAATATTAGTTTAGAAGCGAAGAGTTGGATTAGATAATAAAGTACCTAGATATATTTAATACGATTATAATTAAAACCGTAGCAGACTAAATTAATATTAGTTAATTTGTATCAATATTCATATAAATGTTGCCCGCTCTATCTCTTTCCTCGTTCTGCACTGTCTCATCCTCCTAGTGTGTGAAGGACGATATTTTAATTTTTTACATAAAAGGTGTGATTCCAAGCCGATTAACTAAACTTTTTTAACGACCATATTGAGCCCACAGGTAATCATACACTTATGTATCAATTAAATGATTGCTGTGGGTATTTATGAGCTTATTGGTACAACTTGGGAATTTATTCTTAATAAAAACATTGTAATAATACCTCTGCCATTTTATAGACGTGCAGTAGAACAATGGTCGGGCAGGGGCCGGTAGTCCTCCAATACTTTTGGGCAATCGATCCACTAAACCAAATCCATAGCCCAATACATTTTTACTCCTCCATAATTTGCAACAGTCCTGCACCAACCGGGGATTGTCCTTGGAAGCAGTTGCGTAGTGCATACAGGGATAAACGTCGGTTGGTGTCACATTTCTTGATACATGCCTAACGGGGCCTCTGCGAGTTTGATTCGGCTCCTCGCACGCCTTTCAAAGGACCGGGATCCTAAGGTGACGAGCAAGACAAAAAAAAACAGAAATAGTAGATATCGTATAGTCGTGTCAGCCGATGGCTTACTACTAGCCTCGACTAACAACTTAGGAGGGTCTCGTTAGGCGGCTGGATCAAGGGCTTGATTCCGAACTTCTGGACACGGCTCGTATTATTAGGAGGTACCTCTCTCTGGAACCTTGACCTAGCCGGACCAAGCCTCTTTGTTTTATATCTTTAAAAGTGTGTTTTATACAAATATTAAAAAAAAAAAACTTTTTCACAAAAAAAAAAACCGGCTTCAAAAACAAAACACTAAAAGGAAAATGCCCATTTTGTATGGAGAAATGTACTGACCGAAACATTTTAGTGTCCCGATAAAACACCATTATTTGATTATGTTACCTTAATTAATTACACGTACCAACTTTAGTCAATTTTCATTGCGGGAGTTAAGAGATATTGAACGAAATATATTCCTTTTTAGGTTACAGTAGATTCACAGCAATATGAACTCTATGCTAACATATTTAAGATTTGTATTCGTTAGACATTTGTTCAAGTGCTGTTAAGATATATAATGTTATTCTTACTTACCGGTGTAGATCCAAGCCCGTAATATGGTCCAATATATTATCAAGAATCTTCGACAAAATGTTATGTCTGTGTTATGACGCCAACATCAAAGAACAATTGAGACGCGAACTTCGAACGGTAGCCATGTCGGAAATCACAAATATAAAGTCCTGTCTTATTAAGCCCTATTTTCACAAACACACGGCGGTGTTGTAGTGTTATGTATAAACAAAACACAAACAAAACACATGAAAAGACGACTACCGTCACTGTCAAATGAAATGACTGACAATTATAGGCATGTTACCAAATCGGTAACATAATCGATTTCTAAAAACATGATTAATTTTTTATCTTGGTTTGCATTAAACTAGTAAACCACACCAATTTATCCGGAATCCGGATAGATTGATTCAGTGTTTCAGGTAGATTATAAAAAAAACGATTCTTCGATCTTCTTCTTTATTCGATGTCAGATCATGTCAACATGCCTCAACCCTAACATAAATGGCGGAATATGTTTGAGCTGTGAAACGGAAGTAAAAATACTTATTGATACAAGAAAATGAGCCTCACTAGGAATCGTTTTTGAAAAGAAGTTAAAATACTTAAAATATTTTTGTTTTATTTATTGTCCAGAAATGATTGTGACACAATAAACTTTTTTTAAGTACTGTCCATGGGCATTCTCCTTTGCAAAATAACTTTCGTCTTTCGGAAGTCGGTGCCTTTCGTACCTCTTGATTTTATCGTTTTGTGACACCGACTGCCGATACGAAAGTTATTTTGCACTTTTTAGTGGTTCTTTTTTAAGTCAGTTTTTGTGTAGGTTCACCATCACTACAAATTGAGCAAGTTCGGGTATAATAACTCAATTTTCACATTCGTGCTGTTTTTCACTAGGAAGTTCGGTTGTATGCTCCATATCTTGAAAACTGCCTTACCGATTTTAATGAAACTTGTACGACATGACCTAAGTTGAGAGATACTTAATCCAAAGAAAAGAATGATCACGATCCGAAAACTACTTTCTGAGAAATGCGTGGACACACTTACATAGATACAAACAATCCAACATACACTTATATAATAATAACCTCCTTTTTTTAGATCGGCAATAAATAGTAAATATTAAGAAAGATAATTAATAAATGAAATAATAGGTACAATAAAAAGAAAATATTAAGAAAGATAATTAATAAATGAAATAATAGGTACAATAAATCTTAACCCTATTTGTGTTGTTTCAGAGTGATTTGAAGAAGTGAAAATGTGATCAACAAGAAAAAATAGATCAGATTTAATTATCATTATTACTTGCACTAACGGGAAAGTCCCAAAGGCAGGTAATATTGCTAGCCAAGAAAATGTATACTTTTATTATTTTCTTCTGATAGAGTTTTTGATAGTTTTAGAGATTATAAATAACAAGTAAAATTTCAAAATTAAAAAAACCCCCTGACACATTATCCGAACTTGCTCAATTTGTAGTGATGGTGAACCAACACTAAAACCGACTTCAAAAAAAAGACACTAAAAAGTGCACAATAACTTTCATTTTGGAAAAAATCATGAGGTGCGATAACATCCCGATTAAAACAGTAAAACGCCCATAATTTTATTCAAACATAGCTAAGAACACTCGACACAATCACCTTTCAAACTAAAAAAAACTATATCAAATGCCACAGACAGACACACAGATACACAGCAACACACGTCAAACTTATAACACCCCTCTTTTTCCGTCGGGGGTTAAAAATGGAAGTGGACAAGGTACTGTTTTAAATAGGTATACCCCCTTTAGACTACTGAGATTTTCCGGCCACCTTCACCCACCTTTCGGTATATAAGACGGCACACTATACCAGGCAACCCCTTACGAGGCGTCTGGGACCATATTCGGTAGGTCACGCCTCCAAGAGTACTCGCCCCTGGTACTCAAGAGAAAATGTGAGTCGCATCGTGATTACTCACTACCATGTGTCCAGAATGGTACCGGAGCTATAAAGCCGCTCACAACACGCACCCCAGCACGCCAGCACTAGCGCAAGCACCGGCACCAGCGCACCTTGTTGGTGCTAGCGGATTCAATCCCCGTTAGGGACGCCATAGAAGCTGGCTCCCATTACATATATACATATTATATTTCACATAAATTAATAAACCTATATGTGCACTTGGGCAGTTATAAAAAGTCAGGTGCACAATTGCAATTGTCATAAATTTTCTATAATTATTAATTCCTTTAATGACACAAATTAATGGAGTAGTTGACAAAAAAAACTATTTAGCCCGTCAGTTAAATAATCTAAAAAATATTGGACACGTATTTTTCTTATGCCGTTAACATAAAAATATGATGATACAATCATACAATACAGCGCGTTGTAATATCATGTGACGTCACGGTGTGCTACACTATATAGTTACTGACAGAGTGACGTCACAAGCACCCACTCCTGAACTTTGATGCGCTTTATCTTTGTCAATTTGTATTTATTTGATAAAGCAAAACAAAAGATAATCTCACTGACGGACTAAGGCCGAGTTTCCGATTGGCTGTAGAAGGTTCATTCAATCAATCACAGCAGATAACACGTGCTTGACAATTCGTCCATTAATTCTGCAATAATTTAGAGGTGAGAAACTCGGCCTAAGTTGAATTATCATTTTTGTACCCAGGAAACATCCCTATTGCCAAAAACGTCCAAAAACAAAAAAAAAAAACAAAAAGAATTTGGACGTTTCAAGCCACAGTGAACGCCTGATGTCAATCATACTGACCACATCAAAGCAACGTTTGCGGAAACCCGGGTCTCATGTGAGGTCCGGTGTAAAAAGTAGCCACTTCATATGACTAATGACGTCATCAATATCTTGGCGGCCTCCGACACATGCTCGCGCGCCGAGACACATGTCATCGGCGAATGGAATAACGACGCGCATTTCCGGTGCGAAAATGGTGCGAGCGCCAGCGGCGACTTAGGGCCGATTCCACCAATGATACTAATCGCGAACTATCAACTAAACTCAGTTTATTCGTAATACAGCGTTCTGGTTGGTAGTTTTTCAGCGGTCTTAACAAATCAGAACGTTGTATTTGCATAAACTTAGTTTAGTTGAACTAATTGCGATTAGTTTCATTAGTAAAATCGGCCCTTAGTATGGATTCATATCTAGTAGCCTAAGATCCCACTACGAAAATTGCCAGATTTATTTGTTTCTGATTAAACTTATTTTTCACTTAACTTAAGATTATGCTTAGTACGTACGCTTGAAACGGTTTGTCCAAGCTGATTTTATCATGACCAAATACATTTTTGGCTATCAGTAATTCGGTATCAATCAACAGCGATTGCGATTGGCTGTTGAAAATTCATTCAACCAATGACAGCAGCTAACGCAAATTAACAATTTGTCACATTGCGATAGTTTTCTTTCGTAAAACTGAGGGCGAGCCATAGTATCAACGTTGTATTAAGGCTCTTACTCCGCTTTAGTGCCGTAAAACGGTTACTTCCTAAAGCAAACTCCTTAGTATAGTTGTCGGCACGTAACTTGGCAAGAGTCGTTAGTTGCGCACAAGTCGTTTTTTAGGTCTCTTTGGTTACGAAGCGGGACGCGGGGAACCTTTAGCAGAGTTCAGAGCGCGCGATTGGTTGGTCAGTTGACACAAGGATCGACTGACCAATAGCGTCACATCCACGTTCCGTTTGCTCTATATGGTGGTTGGTCAGTTACTGGGGTAAGTTACTACGTCAAAACCTTGCCAAGTTACGTGCCGATAACTATAAATGCTAGGTTAAAAGGTTTGAAAAAAAAAATATTTGAACATTATTTGTGAAACACGGTTTTTTCGTATGACTAATACTTGTGCTTTAAAATAAAAAAGAAACACCACGATATTATTTCGTTTCTTTTTCAAGCTTCTTCAAAACGTCTTGGTTGTTTAAAAATATTTTTACACAGAAAAATTAATGGTTAGAATTTCTTCTTAGACTACATAGGATAATTAAATCAAAAAATATTTTGCAAACAAAACTTTCCAAAAGGAGATCAAATATTGGCACCAAGCGGGCGCACGGCCAGTAACGCGTTAACATATACGCCTTAACCAAAAATCAACACAGATCATTCGACTGAAGTGTAACACGTCGTTTTGCGTACGAGTAGCAAAAACGTCAGGTTCCGACGATTTGACAGCCAATGAGCCGGATGCCGTGTTCAATTAGGACCAAATTGGTACCACGTTTAACGTTATTGGTATTGGGTACCACTGTGTCTGGCAGTTTTTTTTTTTATCTACATAATTTCCGGTGTTATAATTACTGTTTAATTTGTCTATGAGTATTGATTTATGATTTTAGTAGATATAATTAATTACTGCAAAATCGAAAGAAATACCTAGAACAACAGTTACCCCCGATTTCTGAACTAAGCATTTGAAGACGAGTGTTTTTTTAACTTATAAATTAGTCTGTAAACCAGTCGAAATTAGGGATTAAAATAGAGTTTGGGACATTCTTACCACCAAAATTTCAAATGAGAAACTGACACTTAAAAAGCTAAAGTTTATTCATATCTTAGAACACAAAAGCTAAAACTAAATTTTCTTAAAAACTGTAAAACAGTAGCTTGTGCAATCATAATTAAATTATAATTAACCATTTCTATATCAAGTGATATAGAAATGGTTAATGATGGTTAATAATGAATGAGATAAATAATCTATATAACAATATCTATGTGAAAAAAATCTTATGACAAACACGACAAGTGTCATGGCTCCCCTCACAAACGTTTAACATCTTTTTTGTCACATATCTGTGACATGTGGCCATTAGCCGTCTCCCTTGGTACCGGAATATGACACCTACAATAGTCGATAATACCCTCAGATTAAAACCTTTAATTAGATACTAGTCCCCCAAGACTTTGTTACAATAGATTAAGATTTGATTGAATTAACTAAGTAGACGTTTAGTTTCGTCTGTCCATTATAATCAAATGAATATATATTATGTCTTTTATGTATTATTATGTAACTAGTTTCATCTTACTATATAGATATATTGTACACTGTGTTCTATGATCTCTATCACTCAAAGGTTTGCTGGAAGAAAATTCAATTTGGAGTTAAGCTCGCCTTTGTACATGAATTTTGTTATCAATTTGTTTAAATGTAATGTCTTGTTGCACAATAAAGAATATGAATAAGAAAGGGGAAAGAAAAATAAAACGGCCAAGTGCGTTTCGGATTTCGCACATTTAGGGTTCTGTACCAAACCACAAAATCAAGTTGGTTGTAATAGGAAATGAGGGAATTTTTATAGAAAAAGCAGATTTATCGTTTCCTAGTGCTTTGAAAAAATCTATAGTAAAGCCATTACATAAGAAGCAAGAGAAAGACCTGATGCAAAATTACAGACCAATATCACTAATATCCATTTTCTCTAAAATATTTGAAAAATATATTTCTCGAGAACTAAGCACATATATAGATAAACATAATATACTTTGTAATGAGCAAAACGGTTTTAGAAAAAGTAAAACAATCAATATGGCGGTTTACGACTTTCTACACAAAATCATGCTAAATATGGATAAGAATACACCCATCTGTGCCATTTACTGCGACATGACGCAGGCTTTTGATTATGTTCAGCATAATATTCTATTAAAAAAGCTCGAAGCGAATGGTTTAAGAGGAAATGTTCTAAAGCTCTTACAATCATATTTACAAGACAGGAAGCAAACAACAGAAATCACGACGATTAATTTGAGCACTAAACGTGAAGAATTGTTTTCATCTGGAGAGCGTAATGTCAACTATGGCGTACCGCAAGGAAGCGTATTAGGACCACCGCTTTTTATCCTTTACATTAACGATTTTCCTAAATGTATAGAACACAGTATGACACTTTTTGCAGATGACAGCACGATAACCATTCCTTGTGATAATAGGCAAATGTATGAATCTGAAATAAAGAGTACATTGAACAAAGCGATTCGATGGTTAGAAAATAATAACCTCAATATCAACTTAAATAAAACAGTAATAATGCATTTTAGCCAAAGGCAGTTAAAATTTCCTTTTTTTGAAATTAGATATAATAATAATTTAATTGACGCTGTACATTCCACTAAGTTTTTAGGATTAACGATAGATCGTAATTTAAATTGGAAGGCTCACATAGAGGTTATTAGTAAAAAACTAAGTAACAGTGCATTCGCACTATATAAACTATCGCGGATACTAAAGACTGGTGCCCTATTAACCGCTTATTACGGCATAGCTGAGTCCATTATCAGATACGGCATTATTTTTTGGGGACTCTCTACGGATAGAGATATCGCATTTAAAGCCCAAAAAAAATGCATTAGATCCTTATTTAAATTAAAAGTGACTGATAGCTGCAAGCCGTTTTTCATAAGCCACAACATCTTGACTTTACCTTCAATTTATATTTTTGAAATCGCGATATTTGTTAAAACAAATCCTTATCTATTTCCCCGCATGGCAGACCAGTTTCCTAGAAATAGACGTGATAACAGTCAACTCTGTCAACATAGCTCTCGTACTGCACTTATGCGCAAGAGTGTTTTTTGTATGGCTCCCATTATTTACAATCATCTTCCCAATAGTTGGAAAGAGCTAAGCATAGCAGCATTTAAAAGGAAGATGAAATCTTTTTTAGCTAGTAAAGCATATTATGATGTGAATGAGTTTTTAATGGAATCATTTTAAATTGACATGCGTTTTTGAAAAAATAATTTAATCTAGAATTTATGTAATGTAATAATGTTTTAGATAATGCTTTTTTATTTGTTGTTTTATTGATTATTTTTGACCTACGTTGACATTATATTGTATTTTTTATTTTAAATAATTGAATATTTGACGATTTTGTATGTAACTGCCATCTATTTCCATATAAACTAATTATGTAACCAATGAATCAAATTCGATTTATTTATTTATTTATGTCAGCGTTGTCAATGTTAATGAATTGTGTTATTATTTAATTGCAAGTTTGTATTAATATTTGCACACCATGACAATATGGTAAACATGTTAGAACAACCCAATGTTTTTATATCACCTTGCATGCATTTTTGTTTCTTATAATATTGTATGTACACACATGTTTGAGCAAATAAAGTTATCTAATCTAATCTAATCAATATATTTGTATGTGTTAGTTAAATATACGTAATAGTTAACATTATCACCAAATTTAAAGTAAGGTCAGTGGGAAGTCAAAAAACTCTTCGGAACAATAATTTGTAAAAACAGCTGACTTTGGTCGCTTCTCATTCTTCTGCTTGCCAATATTTTTGAAAACAAAAATTACAGTATTTATCTAATCTAAACAACGATACTAGTTTTATTGTAAAAGAGATGTGTAGCTTTAGTTTTTGGTGTACAATAAAGTATATTCTATTCTATACTCCACTCAATTCGCTGTACCTTGGAGCCGCCTTTAAAAAATTTAAAAAAAAAATTTGGCAATTTGTATGGCTTTGGGTCAACAAGACTGAAAATTTTAAGACTGTTGCTCCAACCATTTGACACTAAAACATGTTTGACAGACGACGGGCAGACAGACGGGCACGTGAGTGACAGCAATAGGGCTCCGTTAGGACCTATTGTGTACGGAACCCTAAAAAAGAGCTTTTAAAGAGAGATCCTTTTTTAACCGACTTCCCAAAAAGGAAGAAAGAAGAAAGGTTCTATGTTCGACTTCAAGTAAGTTTTTTTTTTTTGTGTATATTCACCGATTACTCCGTCAATTGTGGACCGATTTTGAAAATTCATTTTTTGTTTGAAAAAGTATGTTCCGAAATTGGTCCCATTTTAATTTGGTGAAGATCTGATGAAGAACTTCGGAGATATATAACAGAACTCTTCAATAAATAACGGCAAATCTCTCGGGATTGCTGCAATCGCATGTCTGTTTGTTGTTTATAATATTTCTTATCATAACATCACGCCAGTTCGCTCTTAAGGGGTAAGCAGATCTCTCAATTTACCGGTTATGTTCAAGTTTCATGAAATCTGTTCTGGCGAAATAGTTCCCTTACTAACTTGCCTATTAGGTACGTACAACTAAAAAGTGAAAAATAAAAAACTTTTTGCAAAAAATACTACCGACTTCCAAATACAAACTACAAAGTGAAAAATAACAAGTCGGTGTCTTTCGTAGGTACCATTTTTTTGCGTTATGGACGAATATGGACGATGCAAAAAGTTTTTTTATTTATAGTTTCGTTGGATCTGCAACAGATCTGATGTCTAACAGATACCTATTCAGGGTGTAAAAGAAAGATGTGATCATATTTAAAAAACTGCTTCTACCAATGTAAATGAACGACTTTCTCCAAGGAATCATAGACAACTACAAAAACAAAAATTTGGATTTTCCATACAAATTTGTCGTCAGCAGATATTTTTTTTTATCGTTTAATATTTTTTTGTGCCGTGGTGAAATCCGGGCAAGTACCAATGTGACCTATCAAATTCATATGTACTTTATAAGTTTATCTTGGACATCACAGGCAACGGTGAAGGAAAACATCGTGAGGAAATCTGGACTTATTTTGTTAATGTAAGTCTGAAATAGCCAAGTCAGAGGCCTGATGTGAGAGGCGGCTCAATTAACTCTGACACCAGAGACATCCTCACAAGAAAAGAAGAAGAATATTTTTTTCATCATAACAAGTTTATCTCTGAAATCTCCTTATCTTGCCACTTGTGTTCAAAGACATGTAACGCATTGTAAAGTCCGATTTAATAAAGTTTTTGCTAATTGATAAAATAATGTTAATTGGTGATCCAGTACAACATAAACATTTGAATGAAACAATTATTGTTGCTTTGTCAGATGAAGGCCTTAAATCTGCCTTCTTGCCAATTAGTCTCCTTTTACACATGAGCCTTAATAAATCTAGTTCGGCCGCCCTGAAGTTGGCTTTCCGATGCGCAAGGCATGGATCGGAGCTGTTTTTGTATGAGATTTAAAACTGCGCAGCCATTGTAGCTAACTTCAGGGCAGCAAATAAATTTGGCGACAATTATACCTTTGCATCTGCTTACCAAAGACCAAAGTTATCGACATAGCCCAAATAATTGCGACACTTGCAGTGGGCAGGGCACATTGTTCGCGGAACTGATGGTCGATGGGGCTGAAAATTTCTGGAGTGGCGACCGCGAGCTGGAAGACGATGTATAGGAAGGCCTCCCACTAGGAGGACCGATGACCTGGTTAAAGTTATGGGAATCCGCTGTATGCGAGATGTTCGGGATCGGTGAATGAGGTCATTGCGGGAGGCCTATGTTCAGCAGTGGTCTTTCGAAATGATGATGCACCTGCTTGTACTTATAACATCAAAAAACATTCATATGTAGGTTAGGTCAGGGCTTCCCAATCTTTTTTATACTGTGACTCCCTTTACATAGTGTATTTTTGTGCGACGTTAACTTACTGTGTTTTTCCTGTTGCTTGAAAAAAACATTACTTATTAGGAACAAATGAGCTCGCTTTTCTGTGCATGTCTTTTCAAATCGTAGCTAAAGTTTTAAAATACTGACTCTCCTATCATTTTCTCAATTGATTTGTACTACGACTTTATTACTGCAATTGCAGAATAGCCAGTTAGGATATGAAGAACGACGCCCCGAGGCGTCACGTCACACAGGTTGGGAACCGTTGGTTTCCTTAATTAAATAAAAGGTTTAAAGATTAGCATTATCATAATTAGGTTATCTAACTGTCTAGACGTGATGAGATGAGACTTTGACCACTTCTGGATTAGTCATACTTATACTAATTATCAGTAGAATAATGAATTGATAAAAAGTGCCCGTACAAATGTAGGTAACGAATGAGATTACATTGAGTCCAAACCTTAACAGGTTCACTGCCCACATAGCAGACACAATAGTTAAACAATCACGTGAATCATATATGACTCATTGAACAGGGAAGAGAAAATAATTAACAACACGATACTTTTTCACTGCTTTTGCATATTTCTCCAAAACGACTTGGATGTTTAAAAATATTTTCACAAAAAAAATATGTTTAGAATTTATTTTTTATCTACATACGACGGCTACAATGTAGGAGTCTTGATAAAAGCCAACAGTGAATAGGTTATTTCTAGGCAACTGTGTTTCACCGTCGACCACATCATCACTAACCATTAGGTGAGATAGTGGTCAAGCGTGAGCCTATAGAACATATAAAAAAAACTTAGGAAACGTAAATCAAAAATTTTTTTGCAAGCAGAAATGTCCAAAAGGTACCGCGTTAACATTGGGGATGATTATACTGCTGGCACGAAATGCTTCTGTTTTGAAGAGTTTTTCACAATCCGAATAGGTTTGAAATATTTTAGAACCAATGATATTCAAATAACAGATACGTTATATACTCACAAAACAATTGAAAAAAGTGTTCCACGCAGCAGCGGCAGCACACACACACTTTTCATTCGTCTGACATTTCACTACAAGTCGAAAGAGATGGCTTGATAAAACCAACAAGAAAAAAAGAGACAGCTAGTGTTTGTCACTTGCGTAAACAAACATTATTCTGACCACTAATGTTGTTATCTTCTTCTAACCTCCAAATATCAGAATATTAGGGAAAAAAAATGAAATAAATTATTAAATTGAAGCGTATTGCGTACTTACGAGTACCTATGAGATCCCTTCTGTTTTATGTACATTGGTATCATAATTGGAACATTTTCTAAATACACACGCCGGCATTTTTTTTAATTTTGTTTTTTTCTACAAAGCCTATCGCTCTTCGCCATGCGTGACATAAACTAAAGACTAAAGGTCACAATTGTGACCTATTCGAGTCTTCACAATGCGCGCGTTCATAACATATCTGTTTATTTGAATATCATTGTTTAGAACGCATTTATTTTAGTAAGGGCCTTCTGAGGCATAATTTTTCCTAATAAATATCTATGAGGCCATAAGTTGTTTAATTTAGTAGTATAGCTGCGTTCTTTTACAGTATCTAGTTTTCAATGCTAATGTGATAGAAATCTTCCCCTATGTAGAGATATCCTGTGTCTTCTTTGTAGTAGATGATTGATGTTGATTTGATGTTGGGCTATGATGATGTAGACCACAAGGTCTACATCATCATAGCCCAAGAACCGACCGCTCAAAGTCCTGCTAAAGGCACTGCGATTTTAATTCGCGCGGATTTTAGTCCGCGTACTGAATCGAACTGTATAAAATTTCGCGCGATTTTTGTATCTCTCTCTACCTGTTCATAGAGCTCAAAATATTCGCACGAATTTAAACCGCGCCGCGGTGTGGTGGATTCTGTGGCAAAACACGGATTTCTTGTTTTTTGCCGCAATGCGTGCAGCTTCAAACAATTCCATAGGTCACAGAATAGGCGGAAAAAATTCGCGCGAATAAATATCGCAAAGCGTGCTAAGCCTTATCGAGTTACCGTAAATAAGCAACTAATTTGTGGAAAAACTAGACCATTGGTGGTCCTAAAATAATTGGGTCTGCTGAGTCAACTTGGCCCTTTCTTTGCAATTTTTTTTTTATTATTTGGCACTCACCGAACGTTATTTTTTTTTTTATTATTTGGCACTCACCGAACGTTATTGCAAATTGTTCCAAGAACGGATAGTCGAAGCAATGTGGCCGAAAAATTCTGGAGCGGCGACCGCGTACCGGAAGACGCAGCGTTGGAAGCTTGGAAGGCATGCATGCCACTCCTCCTAGTGGCGGAGGACTGGTGACGTTGGAGGTGCACAGAACCGATCGATTTGACGACACTCGGAGGAAGCCTTTCGACGGCTTTCGGTCGTAATGATGATGATGGTTCACTTTCAAAGGTATCAGCTTTATTCCGGTTTACGGTTCCACCATGATGATCGCTGAAATTAAGGTTTTAAAAAAAAAATTTTTTTGCCTTTCTTTTGGAATTTCTCCTCTATAGTGGGTGCTTTTCAAACATATATACTCACATACGCAAGCAACCAGACCGGAACAACTATCTGTAGGTCATACAAATATTTGTCGTGCAGGAATCGAACCCTTGACACGCAGTGCAGCAGCCGATCGCTCAACCACTACGCAAACCGTGTCATCAAAATTAATTTCGTTGAGTTTTGTAACTCCAATTTCTGAATCAAGAACTTAAGTATTTGTCAAACTCTATTTGAGCATGAAAACTTTTAACTTTGGCATTTAAGGTTACACTAGTCGATCATTCTTCCATATAAACGTAGCCTGACGATTACTCCACTGTTTGACGGTGTACGTTCAAAATAAAAAAATATATCAATTTTCAACACACTTGCTCATAAAGTGGCTCTAATTTCACCGCAATTAGGCACATAATGACACCTGTAATCAAACTGTGACTTTTCATTGCTATTATTCACAAGTGAGTTATAGAGTTTTTTTTAAATTTATTGGTTGAGTTGCTTTGTTCTTAAAACAGTTTCGATACAAAAAAGATCGTGCTCAATAGTACAAAATATGCAACACATTTCATGCAACTTCGTATTTAAATAGATAATTTCAACTTGCACGTGTTTAATAAGTAAAACTTTCACTCAAATATAACTTTTGTTTTTCTCTGTAATAAAGAAAACTTGAAATTCCCCATTTTGTACCTGGCTGAAACGCTATCCGCGAAAAGCCTAAAAAAAGAAACCTCATTCTTTTTAGTCTATGGTAGATCGCCATTGTTAGATGCGCGCGCATAGGAAAACTGATTAATTTTGCCCGCCATTGCGAAAAAAAATTCTCAACTTGTTTTCACTGTTGGAAATGATTTTTTTCTATTATTTTCTTCACAAGTGTGTTGAAAAACGTCGTATGATACACGAGTGTATTGATGATTACCGTCCTCGGCTCTCTTAAGACCCTCACCTAACGGCTCAATGGCGCCTCAGCGGTAATGACCAACATTACACATCTGACCATAATGTACTATTGTCTCATCATTGTCATCATCAAACCCTGTATGGAAATAAAAAAAGGAAAAAAAAATAGAAAGTTATGAGCGTTAAGTTCCATAAATCAACACTTATTTTAACGCACCTTTGGGCGGAAATAAATACTATAAAAAGAAGGAAAATTGCAAAACAGCCCCCATACAGGGATAGATTAGTAGTTGTGTGCAAATAATTGTATTTTGAAATTATACATTTAGTCGGTTTTCATGATATCTAGACTCCCAAAGGTCTGTTTATAAAATTTCACGCGTTCGTTTTCGTCCCAAATCATCAACTATTTCGCTACAAACTTGCAAAAGTGCTAATTCGTACGCGAACTATAGCTTCTTACTGCTCATCACAGCATCTATCTCTTTCGCACGTGTTTTCGGATGAGATAGCATGCATTTTAACCCCGCGCACTAAATAGTTCTTGCCGTCGACTAGGGCAACCTTAAGTATGGTTTGACAAGTTATATTTTTTTTATAGATAAAATATTCTTTATTATTTCAATTTTAATTTATGGGGTATATAATAACGGGCATTCTTATTGCCAAAAGCAATGTTTTACAGAAAACTTTCGGATGAACAAGAAAAAAAAATATAAATTAAGGTGTCCTCTGACTGAAACATTTCCATCTCCACAGTTTTACGTAAATATCACAGAAGACAAGGGCAATATTTTATAGCCCTTCAAATAAAACTTGACACACGGTAACTCCGATTTATTTACGCGTGTTAAAGCGTTTATTTTAAAATAAATAAATATAGATGCGCCATCACTCATTGTCGAGTAAACGGTGGCAGTTGTTTCGGAAGTCCGACATCCTGATGTACACAGGGGTTGCCAACATTTAAATGATAACTGATTTTATTTCTGTAAGTTGGCTTTAAAAAATACGTGTTCTATATTTTTGTTAATCTACCTGACGGACAAAAAACAAATTTTCAGTAAACTACCCTATTGACATAACTGGTGATATGTATAGGTGCATCTCTGCCCAACCCTTTGGCCTATATCCCATAGGCGTGATTTTATGTAAATTGCTAAAACGTTCTTTAAATTTTGTATTCTCGATCACCACAAACTAACCACTACAAACAAGGACTGTCCAATCGAATGAAACAAGGGACGTCCGCCTTTGTACTTGAAAAAATTAAAGGCCAAGGAGATTTCCGTTTCAGCCTACTGTAAGTAGCACAAAAAAATTGTGCCCTACTATAAGGCCAAAGTTTGACAGGTTAACGGGCTATGAGTTTGACAAATAATCAACTTTAAATCCTTAATTTAGAAATCGGGGTTTAGTATGTACTTATCTACTAGTGCATAGAACAAAAAAATCACCATGTCTCGAGGCGGAGTGATTCCATTCAGCGCCTGATCATGCATGGCAGTGTGGACGGTAACAGGCCACGCGGAAAGTCACCGATGAGGTAGTCAAATTAAATTTGCGAATGTAGGTCCTTTAAATGAATGCGCCAAACTATCATCTAACAGATGCAAAGGAGAGAGATCGTAAGGCGGTTTACAACACACGCGGTTGGACAAAATTCAAAGCGACCACGACCAGTCTGTCAAGAGTGAAATGAAGAAGAATAAAGTGTGCAAGTATTTGAATTAATAGGTGTATAAATAGATGTATAGAGATGAATTGTAAATAATATAATAATATTATCATAATTGATGGTCGATGCACAAATGTTGACGACATCTGCCTATGGCTCGTCGACATAGAACGGAAGCTGTGTGCAAGATCCAAATTGGTTCATGTTGATGTTAAGCCTGTACTCACTCCTCGGATGCACTTCACATGGTGTTAGCTTGGACAATTTATTATCTTAACTAATACTATAATAATATAATACCAACCTATAACTATCCCACTGCTGGGCGAAGGCATCTTCTCATAGAGAGAAGGCACAAGTATTATATCACCACGCTTGCTCAATGCGGGTTGGCGATTTCAAACGTATATTAACTATGAGGTCCAAGTTTCGATCATTTCCTTCACCTTGGTCAGCGATTTGGACAAATTGGATATCCCTCGCATCGGTGAAAGAAAAACATCGCGTGAAGAAAGCCTCACCTTCATTGCGTAAAACATTGAATCCAACTCAATCACGGATCGAATTAGCAACGCCAGATATGAAGCTACTAAGGCCGAGTTTCTCACCTCTAAATTATCGCAGAATTAATGTGGAAAATTGACAAGCACGCGTTATCTGCTGTGATTGGTTTAATGAATCTTCAACAGCCAATCACAGCAGATAACGCGTGCATGACAATTTGTCACATTAATTCTGTGATAATTTAGAGGTGAGAAACTCGGCCTAAACATTAGTAAATTATTTTTTCTCTATATATAACTCATTTATTTTCAGACATAGTAGTCCATAATATTACATTCATACGCATTACATAAAAATTTATCCAATCGAAATTAAAATAAAATGTCATAGACTATAAAAAATACTGAAATCATTAAAATGAAATCCTTCCAAGCTAAAATTTAATTGTCAGCAACACTGTCATAATAATATTAAACATGTCAGCAAAAATGTCCTGCGAATTGTTGGTACCAGTTTACAATAAAAAAATCTGGGAGCCAAAATTTATTTTTAAATTTATTTAATGTACATTACATGTACATGGAATAGGAAAATGCCTGACTGGTTAACCAGCCGACTTGTCTATGGCTGTTTTTGTCAAGATTCCTATATTCTAATGAATCGCTTCCGATCCCTGTCAGTTTTTGCACAAAATCTAACTTATTAATGCTCTAAGTCGTTAGAAATATTAGTGCAACGTCGGATTTTCTAAATCGACTTCGTTAGTTTAAAAAATACTTACCTAGAAATAATTTTACAACTCAAAAATACGGAATGCTAAGATTTTAGCTGACTTTTAACCTGGCCTCCCTCCCGAAAGGACCTCTAATGAAGGTAGGTCCTAAATGGCCATGAAACAAACAAGTAAGGCATAGCACGCACAGCGATTTTGATTCGCGCGAATTATTTTCCGCGCGAATTTTTTAGTACTATTTTAGCCGCATCAAAATTTTTTAGTAATATTTTTTCCGCAGTGCGTGCAGCTTCATACAACTCCATAGGCCACAGAACGCGCGGAAAAAAAATCGCGCGAATAAAAATCGCAGTGCGTGCTAAGCCTAAGTCGAAAACTACGGTGCGAATAAAATTATGTGCAAATAAAATTTGGACTGTTTACCTAAATGAGAAATATTTTATGAGCTATCTCGATGAAGATCCTCATTGTACCTATATTTATAAAACTGGCCAAGTGCGAGTCGGACTCGCTCACGAAGGGTTCCGTACCATTATCGCAAAAAAACAGCAAAAAATCACGTTTGTTGTATGGTATTCCCACTTAAATATTTAGTTTATTCTGTTTTTAGTATTTGTTGTTATAGCGGCAATAGAAATACATTATCTGTGAAAATTTCAACTATCTAGCTATCACGGTTCATGAGATACAGCCTGGTGACAGACAGACAGACGGATCGTGGAGTATTAGTAACAGGGTCTCGTTTTACCCGACTGCCGAAGCAGGGTAGTTTGTTTATCAGTCTATGTACATACATACATACATATGTATGTACATATGTATGTGTGTGTTCCTTTGTGGCGTTCTAGAGACCAAACGCGGGGACCGATTTTGATGATTCTTACGTCAATCGATTCGTTTTAACCCTGTGAGTGTCACTGGCTACATTAAAATTGGAAAATATAAAAATGGCGGATTTATTTATTGTGTAATTCCATTATATAGGTATCAAATGAAAGGGTTTGATGAGAAGAATACGAAAACGAGAAAAAGCAAGATTTAAGCGAAAAGCACAAGGAATAATATTAAATAAATAGTTTAACACCTTCAAAATTAACAGAAAATGTGAAACTGACCCCTGAGCTAGGTAACAGCACCTGTGTTTCGAAGACCAGTGACCACCTCCGTTACGTTACATAAAATTACAATCCATATAAGTATTCACTAAACACCCAAGACTAAAAACAAAATCATTATTAAAATCCAAAATTTAAACAAACTCAAAATTAAATCGATGAAGGAGTTTCAATGTCGAGTATTCTATTTTTTGCGCAAGGAGGTTATATATCATTGAGATGGAGGTCGAATAAATATTGGTGTGTTCTAAGTTTAAACACCAAAATAGTGATTAAAAGTGAAATTTTTAGAGGGGGAATGGTATAATAGTATATTATGCAACTAGTGAATAAAAGACGGATTTAATGCGAGGGCCTTAGATGAATCACAAGTAAGTGAAGGATTCTAACGACTGAATCACGACCGTAGGGAGTGATTCATGATGATTGAATCACGAGCATAGCGAGTGATTCAAGTGTTAGAATCATGAGCGACGCGAGTGATTCATGGCCCTCGATATAAATCCGTTTTATTCAAGAGTTGCATACTATATTTTATACCATGACTACGAGAAAAAGCAAGATTGAAGCGGCACAAGGAATAATAATAAATAAATGGGTTTATTACCTTCAAAATTTACAAAAAAATGTGAAACCCTGACCCCTGAGCTAGGTAACAGCACTTGTGTTTCAATCTCTATCTCTAACTCCATATCTAACTCTATCTGTAACTCTATATGTAACTCTATCTCTAACTCCATATCTAACTCTATCTGTAACTCTATATGTAACTCTATCTCTAACTCTAACTCTATCTCTATCTCTATCTCTAACTCTATCTCTATCTCTAACTCTATCTCTAACTCTAACTCTATCCCTATCTCTATCTCTATCTCTATCTCTATCTCTAACCCTATCTCTACCTCTATCTATAACTCTATCTCTAACTCCAACTCCATCTCTATCTCTATATGTAACTCTAACTCTATCTCTTACTTTATCTCTATATCTATCTCTAACTCTATCTCTATCTCTATCTCTATCTCTATCTCTATCTCTATCTCTATCTCTATCTCTATCTCTATCTCTATCTCTATCTCTATCTCTATCTCTATCTCTATCTCTATCTCTATCTCTATCTCTATCTCTATCTCAATCCCTATCTCTATCTCTATCTCTTTCTCTATCCCTATCTCTATCTCTATGTCTATCTCTATGTCTATCTCTAACTCTATCTCTATCTAAGTTTGTATCGAATGTTTTATGCGTAAGGAGGTTGTACAGCATTGAGATGGAGTTTGAATATTATATTGGTGTGTTCTAAATTCAAACACCAAAACAGTGATTAAAAGTGCTTTTTATTCACTGTTTTCAGTGAATAAAATAAGCTTTTTAGAGGGGGAATGGTATAAAATATATTTTGTATGCCGAATAAGCCCGCTCTTGGCCTCGATCTCGCTGTTCATACTTTCCCTGTGTTGTAACCCAACCAGGTTTACTCAGATCTGTGGACAAAGAGCAGGATCGCGTGACAAGGCTCGCTGCACCGCACCCGACGCCTCGCAAGTGTCTGCCCTGCGCACGCGCCACTTACAAACTATAATTATCGCGGGCAATCTGTTCCAACAGGATATCCTCGGCCATCTGGTCGATATGTCTATTTGGATATCGATCCACTGTTTATTTATAGATGCTTATTGTCTTGGGCGGTTCACTGTTTTGGTCTTTTTTTGGGTGGAGTAAGGATACTTCCTCTACAGTGTAAGTAGCTTCTCTTGAGTAGGAAATGTCATTTGGAAATGTTCGTCTTAATTCTGGAAGACCGTTTATTTAAGTGTCTTTGATTTTGCCAATGATCCGGTTGATAGGTCAAATGAAACATTTCAGACGTTTGCGTCGGTTTGAAGAAATCTGTCCAAAATACTCAAAACTCGAGAAAACGTAGCAATAGTGTGAATATAGTCAGCAATAACCTGAGTTTATTAGTTGATAGTCTAATTATAAACTAGTTGGCTTATAGAGCTATATATAAGCTATAGCTCTAGCTTTTTCCATCATCGAACTAAAGTCGTAGGGCGATGCGCCATCGTCAGTACACGATGGACATCCCACCCATGCGCACTCAACGTTTTGAGAATACGTTAATTGAGCGTACAGCTAAGAGCTGGAGTTCTCTGCTGGAGTATGTGTTTCCTGATAGCTAATATTTTACTTCTTTTTTTTTTATATAATTTGTAATTCAACTATGTATTATTGTTTGGATGAAATAAAGAGGCTATTTTTTTTTTAATAATTCTTTTACGTCTAGGTAAGCGTGCGTCACCGTCGACCACATCATCGCTTACATAGATTTATATTTCTATGATCGCTTACCATCAGGTGAGATCGTAGACAAAAGCCGGACTATCGTTAAAAAATTTCCTATGCACCTAACAACAGGCGCGATTTCCAAGCCATAATATATATAATATTATGGTTCTTATCGTCCATATCATAATAAATCCTTATCAGCACAAATTTAACGGAAAGACTCATGATAGCAAATCATTAACAGGTGTCTAAGCGAGTGCAAAGTCTAAAGATCACTTTTATTTAAAAGTAATATTGATAATATTGAATCAAGAGCAAAGTTCATATAAATTTTCCTGTGAGGATATCTGTTTTGTTTGATAGGCTCGTGTTTGACCACTATCTCACCTGATGGTAAGCGATGACGTGGTGTACTTTGGATAGTTTCGGTGCAATTCTTGATGATGAAAAAGCATGCACATTGCACAATTTTTCCTCCCAACTTTCCATTTTTCGTGGTCTATTGAAATTACTGACCAATCTTGGATTCATCATCACCATCCTTTTAATGTTCCATCTGCTGGGACACAGGCATCCTCTCTGTGAGAGAGGGTTTGGCACTTATTCCACCACGCGGGGGCCCGCGTTTACACAAATTTCCTCGCGATGTATTCCTTCACTATTCAATCTTGTCTTATCCTAGTGGAACTCTACCTAATCCGTCAAGCCATCTCCTTCTGAGTCTACTGCGTCGCCGGTTCCAGATGTTCGGTACCCAATTTGTTACGTGGCTACTTTCGCCCAATTCTGTGTATCATACGGCAGATGACCCTGTCCAAGTTCCATTTTTATTTGATGGCAGTGTTGTCTACATGCCTACTCCTTTGATTTGTGTTGTGGATCAACATCAGCCTTTTTAATGTTCCCACCGCTGGGACAGCGAACGCGACTTACGTGTCGTAGGTCGTGGGTTCGAACCCAGGCAGGCACTTTGTGTAAATGATTTCATCACCACTGCGCTCAAAACGGTGAAGGAAATCATCGTGAGGAAACCGGCATGTCCTAGAACCAAAAAATCGAAGACATGTGACGTCCACCAACCCGCATTGATCATCATCATCATCGGCCTTTTAACGTTCCCACTGCTGGGACACATGCCCCCTCTCTGTGAGTGGGCATGGGCCGTAACCCACCACGCGGGCCCAATGCGGGTTGGTGGATGTCTCATGTCTTCGAATTTTTGGTTCTAGGACATGCCGGTTTCCTCACGATGTTTTAAGTAAGTATACTGCTCATTTTACGGACTGTAATTTTGCCTTCGAGAATATTGCACTCCTTTGCTCGCTGGCAGACCCGAATACAGACTTTAGACGTTTAGTTAATGACCACGTTTGTGCTCCATAAGTGAGGAGTGAGGTAAGGTTGGGAAGAAAGCACATGTCAAAAAGTTTCCTTTTTAGGGAAAGTGGAACTGGTCCATTCATTTGGTGTTTTGGTATTTCCCCTTTGTACGTTTGTGTGCATTAAGTACTAACTAAATAAATAAATAATATCTAATAAACACTGCCCAGGCTAGGAATCGGAAAATTGAAATCAGGACTCGAGTAACCAAACTCAGTAGTCTCGCAAAACATGCCTTGAAAAGTTCAGAAGAAGACTGCAGACTTCTTCTTCGTCTAGTTTAGAAGGAACTGCCATCTGCATAACACACATTGCATGGCTAATATTGGCTCCCATTGTCTCCCGCAATGTTTTGAACCCAAATACGAAGTCAGCTGTTCCGAAACTATGAACCAATTCGAACCGGTTTATTATCAGAATCCGGTGAATATTGATAACGTCGTTAAGTTTAATGCCACTAATCAAAGTGATAAATGCGATAGCATTGTATTAGTATTAAATTAATGATTATATTGCAAAACAGGTGTTATATTTATAAATATTCGATTACTAAGTAGTAAAGTCCACTTTTTTGATTATTTACAAAAGTAATGTAAACTATCGATTCGAATTACCACACTATTTCAACAATGCCCTCGCCATACCCCCTCCACACGAAATAATAAGTTCTGAACACAATAGATGTCGCCACGTGGGCGTCACGTGACGGCCACGCGTCAGTCTCGACCCGGCTGTCGGAGGGGTTGCATCTATTATGTCCTGCACGCGCATACGCACTTTAAAAACGGAAGGGTGATCATTTCTCTCGCTTGGATGGTTTGTTTTCTAAGTATTAGGGGCTTTAGAAATTAAATATCGCTGTGAAATATTTCTCATATCATTAAATGAATTCGGATTTTTAACAAATACAATGTATGAAAATAATATACCGCATAATCAAAGATCTTCGATCTGATTGTAGTCATGCGATTGTCACTTTTTTTTGTAAAACCTGTCCTATCAGTATAATAATTTCTTAAAATAGATACTTATACTATTAATGCGATGGCTTGGTTTGATTTCTTATGTTGACATTTCGAATATCACGATTTTTTTATAAACCAAAATATCAAAAATAAATCATATCTTAGGCTTGTCTCAAGACCTCCGTAAAACTGTTTAATTTTTAATAAGTACTTAATTTAAGGCAGTGCACTAACATGGCAGCTAACAGAAGAGAATAACTTTCTTCGTCGACCTCAAGTAACAGAACAAGAGCGATAAAAGAAGAATAGGTTACCAAGGACCACCCACTCAAGTCAAACTCTGTTAACTCAACCAAATAGATATCACTCATTCGACGCATAAAGGTCTATCCACACATATCAGGACCTGACGTCCCGGGCACGGCCCTGATATGTGTGGATAGACCTTGGGCGCATTTTCACCAAAGATGCACTATGTACCGAGGTGCAGGTGCCCGAAGAAAATATCCACCAAAGGGATCACTTCATTTTCTTAGCCAGACTTAGCGCAGCTCTGGTGAAAGAGAGCTAGCAGAGTTATTTTTAGCCCGTTTCATCATCGCACTACAAGACGTATGGCGATGCGCCATCGGTATATGGTGGCAATCCCACCCATACGCACTAAACGTTTCGGAAATATTTTCATTATGCGTACAACTAAGGAGTGGAATTCCATGCCGGAGTCTGTATTTCCCGATAGCTACAACCTCGGGGTCTTTCAGTCAAGAGTGAATAGGTTACCTCTAGGCAAGCTTGCTACACCTGCATCAGGTGAGATAGTGGTCAAGCGCGAGTCTATCTATAATAAAAAAAAAACATACAGTTTTTCAATAGAAATGATTTGAGTTTTTGTTGTGGCTTTCCCATTAATTTTCAGCCTATGTTACCTGGGATCACAGACATAAATCTAACTAGATAATGCAAGTCCCGAGAAAACCAAGCGAGCCACTTTTTAACCGACTTCGCAAAAAGGAGGAGGTTTTCAATTCGGCGGTATTTTTTTTTTTATTTGTTTTACCTCAGAACTTTTTACTGGGTGGACCGATTTTGATGAATCTTTTTTAATCAAGATTTGATGAAGAACTTCGGAGATATACATCAGAACTCTTCAATAAATGACAGCAAATCACTCGGGATGGCTGCAATCGGATGTCTGTTTATTGTTTACATCATTTCATAACATAACATCACTTTAGCACGCTCTAAAGGGGTACGCAGGTGTGAACAGTTCACCCTGTTATACTCTAATTCCACCGTTTTTGTTTAAGTTGCATGTTTCTGGGTTAATCTATTCTGGCTTCACTTTGGAGAAATGTTCCATTATGTACCACAACTAAAAAGTGAAAAATAAAAAGGATTTTTGACACCGACTTCCGAAAATGAAGTTATTTTTCACGTTGTAGTGTTTTTATTTTGAAGTCGGTTGTATTTTTACAAAAAAAATCTACCGACTTCCAACTAAAAACACTACAAAGTGAAAAATAACTTTCTTTTTCGAAGTCGGTGTCTTTGGTACTGTACCATTTTTTCACACACAATTTAAAAACAAATTAACTTACCAATGAAAGAAAACATTGCCAATGCCTCAGCCAACTTTTCTATACAGTTTTTACAGCTCATTATGGCATAAAAGGCATTTTTCTAGATTTCCGGTGCCGATAATGCTAAATGAAAAGCTCAAATTACGATCATTGACCGTACTTTTAGTCCGTTTTTTGACACGCGAAATATATACAATCGCGTCATCTAATAGATTTATATCTGTGCCTGGGACAACGCAAGGCTTCTAAAGATACCATCAGGATACCATACATACACCGATATCGGTTAAGCAGTTTCGAAGTTATGGTGGAATAAATAAACTCTCAAACATAACTCCTTTTTTGGGCAGTCTCGTAAACAGCGACAAAAGCGTGAGAAGGATGCACTATTTAGCTACACACCGTTTCACAGCTTCGCTTCACTACAGCGTCGCCACGTCGCCTCACTCCCTCACATAGCTTTGATGGAAACAGTCATATATTTTCACAGCATTGCAATCCATCCACACGCAACCTCGCTGTATAGCGGATCTTTGATGGAGAACCACCATAAATCCGAGAGGAAATCTGTCGGATGGCCATGATAAGTCTGTGTTTTGATGGCCGATCGACACCAGCCAAGATAAATACCAGGTGACGCACGGATCGCATCACAACCAGATGTGTTTCAAACTGCAATGTAGATACTGCTTGATACATTGACTATATGCTGATTTGAATGTATGATCTGGCAATGATGATTTATCTATCTTTAATGATAAGATTTGTGAGATGATCGATACAGTTTTTAATCGACTTCGTAACAGATTTTGTTACTGGCTAGGCTAGGTTTCATTTTCTGACTGAGAAATTTAAAAATGACTGCAATGGTGATATTTTATTGTATTTTACAGTTTTAGGAAAACTTACAGCTAAACAGTTTAACACAAATGAGAATAACAAAAATAAAGCCAATTAAAAGTTTTCACAGAAGAAGAGAGCTTATAAACAAACAATTTTCAGAAGTTAGACAGTGTTTTAAATAAAAACAGTAACATAATCAAAAAGAAAGCGATTATACAATCGAATTGAGAACCTCTTCCCTTTTTGAAGTCGGTTGAAAAGTTGACTCAAACAGCGTCAATTTTAGTTAATTAGTTTACGTAATCAAAGAAGAGATTACAAAGAGTCCTTTTTAATTTTTATACCTATGCTAGTATTGATAACATCGATGACGACGCCCCGGCAGATCTCATTATATGTATGAATTTCGTCTGTAATTGGTTCCTCATCATTTCAGCCGAAAGACGTCCACTGCTGGACATAGGTCTACCCCCTTTGGTTGGTTTTTTTTTCCATCCTTCTGGAGTATGCAGGGATTGCGCCGAAAAGTAGAAGGGATCCGCAGTCCAATTTTGCTCAGCAATTCAGGCAGCGCGTTTGAACCATTAGCGATTATAAACAAAAACGCGAAGTCTGCAATTCTTCTACATTCAGAAAGAGGAAGTAGATGGAACCTTTTACAGCGAAGAAGATAAGTGGGCGAATAAGTTTTAGACTGCATTTTGCTGTACATTTGGCTGCTCCTTGCTTTTCTTAATCATGGTCTACCTGGCTTAAACATGGTTCTACCTTCTCTGGTGGTGTATAGTAAAACGATCTTCCACAAACCCGGCTTGATAAAAAGATTGACGAATTATCATCGCATTTTCTCAAATAGATTTTTTTTACATCCTAAAAGCCAGATATCATTTCCTTTCACTGCTAATTAATGATAACTCATTAATAAGGAAATGTAAGGTAGTCTGCTTAAAACTGTAGTCAAAATTATCCGTAAATCAGTAGCGCTATTCTGTAAACATCTTACCAATACGTATGGGAAGTGAGCAAGAAGTGAACAAGAAGTGAACTAACTATTCATCCAAACAAAGTAGAATGATAGTTCACTTGAAGCCCACTCCTTATAAGAGGAAATATAGGCAGAGAGTGCCGACTGAATTTCCTTAGTAAGAAGTCATAATTCGAGGTTTGGCTCTCGTCTATTTCCTCCTCCAATATTGGACCAATTTAAAAGATATTCCATAAACTGGAAAAGTAAGATATATACTGTGTTTTCCTTTTGTCATTTATATTTGTCAAATTTGTATACTAAGCCTCTGTTGACAGCTTTTTGAGGGGTCTAGTGCATCTAAAGATAATGCATCATCAATGTTATATTTGTTCATGGTCTTCAAACAGAGGATGACTACAAACACAGTATGCATTCCAGTTCTACCGATTATGAGTTCAGTCTATTGTCTTATTTTCTGTTATTCACATGCCATTTTCCACCTGTTTACCTTACCACGCATTCTATCAACCATTAACAATAAAACACATTTCATATAAGTTGTCAACACACGCCAAAGTCATCACAATTGTCTATCGTCTAGCTGCACAATACAGGTGCGTACGGTCGGACGATAGTGTTTACGATCGGCACGGACAATCGTCCACATATGGCGTTGAACGCGATGATATCACACGCGGCTAACAAACGTGTTTGTTTCTTGTTTAGAACGCGGGCCAACGGACTGCCGGCTTGGGGCATGGTGGTGAGCGGAGCGGGTATCGCTGAAATCTTCTTTATAATATATATATTCGTTGATAGCTTGCAAATTGTCTCCTGTCTGTAAGGAAGGAGTGGGAATTCTGTTTCTTTCCTTCACTGTTGTTTTATTGATTAATTTCGTTCCGGGATACAAGAAAGCTGTGCTTTTGTGATTTTCTATCTGTACCCAAATCTTCTTATTTTCTCTGTTAAATGTTTTGTGTGTACTATATAAATAAAGCTGAGTTGTTTCTCCAGGACTTGTCAGACTTCATTGACTCGGCGTTTTTTCTGTTAGTAGTAGAGTTTGTAGTAGGTGCGCTTGTCCAAATAAAAAAAATTATTGTAAATTGTCATCATTACAGCTCTAAACTTTATCGCAGAAATCTTTTCCCTTTCGGCTAACAACAACAGCTAAGATTATTTACTTATAATTGATTTCTTCAGAACTATTTTCCAGAGACAAAACAGTTTTCCAATTTCAGAAATAGTCTCTTCCTGTTATTTCGATAGTGAACCGTTTCTTACGATTCCTTGTTGAAGGCATTCTGTTTTTCACTTGTTCGTCTCTCTCTAGATCTCAGTGCTGCTTTTGATCGCATTATTGGTACCTACAATTTTAAAACTGAACTTGATCATAAATTAAATGGTGCGGTTTCTTGTTCTTGTTTCTGCTGTAAGAGCAATTTAAATTGTAGTATTAGACGGTGTAAGCCTAGAAAGCTGTCTTACAAGACCCAAACTCAATGTAGACTCCATACACATCTAAGAAAGGTCGGTAGCTTGTATTAATCTAAGATACCATTGCATAAATTGTCTGTTCCTTCTTCTTGACTGTAATTATTAGGTGTGTCTACTTATTATATGTGTTAAATAAATAAAAACTTGCAAATCAAATAAACTTTTTTGGGTTTCTTTTTTAATTTATATTTTAACTTTTAATATCCCACTGCTGAACATAAGTCTCCCCATAGCCTTCCTCTATTCTCGAATTATTGCTTTTCCCCCGCCTCTAAATTGTTACGCCAGCGTTCCTTAAATATTATTTGCATATCTTAAAACTCAAAATTGACCAAGCGACATTACGGTTGACCTTTAGTTACATAAAGTACTACTCAAGACTTACTGACAGTATTGTCACAGTATAGATAAATGGGCAAACAGTACGGAAACTACCTTTAAACGCTCGAAACGGCACACTCACACAAAAATGCGCATCGCCGAGACCTCTAAGCAGTTTTCGCGATGCTGTCAGAAGTGCGAGCCGCTTAGGGGTCTCGTGCCATTTCGGCGTCTGTAGGTAGTTTTCGTACTGTTCGTCCATATTTATACTGTGGTATTGTGCCTTTCAAGCGTCGATATTTATCGTCATAAGTAATCGCAACCCGCTACATATACCTAACATAAGCGCAGCCTACCGCGGCAATGTGCGAATATGAATTCAAAATCTTTGGATGTTGCTAGAAATATACACTTCACACGAGATTGTTTGCATTTTCCCAACACGACGTCTGTTTGTGATCGGGGAAACAATCGTTCGTCATCATGAGATTATGTTTGTTCAACGATAAATTGTACTTATGTGTTGTTAACTTGCTCATCCAATTTCTATTAAATTCACACGTACAGAGAGGAGCTCGTGGCTAAATAATAACAGCCGCACGGGTCGATCTTCAAGGTTAAGCAACGCTTGAGGAGGTCGGGCCGTGGATGAGTGACCATTTCAACATACCGAGTTTCCTCCGTGCCTCGGAAAGCACGTTAAGCCGTTGGTCCCGGCTGTCATTTGAAGATCTTTGACAGTCGTTACGAGTAGTCAGAAGCTTGAGATCTGACACCAGTCTAGCCAAGGGGTACCGCTGTTACCCAGTTACTGGGTTGTGGAGATCAGATAGGCAGTCGCTCCATGTAAAACACTGGTACTCAGCTGAATCCGGTTAGACTGGAAGCCGACCCCAATATAGTTGGGAAAAAGGCTAGGAGATGATGATGACACGTACAGTATTTATGTGTTAAATGATGTTTTAGCATTATAAGCCTTGTTCGCATAAGTCACTAGTAGGTACCTTTAATCATGTGGCCGCATACATGCATTAACATTCTTTAATCATGTGGCCGCATACATGCATTAACATTCTTTAATCATGTGGCCGCATACATGCATTAACATTCTTTGTCATCATCATCATCAGCCTATTAATGTTCCCACTGCTGGGACACAAGCCTCCTCTGTGAGAGGGTATGGGCCTTTATCCACCACGCGGGCCCAGTGCGGGTTGGTGGATGTCACATGTCTTCGATGTTTTGGTTCTAGGACATGCCGGTTTCCTCACGATGTTTTCCTTCACCGTTTTGAGAGCAGTTGTGATGAAATAATTTACACAAAGTAAAGCGCCTGCCTAGGCTCGAACCCACGACCTACAACTTGTAAGTCGCGGCCGATACCACTGGGTTACCACATACACATTCTTTGTAGCCTAGCCATATAGATTTCTACTCTCAGATAGGTTCTAAATTCAAATTACCTATAAAAAAAAATCTGCTAATCATTGTCATAATCTTCATTGTTGTAAACGAATACTTGGGGGGTGACCATACGCTCTTAGAGTAGGTAAGGTTATTTGGAGTATGTGTAAGGTACAGATGCCCTTAGGTACAGAACTTGTATACATCTATCCCTTACGCACGCTCAATATAACCTTACTCTAAGAGCTTATGGACACCCCCCTCCGCTTTTTTCCTTTTTACCATAACTTCTATGCTGTTTCTCTCGGACTGCATCATCTCACTGCTGAACTTTAGCTCTTCGAATCAGGGCTAATGTGGACCATAAATCGTTTGTTTAGTTTAGGTCCTCCCGCCATTTCTATGGGTTTTTCAGTTTTTAATGTACTTACTATGTCCTTCTTTGGCATAATCCTGATCTCTATGATATAACACTGTTTGCCAAAAATAGAGTGAGTTTTACTTTTTTTTAGTTTAGTTATTTTTATACTTAAAAAAATTGCAAGATGGAGACCTAGTAGGCACCTACGGCGTAGCGGCAGACCGAGGAAAAGAAGGTGGGAAGCCTTGGATGGCTTTATCGAGAATTGGCAAGATGAAGCACAACACCGAGAGAAATGGAAGCAATGGGGGGAGCCCTTTGCCCGGTAGGGGGGCAATTAAAATATAATAATAAAATATTTTCAATAATAATAAAGTTATACATTTCCATTTGAAACCCTGACTCCTGTGACCTGTGTTACAGGAGTCAAGGTAAAAAAAAGATAGATAACACTTAGGATAACAAAAATTAAACTAATTTAGAAGAAAAAAGTAAGCATTTATTTGCAACTAAAATGGACTGCAAGCTTATGAGATACCTAACCCTAATGTAAGGTAGTCCTTCGATAAGAAATAGAGAACCTATTGGATGTAAAAATGTATATTTCCGGCCCTAATTGCTTTACATATTTAGCATATTCTGTTAAAAGCTTCCATTCTCCAAACATAAAAACAGGTCTTCTGCTCTTTGTTCCTATAAAATAATGTCGCGTGCTATCGCTACATAACTCACAATAAAAAGACGAAATTGATACGGACACCGCAGATATTCGTAGACAACTGGCCAAAACATATAAAATGTAATTAAGGGGAGGAAATTCCGTAACGAAAAGTCAAGGTGTTGTAATATCGTGGCTTTAGGATCATCAGCTGCGAACGAAACGCATCAGGTGCTCAAATTCGTGAGTAAAGGTGTTCGGAAGGAGCAAAATATATTTTTTAATGTAACAAAGGAATCCAACAGTGATCGCTTTCGATCTAATTGCCGGAAACAGACGGCGATATTTAATTACACCATTAAATAGGTCAGACCATTATCTTTGCATTAAACAAACGCAGGTCTAACTCGCGAATGCACCTTCCCGCGTAAATGTCAAATGTCAATGCAGTGTTACTAACCGTTCTAAAAATAAATTAAAATGCACATTTCATTTAAATGTATTTCACAAAACTACAAAATATTTATTAACTTACGAAAGGTAATAATTTTCGAATTTATACCCTATTATTTGAGGTGTTCGGAAATTGCCAAAATATTTTCGGTGGGCAAATTACGCGACTGTTGCCAACGTCAAGTGCGTGAACGCACTCTCGCCCAGCTGTCTCGTAATAAAGCCACGTGCGCGACAAAAAAATAAAAAGAATGAGGGGGACAAGATGGCGTCGGGTCTCGTGCACTTGACATTTCCAATTAATTTGCGCGGGACATCTGTGTCGTTAGCAGCTGAACGCAATAGGCTATTTGGATAAAATGCGGATTACGTACTACGCATAACGACGACTGCCCGTGACACAGAGGGGTTGCTCTTATTTTAGGGTTGCGAAATATTTAGAAAGGATTGTCCCTTTTCTAGCTGTATTTGCGTCAGCGATTACACAACATAGCTTATTTTTAAACGGTCGTGTAACATTTTATGAATGAAATTGATTAAGAAAGAAAGGTTTGCGTCAGAAGGAAACTTTTCTTATTGACGTCATGAATTGCCTCAGAGAGGTAATATTTCTGCGCTTGGAAGTAATGTTACACAATGTTGTATTGTAACATAATTTAGGGCGTAACTTTATTTATACGTCATTGTATCGTAATTATTCGTATTGTTGGCCAAAAGAGGCTCTAGACAAGTGACTTTCTATCATCGAAATCGTAGCGATAGCGATTGTCAAAAAGGCAAAATTGTATGGCATTGACAAACGATATCGAAAAATCTGGTGATCTTTGACTATCGCATTCGCTGACATCGATTGCCACCTTGTCTAGAGCCTCGAGGTTGTTGAATGGCTTCTTTTGTTTCAGAAGGTTGTTACAAAGACTTGGAACATGTTTCAACCCTAGCGTGGTATGCAACAGTGTCATCGGATGCCACAGACGCGCGACGTGACGTGTATGAGGTTTTTGCACAATATCAATTCGCGTCGGAGCAATTACTTACATTCAGAGGCACTGTTTAAAGGTGCGCCGTGTGATAATTTGGTGAGCATGGACGTTATTTGTAAATACTGGCTCTAGCTGGTCTTAATCTACGTAGGAACAATACAGGTAGGTCCAGCAGGTCTGGTAAGACTTTTAGACGGCATTCTACTCTCTATAAAAGCTTCGGCGAATGTCTTATCTCTGAATGTAAATGAATTGCGTGTGTTTCAGTTTTCGCGTAGGTACTAATTGGTACGTAGGCATTATATGAGAGACGGAGTAATAGATATATGTAGCTAATGTACCAAAACTTGAAGTTGAGTCCGTTAAACTTGTATTAATACCACTAAAGGAACGAAGTTGTGACTGTACTAATAATGAAATTGAACAGTGGGGTCCAGTCGACATATTCAAAATGTGATTGGGTTGAATGATCCCGCGGGTTCAATTCGAGTGGGTCTAGTAGAAGAAACTATTGTCTTAGTATGAATCGAGATTCAAGACCGTCTTTTTGTGATCACAGCAAACCAAAACATTTTTTTACGACTAATATTTTAATAGATATCAAAATCCCGAATGTCTTTCGCATTGGTTTCCAATTATGAATTGTTCCACCCTCGTGTCCCCGGGTGACATGTGAGAATACTAAGGGATTACACAAAGAGGGTGGGCAGTAGCGTCCACCTGTGGTCTAAAACATATTGCGACCACAGACACGCATGCCAAATTGTGATTATTGTGATATCCACAAGGGACGTGCTACGAAGTGCCAATGCAATTAAGATTCCGTTGTCAAAGAGGGATAGTGATATTGCTCTTGAACAGGGGGGTAACCGTAAGCTCAACATAACCTTACTCTAAGAGCTTATGGTCGCCCACATGCTCCGTCTCTGTATCATACCGGAACCTTGATGATTTTAAGACGTCATAGTAAGGCCTTGCCCTGTACCCTGACGTGTCAATACTATCATAATTATTTCGACTGTGGAAAAGGGATAAGTCTTATTTTATTAGGGATTAGCCTAAGGGAGGAGAAGAAGATTAAGGGATAAGTCTTATTTACATCTGTCCCTTACGCACACTTAAAATAACCTTGCTCTAAGAGCTTATGGTCACTCCCCTGATGTTTTCACGAAAAACTTTAGAGAACACGACATAAGTCCTTCATGAAAATATGTCGAAATAATATTTCACAAAAACTTTGTCAACTACACATTACGGCTTCGGAGCGTTACAGTTTACACAAAGAGGCTTAATTTCATGATTTTAGAAGTATTTTTATTTACACTCAAACCACAACGTTATGTTCCAAATATGAATTCATAAAATAACTTTAAAGAACACTTTTATTTCTTAATTTATTGGCGCGTATGGGGCTATGGCACTGACTCTATTATACAAGTACGCTGGACTAAATATCTATACTAATATCAATGATATTCAAATAAACAGATTCGTTATACACTCACAAAACAATTGAAAAAAGTGTTCCGCACTCACACTTTTCATTCATCTGACATTTCAATACAAGTCGAAAGGGATGGCTTGATAAAACCAACAAGAAAGAAAGAGACAGCTAGTGTTTGTCACTTGCGTGTGAATGTAAACAAACATTATTCTGACCACCAAAGTTGTTATCTTTTTCTAACCTCCATATATCAAAATATTAGGAAAAAAATGAAATAAATTAGTAAATTGAGGCGTATTGCGTACTTACATATGGTATGAGATCCCTTCTGTTTTATATACTTTGGTATCACAATTGGTACAATTTCTAAATACACACGCTGGCATTTTTTTATTTTGTTTTTGTTTCAACAAAGCGTATCGCTCTTCGCCATGCGTGACATAAACTAAAGACTAAAGTTCACAATTGTGACCTATTCGAGTCTTCACAATGCGCACGCTCATAACATATCTGTTTATTTGAATATCATTGACTAATATTATAAAGAGGTAAAGTTTGTGAGTTTGTGACGTTGTAAGAGGTAATATCTGGATCTACCGAACCAATTTTAAAAAATCTTTCACCAGTAGATTGCTACATCATTCCTGAGTGTCATAGGCTATAATATATTTCCAAAAAAATTAGAGATCCTTATGAAAATTGCAATAATGTAACCCAAGGTAGCAAAATGTTGCCTGTAAAATACATTATTTGGCGTGCGCTGAGGAAACTATTGACGATAAATAAAAATTTGTAGGTAGGGTAGGTAGGCAGGGTAGCCAGGGCAGCCAGGGTGGCTAGGGTAGCCAGGGTAGCCATGGTAGCCAGGGTAGGCAGGTTTTGGGCAGGGCAGCCAGGGTAGGCAGGGTAGCCATTGTAGGCAGGGTAGGGGCAAGGTAGCCAGGGTAGCCAGAGTAGCCAGGTTAGCCAGGGTAGCCATGGTAGCCATGGTAGCCAGGGTAGGCAGGGTAGGGGCAAGGTAGCCAGGGTAGCCAGAGTAGCCAGAGTAGCCAGGGAAGCCAGGGTGGCCAGGGTGGCCAGGGTAGCCAGGGTAGGGGCAAGGTAGCCAGGGTAGCCATGATAGCCAGGTTTGGGGCAGGGTTGCCAGGGTAGCTATGGTAGCCAGGGTAGGCAGGGTAGGCAGGGTAGCCAAGGTAGCCAGGGTAGCCAGGTTTGGGGCAGGGTAGGCAGGGTAGCCATGGTAGCCAGGGTAGCTAGGTTTGGGGCAGGGTAGCCAGGGTAGGCAGGGTAGGTAGGTAGCCAGTTCATGGGAGCGAAGCCCCGAGGGTCAGCTAGTACTATATGAAATGACAGTTGATTTTTGTGCTGATTCAAAGCGACCCGCTCGAGCGTTTCAGGAACTAAAATTGACACATTTAGTGATAGGTTAATACTGATATTTTTCAAGATTAGGTAATACCTGTAATAATATAAAAGTAATATAAATAATCTATATTCGCCTGGAAATATTATATTGAAACTAATATATCCGCGATATATTTAAATCACACTTAGATCAAAATAGTAGACTTGGCAAGGCGTATCATTCATCTACTGTATTGACTTCTAAGTATGTTGCAACTAAATATCTCATATTGGTATTGGTGATGAATGTTATATGAATGCCTAATAATCAGTAATAAAATGTTCAAAAGCAATGTGTAATACTAAATTCTGGAATCATCATCATGATCATCCACAGCCCGACTTTACCCACTGCTGAGCACAGGTCTCTCTCTTCTTTTACCAATCACCACGTTCCTGTGACTGGAATTAATTCTGGAATAATATCATGATAATTATAATTTTATTAACAAATGCTTTGAAGTCAAACAATTTACATCTGCATCTGAAACAGAGTTGAAAACTGATATAAGTCTTCACCTCGCTGGAATGCGATGTCACTCTTATTTGCACCTTAACACTACAGAGACAGGATCTCAGCGATGAGAGCGAGAAATACGTCCGTTGTAAATTATTATCCATCTCATTCGTACGCAAATATTTGTATGAAAGATGTTTCTTTTACGAATCCGATGGGCGCCAACCGAGTGAATCCGAACTATTGTAAGTATTAACCAACTAGTGTACTTGAGCGAGGAGATACTTGCTCAAATATACTAGTTTTAAGGACAAGCTAGTTTTAAGGACAAGTTGTTAGCCTATCCCCATATTTTAATCTGACTGATCTGTCAGTAATGCATTATAACTTTACTAGTACGCTATCCACTAGTTTATAGCTTGCAATCTGACTGAGAATATTTTTCAGTTACCTTACCTTTAAAGCAATTATTCTATATTAAAAATGAATCATAATAAAAAAACTTACGTATTAAATTATTCTCACGATCTTTTATAATATCTATAATAAAATATTTTTTTACCGAAGGCTGTGTCCCATCTCGAATATTAGTTCCATGGACGCTCACGTTAAGTCACGTTGCTATCAGCGCCAAAATGGCGAAAATGAAATGTCTTCATTTTGTCATCAATAGTATGAAGTCCAGCGTACTTGTATAATAGAGGCAAAGACCTTATACATATTTCTTATTACTAGACTGTGTACCAAAATTTTTTGTTTAGCTAAAATGAAATCTATCATTATACAACTAGGTTATATATTTCCTTATAAGCGGTAGCTAACCAAAAGCGGTCTGTGCGAGAGGGTTTCCGCTGGTAGTGTGTCCTTGTCTGACTTCTTGCTAGCTCAACTAATCATTGGGTTTGTTAAAAATGGTAGAAAAAATTATATTTTACTTTTTATTTTATACCAAAAAGAACAATTCATAGACTTTGACACGTATTAAATATTTCTAGAAAAGTATATAAATATTTCTACAGTTCCTATATTTAATCATTTCGTTATATTTAAAAAAATATTCATTAATACTGAGTAAGAATAGTACTTTTAAATGTTTGGGCCTGGTAATACTAAATGTAGGATGGTGGTTTGCGAATTTTTTGCCGGACTTTTTTCGAGTGAAATTTTGCGGCTGTTAATATTATTTGCAAATTGATTCCTAGTGGAATACAACTGGTGTAGTTTATTTCTCAACTGTCTACGCAACTGGACAATATGTGAAATCATAGAGATCCTTTGAGGTATATTTAGCTGCCGGTATTTCAAAGCACCGTCAGAAGACTGCAGGGTCCTCTAACGCCTCACCTTCATGAGCTCGAGAGTAGGATCGGAGAGCTTTTTGTTCCAATCTATATGAGGGTCTTGAAGAATGAAACTTGAAGAGACTTGGGATTCGTAAACTGCTCAATTCCTATTCGAGTTCGGTGATATTTTCGTTGGTCCGGAGTGTGCGCGTGTTATACGCTGCCAGGTCCAGTCGTCGGTATTTGTTGGGGTAGCCGGGTCTCGTCCAGGATTCTTAGAACTCCTTGCCATACCGTAACCTCGACTGCTACCGTAGTCGAGGGTACAGGCTGCCGGGCAATAGGGCTTATGTTTTATTTGTGCTATTCATGGGGAGTGCTTTGCAGGCGGGTTGGCAATCGCAAGTATGGTTGTTACAAATGCACAGAGAACGCTGCTGCCCATTCTCTGGTGTTTCCATTAGTCGCCTCTTACGACACCCACGGACAAACATGGGATGGTGAAATTCTTTACGCCCGACACCATACGGTTAGTGATGTAGATACCAAAAAAATTTTTTTTTTTTTTTATTAACTATTAATTAGGTAGCCCAGTTAGGTAGCATCAACATATCGGAATACTTAAACTATCGTTTTTACAATCAATTTGTCCCGTGTTCTGTTTGGTCATGGTCATCTCATTAGAAAGAGACACACTACCAAAGGGAGCCCTCTCGCTCGGACCGGTTTTTGCGCCATAGTGCACAGTCTAGTAGTAAGAAGTATAAGGTCTTTGGATAGAGGTCAGTGGGCTATGGGCTCATTGACTTAATGTGGAAAAATGGTGTTATTGTCTATGTAGTGCAGTCATGCGCAATGAGAATTAAAATGTCCCGCCATATCACATATTTTTTCCGTTTCCACTTTTGTTTTATTTCAACTGTATGAGTAAAGATAAAATAGTGTATGCAACGGCATTAGGTATTAAAACACAAGTGTAGGTAAAATAAATAATAGTACCACACGAGTAAGCCACCTACCGTTACATAAACTACTATTACATAACAATGGTACTCGTACTATAAGAACACTTATGTCATTCATCAACCTAGCTTTTTCCAACTATGTTGGAGTTGGTGTCCTTAAATAGGATCCGCCTAAATACCAGCATTTACATGGACGACTGCTTATCTAACCTCCACAACCCAGTAGCTGAGTAACACGAGCAACCTAGGCATGACTGGTGTCATATTTTTAATGGCTTCTGATTACTGTAACAACTGCCAAAGATCTTCAAATGCCATGCATCAAAGATCTTCAAATGCAAGCCGGGAACTTTGACTTAAGATTCTATATCACCTAGCTGGGTATGAGGGTGTCCACAGCAACAACCGGGCGCTTGGAATACATAAAAAACTCATAATAGGTAATGTTGTTAACCCGTACGTACTGTAGTATTATATGATCTCTGTCCCCGTACCATATGTTACGGCCGCGAACTGGAAGACGCTGCGTTGGAAGGCCTCCCACTAGGTAGCCCGATGACCTAGTGAAGGTGGCGGGAGTCCGCTGAATGCGACACTTGGGGGCGGCCTAAGTTCAGCTGTGGACATATTTCGACTGTAAGCATGATGATGACAATGTTGACGATATGTCCGTAGTAAATAAATAAATACGTAGGTACAGCAGAAACATTTTATTTATGTTCCTCGGCAAACTTCGTGTTTCGTCATCGTCAGTCGTCGGATTTCTGTCAGATCGGACGATCTCAATCAACTTGGAAGTATATAGAGTTGTTAATACTCTTTTAACATAATGTAAATTAATTTAAGAAAACTTTTTTACAAAAAAGTACCACCGACTTCCCAATAACAAAACAAAAATGTGAAAAATAATTTTATTTTTAGAAGTCGGTGTCTTTGGTAGTTAGGTACCATTTTTTTGCGTTATGGACACCGACTTCCAAAAATAAAGTTATTTCTAACTTTGTAGTTTTGATGTTTGGAAGTCGGTGGTGTTTATTTTGTAAAAAGTTTTTTTGCTTTTCACTTTTTAGTTGTACCTGCCTAATAGGCAAGTAGTTACGTAAGGTGCCTATAATGCCAGAATATTTTACCCGAATATCATGAAACTGAACATAACCGGTGAAATGAGAGTGTACCAAGGTGAACTGTATAACATCTGCGTACCCCTTTAGAGCGTACTGGCGTGATGTTATGTTATGAAATGGTATAAACAATATACAGACATGCAATTGCAGCCTAGCAGCCGTTATTTATTGAAGAGTTCTGTTGTATATCTCCGAAGTTCTTCATCAGATCTTCACCAAATTAATATGGGGTCAATTTCGGAACATACCCTTTCAAACAAAAAACGATTTTTCAAAATCAGACAATTGACGGAGATATCGGTGAACCCTGAATATAAACAAAAACAAAAAACTTACATAAAGTCGAAGATAGAACCTCCTCTTTTTTGGTAAATCGGTTAAAAAGGGAAGGAGAGCTGCTATTTTACAGGCCCATATATTTCACACGGAAATCAAAACAAAACAAAAATAAAGTACTTAGTTCTGAATTCAAATTATTATACACGTTCAATCTAATAATTGATAGACATGGAAATTTGCATTCATTTGTGTTCGGAAATGCGATGATTGCCGAGGGACATTAAGAAAATAGTTGTACTGTATATAGGTACGTATACATTCAACGTAGGTCAAGCTCATAAGAAAAGTTTATTGACATTTCATAACCTCGCATCTTTCGTAGAAATAAAGACATCAGCTATTAGCTAAATTAGAAGACGAATTATCAACAATCCAAGACAGCATTTGTTTACCAGTAAGGCCATCACAAATACGCAAAACTGTTAATAATAGCGATTATGTCCAAAAATATCGGATACCCGGTATTCTTGAAGCTTGTCGCACTTACGTAAGCTGTGCGCAGTATTATTGGTGTTGCCAATTAACAAAATTATGATGTTGGTACTCCCGCAATGAGGTGAGCTTCGTTTGACCCTCTTTTGAACAGTTATCTCTGAATTCGTATTGGTTTTCCACGGTTTCCTATGAGTCAAACAGATGATGTTTTTCTACATTTGCTTAAGAACACTTCGAATAAATTGAATCACTTGATTAAGCCATGGCTGTGTAGACTTTTTAAGATCGTTCTGATTCATCATGATTTCTATGATAACTAGGTATCCTTAATTTTTAGGGTTCTGTAACTCAAAAGATAAAAGAGGAACCCTTATAAGATCACTCTCTTGTCCGTTTGTCCGTGTGTCACCACCGAGCAAGTTGAAATTTATACTAGATACTCAGGTCAGGTGTATAAAAAACAAGGTCCTGAGTCAACACGATAAAAATATATGGGCAAATTTAGATTTTCGCGAAACTTGTGTAAGTACAAAAATTGATCTTAATTTTCACCTTTTTTATTTATCGGAACTTTCCCTTTACTGGTGCTGTAAGACCTTACTTTTAACCAACATTGTCAATTCTAGGTCAACCGGAAGTACCCTATAGGTTTTGGGTCAAAAACCTATATGGTAGTTCGTAAACCTACAATCACGAAAGCAAAAAGTAAGGTCTTACAGCACAAATAGAGGAATTTTCCAAAAAAAATAAAAGTTGTAAATTAAGGTATATTTTTGTACTTACTTTATCCCAAGGGACCGCACTGTCGGGATAAAAAGTAGTCTATGATCTCATACAGGTCATGATCCACCCGTGTTTCAAGAGTTCCACTTTTTATGTAAGTCCATTCCGCCGCTGTGGCTTCATCATCATCATAATCAAACGAAACTATGCTTGTGCAGACTTTAATTTTCCCTTTAATCGACTATGGTGACGTGTGCTACTTTGACCTAAACGCGGTATTCCTGGATAAGCTGGATAGGCTCTTGAACAACTGCATCCGGTTCATATTTAACCTCCGGAAATATGACCATGTGTCGTGCTGCAGAACTGAACTCAAAGGGATGCCCATTCGGCAAAGAAGAAATTTGCGCGCCTTGACTGCGCTATTCTCTCTACTCAACTCTCCCACACCTCCTTCTTATCTCATACCTCACTTTCAATACCTATGTAATTCACACGCTAGGAATCTGCGTTCATCTAACAATCTTCTCTTGCTCTGTCCTTCTCATACTTCTGATTTTGTTCATTCTTCCTTTCATATTCAATCCATTCTTCTCTGGAACGCGCTTCCTCTCGATATCAGAACGGCCACCAGTCAGTATGCATTTAAGCGGAAGTTGCGGCATTTTTTTCTAAACGAATAGCAGAGTCGTCACATTATGCGCCTTTCTATTAATTTATATGTATTTATATATATTATTTTATATATAGTATTTATTATAGGACATATTTAAGTATGTTTATTTTAACTATATAATTTTGTGTACTAATTTTGCGTTTTTTGTTTTTAATTATTATTTCTATTTTTATGCACCTGCCATGCTATCTCTTCATCGCCCTTGGTTGACTGGTAGAGAATGCCTCTGGCATTAAGTCCGCCTATGTACTTTTATGTTGCATGAAGTTTTAATAAATAAATAAATAATCGGCCTTTTAATGTGCCCACTGCTGGGACAAAGGCATCCTCTCTGTGCGATAGGGCATGGACCTTAATCGACCACGCGGGCCCAGTGCGGTTTGGTGGATATCACAGTCTTCCAATTTTTTGGTTCTAGGACAGGCCGGTTTCCTCACGATGTTTTCCTTACACGTAAGTCGGGGCTGTTACCACTGGGCCACCACTGCTGCTCGCTGTGGCGTGATTGACAAAAATCTAAACGGCTAATCATACATATTTTCATATTTATAATAACATTATAACAGTCGGTTATCTTTCAAATTGAAGGCACGTGAGCACATTCGCAAGAAATTTGCAGAATCATCACAGAATTGATTTGTTGGTTTCGGTTTCTCTATAGCATTGTTTTTGTATGTATGTATCTAAGTATATATTTGTATGTATTTTTTATATATGTTTTTTTCTCAATTTATCCCTTAATTTAGTTGCACCTGCCTTATTTTATCTCTGCACTACCCTAAGGTCGACTGGTAGAAAATGCCTAAGGCATTAAGTCCGCCTTTGTACTTGTGCATAAAGTTTTAATAAATAAATAATACATATAATGCGATTACGTATAGGTTACTTCTAGGCAAGCGTGCCTCATCGTCGACCACATCATCGCATACCATCAGGTGGTGATAGTGGTTGAACGCGAGCCTACCAATAATAAAAAAAACCGGCCTAGTGCGAGTCGGACTCGCGCACGCATGTTTCCGTATCATTATTAGAGTTGCCGCGAATACTCGCTATTATTCGGTATTCGGCATTACTCGTCATTTTTTTTATATTCGTCGAATACCGAATAATAGCTAGTATTATTCGGCATTCGGCGAATAGTCGTCGAAAATAAACTTTTAACGAACAAAAGAACTAATGAGTTAAAAATAATACATTTTTTAATTATTTTCATGTATAACATGAAACAGATTTCTTTAACTTTATTGTTTTCTTTTCTCACAACCTTAGAAGAAATTAGAAATATTTTTAACGTGTTTAATGTTTTTTTATGTCGAATAGTAATGTCGAGTTATTCGACTATTCGCCAAAGTGAATGGCGATTAATCGGTATTCTACTATTCGCTATAAACACTATTCGCGGCAACTCTAATCATTATCGTTGTTGGTGTTGTATGGAAGCCCCACTTAAATATATATTTTATTCTGTGTATAGTATTTGTTGTTATAGCAACTACAGAAATACATAATCTGTGAAAATGTCAACTGTCTAGCTATCACGGTTCTTGAGATATAGCCTGGTGACAGACAGGTAGACAGACAGACAGACGGACCGCGGAGTCTTAGTAATAGGGTCCCGTTTTTACACTTCAGGTACGGAACCTTAAAAAAGATTATGGGCAAATTTAGATTTTCGCGAAACTTGTAAGTACCAAAATTGACCTTAATTTTCACCTTTTTTATTTATCGGAACTTTCCCTTTACTAGTGCTGTAAGACCTTACTTTTAACCAAAATTGTCAATTCTAGGTCAACCGGAAGTACCATATAGGTTTTGGGTCAAAAACCTATATGGTAGTTCGTAAACCTACAATCACGAAAGCAAAAAGTAAGGTCTTACAGCACAAATAGAGGAATTTTCCAAAAAAATTAAAAGTTTTAAATTAAGGTACATTTTTGTACTAACTTTATCCCAAGGGACAGCACTATCGGGATATTAAGTAGTCTATGATCTCATACAGGTCATGATCCACCCGTGTTTCAAGAGTTCCACTTTTGGCTATTGCATACAAAAGTACCGATATTTGTATGTACAATATTTTAAACAGCTGTACAGATTTGGACAGTGATGGATCAATACAATAAATTCTTGTCTTGCCACTGGCTATTTGAGTTTTGTTTTAAAATTTAAATCAATTAATTTTGCTTCTATTTCGTCAATAAGTGACAGTTGTAATGATTTGTTTTAGGCATTTCTTCAATTGTTTTGTCAGTCATTATGACGATTTTAATAGGTTTGCCGACATGGGTTGCGAAAAGATTTGCTATGTTAGTGGAGTAATTGGTAAATGATTAATAGTATTTTGTTTACTGATATTTTTTATGCTTGGCTTTAAACCGACCAAGTGCGAGTCGGACTCGCGTCGAAGGCTTCTGTACTATTTTCGCAAGAAAACTGTATAAAAATCACGTTTGTTGTATGGGAACTCCACTTAAATATTTATTTTATTTTGTTTTTAATATTTGTTGTTATAGCGGCAACAGAAAAATACATAATCAGTAAAAATTTCAACTGTCTAGCTATCACGGTTCATGAGATACAGCCTGGTGACAGACCAATGAAACTTATCGCTATTAATTCAACTAAACTCAGTTTATGCAAATACAGCGTTCTGATTGGTAGTATCTCAGCGGTCTCAACCAATCAGAACGCTGTATTTGCTTAAACTGAATTTAGTTGAATTAATCGCGATTCGTTTCATTGGTGAAATCGGGCCTAAGCCGTTGCCCACCAGACACAACATCCGAACAATCACAAGCGAAATGAAAGTCGAGATGAGGATTTCCATCTATGTGATTGGTCGATTGATGGCGGTCAAACCATTTGCCTTGTCGAATTCACATACGCAATAAGGCTGCCGGTCGGACTATCCTTCCTTTTCAATGGAATCCGGATCCGCTTACCTGCATAGTCCCGTGTTATTGGAGGTCATTTTCTACATATCTATACTAATATTATAAAGCTGAAGAGTTTGTTTGTTTGTTTGTTTGAACGCGCTAATCTCAGAAACTACTGGTTGGAATTGAAAAATTCTTTTTGTGTTGGATAGTCCATTTATTGAGGAAGGCTATATAACATCACGCTACGACCAACAGGAGCAGAGCATAAATGAAAAATGTTGCAAAAACGGGCAAAATTATTCCTTTTTGAGAGCTTCCGTTGCGTGCGCTGCGTAAACGGTTTAATTACACAACAATCATGTATGTAGAGTAGGTAGGGTTGATGGGTAGGTAGGTAGCCAGTTGACGGGAGCGAAGCCGCGTAGATTATAAAGCTGAAGAGTTTGGTTATTTTATTTCAACTAGGCCACCAAGCGGCACTTTTGAACGTTAATACATAAAAAAATTAAAAGGAATAAAAATTGATACTACCGTGCATTCGGAAAGTAGCTTGTTATGGAGAAGAACGCACAAGAAACTCCATACTTACTCTTTCAAAAAAAAAAGTTTTTTTACAATATTTAGGTACATAAGTACATACATTAATAAATTCATATGTGTGAGGACAATGCACCCAGAATCACTACATACTATACTACGTACAGGTACAAAGTATTAAAAGTACCTACACATGTACCGTGCAGTTACACAATAGTTACTAGAAAAACACTAGCATCCGAAGCAGTTAAGTTAAGACCAATCCCAACTGACGGCGCCCGTTCACGAACATGACGCATGAATCGGCACCACCCAGCTCAACCATCATGAAGGGAACCGAATGATCCAACACACGCGCCACCATCAGAGAGACATTTGAGAGAGCATGACACACTCAACTACCAGGGCACACATAAGTCAAAGAACGACACAAAGGTACAGCAAATGGTAGATCTACAGTTGGGTACATAGTACGCACACACGTGCTGCGCATTTATACAATACTAAAATAAATTGAGTGTATATAATACAAATATATTCATACAGTCTTCAGCAGGTCCAACAATACTTCAAAAACAATAATGTTCTGCATATCACTTATTTTTGCGTCCAAGTGTTTGTGGAGCAAGACTAGCATTGAGCCAAGCATTTTTATCAGTGATGTAATCCCCCAACTTATAATATGCCTGCCTGCATAGTGTGCGTTTTATACAAGTTTTAAATTTCGACTCATTCAGTTCTAGAATGTGGGGAGGAATTTTATTGTAACATTTTGTACAGTACCCCATGAAAGATGAGGCTACTTTAGCCAGTCTGAAACCTGGTTGAACTAATTGGTCCCTATTTCTAGTAATGTAATTATGTCTATCGCCGTTTTTACTAAAAAGATGTAAATTCTTTCTGACGTACATGATGTTTTCATAAATATATTGACAAGGAACCGTCATGATGTTAATTCCCTTAAACAGTTCCCTTAGAGAATCGCGCCGGCGAAGATTGTATATCGCTCTGATGGCTCGTTTTTGCAGAATAAAAATTGACTCAATGTCTGCAGCCCTTCCCCATAGTAAAATACCGTAAGACATTATACTATGAAAGTAACTAAAATAGACCAGCCTAGCGGTATCTACATCACTAAATTGACGAATCTTTCTAACAGCATAAGCTGCCGAACTTAGTCGCCCTGCAAGTGATATTAAATGAGGACCCCATTGTAACCTTGAGTCTAGCGTGATCCCCAGGAAAACCGTTTTATCGACGAATTCTAGCTTCTCCTTGTTTAATATAATGTCACAATCAGTACTTTTGACATTCGGCAAGGAAAATTTAATGCACTTGGTTTTTTTACCATTTAAAACTAAATTATTGGCAGTGAACCAATCCTGAACCTGCCGTAGCGCGTTATTTACGTCGTCAACCTGACAAGTACGTCTATTTATTTTAAAAATTAAAGACGTGTCATCAGCAAATAACACCACGTTTAGTTTGTTTTCCAATAAACGGGGTAAATCGTTAATGTATATTAAAAATAAGAAAGGACCTAAAATTGAGCCCTGGGGTACCCCCATTTTCACGTTTAACCCCGACGAATTCACACCGTTTATTTGAACTAATTGCTGTCTATCATTCAAATAAGATTTAACCAAACTTAACGCTGATTGACCTAGCCCGTAATGCTCAAGTTTCAGAAGTAATGTTTCATGATTAACGCAATCAAACGCCTTTGACAGGTCACAGAATATACCTATGGCATCCTGCGACTCTTCCCACGCATTAAAAATGTGTTTTAATAGGGTGACACCAGCGTCAGTTGTACAACGTCCTTTGGTGAAACCATACTGTTTATCATGCAAGATATTATTCGTATTAAAATGAATGACCATTTGATTAAGCATTATCTTCTCAAATACCTTGTTGAAAACCGGCAAGACGGATACTGGTTTATAATTATTTGTGTCTTTACTGTCCCCGGATTTAAAAAGTGGTATAACCTTACTATATTTCATCAGATCCGGAAAAACTCCTTGATCCACACACAAATTGAAAATTAAAGCTAAGTACGGCGCTATAGTCTGAATAATGGAGGTACAAGCTTTGATGGACATTCCCCACAGATCTTCAGTCGGTTTGATCTTGATTTGCTTAAAAGCTTTTATTACTGTTATGGGGTTTATATGTGAAAAGTTAAATACATTCGGGCAGGCTGAAACGTTCGCGTTTAATAATCCAAAAGCAAGCGAAGGCGAAGAATTTAAGGTTTCAGTAGTTTTAATTGGGATGCTGGTAAAGAAATTTACAAATTCTTGCGCAACTTTTTTGTTATCTCTAATATGTCCGTGTGTGGTCTCGAGGGTGTAATCAGTATTATTTCTTTTATTCCTGTTCGTTTCATTATTTATAATTTTCCAAACCGTCTTGATTTTATTTTCTGCTAATTTAACCTTATTTCTAATGTACAAGGCCTTAGCTGCCTTACATGTATTTTTAAAAATTCTTGAGTAAGTAGCAACATACTTATTAAACGTTTCAGTGTGAATACAAGGCTTAAGGCTATATAGCTCGTAAAGTCTTTCCCTACTTTTTCTAAGTCCTGTAGTCGCCCAGTCACTGAATAAAAACTTAGGACATATAGTTTTAGTTATCTTTTTAAAAGTGTTATTGAACTCTTTTTGAACTACTGAAAAAACTTCATCATACAAAATATTACCATCATTCACTGTGAGGTCCTGATCGCTTAACTTACCGATTAAAGTACTGTTAAATTTATTTAATTTACCGGATGTTATTGGTCTGGATTGAATATGCACTTGTTTTATTAGCATAATGGACTCAAATGTCACCAGTAGCCCACTATGATCCGAAGGCAGATAATTTATAATGGCCTTGTCCAAGTAGTTACAGCAACAAAAAACATTATTAATACATGTAGCAGAAGTCAGTGTAGTTCGGGTTGGTTCCGTAAACACATGTGACAAATTAAATTATTTAAAGAGATTTAATAACCTACTGCTATCTGAATTATCTTCTAGAATATTAATATTAAAGTCACCACAGACAATTACTAGTTTATTACCCATCGCAAGTTTTGCCAAAACATCTTCCATTACTGATTCGAATATAGAGTAGTTCTTATAATTAGGGGGTCTGTAGACGCGCACTATGACATGCTTATCCAGCTCAACACAGGACAGTTCAACACTATGCTCAACTGAGAGGTCTACTATATCTTTACGAGGTTTTGATTTAATACCATTTTTTATTAATATAAGTGAACCCCCACGCAACATAATATTTCTGTTAAAACAACTTAATATAATAATTTTCATAATCTTTCAGCCAATGCTTAGTGAAACAAACAATTTCAAACATTGTTTTTTCCAAAAACAATTCGATTTCCAATTCCTTTGAAGAAAAACCATGAATGTTCTGGTGGAATAATTTCAGAGAATTCTGCTCAGACCTTTTTTTGAAATAAAATTTTTGCGAGCAAGAAGGTACCTTTTTGATGGTGAATATACTCTTAACTATTCCGTTATTGGTACCCTCCCTTGTCCTGTTAACTAGTTAAAAGAACAAATATTAATAGCATTTTTGCTAACGTAATGCAAGGTATTGACCACCTTTAAATTAGTACTATTACTAATATCAATAATAACTGGAAGTTTGTGTGTCTTTAAGTTACGCAAATATCATCTATGGAAGAATTGTTCCACTTTAAAAGTTCTAAAAAAAATCCGCGAGAGCATATGTCTTTTAAGATTGACTCAATATAATCTTTTTTTATGGTAATCAAATTTGTTCATTTGCGAAGGAGTTTTATCAACATCTTGTGGCGATTAGCATCGTCCACTCGATTTTGAATGTATACAACACCATTCCACGCAATGGGACACCCTTAGAGATATAAATTAGTTTATGGTAAGGGGACGTAATTGTTAACGGTTGGAGATGGTTTTACAAATATTGTTTCCTAAATACATCGTATTCAAATATCAAGTGTATATATCGTAAACCAAGTCGAGACGAAATCTTTCATATAAGTAGAGAGAACAACCGTTCTCCTACAATCTATACTAGTATTATAAAGCTGAAGAGTTTGTTTGTAGTGTAGGTAGGGTAGACAGGGTAGGGTAGGTAGATCAATAGCCAGTTGACGGGAGCGAAGCCGCGTGGGACTGCCAGTATTTTATATGCCCAAAAACTTAACAACTTAAAAAGATCACCGAGGACCTCTTCCCCTACAAGTCTTACTGTAACAACGCAGCCATTGTTTCAAGTTTGTCCGTCTGTTTAGCACCGGCCGGCGCACGGCGTTTATAGCGGAAGCTGTACAGTTAATTAATCATTTCCTCTGTTGATCTCCTGTTTGTGTACGACATTGTTTTGAGATGGATGTCAGTTCAATCTCGATGTGTATGGACAATGACGTCACGCGTTCGGTGTTTTTTTTTAGTATTATGCGATTTCTGAAACTGTTGGTTAGTTTTTTGAGATATACTTAGGATTCTAAGCTGATCCTGAAGTTGGGGCAGAGTGCAGATCCTATATCGTCTAGCGGGGGTAAATGGCGTCTTACAATGTATATCAAATCTTGCAACCGAATTTTAAAAAAGTCTTCCCCAGCCGATATTTCTGAAATTTTTCATACACGTTTGTCTTGGATGATAATGCACATTAGCTAAGTGACATAAGTACCTAATCTTTTTCCAATATGGCGGATCAATTTTTTTTATGCAACACCATGATAAGTGTATCAAATTAAAGGGTTTGTTGAGAGAATACGAAAACAGTTTGTTTTTAAAACAGTTTTGTTTTAATTCATCATCAGCTTATTAATGTTCTCACTGCTGGGACACACGCATCCTCTCTGTGTCTGTGAGAGAGGTATTAATCCACCACGCGAGCCCAGTGCGGGTTGGTGGATGTCACATGTCTTCGAATTTTTGGTTCTAGAACATACCGGTTTCCTCACGTTGTTTTCCTTCACCGTTTTAAGAGCAGTGGTTATGAAATAATCTAATCTTTAAAAATCTTTCTTCTTAGTTAAATTTTATTTTTTATTTATTTAAACATTATCTACAATAGTGGTACTTACATAGGCGGACTTAATGTCACAAGGCATTCTCTACCAGTCAACATTTCCTCTATATGGGTACTTTCTTTTAAAGATGGGCTTAAACTCAGTTAATTACCCATCCCTATTCATCTAGCAGTTAGGTATTTACATTATTAAACAAGAGCCTATGGCAAGTAAGTGTTAAGAAAGCTGTTAACCATTTGTCGAATAGGTAAGCGTTTTAGAATGTTATCACCCCAATTCAACAAATGAAGAAAGTAATAAAATTATAAATACATACATCAACTAGGTAGGTTAGGTACTTTATTAATATCCGAATTTAATCATAGTTCATATTTTTTATTTTGTACACCTACCACTTTTGAACCCAAAGGTTAACTAGAGAATGCTTTGCTGCATTAAGTCCGCCTATGTATAACCATTGTACATGAAGTTTAAATAAATAAACTCACGCTCCTTTGCCATGGAGGTAGGCATGCAGAAACTACATAACGCCACCTGCTACGAACCAAATAAGTACGAGTAAACAAATTATATGAAACAACAGTAAATGGAATATGAAACCCGGAATATTTACATTGTATCGGCGCACCCATGTAAGTCAAACTACTCGGCAATTGATTGAGTAATCAAAACAACAACAATTTTGTTATTGTTATTTGAAAACTTGTCATATTTCCTGTATTTTAAATGCAAACATGTACATTGTGTACCTACTTACTATAAATATCAAAGTTCTAATTATAAACGGACAAAGGTGTAAAAAACCTTAATTAAGTACGTAAATCTAAAGGGATACATACCTACTTTAGGGATTAATTCATACGAGTACAAGTATAGGTATATAAATAAAAAATATACAAGATTTCTATTTATGTTACAAACAAAATATTCCTTGTCCTTTTCATTGGTCAGAAATATAGTAGGTAAAGAAAAGACAGACATGCTTCTAAATTTTTGCATTATAGTCAAAATATTTCATTCATTCTCAAAATTTAATGAACCAAGTCAACCACAATAAACAACGAAGAAAAAAGCAAGAAATTTTACTTTGCAGGCAAAATAAAAATCAGTCGCATCATAACGCCAATTCTTCATAAGTCTCTTTACTAATATAAAAAATAAATGAAAAAGTGTATAATCGTACAAAGCGCAGGTAGCGCGCACGTATTGAAAACAATAGCACTGCGCGATGCGCCTGCGACGCCCGGCGCCTACCTGCCGAGAGCTAGGGCTGTCCAACAGGGGACCCCAGATTTGCACTAATTTGGGTTCGCGTACACTTTGATAGAATACTATCGTCATCATCATTCATCATTGCAAGCCAAAGATGACCAATGCTGAACCGCAGCAACAATCACAAAGAACGCCAACAACCTTGAGGGAACAAAACGCGCCCTCGAATCACACCCGCGCAACTCAAAATTTAGTAGTTTTTGTACTTTCCTTATTATTCTATGACTTTAAAAAAAGCTTCAGATGAAAATGTAGATAATAAAATTGTTATTGAGATGGTGTAGATTTCATTAAAATACGACCAGCGGTTTTGGTGAGATTGTCGTGTTTTTGTCCGTTTTAGACATAACTTTACAAATTAATTACACTAAGTTATACGAATTAAACTCAAAATTTTCTTAGATCAAATTATTAAGAAAATGTTCTAATGTAACATATATTTTTTCCAAAAACTTACGACTAGCCGTTTAGACGTGATTCTCATTTTAAAATCAGGTACACAAGGGAATGTGCGCCTTAAGCCGACGACAGTCGCCAATGACCTTGAAGGAACAAAACGTGCACTCGTTTCACACCCGAGCGACCCAAAATTCGGTAGGTTTTTGTACTTCCATTATTATTCTACGATTTTTAAAAATACCTGAGATCAAATGTAGATAATTCAATTGTCTTTGAGATGGTGAAAATACGCCCGGCGGTTTTGGTTTTTTATCCGTGTTAGATATTACTTTACAAATTAATTACACTTTGTTACACGAATAAAACTTAAAATTTTCGTAGTTCTAATTATTGAGAAAATGGCCTAATGTAACAATTGTAACATATATTTTATTCCAAAAAAATTACGACTAGCCGTTTATATAGGACTAGTGGACGCCTCGCGGTTTCACCCGCGTAGTTCCCGTTCCCGTGGGAATACAGGGATAAAAAGTAGCCTATGTCACCCGGGGATAGAGTAGCTTCCCAACGGTGAAAGAATTTTGGAAATCGGTTCAGAAGTTTTGGAGCCTATTCGGTACAAACAAACAAAAAAATCTTTCCTCTTTATAATATTGGTATAGATAGGATAGAATAGTATAATATTGACTCCTTTTTCGCACTTAGACTCGCATTTGGTCCGTTGTGCGTGCTCTGTGAGAAGGAATGGGCCGGGATCCACCACGCGGGCCCAGTGCTGTTGGATGTCACATGTCTTCGAATTTTTGGTTCTAAGACATGGCGGTTTCCTCACGATGTTTTCCTGCACCGTTATGAGCGCAGTGATGATGATATAATTTACACAAAGTAAAGCGCCTGCCTGGGTTCGAACCCATGACCTACAACTTGTCAGTCGCAGCCTATACCACTGGGCGACCACTGCTCTCGCAGTATATACGTGATTCTCATTTTAAAATCAGCTACTGAGGAGTAACTGCGTCTAAATACGAAGAATGATAAAGAAAATGGTAAAATAAATTGAGCTGAGAGTGCCAATACCGAAACGTGTTAGGTTGAGGGTACGAAATTTGACTTTCGAGACTTATCCTAATAGGTAATCATTCTTAATTCTTTATTGTACACAAAAAACAATTACATATACAACATGAGTGGTTATAAAGTTGATGTACAAAGGCAAGCTTAACTCTGAGAAGAGTTTTCTACCAGCAAACCTTAGAGTGATAGAGAGAGTTTAAAAAAGGAAGAAGAGAAGTGGTCCAGTGTACAATTTTAGAATAATATACAATAAATCATAATAAACAATAATCATCAACATTTCATTAGAAAGACGACCACTGCTGAACATAGACCTCCGCTAAGTGTCACCACATCCTGTGCGCTTCGCATCCCGCAGATAGTCAGTTCACCTATTGGGAGGATTTACGACGATTGATTGAGAAAAGAAACCATTGTATAACTAATATATGGCGAATTGTGTCATATTAAATTTTTACCATCTTTTGTACTGCATTTAATGCAAATAAATGACTTTAAATTAAAGTTTTACGCAAAGGCAATTCAGATTAGATTTGTCGACTTGTAGTATTTGATCATTAAAATAATAATAAATCCGGTTTTCACGAACACAAGAAGTGTTTTTTTAGTTGAAGGACTTAGCAGGTAGGTAGCTCTGACTAGTGGCTACGGTGCAAGAAAGGATGACACAGATCGATCGATGCTGATCCAAATCACTCGTGAATACGCGAACCTATCGTGCATCGCCATTTACTTATCTGCAGCGTAATTGCATAAGTGAATTCGGCAAGGCAAAAGGTTTGACAAATTCTCTTTAAATAATTAGTTATTTTCAAAAAGTGTTGGACGCTTTCTTTGGCGAAGATACTCTTTTCGAAAGATTCCAATATAATTTTGATCACTTACGCAAACAGTCTGCGGGTGCAATCAATTTGCCTAGCCTTTTCCCAAGTTTGGTTACTTACGCATTCAGTCTGCGGGTGTAATCAATGTGCCTAGCCTTGCCACAACTAAGTTTAGTCACTTACGCAAACAGTCTGCGGGTGCAATCAATGTGCCTAGCCTTTCCACAACTAAATTTGGTCACTTAAGCAAACTGTCTGCGGGCGCAATCAATGTTCCTAGCTTTTTTCCAAAAAAGTTTGGTCACTTAGGCAATCAGTCTGCGGGTGCAATCAATGTGCCTAGCCTTGCCACAACTAAGTTTAGTCACTTACGCAAACAGTCTGCGGGTGCAATCAATGTGCCTAGCCTTTCCACAACTAAGTTTGGTCACTTATGCAAACAGTCTGCGGGTGCAATCAATGTTCCTAGCCTTTTCCCAAAAAAGTTTGGTCACTTACGCAATCAGTCTGCGGATGCAATCAATGTGCCTAGTCTTTCCACAACTAAGTTTGGTCACTTACGCAAACAGGCTGCGGGTGCAATCATTGTGCCTAGCCTTTTCCCAACTAAGTTTGGTTACTTACGCATTCAGTCTGCGGGTGCAATCAATGTGCTTAGCCTTTTACCAACTAAGTTTGATCACTTACGCAATCAGTCTGCGGATGCAATCAATCTGCCTGGCCTTTTTAACCGACTTCCCAAAAAGGAGGAGGTTCTATGTTCGACTTCAAGTTTGTATTTTTTTTTTTTTTGTGTATGTTCACCGATATCTCCGTCAATTGTGGACCGATTTTGAAAATTCTTTTTTGTTTGAAAACGTATGTTCCGAAATTGGTCCATTTTAATTTGGTGGAGATCTGATGAAGAACTTTGGAGATATACAACAGAACTCTTCAATAAATAACTGCTAATCTCTCGGGATTGCTGCAATCGCATGTCTGTTTATTGTTTATACCATTTCATAACATAACATCACGCCAGTATGCTCTTAAGGGGTACGCAGATTTCTCATTTCAGCGGTTAAGTTCAAGTTTTATGAAATCTATTTCGGCGTTATAGTTACCTTACTAACTTGCCTATTAGGTAGGTACAACTAAAAAGTGAAAAATAAAAAAAACTTTTTTGCAAAAAAATACTACCGACTTCCAAATACAAAACTACAAAGTGAAAAATAACTTTAATTTTTGAAGTCGGTGTCCATAACGCAAAAAATTGGCACCTACGAAAGACACCGACTCGTTCTCTCTCTTTTGCGTTTTGGGTGACTGTAAGCTTTCTGATGAGGCCCATTGTGAGCGACCACGTCTCAGAGCCATAGGTCATCACTATCAACACACACTGGTCATACACTTTCGACTTGAAACACTGTGGTAAGTTGGACGAGAATACATCAGGTGCATAGACGTAAAAAACGTATAGGGAAAACTGTACATACCTACCTAACATTAACCAATACTTATATGAATTTTACAGTCCTTGATGTGCCTATTCTCTTCGCATAAATGTGCGAAGTCCGTACCAAATGAAAAATCAGATTTATATTTATTTGTATTATATTGGTATTTTTTAGTAGTCACGTCAATAGGGCTCTGTTTGAAACCTTCGGGTACGGAACCCTAAAGAGGAATATCAACAACAAAATTCTTCACGCAAAATTTGTCCTAAATAGTATCATATTCGCATCAAATCTTAAAGCTTTTAAACGCATAAGTGCATTAGGGTCTTAATTCGGTTCGGCTAGCGGCTCAAGTTTTTTGGCTAACACTTAATCCTATTGTGCAGTCGGTTATACAATGAGCGGTGATGTTTACTTAGGTGTGACAACCCTACGCCTTGCATACTGACCGTCTCACAGATGAAGAAGGATAAAACGGTTTTGATACTTGAAAATAAGTCGCATCAGAAGTCACAACACCAGTAACCATATGCATTGTTACCTAAGGCCCATTTGAGTGAAAAACTTAACTCAGACTTAGTTGCTAACATGAGGTTAAATTAATATTTGTCATACATACGAGTATATATCACAAATAACACTGGGTTAGTTACTAACATAACCCAGGGTGGCGCAAGCGGACCTTTGTAATAATTGTTGACAGAAACAAAATCAATAATAATAAATTATATTTTGACATTCAAATGTTAGAGTTTGTTTTAATCTAACTAGCGACCCGCACCCGCCTCGACTTTGCACAGGTCCAATTGAATTTCTGGTGTATTTTGAAGAAAACAAACAGTTAAATCGGTCGAGATGTTCTCAAGTGTACTGGATGATCTTATCACACATGCTGCCATGGATTTTTATTAAATATATATATGTATGTTTATGTTAGCTATAATATACCTACCTATCTACTTTTGTACCCATTTTACTACTGTTTTTTTATGTACTTGCCATGTTATCTCTCCACCACCCTTGGTTGACTGATAGAGAATGCCTCAGGCATTAAGTCCGAATTATGTTGCATGAAGTTTTAATAAATAAATAGATTTATTCATAAAGATTTATTCTTCTTTTTCATAATCACATATGACGTTTCCCATTTTATTAAGTTAAGTACCAAGCTCGTTCAGGCGCAGTAGTCGTCTGCTGATCTGCGCAAGAGAGGCGCGGCGCTTTGTTGATTTACCATCGATTTTCGACTTCACACTGCGCCAACCAATGACACGTGTTTTTGGTGTAGGCAATTTTAAATAAGAAGAATGAAACTATTGTTTTGGTCTCTTATTTATATTTTTTTGCATTATTGAAAACAATTTCTTAATTTTGTATGTAGACTAATGTAGAGAGATCATAGTAGTCATACATACTTACAGATGTATTGGTTTTGGCTAGCAGTTTGCTGCCTACAAAGGCACAAAGCTTATCAACTTTTGACCTACCTACTAATCTTACTGTCCTCCTTTATATCTACCATAGATTTTGCAATACTTACCCATATGTAATATATAAAGCTAAGTAAATCTGTTTTCTGAAACACCTATCTAGATCATTTAATACCTTCAATTGCCTTTAATCAAAAACTTTAAAAGCGCAAACCGCAGACACAAACAACTTTTTAATTTATTTTTTCAATGGCAACTTTACAGATCATTAACAATAATATTGCCAGCCAGGACCACCGACGGGTTAAATCGAATAGCCCAGAGAAGAGGCTGAATGGTGCTTATTTGTGCTCACCAAATTGTAAAAAAAAGTACAATAGTATGTAATCTTACTAACGGTTTAGTATTAACGCATATTTGTTTCGCATCATTTGAATTGGGTGATACCCCAAATTGACAGGTAAAAAAATGGCTAGATTATGTAAGATGAAACCATTAGTTACATGTTTTCAAGTCAATTGTATCGCCATTTTATTTATACTTATATTCGAAAAATGTGCTATTATTAGTGTTAATTTTTTTTTTATTAATTGCCAATAGGTACTTGAAATAATGGCTACTTTGTGTAACGAAGACCATGAAGAAACGTCGCTTTTGGTCATGAAAAGTTAAGTCTTTTATTTCTCTGGACATCACGCCTTCCCCTCAACATACTTGGCAGCCTTCAAGCAACTCCAAGGTCTGATATTGCCCGATGACAACTGAATCGTAGGTACAGGGACGTCAACGCGTTCGAGCAGGAGCCTTCAGATGAGGATCACGTCCGTCCCGTACATTTGCTGCTTAATTTAAGTTAGCCCAGACATTCGGAGTTATTCTCATTATACAAAATTAATAAAATAGCAATCAAGTTCCCTGACATGAAGTCAGAATAAAACTTCTTTATTCAAAACTTCTTCGAAATAAACAACAAAATAATAAAAGTTTTTCAACGTAGCAACATTGCACCGTACCACCATTACTAATTATGCTGTGGTAGGTCCGAACAGATCCTTAGCGCCATAATAAATAAATACTACAGCATTTTATTTCGTAAACACTTTTATTTCTTGAGTGCCTCTTACATAGCGCCGTCAGGTAACCTCAAGCGCCGTCATAAAATCTTTTTTTTTACAAACATTCCGCACCTGCAAAAAGAAAAAAAAAATTGAAAAAAGAGTTTGGAAACCTGTGAATGGTCATGTTTTGACAGCGGCATCCTTTGTGCATTTTGCAGTGGTATTAATAGTAATCGAAGGTGCATTACCGCGAAATGACACCTTTGCTAATTGCTTTTAAGGTTTGTGATATTATATTTTCGTATGATGTGTGACGTGTGACCTACTTTTTACCCGACTGCCGAAGGAGGGTAACATTACCCAATTCAGTTTATCAGTCTATGCATGTATGTATGTTTGTTGTTGGCGTTCTTGAGACCAAACGTGTTGGGCGATTTTGATGATTCTTACGTCAATCGATTCGTCTTAACCTTGCGAGTGTCACTGGCTTCATTAAAATTGGAAAATATTTTTGTTCTTCCATACCCATCTTGTGGTGTATCAAAATAAAGGGTTATAAGTGGTCATTTCAAAAATATATAACAATTATATGTTTGAATTTAGCTAATTCGAAAAAAAAAATGTTGACTATAAACTTATTAAAAAAAAGTTAACTCAAAAATTCAAACCGATGAAAGACTACACAGCATGATTTTCATCTTGTTTACGTCTTTTTAGTTCGCTTCTTAAGCAGTCGGATTTTTTATTTATCTTTTTTGTATGGATTGTATCACTAAAACTATGCTCATCGCTCTTAGTACGTTACGAGTCGTCGTCTAGTTAACATATATTAAAAAAAAATAGAATTATGCCTTCCTGTGTAGTGAAAACTTGTAAAAACAATAGCAAAGCACATAAAAAGTCTCACGGAATCACATTTCACATGTAAGTACTTGAATTATCATCGTTTATTTATTAAATATACTATGAATTTTAGGTTCCTTGGAACAAAAAACCTCAACGAACGAAATCAGTGACATAAAGTGCGTGGGTTGCCATAATATGATTTCAAATTACCCCATTCGATTAAACAAATTTAATATGATTTCTTACTTCGAGTTATATTCCTGTTTTCTTTTTTTATGTTATTTTAAGATTTTAGATTTCCAAATAATAATGAAAAAAAAAGAAAATGGATAGTAGCTATAAGAAATAGTACATTTATCTTTATCTAATAGTACCATTTATCTTTGTATTACTTTTTGGAGTCAGTGATTTTGTTATGGTGGTATTTTTGAATTTAATAAACTTGATTGAAAATATAATTATCTATATTATTTCAAAACAATTTACATAATTACTCATACACTTGACGATGTTATGATTTACGCATCAGCAACTTATAACCTTTAATAGAATTTCTATGAGCATGGTTATAGGAAGTAGCTGTATTTTACTTCTTCCGATCCCAATACACTGTCACAGGCTAAGCTAACTTACACCTAAACATATACCCCAGAGTAGAACTAAATATACTAATTTAAACTCATACAAACTATATACCCTCACACATTATTAGTTATCTAAGATTAATACAGTGTTTTTACCTTTTTATTATCTGAATAAAGATTATTACTATTACTATTAGCGCACTCCTCTATACTCCCACACATCACACAAATACGCGTATTTTTTTTCTCTGTATATACTAATTTTAACTCATACAAACTATACACCCTCATACATTAGCGCACTCTCCCCTATACTCCCACACATCACACAAATACGCGTATTTTTTTCTCTGTATAACGCTCGTTCACATAAAGTTTGCTTTTTCTATTATTTAAAACTTGTCTATTTATATTTGTAATTTTTTTGCATTAAATTGCAAATTAATGGATATTGCTAAGCGGAAGAGTGAAGTCTCCTAACACAAGCAAGGATTGCATAAAAGGGGATCTCCAAATCATAAGCATGTAAAGCCACTTTCTAATTGTTTATTTTTAAATAGATTTTGCGATGTAACAAAAAAAATATTTCTTTCCGTGAGTTATAATTAATAATGTACCTTAATCGTTTACTTTTGAGGTTCAATATCATACTCAACAATATCTTACTCGAACAATATTATCCTACCCACACAATAATATTATTACCCATTTTTTAGGGAAAAAAATCAATAAATGGCAACCCTTCCAAACACACATAGATAAAAATGTGGCTTCACTTTTGATGTTCGCGACGCTACGTCTATCTTTTTTTGTTGGTCTGAGCCTGCGACTTGTTATGTTATGTAGATCGCGGTGCTGGTTTCATTATCTTTACGTTATTCGCTCCGTCACCTAGGTTGAAAAAGTGGTTTATAAAATATATCAATAACGGACTAACAGTTGCATAACACTGATACACAGGCGGTTTCAAAAGTTCTCGGCCCGAGTTAACTCATCGTAACAGACGTTTACGCTGAGTACCCAGTCACCGTCAACATGCATCGTATTGCAACTCTGCATTTAATGGGAATTATAGATAGATAATTATTTTTCGTTGCATTGTATTCAGTCTTGCATGAGCCACCAGCTAAATATCCTGTATTTTTATAATGTTTTTCAACTAAATCTCCGACCGCAGAAACATGACTCCCGACCAAGAAAATAAAATTGAAATTGAATTATATTTATATATGTTCTTCTCGTATCTCAATACACTAATTCAATCTATGCTCTAGCGCTTCTTACTGCTTACTATACACCCGGGTTGAAAACAACCCCGTTAGGACCAGAATATTTCAAACCGCCCTTAGCTTCTACTTCAGTTCCAAGTCAATGGGCGTTGCCATAACTTATCTTCCAAAAATTGCAATAATCTCGACGGTCCACAACATTAATGATACTTCTCTACAAACTCAACAAAGAAAGCTTCCCATACACATCAAAAGATTATACTTTTATTTCGTTTCTAATGCATCAACAGTTTGGCATTTCACAAAAGTCGTGGTCTGCACTATGTTCATTGTTCCGGAGAGGTAACAATAGGCTGCCGGGCTGCAATCAGCCAAATTATACCGGCGTATATCACGACCGATATGAATATAGATTCAACACTTTCACACGAGTTCATTGTGTGATAGGCTTTTGTTAAATAATTTGTGATTTATTTGCGCGGCCGTAGTATGATCGCTGCTTTTCTTTAACAAAAAATATTTATGAGCTTTTCTACTAGCACTACTGAAATACGTGAAAAAATCTCCAAGTATGTGATAGATATTTTGCTTGGCATTGATTTTGAAGGCCTTTTTTCGTGTCAAAGTCAAATATATTTATCCAACTAGGCCAGTGAGCGGCACTTTTGAACGTCAAACACAAATTAAAATTTACAAGTAATAAAAGTTGATTTTACCGTGCATTCGGTAAAGTAGCTTGTTATGGAGAAGAATGCACGAGAAACTCCATACTTACTCTTTTTTTTTTTAATAGGTGTCTTACAATATTTACATAAATATATAAATTCATATATGTGAGGACCACGCACCCAGAATAGCACTACACACTATACTACGTACAGGTATAAACTATTAAAAGCATTAACAGGTAAATTCATTAATTTGATAAATAGGAACATGGTTCTCACATACTTACGTAAAATACGTAAAATACTTAATTCAACAACGGAACAGTGAGTGAATCAATTTCTTAAAATCAGTCCATGAGTGAGACAAAACAGACTAGGTTAAGACACGCCTGCACTGAGTGAAAACTTGAGAAGGAATCGCAAAATCACTTCGTCCTGGCCACAATCAATAAGAAAATATTACGAATTTAATTGATTCAATATCCTTCCCAGCCGACAAGCTGAAAAATTGCTCGGCAACTGCAAAATAGACAATCTAAATTACAGAGCAGCCTACTGAATTATGCACGACCATCCATTTTTCAAAAAGGAACGCGTTCCGATCAACGCCCCAGGCCATTCGTGCAACGCAATGCTCAACTTTGGGAACGAATGACTAATTTCTACTACATTCACTTCATTCGTGAGAATGGAATCCGTAAGTGACACCAGACGGTCCTGCTTCAAATTCAGAACGATTATCCCAAAAATTCAAATGGTACAACCAATATTTCAAGACCTCTCGAAGATTATCAATGTTCCCCTCTTTTTTCTTAGATTTGAGGTGTGCGGGGGACAGGTTAGGTTTTGGTAATTGGTCGTTGTCAAGGAATCTGGTAATCGGTAGCATTTGGCGGCACGCGAAGATCCTTGGGATTGGAATATTCGTTTTTCGATATGATTGGAGGTCGGCTGCCGGTCAGTAGTCGCCGTGCGTTGACCTTGCTACCTTCATGGGAATTCGTGAATTCGTCTACAGAATATGACTAATTTAATTAACGAGCTTCAATAGTTCCGGCAGATAATTGCTTAAACCCGATGAACCCAAAGCTTTTTATTTCCTATCTCAGTTGTTATTTATAACGTATACAACTTTCATCACCGCGATGGTCTATGCTAAATTACTAGAATCATCTTTATTCAATCAATCATTTATGTCAGCAAAGATTTCGTGATATTTAAACCTTAAAAAATCTGTCTTCGATGAACTAACACATTTCAACGAATCGATACAATATATCACATTCATTTGTGTTATATTCATGAATATATTATTACAAATGTAATCACTCCTTTTGTCAAACTTAATAAGTTCAATAGCTTAATCGAAGATGAATGAAAACTTGATTAACTTAGGAATTTTTTAATTAATTTTATTCAAGTAATCAAAGTAGGTAATAATAGATATTATTTTTCTTTTTTATTGGCTTCTGTAAAGCAAAGATGGTCGATGTATGTTATTGCGAACAAAAGGAAGGTAATCAAAACGTTATTGAAATTATATATTTGTTAGGATTACGATGATTATTATTGTAGATTTCAATGATATTTTAGAAAGTGCTAATCCAACCAACATAATTTCTTTACACTATGGCCCAAGTCACAGCCTGAAGGCAAATGTAGTTTCAACACAAATTCGTGGACAGTGCTGTACTTACATACATAACAAACACTTCTCTCTTCTCAATTATTTTTAATTACAACTGATTCGATGTAATACAGGCATAGTTTTGAGCAATTTGTCTCATTATAACTTAATAAATAATCATCCTTACCTTTTTCTTAAATACAACTTCTTCTGTAGGTAATCTATATCCCTTTTCCTTCCTTGCATCGATTACGACATGTTGTCAAGACCTCTCCCAAGACCAAGACCGAGGCTTTGAATAATTGGCGACGTTCAGCGTTCTAAATATGAATAGGAATCTTACCTATTGGTATTATGCCCTCAACTTTAGACCAGTCACAAACATTTTATAAATTGTCACCAAGTTTGCTGCCAAGGAGAGCTGAAGATCAGCCTGTCTAAAACTCTGAATTTTACACGCAACTTTAACAACCTTATCTTCACGACAAGGGTGTTTCACCGGGACACACGCCGTTCGAGTCAGGTCATCCCACTTGTTGCATTAGACCCCGATACCCAAAATGGCGTGACTACAGTTACATCGTTCCTTCATTACCATACCATTTGTCTTCACCTTCAGGCGTCGCCACCTGTTATTCGGGGACCTAACCAATCTGAATAATTGGGCCAACTTGACAGATTAATAGGATTTAAAATTATCTACCTCCGTCCATTTAACGTTTGAAAGGAAAGGGATTTGGATGGCAGCTCGTGTGCTTCTGTAAGAGAAAGTCAAGTTGATGAATAATAGGGCCTGATTCAATAGGAAATGCCTTAGGTTATGCTTAACAAGCGAAAGAAACGAGCAGGTACACTTTTTTATCGTGGTGAAATGCTCATGCATACTGCGCTACCACGGGGCGACAGCGCAGTTATGTGGGACTCTAACCCACTAAAACTCCACGGTGTCCTCCTGTGCCGCTTATGGCGGGAACACGGGAACACGTTAGCATACATCCGCGAACCCGCCGCGGCTGTCCGTCACCGGACCCTGCTCCCCCCTCATCTCTGGCGCATCAGAACACGTTACACGCCGTGACCATCCCAGGGACCGAACCAACACATGTATGGCACCCTTAGTCTCCCTGTGACGGGTTAGGACAGTGGCCCCGCCACCTACCACTTTTCGGTCGCAGGGGATAGGGAGAGCAGCCAACGCTATGCCGACAATCCTCCTCCCTGCGGCCCCACCGCGTCCGCCATCAGACAGAGATCCTTGCAGGCCGCGGAGGATAGGGAGAGCGGTACACCGTAAAACCGGCACTCCTCTCCCGCCGCGGCCTCCAACCCTCAGCCGTGATGCCTCCGATACACGAAACCGCGGCCCACCTCAGTAGGTAGCGATGTCACCGAAGCGACACCGCAACCTACCTGTTGGCCGCTACGTCGTCGAATTATCGGCAAAAGCCCTGACGAGCGACTCCTACTCGGGTTAATCTTCGCTTCACCGTGGCCTGTGGATGACCATTAAGCCACGGCTACTCAGCCCCCCCGCCTTGACAAAGCGGGTATCCTGCCAAAGCAAATTAAACAAAACTTCTTATCTGAATATTTTGAAATTTTCAATAGTACTGATGAACATGAGGTCCTGGATGCGACTCCTAGGTCGGACAAAGTGTTATTGGGTTTTTCCATCAGGAATTTTTCAGTGACAGTCCGGAGTTTGGACTCGGTGCCCGGTTGATGGCAAGGTTTGCCCCCTATTACATGGAACATAAACATAAAATTGGAAAAATGTGGGTGTTTTATAGACCGACTAACCATTAGAGAAATACAGCCGTGATGTTATTTGTTATTTGCGTTGTCCTAAATCACACATTTATTTAATAGCTCATTCATTCGAGGAGAATCTTAATACTGCCTTTCATAAAATTACATCAAATGCACAACGCCATCTATCGAATATGGAATTCAACAGTCCGAGTGTCTGAATTGCGTGTGTTGTGATATTTTACTACATAAAAGTTATCTAGATTGGTTTCGTACATTTTAAGTGATGCGTGCATAAATAAGCAGACAAAAGTTTCAAAAATTCTCGAAAAGGGTTCTGTTGGGTATTCTTTTAACATTCTGGCTATTTTTTTTGGAAATATTTTCGATGTACAAAAACGACTTCTTACAGATTTATTATATGTACTGATGTTCAACCGTTATCATTATGTAATTTGAGGCTATATTAAGTGTCCTCATTTTTTTTTCATTCGTCTTTTGACAGGTCAAAAACTTATCATTTAGTGATGTCCTAATGCATTTCTGATTCGATTCCACACAACAATTGACTTTATTTACGAAGAAATTTTAATCGATTTAACATATTAGTATTTTATTGTTGCTCAATATTATTTATTGATTTTATTCGATTTTACACTTTAGTATTTTATTTATCTCAATATTATGTGTATTGTTTTTAAACATACTCATACTATGTGCATTAAAATGAACTGTTACCCTTGTATAACTTTTGTTTTAAATAATTGTATATTATTCAATCTCCAATTCATTATAGTAATTAAAGATATGTATCTTATTGATAATTATGTTTTATGACAATAAACCAAAAATGTTTAATTGTACTGCTATATTTACTATTAAATAATTCGATTCATTAGTGAATTTTAATTCATCGGATAATCGGGGCTAAAGAGCACGTCGCTTCACTATTGAAAGCGTCCATGAAGTAAGTTACTAATTTGGTAACTTCATAGGCGTGCTTATGTCAAATGTATGGACGGAATAGTAACCACTCTGATGGAACCACACAGCTGCGATACAGGTATCACAAAAAAAAAAGTTCAAATTTTAAAAACATGAATTTGACAGGTTCTAATACCACACCATAAATTTTACATTACAAACTTTCTTCTTCTTAATAAGCGCAATGTCTTGGGTGATTTGGTACCATCAGAGAGAGAGCCAAACTCAATCGCTCACGTTAACTCACCGTTCAAACTAAATGGATCGAGTCGAGAAAATTGCTTTGTACTGATCTCATTACCATTATCATATATCACGAATGTCAGCATCCGTTTTACAGTAGACACTAATATACGTCTAGTTGGCAAAGAGAAAATGTTGTGACAAACGACCCCTGAAATTGAGGAAAATAATTTTATACTGATCGTACATGATCACAAAGATCAAAATAACACATGTGTTCAAAATAAAGATGAGATTTATAAAACTGAAAGTCCTCTAGTCTCTGAAGGAGCCAGTCAAGGTAGGACTGCATCGACAAAGCCAAGCCCTACAAGGCTTGTCGCTGAAAGCTCAAAGCGTAAGTTTTCTAACACAGACCAGCCCCAAGCAGCTTGCATGTTACTGAGACACTTCACTTCACGGTACTTCTGATAGGTGAATGTCAAAATAGTATGAAAGCACTTGCACATTTTTATGCATGATACAGGCATGTGTTTGTATTGTCACCCTATCTCAAAGTTCCCAGCTAATAAAATCACTTCAGGTATCGTGCAAACAGTTTCATTGCTTGGTCTTGGCTCAGCTGCGCAGGCGGCACGGGCGGTGGGAACGCCCCAAGGCGTCCAACACACCACGCGAGCATTCCAATAGCGCCTGAACTCTGCCAGATTGTATGGCTTCATTTCGTGTCATTGACGATAATTATAAAACAAGATATGTCCCCATCATAAAAACAGAATATTTTTCGTTTCAAAACATTTTGTTTGGTATGACACCAAACAAAAATATGGTTGTGAACTTCTGTGGTTTACTAAATTCATGATTTATGATCGAATAGATTTTGCTTTATTTGAATCCCTTATTGAATATTTTGCAAATAATTTTAAAATGGATTGATGTACAATCGAAAGTTTTTGAGGATACACATGGCCTTGCATGGGGAAGGGTTTGATCTATAGACATGAATATCGGAATCTCGGCATATCGATATATAATTTTGTTAGACATCTGCTATGTCTGCTATGATGTGGCTAGTGAATCTTTAATCATTATTACTCACTAATCAAGACTACTTTCAGATTGATCAAGAAGCATTTATTTTCTAGATTTTTTTAGCTTTGTCTTTTTTCAGAAAGGCACGACTTATAATTTTCTTTCTTGGGAACAAATATAAAGTTTCAAATAAGCACCAGATTATCCAGTCAGTGGTGATTAAAGAGAGACACAATAGAAAATCCTATTAAATTGCTGCATAAACTTGTTTTTAATACAACTTCATACCGAATTAGTGAAGAATGTGGAAGCAATCCAGCTGCTAGATAACAAGGACATAGTGCATATGCTAAAGAGTACTAAACCATTTGAGTTAGTGTAGTGAATAAATAATAGCAACAATACTGTGACATGTAACACGTGAACTAAGTGTTTTTAACATATGAGACTCTAAGAAAGTGCTACTGAACACAAAATATAAAAATAGTATATAAAAGTGCAAATTGACACTATTCTTAGTCATAACATCATACAATATAATAATAAGTTAGAGTTAAATTGCTTATTAGTCTATTATGGCTAGATTGTAATTTATTATTAAGAACCTTAGTTTTTATTAATATAAAAAAACGAATTAGTGCAATTAATAAAAAAGTGCGATTTCTAAACAGTGAGATTTAATATCGGAATTGAACACTTTCCGATATTATATGCCCTAGTTTGTTCTGTGTTACTTCAGGGTATATCTAACTAACAGCATTTTTAATAACCTCAGTTATTACAATTACAACTAGGCTAATGATTCAATAAATCTTCCAATTGCGAGTTAATTTCAATTTAATTACACGGGACAATCCCTGCCCGGGGTGTAGATACCAAAATGTTCTAATAACACATCACTAGTCGAATAATAAGCATGTGAACACCGGTAGCGGAAACACAAATCACTTTGTACCGATAATGTATCGATTCTTTATCGATATTAAATCGAGTGATCGATTGATGACGACGTGCCGCGTAACTCGGTGCATGGGGCGGGGCTAGAGCTACTTGTCTATGAATTTTTGAAGATCGTTACTTTTAAATTATGTTCCTTTTTTCAATTTTAATGATGCTTCTTCATCTAAGTAATGATGTAATGGCCTAAGAATCTATGGTATGGTATAGGTTAGGTACGAATATTTTTTATGTGTTTAAAAAACACTTTTCATTCATATATTGCTATATTTCATTCGGCGATAACTACTGGTTTAAAATTTTAATATTAAGTGAAAAATAAAACGATATTTTCAACAAACCTCATCAACTCAATATTGTAGATCTACCACAATACCTAAGCAAGATTGAATTCTCAAACAATAATAAACGCTCAAAATTTTTTCCATCATCAATTCGTCATTATAACAGCGATCTTTCTTACCTTCTCTGCCCTTTTTAACCCACGTGCGTACACGCATGTAATACGTGACGATTCGGTACTAAAATTAAAAAAAGAACTCTTAACTACACAGTTCATAATGTACAATTTTTGTCGCCATAGGGGTTTTCTCACGAGCAACAAATGTACTGTAACCCTTACTAAGCAACAAAAAGAAAATTGGAGTATACCTCCGCTATGTAACGCATACATCGCTGGCTAAATACCAACTTTAGTTGAAGTAACAGAAACAAAAGCAGAAATGGATGTAAAAATACAGGACGCAGCGATGTAGCCGGTGATAGGTCACTAGCACCAAATGATTACAGGTTACGTTGGACAATATTTTAGCTATTACGATATTGATTTCTCCCAAAGTTAATTTACAACGTGACTTGTACCCTGGGGATATGTTTGAGCGTTTGAAAGTGTACTATTAGGCGCAAAAGGTACAAGTGAAAAGTTAACGGTTTAACGCCAATTAGAAATTGACCGTCTTTGAGCTTATCTCCTTTTTTAACCCGAAGAATTACCTACTAAACTTAAGTGGCAGTGGCCAGGGCACATTGCTCGCAGAACGGATGCCTGTTGGGGCAGAAAAGTTCTGGAGTGGCGACCGCGAATCGGAAGACGTTGCGTTTGAAGGCCTCCCACCAGGTGGACCGATGACCTGGTGAAGGTTGTGGGGATCCGCTGGATCCGGGACGCATAGGACAGGTTAATGTGGCGACGCTTGGGGAAGACCTATGTCCAGCAGTGGACGTCTTTCGGCTGATATGATGATGATGATAGTCTTATCTTTAACAAGCGATTGAAAGTCTTGTGAAAACACCGTACCTGCTAATACTTGTGTCAACAAAATTATCCTCTCTAGATAATGGCAATGAGGGCTACCGTTTTTGGGCCCACCAGTTGGCGCCACTGGCGAGTAAGACCAAAATAAAGTTTGAATTAAAATCATTTCTAAAGCCGTAGAAAGTGCCGACGTGCAATTAAATATAACATCGAGTATACCGCAGTTTTGCGCAGCCACCTTTTTTCAAAATAAAGGACACAATTTTCCAAAATATAAAACTCTAAAGCACTGGTTGGTAAAACCCATAGATATAATAAACAAGGTAAAACCCGTACATATTTTAATCTGCCATATTTGGAGAATATTTAAAACTTCATAAAAAAAAACTCGCGTTTTAAACCAAAAACTGTGACTTTTGACATTTTGAAAACCTCACTCTACAGCAGCTCCCCTAGCGGCAAATTCAAAAGTGATAGCCCCCATTAATTATTGGTTGGCCCACTTCTTCCATCAGTCATTACATTACCCACACTCCCTCAAGGGTTCCCTTCTTTCTCAGCAAAATAATCTTTTCAACACACTTGCTCATAAAGTGGCTCTAATTTCACCGCAATTAGGCACATAATGACACCTGTTATCAAACTGTGACTTTTTCATTATTATTATTCACAAGTGAGATAAACAGTTTTTATTTTTTATTTATTGGTTAAGTTGCTTTGTTCTTAAAAAAGTTTCGATACAAAAAAGATCGTGCTCAATAGTACATATGCAACACATTTCATGCAACTTCGTATTTAAATAGATAATTTCAACTTGTACGTGTTTAATAAATAAAACTTTCACTTAAATATAACTTTTGTTTTTGTCTGTAATAAAGAAAACTTGATATTCCCCATTTTGTACGTGGCTAAAACGATATTCGCGAAAAGCCAAAAAAAAGATAACTCATTATTTTTAGTCTATGGCCGATCGCCATTGTTAGATGCGCGCGCATAGGAAAACTGATTAATTTTGCCCGCCATTGCAAAAAAAAATCACAACTCGTTTTCACTGTTGGAAATGATTTTTTAGTATTATTTTCTTCACAAGTGTGTTGAAAAACGTCGTATGATACACGTGTGTATTGATGATTACCGTCCTCGGCTCTCTTAAGACCCTCACCTAACGGCTCGGGTCTCAATGGCGCCTCAGCGGTAATCACCAACATTACACACTTGTACCATAATGTACTATTATTAATTCTTTATTGTACACAAAACAGTCAGAAACAAATACAATATGTCAATAAATCCTATAATTTCCTTGGTCTGCATCTTTAATAAAAGACCATCCTAAATATGTTTTAATCACACACCACGATCACCAGTAACTCCTCAGCTTTGCGGCTAGCACCAGTCTTCTTCCGAGCTCCTATTTTCCGATCTTCTTCTTCTTCTATCTTGTAAGGAAGCAAAGAAGGTGAGAGCATCTTAGCAGTCCTCATATTCCGGTCCAATCAGGAATATTCCTCAACACTACTTAGAGGATAATAATGGCACGAATCCACAAATTCGAAAGTATGTAATTCTGTCTATCTGTAGTCAGACAGTTTGTTATCTTTTAACATCATAACCTCTGAAAGGATTTGGATAAAGCTATGGCACACGGATAGATCATACTCTGGATTAGGGCAAAGGATACTTTTTAAGGTTCCGTACCCAAAGGGTAAAAACGGGACCCAATTATTAAGGCTCCACAATCCGTCTGTCTGTCTGTTCTTCTGTCACCAGGCTATATCTCATGAACCGTGATAGCTAGACAGTTGAATTTTTTACAGATGATGTATAAATTTCTGTTGCCACTATAACAACAAATACTAAAAAAAGACGTGTGGCACTCGGGGACTGCCGCGGTAAAGCTATTGCATAGCATTTAATTTTTGAGAATTTAAGTCATTTTCTTTCACCTATTGTTCTTAAAATCTACTTTCTTTTGCCAAATAGTAAATGACGGTCCACCAACAATAATAAACCCTTAACGCCACCCTCTAACAACCCCCTTATTATCATATTTTTTACCTTTTCCCCAAATAATAAATTTAAATAGTGACCCCTATTTATACCACGATAAGGTCGCTTTTTCAAAACAAAAAAAAAACCCTCATAATTATCTCAGAAACGGTTGGAGTTAGCGCATTTCTGACAAAAAAGTTGCCCCCCTGCCCACCGCTAGTTCATCCAGGAGAAATAGATAGGATTTACCCCGCCCTTAACCGTTTACCTCCCCGCGCAAAAAAAATATAAAGTGACCCTTATTTACATTGAAATAAGGTCGCTTTTCATTGACAAGCAAAAGTGACCCTTATTCTCATTAGCATAAGGTCCACATTGATCACCATTGTCAAAGGTTATTTTCGTTACAGAATTTTTCGTTACGGAATTTCTGGATTCGGTCTCCACGCTCAAGGCCCGCGATAGAAGCTATGCCAATAACTTAAAAACAGAATAAAATAAATATTTAAGTTGGGCTCCAATACAACAAACGTGATTTTATTGCCTTTTTTTGCGATAATGGTACGGAACCCTCCGTGCGCAATTCCGACTCGCACTTGGCCAGTTTTTATCCTTATGTTTCCTTCGGACGATTGCCGACGTTCAAACAAGCGAAGTAGCTGGCAGAAGTTAGGATTAAAATAAGTATTTAAATGGGAGCACCGCAGAACTGGCCAGTAGATCGCGACCGGTCGATCACAACCGTTACAGGTCAAAAAGTTGCACGCGATGTTTTTGTAAGCAATTAGTGGATGTAGAAGCGTGGTCGAAGAGAAAAGAAAGATTTCGGAGCACGGCCAGTGCCGCGGGATAGACGAGTGGTGCAAGACGTGACATGACAGCGATTGTTCAATCAATCTGTAGGCTTTCCCCAACTAGCTCGAGGATGAGTTCCAGTCTAACTGGATACAGCTGAGTACCAGTATTTACACGACTGGCGAAGGTGGGTAATGTGTTTATCAGTCTATGAATGTATGTATGCTTGTTCCTATGTGGCGTTCTAGAGACCAAACGCGTTGGTCGATTTTGATGATTCTTACATCAATCGAATCGTCTTAACCTTGCGAGTGTCAGTGGCTACATTAAAATTGGAAAATAGAAAAGTGGCGGCTTCAGGGCGCCATTTTGTGGGGATCAATTTCTTTTTTTTTCTTCCATACCCATCGTGTGGGGTTTCAAAATATAGGGTTTTAAGAGGTGTTTTCAAAAATATTTAACACTTATATGTATAAATTTACCTAATTCAAAAAAAAAATGTTGACTTAAAAGTTATACTTAGTTATTTAAAAAAAGTTAATACAAACAATCAAAAAACCGAACTGATATTGTATCCTCCGACTGCATATCGTGATTTTCTTCTTGTTTACGCCTTTTTAGTTCGCTTCTTAAACAATTGAGTTTTTGATTTGTTGATTCAACTTTTTTTTGCTTACATGAAGTGACTGCCTATCTGATCCCTCCAGTAACTGGGTAACACGGTACTCTTTTGCAAGGCTGGTGTCAGTTGGTCACCCATCCACGGACCGACCTCGACAAGCGTTGCTTAACCTCGAAGATCGTCCCGTGCGGCTTTTATTATTTAGCCACGAGCTCCTCCACGAGCTGCTGACAGCGATTGATAATATGTTAAAAAACCTCCAGAACGAATTTCGGGCACGCGTCCTATCCCAGTGAAGACTCTATTCAAGCGGGAAATAATATCATAGTGCACAAGTGGTGCCCTCTCTCTCAATACATAGTGAGAGAAGTGCAAAGTGTATGATTTTCAACTGAACCTTACTTGGAAGTGTGTGGAAGTGAATCAGTTTTACGGTGTTAAATATATAGGTATATAGATAAAACAAATATATGCAACAACTAAACAACGGAATATACGGGTTATGGTATATTAACTTAACTTAATAAAAATCACTTTCCAGCTAAGTAAAATAAAAGGTATTCGTTTTCCTAATTACTTGACCATTCCCGATTCATCGAACCGCCCATCGCTCCAAACTTAGACCGGAATCTAAGCGATTCTGTCGGTATGGACAGCAAAAAAATGCAAATTGTCATAAGCCACGGGCGATTCACGAGCAGACATTCCCACAGTGAGCCGACACGCCTCGGTACCGTCAGCAACGTAGACAATATCACAGGATTAGTAAGTTCATAACATCTGACATTTGGTCATAGTTGATAAAACATATTTACTTTATAAATCTACACCATTCAAGTATTTTTATAGAATTTTACTCTAAAGCCCACTTGCACGTAAAAATTAACTCGGAGTTAGTTGCTAACACGTGGTTAAATTGAAAGATTGTCAATCAATATTTTCAATTTAACCTCGTTTTTATGCACATACTTTCCAAATAATACCTTACCAATAAAACATACAAACGTCACTTTCCAAATCTGTCAAAAAAATATTGATTGTCATTGTCAAAACCTTTGAAAATTTCAAACGTTCTTCTCTTTTTTCATCAAACTGGCACTAGTCAGCAACTGGTCGCCTTTTCTGCTGTCCGTACTTGAGCCGTGACCGAAACCAGCGCTCTACATAGGGTTTATCTGACAACAACAAATCTCTATCTGTTGCAGTGTAGACATCTGTTGGCTGCTACGGGAATTACTCTCGTTTGCCGAGAATGTATCATCTGTTGTATCATTCTACAGATGCTAAGGTGCAAATAATATCACTATTTGTGATGATTTATGTGAGAACATTTTGCTAGGACTGCTTGCTTATTAGAACCCATACCCAAACTCCGACGGACGTCATTGCCGAGGCAGGCATTAAATACGCTGACTCGTTCCTGCCGGTTTGGCCAGAGAAGCCAGGAGGCAAAGTTGTCTGGAAGAATGTCGGGCAAGCCTTTGCCCGGCTGTGGGACAAAATAGCCCAAACCCTAATACTATAAAAGCGAAAGTTTGTGATTGTGTTTGTAGGTTTGTTAGCTTCTGCCAGCGGCTTCGTCCGCGAGAATGTTGAAAATTATCCAAAGGGAACATACTCCCGGGATAAAAAATATATTTTGTGCTATTGCAAACTATAATCTATCTACATGCCAAATTTCATCCAGATCCGTTTAGCCGTTTGAGCGAGAACAAACATACCCTCACAAACTTTCGCCTTTATATAGTATGTGTTTTGTTTAGGTCATCCTTTTATTTCAATTATAAAGCTTTAAGGGCTCTAAACACACATATCAGGGCCGTGCCCGGGACGTGACAGGGCCGGGCCCAGGCATTGAAGATCCGTCACTGGCCCGTGCACGGACGTGCGTGATCGAGTTCATTTAAAATGTACCTACACACCGATATTTTTTTGAGTCCCTGACGGGGCACGGTCCGTCTAGGTCCCGGGCACGACCCTAATATGTGTGGATAGACCTTTAGACCTCCTTCCACACCTGGCGTGACGATTGTAGCAGTATGTAAATTCTATTGTAACCAACCTGAGAACGACACAAAACGATAGCAGAGAGTACCGTTATGATCTTCTCAATGACAAGTCTAAAAAAAACGCAATTGCAGTCAAATAACAATATCGTTTAAAAACCGATTTTTCACAAAAAAAAGAAAATGGTTGCTACATCACTAATCTTTTCTAAATTAGCATTTCTCGTGCTTTCTCACAATGCACGGGTGTATAACCTTCAAGTGATGTTTTTACTGACCTTCTGAACTTTTGTCCGCTCATTAGTACGGTAAAACACATTATTTTGTGGGGAAATTGACACGGATTTTTATTGCGATCGTTTGTCAAAACGTTGTTTTTTGTACAGTATGATATATAATGGCATTTTATCTCATTTCAGTACTCTTCTTAGAGCAGTGGTGGCCTAGTAGTACTGGCCACGACTTACGTGTCGTAGGCCGTGGATTCGAGTCCAGGCAGCGCGCGGCGGGTTGCGGATAAATTTGAAAAAGAGTTACCGCGGACCTGGCTCAAGCAACTGAAGGAACACGGGTGGGTTTTAGTCAGTAAAAGTCTGCCACGCCCTCCCGCTTCACCCAGAGCGGGAGAAGTCTAAGGATGATTCCCAAACCAAAAAAAAAAAGAAAAAAAATATAGGCGGCTGCTTAACTTTGTCTATACCAATATTATAAAGACGAAAGATTTTTTTGTTTGTTTGTTTGTTTGTACCGAATAGGCTCTAAAACTACTGGACCGTTTTCAAAAAATCTTTCACCGTTGGGAAGCTACTCTATCCCCGGGTGACATAGGCTACTTTTTATCCCTGTATTCCCACGGGAACGGGAACTACGCGGGAGAAACCGCGAGGCGTCCTTTAGTGTAAAATATTTTATCTCCGCTGCTCTGAAAATAATGAAGGAAAACATCGTAAGGAAACCGGCATTACCTAGAACCAAACATTCGAAGACATGTGACATTGACCAACTCGCACTGGGCCCGCGTGGTGGATTAAGGCCCATTCCCTCTCTCACAGAGAGAATGCCTATGTCCCAGCAGTGGGAAAATTAAAAGGCTGATAATGATGTTGTACATTTCTTAATTTTTTGTGCGTCAACTTACTCGTATATGAAAAACTTTCGGTTCGGATCTCGTAGACATTAGTGTTGGTTTCTTAGACCACCAGTTTCACCAAATTTTCAACTCGGTATATTTGCGTTTTGTCTTTTGGCTGGCTGGACTATATTTAAATATAAACACTTGAAGATGTAGTGGCAAAAATTTAAAAAGTTGCTGAGATTGTTTGGTTATGTTGAGAGGATGAATGAAAGGCGACTAACGAAAGATATTTTAAAGGCAGACGTGAATGGAAACGCCGGGAGGGAACGCCCTAGAAAGACATACATAGACCTTATAGGTGATGTTGTATGAATGTGAGTGAAGCAGAAGAAGTATGTAAGGCTCGTAGCAGGTGGTCTGTAGTTTCTACCTACGCCCATGTAAAAAGGCGTGAGTTTATGTATGTATGTACTTACTTATAATTTCATTTATTTCCTCGTTAGTACAGTGGCCCCAATTACTACCGACCATGAGGTCCTATAGGCTAGATTTTTATTGGGTTTTTCGAACTGGACTTTTCAGTAACAGCTCGGAGCCTGGAATTTGTGCCCAGTTGATAACAATAGGCCCGCACCCTCTTGCATGGGACTTTAAAACAAAACTGGTGAAATGTGAGTGATTTCGGTGAAACCGCATTTTCGCACAATTCTATTCTTGTCAAGCGTAGACTTTTGCATTATTTTTATTATATTATTAGTACTAGCTTTTGCGCGTGACTTTGCCTGCGTAGTATTAATAATTCGAATAGCCTATTTTTTTACAAACACTATTGAAATTTACACCCTCCTTTCCGCCCCATTAGAATTATTTCGGGGTTAAAAAGTATCCTATGTCCTAGCCAGGGTCTCAAAATTTCCCAACCGGTGGGTTCACGCATTGTCGATGCAGGGGCTCACTAGCCGTGGCTTGGTCTCCCACGGTGAAGCGTAGGGAAACCCGAGGAGGGGCCGCTCGTCATGGCCTCCCATACCCATATGATATCGCGGCTGGGTGTTGCAGGCCGTGGCGGGAGAGGAGTGCGGTGCGCCGCTCTCCCTACCTTCCGCGGCCTGGACGAGATCGCCACCGTCTGATGGCGGACGCGGTGGGGCCGCAGAGGAGGAGGAATGTCGGTATAGCGTTGGGCGCTCTCCCTTTCCCCTGCGGCCGAAAAATGGTAGGTGGCGGAGCCATCCACGTTGACCCGCCACATGGGGACCAACAGTGCCATACACGGGGTTATCTGGCGCCTATGTGCTGGTTTGTTCCCTGGTGTAGTCACGGCGTACAGTGCGTTCTGGTGCGCCGGTGATGAGGGTACTCCCCCGAGGAGAAGGACCGGGTCCGGTGACGGACAGCCGCGGCGGGTTCGCGGTGAGTGCTAACGCGTGCCCGTGTTCCCTGCTAATAATGCTGCCATAAGCAGCACAGGAGGACACCGTGTATCTCCTCGTGGTAGCGCAGTATGCATGAGCATTACTCCATGTTAAAAAAAGGGTCTCAAACTATTTCCATACCAAAATTCATCTAAAGCGGTTCAGCGGTTTAAGCGTGAAAATGTAAAAAACAGACAGTGTTACTTTCGAATCTATAATATTAGTATGGATGGGAATGTCTTAATGTAATGTTATGTTTAGGATCAGAAATTCACACCATTATAACCTGACGCTAAAATCATTCTTTATTATTGTTTAATAAATAGTCTATCAAGTAATATCCCTTTCTCAGGGACTCACTAATTGCGTGGGAATTGGAAAATAATATATTTTCTAATATTAAACATTTTGCTCAAGATTACTGCGGATTGAATGGAGTTTACGACAGGATAAGGTGAATAGAACAAATATTTGTAATTGGTTTTGTTGTGGATTTCATTCACACATAATTCGTCTTGCAGATTGACATGTTCTTGGCCCACGCACACATAGATATACACGATGTTGACACACGCATAGATAACACAGTGGGAACTTAACTTTTTCATATTCAATCATTTCAGTGCTCTGTCCGTCTGCATGCAGAAATATTTACTGGGGGTGCATCTACAGCGCCCTACTTCGAATAGGATGGGTTTTCTTTTGCCGATTGGCAATAGTGACAGGAACAACTTTGACAACCAACCGCGCAAACATGCAACCGACCACAGCCACCAGTGTTTGTCACGCGGTGCTGCACAAACGAAGGTGGTCGGAGGCCATGGGTCGCGGCCACACACACAGTTGCGTGTGGTTGACAAGTGGCCGCCACTCGTTACCTCGTTACGCGTTTGCGGCGCGGCGAGTCCATACAAATTGTATGAAAAATCTTATAAACTGTTTGTCGCTAGCCACCAGTGGCTCGTTTGCGCGGAGCCCTAAGCAAAAAAGTCTGAGAAATAAAGAAAAAAAATTTAGCCCCTCCGCACCTCCACACTCGGATATGCTAGGTTCTCTAATATTATATAGGTAAGGCTTTCTATTTTGGACTGTTTTTGCAAATTTTATTGAAAGCCGGGGGGTGCAGGCAGGTGTACAGTGTGTTCTAGTGGGCCGGTGATGGGGGTACTCCTCAGAGGAGGGTCCGGTGTCGGACAGCCGCAGCGGGTACGCAGTGAGTGCTAACGTGTGCCCGTGTTCCCGCCATAAGCGGCACAGAAGGACACCGTGGAGTTTTAATGGGTTGGAGTCCCACATAACTGCATTATCTCCCCGTGGTAGCGCAGTACAGGTGCAAGTGCACCCCCTACTCTCTCCCAGCGCCCATGTCAGTCAGGAATCACCCACCGCTAGTCATAAACGTCCTCTTGTCTCTGCCAACCTTCCCGGAGGCGTGCGTCCCTTATCCAGAGTTTAGCATTCGAGAGAGCGAAGATCGCGGAGAGCATGCGTACATTTCTCCCAAAAATTGCCGTCTCAATTCTGTCTACGTCTCTTTAACATGGATGTAATAAACGTATCGCAGGGCAGTCATCAAGCAATTAGCATTAATTACAATGTTTGTATGTTCGTCGCCGCTTCCTGCTTCAAGACGTGCTCGGTCCACTCATATTGAAGGGAGTCATTGTGTTTTATGATCATTTGGAATATTTGTCACCTTATTTTCTGTGGTAGGAACGCGATGAGTCAGGATCTTAATGTTGAACGTTTTGATTGTCTGTTTGCTTTTAATTCACGCCTAGTCGTTAGTGGTCCTCGCCGAGGTAATTTAAGTTTTAGTAATAAGTCATTTACGAGAAAATTCCTAGTACATACACATACATAAACTCACGCCATTTTTCCATGGACTTGACTTTCTTGGCACTGCTTTAAAATGACCTAAGATCACAAACAAAAATCTAACTAGATAACGCAAGTCTCTCCATCTGTATGAAAACCAAGCGTGCCACTTTTTCACACACAATTTAAGAACAAATTTACTTACAAAATAAAGAAAATATTTCCATTGCCTCGGCCAACTTTTTTCTGTACAGTTTTTAAAGCTCAACATGGCATAATTAGGTATTTTTCTAGATTTCGGTGGATGTCCGGTGTCGATAATGCTGTATGAAACAGCTGAAAGTACGAATATTGATCCTACTTTTACTCCCTTTGTTGACACGCGAAGTACATACTTGAATCACGTCATCTAGTTAGTTTTATATCTGTGCCTAAGATTAATTATATAATTAAAATAGGGTAGTTTACTGAAATTTAGTTTTTTGTCCAATCTACCTGACAGATTAATAAAAAATATTGGACACGTATTTATTCTTGTGCCACGTAAACATAAAGTGACGACGATATAATGCGTTGAAATATCGTGAAACGTCACGCCGCTAGTACACTTTATACTGCCTTAGTGACGTCACAAGCCCCCACTCCTGAACTTTGATGCGCTTTAACTTTGTCAATTCTTAATGATTTGGTAAAGCAAAAAATACGTGTCCAATATTATTTGATAATCTCACTGACGGACTAAATATAATTATCATTTTTCTACTCAGAAAACATCTCTTTTGCAAGGACATGTAAGGATCTTATTGGTGTTGGCTTTAGAAAGACCAGGAGCGCAGTAATCGGTCATGACCGGTGTGCGTGTATGTCAAGATGCATTAACTTCAACGAAGGAGCAGGTATTTAAGTATCTTAGCAGTTGGCCTGCTGTAGTTTCTGCCTACCCCATGGGGATAGGACAAGTACGTATATTTAAGTGTCCATATTTCGTTACTTTCTAGTTTCATGTGTTTCTATTCTGTAAACATCTCACTGTGAAAACTGCGGTGAAGTGAACATGAATTGAGCTGTCAATCGCTCCATTTGGGGGGAAATGACAGCCGGTCTATTTTACAAGTTTTATTTAATTTGCAATGTATGTACGTGTGTATGTAAGTGTTCTGGTCAAATTTGAACTGAATTTTAAAGCAGTTATCCGCCACCGATTAAGATGAAATTTTGCATACACATTTAGTTTGGATGACAATGCATGATTAGCTAAGTGACATCATTCTAAATTAAATATGGCGGATGGCCTAAGATGGCGGACTGTTTGTTTTTTATGCAGTGCCATGATATGGGAATCATATGAAATGGTTTTCTGAGAAGAATACGAGAAAGCTTGTTTTAAAAAAAGATTATTTATTATAATATAATAAATAATCTTTTTAATGATAATTTATTATAAACATCTCACCGTGAAATCTGAGATGAAGTAAACACAAAATGAGCTGTCAATCGGTCCAACCGTAGTGGAACACTATCAGTACACCTCGGTGCATTGTGCCATGCAGCGATCCATATCTTTCACTGAGTACTTCCTCATAATGACGGCGGATGTCAAAATTACTGGAACACGTCTTCGTTAAGGACTCAATCATGAACGAGGGCTCACTGATACTTTAATTGTGAAGAAGACACTGTTTACGTTTTTTGTAACTTTCGTTTATTTTATTGAACTAGATTGTCCTTTGTGTAAACCTCGACTTGATTTTGAAAATTCTTTTTGTGTTTAAAAGTTTTTAAAGGTGGTCCCGTAAAAATTTGGCGAAGATCTGATAAATAACTCAGAGTCGATGTCAAAAACGAAAACAGGAACACAGACTGCTGAAATTGAAGTTATTTTTCACTTATTGAAGTTGGTTGTATTTTCTGGCTTAGATTGCACTTAATAGACTTTTTGCTCCGATTATTCATATCTGATGTATCTATAGGTTGTTACAGGTTCATCAAATGCTGTTCTGTGTCCTCGAATACTTCTGCTTGCCCAAAACTTTCTACACGTACTTTGCATGACCTACAAACAGCTACTGTCCTACCTACCTACTAGCTTCCGTGAAGAGCATATTACAAAAAATCACTATTTTTGGAACCAAACAGCATTGCTGAAAATAAATAGCTTGAGCCTGCAAAATAAAAGGCACATCAGACCATATAGCTGCATAGCTATCCATTTTCAATCAGGTGGCATCGTCCTGTTTGCTAACCAAAAAGCTTAAAGCTCCTCAACCGTGGCGCAAGCGCCGATACACAGCCAATGAGATGACAGCCACACAATAGAAGACATGGCTTCCCACACTACTTGTACCCCAGTGAATGCATGACCCCTGTCCCTTCACCTATCCTACGCTATTGACAGTTCCCTAACCAAATTGGTCAAACATTTGAACCAACATTAGTAAGCAAACATTGTCTGAAACGAATGGGCTACATCGACACCTATTTTGTTTGGTCGAGTAAATAATAAATATTGGACGAGTTGACCTCTCGAAATTTTCCCAGGATTTCTGGGTGGAAATGAAGTTATCGAAATATGTTCTTTAAGGTGTCAGTTTAAGGTTGATTTTTGTAGTGGCGTTTTTGTTTTGAACTTTTAACTGTATCGTTTTAGTGGAATGCCAAGGAAGTGTAGGTAGTTCTGTTAAAATATGAGGTGGCTTCTATGTTCCATCAGTAAAGCAAAGGGATTCCATGACCTTTAATGCCAAAAGTAACGCGCGTACCAAATTTCAGTGTTTTTTCCCGAAACTCCTGTTACAAAACTAATCATCAATCAGCTCTTAACAATATTATATTGACCTATAAGTTGGTACCTCATATTTAAAAGGGCGGAGTTCTGCTCACCTCTTAAGTTTAACAAGCGTTAAAATAAGTGGGGTCCTCAAACCACGGGTCATGCATTGCGTGCCGCCATAATACGCCATCGTTGACACAATAATACAAGAGATACTTGCGTAGGCGCACGCTACGCGGTTCAAACGTTTTGATACTTGCGTTTGTTCGTAGCACTGAGTACGCTGCTACGAAACACAAGGCCAATAGGCGTTTTAAACTCATATAACTTTTCTGTCAAATACTATATACAACATCATTTCAGCCGAATCACGTCCACTGCTGGACATACGCCTTCCCCAAGCGTCGCCACACTGATCGGTCCTGTGCGACGTGCGTTTCGCAACCACCGGACACCCGCAGCCTTGACCAGGTCGTCGCTCAACCTAGAGAGAGGCCTTCCAACGCTGCATCTTCCGGTGCGCGGTCGCCACTCTAGAACTTTTCGGCCCCAACGGCCATCCGTACTACACTTATTGCAATAATAATATAGGGCGAAGAAATATTTTATCATTTCCATTATCTACCTTTTAATAGTAAAAAAGAATAGTTCAAAATTGGCAAAGCACTCTCTAGTAGGCACCAAAGAGTTTTCTTCTAAGTGGCACTAAAAGAATTTAAAATTAGAAATAAGCAAGTATCAAGTTTAATTATGTCGAACCACCCATAAACAGTGGGAAATAGATCCTTTTTGAGAATGGGTTGTATACTGCTACATTTTTAAGTGACGAGTCTTTTATGGAACTCGGTTAGACAAGTGGTGTAAGTAGATTTTCCTCAAATCATAACAGGTACAAATGTTTTATTTTAATACAGGAAGGTGTTTTTGTTTCTTAGTCTGTAACTTCCCACTCCTAGGAAAAAGCGTTCTTCTATTCTTTCCATTTTTATCGGTGTTGTGCTTTTCGCCAACTCTCGAGGAAGCCATCCAAGGAGTCCCGCCATCTTTTCGTCCGTCTGCCGCGGCCTCATCTAGATGTATTAGGTCTCCAGACTTGCGATGTTTCTTAAGTGGTATTGATTTTTTTATTATCTTACTGATGATACAATTATAAACAACTAGCTTCTGCCAGCGGCTTCGCCCGCGTGAAGGTAGAAAATTATCCCGAGGGAACATATTCCCGGGATTACAAGTATCTTATGTGCTATTCCTGACTATAATCTATTTATTTGCCAAATTTCATCCGGATCCATCCAGCCATTTGAGCGTGAAGAAGTAACAAAAATGCAAACACACACTCACAAACTTTCGCCTTTATAATATTAGTGTGATATTTCAAGCTTTTGTTAAACAAGAATTTTAACTACCAATATTTAATAAAAATAAAAAAATACGTTAAATAATATTAAACTCGCTTGCAAAAATTATGAATTCGTGACCCGATACACAATTTTCAACATTTTATACATGTGCCATGTTCGTTGCCTGTCTTCCCACACGGTGTCAACGCAAACAGTAGTACACAAGAGTGGGTGTTCCCTCGCTCGTGAGAACACCTCCGCCGCATGCCGCCCCGGTGGGAACAGACCTTTACATCCAACCTGTCAACAGGAAGCGGCTTTTTACCGTGATTTCCTTTAACATGAAGACTTTGGAGGTGAGGAAATTGATTGTAAGAATCTGAAGGGGTAGCCAGATCAGTATGTAGATTTGACTATGGCGGGGAAATGGAGCATTATTGGACCAATACAATTTAATTGTACTATCAACACACGAAAAAGTTTCGCCTCTTTTGTCATAAAGTCTGATATTGAATAGAGGGCAAGAGTGAACCTGTTGCTATAGTTATTTACTAATTGATATTTATTAATTTACAAAATTTCGTGTTTCATAAATTCATGACGCATATTTATGATTTTTGTATCTTAAATAATTTAAAAAGTTATTCATATTTTTTTTAAACAAGCCTTTTTTGTATTCTTCTCAGCAAACCCTTTCATTTAATTTCCATCAAATCAAATCATGGCAGTGTACAAAACGAGTCGGACTCGCGCACGTAGGGTTCCGTACCATTATCGCAAAAAACGGCATAAAAATCTGTTTTTAGTATTTGTTGTTATAGCGGCAACAGAAATACATCATCTGTGAAAATTTCAACTGTCTAGCTATCACGGTTCATGAGATACAGCCTGGTGACAGACAGACAGACAGACAGACGGACCGCGGAGTCTCAGTAATAGGGTCCCGTTTTTACCCTTTGGGTACGGAACCCTAAAAAACTAGTCCACCATATCTCGGGCCGCCCGCCATATTAAATTTAGAATAACGTCACTTAGCAAACCATTGTCATCCAAACATCTTAAGGACCTACATACGCTTTAGTGCCAACTTTCTAAACAAACTAACTAACTAACTTTAACTTTCTAAAGCATACTCCTTAGTAACGGCTAGGTTAAAAGGTTTGCAAAAAATATATATTTATTATTGATTCATGTACATAATTTTGAACACAAGGTTTTTTCGTGTAACTAATAGTTTTGCTTTAAAAAATTATTAACAACACGATATTTTTTCGCAACTTTTGGAAACTCCTCAAAAACGACTTGGATGTTTAAAAATAATTTTATATAGAAAAATTGATGGCTGGAATTACTTTTTACCTAACATAGCATATGTAAATCAAATAATATTTTGCAAACAAAACTGTTCAAAAGGAGGTTCAATTTTGATAATTTGGCATCGAGCGGGCGCACGGCCAGTACTGCGTTACATTGGGGCGTATATATCACCTTAATCGGTGGAGGATAACTGCTTTAAAATTCAGTTGCAAGATTTGACCCGAACACACTTACATACATACATTGCAAGTAAAATAAAAGCACATAAAAGCTTGGTGGTACATATAGGTAGGTACGAGTATTTTAAACTATAGAATTTCTTAACGATTCTTCTCCATAAGAAACGCAAACGACTAATTGGAGCCGTGCACTAGCGTCTGACATTTCATAAACACAATATGTGGCTTCAAATGAAAAACAAAAAACGAATTTGAAAAACCCACATATCGCCGCCGCACCTGACCTTAAACACGACCAATCACAAACATTTAACAAATCACCACGGAACGTCAGTAACAAAGACCCTGTTGTAAAAAGTGCAGTAAATACATAATAACACGGCCCTGCCTGGGATCGAACCAGCGCCCTCTAATTAGAACGGGGCCCTGCCCGCGGAGCTAGCGAGCGATTGATACTACCGCTGACATTCATGTATTTATTGCCCATCTGAGGTTTTTTTTGGTGGTTAACTCATAGACATTTATAAATAGATTGAGCGTTCTCTATATGGCTGTGAACTGAATAAGGCTTTTTTGAAGAATTCTGATTCAAATAAATTATCTCATTCCAGAAAAGAGACAGGTATTGTCCAAAAAGTCGTTCTGTCTTCTTCTACAGAAAAGTCAATTTTGAGGCGGTATTGCTCAGTACATTCCTCTATGTCTTTGGCTAAACCAGTACTGTCTCATCCCGTACAATGAAACTGTCCCGACTGTACTGATTATACTGATTATTTTTTGTACATCGGTCGCGTTCGGTTCCGTTCCACGGATATAGATGGTGATCGCTGTGGAACGAAACCGAACGCGATCGATTTACAAAAAATAATCGGTATAATAAGATGAAAAACGCTAGATACGTCAGCACGGTTTCTTTGTATGGGATGAGGCATCTGTATGCTAGTACTATATTATCTGTGGCTAAACTTAATAAGGAGTAGGTGCGCCCAATAGACCCCATTACACGACAAGCAAAATCGCGGCTGGCCCAGGCGGAGATGGTGGGATGAGCTGGACTCCTTGAATAGACTTGTCCCAAATATCCATAGACAGATAGAAGTGGAAGGAGAGTAAGAAGGAAAACAGGCCACCTAAACCACTAAAGACAGTTACCAACCATCGGGGGATATTCCTTGGGTCAGACAGGTTTTCTAACAACTGTAGAACAGAAAGTTGAAGTTTATATGCCAGAGGATCATCAACTGCCTTATCTTCCCCAACTAAGTCGGGGTCAGCTTCCACTTAAATATCAGCAAATACCGTTTGGGATTTGAACATTAGGTCCATGGGGTCCAAGTGCTCATCGAGTGTTTCGACGGTTAGTCGATTCTTCACGTGACCAGAGGGCTGGGATTTTCTTCGGCCAGAGAATAAGCTTTGCTATCCAACGTGGCAACGCTGCCAGCTTTTTGGTTTCACACTTTCCACGTTTCCCGTTGACATCGATGTGGACGAATTTTAAGAAGCTCAAGGAGCCCTCCCCTTTTTACCCGACTACCGAAGGAGGGTAAGGTATTTATCAGTCAATGTATGTATGTATGTTTGTTCCTATGTGGCGTTCTAGAAAACAAACGCGTTGGCCAATTTTAATTTAGGCGGTACGCGGTCGCCACTCTAGAACTTTTCGGCCCCAACGGCCATTCGTTCTGCGAGCAATGTGCCCTGCTCACTGCCACTTAAGTTTGGCAATTCTTCGGGCTATGTTGTTCTCTTGCGGATGTCTTCATTTCTGATTAGATCACGCAAGTAAACTTCGTGACAACAACTCTACATTGCTCTTTAGGTGGCTTTAAGCTTTCTGATGAGGCCCATTGTGAGCGACCACGTCTCTTTCCCGAAAGTTATCACTGGCAACATACACTGGTATACATAGACTTTCGTCATGAGACACTGTGGTAAATTGGACGAGAAGATACCGCGCAACTTCCCGAACGCTGCCCAGCCGAGTCGGATTCGACGGTTGACCTCTTTCTCGAAGTTGGATCTACCTAACTGGACCGTTTGTCAAAGGTAGACATACTCGTCCACAACTTCGAGTGTAGAGTCTCCGACTTTGATAGGAGTGGGTGCAGCATGGGCATTCAATATGACCTTGGTTTTGCCCATGTTCAATTTTAGACCCACTCTTTCGGAAGCTCTACTGAGGTCATCGAGCATTGTACTGAGGTCCTCCATGGTGTCAGCCATGACCACTATATCGTCGGCAAACTGAAGCTGAGTGATGTACTCGCCAATGATGTTCATGCCTAGCCCTCTCCAGTCCAGAACGTTGAAAATATCCTCCAATGCAGCAAATAACAGTTTCGGAGATATGACGTCTCCCTGTCTTACACCTCGCTGCAGAAGGATCGGTTCTGAAGTCTGATCCTTAAGTCGGACTGACATGGTGGCGTTTTTGTACAAACACTTCAGCACCTTGATGTACCGGTAGTCGATTTGGCTCCGTTGGAGAGACTGCAGTACAGCCCAAATCTCGATCAAATCGAAAGCTTTCTCGTGGTCCACAAACGCTAAACAAAGAGGCAGGGTATACTCTTCGGTCTTCTGTATAACCTGCCGCAGCGTATGTATTGGTCTACGGTGCTAAAGCCTTTTCGGAAACCGGCTTGTTCGGGAGGCTGGAAATCGTCAAATCTGCGCGCGAGACAATTCGTAATGACTCTTGAAAACAACTTGTAGACATGGCTAAGAAGAGAGATGGGCTTTTAATTCTTCAATCGGGCATTGTCGCCCTAGAAGAGTACCACCACAACCCTGCGCCATGCCTGTGGCGTTTTCCCTTCGAGTATGATGGAATCAAACAGCTTATGAAGGACTTTAAGTACCAGTTTTCCATCCGCTTCAGGAGTTCGGCCGTAATTCCGTCATCACCCGGCGCCTTGTTGTTCTTAGGTTGTTTCAGAGCCATCCTAATTATCCCAGGGAGTCCCATATATTTCATAGTGCGGAATACTATCGCTCTGTCTCCGCAGGACCTAGACAAATGTTATTCGATGTTAGCGACGGCGATAGTCAAAATGCCAAAATGTATGGAATTGATCACGAGACATTTTGATAGCGTTTGACATTCCCATACATTTTTGACATTTTACAAATCAACGGTTGATTTAATGTCACTTGTCTAAAGCCTCAAAGCCTCAAAGCCGCTTTGCCTTTAGTAAGACTGTTTAGCGTTCTCATAATTATTCCCACTTTTAATATAGCACTATAAAAATGCCCATCGTATCCCCAGCCTCCTTCGGCCCCACCCTGCGCCGGCGCCGCTATTTTGACGTTATGATTTACTGCGCGCCAATGATCTTATATTTTTTATAATTTTAAGATCACGCACGAACATATACACCTGTTTGCTTTTGGCCTATATATTCACATTCAAAGGAGTGGGAGAATGGGTGAGTGGTTTGACAATTGCAATACATACATACATACATAAACTCACGCCTTTTTCCCAAGGGGGTAGGCAGAAACTACAGAACGCCACCTGCTACGATCCTTACATACTTCTTTTGCTTCACTCACATTCATGCATCTAGTCATACACACACGCCGGTTATGAGTACTGCGCACCTGGCCTTTTTGAAGAACATCACCTATAAGGTCTATGTATGTCTTTCTAGGGCGTCCCCTCCCGGCCTTTCCATTCACGTCTGCCTTGTAAATACATTTCGTTAGTCGCCTTTCATTCATCCTCTCAACATGGCCAAACCATCTTAACATACTCTTTTCAATTTTAGTCACAATTGTAATGCTACGAGTATATTGGAACGGAGTTCCTAATCGCACGTTATGGTCCTGATTTGTTTGCGGGCTGAGGGGCTAGACCGAAAAAAAGTGAAACAATAAAAAAACCGACTCCTTTTTGCAGTAATTTTTGAGACACTTACCGTTTACCTAGGAAACTATAAACCTTTTTCAATCGATTCAGCCTGCCGTAAATTTTAAAAATATTTATAATTTTAACGTTTAAAAACCCGTTTTTAAATCATTTCCGCATGATAAATTTTGATAGGCACAGCGAGCTGCATGCATGATAGTACAAGCGAAGATCTGCACAAACGGAAGACGCCGAGGAGAGAGCTGGAGGCGCACGAAAAAAAACCGAAGACGTACGAGCGCGCGCTCACATACATTAAATACGCTAGCAGCCGCTATTGTATGTTTACACTAAGCATCAGCTGTGTTGTTGTTATTTCAGTTTCGACATATTTTACGAAACTGAAACACTGTACATTTAATTAATCGAACTCCGTTCCAACCGGGTTCCAAGTTCCAACCTCTCTTTTTATTTTGTTTATTTAGTATATTATTGCAGTATACCAGCTGGCCATAATATTCTTCATACTCTATGTTATTCAATGATTAATATATCTACTCGACTTTCAAAATTATGTCACCTGATTTTTTAGTTCAACCCAGTTTTAGAATTATTTATTTGAGACAGTTTACATAAAAGTTAATATGAAATATAAATAAACTTTTGCCTATATATTCGATTTTGTAGGGCAGATAGTCAGTTAGACTTCATTAAAACACGCAATGTTTTGTTCAGCCCTTAATCAAACATCCTCCTTTTTTAAATAGACAGCCAGCTTAACCATTCAATACATCAACCGTCTAAATGGCTAAAAACAAATGCCGTTTCCAACATACAAAAAAAATACAAAATTATCGCATTTACAATCGATGCGAAAAAGAAATTCACTTTTATACCCTTCGAGAATAGTTCCACATTGCGTTTGATTAACATTTTAATAAACTGTCCATTATTTATACATAATTTAAACAAAGGCACAAAGAGGCGCGCGCGCATCTGCCACGAGTACTAACGAAGATTGCCGATGTTTGCCGATTGTCCGTCATGTTTTACAGCATTCATTTTATAGTTCGGCTCATAAATCCTTGTGAATGGTACTGCATTATTTTTCTTAAATACATGTTGCCTATTTATTTTTGCCGTATGGGCCCTTTCTAAGAATAGTTCCCTCCGTTTTATGACGGTTATCATAAGAGGCAGATGAGCAGTTATTGCTAATATGACTTCAACAAATAGTATTTGTATACTGGATTTTTAATCCTTTGGAAGGTTAGCTCAAGGTGTCTAGTCGTTTCGGGTGACGCAGGTGCTCTCGGGGCATGGTTGTTTCAGGAAGTACCTGTGTCGCGTAAACGGGGAGCTGGACGCCCGGTGTCACCACTGCGTCGACTACCGGGAGGACACGACGTGGCATACGCTAGCAGAGTGTGCCGCTTGGGAGGAGCCACGCCGTGCCCTCATCTCAGAAGTAGGCAGTGACCTGTCGCTGCCGGCCGTAGTCGAATCTAAGGTCGGCAGCGAAGAGTCCTGGGACGCGGTGGTATCCTTCTGCGAGACGACTGAGGCTGCGGAGAGGGAGAGGGAGATTTCATCCGCTCACCCGATCCGCAGCAGACGCCCCGGGCTTCGGCGGAGGGCGGTCAACGCCCTCTTCCAGCCCCCCTAAATAGATCCAGGAGCGACGGACTCCGGACCTATTTAGGGGGGACGGACGTCCGTCGGCCCCCACACATCGGGACCCGAGGTAGCGGCGCGGAGTGTTCCACGCGCGCCCCTCTTAGACGTCGCGGGGGGAGTCCAACACCTCACTCCCCCAACCCAAGATCGAGGCCCGCAGATGCGGGCCGGCACTAGCCGGGGGTTGCGGAAGTATAGTTGTTCCCGGGACCCCCAGCGTAGGTGTGAGATAGAACACCGGGGTGGTTTTTATTCAGTAGGAGTCTGACAGACCCATTGACTGAATTCCTTTTATATCAATCACTTTCTGAAACATAGAAAATAATAATAAGCACGCTTACAACGCCTATGTACTAAGAATTCCATGGAGTGGCAATTCAGTGCTTTCCTTAAAATGGTCATTCTATTTCTACTAACGATAGGTCTTAATCAACAACAAGACTTATACCCACAAACTGTGAGCAATGATTTGTGACCACAAAATGTCCAGTATTCTGTTGAATATTTTATTTCTAATTCGTTTCATTTGAGACTTGTCCACCCCTGCCGTTATTATTGTCACATGTCACCTTTAGCGCGTGCCGTAGGCGAGGTCCAACAAGACATATGGTATAACTGTTCAAGTAATTATAATGATCATCGATACTTTTTGCTCGCATTCTCCCCTTCGTACTGTATCAAGTAGGAAAGGACAGAAGTTCAATTTCTTATGGCCCCTGGGACTAAGCTGTGTTTCTTCCACTTCTTTGGGTACTCTTGGTGAGGATGATTGCTAACAAATTCAACTGTTACTCTTTCAAGTTTTTTTTTTGGTTTGGGTGGAAAGTCCTCATTGGACGCCCAAGCTGCCTCAACGAGCCAGCCAGGGCAGTGTCGAACTGACTTAAGTATCTACCGCTAAACCAAACCGGGACCACCGCCACCGTTCTTCCTCCGGGACGTCGTCGAGTTTCATTGCCCCGGCGCATTTCTGGTGGTCGTCACTGTTGATTCTGGCTTTCAGGACTTGCAGTGATTTGGGAATAGTGCGGTGGGTTTTCCTTCCTTCCAATTTAATCCACAGAGTCAGTCATGGCATCCGTGCCCTTATTTATTATTTTACAGTATATCAAGTTTTGTAATTAATTTCATTGCTCTGGGGTTAAGAGTCCCAGAATAGAGTTGACAACATATGTAGTACCATTTCTGAACCCTGGATAGTACTTACAAGAGCTTATTAATTTAGTAGCTTAATAATCGATTATTATCTGTGTAAGCAAGACCCTTTACCTACCCTTACATAGAACTATACAAAACAATTAGCCATCATCAGGGGCTTCATCACATCGATGAAGCCCTTCTTTTCACCTTTTCTTTTCCCTTTTTTTCTGTGGTGAAAAGAACAACTAATCAGAAAAATTCGCGATGGAACTGGCGGCGTATACTGTTGATTAATTGGTCTCGTGGATTAGCGGGCCGGGAAAAAAGCTGCCCTGAGGCATAACCAATAAAAAACCTTCATTGGGAATTCCTTCAGAGCAGTTTAAGCTGTTGGACCTGTGAATGGTGCTGTGTCTAATCTCTTCGTGGTCACGTCTTAAGTCTATCGGACTATGAGAGTGACGGAAGAGTGACTGCAACTGTATTTATTCACACACTTGAACCGAATATCTCCAGCGTAAATTCTGTTGGGACCGTCCACCTTGGTTGAAATTCAGTCTTCATCTTCTTCGTGGTATCGATGATTCCACATTATATATGTTTTGACTAGTATTCAGTCAGTAATTCATTCATTCGGTAATTTAGTCTAGAAGATGATTTTATTAGATTCTTTTCTATACAAATAAGTTAAATCGAATTGATTTTTAGTGAATGCATATATTATTATTAGATATGAAAGTATGTAAGGTACTTACAACAAAAAAAACAATCTGGTTGTCTGTTTTTTTTTCTGGCCCTTGGGACTTTCTCTGGCAGATAGCTGATGTATAGGAAGTAACTTATTTTAGAAAAAAAAAAATAAGGTTCCGTGTAAAAAAAAGTTTTTTTTTTGTTTTTAGTGTTTGACGTGGACGAAATTAATAAATGTGGAACTTCTGTTCTTTCTTCTCTTGACACAAGCACCTATAAGACTGGTGTCTCTTGCCACGTGCGGTGGACAGCTGACCGTGTATCTACTAAACTGCATTTTTAATAAGATAACGGTGTGCTCGTATGCAGATGGATACAAATCCTGTCAAATATATCGTATACTTACAAATTGTTCAAGTTTTTTAGCTCTTAGACTGCTTATTAGTGTTGGTCTTTATGGAAAATGAGGACCCATCGCTAAAAAATAATGTCATGTAAAATTAACATGCGTATTATAAAAACTTTTTAAACATATGATTGTTTTAAAATTGAATAGCACATTCTTAATTATATTATCTTTGCGATGGGTAGAATTTCCTTAGGGGTAGAATTTTCAAAAAACAATAAATACCTACATGAATTCTTTTTATCAACCAAGAGCGTAAATCTAAAATTTCATGTGTCCAATTTACAAACTGTAAATATTTCATACAAACTTTCAACCCTTTTTTACCCCTATAGAGGTGAAATTTTCTAAAAACAATGAATAATGCAAAATGACAATCAGTAAAGGTTTTCAGTAAAATTCACTCCACCAGTTGGCGCCACTTTGGCGAGAGGCCTTTCCTTTTGCAAGCGCAACCTAAGACATCAACATGACGTGACGTCAATATAACTAATGTGAGAAAACAGAAAACATCTAAGTCTGGACCTGACGTCTTAGTGCTATAATTTCAGTAAAACCTCATTGTCATAAACTGAATGACCAAAAAGTGCAAACATTTTTCCGTTAAAAATGTAAAATTATGTACAGCTTACACTACTTACAGATAATTAACGTTAACATGGCTTCAAATTACTTCGATATAATTAATAATTGAGGTGTATAATGAATAAATAATTCGTAAAAAAAATAAAACGCACATGCCGTGCAACCGTCTCTGCCGAATGTTAGTAAGTTCGGGTGCACAGGAGATTAGCGGGTGGGATATATCCTGGCATGCACTGTTGCATTAGTGGATGATAAAATGTGTGGTGACAGTGAGTTTATTTAAATTGTATCTACTTATTACATACAGTAAAACTCCTTACTAAGAGTGACACTTATTTGGGTACCTGTTAAGAATCATCTATTAAAACTCAATCTTCAATCATCTTATCATTTTCTTCATCACTTACTTAAAACAATAATGAATAAAGATTTATGTTCATTTCATTTATCAAAATAATTATGTTAGTAAGTACCTTATGATGAATCCTTTAAAACTGTCGATCCTACCACCACATAAAAAAACAACATTGTAAAGTAGATTTGTGAGGGTCAAAGATAAATACCTACAGAACACAAAGATAAATACATACAGAACATAATTATCCTCAGACAAATCGGACGACATTTTTATCCCTTGTATATCCTATCCACCGACACAGCACCTGTTTACACGATCAGGTGTTCGGAACACACCCTCACAAAAAAAGTCTTCGTTAACCATAAACACGTCATCCATAGACGATTATGTTCGATATTCAAAATTGTTCGCCGAACTAAAGCGGGAATGTACAGCGAAGCAATGCATTTCTTTGAAGGTTCCGGATGACTGGCTGTCCCTCTCATTCATTGATATTTTGACACGGCTGCCAGTCTCGTTCGTTACAAATTACTCTTTAGGGGCCCTAAACAATTTGTAACGATAAAACCTTCGTCAAATCTTGTTTGTTAGATTCTGTATTTTATGTTTTTTTTTCTTTATGCGTGTAGGTATAGTGTAACTTTGATTTCTATACTTACACGAAACTACTATTTTTTCATGCGGGCTCGTGATTTCCTATTTCGTAATATATATGGCATAGATCGCAAGAAATCTTACTTTTTTTTCAAAAATGGAACACCTGTTGCATTCCATTTTGAAAAAGCACAGTTATAGGTCAGAATATTAGCGGCAAATGAGACACTACACGTCCTTTCCTCGAAGAAACAATATGTTAACCAGAGACGATTGCCAAGAAATCGTTTATCAGCTGATGACCATAAAAGCAGCATAGAACAAAACACCGAAGCTAGGTGTTGAATAAAATATAATAATAAACAAACAAATAAAAAAATATATAATGAGTTACATTCACTCTCCCATATGAAGCACCATTTATTACGACGACTGTCCAGATCAATTTGAGAAGACATCGCACCAAATTTGGCCTGATTGGCAAAAAGATCCAACGCGTCTGCGAATTAATGACATATTGGCAGAAAATTATCATTGTTCGCCTATTTGTCATACGTCAGGCAGAGGAATGGCGTGAAATGGCAACCCTGAAACACTAAATAAGGGTATCGAGTTCGTTTAAGAGGAATTTGCTGGATAACGCTCAAAATAAGAAGTTTTGATGAAGTCCTTACGAATAACTGAGAGATGTCTTAAAAATATATGATGGTAATAAAATTCAAGGCGGAGTTAATCATTGAAAGATACCTGTACAAGATAAAGTACGTCACTAGACTGTCACTTTGGCTCGTTTACAGCTATACCTAAATGACTTACCTTTGCAGATACATACGTATCTGCTGGAACTTTTAATATTATAATATGGTTGTTGAGCAATATGTTAGTGATTATTATACTCGTATAACTTATTTAGTAGTTTTGTTTGGTGATGTCATCTGGTGTCCATAGATATTATGTAATATCCAATATTTTATAAGTGAAGACTTTTAATTGGCTGGCTGTCAAATTTACTGTTCTTGTTCTATTCATTTTTAGCTGCTAATTTTCCATGTTAACTAAATAAATAAATAATTATGAAGAGACAAACATCAGAAGCAAAGTTATTTCTTATCATCTGACTTTCCGACCATCAAAATGCCAGCCATCAGGTTTCATTATTGTTGTAGAATCAACTTTTATTACTTGTAAATATTAATTTTAATTAGTGTTTGACGATCAAAAGTGCCGCTTATTGGCCTAGTTGAATAAATATATTTGACTTTGTTGAAAACTGGAAATACCTTAGTTTAATACGAGTATTATAAATGCTGTATTATATGCAACTCTGTCTGTGTGCTTGTTACCATTTCACTTCTTAACGGCTGTATGGATTTGGATGAAACTTGTCACATGGATAGACCATAACCTTGATTAGGACATGGAACACTTTTTATCCGGGAGTATGTTCCCTTTCAGGCGGGCAAAGCCGCTGGCCAAACCTAGTACCTAATAAGCCCTACATATATTTATAGCCGTTTGTTTACACGTTTCCGGTGACTTTTACTTAAAATGGCGTCAAGCAGACAAACTGTCTTTTTAATTTGACATAATGTACAGCTGCAATGTAAAAGCAGTCGTTATTACAAGTCTCAATTTTATTTTCTGTCGAAAAATAAATATTTTTATAGTAAGGATGAAATGTTAGCAATGGTTTGCCGAGCTACGCAGCTTTTATATTACTAAATTGCATTCGAATCAGCTTGGTAGTTTAGGAAATACATTCAGTATTTATTGTTTCATAATATTTTTAAAACGAAAAAATACAGTAGTTATTTACTCAATGAGCTCTAAACAACGATACTCCACTTGATGGGGTAGGTCAAAATACTTATTGTCGCGCCACCTTTTAGCTGTATACCTAATATTTAAAAATATTTTTGACGATTATGTTCGATATTCAAAACTGTTCGCCGAACTAAAGTGGGTATGTTCAGCGAAGCAATGCATTTGACATTTTGTATGACTTTGGGTCAACAAGATGCACATACTGTAACTATAGCTCCAACCGTTTGGATGTAAAACCTGTGTGATAGACGACGGACAGACAAACGGACAGACAGGCGGATAAAAAACATTAGGTCTTACACTCGTCTGTTTTAAATAAAAATCTATGTGATCTTCAGGGCCCATTGTTTTTTCTAACCTGTATACCGTCATACTATATACGAAGTACACAAAGACCTGACATCACAAAACCTGCTTCGTGTAATCTATGTTTTCTGCGCGATTTGAAAATAATCCACAGCTTGACATCAATAATTCTGTCAGCTACCCACCTAACTCCACACCAGTCTAGTCGGAGGATCCACACTTTTCAGTAGAGATTGCGGGACTCGCTGCCATGTGCAGAAATCCTACCATTATATTCTGTATCTACCTATGTACGATGATTGCCAATAGTACCTATGATTTAGGTTTCTGGCTCACGGAAGTCCGTTACCTACTTTTTGCATAAACTCCTTTGACTTTTCCATCATTTGGTTAGTAGACACATCTTTCCTAGGTTTGGCAAACAGTGTACCTACATAGTATTACATGATGCCTGCTAAGTAACAGTTGAAACCAGTTGAGTATCTATTGTGAATTTCTTTCATATACTTATAACTACATAGTATAGTGGTAATTAAGTGGGATCTCGCCTACGCCATTTTTTGCGTTCCACTCGACGAATGAGAACTATTAAAAAAATGCCTTGCCATTGTGCGGTGTTAGATCCATTTACGAGCTATGCTAGGAACGCCATTGATTCTAGGCTGGAATAACTTTCATTATAACCTATATATCTAAACGGGTCTAGTGGAAGTGTGTCAGCTGACGCAGCTGGCGCAAGGTGCACGCGCGAGGCATGTGCGACCAACTGCCAAATCGATGCGCGTACCACGATACACGCTAGGAATAGGGCCACTACAACCTGCACGCACGACATTAAAATATCAAACCGTATAAAAAAATAATGTTGCGTTCCATTTTTAAAACTAACTTAAACGGTAAATAAAAGAAAAAGTTAAATCCAGCTGTTCTAAAAACAAATCATGCTTCCAGGTCATGCAACCTGACAGTGAGCGACGTGACAATTGTTAGTTTCCTACACGTTTACAACCCTTTGTGGGTCTTGGCCTCTAAACGATCTTTTGCCATTTCGCTCTGTCACTAGCCTCCTTTCGCCAAGATGTATTCTTTCCTATCCTCTTCAAATCTTCCTCGACACAATCTATCTAGCGTTTCCTGGGTCTTTTTTGAATCAGAGTCCACTTGGACATGACTCTGACGGCTCTGATATCGCCCATTAATTCCAGCTGACCTGCGCAAACACAAAATATACTTCCGTAAACATCAGAAAATATTCTGATCTCGCCAAAATCTAGCGCGAATTATCCAGAAACCAAATTTCCATGTAAATTAATGATCTAAATAGAGTTGGCCCTTCAAAAGTAGCGCTGGCACAATGAAACCTAAAATGGGAAAACCCAGACAGAATGGAACGAGTTGTGGGGTATTGGCGAGTAGCAAAACTAATTGCCCCGTCCTACCCCAACTTGCAAAAAGAAGCTGTTTTATATGCTGGAGAACGTAGGATGTAAGAGTGCTACTTACAAAGAAAAGTCTAGTTATCAGAAGAATAGTATGGCAGAGAGAGCTAAATTTATTTTTCAACACACTTGCTCATAAAGTGGCTCTAATTTCACCGCAATTAGGCACATAATGACACCTGTTATCAAACTGTGACTTTTTCATTACTATTATTCACAAGTGAGATAAAGAGTTTTTTTTTAATTTATTGGTTGCAACAAAGCAACTCTTTGTTCTTAAAAAAGTTTCGATACAAAAAAGATCGTGCTAAATAGTACAAATGCAACACATTTCATGCAACTTCGTATTTAAATAGATAATTTCAACTTGTACGTGTTTAATAAATAAAACTTTCACTTAAATATAACTTTTGTTTTTGTCTGTAATAAAGAAAACTTGAAATTCCCCATTTTGTACGTGGCTAAAACGCTATCCGCGAAAAGCCAAAAAAAAGATAACTCATTATTTTTAGTCTATGGCCGATCGCCATTGTTAGATGCGCGCGCATAGGCAACTGATTAATTTTGCCCGCCGTTGCGAAAAAAAATTCACAACCCGTTTTCACTGTTGGAAATGATTTTTTAGTATTATTTTCTTCACAAGTGTGTTGAAAAACGTCGTATGATACACGTGTGTATTGATGATTACCGTCCTCGGCTCTCTTAAGACCCTCACCTAACGGCTCGGGTCTCAATGGCGCCTCAGCGGTAATCACCAACTTTACACACTTGTACCATAATGTACTATTACATCACGTCTCGGATCGATTAAATTTTCACATGACAACTTATACAGAAGAAAGAAAAATGAAAAATTGTTTATTTGCGCCTGGCACGACGCATACCATAAAAAGAACAAAAAAACGTAAATGCAATCATTACAAAGTATGCGTCACAACCACGCAAAACGGTCATCGCTCAGCATAATGCTGGGACTCGTGTGCGAGACAGAGCCACGGCGCTGGTTTTCAGTGATAGCCGGTGTCAACTCTTTGATAATCTATGCAGAAAAAGCAAGAAATAAGGGTATGTAGGATTCATGATCGAACTAAGCGAATTTGCATATCGTTCATATTAAGCACGGATCTTAGTCCGCCAGTGATAAGAAAAGCCAGAGAATCGGGCAAGTCGTGAGAGTGGCAACCCTAGCTAGAGCACGCACTGTCTCTATGTCGCGTTAAATTAGCCGCAATGTGCGATTGCAAGGTCGGCAGATACAGATCTGGTGAAATAGGGCTTAAAGAGCCCAGCCAGTACTTTTTTATTTCCAATGATTTATTATTAATTCGACGCTGGCATTCTCGTTAAGATGCAAAAATGTTACGTTTTTTATTAAAATAAATTCTTTTTTTTAAATTTCAACGCTACCTTCTTGTTTATTTTTTTTTAAATATGATGCTGGTATTCTCGGAGGCTTGAACATTTATATTGTGTAAAATGTTATCTTGTATCGGGTAATTACATAATGCAAAATTGTAATGATGTTAAAATAGGTTTTTTCACGCTGTTCTTATTTAATTAGCTGACGTGTAATGATGGTAAATGGAGATGCTATGAAACACCTGAATAAGTGTAAATACGTCTATTTATATCGCTAAGAAACACCATAAGCAAACAACCTTGTTATATCCTTTGCGATGGACGAAAAACCTTTGAGATTAGTCAATAAAAAATAATAAATAATCTAACAAATTGCCCTAATCTCACTAATATTATAAATGAGAAAGTTTGGATGGATGTTTGTTACTCAATCACGCCAGAACGGCTGAACGGATCTGGATGAAAATTGGCACAGATATAGATTATAGTCAGGAATAGTTCATAGGATACTTTGCATCCCGGGATAATGTTCGACATTCACGCGGGCGAACCCGTTGGCAGATGCTAGTATCTACTAAAATTAATTCGTCTTGACACTTAGGCCCCTTATTGACGGCGCGAAGCGATGCGAGTTATTCTTATATCACAACGATAAGCAATTTTTACTAAGCGATATTGCAGGTATGTTCACATGGAAGCAATACGATGCAAATCGACCGATTAGAGAAAGAAAATTTCATAAAAATACGTGCAAGATATCGCCTATCGCACATATTAATCGGCACAATTTAAATTGCGCCGCGCCATTAGCCGGGCGAGCACGGCCTCTGTGATAGGCTTGACTCACGCATTTTATTAATGTTTTTGCTCCCAAACAAAATTGTGATAAAAATGTGTGACTCAAGCCTGTCACAGTAGGCCGTGCTCGCCCGCCAGGAAAGAGACTAACAACATCTTTTCAAAGTAATCGTAAGCGATATCTGGCGATATCCATCGGATTAACTTTGACATTTAGAAGAATGTTCGTTCATTCATTCTTTACATTACACTGTATTTCATAAAAATCCGTCTACAGTATAACTATTTAAATAAATGTAATAATAATAATAATTAATCAATCCAATAAAATATCAGAAAAATACAAGAAACCGGTTAGCGTTGTCACTGACAAACGTCAACAAAACAATTTCTACTATGGAAAAGTTTAAGGAAAGATAAATAATGTTGACGAGAGCAGCTGCCTGTCGCGCACGCCTTCCACCCCCGGACTCGTCGCTCAGCTCCGCCTCGCCGCCGCCGGACCTCGGATCGCCAGTGTCATCAGCGGCTGCAGTTGCGTCGAGCTCGAGCGACGAGTATTTTTCCCCGCCGACGTCGCCAACACCTGTACGTCGGCAGGGGAGAGGCCGGCCACCGAGGAGCTTGGGATCTAGGGGCCAACCGGCCCCGAGCCGGGTCCCCGCTGCCGGTGGTTGTGTGCAGCGCATGAGATGGACTCAAGGTATGAATGAGAACGTCATGCGCTCATATAACGGGTCTACAGAGGGGGGAACTAACCTCACTGCGTACCGTGTTAGGATGCTGTCTCTGTTTCGGGACCTAGAACCAACCATTAACGTCTCGGCCCAACGATTGTCGGATCAGGTGCGGGTCATCCAGCGTAATCACAGGTTGGATGACGCCGCACTTGATAGGCTGCGCTCAGAAGTGCTGAGCAACCAAATCGTCTCAACCCCGACACTGACCGCGGCACCGCCAGCCACTATTGTGATCCCGCCGCGGTCCAATCCTGTTAACGATGTGGCAGATGATAGGGTTGCCACAGTAAGTAGCCAGTGCAATGAAAGATTGAGGAGCGCACTGGAGGATGCGCTTCGCGAGTATAGGTCAACACCGACTGATCTTAGGCCCCGATTACCACGCTTGCCTATGCACAAGAAGAATAGGGCGCTGGTGTGTGCCTTGGACTCGCTGCTTAAGAACATCTTTGAAAGCAGCGAGAACCTTGTTGAAACGCACTCGATCCTGTATTGTGGGGCTGTTGCGGCATGTCGTTTGGCCAATGTTAAGTTCCCAAACGAGGCTATTCGGCCAAAGCCTGCCGTGCCAGCCTGGCAGTGCAGGATCGAACGGCGTATCGATGGGTCCAGGGTACTCATCGCCAAACTATGCTGTTTCAGGGAGGGCAATACACGACCACGTGTGATGCGCTTCGTGAGGCGGGCATTTTCGGGGACTGGAATCAACCCTCGAGAATATATGTCACATGTCACGCAGCGCATCGACTTCCTGAAGCAGAAAGTTTGTGCATGGGCCAGCCGTATTCGGCGGTATAAGCGGCGGGTTGACCGCTACTCGCAGAATCGCATGTTCCAGAGTGATGAGAGGTGGGTATATAGAACTTGGGAGCAACCTGAACAAATTGTGACTGACGTGTGCCACCCGGATGATGTCGCCACGAGTACATTCTGGCGAAGCATCTGGTCGGTCTCCGTCTGTCACACTGAGGGTGGCTGGATGCGTGATGTCGAGCGCGTGTGTGAAGCTATACCAGAAATGGAAAAAGTCATCATTAGTCCATCGGATGTAGCCAAAGCAGTTCGTCCGCTACCGAACTGGAAGTCTCCGGGACCGGACGGACTGCATAACTTCTGGTTAAAATGGTATAGCAGCTCACACGCGTTTCTGGCATCTTAATTCCAGTCATGTTTAGAGTCTGGGTCGCTTCCGCAGTTTTTAACTACAGGCGTTACCCACCTGCTCCATAAGACAGGTAGTTCCGCGGAACCCATGAATTATAGACCAATTACTTGCTTATCAACGGTTTATAAACTTCTTACATCCATCCTGAGAGTAAAAATTGATAAACACATTGAAGATAACTCAATAATGTCTACCTCTCAGAATGGATGTAGGAATGGGTCCCGCGGCACTAAGGAGCTACTCCTCATTGACATGGCCATAAGCCAGCAGGTTCGACGTTCCCGCAAAGATCTGTCGACATGCTGGATAGACTACAAGAAGGCCTACGACTCTGTGCCACATACATGGCTGATGAGGGTGCTGGAGTTGTACAAAATAGATGCAACTCTATGCACCTTCCTTGAGTTATGTATGGGGCAATGGAAGACAGTCCTTCGATATCCAGGATGTCGACCGATTCGGGGGGATGATGAGCCTGTATGGATTAAGCGGGGGATTTTTCAGGGCGACAGTTTGAGTCCACTTTGGTTCTGCTTAGCCCTGAATCCTCTAAGTACACTTCTGGAGGATTCAGGACTAGGCTATCGGTTAAGAAGAGGTGGTCAGGTCATATCTCACCTCCTTTACATGGATGATCTGAAACTCTTTACCCCCAATAAATTCCAACTGACGGAGCTACTGAAGGTAACTGAAACCTTCAGTAACTCCATCAGGATGGAATTTGGTGTGGACAAATGTGCAGTCATGCATGTAAAGCAAGGGGAGATTATGGAATCCGAGGGAATTCAACTCTCTGATTCCATACACCTTAGACAACTCTCCTCGACCGAAACATACAAGTATTTGGGTATGTCGGAAGCGTTGGGCATCAACAGTACTGACATGAAGCAACTGCTGAAGGAGCGTTTCTTTGGCCGCCTGAAAAAGGTATTAAATAGCCTTTTGTCGGGCGGAAATAAGGTGCGCGCCTTCAACAGTTGGGTCATGCCGGTTTTTATGTACTCTTTCGGCACACTCAAATGGACTCAGACCGAGCTCGACGCCCTCGATAGGAGGGTCCGGACACTGCTGACCGCAAACCGGATGCATCACCCACGATCATCGGTGATGAGACTGTACATCCCGCGGAAGTGTGGGGGTCGCGGCTTTTTAAACGCCAAGACTCTTCACGGCCGCGAGGTGTGCAGCCTCAGGGAATACTTTTTAAAAGCTGAAGTGGGTATGCACCGGGATGTGGTCGCAGTGGACAAGGGCCTCACCCCGTTGTCCATGGCTAAAGAGAACTGGCGCAAGCCTGTAATACTATCGACCGATCAACGCAAAGAGATATGGCAAGGCAAGGAGCTACACGGGCGCTTCTATCGGGCTCTCCATGGGCCCGATGTAGATTTCCCAGCGTCCGTATCCTGGCTACGTTTCGGCGACCTTTTCGGGGAAACTGAGGGCTTTGTCTGTGCAATTATGGACGAAGTTATCCTGACGAATAACTACCGGAGACATATAATGAAGGACGGGACGGTTGACATATGTCGGGCATGCCACCGTCCGGGTGAATCCATCGGACATATTATCTCTGGTTGTTCTCGTTTGGCTAACGGCGAGTACTTGCACAGGCATAACCAAGTGGCCAGGATTATTCACCAGCAACTTGCATTGAAGTACAATCTAGTGGAATCGGAGGTACCGTATTACAAGTATGTGCCCGACCCAGTTCTCGAAAATGACCATGTCACGTTGTACTGGGATCGGTCTATCATCACTGATAGGACTATTGTTGCCAATAAGCCGGATATAGTGGTGATAGACCGATTAGCGCGCCGCACAATGATAATCGATGTCACCATCCCGCATGACGAGAACCTCGTGAAAGCTGAGAAAGAGAAACAAATCAAGTATCTCGACTTAGCACACGAGGTTGTCGACATGTGGAATGTGGACTCGGCGATCATTGTGCCGATTGTCGTTACGGCCAACGGCCTGATGGCCAAGAGCCTCGACGACCATCTGTCGAGGCTGTCATTGGGCGGTTGGATCAAGGGTCTGATACAGAAGGCAGTACTCCTCGATACGGCTCGTATTGTGAGGAGGTTCCTGTCTCTGGAGCCCTAACCACCGGTAGCTTGGACCCTGTTCCCGATACCGGTTGGCCTCTATTTTTTATATTTTTAAATGTTTTTAAGTTTTCTTTTTTTAATTATTTAAAAATGTATTAAATAAGAATATAAATCAATAAACGAAATAATAATTAATTAATTATATTAAATGTAATACTGCCTTATTAAAAACGATTATATTTAGTTGCAATTTAGCCCTCAGTAATGCTACTACTACCTACCTGTATTGCCATCAAAATTATTTAAATTCAATTAATTGAATCTACTAACCTAACCCTTTCTAATAAGTCGTTAAATAGATGTCTGTTGCATTTGAATAATTCTAATTCTAACATCATTAGATGGCGTGTAGATAATTCAAGTTACGCAAGAAATTAGAACGAAACTGAAATAATAGTAACATTTGCACTGACATTTGGAGAATTCACCAGACAATAATTAGCGACCTGGAAGTAAGTACCATTTACACGATACACATCATGACAAAAAGGTTGACCTATTAATGCCCGTTATTATTGTAATGGGACCATAGACAAATGTAATACTGCCAAGGTGTGACGCAACTGTCGTTCAGTTACAGGTGGCCCCGTCAGGTGGAACCCACCCCTAAACGAAGGCAAATATACCATTGCACCTCAGGATAAATGTTCACCACATTGCCGACACTCGCAAACCGCGAACACCAACTGCAAATACACATTTGTAGAGCCTTTGTTAAAGAAAGCACCTTTTAAAAACATTTGCCACATATTAAGGTCACGTGACAATAAATTTGTAATTAAAATTAAAGTAACGATTGTATTTAATTTACGACGGCACTGCCATATATTCAATGTACTCTGTGGGCGCTGCACCGCGCCACAGATAATATAATAGGTACTACAGTAACCGCGCGTTTCTCGTGCGGTATCGATCAATGTCAGTCAAAATGTGTTAATACGTCCCGCCAAATGATAATCACTTGATAAATTTATAGTTTTTTACCAATAGTACAACGTCCTTCGCTATGTTTCCGTTAATTCGTCACCTGCGAAACTAAAAAAGATAAACAATGGCCACTGGACGTTTGGAACGCGTTTAAAGCAGAATAATCGTAAATAACGTCGAATTAAGTCAGTGGGTAAGTAATGTAATTCTTGTCTGCCTATATGTGTTTTATCACATACGTAACTCTAGATAAAATATATAAGGCCGCGGTATATTATTTGTCTCAAACTACATTGTATTTTATTCGAGCAGTCAACTTTTTATTGCTCTTTCTATTTATGGAAGTGTCACTAAAGTACAGAGAAGGAGCTTCAAAAATATGTGAACAATATAACCACCCTACTACACCTTTGATACATCAGCACTTAAAAAAAACATCTGTTTCTTAATTAAATAAATTCAGGAAATGTCTACATGAGCCTTTAAAATTACTCCACAATCGTCGAAGAAGGTTGTATATCAATATTCATCCTGTCTTTTTTTTAATTACGCACCACAAAGGCCGCATGCTCTTCTGCCGGGTGGCGGGCTCTCTCGGTAATGGCTCGCTAGGCAGTATGGCCAGGTGTCAAAGGCGAGTGTTTCACGAAAAAGGTAAAAAAACGTCAAAAAGATCATTTGGCTAAAAAATCTGTGCAGGTGCTTGTCCGAACGTGGTCAGGCGAAAAGACAGCTGATCGTAAAAACTGAATTAAGGGAAGCATTAGCGATCGATTTTTTATTGATATAAAGATGGAAGGATGGGTTGCAGATTGCATGGGCGCATGCCAAATTAATTTAGGGGTTTCCGAAACTATGGAGGCCTTTTTCAAGGTGTTTATTATAAGCTGAATATAGAATTCTACGGCAACGTCGTAATTGACGTGACGAATTGACCTTTCTAATTTATGGTCACTGACCTCTATCATACTAGTACGCTGGACTACATATTATCGATGACAAAATGAAGACATTTGATTTTCGCCATTTTGGCGCTGATAGCAACGTGACTTAACGTGAGAGTACATTGAACTAATATTAGAGATGGGACACAGCTTTCGTTAAAAAAATACTTTTATAGGCTTTAACGATCGTGAGAATAATTAAATACGTAAGAGAAAAAACATCCCATTTATTTTTATTATGATTCATTTTTAAGTAATAGAATAATTGCTGTAAAGGTTAACTGAAAAATATTTTAATTCAGATTGCAAGCTATAAACTAGTGGTGCTAGTTAAGTTATAGCGCATTAGTGTCACATCAGTGAGATTTAAATATGGGGATAGGCTAACAACTTATCCTTAAAACTAGTATATTTTAGCAAGTATCTCCTCGCTCAAGTACACTAGTTAGATTAATACTTACAATCGTTCAGATTCAATCGGTTGGCGCTCATCGGATTCGTGAAGGGATGATTATGTATTGTACAACGGTTATGTTCTCACAGATAGACAATCAATGCGCGCAGATGAACTTTTTCTTACTCTTTGAAATTTACACAAACAAGGCCGCCCTCCCGCCTCCGCGGTGACGCAACGTCACGAGATACAATAAATTGATAAAATATAATTAAATTAAGCGTGTTTTCAACTTACTGTTGAAAACTCATTCCTTGAATTTTATTTATATTTCTCGAGTTGTTTGAACAGTATCTCAATACACACGAAGGCATTTTATAAGAAACAAAACTAAGTACTCAAACGTGTCACGTTGCAGCGAGCGCTTGCCACAGACTAAGTGAGTTGGGGTACGCGCGCTCTAACGCGTGTTACAAAAAATTGAGTTGAGGAGTCTCCTCTAGTACGTAGTATATTTAACTCAATGCTCAGAAACGTGGTGATTGGTACAAGAGTGAGGCCTGTGCTCAGCGGTTGGCGAAGTCAGGCTGTGGATGAACATGATGATGATTCCAGAATTTAGTATTACACATTGCTTTTGAACATATTATTACTGATTATTAGGCATTCATAAAACATTCATCACCAATACCAATATGAGATATTTAGTTTCAACATACTACGAGAAGTCAATACAGTAGATGAGTGATACGCCTTGCGAAGTGTACTATTTTTATATTAGTGTAATTTAAAAATATCACTAATACTGATATATTAGTTACAATATTATAATATTTCCAGGCGAATATATTAGTATTACCTAATTTTGTGAAATATCGGTAATAACCTATCTCTAAATGTGTCAATTTTAGTTCCTAATACGCTCGAGCGGGGCGCTTTGAATCAGCACAAAAATGAACTGTCATTTCATATAGTATGTTTAGTCCAGTGTACTTGTATGATAGAGGTCAGTGTTTATGGTAGATAAAACACTTCGAAAATGCATTTAGAATTTCAGTAAGTGGAAAAAGTTATATTCCTGCACTCCAATTGCGTAACACACTTTCAATCACAAGATTTTTCAAGAAAATGTGTAAAGAATGCAATGATTGATGTTGAATTTCGAAATGAAAGGCGTTGCAATTAATTGTACCGACCACTCAGGTATAGTTATTTGTTAAAGGTCGAACTAAAGATGTACATGTTTAGTTCGACCTTTAATAAATTACTATTATTATTTTAAATATAAATTATATTATAAATAGTACCTATATAAATAGGACTCAGAATTCTCATTTCTATTTTCTCAAGTAATTATTATGTTGATCACACTGACTGTTATTAATGAGTATCTGCTCTTGTACAAGCTTAGTTAGATGTCCAGTTTATTTTTTGTAAGATAGTAACTAATATGTATAAAATACAACGTTAAAAAAGTAAGGAATAAAATTTTCTTACAAGATCGTCATTCAAAAATGAGAAATTGCTCGCCATTTAAGAAAAATGCTTCGAATAAGTATGTCCTACTGCCAACAACCAACAGCATACCTATTTACTATTATTTGCCATGGCTTTAAAAAAAAAACTACGTACTTATAAAGAGAAATGTGGCATTTAACATTTTGTATTCAACAATTATTGATACCAATTTAATAACATAAAATATTGCATTCATTACCGAACAAATTGCGACACTTATCGCAGTATTTGGAATATTTAAATTCCACGATAATCATGGCGGCGATGTATGAATGAGTTTTTTTTTTTATGTGTAAAAGTTATCGGCCAGTATCACGATACAGCTGCCCGCTTCCGCCATTTTATGTGACCTTGTACCATTCCTTCCATTTATAAAAAAAAGTTATTTATAATTTTGACTGCGTGTGGGTTCCGCAAAACCACTTCAATTGGTGATTTGGGGTTTAAGTAATAAATCATTTTCACCACTGGTAGATTGGCTACCAGAAGTTAACCCAACATGGTTGGCTAGGAAAAGGTTACTTCCGGTTACTGGGACAAAATAATAATTAAATGCAAGTGATGACTCATCTAAATACAGCAAATAATAGCGATACTTGTCGTTCCAGAAGCCGAGCATTATTAATCTATTCTGTTCGCTAAGCCTTCCTGGAACGTTTGGCCACTGGGATAAATTAATTATAATTAAAACTGATTATAATCTAAAAAACTGAATATAAAAAAACCTTGACTTCTAGGTTTCAACTGAAATGATTACGGGCCCCTATAAATTGATAAAAAGGTGCGTTCGGACCGCGTGGATCTTTTTAATTTTGGAACGCGTGTAAGCTATTTGTCATTTATTCGTTCTTTTGGCGCGAAATAAATTATAAAGTAAAATGTTGACGAATATTTCACAGTTTTATTAGTTTTATTACATGTACGGGAGATAAATTAATTTGTAATCATTGGCATTTACAAAAATAATCTGATAATCAAGGAATTTTAAATGTCAACTAATCTATAAAATTTCGCATCGTAAAGATGGATAGTATAATGAAATACATATTTTTAAGTTCCTGGGGGCTTAGAAACATGTCAGCACCTGCTGTCATTGATACCAAGGTGGATCCTGTCTATATTGGATATTTCACCACTGTGAGAAAGAAAAGTAAGTTTTAGTGTTTGGCCCTTGCAAAGAATAGTCCAAAAAGCCCTTTCTGGATGAAGTACATTATGCGCCAAGTGACTGTAATCAAAAGTACCTACAATCAATAACATTCACACACAATACGAATACGCTACTATATTAACCTTCTACTACATATTTGAAAAGAAAGCATCTATCTCGTTTCCCAGCCATTACGCTGCAGAAAGTCCATTCACAAAACGGAATCGCAAATAATGCGCAGTAGGTAGATACCACCTACTATGTAGTCAGCGAGTAAGAAGCTCAATTAATAATACAATTAATCAGAGAAGACAAATACAGTAGGTAAGTACCTGCGAATTTACATAACGTCAATTGTTTGAAATAAATCAACCGGCTATTTAAGAGTGCGTTAGGCCAGTTGCACACCACAAGACGCGAGACGCATGTCACAGTGCATTCTGTCGGCAAAAGCGCGCGCGGCGCCGCCGTGGCGCCTTTTCGCATTACTGTAGTCGCGACTGCAAGAAGTGGCGCTTGATAATTGAAAAACAATGTATCATGGGATTTTAACGCGATGATTTCGATTGTTTATTTACCTATTTCACCCGACGTTTCGGCCGTGTTGCAACGACCGTGGTCCCGGGTAAGACTGGTGTCTCGGTGTACTGGCTCCGTTGAGGCAGAAAATTCTTTCTCTACCCTCACATTTCTACACACAACACTGACCGTGTCCTTATTCTGTAAGTTCGCCGATTGCACAAAACGAGGTAATGTTGCTGAAAGGGTCAAAAAACATATCACCGCTGTAAAAAACCAGCAGGTCAATAAGTCGGCGATTGCAGAACACCTATTAGAAGGCGGCAGCAATTACTGGATCGAATTTCATCGTCCACAAGTCCTCTCCACGGAATGCCACTTCTATTCAAGAATTGTGCGTGAAGCGATTAAAATTAAAAACAACAAAAAGTTCAATCGAGATGACGGTTACAAATTATCGGCGGCGTGGAATCCAGTTATTGAAAAAACATTGCCCCGTTTTGTGCAGTCGGCGAACTTACAGAATAAGGACACGTTCAGTGTTGTGTCACAGATAATATAATACTACAGTAGTTGTGTGTAGAAATGTGAGCGACAACGGAGACAGTACACCGAGACACCAGTCTACCCGGGACCACGATCGTTGCAACACGGCCGAAACGTCGGGTGAACTAGGTAAATAATATATTGTTTTTCAAGTGGCGCTTAACTTTTCATAAACATTCTTGTTCCAGTTTCTGAACCGAAAATCATCGTAAAATTAATGTTGCAAATGCACGTGATTGGACGAATGACTATGTTCAGCAACCAATCGTATCAGACGCAAGCGTTTGATTTGCGCATTCCTCTTATTTATTTATTAAACAAGGAACACCAACGATCCATTTACAAATTAATATCAGAAAATAACATTCAGAAAAGATCCTATGTAAGCAAGTCACTTACAGGTATGCACATCATTGTATTCTTCTGACAAAGGCGCTGGAAATGCTCCCAAAAAGTGTTTACAAATTGTACGCAGTTTGCGGAATTGTGATTTCGTATCCGCAGAAACACCGACAACCACCAACAGAACTTTTATTTATCTTTATTTATTTTAAGGAGCTTTATCTTCATTTCAGCCGAAATATGTCCACTGCTGAAAAAAGGCCTTCACCAAGCGTCGCCACACTAACAGGTCCCGTGGGATCCTCGCAACCCTCATCAGGTCATCCTAGGTGGATGACCTCGTGGAGGAGGCCTTCCAACACAACGTCTTCCAGTTCGCGGTCGCCATTCCAGTACTTTTCGGCCCCACTTAGTGATGCCGTCACCCCCATAAAAGAAAACATTCAACAACTAGTTTTAAACAATGATTAATTAACAGTTACTAATATATACTATACCTACATAAAACACTATCTAATACTAAACTACTAGTACACCTACAAAATCTTAATGGGTTAAAGGTCGACCCACAAATATCATGGCCGTGCCCGGGACGTGACAGGGCCGGGTCCAATCATTGAAGTTTCGTCAGTGACCCGTGCACGAACGTGTGTGAACGAGTTCATACAAAATGTACGCACCGATATTTTTTTGTGCCCCTGACAGGGCACGTTCCGTCCACGTCCTGGGCACGCCCCTGATATGTGTGGATAGACCTTTAGTCCGCTAAATATTTTGTAACATTTTCAGCAGACACACACACCTATGCTCAGTCCCTCTTCAACTATCGACAAAACATCTTAGCCTCCTCCGACAAAGAGATCGCTAGGATGCTGTTGCATCACAACGGAGACGCCCTCGCGCCCCTAGCCACTGTAGGAGACGCCCGGAGCGTCGGGAGTCGCAAGCCGATTTCCGGCCACCATAGGCGCGGGCTTGTGTACGGCGAGTAATAGGTAGCTCACCATCATAAGGACCAGGCCCGAGTCGACGGCGCGTAGTGTTCCACGCGCGCCTCAAAGAGATGTCAGCAAAAACTGACGGGATCCGTTAGTGCCGATGCCTGTCTGGGTCACGGATAAATTTGAAAGAGAGTTACCGCGACCCTGGCACAAGCAACTGAAGGAACACGGGTGGATTTTAGTTAGTAAAAGTCTGACACCCCTCACGCTTCACTCAGAGCGTGAGAAGTCATTGGCTGATTTTCCAGCCAACAAAAAGGATTCTGTTGCATTACTCTCACTTTATGTCATCCAGCTTGTCTTTCTAGTATGTTCCGGTCACATTTCATCAACAAGTGATAAATATTTTCAAACACTCCACAAACTTCTTTTTGAGAATTTTACATACTTTAGTTACAAGACCATTTCTTAATAAGGAGCTATTTCCCTAAGCATATCTTTAATTTTCAACCATAGTAATGATAGCTACAAACTGGGAGACTTTAACCGGCTGTGTGCCGTAATTACCGAAACAATTAAAAAGCCATTGTGTCTCGCGTGGATCCACGTTATAGGCACTCAAGGAGGTAACGTCGAGATTGAATAGGTTACTTCTAGGCAAGCGTGCTTCACCGTCGACCACATCATCGCTTACTATTAGGTGAGATAGTTAATTAATTAATTAATTATTAAGCGCGAGCAAAAAGAAAATACGTCTGCCAACAGAAGTTAAAACTTAAACGTCACATTAGCATGTTGATGACACGAACCCATAAGTTTTTCATCAACCTAAAATCAAAGTTTTCATTTCATAAACAACTAGAGGACGCCTCGCGGTTTCACCCGCGTAGTTCCCGTTCCCGTGGGAATACAGGGATAAAAAGTAGCCTATGTCACCCCGGGATAGAGTAGCTTCCCAACGGTGAAAGAATTTTTGAAATCGGTCCAGTAGTTTTGGAGCCTATTCGGTACAAACAAACAAAAAAATCTTTCCTCTTTATAATATTGGTTTAGATAAATACAGTGGGCAATACTTGTGAAGTGCAGTGTCCGGCGCGTGCTAATCGGTGACGAATCTGTGAAATTGGCTCGTCGCGGCCGCCCGCGCCACTCCATCTCGCTAGATACACCTCCGAAGCTCTGTGTGGCGCAAGCCTTACGCTCAAAGCGGAGATGAGGAATCTGGCCCCCCTAGCCAAGTTACAAACATTTCGTTTCGAATCTCTTTCTACAATCGTTAACGCCTTCTATTTGTATGGTCTGACCACGTGACTTAACGTTCAGATGTGTCATTCCCATACATTTATTCGTGTTCTACTAGCGTTATCGATTGTAGATTGTCAACTTGGCTACAAGTGCTGGGTAAAACAAAATCGGCACGGTACTTAACGGGTTAAACATAGCTATTGCGTCTATCAATTAATTCAAGGACACAGTACCTGATCTGCTGTTGAGAAAAGTTAGTCAAAATCAAAGTTATTGTTTTGCAATATTTACAATCAATCGTCTTGTGCAGCTCAAACTAAAGATAATTTTCTTCTTTGAGAAAGTCTGTCACATTTTATTGTAACCTCTAGGCTAACTATGTAAAGCTGCAAACAATCAATTAAACATCCAAGCCAAAGTAAAAAAAAACTTTTACATAAAAATACAACCGACTTCCAAATAAAAACACTATAGACGTCACTATCTAAGAAGAGTTAAATACTACTTTACCGATACACTAGGGCCGCGAGAGTCATTCGCAAGCATCAAGCTTAATTATTATTAAGCATTTTTACATCTGTCGTAACGGGCCTTTTCTTATTTGACAACATTACAAAGTGAAAAATAACTTCAATTTCGGAAGTTGGTGTTCCTGTTTTTGTTTCTTCGTTTTTATTTGGAAGTCGGTTGTATTGTTTTGTAATTTTTTTTTTATCTTTTTGTTTGTGGTATATAATGTACCAGTTCTATAGGCTAGGTATACCTATTAATGCCCAAAGTGATGCCAGAATAGATTAACCCAATAAAATGAAACTTAAAAAAACCGGTGGTATGAGAGTATACCAGGGAGAACTGTTCACACCTGCGTACCCCTTTAGAGCATACCAGTGTAATATTATGTTATAAAATGGTGTAAATAATATACATACATGCGATTGCATCTATCCCGTGTGATTTGCCGTACTTTATTAAAGAGTTCTGACGTATTATCTCCCTTTTTCTTCATGATATCTTGATGAAATAAATGGGACCACATGACAAGCACCAGCTTCCAAATAAAAAAAGAATGATCAAAATGTTTGAAGGTTCACCTAGTAAAAGTACTGAAGTAACACACATTAAAAAAAAATACAGTCGAATTGATAACGTCCTACTTTTTGAGAAGTCTTCTGGGAATTATAAGAGCACATTTCCTTATTCCCGCTGTCGCTTTTACCTTGGGCCTTCACCAGCTTCCGTATCGCACGTCCGTTTGTATTAGATACACGTTTCATTGCTTAGAAAACTATTCTGATAAAAGGTTTGTCTTAACTACCCACTAAGGACTTAGTAATCAACCATTCAAGACCTAAGTGATCAGATAAACGCCTACAGCATTCTTTTTCTCAAATCTTCCTAGTTAAACTATTAACAGTTTGAGTGCCTGAAACGTGGATTCAAGCGTTACACAATGGCTTTTTAATTATTTCGGTAATTACGGCATTGAAACGGTATTAACCGGTTCAATGCAACTCTAGTATTTTCTATAAAAAAATTGGCTGACACCGCAATTTTGATATTTGCTTAATTTTTAACAGTCTATGGCTAGACCTTATTGTAGCTAACTTAAAATCAATTTAAAAAGGTGTCAATTATGGAAAGAAAACTAATAACATACATATTATACTTCATGATCTATACTAATATTATAAAGAGGAAAGATTTGTATTTTATATATTTTTATGTAATGAATAAACTTTTAAAACTACTGAATCGATTACAAAAAAATTTCACCTTTTGGAAGCTACACTATCCCCGGGTGACATAGGCTACTTTTATCCCTGTATTCCTACGGGAACGAAAACTACGAGGGTGAAACCTATTTAATGTTTTCTCGTTTTAGTAAAAAAATCGCATTCAAACAGTCGCCTCTTCCATCCAAACTTTCCTTGAGCTGTTCATTCCCCGCTCCGCTATACTCCCCGCTCTCGCTTATGACTCACACGTGCGTCTGCCACCGCGTCTTGCCCATTAGACGCGCGTATTATTGCGGCAAGCGGGGCGGCGGGCGCGGCGGCGGCATCGTCGGGCGCCGTACACTGTCAATAGCTTCTACCCTTCTTACTGCACAGATCACACCAATATACCACTTAAAATTAAAAATTGCCATATGAACAATATATGAATAATATCTTATATACCAAGTGATTAATACGGCATTATTCATAATGCTTGGGCAATTTCAAAATGCCCAATATGAGTAGACAATAGGATAAAAACTATTGCAATAATTAAATTGACCGCGCTTTCTGAATAATGCCCATCACTTATTAAGCCGAGTAATAAAAAGCTTTGTTTTTTTATTTTTATTTTAATGTTGACATTGGTTTTAATATAGAATAGGTAAGTAAGATTATTATTTAAGCTGGTACCCCGATAAATGGACTCCTATTTGACTGCAAAGCCTAAAGTAACCTAACATTTATTTATTAATTTATTTAACATGGAAGGAGTCGAGTGCTTCGAACCTATTTTTTTTTTTTTTTTTTTAAATAATACCCACCCATTGGGGGAATGGGGGGCTATGTGGGACTCCCGCATCGTCTGAATGGAGGAGGACTGGGAAACCGGCACAGCCTTTACGTCCAGTCCTCCGCCGACGACCGCCCGCCTTTTAGGGCAGGCCCTTCACGCCCCTCCAATGGAGGGGCCCGGGAACGATCGCGAGTGCTCGGCCATTCCCGCCCGCAAGGGTGGTGACTAGTGCAATGCAGGCTAAGGCGGCCCCCACGCCCGTCGCCCGCTAGTCACCACCAGGAGGTGGGAGGAAACGATCGTACGACCGCCCCCTTCCACCCCCTCTCCGCCACCCCCCTTTGCGACTTGGCGTCCTCGCAAAAGGGGGACAACCGCCGCCCAGGACCCCCCACCCCCCAGCATGGAATTCACCACACCGGGAAGCGAGAGGTCCCGCCCGACATCTCCTCAGGGCACGGCGCAGCTACGCCCCCGCTGGGCACACCTAGACGGTGTGCTGCGCCGTACCCTCCACCGCGCTGGACCTTACGGTCCCCACCGTTGCGGCATCTGGCCCGCGAAGGTCAGATGCCGCCTTCCGCGTCTGCGGCGGCGCGTCGAGACCGACGCTCCGCCGCCTCCTCCTTCCATCGACTTGTCCCTGCCGACCATCCCACGCCAAAGGAGGGCCGGCAACGACAAGTCAGCACCACCTCGTGGGCCCACTTCCCGCCCCCGGGCGGCGGCCGCCCCCACCCGCAAGAGAGAGAGAGCCGGGCGCAGAGCCAGGTGCAGAGCGGGCAAAGCCGGATGCAGGTCCGGGCAAAGCAGGGTGCAGAGCTGGTCAGTGCAGGGTGCAGAGCTGGTCAGTGCACTCGGTGAGCTCAAACCGCACGAGCGCCGAGTGCAGAGCCAGGTGCAGAGCGGGCAAAGCCAGGTGCAGAGCGGGCAGAGCCCGGTTGCAGAGCCGGGCAGAGCAGGGTGCAGAGCTGGTCAATGCACCCGGGGAACCCCCCCGCAGGAGTGGGCGGCCCGCCCAGAGGCCCGGAAGTGAGCCCTAGCGCAAACCTACCTAACCTACCCCAGACCTAACTACCCAACCTAGCCCAACCCCTATGTCGCGTCTGGAGTGTCCCCTGCTAATCAGGGGAACACCCAGAGCGACATCCCCCCTCTGTCAGGTATTCGCCACCGCCAACAAGAACCCACGAATGGGAAGTTATTGACGGTGCCCGGGGTGCACCAGCCCAGCGGGTTGCTCTTCCCCCCGGAAGTATCCGAAAGAGACCAGCAACCAACTAGGCCAACGTGGAGGTTACCTGACCCGCACCCCGAGTTCTTCGAACCTAACCTATCCGAGTCGGAGTGCCCCAAGCTCAAGTGCTGGCTTCGCTCGCTCTTTGACTATTTGATTGACCATTATTATCGAATTGCGTAACGGTTGGGCAATTCGATAATAATGGTCATCAAGCAATATTCATACTGAGCAGACAATGTGGTAAATATAGAAGTCTAAGTCAGTATTCATTACATTGCCCGGTTTGATTTGAATAGATTAATAATGGCAGGGCATTATACATAGTGCCCTGATTAACTTGGTCCATGACATATAATATATTACATTGCACTAGGTCCCAAATAAAACTATCCCCTTTGAAATTGGCGTCCTATTTTCTTGTCCTTGGTAAAATTTAACCTGCATTCAATCAGGCACCTCTTTCATAAAAATTTTACTTGATCGGCAGGCTTATTATGTATCTTTTGCAAGAGCAAAACGATAGCGATTTTTGTGCAATAGTAACTCTTCAATACAGAAGTATTAGAGTTACTGGCGGTTATTTTTTTAAATAAGTGCATTTGATAAACAGCGAGCGATTAGCAAACGATTGTGTAGGTCCTACCATACCTACACTGCAGGTAATTCCGACTTTTATGGCATAAAGCGTTTGATTGCTATCGTTTTGCTCTTGCAAAAGATACGTAATAAGCCTGCCGATCATTGTCCGCTCCGCCACACTCACCGCTCCTTGCTTATAACTCACACGTACGCGTGTTGGCCATTAGACTTAGACGCGCTTAGAAGTTAGACGCGCGTATTATTGCGGCACACGTCGTCGGGCGCCGGACGCTGTCCATAGCTTCTACCCTTCTTACTGCACAGGTTTATAGGTCCCACACCTCACACGAATAAAATGTACAGTCAGGGGAATGGAATGTTTGGCGAATTGGCTACATATTATGTACTGGCTTCTGCCTACGGCTTTATCCGCGTTATAAGTTCTTTATCATCCCAAGGGAACACAGTACCGGGATAAAAACTAAGTATTATATGTCCTTCCCGGGGACTCAAACTATCTCCATAGCAAATGTCATCATATACGGTTCAGCGGTTTAATCGTGCAAAGGTCACTGACAGACAGACAGAGTTACTTTCGCATTTATAATTATTAGTATTGATTCCTAGCTTGTCAAGAGAAAGTGTCCTTACAGTAATTAACATAATAGTTCTACTAGAAAGTGCTAAGTTCGACGGTTCACCTCAACGCGCAGCCGTCACTGCATTACATTGGCAGAAATCTGTGTTGCCAAAGAAGTAAAAAAACAAAGATGGGACCCTGCAAACGTACGTGTCATTCTTGTCGGTAGAAGCCAAGTACCGAAAAAACTAACCGGCAATGTCGAAAGACACACGTACAAGTGAAAAGATTACAGACGCCAGCAGTGGGACCTAATAGCCTGAATAGATTAAATACATGTGAAGAATTTGTCAATCTGCTAAACAGTACAAGTTACCTCGATGATTTGCTCATTTCCTTTTTTTTATATTAGTTCCTGACGGAACAGGTTAAGGTCTGAGACCATGCTGCCTAGTCATCAGTTAGTATTTTTCTTGAATTCTTTAGTATGCATTAGAATACGGATGTAATAGATTCTAATGTTTTTTTGTTGTTTTTGGCAGCAAATTTTATCGAGTCAGCCTTCCCAGTAAGCTTTGCGGAGGTAGTCAATACTACAATAAAATTCTCCGCTCCACTATCCCAAGATCGCTTCTGTCAACGAGATCGCTTCACATATTGTCCAGTTGCGTAGACAGTTGAGACACAAAACTACACCAATTTTATATCACAATATCTACTGGGAATCAATTTGCAAATAATATTAACGGCCGCTGAACTAAACTCGAAAAAATCCCGCCAAAAAGTCTCATCGTCAAATCATCATCTCTCAAGGTTATAATTATTATATTTATATCTTGTCAGATGATTTCTACAACGGCTGACCCTGACACCCGGGCTTTTGGTTTTCAAGGCCTCTTTATCTCCTCAGGTAGAATTATAGTAATGACAGCATCAGTCTTGCGAATCCAATTCACCTGCCAAGCCATTAACTCCTATCTTGTTGCGGGGGCTGTTGTTTATTACAAGTTAAAACAGTCTCAATTTTGTGAATATTTACAAGAACTGTCTACCGCATTCAGGTATCTCCAAGGTCACCACTGCAAAATTAATGGCAAGTAATTACTGCCTTAATTACACAAACAACAAATGTCGACGTTACCTTTTACAGACACAGCCAAAACATTATCACGTAGCTCATAAAAATACCTCTTTGATATTCTTAATTAGTTGCATCACCAAATAAGACGACAGAAACACAAATGGAATCTAAATGCTCAGTTTTTCTGAGCCTGCAATAGAATTAAACATACGGGAGTAACCTACAATAAATTCTCAGGCTGCCTTCAAAAGTTTTTTCCTCAAATTCATAATAATTTACTGTAACATCTGTGTCAATTTGTGTTGACACGAATTTGTGTCTGCCAAGGAGCTGACAATAAAAAAATTAAACTAACGACTTACAGCAGGCTGCACATGTGGGTTCCTTTTGCCTCAAAAATTGACAAAGAAAAAATAAACAACTCTATCCCGGAATTCCAGATTCAATATCTCTGCCTCTGTGGTATAAAGTCGAAATTCGAAAATGACGTTTCTTAAATTGGTACTAAATAGTTAACTGTGAATTTTTATTTAAATATTTTGTGTCATTAGTTGAAATATTTCTTTCTTTTAGTTAAAATTGTTTCACCATATTTTAAACTTTAAAAACAGAGACTTAAAGTTTATGCTCCAGCTGTCAAACAGTAAAATATAAGTTGGCAGAACTATTCGCGACCTTTCCCCTCACGACTATTTGTCTACAATTTTATTTGGTGAGACGTCAACATTTATATTTCTTTAGAAACTATTTTCACTTGACGTGTTAACTATAAATAATTACTTTCGGGAAGTTTAATTGAGTGGCAGATGTGCAAACCTTAATTTAAGCTGGATTCATTAGTTTTCTTGCGACTTAATGATTGTAAATTATACTTATTAGGCAGGCTATTTGGAGGCATGGAATTTTGGCAATAAGTATCTATTAACACTTTTTTAGATTCGTTATTTTATTAAGGGATAAAACTATGTAGCTAGTTGCGTATTCAAATAGGTAGGTATATGTAATAGGTAATAATAATAAGAGAGAACCATGACGAGAACCTCGTGAAGGCTGAGAGAGATAAGAAAAGCAAGTATCTTGATCTAGCTCGCAAGGTTGTCGACATGTGGGATGTGAATACAGCAGTCTTTGTGCCGGTAGTCGTGACGGCCAATGGCATAATAGACAAGAGCCTCGACAAACATCTGAGGAGGCTCTCGTTGGGCAGCTGGATCAAGGGCTTGATCCAGAGAGCGGTACTCCTGGACACGGCGCGTATCGTTAGGAGGTTCCTCTCTCAGGAGCCCTGACCACCGGTAGCTTGGACCCTGTTCCCGATACCGGTGGGCTACTATTTTTGTATTTTAATTGTTTTTTTTATTTTTTATAGAATAGTATTTCAAAATGTAATGTAAATAATGCAGGTGGCGTTCTGTAGTTTCTACCTACCCCCAAGGGATAAAGGCGTGAGTTTATGTATGTATGTTAATAAAATGAATAAATGGAATAATAATAAAAATAAATTCAATTTCTCAAAAAAAAATAGTAATATTTTACAGAAAACAGTTTGGATGTATTTATTTCTAGTAAATGGATGTAGTTACTGCAACCGAACTAAACAAGGCCTGTATTTCGGTTTTCAGTGCCTTTTTCCTCGATATGTCAACAGTAAACATGTAATAGATACTTTTTTTTTATAAAAAATAAATAATCAGTAGAAATAGGTAACTTAAACTCTCGCTTATTTACCAACACCTACAATAATAGATTGAACTACGTATAAAGAAAAATATCAAACAAAATTACCTATAGACATTACGCGTATAAAAACGAAAGTACCAGGCGCTCATGAACGGTAACAAGTTCTAACACCTGATACGGCACAGGTGCTATTGTTTAGGCCAGGGGTCGCGAAAGCACGCGCCCGCCACCTTGCGGCCGCGCGACAGGTGATCGCGGGAATTGTTCCGAAACGGAAATTGCGTTTGTTGTCATCATAACATAAGGATGTGACGTCATTGTCGTGAGCTAGTTGAGTGATTGATAGATTGTTTTTGTGAGATTTATGATTTTAGTGTAAGTATTACTGGCTGAAAAACTCTGTAAGGAAGCGTTTTACAAAGTAGGTAGGTATCTAGTAGTTTGTCCAGTCTGTCCACCAGATAAAGGAGACTTTTTCTTGACTTGGCTGTTGCTTTAAGCAGAAAAACTTATTCACAAAAAATATACCGACTTCTAAAGCAAAATACCAATAAAAAACTTTATAACAAAAACAAACGAACAACGGAAAACAATGGGTACCTACAAAAGACACCGACTTCGGAAAATAAAGTTATTTTTCGCTTTGTAGTGTTTTGGAAGTAGGTTTGATTTTTTCTTACAAAGGTTTTTTATTTTCCTCTTTTCAGTTTTGGTAGGCATTTGTAGCCAAAGTATATATTATGACAATGCCAATAAGCCCAAACACGACTAGGATATATTGTTTTATTTCGGAGTTCCAGTGGCCATTGCGGTCTTTTTTAACCGACTTCCCAAAAAGGAGGAGGTTCTATGTTCGACTTCAAGTTTGTTTTTTTTTTTTATATATATATATATATATTTTTTGTATATGTTCACCGATATCTTCGTCAATTGTCAACCGATTTTGAAAATTCTTTTTTTGTTTGAAAATGTATGTTCCGAAATTGGTCCCATTTTAATTTAGTGAAGATCTGATGAAAAACTTCGGAGATATACAACAGAACTCTTCAATAAATAACGGCAAATCTCTCGGGATTGTTGCAATCGCATGTCTGTTTGTTGTTTATAACATTTCATAACATAACATCACGCCAGTTCGCTCTTAAGGGGTAAGCAGATCTCTCATTTCACCGGTTATGTTCAAGTTTCATGAAATCTATTCTGTCGAAATAGTTCCCTTGCTAACTTGCCTATTAGGTACGTACAACTAAAAAGTTAAAAATAAAAAAACTTTTTGCAAAAAAATACTACCGACTTCCAAATACAAAGTGAAAAATAACTTAATTTTTTGAAGTCGGTGTCCAAAACGCAAAAAAATGGTACCTACGAAAGACACCTACTTTAAAGATACTTTCGGAGTGCAAATGATTGCATTATTGATGAAAATACCAAAATCGCTATATGCCTATAATATTTGAGGGGTTCCCTGGATTTCTCTAGGATCCCATCATCAGATCCTGGTTTTCTTATCATGGTCACCACCCTTGGAGTATCTCCTTTCAAACAAAAAATAATCATCAAAATCGGTTCATAAACGACGAAGTCATCCGCGAACACACATAAAAAAAAATATACGGTCGAATTGAGAAACTTCCTCCTTTTTGGGAAGTCGGTTAAAAAGTACAAAATAACTTATGTTTCGGAAGTCGGTATTGAAAAACGATATAACAAGAAGTACCAAAGACATCGGCTTCCGAAACGAAAGTTATTTTGTACTTTTTAGTATTTTGCTTTTCTGTAAAAAAGTTTATTATTTTTCTCTTTTTAGTGGTACATAATGGACACCTATAAAATAAGGTAAGGTACCTATAATGCCCACAGTGATGCCAGAATAGATTACCCGAATAACATGTAACTTGAACCAGTGGAATGAGAGTGTACCAGGGTGCACTGGGGGGTGACCACAAGCTCTTAGAGTAAGGTTATTTTGAGTGTGTGTAAGGGACAGATGTATTTGACTTGTATACATCTGTCACTTACGCGATCTCAAAATAACCTTACTCTAAGAGCTTGTGGTCACCCCCCAGTACACATCTGCGTACCATTAAGAGCATACTGGCACTGTTATGAAATGGTGTAAATAATAATCAGATATGCGATTGCAGCAATCCCGAGAGATTGGCCGTCATTTATTGAAGAGTTATGTTGCTCCGAAGTTCTTCATCAGATCTTTACCAAATTTAAATGGGACTATTTTGGAATAAACATCTTTCGAACTAAAAAGAATTTCGCAAATGCGTTTAATTATGACGCAGTTATGCCCGAACAAACAAATAAAAAAATATAAACATCCGAATTGAGAACCTCATCATTTTTGGGTAGTCGGTTAAAAAAGGTTGTGAACCTAAATAATTATTTTAACCGCCAAATGAATATTGTAATTTGCCATTCAAAATGGTATCAGCAAGTTCAGTGTGTACTTTGACATTTCATATTAGATAATTTCTATTTTGTAAGCACTCATTGACATAACAGAATGTATGAATTACTTTAGTTTCAATCCATCTATTTTATTTTCAATTAGTTTATTTTTGCATAATATCTAATGGACAGCCTAATCAGAAACAGTGTTTCTTTTCAAAAGGCATATTGAAGTTCGTCCTGTTTTATTTATTGCCAAACATCTGCATAGAAACCATAAGAAGTATAGGAAATACCCTTTAGCATTTCCTCAAGCCACCGCCGCCAGTTTGGCGCCAACGACGGTCGATAGAACCTCAACCTCGAATAACACAACCAAATTAAAACACCCTCAACTACATAACTATTCACTGAATTGAGTTACCTCTTAATCCTGGTCGGATTATACGGAAAATAATTCGAGGAAATAAAAGAGTTGGCAATACGGGATTTGGGAAGTAAGGATGAAACAGCATTTCAATTATATCGTATTATATTGGGGTTGAGCTCGCTGCCAGATGTTCATTTGTTTACTTTATTTTGCAAGTTTTCTTTTAGTTTTCCTAATGGTTTTTTCCTAGACACCAAATAAGATTTCATTTGGCTTCAGATTTCTTATCCGGATCCATTTTTTTCGTTGTATGTTGGACTTGTCTTTCGAAATCAAAGACACAATACTGTTCAGTGCTACCATAATGCAATTTTTGGTGGTCATAATGTCAATGAGGCCGCAAAAGACCATTTTATTCAATAGTAGTAGACTACATAGGCTCATATTATAAATACTGAAGGCCTTTATATTGTTTCAAATACTTATTTAAGACCTCCAAAACCATGTTAGCAGACTCCAAAGTAAACATTATCTACTTGAAGCTATCCGAGCCATAATAAATATCGTCCTAGAATGCCACCTTTAGAACTACTAACACAAAAACGCACCTGTGCGTATTATCCCTTTCTATTGAACGACTAAAACAAAAAAGAAGCGTAAAATTACGTTAACGATCTAAGACGCTTTTCTAAAAATGACTCTATATAAGGCTTCGCGTACTGCAAAGGGTAAAAAGCGTAAACGACCCGAACACCTTTACTTATTTCTAGCCTATTAATGAAGAATGGAATTCTATTAAATCTTCATACTTTTCCTTTTACATCGAACTTATGCGTTAATTCTGCAACAATTTATCCCTTATAAATAAGAGGGAAACATTTACTATCAAGTAACTAGGTAAGTTAAAGAGCATCTTAACGGAGTTTACGATAGGACAAAAGCATGTTCGTACAAATATTATCCCACCCGTTGTCGGGTTGCCAAGTCTTACATCTGCTACAACAATACCACACATGTCAGGATACCAGCAAGTTGCCGAACGCAATAATAATTCTAACAGCTCCTTGTAACATGTCCCTCCCTAAAGTTTTATTAAAAGTACTCTCTGAAAATATTGTAATGGTATCGTGGAGTTATAGCCGCTCATCTTAAGTAGCTGCTACTTGTAATTGCAGTTCGTGTATTGTAGCAATTAAGTGATGTTTACAACGGTGCTTAACCAAAACAATAACTTATTGATTTACAAGTATGGATGCTTTTTTTCATTGTAGGTACTTACTTAAATCGTAACTGTTGAACTTCATATCATTTCAATTTATAATAGCGCCAAATCCTTACATGGATCGGTATATAACTCCGATTATTTAAGGCGTTTATATTCCCCAATTTTAACGCAGTACTGGCTGTGCGCTGCCGCTCGGAGCCAGAATATCAATATAGAAATTGAACCTCCTTTTGGTTTTGTTTGTAAAATATTCTTTGATTTACATATGCTATTTCTTTTTTTTTTATTCTATTTCAGTTATGAGGAAATTCTGGGCATCAATTTTTCTGTGTAAAATAGGTATTTTTAAACATCCAAGTCGTTTTGGAGTATCCAAAAGTAGCGAAAAAATATCGTATTGTTAATATTTTTTTTAAAGTTAGTTACACGAAAAAAAACATGTTTCACAAGTAATGTCCATGAATCAATAATAAATATATATATTTTTTTTCAAACATTTTAACCTAGCCGTTATTATGGAGTATGCTTTAGAAAGTAACTGTTTTACGGCAGTACCTAAAGCGGTGGAAGACCCTAATCAACTTTACCCGTTTTAAAATTTAACTATACCCGTGCCAAGGCGTATCGTGTATATAACCCAGTTATTAGGTTGTCGAGGTCAGACAGGCAATCTAAGGCAAAAAGTGGACTCATCAGTCTAGCAAGATCTTTGCAAAACACTCTAAACACTCAAAATTTGAAATAGCCGAAATAGGTAGCGTAAATCACGTAAAGACACGAAAAAGTGTTGAGTCGATTTTATAATCACAAATTTTTGCGGTCTTGCTCCCTTTCACGTAGCTTCTGGAGTCTAGGATGTAACGTATAACTTGCATCTTAGTTCTAAAAGTTCACCAACTTTTTTAAAAGTTTATGTCTATATGGTCGATGTTTATGTCCCATTAAACAACTAGTGCCACCTATGAGATTTAACAGAAGACAAACGCAGATAGTAGTGTTTCCAGAGTTCCCCTACTCGACGCTAGATGGCGATTTAATTTTGTGAAGGTTACGTAACAAATTCAATTCACATTATGAATGACGAGCGAGCTAGTAGCATTATCATCACCCGTACTTATTACACCTACTCGTAATATTGTTTTATGTGATTTTCTTGCATTACCTGTGTTAAATCAACTAGCCTTAGGATGTCACTAGGCCGAGTACTTATTGTTAACAAAAGTTTTCCAGTTGCCGGTTTGCAGTTATTGAAAAACAAGTGAGTATATAACCAAGTTCATTTATTAATTAATAATACAGTTTCTTTCCATCAGTATGCGTCGTTTTAACTACTCGACACTAGATGGCGCTCGTGATAAAGTCAAGGTTACACTATTTTAGTTTGTTTTCAATATCAGTGTCATTATCATTGTCATTGATTATCACTCGTACAAGTTTATCATGTGTACCTACTGGGCATTATATGGTTTACGACGAAACATCATTAAAAATGTTGTAATTTTATTATCTAGTATCGATACGGTAACAAGATTATTTAGTGTAGATACCGAATTTTAAATAGATCTATAATTGGGGAAAAAAAACCGCATTGAAGTATAAATATAACAAAATATTGATAATCTACACGTGTGCTGTCTAAGGCATTTAGGAGGCGGAGAAACAGTCTGCGAAATACTCGTACCGAATTAAATAACTGCCTCATATTTTCTTTTACAAAGTATTTTTTTAATTTACTTTGTTGAAATAATATCCTGGCAATGCCGTTAGAAAAAGTTCTTATTATTAACAAAACTTTTCCTGTCGCCGGTTTAGAATATTTGAAAAAGAACAAGTAAGTACTTAACTAATATCATCATTGTATCACGAATCGCTCTTTCCCCTAAATTGCCTTTATTTCTTATCCAATCACACTATCACTTGTTGTCCCAATGCTGAATGATACTGATAGCTGAATCTGTGGGGGGTGATGTGCAAACATTTGCTATGAGTTTTTTACTAGGCGGCAGTGTTGGCTTAATTTTAGTATTTATGGCACTGATTTTGGTCGAATATTGCGAGTATTGGCTGGTTTATTGCTTGTTATTATTATTATGGTTGTTCTATTTGTTCAATCATTGCTTGTTCCATGTATTTTGTTCGTTCCCTTTTTTATATTGGATATCAATCTTGCACTAATACTTGCGATTGCGGTAGTAGCGGATACTGCTTGTGCGACTCCTATTTTCTGTAGTGTCCTACACAACAATGACTGACAAATTAGTTATATATTACCAAAACTGCAGGGGAATCCGCACTAAATTGCATATTCTTTACATGAATATCTTGGCTAGCTGTTATGACATAATAGTTTTGGCTGAGACCTGGTTGACTCCCGAGATATTTAACAAAGAGTTTATTGACGACCGTTATGATGTATATCGATGTGACCGTGATCGCGTGGCCACTAATAAGAAGGATGGAGGTGGTATTCTCGTAGCGATTTTGAAAGGTTTGCGTTCGGTTTGGGTAACACCGCATTCATCTTTACACAGCAACATAGAACATATCTATGTACAGTTACCAAGCTCGGCCAAAGGTAAATTTCAACTTATTGCGGCAGTGTATATGCCACCTAGAACGCCTGAGTGTGTATATGCCGAGTTTTTTGACTCATTGCAAGCACTAATTGAGGGCAACAACTTTGAAAATTTTTATTTGATAGGGGATTTCAATTTGCCAGACATCGATTGGGTTGCTTGCACAGATAATATCTCGCAATCTGCTCAGATCTGTAGAGGTAATTCTTCCGTATGTGGTCACATGAGTGCTTTTATGTCCTTTCTGAATGCTCATCAATATAACACAACAAGAAATCTGAACGGGAAAATATTGGACTTAGTCTTAAGTAACGATCATTGCACCAGTTCCATTCCCACAGATTATTTATTGCAGCTTGATGACCACCATCCTCCGTTCTGTGTACACGTTTCGCTGGGTTTGAGTCAGAGTTCAATGACACGCAGGGCAAGTAAAAAGTATAATTATTATAAGGCAAATTATGACAAAATTAATGACGACTTGAAAGAAATAAATTGGGGTGACGCCTTGAATTACCAATCCGTTGACACATCTCTAGATACGTTTTATAACATAATTTTTGACATTATTAAGAAACACGTGCCACTGACCAACTGCAGATCTTTGCAATTTCCTGTGTGGTCTATATGGTCGATGTTTATGTCCCATTAAACAACTAGTGCCACCTATGAGATTTAACAGAAGACAAACGCAGATAGTAGTGTTTCCAGAGTTCCCCTACTCGACGCTAGATGGCGATTTAATTTTGTGAAGGTTACGTAACAAATTCAATTCACATTATGAATGACGAGCGAGCTAGTAGCATTATCATCACCCGTACTTATTACACCTACTCGTAATATTGTTTTATGTGATTTTCTTGCATTACCTGTGTTAAATCAACTAGCCTTAGGATGTCACTAGGCCGAGTACTTATTGTTAACAAAAGTTTTCCAGTTGCCGGTTTGCAGTTATTGAAAAATAAGTGAGTATATAACCAAGTTCATTTATTAATTAATAATACAGTTTCTTTCCATCAGTATGCGTCGTTTTAACTACTCGACACTAGATGGCGCTCGTGATAAAGTCAAGGTTACACTATTTTAGTTTGTTTTCAATATCAGTGTCATTATCATTGTCATTGATTATCACTCGTACAAGTTTATCATGTGTACCTACTGGGCATTATATGGTTTACGACGAAACATCATTAAAAATGTTGTAATTTTATTATCTAGTATCGATACGGTAACAAGATTATTTAGTGTAGATACCGAATTTTAAATAGATCTATAATTGGGGAAAAAAAACCGCATTGAAGTATAAATATAACAAAATATTGATAATCTACACGTGTGCTGTCTAAGGCATTTAGGAGACGGAGAAACAGTCTGCGAAATACTCGTACCGAATTAAATAACTGCCTCATATTTTCTTTTACAAAGTATTTTTTTAATTTACTTTGTTGAAATAATATCCTGGCAATGCCGTTAGAAAAAGTTCTTATTATTAACAAAACTTTTCCTGTCGCCGGTTTAGAATATTTGAAAAAGAACAAGTAAGTACTTAACTAATATCATCATTGTATCACGAATCGCTCTTTCCCCTAAATTGCCTTTATTTCTTATCCAATCACACTATCACTTGTTGTCCCAATGCTAAATGATACTGATAGCTGAATCTGTGGGGGGTGATGTGCAAACATTTGCTATGAGTTTTTTACTAGGCGGCAGTGTTGGCTTAATTTTAGTATTTATGGCACTGATTTTGGTCGAATATTGCGAGTATTGGCTGGTTTATTGCTTGTTATTATTATTATGGTTGTTCTATTTGTTCAATCATTGCTTGTTCCATGTATTTTGTTCGTTCCCTTTTTTATATTGGATATCAATCTTGCACTAATACTTGCGATTGCGGTAGTAGCGGATACTGCTTGTGCGACTCCTATTTTCTGTAGTGTCCTACACAACAATGACTGACAAATTAGTTATATATTACCAAAACTGCAGGGGAATCCGCACTAAATTGCATATTCTTTACATGAATATCTTGGCTAGCTGTTATGACATAATAGTTTTGGCTGAGACCTGGTTGACTCCCGAGATATTTAACAAAGAGTTTATTGACGACCGTTATGATGTATATCGATGTGACCGTGATCGCGTGGCCACTAATAAGAAGGATGGAGGTGGTATTCTCGTAGCGATTTTGAAAGGTTTGCGTTCGGTTTGGGTAACACCGCATTCATCTTTACACAGCAACATAGAACATATCTATGTACAGTTACCAAGCTCGGCCAAAGGTAAATTTCAACTTATTGCGGCAGTGTATATGCCACCTAGAACGCCTGAGTGTGTATATGCCGAGTTTTTTGACTCATTGCAAGCACTAATTGAGGGCAACAACTTTGAAAATTTTTATTTGATAGGGGATTTCAATTTGCCAGACATCGATTGGGTTGCTTGCACAGATAATATCTCGCAATCTGCTCAGATCTGTAGAGGTAATTCTTCCGTATGTGGTCACATGAGTGCTTTTATGTCCTTTCTGAATGCTCATCAATATAACACAACAAGAAATCTGAACGGGAAAATATTGGACTTAGTCTTAAGTAACGATCATTGCACCAGTTCCATTCCCACAGATTATTTATTGCAGCTTGATGACCACCATCCTCCGTTCTGTGTACACGTTTCGCTGGGTTTGAGTCAGAGTTCAATGACACGCAGGGCAAGTAAAAAGTATAATTATTATAAGGCAAATTATGACAAAATTAATGACGACTTGAAAGAAATAAATTGGGGTGACGCCTTGAATTACCAATCCGTTGACACATCTCTAGATACGTTTTATAACATAATTTTTGACATTATTAAGAAACACGTGCCACTGACCAACTGCAGATCTTTGCAATTTCCTGTGTGGTTTTCAAAGCCTCTTATACACATTTATAAAAACAAGGCCAAGGCTTGGGTTAAGTGGAAATTGTATCATAATGTCTCGGATTACGAGCAGTTCTCACTGTACCGTTCTAGGTTCCAAAATGAATGCAAAATTTGCTATAAAAAATATATGGATTCAGTTGAGGACGGTATTCGGCATAATATTAAGCATTTTTGGACTTTTATATCTAATAAAAAGACATCTACTGGTATTCCATCCACTATGACATTTAAAAATCAGACAACTAACAACCCAGAAAATATTTGTGACTTTTTTTCTGACTATTTTAATTCGGTTTATGAACCATCGACTCCTGATAATATTCCATCCACGTACGATGACTGCTCTGAAAGCTGCACTCTGTTAGATAACATACAGTTTACTATTGATGAAGTACTTAGTGCGCTCAAGGCTTTGGATCCGTCTAAAGGGCCAGGATCGGACGGTCTACCGGTCTTTTTTATTAAACAGACAGCCGATAATCTCTGTATACCATTGCAAACAATATTTAATATGTCTATTTCCCAAGGATGCTTTCCTCATGCATGGAAATTAGCAAATATAACTCCGGTTTACAAGTCGGGACCTAAGAATGATGTTGAAAATTACCGCCCTATATCCATACTGTCAACTTTGTCGAAGGTCTTCGAGAGACTAGTCCATAATAAAATATACCCTCTGTTGCACAACAATATTATCCAACAACAACATGGATTCGTCAAAAAGAGGTCTACTACAACCAATCTGGTATCTTTTGTAGACTACTTGTTTAACAACATGGACTCTCGTGTTCAAGTGGACACTATATACACCGATTTTCGTAAGGCCTTTGACAAGGTTGACCATCAGCTGCTTTTAAGAAAGATTGCATTCAATGGTATACGTGGCGATCTTTTGAGATGGTTTTCTTCCTACGTATCAAATAGGACACAGAGGGTGGTGATGAACGGTTTCACTTCCAGTACTTTAAGTGTTACTTCAGGTGTGCCTCAGGGCTCTATTTTGGGGCCACTTTTATTTATAATTTTTATTAACGACATAAACACATGTTTCCAAAATTCAAAATTGCTGCTGTATGCAGACGATCTGAAAATCTTTAGGCCTATCAGGGAATTGCATGATTGTCTTCTCTTACAAGAGGACCTAGACAGGTTCACAACATACTGTTCCGACAATAAGCTCCAACTTAGCATATCCAAATGCTGCTGCATAAATTTTACAAAAAACAAAAATATTGTAAAACATCCCTACGCTTTAAACAATAGAATCCTTACAAGACAATCATTGGTTCGCGACCTTGGAGTTCTGTTGGATGACAAGCTACACCTGGATGCTCACATAGGTAAAATTGTCAGTAATGCATTCCGTATGTATGGTTTTGTCATGAGATCAGCCAAAGAATTTGTCCGCCCATATACATATTTGTATCTTTACAAATCGTTAATCAGGTCTCAGTTAGAGTATGCTGTTGCGGTGTGGAGGGACTCCACACCGCAACAGCATACTCTACAGTAAATATTCAGACGAAATTGAAAAAGTTCAAAGGAAGTTTCTGAAAGCCATGCAGTACCGCTGTTATCGTACCTACGCATCTTATAGTGACCTTTTGAACAAATACAAGCTACAAAATTTGAAAACCAGACGTATCTTTTTGGAGACGATGTTTCTATTTCGCCTCTGCAATAACTCATTTGACTGTATTAATATTGTAAGTAGGATTGGTTATGTAGTGCCTAGAAATATCCTGAGCCGTGGGGTGCGTGTGCGATCCCTGTTTGCTGTATCGTCTAGTCGTACGAACGCGGGTTTGCGGGCACCCTTACGTCGCCTTGCTGATCAGTATAATAGGATCTTCATAAATATCGACCTCTTCGCTGTTTCAGCAGGAAAATTTAGACGCCTTGTTTGTGAGAGAATGAATTCTGCTGATATTAGTGACTCGTAGTTTTTCTTATTTCGTTTAACATTTTTTTTTTTTTTCCTATTGCTTCTTTTTTTTAAATAATAATAACAAAAATGTATTAATTTATAATAATTGTTTAATAATAATTTAATTTATTTTGCTGACACCTTGTTTATATAATTAATTCTGTTGACATTTTAATTCGTAATATTTGTTTCGTATTTTTTTTTACTATTTATTCTTTAATTTATTTTTCTTTGACATTATAATCCGTAATAATTATTTTTGACATTTAATCCGTAATATAATTTATTTTTTGTAATAATTTAACCGTTTTAATTCCATTTTTAATATTTCAATTTGTTTTATATAACTTATTATCTTTTTATTATACATACATGCCTGTTAAGTTTATTAATCATATTTGTAAAATTTTATTTTGTTAATTGTAAGCGCAAGTCGTATTAATTTTGTAAAATGATTTTGTATTATGTGGAAAATGTCGCTGGGTGCACATTTGTTTTTCTTCTTGCTTAAATGTTATGTACTGCTGTAGTGTGTAGTCGTTTGTTTTCCCAAATAAATAAATAAATAAATAAATGCTGGGACCAGGGACTCAGGCCCCATCTCTTTGAGAGGGTATAAACCGAGACGGACATTTCTTGTTCTAGTTTCCTCACGGTTGCTTCATCTTCTTCTTACCCCTTCTAGACTGTATGTCCCATTTACTTAGAGTTGCCTTTCTTGTCCATCTATTCCAATGAGCACAATTTTGTGCTGTGTCATCATGGAGTTGATTCCTAACTAATACTTACCTATTATTAATATTTGCAGAGTTGAACCCGTAGTATTATTAAACCTGGACCATGAACCAAAGAGTTTGCCAGATATTAAGGAAAGCATCAGTGGTTACGAGGCCATTATATGGAACACCAAGCATAAGCTTACTGGAGAAATATTGGAATTGGCAGGTACGTCCTAACTCCATAAAAGATAAGGAAAATTCGAGTCCCTTTTCGAATAGGCTTCAAATGTACCTACAAGACAAGACTTTGCACTATTTTGCAGTAAGAGACTGAAAAAACGTGCGATCTTTGATTAAGAAAAGGACATCAGTCAGACTAGTGCTGATCATCGGCATCGTAGCATCACTAAAACACAGATTTGCTTTTCCTGCCAAGTTTTGATACTCGCCAGTTTCAACATCTGGTAAAGAAAGTCAAATAATTCAACAGCAAATTTCTTCTAATCCAAAATCTCTCCTAAGGTCCACAACTAAAGGCGGTGTCGACAATGTCCTCCGGCACCGACCATATTGATATTCCGGAGGTGAAGAAGCGAGGTATACTCTTGGGCAACACTCCTCAAGTTCTGGACGATGCAGTCGCTGACATCACTGTGGGGCTTGTGATCGCAGCTGCACGGAGGTTCAAGGAAGGAGTCCGGGAATTGGAAGCGTGAGTCAGCGAAATCTAAAATTTACAAATCTAAACATAACGAGCCTTTTATTGTCAAAATCTAAGCTTATATGCAGATTCTATAATAAAATTTGATTATAGAATGTGCTAAACAATCGCTTAACAAAGTCGAGATTTTGCTCTTGGCATCAAGCTTGGCAGGCGGGTAAGCAATCGCAGAACGGTTGTTAAAAATGCACTGAGAATGCTGCTGCCCATTCTTTGGTCTCTCTTACGACACCCACTGCAACATATAGGACAATTTTTTTACTTGGTTTTTGTTGCGGGAATTCGGTGGATGCGAGATGCACGAGATAGGTCGATGTAGCGACACTTGGCCGACCTGGGTTCAGCAGCGGACGTCTCTCGGCTGAAATTGTGGTAGGCCAGGGCAGCAAAGATGCGGGGAAAATGCTAGTAAATAATATTTGCTAGATACTTAGTACCAAGCGGCCGCTTTCAATAAATTCGTCCTTGCTACCAATCAACTGATTAGGTACACTGTCACCAACTACGAAAACGTACTCGAATGTTGATCACCTGTAAGCCATATTTTCATGTCTATATACATAACAGTGAATGTGTGCAAAAAGCAAATGATAAGAAATACAATGTGGATGCCTAATGTTTTCCGTGGATAATATTTTCGTAAAACCTGCCTAAATTAACCCATGTTATCAGTAAAACTAGTTTAAACTTGCCAACGCCTCTAACACAGAGCGTTCAGCACCCTAATTGCGTATGTGAATTCGGCAAGGAAAATGGGTTTGACCCCTTCAACAGACCAATCACATAGACGGACAATCCACATCGCATCTTTCATCTCGTATGTGATTGGTCGATTGAAGGTCAAAACCCTTTGCCTTGCCGAATTCATTATACAATAAGGCTGCAGTTACGTACTTAGTTCTTAATTCTTTTCCCAAGATGAGCTCTTGTCAAGAAAGCTCTTTAAGATTAAATGAAACTTCTTGATATTCCAGAGGCGAGTGGAAGTACGGAGTTCAATGGATGGTCGGTCAGGATATCGCAGGCAGCACAGTTGGTATCGTAGGCTTCGGTGGGATTGGCCAGGCCGTGCTCCGCAGACTGAGGGGGTTCGAAGTCGCAAGATTCGTATACAGCGGACGGTCTGACAAGCCTGAAGGTGTGTATGGAATCTCAGTTGTTGCAGGGGATTGAACAGTTAACAAAAGGAATAATTACAACCCAAGATATCAATATTTTGGACCTCATCATCTTCGTAGCCTTTCCTTAAGTACACAAGACGTACGGCGATGTGCCATCGGTACATGGTGGACATCCAACTCATGTGCACTAAACGTTTTGGAAATACTTTCATTATGCGTATGCCGATAGCTACAAGGCTACAACCGCAGGGTATTTAAGTCAAGAGTGAACAGGTTACTTCTAGGCAAGCGTGCTACACCGTCGACCACATCATCACTTACCATCAGGTGAGATAGTGATTAAAATAAAAAATATAACTATTTTGGCTTCGGGTTCCAGTCAATCTAAGACAATCCGCAAATAATTAAAAATTACTGATCCTATTTTATTCATATCAGTGGCTATACGAGCTAGTATCTATATTTGGCTATTGAGTACCATACGTGGATCTACTACCTATTTCACCATTATGACCACCACAACCTATACTGATCGAAGAATATTTTGGTCCACGGAAGAAAAAGAATTACTTTTGCATGACGCGAAATACGTTAAGATTTGACTACTGAGCAATGACTTAGCATTATAGTATCTTTGCGCAGTACGCACCATATAATGGTTTATTTACTTGTTATCTCCCCTATCTGCAAAAAAGTACCAGTTAAACTATTTTGCTGATAAATTAACCTTGTGTGTACGAAATGACGCACGATACCGTCTAAACAATTTCATTAAATTTTATATCACCCAACTGTAGGCAAATTTTTGCGCCATTATATTTTAGGCTCTTTTAATTTTTGCAGCATTATACTAGGCTTTTTCTGTGTTTGACGGTTTCAAAAATCCTCCTTGACACCTCCGTTTGCAGCCATATTGCGTAAGTGAATTCGGCAAAGGGCAAAGAGTATGAACAATCGACTTGAATCGACATGCGAGATGAAAGATGCAATGTGGATTTCCATCTATGTGATTAGTCGATTGTTAATACTCTTTGGCTAGCCGAATTAAATTACGCAATAAGGCTATGTTCTTATGGTTATTCATTAGAATTTGGAATGTACTAGGGAGGTGAATCGTGGTTAATTATGTCCATGTAGAGGCGGAACGGACAAGGCTTTTGAGCAAGCTATTCAGAAAAATTAAGGCACCGTTAAGTGTCCTTTTTGGAAATCAAAAAATCCGATCTGAAACATTTCAGGTACATTTGCGGTGTTCTCTGCAAGCCGCTTCTACTCAGTTGTCAACTATTCGACCTGAATATGCTTGCTTAAAAACCTTGCTAGCTTTCCCTTATGGTCTTACTATGATTGTACTATTATTTATTCTATGATCATGGCCATAGTCCCTTATCCCACCTATATTGTATCTATAATAATACTAGATAGGGTTGTCTACAAAAATTGTAAAATATACATAAAGTTAGGCTGTCTGATGAGGTCCATTGTGAGCGACTACGTCTCAGAGCCATAAGTCATCACTGGCAACATTATATCTTTGCTGGCAACAGACATAGACTGGGTGAGTCTTAGAAGGGCAATGGAGAGGGCTATGCTCGGAGTTTCCTTGCGAGATCCAAACAGAAATGTAGAGATCCGCAAGAGAACCAGGATTACCGACGTGGCAGTGGTCAAGGCACATTGCTCGCAGAACGGATGGCCGATGGGCCGCGAACTGGAAGACGTTGCGTTGAAAGGCCTTCCACTAGTTAGTGAAGGTTGAGGGGATCCGCTGGATGCGAGACGCGATGCTTGGGGGGGCCTGTGTCCAGATACATCGCGTCTCCCCACTGCTAGCTGGCAGTGGATATCTTTCGGTTGATATTATGATGATGAAATATTTAGGCACCTAATAGTTGTATTTGGTCTATCCTATCTGCCATTTTATCAAGCATTTTCAGAATGATAACGATTGATACAAATATGACGCAACCACTGGTAAAACCCATCTGAAGTCATGCGGAACAAATTAGGTATCTCATGTAGATACGAACAAGTGCTAATGTTACTCGTAAAGAGATAGGCGAAACCAAAATGTTTGAACCTTGTTTGTAGGTAAGTGCCAAATTAAGATTGTTGCTAAAACAGTATCCTATCTTTACTTAGGTATCCTATAAATATTATAAATGTAAAAGTTTGTGATGGATGTTTTACTCTTTCATGTCAAAACTGCTGAACGATTTTTTATGAAAGTTTACTATAATAGGTACCTACCTATAGCTTATCCCCTTGAACAATTGAGCAATTGGGTACTTTGGTGCCCAGAAACAATTGTTTTCTATTGTGTCTGCTAATTATCACTCAAGGGATTAGAGGTATCTAAATCAGAATATTAATAGTATCTCTAAAAATATTAAGTACCGTCGTGTCAAATCTATCACAATTCTTTATCGCAACTTTTCTACTTCTGCCATAATTTTCTTTTAGGTGTCATATCGAGGGGCACTCTCTTTCTAGCACTGACCTCTATCATACAAGTACGCTGGACTTCATATTATCGAAGACAAAATGAAGACATTTGATTTTCGCCATTTTGGCGCTGATAGCAACGTGACTTAACGTGAGAGTCCATGGAACTAATATTAGAGATGGATTCATTTTTAAGTAATAGAATAATTGCTGTAAAGGTTAACTGAAAAATATTTTTATTGAGATTGCAAGCTATAAACTAGTGGAAAGCGTGCTAGTAAAGTTATAGCGCATTACTGTCAGATCAGTGAGATTTAAATATGGGGATAGGCTAACAACTTATCCTTAAAACTAGTATATTTGAGCAAGTATCTCCTCGCTCAAGTACACTAGTTAGTTTACATTTGCCTTAGCCTTGCCTTGCCTCCTTGCATTTACATTAGCCGGGCAAATGCCCAGAGCGGCATAAATGAGAGGCGGCCAAACTGCACTAACACCTTTTCATTTCACCAAAAAACCTAACTTATTCGTGGTGTGTTGCTAAATATTTCAAGCTCGCTCCGCTGTCGAATGTTATTGATTTTTGTTGTAAACCCACCTTTAAATAACTTAACATTCATAATGTTGCAAAAATTCTAAGGTAAAATTTTCGAGCACACTTCGTTTTCAATTCACTCGAAGTTGTCAAAAAAGCGTTTTATCCGATCCGACGGTCTTCTTCTTCATCGTGTCGATGATTCCATTTTCAGTGTTTAATTTAGATGTGAGATGAGATCCGACGGTTAAAACAGCAATTTTTCAATAGATAATATCCTGAAACATTTACCTCCTTATAAGGCGTCAATTTAAAGGGCGGCAAATATTGTATATGCCCGGGGTGACGAAATCGCTAGATCGGGCCCTGTGTGTGTTTCGGTCCTGGGTTCATTAAATCCATTCAGAAGTTCTCAGTAGAAGCCTGTGACCAGCATGGTAGGCCTGTTGGTTCCCACATCCTCACACGAAAAGAAGTGAGAATAGAAGCCAAAAGTCCACATTTATGCCCATTTGTACATGTCAGTCTGATTCATTAAAATTAAAAAAATACCTTGTCTTTCCATTGCAGCAAAGAAGCTAGGAGCAGAACGAGTGCCAATCGACCAGCTTCTGAGAGAGAGTGACTTCGTGATCCTCGCGTGTCCTCTAACAGAAGAGACCCGACATCTGATCAACGCAAACACTCTGAAGACTATGAAGAAAACTGCTGTAGTCGTCAACATTGCTAGGGGAGGTAAGGCTCAGTTGCCTGCAAAAAACTTGGGGATCCTTGCAAAGGTGAGACGGTACTTCACGCCTGAACAGCTGCTCAAATTGTATAAGGCGCAAGTTCGCACATGCATGGAGTACTGCTCTCACCAAATAACGGGACGGGACGGATCTGCCAAATATCAACTTGATGCACTTGAGTCGATTGACAAACGGGCCAAGAGGCTTATCGGCAACGATGCACTGGTCGGCTCAAAGCTCCAGAGCCTTGAACATCGACGCCGAGTGGCCAGTCGGTTTTTTATCGGTTATATTTCGGGGAGTGTGCGATGGAACTGCACAATTTGATTCCGCCTAGCTAGCCCTTTCCATATCACCGGACAACGAGACGTACGGCAATGCCCCACCGGTATATGGTGGACAGCCCATACGTACAAAGCGTTCTGCGAATACTTTTATTGTGCGCACAGCTAAGGAGTGGAATTCCCTGCCGGAGTCTTTGTTTCCTGATAGCTACAGCCTTGAGGTCTTCAAGTCAAGAGTGTATAGGTTACTTCTAGGCAAGGCTGTTTCACCGTCGACCACATCAACGCTTACCATCAAGTGAGATAGTGGTCAAGCGCAATAGAATAGAATACTCTTTATTGTGTACACCATATAAATCCAATCATCGCAATCCTATATTAAATAAAATAAATACAATCGGGGCAACTATACAGCTCAGGCAACCATCCTGGTTTTACCCTACATCATCCATCATCATATCCCAAAAGACGTCCACTGCTGGACACAGGCCACCTATTAGATTATATATTTCTAAGGAGTAAAATTAATCACCGACTCACACACCGACTGTTTACTTTTTCAGAGATTATAGACCAAGACGCCCTGTACACCGCACTGGTAGAGAAGCAGATCTTCGCGGCTGGACTGGACGTAGTGACGCCGGAGCCCTTGAACAAAGACCATCCGCTCGTCTCGCTGCCTAACTGCTGTGAGTAGACGTTGAGCGGAAGTCCTCTGAACAAGACCCGAAATACATACACATTGACGTGACGTGCCTTTGTACATGTACAAAGACACGTCACAAAGATGTTGCCCAGCCATTATTTTTATAAAAATTACATTTCGAGAAAATGGTATTTTGGGAAAGTAATGATAATTTCGGATAAATGGCATTTTGGGAACGAAGGATAAGAATGCATAGATGACGACTCTGTGATGGGTCGTTTACACCTCCATCTATACCAATATTATAAAGAGGAAAGATTTGTTTGTTTGTTTGTACCGAATAGGCTTCAAAACTACTGGACCGATTTCAAAAATTCTTTCACCGTTGGGAAGCTACTCTATCCCCGGGTGACATAGGCTACTTTTTATCCCTGTATTCCCACGGAAACGGGAACTACGCGGGTGAAACCGCGAGGCGTCCTCTAGTCGTCTTATAATCTCTATCAAGTCTTAATAGATCCTAGGGCTTTGCAGACCACCTAATTATTGAGTGCTCATTTTGTTAGGACATCATTAATTATAATTATAGTGGCCGCCTAGTTGCGCTGTTATCATTGCCTTGCCTCTACCTAGTAGACCATGTGGAAAATAAAAACTATTAACCACGTGGTGGCTGAGCAAAAACTACCTTTCACTAATATTGTTATGCTACTTTGTACAATAAACCTTCGACCTATAAATAAATCTATATTACGGATAGTAGATAAAAGCACAACCATCTATAGAACTTATCCAAGGCCTTCAAACGACATTTTGTTACTTAGTTTTATCAGACACTTAATAACAATTACCTACGAGTACTGGTATGCAAAGCTTACGCCAGAGTGTAGGGAGATCCTCAATTTGAATAGATAGAATTTGTTCTACTTGTATCGGCATGAATATCAAAATTATACCGATACTTGTTTGGTGTCCGATTTTAAACGGAATATTAGTAGGTTTAGGACAGATTCTAGTTTGGGCAGATACTTATTACGGCAGATTATTTTTTTGGCAGATTCGTTAAAACTACAACGGAAGTAACATGACCAACATAAACCATACAATTTATGTAATGCTATATTTAAAGTCGCTTTTAAACTAAAAACCTTATTAAAGGTACCTACTTAACAAAGGTAACAAAATAAAAACAAAAAAAAACTTAACCACCGCACATAATACTGCATCCAGAACCGTGGACTTCCCACTTCATTGCACATACATCTTTTTTTTTTTCATAATAGGTAATCAACAATCTGATTCGGGCATAAATTTCCAAGGTGCTGGTTAAATACCTATTTCAAGGAATCGCAATTCGTAGAGGCAATTTAATACAAAATTCTTCAAATCTGTTTCTTTTCCAGACATCGTCCCTCATTTGGGCAGTGCAACAGTTGACACGAGAAACAAGATGGCGACTATATCAGCTCAGAATGTGTTGTTGGCCCTAGAAGGGAAGCCCATGTTGTTCCCTTGCTGATGTACTGAGGATTAGATACTTATGTCTCTAGGTAGACAATCACCAGCATATCTACGAGTATATCTACACTCCGATTGGCAGGCTTGTCGAGATTAGAATCTGTATCTGGATGCTTGGCGTCGCATTCAACCTTTAATGTTAAATATTTTTGTATTCTATTAAAATATTACCTACCGTTATATATTTTTTATTTTGGGTTTAAACAGTACCTTGTTGCCCAATACTACGCCCAATGGTAACTGTTCCAGGTAGGTCATCAATTTGTTTCTTCGTCATCAGTACAAATAAACCTCGTGTGACAACTGGACCAAAGACAAGAGATGAATATGAAGAGACTATTATACCATACCGCACTAGGTCCAACCGGGCCAGTTTCATACACAGAGTCCTGAATTCTGCACGTCGAACTATTTGGCTAGGGTCTGAACTTATGATTTTAAATGTGTAGGCAATTGAAATATTCTGTAAATTGTGTTATTGTGGTCTTATCGGTTTCTAACCTTGCTGAAAGTTCAAGATTACATTGAGGATAGGTACGGCAGAAGCACAGAGTAAAGAATAATTCTTCTTTATATGTAGCAGGCAGAGGTGAAACTTGGTACCAACAGATACATGTTGCCTCCTCTACTCTCCATGCTCTCTCAAGAGACAAGACAGAGATTAGTCTCCACTACAGATTTTACACAAATATTGCTTTGACAAACAGTGATAAACTCATAGCATAGCTAGTTATTATACCATTCCCCCTCTAAAAAGCTTATTTTATTCACTGAAAACAGTGAATAAAAAGCACTTTTAATCACTGTTTTGGTGTTTGAATTTAGAACACGCCAATATAATATTAAAACTCCATCTCAATGCTGTTCAACCTCCTTACGCATAAAATATTCGATACAAACTTAGATAGAGATAGAGTTAGATATAGAGATAGGGATAGAGATAGAGAAAAAAGAGATAGAGATAGAGTTAGAGATAGAGTTAGAGATAGGGATAGAGATAGATATAGAGATAGATATAGAGATAGAGATAGAGATAGGAATAGAGATAGAGTTAGAGTTACATATAGAGATAGAGACGGAGTTAGAGTTTCATATAGAGATAGAGATAGAGACGGAGTTAGAGTTAGAGATAGATTTAGAGATAGAGTTAGAGATAGAGTTAGAGATAGAGTTAGAGATAGAGTTAGAGATAGAGTTAGAGTTAGAGATAGAGTTAGAGATAGAGTTAGAGTTAGAGATAGAGTTAGAGATAGAGTTAGAGATAGAGTTAGAGATAGAGATAGAGTTAGAGATAGAGTTAGAGATAGAGTTAGAGATAGAGTTAGAGTTAGAGTTAGAGATAGAGTTAGAGTTAGAGATAGAGTTAGAGATAGAGTTAGAGATAGAGTAAGAGATAGAGTTAGAGATAGAGTTAGAGATAGAGTTAGAGATAGAGATAGAGTTAGAGATAGAGTTAGAGATAGAGTTAGATATGGAGTTAGAGATAGAGATTGAAACACAAGTGCTGTAACCTAGCTCAGGGGTCAGGGTTTCACATTTTTTTGTAAATTTCGAAGGTAATAAACCCATTTATTTATTATTATTCCTTGTGCCGCTTCAATCTTGCTTTTTCTCGTAGTCATGGTATAAAATATAGTATGCAACTCTTGAATAAAACGGATTTATATCGAGGGCCATGAATCACTCGCGTCGCTCATGATTCTAACACTTGAATCACTCGCTATGCTCGTGGTTCAATCATTATGAATCACTCCCTGCGGTCGTGATTCAGTCGTTAGAATCCTTCACTTACTTGTGATTCATCTACGGCCCTCGCATTAAATCCGTTTTTTATTCACTAGTTGCATAATATACTATTCCTTATTATGAATATGCCACCTGCTGTTATAATTGCAGGAGATAATCTTATCGTTGGAGTGCTTTACTTATCTCTACAGGGGATTTAATGAAACCTGTAGTAGCGACTCCAGTGGGAAAAGACAGGTGTTCAAATTAAATGCCTTGATGTGTTTTAAAAAGATGGCGTCTTAAAAGTGGAGGCATTTTACAGATTTAACTGTCTGTTGGCTAAATATCAATCGTCATAATCAAAGAGCAAAAGGATGAAGTAAATAGAGGTGTTCTAAAACTTCTTCTACCTTCTCAAACCGATGATGTGCGCGCCACTGACGCTCACAGAAATCAGTATCATCATAAGTAATATTTTAAAGAGATAAAATTATATGTTTACCTATACAGGTGAGATTTTTAAGTGGGCGTGGATGGCCAAATCCGAAACTTGAGGCATAGCGGCAAACACTCAAAGGAGTCACGAAGTCGATTTAAATGAAAACAAAAATGCTGTATTATTACACCATTCGGAAGTGTCGCGAATAAGTATCAAATTCTGGGAAGTAATGGCATACGGCAAAATTACAAAATACTTATTTTTCCTAAGTAAGTTTAAGTATCTAGCACCATATTACACCTTAAGGCTGCACTAGTCGATGGCACGAACTAATTTGTGCGTGGAGTTAAAATGCATGTTATCTCATCCGACAACACATGCGAGAGAGATGCTGAGATGAGCAGTTAGAAGCTAGTTCGCGTGCGAATACACACTTTTACAAATTTGTAGCGAAATGGATGATGATTTAGGACGAAAACGGCGTAATTTTATGAACAGACCTTTGGGAGTATGGATATCATGAAAAAACGACTAAGTGTATCTGTTCAAATTATTTGCATTGTTGAACTACTAATCTATACCTGTAGTAGTAGTAGTAGTAGTAGGGACTCCCTTTTCCGCACTTAGACTCCCATTTGGTCCGTTGTACGTGGGGGTGCTGGCTAACATAGCCAGCCCAACTCCGCCCAAAAGCACAGAAGCTTCCTGGGAGCTTCACAGGCTTCACGGAGCGACCTCACTGTTCCGAGGGTTTCTTCGCGTTGAGAAGCCACGGCCTCGCATTCCAGGATTACGTGGGCGGCTGATTCTTCGGCGTTAAAACAGCCCCTGCAAAGTGGGCTGTCCGTGGCGCCTATGTTGAATAAATGTTTGTTAAGAAGGGTGTGGCCCGTTAATGTCCCTATAATTATTTTGAGGTTATTTCTACTCAGGCTGAGGAGTTTCTTGGTGAGACGCGGGTTTACTATCGGCACAGCCATTTTTGACTGTCTACAGTCTGTAGCCCGTGACCATCTGTTATTGTGCAATTCTGTTGATCTTTGACGAATCCACGCACGAAATTGCGAGAAAGGCAAGGGGATAAGTGGGTACGGGCCTAGCACCAACATCTCGGAGCCCCTTTTCGCAAGTTCATCTGCGGCATCATTGCCTAGGGATCCACTGTGCCCCTTGATCCACTGGAGGGTGATACGATTGGATTTTGATATACTCTCCAGGGCGAGGTGGCATTCAAAGATTAGTTTGTTGTTGGTTAGTTTGTTTTCTAAAGCTTTGAGCACAGCCAGACTATCAGATAGGAATCTGATTCCGTAGTTCTGGATACCTAAACGCTTTACGGTTTTTGCGGCTTGTGTTAAGGCGACACATTCACATTGGAAAATTGAACTATGTGTGCCTAACGGTATGTGAAAGTTAATGTTGAGGTCAAGGGAGTGAACGCCAGCACCTGAGCCGCTATTAGTTTTTGAGCCATCTGTGTAGATTCGCACTTCATTAGCTCCTGACTGATCCCTTTCTTCCTCTATTGTTTGTATGTTATAGTTTTTGTTGAACATAGGTTGTTTTTGTATTCTATCACACGGAGCGGCGATGAGAGGTTGATACTCAATCGCCCGGTCCAGGATTTTAGCGTGTGGGCTTGTGTGGTTTTTACCCCATATGCCTAGATGCATTAGCCTGATAGCAGCTACCGCCGCTTCTTGCTGTATGTACAGGTCCAGGGGAGTTATATGTAGGGCTATCTCCATGGCTGCTGTTGGGGTGGTTCTCATGCAGCCGGTGATAGCTGAGCAGGCCTGTCGCTGGAACCGTTGGAGTCGGGTGATGGTGGTCGAGAGTTCTGTCCTAGTCCACCAAACCAGAGCACCATAAGCCAACATTGGCCTGATTACCGCTGTGTATAGCCAGAGAGTAATCCTTGGAGACAGCCCCCATGTTTTTCCTAACATTTTTTTACACTGATAGAGTGCGATTGTGCATTTGTTGAGTTTGTAGTCAAGATGCTTGTTCCAGAGCAATTTGCTATCAAGAATTACCCCCAAGTACTTGACCTCCTCTTTAAGTGTTAATTCTGTGTTGAAAAGTTTTGGAAGCCTATGCGGTCCAAGATTTCGTTTGTTAGTGAACATTATTAGTTCCGTCTTTACGGGGTTAACCGATAGTTCGTGTTTTGTACACCAGCTCTCGATTATTTTGAAGGCCTTTCTCATGAGATCACATAAGATGCCCTCAAATTGCCCCGAGATTAGAATTGCTATATCATCTGCGTATCCTACCGAGTAAAGACTGCTGGCGTTGAGCTCTGCAATGAGCTCATTTACGACTAAATTCCACAGAAGTGGTGACAGCACCCCACCTTGTGGGCAGCCCCTGCTCACGATTCCTCGTGTGGTAGTTTTCACAGTAAATTGAATAGCACGGTTTTTTAGCATGTTGTTAATCCATTCTACGAGCGTCGGCGCAACACCGTGCGTGTTGAGTGCCTGACCGATGCTGGTGAAGTTAGTTTTGTCGAATGCACCTTCGATATCAATGAAGGCACCTAGGGTTGGATTTTTGTTTTTGAGAGCATTGCCTACGCGTGAGACTACGCTGTGGAGCGCTGATTCTGTTGATTTGCCTGCACAGTAGGCATGTTGGTTCGGGTGCAGAGGTTTTTGAATCGAAATCTGGTTTCTTATCTTCCTGTCCCCCAGCCTCTCCAGTGTCTTTAGAAAGAAAGAGGAGAGGCTTATGGGTCTAAAAGATTTGGGCTAGGTGTAGTCGCCCCTACCTGGTTTCGGAATAAATATTATTTTTACTTCGCGCCATTTCAAGGGGATATACGCGTATTAAGGGGATTCTGCGTCGTTTGTTGTGTAAGTGTTATCTGGTTTTCTTAGGCATCCTATAGACAGGTCTGCCTCTTGAGCAAGACAAGTTTTGACCCTATTTGCCTGGTTGTTGTTTTCAATGTTAGTACAAAAACGCCTCCAACTTGTTTTACCTCGGAGGCGAATTAGTTTTTTATATGTTTTGCGGTTTGTTATGTAACGGTCCCAGTCTACTGGCGACCGTGTGTTCTTAGCTCTATTGAATAGCCTTCTCAGTTCGTGTCGGTGTCTCTCCAGTTCAGGACTCCACCAGGACTGCCTGATCCCTCTCCTGGGTAAGGTGAGGGGACACGACTGTTCATAGCTCGATAATAGGATGGAAGTGATTTTGTTTACGTGTTCGCCTAAATTGTTTATCGTTATTTCAGCCGGAAGCGAGGGTAACCTACCCAGTTCAGTACCTATAAGTCTGACGAACTTCGATTGGTCTGTGTTGCGAGGAACTCTTCTTGGCAGTGGTGTGGTTAAGTTGAAGTTAATTGTAAAACGAATCCATCTATGGTCTGAGCATGATATCTCATTGGACACATGCCAGTCCTGAATGGAGTAGGATACACCTAAAGTTGCTAAAGTTAGGTCTATTATTGTTTGCGATCTTGCGTTTATGAAGGTGGGTTCGGAACCCTTGTTAAGTAGTACAAGGTTATTGCTAAGAATAAAGTCAAGCATTTCCTCACCTCGCTTGTTGGTTTTGACATTACCCCAGAGCGTGTGATGAATGATTGAATCTGTGCCGATGATGAGTTCTAGTTTCTCCCTTTCACAGTACTCCACCAGCAAGGCGAGCTCTGGTAGAGGCACGTCCGCGTCGCCTGGCAGGTATGCCGAGGCTAGTACAATGTCTGGGCGTTCTTGTTCGGTTCTGAAAAGCCTGGTTGCTGTCAGGTCCCTTGATCAGAATTCGTTAATTAAAAGGTTAGGTACATGTTTTGGGACTAATATGCAGGTACGCGGATTACTTACGGAGGTGTCTAGCAGCAACTTACCTCCGATGTTAGCAAGACCGCATATTTTGCCACTTCTAATCCACGGCTCTTGGATGAGAGCGATGGTCTTCTCTTGTTGGTTCTCCAGCACTCTGCGTAAAGTAGCCGACGCAGTTTGACTGTGCTGGAGGTTGGTCTGCAGGATCTTAGTCCTCCCGCAAAGGAGAGGAGCAGGGATCGCTGTCCTTGTCCCTACTTCTCCCCTCCGGCGGAAAGCAGTCCTCGTCCGAAGTTAGTCCGGGCGAGGGTGGATCCTGTGTTGATCCCTCAGTTGAAACGACCTCAAGCGCTGCCATGGAAGTCGCCAGCTCCACCGCCTCCCCAGCGGTCCCCGTCGCGGGAGGCGACGGGGAACGCCCAGGCAGCGGCGGATCAAGCTCCACTCCAGGCGCAGTCGAGGTCGTTGAGGTTGAAGGCGCAGCGGCATCCTCCTTGGTTCCACCTTCCTTCAGGAACCGGATGTATATACTACCCATAAGGTAGTATACTCGCCTCTGCTGGTCTTTAATGGTTTTAACCATGGACTCCGGCACACGAAAGTAGAGACAGGTGCACGGTGGCTCCTGACTGACCCTTGCGTGTGTTAGAGTCCAGGTGTTAATTTTCAAATTGGGGTTCTGCCTCGCCAACATCCCGAGAAGGTCTGAAGTGTCCTCGCTGTTCTCGGGGACATACAGCATGCACAATGCCTTCTTGGGTATGTCGGCCTGGGGCCGAACGGTGAGTCTGGTCTCCGGTAACGGGGACGGTGTGTTATTTATGACCCCCTTGAGCCAGGCCAGTGTGAAGTCGTCCTCGCACCATGTTTTGAGAACGCCTTCGGCGTAGTGGGCCCGACCTCTAAAGTGGATCGCGGTATTTTGGGTTGGGGTGGCTGGTTCAGGAACTGCCTTCAGCAGAGCCCGGAGCTGGTCGTCAATAGTTTGTCGGATCCCCTCCGCTTGCTCCTGCGTCATGTCCAAGAAGGGCTCGGTCATGACGGCGACACACAGCTCGTTGTTCCTGAACGACGCGGCCGCTTCGGCGTAGCTCACCAAGGTTCCATCAACCATATGGGAGCGAGCGGGTTTGCTCTTCTTGCTTACCCCAGTTGGTGTGACGGAATCCTCGGGACGCGAACGCTTCTGCGCCCTAGCCGGTGGTTCGGTGTTGTTTTTTTGCTGTTTTTTGCGCCCTCTAGGCCTCGTGCTGCGTTTGCGCTTAGCGCCGGTGGCAGCCTCGCCTATTGGTGTGTCAGCCGTAGCAGACATCACCTTGGGGGGCGTCTTTTTGTTTGTTGCTGTTTGCCATTTATTGGCGTTAGATGAACCTGCCATATGGCCTTCGGCCAGCTTCGTCGGGTCCCTCTCGGAGACCGCAGCCGCTAACGCAACCCGTGTTTTGGGCGCATCTACTTTTGCAGTGCTCTTCGAGTCGCCGTGAGCGAGAACTGTCCTTGGCTTTTCGGTCAGGGTAGTGTTAGGGGGCGCATCCATAGACGCAGATGAGGTTGGGATCGTTTGGGACGCAGCCTGTTGTGGTGCATCCCTTGCGGTTGCCTTCCTCATCGCATCCTTGGACGCAGCCGAGCGTTTGTGTGTGTTGGGTGCATCTGAGGACGCAGTCTTAGGCGGTTGTTGCTTAGGCGCATCCTGAGACGCAACCCTTGGGTTAGTCGTAAAAGGCGCATCTGAAGACGCAGCCCTTGGTGTGTTTTGTGTAAGCGCATCCGACGAGCGGGACGCAGCTTTGTTTTTTTGTTTTTTGTTAATGGTTTTGGTCTCTTTATCCATGAGTATGGTATCAAATAATTCACCGTTGGAGCTCTCCACCCGCCACGGAGCCCTCAGTCGGGGACGCCGCTCGTTCAACAAGCGACGCCAGAGCTACTCCTTCGGTATAGGACCAGCTTAGTGAAAAGTAGACGAACCTGCACGCGACGGAAGATCACGGGACTGTATACGGCACGAGACTATGCCGCAACTCATCCCGAAACCCCACGCCACGCCGGCTGCCCCCCCCCCCACTAAACCGATCCTCGCTTGACATCCCGCTTATGGGATGCCTCAGCCGATTGATCGTGGGTAGCTACCCCACGACCTCCAGTTTGAGAGGAAATCCAGGCCAAAGTGGTGTGTTGTGTGCAGCCTGCTCCACTCAACCACCAGGATCCCTTCATCCCCCCGTACGGTTCCCCGCGCACGGCAAAAACACGCAGGAGGTCATTTCTATCCATCATCTGATCTTGTTCGATGGTGGACACCCAGGAGCATGACCTCGCCACGCCTGTGATAAGTCGCCTGGTGATTTCTGTTGCGTCTATTTCATATGGAATTAGACCAATAACGGGGCGGCAACCACGAGAAGGTTCATCACCACACTTGCCTTGAGGATCTACACGACCGTAGCGCTCTCCCTCAAGACCACGCCACCTTGCCACCTCAGAAGGAGTAAGGCAAGGTAGGCCTGCGTCTACAAAGCCAAACCAAGCAAGCAAGCGAATGAACGAGCGAAGCAAGGCATGTTGCTGGATACAAAGCACGAGTTTGTGAAACGCATGACCCTCCCCTATTCTATACCTGTATGGTGACCGTTTTGCAATTTTCCTTCTTATGATATTTATTTGCGGCCAAAGATGCGTTAAAATTAGTGTTGAAATATGGAACTTTCGACGCTCATAACTTTCAAATATATTATTTTTTACTTTTTGTTTCCATACAGCGCTAGATAATGATGAGACAAATTGATATCATTTTATATTTTGAATGTACACCGTCAAACAATAGAGTAATCGCAAGACTACGTTTGTATGGAAGAATGATTGACTAGGGCAACCTGAAGTGATGAAATGATGGCTATTATTTTCAACAAATAGCCGGTTTCGATAACCGGATGATACGAGTCTTCGTAGATTGTCTACAAAAAAAGCATTTTGTTAGAAATGAGGATTTTCTCAAGTTTGCCGTTTAACATTTGTTAAGGGTCTACATACGCTTTAGTGCCGTAAAACGGTAACTTTCTAAAGCATACTCCTCAGTAACAGCTAGGTTAAAAGGATTGAAAAAAATATATATGTAATAATGATTCATGTACATAATTTTGAACACAAGGTTTTTTCGTGTAACTAATAGTTTTGCTTTAAAAAAATAATTAACAACACGATATTTTTTCGCAACTTTTGGAAACTCCTCCAAAATGACTTAGATGTTTAAAAATATTTTTATACAGAAAAATTGATGGCTGGAATTTCTTCATACCTAACATAGCATATGTAAATCAAATAATATTTTGCAAACAAAACTGTTCAAAAGGAGGTTCAATTTTGATATTTTGGCATCGAGCGGGCGGACGGCCAGTACTGCGTTACATTGGGGCGTATATATCGCCTTAAGATTCTAACATCAAGAAATGTCACTTTTGTTATTAAATTGGCTTCAAACCAATAGATGGCGCTGTAAATTTTTGTCTCTCCGCTACATCGCGGTGTTAAGATTTTCAGGGACTTCATGACCCCCCTTGTATATATCATAAATAAATGTTTCTCGTTCTGAGCGCGGCGTTTTCTTGGTGCAAACCGTAAACTGCCGTGAAGGCTCCTCAGACTTTTTGGGAATTTGTACATGTCCCTCGAGCTGGATGGACGATAAGTTGGTTGATTGAAGTTGAACCACACAGCGAAATATCCAGTACTGGAACGGTATCGGAAGAAGCGGATACTTTGGAACCGATTTCAGTAAATTATGAGAAGTGAAACTGTGAGTACTCTTTCCAATATTATCTTTGAGAAAATTCAAGCAAATTAGAACCTTCAATACAAGAAGAAATAGACTTAGAAAATTTAGAAGTTGTTTGGACTTCGAATAGTTTCGCAAAAAGTGAACAGACGGGGAATCCACGCCGGTTTTTCCCCAGAACTGCCAAACACACAACTTTTGAGGAAAAAGTTCATTGACTTGCAATTTTTTTGAGATTTGGTGATTCAAGTTAATTGAAAATTTAACTATACATTCATATAAAAATGGATAAGTATTTTGCGTTTCAAGAAGATGTGAAATCAAAGATACAAAAAGCCAGAGTTAATTTTAAGAAATCTCCAAAGGAAAGGTTAACACAATCCTATTTGGAAACTCGTCTTGAAACACTGGAAAATTATTGGACTTCGTATCGCGAAACACATAGTCATCGTTTCGGAATTTAATCACAAGGAATTGGTTAAGTCTACTTATTACACAACTGATGCATATGACGTAACTGAAGAACTATACACGGAATATAAAACGGAAATAAAGGATTACTTGCTTAAGTTTAAGATCGATTCTAGTACTGTTGCATTGTCTAGTTCTAAGGTTAAAGAGTCAAACGTCGGACAATTCTTTAGTGTTAGATTACCGAAGATTTTCATTCCTACTTTTAGCGGCAAATACACCGAATGGACAAGTTTTCGTGATGTATTCATATCGTTAATACATAGCAACAAAGCATTGGACGACGTTCAACGGCTTCACTATCTCAAAGGCTATTTAACAGGTGAGGCCGAGCAACTTTTACGGCATATTCCTATCACGGCCAATAATTACAAAGTCTGTTGGGATCAATTAGAACATCGCTATAATAATAAATTACACCTTGCTATTTGTATTTTAAAACGTTTTATGAATCAAAAGAACATACAGTCAGAATCTTCCAGTGCCATTAAAGAATTACTTGATACCACAAATGAATGTTTAAACGCCCTCAAAAATTTGGATATTGATATTTTTTCTTGGGATATTATTGTAATTTACATTGTGAGTTTGAAACTTAATACTGATTCTAGAAAGTTATGGGAAGTTCAAATCTGTAAGTTCATTGACGAATTACCTAAGTTAAGTTACTTGCAAGAATTCTTAGAACAGCGATTCAGATTCAGATCTCTTGAGTTTTTGGATAATAAGGTTAACAAGTCGAATAATAGTACTTACGCAACTAAGGTTATGCATGTCACTTCAAATTCAAAATGTGAGTTTTGTGATGAAGATCATAAATTGATGAATTGCAAAAAGTTTGCAAGGGAAGACGTTGAAATACGTCGTAAGTTTATCCAAACCAATAAGTTGTGTTTTAACTGTTTCGGTTCAAATCATCATCAAGAGGATGATGGTACGGATAAATCTCCACCATCTACTCCACAGACCGAGATTCCAATTAACGTTGTGTCTTGTTTCTCCAGTGTGAACAGCCAAGTGCTATTGGCCACTGCCTTAGTACAGGTAGAAGCGAGAACAAGAACTTTCGTTTTAAGATCTCTCTTAGACCAAGGATCTCAAGCATCGTTTATTACCGAATCCTCAGTACAAATGCTTGGTCTGAAGAAGATTACAGACAAGAGCTTTATTTCAGGACTTGGCTGTGACCAGAGTGCAACATTGCACTCTAAATGTTTTGTAAACATAAGGATTCAGTCACGCCACGATCCCTACTTTATAGTTGTTGTGAAGGCTCATGTTCTAAAGAACATCACATCACTTCTTCCTGAGAGGAAGATTGTTTTGACAGCGTTGTCACCTCAAATGTCGGATCTAAAGCTAGCTGATCCTTCATTTAATGCTCCGAATAAAATTGATATTTTACTAGGAGCAGAAGTATATTGCCAGATTATAACGGATGGTGTTATCAAGGGTTCACCTGGGTTGCCTGTGGCTCAGAATACCAGACTTGGATGGATGCTCTCTGGATGTATACATTCACAAATCAAGCAAGGTTCTCCGCAAAGAAATAAAATTGTGAACATGCACACGCATTTAACTGACGATCTGTTCAGAAGTTCTGGGAGTTAGAGGAACCTTCTTCTGGCAAAAGGTTTTTATCAGAGGAAGAGCAGGCCTGTGAGGACTTCTTTGCAGAAACTGTTAAAAGAGATTCAGAAGGTCGCTATGTGGTAAGATTGCCTTTCAAGTCAAAGAATCCCGAGTGTAAATTTGGCAACTCTTTCGATATTGCTCGGAAACGATTTTATTTGCTCGAGAAAGGGTTTCTTAAGAATGCTGAATTTGCAATAAAATATACTGATGTTATTGAGGAGTATTTGACGTTAGGTCATATGGAGGTGGTTCCAGAATTAGAGAAAGAGAATCATAATGCCATCTATCTGCCACACCACGCAGTCATCAAAAATGATAGAACCACAACAAAGGTGAGGCTTGTATTCGACGCGTCATGTGTTCTAAACAATGGATCATCGTTAAATAGAGACATGATGATTGGTCCAAGGCTACAACCTGAACTGAGGCACATCATCATGCGTTGGCGCTGTTATCCTATATGTCTTGTTGCAGACATAGTAAAAATGTATAGACAAGTAAAGGTATCTGCAGATGTTGATTTTCAACGCCTGTTGTGGCGTAAGGATGTGAACTCAGAACTTCAACATCTAAGGTTACTGCGTGTAAAATTTGGTACATCTTCAGCACCTTACTTAGCTGTACGAGCTCAGCAACAGCTTGCGCATGATGATGGTGATAAATACCCTTTAGCAGCAGACAGGGTTTTAAAGGAGTTCTACGTCGACGATCTCATGACAGGTTCCGAAAACGCTGAAGAAGGTATTAAAATCATACATCAATTAAAAGACCTTCTTAATTGTGGCGGATTTGAGCTTCAGAAGTGGTCTTGTTATACCAATGGGTTATTGCAAGAAGTTGATAAAGACAGTAAGGATAGCAAGGAAAACCTAGAATTGAAATTAGATTCTGTTATGAAAATTCTAGGATTAACCTGGAACAGATCTAACGATGAGTTTCAATATACTGTCCAACTTCCGCCGCTTGAAACACCTGTGCCCAAACGTAAGGTAATTTCGGATGTAGCCAAATTGTTTGATCCACTTGGTTGGATTGCGCCCGTCATAACAACAGCCATGATTTTTATTCATAGAATATGGCTTGCTGGTATAGGGTGGGATGACGAAATACCAATTGACATACTCAAAGATTGGCTTTCATATCGTAAGGATCTCGTTCATCTCACTAGTTTTCAACTGCCGAGATGGACGTGGGCAAGCAGACACAATGTTCACATGGAACTACAAGGGTTTTGTGATGCTTCGTAAGCAGCGTATGCAGCCGTTGTCTACGTTAGAACAGTAGATTGTAACGGTAAGGTTCATGTGAATCTGGTCGCTTCCAAATCAAGGATTGCTCCTGTAAAACAAGTATCAATACCTCGCTTGGAGCTTTGTGGAGCGGTTTTATTATTAAATTGCTCCAAGAAGTCTCGGATGTATTGCGTATCACAAAAGAAAATACCCACGCTTGGACTGACTCTAGTGTTGTTCTTGCTTGGCTGAGTAGTCATCCTAGCAAGTGGAAAACGTTTGTCGCAAACAGGGTCTCGGAAATTTTGACCATAATGGACAATAGTCAGTGGGCGTTGTCAAGTCGGATGAGAACCCAGCAGATCGTGTATCGCGGGGCATAAATCCGAGGGATATTGCTGAAATTACCATTTGGAAAAAGGGCCCTAAGTGGCTACAAGAAAATACAGTCCACTACAGTAAAGGAAAGTTTAAACAAATTGACTTAGAAGGAAAGAAAAATAAGGTATTATGTCATGTCACAATTGAAGACATTAATATAATGTCAAGGTTTTCAAGTCTAAATAGGATGACAAGAGTAATTTCATATTGTAGAAGGTTTCTTAAAACCTTAAATAGGGTTAGCACTAGCTCTACAACCACACGTTGGCTAACGTCTAAGGAAATGAAGGAGTCATTACTTACCTGTATCCGGTTGGATCAAAGAGAAAGATCCCTGAACGAAATAAAGAGTTTACGGGGATTAGGTAATGTAAATAAAGAGAGTAAACTTACCTCGCTTAATCCATTCTTCGATGGCGAAGGCATCCTTAGAGTTGGTGGGCGATTGCAGAAGGCTATCGTTATGGATGAAATGAAACATCCCATACTGATTCCTCCTAATTCACATCTTGCAAATTTGATTGTTGCAGATGCCCATGAGCGTACTATCCATGTGGGTCCTCAGTCCATGCTGAGTTATATAAGAACTCGGTATTGGATCACGAACGCAAAGAGTCTTATAAGGCAGCATTTTCGTAAATGTGTCGTTTGTATTCGTTATGCGGCTCAAACGAACCAACAATTGATGGGCCAATTGCCATCAGCTCGTGTCACTTCTTGCCGCCCTTTTCATAAAAGTGGTGTTGATTACGCAGGGCCTATCGCAGTCAGAACCACAAAGGGACGTGGCCATCACTCCACTAAAGGATATATTTGTTTATTCATCTGCATGGCCACTCGTGAAATTCATCTAGAGGTCGTGAGTGATCTAACCTCAGAAGCATTTTTGGCTGCTTTTAAGCGTTTTGTTGGACGCAGAGGTCATTGTGCAGAATTGTGGAGTGATAATGGCACTTATTTTGTTGGAGCGAATAAAGAGCTCAAAAAATTAGTACCACGGGAAAGTTCGGTAGTAGCGAATGACATAGCTGACTGGCTTGCAACAAACGGCACCAACTGGCATTTCATTCCACCCCATTCACCAAACTTTGGTGGGCTCTGGGAAGCTGGAGTGAAGTCCACAAAATATCACCTAAAAAGGGTTATCGGCAACAGCACACTCACTTTCGAGGAGATGACGACTCTTTAGTGCCAAATAGAGGCATGTCTCTAACTCAAGATCGATAACACAAATAAGTTCCAATCCGAAAGATCCGTACCCACTTACCCCGGGACATTTTCTTGTGGGTGAGCCTTTAGTACTGGTACCGGATGCTAATTACGAAAATTCTACCTTGAGTACTCTCAAAAGATGGCATTTCACACAACGGCTTGTGCAGGACTTTTGGCGTAGATGGTCAAACGAATACCTTACACAACTCCAGCATCGTTATAAATGGACACAAATAATGCCGGAACCTAAGGTGGGAGATATAGTGCTGGTTAAAGAGGATGATCTACCACCGGCAAGATGGTTGTATGGCATAATAACTGACAAGCATATTGGAGTAGACAAACTTACGCGCGTTGTTTCATTAAAATGTAAGGGTTCTATTATAAAGAGACCAGTGTCTAAGCTCATTATTTTACCTGTCACCATCTAGACTTAAGTTTTGGTATTGCTTTATGTATTTTACTACCTATCACTTAACATGTTATGAAGTGTAAATTTAAGTTTTGATATTTTTATTTGTTGTTGGTAGTAGCTAAACTATTCTCATGGTGGGCGGATAAATTGTTTTGTCTTTATAATGTGTTAATTTATGGACACTCTGTCCATGGTGGGCGGAATGTTAAGATTCTAACATCAAGAAATGTCACTTTTGTTATTAAATTCGCTTCAAACCAATAGATGGCGCTGTACATTTTTATCTCTCCGCTACATCGCGGTGTTAAGATTTTCAGGGACTTCATGACCACCCTTGTATATATCATAAATAAATGTTTCTCGTTCTGAGCGCGGCGTTTTCTTGGTGCAAACCGTAAACTGCCGTGAAGGCTCCTCAGACTTTTTGGGAATTTGTACAACATTATCTTTCAGAATTTGATACTTATTAGCGACGCTATCGAATGGTATAATAACAGCCTGCGTTATATTTTCAAAATCAGCGGGCCTGATGCCTGGCTAGGAATATTGTTTTTTTTTTTTAATCTAATAATGTAGGTAGTTTAAGTTTTCATCGAAATCGGCCTCGTGACTCCTTTGAGTGTTTTTCGCTATTCCTTAAAGTTTCGGATTTGGCCATCCACGCTCACTTAAACAACTCACTTGTTAACATATTTGTAAAAAGGTATTCTCCGTGAGTTCTTATTCGTTTATAAAATAATCTTTTCAACACACTTGCTCATAAAGTGGCTCTAATTTCACCGCAATTAGGCACATAATGACACCTGTTATCAAACTGTGACTTTTTCATTGCTATTATTCACAAGTGAGTTGAGTTTTTTTTTAATTTATTGGTTGAGTTGCTTTGTTCTTAAAATGTTTCGATACAAAAAAGATCGTGCTCAATAGTACAAATGCAACACATTTCATGCAACTTCGTATTTAAATAGATAATTTCAAATTGTACGTGTTTAATAAATAAAACTTTCACTCAAATATAACTTTTGTTTTTGTCTGTAATAAAGAAAACTTGAAATTCCCCATTTTGTACGTGGCTAAAACGCTATCCGCGAAAAGCCAAAAAAAAGAAAACTCATTCTTTTTAGTCTGTGGCCGATCGGTAGAGTAAAAATGTTCTGTGGTGGCCGATCGCCATTGTTAGATGCGCGCGCATAGGAAAACTGATTAATTTTGCCCGCCTTGAGCAAAAAAAATCACAACTCGTTTTCACTGTTGGTTTTTTTGTATTATTTTCTTCTCAAGTGTGTTGAAAAACGTCGTATGATACACGTGTGTATTGATGATTACCGTCCTCGGCTCTCTTAAGACCCTCACCTGACGGCTCGGGTCTCAATGGCGCCTCAGCGGTAATCACCAACGTTACACACTTGTACCATAATGTACTATTATACCATTCCCCTTCTAAAAAGCTTATTTTATTCACTGAAAACAGTGAATAAAAAGCACTTTTAATGACTGTTTTGGTGTTTGAATTTAGAACACACCAATATAATATTCAAACTCCATCTCAATGCTGTACAACCTCCACGCATGAAATATTCGATACAAACTTAGATAGAGTTAGAGGTAGACATAGACATACAGATAGAGTTACATATAGAGATAGAGATGGAGTTAGAGTTAGAGGTAGAGATAGAATTAGAGATAGAGGTAGAGTTTGAGATAGAGTTAGAGATAGAGATAGAGTTAAAGATAGAGATAGAGTTAGAGATAGAGATAGAGTTAGAGATAGAGTTAGAGTTAGAGTTAGAGATAGTTAGAGATAGAGTTAGAGATATAGTTAGAGATAGAGCTGTTACCAGATAGGTACCTACTTATAAACAAAATATATATGCTCCGCTAAGCTTATCAAACGCACGTAACTTTAACAAAACAATAAACACGTAGTAGCATAAATAATCAAGAGCAGTGACCATATTCCCGCCAATCGTAGACTAACCGCTCTATTTTTTTTCTGGAGCTGAGGCCTTGAATCATACAGCCGGTCACACAACCTCTCCGGTCCGCTTCATAGCAATACGTATTTATCTTTTGATTTCGAGATACGATATCTTTAAAGAAGTTACATAAACAATGATTGTACATTATGTAGCAGTGCTGCTGTTAGTTGGTGTCGCGTTGCCGGCAAGTTGCGTTGCTCATAACACAATGACGAAGAATCTTAAGGTTTTAGTGTCTTCAAATGACTTCCCGGGCAGTGGACTGAAAGTTTTGGAAGAACAGTGAGTACCTACTATTTACATTTTACGCAAAAATAAAACATTTTCATCTGCAAAACACCTAATACAGCTCGAGAAATAACCTAATGACTCGCTTAAAATTATCAGTAGAAGATGAATGAACGTTTTCATTACAAGTAGCTTAGGTAACTACTATCTTTTAAACAGAACAATAGATCGTAAAGTCACATACCTACAGTGTAATATAAAATACATATGTAACGAAACAATTCACCTACGGAAACCAGACAAATGCTTTCTTGATTGCAGTGGTCGCTCAAAAATAGCTGGTTGTCTCGCGATGGTAATGACCTATTAATGTGTTTTAGACAAGGCCATTCGAAGTTATTCACTCGCATCTACATAATAATATATAAAAACTGGCAATTAACATAGTTGGTATACCTACCAGACTCGACGTTTGAGTTAGTTATTATCCTTGTTTAGTCGCAGAATACACGGAACAGGGAAATTCGAACATTAGAAGGAAATATTTAACAAAATATTATTATTGGAATATATCCGGGCACTTCAACATTGTTTAACTCAGCTCGGCTACAAGTAAAACATAAGTCTCTATTATATAGGTAACGTAAATAACAAGACATGATACAAGAAATAAATCAATGTTTTATACCTATGATTTTCTAAGAGATTCATAAAATAGGTTTAAGTATACTAGTAGGTACTTAAGTATATACTTAGTTGAAGAGGCCTTCACATTCCATTTCCTACAGCATTCAAGTACATGGCTAAATGTTACCCAACCTAAAATTGACGATGTAAAATTAAACGGTTTGCGATGCGATTGCCAAGCGATAACCTTTTACAGTTTTGAAACAGAAACATCACTTATTTCAGGGGTCAGTACGTCGACATTATGTTTATGGGCTCTGGTATATAATATTACTTATGTTGAGCCCAGTTTCGCTTCTAAAATCGACGGGCTGATTTATCATTTACTGTATCCCACTTCTGACCCGAGCGTCTAAGTATGAAAGTGACACCGGTGATCGAAAAGATGTGTGGAACTGGGTTGAGGGTTCTCATGGTAAGGGCACGTGATGTGGAGAAATGAGAAACATATCGCAAAAAACGTTTTGAGTACGTATAAATGTGGATTACTGAGGACGGGAAGACCTAATAAACGATGGATTGGCGGACCGCGTGAAAGATAATATGAATACGTATGAATGTGGATGACTGAGGACGGGAAGACCTAAGAAACGATGGACTGGTGGACTGCCTGAAAGATGTTAAGAATACGTATGAATGTGGATGACTGAGGACGGGAAGACCTAAGAAACGATGGACTGGCGGATTGCTTGAAAGATGATATGAATACGTATGAATGTGGATGACTGAGGATGACTGAGGACGGGAAGACCTAAGAAACGATGGACTGGCGGACTGCGTGAAAGATGATAGGAATACATATGAATTTGGATGACTGAGGACGGGGAGACCTAAGAAACGATGGATTGGCGGACTGCGTGATATTGGCTTGTAGAAAGATTGTGACTACATAGAAGACGACAAATGGAGAAGTATGGAAGCAAAATACACGTTGCACCGACCCCGTATCTATATGTATAGGGAAAAATACATTGGGCAATATCGCAAAATAATTATGATTGATCTTCCACCTAAATCAATTCTACTTTTCTTTACGAATCGAATGTAGCTTTGTTTCTATTTAAAACACTTGGTTCCAGTAGTTGCCCACATTGATCGCAGCATCTGTAGCATTCACTCTCCTACCTTTCATTTTACATAAGTACCATAAAACTAACAATATTATCAGTTTCACAGTCCTCCAAACGAAATACCTGAACTTCGGCGAGGAAGGCCGGACTCTAGCTAAAGAAGACCTCTTAAAGCTTATCCCGGGATGTTCAGCACTCGTATGGAGCTCAAACCTTCCTATCTCCAAGGAACTGCTGGACAGGGCTGGTAATTATTCCATCTTATGTTCTTACCATCATCATCTTCATCTTATTTCATCTTACATCTCATTTTATCTTACCTTTCGACAGTTAGGTCATAGAAAAAACGGGCTGGTCAGGCCACTGCAGTACCGGTTACAAACCCGACTGGTTCGACGCATCAACGGCTTACTTCAGAACGCAATCTACTTGCTTGCGTTTCACCACTATCTCATTGTATTTATCTGATGGAAGGCGAGGATGTGGGTGACGATGTAACACGCTTGCCTAGATGTAACCTATTCACTCTTGACTTAAATACCTCGATGTTGTAGCTATCGGGCAACACAGACTCAGACGCGTATGGGTGGACATCCCACCCATACGCTCTAAACGCTTTGGAAATACTTTCATTAAGTATGGGTGGGATGTCCACCATGTACCGATGCATATCTAGCTAGACAACGTATGCATGTTTTTGTCATTTCTTTCTCGTCTTCGATAAGAGCATAGGATTGAGTCTTTGAAGTTTACAAGATTAGTATATGGACCAAACAAAAGATTATCACTATGCAGTGTTATCTAGATTAGATTGTTACGACATTGGCGTCCATGATTGGAACTACCGGTTTTAAAATATTCAGTTGAGTAACAAATGAATATTTTAAAAAATATGGTTGGAAAAGTACGATCACATGTCAACGAACGCCAGTTCTGTTGGATCGGTCGTCGGGAGCACTATCCGCAAGATATAAGTCTTATTGGTCTAGAGATCGCACTCGGTTTGAGATCGATCTCAGAGACGAGGAAATGAGAATTTTATGAAATAATGTGCATTAATTGGCACAGGATTGAGACACCAAGTTCAGGCAAAGTCAAAGCGCTTAATATATTTCCGACATTACAACATGTTGATATCAATTTACTTTTCCAAATGGAAGACCTGTCGCTAAAGTGGCGCCAACTGGTAGCAAGACAACCTCTTCAGGTAATACAGACATGATACTTTTATGTTCCAGGTCCCCAACTTAAGCTGGTAGCGACAGTATCAGCTGGCTACAACCACTGCAACTTGGAGGAACTTAAAGCAAGGGGGATCAAGCTCTCCAACACGCCAAATGTCTTGGCTTCAGCTGTGGGAGAAATTGCCGTAGGGCTCATGCTGGGAGCTGCTAGGCGGTTCACTGAAAACCTGGAGCAGGTTCACAAGTAATACTGCCAAAATATTAAAGGGCAATGACCAAATTAGTATGAAGACTGTGACGGACTGAGATTTCGATATAAGACCCCATACAATAATTCATTCAAATGTTATTATGCACCGTTTTTTTTTCATATTTAATCAACTGCCGCCAAAAAAATAAAAGGTACCAATTTTACGCATTGGACTCTATGAAAGATGTACCCGAACCGAATGTAGAGGTGCACCTACTAGTTGCATAATTTTGAAGATTTGTGGCGTACAGTGTAGGTACGGTTTAATAAACATGCCCTGTCAAATAATACCACTTTTCTGAATCTGAAATCATAGATAAGAGTTGTGTGTGTGATGTGTTATGTAGTGGTAATCACAAAATTGATTGATTGATAGCATCTGAATGAATCTGATATAGCTATAATCGATTGAAACGCTCGTGTGACTCTTTGCGATTGGTAAACCTTATCACTACCATCAACCTGAATGAGTTCAATCCCTCGACTGGCAGGGTTATTGGGTTTTCCATTAGGATATTATCTGTAGCCTCGATAACGGAGCAGCCGGAATCTGGGCATTTAATTGTCTGCATTGGACTAACGGATCAGTGGTGAAGAGTGGTGGAGACCAGTGGTGGCCCAGTGGTAACTTACGTGGGTGGACTTACGTGTCGTTGGTCGTGAGTGCGAACCCCAGGCAAGCGCTTTATTTGTGTAAAATTATTCCATCACCACTGCTCTCAAAAATGGTGAAGGAAAACATTGTGAGGAAACCGGCATGTCTAAGAACCAAAATTTCAAAGACATGTGACATCCACCAACCCGCACTGGGCCCGTGTGGTGGATTAAGGCCCATTCCCTATCTCAAAGAGAGGAAGCCTGTGTCCCAGCAGTGGGAACAGTAATAGGCTGATGATGATTAGACTAACAAAAACACATTTGGCTTCAGGTAGAATCTCCATAGTATTCTACTTTCGTAAAATACACATGTGTGATATCACGTTTGGCTGCATTTATCAGGGTCTTATTGTGTTACAATACAATCACTTTTTCAAATTACAGGGGCGAGTGGGAGATCGGTTTCGACAAGGTCCTCGGCCAGGACATCCGTGGTAGCACTGTCGGCATCATTGGCTTGGGAGGGATCGGACAGGCCGTGGTGAAGCGTCTCGCAGGGTTTGAAGTCGACAAGTTCGTGTACTCCGGACATAGGGAGAAGCCTGAAGGTATGTTAGATACGCAAGTTTTGTTTAAATGGAATAACTAATGTTGAACCATTTCTAAGGAGGGTAATTTAAAACTGTTAAATCTAGGAAACTAAAAGATAACAACATGCACGTAATTACGACATAACTAAGCAAATTACGAAGTAAATAACAAGATATGAGTTAAGGACATTAAAATATCGTAACTACTAGTATAAGTGGCTACACAAGTAGGTAAATTATACTCGTACAACATCAATTTACTTCCTACTTGTAATTCTGAGATTCTAATTAAAGGTCATCAACTTATAATATTTTTTAGATTTGTAGACAACCAAAAGATGAGTAATTCCACATTGTTTGAAGTCCACTACCGCTAGAATTCTTGAAAAACGTCATATAATATCTAATTGTTTTAAAATACATACATACATAAACTCAGGCCTTTTTTCCATAGGGGTAGGTAGAAGCTACAGAACGCCACCTGCTACGATCCTAACATACTTCTTTTGCTTCACTTACATTCATACATCTAGTCATACACACACGCCGGTTATGATTACTGCGCACCTGGCCTTACAGAAGAACTTCACCTATAAGGTCTTGTACGTCTTTCTAGGGCGTCCCCTCCCGGCGTTTCCATTCGAGTCTGCCTTGTAAATACCTTTCGTTAGTCGCCATTCATTCATCCTCGCAATATGGCCAAACCATCTTAACATACTCTTTTCAATATGAGTCACTAGATATATCTTCTTTTAAACCACAACGTCGTCTTATTATCTCATTCCTCAATCTATCATTTAAAATTACATCACACATACATCGCAAGGAGCGCATTTCTACTGCATTAATCTTACTTTCATGTCTTTTTTGCCATACCCAACCTTCACTTCCATACATAAGTGTAGGCACCAGCACGCTGTTGTGAACGGAGAGTCGAGCTTCCGGAGATTTTAAGATAAATCCTGAAATAAATCTAATTTCCTTTTCCAGCCAAAGCCTTGGGAGCAAAATTCGTGACCCAAGATCAGCTGCTAGCCCAAAGCGACTTCATAGTGCTGGCCGTACCACTGACCAACGAGACCAAACACCTGATCAACAAGGATACCTTAGGGAAGATGAAGAGCAACGCCATCGTCATCAATGTTGGTCGTGGAGGTGAGGAACTTATATTATACATACAGTTATATTTAATTGCCAGTTTTACAATTTCAGGTACAGGTATTGACCATGTTGACAGTGAGCAGGGAACATTGCTCTAAGAATGGCTCTGGTGAATGATAGACTAAAGAGAAACGATGACCTACCCAACCAGGAGCCAGGAGTCCGCCGAATACGGAAAGCACATGATAAGTCGATGTAGAGAAACTTCTGTCCACCAGTAGACATCTTTCGGCTGGGTACAGTGAGGGTAACCACACACAGCTTAAGCTGCGGTCCCACGGCCAGATTTATCACAGGCTAGATCGCACCAGGCCATCCTAACAGGCCGTGGGAACCATCGCATCCGATGAAGCCCGCGGTCGCCTGCCGCCACCCGTCCGATCTATCGGGAGTCTGTAAGTTCATGCCGCGATGGTGCCTGTCACTATTCCCTGCACTGATTAGCGAATGTCTCGTAAACGCGAAGACCGATTTATATCATTTAAACGAATAAAATGGTTCTACGTCTATACCTTTCATTTGATACCAAAATCATCAAAATATCTCCTTAAACAAAAATACATGTTTTCAATTTAAGTACGTAATTATACGACAATCTCAAATGTATAAACTAGGATATTGGAATGGCGGCCAGATGCCGCACCAGGCCGACTCATGCTGTTGACTTGCCACGTCTAGCGCGGCCTATCGTTTAATGGGCCGTGGTGGGACCCTAACTTAATATCGTACAATGATCAAAATCTGCCTTAAAAACAAGAAATGTTACCATTTTCCACAGACCTAGTCGACCAAGAAGCCTTGTACGATGCACTGAAGAACAAACAGATCTACGCAGCCGGCCTCGACGTCACTACGCCGGAGCCTCTACCCAAGGACCACAAACTGCTAACACTACCCAACTTATGTTAGTATCTAGAATTCGTATCTATCTACTTTTTTCTGATAGAACAATATTCCTGCCCTGAAGGGTAATCTTGATTTGCTTTACGATATTGCTGGATTTTTGCGTCGGTGCTCCGTAGACCAATTGAAATTTGACCAATTGGTCTATGGGGAAAATTACATGTTTCTATCGTCCAATTACCAACTGGGCTATGGAGAACACTGGACGAAGACCAAAACTATGTTCCATTATAACATTATAACCCTAAGTTCACACCAGTTTTCTCTACTTTGGGTTAAAAAAAGCCTTTAATATATTGTTTGGTCCACATCAAACTGAATTCAAAAATATTATCAATTAATAAATACAATATAATAATTATAATGGTAGCTAATTATAGTTAATTAAAATAGACTCTTCAATGAAAAGATAGGAAAGTATGTAAACTGTTTGAAATGGCCACTTCACAGAAATCGTATGTGTCATTATGGTGTCCATGTAATGACAATTTAGGATTTACTCGTTTGCCTTCCAGTGGGAAGAACTGACGATTTCGCCCGATATTTTTTTTTTGTTTTTAATACAATAAGACGTTTTTTGAGCATTTAAGGGTTACCCATTTTGTTACAGAATATTTCAGACAGTTTGTCCCATCTGCATATTTTTCACTATCGTACGTGCAATGCTTACTTATGTAATTTGATAATTTAAACAATCGATCTATATAATTAAGTAAGTTAAAAAAAAAATACAACCGACTTCCAAATAGAAACACCACAAAGAGAAAATTAAGTTCAATTTCGGCAAGCGGTTTCAATCCCGAAGAAACGAAAACAGGAACACCGATTTCCGAAATTTAAGTTATTTTTCACTTTGTAGTGTTATTATTTGGAAGTCGGTTGTATTTAAAAAAAAAACATTTTTTTACATGCTTATGGACAAGGCTTTACTATACTATTAAATTGGGCAGCGGAACATTTCTCAATTCTCCATAATCCAGTTGGTAATTGGACGATGGAAACATGTAATTTTCCCCATAGACCAATTGGTCAAATTTCAATTGGTCTACGGAGCACCGACGGATTTTTGCGTCTTTGTCAAGCCCTCAAACCAAATACAACAACTTATCGAATAAGGGTACAAAAGCTTACAAGCGAACCCACGAGTATCTCGTCGGTTCGTGCTATGAAACCGGCTTTCTATGTGAATGCTGGTAGCTGGACTGGAATGCTCTAAGGACTTTTAGCTTTCAAATATGTTTTAATATTATTTATTTTTTACCGTGCAGTCGTTCTCCCGCACATCGGCAGCGCAACGGTTCGCACACGTAGCGACATGGGCGTTCTCGCCGCCAGCAACGTGGTCAACGCACTCACCGGCAAGGCACTCATCACTCCCGTCAATCTATGATCATAGGTTCTAGACCTTGTCAGATCAAAGAGGTTCTAATCTATCCCTCTATGAGTCTATGCCTGGAAAAATAACTGTCACGCAAAAGAAAATGCTGAAATAAGTATCATGTGATACAAAAAACTGCAATAAACATTGATATTAATTATATTATGCCCTATTCCAGAACTTTCATGATTTGTTATTTTCGAATACAAATAAAAATCTGACAAAACACTCAGTGGCAAGTTTATTACAGCTAGAATACAGTAGCCAATATAAAATACAGAATATACCATAGATATAATAAACAAGTATTTTATATTTCTATGGAATATACTATGGACAATTTGAATTGGCTGCTCAATCTAGCTGTGTAGCCAGGCATAATATTGTTTTCTTTGGTGTTGTATGAATAAACGCATTATTTTATGGATAAAACAGTGTAAATAAAATGAGCATAGAAATACAAATTTGGCTTTTATTTCTGCTTACGTTTATACTAGTTTATAATATAAAAGTATTAATATTTAGGTATATACAATTACTTTAGTAATAATATAATTAAAAGTAGATATTTAATGATATTTTTTTTAATATGAAATAGTTTTTAAAAGTCATTGGATGAATTTAATAAAAATTAAATAAAATTTGCTGAAAGTGCAAAATATAGTAATTTAATATAATTTCCTTTTTGAAATAAACTTAGTTTTTTCTATATTTTACTAATATACAATATTATTTTACGAGAACCTCGTCTTTACAATAACAAATTAACAATTTTTAGTAATACAGTACAAAAAATCTTCAAATATAACAATAGGTAAATAGATAGGTCTTATTAGATAAATTTAACTTAACTATGAATCCACTTATTTCAAAACATGTTTTAATTTATGATAGCATAATGAATTTAATCTGTTGGCAAATCTCATTTGAATTCAAATGGTTTTATTGGCTGATAATATTCCAGTCAACATATGAGATTTGACAACTTGTTGTTCAGCCTTTTAGAAACTAGGTGTATGTCTATGGAAAATTACCACCACTATTGTTTAAAGCAAAGAACACCTCAGCAAACACTACTTGAGATGCCATTGTCAACCCTTTCTATAGAAACCATGTATAGAACAAATATTTTCTTAATGTCCTCCTCGGCAAACTTCGTGTTTCATCAGTCATCTGATTTCTATAACTTGCCCTTTTGCACTTGGTGCAGACCGGACGCTCTCAATCAACTTGGTAGTATATAGAGTTGTTAATACTCTTTTAATATAATGTAATTTATAAAAAAAATGGGAGGAAAGCTGCTATTTGTACAACTCTATATATTTCACACGGCAAATAAAACAAAACAACAATAAAGTACTTAGTTCTAAATTCAAATTATTATACACAATAAATCTAATAATTTATAATTGGTGGACATGGAAATTAGCATTCATTTGCATTCGGAAATGTGATGATTGCAAGGGACTTTAAGAAAATAGTTGTACTGTATGTCAGTAAATGTCGTCGTTAAAAATTTATGACCTGTGACAATCCTGACTTGGACTATGACAGCCAAAACTTGCGCACACAGGGAACAAATGTATGAATAATAATGGCATCTCCATTCGCTACCAGCATGTATACTCTGTGGGTTAACTATTAAATCAAATTTTGCAACAAGGAGAACTTTATCAAAATAAAACACACTTAACTTATGGTGCATCTGCCACTACAGCTGCTAAGTCCTTTAGGAATGGCTCTATTTGACTTTCCAAAGACAATATGTGGCCAGTATTACAGTTGTCGCTACCAATAAATGTTACTACTAAAGGCAGTTTGTTCATTTGTATTACCTGTAACAGAAAAATCATAAGAAGGTTAAGTGTTCATCTTTTACTAATATAAGAAAGAAATTAAACATTTATTGCCAACTGTAATAGAACTACAGAACATGAACAAAACAATAAGCAAGTCCTAAGGATGAGACAAAGGACAAAATAAATGGTAATCATAGAAAGATTAAAAAACATTGTGAGGAAACCGGCATGTCTTAAAATCAATAATTAGAAGACGAGGCCTGCACGCACAACAGACCAAATGGGACTCTAAGTACGGAAAAGGTATCCATCTATCCTATCCTATCCTAAGAGTGAGTATTCTCTTTAAAATCACGCCAAGTAATTTTTGATCTGTGGCGGTAGTAAATGCAAGCATATTATACTTGTTATACCCATCTTCAAAAGTGTGTTTTGCTAGTACAGTGCTGTAGAGCAGCATTAAGAACAGAGTCAAGGGACTCGGGTTAAATAATGTCTGCACTGACCTGATAGCTAGAGTACATAGATATGATTGTTTTGTTTCTTCCTAGGCCGAGTTTGCTTGCTTGATCAGTAGCCATGCCGAATGTGGATATGAAATTAGGCCTCAGAGCTAACTGTGGGGCCCTCTCCGTAACTGCCCGAACCAAAGGCACGCCATCCCGATCAGTTATAAGGATACAGTGGAGCCCATTCACTCTAAAAACAAAGAAATATAATGTTCCGGCCATACCTTGTAATATAACATCAAATTAAAAGTATTATGTTATACATACTTCTCCAGTAGATGGTTTAAATATTTCCTCAGGTCGTCAACCATTTTAATGAGATTAATTTAATTATTAATTAGCTGATAATGGCAAAAACAATCTGAGTTTGATTAATTTTAATAATGACAGCTGAACTGAATGACATCTATGACATCTGTCTGTCTCATTAAAGTCAACATTTGACAGCCATTTACCAAGTTCTTTCTATTTTTTTATTTTTAGTTGTGTGGTTTTTTGGCACTCCATAGACAATAGTGTTATAAAAGTTTTCAATATTTCCTAAAATAATATTTTATTCGTAAATGACTACCAAAGGAGGTTTATATTAAAAGCAAAACATCGAAGTAACTTTAATATTTTAAAATAATTTCAGATATTGGACTCAAAATCAGACACGGTTGCGAGTGTTGCGACCCCGTGGATCGGATGAGTGATGGTTTGCCATGCAAAGTATTGCAGTCTAACGCAAGTTATTTTAATTTCATCGCTCGTTCTAGCATAATTTAAGCTCACCCGCGGGCTTATTACGTAAGGAACAGCAAGTAGCAATAATTGTACAATTATTGCGCGATCAATTTAGTGACCTGGCTACTGAGGCCTTTAAGTCAAGTCTTTTTTTTTGACATTCACTTTTAACAGAAGCTATTTTATCTGTCTGATGATTTATAAAATGTATCATTTGATGAATTAACCAGCTTGTGAAAGAGCAACACTTCGTGGAGGCTGTTTTGTTACAATAGTCAATTTGATTACTATTTAGCTCCAATATTCCGGTAAATTAATATTCGCAGATTTAAAGTATTTGTGTAAAGTAAATATGGCAGTGAAAATTGGATATTTTATTTACTTAATATAATAAATATTTTGAAAAACTGGATGACTAAAATGTCAATATGTAGAATTGATCACAATTTCTTCGAATTGTCGATTGTTATAAGAAATCGAATCGATAATGCATTTGGACATCACTTAATAGACTAAATTATCTCGCATTTGAGCTATGAAACGTAAAATTGATTTTACCATATTAATTTAGACATTGGCAGATTATTCGACATCGGTGCTTGCCATATAAAAAAAGAATATAATAGAAGATACTTATTTCGGACTTATCACAATCTAATGTGTTTGTAAGTATTTAGTAGGTAAACATACAAGCTTCGCTGAGGTAGCCAACACTACAGTGAAAAATCCTCCACTTTACCGTGATCACTTCTGTTTCAATGATTCAACAAATAGTCCAGTTTGGAGACACAAAACAACACCAATTTGTCATTACAATATTCACTAGGAATTTGTTATTTCAATATTTACTTTTAAATTATTATTCTAATTTGCGGATAATTAAAGTAGACACAAAATAACACACGAAAAAAGCCGCCAAATACTCAAAAACTTCTGTATCTACTCAGCCATCAGCGAGCGATTGGCAATCAACCAACAACAAGTGAAAAAGTAATCGCAGCTGACAGCCACATTTGCTCGCCGATCGCTGTCGCTCTGCTGTCAAAAACCATACGTAATACGAAATTATCGCGATCACCTTGCGATAAATGCGCATTTCAGTTAGCAGATTTTTATTGTTAGCTGTGCTGTCGTATTTTTTTTATGGTGTGGCTATAGCTCATAGATAATAAGGATTCGCGATTGAAGAGCAATTATTTTGGAAAATAAGCCTTCCAATTTTTTGACGTAAAGCGATAATCGCGCGATGATTGTACAATATCTGCGCAAATATTGCTAATTGCTGTTTCATACGTAATAAGCCTGCCGATGCCTCCTATAGGGGCCGCTGCATCGGCTCGCCATGACCCCTAGTAGTAGTCTAGTAGCTTTGTGGTTTTATTAAACCTATGAATACAACATACAAAAATGAGCACTCATTTGCATTTTCTTTGACTTGACTTATGACGTTTTTGACCTATTTGAATGGGCAACTATAAAATCACAGGCAGTCAAGTGGGTGGCAGCTGGCAGCAGACAGAAAAATATTTTCATTTGTCTATAGCCAAAATGGCAGAATCGGATTGACAAGTCGTGCAATTTTCGTAATTTATTTTTGGGTGCAATAATTATTGCCTTTGTACTTTTTAGGTGTTTTCCGTCTCACAGTAAAGGGCATAAAACATTTATGTTGTATTGTGTTAATATATTTGTGCTTACCATCATCACAGTTGTATGTTGCAATTTCACGAAATATCAAGCTTTGGTATGATAACAAAAGATATAAAAATTCAGCCTTGTCTCGGTATGTGCTCTTTTTCGTCATGTGTGTGCCGTCGGGATTAACATAGCATGAATGGTCACTGGCGCGAAGACTCTGGTATGTATACGTAACTGTCCAGAATCGTGATTTTCGGGATTGTGACGTCACAAAATAGACAAGACGTTATTTACAGTGCAAATTAGGTAATAAAATGTTTTATTGTTTTCACCGGTGAGTGGCAAAAGATTTGTAGCGCTCCCGTGAGGAGAGAATTCGCGGCGAAGCGGTGGGCTTGCGCTAGGATGGGCGGCGATGTCTGCCCCCTCTGAGAGCGCAGCGAGCCCTGCACCGTGCGCATGCACCAATATATCGCTTATGCAATTGTTCCATGAGCTCAAACAGAAGTTTCCCGGAGTACCTGATCATGTTGTGTCAAACACGATCGAACTGTACTGTCACGATAAACAAGCCTGCGAGAAGCACCTCCACAGTGAAGTCAAGGCCTCCCTAACGCACGCCTACCATGCCTCCTCGTCGGCAGCCGCTCGCCAGCTCAATGAACTCAGGCTCAACCTGCCCATCAAGTGCCGCAACCAACCCATAGTGAAGCATGAAGCTGTCAAGTCTACAGCACTCACATCTGTCACTTGCGATGGTCCACAGAAGGCAATACTGAGCTCTGTTACTGAAATACCTGAACAACCTCTAAAGTTGAACACTGATGCCAATCAAAATATTGTTGACACTAAAAGTGAAGAAATTTTAAGAAACAACAATAATGTATCACCAGTCACTGTAATAAACATTGATAACTGCTTTGCGAAGTACAGTGCTGAGTCTCCTAGTGACTTGGAATTAACAAATGAGAACTTGAAAGAAGTAAAAGTTGAAACAACACAAGAGGAAAAAGTAGTTTCTCCACAACAAGAACAAAAAGAATTAGAACAACCAGAGAGTACCAACTACAAGATTAATAAGAGTCATAAAATCAAAAACAACTTACCTGAAAGATTAGAAAAGGGAAAGGAAAAGAAAACTATTAAAAAGGAGGAACCACAAATTAAAAGAGTGAGCCCACAGGAAAAGCCAAAACGGCCAAACACATTAGATTTCATTAAACCAAATCCAGATATTGCATTTAAACAGACATTAAAGGAACCTGAGGCTGATACTTGTAGGACTGTGTCGCCAGCACCATCTGTCTTGAAAGAATCTATAAAGGAGTCTAAAACTAATACATCTTTCAGGCCAGAAAGGGGATATCCGTTGAATTTGTCAGTTAATGTCAATTGTCATATGGACTTGAGCCGTGCTTATGGTGATCCTTGGTTAGAAGATTATGATAGTCCTAGAGCTATTACATCTGTGAATTTAACTGTTTGTACACCTACTTCAAATATGGCTAGTCCTGTAAGAGATACGCGGGAAGAGGATGGGGGCTTCGAGGGTCACGTGACAGTGACGGTGAGCCCCAGCACAGCGCGACCAACGCGGCGTAGGGCGCCTCCTCCACCAACGCACCCCTCGCGCATTGAGTCGCCAAGACCGACCAGAGCTGCTCCTGAACCTCCTGGATCAATCACTATTGGTGAGTTATTATTCTATTTTTCCTTTAATAAAAAGAAAAGTCAAACATAGAACCTCCTCCGTTTTGGTAAGTCAGTTAAAAATAGAGGCCCACCGGTATCGGGAACAGGGTCCAAGCTACCGTAGATCAGGGCTTCAGAGAGAAGAACCTCCTAACAATATGAGCCGTGTCCACCAGTACTGCTTTCTGGATCAGGCCCTTGATCCAGCCGCCTATCGAGAGCCTCCTAAGGTGTTGGTCGAGGCTTGTGGCGTGACACGACTATCGGTACAATGATTGCTGTGTCCACATTCCACATGTCAACAACCTCGTGAGCCAAATCAAGATACTTGATTTGCTTATCTTTCTCGGCTTTACGAGGTTCCCGTCATGTGGGACAGTAATGTTAACAATCAATGCACTCCTCTCGATTCGGTCCACTAGCACAAAATCAGGCTTATTGGCTACAATAGTGCTGTCAGTGATGATGGACCGATCCCAGTACAATGTGATATTGCCATTTTCGAGAACTGGGTCAGGCACATACCTATAAACTCAAAATCATTACCGGTACTGCCGATGCCACACTATTTATTATTATTATTAATTGACGCCTTACAACTGAAATGATTCACTACCCTATCTCATTGTGTCGCATGTCAATGACTTCTCCAAGATAAACTTCAAATCATTCATTCAGACTTTGACTTTTGCTTTCTAAAACAAGATACTCAATTTATTCAATAGTGTGTATTTTTTTTTTTAGACATTAATACAAGTTTTGTATGTTATCCTTAATATATCTCCTCCTAAGGAGGTAGGAGGAGATATATTAAGGATAACATACAAAACTTGTATACCTGTATCTACTTTCTGTGCAAAAAAAAATGGGTATAATATGCAAATGATAGTCATTTGAGGAAAAAAGTATTCTGTTCTGTGGCAAACAGTACTATTTCTAATATGGTGTCATAATTCACTACCCTCCACTAAACAGAAAAATACCACTATTGAACTGAATTTCTTTCTTTCATTATTGTATATTTGTTTAAAAACAATTAGGTACTATGTATTATATTATAATTCTTATATGTTATCCTTAATATGACTCACAAACTGCAAGATTAGTCTATCCAGATTGGTCTGATTGTTAATGTTTACAATAGATCTTGTTTAATCCAGTTTTTATTTACCTACAACAAAAAATAATAATAAATGAATCACCAAAAAATTGATAAACACGCTAAGCTGTAATATGTTAGTCAATAATAAAATTATCTAATTGAAGTTGATAAATCAATACCTGTTTTGAAAGATAATTCTGTTCCGTTGCGACCTGCTTCAAGACAAGTTGCTAATTGCAAAATCAAACTATGAACCGAGAGTCCGTTACTCTTGGGGATTTTTTTGTAACTGCCTTGACTTACCTAATATGTATATTAGAGGAAAATCAGTGTATAGTGATACGTCAGGTAGCTGTATCACCACCTCTTACTATTATTTATTTCAAAGAAAGGTTTTTGTAAACTCCGTGTCATTCAAATCCATTCAATGTCATTTAAATCATTTTATAAGAAATAAATTGGAGCAGATGAATGAAGATTTAATCATGGAAACAATAGAAAATCTTTTTATTTATTAAATAAACACGCTGTTGAACCGTTGTTTTGACACGAAAGCTCTGAAAACATTATTTACTTGCGACAGTTTGCTAGAGCAAACTGTCGCAAGTAAATAATACGCTAAATAGTACGCTCTGCGCACAAAAAGCGTAGGTGCATAATTTATATGCTCTTATTGTACACGCAATTCGTCGGCAGGTGAAAAGTTTTCCAGTTTGTTTGGACACTCTCATAGATAACTCCGGTTTTTTTTGTTCATTCTATGTTAGAAATCTGTGTATTTTTGTAATGGAACGCATTGCCGGCGTGTCATGAATTGCGAATTGTACAAATCATGCATCCCGAATCTAGATACGCGTACCTATACTACTTCTCCATTTGATTAATTAAATATAAACAACTTTTATCAAATAATCTAATTGTTATATAAAAACTCAAGCGAATAATAAGTAATAATCTATACTAATATTATAAAGCTGAAGAGTTTGTTTGTTTGTTTGTTTGTTTGAACGCGCTAATCTCAGGAACTACTGGTTGGAATTGAAAAATTCTTTTTGTGTTGGGTAGTCCATTTATCGAGGAAGGTTATAGGCTATATAACATCACGCTACGACCAATAGGAGCGGAGCATCAATGAAAAATGTTCCAAAAACGGGGAAAATTTATTCTTTTTGAGACGCAACGTATTTAGAGTAGGTGGGCTAGCTTGGTAGGTAGCCAGTTGACGGGAGCGAAGCCGCGTGGGACAGCTAGTAATATATAACTTAATATAAAAATAAAAAGACATCATCATAAGCCTTGACATGAAATGAAATCGTTTATTTGTTAAATGTAGGTGTACAGATTAGATGTTCCTTATAATGTTCCCACTGCTGGGACACAGGCATCCTCTCTATGAGAGAGGTAATAGACCTTAATCCACCACGCGGGCCCAGTGCGGGCTGGTGGATGTCACATGTCTTCGAATTTTTGGTTCTAGGACATGCCGGTTTCCTCACGATGTTTTCCTTCACCGTTTTAAGAGCAGTGGTGATGAAATAACTTGGAAAGGGCCTACCAGGGTTCGAACTCACGACCTACGACGCGTAAGTCGGGGCTGTTACCACTAGGCCAACACTGCTCTTAAAAATAAAAAGACCAAAAAGAAATAAAAACAGATACTTATGGAATAACTAAAATGTTAATAGGAAAATATTGGGCGCTATTCCTCTCTCCTAGACACTGACTGTATCTAGAATGTGGCTGTGCCCTACAGGTCCTAATTTATGACCTGCATGTACATTATGAATACAATAAATTGAATTAAAATATCATTGAACTTGCTTTATTAGATTTTTGTTAAGGCCTGCAGAAGAACCCCAAAAATCGGCTGGCTACAACTAACACAAGTTTTCATAGCCTTCTATTATTAGGTTGCCTGTATAAATAACAATCCAAAGCAACTCCTTTACAATCTTTACCCAAAATTTTCTAGATCGTGCCTTAATCGAGCGCCAGAAAGAAAGGCTGGAGCGCCTTGCCATGGCGTTAGCACAGGAGAAAGGCCGTCTGACCCAGCTGACGAAGGAGACGCGGATCCTAGCAGGGCCGTCACCCACGGTGTCGGCCACGCAGCGGCTACGCGACGACGTGGAGCGACTGCGGAACCAATGCGGAACCCTCGCGAAACGACTGGAGATGTCTGGTCACGGTATGAATCATTATCTCATTGCTTCTGGATATTGTCCGTCCCTAAAAAAATACTCGCCGCAGCAGTTTTCTCTAAAATAAACTATCTTTAATTGCGACGCTTCTAGAATAACATTGACAATTTTAGTAGACAAGTTTTAACTGGGGATCTCGCCATGTACTTCAATAGGTACCACCAAACGACTGCGTTTGGCGGTCTTTAGAACTTTGTTCGTCAGAGATAGGACGCATCACAGGCAGGCTAAAGCGTAGTTGAGATTTTGTATTTTGTCCATAATGTTATAATAACTAAATACATGTCATATTTGACAAATAAAACTAGCAGAAAAAATGGACATACGTAAACTATCGCTTTACCGATAACGGTTATTTGTTATGCAATAGGGGGCGAGGCAATCACAATATATCCAACGCAATTCCGTGAAGTCTTATCTAACATGGAAGATATTTTAAAAAACCTTATTACACTTTTTCATCTCGATCGACTAAAAAGCGTGAGAAGGGGACCTCTCCTTACTTAATTTGTTTGCCTTTCACAGCTGGAGGCAATACGTCCACGTAATTAAGGGAGAATTTGCCCAAGCAAAGGCACCATGGTAGTTATGACGGTTGGTGATGGTGGGTTGATGGTTGTGACTCGTCACCAGGCTTGGGTATTGGGCTAACTGAACGATTATCTTGCCTACTTTCAGCTAATACTGAAAACTCCATCGGCGAGTAGCAAAAAGAATCGTGATGGGAGACTGAAGCTGCAGTTAACTTGAGATGAGGGCTAACAATCTCACAACTTGACCCTTAACAAATTCCAGAGCCGGATGACGCCGGGAACTTCTACAGCAACATCTACACGGGGCAGCGACCCTCGGCCTCCTGGCAGTGCCACATGTGCACGTTCAGGAACCACCCGCTCCTCGACAAGTGCGAGGAGTGCGACATGCCGCGGATATTCGTAGGTACGTCCCCCCCTAGGACTCACGACTCGGGCTTCGGTTCCTTCCGGGACCGGAACCGCCGGGGCGCCGGCCCGGGCTCGCTCGAAGACCTCCCCCATTCACTAACTCAGACTCAATCAGCCTAGTGCTAGTCCTTCCCGCCTCACGGCGCGTCCGCAGGACGCTACCTAGTTCCTCATTTTTGCCTTATTCAGTGCCTATAGTGTTAAAACAGTGCTTGAGTGTATCAGTGTTTAAAACTTTATAAACTTGTGTGCGTTTGAAGTGTCCAGACTTGAGGCTTATATGAACAGTGTTGTGCTTAAGACTCACCCAGCATGTTACTGTTGGAATGCAAACTTTATTATTAACATTGAAACTACCAACGATGTGATGAACTATGCCCCTCTGTTGGTAATTTCGCATCTCGATTTATATTTTTCCTTTTAATTATTGAAGAATCATATTTGTCTTATTTTTCGTTATTCATTTATGCATAGAGCAGAGAATGTTGTGTAATCTATGGACATTTTTTCTTTGTTTTCTGTTCTAAGTATAAGTGAGCAAATATGATCCTCGCATGTGTGTTCGTCTATTTTTTATATGTGACTGGATTAATATACGACTTATTCTCGTGTAAAATTCTGAGAAGAAAAATAAACAAATGTGGACGGTTATCTCGCAACTGCACAGTACACACGTGTACTTGATAGACTGTGATTAATACTAGTTCGCGGTATTAGTGGATACGATTCAACAAAGCAACTTACAATAATAAACAGATCGGATGCTTGAACATACATAATAAACAATAGTGACTTCGGGAAAGTGACTCACTATCAATAGTTTTCTCTTGCGATTTCTGGCTGCGTTGAGAAGATTTTTCCATACAACTAACCTAATCGTCATTTGTCGATTTCCTTCATCTTTTCTTCCACCATATGCGATATGAATTTGTTATTTGAATTTTATCAAAAGCTTTAAAAATTACCCCTTTTCTACACCTCAATTCTCTCTCCAGACCTCTTTTGTACAACCGGAGGTCTCAATTACCTTGCGGGGGACAGACAGCCGAGGTGTCTTAAAGATCCTACTGCTCCTACTGAAAAAATTGCATTCATACATATAACCAAGCTGCGCATAAGCAATCGCAACTACCCAAAGCCTACATTGCACCCCAAGACCCCAAGTTCGTGTCCCATAGGGCACGAGAAACGCTTCCGCGGGATCAACGGCAGTGCCTGAAAACCGCACGCTGCGCCCTGTTACAGGGACGTAGCGATTGCTTTGAATAATTACTTCCTGAAAGCCACCCCTTTTCACCCCTACCCAGACAAACAATGGATTACCTAATAGTCTACATTCTTATCAAACAGTAAGAAAACAAGGAACGTAACACCCAGTAACAAACATAACTTATCTCTTACCGAATCCTTGTAGAAAAGATATCGCCTGTTTAGATAAAGTAACGGAAACCTTTGAATATTTCTCGATCAACTGCACTTTTACGGTAAGAGAATGATTTTGACAACGCCTTTATTGTTATACCAGTAAAGGTTATTTTGGTAAATCAAGTTTCGATCTGACGCTCATACGTACGTGCTTTCCATGTGTGTCGAATCGTTTCTTAACGCAACTAAGAATTCTTTCTCTTTGACTCGTGAGTCATTGACTGTTGAAGCCTAAGGTTATTCCTACTTATGTAAAATGTGAAAGCTTGTATGTTCAGATGTCTATAAACCAATCAAGCTCAACGGTTTTGAATTAAAATTGGAACACAGGTAGATCAGATTTAGTTTCGAACATAGGATATTTTTATCCCAATAATTATCATATGAACATAAATATTAAAAAATAAATACTTATTAAGTATATGAAATATCGTGTGCAAGTCACTGTTAAAAGCTAGTTAAATATAATGTCGTTAGACTAAGCCAGTTGTTGTGTAACAACATTAAGGCAATTGTTATGAAACTCGTTGACGAAACGTAGTCGTGGATATACCCACTTTTGTGTTTAATAGATTCCGGTTTTTCCCACGCCAATTGTTTTGTTTTAACTTTAGAATGGACTTTTTTTTTAAGATGAGCATTCGAATAAAGGACTATGCTTTGCTCTTCGAAAAAAAAAGTTAAGATATGTAGTAATTTTCCATGTGTTATATATATCTATATATTACTAGCGGACGCCTCGCGGTTTCACGCGCGTAGTTCCCGTTCCCATGGGAATACAGGGATAAAAAGTAGCCTATGTCACCCGGGGATAGTGTATCTTCCCAACGGTAAAAGAATTTTTGAAATCGGTCCAGAAGTTTTTAAGTTTATTCGTTACATACAAAAATACAAATCTTTCCTCTTTGTAATATTAGTACAGATATCAAGAATCAATTGTATCCAACAGAAAAAATGAATTTTCTGGTGAAATCTGTACTGTGTATTGTTCAATAACCGTCCGCATAGAGATTTTGTAAAATATGTTTTATCTAGCGTTTAGGTACAAAGAAATTATTAGATTTTATTAGATGAGGTGTATTTATTGTTTTACTTAATTAAATTTTATTAGGCAGACTAAACATCACTTGTTGACTGGTCAAACGGTGGAACATCACAGGATCTCGTTAAAAGACTATTTTATTACGCCTTGCCAAAAATGTATCATAAAAATTATTTATTGCCTATGAAAAAAAAAACATCGCCGTTTTCTTCGATCTTGCTCAAATTATCTTGCTCAGAATTCATGATAGCGAATTCACTAATAAAAAGGCATTTGTTGTTTTCTAAGCAGAATGGTCGATAAGCCAGAATTAGAGGTTAAAATGTGGCTAACATGAGCCAGTGTGCACAGACCCTTATAATATTCAAGCAATAACATTGTGGACTAATGGTTAATATTAATAAAAACAGACAGGTATATTTGTTGTGTATATTCGAATTTAACTGTGATAGGCGTAGGGTCCTTACATTATTGAATAAATAACAGTTAAGTCTTTCACATCACTATTTATTAGATTTATACAATGATTCAAGTCACTTGAGTGCACCGAAGTATACATTATTAATGAAATCATGTTTTTTTATATATTTAAAATATACATTTTAAAACGATCAAGACTTGTTATACTACTTATACTCACAAATTCATATTTAATTGAATGCAATTTTTAATAATGTTGTGGTCATACATTCTAATAACGAACTTCCTATTCATTTGAGCGTTTCCAATTATTGTGATAAATTATTGGCCTTAGTAATAATATTAAAAAGAGATAGAGATAAATTTAATAAAAATATTGCATATAAAGTGTTTGCACTGCACTATTTTAAACTTAGATATTTGAAATATATATTGTGACTTGAATTTTAGGCGTACTTTGTTATAATTTAGGTATAATTCAATTGTGATCCATTTTTTATTGTATATGAGAGAATAAATAAGATGTTTATTATTAAATGTTGATGTTTCTTTGTGATGCTAGATAATCCTATTATAAACAACAAGAACTTAACGTACCTTGCCATTTAAAAAAAATAGACACAAAAATGCTAAAATTACTAGAATGTGTTTAACGATGTGGCCTTTAAGCTCACATTATGAATATTTAAAAGGCAAAGAACGCGTAATAAACCTGTTTCTTTTTTATTTTGAAGATTTTAATACAAATGAAACTGAAGGTAAGTTGTGTTTTCGCTCTTAATAATCCTTTAACAAGAATGTCGTGCAGTGGAATGCAGTGTTTTATTTATATCTTAATAAAAAATATATTTTACAAAACAGTGTCGTATTTTTTATTGTCATTTTGTTTGTTTTTCATGCAGTTCGTGCACCTGACGGGATTACTGTTCGCCTAATGCCAGGTCGGCGGAGTAAGTATGTTAAAATTATTTAAAATCAGAGAATATCGAGAAGATACATAGATTAACCATTCACTAAATCTTTTTTTATATAAAATGTTTGTATGTGTTGTATAATAATAATAATAAAGTTTCTACATTATAAATCTTTTCGTTTCAGAAATAACACGCTCGTGGGTCTTATGAGAAGCGGTCGAGGTTCGAATGGTCGTACGTTTTGAGGCTTGATCGCGTTGGACTTCTTCAAAACAAACGTTCTTCTACACCACTCGTCTTCAAGCACAAACATACTATAGACTTCTACAGATAAATACATTCAACTATACATATCTGTAGAGTTCTATTATTATCTAATTTTAACGGAGTTTAACGCGATCGACCCTTAAGTGCAGTAGTACAAACCCAATCTGTGATATTCGCATTTGGTAACTAGAAAGTCTGATTTTACTGTTATAGTTTTTAAAAAGTAATTTTATTTTTTTGATTTTACACATTCCAAAGACCCAGTTATTCGATCATTTTGTTTTGTTCTTTCCTGTTCTCATTGAGTGCTCTGTTGTACCAAATGCGGATAACTCGAAAGTTATTTACATTTTAAACACTGCTGCACTTAAGGTGGATAGGGAAGTATTAACTTTATATGTATAATAATAAAAAACTGTGAAAAAAAAATGTGTCGTTCTGAGAAACAAGTATCAAGATTAACTGAATGCAGTACACGCTGCGTTGCTGAAACTTTGTTTTAGCAATATAATTTAGTTTTGTATAGCAAACACAAAACTATAGATATTTATATATTAAAGAAGAACTAGCTTTCATTAAAGTGGTACACATAAAATTATACATTGAAAGTAGTCAATTTTAAACTCAAAAGCCTGTGATTTGAATAAAGTATAATATGTTTAATGCCACTAGAACTTTTACATCGCATTTATACCGCAAATGTGATTACTATTAGCTAAATTATATCATGTTGAGTTGAAACACTTTCTACATTGCTTTGGTAATATGAACATTATCCACTTTCACTTTATTGCCCAGTTTTGTTTAAAAGGACTTAACTTACGATACCAAGTATCTTATTTAGGAATAAATATTTCCATAGCGACAGAATACTGAAGTACTGTAATCAATTAATAAAAAAATATCAACTGTAGACTTTAATATATTCAAAACAAAGAACTTGCGTTATGAAACCCATACCTACTTTAACGTTAGAGTTGTTTTCCAAATAAATATGAAATTGAGGGTAGTTATCAATTCCTCCTATAAATACAGCGGATATTTTAGTTGCAATTACAATATTTATCAACTTAAAATGTATTGCTCAACAGCTTGGTTGCTAGATGACGCTAAGCCCTACAACGTAATGTTGGTGAAGGTGGCCACTATAGAAAATCTCAGTAGTCTAAAGGGGCATGCTCCCATTAAGGGCCCAAACACAAGATAGCCAAGAAAACAGCCAAGCAATAAGCTTTAGATTTTTAAGATGCGACGTCGCACCGCAGTTTTGTGTTGTGAGTCCTAAAGCCCAATGCAGACCTAGTATAATTCATAATAATGTAGTTTCTCAAACCATTGCATAATAGACTTTATTAACAGCAATATATAAAGTTTATATAAGCACCTCCGAGGAAGTCCAAGGAAGAATCTTATACCTACTTGGAAATTTGTAGGACAGTACCATAGGCTACTAACAATAAAAGATGTAATTCAATGTCATCAGAAAATATCTCTGCATCCTGTGTCTCTTTGTAAACTTCTAAATATAAATATGTTCCAGAATCTAGGGTGTGTATGCAAAGAATGAAGATGACTGTCTGCTCGCTTTTATACATATTTTCGCTTGTAACACGAGGACAAACGAAATAGGTGATAAATTTTATGACGATGCGGTACTGGTATGTCGACTAAAGCTTGACTGGATTCTGGAACGTAGGCACCTTTCCCACGGGCGATAAAGAAGTAACTAGCTATCGACTCTGTCAAGAGATACGGTAGATGTAGACCCATTGCCTGAGAGATACGTACAGTACAACTGTTTTCTTAATGTCCTTCGGCAATCATCGCATTTCCGAATGCCAATTTCCATGTCCATTCATTAATAGATTTATCGTGTATAATAATTTATATTCAGAAGTAAGTACTTTATTGTTGTTTTGTTTTGATTTCAGTGTGAAATATACTGCCAGCTTTAGCAGCTTGCCTCCCATTTTAAAAATAAATTACATATGTTGATTGAGAGCGTCCGGACTGCACCAAACGCAAAGAAGGATAGTTGATAGACACGAAGTTTGCCGAGAGACATTAAGAAATTAGTTGTACTGTATACATATTTGATTTTTCATACTGCCGGCGAAAACTCTACTATTTTATCTTAGTGACTCATCGTGAGCCGTTAGACAAACATTATCTGTGGACATGAGCTGTCACAGAAAATGCTCGCCCAGTTAGCTATACTCGCTTTTCGTCGGCGGTGGGGCAGGTGCTTTAGGCCCTTTTGGTAATCAACGCTGTCTATGCTATGAATTATAAAAAAATACTACTTTTTACCCAACTACCGAAGGAGGGCTATTACAGTTATTTATGGAATAAACTTGATTAAATGATGAGACCCATTTGCTAACCCATACGGATCAAGATCATTGGGCTCAGCCAGTGCTGCCAACTCGTCTAAGCAAAAACGCGCTGTTAGCTCTTTAAAAACGCGCTAGAAAGTGCTAAATGGTCGCTGTAAAAAAAAACTTTTATTCGGCGCCAAATACAAGCAAAACGCCCAGCAATTTGAGACAGGGACGTACAAATGTATTTTTTTATTGAATCAAAATATGTCTTAAACAAGAGTTAATACATTATAATACTTGTTTAGTGATAATATAATAAAATAATAACGTGTTAATATAATTATTTCCTATTATAAAGGAAACAAATTAATTCACTATTGTCTAATTCTACTACAATTGCTTCTACCGCCGAATTGGTATGGTTGGTCAGGTAGGTCTTGATCAGTTTTGGACTTGAATTTATATTTATCTGTGGATGAAATTTGCCTCAACACGTCGTTTAGATGTAGATATTTTGCGAAATTAATTTTATTTAAAAGAAAGTCCAAAGTTTCAAAAAGCGCTAGATTTAGCGCTAGGCGCTAAAACGCGCTATTGAACAAAAAAAGCGCTAGATCTGGCGCTGAAAGCGCTAAGTTGGCAGCACTGGGCTCAGCACAACCCACAGAAGATCTTGGAATCTGATTATTTATGACGTTTAATAATAAACCTTAATTTCAGTGATTTGTGGTAAAACTTACCTACTTTGCTTTGGTTAATTGAACGTTAAGAAGCTTTCCAATTTCACTTTAATGACTAGTTTTATTTAAAAGGAATAAAACTTACGACACCGAGTATCTTAATTAGCAATAAACGCAATCTAGTCTGCGCAAGTGCATTTGGACATGCTGTGGGATCTTTTGATTCTTGTGCAAACTTTGCACATAAAGTAATGTTCGTTTATTATTGCACTTAATGACAGTATCAATAGTGTACTCCATCAGTCATTTAAAATTTTAGCTCAAAAAAAAATTTACGTTACCTAATGATAATTTGTCTTTTAACTGAACTTTTGGCTACATGGGAGTATGTGCCTACAAATAATCTAAAAGCAACACAAAGTATGGAAAATAGCTACGCATTTTCAAGAAAAATCTAAATTGTCATTTTGATACATGATAAGCTTTTGGTACCTACCACAGACATAAACCTATCTATATAACGCAAGTCCCTCCATCTGTATGAAAACCATGCATGCCATGTTTTCACAAAAAAAAAAAAAAACTAGCTATTTATGCAACTTTTACGTTATGGGCGGTCTTTTAATACGAGTGCCATTTTTCGGTACAAGCGTAGCGCGTACCGAAATAGGTGGGCACGTGTTATTAAAATACCAATAACGTACAGTTGCATACAAGATTTTATCTACGAAGGAAGGAATAAAACACAGACAGACAAATAAGTATTTCAGGAAGTGTGTTTAAATACTTCATTTCTCATATACTTACATATCTTGATTTTTCTGGTAATAATTATTTGTAGCCGCAAATGCTCTATTTGTTATATCTAGTGGAGTATTTTCGATATCACTTTTTGGAAAAATATTTGGAATAAAATTTCACTCAGTTTTTTTCCCGCGTCCACAATTTTTTTTTATTTTGCCTGTATTAGGTATAAAGCAAAGATCTTGTAGCCGCAACAGCCAAATAGTATACGATACTTTTGTTCTAAACTTGTTCCATTTTTAAAAACATCATTTACATTGTCTCGATTTCGAAGTAATATTATAGATACCTGGCTGTATGTTCAGAATGTCTTTGCTTGTGTTTTAGAATTTATGACGATTCGCTTAATGCAACCCGATGTCGTTATGGGTATCATAATGAAACCGCTGTCAATTTTGTAATTCGTATATAACGAAACCGAAGTAGATAAACAAATTTACTTACCAATGAAAGAAAACATTTACAGTGCCTCGGCCAACTTCTATATACTCTTTACAGCTCAATATGGCATAAAAAGCCATTTTTCTTGATTTCGGTGGGTTTCCGGTGCCGATAATGCTAAATGAAAAACTCTGATTACGACCATTGGTCGTAACTTTACTCCGTTTTTTGGCACGCGAAGTACATACAATCGCGTCATCTAGTTAGATTTATATCTGTGGTACCTAACGTATCCTGGCGGATATTATTTCGAACTGATTCATGGAATAAGTTATACTTTAAAGGCTGGGCATAATTAGAAAAACGTTTAGTGAAGGTAGGATCTAGAAAGAAAAAAAAAACAATAATGATGCTCTACTAAGGTTTTTCTAAGTATGAACAGTATGAATGATGTCCTAATTATTGAATTAATTAAACAATCACTGTGATTTCTAGTCGAAACTCCGAACTTTTCATAATATTATTTGTATGTATTAATAAGCATTTCTTTCTGTATAAAAATAAACTTGTGCTCATTTTAATGTACATAATTATATGTATGAAAATGCTATCTTAATTCTTTTCCGTTATAAGTTAAATAGCTTAAGTGCGAGTATGTCTTCATTGGAAATAATTAGTGAACCTGATAATTTTATCTTGTGTATTTGAAACAATTAAGGGTGAGTTCAAAGCCAAAAGAGTAATTAATAAATTACCGATAGTAATGAATACCATTAACGACTTTAGCACTTATCATTAAAGTTCCTTTTGGCGAATCCATTAGCATATAATAAAGGTCGTCATGGTGTAATAAAGATTTGAGATTCTATTTGATCATACATACACTCATACCTTGCACTCATGGGGGTAAGCAGAAACTACAGACGGACTTAAATACTCCTTTTGCATCGATTACAATCACACATCTGGGGTCCTACCATGAGCTCTTGGAGGGTTTTATTTCCATTGAGCGTAAGGGAGAGATATCACATCACATCATCAGCCTATTAACATTCCCACTGCTAGAGGACACAGGCCTCCTCGCGGGTTGATGGATGTCACATGTCTTCGAATTTTTGGTTGAATGACATGCCGTTTTCCTCACGATGATTTCCTTCACCGTTTTGAGGACAGTGGTGATGAAATAATTTACACAAAGTAAAGCGCCTGCCTGGGCTCGAATACCTTCACGACCTACAACTTGTAAGTCGCGGCCGATACCACTGGGCCACCACTCCTCTCAGGGACAGATAATGACTTTTATACGAGAACACCTATTCCTTACGGACGATGTACTCGTATACAATACTAACATTTGTACGCCATGGCAAAGCATGGAGAACTTATAAAAATGTAACATCTCACACACCTGTGTATCTGTAACCTATGTTTAGAAATAAAGAATCTGAATCTGATGGAAACGCTCCTGATCAGTTTGTTCAAAAACTTATTGTGGAATCCAAAGCAAGCTGAACCTTTTTATTCCTTTGAAGATTTTTCCGTGTCGCCCCAGTTTGAGATTCGCCCTGCTTTACAAGAGGGCCAATAACAACCCCTACTGTATTTTTAAATATTTAAAGTAAATGCACCCCCATCATAACACATTTTGCAGACTAAAACTCTTAATAAAATTAAAACAAAATTACTTGCACATGAGGTCCATTCAGTATCTGCCTAGCCTTTTCCCAACTATGTTGGGGTCGGCTTCCATGAGGAAATGAGGTCCATTGTTAAATAAAAAATATATAGCGCTTTTATAGTATATTTACTTAATATAAAATATCTATGATCTACATAATATTATATGATATTATAATAATATTTTTATTTAATCGGCACATTTATCAAAATAAACTTGTTATTGAAATTTGTTCACTTTATTTGTTTTACTTTTACAAATTACAAATAGGCACATGAGTTTGACATATTCAATCTATCACAATATTGTTACCTTTTTTTATTCTTGTCTATATGGAGGACAATCTTACCTACATCTAAAAAGAAAGTTCTCGCCAAACTTCTGGGCCGCCCTAAAGTAGGCTTTCCGATGTGCATGGCACGATTCAGTGCTGTTTTTGTATGAGATTTACTACTGCGCAGCCATTGTAGTCAACTTCAGGGCAGCCAAGAAATTTGGCGAGTACTATACTGCCGAACCTAGTTACATACCTAATCTTGTCAGTACAATAAATATAAATCTTAATCTACAACTAGGTAGGTATATTACATTATACATATACAGATTCTAATTAAAAGCTAATTACAATAAAACAGTAGAATTACTTTATTTCAATTTAAAATTTCTAAAAATAATTATGAACACTTGCAGTTGGAGGAAGATGTCATTCCAAATCGAATGACACCTTGTTTACAATAATTTTTGATGAAGGAGAACCGGAATTAACCAAAATGGTACATGTGAACTAGACTAGCAGTTCGAACGCCAGTCGCAACTAGTAATGTCAATATTTACGAAGTAACACTATGACCGATGAGCTTCCAAGATGTTTCAATCTATGCAGGGTGACACAACTAAAGATGTATTGAATTACAAACAATCATTTCACTTGTCATTTGATACTATCATAATGTTCTTAAAATTAAATGCAGTCTATTCAAACATCCTATTGTAACTAATTACAATAATTTTTCACTCAAATTGCATTAACAGAGGTTATTAAATAGCAGTACCACGCTCCAAATTCTGCTTGATCTCGGCAGTGTGTTCTCCATAGAATCTCTCTAGTTTCTTGTTGAACTTAGCGTTCCTCTCATTGATGTAATCAATATCTGCATCATCATTGTGTGTACGTCTTCTTGAATAACGAGCTCTCTTGGCAATCTGCCCTTCTAAGTCATCCACCATCTTGTCAACAGCTTCCCTGCGGTCCTCATGCATCCCGTGAATAATAACATTAGGGCCACCATAGAAGGCATCACCATATTTTTGTTTCTGTCTTTCATACTGTTCCATGTCAGTAGTTGGCATATTTTTCACCAATCTATTGTACTGTCTAATGGTAGCTTGCTCATAAGTAGAAAAGCCTTCGTCGGGATTCTTTTTCTTCTTCTTACGTTCGAGACGTTCAGCTTCTGTTGCGGATATGTTTAGTAGTTTGACTCTGTCGTAATCTCTGCCTGCCTTTTCTGCCTCTTCGCGCTTAGCTTGGTCATCAAGCAGCCATTCAGCCTGTCGTCGTTTCGCCTCGTAGTTCGGTGGTAGTTTATTCCTCGCCTCTTCCGCGACTACTTCTGCATGGTTCTGTGTCCTTGCTTCGTTTCTAGCTGAGTGAAGAGATCGCAGCCTCTTCATGCGTTCAGCTTGTTTCTCAGCAAACGACATCTCTTTAGGTGCTGATGTTGACCCTCCAGCCGTAGCACTCATTTTTGTTAAGAAAAGGAACACTTGTTTATTGAGATAAATATTGGAAACACTATCGTTTATCAAAAAAAAACTGCGTGTTGAAAAAGTGCGTGTTGTCAACTTTTCGACAGAATGAAAATCACCACAAAACCTAGAGTAGCTCACGCTCACAAACTACTAGATACTAGCAGCTACTAGCTTACACAAAGAATGAAAAGACATTGACTTACTTAATTGACATTCGACTGATTGATAAAGATACCACCATTGGTCTATGGATACCACAGACTACTTAGAGATATTGATACGAAGCACTGACCTCTATCATACATTGTACACTGGACTTCATACTATCGATGACAAAATGAAGACATTTGATTATCGCCATTTTGGCGCTGATAGCAACGTGAATTAACGTGAGAGTCGCATGGAACTAATATTAGTGATGGGACACAGCTTTCGGTAAAATACTTTTATGGGTTTTATCGATCGTCAGAATAATTTAATACGTAAGAGAAAAAAAACCAGTTATTTTTATTATGATTAATTTTTAAGTAATAGAATAATTGCTGTAAAGGTTAACTGAAAAATATTTTCAGTCAGATTGCAAGCTATAAACTAGTGGATAGCGTGCTAGTAAAGTTATAGCACATTACTGTCAGATCAGTGAGATTTAAATACCGGGGATAGGCTAACAACTTATCCTTAAAACAAGTATATTTGAGCAAGTATCTCCTCGCACACTAGTTAGTTAATACTTACAATCGTTCGGATTCACTCGGTTGACGCCCATCGGGTTCGTGAAGGGAACACTATTTATACAATAATAATAATAAATGAGATGGATAATCATTTACAACGGACGTATTTCTCGCTATCATCGCTGAGATCCTGTCTCTGTAATGTTAAGGTGCAAATAAGAGTGGTATCGCATTCCAGCAAGCTGAAGACTTTAACTCTGTTTCAGATGCAGATAATAAATTATTTGACTTCAAAACATTTGTTAATATATTTATAACTATCATGATATTATTCCAGAATTAATTCCAGGCTCAGGAACGTGGTGATTGGTACAAGATAGAGGCCTGTGCTCAGCAGTGAGCGAAGTCGGGCTATGGATGATCATGATGATGATTCCAGAATTTCGTATTACACATCGCTTTTGAACATATTATTACTGATTATTAGGCATTCATATACCTAACATTCATCACCAATACCAATATGAGATATTTAGTTCAAACATACTACGAGAAGTCAATACAGTAAATGAGTGATACGCCTTGCCAAGACTACTATTTTGATATTAGTGTAATTTAAAAATATCACTAATACTGATATAATAGTTACAATATTACAATATTTCCAGTCAAATATATTAGTATTACCTAATTTTTAGAAATATCGGTAGTATCCTATCTCTAAATGTGTCAATTTTAGTTCCTGATACGCTCGAGCGGGGCGCTTTGAATCAGCACAAAAATCAACTGTCATTTCATATAGTATGTTTAGTCCAGCGTACTTGTATAATAGAGGTCAGTGATACGAAGTTACATTGTCCATAGACCTAGAATTCATTAGCGCCGCGGGGGGCACGTCACGTCAAAATACGTGCAAGGCAGACGAATCGTTTAGGCGATTATTGAATAAGTTTCGGTGCAAAAACTATAATATCATAAAATATACATTGTGTCCGGGCTTGTAGAAAACAAACTCTAAGGCCGCTATATACACTTAATTTTATCGATAAAATCATCCCACCTGGGTTGTAAACCCCACACGTTTTTATTGCCTTTCGTAAAATTCTGCAAAATATCACAGGGTTTCTTTTAAAAGGCAACAAGAAAATTAAATCTAAATGGCTTAGAGCTGTGATTCGTAAAGACATGAGTGTTATATCCATATTTTTTTTTTGCAGAATATTAGGAAATGCAATAAAACGTGTAAAATTATGTATAAAGATTGACTTTTGTGACTCAATACAGAGATATCTCACCTTTTGTGTGTTAGTTGAAAGTATTTTTAGATTCTCTATGCTATGGCCGTAAAAATAACTTTGAATATACCTACGCTTCTATTAGATGAGACCGAGGTGCAAAGTTGTGGTTGTTAAACAGTTTTTGCCGTGATAAGTAAAGTCAGACTGGTACTAAAGTTACTCTATCTTTGAAGGGAGATTGTACCTCTTTTACGGCCTTAAAGTCTTCTTACTATTTTTTTACAAGGCCAGACATATTGTATTAGGCTTATAGAAACGAATAATTGAATAATTAGTGCATGATTATGTGAGAGAGCCAGAAAGACGATGTTATCATATCCGTCTTGCTTTTTCAAAACGGTTTTTACTTTGAAAGAATAAAATGGGCTGAATGACCACTGAAGAAATAAAATTCACCCCGAGTTAATATTTTGTCAATCTAATGATTCATATAAGCAGGCAAATTGGTATTATATATGACTTTCATTTTTTTTAGGTTATTGGGAAAAAAATACTAATTGAGAAAAACGAAAACGGTCCTTAGTCGATTAATAATGTACAACCCTATTTTTAGTATTGCCACAATAGTAATACGATGTATGTTATAGTTCAAATTCGTTCCACTACACTAATTTAAGTAGCCTATTCTAATTTCCATTAAAATAATTGATTATTGCTTTATTACAATTTAATAGTAAAATAAATTAACAAACACTGCAGTGTACACAAGTTGAAAACTTTGTTTTTGACGTTGAAAGGAATACCAAAAGATACGAAGTTAGGAACACAACAATCAACTGACAACTTCGATGAATCAAACTGAAGTGAGGCAGTCTGTCGGTGTTTTGAAACAGTGGCGGTTGTGTTATTGTGTTGAAAAGTTTATTTTTCTGATAGATTTGAAGTGTTTCTGGAGTTCACGATGTCGGATGAAATTGCGGAGAATGGAACAGCGAACGGAGACGTTCCAGAGATCGAGCTGATCATTAAGGTAGCTATAGTTTTTACACGTGTTATGCACAAGATTAGCTGCTTACATCGGTCAACAAGGCACGCGTTAATGTACTGTAGTTGGCCTTCGAAGATATAAGAAGATTGCGAAGAGGTGGCAAACGTGATAAACGCAGGTATATGCGACAAAGCTCAAAGTTTCAACATTTAGCAGATCATACCAGGTGTATGCAGAACATGCATTTTAATTCGCACGATACTGTCGTGCTATGCATGAAAGTATATTATTACTGCACTTATAATGCGCGTTATTTAGGTCACTAGCAACTGTTTTGTTAGTCTCGTTGTGTTTGGCGCGTATTTTTATCGTCCATGGTAATTACATCTCGTTGTAATTTTAGGTACACAGTATATCGGTTGCATATTAGACTACTGCGGTCTTCATCAGCTGCACCAAGTTAGCATTAGTTATATAATTTAGGTAGGTACATAGTAAACCGGCTGCAATATGATAGTCTCTGTAAGAGCCCTACCATTCGAAATTTGAAAGTCTAGCTAGAAGAAAGTTGGAAACTTTTTTTATGATTTCATATTTTGGTTAAGGACAAGATTTATTAGTTTTATTGTTTAGTCATACATGTAATAGAATCATGGTTGTCCTGTTCACACAATTAGTAATAGATGAGTCACAGCCTTATTTACATGGTGTAGAGTATCAAACTTATAAATAACGAACAAACTGGCCTCATGGCTGTAAAACTCTTTAGGCAGTTTTATTTGTCATTATGCTACCACCATTTTTAAACTCGAAAATATAAAATAATAAAACAAGAGCATACATTAAAGAGGTTTTATAAAAAAAATGTGTTGAATACCATTCTATAATCTGAGGATGAATATAATAAAATTACAAAATTTCACTGGACAATGATGAAATAAAAAAATGCAAAAATTACATTATCACAGTCAATAATGAATTTTTCATATCAGTAGATTATACTTAGGAGAATATGATTATGAGAAATAACTGTGGTTATCAAATGCCAATGTAATAACCCAGATACTTATCAATGCTAATGATATCATACTTATGATAGAATTCTTTATTTTAAGTTGTGCATTCATGTCTTTTGAAGTAGACAGTACTTACACACAAGTATATAGATAGTCTGCCTACCTGTTTCTTTATACATAAAGCAAATGATTTTTTATTATTATGTATTGGATAGTATATGTAATAATAACAGCCACAGTTTGATCACAAAGCTTAATCTTCAAAGTTATGCAAGCTTGCTGCGGTCCTTCCATGGATGGGTGACCATCTTTACATAGCGAGTTTCCTTTGTGCCTCGGAAAGCATGTTAAACCGTTGGTCTTGGCTTTCATTTGAAGATCTTTGACAGTCATTACAGGTAGTCAGAAGCCTTAAATCTGGCACCAGTCTTGCCAAGGGGTATTGTGATACCCAGTTACTGTGTTGTGGAGGTCAGATAGGCAGTCGCTTCATTTAAAACACTGGTACTCAGGTCGAATCCGGTTAGATTCGAACCTGACCCCAACTGAGTTGGGTAAAAGCTAGACAGATTGATAAGTATTGGATAGGCTCTGAACCAAGTAAATGGATAACTGGAATTCTCATTACAGAACTGAGCAATTTAAAATAAAATATCCTTTGACTTAATTTCAAGATAAGAACATTCCTTAATAAAATAAAGTGAAGCTAATGAAAATTCTTTAAAATGAGACTGGAAGTGGTCTTGAATGAAGCAATCATTTTTATTCATGTGTTTATTACCTTTCTGCACCAGTTACAATTTCTTACAAAAGCAGACTACAAAGACCAAAGACTTTATACTTCTTACTACTAGACTGTGTACCAAAATTTTTTGATTAGCTAAAATGAAATCTGTCTTCATACACCTAGGTTAGCTATTTGCTTATAAGCGGTAGCTAACCAAAAGCGGTCCTGGCGAGAGGCATTCCGCTGGTAGTGTGTCCTTGTCTGACCTCTTGCTAGCTCAACTAATCATTGGGTTTGGTAGAAATGGTAGAAAATTTTATATTTTCTTTTTATGTTATACCAAAACGAACAATTCATAGACTTTGACACATATTTAAATATTTCTAGAAAAGTATATAAATATTTCTACAGTTCCTATATTTAATCAATTCGTTGTATTTAAAAAAATATAAATTAATACTGAGTAAGAGTAGTACTTTTAAATGTTTGGGCCTGGTAATACTAAATGTAGGATGGTGGTTTGCGGATTTTTTGGCGGACTTTGTTTGAGTGAAATTCAGCGGCTAATAATATTATAGTAGCTGTAGTGTAGATATATGTTTTTAGTCTTATATCTGTACTAGTGATGCAACGGAACTGGCATAACGGAAGCAGAAACGGAAACAGATGACAAAAGTAAATCTTAACGGAAGCGGAAACGGAAACGGAAGCGGAAACGGAAGCGTTAACACTATGAAAAAAGAGCACAATTGTACATTTAAAACTTTTTTTATTAAATTTGTATTTTAGTAGTCAAAATTAAACAGCGGCAAGTTATATTTAATAAAGAGTAACTTGGCCGCTTTTTCACCTTTCAGCCTATTTCGATGTTCTTCATATATTAAACCAGCTCCGCTAAATAATTGCTCACTGGCTACACTGCTGGGGGGAGCTGATAAGTATTGGCGAACTATTGGCAAAATATGGGGGTATTTGTGCGCATTTCCATTCCACCACATAAGGGGATCCTCATGAAGAGGTAGTTTGTCGTTTGTTTACCGCGCGCCCCTCCCTCCCAAAATACGCGGAAGGGATTCGGCAATTATCGGCAGCACGCGCGCCTGGACGCTCGACGCTCGTGTCATTCGTCCACGCGCGGCCCCCGCAACCGCCCGCGCCGTGCCGCCGTCGCGTCTGCTGCACCGCTCCTCATCGCTTTCTCCCCGCTTCCGTTCAGAGTTCTGTTATAAAGTTTGCGGAACCAGAAGCAGAAACGGAAGTGAAAAAACATGCGGAACTTCTGCAGTTGCGGAAGCGGAAGCAGAGTTCTGTTACAACACTAATCTGTACCTACTAACACTAGATTTTTTAAAGTAAATAGTCACTAATCCTATGGACTTTGTCTGAAATAAAAGGTTTTTAATTTAATTTAATTATTTGCAAATTGATTCCTAGTGGAATACAATTGGTGTAGTTTTATTTCTTAACTGTCTACGCAACTGGACAATATGTGAAATCATAGAGATCCTTTGAGATATATTTAGCTGCCAGTATTTCAAAGCACCGTCAGAAGACTGCAGGGTCATCTAAAGCCTCTCCTTCATGAGCTTGATAGTAGGATCAGAGAGGTTTTTGTTCCAATCTATATGATGGTCTGAAGAATGAAACTTGAAGAGACTTGGGATTTAAGGATTATTGAGTCCTCCCCCTCTCTTCGAAATTCAGATAACCCTTTAATACTCCATCGTAAATTGCTCAATTCCTCTTCGAGTTCGGTGATCTTTTCGTCGGTCCGGAGTATGCGCGTGTTGTACGTTGCCAGGTCCAGTCGTCGGTATTTGTTGGGGTAGCCGGATCTCGTCCGGGATTCTTAGCACCCCTTGCCATACCGTAACCTCGACCGCTACCGTAGTCGAGGATACAAGCTGCCGGGCAATAGGGGCTATGTTTTATTTGTGCTATTCATGGGGAGTGCTTTGCAGGCGGGTTGGCGATCGCAGTATGGTTGTTACAAATGCACAGAGAACGCTGCTGTCCATTCTCTGGTTTTTCCCTTAGTCGCCTCTTACGACACCCACGGGCAAACATGGGATGGTGAAAATCTTTACGCCCGTCACCATACGGTTAGTGATATAGATACCAAAAAATATAAACGCTTTTTTTATTAACTATAAATTAGGTAGGTTTAGGTAGCGCAGTTAGGTAGCATCAACATATCGGAATACTTAAACTATCGTTTTTACAATCAATTTGTCCCGTGTTCTGTTTGGTCATGGTCACCTGATTAGACAGAGACACACTACCAAAGGGAGCCCTCTCGCTCGGACCGGTTTTTGCGCCATAGTGCACAGTCTAGTAGTAAGAAGTATAAGGTCTTTGACAAAGACTGAGAGAGTGTTTATATGCTCTATGGGAATGGAAGAAAAAAAACATGCAATTGATCTGTCTCTTTATTGTCTATGACTGCTTGTAAGAAAGAGTCTAATGAGGAAAATAGGTTGGCCCATACCATAGCGAAGACACCAGTATTTTATATGAATAATGCTGTTGACTTGCCAATCAAAATGCATGAGTCAAATAAACAGAAAGAGATAGCATATTAAATGATTAATTTGTTATTGTTTCCCATTCCAGTTGTGTTTATAACTGCCCTACTGTAAACATCATCATAGTACTTGACCATAGAGATACACAAGATAATGCAACATTGCATTATAGGAATGGGCTTACTGCAAAACACTTTCGCTCACATGAATATCAGTAATTTAACTTCTTCAGGTTTCTGGTCTCCTGATAGTTTGTGAGTCGTAACTACCCATGATTCCAGTCTCCGAGCTTCTGCTCCCTCCTTAATCTCCGGCAAGCGGTATCATATACTGGGATAGAAAGTATTCTATATGTTAATCCAGATATCAGTGTGCCAAATATTACCCAAATCTGTTCAGCCGTTTTTAAGTGATTGAGTAACCATACCAAACTTTCTTGTTTAAAATTATAGTAGGATATAGTTGTCGTCACGTAACTTGGCAAGGTTTTGGCTTCGTGGGGGTAAGTTCGCGCATAGTGCGCGGACTGACCAACCACCATATAGAGCGAACGGAACGTAAACGCGACGCGATTGGTCAGTCAAAATTTGTGTCAACTGATTAACCAATCGCGCGCTCAGAACGGTGCTATACCTACGTTGCCCGCATCCCGCTTGGTAACCAAAGAGATCTAAAAAACGACTTGTGCGCATCTAACGACTCTTGCCAAGTTACGTGCCGACTACTATACGAAAATATAATTGCAGCAAACGTATAAAATGTATACATACACGTGTTGCTGTTAGAGATCCATTACATGGTAATGTGTTTGAAATGCTGCCAATATGTGCGAAAAGTATAAACTAAACAATGTTTACTTCAGTTACATGTATTTATAGGAACTATGTCACTAAGTCAATGTCGGTGTGAGACCTTCTGTGTTGAAATATTACATTAACTGGTCAACCGTATAAAAAATATGTTATGTAGTAATATTAAAATCATGAATATCTGCATCATCTATTTAATTTGTGGCTGCCGAGGTCTGCTGAGAAGGTATTTTTGGGTAACAAAATTGGTTGCATAAAGTCATTAAGTTGCATATCTCCACATACCTAATCTTACGAAAAGTGTGGCGAAAAGCTCTGTCTGACATTCAAAACTCTAAGATACCCTAAAGAGACCAGTCAAGGCCTAACTGACGTCATTATGTGTAGGATTTTCGCAACATAAAACAACGCACATCATATCACAACTTTAGACTAATTTTCTAAGTTCACAACTATGTGATCCCAGCACAGACAAAATCTTAACTAGATAACGCAAAGCCCTCCATCTGTATGAAAACCAAGCGTGCCACTTTTTCACACACAATTTAAAAACAAATTTGCTTACCAATGAAAGAAAACATTTCCAATGGGCATTGGAAATGCCAACTTTTTCTATAGTCTTTAGGCTTAGCACGCACTGCGATTTTTATTCGCGCGTTCTGTTGCCTATGGAGTTGTATGAAGCTGCACGCACTGCGGAAAAAAAATCGCGCTCAAATAGTACAAAAAAATTCGCGCGAATCAAAATCGCTGTGCGTGCTATGCCTTAGGCTTAGCACGCACTGCGATTTTTATTCGCGCGAATTTGTTTCCGCGCGTTCTGTGGCCTATGGAGTTGTATGAAGCTGCACGCACTGCGGAAAAAAAATCGCGCTCAAATAGTACAAAAAAATTCGCGCGGAAAATAATTCGCGCGAATCAAAATCGCTGTGCGTGCTATGCCTTAGGCTTAGCACGCACTGCGATTTTTATTCGCGCGAATTTTTTTCCGCGCGTTCTGTGGCCTATAAAGTTTTATGAAGCTGCACGCACTGCGGAAAAAAAATTCGCGCGGCAAATAATTCGAGCGAATCAAAATCGCTATGCGTGCTATGCCTTACAGCTCAATATGGCATAATAAGGCATTTTTCTGGATTTCGGTGGATTTCCGGTGCCGATAATGCTAAATGAAAAGCTCAAATTACGATCAGATCGTACTTTTATCCCGTTTTTTGACACGCGAAGTACATACAACCGCGTCATTTAGATTTATATCTATGGTTCCCAGTTTTACTTAGGAACTTTACATCATGTTAGTAGCTACCCTATAAGTGCACTTGACATTGTGGAGTGGGGTTAATAAGTAGTAGTTAAAGGCACTATGAACGTGTAATATAACAATATACCGGTGTTTTCGACACCATGATTGCTAGATGTGGCATTTGTATTGCCATCTAATTCCTAACGCAAAAACCTAATTGTTCACTCTCGTAATATCTATATATATCGACGTACCCCTTTATATATCTATATAAAGGGGTACGTCGTTTGATGAGATCAGCTCAATTAGCGCTGCTCTACTGGTGGGATGTTTAACCCGCCACACTCCAGCTGCATTAACTGCACCTGCACTTATGAGAATACTTTTTATAAATAGGGACTTTGTAATAAAAGGGTAAAAAAGCAACAGATGATGTCCTACTTACAACCTTTATATTAATTTTACAATGTCTTATAACACGAAAGAGAAGTGCCTAATAAGACCACAGTATGAAGTTGTCTCGTTCTTCCTAATGGGTGTAAGTTGCAACGCGTTCGCTTCGGTTCGTGTTCGCTGATCGTAAAGCACCTTGTTTTGGTCGTTCATCAACTGCGTTCAGATGCGTTGGCTTGAATTATATAATTTTAATTGGTATCGCATAGATTACGAGCGGCCAGAATGAATATCTACAAGGAAGTCAGCGGCCCGCGAAAACGATAGTTGCAGTTTGGCCTAGAAAATTGTAGATGTTACCAAATCGAGTGTTGCAATTGATTGGATTTCGCATTTCATTTTTGAATTACGTGTCTGATTAGAGAAGTGGTTTTATATCTTAAACCTCCCCCTACCATGATTTGACCTCGTTCTAAAGAGGAAGAATTAAAAATCAAATCTTCCTGCTAAACATAAAGATCTGTCTTGCTTTTAAATTGCTGATCATATCAAAGAGCATCCATGTTTTGTAACACGATCAAGTAATTATACAGTATTTCTAGAAGTTTCGAAGTACCTGCATTGAATGCATCTCCTAGAGCGGCGGGCATTCCGCGCGAGAGAGCGCATGCGCGCCTTCGAAACAGAAACCTGCGCGGGCGCCATCCAGGGGAAAGTGACACTGCGCACGCGAATGCTCGTGCGTCCGGGGACCGAGTGACATCAACGATTAGCATGCTCACCCAGCATTCGTGACGGTGATGGAAATATATCATTATCGCTCGGCAGTATGGCTAATTGCGTTGTGAGAAACAATATCTGCCATATTTGGTCCTCTGAGTCGCTGAGCAATCTGATTTCTTCGGTCGTTTTTTTTTTGTGTTTTCGAGAATAAAAGTACCGTTCTCTTTTCTTTCCAGTATTCATATACATACACTTATGGGGGCCTATAAAATATCCCTGATGACGCGGTTAGACTGGCCATTTCCCCTCCAAGGCCGACACAAAAAAAGAAAATCTCCAGTTATCTGAAGGGCATCGAAATTTAGATTCTTTTGATTCAAATCTCTAAAGGCAGCAACAAAATGCATTCTCTAAAATTCCTCAAGCCACATTGTTTGGCATTTCGAAGATCTGGTATTGCAGGCTGTGAACTTTGATGTTAACGATTAAGGTAGGAGAATCGGTTGAGTTCATGACAATAGAACACTCTGAGAATTGCACACAATGCACATAAAAGTTTGGGTGTTCTGCAGCAAAAATATACTCGATATCTGTGTTTTATATAAAATGTATAGATTTCCACTGCCACGTAAAGTAAAAAAAAACCGGCCAAGCGCATTATCGCAAAAATCGGCAAAATAATCGCGTTTGTTGTATGGGAGCCCCACTTAAATATTTATTTTATTCTGTTTTTAGTATTTGCTGTTATAGCGGCAACAGAAATACATCATCTGTGAAAATTTCAACTGTCTAGCTATCACGGTTCATGAGATACAGCCTGGTGACAGACAGACAGACAGACAGACGGACCGTGGAGTCTTAGTAATAGGGTCCCGTTTTTACCCTTTTGATACGGAATCCTAAAAAGTGTATATCTATATTTTTTTTGGGCCAGAAATCTTCATAGGCGTACAATGACCATTCCTATAAAGTTCAATCATGTTCCGATTGATGATCTAGGAACGCATAGAGAACAAACATACAAACATTATTTTTTATTTATATAAATTGGTAGCTCAGACGAATATATAGATTACGTTTTGAGACCCCATTAAAATTCTAAGAATATAAATTACATCAGCTATGCAGAGCAGCAGTTACAGTTGAATTATTTATTCAAGCGCGAACGTTTTTTTTTTCTAAACGCCGATGGAAAAAGGTGAAACTAGCGTAGGATCACGTTTGATAGAAGTAACGTTCAATTAAATTCTTGAAATATTTTAATTTTATTGCCACGCTATATCTTAACGCTTTCATTAAATACGTCAAATGTTTGTTAGCTTTTGTCGCCAATGAGATTTTACTAATAGAGACGTCATACTCATTACTTTAGCTACCTCCATAGGACCTATGGAACTAGCAATTTTATTTCTATCACTGAATAGGTTAAAAGATCACAGAGATATAAATAGGATCCCGTTGTCAGAAAGAGATAACAAGGAGATCGTGGCTAAATAATAACAGCCGCACTGGTCGAGTGACGAGGTCGGTCCGTGGATGGGTGACCATTTCAACATACCGAGTTTCCTCCGTGCCTCGGAAAGCACGTTAACCCGTTGGTCCCGGCTGCCATTTGAAGATCTTTAACAGTCGTTACGAGTAGTCAGAAGCTTGAGATCTGACACCAGTCTAGCCAAGGGGTACCGTGTTACCCAGTTACTGGGTTGTGGAGGTCAGATAGGCAGTCGCTCCATGTAAAACACTGGTACTCAGATGAATCCGGTTAGACTGGAAGCCGACCCCAACATAGTTGGGAAAAGGCTAGGCAGATTGATTTTGTCAGAAAGAGTTAAACATACTGTTCAAACGTACCCTATCTGTACGACCCGTACAGATGGGGCTCGCAGCTGGAACTACGGGTCCGGCTGTTTGGATAAGGGTACGCGGGGTCAGGTAGGCCCTCCACCATTGCAAGCGCAAAGGTGGAACCTGACATTGGGTTTGGACTCGCGGTGGTCTATGTGGTGGTTGCAGAGGAGTCGCATGTTGTCTGCTCGGCTACATGTGGGGCGAGCGTCATTCCTCGCGCGCAACAAGTGTCTGAAGTTACCGACCTAAGGCAAAGGGCCACCTGGTGGTCAGCCGCGGGGTTCGTGAGTAACCCTCAAGCAAGTGAGCTCCTGTGAGCGAGCTGCATCTCCGGCACTTTCCTGGATAGAAAGTAGAGGACTACCCGTTGGATTAGTCTTCCGGCAACCCAGCTGTAGGCATTGGGTAGATGCGTTGATTCGTATTCGAGAGGTGAGCGTGCTTGACAGCTCCGGGACCATTCTGGAGAAATGGTAGCCAGCTTCTCTGGCGTCCCTAGCGGGGATTGAATCCACTAGCACCAACAAGGTGCGCTGGTGCCGGTGCTTGCTCTAGTGCTGGCGTGCTGGGGTGCGTGTTGTGAGCGGCTTTATAGCTCCGGTACCATTCTGGATAAATGGTAGTGAGTAATCACGATGCGACTCACATTTTCTCTTGAGTACCAGGGGCGAGTACTCTGGAGGCGTGACCTACCGCAGATGGTCCCAGACGCCTCGTAAGGGGTTGCCTGGTATAGTGTGCCGTCTTATATAACGTAAAGTTGGTGAAGGTGGCCACTATAGAAAACCTCAGTAGTTTAAGGGGGGTGTGTTCAAACGTACGTTCGTATCGCGGCCAGACGCAGTACGGACTGAGTTCACTCAAGCTGTTCAGCTTGTGTTTGTATTGCCGCGCAGACGTCGGTAAAACATATCTACCTCAGTGTATATGTGTATAACATCATTGTTGGTCGGTGTATTTTATCGTGGTTAATAAAATATCAACACAAAAGCCTTTAGGCACGAAAAGGCGACGACCTAATCCAAGTGATTGATATAAAGATAGTGAAGTAAACTCAAAAGATAGCAACCCAAACGATATAATATGTTACATAAGTTGTGTTAGTCAATATATTTGCAAGGTGTCTCAATGACAGTGCGGTAATAACTTTACAAATACTCAATATTTACCGTGTACTTAGCAACAATCGATCATAAAGTGTACACTGTGAACACAAAAAGTGACGCAAATATAGCCTTTTGTCACGACTCGTCCGCCTACGCTTCAGGTTTTTGTGATACGTGCGTTTTTGAGGCAAAATATGCTTTCGAAATATAATGAAACGGTTTATTATCGATTGGCGAATATTCGCCGATGGAGCGTATCCTTGACATTGGACTCGAAACTGGCTGGCCCAACAACTGGATGCAACCGGACGGACTTGATATTACTTGTACAATTATGCAGTGATGCGCGCTGTCGTTCGAAGTAATGTTCGGCGTTAAATAATAACTGGCCCTGCATTTGTTGTTATGGAGATAATTGTATTTCGTGAATTGTTACTGTTTCCAAGTATTACCCATATTGTAATGACACCTGTTTATTTATTTATTATAAGATACACCAACAGCCATTACATACAAAACAGTTTTTAGTAAACAAAGAAAAATAAAGGCGCTGGTATGTATGCCTATTACTGGTATACGCAGCTTACACCATATGGTCAGAAATACTAAATTATTTAAAACTAGCTGACCCTCGGGGCTTCGCTCCCGTCAACTGCCTACCTACCCTGGCTACCCTGCCTACCTTGCCTAACCTGCCTACCCTGCCTACCCTGCCTGTCTTGCCTACCCTGCCTTTCCTGCCTACCCTGCCTTTCCTGCCTACCCTGCCTTTCCTGCCTACCCTGCCTATCTTGCCTACCCTGCCTACCCTGCCTACTCTGCTTACCCTGCCTAACCTGCCTTTCCTGCCTACCCTGCCTATTCTGCCTATCCTGCCTACCCTGCCTACCCTGCCTACCCTGCCTACCCTGCCTACCCTGCCTACTCTGCTTACCCTGCCTAGCCTGCCTACCCTGCCTACCCTGCCTTTCCTTCCTACCCTGCCTTTCCTGTCTACCCTGCCTATCTTGCCTACCCTGCCTACTCTGCTTACCCTGCCTACCCGGCCTACCCTGCCTACCCTGCCTTTCCTGCCTACCCTGCCTATCCTGCCTACCCTGCCTTCCCTGCCTTCCCTGCCTACCCTGCCTACCCTGCCTACCCTGCCTTTCCTGCCTATCTTGCCTACCCTGCCTACTCTGCTTACCCTGCCTACCTTGCCTAACCTGCCTATCCTGCCTACCCTGCCTACCCTGCCTATCCTGCCTACCCTGCCTACCCTGCCTACCCTGCCTACTCTGCTTACCATGCCTACCCTGCCTACCCTGCCTACTCTGCTTACCCTGCCTACTCTGCTTACCCTGCCTACCCTGCCTACTCTGCCTACCCTGCTTAACCTGCCTATCCTACCTACCCTACCTACTAATTTGTATCTATCATCAATAGTTTTCTCAGCGCACGCCAAATAATGTATTTTACAGACAACATTTTGCTACCTTGGGTTACATTATTGCAATTTTCATAAGGATCTCTATTTTTTTTTTAAATATTTTATAGCCTATGACACTCAGGAATAATGTAGCTTTCTACCGGTGCAAGAATTTTCAAAATCGGTTCAGTAGATCCAGAGATTACCCCTTACAACGTCACAAACTCACAAACTCACAAACTTTACCTCTTTATAATATTAGTATAGATTTCAAAATATAAATATTAGTCAAAACTTAAAAATATAGTAAAAATAAAAACACACAAAATGAAAAACAGACAGAATAAAAAACTTAGGTAAGTTGGAAGTATTTGCGCACTTCCGTACCTCCGAGACTGTTCTTCTAAATTTATTGAGTGAAACACTGTGTAAGTCAGTATCTGGTGTTGTACAAACCTGTTGACTCTCCAATATCGCAATAATGAGGCAATTAACTAAAAATAGTATTTTATCATCGAAACGCTAAGAAGAATAAGTGCCAATTCCTTTAGTGAATTTGTTAAAGAATAACTTAGTGTTAAAGTACTGTTAGTCATACTATTGTAGGATCTTCTTTATTCTTAGTATCCTATGTGCTATTCCTGATTATAATCTATTTCTGTGCCAAATTTCATCCAGATCCGTTCAGCCGTTCTGTCGTGATTGAGTAACAAACATACATCCATCCAAACTATCGCATTTATAATATTAGTAAGATGTTGGGTACTGAATACTACCTTTAGGGCCCAAACACAAAACTGCGAATTGATGCGATCCGAATTCGCAACGCAGAAAACAGCAACAAGCTCGTAGATATTTACGATGCGACGTCGCACCGCAGTTTTGTGTACTGGCCCTTACAATATCTCAAAAAGTTACTGTCAAGGACATTAGGCAGTATTTTCACGTGCTACTATTCAGTTCAACGCCCCAGCTAGTGGGGGGTGACCGCAGACAGGGCCTTCTTCCTCTTCCCCCTGTCTGCCCCCCCAAACGCGTAAGGGAGGCTAAAACTAATCTGTCTTCTGTGCACGTAAAAAGGAACTTGTAAAGAGGATAAACAAGGTCCCCTATATTCGTCGATATATCTGTGTTGTGTTTTACTTTGTCATGAAGAATCAATATTGTATCTGCACTCTAACCGTTTGCTTAGCCACGTCCTGTCGCTGAAGGACACACATACGCCATGCGCTTGCGCTACTAAGTGGATTCGAGAGGCTTTTACGTTTTAACGTCCGTCTACTTTGAATTTTTGACAAGTTTCCTGTTGAATCCTTGCGTGGTTGTGCAACTGCTATTGGTTTGCTTTCCTCTCTCGACATTTTAAATCTGGCTCATTTCAGCAAGGTTTAATATATTTTACCCAATTACCAAAAGCGTCAGGTAGTGTTGTGCTATGTATCTGAATATAACACCGCTAAATGGCAGCCTCTGGTTGAAAATATTAACAAAAAAAAAAACAAAAAACCCGACTGCTTTAAAAGCGAACTAAAAAGTTTTAGTTCGGTTTTTAAGCAGTCGGGTTTTTTGATTTTATGTTTTTTTTATTTTTTATTTAGCACTTTTTAGTTAACATTTTTTTTCGAATTAGGTACATTTAAACATATAGGTGTTATATATTATTGAAATCGCATCTTAAAACACTTTATTTTGATACCCCACACGATGGGATTGGAAGAAAAAAAGAATTGGGCACCCACAATATGGCGCCCAAAAGCCGCCATTTTTCTATTTTCCAATTTTAATGTGGCCAGTGACACTCGCAAGATTACGAATTATCAAAATCAGCCAACGCGTTTCGTCTCTGGAACGCCACATAGGAACAAACATAAATACATAGACTGATAAACACATTACCCTCCTTCGGCAGTCGGGTAAAAATATAATTCTTTCAAAAAATCTAACTGTTATTGTAAGATAATTTGCGTGTCGAATACATTTGAATACGCTATGCATGTTAATTGTTCGAAAGTTATTTTCTATTGAACACTACCGTGGTTTTGTATCATAACGGTAATTTTAAATACTCAGTCATCTTGCATTATAGTTTGTCCAATAAATGTGTTTCATTCTCGATATATTACCGGCCACTAATTTCTACAAAACAAAATGACTTTTAAAACAAAATTGGTGGGCAAAGGTGGAACGTCACACCTTTCAAGCTTGCGTTCATGATGATGACCAAGCAATCATGGAATGTCTCTTGCCATTATCCAATTATCATCATCGTCTGCTGAGACACAGGGCTCCTCTCTGTGAAAGAGGCCTTCTAGATGCTAGTTAATATTTGTTAACTTTTTTATATAATAAATAAGCAATTTTTTTTTTTACGAATATTTTCGGGCTTTACGTTGTCCCTCCTCCGCGGAAATATTGTAAAATTAATTCATTTTTAAAAGAGTAACCATGGAGTTTCTTGCCGGTTTTTCTCCATAGGAAACGACCAACCCGAACCGTGCACCTTTTGTCGACGTTTTATAAGTGCCCATGTGGGCCTATGTGAAATATTTTTTTTTTTTTTTAAAGGGAATGTGCCGTAATCCACCACGCAGGCGCAGTGCGGGTTGGTGGACGTCACATTTCTTCGAATTTTTGGTTCTAGGACATGCAGTTGCCGCTGATGTAGAAAAGTGGTGCACAAAGCATTATCAAATGCTTGGCTCAAACCGATTTGTTTTTCGATAGAAATATTTCATTTTCTATTGCTTCTCTAAATGAATCTGCTTGAATGGGTGTTATAATTAATTTAATGTCGATATGATGAGTTTTCTTTTCAAGTAATAATGTGGTACGGCAGGCCGTTTACTTCGCATTAATATCTAATTAATAAGCAATTAGTGTCTCGTTTTAGGCGACATCATATCGTAATTACGTACAATTATGAGATCGTTTTGTTAGAGAATTATTTGCCGATCGCGTTGTTACAACTAGGTAATTTGGCGGCGTAGTAATTGTATAATAATTTGTTTTACTTTCTCTTGTAATGAAGCGAATGGAGGATGACGTAAGAACAAAATAAAAATGTGTCGTACATCTTACGAAAAGACGCATAAAGCCTTGAAGCTATGGAAATGATTAAAATATTTTTATCTACACTCGCAACGTAACGTTCCAAATATGAATTAAAAAAATATTGTATAAACATGTTCTTTATACATATTCGTGGATAGGAAAAATTAAAAAAAAAAGACCATTACAGTGCAACATTTTAATTCGATTTTCAAACAACTGCATCATAAAATAACTATTACATTTTTATAGCACACTTTTATTTTTTAATTTATTGGCGCCTATGGCCTCATTGACATAATGTAGAAAAATAGTGTCATTGTCTATGGATGCGCGCGCTGCGCAGTCATGCGCAATGAGAATCTAAATTGCTCGTTATACCACATATTTTTTCCGTTTCCACTTTTGCATTATTTCAACTGTATGAGTGAAGATAAAATAGTGTATGCAACGGCATATAATTAGGTATTAAAACACTCGCGTAATATTATTATCACACTCGGCTTCACCTCGTGTGATAAACCTACGCTCGTGTTTTAATAACCCATATTATATGACTGTTGCATAAACTGCTATTTTGTTTCGACAAAAAAATGTCTATGAAATATAAATCTTGTATGTACATCTCTCAACGCTAGTGATGGGAATGATAGATACGATAAAATTACTTTTGGCTAGGCAAAACATGATGATTGCTGCAATTTAGCCGTTTCTCTATTAGACGCTAATCTATGCATTGTGTTCTAAAGGTTACATGGCCTATCAACATCTTAGTACATATAATAAAATGGTCTCATTTTGTTCCATTTTTTACATAGCAATTGCAGCGATTACGACATCTGCATGTTGCTTGTAACTATTTTTTTAAGCAGAAAATAGTTATCATCATCATCTGCCTAGCCTTTTCCCAACTATATTGGGGTCGGCTTCCAGTCTAACCGGATTCAGCTGAGTACCAGTGTTTTACATGGAGCGACTGCCTATCTGACCTCCACAACCCAGTAACTGGGTAACAGCGGTACCCCTTGGTTAGACTGGTGTCAGATCTGAAGCTTCTGACTACTCGTAACGACTGTCAAAGATCTTCAAATGACAGCCGGGACCAACGGCTTAACGTGCTTTCCGAGGCACGGAGGAAACTCGGTATGTTGAAATGGTCACCCGTCCACGGCCCGACCTCGTCAAGCGTTGCTTAACCTTGAAGATCGACCCGTGCGGCTGTTATTATTTAGCCACGAGCTCCTCGCAGCAGAAAATAGTTATATGATAATTAAAATGTACCAAGCTACTTTATTTTTCCGGCTCCAACTTTTAAAGCATTTTAATGTTTAGTGAAGTCTAAATAAATTTGTGGTGTCATTAATTTGAGCATGTAGGGAATTGAGATAGTCCAAATAAGTACTCTTTTAGGGAAAAGCCACCTCTTTCTCCTTTCCACATAGTGCCTTATACGGTCTCTGACCAAATACCTACTTTAATAGTAATAATACTAACACATTATTTCCCCACGTAATAAAGGAACTAGGTAATATTGTACAAATAAAACTTTATCAGTTAAACTCGTTTTTATCCTCATAGAGGCATTAACGGTCTCTGGCAAAGTACCTACTCTAATATTATTTTTAGGGTTCCGTACCCAAAGGGTAAAAACGGGACCCTATTATTAAGACTCCACGATCTCACCAGGCTGTATCTCATGAACCGTGATAGCTAGGCAGTTGAAATCTTCACAGATGATTTATTTCTGTTGTCGCTTTAACAGCAGATACTAGAAACAGAATTAATACAACAAACGTGATTTTTTTGCCGTTTTTGCGATAATGGTACGGAACTCTTTGGGCGCGAGTCCGACTCGCATTTGGCCGGTTTTTTATACTAACCAATATTTCGCTACGTAATAGAGGAACTAGGTAATAATGTACAAATAATAACCGAATCCGGAAAACTTTTATCAGTTAAAAACGTCTTTATCCTCCATAGTCACCATTTTCCTGAAAGAACATATTAGTTATTACTCGTACATGAGGTGTTCTATCGTAGCAGGTATGTTTTACCTTCCTACAATGTATTAATTTAGTAAATAACGTCACTGGAACGTAAGCTTGGTTCAAGCGTACAGCATGCACAGAACAGAATAAACGGAAGTCCTAAAAGATTTTTTACAGAAGTCAGTACAGACTGAATTGTTTTCAGACATTTCTATATAATATTCGTATATTTCTATATTATTATATTCCAGCCATTTTGAAAATAAAGTGTTTACCAACAAAGTTAAACAGAATTTTTTAAGGGCTACCCTCTACTCAACTACAAAAAAAAACGAAAAGAATAAAAAAAACCTTGATATAGGACTAAAATATTAGATTCGAGCGGACCTAATATTTTCACCTCTGCTGTCAGCTGATTCAAATTTGGTTAAGATGTCAGTAGTTACTTTGTTAGTAAATATTGTATCTTCATCTTGGCCAGATTATAGGTATAATAAATTAATATTTTTTTAAAGGAATAATATGCCTTAAATATAAATTTTATTTTAACTTATTATTCCTAGACAAATCGAAGTTGTCACCACAATTCAAAGCAACCCGTTTCATAAAACTTTCTTATGTAAAAAATAATGGAATTAAAATCGCAATTTATTAAGGGTCTAGCTAGACTCTAGAGAGGTGTCAGAGGTATTTACGCTTCTTCTGTTACACCTTGTACATTATGGCTTGTCAGTGTTGCTGTCACATCTGTAATCTGACAATCACGTAAAAAAAAACGCTAGGTATGGAACACAGGCATTCAGCCGTCAGTCACAAGGGCAACAAACTGATCCGCGGCTTAAAATGCCAGACAGTATTACCAAATACTAATAAATTATGTATTAACATTCAAACACAGCTGTTTCTTAAGTTTTGTAACAGTATCTACTATTTTTTACCGTATTGTGTAATCTATACTCACGCTCGTTAATAAGTTAGTCATATTTTAAGTCATTTTTGTTAGACATTTTATTTAGGTTCTCCTAGTCGACGGCACGAACTGTATTGTGCGCGAGATTAAAATGCATGCTATCTCATCTAACAACACGTCCGAAAGAGATAGATACGGTGATGAGCAGGTGTTCGTTTCGATGGCGCGGCCACGGCGTTTTTTTTAAAAAAAAACTATGCCAGGATTATGTAAAAATTTGTAAAACTTGATTCCCAAAACCATAAATTTGTCAAAGTTATGGTTAAAAAGTTTTAAGGGTTTGAACGTGGCCGCGCCATTGAAACGCGGCGAACCGCGCGGCCACGGAGATCTTTAAAACTGAGCGTTGCAGAGACCTGAAATTTTGGCAGATAACAGATTGAATTTGTAAAAAATTTGTAAAAATATAGAAAAAAATCCTAGGTTTATATTTTAGGAGCTGTAAGACTAAAACCCCATGGCCGCGCCATTGAAACGGTGAAAAACACGTTATCGACGATATCTCGCTGAAAAAGCATCGCAGCTGTCTGAAGTTTTTTGTAAATCCTAGATTTGAATTTGTCAAAATATGTAAAAATACACAAAAAAATCCTAGGTTTATGTTTTAGGAGCTGTAAGACTAAAACCCCATGGCCGCGCCATTGAAACGGTGAAAAACACGTAATCGCCGATATCTCGCTGAAAAATCATCGCAGAGGACTGAAGTTTTTTGTAAAACTTAGATTTGAATTTGTCAAAACATGTAAAAATACACAAACAATTCCTAGGTTTATATTTCAGGAGCTGTAAGACCAAAACCCTATGGCCGCGCCATTGAAACGGTGAAAAACACGTAATCGCCGATATCTGGCTGAAAAATCATCGCAGAGGACTGAAGTTTTTTGTAAAACCTAGATTTGAATTCGTCAAAATATATAAAAATACAAAGAAAAATCCTAGGTTTGTATTTCAGGAGCTGTAAGACCAAAACCCTATGGCCGCGCCATTGAAACGGTGAAAAACACGTTATCGCCGATATCTCGCTGAAAAACAACGTAGAGGACTGCATTTTTTTGTAAAACCTAGATTTGAATTTGTCAAAACATGTAAAAATACAAAGAAAAATCCTAGGTTTGTATTTCAGGAGCTGTAAGACCAAAACCCTATGGCCGCGCCATTGAAACGGTAAAAAACACGTTATCACCGATATCTCGCTGAAAAAGAATCGCAGAGGTCTGAAGTTTTTTGTAAAACCTAGATTCGAATTTGTCAACATAATTAAAAATACACCAAAAAATCCTAGGTTTATATTTCAGGAGCTGTAGTACTTTATCGCGTAGATATAAGTTGTGGTTATCTGTCGAAGAAAGAAAGTATTAGTGGTGTATTTTTTTGTAAACAACACCTACTAATATGTCTACATATTAGTAGGTGTTGGAAGGATTCCAAATTAAATTAAAATGAAACGATAACTAAAATAAAAAACATATGTTTATTTTTTTAAAAATCACATGAATCACAGATTATTCAGTTACCCCTCCGTGCCGTTTATTCCGAACCTAACCTGAAATCCTAACCCGGTCGCGCGGGTTAGGTTATTGTAAGATTTCTTTTGACTAGTTCATATAACATAATTCTATATTTTCAAATAAAAAGTACTTAGAACTTCCGAGTAGGTATTTGTTTTTCCGGTGATACGATAATGCACGGGGCTCCGTAGACTTTGTTATAGTAATCGTAGTTAAATAAAAAAATACCTATAACCTAACCCGCGCGACGACCGGGTTAGGTTGGGAATAAACGGTACGGAGAGGTAACTGAATAATCTGATTCATGTGATTTTTAAAGAAATAAACATATGTTTTGTATTTTAGTTATCGTTTCATTTTAATTTAATTGAGAATCCTTGAGATATAGTTTCTAATACTTGCAGGTGGAAAGTTTTCTGTAAACAATAAGTCATGGTCACCCTATCGGAACATTCAAAACGTATTGAAAGTTTTTTACTATGAAAAAAAATACTTTTTTGCCTATTATCGGTAATTCTACATATTAATAGGTGTTGTTTACAAAAAAATACACCGCTAATACTTTCTTCCTTAGATAGATAACCACAACTTATTTCTACGCGATAAAGTACTCAGCTCCTGAAATATAAACCTAGGATTTTTTGGTGTATTTTTAATTATGTTGACAAATTCGAATCTAGGTTTTACAAAAAACTTCAGACCTCTACGATGCTTTTTCAGTGAGATATCGGCGATAACGTGTTTTTCACCGTTTCAATGGCGCGGCCATGGGGTTTTAGTCTTACAGCTCCTAAAATATAAACCTAGGATTTTTTGGTGTATTTTTACATATTTTGACAAATTCGAATCTAGGTTTTACAAATAACTTCAGACCTCTGCGATGCTTTTTCAGTGAGATATCGGTGATAACGTGTTTTTTACCGTTTCAATGGCGCGGCCATAGGGTTTTGGTCTTACAGCTCCTGAAATACAAACCTAGGATTTTTCTTTGTATTTTTACATGTTTTGACAAATTCAAATCTAGGTTTTACAAAAAAATGCAGTCCTCTACGTTGCTTTTTCAGCGAGATATCGGCGATAACGTGTTTTTCACCGTTTCAATGGCGCGGCCATAGGGTTTTGGTCTTACAGCTCCTGAAATATAAACCTAGGTATTTTTTGTGTATTTTTACATGTTTTGACAAATTCAAATCTAGGTTTTACAAAAAACTTCAGACCTCTGCGATGCTTTTTCAGTGAGATATCGTCGATAACGTGTTTTTCACCGTTTCAATGGCGCGGCCATGGGGTTTTAGTCTTACAACTCCTAAAATATAAACCTAGGATTTTTTAGTGTATTTTTACATATTTTGACAAATTCAAATCTAGGATTTACAAAAAACTTCAGACCGCTGCGATGCTTTTTCAGCGAGATATCGTCGATAACGTGTTTTTCACCGTTTCAATGGCGCGGCCATGGGGTTTTAGTCTTACAGCTCCTAAAATATAAACCTAGGAATTTTTTCTATATTTTTACAAATTTTTTACAAATTCAATCTGTTATCTGCCAAAATTTCAGGTCTCTGCAACGCTTAATTTTAAAGATCTCCGTGGCCGCGCGGTTCGCCGCGTTTCAATGGCGCGGCCACGTTCAAACCCTTAAAACTTTTTAACCATAACTTTGACAAATTTATGGTTTTGGGAATCAAGTTTTACAAATTTTTACATAATCTTGGCATAGTTTTTTTTTAAAAAAAACGCCGTGGCCGCGCCATCGAAACGGACACGATGAGCAGTAAGAAGCTAGTTCGCGTACGAATTAGCACTTTTGCAAATTTGTATCGAAATGGATGATGATTTAGGACGAAAACAAGCGCGCCAAATTTTATAAACAGTCCTTTAGGAGTCTAGATATCATGTAAAAACGACGATGTATATTTTCAAAATAAAATTATTTGCATTGTTGTTTACTTTTTTGTTTCCATATAGAGCTAGATAACGATGAGACAAATTGATATCGTTTTTTTATGTTGAACGTACATCGTCAAACAGTGGAGTAATCGCCAGACTATTTTTGAACGGAAGAATGATCGAATAGTGTAACCTAAAGATTTGTTTCCATTTTTCTTTCACAGTGTCCATTAGACATAGAATCTAATTAATTTTCACAATTTCCTAAACAGTAAACACTAGTAACTCAAGGAAAGTGAGAGGGATGATCATCCGATAACAATACACGTGAATATCGAATCGATAGTCACGGTCATCGATGAATTGAATCGTGTCGGATCGGGGGCGGTTGCGTTGTCGGCACGATGTTTCGAAATTTAAAATTAGCATAGAACGCAGCGGACCTAGACTAGAGAGGCTCTGCGTTTGTCCTTGGAATAATCCATTGTATAAGTTTTAATCTACAACACCGGCCACGCACTTGGCCGGTGTTGTAGATTAAAACTCGGACTCGCGCACCGAGGGTTCCGTACAAAGCTCAGCTTAAAGGTATTATAGACCTGAGTATTTGATATGAATTTCAATTTAATACCTCTACTCGTTGATGAGGAAAGGGGTAGTAAGATTAAAATTATTAAAATTATTTTTATTTTTGAAGTAACTAAAATTTACGGTTTTCGAAATTTTTCCTTCATCTGTGCTATAAGACGTTGCTTCGTACCAAATTTCAAGATTCTGAGTTCGCGGGAAGTACCCTGTAGGTTTTAATTCCCTTGCGAGTGTTGAAAATTTGCGGAAATTTGCGACATAAACGGCTGTATCTTTTGATTGCCATGGCTTAGAAGTTTGTTTTTTTTCACAGCTTTAAGGGACAGTAGACCTGAGTATTTGATATAAATCTCAGCTTGATTCCTCCACGCGTTCCTGAGAAAAAGGGTCTTGACAGATAGACAGAAGGACGGACGACAACAAAGTGATCCTATAAGGGTTCAGGTTTTTTCTTTCTAGGGACGGAACCCTAAAAAGTAAAATTAACTCATGAAATGCTACAAAAATCGACCGAAACCTTATTGAGGATACTCTTAAATCCACCTATTACTTTGTTTGGAATTAATCCGTGACCAAACATAAGCTGTTGCCGTACTTAGTGCTGTCAGTACGTAAAGTTTTAAATAATTACATTAAAAACCTTAAAAGGTTAAGTACTTTTAATACAATTATCGCGGCGGTTAACACTGACGCTATTTATCTTAGATCGTTTGTAGAAAATAATTGGAATCTGCTTGCATTAGTTATTGCAGTTGCACTCCGTCTTGTACCAGCTGCGCTGCAATGCAATTACTTGCTTGTGTGGTCAGAGTTTTTGCAGTGAACTGTCATCGGGACTGTTTATACCAATGATAATTGGCAAGCTAACAATTCCGCCTTTAAATTAAAATCACATTATTTACAATTATGAAATATTAACACATTTCTTTTTTGTGTAAGACCAGTATGTTTTAACGAATGGTCTTTGGGCAGTTAATTGTATCTATCGATCATAATTCATAATTATCATATCGATAGATGCATTGCTTTTAGGGCATACATTTTGAAGATTGGCACTGGCCATTAATTGTAAAACTTGTATTATGTAACTTAAAAATACTTCTACCGACTTTTTGTCTTTGGTAGGAACCAATTTTTTCCTTATGGACACCGACTTCCATAAGAAAATTGGAAGTCGGTATTTTTAAGGTAAAAAAATATTATATCGAACATAGAAACTCGTAATTTTTGGAAAGTCGTTAAAACGTGCGAAAAATACTTTCGTTTCGGCAGTCGGTGTCTTTGGTACCTCTTGTTTTTATCGTTTTATATCACCGACTTCCGACACGGAAGTTATTATTGGTCTTTTTAGTGTTTTGCTTTAGAAGTCGGTTTATTTTTTGATACCCATAATAACTTAATTTACACATTCGTGCTGTTTGTCGCTAAGGAGTACGAATGGTTCCATTATATCTTAAAAACTGTTGAACCGATATTGATGATACTTGCACTGTTCCCTAAGTTGAGAGATACCCAATCCAATAAAAAACGAATGATCACGATCCGATAAATAGTTTCGGAGAAATGCGTGGAAAACATACATACATACACAAACAAACATAGGTACACTTATGAAATTTGGCACACGTGTTTAGAAGCTCATACAGAGTAACATATTATGTGAATATTGTGCAATGCCAAGAATATTACATACATACGTGTCAAATGGATTACCTACTTTTGTTTTAAAGTCGGTAAAGTAATAAATCACTAGGATATGATAATAAACTCATGTCTATCAGTAATTTGCCACCTTTGTCCTACAACATTACCTCAATGTTGCCATGTCCTATTAATAAAAACATAGTACCAACTAAGTGATCGCTCAAGAATGTCCCGGGTCTTCGACACACTTAATTACCTTCAATTTAATGATGTTCAATAAGTTCTTTTTTAATTAATACACGAACCTTACGACTTGTATAGACTTCTGGATGTTCTGGACATTTCATTTAATCTTTTAATTATGATCTTTAATTTTGTTGATAATGGTACAATTGAATGTTAATGTGCTTTTAAACGCAACTTCGTTTGCATCTGCTACAAAAATAACATTGTGCAATGTGCATATCTAGTACTATCTCATATATATCGAAATCCTTTTGTTAAAATAAATAAGTAATCATTTGACTAATTCAATCAAACTATGTTTTCCATTTTCCAACATAAGTTTTAATAGGGTAATTCTCGTTGTCTTCACTTTTTAGGGTTCCGTACCCAAAGAGTAAAAACGGGACCCTATTACTGAGACTCCGCGGTCCGTCTGTCTGTCTGTCTGTCTGTCACCAGGCTGTATCTCGTGAACCGTGATAGCTAGAAAGCTGAAATTTTCACAGATGGTGTATTTCTGTTGCCGCTATAACAACAAATACTAAAAACAGAATAAAATAAATATTCGAGTGGGGCTCCCATACAAAAAACGTGTTTTTTTTGCCATTTTTTTGTGATGATGGTACGGAACCCTTCGTGCGCGAGTCTGACTCGCACTTGGCAGGATTTTTTTATCTGTGTTGTTTTTTCTAAGACAGGTGTAGCTATTCAAGGGGATCGGCGCGTGCGCTGCAAAGCGGGTTGGGACCTTCTTCCCATTCTTTTATTGAATGTTTTGCTTTTAATAATTTTATTGCTTATTCTTAGTGTAGGGAACAAAATTTCGTTAAGCCATATAAGTTATAACTTGCAACATGATTACGACAGCATATGAAGCGAATAAGCAGTGTAATGGATATGGTTCGTATCAACTTTTTTAATTCAGCTGTTTCGCCCGCGTGAAAAGTGTTTATTACACATATGAACCTTCCTCTTGAATCGCTCTATCCATTAAAAAAAAAACAGCATCTAAATCCGTTGCGTAGTTTTAAAGATTTAAGCATACCTACATAGGGACAGACAGACAGCGCAAAGCGGTTTTGTTTTATACTATGTAGCGATGACGTATATTAAAACAAAAAATGATGAAAATTACTCAATCATAAATGTAACAAGTTTTATAATTATTGCAAAACATGGACTTCAAAAGTTCTGGAATGGCGACCGCGAACCGGAAGACGATACCTTGGAAGGCCTCCCACTAGGTGGACTGATGACCTGGTGAAGGTTGCGGAAAGGCGCTGGATGCGAGATGCACGGGATCGGTCAATGTGGCGACGCCTGGGGGAGGCCTATGTCCAGCAGTGGACGTCTTTCGGCTGAAATGATGATAATGATGATGGACTTCCTGTAACTTTACGAATAAACGACCAAAATATCTATAGTCACTGCTCTATTATTATTAAAAAAACTAAACAGTGCTAATTTTAAACCAATAACAAAAATCAATAATTACTATTACCAGAAAAAATAGGGTCACCGAGTTTGCAAAATATATCCACAAGCCATACTTGGCAGAATATACGTTAGAAACGATATTTTAACGAGTAAACATGCAGAATAAGGTACTGTTTACTTTATAAGATAGTCTGATATCTTACTAAGAATATTTATATCTACATTATGTGGACTGTATAATTACAAACACTATATAACAGCCAGGCTGGTGCCACATATGGCAAGCCCGGCCGGCGGACGCAGCTGTCAACCGTCACGACGACCAACCGTTCGACATTCAAATTTTGACGTAACGATTCTATTCCGTTGTAACTTTTTTATTTTTACTATACTTTTAATAAAAGAATAGGTGGTAAGTTGTAAGCCCTGGCAAATGATTTTTGTCTAGGGTAACCCCATACCTACAAAACGAATCTAACGATTGGTTTTCACTTTTTTATAGAGGCATCCCATATCGATATATGACACGCATTGGGTTATTCCATAGATATCCGATTGATATCCGTGGGTTATTCTAAATTACTTTGCAAAAAAGACCAGCCTGGATTTTTGTATGCAAAATTCATAGAAAGAATTGATTGCTTGAATGAATTATTCGAATTGCATACATTCCATATTAGTACCACTGACTAATTGTTTCCGGCGTTGTCAATAGGTGGTACTTACCATACGTGTGAATTAATTTTAATAATTCAAACATAATTTTTGCCACAATGTTTAATGCAGTGTTTACCTCCTGCGGCATTTGTATTTTTATTTCAAAAGGCTGCATAATTAATACTTCCTTTGCCTCTTATCCACCTTGCATTATTAAAGACTTTATTGACATAAGAAATGAATTAATAAACAGCATGTAATTTTTTAACCACCTATCGAGATGCATATTTACTGTTATGTCTGTAGTGGAATGCTCCTCGTGCAAGATTATACCTACAGTGTAATGTTTCACTTTCGTGCGGATTTATAATAATTAAGCAATTATCTTTATCAACTCATTATATGGAATATCTGGCATTATTAATTGGTGTAGCAACACCCGTTGCCTGTAATTTTTTGCGTGACGCTTCGTCAGTGGTATATAGCTAGATAGTTGTGCCACGCCCTCTCCAGTCAGACACAGTTGATGGTTTTACCTGGCTAAGGAGAAGTCGAATTGGAATTGGAATATGGAATTTACAGACGTAAGTTTGACTGTTATATCGCAATTAAGTTATTTTACCAACGACATCTGCTTACTACAGATCAATTTTCAAAAAGATGGATACGTTTATCACAATAGCTAAGAGATTTCCACAAGACTCAATGAGGACTAAAAGAAGAAGCATATGAGTGACTTGCGAGTGGATAGAATGAGATTTCAATACCGTAGTTATGTTCTTGGCAAACCAGAGAATTCTAGGAAACAAAGGATTTGGTATTTAGTACAGATCCAAAAATAGAATGCCGCAGACAGTCAACTGGAGCAATGAACCAATCATCTAAATTAATTTATAGCTGTATCATTGTACTAAAATAATGAAGATACGCAATGATAATAAGAAAATAAAGCAAAGAAAATGTTTAAATGAACTACAGTTAGTAGTTCAAGGACGGCAACAAGAAAAGACGACCATTCACATTCGTCAGATCATGACAGAGTTAAAGAATAACTTGAATGTTGCGATTAAGAACTGGTTATCAAAATTACGTCAAGGCCGAAATCTTAAACATTTGAAGACTTCGTAACTAAACGGCATGGCATAGAGATAGTTTGTCTTGTTGACACAACTAACATCGGAATTCGCGCTAGGGACGATACGCTTAGATCATCGGCATTCATCGTTTGTGCGATGAGTAAATATTGCCTTCGCGATACTTGACTCGTCGGGCATACTAATATTATTACTGATAACATACTACTGGGTATTTACCTGTGTCCCATGTATAATTTTTACTGTATATATTACTTCCATTCTAATTCTAATTGAGGTTTAAAATTAAGGCTTTTGTTTGCATCATCGTCTATATTACGCGTGGCTTTGTAGTTATTATGTTTGCTTAATTACAGGTCTAGAAGTTACTATGGTACTACAAAGTTATTACTTGCATGCCTTACCATTTCTCTACGTTGACTTTTATAACTTGAAAAGTGAGCAGCTGACACGTTCTACGGCGAAGTTATTATTGAAATAGAATTAGAAATTATAACACTAGCTTTTGTAACCGTCATTCCTAGGGTATCTGACGTTTAAGAAAGATTGAAAGAGATTCGAAGAAGTCAGTGAATTTTTTGGATATTTAGACTCCACCTATTACTATATGGTTGGAGTTGTAAAGTTTCCACTGCCTTTTAGATGAGGTTACGATTAGCTATGAATTCCGCGCGTGCAATGCCACTGATAGACTCCTTGTTTCTACACAATCTTGATCTTTAACCCAGCACATACTTTACTCGATGTTGCATCTAATGGATGAAGACATTTAGTATCTCTGAGGTTACACAATTATTTTCCTTATTTCTCTCGTATTAATAAATCGTCGTGATTGATTTGTTTGTTTCGTAGTATTTCAATTTAACTTTAATTTACCTATTTGTATCCTCAGTTATTTGAACGCGTTCTGGATTGTATTTATTTATTTGAGTATTCATATTATGTTTCTTCTATAATATCGGTGTGTCTGAAATTAAGATGAGGATGTATCGTTGCTATCCAAAATTAAAACCTATTGTTTTTCTATACAAAAAAAACGGGTATGAAAAACATGGGAAATACACAGATTCTATAAGAACGCAACGTGAGCTTACAGCTTATGTTGAAGACGACATTTGGATAGCCCGGTGAGGTCGGCGTGAGGTCGCATGACTCACTGCAAAACCGGATCTGTACCGGCAAAGTTATAGCTACGAACCTCAGCTAAAACAACCGCCATCATGTTCTGTAAAATTGTAATACATGTAATAATGTGGAGTGATGAACTACCTACTAATAACACATTCTTGTGATAATAGTCATTGACGTCACTACAATTAGTTTTGTGGTTTTCTTGAAGAGTGATGTAATGGTAGGCACCATTAGGTACATTACTTGCTCTTCAAGGAAACCATGCCAACTAACTATGATCCATACTGTATCTATTTTTACAATAGAACTAAGTACATAGGGAATTCCAAAAGTTCGCGGAATATTTTTCCTTCCTTCTTTTCAGGGCAAATTTTATGCAAACTTTTGGAACTACCCTAGTTTGTTGACACACATCAATTTATGGTCCTTCGAAGCGAAAAGCACTTACCAGTCGAAAAAGAATTTGAAAATGGCAGCTGGTGACGAAATGAGCATCGCCGATTTTACTGAAACTCCAATCGTCCATAGTCCATGATGCCTTTGCGTTGTTAAAGATGCAGGTACCATAACAATAACTATATACGGTTTCCGTGCCAACATAGATATTGTTCAACGAGATATTCTATTGCTCGCAAAAGGTATGACAAATAACATGACAAAATTCATAGCAGTTTCCATTAGAAATGTTTCGAAAGCTGTCTTTTGATCGTTTTGAACGGAGTTTACGATTTTTGTCCAATACTTTCTAAGTAATCATTCTCGTGTTTTACTGCTGTATTGCATTATTATTTAGTTTGTGTAAACAATTTGTGTTTGTATTATTTTTTAGTGTGTGTTCTATGATTTTCTTCTCGCTCTTTGAAAAAATATCAAAGATATGCAGTAGGATTATGGATCATTTATTATGATGAATTTACTGTTATCGTTTAGTATACCTATCTAATTAATATCATCATCGTAGGTGATATGAGGATTATTCGAAGAGAATTTATTCGACTCTCCAACTCTTTCACTGCCGTGACCGTCTATCTATTTTGATATGTGTGCAGTATTCTTGCAGCTAGAACCAATACCACTTCAAAACAGCGTGGCATACTTTTGCATTATCTGCTTAGTCATGCTTATATTTGTTAAATATTTTGTACCTTCTACCTCGAATAGCCCCAATTCTTGTCTGATAAGCTTGCCAGCTAATTTGCTGGTTGGTGGTAAACGATACATGTCATCATTGGAACTATCCGTTGTTTCGGAACGGCCCGATAACACTGATAACGGTACGGCTAGATTAAAATCTCTTAGGTATCACTTTTATATTTAGTTTTATAAATGTAGAACGAAAGTCCAATCTCCTATAGTTGCTCAGACTTTAAAAGCCATTTCGTTTAACCGTTCTTCGTTCTAATGTGTCTTGTAAAAGCTTTTTTTTTTCGCCAAACGGGTTTTCAGCAATCATATTCAAATTAGCAGCCTTATAGCTTTTTAAAACGGTTCTGGAATTTATTGAAATGATAATGAAAAAATGTTATTTCATAGGTCGATTGACCTTCTCAGATGTTTGTGGATCAAATAGTTTTTTTATTGAACTATAGTTGATAGTCCACATCTGCCTGCCCCTTCATGGATTGTAATATAGGTGCGGCGAATATGACAGCAAGATATTTCCACGTGATAGTATATCTTAATACGTGCATGAAGTACATAGGCACTTGTAGATAACGTGAAGTACCTCATTTCTTGTATATTGTCGATTGGTTGTTATAATAATATTATAAAAAAATCTCTAAGCGCCGTTATTGATCGTTATTTTATCTATATTTTTAATAAGACATACCGGACTGGTGCAATCATCTTTATAATTGGTCATCATGTCACAAATAGCTGATACAATCTTGCCAATTTTAAATATAAGAATGACCACTTTGTTTCTGAGCGTATCGTGACTAGTAGCGCTCCATTTAACTTAATTGATAAAGAAAGACTCAATAAAAATACAAGCGATATTCGTGTAGGTAGACTACCGTAAAGGCGTAAACAAATACACACATATATTACAATTTACAGTTCGCAATAACACTTGCGATCCGAATTTTAACACTAGCAGCGTCGCGTGTCAACTGAATATAAATCAACACAACAGTGTTGCCACGCGCCTCCTCCATAAAACATCGTCCAACACTTGTAACCGTTCACAGGGTTAATGTTAAAAACGTACAAACAGCAACCACTGTTTGCCACTTACGGTCACCACTGGTGCACCAGTTGCTTTTTTTCTCGCCTGTCTTTTTGCTTGCTTGGAAAAACTCGAGGATGTTTTAGTCACTTTTTTACATTTTTTTTAGCATGTTGAACGGTCACGGCTTTTAACATGTTTTTGTTAAATATAATAAATGGCTGGAATGGTGACAATGTTAGTTTACTTCTTACAGGTGCATTGTCTTTTGTCTCCCTTTTGTTGTTTGCGCAAAAAGTGTTGACTCGTGCTCTTTGAGTTGTTAATACAACAGGTACAACACTCAAGATGGCTGTTATTTGCAGCCATGCATGATGCAACACCCACAATGGGTATTAATTACAACCATGGTAATAATTATGGGCTTTTAAGATGTGCGATAGAATGAATGGTGACGGTTAGTCCCACCAGCTTGTTACCTACAAAGGTGTGTCGTGGATTTCTCCACACCTTAGGTATGCGCTGAAAGATAATATGGTTAATGTTTTACTAACTGTCTCATTTAAATTTTAACTAAATAACTTTTTATTACTATATCCGTTTGTAGATAATGTCTTACTTGTTGATATAATTTATCAAATAGATGAAAAGGCGGCTATTTCAGCACTAGACTGTTGTAATATACAAAATATCAATCGGTTTCTTTGGATAAGGTTAATTAAACATTAATCAGAATCCATGCCGTCTACTTCAAGATTTAAGAATCGGATTAAACAACATTCTCTACGAAATAATTTTCAGAAGCCGCTTCATTGTTCTCCAGTTGGTATTTGTATTGCCTTAACGACGTCCGATGGAAAATATAGACATATTTTCAAAACCACAGCATGTTGGCTAACATTTGCGGTTTCCATTGCAAAGGTTCTTGCTAACCTAATTTTTGTACTGTTACTTTGATCAATCTTATGATATTGCCTAAGTTGTTATTTACTGCTCGTTGAAATAAAAAATCCTGCTCAGATATCTACTCATTTCATATAGGACTGTTGCGTGAGAGAGGGTGATCAGTTAGTTTGTGGCCAAACTGGTTATTCATGAGCTATTTCTCCATGTTACACAATATATCACATAAATAATACTGACCTAATTTGAGCCGCTTATGTTTCTTTGAGCTCTGGTCGTTAAACAAAACCAAATATTTGCAGTTGTCATAAATAAATTGGTAAAATATGGGTGGTACAAGGGTGGTCTGTTAATTAACTATATAGTTATGAATCGTTATGCAATGTAGGTGAAAACACATTGGCAATAAGTCATGACGCAATCTCAAATACAGGATAGGATAAAATATGAAAAAGCTAGGTAATCAAAACAGTGATCAGTTTAATTAAGGTGACGAAGGAAAGAAGGGCATTGCTTTAAATGAGGCTTTTGATACTGTCAGACTGAAATATTTCATGGTGACCTTGTGTCTTCACTTTTATTATTTTTAATAGTGCTCATCCAACCCTAAATCTGAAGAATAAAACTCTTATAAAACAATATATGTACTTGTCGATATCGAAAAGGCTATCAATGAAGTTTGTCAATTGGTTTGCCACTGGGCACAATCTTAGGACCAACTTTGAATATCAACACAAAAGAGCGTTTCTTTAGTAGGTATATAAGTCTAACGAGCAGAGAACTTGGATGTTTAATCAGTGGTATCGCTATCTCACCCACTTACATCTCCAATTACATTCGGTCAACGTCCCCGCCTCTAATAGTATGGAATAAGCTAAATTGGTTTGTGACTGCCTTCTCACTGGCCTTTGTGACTGTTCATCTACTAAAACATTGTTTGTTTTACACGAAACCCGCTCGTTATACTGATGTTCTATAAAATTATTGTAAAATCCGTTTCCGAAGCAACGTGGGTGCTTAAATGTCAATCATTATTATTATACTTCTAGGTGACTTTTTATTATTATATGTGCACTTCGCTGTAATTGGTTTCGTAAGTTTAATATTCTTTTCGTCCCTCTTAGACTGTTGATGAGTGGTTGTTGTGAAATTGTGAACTTAATTGGTAAAGTCATAATGTAGACCCGTCGTAGATTAACGTACGTTTGTTACCTTAGGTAAAGCCGTCTGGAAATGAAAATCTTAGAAGTTCCTCTCTAATAAAACCAGCTTTGAAGGTTCTGCCACTGCACTGTGGCAAGTAACTGTAAAAGTTGTGCGTTATGTCACCATACTTATCTAAGGCATTGGTTTAAAAGGTACTGCCAATTACTCGGGAAACGATTATGTCATAAATGGCAACAGTATTTTTATACGGGCTATGGCTAAACAAAACTGGCACCTAAGCTAACGAATGCAAGTCGTCAGCTTAAATAAAATAATGTAGATAAATATTTAAGTTAAAACAACCCAGATACATATCAATAGGAAGATTGGTACCTGGGGAGCCTGCCGTTTTGCCGAAAAGATTTTGACAAATTTTCACTACCCAAACAAATTTTAGCAACCTTTTTTTATACCAATGCAATACTTGGAATAATTTTAGTACGCACATTTTCTTTTGGTCAAATTTTTACTTGGCAGAATATTACTAAGGATAGTGTCATTAAGGCATTTGGTCTTTAATTAAACGATTTATTACAGCAAAAAATCTTTAGACAGTAAACATCCCCCCACATCTGGCTGCCAGGGTATCAAGAACCTTGCTGACAGAAAGGAGCGAGCGCAGTATAGCGCGAGCGACGACATTTTTGGCAGAAAACGAGAGACAATTAAAAATGCGAGCGTAGCGAGCGCGAGTGCGACGAGCGCAGCGAGGAGCCAGAAAAAAAAAACCATATATTCATAGACAAGTAAAGTATTTTTGCTACTTTTATATGCAACACAAAATGACTTTTTTGCTTACCCTCTGAGTGTTTACCAAAATTTTATTAAACTGGAGCAGCTCATTGCATCTTTCTTTTCGATGAAATATAGGTAACCCAATTTTTTGTCATTTACTAAGCAATTGACTGAATAGAAATGGTAAATTGAAAACTGACGATACTAAATATTTGGTTTATTTTATTTTGCGTATAATGTGTTATTCCAACTGAAATATTTGACCACATAAAAATTGGTATAAGTACTAGTTGGTAAACAAGTTATTGTTTAAACGTTCACTTGCCAAACATTATGTTTGCGTTACAATTATTTGTGAAGAGATTTTTTGCTAAGTAATATTTTGGCAAATGAAATTATGCGGTAAATTGTTTGGCAAGTGATAATTTGTCAATTTCTTTTCGATGAAACATAGGTAACCCTTGGTACCTGGCATGTGAGGTTTGTCATTGACTGAACAGTTGTTGAATGTTGACCTTCTTTGTGCAGTCACTGTTTGATTCATGGTTCTTTATTCTATACTTCTGTCATAGGTTTTGAATGGAGAATGACTTTTGTATTCGCTAATGTGATCGCCTGATGGCTGCGCTCATGTATTTTCTATGTGATTTTATTTTACAATATATCCGGTGTACAAGTTCTTCAATTCTTTGATTGCATTCGCGGAAAACCGTCTACGAGAAGTTAACAAGGGTTATGGGCCCAGAACGCTTAAAGAAGAAGAATTGTATTAAGATACAATGAGCGAACGAGAGATGGTATCCATGTCTGCAGCAGGCGGAAGCGTGAGTGGTTTTTCTATAGAGCGATTGAAAGGGCGAGAGAATTATCTCCTCTGGAAGTTTAATATGAGAAACCTGCTTATCCATGACGACCTTTGGTGTTCGATCGACGGGTATCTGGAGAACGATAAGTCCAGTCCAGAACTGAAACGGCGTATGGACGAAAGGGCGTTGGCTAAGATCTGCCTGTCAGTGGACGCTTCGTGCGTGTCCCACGTGATGACTGCAAAGACGAGTAAGGATGCCTGGCTGAGCCTAGAGAAAGCGTACGACGATAAGGGCATAGGCAGAAGATTAAAACTTTTGCGGATGCTGTGTTCCGTAAAGTTGGACGACTTAGGTGGCGATATGGATAAATATGTTAGCGAATGTTTGTCGCTGTCGCAACAGTTGGCGGCTGTAAATAAACCGATTGACGATGAGTTCCTGGCGGCGATTATTCTTCAGGGATTACCTTCTAGGTTTGATCCAATGATCATGGCCTTGGAGAGTAGTGTGAGCAACCTGACCAGTGATTTTGTGAAGGCTAAATTGCTTCAGGATACAAAGTGGTCTGACAATTGCAAAGGTGGAGATTGCCTGATTGCTGATAAGTCGGCGAATAAGTCTGGTAAGAGACGCCAAGACAAGAAGCCGAGGTGTTGGAACTGTGGAAAGTCTGGTCACGTTAAGAAGGAGTGTACCCAGAAAGCGGCGGCAATGGTCGCGTCTCGGTTCTTGGCTGACACGTGGTACGTAGACTCGGGTGCATCGAGTCACATGACGGGACAGCGAGACTGGTTACATGATTTTACTACAAAAAGTGTAGAAGTAAATGTGGCGAGTGGACAGACTTTGAAATGCGTGGGTATCGGTAACGTGTGTTTAAAACTCAGCAATTATGATTTGACTCTTAAAGAAGTGATGTACGTTCCGGGACTGAGTGTAAATTTACTTTCTGTGAATTGTTTAACGGTTAAAGGGTTTAGAGTGGAATTTATTGAGTCTACTTGTAAGATTTTTAAAAATAAATCTTGTATAGCTAGTGTTAGGTCTGTTGGCGGGGTATATAAACTGCATACTAACGCGGTAGCTTTAAGTAGTGTAAATAAAGAGGTTTCAAAGGAGTCTTGGCACCATAGATTGGGTCATTTAAGTTATGACAGCTTGAAGTCACTGTCACACGTTATTGATTTTCAGAAAACAGAAATTGCAAATAATTGCGATATTTGCATTCTTGGAAAACAAATAAGGTTTCCGTTCAAGAAATCTGGGCGTGATGTAGCGGCTAAGTGCTTGGATCTGGTGCACACGGACTTGTGTTCGATTCCTGTTGCGTCCCACTCAGGTAAGCAGTACATTTTAACGTTTCTAGATGACCACTCGCGGAAAGTATTCTTGTACTTCTTGAAGAATAAGAGCGAAGTAGCTAGTGTCACCAAAGACTTTGTTAGGCTCGTGGAAAATCAATGTGAATCCAAGGTAAAGGCTATACGCAGTGATAACGGTACGGAGTACGTAAACAAAGAGCTGAGCGCATTCTTCAGACAGAAGGGTATTGTGCATCAGGTCACTGTTCCGTATTCGCCCCAAATGAATGGTGCGGCGGAGAGGTTAAACAGAACTCTTTTGGAACGGGTACGTTGTATGTTATATCACGCGGGTTTGGATCACAAGTTGTGGGCTGAGGCGGCTAACACTGCCGGGTACCTTATTAATCGGTCGCCGTCTAGTAAATTAGGTGGCAAGACGCCCGAGGAGGTTTGGTCGGGTAATAGGGTAAAGTATGACCACTTGCGGGTTTTCGGTTGCGAGGCCTATGTACATATTGATGACTTTAAGCGGAATAAGTTACAACCTAAGAGTAAGAAGTATATATTTGTCGGTTATGAAGACAATGGGAGATCTTACAGGTTGTATGACTCTAAGACACATGCTATAAAGAGAAGCCGTGATGTCATATTTTATGAAAGTGTGTTCCCAGCCAAAGAGCTAGGAACTGGACACGGATCAGCTTCTATAGAAATCTTTCTTTCAGGGGAAGAAGCTGATGATTCCACTAGTGAGAGGAAGTCAAGCTTGCCTGAGAGTGAGGTGGTTGGTGATGCAGCTCGGGGGCCTGTCACTGATGAGCCGGTAACGGTGAATGTTGAGCCGGTTGTGTCAGCGAGCGGTGATGATGGCGGCGATGACACTTTATTTTTTGAAGATAGCGTTGAGGAGGTGATGGAGCCTCCGGAACCGAGGTACAATCTTAGATCTAGACAACCTAAGGGTTTGTACACACAAGATGCGATCCCAGCTGAACCGCGCACTGTTAAGGAAGCTCTGTGTTCTGGGCAGAGCGACTTGTGGCGGCAAGCTATGCAGGAAGAGATTGACTCATTCAATCAACATCAGGCTTGGGAGTTGGTGGATCCGCCTTTTGAAAAAAATGTGGTTCGGAATAAATGGATCTTCAAAATTAAGTGTGACGCCGAGGGGAAGATAGCCCGGTATAAGGCCAGGTTAGTAGCCAAGGGGTTCACCCAAAAGTATGGTGAAGATTATTTTGAAACGTTTTCACCGGTAGTACGGTACAGTTCAATGCGACTGTTGATGGCGATCTCTGTAGATATGGATCTACATATAGACCACCTAGACGTACAGACGGCGTTCCTCAATGGTAATTTAGATGAGGAGATATTTATGTATCAACCGGAGGGGTTCATTTCACCTGGTGGAGAAAATAAAGTCTACAGATTGAAAAAGGCAGTCTACGGACTGAAACAAGCTTCGCGAGCTTGGTATCAGAGGGTGAAGGACGTGCTTCTGTCGATAGATTTTGTTCAATGCCAACTTGAACAATGTATCTTCTACAAACGAAATGGTAAGTCGGTTATTTACATTGCTTTGTACGTGGACGATTTCATTGTCTGTTACAATGATGCACGCATGGCTGAAGAGCTGAAAGAGAGTTTGCGAAAACTGTTTAAGATTAAACATTTGGGTGCGGTGCGGCATATTCTCGGGGTCGCGGTAGAGCGTGACAGGACGAATAAAACTCTTAAGCTTTGTCAAGCGCGGTATGTTGAGCGCTTGCTCGACAGTTTCGGTATGTCGGAATGCAAACCAGTCCAGACTCCTTTGGACCCAAATGTTAAGTTTACTGATTCGATTGTGTTAGACGAAGGTACTGTTCCATATAGGGAATTGATAGGTTCTCTTATGTATCTGAGTGTATTTACACGGCCGGACATTACGTATGCAGTTTCGTACTTAAGCCAGTTTAATACGTGTCATACTATGGAACACTGGAGGACAGCGAAACGTTTATTGAGATATCTTAAGGGGACTCAAAGCGTTAGCCTTGTGTTTAGTAGGTCGGGTCATGCTAAGGTTGAGGGGTTTGTAGACGCGGACTGGGGTGGTGACGTACGAGACCGAAAGTCATTTTCGGGGTTTGTTTTCAAGTATGGGGGAAACACCATCTCCTGGGAATGCAGAAAACAAACATGTGTTAGTTTATCAAGTACTGAGGCTGAGTATGTTGCTCTTAGTGAGTCTGCTAAGGAGGCACGTTGGCTTAGGGACTTGGTGACTGAATTGACTGGTATTTCTGGGTTAGTGGTTGATTTGTACAATGACAATCAGTCTGCTCAAAAACTAAGTGTCAATCCAGTGTTTCATAGGAGGACTAAGCACATAGATATCAGGTACCACTATGTTAGGGAGGCTGTGAATAATCATATAATTACGTTGAGTTATTTGTCTACTGAAGAAATGGTGGCTGATGTATTAACGAAATCTTTGTGTGCTCCTAAACATAAGTTCTGTGTTGTGAACTTGGGCTTAGGTTTTTAAGCCAGTTGAGCCAGCGGTGATGTCTGAGTTCAAACAGCGATTGAGGGGAAGTGTTGAATGTTGACCTTCTTTGTGCAGTCACTGTTTGATTCATGGTTCTTTATTCTATACTTCTGTCATAGGTTTTGAATGGAGAATGACTTTTGTATTCGCTAATGTGATCGCCTGATGGCTGCGCTCATGTATTTTCTATGTGATTTTATTTTACAATATATCCGGTGTACAAGTTCTTCAATTCTTTGATTGCATTCGCGGAAAACCGTCTACGAGAAGTTAACAACAGTTTTATCCAAAACATTGGATTTCTTATGCAGATTCAACCAGTGAGTCTTCCTGGTATTTTTTTCTCTCTCAATAGACCATTTTCTTACTTACTGGTAATTTTGTAGGATATCACTACAGGATTATCTGGTGAATATATAACACAGGCAGTGTTTAGAGACATCATAAAGCCTAAGCTGAATCAAAAGGTTCAAGATTTATGTAGACGACATCATGATTCCATCCTTGCTATCAAATAATTTCAAAATAGTTAAGGTCAAAATCTTTAATAGTCTAAACAGGTCGCTAGCACAATGACTCATTTTCCTCATTGTATGCTGTTAAAACAGTTGACACACGTTTTTCCTACATACCGAGTATGGAAACATTTATGCATTTCTTTAGAAAAAAAAACCTACAAGTACATCATGACCTACACAGGTTGTGCAATCGCTTTATGTAATCAAGTTGTAAATGTTCACACAATGCCGACAACTGCGTCTCTCTCGCACGTTGGCGTTAATGCAGCCGTACTGCCTTATCGTCGGATAAGGCTTCTGGAACTTTCAAGGTCCTTATCGTGATCAGCTGGTTATCTGGACATATGCGTCTGCAAGGGACAGCTGTCCTTTATTTTAGTTATTAAATTGTTTTTCTAATAGATTATGTTACGGAGGGTCGTTTTATCTACCGTGTGTAATCTCACGTTCACAATTTATTTAATATAGTTAATCCTTTGTTTTAGAAGGTGAAGCATATATTTAAAGATAAATTCGATACGTAGTTACCAGTTTTTGTTCGAATTGAATATTTTCAAAAATTGTTGTACCATAGAATTGTGCTAAGTTAGGTGTATTTGTTTGGTTATTGGAAATATGAAATTAAGATCTAGAGTATCTTTAGTAGACAGGAGCAAAAACAATTGTTTTTCATTGGTGTGTAACACATCACCTTCATTTGAATATCCAATGTCCGCAGAGTCGTTTTCCGTATTACTTAACATCTCGTGTACTCTTTATTATCATTGTCGCGAAGGCCATCGCAATTATCACCGAACATCCAAGTGGTAAACTTACAGACATGACTAATGGAAGTCGTTTTGTGAACAAACTAACTGGTGACGTCGTTTTACAGATGTATCGCTAAAAATATGCGTTTTTTTTTCTGTCGACCACGGTTGCCCTCAGTTTCCGTTGATAAAGTAAATTGGTTGGGTTATTTCTATTTGCATGCGGCCAGTAATAATGTAATGGATTGGATTTCTGCAAGAATAAATATTTGTTATTGGTCACTTATTTGACAAATAATGCAAAAGGTTTATTCAGTTCGAATCAAAGTATTAGACGATCAGTGGATTAAAATCACAGCGTAAAATATTAATCCTTTGATAGGCCCAAACATAAAACCAGATTAAAATGCCGAGAATGTAAATATTCTGGTGTGCATAGCTTGGAATCCCATGTGTGCTGCGGTCGTCGAGGATGACGTCACCTGATGCGTCTCGTCGCGGTTGAGGTCAGCTTGAGCCACAGATACGCCAGAATGCCTTCTACTTAATACCAGACACATAGGACCATCGTGTTTTATGGTTGTTTATTCTAACTTTTCTTTTTGCACTTTTTGGTGCAGCTTAACAGTCTAGTAACATTTAAGAGCACTTTTATGGTATTAATTTCGTCAGAAATAAACATTTCATTAATTTGTAATTCATACCAGCAAGATGTGCTTGTACTAATTATACCGCTAATTGTGTTGTAGTTTCAACATTTACGGTCAATATATGCCATCTCTGGTAAGAAACAACATGTCACTTTCACGAAGTTTATACGAATTCGATATGCCACTAATGAATAAAATATACGACAGTTTAATCCACCACGAGGTTTTTAATTGTAGAAACATTTAAATGCAATAAAATAAGAGTCATGTTTCCTTCATTCGATTCCTTGAGAACGTGTCACTCAGGCAGGTGATCGCCTACACCGTTTTAACTCCACATGCCATAGACGAAGAAAACATCTGTGGCAAATTATTCTCATTTCATCCTCTCATTAATTATAGTTTTTAAAGTTCTTATCTCTTGATCTTAATCTACGTTTGAAATGAAATGAGACACGAAATATCGAAATAAACTTTCTTACGATCGATCATGATGAAATTACGAGCATCTCGGCTGATGCTTTTCTGCTCGCTTATTTTGTTAATGAGACCGGACTGTTACAATGGGGGAAAGTGTTGTCAAATTGGGCAACTATACGGTTCAACGCTTCATTGTAATCGCCACAGACTGGGGAAAGTTCGCCTGAATCATCAGCATCACCGAGCCCCGCACTGGCTCAGACTCAAGAACTTTTATTGCTGTATTGAAAGCCACACCTACCTGTAATTGCAATGCTAACCAGTATATTCTATCTTTGTTACAGGTAATTGTCAAGATTGATATCGCCACTATAAACCATAGAAATATGAAGGTCAAAGAAATGAAGTCACATCTGGCAAGTGGTTTTATATCAGGTAAAGTCGAACAGAATAATGCAAACAATTATTTAAGAGTCACAATTACTATAATTGTAGAGGAAGCCAGCTGATGTGTTAACCTTTGTCGCTCTGCGCTTCCCTTAAGTGGTACAAAAGGACATATGAATGTACACAATTTACTGGACTGTGGTCCTGTCTTAATCCTTTTCGCCATTAAGGACCACCGACCAAGGCTTCCTTTTTCCTTTTCGATAAGTAAAGGTATTCATACTACTACTATTATAAACGCGAAAGTTTGTGAAGATGGATGGATGTTTGCTACTATTTCACGCAAAATCTATTGAACAGATTGTGATGAAACTTTACCAATAATATAGCCATAAGAATCATAGGCTCTAATTTATAAAGATATAGGAAGTATGAGTACATACCAAACGGGTGGGAGCTAGTGTCGTAATAATTTTGTGAATATATTTCAGATAAATTGTTTCGTAACTTAAAAATCGATAAGAAGAATACTCAGATCCCTTCCAAGCATTCCAGAGGCTCTAGACAGAAGTTATTCTATCACCGACGCGGCGACGGCTATTGTCGAAACACCAAAAATGAAAGGGACCTGATATTTCGATAGCGCTTGTAAATTTCATTAATTTTTGGCCTGTTGTTTCGCTTTTGCGGCGCTATCGTTCGTAGAAGTGTAGTTCGAACTAGTGACCTGACGTCACAAACCCTGCATCTAGCAAGAAGAGTTTACGGCGCGGAGGTTTCCGGGACTTCACAGCCTGTTCCGCATACATCCAAATTTATATAATTTCACATATCAAGCTAGAGCCTTAGGTTGAAATGTATTTCTAAGTGATAGTCAAACATGTTGTTTGCCCACCCCCCACTACATATTATTCGTCCAGCAGCAGGGATTCATTAACCAGGCTTTATAATAATAACTTTTAGTGCAGACAACGATCTCCAAGCGACATTATTTTTAATGAAAAGCCATTTTAACGTAGAGATCTGTTGGACACTTGATGCGGCGTAAGAGCACATAATAACAATCGTAATTGTTGCAATTATCGTACGAGTGTTGTGGCAGAGCGATGCGAATGCTATTTTATTCTTGGAACAGTTGGAAATTTCTAATGTTCTAGCAATGTAAAAGGATATCTAATGACCATATTTGGAGCTCTGGTAAGCTGCAAGGTATGAAATCACAAAGGTGATGAGATAATAAGGAAAGTTAGTTAATTTTACAAGTACTAGTCTGAGGGTCGTTAATAATCAAATCAAAAAAATAAATCTAACCAGAACAAATGAGACTTCGGAACATCGAGATAAAAATTTGGCCTTCTCATTTAAGAGTCTCCATTGTGTAATATCAAACTAGAGCTTTGCAATATTTTATATGACTTAAATACGACGCGCAATAAATGTCAACTCAGTTGACAGTTGACTCAACTGTCAGTGCATGCGATGTCAAAAGTAATGTAAACTGTAACGATATCTTGTTTCTTATTGTGCGGTGATCTTTAATGTTCTTAATATATTACCTCTGTAATACTCGCAATTACGTTGACGATATCAATGTTTTCGACACAGCTGCCTTCATTCATTCTGCGACAACCTGTTTGGTCGCTCCTGATAATACAGTGGTTGTCGCATATCCATGGTTTTATAAAGGTGATTTAAGAATTCAATCAGATAACTAGGTAGCAACATCTGCGTGGACAAAATTGCTTTATTTAAGGGTCTAATGGTCAGCCTGCAGTTATTTTGTATAAAAACAGGAGCTTGGCATGTTATGCGCAAAAACTGGACACGCAAAGGAAATACTAGGTATTAGACCCATAAATAATGGTATAAAAAGAACGAATACAGTCCATTGTTTACAGATTAGAAACTATTACTAGGCAAACAAAGCCCTGTCTGGTTAGAAAACGACAATAAACTGTGTTTTAATTAAATTCTGAAACCAACTAGTGCTTGACGATGATAATTGGCAATAATTATGCAGTATTCCATCTATGGAAAGCCATCTTTACGGCCACAGACGAGTGCTCCTAGCCGGCAGACCTTTAGATCGATTAAGTACTAGTTTGAGTGTTTATGTGCACTTTACCTGTTATTATAATGGCTGGTGCTGCTGGCACTTGTATCTACGGTTGATGCTGTAATTATTTTTCAAAAGGTCTGTTGAAAATATTATGTTTAGCTACTTTACAAACTTTATTGTTGTCATTCCGTTAGTTATAAAACTACGTCTACGTACGATTCATTCTTGTTTTATTCATCGTTACTATTATTTCTCGGTTCTCCTTCACTTAGTTAAGTTATAGTATTTCTGCCATGAGTTAGATGATCATGCTCTAAGCTTTTGCTCTCGTCCCGAAGCCATCTTTATGGCCACAGAGTGCTCCTAGCCGGGAGACCTTTATATCGATTTAAGTACTAGTTTTAGTGTTTACGTCCACTTTACCTGTTATTATAACTGCGTTCACGTTAGCTGCTGCTAGCACCTGTCTCTACGGTGCTCTGTTATTATTTGTCAATAGGCCTGTTGAAAATATTGTTTTTTTTTTTTTTTTTTTTTTAAAACGTTGCCCCACACTAGGAATTTCTTCCTGTATCGTGGGTGCGTTTACAAACATATAAACTCACATACACAAACACCCAGAGCCGGAACAACTATCTGTAGGTCATACAAATATTTGTACCGTGCGGGAATCGAACCCGCGACACGCAGCGCAGCAGTCAATCGCTCAACCACTGCGCCAACCGTGCGCCCTAATTAAATTATGTAAAATGTTTATTTAACTCATTGCGATTGTTGATGTTAGATTAGATCCCCCTTAGTTATAAAACTTTACCTCTACGTACGATTCATTTTTGTTTTATTCATGGTTACTATTTTTTCTCGGTTCTAGTTAAGTTATAGGATTTCTTATTTCTAACATGAGTTAGATGAACATGCTCTAAGCTTTTGCTCTCGTCCCGAAGTTGATTAGTTTCGCAAAATGTTAGTCGTGAGTTTCTAGTTCGGGGCATGCTAAACAGTCGTGCGGTAAGAAGTTGTCCTTTGCGTGTTTCACAACGTCCTCTCTCCGAACAGCTGACGAGGCTAGGTTATACGGGTCGCGGGCTGTAACACTGCCCTTTCTAACTATTAGGCAACTGTTGCAGAAGAGAAATATGCACATTATCTGCTCAAATTGAAGAATAAGCGCCGCTTTGAGCCATTCGATTCGGTGCATTCAACAAAACCACTTTTTAAAGTTCAATCGTTTTGCAATTTGAAGCACGATGTGCTGTTGCTTTTTAGAAGGAAAATGGTAGGAATTGTTCAATATTATAACAAGTAATCGCATCGTGTTGAAATGATGACAGGATCGCCTGTTCGTTTTGTAGATGTACTTATTCACCTTAAATGTGACACTCATATATTCTTGGCATATATACTTCAATTAAGTGCGTTCGTCAGAGTCAGAATACAAACATAAGCTCATGATCTATGAGCATTACAAAATTATAACCTTATATTGTGATGGGTCTGGCAAGGCCATGATGTCATTGTAATAGCTAACGAATGAATACTTATAAAACTCTGAGATCACCACAATTTAATACGTACAAGCGGGAAACTTCTTCGCGTAAACATTTCAAAGGCCATCTGGTAGAATTTTAGTCGAGAATCTGACTTGTAATGGAGAAAAAACTCTTAATCTCCTAACGGTCTCGTTTGATTTACACTTAAAACTTGATTGTCGTCAAGCTCAAAAGCTATTTCTTTTCAAACATCTTCATCTGTACAGAGCAAGTCCTTAATTAGATACAGATTAGTACTGGTTACATCTTAGTTGTGTTCAATAGGCTTGTGGAAGAGATCCGGGATAAAGCTATTGAGAATTCTTGTTATATACCGACTGCACAGAGATTCCTTCGCCTTTAAAGTAATGAAGGTCTGACTGCACGTCTAAAGCGATTGCTAACAAAGCTATAAGATCTAGATATTTGGCACGAAACAAATCCTGTCTTAGCTGTAAACTGTAGAAAGTTCTGGTAGCCACTGGTTTTTTACTGCCAATACAATAGTTTTAAAACTAAACATTATAAGCAACATTTTGCTAAAACCGCAATAAACCTGCTTTTATATCTCTCGGAGCTAACAGATTCCAGTTAACGACAGATAAATGCTAAAATTCTTGTGACTTTATCTTTCAGCTCTTTGGACGTTGCACCTAACCTTCAGAATCTTTATTGCATACCGTTAGACCAAAGAAGTGGTACACGCCGCACGAACAGAATTTAAAACGCCTATTTCATTCCTTATTCAACTTGAGTCATTCTTAATTAGATTGTTGTCCGCTGTAAGGGAATTACTGTTAGTGTACGTGTTCCAAATAGAATGAGTTGTAAACAGCGTTTTTATCGCGAACGTGCAGATATGAGCCTTGACGAGGATCGGTTAGATTGTAGTGTGCATATGCATTGTGATTGCGTCTGTGTAAGTTACACCGGATGGCGACGTGTTGTGCAAGTCGCCGCGCCCTCGTGTTTCCGGAGCCATAGACTTTTTGTTGACCCCGTTCTGTACCGCCGTGTGTCCATATCATCTGGACTAGATTTTGTAACAAACAGCCTCGCTTTTCTACTATATTTACTAAGCTCACCCTTTTTTGGCACACCTCCAAATGCCATTTATATGTCCGATTCAGGCACATCCATCACCATCGAAATAATGACTACCCTCCACAACAGCCACAGGAATCCAGGTATCTATTTTAGGAAACTCTAACTTTAGTGAGAGTAATGCACAATCGTAAATAATTCGACGTGTTTAAATCACGCGGAAGTGTGGCCGCAGCTGACAGGAGCAATGCGGACCGCTTCGGGAAGTTTCACTTTAAGCTAGACAACAAATCGGCACGCGATCCAGTTTTTTAATTTGACAGAGTAGATTATATTAGTGCACAAGATTGGTGTTCAGTTTCGCTGTCGATTCGCCATTCGCTTTTTTTCTTGTTTCCATGATTTTCTAAGGGAATCTAGTTCTATGTAAGGCAAGTCGAGAGCAATTAGAGAGGTGGGTACACTTTCACGACGCTGACCAAGGCCGGTTGGTGGTCAGGTGCTGCTTGCATTTCACTGTCGCGGGTCACTGCACTTCCCTTAGAGCTGCGTTAGTGATACAGGCTGCACGAGACGTCTGGATTATCCCAGTCTAGTTGATGAAACTTATATGATGTATTATAAATTCGTACGTCGTTATAACTTAAAATATCAACGCAATACTGTCGACACGATAGCGCTGTGACAAAATCCATGTTGCCACGCCGACTATCAATCGCTCGAATACAACATGAAGGCGGAACGCAGCAGCTAACTGTTGCAATTGACAAATTGATGGCCGTTGGATACGCCGACGCACGAGGCCGTGACGGATTATCAAGTTTTTTCGCCGCCATCTTGGCAAAAATGGCGCATCTTGCATTGCGCGGGAGATGTATGTGCCGCTTTCGATTTCACGAAACTGAAAGTGCCTTATATGTTCGGGTGATGTCGTTGACTCTGATGTTTGTTTGTCACGCCTGGTTGGATCGTTCGCCAGTACAATACTTTTATCCTATCGTGTTTAACTAGAATGTTGTAATTTGGCGTTGTAATTTATTTTGTTTTCAGCCTGTCTTCGCAGTATGACGCGTCGTGCATCGTTGACCACTGTTACTACGTGTCGTTCTAATAAGTTTTTGCTGCTATTCGAGCAGCTTTGTCTGAGAGATTCATTGAGATGTTTGTAGACAAGGTTCCGTTTAGTTTCGTTTAATTTTAATTAATATAAATGTTATGAATGTTAGCAACTGAATCACTAAAAGATTTGCAAATAAAATGTCTGGTAAAGTCGCAATATATTTCAATTGTTAAATCTTTATTTGAATTTGGAAGTCAACTACCGTTGTGTAGTCTGGGTTTGCCACGTCAGACAAGTAATGTGGTTGTGCACTTAACTTTCTTTCCAAAAACTCATTTGAATATTGTTCTAATGTTGTACCAAATTGTTGTATTATTCAAAATAGCTATACATTTGATTGCAGTGGAGCGCGTTTCGTCTTCCGCCATTTTATCTCATACATCGCCGCTGGAAAGTTGCTCTTATTTTTATATTTATTGTTGAAATATGTGTGTTAGATACACTCCGTTGAACTTTAACTGACTATTTAATGCAATACTTACACTTTTTTCTTTGAATGCAATTGTTTGTTTGTGTCGTTCTGTAAGTTACATCGTGTATATCTACTTCTGGCCAGAAAATGACAAATCGGTTCTTCACTTCTTCGTGTCTTTCTTCCCATCACTATCTCTGTGCCAAATTTGCCGAGCCATCCAGATCCATTCAGCCGTTTTGGCGTGATCGAGTAACAAACAAACATCCATCCAAACTTTCGTATTTATAATGGTGAACTTAAACGGGGGAATTCTATTTCAAGCTTTCTCATAGTTACCGAAACACGGAACCAATTTTAACTAATGATTCATTGTATTCACGCAACAAGCATCTTGTTATAGCCCTTTATTTCCCTTTATTGTTTTATAACTGCAGGGTACCATTCGCTCTTGGTAGATGTTCCGAATAGACGTACTAAGCGCGTTTTCTCTCTCTCTGCCCAGCCTTTTCCCTACTATGACGGGGTCGGCTCCAGTCTAACCGGATTCACCTGACTACCGATAGTTTACATGAAGCGACTGCCTATCTGTCCTCCACAACCCAGTAACTGGGTAACACGATTCCCCTTGGCCTGACTGGTGTCAGATTTTAGGCTTCCGAGTAACCATAACTACTGTCAAAGATATGACCAACGGCTTAACGAACTTGCCGAGGCACGTAGGCAACTCGCTATGTAAAGACGGTCACCCATCCACGGACCGACCTCGGTAAGCGTGGCTTAACCTTGAAGCCAAAGTGTGACATTCTACTGGCGTCTGTGTTCCTTACCACCTTTTTTATTTGTGATGGGTTTGCTCTTGACTCTAGTCTAGGTCAGATGTGACAGAGACAGAGTCGAAGATGGAGTAAGCTTACCCAGAAGAAGCCTGTTCACTCTAACTTTGAAGAGTTTCGGGTTGAATGCGTTCTGAAACACAGAGGCAGATAGTGAGTTCCACTCATTCGCTATGCACATTATGAAGGATGTTTGAAGGAGCTTAGTGCGAATTGGTGGAATGGCAACCAGGTATGGTAACTTCCAGTGCGTCTAGATGTCTGATGGTAGAAGGGGCCGGTGGTTTGAGGTCTTGGAGTTCATGAGCACACTTACCGAAGTACAGTCAATAAAAGACCGTCAATCAGGCAACCTTGCGGCGATGAGCCAAGCTGTAATACTTGGTATCCACCAGTTTAATGAGCCTCTTATTCTTCGTTCCACCGAGTAAAGCCTGGCAAGTTGATATTAAGCCGATCCATCCCAAAGAGGGCTGCAAGATCGGACTTGCGCTTTGTATAGAGTTAAAAGCTGTCCAGGCGTAAAGTATCGCTTCACTCTATTTAGGATGCCCAGTTTTGGCCGCAATTTGGGCTTTGTATCCAATGGAGGCGCCATAGTTGAGACTGGATGTCAACTCCATGCCTAGTACACCTTTGACACATTAGCCTTAAAAGCAAAAAAAATATGAAAAAAGGCAACTTTTTACATGGAAATTTAAAAGAGTGCATTTATTTGAAAGTTCCCAAAGCCTATAGTGATAAAGAGAGCAAAGTATGTGAACTGAATAAAAGTTTATATGGACTGAAACAAGCTGCACTAATGTGGCTGGCTTCGCTTGTTCCATTGAAGACCTCATCCATCGCTTAGCATCCGCCCCGGCGAGATTGAGATACAGAGATGGGTAAACCAATTTAATTAAAAAAATGCGAATGTTCCAACTCTATCTGTATGTTTGATTTGATTGAAACTTTGCACACGGATAGACCATGATCTGGATTAGGCAATAAGATACTTTTATCCCGGTATTAGTTGCCCTGGAGTTAATTTTGACGCGGGCTAAGCCGCTAACAGAAGCTAGTCAGAAATGAAACTAACAATAACTGGGGCATGTTTAAGTTAGGTGCACAGTGTTCTACAAAGGTGTGTATGGTGTTATGCACCAGCGCACTGGCTCAGTGACGTACCCGCGATACGCTCCATTGCTCCACCAAGTTTCTATTCCACCAGCTAATGACACCACCATCGACTGTATACTGTGTCCATGACACTTTGTCAGTATCGATGATATTAAATACCTATAAAATGAATCCCTATTTCCCATAGCCACGCCATAACTTGAGAACGGCTTTACCGATTTCATTCATATTTTTTTTTACAGTTTTCAATCTTTTTGTGGATGGTTCTTACGGAATGAAAAAAAAAATGGTATGCAGGTAGATAGGTTAGGTAGGTAGGGTAGGAGTGGTAGGGACACCCGTTGCCGCACCAGACTCCCAATCGGTCCGTTGAGCGTGGCAAGTAGAGATGGGCTTAAACGTTAAAAAATAATAACACTGCTAAATGCTAATGCTAAAAATAATTAACAGTTAAAATTAGCAGTTATTTTTAGCAACTGCTAAATTTAAACAGACAGATTGTTGACATAAATTAATTCTAGTTGCCTTCATAGGCTTGGACTGTCAACTTTTTCTGTTGGCGTATTTAAAATGAGAATCGATTTATTTACCACAATTTATTTCTTTTATGGCTGTTTTTTTTACCCTACCTACCCTACCCTACCTACCCTACCCTACCTACCCTACCCTACCTACCCTACCCTACCTACCCTACCCTACCTACCCTACCCTACCTACCCTACCCTACCTACCCTACCCTACCTACCCTACCCTACCTACCCTACCCTACCTACCCTACCCTACCTACCCTACCCTACCTACCCTACCCTACCTACCCTACCCTACCTACCCTACCCTACCTACCCTACCCTACCTACCCTACCCTACCTACCCTACCTACCCTACCCTACCTACCCTACCCTACTTACCCTATAAACCTCACGGAGCCCGAGACCTTTCCAACGAATGCAAAACCGTGAAAATCGGTTCGTGCGTTCTGGAGTTATAGCGTCAGGTTATTGTGACTGTCAAATAATAACAGACAAATAATTAGCAATAAATTAAAATTGCGACTATAATTTGAGATTTAAACTATCCTATCTCTCAAGTTGGATCGAACTGCACATGGTGTGCGAATTTTATTATAATCGGTTAAGTGGTTTAGGAGTCCATTGAAGACAAACATTGTGACACGAGATTTATAGATATAATTATGTGAACTGTAAAATGTGCAGAGAAGCTTAAATCTCTATTGTGAAGAATGTTTAAGAAATTATTCCATGTACATTTTTCTAAAGATGTATTAAAGTTTCATACAATATTTACATCAATTGAATAGTTTGATGATCTAGTTGACTGTTCATCTGTTAGTAAATACTTGGCTGCTATATTTTGGAACGTGATAGATGCGTGTGACCATCCTAAAAGTACTATACTAGTTATTCGGAAGACCATAATTATGAGTTAGTCGCAATAACAATATGTACGAATGCGTAGAATTTAGTACCTAATTGTATTATCGACGGGATATATTTTAAAGGACTGTGACAAAACAACAGGGTTCCGTAGCCAAAGGGTAAAAACGGGACCCTATTACTAAGACTTTGTGATCCGTCTGTCTGTCTGTCTGTCACCAGGCTGTATCTCATGAACCGTGATAGCTAGACAGTTGAAGTTTTCACAGATGATGTATTTCTGTTGCCGCTATAAGAACAAATAAAACAGAATAAAATAAAACAAAATAAAATCTAAAAACAGAATAAAATAAATATTTAAGTGGGGCTCCCATACAACAAACGTGATTTATTTGCCGTTTTTTGCGATAATGGTACGGAACCCTTCGTGCGCGAGTCCGACACGCACTTGGCCGGTATTTTTTTAAACAAGCTTTTTTCTTATTGTTCTTAGCAAACCCTTTCATTTGATAGGGACCCATATCATGACAGTGCACAAAAAATAACTAGCCCGCCATCTTCGGCCGTTCGCCATATTAGATTTAGAATGACGTCACTTAGCTAACCATGCATTGTCACTAAAAGGGTATGCAAAATTCCATTATAATCGGTGCAGATTGACCCGATTATAAAGGAAATGAACTGCTTCAAAATTCAGTTACAAGATTTGAACCGAACACCCATACAGAGCATACCCCGTTCATACATACATTGCAAGTTAAATATAAGCTTGTTAAAAACAAATTTCTTCAGCAAAGTCTTCTTGAATACCATCAATGTTGGTCGCCCTACCCGCATAGCGGTGCTTCGCAGTCTGTCTAAACGTTTGTCATTATCTTGTCACTAGCATTTTGTCTCATAGCACGATATATGTACAACCTATTATTTACATATTCCCGACGTAAAATGTTAGATATTATAGCCTCGACCACTTGACCGTGACAGCCGTAACATTATACGCACTTACAATATTATTGTCATCTCTCTCTAACGATGGAAAATAAGATGTATTGTTTAGAAGGAAAGTAATTGAAGAATTACGCAGTTAAGTATGGCTGCCTTCTATTGGCGAATACATTTTGTGAAGGTAAATGATGTGTTACTTCTCAGATTTATTTTGGTTATTTACTACATAATATATAGCAAATTACTGCGATGGGTTTCTATAAAAGATAATCATTTTTACCCATAACATAACATTACATGGCCACGGGCACACAACGCGAAGAAAGATGGTTCAAATAAATTGTACTAGATGGCGTGATAACCTTCGATTTGTTATTGAGTTTTGTGAAATATTAAGATTTTTCTAGAGACGATCATAAAAAATTTATGTCCTTGTTTAATTAACTTTCCTAAGCACAAAATAAAGAAATATTGGGCTATTAATTCACATTTCAAAGATTATTTGTATGGATCATTTAAATTGATTACAATAGATGGCGTGGTTTTAAATTTCTGAGGCATCCTTTCGATTTATTTATTTATTTTGTAACACATTTCGTTACAATGAAACTGTAAAATCGTGTAATAAAATAATATAAAACAAATCGTCGCTAAATTTAAAAAAATGTATTCACGAACCGAGTAAACCCTTTTACTTGCAAGTCGCTGCTAACACCATCCGAGAAATGGAACCGAACGCGATCGATGTTCTTAGAAAAATAATCAGTTTAATCAGAAGAAATACGCTAGTTACGTCGGCACGGTTTCTTTGTATGGGATGATGCATCTGTATGCTAGTGTTATAATATCTGTGACATGGCAGAGGCACACTAAGCAGTACTCCACCATTTCCCCAGCTACGTTCAACTCCAATGTATTCAGGGGCGAAATTAAGCTATATGGTCATGGCGTCTATTATTATGTATACCTAACTTTTGCCAGCGGCTTTGCCCGCGTGAAAAGTGTTTTATCATCCCAAGGGAACATTTTACCGCGAAATGGCCTTTGTGCTATTCCAGACTATAATCTATCTGTGTGCCAAATTTCATCTAGATCCGTTCAGCCGTGATTGAGTAACAAACACATCCACACATCCAAACGGTCGCATTTATAATATTATTAACATCAGTTTGCCTTCAAACTCTCCAAATTATCACAAGTTAGAACTTTAGCTACACGTCAAAAAGCACAAGTATCACCATTTCTCAAGAACCAAAGTGTTCAGTGTTTAGCATAGAAAGTCGGCAGAAATAACGTTACTCAACGTGTATAGCCCTTTGACCTCAAATCGTCACGATGAGTCATGCAACTTGTAGCAATGAGCTTTCGAATAACGCTATGTAGGCGACTATGGCACGCACGTATGGAAAAATAACAAAGAACGCATTTTCATCGAAATCTTTAAAGGGGACAAAGATTGAAAGAGATGAAGTGAAAACGTACGAAATTCAAAATGCAGCTTCAGGTAATCTGGATTTGAATTTAAATAATAATTAAAAAAAAAAAACTACGACAACGCAACGTAATATTGCTTGCCTGTATTTATCCAATGAGATCAAACACGAATATTATATATTGTCTGGTTGAGGAGTCGCTGTGTCCACCTTCCGGCTTCATCACGGATCCAGCTCCATAGTACAATTATTATTTCAATGTTTCCAAAGTTGCATAAGTAAGCCAAATTTCAGCTTATTCGAATGCCAGGAAGTGCTTGAAAAATCGATTACCAGATACCGAATACACATACGAGAGCAAGGTACGAGTAATATAAAGATGTAAAAACACTATCAAAACTCTGAACAACTATTATAATAGAACATTAGATAGTTTTCGTTAATGAATTAGCAGAAATTGTCGTTGTGGTGGAAAGGCATATTTGCCAGAGTTGGGTAAGGGTTTGGGTGGGTTCGAGGCGGTCTGGCCAGTGCTAGAGCGCTGGCTCGGGAGAAGGCACGGCTCCCTGTCGTTTCGTTTGACTCAGGTGCTCTCGGGGCATGGTTGCTTCAGGAAGTACCTGTGTCGCATAAACAGGGAGCCGAATGCCCGGTGCCACCACTGCGTCGACGGGAGGACAAGGCGCGGCATACGCTGGCAGAGTGTGCCGCTTGGGAGGAGCCACGCCGTTCCCTCATCTCTGAAGTAGGCAGTGACCTGTCGCTGCCGGCCTTAGTCGAGTCTATGGTCGGCAGCGAGGAGTCCTGGGACGCGGTGGTATCCTTCTGCGAAACAGTCTGACAAACCCCTCCTCCCCCCATATGGCGAAAACATTCAATGAGGATTTGTAAAGAAGAAAAAAAAAATTTTTTTTGTTTATTTTTTGATAAGTGTAACTTAAACATACCAAGAGAACTGAGAAGGGAATCACTTGCTTGGCAATTTAGGAGTCTGGACAAATTTCTATCAAAAGACGACGAGTCGGAAGACAATGAAGAGAGCTGACCAATAAGAATCGTAATTACTACATGAAACTTAAAATGCTAATGCATTCCACTATCTTCCTAGACATATCTTTTACTGTCTAAGCCGCTCGTCTGTGGAATGCATTGCCTGTGACAATAAAACGCGCGCAATCACTACCGATCATTACACGACTGGTAAAGGAGCACTACCTGTTACTGTGATCTTATTCTTGTTGGAGCTATATTGTTTTCGTGCCTGTATATTTATACGTAGGTATGTATGTATTTATGTATCTATTTTAGTATTTTATATTTAGTGCTACCTATGTTAGTAACTTATTATTTAATTTTAAAATTGCACCAAGTGCAACCCCATGTCGTGTACAGGGTATCTCTCTCCATTCTGGGTTGCCTGGAAGAGATCGCAGAACGCGATAAGGACGTCTGTTGTATGTTTGTTGTTATTTTTAACCCCCGCCAGAAAAAGAGGGGTGTTATAAGTTTGAGGTGTGTTTCTGTCTGAGGCATCATAGCGCCTAAACGGATGAACCGATTTTGATTTAGTTTTTTTTGTTTGAAAGGTGATTTTGTCGAGAGTGTTCTTAGCTATATTTGAATAAAATCGGTTCGGCCGTTCAAAAGTTATGGGCGATTTACTGTTTGAATCGTGGTGTTTTCGCAAGATACCGTGTCATAATTACGAGTTCAATAGATTGCCGATCGAACCGTATCTACTATGTACTAGATAAATTATGTAGCATGAAATAAAAATCTGTCGGGGGTTTTTAAAATTTTGAAATTTTACTTGTAAGGTTCCCGTATTTAATGTTTTTATCTTGGTGTACAATTAAGTATATATAAATAAATAATTACTAAAACCCCAGCAATCACGTGAAAGATTAAAATATCAATGATGAATAGTCACAATGCATACCCGTCCTTGTTAAAACAGAGAGTGGTACAAACAAACGGACAATATAGCACGATGTGGGCGTTTCGCTGACAATACAACTCATGAATATCCATGAAGGATATCTCAAACGTTGTATTCAGAAACAATATATTTACGTAAACTATTTGCTTCAAGAAGTAATTAATTTCTTAGACAAGTAGACATAAACTTACATATTTTATGACGAAAACCATTGCTTTTATAAGCCTTGAAACTTCACGCTACACTTCTCACATATATCGAAAAAGTATACGAAAATGTTCCAGTCGCATTCCATATCATTTCTATAAATGGTCCCGAGAAATACATACAAACTCCATGTTTGTACAGGAATTCATGTTTCTCTGTAAAGTAAAAAGCGTGACAGGTACCAGTAGTTGTTAGAATTCACATTAATATTAGAAACTGTCAATGCTATTCATAGAGGTACTAACAAAAGAGAAAACCTGTTGTGAAGAGGTCCTATTTCTTGTCACGGTATAGTTTTGAACGGCGGGTGACGAATCGGGAAAACCACCCGATTGATGTTCAAGTTTTCCAGGTTCCATATAGCTGTAAGATTTTCAATTTTGTAGATTAGGTTTGATCATCGCTGTCATTTGAAACTTAAATCTATCGTGCGGATTTCAAGCTGTAGTTGCATTGAGAGTCATGTGGCATCTTGCTTTCAGGGTGTTTTACGTATATCTTTTCTCATTTGCTTTTGAATTTTAAGCTTCGGTATATTGTTAGGTTATATTTTTACTGTCATGCCCTGCTCCCAACATATACCATCGCATCGCAACGGTTTCTTGCCGAACCCATAAACATTTTGTAATAGTTGGTTGTAAATATCAGTAACGTGCTATGTTACGCCGACTCAGTGAACGAGGTCGTAAAAGTTCTAAAACGTTTATCCGTAAACCGTAATGTGTGTCAACTGTGTACGCCTAATCTGTTTTAGGCAATCGAGTCAACAGCTGAGTCATTTTGTGTAAAGAGGGATTAAAAGTTTTACAGTAGGAAATTCTTCCAGCGATGAATCAGTGTAACTTTAATATAGTTTTAAAATTAATGGCCTCGTCTTTATTAGATGTTTTATCAATTGTTGGGTAAAAACCTCCTGCATCTCTTTTGTACAATGCTTTCCTAGTTTTTACCCGACTGCCGAAGGAGGGTAATGTGTTTATCAGTCTATGTATGTATGTATGTTTGTTCCTATGTGGCGTTCTAGAGACCAAACGCGTTGGCCGATTTTGATGATTCTTACGTCAATCGATTCGTCTTAACACTGCGAGTGTCACTGGCTACATAAAAAATGGAAAAGAAAAAAATGGCAGATTTTGGGCGCCATTTTGTGACGGAAAAAATTTTTTTTTCCTTCCAAACCCTTCGTGTGGGGTATCAAAATAAAGGGTTTTAAGAGGTAATTTCAAAAATATATAACACTTATATGTTTAAATTTACCTAATTCTAAAAAAAATAACTAAAAAGATGTAAATAAAAAAAGTTAATTAAAAAAATCAAAAACCCGACTGCATAAAAAGCGAACTAAAAAGACGCAAACAAGAAGAAAATGATGTTGTTCAGTCGGGGGCTACATCTGGTTTTGATCAGCCAGCTCGCGAATATGTATCCTCCGACTGCTGAATGAATTTCTTCTTGTTAAGGTCTTTTTAGTTCGCTTTTTAAGCAGTCGGGTTTTTTGTTTTTTTTTAATTATTACAAATCATACAGGGTGACTTGTAATTAGAGCACAACCTTGTAAGGGGATATAGTACAGGTCATTTGCAACAACTTTTGTAGGAACACTCATATGCAAAAGTGCACCAACATTGAGTTATAATTTTTTTCGTGTTATTTTGAAAAACTCTTATGGGGTAACCTTAAAAATTTAATAAATAAAAAACTTGACATAATTTTGTTAATTTTCTTTTTATTATTTAGTCTATAACGTTCCAGTTACATGTCAGCATCATCAAATGTACATTATTGACATTATTTTAGACACAGTGCTCCAAAATCCAAAAAACTTAAACAAATTTTACTGGCATTATTACACAAAACAGCCTGTTTAAAAAAAAAATCACTATGACACTTACTCTGCGTATTATTAAAAAAACATCTACATTTCATAAGCTTTCAAATGAGATATAAAACCCTAACATAGCTAGTCCAATAGGGAAGATATTCGCATAACAAAGGCGCACGGCCAAAAAAAGGTCTGTTTCTACTAAGCAGGTAAAAACAGCCGGTCATTGTTTAATCTCTTTTGTGTTGTTTAGGTTAGTCCGTCCTTGTGATTCGTTGCGATCGGATGCTTTTGTGTGTGCTCTGCAGTTTTGTTTTATCTCTGACGACCCGGCTTGTGACTGTTTTTGTGATTGATTGCTCTCCTGATGACTTGGCTTTTCAACTGGTTTCCGTGTGTTATGCTCATCTGTGGTTTTGGCGCGTATCAAGGACTATGGCTCAAAGACAACGGGCAAATTTTACGAATGAAGAATATGCCGATATTCTGTACACTTACGGCGTAGCTAGAGGCAATGCTTTAGCTGCCCAGCGCGAATATCAACAGAGATACCCCAATCGCCGTTTACCTGATGTAGGCGTGTTTTCCCGAGTTTATCGACGAGCCCGGGAGACTGGACGCTTTCAAAGACGTCAAGGTATGTAATAAAAAATGTAATTTAATAAATAATAGTTTTATTACCCCTATTGTTTACCGCAATTGATTATTTAAATTAGTTTTTTTTATCAGGCGATGCGGGCAGACCTCGAATATACCGTGCTGATGATGAAGAAGAAATCCTACGTCATTTTCAACGGGAACCTAACATCTCTACAAGACAAGTGGCCAATTTACTTGGAATATCACAGTATAAAGTGTGGAAAGTGGTCCATGAATCTGGGCGTCATCCATATCACTACACTCCAGTGCAAGTCCTGGAAGACCGTGATCCTGTTGCAAGGGTCCAATTTTGCAGATATCTGCTAAACTGCGACATAGAGGACCCAAATTATTTAAAAGAAATTTTGTGGACCGACGAATCAAAATTTGACAAAGATGGAATCACAAATTACCATAACACTCATTTCTGGGAAGAAAAGGCGGTGGGAAATCCAAAAAAAAAACGACCGAAAGGATCGCAACGAAGATTTTCACTAAATGTGTGGATGGGAATTATTAACAATAATTTGATTGGGCCCTTTTTTCTGCCAGACAACTTAAACGGTGAATATTATGAACACTTTTTAAGAAATGTTTTACCTGAATTACTGGAGGACATACCTTTAGCCACCTTGCGTGCTATCAGGTTTCAACACGACGGGTGTCCAGCTCACTACAGACGACAAATCAGAGACTGGCTAGACGAAAATTATACCAATAATTGGATCGGTAGAGGAGGGCCCATACCTTGGCCAGCAAGAAGCCCAGATCTGACGCCAATGGACTATTACGTCTGGGGACATATGAAAACGTTGGTTTATGTCGATAATCAGCCTGTCCCAGATATTGACGAGTTAAGACGGCGAATCATTTTGGGAGCTGACCAAATTCGAGCAAATCTCAGCACTGCGGTGGTGAAAAGCGAATTGAGGAAAAGGATGCGAATTTGCGTGCGTAACGGTGGGAGTCATTTCGAAAATGAGATTTAAGTGAATGACTGAGGATGACTAGAGAACGTCAATTCTACAACACACTTTTAAAATTTCCTAATTTTAGATCTTTTTGTCTCTTTTAATAAGAGAAGTTTGAAGTAAGGACCAGCTACCCTAAAAATTTTAAAATTAAAATCAAGTTAAAATGTGTTGTAAAATTGTCACCACTAAGTGCGTGGATCACATTCTACTTAAATTTGTATTTATTGTGTTTTAAACATTATGGCCATTAATTTGCGAAACTTTCGATATTCCAGCCTGTTCTATTCTTTGGCTAATATCTTTAATGTTAAACTAGCTATGTTAGACTTTTACACCTCATTTGAAAGCTTATGAAATGTAGATGTTTTTTTAATAATACGCAGAGCAAGTGCCATAGTGAGTTTTTTTTAAACAGGCTGTTTTGTGTAATAATGCCAGTAAAATTTGTTGAAGGTTTTTGGATTTTGGAGCACTGTGTCTAGAATAATGTCAATAATGTACATTTGATGATGCTGACATGTAACTGGAACGTTATAGACTAAATAATAAAAAGAAATTTAACAAAATTATGTCAAGTTTTTTATTTATTAATTTTTTAAGGTTACCCCATAAGAGTTTTTCAAAATAACACGAAAAAAATTATAACTCAATGTTGGTGCACTTTTGCATATGAGTGTTCCTACAAAAGTTGTTGCAAATGACCTGTACTATATCCCCTTACAAGGTTGTGCTCTAATTACAAGTCACCCTGTATTTATGCTACCTCACGTCATCTTCGTCTTCCTGCCCATCTCCATCCCAATTTATTTGGATCGATGCAGCATGCAGCACACAGCATGTGTGTGTGTCGATGACAAGTGACATTCACCAGTCCGCACTGGGCCCGCGTGTTGGATATATCCCTGGTAATCTGATGACGACTGTGAATATGTACAAACTGCACATAATAAATATCTTATGGGAGCTTATTCTATGGCAGAATGAACGCAATATTATGTTGTTTAATGTACAGGCTGCATCTACAGTTATTTATTATACGGACTTTGTAGAAACTAGAACAAATTTGCCATATTATTGGAATCAAATATAACTCACAATGTTACGACCCATTAATATTAATGTTTATTTTTATCCGTGGTGCTAGGCAACTGGGCTTATCCCAGTTGTAAACGATGCTTTGTGCCTAATTGGCCTTGTTTGTTCCGTCTCTGTTTGATATGGAGGAAAGTAAAAATATATTTTTTTTCCTACACCTCCGTTATTTTCTTCTGATTAATTTCGTTGCGGGATCCAAGACAGTTAAATTCATTCTCCGGGAATTCGTCGAGCTTCATTGCCTCAGCCCTTTTCTGGTGGCTGCCGCTGTTGATTGTGGCTTTCAGGAGTTGCAGTGGTTTGGGAATAATGCGGTGAGATTATCCCAATAAAAAATCTAGAGATTAAGGCCTTTTCCCTCTCTCACAGAGAGGATTAAAGACATCTTCCATGCATCTGTATTTTTGTCTTATAGTCACCAGTTAATCACCTCCCTAGCCATATAATTTTTCACCATTATCACCCATGGTTCTCTGGTTGTGGTTACGTAAAACTGGAGAACGAGTGGAAAGCTAAAACGGCTCTTTTAAATCGCTGTATTGTTAGTATTCTGTAACAAATCTAAAGTGATATTTTGTAGTCACGAATCACGATCTTATGCGTTAAATGTTATTAGTCGAGCACGGCTGGACTAAAAAGGGAAGTCACGCGTTTTTGTTTATTTTGCAATAACGTTATAGATAGGATAAATAAGTATTTATGGGAATAATATTTTTTAAACTAGTATTTTTCGTTTTCTTCTCAGTAAACGTAAACCCTTTCATTTGATACCCATATCATGGCAGTGCATAAAAAATAACCAGTCCGCCATCTTGGGCCGTCCGCCATATTGGATTTAGAATGACGTCACTTAGCTACCCACGCATTGTCATCCAAACAAAACGTGTATGCAAAATTTCATCTTAATCGGTGGAGAATAACTGCTTAAAAATTAATTTGCAAGATTTGACCCGAACACACATACATACATTGCAAGTTAATTAAAAGCTTGTAAAAATACTAAACCTGTATAAGGGCAGTAAGGATATCTATATAATATTATGAAACTGTAGGTGAAAATGGGTTTAAACCTATTTTAAAAGAAGCATGGAAAAAAGGGTCTATGTTCAGGAAGATGAAACTAGCATATATTTATTTACCAACAAGAATGATGTAACCAAATATGTTATTACGGGCCGGTTTCTGAAGTCGACGTTACATCTCATCTCATATCCGCTGACAATTTGTCAAAAATTAACCAGCCCTCACTGGCCCTCAGTTGTCAGTAAGTTTCTCAACACTTCATCATCGAGAAATTACGTAATCGCTTGTTACAATAAATAATTGGCATTAATTTATTTCGGTTGGCTACCCTAGCTGGTATTCATTCGATTCATTCACTACTATAACGTAATCAGTAACTTTAAATAGTATTTTATCTTGAGCGGCTGGGTTGTTGTAGCCGCCAAGTTAAGCAAATCTTACCAAGGACGATTTTTGGATGGGTTACCACGTTTTTTTTGGTTTGCTTTTTTTTTGGATAGGTGACCTGTGTGTTAACCTGTGTGGGGACACAGGTTAAGCAACACTTACCAAGGTCATCCAAAGACTGACCTTGGTTAGTGTTGCTTACCCTGGCGGGGTCACCTATCCATAAACAAGCGATCCAAAAAAAAGGTGGTCACCCATCCCAAGACTGACCTTGGTAAGTGTTGCTTACCCTGGCGGGGTTAGCCATCCAAAACAAAGGAACCAAAAAAAAGCGGTCACCCGTCCGTGAGGAAGGTTCGATTCCCAGGTTCAGAACCCTCCTGTTAGACCAACCGGTATGATGATCACAGGACTAGCAATGTCATATTTTTTTTCAATCATCAGCCTTATTATGTTCCCACTGCTGGAACACAGGCATCTTCTCTGTGAGAGAGGTAACGGGCCTTAATCCACCACATATTTTGTTTATTTCTAAAAAAAATATACATAATAATTCTGAAATTTTTGTTAAGTTTGACAGAAATTGTATTAAGTGGACAGATATAGTTATTATAAGACTCCGTTCCAAGCAATTCACTTGCATAATGGTTGCATTAGTTCTTATTTCACAAACAAACGTAACATTACTAATTAGCAAGTCTAATTAAATAATTAAAGTCGGCCACATATAAAACTCTAAAGAAATGCAACATTCCTATTCATTATGTAAAGTTTAAATGTTATTCGTACACAAACTTAAATAATCGCTGACCCGAAACTCTTCATTAACATTTCATCACATAAACAATTATAAACTTTTGAATGATATAATGTTTTGTATGTCTGAAATACAGGCCTAGGCTTAGTTTAGACTCCAGATCTCCAACAAATTACAATTTTTGTAAAAATATCTGTCAACATAAATAGTTAAAAAAAAGTTAATTTAAAAATCAAAAACCCGACTGCTTAATAAGCGAACTAAAAAGATGTAAACGAGTAGTCGGAGGATACATATTCGCAAGCTGGCTGACTACCTGATCCTCCGAATGCACAGCATGATTTTCTACTTGTTTACATATTTTTAGTTCGCTTATTAAGCAGTCGGGTTTTTGATTTTTAAATTAACTTTTTTTATTTACAACTTTTTAGTTATATATTTTTTTTCGAATCACATTTAAACATATAAGTGGTATATATTTTTGTAATCACCTCTAACAATTCTTCATTTTGATACTCCACTCGGTGGGTTAAGAAGAAAAAAAAAATTGGGTTACCCCCAATATGGCGCACAAAATCCGCCATATTTTTTTTTTACGTCACTTATCTAATAACACTTGGGCGGCCAAGCCTTATCTAACGATGTATTAATTATAAAAATCCGTCTAGCGGTTTGCAAGATAAGAGGTAATAAAGAATATTACATACATACAAACATACATACATACAAACATACAAGATACGCGTGAAAAACATAACCCTTTCCTTGCAGCCGGGTAAAAATAAGGATGTAATTTGTGGAGATGAATAAATGTTTTTTTTTAATGTATTTTCGTTCCGTAGTTTCATCTTTGTCGTTCATCATCAGTTCATCTTCAATATTGTTCATCATCATTCATTCATCATTCAATCAATCTGCCTAGCCTTTTCCCATCTATGTTGGGGTCGACTTCCAGTCTAACCGGATTCAGCTGAGTACCAGTGTTTTACATGGAGCGACTGCCTATCTGACCTCCACAACCCAGTAACTGAGTACACGATACCTCTTGGCTAGACTGGTGTCAGATCTCAAGCTTCTGACTACCCGTAACGACTGTCAAAGATCTTCAAATGACAGCCGGGACCAACGGCTTAACGTGCATTCCGAGGCACGGAGGAAACTTGCTATGTTGAAATGGTCACCCATCCACGGACCGACCTCGTCAAGCGTTGCTTAACCTTGAAGATCGAGCCGTGCGGCTGTTATTATTTAGCCACGAGCTCCTTCCACAGATTACCTCCTTTCATTCATTACTACATTAATTTTAGAATCAAATGCCTGAATAATATGTTCTCTCATTATTCTGGCTCACTAGACATTTTGCACTTTTTAGTGTTTTGTTTTTGTATTCGGTTCATTTTTTTCTTAAAAGTTTTTATTTCTCTCTTTTTAGTTTTGGTACACCATTACTACAAATTGAGCAAGTTCCTTAGTAAGGTGCTTAAAGGATTGACAAAATACCCATAATAACTCAATTTACACATTCGCACTTTTTGTCGCTAAAGGGTTCGGTTGTATGTGCTCCATATCTTGAAAACTACCCCACCGATTTTGTTGTACACTAAAAGCTTCTCCAGAATGTAACAAATACTTTTCTGAAAACCGCATCAACATGAAAGATCAAGAGAAAGATTCATGTCATAAGTTTTCCCTTTGTTATTAAATGTGGGGCCATAGCAATTCGCTATACGTCCAGTCACCTTTTAGTTTAGACTATCACGAAATGCACCTGATCACCCGGCCATTCTTCTCCAATTGTTTAACACCAATTGTTATGAAAACAGGTCGGCTTGTTCTATGGAACTATCGAATGGTCTTGCATGGATTTGCGTCACGCGTGCTCATCTGCTTATTACCTTCAGAAGAAAAACAACCTTTAGAAACAGAAGTAAGCCCCTTCCTTGAAGAATGTCAGGGCCTGGCATAATGATGACAATGGTTGGCTGGATCCTAGGCGGGTGATGCCAAGTTAGGGGCTGTATCCAATGCGGGTGATACTTGATATGGCTAGATCCACGGCGGATGAGGTCAAATTAGGGGGCTGTAATAATATATAGAGCGGGTGATGCCATTTGGTATGGCTAGTTCCAAGGCGGGTGATAACGTGTAATAGTGCTGAGGTCGTGCAAAATGTTTGTTATTGTGTGTGTGATTTAGGCTAGCCCCATGTGGATGACGCCGAGATCATGTAAAATGTTTGTTATTGTCACAATTTGCATCCGTCCATACTAATATTATAAATTCGAATGAAACTATGGCTGTCTGTTACCTTCTCACGCTTAAACTGCTGAACTAATTTAGATGAAAGTTGGTAAGACGATTTGGGACCCTGGTAATATCATAGGATAGTTTTCCTGGTAATATCCCGGCAATCATCCTTAAGGGGGTGGAAGTTTGTATGGTGCGAAGACTTACTAAGGCTACGCAGACGAAGTCGCTGGTAAAAGCCAGTCTTACTAATATTATGATGGATGGACGCATGTTTTTTTTTGTTACTTAATCACGGCTGAACGGTTTGGATAAAATTTGGCACGGAGATGGGTTATAGTCCCGAAAAGCACATAGGCTACTTTTTGTCCCGGTAAAATATGCCTTTGGGATGACTAAACACTTTCACGCGGCCAAAGCTAGTTGTAAAGAAATTTAGAAGGTCCATCCAAGATTAACCAATCTGCTGGATGCTGTCAGCGCCTGACCGGGTGGTATGGCGATCCTTGGCCCACCACTCTACCAGTACACTGACAACTTAAATGATGAGAACCTGAGAACTAGTTTCGTTTATAGGATCTGAGATAAGCTTGCTACTCACCCTTCTTCTGGCCAATAATAGTTCTTCATTATTTGACCCTGAAAACTTTCTATTATATAGACAAGTCTTCTGCTTAAGCTCTTATGTCCCCTAGCTGGTACAGGGGGCGTCCATAGTAGACCGGTCTCGAGCTTCACGCTTCACCTCGCTAGTTTTTGGCGGCGACGGCCACGCTTCCGTTTCCCTCGTGGATTCCAATCGCGCAATATTGACCAGCTCCTACCTAGATGTTATTGGTCGTACTTCAGTAACTAACGATGCGTTTTTCTTTTACTTGCAGGCATCGACGATTGACGGGCGACGGAAGGGTGCGTGCCTCTTCTGCCAGGAGTACTTTATGGACCTGTACCTGTTAGCGGAGCTCAAGACCATCAGCCTAAAGGTAAGTTTTCATTGCTACTTAGTTAATTAACAGTTTGTAGGACCGAAATGCACGTATATTCACATATATCACAATTATTCAGGTCCTGAGCTCATAAGTCGGTCACACAAAAAATGTTGGATTACTCATTAGATAATTCTCAGTGGCAGGCTTGAGTTTGAATTTGTGCCTATTTCAAGCAAAAAGCTCTCACTCTACTACTAAAATATGTATTTATTACGCTTCTGTCCTGACGAGAACAGACGTAATGTTATTACAAATAGAATTTGAAAACAAAACTTCTCGATAGTAGAATCTGTACTACTAATAGAAACACCGACCAGAGATATTCTAAAACCTTTACTTTGTTGTTGTTAGTTGGAAACCAGCGTCAGGCAACTGTCTAGCTAACTAGTTGCCTGGCATTTTTGCTAAATTGGACCTATTTGGCGCAGCCGTGAGGCACACATTCTCTCATCTTTATGTTTTACTAGCGGACACCTCGCTGTTTCACCCGCGTAGTTCCCGTTCCCGTGGGAATACAGGGATATAAAGTAGCATAAATGTCACCCGGGGATAGTGTAGCTTCCCAACGGTGAAAGAATTTTTGAAATGTTCCTTTAATTTTTAAGTTTATTCGTTAAATATAAAAAAAAAACTTTCCTCTTTATAATATTAGTATAGATTGTCCAAAAATCTGTTATGTGTCTTTGGTTTGTGCCTAATAAATTTAATTTCTTTCTTTCTTACTTGAAGATCATTGATAACCGGCAAAACACCTACCTTAAGTAATCTTCTTTGCCTGAACGAGTTATCATTATTTTCATGCCCCTTTCCGGCTTCCAGGTGACAACAGTAGACATGCAGAAGCCGCCGCCCGACTTCCGCACCAACTTCGAAGCCACGCACCCGCCCATACTGATCGACAACGGACTCGCGATATTGGAGAACGAGAAGATTGAGCGGCACATCATGAAGTCTGTTCCCGGAGGACACAACTTATTTGTACAGGTAAAAAATTAACCATCTCCTAGGAAGAGTGGTGAACTTGTGATTAATCATAGATCAAAGAAAGATTTTTATCATCAAGAAGAGATAAATTGACTGTGGGATGATATGGCTGATGGTAGACTGATCAGTGTGGCGACGCTTGGGGGAGGCCTATGTCCAGCAGTAGACGTCTTTCGGCTGAAATGATGATGGTGAAGGTGATGCCAGCGAATAGAGATGCATGGCAGAAGTTGATCCAAATAATAATAAATAGGGATAAGGACAGGCAAATGATGATAAAGCTTCATCAACATCCAAAACTTTTGTACGTTCACATGATATAATTTTCATATGATACTTGAAAACCAATAACCTGATTTCATGTTATCTAATGGTATATTTAATATAATTTTCATTTGCTCTAATAACATTAAATATAACGTTCATTTCATATCATTTTCAATTTGTATATTGCTCTTTTTGTATAACGTTCATTTGACCTAATTTTCATATTAACTGATTTTCTAAGGTACGACGCACTGTTCTTGAGAAAACAAATTATTGTAACCTAACCTCAAAACACTAAAGGTGATTCTACATCGTCTTCGGCGCTGCGGGGAGTACAACCCTTTCGTCCTTACGTAACAAAGGATAGGCACCCATGCCACAGTATAAATATGGACAAACAGTACGGAAACTTGCTGTTTTCGCGATGCTGTCAATAGTGCGGGCTGCTTAGGGGTCTCGTCGATGCGCATGTTTGTGTGAGTGTGTCGTTTCGAGCGTTTGTAGGTAGTTTCCATACTATTCGTCCATATTTATAGGTACTGTGCCCATGCTTTGTTACAGCGGGAGGGGGTTGCTCTCTCTTCCTGCCTCCGGTTTATATATACACTCTAGGAGGGTAGCAGCGAAAAGGCTACGTGAAGTCGGGGTCCCCAATTCGGTTTTGGAACCGTTTCGACGAGAGAAAATTAAATCATATACGTCCACCCGCATAAAAGCAAACTAGTAACAAGCAATATTTATGTGGTGCTTGTTTTTGCTTGCACGAAAATGGCAGGCGTTTTAAGTCTAATCAGTTTTTGCCAAAAATATACAAAACAAAGTAGACGTTTCTAAATTATATTAAACGTTACTTATAGATTTTGAATATTATACTAATTTATGTCAAATGTGCATTGCATAAAATGTTCATTATCCATATAAAATAAGGTAAAATTAAATGCGTTGAATGAAAATCATTTGATCGTTATATTAAACTAGCTTTTGCCCGCGGCTTCGCACGCGTAGACTACATGCTTCTGCTTACCATATTTTAACAAAAATCTTCTGAACTAATAAAACTAAACTACAAAACCAATGAAGAAAAGAAACTGTCCCCAGCAAAACCACAAAGTAGTCACGCATAAGCTCAAAATTCCGTTTTCGCATTCAACAGACAACGATGTCGGTCCTGTAGCGAGTGCCCGCTTCAGGGCTCTGCACCATACTGGTGCCCCCCTCGCCCCTTGCACCTTTGTTGCACCTCTCACTCCGCGTTGCAGCCGTGTGGATGGAACGTATACCTAATCCCCGCCACGTATCTTGACCCTTGGCTACCATACCGAAAGTATGACAATCAGGGCAGGGCTCAAGTTACCTGCCTGTCTGTCTAGTAGATTTGAGTTATTATTGATTATTATTATATTATTTCTTTAATTATTATTATCATGTAGTGTAGTGGTAGGTACCTCATCATCATCGTCATCATCAGCCTATTAATGTTCCCACTGCTGGGACACAGGCCTCCTCTCTGTGAGAGGGGATGGGCTGTAATCCACCACGCGGGCCCAGTGCGGGTTGGTGGATGCCACATGTTTTCGAATTTTTGGTTCTAGGACATGCCCGTTTCCTCACGATGTTTTCCTTCACCGTTTTGAGAGCAGTGGTGCAATCGTGAGCAAGTTGTAGGTCCTGGGCTCAAACCCACGACCTACAACTTGTAAGTCGCGACCGATACCACTGAGCCACCACTGCTCTGGTAGGTGCCTAATTCTGTTAAATAAATTAAGAGGATGAGTGCGCCTTATTGGTAGGTATTGCAATAATTTCAGTTAGTATCTAGCCTACCTGTAGTAAATTACCTACTGGAAATCAGTAGGCAGGGTGCTTGTAGGCTATGCGTTGCATTGGTAGGTACCCTTATTAGTGCTCACCTACACCACCAAAGGAACCAACGTGGCAAGTTTCATGATTGTAGCTTCAGCAGTTTGGGCTGTGCATTGATGGTCAGTGAGTCAGTCAGTCACTTTCTTCATTGTTTTGAATCAAATATGTGTCTTCAGGTTGCAACATCATTAATAAATGATAATAAAAAAAAAATATGTAGTCGGTTGTTTGAATATCAATGTAATGTATCAAATATAATAATGGGATGTACATATCTAAACATATAAAAGAAGAAAGTGACTGACTGACTGACACCCTCATGGGGGTGGATTTCCAAAATCGCTGAGACAGGTGTAAATAATTTTTTAATTTTCAGCCTAAACCCAAAATTCAAAGTTTCTAGCTTAAAACTGATCGAATTTCATACAAACTATCATACCCTATTTTAATCCTATTAGGGATGGAATTCACAAAAATTCTTTCTTAGTGGATGCCTGGACAGTATAAAGTAACTATGTGCAAAATTTCAAGTCTCTAGACGATTTTATTATTCCCATGACTTCATCCCCCTTTTCATCATCATGGGGGTGGGATTTAAAAAATCGCTGAGACACGTGTTAAATATTTATTAATCTTCAGCCTAAACCCAAAATAAGAAGATTCTGACTTTAAAACTGACGGATTTTCATACAAACTTTCAACCCCTATTTCACCTCCTTAGAGGTAGAATTCACAAAAATCCTTTCTTAGTGGATGCCTGCACAATATAAAGTACCTATGTGCAAAATTTCAAGTCTCTTGATGATTTCATCCCATGACTTCATCCCCCTTTTTACCCTCATGGGGGTGGATTTTCAAAATCTCTGAGACAGGTGTAAAAGAGTTTTTAATTTTCAGCCTAAACCCAAAATATGAAGATCCTGGCTTTAAAACTGATGGATTTTCATACAAACTTTCATCCCCTATTTAACCCCCCTAGGGGTGAAATTAACAACAATCCTTTCTTAATGGATGCCTGCGCAGTTTAAAGTATCAATGTGCAAAAATTCAAGTCTCTAGACGATTTCATTATTCCCATGAATTCATCCCCCTTTTCACCCTCATGGGGGTGGATTTTCAAAATCGCTGAGACAGGTGTAAATTATTTATTAATTTTCAGCCTAAACCCAAAATTCGAAGAACCTAACTTATAACTGACCGACTTTCATACAAACTTTCATCCCCTATTTTAACCCTATTAGGGATGGAATTCACAAAAATCCTTTCTTAGTGGATGCCTGGACAGTATCAAGTAACTATGTGCAAAATTTCACGTCTCTAGACGATTTCATTATTCCCATGAATTCATCCCCCTTTTCACCCTCATGGGGGTGGATTTTCAAAATCGCTGAGACAGGTGTAAATTATTTTTTAATTTTCAGCCTAAACCCAAAATATGAAGATCCTGGCTTGAAAACTGACGGATTTTCATACAAACTTTCATCCCCTATTTCACGCCCTTAGGGGTGGAATTTACAAAAATCCTTTCTTAGTGCTCACCTACACTACCAAAGGAATCTACGTGCCTAGTTTCATGATTGAAGCTTCAGCCGTTTGGGCTGTGCGTTGATGGTCAGTGAGTGAGTCAGTCAGTCAGTCACTTTCTTCTTTTATATGTATTAAATAAAAGTACACTATTTTAGGTCATATAATCATTAGATCTTTCGTTATTATTTCAAACGTAAAACACGCGTGTCGGTACACTGCCGCTTACGTACTTTGTGGTTGTGTGAAATACGATACTAGATAGAAATGAGATGGCTACTGAGATGACAGCTAATATAGATGCATGGAAGAAGAAGAAGACATACGCTTCGTGCGCCAGCGCAGCGGTAGAATCAAAATAAATCGCATTAGAGAAGGCTTAAGGTTATGACTGCATTTCATAAACACTTTCATTTTAAACCCCCGACGGAAAATAAGGTTGTTATAAGTTTGAAGTGTGTATCTGTGTGTTTGTGTATCTGTCAGTGGTATCATAGCTCCTAAACGGGTGAACCGATTTTGATTAAGTTTTTTTTTTGTTGAATGGTGTCTTTATTTATCGAGAGTGTTCTCAGCTATATTTGATGTAAATCGGTTGACCCGTTCAAAAGTTATGAGCTCTTTGAATCGGGGTATTTTCGCAAGGTTTCGTGTTATAATTACCTGTTTTGATGGATCGTCGATCGAAGCGTGTTTATTATAGTTCTCGCCAAACTTCTTGGCCGCCCTGAAGTTGGCTACAATGGTGAGTAGTAAATCTCATACAAGAACAGCACCGCGCCGTGCCATGCGCAGCGGAAAGCCAACTTCAGCGCGGCCAAGAAGTTTGGCGAGAACTATGCATAAATTATGTAGTTTAAAGAGATATTAGTGTAGCGGACTTTTTTTTTAAACCCATAAGAGAACTCTTCTTTCTTTCTAACTTTGATATTTATATCGCAGGACAAGGAAGTGGCATCACTGATCGAGAACCTATACTCGAAGCTAAAGTTGGTGCTGGTGCGCAAAGACGACCAGAAGTCAGCAGCGCTGCGCTCACATCTCAGCCGCATCGATGGACTACTCGAACGCAGGGGGACTAGGTAAAACTAACCTTATTTCTTATGTGGTAGGGTCACTATTTGCCTGTTGTGGCTAGAACGTAGGGGGTACTAGGTAAAACTGACCTTATTTCTTATGTGGTAGGGTCACTATTTGCCTGTTGTGGCTAGAACGTAGGGGGACTAGGTAAAACTGACCTTATTTCTTATGTGGTAGGGTCACTATTTGCCTGTTGTGGCTAGAACGTAGGGGGAATAGGTAAAACTGACCTTATTTCTTATGTGGTAGGGTCACTATTTGCCTGTTGTGGCTAGAACGTAGGGGGACTAGGTAAAACTGACCTTATTTCTTATGTGGTAGGGTCACTATTTGCCTGTTGTGGCTAGAACGTAGGGGGACTAGGTAAAACTGACCTTATTTCTTATGTGGTAGGGTCACTATTTGCCTGTTGTGGCTAGAACGTAGGGGGACTAGGTAAAACTGACCTTATTTCTTATGTGATAGGGTAACCATTTGCTTGTTACGTTGTGTCCACATAGCGTAGGTAATGTAGGTTTCAGTGGACATGTACACCAATGTAATATGGATCTAATTCCGCTTCCGATAGGGATTCAAGTTGATTGAGCATTGAGCTAGAGTCTGGTAAAGCGTTTTCAGGGTGATCTTTTTTGACAATTCAAACAATGTTTGCTAGTTTTAAGCCGGATATTTCTTAACCTTGGTTTCATATGAAATTTATTTATATATATTTATTTTATTAGGTTAGCTAAAAATTATTTACATATAAAAATTAAATAGCGATTGACAGGTATACATTTGTAAGTGTAACAATCACTTATAGGCTTACACCGCATGTAAAGTAAGCGGCTTAAATATACCAAATGAATTAATTTTACAAAGACTTAGGTTAGCTTTGTTGTTAAGGGCCTACAGCCGCTTTATTGCCGTAAAACGGTAACTTTCTAAAGCATAATCCTTAGTAATGGCTAAGATAAAAGATTTAATTATATTTAAATATATATATATTATTGTTTCATGTACATTATTTGTGAAACATGGTTTTTTCGTATAACAAATGGTTTTTCTTTTAAAAAAATAATTAACAACACGATATTTTTTCGCTACTTTTGGATACTCCTCCAAAACGACTTTAATGTATAAAAATATTTGTACACAGAAAATTTTATGGCTAGAATTTCTTCATAACTGAAATAGCATATGTAAATATAAGAATACTAGCTTCTGCCAGCGGCTTCGCCCGCGTTTAAAAAATAGATAGTAGCCGATTCTCAGACCTACAGAATATGCATATGAAATTTCATAAAAATCGGTCACGCCGTTTCGGAGGAGTATGGTAACTAACATTGTGACACGAGAATTTTATATATAAGATTTTGCAAACAAAACTGTCCAAAAGGAGGTTCAATATGGATATTCTGGTTCCGAGCGGGGTGCACGGCCAGTACTGCGTTAACATTGGGGAATATATATGCCTTAAGATTAGTTTAGTTATTTATAACATTCGAATTCTCAAACGTATTAACATGAAAATGCAATCATGAATCTAATTATCGAATAAATTTAATTATTAAAAAGAAAAAAGACATTAATTAATATATATATAAAATATTTATATTTAAATAAAAAAATATATAATTAAAGTAGGTATAGATAAAATTAATTGGTAAATTAATTAATCTGTTTGGTATAATACAATAAATGAAATATTTTGTTTTATTTTTTTATTTCGCGATAGTCTCGCGTTTGATCACTGAAGGTAAGCGATGATGTGGTCGACGGTGAAGCACGCTTGCCTAGAAGTAACCTATTCACTCTTGACTTAAAGACCCCAAGGTTGTAGCTATGAGGAAACAAAGACTCCGGCAGGGATTCCACTCCTTAGCTGTGCGCACAATTAAAGTATTCGCAAAACGCTTTGTACGTATGGGTGGGCTGTCCACCATGTACCGGTGGGGCATTGCCGTACGTCTTCTCGTCCGATGATGGATAGGGCTAGGCGGAATCAAATTCTATAATCAACGCTAAGACTCATGACATTAGCGGTCATAAAACGTGCCAGAAGGACGTGAACATTTAGTAGAGGATTTCTATGAACTCAATAGAGTCTCGCTGTCATTCTAACAAGAAAAAACAGTCCATTTAAAAACAGTCGATTGGGCTTAAAAGTTGCGTTGGAAGGTCTCCCACTAGGTGGACCGATGACCTGGTGAAGATTGCGGGAATGCGCTGGATGCTAGACGCACGGGACCGGTCAATGTCACGACGCATGGGGATGCCCAGGTTGCCCTATTTTCAGCAGTGGATGATTTCCGCTGAGAGGATGATGATTATTTATTAGATAGTATATCACACACACACACACTCATACATACTTCCCACTTTCACATTTACTCACACTCACTCCACATCCTACACCTGCTACTACACACTCACTCTCACTCTTACACAATTTTTATTTTTTAACTATTGTTGTTCTCTATTTAAACATATAAATAGTCATTATATTGTTATGCTCTGTGATCAATTCGGTGAAAACCGGGAGCGATCACCGCATGGTGAGAGGCACATTGAACATTAATATCAAGCTTGAAAGGTCTCGACTGATGAAGTCTACGCTCCGTCCAGCACAGATCCGGATCCAAAACCCCGAGAGCTTTCAGCTCGAACTCCAGAATCGTTTCGAGTGCCTAGGGAGCTCCGTGGACGAATACAGCGATGGGTTCGTGGAAGCTGTCCATACGGTTGGGTCTAAGTTTTTCAAGACCCGCCGTACAGATATAAACAAAAAGCTCTCTGATCCTACTCTCAAACTCATGAAGGAGAGGCGTGAGATGATCCTGCAGTCTTCAGACGATGCGTTGAAGTACCGGCAGCTCAATAGACGGATCTCAAAGTCCTTGAAAAGCGATCTCCGCCGCTTTAATACCGAGCGTATTAAAGACGCGATTGAGCGGAATAAGGGTTCCAAGGTCTTTGCAAGAGATCTGACTATTGGGCAGAGCCAGCTCACGAAACTGAAGACCGACGATGGCAGAATCGTATCCGCCAAACCGGAGCTATTGAGAGAGATCGAGAGATTCTATGGGCAGTTGTACACGTCAACCAGTAAACCCGTCGCGAATTTAGCAAAAGACCCTAGAGCTAGATTGACCCGGCACTATACCGAAGACATTCCGGACGTCAGCCTGTATGAGATTAGGATGGCTCTTAAACAGCTTAAAAACAACAAGGCGCCGGGTGAAGACGGAATTACAGCCGAACTCCTGAAGGCGGGTGGAAAACCGGTCCTTAAGGCCCTTCAGAAGCTGTTTGATTCCGTCATACTCGAGGGCAAAACGCCACAGGCATGGTGCAGGGGTGTGGTGGTACTCTTCTTCAAGAAGGGCGACAATGCCCTACTAAAGAACTATAGGCCCATCTCACTTCTTAGCCAAGTCTACAAGCTGTTTTCAAGAGTCATCACGAATCGTCTCGCGCGCATGTTTGACGATTTCCAGCCTCCTGAACAAGCCGGTTTCCGTAAAGGCTTTAACACCGTAGACCACATACATACGCTGCGGCAGGTTATACAGAAGACCGAAGAGTACAACCTGCCTCTCTGCTTAGCGTTTGTGGACTACGAGAAAGCCTTTGATTCGATCGAGACTTGGGCTGTGCTGCAGTCTCTCCAACGGTGCCAAATTGACTACCGGTACATCGAGGTGTTGAAGTGTTTGTATAAAAACGCCACCATGTCAGTTCGACTTCAGGATCAGACCTCGGAACCTGTCTTTCTGCAGCGAGGTGTGAGGCAGGGAGATGTCATATCTCCGAAACTGTTCACCGCTGCACTGGAGGATGTCTTCAAGGTTCTGGACTGGAGAGGGCTAGGCATCAACGTCAACGGCGAGTACATCACTCACCTTCGGTTTGCCGACGATATAGTGGTCATGGCTGAGACTATGGAGGACCTCAATACAATGCTCGATGACCTCAGTAGAGCCTCCGAAAGAGTGGGTCTTAGGATGAACATGGACAAAACCAAGTTGATGTTGAATGCCCATGTCACACCCACTCCTATTAGGGTCGGAGACTCTACACTCGAAGTTGTGGATGACTATGTCTACCTGGGACAAACGATCCAGTTGGGTAGGGCCAACTTCGACAAAGAGGTCAACCGTCGAATCCGACTCGGCTGGGCAGCGTTCGGGAAGTTGCGCGGTATCTTCACGTCCAACTTACCACAGTGTCTCAAGACGAAAGTCTATGACCAGTGTGTGTTGCCAGTTATGACCTATGGCTCTGAGACGTGGTCGCTCACAATGGGCCTCATCAGAAAGCTTACAGTCACCCAAAGGGCAATGGAGAGGGCTATGCTCGGAGTTTCCTTACGTGATCGAATCAGAAATGTAGAGATCCGCAAGAGAACCAGGGTTACCGACATAGCCCGAAGAATTGCCAAACTTAAGTGGCAGTGGGCAGGGCACATTGCTCGCAGAACGGATGGCCGATGGGGCAGAAAGGTTCTGGAGTGGCGACCGCGAACCGGAAGACGTTGCGTTGGAAGGCCTCCCACCAGGTGGACCGATGACCTGGTGAAGGTTGCAGGGATCCGCTGGCTGCGGGACGCACGGGACCGGTCAATGTGGCGACGCTTGGGGGAGGCCTATGTCCAGCAGTGGACGTCTTGCGGCTGATATGATGATGATGATATTGTTATGTTAGCTATGTTACTGGTAAAAACAGATTTTTGACTTTCTATATACCCTTATGGAATCACTGGTTCCCAAGTAACAGGCTACAAACCTAGTTTGGGAGCCAGGAAATAATACCTTATGCACATAATGTTGTATCGTATTACTGTACCTTTGTTAAGTAATTATTGGAAATAAACATTTTATTTATTTATTTAGTTAATCTTTTCTTCTTTTCTTGCAGGTTCTTAACAGGCGACACGATGTGCTGCTTCGACTGCGAGCTGATGCCGCGCCTGCAACACATCCGCGTCGCCGGCAAGTACTTCGTTGACTTCGAAATACCGGTATGTAATCTTTTGTTTATTATGTAGAAACCCTCAAAAAGTTTTCCTTCCACTTTTCTAAGGATAAGACCTCACGGTGTTCCTCCAAATAGGTATATCTATTCGGGGCCCCGACGCACCAAATTTTCAAAGGTTATCATCATTTCGAAAGATGTCCACTGCTGGACATAGGCCTCCAAGTGTCGCCACATTGACCGACCCCATGCGTCTCGCTTCCAGCGGTGTCCAAGAAAGGAAATATAAAATTAAATTATTCTTTCTTTTTTTTAAACAAACTTTTTTCGTATGCTTCTCAGCAAACCATTTCATTTGATACCCATATCATGGCAGTGCTCAAAAAATAACTAGTCCGCTATCTTGGGCCGTCCGCCATATTGGATTTAGAATCGTCGTCAACTAAACGTGCATGCAAAATTTCATCTTAATCGGTGGAGGATAACTGCTTCAAAATTCAGTTGCAAGATTTGTTCCGAACACACATACATACATTGCAAGTTACATAAAAAAATGTAAGAACCCTGTCTATACCTATGATATTTTTTTACGTGGTTCTCCACGTTGTGTTGTGTAGTTGAACATCTAGTGAACTTGATTCTTCAAATGCACTAAATGTTCAGCTGGCCATAGACACGAATTGCTCTGCCACAGCCCACTCCCTCTTTATAAGAGGAGGCCTGAGTCCCAGCGGTGGGAATATTAAAAGGCTGACTATGCTATGCTTCCAAGAACGACTAGGTAAAATACAAACATTTTATTAATGTCCCTCGGCTAACTTCGTGTTTCGTCAGTCGTCGGCTTTCTATCAGTTGCCCTTTGCACTTGGTGCAGACCGGACGCTCTCAATCAACTTGGAAGTATATAGAAATGTTAATACTCTTTTAACATAATGTAATTTATTTAAGAAATGGGCGGAAAGCTGCTATTTTTACAGCTCTATGTATTTCACAAGGCAATCAAAACAAAACAACATCTAAGTACTTAGTTCTGAATTCAAATTATTATACACGACAAATCTAATAATGGATGGACATGGAAATTAGCATTCGTTTGTATTGGGAAATGCGATGATTGCCGAGGGACATTAAGAAAATTGTTGTACTGTACAGTATATTTACTGCCTTAAGGCGCTATATACGCCCCAATGTAACGCAGTACTGGTCGTGCGCCCGCTCGATGCCAAAATATCAATATTGAACCTCCTTTTGACAGTTTTGTTTGCAAAATATTATTTGATTTACATATGCTATGTTAGTTATGAAGAAATTCCAGCCATCAATTTTACTGTGTAATAATATTTTTAAACATCCAAGTCGTTTTGGAGGCGTTTCCAAAAGTTGCGAAAAAATATCGTGTTGTTCATTATTTATTTAAAGCAAAACTATTAGTTACACGAAAAAACCTTGTGTTCAAAATTATGTACATGAATCAATAATAAATATATTTTTTTTTTCAAGCTTTAACCTAGCCGTTACTAAGGAGTATGCTTTAGAAAGTTACTGTTTTACGGCACTAAAGCGTATGTAGGCCCTTAAACCTCAATCATGCATTCAGAACCCCCATAATTATTGCATAGCTCTAACATACACTTGTTATGTATTCCAGACGAGTTTCCGCGCCCTCTGGCGTTACATGTACCACATGTACCAGCTGGACGCGTTCACACAGAGCTGCCCTGCCGACCAGGACATCATCAACCACTACAAACTTCAGCAGGTAATATATCAACATACTGACGTCACAAGTATAGCTGGTACAAGGATCTTATAGTGCCTGGCCTAAATTGGAACTATACCACCAGAGATTCTATTCTACATTTGAAATAAAATTAGAAATATACCACTATACTCTAGCCATTTTGAAGATGCAATTTTTCCTAACAAAGTAAAACATCGTTTTTTTTGGGCTTCTACTCGGCAACAATAAAAAAAAGTAAACAAAAAGAAAATTACTTTCAACTTTTTAGTTGTATTTATTTTACGAATTACTCTGAAACATAAGTCGTATACATTTTTGTAATCATCTCTAGAAACCCTTCATTTTGATACCCCACTCGATGGGTACGGAAGAGAAAAAAAAATTGAGACTCCCACAATATGGCGCCCAAAATCCACCCGTGTTTGTTTTTTTTTTTAAGTCATCTATCTAAGAACACTTGGGCGGTCAAGTCTTATCTAACGATGTCTTAATTATGTAAATCCGTTTAGTGGTTTGTAATATATGAGGTAATAAAGAATATTACATACATGCAAACATACAACATATGCGCGAAAAACATAACCCTTTCCTTGCAGTCGGGTAAAAATAAAATTAATTTGATATATAATTTTGTATCTGTTTTACATCGATTTAACTAATACAGATAAAATATCCAAGGTCATAGGACTCGAAGATTGGATTAGAGTGAAATTAAAATTTTCACCTTTGCTGTCAGTTGATTGAACTGTCAGTGCTTTTTTAGTAAATATTATACCTTCATCTTGCCCAGAGTATAGCACATATCATGAATCAAATGGTTCAAATAATTTTTTTGATAAAAGAAGCTGTAATAAACAGTATCAGTAACAGATTTATGCTTTTTATGCCATCCTTATGTTTACAGAATAAAATTCAAAATCTGTTGAACGGGCTGTATAAAGGGATTGAGTAAATTTGTAATGTTATTTCAAATGGAATATGGATAAGTGATATTCTATCAATGAAAGCGTCGCGATAGCGATTGGAAAGATCTCAAAAATATATCGGATTGTTAAGGTTGCCCTGGTCGATAATTCTTCCATACAAACGTAGTTTGGCGTTTACTCCACTGTTTGACGGTGTACGTTCAAAATAAAAAAATATATGAATTTGTCTCATAATTATCTAGTCCTGTATGGAAACAAAAAAGAAAAAAATATATATTTGAAAGTTATGAGCGTCGAAAGTTCCATATTTCAACACAAATTTTTACGCCTCATTGGGAACAAATAAATATCATAAGAAGAATGAAAATTGCAAAACAGTCACCATACAGGGATGGATTAATAGTTCGAGGCCTAGTGTACGAATTTGACAACTATAATACTAGTCAAATTAAACTATATACATAGATAGAGAGATAGAGCATATTTTGAGGGTTCTAGTGCTTCCAAAGATAATGAACAATGCAAATAAGGTCTTTATATAATATTTCGCGCAGCCGTTTTCGTCCGAAATCATCATCCATTTCGCAAAAATATCGAAAAATAGTGTATTCGTACGCGAACTAGCTCCTTACTGCTCATCACAGCATCTATCTCTTTCGCACGTGTTATCGAATGAGACAGCATGCATTTTAACCCCGCGCACAAAATGGTTCTTGCCGTCGAATAGGGCAACCTTAAGCGCTACCTAAAGGTCGCGTGATCTATCCCTACACACAATCGCTTTTGCTGATAGAATGCCACTTTGTCTAAGGCCTCTGGATGGATACAATTACATGCTGGTAATATACTTGGCGTATTTTGCTCCAAATCTCTATTACAAAATGAACTTTATTCCAATAGAAATAAGGTTCGTTTTACATTGCCAAAATTTCGTAAATATGCCAAGTGATGTGCCAGCATTACTAAATATTGAATTATATTTGTATACCAAAAGAATATCAGTGTCATTCAAGCGCAAATAGATCCTTGTACAACTGTAGATCTTGCCTATATTGATACAACATTGGGGCTACCCTTCTTTGCCATCCTATCTATCCGTCTCAGGGTTATAAATATAATATTAGCCAGGCGTCGAACATTCTGTACCCAAAGACAGTGATGTCTCATCCCATACAAAGAAACCGTGCCGACGTTCTACACTGATTATTTTTTGTATATCGCGTTCGGTTCCGTTCCGTTCCACGGATATAGATGGTGATCTATCTATCGCCGTGGAACGGAACCGAACGCTATCGATTTACAAAAAATAATCGGTATAATCAGATGAATAACGCTAGTTACGTCAGCACGGTTTCTTTGTATGGGATGAGGCATCTGTATGCTAGTATTATATTATCTGTGCCAAAGATAATGTAATATATTAATATTATATACTATTATCTTACGAGAAAAAACTAACTTTGTTGGCAAAAAAAATTGTTTTTGTATTTATTTTGATACTTGCATAGCAACCTTTGAAATTCTTTTGAATTTTGGACGTTACTTTCCGAACGCCAAGGCCAATATTCAAGCCTTACTGTCAAGCTGGTTCAAAATGATTGATGTCTTATTTATCCAATTTAAATTCCGTTATAATTATTGTATATTCCTAAAATATAACAGGTCTATATGTGTATTTTTTACTATGTACTCGTGCAACGCCACGGAATGCATCTATTCTATGTAATTTGGGTTCTTCTCTCTACCTTTCGTGTTACTGTCGCCTTCAGCAATCGGCGAAAGGCTTGGTGCTGACGCCGACGCCCACACTGCAACGGAAAGAGATACCAACGGATGTGGTACGTTCGCGGGTCGTGCGTGACGTCACTGACAAGCTATAACATCGCATTGTTTCGTCACATCCTTCAATCATTCGGAGCAAAACATTCTCGCATCTTTCGCCTTTTTTTTATAAAAATCTCGACACTGTTTACCAATTGCTTAGCATGTTCTAAACTCCCCGCCACGAGAAGCTATAAATCTATACTAATATTTTCAAGAGGAAAGATTTGTAATTTTGTATGTAACGAATAAACTTAAAAACTTCTCGACCGATTTCAAAAATTCTTTCACCGTTGGGAAGCTACACTATCCCCGGGTGACATAGGCTACTTTGTATCCCTGTATTCCCACGGGAACGGGCACTACGCGGGTGAAACTGCGAGGTGTCCTCTAGATTTGTAAATAAAGAACTTCTACTAAGTTACGTAGTGACAATTCAATCAATAACAAAAAATCCCAAATTCGATCGAGCAATTTAATATTTTTTTTAATTTGTCTAATGTTTTGTTGTACTGGAACGTTCCAGCCGGGCAAACACGGCCTACTGCGACAGGCTTGAGACACACTTTCTTATCACAGTTTCGGAGCAAAAAACGTGTTAAAATGTGTAACTCAAGCCCATCACAGAGGCCGTGCTCGCCTGGCAGTACCACAAAACATTAGACGACAGCGCTTTATGTCGTTAGACCAAGTGAAATTGCTCGTTAGTTTCGTATTACACGTATGTTACTTTGAGTTGATTGTATTTGGGATTATTTGTTGTTGATTGAATTGTCGCTACGTAACTTGGTAGAAGTTCTTTATTTACAAAATTTATAGCTTCTCTAGGCGGGGACTATATTGAATAAAGAATGTGTTAATCAGTTGCTTATCTCAGAGATTTCTATAAAGAAGGCCCTTAATGTCAGACGCACGCCATGTATAAATCGCAAACGCTAAACTCTTCTTAATTTTCGAATTGTTCGATACTCAAATTCACCTTTCTATACATTAATACGGAAATCGACTAATCATTTGGCCGCAAACAGCATCGTTAGTCGATTTTAGCCATAACAATTCATCGCTAATATAAACTTTGGGGCCTTGATTTTTCTCGGTTGCATTTTATTAAATAATTTTCCTAATTTCAAGTTCTTTTTAACATACAAAATTGGTATCAAGAAGTGTCTAATTTGGGGTTGTAACGGAGTCTTGCCTGACCTATAAAACTAGAATACTGGTATCCGACTTCAGAATAGTTGGCTAGAAAGGCTAGGCAGATATTGAAAACTAGCTTGTATAGCAAAAAACCTAAAACTATAGGAATCTATAAAAAAAAATCTTTAAAAGTTTGTTTTGCCTTTGTCCAAGCCTCCGTTTCAGCTGGGGGACACTATATCCACCAAGTGGCCTCCGTTACAACTGTCTCAATTTCCCAAAACTTAAAATTATTTCTACTTGAAAATAGCGAAAATAATGCCAAGAACCTGATTTTGTAAATATAATAATCAAATCAGGATCAGATTTGAGACTCAACTTACAAACTTCATGGTGTTGCCAACGGTTTTTGAAAAGCATTTTCTTTATCTGCTGTAAATCTTGAGTATAATACCGGAATTTTACCATTGGCGGCTGGCAAAACGAATTCTGTGTTTACACAACGGATCTGTGTCTCTGAATTGGCTGCAAGACCCTGCGTAGTAGCTATTTTTGTGTCAATATTGAAAGTGAAGATAGCATTGTATAACTGTCTCTTTCACTCGCTTACGCTTGTCGTATCGTTCTATATCGCTTACTCTATGCAATATACTTGATGACAAACTGTTTCGTGCGCAATTATTGACTGAGCCAACTTCAGAGACACAAAGATCCGCTGTGAATATTATACGATTGTGTAAAACCACTAATGCTCGGTTAAAATAACTGTGCACTTGGCGCTGTCAAGTCACTCCGAAGTTTGACACTCGCTATTGACGCACGAGGCGAACACGGGGCATCACGCGCTTAGGCGGGAGTGGGGGCAAAGTTATCTTGACCGAGCAGTACATTCGTTTTCTACCAGTTTGGTCGATCAATCACAATATTTTTTTACAGCAGAATAGACTTTCAGAAATCTGTGGCTTGTGTAGCATTGTGTTTCTTGCTGTGAGGGTGTGTGGTCGGTTGTGGTACTTGTTTGTTGTTTTCCTAATCAGATAACTTAGTTTAAAATGTTTAAATATAATTAATTGCCAATGCGTTTTTTTTACATAGTAACAAAGTAGTATCGTAAAAAGTCAATTATTTTATATTTTTATTGCTGTCTTCATTCATAATTCTTTATTGTACACCAAAAACAATATGAAAATAAAGTACATGTACAAAGGGGATTGTTGTAATAAATCTTTAGTAAATTATAATTTCTTGTAAGTCTTGGCTTTTAAGGTTCAATAATGTAATACAATTTCAATGTACATTTAGCGAACTTCGAAGTATCCAATGCTGGTTCTTTTATACTATAAATATTTTCATCAATTAAATTTTTCTGCTGCTGCATACTAATTCGATAGTGTTGATAAAATTGAGTCAAGAAAACTGATAAACAAAAATGTTTCTCGCATCATTACAGGCGCTGAAAATGAAGAAACACGAAGAGCTCGAGACGCCGACGTTCACGACGTCAATCCCTATCGACGTGAGCGAGAACAGTATCGCCGAGTAAGCTCGCCCGGCACATGCCTTGGTACAATAGTAGGCGTAAACCTTTTCTAAATTATACCACCATCGCCCGACCGCAACGACATACCCGTTGCTTTCAAATAATGTTGCCAAATTCAACAGCACACGATTCGGTGACCACACAGTAAATATTGTCCTCAACCAAACTGGTATTGTTAAAAAAAAATTGATTCCACAGGTGAGTTTTACGAGTGGGCGCTGATGGCCAAACTATGAAGAATAAAGAAATTCACTCAAAGGAGTTACAAGACCAATTTTCATGAAAATTAAAACTGCATCATTGGAATTTTTTTAAATCAATATCCCTAGCCAGAAACCGAATCCGTTTATTTTGTAAAAAAAACACCCTTTATTATAATTGCACCATCCGATAATGTCGCTAATAAGGATAAAATTCTAAGAAGTAATGTCATACGGCAAACTTGAGGAAATACCTCAATTTTAACAAAATACTTTTCAATGATGCAGTTTTCATCAAAATTGGCAGTCACGAGGCCAATTTTGATGAGTGTTTTTCGCTATTCCTCATAGTTTGGGATTTGGTCATCCACGCCTATTTGATAAACTCAGCCTGTATGTTGTGATAGTGTGGCAAAAAATCTACTTTTAGTTTTACCTCTGCTTGTGTGGACAGTTATTCGTGAGTAAGCGATGCTAATTTGCGACGAGTGCCGAGTTTTTATTATTTAGTACGATACTGGTCCCGTCTACCAGATCCCGACTCGCCTCAACCATGCCATTCCGGTACAGCGACATAAAACTTAAAAAAAAACGTTAAAAAAACGAATGTACGTTCTTAAACACGTTTTAGCACTAAAGGTGCTGAAAAACAAATTACATGAAGAAATTATATTTTTGTATTAAATTCATTTTTCATTAGATTTTAAATCTAAGAGATCGTATGTTTGGTATGGTGCAATCGAAATTAAGTTTTATATGAATACATGTCGAGAAAAACTTAGGATATTGAGGACTATATATTTGGACATTATTTTGCAATAAAAATCATGTTTTCTTTGTGACATCTTCGGCAGATCAGTGTATTTTATTTATATTGTTTGCAAATTGTTAGACGTTATTGTGGCCATTAGTATTTTGAATAAAATTACTTGGAGTGGTCTTAAAAACATTTTAAATGTGCATTTTATTTTATTGATGTTAGTGTATTTGGCAGAGGAGATGAACAAATTAAAATGTGGATTTTTAAACCATGTTGCATCTATCTTTACAAATTGCAGTGTACCTTTGTCTGTATATGAAAAATAAGAAAGTTTTTTTTTAATAGTTTTAGTTTAGTTTCAGTGTTCAAACACAACGAAAAAATGCCCAGGATGTGTTGTTGTATTATATTCACGATAGTTGTAAGGTTGCTTCGCAGTATTCGACATTTTTGTTCATTTTCGACCTTATAGATTAATTTTTAGATTTAAAGAGATCAGTTTTAAAGCCATTTTGATTTTTAATGCCTCTGCCTTTTTGTTACTGTCACTTAGAACATCTTAATCAACTGATGACTACGACCAATCACCTTGTGACCGCTCTTGCCTGCCTTAAGTTACCTTGTGGAAAAGGTATAATTTTTTCGTACGAATGTACTTTTTTTTTTTCCTATGTTTTAATTATTTGTACGATCCTTCAATAGAATGTTAGAAGTGAGGCTTTAAGTTCGGACCACCTATTTAAATAATAGACATTTGGCTTCTCAGTTTCGAGGGATACTTGTAAGTTTGAAACCAATAGGTCACCTGAAAGTTTTTTTTTGAAATTTGACGAATTTAATACACAATTATCATACCCTAATTCAGATTCTTAAATAATTTACATTCCATTGCCACTTACTGAGCTATCCGTTTTAACGTTATGTGGTCTCAAGTTTATTTTTGAGTAAACAAGATCCTAAATAAATTGTAGTGGCAATGGAATATCAATTTTGTCATGGACATTGATTTTGTGGTTCTAAATCTTGATAAGGATTCTGAATATTTCAAGTATTATAGTACACACATTAGAGACAAGGGCGAGAGACGACCAGCTTGTCGATTGGACAATGTATAAAATAATAATTATTAGATTATAATGTAAATGTTAAGGAATAAACCTGGATAATAATATTTTTTTTGTTTTGTTTTATTTATTTTTCTTGCGGTAGCATTTGTCACACTGGATGCATTCTGCGTCCTGCGATCCGGTCACTCGAACGTTTCCCGCACCAAATGTTAGAGTACCAGGGGCGGATCTAGCTCTCAAAAAATGTTGTGGTCACGGCCACCCAATTTTTTTAGCACCCTGCCCTGCCTCTGTATTTCGCCCTGTGAACAAAGGCAGCATTTTGATAAAAAAATGACATTATTTGTCGCTGAGATGAGAATGCGACTTGCAAACGTCAAGCCAATTCTAACACTTGAAAAACGTTTTTCGAGTGTTAGAATTGGCTTTCAGCTTATCGACCTCAATTGGGGTTGTGGGCATGCCCACCGTGCCCATTACGATGGATCCGTCCCTGCGAGTGACCGGACCGCAGGACGCAGACCGCATCCAGTGTGGCAAAGCCCGAGTTCCCTTTATTTTCTTTTTTCTGTTGATTTCTGTTTGTCATGATGACCATATGAAACTATGCTCAAGTAAATGCCAAAATCTAATCATGCTTCTGTGCCTTGCTTTTAGAATAGTGTTGCGTGACAAGGACAACTGCTTAAATGTCGTGTAACGTATTTATATAATGTACTATCAATGTGATAATAGTAGCTTTTATACAATAAAACAACATTTATAATAACGAGTTTCTTTATTTAAAAAAATATAACTTTTTCTGGACTGGAATAAATATTCAAAACGTGAACTAGAATTTTGTCAATAATATTTTCAGCTTATTTATCTATGACTATTCTTTTCTTCATCCATTCATTCTTATAAACATCCTTGGTCAACACGGATGTTAAAAATGCATGAGTAATAAAGGCAGTTATACCCCAAATTTTATATTCTTCAATGACGAACACTGGTAGAATAAAACCATTACTAAATTGGGTATAATACTGATTTTTAGGTTCACATAACATCTCAATAGGGACTGAAAATACTTCTGAAATGGCATCAACATTGATGCTTAAGTCTTCAGGCATTAAATTCGGTATGGCGCCAATGATAGGAGTGACCAATGTGCTGTTATTGCGGCCGGGGAGTGGTGGCCCAGCTCCCCACACATCAATTCTCTCGGGCCGCAATCCGATTTCTTGATAAGCCTCCTTCAAGGCAGTCTGTATAGGACATTCACCTTTGCCAACTCGCCCACCGGGGAAGGAAACTTCACCACTGTTACTTCTCACTTTTGTACAGCGAACTGTGTACAACAACGAGGGCTTGTCCAAGACTCTGCATATTGGGACTAAAACGGACGCTTTATCCGATGGCACCTTGCCGTAAATTGGTGTGGTCAATCTTTTAAAGTTAGTCATACATCGCTCACGGGAAGCTGGTGAAAATATATTATGTATCCCAAATGTTACTCTGGTAGCACTCATGTTTATAGTTGCGATCAGGAAACTGCAATGTCTATGGCTGCTTACGTGTTTGAAAGACCCAAAATCATTAATTTTTCATGTTTTTTTTTATGATGAATGTTTTTCTAGAACATACTTATTATTATGAAAATATTAACTGAAATTTTGTGATCACTCCAAATTCTGAAATTAATTACTTATTTTTGGTATTTTGTTTGGTTTAGTCATTTGTCCGCTCGTCACATAACTCAAGTTTAAAACTATATTTGACGATAGCTTGACAGTTTTCAGACAGCTTTATGAAGAAATAATGAAATGTATACTTGAACCATTGAACCTCAATGGTCTGTGATAAAAAGTCTCGTATAAAATATAGTCTTTGTATCATATAGATTGAGGTGAGCACCCATATTCTTAACGTGTCAATGACAAATACGGGATCTTCAATATCTTCCCTGGCCCAGTAATCGGCCGCGGCAACGCCATCCGCTGACGCTGTTATAATGACCTCATGTACACAGACAGCAAAGGGGTTAAGTACCGTAAGCTCTTAGAACAAGATTATTTTCCGTGTGCGTAAGGGCAGATGTATATGACTTGTATACATGTGTCCCTTTTTCACAGTCGCATCATGACAATTTTGACACATCACGACACGGACATGCGACGCAAGATGAACGGTGGACCAGGGTCTACGGAGAGACTCCGCACAAGCACCGAAGATCGGAACCATACGAGAACCCTCACCTGTGAAGATTGTCTTTGAATAGAATAGAAATATATTTATTCGACACAGGCTCAACACAACAGCAACAAACATGAGTAGTATATAATTGGGGCATCTGGATCACATGAGATCCAGACACCCCAATTATATCTATTCAAATAGATAAAATGTCTATTCAAATAGAAGAAACATTGTTTTGTTTTGAATAGATGATCTATTCTAATATAGTGTTTAATTGATCGGAACATATCTATTCAAATAGATGTTATTTATTTATTTTTATTGTTTTGTTTTTGAATAGATTGTCTAATCTAAATGGAAAACCTACTGAAATTATATTGTTATTCAAATAGGTTAATGTTTATTTCTTCTTCTTCTTCTTGATTTGAAATGATGGAGGGCTATCAGATATAAATATATTCTAATTAGCTATTATAACTGGTGGAATCTTATTGAATAGCCGTCAATTAACATTGTTCGCACTAACGTGTCGTCAAAGATGTGTTAAATTATTGGACCACTTTATGAGTTATACTCACTAGAGCACTGTGTTAATTCATAATGGTAATAATATAGTTTCTGTCTTGGAAAAAAAAAATCATCAATTTAGTTACAAATACCTTTATTCACAATCCACAGTTTTAAACATGTAACACTACGTTTTAAAGCACATACATTTGTCCTATGTTTATCTATTCAGATTATAGAACAGTTTTATATTAACAGTTTAATAAAAACAAGGAATTTCATCTTCTGGCAGCATCTGGTAGCATAGAATGTCTTCTGAATCAGGAAACACTATATCACGCACTATATTTCTTGTTATTAATTGAATGACAGGCGGAGTATTTGATGACCTTACAGCCGATTTTTCTGGACTAGGATGTATTTTGCCAACTTCAACAAATGTAAGTAGCTCATTGTGGCCAGTCTTGAGTGTGAGATATCGCGTATTTTCAAAAATGGTGGATTTTACTGAGTTTTGTCCTGTCTTATTTGTACTATCCTGAAGTTTGGATGAACTGGTGTTCATTATTTTCTGGTCAGTCATGTCTTGAGTTAATAGAATCTCGCCACTAGCATTCTTGAAAATAAGTTTAGATATGCCTTCAGAAGCATATTTCACTGAATCTTGCATTGTAGCTAATATAATTTATTTTTAAATTGTTTAATTCAGTTTACAATTCAACCTTTTAACTTCAATTGTAGGAATCGAATGTCGCATAAAATGTCTGAAAGTAAATTTATAGTTACTTGCGACTCCATTACTAATAGCATTTAGTAACTTATTCAGCAGACAATCAATCTATGCTCGTCCACTTTAGATATTATTTATATTTTTGTTTCCTTAAAAAATAGACGCTTTGATTTGTCAACATAATCTGTTCCTTTTACAGCATTTAAATAAAAGCAATCAGGAAAATATATAACATGTTGCATCCAGGGATCATCGTAATACTCCCAATCTTCGATACCACCTCCACACGAAAAACACATAACTTTATCGGTTAAACCATTTCCACAGTAAAAGAAACCTGCGTCAGCCATTTCCATCACCAATCTTCGTTTTGAATCTACTGTAGCCCAATAATGTCTGAATGAACATAAACGAATTTTGTATTGATTATATATTTCATATCGCGGGCTGGAATATTGTTGAATCATTTTATGAGTCTTGATACGGGTATGTATGAAAGCATAATGAAGTCGTGTATCCGGTGTTATCAATATATTAAGACGTACTCCGAGTCGACCTTATGGGCGAAGACTTACCTTTACTTTTTTTGAATATTATAGCACAGTTCGTTGCGGTATTCTGTATTTAATGTATTTGTTATGAAATAAAACAAGAAATCATTTACTCAAAAACTTTTAATCTTAATATATTGTTATGATATAAACAGCTATACAAATTACTTTCTAACATAATTTTTTTCAAAGCAATCCTTCTTATCTTCTAAATTACTGTTAAAATACTTTTATTATCAATCCACTTTTTTAAACAAGTAACATTTTTTAAAGCACATACATTCGAATGATACACACAGCTAAATATATTACTAGACATTCCATAATCTTCAAATAATTTCTGTAAACGTGGACAGTTCTTATCTTCTAAATTATATATTTTATCATGTTTTACAATGTTTTTTAACCACAACACTTTTTCACATCCTTTAACATAAATGTTTTTATCTTCCAGGTAAGGTACAATATATTGATGTAAGTTTAAGTATGTTATAAAACCCTCTTTCCAGAAAATATTTCGGTTTCTCTCTATCCAACTTACTTGCAATCTTTCTTTCATTGTAAGTTTGTAAAATGGGAATGGTGGTTTGATTAATAATACCATAACTTGATTTCCACATGCTATTGCTATTTCTTTCACGACGAACTCGTTACTTTCCATCTTAAACCCTTGCACATCGACTATAGCGTTCATAATAATTTCTTTACAATACCGCTTAAGGGCTTATATTCAAATAGACGATCGTTGATGATTAGACAATAGGCAGATGTATTTTCTGGTATATCTTCAGAACTTTCTATTTCCAGTCTCACATCTACAGCCCCAGTTTTCAAGGCTTCGTTTTGTCTTGAGCAATCAATTACAAATAAAGGAGCCTTTTCTTTAAATTCGTCCAAACCAAGCATTGGTTCAGACCGAGTGTTATAATAAGACTGACGAAATTTGGTAAACATTTCATATAATATATAATACTTATCTTCAGAAAATTTCGCATTCACCGATTCGTATGGATAGTATTGAGAATTTAAAAAAAGAGTAACATTAGTTAATTTACAATGGTCAAATATTGAGCAGTCTTTACTTTTCATATTTTTTCTATTTGTCTGCAAACCAAAGATCACATACCTTGGTTTTTCGAGTTGTGAAGCAGTTTTAACAACCCAGGTATGTTTTGTAGTTTTAGGTAATAAAGGGTATTCATACAAGTCCCAATTTCTAAAAGCTATTTGAATAGGACGATCCTTTTCTAGGTGTTTGAGTAAAGTTAATCTTTCCCGATCTGAAACTTTTATATGAGGCATACGCCATTGCAGTCTCTCTATATTTACTTCAATAGTGTCATTATTATCAAGTATAACGCTATTAAGATTCGAACTGCTTCTTTTAACTATAAGTTCATGTTTACAGTTAATGATAATTTTATTATAATCTTCCGCAAATCCTAAAACTTTATTCAGAGGTATAAGGGCACTAAAAATACCATCATTATCTTTAATCCCTTTCAAATTCCAACCCCAAATAGCGGCAGCCTTACTTTCACCATCGCTCATTGAAACATATGATTTTAGAGTTGTAGAAATACCTGCATTTTTTATTCGGTCAATCTCTACACCGTTAATTTCATATCGAATGTCTTGAAATAGAAATGATATATGATTATTGGTAAAATTAACAGTCTTTCGTGTTAGTTTTCCTGCCCCATCTTTCGAAACCGTGGTGGCTCGACCTTCAACGTAAATGTAGCTGGCTGAAGGTAATACGTACAGATCTTGTTGATTTATGGGTATACGTATTTCATCATTTTCATTAAAACAGTTGCTATATGGATTATAAGTATGATTTTCATAACTCACTATAGAGTTGTCGAATTGTGGTAAATCATTCACATGAAGAATACTCATAATTTAAATCCCAAAGCTCGAAGAAATAATCTATTACTTTTAGTTATTTTTTTTATAGTTCGTATTATATGTCTTCGTCTTTTGATGGTGTGAGAACGAGTAAAACTATTAACTTTGGCAGCCGTTTTTATATTGTAAACTATCATATTTTTTTATTTTATTTTTCTCTAATCAAATTGACATTCATCTCTTGTGACAGATAATGTCAAAGTGTTGTCTTATGTAGCAATACCTAACATTTAAACCATGTTTAAGTACCTAATGCAACCTTTTTTTTTTTCCAAAACTCTTTAAGAAATTTAATGCATAAATGTCCACAATTGAATAAGTTATTATTTTGAAAATTATTGTAATTATATTTAATATTGTTAGAACCTACATAGCGAACAAATTCTATTGGAGGTTTCAAGTTGCCGTAACTGTCAAAGTACTCAACATATTCATTTATAATTACATAGGCTACCCAATGTGTACCAGAATTTTTAGAATTATCTAAGTTTATGATTCCACACTCTTTTGAAAACGGAGACTTCGGTAAGGTATCTCTCATATACACTCCACGAAAATATGGAACGTTTTTGGTAAAATGTATGATATCTATATTGGTAAGAGCACGATTAGGTAGCCTTTGATTTAGTTTTTTTTCTTTAAATTTGTATATATCCCAAGTCCATCCTTGTAACGGTTAAGCCGCAGTCCGTTGCCAATATGTACACCTTCCACATTCTTACTATGTCTTTTCATTTCTTCTAAACGCTTTTTTGCAACTCTATATTCGTTTATGGTTTTGACGATTCCAGCAATTCCACTTGCAATACTGCCAGCAGCGGACAAACCAGCAAATATTGGTATTAAAGGTAGAACCCCTCCAGTCTTAGGAATTGGTATTATGCGTGGAATCGTGGCAGATGAATCACGATTCAATTCTCTAGCAGCAGCGTAGGCCAATTCTATTAGTTTTTTCCTACACTTCGGTTTAACCTTTTTAATGCATTTTTTAGTATTGTTTACTAAATTTTTAAAGTTTTTTTTGAGCCCTGCTCCAGAACTTACTTTTGATAACATAATATTATTAACTAAATTGGCAACAAGTTTTTCTCCTGCCCCTGCATCGGAAGACAAAGCACGCTTTTTTGCCATTTTTAATAAAATTATATCTGCTTTGTGGCGATCTTCCAAACTTTTGGAATTGTTATATGCAATATCGTGATATTTACAATATTCGTCTAACTTGTTTACACCTTTATCACCTCGAGCTAATCTTTCACGTAATTTAGTTCCTGGACCACAAAAATTATAACCTGGCAAATGGAGCTCAAATGGTAAATTATTAATTAAATTATTAATAAGTCCTTCTCCTTTCATGTATACAAACAGAATGAGATGACCGTCATAAACCATGATGTTATATTGATAAAACACTCATAAAACATTGGTATCATCAATCCAACTATTTTCGCAGGATGATAACCCCAACCATTTCACGAAAACTTTTCTGCCTTTGCGTTTTAAAACTTTTTCAACAAGGTAAATGTCGGGATGTTTGGTTTTTTGTAATTCTTGATCGTAAAATGCCCCTAAAATAGGTTGCTGTTTCACATCTTGTAATAAAAATGTAACAGGATTTGTGTTTTGAACTTTAATGATCTTGAATATCTCTGTTGACCAATTAGGAGTGTAACCTTTTTCGAAACAACCTTTATGTTTACTTATTCGAACATAATCGCCTGTCTTTAACTTAGAGCATTTCGTTTTCGCTCGATTTTGATTGAAATATCTCTGTAGTACTTTTGTTTTATTGCTATGATTAACTTGAGCAGGCGGTAAACCAATTGTTCTATGTATTGTATTATTATATCTAGTAATGATTTTTGCAAGTGTCCCGTCAGTCCATTTATAATTCCCCTTCAAACTAAATTCCTTGAAAAGCTTATTCTTTATCGTCCTTATTAATCGTTCTACAATTGAAGCCTATTTCGTTGAATAAGTGCAGTATCTAGTGGTTGATAGAATTGTTTACTAATATTTTTTTAAAGCTTTTATTGTAAAATTCTTTTCCAAGATCTGTTTGCAAGTTTCTAGGGATTCGTTTTTCTCTACTTAACAACGTAATAAAAGCTTCAGATACAGGTTCTTTGTTTTTTTGTTTAAGTGGAATAGCCCAAGCGTACTTAGAGAATCCGTCAATTATAGCTAAAATGTATTTGTTGTTGTTGTTGAATTTGGAGAAACTTTGCATATCCATTAAATCAGCTTGCCAAAGGTCATCAATATCTTTTAATATTACATGCCTTCGAGGAAAATTTATTCTTGCACTTCTATGAATTTCGTTTACTATGTCTCTTTTCACTTTGCTCATTCTGTCAACTGTCACTTCTGAATTACAAAATTATACTGATATTTAGTTTATATGATGAGTCTTTTTATTCTTTTATTACCCCCGCTTCCTTTAACTCTTCAATAATTGATAATATTTCGTTGTCAAGATTAGTATTACCTGCAGTTTTAGATGCGATTAGCAGTTTAAGCCGATCCACTAATTCATTAGGATCATCCCAATACACAAGTTCGGTATTTTTTTTATATTTTTTAAGATACGGCAGTCCAGCACCTCGTTTTTGTTTAGATTTAATTTCTGTGGGTTCTTGTAAACGTTTATTAGACTCAGGAAATAAAGGTTTGATCACTTGAGAATATTTTAGACCCTTATCACCTTTAACTTGACCTGCAGGGTCAAAGTCTCTTTTATGAGCATTAGTTGTGATGAGTATTTCTTTATAAACTAATTTATCTTTTAAATTGACTAAACTTAAATCAGGCTTCTTGCGAAGCAATAATTCTTTTAGACCAGGGGTTATTTCATACTTTTTATTAGCTACGCGAATAAAATACGCTTTATCAGAGTTCTCGCGAGTGGTAGAGAAATTAACAATTGTATTTCCAATCATATGCTTATCATTTTCACTACGTACACCAAATGGTATATTCATATCATCATAAATTTCAAAGATATCTTCTTTGTTCAGCGACATATTATTAACTTTGTCTGATTCAGGTGTGTTACCTTCTTCGTCTTCAGAATAAAACTTTTCTGATTCAGATGATTCATGTTTGTACATATCATATGATTTATCACGCAAAAACATTTTTGAATCTATACCAGTATTTTTATTTTGGTCATCATAAGTATCTTCATTTTTTATTATAGAAAATTGCTTGTTAGCTGCTATAGCATTAAGAGGGTCAGCAAGAGGTTTAAAAAAATACTTCAGATGAGTGTCAGTACTAAATTCATAATCTTTCATTTGTTTCACCTTTTCCTTTATAGCGTCAGCAGACTTTATTAATTGATCTTTAATGTTGTGGTCCATTGTACGACTTATTTGCAGAAGTATTTATGCTCAAATGATTTTTTTTGTCTTCGTTTATAATTTATATAACCATTAATCAAAATAAATAAAGTTATCAAAGGACTGTCTATATCTGCCTTTGTTGAATTCACAATCCTTATTAATTGTTAAAAAATCATAAGGATGCATCCAGATTTTAGAACACATATCTTTGAACCTAGACCACTCCATATCAGAACTAACATGTTCATCATATATATGTTTCATGTTAACTTCATCTTGTTTGAAAATGATCAAAAAGTTTGCATTATCACGTTTTAACTGCTTTGGTATTTTTGAATACGTTTGAGATAAATAAAAACAGTCTATACCTCTATGTCTTCCCATTGAAAAATAATTTCGTATGTTTATTTGTTTTTCACAAACTACATCATCAAATATGATAACAGAGTTCAACAATGCTTCGTTAGGATGAATAACATCATCATCAAAATTATAAATAAAAAGTTTTACATCAGAAACTCTTTGCAAAACTTGTTTTAGAAACCTGTATTTCGGCTGAAAGCTGGTCTTAGAATACAGATAAACATTGTTAAACTTTAATCCGTTTGCATGAATCAATAAACTAATCATAACATTCGTTTTCCCACAATTCGATGGACCACATATTATGCATCGAATATTATTTGGAAGAAGTACGCTGTGTTTCGGGCGTAGTGAATTTTCCTTTATATCAATATTTTTAACATCTAATGATACTTGTTGCTTGACCCACTTCATGTTTGTATCTGTTACGGAACAATTCAGGCTCTAGTATTTATAATTCTTATCAGAGTTATTTATCGAACCAATATTTGAGTTCCTTTAAATGCGTGGATAGTATGTATGAGTAAATAAAATAAATAAGACAAAAATTTGTGTAACTATTTTATTTAATAAAATTACACCTTTTCAACATAATCATTTTTTTATAGTAGAATGAATACACAGCTATAGTTTGATACTTTTTTAAAGTAGATACTTTTATAAATATAATATTTAACTAAATAATACATTTTAAGAAATTGTATCGCAATGACCCCATGGTAAGGTTTCAATTTGATTTGGAAGTATTTGTCTTTTATCGTCACTTCTATTTAATGCAATTTTATTCACTTGTTGTGAATAGAGAACGTGTTTAATTGATTTAATTACATTCATTTTACGTTTGATAATTTTGTTTTTGTGTAGAGCAGCATTATAATCAGAAAGCTTTAATTGATTTGTTACGGGTTTCGTTATACCTTTTGCCTTCTTTAATGTTGCCTTTACACTTTTCAAACAATAAAGTTTAGCCCTTAAGCCAATGAATTCATAAATTACTGAGCCTCCGAGTTCATCTTTAAACAAGCCTGGTACTTTTTCATTAATTTTAGGTATTCCGTATGGATTATCCTCAGCAAAATTACTGGTATCAAATTCCGATATATTATTAACAATATCCTTATAAAAGTTATTCGTTTCTATTAAGTAAAGTAGGCTATCCGTGTCAGTGTAACATAGTTTAGCTTTTGTGCCATATTTGGTTTTGATAAAATCGTAGTGGAATTGATATAAGTGTTGTTTGGCATACTCCAATACAGTAAAACCGATGTAAATCGGTCTATCCAATATTAACTTTTCAGGGCTTAACTGAACAGCCGCAAAGTTTTCTGAAAAGATTGAAATACTTTTCAGGTTGGGTTGTGCAATAAGTTTTTCAGCACCTATATATTTATTTGTTTTATTATTAGAATCTTCCCACATTGTTACTAGCTTTACATTTACTTGCTTGCGTTTATTTTCTATTGTTTTTCCAAACACAGCATTGTTCAAAAGTTTGAAAAAATCCTTTTCGAACGCTGAGGTAGAAGCTTGACGCAAACGAGTATTTAAATCAATGTACTTTTGCAAGAAATTATCTTGTCTAAATCTGAGAATGCGATGTATTCGGCTTAAAATCAACCCATTATTCAAGCATTGTTTTAAATGTACGTAGTGAATAACGTAATTATATTTGTCATATAAATTCGCAATTAATTTTGTAGTTTTCCCACCAGGTGGTACAAATCTTTCTGGTGCGAATGGTAAGTCACTATGCAAATCATGCAATATTTCTGGATAGGTCAGATCGACTTCCAGAATATATCCATATTCAGAATCATCAGATATATTCAATACATCAAAGTTAGCATTTTCATTTACTGATAAAAATTTAAATTCCGATACAGGCATTCTTTTCCTCATAGCATATCCGTAAAGATTGTTACAATCAAGATATATTAAAAAAGATGGAGGCTTAGTATCATCGAAGTATGGAAGAAATTTATTATTCGCTTTTGCATGTCGTAGGGAACACTGCGCTAATCCTCCACGTATTCCCTTTTCGAGTAAGTTATACATTTATACATTTCTAAGTCATGCATCAGCTCCAATTTAACACCAGTACACAAAAGCATTGCGTCCCAGCTTAAACTTGGCGCAGATACATAATATGCTGGATCAAGATTGTAATATTCTAAACTTGTGTTTCTAAAATGTTCGAATATGTCACATAATAATAATACATCACATTTTAGGTAAAGATCAGTATATTCACCAAGGGAATTGATATTAAAACTATACCAAACTTTTTGTGCATGTGTATATTCATCTTCAGAAATATGCTCTAGTTTCATTGTGTTATAAAAATACTCTCTAGGTGGCAAACATTTTTCATCATACTTAGACCATGTGTCAATATATTCATATGGATAAATACCCTTTTTTCTCAATAAGCATAAATCGGCTTTATCGTCAAATTCTCTTGAAAGATTTACGAAATCTTGTACATGTAAATTCTTAGATAATTCATCTAAACTCGAACTTAAAAATTGATAAGAATCTATAAACTTTATTTGAACACAACTAGGCTTGTTCTTAATTGTGAGGCATTTCATTATACAAATGTATTTTTCTTTTGATTTTGGAATTATTTTAATAGGGCCATCGTATTTAACCAGTTCTTCAATAAAGAAATGAGCATCATATCCAGACAAATTATGGAAAACAACAGGTATAAATGGACATATTTTAAAAGTTAAATTGCATCGAGAGTGTGCTGCTCCTCTGTATTCGGATGTAACATGGTCGTGATCTCGAACTTTGTCACCCAATAACAAATGTTTACAAATATGGCAACGAGTAGCCTCTTTGTACTCTATTTGTTGTTTGACAGACAAAGCTTTCATGGGTCTATTTTTAGACAGTATGGAATTTATGTAAGTGACATCTTCAATTAAACGCTTTATAAATACTTCTACACAATCCAACCCTCTATACGTAACGTATTTATTCAAATCTGGATCGTGTGAACAACATATGTAATATGCGAAACAGGATGGTTCATGCACTTTTAAGTTCTGTGTATTTTTAGATATATTTTCAGGACAGTTTAGTAATATACTTTCAAAATCAGCATAGATGATAAAATTTATTCTTTGTTGTCTCTCATAATTTTTAAATTGTATCATACTATCTTTTTTTGGTAATATAGTTAACACTTTAGAGCAGTCGTGTGAGCTATATTTTGAATCACTAGAAAAAACTTGCAAACAAGCATCGCAAAGTAAAAAATTACCTTTGTGATGAGTAACTTGACGACGGATAAGTTTCGCTAGATCTTTAATTAGACAGTAGTGTCCTGAACCATTCCGCTCAAAATACAACAAATTTACATGTTTGTTTTTCTTTGAGCTTGTCATGTATAGAGGTCCAGTCACACGGCACCTTTTATCTAAACCATATATATTAACACTTATTTTAGGGTTCGTTTTTTCAAACAATTTTATATCAACCAAGGTTGGTGGAAATGTCATTCCTTCAATATTTAAAACATCTGTATAGTGAGGATATGATTTTGTTCTACAAACATTATCCTGTGATGGGAATAGAGAAGCAATAATACTCCATAAAAAACAATGGTTGTCATTGTTCTGTATGTTTAAACAACTTTTCGTATTTCTTATAGCTGGTGGAAGCTCGATATACGTGCCGCCTCGCATTGGACAATATTTGTTTATATTAATTTCTAAGTGACTTATAGAAATAAATGACCAACCGGAATCACGTTGGTTAAATTCTGTCATTTTCCTCTGAAAAGTCTCTTTAGCATTAATGTATAATTCATTTAAATCAGTATTTAGGTAAATATTAGCATACTTTGTATTAAAAGATTTTAGCTGCTGTTCACCTGTTTTTGGTAATAAGAAGTAAGCAAACAGCTCGAAATTTACTTTAATACAATTATGTTTCATTAAAAATATTTTAATAAGTTTCAGAATATCGCTTTGATTCCCAATCAGAAAAGCTTCTGGAGTTAAATACTCCGCATCTGGTGCTGGATTTAGGCGATATGTGTTTATTCTGTTTCGAAAAGCAGTTGCAATTATTTCAAAGTTTTTCAATTCAGTTTTAAGCAAACAGTTTGATTTATGCATATTAGTTCTCACATGATATTTATATTTCTGTTTTGGTAATTCGATTTTACATTTATCACATTCTATTAAAATATCTTTTTGAATTGTGTTGGTAGTTGGTGCAACTGGAAAGAAAACAAAATTGATTATATAAGTATGATGATTCTTTAATTGTATAATTATAATATGAATAACAAACTTTGTTACATGATTATCTTAACTAATAACTGCCTACTAGCTTTATAAATGTAGATAGAACCCATAAGTAAAACTCATATTTGTGTCTAATAATAAGAACTCATAAAGGTCTGAGGGCTAGATTTAAATTCTTTGCGTGTTGCGCTCATAAATTTAGTCAGATGACCCCAAGCCTCAGTCCCCTCATCCGTCCGGTTTTTGAGAGCTACAACTGCCTGACGCCATCGGTTCATCGGCGCTACATTTTCGATTTCATCGCACCGATAAACCTTCAGTTCGATGTAATGCGTACCCGCTTTGGTAGGCAAGATTTGGCGAGCATGGCCCGTTGCTAGCCTTCGAGTTATTGACGAATGAAGAACAGTAGGGGGTTTTTTACCGGTGGTTGTCTGCGTGTTCCCGTCTTCTTCATCGCTGTCGGTGCCGAATAAATCTGTAGCGGTGAGATGAGGCATGCTGACTGGATTAATTTTCATCTTCTTTGAAGATGAAGATGACGACGTAGATGGATTGGTTTTCGGTGGTTGATGACCCGATCTCGACTCCGAGCTTGACGGCTTCGATCGCTTCTTCTTTTTTTCACTGATTACCACATCTTGCACGGAGCTCTTGTCGTCATCCGACAGAAAGAGGTCATCAGCAAATCTGGACCTGAAATAATATAAATAGCTGTGATTAGATACTATTTGTGAGCAGACTCACGTACATATCACAGTACTGTCCATTTTATTTCCAGTATATACATTCACCAAATATCTAATGTAATGTCTATTATACGATAAAAACTATTGAATGACCTAAGGAATCGAACCCAGGGTCTAATGCTCAGCAGTCGCACTTGCTGAGTAGTTATTCTATTCATAGCATATTTAATTTTAATTATATTCATAATAAATGTGATAAGAAACTATCTGGGAGCAGATACATATTAGAGAACTGCCTAATTTCTTTCCTTAAAATTGACAGAAATCAAATATCGAATAGACATAGTATGAAAAATACTGTTGACTGACCTAGGAAATCGAACCCGGGTACTAACGCTCAGCAGTCGCACTTGCTATTCTATTCATAAACATCATCTCACAAAACAGTAAAGAGTTGATGATACTTATTGAATAGATAACTTAAAGATAGGTACTTACATTATGAGCCGTTGTTTCACTTTTCACTTCAGATTTGGTAGATAATTAATTAGAAGATGTGAGGTCACCACCTTCAGGAGAGCTAATGTTGATCCAGCTTCCTGTCCGACGGCTTAAATACTTTTAATTATTATACGTCACAATCCCAAATATGGAGAGAGCACACGATTTTAAAACTGTTTACTCCGCTAAACTTCCTAACAACAGATGCAATTGCACATACTATAGAAATATCTTGGGTTTGCTTGTTAGATTTATTTAATTAATAACAAAGAAACGTACTTCTTATGTATTTTAAATTATACTAGTTTTAACCTTTCACTCGAATTCGATTAGGTACTGTCATTACTGTAAATATGCCTTTATACACTGATGTTGACATACGAGTACTAAAAAGATAAAAAAATCAATGGACAAACATACATTGTTATTTTTTATAGATATATTAGAGGTAAAACTGTTCAGAGATGGTGAATCTTTTTCTTCGTCTTATCTGCATACTGTTGTCATTAAAATGTTAGGTGGTAAGTGGTTTGGCATATAATGTATGGATATCCAAGTCAGGCAAACGGAATGATGATGATCTGCTAAATTTTAGTCTTGAGCCAAGGGTTCGAAATCTCTGCTCTACATAGTTTAACGCTTGGTTTTGAATTTCATCTTACCTTTTATGTTGGGAAATGTCTACATCAATAAAACAATCTATTTTGAACTCTATTAACCAATAAATAAATAAATTATTTAATATAAATAGCTGAAAATACCACCAGAATTCATTCCAGTTTTGAAGCCTGAACGGGGAAGCCTAGCGAGATTGTTCCAGTATGTCGGTAAGTGCTCAGAATTTTATGTATTTAAATTATTTTATGTATGTAGTAATATCGTTATTATCTTTAGGTAACTTATAGCAACATATTAGTTATTTTAGTAGGTATATTAGCACTTTATTCCCACTTACATCTTTCTCTTTTCAGGATACGGAAGATCTATTCAATTTTGTGTCAGTGGAGCAGCCGGCCGCTGTTCAAAGACCAGGACAAAAATCCCTGGGACTTGTTCCACCTGCCCGCAAGAGAGCAAGAACAGAACCAACAATATATTCATACATAAAGAAACCAGTGACACGGGGTACAAAAATAATTAAAATTGAAATTTACGACGCTGATAATATGCCAAGATCTGAAAATTCTATGTGTAATTGTGAAGCTGAGGTGTGCGCTCAACATGTGGTTAAGACTGTGTTATTTGATGACATATACAGCAGTGCCAAACAAATTATAAGCAAAATTCAAGACGAAATAGAAAATACATCATAGAAATCTGTGTATCGTACATAACTATTCATATTGTTACTATTAATTTATGCAACAGGCAAAAATTATGTTATAATAAGGAGCTTTTATATCAGAGCTAGGTAACTGTAAATACAATAATAATAAATATAACTTGTTTTTCATATTAGATAACTATGTACTTATGAAGTATAAAAAAATATATATCTATTAAATAAAAAATGGTTTTATTGTTAATACCCTGGTAAATAATATTTTGCTTTAAATTCAAATATGGAAAACTAACACATAAGTATCAATAATGATATGCCTGGCCATGGATGGAATCGAACCTAGAACCTCATGATTGACATTTCCACTTTTGCATTTGCGTCAGCTTGATCAAAGAGACTGTTTAAAAGATAATATGATAACTTTATCAACAATGCATGTCAGGCGTCATGCAGTCGCCGGTATCAGATAGCATGACAGATATGGTAATGAATTAAATAGTTTCACTAATCAGATGACGTAACTAAGTCAAGTTGTTTCTTGTCTGATCGTGTTTGCCAGCCCATATTCCAGGAGTTAATTCAGTTGTAATCATCACATAAGCGTCTTAATACTCATAATATTGTCTTGATTCCTATCTGCCAGACATTGACAGCACGATGCTCAAGCGCAGTACAACTAACTAATTCTTAGATACATATGACACCGGCTTCTGCCTTACTAAGAACACCAAGTGGTTGGCCCAACAGACCGCATGACAACCATACGTAGTGGAGGCAACTTGGAATCGCTCTCATTTAGTTTAAAAATCGAAACAAACACATATCTTAATAATTTATCAATAACTAATAAGAAGATTGAAGATTCCGCTAATTTGAACAGCTAATTATAATTTACTTATTATTTATTATTTCTAATCAAGAAGAAGAACTATTCAATAAACATTAACCTATTTGAATAGAACAATGTAATTTGAATAGGTAGTCCATTTAGATAAGACAATCTATTCAAGAACAAAAAAAAAAAAAGAAGAATCTATTTGAATAGATAATTTCCGATGAATTAAACAGTATATTAGAATAGACCATCTATTCAAAAAAAACAATATTACTTCTATTTGAATAGACTTTTTTACCTATTTGAATAGATATAATTGAGGTGACCATCTATTCAAGAACAAGATATATATTTTTTATCTATTTGAATAGATAAGTTCGATGAATTAAACAATATATTAGAATAGACCATCTATTCAAAAAAACCATAATTAATTCTATTTGAATAGACATTTTTATCTATTTGAATAGATATAATTGGGGTGTCTGGATCTCATGTGATCCAGATGCCCCAATTATATACTACTAACATGGAGTAAAATACAAAAATTAAGTAGTGCAAAGACAAATTGCGCTGCGGCCCACCAGAGGTCTTACTCTGACGTGTCAATAGTACCAGCCAGTAACTGTCCCACTGCAGTGCCTGCCTCTTCACATACAGAGAACGCATGAGCATTCTCTGTATGATTTCACATGAGCACTTATTTTCACTATAAGTTACCCTTAGCTGATAAAACTTTCGTTAGTTTCTAAGACGCCACAGGAAAAACGGTCACATTTTTTTATTGATAACTTGTGTGTAGTTACCACAGCATATTACAAACTCACATAGGTACACAAACACCCAGAGCCGGAAATAATATCTGTAGGTCGTAAAAATATTTGTGTATGTTATATTGTTTAATTTTATACCGTGCGGGAATCGAACCCGCGACACGCAGCGAAGCAGTCAGTCGCTCACTGCCAGTTTCCAAGGTCTCAATTATCAGGCTGTTAACGTAATCGACGATTAATCGCCTGTTAATTCTACTTTCAGTTTCTCAACACCCAAATGTGACAAGCGCTCAACAATTTGTCACATTTGAGAAAAATCTCGAATTAACCACATGTAGTTTAAGCAAACCCAATTTCTGAGAACCATTTTCAATGTTAATCTCTTGTCAGCGAGCATAATTTATAATTGTTGGAAATTGGTCGATTATTCGCAGATTAAAATTAATATTATGATTTTGAAGGCTTATATTACGATAAAAAGGCGTCACCCATCCATAAACAAGCGAAACAAAAAAAAGTGGTCGCCCATCCCAAGACTGACCTTGGTAAGTGTTGCTTACCCTGGCGCGGTCACCACCCCAGCCGCTTCAAGTTAAACACAAACCTATCCATAAAAAAACTGACCTTATAATTACTAAGTGCAGGGTACAATCAACACTCACCCTGGGGATCGAACCTTCCTCACACGCATTAGCGTGAGGAAGGTTCAATTCCCAGGTCAGTAAAAGTTTTATTTTTTTATTTACATAAATACAAAATAAATATTTTTGATAACTGTGTCAAGTTTTATAATGTAATTAATTTAAAAAGTTTGTAATACCTATCCAATTTTTTTTTAAATCTTTGTACATAATTAAATAATTGATCTAAATTAACTTAATAATATGTTTTATAACTCAACCCATACCATAGTTTTCGCCGACCCTTATTATCTTTTCAGCGTAATATAAGCCTTTAAAATCATAATATTCATTTTAATCTGCGAATAATCGACCAATTTCCAACAATTATAAATTAGGCTCGTTGATAAGAGATTAACATTTAAAAAGGTTCTCAAAAACCCAAAACTGGTCTAACATGTGGTTAATACGAGATTTTTGTCAATTGTGACATATTGTTAAACGCTTGTCACATTTGGGACTTGAGAAACTGAAAGTAGAAGTAACAGGCGATTAATCCTCGATTACGTTAACAGCCCTATAATTGAGAGCTGGGAAACTGGCAGTAAGAGGAACAATAGCGAGCAAAGAATTAAAAATACAAAGAAGAAAATTTCATAAAACAAATTGCCGGCCCGTAACACATATAACAGAACAAAATCTTAATAAACTTAAAAAAAATATAATTTACTAGGTACCTAGTCTATACCATAGTTACCAATATTATAAAGAGGAAAGGTTTTTTTGTTTGTTTGTACCGAATAGGCTCTAAAACTACTGGACCGATTTCAAAAAAAATTCACCGTTGGGGAGCTGCTCTATCCCCGGGTGACACAGGCTACTTTTTATCCCTGTATTCCCACGGGAACGGGAACTACGCGGGTGAAACCGCGAGGCGTCCTCTAGTTACTGATAAAAACAGTGTTCATCTTACTCAAGTTGATGAAGACTGATTTACAAGTAGTTAGCTTATAAAGCTGTGTTAAGTATTCTTCATTAGAATTAAGACAAACTCTGTTAGTTTTTTAACCGACTTACCAAAAGGGAGGAAGTTATATGTTCGACTTCATGTATGTTTTTTATTTTCTGTGTATGTTCACATATATCCGTCAATTTTGGACCGATTTTGAAATTGAAATTTTGAAAATTTTTGTTTGAAAGAGTATGTTTTGAAATTGGTCCCATTTTAATTTGTTGAAGATTGATGAACAACTTCGGAGATATACAACAGAACTCTTCATTAAATAACGGCATATCTCTCAGGAATGCTGCAATCGCATGTCTGTTTATTGTTTAAACCATTTCATAACATAACATCACACCAGTACGCTCTAAAGGGGTACGCAGATCCCTCATTTCACCGGTTTTGTTAAATTTTCATGATATTCGGGTAATCTATTCTGGCGTTATAGGTGCCTACCTTACTAAACAACTTGCCTACTACGTAACGTTAAAGGCAAAAATTAAAAACTTTTTTGCAAAAAATACTACCGACTTCCAAATAAAAACTACAGAGTGAAAAATAACTTATATTACTTACTTAATAACTAAAATTTTGGAAGTCGGTGTCCATAACGCAAAAAAATTTTACCTACGATAGACAACGACTTACAAAAATTAAAGTTATTTTTAGTAGTTATTTTTCACAAAGTGTTTTATTTGGAAGTCGGTAGTATTTTTTTGCAAAAAAGTTCTTTTTTGTTTCTGAAAATTGTTTTAATTGCATTTTCAAAAAGCCAGAGAGGTTTGCTAATTTGTTGATTTTAATTATGAAAAGTTATAATTAGGTTTAAGACCAATTCTAATAGTTTTTTTTTTGTTCTGGATGGTTTCAATGTTTATGTTCAGAAAGCCAGGGAGGTTTACGATTGCAATTTTTCTTGATTTTTTTAATTGAAAATTTAAGTTTGGTTCTGGCACTTTGGTTTTATTAGATATCAAAATTTATATTCAATATTCTTCAGTTTTAAAAGTGTTGCGTGGACGGACGTTTCTGCCAGATTTTTTTTTTAAATTTCATTGAATATTTCTAAGTTAAAAAGCAGTAAATGGTAACTAGAAGCTGGTAACGCATTATCACTAAGTAAGAAAGACATTTAATTAATTACTAAGTAAAAAAGGCGTAACTAGCCAGAAACGCTGGCCCAGCTGGTCCAGGGGGCAACGAGGGTGCCAGATGTTGATTCGCACACAGCCAATTGCTTGGACCTTCTGCTGACAACATATCCAGACCAAACTTGTTTGCCTCCCTTTTTGCGGAATTTACGCTTCTGAATTCTAATGGCGCGCAGCCTCCTCCTTCTCCTGATGGATGTGTGACGAGTATGTCGGACATTCACATCCATCAAAAAGACGTCCGTAGGGAGCTGCGTAGCCTTGATGTGAACAAAGCGAGTGGCCCCAACGGGATACCAGCAATTGTCCTTAAAACCTGTGCACCTGAATTGTCTCCGATCTTGACACGCCTATATCGCCTGCCGATAGAGACTGGAAAAGTGCCGAAGGTTTGGAAGCAGGCCAACGTACAGCCCGTGCCCAAGACGGGCAGTCGAGCTGACCCGGCCAACTACAGACCCATATCTGTAACGTCCATCCTCTGTAAGAGTATGGAACGTGTGCTCAAAGCTCCTGGCAAACCTAGAAGCGAACGCCAATACGGCTTCCGCCGAAATCGGTCCACTGGGGATCTTTTAGCGTATGCCATTCACATCTGGAGTGAGGCCATCGAGAGACACGGGGAAGCGCTAGCCGTCTCCCTCGACATCTCGAAGGCTTTCGACAGGGTCTGGCACGAAAGCCTCATTGGTAAGCTTCCTTCCTTCGGTCTGCCTAGTGGTCTGTGTGATTGGATTGCGGACTTCCTGAGGGATCGATCCATCCGAGTTGTTGTCGACGGCTGCTCGTCCGGTCAGTTAGATATCAACGCCGGAGTCCCTCAGGGGTCAGTGCTCTCGGCAACATTATTCTTGCTGCATATTAATGATCTGCTAAAACCCGGAACCTTTGGGTACGCAGATGACAGCACTGTTGCTGAGAGATACGTGTCCGGCGCACGGGCTACTGGGCCTCAGATTCAGTCTCTCCGGGAGGCCATGGTTGAACGCTTGAACCTGTCCTTGAAGGTGGTCTCCGAATGGGGTAATGCCAATCTGGTCAGCTTCAATGCTGCTAAGACCCAGGCGTGTCTTTTTTCCGCTAAAAAGAGCCAATTCCACCCGGCTCCTTCTTTCCGTGGTGTAACCGTGCCGTTAACGGACCACCTCGAACTTCTTGGTGTTACGTTGACATCGACCCTCAACTTCGGCCCTTAACATCAGGCGAGATGGTGGTCAAACGCGAGCCTACAGATTATTAAAAAAAAAACGTCTTTTCTTTGTAGTATCACGTATTATATTATATATTTTTTACTAAAAAGAAAAGGAAAATATGATTTATTTAATACATAAAGTTTATTTTATGAAAATCTAAATATAACGTAGTGGCACCAATGATCGACACTTTTAGTACATAGTGGGCTTCTTTATAAAATAAAAGCCATTTAGTCATCTTTAAACCAAAAGTAACGATTGAGTATTGTAAGGTATATTGTAAAGATAAGAATAGGGTGTATTATTTTTATTAACTATACAAAGACTAGAAAAAAATCCAATAAAAGAAAAATTTGTATAAATCTCCAATCATCGACACTGAATCTCCAATAATCAACACCCAGTTATCGACAGTTACCAGTTACCGACATCCAGTTATCGACTATTATCCGTAATGTGCCAGCTCACCACCATGAAAACTTAGTCGGTAATTAACTAAAATTAACTATTCAAGAAGATTCAAGTTTGCTTAAAAGCAAATTCTTCAAGGCAGAGTCTATAGAATCAAGGTCTACTTGATTGTTTGTATTTGTTATTTTCTTTCTGGTTCTATCTCTTCGTCATCTTCTAAAATATAAATAATATCACTTTCAGCGTATAAAATCTCCACATCTGACACTTATGAAGTCAAAGCTTCTTGAACTGTATTATTTGCTTTCTTAATCTTACTTTTATTTTTCTTTTAATATATTTTTTCCTCTTCTCTGTCTTGCTCTTTCTTCTTTTTCTTGCTGTTTTTTTATTTTTCTCATTTTGTTGTTCTCGTGATATTCTTTCCAAGCTTAACTTGTTACTGTTGGTGGATTTTATTCTCGTTTCGTTCTCTTTTTATTAGTAACCAAATTTTCCGGCCAAAATAAACTCCTCTTGAAAGGAGATGGAACTGATTGTTCCATCTCCTTTCAAGAGGAGTTTATTTTGGCCGGAAAATTTCGATTATTCCCAAAACATTTTCCAAAGACTTATTTTGTGGTGTTGTGTACCTACTGCAGTTCCATGGTACTAATGGATATGGTATAATAGGTTGTTGAATTAGGCTATTAATTCCTATTACTATAAGGAAACCAGAAGAAGATGAAGGTTTGGGTGGTAGACGTGCTTGGATCGATTATTGTATTAACTGTGCCGTTATGATTAGGTTGTGGCATTTGGGGATCTCCTGTTACTTCAGGTGTACCGATCGGTGAAGTAATTTCCGGTATTAAAACAGGTTGGTTAATATTAGTCTTGGTGATATTGATAGGTTGTTCCATTAGAGGATCTTTAGATAAATCGGTCGGTGATACCTCGCCTCAATGTGTTCATGCTCATGTGTGTTACAGGCGTTGTAGGAGCATCCAACGAATTTGAATGATATAACGTGTCTTCTAATCGTATTGGTTTAAGTCGTGGTTTCTTTTTCGGTATGTCTAAATTCACAGATACCTATCGATATAATGGTCCTACAAATGGAAAAAGGACCCCGCTCGGAACCCGTTTTGGATGCAATCTTTTGTTATATTTGTGAGAGCTTTTTGCAGCACTGTGGCAAAGTCATCTTTCCGAAGAATTGTGGCAAGGTTCTTCACTTTCCGTTGTCACGGCTTTTTTTCCCAATGACATTTAGTCCATCGGTTGCAGAATATGCGTAATATTTGGGTATGAAATTACGACTTCAATACCATTTCACGAGAAAAAATTGATAAATGAAGCGTTTGGTGTGATTTGTGACAAAGCACAAAGAATAAGACTGTATGGTCTTTTCCCCAAATTTTTATCATGGAGCGTAAGTAATAGTAGGTACTCCGAAATGTTTCGCAGGAATTGCAATTTATTCGCCATTTTTTACAGCCTCAACGGCTTTTTCTAAATGGTCGGGGGTATAGGTAATTGTTTCTCGGAGCCATCTGTTATAACCAATTATCGACACATATTATTACCCAATGGTCGACACTGTCGATTACTGGTAGCTGGACTTTGATTAATCTTTTTCAAATATCTACCAAATACGCAAAACAAAAAGAACTATATTCGCTTGTCAAATGAAATATTTTTCAAAAAATTATTATCGACACGTGTCGATGATTGGAAAAGTCAGTTTGTGAAAACCAGTGATCGACACCTACTATTTACTATTATCAAAATAACCTTAAACTTTCGTTATAACAATAATCGATCCTATAGTTATTATAATAACCCGTGAAAAACATCAAATTCGAGTAAATCTCATTACATTAGGATAATTAACAAAAAAGTGGATTCACTTCCTTAAGGATTTCTCTAAGAAATGCCGATATTTTCACGATCTCTAGCCGCACTCAGTTCTCACGTTCTCAATTTTGTTTGAAAATGGCGGATTTCGCTCAAATGTCAATGGGAGCCAGTCAAAAGTGTGCTGCACGGCTGATAATCTTCATAGAATAAAACACTCGCCGTAGCGCCATTTTGTTTTGATGATGTATGACGTTTCTGCTTGGCTGTGATTGGCTGTCGCAGGCGCCGGTCGGCCGCCATTTCTTTTTGTATAATTTGAATTTTGACATGACATTTATCTCTATAGTCTGTGATTACAGGTACTATATCGATCATAATATTTTGAAATATTTGACTGAAGCATACTGAAACCAATTACATTTATTTGTGTTTGTGACCACGGAGCTGCTTTTCATTCTGCATCTGCTATATGAACTTATGAAGCCTGAAAGCAGACACAACCCGTGACCAATTACTTGCAAATCAAGGACCAGGTTAGTTTTATTCAGTTAACTTTTCCATCCTAGTGATCCATATGTTCAGAAACATTTGAACTCTGCCTAAGACGACCCACTGACCAACATTTGCGAATGTTCATCACTAAGGGTAAAATTGCTGGTATTAATAAACTGGCTCAGCGGTGGGCATGTTGTTTAAGGAACTTGCGTCGCAAAGATTTACAACAACCAATGTTTTTAACCATATTTACATATATACTGTAAAACTTTATGGCACTTTGAAATTATAATTTGGTTCAAATTGTTTAATAATTTCAGATGGCACAGTCACAATAAGCGGAGTCAATCTGAGTATTGTATATGACCCGTCACACCTTATAAAGGGAATAAGAAACAACTTTTTGAACACAAATATGAAAATGAATGGCAAGATATAGTAGATGTGTATGAAACGGATTGCCATCATGCAGAAGCCAGACTTCTGTAGAAATTTAATGACCAGCAAGTAATTCCTGAAAAGATTAAAAAGATGAAGGTTGGTTTCAAATTTAGCTAGCTATTTATATTCTGCTATAGTGACCGTCAGATTATATTATGACAGATTTTATTAATACTTTTTATTTTTCAGATAACTATTGTGTAAAGGTCTTCAGCAAAACTGTATCTGCAGCCTTGTCATATACAGCAAAATTTTGTAAGTACCTAACATTATATGAAAATAAATGTTTTGCATAGTTTTATTAAGTATAGGTGCCTGCGTGGTAGAAGGTAGACATATGGCGTTACTTCAGGTTTAATAGAACTACATACATACATAAATTCACACCTTTTTCCCATGTGGGTATGCAGAAACTACAAAGCGTCACCTGCTCTATCTGTACATACGTAAGGTCTATCCACACATATCAGGGCCGTGCCCGGGACATGACAGGGCTGGGCCCAGACATTGAAGCTCCGTCACTGGCCCTTGCATAGACGTGTGTGAACGAGTTCATATAAAATATACGCACTGATTGTTTTTTGAGTCCCTGACGGGGCACGGTCTGTCCATGTCCCGGGCACAGCCTTGATATGTGTGGATAGACCTTTATATTGCTTCACTCAGGTTCATACATAGATGTATGAACATTAAATCATAATAAGAGAAATCATTCCATAATACATACATTGTTTTCATATAACTCTAGAGCCTAAATATGAGGGCAGGGTGGAGTGGGCGGTTTGGTTTATAATATTAAACATAACATCTTTTTTTTTCAGCTCATTATGCAGATGGAAGAACTGTCAGTAGCACATTTCAAAATACAGCAGAGACAGTTTTATTTTTTACCGACTATTTGACAGTGTCAATGGAGCAGCAACCTTATCAAAAAGAAGCAAGGGAAAAATCCTGAGAACAGCAGTGGTAGAAAAATCAACACCACCAGCTTTGGAAAGAGGCAGTTAGTAAATTGGAAAAAATATGTTATGTTGATTCCAATGGAAAGGAAAAATCTGTGCCCTCTAGTAAATTTTATTATAACATTAAAAAGTTACATGATGGTGCTGTGGCAGATATTTAAAAGCAATAATATAAAAATAATCAGACCCAGATAATTTAATTCTGATCCTATAGAAAACTTTTTTGGTCAAGTAAGGGCATATAATTACCATAATAATGACCCAAGCTGCCACAGCTTCAATTGCACCTTCAATTAATTATTGATAACCAGAATCATAAAGTTCCACAACCAAATGTTTAATTATGAGAATGACCTGGCAGACCAAGTAATAAATTTACAGTCATTGTTTACTGAAGAATTCAAAGGAAATGTCGAGCCAGGTCATTCAAGTACAGGTCAAAATATTGAAATGATTGTGGAGCAGGCTCTCCGAGAACGATTGGATGTCCACTCGCGAGCCTACACTGCTGGTTGGGTAGTATGGAATATTTTTGATAAATTTAAATGTAATTCTTGTAAAACTATCCTAACGAGTAATTATAGTATCCACGACTGGATAAACTAATGGGAATATACGGCAGCAAAAAAAAAGCCTAAACTACCCATCTGAAGGTGCAGTGCGGTGTTTTGGTACAGTAATAACTGAAACAAATGCTTACTTGGAACACAATGCCCATAAAAACAATGTAGCATCAAATGTAAATGATGTTATTGTTTCCAAGTATTCATTTGATTTTATTGAATGTACCGAACAAAAGACAATTGTCTTAAATCATTTAATTTCCTTAGTTGTGAGGTTTACAATAATGAATTGGTGCAATATGATTAATAGAATTTTACAGGGCATATTCGAAGGGTACACAACCGTAATTTGCCTGCGATGCAAAAAAAGCATTCGAAAAATTAAAAAATATATCATTTAATAAATAATTCTTTGTTTTAATTACTTAACCGCAAAATTAATTCCAGTAAATTAATAAGTTTGCTCCACTTTGGGGCAGCAATAGCAATAATAAAAATAAATTGAGAACCTCCTCCTTTTTTGAAGTCGGTTAATAAGCACGGCGTCTCAGGCTGTATCCGTTTTATTCCTTCGCCATTGTCTATGTAAAGCAAAAAAAAAAAGGAAACGTCATGTATCATTAAAACAGAATGATGAGAATTTTGTTCTAGAGTTGGCAGTCTGATACGTAGTATCTCTAAGTAGTCTGTGATGTGCTGTATAGGGCACAATGTTTGCTTATTAAGAAATCGGTCGCCTACTCTTATTTTATGGAATCAAAAAAAAAAGTGTCGGTTATTGGTTCTTGTCGATCATTGGCGCCACTACGTTATATAACGTTAGGTCTAACTTTTGCCCTACATAAATAATAATATTTATTTTTCCTTCCGTGCAGCGAATTTTTTAGTTTAAAATAATCAAATCAATTTTTTCTCCGTTTCAAACTTGAGGTTTTTTCGTTATGACGGCAGAGTAGTCCTCCATCGCGATCGGTCTTGAGATTCACGCTTCACCTCGCTCCACGTCATAGGTACCTACCGATGCTCGCTGCTTCTGCCAACACGTTGCGACGCCAGGTTTGACGGGGACGGCCACGTTTTTTTTGCCTTGGGGATTCCAATCCAGCGCTTGCTTCGGTATATGACCAGAATCCCTTCGCAGCGTGTGGCCAATCCAACTCCACTTGCGACGCTTGATTTGGCGGTCGATCGGGCTCTCGTGGCATTGCTCCAACAGGTCTACGTAGGTGATGGTCTCGGGCCAGTAAATTCCGAGTATGCGACGAAGACAGCGGTTGACGACGACTTGGATCTGGCGTGAGATGTTTTTAGTACAAAATGCTTTCACACAGTTTGTCGAATCTAGATCATCAGAGTTATATCGCAAAGACATAAATAACCTTGCTATTAGATGGCAGAAATTTATAGATAACAATGGTAATTATTTTGATTAAATAAATAGGATAAATTAAAAAAAAAAAACAATTTTTCTGTACAAATCGGCAATTTCATAGTTTAACCCCTATTAAGTAGATATCCTCCGCCACAGCCGCCACACTGTGGCGACGCCTGGGGGAGGCCTATGTCCAGCAGTGGACGTCTTTCGGCTGAAATGATGAATGATGATGAAGTATCCTCCGACTGCACGATTTTCTTCTTATTTACTCTTTGTAGTCGGGTTTTTTGATTTTATTAACTTATCTTATTTTTGTCTTTGTCAATGTTAAGGGCGCAGATAGCATTGTATAACTGCCTCTTTCACTCGCTTACGTTTATCGCATCGTCATATATCGCTTACTTATACTCAATAACAAACTATTTCTTGCGCAATTCTTCGCGAAGCCAACTTCAGAGACAAAAAGATTCGATGTGACTAGGTACCTACTATAGGTCTGCTGTGCAGTCGTAGGATACTTAAGTTTAACATTCGCGAGCTGGCTGACCAAAACTATAAATATCCTCCGACTGCACAGCATGATTTTCTTCTTGTTTACATCTTTGCTAGTTACCTAAATTTTTTTTCGAACGACATTTATTAGGGCGAGTTTCTGAAGTCGACGTCACATCTCAAATCAGCTGACAATTTGTCACAAATTAACCAGCCGTCAGTTGTCAGTGAGTTTCTCAACTCTGCATCATCGAGAAATTACGTAATCGCTTGTTACATTTAATAATTTATTTCGGTTGGCTACCCTAGCTAGTATTCATTCAATTCCTTCACTACTATAACGTAATAGTATTTTATCTTGAGCGGCTGGGTTGGTGTAGCCCGCAAGTTAAGCAAACCTTACCAGGAACGATTTTTGGATGGGTAACCACGTTTTTTTTTTGGTTTGCTTTTTTTTGGATAGGTGACCCCACACAGGTTAAGCAACACTTACCAAGGTTTTTTTTGGATGGGTGACCGCTTTTTTTGGTTCGTTTGTTTTGGATGGCTGACCCCGCCAGGGTAAGCAACACTTACCAAAGTCAGTGTTTGGATGGTTGACCACTTTTTTTGGGTTCGCTTGTTTTTGGATGGGTGACCATGCCAGGGTAAGCAACACTTACCAAGGTCAGTGTTTGGATGGGTGACCACTTTTTTTGGGTTCGCTTGTTTTTGGTTGGGTGACCTTGGTAATGTTAATTAATAATTAAATTTTTGTGGTGATGGTCACCCATCCAAACACTGACCTTGGTTAGTGTTGCTTACCCTGGCGGAGTCACCTATCCATAAACAAGCGATCCAAAAAAAAAGTGGTCACCCATCCCAAGACTGACCTTGGCAAGTGTTGCTTACCCTAGCGCGGTCACCACACCAGCCGCTTCAAGCTAAACACAAATCTATCCAGAAACTGACCTCGATAAGTACTAAGTACAGGGTACAGTTAAAATTAATGCGCGTGAGGAAGGTTCGATTCCCAGGTCAGTAATTTATTTTATTTTATTTTTATTTACCTAAATACAAAATAACTATTTTTGATAATTGTGTCAAGTTTTTATAATGTAATTTATTTAAAAAGTTTGTAACATCCTATTTTTTTTAAATCTTGCTAATTAATAATTGATCTAAATTAACATTTTTTATAACTCAACCCATACCACAGTTTTCGACGACCCCTATTATCTTTTTTTATCGTAATATAAGCCTTTAAAATCATAATATTAATTTTAATCTGCGAATAATCGACCAATTTCCAACAATTATAAATTAGGCTCGTTGACAAGAGATTAACATTGAAAATGGTTCTCAGAAACCCAAAACTGCTGTAACATGTGGTTAATTCGAGATTTTTCTGAAATGTGACAAATTGTTAAACGCTTGTCACAGTTGGGTGTTGAGAAACTGAAAGTAGAATTAACAGGCGATTAATCGTCGATTACGTTAACAGCCCAATAATTGAGACGTGGGAAACTGGCAGTTAAGTGGTATAGTCCTCGCCAAACTTCGATTAAACTTTGATTTTATTTACAACTTTTTAGATAGGTATATGTACCTACTCTTTTTTTTTCGAATGACTTTTAAACATAAAAGTGGTATATATCTTTGTAATCACCTCTAAGAACCTTTTATTTTGATACTTCACTCGATGGGTTTCGAAGAAAAAACAAATTGCAACCCCTAAAATATGGCGCCCAAAATCCGCCATGTTTCTTTTTTTTAACGGCACTTATCTAATAACACTTGGGCGGCCAAGACCTATCTAACGATGTCTTAGTTATAAAAACCGTCAAGTGGTTTAAAAGATAGGAGTTGATAAAGAATATTACATACATACAAGATACGCGCGAAAAACATAACCCTTTCCTTGCAGCCGGGTAAAAAATTTTAGTTTGTGAGGTTGTAGGGGGTAATCTCTGGATCTACTGAACAGATTTAGATGGAATTTGGCATGGAGATAGTTTGAGACCCTGGGAAAAACATAGGATAGTTTGTATTTCCTTGGGATGATAAAACACTTTTTAGGCGTACGAAGCCGCGGGCAGAAGCTAGTTAAAAATAAAACTGCCCAATGATATGTTCATATTTTATTACATCCTAACTATGAATATGTCTCACATATATATACCTATTACACTGTGTGTAGGTACTCATTACTAAAAAGATATTTATATAAATTATCATATCACCGCAGAGATAGTTGCCTTATTTTAGTTTTACAACAGAATCTTATCACTTGACCACCAGCTTATCTGTATATGGATTTTGTTATACATTAATTAGGTACCCTTATATATTACTGCGCAAAGGTTAGTCAACACTCACTGTGTCCCATGATATCACTCATTATTTATTTGGCCAGTATATAGTGACCTGGACCGATCTGACGTTTGCCTCATATAATTCCTGGTGGGTAGTTATGCACATAGGGTAACAGAGTAGAAACCGCGTGTATCAGCCCTCACACTGAGTAGGTCTTCAAGGCAACAGAGACCTAGCTAAGTCAGTCAGTCTATGACATGTATAGTTCTCGCCAAACTTATTGGCCGCCCTGAAGTTGGCTACAATGGCTGCGCAGTAGGAAATCTCATACAAAAACAGCACCGTTTCGTGCCTCCCGCATCCGGTAAACCAACTTCAGGGCGGCCATTAAGTTTGGCAAGAGCTATAACTACTGAAATTAAATACTAAACCCAAATTATAATTATCCCAATTTAATATTACTTTTAAACATAACAAGGTGATGGGATGGCAAAGCCTAAGGCTAGCCATGACTAAAGGACAGTATAGTTCTCGCCAAACATCTTGGCGGCCCTGAAGTTGGCTACAATTGCGCAGTAGTAAATCTCAAACAAAAACAGCACCGTTTTGTGCCTTGTGCATCGGAAAGCCAACATCAGGGCGGTCCAGAAGGTTGGCGAGAACTATAAAAGTGTACATACTGCCCAGACAGAAGTATTTTGCAAAGTTTCTGGTCTGTGCGTTGTGCGCAATCAGTAGTTAATTTGACAGAAATAGGAGAAGGTTGGCCATGATAGATAAATTTTTTGTTTCATAAATTTTATTTTCAAAATCCACTCTGCATTGTCAGTGTTAATCTTATGCCCCTCTGAGCTAATTTGGTCAGTAACTTAAATAAAATGAGGTATAAATAGTTTTAAGACATTACAAGCAAAATAAATGATAAAATTAAGTTATAATTTAAGTATATAAAAATAATCTGAAGAAAAATAAGTATATAAGTACTTAGTAAAATAAACAAAACATAATATAAATATCACATTTGGAAATAACAATTAGCTCAAAATTGATTTCTATTTAATTTATATCAGAATTATGTACAGTTTACATTGCTTAAGTTATTTTATATTTACTATATAAAAAAACTATTAGTTGTTGTACTTGATTAATATTCTATTTATTTCTTGTACTTCATGCTGAACAGATGTAAGGTGAACCGCATGTCAGTGGTAACACTTGAACTAGGAAAACAGCCTTCACTGTTAGTGCCTTATCATACGCCCCAGTCTCCAGGTACCCGGCAGCGAATGTATAGCCATGTACGCTGGTACGTGTGAAAGCTTATGTACATGGCTATGCACTTCACCGCTGGGTACCCAGCACCAGCTACCAGGCAACCGAAGCGTAAAAAAGGCGCTTAGGCAATGTAAACATTAGATTGTTATCACGGACTACACAGCTTTGTGCTGTTGGTTGTATCTAATGTCTAGTGGTCACTGACTATTCAGCTAGAAAGTTCCTGTTGCTATCACCTTGTTTATTTATTTCACCTTAAGAAAATACTTATTACTTAAACCTTACATCATTTCCTTTTTTCTATTTGAAATTTGTCTATAGTTTGGCAGGTAGCAGTTCATTTAATTTATATTGTTTTCTTAAAAAGTCTGGATCATAAAGGTAACTAGGTAAAAAAGATTGTAAGAAAAGATGTGTAATCATTCCTGTGATACCCCACACTCTGTGCTTGCCACCATTGAACACTGGTATAGGTATATTCTTGTACATATAGCAGGCATGATTTTCTGGAGCACAGAACACTTTCATAGGAATAGTGAATACATCAGCTACTTCAGCTTCATTTGGATTCAACTTCGCAAGGTCGAAGTTCTTTAACTCGCCAACAACGGGTGTGATCATTATACTTCCGTCTCGACCCAGGACTTCGCTCATTTTGGTCCAAATTTCTATATCTTTGGCGGGAATGCCTATCTCTTCTTCTGTCTCGCGAAGGGCTGCGTCATACACGCTTTCATTCTTATCAATTTTACCACCAGGAAATGACACCTGACCACTGTGAGAATTCAATTTGGTTGACCTTAAGGTATATAAAATACATACTTCGCCTCTATCGACACATATGGGAACTAAAACAGAAGCCCTGCTTTTCGCTTGACCACCTCTTAAATTAAACGATGGCAGTTCACTTAAATTAGCTATACACTTCTCTTTAGCCGCACTGGACAGCAGAGCTCCAGGATTTAGACACATGATTACTTTGTAAAGGTTATGAGCGGGCACGGGCTTCATTCACAAATTATATTTTCACTAAGTGTAAAGTCCAACACAACAAACGACGAAGACGAAACCTTGAACACTTCTTGTTTTCATGCAATTTGTTAATTTTGTACCTGATTACATTTACCAAGTTTTCACAGAGAAAACTGACAGTTGACTGATAGTAAGTAAATGTCAGATTTTGATTTGTCTTATCAGATCAGCTGGTCAGTAGAATAAAGGTGGAAACAGATTATTGAAACCCCACGCGACCCCACGCCACCCGACGTGTCGACACCCGACGCGCACCGTGCACATATACAACACCCCACATGATGCTACAACACGTTCGCTAATGTCATAGCCAGTATTGCCAGGTCTCGTTTTTGTTTTATCTCAAGTCTGATCTAAATGTACCCTATACTCCATTTGCGATAACATTAGACGTTTAAATTAGCCCATTTTACAGCTCATTCAACCGATTTTAACTTCTATTGCGTTTGTGATACGACAAATGATAGCTGCAGTAAACAGTTGGTTTTGGTAACAGGTTTATGCTTTTTATGTCATCCTTATGTTTACAGGATAGAACCCAAAATCGGTTGAACGGACTGTAAAAAGATTTGGAAACATGTCTTGATTTTAAGTTATATAAAAAATAAAAATAAAATATTAATTTGCTTTCCCTCTCCGTTCTATATATATTTGATACATTTCATGCAAGATAATACATAAGACGAGACATTATAATCTATAATATAAATACAGACCAGTTTTACTATAACAATAATAGAAACCATAACAACTGGTTATTTTGGGATTTACGTCATTGAGACTATGATAGGCGTATCGAAAAAGAAGTTTTAAGAAATTGCGGGCTCAAGGGTAATATTTAAACTTAAGTCCATATCATTGCAAATTTGACTCAAAAAGTTACTAATTTCTATTATAGCATAAACATAAAAATTACCCTCACCGATTTTGTACCCTAAAAATGACCGTGCTGATGAAACTTTACTCTAAATTAGGGTAAATTTCCCTTTGTTGGCACCACTCGACTGACTGACGCGTGGGATCGGGTGTTAATAGAGACACACTGTGTCGAAACGTCGGGTGGCGTGTGTTCCCCCACTCCCGGCAACACGCTGATCCAAACCGACTGCGTGTTGACACGTGGGAATGCGTGTGATCGCATGGCGTGTTGACTATGTGTCTCTGACCATACTAAATGTATGGGTTTGATTAGTACTTCAATGCGTCAGAAGGCGTCGGGTGGCGTGGCGTCGGGTGGGGTTTCAATAATCTGTTTCCACCTTAACAATTCCAGTTTGTGTCTATGGGGAGTTTTAAATAGACCGCGAATTTCAAATCATATCTTCGTTGTCCACATAACAACGTACTGCGCGAATTCAAGTCGAAGCGACGCGCGTCAAATTCTGTAGCAGAGATAACTATATACTAGACTAGCTGACCCGGCAAACTTTGTTTTGCCATAAAAACACCAAACATTCATCTACTAAATATCCTACCTACCCTACCCTACCCTACCCTACCCTACCTACCCTACCTTACCTAACCTACCCTACCTACCCTACCTACCCTACCTACCCTACCTACCCTACCTACCCTACCTACCCTACCTACCCTACCCTACCTACCCTACCCTACCCTACCTACCCTACCCTACCTACCCTACCCTACCTACCCTACCCTACCTACCCTACCTACCCTACCTACCCTACCTACCCTACCTACCCTACCTACCCTACCTACCCTACCTACCCTACCTACCCTACCTACCCTACCTACCCTACCTACCCTACCTACCCTACCTACCCTACCTACCCTACCTACCCTACCTACCCTACCTACCCTACCTACCCTACCTACCCTACCTACCCTACCTACCCTACCTACCCTACCTACCCTACCCTACCTACCCTACCCTACCTACCCTACCCTACCTACCCTACCCTACCTACCCTACCCTACCTACCCTACCCTACCTACCCTACCCAACCTACCCTACCCTACCTACCCTACCCTACCTACCCTACCCTACCTACCCTACCTACCCTACCCTACCTACCCTACCCTACCTACCCTACCCTACCTACCCTACCCTACCTACCCTACCCTACCTACCCTACCCTACCTACCCTACCCTACCTACCCTACCCTACCTACCCTACCCTACCTACCCTACCCTACCTACCCTACCCTACCTACCCTACCCTACCTACCCTACCCTACCTACCCTACCTACCCTACCCTACCTACCCTACCCTACCTACCCTACCCTACCTACCCTACCCTACCTACCCTACCCTACCTACCCTACCCTACCTACCCTACCCTACCTACCCTACCCTACCTACCCTACCCTACCTACCCTACCCTACCTACCCTACCCTACCTACCCTACCCTACCTACCCTACCCTACCTACCCTACCCTACCTACCCTACCCTACCTACCCTACCCTACCTACCCTACCCTACCTACCCTACCCTACCTACCCTACCCTACCTACCCTACCCTACCTACCCTACCCTACCTACCCTACCCTACCTACCCTACCCTACCTACCCTACCCTACCTACCCTACCCTACCTACCCTACCCTATCCTATCTCTCAAGTTGGATCGAACTGCACATGGTGTGCGAATTTTATTATAATCGGTTAAGTGGTTTAGGAGTCCATTGAGGACAAACATTGTGACACGAGATTTATATATATTATAAGATATCTGTAGGATATATAACTTGCTTTGTATTTTTGCTAAATAAGGTTAATGCTCCACACTATTCTCTTTTCATGTTAATCGAATTAACCTAATAATTTCTTGACGTTCTTTTCCGGCGGCGATATCTTCGGAACAAAATCCACAATGCAACCAATTCATCGCGTTCCATTTTTAATAAAAAAAACGAGGAAGTTTTAATAAGTACGTAGTTCTTGCGCAGTGTAGGCGGCGTGCCGGCGCGTATGAAAAGGCACACAAAGTATCGGCAATACATTATTTATAATCGAAAATCATAATTCTCAAGTTGAGGGTAGGTTAAAAAAATTACTTTAATCTGTTAAGTACTATCTACTACACAATACATATTGACAAAAAAGTCAATAAGCCAATACTTTCAAATACTTTGTGTGATAGGGTACGTCCAAGTTATCAGTTGAGCGAATAAGTTAACTATCTTTATTTTTATTGTGATTTCTGCTTAAAGTTAGTTACATTGTGCTAAATAGTTATCGATTTGTAAGATTTGAAAAAATGGTGCGTATTAATGAAGGTGTTTATAATCATATCGTGTAATTTTTTTGATAAATATTTCAAATTTGTTTTGTAAAATAATTATTTATTGTGTCCTTCGGCCTCATTGAGGGTCATATAAACATAATTTGAGTCTAGCATCTTCCGTTTCCGTGTCACATCTATATAGGTATATGCCATAATCGCCTTCCAAGCAACACGACGATGACGTAATTCCGCTTTCGTTCACCAGGTGGCTGCAGCGCGCCAACTTGTTCATTGGCGTCCTATTTTTCGGACGGTTCACATCTTTTAAAAGTAAACGTTGTTAACGTTCGATATTTTATAAAATAAGTGTTTGTAACTGTATAATACAGTACATGTAACATTTATCTGACGCTATTAGCGTTCGGTATATGCAAACTAATAAAAGGGAACTAAATATTAGAAGTGTTTGCAAATTAGTAAATATTCACAGTGTTAGTTTTTTAGTTAATTAGATTTTGATACGATGGCGGACAGTGTACATGCGCGTAATCGTAAGGATTCCGATTCGTCATCGGACTCGTCAAGTTCCTCAAGTCCCTCTGAATCGCAACCGTCGGATTTGGAGACTGTACAGGCCGAAAGATCCCGTAAGAGGAAGAAGGCGACTAAGAAGAAGAAGAGTTAGCGTCGCCGAGGACAAGCAAGGTAATCAGAAAACTTGCAAAACAGGTCAGTGATTTGAAAGATTTATACTACTACCCTCAAAATATGTATTATGCAAATGAAAATTATGAGGGTGGTAATCCGATGTATATTGATAATTCTGTAATGGCAGAAGAGCAACCGGTTCCAGATAGACTGTCTGAACCCGTATCAGATCCTGCACCGTCTCAATCATTTGATTTTGATTTGGCAACGCAATTAAAGGAGCCAGCTGTTACTGCTACTCCACCTAATCAGTTGGAGTTGTTAAATTCGATTCAATATTTTAGTAATGATAATTGGAATAATGTCAGATATGTGGAATCACAAAAGATTTATAATGCTCGTCCTGGATATGTTGACCTTGAAGTAAACGATGAAATCAAGTCATTAGAAAAAGTTAGCCATCTACCCTCAGCGGATAGATTTCTTGGTGCTGTAACTAGAGGACTTGTAATGCAAAGCGAGGCCATGCAGCAAGTTTTTCGGCAGATAGTTGACTGGGCCAAGGATACCGGCAACATGGACCCAGGCCAACTGACATTAAAATTAAAAGAGGTTTTTTCCGGTGTTTTCCAAAAGATTTCACGTGATTGTATACAGTTAGTTTGTGGCCGTAGGGCCGATATAATAGAACAAAGACGTGAAGTGTTCATTAAGCAATTAAGAGATCAATCATTTAAACCATGTTTGAAAAAGATACCGCCATCAAGTGATATTTTGTTTGATAAAGTACCTTTTAGCGAATTTGTAAAAAATAACGGCGGTGTCAACAATTTTTTTTATATGAATAAATTAAATATATCTGGGCAAGAAAAGAAGACCACTAGACCCCAGGCGGCGTACCCTGGGCCTAGTGTATATCGATCGTCCAGTCGCCCTTCGGCACTGACGATGAATTATAGGTTTCCTCCTCCAGAGTGTTGAAGCCTTTTATAATTATCAAGCAATAACCCTTTTAATAATAATCCAATTTTTTTTCGTCCTCATCCAAGAGGACAGCAAGCTGGACAACGTTTTTTCCAGCCCTCTCGTTTTCGAAGAAACGAACCGCAGAACAATATACCACGAGGCAGAGGCTCGGGTAAATTTAATAGAAAGTTCTGACTCGGATCGGGATTTGTGGGTGGGTTGCTTACTAAATCACGTTACGGAATGGAAGAGATTGAGAGCTTCGGAACCATTAATAAAAATAGTGAAGGGTTATCGAATTCCATTCCAAAAGAAACCGCCTCTGGTCTCGCCAAGGCTGGTAAAACGGTGCAATCTCACTCGACCATCTCCGCAGATGGACACAGTAATTCGAAATAATAATGTATTAGAGTGATGTAATCGAAATAAAAGAGAAGTGTTCGATTCAACGATTCGTGTAATAATGCCCATAAAAGGTGTGTGCAGTTACAAATATAAGGTTGGGCGAGCTGCACACTACACCTCCCCTTTTTTAAAAAAAAAATGTTGTTATTTAAGTACTTATTGCATTTTTTTTTTTTTTTTTTTTACTTAAACTAAGCTTACATCACTACTTTTAAAATTATTTACTTTTTAACATAACATTATACAAAAAAACATCTTATCTTAATTAAGTAACCAAAGTATTTTAAGTTACAAACAGTTTTGTATTATTTTTATGAATTACATATTCTTTATCATCTTTTTTAATTTTTACATTTGGTGATACATCTTCAATGACTCTGTATGGTCCTAAGTAAATTTTATCTAACTTATTTCCTACTTGATTTTTGATTAAAACTAAATCTCCACTCTTATATATTAACCGATTTACATTTTTATCAAAATTATTTTTTCTTAATTCCTTACTGAATAATAAATTATTTCTAGCTTCTGCTTGTGCTCTTTGAAGTCTGTATTTTAGCTCCAAAGGGTAAGAATCTGGATTATATAAAGGATCAGCATATATATTTTGTGCTATATTAGATGGTAAATTACAATTTTTTCCAAATACTAACTCAAATGGAGTGTATTTTGTCTCAGAATGCATTGTAGTGTTAAAAGAAAAGCACCAGAATGGAAGCCAACTGCTCCAATCTGTTTTGTTATTGTCACACTGAATTCTAAGATAAGCTCCTAGAACCTTATGAGTATTTTCCAAACCTCCCAGAGTTTCATGATGATAAGCTGTTGAATGCAGTTTATTAATATGCAACAAATTGCAAATCTCAGTGAAAACTGATGACATAAACTCTGTTCCCTGGTCTGTTATTATCTCTCTAGGGATACCATACCTCAGAATAAAATTGTTTACAAATAACTTAGCTACAGAAACAGTATCTTTCTTTTCTAAAGGATAAGCTTCGACGTATTTTGTTAAATCACACTGTAATGTCAAAATATACTTATTGTTTAAATTATCTACATCTAAAGGACCCATTAAATCTAAACTAACTCTTTCAAAAGCAGTGGATGCCGTGGATGTGATAACCATCGGTTCCTTCGTATGCCTATTGGTATGCTTTTGAATCTGACAACTTCTACACTTCTTTACGAATTCTGTTACGTCATTACTCATTCCTGGCCAATAATAGTACTTCCTAATATTATTTAACATTCTGTTTACCCCCGCGTGGCCACTCGTGGGTAACAGGTGGAAGTCATTCAAGATCACAATTTTCGTGTCTTTGTCAGTAACTCTTGTCACATCTTTAATAACAAGTAGCTTAGGAATATCATTTAAATGACTCATTTCCTTTTTAAAATTATTTAAAAAAATTTCGTTGCGCTTGTTCTTAATTATTATGAGCTCGTTTAATTTGATTTGCTTGCAAAAACGTTGTAATTCTCTCGCTAACACACTTACGGTCGATAACGATCGAGAAATTACAAAAACTGCTGACTTTTCAGGCACGAATTTGCAGTTACCATTGTCACTAGTGAAATGTTTTGATTTTTCTATCTGATTTAATGTATTTTTATTGCTAAGTAAAATCAATTCAACGCTGTCAATTGGTCGTTTGAGAATTTCCACTACCTTAGGTTGATCAGGCCTTGGAGTAGAGGATACCTCAGTAGTCATGTCGTTGTTGTCACAGTCAGTACGTAACCTTCGAGTCTGTGCTCTTGTCATGACCGATACTACATGCTTGTTCATATCCTTTAAGCTGTTGGATGTAATAGGTATACGGCTCAATGCATCTGCAGCTGCGTTTTGCCGTCCTGGGACATAGCTGATTTCAAAATCATATTCCTCGAGATATAATCTAAACTTTGTCAACCGGCTTGAAGGATCGGTCATATTAAATAAATAAATCAACGGCTTATGGTCTGTTTTTATGTAAAACTTTTTCCCATATAAATAAGGTCTAAAATGTCGAACCGCCCAAACAATAGCAAGTAATTCTAACTCAATCACAGGGTATCGTGTCTCAGCTGGTTTCAAGTTACGGCTGGCGTACGCGACTACCTTGCTATTGCTATTAGACAGCACGGCGCCTAAACCTAGTTTTGATGCGTCAGTTTGTAACGTAAAAATATTATTATCGCTGAAGTCTGGATAGTCAAGTATAGTTGGACTAACAAGGATCTGTTTTAGCTTGTAAAATGCTCGCTCGCATTCATCACTCCATACGAACGCTACATCTTTCTTACATAACGCATTCAATGGATAGGCTATGTCGGCAAACTTTGGAATAAAACGCCTATAATAGTTAGCAAATGCAACAAATCTCTTGACTTCATCTACATTCTGCGGGACAGGGTACTTTTGCAGGCATTCTACCTTTGATGGATCGGGAAATATACCTTCTGAAGTGATCTTGTGCCCTAAATAAACGATTTCTTTACGTAAAAATTCACACTTCATCGGATTTAGTTTCAAATTCACTCTTCTCAGGCATTCAAAAATTTTTATAAGATTCTTGTTGTGCGTTTCAAGACAATTTCCTACGACAATACAATCATCTTGATATAAGAAGCATGATTTATAATTTAAACCAGACATTGCTATTGTCATGAGACGAGCAAAAGCACTAGGCGATGTCTTAAGTCCCATCGGACATCGTTTCATTTGATACTGCTTGTCTGTTGTAAATGCAGTAAACTTCCTAGACTTTTCTTCTAAAGACAGCTGATAGTAACCTTGACTGAGATCTAATTTTGAAAAATAGATGTTGTTAGATAACGAATCTAGAATCTCAGTGATGTTAGGTAAGGGAAATTTATCATCCTGTATCCTATTATTGAGTTGGCGATAGTCCACTACAAGTCTCCATTTCCTTTCTCCTGACCTATCTGTCTTTTTAGGTACTAATAGAACTGGGCTTGACCATTCTGAAATAGTCTCTTCAATGATATCGTTTTTAACCATTTCATCTATTTGTCGTTGTACCTCGCCTTTCAATGCTTTAGGCAATCGATAGGGCTTCACATAGAATGTATCCCATAGATTCTAAATTACCACTAATTCCTTTAATAACTATCTTATCCTGTTTTACTAAATTCAATAAATTCCTATGTCGCGACAACCATTCATACTTAAGCACACATAAGCTTGCTCCACTATCAATCAGTAAATTAAGATCAACATTACTATTTTGTAATTGACAATTAATAATACAAAAATTACTAAAACTAAGAATTGAATGAGTGTACGGTTTAGGTACGAAAAAATTCTAAGTTTTCATGACTATTTGCCTGATCATTGCGCAAGTTGTCTTGGACATTGGACTGTTGCGCGTTATGCTGAACACGCTGACAACGCACCGGACGTCCGCGTAAATGCTGACGCTGACCACCTGTGTGTTTACCTCGATTTACACTGTATGAAGTTCTTATACCTGTGCTATTTTCATAATTTTTATTATAATTATGATGATAAGTTTTATTGTTGTTATAAAACTGTCTATTTCCTCGGCCTCGAGAACCTCTAAAGCTTCCACGTTTATAGTTTTGGTTAGCCCTAAATTGCATAACCTGGTCTTGTGGCTGGACAGTCATGGATTGCTCATCTACCGCAGCCGTAATAGCTTCAGACAACGACGCAAACTGTCGTGAGGCAATGATGGTGCTGAGCCGCTTATCGGTCAAACCATCGCTAAACCGTTTGATTGCAGTCTTCTCATTGAGCGGACGCAAAACCTCATAGGCATCACGCTTATCGTTAGCCTGTGCAATCGTGAGATTCACAAATAACTCCTCGATCTCTGTACCGAATTTTTCTATGCTCCTACGGCCTTGAGTCACCTTAAGCAATTGTGTTTGTAATGCTACAAACGATTTTTTAGGTAACAAATAAATGCGAATATCTTCTATCAAACTTTCAATATCTGCGTAAGTAGTTTTAAGACGCAATTTTGCACTAGGCGAGAGACGTGTTTTTAATACAAACTGTATCAATTGACTTTTACTGGCATCATTGATAAGCGAGCTATAAAGTAAGATACCATCAATAAGCTGATTTGTCACCTGCTCCTGGCCATTCATCATCGGCAACAGGGAAATTGCAGTTTTAATATCGAACGTTTCAGCCATTTTTGTAACACTATTTGAATGTTCTATAAAATCCTTAGAACTAGTTTGACTACTATTATCTACTGAAGTCAGTAAACCCTTTATTTTCTGATAATTTGATTGAATCTCATGGATTAATGTTTGGAAGACCTCACAAGTTTCTTTGTCTAGCTTGCGTTCTTTAATTTCTTGGTTCAACTGAGTCAAAATACAATCCAGTTTACTGTATTCTTTTTCTGCTTCTACTAGTTTCTTATAAGCTAAATCTTGTCTACGCCTATCTGGACCTAGTTTCACTAAATATTCTCTTAAATATTTTAATTTAGCGTGCAAATCTTGCAATTGTTGGGACATTCCTATTCCCCAAATCGAAATATAAAATAATACAACATGATCTAATTACAATATTATGGAATATTGTAGAATATTAAAAAAAAATTGCAGTGCAAAACTTACATTGCAGTAGGTACGTATTGTACTGACAACGTATATGTAGGTCACGACGTGTCACGTGGCGTGGATGAACGGACTCCTCAGCACTGGACTCGGACTGACTCCGTAGGTCACGACGTCTTACATGGTGTGGATGAACGGATTCCTCAGCACTGGACTCGAACTGACTCCCAGCTGCTCCACATCGGACCCGAACGATTTATCTCCCGGCGCCCTGCATATCCTCTCATCATAAGGCTTGAGCATTCTCCCGGCACCCGGCAGCAACGTTCCTTTTCTGTCTTCTTATTTAATATTTTCACCGCTTCAAACTTATTCTTGGATTCTGATTTTTTTTCTTTTTCGAAATTTTCCGTCTTCATAAACTTCTATCAGTATATTTTTCAGGATTTCTTCAACTATTGACGTCTTCGCATTTTACGTAAGTTGCAAAATTTTAATTGCTGGCTAAGGGTCGCCATGTATTAGAGTGATGTAATCGAAATAAAAGAGAAGTGTTCGATTCAACGATTCGTGTAATAATGCCCATAAAAGGTGTGTGCAGTTACAAATATAAGGTTGGGCGAGCTGCACACTACAATAATAAAATTTTAGAATATGCCCCCATAACTCCAAGTTTTGTCTCAAATTTCTTTCTGATCCTCAAAAGCGACGGAACCTACCGTCCTATTTTCAATTTAAAGAGTTTGAACAATTATCTAAAGATAAGCAAGTTTCGTTTGATTTCTGTAAATCGGGTTCCAGATTTTATTCAGGAAAGGATTGGATGGTCAAAATAGACCTCCGGCAAGCTTACAACCACGTAAGTGTTGCACCCGCTCACCGTTTTTTTCTCCGTCTAATATCGAAACCGATTATTGCAAATGACTTGTTTGCCATTTGGCCTGGCGACAGCGCCCAAAGTGTTTGCATCGCTGACCAACTGGACTGCCGAGATTTTCAGGAACCTAGGCATTCGAGTTGTGGTTTTTCTCGACGATTACCTTCTAGTAGCACAGGATAGAACGACACTTATGAAACACGTCGAAATTGTTCTTCAAACTCTCGGTTAGTTGGGTTGGCAGGTAAACAGGGAGAAGTCGATTCTTATCCCTCAGAAAATAATAGAATATCTTGGGTTGATGTGGAATCCCTGGTCAAATCAATTTTTTTTACCAGAAATCAAAATTCAGAGCATGAAAATCGTTCTGTCAAAGTTGCTGAGACGGCAGAAGGCGTCTCTTCGAGAAATACAGAGTATTATAGGCGTTCTGAATTTCGCTAGTCTGGTAGTTCCAATGGGTCGTTTAAATTTTCGCCTCCTACTGTCTTATTACAAAAAAAGTCCTAAAGATGCCATGCCAGTCGACCTACCCATTACCTGCGGAGGTGCTGGCAGAACTGAGGTGGTGGAAGGTTCACTGTGTGGAGAAGTCCAGGCTTCATCCTCCACAGGTAAAAAGTTTTTTTGACCACAGATGCAGCAGATTCAGGTTGGGGGGCGGAGTTGAATGGTCTTCACGTATCGGGCAAATGGACAGAAGGAGAAGAGCACCTTCATTCGAATCACAAGGAGATGTTAACCATTTTAAAATGTTTGTCAGAATTCGCTCCGTCTTGAGTCATACATCTCTTCTTTTGCAGTGCGACAACAAAGCGGTAGTAGCTTACTTGAGGAAGGAGGGGGGAAACAAGTCGCAGATCCTAATGATGTTTATATATCAAATTTTTCGCATTCTTCAGATGTACGACATTCATGTAATTCCCCATCACATTCCAGGCAGGTACAACAACGTCGCAGACGGTTTGTCACGTCACTCGAAGTTACAGGAATGGCATCTGCTTCCCGAGTTCACCAGCGTAGTCTTTGTGGGGAACACTCCACTTCCACAGCTTCCAGCACGGCTCACGTAGTTCCGCGTTATCAGCCCCGGATCTACGATTTTTTCGAGCCGGGGCAAAACCTTGGTAGTGGCGCCCCCTCCCTTCAGTGTTTGAGAAAAACTGCCAATGAGTAGCATTTTTGTGACCATTTGTTAAAATAATAATCTTATAAATATAACTTTTTATTATCTAATAACTAATAACTTCATGGCGTGCTTTCTTTTCTGCGAAATAATCTATTAGCTCCTTAAAGTTCGTCGCATAGGCAGTTTTGTTTTCAATGTCTAAAAAAGTTAGCTTTAAGCTAGAAAAGTTTGTTTTTCAAATATATTATATTAATATTCGATTACTTGATAAAAACCTATGATATTGTAGGAAAAGAGGCTTCATTTGTTCGATATTTAGAATACTTGTCTCAAGGATTTGGCGCCCCCATGAAACTGCCGCCCGGGGCAAGTGCCCCGGTTTGCCCCCCCTTAGATCCGGGGCTGCGCGTTATGTGACTCTAGATCAACGAGATCGGCGAGCATGGAGGCACAACGCATTCGCATTCAAATACGTGGGTGTAGCCCCATCGTGAAATTATGGAGAGCTAAGTCTTCCATAGCCGCTGTACGACCGGGAAGTTCTTCGGCTTTAGCCGTGGATAACGAAACTTCTGTAAGTAGTCGTGAAAGGCATGTCTCAATTTTAAGAGCAAATTCACTTACATTTTCTTGCGGGCCTTGTTTGCTCTCTTGGAGTTCGGTAAGAAGATGGGAGTAATGTTTTCTGTCGCAAAATTGGGTTTTTAGGAATTCTTTTAATTGTTCCCAGGTATTAAATTCTCTTATGGAGCAAACAACCTCCGCTTTACCTTCTAATCGACTTAGGATATACTTAAATAAAATATGCTTTTGACTTTCCGAAGCTAGATGATATAAATGAGTTTAGAGTTTCCCGTGTCCCGTCGTAAGATTTGACGAATTTGAATAAGCTATTCAAGTCCATCTTTTCAACGGATTCTGTGTTTTCTTCTGGTTTGATAGTGGTTCTGGGCATTATATTATGAGGTAGGATGTATAAATACGGTGTAGTTTCACTGTTGGATGTTGCAAGGACTCACGAAAGGCAGGCGAGTGTCAGAGCTAGCTGCTCCTGCGTGTTGTGCACTGGAACTGTTGAACGAGCCGTCTGGGTCGTCTAAGTGACGTTTGGATAGATGTAGCACTTTCACTTGCTCTTTTACTTGAGCTTTTATTAGATTTTCAATGGTTTTCACTGATTTCACTGAATTTTTGGGCGGTTTAAAGCTTTATTACATAGTTATTAAAGCTTACGGGACAGACTTATGCTGTATTGAATGGTTTTTGGTATATTATTACTCTTTTAGCTTAATAAAGTCTTAATAACACTGATTTCCTTTTTTGAAGCTTAATATTGGTCATGAAAAGAACTATTACAGATACGCTATTCCGTTTAAGGCATCCGAGACCACTGAATGCTGCATTTTAGCTGATTTGATAGCATTTATCTGTATAACTTTTGTATCAATTTTCATTATACTGCTTGATGCTGAATAACCTATGTTATGTTCTCTTCAAGCTGTATTGCACTTCAATCATAACCACTTATTTAGTAGCTGAATATTTGAATAATATTTAGTTTTTTTAAAGCTTTATAATAGAAAATGAGTAAGCTCTTTTAACTAACTTAAAGCGCTTAGCGCACTATTACCATCATAAACAGCTTATAGCGTTAATAAATATGAAATAAAGATTTTATGCAGAAGATAACTGGATATTGAAGAGTCGTTAGACTGTTATAACTCTACGTAAAAATGGCGCCGTGTAAAAATATTAAAAAAAAACATGAAAAAACAGGAAAACATCGGGAGGAATAAAACTGCGTTTGAAATGAAACTACGTTTTATTAATAGAGTCACGTTGTTTTTGCACACTTAAATTCACAAAAGCATTGAATTTTTTTTTCTGTTCTCTTATGTTTTTATTATAAAAACGTTTTTTAATTCTTGAAAGCGCCTCAAGATAATGCTACCTGCATTATCTTGAGGCGCTTTAAAAATTTACAGTAAAGATATATGTATATTCACAATAAAGTTACATGCGCAATAATAATTCACTCGCCATTAACATAAACACTCGAAAAAGTTTACTTATCAAAATTCAATAATATACATCATTGCAGAATATGATGGGTTGATGAAAGTCACATTAAATGTTATTTGTATAATTATCTCCATAAAAGTATGAAAATAATCTAAATACTGAATAATGACTAACTGAATTTGAACACTTTCAACTGGTTAAAAGAGTTGTAATAGCTGTTAAAAAGGTAGATCAGCGATTTTACAGACGATATTAAACTTGTTTCACATTTATCCAGCTACTATGTGACAATTATATTGCTATTATACAAATTAAAGCACTTTATTTTGTGCCCAAATTGCTTGAATAACATCTGTGTAAGCGCTTATCCACACATTAATCAGTCAACTATATCAGCTTGAAGTTTACAGAAACGCTTTTATACAATGATTATTCAGCCAATTTGTGTTGCTGTTCCTTCCTGTGTTGCCTTCGTGGAGGAGTTTAAAAAAAGCAAATTTAAACAACTAAACTATTTATTTGGAAATAGTATTAAAATAGTAATTTTGAAGTAGTAATATTAGGATTTAGAAACGTGTGGCTCTGTGTGATGACGGTTAAAGATTGACCTTTTTTGTGCTCGGATCCCGCGACGCAACGGGGTGCGGCGCCGGCGGTTGGCTGACACTTCAAATTCGAGAAATGCACAAGTGTTTTTTAAATACCATATGCTCGTAAATCAGGGGTATAACAGTGCGCACAAAGATTACTATTATATACTCGTGCTCATAGGAATGGCCCAATGCAAACTGACATAGTGTAAATAGGTAAAAATATTGCAAAAAAAAAAATACAATTTATGAAATAACTATTTCCTTTCTCAGATCACTTGCATATGCCTATTAAATAAATTTTTGCCAAATTAGAGCATGCTTCAAAAAATATTACAACGATTAGAGTTCGCTTAATCAATATCATAAATGCATGAAAAATCGACATTGTAAATTTGTGTCATTTTCATGCACGATAAGTATTTAAATGAATAAAACACAAAAACAAACAATGGTTGCGGTCGAAGCGGGCGGACGCGGCCAGGCGACATACGCACGCACACATGTTCGTTCGGTACGTTTTCTTTTTAGATGCGAAGCGTTAATATATAACTATGTAGCATCGAGGCTGGCCGATAGATGCAAACCATCGGGAACTCAGGATGTATTCCCTTAGGTTAAGACATCGTGTGTGGGCAGGTCGGTGGGTATAATCGTGCAAATGAAATCACAGAATTTATTCGATACACTGGGTTTATTTTAAATAGTCAGTTACAATCTTGCTTACCAATATTACGGATCGACAGCGATTCTACTACGTCTTAGCTCTAAGGTGGTTAGTACTCCTACTCAACTACTATATTCTGTTGTCCCTTCCACACAAGTGGTTAGAGAAAGCGCGCCAAAGCGTAGTTGGTCTTGATTTGCCGACAGGTGGCGTGCTTGCGATTTGTTTTGACGTCCGTACTATTGACCAAACCCGACAAATAAATAACATACCTATTATATTGAGTATTGATTGACTCTTATCTCCGCTACGTAATGAACAAATGTGTAACCTATAGATATAAAAATAATGACGTGCGAATTTTGTACAAAGCGCGCGTCTGCAATCTCATTACCTACGAATGTCAATGGTCAATGCTTAGAAGACGGTCAATGTGTTCATTATTTTATATTAAAACAAATACTAAAAACAGAATAAAATTACTATTTAAGTGGTGCTCCCATACAACAAACTGATTTGTTTGCCTTTTTTGCGATAAGGGTACGGAACCTTTCGTGCGCGAGTCCGACTCGCACTTGGCCGGTATTTTCTTATACTGCTTCTCGATATCCCGCGCCACGCTTCGAGTTGGTAGTGTACAGTCAGCAATACAAAATATACACGAAGTAAAAAAATACTAGATATTATTGTTGTAGGTAAGGTGATAGTGATTACGAGTATATGTAGTTTTATTTCAGCACGCTCCTTAAAACAGTCTGCTTTTCCGTCATCCCCTACAATGCCCGATTCTATGAACTTTAATAATCCCCTTTCTTTAACAATCACTTCATTTACGTCTAGTATGAGACCACATATCGACACCCAATATGAATATTTGTAACTAGTTACACATTGGTACAACTTTATGTCATATGAAATAAGCATTAACAGACCTTTATTTCTACCTTTTAACCGTATTTCTGTGAAAATAAGAACTACTTTTGTGAAATAGAATAATTTCATTGAATTTAAAAATGAACTATGTTTACACTGAAGTATACTTGTAGATCAAGTTCCAATACACAAAAGTTTTGGCACAGAATAAAAATTTTAAATTTATAATTTTATTTAAAAAAAAAATGAGAGAAATATACTACTGCGCAGCCATTGTAGTCGAAGTCAGGGCGGCCAAGAAGACTGGGATAGATAAGTATGTTAGATAGGTGGTCCCTTCACATAAAATTCTGGTATGCAACCACAGACTACTTAGAGATACTACGTATGTATTCAACTGACTAGAAGCCGACCCAACATAGTCGGCAAATGGCTGGAATCACTGTGTTGCCAATTTTCTCGCAGGGCATGGTAACTTTAAAAGTAAATTATTTTCCTTTGAGCTCGTTGCCTCGCCTTTATGTCAGTGTTCTACATCTGACTGCGATTATGTACAATCTGCACCTGCACATCTTAAGGGAGTGTATTCTTTGACAAAATGAACGTAATATTATGTTAGATAATGTACAGGCTGCATCTAGAGTGGTTTACTATACGAAGCTTGTAGAATTTAGAACAAATTTCCGTGCGTTCAAGCGTTTTTGCCATAACTATTATTGGAATCAAATATAACAGCTCACAATGTTAGGACCCATTAATATTAATGATATTTTTTATCCTTGGTGCTAGGCAAATGGGCTTAACCCAGTTATAAACGACCCTTTGCTCCTATTGGTCTTGTTTGTTCTATCTCCTGCTTGATGTGGAGGGAAGTGGGTTTTTTATTTTTTTCTACTCTTCCGTTATTCTTTTCTGATTACTTTCGTTGCGAAATCCAAGACAGTTACATTCATTCAATTCATTATCCGGGTCTTCGTCGAGCTTCATTGCGTCGGCGCTTTTCTGATGGTCGCCACTGTTGATTTTGTCTATCAGGAGTTGCAGTGGTTTGGGAATCGTGCGGTGTGATAGCACGGGGAAAAATTGGCTACGCTGATGTTGAGTCCAGATATGGTTGATGATGAAATGACTTGAGGAGGTGAAAGAAAACCATATAGTTAAGATTTTTAATTCCATTTATTATCACATGCAAGTAGGTAAGCAAGTAGATTTGCTGATCAATTTCGCCACTCATCCAGTTCTTGTTGGTGGTAATTGATAGCATGGCACTACATTGTCTGGCATGGCCATTTTGTTTGCCTCCAAATATTTAAGCCTGCAGTTAAAGTAGCACCAATTCGTGTATCTCGTGTCTGGAGCACAAATCGGGCTGTATTGGGTAGTGCACTGTTTACAGTCCATTTCAGACCAGTCATCGTTGTTCTGAGCCTCTACCAAAGTGGCTAGACAAGTTGATAGTAGAACAAAAATGTATACTGAAACAATAATGTGAGGAATTAATTTTAGCATAAAATAACATCACGCCTGTTGGGTTAGGTAGATATGGAGGTACCTACATACCAGGGTTGTTGCGAACATCAGTAAAGCATCAGTATTGATAGATGCTGATTCGAGTCGTGACACGACTGCAGAGGGAGCGGGGCTTTGGGGTTTTGACCAATCGTGAGGATGACCCCGCGCCGATTGCGATTGTAAACAAATACAAACTAGCCTCAACATTACGTTATAATATGTCATTGCAGATAAAAGTGCAGTTATTTTCGTAAACTGTTGATAAATTTGATAAATAATGGCGCCCCCGTTCAAAAGTGAAATATGGACGTACCTAAGGTAACACGGTACCCCTTGGCTAGACTGGTGTCAGATCACAAGCTTCTGACTACTCCTAGCGACTGTCAAAGATCTTCAAATGACAGCCTTCTTCAATTTTTAACTTTCTTCAATGGTCACCCATCCACGGACCGACCTCGTCAAGCATTGCTTATCCTTGAAGATCGACCCGTGCGGCTGTAATTATTTAACCACGAGCTCCTCCTCCTGTCCTTATTTAACCAGTGAAAACGAAAAAAACAACAAGCTTTGTCCCAAAATTTATTTTCTTAAATAATTAAAGTCGGCATCTGTAACGGCTGATCTCAATTACAAAATATCAACATCAGCGGATGTGAAAAAATATGCATCAGCAACAACCCTGCTACATACTAACCACATTGCGCCAATTATGTTTAAGTGCCATGTAATAAAGGACTGATTGCCGACATCTAGGCAAACATCCAGACTTCGGGCTGCTGAGAAATTCCAGAATTAATAATCCAACAACACTGCCTGACACGGGGATTGAACCCAAAACCGGTCAGCAGTAGAGTTGCGATCACTAGACCAGAGAGGCAGAGGCAGTCAAAAAAAATAATTTTAATAGAAGTTAAAAAAAAAATGTGCCTAAGTAATTTGGACAAGATTATTCGATCCCCCAAGGTGCAACATAGACCTATTTATGTATTTCGGAAATTGCAAAGTCCTAACATATTAGTTAATTAAGTCGTTCGTGGTGACGGACGTAAAGAATTTCACCATCCCATATCTTCCCGTGGGTGTCGTAAGAGGCGACTAAGGGTCACACCAGAGAATGGGCAGCAGCGTTCTCTGTGCACTTTACCAACAAACTGCGATCGCCAACCCACCTGCCAAGCGTGGCGATTATGGCAAACCCCCCCAAACCAAAATGAATAGCACAACAAAACAACGGCCCCGAGTGCCCGGCAGCCCGTCTACCCTCGGCTACGGTAGCGGTCGAGACGATGGCGTGGCAAGGGGTGCGAAGAATCCCCGGAGTGGACCCGGCTACCCAAATAAACAACGACGACTGGACCTGGGAACATATAACACGCGAACACTCTGGACCGACGAGAAGATAGCCGATCTCGAGGAAGAATTGAGCAGGTTACGATGGAGCATTATAAGGTTATCTGAAGTCCGAAGAGAGGGCGTGGAATCGATAATCCTCAATTCCGGTAACCTGCTCTATTTCCGAGAGGGTGATCGGCAGTCCCAGGGTGGTGTCGGCTTTATCGTCCACAAGTCCCTTGTGAACAACGTGGTGAAGATCGAGAGTGTGTCGACCAGGGTGGCGTACCTTATACTCAGAATATCCGCAAGATATTCGCTGAAGGTCACACAAGGCTGCGCCCCGACCACGACACAACCCGACGACGAGTTAGAGACAATGTATGAGGATATCTCTAGAGCCATGCATGGTTCCAAAACTAACTTCACCGTTGTCATGGGGGACTTCAACGCAAAACTGGGCAAACGAGACGAGGATGAGCTGCAAGGGGACAATTTGGAGTTGGACGTCGGAACCACCGGGGTCACCTACTGGCCAGTTTTATGGAGAAGGAGGGCCTCTTCATGATGAACTCCTTCTTCAGAAATCGTGAGCACAGGAAGTGGACCTGGCAAAGCCGCGATGGTGCAACTAAAAACGAGATCGACTTCATCATGTCAACCACGAAGCAAGTGTTCAATGATGTCTCTGTGATCAACTCAGTGAAAACGGGGAGCGATCACCGCATGGTAAGAGGCACATTGAACATTAATGTCAAGCTTGAAAGGTCTCGACTGATGAAGTCCACGCTCCGTCCAGCACAGATCTAGGTCCAAAACCCCGAGACCTTTCAACTCGAACTCCAGAATCGTTTCGAGTGTCTAGGGAGCTCCGTGGACGAATACAGTGAGGGGTACGGTTGGGTCTAAGTTTTCAAGACTCGCCGTACATATAGGAACAAAAAGCTCTCTGATCCTACTCTCAAGCTCATGTAGGACAGGTGTGAGATGATCCTGCAGTCTTCAGACGATGCGTTGAAATACCGGCAGCTAAATAGACGGATCTCAAAGTCCTTGAAAAGCGACCTCCGCCGCTTTAATACCGAAAGTATTAAAGACGCGATTGAGCGGCATAAGAGCTCCAAGGTCTTTGCAAGAGATCTGTCTATTGGGCAGAGCCAGCTCACGAAACTGAAGACCGATGATGGCAGGATCGTATCCGCCAAACCGGAGCTTCTGAGGGAGATCGAGAGTTTCTATGGGCAGTTGTACACGTCAACCAGTAAACCCGTCGCGAATCTAGCGAATGACCCTAGAGCTATATTGACCCGACACTATACCGAAGACATTCCGGACGTCAGCTGTTATGAGATTAGGATGGCTCTAAAAAACAGCTTAAGAACAACAAGTCTTATTATTTAAGATGCTATGGGCACGTTTCCCATTGACATCGATGTGGACGAATTTTTTGATGCACAATGAGCTTTTTTCCGTCTCCCCTTTGTATTTGTATATAGGTATTTTATTTTTTTAGAATATTCAATTGTAGATGCTATCTATATCTATCTATATTTATTATTGTCGTGTAATTATGTCTAAGTATTATTATTTAAGATATGTTGTACACTGACAACCCTAAATTCCTCTCCTCTCGTTCAGTACTTCAGTCCATCCAAAGGTTGTCTGTACTTGCTTTTATGATTTTTTTGTCCTGTATATATATTTGTGTGGTGTACAATAAAGAATATAATAAATAATAAACAAGGTGATGACGGAATCACGGCCGAACTCCTGAAGGCGGGTGGGAAACCGATCCTTAAGGCCCTTCAGAAGCTGTTTGATTCCGTCATACTCGAGGGGAGGACGCCGCAGTTATGGTACAGGGGTGTGGTGGTACTCTTCTTCAAGAAGGGTGACAATGCCTCACTGAAGAACTTTAGGCCCATCTCACTTCTTAGCCATGTCTACAAGCTGTTTTCAAGAGTCATCACGAATCGTATCGCGCGCAGGTTTGACGATTTTTAGCACCGTAGAACACATACAAACGCTGCGGCAGGTTATACAGAAGACCGAAGAGTACAACCTGCCTCTCTGTTTAGCGTTTGTGGGCTACGAGAAAGTCTTCGATTCGATCGAGACTTGGGCTGTACTGCAGTCTCTCCAACGGTGCCAAATTGACAACCGGTACATCGAGATGTTGAAGTGTTTATACAAAAACGCCACCATGTCAGTTCGACTTCAGGATCAGACCTCAGAACCCGTACTTTTGCAACGAGGTGTGGGACAGGGAGATGTCATATCTCCGAAGCTGTTTACCGCTGCACTGGAGGACGTCTTCAAGGTTCTGGATTGGAGAGGGCTAGGCATCAACGTCAATGGCGAGTACATCACTCACCTTCGGTTTGCCGACGATATAGTGGTTATGGCTGAGACCATGGAGGACCTCAGTACAATGCTCGATGACCTCAGTAGAGCTTCCGAAAGTGTGGACAAAACCAAGGTGTTGCTGAATGCCTATGTTACACCCACTCCTATCAAGGTCGGAGACTCCTACACTCGAAGGTGTGGGCGACTATGTCTACCTGGGACAAACGTTCCAGTTGGGTAGGGCCAACTTCGAGAAAGAGGTTTACCGTCGAATCCGACTCGGCTGGGCAGCGTTCGGGAAGTGGCGCGGTACCTTCTCGTCCAACTTACCACAGTGTCTCAAGACATTAGTCTATGACCAGTATGTGTTGCCAGTGATGACATATGGCTCTGAGACGTGGTCGCTTACAATGGGCCTTGTCAGAAAGCTTACAGTCACTCAAAGGGCAATGGAGAGGGCTATGCTCGGAGTTTCCATGCGTGATCGAATTAGAAATGTAGAGATCCGCAAGAGAACCAGGGTTACCGACATAGCCCGATGTATTGCCAAACTTAAGTGGCAGTGGGCAGGGCACAGTGCTCGCAGAACGGATGGCCGATGGAGCAGAAAGGTTCTGCAGTGGCGACCGCGAACCGGAAGACGTTGCGTTGGATGGCCTCCTTGAACCGATGACCTGGTGAAGGTTGCGGGGATCCGCTGGTTGCGAGATGCACGGGACCGGTCAACGTGGCGACGCTTGGGGGAGTCCTATGTCCAGCAGTGGACGTCTTTCGGCTGATATGATGAATTCGTTCAAGCAGAGATATGGAGTGTTTGGTCAACTGGACCCACTCAAAATGGATCCGCGGGATCACTCAACCCAATCAAATTTTGAATAGGTTGATTGGACTCACTGCCCAGGCGATACAGAGAAAAATGTTCATTGCCACAGAAATCGACATGCCTATAAATTATGGTTTAACTAAAATCCATTACACATTGTATCATACGATTTGTAGTGTAGTGTTTAACTTCAAAAATAAAATCTGTCATAGGTGGATCCAGGGAGGGGGGCCAAGGGGGCATGTGACCCCCCAGACGACTAAACAATATTACGCTTGTGGCCAACATTTAACCAGTAATCTACATAATATTTGTGTAATTATTATATGTCATTGATCAGGGCCGGATTAAGTACGTAGCAGGTGTATCAAATGCAACAGGCCTCGCGCTCTGGGGATCCCTAGCTTGGCCTGACAAAAAAACAAGTTAAGGTACCTATCATATCTCGCGTAGCTTTAGTGGACGTATGTATTGTCTTGAGTCTTGAAATTTTATGAGCTCATTTCGTTTTCTCTTGCACCCATTTACTCTCAATAAGGACGATGACTAAGAGTATTTTTTTGTCAGCCACGTAAATTGATAAAAAATATTAGACATGTATTTTTTTGTCACTTAAACAAAAAGTGACGACATACAATGCATTGAAGTTTCACTTGTTGATAAATTTACTCACAAATGACGTCACAAGCTCCCACTCCTGAACATTATGCGCTTTATCTTTCTTATTTTTTATTGATTTGATAAAGCAAAATAAATATCACATCACACATCACATCATCAGCCTATTAATGTTCCCACTTCTGGGACACAGGCCTCCTCTCTGTGAGAGGGGATGGGCCGTAATCCACCACGCGGACCCAGTGCGTGTTAGTGGATGTCACATGTCTTCGAACTTTTGGTTCTAGGGCATGCCGGTTTCCTCACGATGTTTTCCTTCACCGTTTTTGAGAGCAGTGGTGATGAAATAATTTACACAAGGTAAAGCGCCTGCCTGGGTTCAAACCCAGGACCTACAACTTGCAAGTCACGGCCAATATCACTGGGCCACCACTACTCTAAAATATATATGTAAATTGTTATTTTATACCCAGGTTAATCATCCCTATTCAATTTCTGAATGAATTGTCAAAAGAAAGCTACCGTTTCCGAGGCTGAGTTCTAAAACTTTTCGCCTGGCTCGCTTTTACATTTTGGTATCTCGTAGTTGTATTTGTCCCACTTTTCTGCTTGCAAGTTTATTTTTGTACAGAGTGGTACAAAGGAAATCGATACGATGAAAAAAAAACCGCTATCACTATAATTTGTGTCCTCCCTGGCTTGATCCGGCACTTTCCTTGAATCAAGTCAATATAGAACTAATACCTTACTTTTCTTACTATAAATTAAATTAAAAATGTTTTATTTCAGACAAAGTCCATACGATTAGTAACAATTTACTTAAAAACTGTTGTACCCCCCAGAAATAAATCCTGGATCCGCCCCTGAAGTCTGGACAGGACGCCAAATATCCGGCGAAATAAGGAGCCTACCTATATGGGACCTTGTAGGAATGTATCTTCATGTGACATAACATACTAGGTAAGAGAGATTGAAAGAGAGATTAGACTACTAATACAGTAGTCACACACAGCGGATATTTTTGTCTCTAAAGTTGGCTCTTGACTCTACGAACCATTGCGCAAGAAACAGTTTGTCATCGAGTATAGGTACTGCATAGAGTAAGCGAGATAGGACGAAGCTACAAACGTAAGCGAGTGTAAAAGGCAGTTATAAAAATTCATTTTGTTTTTTGACAACTTCAGAGACACAAATATCCGCTGTGAATATGCCACATTGAAACTATATACTTACATTAAATTTCTCGTGCGTAGTGCTTGTACCGGTGCTTTCAATCAGGATTGGTGCCAAAAAAACATGTTTGCAATTCCTCGTGCATATTGTAAACATACTAGATCTAATTTTATTACGCATTATATTCACCCCAATTAAAATAATCCCAACGGTGTTTAGCGACTGATAAGCACGTTTTAAATTCGAATTATCTATAAAAAAATGGAATCTAAATGTTGATCTAAATCTAATGCTACTTGCTAAACACAGCGTCGAGATTTAAGAGTTTCGTGTTGTGCACTATTAGCACTTAGTGCATAATTAACCCAATTATATCGAGTTTCCTCTTAGAAAAGGCGCCAAAAGACTTTTATAAATGCTTAGATTATACAAGTAAAAGATAGAACGTGCGGAACAAGCGAGCGGTGCCGCGATATATTTATGTGTGCGACGGTCTGCGACGTGCGTGACAGCGAGTAGCGGCACTGTAAAGACACATACTACATCTGTGTGCGTAGAAGGATGCCAGATGTTGGGAAAACTCCCACATTTTTTTCGATTGTTCTCAAATATATTAATGTTACAAATTGTTACTTACTTAAGTAGTATTTGGACAGAATAATGGTTATCATATAAATTACAATCCAATAAAAGTTATTTAAAATTCACTTTGAAAAATAACGCGTTTGGAAATTTCTATATAAAAATAATTAGGTACCTATATTAAAATTTCAAAACATACATAATTCAAAATATTTTTTACAATAATTTTACAGAGTTGCACACCTAAGTAGGTACTCGTTATAAATTAACAACCCTTGTTTTGCACCAATTTCTTATAATATTTATTTATTTTTCATATCTAATTAGCATGCCGTAAGGTAAAATGTACCGGGACTGTCTACAAAAAATTACCAACTTATAAGAAGTTAGATTTGAAGTTTCCGTTCAGCTTAATGGCATCATGATCCAGAATATAATAACTCCATGGTTCCCCCATTGTACTTGACGTAATCGTGCTGGCACTTATATTCACACATGCTATTGAACGTGGTCTTTTCGTTGGACATCATGGCGCATACTGGTATGTAAATCTTTGGACAGGGGCACGAAGGACCCGCTAAACACATCGTTGACGTCATCATCAAAGCCACGAAACATACTGCAGATGAATAAATAGGTACTTAACTAAATAAGTAGGTAAATATTTTATTAAAATTATTTGTAATTTATTTTAAAAAGAAAAAGACTTGATACTACTATTTTACAAGATGCATTTTAAAAAGATGACACTTTCTTAATTTAAATAATGCTCGTTTAAAAAATATGTAGTGAAATAGTACATTACTGCAGCCGGCAGCGGCCAGCAAAAGAGGCATTGATGGACGAACGTGTAATATTTATAGTGCTTTTCTCAAATAATGCGCGGAAATTAAAACTAAGTAGCACCTAGAACTCATTTTGTCAAATACAATTACTTTTCGAAATCAATGACGAACAAAGAACAACAATAATTATTCCCGTGTTAGGCTTAGCCCGCACTGGGATTTTTATTCGCACGATTTTTTTTTGCCCATTCTTTGGCCTATGGAATTGTATGAAGCTGCACACATTGCGTTAAAAGAAACACGCGGGAGTAATACTACAAAAATCCGCGCAAATAAAAATCGCAGTACGTGCTAATAAAGTGTTCATTTGTTTTTTTTTCAATAAACAGCTTTCTATTTGCAAGCTAGTTCGAAATTTAAATAAAACCTTTGATAAGTTACCTCCTTGGTTGCCATGTTTCGGAGTAAAAGATCGTTCCATTTTTAAATTACACGACAGATATGAGTTTACTATGGAATTTATTTGGCCGCTACACACAACAGATATGGATTTTCATACTCAAATTGCATTGTAATGCTCAAAATTCCAAGCTTATTTGAGAAAAATAATAACTGAAGCCCGGATGTAGTACCTACCTATACTTAATAATAGTAAACGCGATTTTTCCAGCGAGCTATTAAGGTACCTACTGCAGCGTGGGAATATACCCCCTTAACTAACTAAGGTAGGTATCTAAGGCCGAGTTTCTAAATTGTCAAGCACACGTTATCTGCTGTGATTTGCTGTTCAAAATTCATTCAATCAATCACAGCAGATAACGCGTGTTTGACAATTTGTCACATTAATTCTGCGATAATTTAGAGGTGAGAAACTTGGCCTAAGTATGTGGGTGATAGAAAATATAGGTCGTATGTAGGTAATTACTTACTGTTCTATGAAAAATTACATTGCTCTAATAAACAAATAAAATTAAATTCGTGGAATCATACTCGTATATATTTTTTTATATATACTGGAATCATACTTAAATAAATTCAAATATTTGAAAAAACCCCACACTATTTCGTAAAATATTTAGGAATCATAAACTAAAGTTTATACCTATGCAAAGTGTAATAAAAAAATCAGGTGTACCATAAACAAACCAATGTAAAAAAATTGGTCCTTACCAAGTTTATAATCCATTATCGAATTAATAACTGACGGCTAACTGTTGCACTTGTAGTCTCCTAGAGCACTATCACTGGCAGGGCACGGTTGTATTTATATACCTTCGTATTAGGTACTAATTGTTAATGAACCAGTATTATCACTCCGTTTCCTTTTGATAATCCGTCAATTGACAATAAAACATAAACAGGTTAACGATTAATCGTAAAGTGCGGGAGTATTATCGGTCCTATATACGCCCTTATTGTTAAAACACTTGAATAAAACGATTCAAAGTTCAGCGTCTTCTCTTTGTTGTACCTAGGTACATAGATGAATTGTCAAAGAGGCTAAGCTCCGCAGCATATGCTGTTAGATAAATTCGTTATTTAACTGACATAGAGATAGCCCGTTTAGTGTACTTTAGCTATTTTCATATTGTATGTAATGTTGTACGGTATTTTGTTGTGGGGAAATGCCGCCGACATTCAGACTATCTTTGTTTTGCAGAAAAGAGCTGTTCGATCAATTTATAAATTAAGCCCGAGACACTCTCTCAGAGAGAAATTTAAGGAGATTAATGTAATTAATGTGCCTTCTCAGTATATTTATAAAATTATAAAAATGTTTAAAAAATACAGTGATATCCATAACATATATACTGGGAACAAACACAAATTTGTAGTAATTACAACAAGGCTCAAGAAAATAGGTGGCTCGTTTAGATGTCAATGTGTACGCTTTTATAATAAGATTCCAAGCCACGTACAAGATCTAAGTCTTAATAAATTCAAATCATTTATTAAACGTAAGTTGTGCCAGAAAGCGTTTTATACAATTAATAAAGATTACCTTGAGGACAAAAAGGCTTGGGATTGAGCTGCTCCAATTAATTTTGTTTTCTTTATTATATTTTGCACCGTGAATTTTTGATATTGTTCGTCGAATCCGTCGAATCGTTGAGCTCCTTAAATTCAGAGTTGAGCTGCTCGGTTATTGACAAATGCGTGCACTGACTGGACAGGTCCACTCGATCTGGTTGGTTCTTTCCTCAAAAGGCCATTTCAGACATCAGTTTTAATGGTCTTCACATGATCTGACCAAGATTTTGTCTGGACTTTAAAAGAGACTGTGACCTCTAAGTTTGTTTGTTTGAAAGAAAAATTGTTTATTTGCGCCAGGCACGACGCATACCATAAAAATAACAAAAAAATCTTAATTAAATACAATAATGTTTCGATTCGGCCTTTCTTCTCAGAGTTGTCAGATGACAAACGTCGACCTCATCTAGTTTTAAAAAATAAGATCGACATGTAAAAGTGTTTGTACAAACCAACTTATAGAAATAAAATCATTTATCATTTACCATTTCATACAAAGAAACAGAACCGATATATATGGCCGGCCCATTGCCACTTTAGCTTACTTGTTCTGTGAGCTATGTTCTGTTTTCTTTTTATTTTCAATTTCATTTTGTAATTTTAATCTTAATTGTGCAATTGTGTAGTTTTTATCTTAATTGTGTGGTTTTAAATATTTTTTTTCGGTTTAAGTAACATTGGTATTATTTATCGTATTATAACTTTGCGTATTGTTTTTTTTTATTTCGAATATATAATTGTAAAGTTTTGTGAACACAATTAATGACAACATTGTGCTGTGTCACACAGAACATTCAATCCGCCCATCCTATAATCCTGGGTCATCAAGATATGGGCTGTACCAAGTCTGTGACCCATGGACACTTGCGTTGTGTTGTTTAGTTATAGTTAATTCTCCATTGTGTATTTTTTTCTCTTATATAACTTGTGTGTATCAACCGAATAATTCAATTATTATTATCCCGAAAAACTAATTAATGGTTGATTTAATAAATAACTTTACCGGCAAAAGGAGGAAAAACCGGCCAAGTGCGAGTCGGACTCGCGCACGAAGGGTTCCGTACCATTATCGCAAAAAAACGACAAAAAAACACGTTTGTTGTATGGGAGCCCCCCTTATATATTTATTTTATTCTGTTTTTAGTATTTGTTGTTATAGCGGCAAGAGAAATACATCATCTGTGAAATTTCAACTGTCTAGCTATCACGGTTCATGAGATACAGCCTGGTGACAGACATACAGACGGACCGCGGAGTCTTAGTAATAGGGTCCCGTATTTACCCTTTGGGTACGGAACCCTAAAAAGTATATTAACTGGCTACCTACCTTCCTACCCTACCCTGCCTACCCTGCCTATCCTGCCTAAACTGCCTACCTTGCCTACCGTGCCTAGCCTGCCTACCCTGCCTACCCTGCTTATCCTGTCTACCCTGCCTACCCTGCCTACCCTGCCTACCCTGCCTACCCTGCCTACCCTGCCTACCCTGCCTACCCTGCCTACCCTGCCTACCCTGCCTACCCTGCCTATCCCGCCTACCCTACCTACCCCGCCTGCCCTGACTACCTTGCCTACCGTGCCTACCCTGCGTACTCTGCCTACCGTGCCTACCCTGCCTATCCTGTCTACCCTGCCTACCCTGCCTACCCTGCCTACCCTGCCTACCATGCCTACCATGCCTATCCTGCCTAAACTGCCTACCTTGCCTACCGTGCCTACCGTGCTTACTCTGCCTACCGTGCCTACCCTGCCTACCCTGCCTATCCCGCCTACACTGCCTACCCCGCCTACCCTGCCTACTCTGCCTAACCTGACTACCATGCCTGCCATGCCTACCCTGCCTACCCTGCCTACCCTGCCTGCCCTGCCTACTATGCCTACCATGCCTACCCTGCCTACCATGCCTACCATGCCTACCCTGCCTACCCTGCCTACCCTGCCTACCCTGCCTACCCTGCCTACCCTGCCTACCCTGCCAACCTACGATAATATCACAACCGAACTTCTTAAAAATATATCAAAATATATATCATCGCCCTTGGCATATATTATTAATCTATCCTTGGAACAGGGCTGTTTTCCTGACAGATTGAAACTTTCCTTAATTAAGCCATTACATAAAAAGGGCTCCAAATCTAACGTTGACAACTATAGACCTAGAGCACTAACTCCCATACTTTCTAAAGTTTTTGAAAGTGTAATGTACAGGCGGTTGTTAGGGTTCCTAGATAAATATAATATTCTAGTTAGTCAACAATATGGATTTAGACAATAAATCCACTACCTTAGCAATTTATACTTTAATAAAACAAATTATGAATAATATGAATAAAAAAAATCCCTTCCTCTGCACTATTTTTAGATTTAAGCAAGGCGTTTGACCTCGTTGATCATGTTAGGCTATTGGATAAAATGGAAAGATATGGAATAAGGGGTCCGGCTTTGAAATGGTTTCAATCGTATTTACGTGACAGGAAGCAAATAACAAGAATAGCAAAGTTGAACCATGTGACAAATAATATGGATAATTTCGAATCCAAACCAAGAATTAATCATTGCGGTGTCCCTCAGGGAAGCATTCTGGGCCATTGTTGTTCCTTCTCTATATAAACGACTTACCTAAATCAATAGAACACCAATGTGTTCTGTTTGCTGATGACACCACAATTATTATTAAATGTAAAGATCAACAAAACTATGACGATGAAATTAATCAAACATTGAATGATATTATAAAATGGTTAGATATTAACAAACTAAAGTTGAACATTGCTAAAACGAACGTACTCCATTTTAAAACATGGAAAAGTAAACCTATCCATCTTCATGTTGCGTATAATAATATAAGCGTAAAGCAGGTACATAACACAAAGTTTCTAGGCGTAACACTTGATGAGCACTTAACATGGAAGAATCATATCGAGATACTCTGCAAGAAAATCAACCAATTTGTTTTTGCGCTAAGAAAGGTCAAAAATGTAACGTAGAGAGAAACATCCATAATGGTGTATCATGCCTATGTCTGTTCAGTTATTCGCTACGGCATAGTTGTATGGGGAAACTCCTCAGAAATCGATCGAATTTTTATTGCTCAAAAAAAATGTATCCGCGCAATTTTTAACATGGAATGGTCTGATTCGTGTAGGCCTATATTTAAGCGACATAACCTTTTGACTGTACCCTGCATATATATCTTTGAAATTGCCAAGTTTCTGAGATCCAATCTTGCATTATTTGAAAGAAGGGATAATACAAATAAGAGGAAAGCTGCACATTTGGATTTTGAGATACCTGTTCCTAAGTTGCAACTCTTCCGGAAGAGTTGTATCTACATGGCTCCCCTAATTTATAATGCTTTGCCAAAGTTAATTACCCAATTACCCTTCAAAAAATTTTGTTCGGCACTGCGGCAGTGGTTGTTGCAGGAATGTTTCTATTCAATTAACGAATTTTTTGTAAAATGTCCCTGTATTTTTTTTTCCCTTGATCTGGAATCAAAATACAGGCTTAAGTGATTGTTTAAGTTAAATGATAATATGTTGAATGTAATGTTTTATTTAATGATATGGTAAAAATGAAAGTGTGTAGCATATAGATATATGATGATTGAAATTATATTTAAATTGTAATATTAATGATGTAATGTAATTGAAAATTTATGTAAGAATTTCATTAAATTGGAATTGATTTTGCATGCCGTTAAAACGGTGAGACATGTAGCACTATGCAACTTTATGAAATGAACACCTCTGTAAACACCATGTTTCTAGCAAATAAAAATTCTATTGTATTCTATTCTGTTCTATTCTATTCTATTCTATTCTATTCTATTCTATTCTATTCTATTCTATTCTATTCTATTCTATTCTATTCTATTCTATTCTATTCTATTCTATTCTATTCTATTCTATTATATTCTATTCTATTCTATTCTATTCTATTCTATTCTATTCTATTCTATTCTATTCTATTCTATTCTAATCTATTCTATTCTATTCTATTCTATTCTATTCTATTCTATTCTATTCTATTCTATTCTATTCTATTCTATTCTATTCTATTCTATTCTATTCTATTCTATTCTATTCTATTCTATTCTATTCTATTCTATTCTATTCTATTCTATTCTATTCTATTCTATTCTATTCTATTCTATTCTATTCTATTCTATTCTATTCTATTCTATTCTATTCTATTCTATTCTATTCTATTCTATTCTATTCTATTCTATTCCATTCTATTCTATTCTATTCTATTCTATTCTATTCTATTCTATTCTATTCTATTCTATTCTATTCTATTCTATTCTATTCCATTCTATTCTATTCTATTCTATTCTATTCTATTCTATTCTATTCTATACCATGCCTACCATGCCTACCCTGCCCACTCTGCCTACCCTGCCTGCCCTGCCTACCCTGCCCTCCCTGCCTGCCCTGCCCACCCTGCCTACTCGGCCTACTCTGCCTACCCTGCCTACCCAGCCTACCCTACCTACCTAATAATTTTTATCTATCATCAATAGTTTCCTCGGCGCACGCCAAAGATTGAATTTTATAGGCAACATTTTGCTACTTTGGGTTACATTATTACAATTTTCATAAGGATCTCTATTTTTTTTGAAAATATAATGTAGCCTATGACACTCAGGAATAATGTAGCTTTCTACTGGTGAAAGAATTTTCAAAATCGATTCAGTAGATCCAGAGATTACCCCTTACAACGTCACAAACTCACAAACCCACAAACTTTACCTCTTTATAATATTATTACTAGCTGACCCTCGGGGCTTCGCTCCCGTCAACTGCCTACCTACCCTGGCTACCCTGCCTACCATGCCTACCATGCCTACCCTGCCTGCCCTGCCCCTACCCTGCCTTCCCTGCCTACCCTGGCTACCCTGCCAACCCTGCCTGCCCTGCCTACCCTGCCTAACCTGCCTACCATGCCTACCCTGCCTACCCAGCCTTTCCTGCCTTTCCTGCCTACCCTGCCTATCTTGCCTACCCTGCCTACCCTGCCTACCCTGCCTACTCTGCTTACCCTGCCTACCCTGCCTACTCTGCTTACCCTGCCTGCCCTGTCTAACCTGCCTATCCTGCCTACCCTGCCTATACTGCCTACCCTGCCTACCCTGGCTACTCTGCTTACCATGCCAACCCTGCCTACCCTGCCTACTCTGCTTACCCTGCCTACTCTGCTTACCCTGCCTACCCTGCCTACTCTGCCTACCCTGCCTAGTCTGCCTACCCTGCCTAACCTGCCTATCCTGCCTATCCTACCTACCCTACCTACCCTTCCTACTAATTTGTATCTATCATCAATAGTTTTCTCAGCGCACGCCAAATAATGTATTTTACAGACAACATTTTGCTACCTTGGGTTACATTATTGCAATTTTCATAAGGATCTCTATTTTTTTTGAATTTTTTTTATAGCCTATGACCCTCAGGAATAATGTAGCTTTCTACCGGTGCAAGAATTTTCAAAATCGGTTCAGTAGATCCAGAGATTACCCCTTACAACGTCACAAACTCACAAACTCACAAACTTTACCTCTTTATAATATTATTAGTAATTAGTATTAGTATTAGTATAGATAATAATAATATATAATATAGTATAGATAGATTGTTTGGTTAACTTTGCACCTTTAATTGTAAGCAATTGTAATATTTAAGACATAAAATATCATAAATAATAAATGCAATGACTGATAGTGGTCAAGCGCGAGCCTATAGTGTATAAAAAAAGGCTTGGTTAGCTTAGTAACATTTTTAGTTTGTTAGCAGAGTTCGTGGCTAAATTATAACAGCCACTCGGGGTGGTTTTCAAGGTTAAGCAATGCTTGACGAGGTCGTTCCGTGGATTGGTAACCATCTCAACATACCGAGCTGCCTCCGTGCCTCGGACATCACGTTAAGCTTTTGGTCCCGGATGCCATTAGTACATCTTTGACAGTCATTACGGATTGTCAGAAGCCAGAAAATCTGACGCCAGTGTTGACAAAGGGGCATCGCCAGTTACACACATGTTACCCAGTTACTGGTTTGTGAAGGTCAGATAGGCAGTCACTCCATGTATTGTAGGTGTGTGGCGATATTCCTGATACCACCACCAAATTCACCGTCCCTTTGCCAGGGAGCTGGACGACACCATACTATCGCCGGCTTCCGGGCGACACTTTCGCCGGTCTGCAGCTTGAGGAAGACGAACAGGGCGGTGGCGACGCCTTCGTCAATCTGTAAAGTCGTGCAGGCGAACCTCCACCACATTCACACAGCGACGGCCAGTTACGCAACTGGCTGGAAATTCAACACACGGCCATTGCCCTGATCCAGGGGCCGTGGATTAGGGGCGGCCAAATACGAGATACGAAGTCTTTTCAATTTAGGTGATAAGCTCCTTGTCACCTCAAATCATGATCACCCTAGATAATGTCACAGGTAACCTTAGAGCACAGCTTTTAAATGATTTCTATTACAGAGATATCTACCACGGAGTACCATGATGAAGACGATTGACTTTGGCTCGGCTTACATGCCCCAGGCGGAGGCATCGCCTCCGCATGACCTTGTCCACCTTGTAAACCAATGCGAGACCAGCGGAGAAGAGGTCATCATCGGGACCGAGGCGAACGCTCATCACCCTTTCGTGGGGATTGAACACACAAAACTCTTTTGTTTATCCGTAAGGCATTAGTGGATTACTTGTTCTCAATTAACCTTTTCCTACTAAACACTGGCACGGAACCGACGTTTGTAACCAGACGCAGTCGGACTATTATAGACCTGACGTTGGTGACAAAAGGTGCAGTGGAAATCATTACTGGGAGCAGCAGGGGCAGGTCGCCAACAAGGCCTCCTGCTCGGATCACAGTTTGATCCGCTTCGACATTAAGGTCTGTGTAACACCTACACCACCTCGGCATAATCCATGCAAACACAGACAGAGCTGTCTACACACGCATACTGACTCCAAGCTGCCACCCATATGCGAGGAGTTGACCAATGTAACACGACGCAGATAGACACGCAGGTAAACCAACTTACCAAATCTATGATAAACAGCTACCATACTGCCTGCCTAATAGTGCCCAGAAACCACTCCACGCAGAACACCGGGCAAACAACCCTCGTGGGTTGTGGATCCGGAACGCAAGCGCGGTAAGGTAAAGGCCATGAATACATGCGCGGATGAGAACAGGGACGCCTACATCTCTGCCATCCAGCTACAACAAATGCATCAGATTCAGGCGTACCACGTAAATACTGTGTACATTGAATCTTGCCAAACAAGCAAACAGGGTAAGTAAAATACTGTCACAACAGAGTACACTTGGGCTCGCTACACTCCACAAACCTGACAAAACACTCACCAGGTCGCCTGAAGAAACAAGACGCTTCCTAGTAGAAACTCACTTCCCAGGAAGCGTCTTCGTCCAGGTAACTGACTGGCAAGATACTATCCAATTACCAACAAACGATTATAGGATACTTGCAAATAAGATAATCATGCTGGAGAAACTCCAATGGGCCATCCGAAGCTTTCATCCTTTCAAGGCGCCTATGGTCCAGACGGGGTTTTCCCCGCGCTACTACAATGGGGAGGTATGTCTGTAGTAGAAAAACCGATGCCACTGATGAGAGTGTGCCTGGCCTTTAGAAACGACCCTAAAGGATGGTGGGAAGTGAAACCAATATTCATCCCAAAGCCAGGTAAAAGTGATTATACAAACGCCAATTTAAGTCCTACAGACCCATCAGCCTGACCTCTTTCTTACTTAAGACCATGGAAAGACAGTGCAAAAGGGAGCTACGAAATGGCGCTTAAAAAACATTACCTCTATATTGTAACCAACTTGCTTACGTCGGGTAAGTCTACTGAATCCGCTCTTCACTCGGTGGTAGGCCAAATAGAGGAAGCAATTCATCAGAAAAGTACCTGCCTGGGTACTTTCGTAGATATCGAAGATGCTGTCGACGAGACAAACATCTACAGCATTGGTGCTACCATCTCCATGCATGGCATAGAGCAAGTATTGACTGGATCACTGACATGCTAAGTAAACGAGTGGTTCGTTCAGAGGAGGAATAGCAGCAGGCCTTGATAGCCAGGGGATGCCCGCAGGGAGGGGTGCTGTCCCCTCTTCTATGGAATCTGGTTATTAACGACCTCATCCCAAGACTCAACGAACATCGTTACTATACAAAAGGTTTTGCAGACGACCTCGCAATCCTCGTAACTGAGAAGGTAACTGGTATGGACCGTGGTTTGGTGGCCTCGCACTAAGCCAACTACAGCAGTGAACAAGCTTAATCGTATGCAAAGACTGGCCTGCATGGCGACAACGCACTGTTCATACAGTGCCGACCCTCTACATCTATTCATACAGCAGGAAGCGACAATGGCGACAGTACGTCTAAAGATACTGGATCTCTAGGGAAAGAGAGAGACACAATACACCGCTCTACTCGAGAGTCTCAACAACGAACTCCCTCTAACTAGAGCCAATAACGACCCAAGCAATTCATTTCTGACGAAAAATTCAGAATCCAACTCCACGAGGATCACTGCTACGCCCCGATGAACTACGAATCTTTACAGACGGATCAAGAACAAGGAACACAGTAATTCCCGAGGGAATCATCATCATTATCTAGCCCTGTTATGGAAACAAAAAACAAAAAAAATATAGAACTTATGAGCGTTAAAAGTTCCATATTTCAACACTAATTTTAACGCATCTTTGGGCGGAATTAAATAACATAAGAAGAAGGAAAATTGCAAAACGGCCTCCATACAGGGATAGATTAATAATTCAACAATGCAAATAAATTCATTTTTATAAATCTACATTTAGTAGTTTTTTCATGATATCTAGACTCCCAAAGGTTTGTTTAAAAATTTCGCTCGCTCGTTTTCGTCCTAAATCGTCATCCATTTCGATAAAAATTTGCAAAACTGCTACTTCGTAAGCGAACTAGCTTCTTACCTACTGCTCATCACAGCATCTATCTCTTTCGGACGTGTTGTTGGATGAGATAGTATGCATTTTAACCTCGCGCACAAAATAGTTCTTGCCACCAGTGGAACCATAAGGAAGGAAAATTTCGTTGAGCACGGCTCTGTAAACCACAATAGTCGTTTGGTGGCCCGATGATCCCTCAAGTGTAAACAACACACCATGCAGTTACTTTCAAAGGATGACATAACCCTTTGTTGATTATATACGCGGATTACAGTGCCTCAGAAGCGATCATTTTGCTTATTCACATATCCACAGCGAGAGAAATAAATAATTAAGAGTGTTTATTCACAGAAAAAAACATTTGTTACAATTTATAGTACATTACTGCCGCGGTCTATAATGACTAGTTTGCTGGTCACGCTATAATTGCCTCGAGCTAGCTTAGCTACGCTCTAGGCCCAGATAAAATACTGTTTGGTTGCATCTTACACGCATAGGACACAAACAAATATGTATATTAGTGTGTATTAAGACAAAATAGTATATAAGCTGTAAAATATTGTAAATAAATCAGATTTGAATTTTTATTCTTGTCTCATTACCCATCACTGTGGCCAAGACACCTTTAGCCATCTGTGATCAGTCCTGTGAGTCTGCTGAACTGGCAGTGAGTGTACCCTTCCCGAACCTGGAATTCCTGCCCACTATCCGTCTGTAACCTTAGGTCGCATGGTGCAGACATCCTGAACTTATCTATATATTTATTTATTACACACTAGGTATATAGTAGGTTAGGGCTGTAGGGCTTATAGGTCTTAGGGTCGTAGGATTCGACTGTTAGGCTGTAAGGTCTTAGTAGATCCTTTAACTTGTCATATACTTTCATGTACGCTGTCACACCCATAACATTACTGCGGTCTTACGTGACGTATGTTAGGGTGGGCGTAGAGAGGTGAATACATACGAAATTTTACAAATTCCGAAAGAGAAATATACAAGGAGCGTGCGCGCGAGGATCCAGGAACGAACCATGTCATTCCCCCTGGATCTAACGCGCGCTCGTATGGGCTCCTTTCGCAATTCGCACCCGCGGTGGTACTCAAATAGATAATATTTTTCTAACTTCAGTTGCGAAGTTGGATTTTATAACTCCTTCTTCAGTTACCAGTTAGTCCTTCTTTAGTAAAAGGAGGTTCCGGTGACGGACAGCCACGTCGGGTTTGCGGTGAGTGCTAACGACTGGCCGTGTTCCCACCATAAGCGGCACAGGTGGACACCGTGGAGTTGTAGTGGGTTGGAGTCCCATATAACTGCGCTAATTCCTCGTGGTAGCGCAGTATGCATGATAATTGCTACAAGATAAAATCAATTCTAATCTACCTACCGTGTGACCTAGTAGTCCTTGTACACTATTCCCCAATCTTCTTGGCCGTCCTGAACATAGGCTTTCCGATGCACAACGCACGGCGCGATGCAGTTTTTAACCGACTTCCCAAAAAGGAGGAGGTTCTATGTTCGACTTCAAGACTGTTTTTTTTTTTTTTTTATGTTCACCGATTACTCCGTCAATTGTGGACCGATTTTGAAAATTCTTTTTTTGTTTGAAAAAGTATGTTTCGAAATTGGTCCCATTTTAATTTGGTGATCTGATGAAGAACTTCGGAGATATACAACAGAACTCTTCAATAAATAACGGCAAATCTCTCGGGATTGCTGCAATCGCATGTCTGTTTGTTGTTTATAACATTTCATAACATAACATCACGCCAGTTCGCTCTTAAGGGGTAAGCAGATCTCTCATTTCACCGGTTATGTTCAAGTTGCATGAAATCTATTCTGGCGAAATAGTTCCCTTACTAACTTGCCTATTAGGTACGAGTACGTACAACTAAAAAGTGAAAAATAAAAAAACTTTTTGCAAAAAAATACTACCGACTTCCAAATACAAAACTACAAAGTGAAAAATAACTTAACTTTTTGAAGTCGGTGTCCATAACGCAAAAAAATGGTACCTACGAAAGACACCGACTTCAAAAAGTTAAGTTATTTTTCACTTTGTAGTTTTGTATTTGGAAGTCGGTAGTATTTTTTTGCAAAAAGTTTTTTTGTAACATAATTACTTAAAGATGGAGTGGTGGTCTGATCTGGCGATGAAACCGGAAGGTAAAAAAATATGTCCCACAGACACCGCCTGCCCAAAAAAAAGTTAGTTTTCGCTTTGTAGTATTTTGCTTAATAACTTTTTGCAAAAAAAATCAACCATTTCCAAAACAAAACACTACAAAGGGAAAAATGACTTCCTTTTCGGAAGTCGGTGTCAAACGCGAAAAAATTTGTACCAAAGGGAAAAAATTGTTACCAAAGACACCGACTGCCGAAAAGAAAGTTAGTTTTCGCTTTATAGTGTTTTGTTTTCGAAGTCGGTTTATTTTTTTTGTAAAAAGTATTTTGTATGAGATTTAACACTGCGCGGCCATTGTAGGCAACGTCAAGGCGGCAAGAAGACTGGGATACATACGTTTGTTAGATAGGTGGTCCATTCAGATAAAATTCGGCTATTCAGCAGACTAGAAGCCAACTCCGAAATGGTTGGAAAGTGGCTAGTCAGATAATGAGTCCAGAGATGGTTGATGATGACATGACTTGAGAAGGTGAAAGAAAACCATAAAAGATTTTTAATTCCATTTATTATCACATGCAAGTAGGTAAGCAAGTAGATTTGCAGATTCATTTCACTACTCAACCAGTTCTTATTGGTGGTAATTCTTGGCATGAAACCTTGTCTATCATGGCCATGTAGTTATCCTTCAAATAATGTGTCCTGCAGTTAAAGAAGCACCAATTCGAGTATCTTATCATGTCTGAAGCACAAACCGGGTCATACGTGGCAGTGCACTGTTTACAGTCCATTTCAGACCAGTCGTCCTCGTTTTGAGCCTCTACCAAAGTGGCTAGACAAGTTGATAGTAGAACAAAAATGAATACTGAAACAATAATGTAAGGAATTAATTTTTGCGTAAAATAACATCACGCCTGTTGGGTTAGGTGGATATGGAGGCACCTACATACTACCCACATTGCGCCAATTATGTTCAAGTCCCATGTAATAAAGGCCAAACCTATTGCCGACAACCAGGCAGACATCACTTAGCAGTAGAGTTGCTATCATTAGAAAACTTAAAAAATAATTTTAACAACAGTTTAAAAAAAAAGTTGCCACTTGATATATATTTAGGTATTTCGAAAATTGAAAGGTCCTGACATTTTAGTTACCTACTAAAGTCGTTCAAGCTGACAGATGTAGGTGATATAGAAAAGGTATTCACTGCCACGGAAATCGACGTGCCTATAAGTTAATTATGGTTTAACTAAAATCCACTTTGTACTATAGAATTTGTAGTGTAGCTATTTAGTTTGTAATATACGCCTATTTTAACTTAAACAAATTTTTACCATCCAAGCGAAAGACTACATAATATTTGTGTAATTATTATAATTATGTCATTGGTCAGAGCCAGATTAACTACGTAGCAGGTGTAGCAAATACAATCGACCAAGCGCTCTGGATATCCCTAGCTACGACAATCGAAAGAAAGAAAGAAAGAAAAAGTGTTTAATTGTTAGTAAAGACGAGAAATAAACAAGCTATGGTACCTTTCATATCTCGCGTAGCTTTAGTGGACGTAAATGATTGGTCTTGAAATTTGCCGAGCTTGCATGGGTGCAAGAGCAAGCGAAGCGATCTCGGCTTTTTTGTCTCTTATTAGGGACGATGACTAAGAGTATCTTTTTTGTCCGTCAGGTAAATTAATAAAAATATTGGGCTTGTATATTTTCTGTTATCACGTAAACAAAAAATGAGGACAATAAAATGCGATGAAGTTTCGTGTGACGTCACTTGTCGGTCACTTTTACTCACAAATGACGTCATAAGCTACCTACCACTCCTGAACTTTGATGCGCTTTATCTTTCCTGATTTTTATTGATTTGATAAAGCAAAAAGTAGTTACTATTATTTGACAATCTCACTGATGGACTAAATATAATTGTTTTTTTTTTATTTATTTTTTTATTGTCTATAGGCTTGCGTTTGACCACCATCTCACCTGATGGTAAGCGATGATGTGGTCGTCGGTGAAGCCCACTATAATTTGTGACAACTTCCCTTCCCCTCCCCGCTGACTTGATCCAGCACTGCTCTTGAATCAAGTTTAACTAACTCCTTACTTTTCTTACTCTTGTGCCCCCCAGAAATAAATTCTGGATCCGCCCCTCAAGACTGGACAGGACGCCAAATGTACGAACAAATAAGGAACCTACCTATATTGGACATTGTAGGAATGTATCTTCATGTGACATAACAGCATAGCACACTAGGTAGGATGTGCTTGGACCTTGGAGTTATGCCAAATATCTAAGTAGCTAATTCTTAAAGAGACTTGATTTTACTACTAATACCATATTGAATCTACATACTTACGTACATTGAATATCTCGTGCGTTGTGCCGGTGCTTTCAATCAGGTTTGGTGCCAAAAAAACATGTTTGCAATTCCTCGTGAGTCGTGCATATTGGAAACAAACTATATCTAATTTTATTACACATTATATTCATGGCGAGGTAGACCGAGACGTAACGCACCGGATCAACTCGGGATGGATGAAATGGCGACAGGTCACTGGAACAACTTGCGACCCACGGGTGCCCCTCAAGTTAAAGGAGAAATTTTACAACTCCGTGATTAGACCTTTTCGTACTGTATGGATCAGAATGTTGGGCTGTGAAAAAGATGGATGAAAAGAGATTGCATGTAGCAGAGATGAGAATGTTGAGATGGATGTGCGGAGTGACAAACTTCCCCTAATATACTCATTTCTCACTTTTTCCAAGTGAGCAATGAGTATATTAGGGGAAGTTAAAAGTGGCGCCAGTGACAGAAAAGTTGAAAGGAATCCGTTTGTCCTCGTATGGTAATCTGATGAGAAGGGGTGAAGCGCATGTAGCAGAGATGAGTATGTTGAGATGGATGTGCGGAGTGACAAACTTTCCCTAATATATTCATTTCTCACTTTATCCAAGTGAGAAATGAGTATATTAGGGGAAGTTTGAAAGTGGCGCCAGTGACAGAAAAGTTGAAAGGAATCCGTTTGTCCTGGTATGGTAATCTGATGAGGAGGGATGAAGCGCGTGTTACTAAAAGAGTTATGAATATAAATGTGGATGGATGGAGAGGGAGGGGACGGCCAAAGAAAAGATGGATGGACTGTGTGAGGAGTGATATGAAATAAAAGGGAATCAGTGATAGCGTGACGGGGGACAGGATGGTATGGAAGAAGAAAACGTGTTGCACCGACCCCAAGTAGCATGGGACAAGGGCAGGAAGATGATGATGATGATAATTCACCCCAATTAAAATAAGTTCTTATCTCAACGGTGTTTTGTAACTGATAAGCACGTTCTAAACTAGAATTGTCTGTATCAATTTTGAATCAATAAGCTGCGTTAAACAAGCGTCGAGATTTGAGAACTCCGTGTTGTGCAAGGCATAATTAACCCAATTATATAGATTTACCTCTTAGGAACGTCGCTGTCTGAACTAATAAGTGGGTACACCCATCGATTGCAGCCCTGCAGGACCATATTGTCGTATAAAGCAATAATATTAAGCACATAATTACTATATTTTATTGATCACTCAGCAACCAATTCTTTTTTGTAATTGGTTGTGAATTTAAGAAGATATTGCAACGCAATAATATGAGGAGCTCGTGGCTAAATAATAACAGCCGCACTGGTCGATCATCAAGGTTAAGCAACGCTTGACGAGGTCGGTCGGTGGATGGGTGAACATTTCAACATACTGGATTTCCTCCGAGCCTCGGCAAGCACGTTATGCCTTTGGTCCCGGCTGTTATTTGAAGATCTTTGACAGTCGTTACGGGTAGTCAGAAGGCGGAAACTAGTCTTGCCTAGGGGTACCGTGTTATCCAGTTAGTGGGTTGTGGAGGTCAGATAGGCAGGCGCTCCATGTAAAACACTGGTGAATCCGGTAAGACTAGAAGCCGACCCCAATGTAGTTGGGAAAAGGCTAGGCAAATTGATTGCAACGCAATAATATGTAAGCACCGTAGGTGACCCTTAAATATAGCTGGCAAGCATAGATATAAATCTAACTAGATGACACGATTGTATGTACTTCGCGTGTCAACAAAGGGAGTAAAAGTACGATCAATAATCGTACTTGAGTTGTTTAATTTAGCATATCTGGAAAAATGCTTAATTATGCCATATTGAGCTGTAAAAACTGTACAGAAAAATTTGGCCGAGGAAATGGCAATATTTTCACTCATTAGTAAGTAAATTTGTTCTTAAATTGTGTGTGAAAAAGTGGCACTTTTAATTTTCATACAGATGGAGAGACTTGCGTTATCTAGTTATAATTTATGTCTGCTGGCAAGAATATTGGAACATGAAAAAAAACACGAGTGTTGTCATTATAAAAAAATATATATTAAAAAGAGGTAATCTAAAGAGTTTCCGTTCAGCTTAGTGGCATGGTGATTCAGAATATAATAACTCCATGGTTCCCCCATTGTGCTTGACGTAATCGTGCTGGCACTCATATTCACACATGCTATTGAACGTGGTCTTTTTGTTGTACATCATGGCGCACACTGGCATGTAAATCCTTGGGCAGGCGCATGAAGGACCCGCTAAACACATCGTTGACGTCATCATCAAAGCCACGAAACATACTGCAGATGAATAAATAGGTACATAAGTAAATAAGAAGGTAATTTTTATTTTACATTATTTTTAATTTTTTTTAGAATGAAAGAGACTTGAAACTACTACAAAAAGCGTTTTAATAAAAAGATGGCACGTTCTTAATTTAAATAATGCTCGTTTAAAAAATATGTACTGAAAAAATTATAATCGTGAACGCGATTTTTCAGGCAACTATTGAAGTTATTTAGGTACCTACTGCAGCGTGGGAAAATACCTAACTAATTATGGTACCTAAGTATGTGGGTAATTAAAAATATATGTAACTATACTGTGATTTTTATTTTCGTAGACTACTGACAGCTGCCAATGACCTTATTTTTTTAAATGTTGCATGCGCGGAGTATAGTGTTGTAGGTAAGGCTCAATCATTAGATAATCGATGTGACATGACTCCTCAATTTAATTTAACTAATTGGTGTAAATAATTCTTTTACGAATATAAACATAATATAATAAATAATTCATACACATAGTACGTAAACTTTCATTGTGTTAAATATGAAATCGAAAATAAAATATAGAGTCTGACATAAAGAATCATGTCCAGCATTGACCTGAAAATTTTCTAACGCGTCTAGTGATGAAAAATATCTTAAAAAAATGAATTTTTTTTGCTCATTTCGTATAGCTTAATTGAATTTTCAAATAAGGTCAGGAAAAAAAGCAATGTTAATATGTATATCATTAGTCAATAGAGTTTTGGAAACGGAACGTGTATTACACACGTTTCGTTTCACAGAATACGAAAAACTAGTTCGTTCGTTATGTGGTTAATAAATGATCTAAATAACCAATTGCTACTTTATTTTTATTATACTTATTATTTTATAACTAGTTAAGATTTTTATGGTTTTATGTTATGGAGTGGAAAGAAAAATAGGTGTAGAGTTGACAGTACGTAAAACGAACTTTTTATGCGGTAACGTAACGTTTAGTGAATGACAGGCTGTCATTTGTTTGATGTTATGACGTTGGTGTGGTACCTAAACCTAAGATGGGCCAGGCATGGAAACAACATTGTGGCTCCAGCGGCATTTTTAGATTAAGTGTTTGTACGAGATGACATAGAATGAAATATAATAATAAATCAAAGCCAGATTTTTATTTAATTACCCTGCCAACCACCAAAAACATGTAGGTAGGCAGCTCTTTTCGTTATCTATTTATATGACTAACTCCGTGTTAGAGTAATCCTTAAAGCGACCACTCTGTTGCTTTAGATTTTGCTGCATGTGAGTTTAGATTTGTGTGTGATGTGTAATAAACAAGGATGGCATAACATCACGCGTGTAATCTTTAAAACTCGGCATCGGCGGGATATTGCGAGAATATAACTGCTGTTTGAGATCGCGCGCCGATTTGATGATGATATTACGTTAAAGAGGTATTTATTTCTGATTGATTGTAACTCTCTCAACGAATATGAAACCATTTGATTTAAATTATTAAGTATCGTATAGTTTTCTAAGGTTATAACAGCTGTCAAACCTTTATCTGACAGCTGTTATAACCACAAAAACTTATTTACATAATAGCATTTTTCCCTGGCCTTTAAATGAAAAGATGATAAGTTATTGTGTTATTATAAACAATAATTGATTTTATACAACACTAGTTGTAGGCAGACGCGCCCTGTAAAACGAATCAAGTGACAGGTCAAGCAATGTATGAAAAGTGGGCATTGTTCTTAGTAGAAACTAATTAAGGGCCGCCAGTTTCTTAACAAAAGCAATTTTTTTGCCGTGAAATAGTTCCATTTTCTGTCTACTTCGATTTTCGACCAACTTTCGATCATTCAGGATAGTCAGGATACGACACTATTTTTATGTAACGATAAAGTGGCAACCTCTCAAATGTCAGTTTAGTCTACGAAATTAAAAATCAAAGTATATCTACTTCTACTTACTTTTCTATGAAAAAACAATTTGCCCTAATAAAAAAAATATATATAAAATCGTGGAATCATACATAAATAAGTAAATGTATAAATTCAAATATTTGCAAAAAACCCACACTATTTTGTAAAATAATTAGGAATAATAAAATAAAGTTTATACCTTTGCAAAGTGTCTTAAAAACCGGGTGTACCATAAACAAAAGAATGAAAAAAAAAAGTTCTTACCAAGTTTATAATCCATTATCGGTTGATTAACTGACGGCTAACTGTTGCACTTTGTAGTCTCCTAGAGCACTATCACTCGCATGGCGCCGATGTTTTTATATACCTTCGTTTTAGGTAATAATTGTTAACGAACCAGTATTATCGCTCCGTTTCCTTTTGATAATCCATCAATTGACAATAAAACATAAACAGGTGACAATTAATCGTAAAGTGCGGAAGTATTATCGGTCTTTGTAACGACACTTGAATAAAGCGTTTCGAAGTTCAGCGTCGTCTCTTTGTCATACCTAGGTAATCGCGTTTCTGTTTTGAATATCCTTGGGTAAATTCGTATTGTCACTGTGTCTGATTTTTTCCCGACTGCAAGTAAAGGGTTATGGTTTTCGCGCGTATCTTGTATGTATGTTTGTATGTATATAATATTCTTAATACATTTCCCCTCTTTAAGCTTATTTTATTCACTGAAAATAGTGAATAAAAAGCACTTTTTCTCAAACATGCTTGGAAATTTGAGTATTATTTTGACAACCTTCTTCGAGATAAATCGGAATTGCAGTACAGGCCAAATACATGCGAGCAGCGGCCGGCAAAAGTTGTATGCAAATCCAGATCTGTCGTGTGTAGCGGCCAAATAAATTACATAGTAAACTCATATCTGTCGTGTAATTTAAAAATGGAACGATCTTTTAATCCGAAACATGGCAACCAAGGAGGTAACTTATCAAAGGTTTTATTTAAATTTCGAACTGGCTTGCAAATAGAAAGCTGTTTATTGAAAAAAAAAAACAAATGGACACTTTGAGGCTTAGCACCTCACGCACAGCGATTTTTATTTGCGTGGATTTTTGTAGTATTATGCCCGCGTATTTTTTTTTTACCGCAATGCGTCTTCATATTATTCTTCATACAATTCCATAGGTCGGCTTCGCCTCGGCCCACATTTACACGTTCGTCCATCATTGCCTCTTTTGCTGGCCGCTGCAATAATGTACTATTAATGTTTGAATTTAGAACACACCAATATTATATTCAAACTCCATCTCAATGCTATACAATCTCTTTGCGCATAAAATATTCGATACAAACTTAGATAGAGATAGAGTTACAGATAGAGATAGAGATAGAGTTAGAGATAGAGTTAGAAATAGAGTTAGAGATAAAGTTAGAGATAGAGTTACAGATAGAAATGGAGTTTTTTTATGGCTTTTTGCGGATTGCGTTTTAGCCACGAAGTTAGCCACGTACAAAATGGGGAATTTCAAGTTTTCTTTATTGCAGACATAAACAAAATTTATATTTGAGAGAAAGTTTTATTTATTAAACACGTACAAGTTGAAATTATCTATTTAAATACGAAGTTGCATGAAATGTGTTGCATTTGTACTATTGAGGATGCAAGCACGACCTTTTTTGTTTCGAAACTTTTTTAAGAACAAAGCAACTCAAACCGTAAATTTAAACAAACTCTATAACTCAATTGTGAATAATAGTTGTGAAAAAGTCACAGTTTGATAACAGGTGTCATTATGTGCCTAATTGCGGTGAAATTAGAGCCACTTTATGAGCAAGTGTGTTGAAAAATATAGTATGCAACTCTTGAATAAAATGGATTTATATCGAGGGCCATGGATCACTCGCGTCGCTCATGATTCTAACACTTGAATCACTCGCTATGCTCGTGATTCAATCATCATGAATCTCTCCCTACGGTCGTGATTCAGTCGTTAGAATCCTTCACTTACTTGTGATTCATCTACGGCCCTCGCATTAAATCCGTCTTTTATTCACTAGTTGCATAATATACTATTATTACCTCATATCTTTCAAACTGCTAGACTGACTTAAATAATTAAGACATCGTTAGAATAGATACGTCTTGACCGCCCAAGTGTTCTTAGATAGGTGAAGTAAAACAAAACATGGCGGTGTTCCGAGCGCTATATTGTGTGGGTATACCAATTTTTTTTCTTCGAAACCCATCACCTGTGGAATCAAAATAAAGGCTTTTAAGAGGTGAATGCAAAAATTATTATTTTTAACTAAAAAGATAAAAAATATTAATTTAAAAACCAAAAAACGCGAAGCGAAATAAATGATAAATGATTTTATTTCTGTAAGTTGGTTTGTACAAACACTTTTACATTTCGAACATATTTTTAAAACTAGATGAGGTCGGCGTTTCCTATCTGACTACTCTGAGAAGAAAGGCCGAAACAAACTCAGAGGTCACAGTCTCTTTTAAAGTCCTGACAAAATCTTGATTAGATCATGTGAAGACCATGTAGACTGATGTCTGAAATGGTCTTTTGAGGAAAGAACCAGCCAGATTGAGTGGACCTGTCCAGTCAGTGCACGCATTTGTCAATAACCGAGCAGCTCAACTCAGAATTTAAGGGGCTCAACGATTCGACGAACAATACCAAAGAAAGGACATTCGGGTAGGCCGCATAAACTACTCAAACTGCCAGACCATGATTAAAAACTAAGATAAATTAAAAAAAAAAAAAAATATCCACATAGTCTTCACATTCACAATAATTAAAATAAAATAATATAATACTTTAAAAAGTAAATATTCTTGTCATTGCAAGAAAACCAAAAAAAAAATAAAAATATTTATAATAACAAAATGCATAGTGCAAAATATAATAAAAAAACAAAATTAATTGGAGCAGCTCAATCCCAAGCCTTTTTGTCCTCAATGTAATCTTTTGTTGTATAAAACGCTTTCTGGCACAACTTACGTTCAATGAAAGACTTGAATTTATTAAGACTTAGATCTTGTACGTGGCTTGGAAGCTTATTATAAAAGCGTTCACATTGACATCTAAACGAGCCACCTATTTTCTTGAGCCTTGTTGTAGGTACTACAAATTTGTGTTTATTCCTAGTATTTATGTTATGGATATCACTGTATTTTTTAAACAATTTTATATTTTTATGGGCATATAAAAGATTTTCATAAATATACTGAGAAGGCACAGTCATTACATTAATCTCCTTAATTTTCTCTCTGAGAGAGTGTCTCGGGCTTAATTTATAAATTGATCGAACAGCTCTTTTCTGCAAAACAAAGATAGTCTGGATGTCGGCGGCATTTCCCCACAACAGAATACCGTACGACATTACACTATGAAAATATCTAAAGTAAACTAAACGGGCTGTCTCTATGTCAGTTAAATTACGAATTTTTCTAACAGCATATGCTGCGGAGCTTAGGTTCTTTGACAATTTATCTATATGTGGGCCCCACTGAAGCTTAGCATCCAAAGTTAAGCCTGAGAATACTGTGCTATTTTCAGGATTCAATTCTTCGCCCTTTATCAACACATCGGTTTTCACCTGCCTAACGTGAGGTAGGGTAAACTTAATGCATTTGGTTTTTTTTTCATTAAGAAGTAAATTATTAACATTGAACCAGTGAACTACTTTTGAGATCGCGCTATTTACATCGTCAGTAACCAGCTGCTGACGTTTAAGTTTAAACAAAAGTAAAGTATCATCCGCAAACAACACTATATCATGGTTATCCTTTATGAGGTAAGGCAAGTCATTAATATAAATAAGAAACAAGAAAGGACCAAGAATCGAGCCCTGCGGGACTCCCATTGTTACTATAGATCCAGGAGATCTTTTTCCATTAACGTCAACGGTCTGAATCCTATTACTCAAATATGAAGTAAGAAGATCCAGAGCGCTGTTCCGGATCCCGTAGTGGCGGAGTTTCCTTATTAGCGTTTCATGAAAAACACAATCAAATGCCTTGGACAAATCACAAAAGATTCCCAAGGCATCGCACTTATCTTCCCATGCATTATAAATATGTCCTAAAAGTTCACATCAGTAGTTGAACGACCCCTTGTAAAACCGAACTGTTTGCTATGTAATAATTTATGTTTATTAAAAAATCTTTGCAATTGCTCTAAAATTAATTTCTCAAAAGACGTAAACAAACAAAAAACAATAAGGATACATCTGGTTTTGGTCAGCCAGCTCGCGAATATGTCCTCCGACTGCACAGTATGATTTTTCTTGTTTACGTCTTTGTTTCTTATCTTATATATAAAAATCAATTGCCGTTCTTTAGTCTCGCTGAACTCATAAATGGCTTGATCGATTTGACTTGTTCTTTTTATCCCGAATGGCGAAGGAGGGTAATGTGTTTATCAGTCTACGTAGGTTTGTTCCTATGTGGTGTTCTAGAGACCAAAGCCGTGAGCCGCTTTTGATGATTCTTACATCAATCGATTCGTCTTAACCTTGCGTGTGTCATAACATCATGACAGTAGTCAAAGTTCACCACAGCGACAACCAGACACCATATAAATAAAATGAAAAAAAAGTCGGTGTACTATGTCAAGGGGGTATCGTTGAATAGGTATTTAAAAATCATTATTAGTTTCATAGCATCATTTTTCATTTTAATTAATCGTTTAGGATAAATACGATTTAAAGTTGGTTAACAACCATCCTCGCAAGACAATGGGCATTCCTGCCCCACTCTCAATAGCGTTAAAATATTATGTCGTTGGATAGCTCTTCAAGGCGATTATTACTTATTATGATGACTTTTCTGTATTGTGGATAGTGTACCAGACGGACGGGATCGCTTGAGCTCTGTATACGGAAGAGTGTAAGTCTCTTGCCCCAGCTCGTTGACCTGCCCTGCACCTATAGTTCAGTTTCAAGAGTCCTGGAGTGTTGAGTGATGGCTGCTATATTGTGTTGAGAGGTGAAGGCTTCTTACGTAGGAAATAAAAGACTTGATTCTTCATGACTTTTTGAAGCGGTTTAGTAGGTGCCCAATGTACGGAGCTATGAGAAAACTATTTCCATTCTTTCCTTAATAAGGTCAACGCGCATGCGCGTTATCGTACCCAGAAACTTTATTGAGGACCGCGGAAATCACTTGCAAATTAGTTTTTATTTTTAGGTATTTTTCATTATGACTATAACCTACAGATCAACAAACTCCCCTTGTTTCTGAAGGAATTATGACTTATTATATATGGACGTGTGCGCCATGAAATCTTCTACCCAGCGAATCCACAACCAGGTCCGTGACTATATCCCCTGAATATATTCCCCAGGAAGAATGAGAGATAAAGGAACATTTTGTTGATTTTTTAACTTAGAAGCAATTTTCTTCTAAAACTATACAATTTACATACCATGTAAATTGCATAGTTGTAAGTGTGTGTTGTTGTGTGTGTGTGAGTGTGTGTTGTGAATGTGTGTGTAGTGTGTGTGTGTGTGTTGTTGTTGTAGTTGTTGTTGTTTGTGGTGTGTTGTTGTCTTGTGTGTTGTTGTTGTTGTTGTATCTACATGGACCTTGTAGCCCTTTTATAAGGTTATAGAAATACAGTACATCTATAGTTACACTTACATTCTTTAGGCGCGTAACTGCCTGAATGCGTCAGTTCGACGAAAAAGTAAAAATTTACAACATTAAAAGTAAATTTGTACTTAAACTATCCGAGGGATTTCCACCTACCAAAGACGAACCGGTAGCTATCACGACAGGCCATCCTGGGGTAGCACTTTCGTAGGTGCAACTTCAACCCTCGAGCGAGTACCCGTCCTGGATGGGTCAATTCTATGAAAACTTGTGTGATCCCGCAACCTTGCAAGTCGACTATCTCCCAAACCAAACTATAAAAGCTATCCTCACTCCAGAAGTGTGGTTGGGAAGACAGGCAAATGGTCTAGCTAGTGGTAGTACGTCAACAGGTACATCTATAAGCCTTAAGGTACTTAAGGCACCTGAAAGCCTGATCCCACTATCTTATAAGTTGGTAGAAACCAACTTAAACCATTCAGCTGATGTTCATCATCCATATATGGTTCAGGGTACGTGCTAGCAGGCTCCCGAGAGGTAATGCTTCAGAAAGCATATCTATAATCTTTCAGGCACCAAGCGTCCCTGAAAGCGGTAAGTCCGCTAATACGCATATAGAAACCTCTGTAATGATTCGTACAAACACATTGTCTTAACTAAGTGGTGTTAATATACTAGAACTAATTACTTTAATCTTATAATTACATGATTTAATCTAAATAAAGGGCCTAGGTACAAGTCTAGGTTCCTTAGAAGCGCTGAAATGAAAATAACATGATTACTGACCACTTATTTAAGCAAAATGTGTATGGTCTGTATTTACCGTTCCAGGGTGAGATTCTATTAGCCCTTGCTATGTATAAATAGCGTTGTTATGTACTATCAGTTATAGACCTAGGGTAAATAAGTAAGAACACCTAGTTTATGTTTTCTAACAAAGTAAATGGCAGAATAAAAATTCAGGACTGGTGCGTCACCACGCGTCAGTGGATCGCACGGCCCACTACTTGAGACCTTGTTATTTCAGGTGTCTCGACGAAAAAATAAATATTTTTTTATTTACTTAACCTATTACATATCTTATGCTTGTTTCGTCGCGAACAGATAGGCGAGGCGTTTTAAATGTGAGGCATTAAATCTTTTTTAGGGTTTTCTCAGATGACATAGTCAAGCATATTCTCAATGTCGGAAAGGTGCTAAACCTAGGCATAAACCATTCTAGCATTCGAGATGCTTACCGCCTTCCTGCCAAACCTGGCCAGAATAAGACAATTGTAGCAGATTTTGATACAGTTTTGATCAAAAATAAATTCCTCACATCGGCACGCAGTTATAATCAGAACAAAGAGTCAGGATTAAAATTGAACTCCAATCAGATTGGACTAAAGGCGCAACCGCACCCTATATATGTTTCTGTATACTTACCGGGAAATATCTGAAAGCTATTCTATCAAGCCAGGGAATTTGCTAATCAGAATGGTATTAAATTCTGTTGGACCTCGAACCGAAGAATCTTTCTGCGTAAAGAGGAAGCTGGTAAATGCATAAGGATTAGCTCAGAAGAGGATCTTGCGTCACTACGATCTACATGACTAAGTTTCCATAACTTACATATTAAAATGGTTCTGCATGTTTTAACTATTTTCGATGGTTCCTTGTACTTGGATGGATATTCCTTAAAGATGTGCTTATATATATTAATATTTGTTAAACTGCAACACACTTGCATTTCACACACAGTTCTAATCACAATAACTCATTCACACAATAGGCTTGTTTTTTTTAATGTATGATAAACGGAAGTGTAACAATATCTTTGTCCCTAATTCATTAGTGCAGTGTACAGGCGAAGTAGAAGCTTCATGTTTGGTTCAATTAATTTATAATAATTTTAGAATATTTTACAATGCAGATTAATATAGATAGAATATCAACTGAACTTGAAGCACTACATAAAACGCGATCGTACATAGCTGTGAAACTAAAGACTGTGTGGGTTTCACCAGTAAACATAGCCCTTTTTCAATTTTTCACCTAAATAATCGGAGTATCAATAAAAATATCGATAAACTTTCACTGATGATGTATTTCTGTTGCCGCTATAACAACAAATAATAAAATAAATATTTGAGTGGGGATATCATACAACTAACGTGAATTTTTGTAATTTTTTGTGATAATGGTACGGAACACTTTGCGCGAGTCCGACTCGCACTTGGCCGGTTTTTAAATACTGGTATTTCGTCAATTAATTACTTTTGTTAGTACTGTGTCTTTAAATCATCGTTTTATAATCCTATAAGCGAACACTTAAGAAAATTGGCCTCCTAGCTTCTATTTTAGGAGTAGTGTATTAAAAGTCGGCTAGCCCAATCCAAAAGTAAAACTTGGCGCAGTAGGCTCGTCGGTTCGGTTGGTTAGGTTATGTGCGAGCGAGACAACAACACAAACGAGAGAGAGAGCGTTCTTACTCGGTGTCGCGATGCTGAGATTCCATGTCGAAATGATACTAGGAGGAAGATTCATCTCGCTTATAAAGTAGATTTGAAGGTCAAGAAACAAAGGAATCCTTAAAGGTCAGTAAACGCAACGATGCAATAAAAATAAGGCTAGTACCAGCATAATAAGCAAAAACCGGCCAAGTGCGATTCGGACTCGCGCACGGTTCCGTACCATTATCGCAAAAAACGGCAAAAAAAACACGTTTTATTGTATGGGAGCCCCACTTAAATATTTATTTTATTATGTTTTTAGTATTTGTATGTTATAGCGGCAACAGAAATACCTACATCATCTGTGAAAATTTCAACTGCCTAGCTATCACGGTTCATGAGATACAGCCTGGTGACGAACGGACAGGCAGACAGACGGACCGCGGAGTCTTAGTAATATGGTCCCGTTTTTACCCGACTGCCGAAGGAGGGTAATGTGTTTATCAATCTATGTATGTATGTATGTTTGTTCCTATGTGACGTTCTAGAGACCAAACACGTTGGCCGATTTTGATGATTCTTACGTCAATCGATTTATCTTAACCGTACGAGTGTCACTGGCTACAATAAAATTGGAAAATAAAAAAATGGCGACTTTTGGCCGCCATATTGTGGGGGACCAAATTTTTTTAATAGGTGATTTTAAAATTATAAAACACTTATATGTTTAAATGTACGTATACCTAATTCTAAACAAAAAAGTTATAAATAAAAAAGTTTATAAAAAAAAACAAAAAATTCCGACTGCTTAAAAAGCGAACTAAAAAGACGTAAACAAGAAGAAAATCATGCTGTGCAGTCGGAGGATACATGTTCGCGAGCTGGCTGACCAGAACCAAATGTACCTCCGACTGTGATTTTTTTTATTAACTTTATTACCCTTTGGGTACGGAACTCTAAAAAGGATGAGATCACGAATTTTAAACAAACTGAACAAAGGAACACTAACTGGAAACGTGCATATTAAAAAGATGATAGGGATCGCGCAGGTGGCCGAATGCAGCTGGCGTACGTGCGATGCAGACAAACGAGTAGGGATTAAAGTATAAAAGCAAAGGGCTCAAGGAGGACATTATTAGTGATGTTTCATACGCCGACTTATTACTACCATATATTAGTAGTACGGAGGGGATATACGAGTGGGTGCGTCGAAATGGAGGAGGAGTCCAACAAAAGACAACGGCTGCTGAGTCCACCCGACAGCAGCGAGAACAGCAGCCCGGAGTACACGATTCACTGGCTGCCGAACACGGAAGTGGTACCACCGCCGCCGCCACAGCCGCCAACAACACCGAAACCGAGGAACAAAGTCTTCAACTTTGGAGCCCAATCGACGACGATGACTACAGAGCCGCAGAATACTATGTCGAAGCAATTCTTGGAGAACCAGCAGAAGGAGAACGAAATAATCGGCCGCTATATGATGGAAACAATGATGGACATTTGCAATGCGAGTCACGGCCACCTCGTCACCAGTCTCGCAAAAGTCCTAGGAAACTCGCATGTCTACATGAAGGAGGAACATGTTCCCGAAGAAAACACTGGCACATATTATATATATCACGTTCTAAACAGTGGGGACATAACTCCAACTTTGGCCGGCTTATTTGAACCAATCAATACAAATTTGAAGGAATTACATGCCTCACTTGCCTGGTTGAGTACCTATATAGCGGTAATGGTCGTACGACTTTTAAGGATGATCTCCGAAGAATGGTTTACGAAAATTGAAAGTGTGCCTTTCAAAGTGTGGAAGGTATCAATAGACCATGACAATCGACAATCAACAGTGAAAATTCCAAAGGGCGAATGCCAACATCTGTAATGGAAGGCGTACAACAAGGAATGGGGCACGGAGGAATGGGTGAAACAATTGACGAAGCCGGTCACGTGCTATCTGCAGATGGAGGACGGAGAATGGAGCCTCAACAAGTATACACTCGCTTTGGAGAGAAACAGGCACTGGGTCCACGACGAAACAGGATTGTCACCAGACGAACTGAGACAGAGGATCATTTTACCAATTCAGTACTTGTTTTGTTATTTTGTGAAGCACGGGCTTTTAACGAAGACGATGGAGAGAGAGTATTATCAACAACGCCTGAAGGGATTGAATTCCTATTCAGGCAGCAAGCACACGACCGGATTAAGACAGCCATCACAGTTGCCCGAGTACTAGTATTTCAAGAAACGCTGAAGAAACGAATCGAAAGATGCACGATATGGCAAGTAAAACAGGACCCCGAATGTGGAAATCCAAATGTGATTGAAAACAAATATAAGATACTATGTGAAATTTTAAACAACAACGATATTGATTTACTAGTTTTTGCCAGGCCTTTGCAGGCAGACGGGCAAACGGAACAATTAGTTTTTTTTATAGGACCACCGTCAACTGGCAAAACAATGCTAATGAAAGTCTGGCAGCTCTCCACTTCAACTATGCTAGACTTACAGGATTAACGCTACAGAGTTCATTCAACTTTGCATCGCCATTGAAAATAATATCATGCTTCATGGATAAGTGATTGACCGACAACTTGTTTGAGCAATGGCAATTATTGGCAGCAGGATCACTGATGGCAACGGATATCAGATTTAAGGAGCGGCACAACGTGGAAAATTGTGTACACACCATTGGACAATATGTACAAGTGACGGACGCACACCAGGCAATCTAAGCAAGAACGATTCAATTCAACTTTATACGACCCCTAGAAGAATATATCGTATTTTTGTATGGCAGAAACTATGGGACAATTACGGGATGACGACATAAGTATATGTCGTCACCTATGGTAGTAACCAGCTTATGAAACATCACTAATCTTTTTATTTTATTGATTATAGTTTTGACTTTCTTGTAGTTATATGTTAAAACTTTCCGATTATCTATTGATATCTTCCACATTGTGAAAGGCGCACTTGCAATTTTCGTAATCGATTCTTCGGAGATCATCCTTAAAAATCGTACGACCATTACCGCTATACAGGTACTCAACCAGGCAGGTGAGGCATGTAATTCCTTCACATTTGTATTGACTGGTTCGAATAAGCCGGCCAAAGTTGGAGTTATGTCCCCACTGTTTAGAACGTGATATATATAATATGTGCCAGTGTTTTCTCCGGGCACATGTTCCTCCTTCATGTAGACATGCGAGTTTCCAAGGACTTTTGCTAGACTGGTGACGAGGTGGCCGTGACTCGCATTGCAAATGTACATCATTGTTTCCATCATATAGCGGCCGATTATTTCGGTCTATTCTTTTGAATACTTCTCTGGATTGTGGATACGTGAGCTGCCTATACTTTATTACGTGAAGGCGAAGGGGTTGCACTTACCAGACCGCTGGAGACGATGCAGAAGCAACTTCAAAGTTCAATAAAATTATGCAAAACAATACCGTTAGGATCACTTTGTGACTGGTTTAGAAAATGTATTATAAAATGATATTTAAAAGTGATTTTCCCAAAAGAATCTAAATATTAAATGAAAAATGTATCAATGATCAATCATTGAAGAACTAAGAAGTTATAATATGTATATATGAAATTTTGTTTTCTGTTTTTAACTAGGCGTTTTTATCATATTAGACTAAATAGTCTTTATATCTTTTGAGTGGCATATAACTAACGATTTTATATTTAATGTATGTAATGCTTATAATAATTAGTTATTTTGAAATTATATCAATCGTTTTTTTATATTAACTGATCATTAAATCGAATAAAATTATAGATTCAAATGTTATATCTTGCAAATATTACAGATTTTGTAATTATATCATATATTACTTACCCATCCTTTTGTCATGTTGATTTATTTTTTGACATTTTGATTTATTTTTTGATATTATGATTTATATGAATTACAATACATAAACTTAATACAAAATCATTATATAATATTCTTATAATATACCTGGATTATTATTTAAAATTTCTACACCAGCAATGGTAGTATGTGTGAAACAATGTTAAATGTAAGATCTCAATGTTCCATATACTAAGAAATAAATACTTACTTCCTCTTCGCCCATGTCAGCATTACTGATGCTGGTCACCCTCGCTGGGATTCTCTTGGTTCGCCAAGAGTCGAATCTGGTGGAGGAAGACAGCCAGGGTCCCGTGAAGAAGCGGCGTTGTGTTCAGAACACGCGTCGGGGCGCGCCAACGCACAACAAGCAAAACATAGTGAGCGCGAGTTCCACTGTAACTGTACCTACATGGCATCTTGTCTATCATGGAGAGGTTGTTTTCCTTCAGAAACTCTATACTACACTTATAGAAGCACAAATTATCGTATTTTCTCTTGTCGGTGCGGTGACCTGGTCGTATTGAAAAGTGCATTTACCATTCACCACCTCACAGAAATTCCATTACCTCAATAATCGAAAATATTTTCGATTCTGAACCATCTCTGAAAATATGGCGGACTATTTTCAGTGTGGCTAGTGTAACATCGATACAATTATAAAAGAAAGTTGTAACAAGGTACCAAAACCAATAGAATGTATTACAAAAATTGTATAGAAAAACCGCGGGGGCTTAATCCGGCACTATCATTGAATCAAGTCAAGAATGAGTCCCTCGTCCCCCAGAAATGAATCTGGATCCGCCCCTGTAAACTAACAATAGTAGACGGGTTAGGACAGCTTGAATTTTTATTTTCTGCGGCTTTCTCTCTCCAGCAGGACAAACCTACTATCTAGGTACTTTATTTTATTCTGCGTCATCTTATAATTACAAGACTACGAATAAACTGCGCCTGATAGATATATTTCGCAAATCACACGTGTGCGGCTGATTATGAATACTACTATAATATCAGTATGTTTCTATCCTATCCCACTGCAGGGCAAAGGCGTCTTTTCATACAAACAGGGCCGGATTAATCATGTTGGGGACCATAGGCGAAGCTCGTCTCGGGCCTACTTTAACTTTTACACATTTCTTTTTTTTTTTGCGCCAGGCCACGCCATTACCCTATTTAATATCAAATGAAACTTTGAGTTTTAATCCAGTGTGAATGACTTCTTCTTGTGCCATTGCAGTTTAACCGCCTGTTCCTATCATCAATAAATAATTGCGTTGGAGATGTCTTGCACAAGTACTCTGACGTGACATATTTATACAAATCTTCAAATTTAATTATCACTTAAAAAGAATATCTAAGGAAATTCTTGAGGCGCGGGGCTCCTAGCCGATCTGGGGCCCCTAGGCCTAATAGATAATCCGGCCCTGCATACAGAGAAGACAATAATTAATCATATTGCTCAAGGTTGACAATTTCACGGTGTTCTCCTCAACCGTTGTCAGCTATGTCCAAGATAAACTTAGTAAGTACCAACTTTTTTTTTCTAGCCGTTTCTGTGTTGCTGTTGGTTTAAGGCCGTTCACAAGTCCTTCCAGAGTAGGACATATGAATTAAAAAAGTGACATTGTTACTTGGTCCCATAACCTCAAGCACGGGCGGCGCGGTCTTAGCCTCTGGGCGAGCACGACAATTCAATCCTTAGGCCGTAGGCGTATATAAGTCTCCCTATGATGAAATGTCTTGAGGATAGGCAAGAAAACCTTATAAGATTTTGAATTCCATTAAAGTAGGTATGTAAGTAGGTTTGCAGTTTCATTTCACTACTCAACCAGTTTTTATTGGTGGTAATTTGTGACATGACACCTCATCTATCGTGGCCATGTTGTTTGCCTTCAAGTGCTTTATCCTGCAGATAAAGAAGCACCAATTCGTGTATCTCGCGTCTGGGGCACAAATCAGGCTGTATTGGGCAGTGTACTGTTTACAGTCCATTTCAGACCAGTCGTCCTCGTTTTGAGCCTCTACCAAAGTGGCTAGACAAGTTGATAGTAAACAAAAATGAATACTGAAATAATAATTTGAGGAATTAATTTTAGCATAAGATAATATCAAGCCTGTTGGGTTAGGTGGAGATGGAGGAGGGCATGCATTTCGCACAAATCAGGACCAGAGGTGGCGGCGCGTAGTATTCCACGCGTGCCCTTCTTAGACGTCGCGGGGGGAGTCAAACACCTCACTCCCCCCAACCCGAGGCCGAAGCCCACAGATGCGGGCCGGTTCGGGATGCTACTGATAAATTCCAGAAGGAAAAAATCCAACTAAACTTTGTTACCCGGTCGTCGAACCCAGAATCTGCATCGCCGCAGAACAATCCCACCGCACTATTCCCATTCCACTGCAACTCCTGAAAGCCAGAATCAACAGTGGCGACCACCAGAAAAGCACCGAGGCAACGAAGCTCGACGAAGTCCCGGCGAATGAATTTGACTATCTTGGATCCCGCAACGAAATTAACCAGAAAAGAATAACGGAGGAGTAGGAAAAAATACAAATTACCACTTCTCTCCATACCAAGCAGGAGACAGAACAAACAAGGCCAATAGGAACAAAAGGTCGTTTACAACTGGGATAAGCCCAGTTTTCTAGCACCACGGATAATAGTACATTATGGTACAAGTGTGTAATGTTGGTGATTACCGCTGAGGCGCCATTGAGACCCGAGCCGTTAGGTGAGGGTCTTAAGAGAGCCGAGGACGGTAATCATCAATACACACGTGTATCATACGACGTTTTTCAACACACTTGTGAAGAAAATAATACTAAGAAATCATTTCCAACAGTGAAAACGAGGTGTGTAATTTTTTTCGCAATGGCGGGCAAAATCAATCAGTTTTCCTATGCGCGCACATCTAACAATGGCGATCGGCCATAGACTAAAAAGAATGCATTTTTTTGGCTAACGGATAACGTTTTAGCCACGTACAAAATGGGGCATTTCAAGTTTTCTTTATTACAGACAAAAATAAAAATTATATTTGAGTGAAAGATTTATTTATTAAACACGTACAAGTTGAAATTATCTATTTAAATACGAAGTTGCATGAAATGTGTTGCATTTGTACTATTGAGCACGATCTTTCTTGTATCGAAACTTTTTTAAGAACAAAGCAACTCAACCAATAAATTAAAAAAAACTCTTTAACTCTCTTGTGAATAATAGTAATGCAAAAGTCACAGTTTGATAACAGGTGTCATTATGTGCCTAATTGCGGTGAAATTAAAGCCACTTTATGAGCAAGTGTGTTGAAAAAATTATAATTAATATTAATAGGTCCTAACATTGTAAACTGATAAATTTGATTCCAATTATAGGTATGGCAAAACCGCCGCAGTAGCGTTGCGATCATTAAAAAGGCAGTCACGAAATTTGTTTCCATGTTGTTGATCCCTCGTCCTCAGCCTTTTAATGTTCTCATTGCTTGGACACAGGCTTCCTCTCTATGAGAAAGAATGGGCCGTAATCCACCATGCGGGTCCATGCAGTGCGGGTGGATGTCACATATCTTCGAATTCGATATCTACAAGGTGCAATATAGACCTACGTATATATATATATTGGACCTTATTTGAATATAGACGTAAATTGGGTCTGTTTGTTAGGGATAAATGCGGCCTACTGTAATGTGTCATACATAACACAATACAGTAGGCCGATATAGTAGGCCGTAGGATGATGTACTTGGAGTTATGCCAAATACCAAAATAGATGTTTGCTGCGTGTTATGTGTAACTTAAACAAATTTAAGTGATTTGATGATGTTACTCACATAAAATTTCTCGTTCAGTGCACAGTGTTTAATAGACCCTAAAAAGTGACAACCGCTTTTTATTGACTACTAGCTTCTGCCCGCGGCTTCGCCCGCGTGAATGACGGCAATCATCCCAAGGGATAAAAACTATCATATGTCCATGTTCTTACTATCTCCATACCAAATTATTAGTTAAATTTATAGGGGAATTTTTAACTGCACCTCTATTTAGAAATTTAAGCAAACAAAATTTCTCCACTAATAACCTACTGCATATCAAATAAATGACTGTACTACAAATTATTTACGTAAAACAAAAATACTGATTTGCACACAAATTATTCAATATTACAACGGAATTTCCAAAATTATTTTCTATAACTACATAACAAAAAAATTTAATTAGTCCAAGAGCGAGCGAAGCGAGCTCGGGAGTTTAGGTCACCCCGACACGGATAGGTTAGGTTTGAAGGTGATGACGGGAGCTGAAGTGAGCGAGCAAAGCGAGCGAACTCAGCCTCCGTCATCTCCTTCATGTTAGGTTACTTTAGTCCCTGCAGACAGAAAAAGGAGCCCCGCGCAGCGGGGCTCCGTCGACTTTGTTGCTTCAATAGTAATCGTAAAAACTATAACCATGGATATCTCCATAACCATGGGGTTCCGTGGGGTGGGGATGGTACAGTGGGGTTACCACTCAGTGTGCTAGTGTTTAGTGCATATTAAGTAAGCACTTGATTATTTTTTTGTGTACTTAATTATGTAAAGATGTCTGGTTAAATTGAGTTTCATTTAAGATAAACGATGCTCCTAAAAGTAAATTAGGTTATTGTTTTTCTTTAAAAATTTGAATATGTTTGTTGAACTAAGGAATTGTTAGATATACTATTTTGATAATAGTTATTCGTTCAGTAAAATAGTTCTGCAAATACCATTAAACTGTATATTTAATTTGTTTTTTTTAGTATGCTTAATTTGTGTGCAAGTCAGTATTTTTGGTTTAACTTTGAAATATTTTGTTCGAAAAAAGGGAATATACAGATATCGATTTAATTACATGCCAAATTTATATTCAATAGTTCATTAAAAATGCGCAAGTTTAACTCTCGAGTGTCATTTTGTATACATGTTTTTTTTTAATCGTTTAGTTTTCGTGACCTTGACGCTCAAAAGACTCAAAATATTTCGTAAAAATAACTGTATACAATTGAGTCTTTTCCGTATTGCACGTTTATGAAGGCATCCTAGGAAAAAAATATCCCGTTTTATTTAATAAAAATGATATGAGTAACCACAATTTTTTTTTGGGATATCAGTATTTATTTTTGATTTTTCTAGCTCGTAGTAGAAAATAGATTCTTATACTGAGTTAGGTTTATCATTCACAAAAATATTACTTTCAACTTGGGTCTAGGTTTTTCGGGCTATGTCGGTAACTTTGGTTCTCCTGCGGATATCATCATTTCTGACGTGATCACGCAAGGATATTCCGAGCATAGCCCTCTCCATTATCCTTGGATGGCTTTAAGCTTTCTGATAAGGCCCATTGTGAGCAACCACGTCTCTGTCCCCTGGCAACACACACTGACCGTCATCGCGAAAGTCGATGACGGTCAGTGTGTCTTGAGACACTGCGGTAAATTGGACGAGAAGATACCAAGCAACTTCCCGAACGCCGCCCAGCCGAGTCGGATTCGACGGTTGACCTCTTTTTCGAAGTTGGACCTACCCAACTGGATCGTTAGACATAATCGTCTACAACTTCGAGTGTAGAGTCTCCGATCTTGATAGGAGTGGGTGTTGCATGGTCATTCACCATGACCTTGGTTTTATCCATGTTCATTTTAAGACCCACTCTTTCGGAAGCTCTACTGAACACAATTGTATACAGTTTCTTTATTACGGATTCTTCGGTCTTTTGGGCGGCGAGGTAACGAAAACATTAAGATTTAAAAAAAATAACAAGTAGGTATTCAAAATTGGCACATGGGCGTTCTACTCGTACATTTTTAATAAGTAAACTAAGTAGAAATAATCAATTAAAAGTGGATGTTACTTTTTAGGGTCTATAAAACACTGTGTGGTGCTTTCAATCAGCTTCAGTGCTTTGCAGAAACACATGTTTGCAAATCCTAGTGCATATTTTAAATCTTAATATATATAAATCTCGTGTCACAATGTTTGTCCTCAATGGACTCCTAAACCACTTAACCGATTATAATAAAATTCGCACACCATGTGCAGTTCGATCCAACTTGAGAGATAGGATAGGGTAGGGTAGGTAGGGTAGGGTAGGTAGGGTAGGTAGGGTAGGTAGGGTAGGTAGGGTAGGTAGGGTAGGTAGGGTAGGTAGGGTAGGTAGGGTAGGTAGGGTAGGTAGGGTAGGTAGGGTAGGTAGGGTAGGTAGGGTAGGTAGGGTAGGTAGGGTAGGTAGGGTAGGTAGGGTAGGTAGGGTAGGTAGGGTAGGTAGGGTAGGTAGGGTAGGTAGGGTAGGTAGGGTAGGTAGGGTAGGTAGGGTAGGTAGGGTAGGTAGGGTAGGTAGGGTAGGTAGGGTAGGTAGGGTAGGTAGGGTAGGTAGGGTAGGTAGGGTAGGTAGGGTAGGTAGGGTAGGTAGGGTAGGTAGGGTAGGTAGGGTAGGTAGGGTAGGTAGGGTAGGTAGGGTAGGTAGGGTAGGTAGGGTAGGTAGGGTAGGTAGGGTAGGTAGGGTAGGTAGGGTAGGTAGGGTAGGTAGGGTAGGTAGGGTAGGTAGGGTAGGTAGGGTAGGTAGGGTAGGTAGGGTAGGTAGGGTAGGTAGGGTAGGTAGGGTAGGTAGGGTAGGTAGGGTAGGTAGGGTAGGTAGGGTAGGTAGGGTAGGTAGGGTAGGTAGGGTAGGTAGGGTAGGTAGGGTAGGTAGGGTAGGTAGGGTAGGTAGGGTAGGTAGGGTAGGTAGGGTAGGTAGGGTAGGTAGGGTAGGTAGGGTAGGTAGGGTAGGTAGGGTAGGTAGGGTAGGTAGGGTAGGTAGGGTAGGTAGGGTAGGTAGGGTAGGTAGGGTAGGTAGGGTAGGTAGGGTAGGTAGGGTAGGTAGGGTAGGTAGGGTAGGTAGGGTAGGTAGGGTAGGTAGGGTAGGTAGGGTAGGTAGGGTAGGTAGGGTAGGTAGGGTAGGTAGGGTAGGTAGGGTAGGTAGGGTAGGTAGGGTAGGTAGGGTAGGTAGGGTAGGTAGGGTAGGTAGGGTAGGTAGGGTAGGTAGGGTAGGTAGGGTAGGTAGGGTAGGTAGGGTAGGTAGGGTAGGTAGGGTAGGTAGGGTAGGTAGGGTAGGTAGGGTAGGTAGGGTAGGTAGGGTAGGTAGGGTAGGTAGGGTAGGTAGGGTAGGTAGGGTAGGTAGGGTAGGTAGGGTAGGTAGGGTAGGTAGGGTAGGTAGGGTAGGTAGGGTAGGTAGGGTAGGTAGGGTAGGTAGGGTAGGTAGGGTAGGTAGGGTAGGTAGGGTAGGTAGGGTAGGTAGGGTAGGTAGGGTAGGTAGGGTAGGTAGGGTAGGTAGGGTAGGTAGGGTAGGTATTTTTTTTTTTTTTTTTTTTTTTTTAAAGTGGCAGGAGGGGAAATCCGGTCGGACTTACACCCAAAGTGCCTCAAAAAGTGAGCCAGTCTGGATAGTGTCAGGCTCCAACTGACTAAAACCCCTCCTGCCTTACATAATCCCGCCAACGAAGTTGGTGCCTATTCTGTGCAAACTAATTTAATTACGGGCATCTTTATATAGTGATCAAAATTTTTAAGGTTAAGATAATACAAAGAATGCAAAAATATACAAAAAATGCGGTTTATCGCTAAAATGTGCAAGAAGTGCTGTTTATCACAGTCGGAATACAAAAGAGCTATTTATCACAGGAACATCAAAAAGTATAAATAATGCCTTACAATTTAGGGATAAGAAGCACAATAGTGCTTTCCACCACACAGACAATCTGTTTTTCTTAGGTACTACCCCAGTGCACATTTTGTCATTGCAGTTTTGTGCGTGCTATTTCTATGCTTCTTACAAAATATTCTCATAATACTGGTGAAGCATAGGGCCGCTTCAACTTCGGTTTCGTGCAATGACTGTGGAAGCCACTTTTACACAGTACACCAGGAACTTTTCCCTGTGTTGCTTAATCATGAACCCATGCAGGCTCTCCTTCGTCAGTCTCCCGTCCAGCTCACATTCGAGTTGGTAGCGTTCCCTGGTAAATATCGGGCAATCTACAAGTATGTGCTGGACGGTCTCTGCCACGCCTGGATCGCAGACGCACGATGGGCTCTCCTTACACTTGAAGCGATTCAAGTATTCAGAGAACCCACCGTGCCCCGTCAAAACTTGCGTGAGAACGCCTGTGGGCCGCACCTGTTTTATAATACGGAAAGCCGCTATTGCATCCGGAAGAAACATTTTCGTCACAGAGGCTGTCTCGCCCGACACATATCTTCGATTCCATTCATCAAGCGATTCCAAACGGATCTGTCGCTTGATAAATGAAACCGGACACCGGTCGTAGTCCGGCTTCCTCCGTAACGACAATGCTGCTTCCTTTGCTAACTCGTCCGCTCGCTCATTCCCCGGCAGGCCCGCGTGGGCCTTGATCCAGAACAAAGACACAGCTTTGCTCTGGCCCAGGGCTTGAGCCAAATTGGCGCGCGCGTGAACTGCCAGGGGATGGAGAGAGCTATGGTTTGCAAGCGTCTCCAATGCTGACATTGAGTCGCTGTACAAACCAAAGCTCGTCTCTTGCCGCGCGAGTATCACGTCCGTCGCTTTACAGATGGCCAGGAGTTCCGCCTGGTAGACTGTGCAGTACGCGGCTAAGCTAAGTTTGAGCTTCCGGACTTCGCCATCATTATCCCATATGGATAATGCGGCTCCGACCTTCCCCTCAATCTTGCTGCCGTCGGTGAAGATTCGCACCGTCTGCACATTGTTGCTGTCTAGCAACTGTTGGTCTGCCAGGCACATGAACTCCAGGGGCATCTGTGTAGCTGGATGAGGAGCCTCTGCAAACCCCACCGCACCTTCGATCTCCCTATCTCCTGGCACGAACCGGGATGACCCTCTCCTCGCTTCATACAGGGCGGCTGCCTCCTGTATGCGTAGATCTAGAGGTAGTATTCCGGACAGTACCAGTGCCGAGTTCAGGGAGACAGTACGGTAAGATTTACAGATCTTCTGGACGAATCCTCGTTGGACCGAGCCTAGCTTCTTCCGTATTCCCAGCTTCTTCGTAGCGGGAGCCCAGGCTGCGGCCGCGTACGTTATTATGGGCTCAATCATAGCAGTGTAGATTGTGTGTATGATCTGTGCGTCCAATCCCCAACTCACTTTAGCGGCGCGGGACAGCTGCTTATAAATGTTAGCTGCCCGCCTGCAGACGTTCGCGGTGTGCTCATTGAAGGTGAGCTTCTCGTCTATGGTTAGACCCAACAACTTCATCTTCTTAACCATATCAATGTCGACCCCGGCCATGCTCAGCCTTGGGGTATCATACTTGCGCTTGTTGGTTACGACCATCGCACAGGTTTTGTGCGGTGCGAACCTCAGCTTGTTCTTGACGCCCCAACTCTGAACATGGGCGAGGGCTGCACTGGCAGATGTTGAAACTTCAGTCGCTGAGTCCCCATCCAGAACCAAGACGATATCATCAGCGAACGCCTGCACGAAGATACCGCGCTGTTCCAATTCCTGCAATAGTGGGTCTAGAATGAGATTCCACAGAATGGGGCCACCTATTGACCCTTGAACACAGCCCTTGCTAGTCACTCGCGTGCATTCCTCCCCAGCGTAACGAACCTTGACTTTCCTACTGTCGAGGTAGCTGTCTAGCAGCCTTCTTATGTTCACCGGGCACTTTTCCTCAGCCAGTCTGACCTTGATGGCTGGCCACCAAGCACTATCGAAGGCTCCCTCTATATCCAGCGACACCAGGACAATTAGCTTCTTCAGCCTCAACTTGTCCTGTACGTGCTTCACTAGCTTATAGAGGGCGTCCTCAGTGCTTCTCTGGGGCATAAAACCAAACTGGCGAGTACTAAACCGCGGTACAAGCTGCCATTTTAAACGCGCTACTACCATCCTCTCCAGGACCTTCCCCAGAACCGGCAGTAGACCTATTGGTCTGTATGCCTTGGGGTTTAGGTAATCGTCCTTGCCCAGTTTTCTGAGGACCACGACTGTAGCCTCCTTCCAGATGTTCGGGAAGTGTGCCAATTCAAGGCACTTATTGTAGAGGGCAAGGAACGCATCCGGGTCCTGGTGGATCGCTCGACTGCAGATATCAGACGTCAGTCCATCCCCTCCTGGTGCCTTTTTGGGATTGAAACCTGCCACGGCGGTCTTCAGCTCCAGCGAGGTAAATGGTGGATCATGATATTCATCATGAACCCACTCATTTACTCGACTGGCCGCTTCTCTTATTCGCCTGTGCTCAGCGTTGTCCTGGTCTACTCTGTCTTCGGGGTAGAACGTATCTGCGAGTAGGGCGGCCGATTCACTTGGGTTGAGGAATACACCATCGCTGCGTAGGGTCAGTTCCTCCTGTCTTCTGGCGGTCCTACCAATCACCCTGAAGATTCCCTCCCAGACCCCTTCCCGATCCTGTTTCCGGCAGAACTCCTTCCAACTTGCGAATTGGGCGCTCTTCGCTAGCATCTCGTACTCTTCTTTGGCCTTCAGGTACTCGTCTACGACCATCGCTCGCCGGACCGGCGCGGCATTGCGGATGCGGTTCTTAAGTCTGGTAAACTCCTTCTTCTTCACAGTGAGCTCCTCGGACCACCACGGACAAGTGATTTTACTTTTAATACTAGTCTTGGGAATAGAATCTTCGCATGCTTTTAAAATACTATCTCTGTAATTTACAATTAATTCTTCTAAATCTACTTTACTAGTTATTCCCCTTATACTATTCAAATTTATATTATTTTCAATTTTAATTGCCCCTAATTTATCTTTAAATGTATCCCAGTCCGCCTTTCTTGTGTTAAATTTCCTGGTCGTCCTGGTGATATTTACCCCTTTATCCCTTTTAACTTTAATTTCGAAAAATATTGTGTTATGGTCCGAGGATGTTGCTCCTGTGTCGACCCGCCATCCGTCCACCAGGTCAAAAAGGTCGAGCGAGCATGCCGTGACGTCCACGTGGCTTTTATACACTCGACCACCTCGGACAGTGTCAAATGTGGGAGCGTCACCAGTGTTCAGCACCTGAAGCTCTAAGTCCTCCAGGGTTCCGGACATTTCCTCGCCCTTGGAGTCTTCGACGATGCTGCCCCACCAAGGACTCTTAGCGTTAGCGTCGCCACCAATAAGCAATCTACCGGTGGCCACTTCCGATTTGATCTGGGTCAACTGGTCCAGGTATGGCCCTATGGGTTGGTCTGGCTCGAAGTAGTAAGAAACTACTGCGATCTCCCAGGCTTTGGTCCGGATCCCCACCACAACGATGTTGTTTGTGGTGAGTTTCGGGTAGGGAATGACATCAAGGTCATCGTCAAAGACGGCAATTGCCGCCTTTACCCTCCCGCTTCCATCAACCTCGCACTGGTAGATTCGCGAACCTCGGTAGCTCTTCATACCTCGCGCCCCTCCCACGTACGGCTCCTGGATAAGTGCCCATGCGATCTTCCTTTTACTGGCCTCTAAAAAGAGTTCGGTCGTTGCCAGGTCCTTACGTTGTAGGTTTGCTTGGGCCACACGGTATGGTCTTGCGTTTTGTTGGGCAGGAGTCTCCGTGTTGCCCTTAGCAATACGCTATTACTGATCGGGCTATTGCATCCCACCTTTTCCTAACTACGCACTCCGAGCTGAAAGCATGATGGTCTGTGCTGTCAGTCTTGGCGCGCACGCAATTGCAGCACTTTGGAGGTAGGCCAGCGGCCCAGTCCGCGCACTCCGTCCTCATGTGGGGACCGCCACAGTGGCTGCACTTTGGCACAGACTCCGTGCAAAGGCGTCGGCTATGCCCATACCCGAGGCAGAGCGAGCACTGGACAAGCGGGGATTGGTCCTCGACCGTCACCCGCGTAAACTCCACATGCACCGATCCGACCTCGAGCATGCGCCGCCAAACCTCTGTGGCGACCCTCATCACTACGTGACACATGTGCGGGTTCCTGGCTCGCTTTCTGTATAGTATATCCATTTTCGCCTGCTCATCTTTAAGATCTCGAAAGATGGCGGCGTTTTGGTTTTTGAGTGCCTTTAGTATATCCTCGTTTGTGTTGTACTGCATAACGCCGCGCAACACAACCTGTGGGTTTTTGTTTTTTATGTTCTGGGCTTCCAGCTCGGGTGCCCTCCTAATCTTTTCCTTCAACTTTTCCCTATCCTCTTCTGTGCTACAGCCCATAATTACTTTTCTATCTTTCGCTTTCCTCACTTTCTCTACCGCTATACCCCCTTCCTTGGCATTTACGACCTTCCGAAGTCGGTCCAGGACTTGCTCCCCCGTTTCCTTCTCATCCCTGGCCGACACTACGATGGAATGTAGTGTAGTCTGTTTCGGAACCTGATTGGACGGCCGACTTGCCGCCACGCTAGCATACGAGATCATCTGGTCTCGGCTAGCTTGTAGCGCCTCTTTCAGCCTGTCCATTTTTAGGCTGTTCTCGGCCAGGTTTCGGCTATGCTCTTCTAGAGCTCGCCTGAGGGAGTTGGTCTCGACCTCACGGATAGCTTCTGAGCACGGGGGCGGGACTTGCTCAGCCCTTGGCTCCTCCTGGACTTGGGTCCCGATCGATGCCGTTGTCTTGACGGTTGGGGGGGCTTTTACCTGCTCAAGTTCCTTCACTAACTGGTAGAGCCGGTCTGCCTGCGCCTTGACCTCCGCCCTAATGTCGTTTCTTGTTGTTTTGGAGGTTGTCATTAGGGCCTTGATCTTGTTTGAGGCTATCCTAGCCTCGGCGACTTTGCTCCTTTGGGTAGGCGGGCTCCCGATCTCAAAGTATATGTCTTTCGCTGGTGATGGTTGGTCCAGCTTTTTAGGGGGAGTCCTCTTTGTGACGGTTTTACCCGCCTCCCACTCACCCACGCTCCTCCTGACGCTCTGGGTCGAAGGCCCTGCCTCCTCAGGTGCCCTCTGGGGGCTATTGGTCGGGGGTTTGGTTGTCACCGAGTGCGGAACCGGCGTGCGTACACCAGGCATTCCGAACATTTTGGAAAGTGAGGGGTGGCTGGGATTAGTATGTGTCAAAAAAGAGGTGTTGTAAAGCGCACCTCTATTATGTGTAAAAGTAAAAAAGGGGATATTGTAAAGATACCCCTTTTTGTGTGTCAAATGTAAAAAGGGGGTACTGTAAAGGGTACTACCTTTTGTGTGTCAGATGTCAAAATTTTAAAATAATTCTCTTGCGAGAATGTCACAGTTTAAAATTGCCTAATCTAAACTTACTCTAAGATATAGTAGCACAAAAGTACTACTATATGTCCAAAATTTAAGTTATTTGCGTAAATGTATATACTTAATAAGCTGTACAGTGCTTAGTATAGTCTTAACCTAAAGATATAGCAGCACAAAAGTGCAACTATATGTCTTAAAATTAAACACGAAGCTGCAGACCTTAAGCCAACCTGTATCGCAGTGTGATCTACAGTGGTCGAACAAAAAAAAAAAAAAAAAAAAAAAAAAAAAAATAAAAAAAAAAAAAAAAAAAAAAAAAAAAGTTTTTGAAAAAGTTTTGTCCAATTTATTATATTCCCAACCGTTTAGGAGATATCGCAAGATTAGGGGTTACTAAAAAAATTTTTGGGTCAAAAAGGAAAAATATTTTTAAAAATTTTGAGATTTCGAAATCTTCCGTTACGTAATGAATTTATTTTTAAAAGACACTATTAGAACTGATGGAAGATTTCTGGCAAGATATATTATGTGGAAATTTCCTGTTACAAAATGGCTACCGAGTTTTCTAGAACGCCCGAGATTGGGCTTGTTTTGCGCGTCAACACCTCGTCACTCCGCAAGTAGGTACAAATAATTTATAAATTTTCAACACTTACGATACAGGTTCGAAAACGGACTATTTTGTCTTGACCGCTTTCAAAATACTAAGTTTATGCACGATTGGTCTAGGCTCCAGAAACTCTAAATCCAGTCGCAATTTTTGTCTAGATCGGTCCTAGACCGAGATCTAGGCTGACTAAAATATGAAATCGTAAACAACATAAAAACAAGGTTAATTCAGAGCGTGAGAACTTAATGATATTATAAACTATTGATGATTTTATTTGGAAATCTAGCTCTGAATTTGTGTTAAAAAATTTTAAACACCAGGTTTTTAGACGGACTATATGTTACAATTTTAGAAAATGTGGTAATTTGGAGCTATAGATGTAGTAAAAATTGTGAAAAACGGAAAAAAACAAAAATAAACGGCAAATACCATGGTTTGGTACTTGTAGTCCTATGGTCTGAGTGATTTTTTCAGGGTCGGCTGCTGGCTGCACCAGGGAGCTGCCCAGGTCTTTAAACTTTTCGGTTCTGGCTTCCAGCAGGTTTTCCGCACGGTGAAATCTCGCGGAAGTTTACCCTATCGGCTGGAAACACGGCCAACTTCCTGGGATTTCGTAGGTTAAATCCCAAAGTCGCCAGGGTCGTCGGGGGCACTGGGACGCACAATGTGGATCACTTGAAGAAGCCGATTTCCCCTCGATTTCGGACAGGATAAGTATTTTGTGGGATTGTTCGCGTCAATTCCTCCCCGAAATCGGGATAAACACCCGTTAGGTCAAAATTGTCATAAAATCGAAATTTTTGGGACACTATGCACACTGAGTTGGTGGTAATTGTCAGTCACCAAAATAAGGCACACGCGGGGTACACGCGACCAATCACACGCCGCACTCACTTTTCGCACAGAATTGCGTTTTTTGCCTTGTTTTCTCTTTAGATCTTCGGAAAACTGTATGGAAGTCCCTCTTAGATGCGGCGGAAAATTCTAAGATTTTAAGGGGGTGTAGGCATAAAGATGGCGCTTCCTGGGGTCACGTAAAATTGGGGTACCGCGCCAACAGATCGCGCGCCGCACGCACTTTTGTAAGACACTTCCCACTTTAGTGTATAAAATAAAAACTGTTTGTTGCTGCAGTTTCTTTGTCCCTCGTCCGTTTTCTTTTGTGAAGCCACTATCCTTTAGCATTCACTTGAGCGCAACTTTTAATATATCACTTGCGTGTTTAAGTTTGATTATGCACTTTATACGATTTTTTGGGCGCAGAGCTCGCAAAAACGCAGCCGTACGGACTAGTGGCTCGCGAGAGACTCGGGTAGGGTAGGTAGGGTAGGTAGGGTAGGTAGGGTAGGTAGGGTAGGTAGGGTAGGTAGGGTAGGTAGGGTAGGTAGGGTAGGTAGGGTAGGTAGGGTAGGTAGGGTAGGTAGGGTAGGTAGGGTAGGTAGGGTAGGTAGGGTAGGTAGGGTAGGTAGGGTAGGTAGGGTAGGTAGGGTAGGTAGGGTAGGTAGGGTAGGTAGGGTAGGTAGGGTAGGTAGGGTAGGGTAGGTAGGGTAGGGTAGGTAGGGTAGGGTAGGTAGAGTAGGTAGGGTAGGTAGGGTAGGTAGGGTAGGGTAGGGTAGGTAGAATATTTAGTAGATGAATGTTTGGTGTTTTTATGGCAAAACAAAGTTTGCCGGGTCAGCTAGTATAGGTATATATTTATATCCACACCAATTAACAAAAATCTCAACGGTGTTTAGCAACTCATTAGCCGTTCTAAATACGAATTCTCTATAGAAAATTTGAATTAAGAAGCCGCTAATCAGTTGCTGAACATAGCGTCGAGATTTTCATAAATAAGCACCATTATCTTAACCGTCTCTGAGAGTGAGAGCTCCGTGTTGTGCTGGTAAGGCATAGCATGACAATTATAACCAATAAAATTAAATAATTAATCCAAATATTTATTTTTGTCCTTAGAATCGGCGCTGTCTGAACTAATAGAAGGGTAAACCAATGGACTGCAGCCCTGCAGTATCATATTTCCGTATTTAGACACATAAAGTTACCTTAATCATGATCAATGCCTCAGGCATCTATTTTTTTTTAAAGTCATTGCAATCTAATATGTTACAAGCATCGAAATTATTGCTGGCAAGACAGGCATATAAAAAAAAAACAATAGAGATGTCATCATAAAAAAGTATATTAAAAAGATGTACCTAATCTAAAGAGGTTTCAGTTCAGCTCAATGACACCGTGTTCCAGTAAATAATAACTGCATGCTTCCCCCATTGCGCTTGACGAAATTGTGGTGGCACTCATATTCACACATGTTATTGAAAGTTGTCTTTTTATTGGACATCATGGCGCATACTGGCATGTAGATCTTTGGGCAGGGGCACGAAGGGGCCGCTAAACACATCGTTGACGTCATCATCAAAGCCACGAAAAATACTGCGAATAGATAAATAGGTAATTAAATAAGTAAATAAAAAATATATTTTTTTAATTCTTGAAACTACTACAAGATGCATTTTAAAAAGATGTTCACACGTTCTTAATTTATATAATGCTCGTTTAAAAAAAAAATTAGTTAGGTACAAAAAATATAATAAAATGAAGCCCGGATGTAGTAAACTACCAATAATAATAGTATACATCTATTAAGGTTATTTAGGTACCTACTGCAGCGTGGGAAAATACCTAACTAACTAATTTACCTATATGTGGGTAATAAAAGTTATAGATCTACTTACTATACAAAAAAAATATTTTGCTCAAAAATAAAATTTATAAAATCGTGGCATCGTATCTAAGTAAATAAATCAATTATGACTTCATGAGCCTCAAAGAATTAAACTTTAATGCTTTATTTGTTAAAACACACAATAAAAACCAACAATCAGATTACAAAAAAAGATATAAAATAACAATCATAACATAAGAACAGTAAATTTGGTTATGAGTTCAATAAAAGAATCGCAACCGACATCCTAGCTGGAAATAAATTTAAATATTTGCAAAAACCCTACACTAGTTCGTAAAATAATTAGGTATAATAATATAAAGTTCAAACCAACGCAAAATGTCAAAAAACCGGGTGTACCATAAACAAAACAATGAACAAAAACTGTGCTAATCAAATAATGGTCCTTACCAAGTTTATAATCCATTATCTGTTGATTAACTGACGGCTAACTGTTGCACTTGTAGTCTCCTAGAGCACTATCACTCGCAGGGCACCGTTGTATTTATATACCTTCGTATTATGTACTAATTGTTAACGAACGAGTATTATCGCTTCGTATCCTTTGGATAATCCGTCAAGCGACAATAAAACATACACAGATGACAATTAATCGTCAAGTGCGGGAGTATTATCAGTCCTACGCTCTTTGTAACAACACTTGAATAAAACGATTCGAAGCTCAGCGTCGTCTCTTTGTTGTACCTAGGTATTCGTGAAATTTATTCTGCTCAGCTCCACGTCATAATCGCGTTTCTGTTATGAATATCCTTGGGTAAATTCTTATTGTCATTGTCTGGTTATTTTTTTCCTTTACGTAGGTTTTTAATTAGTAGAACTTGGCCATGTTTGGTAGCCAGGAATCCCTAGCTTTTATGAAAGTAAGTCAAGGGTTATGGTTGGTACATGAGTAGACTTAAGAGACTTTTCACTGCTGACTTTTAGCTGGGAGACACATACATAATTGAGACCGATTTCAAATCACTAATTGCTGAAAATCCTATTTTCGACACTGTGCGTAACCCTGGCTGGCTCGTTCTTTGCGCAAAGAATCAGCCATTGCCATTCAACGTGCCAATGCTGCCAGTCTTCTGGGCACGTGCCCGGATGACAGCGATGTGGAGGAGTACTTCGACGTCTAAGTATACCTTTCTTTTGTTTAGTGTAAGTAGTTAGGTTTAGTATAATTTTGTATAGTTTACTTTTGTTTAGTGTTTAAGTATTTTCATATTTACACCTTTGTTTTACAAATAAATACTGACCAGTTACGAATATTCAAAACTGATACATTGTACCTTTATTCATAGGTCATGTGCAGCTTTTAAAAAGAAAACAACGTTCGATTCTATCAACGGTGGAACTTCGGATTAACTCCTCGAGTGACAGGAACCATCATGGCTCGTCCAACTATCTTAGTTTTCCTAGTAAAGGCGTTTTTGACGCAACTATTGCGCAGGCGATGCGGGCAGCCGATTATACGGCATACCAGGCAGATCAATGCCTCCCAAGTATTGCGACAAATGTAAACAACTAATCATTCATGCAAGTCGTGGTGGCCCAGTGGCCCAGTGGCTGAGACCTTGCTTCTCGCTCATGCTTGACACCGTGAGTTCTAGGTAATTCAGGCAAGTACCCAATGTGTTTTTCAAATCATAATGTATGTAGGTACCTAGGTACTTTTTTAAGTTGATTGCTGGCATCGGTAAAGGAAAACACCGTGATGATATCTGGACTTTTAGTTAACTAGCTTCGCCTGCGTGCATGTCGAAAATTATCCCAAGGGAAAATATTCCCTTGATAAAAAAAGTATCCTATGTGCTATTCCAGACTATAATCTATCTCTGTGCCAAATTTCATCCAGAACCATTCAGTAGATATTGCTTTAAAGAGTAACAAACATACAAACACACTCACACTTAGTAGAATGTAAGTTTGAAATCGCCAACCGGCCTTAGGCAAGTGTGGTGATAATAAGAAGTGGCCTTTTCCCTGCAGTGGTACAGTAAAAGACTATAAGGCATGTAAGAAGCTAACTTTTTCATAGCCGCCGTGGAGATTATAGCGCAGAACAATCTTGCCGGTGCGCAAGAAACAGTATAGCCTTTTGATACCATTCATCATCCTGTAAACCCTCACCAGGAGCATTCGCCTGTAATGTAACGTTTCAGAACCGATTTTGAGCATTTTGTTGATTCCACAATGTCAGACGAAGCGGTCGTTGATGTTACAAGTTGTATCAAAATATTACACATTTTATCATCAAGTTGCGCAGTGTAATGCTCGACTCTGTAACGTTACATTACAGGCGAAAGCTCTAAATGAAGAATCACCTTAAAGTTATACACACACTACACATATAAATAAATCTATACTAATACTAATCTATATCTATACTAATATTATAAAGAGGAAAGATTTGTATTTTTGTATGTAACAAATAAACTTAAAAACTACTGGACCGATTTAAAAATTTTTTTTCACCGTTGGGAAGCTACACTGTGTCAGGTTGACATAGGCTTTTCATCTCTGTATTTCCACGGGAACGGGAACTACGCGGGTGAAACCGCGGGGCTGAGGCGTCCGCTAGTAAATAATATAAACAAATAAATACATAAATAAATATAAATCATATAAAAATATAATTGAAATTTTATTTAATTTTAAGAATGTTAAATGCAATTATAATTATATTTTAGTTGATTTGATTGATATTTTATTTTTATGCTATTGAATGTTGAATGTTAATTGAATGAATATTTTATTTTATGTTTATGATTGTATAATTTAATTGATATTTTGTTTTAAGTTCATGGAAGTATAATTTAGTTTATATTCTAATTTAATGTTTTATAAATGTTATATTAATAATTTTAAAATTTAATAAGTTTTATAATGCATGTATTTTGATGTTTTATTGATGATTGGAAATAAATGGGTTTTATTATTATTATTATGCAATGTACTTGGTCTTCAGAAGACCAGTATCGCCTGAAACGCTCAAGCAAAGATAAGTACATGATAATATCAATAAAACTTGAGTTATCACTGGAGGCTATATATATATAGGGTACATAAGGTACATAAATAGGTAAGGGAATTTCACAAATACCTTTTGAAATGAAGCTGGGGGGTCGCTGTCGTCGATCGATAGGGATAGCAATGATAGGAACTAACCGATAGTAAACTTGAATCAGCTACAGAACGACCTTTTCTGATAAATCGTACTCAACATTCGGGATAGGGACAGGGTCGCGCGGATATTTTTATTTATTAAATATAAATAATATATTATTTATTTATTAAATTAAATACACACTATCTTTGCTTCTAACACAAAGTACTTAAGGCGGCGGTGCGGTGCTTCTAACATACGTACAAATATAAAGTTGAGACAAAGTGGAAAATACGTAGAACGTGTTCGTGTTCTATTTTCAAATAGGTAAGTAGGTATCAAAAAATTATGATATCGATCCATCAGATTCATGGAACATGGAATATTATAGAAGAAATCAGCTTATGGTTTTGATTATTATTGATCATTTTATTAAGCTCTAAAGTTTACAATGGTCAATAGTACCTCGGAAAAAGGTTTTATTTTACTTTTAAAACTTTTAACTAATGAAAGAATTGTTTGAAAAATACTTTTATCTACTCCGGTTTCGTTATATTCGAATTATAAAATTGACAGCGGTTTCATTATGATACCCATAACGACATCGGGTTGCATTATGCGAATCGTCATAAATTCTAAAACACAAGCAAAGACATTCTGAACATACAGCCAGGTACCTATAATATTACTTCGAAATCGAGACAATGTAAATGATGTTTTTAAAAATGGAACAAGTTTAGAACAAAAGTATCGTATACTATTTGGCTGTTGCGGCTACAAGATCTTTGCCTTATACCTAATAATGACTAAATAAAAAATAAAATAAAAAATGGACACGGGAAAATAATTCTGAGTAAAATATTGTTCCAAATTTTTATTAAAAATGTCTTCAACATCAAGTGATATTGAAAATACGAGTACACCACCAGATATAACAAATAGAGCAGTTGCGGCTACAAATAATTTACTACCAGAAAAATCAAGACATGTATATGAGAAATGAAATACTTAAACACACTTCCTGAAATACTTATTTGTCTATATCTGTGTTTTATTCCTTCCTTCGTAGATAAAATCTTGTATGCAACTATACGTTATTGGTCTTTTAATAACTCGTGCCCACCTATATCGGTACGCGCTACGCTTGTACCGAAAAATGGCACTCGTATTAAAAGACCGTCCATAACGTAACAGTTGCATAAATAGCTATTATCTCGATTTTTTTAGCCCGAGCAATAAACTTTCGTTGTCAGTGGACTATACTTTTTGGCCCGATAGTAAGTACATATTCTTTATTACCTACGTCAGATATCCGCCAGTGTAAGCCCCGTCAAAATCTGTGCAGGTGTTTCGAAGATTAAGAAAACAGAAAGACACACAGGCATAAAAAAATGTTTTCGTTATACCTATATAAGTACCGCATAATGCATTTAATGAAAAGCTGTTATTTGGACATTACAAACAAATAGACTCTTTTATGTATTTGTATAAGAAATTGCATAAAAATTATATATCACTGTTTATAGTATTTTTGGATCAGTTTTAACACCTTTATTGATAGAATGATTGATTTCTGATCGAAACGTGGTAGAGCCGTGAACTATTTAAATCGGGAAAGCCCCGGTGAGGGCAAGCGGGCTGTGCGGAATTCCTCAAGATACGGGTATTTTCAGTCCGATTGGGTAGTTGGTGGGGAAAGCGTTTATGTGGGGCAAACGCGGGGAATTTATACATTTAGGTACACTAGAACTGTTCCTACTTAGAAGTAATAAAAGTGCTAGAAATATTTATAAATTATAAATATTTAATTCAAGCTTAACTCAACTTAACCGACAGGAAGGTTTTGGAGTTTATTTGAAATTAATAATTTCAAAAGGTATCGACGTTTTTGCGGGAACGTGATGCCTGTGGCCACTATAGATTAAATTATGTAACGTCTTTTGAGTATTTATAAATATAACTCAAGATATTTTGTAAATATGTTTGATTTATATGAAAGTTTCTTTTAATTATGTGGAAAAAAAATTGGGGAATATCGATTTAATTTTCCCCAAATTTGGAGATTTTCCATAAGATCAGCACTGGTCACATCGCTTCGCGTTGCGTTCATAAACTCGTCCACGGCACGGCTTTTGTAATAAAATAGTTGGGTATTGTAGCGACTGCGGCGATATAAATAATGTAAAATTAAACCACAAACGTGAATATTGTTTTGGGAGACTTGTATGTATTTACCTACTTATCGATACCAAACTGTAAAGAATATGCTTTTATGTGACAAAAATAATTTCAATAATTGGCGCTGGCATTTCATACGACGGCGGCGCCCCTATTGCCCTGGACACCCTGGCGATGGCGCCTGTGTGCCCGTAAACTTCGCACGCACGGGCGGCTTGGCCCTGGTTAGGGATGTAACGAAAGTCATAGGCGGAGGTGGATAAAAAAGAAAAACGTTACTAATTAATATTTTTTACAAAGAAAAGCCACGTCTTGGCAATCAAGGGGCAAACGCTTGTATTTCACAAAAACAGTTACCTATCTGTCTGTATCTGGTGTCTTTGGAACCTATTGTACCAAGTTCGGAAAAGAAAGTTATTTTTCGCTTTGTAGTGTTTTGTTTTGGAAGTCGGTTTGATTTTTTTGTTAAAAAGTTTTTATTTATCTCTTTTTAACCCCCGCCGGAAAAAGAGGGGTGTTATAAGTCTGCCGTGCGTTGCTGTGTATCTTTGTGTCTGTCTGTGGCAGTATAGCACCTAAATGGATGAACCGATTTTGATTTAGTTTTTTTTGTTTAAAAGATGATTTTATCGAGAGTGTTCTTAGTTATGTTTGAATAAAATCGGTTCAGCTGTTCAAAAGTTATGGGCGTTTTACTGTTTGAATCGGGGTGTTTTCGATATCGTGTCATAAAGCGTGTTCAATAGATTGCCGATCGAAGCGTATCTACTATGTACTAGATAAATTATGTAGCATGAAATAAAAATGTGTCGGGGGTTTTTTAAATCTTGAAATTTTACTTGTTAGTTTTGGTAGGTACCACCAAATACCATGAAAATAATTTATTGCCAAAGTAAATCTCATGACGATTCCAATAAGCCACGACTAGGATCCATTGTTTTATTTCGGAGTTCCAGTGCCTACCTTCCAGCTTCTCATCAGATCAGTTCGATGTTACCATTTTCATCAGTACCAATTATTCATAAGTATTTGTTTCATCAAAGTCGATTAGCTATTCGATATATCTTATACCCGTGACATATTTAGCATTGAGGAGTTCCAGTGGCCATCTGTGATCTTCTTCATCAGTCCCATTTCACCAAATGACACTTTCCGAGTGTAAATGATTGCATTGTTGATAAAAATACCAAAATCGCTATATGTATGCCTATAATATTTGAGGAGTTCCGTCGATTTCACTGGGATGCCATCATCAGATCCTGGTTTCCTTGTCATGGTACCACCCTTGGGATATCACCTTCCCAACAAAAGTGAGCATATATGCAATACGTGTTTGTTTTTTCCTCGCAAATGTGTTGAAAAACGTCGTATAAAACTCGTGAGCTCTGCTCATTACACGCTCGGCTGGATTATGCCCTCGCCTACAGCTCGGGCTGCAACCCGCAGCCTCGTGTGTAATGAACAACTTAGCTCACTTGTATCATAATATACTATTGTAATACTCTCACGTAATCTTATGAATCAGTTTATACAGTACCTAAGTGCAGGGTATGTCCCGGATTTTTGATGCGGTAATTAAATGTTATTGATTTCCTGATTGATTTCCATATGAAGGTAAATTCGAATATTTATTTTCCTGTTACATCGCAGTTGAATTTTAAAGGAATACTGATAATTATTAATATGCCTTTTTGTCAAATTTTAAGGCTCCCTAGCTTGCATATTTTACTGAAAATAATGTTCCTACTGCTGGGACTCAGGCTTCCTTTCTGTGGGAGAGAGTGGGCCATACCATATGACGCGAGCACAATGCGGGTTGGTAGATGCCACATCCTAACATTTTGCTTCTAGGATATGCTGGCTTCCTCACGATGTTCTGAGAGCAGTGGTGATGAAATAAATTATACAAAAAAAAAAAAGGACAATTGTACCCACGGCCTTCGTCTCGTACGTAAGTCGGGGCCGTAACCTCTGCGTTCGACGGTTGTAAAACTCAGTTTACTGGATTAATTGCTTCTTGACCGTTTGCTTTCTCTAATACAATGGGAGTTTCATTCTAGCATGCAGCAGGCAACTTATCTATGAGTTTTTGTTTCCACTGAAAATATTACATCTTTCATTTTCATCGCAGGGCATTACAAGGCGAAGCTTACTACTGGTTAAGTTAAGACAGGCTGGTGTTCGCAACTCCATGTATAAGCGCGTATTTTGCGTATTACTACTGCTTTTATTTTGCTTATTTATATGACGGCGCCTACGTCAAATGTCAGATTGACAGAACTGTCGATGTCAACATAGCGAAGCGCCATTGTCGATGGTAGTGGGGGCGGCCATTTTGAACGAGACGGCCCGCACACCACGCTTGTGACGAATCGCTCAGAATCTTCGCCATCACGCTATTTCAAGATTAAATTAACTTGATTTCGTATAGTAGTAATCGCTAATTACCTAATTACATCGTGATTCCTGTGAACACTGATTAAAATACGTCGATTGTGATCTGAAGCCATTTATTCCTATTTCTGCGCCTACCCGCATAATTAGAAGAAGATGAGTTCTGGTGAAGTGCCTCCAGGCCGTCCTGGCTCTATATATAGGTACTATGGTTATTTTGTTTACTACTGTATACTCTCATGCCATAATGCCAATGCTGTACAAAGGCAACCACCTGACTTCATCCGCCCAATGATTCTGAGGCAGACTCGACGCTTATTTTAATTAAATCCTACAAAGCCACAATCTTACATAGAAAAACAACAGTTTAAAATTAAACGTTGCTCTCATCTTTACACGTCTATTGTGGCAAGTTTAATGTGGAGTTATTTATAATAATGATTATCATTCAATCGCCAGTAATTACAGAGTAGTTAGATGCAAGGACTCACGGACGACACGGTGATGTTATAATAATTGTTCCTTAGAGGTGCACTATCAAGATGCTTCCTTAGTTTGTGATTATTCAAGTTCAAGTTGCACGTAAGTGAACGCTTACGAGGCCATGACCTAGTTCTATGTGTTTATTTATTTATCATGGGTACACCAACGACTTGTTTAGATAGATTAGTACTATAAGTAACATTTAAAAAGTGTCTGTGTAAACAAGTATTATAAAGGCATGCACAACATTCACAAAATCGATCATAATTATTATAAGATATAAATTATTATATTTAGTTCCATAAAAAGGTAAAAAATCTAGTATGTTCGATTTTTACACTCTATTCTTAATTCTTTATTGTACACCAAAAACAATATTTAATACAATCTATACCAATATTATAAAGAGGAAAGATTTTTTTGTTTGTTTGTATGTTTGTTTGTTTATACCGAATAGGCTCCGAAACTATTGGACCGATTTTAAAAATTCTTTCACCTATGGAAAGCTATATTATTCCCGAGTAACATAGGCTATAATTTTGACGGGAGTGAAGCTGCGGGGGTCAGCTAGTGTGATAATAAAGTACATGCACAAAGGCGAGCTTAACTCAATGTTGAGTTCTCTTACAGCAAACCCTAGAGTGACAGAGAATGATGACAAAAGAGGGTAGGATCCAGTGTACAATTTTAAAACAACATAATTATAATCATAAATATATACATACATACAAATATATATATATCTACCATTGCGTTAAAAGGAAATGTTCTTTAATTTTCCTCTTGAAGACATCAAGAGAAGGGCTATCGCGTAGGGAGTGTGGGAGAGAGTTCCAGAGGTGCACTGCAGTTACAGAGAAGGACCCATCATAACGGCTGGAAGTGTGACGTGGAGCACGAAGGAGAAGCGAAGTAGCCGTGCGACAAGGTTTGCCCCTCGGGACGAGGTACTCAAACCGTTCGCGAAGGTACTGGAGTGAAGTAAGATTGTGCAGGATATTATAGAGAAGGGATAGGATATGGGTATCTCGTCGACGCCGAATCGGCAGCCACTTCAATCTGGTCCGAAATTCCGACACATGGTCGTACTTGTGGAGGCCGAAAATAAAGCGGATGCACAAGTTCTGCAATCGCTCGAGCTTGTTTAGGAGTACCTCCGTTGCATCTAGAAAACAGACATCCACATAGTCTATGAGCGGTAAAAGAAGAGATTGAGCAAGAGTGACCTTAGTGTGAAATGGTAAGAATTTTTGGAGACGTTTATGAGACTGAAAAGAGTACAAGACCTTCTTACTCACTTCAGCAATATGTACCTCCCAAGAGAGGTTAGTGTCTATATGGACGCCCAAGTTTTTCGCGCTTTTGGAGTAGTGTATGGGCACTGAGTTATACATTACTGGCGGAAGAGACTGGGGATCCAATAGATAAAGTAATTGAGTAATTTACTTAGTTGGAGAAATATACATCCTAATGCCACACTTCATCACTCCGGCAGAATATACGTGGACACGAACTAAAGTGGGCAACCTGTCCCAAACAGATTGCAAATCCATAGCAAGCTCAGGTTGCCCGCTATAGAGACAACCTGGCCAAATGGTACCTATAATTATCATAGACCCATCCAAACACATTGTCAATGTAGATCCCTTTTGCAGGATATGCCCTGCTGTGTAGTGTGTGGCAGTGTAGATCCCTTTTGCAGGATATGCTCTTTGTCTGCACTTTTCGGCACCTGAACGTTGCAACTGACAGAGCTGTCCCAGTAGCCACATACTGAACGGACAAAATTTTAATGATTGAGTCTGATTTAAGTTAATCAACACGAAAATAAGTAAAGCTCCAGAGCCTTGAACACCGTCGCCGAGTTGCCAGCTTGTCGGTATTTTATCGGATACGTTTCAGGGAGTGTGCGATGGAATTGCATGATCTAATACCGCCCAGACCATTCCATCATCGGATTATCACACGTACGGCGATGGGTCATCGGTACATGGTGGATATCCCACCCATACGCACAAAACGTTTTGGGGACACTTTTACTTGTTTCCCGATCGCTACAATCTAGGGGTATTTAAGTTAAGAGTGAATAGGTTTTTTCTAGGCAAGCGTGCGTCACCGTCGACCACGACATCGCTTACCATCAGGTGAGATAGTGTTCAAGCGCGAGCCTATATACAATAAAAAAGTAGTATATTTTACAGCTGAACACAAACTTTGTTCTAGCCAGGCAGGTATGCCAATGCCTGCCTCTCTTCTATCTAGCAGGAATATTTTAAGAGATTGCAGAACTTACGTACAGGACCACCAGGGCACCTGCTTAATAAGTGCGCAAAAGGATCCAACTCTAGCTCGTAATTTGCATCTGCTTCAGATATAAAATCATCATGGTTGAATCTCAAACTAAAGACGCAATTGGCGCATTCGTTAGTTCGGCTTTAGAACTTTAGGCAAAGACTCATAAAGATTGGTCACGAAGACTCATGATTGGGCTGCATCTATATAAATAGCGTCCACAATTGGCTTTTGATACTTACGTAGATCCGACCGGGGTGAACTAGACAAGAATAAACAACTAATAGTTAGTCAGACCTGTTACTCGATACCAATTTGCGGATTGACTTCTTTTTTAATTTTGTTTAATTGTTGCCGGTAGTAGATATATTGCTAGCTTTTCTAAACTTTGACGATTCTTGTAAAAAAAAATATTTCCCTATGAATGTTTGTCACAGGAGCCAATTACGGACTAAAGACATCCGATCAACTAATAGTTAGTCAGCAAACCCATCCAGGTTTAATGGTACAATATATAAGTGAAAACTGTACTCAAGACTGTATTTGAGAACAATAAACAAAAAAGAATAAAAAAGATCTACACATAAATTCTACTTCGATTTCGTTAAATAAATAATTTCAAAAATCTACTTTTTTTGTATGAACACAGACTAAACTCTTGTATTTCACATTTGGCTTTTTGGCGCCCCTTGCCGCTTGCTTGCTGGTGCTTAGACCGATAGCTCCTCTCGCTCTACCCTAGGGCCGGCGCTGGACACTAGACTAGCGAGGCTAGGACCAAATATTTCAGGATTATCTACAGAACTTGGCACCCATTTAGACCTCAATTCTTTTGTCAGCGAAGTCAACAACAAGCATATTCTTAGTATTGATAATTTTCACATTTATGTTTTTGATGGGATCTTAATTTAGGCCCGTGATTAATGAATTAAATAGAGGATTTGATTAGCAATAAACATCCTAAGAACATCGTAAGTTGTTGTGGTAATGGAAAAACGCTGAATAAGTCCAAGTAGTACATATCAATGGGGAAAAAGTTACGCATTACGCATGGACCTAAGTGAACGGCCGATAACGCACGAGTGTGTATGACATCACCAATGTTCATGAATTACTGGGTCAGGGAACATAAATAAACAATAAACATACTCGTAATGCCACAAATAAAATGAATGTTTTACTGTATCGAGGCATTCTTGGAAGAATCGAGCGCAAATAAATATTGCGGGTTTTTCAGTAAATATTGACTGAGCAAATATTTGCGGAATTATCCAACACTGAGTATTACTGGTTTCCACACAAGTGCGCAACGTATTGTTTTCCTTATCAGTCTGTAGGTACCTACTCGTTCTCGTATCTCGAGATCACTTCTGAACTGTTGAAATTGTTACTGTGTGTGATGTGTTCCTGTCAACAGTTCTCATTAGTCGTCTGCTAATAGGATGTTGTAGAACACAATTTCGGAACACGTCCATGTCTTTTTCTCGAAATTGTCTTTTATAAACTTGCTTTTTTTCTAGCATCGACATTAAATTTGTCTAGCTTTTATTTATTTATTTTATTAATTTATTTATTTCATAACAATTGCTTGCTGTACTAACAGTTTGCACCAAAGCGTACAGCAAGCCAAAAACATAAACACTTATAAACTAAAGAACTTTACACAAACATTTAACATAGCTTTATCCTTATACATAAATATATCAACGCCAGGTTCCTGAGCAATAAGGGCGTTCAGCAGATTGAGTGCCTGGGTTGTAGGTGCATATCGCGCTGTCAGGGTACGCGAGGGAGGAGCCGCGAACAGGCATCGCGGGGCACAGGCGCGCGACACCCGTACTCGGTCTGGAACAAACAGAGAACAGCGAGCCAACGTGGACGAGTCGTCGATCTTATTGTTCAGCACAAAGAAGTAGTGCATCAACAGCGCACACTTACGTCGCAGTTCCAGCGTGTCCACCATTCCCGCGACAAACAGAGACGGATATAAACAATTATTTTCCGAATTATGTTAGGGTCTGAAATGGATAGAAACTGAATACTAGCACCTATCCATTTGCTTCTGGTCCTACTATGTTCTTGAATCGGAAGGTTTGAGATAAATATGTTTGGACGGATTGGAGATCGATGATCATCATCACCAGCCTTTTAATGTTTCCACTGCTGAGACTGGGACACAGGCTTCCTCTCTGTGAGAGAGGGAATGGGATTTAATCCATCACGCGGGCCCAGAGCGGGTTGTTCGAAGTCACACGTTTTCGAATTTTCTAGGACATGCCGGTTTCCTGACAATGTTTTCCTTCACCGTTTTTAGAGCAGTGGTGATGAAGTTATAACTACGACACGTAAATCAGGGACATTACCACTGGGTCACCACTGCATCGATGATCATAAGCCAGCTGTATAGCTCCAGAAGTGTAAGTTGAAGGGACAAGCCCGCCACCCTATTCCTGACCACTGCAATTTCTGAAAGCCAGAAACAATAGTAGCGGCCGCCGGAAAAGCTTTGAGGTGATGAAGTGTGATGAGTCTCGGAGAAACGTTTCTAACTCTGTTTTAACTGTCCTGAATCAATGAAATTGAGGTTGAGGTTTTCGTAAAAGTTCGTTAAGTAGGGTAAAAGGCCAGTCTCAGTTTTTTAGGTGATACGTGGAGTCATTTAGAAAGGTCACACTGTGGTATTTGTATAACCACATGTCCATATTTGGGGATGACATTAAAACGACGTTATTCTTATGAAAACAAGTAAGTACTTTTAGAATGAGATCAAAATCAAAATTAATTTTTTTTATTTCACATAGGCCTACATGGGCACTTATAAAACGTCGACAAAAGGTGCACGGTTCGGGTTGGTCGTTTCCTATGGAGAAGAACCGGCAAGAAACTCCATGGTTACTCTTTTAAAAATGGTTTGGTTTTACAATATTTCCATGTTACAGCATTAGTACTTATATATGGGGGGACAACGTAGGCCCGACAATAAGTCGTAAGAAAAAAAAAAACAAAAGATTATATTAAAATGTTAACAAGCTAATCTAGAAGGCCTACAATGTTCACACATTCACAAAACAATCGGTAAAAGAATCTATACAAAAGTAAAAAAAAAGAAGTACCTATAACACGTGGCACAAATGTTATTATCAGTGCTGTAACTATTCTCAGCAAAGGGCTATAAAGATGATTGAAAACCATTTAAAAAAGTCTAATTCAAAGAAGGAAAGAAAAATGAGATTGAGAATAGTTAGAGACATCCACATATTTGTGCCGTTTACGAGTTACCAGGGAAAGATGTTTAATGAAACCTGGTTTATGAATGTTTTTAACTCATTGCGGATCGGTAGCATCAACTGCACTATCTTATTTACGTGACATGAGGATGAAGAGAGAGAGTCGACGTAATACTGATGAAATACAGAAATGTCATCGGCAGCAAATTGAGCCGTTATTACCGCCGACTTGTATTAAACGGCTTTTTTTAAGTATTTTTTTCTTATATTGTACACATTTACAATCGCACTTACGATATGTCAGCAGTAGCAGCTCGATAAATTTTCGCTGTCGCAGTCTATGGTCAAGGCATTTTACCTAGTATGTGTTCCATTATTAAGCTAACAAAAGACTAAGATTGAAATAAATAATATCTCTACATATTGACAGAGGTGTGACCATCGAGTTAAGTAAGCACACAGTACAATTAACAAGTGCCTATTTGCTCAGTAATATCAGGTTTATAAATATTACATATAAATTAATTTTTCTGTCGGCTTACCCCATTATAACTTGTCATTCTCTACGTACTTTGGCTATTTTTCACTTTTTAGTTGTACCTACCTAATAGGCAAGTAGTTTAGTAAGGTACCTATGATGCCAGAATAGATTACCCGAATATCGTGAAACTGAACGTAACCAGTGAAATGACAGTGTACCAAGGTGAACTGTACTTTAGTTAGGTCGAAATCCATATTTTAGTTATTTATATATTAATATAATTTAATAAAAATATTTCAGTTGGACCACGAGTCTTCGGTAGGGGCAGTGTCCAAACATTATTTTTAGTTGGACAACTGCCTCTACCGAAGACCCGTAGTCCAAATAATTGGACATTATAGCTGGACCACGACCCCTAAACGGTTTGTAAGATATTATAAAGAAATTTACATAAAAGATACGCGAGAAAAAAATATCCGTTCCGTAGCAGTCGGGTAAAAAAGGAAAAAGAAGGCTAAACCTAAAATAGCAAAGCTGAATCAAACAATTATACAACACAACATTGGTTTAGTTTTAAACATTGGTTCGAATAGCACAGCACAGCCAGCACAAGATAAATTGGAGTCCAAAGTTGTTCAAGTGCTAACTTCCAAGTAAATAACTAATTGGGATTTTACAAAAACAATAATAGATCAAATCGTCAACAAATAATACGGAAAAAATTTGCCGAAAAAACTCTAAGAAAAAATAATAAACAAAGATAAATGCAATGACGCCAAACTTATTTCCGAAAATGCTAAGTTAAACAAATAATTCGACTTCCTCAAAACGTTCACAAGTTGTGTTGCCGCGCCGTCTATGTCAACATAATTAACATGAACTGGCCGGTAATATTACTTTACTGACGCATCTCGCGTTGGGAATTTACAAGACTAAAAGAACCTTGTTTCTTCACGTCTCGGGAAACACTATATATTAATATAAAAACGGTTGTCTTCAACACAGACCATCATTACATTCGATGCTTACATCGAGCTCAGTTATCCCGAACACATTTTTGGTTTAAGTTTCGATAACCTCTGTCGCAGCTTTTGTAAATAAAGGTTGTATTTAATTTTGTGGATATTCATAACAGTTTTGGACGCGACTGAAAAATATGGATTTTAAATTCGGTAAGCATATCTTATTAACTTTCGTAATTCTTAATTTTTGGTTTACGTTTTGCGCTGATTTTTTTAGGGGCAAAAGGTGAACGCACCCATTTTTCATTGACTTTTATTTGATTAGTTACATTTGATTCAAGTTTCCAAAGGACTCAATATTGTTTAGTGCCTACAGCGGTCTTCCCTTTGCTTAATATTTCACATTCTTTATTGACCAAACCATAATGATGCACTCGGTACCGGGCCGTACCTACATGTGGCAACTCAGACAAACTTTCCCCTTACTTAAGCGATGACAAACGGCATGCATTTCTACAGCTTTTATATGTTTATGTAAACCACACCACGAATACAAAATGTAGGAAGTCAAAAAGATATTGCCAAACAATACTGGTATAGAACTTGCGTTATTTGAAGTCAGTTGTAAAGATAGTCCTTTGAATTATGCAGATGAGTCCATAGATAATTGAATTGTGGTCTTCAGTGTCTATCTGTCGAAGGTCTTCAGACATAGGTACCTTACCTAGGAGACAGGAAGTCGTGACGATTGGGAATTAACGCTTCATAATTATTTTAATTATCACCATTGTTGTTATTTGCCGGTTATCTACCTACTAGACTAGTCTATTATGACGGTTGTTGTGCAAAACTAGTCGGATTCCCAATTATTTATTTGAATCCGGTTCATAACAGCCCAAACATATCTAAGCATGATAATGATAACACCGGCTAACACATAAAAAACGATTACGTGCGACTACTTTGTTTGTTTTATTTTTTCTAGTTTATCAATATCATAATGTCAAGGTGAAATATTTTTGTAGTTGCTACGCGTCTAAGTTTATCTCTCGTAAGGTCATGTCATTAGATGTCTCAAGAAGGTCACGGATTCAATTTCTACCGCAATTCAAAATCAGAACGTCTTAGAGAGCAATAAAACCATCAATTAATTGTGTCTGTTTACCTCAGGAGTACTGCTGGTCTTCAGTGCCTACATCTGCAGCTCACAGGCACTCCCTCCGTGCACATGCACAAGAAACTACCTGCCTATCTGCGGCTCAGACGGAGAGACCTACAGCAACCAGTGCTTGCTGGAATGCGCCAAGTATAGCTCCCACAAGGACATTGTTGCCGTCAGTGACGGCCCGTGCGACGACGCTCTGCCGAGCTCGGAAGATTGCGTGTGTACCTTCAACTACCTCCCGGTGTGCGGCACCGATGGGGAAACCTACCCTAACCAATGCAGCCTCGACTGCAAGAAAGGGCGAACCGTAGGACTTGAAATAAAACACACTGGCCCCTGCGTAGAGCCCACTACCGAGGCATTTGTATGTTCCTGCACGAGGGAGAAAAAGCCGGTTTGTGGAAGCGATGGCAACACTTACAACAACGACTGCCTGCTCAACTGCGCCACGGCTAAGGATCATACACTGAGCATCGCTCACTACGGGCCATGTGAAGATAAAGTTCAGGTTGTAGAGCCCACCACTGAAGGATTTCCCTGCGTGTGCACCAGGGAGAAGAAGCCAGTCTGTGGAAGCAACGGTAACACCTACAGCAACGACTGCCTGCTGAACTGTGCCACTGCTAAGGACAATACGCTAAGCATCGCTCACCCCGGACCCTGCGAGGACAAAGTCAAGGTCACCGAAGGCATTCAGTTGTACTAAGTCCATACGCTTCTTTTAGTCGCTAAGTTTAGTTAATAGTAGTAGTAGTTACTGCCATTTGAATTTTTGTGTTGTTTTTGTCGCAGAGATATAAAACACAAAATTGTGACTTGTTATCTTTCGTTCGATCACCCGAATTTTTTTACGAACTGTTACGATCTGATATATTTTATTTAGGTATTTTCTTTAAAATATTTTAATGATTAATAAATACGTTTATAGCTATTTATTAAATTGACCTCCTATTCAAAGAAAATATTTTATTTTGTGACCTTTGTCCCTGCCGATATGTAGAGAATATGGCTCTGGTAAAAATAAAAGATAGTTCACAAAAAATATGCAAAGGGACACATAGTCGCGGCGCATTCTTAATAATTATAAATATAATAAATCAAAACACAGAACATCTTATTTAATCATTAACTGCAACAAGAAACAAAGTAATTTTAAAATAATTGCATTATAATTATGAGTTGATATGAAAGCGTATAAAATTTCATTATTAAATAGGTACACATTGGCAAAAAGATAAGTTTTTGAATTTCTTTTGAGGTAGCAAAAAGGGGCTGTTTTTAAAACCATTTAAGATATAATAATGAAATCAATAGGATATCAATGTCTTAATATATGGACAATAATGTAATAGTCAATATCCATAATTATTACTTTAATTTATTTATCAACCAAATAATCAAATAAATATAGTTATACCCTTATAAAACTTCAAGTAAATATAAGGGGACCTAGGATCAAGCCTTGTGAGCCACCCAATTACATTGATTTTAATATGATGTTCAGTAAAAAGGTTTTTCATTTTTATTTACTGTATAATCTTATGGTCAACCTAATATAACTGTTTGGAGACAGTAAAAAAGTTAGCACGAAAATTGGTAACACTATACAATTGCAAACACATCGAACTCAAATTCTTTAATGAGATTGTCTTTAGCCATTCAACTTTAAGTTGTGAAACAAAAATAATTTTAGTAGCATATTACGGTGATCACAACTAGGCACAATTTCACACAAGTTATTTAAGATTTCATTTGTTCAAACAGGTATATTACTGCTCATAGGCGCGTATATGTTTTGGCGCAAGATAACGAAGAATCGGATTTAGAATCTTATGAAACACAGGAGGAGGGAGAAGAAGGAGAAGCGTGTGCATGTCATCCCATCGTCCGTCCATTCCGCGGGAGCAACGACGAACACATATACGCGATATACCAACATACTTTGCCCACATAGGCATCGGATCTAAATCCTACTTTAAAGATCAAGGTCCAGGGCTTTTGGTTTGGATAACAAGGGATTCGGGCAAACCGGGGCACCAGCCTAGGACGACAGTTACTTGGGTGCAATGATCATAATATAATCGTTTCAAAAAGAAAATAAATTATTTCGGTAAGCTCCTAACATCCAGAGCACGTTGTTATATAGATTAATCAATCGCCCTGTTTGTTTTTACCCAACTGCCGAAGGAGGGTAATGTGTTTATCACTCTATATATGTATGTATGTTTGTTCCTATGTGGCGTTCCAGAGACCAAACTCGTTGGCCGATTTTGATGATTCTTACGTCAATCGATTCGTCTTAACGCTGCGAGTGTCAGTGGCTACATTAAAATTGTAAAATAGAAATATGGCGGCTTTTGGGCGCCATATTGTTGGGGCCCAATTTTTTTTTCTACTTCACACATCGTGTGGAGTATCAAAATAAAGGGTTTTAAGAGGTGAATTCAAAAATATAAAACACTTATATGTTTAAATGTAACTACATCAAAATAAAAAATAACTATAAAGTTACTATAGTTATTTTTTATTTTGTGTCCATAACTATAAGGTTGAGATGTTCAATAACCTTCTGTATATGAACATCAAGAATTACAAATATGCCTATTTCTTTGACAGCAATCGCACCCTATCATTTGACATGTTTTCCTACAGTACAGGGAAATTAAATAAATATGGATGGAGAAACATCTTCGAACAGGTCATGGCTAACATACAGATAGATTACAAGTTGTTCGGGTCTCAGGGAGATTCTAAAAACAGACACATCGTAATTGAAGACGGTTTACCTGTGTCACATAATCCCGAGTTATTAACTAATCAGTTCTTCAATAACACAGCAAATGATCAGTTTTTTCTATTACAACCACATAAACATTATGCATCAAAACATCGCCGGGCTTCTGAATAAATCAGATATGTTGACGCTGCATACGCAAGAATTGCTTACTGAAAAAGGTGTTGACATCAATGACATCGATATATTATGCATAACCGAGCACTTCGTAGCTTCAGGACAGGAATCATTGATCAACGTACCAAATTTCAAACTTGCATCCTGCTATTCAAGGAATAAACAGAAGCGTGGCGGAGCGTGTATCCTCATACGAAATAGATTTGAATATAAAGAAATTCCTAACACGTCTATAACAGGTGTATTTGAATATTGTGCAATAGAATTGTTACAGCAGAGATTGATTATTGTATGCATCTATAGACCGCCGAATGTGTCGTGTATTAATACTTTTCTAGATAATTTGGATAACTTATTAAAAAAATTGTGTACTAAAGCAAATAAAAGGATAGTCCTTTGCGGGGACTTTAACATTAACACACTGAAAAGAAACAATATTACATTAGACTTTGAAAATTTACTGTTAAATTATAATCTTAAATTAGAATTTAATCAACCAACTAGACCGAAAAGCGGCACTTGTTTGGATAATTTTGCTCATAATTTCAGACAAAAATGTGTAAGTGAAGTTATCGATTTTGGATTATCCGACCATACTGCTCAAATTTTAAAGATCCGGGGAAACAAAACATGTATACTAAATTCTTGGCGCGTTCATAAAAGAAACTTATCCAGAGAAAACTTGATGTTATTTAAAAAACACCTACAATGCCTATCTTTCTATGAAACTTTGGCAACAGATAACCCCAATGATGCATATGATAATTTTATTGATCAATTTCGCTTACTCTACGATCTATGTTTTCCTAAGCAATTAATTAATGTAAAATCTAATAAAAATGTAAAATGGATTTCGCGAGGAATAAGGTTATGTAGCAAAAAACAAAGAAACCTGCTTTGGAAATACAGAAAAGCACCTACATGCGAAAATAAAAATACTTTCAAAAACTACTCACAGAGACTTAAAAGAATAGTAAACCTCACACAAAAAGCTCAAAATAATTACCTAATTGACAGCTCACAAAACAAAGCCAAGGCATCATGGCAGTTAATTAATAATTTTAATCAAATAAAAGAACCTATTTTGCAAATAAATAAGGAAAACAAAGTCATAAAAAATCCTAAGCAGATTGCGGACTCGTTTAATGATTTCTTCATTGATCAGGTGCAGGATGTTAGTGTTAACGCTCGGGGAAAAATGGGTGACATTACAATTATCCCAAATTCTCTGTTCATGCCCCCTGTAGTGCCTCAAGATATAATACGGGTAATAAAAAACTTAAAAAATAAAAAAAGTTTTGGTTGTGATGGCGTTTCTACCGCTGTTGTAAAATTTGTTGCTGATATAATAGCTAATCCTCTAAGTCATATTATAAATGCATCTATCAGCTCAGGTATTTTTCCGCATAAACTAAAGACAACTATCATAAAACCATTACATAAAAAAAGCATCAAGGAAGATATGGCGAACTATAGACCTGTAGCTTTAATTTCGGTATTTTCTAAAATATTTGAAAAGATAATTTATGAATCTATCTATAAATTTGTTACAAAACATAATATATTATGTGAAGAGCAAAAAGGCTTTCGAAAAAATAAAAACATCAATATGGCTATATTTGATCTTATTAAGGTGATTATGACTAATGTGGATATTAAAAACCCAGTTTGTGCTATATTTACAGACATGACGAAAGCATTTGACTATGTAAAACATGACACGCTCCTAAAAAAGCTAAACGATTACGGTATAAGAGGCAACGTATTAAACCTAATAAAATCATATCTCACTGATCGAAATCAATACACAGAGATATCAAGAGTATGTACCAAAACTAAACGTGAATTTATATATCGATCTACATGTAAAACAACCAAATTTGGGGTGCCGCAAGGTAGTGTACTTGGGCCACTGTTATTTTTACTTTATATCAACGACCTGCCTCGCCAAATTCGTCATCCTATGACATTATTTGCGGATGACAGCACAACCATAATTGCAAGCGTAGACAAAACTGAATACGAAAATGACATAAACAGCACACTTCAAGCAATTATTGATTGGCTCAATAAAAATAACCTTGTCATAAATCTACACAAAACCAAAGTGATGCATTATTTTCAGCGGCTACAGCCAGATGACATAATTACTAAATATAAAGACCAAATCGTAGATACAAGCTCAGTGGCTAAATTCCTAGGAGTACATATCGACAGTCAACTGACGTGGAAACCCCATGCTGAATACGTTTGCCAAAAACTAAGTAAATCTGCCTATCTACTTTACATTCTTTCCAAAAAAGTAAATATAAAAACACTAGTTACAGCATACCATGGCTTAGTTGCGTCATTGTTAAGATACGGAATCATATTTTGGGGTAATTGTAGTGAAAGGGAAAGAATTTTTAGGGCCCAAAAACGTTGCCTTAGATCGATGACCGGTCTGAAGTCTACAGATAGCTGTGTACCAGTATTTAAATCACTAAAAATTCTCACATTACCATCCTTATATATTCTTGAAATTGCCCTATTCGTTAAAACAAATAAACAGTTATTTACCACATTGATTGATATAAGAAAACGCACAGGACCCATAAGGTCTATATATAAAATCAACTTTATACAGGTGGTCACAAAACAGCCCTATTAAGAAAAAATATTTTATCCATGGGTCCTCTTATTTATAATAAGCTACCCAATAATCTACTAGAATCACCCACCAATGTATTTAAAAAACAGAACAAATGTTATTGGACAAGTGTTACTACACTATTACTGATTTTGTAAATGATAAAAGTTTTGCTTGGACATTGTAATTATTTTGTTGACATTTATTTTTTTCTATTTTATAGTAGATTCTTTTGTTTTGACATTTGTAATTACAATTTTTGACATTTGACAAATTTTAAATTGGAAATAATTGTATTGATTTTATTTGACATTTGATTTATATTTGAGCACATATTTAATTTTAATTTTATATTAAATTGACATACATAGATACTTGTAGAGATTTTATCTGAAGTCTGATTATTATTTTGACATTATTTATATTATTCATCTCAATCTTGTAACTACCATTTATTGTGGTGAAATTTCATTGCTATGTTTGATTATTATTATATTTATGTCTTCAAATAATGTTTCGCTAATACTAACCTAAACAATTTTTAATTTCCTGTTTCAAGCCGTTTATAATTTTGATGTTTGGACTGGCTAATTTTGATGTTTGAAATAATGATAATTTAATTTTTTATTTATTTATTATTAAATAAAATATAAAGATTAACAAATTAGATGTCAAAGTCACAACGACACGTCAAAAAGCGTTGTCTTATAACTAGTCAAATAACCCGCCCCTAACTGTTCCCGGCGCAAAGGTGCCCATAACGCTTGCTGCATTGCCACGTTGGATGGCAATGGCTAACCTTTGCACCAAGAACGAGCTGGAGCGGCAGTCACCCGTTTTGTCCCTTAGCCTATGCCCTATCTCACTAATGAGCTTCCTGGCCTCAGTGCCCCAACAGCCCATGGTCTCAACGGCAATGGGCACAAAATAGTAACGGCCCTCCAATGGTGCGTACTTCACCCTTTTCCTCCCAGCGGCGTCTTCCGCCGCCGCTGACGGCGAGAGGACGGTGCGACCAAGGTGGCTGGCGGCAACAGTGCTGACGCAAGTTGCTTCCCATATTAAGCACTTGCCGTTTTTCCAAGGTACCAAGGTCAGTCCATCCGGCCTCTTGCCGTCAGTCCTACACAAACCCGGAGGCTCCAGCACGCAGGGGATATCTGCCGACACCAATGCCCTCCGCACAATATCATTAAGCGCATGATGACGCGGGAACCTCCCCGAGCAACGACGACAACTCAAAGCGTGATGGCCATCGGCCTCCACCATGGAACCGCAGGTGCATCTGTGGGGTTCACACACCTTGCAGCCCAGGCGAAGGGCCACCGCCACCCGCAAAGAGTCGTCATCAAGCAACGTGCCCAGGTGAGGCGAAGGAAGCGCGTGCAACCATGCCCCCGATTCCGGCTGCGACACAGCCCTGAGTCTGGCTAAATCAGCCCCCGAGGAACCCATCAACATCCTTTCCTGGATCAGCCTAGACGTGACGTCGTCCCACGTGCGCTGAACATGCGTTGCGACAGGACCCGCTGCCCCCATGCTGAGGACAGACCAAGCGGACCCGGCATCCAACATAAACGGAATGTTTGCCCCGCCATCATTGGAATCCAATATTATAGAGACGAGGTCAGACACCCCATGCGTCGACGCCAAGAAAGCCGGTAGACCGGCATCCTTTACGCACCGCATCCCAAGACCCCCGTACCGGACAGGAAGAGTCGCCTGCCTCCACTGCACATAATTAAAGGAGACATTCAGGATCGACTCAACCGTTGTTTTCAAGGCACAATCAAAAGAACATACCTCCTCAGGACACAGCCAGGTAGGGGTGGTCCGTAAGAGATACGTTATCTTGGGTAAGGCAAAACACATGCGCAACAATAAAATCGCAACATGCGCGGAGAGATCCTTGAGACGCTCCCGAGCAGCAACGAGAAGCTGCTTACGGGCGGAAATGGCCTCTGGCACTCCGTCAAGAAAAATGGGAGATCCCAAAAGGGAAAAAGAAAGAGGAGAAAGTTCTTTGAGACCAGGTAAATAAGAACCGAATCGTGAGAAGTGTGTACGAGCTCCAACGTCACAGGGGAAAAATTCGCATTTGGAGGGATTCACCTCCAGACCCAGCTCCTTAAGTTGAGGTACAAGAGCCTCCAGGTCCTTGCAAACCACTTCCGGTGATCCACCAATAATTTAATAATTTAATTTTATAAAAATATTGGTGTTTCTGTAATTGAATTAAAGAAGAATAACAATTTGCATGCCGTAAGGCAAAATGTATAGGGACTATCTATAAAAAGAACATCTTATCTGTACACCTACATTTAGCAAATAAACGATTTCATTTCATTTCATTTCATTTCGTTATAAATAAAAAAAGTTAATTCAATAATCAAAGCGTCTTTTTAGTTCGCTTTTTAAGCAGTCGGGTTTTTTGATTTTTGAATTAACTTTTTGAAAATATCTTAAGTTGATTTATGAAAATACTAGCTGACCCCCGGGGCTTCGCTTTAGGGCATGAATTTCGGAATCTCGGAACGAAATTACCGATATTTCAATTCCGATACTTAGTGACCCAATATCGGAATCTCGGAATGAGAAAAAGAACCTCATTTTAGCTCCATGTGAATCTCCGAGCGAGAAAGCGCGGTTAAGCCCTTTGACTACGGTGATTAGCAGTGGTCGAATAATCCGCTTACTGATTAGTAAGCAATAATAAGTGCCCGATTGGGCACTTATTTACATAAACTTCACTTTATGAAAAAAGAAAAATCAAATAAAAAAAAATCTAAATTACTTTATTCAATTAGGCCATTGAGCGGCACTTTCGAACGTCAAAAAAAAGTAATAATAATTGATTCTACCGTCCATTCGGAAATGTAGCTTGTTATGGAGAAGAACGGACAAGAAACTCCACACTTACTCTTTTAAAAAAAAATGTGTTTTACAAGTATTTGGTTACAATAATCTTGTTGGCTGGGCCCGCGTGGTGGATTATGGCCCATCCCCTCTCACAGAGAGGAGGCCTGTGTCCCAGCAGTGGGTACATTAATAACCTGATGATGATGATGAATCTTGTTGGAAAAATACATACATATATTTGAGAACGATGTAAAAAAACCGCACTTAAAAGCGTCTAGAGTAAAACAAACAATTAAATACAATAAATAGGTAATTAAAAACAGGCGGAGGCAGCTAAGATATGACAAATCCCAACTGATGGCACCCGTTCACGAACATGACACATGGATCGGCACCACTCAGCTCAACCATCATGGAGGGAACCGAATGATCCAACACATGTGCCACCATCAGAGAGACATTAGAGAGAGCATGACACACTCAACTGCCAGGGCACACTGAAGTCAACGAACGACACATAGGTACAGTAAATGGTAGATTTACAGTTGGTACATAGTACTCACATATGTGCTGTGCAGTTATATAATCCAAAAATTAATTGAGTTTATACAACAAAAATATATTAATACAATCTTCAGCAGGTCCAACAATACTTCAGATCTTTTCTGCTTATCACTTGTTTTTGTGCCCTAGTGGCTGTGGAGCTGGAATAGCGTTGAGCCAAGCATTTTTATCAGCGATGTAATCCCCCAACCTGTAATATGCCTGCCTGCATAGTGTGCGTTTTATACAAGTTTTGAATTTCGCCTCATTCAGTTCTAGAATGTGTCATCATCATCATCATCATATCAGCCGCAAGACGTCCACTGCTGGACATAGGCCTCCCCCAAGCGTCGCCACATTGACCGGTCCCGTGCGTCCCGCATCCAGCGGATCCCTGCAACCTTCACCAGGTCATCGGTCCACCTGGTGGGAGGCCTTCCAACGCAACGTCTTCCGGTTCGCGGTCGCCACTCCAGAACCTTTCTGCCCCATCGGCCATCCGTTCTGCGAGCAATGTGCCCTGCCCACTGCCACTTAAGTTTTGCAATTCTTCGGGCTATGTCGGTAAACCTGGTTCTCTTGCGGATCTCTACATTTCTGATTCGATCACGTAAGGAAACTCCGAGCATAGCCCTCTCCATTGCCCTTTGGGTGACTGTCAGCTTTCTGATGAGGCCCATTGTGAGCGACCACGTCTCAGAGCCATAGGTCATAACTGGCAACACACACTGGTCATAGACTTTCGTCTTGAGACACTGTGGTAAGTTGGACGTGAAGATACCGCGCAACTTCCCGAACGCTGCCCAGCCGAGTCGGATTCGACGGTTGACCTCTTTCTCGAAGTTGGCCCTACCCAACTGGATCGTTTGTCCCAGGTAGACATAGTCATCCACAACTTCGAGTGTAGAGTCTCCGACACTAATAGGAGTGGGTGTGACATGGGCATTCAATATCACCTTGGTTTTGTCCATGTTCATCCTAAGACCCACTCTTTCGGAGGCTCTACTAAGGTCATCGAGCATTGTATTGAGATCCTCCATAGTCTCAGCCATGACCACTATATCGTCGGCAAACCGAAGGTGAGTGATGTACTCGCCGTTGACGTTGATGCCTAGCCCTCTCCAGTCCAGAACCTTGAAGACATCCTCCAGTGCAGCGGTGAAGAGTTTCGGAGATATGACATCTCCCTGCCTCACACCTCGCTGCAGAAAGACAGGTTCCGAGGTCTGATCCTGAAGTCGAACTGACATGGTGGCGTTTTTATACAAACACTTCAACACCTCGATGTACCGGTAGTCAATTTGGCACCGTTGGAGAGACTGTAGCACAGCCCAAGTCTCGATCGAATCAAAGGCTTTCTCGTAGTCCACAAACGCTAAGCAGAGAGGCAGGTTGTACTCTTCGGTCTTCTGTATAACCTGCCGCAGCGTATGTATGTGGTCTACGGTGTTAAAGCCTTTACGGAAACCGGCTTGTTCAGGAGGCTGGAAATCGTCAAACCTGCGCGCGAGACGATTCGTGATGACTCTTGAAAACAGCTTGTAGACATGGCTAAGAAGTGAGATGGGCCTATAGTTCTTTAGTAGGGCATTGTCGCCCTTCTTGAAGAAAAGTACCACCACACCCCTGCACCATGCCTGTGGCGTTTTGCCCTCGAGTATGACGGAATCAAACAGCTTCTGAAGGGCCTTAAGGACCGGTTTTCCACCCGCCTTCAGGAGTTCGGCTGTAATTCCGTCTTCGCCCGGCGCCTTGTTGTTTTTAAGCTATTTAAGAGCCATCCTAATCTCATACAGGCTGACGTCCGGAATGTCTTCGGTATAGTGCCGGGTCAATCTAGCTCTAGGGTCTTTTGCTAGATTCGCGATGGGCTTACTGGTTGACGTGTACAACTGCCCATAGAATCTCTCGATCTCTCTCAATAGTTCCGGTTTGGCGGATACGATTCTGCCATCGTCGGTCTTCAGTTTCGTGAGCCGGCTTTGCCCAATAGTCAGATCTCTTGCAAAGACCTTGGAACCCTTATTCCGCTCAATCGCGTCTTTAATACGCTCGGTATTAAAGCGGCGGAGATCGCTTTTCAAGGACTTTGAGATCCGTCTATTGAGCCGCCGGTACTTCAATGCATCGTCTGAAGACTGCAGGATCATCTCACGCCTCTCCTTCATGAGCTTGAGAGTAGGATCAGAAAGCTTTTTGTTTATATCTGTACGGCGGGTCTTGAAAAAACTTAGACCCAACCGTATGGACAGCTTCCACGAACCCATCGCTGTATTCGTCCACGGACCTCCCTAGGCACTCGAAACGATTCTGAAGTTCGAGCTGAAAGCTCTCGGGGTTTTGGATCTGGATCTGTGCTGGACGGAGCGTAGACTTCATCAGTCGAGACCTTTCAAGCTTGATATTAATGTTCAATGTGCCTCTCACCATGCGGTGATCGCTCCCGGTTTTCACCGAATTGATCACAGAGACATCATTGAACATTTGCTTCTTGGTTGACATGATGAAGTCGATCTCATTTTTAGTTGCACCATCGGGGCTTTGCCAGGTCCACTTCCTGTGCTCACGCTTTCTGAAGAAGGAGTTCATCATATAGAGGCCCTCCTTCTCCATAAAGCTGGCCAGTAGGTGACCCCGGTGGTTCCGATTTCCAACTCCAAATTGGCCCACTTGCAGCTCATCAACGTCTCGTTTGCCCAGTTTCGCGTTGAAGTCCCCCATGACAACGTAAATGTATTGACATGTTTTCGTAAATATATTGACAAGGTACCGTCATGATGTTAATGTCCTTAAACAGTTCCCTTAGAGAATCGCGCCGGCGCCGATTGTATATCGTTCTGATGGCTCGTTTTTGCAGAACAAAAATTGACTGAATGTCTGCAGCCCTACCCCATAGTAATATACCGTAAGACATTATACTATGAAAGTAACTAAAATAGACCAGCCTCGCGGTATCTACATCAGTAAATTGACGAAATTTTCTAACAGCATAAGCTGCCGAACTTAACCGCCCCGCAAGTGATATTAAATGAGGACCCCATTGTAACCTTGAGTCTAGCGTAATCCCCAGGAAAACCGTTTTGTCGACGAATTCTAGCTTCTTGTTGAAAAGCATGGACCACTATCCGGAGACTCACCAGCGAGTCCCCACCTCCTCATACACCCAGTGCAGTAACAGCTAACCAGGTTGCCCACAAACTCCTGCTTAACGGCAAACCACCGCAACGCCTAGGCAGAACTCCTAAAATTGGCAACCTGGCATCTTCCAGTGAATCAGTGTGTGACCCATTCCAACTAGCAGACATCGTCCTAGCCATCCAAAGACTGAGCTCTGGTAAGGCCTCCGGTGTGGACGATGTTTCAGTTGAGCAAATAAAGCACCTCGGCCCTGTATCGGTGTCATGGTTGCTAAAACTCTTCAACCACTGTCTGGAGTCTGCGAATATACCTCGTCTGTGGAGGAGATCTAAAGTCATTGCAATCCCCAAACCTGGTAAACCACACGACGATCCCAAAAACTTCCGCCCTATATCGCTCCTCTGCCACACCTTCAAACTTTTCGAAAGACTACTGTTGGCCCGTCTCTCAAACCTTGTCGACCCGAAACTTATACCGGAGCAATCAGGATTTAGACCTGGGAAGTCTTGCTGCGGGCAGGTCCTTAACCTCACCCAACATATTGAGGATGGGTTCGAAACCAGGAAGATGACGGGTGCGGTATTTGTGGATTTGTCGGCGGCCTACGACACCGTTAACATTAGGCGCTTGTTATGGAAGGTTACCAACCTAACAGAGGATCCAAAGTTTGTTCGAATTCTTAGAGAGCTCCTCAGTAACCGACGATTTCAAGTGAACCTTCTCGATGATAAAAGTAGGTGGCGGACCCAGAAGAATGGATTGCCCCAAGGCAGTGTACTGGCTCCATTGCTGTTTAACATATACACCAATGACCAACCGGTGAGTCCTAACACGACCCGCTTTCTGTATGCAGACGACCTGGCGTTAACTTGCCAAGTCACTGATTTTGAGGAGATTGAAACCACCCTTTCCATCGCACTTTCAGACCTCAGCCACTATTATGCAGAAAATGCATTGAAACCAAATCCCTCAAAAACGCAGTCGTGCGCCTTCCACCTCCGTAACAGACAAGCGGGTCGAACACTCAACATCTCATGGCAGGGGCTACTGATCACCCATAGTCCCCATCCAAAATACCTCGGCGTCACTTTGGATAGGTCCCTCAACTACAGGAAAAATTGCGAAATTGTTAAGAGAAAGGTGCATGCCAGGAACAGCCTGCTACGTCGCCTTACATCCACTAGATGGGGAGCATCTCCCCAAGTCTTGCGAACAACTGGAATGGCGCTCTGTTTCTCCGCTGGTGAATATGCCTGTCCAGTGTGGAGCCGCTCCGCCCACTCCAGTCTAGTGGATACTGCACTAAACGAGACATGCCGAATATCCACTGGTTGCCTTAAACCGACTTCGGTACGATTGCTGTATCCACTTATTGGCATCGCGCCCCCGGAAGTGCGTAGGACTATGGGAAGCCGCATAGAAAAGGCAAAGCAGGAAAGTGACTCGCGCCACCCAATGCACAAATACACCTCGGTGCCCCAGAGGCTTAAAAGCCGAAAAAGTTTTCTTGGTTGCGTAAGTCCTTCTACCGGAAACGTCTCCTCGGAAAGATGCGATCTTTGGCGAGAGAAATTTAAACTCGCTGATGATTTTCTAGAGCCATCGGAGAACCTTTCGCCTGGGCACGCATTGCCTTGGCAGACCTGGAAAACTCTGAACAGACTCCGCACTCAGGTCGGCCGCAGCAAAGACAATCTCCATAGATGGAGGTTCTTGGATGGTTCCGATCTTCGGTGCTTGTGCGGTGTCTCCCCACAGACCATGGCCCACCTTTCGTCTTGTGCCGCATGTCCTGTTGTCTGTTCACGTGAGGACCTTATGACTGCGTCGGCGGAGGGCGTTGCCGTGGCTGAATTCTGGGCCAGGCATGGCATTTAACTAAAAAGAGTCTGTTTGTCATCGACACGCTAAGAAGAAGAAGCTTCTTGTTGTTTAATATTATGTCACAATCATAACTTTTGACATTCGGCAAGGCAAATTTTACACACTTAGTTTTTTTTGCATTCAAAACTAAATTATTAGCAGTGAACCAATTTAGCACTAGCTGCAATGCATTATTTACGTCGTTACTCGTACGCCTATTTATCTTAAAAATCAAAGAAGTGTCATCAGCAAATAACACCATGTTTAGTTTGTTTTTCAATAGATGGGGTAAATCGTTAATGTATACTAAAACCAAGATAGGGCCCAAAATTGAGCCCTGGGGTACCCCTATTTTCACGTTCAACCCCGACGAATTGACACCGTTTATTTGAACTAATTGCTGTCTATCATTCAAATAGGATTTTACTAAACTTAATGTTGATTGGCCTAGCCCGTAATGCTCAAGTTTCAAAAGCAATGTTTCATGATCAACGCAATCAAACGCCTTCGAAAGGTCGCAGAAGATACCTATGGCATGTTGTCCCTCCTCCCACGCATCAAAGATGTGTTTTATTAAGGTGACACCAGCGTCAGTTTCCTCGTGTAGGATGTTTTTCGTATTAAAATAAATGAGGATTTGATTTAGCAGAGTCAGGGTCGGGTAAAACCCATTCTCCTGATACAATATTAGGCCATATTGTAGTAGAGCAATTCCTTTTGTAGAAAATTACATTTCACCGGGTTTCATTTCAAATTAACTTCACGTAATCGTTCAAATATATCAATTAAATTTCTATTATGCTCTGCCAGGCTTCGGCCAAAAACTATCAGATCATCTTGATAACACAAGCATTTTTCGTAACAAAGACCAGTCATAGCCATAGTCATCATGCGCGAAAAGAAACTGGGGCTTGTCTTAAGCCCCATCGGCATTCTGGTCATTTGAAAGTGTCCCGAACAAAAAGCTGTATACTTCCTGCTATCCGGCTCAAGTTCGACGTTATAAAATCCCTGATTGAGGTCTAAACGCGAAAAATAAATACTTCCGGATAAATAATTTAATATTTCACTGATATTAGGCAATGGAAATTTATTATCCTGTATACAGTTATTTAATTTGCGATAGTCTTTGACTAAACGCCATTTTTTCAATCCATTTACATATGTTTTCTTAGGCACCAAAAGAACTGGGCTCGACCACTCACTGTTACATGGTTCTATGATATCTTGTTCGAGCATATTATCTATTTGTTTCCTTATTTCCCCTTTTTGTGAATGTGGGAGTCTATAAGGCTTAGAATACAATGGCGTGGTTTGTGGCTTTCAATTTATCGAGTGTTTGTATATTTTTGTGGCAGTTAGTTTATCCCCTTTAAGATAGAAAATATCGTTATATTTTGAACATATATTTTTAATACCATCGCGTTCTTCCGTTCTCAAGTGGTTTAAATTGAGTAATGGGAAAAGATGTTTTACCCTTGCCGCATATTTTGTCGTGGGTTCGGCAAATTCACAAACATTATAATCATTAGCTAAGAGTATCGTGGGTTTAAAATCTTTGAAATCAATATCTTTTCCCGTAGTATTCAAAAATCGTACTGGTATTCGCCCATTAATCGGTTTTGATAAAGTACTTGCTAAATATAATCCTTCCTTTACTTCAGTAGCGCAAACTACGCACTCCTGCCAAATTTCAGTTTTGATAAGATGTACTGATTCAGATCTAGCGGGTATAGTCAATAAATTGTTCTCCGAAGTGATAGGTAAATCTATTTTTATGTTCTCATTCCATAGTTGTATAGAATTGTTACCCAAGTTTAAAACCGATTTATATTTGGTTAGAAAATCTTGGCCTAATATGCCACTAGCCTTACATGGTAACGATTTAAATACGAAGAATTTATTGCTTACAGTGTGATCACCTGAATATAGATTAATATAAACATATCCGATTGCTTGTACTTTGCCTCCGATACCATCAACAACAAGTGTCTCTTTTTGGATAGGAATATTATTCTCGATCACGTGTTCATATTTTATGGCTGAAATAGAAGCCCCGGTATCAATAAGCCAAGTATGTAAGTCCCCACAAGGATTAATGTTCAAATTAATATGACATACATTATTACAAGACAATATTACATTTTTATTCACGAAAAAACTTATCGTGTTCTGACTCTTTAGACTCTTTGTTTTCTTGTGAACCTGAGTCTGTCAAATTATGCATTTCTTGTTCATATCCCTCAGCATTTCTAGAGCGACTGTAAAATATCTTACCTCTGTTGCCTCGAGATGACCTTGGTGCACCTCGTCTTCAGAATTGACCACCTGTCCAGCTGCTGTCGTCTGCCTGAGATTGAATAACCTGATCTGGCACCTGGCCGCGCCCTGGTGTATGCTGACCTCTATTCCTGAACCGACCCCTAAAATTCCTGTGTTGATAAAAGTTATTTCTGTTATTATAACGCATAGCCAAAATATCACCTGATGTCGGCGGGGATGTTATTTGTTCATCTATAGCAGCTTGAACAGCATCATTTAATATTATGGTGCTCAACCGCCGGTTTCTAAAACCATCTGCGAAACTTTTTATAGCTTGTTTTTCATTTATTGGCTTCAACACACTAAAACTGGTCTCATTGCCTTCGGATTGAGAAATGGTTAAATCTACAAATAAATCTGAAATTTGTTTACCATACTCGTCTATAGAAAGATCGTTTTGTCGCAGATTAAATAATTTATGTTGAAGCGCCGTTGCCGACTTTTTGGGCAACAGATGAGTTTTCATAGCCTTAATCAAACCGTCAACTGATTCATATTTATTGTCTAGTTTTAGTTTAGCCGCCTGTGACAAACGACTTTTCAAAACAAAGTTAACTAATTTATTTTGGCCTTCCTGGTCATGCTCGGATTGATAATATTCTATACCTTCAATGAGCTGCTTTGTACTAGCCTCATCATCTTTCAAAACTGGTAATAAATTCAATGCAACCTTCAGATCGAATTGAGCCATATTTTCTGCCTTACTAGTGTATTTCTCTACAGATGAATTACTGCATAAGTCATTTAAAAATTTAAAAGATTCATCCTCCTTTAATTTGGGTCTCAACGCTTTTAACTCTTCCAAACTACAATTAAACTGACTAACTAAATTATCAGCTTCTTTTAATTTTTTCAACACAATTTCACCTTTACGCCTACCTGGCCCGATTTTCACCAAATATGTTTTTACTTTATTAAGCTCAGTACTTAAATTAATTAAGTGTTCATACATTACGGTCCATTATAAAACAGATATAGATATGATTATTCACATAGATTTCTACACATACACCGATTCACTGTAAAGCACTTTGACACATTTTTATTACACAATCACACAAAATCTTCTAGCCGTAGTCATCTGGTTCCCGTTTTAGATAGGCCTTTCCACTCGTTACTTTACTGGAGTTCCCTTGCAGGAATTGCTAGCTCTGCAATTACAATCTTCGCATATAACTGGTACTCCTGGACTCCGATAATGCCTGGTTCGATCAGAACGCCTCAGGACATGACGCGTTAATTGGTCTCTCATCCAAGTTTAATGGCATTTTTATACAGCCTGTAGCCAATATACAAGAATCCGAGGAACATTATTGTACATATGACCATCAGCACAACGCTTATAAATTGCTGACAGATGAAATTTAAAGTCTTCCACTGTGGCTGAATTTTTTCCTCCACTGGCACTGTTTTGATTTGATAATGATAAATGATAAATGATTTTATTTCTGTAAGTTGGTTTATACAAACACTTTTACATGTCGAACATATTTTTTAAAACTAGATGAGGTCGGCGTTTCCTATCTGACTACTCTGAGAAGAAAGGCCGAAACAAACTCAGAGGTCACAGTTTCTTTTAAAGTTCAGACAAAATATTGGTTAGATCATGTGAAGACCATGTAGAATGATGTCTGAAATGGTCTTTTGAGGAAAGAACCAGCCAGATTGAGTGGACCTGTCCAGTCAGTGCACGCATTTGTCAATAACCGAGCAGCTCAACTCAGAATTTAAGGAGTTCAACGATTCGACGAACAATACCAAAGAAAGGACATTCGGGTAGGCCGCATAAACTACTCAAACTGCCAGACCATGATTAAAAACTAAGATAAATTTAAATTAAAACAAAAAAGAATGATCCACATAGTCTTCACATTCACAATAATTAATATAAAATAATATAATACTTTAAAATGTAAATATTCTTGTCATTGCAAGAAAACCAAAAAAAAAAAAAAAAAAAACAACAACAAAATTCACGGTGCAAAATACAATAAAAAAAAACAAAATTAATTAATTGGAGCAGCTCAATCCCAAGCCTTTTTGTCTTCTAGGTAATCTTTAGTTGTATAAAACGCTTTCTGGCACAACTTACGTTTAATAAAAGATTTGAATTTATTAAGACTTAGATGTTGTACGTGGCTTGGAAGCTTATTATAAAAGCGTACACATTGACATCTAAACGAGCCACCTATTTTCTTGAGCCTTGTTGTAGGTACTACAAATTTGTGTTTATTCCTAGTATTTATGTTATGGATATCACTGTATTTTTTAAACAATTTTATATTTTTATGGGCATATAAAAGATTTTCATAAATATACTGAGAAGGCACAGTCATTACATTAATCTCCTTAAATTTCTCTCTGAGAGAGTGTCTTGGGCTTAATTTATAAATTGACCGAACAGCTCTTTTCTGCAAAACAAAGATAGTCTGGATGTCGGCGGCATTTCCCCACAACAGAATACCGTACGACATTACACTATGAAAATAGCTAAAGTATACTAAACGGGCTGTCTCTATGTCAGTTAAATTACGAATTTTTCTAACAGCATATGCTGCGGAGCTTAGCTTCTTTGACAATTTATCTATATGTGGGCCCCACTGAAGCTTAGCATCCAAAGTTAAGCCTAAGAATACTGTGCTATTTTCAGGATTCAATTCTTCGCCCTTTATCAACACATCGGTTTTCACCTGCCTAACGTGAGGTAGGGTAAACTTAATGCATTTGTTTTTTTTTCATTAAGAAGTAAATTATTAACATTGAACCAGTGAACTACTTTTGAGATCGCGCTATTTACATCGTCAGTAACCAGCTGCTGACGTTTAAGTTTAAACAAAAGTGAAGTATCATCCGCAAACAACACTATATCATGGTTATCCTTTATGAGGTAAGGCAAGTCATTAATATAAATAAGAAACAAGAAAGGACCAAGAATCGAGCCCTGTGGGACTCCCATTGTTACCATAGATCCAGGAGATCTTTTTCCATTAACTTCAACGGTCTGAATCCTATTACTCAAATATGAAGTAAGAAGATCCAGAGCGCTGTTCCGGATACCGTAGTGGCGGAGTTTCCTGATTAGCGTTTCATGAAAAACACAATCAAATGCTTTGGACAAATCACAAAAGATTCCCAAGGCATCGCACTTATCTTCCCATGCATTATAAATATGTCCTAAAAGTTCAACACCGGCATCAGTAGTTGAACGACCCCTTGTAAAACCGAACTGTTTGGTATGTAATAATTTATGTTTATTAAAAAATCTTTGCAATTGCTCTAAAATAATTTCTCAAATATTTTGCTAAACGTAGGTAGTACTGAAATAGGTCTATAATTTGTAGGGTCTGATGTACTACCTGATTTAAACAAAGGTATTATTTTACTATTTTTCATAAGGTCAGGAAACTCCCCACAGTCGATACAATTATTAAAGATAATAGCTAAACTAGGTGCGACAATGTCAATAATAGACTTAGCAACTTCTACAGAATGACCCCACAGATCTGCAGTCTTTTTAACATTTAAAGTGTGAAAGGTTTTAACAGATTTCCTCGCTTTGCACCTTAGATTGGCACATAATGATGATTGTCTTTTATAAAATACGTAACTAGACGACTTTTACACAGATTGACACAATCCGGACTAATCGCAGCCATGATTAAGTTGATCCAAGATCAAATGTCACGGTCGCCATATAAGGACGGGACTTAGACAAAATGAAACATCTGTAATGCTTATTGAATACTGAGTATATTTGGTCCAATAGACATTATCACGCACAAAAGCATACATACGTCAAATACTTACTACATCACCCATCCATGTGCACAAAAAAAGCTTATTAAATACCTAATCTTAACAATTTTAAATACTTACTCACTAAATAAACTAAACAAAACGTGTGCAAAACACAATGCATAAACATAATACATACCTATATTACACAAAACTAAAATATCACAATTGTAAATACATAAATTAATGAGTCATGTTGATAGGAAATATTCCTTTATTCTTCTCTTGAAAACGTCCAATGAAGGGCTATCCCGTATAGAGTGTGGCAGAGTATTCCAGAGGCGCACAGCGCGAACAGTAAAAGATCCACCGTAACGACTTGAAGAGTGGGATGGAAAACGAAGGAGAAGAGATAATGACAGACGATAAGGTTTTCCTCTCGGAACAAGATACTCAAAGCGTTCTCGAAGATACAAAGGAGACTTAGGATTATGAAATACAGAAAAGAGTAATGAAAGAGTGTGAGCATCTCGGCGCTGCCGAATAGGCAGCCATTTCAACCGCTGCCGAAATTCCGACACAGGTCGTATTTTCGGAGGCCAATTAATATGAAACGGATGCACTAATTTTGCAGACGAGCTTATCAAGAAATTCCTCAGTCGCATCGAGAAAGCAGACATCAGCATAGTCAAAAAGAGGAAGAAGGAGAGACTGAGCAAGAGTTTGTGATTTTTCTGGGTTCACTAGGAGTCCAAAACTTTTAGCCCATTGACAGAAGTTTCCAAGATCATTATTGATGGCATCGATAGTGTTTCGTCCCGAATTTTGGTATTTACTTGCAACACCGTGTCGGTGGGCGGTCAACGATTTGACAGATGACACTTGACAGTCGAAAGAGAAAATTTGTTGTGAGCACACGCTGAATTCGGATTCTTGTCGAAACATATCAAATCGAGATGTGTTTCGTCCATTTATAATAGCTAATAGCGCCCTCCGTTCGCAATCGGTTTGTGGGGCGCCCGCGAAGGTGGTGTTGAATATATTTTCACGCGCAGCGAAGCGCTTTTGTGGGAAACGCGTGTGTGTCTGCCGGAAGCCGGAACCCGGCCCAGAACGCGTTGGTGGTCCCATCCAATCATTGTCCTTTATTATATATATATTGTTCTAAAACCCTCGGCCAGACGCGTGATTGAGCGAGCCCAGAGCATCACCGCGGGAATCTCAGGTAAGAGTGCACAATTTGTTTAGTAGTACCACTTCCCACCTGTCAGATAGGTACCAGGATATCTCCCAATAAGGAGCAAATCCCTAGCTTTCCACTGCTGCGTTACGGCAGTTTCGTGGGTACAGGTTCAGACAGGGTCCAGGAGTCCCAACGCCGCTATGGGCCCCGGTGTTTAACTCCTGGCTTGGGACCTGAAGACCTGTATTTAACATTTGGTAGCAAGAGCGTGGTTTGCTTTCCACGATCATAGTAAACGCTAGGACACTCGTTCACACTGAACGCTGTATTGCTTGTCGGTTTGCTTTTTGTTGTTAAGAATACTGGGTTGGAAAGTGGTACATTTTGAGTCACTCAGAGTTAGCTGTGTCTTGTTAGAGGCGAACAGCCCCCACAGTTACATTCCAATTTGTTAAAATAAAGTGTACAACTCAAAACTTAATATTGTCACTCCGGGATAGAAGGTTACAGTTTTGTATTGAAAATATAATTTGTTTATTTGTTGTATACAATATAGGTTTGGTGCAGACTAAAAAGTCTACCCTAATTGTATTTAATTAAATCATAGTTATTGTTGGACCTTGAACCTTTTATCTTGGTATTGTAAGTTTGTTTACGTTATAAAAATACTCAGTGCCCGCTACAGAAGTTATTGTTGTAAAGTATATTGTTACCAATTATATAAGAAAATTGGTTGGTTTGTTTGATATTGACAGTAATATTCTAATTGATTCAAGTTAAAGTCATTGTTTTTAACTATTAAAGTAAATTGAATATTGAATTCTATTGTAAAATCAACCTACCCACTTTGTGTTGATAATTTTTGTTTTTTTTGAATACCCTCTTGTGTGTTGATAATTTATTTTCTTGAGGTACCCACTTTGTTTTTGATAATTTATAAATTGATATTTCTTCTTCTTATTCGTTTCGCTCTTGGCAGAGCGGTCGTGGTCACGATGAATTTTGTCCGATCGCTGGTGTTCTTGTCACTCGCCTCACGATCTCCCTCCATTTGGCTCTGTTAGATGAAAGTTTAGCGCATTCATTTACTGGACCGCCTATCGCAGATTTAATTTGGTCGGTCCACCTCATCGGTGACCTCCCGCGTGGCCTGTTACCGTTCACTCTGCCCTGCACCACCAGGCGCTCAATAGAGTCGTTATTCCGCCTTGAGACATGACCAAAGAATTTCAGTATGCGAGACTGTACTATTGCTGATAGACGCTGCTTGATGCCGAGTTCTTGGAGTATGGAGACGTTAGTGCGGAATTCTGTCCAAGAAATGCCAAGCATTCTTCTCCAACACCACATTTCTAGAGCGTCTATCTTTTTCCGTTCCAGTTCTCGTAGTGTCCATGTCTCAGCTGAGTACAGAAATATGGGGAAAACAAGCGCACGGACGAGCCTGATCTTAGTGGCTTTCGTTATACTGCGATTCCTCCATATCTTCCTTAACTTATCCATTGCCCCTCTAGACATCGCCATTCGCCGTTTCACCTCATCCACGCAACCGCCATTGCTCGCAATCATAGCGCCAAGATATATATAAGACTGAACTACGTCACAGTTGGCAATCTGTGTCACAGCCGACGAGTTGTTGTTGCTACGGTCTACAATCATTATTTTGGTCTTACTCCGGTTGATCTTCAATCCAAATGCAAGACTCACGCGCTCCATCTTAAGGAGAAGTTCCTCCATTATGTCAGCACTAGTCGCAAACAATGTTGTGTCATCAGCGTAGCGAAGGTTTGCAATTTTGTAGCCGCCAATTGCAACACCATCAGTCCAGTCTTCGAGGGTGATTCGCATAATGAGCTCCGTGTAGATATTAAACAAAAGTGGCGATACGATACATCCCTGGCGGACACCTGCACTGGGATGGAAGCTATCCGAAATGTGGCTATCTGTTCGCACTGATGCAGTTCCTCCTTCGTAGAGTTCTCGAAGAAGGTGCACAAGATGTTTTGGTGTGCCCATTTCCAGTAGCGTCTTCCACAAGGTTGGCCATTTCACGGAGTCAAACGCTTTTGAGAAATCAACAAAGCATATGTAGGTCGGCTTGTTGAATTCTCGTGCCTTCTCGATAACCTGACGGACAATGAAAATTTGCTCCCGAGTTCCTTTGCCCTTCACAAACCCAGCTTGTTCTTGCGCGATTTCTTTCGACAGGTGTGCCTTCAGCCGTTCGTTAAGGATGTGCAGCAATATTTTGCTTGCATGACTGATCAGTGCAATCAAACGGTAATTACTGCACTTTTTGGTCGAACCCTTTTTGTGGAGAGGAATAAAAACAGTGTGAGCCCATTCCGTCGGCCATTTTCCTGCCAACCATATCTTATTGCAGATGATGTTAAAGATCTGAACGCCGCGTTCCCCCAATGCTCGAATGGTCTCAATTGGGATGGTATCAGAACCCGTAGCCTTTCCACTCTTCAAATGCTTAATGGCAGCTCTGACTTCAGATTCAAGAATATCTGGCTCCAGTGTATCACTCTCAGGTTCTGTAGGTGTAAAGGCTTCCGATTGCGTATCCTCAAATAGTGACCTACAGTAACTTCTCCAAGCCTCAGATATCTGCTCCAGTTCGCTGACCAATTGACCAACTGACTGAATTGATATTTGGGGTTCCATAATAAATTTGTACTGGAAAATAATTAAGTAAATGTAACAGGGTTCAGTACTATTTGTTGAATTAACTTGTTGTTTCTCTTACAGACTTTATGATTTGATATTTAATTTGGTAAGAGAATTAATAATAATAATAATAAGGGCTCGACTTGACAGACGGTTGCCAAAAAATTTTCTCTTCGTAATTTCTTACAATATATTTAATTTTAACTACCTAAATTCTACAAAACAAAATGAAACTAAGAAAAAAAAAAACTAAACAATAATATAATGAAAGCTGACCGAATTAACCGAATTAAAATGACCGAATTACAAGAAGAAACGAGAAAAATGGAATAGACGTCATGTTGACGCGAGCTGCAGCACGCAATGCACGCCCACCACTTCCGGCCTCGTCGCCCAGCTCCGCCTCGCCGCCGCCGGAACCCAGCCCCACCGTGAGTGCTGTGACATCGGCCGCGGCAGTTGCGTCGAGCTCGAGCGACGAGTATTTCTCGCCGCCGACGACACCACCACCTGCGCGTCGTCGGGGAGGACGCCGGCCGCCGGACCGCTTAGGACCTCGAGGCCTACCCGTCTCTGATAGGGTCCCAGCACCCGGCGGAAGTGTGCAGCGCATGAGATGGACACCATCCATCAATGAAAATGTCATGCGCGCATACTTTGGGGCTACAGAGGGAGGAGACAACCTGACCGCGTACCGTGTCCGGATGCTCTCTTTGTTTCAGGTGCTTGAGCCAGCCGTCAACGTTTCGGCCCAACGACTTTCGGATCAGGTGCGGGTCATCCAGCGTAATCGTATGTTGGATGATACTGTACTTGATCGCCTCCGAACGGAAATGGGTAACCGTGTCACTGCCCCATCGTCGCAGGCTGTGGTACCACCACAGTCAAACCATATTGCCATCAATGCTGACGTGGAGAGTAGTGACAGGGTTACAAACTTAAGTACCCAGTGCAATGAGGAATTGAGGAGTGCTTTGGAGTGTTGCTATTCGGGATTATCGCTACATGCCACCCGAACTTAGGCCACGATTACCTCGTTTGCCCATGCATAACAAAAATAGGGCGCTGGTGGCTGTTCTGGATTCGCAGTTGTCAAACTATTTTGATGACTGCGAAGACCTCACTGATACACATTCGATTATGTACTGCGCGGCTGTAGCGGCATGTCGTGTAGCTCATGTCAAATTTGCAGATGACAGAGCTACACGACCGAAACCAGCCGTACCGGCTTGGCAGTGCAGGATCGAGCGTCGTATTGGTGGGGCCAGAGCACTCATCGGCAAACTAATTTGTTTCAGGGAGGGCAATAGTCGCCCAAGAGTGATGCGCTTTGTGAGACGGGCGTTTTCGGGGACTGATGTCAGCCCCCGAGACTATATATCCCATGTCACAGAGCGCATCGACTTCCTGAAGCAAAAAGTGTATGCATGGGCAAACCGTATTCGTAGGTACAGGCGGAGAGTGGAGCGATACACCCAGAATCGCACATTCCAAAGTAATGAAAGGTGGGTTTATCGGGCTTGGGAGCGACCCGACCAAGGTGTGACTGATACGCACCTGCCGGATGATGACGCTATGTGTTCATTCTGGCGCAGCATCTGGTGCCTGTCAGTCACACCGAAGGTGAATGGACTCGGGAGGTCGAACGAGCGTGTGTTGCATAGTCATTAGCCGCGTCCAGACCGGCTGAGCGCGGCTCGCGAGTCCCACTCAGACTTCTTGCTGGCGAGCCGTGGCACCCGAGCTAATTTTGAAAAGTTCCGAGCCGGGCTCGCAAGCCAAGGTGAGCCGGTTTGAGCATTCAGTTTCACTCCGTATAATACGGCTCGCGAGACACCGGCCGAACTATTGTCTCGCGAGCGGGACTCGCGAGCCGCGTTCAGCCGGTCTGGACGCGGCTATTGACTTGGAAAATATATTCTAGAAAAGTGACTTATTTAAGCTTTCATTATCTTGTCATTTGACAAAAGGTTGGGCCTTTTTCTTTTACTGGCCCTTGTTTTGTAGTGTTTCTTGATATAACATTAGAAAACACCTTTTATTCTGTTCGCATTTATGGTACTAAGCATAGGTAACTCAGCATAATCTTTTCGTTAACTCAGGCGCAGTTTACTGCACTAAGTTTTAAGTGCCAAAGTATCTCTACATTGTACGGCGGAAACCGTTAGGTATTACGTTTGTGATTTTATTGCCACATCGACAAGAGAGGTTATACCTCTTGTTCATGTATCAATTTTATTAAGGCAAGTACTTGATGTATTTTGGCTCTGACTACGTTTTGCTGTGATGTAATCAAATTATAAGTAGGCTCGCATATTTGTACTATGAGCGCGTCCTACATTAGAGAATGTGTCAATCATACATCAGAACTTAGACGTAGCATTTTGTACATATTAACAACTCATTGTTCAATTAGAATTAGAAGTGTATTAAGTAGGACAACTTGCATTTTTATTTTGATTCAGGCTAGTTGACACTCATTGATATATAATGTAATTTTCTACTTACATTGATATTGACAAAACTTAATGTTCTAGTGCATGTTGCATTATCTCCATTCGAATAAACTTCTCGCATTATTGATTTTATTTTTATATAATCAAAATGACAAGACCTCAGTGTGGCTTTGTTTACCTAAGAATGTTTAGATAAACAACCTCTAGCTAGCAAGCCGCACAAAAAGTCCCTTAACTACCTTTTAAGTGCCAGACTGCCAGCTAACTCGAGTCCCAGTCTGTGACCTCAGGAAACGGTTAATTTTTTGTTGTTTGAATATTTTTTTTCTGTGAGTAGAATAGTCAGTGAAAAATGCATTTGGTTTGATTGTTATTTAACCTTAACAAATTTTATGATATCTATTTAGTTTTAATAACAAGGTAATACCTAGTTAGGCATCACATAGCTTCGACGTTATCGAAGTGACATTTTGTTTTGACTCAATAATAATTTGCTCCGATAAATTGGCATCAATTAACGATTCATCGTTGTGACAATTTATTTTAGATCCAATAATATCTTTCGATATAATTGATAATAATATCATTTATTTCGACCACGGTTAAACCATTGGAACTTACATTTTATATCTAACTAGAGGACGCCTCGCGGTTTCGCCCGCGTAGTTCCCGTTCCCGTGGGAATACAGGGTTAAAAAGAAGCCTATGTCACCCGGGGATAAAGTAGCTTCCCAACGGTGAAAGAATTTTTGAAATCGGTCCTGTAGTTTTGGAGCCTATTCGGTACAAACAAACAAAAAAATCTTTCCTCTTTATAATATTGGTATGGTATAGATAATGTCTTTCGACAGAATTGACATCATTTCTTTTTACCATGATTAAACCATTGGAACTTTTATTTTAGTTTGTTTTAGATCCAATAATGTCTTCCGATAGAATTGACATCATTTTTCGACCATGATTGGAACTTTTAATTTTATTCCAATAATATCTTTGAATAGTTTTGGCAATTGATGTGTCGTCATCATTTATTTTCTACCACGATAACTCGTGGTCGTGGTGCTTTTATTTTCGATCCAATAATTCGTTTTGATAGAATTGGCAATTGATTTGTCGTTATCGTTTTTTCAAATAACGTATTGAAACCGTTGATCGTTGGTCGACGTTTGACAAAACTATCTATTTTGGCAACTATCTATTTCTAAAAGTTTAGTTTGTTACCCTACGGATTAACATAAACACGTTTACCAAACGATAAGTATAGTATACGATGAACTTCCCTTCGTACTAGTATACGACGAACTTCCCTTCGTACTTTACCAGGCTTAGGGCTGGTTGGATTTCACGTCATGCTATTAATATTGCGATTCTGTGATTGCTAGTAAATCGTAATTCGAAACGAATGTGTCGCAGGTCACACTCGCAAAGTGTACGACAAAGTCAAAGTTCAAAACGAAATTTCACATAATAATAATATCTTCCTAAGTTAATTAGGAATAAGCTTTATTTCCGCATTATCAAATTCAACTAAACATCCAGCCCGAAGAGTATAGCTCTCCTATTCGCACGCATCAAAACGCTTTATCTGGCTTATTCACTTCTACCAGCTACGTTGACAACTTCAAGTATGTTATAGTTTGCAGGGATTTATAGCGTTGTGACAACAACTTTGGTTTAGTTTCGTTAATAACAAATGATGGTTGAGAAATATATAGTTTTTGAAAAATATACAGTTTTGAAAATAGATAGTTTTGCTTTGTAGGGTGAGTGCAATGGATCGTTTTATAACTACCTGTACACGTTAGCAACGCTCCACCGCTTTATTTGCAAATTTGGTCAACCGGATTAAACCGGATTTGAGTTTTCCTTGCTGTTGAAATGTAGAATTTATTTGAATTTCATAAACACATTTCGGAACACGGTTTTGTTTATTTTTATGAGTGAAGTAATGATTTCATCGATCTAAGCAGCACATCCCACAGCTTATCGCCGACGCAGATCGCTCATCGATAGGCAGATAATTATAAAAAAAACATTCTACTAAATTTCACATATATTACTATTACAATAGGAAAGTCGCATCAATTGTAAAACACCTTAAATTTGCAAATATCCAGAACTGACTAGGTGCGGAATTGTCTTTTTTAGGCATATTTAAAATATCCAATAGAATTTAGGACAATATTAATATCATTTGTACAATTCGTAGGTTCATACTCCTTGTTTAGTATTCTCTTGAAATATTAAGATGTTATTTAGTTGGGTACACTACATAAATACGAAAAACTGTATACCGTCAGTCACAAATAAGAATTTCAAAATACCGATTTTCATAATTCCGGTTCAAAATTCCGAATATAACAAATCCAAAGTTATGGAAAGGGTACTGATCAGTAAGTTGCTGACCTACCTTGAAGACAATAATCTCCTCAGTGACCGTCAATATGGCTTTCGCCGGGGACGGTCTACTGACGATCTTCTTGTGTATGTCACGCACTGCTGGGGCGAAGCCATCGAGAGACACGGCGAAGCACTTGCTGTATCGCTGGATATGTCGAAGGCCTTTGACAGGGTCTGGCACGCAAGTCTACTCAGTAAGCTTCCTGCGTATGGCATCCCCGCTGGATTTTGTAGCTGGATATCAGACTTCCTTTGCGAACGGTTGATCCGAGTAGTCATAGACGGCTACTCCTCTGACCTTATGGCTATTGATTCCGGAGTTCCTCAGGGGTCTGTTCTCTCTGCAACTCTTTTCCTGCTGCACATCAATGACCTACTTTGGCTTGGCATTGTTGGGTACGCAGATGACAGTACTGTTTCAGAGAGATACCTGTCCAGCGCAAAAACCAGCGTGGATGAAGTTCGTTCCTTGAGAGAAACTATGGTAGAGCGGACAGATTTGACCTTAAGCCTTGTCTCCCAGTGGGGTGATGACAATCTGGTCTCCTTTAACACCACCAAAACACAGGCGTGTTTTTTTACCGCTAAAAGGAGTCTTTTCGAAAAGGCGCCTACTTTTCGGGGTGCGTCTGTTCCAGTGACTGATCGGCTTGAGCTCCTAGGCATGGAGTTGACATCCAGTCTCAACTTCGGCGCCTCCATTGAGTACAAAGTCCAAATTGCGGCCAAAAAACTGGGCATCCTAAATAAGGTGAAGCGATACTTTACGCCTGGACAGCTTTTAACTCTGTACAAAGCGCAAGTCCGATCCTCCATGGAGTATTGCAGCCACCTTTGGGATGGCTCAGCAAAGTATCAGCTTGCCACTTGACTCGGTGGAACGCAGAGCTAAGAGGCTCATCGGCGACATTAAACTGGTGGATACCAAGCTTCACAGCTTGGCTCATCGCCGCAAGGTTGCCTGCTTGTCGGTCTTCTACAGACTGTATTTCGGTGAGTGTGCTCAAGAACTCCACGACCTCATCCCACCAGCCCCCTTCTACCATCGGACATCTAGACACACTGCAAGTTACCATCCTTACCTTGTTGCCATTCCACAAATTCGCACCAAGCGCTTCCAAACATCCTTAATAATGCGCACAGCGAATGAATAGAACTCTCTACCTGCATCTGTGTTTCCGCACGCATTCAACCCGAATCTCTTCAAAGTTAGAGTAAACAGGCTTCTTCTGGGTAAGCTCACTCCATCGTCGACTCTGTCTCTGTCACCTATGACTTAGACTAGAGTCAAGAAAAACCCATATCAAATAAAATAAAAAAAAAACGAATTATCATTACTCCTATTTTTATAATTCCTAAATTTAAATATTCCTAATGTTTATAATTACTATTCTCAAAATACCGAGTTTCAATAGATCAAATAACAAAAATCCGACTTAATGATAATTCGAAACATCAAAACTACGAATTCCGGTAATTGAAATACCGATTAATACAATTCCGAAATAAAAACGCCTTGTAAAATTGAATAGCAAAACAAATAAACACATAATTGCTCGTCAGAGAGAAGCATAATATACATGCAGCATGCAAGCAGGCAAGCAACATGCAAGCAGGCAAGCAACATGCAAGCAGGCATGCAACATGCAAGCCGCCATGCAGCATGCAAACAGGCAAGCAGCAAGCAGGCATGCAACATGTAGCAAGCATTGTTTGTCACGGCTCTGGCGCTGCGGGGTTTGGGTGGCCCCAAGCAAGGTTATCGTCGCAGATGGTTTTAACGCTCAACCACCTGCTCCTCAGTTCGCGGGCCGCCCCACCCCTCCGCGCCCACGCGTGTCTTTCTGTCACCAGGCTGTATCTCATGAACCGTGATAGCTAGACAGTTGAAATTTTCACAGATTATGTATTTCTGTTGCCGCTATAACAACAAATACTAAAAACAGAATAAAGAATAAAAAAGAGAATAAAATAAATATTTGTAAGTGGGTCTCCCATACAAAAAACGTGATTTTTTTGCCGTTTTTTGCGATAATGGTACGGAACCCTTAGTGCGCGAGTCCGACTCGCACTTGGCCGGTTTTTAATAATAGACATTAAAATTTTTAGGTATTATGAAATTCGGACTTTTGAAAATCGGAACATCGAAATTCGGAATAAAATATTTCGGAGTATTTGGTGTTCCCCATTTAGTTACTAATACAACATGACTTTCCATAGCCTACTTCAAATCATAATATATTTTTGCGCTATCCTGGCATATGATATGGTTTCAAGGCACTTACTGGGTTTTGATATACACCAGCCCTCTGTGGTGAGGCGGTCACGTGCACATAACAACATTAGTTCTATTTTTAAAGAGGTTTCAATACTTTTTAGTTATGGACTTTGGTTATGGAGTAAGTAAACTAAACGACATGAGTCGTTTATAATACAACAAAAATGTAGATGCTAGTGACAGAGACTAAAAAGAATTCAGAGGTTGACAATATTCCTTGCGATTTCGTTAGTTCCAATTAAAGCCACCAGGCTACATGATCTGGCTGCATTAAACCTGATATTTTTTTTGACAGTTTGAATTGACGAGAAATAAATCGAATATTTTTTGCGTTTTGCCGAAAAAGCGACATACGTCCTCTTAGCAACGCCATAAAGCGGTCACTATCGAATTGCACTGGATGGATGGAAAGAGAAGCACGCTGGAATTTGTATAGTTTTTTTTATAATATGAATTTCTTACAAATAATGAATGAAACTTCAAAATATACGACATTGAAGTTTTGCGTCCTGTTATGATACGTTAATGTTGTTAATTGTACAAATGTACGCTGGTCAGTATTTTACCGGAAATTTTTTTTGAAGATCACGGTAAGTGGTTACTTTGCCATTCAATTGTATCGAGGTTTTTGTGCGTAAACGTGTTACGGCCACAACGAAGTTTTCGAAAATATGATCAAGATTAACATATTTTTTTTTCCACTGCCAAATCTTCGATAGATTTGGCAAAAAAATGTTTAAAAGAATGCCTATTTTGGGAATTCAGCCCCTTAAGCATGTGTTACACACTTGCGACTTTTCGTGTTTGCCGGACGGGTGCAGTCACTGTGCCTGCCAATGTAAACAGCCCAATCAGGAACGGCGGCTTCGACGGAAATCGTTTATACCTTTGTGATTTGCTATCTTTGTTTTTTTGCTTCATAATTTTTTTCTAAATTCTATAATTAGGTGTAAGAAGGGTTTTAATTTTAAGTGTTGGGTGGTTCGCGTCACCTTAGTGATAATACGGTTAACTTAGCTGAGCACCTGGCACACCTGGCTGCTGGCACTCTGACGTTTGACTCTCCTATTGGCGCACGAGGCGAGCCCGGGGATGCGCGCGGGCGGGCCGGCGAGGGGCGCATTCCAACGAGGTGCACAGTTAAGTTGACCGTCTTGTACATTTGCCGCATGGCATGTCTCCCTGCTGTTTTAATATGACATTATAACGTCTGTGCAGTTATTTCTGGCCTATTTCGAGGCAAGCTTAAATTGTATTATTCGTAACTTTTCTACTAGTTAGGTAGTATTTTAATTATGAGTTATCTACTCAGGCCGAGTTTCTCACGTCTAAATTATAGCAGAATTAATTGTCAAGCACGCGTTATCTGCTGTGATTGGTTGAACAGCCAATCACAGCAGATAACGCGGGCTTGACAATTTGTCATGTTATTTCTGCGATAATTTAGACGTGAGAAACTGCCTCAGTGTTGCTTATAAAAAAGACTACAGGGAATACACAGCAGATTTTTTTTTTTATTGTGGTTAGTGGTCTATACATTTACTGGCATGTACTACACCGTCAACTGTTTAACAGTGCACCTGGCGCTGTGACGTTACTCTGACGTTTTACTCTCGCAATTGGCGCACGAGGCAAACCGAGGCTCCACGCAGGTAGGCGGGAGAGGAGCGAAATCCAACGAGGTAGACAGTTAAGTTGACCGTGTTGTGCATTTGCCGCATGACATAGATCGCTTCCTTTTTTAATGTGAGATTCTACTGTGCATTCATTTGTTGCCTAAATCAAGGCAAACTTACATACCGCTAATTGTATTATTCGTAACTTTTCTACGATTTGTATTATGTTATATATAATCAGTGTTGGTTTTAAATACAAGTCTAAGGGTGAACGCGCTCCTAGACGCGCCGCAGGAGCCGCACGCACCGCAGTCATCGCATTTTATAAATCTTTATATGAAAATATGGTCGTATAATACGGATTACACCAGTGCGTGCGGATGACGTCATCATATTCGGCGCGTTTGATGCTTGCGCGTTCACCTTTACAGGGACTACTTCGCGAGCTCAGCTGACTTCTTTTTTATTGTAGATCAAGATAAAGGTATCTTTACTGGCATGTATAACACGGACAACTTAAATGTGCATCTGGCGCTTTAGCGTAACTCTGACGTTCGACTTTCGCTTTTCTCGCACGAGAAGAACCGGGGCGTTAACTTGCCCGTGTAGTAGGTATCTACTATAACTTAAATTAAGATAAATAGAAAAATGCTAGTACTTAATATTAATGTTTTAGAGATTCTGAGAGGGCCGTCCCCCTCCCGCTCCATTATCTCCGAAGTATGCATAGAGAAAAATCAGAAATTATTTTATGTGAGAGAAGTTATATATTTATAAGTTATATATTATGTGAACATTACAGGTAAAATAAAACGATGTCTCTAAATAGCGCACTTTTTCAGAAATTATCAATAAAAATTACATTAGTTACGCTAATGTTCGTCACTACCCCTAACGCCAATCGCTTCCCTAATTGGTAAACAATTACTACTCAATTGTTACCAATTAGTACTCGAACAATAAAATTGGTACCTTAGTAGTTTTCGAGAAAATCAACTTTGAAGGTGGTCCGGCGGTGGTCACGCTCCCTTCAGCAGGACCACCATGAGAGCTGAAAATGTGGGCATCTTATCTTGTGGAAGGGCCGATAAATGTTTCAGGCCCTACGACCCATTGGGATGTATTGTAGTCCCCTAGATAACCTACTCCTCCCCAATCTCGTTGAAAACTCTTTTCATGAGTTTTACATCGAGACTAGGAGATATGAGACTATAGTCTTCTGGTTTTGGATATCCAACCCCTAGGAGACTCATTCGCTTACCAGCCAGTGCATCGCATGTGCACAGAAGGTGCTCTATGCGTTCCGTATGTTCCCCACATAACCTGCACATGGATGTCGCGGTTAGACCCATCTTCAACCAATTTAACCTTGGAGAAGTCATTGGATGATTTCCCTGCCCCACAATTAAATAAAAAGGGCTATTACCATTGATAGTGGAATAACTCTCAGCAACATTAAAACTTGATCAGCGATATAACATGAGTTTAACCTGACATGGGCCATACCGTAAGCAAAACCAAAATTTTGAATAAAGAATACACTTGTCTATCATAACAAATTGAAAACGACTCACCAGATTAGCATAAAGATCTGTGTGTATGGATATTTCCGCACGTCCACACGCTCCATCTCCTCGGTTGTTGCTAGGCTCCTTGCTGCTCCGCTCCGGACTGGTTTTTCATTATTCAAGACTGAGGGTCATATGGTATATGGTCTGAGGGTAAATCAGCCCCACGTTGTTCCCGGATATACAACACCATAATTTTTTTGCAAGAATGTAACCGCCATTTTTACTTGCATTGTTTTTACGTATGTTCTCAGTAGCACGATCGAATCCCAATTCTGATGTCGCATCAAGGGTGGCCGAGAGATGCAAACCATCGGGAAGTCAGGATGTATTCCCCTAGGTTAAGACATCGTGTGTGGGCAGGTCAGTGGGTACAATCGTGAAAAAGAAATCACACAAATTATTCAATACACTGGGTTTATTCAAATATTCACAAGTCATAGTTACAATCTTGCTTACTAATATTACGGATCGACACTGATTCTACGACGTCTTAGCTCTAAGGCGGTCAGTATTCAATGCTATATTGTGCTGTCCCCACCACGCAAGTGGTTAGAAAAAGCGCGACAATGCGTAGTTGTTCTTTATTTGCCGCCAGGAGCGTGCTTGTGATTTGTTTTGATGTCCGTACTATTGACTAAACCCGAAAAATATTACGTGTTTTTCCTGCAATATATAACCAAATTCATCAAAATACAACCATTTTTTCAAAGGGGCCCAAGTTCTCTTACAAAATGGGCATTCTCCCTTAGTATGCAGGGGATTTCGGGTCCGATAAGCCGAGTTAGGTTTCATTTTTATAAAACTTCGTTCTCTCTATTTTAACCCGAGCAGAGCTCGGTCGCCCAGGTTCTATCATTAAAGGGCGATAGGTATTTCTTATTTATTTCTTGCCTACGAATTTACCGTTGCTGCAAGCTGTAGGTACCTAACTAAGTATTAAAAATCTATCTTAGTCTCAGTGTTGGCGCTGACCTAAAACTGCAATATTCTAAACCGCAGTGTTAAAATAATCATTATAATATAAAATCATTTCACGTTTCACAAAATGTCCTACCTACCTACTCGCACGTTGCTTTGGGTGAAGCACAGTTCTGGTACTGCTGGATCAACATAATCAAATAAAAAAACTTTTTGCCAAAAAATACTACCGACTTCCAAATACAAAACTACAAAGTGAAAAATAAATTTATTTTTTGAAGTCGGTGTCTTTCGCAGGTACCATTTTTTTGCGGTATGGACACCGACTTCAAAAAATAAAGTTATTTTTTACTTTGTAGTTTTGTATTTGGAAGTCGGTAGTATTTTTTTGCAAAAAGTTTTTTTATTTTTCACTTTTTAGTTAAGGTAGGTAGGTGGTAGGTGTTGTTTCTTATAGGTAAGTTAGTAAGGTATCTATAACGCAAGAATAGATTTCATGAAATTTGAACATAACCGGTGAAATGAGAGATCTGCGGGCCCATTAAGAGCGTACTGGCATGATGTTATGTTACGAAATGGTATAAACAATAAACAGACATGCGATTGCAGCAATCCCGAGAGATTTGCTGATATTTATTGAAGAGTTCTGTTGTATATCTCCGAAGTTCTTCATCAGATCTTCACCAATTTAAAATGGGACCAATTTCGTCCACCAATTCGTTTTTTTCAAACAAAAAATTTACGGAGATATCGGTGAACATACACAAAAAAAAAAAACAAACATAATATCGAACATAGAACCTCCTCCTTTTTGGGAAGTCGGTTAAAGATACCACCGCTGCCGTTTATGTCGCAAATTTTACGAATCTCAAGGAATCAAGACCTTACAGGGTACTTCCCGTTAACCTAGAATCATGAAATTTGGCAAGAAGCACTGACTTATATCACAAGTAAATTTGTACCTAAAGAAAACAAGAGATTATTAACTTATTTGCAGTTGGTAAACTGACCGCGACTTACGACAGTTTGCCAAGGACAAAATGAATCATTATGTTCCTTAATCTTTCTTTGCTTTCATTGTTTATGAACTTCAGTAATATTACCTACCAAATTATTTTGGTGAATGTAGCCGTTTGTATGAAACCCTCAGTGCGCGAGTCTTATTTTTTAACGACTTCGAAAAATAATATGTTAATAATTCGACACGTCGTATTTATGTAATTTTGTTGGAATTGCAAAATATTCTCATAATTAGGTTACTCCATGTAAGCTTCTAAACACGTGTTAAATACAGGTCTTCGGATCCCAAGCCAGGAGGAAACGCTGGGGCCCATTAGCAGCGCTGCGACTCCTGGATCCAATCAGAACCGGTACCCACAAAACTGCGATCGGCAGCAGTGGTAAGCTAGGGGTCGGTTTGTGCTCTAATCTATACTAATATTATAAAGCTGAAGAGTTTGTTTGTTTGTTTGTTTGTTTGAACGCGCTAATCTCAGGATCTACTGGTCCGATTTTAAAAATTATTTCACTATTCGATAGCCCGATTATTGAGGAAGGTTATAGGCTATAAAACATCACGCTATGACTAATAGGAGCAGAGTAGTAATCAAAGTTGCGAGTGAAACCGCGAGGTTCAGCTAGTGGGAGATATACTGGTTCCTGTCTGACAGGTGTAAAGTGGGACGACTACAAGAGTTAACACTAGGACTCATCTTGATTCCTGCGGTGGGCTCCTGGGGGTCGATCAATACTGTGCCAGGTCGGGTGATTAGGGATAGGAGAATATGTATAATATTAGGAAGATGAGGTATAACTGACGGTTGTCTGGACCGGAGGCTCCGGCCGGCGGCGGCGTCCACCAGGCAACACGTTCCCGTCAAAAGCACTTCGCTGCGCGTGAAATATACACAAATCCGACTGCACGGGCGCCGCACAATACCGATCGCGAAAGCCGGGCGCAATTACAAATCACGGTGGGAATTATATCTCGATTAGCATATAATTCCACGAGAGCCCGATTTATCCGTGTGCTCGTTACAAATTTTCTTTTTCGACTCTTGTCAAGTGTCAGCTGTCAATCAAAAGCAGTCAAAATCGCTGACAGCTAACTGACATGGTGTTGCAACAAAGTATCAAATAGAAAAGGACCGTTTTCGGGACGAAAAAACACGTGTACAAAATTTCATAAGTGTATATATATTTGTATCATTATATGTATGTTTGTCCACGCATATCGCCGAAACTAGTAATTTGATCGAGATCATTCTTTTTGTATTGGATTAGTTATCTCTCAACTTAGGGATAGTACAAGTTTTATCAAAATCGGTTCAGCAGTTTTCAAGCAACCGAACTGCTTTACGATAAACAGCAAGGATTTGAGTTGTCCTTGCTTGTAATTGTTGTTGATCCTTAAGTACATTACTATATAGCACTTGCTCACTTTTTAAAAATGGAGTACCAAAAGTAAAAAGAGAAAAATAAAACATTTTTACAACAAAATTACCGACTTCCAAAGGCAAACACTAAAAAGAGCAAAAATAAGTTTCGTTTCAGATGTCTTTGGTACCTATTATTTTTGTCGTTTTGCGACACTGACTTTCCAAACCAAAGTTATGTCTGGCTTCGGAAGTCGGTAAATTTTTTGTGAAAAAGTTTTTCAGATTATTTGATAATAAAATAATGATTCAAGGATATGATCTCTATAACTCTTGTATCGGGAGGGGGAATGATCGCAAACACAATAAAGTCCACACAGTCTCGTCGTTTAATACAATCAAAATCTAAATAATGCTAGTAGATACAAATGACAATTTTATTAGGTAGGTACTTACTTTTAATAAATCGTTACTTTTACCGACTCGTCGACCTAGTCTTCAAATAAATTAATCAAACCAATATTTTCGCAGTAAAAAGTATGATCTCTTGCTTACGAATGCTGTCTCAGCGATGGTGTTGTTGTCGACTGTGTCGTACCGTGAAATCGCATCGTATCTCTAGAGACCGGTCTGTAATTTGAAATATATATTTATACGTATGTACGTATGTGCTGTTTTTCAAATAATAGTACATTATGGTACAAGTGTGTAACGTTGGTGATTACCGCTGAGGCGCCATTGAGACCCGAGCCGTTAGGTGAGGGTCTTAAGAGAGCCGATGACGGTAATCATCAATACACACGTGTATCATACGACGTTTTTCAACACACTTGTGAAGAAAATAATACTAAAAAATAATTTCCAACAGTGAAAACGGGTTGTGAAATTTTTTTCGCAATGGAGGCAAAATTAATCAGTTTTCCTATGCGCGCGCATCTAACAATGGCGACCGCCCATAGACTAAAAAGAATGTTTTTTTTTTTTTGGCTTTTCGCGGATAGCGTTTTAGCCACGTACAAAATGGGGAATTTCAAGTTTTCTTTATAAAACAAAAATTATATTTGAGTGAAAGTTTTATTTATTAAACACGTACAAGTTGAAATTATCTATTTAAATACGAAGTTCCATGAAATGTGTTGCATTTGTACTATTGAGCACGATCTTTTTTGTATCAAAACTTTTTTTTAAGAACAAAGCAACTCAACCAATAAATTAAAAAAAAAACTCTTTATCTCACTTGTGAATAATAGTAATGAAAAAGTCACAGTTTGATAACAGGTGTCATTATGTGCCTAATTGCTGTGAAATTAGAGCCACTTTATGAGCAAGTGTGTTGAAAAGGTAATAAACGCCAACACTTAGCAGGAAGTGGTCAACCTTCGTACGCGGGGCATATTCGTACAGTGAGTATAACAGAAAAACTAAATTGGCACACAAACACGGCTGTGCTTGTGTGCATAGACATACCAACCACCATGTTGCTAGCGGTACCTACTTCATGCTACTTCACGACTGTCGCGCCACGCTGTATGAGCTGCCAATATGTATCGTGTAGCGTGTTTCTGCGCGTGGTGACGGTGAGTGACTTTACTGAATTGTAGTTCGTAATTTATTGTAAGCAGGATTTTTTATGTTATAAACAATGTTTAATTTGAGTTTTAATTGTAATATTTCTCATACTAAATTAGAATTTATATAAAGTTGTAATTTAATGTCATTAACAAGTTTGAAGAACAAGATTTTATTAAACATAAACCCGACTACGGAAAAACTCAATGATGTTTAGTATATGGGCGCACGGTTGGCGCAGTGGTTCAGCAATCGACTGCTGCGCTGCGTGTCGTGGGTTCGTTGCCCGCACGGAACAAATATTTGTATGACCTATAGATAGTTTTTCCGGCTCTGGGTGTAGTGTATGTGAGTTTATATGTTTGTAAACGCACCCACGATACAGGAAGAAAATCTTAGTGTGGGGCTTAAAAAAAACCAATGTCAACATTAATATTATTTAAAAAAACACATTTTTTTATTACCCGGACCAATAAGTGATGAGCATTATTCAGAAATCCCGGTCTTGGGGTCTCACCCCATACAAAGAAACTGTCCCAACGTACTGTGCTGATTATTTGATTTATCTATCGATATCACGGAACAGAAAAAACAGTGGAAGTGCAATGCAGCAAAATTACTAAGGGAACCGGTGTCGCCAAACTCACACAAATACACTGACAATCATATAATGCACTACAAATAAGCCGATATTTTGATTTGTCGTTTTAATTTTAGTCAAAACGAGCTAATGTCACAGATCTTACATCTGGAAAGAAATCTTCACGCTCTTTAAATAGGATTTATTTTGCGTTACTGCAGAAAGTATTTACGACGTGTTGTTATCTAAAGTCAAACTAGATTCTATTGCCAAGTAAATTCCGCTACCCGACCATAGATGAATGTATTCTCAATGGTTGCAATTATAAACTTTATTGCGTTTGATGTAAGGTTGACATTCGTGTCATAGATCGATATTTACTGCTACTCGATCAGGGACAAAAAAGACGTAAACAAGAAGAAAATCATGCTGTGTAGTCGGAAGATACATCTGGTTTTGGTCAGCCAGCTCGCGAATATGTATCCTCCGACTGCACAGCATGATTTTCTTCTTGTTTACGTCTTTTTTGTCCCGTTTTTATCCCACAAGCTTCTCCATCTCATCGAGTCAGCTAGTCTGCATGTATTACCACTCCAAGCGACCCATTGTAAAAAATCTGGCGATGACACCTGGCTAGATCTTATCCTCACCTCGAATCCTTCCCTTGTCTCATCCCATGGTCAACATGACGCTCCTGGCTTCTCTCATCACGACATGATTTTCCTTTCCTATATCCTCAAACCTCCTAAACCTAAACCCAGGGTTGTTTTGCCAGGATGGACGTTGAGAAACTCAAGAAAGATGCATCTGAAATCGATTGGAAGGTTATGACGGAGGCCACTTCGGTTGACGATAAGGTGGCAATCTATAATGATGTTGTGGTCAACCTTTATAACCAACAAGCTCCCGTCAGAAAAGTGAAACTGAAACGGCCTCCTGCGCCTTGGATGACAAATGGCATACAGATGGCCATGCGACGCAGGGACCGTGCGTTCCGAAAATATAAAAGGGATCGTACTGACGAGAACAGGGCGCTATTCAAGGCTGCAAGGAACAGATGTAACCAGATGATACGCAATGCTAAACGCCGCCACATTCTGGAAAATATTTATTCTTCTTCTTCTGCCGATATTTGGAAGTTCCTAGGAACACTTGGTATCGGCAAACCGCGACATTTAGACCTTCCTAATTCTATTGACTTAGATGATCTCAACCATCATTTCTCCACTGTTCCTACAATGGATCGTCTAACTAAGCAACAAACTCTGTCTCTTCTTTCTGGTCTAACGCGTCCTAACATTAATCCTTTTCGTTTCATTCCAGTTGGACCAGGGGCGATCCAGAAGATCATTCTTGCCATCAAATCCAAAGCGGTGGGATGTGATAATATCACCCGTGGTATGGTAATCACTGTTTTGCATCATCTCCTATCTCCTATCACCCATATCGTAAATTTTTCCTTGTATACCGGAATATTACCTTCCTTGTGGCGTAAAGCCTATGCTCGTCCACTTCCCAAAGTCTCCAATCCCACTCTTCCAACCCACTTCCACCCCATTTCTATCCTTCCCTTCCTATCCAAAGTGCTCGAGGCCTGTGTTCACAAACAATTTTCAAACTTAGTGCAGAGTAATTCTCTCATTAGTCCTCTACAATCTGGGTTCAGGCCCGGGCACAGCACTGTGTCCGCCCTCCTTAAAGTGACTGGCGATATAAGGGCGGGACTGGAAGATACAAAAGTCACTGTACTAGTGTTGGTTGATTTCTCGAACGCCTTCAATACCGTCAGTCACGAAATACTATTAGCCATTCTTTCCTATTTGATGGTCTCCCCCAAAGCACTGGAATGGTTCTCCTCTTACCTTCAGGAGCGTCAACAATCTTCTTCAATCAATCTCGAATGTGTCCGTGGCATCAACAGTGGGCCCTATCAGAATATCAGCGCAGCGTTATTTTCTTTTTAATATCGTTGCACATGCTGAGATAGGAGCCTTTTTGGTCTCGCACGGGGTTATTTATTTTAATTTTTTATTATTGTTTGTGTTGCTTATCTCGTGTCTCCTGTGCGGGTCACAAATAAATATTTTTCTTTCTTTCTTTTAACAGTCGGTTCACATTGGAGATTCTTTATCTCGTTGGTGTGATTTGGTAACTGGCGTTCCTCAAGGCGGCATTCTTTCTCCTCTTCTGTTTTCTATTTTTATTAATCTCATTACTTCCGAACTTCAGTGTGCGTATCATCTGTATGCAGATGACCTTCAATTGTATTATCACGGGAGTGTCGACAAAGTACCTGACGTTATCAGTAAGTTAAATGGCGACATAATAGCGATTAAAGCCTGGTCGGATAGGTTTGGAGTTGCTGTAAATCCCAACAAGTGCCAAGCCATCATCATTGGGAGTCCTCGCAACATCGCTAAGGTGGATTATGCAACTTTGCCACCTGTTCTGTTCAACGGTACGATTGTTCCGCTTAGTACTGACGTGAAGGATCTTGGCTTGCACATCGATAGTACTCTTAACTGGCGCACTCAAATTGCTAGTGTCAGTCAGAAGGTCACTGGAACGTTGCGGGCTCTGTATCGTTTAAAAAAAATATTACTTTCGAACACGAAGGCAATGCTTGTGCAGACCCTAATTTTTTCTATCATCGATTATGGCGACGTGTGCTAAAATGACCTGAATGCAGAACTCCTCAACAAACTTGACCGTCTTCTAAATTACTGCATTCGATTTGTTTTCAATTTGCGTAAATATGATCATGTCTCTGCGCATCGGTCACTTCTAAAGTGGTTGCCCATACGCCAGCGCAGAGAGCTAAGGGCACTGACTACCTTGTTTTCATTTCTTGACTCTTCCAACTACCCTAGTTATCTGACTCCTTACTTTCAATACATTTGCGCCAACCACAACAAAAATCTTCGGCCTTCACATAACCGTCTTCTCCAATGTCCCACTCACCGCACTGACTTCATTCACTGTTCTTTCTTCGTTCAGTCTATTTCTCTGTGGAATGCGCTCCCTCAAGAAATCAGGATGGCAACCAATCGATTGGCATTCAAAGTAAAAGCTCGAGAGCATGTATGTAAGAAGTTGGCAGTAGTATCGTCACAGCGATAATTTTCTTCATTTATCTGCTACCACTAATTGTTTAAGTATAATAATAATAAATTTTAATAAATTTTTATTCACGGAAAATTACAGTTTGGTACAATAAAAATGAGGATATGTTACAACTAATAGGTAGAATATTATTATCACACAGAATTTGTATGTTGCAAAATCTGTTCTTAATAGATTAACCCTGCCTCTTAAACTAGGATAACCTGTATCTTAAGAGACAGTGTTCGGCCATGAGATTCATTTATAACATAATTTATACAATACAACAAAAAGTGACCTGTGTCGATCTGGCTTAATGATTAGCATAATAATACTTATTTTCCTAATTTATAGTTCGTGTAGCAATGTATGGGATATATTTATTTATTTATGAATTAGGAGTTCAATGAATGCTTTGGGTAGGTGTATGTGTCGCGTGTGTACATTTGTGTCGAGTCTGTGAGTGACAGTGTGTATGTGTGTGAGTGACTGTGTGTATGCGTGAGTGTGTGTGAGAGAGAGAGAGAGAGAGTGTGGGATTATGTATATATTAGGTAATGTAGGTGAGTAAAGACTCCGTAAAGGAAATAAAGGAATAGTCCTTCTGTAGTAGCCACTCTATTAGTTTAGATTTACTATAACTATGTGTGAATTTTGATCAAGCAGATTTAGTTCTTTATGAATGTTGCCGTAGATGTGTGTACTTAATGTGTAATATTGGTGTGTTGCGAATGTTGTTTTGTTCTGAGTACGTGGGAGAAGATTTGTTCGCTTGCTTGAGTCTGGTTTTGGCAGGGTAGTGTGCCTTCTTCGAACCGATTGAAGCACAAAGAGCTGTCGGACCGTCAGAACCTTGCAGTTAGAGTAGTTGTTGGATATCTGTAGGGCTTTCTTGTCATAACTTTGAGTATGGCTCTTTGCGCTCTGTCTATTTGAAGGAAGTTACTTTATATTCGTGTATTTAGTTTATTTAGTATACATGTTAGAGTATCTATTGTATTTATAGTATGTATGTATAGCTTTGTATTTAAAGAAACCTACATTAGGTATCGTGTTTAACTTTAAATATTGCACCTACCACTATTTGTCTCTGCATCACCCAAAGGTCGACTGGTAGAAAATGCCTACGGCATTAAGTCCGCCTCTGTACGTTTGTGTGCATGAAGTATTAAATAAATAAATATAATATTAGTATGCTAATATAGGGATATAAGATACATACCAGAGTGTTTTGCACTCTCCCCAGTGAGACATCTGGACGTGTGAGCGTTTCTTCGAGACGCAGTAGAGCGCGCAGAAGTTGGCGTACGTCGTGAGATCGTTGCCGCACACCGGGCGGTGCAAGGCCGCGCACAGGCACTTCTTAGGCTTCCGCAAATATTTGTTCACGCTACGGAATAAAGTTAGATCTTTCTAAAGGTATTCCATTTTTTTCGACCAGGAACCCCGTTATATCTATCTCGCCGCCAAGCAGCCATGAGTCATGCTGTGAGATGGGCGCCAGGATCGGGATGCAAGGAGGCAACATTTTCGAGCCCGCTTCGCAAATTTAAGGCGACAAAGTTAGTTCCATCTCTGTATGCATAGTCAAAAGAAAACTATTCGAGGTGGGGTGCTAAAGATACATAGTCCTGCCGGTGCCCATGGTTCGGTTTTCTGGTTATTTAGTCGAGGCTTTTAAGAACTGACAAGTGTATAAAGCTAGTTTAAGTCCAGCGTAGACCTACCGAAACAAAGTAAAGCAAAACCACAGCCAAACAAATATCAACTTTGAGCCTCTTCAATAAAGCCGAAAATAACTTACGTTAAAAATTTCTGCTGATGCTCTCTCGGTCTAATGACTGTTTATTTATTTTCAACTTTATTTCAATTAGCTTGCCAGAAAGAACCGTGCTTCATGCGCTTTGCTTTGCAGGTATGTGTTATTCTTATTATTAACTAGTTGAAAAAAAATTTAAAGACAGTTTTGCTGCGCGCTATCTAGTAGCGCTCAGCAAAAAAAAACTTTCACAAAAAAATACTACTGACTTTGTAAGTACCAATGTTTTGCGTTATAGACACCGACGTCCAAAATAAAGTTATTTTTCATTTTGTAGTTTTCTTATTTGCAGGTCGGTAGTATTTTCTTGTATTTTTTTATTCTTTTTCACTTTTTAGTTGTACCTACATTATAGGCAACTTAGTTTATTAAGGTACCTATAATGCCAGAATAGATTACCCGAATATCATGCAACTGAACTAACTACTGAAAATCAGCGCCGTGTTGTGGGCCCCCCACGGCACAGCATTATGCTGAGTCGAAGCCTTCTTGCCACAATCACGACATGAGATGCTTTTATTTACACTCGCATATTTTTTTTTGACTTTTATTTTACATTTCCTCCACAATACCCAAGTAATTTCAAATGTTCAGGACAATTTTGTGATCTTTCTACTTTTATTTTAGCCATCGTTGTTAACCTGTACATATAATAAATCACTTAGCTTTACTACAAGCGTAACATATTTCTGTAACCAATTGACAGGTTGATAGTGCCTGTCATTTAATAATCAGTTATAAGAAACAATTTTAGCAATTCAGAGCAACGTCGTCTTCAAAAATCTAAAAGAGTTTAATGCTTGATTTCGAATGTCGTATGGCTAATTCCCCGAAGTCATCAGATCGAACGTCCGAATCGCCGAAATTCCATAGCATCGATGTAACATAATTCTGAATAGCCATTAGTTCCAGCGTCCGTTTTGCCGAAAAGCCATTGCAATGATAGTCCTATCCATTGATTGTCTATTGGCTCGAGGTGCCCGTAAGTCGACAGCTATTCAATCTAAAATATTCAAGAAGACTTAAAGAAGGAATATAAAATGGGTTAAAAAACAAACCAGCAGTGCTTAGTCACATTCGATATCAAGCAGTAAACCCCCAAATGTTCTCACTGAACATACCAAATTAGATCTTTGAATTACATGCATAGTACGACCGAGTGCGTTAAAAGCCGAGGCTACATTATTGTGTTGTTTCGTGTCGTGGGGATTTCTGTCGCAGTTGATTGGCTACAAAACTCGTTGTGATATACTTATAACGTAAGCTTGAATAGACTCGTGTGATTGGTGTATCCAACGCCACGACATGACACAGTAATGTAACCTCGACTAAAGTCTGTGTGCTGTCATACCCTGACCGCCGTTGACCGCCACCAGCACACTCCCCGACGTGTTGAAACATAATGCTGGTATCCCTCATCGTGGCGCACCCCAAAACACACTCGTTCGAGTACGTGATGTCGTTAGTCCCGCACACTGGGTCAAATCCGGTGTGGCAGTGACATCGGGACTTATCCGTGCAGTCTTTTATATTCTTTATGGTTATATCGACCTTGTCTACGGCCTTCCGGCACGCGAAGAAGCATCGGTTCAAGTACATATGCCCATCAGAGCCACAGATTGGTTCGAAGGTGGCCTCCATGACCGTGCACCCACAAGGCTCGGCTAGGTCTGCCAAAGTTGTGCAAGCGTGCTTATTGGGATCTGGTTTCACCGTCGCAAGCAATATTGATGCACCGATGACTAAGCCTGTTACAACATAATTTGTATAAATTCTTGGTTTTTAGAATTAGAGACTAACAGAAGTAGTATATACCCGATACCAGCCATAGCTGAATGATATGACGTAATATTGAAGCGATAGTGGCTTTCATCTACCGCTCTCATCAATCCATACTAATATTATAAATGCGAAAGTAATCTCTTGTCTGTCTGTTACCTTTTCACGCCTAAACAACTGAACCGTTTTCAATGAAGTGAAAAGAAATTTCTTCGATGGCAAGATGATAGATGGCATCCTGGGGAAGGACATAGGGATTTGACATTTTGTCAAAAAAAAAACTTTTAATGTTGGTAGGGTACTGGCTAACTGCCTATAAAAATACCTACCTACCTGGTGTGCGACTTGTGCGCAATGCTCATGTCTTCTCTATACGAGAAGAGGCCGCTGCCCTGCCTTGAGCAAGTGTGGTGGTACCCCTTGACGCGTCGTTCGCACACCACGTGTGCGTAATGCTCATGTCTTCTCTATATGAGAAGAGGTCTCTGCCCTGACTGGTATTATTAATGTATTTACTCACCTAATCTTTTATCCATTTCTCATAGTTACCTTCTTCAACCAAATGGTAAACACTGTAAAAGAAAATATAATCTGCATGCTTCGAATTTTTTTATCAAGTGTGAATTATTGTAAATTTCACGGGTTTAATTTTTCACGCTAGCGTTTAATTATTGACAAATTTGATTATTGCACCATATTGTTTCATTGCATAAGACTGGCCGATACTTGGAGTGTGTCCGGTGTGTGCTGTGTAATACCTTGTAGTAAGTAATGTTCGGTACATTTCTTAGCTTGTCTTGTTTCGCTATCATTTCCGCTGGCTGTCGCTGCCTAATCCTTTACATGAGCTATTGAAGTACATCTTCAATACCTTCCAACTCTTTATCATAGCTATTATAGTAGGCATATATTGTCGGACGAGTAAGACGTAGATCTTTGGTCTTTGACTAGTCGGCAGACTAGAAGCCTGTCAACCTGTCTTACCAGAGTGTCGTCTTACCCAGTTACTGGCTTGAGGAGACCAGACAGGCACTCAAGCAATTGCTCCATGTCATCATCGTCATCAGCATTTTTATGTTTCCACTGCTGGGACACAGGCCTCCTCTCTGAGATAGGGAAATGGTCATCATTCACCACGCGGGCCCAGTGCGGGTTGGGATGTCACATTATTCTAGGACATGCCGGCTTCCTCACGATGTTTTCCTTCACCGTTGTTGCTGTATGTAAATGCTGGTACTCAGCTGCATCCGGGTAGACCGGCAGTGAAAATGTTAAGCAAAAGATGATGAGACGGCTTTAAAGCAGCAGAAACGCCTAAATATCGCCAATAATAGAGACGCAGAGGCGTAGCTAACAGCGTAGTACCGGGGCCTCTATGCTCAGCGAAAAATTAGTTAGTTTTAGTTCAAATTATTTATTTTTCTAATATAATTATTATAATAATACTGATTACTCTCACATGCAATAAACAGTATTAACCAGTGGTCTAGCCTGGGGCGGGGCAGTGGGGGCTATAGCCCCGGGCGGCGCTTCAGTGAGCAGAGCCTGGAGGCGGCGAATGGGGCTAGGCGGCAGACTCAGGTCCTAGTCATCAGATCAGTGCGCTTAGTGTGAATTTTTACTCACGCTCATTTGCGTTGACGTAAACATCAATTTGTATTGAAACTGGATAGGCGCCATCTCGTGACAGTAAGGATAAACCTCTTTTTTGTATACAAATTGACATAAGAGATCGTTTACGTTATCACGATCGAATGCGTTAAAAACTCGGAATAAGCACACAGATAATAAATAAATATTATTGTAATTGGGACTATGTATTCAAAAGAATGACAACCAAGCAATTACACATTTTCCTTACTATACAACTTACTTTACTTTACTTACAACAGTGGTCCTGTTGGAGTACCACCAATATGTGTGGAAGAAGAAAAAAGTGCAAATCGCCGTTTGTAAATTTATCCAGTGAAGGAGGTAGTTGTAAAACTCCTCAACCGGTACGTGCAAAAAGTAGCGCCCGAACCGACGTGATGCCCGAGGCCAGTGAGGCGGCCAATCAGCGGTCGCAGTCGTCATACACGAATGTAGCCGAGCGCGCGCCGGCGCAAGCGCCTTTGTTACCTAAGCAAACGTTGGGACATACGAGCGCTTCAAATCAACAACATATCGTCACACAAAACGATAAATGTTTTGCTGATATCGTACGCGATGGGCAATGGAAACCGGAACGTTATGATGAAGGATGGATTGAGGTACAAAGGAGGAGACATAAAAATCGTTTCATTGGAAACAGAGGAAAGGCTGTGACTGATCCCGCTGTAAAATTCAAAGCGGCAGATATACAAACCCCGATGTACATTTATAATGTGGCGAAGGAGGTGACTGTGTGTGACATAGTAAATTACATTAGAGATAAATGTAATATTACCGTCACCTTAGAAAAAAATAATATGAAAATGGCAAAAGATTATAATGCCTATAAAGTATTTGACCCAAAATATAAATTGAACGTGTTTATGGAATCCAATTTTTGGCCAGAAGGAGTAGCTTTTCGTCGTTTCATAAACTTCGATCGGCAGAATAAAGGCAGAGAGGGTACTCTGAAAAATGTAGTTGCTAACTCAAATCATGACAAGACCAACTAAGTTACAATTGCAAAAGTGTGACTCGTTCGGTTGACTATATAAGGCAACTTTGCAAAACGGCTGATGTAATCGCCTTACAGGAAACCTGGTTACTGCCGCACGACGTCCCGTATCTCGGCAGCATTGACAGTGACTTTGGATTCGTCGGTAACTCAGCTGTGGATACCTCCGCCGGCGTACTTCGTGGCAGGCCGTACCGAGGTGTGGCGTCTAGTGGCTATAAAAGTTGAACTCAGTGATCGCGCTGTTATAGTTTTTTCAGTGTACATGCCAACAAACTCGACAGATAATTTATTAGAGTTTACCGAGTGTTTATGTGAAATAAATGCCATTATCGAAAGTAATAATGTAGAATCTGTGTTTGTGCTTGGGGATTTCAACGCACACCAAGGTGAGATTTTTGACTCTGAATTAACACACTTTTGTGCTGAACGGTTGTGGTCGTGCGTCGACAGGGAATTATTGCCGTCGGATACATACACTTTTGTGGGTGACGCGCATGGGTCGCGGCGCTGGCTTGACCACTGTGTTGTGACTAGTGCCGCGCGCCTGGCTGTTGTTGGCGCGTCGGTTCTTTATGACATTTACTGGTCTGACCACTATCCTGTTCAACTGGTGTGTGATTTAGGTTTAATACAACCAAAAGTAATGCCTACTGATATTTGTACAAATAATGTGATCTGGGGCGAAAGGAACCAACATGAAATCCGTGCATATAGTGAGCTTTGTCATACTAAACTGAGGAATATTGATTTTCCGGCAGAAATGACTAGTTGCGCTAATAACATGTGTTATAACATAGAACATAGACATTGTTTAGATAAACTATATGATGAAATAGTTTGTATACTCTCTGATGCGGCTAAATGTACAGGAATTGTTAAAAGGAAGCGTAGGAAAGGAAACATAGCTGGGTGGAACAGATATGTCAGGGACGCTCATGTGAGGGCTAGGCATTGTTTCCGGATGTGGGTACAAAATGGTAAACCCTCTGTCGGGTATGTTTACGATAGAATGTATGAATCCAGAAAGCTTTTTAAATCCCAATTGAAGTGGTGTCAGGATAACGAGCAAATGGTCAAAATGGATATTATTGCAGACCGCCATTTTAAGAAGGACTTTAAAGCTTTTTAAATCCCAATTGAAGTGGTGTCAGGATAACGAGAAAATGGTCAAAATGGACATTATTGCAGACCGCCATTTTAAGAAGGATTTTAAAGGTTTCTGGAAAAAGACAAATAAGTTGAATCCGAAGCCTGGTCATCCTGTGAGTGTCGCTGGCGTGCATGAACCACAGAAAATTGCAAATCTGTTCCAACGGCTTTTTAAGGTTGAGTCGCCATTGGGTACGGCATCGCGGACGCTTGATATTGACTGTGGATCCGGAGATCTTAAAGTCAGGTTTTCAGCCAAAGATGTGGCAAAAATTATCAAAGGCATGGTAAGAGGTAAGTCTCCTGGTCACGACAGCCTCAGCATCGAGCATTTGCAAAATGCAGGCTGTCACTTACCGCGGGTTTTGGCTATGTTTTTTTTAATTTATGTGTTAGCCATTCTTACTTACCTGATAAATTGATATTCACGGTTGTTGTGCCAATATCTAAAAATAAAACCGGAGATACCTCCGATGTATCAAATTATAGGCCGATTTCGTTAGCCACTGTTATAGCGAAAGTACTGGACAGTCTGCTTGACCAACAGCTGGCAAAGCATATCAAGCTCCATGACGCGCAATTTGGCTTTAGATCCGGTTTGTCAACGGAGAGTGCCATCATGTGCCTCAAGTAGACTGTTCAATACTACAGTGGTCGGAAAACTCCTGTCTTTGCTTGCTTTCTGGATCTTTCGAAAGCTTTCGACCTAGTTTCTTATGATAAGCCATGGGAGAAGCTGGAAACTGAGACAGATTGCAACCCGGAAGTTATTTCTGTTTTCAGGTATTGGTACAACAACCAGAAAAATTGTGTACGATGGGCAAACTCGTTTTCGGATGTGTATAGGTTGCAATGCGGGGTGAGACAGGTTGGACTAACCTCACCTAAGCTATTCAACCTATACATTAACCGGCTTGTCGGTGAACTCAGTAGTACCAATGTCGGGGGTCACATTGACGGAATCTGTGTGAACAACATAAGTTACGCAGATGACATGGTACTGCTGAGTCCATCGATTGGAGGGTTGCGTAAGTTGGTACGGGTCTGTGAGTCTTATGCGGAGGCCCATGGGCTCAGATACAATGCTAAGAAAAGCGAGCTGTTAGTTTTTAAGGGGCGTGGCAAAAGCTACGATACTGTACCCTCAGTCACTTTAGCAGGTACCGTCTTAAACAGAGTGCCACAGTTCAAGTGTCTGCGCCACTGGGTCTCCGAAGACCTTAAGGACAACGCAGATGTGGAAAGGGCACGTAGGGCGTTGGCTGTCCAGTGTAACATGTTGGCCCGCAGGTTCGCACGTAGCAGTAATCAAGTCAAAGTCACACTTTTTAAGTCTTACTGCCAAACACGTGCAGCCTGTGCGTTAACTACACACTCGGAACATACAACGCCTTGCGTGTTCAATACAACAACGCGTTCAGGTTGCTGCTGGGGCTGCCGCGATTCTGCAGTGCGTCAACTATGTTCGCAGAAGCGCACACGGATGGCTTTCATGCCCTAATAAGGAAACAATGTGCGTCGCGGCTGCGTCGCGTTAGGTCCAGCAGCAACAGCTTACTAAGCGTGTTCGCGGACAGGTGGGACTCTCCACTGCTGCGCCACTGGATGCACTTGCACACTGCCTTGTGAGCAGTGGACAGTTCCTCCGCGTCAAATTTTTAATGTGTTGTCTCTGGTTTTTGTTTGTTTGTATCTTTTTATGTGTGGTAACTGTTTTCATCGTTGTATTTTGTGTTGTTTGTTTTGTTTATTGTCTGTATTGTTTTTTGTATACTCATTCTATGTTTTGTAAGTGTACCTATGGACAGAAAGTCTGAAATAAACGATAATTTAATTTAATTTAATTTATACGCAACTGGACATAGACGCCAGGGGCGGCAGAATACGTGGAGAGCACTGACCTCTAACATAAAAGTACGCTGGACTTCATACTATCGATGACAAAATGAAGACATTTGATTTTCGACATTTTGGCGCTGATAGCAACGTGACTTAACATGAGCGTCCATGGAACTAACATTAGAGATGGGACACAGCCTTCGGTAAAAAAATATTTTTATGGACTTTATCGATCGTGAGAATAATTTAACATGTGAGGCGCTGGCCACATAGAAATGGCGTCGGGCGCGGACATGGCACACTCATGGAAATAAAGTGCAATTTAGGACACACGGTACGTCGTTGCTCGGACGTGGTTATGACGCGCCATTTCGGCGCCCGCGCCTGATCAAATTGCGCTTTATTCCATGCTTTTTATATGAAATTTGAATGGAATAGGACGCCGCCCGTGCCATGTCCGCGCCCAACGCCTTTTCTATGTGGCCTGCGCCTAAGAGAAAAAAATTCCCAGTTATTTTTATTATGATTCATTTTTAAGTAATAGAATAATTGCTGTAAAGGTTAACTGAAAAATATTTTCAGTCAGCTTGCAAGCTATAAACTAGTGGATAGCGTACTATGCTAGTAAAGTTAAAGCGCATTACTGTCAGATCAGTGAGGTTTAAATCTATGCTAACAACTTATCCTTAAAACTAGTATATTTGAGGAAGTATCTCCTCGCTCAAGTACACTAGTTAGTTAATACTTACAATATTCGATGAAGAATACACGTGTATTATTCAGAATACAAGATGTGCTGTGTGAAAGTGAATACAACATTCGGTTTTGCCAGATCCGATGGAAATAAGATTCGGCAAAACGTGGCTCCGTGTGAACGTACCGTTACAATAGTTCGTATTCACTCGGTTGGCGCCCATCGGATTCGTGAAAGGAACATCATTCATACAAATAATTGCGTACGAATGAGATGGATAATAATTTACAACGGCCGTGTTTCTCGCTCTCATCGCTGAGATCCTGTCTCTGTAGTGTTAAGGTGCAAATAAGAGTGACATCGCATTCCAGCGAAGTGAAGACATCATTATAGTCTTCAATTCGCTGGAATGCGATGTCTGCGATGTCACTCAGTGTTCAACTCTGTATCAGATGCAGATATAAATTGTTCGACTACAAAACATTTGTTAATAAAATTATAATTATCATGATATTATTCCAAAATTAATTCCAGGCACAGGAACGTGGTGATTGGTAACAGGAAGAGAGAGACCTGTGCTCAGCAGTGGACGAATACGGGCTGTGGATGATCACGATGACGATTCCAGAATTTTGTATTACACATTGCTTTTGAACATATTATTACTGATTATTAGGCATTCAAAAATTCATCACCAATACCAATATGAGATATTTAGTTGCAACATACTACGAGATGTCAATAGAGTAGATGAGTGATACGCCTTGCCAAGTCTACTATTTTGATATTAGTGTAAATTAAAAATATCACTAATACTGATATATTAGTTACAATAATATTGTAAATATCGGAGGTAATATTATAGTATGCCTTATCCTTTTATTATGATTAGAGTAATGTATGAATTTCAGGTAACTAAATCTATATAAATAAACATTAAACGCTGCTGTTTATTGGTAAGCTCATCAATCTCAATTCTTATTTATTTTACAGGTACGTACAACTGCATTTAGAAAATCGGACCCACAGAATGTAGCTGTTAAATACACAATGGCAGCTGATAGCCCAACTGAAAATATACCTATAACGGGTAAAAAAGAGGAACTTAAGAAAATAATATATAAGTCTCAACTGCCTATTTCAAACAAGAAATACCAGGATTTGTGGCAATTGTGTTCATCGAAAGTCATACCTTACATTTTCCACGATGAGTACAAAGGTATGCCTAATGCTATGAATGTCCAGGATACGCTGCAAGATACCGACGTCGAAGACTAAAAACAAGAAATATTACAAAACCTTAATTGGTTATGATAATAATTTGTCAAGCTTCAATAAAATTTGATTTACCATGCAGAACATAAGTTAATTTGCCTTGTTTTTGCTGCAATCGCTACAATTGTTCAGTAAGTATACAACAACTAGCTGACACGGCGAACTTCATAACGCCTCATAATATAAATTACTACTCTTACACATGCACTACGTTACGCTACACTACGCTATGCTTCCCTACGCTACGCTACTCTACGGTACGATTAGCTACCTTACCCTACCCTACACTACACTACGCTAGTGCTACTACAACAAAAAAATACTATTATTCGAGATGGAAAATATCCAACAAACCATAGATCATTAAAATCATTCCAGCCGTTCTTGAGTTATAAATTTAATAGTGTAACTAGCCTGACTATGTTTTATTTATTGAGATTTAGATTAATTGATAGAATGAGGGTTACATTTAGAAAATATACGACTACATGGCAATAAGTCAAATTAATACAGTAATAATAGACCATATCTCAACTTTAAAACATAGACAATAATTTATCTTTTTTTTTTTTGCCTTCATCATCATCATCATATCAGCCGCAAGACGTCCACTGCTGGACATAGGCCTCCCCCAAGCGTCGCCACATTGACCGGTCCCGTGCGTCCCGCATCCAGCGGATCCCTGCAACCTTCACCAGGTCATCGGTCCACCTGGTGGGAGGCCTTCCAACGCAACGTCTTCCGGTTCGCGGTCGCCACTCCAGAACCTTTCTGCCCTATCGGCCATCCGTTCTGCAAGCAATGTGCCCTGCCCACTGCCACTTAAGTTTGGCAATTCTTCGGGCTATGTCGGTAACCCTGGTTCTCTTGCGGATCTCTACATTTCTGATTCGATCACGTAAGGAAACTCCGAGCATAGCCCTCTCCATTGCCCTTTGGGTGACTGTAAGCTTTCTGATGAGGCCCATTGTGAGCGACCACGTCTCAGAGCCATAGGTCATAACTGGCAACACACACTGGTCATAGACTTTCGTCTTGAGACACTGTGGTAAGTTGGACGTGAAGATACCGCGCAACTTCCCGAACGCTGCCCAGCCGAGTCGGATTCGACGGTTGACCTCTTTCTCGAAATTGGCCCTACCCAACTGGATCGTTTGTCCCAGGTAGACATAGTCATCCACAACTTCGTGTGTAGAGTCTCCGACCCTAATAGGAGTGGGTGTGACATGGGCATTCAACATCACCTTGGTTTTGTCCATGTTCATCCTAAGACCCACTCTACTTTGGCTTTTTGCCTTGAGCGTAATTAAATTGGAATACAAGAAAAAAAGTTATGTCAGATTTAGTATTAAAAAAAAGTTTACATCGCTCTCCTGTAAAGTGCACTTTTGGCGCTTTGGTAATTTTGCCTTTCTAGTGACGATATTATAATATTTCCAGACGAATATATTAGTATTACATATTCTTGAGAAATATCGGTATTAACCTATCACTAAATGTGTCAATTTTAGTTCCTGAGACGCTCGAGCTTTGCGAGCACTTTTGCGAGCACTTTGAATCAGCACAAAAAACAACTGTCATCAATCAATACATATAATAAATCTGTAGAAAAAAACGTTTTATTAACATCGAAAATATTTCCAAAAAAAATAGCCAGGGTATTAAAGGAGAACCAACAGAACCCATTTCCAGCATATTTGGAATTTTTGTCTGTTTATTTGTGCACGCATCACGTAAAATGTACGAAACCAATGTAATAGATAACTTTTATACATAAATATTATGCGTAACTTGAAGTATTACTTAGTTTTTGTTTCATCGCAGTCGGCTCACACTATCAAAAGTTAGATGAATTTAAAATATATTTTGGAATGAAAAGTATAGTGAATCAAAAGTATATTTTGGAATGTATTTTGTCCGTAAAATCGAGGGCTTTTCAAAACTAGAAGCGACTTCCATAATTTAAATACACACAGTAAGCACGAAATTGTAATACCCAAATTCAGATTAACGAAAACTAGCAAGTCTTTTATAACAAGTTGCCAAAGTCAGTTATAGAACTGACCGATGGAAAGTTCAAAAACTACATCAAACGTATCCTTATTAAAAAAGCATATTATAAAATCAAGGACTACGTCGAAGATAAAAACATATGGCCTTAGCTCCTTCTACGCATGCAGCTTCCCTGGTAACTTGTAAACGGCACAAATATGTGGCTGTCTCTAACTATTCTCAATCTCATTTTTCTTTCCTTCTTTTAATTAGACTTTTTACAATGGTTTTCAATCATCTTTATAGCCCTTTGCTAAGAATAGTTACAGCACTGATAACAACATTTGTGCCACATGTTAAATTTAGTCTTGTTATACTTATTTATTGTTTTCCATTTGTATAGATTCTTTTACCGATTGTTTTGTGAATGTGTGAACATTGTAGGCCTTCTAGATGCTAGTTATTATTTGTTAACTTTTTTATATAATATATAATCTTTTTATTTTATTTTTTTAGTTTCTTACGACTTATTGTCATAAGTTGGGTCTACGTTGTCCCCCCATATCTAAGTACTAATGCTGTAACATGGAAATATTGTAAAACCAAACCATTTTTAACCCCCGACGGAAAAAGAGGGGTGTTATAAGTTTGAGGTGTGTTGCTGTGTATCTGTGTGTCTGTGTATCTATGTATCTGTGTATCTGTGTGTCTGTCTGTGGCATCATAGCGCCTCCACGGATGAACCGATTTTGATTTAGATTTTTTTGTTTGAAATGTGATTGTATCGAGAGTGTTCTTAGCTATGTTTAAATAAAATCGGTTCAGCCCTACAAAAGTTATGCGCGTTTTACTGTTTAGAACGTGATGTTTTCGCAAGATAAATGCGTCGGGGGTTTTTTAAATTTTGAAATTTTACTTGTTAAAAGAGTAACCATGGAGTTTCTTGCCGGTTCTTCTCTATAGGAAACGACCAACCCGAACCGTGCACCTTTTGTCGACGTTTTATAAGTGCCCATGTAGGCCAATGTGAAATAAAAAAATTGATTTTGATTTTGAGTGTTCAGTAACTAAAATATCACAACATACGTAATTTTCTGAATGGCGATGTTAAGATTTACCGCGGATGAACGAATATAAAAAAAATTTTTAGGTAGTTAGGGTCCCTAAAACACGCCCGCCGCACCCCCGTTCGGAGACGTAGCGAACCAGGGGTCAACTCTCTATGTGGAATCAACGATATACTTTCAAGGACTATTTCAACTGCGGCTATATAAAGTAGAAATTATAATTCAGGAGTCGGGACCTAATGCACGAGCCTAAAAAAATACGTTTTATGAGATTCTAGTACTCTAATCATACTACTAATGTCAATAATGACGTTGACGTGCGTGCAATGTGGTTCGTTATTTCGCTGCCGCTATTGCCCGTCTGAATAGGCTAACGATAAACGTAGTTGCCTACTAAATTTAAGGTTGCGAGTTCGAGTCCCAGCTAAGGATAGGTATTTTTAACAGACTTTCCAAAAAGGAGGAGGTTCGACATTATGTTTTTTTTTCCCTATTTCTCCGTCAATTGTGGACCGATTTATATAATTTTTTTTGAAAGAGTATGTTCACATAATGGTCCCATTTTAATTTGGTGAAGATCTTTGTTACCATTTGTCTTGGAAAATGTTAGACTGTAAGGCAACTTTCCTTACTCACCAGCCAGCTCAGGGGTAGTTGTTCAGGATGAGACAATTGCAGGGATGATTTCGCATGAGGGTCGACAGAAGTAAAAGTCATACTATTTGGTCAACTAGTTTAATAACACACAGGCATCACTGCAGCACCACAATTTAAAGGTATCACACTTACTTGTGTATGGAATATAAACTACCCTTTAAACTTAGCATCAGATGTATGATATCACAATCAGCATCGTTCCTGTGTGCTGATGGCATCCAGTATCTCACCGGTCAGGATATCATGGGTGTTCGGAGCCTGTTGTTGAATGCTGTATAGCTGTTCTTATTTCACGCCGTTGACCATGTTTTATTCTATTTATAGTTTATATTTGTTTAAAATTAATCCTAAGGAACCCTGTCGATGGGAAAAATGCAAGATGAGCGTCGTACAAGCACATGTCTCACAAACATGAAAATATAGTTTAATTCCACGAATACTCACAGCGCTTGCTGGCACATAATGATTTTAAATTTAGGGCTGTTTCCCTGTCGCCTCCGAGTCATTCAGGTTACTTTAATTCTTTTCTTCACTAGGATTTTTTTTTTAACTCCCTCGGTATCCATTAGCAATGAAAAAGAAATGTCACTCTTGTCGGCCATAGACATTGAGCATTTTATTGACCCATAGAGATGTCATGTCTATACTTTCTTTAAGTAATTATGTCTACCAGAAATTAATAGCCTAGATATGTAGGAGATTGTGTGCTTGTTGAATTATATTAATACACACAATATCTAACAGGTTTTGTAAAGAATTTATAATAATTCCGCCCCGAACTCAACGCCATCTAGTACCAAAGTGCCTCAACCACCTAGTGACACACCCAGATGAAAGAGTACACCTGATAATTAATATGCCTGACACCAGATGTCGCTGCAAGCCGTTACGGAAATATATTTGTTACAGTACATCTTACCCCAGTTAAAAAAATTGATTTACAATTTTTTTTTAATTTACCATATTTCCATGCATATTGTGAATCTAGCTTGCTCCCTAACAGAAATTGAGGCAGTCCAAGAAAATCTAATTCATATGAGAACTACCTATTTTAAGTTTTATATAAAAAAACTAATAGTTTTATAAAAATAAAGTTCAAAACTTATTTCTCAAGTTTTTTTTCTAATTATGTACAAAATGTACTAAATATTAGAACTTTAGTAATAGTCCAATAACTAGCAGATAAAAACTTTGATTGTTCTCATCTAAGACTAATACGACACACTCAGTGATTGTCCCAAAACAGATAGCAATGTAAAGCATCCATATATCAAAACACAACCGCCAAGTAGTCAGTTTAAATGCTAGTTATGACATTAACTAAGTTTATTTAAGTTAATGTTTGATTCATCAAGCATTTAAGTATGTTAAATGTTTAAGAGTCAGGTTATACTGAAAAGAGATTTAACATTTTATTATTTTTAAATTTAGACCAATAACTGATCAAGTTAAGTTTTATCAACAACAGAAACACTGCTTTTTTAAATCGGCAAGTGTTATAAGTATCAAGTTGTTCAAATGTATATAAGTAAATGTAGACAAGTACTAAATCAAGTTAAGATTCGCAACAGAAAGTAACATTGCCTTTTAAATCAGCAAATATTACATTAAGTACCCATTCATTGTATAGATATAGGATAACCTAATCAAGTTAAGATTCGCAACGAAAAGTAAACCCGCCTTTTTAAATCAGCAAGGGTTACATTGAGCACCTATCCGTTGTATAGATGTAGGTAAATGTCCACTTTAGTTAAATTTTATAATTCAGAATACTACTAAGTTTTTGCATCATTGTGTTTCCTTTCATCCATCCATATACATACCCAGTTATTAATGCGTTAACTTAGAAAAAAAAACCTTATACCCTATCAGCATTCATTCATCCCTTTCTTAATTAAATATTTGCACCTCCATTATTGAATTCCGTGCAAATATTCAATTATAAATATTTACACCTCCATTATTGAATTATGTGTAAATATTTTAACACAACAATAATTTTACCTAGAGAATCTTCATATTTTACATTAATGTATTTAAATCAATTGAGGACCATTGTTAACATGGACACTTTTAGGCTTTCCGTGTACAAGAAACACTATTCACGATAGCATTGTTTGTTGTAATCCGTATAGGAAACAACATAACATATCTACCATAGTGATCAGAGTATAATAAATACCACATTGTGTTTCTTTTAGTTGACACAGGAAAAAAAGACCTAATAAAAGCATTGTTCAAATGTACAAATTTAGGTAATGTTGTGTACAAGAAACACTAGTAATTCAATCAAAGTTCTGCTTGTTGCATTCCGTATAGGAAGAAATCAACATAACAATTAGAATATACTATAAAATTGTGCTTCTTCTAGTTGACACAGTAAAAACATCCTAATAAGTCACTACAAATTGTTTATTTTAAGATTGGGCGCCAGTGGGATCATAATTAAATAGTTATTATAGATGTCCCACATTTTCTTTTGGCATTAATATCTTCCAAAAGAATTTAGCAATTAAGTTATATTTATTTTTAGTATAAATAATTAAGTATGAAAATAATTATTAGAGAAATTCTCATTATGTAATGTTTAAAGCGAGCTACGATACGTATTATTGTAAAAGTACCTCCTGAATTTTACTCTTTATTTTAAATGAACAGCTCAGCAACAGGTTTCCGAACACTAGTGTACCTCATCAGACAACAACATATGTGCGGGATAATCCATCTCCTTGATGCTTCCACTATGATACAACTACACAGGGAAAGATACTGCTTGCAGACCACATCTCCAGTTGCTTTATGATCTGTTGAAATATAATAATATTTAAGCATATGTACCAATTCTTCTTCATGAAGATAGTCAAATAAAATTGCAAAAGCATGTTGAACAAAAACACTTTTTTTTCTAAATATACAAAACTAATTATCAGTTAAACAAAACATTCACTGGTGGAAAGTTTAATAAAACATGTGACTATAACCCCACTTTTAAATTTATATATAATGTTAAAGTTTTGTTTTTTTAGTTTAGTTTTAAGTAATGAACAAAAACATAAATTTTGAACAAAAACATTTGTTTGTTCCATGTATATATTTAAACCTAATTAACAGTTATAATAACTATGTTAAATTAGAGTGTTTTATATTCAATTTAACAAAACATTTATCAGTGAAATGGTTTATAGTTTTTAAATAAAACATGTGACTTTTAAATTTATATATAATGTTAAAGTTTTGTTTTTTTAGTTTAGTTTTAAGTAATGAACAAAAACATAAATTTTGAACAAAAACATTTGTTTGTTCCATGTATATATTTAAACCTAATTAACAGTTATAATAACTATGTTAAATTAGAGTGTTTTATATTCAATTTAACAAAACATTTATCAGTGAAATGGTTTATAGTTTTTAAATAAAACATGTGACTATAACCGCACTTTTAAATTTTATATAAAGTTAATGTTTTGTTATTTTAAGTTTTAAATTTAGCAATCATGAAGTTAACCTATAGTTTGGTTAAGTTCTCAAGTATTTAAGTTATAACTACTAGACACAAAATAAGTAATCAAGTATTACAATCAAACTACATGCGACACATTGGTCGTACAAATTGTAAGTTTGTTAAGTACTTCTATCAAGCTTCATGCGACACCTTGGGCGTACAATTGTAAGGCAACTTTCCTTACTCACCAGCCAGCTCAGGGGTAGTTGTTCAGGATGAGAAAATTACAGGGATGATTTCGCATGAGGGTCGACAGAAGTAAAAGTCATACTATTTGGTCAACTAGTTTAATAACACACAGGCATCACTGCAGCACCACAATTTAAAGGTATCACACTTACTTGTGTATGGTATATAAACTACCCTTTAAACTTAGCATCAGATGTATGATATCACAATCAGCATCGTTCCTGTGTGCTGATGGCATCCAGTATCTCACCGGTCAGAATATCATGGGTGTTCGGAGCCTGTTGTTGAATGCTGTATAGCTGTTCTTATTTCACGCCGTTGACCATGTTTTATTCTATTTATAGTTTATATTTGTTTAAAATTAATCCTAAGGAACCCTGTCGATGGGAAAAATGCAAGATGAGCGTCGTACAAGCACATGTCTCACAAACATGAAAATATAGTTTAATTCCACGAATACTCACAGCGCTTGCTGGCACATAATGATTTTAAATTTAGGGCTGTTTCCCTGTCGCCTCCGAGTCATTCAGGTTACTTTAATTCTTTTCTTCACTAGTATTTTTTTTTTGACTCCGGTATCCATTAGCAATGAAAAAGAAATGTCACTCTTGTCGGCCATAGACATTGAGCATTTTATTGACCCATAGAGATGTCATGTCTATATTTTCTTTAAGTTATTATGTATACCAGAAATTAATAGCCTAGATATGTAGGCGATTGTGTGCTTGTTGAATTATATTAATACACACAATATCAAACAGGTTTTGTAAAGAATTTATAATAATTCCGCCATGACCTCAACGCCATCTAGTACCAAAGTGCCTCAACCACCTAGTGACACACCCAGATGAAAGAGTACACCTGATAATTAATATGCCTGACACCAGATGTCGCTGCAAGCCGTTACGGAAATATATTTGTTACAAGACAACAGCGCCCAAGAAGCAGGATCCTCCTCCATCCCCACAACGCTCCCGCTCACGCCGACAGACGACCTATCGAATATTGTCTATGGATGGTGTGGAGTTAGTGAGTCATTACTTTTATTTATTTCAAAAAACTATAAAAGAAACTTAGAGGAATTCCTTTTATGAAACCTGAAGATGCCGTGGCAACGATTGAAAAAGGCGTTGAAGAGATCCCTAAAAAAGAGTGGGCCCACTGCCTCAGTCAATGGTTCCATCGCATGTGACGATGCTTATAAAGGAACGGAGACTACTTCAAAAAGCAATAAAAACATTAAAAAAAAAAAAAAAAATTTGGAACAATAACATGTATACAGTATAATTAATTGTGTACGGAAATGGCCGCATTAGTGAGACTGTATCACAGCCATTAACGCCCACCTCCAGAAGGGTGATGACAACGTTCCAACATTATTTGAAATAAATACCAACAAAAATTAATCAACATTAAAATCAAAATTACACTAATAATACAAATTAAATCAAATACCTATTAATAATTAAAATCAAAAAATAAAAATAAAATCACATAAAACAAAATTAAAATAAAGTTACAATTAAAATCATAAATAATTTTTTTTTTTTTTTTTTTATAGTATAATCCTCAGACCAACAAAAAAAGATAGACGTAGCGTCGCGAACATCAAAAGTGAAGCCACATTTTTATCTATGTGTGTTTGGAAGGGTTGCCATTTGTTGATTTTTTTCCCTATAAAATAGGTAATAATATTATTGTGTGGGTAGGATAATATTGTTCGAGTAAGATATTGTTGAGTATGGTATTGAACCTCAAAAGTAAACGATTAAGGTACATTATTAATTATAACTCACGAAAAGAAATATATTTTTTGTTACATCGCAAAATCTATTTTAAAATAAACAATTAGAAAGTGGCTTTACATGCTTCTGATTGGAGATCACCTTTTATGCAATCCTTGCTTGTGTTAGGAGACTTCACTCTTCCCCTTAGCAATATCCATTAATTTGCAATTTAATGCAAAAAAAAATACAAATATAAATAGACAAGTTTTAAATAATAGAAAAAGCAAACTTTATGTGAACGAGCGTTATACAGAGAAAAAAAATGTGTGGGAGTATAGGGGAGAATGCGCTAATGTGTAAGGGTGTATAGTTTGTATGAGTTAAAATTAGTATATAAAGAGAAAATAAATGCGCGTATTTGTGTGATGTGTGGGAGTATAGAGGAGTGCGCTAATGTGTGAGGGGATATAGTTTGTATGAGTTTAAATTAGTATATTTAGTTCTACTCTGGGGTATATGTTTAGGTGTAAGTTAGCTTATGCCCGTTTTCATCGACATCCCCTAAGTTTAAGGGATCCCCTAAGTGTGGTTAGGGGGCTGTTAGAAGGTGGTTTCTGTTTCACCAACAGTAAGGGGTCAGTTAAACGCTAAAAGGTCCCCTAAATTTAGGTGGCCGAAATTTGGGCACATAAACCGGCACATACGTAAGTAATCTCTCAAACAACGAAGATGGTCAGTAATTTATTTTAATTTGTTGAAAATTTAGTAACTGTTTGTACAATATTCGACGTAACGCTACTATTTTTATGTTTTTAATTTTTTTTTATGGATTAATATTTAAAATGTAAAATATGTAGGTACAGATATTAAATGAAATATTAATAAAATCGTATATTCAGGTAACTTAAAAAAATTAAAATAAAATCAGTTCCAAAAATAAAGTCAAATCATAATAAAATAAATAAAACGTGTACATAATCAAACAAATCAATTACGAGCAAAATTTTAATTCATAATAAAATTAAATAATGTCAATTCATACAAAAATTTAATAAAACCAATCAAAAACTAAAATAAAAATAAAATCATATTATTATAAACACATAAAATAAAACAAAATCAACTTGCATTAAAACCAATGCAAACGACCAAATCTCATCTCACGTCACTGCAGTTCCGAGAACTGTCAAATACAAATACCACAGATAGCACGCGAAGTTTCGTGATAATACATAGAGTAAGAAAGCGAGAAAATATGAAATTAATTAAAAATATGAATGAAATAATATTTATTATTGCTATAAAAACATGATTAATGAATAACAGTATCAATATAAGTGAATACTTTAGAGAATTTCATAAAAAAATGTCTTGTTTTAAAGTATCGATAAGTTCAAAGACAAAGCAGTCACTATTATTGAAAACAAAACGTCACATAGCTATGTGTGTCCCCTAGTTAGGTGACGGAAATAGTGGTGAAACGAATTTAAACTTAGGGGCCAGTTTGGGGGAGCTTTTAAGCTAAAGATCCCATACGTAGGTGGTAGTATAGGGGATGTCGGTGAAAACGGGCATTTAGCCTATGACAGTGTCTTGGGATCGGAAGAAGTAAAATACAGCTACTTCCTATAACCATGCTCATAGAAATTCTATTAAAGGTTATAAGTTGCTGAAGCGTAAATCATAACATCGTCAAGTGTATGAGTCATTATGTAAATTGTTTTGAAATAATATAGATAATTATATTTTCAATCAACTTTATTAAATTCAAAAATACCACCATAACAAAATCACTGACTCCAAAAAGTAATACAAAGATAAATGGTACTATTAGATAAAGATAAATGTACTATTTCTTATAGCTACTATCCATTTTCTTTTTGTTTCATTATTATTTGAAAATTTAAAATATTAAAATAACATAAAAAAAGAAAACAGGAATATAACTCGAAGTAAGAAATCATATTAAATTTGTTTAATCGAATGGGGTAATTTGAAATCATATTATGGCAACCCACGCACTTTATGTCACTGATTTCGTTCGTTGAGGTTTTTTGTTCCAAGGAACCTAAAATTCATAGTATATTTAATAAATAAACGATGTTATTTCAAGTACTTACATGTGAAATGTGATTCCGTGAGGCTTTTTATGTGCTTTGCTATTGTTTTTACATGTTTTCACTACACAGGAAAGCATAATTCTATTTTTTTAATATATGTTAACTAGACGACGACTCGTAACGTACTAAGAGCGATGAGCATAGTTTTAGTGCAGGTGTGTGCGTGAGAGTGTATATTTACTTGGAGGAGCATAGTTTTGTGGCTTCACTTATGATGTTCGCGATGTTACGTCTATCTTTTTTTGTTGGTCTGAGGTATAATCAAAATCAAGCATTCAATAAAAATTAAACTAAAACGCAAACATAACAATTATTAAAAATCAAAACAAAACTAATAATTATTAACATATTATAATGAAATACAGATCAATCCTTCAATAAATTAATATAAGATAGACATGTGTATGCGTGGGTATATTAAAGAGTATCTGAGTGTGAAGTAAGAGTGTGTGGATGAGAGAGATCTGAGTGTAAGTGTGAGTAAAAGTGTGCGAATTACAGAGTGTGTGTGCGTAATGTAGTGAGTGAGTAGACGAAATATCAGTGAGTTTGTTGGTGGAAGAGTGGGGACTATGACAGAACCTTAAGAAGATTTTCAGTCTCCTCATATGTGTGACTTTGTAGGTACGAGTACGTAGAGACTTGGATTTTGCATTCTCGTAGCGGAAGAGGGTAAATATTTATTTCCTTATTTATTTTATTGTAGAGCATTGAGCTTAAATGGAGAAAATGGCGGTCTGCCAGTACAGTCCTCCGTGGTAAAGATTTGCAAACCCTATCAGACCTACGTTTATTTTTAATTAGTTGGACATCAAATGACAGATGCGCATGCTTCTTAACAATAACTTGCCTCACAAAAAGTTGTCGGACCGTGAGCACTTTGCAGAGTCTGTATAGCTCAAATGTTGGATAGCGGATAGGTTTAGATAACCGGATCTTTGAGCTCTTTCTGAGCGTAGCATTGATGTTTTTGCCAATCCACCCCAAGCCGGGATACAATAACCTAGAATAGACTGAACAAGACCAAGGTAGAGCAATTTCAGAGTGTCTAGGTTTGCAATACATCTCAAATATCTAAAAACATACAATATCTTTCGGACCCTGCCAACTGTAGCAGCAACTTGCTCGTGCCAGCTTAGGATTTCGTCAATTACTATGCCAAGATACTTGAAGTTTCGCGTTCGTGCAATTTTACTACAGACACAGTCTCGTTCCTGGCTAGGATTACACATGTGAGCCCGAATTGAAAAAGATGCTGGGGGCAGAGAAGCTATCCTTGATCCAAATGCAACAAACTTAGTTTTCTCAACATTTAGAGTTAAAAGGTTACTGACTAACCAGCTCATGACCGTCTGAGGGCTGTCTCAGCATTAGCATTTACCTCCAACCAGTCTTTACCTTCGACGAGCAGAGCTGTATCATCAGCATACGTCACTATTTTGCACTATGGTCTATGTTATGAACAGTAGAGTCCAAAAGATCCATGATGGCATCCTCTTTAGACCTTCCAGGCCTAAAGCCGTATTGATTTTTGGCAAATATATCATTTTTGTTAAGAAATCCTATCAATCGTTTATTTAAGACCTTTTAAAATATCTTTGAAATAGAACTCAACACTGATATAGGCCTGTAATTATCCATATTGTCTTTAGCTCCTTTTTTAAGTATGGGGTGGACAATAGCTTTCTTAAAAACTTTAGGAAATATGCCAGTACTCAAGCCAAGATTACAAACTCGGGTTATGACAGGTATCAGTACACATTTGGCAGCCTTCAGAATGCCAGCCGGGATGCCATCCCATCCCACTGCACAGTTACTTCGAAGATTATTGATGATGGACTCAATTTCACTGTCATCGACACTGTACAGTACCATGGAAATGGACGGGCCTTCTTTACTGGTTTCGGTTGCATCCTGGGGATTGCTTTGCCCCGAAAACTCAATCAACTTAGAGGCTAACCTTTTCCCCATACAAGCAAAAAACTCATTCACTGTGTTCACGGAAGAGGCAGGATCATGTGACACAGTTAGCAACTCACTAGATGCTTGTGATTGTTTCTGGTTGATGTTTGTGAACTGTTTTATAAGGTTCCAGGTTTTTTTTGGGTTTCCACTAGCTTTCTGGAGTTCACCACGTTCATAACAAGTCTTCACATTTTTGAGCAGTTTATTACAGAAGGTCTTGTATCGTGTAAAAGTAACTCTAAGGACAGTGTTTTCAGGATCCTTCCTTGATCTCAATTGCAGTCTATCACGATTTCGAATGCAACGTAGTAGACCAGGGGTGATCCATGGTTTCAGGATTCTTTTTCTACTGGGAATGGTTACACTATTAGAGTTTACTTTAATAACTGCGGAAATAATCGTAATTAGTTCTGTCGCGGCATCCTCTGCACTTGAAGCATTTAGGACTGATGAAAAATCAGTTTGCTGCAGGTCAGTTACAACCGCAGCATGGTCAATGCGTATAGATTGCCGAGTTTTTTTAGGTGCTTTCAGTTTAAGGTCACAAACAAGAATCACTGGGGCGTGATCCGTAAACATCGAGTCTAGGACTATCGCAGTCGCCTTTCCTTTAGTTCTGAGGATAACATGGTCTAAACAGTTCATACCTCTTGTAGGAAAGAGATGGGCAGGTAGCATTCCATGCTCAGCAAACAGATTAAGGTACTTGTCTGTCTGTGGATCAGGCCCCAAAATATTTAAATTAATGTCACCGATAACACCCACAGTCCTAAGAGAAACCAGTGTTTTCAAAGTTGCATCCAAGCTATCAATAAAAGGATGTATGTCGCGGTGAGACGGGGAACGGTACAGTGCTACCAATGCCAAGTCCTGGTCAAATTTGAGTATAACACAATTTGCTCCAGCAAAAATAGGCTTGTCAACAGAACACTGCAGGTGGTCCCCAACATATACCACGACCCCATCATTCTGATTTGTATAGCTGGACTCGTGTGAATCAAAACCAGCTAAAACTGGTATTACAGGACTTTTGGATGACCAGCTTTCAGTCAAGATTATAATATCAAACGAGTAATCTAGTCTATTGAGCATTATCAGGAGATGGTCAAAGTTGCAATTTATACTTCTAATATTTACGTGAAAGATCCTAAGTCCATTTTTTGAAACCCTCAGAAAAGAACAGCATTGTTCTGGGCAAAGAATAAAGGATTCCGAGGGGGAAATTTTCTCAACTTCATTAGCGATATTTTCACAGTCATGCATTTTCAATCATTGTGTTTAACATAGTCCAATTTAAAGCATTCAAAAGGGTTTCTGTGTTCACAAAAACAAAAATATGGCCTAAATTTAGTAATAACTGCAACAAGGACAATAATATAGAGAGAACAAGGAAATTATTGTAATATCCGTCTACTATGAAAAAGGTATGGTTTGAGTGAATGAGTGAATCATGTTTGATGTGGTGGTGTGGTTGTGTATGTTGTGTTATAAATTTAAGCATAGCACATGGTCCTCTATTTACATTAAAGTTAAAATATACTGAATCAATTAGTATTAAGATATAGATAGTAAGATACATACTAGCTAACATGTTATTCAACATTACAAATACTATTTTATAGTAGTAATATTTTGTTGTTGCCCCTGATTGATTTTCGGTACATGCGGATGACTCGTTCCTTCAAAAGAGCGCTTGTCAAATCTACAACAACAGTTTTGCATGTTGAATCCTTTGAATTGACACGAAAAACATCCTTCACCTCATGTGGTTGAATAGGCACTTTTAAAATATTGCCAGCGGTTATCACGGTTTGAATGCTTTTACAGTTGGAATGTTTTTTAATTCCAAGCAGGTAGATCTCGACATTCTTTCATAGTTGTCTAGTTTATCCTCCAGCGACTGCAAGTACTGTAGATTCTTCTTACGTTCGGCCTCAAGATCATTTATTTGGCTGGTAATTGAGTCGTATTGTTTAGCCAAGAAATCCACAGAATCCTTGATACCACTGCTCTGGTTCTGTACTTCGGCAAACGCTGTGAAAATTTTCTCGAACTTCTCGTTCTGCTCTTGCTTAAAACTTGCCAACATTTCTCTCATTTCTGTCTTGAACGATGTAAGTGAATTCTCACAGGTACAGTCACCACGTTTGAATGATGTTGGTGAATCCTCATAGCAATCCCCACGTTTACGTTTTCCACCGTACGCATTACTGGGAGTTGCTAAGCCAATTTCATCAGGCGCATCAGCATTTCTTAAATTATTAAGTTCCGAGGAGCGAACTTGAGTCGCTACTGGTGATGATGATTCCATCGAAGGAGTCTGCTTCAAGGACATTATTTTGCAGTAATAAATTTTAGATATTCAAAAAGTCGAATTAGATCCCTGGATTCGAACTTGCGACCCGATCCCGGATTGCTAGTTGTGCCACTGGGACAAACTTGCTTATCTTTTCGTTGCCAAAATTTGTATCTGATGGTAGCCAATAAAATACCGGTAACGGATATTGTTGAGGGTATGAAAAAAAAATTGTATCGACAAGTCTTCGACTCCGCATTTGTATTTTTATTTTTACTCACTGTTTTTGCACTCCCACCGACACTTATGAAGTTAATTTAGCCGCGTTTTGACAAACTTTAGCGTAAATTTCACTTTCATTTGCACTATTAGTACCGAACAGGTGCCAGGAACAAGTTGGTTGCAAACACTTGAGTTTCAATTCACTTTTACCACTTTTTTGGAATATTAAAGTTCGGAGCGAGTGAAAATACGTTTGCCTCGATCGGGCGCTACGGGAGGGGGGATTTCTACATCATGCCGTTTTTTATTTTCTAAAAACTTTCAGTGACATCCGTACATATTCTCGGACTTAATAAGAGTTATGAAACAGTCACAGAGACAAAAGTAACCAGTACGCGCTAGCCCTTTTTGTGTTACTATTGTGTCTGCTAATTACAACAGATGAGTGGACTAGCGAACAGTTTAAATATGCACGCTTTCAATAATCTACATAATATAAGTTATCTTTCAGTATGTACTTTCATAAATCAACATAAAAGACATGTTAAAAAAGAGGCCATTTTAAAATAAATGGATTATTCGATATAATAACGAGCTCTGGATTGTTAGGCGCTTTGTAAAACTTAGTTATTTTCTTTTTCAAACGATTATATTATGATTATATGATTCTGAATCCGATTCTTCGTTATCTTGCGCCAAAATAGTAAACACATGCGCGCCTATGAGCAGAGCAGCATATGCCTGTTTAAAAAAAAAACAAATGAAATCTTAGGTAACTTGTGTGAAACCTTGCCTAGTTGTGATCACCTTACTATGCTGCTAAAGTTATTTTTGCTCCACAACTTAAAGTTTAATGACAAAAGACAAACTCGCTAAAGAATTTGAGTTCTTTGTGTTTGTAATTGTATAGTGTTACCAATATTCGTACCAACATTTTTACCGACTCCGTATAGTTATATTAACAGTGGGTAGACCATAGGATTACACAGTAAATAAAAATAAAACCTTCTTACTGGACATCATAATTATTATGATCAATGTAAATGGGTGTCTCACAAGGCTTGATCCTAGGTCCCCTTATATTTACCTGAAGTATTATAAGGGTACTATATTAAAATAAACAAAAAATCAAAACACCCAACTGCTTAAAGCGAATGCAAAATACCCCACACGATGAGATTGGTAGAAATAAAAAAATTGGGCCTCCATAATATTGCGCCCAAAAGCCGTCATTTTTCTATTTTTCAATTTTAATGTAGCCAGTGACACTCGCAGGGTTAAGACGCATCAATTGACGTATGAATCATCAAAATCGGCCAACGCGTTTGGTCTCTAGAACGCCACAAAGGAATAAACATACATACATACATACATAGACTGATAAACACATCACCCTCCTTCGGCAGTCGGGTAATAAATTAAAGTATTACTTATGGATATTGAATATTAAATTATTATCCGTATATTTAGACAATGTTTTTTTTATTAGCAATATTATTTTTGTTTTAAGAATAGCTGCTTTTTACTACTTTAAAAGAAATTCAAAACATTTCATAATTTTGACAGCAGCCATGTGTACCTATTAAAAAATGAAATTTTATACGCTTTCTTATCAACTCATAATCATAATACAATTTTTTTAATTATTTTTTTCTTGTTGCAGTTAATGATTAAATTAAGATGTTCAGCGTTTTGTGTTTTGATTTGTTATTAAGAATGCGCCGAGACTATGTGTCCCTTTGCATAACTTTCTTTTTTAAGAATCTTCTGTTTTTACCAGCTGCAGCGCCAAATTCTTTTCAAATGGGCAGGGACAAAGGTAATAAAATAAAATATTTTCTTTGAATAGGAGGTCAATTTAATAAATAGCAATAAACAAATTCATTAAACATTAAAATATTTTAACGAAAATACCTAAATAAAATTTATCAGATCGTAACAGTTCGTAAAAAAAATCGGGTAATCGTAGTATTACGAAAGATAACAACTCTCACAGGAATTCAAACAATTTTGTGCAAACAACACACACATACATATGGCAGTACCTACTAACTAAACTTAGCGACTAAAAGAAGTGTATGACTTAGTAGAACTGTATGCCTTCGGCGACCTTCACTTTGTCCTCGCAGGGTCCGGAGTGAGCGATGCTTAGCGTATTGTCCTTAGCAGTGGCTCAGTTCAGCAGGCAGTCGTTGCTGTAGGTGTTACCGTTGCTTCCACAAACTGGCTTCGTCTCCCTGGTGCACATGCAGGGGAATCCCTCAGTAGTGGGCTCTACGACCTGAACTTTGTCTTCACATGGTCCGTAGTGAGCTACGCTCAGTGTATGGTCCTTAGCCGTGGCGCAGTTGAGCAGGCAGTCGTTGTTGTAAGTGTTGCCATCGCTTCCACAAACCGGCTTCTTCTCCCTCGTGCAGGAACATACAAATGCCTCGGTAGTGGGCTCTACGCAGGGACCAGTGTGTTTCATTTCAAGTCCTACAGTTCGCTGTCTCTTGCAGTCGAGGCTGCACTGGTTAGGGTAGGTGTCCCCATCGGTGCCGCACACTGGGAGGTAGTTCAAAGGGCACACGCAGTCTACCGGGCTTGGCAGAGCGTCCTCGCATGGGCCCTCACTGACGGCAACAATGTCCTTGTGGGCGCTGTACTTGACGCATTCCAGCAAGCACTGGTTGTTGTAGGTCTCTCCGTCTGAGCCGCAGATGGGTTGGTAGTTCCTTGTGCATGTGCATGGAGGGAGTGCCTGTGAGCTGCAGATGTAGGCACTGAAGACCAGCAGTACTCCTGAGGAAAACAGACACAAATAATTGATGGTTTTATTGCTCTCTAGGACGTTCTGATACTGATGGACGGCCGTTTGAATCAGTCCCTCTTGAGACATCTAATGACATGACCTTACGAGAGATAAACTTAGACGCGTAGCAACTACAAAAATATTTCACCTTGACATTATGATATTGATAAACTAGAAAAAATAAAACATACAAAGTAGTCGTACGTAATCTTTTTTTATGTGTTAGGCGGTATTAATATCATTATCATACTTAGATATGTTTGGGCTGTTATGAACCGGATTCAAATAAATAATTGGGAATCCGAGTAGTTTGGCACAACAACCGTCTTAATAGACTAGTAGATAACCGAAAAAATAACAACAATGGTGATTATTTAAATAATTATGAAACGTTAATTCACAATCGTCACGATGGCGACGTCTGAAGATCTTCGACAGATAGGCAATGAAGACCACAATTAAATTAGCTATGGACTCTCTTTACAGCTATGGACTTCCTACATTTTGTATTCGTGGTGTGGTTTACATAAAAATATAAAAGCTGTAGGAATGCATGCCGTTTGTCATCGCTTAAGTAAGGGGAAAGTTTGGCTGAGTGGCCACATGTAGGTACGGCCCGGTACCGAGTGCATTATTATGGTTTGGTCAATAAAGAAGGTGAAATATTAAACAAAGGGACGACCGCTGTAGGCATTGGGTATTGAGTCCTTTGGAAACTTGAATCAAATGTAACTAATCAAATAAAAGTCAATGAAAAATGGGTGTGTTCACCTTTTGCCCCTAAAAAAAACCGCCGCGAAAGGTAAACCAAAAATTAAGAATTGCGAAAGTTAATTAGATATGCTTACCGAATTTAAAATCCATATTTTTCAGTCGCGTCCAAAACTGTTATGTATATCCACAAATTTAAATACAGCCTTTATTTACAAAAGCTGCGACAGAGGTTATCGAAACTTTAACCAAAAATGTGTTCGGGATAACTGAGCTCGATGTAAGCATCGAATGTAATGATGGTCTGTGTTGAAGACAACCGTTTTTATATGAATATAGTGTTTCCCGAGACGTAAAGAAACAAGGTTCTTTTAGTCTTGTAAATCCCCAACGCGAGATGCGTCAGTAAAGTAATATTACCGGCCAGTTCATGTTAATTATGTTGACATAGACGGCGCGGCAACACAACTTGTGAACGTTTTGAGGAAGTCGAATTATTTGTTTAACTCAGCATTTTCGGAAATAAGTTTGGCGTCATTGCATTTATCTTTGTTTATTATGTTTTCTTAGAGTTTTTCCGGCAAATTATTTGCGTATTATTTGCTGACGATTTGATCTATTATTGTTTTTGTAAAATCCCAATTAGTTATTTACTTGGAAGTTAGCACTTGAACAACTTTGGACACCAATTTATCTTGTGCTGGCTGTGCTGTGCTTTTCGAACCAATGTTCGAAACCAAACCAATGTTGTGTTATATAATTGTTTGACTCAGCTTTGCTATTTTAGATTTAGCCTTTTTATTCCTTTTTTACCCGACTGCTACGGAACGGGTATGTTTTTCGCGCGTATCTTGTATGTTCTGTTGTGTTGTTGTTCTTTATTATATCTTCCAAACCGTTTAGGGGTCGTGGTCCAACTATAATGTCTAATTAGTTGGACTACGGGTCTTCGGTAGGGGCAGTTGTCCAACTAAAAATAATGGTTGGACAACTGCCTCTACCGAAGACTCGTGGTCCAACTGACTTACTTTTTTATTTTATATTAATATATAAATAACTAAAATATGGATTTCAACAGTTAAGGTATCCTTATATTCGTCTTATAAACCCAAGTTTCCATAAATAGGTGTTTGAAAACAAGTAATATTTCAAAATTTAAAATACCCCCGACACATTTGTTTGTGTTACTTCGGTCCACAATTGACGGAGATATGGGTGAACATATCTCCGTCACTTGTGGACCGATTTTGAAAATACTTTTTTGGTTTAAAAGAGTATGTTCCGAAATTGGTCCCATTTTAGTTTGGTGAAGATCTGATGAAGAGCTTCGGAGACATACAACAGAACTCTTCAATAAATGACGGCAAATCTCTCGCGATTACTTCAATCGCATATCTGTTTATTGTTTATACCATTTCATAACATAACATCACGCCAGTACACTCTAAAGGGCTACGCAGTGTACAGTTCAGCTTGGTACGCTGTTATTTCACCGGTTACGTTCAGTTTCACGATATTCGGGTAATCTATTCTGGCATCATATGTACCTTACTAAACTACTTGCCTATTAAGTAGATACAACTAAAAAGTGAAAAATAAAAATAATCGTAGAGTAAGTTCTTAAGGGGTAAGCCGACAGGAAAATTAATTTATCTATACCAATATTATAAAGAGGAAAGATTTTTTTGTTTGTTTGTACCGAATAGGCTCCAAAACTACTGGACCGATTTCAAAAATTCTTTCACCGTTGGGAAGCTACTCTATCCCCGGGTGACATAGGCTACTTTTTATTCCTGCATTCCCACGGGAACGGGAACTACGCGGGTGAAACCGCGAGGCGTCCTCTAGTATGTAATATTTATAAACCTGTTATTACTGAGCAAATAGGCACGTGTTAATTGTACTGTGTGCTTACTTAACTCGATGGTCACACCTCTGTCAATATGTAAAGTATTTATGTATTTCTTCTACCTCAGTCTTTTGTTAGCTCTTAATAATTGTACACATATTATGTAAAATGCCTTGACCATTGACCGCGACAGCGGAAAGATATCGAGCTGCTACTGCTGACTTACCGTAAGTGCGATTGTAAATGTGTACAATTTAAGAAAAAAACAACTTAAACAAAAAGCCGTTTAATACAAGTCGGCGGTAATAACGTCTCAATTTGCTGACGATGACATTTCTATATTTCATCAGTATTACGACGACTCTCTCTCTTCATCCTCATGTCACGTAATAGTGCAGTTGATGCTACCGACCCGTAATGAATTAAAAAAGTTCATAAACCTGGTTTCATTAAACAACTCATTTTAAAAGTAGTGCATTCTGCTAACTAACATACTTGTTTTCATAAGAATAACGTCGTTTTAATGTCATCCCCATATATGGACATGTGGTTATGCAAATACCACAGTGTGGCTTTTCTAAATGACTCCACGTTATACCTGAAAAACTGAGACGGGCCTTTTACCCTACTTAGCGAACTTTTACGAAAACCCCAACCTCAATTTCATTGATCCAGGATAGTTGAAACCAGAGGTAGAAACGTTTCTCCGAGACTAGTCACACTTCGTCACCTCAGCGCTTCTGGCGGCCACCACTGTTGTTTCTTTCATTTCTAGAACTATACAGCTGGCTTGTGATCATCGAGGCAGTGGTGGCCCAGTGGTAAAGTCCCTGATTTACGTGTCGTAGGTATAATGCCGTGAATTCACCAACATGGCAGTAGTGAAATCGTTTTATAATGCGTTAGTATGAAGCAACTTGGAAACTAGTGCGATCATCTGGAATCCTTATGAAACGAAGTATTCTACGATGATAGAAAAATGCAAAACAAAATTACCCGGTACCTATACATGAGGCAATTTGGTATTTACCCTTTTTACCCGCTTATGTATCCAACCTTTTTGTTATGGGGATGGTTGGGTACTATAAGTTGGAAGTAAGGCGCAACCTCGCCCTTGTAAAATATGTCTTCATGGTTTTTCGTGGTATGCTAAATAATCCACAAATATTAGAATCGTTGGGATTGCTCGTTCCAAACAGGAGGCTACGGTTAGGACCGAGGGAAGGGCTGTTTAAAGTCCCGTCAACACGCACTAACCTGTTAAAGTTTGCACCAGTGACTCGAGCAGTTAGGATACTGAATAGCGTCTCTCTGCGTTTGGACATATTTTCTTGCTCTTTGGCGGAATTCCAGAGGGTGACACTTAGTGTATTGTCCACTGTGTAACTTGTGCCTCTACCCAGACCCGTTACTGGGACTGGCAATGTATACGTATATATATGTATGTATCTGTATGTGTATAGACTACATTTGTTAGCTTGGGTCTTACCTGTAAAAATAAATGTATGTGTTAATAATAAATAAATAATTTCATAACCACTGCACTAAAAACGGTGAACGAAAACATCGTGAGGAAACTAGTCCTAGAAAAATACGAAGACATTTGACATCCACCAACCCGCATTGGGACCGCGTGGTGGAATAAGGCCTATTCCCTCTCACACAGAGAGGAGACCTGTGTCCCAGTCTCAGCAGTGGAAACATTAAAAGGCTGGTGATGATGATCATCGATCTCCAATCCAAACAATACTACTACAACAATATTTATCACAAACCTTCAAGAGTCAAACCTACCGATTTAAGAACATAGTAGGACCAGAAGCAAATGAATTGCTACTGGTATTCAGTTTCTATCCATTTCAGACCCCAACATAATTGGAAAAAGCTAGGCATAATTATGTCGATGCTAGTAAGAAAGTAAGTTTACAAAAGACAATTTCGAGAAAAAGACATGGACGTGTTTCGAAATTGTGTTCTACAACATCCTATTAGCAGACGATTTATGAGAAAGAATTGAGATCTAAATGGATGCCAAGTTCTGTAATATTGAAATATTTGGTCCTAACCTCGCTATAGCCTAGTGTCCAGCGCCGGCCCTAGGTTAGAGCGAGAGAAGCTACCGGTCTAAGCACTAGCAAGCAAGCGGCAGGGGGCGCCAAAAATCCAAATGTGAAAAACAAGACTTTAGTGTTCATACAAAAAAGAGTTGATTTTTAAAATTATTTATTTAACGAAATCGAAGTAGAATATATGTGTAATTTTTTTTTTTTTTTTTATTTATTGTTCTCAAATACGGTCTTGAGTACAGTTTTTACTTTTTTTTACTACTAAACCTGGATAGGTTTTGCGTTTGTACTCACATTTGCCTTAATATTAACAACTATTCACTCATTCTAAAAAACAACTAATCACGCCGTACATCTATCAAGAGCTAGGGCCAACGCTGATTGTCTATTTGTGACCAAAGGTTTTCTAAGGGCGGTTACACACTGCATCCGATCCGTGTCCGTGAAATTTCGGTTCCGAAGTAGCCGTAGTACTGCTTGTAGGGAACCTTATGCATTACATGCGAACTCGTTCCGTCATATAACTTAGAACAGTTTTGAACTCGGAACTCAAATCACGGACACGGAACTAATCACGGCATTAGCTCCTGTGACAAACATTCATAGGGAAATATTATTTCTTACAAGAATCATCAAAGTTTAGAAAAGCTAGCAATATATCTACTACCGGCAACAATTAAACAAAATTAAAAAAGAAGTCAATCCGCAAATTGGTATCGTCTAACAGGTCTGACTAACTATTAGTTGTTTATTCTTGTCTAGTTCACCCCGGTCGGATCTACGTAAGTATCAAAAGCCAATTGTGGACGCTATTTATATAGATGCAGCCCATTCATGAGTCTTCGTGACCAATCTTTATGAGTCTTTGCCTAAAGTGCTAAAGCCAAAATAACGAATGCGTCAATTGCGTCTTTAGTTTGAGATTAAACCATGATGATGTTATATCTGAAGCGGATGCCAATTACGAGCTAGAGCTGCACCCTTTTGCGCACTTATTATAATATCTTACGCAGGTGCCCTGGTGGTCCTGTACGTAAGTGCTGTAATCTCTAAAAATATTCCTGCTAGGTAGATAGAAGAGAGGCAGGCACTGGCATACCTGCCTGGCTAGAACAAAGTTTGTGTTCAGCTGTAAAAAAAATCAACTACTTTTTTATTGTATATAGGCTCGCGCTTGAACACTATCTCACCTGATGGTAAGTGATGACGTGGTCGACGGTGAAGCACGCTTGCCTAGAAAAAACCTATTCACTCTTGACTTAAAGACCCCTAGATTGTAGCTATCGGGCAACACAGACTCCGGCAGGGCATTCCCCTCCTTAGCTGTACGCATAATAAAAGTGTCCCCAAAACGTTTTATGCGTATGGGTGGGATATCCACCATGTACCGATGAGGCATCACCGTACGTCTGGTAGTCCGATGATGGAAAGGGCTTAGCGGAATTAGATCATGCAATTCCGTCGCACACTCCCCGAAATGTATCCGATAAAAAACCGACAAGTTGGCAACTCGGCGATGATGTTCAAGGCTCTGGAGCTCTACTTATTTTCGTGTCAATTAACTTAAAATCAGTCTCAATCATTAAAATTTTGTCCGTTCAGTATGTGGCTGCCGGGACAGGTCTGTCAGTTGCCACGATCAGATCCCGAAATATGCAGACAAGGAGGTGGGCATATCCTGCGAAAGGGATCTACACTGACACTGTGTTTGGATGGGTCTTGATATACCATTTTTCAGGTTGTCTCCTATAGCGGGCAACCTGAGCTTGCTAGGGATTTACAATCTGTTTGGGACAGATTGCCCCTTTAGTTCGTGTCCACGTATATGTACTCTGCCGGAGTGATTTAATATGGCGGTAGGATGTATATTTCTCCAACTACGTCTTTCTTCTTTCTTTTCGTGTGAGGTGTGGCCACCTCTGGTGTCAGAGTTAATTAAGCCGCCTCTGGGAATCCCCACAGGCCTCTGACTTGGCTATTTCAGACTAACTATACATTATAACTATATAAGTCCAGGTTTCCTCACGATGTTTTCCTTCACCGTTGCCTGTGATGTCCAAGATTAACTTAGAAAGTACATATGAATTTGAAAAATTCACATTGGTACTTGCCCGGAATCGAACCTACGACCTCAAGCACGACAGGCGAGGTCTTAGCCACTGGGCCACCACGACACTTAACTCCAACTACGTAAATTACTCAATTATAGATTGTAACATCATAACCACCAATGATCAATACAAGTTAATGTAAAAACCGAACGGTCCCTAGAGTCTAAAAATTCAAACGTACTAGATTTTAACCGTTAGGAACTAAAGTATACCTTATAATAATTATGATCCACTTTGTGAATGTTGTGCATGCCTTTATATGACTCATATACACAGGACGCTTTTTAAATATTACTTATAGTACTAATCTATCTAAACAAGTCGTTGGTGTACCCATGATAAATAAATAAATACATAGAACTAGGTCATGGCCTTGTATGCGTTCACTTATGTGCAACTTGAACTTGAATAATCACAAACTAAGGATGCATCTTGATAGTGCACCTCTAAGTAACAACTACTACAACATCACCGTGTCGTCCGTGAGTCCTTGCATCTAACTACTCTGTAATTACTGGCGATTGAATGATAATAATTATTATAAATAACTCCACATTAAACTTGCCACAATAGACGTGTAAAGATGAGAGCAACGTTTAATTTTAAACTGTTGTTTTTTCTATGTAAGATTGTGGCTTTGTAGAATTTAATTAAAATAAGCGTCGAGGCTTCCACAGTAGCCCTGGACATCAGAATCAATTGGGTAGAAGAAGTCAAGCAGGAGGTCTTTGTCTAGCATTGCAATTGCATGAGAATAAGTAGTACGCGTCGCTTTTCGTTCAGTGGAAAGAAAAGCTCATAGATAAGTTGCCTGCCTTGCTGCATGTTAGAATGAAACTCCCATTGTGTCTGAGAAAGCAACCGGTCAAGAAGAACTAAATCCAGTAAACTGAGTTTTACAACCGTGGAGGGCAGTGGCGGCCCAGTGGTTACGGCTCCGACTTAGGTACGAGGCGAAGGCCGTGGGTATAATTGCCCTTTGTATAATTTATTTCATTACCACTGTTCTCAGAACATCCTATCCTATCTGTACGACCCGAACAGATGGGGCTCGCAGCTGGAACTACGGGTCCGGCTGTTTGGTTAAGGGTACGCGGGCTCAGGTAGGCCCTCCACCATTGCAAGCGCAAAGGTGGAACCTGACATTGGTGTTGGACTCGCGGTGGTCTATGTGGTGGTTGCAGAGGAGTGGCATGTTGTCAAGGGCCACCTGGTGGTCAGACGCGGGGTTCGTAAGTAACCCTCAAGCAAGTGAGCTCCTGTGAGCGAGCTGCATCTCCAGCACTTTCCTGGATAGAAAGTAGAGGACTACCCGTTGGATTAGTTATCCAGCAACCCAGCAGTAGGCATTGGGTAGGTGCGTTGATTCGTATTCGAGAGGTGAGCGTGCTTGACAGCTCCGGGACCATTCTGGAGAAATGGGAGCCAGCTTCTCTGGCGTCCCTAGCGGGGATTGTATCCGCTAGCACCAACAAGGTGCGCTGGTGCCAGTGCTTACGCTAGTGCTGGCGTGCTGGGGTGCGTGTTGTGAGCGGCTTTACAGCTCCGGCACCATTCTGGACAAATGCTAGTGAGTAATCACGATGCGACTCACATTTTCTCTTGAGTACCAGGGGCGAGTACTCTGGAGGCGTGACCTACCGTAGATGGTCCCAGACGCCTCGTAAGGGGTTGTCTGGTATAGTGTGCCGTCCTATATACCGAAAGGTGGGTGAAGGTGGCCACTATAGAAAATCTCAGTAGTTTAAAGAGAGGGTATGTTCTCAGAACATCGTGAGGAAGCCAGAATGCCATAAAAGCAAAATGTTAGGATGTGGCATCTACCAACCCGCATTGTGCTCGCGTCATATGGTATGGCGAATGGACCATTACCACAGAAAGGAAGCCTGTGTCCCAGCACTAGATACATTATTGTCTGTGTCTGCTTACAACCGTAGAGCTGTAAAAGATGCGAGCTAGGCACGGGGGTCTTAAATTTTTTCAGAAAAGGCATATTAATAATTATCAGTATTCCTTTAAAATTCAACTGCGATGTAACAGGAAAATAAATATTTGAATTTACCTTCCTATAGAACTCAATCAGGAAATCAATAACATAATATTAATTACCGCACCAAAAATCAGGGGCATATCCTGCACTTAGTTACTGTAGAAACTGATTCAGAAGATTATGTGAGAGTATTATTAATATCTACTTGTTTGGTTGTCTACCAGACCAGAATAAATCATGTATGTATTGTGTAACTTTTAATTCGCTTTGTTGAAACTTTGAACTGATTTATACAGTTGTGGTCATATAATTAGAAACGACTGATATCGAAGTCATTTTTGGATAAACAACTTAATTTATTTTTGTATTAACTTAATGATTGAAACTTTGAACCAGATAAAATAATAGCTTTATTGATTAATTCGATAATTTGACAAAACAATTGCACTTCCCTATAAAAAACTATTTATCGTAAATTGACACTGTATTTCAAAAGTACTGGCTGCCGGACAAATAATTAAGAATGCAATATATGTTTGCAATTTTGAATTTCGAATACGGATGTAATTTTTTTTTATCTGCCCACCCTTTCATATTCTATGTTTACTTTTTCATATTATTTTTTCAGTCAAAAGTGCATAATAAATTATTTCAAAATCATGGGTAAAAAGGTAAGTTGTGATCCAGCGACCCTTTAAAACGATTGTTTGCACTGTATTAACGTGAATGTTCGTAAAAAAAGATAGCTGATCATTTGAAGTGCTCCAAAACTAAGGTTTATACAATGTAGATCACGTAAAGAAATTAAATACTACCAATAATGTTCCTCGGACACCTAAATCTAGAAAAACGACGCCGCGTGAAGATGCTTTAATTGTTCGGTTAGCGAAAGCTGATCCATTTAAGATTTTGAAATTATAAGAAAGGAATCGTTATTAGCGACCCCAAAAACCATGAAAACGACACCCATGACGCAATATTTGTAAAATTTGCAAACTTTCGTTCGTGCTATCTTGGATTTTGGTTTTGACCCCACAATCGTTATTAGTGACCTCGAAAACTCAAGTTTCAACAATCAGTTCAGTTTCAATACCACAAGATAAGCAAAATCGTTGTACTTCAATTAGTAATTTAACTATGTTCCATTTGAACTACCTAATTGAAACTTCCTAGCTTATTTATATCATACTTTATTTAAAACATTTTCGGTATTGTCGTGAAGCAAAACTTGCAAATGTCGATTTTTGGATGGCTTAGTGTTTTACCCTTAACCGGCCGGGGTTGTGAAGGCGCCAGGTTAAGCAACACTTACTAAGGTCGGTTTTTGGATCGGTCAGTGTTTGACCTTGAGCGGCTGGTGAAGGCCCCAGGTTAAGAAATACTTACCAAGGTTGGTTTTTGGATGGGTGTCGTGTTCCATGGTTTTCGGGGTCGCTAATAACGAGTATGGGGTCAAAACCAAAATCCAAGATGGCACCAACGAAAATTTACAAATATTTCGTCATGGGTGTCGTTTTAATGGTTTTGGGGTGGCTAATGACGATTATTTATGGGGTGAAAACCAAAATCCAAGATGGCGCTGACGAAAATTGATAGCTACATGCTACATGATAATAATAATGACAGCCTTTTACTGTGCCACTGCAGGGCAAATACCTCTTCTTATACAGACAAGGTACGAACTTATTATCACCACACTTGCTCAAGGCGAAGTGTAAGTGTGTAAGTGAGTTTGTATGTTTGTTACTCTTTCACGCAATATCTACTGAACGGATCTGGATGAAATTTGGCACCGATATAGATTATAACTAGTCTGCATACTTTCTATCCCGGGAATAATATGTTCCCTTGGGATAATTTTCGATTTACACGCGAGCGAAGCCGCAGGCAGAAGCTAGTTCATTATAAGTCCGCATTCCTTCACGGTGTTTTCCTCCACCGATGCCAGCAATAAACTTCTAAAAGTACCTAGGTACCTACCTACATTATGATTTGAAAAACAGATTGGGTACTTGCCTGAATTAGAACTGAAGATGTCAAGCATGAACGAGAGGCAAGGTCTCAGCCACTGGGGCACTGGGCCACCACGACTTGCATGAATGATAAGTTGTTTACAATTGTCGCAATACTTGGGAGGCGTTGATCTGCCTGGTATGCCGTATAATCGGCTGCCCGCATCGCCTGCGCAATAGTTACATCAAAAACGCCTTTACTAGGAAAACTAAGATAGTTGGACGAGCCATGATGGTTCCTGTCACTCGAGGAGTTAATCCGAAGTTCCACCGTTGTTAGAATCGAAAGTTGTTTTATTTTTAAAAGCTGCACATGACCTATGAATGTAGGTACAATGTATCAGTTTGGAAAATAGGATTTTAGCAATTAGTGATTTTTAATGATGTGTGTGTTTCCCAGCTAAATACAAAAAAAATTGGTTGATGTTCTAAATAACAGTCAGTGAAAAGTCTCTCAAGTCGACTCTTGTACCAACCATAATCCTTGACTTACTTTCATAAAAGCTAGGGATTCCTTGCTACCAAACATAGTCAAGTCCTACTCATTAAAATCCTACGTACCTAAGGGAAAAAAACCAGACACAATGACTATAAGAATTTACCCAAGGATATTCATAACAAAAACGCGATTATGACGTGAAGCTGAGCAGTATAAAAATCACGAATACCTAGGTACTACAAAGAGACGAGACGACGCGGCGACGCTGAGCTTCGTATCGTTTTATTCAAGTGTTGTTACAAAGAGCGTAGGACCGGTAATACGCCCGCACTTGACGAAATTGTCATCTGTGTATGTTTTATTGTCGCTTGACGGATTATCCAAAGGATACGGAGCGATAATACTCGTTCGTTAACAATTAGTACATAATACGAAGGTATATAAATACAACGGTGCCCTGCAAGTGATAGTGCTCTAGGAGACTACAAGTGCAACAGTTAGCCGTCAGTTAATCAACAGATAATGGATTATAAACTTGGTAAGGAAGAACCATTATTTGATATGCACAGATTTTGTTCATTGTTTTGTTTATGGTACACCCGGTGACATTTGACATTTTGCATAGGTTTGAACTTGAATTTATTTATTTACATAAATATGATTCCACGATTTTAAACATATTATTTTCTACCGATTTCAACAAGACCAAAGTAATTTTATATTTCTTAGTTAGTTCGCTGAAAAAAATGCGTTTAGTATTATTATTGGTAGTTTACTAAATCCGGGCTTCTTATTTTTTTTTTTGTATCTACAATTTTTTTTGAACGAGCATTATTTAAATTAAGAACGTGTCATCCTTTTAAATGCATCTTACTGTTGTAGACTTTTTTTTCTTGATATTTACTTATTTACCAACCTATCTATTTATCTACCCGCAGTATTTTTCGTGGCTTTGATGATGACGTCAACGATGTGTTTAGCGGCCCCTTCGTGCCCCTGCCCAAAGATCTACATGCCAGTATGCGCCATGATGTCCAATAAGAAGACAACTTTCAATAACATGTGTGAATATGAGTGCCACCACAATTTCGTCAAGCGCAATGGGGGAAGCATGCAGTTATTATTTACTGGAACACGGTGTCATTGAGCTGAACTGAAACCTCTTTAGATTAGGTACATCTTTTTTAATATACTTTTTTATGATGACATCTCTCGTTTTTTTTTATATGCCTGTCTTGCCAGCTATATAGATGCTTGTAACATATTTATTTGTAATTGCAATGTCTTATTAAAAAAAATTAGATGCCTGAGACATTGATCATGATTAAGGTTACTTTATGTGCCTAAATACGGAAATATGATACTGCAGGGCTGCAGTCCATTGGTTTACCCACCTATTAGTTCAGACCGGAAACATTCTAAGGAAAAAATGATGTATTTGGATTAATTATTTAATTGTATTGATTATAATTGTCATGTTATGCCTTACCAGCACAACACGGATCTCTCACTCTCAGAGATGGTTAAGATAGTGGTGCTTATTTATGAAAATCTCGACGCTATGTTCAGCAACTAATTAGCGGCTTCTTGATTCAAATTTTCTTTAGAGAATTCATATTTAGAACGGCTAATGAGTTGCTAAACACCGTTGAGATTTTTAACCGACTTCCCAAAAAGGAGGAGGTTCTATGTTCGACTTCAAGTTTGTTTTTTTTTTTTTTTTTTTTTTTTTTGTGTATGTTCACCGATTACTCCGTCAATTGTGGACCGATTTTGAAAATTCTTTTTTTGTTTGAAAAAGTATGTTCCGAAATAGGTCCCATTTTAATTTGGTGAAGATCTGATGAAGAACTTCGGAGATATACAACAGAACTCTTCAATAAATAACGGCAAATCTCTCGGGATTGCTGCAATCGCATGTCTGTTTGTTGTTTATAACATTTCATAACATAACATCACGCCAGTTCGCTCTTAAGGGGTAAGCAGATCTCTCATTTCACCGGTTATGTTCAAGTTTCATGAAATCTATTCTGGCGAAATAGTTCCCTTACTAACTTTCCTATTAGGTACGTACAACCAAAAAGTGAAAAATAAAAAAACTTTTTGCAAAAAAATACTACCGACTTCCAAATACAAAACTACAAAGTGAAAAATAACTTAATTTTTTAAAGTCGCATTCCATAACGCAAAAAATGGTACCTACGAAAGACACCGACTTTAAAAAATTAAGTTATTTTTCACTTTGTAGTTTTGTATTTGGAAGTCGGTAGTATTTTTTTGCAAAAAGTTTTTTTTTGTAAATTGGTGTGGATATAAATTTAGAACTCTGTTTAAAATATGCAATGGGATTTGCAAACATGTGTTTCTGCAAAGCACTGAAGCTGATTGAAAGCACCACACAGTGTTTTATAGACCTTAAAAAGTAACATCCACTTTTAATTGATTATTACTACTTAGTTTACTTATTAAAAATGTACGAGTACTCGTAGAACGCCCATGTGTCAATTTTGAATACCTACTTGTTATTTTATTAAATCTTAATGTTTTCGTTACCTCGCCGCCCAAAAGACACAAAAAAACCTGTATACAATTAAGCTGTCTTCGTATTGCAGGTTTATGCAATCCTAGGGAAAATTATCCAGTTTTTTTTTCTTGTGTCTATATTTATTTATTTATATGTTCTAGCGCGTCGTAGAACCTCTCTCTGGTACAAATAGATTCCTTTAACTAAGGCCGAGTTTCTCACCTCTAAATTATCGCAGAATTAATGTGACAAATTGTCAAGCATGCGTTATGTGCTGTGATTGGCTGTAGGAAATTCATTCAACCAATCACAGTAGATAACGCGTGCTTAAAAATTTGTCACATTAATTCTGCTATAGTTTATAGGTGAGAAACTCGGCCTGCGGTTTATCACCCACAAAAATATTACTTCCATGTTGGTTTAAGGACGCTATTACATATTTCTACAAATAACAGTGCTTTTCAGGTACAATTTTAATGTATATTGTAGTCGGGGTGGGTCAGGTTCAGTTAAAGAGCTTTGTTACACGATAAAAACTTTTATTAAACACTTAAACAGATCGCACAAGTCGCGCCATTTTTCTTCCTCCCATATCCTTATACCACTAACTTAAGACTTTTTGTCAAGCTACCTTGAACCTGATTGGTTCTAACAATATTCAAACTGACCAATCAGTGATCAAGGCAGATTTATACTTGAAATGACCTTAGATACTATTGGTCAGTGCGACCATAGGCAAACTACGTCTATGGGCGCGTTCGGAAACACGCTAGTTAGCCTGGCGAGTAACGCCGAGGCGGAACACCTTTGCCTTTGCGACCAAGGGGTATTCGACCATCCGCTATACACTCCCCCTCGGGTTCATGAAAGCGTCCTCGTTCAGGAACCCGCTCAAGAACGTCAGAAACAGGCTGAATATGACGAGGCCGGCCTCGGTTACGCTTTGGCATAATCGGAAGAGGAGGCGCGTCATCTCTATTGACAAATCTCGTGAGTTGGGACGCGTGGAACCTACCTAAGACATTGTCGGGAACATTAAGTTCACTAACTAAATAACTGGTAGGACTAGCTTTTTTAAGGATCGTGTAGGGGCCATCCCTTTTTGGCACAAACTTAGCAGACAATCCTTTACCAGCATTACTCAATACGTGCGACTTTACCAAAACCTGATCACCGACATTAAATTCTTCAGGTTTACGACCCTTGTCAGCATAGTCTTTACGTATATCCTGTTCTTTCTCTACCTTATCCCTAATGGAAACTAAAGAGTCTACAAACTTCTTAAGGTAAGGTGTGATTTGTGGAATAAAATTATCTTTCTGTAAGACAGCCCTAATATCAAAATGAACGTCAATGGGTGAACGGAGATCTCTAGCGAAAGTCAGAAAAGCAGGTGAAACACCTGTTGTATGACACAAAGCCGAATTCATTGAAAAACGAATCGATGGTAAATGTTTCGGCCAAGAAGAATGTTCAGTGTCGACCAACTGAGCCAGCTGTACCTTAAGATCTCTATTTTTCCGTTCGGCCGGGTTTGCTTCCGGATGATATAAAGGTAACAAATCCTGTTTAATTCCCAAAATAAACATGCACTGTTGCATAACGGCTGAGACAAATTGCACCCCATTGTCCGAGATAATACGGCGCGGCAAGCCATACCTGAGGAAGTACTCCTCGATTAGTGTACGGGCACAGGCTTCTGAAGTGGCATCAATAAGAGCAAAAAGCTCGACCCACCGTGTAGCTGTGTCCTCGACTAATAAAACATATTTCTCCCCCTGCTCTCCAGGAGGGAGCGGGCCAAACAAGTCGATCGCCAAGACCTCTCCCCTTTGATGTAAGACTGGTGTCTGTAAAAGGCCGGAAGGCTTCAAGTTCGACGACTTGTAGCGCTGGCACGTCGCGCAAGACTTGATGAAGTCGGCGACAAACCGTCTCATACCAGGGAAGAAAAACCGCTGTGATAGCTTGTGTAAGGTTCTATCAATACCTTGATGCCCAGCAATAGGAGTGTCATGGCATTCCTTCAAAATGTCGAGTCGTAAACTCACAGGAACTACAAGCTGTGGTTCCTCAACATCGACATCAGGATTGTACCTATAAAGAACTCCTTGCTGCATAAAGTAACCTCGCTCAGACCAGCGTTTTTCTTCTAATGCGTCATTACTTTCAAGACCACTGACTATTTTCTTTAATTCTGGGTCATCTAATTGAGCATGTCGCAGATCAGCGGGAGTTCTAGTGGGTAAGTCAACAATGACTGAACAAATACCACACTGACCTTTATTGTCTTTTTCGCAGGTAGGACGACTTAACGTATCGGCGACAACGTTGGCTCTGCCTGGAGTGTATTCGAACTGAATATTGAACTCCTGTAACTTAAGTGCCCACCGAACTAATCTACCAGACGGCGACTTCAAACTCAACAACCATTTCAGAGGCTGATGGTCACTACCTATAATAACTTGTTGACCTTCTATATAACCTCTGAACCGATCAACTGACCACACTACCGCAAGAGCTTCCCTCTCGGTAGTGCTGTAATTACGCTCGGCTGGGTTTAAAAGGCGGCTTGCATATTCAATAGGCCTTTCGTCCTTTCCCTCACCTTGCAGCAGAACTGCACCGAGAGCGTAACTACTAGCATCTGTACGCAAGACAAATGGTTTGGAGTAATCAGCTTGGACAAGTATGGCCGCAGACGTTAAACATTTTTTTAGCTCCTGAAACGCCTGATTTTGCTCAGGGCCCCATACCCAAGTCTGATTCTTCTTCAAAAGACGTGTTAAAGGTTCAGCAACCTCTGAAAAGTTAAAAATGAACTATCTAAACCACGAACAGGTCTGAAGAAAAGTTTTGAGATGCCGTAGAGTGCTTGGTGCCTTCATGTCCGCCACTGCGCGAACTTTGTCATGATCAGGAGAAACCCCATCCTGAGTAATGACATGGCCCAAATATTTCACTTCTTCACGAGCGAAAACACACTCATCACGGTTGGCGCGTAAATTAAACATACGCAACCTCTCAAAAACTGCACGTAAATCAGCCACATGCTGATCGAAACTCTCTGATATAACGAGCAAATCGTCTTGATAAGCTAATAGTGTCACATTCTTGAAGTGAGGCGCCAGTGCGCAGCTTATCTATGAGACGCTGGAAGGTGGACGGAGCATTTCTAAGACCAAACGGCATCCTTTTGAACCGGTAAGTACCGAAAGGCGTTAAAAAGGCCGTTTTGTCTCTGTCACATTCACGGACAGACACATTCCAAAATCCACTACGCATATCTAATGTACTCATGATGCAATTGCGCTTGGTAGACTGTACTAATTCATCTATAAGCGGCATCGGATATACATCAGCTTTCGTAACTGCGTTAAGTTTTCGGTAATCTACGCAAAAACGAACTTGACCGTTCTTCTTAGGCACTAACAAAGCGGGAGAACCCCATGCTGATTCGCACTCTTCTATTATATCATCAGCTAACATCTTTTCTATTTCCGATTGCATAACCTCTCTTTTAGCTGGAGTTAACCGATACGGAGGGACTGCGATCGGCGCGTGGTCACCAGTATCGATGACGTGCTCTGCAAACTTAGTTGGTTCGCCTCTTAATTCAAAAACGTCCTGATTTTCAGACAGGAATTTGGCAAGAACCTCGCGCTGCTCGTCGCTAAGCTGTGACGCTTCCTCGTCCCTTAGTACGCTACTTATAGTCACACTCTGAACGTGGTGTGCTGGTTTTTCAAAAAGAAGGTTGAACTGCTCAGAGCTATCAGCAAAGTGCCATTTTGCATTACCGAAATCTATACTAACATTAAAATTAATCAAAAAATCTATACCTAAAAGACTTTCATTACTGTCCGCGTCCGGAAAAATTAAAAAACTGACGAGCCTGGTTCTACCTTCAAGAGTCACGTTTACCTCGGTAGTTAGAACATTCAATAACCTACTTTTACCATCTGCGAGTTTTACATTTTCCATGCGCGAGGACATAGGATAATCTTTGGCTTTTAGGAGGGCGTATAGCGTATGGCCAGCAACACAGCATTTAGCTGCCGAATCTACCAACGCGGTACCTTTTTCACCTAAAATACTAATCTTTAGTACGGGCCGACAAAAAGATTGAACCTCATTAAGATTACCGGAAAAATGTTGTGGACCACTGGTAATTCCACACAATTGTTGACAATCAACATTTTTAAAACAATAATTAACTTCGTTTGTGTTCTCGGAAAAATGTTGAGAGCCACTGGAATTTACGAAAAAATGTTGACAGCCACTGTTTTCCACGGAAAAATGTTGACGACCACTTGCAAAATCTGAAATATGTTGAGAGTCGTTGGTGCTGTTATAAAATGGATTAAAATCACAAACAGATCTGGAATTAGGCATAAAATCGCGAGCACTAGATTTTGATCCTTCGGAATTACCAGATAATGATTGACAACCATTGAACATTACCGACCGTAAACCGCTTCTATCCTTATTCGACATTGACGACGACGCGAACTCCCCCTGGTCGCAAGTGACACAAACACTCATCGTAGATTTAGTACATAAACAAACATTTTTCTTATTTACACAACAAAAACAATTTTCAAAATGACCACTCGGAGTCATAGAAGTATTACATACTCTGTTATCAATACTAAAACGATCATATAAAGGCATAGAAATAACATTAACATCGTTATTAACTACAGACATCGTTTGTGAACCACAATGATCATTTATATAAGAATATAAACTCTGTGAATTACGAGTTAGGGCGCGTACACATAGAACATCCGTTTTACAGGTCCGTTTAAACGTATATGTTATTAGCGTATGTAGTTGTATGAGCGAGTTCATACAGAATACAGTATTCCGGATCCAGTAAAAAATACTGATCCATACAGTTAAAAAGGATCCTGTAAAACGGATGTTCTATGTGTACGCGCCCTTACCTGTTTATGTAAACATTTACTATAAGGAACACTATTATCAGAATAGTACGTATCCATAGTGACGTTAACGTTATCAGTTAAATTACAAGAACTTTTATTAGTAACAGAATTGACATTTGCGGGGTTACCTCCAAAATTCTGAGAAGACGTAGACTCGGCGCACGAAGGAACGGGTGCGTTCGCCCTGCCAGCAAACATCACGCTACCTCGCAGTGGCGGGGTGTTCGCTCGCGGTGGCGGCGCGCTGGTCTCGTCGCGTTTGCCGCCGTGCGAAAGGCGCGTACGACTCGATTTAACGCTGACGGTGGGTGCACAAAAATCACGTGCCGAATTAAGGGAATAGAACGCCGAATGTTCACTATTTTTCCCGGTATTACTACATTTCGCGCACTTCGATTTTATTACATTCGGGGCACCACAACCGTAACACTTAATGTCTTTTGAGTCTTCACTTTTGGAGATATTTTTGTCACTTTTTGCTAATTTTTCACAGTTTTCTTTTGTGTAGTGGTGGGTCGTTGTCGTAATTTTGACGGACGAAACGCAACCGTTTTCCCGACGACGAAAACGGTTGCAGAAAACGGTCTTCGTCGCAACTGGTTTGAAGACGTCTTGGAGAACGAAACTTGGAGGACGGAACGAACGTGGAACGATACGCGACATTCGCGACGAGTCGACGACGTTTGTGTGTAGTTGAATCAATTCACTTTCGACTGTATTTTCTTAGCCGTAAAATACAAAATCGCACCAATTTATTCGAAGACTGGTTTGTGCAACGAAGACGGACTTAAAAACTGTTTCACCGTCGCAAGAACTATTTTGTGAACGAACGTGGAACGATAAAGGACGACGCGACGTCTGCGACGACCGACGTGTGTCGTAGTTGAATCAGTACGCTTTCGAATCTCGACTGTATTTTCTGAGGCGTAAAACAAAAAATCGCACGAAGTTATTCGAAGACAGGTTTGTGCAACGAAGACTGCTTTATCCCAGGACGTAAAACGGTTGCACCGTCGCAGAACAAAAAACGGTCTTTAAAAACGGTTCGTCGTCGCAACGCCCACCACTACTTTTGTGTGACCGTTACGTTTACAGTAAACACAGAATAACTTCGAATTCTCTGCCTTCTTCGTCGTTGAATCGCTCGTGCGATTACCGACGGCTGCAGAGGAAGAGCGAGAAGAATGATTCGACGTAGAGGCGCGCGCAGGCTCGGCTGCGGCGACGGCAGCAGCGCGAGAGCACTCTTCGCGGCATGATGACGGTTTCTGAGCTCGTGACTCATTCAGAGAATCTTCTACGGCTCGTGCTTTCTTTAGCAACTCGTCGAACGTCGAAACTTCGGCTCTGTCGATTCGCTTCCGAATGCGGCGATCTAATAACCCAAATGCCATATCCAACTCAACCCGTTCACTTAGGTCTTCCTGTGGTAACTTGGCTAATAAGGCTCGGACTTTAGCAATGAACAAGTCCGTATTTTCTTTACCTTGTGATAGGGAGAATAACTCGACGTAAATACGAAACGGTGGGCGGCGTTCGCCGTAGGCACTTCGTAACCTCGTGATGGCTTCATCCCACGTTTTCGTTGTACCCTTGACGCCTTGCCACCATGTTCCCGCCGATGAAGTCAGCAGCATAGACATACCTAAGAGCGCGTTAGCGTCGCTTATGTTTAGGCATGATTTATAAACTTCTATTGCATCTATGAAGTTTTCCACGGATTCTTCTGAATTTCCGCTGAACTTTGATGTGCACTTCGAGAAATTGGCTGTTGTAGACCTCATGACGCCCATTGCAGCGTTGGCGGCACATGTACTTGCATCGGTCGACATCTGCGGCGTCGATGAACGTACTTCACGTAAGAGTTGATTGCAAAATTCGGCTTGCGACTGTTGAAGAGTAGTAAGCAATGAAGTAAGCGCTTCTTGAGTCATCGAAATATTGCTTGATGGCTCCGATTCTTCGATAATTGACTCGTCGCCTGCTTGTAACGACTTGCGTCTTCGCGGCATTTTGCAAACACGTTGGTGAAATCTTGAAACCAACGGCTCGTGGCTCACTCAGCCAGCAAAATAATCGAAGCTAAACGCAAAACAGCTAACAACGGCAGTCCCTGTCGATTGTAGTGTCGGTCGTATCAAGTTTCTTGAACTCGCAACGAGAAAAAGTTCGATTCGCGCACAATGACACCGACCCCTTGTATTTAATATCACAAAACACACGTTGGGCGCCAAAATGTAGTCGGGGTGGGTCAGGTTCAGTTAAAGAGCTTTGTTACACGATAAAAACTTTTATTAAACACTTAAACAGATCGCACAAGTCGCGCCATTTTTCTTCCTCCCATATCCTTATACCACTAACTTAAGACTTTTTGTCAAGCTACCTTGAACCTGATTGGTTCTAACAATATTCAAACTGACCAATCAGTGATCAAGGCAGATTTATACTTGAAATGACCTTAGATACTATTGGTCAGTGCGACCATAGGCAAACTACGTCTATGGGCGCGTTCGGAAACACGCTAGTTAGCCTGGCGAGTAACGCCGAGGCGGAACACCTTTGCCTTTGCGACCAAGGGGTATTCGACCATCCGCTATAATATGCAATCACAGATGTGAAGATATCATGGTCTTAATTTAAAGATAATATATTCAGCTCCAGATTGGCATCAGAAAAATTGCATGACAACATACAAAATTTTCGCACAAATACGTTTTGCCCATCACGATAATCGCAAAAATATTTAAAAAGTAGGGTCCGAATAGGTCCCAGTTTAGTTAATTTTACAGCATTTTTTATCTTCAAAATTATAAAAAAATTGCGGTATATATAGTCCTTTACAGGTTCAGATAATTCTTTTTTACCCAATTCAATATATATTTTAATTATTAGCTAAAATAAAAAGACTTGCCGACTTCTTCATACATTTTGCACTAGAAGCTTATCATTCCGCGCTCAGAAGCGCTCGTGGAAGGACGAGCGTATCGCTTTTTTGCAAAAAATAAATACGATAAAAGTAATAGAAAAGATTGTAGTGTGCATGTGTGAGTCGTATGTCGTGATCGAAAGGAGTTGATATTTTACCGGACCGAAATAAAAGTATGTTTGAGTTTCCTTTTATTATTATAATGTGATTTAGAAATTATGTTGGGTGTGATCGGGATTTGGATAAGTATTGTTAAGCAGTTGTTGACAAGGTTGAGAAATGGATGGGTGGGTTTAAGCAGCTCTTAGTAAGGTTAGGATTTGGATGGGTAAGGTTAAGCTGGCGGCGGTGAAGGTTAGAAGTGGATGGGTGGGAGGAGATTTATGATTTGAACCGGTGTGTATGTATGTATGTATGAGTATGACGAATACGGGGTCAAACCAAAATACAAGAAGGCGGCGACGAAAATTTGGCATCTTTTCGTCACAGATGTCATTGTCATGTTTTTTGGGGTCGCTTATATCGAATATGGGGTCAAAACCAAAATACAAGATGGCGCCGACGAAAATTTGGCCGCTTTTCGATATGGGTGTCATTTTCATGGTTTTTGGCGTCGCTTATATCTAATATGGGGTCAAAACTAAAATACAAGATGGCGCCGACGAAAATTTGACCGCTTTTCGATATGGGTGTCATTTTCATGGTTTTTGGCGTCGCTTATATCTAATATGGGGTCAAAACCAAAATACAAGATGGTGCCGACGTAAAATTTGACATCTTTGCGTCATGGGTGTCATTGTCATGGATATTGGGGTCGCTCATATCGAATACGGGGTCAAAACCAAAATACAAGATGGCGCCGACGAAAATTTGACATCTTTTTGTCATTCGCTCATTATGTAATACTCCAAAAATTTTCGATGGTAATATTTTATATAATATGTATATAATATGTAATGCAAAATGTTCAAGTCATTTTTAGGGTTTCCCCTATTACTAAGACTCCGCGGTCCGTCTGTCTGTCTGTCTGTCACCAGGTTGTATCTCATGAACCGTGATAGCTAGGCAGTTGAAATTTTCACAGATGATGTATTTCTGTTGCCGCTATAACAACAAATACTAAAACAGAATAAAATAAATATTGAGGCTCCAATACAAAAAACGTGTTTTTTTTGCCGTTTTTTGCAATAATGGTACGGAACCCGTCGTGCGCGAGTCCGACTCGCACTTGGCCGGTTTTTTAATCCTTGTGACCGGAAATTATTTCGTTTTAGGTATCTACTTATTTTACGTAGCGTTTTTTTAAAAATACCTACTTACTACAACAAAGTGAAAGCTAATTCTCTTTTCGAAAGTCGGTGTCGGTATCTATTGTTTTTCGTTTTTCGACACGGAATTGTTATTATTTATTTTATATATTATTAATTTATAGTTTTTGTTGGTACCTCATATTGGGTATACGTATACTAAACCTTCTACGTACCTCATATGGTATACTAAATAAATCTGTTAACCCCCTAAAAATGTACAAGCGTGATTTTATATTATGGTATGGTGAAAACAAAACATAACTATACGATCACACTAATCGCAGGTCATTTGCTATTTGTTATTGAAGAGTTCCATTGTCTATCTCCGAAGATCTTTATCATATCCTAATCTATACCAATATTAAAAAGAGGAAAGATTTTTTTGTTTGTTTGTACCGAATAGGCTCCAAAACTACTGGACCGATTTCAAAAATTCTTTCACCGTTGGGAAGCTACTCTATCCCCAGGTGACATAGGCTACTTTTTACCCCTGTATTCGCACGGGAACGGGAACTACGCGGGTGAAACCGCGAGGCGTCCTCTAGTATATTATACAATAAAACCTTCCCTGAAAACACATACATTAATCGACGTAAACCCGATAGTATCGGATAAGTAGTTTTAAAGAAAATCGCGGATACATACGGGTCGAATAGATAAATTTTTTTGAAGACGGTTGAAAATAATAACCTACTTTTTACGACGACGGTTTGTAACAGTTACCAAATGCATTTTCAAAGTGCCAACTAACCTTCCTGAATCAACTTCAATAAAATTAAAAAATAATATCAAGGACCAATATTATTTGAGTGATGTATAAAATCGAGCGCTCAGTAGTTTCAATGAGTGCGTGCGCGTAATGTTGCTGTGTGCGACTAGATACCTAAATTTGAGTTTTCGAAAATGTAACAGCGTCCTTAATTATTAAAAAAATATGTGTTAGCGTTGTCTCTATTTTGACCTTTTGTGGCATATAGATTTTATCACCTAAAATCAGCAACCTTTTTAACCGACTTCAAGAAAGGAGGAGTTTCTCACTTCGTCGGAATCTTTTCTTCTTCTTCTTTTCTTTTTTAAAAAACATTGCCCCGCACTAGGAATTTCGTGGGTGCGTTTACAAACGTATAAACTCACATACAAAACACCCAGAGCCGGAACAACTACCTGTAGGTCATACAAATATTTGTTCCGTGCGGGAATCGAACCCGCGACACGCAGCGCAGCAGTCAATCGCTCAACCAATGCGCTAATCGTTTTTGTTTTTATGTATGTTCCCCGATTAATCAAAGACGCCTGCACCGATTTGGAAAATTCTTCTTTTGTGTGAAAGAGTATACTTTCCTGGTGGTGCTATGGTCATCAGGTCAGCATCTGATGATGGAATCCTGGACAAACCGAGGGTTCTCCTCAAATATTATACGCATACATATAAGGATTATGGTATTTTCATCAACAAGGCAATCATTTGCACTCAGATACTGAAAATGGAACCATCGAACTGATCTGATGATGAAGCCGGAAGGTAGGTACTGGAACTCCGAAATAAAATATGTATCCAAGTCGTGTTTGGGCTTATTGGAATCGTCATGAGATGTAATAAGAGGTACCTCCAAAACTAAAAAAGGGATAAATAAAAACACTTTTAAAATATAAAACCGACTTCCAAAAATACCAAAACACTATAAAGCGAAAAATAATTTTCTTTTCCGAAGTCGGTGTCAATAAATGGAAAACAATAGGTAACAAAGACACCGACTTCGGAAAATAAAATTATTTATTTGTGATACTGTAGCGTTATTACGGACGGACAATCGGGCAATCAGGCAGGTAGCCAGATAAGCTAGTAGTCAAGCGAACAGGAAGGCAGGAAGCAAGGTATGAGTATGTGCTCGGCTGTGGCGTTTCAGGCAGACGGTCAATTAGGCGGGTTCAGAATCCGCTGTAGACTTGATTGATGCAACTCTTTCAACACGTACCTACCGGACTGGCACATAGATTATTATAAGCGGTAAAAGTACACTTACGAGACCAAATGCGATTTATTTAGAGAGAATTATGTCACTCTTTCACAAGCTGGGTTTTACAGTTTAGATTTTTCCAGAAGTCTTCAGATAAGAAGATACACTTTGTAATACTCAGTAGTAAACCGACTTTCGGCGTTCAGTCCAGATTCAAAACTAAAACCATGCCTTGGTAACTTAGAACATTTTTTTTTATTGTGGAAAGTGCCCTCTATTCGAGATACATGGAACTTTTTGTTGCAGTGTTGCCACTTTATTTCCTTTAAATATTTGGTAGTTTATATTATAACTAATTTTGCTATTTTACTTTAAATAGTCCAGTTGGAGAAAAATTTAAGATGTCATAACATAGTGTAAATTATTTTGAAAATGTTTATTAAAATTTTGTATTATTAGAGATAAGTAATTTTACGATGATATAATTTTTAGAGAGCGAACACCGAGTCTAGACGTCATATGAAAATTTTCCACCGGTATTTTTGCATGTTCGTACGCAATTTACTTGTAATTTCAGGTGTTTTTGTGTTACGTGTACGGTGTTATTGTGCTTCAAAAAAGTGTACTATTTTTCACTATAAATTGGTGCAAAGAAGTCAACAATGTCCTCACTAGCAAGAGCTATCTTAATTTTGTTGAAAGTGTTGAAACAGAACTGACCCATCTTCCATTTTCCTAAGGCTCGAGAATATTATAACAAAACTACGGGTGCGAAACAAGAGAGGCAAACAGGTGTAGAAATTAATGTGTAATAAAATCATAAAATAATATACCTACTTTTGTATTATTTTTCTCATTCTCTATACCCCATTAAGAGCGCGGCGAAGCATGAATTGTCCATACAAACGTAATACCAAAATTATTTTTAATTTTAGCATATCTCCACCATATTATAATGATATTCGGATTGAGACAGTATTTATCTAGGTTCCTACGTCTTCTTTTTTTCTAAATTCTTACCTAAAATGAAGTTTTAGCGAACTCTATTTTGTATATTTTTACAGCGTAAATGACATGTTTTCTGTTTGATATTTCTGTATTATAAAAAACAATATCTATAATAATGTCGTAGTAGGAACATAGCTCATATTATCAAATTACAAATAATCGTTTTTTTTTTTTAAATCATTAGGTTGTCATTCATAATTTTTGGTATTACGGAACACATCAAATTAATCACACATTTTCAATAGCTAGTATTGCTGTCGCGTCAAGCAAATGTCAATGTGTGCGTGGTCGCACTGCTCACGGTTGTGTTTGTGTATCGTTCGTACGGGGTTTGTTCGGGGCACTTCGGGTGTGATTCGGGTGTTTCACTGCTTGTTGTACTATTGTTCTGTCGATTGTTTGATGTCAGTATTAGAATTTTTTTTATTTTTTTTTATTTAATCAAGAATTTTACAAAGTTTTAGCATTGGCCCCAAACTAGGCAAGCCTGTATCTTGGGTACCAATTATGAGGGTTTACCATTAAACATTTTTAAACGTGATTGTTGAAGTTAAATTACATAAAATAAATTAAACAAAAATAATTACAGTAAAACATACAAGTTGCAAAAATTAAAAGAAGAAGAGTAATAACATAACCTGAATTAAAAAGCTAGATTATTTGTTTATGTATGAAAGTGAGTGAAAGGCGCAGATTTGTTTGTGAGCATATGTGTGACTGTGAGTGTAAGAGTGAAGATTTGAGTGAGTGGGAGATCGTTTTGTGAGTATGTGTAGGAGTGTGAGTTTAAGAGTGGGTGGTTGACCTGTTTAAGATTTATTTTAACACGTTTATTACTTTTTCAGCTTCGTCATATGAAAGGTTCAGCAGCCATGAAGTTAGTTTATTTTTGATTTGACTTCGAGTGAGATTTCTGAAGTCGCACTTGTTAATCACCACATTATAAACATGAGGGTGCAGAAAAAGTGGAAGCCTTTGGGCGTAGGCGGATTTAGCTGTAGGAGCAGGAATCCTGAACTTGCGTTTGGCCTGTAAAATACTTAGATCACTCCTTTTAAAAGTTCTGATGTGGGTCTTTGTTGTAACATTAAGAATGTACATTTTTTGTTTTCTAACGCTCAGCAAGGAAGCCTCTGAGTATAAGCTTTCTGTTGGAAAACGGTACGGCTTGAGTAAGAGGGTTTTGAGGACTGCGCGTTGTGCTCTTTCGAGGGTTATAAGGTGAGATTTTGCAGCTCCTCCCCAAATTACTATGCAATATTGTATCAGAGACTGACACAAAGCTACATAGACAAGATTTTTTATTTCTACAGGTGCACAGTCTCGTATCATTCTCATAACATAGATTTGCTTCCGTACGCGTTTTACAAGTTCCTTTTTTTGAGGTTTGAATGACAGGTGCTGGTCGATGATAACTCCCAAGTACCTTATTTCGTCTACTCTGCCAATATTACTGCATGAGCATTTGGTGCACATGTTGTATGTGTTATAACAACCTTCTCCGTGGATTTTCAAACTCCATGATGGTATTTTTGTAGCAAGTGTTTTTCTAAAAGCTATGTACTTTGTCTTTTTTATATTTAGTGTAAGCAAGTTCTTGTCTAGCCAATTCGCGATCGTGGTCACTCCTGCTTCCGCTTTTCTATACACGTCCTCCCAATCAGTTCCGTGGAATAATATCACCGTGTCGTCTGCGTAACAAATTAGTTCAGCGTTTGGGATAGAAAGTTCTAGTATATCATTCATATATATTGTGAAAAGGGTAGGACCAAGTATGCTGCCCTGCGGTACTCCAAAACTAATTTCCTGTTCTTCGCTGACTATATTTTCTACTCTGACACATTGCCGTCTCCTACTCAAGTAACTACGAAACCAATCCAATGTGGTTCCTCTTAATCCAAACCTTTCAAGCTTTCTGAGGAGGATAGGAATAGAGATAGTGTCGAACGCCTTAGCAAGGTCTAAGAATATACCAAGACAACGCTCGCCACCATCTGTATGTTTCGATATAATGTTCGTCAGCAGTTCGACCGCATCAGTTGCCGATTTTCCTTTTCTAAACCCGTATTGTCTTTCTGACAGAAGTGAGTTGTTTTCTAGGTAATTAACTATACGAATATTCATTAGTTTTTCCAAAACTTTTGATAAGATGCAAAGCAGGGAAATAGGTCTGTAATTATCCGGAGAGTTCTTTGGTCCGGCTTTGTGGATCGGGGACACCACTGCTACCTTCCACTGTTCGGGGAACACTCCTGTCGACATACTCAAATTACATATGTAAGTGAAAGGTTCTAAGATAGTAGTTCTTATCACTTTGACTAAAGAAGGTTTAATTCCATCCACTCCAGGTGCACTACCATGTTTGAGATTTCTTATAATGGAGTCCACCTCCAACATATCTGTAGGCGCTGTGAACATCGAATCTACCGGTGATCTTTTACAATCTACATTTGCTGTCAGGGTTTCTTCAGAAGTTGATAAACGCTGCAAAATCCGTTCAGACAAGATTTTGCCTATCGTAGTAAAGTGGTTGTTGCAGTGTCTAAGCGATTCTTTTGCAGTACTTTTGGCTTTTAGTAGATCGGCCGAGTCATTTCTTTTCTGCCGCATGTCGCATATATCTTTTATCGTTGTCCACAGTTTCTTTGTATTTATACTGTTTTCTTCAAGAGCTTTACTTTCGTAGTTTTTCTTCGCTTTCCGTAGAATTCCTATAAAAAAGTTTCTGTATCTAGTGTACGAAAGTTTAAGAGTATCATTTTTGGGGTCTAGATTTACCTGTCGGTGCAGACTATCTCTGTGTCGCATACATCTCATCAAATCAGGAGTAATCCAAGGCTTTAAATTGTATTTCGAGCGCCTACTCTTGATTAAGTGTGTGTGAGAGTTTACTATAGAACTCATAACATTATTAAAGCATTCCAACGCCTCATTTACGTCACTCTTGCAGGTGACGATGCTCCAGTCAGCCTTCTTCAGATCAGCAGACACAGCTTCAAAATTAGTCTTTATGCTAATCCTTTTCTTCTTGCTTGGTTTTTCGTTTGTCAATTTGAGCCCTACCATAGCAATATCATGGTCTGTTACCGCACATTTAGCAACCACCCCCACCAGCGAATCTTTACTTCTTACAAAAATGTGGTCCAAACAGCTGTTTGCTCTGGTAGGTTTTGAAATGGCGGGCAGTAAGCCATGTTGAGCCATCAGACATTGATACGCTACGTTGTCAGTGTTTGGATTTGCCGACAGAATATCTATATTTAGGTCACCAAGTAATATCAGTCTGGAATTTTCTTTAAGTTTACACAGATTAGAGTCGAGAGATACCAAGAACTTATCCAAGCCAGCTGTGGAAGGAGATCGGTATATTCCAAGAATTTGTATAAAACTGTTTATGCTTACCAGTAAGCAATCTGCATCTTCCATGTCGGGTTCCGTCACTGATGCCGAGGAGTCACGAACATAAATTAGTACTCCGCTTGCCCTGTTTTTATGGTGAGTAGTGTGAAAAACGTTGTAGCCTTCTATTTGTCTGATAACAGAACTCTCGTGTAGCCAGCACTCGGTAAGTACAATAAGATCGTATTGAATATTTAAACGTTTCAGCGCTATCAAGAAACTGTCAAAGTTACATTGTGCACTTCTAATGTTAAGCGTTAATATCTTGAAGTTGTAATAGCAGTTTAGGTGTTCTTCACATGATTCGAGATTATCGAGCAAGTGACAATCTATGCTAAGACTTTCATCAATACTGTCATATACTTCTAAGTTATTCACGGTAAAGAAAGCAATTTAATAGAGGATGGGGTATGATTAAAATTGTCACTTATTATTTTATTATACTGCAAAAAGATTGTGTTACTTTGAGCATAATATTGAATCAGTGGTTTTCTTCTGTCCTTAAAGCTGCGTATGAGTTTGAAGTAGATGTTAGTGGGAGATAGTATCCATTTATATATGGGTTTAAGTGTTATGTATGTGAGTGTGATGTGAGTAAGTGTGACAGCGTTTGTTGTAGTAGTACAAATTTCATGCAAAATAAACATAGTCCAAAAAAAAAAGTAAAACCTATCTTTCTAAAGGAACAAAATAGATACAAAATTATGTTAATGCTCCTATTTATTCGAGGCTGAGGGCACTCTAGGAAGAGCTCCGTGATCGGTGCCATCATCAGGTATGTCAGGGCCAAGAAGCTGGTAGATATTAGCCAGGTTCTGGATACGTGTGGGGGGCATCCCCTCCTCCTTGCGAAGCAAAATCTGCCCATTTCGGATCCAACAAAACTTGAAGCCTCTCGCCTGCGCTTTTGATCTCGCTTCACGAAAAAGCAACCGATTCTGCTTTGTCAGATGCTCGTTTACAAATACTCTCCCCTGGGGACCATTACTTTACTATGTTTTACGTGCGTGTTTATTTATTTTCTAAATTGTACTTATTTTAATATTTTTGACACTATTGACTTATGCTATGAACTTGGATTTAGATTTGCCTTGTGATTTGAACTTTGTTATTGAGTAATCTACTTTCTTACGAACTTTGCGTTGTTTACGGACTTTGTTATTATTTACTATATGGTTCGGTTGCCGACATGATCTCCGAACGTTGGGATGTTTCTCACAGGAAGTACCTATTTCCCAATGACATAATACAATAAGGGCCGATTTTTCAATCCTCAGATAAACAGTTAAATAGTACTTATTAGACAGATAACGAAATATTGCATTTTTCAATCGTCAGATAGGCTCTATCTGGTCAATAACGGCCCTAACTGAGGAATAAATCTGTCTGCCTCTTTGACGGCCAGATAAACGTCTATTCAATAGATACAACTAGATTCTTTGACGTTTAGTTTGAGGTTATTTCTTCATTTTTCAAAGATATATCAAACTTATGGAAATTTTCGACATTGTTGACGATCTGGCAATTGAATGAATGAATATTTAAATAATGAAAGTAAACAAAGAGTAATCAGACCAAGGCCCTAACAGTTTGCTATGTGGAATTCAAAACAGTTTCATCGCCGTTTCAGACTTTCAAATAAATCTGGACTATATTTGCTTGCTCTGTTATGTGATAAAATTAAGCACGAAACACTAAGGTAAGTTCCAGCTAGTTTTTTAAATAAATAAACTATTATTTATTGGTCACTACATCTAAATAGGTAGGTACCTAGGTATACCTTCCTACAAAATTCAGTTGTAAAGTGTACCTAATATCCCTAACTAAATTCCGAGACGCATCTTTATTAGTGACCGCATCAGTATTCTTATTTTGCCACAATATGTTTGTGCTTGTCTACTAGACTAACGAGCAATTCTACTTCAGCAGTATTGAAATTAACAGCGCGCTCTCTTTTTTTTGATTCCATTATCCAAATAATAACAAGTCACTGACAATAAACCAAACTACAAAATCACCACCCAACAGAAAAAAAAAAGGTTTTACGATACACGGGATGCACCACGCATTTGCTATCCTCTTCTAACACACACTACACCGTATGCGTCTATAACGCTCCCACAATATTACAGTGAAGTTGGCAACTAAAGACCACAGATAATAATAATAATAATAATAATAAGCCCCCTAAACAACCACACGTCCTGATTGACCATCTAATCACGTGGGGGGCGGACACACGATTGAGAAATTACTGGCGTGGCTAACGTGGCTCTGGAAACCCATTCAACATGGAGACACGTTCAAAAAGAAAACGTATAGGACCGCTGCCCGGGGGCGATCGCCGGGGCGCACCTGGAGCTGACGCTGGGTGTCACAGCATGCGAACCGTCAGCGGTCAGGAGTTGAACAGGCGGGCTCCCACCGACAAAGATACTACAGCCGAAATCAATGACGATGGTGACAGACTGACTAACAGGACAGACACCCCTGTAGAACCGTATAGTCCAAGCACAGTTTCGTACACACCTTCAAGAACATCATCACCATCTATATCATCGTCACCATCTTTACCATCTTCACCCCCCATTAGTATTTTAAATACAGTTCCACCCACGCCAGCTTTGAATGTTGCGCGGGAAGTATCTAACTTCTTACCCGCGTCCACCAAGACTGGTAAAGCAAGAGTTCGCATGAGATGGAGTAAAGAAGTAAACCTTTTTATCATGCGAACCTACCTATACATTACTAAATTAGAGACCGATATGACCACCTACAGACAACAACTGCACTCACTCTTTACACGACAATATCCAGAAATCACGGTTACAGAGCAGAGAATATCAGATCAAAGAAGAGCTATAGTTAGGAATAAACTTCTATCTCAAGCAGTTATAGAACAACTAACAGAAGAAGTACGAACACAAATACTACAAGAATCAGTAAATTGTTCAGACAATAACACCATCAGTCAAAACATGAGCGAAAGTACTCTTGACGAACAGCCACAAGTGCTCGTTCAATTACATCCTATTGATTTTCAATCTCAACCACACAACCAATCGCAACCTTACACGCAAACGTCACATATATCCACACAAACTGAATATTTAACTCATACGCTAGAAAATGATATTGAAACTTTAGTCGCCGCAGATGAAAACCTAATAACAGATAGTTTTATTCAAGAAATATACGATAAATTTAGATCAACTCTAGCTCAATATTCTGGTATGGACCCATTAGTTCGTCCAAAATTGCCAAAACTTCGATACAGTCCTAATCTTTTTCGTTTAGTAAATTTATTTAATGAAAACATACTAAGTCAATTTATTTCTGATGACACCAAACTTTTAGATATTCACACTCTTATATATTGCACGGCGGTAGTCATATCTGAAGAACTTAAATTTAAAATCACGCAACACACAAGAAACACTAGTCCAAAACAGAATGTCAAACCAGCATGGCAACAGAGGTTAGAAAAAGATATAGAAAAACTTAGAGCAGATTGCGGTAGACTTACACAATACATCAATAATAACAGATCAAACAAAGTAGTAAAGAGAGTTGAGGTCATACTTAGAAGCAGTTATACACACACTAGGCATGAAGACATTAACAGAAAACCTGAAGAATTTTTAGACACATTAAAACAAAAACTAGCCCTTAAAGTTCATAGACTCAGAAGATATAAGAAAGCACAACAGCGTAAAGCCGATAACGCTATATTTGCCACAAATGAAAAGATATTTTACAGAAACCTACACAAACCAGAAACCGATGCAAGTGAAGAGAATAAAACAGACACAGTTGAATTACCTACAAAAGAACAACTAGAAACATACTGGTCTAGTATTTGGGAAGAACCTATACAACACAACGACAAGGCTACATGGATAAAGGAAGAAGAAACAAAATGGAGAGCAATAGAAGAAATGGAATTCGTAGAGATCACAGAGTCTGATATTACACACATAACAGGCAGATTACATAACTGGAAATCTCCTGGTATAGATAAAATACACAATTTTTGGTACAAAAAATTAACTTTATTATACAAACCCTTAGCAAAAAATTTAACAGAAATCATTTTAGGACAACAAAGTATACCGGAATTTATTGCAACAGGCATAACTTACATGCTACCTAAAACTAAAAATTCACCGCATCCTTCTCAATATAGGCCAATCACGTGCCTACCCACGATATATAAAATATTAACATCATCGATTACAACAAAGATCTACTCACACATTGAACGACACAACATAATGGCAGAAGAGCAGAAGGGATGCAGGCGGGGCCACATGGGATGCAAAGAGCAATTAATTATTGATTCTACAATTCATAAACACGCCACCACTAAAAATAGAAATCTTCATTGTACTTACATCGACTATAAAAAAGCTTTTGACAGTGTTCCACATTCTTGGTTGATAAAAATACTAGAAATTTACAAAATTAATCCGAAAATAATACACTTCCTACGCAAAATAATGCCACAGTGGAAAACCACACTTCAACTATATAGCAATAACAATAGTGTTACAACGCGACAAATTTCTATCAAGAAGGGTATATACCAAGGTGATTCACTGAGTCCCCTGTGGTTCTGCCTCGCACTAAATCCTCTATCTCATCTGCTGCAAAGCTGTCGTGCCGGATATTGTTTCAAACACACTGCAGACCAAACAATAATTTCACATCTCATTTATATGGACGATATTAAATTATATGCACAAACCGAAAAAGATATGAAGAAACTAGTAGAAGCCACAGCAGATTTTAGCCAAGATATTAACATGCAATTTGGTCTGGATAAATGTAAAACACTTCACATCATACGAGGCAAGATACGACCCGGCAGCTATGTAGTAAATAACACAGACACCATAACAGCAATGGAAGCGACTGATTTATACAAATATTTAGGGTATACACAACTTAAAGGATTAGATCATGTTAGAATTAAAGGTACACTTACGACAGAGTTTAAGAAGAGACTTAACGCTCTTTGTAAAACTCAACTTTCGGGTAAACATCTCATCAAGGCCTTAAATACATTTGCAATCCCCATATTAACGTACTCGTTCGGTGTTATTAAATGGACAAAAACAGATACAGAACAATTATAGCGAACCATCCGCACCACACTTACAAAACATAACAACTTACACCCTAAATCTGCAATAGAAAGACTTACGATCAAAAGACAAAACGGAGGGAGAGGCCTAATAGATATCCAGCATCTGTGGCGAAAACAAATCTGTAGACTTAAAACATTCTTTCACTCAAAATCTCGTACCAGCAATATTCATAAAACTATAGCCCTAAATGATTTCAACTACACTCCACTTAACTTAATTGAACAGTCAGATCCACTAGATAGCACCAACATTAACCCACAGATACAAAAAATTGAAAACTGGAAGAAAAAAGTACTTCATGGCCGACATCCTCACGATTTGGAACAATCCCATATAAATAAAGTCGCGTCAAACAAATGGCTTAAGATAGGTAGTTTGTTCCCTGAAACTGAAGGATTTATAATTGCGATACAAGACCAAATAATTAACACAAAAAATTACCGAAAATATATTATCAAGGATCCTTCAGTTACAAACGATAAATGTCGTAGGTGCCACTTACAGCCAGAAACGATCCAGCACATAACTGGGGCGTGCACAACTCTCACGCAGACAGACTACACACACAGACACAATCAGGTGGCAAACGTAATTCATCAAAAATTAGCCGTTAAATACACACTTATGCAGGACGCAAACACCCCTTATTATAATTATACACCACAAACCATATTAGAAAACGACACTCATAAACTTTATTATGACCGCGCCATTCTCACTGATAGGACAATTCATTACAATAGACCGGATATCACTTTGCAGGATAAAATAAATAAAATTACCTACCTAATAGATATCGCTGTTCCCAACACACATAACATACAGAAAACAATAACCGAAAAAATCAGTAAATACGCAGACTTGAAGGATGAGGTAACTAGAATATGGCGTCAAGAAAAAGTTTATGTTGTGCCTATAGTCCTCTCCACAACAGGCGTTATCCCAAATCATCTTCTTCACAGTTTAAAATTGCTAAATCTAAATGAAACCCTCTATATTACTTTACAAAAAGCTGCCATCTTAAATACATGTCGTATAGTTAGAAAGTTCTTGCAAATAGAAGAAAACGAAGTAGGTCCACATCAAAACACACCCTCCTCATAACACACCACACGCTGCATTTACTTGGTTTTGGCCCGTAAATGTAGCTTAAACCAGCCTAAGAGCTGAGTAGTTAAAGAACTCTACAAAGAATAATAATAATAACTATTCGGTTGCTATCTGGCCATTGAAAAATGCAACGATTTTATTTGTCCTTTTATCAGTCAGTTAAGTTAATTCGCTAGATAGTTATTTGTTCAGTTATTCGATGATTGAACAATCGGCCCTAAGTTAAATTAATACGTACCTTAGTATATCTATACTGTTTTACGTGCGTGTTTATTTATTTTCTAAATTGTACTTATTTTAATATTTCTGACACTATTGACTTATGCTATGAACTTGGATTTAGATTTGCCTTGTGATTTGAACTTTGGTATTGAGTAATCTACTTTCTTACGAACTTTGCGTTGTTTACGGACTTTGTTATTATTTACTATATGGTTCGGTTGCCGACATGGTCTCCGAACGTTGGGATGTTTCTCACAAGAAGTACCTATTTCCCAATGACATAATACAATAAGTTAAATTAATACGTACCTTAGTATATCTATACTAATATTATAAAGCGGAAGAGTTTGTTTGTTTGAACGCGCTAATCTCAGGAACTACTGGTTGGAATTGAAAAATTATTTTTGTGTCCATTTATTGAGGAAGGCTTTAAGCTAAAGAGACATCACGCTACGACCAGTAGGAGCGGAGCATAAATGTTGTTTTTTGCAAAAACGGCCAAAATATTTCCTTTTGAGAGCTTCCGTTGCGTGCGTTGCGTACTATCATGTATGTAGTGTAGAGTAGGTAGCTAGATAGGGTAGGGTAGGTAGGTAGGTAGATTAGGTTAGGTAGCCAGATGACGGGAGCGAAGCCGCGGGGGACAACTAGTTTTGTATAAATTAGTATTTACCTACCTACCTACCTATTCATCAACTTACGAAGCTTTGTTTTTTTCGTTTGTTTATGTCATGAGACAAAGCGGGCGTAGGTAATTATCTCAAGGACACCGCTAAGACTTACCTACATTGCTCCTCTTTACTTACTGTGACGTTAGTTCGGCCAGTTGGGCTCACGCAGGGTAGGGTGACCATGCGATTGGACTTGTCTGCACAAGTGCGGCTTTATGCCCTCGGTCCAGTTTTTGCTAGACTTTTTTATAAAATTCCTTTGACAAAATACTAAAACTTTACTACTACTTTACTACTAAAACTAATTTATTTAATTATTCTGGGATTTTTATCTGTACTTCAGTTAGCCATACCCTGGGGTGTTCCAATAAACTTTTATAACTGGCTAGCTAATCGACTACATAATAAACTGCAAAATATTTACAGAGCCACGACGATCATGTAAAAAACGCCTTTTGCTATTAATTTTCAGAAAGAAACACTGAAAAAAGTAAGAAAATAAGCGTGTTTAGTGTGGATCTTTGACACTATGTTTTCTGATTACCATTATTGTATTTTTTGTTTTTCGTTCAGTCGATAATATACTTATGGTCACCCTACACGACTTTATCAAGTTTAAATTTATATTTTTTAAACAGATGAATGATAATCTATAAAGTAAGAACATAACAAAATAAATGTTTATTCAAAATCCTTGTTTTTAGGGTTCCGTACCCAAAGGGTAAAAATGGGACCCTATTACTAAGACTCCGCGGTCCGTCTGTCTGTCTGTCTGTCACCAGGCTGTACCTTGTAGCGTTTGCGGGTTGATTATCTAAGAGAGATAAATAATACGCAGCACTATCTACATACAATTTAATAAGAAAGGTCGCAGGTACAAAAAGCCGTTTCTAATATATTTTCCTTCTTTAAAAAATGGAGGTAGGCGCTAAGTACTATCCTGGCCTGGCAGCAGAAGCGGTCTCGTAGACGTGGAAGGCTGAGGACTAGGCACCAGCAGGATGACGTCCCGCAGAGTTGACGATGATCTTATGATGTCGGTTCTTCCGATGAAGGTCCCAGGTGGTTGAACCGGGACTTTGGACCCTGGAATTTTCCAATCGTCGTATAAGTTCCTTTGTCTCCTAGCTTATCCTTGTCTGATTGTGACCGCAACAGCGTAAGCGTAGGGCAGAGGATGTACTACGGCGCTTAAGGCGAATGTGTGCTTGTCACAATCAGAACCGGAGCTCTAGAGTTTTTTTTATTTATAAATTTGTTACGGTAAAAACATTTAAAGCAGGTAAGCGCTAAAGAAATAACAAAATAATAAGTACTTAACTAAAAACACCAACAGAAATTATAGGAAGGGTGATGATATTTTGTCATGTGATGGCCGTAACCAGCATGATTAAGCAAAAAGTAATTGTCAACACTTACCCAATACGGGGTTAACACTGAAGCTAGATTTATTTTTAATGAACACACTCGTAGTGGTTATGATTCAACTATTTTTCTTATAAGAGTACACGTAAAATGACACGCTAAGTATGTAGGAATGATACTATGGAGCGAGTGTACGTGTAAACAGCTGAGATATCCGATCGTCAATGTCCGTCCGGTGCGTTGATAAAAGCCCGAGTGGTGTTGGAACTTAATCATTCTTTTTTTTTATATATGTGTGACTACCGCCACACGAGAAGTTATCGAGTCGAAACGTAGTGCAATGACTAGTCGATTTTTCAATATCTTTACGTTAAATGTATATATATAGTTATATATTAGGTTTAATTTATCCTATTATGATATTATTATCGCCTACAATATGTTTGTAATCTGATCGTCATTTATTTTAAATTATTAGGTTGTAAGATTTTTGTTGATCTGTGCATGTTTTTACCGCAGTTTGCTATGGTGATTTAGTTAGGAACGTTGATCGTTACTATTCAACGTTACAATACCCCCGCGCGCAGATTAGGGTTTTATTATGACTAAAAAAAATAAAACCCGCTTAAGGCCTAATGCAAAACTATTTGTTTACTCTTTCAAAAAAATCTTCCATACTTCTCGCAAAACAAACTAGCAGCAGTTACTGTAGAGTTAGCTACTAGATTAACTGACGCACAATGACATAAAATAGGTAACTAACTATTATAAAACTTGTTACCTAACAAATAGTGGCTCCAAATACAGGTGGATATAAGGCGAGACGGGGTAATAGGTATGGATAAAATACTTCATAGAAAATTAAAACTACCCAATGCAACTAATTATATATTTCGACGTGCTAGTTTTAAATCTTTAATGTGCCATGAGCCTATGTTTTTGCCTGACATATCTTGCAGCACATAAACTAAAGGAGATTTCCTTTCTATAATTTTGGCCTTTATAAATTTTGGAGCTAACTTTTTAGAAAAACGGGTCTCCTTGTCACTTAAAAAATATGCACGTTTCATGACCACGTCCCCAACATTAAATTCAGCAATTTTACGCCGCAAATTGTAATGAGAGGTGTTCTTTACATGAGCTTGCCATAATTTCGCCTGAACGTTATTGAAAATAGAAGAAAGACAACCTAAATTTTCAGCGTAAATGTCTCGTGGCAAGAACAGTATTTCGTCCCCAAGGTCGTTATCAATGAAATGAGAACCGCAAGTAACAAGCTCACGGCCAAAAACTAAGAAAGAGGGTGTATAACCTGTAGCCTCGTTAACAGAGTTATTGATTGCAAACTGCACCTTAGGTATATACAGGTCCCATGATCTATGATCGTCATCAACAAAGGTAGAAATACAGGTGATGATGGTTCTGTTGTACCTTTCAACTAGATTTACCTGAGGGGTATATTTAGGTGTGTAATGTACATTTGGTATATTATATTGCTTAAACAGAGCCTCTGCTACCTTGCCGGTAAACTGCGTGCCATTATCCATAAGTACAGTTTGAGGTATGCCATGGACTAGAAAAACGGATTCTTCTAATATTTTTGTTATTATTTCCGAAGTGGCCTTTCTTATAGGATAAATTAAGCAAAATTTTGAAAAACAACAAGTATCGACCAAAATATAATTGTTTTGTTTCTTAGAAGTAGGTAGAGGTCCCATAAGATCGATAGATATCATCTGAAATGGTCTTGAACAATGCTTTGGACGACCCAATACTCCAAGAACTTGATGGTTTTGGGACTTATACGCTAAACATTTATCACAAGTACCAACAAATTTAACGACGTCCCGGTACATACCAGGCCAATAATAACGTAATGCCAGACGTCGGTATGTTTTAAAAATGCCCATATGCCCGGCCGTAGGTTCAGAGTGATTTTCTTTTATAATAGTTTCATGAAATTCGGTAGGAACGACCTCTTTCCATGAAAACTCGGCAGCCAGCTCAGACTTGCTCTTACATAACCTAAACAAAGTCTCATTTTTTACAATAAAATTTGGAAATTTGGATTGGTCATTCAAACAGCCATTATAAACTTTTTTGTACCAACAGTCTTTAGTGTCCAGATGCGACCTGGAAGTACTGATGGAACTAACTGGTAAAATTCTAGACAGAGCATCAGGTATGACATTATCGACGCCTCGACGGTGCTTAATGACGAAGTTAAAAGCGGATAAGCGTACACCCCATCGTGCTAGTCGGCCTGTAGGGTTACTAAGGGACAAGAACCATTTAAGAGCACTATGATCAGTAAAAACTGTAAAAGGTTGACCGTTTTCTATATAACAACGCCAGTGTTCAAGAGCGGTAAGGACGGCTAAAGTTTCGCGTTCGGTTATGCTATAATTTTTCTCAGCTGCAGTTAATGACTTACTCATGTATGCATCTGGGTGTTCCTTGCCATCTATGGACTGAGTAAGCATTGCGCCAACGCCATAACTACTAGCATCGGTATGCACTTCAAATGGCTTAGTATAGTCTGGACATGACAGAACTGGCGCTGAAATTAAGCATTCTTTAAGTTTTTGGAATGCAGAGTCGGCTTCAGGAGTCCATTTAAAAGGAGGACTGCCCTTCTTGCATGAAGTTAATTTATTTAAGGGCCCAGCAATGGTACTGAAATTTGGAACAAAACGTCTGTACCACGTCGCCGTTCCAAGAAAACGTTTGAGGTCTTTACGACAAGTAGGTGTAGGATAATTAAGTATGGCCTCAACCTTGGCCGGATCAGTACGTAAACCAGACTCATCGACCACATAACCTAGGTATTTTAGTTGAGAACTAAAAAAATTACATTTGTCAAGGTTAATGGTTAAGTTTGCTTGTTTCAATTTATCTAGGACACGCAAAAGAAGTGTCACGTGACTATTGAAATCTTTAGAAATGATTATAATGTCATCTAAATATGCAAATACCTTGAGATCAAACTCCGAAAAGAGCAGGTCAACCAGTCGCTGCTGAGTAGCTGGTGCATTAGTAAGGCCAAAAGCAGTACGTTTGAAACGAAATGTACCCCTGCCAGGAACATAAAAAGCTGTTTTGTCACGATCTTCTGAAGCGATCGGAATTTGCCAAAAAGCTTTGGATAAATCGATGCTAGATAGGTAGCGAGCGAGCATCTCGAAGGCTGTCTAGGATCTCAGAGATATACGGGAGATTATAGGCATCACGTTTGGTAACAGAATTTAACTTACGGCTATCAAGACAAAACCGCGGTTGTCCGTTTTTCTTAGAAACGATCAGAACTGGAGATGACCAAGCACTCTCGCAAGGCTCGATAACGTCGAGTGAAAGCATCTCGTCGACTTGTTCCACTAAGATATGTTGTTTTTCAGGCGATAGGCGGTAGTATCTCTGGCGAATTGGTTCCGAGTCACCAGTATCAATCCGATGTGTGATGAGACCTGTGACACCTAGACCCTTGCGATTGAAGGAAATCTCCTCATATTGCATCTTGATATTGTCAGCAAGTTGTTTCTGTGACTGATCAAGATTCGCATAGCCTTGTATGCAAGATTCGCATAGCCTTGTATGAAGGAATGATTCGTTGTGTCTAAGGAACAATTGACAGGTTTTGCCATAGCAATGCTACCGACATACTTAGGGCATAGTTTATATTTACGCCAAAAATCTATGCCTAATATCAAGTTCTTTGTAATTTCCGGAATGATATATGCTTTTAAAATGTGAAATTGATTTTCAAAATGAACTGGCATATTTATATAACCCACACTTTTTATACTTTGACCTCCTGCCGCTGTTACCGTTATACAATCTGCTTTAATAAGGGGCAAGCCATTCCTTTCCAAAACTAAATGTGCATTATTGCCCAAGATTGTGATAGCAGAGCCAGAATCTAAAAGTCCCGAAACTGTAAGACCATTCGTCTGAACAGAAACGTAGGGTCTGTCATCGCCATCATGTTTATTACCGAGAACTGCGTAGAGGTTATACGATTCAAAAAATAATTTAATGGTATGAAACCAATTCCTCCAATCGTCGCTATCGAAGTTTTTATTATATACACAGTTCTCGGTAGTTAGTTTTTTTGGTTGGTACGATTCGTCTTACCACAGTCTGGGCAGTCTGGAGTTTTAACACCTTTACGGCCACACTTGAAACATACTAACTCATCTTTGTTAGCTGTACACTGCCTAAGATTATGCGTGTTATTGCGACAACGGGGGCAGTAACGCTGTTTAGTATTAGTAATTGAATTATTAATGGCATGTACATAGTTTGGAGAATTCGATGTATTATTATTTGTAGTATTATAGCTTTTATTTTGTCTATAATTATAGTTTTTACTCGATTGACCCTCGTAAGCGAATTCAGGTGCTAAGGTATTTGAGCCCGGCTTTGGTGGTTCAGTGAATTGAGAAAACCGTGCTTGTATACTCTCATAATTAAGACACAACGTTCGCAACTCAACGATAGATTTAACTTCGGGAGCAGAAGAAAGGGTATTAGCATAAATTGGGCGGATATTGTGTAGTATAATTTCCAATTTATCTTCCTCTGGAGTTTTTTTCGATAAGCGCGAAAAAAGTCCAGACATAATGGAAAGGTAGATTACTATATTTTCACTTTCTCCTTGTGTGCGAGACCTAATTTCAGAAAGCAGTCTGTAGTCAAAGTCAGACTGGTCGAAATCACGTTTCAGCGACAATACCAGTTCGTCCCAACTCGTTACGGAATCCCTAATACTCCTGTACCAATGCAATGCATCTCAACTAAATATTTCAGTAGCATTAGACAAAATTTTATTGAGTGAGATACTCTTTGAGTTGCAAAATTCCTCACAACGTTGAATGAACGCACGCACGCAAGACTTACCGTCATATTTTAATTTTATAAATTTATTGAGGGTACCTTCACAAGTAACGGCGACATTAACAGGTGTCGAAGCAACAGCGGGAGAAGAATCGTTATTCGCGATAGCCAAGGGGTCTATAGCGGAATCGTTAAGCGAGATAATTTTTGAAGCAGTCTTTTTGTAAAAGTTGACACATTGGTCATAACTGTCCTTTAATTTGTCATTGCATGCAATACGGTTCAGCCGATGATATAAATGATTGAGCAAATTTTGAGTACGTAGCAACGTATTCTTATCTAACGATGGAGATTCTAAAATGACGTTAGTTTTTTCTAAAACATCCACAACACCACTCAAATCGTCCGCTGGGTCGAAAGGGCTAGTAAGAATGTCCTCAGACGGAAACAATGGACCGCACTTAGCTATTTGTTTGCGTAGTTCCTGCACTGTGGCAGCAGGTGATTCTCCTCTAATAGCCACCTCATACTCTAGCTCTGCCTTTTGCAACGACAAAAATTTAACAGCAAATGCCATCATTAAATAAGTTTGAAGGTATTAGGAAGCGAAAAAAAAAAATTTTTTTTTTTTTTTTGGGTAAGTGTCGAACAATCTTAGTAGGTAAGTGAAAAAACAATAAGATCGAAAAACTTCTAGAAACAAAGCACTCCGTCTGTTACAATTTGTTATTTAAATTAATTAACGTCTTGGTTGTTTTTTCAACTGAATTGAGAAGAAAAGCATTGATAAAAAAAAAGCAACGAAAACAAAACAAAAGAAAACACAAAATCAACAAAATATTGCAACTAATGTGTAGGTACGTTTTACAAAAATTTCGAAATGAAGAAAAAAAAAATATGTTCACAAAATTTTTGTTGCTGACTGTACTAATTAAAAAAAAAAAATCACAGTAATGAACGTGAATAACATTAAAACATAAATTAATATAGGGAAAAAATCTTTCAGACACTTTTTAAATTGACTGATTTTACTATGGTCACTGCTGCATAAGAATTTTCGGTTTAAAACAATTACGTACACCTTAGTTACGATCAACCAAAATAAAATAAAACGTTTTACAACATAAAGAAAAGACACAACACACAACACCATTAAGCACTACTACCTCCATAGAAGCAAAAAGAAAATAAAATAAAGAAACTTTGAAAAAAAACCACGATATGGGCGCCAGTGTAGCGTTTGCGGGTTGATTATCTAAGAGAGATAAATAATACGCAGCACTATCTACATACAATTTAATAAGAAAGGTCGCAGGTACAAAAAGCCGTTTCTAATATATTTTCCTTCTTTAAAAAATGGAGGTAGGCGCTAAGTACTATCCTGGCCTGGCAGCAGAAGCGGTCTCGTAGACGTGGAAGGCTGAGGACTAGGCACCAGCAGGATGACGTCCCGCAGAGTTGACGATGATCTTATGATGTCGGTTCTTCCGATGAAGGTCCCAGGTGGTTGAACCGGGACTTTGGACCCTGGAATTTTCCAATCGTCGTATAAGTTCCTTTGTCTCCTAGCTTATCCTTGTCTGATTGTGACCGCAACAGCGTAAGCGTAGGGCAGAGGATGTACTACGGCGCTTAAGGCGAATGTGTGCTTGTCACAATCAGAACCGGAGCTCTAGAGTTTTTTTTATTTATAAATTTGTTACGGTAAAAACATTTAAAGCAGGTAAGCGCTAAAGAAATAACAAAATAATAAGTACTTAACTAAAAACACCAACAGAAATTATAGGAAGGGTGATGATATTTTGTCATGTGATGGCCGTAACCAGCATGATTAAGCAAAAAGTAATTGTCAACACTTACCCAATACGGGGTTAACACTGAAGCTAGATTTATTTTTAATGAACACACTCGTAGTGGTTATGATTCAACTATTTTTCTTATAAGAGTACACGTAAAATGACACGCTAAGTATGTAGGAATGATACTATGGAGCGAGTGTACGTGTAAACAGCTGAGATATCCGATCGTCAATGTCCGTCCGGTGCGTTGATAAAAGCCCGAGTGGTGTTGGAACTTAATCATTCTTTTTTTTTATATATGTGTGACTACCGCCACACGAGAAGTTATCGAGTCGAAACGTAGTGCAATGACTAGTCGATTTTTCAATATCTTTACGTTAAATGTATATATATAGTTATATATTAGGTTTAATTTATCCTATTATGATATTATTATCGCCTACAATATGTTTGTAATCTGATCGTCATTTATTTTAAATTATTAGGTTGTAAGATTTTTGTTGATCTGTGCATGTTTTTACCGCAGTTTGCTATGGTGATTTAGTTACGAACGTTGATCGTTACTATTCAACGTTACAACCTCATGAACCGTGATAGCTAGACCGTTGAAATTTTCATAGATTATGTATTTCTTTTGCCGCTATAACAACAAATACTAAAAACATAGTAAAATCAATATTTAAGTGGGGCTCCCATACAACAAACGTGATTTTTTTTTGCCGTTTTTTACGATAATGGTACGGAACCCTTCGTGCGCGAGTACGACTCGCACTTGACCGGTTTTTTTTTTCATTCTTAGCTCAGAGCGCTGTTATTTATCTATTCCTACTTATGCGTAAATAGGCATATGTAATACTTGCATTCATTATTTATTATAACAACACATGTTTGAGGTTTCTTAAAGGAATACCTACATAAATAAGACAAAAGAACGCGCGCGCCGTTCGCGTAGGGATGGACAAATGAAATAAATATATCGATATTTATCGTATCGATATTTTTATACAGTATCGATAATTATCGAGTGAAAAATAGCGTTTTTCGATATATCGATATTTTTTGCCCATGCCTAAATTGCCTAATGTACGTTCAAAATAAAAAATGATATCAATTAGTCTCATCATTATTTAGCCCTGCATGGAAACAAAAAAGTAAAAACTAAAACAAAAAATATAAAAATATTAAACAAGAAACCAAAGTTGCGTTAAAAAAAATCGAAATTGATACGATTTTGATACTCTAAAAAAAATATCGAATATCGATATATCGCGAATAAAAATATTGACGATATAAATATCGATATTTATATGGAAAAATATCGATATTTCGATATATCGATATTTTTTGCCCAAGCCTACGTTCGCGTCGGCCGGCTTTCGAGTCGATAGGATGATTAGGTAGCGATATCTATCTGCTCACACACACACACACGGCTACGCACGGCGCGCCGCGTGTGCTTGCAAACCGAGATAGCAATACTCCGAATGAATTTTTCACTCGGCTCGAATTGCATTTGCGAGCTTTGTTCGCCGCGCCCTTAAGGACCGGTTTCCCATTCGCCTTCAGGAGTTCGCCCGTGATTCCGTCATCACCCGGCGCCTTGTTGTTCTTAAGCTGTTTCAGAGCCATCCTAATCTCATACAGGCTGACGTCCGGAATGTCTTCGGTATAGTCTCGGGTCAATCTAGCCGACAACCTGCCTTGAGCAAAATGATTAATTATTGTCTTCTCTGTATGCAGGGCCAGATTTTATCTATTAGAGTTTAGCCAACTACAAAAAGTTAAAGGAGGCCCGAGACGAGCATTGCCTATGGTCCCCGACATGATTAATCTGACCCTGTTTGTATGAAAAGATGCCTTTGTCCGGCAGTGGGAGAACCAGACTGGTATTATAGTAGTATTCATAATCAGCCGCACACGTGTGATTTGCGTTACTTATACATCAGGCGCAGTTTGACGTAGAATAAAATAAAGTACCTAGATAGTAGGTTTGTCCTGCTGGAGATAGAAATCCGCAGAAAATAACAATGCTGGCCCATTCAAGCTGTCATAACCAGTCTACTATTGTGTTAGTTCAGGGGCGGATCCAAGATTCATTTCTGGGGGGGCAAAGGGGACTCTCTCTTGACTTGATTCAATTATAGTGCCGGATTGAGCCAGCGGGGGCGGTGGTTTTCCGTTTTTCTATATATGTACGAACCAATAATGCTCATACACCAAAAGTACGCCTATTAAAGTACTGCAAAATATTAAATAAATCAGTCGTAACTACAACAACGACATACGCTAATTTGCATGTTGACGTAACTCAACATTACCTAAGTGCGGCTCAGGAAATGTAGGCAATGGGAGTCAGTTGGCAATGGTGATCACCTCAAAATAACAAAAACCGAACGCAACCAAACGATGCTAACATAACTACACGCTAGCATTACGTCATTCCCGTGCGCGGCCGTTGATTGGCTCAGTTCGCGCGACGCGTCGGAGAGTAACAGGTGTGTGAAGGTTTCGCGCCATTTTCATCTAATTTTTCGAGTTGATAAATCCGAAGGTAAATCACAAAATACCAAATATTTATTACTGTACTTGTAATGTGTAATAGTCGTAGCATTTTAGTGTGCAATTCAACAGCTTTATTGTTATTATAACCTATAATTTCTCCTCAGGATTTTTTTTTCCGTCAGTTTGCCCATGTAGGTAATCGGAGTCAGGTGATCCCAATTACCTACATACTGATCCCCATTGCCCACACAACCTAATCTCGGTAAAACACGACGAAATAACGAAATATGGTACCGGTGCACTTCTTGTGGGCTATGGGCTCATGCCGACTGTTCTGGATGGGACTCTGCGTACAATTATGTGTGCGATATGTGTTGATCACCATTGTCCACATGCTGATCACCATTGCCAACCGATGTTGACAATCGTGATCAAACTTATTTTTTTTTTATTTTTTTATTGAACCAAAGTTTATAAACCAAAGTGATTAAAGTTGATCTCAATTGATAGTTAAGAAAGTAAAGTTTATAATAAGAACACAGCAATAAATAGTTGATACATAGATTTGCTTTTTTTTTCATTCTCGCTTAAGTGATCCCCATTACCTACATTTCCCTAGCAGCAACCTTAAATCTGTGTCCTTAATAAATATTTGGAACATAACAGTGGTTTGGTGTTAAACAACTTGTACAACTACCGGGGAATCATCGTAACTCCTCATCAAGCAAAAAAAAAAGAATATAATATTGGTAAAAAGAACAAAAAAAAAATGGAAAAAAGTATATATATATATATTAATTGAGAGATTTAAATTAGAAAGGAATTGTTTAGTTGTGTATTATTATGTTTGTTTATATATTCTTCTTTTCTCGCATCCCTCACAAGCTGAGGTTTAGGTTAACGACGGCAGCGAAGGCGTACCGTGTCGTTCGTACCCATGAGCGGTACGCGCTAGTGGCCGCCTCAGAATGGGGAAAAACGCACAAAGGGGACAGGACGAGATTAGTAAAGGAGTCAAGAAGCGACTGCGGTGATAGCGCGCCTACTTGGCGGGCTATGTCCGCAGCCGTCTCCTTGAGATTCGGCCAATATGACAAGATGTCGGTGGGGCCATGGGTGGTTGGTGGGATGTCCTCATCAAGCAGAGTGCTTAGCGTGGTATATCCCAGTTACGTTAGCAAATCGGTGCTGCTGGCCTCCCACAAGCGGGGGAGGCCAGCAGCACTCACCAGTAGCATTGAGACGTTGCACATAACGTAAAGGAGGGTGAGCTACACTAAGTGTCTGCCACTAACGAACCAACGGAGATCAAGTCTACTGCTACAAACTTCATATCAAGCAAGGATCGGCGAGGATAACGTCCACGGCGGTTTCTTCAGCGGAGATTACGTCTACTGCTACAAACAAGATATAATCAGCGGGGTTAACGTCTACTGCGATTACTTCGAAACCTGTGAGAGTCTACACTACTCACGCACCTACCACTAGCAGTCACAAGGCATAAACAATGTCCACAGAAGCCTACAACGAATTTGCTGTTCTTATAACTAAGCAGCAAAACAGCTACGAGAATATCAAAACTATCCAGGCTAACCACAAAAAGGATGCTGTGAGTAGAAAAACCACAGTATACCTTAACAAGCGCATCGAATCTTTACAATCCTTATGGGATGAATTTCGACCCAACCACGATGTCTTAAAGAACTATGAGACTGCCCAAAGAGACCATGACTACTTCAAAAAGGACATTTTCATCATAACAAAAAGCATGTTTGAAGAAACAATGCTATATATACTCATTGAGTCAACTACGAAACAAGTTTATAAACGAACCTGGAGCTTCGGGGATGCTACAACCAAAAATATCAGAAACGCCCGGAACACCGCAATTTGATACAACTGGAGTACACCAACAAATGGAAGATGAAACGGACAAGTATCTATCGACCCTGTTACGTAATCAAATGTGTAACTTCAACGCATTGAAGCGAGCGGTCTCCAAAGTCAACATGAGCAGCATGTACGAGAAGTGGCAACTGCAAGATCAACTGAACATTTTACGTTCAAAATAGGCAGCAATAGACAAGATTCACTGGGAACTGAGTTACCTACTGCAAGGCAACGATAAAGACTATGAAGCCAAATATGACCACTGGGAGAAAGTCTACGACGACCTAAAGGAAGATTTGAACAGAAAAATCTTTGAGACATCCCATTACGAAAAAACAACACCGCGTATGGAATTGCCGGAGTTCAACGGAACGGTTCTGGAATGGCGACCGCGAACCGGAAGACGATACGTTGGAAGGCCTCCCACTAGGTGGACTGATGACCTGGTTAAGGTTGCGGGAAGGCGCTGGATGCGAGACGCACGGGATCGGTCAATGTGGCGACGCCTGGGGGAGGCCTATGTCCAGCAGTGGACGTCTTTCGGCTGAAATGATGATGATGATGAACGGAACTTACAACAATTGGATCTCTTTTAGAGATTTATTCTATGAGATGATTCACAACAATCCAACGCTGAACAAAACGCAGAAAATGCAGTTCCTAAAGTCAAAATTGAAGGGTGAAGCGGAAAGGAAAAGGACCTTCCTGTGAGCGCGGCGAATTATGATTCATGCCTGGATATTATATCCAGCATCGCTACGATAACAAGCGACTACTCTTCACTTCATACACAGAAACACTTCTCAATCAACCATTTATCGAAAAACCAACCTCGACCAACTTGAAGAAGCTGTACGACACGACGAAAAAGTGTTTAAATGGCCTAGAGAACATAGGCATTAATGCTCCACTATGGGGTCCCGTTCTCGTGTCCTATTATCTTCCAAACTGGATGACGTCATTCACGGTGAACAAAACTATGAAGCATTCAAGAGAGCTTCCAGATTTAGAAGAGTTTATGGAGTTCCTAGAATTGCAGTTCATGACGTTGGAAACATCCCGTACAAAAAGGAACGGAGGAAAACAAGGTTATTAAACGAATAATAACCAGCATAAAAGTTTTAACAATAACGAGTCAACAAATATTAAAGACTCAGAAAAGTGGACAAAAACCTTCCATGCATCGCTGAATAAATGTCCACTTTACAAAAACGAACACGTGCTGTGGCAATGTCCAACATTCTTGAACATGGATGTCGCAACGCGAAACCAAACAACAAGTAACTTGAACTTGTGCAAAAATAGCTTGCATAGTCACGGCGAAAATAAATGCAAGTCAACGAAAAAATGCCGCACGTGTAACTTCAAGCATAACTCCCTTCTTCATGATGATAATCTGAAAGGGCTACGATCGAAGCCGACCACACCAACGGTGGCTGAGCGGACATCTAACCATATTAACGGTGAACAAGAGATATTACTCTTAACCACTCTTCAACTAAGGGTCAAAAACAAAGAAGGAGATTACGTCTTTCTTCGGGCGTTACTGGATCAAGGCTCTCAAGTATCCTTCATTACAGAAAATGCTGCTCAGCGGTTGAACTTACCCCGAAACAAAATTAACGCTGCTGTCACTGGGGTTGATACTATAATGGGCAGGATTAAAGGGATGGTAAAATTGGAATTTAAATCTATCCACTCGGATTATACATTCCAAACCGAAGCTTTAGTAATGAGTAAACTCGTAAATAATCTGCCTAACTCAACGATTAACACAGCGAGCTGGACGCTCCTTCATAATATCAACTTGGCCGATCCAGCCTACCACATCTCTGGACCCATCGATCTACTGCTTGGAGCTGATGTTTACTATGATGTGATCTTAGGAGGAATAATCAAGCAAAATAATAACTCGCCAGTAGCGCAACAAACAAAGTTGGGCTGGATAATGTGCTGCGCGACAAAGCAGTTTAACTGTCTAGTTACTCTAACAGAGCTATACAACCTAACAAAAGTTTGGGAGGTAGAAGACATTCCTTCAGAAACTGAACCTACATAGGAAAACGAATACTGTAAAAATATTACACAGAAACAACAAAGAGATTAAGCGACGGGCATTATGTGGTGAAGATGCCGATGAAAGCTAACTACGAGTAAAACATTTGAAACTCAAAACCTCAAGCCATAGCACAATTTCTTCATTTAGAAAAGAAAATGAGGAAACAAGATCACTTCGCTAAACTATACAAAGACTTCATCCTAGAATACATCGTATTAGGTGACATGAAACCAGTGACAGAATCCGAAAATCAAGTACAAGCCTTTCTACCGCACCACGGCATGTTAAGGGAGAGCTCAACAACAATCAAACTAAGAGCTGTTTTTAACGCATCTATGAAAACAGACTCCGGGTACAGCATAAACGATTTGATGGAAAAAGGGCCAAATCTTTAAAAATAAATTTTATCTCTGATCATAAAATGGCGGAGCTATAAATATGTTCTAACGGCGGATTTTGAGGAAATGCACCGTCAAATCCTTATTCATCAAGATCAACAATGTCTTCAAAAAAATATTTGGAGAGACTCCAAACCACATCGAGAGATGCAGCTGTGTACCCTAACTTACGGAACCAAAATCGCTCCATTCATAACGATGCGCACTCTCCAACAGCTGGCCAAAGATGAATGAAACGCTTTTCCTCTGACCCAAAAGGCGCTACTGAACGATATTTATATGGATGACGCCATCACGGGTCACCATACCATAGCAAAAACAAAGCTACTTCAAAAAGAACTAAGCGAACTCCTGAAGAAAGGTGGTTTTGTTTTACGGAATGGTCTAACGAGCCATCTATTCTCAAAGAACTACAGACGAAGGAGAAAAGCAACAATAACGAATTTAACTTCAAGCAACAAGAGTTCAGCAAAACACTCGGACTCGCTTGGAATGACGCAAGCGATACGTTCCATTTCATTAGCGAAGCGCCTAACAACAACAAAAAAGCACCATACACTAAACGCAAGCTATTGTCAGAAATAAGCAAGATTTGCTTGGTTGGCTGGCACTAATTTGGTTGGGGGTTGAGTGACTACTATCAAAACATTGGCTGGGACGAAAATGTACCAGATTCCATAGAAAAAGAATGGATACAAATTAAAACCGATCTTCCAAACATAAATAACATAAATCAATGCTTGTATTGTGGACCCATGATGTTGGAGGATCTGACTGGATCACTTATAAAATTCAGATGTCGACCAATAGGTATATGTGCAGATATCGAGAAGGCATTCTTACAGATTTCACTCAATAAACTGGATCAAGATGTAACTCGATTCCTATGGATAAAGGATACAAAGAAACCCGCTACAGAAGATAATCTACTTCACTTAAGATTTACAAAAGTTCCATTTGGCGTTATATCAAGCCCATTTTTGCTTAATGCAGCAATCTGATTACACTTACAAAGCTCAGATAATGAACAAGTTAAGAAATTAACTAAAGACATATACGTGGATAATGTCGTCACTGGAACAAAAACAGTGAAGGAAGCACTTCAACTGTATAAGAATTCTAAAGAGATATTTAACCTACTATCCATGAATCTTAGAGATTAGAGTTCCAACACTGAAGAATTTATAAAACAAGTGGGTACCTGAATCTTTTTTTTTTTTTTTTAAGGGCTTTGTCGCTTAGCGACCATATCACCCAAAATATAAAGATACAAAAAAAATACTGACTACCTTAAAACTAACTCATACAGTTGCTTGAAAGAAACAAAAGAAAAATATTTATTTGTGACCCGCACAGGAGACACGAGATAAGCAACACAAACAATAATAAAAAAATTAAATAAATAGCCCCGTGCGAGACCAAAAAGGCTCCTATCTCAGCATGTGCAACGATATTAAAAAGAAAATAACGCTGCGCTGATATTCTGATAGGGCCCAATATAATAGTAATCTTTGCGTGCAACTAGATTTGGTCTACTGAGCAGTGCGGCTGCAACTAGTTTTGTCTTTGACTTGTACTTTGACAGAGGGGGACGCCTGCTTATGGCTACTCCCCTCTGGTCCGTGTTGCTCTATGTCATATTCCACACTTAATGGCACAAGTGGGCCTTTCAAATAAAAAAAGAATTTTGTTGATACCTCCCACATAGCTTATTTTATTTCATTTCAACACCTACCTTATTGAAAAACCCATCCAGGCGACTGAGGCGACTGAAGTAACTGCTTGTGAACCTAGCATAATAATTTATTCATACTTTCCTCTCTGTTTTTGACAACTGGCAGCATTGCTATAAAAATAGTGGGGAATTTGTTGAACGGTTGAACCGGTTGAATATTATTATTTACAAACGTCAATTATTTCTGCAATTCTGCTTGATATGCTGAATAATCCAGAATCATATTTAGATATTGCTTAATAAAGAGTCTTGTGCCATCGTAAATAGATATCATTACCGTGCTTGTGCTAAGCCCAGGCCCAGATTAGTAAATCTTTAATTGTTAACATATACCTGCAAAGTGCTTCAGAAAGTTTTCAATCAAACTTACATCAACCTGTTAATCAAAAATTCAAAATCATAGATTAAAATGTTGCTGCAGCTACCATCAACATATAGGCAGTACAAGCGAATTCCTTTAGACTGCGTCTACAAAGCATTGCGCAATAAGGACTTGGCAGACTGTGTGGAAACAGCTTACAGAGTCCTCAAACAGACCAATAACTTTAGGAAATTTTATCATAAAGAAAAATCCGCAACGGAAGCTCTTATGCATGGTATTGAAGGTACAGAAGCCTTCTGCCATGGTGCATATCAGAAAGCGTTGATGAAATACAATATGGCTTTGATGTGTGCACCACCAAACTCTGAAGCTATGAGGTTATCTTACTATAACAGAGCAGAGCTGTTGCTGAAGACCAAGCAGTTCCATGCTTGTGTGAAGGACGTGGAGACCTGCCTCTCACTGAACTGCCCTGGCAACATGGTCCACAAACTACGGGAGATGAAAGAAGAAGCCTCTAGAAATATGTGGAAGGAACAGTTGGCACACCAGCACGTACAGTAAGTTTAAGTCAGTCTTTCCTCTTAAATCTACATAGGTACTTAATATGGAAGATTGGAACACTGTACCTATTGACTGTAGATACCTACTTATTATTATATGATTTTTCTTCTCTAAAACTATAAGGTTGCACACTATGAAACTTTGTGAATGTGTTCTAATGGAAAAGTAAAAAAAAAGTATGAAGCTCCTAGCAACCAGTAGCAGTTGACCTGGACAAGTTTAGACTAAATCTATGCTTAAATCACATTAACTAGGTGCATCAATGTCATGCAATAGGGGGTTTTCAAACAAATCATAGTGCACTTAGAAGGCTAGCTAATAAAGTTTATATATTGTGATTAAATTTCTTATGAAATTCCAAAATAAATTTGAATGGCCTTTAAGGTTGTTGCCTGTTGTATAATATTCTGAATTGGCTGCAAGACCCTGCGAAGTAGCTATTTTTTGTGTCAATATTGAAAGTGAAGATAGATTTGTATAACTGTCTCTTTCACTCGCTTATGTTTGTCGCATCATTCTATCTCACTCTATGCAGTAATACTGTTTCCTGCGCAATGGTTGACAGAGCCAACTTCAGAGACACAAAGATCAGCTGTGAATATTATAGTGTTGTATGATACCTATGCCGTAATTTTCTTAACTAAATGTGTCCCTAGTTTCACCCACCCATGCTTTTACTTCATTTTTGCTTGATGTTCGATCTTTTTGCTCAGTTTTAAGGGTTGAAGTATGACGCTATAAATTATAAATAACCTTACTCAAGAATTGGGATAACAAATTAAAAAGTATTTTAAATCATTAATTAGCAGGTTTAAATAAACAAACACTTCAGTTTCAATATATCAATTAAACTAAAAAGGAGAAGGTTATGTGAAGAAATATATGTACAAATGTGCAGAATACAAATAATGAGATATATTCGAGTATAAATTGATATTTATCTACATCTACGAAAATTAAATTAAATATACTATTTACATTAATTTAAAATTCCTATTTCAGCAGAAGCAATCCATTTACTGAAGAATTTTTTACACTCAAAGGAAACCGCAACGCGGACATACCGTGTGCCACTTCACATGTAGAGGTCACCATGGAGTCAGGACAGCCTAAAGTAGTTGCCGCAAGAGATATACCCACTGGAACTGTAGTAGCAGTCGAGACAGCATTTGTAGGAGCTACTAACCTCATGAACCATGTTACTTCATGCCACTTTTGTCATAAGATGGACTTAAATTTGATGCCTTGTGAAGGATGCTGTTCAGCTATGTTTTGTGACAAACAATGCAAAGATAAAGCTATGCAAGAGGGACATAATATTGAATGTAAAATCATAGGGAATATATATTGTGATATTAAACTACCCGTTAAAGCTACTATAAAAATTCGTCAACTGTGTAGCTCTTGGGATGAGTTTATCAAAGCATCTAATGAGTTGGGTGTTGAACGAATGGAAAACAGTACTTTTGCTGAGATTTTTGGTTCCCAAAAATTTTCTATACTGAATTCATATTATGACACACATTTCATATATGGAGCAATGTTTAACAGATGTTTGTTTTTGACAAATATAATACATTATTTGGATACACATACATCATTCCTACCAGACTCTCCTGAAGAGAAGAGTGCAGCAATTCGCGCAGTGGGCAGGGTAATGATGCACCTGTCGCTGCACTGTAATCCAGTACAGCTGCAGCATTGCACCTCATTGTGCACTGAAGGTAGCACGACGGTTCTCTATCACTCTAATAAGGGATATTTTCCGTTCCTCGGTAACCTGCACAATTCCTGTCTGCCGAATTCCTATGTGGCTGGGCTACGGAACAGCGCAGCGCTGATAACCACAACACCAGTGAAAAAAGGAGCTGAAATAACCTTTTCTTACATGTAAGTACATAATTTATTCATGTTCCAACACTCAGAGCCAGGTGACTCCTAGAGGTGCACTTAAATTATTCGCTTTATGTCATGCATGGGACCTAGTGGACAGATGACCTAAATCACTTAGCTATTGTTTTATTATATTTAACCCACAAATAATATCATATTATTTGGTGTTCAACCACAAAAGTGAACTTTTGTATCAATTGTATGTAGCTCAAATAATCTGAAATAATGCATAACTATGTATATTTTTTGTTTCAGAGGCTATTGGTTGGAGGTAATTCCTACGGAAATGACCAACAATTCCAAGCGAGCTAAAAACATGTTCATTTATTATAGAACTGTTTGCAAGGACTGTATCGTCTGTGGTGGGCGCGCTGACAACATGTTGCTTAACTCGCACCTTAACAGCACACAAGAGAAAGTATATGGCAAATTTATGACATACTTAAATTCAACTCAAAATTTCCCTGAAGATATAAAAAATGATTATAATGAAACCTGTAAAATCTTGTTGGCCCTTAGTGACGTACCTTGTTCCAAGGAATATTTTAGAGCTTTTATATCATTTGTACAATGTCTTATGCATTGTGTACAGTTCAAGTTTCCCAATGTGGGTATGACTCGGTATGATTGAAAAATACCCGACCCTTATATGATAATACGATATTGACCTTCTTAATTGGACGTATTAAACCTAAGCTGTTGTCCGTACAGTCGCGTGGGTGTAGTGTAGGTACTTGGCAGGTAAAATTAAGTCATACCAACAAACTTTTGCACAACTATAAGCTCTCTCTCTGCCCATGCACATCGATCATTCGTTTCCTGCTGGAACAACGTTACCCCAGCAGGAATCGGTTTTTTCCGTTTTTTTTTAAATCGACGACACGCATTTGCACTTATTTTTTATATGGCGCACATTCACAGCAGATTAGGTACGCACTAATTATACGTTCCACTCATATCACTCTAGGAGTCACTTTCTTGTTGGGGTAACGTACACGCCGCACAGTGGCAAATTTCGAGGAATTATCGGTACGAAAATCATAATTCTCAAGTTGAGGGTAGATTAAAAAAAATACCTACTTTAATCTTTTTAGTACTATCTACTACACAATACATATTGACAAAAAAGTCATTAAGCGTATTAACTTAAAAAGTCGTAAAGTGTATTAACTTTATGTGTTAAGTTATGGTAGTTACGTCAAAGTTATCAGTTGAGTTAAGTTAACTCACTTTATTTTTATTGTGATTTCTGCGTTAAGTTAGTTACACTGTGCTGAATAGATATCGATTTGTAGGATTTGAAAAAAATGGTGCATATTAAAGAAGGTATGTACAATCATATCGTGTAATGTTTTTGATAAAATTTTCAAAGTTGTTTTGTAAAATAATTATTTAGTTCGCGATTTGTTAAATTAGTGGCCGCTCCCTGAAAATAAAAATAAAATGTTCAGGGAGCTGTAGTATGCTGCGAAAAATCAAATCTAAAAAAAGGTTGACTCCAGCTGTTATCACTAAAAAATTTATGTGCTAACATGTTTCTTGAAATGTCTACGCTTCGAAAGGTAAAAATTTAGTTGAAACGTCATAATAAATAATTATTTAACAAAACAACTTTGAAAATAATCAATAAAAATACACGATATGATTATAAATACCTTCATTATTATGCACATTTTTTTCAAAGCCTAAATTGTTAACTATTTAGCACAATGTAAAAATCTTTAAGCAGAAATCACTATAAAAATTTAGATAATTAACTTATTCGCTCAACTGATAACTTGGACGTAACATAACACACAAAGTATTGGTTTAATGACTTTTTTGTGAATATGTATTGTGTAGTAGATAGTGTGTGAGTATCTGGCAGGCCCCTACGAGATTTATCAACAGGTTAGGTTAGATATATAGATCTCCTGAAGAATAGCTCGCAGAAAGTCGAAATCTTGGATTTGTAAGGTACATAATAGTATCAAGCTCCTAACACTATTGTATGGTATGAAAGATAAGTATTTTTAAAAGGGCCCGCTGGCTGGACGTTTGTTTAAATAACGAATATCTTCGTCGAAATTTTGGATTTGTAAGATACGTAATAGTATCAAGCTCCTAACACTATTATATGGTATAAATAATGATTAATTTAAAAAGGGGCCCGCTGGCTGGACTTTTAATTAAATAACAAATATCTTCTGAATTATAGCTCACAGAAAGTCGAAATTTTGTATTTGGAAGGTACATAATAGTATCAAGCTCCTAACTCAATTGTATGACATAAAAGAGTACTATTTTAAAAAGGGCCCGCTGGCTGGACGTTTGTTTAAATAACGAATATCTTCTGAAGTATGGCTCACAGAAAGTCGAATTTTTTGATTTGTAAGGTACATAATATTGTCTAACTCCGAGCACTATTGGGCGTTTTGAAATTATAATAATAATAAAAATAATCATAAGGGGCCCGCTAGCCAGACGCTTCATAAAAATGTCATTCAATCAAATACTGTCGAGGTACAAAATAAATCTCTTTTATTTTCATATGGTACAAAATAATGTCTTTATGAAAAGTTATCACCTGTTGATAAATCTCGTTGGGACCTGCCAGATAGACTCACACGTAGATAGTACTAAACAGATTAAAGTAATTTTTTGAACCTACCCTCAACTTGAGAATTATGATTTTCGTATCGCTAATTCCTCGAAATTGGCCACTGTGCGCCGGACGGGTGCAGTCACTGCCTGCCATTGTAAACAGCCCAATTAGGAACGGCAGCTTGTACGGAAATTGTTTATACCTTTGTTGTTTGCTATCTTGGTTTCCTATCATTTTCTTTGCTTCTTAAATTCTTTCTATAGTCTATAATTAGCTGTAAGAAGGATTTTAATTGTTGGGTACAGTTCGCGTCACCTTAGATTACAAACAAGCTATCGAAATCCATCGCATAGGCACATCGCAGCCATACTCCAACCGATAAGCTTAACTTAGCTGAGTACCTGGCGCAAAGACGCCACTCTGACATTTGACTCTCGCTAAAGGCGCGGGAGGCGAACCCGGGGTTCCGCGCGAGTGCAGGTGAGGGGCGCATTCCAGCGAGGTGCACTGTTAAGTTGATCGTGTTGTACATTTGCCGCATGGCATGGCTCGCTGCTGTTTTAGGCGCAGGCCACATAGAAATGGCGTCGGGCACGGACATGGCACGGGCGGCTTCCTATTCCATTTAAATTTCATACAAAATGCATGGCAATAAAGTGCATTTTAGGACACACGGTATGTCGTTGATCGGACCTGGTTATGACGCGCCATTTCGGCACCCGCGCCTTATCAAACCGCCTTATTTATTGCCATGCATTTTGTATGAAATTTGAATGGAATAGGAAGCCGCCTGGCCATGTCCGCGCCCGACTCCATTTCTGTGTGGCCTGCGCCTTAGTATGACATTAAAATATAAATAGGACATCGGATATCTATTTCGAGGCAAGCTTACATGACGCGAATTAAATTATTCGTAACTTTTCTACTACTTTAATTGTGAGTTATCTACTCAGTGTTGCTTAAAAAGAAGTCTACAGGGACTACTGCCCGATTTCAACATATTTTTTTATTGTGGGTGGTGGTATTGTGTTGGGTTCTATACCTTTATTGGCATGTACTACACCATCAACTTTATAACTGTGCACCTGGCGCTGTAACGTCACTCTGACGTAGGTCTCTCGCTATTGGAGCACCATGCGAACGTGAGTCGCCGTGGTGGGTAGGCGGGATTGGGTTCGCATTCCAGCGAGGTGCACAGTTATCTTGACCGTGTAGTACCTCTAACTTAAGTTAAATAGAAAAATGCTAGTACTTACTATTAATGTTTTTAGACTGATATATGATTTGATTTAGAAACTAGTCGGGCACAGCCGACAAAAATATTGTTTCCAGAAAGTGCCGTTAAAACTATAAACCTACCTACTATAAAAACTTGTGCTAGTTTGTAATACTTTATTATAGGTACCTACTTTTCTTATCTTTTCTTATTAGGTACTTTACTTTTATGGTCTATGATGCTTATATTCTTAGAATAATAACGCTTATATTATAGGTACAGTTAACCACATGTCTATGTAACCAATTTGGCTTACATAAAGCCTTTATTTTGTAGCAATATAGGTAGTACATTTCGTGTCGAGCAAAAAAGTCGAGAATTTAACACGAGCGATGTACCGAATGCGAGTGTTAAAATAAAGCCTTTTTATGTGAGACACGAACGATTCTTTTTCCACTACCTGATGAGGTTACCTAATTAAATGTAAAGAAGTTCCAACAACAATTTATTAGAAACGTTCAGACTAAAAACCACAGACTATATACACACAATCAATGCGCGCTTTTTCAAGAGGTAACAGGTTCAGTATCATTCTGCCAGTTACATAATGATCCATATAAAAGTCATTTCGTAACTGTTATTAAGTATGTAATTTTGTTTTTTTTTTATAATCTTGTGTCTAAATGTTCATATTTCGAAACAAATTTCTGAGGCAATGTGTTACATACTAGACAAGGTAGTAGAAAATGGGCGTTTTTGTAGTTCAATGTTTACTTATTATTACGTATGCTGTATTAGATAAGTGATTTTAAGTTTATTAAAGTTTATTATTCAAACGTGATCTTACTGAATACCTGCCAGCAGTGGTGCACCCACTTGGGCTGAGAGGGCTGAAACCTAGGGGGTTTGGCTGAAACCCAGTCCAAAAAATAATGCATATTTTTACTGGCTTGCTTGAGCAAAAATGTTATAAAATATTCTATGAGTAGTAAAGAATTAGGTTAAATCTATCCTCTTATACGAAATATAATTAGTATATCAACTCATTTAATCATTCCCCTTAGTAAAAAATTGTCTTACTAAAAATTTTTAGGAAACGTCAAAATTAGGGCATGCAGAACCGCATCCGGTTCCAGGTTTTGAGAACCGGGTCTGGCAAGCAGTTAGAACCAGTTCCCCCTGTTACGGCAGTTTTTTTCCTTTATTTGTTTTTGATATAAATCGTAGAGAATTTGACAGGATAAGTAATTATCACTAGGAATATGAAATAAAATAGTTTAGATTTGTCTAATTCTCTATGATTTTTCTTTTACACCGACAGCTTGCAGTTGTACTACTCAATCAGCAAACCCGTTGCGAATCTAACATGTCCGTGAATACCGCAGGACCCCGACGCCAATCGCTTCCATATTTGGTAAATAATTACTACTCAATTGGTACTAATTAGTACTCAAACAACAAAATTGGTACCTTAGTAGTTTTCGAGAAAATCGACTTTGAAAGTGGTCCTGCGGTAGTCACGCTCCATTCAGCAGGACCATCATGAGCGCCGAAAACAGGGTCCAGCTACAGCTGTTCTAAGTAAACAAATAATAACTACCCATAAATTTCGTAAAAAAAAAACACATTGGCATAGGCACATTGCTCGCAGAACGGATGGCCGTTGGGGCCGAAAAGTTCTAGAGCGGCGGCCGCGTACCGGTAGACGCAGCGTTGGAAGGTCTCCCTCTAGGTGGAGCGATGACCAGGTCAAGGCTGCGGGCGTCCGGTGCATGCGAAATGCGCAGGACCGATCAGTGTGGCGACGCTTGGGGGAGGCTTATGTCCAGCAGTGGACGTCTTTCGGCTGAAATGATGATGTTGATGTAGGTACTTTTCTTTATAATTTTGTTTGGCCTTTGTTGGGCTCTTTGACAGCCCTAAAAAATAAGTGTATTAATACAACTATTCACATATCGCAACTGTCCACCAGCTCAAAGCTGGCCTGCGGATTGTATCTCTGTTATCATTAGGTACCTACTTTGTTAATAAACTGCCGAGCAATGAAAAAGTTCCACCCACAAAATTCCGACTAACGCCTTAATATCTCCTAAGACATAGAACCTAGCTTCATAAATTAAAAAGTATAATGAAATCTATTTTATTATGCAAAATTTAACTTTTAAATACTGGTCTTTTTGAAGCCATGGATAAAAAAAGTAGAAAAACAAAATTTTGGGGTTTGAAAATTTCGGAATACATTTATTTCGTTTTTTGTTTTGCTTTTGATTTCAACCTTGTTTTCGCCGTTGTGGAATAATTCTTAAATTGTAAAGTCTTACGGCTCTCGTACCCATAAATCATGCCTCTATCACCCGAGGATTGTACGAGAATCATCACTATGGTGGAATTGGGGACCAGCCAAAGAAATACGGCCAGAATAATGGGCGTGACACATACGTGTCCGTTTCGATGGAGCGGCCATGGCGTTTTTTTAAAAAAAAAACAATGCCAAGATTATGTAAAAATTTGTAAAACATGATTCCCAAAACCATAAATTTGTCAAAGTTATGGTTAAAAAGTTTTAAGGGTTTGAACGTGGCCGCGACATAGAAACGCGGCGAACCGCGCGGCCACGGAGATCTTTAAAACTAAGCGTTGCAGAGACCTGAAATTTTGGCAGATAACAGATTGAATTTGTAAAAAAATTGTAAAAATATAGAATAAATTCCTAGGTTTATATTTTAGGAGCTGTAAGACTAAAACCCCATGGCCGCGCCATTGAAACGGTGAAAAACACGTTATCGACGATATCTCGCTGAAAAAGCATCGCAGCGGTCTGAGGTTTTTTGTAAATCCTAGATTTGAATTTGTCAAAATATGTAAAAATACACAAAAAAATCGTAGGTTTATATTTTAGGAGCTGTAAGACTAAAACCCCATGGCCGCGCCATTGAAACGGTGAAAAACACGTTATCGCCGATATCTCACTGAAAAAGCATCGCAGAGGTCTGAAGTTTTTTGTAAAACCTAGATTTGAATTTGTCAAAATATGTAAAAATACCTAGGTTTATATATCAGGAGCTGTAAGACCAAAACCCTATGGCCGCGCCATTGAAACTGTGAAAAACACGTTATCGCCGATATCTCGCTGAAAAAGCAACGTAGAGGACTGAAGTTTTTTGTAAAACCTAGATTTGAATTTGTCAAAACAGGTAAAAATACAAAGAAAAATCCTAGGTTTGTATTTCAGGAGCTGTAAGACCAAAACCCTATGGCCGCGCCATTGAAACGGTAAAAAACATGTTATCACCGATATCTTGCTGAAAAAGCATCGCAGAGGTCTGAAGTTTTTTGTAAAACCTAGATTTGAATTTGTCAACATAATTAAAAATACACCAAAAAATGCTAGGTTTATATTTCAGGAGCTGTAGTACTTTATCGCGTAGAAATAAGTTGTGGTTATCTATCGAAGAAAGAAAGTATTAGCGGTGTATTTTTTTGTAAACAACACCTATTAATATGTAGAATTACCGATAATAGGCAAAAAAGTATTTTTTTTATAGTACAAAACTTTCAATACGTTTTGAATTTTCCGATAGGGTGACCATGACTTATTGTTTACAGAAAACTTTCCACCTGCAAGTATTAGATTCTAAATTAAATTAAAATGAAACGATAACTAAAATACAAAACATATGTTTATTTCTTTAAAAATCACATGAATCACAGATTATTCAGTTACCCCTCCGTACCGTTTATTCCGAACCTAACCCGAAATCTGAAATATAAACCTAGCATTTTTTGGTGTAATTTTAATTATGTTGACAAATTCGAATCTAGGTTTTACAAAAAACTTCAGACCTCTGTGATGCTTTTTCAGCGAGATATCGGTGATAACGTGTTTTTAACCGTTTCAATGGCGCGGCCATAGGGTTTTGGTCTTACAGCTCCTGAAATACAAACCTAGGATTTTTCTTTGTATTTTTACATGTTTTGACAAATTCAAATCAAGGTTTTACAAAAAACTTCAGTCCTCTACGTTGCTTTTTCAGCGAGATATCGGTAATAACGTGTTTTTTACCGTTTCAATGGCGCGGCCATAGGGTTTTGGTCTTACAGTTCCTGAAATACAAACCTAGGATTTTTCTTTGTATTTTTACATGTTTTGACAAATTCAAATCTAGGTTTTACAAAAAACTTCAGTCCTCTGCGATGATATTTCAGCGAGATATCGGCGATAACGTGTTTTTCACCGTTTCAATGGCGCGGCCATAGGGTTTTGGTCTTACAGCTCCTGAAATATAAACCTAGGTATCTTTTGTGTGTTTTTACATATTTTGACAAATTCAAATCTAGGTTTTACAAAAAACTTCAGACCTCTGCGATGCTTTTTCAGTGAGATATCGGCGATAACGTGTTTTTCACCGTTTCAATGGCGCGGCCATGGGGTTTTAGTCTTACAGCTCCTAAAATATAAACCTACGATTTTTTTGTGTATTTTTACATATTTTGACAAATTCAAATCTAGGATTTACAAAAAACTTCAGACCGCTGCGATGCTTTTTCAGCGAGATATCGTCGATAATGTGTTTTTCACCGTTTCAATGGCGCGGCCATTGGGTTTTAGTCTTACAGCTCCTAAAATATAAACCTAGGATTTTTTTCTATATTTTTACAAATTTTTTACAAATTCAATCTGTTATCTGCCAAAATTTCAGGTCTCTGCAACGCTTAGTTTTAAAGATCTCCGTGGCCGCGCGGTTCGCCGCGTTTCAATGGCGCGGCCACGTTCAAACCCTTAACTTTTTAACCATAACTTTGACAAATTTATGGTTTTGGGAATCAAGTTTTACAAATTTTTACATAATCTTGGCATAAATAAAATAAAAAACGCCGTGGCCGCGCCATCGAAACGAACACGACACATACTACTGTCCGACGAGTGATCCAAAGGTTAAGGGAGACTGGATTAAACCTGAGAAGACCAGGTACTGGCAAGCCAAGGTGCACAACAATCCGAGAAGATCGTTTCATTGCGGCAGCCATGTTAAGAAATCGACATCAGACGGGAGTTGCGGTTCAACAACAACTTCTGCAAGTTCGAAGGGAGCCAATAAGCGAGTGGACAGTCAGGAGACGTCTTGCCGAAAGAGGATTGAAGCCTTACAGGCCAGCAAATGGCCCAAAACTGGAACGGCATCATAAAGTTGCCCGATTGGGATACGCCCGCGAGCATACAGAATGGGGTGAGGACGAATGGGGCAGAGTGATGTTCTCTGATGAGTCAAGATTTATGCTGTACCATCATGATGGAAGGAAAAGAGCACAACCGACGACCAGTAGAACGTTTTGCACAAGCATGTTTTGAAGAAAAAGTGTCACACTGCGGAGGTACCGTTCACGTGTGGGCTGGTATCTCTGCAGAGTGTCGAACAGCGTTAGTTCCAATCGGGAACGGGAACCTAACTGCTGTGAGATACATCAATGAGATTCTCAATGAACATGCTGGTCCGTTTTTGGTCAATATGGGCGACAATGCAGTGTTCATGCACGATAAAGCACGGGCCCACACTGCTCAAGTTGTAAATGAGTATCTTCAGGACGTAGGAATCCACAAAATGGAGTGGCCAGCAAGGAGTCCCGATTTGAATCCTATTGAGCATGCTTGGGACGAGCTTGACAGACGTGTGAGAAAACGAGTTCCACCTCCAATTACTCTTCGTAACTTGAATTACGCGCTCATCGAAGAATAGGAGAACATTCCTCAGCATACGCTGAGGAATCTGGTATTCAGCATGCCCAATCGCGTAGAAGCTATACTAAAACGTAATAAAACCCCTACGAGATTTGGTTTTATTTGCATAATTTAAAAAAAAAATCTAAAGAACCGGGGGAACTAGATTTCATGGATTCACTTGGTGAGTGGACAGTCCCCAATCTCAGCGCCCGCGACTCCGGTGTCTCGCCTGCTCATAAGCATCATAATGCAGGGAGGGTTTCGCATCTGAGGTTTCGACGTTTTAGGCATCGGGGCGATTGGCTCCCCGACGCCTTCTTTTCCGAGTGGGATCGGCCCTCTCACGAGCCCGCTCGGCGGCCTCCTTCTGGACCATCACGGTCTCCTAGAAGGAGGCCATTTCCGTTCAGTTTTCTCACCGGGTACGGTTGGAGAGAGCCTGAGCCTGTAGGAGATGCGCCCCTCTCTTTTCAGTCATATCTTCGAAGTGCGGCAGGACGGCTTCGACAACGCGCATGTGTCAAAATTGCGCGTGTCGCCGTTCCTGCCGCCTCTGCCTGAGTACAGCGATATCTGGCACAATATCACCATTCCGGCGGATGGCGCGATTTCTGTTGTAAACCCTCGCTTCCATATCCGCCAGAATATCTAGCAGAGGAAAGCGTGCCATGCCAGGAGTGTTGCCGCCTCAAAAGATACCGTTCCGTAACCGAATGCTTACTAATGGCCATTTTCCGCTGCAGGCTATTTAGTCCTGCAGCGTCGGACACCTGATAGTCTGCTTGACCAAACAGGCGTCCCATAAAGGAACTTCGATCGCACGACACCGCGTTCAACGCGAGGGACTTGCAGGCGCTCGAAAAGCTCTTCGAAGCCCCACCGACCATCCAGGGTTAACCCAAGACAGTTAATCTACCGAACCACCTGGGCTTGCGCATCTCCAAATGACACTGACGAGCTGGGTGGCTATCTGCCCCTCTGTAGTTTATGGAACCAAAGCCTCTGTTTTATGAGGCGCTATCTCCAAACCTAGCTCGCAGATCGGCGCCACGACTCTTGCCACCCCGAGTTCGGAAAGCTGGATGGTCTCGTCGAAGGTGCCCCCGCCGGCTAACACCAGGGAGTTCTGCGTAAATAACGATATTAACGCCGACGGGTAGGTCAACACTCAGGATCACATCGTATACAAGATAGTCATCATCATCATTTCAGCCGCAAGACGTCCACTGCGTCACCACATTGACCGGTTCCATGCGTCTCTTATTCAGCGGACAGATCAGATCGGTGGTCAGATGCCAGATAATCTGACAGCAGTCTTGATATAGGGGTATCGTATTACCCAGTTACTGGGTTGTGGATGTCAGATAGGCAGTCCTTTCACGTTAAATACTGGTACTCAGCTGTATCCAGTTAGACTGAAAGAAGAGCCCAACATTAGTTGGGAACAAGGCTAGGTAGATTGATTGATTTCATGTCAGGAAAGTTTGTACCTACTCATATGTAAATAATAATTGAATTTAACTCAAACATAGCCTTCGATAATTATTACATTCACCCCTATTTTTTGCTTTTGCCTAGTGTGGGCCGCAGTTTAAAAAAGTCCCGGTAGTTTTTTTGAGTCCCAGTCCGACGCTGTTTGAAAGTACCTAGTACATTATGGTACAAGTGTGTTATGTTGGTGATTACCGCTGAGGCGCCATTGAGACCCGAGGACGGTAATCATCAATACACACGAGTATCATACGACGTTTTTCAACCCACTTGTGAAGAAAATAATACTAAAAAATCATTTTCAACAGTCAAAACGAGTTGTGAATTTTTTTAACGCAATGGCGGGAAAAATTACTCAGTTTTCCTATGCGCACGCATCTAATAATGGCGATCGGCCATAGACTAAAAGAATGAGGCTTATTTGGCTTTTGCGCGGATAGCGTTTCAGCCACGTACAAAATGGGGAGTTTCAGGTTTTCTTTATTACAGAGAAAAACAAAAGTTATATTTGAGTGAAAGGTTTATTTATTAAACACGTATAAGTTGAAATTATCTATTTAAATACGAAGTTGCATGAAATGAGCAAGCAATAGGTACATTAATTTATTTGTACTATTGAGCATGATCTCTTTTGTATCGAAACTTTTTTAAGAACAAAGCAACTCAAACAATAAATTTAAAAAACAAACTATAACTCACTTGTGAACAATAACAATGAAAAAGTCACAGTTTGATTACGGGTGTAATTATGTGCCTAATTGCGATGAAATTAGAGCCACTTCATGAGCAAGTGTGTTGAAAATTTATTTATTTGTGCGAGCACGATCTTTTTGTATCGAAACTTTTTTTAAGAACAAAGCAACTCAACCAATAAAATAATAAAAAAAACTCTATAACTCACTTGTGAATAATAGCAATGAAAAAGTCACAGTTTGATTACAGGTGTCATGTGCCTAATTGCGGTGAAATTCGAGCCACTTTATGAGCAAGTGTGTTGAAAAATCTTTTACCATTTGAAAGGTACATTATTCCAGATGGTTATCCATACTAATATTATAAATTCGAATGTAACTCTGTCTGCCTGTCTGTTACCTTTTCACGCCTAAACTACAACGGATTTCAATGAAATTTGGGAAGAAGTTATGGCATCCGGGGAAAGGACATACGATACATTTTGGCAAAACTAAATTGGTAGTTTAGATAGGGTAGGGTAGATAGGATAGGTATGTAGGTTAAGGTAGGCAGGGTAGGTAGGATAGGTAGGATCCATCTTGACTTTTTATTTGATTATATTAACATGAAAATAGGCAGTTGACGGGAGCAAAGCCGCAGGGGACAGCTTTTATTTCAATGAAATTTGGCAAGATGATAGATGGCATTCTGGGAAAGGACATGGCTACATTTTGGCAAAAAAAAAATTGGAAGGGTAGGGTAGGCTAGGTACATAGAGAAGGTAGATTAGGTAGGTAGGTAGCCAGTTGACGGGAGCGAAGCCGCAGGGGACAGTTTGACAGTTTTTTGTTTGTTTGTTGTTATTACCCAGGCAAAGCCAGGACGGGCCAATGGTTTTTTTTTTAACCTATAGACTGGCGTTTGACCACTATCTCGCCTGATGTTAAGCGATGACGTGATGGTCTACGGTGAAACACGCTTGCCTAGAAGAAACCTATTCACTCTTGACTTAAAGACTCCAAGGTTGTAGCTATCAGGGAACAAGGACTCTGTAAGGGAATTCCACTCCTTAGCTGAGCGCACAATGAAAGTATTAGCAAAACGCTTTGTGCGTATGGGAGGGATGTCCACCATGTACCGATGGCGCGTGGCCGTACGTCTTGTAGTCCGATGATGGAAAGTGCTAGGCGGAATCAAATTGTGCAGTTCCGTCGCTCACTCCCCGAAATGTAACCGATAAAAATCCGACACGTGTACGAGTGTACGAGGCTCTGGAGCTTTGAAGCGACCAGTGCGTCGTTGCCAATAAGCCTTTTGGTCTGTCTGTCAATCGACTCAAGTGCATCAAGCTGGTATTTGGCTTGGTCAATGAAACAACGAATGAATAGGAAAACTTTAATAAATATCACAATGCCTGTTCATAGATCTAAGTTAGCAAGCAACTCATCATCTTCATCGTCATCTAAGAAGGACTTATCTGCGTCATCACCACTGCTCGATGACTTCTTGTTTGTGTCAGTTTGATCAGCCGATGTGTCTGCTTTTACCGCATCCTTCCTTATATTAGTTCCTGGGATGAAATCGTTCTTATTTTTCGGTATTACATTCGGTGTTAAGTACTGGGTTATGTTGTTTTTGCTTTCCTAGAAACAAAATATAAAATTAAATTAAAGAACGTTCAAATAAATAAAAATATTGTCATGAGTACAACTATTTTTTAATGTCCCTCGGCAATCATCGCATTTCCGAATACAAACGAATGTCAATTTCCTTGTCTATCAATTATTAGATTTATCGTGTATAATAATTTGAATTCAGAACTAAGTACTTTATTGTTGGTGTTCGTAGTCGAAGCGGAAAAATGTCGAATATCTTAATTTCAGTTTAGCAGATAGTGTATGACGCCGTGTAATTGTTTATGGTAACTACAAATTTGTGTATCCAACAATTGGGGAGCTAATCAATAAAAACTGTTTCCGCTGGAACTACGTCATCCCAGCGGAACTTTTTTTTTCCTATGCACGTAGAAGAAAAAAAAAAACATCCAATAATTAGTGTGTAACGAGAGGTAAATGTGTATGCTTGAATGAAATTTGTGTGACATAAAACTGCGGCAATAATCAAGTTTCCGCTGCGCTGACGTTTGGCAATTTGATGAAAATCATATAAAACGGCTTAGTGCAGAGTTGATTTTTTTTACGTACGTTGCTTTGAATTTGTGTGTAATGATTGTTAACACAGAATTAGAAAAAAACATACCGTTCAGAAGATATACACGTAAAAGTAAAATAAGGTTATTAGGTCCAAGAACTTAAAATAGGAACACTAGAGCATAACTTATAACTTGTATTTGTATCTTTTAAGGGACTACAATGCCTTGCCAAGTTTCCTTTATGTGGTCTTAGTAATTAATGAATGTCATAATTTACTACGGCTTGAGTACTATATTGTATGACATCCGATTGCAGGACTTTTTAATGGAAAAGCTAAATATAACTTATTCCGATGATTAGTTTATTAATGCAACTATTCACATCTAAAATTTCAGCTCAATACACTAAATAATTAACGAGATATAATAAAAATACCAGAACAACCGCAATACATGGATAAACCGACCAAGTTTGAATGGCTACAAAAAAGCGGCCGTGCAGTATAAAGAGCTAACGTTCTAAAATTTCCAGTATAGCCCGTTATTGTGTTTAATAGTTTCGTACAGGTGCGTACACAATAGTTTAGCAGAAAATAAAACAACTGCATTAACTTTGTATTCTTAAAAGTATTTATTAGTTAATGTACTTAAAAAAAAAACAATATTATTAACAAAGTAATAATAACAGAGATAGGTCCGCAGGGCAACTTTGTGGTGAGCTGCTGGGCAGTGGCGGCCCCACGGACCAGATCTACTGGGAGAAGTCTTGTCAGTTGACCCTCATCTTCCGCTTGCCTTTATTGGCCGGCCGGAAAGAACACTGATGGGGAACAGAGCTCCCATCTCTCGTTTGCCTTAATTGGTTGGCTTGAATGAAGATTCACAAGAGCAAAAGTGCTCGGTGGGAAGAAGTATAATCTTACTGGATGATGCTGGTACGGATCTTTACCGTATTTCCGGGATTGGACTGATAGCCTTGGTATACCTCTCCACTCCTCAAGCACCTCCAGATATGTTTGCCCCCATGGCGCTACGTCACTCAAGTACTAAAAAGACCCTCGTCCATTAATCGAGTGTGCAAGTCACACCCTGCCATTTTATAGCCGTGTAATTCAACAGTGGTCAGTCAGGGGCTAATAGTCATTCTATAGTTTTAGGCAATCGATCCACTAAACCTGCCAAACTCATAGCCCAATATCTTTGTCTCCATATTAACAATAGTCCTGCACCAACCGGGGATTGTCCTTGGGTGCTCTTACGTAGTGCATCTACGAATAATCATCGTTTGGTGTCACATATCATGATACATAGTTAACAGGGCCTCTGGGAGTTAGCTTCGGCCCCTGGCACGCCTTTCAAAGGTCCGGGACCCCAGTGTCCCGAGATTGTTAAAAACATTGATATAATGAATCAGTTTTTTTATAATATATAAATAAAAAATAAATTACCTACCCATATAGATTGTAAATCTTAAGTTCTACTATGTAAATTTTAGAGAGTTGGTTGTGACTGATAAACAAAAAAGAACAGGAAGCGCGTGCTAAGAAAATACCTACCTACTTTAAATTATTCCATAGTATACTGTTAACTTTTTTAAATTCGACATTTGAAATGACTACTGGTGTAAGTTTTTTTTTTAAATTATTACTAGCTTAATATTAAGGACATAATAATTACCTACAGTAATAACTTTTTGTAATATAAGTACTGGTAAATAAATGCATTTGTTGCAGATGCAAATAATTTTGAAAGTTTAAGAAAAAAAACTTTGTTACATAAAAATACAACCGACTTACTAATAAAAAAACTAAAAAGTGAAAAATTACTTCAATTTCGGCAGTCGGTGTTTCTGTTTTGTTTCTTCGTTTTTTGACACCGACTTCCGAAATTGAAGTTATTTTTCACTTTGTACTGTTTTTATTTGAAAGCCAATTGTATTTTTATGGTAAATAATTTAATGAGCAAGTTCTATAGTAAGGTACCCACAATGCCCAAAGTTATGCCGGAATAGATTAACCGAATAAATCACGATGAAAAACCCGAAATGAGAGTGTGCCATGCAATGCAATTGCAGCAATCCCGAGAGATTTGCTGTTGTTTATTTAAGTGTTCTGTTATATATCTCCGAAGTTCTTTATCAGATCTTCACCAAATTTAAATGGGACCAATTCAGGAACCTACTCTTTCAAACAAAAATAATCTTCAAAATCGGTCCACAATTGACTGAGAAATCAGTACAATAAATCGTCAATATGAAGTAATGACAAGTGCACTCCAAAATTATAAAAAAATAGTATACTAGTTAGTATGCTAGTTAGTTAATTGTTCAAAACTTGTGTGCACAGCTGTACCAGTCCAATAATGGTACAACACTGAAAATTTTAGAACGTTAGGTCCTTATACTGCACGGCCGATTTTTTGTAGCCATTCAAACTTGGTCGGTTTATCCATGTATTGCGGTTGTTCTGGTATTTTTATTATATCTCTTAAATTATTTAGTGTATTGAGCTGAAATTTTTGATGTGAATAGTTGCATTAATAAACTAATCATCGGAATAAGTTATTTTTTGCTTTTCCATTAAAAAGTCCTGCAATCGGATGTCATACAATATAGTACTCAAGCCGTAGTAAATTATGCCATTGCTCATTAATTACTAAGATCACATAAAGGAAACTTGGCAAGGCATTGTAGTCCCTTAAAAGATACAAATAAAAGTTATAAGTTATGCTCTAGTGTTCCTATTTTAAGTTCTTGGACCTAATAACCTTATTTTACTTTTACGTGTATATCTTCTGAACGGTATGTTTTTTTCTAATTCTTTGTTAACAATCATTACACACAAATTCAAAGCAACGTGCGTAAAAAAATTCAACTCTGCACTAAGCCGTTTTATATGATTTTCATCAAATTGCCAAACGTCAGCGCAGCGGAAACTTGATTATTGCCGCAGTTTTATGTCACACAAATTTCATTCAAGCATACACATTTACCTCTCGTTACACACTAATTATTGGATGTTCATTTTTCTTCTACGTGCATAGGAAAAAACAAAGTTCCGCTGGGATGACGTAGTTCCAGCGGAAACAGTTTTTATTGATTAGCTCCCCAATGGTTGGATACACAAATTTGTAGTTACCATACACAATTACACGAAGTCATACACTAACTATCTGCTAAACTGAAATTAAGATATTCGACATTTTTTCGCTGCGACTACGAACACTTATTGTTGTTTTGTTTTGATTTCCGTTGGAAATATATAGAGCTGTAAAAGTAGCAGCTTTCCTCCCATTTTTTTAATAAATTACATTATATTAAAAGAGTATTAACAACTCTATATATTTTCAACTTGATTGAGAACGTCCGGTCCGCACCAAGGGCATAGGGCAACTGATAGAAATCCGTCATCGGCGTCATCCGACGACTGACGAAACACGAAGCTAGCCAAGGGACATTAAGAAAATGTTAGTACTGTACTACTCGGTCAACTTAACTGAGCACCCGAAATGTCAAACGGCCCCGGTCCCGCATACCCGCGCGGCGCCCCGCAATCGCCTCGTTACAGGTGAGACGTATATACTGGAATAGGTTTTTGACCGGACGTGTAAAGACTTATTCCGTGCGCACCACATATAAGTATTTAAGCGTATGGGGTTTGAGACGTAGTCACGTACTACCAACTTGCGTCTAGTGTTTGCGGCGGGCGACCCACAGGCTCGGTCAGTTCCAGTGACATTCGGAGATGTTCGGTTCGGCACTCGAAGCTTGCGAGTCGATTTATTTGTTTCACGTTTCTAAACCTGAATTCTATACCAATAGAATCACTATTACATTGGTAGGCGGAGTTGAAAATGTTTAGCAATGTTTGTTTTTTAAATCAACAAAAAAACTATTTTCTATTAATATCATGTTTATAAAATAAGCTGACAGTCTGCCTGTAAAGTATAAAGGAATGTTTTCAATAAGATTTTATTTAAGTATTTTTGTGCAGGATGTCGTAGATTACGAAAAAGTTAAGTTATATTTAAGTAATTTTGATGTGTTACTTGTTTAGAATTTTAGATAGATAATTTAGTCAAGCCAAGAAAACAAAGTGTTTCGCTCTCGCCACCAATCCCAGTCAATAGTTGATGTACAGGAGCGTGTACAATTTAAAAATATAGAGAAGATACGAATACCAACGCGTAGTCTAATATACGTTAATAATCCATAAACCGAAAATACTCCAACTAGCTACTCGATATCGATATTACGAAGACTCGCTAGCTATGAAAACGTCAAAAAACTAGAGACGCCTAAATACTCGTGGACCTAGTTTTTGGAACACGTATTTTAGCGGACGAGCACTTCTAAGACTCAGTACGCATTTTGCCTAGTACGTCTCACCTCTACCGCCTCGTGAAACAATAGCGAGAGTCGAACGTCAGAGTGACATTGACATTTCGGGTGCTCAGTTAAGTTTACCGTGCTTTATGTGTGCAATTTCAGCTAAATCGAACACCGCGAAGTGAGTCATATTTAACTTGCGAGCATTGATTATATTCACACATATAGAGTTGGTTCAGGAACATGAGTACAAAACCATTTTAACAAAAATATTTAGCCGACTTCCAAAACAAAACACTATAAAGCGAAAAATAATTTTCGTTTCGGTAGTCGGTGTCGTTGGTACCTATTTTTTATCGTTTTTGACACTTCAGAAAAGAAAGTTATTTTTTGCTTTGTTTTGTTAGTCGGTTTAATTTTTTTGTTTAAAAGTTTTAAATTTTCTCTTTGTATTTTTGGTATCTTATATTACCATTAAAATAGGCATTATTAAGGATAACTTAAAAACGAATCGTCAAATCTAAAGCAAATTTAAATGGGACCACATGAGAAGCACTAGCAATAAAATAAAACATTAGTCGGTTCATAATTGGCGGAGTAATCGCGTAACAAACATACAAAGACATTGAGAACTTCCTCCTTTTTGAAGTCGGTGTAAAACCAGAGACTAGACAAGCTAGTAGCTAAAAGTATATTCTTTTATATATACCTGATGTTTCATTGTTGTGTCTTCGAATGTATCCCTACTTAATCCTACGTTATTGAGCACCTGAAACAAAAACACACTTTAAATGTATGTATAACAATAATAGTACATTGTGATACAAGTGTGGAAAGTAGATTATTGCAAACAAGCCCGAGCCGAAGGCGAGGGTTTTTAATGACACGAGTTTGCAATAAACCTACACACCCGTGTATCACACGACGTTTTTCAATACAGTTGTGGAAAATATTAAAAACAAATCAAAGAATTAGATTTGATTATTCACAAAAAAAAAACAGAAAATGGCGCGTTTTTGCAACTAGTCATATTTTTTTTACAATAAAAACAGCTTATGCAGCCTATTCGATTTCTGAAAAATGTTGATGTGAAAATAATTAAATTAAAACTGGTAATTAAACAACCATTTAATAGACTTTTGAGAATTCATTGCTAAAACTTACGGAATCATAAATGTTTCCTCGTATAAAATCTATCCTATTTTATTCTATGTATGAAAACTCCTTTACTAAACTAAACTTCTTTTAAATTGACTTATAAATTTAATACTCAACTGCAAAACTAATGATCGAGCTCGTAAAAAAAAGTCACGACCGCGTAAAAGAAATATGCCTATGCAATAGTACATTATGGTACAAGTGTGTAATGTTGGTGATTACCGCTGAGGCGCCATTGAGACCCGAGCCGTTAGGTGAGGGTCTTAAGAGAGCCGAGGACGGTAATCATCAATACACACGTGTATCATACGACGTTTTTCAACACACTTGTGAAGAAAATAATACTAAAAAATCATTTCCTACAGTGAAAACGAGTTGTGATTTTTTTTTCGGAATGGCGGGCAAAATTAATCAGTTTTCCTATGCGCGCGCATCTAACCATGGCCACAGATTACTAAATAGTTACTACCATGGCGATCGGCCATAGACTAAAAATAATGAGTTTTTTTTTGGCTTTTCGCGAATAGCGTTTTAGCCACGTACAAAATGGGGAATTTCAAGTTTTCTTTATTACAGACTAGAGGACGCCTCGCGGTTTCACCCGCGTAGTTCCCTTTCCCGTGGGAATATAGGGATAAAAATAAGCCTATGTCACCCGGGGATAGAGTAGCTTCTCAACGGTGAAAGAATTTTTGAAATCGGTCCAGTAATTTTGGAGCCTATTCGGTACAAACAAACAAAGAAACAAAAAATCTTTTCTCTTTATAATATTGGTATAGACAAAAACAAAAGTTATATTTACTCGTAAGTGAAAGTTTTATTTATTAAACACGTACAAGTTGAAATTATCTATTTAAATACGAAGTTGCATGAAATGTGTTACATTTGTACTATTGAGCACGATCTTTTTTGTATCGAAACTTTTTTAAGAACAAAGCAACTCAACAAATAAATTAAAAAAAAGTCTCTTTATCTCACTTGTGAATAATAGTAATGAAAAAGTCACAGTTTGATAACAGGTATCATTATGTGCTTAGTTGCGGTGAAATTAGAGCCACTTTATGAGCAAGTGTGTTGAAAAGTATTATATTATTTTAATTTAATTATTGTGAATGTGAATACTATGTGGATCATTCTTTTTTTTTGTTTTAATTTAAATTTATCTTAGTTTTTAATCATGGTCTGGCAGTTTGAGAAGTTTATGCGGTCTACCCAAATGTCCTTTCTTTGCTATTGTTCGTCGAATCGTTGAGCTCCTTAAGTTTTGAGTTGAGCTGCTCGGTTATTGACAAATGCGTGCACTGACTGGACAGGTCCACTCAATCTGGTTGGTTTTTTCCTCAAAAGACCATTTCAGACATCAGTCTACATGGTCTTCACATGATCTAACCAAGATTTTGTCTGGACTTTAAAAGAGACTGTGACCTCTGAGTTTGTTTCGGCCTTTCTTCTCAGAGTAGTCAGATAGTAAACACCGACCTCATATAGTTTTAAAAAATATATTCGACATGTAAAAGTGTTTGTACAAACCAACTTACAGAAATTATAGTACATTATGGTACAAGTGTGTAATGTTGGTGATTACCGCTGAGGCGCCATTGAGACCCGAGCCGTTAGGTGAGGGTCTTAAGAGAGCTGAGGACGGTAATCATCAATACACACGTGTATCATACGACGTTTTTCAACATACTTGTGAAGAAAATAATACTAAAAAATCATTTCCAACAGTGAAAACGAGTTGTGAATTTTTTTTCGCAATGGCGGGCAAATTTAATCAGTTTTCCTATGCGCGCGCATCTAACATTTAAAAACATTTTTTTTAGTCTATGGCGATCGGCCATAGACTAAAAATAATGTATTTTTTAATGGCTTTTTGCGGATTGCGTTTTAGCCACGTACAAAATGGGGAATTTCAAGTTTTCTTTATTACAGGCATAAACAAAATTTATATTTGAGTGAAAGTTTTATTTATTAAACAAGTACAAGTTGAAATTATCTATTTAAATACGAAGTTGCATGAAATGTGTTGCATTTGTACTATTGAGCACGACCTTTTTTGTATCGAAACTTTTTTAAGAACAAAGCAACTCAATCAATAAATTAAAAAAAATAACTCTATAACTCACTTGTGAATAATAGTAATGAAAAAGTCACAGTTTGATAACAGGTGTCATTATGTGCCTAATTGCGGTGAAATTAGAGCTACTTTATGAGCAAGTGTGTTGAAAAAGATTTTTCAACACACTCATAAAGTGGCTTGAATAATACACTTGTGAATAATAGTTCATTACTATTATTCACAAGTGAGATAAAGAGTTCTTTTTTTAATTTATTGGTTGAGTTGCTTTGTTCTTAAAAAACTTTCGATACAAAAAAGATCGTGCTCAATAGTACAAATGCAACACATTTCATGCAACTTCGTATTTAAATAGATAATTTCCACTTGTACGTGTTCAAAAATAAAACTTTCACTTAAATATAACTTTTGTTTTTGTCTGTAATAAAGAAAACTTGAAATTCCCCATTTTGTACGTAGCTAAAACACTATCCGCGAAAAGCCAAAAAAAAGATATCTCATTATTTGTAGTCTATGGCCGATCGCCATTGTGAGATGCGCGCGGATAGGAAAACTGATTAATTAAGCCCGCCATTGCGAAAAAGAATCACAACTCGTTTTCACTGTTGGAAATGATTTTTTTGTATTATTTTCTTCACAAGTGTGTTGAAAAACGTCGTATGATACACCTGTGTATTGATGATTACCGTCCTCGGATCTCTTAAGACCCTCACCTAACGGCTCGGGTCTCAATGGCGCCTCAGCGGTAATCACCAACATTACACACTTGTACCATAATGTACTATAATTTTCGAATCATAATTATAGCCTCTGAATGTACGCCATGTTTAACAACTGTATTGACAAATACTAATATTGTGCTTGGAACAAGAAAATAAGAGTAGTTTACATTGTTCTTTAAGTGAACACCAAACGAGTAAAATTATCAAAAACAAAACGCGGAAATTTGAAAAAAAAAAGTACTCATCTGAGAGCGGTTCGGAATCGGACGGCTGACCCCTGCTCTTTTACATGATATAACCGGAGAAATGTGGGGGTACTGTAGGCGTACTGATATTCTCCGAAGGGCTAGGCAGAGTGCAAGAATACAAGCGTCTTGTTGTGTACATTTTAATTCGCAAAAGAACCAGGGTTACCGATATAGCCAGAAGAATTGCCAAATTGAAGTGGCAGTGGACAAGGCACATTGCTCGCAGAACGGATGGTCGATAGGCCTGAAAAGTTCTGAAGTGCGACCGCGAATCGGATGACGTTGCGTTGGAAGGCCTCCCACTAGGTCGACCGATGACCTGGTTAAGGTTCGGGAGGCCGCTGGATGCGAGACGCAGGGGCATATCAAAGTGGCGATGTTTAAGGGAGGCCTATGTTTAGCAGTGGATGTCCTTCAGCTGAAATGCTGATGATGTTATCCTATGTCAGGATCTAGCGTGATGTTATGTATGTATGATGTGGTAACACGTACGTTGAGCTTGTTCTGCAGCATGGGCCACATGTAGTCGTCGGCGGTGCGCGCGGCGAGCAGGTAGCGCACGCACACGCCGCCCGTCTGACCGATGCGGTGCGCGCGGGACTCCGCTTGCGTCAGGATCTAGTGTGATGTTATGTATGTATGATGTGGTAACACGTACGTTGAGCTTGTTCTGCAGCATGGGCCACATGTAGTCGTCGGCGGTGCGCGCGGCGAGCAGGTAGCGCACGCACACGCCGCCCGTCTGACCGATGCGGTGCGCGCGGGACTCCGCTTGCGTCAGGATCTAGTGTGATGTTATGTATGTATGATGTGGTAACACGTACGTTGAGCTTGTTCTGCAGCATGGGCCACATGTAGTCGTCGGCGGTGCGCGCGGCGAGCAGGTAGCGCACGCACACGCCGCCCGTCTGACCGATGCGGTGCGCGCGGGACTCCGCTTGCGTCAGGATCTAGTGTGATGTTATGTATGTATGATGTGGTAACACGTACGTTGAGCTTGTTCTGCAGCATGGGCCACATGTAGTCGTCGGCGGTGCGCGCGGCGAGCAGGTAGCGCACGCACACGCCGCCCGTCTGACCGATGCGGTGCGCGCGGGACTCCGCTTGCGTCAGGATCTACGAAAACAATATTATTCTAAGATAAAAGCATCAAATAATCTTCTGAAAATTAACAGTAACTAATCCACCGACTCTTTGCAGAACTTTTTTTATTGTAAGGGAAGTCGAACTTATTATCCACGATATACAAAAATAGTAGATTATTGCATCGAGCACAAAGTAATTTATTATTGCACCGACTGCCTGATTTAGAGCCCGAGCGTTAGCGAGGGCTCTAATCTAACAGGCACGAGGGCAATATAAATTACTTAAGGCGAGGTGCATAATCTGCTTTTCTTTCAACTATTACCTATAGGAATAGTAGATAAAAGAAACTCATATCAAACAGTTACAATAGAAGTTTAATTATTGAAATTAAAAGATTTTCTATAACACTGTCGGCTTCATTTAGAATGTTTTAATGTAGAGGTAATGTGTCGCTAGATGATTCCATTTTAATTCAAAGCCGAAGCACTCAAAATCAGATAGTATCACACTTTATCGTTTCCAAAAATATTGTCAAGCAAAATTAACAAAGTTCCCGCCGAATCACTTTTTTAAATTTCTTTCATTTTTTAATCAGAGTTAGCAGCAATCATTTTTAAAATTTGGAACAAGTAGGATAGAAACGAATAATACGTACGTAAAAAAAAAGTTTTGATATCGGCTGGCTGAATAGAGCTAATCCATTGAGATTGGCACCTTTTGGTGCGATTAAAAAATAAACTGTGCAATAATGAAATTTCATACATTTTTATTGCTCTAGAGCATTAAAGACTCGCTTTGTACTGAGTTTTTAGAGTGATTGTGATGAAATTAAAGCATAGTTGGAAGAATAGTAGTTTATGAAACTGTTGCATAATGAGGGGTATTAAAACATGAGTGTGTGTTTAAAAACCGAGCCGTAGGCGAGGTTTTTAATAGTTTTCACACGAATGTTTTAATACCTAGTTATGTGCAGTTTCATACACTACTTTATCTACACTCATAAATTGGGATTGAACCTACAAAATACCTCTTTTTGCATTTTCCATGCCATAAAATCTTGATAGCATTTGTCATATACTTTTCTCGACTTTGCTGGTAATAAATTAAGAGAATTTCCTTCGCCGCATCTAAAATATCGGGTGGAGTCAAATTTTCTTCACATTCACTGATATCAGACATTTTTAAACAATAATTAAAATAACTCATGAAATTCAGTATAGCAAAACTTGCAAAACGTATGAATGGCGCCAAAACCCAGCACATCACCACATTAACCGCGCATGCGCTAAGGCTTGCACGCACGCACTGCGATCTTTATTCGCGCGATTTTTTCCGCCCATTCTGTGGCCTATGGAATTGTATGAAGTTGTTCGCATTGCGGTAAAGAAATCGTGCGGAAATAATACCGCAAGAAATTCGTGTTTGGCCACAGAATCCACCGCACTACGGCGCGAATTTTATTCGCCCGAATATTTTGAGCTCTATGAACAATTAGAAGGAAACAAAATTCGCGCGAAGAAAAATCGCAGTGCGTGCTAAGTCTAAAGCGGGCATTGTCATAGACAATTTAAAATTGGAATCAAATCTTTTTATAATAGGTACTATAAAATGGCATTACAAAAAAAAATATGGAAACTCCTTAGTGATTAACTTCTTGGATTTGTCCTGTATCGTAATAGAAAAAAAATTGTTTTATAGCATTATTTTGTTAGAGAAATAGTGTTATAATAAGATTCTATTTTTAAATTTCGGTATTGTGTTTATAAAGTATGCCAATATAAACTCGTTTTGAATTTTATAATTCGAATATTACGATATGAGAGTAGATAAAAGTACTTTATAGAATAGAATAGAATAACATTTATTTGCATAAAAACATGGTATAGAAAAAAGGTGGAAAAGTTTGGTTTAAAAGTTTTAATAATTTTGATGAGTAAGTTGGGATGGTCCAGCTGATGCTAGGCTATCGTTGCAGCCCAGCGAACAGCACGAGGTTGGCGGCGGTGAACGTGATGCCGGAGTTAGCAGCCGTGATGGACACACTGCGCAACTTGTGCTTAGCTCTGTGTTACAACTCACCCCGGGGTTCCAGTGCAGCTCAGCGAACAGCACGAGGTTGGCGGCGGTGAGCGTGATGCCGGAGAGCAGCCGTGATGGACACACTGCGCAACTTGTGCACAGCTCTGTGTTACGACTCATCCCGGGGTTCCAGTGCAACTCAGCGAACAGCACGAGGTTGGCGGCGGTGAGCGTGATGCCGGAGTTAGCATCCGTGATGGACACACTGCGCAACTTGTGCATAGCTCTGTGTAACAACTCACCCCGGGGTTCCAGTGCAGCTCAGCGAACAGCACGAGGTTGGCTGCGGTGAGCGTGATGCCGGAGTTAGCAGCCGTGATGGACTGCGCAACTTGTGCATAGCTCTGTTTTACAACTCACCCCGGGGTTCCAGTGCAACTCAGCGAACAGCACGAGGTTGGCGGCGGTGAGCGTGATGCCGGAGTTAGCATCCGTGATGGACACACTGCGCAACTTGTGCATAGCTCTGTGTAACAACTCACCCCGGGGTTCCAGTGCAGCTCAGCGAACAGCACGAGGTTGGCGGCGGTGAGCGTGATGCCGGAGTTAGCAGCCGTGATGGACACACTGCGCAACTTGTGCACAGCTCTGTGTTACGACTCATCCCGGGGTTCCAGTGCAACTCAGCGAACAGCACGAGGTTGGCGGCGGTGAGCGTGATGCCGGAGTTAGCATCCGTGATGGACACACTGCGCAGCTTGTGCATAGCTCTGTGTAACAACTCACCCCGGGGTTCCAGAGGAGCTCAGCGAACATCACGAGGTTGGCGGCGGTGAGCGTGATGCCGGAGAGCAGCCGTGATGGACACACTGCGCAACTTGTGCACAGCTCTGTGTTACGACTCATCCCGGGGTTCCAGTGCAACTCAGCGAACAGCACGAGGTTGGCGGCGGTGAGCGTGATGCCGGAGTTAGCATCCGTGATGGACACACTGCGCAACTTGTGCATAGCTCTGTGTAACAACTCACCCCGGGGTTCCAGTGCAGCTCAGCGAACAGCACGAGGTTGGCTGCGGTGAGCGTGATGCCGGAGTTAGCAGCCGTGATGGACACACTGCGCAACTTGTGCATAGCTCTGTGTTACAACTCACCCCGGGATTCCAGTGCAGCTCAGCGAACAGCACGAGGTTGGCGGCGGTGAGCGTGATGCCGGAGTTAGCAGCCGTGATGGACACACTGCGCAACTTGTGCATAGCTCTGTTTTACAACTCACCCCGGGGTTCCAGTGCAACTCAGCGAACAGCACGAGGTTGGCGGCGGTGAGCGTGATGCCGGAGTTAGCAGCCGTGATGGACACACTGCGCAACTTGTGCATAGCTCTGTGTTACAACTCACCCCGGGGTTCCAGTGCAACTCAGCGAACAGCACGAGGTTGGCGGCGGTTAGCGTGATGCCGGAGTTAGCAGCCGTGATGGACACACTGCGCAACTTGTGCATAGCTCTGTTTTACAACTCACCCCGGGGTTCCAGTGCAACTCAGCGAACAGCACGAGGTTGGCGGCGGTGAGCGTGATGCCGGAGTTAGCAGCCGTGATGGACACACTGCGCAACTTGTGCATAGCTCTGTGTTACAACTCACCCCGGGGTTCCAGTGCAACTCAGCGAACAGCACGAGGTTGGCGGCGGTTAGCGTGATGCCGGAGTTAGCAGCCGTGATGGACACACTGCGCAACTTGTGCATAGCTCTGTGTTACAACTCACCCCGGGGTTCCAGTGCAACTCAGCGAACAGCACGAGGTTGGCGGCGGTTAGCGTGATGCCGGAGTTAGCAGCCGTGATGGACAGCACCGCGCAGCGACAGGACTCTGTGTGTTGGAATGTGTCCACTAAATCCTGTGGATTAAAAGTGTGCTACGGGTTTTTTTTTGTTGACTTATTTTGTTTAATAATTTTATTGACCCAATAATTGCTTTATGTAAAGTGATGGCCTGAAACGCAGGTTTGAAAGAACCTATATCAGGCAGGTCCCTACCAAAAATAGAATATTTTGTATAAAATCTTGCAGTTGTAATAAAATATTTTAGTTATAGTTTACATATAAGCACTATTTATACCATTGACTTAAATAATACTACTGCACCTAATGTACATTTTTGTGAACGTACTTACTTTTTAAAAAAAAATTCTATTCTACTTATTTATTTTTGATTACGGCACACCAACGAATTGTTCACAAAAAATCACAAAAAAATTGAACTATTGCATGCCAAAAATTACATTTGTTAAGAAACTAGCGGTCCTTATTGAATATCATCTCATTTACGAGTATGTCAGACTTCATTCTATCGATCGCATTTATTTTATTGTTTATTTCTAATTTACAATACAAGTTTATGTACTGTGAGTATTAACACTGTTATATTTAAATATATTACGTTTATATTCATAAAATATTTATTTACACCAATGAGTAAAATTAAATTGGGGGTCATGTCACATAGATTCGATAAATCACTTATCATTGAGCCTTACCTATAACACTATGATCCGCGCTTGCATCATTTAAAAAAAAAGTAAGGTCATTGGCAAGTTTAGTCTACGAAATTAAAAATCACAATAAAACTACAACCTGGTATCATATTTTGTAGCAGAGGAAAGCAAATAAGAGAAAATTTTAATATTGGATTTATAGAAACAAAGTTTTTTTTTTTAAGTAAACAATTATAACTGAACTGTGCTGTCCTGCGTGTGAACTTTATTTTTTATGCAATTAGGTATGGTCAACCACACAGTTACAATTTTACTTTAACAGCATCTTAAATATTATACCACTATGGGCGATTTTCGTAGTTTCACTGATTTGTGGTTCAATTTTGGCAACTTATTCACAATTCCGTAGTACAAAAGAAATCAATACCTACCTATTATTTTTAAAGGTTTTAATAAAAGCTTAGAAATATCTTACTAAGGTACTTACAGCTCTATTATTAGCTGGAGTAGATCCAACGATGGATATGTAGTGTACTTGAGCTTCATCCAGTGTAAGACATATTGCATCAATAACAGAGCGATGGTGAGCGAATACGAGGAACTTGCGAGTCGGCTCGCTTTCGACCAGCTGGCGGATGTATTTGCTGCGGTAATAACACGTATTGTGAAGGTGATAAGGTTCATAATTGATTGTGACAGAACTCAACAATGACAAAGCGATGGCGAGCGAATACGAGGAACTTGCGAGTCGGCTCGTTTTCGACCAGCTGACGGATGTACTTGCTGCGGAAATAACACGTATTGTGCAGGTGATAAGGTTCACAATTGATTGTGAAATATCGCGCCAATGACAGAGCGTTTGTGAGCGAATACGAGGAACTTGCGAATCAACGTGCTTTCGACTAGCTGGCAGATATACTTGCTGGAAAATAACAAGTATTGTGTAGGTGATAAGGTTCATAATTGATTGTGACAGAACCCAACAATGACAGAGCGAAGGTGAGGCGAATAAAAATAGTGTCTGCTCTAGGAGTACTGTCCCTCTGTACATGGTATAGTAGGGTATTTCTTAATTTTAGAAAAAAACGTTGCCCCACTCTAGGATTTTTTTTCTGTATCATGGGTGCGTTTACAAACATATAAACTCACATACACAACACCAAGGCCCGGAACAACTATCTGTAGGTCATACAAATATTTGTTCCGTGCGGGAATCGAACCCGTGACACGCAGCGCAGCAGTCAATCGCTCAACCACTGCGCCAACCGTGCGCCCAACCTCCTAGATACCTCGTCATACTGACCATATCGCCGGTATCTTGACGTTGGCGGACTCGCTGAAGTAGCTGATGAGCGCGGCGTGCTTGTCGGACGACTTGCTGCTGTTGTAGGCCGCCGCCATCTCCAACAGCCCCTTGTCGCTCTCCACGCCGTGCTTCAGTAGTGTCTGATCTAGGAGAACTGTCTCTCTGTCAAAATATTAATTATCTCTATTACTAATCTATACTTTGTCACGGGGTCCCAGCGCTAACAAAGAAAATTTGGTTCAAATAAATGTCACTAGATGGAGCGATATGCATCGGTTTTATATTTCATTGTTTTAAATTAACATTTTCTAAAAATAATCATAAAAAATGTATGTTCTTTTTTAATCATCTCTCCTAAGCACAAAATTATGGATTATTATTCACATTTCAAAGATTATTTGAACGGATCATTTAAAATTGATTGATGTTAATAGATGGCGTGGTTTTAAATTTCTGAAGCATGCCACTCGATTTTGCAAAAAAATACTATGAAACAAATCGTTACTGTATTCAAAGTAAAAAATAGTCACGAACCGAGTAAAACCTTTTATTTGCATGTCGCTGCTAACACCATCTATAGCCGTGGAACCGAACCGAACGCGATCAAAGTACTTATAAAATTAATCATCTTATTCAGACGAAAAACGCTAGTTAAGTCGGCAGTTCGGCACGGTTTTTTTGTATGGGACGAGGCATATGTATTATATTATCTATGACTTTGGTTAGTGAACAAATCCAGATGTTGTAAACTTGTTCATATAATTCGCTCTGTTGATATAGAGGTCTTACCTGGTCTTTTCCTCCAGCTTAGTGAGGACCTGTTCCTTGGTTCTCCTGATGAGGAACCGCTTCTGCAGTATGATCTGCAATTCAGGCAGATTGGACTGGCCTGTCATGTCCCACCCGAAGTTGGTCTGTTTGCCGTCGCAGTATCTCTTACCTACCCCACCAAAAACATTTTCATATAAAATGTTGCCAAGACGAGACCATATGGCTCGCACTGTCAAAAAGTTATCAGATCTCATGTAGAGCTTAGCTTCTAACTCTATACACCCTAACTTTACAAGCCCTTACTTCACAAACTTCTCAAATCATGGTGAGATTTTTTGGTAAACGTCCATGGTAGAATGGTTTCCTCATTGAAAACAAGGTTGTGTGAAATGAACACACACTCAAACGCTGAAAAGCGAATTTATTACAAGCTCATGTATGTATAACATGACCATTTATTTTTGACGTCAGAGCGGGACAACGGCAGATTAAAAAAAATGTTAGAATATAATAATAAAACTGCCATAATAAATGGCAGAATAAAATAGATTATTTTTGTTATCATCTCTTGTGACAATACCATTTTAACATGAAAACTTGTTTTATACTTATAAATGGTCCATACAATAAGATAACAGTGTACTGAACTCTGACTGAATGAATAAATTTATCTTAGTATCTCAGTAAGATATTTGACTGTACTCACCAAACTCAGTGTAAGATGAGAAGAGGCCGGGCTCGATCAACGTCAGCTGAGTGTACAGCTCAGCTGGTCTGCTCAATGCAGGTGTACCGCTCAGAAGGATCGCTCGTTGGCACTGTCGAGTGATGCTACCTAGGGCTATCGTGCACTGGGCTTTATGGGACTTAAGGTAGTGAGATTCATCCTGAAATATAACAAAGACGATATTAGGAACTGCCTTTTTTCCGCCACTTCGCTCCTTCGCGCCTTTTCTACAGAAATAATGTTTTTTTTTCTGGGATAAAGCTTGTGACACTCAACAACAGTTTAGTTACCTGTTCAACCGTGAACAGGCCATAGTTACACGCGCCAACAACAGCATGACAGCGTCAGCGACATACTTTCGGTCCACGGCTCCACGCGCCGACAACACCGGCACACCGTCAGCGCTAAGAAGTGACCTACTAAGATCTTCGCTTCATCAGCTCAATACACATACAACACACATGTAAATAGGTATCAATGTGTATTGACCAAAAAATTTGTATATAATTAAGTTAATTACTGTAATAAATTAGTCATCAAGCTGAAGTCGAGTTTGATTCATCTCTCCGTTACTCCTCTTACTGTGGCTGAGACACCGTTAGCCTTCAACGATCCTGTGAGTATGCGGGATCGGCAGTGAGAAAACCATTTCCACGATGTATATTGCACGACGTACACAAACCCCTATTCCTACCCAAATTTCGTCTGTTGCCGTAAGACTTCCCGCACGTGAAACCAACGTAACCTACTTATGGTGTGGTTTGTATGATACGAGCATTAGGACAACTAGGGTGCTAGGTAATTGTTATAGGGCTAGGTTTGTAGTCTGTGGGGTCTTAGGTATCTCATGGGTACCAGGCTCAATTGGTGCAAACATAGCCACACTGTACGCATTCGGAATAACGGCCGTACTAAGATGTAAGTCCCGTTGCGTACATTTGGTCCTGCCATCCGGAAATGATTCCGTAATCTAATTAATAAGAGGTTAACTTTTTTTTTTTTTTTTTTTTTTTTTTTTTATTATCAATAGGCTCGCGCTTGACCACTATCTCACCTGATGGAAAGCGATGATGTGGTCGACGGTGAAGCACGCTTGCCTAGAAAAAACCTATTCACTCTTGACTTAAAGACCCCTAGATTGTAGCTATCGGGAAACACAGACTCCGGCAGGGAATTCCACTCCGTAGCTGTACGCATAATAAAAGTGTCCCCAAAACGTTTTGTGCGTATGGGTGGGATGTCCACCATGTACCGATGACGCATCACCGTGCGTCTGGTTGTCCGATGATGGAACGGGCTGGGCGGAATTAAATCATGCAATTCCATCGCACACTCCCCGAAATGTAACCGATAAAATACCGACAAGCTGGCAACTCGGCGACGATGTTCAAGGCTCTGGAGCTTTGATTTGACCAGTGCTTCATCGCCGATGAGTCTCTTGGCCCGCTTTTCGATCGACTCTAGTGCATCTAGCTGATATTTGGCAGATCCGTCCCAGAGATGAGAACAGTACTCCATGCTCGATCGAACTTGCGCTTGATACAAGTTGAGCAGCTGTTCCGGCGTGAAGTACTTTCGCACCTTCGCAAGGATCCCCAACTTTTTGGCAGCCAGCTGAGCCTTTGCCTCAATGTATGGCCCAAAATTGAGAGTTGATGTCAGCGTAACGCCAAGAAGCTCAAGATGGTCCGTTATTGGCACGGTTACATCACGGAAAGTTGGAGCCGGGTGAAATTGGCTCTTTTTAGCGGAAAAAAGACACGCCTGGGTTTTAGCAGCATTAAACTTGACCAGATTGGCATCACCCCAATCGGAGACTGCCTGCAAGGACAAGCTTAAACGCTCCACCATGGCCTCACGGAGAGACCGGATCAGTGGCCCGGTAGCACGTGCGTTGGACAAGTATCTCTCAGCAACAGTGCTGTCGTCTGCATACCCAAAGGTGCCGGGTTTTAGCAGATCGTTGATGTGCAACAAGAACAATGTTGCCGAGAGTACCGACCCCTGAGGGACGCCGGCATTAATATCCAATTGGTCCGACGAGCAGCCATCGATAACCACTCGAATGGACCGATCCCTCAGGAAGTCTGCAATCCAATCACACAGACCACCCGGCAGACCGAATGAAGGAAGCTTACCAATAAGGCTTTCGTGCCAGACCCTATCGAAAGCCTTCGAGATGTCGAGGGAGACGGCAAGCGCTTCCCCGTGCCTCTCAATGGCCTCACTCTATATGTGAATGGCATACGCTAGAAGATCCCCAGTAGACCGATCTCAAAGAGATGTCAGGAAAACTGACGGAGTCAGCTAAGGCCGATGCCTGTCTGGGTCGCGCATAAATTTGAAAGAGAGTTATCGCGGCCTTGGCTCAAGCAACTGAAGGAATACGGGTAGGTTTTAGTCAGTAATAGTCTGAAACGCCCTCCAGCTTCACCCAGAGCGGCAGTAAGCCATCGGATGACTTCCCAACCCTAAAAAATACTGGTCAAGTGCGAGTCGGACTCACGCACGAATAGTTCCGTACCATTATCGCAAAAAACGGCAATAAAATCGCGTTTTTTGAATGGGAGCTCCACTTAAATATTTATCTTATTATGTTTTTAGTATTTGTTGTTAAAGCGGCAACAGAAATACATCATCTGTGAAAATTTCAACTATCTAGCTATCACGGTTCATGAGATACAGCCTGGTGACAGACAGACAGACGGACAGCGGAGTCTTAGTAATAGAGTCCCGTTTTTACCCTTTGGGTACGGAACCCTAAAAAGGTAAACTTAGGTACTTACTATAATAACGACTCCGAACTTTTTACTCTTCAGCAGATCTGTGTACATGCTGGTGATCTTGTAGCTTACTATCACGACTTCCGTCTGAAAACAATAGGTACGTCAAATCCTTGAATTAATTAATAAATTTAAATGGAGTTCAACCTGAACCGTGCTGTTATCCTAGTAAGATTTTTACTGGAACCTGTGTTTGGGCAGATGAACTATTGGGCGCCTTTACCTAAGCCTTCGCGGGCGTCATAAGTTTGGTGTTGTGATGTTGCAAGAAAAACTATATCTGCGCCTGGTTATTTTTGACACTTTTGCGCATGTTCTTCAAGTCTAAATTCAACATGTTTGTAGCAACAATATAGAAAGCGCCCATCATCGCGCGAATACGCGATCATCGCGCGAATACGCGATCATCGCGTTAATTTGACTTGCTGTCGGCGCGACGACGCGATCGAGTTTGCCGTGTCTTATTATATAATTACCGCGACGAGCTCGTATTCGCGCGATGATCGCTTTCTATTATGACGATGCCTTCTAGATAACTAGCGACCCACCCCGGCTTCGCCCGTGACGAATTATACTTAATAACCTTCCTCGTTTCTCACTCTTTCTATTAGTAAAAACCGCATGCAAATCCGTTCAGTAGTTTTTGAGTTTATCGCGTACAACCGCGGCGGGGGACTTTATTAACCCCCGACACAAAAAGAGGGGTGTTATAAGTTTGACGTGTGTTGCTGTGTGTCTGTGTGTCTGTCTGTGGCATGATAGCATCCAAACGGGTGAACCGATTTTGATTTAGTTTTTTTGTTTTAAAGGTGACTTAATCGAGAGTGTTCTTAGCTATGTTTGAATAAAATCGGTTCAGCCGTTCATAAGTTATGGGCATTTTACTTGTTTTATAATATGTGGTGATAATATTGCCACAAACATGTTGCATTTTGATTTTATTGACGAATTTCATTTTCCATCGAGTATTTTCCTCCAAACAGTTCACAACACATAATGACATCATGCCTTACAATAGAATTACGCCTTACATACCTAATCCTACTGACCTGTTTATCTGCGACAAATTGTGTATCCTTGCCACTGGTCAGTGTGGCTATGTTCATCAAGGGTACTGAAGGTAACAGCTCCTGTATTTTGTTCTGCCAAGTGTCCCTGCAAGTTGATCAACAGTCCAAAGCCTCAATGCGTGTTTGAGGACAAACTTCCATTAAGTTGGGAAATGATCTAGGTGATGATAGACCATGAGGTTGGCGGTGCTTGGCTTTGTGGGCGATGCCGAAACTTGGTTGGAGCAGTGATTGAACGGGCATTCGTTATTTTTTTCCCGATCGTCCCACTGATTTTGTTGGTGGGACGAACAGGAACAATTTAATATTGTACTTAATATTTTTTTTTATTTGACTGAAACTTGACGAATTTGTAATCCCATTTTATTAAAATTGACACTGTGTATTGTATTGCCTATTTCAAATTATTTACTGAATTTGATCTTGACATGGTAAATTTGTATTGATTTAATTGAATGTTTTTAATAATTTATATAAAATGGGTCTTTATTATTATAGTAAAAACTGTTTGCATGCCTTAGTTAAGGTAGTTAGTATAAGGATCATTACATTAAAACTTAACATCTGTTACCTGTACCTACTTTCTGTGCAAATAAAGATCAATAAAATTCTAAAAAAAAAAAAAAAATTTTAGGGGACCGTTTTGGTTGGACACCAAATAAATTTAGTCTGTTTTAAGACACTAATATAAGAACATATTCCCACTCACAAGAACACATAGTCCCTCAAAATTCCCGGGACTGTGACGATCGGAAACAAAAACATAATTTTTGTAAATTCCCGTTTGTCCGACTTCATCGACCCGGACGGGAATGTAAAATTAAATACAAGCATGATTTTGGTGATGCTGGACCATTATTCTGGCGATGGACCATAATGTATGCTATCCTGGGCCATAATGTAGGATTTGCTGGGCCAATATCATTTGGTAATGCTGGTCAAAGATCTGTTTGATGCTTTTATTATGTTACTCACCTCATAGAGGATGTGGTCACTATAAGTAGGGGCCAGTTGTGTCGGTAGTAACTTGCGATGGCAAGCGCTTGGAACGTCTTGCCCAGCCCCATGTCATCTGCTATCATGCAGCGACCACGGCGGGATATACCGAATCTGATGGCAAGTTATAGTAATTACACACACAACACACCAACTAAACGACAACACAACCACAAGGCAACAAACAACAAGAACTACAAGATAAGACTCGATTTTAAAACAAGTTATACGCTAGTTTATCTAAAAAACTATAGCTGTTTATTGAGATCAATGAACCATTACAATAGAGTCTCGCTAATGTGGCACTACTGCAAACCAGGGTTTGCCAGATTATTGGAATGTTCAGTTTACTGGATTGTATGGAAAAAGATCAAGATAAATTAAATAAAGCTATCATAATGTACCAACTTAATAAGGAAATATCTAGGGAACTGTGGGGCAGACGCAGGTGGAGAGTGCCGGATTACTGGATGTGCCGAAGTACTGAAGTGTGTGTGAGTGTGTGTGTGAGCGTGCGTGTGTGAGTTCGTGTGCGAGTGTGTGATAATGAGATTCTTCAGTATTTTGGAAAGATGCTGGATGCACTGCTGGGCAAAGGAATCGCTCAATTCTTTCTATAAAACTTTCTTATTAATTTGCATAGTTGATGATATTTACCTGACTCCTTCTTCCTGGAACGGCATGAGCTTATGTCTTAAGGTGGCTTCAATTGGGGACAAGTCAACACTGCTCGGGTCTGTGGCATTCTCCCGCAGCACCTACATATTGACATGGTGGTAAGCGGTGATGAGAACATTTTCAACATTTTTAATATACTCCATTTATTAACATGTATTTATTTATATTAAATATGTCATTTTCATAAGAAATAAATTTGCATGCAAAATACAGCTCAATTGAACACTGGGAAGTGAGTTAAATTTATTGTGAAAGCTTTGAATACATACACACAGTCACCAGGAATGGAGCAACTAAATAAAAGGGAAAAAATGAAATAGATCGATTTTCCATACATTCTAGCGAGTTATGCAAGCATAAATGGATGGATTAGCTGATTTTTAAAAGTCATAGAACAAAAATTGTTGTATAAGATGGTAGTAATACAGCCCTGCAAGGTTGTTAGTCTTTTACCAATAACCCTTTCAGTGATACATCAACTTTTAAGATTAAAAAACAAGTGTTGGTTTACCCTCAGAACATATGGTGGGATCAGACCAAGAACTATGTGAGGTGCCAGAGGAGCCACTTTAGACATCAGCTGCTGATACTCATTGATGGAGAAGTTCCATAGCTTTGATTTTGAATCTGGAAAAATTAAAATAAGGTTATAAGTACTAATAGCAAATTGCATGCTTACATTGATTGATATTATTTTTTTAATGCAGCTTTAGGTGGCAGTTTGTGCAAGTTTATCAAGATTTTCTTATATTACCTTATCTAAGTCAAAAATATATCAAGAATACGAAAAATTACTCACCATAACTTTTAGAAGGCAAGCTCTTGAATATATTGATGAGAGGTGAGCAGAACTCAGAGGGGTTCACTTCAAACCTGTCTTCAGAGATCAAGTACACAGTTCCACTGACCACTTTACCGACTGGGACATGATTCTCTTCACTACTCCTACTTGCTCTAGCTTGAGCATACGGGTGACTCCTATTGGAGTTATTAGTACACGATTTATAACCACCATTTGATGAAGAAGGTAGTGGGCTTCCGATTTGAGCAGCATTTGCTTTAGTTGGAGTACTTTGATTGGAGTTACTGTTTGACAACAACTTTTGCCGTTTCTGTAGCGCAGCCAGGCGCTTTCTCTCAATTTCTTCTTTCGAACACGACATTATTAAAGATTAAATTAATACATACATCTGGGAGGTAGTTAGTATTAACGGTGGGTATTTATTACTAAATAATATTTGTATTTATGTAGTTGAACCAGCTGATTCCAAAAAACAAAACAAGACAAATTCGCTAGGTCTGTCAACTAGCTATTTACTGACTGAATCCATAGACATAATAAATAGTGGACTGACTGCTGCATGTCAATTGTCATGTCAGGTGTCAGGTTCGATAAGTCAAAGTCAAGTCAAAACGGTTTTGAGGTTTTGAGTCAAAACTTTGATCATTATTTTTGTTCCGTTTTTCACAGCACTGATCTCCAGTTATGTATTTTTTTGGAATCTTTGAAGTTTTCATATAAGAAACATAAAATCGTGATTGCAGAAGATTGTGTTCAATAAAAGGTGTAAATGACTTTTTATATTATTGATAAGAAAAACCTACATACCAACATTCACATCTTAATTTTATTTTGTCAATGTAATTGTCGGTAGTGTCGATAGATACCTAGGACTCGGAGTACTGGAAGTACTGGAACGCAACGCAATTTATTGGTGATTTGGACTTTGACATTTTAGACAACTCTACTGTTGATTATAAATTTATTCTTATGTGTTTCGACTGAAAACGAGTTTCTTAAGGTTACCGTTCCTTTCTCCTACGAACAAACAAACGAAACGAAAATGTCGGAAAACAGCAGTCCAGTAAAATATTTTTTAAGTGGTGGTTTTGGTGGTGTGTGCACCGTTTTAGCGGGCCACCCTATGGACACGATTAAAGTAAGATTACAAACTATGCCCGTACCTCAAGCGGGAGAGATTGCCTTGTACGGTGGCACCTATGACTGCTTCAAGAAGACCATACAAAAAGAAGGCTTCAGAGGACTATACAAGGGTATGTCAGCACCTCTCACTGGAGTAGCCCCTATTTTTGCTATTAGTTTCTTTGGCTTCGGACTTGGCAAGAAACTGATAAAAAGTGACGAAAACCAAATCCTATCGAAACCAGAGTTGTTTGCTGCGGGTGCTTTCTCTGGTATTTTCACTACATCTATAATGGCACCAGGGGAACGCATCAAATGTCTACTTCAGATTCAACAAGGTGGTAATGTGCCACAGAAATATGCAGGTATGGTTGACTGCGCCAGACAGCTGTATGCAGAGGGTGGTATGAGGAGCATTTACAAGGGCAGTGTGGCAACAATACTGAGGGATGTGCCTGCCAGTGGTATGTACTTCATGACTTACGAATGGGTCAAAGAAGTTCTGGTCCCTCAGGATGCAACTGCAAAATTGAAGATGATGGCAACTATAGTAGCTGGTGGTTGTGCTGGAATAGCTAACTGGCTGGTAGGCATGCCTGCCGATGTGTTAAAGAGTAGACTGCAAACAGCTCCCGAGGGAACGTACCCCAATGGCATGAGGGATGTCTTTAAACAGTTGATGGAGAGAGAAGGTCCAACTGCCCTATACAAGGGTGTGGCACCTGTCATGATCAGAGCCTTCCCGGCCAATGCAGCCTGTTTTGTAGGATTTGAGCTTGCTATCAATTTCCTTAACTGGGTGGCCCCTGGTCTTTGATAAGTTAAAGTGCAATATAATTATATAGAGAAATATATTGTATCATAGTTAGCTGTAAGCAAATGAAGTTGAAGTTTAAGTAAGTCTACATAGTTTGAGAAACAAATATATTTTTATGATAATCACAATAAGTTCACGAATTAGTGCTAAACAGAAGTTAATTCATGACATAGATTTTATACTTATTTGTATGCAACTGTGCACAAAACGAGTACTGATAAGCCTCATTAATGAAATGTATTGATTAGAAAAGTATTACTGGTTCTTATAAGAAAACTGAGTACCTGTGCAATTGTTATGTGCAGTGCCTTTCAAAGTAAATAAATGAGATATATTTTTGCAATCAATTTATTATTTTGTTTATAAATAACCAAAATATATCTATCTTTATCGAATATCTTCTGATGATTTTATTTGACATCACTTTTTTATCATTACAAGTGTGTTTTATATTATGTCATATTGTATTAAATAAGTTATTGATCCTATGATGTTAATAAGATATATCACAAAAGACAGACAAAGATAAACCTATGATTGATTTATCTACCATAAACTTATTTTTTTTAATATACTTTTTTAATTATGAACAATGGAAATGCATGTTGCTAGTTCATGATGTAGATATGTATTTAGAAATTACATTGTATATTGTTGTTGTGATAGAAATAAGGAAATAAAACAGCATGTTTCAGTAAAACTCTCGCCTAAAATTTATTTCAAATGATTTGTCACTGTGATTTCTTCCCAACTTCAGTCTATTTTTATGTTTTACATTGTCTTGTGATTTGTCTATAGATTTTTGTTTTGCATGGCCAAGGCCTTTCCTGTCTTTCTTCTGCACAGTTTTGATAGGGTATAGTTTACCTGACCCATCCCTTCCTAGGCCTGACTGTCTATCCCATCCACCTTTCAACATCAATTGATACCCTCTGTTTGTCGCTGGTAGCACATAGTTTGCTGGTATTTTCTTTCCTCTGCTTGCACTAATGTTGTGTATTGTTGATGATAAATGCTCTTCTCTGTCAGGGAATGTTTTATTACAACTCTCACATGTGAACTCTTCTTTCGTTTTAACTTTAATTTTGGCTTGTTTTTGTTTATCGTTAGTTTCTTTTTGTATGTATTTAAGTAAAATGTCAGCTAATATATAATTTTTGTTTTTGATCACTAAGCTTCGAGCGGAATTACCACCTTTATCTCTCACAGATATATCAATACCTTGTTTCAATAGCAGTTTTACAACATCAGTAGAGTCAGCCTGGCAAGCTATCATAAGTAAACTCCATCCATAGTCGTCGACAACGTTTATCTTATCAGGGTATCTATCTAAAACATATTTCAGTGTGTCAACATCATTGTTCTGCACTGTAATAAACAAATCTTTTTTTGTCAGAGGTAATTCTTGTCCCTGTTGTGTCACAACCTTTTTCTTATTTTCTAACACATGCGGCGTCTTCGAACTGCTTGATGCTTTTGCGTTTTTTACTTCTTCAAGGTATATTCTTCGTGCTGCCGCTCCACTTAGTGTTCCACAGTTTTGTACAACTTTGACGTCTGGCTCAGGAGAACTCGCTTTTACGAAATTACTGTAACGTTTGTTGGACATTGTCTATCACAATAGTATAGTTACTTAAATTAGTTGTAACTAAATAAACTAGAGATTCGTTTAAACGTACACAAGTTCACAACCATGTAAATTTCGTAAATAGTTGTAATTTTTACGTCATAAGTGTTGTGTCAAACTCAGGATATTGACAATACCATGAACGAGTCATTGACAGTAGAAGCAGGAATCAGGTCAATCAGGATGCGCCTTATAAGTAGGAGTAAATAGCTCAGAAATAATTGAATGCTCAAATTCTTTAAAAAAAATGATAGGAGCAGGAGGAACTGGAACGCTGACATAATGACAGTAATGACTTTTAAAGCGTGTGTTTCCAGTGTTAGATGTAAAAAAAAAGTTGCTAGTTTTTGTATCCAAATTGTTTGTAGAAATGAGAAGGAATAGAAATTATTTTCATAATTTTCCCCCACACTAGGAATTTCTTCCTGCATCGTGGGTGCGTTTACAAACATATAAACTCACATACACAACACCCAGAGCCGGAAAAACTATCTGTAGTTCATATAAATATTTGTTCCGTGCGGGCATCGAACCCGCGACACGCAGCGCAGCAGTCAATCGCTCAACTACTGCGCCAACCGTGCGGCCAAAATCTTACCAATCAGAGGCAAGGTTTTTATATTTTCCAGGTTGCATCGCTCGCTCTTGCAAATTTTTTTTAAACCACATTTAGTGGTTTTATTTAGGGGGTGCTCAATAGAAAACCGCCTCGGGTGCCGACACTGCCAACCCATGCTACGCCGCCACAGCCACCAAGGGGTTAGGCAGGCAGAAGCGCCGTATGATAACGTCTTCAAATTTTAATATGATTGTAAAAAAAAAGAAAAAAAAAAAGGTAGGTACTTTATAAGAAAACAAATATCGGAGACGGCAGAAAACATTTTCGAGGTAGTTTCGCGCATAGACTACTATTATGTACTAGAGAGTTTCGCGGTCTCTTGTATCCTGCATTCTCGTACCAAATAAAAAAGAAGACACCGCATAGTGAACTAAAAAGTGAAGCCTCTTTTTTATAGATTTGAGCGTGAAAATGTTGCCACCGGGAAGAAAAAATCATGGCTTCTCAACGTGAAGAAATCCTCAGAACTGTGAAGTCGCTTCACAAAGCCTGTGAAGCTTCTGGGTGGAACTAGGCTGGCTAAATTAACAAGAACTCCCACTAACAACGGAACAAATGGGAGCCTAAGTACGGAAAAAGGAGTCCCTATCCTATCATAATGATCATCATCAAGGAAAAAACTCTACAATTTGGGTAATTTGTTAAAATGTATCCAGCCCCGGATCTAAGGGGGGGCAAACCGGGGCACTTGCCCCGGGCGGCACTTTCATGGGGGCGCCAAATCCTTGAGAAAAGAATTCGAAATATCAAACAAATGAAGCCACACAATACAACACAATACAATATCATAGGTTTTTATCAATTATTCGAATCTTAATATAATATGTTTGAAAAACAAACTTTTCTAGCTTAAAGCTAGAAAAGTTTGTTTGCTGTGCAGTCGGAGGATACATAATATTCGCAAGGTGGCTGACCAAAACCAGATGTATCCTCCGACTGCACAGCATGATTTTCTTCTTGTTTACTTCTTTTTATTTCGCTTTTTAAGCAGTCGGGTTTTTTGCTTTTTTTTATTATTATTTTTTTATTTACAGCTTTTTAGTTTTTTTTTTTTAAATTAGGTACTTTTAAACATATAAGTGTTATATATTTTTGAAATCACCTCATAAAACCCTTTATTTTGAAACCCCACACGACAGGTTTGGAAGAAAAAAAAAAACAATTTTTATGTAGCCAGTGACAGTCGCAGGGTTAAGACGAATCGATGGACGTAAGAATCATCAAAATCGACCAACGCGTTTGGTCTCTAGAATGCCACATAGGAACAAACATACATACATACATAGACTGATAAACACATTACCCTCCTTCGGCAGTCGGATAAAAAGTTTAAAATTATTAAAGGATTATTACTTTAACAAATGGTCACAAAAATGCTACTCATTGGCAGTTTTAACAGTTTTTCTCAAACACTGAAGCGAGGGGGCGCCACTATCAAGGTTTTGCCCCGGTTCGAAAAAATCGTAGATCCGGGGCTGAATGTATCTGGTATTTTATTTGTGAATTCTGTGATATCTTCTGGAATATTCTTATAGTGGCTACTTTATTTGAATATCATTGGTGGCTACCCAATATTTTTCCTTTCAATATTAGTTGGGAATCTAAAATATCTAACTATATGTATTTTTCATATAAAGGTTGAAACCCCTTCTTACCCCTTTAAAGGATGAAATTCAAAAAAGCCTTGAAGACTTATTATTTTAACGTAAGAGGCTAACTAAATACCACATTTCATTCATTTCAAATTCAAAATAACAGTTTCATACAAACTTTCGCCCCTTATTTCAACCCTTTAAGGGGTGGGTTTTGAAAAAGCCTTTCTTAAATGACACCTACAGTATAAAATCAACATTATCTCAAAATTTCAAACTGCAATATCATTAAAGTGGTTTAGGCTGGGCGTTGATATGTCAGTCGGGAACTCGGGACATTGCCTTTTAAGCCTTTTATTTAGATAGACTAGCTTCTGCCAGCGGCTTCGCCCGCGTGAAAATCGAAACTTATCCCCGGGGTAAAAACTATCCTATGTGTTAATCCTGGATGTTGGCTACCTTCGTAAAAAAAATCATCAAAATTAGTCCAGCCGTTTGAGCGTGAATAAGTAACAAACATAAAAACACACACAAACTTTCGTCTTTATAATGTGAAGTGTGATAAATAGATAGGTAATATATTGAATAATCGATATAATGTTTGATATAATGTTTGTTTGTCTAATAGCAGTACACCGCAGACTACCCTTTTTAATACTATGTTTTTTCAGTCCATCCAAAGGTTGCCTTGTAGATATCACTGTCAGCGATAAGACCGCCTTTGTACCCGTATTAATAAGTTTTTCTTGTAAATGTTTATAACTTTTATGGTGTATATAATCTATTCTATCGATTTAAGGGTTCCGTACTTCGAAAGGAAAAAACGGAACCCTTAAAGGATCACTTTGTTGTCCGTCCGTCCGTCTGCCTATCAAGACCCTTTTTCTCAGGAACGCGTGGAGGTATCAAGCTGAAATCAAAAAAAAAAAAACTCAAACATATCAAATACTCAGGTCTATAATACCTTTAAGCTGAGGTTTGTACGGAACCCTCGGTGTGCGAGTCCGACTCGCACTTGGCCGGTATTTTTCAAACATTTTGTGTTATGATTTTGGTGCAACCCAAAACTGCCTTCCGAAAATTTTTGCAACTCGCCTGGCATTTTTGATTGTTTATGTATAGGTATATTTTATTGAATTCAATAAAATATACGGGGTGCAAATGCAGTGGACATCTTTCGGCTGAAATGATGATGATGATACGGGGTGCAAATGCACCTCCTTTGCACTCTTGCGCCCATATTATGATCACCCGTCGTCTTACCCATCAAGCCCATCATGCTAGCCGCATGAGCAACGCACGTAGGTGCAGACGTAGGTACCCCCCCCCCCCTCGGTAGGTTCCCGCATTGTCGAGGCGGGGGGGCTCAGTAACCGTGGCTTGGTCACCCACGGTGAAGCGAAGAGGAACCCGAGGAGGGGCCGGTCGTCAGGGCTTTTGCCGATTAAGCCGACGATGTCGCGGCCAACTAGTAGGTTGCGGTGCCGCTTGGTAACAGGTGACATCGTTCGCAACTGAGGCGGGCCGCGATGTTTTATGGAGCGTCCCAGGTCCCATACAATATCGCGGCTGAGGGTTGGAGGCCGCGGCGGGAGAGGAGTGCCGGTATAGAGTTAGCCGCTCTCCCTATCCCCTGCGGCCGCAAAATGGTAGGTGACGGGGCCATTGAGCTTGACCCGTCACAGGGGGACCAAGGGTGCCATACACGGGGTCGTCTGGCACCAGTGTGTTGATTTGGTCCCTGGGGTGGCCACGGCGTACAGCGTGTTCTGGTGTGCCGGTGATGGGGGGTACTCCCCTGAGGAGGGTCCAGTGACGGACAGCCGCGGCGGGTTCGCGGTGAGTGCTAACGCGTGCCCGTATTCCCGCCATAAGCGGCAGAGGAGGACACCGTGGAGTTTTAGCGGGGTAGAGTCCCACATAATTGCTCTATATCCCCGTGGTAGTGCTGTATGCATAAGGATAGCTCAAAAAAAAAAAAAATGTGACGTAGGTACGCAATCCAACTGTACCGACCGCGTTGTCACCCCTTGGTGCCTTGATCCGGGGCGGACTGCCCGTGAATTTTATAAAATTGATGGAAAGGATGAGGTATAACAATAATCACAACGCTTGTTGCTGTACCTATATAGATCGGTACATCAACCGATTGAAGTCATACCTGAGAGCACAGAGGGGTCCCGTCTCACTTGTCGTAATTAGACTTATAAGGAAACAATGGATGGTAAGAAATCTGCTGAAAATGAGCTGCACACTGCATACTTCCATCCAAATAATGGTCTTCGTCGCAACTGTAGAGGACGTGATAATAGATACTGCAGTTATAATTACCCGTTGATTGGTAGTACATATTATAAAAAGTCGGTTTAATTTAGATGCGCTGTAATGCAACCCACGACCTTGCAACTATGAGGCCACTGTGCCGTGAGCTGGGTCCGGTGTGTGTGGTGTCCCTGCCAAACAGCGAGTAGGTTGTCCACGGCCGTGGCGTAGATATTTAGGGTGCCGTCTGATGACGTGGTCGTCTTGTAATATTGTTTTATTTCGTTGGTTTATTCGGAGCGGAGTGGCGCGGGCGGCGGCCGTCAGGCCGTCAGTTGTGTCGCGACCGCCGCCGCGCTACGCTTGCTATATCCAACCCCGGAGGACACCCCGGACGATACTCGAATCTTCTAAACACACTAAGACACAGTTCATCAATCAAAATGGCGTACTCCTGGGATAATAGAGTTGCGTTTGTTGTGCGATATCTTTACGGTGAGTTTTTGTAATGTTTAACTTCGTGATACCATTCGTTGATAGATAGATTTTCCGGACATGGCGGGCAACTCGCGGGTGCCTACACAGATATTTGTTGTTATGTTTGTTTGTGCGGTTACAGCTCAGCTGATTAGGGTATGTTTTGAAGAACTATCTTTTGAACCTAATTTTTTATCTACCTTCGAACCTAAGTCAACAAGTAGAAGGTGATAGTTTAGGTTTGATTTATACATTTCTACTTATTTCCACTTCTTTTTTTTTTGCTCATTTTCCTCCATTTTTGAATAACAAAATAATTTGAAAATATCGTCAATATATTTAAAAATTTGCTGAATTTAACATCCTTTAGTTGCGTCTTATTTTACAAAGTACACAATGGGTTAATTGTTTTGTATCGTTGGACTTGCCCCAGCTACTTGTCTTTATTTTTAAAAGTTCATTTATCTTCTGCCTGACGCGATAGATACAAGTTTACGTGGTAGTTACTAAATAACAGATTTTGAACAGTGATTCATTCATAACGGTCTGGATAGGTTGATGAATCAACAAGACAGCTAGCAATTTGCAGAACCATTACTTTTTCTAATGACGCTTGCGTTACATTTGCTCTGTGTTCAAATAAACATGGAAAAGTTTGTGCAGTTTATTCGTGAATGAAAAACCCACTCATATTCTCTCTACTTCCTAAAACAACTGCTTGTTTGATCCGGCTTTCTTTAGGCAAACCTTTCAAAACAATTTTATTTGTTTTGCGATGGTTTCAGAGATGTAGAATAGGTTAGTCAACAAGGTTCATCCTCTGAACTCGATCTTCTTCTTCAGACGGTCCCTCATTACTGAGGATCGTGGTCACTGGACCCCTTTAAGCGGTCAATCTGCCTCCATCGAGTCTGGTCCAAAGTTGCCATCACCACATGCTGGCACCACGTAGCTTCCTTCAGTTGCTCAGACCATCGTGTTGGCGAACAGCCTCATGTTCTCTTTCCTTCAGTATTGCCAACAATGAGTAGCTTTTCAAGGCTGCTATCTCCTCTTCGCATTAAGTGGCCAAAGTGTCAAAATGCGCTGTAAGCAAACCTTAGACAATCGGGTCTTGATATTGAGTTGTGACTGGACAGACACATTTGTGCGTTTGGCTGTCCATGGGATTCGAAGCATCCGCTTCCAGCACCAAATTCCGAATGCGTCTATCCTCTGTCTTTCTCTTGCTCGGATTGTTCACGTCTCAACTCCATATAGGAAAATCGGGTAAACCAGTGCTCTGACCAAACGGGCTTTGGTTTAGAAACTTACACCGCGATTTTTCTAGATGTTCTGGGGACGCGTCATAGCATCTTTAGCCATGGTTATCCATCGCTTTATTTCCGGGACGCAGCTGCCTTCATTATTAATACTAGAGCCCAGATAAATAAAACAGTCCACAGTATCGATACTCTGGATGCTGTAGGCGCCCGGTAGATTTCCCGCACGATCTATCACCATAAGCTTGGTTTTCTGCCTATTTATTGCAAGCCCTAATTTGCCGATCTCCACCTCCAGTCTGTGCAGTATCTCCTTCATGCCGTCAAAAGTTGTAGCAAGGAGAACGGTGTCGTCTCGTCTGCATATCGCAGATTGGAAATGCGCTTTCCACCAACAGAAAAGCCCTTTTCCCAGCCCTCAAGAGTTTTCCGGATGATATACTCTCCATATACATTGAAGAGCAGAGGTGTGGATGCATCCCTGTCTAACGCCTTTCTTGAACAGTCGCGACTGTTCAAGAAAGGCGGTGTCTATTTGACATAAGATATAATATCCTCTGAACACACGATACTTAAGCATTAGCAAAGAACGGCCCTCACTTTCTTAAACATAGGTTCTGTACTACGGTACCCTCTACCCACATATCGCCAACTCCAGGGTGCTATTGAGAATTCTTTTCTTTAGGAACTTACATATGGAAGAAAGCCAAAAACACTGCCCATCCTGGAGATGAATGAGTCCACGATGCGATTTGTGATCACTAGGCCCTCGAGGCAGTACCACAGATTAATTAATTTATATATGCTTTATTGTATGTACACCAAGTTAAATCACAGAAAAGGAAACTTATAACTAAAATACAAACAAAGGGCGGCCTTATCGCATACTGCGAGGATAGCATACTGGAAGATATATCTTCCAGGCAACCTGGAAAGTTAATTAATAGTTACTGGCAGTAATATCTAAGTACTGTATTATTATTTATTCTGTGGCAGTAAAGTTCTTTGATTCGCAGTCGCACGCACAGCGACATGAATCATCTAAAATTTTGAATAATTAGATCGCCCATTAATTTCATTAAACTCTTTTCAAATACCTATAGATATCTCATTATGGGTAGGTACAAATTTACCTGTTAGTTACCTATAACCTTTCGAATAAAAAAGTTCGTATAGGAGTAAAAATTTTAGTTTCTACCTAGTTACTATCTCGAGCATTCGGGCAATGTCATTATCTGACTGGACAAATAGCCGTTCCCGGCATTTCCCATGTTGCAGTAGGGGTCGGCTTCCAATCTAACCGGATTTTTTTACGGAGTGATTAAACGACATTTGACCAATGTTAACACCTATAAAGATCAAGCCGAACATGACAGTGACCTGTTCAGAATTCGCAAAGCAATGGCAGCCGGTCATCAATCTATTAACAACGGAACGCATTCACGAGACCGTTTGTCGAGCCAGCCAAGATTTCACAATTAGATAGATAATACATTACTATACCCCAGAACTGTATAAACTAGTATTTGTAGTACAGCTACCATGCTCAATGAGCAATCTCTTACGCCCACTCCTCGAAACCGATATATTGGCAATCAATTAACACTTGTTGAGACAATACAGGCTAGAATTTAGACTACGCCGTCGTTGAACAGGTACGAATCTCGATAAGTGCTTTCTAATGAGCTTTAATTAGATTTAGCTTTTTATTAAATCTTCTAGTGTATTCATTAACAAAACATTATACCTAGGTACCTACTTAGCTACTTACGTACCTTATCGTCGATGATTTGCCAAAGTTTTATTTAGAAGCTTTTGTTGTTGTCATTATTGTCAACCGGTAGTAGGGACGGATTAATTTACAGTTCGATTCTAATTTCGAATGTTGAAGGTGATGGCCCTCAAGCTTCTCATGTTCAATTAGTACCTACCCAGGAACTTTGTTGTCTGTTGCCATCATTTCCCAACTGGTTCAACTATAGACAAATACATGTCGGTGTACCTACACGTGCTTCCCAAGTTTCTAGATGTCTTCATCACTATCTTAACATTGAATCTATTCATAAGATTGGCAAATTCTGTTATTGATGTACATAAACTGCCACTGTTCGTTGAACACTCGCGCACTCAATCATCGACATCAATTATTATAATGATTGCTGTTTGAAAAATCACTAGCCAGTGTGAAATGAAAGATCCCTGTTTTTGGCATGAGTAGCAGCAATTAAATTAATAGTTGCCTATTGTTTAAATGCTATGGCAGCCAACTGGGCAGCCGCGGCTCGTTTGCTAACCCGTTGCGACACTGATTGGGGATCGGCATGTTCTGATACAATGTTAATGAACTTCGCACTTGTCCTCAACGCAGGTGTCGCTTGTTGACAATGACATGACAGGTAAATTAACACGTAGTGCTAATAAACTGACAGCTTGACGACTATATTTGGGAGCAGCTCAGAGCTCACTGTCAATGCTGTATCCAAACTTTTAGGGAAAGAAGACAATCCATAAAGAGCACATGACGTCCTAAAAGTCCGCATACACCCTTGAAGAAAAGTCTTGCTTCTCTAATCTTTGTTAAACCTGTCTCCTTCGCCAGATATCGACAACAATGGCTACCTGGACGCGCACGACTTCCACTGCCTGGCGTTGCGCACGTGCGTGCTCGAGGGCAAGGGCGACTGCAGCGCTGCGCGCCTGTCCAAGTACCAGCACGTCATGCTCAGCCTGTGGGAGGAGATCGCGCAGCTCGCGGACTTCGACAAGGTGCCAGACTATGTCGGTTACCCACACAAGTACACTACGCGATGTCGGCAACGCTTCGGTGGACGCAATAATGCTATATCTTTGTAGATTGTAGATGTTAAAAAATCTTCTGCATCCTAGTGCATCTGCTCCAGGTCTGCTTTAATGTAGTGTCGTGAATGTTTGCTTGAAAAGAGCCTTTTAAAGTCCAAAAGTGTAGTATGTCTACCTCTTGGTGGAGACTGGAGATATACTTGCTTCCAGGGTAAAAGTTAAACACGTGAAAATTGTACCCATTTTCAAATTTTCAGATTTCCAACTTAAGTTTACGAGTTGCCACCATGAAAAAGTTATTAAAGGTTTTCTAAGCACTCTTGGTGGAGTAAAAAATATCCAGATTCCGAACTCGTGTTCGACATCGACACAAACACTTACAGTTTAAACTTTTACACTACCTACCCCCGTGAAGACTTTATATAGTTACGTAAAACTTTTGAGAAAACATTATTTGACTTTGCATAATTAGTAGATGTTGTTTCTGTAGTTAGTCCAATTAAATTTTAACACAATCTAAACCAATAATCACACTTGTCAGTAGTTAATTAACAAACAACTTAAAACATTAATGACTCTAATTTTCACTTTACACACACGCACATCCACGCCACACGCTTCCCGCTTTTATTTGATCTAGTAACACCCAACAGCATGTTCTCAATGACAAGTTTTTGCAGGACGGTATGATAACGGTCGATGAGTTCAAACAGGCCGTACAGAACAGCTGTGTGGGCCGGAGATATGAGGACTTTCCTCAGGCCATGAAAGCGTTCATAGAGACAAACTTCAGGATGATAGACATGAACCAGGATGGAGTCCTCGGGATAGAAGAGTACCGATACGACTGTGTACAACGGATGGTGCTAGAGGACATCAAAGTCATAGACGACGCTTACAATACCCTTCTCAATGTAAGTACCTATTGGTGGCAATGCTGGGACCCTGATTGATGAAACCTTTCTAGTTTATGTAGTTGCAGTTGTCGATTTTGGCACAAAATTTATGATTTAAAAATACTGGAAACGTTACTTCTCCAAAATAACATTTCAGTATTTGTAACCGACTTCAATTAGGATGCGATTACCAATTATGTCTTTATGGCAATATTTAACGTACTGACAAAATATTCTGTCTACCTACCTGTAATTTTAAAATATTATCCTGATTTAATCCTAAAACGTGCGAAAGCAATATTTACTTTGCCCAGCTGTTGGACTGCTAATTCCGATTTAATGACTATTCTGCGATTTCGTCTTAACTTTCAATATGTGTAAGATATAATTAACGACCACATAAACAAATGGTAAATTATTTCGAAGCTGTAATTATTTGCTCCAATCAATCGTTAAAATCGGTCAACCGGCACAGAAATTAATTGAGCATTGGTCACTAAGTTTGTCTTGGGCTATTAAATCTTTTGTTCTGCCATAATTATTTCCAACAAACCTTAGTTTTTTCGTTTCACTGAGTAAAGACAGTAACTCTTCTTAAAATAATATCACGTACCTACCCAGGAAATTACCCTGCGCCCTTAACTGAACAGAATGATAAATTTAATAATAGTAGTCGTAGATTGTATACTCGTAAGACGTATAATGCCAATCACGTTCAAAATATAGATCGTGTTCTAATACACGCGGTTCTAGAAATACTTATTAGCCATGTGGCGTTGGCAACCGATCCTGATGAAAATTTATGACATTGACACGGCTGAGATGAATCCTCATTGCAAATGCTGAGGTGGTAACTAATTGGCTTTTACCAGTTCCTCACCGATCTTCATTACAAGCCTATTGCAGCTATAAATTACTGGCGCAGGCACGACGACGCCAAGCCACATTTTATTGGGATTTTTTGCGAGATTGGTTCTAATACTTTTAGACCTAGACGCAGATAGTTGCATCTGAATCTAAATGCAATGATGTTTAAATAGAAGTTACGCAGCTCTAGTTGTTATACTTTGTCACGCGATAATTAATCCATGAATAAATCAAATAATATATTTGAAGTTCTGTATAATTTTGTTATGATTTAGAGCGTGCTTACATTTAACACGTTCCCCATAACTCGCTGTTTTATGAATGTGATATTTAAACAAGAGTAATGCGTGAACGTTGTCAATATTTTACGAAACATCATCGTTGTTTTTACTTTACATTTTATTTACTTTACAGTGTTGCTTTCTTGCTACACATGTCTCGGAATTGAAAGATAAAAACATCGTAAAATATGTTTTGTAGCATAACCACAACAACAGTGAAACTAAACGTCTTGTACGATATCTTTAGAGACTTAAATATAGAGAATACGTTACAGAAATAACCACATAGGTAATATGTGTTGTAATAAGCGATAACCAGAAATAAAATTATGCAACAAGACGAATAAAACAATAAAGAGAGCTTTCTTCTTGGCGCCACGCCAGTCATTGGGTACGGTGGTCGCGTAGGCACATCTTCAGATCTTCTAGTTAACACTTCTTCCACGCTTCGGGAGTAATGACTGCCGGATCACATAAGTAAATTGGCATGCGGGCGTTAGTTTATGCTCCCGCGCCTACAGGTGTCTCATGAAAGCAGATTTACCGTGGCATATGACGCAAGGTATCAACGAAAATTTGATGGGGGCAAGGAACCAAATAGAAATGTTATATTTGATACTGAATCTAAAGAGGAAAACTAGTAAAGACGGAACCACACTTACGGGTAGTGGCGTGGCGTGGCGCTTCTGATGCAGTTGATTGGCTACAAAACTCGTTATGTTATGACGTAGGCTGGAACCGAGTCGCTGGATTGGTGGATCCCGCGTCACGCTACGCCACGACACGTAGGTGTGGTTCAGTCTTAAGAGTTGGTAAGCGTTATTGTGCTATGCACGCGAAATACATATTTACCAGAGATAAAACTACGGATCCAGGCGTTCTCGCATCTTCATAAAGTTCCTTCCCTTTAAGACGACAGTCGCCAACGACCTTGAGGGCACAAAACGCGCACTCGTTTCACACCCGCGCGACACAAAATTCCGTAGTTCTTGTACTTTCCTTATTAACTATTATAAAACTTAAAAAAAATACCTCAGATCATCGCTTACCATCAGGCGAGATAGTGGTCAAATGCGAGCCTATAGATTATAAAAAAGTACTTTAATGAGATTGTCACCATCTTTGATATGACACTCACTGATGGTGACAATCTCATTAAAATACGCCCGGCGGTTTCGGTGTGTCGTTTTTTTGTCCGTGTTAGACATAAGCTTACAAATTACCTTCAATATGTTATACGAATAAAACTCCAAATTTTCTTAGATGAAATTATAAAAAAATGGTCCAATGTAACATATATTTTTCCAAAAAATTACGACTAGCCGTTAAGACGTGATTCTCATTTTAAAATCAGCTACTGAGGGGTATCTGCGCCTTAATTTCAAAATAGTTCATAAGTAGCGTGATACAGATATACCTATCTTGTATAGGTACAGTTTCTAGTTCGGGTTAATCGAATACCAGTTGCTAACACCATAATTTTCTTTCAGGACGATGACAGAAGAAAAGGCGGGCTGACCCTGTCGAGATACCAAGAACTTTTCGCCCAGTTCTTGGGCGACGACAGCGACAACTGCCAAGCGATACATCTGTTTGGACCATTAGAATTATAATCTAGAGTCTTGCCTAGTCTAGTTAGGCTTACAGTTATGACTGAAACCTAAATGTTGACGAAATTCTACAATCTATTTGTTCCAAACACAATATAAAAGAAACGGGAAATCATGTCTTTTATAATATTTATTTTACCAATTAAAGTTATATCTACATTACTGTCTTTCACAGTGCCAACATAATTATAAATATTTCATGTTTGTGAACACATTTCAGTAGAATGCTTGTTTACAAAATTACATTTATATTTTCATCGCAGTGCGGCAAACGCGCCAAAAATACGCAAACGCTGCGTCGATACTGTTTAAAAATAGAACATAAATAATACTAGTCTTAAATCTGTGATGCGTTCTGAATTACGTAGCTTCAAAACTATTATTTCACTTGGGTGATTTAAAAAAGTTTGTCTTTTTATTGCTAGAGATTTGTTTAGATATTTTTATATTCCCGTCCTATATGTTTCCTAAATATTAATATTTTTAATCATTGTTGTATTTTGTTTTACGTAAATTTTATCTTATTGTGAGACGTTTTTCAAGATTTTTGGAATGTTGATTTCTCCTTTGTCTTTTTTAAATTTACTCTACTCTATGGTATCTTTATAATTATATTCAAGTAAAACGAACGAGAAGACCATCGGGTTTTCATGCGAATCTAGTTAATAACTATTAATAAGCAACGGCAGTTAGTTTAATGATATTTGCGGAGAATGTGCGGGTTATGTTGTGCTCAAACATACAAAATGAATCTAGTCACTTCGGTGTTAAATGTATCCTTAATTAATTGTAAATATTTATTGTTGAAATGGAAATATATCCAAATAAATTGTTACAATCTACATTATTGTTTAATATTTTTAAAAACCCTTTTTAATTGTATGTGCATAACTGCTTCCTCATATGTGTTAAGAGTAATTCTATCTATGCCAATATTTAAGGCATAATAGCAGCAATCAAAGTAACGAGTCTTAATTTAGCTGCCATAAAAACTTCGTTAATATGAGTCGTTTAGTGTGTGTCAGCTGGAGTGACGTCACTCCAGCTTCCTCATTCAATACAGGCAAACCAGTGAGGTTAGGCTTTTGGACTATAGTCAGAAAAATAAGGCATAATAGCTGCACATGGAAGGAAAGAACTGAACGAAAATACGTAAAAAGTGTTGAAACTACGATCAAAAAACTTGTGTGCAAGCTGGAGTGACGTCACCCCAGCTGCCATGTCATATCTTCCGAACAAAAGAAGTTATGATTATGTATTATAGCTCAAAAATTAAGGAATAATAGCTGCCATTGGCAGCAAAATTTCCAAACGTCTAGTCAAAATTCTCTTTAAGTTATTAAATTGACAAGTATGTGTAAGCTGGAGTGACGGCACCCCAGCTGCTCATGTCATATCTTCCGAACGAAAGATGATATGATTATGCATTATAGCTTAAGTCATAAGAAATAATAGCTGCCACAGGCAGCAAAATTTTCTCAGTCCTTGTAGTTGCCACGTAGTAAACGAAAAAATAGTTTCCGCGCCAAAAAGATCAAATTATTACTTTGGTTGAGGTACGGAGCGGCGTTGCCGTTCCGTGCGCTTCATTATTGCAACCAAGTTTGCACTTAGCAGGCATTCTATTAGAAGTCATTTTAACTCGCGCTCAAAATATTATTTATTGATATACATACATCATCATAACTTCTTTTGTTCGGAAGATATGACATGGCAGCTGGGGTGACGTCACTCCAGCTTACATACACGTTTCTTGATCGTAGTTTCAACACTTTTTAAGTATTATCGTTCAGTTCTTTCCTTCCATGTGCAGCTATTATGCCTTATTTTTTTGACTATAGTCCAAAACCCTAACCTCACTGGTTTGCCTGTATTGAATGAGGAAGCTGGGGTGACGTCACTCCAGCTGACACATACTAAACGACTCATATTAACGAAGTTTTTATGGCAGCTAAATTAAGACTCCGTACTTTGATTGCTGCTATTATGCCTTAAATATTGGCATAGATAGAATTATCCTAACACTTATGAGGAAGCTGGAGTTATGCACATTTTAATTGCATTTCTTTCCCTTTTTAAACACTAGCCCTGGACCGGAACAGCTGTAGGTCATGGGGAAATGCGTTTGTCCAGCAGTGGAATGATATTTTTTGTCAGCAACCAGTAGTGGTAACCTTTTTACCAGGCTGCAAGGAAATGGTTATGTTTTTCGCGGGTATCTTGTATGTTTGTAATATTCTTTATTACTACTTCGGTATCTTTCAAACCACTTGACGGATTTTTATAATTAAGACATCGTTAGACAGGTCAAGACCGCCTAAGTGATCATAATTAAGTGCCGTTAAAAAAAAGTAACATGGCGGATTTTGGGCACCATATTGTAGGGGTTGCAATTTTTGTTTTCTTCCGATCCCATCGAGTGGGGTATCAAAATGTAGGGTTTTTAGAGGTGATTACAAAACACTTATATGTCTAAAAGACATTCGAAAAAATAGTGTACCTAACTAAAAAATTGTAAATACAATAAAAAAAAACCCGACTGCAAAGATGTAAACAAGAAGAAAGTCATGCTGTGCAGTCGGCGGATATTTTTAGTTTTTTAATTCAAGTGTTTAATTATAATTATATTTATTTTCTGTTGAGTCCAGTCCAGGCAAGTAAGTTTTTGCTACCATAAAATGTCGTGCCAATAACAAGTTTCAAAAACTGGCCATAGACCAAATAACCCACCCTTAATAGGAATTGATGATAAAATTTAAAATCACGTAAATATTTGATTTTCTCCTTTATTAAAAATTCTATTACACAAATTTTACATACATTGAATGTCTCGTGAAACATAGACTTTAGATAATACGTACAAATTACACTATTAAAAACTTTAAACAGACATCAAACATTTTATTTACCTCTATATACATTCACATTTTTATACCGACATTAGTAAGTACAATTTACATTAAAAGTCTCAACGAAAATATAAAACAAAGAATATGGGGGTAGAATTGAAATTCCTTGAAGACTATTTCATGTTTTTTTTTTTTTCTACAAAATCTAGCGACACTTTTGTTCGAAAATACTTCTTTATGATTTGTCCATCAGTAAAACAGAACGTGTAAAATCGGAGGATGCATCGTAAGAAAAATAAGATTATTAAGGTATTTACAAAAATGTTCGAAAAATAGATGCCACAGAGGTATACACAGTCAATAACAGTTATTCTTATTACTATTGAATAATAAGTTTTGTACACAAATAGTATAGAATCTTAACTATGAGTTAGGCTGTTTACAGCAGACAGCTAAAGTAAGAAATAGTGATATACATGGTACCTTCCAACTGATAATTATAATACATGATAAATTTAGTACAAAAAGCTATTTTTATTTTACTTACGCTTTCGATCCGCCTTTGTATACAACAGCATTATTATGCCATTTAATAACTATGATATATTTGAAAATCAAGATAATTCGAATTTTTACTGTTTTCAAGAGCAATACTGAAGAAATCTTTTTACAAACGACCATTTACAGATTAAATATTTTGACATTCCATTTTTATTTACAAAAAAAAACGCAGTAGGCAACACCAACGATGTTTACTATGCCCGCGAAATGCTATAGTTTTAAAAGCAGTGTTTGTTCTGTTTACAATATCACCATTAATATCTAATTTTCATTTTAACACCAATAAAAATAAGACAACACACAAACTTTAACTTCGTATCGCCGTGAAAATATCTTCAATATTAATTCGCATGGCAGTTTTACAATTGCGTAGTAAAGCATACTTTTGTATCCATGTTTCATTTTTGACGAACATTCTCGATTGTAGTAAGTAGTACATACAAATATCGATTATTCACAATTTAGCCTATGCTTTAGCGTCAAATTGACTCTCAAAGGCACAGCCAAAAGAAAGCTTCGCTAACTTACACTACCAGTCAAGAATAAAAAAGTTTTCCAATATACTATTACAAGCCTACATAAGCATTTTTTTTAGTCCCAATAAGATATTTCAACAACAAATTGACTTTTCCCCTTAAAATTTAAATATCCGGATTCCTTTTCAGCCACCTCTAATAAATCTATAGCTAAGTTGCCAACCAATAAAATTTACTTTTCTAAACAGTGAAAGCCTTTAATAATATGTTTTTAACTAACCTTTGGATAGGTACTCGAGTTCTACAGGATGAAAGAGAAAAGGTTTGATCATATTTTAAAAAATCTTTTGACCATATAAATGAACTACTTTCTTCAATGAAGTCATAGGCCATTCCCAAAAACATAAAGTTTTCCTCTACAAAGCCAAAATTTGTGAATATCCTTGCAGAAAGTTGTTCATTTGCATGGGCGGAAGCAGTTTTTAAATATGATCACAACTTGCCGTTGCACCCCGTATATTATAAATTATAACTAAGGGCCGATTTCACCTGAAATTAATCGCTATTAGTTCGACTAAACTCAGTTTATGCTAATACAGCGTTCTGATTGGTAGTTCCTCAGCGGTCTCAACCAATTAGAGCGCTTTATTTACAAAAACTGAGGTTAGTTGAACTAATTGCGATTCGTTTTATTGGTGAATTCGGCCCTAAGATGCACTAATTAAGTGTTACAAATAGATTGATTACAAACATCTGACTATATCACAATATCCTATCAATCTGTATTTCTACGATTTTCTACTGATATGCGACTGTCAGAAAATTAGTAGACCGGGATGTGCCACAGGTACAGTCAAGGGTCAAAAGTGCAGTCATACTCACCCAAAACTCAAATGTCTAGTTTTTGTAGAAGAAGTTAAATAATCCTCAACTGATTTAATATTTTGTATAGAAATTAAAGTATAGATTATTCCTACTAACCGCGAAAAGTTGAAATTCTGCTGCCTGCAAAAAAATGCCTTTTCTGTTTTGGTAGAGTGTGACTGCACTTTTGACCCTTATAGTACATTATGTACACCTATTGATGTATAATTCAAATGAATCGCTTGCTATACAAAGTGTATACAGACCCTTAAGGTGAGTAGGTATAGACTGGAGCATTTACTTGTAACAGAACATCGAGCATTCGCCGTTTTTAAATTTACTCGAACCACACTTCGAACATGACGCTCAATGTTTTGTTACAACCAGATTTTAAAAAGAACGAGCGTTTTGGTATAACGTTTTATCGAGCAAAGGCACGAAAATGGCAAGAAATGTTACAGGTAAATGCTCATTCGCTGTGAGCATTACGTCGAACATTCGCAAGAACGTAACATTACATGGAAATGCTTTAGTAAACTGAGCAATCCTCTGTATTGTACACGTACATAAATCTAACTAGATAACGCAAGTCCCTCCATCTGCATGAAAACCAAACGTGCCACTTATTCACAAACAATTTAAAAACAAATTTACTTACCAATGAAACAAAACATTTCCAATGCCTCGGCCAACTTTTTCTATACATTCTTTACGGCTCAAAAAGGCATTTATCTAGAATTAGGTGGATTTCCGGTGCCGAAAATGCTAAATGAAAAGCTCAGATTACGATCATTGATCGTAACTTTACTCCGTTTTTTGGCACGCGAAGTACATACAGTCGCGTCATCTAGTTAGATTTATGACTGTGGTATTGTAGCATTCGTAAGAACGTTACATTAAATTGTAATGCTCGCGAAAATGCTCTAGTGTATACCCACCTTTATGAGAAGTGCACAGTACTACATAGATAACCCAGAATATTATTCCTATTACATATTTTATTCTATAAAATTTTACCTACTGTATCAGTTAAAATGAGAAGCATAAATTAATATCATCTCTGAAAAGCGTAGGCACTCAAAACATCAAGTTTTGATTGAAACAAAGAGGTACCTTTTTAAATAATTTCTCTATATAAAACAATCGATGTTTATATACATCTGTTAACATATATTGTATTTTTATTAATACTTTTAAAATCACTGCCCTGCTTTTGGAATGCGTGCTTACTTATTATAATAGACGATTTTGTAGTACCTTCGCATACCGAAATTGTAACTACATACAATAAGTACCGTTACCAGTTTTAGCTATCAATAGAATTGGTATTCGATTCTAAACTCTTTCTCTGCCTTAAGTTTTCTATAAAATTATCTTATATTATGTAAAGATGTTTTTGCTTCTGCGCATCCAATCATTCCAGAGGGCATAATAGTAACAGTTGATAAACATAAATTAAATATTTTTATAGTCTTTGATAGATAACTAATATTTATTTATTTGTTATGAAGTTAAACCTTTTTATTATTTTTAATTTTTAAAATTACTCTCTTGACAATTTATTTTTATACGATTATTTTACTTCTTTTCATTATTATTTATATGAATAGTATGTACTTTATATTATGTCAAATTTGATACTTTGATTCCTTTAAAATATAATTTATAAAACTTACAAAGTTCCCAAATTGTTTTATAGATCCTCTAATGATTTGATACAATCTAAACACTTAGATTTAAGATTCTTATTTCTAATGTACATATCACAAGCGAATAGCCATCTTGACGGGTACATACTCCTTCAAATGCGCAAGAGTTCACAGCATGTAAATTATCAACCTTAATCCTTACAGCATAAGATTGAAAATGGTAATTCGTGATCCGTCAAAACATTTCCAGTCATTTTACATTCCTAACTATAATTTCGCTACAAAGTTCACAGTTAAAGTCAATTAATTGTCTTTCACTAAAACAGTTCTAAGATTTACACAATACGATTCTAGCGCCACCTATATTATTCTCAGATCGATGTAACTAAATGACTCACCGTACTGTTTAAATCTTAGTTCACGTGTGAGTTTCACATCTCATCGGTGAGGCCGTTGACGGTGCCGCTGGAGGAGGCACGCGGTTCGCTGGGCGTCTCGTCTAGACTGCCGTAGGAGACACCGCGCCCCGACTGGACTCGCCAACGTCCCCGACGACGGGTTATGCCTGATGGAACATTAAACTCTCATAACATCCGACAGGACCACGAAGTCCCCTAACACAACACAGCTTAGCAACACCCTAAACACAGTAAACATACACAAACAGTATGGCAACTATCTACAAACGCTCGAAACGGCACACTCACACAAACATACGCACCGACAAGACCATTAAGGTACTTCTGCAGTGCTGTCAGTAGTGCGAGCCGCTTAGAGGTCTCGACGATACGCATGTTTGTGCGTTCGAGCGTTTGTAGGTAGTTTCCATACTGTTTGTATATTTATTCTGTGCACTAAACCTCAATGTATCTTCAACAGCTCGACTGAAATTATATTCATGCCAAAGTTTTGAAAACACAGGAACATCTAGAAATGTGATATGAAACACTGCCAATTTATCATGCGGTACATTAAATTTCATTAGACGTGGAAAACAAGCATGGACGAATAGGTGGAGTGATTTTACAGATTAGATTATATACAACATCGTAAACTGATGGCACAGATAATATAATACTAGCATACAGATGCCTCATCCCATACAAAGAAACCGTGCCGACGTAACTAGCACTAGCAATTTTTCGTCTGATTATACTGATTATTTTTTGTAAATTGATCGCGTTCGGTTTCGTTCCACGGCGATAGATGATATATCCGTGGAACGGAACCGGCACGGTTTCTTTGTATGGGATGAGGCATCTGTAAGCTAGTATTATATTATCTGTGCTGATGGTAAAGGAGTATAAAATATGTTGATTGAATACAGTCATGCATGCTTGCTTTACATATTTTAATTAATAAAAACTGGATGAATCCGGTTAGCTTTCAGGGAAAGCGCACCGGTGATTTGCGAACAAAGGTGAATGACCGAATGCTCTAAAAATGAAACATGGATGAGCCCAAGTACCTTCCAGATGAGGAAAAGCAACTTGAGAATATTTTGATTGTGTATTTGTCTGTAGATATAAGAAAAACAAATGTGAAAACCAATTACTCATATTAGTTATCAAACCAAAAATATCATTTAGATTAAGTATATATGTATATGAAAAGTACTGTATTATCTTCAGATACCGATATAACTCCTTGGAATTATCGATGTTATTATATGATGAGTAACACCGATGATAAGGTATCACCTAAAACGATATCAATTACACAGATAACGGTAGGCAAGTGGCTTCCTTCTGGTTTTAATGATAACAGAACAGTCAACAGGGCAACACGCACCTGCAATCTAAATACCGTGATAGATTTTTAAATTTTGTCAATTTCTGTGCACAAATATTATTTATGTAAGTATTCTTAAAAATTGTTCTTGAATTTTAACACGTTAACTGTCTGAGTAGGCAACGCTATAAAAACAATTGAATTCAATGACTGTGTTAAAATAGTAGACAGTGAATGTGTTAAAATAGTTGTCGAAAACAGAACATTTTTAAGAGTATGTGATCATTTTGTGCACTTCAGTCAGTTTAGAACTTGAACAAATTAAGTGATAGTGCTTTTTTGTAATAAAAAGTAATCCTTACGTTGGTTTGGGTCGGGCTGAGAAGCTCCTTAGGCATAAGGAAAAAGTTATCAATATTAAATTTAGTTATCAGTTGTACATTGGACCTTTATTTCCTAGTTCAACCTAGTGATATGCTATATGCCTACATACTGCTTCTATAATGCTTTATGTGGTGATCGTAAATACTGAATGATGATGCTGGCTTGTTAGACCATGCTTTAAGTGCAAAAGATACTCAATTTTAACAATCAAATCAAAATAGAATTCTAATTATTCTAGCATTGTAAAGATGCTGTATTATTTCACTAAATGTATATGAAATGTTAACTTGTCAATTTGCACTTAATGAGTCAAATGTTTCATGAGGTAGTCATGCATAAATGGAATGCATACCTGGCAACACTGAGCTGTGCACTCATACCATGCATAGGTGCTTTACAACTAAAAAATAAAACAAAAACAAATAATTAAAAAAGCATAATTTATTTATATTATCACAAAATCTGCCTGACAATATGGTGCCTTTTAAATACAGAACTATTTCCCTCTAAATTAAATAAGTACTAACATTAAGTAGGAGATTCCCATCGTTTGTGATAATTTCTTTAACAATTTCATTCAACATTTGGCATTCACTAAGGAATATATTTGTTTAAATTATAACATTTTATGTTAAGTAGGAACTTAGAGGCGAGCTTAAAGTAATCGAAATCTCTGAAGGATCACAAATTAATAATACAGATTGTACAAAACAAAGTCATTGAACTAAAATAAATAGCATTTGTTCTTAATTCCCATGTCGTTTTACAGTTGTACCTGTAAAGACATATACTCCTTGCATTTAAAGCTTTCCATTCATTATTAAAGGAGCGGATGACCAACACCAAGAGTCAACTTTATACCATTAGTACTGCATCATATAGCCCTTTTGTTAGTCATTTAAGAGAAAAATAAATAAAAAAAAACAATACAATGTGCTTTACACAAAAGCCTAAGTTGTAATGTGGAGAAATTGACCAGAATTAATTAAACGGATTTCACCGCTTGATGAAACAGCCTTTGAAACAAATCTACAATAGAATGAGTTCCTTTATTATAACATGTATCTTAATAAAAACGTAAATCAGAGCACTGGTGTTTTATTCCATACAAATTAATACTGTTGACTACTACACAACACGTCCACAGATTGTAATGCCAATAGTTAAACTTTGGCAAATTCTACACCATAAAGACTATAGTTTAAACGCGGTGTACTCAGCACTCTATTCTTTGAATATAGTCTATGCACACAACGTATAAATAATTTATGTATCTCGCCCACAAGCTTTCTTAGGATTACGTCAATTTCTCACACAAAAAATCTAAACATAGAAACAGGCTGATTGTCCTAACTTACTCTACCATATAAAGCGTGCAAATAAAATAGTAATTTGTTGATATTTCACATTAAATGGAATTATATAGCGCCAAATTTTTTTTTGGCATAGATTTTGCGCCAATTGCAACTATTACAGGCGTAACTGAGGCTATGTTAAATCTCGAATAATGATTATAATTATGTATATTATTAGCAAATCTTTTTTTTTTCTGATTAATTGCATATTCTATTCTAAAAAGAACCTTATCTATATTATTGTAAGACCTTTGTAGCCTATTTAGTTACGCCGATAGCCAATTATTAAAAAAATAAATATTATTTCTATTTATAGTTATGATAGTTATTTGCTACCTCACTGCCTTGTTGAAAGCTTTAAGTACTCTAGTATAAGTACGGAATATTAAATGAATTATTTTATTTTCTAAGCCCGAACTGTAAAATCTTCTTATATATAAAATTCTCGTGTCACAATGTTAGTTACCATACTCCTCCGAAACGGCTTGACCGATTTTTATGAAATTTTATATGCATATTCAGTAGGTCTGAGAATCGTCTACTATCTATTTTTGAAACGCGGGCGAAGCCGCTGGCAGAAGCTAGTATCCTATAAAATTATCTATTTATGAACTACGACCTGTTGGGGCGTCTCCTTGTAAATATAAGTACTCTAGCGGTGTGCAAACAAAACAAAGGCAGTGACACAAAACTCATAGATACAAATCAATAAATAAAAACTAAAAAAAATAAAATTTAAATTCGAAATCAATAGGAATGATCGCAACCGGTACACAGCTAGGAATACAACGATCGATACATGCAAATTACAATAAAAAATATTATATTCGTGATATTTTACACAAAAAAGGGTGTCCCCAAAACCATTTTGGTTAGAAACCGACCCCTTGGCAGAAGATTTGCGATTTGAACATTTTTGCAAACGAATAGCTCACTACCTCTTAGTATAATGCTCTTGCTTAAGTTAATAGGTAGGTAGTAAGAACTATTCGTACATAAAATAGGCTCAAAATGTATCAAATCGCAAACGTATCCGTATACAATAAATGCTTTCAACAATATTAATGGAAAAAGAACCAAACGCCCGCGCCGACATTTTTGCGACTCTTAGACTGACCAATATTTACTCCTAACCAAATCTTTGGCGTAAGTAAGTTAAAATTATGATTTAAAATTTGGATCTGATAAATGGTAACCTTCGATTATAATCTCTAAACAAAATACTTAAGGTTTTGGTGAGTCTGAGTCGCAAAAACGTCCCATAGTGGTAAGGGTAGCAACACTATAATACTATAGGATCCTGTGCTACTTTGAATGTCTGATGAGTCTAGCGGACGCATCCGAGTCGCAGCACCTTCCCACTTTACCACCGATGCGTTAGTACGAGAACTTGAAACGAGAATGAACGGAACTAATCAATGGCAATCGTTTTTTTTTTTCAAGGCATGGCGAACGATAGCGGATTACAAGGTATTTTTGTATGGTATCTCAAGGCATTTAGACTGCAATAACTTATTTGAAAATCCCCTTTTGTTTGTCATGAACGAAAATATCCAAAGGGTATTTCCATAAATGGATTATTCTATTATGTATAATGAACTCTAAACTCCATTTGCGATAACATTTGACGTTTAAATTAGCCCATTTTACAGCCCGTTCAACCGATTTTGACTTCTATTGCGTTAGTGATACGACAAATGGTAGCTGTAGTAAACAGTTGGTTTTGGTAACAGGTTTATGCTTTTTGTGTCATCCTTATGTTTACGGGATAGAGCTCAAAATCGGTTGAACGGACCGTAAAAAGATTTGGAAACATTTCTAATGTTATTTCAAATGGAGTATAATTATAAACTGTGGCTTAATCAAAAAATACTATGATCTAAAAATGGTCCATCACGATCGCTATGCCACGCCACTATTGTATGCGTCACGCGAGTTCTGTACATACTTGTTCATTCTCGCTAAAGTCAAGTTCACGCGGGAAGCGTTTCAAAGTTATACTGGGTGTATGCGAGTCCCGTCGCATCTCTTACTCTTGTGAGCGACGTCTCGGCGACGGCCACGTCCTTGCCGCGCAGCAGCTGGTTGGCCAACTTCTGCTTGTTCACTGGCGAACCTGCAACGAACACTCTGGTCACCTGCCTGACGGAATTTGACGATGCATGCGTGTTACACTCATGTTATGTATACCAACCTTCTTCATTAATGTATGTGCGATGATGTGATGAGATACAAAAGCAATTTGTGGATTCTTTCATTTGACTCTGATAGTGATTAATTTTGTTTTTAACCCCCGACGGAAAAAGAGAGTGTTATAAATTTGACGTGTGTACCTGTCTGTTTGTGTATCTGTCTGTGGCATCATAGCTCCTAAACGGATTTTTTTTTTGTTTGTTTGCTGACTTTATCGAGTGTTTGGTTCTGAAAATCGGTTCAGCTGTTCTGAAGTTATGGGTGTTTTACTGTTTCGGGGTGTTCTAGCAAGATATCGTGTCTAAATTACGTGTTCAATAGATTGTCAATCGAAGCATGTCTACTAAGTACTAGATAAATTATGTAGCATGAAATAAAAATGTGTCGGGGGTTTTTAAAATTTTACTTGTTAAATGCAAAGTATATAAATGGTAAAATCATATTCAGATGAAAACTGACAAGCATGCTGAAAATACACTATTTCCTAGTGTCAATAATGTTCACAAATACAACACCTGTATTTCTCTATTGTATTTATCACCAAACACAGCGAGTTTCTGTACACGTTCCTCGCAAGCGTTTAATGAGGTCACCTCCACAGTTAGTAAGGCACTACCAACGTTAATGAGTTAGAAAAGGCGAAAAAAAAAACAAAAATAAAAAAAAACACGCAATGTCGCTTTTCAAAGCTATAGAATATTATGTAAAAACATCTATCGGCTGAAAAGGTCCAATATACAAGCGAAAGTTGAAATAAAAATGTGCAGAAACAATAGTGTAATAATAATAATAAAAACGAAGACACTGCATGCAAGACCGTAACGTAACTTATACAGATATAAATAATAATAAATGTCGTAAACAAATTTTGTGCGAGTGCGAGACACATATGTTGTGACGAGGACTAACATGTGATACTCTGGCTCTAACTTTGTCTATATTTATTTCGAGATCGGTGCATCATCACTTGAAGAGCCTTTCAATAGACAGTCAGCTCAGAACGTAACGAACTTGACGTAGAATGGCATGGCATTAGCTTATTCTCAAGAGACCAAACAAACGGTGCCGTCTGTTTCGCACAGCGACACCACAGCCCCTAAACGCCTAATAACGGGCGAGCGTTGTCTGTCAACCGATATGACTAAAAGATCATATACAGGTAATAAGGTCGCCACTCGACAATTTCGAATTAGTAGCGAACACTTCTGTGAGCCGTAAACACTGCCGCGTTTGTTAATAAAAATAAATATTATAATGGCCTCTTGTACAATACGTTGGTATGTATGGTAACAACAGCCAAACTTCCGAGTTTCCGGAAAAATGGCATCATATTTTTTTTATAGTTACATAAACATAATTAGATTTATTTTCTGATATTATTTATCGGAGTTCATATTATACTGGACAAGTTTGTACGCCCACCGCATGTTTCCGTCTCTTTCTATTCAATGTATTTTTTTCGCTATCTCTTCTCCTCTATAATTTCGTAAATAATACTAGAGATGCACCATATCCTATGAGCAAATCTGTTATCGATAGAACTAGAAACGTTACTAAAATAATAATAAAGACATTAAATTGAATAGTTTATTAATTGTGTAACGATTTTTTGATTACTTTATTTTACTAATATTTAATATTACTATATTTAAGAACCAACAACCAAAAAAAATTTGTTAACTTTAGAATTTTGATACTTTTTTTGATAGTTTTAACATTTTATGTTATTACTAAAATGTTAAAACGCCGTATAATTAATAATAAAAAAGGTAATATTAATAAAAAAAAATAAGTACAAATACTGTTTATAAAAATATCGATACCTTCCTGGTTTTATTTAAACCTGTCCCACCCTTAATGAGGCGTATGACCTTGGTAAGGGTCCAATCAGAGCGCAGTCGTCCCGTTCCTCATACCTGAGCTAGTTGACAGAATTGTTTTGATGTATTAGATCAAGCATTAGGCGTCTAGTGGATATGTGGTCGATGGTTTCGCACCAAAGACACCGACTACCGGAACGAATGTTATGTTTGCACTTTTTAACCGACTTCCCAAAAAGGAGGAGGTTCTATGTTCGACTTAATGTTTTTTTTTTTTTCTGTATGTTCACCGATATCTCCGTCAATTGTGGAACGATTTTGATAATTCTTTTTTTGTTTGAAAACGTATGTTCCGAAATTGGTCCCATTTTTTTTAGGTGGAGATCTGATGAAGAACTTTGGAGATATACAACAGAACTCTTCAATAAATAACGGCAAATCTCTCGGGATTGCTGCAATTGGATGACGCCAGTACGCTCTTAAGCGGTACGCAGATCTCTCATTTCACCGGTTAAGTTTCAGTTTCATGAAATCTATTTTGGCGTTATAGTTACCTTACTAACTTGCCTATTAGGTAGGTACAACTGAAAAGAGAAAAATAAAAAAACATTTTTGCATAAATGAAGTCATAATTGAAGTCGGTGTCAATAACGCAAAAAATTGGTACCTACGAAAGACACCGACTTCAAAAAATAAAGTTATTTTCACTTTGTAGTTTTGTATTTGGAAGTCGGTAGTATTTTTTTGCAAAAATGTTTATTAGTGTTTTGTTTTAGAAGCCGATTTATTTTTTGTGAAAAAGTTTTTATTTCGTTCTTTTTAGTTTTAGTACCCTATCACTGTGTAAAAGTGTATAGTAAGGTACCTACAGGATTGATTAAATACCCATAATAACTTAATTTACACATTCGTGCTGTTTGTCACTAAAGAGTTCGGTTGTATGTTCGAATTGTGGAGTTTCTTGTCCGTTCTTCTCCATAACAAGCTACATTTCCGAATGGACGGTCGAATCAATTATTATTACATTTAATTTTTATTTTTGACGTTCGAAAGTGCCGCTTAATGGCCTAATTGAATAAAGAAATTTTGATTTGATTTGATTGATTTTGATATCTTCAAAACTGCTGAACCGATTTTGATTAAATTTGTACTCTCGTTTCGGAAGTCGGTGTCAAAAATAGATCAAAACAAGAGGTACCAAAGATAATACTTTTTAGTGTTTTGCTTTTGAAGTTGGTTTATTTTATGTGAAAAGTTTTATGTCATGCATATTCCTTATTGCCATGGTCAATTGCCTTAACAACCTCAAGTTTTTTGGCTAAGTTCTACCTCCAAATCTGTCTAATAACAATAAGAGCATAGTATCACGTATTAGACCTCGTCTCAGCTGCTATGGGTTTAATACACTTACCGATATAGCTGAGCATGACCGGCAGGAAGATGAGCCCGTGAGCCGCGCCCAGCACCACGATACCGAGGTACATGCGGAAGTAGAACACCTGCAATAATGTCACTGCTGTAGTACTTGTTGATACCACAGTTGATAAAACACGAGACTCCTAAGCGGCTCGTACTACTGCCAGCATCGCGACAACCGTTTAGGGGTCTCGTCGATACGCATGTTTGTGTGAGTGTGCCGTTTCGAGCGTTTGTAGGTAGTTTCCATACTCTTCGTCCATATTTATACTGTGTTGATACGGTGTATTGGAGTATATCTACCCACCAGTTGCTATAATCTATCATAATTGTATATACTTATTACAACTAAGAAAAAAACATGTTTAATTTTAATTATAAATTTCTTAGTCAGTTTAGTTGAAGGAAGAGCGTGCTAAACATTTTAATCGGCACAGATGGACGGTAAAAATTGAACACAAATTTGTATGTAGTGATTGCTTCAGCAGCCTAATTGCGCAAAGGGTTTGACCGACATCAATCGAGCAATCACATAGACGGAAATCCACATCGTGTCTTTCATATCGCATGTGATTTGTCGATTGATAACGGTTAAACCCTTTGCCTTGCCGAATTTTATTGCGTAATTAGGCTGCTGGTGGACCCGAAAAAGTGTGTAGCACGCCTAAGATAAATTATAATTCTTTAAGAGTTGTAGAAGACAATGCGGGCAAGTTCATAATATATGAATATGTAGGGTTTAATCAATATTACGGACGTCAAAACGAATCGCAAGCACGCCATCTGGCGGCAAAACAAGACAACTACGCATTGGCGCGCTTTTTCTAACCACTTGTGTGGCGGGGACAGCAGGAGCAGAATATGGCAGTTGAGTACTGACCACCTTAGAGCGATGACGTCGTAGAATCAGTGTCGATCCGTAATATTAGTAAGTAAGATTTGTAACTGTGAATATTTTAATAAACCCAGTGTATCGAATAATTTGTGTGATTTCATTTTCACGATTATACCCACCGACCTGCCCACATACGATGTCTTAACCTAAGGCAAAACATCCTGACTTTACGATAGTTTGCATCTATCGGCCACCCTTGATGCTACAATTATAATAATTTCTATCATATAACTTCGAGTTGGAACTAAATAAATAACATAGTCAAATCTTGTTTTGACGGGAGTCTTGGCATCTTTCTAATTTCGTGGCACCGTGTATGTAAACTTAGCAGGAATAGTATGTAAATATGTATTAGTTGTACCTGGAATATCTGACTCTTAGCGGTCCCCAGCACGATGATGCCGCCGAACTTGGTGAGCGTGATGCCCGACAGCACGGACGAGCCCATGCGCGTCAGCGCCTCCGCCGCGCGCACCACGCGCGAGCCGCCGCCCGACACGCTGAACGCGTGCACCACGTGCGAGCAGAACTCCACCGCGATACCCACCGCCATCACCTGGGGGTGGGGAATACATAACACAAGAAAGCTTAAGGAACAGCGATCGAAAAGCGAAATCACGTAACGTGGCGCGCATTTTTTCAAGCCAGCGATACAATATAGAGCTTTCTTTACTAAACAAGAAGGTTTTTTCATTTGCGAAACGAACGTAAAATGAGTGGATAGAGGTCATTGATTATTAATCTGTGTGAGAATTACGGACCATATATCCTTGATTTCAAGGTCTGGGCATAATGATGTGTCAAAACGATCATAGTGCGTCTGTAAACAACGGGCAGAGTTATTAGTCTTGTATAGCTCCGTCACTCTCTTACAACGAAACCATGATAATATTCTCGCCATGGTTTTCTTTATCATTTAACAAGCTGTGGTGATGCACAAAGTTAGCCCGTAACCCAGATATGCCTGACTGGGTCAACAATACCACGATAATGATATCTAACAGTATCGCGACTGGACCCTGTTCTTGAAATAATTACCTACAAGCACGCGGTACGTAAACACGCGTTAGGGCTGACCGCCTATGGTAAATTAAATGTTATCGACCTATTTGTTTGTCTTTCTAGTTTGTTATGATTGTGAAGCTATGATGAAGCCTATGTCACCCGGGGATAGTGTAGCTCCGCAACGATGAAAAAAAAATTGAAATTGGTCCAGTAGTTTTTAAGTTTATTTGTTACATACAAAAATACAAATCTTTCCTCTTTATTATATTATTATAGATATAGATAGATAATTTATTACTTACCAGATTAACAAGAGACACAGCGTTCAAACTGATTCCCCACCAGTACATAACTCCGCCGAGGTTCACTACAATCATTGTGATTGTGATCACCACCACCTAGGAAACAACATAATTTATTAATTTTTATTTATGATTTCCAACATAGGATATATACATTATATGTCACATATTCAGTATTAAAATATAATTTAGATTTTAAGTATTTACAAAGAAGGAAAAGTAGCTGAAGTTCTTGACCTATGTAGCTTGAATCAAAAAATTTACTGTCAGACCTGACAGTCAAGTGACTTTCATGCGCATTGAAATAAGATTCAAATTACTTCTATGGTTGACGTCTGCGCGGGTGAAATGCTTCTTAAGACTATTAATATTTCAAACAAACTCACCAAAGCCGAGAACAGATCGAAGCCCATAAGCAGGAAGGTGACAATGAAGATCGACAGCACAGATATCCCCATAGACTTCAACGTATCCGGCCACATCGTGAGATACTGCTCATAGAACACGTAAAACACTGAATACGGGAACACATTCACCGTCGTATTCTTCCCTTGCTCCCGTAAATTCCTGTTCAAAGTCTCTGTTAAGTTGGCAGCGACACCTCGAGCACCTTTAAGAGCTGAGTAATAATCGTGACTGGTTTTCAAGACAGTGTGGTATCCTTGATAGTAGGTAGCGCCAACTTGTGCCTGAGTCTTGTTGAACATGTGGTAGTTGACGGCTTGTCCGTAGGCCGCGTGGCCTCCCTTGATGCAGCCGTCAGGGTCGGGGATGTCTTGCAGGAAGAAAGGCACGTAACGCTTGAAGTCTGAGGCGTCGGGACGTTCCTCGTCGCCTTTGAGAGGGATCTTGCACGATTTGCAGGGGGCTCCCTCTGTGGAGTGGGGTTGTAGTGTTAGTTTTTGTACTGTGGATAATGTGTCTGGGATGTATGGCTAATAACTTTAAACGAGCAATTCTTTTATCTATATATATAAAAATGAATCCCTTTTTCACTTGGTCACGGCATCACGCGTGAACAGCTGGACCGATTTCACTAATTCTTTTATTGTTGTGTTTGTTATTGTTAGGAGAAGGTTATTATGAAAAAAAAAAGGTAGGGTAGGGTAGGTCGGCAGGTCTTGGTCGCTAGGATCGGGCGAGACCTGTCTTTGCGAGCAGTGGTGGGGGCCATGCTGGCAGAGACAGAAAACTGGAGGGAAATGGCTTCCTTCTGTGAGACTGTGATGGCCCAGAAGGAGGCCGCCGAGCGGGAGCGTGAGAGGGCCGATCCTGCTCGAAGAAGAAGGCGTCGGGGAGGCAACCGCCCCGATGCCTAAAACGGCGAAACCCCGCCTGCATTAAGCAAGTGGGACTCAAGGGTCACGGGCGCTCAGATTGGGGACTCTGTCCGTCCACCAAGTGACACCAGGCAAGACGGTGGCACAGTGATCACGTGCTGCTGTGCACAGCGAGGGTCAGGTGAGGCGCTCTCAGTCTCCCCAGGGATGTGCCCTAACAGGCGATGCACAGAGGGGGTCCCGGTGTGGACTTTTAAGAGGTTACGGGGCCCCTTCTACTTGCTGATGGTGATCACCGGGGTGGTTTTAGTGAGGTAAAAATCCCACACTCCCTGGTCTTTTCCCCAAAAGTCCAGGCGCCTTTTTGAAGGTTTCCCCCGAAAACAAAAAAAAAAAAAAGGTATGGTAGGGTAGGTAGGGTAGAGTATGGTACGGTAGGTAGGTAGGGTAGATTAAATTAATTAATTGGTGTTTTTATGGCAAAACAAAGTTTGCCGGGTCAGCTAGTATATGTATATATATAATAATGAATCACGGCAGCGGCTCCAACGATTTTCATTAAATTTAGTATGCAGGGGGTACCGGGAGCGATAAATCGATCTAGCTAGGTTTCATTATTAGAAAACGTCGTTTTCTATATTTTCACCCGAGCAGAACTCGGTCGTCCAGGTACTAAATATTTATGCGTAAAAGATTATCGCAACAACGGGTTGCTAGTCAGAATCACGTTGTTCGCATTGCCAATCATCGTCCTATTGACATTGAACTAAATGTTTGCATTGAACTAAGGGTTTCGAGGATAACATACATAATATGTATGTATGTTATCCTCGAACATACATAACATATATACAAATACGTAGGTATGTGATGTTCACCTTATTGGGCTAGGCGACTGCCGTGTTTTCTGTGTGTTCAGGCAATATGATTGGATTTTTCAAGAGGAATATCTCAACAGCTGTACAGAATCCGAATGTGTAGCGTGTGTACCGTGTACCGTTATTACATAAGACATACAATTTAACAAGGAAAATGGATGAGTGTACTTTAGTTTAGTCCCCTTCAAGAAAATTCCGTCGTGATGTTAATACACACGAAACACGTCGTGAATAACACTTACTACTGCTGGGACAGAAGCTGGAGTTGGAGGGGAAGTACTTGCAGCAGTCGCCGAGCGAGGCCCAGTCGAAGAAGTCGTCCAGCCACGAGTTCGGCGGCTGCGCGATGTACGTCTCGTTTGGTGTTTTGTACGCTGTAATAGTTAATACATTACTATTATAATTTGGTATAGGTAAATTATATCATCGCCTTAAGACAATCAAACTGCATAGTTTGTCCACAGCTGTCCATAGGCCAATAAGACTTGATATTTCTTGCGATGCTCAGCCTACTCACGAAATGAGCTCTATAACCAGTTGTGCAGTGTTTGAATCTACTTTTTTTTTCCTTTATTCTCATACTGCAACGCCTTGTGGACCACCAATGAAGCACAAACTTATATTACAACTAACAATAAGTTATAATACAACTTGTATACATCTGTCCCTTACAAACACTCAAAATAACTTGTATACAACTTGTATATATCTGTCCCTTTCAAACACTCTTAATAACCTGTAAACAACTTTTATATATCTGTCCCTTACAAACACTCAAAATAATCTGTAAACAACTTGTATACATCTGTCCCTTACAAACACTCAAAATAACCTGTATACAACTTGTATACATCTGTCCCTTACATAATCTGTAAACAACTTGTATACATCTGTCCCTTACAAACACTCAAAATAACCTGTATACAACTTGTATACATCTGTCCCTTACAAACACTCTTAATAACCTGTAAACAACTTGTATACATCTGTCCCTGACAAACACTTAAAATAACCTTACTCTAAGAGCTTATGGTCACCCCCCAGGTCGGTAACACGATGCATAACTAACCATCTTCAACATTTGTGACAAAACAGGCCCAACCCTTTAAACCATAAGAAAATTGCTTTGCACCAAAAAAAATTGTGGTGGTTTTACTACCAGGGACAAGCTTCTTTAAGATCACAATTTAATTTTAGTGTGTCACATTTGTCCGAAATCCATTTTCTATTTCTTTAATATCTAAGTAAATAATAACTCACCGGAATACAACTGCATAGACACACTGTCAGATCGACAGAATCTTGTTCCACATATCATATTCTGCGTTTCCAAATCGGAGTAATTCAATCCTTCTGTGACGACGAAGTAGACTGGAGGGCCAATGTTGAGGTAGCGGTTCAAGTACTGGAAGTATTTCAGCTGGAAGCTGTCTTGAGGCATCGATAGTTCCTGGTCCAGGCCTATTTCTATGTGAGGTGCCACCTGAAATGTGCGTAAGGTCAGTTAATTGTAGAAGACTATGGTGAGGTGGTTTTATCTGGTATGTAAATATGTGTAATAAAAACATCAGTGCGGGACAAGCTTTCAGGTTAGCGAAAGCTTGCCGTGTTTCAAAATTATCCGTGGAGTGGAGAACATCCGTAAGTAACATTAAAAGTCCCTCCATGCTTCGGAAAGCACGTAAAGCCGTTGGTCCTGGTTTTCATTTGTAGCTTAATATTTGACAACTGTAAAAGGTAGTTAAAACCCGACTGCCTTTCTAAGGGGCGTCATACTACCCAGTTACTGGACTATGGAGGTATAATACTTTAGTCTCTAGCTGCATTGTGTTTGACTGAAAGTCGTCACCAGCATGGTTGGGATAGGACCAGGCAGATAAAAAGGTACTCGGAACAGGATGGACAGTTCTGCATCCTAATGTAATATTTCCACCAGCCGGGCCACGCAGGAGCGCAGCGCAGCGGATGTGCAAGCACGCGCCAGTAGCCGACCGCGTCCGCCCGACGCCTACTATCTACTGGAAAGGAACTGGAACCCGGGCGCAAGCATGCTCTCAGCGACTAGTGATGCTTTCGTGTCGCAGTCAGTTTTTTGCAAATAAACATATAAGCTTTTCATCTGTGTTCATATTCATTTTGCATGAAAAACAATAAAGAAATAAATAAATCACGTCAGTCTACAGTTCAACGCACAACTTGAATGTATCAACTTGCCAGCCGGCGAAGCACGCGCGGCGGTAACCGAGCGGAGCCGACCGGACACGATGGCAGCCAAGCGCCGCCGTCCACGTACGCGAGGAGCCGACTGGCTGCCGCAGCGTCCGAGCGCAGCCAACTGGCTGACGCGGCATACGTGCGGCAGTAACCGAGTTCCAAACAGTGTAAATTCCATGCAAACATGAAACTTAACTATTGTATAGAAGTCTGAATTTCCTTTAGCATAGTGTCAAATGCGCTCCGGCGCGCCCCGTTTTGTGGAAATAGTACATAATGAAAAGGGAGGATCCTCCAACCAGATGAGAGTTGTGTTTGGTCTGGGCAACTGCGCAATGGTTGTTGTCGAGCCGTTGTTTATGTTCAAATTGCGAGGAGAATCTTGATTGCGCAATGTAGAATCTGTGTGACGTTTATTTTTTTTTGTAGTTTATACATGGCGGCAAATTTGTCTCTACACGGCAGATGATGAGATACTCACAGCCACTGAGGAGCACAGCCAGGCGAAGAAGATGATCATGACGGAAGCTCTGACTTCCCGCTTCATGAGGAAGGGCACGTACAGCTGCTTGAACGCGTTGTACAGTGCGCCCTCGCTGTTCTGTACGCCGGTCTCTGCCTTCGTGCCTTGCACGCAGCAGAATACGTCGAACCTGATTGAAATATGCTGGGTTAGGCACAGTTATTCAAATTTACTTTAGCAGTGGCAGAAGAGAACTTTGAAGGTCATGGAACACTTGGAAAATGGCAAAAAGGTATGACTTCAGTATATGACTTGTAGTATACATACCTGTTAGCATTCTGTCTATGTGTATCGATAGCCAGCAGCGCCACGAAGCAGGTGACTTGTAACAAGAAGTCCACCAGTAGTGCCGCGCCCGCGTACAACGCGAACGCTCGCACGGCCGGCATGTCTGACAGTGCTCCCAGGAAGAAACATACTGACTCCGATGCCGATGTCAGGAACATTGAGGGACCGACTTGTCCAAGGCTGTAAAATAGAAAATTATATTATATACTTCATGCTAGTCTTCACATAGACAAAAAAGACGAAGTTCAATACAAAATTTCATTTTATTTTTCGATTTGTTAAAATTTATAGTTTGACTGTCTGCCGAATTGTTAGATCTTAAATTTTTGCTTACTCAGCTGTTTAAACATTTATACCTAAATGTATATTATGTTCACTTATGCACTGTAACTGTTATTAGATACCAAACTTTTGGCTTCTCGAACATTATACTTCCGGGTAAACAAATATTAGTTATAAATTTCTTGTATAAGAAATATCTGGCAAAATGCGCGTTATATGAATCTTAGTTTTTCAAATTGTTTTTTTTTTTCAAATTTCCTTCAGCAAACCTACAGCACGTAATCAAAATCAAAGTATGAAAAAAAAACTCACGTCCTCCCAATATGTTCAGCGACAGTTTCGTTAGGCCTCCTGCCTTCCCTCTGGTTGGTCTGCACCAGGATGAAGATATTGTCCACTCCCACCGCCAGCACCAGGAAGGGGATGACCTCGATGATGATGAGCGTGGCCGGCACGCCCGCGAACCCGAACATGCCGACCGAACATACCACCGAGGCTAGCACGATGAATACACCTGTGGGGAAAGTTGTTCGTTGAGATATCTATTAAGAGGAGATTGAAAATAGAAGTGGCCTATTTGTGATATCTAACATTTTACTAAAAACCAGTAAATAAGAAAATAAACGGTGATTTAACCAATTGTCTCGGGTGGATCCACGTTTCGGGGTTAAATCACTCACTTGATACTTAAGTATAAAAAAATATGTACGCGAAATACGCGCTTGGTCGTGTTAAGGAAACCAGCCCGTTTTAACCTAACCTTATTTAAGTTGAATTTATATTGCCAAAATATCTCTAACTCATAACCAAAATTCAGGAAGGCCAGAATGGCATACAATTTAACACCTCTTTATAGTCTGTAGATTTTCAGATACGGTCAGCATTATAAAGAGTTCGACAAAAAAAAAACATTCAGTTGAATTGCAGATTTACTGCTTTTTTACATAAATAAACTTCTTGCCTTTTCTACAGAATGCCACCTGCTACGATCCTTACATACTTCTTTTGCTTTACACACACTCATACATCTAATCATACACGCACGCCGGTTATGAGAAGTTGAAGTCTCTTTTTTGCAGTTTGTTAAAAAAAGTTATGAAAATGACAAGTCAGTAAATAGCACAAAAAACTCACCTCCAAGTCCCAAAGTAACTTTACTATCGATCAGCAGCCTCGACAAGCCAGTGAACCGTCCAAGAGAGATCGCGATATACGCAAACATGATGAAGTACGACACCAGTATCGTCGAGATGTCCGACTGCGACTCGCGGTCGAGTTCGTCCTCGATCGAGCGCTCGGAAGTGTACGCTATGTCCATGTACGAAGGCATCTGTGTCTTTGTGTAGTTCTCCATGAAGTGAATGAACTCTTTCTCCCATTCTAATGCTGGTTTTAACTGGAAATAAAAGGATAATGTTAATTTTTCATTAATGAATATTTGTGTAAGGATAAGGAGGTCCCAGACAGGCGCAATTCGACACGATTTTGCGTCCACAACACGCGAATGCAAGCACTCTGAAGTCGCTTGCGACTCTACAGAATAATTGTGTGCGAATGAGACGTTTCATCTGAAGTTTCATTGCAATATGTCTATCAAGATAATGGTCCGGTCAAGTTAGACCAAAAAATAGGGTTAGGTTTGCAGTAACTCGCATAGAGCTGAAAATTGGTACGAATGTTCGGAACACCATTATAAATGAAATGTCAAAAGTCACCATCGATCCCACAATTGCAAAAAAAAATATTCAAGGTCAAAGTTGAAAAATATGGCTTTGCGAATTAATGCAATTTGATATGTCTAATTTGACCGGACTATAAGACGTTTAGACCTTGTCCAGAAAGGGCGAATTCGTTGCGAATCACGCGCGAGTCGAGGGTCTGGCGTATGCACGCGATTTACGCGCGTATAATTGCGCAAGCAATTTCGCGACGAATTCGCTTCTTCTGGACAAGGTCTTAGCGATATATGTAGAAGCAAAGACATGCAGTCCTCATGCATTCTATAGAAATGTTCAACTCGCGAGAAACGCCTCATCTAGACAAGATTTTAGAGACCCAAAATATCGCGCGTTAAATCAACCCTATTTGAGACAACTATCAAAATGGGTGAGTGTTTGCGATGGAACTGCATGACCAAAACCCAAGATAAAAAAAGAAGAAGACAAGCGGTAAAATGAGGAATGCGCTTAAAAACGAAAACAGAATATTTATGAAATAAAAACATTTAGTTAGGAGCTAGATTGGAAACCCGGTGTTTATACGAAATAATACCATGTTGTATTATTGCACCAATCGATAGTCGCTGACTAGGGGCTCCGTCAGCGACTCCTGCAACAGTATTACCGAGATTAATTCAACGAAATGGCAGTTGAACGCGATTCTCCTTATGACGTATGCTGCAAGAAACCCATCTCAGGCATCCTTCGAGGGGTTTGATAACTTATCTAGGAAATTACTTGGACTATGTTCAAAAAAGTTACGTGAAAGTATTTTTGAAAAGTCCGCCTTTGTAACTTTTGTGCATGAAGTCTAAATAAATAAAGTCAAAAGTATTTAGTGTGAAAAAGTAGATATTAACAGCAGATATTTTCGAGTTGGTCCATTAGAAAATCCATAATCATCGATTTGTTTCTGCCCCTGGTCGAAAGCCTTCTACTTAACGCGGTGGCCTCCGTTCGGCTAGGCCCACTTGCGCCACCTTGGGCTATCTTACTAACTCCGATTGAATAGCGACTAATTATGAATGAAATATTTATTATATAACCTCGTGTTAGCAATTAACTCCGAGTTAAGTCTTTGGCGCAAGCGGGTCTTAGTAAAGCTTCTCGTACCTGTTTGTCAGTATCTAAAAGCCAATTTGTCATATCAAAAGGCGGATTTTGCGACAGTAATGTAACAAGGAGCCTAATTCTGAGACAGTAATATCACAAAGCGTCAAATTTCACGAAAGTAATATAACAAGGCGCCTAATTTCTCATTGTTACTTGGTTTGTTTTGACAGGTCTTAACAAAGTAGGTCAGCCGGCGACAGGCAAATCTTCAGTATTTGTGTGAACACAGCCTCAACTATACGTGGAAGCGAAAACACACCGTAAGTATCAGATGATCACTTTGAACTAGTAATTGTTATACCTGTTCCTTGTCGTGCTTGTTGTTGACGAGGAAGGTGATGATGAGTGCGGTGGCCTCGTGGAACCGCGAGCGCTTGCCCAGCGCCTCGCCCGGCGCCAGGAAGCCGCCCAGCGCCACCGCCGGCAGCACCGGCCCGCGGTACGAGCCCAGGCACTGCGGCAGGAACGGGTTGCTGCCGGAACACAGATCAAATGATCAATACCAATCCACAAAACACATAAGATCTAATAGGGATATTTCCTGGGTAGAAAAATGATAATTATATTTAATCCTTCATTGCTTTATTTTATCAAATAAATAAAAATTGACAAAAATAAAGCGCATCAAAGTTCAGGAGTGAGGGGCTTGTGACGTCACTTTTTCAGTATAAAGTGTAGCACACCGTGACCTCACACAATATTTCAACGCACTGTATCGTCGTAATTTTTTGTTTACATATCAAAAGAAAAATACGTGTACAATATTTATAAGTTATCTAACTGATGGACTAAATAGATATTTTTTGCCAACTACCCTATTGATCATAGGCCTACCCCAAGTGTCGCCACATCGACCATTTCTGTGCGTCTCGCATCCACCGGATTCCCGCAACCCTACCCAGGTCATCAGCCCACCCAGCAAGAGGCCTTCCAGAACTTTTCAGCTTCATCTACCGTCCATTCTGCGAGCAATGTGCCCTGCCCGCTAACTGCTTAAGTTTGGCAATCCTTTGGGCTATGTCGGTAACTTTGGTACTCCTCCTGATAGTCTCATTTTTGATACAATCCTTTTGTGTGACTTCAAACCTTCTGATGAGGCCTATTGTGAGCGACCACGTCTCAGTTCCATAGGTACCACACTGGCAACACACACTGGTCATAGACTATCGTTTAGAGACACTATGGTAAGTTAAACAAGAAGATACAGCGCAACTGCCCGAATGTTGCCTAGCCGAGTCAGATTCGATCACAGATTACCTCCCAATAGATACCGCATGCCTACTGTTTTGCTTGATGCCGAGTTCACCAAATTTGGCGGAAGGCACGGGTTGCGCGGGGAGTGACAAGTGCGCCGTGATTGGCTATTCAAGGTCACGGTACCTGTCGTAGAAACGGGACATGCGCATTAAATGTCGATAAAAATATCGATATTTTTGAAACAGAATGGTATTTTATGTAAAATTTCTTAACCTGCGATTTTATAATTTCTTTAATAATGATAAAGAAAAAACATCGGTCGAGAAAAGATTTTAATTTTGGCCAAAAGTGCTTTAATTTAATTGTAATCCTATGTAAACAGGGCCACTCTGAGCTCTTGTTATGAGTAGAGCACAATTAGTTCAAAGTAAAAATAAACTAATTTGTTATTTTTTTTAATAATCAATTTTAACAAAATTATTTTATTCTCCTATATAACTAATTAAACATCGATCATCGATACTTTTCGATAAGCAAAAAACTAATTTGTCTCAACATTTTTACTTCTGTGGGAAAAAGATAGCAATATAATAATTCCTTATGAGTGAAAGGGACTTTCACAAAAGACATCAACGAGCGCTACTGTAAAGTTTGCAATTTTGATTTGATAACCATTATAACTTGACCTTTTTTAGATTGGTCAATATTTATTACTTTGCCTACTGGTGGAAAATTAACCCTTCTTTTTTTGAACTTGAAGGGCTGGTTGATTTTCCACACCATTTTACAGCTCAATTCGTCATTTTTTTAAAGACAAAACGTTGATAACTATTTTTTAAACAGAATTAAAACTAAAAATCGCTTGCGTCCCTACAGCTCTAATGTCTGGTCGACACTAAAGAGATCATTTCGTGCACTGAGTTATATCAGCCTAAATAGGCTGATGTGTGGTGCGCGTAAGTTGTCTTCTATGCGGAATCTATTGGGAGGTAATCTGTGGATTCGATGGTTGACCTCTTTTTCAAAGTTGCATTCTAACTTAGTTTTAAATTAAGTATATACGGAATAAAACTAAATACTGGTAGAACGGACTGTATAGAATATTTTTGAAAAATCAAATAAAGTGTTGATTATGATATGAGTAAATAATAGCATCCTTACCCAGAGCACATGAGTATAGTATCGAGATACTCGTTGTCCTCCTCCATGCTCTCGAAGTTTTCGATATCGTTCTGCCACCAGCCCCACACGGACTGAACCACACAGTCGTTCGGTTTGATGGGCCCACTGAACGATGACGTCAGCGGCGCGAAGCAGATGTCCTGGATGCCTGTCTGGTTGCCCAGAGCTGTGGAAAATATATATGGAATTCAACAATATATAATCTTATAAATACAGCAAGCCAAGAGAACAAAGTGTTTCACTTTCACTCTCACCAATCCCAGTCAATAGTTAATGTACAGAAGCGAGTACATTTAATGCATAACACAATCATCACCATCGTCATTAGGTGCATCAATAGTACTCCCACACATCGCCAGTTATTTTTAAGTCCCATGTAATATGGGACGGAGTCTATTGCCATTAGGGTTACCATAACTAAGAATTTTGCCTGAGATCTCAGGATTTTTAGGCTCGTATATTTTTAGGTAATCTAACTGACGGAGTTTTCACTTATTACTAGGTATAATAGGATTCGTGGGACAGAATAGGCTAAATTAATAAATAAATAATATGTATAAAGTTAGACGGTGGTTTGGTTATCAGTCGGAAGTTGTCCTTTCTCCGTGCCATAAACAATATCTACGCAACAACAACATGTTGACTCGTTGATCTTTTACTTTGTGAAAAAAAAAGTTACATATTCGCGAGCTGGCTGACCAAAACCAGATGTATCCTCCGACTGCACAGCATGATTTTCTTCTTGTTTACTTATTTTTAGTTCGCTTTTTAAGCAGTCGGGTTTTTTGTTTTTTTTAATTAATTTTTTTTATTTACAACTTTTTAGTTATTTTTTTTTAAATTAGGTTCATTTAAACATATAAGTGTAATATATTTTTGAAATCAACTGCAACCCACACGATGGGTTCGGAAGTAAAAAAAAATTTTTTCCCACCTACAAAATGGCACCCAAAATCCGCCATTTTTTTTAATCCAATTTTTATATAGCCTATGACACTCGCAGGGTTAATACGAATCGATTGACGTAAGAATCATCAAAATCGGCCAACGCGTTTGGTCTCTAGAACGCCACATAGGAACAAACATACATACACACATACATAGACTGATAAACACATTACCCTCCTTCGGCAGTCGGGTAAAAAAGGACCAACCAAATCTTCAACGAATACTTTGGCGTTTATAATATTCGCTCTTAGCAACTTTTATCGTACTAGTACAGCCGGATTACTTAGATCAGCCGATCGGCTTTGTAGACAGTAGTAGATTTTGAAGTGATCTCGAAGTGAGCGTCGTTCCAACCGATGATGCTAGAAAGTACACTTCATCTGTCATCACCGTGTGTTTTTATTTTTAATACAACACTACAGGTTTTACTAACATTCCGAAGTTACAGCTTCAGTTTCTTGCCACCCCATCGTCTAAGCGGATATGGTTAGGGTTAAAATCGTATTGGATTTGGACTCTAGAAATCTATACTAATATTATAAAGAGGTAAAGTTTATTAGGTTGTAGGGGGTAATCTCTGGATCTACTGAGCCGATTTAGATGAAATTTTGCATGGATATAGTTTGAGACCCTGGGAAGGACACAGGATATAGTTTTTATTCTCTTCGGGGTGATAAAACACTTCTTACGCGGGCTAGTTTCAAATATTTTCACAATATGCTTACCCATGATTTTGTCCTGTAAGTCCAGCACATTCTTGAGGAAGGTCGCGTTGAAGACAGGTCCGAAGCTGATGTCTCCGTTGGGGGTGCTGTGCTCGATCTTAGGCAGGCCTTTGGACGTGATGATCAACATCTCGGTTCTGGAGATAAAAAAAGAAAGATGTTATGAATATTGCCTTATATGACTAAAAAACCGTGCAGTACTTTAAGGTAAGGGCAGATAAAGATTTTTTTTTCAAAGCTCTACCATAGCCTTCCGCTCTGCCCGTTGTCTAATCATATATCTAAATACATTTTTGTAGTAGTGCGAAGCTATCTTCGTTGTAGTTGTCCTATATTTGTAAGAAGAACTATATCCCATACATGGCAATAGACAATAATGCTTACTTCCTCATTGTGTTTTTACCGTATCAATAGCGAAAATATCCGCTCGGTAAAACACAGAATAGGTACTATGGGCCAAAGCTACATCTGATCACTTTGAAAACAAAATCCCGTGCACAAGATGACCACAGCTGCGTCCGCCCTTTTTGCGTCGACCATAGCCAAATGACTTGTTTGATTTTTTTGCAGTCTTTTTTTAATTAAAAAAACAAGGGGCTGACAGGTACTAGAGAAACAGTCACCCGATGCTGCGATACTATTGGTTGATGAGTATGTCGGCATTAATTTAGTGGGCGAGCCCTACAAGCTAAAATAGTCCTTACGGTGATCAGATATAGCTTTGGCCGATTGTACATCAACGGGGACTCGACGCTAAGAAAGAAATTTAGTTCATTTAAATTTCACAAGATGGCGCTATGCATCGATTTGTTATTGAATTTTGTGTAAAATTAACATTTTCTAGAATTGATCATAAAAATTGTATTTTTTTGTTTAATCAACTCTCCTAGCCACAAAATTGTGGAAAAATTGGCTCATAATTCACATTTCAAAGATTATTTAAACGGATTATTTAAAAACCATTACAATAGATGGCGCGTTTTTAAATTTTTGGGATATTCCACTCGACTTTTTCAATTTGTATTGTACAATGGAACTATGAAAAAGTGCTTAACCATACATTATTTAGCACACAAAAGGAGAGCTAACCTGTAGAAGGGTTCAAAGTGCGAGTCGAAGTACTCGCGCTCGAGTCGGGAGCGAGAGTTGGGAGACGCCCACAGCTCCACCGGGTTCGTCGTCACGATCATGTAACTGATGCCGTGGCCTAAGCCTACCACCACGCAAAGACCTGGGGAAGAAGAAGGGTTACTTTAGCATTCTATACGAGACAATCACCAAATAGATTTGTAAAAATATTATTTTAAAAGTCAACCTCAACCGCATTCAAACATATCCCGAAGCGGAAAATAAAATAATAATTATAGGGAAATAATTTTAATTTAATTAAATTGAGTTTTCATTTGTATGTCGGTTTTATGTTACAATTTACGTAATTTGTAAAATATAGTAAAAACTGTTCTACATTTCCTATTCCTTTGTTTAATGCATGCCGTGGCAGCCTTTAATTAAGGCTACACTATACAATGTAAAAATATGAGTACTTCAACATGTATTTTTTGGTGTATGATTGTGGGTTGTCCTTAAATAAATAAATAGATTTATATTATTATTGTAATAATATTAACTAGACGCAGCAGCTGAATATTAGAACTTTATACAAGATGAGTTTTGTGAGTGATGGACAAATCCGAACTATGAGGAATAGCGAGAAACACTCAAAGGAGTTACGGGGCCGATTTTGATGAAAACAAAAACTGCATCATTGGATTTCATAGACCTATCAACTGCCTATCTGAACTTCACAATTTCAACCACAGACATAAATCTAACCAGATGACGCGACTGTATGTACTTCGCGTGCCAAAAAACGGCGTAAAGTTACGATCAATGATCGTAATCTGAACTTTTCATTTAGCATTACGGCACCGGAAATCCACCGAAATATAGAAAAATGCCTTTTCATGTCATATTGAGCTGTAAATAATGTATAGAAAAAGTTGGCCGAGGCATAGGAAATGTTTTCTTTCATTGGTAAGTAAATTTGTTTGTGAAAAAGTGGCACCCTTGGTTTTCGTACAGATGGAGGGACTTGCGTTATCTAGTTAAGATTTTTGTCTGTGATTTCAACCCAGTCACTGGATAACATGATACCTCAGCTTGACAGATTTTCAGTCTTCTAACTACCAAACATCTCTCAAAGATCCAAATCTAGAAGCACTTACCAACAAACAGCACTATCCAAGGTCTCGACGCCATTATAGTTCCCCACCACTGGAAGAAGTCTTCCATCCTCGTCTCAGTCTCCGCTCCGAGCTTCTCGAAGAAGGACGCGTCACCCACGCCTCCGTCCGGCTGGTCCACCCAACCCGTGGGCGGTGGGTTCGTCGTCATCTCCTGGTTGTTCTCCGAAGCTACACCTGTATGGTAAAGAAGATTAGTGTTTTTTTATTGGGGTTGCGATCAGATATGGCTCTCGAAAAGTGGCTTTATTTGTAGAAAGTCCATTTTTACAAGCGTTTATTTCTATAATAAAACTTTCAAATTAATTTTCACACACCACCCGGTGTTTGATTGAGAAGGAGTTTTCCTTACACGTTTATTTCTGGTGACAATGTATTTTTTTTTTTACATAAAAGCTTGTTTAAAAAAAGAACTTGTTTTTATTAATTGGCGGCAAATAATCACTGAGTCAAATCATTGATTGAGTCACCTTTCCGGGAGCTATATCTGACCGCATGTGAACGCGAAGTACTGTATCAAAAAGTCCATGCATGTATAACAACCGCCCTATAGTTTTATCCTTCGCTTGTTTTCATTCCCAAATTAAATATCTCCCTATTGCAGTTCAATAGGCTTTTGATTATTTAACATGCTTAACACACACAACACTCAAACGAAGTGACAAAAAATCAGTAACGGTTTTAGAATTATTCCCCATTAGTAAAACATGCATAGACTTTTCTTAAACATTTAAAAACGAAACATTACACATTTACAAAATACTTGTAACCTACAGACAAATACGATTAAAAGACAAATACAAAATACAAACAAGTTAGGACATTACAGAGTTATACATAGATGAATAACATAGAAGTGTATGTGAGTACATAAATACAAATAAAGCATGCGAAGTATGAGCTATGTACTTTAATCTTTAATACGTATATAAAAATAATTAAGAAAGGTGACGAAAAACTAGAACCTACCTACTTAAGAGTTAGTAAAAAAAGATTTTAGGAATTGTACTGAAATATAAAGAGTGTTTTGTAATGTGTCAATCTTCTGAATTATGGATGTTTTTGATACAAAGGGTAGAATTTACACCTAAACTACTGTCCAATGGTGTTGTATCGGATAATTTTGATAAATTCGTTTAGTTAGACTATTAACAGTTTTCACATATTCCTAATAATTTAGTACACTTCGATGCTTTGAGAATTCAGTTTTCCAATTCCACAGCTCACTGAGGTGAAGTAGCACTTTCGAGTATTGTATAATGATCTGGTGAAGGATAAGCAAAGTGACAGCCGTCAAGTTTTTGTGCCAGTAACTACACTCACCTTTCAACTTACATGTCCGGCTTGGTATGGTCAGTAACAAAAATCTATAAAAACTATAAGGGACCTTCCTGTGAGGGTGATACAAATTATATAGCGAAGATAGGCGATGATAGGTGATATCGCGCATGTATTATCTAAGTAAAATTAAAGTGGAAATCGGTCGAATTGGTCAAACGTACTCGCAGTAAAAATCGCTCATAGATGTGATATAAATCCAATCGCATCGAACCAACAGGATAGTTACTAACTTGTACATGCCCAATATTACTCCATACGCTGATTTTCATCATTTTATGTATAATATAATAAAATAAATTTTAAAACTCAAGTTTCATCCGACTTCTATTACCGTCTGTAGAAGTCGCCGAAAACACTACTCGCTGCAAAACTTGCAATGGTGTTACATGCATATGAATAAAACCTGATTTACACGGTGCGATTCAATTGCCATAGCATAATTAGAAGCAACAATAAAAGTTGTACCATTTGAACAGGGTCTAGACGGTGATAGTCTAACGTTGTTTCTATTTCCTTGCATGCCATAGGCAAGCAACTTGCACTGTGTAAATGGGGCTTAAGGGTTGCAAGATTGTGCAAACATTTTCCAAGGTTTTATCACAAAAGTCGCAAGAACTGCAGGGTCGAAAATTCAGGTGATGAAAACGTGATAGTGTACTAAACCAAATTCTACTTTTTAGTTTCAACATCATAGCACATTGCCATGCTTTACTGGAGCGTTGTGAATGTGATAAATGGCAAACGACTGTATGAACCAATAAACGTACTAATAACTAGCTGTACCTGCGGCTTCACTCCCGTCAACTATATGTCCTTACTACCCTACTAACCTCGCTACATGCCCTAACAATTTTTTTCTAGTGTCATTCTTCCGCAGAGAATCTTAACACCGCCATTTAGATTTTGCTAGAGTGAACCGATTGCGATGAAACAAAAACTAAGTAATACTTCAATTTACGCACATTTTTTTTTGTGTAAGTTATCTATATTCGTTTCTTACATTTTACGTGATGCGTGCACAACCAAACAGACAAAACATCCAAAAATTCTGGAAATGGGTTCTGTTGGTTATCCTGTAACACCAGGGTGTTATAAGCAATTTTTTTTCATGTACTAAAACGACTATTCTACAGATTTATTATATGTATTGATAATGTTCTGCTTATCTGAGCTTTACAAACCGGTCACCCTTTGGTAAGACTGGTTAACATGACGGGTGTGAAATTTTTACTTGAAAAACAACCGTCTTTTTTTCGAAGCGAATTCGTTTTAATAAATATACTGTTTTTTAAATCGATGCCTTTAAAGCAGGTACAGGTCTACCATACAATCGTTTGCCACGAGCGAGCAGTACATATAAGAGCGTGTGAACAACCACAGAAGCTGCGTGTACGTCATCGTGACGTGTGAGTGTGACGTGTGGTACGTACTGGAGCGGTGCGAGTGCAGCGGACTGGTCTCGGGCCCGCCGCGCCGCCGCGCCGAGCCGCCGCGCGCCCAGCCCTCTGTCCCAACACCACCCAACGTTATGTCACCGCGCCAGCTACCCACTACCTTACTGACTACTACCTCCTAAGGATGCCTTCGCAACAGACGAGTTTCTAGCATAGGCGCTCTTCGAACTTAGGCTTCGTCCCTAGAGCAAGCGGCCATCGAATCGAACGCGTCGTCGCACACGACAGACCTTCCGACTTTGGATCGCGTATACCCTCGAGGATCACTTTGTCTATGGAAGTCGCCTTACGCTGCGTAAACGCGTCGCTAACGTCGCATTACCGCAACGTGTTTTGGGTGAAAATTACGTATACGCTGCGCTTACGCAGCCTTAACGCCTACGTTAAACTTACGCTCATTGCGGAGACACTCTCAACTAACCAATATATCAAAGGATTATGTTATGGTGAATATTAATAGTTTGCAGCAGCTAATATGGTGCTATTTACCGGCTCATATTGTGAAAAACTAACTCCATTGTTGATTGGTGTTTTATTATAACATTTGATTTCAGGAGCTTAGTGTCTATCGTACTGTATTTTTTTTTCTTACTTTTTCAATGAGAGGTCTACTTCTACATGAGAATCAAGACTGATTATACAAATTTGTCAATAAGGTAGTGAGGGTGGCTTCTAAGTAATTACAAAACCAAGAGGGGGAGAGGGGAGCACTAAGGTTCCATTATGAGAATACAGTATATATAAGTCTTTGTTGATATGAACTCAAAATAAAATAATATATTTAACACAGTCATGGCCAATTTCTACCTTTTTTTATAAAGAAAATGTTCCAATCCAATCCACTCAAAGATAAGCACTGTTAGATTAATCCAAACATAAATCTGAATAAAATAATTTCAATAGAAATTAGCCATAGACGCCACCAATTAATTAGAATGAATATGTCATTGTATACCTTAATACTTTGATTTAAAGACGATATTAGTACGAAGAGGCATCCAGTGGAAATATTATACATTATAACTGATTATATTAAAACTAATATTATTTGTTATTGGCTACATTCCAACACCTTATCCATTGATATAGTGAGATTAAAGTATATAATATTATTAGAAACGAGTAAATAACTAATGTATAATAATACTTTAAGTAGTTAATGTATTGACAATCATTTTTAATAGAGAAGAAAGGAACTTATTTTTAGGAATAGACAAAGAATGAATTTATGATTTATATAACATTTGTACTGTGTATGCATGATTTTTTACTTTAGGAAAGTGTATTGTAAATTTTGTGTAATATGGAAAATAATAGGTACTGTGAGGACTCACCAATTAAGAAGGCAACCTATTTGCCTATTACAATACTGGCAACAGATAACTATGTAGTTTTAAAAGGAAAAATAAAATAGGTAAAGATGTTTTTGTTAAGCTTTGATTCTCAATTCGATAAAAGCCCAAAGGCAGGCACGTTGTTGCTAAAAATATATCATATACAAGTAATTACTGCATTTAATTTTTAGCTCCCTAAGCTACGTCCCTCACAGTATCTAACTTATCTGTTGAAAGATTTCCTACCTACTCATTTATCGAATATTCGTAAGTCATGGTAAGAGGCATTCAAATATTTGGAGTTCAACATAAATAAACAAATGTTGATCGAATCATTATACAACCTAAGGAAAATTTGCACCACGAACTATTTAACGCATTTAACGCTAAATTAGACAGTTGATGCGTTAAGTAGTTCGTGCTGCGTGATGTTCGTGTCGTCATCAAACTGTTGACACAAATAGAACGATGATTTAAATTCGTTTAGTGCTATTTAGTGAATTACCGAATATAATAAAATTTAACTTTTATCAAGAACCTCCAAATATCTGAAAACCGTAGGACACAACTTATTATGTAGCGTAGCATCGACAAAATTCGTAAAACCGATCACTTCCGATTTACACAACCAATAGAAATCGTTCACTATAATGCCATTCGACGCTATTCACGCTTGTATATTCCCGCCTAAGTTACCAATTCGGTATGTAAAGTAAAAATTAACCCATGCCGATTCCAAAACCATTTGGAGATTTTAAGTTTGTAAACGTTATCTTTCTAAATTAAGGTCTTAAATTTTAAAATCGTATTTATTTTCACAAAAATACTTAAAATCACTTGACTTTTACTTGACCTCTAAATTACGGCATAAAGTATCCTATCTATGTTTCAGTGTCTCTTTTAATGCAATAATTAACGCCCATTTACACGAAAATCCCAACCCAGAGCTAGTCGCCAACACGAGGTTAAATTGACAGTTCGTAATATAATATTGTCAATTTAACCTCGCGCTAGCAACCAACTCCGAGTTAAACCTTTCGTGCAAGTGGGCCGATGGTTTGTAAGTGACAAGCGTCAATGTCAACGTCAAGTCCTATGCCATTCAGAAAACTTTATGACGTCAGCACGAACAAAACTTAAAAAAAAACATAATAACTACAGCTCGAAAAAACGAAATGAAATTAGTAGCTTAAAATAACTAAATCCATAATAAAAATACCGGATAAATACTTTACATACCGAATGAATTGAAATAGTTATCAGCTCGGATGTGATCGGTTTTACGAATTTTGCCGATGCCACATCTAAATTGTAGAGGACACCATCCTTAAAATAAAAGCAAACCGTACTGACCGACAACATTCTCCTGCGGGGTACAGCAGAACACTCCACTTAAGAACAGCGTCGTGAAGATGATAAAGACGATGGCCATGATGACAGCGTAACCGTCGGCGCCCAGGATGGTGAAGGGCACTAGAGGGGGCGGGGGTGGCGGCGGGGTGGGACACGACGCGCTGCAGTCCAGGCATGAGCAGCCGGGCTGACCCTGAGGGGGGGAGGAAGGTGGTTACTAAAGGTCAAGCATCAAAATTAATCAATATAAGCAAGCGTGCTTCACCGTCGACCACATCATCGCTTACCATCAGGTGAAATAGTGATCAAACGCCAGTCTGTCAATAATAATAATATAAAACTTGAATTTGGAATCAGTATCTTAAATCATCATCATGCATTTTTATTAGAAACGGTCAGTCAAAAATGATCTCTGACTACATAATGCATAAGTTCAAGTGACAATACATGTGCATCTAATATTTGCTGTTCAAGCAGGTTTACACTAAGCGTTGAAACTTGCAAAAGATTTTGTTTTTTTCGAAACTTTGTATCTTTCCTGGGACATAATCCCACGAATATTCTATTCTCCCATTGTACCATAAATTCGTCAATTTAATTTTGATATAGCTATATAATGGTATGTAGAAAATGTCGATAACAATCTTCAATCAGCATGGGATATTAGTAACGCCACATTACTAGGCATCATTAAAACTTGAACTTTATCTCTCTTATTATTAATTTGATAAGAATCTTACTGAACAGATTTTATCAAAGGCCAAACTGATAATCATGTGTCAGTCAACTGATAAAGATAAGAAATTTGCAATAGTTTACAACATTAAAATGTATACGCCAATCATAGACAACTCATGAAAGCTAAAATTGAAAGTGACGGCTACCATAAAACCGGGGCAAAATCAGCTGCTAATAAAATCTCACTACATTTTTTATGTGTCTCTTCCTGAAAAGTCAACAAAACATTGCATGCACCATGGTACACGTGACAGAAGTGAAATAACTTAAAAAATGATGAATAAGAGAGATTTATTGAGATAAGGAAGCAATGAAATTTGGCTAAATGTGACGCATCCTTGAAATTTCACTCTCAATTATCGTCCAATTGGATACACTAGTTAGAAATTGTAACAAGTCTGAAATTCAGTGAGTTTGAGATAAGTATGAGAAATTCTTCCTTAAACGATAATTTACACTTTACTACTTCCTTATTCGATAAGTGAATGTAGTTTAGTTATACACCCAATATGTTTTCATAAGTCAATAATATTTTCGTTTTATACAGTAACAAGTTAAGGTGTTTACTGTTGGAACTGAGATTTTTACAACTTCCTAGTATCATAAGACCGTTCAAAACAATATATAGGTATAAAGTATTACAAGCACTGTAAATTCTTTCATTTGTTAATTAGGAACATGGTTCTCACATACTTACGAATATTGCAAACATAGGTAACAACGGTACAGTGACTTACGGGAGGTCCTTGATTACAGGGTCTCGTCACAGGATCGTACGGCATTAGACCATGTTCCGGCACGGGATCGCTGACGTAGTTGATCTGGAAGGGCGCGAAGTTGTTCACGTCGCCCATGAAGTTGAACCAGCGCTCGGGCGTGCAGTACTCCGCGCCGTACTCGCCGCACATCAGGTCCAGAGCCAGCTGGTTTGTTGATGGGGCTTGCACCTTTTTGTAAAACACAAAGTTAGTTGAAATGGTGTCAGGTGGAGGGTTACCAACTTTTACGTCTGAAAATCTGATTTTACTAAGGGTAAACAAAAGGCCGATTTCACCAATAAAACTAATCGCGATTTGTTTCGTTGGTGAAATCGGCCCTAAGGCTCAGTTTTTTATCGGTAGTTAACTGAACCAATAGTAAAATATGCTAACCAATGTTTTTAAATTTCGGAAAAACGTATTTATTAACTAATTGTTGGCATCACCAATGGTCAAATAAGTTGAAGAGTTAATTATGTAATCATTTGGTAGAAAATGAAATATCGAATAAACGCGTTTTACCGGACTTTTACATCTTTGGTTAGCATATTTAACCGTTGGTTGAGTTAGCTACGGATCAAAAAACTGCAGCTAAGAGTTAAAAAAAAGAGTATTAGTAAGCGCAAAGAATCGTCATCTTCATGCCCATGTCCCATGTTACTTGGGGTCGACGCAACACGTTTTCTTCTTCCATATCGTATTGTTCACTATCATGCTATCACTGACTCCCTTTTCTTTCAAATCACTCCTAACACAGTCCAACCATCTTTTAGTAAGAGCAAAAAATAGTTTTATAGTAGGTATCTTACTGATATTATAAATGTGATTGTTTGGATAGATGTATGTTTGGTACTCATTCACGCTAGAACGGCAGAACGGATCTGGGTGAAATTTGGCATAGAGATTGATTCTGGAATAGCACATAGGCTTAACGGTATAATGTTCCCTCGGGTTATGAAAACAATTTTCACGCGGGCGAAGCCGCTGGCAGAAGCTAGTATAGAGTATTTAATCGTACTATATTCCTTTTGTAGATTATAAAGTAGCCCTAGTCGAAATAGAGTACAATACTCTATATTAGATAGAGTACCGTTGACAACCCTAGATGGAGTGGAAGATTTTTGGGTGCTAAATATTGTGACACACATGAGTTGAGATGAGAATAGATCTGTAAAAATATACTTTTAAACAAAATAGACTAGACTAGACGAGATTACATCAAAACTGGATGAGATTTACAAGATCTGTAAAAATATACTTTTAAACAAAGTAGACTAGACTAGACAAGATTACATCAAAACTGGAAATGTTTGAATTATTGTAATAATTGTATTTGTCTGGTAAATAACCTTGCTCTTTGGACTAACGACCATAACGTCACCGCTGCATTTAGCGAGGAGTTAGGTCGGTAACTGATTATGATGGGAACTCTGGTCTAATATGCTCCGCGTTTGTGAGTGGGGTAGGTAGGTAACTATTTCAGCATATCCCTCCATATAAAAAGGAGCACCTTTCGACCAGACGGGTGTTGTGTCTGGTCCGGGCAACTGCCAGAAGGTTATTGTCCAACTGTGGTATGTGTTCAAATCGCGCCGAAAGTTTAGCTTGCGCGATACTGAATAGGGATGTTATCTGGGTAGAAAAATGATAATTATATTTAGTCCGTCAGTCAGATTATCAAATAATATTTGACACGTATTATTTGTTTTACCAAATCAATAAAAATTGACAATGTTTAAAGCGCATCAAAGTACAGGCGTGCGGGCTTGTGACGTCACTAAGGCAGTTTAAAGTGTACTAGCGGCGTGACGTCACACGTTATTTCAACGCATTATATCGTCGTCACTTTATGTTTGCATGTCAAAAGAAAAATAGGTGTACCTGCCGGACAAAAAAAAATCAGTGAACTACCCTATTGTGTGACGTCATGACATTAGTTCGGCAGTGGCGGCGTTGATGCCGCAACAGATTCATTCACATAATTCCATGTAATAGGTGGCAAGCCTATTGCCATCATCTGACCAAAAAATCTGACTTAACTGCCAGAGCTGCTTCTGACAAAACCAATTCATTCAAGAATTGAACGGCTATGTTGAGATCCTCATTCTTTATTTATAACAAGATTTTATTTAACTTGTAGTGTATGTATGTATGTGTATTCGGGTCAAATCTTGCAATTTAATTTTAAAGCAGTTATCCTCCACCGATTAAGATAAAATTTTGCATACACGTTTACTTTGGATGACAATGCATGGCTAGCTAAGTGACGTCATTCTAAATCCGATATGGCGGACAGCCCAAGATGGCGGACTAGTTATTTTTTGTGCACTGCCATGAGATGGGTATCAAATCAAAGAGTTTGCTGAGAAGACTACGAACAAAGCTTGTTTAAAAAAAGATTTTTTAATGAATATTTTATCGAAACTACTAAATATCTTCTTACGAATACACTTGATATTTCAGATAATATCTACTCTAAGATCACAAGATAACAGAAAGACGGCACGTTTGTATCTGTTGTTTTCACACGTGAGTCTTATTTATTTTGCCATTTCTAAGATAAAGTTGAGTCAGATACACACGGATAAGGCTGAGAGTATACGAAAATAAGATACATCATTGTTACATTCATATCTTTTAAGCACTCGAAGATAAACTATTTTAAAAATAGAAACAAACCAAAAGAGTTACCAAAGGCATGAAGTCCACCTTCAAAGTATTAAAAAATAAACATTAAAATGTAAAATTAATTAATTACAATAATAATATTTGCATATCAATTTATTATCAAACAAAGTGCATTAAGCCAGTTGACTTTCAACTAATCTCCAACCTGCAATAAGGAAGTTCAGCAAACAAATATTGCAAGGCCAAAAATCATTTGAATATTTTGAATTATAAAATAGATTTTTATAATATTATAAAGAGGTAAAGTTTGTGAGTTTGTGACGTTGTAAGGGGTAATCTCTGGATCTACTGAACCGATTTCGAAAATTCTTTCACCAGTCGAAAGCTACATTATTCCTGAGTGTCATAGGCTATAATAAAAATTAAAAAAAAATGGAGATCCTTATGAAAATTGCAATAAGGTAACCAAAGGTAGCAAAATGTTGTCTGTAAAATACATTATTTGGCGTGCGCTGAGAAAACTATTGATGATAGATAAAATTTTGTAGGTAGGGTAGGCAGGGTAGCCAGGGTAGCCATGTTAGGCAGGATAGGCAGGGTAGCCATGTTAGGCAGGATAGGCAGGGTAGCCAGGGTAGGGGCAGGGGAGCCAGGGTATACCATGGTAGCCAGAAAAGACTGGGTAGGCAGGGTAGGCAGGGTAGAAAGGGTAGGCATGGTAGGCAGGGCAGGCATGGCAGGCAGGGCAGGGCAGGCAGGGTAGGTAGATAGGTAGCCAGTTGATGGGAGCGAAGCGCCGGGAGTCAGCTAGTACATTGTATTGTTTGTTTTCATCATGTGTTGTACACATATTTGTTCAGTTTATTTAAGTAACAATTTAACATTAAGTATTTTTACGTTTTTGTTGTGCACTTGGGTATACTGTCCTTATTTGCAAACTCTCTATGACTGAACTTTTACAACAAGGTTTTCTGTTAGAGAACCTAATTCTGAATTAATTTAGCTTTAGTACATAAACTGTCATATTGTTTTGTATCTGCTTGTATGTTTTTGTGGGTAATCTATATACATAAAAGAGGAAGTATGTATGTATGTTCCTTATAGACTCCAAAACGGCTAAACTGATTTAAAAAGATTATTTCACCGTTGGGAAGCTACACTATCCCCGGGTGACATAGGCTTATATACTTTAGTATAGAAGCAGGTGGTGTTCTGTAGTTTCTGTCTACCCGCATGAGATAAAGGCGTGAGTATTGTGTATGTGTGTAGAATAAGAAAATGGTGTAAGTATAGTACATTATGTCAGACTAGCGGACGCCTCGCGGTTTCACCCGCGTAGTTCCCGTTCCCGTGGGAATACGGGGATAAAAAGTCTATGTCACCCGGGGATAGTGTAGCTTCACAACGGTGAAAGAATTTTTTAAATCGGTCCAGTAGTTTTCAAGTTTATTCGTTACAAACAAAAATAAAAATCTTTCCTTTTTATAATATTAGTATAGATAAATATATTAGCACTTCACCTGTGCCGAGACGACCTACATTTATTCGAAAAACATTCATACCGTGTCAACTCATTCATGAAGTTATTACCTTACTATCTGACCCTCGGGGCTTCGCTGCCGTCAACTGGCTACCTATCTACCTAGCCTGCCTACCCTGCATAACCTGCCTACCCTGCCCCTACCCTGCTTACCCTGGCTACCCTGCCTACCCTGGCTGCCCTGACTACCCTGGCTACCCCGCCTACCTTGCCTACCCTGTATACCCTGCCAACCCTGCCCCTACCATGCTTACCCTGCCTAACATGGCTACCCTGGCTACCCAGTCTTTTCTGGCTACCATGGTATACCCTGGCTCCCCTGCCCCTACCCTGGCTACCCTGCCTAACATGGCTACCCTGGCTACCCAGTCTTTTCTGGCTACCATGGTATACCCTGGCTCCCCTGCCCCTACCCTGGCTACCCTGCCTAACATGGCTACCCTGGCTACCCAGTCTTTTCTGGCTACCATGGTATACCCTGGCTCCCCTGCCCCTACCCTGGCTACCCTGCCTAACATGGCTACCCTGCCTACCCAGTCTTTTCTGGCTACCATGGTATACCCTGGCTCCCCTGCCCCTACCCTGGCTACCCTGCCTATCCTGCCTAACATGGCTACCCTGGCTACCCTGCCTACCCTACCTACAAAATTTTATCTATCATCAATAGTTTTCTCAGCGCACGCCAAATAATGTATTTTACAGACAACATTTTGCTACCTTTGGTTACCTTATTGCAATTTTCATAAGGATCTCCATTTTTTTTATAGCCTATGACACTCAGGTATAATGGAGCTTTCTTCTGGTGAAAGAATTTTCAAAATCGGTTTAGTAGATCCAGAGATTACCCCTTACAACGTCATAAACTCACAAACCCACAAACTCACAAACTTTACCTCTTTATAATATTAGTATAGATTTTCAGTAAACATCCGGCGATCGATATTCTGCGTATTGATTCATCATCGTCTCGAGCCCCGTATTCATTCATGGCAAACATGTTTACTGTGCACTGACGAATAATTCACATGAAAACGTGTCAAAAACTCTATATAGTTTTCTGTCAATAGACCGAAAAGAGTTTCCATTGTCAGACGACTTGGTAAAAGACATAAAAAAGAGGTTCTATGTTGTATCAAAACTTGTTTGACATTGCGTCATCATCATCTTCCTACCCTTGTTCCATGTCACTAAGGTCGTTTGTTAACGATGCAACGCACGACACGATTTGTGGTCACGATTGTTATCACACAACACACGAGTCTGCAACGACACTGCGGTGCACATGTATTGTTTTACAAGCGCGACAGTGACGAACCACCGTGAGCCGTGCGGTGCGCTGTGTCGTGTCGTCAACAAGCTCATAATTGTTTTGTATAGCCGCTCAAACGTCACCGCAAGATAGTCGCGACGACATAGCGGCATCGACGACATAGCCGAAAACCGTTTCGCGTGTGGTGCGGCGTCGTGCAATCGGTGCAATGAACAAAGTTTCCATACAAATATATGGTTCTCTGAATCGTGATCACATTTTGTGTTGTCGTGTGTCGTGTCGTGAACTTTACTTACCGATCTTTATCCGAATCCGAGTTCCATCCGAATTTGAGATTCAGTGCTTAACCTCCCCTACAAGAAGTACTACGGCTATTTCGGACCGAAAATTCTCGGATTCGGATCGGATGCAGTGCGAGAAACCGACCCAGAGTGGGTCGATGCAACATTGTTCTACCATTTTCCCCTGTCAATCGTCACGCTATAATTCACTCAATTGTCATTAATATAATCATAATATTGTAGATACTTTACCGCAAGGCAGGAGTTGAAGGTAGCGTGCATATACGTCGAGCTCAGGTCGTAAGTAACGACCATGACTTTTTCGTGTGTGGCTGGAAAGAAACAAATGTCAGGTTAACATCTGTACTAATATTAATTTACTTAAAGACTCTTTGTATCTAGGACTTGGGAGAGAAATTGAACAGATATTTTAGTTCCTCACAAGCTCAGTCAGATCCTCCATACACTTGCGCTGCTTGGAGTAGTCACTGCCGACAGCCTCAAACGGTCGCTGGTAGGCAAAACGCAGTTTCAATACAAAAAGTTCACAAAACACGGACCGCTTCTGTAGTCACAGCCAAAAAAGGCTCCAAGTGGTCCGCGTTTCTATGGACGCTTTTAGTCTAAATGTGAACTTAAAAGTCGTAGATTTTCTGGCTAGGCCGTAGGGGATACATAGGTGCACAGCTAGTAACGGTAACTGGAACTAGATTGATTTTAAAGAGTAAGAGGCATTAACAAACTTTTTGATTTCAAATATACTAAATGTAATACACTTGACAAACACATCCAATGAGACCAAACACTATGGTGCTATATTCTCTGGTTGAGGAGTTGCTATCGCCATCTAACGGTTCCATCATGAGACTATTTTCATAGAACCATATTATTATTTCAATATAATAACATAAATAATTCTCTTCCACAAAGTTGTCTTACAAACTATTATATAAAAGTGCAACATTATTTGATAAATCCTTTGTGGGAGACTGGTATCTGCACTAGAAAACCCGATCACACAGAATATCAGCCCTCTCACCTCACAAAACTTCGATAATTAATCGATTTTAACAAATATTAACCTTTGGTAAAGGACAAGAAAAAGGAAGGAAAGTTTCCAATGTTACATAAGTACGCCAAGTTTCAGCTTAACCGAATGCCAGGAAGTGCTTCAAAAATGAATTACTAGTCGTCACACATTTGAAAGCAAGGTAATTTAAAGCTTGTAAAAATAAGCTTACCATTGAAGGGAGATATCGTAGTAGGAAACACGAACTCGCTCTGTTTGGGCGAGCACGTCATCGCGCAGATATGCTTGAGGAAGTTCTCGAAGCATGATGGACACCTTTTCAGTAAGGTCTCAGCGGGAACGATCTTCTGAGCGAAGCCGTCCAACTGCTGGTCAGTGCAGCAGGAGAGGCCGCCCGCTGCTATGTCCGGACAGTACTTCTCGAGTATCGACTGGAAACAAATAGGAAATATTTACTAAAACTAGAACAGCTATAAGTAAGGTTAGAAGTTATGGTGAAGAGAGTTTTGTAATTTCATCAGCGGCAAAAAACAACATTGTGGGCAACCTGATGGTAAATACATTTCTGTGATACCAAAGACATCGCACAAGCGAACCCATGACATATTTTGTGTGCCTGATCCTTCAAACCGGAACACGGTACGCTGCTTGATAGGAGCTATAGCTATGGTGGAAGTACCTACTTCCTAAGTCTCCCTCACCCATCACTTCTTGACAAGTACTAAACTATAAATTTAAGTCAGAAATCCGGTTACAGAATTCTACTTCTAAGCAAATCTATCATGCAGGGGTTTCCTTCCAACCTCACAAAATGCGGTTGAATATACACATTACTAAACATCAAACAGGTATGCTATTTCCGACAAGTTCCCTGACTCGATATGGGCACAAAAGTTCATCAGGTAGAACTTTGAACTCCAAAGATTCGATCGTCAGTCAATGCCCCAGACGTTGGGCAATACGTTCAAATGGCTATTTAAACTGAAAAGTAATTAACGTTCGACGATGTAGCAGTTGGAGTTCCATAGTTTCTGGCTACCCCCATAGGAATGGGCGTTTATGAATATGTATTATATGTTAGATTATTTAAAATAGACTTCAACTTAAAAATAAAACTAATATATAACGTACCTATAAAAACTATATACTGGCGCGTATATAAAGAAGCTCACATTGCGCTTCAAAACTCACGCTTTTTTCCATGGGATAGGCAGAAACTACAGAACGCCACCTGCTACGATCACGATCCTTACATACTTCTTTTGAATGTGTATGTATGTAATTAAATTTAGGCAGTGGTGGCCCAGTGGCTAAGACCTCGCCTGTCGTGCTTGAGGTCGTAGGTTCGAATCCGGGCAAGTACCAATGTGACTTTTTCAAATTCATATGTACTTTCCAAGTTTACCTTGGACATCAAAGGCAACGGTGAAGTAAAACATCGTGAGGAAACCTGGACTTATATAGTTATAATGTAAGTCTGAAATAGCCAAGTCAGAGGCCTGTGGGGTTTCCCAGAGGCATCTTAATTAACTCTGACACCAGAGGTGGCCACATCTCACACGAAAAGAAAGAAGAATTTAGGTACTTGAAGTACCCTAGACCCTATAGACAACCAGAGGCAAGTGTGAGTATGGGTTACACCTTACCAAAAAAAGGTTATCAATGAAGAAGGATAAGTATTGTAACTATAGAATTTTCGACACAAATAAGGTAAACAACTAGAAACTATTGTTTTGTTTACTATAAACAACTAGGTATTTTAAATATTATAATTAAACTAATGTGGAAATTATTTTAACTGCCGGCATTTTGCTTACTCATTAATATTAGGTATTAAAATCTAATTTGTAAAAACAAAAACAAGAAAAAAAACATGTCAAAATTGCCTAAAAGATTAGAAGTCCCCAACCTACCTACCTAATTCTAAACAGCACAGTTCGCTGTATTTTTGTGGTTTTAATTCCATTAGGCGATCTCCTATGGCCTACTTTTTCCTTTAGGTACCAAGTTATAATAGATTCCATTTTAATATTTACCTAAATGACGGAAAAGCATTAGAAACGTGTCTGGTAGTATAAACAAATCTACCGTTGATAAGTTTACAAAGGAAGGAGGTGTGGAACAACGCTCTAGCCACCGGCATCGATGGGTGGACTTTTTAAAGTTCATTCGACCCATCCCTTAGGGCGGTTACTCAATTCATCCGATCCGAGTTTGTGATTTGATTTCTATACGAATTAAAAAATATTCTGAATTATGACGGATAGAGTTCGGATGTAGTGCGTGAGCTTCCCTACAAGAAGAGTACTACGGCTACATCGGAACCGAAATTATTTATCGGACTTGGATCGGATACAGCGCGTAACCGTCCTTAGAACATTATAGTCGGAGTAGAAATTCAAATGATCCGAGTCCGTGATTTGAATACCGAGTTCTATCCGAATCGAAAATTTTCTGAATGATGACGAATTGAGATCGGATGCAGGGCGTAACCGCCCTTGGCACATTATACTCGGGAGTAAAATTCAAATAACATATTCAAACGTGAGAAAATGTTTCCTTTTCGACAGCATTGTCAGTTTGCATTTCTTCTTTCACGCGGTTATATAAAATAATCTTTGAAGAAAATGTGATTACCTATTCAGTGAGCTACTTTGAGTACCGACCAGTAACGGAATTAAAACTTATAGCAAACTATAAGCTTACCGTCAGCTAATTAGAAAATCAATTTATAGGCTATGCTATAATGGAAAGCCACGAGTATAATGGAGAAAGATAAGCATAGCAGAACAAAAGCAAATCGCGTCATACACAAATACATCACCGAATCAATTCCGGACTCGTTATCAGGCGATACCGTGATCAAAGAGCACTCTTTGTTTGTTTGGTGGCAGCAATCTAGACATACTACTCCAGCAGCTGATTAACCGTGACTCTAAGGTTATCAAGCAGGTCTGGAAGCTTTCAACATAAGGATGAATCACTATAATGTTGAGAATAAAGCTAGTTTGTTGAGAGAAATTCGCAGTGCTGCGGCTCTTGCGATAAGATGACCCAGTTTGCTTGTCATTAAAATCATAATTGATGAGTTTTCTTTTTTATCGTTCCATGTTTTATAGTGCTTTTAAGGTGTGTCCAAACATAGCGCGGCATTTGCGCGCGGCAAGTAAACCGCGGTTGCCGCGAGCGGCAATCGTCCAATCATAACGCCGCTCTGCTCAAATGCCGCGCTATGTTTGGACACACCTTTAGAAGAATAAAAGCAAAACAAAAATATCAGCAATCTCTCTGGAGAGGTACTAATCAAGGAAGAAGTTTGAAGGCACGATCAATAATATTGTCATCAGAGCCATATTTAAATCCATACTAACATTATAAATTCGAAAGAAACTCTGTCTGTCTGTTTGTTACCTTTACAAGCCCAAACCACTGAACAGAATTCAATAAAATCTGACAAGGAGATAATTGGCATCCTGAGGAAGGACATAGGCCACTATATGGATAAAAAAAGTTAGGTAGGTAGGGTAGGTAGGTAGAGTAAGGTAAGTAGGTAGGTAGCTAGGGTAGGTAGGGCGCGGTCACAGTTGACGGGAGCGAAGCCGCGGGGGACAGCTAGTGTATAATAACAAAGAAGCAAATAGTAATTTATTCACAGAATACAAACAAACCTACCAGTGCAAAAAACAAAAATATCGTTGAACAAATTGCGTAAGCATTTGTGTGATCAATACTGTCACATCATCACCTCATCAATTCGCTTCGATGCGCTAAAACCTGTAGCTAACCAAATATCAATGTAGCATTATGTACATTTGTCACTTAGGCACGTTTTACGGACACGAGGCGATTGTGACGTCACTATTCGGGAGCCCATTCGCAAGCTCGCTGCCGTTAATTAAAACACGGGCTCCTCGGCTTTCGTTCGTTGCGAACACGTAATCCTCATTGTTTCATCCATATAGTCTGCAATGAGATTGTAGAGTCCAATTTAGAGATTCATGCGAACACGAAATAGCCAAAACTGTTTGTTTAAACTCTACGTTTCAGCTCATTCATGAATGGGGCTCAGAGTGGGAAAATTTGAGCATAAACCCGGAGAAAAATCGTTTCGTTTCTCAAGAAAACATTCTATATATTATACTAGCAATCCGCCCGCGACTTCGTTCGCGTGATTTCGTATTTGGGTGACTTTCTTATGTGCAGTTAGTGAATGCGACCAAAAATGGGGTATGGTTGGTATCTAGGGTTTATTAGTACCTTACCTGCCTTCCTATAACCTATCCACCAATTTGTTACAACTATTTATTTGAATAAGAATTACCTAATACTGCAATACGAATGTAACCAACATTTGTTTCTACCGATGATCTAATTAAATTTTAGAACACAGAAGCTTAACTATGATAGTGAGTTTTGTAAGTTATAATGCGTACTTTAATCATGTAGTACATAATTTTTGAGTATAATCAATAGCGCTTCAATTCTCAGCGCACGCCAAATAATGAATTTTATAGGCAAAATTTTGCGACTTTGGGTTACATTATTGCAATTTTCATAAGGATCTCAATTTTTTTTCTATTCGAGCCTATTCGGTACAAACAAACAAAAAAATCTTTCCTCTTTATAATTTTGGTATAGATGACTACTAGCGGACGCCTCGCGGTTTCACCAGTGAACTACACGGGTGAACCCGTTCCGTGGGAATACAGGGATAAAAAGCCCGGGGATAGAATAGCTTCCCAACGGTGAAAGAATTTTTGAAATCGGTCCAGAAGTAATAAAGTTTATTCGTTACATACAAAAATACAAATCATTCCTCTTTATAATATTAGTATAGAAGTATAGATATAGATAACTGTATTTTAACACAGCTTCTTTCAGCACTGTCCACATTATTTCCACTTGTCGAAACAAGACGGGTCAAACAATGTTATTTCCAATACGCTGAAGGACTTTTTCCTATATGATGACAGAATCTTTCTTATTGTTTCATCGTCAGAATATTTTGGGTCGTCGACCTGCTTCAATAAATATTGTGACCCCGGCACACCTGCGTCGCAAATATATTGCCGCAATGGCCCACAATGGAAGTTCCAAAAAAACTAAGCGGATGGGAGCAATGGCCATTATAAATGGATCACACGAATATTTTACTCGTGTGTCGCACTTGTATGTATTGTAAATTCTAGCATATTTAATTTTATCTGACACCCTAGTCATATTAATATCTAAGTCTTATCAATCTGCCAAGACTTTTCTCAACTATGTTGTGATTGGCCTCCAGTCTTACCGAATTTAGCTGAATACAAATATTTTATTACAGTGCGACCTCAGGTTTGAGGGACAGTTGGATCTAGGGCTCAATCCAGAAAGTGGTACTCCTGGACACGGCGCGTATTGTTAGGAGGTTCATCTCTCAAAAGCTATATCCTTGTTCCCGATACCAGCTGACTAATATGCAATTGTCTATCTGTCTTCCACAACCCATTTACTGGGTAACATGATATTCCTTGGCAATCCTTGGAAGTACTGGATGCCCGTCTTTTGGACTTCAGATAACCCGTAAAGACAGTCTAATATCTATAAATTACAGCCAGGTTCAACGACTTAGCGGTGTTTCCCAGGCATGGAGCCATATGTGGACAACAAAGATGTATCTATTCGAACTTGGACTTGTTACAAAGATTTCTTGTAATACTATCAGTATTTATTACTAATTTATTAGTGAGTAAGTGTTCACTTCCTTATTTGTGGAAGCATTAATAAATAACTCTTATCTTCTACTCATACTTAGTACATTAAAATAAGCATTGATTGAGCTACTGAGATTTCTTAGAATTTCTTCATTGAATTAGGACTAATTCGTAGGTACTATAAATTAATTTTCAACACACTTGCTCATAAAGTGGCTCTAATTTCACCGCAATTAGGCACATAATGACACCTGTTATCAAACTGTGACTTTTTCATTACTATTATTCACAAGTGAGATAAAGAGTTTTTTTTTTATTTATTGGTTGAGTTGCTTTGTTCTTAAAAAAGTTTCGATACAAAAAAGATCGTGCTCAATAGTTCAAATGCAACACATTTCATGCAACTTCGTATTTAATTAAATAGATAATTTCAACATGTACGTGTTAAATAAATAAAAGTTTCACTTAAATATAACTTTTGTTTTTGTCTGTAATAAAGAAAACTTGTTATTCCCCATTTTGTACGTGGCTAAAACGCTATCCGCGAAAAGCCAAAAAAAGATAACTCATTATTTTTAATCTATGGCCGATCGCCATTGTTAGATGCGCGCGCATAGGAAAACTGATTAATTTTGCCCGCCATTGCGAAAAAAAAAATCACAACTCATTTTGACTGGAAATGAATTTTTTGTATTATTTTCTTCACAAGTGTGTTGAAAAACGTCGTATGATACACGTGTGCATTGATGATTACCGTCCTCGGCTCTCTTAAGACCCTCACCTAACGGCTCGGGTCTCAATGGCGCCTCAGCGGTAATCACCAACATTACACACTTGTACCATAATGTACTATAAAACGTTATCACATCACGAACTGATTTTGTTTTGGCGCTTTGCGAATAGTGATAACAGAAAGGATTTAATTTACTAAAAACGTGATAGGACATTTGAACATCATTATAAATAATTAGGTCATATTTTCAGTAAATTTTTATCAAAAAACATACTACAACAAAAATATCATAACTATTTTCCTAAAAAAAATAATTAAAGTCTAATAAATTGATAAATTTTAATAAATAGTAACAAAAAGCGACACGGAATTCCCGTAAATATCACCGGATTCATCTGGGTTTCTTTGGGAGTAATTAATAACATAAACAAAATATTACGTAGGCAGTGATAAGAAAAATAATACGTTTTAATGCGAAACGTAACGTTATCAAGAAGGATCATGTTCCAACAGTGAGTATCAGCCTAAACTAGTAATTCTTCTATACTAATAATATAAATGCGAAAGTAACTCTGTCTTTTTACGCGGACAAAACCGCGGGCAGAAGCTAGTTTTTACCGCCTTCAATAAAACGGAGAATCAATTCGAAACGTATGTAGGTAATATTGCCATATGTTCTATGTGGGCTTCTAAAAACGTGTGCCAAATTTCATAAGTGTATGTTTGTCCACGCATTTCTCCGAAACTACTTATCGGATCGTGACCATTATTTTTTTATTGGATTAGGTATCTATCAAATTAGGGAATAGTGTAAGATTCATCAAAATCGGTCTACCAGTTTTAAGATATGGAGCATACAACCGAACTCCTTAGCGACAAACAGCACGAATGTATAAATTGGGTAATTATTTGTATTTTGTCAATCCTTTAGGTACTTTACTAAAGAACTTGCTCATTTTTAGTGATGAAGAGGTTGGAGTACTAAAACTAATAAAAAAACTTTTTTGCAAAAAAATACTACCGACTTCCAAATACAAAACTACAAAGTGAAAAATGACTTTACTTTTTGAAGTCGGTGTCTTTCGTAGGAACCATTTTTTTTTGCGTTATGGACACCGACTTCAAAAAGTAAAGTTATTTTTCACTTTGTAGTTTTGTATTTGGAAGTCGGTAGTATTTTTTTGCAAAAAAGTTTTTTTATTTTTCACTTTTTAGTTGTACGTACCTAATAGACAAGTTAGTAAGGTAACTATAACGCCAGAATAGATTTCATAAAACTCGAACATAACCGGTGAAATGAGAGATCTGCGTACCCCTTAAGAGCGTACTGGCGTTATTTTTTGTTATGAAATGGTATAAACAATAAACAGACATGCGATTGCAGCAATCCCGAGAGATTTGCCGTTATTTATTGAAGAGTTCTGTTGTATATCTCCGAAGTTCTTCATCAGATCTTCACCAAATTAAAATGGGATTAATTTCGGAACATAGGTTTTCAAACAAAAAAAGATTTTTTTAAATCGGTTCACAATTGACGGAGATATCGGTGAACAAAAAAAAAAAAAAAACTTAATGTCGAACATAGAACCTCCTCCTTTTTGGGAAGTCGGTTAAAAAGGATAGGGGATGAACCTTTCCATGACCAATATTTTGACGTAGAATTGATTGTAAAGAATAATTGTATTTTCCAGTTTTAAGGAACCATTATACATTTTTAATTAAAAGCATTAGAAGACCATTAGTTGTAAGTAAAACAAAATTAAATTAAGTCCTTATTTTTTGGAAATAAATCATCAGGTGGATGATCGTACTCTTTCCAAATTAGTTTCGCAATACCGAAAAAGTTAAAAGAAATGATTCTAACTCTTTGAAGGTTCCAAAATGTTTCCTTTGCCGAATTCACTTACTCAATTCGGCTGCGCATTAGTAGGTACTTCCTTAAAAACAAATACGCAAACAAACAACTTTGATTAGATTGTGAAAACATTAGTACGCATTTCCATGGAGATAAATAGTCTTCAGCTGTCAATATAAATGGACTTACAAGCTTGGACTTGAAAAACAACTAAGTTATTGAACCAATTATGTAATCATCCAGAGGGACCTTGTTTGACATTCATTTAAGGGCCTACAACCGCTTTAGTGCCGTAAAACGGTATAAACTTCCTAAAGAAGCATACTCCTTAGTAACGGCTAGGTTAAAAGGTACGAAAAAAATAATATTATTGATTCATGTACATTATCTGTGAAACATGGTTTTTCGTATAACGAATAGTTTTGGTTTAAAAACATAAATAACAACACGATATTTTTTCGCTACTTTTGGATACCCCTCCAAAACGAATTGGATGTTTAAAAATTATTTTTACACAGAAAAGTTGATGGCTAGAATTTCATCATAACTGAAATAGCATAATGTATATCAAAGAATATTTTGCAAACAAGACTGTCCAAAAGTAGGTTCAATATTGATATTCTGGCTACGAGCGGGCGCACGGCCAGTACTGCGTCTTGTACTATTATTTATTCTGTGACTGCGTTAACATTGGGGAATATATACGCCTTAACTACGAAACTCACACAATCCTTAAACATATGAAATACTTGAAGTAATTAGCGTTTCGTATTCCACGTGTAAAACTTAAATATTTGTTATGTTTACACTATTTCATATATGAGCCATAAAATGCTAATAAATGAGACAGGTTTGCTACCTGAAACGGATAAACCTAAATACAATTTGACTGCGAATCCATAACATTGAGAAAAATCTTTTTAATAAAAAGGTTTTTAACATTTTGACCTTGTCTTCCTAATTGCTCGTATTTACATACTAAAACCGCTAACCAGTTCTAAATTACCAGTATTCGCCGCATGCTCTTCGGAAAATATTTCGTTTGAACTACGTTTCTAAGACTTACGTATGAAAATATTAGTGAAGTTGTTAATTTGGGCTTTGGCGCAGCCTTCACCTATAAGCTAATAGTAAAATTTTGTAGAAAATTTGTTGCCCGTGATCTTGAACTACTTTAACCAAACCTCTATAAATTCAAGTGTTTCTCCGTCAAGCAATATACATAATATCACACTTAACGGCCCAGTTAGGCAGGTCCAATTTCGAGAAAGAGGTCAACCGTCGAATACGACTCGGTTGGGCAGTGTTCGGGAAGTTGCGCGGTATCTTCTCGTCCAACTTACCACAGTGTCTCAAGACGGAAGTCTATGACTATGTGTTACTTACGGGACAGAGACGTGACCGCTCACAATGGGCCTCATCAGAAGGCTTAAAGTCTCCCAAAGGGCAATGGAGAGAGCTATGCTCGGCGTTTCCTTGCGTGATCGTATCAGAAATGAAGACATCCGCAAGAGAACCAAGGTTACCGACATAGCCCGAAGAATTGCCAAACTTAAATGGCAGTGAGCAGGGCACATTGCTCGCAGTTGCAGGCCTAAAAGTTCTGGAGTGGCGACCGCGTACCGGCAGATGCAGCGTTGGAAGGCTTAGCCCTAGGTGGAGCGACGACCTGGTCAAGGCTGTGGGTGTCTAGTGGATGTGAAATGGCGGCGCTTGGGGGAGGCCTATGTCCAGCAGTGGACGTCTTTCGGCTGAAATTATGATGCTTAAGACACTATGTTCTTATCGTCGCGATTGCTGTGAATAGTTGGCAAGGAAAGCCTGGGTAATAAAACCATAATTGGAAAATTCATTCAGTATTATTGCTAATCATAAATTGATATCTAAAACCTCTATGAATAATATTTTCTAGGAAATATATTATGTGTGTGTTGTAAAAAATAATTATCTGGACTACGCATAATTCTAATTATGGTGATTTCTGATACAACACCTGCGTGCATATCTTATCAATATCACAATTACAACTGTTATGTATGACTAATAAATGTTATCATTATTATTTTAATGATAAAAGTCGTGCTAAACATTTATTTTATATAGATCGTAATAGAATTGCGAGAATTTACGACTTGGTCGTATTTAGGATGACATTGCAAAATGTATAGTTAACAATTGTAAACAAATATTAATTTGCCTGAACTGGAATAAAAATCAAAACCACACCAAGTCATGCATTTATTTATGGTTAAATGGAAAAGTTATCTGTCCATCAAAGCGGATTATTAAATTAAAATACGGATGCTAAATCGACCGTGTGTTATAAATTAGACACATCGAAATGAGGAAATATGGAATTTGTATGGCACATATCAATATCAAATATTAATAGGTTAAGGAAAATATGAATGTCTAATTAATAATAAATTGAATTATTTTGATTTGTGATGTAAATTCGAGCTTTGCTTGTGATTGACCACAAACAAACGCTATAATGGCTGTATAGGTATACAATGATATCTTCGTATGAAAAAAGATATATGTGTCAGCGCAGGACTATGAACTCATTAATCGTCGCGGTATGATATGACAAGTTACCATCCATTGCTCCAATTGTTTTCGAGCTCTTTAGAACAATAAATTATGAAGTAATGGACAGTGGTCTACGTTGGTCTGACTTGTAGTAGGGTTTACCAATGGGGAATGTGCAAGATATACAGCGCAAGCGATATAACTACGACATGTATTTAGCTTAAGGCTGACGACATTAAATGAATAATTTACCGGGAAAATACGTTTGGTAGGAAAATAAATTAATAAAATATAAATAGTTGAGAATTACCAGGAATATTTTTAACTATCCTCTTTTAAATAAGAGGATAGTTAAAAATATGCCTGGTAATAACTGCAAGTGGCTAGCTAAAGCTGCCTATACCAAAACAAGATGACGTAAATGTTCATAAATTAAGTTTACAACTACTTCGAGGTCCTATGAATGTCCAAAGGATATCTTGTGGTTTTCTATTTAAAACATATTTGAGATTTTGAGGCCATTAAAATTCGTGTCGGACGTGTTTCCATGAAAGCCTCACCAAGGCCGTATCGACCAAGGCCCGACAGTGTTTGAAACTAAGCTAGACACGGCTCTCAGGGTCACAAGACTCACAAGTGCGGGGCTACAAGCTCTAATTTTTAAACTACCACATTCAATATCACGCGATAAGACCTAGCCCCAGAATATTTTGTTATCAACTTATCTGGCTTTGTTGTCTGGGGATTAACTTTGCACGATCTATATGCAATACTAGTTTAGTTTCTGCCAGCGGTTTCGCCAGAAAATATCCAATTTTCTTCTCAAGGGTCTAATCAATGGCTATGCTATTTGGACGTGAAACATAACAAACAGACTGCTTCCCATTACAAATATTAAGCATGGATATGGATTGTGACTATATCTCTTAGCAACAAGGGAACCTTAGGGCCTGTACAAAATCCAAGATTCTCATCATTTGTTATCTATTCAGGACACGTCCCTTTCGCTAAAGCCTCCTTGTTCCTAAAACTTCCTTTTCTATATTGATCAGTTTTCGTAATAGAGATCTTCTTTTCAGGAACTTTTACAGCTACGAGCATTTTTACGGGTTCCGTACCTCAAAAGGAAAAATACGGAACCCTTATAGGATCACTTTGTTGTCTGTCTGTCTGTCACCCTTTTTCTCAGGAACGCGTGGAGGTTTCAAGCTGAAATTTATACCTGAGTATCCACTGTCCCTTAAAGCTGTGAAAAATCAAACTTCTAAGACAGCGCATTCAAAAGATACAGCCGTTTATGCCGCAAATTTTCTCGCAAGGGAATCAAAACCTACTTCTCGTTGAACTCAGAATCTTGAAATTAGGTACGAAGCAACGTCTTATAGCACAGATAAAGGAAAAATTGCGAAAACCGTAAATTTTTAGTTACATCATATAAAAATTACTTTTTATAATTTTAAACTTATGAACGCGTAGAGGTATTAAATTGAAATGCATATTAAATACTCAGATCTATAATACCTTTAAGCTGAGGATTGTACGGAACCCTCGGTGCGCGAATCCGACTCGCACTTGGTCGGTTTTTTATGTATGACATAAAAAATGGGCAATCCATGGGGTTGCACCTCTGCCTAACTCTTTGAGGCATACAGGTGCGATATTATGATCCTGAGTATACTGCATGATAACCATACATAACCTAGTCCCATAGGAGTCTAGCATCCTTCACCGAGCCAGTGATTCCGGTATCGATTTCATATTACGCCGTCGACGCCGCTCATGCATAATAAACCAATACCACTCTATATTACACGTTTTAGTATATTAATGCCATCCACCTGATTAACTTTCACCGTTCGTGTGCCTAAGTGTTTACTTTTTCTTTTTTGAACGAAGTAAACGCTAGAAAAATGTAGCGTGTTTCAAGCATTCATATCTAATCTATAGATGTCAAGTACGCGCCATTTCGAAATTGCTTCAAACTCTTGTTATTATTTTTGGATAAGGTAGATGACCTAGCAAGGTTATCAATTAAACTGATGATATTCTATGTTGTATAAATGCTAATTTAGTCAATGCATAAAATGGCTGAATTAAATCAAAACAATGTGTATTTCCTGTTGATCGTCATATATTATTACAACTCGTCAAATATAATAGCAACTAAACATTTTTTAAGCTGCCGGAACAAACAACGTTTTTTGTGTTTGTATAATGTTTTTTGAAAAGCGGAAAGTACATTTATAAATGCCAAAAAAATACATAATTTACCTTTAATGTAATGATAGGTACTCAAAATAATACAGAAGGCAATTTGATCAACTCGTTACGTGTACGCCGAAATGATACCTTACAAATAGCTATCAACTGAACATTAAATAATTTTACAATATCACAAAAAAAGATCGCATATCTTCACTTCCTGTCAATCTATCAGTAATGTACATCCTGATAACAGAACCATAAACATCGCAGTAAAAATACGTAATAAATAATTATTAATGAATAAATCTAGCTACGATTAGAATTCTGTTAATAAATTAGTTATTTAATTTAATAACTCATCGTTAACAGTATTAGTTATTTTTAGAAGACTTTACTTTGTGTAGTTACGAAGACCTTCAATAACAAGTAACGAACAAAAATGTTGCCATAAAAAAAAACGAACAAGAATTCCTTGAAAACACAGGAAAAGTTTATCAACGTGTAGCGAAACTGCCTTGGTGAGAATAACCGCCGACTATTTGCGGACTGAGATCAAACATTGTGTTTATACGGGTGTACACTAACCAACCAAACTACACTCGTGGCTAGTTGTATGGGTTACCATAGCCAAAATATATTATTCCAAAAACAGTAACGCTGTCTTCTATCGCACGACTCGACCAAGAAGTTCTTGGTTCACCGCAATAGGGTACAAGTAAAATTTCAAAATTAGAAAAACCCCCGACACATTTTTATTTCATGCTACATAATTTATCTAGTACATAGTAGATACGCTTCGATCGGCAATCTATTGAACACGTAATTACGACACGATATCTTGCGAAAACACCCCGATTCAAACAGTAAAACGCCCATAACTTTTGAACGGTTGAACCGATTCAATTCAAACATAGCTAAGAACACTCTTGCCAAAATAACCTTTCAAAACTAAATCAAAATCGGTTGACCCGTTTGGACGCTATGATGCCACAGACAGACACACAGATACACAGCAACACACGTCAAACTTATAAAACACCTCTTTTTCCGTCGCGGGTTAAATATACTTGTTCGCAGACCTTTAACGAAAATAAAAATAAACCGGCCAAGTGCGAGTCGGACTCGCGCACGTAGGGTTCCGTACCATTATCGCAAAAAAACGGCAAAAACAATCACGTTTGTTGTATGGGAGCCCCACTTTATTATTTATTTTATTCTGTTTTCAGTATGTGCTGTTATAGCGGCAATAGAAATACATCATCTGTGAAAATTTCAACTGCCTAGCTATCACGGTTCATGAGATACAGCCTGACAGTTGCACGGAGACCGCGAGTCTTAGTAATATGGTCCCGTTATTAACTTTTGGGTACGGAACCCTAAAAATGGACCCAACAGAATCGGGCACACTGCTCCAGTTACTTTTGACGTAAAACATTGCAGCCCTCTGCGGAATACAAATTGTTGGTGAAGAACGATCGATACGACCAAACGAGATAAGGTTGTTTGAAGGTCGAATATCAGACTTAGCTCACAGGACCCTAAAAGGTTTTATAGGTAGGCTGTAAATAAAAGTCTTCGAACACTTTCTGACCAAATGTATGTAAGGATTAGCGCGAAATGAGCTCAATGCTCCTATAAATAAAGGCGTGTTATGAGAGAGACATTCGGTATTGTGTATAAAGAAAAATAAAATTATATATAATTGTTTATATTATAATAAAATTCATTATAATTGTTTTTTAAAACAAGCTTTTTTCTAATTCTTCTCAGCAAACCCTTCCATTTGATACCAGTGGCAGTGCACAAAAAATAACTAGTCCGCCATCTTGGGCCGTCCGCCATATTGGATTTGGAATCATGCATTGTAATCTAAACTAAACGGGTATGCAAAATTTCATATTAATCGCGGGAGGATTTAAAATTCAGTTGCAAGATTTGACCCGAACACACTTACATACATACATACATACATACGTACATACATTGCAAGTTAAATAAAAGCTTGTAACAAATGACATTATTGCCAAATAATCGTGTGAAATGGTAAGAAGTGGCACACATTAGCTTTGCAAAGCGTTTACAGCCAACGCGCCGTTAGATTTGATGTTTTGTGAGACGTTATCTTCAGTTTGGTATCTCTTTGATATCCCTGCCTCTAGACCTTTAGAAATATTCCATAATCCTGACTATTTGAGCAACTTGACACTGGTTTAATACCCAATACCAAAGCTCGGTATGCTTTGAAGATGTGTTTTGAGTCGCAAGCATTTCAATATCAACTTCAATCATATACAGCGCTGATCATTTGCCGCCAATTTGTTCCCATTAGTGTAGTGTTACCAAGCCAGTTACACGAAAGCCAGACATTGTTGTGATCAAGGAAAATTTCCCATTTTTAAGAACAAGAACGCAGAACTGTCAGAGACAAACTGAGAAAGTGTAAACTTTCACTCAAGGTTGAGTCGTTGACTCGTCATTTTTTTACAACGCAGTGTAATCGCAAATGCGTCATCAAAGTGGTTATAAAAAAACATTATGCTAATATTTTTGGTATGCTAAAATTTATGACAGGTCAGGAAGTATATAAATTTATTCCGTTCAATCAAATACTTAGTATAATACGTTTATGATATTAGGAAGTGGTTTATGCTTGTTGATAGTTTACTCGTCTAACTAGGAAGCTATCCTTCTCTCCTAGGAAGCTAGCCTCAAAGACCGCCGATATGCACAAAAGCATCCTCTGCAGGGCTCCGAAAATATTCAATAAAATACCAAATGACATTAAAGATTTAAACTTGACACGATTTGAACGTAGACTAAATATTTTTTTAATTGACAAATACTACTATACCATTGACGAATTCCTTCTTTTTTTTTTCTGTTGGCTTCGCACGGTTTGTGCATTCAGCCAATGACGTCCGGAAATGACAAAATGTAATATACTAAATGATAATTATTTATTAATGCTTTTCAATTAAAAAACTTGACTTATTAATGTATTCTGTATATTTATTATAATAATTAATTGTATTCTAAATGTTTATTATAAAAAAATATTGTAGTGTTAATATGTATGAAATATCGATTTTAAATTCTTTTATTGTTAAATTGTGTATGGCCCTAATGGGTAGTTTTTTGATCAGGTGGTCAGCCATCTCGCGAATATGTATCCTCCGACTGCACAGCATGATTTTCTACTTGTTAACATCTTTTTAGTTCGCAGTCGGGTTTTAGATTTTTAAATTAACTTTTTTTATTTACAACTTTTTAGTTACCAATTTTTTTTTTGAATCGCATTTAAACATATAAGTGGTATATATTTTTGTAATCACCTTTAAAAATACTTGATACCCCACTCGATGGGTAATGAAGAAAAAAAAAATTGAGTCGTCCCCAATATGGCGCACAAAAGCCGCCATTTTTGTTTATTTTTAAACGTCACTTATCTAAGAACACTTGGGCGGCCAAGCCCTATCTAACGATGTATTAATTATAAAAATCCATCTAGCGGTTTGCAAGATATGAGGTAATAAAGAATATTACATACATACAAACATACATACATACATACAAACATACAAGATACTTGCGAAAAACACTAATAATAAATACTTCGACTTTAACCTCATCACGAGGCACTAAATGATATTAATCATTATCAATAACTTGATCGGCGTCTCATAACCGCTGTACACACTCGCGCGAGGGCCCGAGGAAACGCTGTACATTGAGCTTTTAAATGAAAGACTTCATGATTGAACTCTACGAGCAATGTACATCATCCCCGCAGGTTCTCGCGCGTGATTGTACAGCCGGCATTAATCAAATCGTGGTCTGTTCCTCATCAAAGCATCTGATGGAACTTTCGTTTCTATAACATCTACATAGTTACGATCGAATTCAAAGAAATACTTTCTGGCATCTAGCCCAAATATCGGAGTGTGAATTCAAGATGCTAGCTTCAGGCATATTTTCTTCCCCATTTGTCTGTATTGCATTTTGGTGTACGAGCAAGCCAATCATAACATTGTGTGTGTATGTGTGGTTCATAAGCGAAGTTCTAACGAAAACATCAGTAGGTTTTTTTCTACGCATGTTTTGATGGAATAGTGAAGTCATTCGCCAATTTGGCATCATTTCGAATTTAAAGACAAGCGAAATGATTTTATAATTCAGTTTTATAAAGTTTTAGCACATTACCGTATTTTTGTCTATGAATTCTGTGTTGATGGCGCTAGTTTGTGAAGTCAATTCGACACTAATGATTGTATCTTACCTGATGATAATTATCCAATTTGATGGCACAAATAAAACACTTACGGACTGAACAATGTAACCAGAAGATCTTATGGCCAGTTTTTTGACCCATGGTTAACTCGACCAATGGGTAAATATGTGCACCAAGGGTTTCATATATCGATAAAACGCATTTATTCATCAATTATTGTTAGTCTAATAAACGGTCAAATAATTAACTCTCCAACATAAATGACCACATTTTCATACCACAATTTAATGAATAAACACGTCTTATCGAAATTTGAAATCATTGGTTAGCATTGCCAACCATTGGTTGATTTAACTACGGAAATAAAACTGGGCCTAAGAGCTTTAGGGTTTTAGTTCTCGCCAAATTTCTTGGCCGACCTGAAGTTGGCTTTCCTATGCGCAAGGCACGAATCGGTGCTGTTTTTGTATGAGATTTACTACTGCGCAGCCATCGTAGCTTCGTAGCCAACTTCAGGGCGGTCAAGAAGTTTGGCGAGAACTATACAATGGTCAGTCCGTAAGTGTTTTAACATTAGATAAAATTAAATGATTAGTATCGAATTGACTTCACAAACTAGCGCCATCAACATAGAATTCATAGACAAACATACGGCAATGTGCTGAAACTTTAGCCATAAAGGAAAAAAACACTCTCCTATGTATTTTTAGCTAATCATTATTATACTCGTATTTATTTTTGAAGTAGTATATATTCGTAATAGACTTGGGCAAACAGTGTATACTTCTACTAGCTCTTTAAGTTTATATTTAATCTTGTTGTTCAACTATAATCATCATTTCAAGTCAACGATGACTTCGCAAAATTATTCGTAAAGCAAATTATACAAAAAACAATAATGACACGTCCTCAGATCCAACCTTCAGTATAAAAATTGTTTTTTTTTTACTTCCCGCCGTTCACAACAGCGTGCTTGTGCCTACACTTATGAATAGAAGTGAAGGTTGGGTATGGCAAAAAAGACATGAAAGTAGGATTAATGCAGTAGCAATGCGTTCCTTGCGAAGTATGTGTGGCGTGAACTGTAATTATAGATTGAGGAAAGAGGTAATAAGACAACGTTGTGGTTTAAAAGAAGATGTAGTAACTAAAATTGAAAAGAGTATGTTAAGATGGTTTGGCCATGTTGAGAGGATGAATGAAAGGCGACTAACGAAAGGTATTTATGGAAACGCCCTAGAAAGACATACATAGACATTATAGGTGATGTTCTTCAGAAAGGCCAGGTGCGCAGTACTCATAATCGGCGTGTGTGTATGACTAAATGTATGAATGTGAGTGAAGCAAAATAAGTATGTAAGGATCGTAGCAGGTGGCGTTCTGTTGTTTCTGCTTACCGCCTTGGGAAAAAGGCATGAGTTTATTTATGTATGTTTTTACACAATTTTAATGTTTACAATTTGATTGCCTGCAATCTATCTCTTCGTGTTCTTGCAATTAATTGGCACATCCCGTTAGAGACTATAATCTACGCCAAATTAAGAACTCGCTAATGATAATTAATTACCAGTTCCTTTGTTCTAAAAAGCCCACAGAAAAGAAACACACTAATTTATTATCAATTTTGGGAGTCTTTGTCCTTCAGTCAAAGTATTATTTATCTGTGTGACGTGGACATCTTCAGTCCCAAGTACAATGCTGTTGATAAGCTCACACTTAGCATTCGATGATGACGTCATTGTCAATTTGTTACCTGAGTCAGCGATGAATTCAAAAAACTCATATCAACTTTTGTCGTAAAACATGTAATCTTTATATCTGGGCAGGCCCATCTGGCTATAGAAATGTTTATTTGCGATAAAACATTTCGCAGAATCTTGACTTGCGTGAGGCATTTAAACGCATACGTGAGAAAACTATGTGGCACTGGAATGTGATTCCTTAGGAACTTTACGTTTTGTAGTCGTTGTATGTCTGGGCTTGGTCACAGTATAAATATGGACGAACCGTACGGAAACTGCCTACAAACGCTCGAAACGGCACACTCACACAAACATACGCATCGACGAGACCCCTAAGTGGCTCGCACTACTGACAGCATCGCGAAACTGCTTATATAGCTTACTATATAAGCAGTTTCGCGATGCTGTCAGTAGTGCGAGCCACTTAGGGGTCTCGTCGATGCGTATGTTTGTGTGAGTGTGCCGTTTCGAGCGTTTGTAGGCAGTTTCCGTACGGTTCGTCCATATTTATACTGTGACCAAGCCCAGACATACAACGACTACAAAACGTAAAGTTCCTAAGGAATCACATTCCAGTGCCACATAGTTTTCTCACGTATGCGTTTAAATGCCTCACGCAAGTCAAGATTCTGCGAAATGTTTTATCGCAAATAAACATTTCTATAGCCAGATGGGCCTGCCCAGATATAAAGATTACATGTTTTACGACAAAAGTTGATATGAGTTTTTTGAATTCATCGCTGACTCAGGTAACAAATTGACAATGACGTCATCATCGAATGCTAAGTGTGAGCTTATCAACAGCATTGTACTTGGGACTGAAGATGTCCACGTCACACAGATAAATAATACTTTGACTGAAGGACAAAGACTCCCAAAATTGATAATAAATTAGTGTGTTTCTTTTCTGTGGGCTTTTTAGAACAAAGGAACTGGTAATTAATTATCATTAGCGAGTTCTTAATTTGGCGTAGATTATAGTCTCTAACGGGATGTGCCAATTAATTGCAAGAACACGAAGAGATAGATTGCAGGCAATCAAATTGTAAACATTAAAATTGTGTAAAAACATACATAAATAAACTCATGCCTTTTTCCCAAGGCGGTAAGCAGAAACAACAGAACGCCACCTGCTACGATCCTTATCTTAATCCCAGACTTATTTTTAAGGATATTGCCTAAAAATACGTAAAAATCAGCTTGGAGAATTAACGTGAGGTAAGTAATATTTTTATGTATCTTGATTACCTGATACCTGAAAATTGGCCGTCTAAGCAAGCTAGCAGGTAGGCATGCGTTCTTAATACATACTAAATATACTAATACTACTAAATCGTCCACATTTACTTCGTCAAAAAATACGTGACGTCTGGTTGCCCTGGAATCTTGGATTATTAGAGGTCTCGACGATGCGCATGTTTGTGTCAGTGTGCCGTTTCCAGCGTTTGTAGGTAGTTTCCGTACTGTTTGTCCATATTTATACTGTGGCTTGGTCTTCCAACGCAATTTTCATTAGTGGTTTCTTTACGACACTCACAGTAACCTGAGTAAGGTCTTCCGTCTCTTTTAGTTAAACGATTTGTATGTATCCGGATGTCTTTTCTCAATACCACATTCAAGAAGACTCACTAAAATTACAGACTATAAATCGGTGATATTCAATCATCTTTTAAGTTCAAATTTAGAATGCACCCGCCAAAACGAATACAAATTACTCAAGCTACTTTTTCAATGATAACTTGTGATAAATAAAATCCTGTTTATGTTCTTATTTATGTACATAAGAAAAATGACGCGTTGACGTATTTTCATACAGCAATACTTCCTCGTTTAAATTGGTATTTTAATCTTGAGGTCGAATAATATGAGATGCCCCTAATATCTGCGAGTCTAAAAAAAGGTCTAGGTTGATGAAAAAGCCTAGACTGAACTTAAATTTAATTCTAATTCAATCTTCAATATAAGAAGGCTTTTAAAACTTAAGCAATCAACAACAAAACTCATCTTATTATTTAGGTATGCAACCTAACCTCTTGCCTCAACTTGCAATTAAATCTTAAGTAAATGAAGAAATAAAACTTTAAATCGGTTTATGATTTGTTATTGCTAGAGAAACCTGTTTTTTTTTTTTATAAATCTTGTCAAGTCATGATGAGATAGCAATGGCTGCGTCGAGTACACCTTAATTAAGAAAACGTGAAGATAAAAAAACGAGAAAAAAAAGCGTGTGAAATCAAAGAGGCAAGTAGCAACTAGAAGCTAGAACGAAACATAAAACAAGTAAGAATTTTGTTATAAAAACCACATAAATAATAATAATTATAAGAAAAAAGAACAATCATTATAGATACCTATCTCGAGTTTACAAATTAAACAAGAAAACAAACAAATAATTTAAAAAGACCGCTAGATTTTGAAAGGACAATATAATTAAAGTGAACAAAACAAAAAAAAAATACCATAATTAGTAAAAAACAAAATCTACCAATCAATACTAGCACATATATAAAGAAAAAAAAATTGCCAACATAAACCACATAACGAGACCTAAACAATAATAACCTAACTAGATTTTTGGTCGGATAATATTATTATTATTAATTAGTTTATTAAATAAGCGTCAAATATACCACAATGTTACACCATTATTATTGAAATTTTGAGCCCAAAGTGTGACTCAGTTATTAGTCAAATTTAAATTAACTAACTAACCTTCCGATGACGTATTTTCTTTGAGGTGAAACTAATTTAAATGATAATTCGGTAACTAATTTGTAAGAATTCCATTAGGTATCGGTCACCTGTAATGGGAGATGGTTTGTTTGGGTTATTTGTCTCGTTTGACTCGGTGAATATAAATTATTAAAAATAAAACTAGACAAACAGCACAATATATTGATGTATCTTACGATATAATTAAGAGCACGTAATGACAACTTGCTAACCTGATGAAATATAAAGCGAACGATGCAGTTAGCGCATGCACACGGTTCTTTCTTTCACGGTATTTGCGGAACCGGTTCCGGAAGGATTTAGGGAGTTCTTTTGGTTTGGTTCTTTTGGGGGCTAGCAAACCAACGCCCGTAGAAATGTACCCTGTGTACGTGGTCCCCGGGTGGTGCAAATCAGGTGACACCAACTGGTGGAAGGCTTCGGCCGAAGGCTTGCGTCCAACCACCGTGCAAAGACGTACCGCCAAGCGGATTAGCCGTGTTCCGATACGATGCTCGGTGTAGCCACTAGAGGAGTTGGGTCGAGACAGCTGTTCTACTGCAGGCTGACCAGCCTGACGTGCGCTGTTATGGATGTTTATTTCATATTCCTAGTGATAATTGCTTATCCTGTCAAATTCTCTAAGATTTAATCAAATAATAAACAAGTAAAATTTCAAAATTTAAAAACCCCCGACACATGTATCTTGCGAAAACACCCCGATTCAAACAGTAAAACGCCCATAACTTTTGAACGGCTGAACCGATTTTATTCAAACATAGCTAAGAACACTCTCGACAAAATCACCCTACAAACAAAAAAAACTAAATCAGAATCGGTTCATCTGTTTAGGCGCTATGATGCCACAGACAGACCCACAGATACACAGCTACACACGTCAAACTTATAACACCCCTCTTTTTCCGGCGGGGGTTAAAAAACTTAAAATTTAATCAGCCGAAACCGGGTAGAACCGGTTCGCCCGGTACTAACAGCTTATCAGACCGGTTCTCAAAAACCTGGAACCGGATGCGGTTCTGCATGCCCTAGATGCAGTATAGACCGCATAGCATTCTTCTGACATCTAAAAACATCATAAACTCACAAACCACGTCTGTTCCTAAATTCCAGTTTCCAAATACAGGCGAAATCATTATGGAAGAACAATAAACTTTCCAGATTCAAAACAGAGGGAGCCGTTTCGAGTGCAAACGAAGCTAGATCTCGGCACGTGGCACACATCGGGCGAAAATTAATTGATAGCAACATTGTAGCGCCAATTGTTTCCATACGTGCCGACAGATACTAACCAGAGGGTCCAAGGTGAACTTTAGCTTTGATAAATACATAGCAACCAGTACATTATTGCATTAATTTATATCTGGGGCCTTACTCTCGACTTGTCAAAACTATATTCCACTGTGACAGACAGATGGACTTATACAGGACGAAGAGCACTATCCTTTTTACCCGACTGCCGAAGGAAGGTAATGTGTTATCAGTCTATGTATGTATGTATGTTTGTTCCTATGTGGCTTTCCAGAGACCAAACGCGTTGGCCGATTTCGAATATTCGTACGTCAATCGATTTGTCTTAACCATGCGAGTGTCACTGGCTACATTAAAATTGGAAAATAGAAAAATGGCGGATTTTGGGCGCCATATTGTGGAGGGTCATTTCAAAGTAAAGGGTATTAAGAGCTGATTTCAAAAATATATAATACTTATATGTTTAAATGTACTTACCTATTTCGAAAAAAAAATGATAACTAAAAAGTGTTAAATAAAAAAAGTTAATTAAAAATCAAAAAACCCGACTTCTTATAAAACGAATTTAAAAGACGTAAACAAGAAGAAAATCATGCTGTGCAGAGGAGTTTTTTTTACTCAGTGGAATTATGATGGCGTTGACACGTACCTAGTACGGCTCCTGGACAAAACAAACAATTGCTCGAAACAGTTGAGAACCTACGTCATCACAAACGCCAGGCAAATACGCAGGAACTGATAGGCTGGCCATACAATTGCTCTGATTCACGCAGTTAGCTTCATCTAATTGGTATTTACAACTCACAAGGATATTGTTATCACAGTGCCAATGGTTACTGTTTGTGAGTCAATGTTGACAATATGTCATATATAAGTTACAGTGGCTATTTCCAGTAGTAGTAACATCGTCGACGACGAAGATAAGTTTAATTAGGTAAACGACATGTTTTTATTTTTGCCTTAACTGTAAGGAAAAAAAAATACTACTGCACTTATGCACGTCAGTTAATACAAAATGCCTGACCTCAGGTTGACCAGCTGCATACAACACAAAGGTATCCTGCTAACGTCAATCGATGCAGCTATTGTTAGACACGGGTCAAGTTCCGCCTGAAAACTAGGACTTGTGTGACGTCATCATTGCATGCAAATGCTAAATATAGAACCGAGAACACAAAGTAACCTAACCTGGTGACCCAGATAAGTGTCGCTCAACGCCCTTGGGGATGCAAAGACTGTTTGATATCCGGAAAATTAAACTGCAATCTTCACATCCTGTGCTAATGTGTTTAAAGAAGAATTTTGCTCATATATCAAGGAAGGTAAAGTAAAAGAAAAAGCTGCCATGAGTGTCGCGAATGTTGAAATGGTTTTGCGAGTTGAAAACAGGCTCCTAGAAAACGACTGGCCTTCAAAAATACAGCAATGTGACTGCAGAATCCATAAAATTAAAACTAATAATAAACAAGACAATGAAGATTAAGACGGCAACGAACGCCAATTAAGAAAAACTTGATCATTCTGTTAAAGTAAACGGTTTGGTCGGTATAACTTCAACATCAAAATGTTGACATTCATAACCAGTTTCACTTCAGTGTAAACAAAACCTGATTTAAAAATAAAACTGCAAGCGAAACCTAAAACCAGTCGGCGTAAACGAAATCAGAAGAACTAAATAACTGACGTATTCGTATTAGCAAAAGATTGCAATATAAATATTCCAATTGGAGAAAGTGAATCCAAAGAATCAGCGGTGCTTATTGCGATAGACAAAGAACACAAGACAGGCAGATACTAAGATAGAGCTAGTCTGGGTTATCCAATCAGAAATCCTAGCAGTACGTCAGAGGATTAAAAACCAAGCTGCATTGCTCATTATTCCCTAATAGGCTTTACGTAAGTGCTCTACTTACAAATCTTTAGTGCAGACTGCAGCTAGAAGATAATTTTCTTTAGCTGTAAATGTTTGCCGCAGTTCCGTTTTGATAAGAATTATAACTTAATTTTGTAGTAAGGATCACGCATATACCAGCAGATCTCACAAATATTCTAGTGACGCTGATGATGACAACAGAGGCTCTAGACAAGTATCACATTCTATCAAAAGCGACGCGATACCGATTGATAAATTGAAATAAAATTTACGGGATTGCCAATTGCGCTGCCAAAATATCACTTGTATAATCCCAGGTATAAGTTGGTAGCCGACTACATGCAGCGGCAGTTGACGATGTGTCGTCGCTTCATGACGCCTCGACATGTTCATGTTGCGTCCTGTCGCTGCAGTCATGATTTCGAACCCGACTGCAGACGGCAGCAGCAGACGGTAGCGCCGTATTCCTATTGGTTCTGAATGTTCCGTGATACAAGATGTCTGACTAAACTCACTCACTACTGATCTGCAGACGGGCGACACACGTCGTCTGCGACGTGTAGTAGGGCGACTTGTCGCTAGCTGCGGAAGAAACCAGTAGTGTCGCAGCGACATATCGTCTGCTGCTGCTGCATGTAGTCGGCTACAAACTTGAACCTTTACATTTTTGGCATTTCGACTATGCTGATGAAATGACAATTTATCGCTAACTAAATTAGTACTCACCATTGCAGTGCTCTGTATGGGCTTTGCCGTTCCATTGTACGCGCAGTTAGTTGGTCTAGCCGAGTCTGAGGCACACACGCCATACCAAATGCAGTCTGCCGAAGCCGTTGGTATCTGCAACAAAAATAACACCGTTTAAAATCTAGCTAATTAATATAAGTACCTGGGCGACCGAGCTCTGCTCGGGTGAAAATAGAGAAAACGACGCTTTCTTGTAAGAAGCGCTTCATTGTTATGAAGACTAGCTAGATCGATTTATCACCCCTGAAACCCCCTGCATACTAACTTTCATGAAAATCGTTGTAGCTGTTGCCGAGATTCAGATTATATATTTACATATATACAAGAATTGCTCGTTTAAAGGTATTATTAGATTAAAGAACAAAGTTTTTGTTAATATTCCAACGACAACGTGATCAGAGAACCGGTTTCTATATTATGAGATTGTATAACTTGAACATTTACGTGTTGCGAACTTTTTATTTAGGCGACGTTTTATATGCTATAATTGTGTTGTGTTGCTTTAATGTTCTTAAAATTGCACAAGCATTGTGTTTTCTGATCGTATCGTCAACTAATGTTTTAGACTGAACAAACATTTCCTTAATTCAAAACAGGTTATGCCGTTCCTTATGATGTGGAAACCTTAAGATGTTTTGAAATGTGATACTGTCTTTGAAATATCAAGGAAAACGTTGTAAGGAAACCCTAAGGTTTTTTTTAAGTAGCACCAACTAGGTACTTGTCAGCCAGCATCTGTCTCAATGACTAAGGTTGACTTCAGGTGACAGCCAATGACGCACACGCGAGGCGGCTCGGTAATACGTGCTTGTAATTATTGTGTCTTTGGAGAGGCGTATCAAAACACTGCTGAACATAAGGTTCTTTATAATAACTAGGCACTAAGTAACAATCTTCGCAAAATGCACGTGTTTGATCTAGAACATGAAGGGCATGATCTGCATTCCTATATTATAGCGATAGACAAGCTAACAAAAATCGCGTGCTTCGCAAATTTAATGTACGGAAACATATCGAAGAAATCAATTATTTACCGTAATAGTGGAAAACACGCGAACTTTGCTTACCACACAATATATTGCTAAACACGTGTAAAATAATTACTTGACGAAATTATTTTCTATTGTTTATTAAAGAACATGAATCATCCGTTGATCATACGATTGTTGTTATTATAATAATAATAATTCAGATATCTTCCAGGATGGACAAAGATCATCCAAACTACAAACGGGTAATGGATGTATTAGATGTGATATCTAAAAGTTAAGCTAACATGTAGTGATTTGATTACAGTACACTACAATCTCTCACACTCGGTAATATTTAGATAGAAAAAGGACCTCTTAATAGTACAGAACATCGTCCAGATAAACAGTAGTGGTTTCCGTATTTCACCAGATACTATGTCATTGCTATGTCTATCTACTATGTCGAATAGTCTCTATTGTTCGGGGATTATGTTATGATTACATCAAGACGACCACACGACCAAATGGTCGAAATCTAGATAACAATGATTAGATACCCACATCTGATTGAACGCGATTACAAGAAAGATGGTCAACAAAAAGTAAGTTCGCTTAACATGGCGGTGGTGCCAAGCGTGCACTCACAAAAGAATGTAGCTATGAAACACATCGCTATAAATAAACTTGTAAATAATGTTCTGGAAGCGTGTAATGTATTCACGATAAACAAACATAAGTAGATGCTACTGTTTATGATTTAACTGTCTAGTGAGATTCAGAAAGAAGTTGTTAAAGATGTACTTGTTTTTGCACCGTCTACAGTTGAATATTTGAAGCAACTATAAAGATGCAAAGTATTAAGTGGACCAGGCTATGCCCAAGAGCCTATAGAGAGTCTTGTTTGACGTTTCCATCAAAATAGCATTTAAAAGTTTGTAAGAGAATATAAGGACATCCTTAATCAAAAAGGTAACAACAGAAAAACCCAATTGAAGGGACTTCTTAAAAGTCCAGTAGGTTGGGGGAGAATATGACGTCCGTAGACGCAGAAAGACATAAACTACGATGAATTGAACATCAATATATTTGTAATTCAATCGAATAGAACGGATGTCGACGATGACGTTAGAATATCATTCAACATGGTGGACCAAGTGGGGCATGGGAATAGTAAAGAGCGAGACCGTTACACATTACACACACACAATAAGATCGACAGTATTAATGTTACTGAGAGGCGAGCTGTTTACAGAATCAAGAACAAACAACAATGGTCAAAGAAGTTGAAAAAAAGTTTAGATAACCATAATATAAGGCAAAAATCAGGCAATCTTCTGCAATTCCTACTCTGATCAATACTTTGGTCGGTAATTCTACTGTCATATTTAATTTAGGTATTGTGATTGTTACTAAATGAAATAACAGATACCAAACAAATTACTGGACATTTAAAATGCATGTACCTTAAAACTATATTGCAAAGGGTTTTTTTACTGCACTACAAGAAAGAAATAACCGACCCCGAGGAAGGAGACGACCGCCAGCCACCTTGTGGTCAAGCATGCAGAAAAAGAACCTGAGCACTCAGACAATCCAGAGAAAGCTTTCTGGCGCAGACATACAAGGAGAACCAACCCCAGCTAAGCTGGGGCAGAGGATTGGACAAAGAAGAGAGTGGACAAGAAAGTTTTCTAAACTAACTACATGAATGGAAAACGGGACTTATTTTAGACTTAGTTGAATAATATACTTAAACTTAAACATACGAATGGTTTTAACATGTTTGATCGGTAGGCAATTTTCAATTTAAATTTTTTTGGTCGCCACCATGCATATAACATTGACTTCAGAATTCAAAATCAGTATAAATATTTAAAACATATATGACTTTTCAAATTGATAAACAAATTCTGACCCAAAATCATGTTATTTGCCTCTACCAATTGAATATAACGGTGGAACAAAAAATCTTGAATAACATTGAATAATTCAAGTGCGTATCATGAAATATATCGATAACAGAAATTTAAAATTAAAATCTTTATGAAAACCAATTCAAAAAATATCTTGTAGAACATAGTAGCTCAAAACAAATCTGTAGATTATGGCAAAAGCCGGGTGTATTAATTACATCATGCAAAGGATTGTAAGATGTTATTATTATATTGTTGTTGTATTCAACGAACAAGAAACTATTCAGGACTCGACAATTTCGTCTGGAAAATCTTCCCGGCGACTGTAAAAGGAATTTGTGCCATAATTGGAAACGAAAAAGGACGATCAGCTTATCGCGTCTGGCGAAGTTTCGCTTCTTCATCATAACAATGAAGTAGCTAGTCATTTATATACGAACAACCTCAAGTTCTTTGACCCTTAAGTAACTGCCCCCAATTCAGTTCACTGTCAAATTCAGCCCTTTGAAATTTCAAGGCATTGAAAGATTCAAGCCTTTACTCAAAACCTTTTACATGAAAGGTTCAAAGCCCTGCTCTACTATTTTATTGAATGTTTACGTTACGCCCACAACCGTATTTCTTTCAATGTGCTCGGATACCCACATTATGTTTACACAAAGGGGCTAAGTATTTACCTTCAGACTCGTTAATCATTCACACTGAAACGTCTACACCTTAGCAGCGGTAGAATTTTTTATAGACCTCGCTATCTTCAGCCGTCTACCAAAATACGTTCTCCTGGTATTGAAACTTAGCATTACAGAATACAGAAGATATGACCTGAACTTGTAAATTGAGAGTTCCATACAAACTAAAAGAGAACATAGCATGATTTAATGAAGTTAACATTAGCGCTAAATGGTTTCAAGGCAAGGGGAGGGAGCAAAATAAAGTACATATATGGCAAAACCAATCAACAAGTTAAACGGTTAAATTAGTAGACTAGTACAGTATATTCTTTCATGAAATTAGTAAATCTGCCAGCGTTAAGTGAAGTGAGCTTGACACCTAAGTGAGACCTACTTTCAAGCCTTTTGATGAGCTACGAGTGAAGCGCTGTATTTCCAGCCGAAGTGAAGCCTGTACAATGTATAGGACACATCTCTCGGAGGCCTATCGACCCTTACCGCTGCGGTTGAGTCATTGACTCATTAAATTCTCGCTTTTATAATGGCTTCTGGGCAGTCGATACTTATTACTTAATTAAGCAGCCCCGGATCTAACGGGGGGCAAACCGGGGCACTTGCCCCGGGCGGCAGTTTCATGGGGGCACCAAATCCTTGAGACAAGAATTCGAAATATCGAACATATGAAGCCTTTTTTCCTACAATCTCATAGGTTTTTATCAAGTAATCGAATCTTAATATATTATGTTTGAAAAACAAACTTTTCTAGCATAAAACTAACTTTTTTAGCCATTGAAAACAAAACTGCCTATGCGACGGACTATGAGGAGCTAATAGATTCTTTCGCAGAAAAAAAGCACGCCGTGTAATGTTGTAGTCTTTCCTGATATTTTTTCTGTTTCTGTTTTATGTCACAAAAGAAAGTTATTAGATACTAAAAAGTTTAAATTTATTAAAGGATTATTATTTTAACAAATGGTCACAAAAATGCTACTCATTGGCAGTTTTAACAGTTTTTCTCAAACACTGAAGGGAGGGGGCGCCACTATCAAGGTTTTGCCCTGGTTCGTAAAAGTCGTAGATCCGGGGCTGTAATTAAGAACATAACTAGTCGATCAATAAGCCTCTTTTAATAGATTGTATAATACACAAACAAGTAAACAATCCTTGTCCTTCACATTCATAGGTTAACCACAATCACAATCGGGCTTTTGAACCGAAAGTTAAGCGGGATATATCATTGAAATATATCAGTGTGAACAGAGATGTGAGTCAACTTCCGTGACAACAAGTGGTAGGCCGCAGGATTATCAGCTGAGTCATCATTGTGAGGGTTTTCGACTTCCTACCGAAACTGATATATCTAGTTGTACAACTATTACTAACTAACCTACGCAAATTTTTTGGAGCTGCATCCGTTAATTTTTAATCAGTTGATTATTTTATTTTTATGTTTCACTTCTGTCGATTTGCATGTCAGAGTATAGTTCTGTAGACTCTGATCAATATTTACTGCTTGTTTTCGCCCCTAAACATGGTCACGACAAGAAATAAACTTTTTGCATTTATATAGAGCCTAAACTGGAGGAAGAATTGACACAATGTCGTACTTCCTTGTCTTTGGTAAATCAGGCTAAATAATTTTAACCCTTTTTAACCCCCGCCGGCAAAAAAGGGGGTGTTATAAGTTTAACGTGTGTTGCTGTGTATCAGTGTGTCTGTCTGTGGCATCATACGGGTCGTCCAAACGGGTGAACCGATTTTAATTTAGTCTTTTTTGTTTAAAAGGTGACTTAATCGAGAATGTTCTTAGCTATGTTTGAATAAAATCGGTTCAGCCGTTCAGAAGTTATAGGCGTTTTACTGTTTGAATCGGGTTGTTTTCTCAAAATACCGTGTCATAATTACGTGTTCAATAGATTGCCGATCGAAGCGTATCTACTATTTACTAGATAAACTATGTAGCATGAAATAAAAATGTGTCGTGGGTTTTTTAAATTTTGACATTTTTCTGTTTGTAATAAGGATTGTTTTTGTTTTGCTGTATTTTGCATTAATTGTGATTGACTCCTGCAGTTATTAAACGCGAGTCAAGACTTTCCGGTTTTGTATGTGAGTCATTGCAAGATCATGACGTACTTAGGGGCGTACTATTCTGTATTTGTAAGTATAGGCTTGTCGTTAATATATAATTTTCCCGTTATAGATTACACAGACGTAAATCGGTGACAGATCCAAAATATTTATTCATATTCAAACGAGTTTGAACAAACAAGGAAATTTGAAGTCTATATTAGGAAGTCAGAATTTAAATAATAAACATCTCAGTATTCACTATTCTGATTCGGCAAATAGCGGAAAACCAGAAATTTTGATAACTCGGAGAATTTCTAATGCGATTTATGGGCATATCGGGACACCGAGATAACTAAACATTTGTGTTTCAGATACCTAATGGAATATGAACTGTGAGTTTATCGTATGAAAAGTATTGTCATTGCTATTTTTTTGTGTAATTTGTAGTGAGTGAGGTCGATTTGCGACCTTCAGTCAGATGTCATCAATGTTCGGAACCAGTGTCCGTTACTAAACGCCCATTATAACTACGAAAACTTTAATTCCTGTTCTCTGTGATGGAACAATTATAATTAAATAAAATACTCTAAAATGTGTGTTATTTAAAAATGGTGGTAGAGTCGAATCCAATTGAGTTTTCGGTATAAGGCGTTTTATTATAGACAATTGCCGTTTCTTTTCTATAAAAATCTGTATTTGACCTTTACAAGTCTATGATAAATTGCGATGTCAACAAATATCAGACGAAAAAATCAGCTTTTAGCTACGTCCCTGCCACAAAATTTTAACGATTCTCATTGCCCTGAATGAAATCTGACAAAGATATACGCTGTACGATCCCGTGTATGAAATTAATTCCGTAAAAAACAACGAAATCACATTCGCTATGACCTCCAAAGCGAGCCAAGGTTTTCTCCAGAGTATCCCGAATTATGCATGATATACTCCGACCGAATTAAAACATACTTGGACGTCCGCTGGCGTCAGAGCCGATGTATGCAACATAGACTCGCCAAAACATTGTTCCTTAAAACGATGAGTTAAGACCTTTGCGCAAGGATGTTTAACGAATACCCGGCAAATATAGGGTATGTACACTGGACACGAATTAATTAACGTTTTGTGCGAAGTTTTCATGAAACGTTAATCATCTGTAGTTTTCTCGATAGTGGAAAACTATACGTTGTGTACAAGGCGATGATGTGCTGTTTTAACTGAATATTATGGCGAATAACTTGTAGCACCAGAGGCTTTAACAGAATATTGAATTAGTGAACATTTTACTAGTTGAATTAGTAAACGAGGCAACTGAAACCCCGACAAAATCACGCTCCAAATTAAAAAAATATTGTCCCAATTTTTTGGGCGTTAAAATACATAACATCCAAACCAAAAGCAGTTTCCTTTACATTTTCGCGTTTCCTACTTGAAAGGTTTCAGCAATTAAGAGCATTATTTTCTCTCGGACGGTCGCCTTGAGTGGTATAATAAGGAAAACGACGCTAGTTATCATGTGGCGCACGCACGCGTGACGAAGAACCGAAGTACGCCGATGAACCTTGGCGCGTTTGCAGCCGCAACCATGCCGTTCCTGCGTTGGACACGCGCGGAAACGACGACACAATCGTTTATGGGAAGACCTTCTAGTAGGGCTACTTTGAATTCAAATAAAATCTCGTTTTAATGTATGGTTTATTTTAATCTGATTCGGCCTGCATTGCAGCATGACGTTTTTTAATGTTCTAGCCAATGATATTAAAATAAACAGATACGTTATACACTCACAAAACAATTGAAAAATGTGTTCCGCGCAGCGGCAGCACACATATACACTTTTCATTCATTTAATATTAAAAAATATTTATTTTAATCAATAAATAAATAAATTACAAATACAAATGATGGCAATTTTTTTATTTTGTTTTTGTTTCAACAAAGCCTACCGCTCTTCGCCATGCGTGACATACACTAAAGACTAAAGGTCACAATTGTGACCTATCCGAGTCTTCAAAATGCGCGCGCTCATAACATATCTGTTTATTTGAATATCATTGGTTCTAGCTATACTACGAGGGTAGGGGAAGGGTGACTACAGGCGATAGCATCTAGGTCCATAAGAAGACATGCTGAATTGACCTCATATGGGACGAACTGCCCAGGTTTTGAGGTTACCGGAATTATAGTTCACTATCCTTTGGCCATTCGGTAATTAACATAAATCTGACGCAAGATTTTCCGTAGAGATCAAACATCCGATATTTTGACGAGCTTGAACTTTGACGTCATTACAGATTCCATTGGTAAAGTCTAATAATAGTGGTATTATTGATAGCCTTGTCAAAACTAGTTTTGATATGGTTTACTTTAAGAATGTAGAGCTAGTAATGATTTTTATGATTGGTCATGACATCAAATTGAATCCCAAGACATATCTTTATGGTTTGAACGTGTACATGAATGCAGATTGGCAACTGCCTCGTTAAAACATGCCCCAACGAAACTACTACTGGCCTTGGTCTAGAAAATTCCATGGAACTGTCCTTAACATTGACGATAGGAAGTTTTTGTAGTAAATTGGATTGAGACAAGGATTATTTTGGACATAGTTTATTGCTATATTGTCGCCCGCCCTTCCGTAAGTTTAGCTAAGGTCAAGGTTGCGCGTGCCGTGTTATTCAAATCTGTTTATTTGCAAGTATGCCGTATTGCCGTTAATCATTACCTTGCAGACTGCAAAACACCCAGTACAAATAGCTGCCGACTTACAAAAACAAAGAATGTAGGTAGTAAATTTAAATATAGCTTAGGTAGCACACATCGAAATACATTTTCATAAAACATATTTCTATTACGTCTATTTCTTTCAAGTTTCGTTTAGTATTAACGTCAATTGGGAATTTAATGCGGGTCCGGAAACACGTGATCTATACGCCCGTAGATGCTTTTTAGGGTTCCGTAGCCAAATGGCAAAAAACGGAACCCTTATGGATTCGTCTTATCTGTCTGTCTGTCCGTCCGTATTTCACAGACACTTTTTTCCCGAAACTATAAGAACTATGCTGTTGAATCTTGGTAAGTAGATGTATTCTGTGAACCGCATTAAGATTTTCACTCAAAAATAGAAAAAAAAACAATAACTTTTGGGGGTATATATACCAACTGAACTACAAGTCAAAAAAAAATTTTCATCAATCCCATACGTGTGGGGTATCTATGGAATAGGTCTTCAAAAAGGATTTTGAGGTTACTAATATTTTTTTTTTCTAAACTGAATTTAACTGAATAGTTTGCGCGAGAGACACTTCCAATGAGGTAAAATTTGTGTCCCCCCCCTGTAACTTCTAAAATAAGAGAATGATGAAACTAAAAAAAAATATATGATGTTCCATGTAAACTTCCACCGAAAATTGGTTTGAACGAGATCTAGTAAGTTGTTTTTTTTTAATACGTCATAAATCGTAAACCGCAATTCACCAAGTACAGAACCATTCGTGCGCGAGTCCGACTCACACTTGGCCGGTTTTTAATTTGACAACTCCAAATGCTCAAATTGATAAATTTGTGACATGTATTTTGCCCAAATAGCCTATGTCAAGAACAAAAGAGTGTGCCTCTAAACTCAAATATACGCATTAACATTATTATCAACTAAAGTATGTTTATTATTTGAGTAAGCATGTAATTAAGTAGATAAAACAATGAACTTGACTATGTTACTGTTACGATTGTGAATGCAGACAATTCAGTGAATAAACTCTTAAATAAACTACTACTGGCTCTAAAGTAACTCAGTAGATGATCAATAAGAGTCAATAAAATTCTTCCTATAGCTTTATGGACACCGCGGACCCCTTTAGTAAGCTTAATTCCATATCAATTGAAGTGTACAAGCGGTTATTGGTATAAATTAATCTTAATTGGACCATTTGAGTTACTGATTGACATATATCAGCTTGTGTGATGTCAAATTGTGAACATTCAACATGTTTTTCAACAATGACCATTTTTCTGTTTCTAGAATGTGTCTGTACCATGCTATGGCAATCAACAATAACGTTAGTGTGTATTGTGTGTCAATAAATACATGCTTAATTATAGATGTACAATAGATGTACCTAGTTTGATTTCATTTACCCTGTACCATATTAGCACATCAATCATTCATAGCTAAATTGGTATCCACATTATGTCTGACTGATTCTGTGACATGAATAAAATGGTTGAATTCAATAAATATCATATTGGACCTTCTATAACAATTATACATTGGTACTGCACAATGCATAAAAGCAGCCTTATTATATAACGAACAAGGGAAGCAACATGAAACATTATCAATTTCAAAATAATAACTTCTATAGTAAATGCAGAGTCAGTAACCCTTTCGGTGTGGCCAAGCTCAGTGCAATATCTTTGCATTTTTCTTTTTCTGCCTTTACTATGTTTGTTGCTTCCAACAAATAAAAATATTTCTATTCTATTCAATGGCACAGCAATCTGTAAAGTATTGTAAAAGGAAAGGTTGTAGAGGCTATTGATGAAGGATTATCCCACAAGATAAAGCTTATAATCATAATGCAACAAAACTTTATTATTGTAACTATATATTTTCTGGGTAAATAAGTGCTTTATCTAGTACTTGTTGAATTATTGATAAGAAACAAGCAATTAAGAGGAAATGCGGTCGCAGACATCCAACTGAATTTACTACATAAAAAGTCATAATTCGAGGTTTGGCTCTCTCCTATTTCCTCCTCCAATATTGGACCAATTTAAAAGATATTCCATTTAAGATTTAAGATATTTATTTTGTAAAACATGAGTACAGTATGGTCTTTTATTTATATGAGGTGGATACATGTTATGCCATTTATGGCATACAAAATTAGTTGCACTGGACAAACAATACTAAAAAATAATGTTTTATTTCAAATATTCATAACATTGAATAAAATATATTATTTACAACTTATTAGCATATTAATTAAATAGCAAATTAATGTATATAAGTGTATATATTAATTATCTATACAATACTTAATTAACTAAGACTAACAAATTAGATTAAATTAGATAAAAATTGAATAAGAAATATATATACTGTGCCCCTATGTTTTCCTTTATTCATTTTTAGTTGTCAAACTCTTACACTAGGCCTCTGTCGACAGCACAATTTTAGGTATATTTTAAGGGTTTTATTGCTTCTAAAGATATTGTATCATCAAAAACAAAAACATAGGGGCACAGCATATTCCTTTCAGTTTATAGCACTCTTTGAGGGATAATATAATTTGTATGTTCATAACAAATCTTCAAGTGTGTCGTGATGAAGTTTGGTATATAGAAAGGTGCTCTAGTAACAAACTTTTTTAACAGTATGAGGGTCATAAAATCATGACAGGTATACAATATTGTAAGAAACCAGAGGCAATAGTAGATTCAAACTCTATAAAAAAAAAGTTTAAGTGTATTATTGACTACAACACTATTGTTTGGCTTCCTGCTTGTTGATTATGACCACCTGATGCTTGACTAATGTAAAACAATGGAAAATATAAACTTATCAGTCAACCCGACTTATGCACGAGTTACTTATCAAGTTCTGTTATCAAACATTCTGTTTATTATGGATTTTATTTATCTACCTGTGGTTTAATATGCTTTTGGGCAGGTAATAAGATTACAAACTTATAAACAAGCATTATAAACTTACAAGTATCTGTATTAAATGAATACATTAAATAAAAGTACATTTAGTAGAAATCAAAGGCCTGTTTGGTTGGTGAGACTATTTGTAACAGTTACAAAAGTGGTACGGAGTTAACTGTTTGTAACCAATTACACAATGCAGATAATTTTATGCAAGTTTTTTGGAGGCAACTCCAAAAGAAAAAGAACTGTACAATGTATTTTAGTGCTTACATGTAGTAGAAGAATATTATTCTAAAACTTCCATGCAAGATTTGGCTTACTGAATTTATTGTTGAGTTACGACCTAAATTTTGTCCCATTTGACTGTGAATCAATAGAACACTAAACTCTAGTATTTGCGTAGATTGATTAAATATGTACACATTGGTAACGAGATAGACTTTACAGATTCAGCACTACAAGACAACGAAAACCAGCGTTAACAAGTACCTATCAGTAAAATGAAGTCACGCGAGAGAAATTCTGAGTCAGTAGGTACATAATAAAAATCATATAGGAAACTTTCAAACGTCTATCTCCCCTGAGATAGCAAAGAAATACGTAGAAATCCATTAGTAGACTTATTAGTGCGGAACAATGAAAATGTAACATCTATAAGCACTTACGTATTGCGCTAGTTGTAGCAGAAGTAGACAATCCAAGAAGACATGGAGAAATCGACGCGAAATCCCTACAGCACCTGCCATTTTTCCACACTTTATTTCACGAATCAATGTAGAAGCCACAATTATTTGTCATATCATAATTTCACGAATAAAAGATACGCCTTGGAATAATGATTACACGAATTTTGTATTTTTACGGCGCACTTTACTTCCACGACATTCGGTGAATAATAAATGAATGACAGCAGTCAGTTCGTCTGCTGCGTTCCACAACCGTTATAAAATATAAAACAAAATGGCCGACCGACGTCATTTTACGTCTTTTGTTACCATGCTAAACTACCTTTTCTACCTATTGGTAGAAAAAAAAAAAAGGCTGTTTAGAAGAAGAAAGGGTGAGAGCAAAAGACGTGAATTTGCGGACGGCATAAGTAGGTAAAAAAAATTAAAGTCGACCGCAAGTTTTGAACTACACATTTAAGTTTACCAGCCTTACTCTCTTCGGTCCAGTGCTGCCAACTCGTTTATGCAAAAACGCGCTGTTAGCTCTTTAAAAAAGCGCTAGAACGCGCTAAATAGTGGCTGTCAAAAAATCACTCCAAAAATCGGTCAACTTCGGAGCCAAATAAAAAAAGAACGCCCAATAATTTGAGACTAGAAATGTATAAACGCATTTTATTTTTTTTATTTAATCAGAATATGTCATAAAACAGAGTTAAATACATTAAAATACTTGTGTAGTAATAATAAAATAAAGTAGTAACGTCTTAATGTAATTATTTTATAAAATTAAGGGATTAAATTAATTCATCATCATCTGATTCTACTATAATTGCTTCTGGCGCCGAAATAAGGTTGGTCTTGATCAGTTTTGGACTTGAATTTATATTTATCTGTGGATGAAATTTTCCTCAATACTTCGTTTGAAAGTTGATAGTTTGCGCAGTAACTTTATTTTTAAAGAAAGTCCAATGTTTCAAAAAGCGCTAGATTTAGCGCTAGGCGCTAGAACGCGCTATTGAACAAAAAAAGCGCTAGATCTGGCGCTGAACGCGCTAAGTTGGCAGCACTGCTTCGGTCCAAAGTTCTTTAGTACCAAAATAACCAGGAACATTTTATATTTTTCATTAGGATATTCAAAAGCCAAAAATTCTGATACCAGCCTTGACAAGGAATATCTTGTTACCCATTTAGGTACTGGGTTGTGCTGGAACAAGCAAGGCTGACTGATTTTATCATCCTCACTGGTTGATTTTGAGTGTGTTTGAACAATGCGTTGAACGCTTCTTCTTCTTTAATAGATTATGAATTTCGTTTAATTGTAATTTTATGTCACATAAAATTATAATTAAACTAATTAATTAGTTCCGATGGCCGATGAGGCGATTACACAGTTAATTAATAAACTAACGAAATGCTGACGGGAAGCCGAGCACGTCACGGCAGGAATCCACCATCTTTGGATTTGTAATTCAGATCCGCCTCGCAGTGTCCGGGACCTGCTTCAGTGATTCCTGCAGCAGTGTGTAGCCCGAGCGACGAATACTTATCACCATCAACGACCGACTGGAATGCCGCCGGAACCGGATGGCTTGGAACCTCAAGGCCTATAGGTATCTGATCCCCGCTCCTGGGGGAAATGTGCATTCCACGAGATAGATGCAATCCATTAATCAAAATGTCATGCAATCATAAAGCTGAAGAGGTGGAAGTAACCTGACTGCGTTCTATGGTCGGATGCTCTCTCTCTGTTTCAGATGCTTGAGCCAGCTATGAACGTTTCAGCCCGACTTCTATCGGATTATTATTTTATAGTTCACTAAACGACTTCAAAAAAAGAGGAGGTACTCAATTCATCGTTATTAGGGTTCCGTACCCTAAATGGGAACGGGACCCTATTACTAAGACTCCGCGGTCCGTCCGTCTGTCTGTCACCAGGCTGTATCTCAGGAACTGTGATAGCTAGACAGTTGAAATTTTCACAGATGATGTATTTCTGTTGCAGCTATAACAAAAAATACAAAAACAGAATAAAATAAATATTTAAGTGGGGCTCCCTTAAAACAAGCATAATTTTTGTTGGCGTTTTTTTGCGATAATGGTATGGAACCCTTCGTGCGCGAGTCCGACTCGCACTTGGACGGTTTTTTTTAAGTTGTTTGCCCAATTACTCAAAGGTTTAGGTTTTTTTTTCCGTACGCAAAATACGCGCTTAGACGTGGAGTTGCGGACACCAGCCCGTCTTAATCTAATCATCTAATCTACTCAAAGGTTTTAGGAATTACGTAATAATAGTTTAAATGTTTGCTTGCTCTATGATATATTTTATTTTAGACTTTAGTGATAGCAACTTGAGTTTGGAAGAATACCACTCGAGACAACTCGAGTTTTGTATTAGTAAATAGTAACTCTAGCTAGTTGCACATCAGCGTTGCCAGAACGTAACTTTTGTTACATTTTACGTAACTTTTGACCGTCTCACGTAACCTCCACGTAACACGACTCAAAATGTAACTTTTAGGTCTTACTAAAAATATTAAAATAAAAATGCATCTCAAACGCTTTTAAACGTCATGTTGTCGCACCTAACTCACTCACTCACTTGTATTTCTAAATCATCCATCCCGCTTACTCCGACGAGCGAGTGAGCATCGTGTTTTGTTTGCTAAAGTTTTAATATCTCTTAAGAAGAGTAAATAAATACGAAAGTTAATATCTGTGGATGTAATTTTATTTATTAAATTTATTCCGTCAATAATGTAATGATTGGTTTGTTTTCGACTTGTTTGTGCTAACAATACTTGGAAATTTTATATTTATTGTAGTTTTAATTTAATAAATAATTATTTAGGGAATCAGTAAATCAACAACAAAGTCGTATTTGCAACTGAAGTAAGTTTATTTTTGTATCAATCGTCAACTAAATATCAAGATTATCAAGTCAAATAGCATAATATATATGTGCCCAGTGGCGGCGTAAGGCGTGGGCGACGTGGGCCACCGCCTACGGCCTCGCGGTACAAGGGGCCTCGCGCTTCAAAATTTTTTATGCATTGCTTCAAAGCGAGAATAAAATAAAAAAAGATAAAAATTAATTTTGTTGTGATACATGTTTTTTTAGTCTGGCAACATTTGCTTACGTTGCGTAACTATTATATCGCTAGTAATCCTTGCCGCCGCCGACCAGTGCGGGGAATCCCTTGTTTTATTTGTTTACTTTCTTTACTAGGAAGCCAACCAATCGTAACAGCAGAAACGTAATTGTGTTATTCAATATTGTTTGTTTTGATGACTTTACGTACCTATTTTAATAAGAATAGTGTGTTCAATGTTTTAATAATATTTAGTGAATAAATAGATAGTGTGTAGGTATATTGATTGCTCCTATAAAATGGCCCAAAATTAAAAAAAACAGTGACTTAATAAATGGTTTTTGTTTTCTTTGACAGCGGTACCTGTACTCGTCTATTTTACATAAGGTAAGAAATAATTAATTGGTAATAAATAAATAACGCAGTAATTACTTGTATATAAAATTATACGCTATATAATATCTTTTGAAGGAAACCAAAGCTTTAACGGTAAAAAACGTATCGACTTTCTAAGTTTTAAAAACTAGTAGGTCGTAAGAGCTTTCTTAAAGATTTTTGTTTGAAAACTAATTTAAATGTAGGTTTTACAATATTATGTAGATAAAACTGCAAAAAAATGTTAAAACTATTGCTTTTGTTTACAGGTTACAAATACGATGTTATCGACATGTCCGAGTGCCGAGATATATATATCTCTATATTGGAAGAAAATTTATTGTTTTCTGGACTGGAAGCATCCTTTGAAAGCCGATATTTAATTTATTGGTATTGTCATCTCCACCTATATATTTACGATTTGTAATTTTTCATTAATATTAATTTAATTTGTATTTTTATGAATAAAAATTTGGCAGTGTGAATTGTTTTTTTTTTTTATTATTTTATAAAATCCGCCTTCAGGTCGCCACAGAACAGGGCCTCGCGAAATCTGTCTTGCCCACATCAAATTCAGGTCTTGCCCCGCCACTGTATGTGCCATGCACTGCACATAGCTTCAAGAAGTTCGTGTAGCACTTTATTACTCATTGTTAAGTAACTTTGGTTTCGTTTACAAGAACTACAATGGGCTGAGTACCTACCGGCCGGCGTAACCTGGATTTGATTTTGTTTATCGATATTTTCGCTAGTACCTACCCATATAGTTGTTTCTCGTTGTAATTTGAATTTTCTAAACTAAATGCAATAGCTTTACCCGTGGTAGTCGCGGGGGAGGGCCCGACCGCGCGAAAATTCGAATAATGGGCGCGTTCCGCCATCTACATAGCAGAAAAAAATAATTACAATAGTATTTTTTTATTATTTTCGCGTCGTTTTCCATATAAAATAAGGTAATGTAACTTTTCTCATGAAAATGTAACTTTTTGGGATGTCTCTTGTAACATTTGACTGTCTGCCACTGGCAACACTGTTGCACATCTCTAGTTTGATTTGACGTCTCCGGTCCTAGAATTTTGTTTTGTTTTACTTTTAGGCATTAATAAAAACAATTAATTAAAGAGATATAAAATACCGATAGACAAGACGAGTTAATGATAATGTAATTATATGGTATTCATAGTACAATAAACATGTAAAAATCGGTTACAAGTGTTGATAAGTTATTGTCTATTTGAAAGCATTAATATGGATCGAAAAAAAAGACAAAGGGGAATATATGTTACGATAAAGCAGAAAAAGAAACTGGTAGAATTAATGGCAAAACATCCTGAGCTTATATCAGGCAAAGTAACCCACGACTTCAACTATAAGGACTCTCAACAACTGTGGCACACCATCACAAATGAATGCAACTCTATACCCGGCGCGAAGAAATCTTGGAGGCAATGGAGAAAAGTAAGTATTCTTGCTCTTACTATTTTCTCATAAATCTTAAATATAACTACAATATTATAAACAACATCAATCTTTGTACAATATCTATGCAAAAAAAAAATGTTAACTGATTTCAGACTTGGCATGATTTACGTTCAAAGACAAAGAAACGACAAGCCGAAGCAAATGGTCAGCTTCCCAGTTTAGCATCAATGCTAACACCAGCTGAGCAGAAAGCCTTGGGTCTGAAGAATGTATCATCATCAACAACAAACCAAAGTACGGAGTTTATACCTCTTGAGGATCATAATGATCAGGACAGTTTTGATATTACAGTTGAGTCTAATGACTCCTACAGTGACCCAGAATCTGTACCAGAGGAAAAAGTATTTACAGACCCTCCTGAACTAAATATGACAAACCATGAAAATAACAAAAAACAAAATTCGAAGCACAGAAATAGTGATTGTGCTTTCAACTGTGATATGTTAGCGGTACAAGAACAACGAAAGATTCAAATCAAAGAGGACTATTTAAATTTTAAAAAGGATTATTTAAGGCAGAAATTAAAATTGTTAAAAGAACAGACTGAGGCACTAAAAAGTATTGCTAAAGAACTTTGTGTGAACAAGTAATGATGAAGATGCTGAATGAGATTTAACCTTTGTATGGAGTGGAAGGCAACTGATGCTGCTATAAATGCACCCATTTACCTACTGGACCTAAATAATAGAAACGGTACCCATTGAAAGAGAACAAAATGGAAAAGAAGAAGACTGCTGCAGAATGGAGGCAGTTTGATGAATTGACTTTACAGAATGCAGCTGTGAAATACTGATGATGGTTGCTAGAAGAGTTGAGATGCTCTAATTCATTGTGATACTTTACAATTTTAGATACTAGTCAAAGAATAATGTTCTTGAAAACCATGCAGAATCTTATATTTTAAGGCTATAATTTTATCAATATTTTATCAAAAGCTTATGATGCTTATTTTAGCTTATATTATGATATGCAGCATTAGATGAGGTATTATTATTTTTTAAACATAATCATATAAATTAATAATGAGTTTTGACTGTCTCTATTATGTTTATGTTAAACAAAGTACATATTATTATAATAGTAAGCCTCAGATCAAATAAAAAGTCAAGATGGCACATTGCAAACAACAAAGTGAAGCCGGTTCAAACTAAGCCTTGCCGTATAAATAAACAATTATATGCACACACGTATAACGAAACTACCCTTTAGCTTGTCAGTTGAGCTTTATTATTTGATCTGTAAGCTCGAAGGACAAGCTAAGGCCTAATTTCGTTGTACGTGAGTGCGTGTAATTGTGTATTTGTACGGCAAGGCTTAGTTTAAACCGGCTTCACTTTGTTGTTTGCAATGTTCCATCTTGACTTTTTATTTGATCTGAGTAGTAAGCTTATAATTTTGAAAAAGAGGCCATGCATTAGATTCAGTCCAACTATAGGGTACTGGAATAATTCTTGTCTTTTTTTAAATGTATTTGTTATCTTGCCATATGAAAATATATATAAGAAACCTATAAAATTATTTTTATTGAAACATATATACAATTGAATATTCTAAAAAAATAAAATACATATATACAAATGCAAAGGGGAGACGGAAAAAAGCTAGATAGATATTAAGTTATTTTACAGAAGTAAAACCAATATTAAATTGAAAACATTTATAAGGTGGCTTCATTTAATCAAACATCAAAGGAGGTTTGCTACGGGCCGTCTGTTCGTTGCGTTTTCCGGATTTTCACTTACTGGCGACGGCAATATATTGCCTATATCTTTGCTGGGCGCGAAGCAGTTTCGTCTTTCGTATCTCTTTTCAGTTTTCCATAAACTTACTGCCCCAGTTTAAAATAGTACTCTTTATAGGATAAAAGTTTAGAAACACATGGTGTGATGTTTTAATCAAATTATGACATCTCGAACGTCTCAAATCGAGTAATTTTATAGTTCTTGGCCGCCCTGAAGTTGGCAACAATGGCTGTGCATTAGAAAATCTCATACAAAAGCAGCACCGATCCGTGCCTTGCGCATCGGAAAGCCAACTTCAGGGCGGGCCAGAAGTTAGGCGAGCACTATACCGAAAGATAATGTGTGGACAGAACACAAGACCAAGGACCATGAACACCAAGAAGTTGAGAAATAAGATAGAGAGCAGAGAACGGATAGAGAGCGATAAATAGGCTGATAGAGTAATACTATTACAGATTACTACTGCTAGACTATCAGACAGAGCAGAGCAAACTCTCGCGGCTGTACTCGGTATTCCACCAATCTGCGGCATGCCTTAAATAAAGTAAGTTTTCTCCATCATCAAAGTATTTTTAATAACAGGCAATTTTAGTAGCTAAACGTCACCCCACTGCTGCTTTCCGTAAACCACGAAACGATACAATCTTAAGCATTATATTATTGCTATCTCTGTTTAACTAAAGAAATTTAAATACTTCTACTTCGCTCTTACAAAGTGTCTGATCTAATAAACGTCAAAATTGATTTATTTACAAATGTCGTCAACAGAAGTCAGAAACCGAAAAAAAACATTTTAATTTTATATTGTATTGATTCAGTATTCAGTGGTGTTTCAAATTATTCTATTCTGTTACCGAAAGCGGTCTCCTGATTCCGTCATGTATCTGCGAATGAGTAGAAATTTTAGTTTTGTGATATTCATTGCCATTGGTAAGTTTTGATAACATTTTTTTCTAGAATCTATTAAACAGCAACGAAATATCTCTCACAGTATTGCAATCTAGTTATTAGTAAAGATTTTAAGAGTCGGTTTCGTATCAATATCCCCCTTAATGATCAATTTCTAATTTTGCGTCTTAACACTATACATCCTACAACAAAATTTCTTCTTTTATTTACCATTGGGCTGCTGGGCTATTGATTATGAAGCAATGATGAAGAAAGTATTGAGGCAGGGACTCGGTAAAAGAAGAAATTCCTTTCTGATTGTTACTTCTTCAATAATATTGAGATCAGGAACCATCCTTCTTCCACCAACCTATTAAAATAATATGGCTTTGCTTGATTTGCAGTCAAATATAAAATAACTAGCTGACCCGGGCAAACTTTGTTTTGCCATAAAAACACCAAACATTCATCTACCCTACCTACACTACCCTACCCTACCTTACCTACACTACCCTACCTACCCTACTCTACCTACCCTACCCTACCTATCCTAATAAAAAATAAAATAAAAATATATATATAAAAACAATCCTTGATTCGGATTATATATCATGCTAAAATTTCAGCTTGATCGGTGCAGAACTTTTTGAGTTTTTGAAACGTACACAAACCAACATAACATTTTTATATATATAGATTTACAATCAATAATATATAATTTAACAAAATTATATACAAGTACATTGAACTCAAAACTAATAAATAAGTTAGAATTGTTTGCAAGTTCAATACCCTATGAATATTTAATTACTCTGCAAATTTATTTTAATTTCTTTGTTCAGGTAATCACATTATGAGTATAATTGTAATTTATGTAAATAGTTTTTTCATAAAAATACTGTATCAATGAGAACTAAATATAAATAATAATAAATAAAAAAATAAAATCATTTAATTCAAGTATCACTGACTCATAATAGAAATAATACATTTACACAGTCACATTACATACACAATATTAAAAACAATTTCATTTACTTAATTCAATTATATTATAATAAGTCTAACACTAAAAATAAAATAAAAATAACTCAATTAACATTCATTATTCATATAAAAAAAAAAACCAGGTCTGTCAGTCGCATCAGCCTGCCACATGTCGCTTACAACAGTGGGAGATGATGGAGCAATCAAGCCTTCCCGCGAGCGCGGCCAGCATGTTGTTAGCGCTCCCCCGCACTCGCCGCACCAGCGACGTGGCTCTCTTGCGCATAGTGGCGTGGAAGCAATCCACGCGCGCTTCTGCAAACATAGTCGATGCGCTGCAAAAGCGGGGGAGCGCCAACATCATCCTGAACGCGTTATTGAACTGGACACGAAGGGCGCTGTAAGACTTTTGCGTATAGTCAGTCCACAAGCTGCACGTGTACAGTGTAGTGCAGTAGGCTCTAAAAAGAGTTATTTTAACATCTTTAGAGCAACGTGCAAACCTGCGGATAACCATGTTCGCTCTGACCGACAGCGCCCGCCGCTCCCGCTCAATGTCCGCGTCATCTTTCAAGGTAGGAGTCAATAAATGTCCTAAGTACTTAAAAATGTCGACCCTTTCCAAGGGTACGCCATTCAGCTTTATGGGTGGCATATCTCGCACTTTCCTAGGCCCACCTTGAAAAACCATGCATTGACTCTTCCTGACATTATAACGGAGCCCGTGATCAGCTGCGTATTCCTCACATACACTCATCAGCCTCCTGAGTCCACAGACCGAGGCGCTCAGCAGCACCATATCGTCCGCGTAGCTGATGTTATTAAAACAGACGCCATCTATGTGACAACCGATATGTTGCTCGCTGAGCGCCTCGATCAGTCCATTCACATACAGGTTAAAAATGGAGGGAGAGCTCAACCCCCCCTGCCTCACCCCACATTCCAACCTATAGGGGTCCGACAAAGTGCCTGCCCACTTTACGTTGTTCACCTGGTTCCCGTACCAATACTTAAAGATGTTAATAAGTTCATACGGTATCTGGGATGATCTCATCTTGTTCCACAAGATATCATAAGAGACCAGGTCAAAGGCTTTGGAAAGATCGAGGAAGCAAGCGCACACAGATGTTGATCTCTCGGTGTAGTATTTAACAGCACTCTTAAGACACAATATTGCAGCTTCTGTAGACACTCCCGGCCGAAACCCGAACTGATTGTCATGTAGCTTTATGTATTTGTTTAATTGTGTATTAAGAATGCTGTCAAACACTTTTGCAACTATTGTAGCTAGAGAAATAGGTCTATAGTTAGATATATCCGACAAATCCCCAGCTTTGTTTTTTACTACAGGCACTACGATAGTCCTCAACATGTCAGCCGGCAGGTATGAGTGTGAAATACAAAAGTTGTAGAACATAGCCAACACCCTGCACATATGAGGCCCAGCATGCTGTATATGCTCCACACCCAAGCCGTCATGACCAGGTGATTTCCCATGGGAAATCGATTTTACTGCCAATGAAACATCCCTGGCTGATATTCTGGTATTAACATATTCCCCACTCACACCACCCCGCCCCAGTGAAGAGGACGATCCCAACGGTGATCTTACAAAAAAGTTGTTTTTAAATTTGTCAGCTATACCCTTCAAATCACTCGTCCCGTCAACACTCACGGGGAGACCAGGCCGTATCCTCAAACGGTTAGTACTTTTCCAGAACCCCTTAAAATCCTTCGTGCTATGTTTAGCTGCCAGAACATCCATTTGTAGCTGGTTTTGATGGTTCCGACACCATTTTAAACGCGACTTAAATATTTTTCTGGTCTCACACATTTTAGCAAACATAACACCAGTAGTCGGACTACCACACAACCGCCATTCCCGAAAACTCGCCCTGGCCGCCCCGTGACTGTCGCTCACAATTTTACTCCATCCAACAATGGTTCTAGGTGGACGTTTACTCTGCTTACGCTTGCCCCCCCGGTTCCCCACCGCAGCCTGTGATACCGCCAGCACGATGTCGGAGTACATTTTGTCAATAACTGTGCTGTGAGTCAGGTCATTACAGTACTGATCACTACACCTTCGAAATTCATTCGGAAAATCAATAAGTCTGAGACGTTTATGACATTCAGTTCGATATTGTGTGATGTCGTCTGCGGTTTTTTCGCCCCACATGACCCGATTGTCAGTGACACATGACGCAATCCACTCATAATTGAAAAAAAGTGTAATACAAATAGTTAACTTCATAAATTATTATTTTTTCAGGGCTAGCAACAGTTACCACACAATTTGATATTCAAGAAGAAGCAGAATCAGAGATCAAAGAAAACATTGATGTAAATGATGTTCCCAATGTTGACGAATCAGAACCACTACTCTCCTCTGTTGTGTCCGATGTCAACAAAACTCTCACCAATCTGTACAATACTGTAACTTTGGCCAATGTTACTGCAGAGAACAAAACAAACTCAGCAAATGAAACTCGAAAAATAATAAGGTGCAAAGATATTGTCTATGACCCAAATGAGGAAATAGAACCTACAGTGGAAATAGTCAATGCCTCGCAGTTAATCAAATTGTTACATGTCAACCCAGAAATTACAAGCCGAGACATGGAAGCTGACTGTCTGCTTGTCTTCTTTTATGCCAGAGCTTGCCCATTCAGTGCTAAGGCAGCACCACATTTTAATGCCCTTGCAAGAGCATATCCTAATGTGAAGATGGTGGCTTTAGATGCTTTGAAATATGGTGGGACAAATACTGTCTATGGAATAGTGGGTGTGCCGACACTAAAAGTATTCCATAACGGCCGACCCTATGGGAAATTTAATGGCACAGATTATAACATTCAGTCTTTCAGTAAATTTCTCCATGCTGTAACAGGGAAGACTGCAATAAGCCAATTAGTCACATCTAAGGACTTCCAGGGACCAGTCTCAAGTGTTGTTGAGATGGAAACTGATTATTTTCTAGTCTTGTCATGGTTGTTTATTATTATATGTTCTGTTTATTATTTCATGCAGTCCAAATGCTGGACAATGATTGTGGAAATGGTCCAAAATAACTGGCGGGAATCAGAGGCTCAACATGAACATAATGAATAGTTGTTGATATTTATTTAATTAGTAGGTGTGAAATGATTAAAATGCTTTTGTTTATATAATTTAGATTGAGTTTTATTATTAAGTAGCTGTTTTTTGAAAACATTACAATAAATTAAATCTCGAAATTTGGTAAAATTTGAACACTGCTCCCCGATTTTTATCCAAACCGCCGCCATACAAATACTTCAGAAATATATTTTTTAATTTGTATTGTTTGGGAGTTTAGTGTTTGGGAGGGGATGCCGGAGAGTCGTAGAATCTTTAAATCACTACTAAAGTGGTGCCAAAACAATAGGGAGCAGATAAAGATGGATATCCTCGCTTCTCACCATTCGAAGCATGACTTTCGTAACTTCTGGAAAACTACTAGTAGGCTAAATAAAAAGCCGGGCTTACCCGTGAGTGTCAACGGTGTGAGTGAACCAAAATGTATTGCGGACATATAAGGATCATTTTATGGTGAAATCGCCATTGGGACCATCACGGTCATCGGTCATTCAGTGTGGAGGGGTCTCATGGGCAGGAGATAAACATCAGATTCACAGCGAAGAATGTTCGTGGAGTTATAAAGTCAATGTCGCGTGGAAAATCTGTCCATAACAGCCTGAGCATTGAGCATCTAAAGCATGCCGGCGTCCACCTACCTAGAGTTCTTGCCATGTTATATACATTTTGTATAGGACATGCTTAAGTACCAGCAGAAATGATGAGGACCGTGGTGGTACCAATTGCGAAGAGTAAAACCGGTGACCTAAGTGACACGAGCAACACTACAGGCAAATCTCACTAGCCACAGTGCTTGCTAAGGTTTTTGACATTTTGCTTGATACACAGCTTGACCGGTACGTAAACACTTACGACAATCAATTTGGTTTTAGGCCAGGACAGTCTACTGAGTCAGCTATCCTGTGTTTGAAGCAAACTAGTACGTACTAATATGATAGGGGCACATCTATTTATGCGTGTTTTCTCGACCTCTCGAGGGCTTAGGACCTGGTTAGGTATGACATATTATGGCAAAAATTAAAGAACATCTCAATGCCTGTCGAACTGATAGAAATTTTCAAGTACTGGTATCTTAACCAGGTCAACGTCATTCGATGGTCGAGTGCTCTGTCGGAGCCGTACAGGCTGGAGTGCGGGGTAAGGCAGGGAGGGCTGACCTCGCCGAGGCTCTTCAACCTGTACGTGAATGCACTGATAGAGGAGCTCAGCAGCACCCGTGTCGGCTGCCATATTGATGGTGTTTGTGTAAACAATATTAGTTACGCAGACGACATGGTGCTGCTGAGCGCCTCGGTGTGTGGTCTGTCCAGGTTGCTGGGCAAATGCGAGCGTTACGCGCTGGATCACGGTTTGCTCTATAACGCAAAGAAGAGTGAATGCATGGTCTTTCGGGCCAGGGGTCGGAGCCTCCCGGATTCTGTTCCACCTATTAGACTGAACGGTGTCAAGTTAAAAAGAGTTTAAATATCTCGGGCATATCGTTACCTCTGAACTGAGCGACGATGCGGATATCGATAGGGAGCGGAGGGCGTTGTCTGTAAAGGCCAATATGATCGCCCGCAGGTTTGTTCGTTGCTCGGGGGCCGTCAAAGTAACTCTTTACAGAGCATTTTGTACGTCCCTGTACACGGCCAGTCTATGGGTTTCATATACCCAGAAGCAGTACAACGCTCTCCGTTTTCAGTATAATAATGCGTTCAGGGTGCTGTTAGGGCTGCCTCGGCACTGCAGCGCGTCGGGGATGTTCGCCGACGCCCGTGTTGACTGTTTCTACATGACGATGTGAAAACGGTGCGCATCTCTGGGGCGCAGGCTCCGGACCACCTCTAACACCATCCTGAGCGTATTTGCAAACAGGTTTGATTGACAGTACATGTTATATGCTCAGATCAAATAAAAAGTCAAGATGGAACGTTGCAAACAACAAAGTGAAGCCGGTTCAAACTAAGCCTTGCCGTACAAATACACAATTACACGCACTCACGGACAACTAAACTACCTCTTAGCTTGTCAGTCGAGCTTTATTAATTGATCTATGAGCTCGAATGACAAGCTTAGGCGTAATTTCGTTGTCCATGAGTGCGTGTAATTGTGTATTTGTACGGCAAGGCTTAGTTTGAACCGGCTTCACTTTGTTGTTTGCAACGTTCCATCTTGACTTTTTATTTGATCTGAGGTTATATGATTAATGTAATGACAAACAAACAAATGACTCAGAGGCAGGCGTATTAGAAAATGTTTTAATTTAGGTGTTTTTTTTTTGTTTTAAATTATATAATGAATTATTTATATAGATATATTTAGTGTGATTATTTTGTATTTTTTTTGTCTTAATTTCAAATGTACAACTTAAGGGTACACAAGTCAAAAATTCTTCCATACAAACGTAGTCTAGAGATTACTCCACTGTTTGATGATGTACTTTCAAAATAAAAAAAGATATCAATTTATCTCATCATTATCTAGCCCTGTATGGAACCGAAAAAATAAAAAAATAAAATATTTGAAAGTTATGAGCGTCGAAAGTTCCATATTTCAACACTAATTTTAACGTATCTTTGGGCGCAAATAAATACCATAAGAAGAAGGAAAATTAAAAAACGGCCTCCATACAGGGATAGATTAGTAATTCAACAATCCAAATAATTTTATCTTGATCAGATACATTCAGTAGTTTTTCCATGAAATCTAGACTCCCAAAGGTCTGTTTATAAAATTTCGCGCGGTCGTTTTCGTCCTAAATCATCATCCATTTCGAAAAATAATGCAGAAGTGCGTACGCGAACTAGCTTCTTACTGCTCATCACAGCATCTATATATTTCGCACGTGTTGTGGGATGAGATAGCATGCATTTTAACCTCGCGCACAAAATAGTTCGTGCCGTCGACTAGTTTAACCTTAAATGATCAATTGGATTGAAATAAATTAAATTTGAATTGTAGGTATATTGTATATATATACTGTGATGATATTGGCGCCATTGGCGGGGTCAAGTGAAGTGGTCACAGAACATTTTTACTCAGTGGTTCATGGTTGTGCTAAAAACATTGTACTAAAAACTATAACAAATCACGATCAATACATTTTCTGGAAAATATTAAAAGGAAATTCATTGAACGCGCCTTGTCGACGATAATAACCGCCCATCTTTGATTTGGAATCGGTTCCCGTTCGGTAATACAATCGTCGGCAAGGTAAGAACCCGGCTTCTCAATTTCTAAACGTTTCCAATAATGTCAAATTGACACTCGCCATGCTCCATCCTTACAACAATAGGGATGTGCACAACAATGTGGATTGCAAACCTGTCGATATAAAAAAAATAATATACAATTCATTTATTTTATGAATAGTTAGAATATAATAGTGCCGGTTAGTGCCGACGCGCATCTTGGCAAGAAGCGCACAAGTCGTTTTTTAGGTCTCTTTGGTTATCAAGTGGGACGCGAGGAACCTTATGCACCGTTCTGAGCGCGCGATTGATTAGTCACGTCGCGTCCACGTTCCGTTCGCTCCCAAATACACTTAAGTGCATTAAATTGCTACCCTTTGTTTTTGATGAGTTTATAATTTAATTGTTATGCCGCGAATAAACACCGGGCAAATATAAATTACATGCCAGGGCACAGAGGTAACACTTTTACAAAACAATAAAGACGTCCACGGCATAATAAGATATTTAACGACAAGTAAATATTTTTTAAATAAAAAAATCTTCACGAATTAATCTCCTTTCTTAGACATATTTAAAAATAAATGATGGCTAACGGTATTCGGAGTCCTGAATACCGTGTCCCTGAATTTTTCGGTCGCTATTTGGGGACCCGAACTTCCTAATAGTTATTACACCAGCCTAAATTAAGGTTTAGGCCCCTGTATACCGTGTAGCTAAAAACCCAGGTTTAAACCTCTGTAATGTACGGTGTAAACAAGGTTTAAACCTGGGTTTTAGTTAAACTGCTTTTTGTAATAAGGCACAAAGAGTATCATACCGTTCACCACATCGTCGCTTACCATCAGGTGAGATTGTGGTAAAGCGCGAGCCTATCAGAAATATAAATAAAAAAGAGTTTGCCAAAAGGTTGTCCAATACTTTTGCAAGTTACGTTCCGGGGACTGTAGGTTTGTTAGTTACTACATTTAGAACAAAAAATAAAATTTATATTCATTGTTAATTTAATAATTACATTTCGATGCAAACAATGAATATCAATTTTATTTTCTATACCAATATTATAAAGAGGAAAGATTTTTTTGTTTGTTTGTTTGTTTGTACCGAATAGGCTCCAAAACTACTGGACCGATATCAAAAATTCTTTCACCGTTGGGAAGCTACTCTATCCCCGGGTGACATAGGCTACTTTTTATCCCTGTATTCACACGGGAACGGGAACTACGCGAGTGAAACCGCGAGGCGTCCTCTAGTATTTAATAAACTTAAATTCCTGATTCGAAACAGGTAGTTGATCAGTTGTGTTGTCGTATGCCATTGCAATTTTTGAGCCCATTTAGGGTGGATTAGCAATAATATTTTTCGAATTTCGATATCGATAAAATGGTAAGTAAGTCCTAACTTCCGTAACCGTATAACACTACCCTACGTGTCGGACGTCGGTCGTCACGATGACGTCACCCATGATGATAACTGATATTATTATCACATTTTATGAAAAAAACTTGTTGATACTTATGGAGTTCAACAGAAATTTTAAGTAATAATAGTTACTAGATAATATGGGCGTAATATCGTCTTTTATAAGTTCAACTAGAGGAAAGGTCATACTTGCTACGGTGGCTGCGCTTCACATGACAATATACTTTGCGAAACCTTCGCTTTTCAAGGGCGAAAGTTCGAAAAAAATTGAAGCGACTCCGCCTAGATACCTAGAGAAGTGAATAAACGGCCTTGTCTCGCCTGCGAACGAGGAAGCCCGGCAACTGACTGGAAAACAAGCTATAGATTGATGATTTATAAAAGAGTAGCGTCGTTTGCGCCGTCCTTAGTCAGCGGCATTCGTGTAAGTGTAAGGAAGATGAGCTCCGGAAGGTACCAGGTTTTTGTGACGCGCAGTGACATGCCACAAGGTGGCGTAGATCTGCTGAAAAAAGAGTAAGTGAAGTGATAATTTATTATTAACCGTATTAATTATTAAATTTGTTCAATATAATAAGTCTATCAGACAGATTATATTAGAATGATACTTCATACCAAACTGCAAGCTTTTGTGCTCTTGGGGCTGCATTATTAGCAAAATATTATTTATTTTTGACCCTTTGCCATGTTTTTAGAACAGTGATCTTATCAGACTATTATTAATTTATCACATAACCTAAGCCATAATTATGCTAGAAACTTCATGAGGAATTGATAATAGGAATGGTAAAATTTTTCTTAGGTCAATTAAAATTATTTTCTATTTTATACCTACACAATATATAAATTATATAATATAGTATTTCTCATGAAAAAGAGAACTAATCTCTTCTTTTTGACATAGTATTTTTTTTCCAGTTATGTGCTAACTTTTCCTCTAGGCACACTAAGATTATAAAGGCGAAAGTTTGTGAGTGTGTATGTTTGTTACTTCTTCACTCTCAAAGGCTGGAAGGATCTGGATGAAATTTGCCACAGAGATAGATTATAGTCAGGAATAGCACATAGGATACTTTTTATCCGGGGAATATGTTCCCTCAGCATAATTTTCAGCTTTCACACGGGGAAGTCGCTGGCAGAAGCTAATAGCGATTGACTGCTGCGCTGCGTGTCGCGGGTTCGATTCCCGCACGGAACTAATATTTGTATGACCTACAGATAGTTGTTCCGGCTCTGGGTGTTGTGTATGTGAGTTTATATGTTTGTAAACGCACCCACGATACAGGAAGAAATTCCTAGTGTGGGGCAACATTTTTATTTAAAATAAAATAAAAAAAATAAAAAATAAATAATACTTTTATTGTATTTAACTTCGTATTAGCCATACCCATACCTACATTATTACTTCTATTTTAGATAGACTAGAATAAAAATAGCTTCTTGGCACTTGGATTTTCCTGAAAATTTCAATCAATATAATACTGAACATTTTATGAAGACTATATAACTTTTAAAATATAATGTCTAAAGGGTCCATTTTAACCAGTATTTTGTGTTTGGACTCATCCATAACATGTGTCTGATAAATTGCTTACAACATAAAAAAATCATAATTGTCATATAATTTAGAAATTCAATTTTCAGATGCGATGTAAAAATCTCTACCCATCTTTCGGTAATGCCAAGAGATGAGCTCCTCAAATCAGTAGCTGGAACAAATGCCATCTACTGTTCTCTAACTGATAAGATTGATAAGGATTTGTTGGACGCTGCTGGGCCAGGGTTGAAGGTGGTCAGCACAATCTCTGTGGGCCACGACCATATTGATGTGGCCGAGTGCAAGAAGAGAGGCATCAAGATTGGATACACTCCTGATGTGCTGACTGATGCTACAGCTGAACTTACTGTGAGTATTTCTTTAGGTACATAGGTTTTGTACATGTTTTAACTACAGTACTAGTCTGTCTAAATGGTTTTGCTCAGTGCTCTTTAAAAAAACAACCTACCAATTCCAACAATTTGTTTCAATTAGACCATTTCAGTGCTGCCAACTCGTCTAAGCAAAAACGCGCTGTTAGCTCTTTAAAAACGCGCTAGAAAGCGCTAAATGGTCGCTGTAAAAAAAAAAACGCTTTATTCGGCGCCAAATACAAGCAAAACGCCCAATAATTTGAGACAGGGACGTATTTTTTTGTTTAATCAAAATATGTCATATACAAGAGTTAATAAATTAAAGTACTTGTTTAGTGATAATAAAATAAAATAATAACATGTTAATATAATTATTTCATAATATAAAGGAAATAAATTAATTTACCATCGTCTGATCTACTTAATCTACTTTTATATTTCATCTGGTTATGGGCCCAGGTCACTAACCAGTATGAGAAAATAAATATGTGCTTAAGGAAGTACTGTAGTGCAAAAAGGAAATAAAACCGGCGTACGTGGTGGTAGCCATTTTAAGTAAGTCGGGAAGAAACTTACTTGTTCGAAATATTTGAACAAGGCAGGAAAGCCTACAGGAAGGAAGATTAAAGTAAAACATGGAGTCCACACAGAACAGTCAAGTTATGAAACTGGAAGGTTCCAGGAATTGGAATATATGGAAATTTCAAACATCCGTGATACTGCGGGGTCAAGGTCTTTACAAAATTGTAGATGGAACTACGGTTAAACCTGAGGATGAAGCACAAAGCAGTCGTTGGGAAGCTCAAGATGCGAAAGCTCAAACTTTCTTGGTTACAAGAATGTCAGAAGAGGTCATGTTGCACGTCATCTCATGTGACACCTCTGCAAGTATGTGGCGAAAATTGCTTAGTGTTTATGAACAGAAATCTGAAACAAGCATTCATATTGTTCAGCAACGTTTTTTTCAATTTAAGTACGACGAAGGTTCTGATATGTCTACGTTTTTATCAAAAATACAGGAGATGCAGAATCAATTGAAACAGCTCGGCGAAGCAATATCTGACAAGTTTGTTATTACAAAGATTCTGATGTCTTTACCGGAGAATTATAAACACTTCGTCTCAGCATGGGAATCTGCTCCAGACGATAAACAGACCTTCGATAACCTAGTCGCTAGATTGTTAATAGAAGAAGAAAGAATTAAAGAAAAAGGCGGGAATGCGCAATCGTCAGCAGCGTTTGTGGCTAAAAATATAAACAAGAAAACTGTTAAGTGCTTTAAGTGTAATAAACTTGGTCACTACCAAAGTGAGTGCAGGTATAATACGAGTAATACGGACAATCTTCGTAACAAGGATCTACGTCCGGGTGTGAGATGTTATTATTGTAATAAACCAGGACATTTAAAAAGTCAGTGCCGCTTTAAAAAAGACAAAGAAAGTAATGCATTTGTAGTTATGGACGAGAACAGTGAATCCGGTGTATATTTCAATCAAACAAAATGGTTGGTTGATTCGGGTGCAAGTGAGCATATGTGCTGTGATTACGGATTGTTTACTTCATATTCTGTCGTGAAAGATAAGTCGGTAATTGTAGGCAACGGAATGCAAATTAGTGTCAAAGGTTGCGGGCAGGTGGCAGTGCAAGTTTGGAACGGCAGTGATTGGATTGACACTACCATAGATAATGTTCTTCATGTTCCCGAGTTGAAAACAAATTTGTTCTCTGTGAACTGTGCTACAAGTAGAGGTTATGTCATTGTGACAACAGGAAAATTATGCAAGTTTTATAAAGAAAATAAAGTGATGGCTATTGCTGGGCCCATAACCAGATGAAATATAAAGGAAATAGCGCTTAATCTTTTAAAGATACGTTTATTTTACTAGAACACGTCTTTGACAGAACAGAGAAAAACGCCATCATTTCTTTTTTTTTGAGACAAACAGACAATATAAACTTCTTACTTCTGTCTCACTCACACCTTATTACATTGAAACTTTAAATCTATTTTACAACAAATTGCTTCTGCCGCCGAATCATATGGTTGGTCAGGTTGGTCTTTATCAGTTTTGGACTTGAATTTATAACTATCTGTGGATGAAATTTGCCTCAACACGTCGTTTAGATGTTGATAGTTTGCGAACTTACTTTATTTTAAAAGAAAGTCCAAAGTTTCAAAACGCGCTAGATTTCGCGCTAGGCGCTAGAACGCGCTATTGAACAAAAAAAGCGCTAGATCTGGCGCTGAACGCGCTAAGTTGGCAGCACTGGACCATTTACAGGTTGGACAATCCAAAACATGAAACATGAATCTACTTGATTTGACAAATTGTTTCATAAGACAAAAGTTTCCATATTAGTAAATGTGGCTTGGTTTTTACACAACTGTCCAAAAAAGGAGTGTATTGTTTTTGCTTATGTGAGCTCAGAAACATACTCTAATCAAGCATTTCTATCCAATATACTTTAGGAATGAACTGAATATATTCCAATTTAGACCTTATTGCAATGAAATAATAGTCACATGATGCACACTTTTGAATTGCATTAATGAGATCTAATAAAGTATATTTTCAACAAATAAATCTTCTGGTTTTTCAGCTAGCCCTTCTCCTGTCGACATCCCGTCGTCTCCCCGAGGCGCAGCATGAGGCGCGCACCGGCGGCTGGAAGTCCTGGGCCCCCACCTGGATGACAGGCCCTGGTCTGGCGGGCGCCACCGTCGGCATCGTCGGCTTCGGCCGCATCGGGCAGGCCGTCGCACAACGCGTCAAGGCTTTCAACACCAAACAAATTATCTACTACAACCGCAGTGAACGACCAGAAGCCAAAGAAACATGCGCCGTCAAAGTAACCTTCGATGAAATACTCGCTCAAAGCGACTTCATCATATGCTGTGCTGCATTAGTACCTGAGACTAAAGAAATATTCAATAAAGCGGCGTTCGAAAAGATGAAGAAGACAGCTATATTTGTGAATACTAGCCGCGGAGGTACGGTTGACCAAGATGCGTTGATTGAGGCCTTGAAAAATAACACTATTAGAGCTGCTGGGTTGGATGTGACTACGCCAGAACCACTGCCTTTAGACAACCCGCTACTCAAGCTAACTAACTGCGTGGTATTACCCCATATAGGAAGTGCAGCGATAGAGGCAAGGAATGTAATGAGTGAACTCACAGCCAACAATATTTTGGCAGCTTTAAAAGGCGGCGTCATGCCGGCGGAATTAAAGTGAAATTAGCACAATTTTAGTTGTAAAGACAAGCTCATATTATGTAATAATATGTTATTTATATATTGAATTTTAAATAAAATATTTTATTTTATCGTTATTTCTGTTGGTTTCAGTTTACTGCGAAACTATATGAATGTGTTGTTTGTCTGATGCGATAGATGGCGTTAGTAGGCTTTAAAATCAAGATTCAAAAGTTTTTGTTCCCCTGGATTCGTTAGCAATGAAGAATCCTAGACTATGCATTTAATCGTCGCGTTAATTTTTTAAATGCGACAAAATACAAGGTGTTTACAACAGATTTGCGATTATTATCAGCAGCGATTGAAATTCGTAGTAGGTACGCACTTAGCCTAACATGTAACGTATCCACACACAGCCACCTGTTGGTATAAGATAATTATTTACTTCATTAACGAAAAAGTTGTTAATTTGCAATTGCGATGCGGATGATCAACTATTATAGTCATCAATGAGTTTTGATTAATTCGGTAATTTAAATTCTAAGCTATAATTACTTAGAAATTAAATTGGTAGATCACTTCCCCTTATGCTAAAGTCGTCAACATTAGCTTAACGGACTTCTAGAATAATACTGTATCAACTCAAAATTTGATCAATTTGATTTATTTTGACAACCTTCTTCGAGATAAATCGAAATTGCAGTACAGGCCAAATACATGCGAGCAGCGGCCGGCAAAAGTTGTATGAAAATCCATATCTGTCGTTTGTAGCGGCCAAATAAATTACATAGTAATCTCCTATCTGTCGTGTACTTTAAAAATGGAACGATCTTTTACTTCGAATCATGGCAACCGAGGATCTAACTTATCATAGGTTTTATTTAAATTTCGAACTGGCTTGCAAATAGAAAGCTGTTTATTGAAAAAAAAAAACAATTGAACACTTTAAGGCTAAGCACGCACTGCGATTTTTATTTGCGCGGATTTTTGTAGTATTATTCCCGCGTGTTATTTTTACTGCAACGCGTGCGGCTTCATACAATTCCATAGGCCGCAGAATGGGCGGAAAAAAAAATCGCGCGAATAAAAATCGTAGTGCGTGCTAAGCCTAACGCGGGCATAATTATTGTTGTTCGTTGTTCGTCATTTATTTTGAAACTTAATTGTATTTGACTAAATGAGTTCTAGGTACTACTTAGTTTTAATTTCCGCGCATTATTTGAGAAAAGCACTATACAAGCCTTGGCCACAACTAGGCATTGATGGACTTACGTATGTGTGCCCCGCCTTCGCCTCGGCCCACATTTACACGTTCGTCCATCAATGCCTCTTTTGCTGGCCGCTGCAGTAATGTACTATTGTTTTTTTTTTTCAATAAACAGCTTTCTATTTGCAAGCCAGTTCGAAATTTAAATAAAACCTTTGTCTTGATAAGTTACCTCCTTGGTTGCCATATTTCGTAGTAAAACATCGTTCCATTTTTAAATTACACGACAGTTAGTTAGTTTTCTATGTAATTTATTTGGCCGCTAAAGACGACATACCTATTATATGGATTTTCATACAACTTTTGCCGGCCGCTGCTCGCATGTATTTGGCCAGTACAGCAATTTCGATTTATCTCGAAGAAGGTTGTCAAAATAATGCTCAAATTTCCAAGCATGTTTCAGAAAATTCATTTTTTCATATTAATATGTAAAATTCAATTCCGCGTCAATAAAACCGTCGTTACAATAATCCAAGAAACTAATAAGAGATGGCGCTACAAGTCATTATTCATGATTGACTGACAGGGCAGTTGTTGCCTCCCCCCCTCCCCCAACAATGCATCATCTTTAGATGACGTTACGTTGAAATTCGAGTGCAGTGGACGGGTAGTTTTGCGTTTTAGACCGCATTATTTTGAAATGCAACGTTATTGCTGAATCAGGTATGTAAAAATTAAACTATTATTTCGAGTTAAAACATTATTGTTGATTAACAATTATTCGATTTCAATAAGTGCGTAATATGACATTCTTGTTGGTATACTAAGTAATTTTAGACCTAATGCAGTTTTGTTGAAGAATTTTTGTATTTTATGATAATTTTAAATAAATTATTATTGTTAATATCAGTATTAAAAATCGCCCGTTTAAATAGTCATGTTTTAAAGTCAAAATAAAAAAGATCCTCTATGCTCAGATCAAATAAAAAGTCAAGATGGAACGTTGCAAACAACAAAGTGAAGCCGGTTCAAAGTAAGCCTTGCCGTACAAATACACAATTACACGCAGTCATTAACAACGAAATTACGCCTTAGCTTGTCCTTCGAGCTTACAGATCAAATAATAAAACTTAACTGACAAGCTAAGGGGTAGTTTCGTTATACGTGTGCGCGTATAATTGTGTATTTATACGGCAAGGCTTACTTTGAACCGGCTTCACTTTGTTGTTTGCAACGTTCCATCTTGACTTTTTATTTGATCTGAGCCTCTATGATTTAATAAAGAATTTTGAGTTACTACATTCCAGGTGATTAAAATAAATAAGGATGATTTTACTTCTAAATACATTGACTTTGTTTATTTGACCTAACCTTAGTCTAAAATAAAAGTTAAAATCGGTGTAAAATTATCTAACCTCCAAAAAAGTCAAATAAAATTGTAATACCTACGTCAAAATATTTCACTAATAACTAGATCCACAACAAAAAAAAAAACATAATTTAAAAAAACAATGGTCAGTTATTACCTACAGTATTAACAAAAAAAATGGAAATTCGGAGAACAAATATTATAGTGTGAAATTCTGTATTTCATTAATTTTATTAATAAGCTTCATACAGTCTTTAACTTTTTTGGAATCTATATCAGGATGTTAGTAATCAGTTTTCTGTCGATTTTGAAAAAAGCTTAATTTTGAGTTGATACACTATTATCTAGCAGTGCGATATATTGGTGTTTTTAGAAATTATCCGTAAAAAAGAAAAACGAAACATCCTCTGGCGTCTTCCGGATAAGATAATAACCTTCCACTAAGGTGGCGATTTTGGTGTTGTTAGGAATTGGTTTCCACTTTCAAATAACACCCCCCTTAACAAAAATATAACGTAAAATATTATATGACTGTATGATCATGCAACGGCACGTTTGCCGCCATTTTATGGATCAGTGATCTGTTAGGACGTGTCATTCATTTCGTTCCTCTTTTAGTTACATTTGCATTATTTATTACACACTTCATGGTTAAAATAGGTCGAATCTGTTCCAAAACCGAATCGGGGCACCCCGACTTCATGTAGTCGTTTGGCTTCTACCCGCTGTGTATATAAAAACCGGAGGCGCGAAGAAGGTGCTCACCTCCGCTCTTACTGGTCGCCTCCGGCGGTAAGCTTCAACCGGCTCGCACGGGTGCCTAATCTTTGTTACGTAAGGGCGAAAGGGTTGCACTTCCCGCAGCGCCGGAGACAATGCAGAAACAACTTTAAAGTGTTATAAACACTGTTTATTGCGTTGTTTTTGTGTATGTAACCACAAAACTTAAATATTATGAAACCTATATGCTAGGTTTATGGGGGAAGGGAGGTACTCCCTAGATTTCAATACTCTGTGTACCTATAGCAGGGTCTGCCGCAGATGGGATGGATACGTACCTGAAGGCAGCTGGGTGTAGTGTACTAGAAAACTAAGATGCCATGTCAAAGCCAATGTCAATCCCTGATTTGAAACTTGGCTAAACTGACAGTGATGTAACCGCAATTATCTACCGAAGTAGGGCGAAAACGCGCATCAACGCGATGCTCTTGCGCCGTAAACAAAACAGGGCGTAGTGAAATTTTGTGTTTTTCTTGGTAGAATGGTCTCCAACGTCCATTGTCTGACAGCACTGCAGCAGTGGCTGCTGGCTGTTCATGGTCAGTCGGTGCGCCACCGTGCCCGCGACCGGTCGCGTGCGAGGGCAGCTGCTTCTCGATAGTTTTCTATCGAAATCAGTCTCGGAACGTGTTGTGTATGCATTTGGATGCAGTGGAGTGAGGTAAGTTTACGTATGGAGATTTTAAGCTCCGCTCGCCTGTTGGATTACGATTTTTTGGGTCCAAAAGTCTCGGGAGTCTAAGTTTTCTTCGCACCAGTGTGTTGCATGAGTTATTTGACGAAATGCATTTCAATCCGTAACAATATTTTTTTATTGCTTTGCCGGCCAGCTGCTCTAATCACCGAATCTAACGTAACGTTTTGGTGTTTGACTGCAATGTTACCGATAGTGCATTTCTGCGGGTGTTATCTTTTCCGAACATAAACTGAACGGAGTTTTAGACATTTTTAGCTTGTTATGCTTCAGTGCAGTACTGCAGTTACAATGCTTAATGTTAGACAAGCGGATTAGCGGACCCAAAACTGCAATATTCTACACCGGAGTGTTAAAAAAATTCTCTGACGAATATAGGCCCATATCACGGATGAAAATTTAAAAAAAAATCACGTTTCACAACCAAAACGTTTGTAAATTAACAATAAAGATATAATAGTAAAGTACTGTCCGCCTGTCCATCTATCCGTCCGTACGTAAAGTAATAGATGAAAAATATTTATATATGATGGTACAGAACCCTCGGTGCGCGAGTCTGATTCGCTCTTGACCGGTTTCTTTTTATTATTGATAGATTCGCGCTATCACTATCTCACCAGATGGTACCTAAGCGATGATGTGGTCGACGATGAGGCACGCTTGCCTAGAAGTAATTATTCACTCTTGACTTACCCCGAGTTTCACAGCTCTAAATTATCGCAGAATAAATGTGACAAATTGTCAAGCACGCGTTATCTGCTGTGATTGGTTGAATGAATTTTCAACAGCCACATTAATTCTGTGATAATTTAGAGCTAAAAAACTCGGGGTTAAAGTCTCACAGGTTATAGCTATAAGGAAATATAGACTCCAGCAGGTGTTATTTTGAATACTGAAAGCTAAGGTATAATTATTATTTTGAATATTACTTTACATTTCAACAAGTATGCACCGTACTTGGTGAAATTCATTCTAAATTTAGGCAAATCTATTCTTTTGGATCGACTCAAGACGAGTCAAGACCACAATATCCCGCTACAGGTACCTTCTTCATGGAGCTCGTGTTGTTGCTGCTCATATGTGTTGGAACTTCAAAACAATGTATAAAATAAAACAATGTATCTTGGAACTGCATGACTGGTATTCCAGTGACTATCGATTTGAAAGGCATTGACAAACATCACGAAGGAGTTGGACCAACTGCGAAAATCACTCCTTGCAGTTGGTACAACTCTATTGCCAAATTCGTTACTGCTCTCGAGGTTCTTTTTGTGGAATCCCTTCAGTTTTAACTGCGACCATTTAAGTTTCATCTTAAAAGTTCCACGGTCTTTTTCTGGAGATCAGATGAAAATAGTCATTTGTACCCACTGCTGTGGTTAGTCTACTGTTGAATATCTACTACATTTGTACCCACTGCTGTGGTTAATGTAGGTCTACTATTGAGTATCTACTACATTTCTACTCCCAGTGTCTTACTCGTGTGAAGAAGGTCAAGGCCAAGGTGACCCACCACGCGACCTGCCTGCCCAGAAACTTGAATTTTGCGGTTACAGCAGAAAGTAGCTAGCTGTGTAATATAGTACCCGTATGTGCCTATTTCCAGATGTTTAGAACCTACCTAGATCCTTGTGTGGGTTTTGATAACTTTTGTAGCCAAAGGAGTCTGTTTCTCCGAACACTAGCTGAAAAAAACATTTATAAGAAGTTTTTGTCCAGTAGCAGACAAATAATATTTAATATATGGCACACTGTTACTTATGTATTTATTTGACAAACTAATTTTACTTAATTAAGGACCCAATTAATTAACGAATTAAACTACCTAATTATCGACTTTCGTGAGTTCTAAAACGTGATTCACTTTCCGAGACCGCTTGCAGTCGTCGCGGGAATGCAAACGGAATTCATTAAAAGTGTGACCAGACTTTCATCTTGTTAGAGAGGAATCTAAACGTAATAATAATAAAGTAAAGTAACGCACAAAAATCATACTGCCGGAGCTCGGAAGCACTGAATAGTTTGATAAAAAAAACTGCCGCGATGACTTTCTACCGAGCAATTAGAAGATTCGCACACGAAAGTGCAGTATTTAGCTACGACAGTATGCGCCCGCGCCGGGAAATGCACGATTTATGTTCGCGTCACGCGTACTCTCGCGAAATTTTTGATGAGATGCTGTTAAAATTGTTTTGAGATGTTGCAATGGACGTTTGAAATAATGAGGTTATGCTAGAATACCTAATACAAGTTGTTATTGAAATATTTTTGTAATAACCTTATTTTACGTAAATAATCTTTATGAAACTATTGGCACACGCTATGAAAATATGAGTATAATGCCATAATTGGCCATAATATTTATTAAAAAAGTAATTGATTTATTTTTAAATAGTGTCTGATAAATGGCTTTCACTTTTTTTAGTTGTAATGTAATCAACTAGGCGTTTTATTTTCCGTCAGTAAATAAAATAAAAAAGGTCTTATTCGGGCAAATAAAAGCCACAAGTTTTTTTTTGCAGTATAGTATGGATATGGACTGCCGAACACTATTCGGTATTTTATCTTCATCACTTTAAAATTGTCTTTTAAAACCTAAAACAGTCTGAATTCCTGTAATTTCTAGAGTCAACATAGCTTGTATTATGCGAAAAGATTAGTGATTTTGTTAAAATGCTAAAAAAATATTCAATCGGCGCATGCAGTATTGTCATTTCACATAACGAGGATTTCTAGTATTGCATTTTATAATTTGACTGAGCTGTCTGCATAAAAATTGTAATTAACTCGAAGCGTATACATTTTGATGCGTGGACTGTTAATCCTAATGTTGTGCTTCATTATATATTCAAATGCATCTGCTAATATTATTTTTTAATTCATCCATTCGTGTTAATCCAGTCGCTAATTAGGTAATTTTAGTGTCATTCTGACTCGTTTTGTCATTGTTAGGATAAAATTTTCATCATCGTAGAGACCGTTTCTAATATCCATCAGCTGATAGGAAAAGGTGACAGTTGTTAATATTATTTCCCAACAGCAGGTAGACTATCAACGGGTACATATTAGAATATCGAATATTAAAATACCTACGGTTAAAATGTCACTGTTCAAAACATCGAAAATTTAAATATCGAATGACCATTTAACCGAAAATTAAAATAACGAAAGTTTATAATGTCGAATGGTTAGATAACCTACGTCCAATATATCTAAAATCTAATTATCGACAAAAGTGACATCGAAAGACCTAAATATCGAAAGTACAGAGTATCGAATGCCCCAAATATCGAAGTACAGAGTATCGAATTTCCAAAATATCGATATTTATTATGTGTTACATAGGGTAATTTGATATTTCGGATATTGCAAAAACCCGCATAATTAGAAAATGGTGAAAAAAATCTGCGAGCAACTTGGAAGTAGCGCTCGCCGGCCGCTGCCGCGGCACCGCTCGCTTCGCTCGCTCGGCTCACGCGCGGTTGGTCACAGTTCTAACCTAACCTAACCTATTTCACCCAGTACAAAATGACGAATCATTCACCTGCAATCTGCCGCAGAATGTTGTCACCATTGTCTAATTATCTAGTCGCAGGCAGATTGTAGGTATGATTCGTTATTTTGACCGGGTGAAATAGGTTAGGTTAGGTTAGAACTATGACCAACCGCGCGCGAGCCGAGCGCTCAGTGCCGCGGTAGCGGCCGGCGAGCGCTTGAAAACTACTAATCCGTTTTTCGACATGATAATATTCGCTAAACAATACGTTAAATGTTTGCATTGGAGGACAGACTAATGACTAATATCAATGCGTTGGCAGAGTGTGACAATTTCAAATCTACCTAAATTTTTTCCACTCATACCACATAAATAATTCTTTTTTCGATATTCTAACGAGTAGGTATTTTTAACTTCGGTGTTTTAAATGTTGACATTTTGAACATAGGTATAATGACTATCGACATTTTGAATCAGTCGATATTTTAATCAGTCGGCATTCTAATCTTAGACATTTTATGCTTAGATGTAACAATTTTCGATATTTTGATACAATCGTTATTTTAATTTTCGATGTTTTGAACTGTGGCATTTTATCCGTAGGTATTTTAATCTTCGATATTCTAATATGTACCCCTATCAACCTTCATATACATATTTCTGATAAAGGGTCTTGGCAAGGAGTAGAATACGGAATTTCGATGCTCAAAATATCGACAAATTCTAATACGATCCCGATCTGTTTTTTCTGTTCCGTGATCCTGATGCTACAAAATTGCGATGCACGTTAGGTACTGCGAAAGACCGTCTTTCCCACTACACTTCCATGCACGTTACCGCGATAGATCTTCACTGCGATACTACTTGACTTCGACACTCGTTACCGCGAAAGACTTGTACTGCTATACTCCTTGACTTCGATGCACGTTATCACGAAAGATCATTTCTTCACGGAGCCGTGAGCAAAAGTCTTGAAGGGTTGAAGGGAAAAACATGTTCAAAACGCCGAGATGATGATGCCAGCCAATCTGAAGCAATTTCACCATCGCCTAGGATCGTTTCATCATAGCCAATGAGGTCTAAGATGGTGGTGAAACTTTTTCGTTATAATCATTCTCAAAGGAACTACGGGAGCTACGAAATAGTAAGTCTGTTAGGTTTAATTGCCCAGAAGTATTTATTGTTTTGGAATATTGGATGATGGCGTTAAGGTCAGTTCAGAAGACAGTTTACAATTCAATTATAGGTACCGGTCTGAAAATTTCATTAGGTACCGGTATGTTAGGTATAGGTAATGCTGTATTAATAGGTATAATCCCCGTCGCGTAAGTTGGCAAGAGTAGTTAGATGCGCTGAAGTCGTTTTTTAGATATCTTTGGTAGTGAAGCAGGGCGTGGAGAACGTTTAGGACGGTTCCGAGCGTGCGATTGGTTGGTCAGTTGACACAAGCATCGACTGACCAATCGTGTCGCGTCCACGTTCCATTCGCTCTTTATGGTGGTTAGTCAGTTTGCGGAATATTATGCGCGAACTTACCCCCACGCCCACACTACGCCAAAACCTTGCCAACTTGCGTGCCGGGCACTATATGATCTAAAACATTTTAGTCTCCATCGATCTCATAATCACCTGTAGCCAACTCGCCAGGATATTCGTAGGAGTGAGTTGCATCTCAATTAAGTCAGATATTAAACAATAAATCACGCTGCGCCATATCATGCCGTGCCGACAATTTATGGAATACATTAAACCTTTTCAATGTGTTAACAACTCAACATTGTTTTATATAAAACGTGTCACTGTAGAGATAATACAGATAACAGCGCTTGTGGGTAGAGGAACAAATTATATTGTTTCTGTTCACGAGTTTGACCGTGTCAAGTTCGGTTAGCGGATGTTACATCGGATATAAATAAGTAAGTAGGTAAACTATGGCATCTGATAACATTTAATATATTCTAAAAAACCTGGTTTAATATATTATCCAACTAATTATTCGTTTTATATACTGACCACAACTTCAGATTCTTACATAAGTCGTTTCCAGCTTGCTTCGATACCTACTATTTTTATCATAACTTGAGCTAATGTCATGCAGATTCATGCCGATAGGAAAGAAATGACACGGCATTTAAAACTCAACATGTTCGCAGTAAAAACTACTCGTATCATGGCAGATGTCTTGGACCTACTGAACAATGGCACAGTTGTGAAAATCGACTGAATCGTCCACCCAATCGAGACCCCAGGCCCCAGGGGAGATGGTGGCCAGTGATTACGGACTTTAAGAGACACAAGACACAGATCAGAGTCTGGTCCTTCGAGCCGGATAAATAACGAAGAATCCGCGGCAACCAGGCCCACTACAGTCTGTGGCTTTATTAGGACGTTGTGCTGCCCTTTCGACTGAATATATTTACTTTAAAACGTGAATGTATTTAAACCTTAAATACCCTACCTACTTATTAAAATTTAATCATCACTGGCCACTATCGAATAAAAATCGTCATATTTTTTGCATCAACTACATTGGCAATATGGCGAACACAAAGAGTTCTCCGATCCCGTCAAACAGGTCCTATTAATATGGGCGTGTCAAAGCTGCAACTTTAATACTATGGCCACAGAATATATAATAGTACTAATGCTATGGCCATTGTGTAAGCCCTGTCTAGCTTATACATATGTATGTAGCTCCTATATAGCCCAGACTAGTTTGCCAACAAGTTGAGCGAACTCTTGGTTTCGTTGAGATTTAAAATTCCTATAGGTGTGGTCGGAATGTGGGATATGTGCAAGTATTAAAACACACGTAGGCACTCCCTCTTTTGATTTGTTGTCTATCTTACTATCTACTGTGTCTGTAATGTCCCAATGTTGGGCAGTTGGAGGCCCAATTAACTTTCCACACATGTCTGTCCTCTACTATTGCAGACCAGTCCTTTCAGTCAAGTTGGTTCCTCTATCTACGTCGTGGTCTGCCGCGATGTCCTCGAGCTTTCAATGATGGGGCTAATGATACATCTGTCGGCTTCAAATAGGCTTGAGGCTGCTACTCAATTTGTAATGGTTTACCAAGAAAACCTTTGCCGAACCCATGGCAGACCACGATTTGAAAAAAGAATGATGTTCAAATGTCACTGTCGATATTTTTTTTAACTTGTCATATTCGTGTCGAGAAAAGACATGGACGCAGTCAAAACATCGATTAATTGAATCACCGATTACAAATGACTAAAGAATTTGCATAATCGCAACTAATAAAAAAAAAAACTAGTTTTGTGTTTACTGTCGCCTTAACGAAAGTGGTTTTATTTATCTAGATTGCGTAATGTGATGTGAAGTATTATAATAAATTATAATTTTAAGTACGTAATTATGCTTGTGAAGTAATTAATTTTTTTCTTACTTTATAAACATGCTAATTAGGTGTAGTGAATGGGATTATCTAGATTGGATCTTTCTTTTTTATAAAATCCATGTTGTTAGCTGGTTTGATGTGAATCGTGATCACTACAAGTCCTTTTAAGTGCTTCTCAATTAGAATCTAATCAAACTAGGTACCATTCTTTAGTATCTTATGAGATAACACTTGATTCAAAAACATGAATTTTCTCTCTTCTATCCAGCCTGATTCTTATTTTAAACACTGATGTCAGTGTCTTTTAAAACCCAACCCAACTTTGCAAAAAATATAATAACGACATTAGTTTCCTCATAACAGGCAAAGGTTTTTACAACAACGCTAAAAACCGGATTCCAAATTCAAAAGGTCATTTCATGCAACCAGACAAAAGCTTCTAATCGAGAGCGAATACCGTCAAACATAGACAAAATATTGGTTCAACAATGGGCAACACTTTCGAACAGTGATGTGTAGTAGTTCCCACGTAACGATTACCTGTTCCGTTTGAGCGAGTCGGTATCAGAGTGATAACGGTGCCCACAACGGACAAGCCTACATACACACGCTCACGGAATAATCTGCGAAACTATTGTATCGGGAGCGTTGGCAAGGAACTCGCCAATTTTCGGCTCATGTTTGGGGCTGACGCTAAGGATCTAAACATATAGACTATATACGGTCTGCAAGCCAGCGTTTGGCACAGTTGACATAATTGCATAGCAACTGTTTATCAATCCGTTGCAATCGGCGTGCAGTTCTAATGACAGCCGAATGGCAGTTTTGATGCAGTTTAGATATAAACGGTAAACTACAACATGGTAAAACTTAGCTTCTCCTAGCCTCCTGATATTCTTTAAATACTAAAACCAGGAGTTTCGAAAAAAAACTCAGAACTAATCAGTTCATAATGGCTCTATTGTAAATTCAACAAAACATAAACAAACAACAATATTTTAAACAAATTCTCCTTTAAAACATCGCAGTATCGTCTTCAGAAAAGCGCCGTCCATTTTTCGTCTTCAAGGCTTCTGTTGACAGATGATAAACCTCTCAGCTTCGTTCTGGATCAGCTTGAAGATCGTGGCGACAGCTTCTTCGTTTTTGCAGGAAATTGGGGCAACGCCGGAGCGCTTTCCACCGCCCCAGCTGGAGGTAAACGTTAGCTGTGCTTCGGCGAAGAGGCAGAAGCAAGCCACGAAGACAAGGACGAAGAAGAACTTGTTCATGGAGGCCATCTTGGAGTCTTCTTGTGGTAGTACTGTTAATACTTGATAGACGAATGAGTTGTGGATGTGTGATGTCTTTGCTACGATCCCCGGGCTTTTTATACTCCAAACCCGTAATAATGTCGGGCGATGGAAGCCGTAGCAATTTTAATTTGTATGTAATTTGCGATGGTCGATAACAAGTGTTATCAGAGCGTTGATTAATTGGACATTTTAATTTAATGGAAGCCTAGCCACTATTATTCATTCTGTGGCCCAGCTTGATTAAATGTGCAGCCTTTTTATGATAGTGGCAATCAGCCGGATAGCAATGTACGCGATGCCAAGAAATGTGTTATCTACATCATTACAGTGTTTAGCCAAAAGAGGTGGTTCCAAAATTGCGAGAAGTATTTTAATCTTAATAATTCATCTTAACATTGCCTCATTCTCATCCTCATTCACCCTGTAACGCATGATCATGGTCATCACCTGTACTATGATGACCTTATGGCTGCGTCGGCGAAAGGTGTCGCCGTTGCTGAATATTTGGCCAAAAATACCATTTAAAAATTGTATTTGCATCGACACCCTAAGAACAAGATTGCCATAAGGAAGAGGAGTGTATTTCTCGTTTGATTGAACATATATCATCTTGGATGGCCTGAATTAAGAAAGTGTAATTCTTTACTTCAGGGTTTGCTGATGGTCCCTAAAGACACTACACTTTTTAGGAACTCTAACACCACTAGAGTCATCATTATCATCAGGTATTTAATGTTCCCACTGCTGGGACACAAGCCTCCTCTCTGTGAGAGAGATTCCTAACGTTGTTTTCCTTCACCGTTTTTAGAGCAGTGGTGAGAATATAATTTACACAAAGTAAAGCGCCTGCCTGGGTTCGAACCCATGACCTACGACACGTAAGTCGGGGATGTTACCACTGGGCCACCACTGCTCTATTTTTTTCTAATACCGAATTCTATAACAATAAGGAATTCTAACACCAATAGAGTGTAAAGTGGTAACTCAACAGAGTCATCACGAGTGCACTAAGCCGTGTATGTATTATGTTTATAAACAAAATACATACATTGTGCCTACCTACTTACTGTCTGACCGTCGCCGCGTCGACCCGTGCATCCACTCACAGAAGGTCTGTACCAAGGCCAGCACAACGCTTGTCGGATGAGTGCTTTGCGCATCCGACTTTTTGACATTTTCAATGTTGCTAACTGCTTTAATGTGTGCAATTTAAGAGGAGAAACCAGCAAGGTTAATATTATGGACATTTTTGCTTGCACTGATCTATAAAGTTGAGTTTCTCTTGGCGATCACCATTCTTTAACTACACATCCTTGCGTCCATCCTTACGGCTTGCCCACATTGCCAGTCTAAAAGGCGAAATTACTCTCGCAACCCAAAATTAGCATACATTGGCAAATCCAGATTTCGAAAATTTTCAAATAATGTGCAAAGTAAGGAGCTTAACCTTGGCTAGCTAGCCTAATAAATGACTTATTACAAATATTTGCATTTGCAGTGCAGTTACTGATAAGCACATCTTCACTTTCACAACAGGTGCTTGCATAAAAACATGCATTGGTTTTTTGTGGGATTTTGTACATCGAGAAGTGAAGGCAGGTGCTGCCAAGGCCAAACAAATGCTAAAAGATTTAGGGATAAAATTAATGGCTCTTTACACAGCTGTGCTGACAAAGAACTCCATAATCTTCATTTATTTCAGGGCTACCGGGCTTAACTTTAAGACATTTCACCTATTCTCCCCTTGTGAAAAATATCGTTGAAAATATTTTTCACCATCTATATTATCTATGCGGCGAAAATATTGTTGCTGTCTCTGCGTTTGTTTATAAGAAAACTGAGTATATTGATGATAAGATATAGGAATCTTGAGATATCTGTGATCAAGTACCTTTCAATGACCGATATCGTAAATTCATGATCAATGTTGAAACATAGGCTCTGATAATAATGTACAACAAAAGTTTACCATTTATCTCGAGAGAGTTTGTTCTTAAAAATTATTGTTAGTGCATTTCTTTATTTATGATGGATCTTCAATTAACAATTCGATGCGACGATCAGTGTTTGACGCTATTTGTAGGTAGAGGTAACGTCAACTTTCTTTACTAGGTAGCTAATGGCTATGTGTTTTGGCACTTTTACTTTAACAAGGTGTAACTTTTACCATTAGGTACGCATATGATTAGCAGTTTTCTTCTTGCCCTCGTCTCATGTTACATGGGGTCGGTGCAACACGTTTTCTTCTTCCATACCGTCCCTCTTCTTTCATATCTCTCCTCACACAATCCATCTATCTTTTCTTTTACCTCTCTCTCCCGCTTCCGCTCCAATCACATTTATACTCATAACTCTTTTATTAACATGTGTTGTATCATCTTTACTACGAGTATTATTGATATTTTCTTCGCCTACTTCTACTTGTATGTAATTTACAATTCTATATTTTTTAATGTTTCGATTCATTTGTCTAATCTTTGATAGTAGGTACAATAAAGGCGTTGTTTATATGATGCTGGCAGGATCACGGAATGATCGGAACACCTGTGCAAGTAATTATTGTCGGTGATCTCACACATGTACCGGAGTCCGCGTGAATGTCGGATTTTCGACCAACACGATGATGTAACTGGTTCCGTGGTCATCTGCATGCTAGCGGTCAGGGTTATCGAAAACAACATGAAAATATTCCATACGCAAAAAACAGTAACTTTGAATAGTACGATATTCCGAGGTTTTCGCTAGATAAAATGAGAATTTAGATAGATTCTTAAAGAGTTCAAGAAAAGGAGGTGGTTCTCAATTCGGTTGTATTTATTTTTAATTTGAATAACATAAGTTGTCCTTTTGTAGTATTTCTGTGTTATATGTACAATATAGAATATGAATGAATATTGACATGTGCTACCGAAATATCAATTGATATTTTGTCTTTGCGACAATCGTTATCGCTTACTGAGAAAATATCGCTCAAGTGGGTGACCATAAGCTCTTAGAGTAAGGTTATTTTGAGTGTGTGTAAGGGACAGACGTATATGATTTGTATACATCTGTCCCTTACGCACACTCAAAATAACCTTACTCTAAGAGCATAAGGTCACCCCCCTGTTCATACTGTTTGTCGCCTTTGAAGAGTGTATGGATTCTGAATCGGAGTTGTTATGTTTTAGCGATGAAAGTGTGACAATAAACTATGAAGTTGGAGAGGAAATGCTAGCAGCCTGCTTTGGTTGGTTTAAGTAAAAGTATTTTTATGAACTTTGGTTATCCTGCGGATATCATCATTTCTGACGTGATCACGCAAGGAAATTCCGAGCATAGCCCTCTCCATTGCCCTTTGGGTGACTTTGAGCTTTCTGATAAGGCCCATTGTGAGCGACCACGTCTCGGTCCCATAGGTGATCACTGGCAACACACACTGGTCATAGAGTTTTGTCTTGAGACACTGCGGTAAATTGGACGAGAAGATACCACGCAACTTCCCGAACGCCGCCCAGCCGAGTCGGATTCGACGGTTGACCTCTTTCTCGAAATTGGACCTACCCAACTGGACCGTTTGTCCCAGGTAGACATAATCGTCTACAACTTCGAGAGTCGAGTCTCCGACCTTGATAGGAGTGGGTGTTAAATGGGCATTCACCATGATCTTGGTTTTGTCCATGTTCATTTTAAGACCCACTCTTTCGGAAGCTCTACTAAGGTCATCGAGCATTTTACTGAGGCTCTGCATGGTCTCAGCCATGACCACTATGTCGTCGGCAAACCGAAGGTGAGTAATGTACTCGCCATTAACGTTGATGCCAAGCCCACTCCAGTCCAGAACCTTGAAGACATCCTCCAGCGCAGCATTGAACAGTTTCGGAGAAATGACGTCTCCCTGTCTCACGCCGCGCTGGAGAAGGATTGGTTTCGAGGTCTGATCCTGAAGACGGACTGACATGGTGGCGTTTTTGTACAAACACTTCAACACCTCAATGTACCGGTAGTCGATCTGGCACCGTTGGAGAGACTGCATTTCTGACGTGATCACGTCAGAAATGATGATATCCGCAGGAGAAACAAAGTTACCGACATAGCCCGAAGAATTGCCAAACTTAAGTGGCAGTGGGCAGGGCACATTGCTCGCAGAACGGATGGCCGATGGGGCCGAAAGGTTCTGGAATGGCGACCGCGAACCGGAAGACGATACGTTGGAAGGCCTCCCACTAGGTGGACTGATGACCTGGTTAAGGTTGCGGGAAGGCGCTGGATGCGAGACGCACGGGATCGGTCAATGTGGCAACGCCTGGGGGAGGCCTATGTCCAGCAGTGGACGTCTTTCGGCTGAAATGATGAATGATGATGATGATTTTTATGAATAATGCCCTAGATGATGTAGCTGAACTGTTTAACACAATAGAAAAGTCTACCTTTTACGCTACTATTTGACTATTATTATTTTACTATTTTTCGTCAGTATAATTATACAGGGTGTTTGGAAGGGAGCTGTACATACGCCTAGGGTAGAAACTAGGGATAGTCTGCTACCTACCCCCGCCCATTATATTGACCTTGGCCTCAAGGTTTTTTTTTAATTTATTATTATTTTTTATTTGACTTTTTTATGATTTTTTGACTAAAACTACCTGTAGCTCAAAATCTATCCATGGGACCGGTCGGCTAATGGTCTTGTTTTAATCGTTAGAATCTTAGGGTCCTGCAAAAAATTATTTTACACCAGAAAATTGTGGAGAAGAAAAGTTATGGGGCCTGAAGTACCGTAGTAAGGTAAAGAAATAATTTTAAGGGCAACTTTCTATGGGGTTTAAAAAAAAACTAACAGGGTTGGAGTTCTTCTGATTTTTTTAAAACATCCTCAGTCCATGCCCTTTCTAACGATATGCTAAAAGTGTAATTATCACTTTTAGTTTTAAAGTTATTAATTAATTTCCGCAACTAGGGCACTTCAAGCAAAAATTTCAACTAATGAAAATTAAATGTGTTCGATCGTAAAAGGATGGCAAATGAAACAAAAAATTTGGTAATGACTAATGTCATTAAATTACAAATTTTAATTAATTACTAATTTTAATTAATTACAAATTTTGTTCAAATTGATGACCATTGACCTGTAAACATGCTCGGCACCTCTTCCTCATCTCCACGGTCACCGTTCTAAGCAGCAGTTCCTCGCGCATTGTATCGAATGCGGCGTGGATCCTGTTAATTAGAACCTCCCTTGTTGGTACTTCTTCTGCGTACACCAACTCTTTCGCCCTTCCCCAGACGTAGAAGTCGAGTGGGGTAAGGTCAGGCGACCTTGGGGGCCAGGGAATTGGCCCACCCCGACCAATCCAAGAATTAGGAAAGCAGTTGTCCAGAAGCTCCCTCACTGCTAGGCTCCAATGAGCAGGACAGCCGTCGTGCTGGAAGACTATGGGCCGATCTTCGTCAAACACTTCTTCCGCTAAATCAGGCAAATCGTTTTCGAGGAAATCTAAGTAGTTTTGCCCGTTTAGGTTGTCTGGCAAAAAGTGCGGCCCTATCAACCGATTACCGATGACGCCTGCCCATACGTTCATGGAGAACCTTCGTTGAAAACCTCTGTGCCTCTTGACTCTCGGGTTTTGATCTCTGGGTGCCCAGTGATGGAGATTGTGGTAATTTACAATTCCTTCCTTGTCAAACTTGGACTCGTCAGTCCAGAGAATACTCCGTAAAAAATTAATATCTTCCACGTCCGTATGGAGCAAGTGGCGGCAAAACTCCACCCTTCTTGCATAGTCGTTATCCTCTAAGCCTAAAACAATAAAAATATCAACGTTAGCGGTTTCCTTATGAATTAGTAGCTATGTAACATTGATTGCTATCTCTGTCTTTCCATTTCTCTCTCTCTCACACACATGCTCATGTTAATTTAAAAATTGCCTATGAAATTCACATGCTAGTTCATTACATAAGAGCTAAAAACAAAAACTTTATGTAAAAAATTACCTTGAACAGGGGTGTAGTGGAAAGGATGACGTCCATTTTCGCGAAGAACCGACCAGACTTTCCACACGCTTAAACCAAGCGTCCGGGCTACGGTTCTTACGCTTCTGGTCGGATCTTCCTCAAATTCAGCCAATATGCGTTCTTCCGCAGCCAAATTTGGTTGAAATCTGTTTACGGCTGGTTCCCGGAAATTTAAATTTCCGGTTTCTCGCAGACGCCGATAAGTTGAGCCAAACGTTTGGTGGTTAGGCACTCGCCGGTTAGGATACCGTTCTTGATAAATCCTCCGTGCCTCGCGCCCATTGCAATCAGCCATTCCATACACCACCAGCATGTCGGTGTACTCTTCACTGGTAAATCCAGCCATTTTGCCAACAACAAGGTAACAAATAACAAAACTTAACAAAAACGAAGTAATAACAAACTCAACAAAATTAACGAAAACAGTGGGGCGTCGTAACGGCAAGTACGTAAGTTAGCTAAGATGGGTAAATCTCGACTGACTAACAAAGACCCCAACGAGTTACCTGCCCGGCCCCGTCGACCCAAGAGCGAAAGAGACATGACATGACATGTTTTGTCTCTTACATGTTGCTCTCGTGTAAGAGTGAGACAACAAATTTGCCAACTGTAGGCCAAACTGGTTTAAATTCTGGAAATTACATTTGTCTTACAAATGTCGACTCGTGGTGGTAAAAGTGCCCTAGTTGCGGAAATTAATTAATAACTTTAAAACTAAAAGTGATAAATACACTTTTAGCATATCGTTAGAAAGGGCATAGACTGAGGATGTTTTAAAAAAATCAGAAGAACTCCAACCTTGTTAGTTTTTTTTTAAACCCCATAGAAAGTTGCCCTTAAAATTATTTCTTTACCTTACTACGGTACTTCAGGCCCCATAACTTTTCTTCTCCACAATTTTCTGGTGTAAAATAATTTTTTGCAGGACCCTAAGACTCTAACGATTAAAACAAGACCATTAGCCGACCGGTCCCATGGATAGATTTTGAGCTACAGGTAGTTTTAGTCAAAAAATCATAAAAAAGTCAAATAAAAAATAATAATAAATTAAAAAAAACCTTGAGGCCAAGGTCAATATAATGGGCGGGGGTAGGTAGCAGACTATCCCTAGTTTCTACCCTAGGCGTATGTACAGCTCCCTTCCAAACACCCTGTATAAGTATATCTCTGCACAAGTATGGCACAGGTTGTCAGCCCTGGTGCGCGCGCAGTCAGCCGTGCACCCAGTAATTGGACCGACCGCCATGATGTTACAAAATGTTTATGTTGTTCACCTACTCTCCGATTCTTCCGCACGTACTATTGACATCGTGATTGACATGTTTCTCGAAATTCTACGGTTTTCTAAGCAGAGGTACATCTATAATACACATTTCACCAGTTATAATTCTCGCCAAACTTCTTGGTCAACTTGAAATTGGCTACAATGGCTGCCCAGTAGTAAATCTTATACAAAAACAGCACCGATCCGTTCCTTGCGCATCGGAAAGCCAACTTCAGGGCGGCCAAGAAGTCTGGCGAGAACTATATGTATAAGACCCATCCCAAGTAATTATTGCCATCAACCAGCCGCAAGTCTAGGCTCCGGGATGCAACTGAGATAAAAAAAACCGGCCAAGTGCGAGTCGGAATCGCGCACGAAGGGTTCCGTACCATTATCGCAAAAAACGGCAAGAGCATCACGTATGTTGTATGGGAGCCAAACATTTTATTTTTCTGTTTTTATTATTTGTTGTTATAGTGGCAACAGAAATACATCATCTGTGAACATTTCAACTGTCTAGCTAGTTCATGAGATACAGCCTGGTGACAGACAGACAGACGGACAGTGGAGTCTTAGTAATAGGGTCCCGTTTTTACCCTTTGGGTACGGAACGTTTTTAAAAAAACTTTTTGCAAAAAAATACCACCGACTTCCAAATACAAAACTACAAAGTAAAAAATAACTTAATTTTTTGAAGTCGGTGTCTTTCGCAGATACCATTTTTTTGCGTTATGGACACCGACTTCAAAAAATTAAGTTATTTTTTACTTTGTAGTTTTGTATTTGGAAGTCGGTGGTATTTTTTTGCAAAAAGTTTTTTTATTTTTCACTTTTTAGTTGTACGTACCTTTTAGGCAAGTTAGTAAGGGAACTATTTCGCCAGAACAGATTTCATGAAACTTGAACATAACCGGTGAAATGAAAGATCTGCTTATCCCTTAAGAGCGAACTGGCGTGATGTTATGTTATGAAATGTTATAAACAACAAACAGACATGCGATTGCAGCAATCCCGAGAGATTTTCCGTTATTTATTGAAGAGTTCTCTTGTATATCTCCGAAGTTCTTCATCAGATCTTCACCAAATTAAAATGGGACCAATTTCGGAACATACTTTTTCAAACAAAAAAAGAATTTTCAAAATCGGTCCATAATTGACGGAGTTATCGGTGAACATACACAAAAAAAAAAAAAAAAAAAAAAAAAAAAAAAAAACAATCTTGAAGTCGAACATAGAACCTCCTCCTTTTTGGGAAGTCGGTTAAAAATAGGGTTTATTTTACTTTTACTTATGGCACAAAGTACGTAAAGCGGTGGTGCGTCTATTTTGTGCTAATGGTGTATTAATTAACTTCTTTAATCAACGTCGCGCACGTTAAAGTCAGAAATCAGCCCAAGAGGAGATATTTCCAGGACAAAAATCTCCTATATCCTTCTTCAAGGTCCAGTCTATCTCTTTACCAAAATTCATTGTAATTGGTACAGTGCCTTCTTGAACAATAGGCAGATAGTGTTAGGGCTACGTTTCCATCGGACTATCATACGTACGGCGATGCGTCATCGGTAAATTATGGTAGTTCACATAGTAGTTGGTGGACATCCCACCCATACGCACTAAACATTTTGGGGACACTTTTATTATGCATACAGCAAAGGAGTGGAATACCCTGCCGGAGTTTGTATTTCCTGTTGGCTACAACCAAGGGGTCTTTAAGTTAAGAGTGAATAGGGTAATTCTAGGCAAGCGTGCTTCATCGTCGACCACATCATCGCTTACCATCTAGTGAGATAGTGGTCAAGCGCAAGCCTATAAAAAATTACTTGGATTAAGTTGCATAACATTACATTGCGAGCTTATAATGTGATGCATGCGAGTTGCTTGCAGGTGGAAACACAGCCTTACTTTTGCAAAATTAAAATTATTCATGGTTTTTCCTTTAAAATATTGATGCCTTTAGGATGTTGGTATGGCTGCCTCGCTTCTGTAGTGCGTCGGGGATGTTTGCGGATGCGCTTGTGGATTGTTTCTATTCTATTCCATGGTGCTCAGGGTATGGAGCAGCTCCAACAGTATGATTTCGTGTCGCCTAGACTGTGTTTTCGTGGGTCGCTGTTGTGCCATATCTTATGGGTTGTCGCAACGGTGGTCCACTGTTATTTGTTGTTTTGTTTTTGTAGTGTCAGTTTGTTAATATCTGTGTTACTAACATAGTTGTAAGTTTTACTCCATCTTTTGAGTCATGGATACTCGAATAAAGATATTCTATTCTATTCTTAAATATTTGTAGGGATTTTTATCTATTTCATTTAGACCCATTTGCATCAAAAACATAACTCAGAGATAGTTGTTATGACAAACTGTCAATTTAACCTCGTATACCAAGTAACTCTGAGTTAAATTTTTCGTGCAGTCTTGCGTGTAGGTCTTAGGTGTTACGGAGACTTTGGTAGTATTAACGTTATGATTTAGATAGAGACAAGACTAATAATGAGTGTAGGTATATTTTTGTCCCCCCTCGGTGAGTTCCCGCATTGTCGAGGCGGGGGGCTGAGTAGCCGTGGCTTGGTCACTCACGGTGAAGCGAAGAGGAAACCGAGGAGGGGCCGCTCGTCAGGGCGGTGCAATGAGTTTGGGTGCTCCGGTGTTGGGGGTATACCCCAGAGAAGGGTCCGGTCGCGGTGAGTGCTAACGCCTGCAGGAGCCATAAGCGGCACAGAAGTACACCGTGGAGTTTTAGTGGGTTGGAGTCCCACATAACTACTGCGCTATCTCCCCGTGGTTGCGCAGTATGCATGAGCATTTCTCCACGATAAAAAGAAAAAAAAGGTTTATTTTCGTATTGTTACAATTATTGTGCTGTAAGTCTATGCCATCAAAATAGATTGTTTCTTTCTATTAAAATCTGAAGCAATATTTTATAATGAGGTTATTTCCAAGCATTAAAATGCTCACGACTTCCCGGCGCTTATTATATTCGAAATAATATAATTTATCTACTATTGTGTTTACTTCATTCTAAAGTAGATCTTTATACAAAGCAATAAGATCTATTTTCTGTTAGTTAGTAAATATTATGCACAGATAAGAACGATGTGTGAGGGCAGGCAGTGACATCCTGCGATGGAGTGGAACCTAAAAAATGTTTGTATTGTTGATGTGATGGTAGCTTTGTATGTAGAGTAGTAATTTGTCTGATATACGCAGTAAGCTGTTTTTTTACCCGACTGCCGAAGGAGGGTAATGTGTTTATCAGTATATGTATGTATGTTTGTTCCTATGTGGCGTTCAAGAAACCAAACGTTTTGGCCGATTTTGATGATACGTACTTCAATCTATTCGTCTTAATCTTGCGAGTGTCACTGGCTACATTCAAATGGGCAAATAGAAAAATGACGGCTTTTGGGCGCCTTATTATGGGGCCTCAATTTTTTTCTTCCAGTCCCATCGTGTGGGGTCAAAATAAAGAATTTTAAGAGGAGATTTCAAAAATATGTAACAGTTATATGTTTAAATGTGCCTAATTCGAAAAAAATGTTATCTACAAGTGATAAATAAATAAAAAATATTCAAAAAATCAAAAAATCCGACTGCTTGAAAAGGGAACTAAAAAGACGTAAACAAGAAAAAACTAAACAAATTTCTAAGCTAAAGCTTGATACCACCACGCGTTTCTGAGAAAAAGGGTCTTGACAGACAGACGGACGGACAACAAAGTGATCCTATATGGGTTCCGGTTTTTCCTCTCGAGGTACGGAACCCTAAATAGGGGGCGATACAATTTTTTTTTAGTTGTCATAACAATATGGGTATCAAATGAAAGCTTCTAAATAGGCCATTCCAAATATATATATATATTAACACATTTTCGTTTCTATTTTAGCACAAATTCAAGATACGCGTAACTTTGATAGCAAAATAAATATTTTATACCAAAACTTTTTTGGAGAACTCGTTTATTACTAAAACTAAAAAGTCTGAAATAAAACAAATTAAAAAAAAAGCCGACTGCTAAGAATGAATTAACTGAAAAGAGAAAAACAAGTACTAGATATAATTTATACATTCAATATTAAGAGGTAAAATTAAAAGTATCATTGGCTCCTAATCCAAAATGAAAAACAACTCAGTTCAAATATCTCTATGGAACATTTTCAATCATTTGACATATCGACTGTCTTTATAATCTGTGGCGTCCTCCGCACATAACGCCATCTTCATGAGGCGACGGATGGCGCGTCGCTACCGCCACAATGTGCGGTGCAGCAAAGCAACGATTGTATGCTAATGTGCTCACTACATACACTTTTCTGTGCGTTGAAATTATATTATAACTAGTTTCTGCCAGCGGCTTCGCCCGCGTGAATGTCGAAAATTATCACGAGGGAACATATTCCCGGGATAAATATCCTATGTGCTATTCCTGACTATAATATATCTCTGTGCCAAATTTCATCCAGATCCGTCCAGTCGTTTGAGCGTGAAGCAGTAACAAACATACAAACACACACAATCACAAACTTTCGCCTTTATAATATTATAGTGTGATGATGGACGGTTCTTTTAAAATTGTAGGTGCTAGCTTTTGTTAGCGGGTTCGCCTACGTGAAAATGGCCCCAAAGGAAAATACTCCCGGGATATAAAGTAAAAATAAACTATGTTCTAATCAAGGGTATGTTCTACTCGTGTGCCAAGTTGCGTCTAATTGTGCGCAGCCAAGTTGCGTCTAATAGGCCGGTCGTATTTAGTATGGATTTTTGACTTTTTTCTTCGAACTCGAATTTTTCCGACTTTTCCTGTAGATTCAGCCGCAACGAATGTATAAAAGTAATTTAATACTTTTTCAGTATAATGCAATTATTATTAATGCCAAAAATATTATTTTACAATACAGTTGTTAAACATGGCGTACTTTCAGAGGCTATAATTATGATTCGAAAATTGAATCTTTTGCATAGGCATCTTTCTGTTACGCGGTTGTGACTTTTGTTTACGAGCTCGATCATTACTTTTGCAGTTGAGTTTTAAATTTATAAGTCAATTTAAAAAAGTTTAGTAGCAAGGAGTTTTCACATATAGAATAAAATGGGATAGATTTTATACGAGAAAAAATTAATGATTCCGTACTCAAAAGTCTTTTAAATGGTTGTTTAGTGAATTTAATTACCAGTTTTAATTTAATTATTTTCACATCAACATTTGTCAAAAATCGAAAAGGCTGTATAGGCTGTTTACGTTGTAAAAAAATATGTCCAGTTGCAAAAACGCGCCATTTTCTGTTTTTTTTTTAATAAACATATCTAATTCTTTGATTTATTTTTACTATTTCCCACAACTGTATTGGAAAACGTCGTGTGATACACGGGTGTGCAGGTTATTTTGCACCCTTGTATCACAATGTACTATTTTCAAGATCATGTCGTTGATGTCTTTTAAGAGACATGCATTGCTTGGGAGAAATAAAGTTATGGTATATAATCACAGAACAGAGAAGACAGAAGGCGTTTTTTCTGTTCTGTGTATATAATGCCTTTAAAACGTTGGATTAAACGTGGGTCTCCTTTTCGTAACATCAGTGCTAAGTTCTACTAGACACTACGTATTTCAGGAGTTGTTTACTGTACGGACCTTGTGGAAACTAGAACAAATTGCCGTGCATTCAAGCGTTTTGGAACCTATTATTATATACCTATTATTGGAATCAAATAGAACAGCTGGCAATGTTAGGACCCATTAATATTAATAGTAATTTTTATCTGTGGTGCTAGGCAACTGGGCTTATCCCAGTTGTAAAGGACCCTTTGTGCCTATTGGCCTTGTTTGTTCTATCTTCTGCTTGATATGGAGGGAAGTCGAAATTTGTACTTTTTTTCCTACTCCTCCGTTATTCTTTTCTGATTAATTTCGTTGCGGGATCCAAGACAGTTAAATTCATTCTCCGGGACTTCGTCGAGCTTCATTGCCTCGGCGCTTTTCTGGTGGTCGCCACTGTTGATTCTGGCTTTTAGGAGTTGCAGTGGTTTAGGAATTTAGTTTAGTGGTTGGATTGAGCCTAAATGTATTTGGCACCAGAGGGTCTAGACAATTTCATCATAGAATTTTAGATCATACATAAGTTTACATACAAAACATTTTTTTTAATTTTTTTTGCTTTTTTTTTTCAATTTGTTATTACTTTGTAAAAGTAACAACAAATTGAAAAGTTTTCTTGAATCCAGTACCGAAAACACCTCGACAGTTCCCGAACAAACCCGAGCCCGTGTGACGTCACAACGTTAATTTTTACTCATTGTAGCACATAGCTGATACGGTGTTTTGACTTCTAACCGATTCAATCTTGTTATTATCGTCAATATATTGATGAAAATCAAATATATTGATCAAAAATATTAATCCTTAAATGTTAGCGTGCTTGCTTCATAGCATTATGTACAAATACTATAAAAAATCCCCATTATATGTGAATCGCGCAATAGCCAAGTACCTAGCAATCTATACCTACTAAAGTTTTGAGAAATGTTCTGTCTTACTAGATTCCAAATATAATGTGTTAATTATTATGTTATCTTGTTCTAATTTAGTATTAGATTCGTATTAATATATTACTTTGATCATTACAGACTGAGATTAGTACATTTGGGAACTTTCGTGCAAAGTTGACATTGTTGTATAATTACGTAACTTGAAATTATGTTTTTTTGTTTATGGAGATATATTCATTATTTTATTCTTAAATGATAGATATAGACGTAAAACTAATATTTCTGTTTGAATTGTGAAAATCGGTCAACGCATATAAGAGATATTTACTGAAGAATTAGAGTAAATAAATCTACCAAGTTAATATTTTCACGTTTTTGTTCTACAAAGTTTTTTAGTGTTTGTAAATATATAATTTAGATAATAGTGTTTAATATTATTAAGAGATTACATATCTCTAATAATGGTAATTACCGAAAATTTTAAGGATTTTGTGCAACAAATAAATATAAATAAAGGCTGCACAGATTTCGGGTTGTATCATATTTAGTGGTATCTAATGAAGATTTTTGATATCCAAAGTCGAAGTTTCACGCCAATCGTGTTTGTTTACTTTTTATTTTACACCAATACCTATCACCTACCCATATGTGAAAACGATTACGTTATGACAATTCTGTTTCTAAATGTACCTGGTAAAGAACAATAACAAACACTGGTCCACTAACACGTAATATTCATTACCACTACTTTATTTATGCTCAAAACTGCCAAATCGTCCACCCAGGTGGGAATATTATCGAAATCAGCCTTTAAGAATCCTTTATCACACATGACTAAATAAAATTTGCCGTTATAAATAATATTTCCGCACAAATTTTCGGATATTTTAGTCAATTCACGTGTAGTTCACACTGTAGTACAAAATTCCTTGAACGTTATGACGTCACTAACATGGCGACCAATCATGGCCCGTTCGTAGACAGGTGGTTTTTTTGAAAATTTTGTCGATTTTCAATTGCATATAATAAATTGAAAAAAAATATTTAAGAGATTTTTGCAACGACAATATAATTTATGATATGTAAAGTTTCAAAATAAATTTTAAAAATCGTATTTTTTTTTAAATTGGACAACCCAATTGACACTGTTATAGAATGTCACTTTTATTATGATAACTATCCGATCAATTTTCCTATTGTTTGGACACACGTTTACATTTTTCTTTCTTGAATAGGATTCCAATTGTGTGTCTTTTCCTATTCAGCAAAACAAATACGTCTTCGAACAACAATGCTCGGTCTGTTTGTCTGTTTTTGTCGGAGAAAGGTAAACGAAGTGTTAAATTAGTTACATTTTTCTTTCGAAATATATTATCCATGACACATCACTATCTTGCCTTTGCTCTAATTATTTGGGGTCGGCACAATTATATTCAAATAAACAGATACGTTATAAACTCACAAAACAATTGAAAAAAGTGTTCCGCGCAGCAGCGGCAGCACACATACACACTTTTCATTCATCTGAAATTTCACTACAAGTCGAAAGGGATGGCTTGATAAAACCAACAAGAAAAAGAGACCGCTAGTGTTTGTTGCTTGCGTGTACACAAAATTAAACTGACCACCAATGTTGTTATCTTTTTCTAACCTCCAAATATCAGAATATTAGGAAAAAAAAAAAAAAAAATAGTAAATTGAGGCGTATTGCGTACTTACATATGGTATGAGATCCCTTCTGTTTTATGTACTTTGGTATCATAATTGGTACAATATCTAAATACACACGATGGCATTTTTTTTATTTTGTTTTCGTTTCGACAAAGCCTATCGCTCTTCGCCATGCGTGACATAAACTAAAGACTAAAGGTCACAATTGTGACCTATTCAAGTCTTCACAGTGCGCGCGCTCATAACATATCTGTTTATTTGAATATCATTGGGTCGGCACAATACATTTGCCTTTTTCTGTGCTTCTTTATTTATCGCCAATAGGGATGGTGAATAAAAATACTTTGATGCGTTTTATCTTAGTAAATATTTACTGATTTGATAAAGCAAAAAATAAATAATTTAAAAAATATAAAAATACACGCCTGCCTTGTCAAAAAGTGAAATAAAATTGAAACCGCCATTGTGCCCAAAAGCGAAAACTGAAATCCAATCTTTTCAGCGAAGTCAGGGGACCTGTAAACAATGATCGAAGGAACCATCCCCCGAAAGCAATGAAAATGGTTGTCAGTTTAATTTGTTTTGTTATGTTATTAGTGAAAGAATGTATTTTGAATACTACTGTTATATATTTATGTTATGTAATAAGCAAGCTCTAGACGATGGTAGTATCCGTAGTCAAATATTAATGGAAAAAAAAATGCAATGACTATGGCAATATCATGAAATATGGCTCCACCATTATATTTTTAATAAATTTCACCATCCTATCCGGGTAAAAACCCGGCATAATGCAACGCTTCTAACGATACCACATACATTGACATCGGTTAAGCCGTTTAGAAGTTATTGTGGAATAAAGAACGCTCAAGCATACATGAAAGCTGAAAACATAACACTTCTTTATTGGCAGTCGTGTAAAAAATACGTGATCAAATTTTTTTGATAATATTCTAACTGAGGGTCTAAATAGTTTTTATTTACCCAGGAATGAGTCTATTTCTAGCCATAATATCATCTTATCCACAGTATATTTTATTAACGTAGTCGTACGTAGTCTAGCGATTACGCCAATGTTTGACGGTGTACGTTCAAAATAAAAATGATATCAATTTGACTCATCATTATCCCTGTATGGAAACAAAAAAGTAAAAGAAATATAGATTTTAAAGTTATAAGTAAGTTCACATTTCAACACTAATTTTAACGCATCTTTGGGCGCAAATAAATATCATAAGAAGAAGGAATATTGGAAAACAATTACCATAAAGGCATAGATTAGTAGTTCAACAATGCAAATCATTTTATTTTGAACAGATACATTTGGTAGTATTTTCATGATATCCAGAGGCCTTAGTGCGAGTTTTTACTCACGCTCACTCGTGATACGTAAACATCATTTTGTATTGAAACTGGATAAGCGCCGTCTGGTGACGGTAAGGAGAAACCACTTTTTTTGTATACATTTTGACATAAGAGATCGTTTACGTATCACGAGTGAACGTGAGTAAAAACTCGCACTAAGGCCACAGACTACCAAAGGTCTGTTTATAAAATATCGCGCGCTCGGTTTCTTCCTAAATCATCATCCATTGCGCTACAAATTTGCAAAAGTGTGTATTCGTACGCGAACTAGCTTCCTACTACATCTACATACAGCACTACTACATCACAGCATCTATCTCATTCGCACGTGTTGTCGGTTGAAATAGCCTGCATTTTAACCCAGCGCACAAAATAGTTCGTGGCGTCGACTAGGGCAACCTAATATCTACATCACCTTTCATCATAGCATCCAAGACCAAACTCATCACGAACCAATCATTCTACAAATTGCACATCACTGCAAAATCACGAAGAACTTTGACACATACTCGTACCTTATCATTAACCAAAGCACTTAAATGATGCAAGACTTATGGCACATTCAATTAATGAAACATGGTGACATTGATGATGTCCCGTGCGTGATCCCGTCTTCTTAGTAATGTCAATTGAATGGTCATGTGATTGCGTTCGTGTATGGAAGGTCAGTTCAATAAGTTTGTAGACGGGTGGTTTCTAATTGATGTAGTCATTATTATTTTGTTTGTTGTTTTTGATATTGGTGATAGACTTTGGCTATTATAACTAAGCATTATTCAAAAATGTGGGCATCCAAAATTTGGGGAAGTTAACACCGTCTGTATTATGAAAATTGATTTTGATCATTGTTTTTTTTTGTTGTATTTGATAGGCTATTTTGTTTATATTCTAATTCATTCGTGGTGAAGAATAGTCACTTTAGTATGGTGCAGTGTGGATTTTATAAAAACAATATACAGCGTTAAGCAATCTGACAGATCAAGTACCACGAAAGGGACAGATATAAAAGCATACTACATACAAAACTTTTTGGCGATAACAATTATGAGTTCTGCAGTGTTATAATAGCCAGAGTCTAATTACTATATTAACGTCGGGCCAGTCCTCTTTCTGCAAATACGCGAGATTTTCTGTGAAAATCAAGGTTGGTTTGAAATTAACTGTTTCTTTTTAAACGCAACCTTATTAGGCTTGCTTCCTGCCTTTGTCCCATGTATCTTGGGATCGGCAATAAGGTTTCTGAAAATATGAGTTTAGAACTCTAGGTAGAGTTGATTATGTCTTTGTTGCTATCTAAGTTTTTTATATCATCAACGGCCTATGGATTTCGCCAAACAATTCAAGTTTTGTTTTAGCTATTCCTGTTAAGATCCGAGTTGATTATTGGCAAATTGACCATTACTACTTGTTTTTTTTTGGGCTTCGCACGGTTTGTGCATTTAGCCAGTGTCACGTTTAGAAGTTCTAGTTCCTTTAGTTTTTAGTCCAATTGCCTAATATAGTTAGTTAAATTGGCGGCAACTTTACTGTCAGCTTCCACGGAGCTATGTCGAAAACATGAATAGACTCATGTTCTACCGCAGTGTTTTACTTTCCTTTGGTGCACGTTTAAAAACCAATTGACCATTATTAGCCGCATATATCCTCAGTTTCCCACCTTAAAATTATGTCAGAATTAATGTGACAAATTGTCAAGCACGCGTTATTTGCTGTGATTGGTTGAATGAATTTTCGACAGCCAATCACAGAAGATAACGCGTGCTTGACAATTCTTATTCGATAATTTTAAGGTGGGAAACTGAGGGTAAGTCTGCTAAAATCTCATACAGGTTGACGGCTGGCCTATTCCTAAATATGTCTGCATTAACGTTTTATTTATCTCATTTGCGTTCCTGTGGCAAACAAATTCAATGGAGCATCAAAGAGACCTGTCGAATATCGGTGACGCGTGACGTGACAGTCTAGCCTAGTATCGCATTACATTCGCTAGATTACAATCTAATTATTTTATTTAAACATAACGAACTAACATTACTAGTTGATTATTTCTGCTAGGTCTACGTCTTTCTAGATTAATGTCCGGAAATAGAATAATTCGTAAATAAATTATGCTAAAATGACACAATATTTTGAATGCGCATTTAAAAAGTTAAATAAGAATAGGTAATAGAGGCGTAATCCGAAAATCTTAATTACAGTATTCTAGTTGGATTTAAAAAGAATATTCGCACGTCACGTAACTTAGCCTTTATTAATAAAGGCGTACGGGTAAAATGTTGTTAATGAATTAAAGTAATTAGTGTTGCCCCGCTTCAAATGTGTAATGATGTAACCACTTTCGCTGGCTAACAATACACGTCTTCCTACGGTTGCGATGCAGTTTTTTGCTTTATATCTCTTATTGCACTCTGACACAACAATTAAACTTTTTAAAATCCAATTGATTCTTAAGAATTGGTAGATTGAAAAAAACCCTTTTACAAAAAAATACTACCGACTTCCAAATAAGAAAACTACAAAGTGAAAAATAACCTTATTTTTGGAAGCCGGTGTCTTTAGTAGGTACCAATTTTTTGCTTTATGGTTTACTTTGTAGTTTTCTTATTTGGAAGTCGGTAGCATTTTTTTGTAAGTTTTATTTTCTCTTTTTAGTTTTACCTACCTAATGGGCAAGAAGTTAAGTAAGATAATTATAATGCCAGAATAGATTACCCGAATATCATGAAACTGAACATAACCGGTGAAATGAGAGTGTACCAAGGTGAACTGTACACATCTGCGTACCCATTTAGAGCGTACTGGCGTGATGTAATATTATGAAATGATATAAAAAATAAACAGACATGCGATTGCAGCAATCCCGAGAGATGTGCCCTTATGTATTGAAGAGTTATGTTGTATATCTCCAAATTTCTTCATCAGATCTTCACCAAATTAAAATGGGACCAATTTCGGACCATAATCTTAAAAAAAAAATGACGGAGATATCGGTGAAAATACATAAAAAAATAACATACATAATGTTTAACATGGAACCTCCTCCTTTTTGATAAGTCGGTTAAAAAGTGTGTTTGCGTCGTTATTAATTTGCTTCGATTACAGGAAGGCGGGAGAAATAAACCACTGATGCAGAACAAAGTTGACATGAAACTCTTTATTATGATTTAAGCGTATGGTGTATTGACAAGGTCTAATTGATTTATTCACCCCGACAAACAAACATTTATTGAGGTAACAAAAAGCACGACGAATCGATGTCACAAATTGATTTACACTGTGATATTGATTGACTTGACTATAGAGAAAAGGGTATTTTCGTCTTGTGATTAATAAAGGCATGACACCGCGGATTGCAATATTGCTTATGTGTTACAAAATCAAAAATCAAAATCATTTATTTTTATTTTACATAGGCCTACATGGGCACTTATAAAACGTCGACAAAAGGTGCACGGTTCGGGTTGGTCGTTTCCTATGGAGAAGAACCGGCAAGAAACTCCATGGTTACTCTTTTAAAAATGGTTTGGTTTTACAATATTTCCATGTTACAGCATTAGTACTATGGGGGGACAACGTAGGCCCGATAATAAGTCGTAAGGAACTAAAAAAAAAAAAGTTTATATAATATATAACAAAGTTATTAAATGTTAACTAACATCTAGAATGCCTACAATGTTCACACATTCACAAAATAATCGGTAAAAGAATCTATACTCCATACAAAGTTAAAAAACACCCTTACACCCTTTGTTTGCCGTTACTATGAAACTCCTGCGGGTAAGTAAACAACCCGCATGTTATGGTTACACCCCATTGTTTATAGAATGAGGGCCCCCATCCCATAAACATACACAAGATATGATAAGTACTAAGTATTTTATTACAGTTCCACTTCTGAACCGCAGCCGAAGTGCGCAAGTGAATTCGGCAAGGCGAAGGGTTTGACCGCTATCAAATCGACCAATCACATGCGAGATGAATGACGCGATGTGGATTTCCGTCTGTGTGATTGGTCGATTGATAGCGGTCAATCCCTTTGCGTTGCCGTATTCACTTACGCAATAAGGCTGCCGGTTGCGCACCCAGGTTGATCACTGCAGAACAATCTGACGAAATGGGGTACCCTGCCGTATGAACCAGAGAGCTCTATCCACGTGACTACATGCAAATCGGATAAAATTCGAGTCTAATCAACATGAGTAACTTTAATGTTTCCTAAATCTTTCTTATCTTCGCATGGTAGCGATGGCACAGACGGACACAAATCCCATCCATATCAATCAATCTGCCTAGCCTTTTCCCAACTATATTGGGGTCGGCTTCCAGTCTAACCGGATTCAGCTGAGTACCAGTGTTTTACATGGAGCGACTGCCTATCTGATCTCCACAACCCAGTAACTGGGTAACACGGTACCCCTTGGCTAGACTGGTGTCAGATCTCAAGCTTCTGACTACTCGTAAGGACTGTCAAATATCTTCAAATGACAGCCGGGACCAACGGCTTAACGTGCTTTCCGAGGCACGGAGGAAACTCGGTATGTTGAAAATGGATCAAATCTCATCCATATGTACAATACGTTTTGGGAATACCTTCATTCAATCTTACTGCTAAGGGGAGTGGAATTCCCTGCCGGAGTTTGTGTGCCCTCTTAGCTACAACTTGGGGGTCATTATGTCAACAGTGAATAGGTTACTTCTAGGGAAGCATGCTTAACCGTCGGCCACATCATTGCTTACCATCCGGTGAGATAGTGGTCAAACGAAAGCCTATCAATAATAATAAAAAAAACCGGCCAAGTGCGAGTCGGACTCGCGCACGATGGGTTCCGTACCATTATCGGTGTCTTCCGTAGGTACCATTTTTTAGCGTTATGGACACCGACTTAAAAAAATAAAGTTATTTTACTCTTTGTAGTTTTGTATTTGGAAGTCGGTAGTATTTTTTTGCAAAAAAGTTTTTTTTTCTTTTTCACTTTTTAGTTGTACCTACCTAATAGGCAAGTTAGTAAGGTCGTAATAACGCCAGATTAGATTTCATGAAACTTGAACATAACCGGTGAAATGAGAGATCTGCGTACCCCTTAAGAGCGTACTGTCGTGATGTTATGTAATGAAATGGTATAAACAATAAACATACATGCGATTGCAGCAATCCCGAGAGATTTGCCGTTATTTATTGAAGAGTTCTGTTGTATATCTCCGAAGTTCTTCATCAGATCTACACCAAATTAAAATGGGACCAATTTCGAAACATACAAAATCGGTCCACAATTGACGGAGATATCGGTGAAAAAACAAAAAAAAAAAAAAAAAACGATCATAATGTCGAACATAGAACCTCCTCCTTTTTGGGAAGTCGGTTTAAAACGGCTAAAAAAGTCACGTTTGTTGTATGGGATCCCCTCTTAAATATTTATAATATTCTGTATTTGTTGTTATAGCGGCAACAGAATTACATCCTCTGTGAAAATTTCAACTGTCTAGCTATCACGGTTCATGAGATACAGCCTGTTGACAGACAGACAGACGGACAGTGGAGTCTTAGTAATAGGGTCCCGTTTTTACCCTTTGGGTAAGGAACCCTAAAAAGACCGACTCACGATCAGCGGCGACGTACTATATAGCTTAATAATAGCGATGTTATTTGATTACAGAACCGTAACGGGTGGTATTTTTTTTGAAAATGTATGAACATAACTGGTAGGATGGGCTCGCAAAAGTTGGAAGGCGAGGAGGGAGGCATTGTCATTGGACGATTTTGCATACTCTTCGCCCTTTGCCTAGCCGAATACATTACGCAATAAGACTGCAGGAGTGTGACTGGACAGGCAAAAAAATTATATAAATAAACTAAACTGTATTAGTACCATGGTTGGAAGGTAATAACAGTTCAAGCTTATCGCAGTTAGTATAGAATAGTACGGGCAGACATCAACCTCCATCGATCAAGTGGTGTTTACCGCACCGTACCGTGACGGAGCTCCATGACTGCTGACCCACTTATGCGACATATGTCTACATGGCAATGAACTGTCAGGTGATCATCTTTTTGTAAAAGGTTTTGTAGTGAGTGCTGAAAACTGTCGCGCTCAAATATTTTATGAACAAGTAACATTTAAAAAATTTAAAAACCCCTGATCATATTTTTTTTCATGCTACATATTTTATCTAGTAGTGGACACGCTTTAATCGACAATCTATTGAACATGTAATTATGACACGATATCTTGTGAAAACACCTCGGCTGAACCGATGTTCATCAAACATAGCTAAGAGCACTCTCGATAAAGTCCCCATATAAACAAAAAAAAAACAATATCGGCTCATCCGTTTAGGAGCTATGATACCACATACATTTATACACAAACACACAGGTACACACTTCAAACTTAAACGTCAAACACCCCTCTTTTTTCTTCATAAGGCGCGTTAGTACTCTTGGACTCAACCTCAGTATCTTGTGGCGGCCAAATAGGCAGTTGCCTCATGGAAATCACTGCTGGTAGTCTACTGAATCCAGTTAGACTGCAACCGATCCCAACATTGGATAGCTAGACTTAAGTAGAAATACAATTAGATCCTCTTCATTTGGAAAAGGTTCTCATTCTCTCATTCACCCTCCGATCGTCTTCAATTTAAAGGATGACCTACTTCAACTGGGTTTCAATATTTTTGTACTAAGATGGATAGGGTAGGATAGATGGACCCCTTTTCCGCACTTAGACGCCCATTTGGTCCGTTGTGCGTGCAGTGCTCCTCCCTGTGAGAGGGAATGAGTCGTAATCCACCACGCGGGCCCTGTGTGGGTTGGTGTATGACACATGTCTTCGAATTTTTGGTTCCAAGACATCCCGGTTCCTTTACAATGTTTTCCTTCACCGTTTTGAGAGCAGTGGTAATGAAATAATTTAAACAAAGTAAAGCACCTGCCTTGGCTCAAACCCACGACCTACAACTTGTAAGTCGCGGCCGTTACCACTGGGCCACCACTGCTCCTTGTACTGAGATGTTTAAAAGTACTAAGTATCGCAGACGGTTTACTGTTATTAGATCACAGTGTGGTCCAGAAGAAAATAAGATTAAACTACTCGATGTCAAATACGGTTTTTTTCCTGAAACGGTTTGACGTTTCTAATATTCAGTCTTGCCTTTTCAATCTACACGAGCTTACATGAGTTGATACGACGGATCAATGAATACCTAAGATGCGATCCAGTGAACGGATACAGTACCTATCTTATCAGTTATCTACTTTATGCAAGTACGAATTAAGGTTTTCCCAGACATTCTCCAATATTCAATATAAATCATCAAACTGTAAATGACTAATGCACTAGCTTATAAGAAATGACGTGCATTTCCTATCATTTGTCTGATCTCCGATGAGTGGCGACAATATCGTATTGACAGAGTATCGAGTATCGATGGTGAAAGCAGCGAGTGTTAGAGAGTTACGTAAGCTCCCATTCATGATCTTTAGTGAACATATTAGGTACAGTTACGCTAGTATTATATTATCTGTGGAACAGGTTTATGGTAAAGCACGTACGTGGACTTGTCTATGGCCGTTGAAACTTTTGTGCAAACGTGGCTTTTGTCCCTTGGTAGTGTTATGTCTTTGGTTTTAAAGAGAGTTGTATGAGATTTGGAGAGTTTGACAAGAATTTATTTAATAAGGATGGACCGGACAACATTTTTTTCAGGTAGGAACTTTTATTGATTGGTTATTGCAGACAACATTTTTTTCTTTTTTTGACAGAGGCACAGTTAATATAATACTAGCATAACAGAGGTAAGGTAAGCAATTTGCAATCAATAATTACTTTTGTGGCAGAAATTAATTTAGTAATTTGCCAGACACAATTTCTTTCTCACAGAGAAAAATAGTGGATTGTCGCAACCATGACCACTGTTCATAGGTAAGTAGGTGTCTTGTTTAATGTGTCATCTAATTCCATGTCTTTATTCACACTCATTGTCAATCTGTATTTACATAAAACAAAATCATAAGAATCAGATTGTTTAAACTGCGGAATAATTAAACCTATCGTATAAAATGCAGTGTTTAGTTGAGTTAGACTGTTTTAATTTCGTGCAACCGTAACACGGGTCAGTTCTCATTCTCACGGGGGCTTGGCATCCGGGTCCGATGGCCTTAGACCTTTGATATACTTAGGTACTATTAGGCAATACAACAATCTCTCCTGCGATCGCAGATCTTTGTCTTAAACTAGCTTTATATCGTGGTTTCGTTCTCGTGGCATATGACTTAGGAAGCCCATTTTCCGAGATGAAAAGTCGGTTTTCGAAATTGGATCAGTAGTTTCAGAGATTACCTGTAAACTTACAAACAGTTTTACCCACAGACATAAATCTAGATGAAACGATTGTATGTACTTCACGTGCAAAAAAACGTACGACCAATGACCGTAATCTGAGCTTTTCATTTAGCATTATCGGCACCGGAGATCCACCAAAATCTAGAAAAATGCCTTTTTATGCCATATTGAGCTGTAAAGAATGTATAGATTAAGTTGGCTGAGGCATTGGAAATGTTCTTTCATTGGTAAGTAAATTTGTTTGTGAAAAAGTGGCACGCTTGGTTTTCATACAGATGGAGGGACTTGCGTTATCTACTTAGATTTATGTCTGTGGTTTTACCTCTTCATATCAAATATCTATGTGTTAGTTTAGTTAAAAGATAACTTACTTTTAAAAAAAATGCAAAAAATTAACCACAGTTTCTTCATAATTACAAATATTTTTCGCCTATCATATAAACGTAAACATTTCATCACATAAGTTTTCTCAGTATTTCGTATCTTTGCGTCATGTACAGCTATAGTTTTCGACGCACGCCATTTAATCCGCATACAGTTGCGAACCCAGTTATTACGCAGAAATGTTTTTTGTATCGCAATACTGGTCAATAGTGTGCACAATAGTGCATGATTGTGTTGATAGGCTCAAAGGGAGAGCTTGATTATTCGAGTAGTATTACAAGTTTGCGACATTATTCGATTCTCGATAGGCCCGCGGAATTATGTGCACAACACTATGATCAGATTCTGCAAATATTTGCATAGTTTGCGTCATGTTTTGTTTTCTTTGTGATGGACTGCCCAGAGACAAAGAAATTACTTTCTTTTAATTGTTGTATCTGTTATAATTTCCACTATAAGCATAGATACCTATGTGTCGCCTTGAATGATGTTATTCGTTATTTGGAAGAGGGTAGGGTTTAATTTGGGTAGGGAAGGGTTTACTCTGGCTATCGCCATTATTGTAGGTTATGGAAAGAACCATATGAATCATGTTATCACGATTTTGCCAGTTTATATTTAAAAATATTTGAATAACTAGCTGATAACAAAGTATGCTGATAAATTGACCCAGTTAGTAGACCAATTCCTAAAATAGAAAAACGTTTATTGTTGTTTCAAATAAAGATTTTATTTGAATATATTTTTCACAAGAACTTAGCTTTTCTTTCAAAACAATTTTTTTCCTATTAAAAGTTCTTCTACTTGGCAAGTAAAACAATCGATAATACTCTGTTAGACAAGTTTTCAATAAAGTCATCATCAACCTTTTAATGGTCTCACTGCTGGGACACAGACCTCTTCTCTATGTGAGAAGAACCACGCGGGTCCAGTGCGGGTTGGTGCAAGTCACGTCTTCGAATTTTTGGTTCTAGGACATGCCGGTTTCCTCACGATGTTTTCCTTCACCGTTTTTAGAGCAGTGGTGATGAAATAATGTATATAAAGTAAAACGCCTCTGTCTGGTTTCGAACCCCTACGACACGAAAGTCGGGGCCATTATTACCATTAATTAGTTTGAATAAAGAACACGCCAGTAGCAAGAATTTTTGTTACCACTGTAAAAAGATGCAAGCAGGATTAATAATTATTTCGGTATTTTTCAGATTCACTGTCGTTATTTGCCGTGAAATTTAATTTTATAGCCAGCACTGTAGCTTTGGTCCCATAAAAAGAAATGGCACGTAATGCTAAAAAACCCATTTCGCTATGGAATAAAAGATATTTTCGCTGAATATCGTTTAAGAGTTAATATGCGTACCGTACTCGTATGCGCGGTACAATGCAGCCGCTTTCTTGCTGTAGGCCTTTTAGCTTCGTTGGCGAGATCGACGAAACATAGGTGTTGCAGAATTTTACCAAGTTCTATTTCAAATCAATATTAAAAAGAATACTTCGAAGTAAGGAACATTGATTTTTGTTTTTTTTTTGCTGCCGTTTTTATACGGTGACATAATTCATTGATTTTGCTGCTCAACCTTTAGTTGCATTGCAATTGCAATAGTGCCTTGCCATCACATGAATTCTCTAGATTCCTTAGGTCCAGACTTATTGTAGTCTGAGATTTTACCACATTTTTGCTTTCAGCCAGTGCAATAACATGAACAGTGCGCAATTCAGCCGCTTTGCCTGCTACAATCGCTGTTTTACGTTGCGCCATACATTCTCTCGTTTCCGAGCCGCGGCAGTCGGTCGAGAGCGCGCAGCCGTGGTGTGCGTTGCGCATCGTTCTTTATTCAAAAACTGCGCCAATTTGAAAGTTGACTAAAAAGTTTTTAATTTGTGCATAATCTGTTCAGTGACCACGTGACATTTTATAGGATTCGAAAAAGGAATTTTTGCTTTTTTTTATTGTGTAAGTATTCTGTTTTTATGCGCCACATTGTGCTTTGTTATATTTCTTTGTAAAACGCTCGTGAGATTAGTAGCGGTCGCGTACAGTATTGCGGAAATGCAAACTTTATTGAATTATGGTCTCTTTACATGAAATTTCAATTTTTCTTTTTTATTACAGTTTACAATTTGTAAAGTCAATTTTTTTTGGTGTTTTGAAAATCGCGGAGAAAATTTCACCGGTACGCAGAGTTAGGTCCACGTATAATTTGAATCCTCTACGTTTTAAATTACTATAATATTCCTTAAATTAATATAACATTGGCACGGAGGCTATACTTGAACCATTACTTGAACAATAAATTTTTGAAAGACTCCTTGACAATAATTATTTTTATTGTTGTCTCAAACGTTTCTAAATGTCAAGAAACAAAGTTTTAAAATAGTCAAGGTTAGTACAAATATTTTATGAAATAGAAGACGAAGAATTTTCTAATTGGACATGCAACGTTTTGATTTCTCATTAATTGCATTGTTTTTGTTATACTTAAATTCTTAAAATTTTCTGCCCATATTGAACACATTTTATTTCATACTTAATAAGAGTTTTCAACTAAATTATTAAAGGGACAACCTGTATAATGTCAGTTCTCTGGCTGGGAATAGACAAGATGAATTTGACACCGAATAATGAACACTAAGAAAAGTATATATCCGGTACAGTAAAGAAGTAAATTAAAAGTATAGTTAAGCGCATTTACTTTATCTTAATTAATTTAATGTCGTGATGCTTGCATAAATGCAGCAATTAATTTTAATCTTTTACGGAAGCAGCTGTAGTACAACGTCTTACAAAAAATATCTTTTTTTTGTTCAACTGTCGTAATTAAAACGAATGCGTCGGTTACTATCTTTTATATTTTATTGGTTTGTTTGTAGTTTTGTAATGATGTTTCAAGAATTTTATCACGCATTCAGACTGATTGAGCGTTTCACGTAGATATCTCGGTATGCTAGTATTTTATTATCTGTGCCTCGGATGTGTCAACTTCTATAAACATAACACGCATGACCTATAGCATTAATTCCGCCTTTGAAGTTGTAAGAAATTAAAATAAATAAATGTAGTTTTAAAATACCGGCCAAGTGCGAGTCGGTCTCGCGCACGAAGGGTTCCGTACCATTATCGCATAAAACGGCAAAAAAATCACGTTTGTTTTATTGGAGCCCCACTATTTTTTTTTTTATTCTGTTTTTAGTATTTGTTCTTATAGCGACAATAAAAATACATCATCTGTGAACATTTCAACTGTCTTGTTATCACGGTTCATGAGACAATGCCTGGTGACAGACGGACAGACAGACGGATCGCGGCGTCTTAGTAATAGGGTCCTGTTTTTACCCTTTGGGTACGGAACCCTAAAACACATAGGCTATTATACTACATATAAACAAAAAATATCAGTTAACTTTAGCTCCACATACTCCGTTTGAAATGTCAGAGATCGTAAACATTTTGTATGATAATGATAATATTTAAACAAACGGGTACTTCACAGTGTGGACTCGTCGTTGGTTCGCTCGCCCAGAGCCCCACTGACTCATCGGGTAACGTTCATAACTCACAAGGTCTGTGGGACGTAGTACTTTATAATATCTAACATACTGATGTGTCATATTGACATACACATTGTGCAGTTATTATTTATCTTATAGATACTACATAGTGTAGTTATTTTTTGTCTATACGACTTTGTTGCTCACTCTAAAGGCGCAATAACACTTGGTCGTTAGCCCGTATTCGGGTGCATGAAAGACGTTACTCGAATTCGGGCACCCGAGCGTCAGGAGGCACCGAAGTTGTTCCGCTGTTTGAATAAATGTCGAACCTATACGGGTGTACTCGACTCCGTTCATTTACACTTAGTCGTTTGTCCGAATTCTATACGCAATCGAATACGATCTAACTAGCAAGTATAATTGCGCCATAAGTCAAATTTGTTTCCTTATGGTGAACAAAAACCTAAGTTACATTGAAGAAAATTTTGACGACTTAAAGGCTTCGTGACTTTACACTGAATTCTTTGTTCACTTTTTCTTAATCGCTACGCTGTACTTCTAAAAATCTATAAAAATAAAATGCTATTCGTTACTTAGGAAAATAAAAGTGGAAAGTTTGCAAAGAAAATATGAATATTCGGTAAATAAAACCGGCCAAGTGCGAGTCGTACTCGCGCACGAAAGGTTCCTTACCATTATAGCAAAATACGGCAAAAAAATGACGTTGTATGGGAGCCCCAATTAAGTATTTATTTTATTCTGTTTTTAGTATTCGTTGTTATAGCGGCAACAGAAATACAAAATCTGCGAAAATTTCAACTGCCTAGCTATCACGGTTCATGAAATACAGCCTGGTGATAGACGGACAGACAGACGGACCGTGGAGTCTTAGTAATAGGGTCCCGTTTTTACCCTTTGGGTACGGAATCCAAAAAAATACGCGCTTAGACGTGGAGATGCGGACACTGCCCGTCTTAACTTAGCTTATGAATATTCGGAAAAAATTGAAGACAAGACAACGTCTGTCGGGTCAGGTCAGTTGGTTACCTAATAAAAACAAATCGTTAATAAGTAGCGTGTATTCGTTAATATTTTATAAACTCCATGATGATAAGTCAACACTGTGACAAACTCGGTTAACGAGATTCTTTTTTCAAATTTATTGACTAAGGAGCGGCTGTTTCCGGTCTATGGAGATTACGAGAAAAAATTTGTTCTTTCTATAAACATTATGTCACTAATCAAATAATGTAATCGTTTGACGATGAGACGTCAAAGTTATGTTTAGACTGGCATTTTTTACTATTCATTCTAGGTGCATTGCTTTCTCTTAAAATTTTAAACATGCGCTGAGATCACAGACATAAATTGTATGTACTATAAGGGTCAAAAGTGCAGTCACACTACTAAAACAGAAAAGGCATTTTTTTTGTAGGTAGCTGAATTTTCTTTTCGCGGTTTGTAGGAATAATCTATACTTTAATTTCTACACAAAATATTAAATCAGTTTTGGGAGAGTATGACTGCACTTTTGACCTAAAAAAACGGAATATAGTTACGACCAATGATCGTAATCTGAGCTTTTCATTTAGAATTATCGCCACCGGAAATCCACCGAAATCTAGAAAAATGCCTTTTTATGCCATATTGAGCTGTAAAGAATGTATAGAAAAGTTGGCCGAGGCATTGGGAATGTTTTCTTTCATTGGTAAGTAAATTTGTTTTCAAAATTGTTTGTGAAAAAATGGCACACTTGGTTTTCATGCAGATGGAGGGATTTGCGTCATCTAGTTAGCTTTATGTCTGTGGCTGAGATATTGTAGACTTCTTTTTGATTAAATTTTTAACAAAATGCCTATCACCGACTACGTAAAAGCAGGAGTAAAGTATGTCTTTATCCTGCAGAGGGACACCTTCCCATTGCTGAGCAAAGATTCTCTCTACTCTCTTTCTCATTATCGTGGCAGATCCTGATAGAGACGGTGGGATGAGCAAGACTCCTTCTAAAAGAATTGGTCCGAGTAGAAAGAGTTTTCGGATCCTTTCTTAAATATTTCTGTGTAGTGTTAATTTGTATCTTAATATAATTTCTGAGTTACTAAATAGTTAATTAGATTGGGTAGGTAGGACCTAGGTGCAGTGGCATTCGAAACAAGCCCATTTAAGTAAGAGTTGTACCCATTGCGTTACTGGACTTGGACTGTATCTAATAAGGCCAGGTTGCACATTCTTTAGAACGGTATTTGGTGTATTACCTTTTATAATATAATGTTATTGTTACTTAGTTAGATCTAATTTAGTAACTACTAGCGGACGCCTCGCGGTTTCACCCGCGTAGTTCCCTTGGGATAAAAAGTAGTCTATGTCACCCGTGAATAGTGTAGCTTCCCAACGGTGAAAGAATGTTTAAAATCAGACCAGTAGTTTTTAAGTTCATTTGTTACATACACAAATACTAATCTTTCTTCTCTCTATTAGTATAGTAGTAGATTTTAATGAGAATTATGAATTGTTTTTAACTATATACTTAAAATAGCTTCTGACTTCTTGACGAAGTAAAAACGTACTCACTCATAAACTTTCGCCTATATAATATTAGTAGGTTTTTCCTTGATTTTTCCGATGTAATAATTGCACTACGAAGTGTTCTGAAGTTTCTGGCTCTGACAGCATTCACATGATTAACAAGAGAAGACAAGATGTTTTTGTGTCCTTCTTCAATATGAATCATGTTGGCTACATCAAGGTGGTAAATGGGCTTGGCAAAATCGTAGGCTTATCTGTGCAATCATTTAGTCACTATTTATAAATGTTAGCTATCAGATTATTTAGTATGGTTTAATTGTTACATAACAAATCATGATAGCACACATGCAAGCGTTACTCCATTATACCTACTGTAAATTATTTATGTTTTGTATTCAGAGAAGTTTGTCTTGAAGTGATTCGCTGTTCATTGAAAGAGGATATAGCTTTTCGTTAAATACTGTGACATTTTTATTATACGTACATAATATCATTATGTATCCGTGTAAGTAATTATGTAAGTAGTTCAAGCGATATCAATAAAATGTTGTTTACCTCTGATACGACAAGAAATCTTGACGTGAAGGAAAAATAATTGCATTGTTTATAAACAAAATGTGATTTCCGAAAAATATTAATTAATCCTCGTCAATATACGTATAAGTCGATTAGATAATGTATTTGTACGTCAAAATGTGTGAGGATTGATAAGATAAAGGGAGATTGAGGTGACCTTAGCAGTTTTCTTTAGTTATAAAGTATAGACAAGCAAAAATAATTTTCTTTTACCGTTTTCCTGCTTCTTCTTTGCACGTTTATGAAATTACTTTATAAGTTTTCAACGATTCTTCAGTTAAATGCAGCATATAAATTATAGTGTCTCCATTTTATCTGAAATTGTTTATTGCTTAGGTAGGTTTTACTTGCTTTTCAACAGGCAATTGATAAAAGTAATAAACTTATCGCAAATCGCCGCGTTCTTGCTCTGGGTTTTTATATTTATTTTTTACAAGGTGAATCATTTAGACAGTATATCTTAATTCGACTATGAATAATCCTTTTTATTGTAGGTTTCTAATCTGATAATTAGAATTTGATAAAGGAAACAAACTATTCAGTGATAACGCTCGCTATATTAGGAACCTCATCATGTCTCTAATAAAAGTTATTAAAAAGTTTGAATATGATTTGTGGCTACTAAATAAAATCACTCACCCATCGTAGATGCCATTCTTTATTAAAAAAAAGTAACACGCTGTTTCCTGTACAAAACGTACACACTTTCAAACTTCGAACGATCTTATCGAACGTTACATTATGGTCATACATCATAGACATGACCTTATCGACGATACCAGTCCATTATAAAAAAAAGTACTAGTCAAGAAACATGCAATTTAGAGCCTTATTTCTTTGGAATACCAACTGTAATTCAAGATTAAGGTGAGGCAGTAGTTGTTGTGAATTCCTACATTTTATTTACAAAGAAGGCAGTTCCGTGATAGGTCTGCGTGGCCATTTGTATGGTAATCCGATAGAAATATTTCGGTATGTGTCGCTTATGTTTGCTAAGTCTCGAGGTTATCTTCAAGGCACGTTAATACCAAATTATAGTGACAACAAGACGTACTTACCTACGTAATTTCTTTGATATATTTGCTGTATTTTACTGGAACCTTGTTTTGTAGCGAAAAGTTGGCATTTAAAGCCTTGGGATTGCAGATGGCGTGTTTAAAGGCACACCTGTGCTTACCCGACGACATACTGGTATTTGATTACGTAAATTATATCTTACATGAATAACATATTTAGTGTATCGGTAAATAACTAATTAGATAATTAACCAAAACGATAACAATAACACTTTTTCATTCAAATTAGCGTCAACATCTGTAACAGTGATTTAATAATACAAAAAGATGGGGGAAAAAAAAAATCTTCATTGTTTGGTTACATAATTGAAATATTGTCTATGAACAGTTCGCGTGACCTTGTATGGCAGTCTTTAATTTGTGATCTGGGAAAAAGTGAAAATTGTCTATGACATTGACGAATTTTGTAGCGGTTTCCACGCTTAATCTTGGAATTGTGCGCGAAGAAGCTAGATCATTGCTCTTTTAGTTCAGGTAAAAGTTAGGAACAGTTACAAGGCGTCAGGTCGTTGGCAATCTACGAGCATTTATTACTTTACGTGATATTTCAAGATAGATGGCATTCCAGTTTTTCCTTTCCATTTAGGTCATTTCTTGTTGTCACATTTGACCCCTGAACACAAAGCAAACAAAAAGTCTTATCTATGTTTACTTTGGTATAAGAAAACGTGCAAGGTTTTTACGGCAAGAGATTGGTATTAAGATCATCACGATCACAACAAAAGAAAACAAAGCAAGGTTACTCAAAAACGCATCTCAGAGACCCAATTCCATTGCATTGATGATTGAGCTCTTGGCAATTGATGCGAAGAGCAACCAAATGTTACACCACACTTCAAAAGTAAGATCATATCGATCTCACGATTGATCGTAGCCTCGTAATTGTGTTAATATGGGCAGACCTTTGGCTTTACAAACATATATTAAATGTGTCCCTACATGACACAGATGCCATATGACTCATTAAATTATGATAAGTAGAGTGGAAACGTCGCACTGATGTGATGGGAATATTAATCTCGGTGTGGAATCAAATTTAGAGTTGCAATTTTTATTTTGTTGTGTTTCATATTGTTAGAAAATGTCGAATGTGTTTTAGATACGCTATCATCTACCTTTTCTACATCAATCATTGAATTTGGGATGTTTCTTGCATATTTCCCTTACATTAAAATGACCAAAAGGTAGATTCAGGCCTTTAGTAACTAAATATTAGCACCCACAAAAAGTTCACGAACATGGCTTCTTATTCAAAAATTCCTCCACGTCGCTGTCCGCCGGAAACACGTCCAAATTCTGGCAGCATTTATGAATATTGTTCTGGCTCAGTTCATGGGCGGTTATCAAAGAATGGCGTATACCTTCTGCATGTTAATATGAACAAGATTCTAAGCCCACCAGAGTAGATAACTCAAAGTAGTAAGTAGAGTAAAAAACACTTGACACCACATGTGTCAAGTGTTTTAACTTGAGGAGTAACAATTAACTAAAATTATGCCAACGAATGCACCAATGCATGTCTTGAAACAAAGAGTGTCGTTCCATTGATGTCTAACCTCTTTGGAATCTATGCTGTTGAGCCTTGAACCCAAAACGGTGGAATGTTGACGAAAACGAAAGTCAAACGGAACGAGCTAAGTAGGCCCAGCGACCTCTATGGTTCACTGCTTCCATAGCTTTGTTTTATTTTTGGCATTACTGACACGGAAAATTTCATAACGTGTCAAAATTAATAATCGGTATCATTAACTGTGGTGTTTCTAAAGTTTTCGGAGGTCTTGGCATTTTCTTTTCAAATGCTGATATTTGACAATTGTTTTCGTTTTATCTACAACTATAGATCTATCATTGTCCACGTCAATTCTATAGATACATTTTGAACATTTGACAGCAATTTTCGCTGCTAGAATGTCACTTTGTCTACACCTAAACTTTTGTCTGATTAGTCAGATGCCACAGCTGACCTTATGTAAAAGAAAATATCGTGAGAAAAGCACATAGTGAGTAATAATAATACATCTTCATCTCATATCTGCACGAGAAAAGGTGTTTTGCCTTTCAGTAATAGTATAGTTTTCTATGATTCAAAGAGTTCTCGTAATCGGATTAGCTTTTACAAACATAGAGGTAAACAAATATTCCAAGAAAATAAAACATTTTACTTCTTTTAAAATATTACTTTTAAGAATGCTTTATATTCAAAACACGCTTATGATTGTTTATACGACATACCATTGTCCACAATTTTATTTTACTTATGAACCCAACACCAATACTGTTATTTATCATGGCTTACGTTGAAAGCTTAAAATATTTTATTTTCTTTTGACACCTTGTCGTCCATTTTAAATTAATAACGGTATCTTCAGAGAAACTTTACGGTAACCAATGACTGTTTCAAAATGAACTGCTGTAAAGAAAGAAAAAACCTGATGATTTTCTTTCTTTGTGACTTGAATGTTGCTTTGTCTGCAAAGGTCGGCTTTAAACTACTGTTCGTATGGAAAATGATGATTGTATGACAAATTTAGACTTTAAAGCCACACAAATTAGGTCACACCAAGTCCTGGGTAAAGCCTCATTTATTTTTATACAGAACAGATATTCCCCAATTCTTACAACAAATGAAAATGTTTACATTATTGCAGACACCGTAAGTTTGTAATAAATTTTGCGATATTACAAACTCTCGACACAGTGAATAGAGTGAACAGGTTATGTCAAATGCAACAGCCGCACGGGTCGATCATCAAGGTTAAGCAACGCTTGACGAGGTCGGTCCATGGATGGGTGACCATTTCAAAATACCGAGTTTCCTCCGTGCCTCGGAAAGCACGTTAAGCCGTTGGTCCCGGCTGTCATTTGAATATCTTTGACAGTCCTTACGAGTAGTCAGAAGCTTGAGATCTGACACCAGTCTAGCCAAGGGGTACCGTGTTACCCAGTAACTGGGTTGTGGAAGTCAGATAGGCAGTCGCTCCATGTAAAACACTGGTATTCAGCTCAATCCGGTTAGACTGGAAGCCGACCCCAACATAGTTGGGAAAAAGGCTAGGCAGATTGAATATATTCGCCTCTTATCAAGAAGAAAGAGTTTACAATCTCACGCGATTTATTGTAAACTTATCTATTTGCAATAACCATGTGATAGATACACAAGAATCGCGAGAAATTATAAGAAAGGGTATATTCACACCTAGACATTTACTTGACTACCTAACAGTTTCAATGTGTTACAAAACATTCACACACAATGGAAAACTTAGAAACCAAAGCATTACACTACTCAATCATGCACCACATGTATTGTGACAACAGCCCGCATTAAAACAGCAACGAAATAATATACAAAACACGTATTTCCGTATTTACACCAATACTGGTTAAAGCCGGTTATGATACTCGTAAACTGACAGCCTGGCCACGCTTTCTCACGAGATTATGTAATGGCTGATTTTGGCGGGCTTTTGGACAACGGGAAGTGTGTACTGTGCATACAAATCAGACCATAGAGAACAAAGTAGAACGATTGCGTCAGGTTGACAGTTGACGTGTATTGACAGGTTCGGTAAGGGTCAAGGAAGGTTACTTGGGATGGTGACACAAAAGAATGAGATCGTTAAAAATTGAGGTGCGTTAACGCTTTTTGTTTCCTCAATTTGTGTGTGGAATATGGCTTAAGTATTTTTAATGAATTATTTAAAAAAAAAACTTGTTTTTCTTTAATTCTTTAAAACTTTTCAGGTAGGTGTAATTTTGGCTTACTTATTTTATAGGCCGTTTACATTTTTATTCTCGTAAAAGAACGGAAGCAGCAATGCAAGCAATTTAATAAAACGGTCAAATACATCTATTGTCGTCAAAAAAAAAAATGCTGCGCAGTTTGTCGTAATGTTAAATTTGGGTTAATTTTACGACAAAACATTTTTTGGAAATAACAATTGACAATCAATTGAATCATTTGTCTGCCGCTCACGTCAAGTGAGTCGATAATAATTTGCAAAATAAATCGATCTAATAAAAAATCTTATATAATTTAATAACCACTTTATTTTTATGAGCAGTCTGGCTATTATTAACGATGAATAAAAACTATGCCGAAAGGTTAATTAAAACTATTTTATTATGTCTATGCTCATATCGCACTTAGAAACAACTTTAGTAGATTTTAATGCCATGCGGTATACTGTCGGACTCGGTAGACATACTTACACGTGTATAGAAATTGTGCGTCACTTAAGATAATAAATGATGATGGCATTAATAATTAAAACAGCAGTAAAGAAGAAAGTGTAAAACAGGAGACGCTTTTTAGAGCCTGCCGAGGTTTTAATACATTAATCCAGTATGCCTACAGTTATTTTTAATGCCTAAAATTAGGAGGAAATCTTGCATTTGCAAGCTCTCTGTAACCTAAATAACATTTTTTTTATATACTACATGCTCCCGCTTGACCACTATCTTACCTGGTGTTAAGCGATGATGTGGTCGACGGTGAATCACGCTTGCCTAGAAAAAACCTATTCACTCTTGACTTAAAGACCACTAGATTGCCAAATAGACAGACAGACAGGTTGCGCTACCCATGACTACTCAGCTTCGACGGTTCTGATCTTTATGGCATGAAATTTAAGGTAGCACTTTTTTAAAACAGAATAAAACATTGTAGGCTGTAGTCCGCTCCAAAAGTACCTAGACTTTTTGTTGACCAGACAAGTCCCGAGCATAGAAAACACGGAAAGCGTGGAAGTATCGCCTAACCTGGCTTTGTCATAAACAACGACCAGAAGGCACGCAACTTAAGATTTATCGAAGACCCATCCACTACATTATATCAGGCGAAAATGACGAGGAGAGCTGACTCCAAATAATGGGATAAGGCCAGTCAAAGAGAGAGTAATCTGTGGATATCGTATTGTCCATAGTAATGTAGGCAAAGCACCATGTCAAGACTCAAGAGTCATCTAACATTAAAAGCTGCGTAACCAAATGGAACATCACTCGTTTGAATTTGGAATGACTTATTAACTTTTTTTTAAAGCAAAATCCACATTTCTATTCAGCCTGTTACTTATTATGCCATCGGAAAAAACTTCATGTGTGAATAATCGATTAAAGTGTTCATGTGTAAGACTGATTACATTGCCGGCACGTGACATTTGTTCAAATTGATCAGCGTAAGTAAAAACAAAAGCGAAGAGGCGAACTGCCATTTGAACTGCCATTTCCCTATGCTAATCTGCGCACAATAAGGCCAATTCTCGTATTTAAAAATTGATAAAATTCAGGGCACAATGTCAATCAATGGTAAAAACTTGTCGAAATGTCGGGCAATTATTTATAGAGGAGTTTTCTGTCTTATTCCACAACGATGCAAATATTCCTTTTATATTATACCTACAGCTATATTATCTGTGCCTACAGCAATTGTCGTTCTGATTATTGACAATGCTAAAGTTACGCTAAATTAAAACCTCATTGGAATGTCTCATTATTTTTAAACGGCGTCTTTTGAATTTTTGGTAAATATTGTGACAGTGTTTGACGCTGACACATAGTTTATTTAAGGAGTCTGTATAGGTTTGAATACTTGTTGTTGATGGGTTAACAAATTACAACCGTTCAAGTACCTTGTATCATTGTTAATTTTGAATGAGTCAGTTCCTGTTATACTTACTGTACTCACTTATAAAGAATTTACCCTCCTTCTGGGGCAGTCGGGTAAAAATATAATGAATTGAGGAAATACGTTCTCATTTCAATAATAATTTAATCTGCTCAGCCTTTTCCCAAATATGTTGGGCTCGGTTTCCAGTCTAATCGGATGCCGCTGAATATCTATATATTACATTAGCTTCTGCCCGCGGCTTCACCCGCGTAAAAAGTGTTTTATCATGCCAAGGAAATACAAACTATCTTATGTCCTTCCCAGTGTCTCAAACTATCTCCATGCCTAATTTCATCTAAATTGGTTCAGTAGATCCAGAGATTACACCTTACAAACTCACAAACTTTACCTCTTTATAATATTAGTATACTTAGATTAAATATAACGCATCAATGCTGGCCGATAGATGTCAACCATCGCAAAGTCAGGATGTATTCCCTTAGGTTAAGACATCGTTTGTGGGCAGGTCGGTGGGTACAATCGTAAAAATGCAATCAAACAAATTATTCGATACACTGAATTTATTCAAATAGTCACAACTCACAGTTACAATCCTGCTTACTAATATTACGGATTGACACTGATTCTACGACGTCTTAGCTCTAAGGTAGTCAGCACTCATGACTCAACTCAACTGCCATATTCTGCTGTCCTCACCACGCAAGTTAGAAAAAGCGCGCCAACGCGTAGTTGTTCTTAATTGCTTGTGATTTGTTTTGACTAAACCGTCATGGAGCGATTGCCTATCTGATGTTCACAACCCAGTAATTAGGTAACACAAGACCCCTCGGCAAGACTGGTGTTAGATTTTCTGGCTTCTCACTGGCCGTAACGACCCGCAAAGATCCGAATGGACAGCCGCGACCAACGACGAACCTAAAATAAAGGACCGTTGTGGTTTATATTAAGAAGATGAGTAACAGCATCAAGTGTTACTGTGTAATATACTCTAATAAAAGCAGGAACCATCAATCTCCATGCTAATTGGAATGACAAAGTAATTGATTCCTGGAATCGCTCATATTTCAGTTAATTTAATAGAACTACTGTCAGCTGTGGACATTGAGCTTTATGATTCAGTTTCATGTAAGTATTTAAGTCATGTGAGCATATCGGACGAGCTTTTCAACAGTAGTACTTATATTTAAGACGAAAAGCGGTCTTAGATATCCGACTGAATTTCCTAAGTAAAAATCGTTATTCGAGATTTGGTTCTAACCTATTTCCACCTCCAATATTGGACCAATTTAAAAGATATGCCATACAATGAAAAATAAAGATATACAGGGTGTTTGGAAGGGAGCTGTACATACGCCTAGGGTAGAAACTAGGGATAGTCTGCTACCTACCCCCGCCCATTATATTGACCTTGGTCTCAAGGTTTTTTTTTAATTTATTATTATTTTTTATTTGACTTTTTTATGATTTTTTGACTAAAACTACCTGTAGCTCAAAATCTATCCATGGGACCGGTCGGCTAATGGTCTTGTTTTAATCGTTAGAGTCTTAGGGTCCTGCAAAAAATTATTTTACACCAGAAAATTGTGGAGAAGAAAAGTTATGGGGCCTGAAGTACCGTAGTAAGGTAAAGAAATAATTTTAAGGGCAACTTTCTATGGGGTTTAAAAAAAAACTAACAGGGTTGGAGTTCTTCTGATTTTTTTAAAACATCCTCAGTCCATGCCCTTTCTAACGATATGCTAAAAGTGTAATTATCACTTTTAGTTTTAAAGTTATTAATTAATTTCCGCAACTAGGGCACTTCAAGCAAAAATTTCAACTAATGAAAATTAAATGTGTTCGATCGTAAAAGGATGGCAAATGAAACAAAAAATTTGGTAATGACTAATGTCATTAAATTACAAATTTTAATTAATTACTAATTTTAATTAATTACAAATTTTGTTCAAATTGATGACCATTGACCTGTAAACATGCTCGGCACCTCTTCCTCATCTCCACGGTCACCGTTCTAAGCAGCAGTTCCTCGCGCATTGTATCGAATGCGGCGTGGATCCTGTTAATTAGAACCTCCCTTGTTGGTACTTCTTCTGCGTACACCAACTCTTTCGCCCTTCCCCAGACGTAGAAGTCGAGTGGGGTAAGGTCAGGCGACCTTGGGGGCCAGGGAATTGGCCCACCCCGACCAATCCAAGAATTAGGAAAGCAGTTGTCCAGAAGCTCCCTCACTGCTAGGCTCCAATGAGCAGGACAGCCGTCGTGCTGGAATACTATGGGCCGATCTTCGTCAAACACTTCTTCCGCTAAATCAGGCAAATCGTTTTCGAGGAAATCTAAGTAGTTTTGCCCGTTTAGGTTGTCTGGCAAAAAGTGCGGCCCTATCAACCGATTACCGATGACGCCTGCCCATACGTTCACGGAGAACCTTCGTTGAAAACCTCTGTGCCTCTTGACTCTCGGGTTTTGATCTCTGGGTGCCCAGTGATGGAGATTGTGGTAATTTACAATTCCTTCCTTGTCAAACTTGGACTCGTCAGTCCAGAGAATACTCCGTAAAAAATTAATATCTTCCACGTCCGTATGGAGCAAGTGGCGGCAAAACTCCACCCTTCTTGCATAGTCGTTATCCTCTAAGCCTAAAACAATAAAAATATCAACGTTAGCGGTTTCCTTATGAATTAGTAGCTATGTAACATTGATTGCTATCTCTGTCTCTCCATTTCTCTCTCTCTCACACACATGCTCATGTTAATTTAAAAATTGCCTATGAAATTCACATGCTAGTTCATTACATAAGAGCTAAAAACAAAAACTTTATGTAAAAAATTACCTTGAACAGGGGTGTAGTGGAAAGGATGACGTCCATTTTCGCGAAGAACCGACCAGACTTTCCACACGCTTAAACCAAGCGTCCGGGCTACGGTTCTTACGCTTCTGGTCGGATCTTCCTCAAATTCAGCAAATATGCGTTCTTCCGCAGCCAAATTTGGTTGAAATCTGTTCACGGCTGGTTCCCGGAAATTTAAATTTCCGGTTTCTCGCAGACGCCGATAAGTTGAGCCAAACGTTTGGTGGTTAGGCACTCGCCGGTTAGGATACCGTTCTTGATAAATCCTCCGTGCCTCGCGCCCATTGCAATCAGCCATTCCATACACCACCAGCATGTCGGTGTACTCTTCACTGGTAAATCCAGCCATTTTGCCAACAACAAGGTAACAAATAACAAAACTTAACAAAAACGAAGTAATAACAAACTCAACAAAATTAACGAAAACAGTGGAGCGTCGTAACGGCAAGTACGTAAGTTAGCTAAGATGGGTAAATCTCGACTGACTAACAAAGACCCCAACGAGTTACCTGCCCGGCCCCGTCGACCCAAGAGCGAAAGAGACATGACATGACATGTTTTGTCTCTTACATGTTGCTCTCGTGTAAGAGTGAGACAACAAATTTGCCAACTGTAGGCCAAACTGGTTTAAATTCTGGAAATTACATTTGTCTTACAAATGTCGACTCGTGGTGGTAAAAGTGCCCTAGTTGCGGAAATTAATTAATAACTTTAAAACTAAAAGTGATAAATACACTTTTAGCATATCGTTAGAAAGGGCATGGACTGAGGATGTTTTAAAAAAATCAGAAGAACTCCAACCCTGTTAGTTTTTTTTTAAACCCCATAGAAAGTTGCCCTTAAAATTATTTCTTTACCTTACTACGGTACTTCAGGCCCAATAACTTTTCTTCTCCACAATTTTCTGGTGTAAAATAATTTTTTGCAGGACCCTAAGACTCTAACGATTAAAACAAGACCATTAGCCGACCGGTCCCATGGATAGATTTTGAGCTACAGGTAGTTTTAGTCAAAAAATCATAAAAAAGTCAAATAAAAAATAATAATAAATTAAAAAAAAACCTTGAGGCCAAGGTCAATATAATGGGCGGGGGTAGGTAGCAGACTATCCCTAGTTTCTACCCTAGGCGTATGTACAGCTCCCTTCCAAACACCCTGTATACTGTTCCTATTTTCATTTATAGTTGTCAAATTTGTACACTAGGCCTCTGTTGACAGCGCAATTTCGAGCATCTTTTGAGGGTTCTAGTGGTTCTAAAGATAATGTAACATCAAAAAGGAAAACTTAGGGACACAGCATATATCTTTCTTTTTGAGTTTATGGAATATGTTTTAAATTGGAAAAGGAAAATAGGCGAGAGCCAAACCTCGAATTATGACTTTATACTTATTAAATGCAGTCGGATGTCTACGACCGCGTTTCCACTCGCCTGTTTCTACGACCTAAGTCGCGTGAACGAACGAAAAGTTACTTGCTTCGCGTTCTCTACTGCCTATAACTTATCAGCTATACTTCCATACAAAATCCGAAAGTAACTCAGTCCGTCTGTTTGCAACGTTTTCACGCCTAAACTGCTAAACCAATTTTGACGAATTTTGGTATGGAAATAGATTGAGTCTTCGAGAAGGACAAAAGTATAGTTTTTATCCCGTTATAAGGTTTCCTAGAAACAATATCCAACAATCATGCGGATTAAGTCGCTGTCAGAAGTGATCTAATAAAAACTTTTTAACAAAAAATCAAACCGACTTCCAGAACAAAAAACTACAAAGCAAAAAATAACTTTCTTTTCCGAAGTCGGTGTCTTTTGTATCCATTTTTTTCAGTTTTTCGACACCGACTTCGGAAAAGAAAGTTATTTTTTGCTTTGTAGTTTTTTGTTCTGGAAGTCGGTTTGATTTTTTGTTAAAAAGTTTTTTATTTTTTTCTTTTTAGTTTTGGTAGGTGTCTCCAATTAACATGATAATCATTTGTGGTCAAAGTACAACTCATGACGATTCCAATAAGCCCAAGCACGACTAGGATACATTGTTTTTTTTCAGAGTTCCGGTGCCTACCTTCCGGCTTCATCATCAGAACAGTTCAATGATACCATTTTCATCAGTCCCATTCATTTATAAGTATTTGCTTCATCGTAGTCGGTTACCTATTCGAGATATTTTATACCCGTGACATACTTAGCATTTAGGAGTTCAAGTGGCCATCTGTGGTCTTCTTCATCAGTTCCACTTCACCAAATTATACTTTCTGAGTGCAAGTGATTGCATTGTTGATGAAAATACCAAAATCACTATATGTTTGCCTATAATATTTGAGGAGTTCCCTCGATTGCTCTAGGATCCCATCATCAGATCCTGACCTGATGACTATGGGACCAACTAGGTAGTATACCCTTCAAAACAAAAGAAGATTTTTTGAAATCGGTCCAGGCGTCTTTGAGTAATCGGGGAACATACATAAAAAAAAAAAAAAAAAAAAGATTCCGACGAATTGAGAACCTCCTCCTTTTTTTGAAGTCGGTTAAAAATAAAGATCTTGGTAAGCAACAACACAGGAAAACAAAAGTTCATGAAATCAAAAAACCCAACAGCAAATATGTAAACAAGAACAAAATCATGCTGTGCAGTCGGAGGATACATATTCGCGAGCTGGCTGACCAAAACTATAAATATACTCCGATTGCACAGCATGATTCTTGATGATTCTTGTTTACGTCTTTGCAGTCAGGTTTTTTGATTTTATTATCTTTTTATTTGCAACTTTTTAGTTACCTCCATATACTTTTTTTATCGAATGACTTTTGAACATATAATGGTATATATTTTAGTAATTACCTCTAAAAATCCTTCATTTTGATACCAACGGGTTTGAAAGAAAAAAACAAATTACACTTATTTATTCTGGGCGCCATATTATTCCACAATATGGCGCCAAAAAGCCGCCATGTTCCTTTTTTTTAACGGCACTTATCTAAGAACACTTCAGCGGTCAAGACCTATCTAACCATTTCTTAATTATAATAATCCATCAAGTGGTTTGAAAGATATGAGAGAGAGATACATACAAGATACGCGCGAGAAACATAACCCTTTCTTTGCACCCAGTTAAAAATAGACAAATAATCACTATCTTCTATTTGTCGATTCCTTAGAAACTAAGACATAATATTGATTGAGCTCTCATAGACACTATCAAACTGCCAACGTGAGATATAGACAAGCCACAGATATGAGACAATACTGGTAAAAGCCCTGACATTGTCACCGGCGTAAGTGAAATTTTACGCTATATAAGTGCTTCGCAAACAGTTATCGTGAATTAGATAGCGTTTTACGACTTTCCCTCTAAGAGTTAGTGACTCTTTCTCTTAAATGACTTGAGTAAATCGTTCGAGGATCTCTCTTGTCTATGGTAAATGCCAATCACTTAGGTACCAAAGTGATTCGTGTGTACCATTTCATTGGAAGTCATGAAGACTGATCCGGAGTCTGGAGATGACATAGTATAATACTAGCTTCTGTACGCGGATTTGCCCGCATGGTATGTTGATAAAAAGTATCTTATATTCTTCTCCAGGTCCTAGGCTATATCTATGTTAAATTTCCTTAAGTCCGGTTAAACGGTTTAGGCTTGAACACATAAGAAACAAACGGACAGCATTTCGGATTTATAATATTTCTCGTAAGAATGGATATCAACAAGTAAAATGTGAATATCTGATAAGTTTATGTTTTACCATTGTGTTTTAAAGTATTTTTCTGAATAAATATAAGATTTTTGCATATCATTTATCATGTACCTAGATAACTTCATATAAAGATAAACATTTTTGAGATAAGTATAAATGAAAAATGAAAGCTAATTTGTACCATTATTTGTTTCAGGTATTGATGTCTTACTACGTTTTGGTCTAGCCCCGTGGATATAAAAGGTAAGGAAATTATAACAATAAGTTATTAGTAGCTAACCGAAGTAATAAACTCATTAAGGTCACACCAAAGGTAGGATTTGTCTACTGCAACAGTTAAGTTCAAAATGTATGAAAAAACTATGTTACGGGCGTGAAGTTCTAAATGTCAATCAAACAATGTCAACCGCCGACTGTCTGCTAATTGTGACCACAGATTAGTTTTTTTATTTTTATTTTATTAGATTACGAAGCTGCGTTTTGTGTAAATGCAGCCTAAGAATATTGTTTTGTAATTTACCCTTTACGGAACTACCCTATGAATAAATATGTTATTGCGTTAACAATTTTTATATTACCATCTTTTGTACCGCATTTAATGCAAATGGCTTTGAATTTGTTGAACTCAAAAATGTCATTAAAAATTCAACACAATCAGAACGGGGTTACCCCCTTATCTGCACCGAGCGGTTTCCTTCATGGCACGGGGCATTACAATCAAACATACAGGATACCTCTATCTCGTCACAAAAAACCCTCGTCCGCTCATCCGGTAGATAAGCAGCTCCACTCTAGTTCTTGATGAGCTCATGAATCGCATTTGTCATGGGAATCTAATCCGTACTAATATTATTAATGCGAAAGTAACTTTGTCTGTCCGTCTGTTACCTTTTCTCACTTTAACCGTTGAACCGATTTAAATTAAATTTGTTATGGGGATAGTTTGGGACCCTAGGAAGGGCATAGTTTAGTTTTTATTCCAGAAATCATCCTTAACGTGGAAAGGGGGGTGGAAGTTTGTATGTTGAACCAATAATTGCAAGTATTAAGCTTATTCGTTCGAAGTACTAATGATACACAGAAGAAGTCGCGGGCAAAAGCTAGTATATATAGCTATCTATAAATTCTGGTCTTTTGAACGACACCGTACTCCGCCATGTTTCATTTCTGCTCCAGTTCCGAAACACAATGCTATCGCGCGTGCGCGGCGGTGTCGTCAAAGGATGCGTATGCGCACCGATTATGGTTATTGAACTCGGTATTTGTGTGTTTATTGCTCTCTCCTGTCACTCTGTCAGCTTTTTGTTACGAGTAACTTGTTTTGGAAAATTTGAAATTCAGCCATGCCTTCCTTTTTTATTTTCACGTTTTATAACCTGCATTTACTGATTTTATTTTTGATACTCACATAGTCAGTTATCATAGTTAAAATTTACCGATTATGTAAGCATAAGTTAGCTATCTAATCGTTTCATGATTCAGAACAGTTTTTTTTTATTTATTTTTTTATTTTTTATTAAAACAAGCTTTTTTCGTATTCTTTTCAGCAAACCCTTTCATTTGATACTTATGTCATGGCAGTGCACAAAAAACAACTAGTCCGCCATCTTGAGCCGTCCGCCATATTAGGTTTATAATGACGTGACTTAGCTAACCATGCATTATCATCCAAACGCGTATGCAAAATTTCATATTATTTGGTGGATGATAATGCTTTAAAATTCAGTTGCAAGTTTTGACCCGAACACGTATACATCCATACAAACATTGCAAGTCAAATAAAAGCATGTAAAAAACGGCAAAATTCTCAGAAAATACAAACAAAAACAACGGGTGATTCAAATTATCCGATTTCATCATGTTTTTATAAACCAAAACAACAACACGTGTAACGGTACAGTCGGAAGAAAAACTATCTATTTGTTAGTAGCGGTACAAAAAGAAAAACGTACTCATGATGTTTTTCGCAGAACTGCCAACGTCACACAGAAAAACAAGAACAGGAGAACATTATGCGTCACTAAGATATTTTTTATGGTGCTGCCAGAGACAGAGAGCTTTTTTTGATCTCATTCCATACATATTAGTCTGTGTTGTTAAGTGTCTACTAATTTTCTTTTCGAAATGTGGGCGTACCTACCCTTCGCAGAATATATGTAGATGTGATGTCTATGTTCTTGGCAATTCAACAGATCTGAACCTGTACTAAAGCTTTAGTGATTTAGTTAACGAGACTTGGTATATTACCAAGTCCTAACCGTTTTTAGGGTACCGTATCCAAGGGGTAAAAACGGGACCCTATTACTAAGACTCCACGGTCCGTCTTTCTGTCTGTCTGTCGGTCTGTCTGTCTATCTGTCACCAGGCTGTATCTCAAGAACCGTGATAGCTAGACAGTTGAAATTTTCACAGATGATGTATTTAAGTGGGGCTCCCATACAACAAACGTGTTTTTTTTGCCGTTTTTTGCGATAATGGTACGGAACACTTCGTGCGCGAGTCCGACTCGCACTTGGCCGGTTTTAATCTAGTGCAGCAATATCAAAGGCAAATTTTAATTGTTGACTTGCCCTTTTCTATAACTAGGCTGCCACTATACATTTTAATACTAGCTGTCCCCCGCGGTTTCGCTCCCGTCAGCTGGCTACCTACCTACCTACCGTACCCTACCTACCTACCCACCCGCCCTACCTATCAACCTACCTAGGATAGGTTCTACATACCTACCTACCAATTATTTGAATAAGAATTAATTACTACAATACGTATGTAACCAACTTTTGTTTCTACCGGTGCGCGGCGATCTAATTAAATTTTAGAAAACAAAAGCTGCTATTGTGACTTAACTATGATAGTTTGATGTTAGTTAGTTAATCTTTTTTGTAGGATATAAGGAGTACTTGAATCATGTAGTATATAATTTTGATGTATTATCAATAGTTTTCTCAGCACACGCCGAATAATGAATTTTATAGGCAAAATTTTGCAACTTTGGGTTACATTATTGCAATTTTCATAAGGATTTCGATTCTTTTTTAAATAATTTGTTGACTCAAGGATAAAGCATTCTAATAGTGAAAGAATTTTTGAAATCGGACCAGCAGGTTTTTAATTTATTCGTTACAAACATACAAATCTTTCCTCATTATACCTAAATATTAGTGTAGATTAAAAGCTGGAACGGTAACGAATTGTAATATCCGTGCAGATAATCCTTGTCTAGATTGCATAATCACAAGGAAACGTAATTTTTTTTTAACACACAAACTAATGAAAATACGATGTCATTCGGATAAGCACAATATCAATCAGATAAATGTTTTATGTTACCATTTATCAAATAAACATAACATTCTACGAATATTAGTAGATTACATACAAACACACCTCGCTACGCGCTAAGTGGGTCACAGATTATAAACATTTAATCGGCAGCCATAGATAAAAAACGTTTATAATCAATGGTCGGACATATAGAGATTGAAGTCATGTGCAAATTGATACGATTATTTGCACTTCTTATCGTAAACAAATAACATTGATCATACAAAGATTATGATTATTGTTCGTTTCTTGTGTTATGATTTGCCGGTGTTTCAAAAATGTATTTAGGTAAAGGAGCTTAATTATCAGGTCGTTTAAGGGCATTCCACCGCTTTAGTGACGTAAAACGGTTACTTTTTAAAGCATACTTTTTAGGGTTCCGTACCCAAAGGGTGAAAACGGGACCCTATTACTAAGACTCCGCGGTCCGTCTGTCTGTCTGTCCGTCTGTCTGTCTGTCACCAGGCTGTATCTCAAGAACCGTGATAGCTAGAGAGTTGAAATTTTCACAGATGATGTATTTCTGTTGCCGCTATAACAACAAATACAAAAAACAGAATAAAATAATTATTTAAGGGAGGCTCCCATACAAAAACGTGATTTTTATGCCGTTTTTTGCTATAATGGTACGGAACCCTTCGTGCGCGAGTTGACTCGCACTTGGCCGGTTTTTTTTAAGCATACGTTTGCAACCAAACTCCCAAGTAACGGCTAGGTTAAAAGGTTTGAAAAAAAAAATGTTATTGATTCTTGTACATTATTTATGAAACATGGTTTTTTCGTGTAAGTAATAGTAGTAATAGTTTTGCTTTTAAAAAAATAATCAAAAACACGATATTTTTCGCTTCTTTTGGATATCCCTCCAAAACACTTCGATGTTTAAAATTATTTTTCACAGAAAAATTTATGGCTAGAATGTCTTCATAACTGAAATAGCATATGTAAATCAAAGGATATTTTGCAAACTAAACTGTCCAAAAGGAGATTCAAAATCCGAGCGGGAGCACGGCCATTGGGGAATATATACTCCTTAAAAGAGATTTTTAGGAGCACGACCAATAAAAGCAGTAGATAATATTTATAGCTTGTGTATTTGGATACTTAAATTTAAGGACTACAAATAAAATAAAATAAAATTACAAATGTATCTAGAAGACTGTAGAGTGTCAATGTTTATGCCAAAACGGCTTATTTTAGCCACTGCCCCATTAAAATATGTATTTTTTTTGATAATTAACAATATCATTAATGATTGTGTAAATATTATTGTATAAAAAACAAAATACGGTGCTTTATTGTGTTATTGCTTTATACATAACATCCAAATATTTACTACCAATATAATTAATCTAGACATATTTAACTGGCTTCCTTATTTTCACGATGGAAACTTTGTATGTAATTTTTCGTACATTATGAAACGTAAGTATAGGTCGATTCAAACATAATGACCTGGATTCGACCTGTAACAGTGTATAGTCGTGTATCTTATTTGTCGCTTATTTGTCGAATCATATTTGTCGAATCATATTTGTCGAATCATATTTGTCGAATCATATTTGTTGAATCATATTTGTCGAATCATATTTGTCGAATCATATTTGTCGAATCATATTTGTCGAATCATATTTGTCGAATCATATTTGTCGAATCATATTTGTTGAATCATATTTGTCGAATCATATTTGTCGAATCATATTTGTCGAATCATATTTGTCGAATCATATTTGTCGAATCATATTTGTCGAATCATATTTGTCGAATCATATTTGTTGAAGGTATAATCTTATTTGTGGCCTGATTATAGAGGGTTATCAATTTTAAAATCAACAACATAATTTATCGACACAGAATTGTTGTCGATGGGTAGGATCATTGAAGGATAAACCTTGTCTAATACCGGCTGTTTAAAAAAAAACAAAACATTTTTCAGTAATAGTTCTCGCGAAACTTCTTAGCCGCCCTGATGTTGGCTTTTAGATGCGCAAGGCACGGCGCAGTGCTATTTATTTATGAGATTTACTACTGCGCAGCCATTGTAGCCAACTTCAGGGCGGCCTAGAAGTTTGGCGAGAACTATACCTATATTGTTGTACGTATTATTGTATTTAAGATTTTTTTGGTATGCGTCGTGCCTGGCGCAAATAAACGTTCTTTCTTTCTTTTCTTTCTAAAACATGTACTGAACTTATTTTTTACATTTGTTAAGATTTTTTCTTGCGTAAACTGTATCTGATTGACACGTCAAGTCTGGAAAAATCTTGGACGGTGCTAAAAAAGGGTTATTGGACGATTCGCAAGAATTTAACTCGTCCGAAAAGTGCGAATTTGGGCGAATTGCCTACTACATCATTTTGGAGTGGGCGATTCGCACACTGATAAATTAACTTCGGGCGAATCGTCACGATTCGCACTTTTCGGGCGACTTAAATTCGTACGAATCGTCCAATAACCCCTAAAAAAAGGCTTTTTTTAGCGTATGTATTCATAATATGTATTGGTTAGAATAGTCCTATTCTATTCTGTAATAGTGGTCAGTGTCGGTCATTGCACATAGGCTTATTGAGTATTTAATTGTGTACGTTTAGTGCTAGACTATATAATCTTGTTACAGTGCATTTGTATGGTTTTACAGTTCAGACAGGCTTTATTTTCACAACATCTCACTAAGTCACTAATGGTGGTGGCCCAGTGGCGAAGACCTCGCCTCTCGTGCTTGATGTCGTGGTCTCAAATCCGGGCAAGTAACAATATAATATTGTGAGGAAACCTGCACTTATAGTTAATATAAGTTTGGAATTGCCAACCCACCTTGAGCAAGGGTAGTGATTAAAGTCCGTGCCTTCTCTGTATGAGAAGAGACAGTTACTGGCTGGTATAGTTCAGAAGAGAATATCAGACCATAGAAAATTTGAAATAAATCCGCTTAAACTATAATCATGCTCAAAAAAGCAGTAAAAATATTAGGGTGCGTTTCCATTGACGCGCAGATCGCAATTCATCATGCATTACAATCTACATGCTAATGACTGTTAACAGGTTAAACAAAGTTACAATTACTAGAGAAACACTAATTGTAACCCCATTTGGTACAGATAGGTTATGGCCTGCTTTTGTTAAGGGGCCGCGTCAATATGGATTTAGGCGGTAGGTTAGGTTACATAACAAAAATTAGGATTCTAATTCAAAAAGCTACGATACATGAACACACGCCGATAAGTAATTGAGAACATGCAATTAAAAAATTCAGGGGTCTCGTGACTGAATGTAAATGATAAAGATTCTCAAAAGCCTAAGACTTATGTGGGAACTACGTGATATAAATTTACGCCACCAGTTGGCGCCACTTTGGCTAGAGGTACTCTTATAACGTAACTTATTTAGTCAACATGACGTTGACGTCAATGTGGGTGGTATCGGCGGCGACTTATATGTTATAGGTCGTGGGTTCGAACCCAGGCAGTCGCTTTACTTTTTGTAAATTATTTCACTACCACTGCTCTCAAAACGGTGAAGGAAAACATCGTGAAGAAACCGGCATGTCCAAGAAACAAAAATTTGAATACATGTGACATGTGACCCACATTGGGCAAAACATAAATACTTTGACAAGTTCCTGGATCAGTCGTATCGTCTCCATAATGCCACTTAGTTCACGCCACTTCAGAAAACCCCCTTTTCACCAAAACGGGGTACGCTACTGCGTACGCCATTACCAATTCCATTTATTTTGGACTCTTTGTTAGTCGTTATTGTTGATAGCAAGTCACATTTTTTGGACCTCTTATGACATTTATTAAATCAGATTCTTTCGTCGAACGAAGTAGATCTCACACAAGACTTCAGTTAACAAAATATTCTCAGAACATCTAAAGAAAGTGAATATAAGGAAAAATCTCATGTAACAACAGTAATTACATTAACGTGACGTGTAATCAGTAGCTGGTAATTAGCGCCAAATTATCGTCTGTTACGATACCCTCAGTCTTCAGCGGGCGAACATTTTTAATTGGTAGAAAATGAAAGTGAGCCTCTGTCGAGATGCTTAATTGTCAAGTTTAATATGGTAGCAATAAAAATGTGCGTTTGAAGAGTTTTGACGACTAATTTTAGTTTCAAATTGAAATACAGTCGCTTGAATAAGTGAATTTAGAAAAGATTTGTTGGGTGACATAAGATTATCTATTAATTTATTGAATGCCCCATTCAGTAACGCGCTGTTCATTACAGGCAGTTAAATTTGTTAAATTAAAAACAAAAAAATGCCCCATTCTGTAACGCGCTGTTCATTACAGGCAGTTAAATTTGTTAAATTAAAAACTAAAAAACACGCATTAATATAAAACCAAACTAAAAAGTAGAAAAAGTTCAATAAATTTAAATTAAGAATAGTGTGATTAACTAAATAAGATATTTTCAAAATTACTCTACTTTTACCCATATCTGTCAATAAAATATTATAACAATCTACATCAAACACCCTACGCTTGTTTACAATATTTTTTTGTTAATCACACTACTGTTTTTTTTTATTTATTTTTTTATTTAACAGTTTTTGTGCGCACTCATAATGCAAGGACAAGAAGAAGGAACAGAAAAAAGGTACAGAGGTTCTTAATTTAAATTCATTGAAAATTATTTTCTACTTTTTAATTTGGTTTTCTATTTAAGCATGTAAGCATTTAAGTTTAATCGCTAATCTCGAAAATTATTGCATTGTCATCGGTCCTTGGTAAGTGTGCTAAGTTTAAAATTAATCTGACGTTTTGAAGGGGCTGATAATCACGTTCATAGATTCCGGTAAATAGATTCATATAATATATACCACGCTAATAAAATCGCAGTCGCATCGTCGCTTGGCGCCTGTATGAGGGAGCGCTTCGACTCCGATTTGAAGCGCACAAATTAATTAAAAAAATATATAAGCTACATAATTACTTCAATAATCAACTGATCAGCTATCATATTTCACGATGTCCTCGCCCCTGAAAGATATACATACAAACAAAACAACGGTGTATCGTGTTTCATTACAGTATCTATTTGTTTTACCACGCGGTTGCTCCGGTTACATCATAACAATAATTGAATATACATGTTCATGGAGAGGTTTAGTTAAAAAATACATTAAAAAAAGATGTTACGCTAACAGTGGAACAACTGAGCGGTGAATGTTTTAGTGTTTTCACTAGATCTTTTAACAGGGAAAGCGTTTCAGATAGAGTACTGCTTAGTAATGCTAAATTGTAATTGTCACCTAGCTTTCTTCACAGTGAACTAAAATAAAAATCTGTGATTTGGTTCGAATTTAACGCATCTGCTTGAACGAATTCTTGTCTGAGTGACTGTAGTTTTTGGGGCAGGTCGAATTAGCATCTGCAGTAGTCTTCAGATTTTGTATAAACATAAATTGTTAGTATCAATAATGAAAATATAATACGCGAGACTATCGTTACTAACGTAAGTAAAGAAAAGATGGATGAATTTTGTGAGGAGTGATATGAAAGAAAAGGAACTCAGTGATAGCGTAGCGGTTGACAGAAAAGAATAAAAGAAGAAAACGTGTTGCGTCGACCCCAAGTAATAAGGACGGGAAGATGATGAAGAATATTTAGTATTGTATGAAAAAATATACTATTAATAATTTTTCAACACACTTGCTCATAAAGTGGCTCTAATTTCACCGCAATTAGGCACATAATGACACCTGTTATCAAACTGTGACTTTTTCATTACTATTATTCACAAGTGAGATAAAGAGCTTATTTTTTTTATTTATTGGTTGAGTTGCTTTGTTCTTAAAAAAGTTTTGATACAAAAAAGATCGTGCTCAATAGTACAAATGCAACACTTTTCATGCAACTTCGTATTTAAATAGATAATTCAACTTGTACGTGTTTATTAAATAAAACTTTCACTTAAATATAACTTTTGTTTTTGTCTGTAATAAAGAAAACTTGATACTCCCCATTTTGTACGTGGCTAAAACACTAGCCGTGAAAAGCCATAAAAAAGATAACTAATTATTTTTAGTCTATGGCCGATCGCCGTTGTTAGATGCGCGCGCATAGGAAAACTGATTATAAAAAAATCACAGCTCGTTTTTACTGTTGGAAATGATTTTTTAGTATTATTTTCTTCACAAGTGTGTTGAAAAACGTCGTATGATACACGTGTGTATTGATGATTACCGTCCTCGGCTCTCTTAAGACCCTCACCTAACGGCTCGGGTCTCAATGGCGCCTCAGCGGTAATCACCAACATTACACACTTGTACCATAATGTACTATAACTAGTGAACGAAACACAAGACTCTCTAACATGCCAAGTAATAGTTTAACATTCATTTGAATTTCGACCTAAATCCTTATCTAAATCGGTTTGCTTTTTAACCGATGGACGTCAAAATCACAAAAACGCATTACGTTTATCTTAATTGTACAAACATTCACCGACTTATCACTAACAAAGCAGGCGTTTACCGATAGATTAACAAAACACAACCATTTTCGAAAAAGGGGACAGCGTTTAAAATTCGAATGCTTCCGCAAAACTCTGTAAGTGGTAACTTTCACCGTCTTTTCAAGGACAAAAGCGTATTGTTTGCAGTTGTATTTACTGTACCGGAGGCAATTGACAACGCTTCTAGTTTTCACAACATGACACTATTTTGCCCACGTACAGCTTATTGGCTAATCAATTAGTTTAGCCATGAATCTGGTTCCGTTCTGTCTGCCTGTCTGTCATGGCGGTTTCCAAGTTCCGTCCTAAATTCGTTAATTGTGTGCTGTTTGTGTAACTGCGTTTCCGTCAGTTATTTCTGTGTGGTCAAACGTTGGAACAGAGGCCATGAATTGTCAGAGTTATTTGTGTTGATGTATGCTTAGTTCAATGATTCAGAGTTGATGTTGAATGCAAGCCTAAATCTTTTTTCAGTTTTGATAGATAAATGAAATTAATGACTCTTGAGTAAAGGTACTGAAAAATCTTGTAAAATACGAATTGTTATTCAAAATAATTTACACATGGTAATTACACACACACACATTATACACACACACATACACACATTGTTGCTGTGTTTTGTGTGTTACATTTACACTTTATTAACAAAAGTTCTCATCAAACAGATTCCTGATCCCGAACACAACTTATAAATTGATAAAAACACGCAATAAATCTTAATAAATTACACAGTAACGGCGGCAACATGGCCGCATATGGTCGCAGATGCCATTACGCGCAAATTGGCGCAAACGCTGGAACATTAACATTCTAGAGCATGCGCCAATCTAGAAACTGAACATCGCTCCTAAGAGGTTAGAAACTTTGTTAGTTAAGGTACCGGTTGATTGAAGCGCGCATTTCATGTCGAATCGAACGATTACAACTTTTTTAAAGTTTTCTCGAATGTATATTTTTAAATTCAAAGCGTTTTTTTCAATTATACCATTTACAGGCACTTTTAAATTGTCAAGAAGTCGGTCAGTCCGAAAAATGAATCTTATTGAAGTTATGCATACAGCCACAATCTGAAGTACCATTACACGGAGTGAATATGAATGCAGGTGTGAATGGGTACATAACTTTGATTAGGATTTGAACTGCGATACCACTTTATTGGTTTCAAACAAAGCATAGATTTTTTAAATAATTATTTGATATTAAATTGCTACTCATCATCATATCAGCCGAAAGACGTCCACTGCTGGACATAGGCCTCCCCCAAGCGTCGCTACATTGATCGGTCCCGTGCGTCTCTCATCTAGCAGATCCCCGCAACCTTCACTGCTATGCTACTAAAATGCCGCATTTTTTTATGTTCTTCAAAGATTTTTTCTATTCACCCCTGCGTTCCTATTCACCCCGTTCTTGCCATTAATTTGCACATAGACCAAATCGCACATGCCATTCATTTGCACATTTACCAATTATTACAGAAAACACAGGGCTTATAGTTTTTACGAATAGCTATGTTTTATCAATATTTGTAGTAGATTATACAAATAGAGCAATAAAATAGTTGTTGAATTATGATTGTGAAAACCCACCGACAAACATGATTCATGGACCAAAATAGAACACACTGCTGTTTACGACGTGTTTGCCTACATTTTTTGGAGTATAAATTGCTGGCAGTTATTGTAGGCATAGCTTCTTCTTATCCATGTTCTTTATTGGTAGTATCTGCAAATATTTATTAGTATTTAGATAAGATTTATAATGTTGTATTCGACAGCAACAAAAAAACATTAAAAACGGCTAATGTTGAAACACACTGAGCGCGTAAATGAATCGCAGCCTTAACATTTTCACTCGCTGACCGATAGCGGCGATTTCGCTTCTTCTCGGGAACGCCTTTAGAAAATGTGGAACTTTACAGAAGAAAACGGGAATGTGTGAAACGGTCGAAAGTCGGCTCTACTTCATGAAAGAAGGAAGGTAACTAATTATTATGTCTATTTTATTAGATACATTACATTTATTTTTGTTTTGTAATTCTAAAATGTACATATTTTTTGTTATTTATAACTTGTGCTGTGACTGCGGTTTAGACACGCAGCCTTGTGTATATAAGTACCTACCTAGATACAGTTAACTTTATTTACTAAAATTATTTTAAGGTTAATCTCTCGTTAAGAAAGTTTTTTTTCGAAAACCGTGTTTTTCTAACTTAACCTAACCACAGATAATATAGTATAGCATACAGATGCCTCAGCCCATACAAAAAACCGTGCCGACGTAAGTTCTAGCGTTTTTCGTCTGATTAAACTGATTATTTTTTGTACATGATCGCGTTCGGTGCCGTTCCACGGCGATAGATAGATAGTGTTAGCAACGACTTGCAAGTAAAAGAGTTGACTCGGTTCGTGATTTTTTTTTTCCTTTAAATATAGTGACGATTTGTTTTATAGTATTTTTTTGCACTTTTTTAGTTTCATTGCACCAACATGTGTTTTCTTGTCAGAAATTTTAAACCGCGCCATCTACGCGCCATCTATTGGCATCAATTTTAAATGATCCGTTCAATTAATCTTTGAAATGTGAATTAAACCAATATTCCATAATTGTGTGCTTAAGAGAGTTGATTAAACAAAAATATAACATATTTATGTTCATTTCCAGAAAATGTACACACCTTTTCAGGGCGGTAAAATGTTAATTTTACCGCCCTTATCCCATGCTACTTGGGATCGGCGCAACACGTTTTCCTCTTCCATACCGTCCTGTCCCCCGTCACGCTATCACTGACTCCCTTTTATTTCATATCACTCCTCACACAGTCCATCCATCTTTTCTTTGGCCGTCCCCTCCCTCTCCATCCATCCACATTTATATTCATAACTCTTTTAGTAACATGCGATTCATTCCTCCTCATCACATGACCATACCAGGACAAACGGTATCCTTTCAACTTTTCTGTCACTGGCGCCACTTTCAAACTTCCTCTAATATATTCATTTCTCACTTTATCGTGACCGTACCGTGACCTAACACTAAAATCGAGAATTCAAATAAAAGCATAGGAAATAATTTGCTTTCGTAAATTCAGTTCTAAAGTTATAAACAATCAAAGGTACCTACTATCACAAAAAAATAGGCAATCGCGTGCGAAAAATCTTTAAAAACTGAGTTAGTTATTAAAAATTTGTGTCGAATAAGTATTACAAAATGTAAATTCATAACAGCACATTCACCGACTGTTCGTATAAAAATGTCTGTGAAAAAATCAACTAAATATTCAATACTTTTGTTTGGCAACATCTAGATTATTTTTGACCGGGTTAAAATTTACTTAAAAAGATGTTCGAGAATATGAAGATAATTTTGCAACTGTTGTTTCAAGTTAGGTAACATGTTATAATAAAGGTTTCATTTGACTGATTATGGATATTAAATCTGTTTGACTAAGCTTGGTTTTATGCGAAAACTGCTAATTAAAACGTCATGCCATATGACTTTTCAAAGGGTTCAAATAAAGAGCTAATGAAAAAAAAAGGTTTTTGTATAGTGCTAGCAGTCAATAAAAGCAATGGCTAGAAACTTTTTCCTATCCATACAATGGCGTGTCGTAAGGCAATTCCAGGAATAGAATAAAAATGTAGGCACCTAATCGTTTTATTAAAATTATTCGTTAAAATCATATGGAAATCCTTAACAAGATTACCAAGCTATATCATCACCTTATTTAAAATATTTTCGACACTTTTTAGCGATCGCTTAGCACGTTCTATATTCAATTTCTTTATAGAGAATTTGAATAAAGATTCTACTAATCATAAACGGCTTCGATATTTTTATACAAAAAGGCCCCATAATTTACGCAAGGTGAAAAGAAAGATTTTATCTTTACGCGTTCGGCCGGGCATGGTTGTATTTTCTATATGTTATCCTAAATAAAAGCTCACATAACGTTGCCACACGCCGAGTTGTTGTTTTGTAGATGACTATGAAAGTCCTACTAACCTACTAGAGGGAACATAAACTCCAGTTACATTAAACTCTAGTTAACAATAAAACTAGTCTCTTAACTCTAGTTAACTTTAAAAATAAAAGCACATGTCAAAGTTTTTTCACACGAACGGGTGCGTCGACCTCACTGTAGTTTTACGTTTTCAACACTCACAAACTGTAATTTGCGTAATTAAACCATAATTTTGTTGCGAAAATTAATTGTACTGTAAATTAATTAGATGTGTAGTTTATTGTATTGCGTTTTGGAGAAGTTTGGAATGAAAGTATTTATGTAGTATATATAATACTAGCATACAGATGCCTCATACTATACAAAGAAACCGTGCCCACGTAACTAGCGTTTTTAATTTTTTGTCCATCAATCGCGTTCGGTTCCGTTCCACGGCGATACATAGATGGTGTTAGCAGCAACTTGCAAGTAAAAGGGTTTAATCTGATCGTGAATATTTTTTTTCTTTAAATACAGTGAAGGTTTGTTTTATAGTATTTTTTTGCACGTTTTTACTGTTTCTTTCATCAAGTGGAATGCCTCAGAAATTTAAAACCGCGCCATCTATTGGCATCAATTTTAAATGATCCGTTCAAATAATCTTTGAAATGTAAATACAATATTCCATAATTTTGTGCCTAGGAGAGTTGATTAAACAAGAACATATAATTTGTACGTTCAATTCCAGAAAATGTTATATACACACATTCAATAACAGGTCGGTGCATATCGCGCCATCTAGTGAGATTTATTTGCACCAAATTTTCTTTCTTAGCGCGGAGACCCCGTGGTATGGCTGACGTTATGTAAAGTTATTCTTTTTGTATTCAACTTGCTGGTCTATTCGGTAAACATATCACCGTGAAAGCTTAGCTAAATGTTCTTGAAGTGAGCTGTCAACCAAAACGACAGTTTACTTCACGCTCACTTCACCAGACTTTACCTATGCTTTCACGGTGAAATTTTAACAGAATTTACTGGCTGATGCCAGGGATTGATAGCTCTTCACACTGAATTCATTTAAGTTTTTTACGGAGAGATATTTACCTAATTCCACAGTCTACAGTTCGTACTTTTTTACTATTTTTCTCTATTACTCTATTATATGAGCAGTGGTGGCCTAGTGATTACGGCCCCGAGTTGTAGGGCGTGGGTTCGAACCCAGACTAGCTCATTACTTTGTGTAAATTATTTCATCACCACTGCTCTCAAAACGGTGAAAGAAAACATCGTGAGGAAACCGGCATGTCCTAGAACCATAATTCGAAGACATGTGACATCTACCAATCCGTACTGGGTTCGCGTGGTGGTTTATAGCCCACTCCCTCTCTATGAGAGGAGGCCTGTGTCCCACCAGTGGGAACATTAAAAGGCTGATGATGATAATGACTCTGTTTCTTGCCTCTGTATCGAATAAATGATTTTCTATTCTATTCAATAATTATTTTTAGCTATTATATTGTATACATAGAAATCTACATTGTCTTAAAGTAAATATTGAATAATATATTCTCAATGAAAGCACAACCATTTCGCTATAGAATGCATTTATAACGGTTGGTGATACTGACCTTTTAAACTTAGTTTAGCAAACTAGAGCTTTAAACACAGGTTTGAATGGTAGGTTATATTATTCTAACACGGTCACTGAACATTAAGGTTTTGACGTGTGTTAGTGCGGCACTATTTTACGGCAATTTACCTACATAAAGTTAAACTCTGGTTAGAAAAATCCGTTATTATTGCATTCGCCTTTAAAATTGCAATGTAACCATTTCAGGTTTGAAACTAAAACAAACTTATATGTTTTGTTCTAATTATAAGTAAACTTATATTATAGTCATCTTCCTGCCCTTGTCCCATATGTTACTTGGGGTTGGCGCAAAACGTTTTCTTCTTCCATTCCGTCCTGTCCCCCGTCACGCTATCCCTGACTTCCTTTTCTTTTATATCACTCCTCACACAGTCCATCCATCTTTTCTTTGACCTTCCACTCCCTCTGCATCCATCCATATTTATATTCATAACTCTTTTAGTAACATGCATGCATGCATGAAGATGTAAAATCGGTTGTGTGTTTGTCTGTGAATCTTTCTCTGTGTGTGGGTGTGTATTGTGAGCTCTGGAAGAACTGTGATTACGAAAGTTCTTTCACTGATAGTAAAGCTCGCTGCTCGCTATAAATATGCATTTTATTCCGAAAAAATGCACGGTCCTCGTGGTATCCTATCGGCCACGATGGCAAAGCCGCGGGAAAAATAAAGTTTATAATATTCATGGAAATATTTCAAAAGCTCTAACTATCCAGACACACATGCTTATTCATCTTTTAACAAAGCTATACTTAGTCGTATCGCACAGGACTAGGTTCATCGACTTGACGACATACAGTCAACCGCATGTCCAAAACAACATTTCGAGTTTCCAGCGATATTGTTTTATAGCAATAAGGGCGGTTTTCGTAGTTCAAATGTTACTGTGCCGTGTGGTTGACCGTACTCGAACAAAAACACGCATAAGCGTGACATTATGGCGGCCGCGCCTGAGTTTTTTTTGCGCACATGTGTTGACTTGTTCTGCCATGCCCAATTGCCCACGCGGCGATAACATTTTAAAGTTTCTTTTAACGAACAGGATTAATTTGGGTCATATAGCTGACGAAACTTTGCAGATGTTAGGTATCGATATGATCTACACACAAATTTACTTTGTAGGAAATAAAAGAGGAGTTTCTTCCAAAGAAAATCATATTAAAAGCCACAATTTCCTTAATAATGATGAACTGTAGACTAGCACGAAAGTAATTTGTTTACTTGCCAAGAACATAGAGGAAATGATTTTCGTGTTCGACTAGGTAAGTACACACATTAAACCGATACTTTAACATAATTATGGTGTATGGGGAAAGTGATTAAATAAAAGACAAGATAGAAATCTCGGCGAACTCCATGACACGGCGAGGTAACCTCTAATTTGTCTGTGCAACCCACTTTCGAGCCCGCTTTGTTTCCCGCGGAAAGTCATTTAACGTATGTCACTTTGACAGCTTATTGTTTTAAAAGCGTTGCAAAAACTCGCGCCATTGACAAGAATTTGAAATATTTTCTGCGTATTTACAACTTTTCACTGTGCTACATTTTCACATAAGATGTTTTTTTTTGTTTTGTGCTCAATATGGTCAAGGTGATCGGCATTCATTCGAAGATTGTCTGGTAGTAAACATTCGGTAGTAATTGATATAAAATTTTAATTAAAAGTGTAATGCTTCAAACAATGCATATTTACAGATACATTGTTTTATTTAGCCACTTTGTTATCATTAATTTCTAAGCTGCCAGTATCGGTAGAAAGTAAAACGTTTTTGATCACATCAAGAATATTTGATACATTTTCAGCCAGTCCGATATTCCGAGCGTAGGTTAGAGTTGTGAAACCTGAATAGTCAGTTGCAGGTTTGCAGCGTGTCTTGCGCAACGTGTGCACATAATCAAACACCGATAAATCAAAGCTGTTAGTTGTGACAGAGATATGATTGCTGTTATTATCCTCAGGAACCTTAACACTGTTATTTGTTGACAGAAGAATTAGCTTTAGTTTTTAAGTGCTATCGTGTTCGGTTTAATTATTGTGTTCAAGGTTTTAATAAAGTTTCGTAATAAGAACCAATGTTAAGAATTCAATTAATGTGAATGAAATGAATAGTCTGATATTTTGAATTTTACGGATTATTTATTTAGCATGATTCCGCCTCAATTATTTCTTTATCTTGGAATTCTTAATAAAACGGTATCCCCCCTTCGAAGACCTCATTCGCAAGTGACTAATGAATTCATTATCACATAAACAAAAGCACTGTCCTTTTCTTTATATCAATGTGTTACAATGTTTGCAGTTCATAAAATTTTCCGAATATTTCTCACGAACACAAAGAGGTAACGGTCTCCGGTGTTAATTGACATCAATATTTGTGAACTGGGTTGCGCCAGATTGTCCGACAATTGCTTGATGATGTTGACCTGTCACCGGCTGGTCATTAGTCGCATTCTTGGTCATTAGTAAAGTTTTCTCGGTAAAACAAAAGCTGTTGCTGCTTTTTAAGGTTCCGTACTCGAAGGGTCCAAACGGAGCCCTATTGCTGTCTCTCACGTTTCTGTCTGTCAGTCTGTCTGTCTGTCCATCTTATGTCACACGGGTTTTACAGCCAAACGGTTGCTACAGGCTTCAAATGTTCACAGTATAACCATCTTATTGACCCAAAGCCATACAAATGGTCAAATAATAACTTTTACACCCGGCCTGGAAAAAAAATGCCCTTCCCCATTGAATGGGGTATCGTTGTTTAGAGCACGTTGAGTAGATAAATACTTCTTTCTTTGAGAGAGAAAGAAGGTAAATGCTGTTTTTTTTTAATATAAACAAAGGAAAGAGAAGCCACCACGCTTTTTTTTAAATTTTGGTCCGATTTTTTTTTTTAACTTCCCATCTATGTATGAACTTCAAATTTGGTGATAATGATTCTTATTACGTATATTTTACTAACAAATGCCAATATATTAATAAATCTGATTTTTCTTTGAAATGCCCTCATTTTTAATTTTTTTTGGTGGCTATCATCCATGCAAGGGATTCCTGAAGAAGAAAGCCACCTTTAAGATAGGCCGACCAGAAATAAGCGACGAGATGACTTGGAGGCGTACTCAAGGGCTAGTTCAAGTCGAGCAAGAAAAAGCCCAGCAATAAAAGGCCCAGCATTGGGAAAATAAAAGCTAGATAAAAAAAACATCCTGTTGCCAGATTGCACAGTCATTGCGCACTTGTGCATAGCGCACTAATGTAAAGCTCGCTAAGTGAACTTTGCGCTATCCTTGACCTCGCTCGGGGTCACGCATACTCTGCGCTGGCGCATACTTTCTTCTTCATCGAGCAGCTTACTGCACTTATTGAAGGTTAATATGACGTAATCAATGCAGTCAAGGTACATGATACAGGTTTTTGAGATGTATTTTTAAATATATTTTTATGTATGATATAATACTCGTACGAAATTATTAAAAACTGTACAGATGTTCATCAAATTCTGAGTTTATACATAAATTCTCTAGAAAAAGCAGTTTGTATTCTTTAAAATTTTCCAATTTTACGGGCAATTTTTTTTTTTATTATTCTGTTTCTTTCCCTTAAAACCTTATTCAGATTGTAACGAACATTATAAAGTAAATAGCTAAATCAGTACACCCCTTCTAAAGAAAGATACACTTACCAACGATCAGCATTAAATTCTTCTTCTTCTTCAATGAATGTTAAGACGATTGTTCAGAAAGAATGAAGCAGCCTTTTTCAGCTTCAGTGATTGCTAAACATTTAGTACGTAGTTCGTCGTCATAAATGCAATTTGCTTTAAACCATTTTATCAAGGACTTCAAAATAACTAATAGCTTTATCATGCCAAACCCATGCATAATTTGATAAATCGTGTAGCCGCCAGGCATACGGACCTATTCCGACGACCATGACCAATCAGAAGTGATCGTAAACTCATTTAGGTTTCCGTTGATCTTATCTCACGTCTTCCGTATAAAACATGATACGTCTTAGAAACTATAGTATTTTCTAAAGCTATATTATACGTTTTATAAGAGTAGAGGAAGACCATAGAAATTTTGATGAAATTTTGAACTGTTACAAAGTTGATATGTCAAGAAAGGGGTTGACTATAATACTGAGATGATAGAAGAATGATATAAGTATGGAAGAAGAAAATAACTAAACTAGTGTTTTATAAGAGTAGAGCAAGACCGTAGAAATGATAGATGAACTGTTTCTAAGATGGTGTGTCTAGAAAGATGAGATGACAGAAGAATGATATAAGTGTGGAAAAAGACAATAAGTAAAGTAATGTTTTATAAGAGTAGAGGAAGACCATAGAAATATAGATGAGCTGTTGCAAAGATGATATGTCTAGAAAGGGGTTGACTACTGAGATGACAGAATAATGATAGAAGTATGGAAGAAGACAATAAGAAAAGTAATGTTTTATAAGAGTAGAGGAAGACTATAGAAATGATAGTTGAACTGTTACAAATATGATATGTCTAGAAAGGGGTTGACTACTGAGATGAAAGAAGAATGATAGAAGTATGGAAGAAGACAATAAGTAATGTAACGTTTTATAAGAGTAGAGGAAGACCATAAAAAATATAGATGAACTGTTACAAAGATGATATGTCTAGAAAAGGGTTGACTATTGAGATGGCAGAAGAATGATAGAAGTATGGAACAAGATATAAGACCGACCCAAAATAAATTGGAACAAGTAAAAGAGAACCGTAACTTACTTCCGAAGCCCCAACCAACCAATAGTGCATTGTAAAAACGCTTCATTGAACCACTGTAACGAGTTACACTGGTAGAACCATTTTCTAAGTCAAGACTTGTCGCAATAATTGTAATGTCTTTATGAATAATACGGCTCTTGCTTGAGCTCGTCGTGCCCAGGTGTCTTAACTCCGTCAGCCTGACGTGTTTCGAATTGAAGATTGAGATTTGCATTGACAGGTTACTGGTCCACCGTTTCACAATCAGCAAATACTTGGTTCTTGTTCAACGATTTGCATAAAACGGGTTGTCACTTGACTTGAAGTTTTTAGTGCACCTGTGTTGCAAGATAAGTTGGAAGCATGTCACGCTGAAATGTGGCTTTTTGTTTTTAGTTAAAACTGCATTTTAAGACTACCTATTGTTTCGTTAAAGTACAGATAATATAATGGTTAAAGTGATTGGGGTTGAGTTCTACTGACAAATCGTGGTTGAATTTGAGTAAGTATTTTCCGCTTTAGAGTCTTGTCCATCCAGATTATCATGTCAAAGCTATCCAATAGTTTCTGAATCGCGAAATTTAAGTTTTCAAACTTTAATGCTATAGTTTAACAAGTTATGATGCCAAAGCTTGACAAGCTCCCAACTTCGAATTCTCAATTTGGAAAACGGGAGAATGTGTAGGTAGTGTCAAAGTGTCTAATCTACGCTTTCAATGCTAAATGCTAAAGTTATTAAGCCAAAATAGAATTTGACTAATTCTCATCATCGAATTCTCAACTCAGAAACCAGTCGAATGTGTAGGTAGTAAGTATGCATTGTGTTTGAATCTACAACAGATCCTTAACAATACGTAAGCTAGCGAGCAAGCCCAAAGCTCTGGCATTTGTCTCACCTTCACTTTTGAACTATAGCGTACTGTATCCATCACGACTTGTGTTTCGCAACCTCCGTCACGACTGGTCCTTTGTGAGTGAGTTACGGGCTTAGCAAGAGGTAATACATAAACTTATATTCGTTTGAATATTCATGTTTGTGCTGTGTGCTCGCTTTTTCACTGTCTTTGGCTTTAAGCGAGAAAATATCTGTTAGTATCTTTTTGTCAGAATTGAGGTCTTCAATAACCATTGTTGTTAATTTTTTTGTTAAATTTGTGTATGGTCTTGAAACCATTTTCTTTTCTTTGCATAAATTGTAATGTTATCCTTTCGAATAGCGCTCTAGATGAAAAATGTCAGTAGAAATAGAAAATTTCTTATCTTTCTTCTTTTTCGTATGAGGATGTGGCCACCTCTGGTGTCAGAGTTAATTAAGCCGCCCCTGGGAAGCCGATATGCCTCTTACCTGGCTATTTCAGACTTACATTAACTGTATAAGTCCAGGTTTTCTCACGATGTTTGCCTTCACCGTTGCTTGTGATGTCCAAGATAACTAGAAAGTACATATGAATTTGAAAAAGTCTTTGACTCTCGTCCCGGATTTGAACCCACGACCTCCTCAAGCACGAGAGGCAAGGTCTTAGCCATTGGGCCACCACGACATTAACCAAAACAAGTAATTTCGTATTACTTGACCATGACTATAATTTTCAGAAGTGAAGTTTTCTCTTTGTCTATTATTCACTGTTAGATATAACAAATTGTTCCTATCCTCAAAAACACTCTGCTCCAAGTTCTTATTCATCAACAGTATCATTGATCTAGCTTAGGTTCTTAACTGATGTGGTCTTCAATGACTCTTCTAATTCCCTCATACACATAGCTAATGACAAAAAAAACATCGTCTTTATGTACACACGAATCTCAGGCACAAAGCCTCCTGTTGCTCCTTTTTTGCAAAGAATTGACGTGCATTAACATTGCAAGTCACTGCAAGGACTGGCAACCTTTTGCAGAACAGAGTAGACAATATTTTGTTCTGCAAAAGGTCGGTAGACGCAAGTTATGTCGGGTCGTAGTACGCAGATATTTCAGAATAAAATTCTGTATTCAGAAGGTTGAGTCATTACAACGGCAACGTAAAGATCTACTGTGGTTTGCGGTAAATGTATCCAGACTTTTGTTTTGCTTTCAAATCTAAATGCTGAATTAATTAGAGGACCTCCGGTGGCGAGTAGGTCAGAAAATTTTGTTACCATCGCTGGTAGACCTTAGATGAGACTGACATAAGAACACAGGGATTGGCACATGATGAGAGAAGCCTATGCTCAGTGATGAATAAACTTCTTTGAAAAAATGTCTAGCGATAAAGATCTGGCATAAAAAATTAAAGGCTGGAATGAATATACCATGATAGACAGACTGCTGTAAACCTTCTGCACCTGCAAACCGGCAGGCAGAGTCGCATGCATAATGTATGTCGCGTGGATCGCGATTGATATGCGGCGCGGACGCACGACCGCATTTGCAAGAACTCTTTGTTCTCGATGCCGAGAACGATGCTAAAAGCACCGCGATATCACGTTTGGTAACGACTGTTTTTGAATTTGGAATTTGGCTGTTCTGCAAAAAGTATTACATCAGTAGGTATTGACAGCAGTTAGCCATTCAAATTACCAGTATAATATGATGCTCTGTGCATTCAAAGCGGATGCTAAAAACATCAGCAGTATAGTAACGGCTGTTTTGTTGTATTTATGCCCGGCAACTACTTACTAATCCATTTTTTCAAGCACTGCCTGGCATCCGTTAAAGATAAAACTTGGTGTTATTATGTAACTTTGGAAACATTGAAATAATATGGTACTATGGAGCTGGTCCCATGATGGAGCCGGAAGGTGGCCATAGCTTCTTCTCAACCGGACAAGATATCACCATCGTGTTTGGGCTCATTATATTGTATTGACTGGTATTGACAAATGATATTACATTTCGTGCTTTTAACAGGTTCACTATCCATATAGCAAAAAAAATAATTGTCAAAACAATAACAAATACCATATATACGTCATGGGACGGTGAACCTATTTAAATGTTTTTTACTTCAAATTTTTTTTGAATTAGGAATTTGGAATATGGCAGTTTGCAAAAAGTGTTACAATATCATTATCATGTATGGATACGTTACAGTTTAAAGCTGGATCTTAGCCCATACTAAATATTAGCAATAACGACTGTCGAAAGTCTACAATGTTAGTGATTGGCGTGATATTTCGTAATCCCATACATTTCATCACTGACAGAATGTCATATTGTCAAGGCACTCTTTCCATCTCAGTTCTATCTTCGATAGATATATTATGTATAGCTGCCAGTTCTTGGGCTTATAATTTATGGATTTTTATTTGAAATGAATTTATGGATTGGTTTTTTATTTTTACTCTTTAGTGTTTTAAATTGTACGAAACGTTTAATAATTTAATAATAAAAAAAATAATGAGTTCGTGACAGGCTTTAGTAGAAAAAACCGGCCATGTGCGAGTCGGACTCGCGCACGTAGGGTTCCGTACATTATCGCAAAAAAACACGTTTTTTGTATGGGAGCCCCCCTTAAATATTAATTTTATTCAGTTTTTAGTATTTGTTGTTATAGCGGCAACAGACATACATCATCTGTGAAAATTTCAACTGTCTAGCTATCACGGTTCGTGAGATACAGCCTGGTGACAGACAGACAGACAGACAGACGGACCGCGGAGTCTCAGTAATAGGGTCCCGTTTTTACCCTTTGGGTACGGAACCCTAAAAACCACGTAGGTACAAGCTTTAATCTAATGCTTGACATTTTAAATCAAGTTGTTTTTAAAGAGCATTCTTTTGATTTTGTAGGTACCTACTGTGAGCTATTAATTGTTTTGATGGCTGGCTTCATTTTGTATCCATACTAGGAGGATATAGTCTACTATTTATGCGAAGAAACTGTATCCTAATATACAGGATCTTCCTAGTTTAGGAGTCCAGGAATCAAATTTTGTATTGATTGTATTTTTTTTTATTGTTAAGAAATTATGTTCACCATTTTATTAAGCTTATAAGTGTGTTGTTAGTTCTTTTACCAAAATGCTTAAAATACATGAGGCACAGTTCTTTTTTCGTAATCAGAATTCCACCACCACGTTTTGAGGCCCCTTTATCATAAAGTAAGTAAAGATTTAATATTAAACAATGCTGGAAAAAAAAGAACAAGGTCTTGGACTCTGCAACGATTACTATGCGCAAACACTGAATGATAAGATTCCATGTTGATAATAGTTCTGTCTGTTGATTAAACAAATGTGTAGAGGAATTTCAAAAACGGAGGAATTTTCCAAACATTGCGACGTTGGTCATGTTTACCTGGCTGTTAAGCTGTGGTAATCCCAGGTTTTAAAATAAGCCGCGTCGTTGGTTTTCGTGAGTTGTGAAAGCCACAACAGATAGTTATTTGTGATCCATATCAAATTGTAGAACATGGAGTGTTGTGTTATCCTTTTATAGTGCGCGGCACGTAAGTTGAACAAAAATGTACTAACGTTTTATTGAAATTAAACGATTATATACAGTGTGGGGACGACGATACGACAATAATTTCAACTTCATATTCGAGTATCAGTCTGCATTTAAAAATATATACAATAGTTTTGTCAATATAGATAATTTGACTATCTAAGCATAGTGATTAAATTTTTTATTCAAGATTTATTCGATGGTTTCGAACTACTCGTATGCACTAGTATTGCCAGTATTGTCGTATCGTATTCCCCACACTGTATAGTATTCAGCATCCGGTTAAACTGGTTTTTTATAAATTATAGACCAGCTATAGACTTGACTCCAAACTTAATGGCGGCTGTGAAGAGCGTTTTCTGTGTGCATTACTCTACCACTCATTCCCAATGATACATTAATTTACTACTGCGCAGTGACTCGCCTCGTGGTCCGAGTCGTCGTTAAATTTTGAATAGAACTGTATTAAACATCAACCCAAAGGTAATCATACCGACACTGTGCTTTCAATTGGAAAACAACCCAATTTTGCAGAACAGTTACATATACAGTTACAGCATATTTAAAGAAGTTCGTAGTTGAGAAACAAAGGAACTGCGTAAATTGCCAATACCGCTGTTCCGTTGTTGAAGATTCATGTCAGTAGGAAACAGGCTGTTTGAGATATTTAGAAGATCTTTATCGTAGCTAACATCGTTACTATGTTATGTAAACGTAACGTTGTTGCAAAACTAACCAATTAAAATTACTTAAACAACTCTATAAAGGCTATCGCAGACAGGCGCGTCGCGGAAAATCGACAAAGATGTGACAGCCATTTATCATAGAAATAAATTGTTGAAATAATTATGTTATTATAGAATACCTCTATAGTAGATTTTTTTAATGAGAAGCAGTCATCGGAAAAAGGTGGTTTTCTTTAATTTGTCGGAGTGATTTCAGTGGAATAGATTTTATAATTCAGACTTTAGTGTATGAAGGAGTCAGCTGTGGAGCAGTTCAGCTGTGGCGTAGTTTTGCAAAACTTTGCGAGGTTAGAGAACATTGAGTCGTTAGATAAAGATTATAAGAACATTACTGATATATCTCATCAAATAGTTTGTCTTAATTCAGTTATAAACGCATAGGAACAGATACTGCTATTTTGAATAAGAAGTATATAATATATAATCCAACCTCATTCATGTCAATACTTTTAGTCCACAATATAAGCAATTACACAATACCACTTAAACATAACACAATAAGTTACAAAATGTCTAGCAAACCGAACATCACTCATTGCTAGTCAATAATACAAACAAACCCAAAGACACAGATGACGCTACCGTACGAAACAGAGATTAACAATCCTTTACGTAGCTTTACAATTTAATAGTTATTTATCTTCTTACATATAGGTACTTTATCGGTGTATCTGAATACACTATACAGTCCATAATTATCTATGACAGAGTCGTTAAAGACATACAGCTCCTTATTAATAAAAACGTTTAACTATAATGTGATTAATTTAAGCAGATTCTTAATTCTTCAGAACTTCAGAAGATAATACCCTAGTATATCACTATAGACTCACATATATCACTATAGTATTTCGCATCAGCAGGCTTGAGTCTAGATCTATACACGGTGATGACATTTGGTTCATCTCCTACCACTTACATTTAACCTGCCTATATTATAAATATTTCTGTCAGCCCTTACAAAGAATACACGAGTGACATTACCTACCTATTTGATTACGGGTTTCCTTGTCTCATTAGCACATGTCTACGATCCCTTTGTCTGCTAATCTATTTGCTTTAACAAGTTTACATTTGCACTTATTATTGTAAGGTCAACGAGTTCCATAGTATATGCCATGCGGAACTGTCATGCCGCCATGACAGTTATTGCAGGTCATCACGTCGTTTGTTCGAGCGTTAGTTGTAGGAAATACGCTAATTAGGTGTCGTTTGCTTTCACTATCGATGGCTGGTCATTTGGTTCTAGTATTGCCTTGAGAGTTTCGGTACTTAGAATGTGTAGTTTCATTTTAAATTTTGGTTTCAACTTAGCTTTGGTTATGGCTTAAAAATGACTATTGATATACGGATTACTGAATCATGCATTTGAATTTGCAGTTGTGTTTTTATTAAACTCTACTGTATCCTGAAAACCTGTTAAACTTAGGAACTAGAAACCGGTCCTTTGTCTAAGAAGGGTTATGGATATGTCAAGTAGTTAACAAGCACAATTGAATATCAATATTAATTATTTTTTCTTAAGTATTGCCAGCTTAGTCATAATTTTGTTTATAGATTTAATCATGAGAAGATTTTGATGAATTCTCATAATTCATCAAGTTCAATCTTCTTCTATCTTGTAAGAAGTAAGTATCGACTGAATATTACTGGCTCCAAATATTTCGTCGAAATTATTTTAATTTGATGAGACAGCAAAAATTTTGATAAACATTATGATCAGAAGGAGAAAGCTCTTGTCATCGTTATGATTTCAATCATCGTCATCACTTACACTTTCTTTCATCATGTCATCGTTGCTGATTCCTTTTGATACTCGGGTCGTGGGTTTGATTGCTAAATCAAGCAATCGAGGAATGTTGATGGCCTTACCTCCTTTTCCTTTACCAGATTTGCTCGCCCTTGTACAATTTATCTTTCTGAGATATCTACGATATAAAAACCTACCCAATAAATTTATTATACAACATACAAAACTTTTATCTTGTTAAAATTCTAGGTGAAATAAAATAGCATAAGTTACTATCGATATCTGTATTGGCTGTCTACGTTTATTTCTTTTACAGCGTCCAGGGTCACAAATACCACGATCTAATTGTAATTGCTTTGATAGCCTGCAGGGCTGACACCTACACTTCTTTACTACGAAGTTCCATTTTGATATTATTTCAGAGAATTCTCTGATCTATATTATTTGTTAGATGGTCTGCAGGGTTAAGAACATCGACTACATTGCCTCTACCATCTAGGGTTATCATATCACTTCTACATTATTTCTTTGAATTGTATGTTGTATCTATCTACTACATCCTACACTTTATGACACCTATATTTGTATCTTCTTCATTATTGGTTTACTTTGTTTTAGGGCTGCTAACTATAGTTACACTTTTACTTTACGACCGCCTGCATCATCATCATCCTTCTGCCTACTGGAACACTGGTCGTTTGATTTATCATATTGAAGATGGGGGGCCATCTTCTACTAGTACTGCTGCGAAATATCCTGCCATCATACAAATTAATTTTAAATCGATACAAAAAGTATTCTTTTGCAATAGTCACCAATTGTATGGCCATACTAGCTGCCTCCCGCGGCTCCACCCTCGTGTTATTACTCTTAGTACTTCTCCCAATATCTTTATAAATTATAGCCTATGTGTTATTTTGATTTATAAGCTATATTTCTATAAAGTTGCATCAAAATCCACCCAGTAGTTTTTGCGTGAAAGAGTAACAAACATCCACCCATGCATTCTCACAAACTTTCACGTTTATTTAATAGTAGTAGGATAATTTTTCAAACAGACTTTTCATCGTTTTCTCTTTCTCTCCTATTATAGCCATAGTTATAGTAATCACCTATATAACCATCATCATTGTCACCTCCCTGACCTTTTACTTATATCTTTAAGATCGGCGCATGTCACTTAGCCGTTGTTTTAGTTATCAACTCTCTCTACAATATCTGTTTGTATCGTCTCCAGGGCCGGCACCATGTTGCAGCAGATCCTGCGTGACATGTGGGTGGACCCCGAGATCCTAGCCGAGCTCGACGAGACGCAGAAACAGACGCTCTTCTGCAAGATGAGGGAGGAACAGGTAAGGAATAAAGAAGCAAGTGTTAACAAACCGACGCTTTATCAAACTGATAAGTACAAAGTAATCATCAGACGTATGTAAAACATATCTGCTGTTAGAAAGCCTGATAAAGTCAAGGATGCTGACGACAATGAGCGAATTGCTGAAGATGAAATCAACAACGTGGAGATAGTTAATTAGCACATAAAAAAACTTTCGCTTATATCGTATCGGCGTTTTCGAAATAAGAAGAGGGTAATCTAATGGGATTGATAAATAAGCTTTCCAATATCAAGCAGGTTAGGCTTGAGTTATAATAACGTGCAAAGCCAGAAGGAAGATGACTGAAGTTTCACGTGATTTAATTAAGCTTTATTGCAATATTATGTCTAAGTACCAAGCCAAGCTGAGTTCCATTTTATCTAGCTAGTTCAAAACGAGATTATTTAATGACAAAGCCTTCCCAACTAGGGAGGCTCAACCTACGCAATATAAGACTCAAGCATATCAGTGCCTTTTATAAGAAATACCAAATCAACAAATCAGAATTTCCCCATCTACGTTTTTGTTATCAAAACAGTTTCTACCTAGAACTTACTTAGTAACTCGTAGGTGGCTGGCTACCTTATCTCTATTAATGCTCATGCAGTCATTCGACACGCCTTCGCTTCCACGAGTTTACGAGTTTCTGCGTCGCCACGATACACTGTGACAACGAATGCAAATTGATATTCCTGTAAACGTTGCATCAGTTGCTAGTAACTTTAATTAAGGAGGTTTATGGAAATGTATATGGTTTTTATTTAGGAGTGGTCTAAAGCTACATTAATTTAAAATCAATGTTTGTTTTTTGTTGTTTTGATGTCATTTGTGTAGCTATATATACCTTAGCTGTCCATTAACATAAAGCAATGTTTTTGAGGAGATCACACTAATCTGATAGACAGAAATAGGGTGTAATATTTACTTTGTTATATTGTTTACTAAGTAGTTAGTCTAGTATCAAATAAACCCAATTTAGCTCCTTGAAATGTTCCTATATACCTACCTCTTAGAATAAATAGAGCTCAAGGCCTCACAATTAGATATGCAATAATGGCGTGAAGTCTTGTAGGATATCGTGAATAGGCACCGTCACGTCTGGAGGTAGTTCCGTGTTCTTGTTCACTCTAACCATAGATTATATAAATTAGACTCTGTTGGGTGTTAACTTTTATCTCGTAACGATACGTAACGTGTTCTATTCCGAGCGGAACGGGGAAGGAACGGCACAATAAGTTTTAAAAATATCGTTTCATACAAAATGTATTCCAAAGCCCACGACAGGGAGCTTGTAAGGGACGGAACCGCTTTTTTTAATGAATGGCCTCTCGCAGTTTATCCGAGGGTTGGCTACTGTTTAACTGGAGGTACTGTTTTCCTGTGGAGATTAAACTAGAGCCTACGGCGGCGGCACATATCATAGAAATAACAGTGTTGTTTCTATGATCTGTGGGCGGCGGTGCCGTGGCGTCACTTGGCATTTTGTATGAAGCGAACATATCATTCCGTTTCATCCAGAAAAAAGAAAAACGTTATGCATGAACTTGTTCTACTCAGAACATTAATATCCCTTGTTGTGGTAAAGTGATAAGCAGCAAGTATAGTAACTGGGTTGGCTGTCCAGAGAGCGCAGTACGAATTTTTAAGTTTCGCCACTTAACATAACACCACGACATTATGCCCTGAAGAGTTAAGCAGATATGTCCCTTGAGGTCTGGTACTAATTTCGCCAGATATGGTTAAGTCCCATGTATTAAATCGAACCCAGGGCCTCATGGTCAGTAGTAACATTTGAAAGAAAGAAAAACACTATTCATTAGACCAAAATGGGAGTGCGCCACTATAACACCAATTTGTTAGTTGTTCTGGAGTTCAACTTTACGTGAGCCCGAAACTGCCTCGTCATCACGGATATAGACAATTATACTATTATAAGTGGTGCAATAAATAGGGCGATTGTTTTTGTGGCATTTCTTTTAGAACTTATTATAATGATTAGGATTTGATTAGGTACATTAGACAAGAAGGTTATTTCAATAATAGTATTTGGTTGCATCGAGCGCAAAGTGAGTTATTATTTGCACGAGTTTGGTGCCCAAGCGCATGTAAGAGCACTAAATTAGCACGAGTGCAATAATATCCCACTTTAGCGAGGTGCGTAATCTACTTTTCTTTCAACTACCAATCTACCTACCGTGATAAAATATAACTACTCAAGTTAATTAAAAATATTTATCCCGCAACTTTTGAGGCAAAAGGTTATGAACAATTTAATTTGCAGCTGTAGCAGCAGCTTTCTGAAGTTGAATTCATATCGCGTTGTTATTTTTAGAATAGAATAGAATAGAATAGAATATTTATTTGCGTAAAACATGGTATACAAGGGTGTTATGTACAAATTGAGGCACAAGCATGTTTAGCTAGGATAAAACATAGCATGCAAAATTTTAAAAAACAAGTTAAGCAACAACAACCGTTTTTTTTTTTTTTTTAAAACATCAATATTTTTTATCTATAAATTCTTTTAAACTATAAAAACTACACTCGACTAACCACTTATGAAATTTTACTGTAAATAATTTTGTGTTTAAAGCTTTGAAATGCCTTGGTATTTTATTATAAATGTTCACACACATTGCCAAGCAGTTACTATTGTATTTAGACAGTCTAGGCGAATCATTTAACACTAGTTTATATGGATCTCGTCGATTCCGAGGATTTACATCATTTGCAGTCTTAAATAGTTGCTTATTTTTCATAACAAAAACACATATTTCGTAAATGTAAAGCGACGGTAACGGTAACAAACCAAGTTTTTTAAATATGGGTCGACATGAGTCGTCGGGCTTAAGTCCACAAATTGCTCTCATGCACTTTTTTTGAGCGATGAATGCTCTTTGGAAGTCAGTGCTGTTACCCCACATTATTAGTCCATAACGTAACAACGATTCGACGTATGCGTGGTATGACATTACAGCAGTTTTTATATTAGTTATATTTTTTACTTTTTTTAATGCATAAACAAATTTATTAATTTTAGTGCTAACATTGTCTATGTGCTCTTTCCAGTTTATGTCTTTATCTATTATTACACCTAAAAATCTGGTACGCGTTACTTCATTGATTTTATTAATATTGAGTTTAATGTCATTTTTGGAATTATTTGATCGATTAAATTGGATGTAAATGGATTTATCTAAATTTATCATCAAATGGTTAATGTCAAGCCAATGCAATAATTTGTCAATTGTATTATTAATGTCAAGTTCATGTTCTAAAATGGTATTTAGTTTTTTATTAGATGTCACTATAATAGAAATATCGTCAGCAAATAATACGCATTTATGGTTAGTTATTTTTATGATGTCATTTATATAAATGAGGAATAATATTGGGCCTAGCACACTTCCCTGTGGAACGCCATATTTATTATGTTTATATTTCGATAAATAGGATATTATTACATTATTTTCATTTTTTTTATTGATAATAACACATTGTTTTCTATTGCTTAAATAGGACGACAGCCACTGAAGTGCCGGTCCTCTAATACCAACAGCTTCCAATTTTTGTAGCAATATGTCATGAGACACCAGATCGAAAGCTTTCGATAGATCAAAAAATAGGCCTGTAGTTATAAAATTATTATTTATATTTGAAAGTATAGCTTGCATAAGGGAAAAAATAGCTAACGATGTGGACTTGTTCTTTTGGAATCCAAACTGCTGGTCACTTATAATATGAAATTTATTGCAAAAGTCAGTTAACCTTTTTAGCATACATTTTTCAAAAATTTTAGACAATATGGGTATAAGAGTTATAGGTCGGTAATTGTTGATGTCACATTTATCTCCCTTCTTGAATAAGGGCTTTATTAAAGATAGCTTTAATTTTTCAGGAAAGGTGCCTTGTGAAAATGACATGTTTATTAAATGCGTCAGAATACCAGTCAGTTCGTTGCAACAGGCTTTGACGATTTTTGTATTGATCTCATCATAGCCCTCCGACCTAGTGTTGGACAGAGACATTATTTCCTGTCTTACCTCGTTAGCTTCCATTGGTCCAAGAAACATAGAGTTAACACTCGTACTTTTGCAGCGGTTTTGATTTGTGCTTCTTTCCCCTTGCACATGCGTTAAATTAACATAATTGTTATTAAATATAGTAGCCATTTGTACAGGGTCTGTAGTTATTGTTTCATTGAATTTAATACTTTCTATGTTGTCTTTGTGAGTGTTACTGTTTATTTCGGTTTTAATGACATTCCATGTGGCTTTACACTTGTTATCATGATTATGAATATATTTTATATTTGCACTCTTTTTTGAATTATAAATGCATTTATTTAGTAGACTGGAGTAGTTTTTATATTTAGTTTTATTAATTAAATTTTTATTTTTATAATATCTGTAACGTAGCATCCGTTTAGTTTTACAACTTTGTCTCAAACCTTTGCTTATCCACTTTTGTTTGTTTTCCTTATTACTATTGATTTTAACTCTTACTTTAGGAAAACAGAGACCATACAACAGACACAATAGCTCATGAAAATCATTGAATGCACAGTTAGTGTCAGTTTTGAAATATATATCGGACCAAGAAAGATTTTCCAGACATTCTTTAAATTTTCGAATGTTGTCGACGTTATAGTCTCTTTTATAAATATAGTATATTGTTGATTTCTGTGGTTTCTTTTTGATTGGAAAGCTTAACATTTGTGCTGTGTCGTGATCAGACAGATACAGGGGCAGTACAGTGGCAGTCGCGTTGGCAATGTTGCTTAAAATATGGTCAATACAAGTCAATTTGCGAGTGGGTACATTGATGTGGATTTTTAAATTATGATTGTTAGATAAATCTTGTAATCCATTTGTGATGTTACCTTTTTTAAGAGTATTTATGTTGAAATCACCGGCCACAACTATATTTATTTTGGACTTGTATTTATTTGACAAATCATGCAAAAGATTGTGTAATTTTGTCAAAAACAGATTAGGATCAGATTGTGGTGTTCTATAAACACATATTACTATTAATTTATTAATTATAATTTCTATGCCACAAACCTCAAAGGTGTTTTGAGTTGCATAGTTTTTCACAAATGACAGCTCTTTATAAAGTAAACCCATTTTAACTAATATGCATGTGCCACCTCTTTGCTTCTCTCTACAGTAGTTGGTAGCCAACTGATAGTTGCAGATTTTCACATAATTTTCATAACCTTTTTTTACAAAGGTTTCCGATAGACATATAACATCTGGATCATTATTCGCTTCTTTTAACTCCTGAATTGTAATTTCTAGTAGTTCTTGTTTAGATAATAAACTCGCTATATTTTGATGGAGTATTCTAAACTGGTGTGTTTTATTAGTTTGAGGTACGAAAAAAAGAGTCACGCTTGTTTAACACAGGAAAGTAATAAGGTATAGTCCCTATTTGACCTTTTGAGTTGTGTTGCAGAGAGGAACTATGTTCGTAGGGCTTTGTACACTCAACACGACCAAAGTAGTAAGGGATTGTCCCTTTTTTGGGTTTATCAGTAGGCACGTTTAATTTGGAACTTGATTTGTTACTCGCTATTATTTTTCGTATTTCGCTCGGATTTAAATACTTATCACTATAATCGCAACAATCTATAAGATAATTTATCGACTTACAAATACTGGATAGATCCGTGGATGTTTGATTTACGAAGTGACAATTTTTATAACTATTACAAACATTTTTTATAGAGTAGTTTAACTTACGTACATTGAGGTGCATGTTATTGACGACATTTAACACAATAATAGTGTTATTTATAAATGTATTTAAAACAATTTGCAATTGAGACAACAAAAGGTTAGGGTTGTTGTCATTTTCACCTATGCATATTACAAGTTTGTCTTCAGTGGTCAATTTAGTATTTCTGCAGTTTGCTATAATTTCGTTGCTAGGCGCATTTGGCTTTGTTTCAGCAACGAGCCTGTATTTTTCATACTGCGTATTAGTCCTTGAGTGTGAGATGGCTGCTGCTAATCCGACGCAACGCTGAGTACCGAAGATAAATATCTTCCTTTCTGGGATATTATTCCCGTCTATGGCAACATATGTCTGAGCGCTGACGATGGCCACAGTCTCTTGCTTCTGTTCTTGACTTACGGCAGGTTCACAGACATTGTAACTACTTTGCATTATGATTGCAATGCGTTCTTGGAGAGCTGCAATCTCCTGCTGTGCAACCTTTAATTGCTGCTGTAAGGTTACGATTTCTTGTTCCAGGGATGACACATTAACATTGTCATTGGGTTTGGATTTCAACTTTCTGGATGATGATGGTAAAGAGGATGGTGTAGAAAGTATGTTGCATGGAGTTGACAGAGCTGGCCTCTTTTTCTTAGTGTTTGGACCTGGACTTGAAAATATGGAGGGCGACTGGCATAAAGATTTTAATGTTTTGTTTTCTGAAGTTAACTTGTTTATTTGCTTGTGTAGATCGGTGTTTTCCAACAGTATATTTCCTAGTTCATTTTCGGTAATTTCGAGTTTTAATGAGAGTTGTGCAATTATCTCCTTCATTTCTGAGGCTGATACTAAGTCAGACACAGTACCGTCAACACTCATTGACAGTTTGTTGGGAGTACTATGCGATTCAATAGATGTTTCGCACTCAGTCAATACGTGGGAATCAAGTAAATCTGCAGTATTTTGAACCGTAGATATACGTTTAAACGAATCATCACGTACTATATCCTTAGTGCTTTGTGGTTGTTCCGTTGGTGAGGGTGTTTCCATCGGTGTTACTTTTTTCCTCACGGTAATATTGGGTGTACAGTCGGTATTAGCGTATTTTTTGCTTCTAATGCATACCTTACATCTCCACTTTTTTCTGGATTCCGCGTCTTTGAGGCGATACGTATGTTCTGGATAACCATCGCAATCCAATTCATACCGGTTATCACAGGCAGAACACAAAGCAGTGCTTTTTATGTTTACTAATTTTTTGCATTTATAACATGTTACTAGTGCTGCCATCTTGCAATAATTGTTGTACTAGTCTCTTTATAAATTCCAAATATGAATTTTGGAACTTACGAAAAGTGATGTAGTCTCTGAGGTTTGAACCCGCGGCCACTCGTGTGAGGCTAGTTTAACTGCAAAAGTAGTGGTGTTAGCTATTACGCCAACTGAACGTTACTAAAGTTCGCTAAATTTGTCAACCTATTGCAGTAGATGTTTTTTATTTTGAATAGGCAGGTCAGCGTGACAGTTTAAATTCAAATCACTGTGTGAGTCACTTTTTCACTTGATCTTTGTTGTTATTTTTTCAACACACTTTTTTTCATCGAATTAAGTCACAGAATATTGTACATTTTGCAATCTTTAGTTTATTTTCATTGGTATTGTTGATTTTATGGTCGTATTTGCTATTTTAAAGCACAGTTTATTGTTCACAGTATAATTTGTATTAACTTCACAGTTTATGTAAGAAATCCATGGATAACACTGTCACTTAAGTATTAGGTGATGTTTTATTAGTTCACTTATTTTTATTCACATAAAAGCACAAATAGTATTTTTAACTGATATTTAATAACAGAGCGATTGTTTCAACGTTTTTTTTATCTTCTGTTTAACTATTTATTTGAGGGTTCATCCAAACGAACGTTATTTTGTGAGTTGTGAGTCGCGTAAAATGCATCGCAGCATTTACGCTGCATTCGTCAAGTCCTGTTTGTGTCACACGGGCGACGCAAAATGAGTTGTCTGCTGACTAACGCGCAAGCACATTATTGCAACCGAATTGCGCTTGAGGTGAGGGAGGGGAGCGAGGCAAACGGCAGCGCCACGTAAAAAATTGAATAGCAACTAAAAATACGTCCGTCCGTCCGTCTGGCAGCCCAACCGAATTTCAGTTGAACGTAAATTCGGTGACTCATTCATTTTACGCGACTCACAACTCACAAAATTACGTTAGTTTGGCCTCACCTAAGTCTAGTTTTTGTGGTGTTCGGTAGAGACAGACTGTGAAACTTTAGAATTACTTCTAGATGTAAAGATTTTGAATTTTGTCTAATTAGGAAAAATCATCCCTTTTCTAAGTTACTTTAAATGCGTGAGTATACTTCTCACAGTTCACAACTGTGTATGTTGACACTGTGTACCTAAAAGGGCGTAAAACACTATATAAAGTAAAAAAAAAACTTCTGTAATACTTCTTCTTTAGAACGCTGTAAATCTAAACATTTTTTAAATATCCCCTTTTTAACCGACCATCATTCGACATCTATTTCCATAACTTTTTCATATTGTATCTCATGCACAATCAAAATGCTATACAATGTCGATTATCAAAAAAAAAAAAAAATGAAAATGAAAACAGCCAAGTAAGGGTAGTGAAGAGTCAACATGGCTTCTTAGACTAGGACACGAATGAATTTGATACTTAAGGATTTCTGAATTAAGAATTTGAAGTTGAGAAGATTAAACTCTAGCCAAGATTAAAAGCTAAACTTTGGCATTTAAATATGGTTTGACACGTTCTTAACTTCAAATACTCAATTAAGAAACCAGGTCTGAGGAGATGATCAAATCCCTGATCGTATGACAAACATTCAATATCCTGATTAATGACTGTAGCCCAAAGGTGACGACTGAGGTCAGTCTCGCGTGGCCTTGAAGCAGCATTCCAATATAAGCCTGATCAGGACAGGATTTTTTTAGCTAGCCTTCACCGGAGTTTGTTAAGTACATGGCTTTAATATAATGAAATGTGAAAGAGTATTTAATAGGGGCAGGCCTGGAAGGATTTTTGAGCAAGTATATTCAGGTAGAATAAATAATATCGAGGGTTCACGGGCTATTTATATAAAGCGACATCCTGGCCGATAATGAGCTATATACATATTCGGAGGTGCCAGGTGTCATGGCAATCTGAGCACATTTTTGTCAATTGAAACATCAGTAAATATAGGTCTAGGTTGAATCTAATTTGACTGATGCGACATAAATTTTATAAAATTTTACAAAAGATGGACATCAAGAAACAGACAAAATATTTTGTGATTTTAACTTAAACTGTTTAACATAAATTTCGTAACATAGGGCGTTTGAATTGCCTGTTTCTAAATAAATGTGATTTCAGGTTATTTTGTATCAAGCGACATTTGTCTCTGGAAACAATATAGACAACATTTTCGTAATAATATGAATACTTTTCTTATAATTTATTTTTTAGAAAATTAAACTTTGAAATGCACTCCTGTAAAGTTCCAAAAATGTCGCTTAATTCATATAGCCCGTGAACCCTCGATATATTTTTGGTGTTCTCTTAGTAAGCCGCACCAACTCAGTCAACAACTTTTCGCCCTGAATAAATGCTCATAAACCTTACCAGCTTCCTCTCCATATTAAGGATCGTATTAGACAGCGTTTTATAATCTCTGCCTACAGCCCTACACCCATGTATATTATTTTTGAAAAACTGTTTTTATTTATCTAGCACAAAACTACATAGGCCGAGAAAAATTCATTCAACTCATAAGCAGGAAGTACCTCATATAATTCACTACCAACAATTTTTCCAAGAATCGCAGGAATCTAAGTTACAAAAAACAATAAGAGTGCCATTAGTTAATCAGACGTTTCCTAATGAAACTGTGTGTAATTACTTATTGCTACAATATGTTTGAATTGAATTCTTAACAAAGCCTTTGTTTACCTTTTTTTGAGCACTTTTTGCGTTATACTAAAGTTTAAATCACGGACATGGACGTATAGGACGTAACCGTCATGAAATGATTAACTCGTCCTGAAAGTAGTACCATAATATTTATCGACTCCGTTGTAGCCATATATATACTAGACAGTTCTACAAACTCAAGCTTCTCTAACCAGCACTTGTTCTATGTTCAGTCCGACTTTCAATTCGGCACAAGGCCGTTTTTTGTACAGCTCCTATGCTGAATGGACAGCCATTCTGCCGATTCGTGACGCCATAGATTGCATCTGACAATAATACTTAACATGCCTACTGTTACAAATGTTGATTGTTTTGTTACAGTTCGGCTTAGGTAACCGCAATGGATTTATCGGTTTATGTAGATTAGCAATGCGGATCTTACGAGGATTTAGTTAGGTGGTGTTATTGCTGATTGTTGATTTTGGGTGTACCTACTGTAATCTGCCAAACATTACGGAGAACACAGGCGTTGATGTTATGTTATGATACAATTTGAAAGACGAAAGGTTGTTATTGAGTGTTCTTTTAGTCCTAGCGTACTCTGTCTGGCATCCCACTGCCTTTCTTATTTTAAGGTCGGCACAGCATGCCTAATACGCTACATCTCTTTGTACTCACGATAGGTGTAGACAGTTCGCTGTACGTCGCTTATATCATCTTTTAAACAATCCATTCATCGTGATTTGTGAATAATTGTATTTGACTCAATTAAGGAATCTACGAATCCAGTCCTCGAAATAACTTAGATCTCCAAAAAAAATAAGTGGCTAGTCGAGTAGAGCTAGAATTCTAATACTTTACATATATACTTAAATGGATTGTATTAAAAGAATACCCTTACCATTCCAGGTGCGTCGCTGGCAGCTCTGGGACGAGAAAGTGGGCAAGGATGACGAGAGGCCCAAGTTCCAGAAGAACGGCAAGAAACAGGTGCAGTTCCTCACGGGAGAGGACGGAGAACCATGGGTGAGGGGCATTTGAACTACTTATGACGACGGTCAACAAACTTTAGATATAGGTCAACAATTTGTTGTACTGCAACCGCAAAATAAATTAAATGAAGGAATATATTTGTAAATACGATATATCAAACCCTCCTTCCTGCATCCTGGGTCCTCGACTCTTGGTAGCGGTTAGAACTGTGGGGTTTTAGTCGGTTGGAGTTTGACATAATCCTCCGTTCTCCCCAGACGGAGAGTATCCATGAGGATTGCCACACAACAAAAGAAAAGTTAGACCTAGATGGTGCCTTTATAGACAACAAATTATCAATCAAACATTTTTAGATATCACTATGGACATAAATAAGCAAGTTTGACGGTAATTTGAAAGTACTAATAACAGGCAAGTGAGTTTATTAAATATCAAAGAAGTTTGTATTATTGTCACTGAAGCCAGCTGTTTTATTTAGCTATACAATGATGTTTATGATTTGCAATATAACTTACATCCGCGTTATTCGATAGCTTATTGGAAGACCTTCAGACGGATCCTTTAGCTCCAACGTTTGAAGGTTGCTTCCATTGTTTGGTCAAACATTCGTGTGCATCAGAATGGCGGGTGTATGACTACAAATGGTCATGCTATATGCGTGAGAGCAATGTACGAGCAATGTACCGAATGTACGTAAAATTTGAAGCAATGTATTATTTTAAAACCACAGTTTTTAGAAAAAGTATTTGAGTCGCCAACCTGATATCAGAATGGCGGGTGTATTCAAAAACTGAACAAATAACTAACTATTTGACTGTGAAATGCCTACCATAGCAATGTACGAGCAATGTACGTTATCATATTAAAAGCATAACCAGATGCTATCAACGGTTAAAAAGTTATTATAAAAATAAAATTTCTCCACATTTAGAGCCTGTTCAATTTTATTAGCAACTAGTTGAGCCTACGTTATACGTTGCTATGTCTAAATTACTCTTCGTCTAACCTGTCATTTTACACTTTGACAGCTCAAAAACATATCATTTAGTGATGAACTAATGTGGTAACCGATTCGATTTCAATTATCAATTGAATTTAACAATGAAAAAATTTTAATCGATTAAACACTTAGTTATTTTATTTTTGCTTTTATTTTCGATTTTTACCCCACTGCTGATGGAGGATAAGGTGTTTATTAGTCTATGTATGTATGTCTATACCTAGTGGCGTTCTAGAGACCAAACGCGTTGGCTGATTTTGATGATTCTTACGTCAATCGATTCGTCTTAACATTTGCGAGTGTCACTGGCTACATTAAAATTGGAAAAAAGTAAAACGACTAATTTTTGGCGCCATATTGTTGAGTCCCAAATTATTTTTCTTCCAACCCTTCGTGTGGGGGATCAATAATATATAACACTTATATGATTAAATGTACCTATTTAGAAAAAAATCCCGACTGCTTAAGAAGCGACCTAAACAGACGTAGGTACCACGAGGCTAGTCTATTTTAGTTACTTTCATAGTAACGTCTTACGGTATCTTAGTATGGGGAAGGGCTGCAGATATTGAGTCGATTTTTATTCTGCAAAAACGAGCCATCAGAGCGATATAAAATCTTCGCCGGCGCGATTCTCTAAGGCAACTGTTTAAGGACATTAACATCATGACGTTACCTTGTCAATATATTTATGAAAACATCATGTACGTTACAAAGAATATAAATATTTTTAGTAAAAACGGCAACAGACATAATTATGTCACTAGAAATAGGGATCAATAAATTCAACCAGGTTTCAGGCTGGCTAAAGTAGCAACATCTTTTATGGGTACTGTATAAAATGTTACAATAAAATACCGCCCCACATTTTAAAACTGAATGAGACGGAATGTATAAAATGCACACTATGCAGGCAAGCATATTATAAGTTGGGGGATTACATAGCTGATAAAAAGGCTTGGCTCAATGCTGGACATACTCCGCCGCCATTTGGGTAAACAAGTGATGGGCAGAAAAGTTTAGAAGTATTGTGGGTCCTGCTGAAGACTGTATTAATGTATTTGTATTGTATAAACTCAATTTCTTTTAGTATTATATAACTGCACAGCACATGTGTGAGTACTATGTTTCGACTGCAAATCTACCATTCCTGCACCTATGTGTCGTTTCGTTGATTTATGTGTGCCCTGGCAGTTGAGTGTTTCATGTTCTCTCTAATTTCTCTCTGATGGTGGCACATGTGTTGGATCATTCGGTTCCCTTCATGATGGTTGAGCTGAGTAGTGCCGATCCATGCGTCATATTCGTGAACGGGCGCCATCAGTTGGGATTGGTCATAAGTTTGCTGCCTCGGCCTGTTATTGTATTATTTTATTCGTTGTTACCATAGAAGCTTGACGTGCACATCTTTTTACATTGTTCTCACATACATGTATTATTTCAAGAAGAATGATGTAACCAAAAAAATTCAGAAACTGATGGAAAAAAGTGTCCGTGGAGTTTCTTGTAAATTCTTCTCCATTGAGACCTACTGACGCTAGCGAATTTGCAACAAGAGTATTTTTTTTTTTTTTTGGCTATTCATAAGTACCTCTAAGGTTTATTTGAAATAAACTAATTGATTTTGATAGTAGCTACTACTTTACTTTTTTTCTTTTAGCGCCCAAAAACCGCCATTTTCTATTTTTCAATTTTAATGTAGCTAGTGACACCCGCAAGACGAATCGATTGACGTAAGACTCATCAAAATACGGCCGCCATTAGAAACAAACATACATACATACGTAGATAGACTGATAAACACATTATCCTCCATCGGCAGTGTGGTAAAAAGCAAAAATAAAGTAACTATGTGTTTAATCAATTAAAAAAATTTCATCGATAAATTCAATTGTTATATGAAATCGAATCGGTTACCACGTTAGTTCATCACTAAATGATTAGTTTTTGAGCTGTCAAAATGTAAAATGACAGGCTGGACGGCGAGCAGTGCTGCCAACTTAATGCTTTCAACGCCAGATCTAACGCTTTTTTTGTTCAATAGCGCGTTCTAGCGCCAAGCGCTAAATCTAGCGCTTTTTGAAACTTTGGAATGCCTTTAAAAAAAGTAACTGTAAACTATCAACTTCTATACGACGTGTTCAGGAAATTTCATCCACAGATAAATATAATTTAAAGTCCAAAACTGATCAAAACCATCCATAATTCGGCGGCAGAAGCAATGTAGTAGAATCAGATGATGATGAATTAATTTAATGCCTTTATCTTATAAAATAATTATATTAACACGTTATTACTTTATTATATTATTAAAAAACAAGTAATATAATGTATGTAACTCTTTTATGTTGGTTGGTTTTTAAGATTGTCTGCAAGAGATTGCCCTGTGAGATAAGACCGCCCATTGTACACTTGTTTTGTAAATGTTTTTCCTGTATGTTTTTGTGGTGTACAATAAAGTATATAATAAATAAATACTTTATTTCAATAAAAATAATACGTTTGTAGTAGTCTCAAATTATTGGGCGTCTTTTTTTTAATGTGGCGCCGAATACAGCGATTTTATTTGTTTTTTTTTACCAGCGTCCAATTAGCTCTTTTTTAAAGAGCTAACAGCGCGTTTTTGCTTAGATGAGTTGGCAGCACTGACGGCGAGTAATTAAGACATAGCAACGTATAACGTACGCACACCTAGTTGCTAATAAAATCGGACAGGCTCTAAATGGAGATTTTTTTATTAAAATTACTCTTTAACCGTTAATAGCATCTGTTTATGCTCTTAATATGATAACGATCATTGCTCTTAAATTGCTACGGTAGGCATTTCATAGTCAGATAGTTGGAAAATTGTTCAGATTTTGAATACACCATACCATACCATTCCGACATCAGGTTGGAGCTCACACACTTTCTAAAACTGTGGTTTTAAAATAGAACATTGCTTCAAATTTTACGTACATTCGGTACATTGCTCTCACGCATATCGCATGGCCAATATGGCCATTTTTTCACACAAGAAAACCCTTGAGTTTAGACATAGCAACGTTTAACGTAAGCATAACTAGTTGCTAATAAAATTAAACAGGCTCTATATGTGGAGAAATTTTATTTTTATAATAACTTTTTAACCGTTGATAGCATCTGGTTATGCTTTTAATATGATAACGTACATTGCTCGTACATTGCTATGGTAGGCATTTCACAGTCAAATCGTTAGTAATTTGTTCAGATTTTTAATACACCCGCCATTCTGATATCAGGTTGGCGACTCAAATACTTTTTCTAAAAACTGTGGTTTTAAAATAGTACATTGCTTCAAATTTTACGTACATTCGGTACATTGCTCGTACATTGCTCTCACGCATATAGCATGACAATTTGTAGTCATACACCCGCCATTCTGATGCACACAAACATTCGACCTTTGCAGACAATAGCCATCTTATGATCGTTTTGGCGGCTATCGCCATCAATACTGTTTTGACAATTTTATTATGATTTTGGTTTAACATGGAAATGTTTTGTCTTGCCGATAACTTCGTCTGCGTTATTATAGTTGCTCAACAGCAGTGTGTATGAAATAAAATATATCAATGTGTTTTGTATCAAAACTCCACAATGTTTAATTAAGTCCTAGTCTTTTGTTTTGTACAAATATCAGGATTACCTAAACATATAAAAAAAACAAAAACAACAATAATAACAAAACAACAACAAAAATATCATATTAGCAAAAATCTAATTAGTCTTTCTATCACCAACAAAACGGAGGCACTACAAGGCTCCATTAACGAGAATTCCAAATTGTAACATTCTTTAGGTTTGCACTTCCCTAAGTTATCGTATCAGGCAACATCGACTCCGGCTGGAAAATCTATTTCTAACAATCAAAGACACACAAGCAAAAAAAAAAACAACAAAATTGTTGCAGGTGTGGGTGATGGGCGAGCATTCAGCCGACAAGTCGATAGAGAGCATCCTGGCGGAAGAGGCGCGCGAGAAGGCCATTGCGCAGGCGCGCCAGGAGGTGCAGCAGCTCAGGAAGTCTGTCGAGAAGGAGCTCACGCAGCTCATCGAATATAAACCCCTCGATGATTTGGAACAGGTAAGTTTCTTTCTTTCATAGAAAGAAATGAAAAGAGAAATTTGCCATAGACGTGCTTCTGTGGTCCCTTGTTTACTGCCTAAGGGTTCCACTGGAAATATCGATACTGGTTCTTTCCAGCCAGCGCTTTAAGTGTTCTTTTGTTTTGAGGGTATCTGGAGCGTTCCACTGGGTATTCCTGAGGACCAGGGCCGATTCTTGCTAGGAATTTGTTAGTAGGGATAACACCTGCTTAGGTCAGACGTTTTCAACAAAACAAAAATTAAATTTTCTCCTGAGGCGTTCAGTACTGAAATCCAAAAACTTATCAACATCCTAAGAATGCCAGGAAAGGGTATTAGATCCGGGATCACAACTCTGAGTAGATGTAACAATCCAAATTTGGTGTTATCAAGTAACTTAAATACTAAAAAAGCATCTCCATTTTTCCAGAAATTCGACTTATCGCCGAAAACGATAGATCCGCTAGAAGACACCTTAGAGATCTACTGCACGGTAGACGAGTTGCGGCAGAGGATCGAAGCCCTGGAGCCCGACGTGAAGCTAGAGGACGAGCTGGGAGAGAAGGCGGACTTCAACGACTCCTTGAAACTGGACCTCAACAAAAACACGCTACATTTTAACTTTATCGAGGGCAAGAGAGACGTGCTGCAGGTCAGTTGAGGAGTAGAGTAGTACTGTTGTCATACTAAGTCTTAGTTTGTTTTTAGGGTGTGGGTCTATTTTGTTCGTGTAACGCTTTCTGTATCTTCTACTGCTTCTAAAGTGCATGTTTTGGACTTAGCCTTTGATCACTGATTACCAAATAGTTATTTGATGGAGCCACTTAATTATGAACTTAACTCGCGACAAGGTCACAAGTCTTAAGACGAGATGTATGATAGACTGTATCATATATCTCTTCTGGGCCCGTACCATGAGCTCTTAGAGCAAAGTTATATACATTGTGCGCAAGGGACACAAATGACAAGTCAGATACACCTTACTCACACTGCACTTACATAACCTTGATTTAAGACCTCACCGTAGGCCTCTCGATAGTCTTTCATTGTAAGATCCTCAAAAGCATTAACAAATTGTCACCTAATGTCTATTTGAGCAGTAAGATATGCGGAAGGAGAAGTTATTTCGCGAACAAAGTTGATGCACACAATTATATATTTAAACCTGCCTTGGAACTGCCCTGAAAGTTCGGTCTATTTCTGTTTAATTTCGAATACTACACTTGTACTTGTTTACTTAACCTTTCTCAATTCTTTTTTTGACTTGCTGCTAGGCAGATGTAGGTTATAAAACAGTGTAGCCTAAGCACAAAGAACGATTGTTAATTGGATGTAAACATGCTTATAATGTGCAAAATATTTTTGTAAAATTATTCTCATATAAGAATAACTTTGTGTATATTGTACGAATTAATAAATTAAAATTAATTATAGATTTTTGTAAAAGTACTGTCGTTTTACTGCACTATCCCTGACGATATCAAAACTAATCAAAACGCATGATATCATAACCATTTTCATATAGAACTAACAAGTTAGAATCATGGAAACTCATAAATCATAAAAATGAAGATCTTCCACAAAGAAGTTCTTCCATTTATTCCTTTGTCGTCATGAAAGTAGCTCTTAGAAGCACTATTCTTTGCAGGAGGAAATAGTGTCTTCACAATTAACCATCATTTTAAAGTTCATTGATTAATTTTCATAGTCCATCTTTATCCACTGCTAACTATAAGCTTTCCTTCATCCAAGCTTTAGAACCTCTAATTCTACACGTTTCTAGCAAACTGTCTAGTCCTTTCGAGTGTCTCCAAAGACGCCCCTATGTGTCCAGGACATGGCCGTGGGTGCAGGCGGCGACGGCGTCAGCGTGCTGGTGGCCGCGTGGGAGAGGCGTGTGGCCGCGGCGCGCGCCGGCGACATCCTGCGCGGGCTGCGCGCCAAGAGGGCGAGGGCCATGAGGATCGCGCACCATGCTGCACAGACACACGACGCCACCTGGCGGGACCAGGGTCAGTATTTAATTGATTACAAAATTAGGCATACTGCAGCAATGTATGACAAGATCTTCCGTCCTTGCAGAGGGTCTACTCATAAAGTCATAATGCTAGATGCGATATGCAATTATGTATAGGACGAGGCGGTGCATGCGGCCGAATGATGATAATACATTTTAGAGCAGAAACATTTGTATGTATTTAACATAACAATAACAATATGGTTTTATCTTTCTAGAGCGCAAAGCAAAAGAAGCAGAAGCAAGTATGCGAGAGATCGCTCGTGCTGCCAGAGAAGCACATCGGCGGAGTGCTAACCTTCCCGCGCCACCAGACACAACACAAGGTAAATACTTGTACACGACATTAGGCATCGACATAATCTGGGACTTTTGTCTTTATTGATACTCAATATAAGCAAGTAGGTGACTATAATTTGTTGCTTTGTTTCAGCGGGTAAGCCCCCTAACAGAGAGGCAGTGCTGGAGTGGTTCCAGACGCACGAGCTGAAGAGAGGAGTTGGATTTGATGAGAACAACAAGCCTGTCGACTGGTTCCATGGTAAGAATCCTCATTGTAATTATTATCCTTATGTTTAGTGTGCTCATTTTCAAACCGGGGGCAATAAAGATGATAGCTATCGAGTCAGAAGTCACATTTAGGGGTCTCTCTTACTTTATCCAATGCATTCTATTGTCAAATCTATGATCAGTGATTTCTGGCTCAGCAATGGTACACGAGCCTTCTATCAAAATGAAAGATCACATTTGGGAGGGTCTCTGACTAACTTTGAGCACCTTGTTTTTCAGGTCTGATCAGCCGGTCAGAAGCCGAGGCGGCCCTCTCCGGCTGCGCGACTGGCAGCTTCCTAGTCCGCATATCGGAGCGAGTGTGGGGCTACGCGGTGACGTACCGCGACCAGGGGCGCTGTAAGCACTACCTGGTGGAGGCGGCGCGCGCCTACCGCCTGCTGCCCACCGGACACGTCGCGCACGCCACGCTCGGTATGTAGTCACGTGCGTCACTGTGAGTGTGACGTCACACAGCGAGCCAGTGCGCTGCAAGCACTACCTGGTGGAGGCGGCGCGCGCCTACCGCCTGCTGCCCACCGGACACGTCGCGCACGCCACGCTCGGTATGTAGTCACGTGCGTCACTGTGAGTGTGACGTCACACAGCGAGCCAGTGCGCTGCAAGCACTACCTGGTGGAGGCGGCGCGCGCCTACCGCCTGCTGCCCACCGGACACGTCGCGCACGCCACGCTCGGTATGTAGTCACGTGCGTCACTGTGAGTGTGACGTCACACAGCGAGCCAGTGCGCTGCAAGCACTACCTGGTGGAGGCGGCGCGCGCCTACCGCCTGCTGCCCACCGGACACGTCGCGCACGCCACGCTCGGTATGTAGTCACGTGCGTCACTGTGAGTGTGACGTCACACAGCGAGCCAGTGCGCTGCAAGCACTACCTGGTGGAGGCGGCGCGCGCCTACCGCCTGCTGCCCACCGGACACGTCGCGCACGCCACGCTCGGTATGTAGTCACGTGCGTCACTGTGAGTGTGACGTCACACAGCGAGCCAGTGCGCTGCAAGCACTACCTGGTGGAGGCGGCGCGCGCCTACCGCCTGCTGCCCACCGGACACGTCGCGCACGCCACGCTCGGTATGTAGTCACGTGCGTCACTGTGAGTGTGACGTCACACAGCGAGCCAGTGCGCTGCAAGCACTACCTGGTGGAGGCGGCGCGCGCCTACCGCCTGCTGCCCACCGGACACGTCGCGCACGCCACGCTCGGTATGTAGTCACGTGCGTCACTGTGAGTGTGACGTCACACAGCGAGCCAGTGCGCTGCAAGCACTACCTGGTGGAGGCGGCGCGCGCCTACCGCCTGCTGCCCACCGGACACGTCGCGCACGCCACGCTCGGTATGTAGTCACGTGCGTCACTGTGAGTGTGACGTCACACAGCGAGCCAGTGCGCTGCAAGCACTACCTGGTGGAGGCGGCGCGCGCCTACCGCCTGCTGCCCACCGGACACGTCGCGCACGCCACGCTCGGTATGTAGTCACGTGCGTCACTGTGAGTGTGACGTCACACAGCGAGCCAGTGCGCTGCAAGCACTACCTGGTGGAGGCGGCGCGCGCCTACCGCCTGCTGCCCACCGGACACGTCGCGCACGCCATGCTCGGTATGTAGTCACGTGCGTCACTGTGAGTGTGACGTCACACAGCGAGCCAGTGCGCTGCAAGCACTACCTGGTGGAGGCGGCGCGCGCCTACCGCCTGCTGCCCACCGGACACGTCGCGCACGCCACGCTCGGTATGTAGTCACGTGCGTCACTGTGAGTGTGACGTCACACAGCGAGCCAGTGCGCTGCAAGCACTACCTGGTGGAGGCGGCGCGCGCCTACCGCCTGCTGCCCACCGGACACGTCGCGCACGCCACGCTCGGTATGTAGTCACGTGCGTCACTGTGAGTGTGACGTCACACAGCGAGCCAGTGCGCTGCAAGCACTACCTGGTGGAGGCGGCGCGCGCCTACCGCCTGCTGCCCACCGGACACGTCGCGCACGCCACGCTCGGTATGTAGTCACGTGCGTCACTGTGAGTGTGACGTCACACAGCGAGCCAGTGCGCTGCAAGCACTACCTGGTGGAGGCGGCGCGCGCCTACCGCCTGCTGCCCACCGGACACGTCGCGCACGCCACGCTCGGTATGTAGTCACGTGCGTCACTGTGAGTGTGACGTCACACAGCGAGCCAGTGCGCTGCAAGCACTACCTGGTGGACACACATGTGGCGGGACGCGATGCCTACAGAAAGCCTTACATTCGACTCTAATCCATCGGCCAACCAGAAAATCTGTCCTTATTTACTATTTCTCTTTCCAGCTGATCTCATAAACTACCACAAGACGGTGCCTATTACGGAGAGTGGTGGCGAGCTCCTGGTAGCCGCGTGCCCCCCTCCACAGACGCCAGACATCTTGTGCGCGCCGCCATCTTGAATACACGTCGTGACGGGCGCCCGCGCAACCGATGCGCTCGTCCTTGTACTCACTTAGCTGATAAGCTGGAAACATTTAATTGTATTGTTGCCGTTTGATTAGAAGAGACAGATATATTATGTATATTAAATGGATTATAAATTTCTAGAAAACTTGAGAGAGGATAGAAAATAAGCCAGTGCCTTTTGCAGACTTATTTAGATTGGAACGTCGGAATGTCCTGAAAAGTATTTTCGGATAAGTACCTAAAACAAGCCGTGTAAAAAGGACGAAACAGTAATTTTAATGGTACATTTCTTGTAAATATAGTGTGAAAAAATTATAGTCCTATACTTGTTTTGTCCTTTATCAATCCCAGTCTAGAAGTATATAAAGTATTTACGGCAACAGTGCAATGTTCTTAAGTCGAATAGCGCTCTAAGCAGTTGGGCTGTACTAGTAATCTACCGTATGTACTTTGCCTGCCACAGCCTGAACACTTACCGCGGCATTTACCTAACTATCTGTAAATAATAATATCAAGGCACATAAGCAATACAGTTATCACATAGTGTAAAAACATTCCAAAAGTATGTTATCAGTTAAACATATTGTTCTACTGATCAATCTACACTGTGACGATTGAGCAAGAAAAATGCAAGTCGCAACGGATTCCAAAAAAAAGTCTGTCGTTGAATTAAAATTCGAGATAATTTCAATCGCCCCCAACTTTAGCTTTGTGTATTTTAAGTTGTTTTCCTCTTGAATTTAAAATACTTAATTAAGACCTCTTGTATTTTAATACCCTAAAATATTGTTTGCAATGAATTTTGAACTATATCATGTTTGATATAGAGTTTGTTGTTCCAAAAATTATCTCGATTTCCGAATTCAAATATAAATAGTTTCTGTTATTTTAAAGTAACACAACATTGGTGCTAATTACACGTATATTAATTAATTAAGTTGATCTCGATAGTTCGAAAACTAATATTTAAAACATATGCATTTCGTTAGCAGTAAATAATTAATGAACAAAATTGTAAGTTAGTTGTCGTGTAGGCTAATGTGATATATACCAGTCCTTCAAACATATGTATAGAGCTTCAGTATTAATGCTTGGAAACGAAAATATATTACAGCTTATGTAGAAAGAAAATGGGTCCAATATATTGGACTATTCAAGTATTGGTCTAATATATTTTGGACTATTCAAAGTATTCAAGTAGGTCTGTTCAAATATGGGTCTAATATATTTTAAACTATTTGGGTATTGGTCTACTATATTGGACTACTCAAGTATTATTCTGACATTTTGATTTATTCGAGTAAAGATTTCATGTATTGGACTATTCAATTATAAATCAAATATATCTGATTATTCAAGTATTGGTCTGTTTGTTAGATAATTCAAGAATTGGTTGGGTATATTGGACTAATCAAGTGACTTATTGGCTTTATGCAATCTTAGTGCTGGTCTAATATTTTAAACTAAGTATTCAAATATTGGTCTTTCATAAGCTAAATATATTTTCGTGTAATGTGAGTCCGAATTCTGATAAATTAAGCCAAAGTTAACTTCAACGCAGAATCGGAGCCTTCATGATAAGCTGTTATTATTTTATAGCAATTTTGTATGCCATTTGTATCGTTCATAGGTGACGTACGTCTATGATATTATTGTACTATAGTCATTAACTGCCAACTAGAATAATATTATAATTATGAAAATTAACGAACGCCGTTTTATTTTATAATAATCCTTATTAAAATGTTCTATGCGAAATACAACTGCGACAGTTCCTGTCCGACCAGTGTTCGTCCTTATACTGATAGTAATGAGGTTGACAAGTCAGAGGTGAACCTTTGACCTACCTACATAAGCGCAATGCTGAATTTTCAACTCTCAGCGCTACGCCCACAGGTCTATCAAAATTTCTTACCTAATACGTGGTTTCGTGTTATCCAGCAACTGGGTTATGGCAGTCGCATAAGCACTCTTCGTAAAATGGTACTGGGTCAGACTGGATGCAGGTCCCCAATTTGTTGAAAAAATTTACTTCAACTACTATTTTTTGTGAGCTTAGACATATACTGACTGTGAAATGGACGATGGAGTTTCTTGTCCGTTGTGGAGTTTCTTGTCCGTTGTGGAGCTTTTTGTCCGTTGTGGAGATTTTTGTCCGTTCTTCTCTATAACAAGCTACTTTACCGAATGGACGGTAGAATGAATTTTATTATTATTACTTCTAAATTACAAATTTTGTCGTTCCAAAGTGCCGCTTGATGGCTTAATTGAAATAAAGATTGAAATAACTATATGGAGTAAACAATGATGAATGAACCTCATGAAAGTTACAATAAAATAAAATACATTAGACGCAAAAAACGCGAGTGACTTTTGCTCTTAAAATATGAGTAGGCATCCTCGTAAGTTATTAAAACAAACAAGATATTAATAAAGTGTTTATTGCGTGTATTAAAATGTAACACTATACATATTTACAAATATCGTTCCCTGTCACCGCTCTTCTTAGCGGCTAAACTTGTCAAAATAACAAAATTCTATTCTCTAAAAATCCCTTTGGCATGTCCGTTTGAGACATTACGATCCGTTTTAACCATGTTCAGATAATAATTAATTGAATAATTTATAAATTAGGTAACAGAATCGGTAATCTAATCTAATATAACTATAGGTTTTCATTCTAAGTTTATAGCGAAAATGAATATAAAATTCGATAAGTCAATCGAGTCCAAAATCGTGGCAATATCGTTTAAAAAATCACAAAATTCTGTTTAATTGTCGCTATTAAGACTTAGGGCGGTTTCTCAACGCTAAATTATCGCAAAATTAATGTGATAAATTGTCAAGCACGCGATATCTGCTGTGATGTGTTGAATGAATTTTCACCAGCCAATCACAGCAGAAAACCGGCGATTATTCGTTGATTACGTTAACAGCCCGATAATAGAGTTTTGAGAAACCGGAGGCCAGCCTGAAACATTTGTAAAATTAAGAAAACGATTGATTTACAACCTGTTCGGTTGCATTTGAGAACAGGAAGAAAGCCCGCAAAGTATTGATAAACCGTCATTTTGTAATCGATTGAATATCGACATAAAAATTTAGAAATATAAAAAGATACCTAATTTAAAACAATCAAATAGAAATAATACTACACTATTGATTTGTAAGTTACGTCACGTGAGTTCACGATAACAGCAGTCTTAGTTCGCGGTGGTGACGACGTATCCTGGTAGTTACCGGTGGTTGAGCCACCAGTAGTTATGGTACGGTCACATGTAGGGCAGGTTGGTCGGTGATCGGCTGCTCGAGATCTCCATGCCGCTACGCTGTTAACGAGAACAAGTCATTTGAGCAACCAGCTAAATTGTAAGAAGTCATTTTAACAAACAGCAATATTGTTAGAAGCCATTTGAGCAACCAGCTATATTGTAAGAAGTCATTTGAGCAACCAGCAATATTGTTAGAAGCCGTTTTAGCAACCAGAAATATCGTTAGAAGCCATTTGAGCAACCAGCTATATTGTTAGAAGTCATTTGTGCAACCAGCTATATTGTTAGAAGTCATTTAAGCAAATAGTAGTTTTGATAAAAGTCATTTGAGCAAACAGCAATATTGTTAAGTCATTTGAGCAACCAGCAATATTGGTAGCAGCCATTTGAACCACCAGTAAAAGTCTTTTGTGCAACCATAAATATTGTAATGTTGGTGAAAAGGTTTTGAGTAAAAGGAAGGACAGCCAACTACGCAGAAACAGTATCAGTCAAGTCTAATTTGCCTCCTAGTTTAAAAAATGGAAAATAGAGAGAGACATACTGATTAAGATTAAAGTAATTCACAGTAAGAACAGTTGACCATGTCACAGATACTATAATACTGGCATAACTATGTCAAACTCTTGTTAGCTAAAGAAAGTTCAAACTCACAATGCCGTCCCAGTTGTCATAAGCCTTCGAGACGGAGTGGTACACCTGGATCGGCTTCTTTACCTTCTTCACTGGACTGTTGTGGCCTGGAAAAATTATATGAATTTATATAGCCTGAGGCTCTGGGATAGCTTAGCTTCAGTGATGTGAAGTGAGCATGAAGTTTAGATTTGTAACCGGTTGATGGTAACAGGCTGCTTTTACGTGGGGAATTTCTTTGGTATCTTTTCACGGTTGTCACCATACCTAACCTCATCAAAAAAACAAGTGTGATATTATGATGAGGCAATAGTCACCACAGAAGCTTGTACCCACCTCTGGTTCCACCTGTTCTGTTCTGCTGCTTGCCCCCCGGCACGTATGGCAGTGACAACTCGGGCACCGCCTTCTTGTTGCCCTTCTTGGCGACCGCGCGGCCTCGGAGCAGCTCCTCATCCATCACCAGTTTGTTGTTCACCCTGGAGGACGACAGAAGATAAGAGTTATACAAATATAGTAGCCATTTGTAAATATAGCGACTCGTTGTTGAAATTTGTCGTGAAATATTGAAAGTACTACTAACTTTTTAATATATGGCGTCCTTGGGTACGTGTTCACTGGTACGGGGAACGTCTGAAATATAGCTCAAATGATTACATAAGGTCATAACATATACTCTAGACATTTTTCCATTCTCCTAGCTTTTAAGCTGAGGCGCCTTCCTCACCGGGTCGGTGCGTTTTCTTTGCAGATATGGTTTACGAGCCTTCCAGACTGAGTCGCTTCAGTACAGAGCTTCTTTACCGTGTGCATAAACGTACAGAAAATCTGTACAGATTCGGTACACTAACGAAAACGCACCGACACGGTGAGGAAGGCGGCTAAGTTCATCAACAACATTAGGTACAAGTATGGACCTGCCGAACATAAGGCTTCTCCGATCGGACGCCATTCGGACGGTCATTCCCATCCAGCTACCACCGAGCTCGTTTCGCCAGCTTGCTTGCCTGAAGCTACGCATGCCGCCGATTCATGAATAAAGATATAAATAGACGGACTGGATAAGAATTACTCGGCAGCTGCAAAGTTGCGGTTGACACAACTACATTGAAATTCTCAACCGACTTTGCAGTTCGCTTGCAGTAATAATATAAGCTGATTGGCATTTTAGAATCAGTCATGTCATGCATCAAAACTAAAACTTTGCGGCAGGCAGTTTATATTAAGCAGTCAGTCTGTTTAGACTAAGAGATTAACAGAATACCATAATATGAATGTGTTACTTGGAAGGTGTCGTTGATGGCTCTGGCGAGAGACCGCGGCAGTGCGGGTCTGGACGCAGGCGGTAACGCCGTCACAGGTGTAGGGGCCACGAGCTTAGGAAATGAAAGGAAATAAAGTTAGTTTATCGGAGAAGAGATCATACATCCAGAGAAAAATACCTAAATTAACACTAATCACAGATCCTGCGAATTGCCATGAAACGTTTGTTGCTCATAATCTAAACATCCGGGGATTGATGCAATGGCCTTAAACCTATGTAATTGCAATTGACGATATCACGGCCGATGTATCTTGTCATTTAGCAAGTTTTACTCGATTTCTGCTTTCACAGCCTTCAACATTTATTGAAATCTTCAGAAATATTAGTGCCACTTGAGGCATATCAAAATTATCAAGTAATTTTGAAGAGCATCAATAGTTACCTCTGTGGTGTCGTGTGTGGGGTCAGCGACAGCGCGCACGGGCTGCGTCTTTTTCTCCGCACACGTCTCCATTTGTGTTTCAGAATCTAACAAATACATCACATGCTATATTAATATTGGAATTCAGAATTAGAGCGAGTTACTACACATCCGAGGCACTTTAACGAGTGGCTCCAATTCAGGACAAGTTGACGGAGAGTAGACTGAGATGGTATGGACATGTCATGAGAAGGACAGAAGAACACGAGAACGGCTCTGAGTCTACCTGAGGGCAAAAGAGGCCAAGGGCGACCTCCTTTGACATGGTGACGAAGCTCCTTAAGAAGGAGAAATTGCCTGACCCGACTACCCTCGACAGAACGTCTTGGCGCCGTGAAATAAGGAGAGCCGACCCCACCTAAAGTGGGAAAAGGCTAGGAAGAAGAAGAAGAATTAGAGCGTGTTATCCGATTTTATAACAACAAACTATTGTCAACTTTATTAGTTCAAATTCCGTTGCAATCAATATTTTTTAAAAAGTAGCTCAAAAATCAATAGTAATGTTCAAAGTTTTCGACGTTCGACGAGTTCAAAGTTGCACTTCCGACCAGCATTTTTGTCTGTTTGTCTGTTTAGTTGTGCACGCATCACTAAAATTTATGAAACCAATGTAGATAACTTTTAAAAATTGTGCGTAGTTTTTGTTACATCGTAATCGGTTCACTTTATCAAAAGTTAGATAAATTTAAAGTGTTCAAGAAGTAAAATATTACAACACACGAAATTCAGTTACTCGGACAGTTGAACTCCATATTCGATAGATGGCGTTGTGCATTTGACGTCATGAATAGAAAAAAACGGTAGGTAGGTATGCTAGGTATCAGTGCAAGAAGGGTAGGCAGATGTCAGAGGTTTAGGTAAGTAGGGTAGGTTAGGTAAGGGAGCGAAGCAGCGGGCACAGCTGGTAGGTTTCGAGCAGAAATGATGGAAAGAAAGAAATACTGCTTACTGGGTGTCGTATAGTTGTAGTCGATAAGAGACTCGCCCGCCGTGCTATCTGTCCGCGATCTGGTGTTGTCCTGCACAATTTTAAGAACATCTTATTAATGAATGTATGCAAATTTTAAGCTCCTGTGCCATCCGGATTGGCACAAGAAAAGAAGGTTTTGAGTAGATATCCAACAGAAATACGACCGGTACGATTACGAGATTTGGAGCATGACGACAACGACGGTATCGCAATTATGTGTCACAACACAAACAGCAGGGAGAATGGGATTATTGTAAATCTATTGGGCCCTTTATAATCCTCCTGGTCAAACGGTCACGGTAATCCGTACGACGTACGTTTACCCAAAGGGTAAACGTACGTCTGTCTGTCTGTCTGTCACCAGGCTGTATCTCATGAGCCGTGATAGCTAGGCAGTTGAAATTTTCACAGATGATGTATTATGTATTATGTATATGACAGACGTACGTTTACCCAAAGGGTAAACGTACGTCTGTCTGTCTGTCTGTCACCAGGCTGTATCTCATGAGCCGTGATAGCTAGGCAGTTGAAATTTTCACAGATGATGTATTTCTGTTGCTGCTATAACAAACGTGTATTTGATAGTTGTGAGCGTCGAAATCTCCATATTTCAACACTAATTTCAACGCATTTTGGGCGGCAAATAAATACCTATATTTTTTTTTTACCGTGTGTGTGTGTATTCGTACGCGCACTAGCTTCTTACTGCTCATCACAGCGTCTATCCCTTTTATACGTGTTGTCGGATGAGATAGCATGCATTTTTACCCCGGCCACAAAATAGTTCGTGCCGCCAACTAGGGCAACCTTAACGAGCATTGTCATCCAAACTAATAGTGTAAGCAAAATTTCAGCTCAATTGGACACCTGTTTTAAAATTCAGTTGCAAGATTTAAAAAAAACAACAATGCTGGTTAAATTAAAGATTGTAATAAAAAATGGTGTAGTTACCGATATAATGTTGAGCGTCCATTGTTGGCGTGGCTTGCCTGTCACTCGCGTCGTACTGCCCGGATGCGACTGTGGAGACTAGACATTAGCCCATTGTCAATAAACGATAAGTTATGGCGATTTTCAACTGACTTAAAAAATTAAGAGGTTCTCAATTCGACTGTATGTGTGTTAGGCGATTACTCTGCCAATTATGAACCGATTTTGATGATTCTTTTTTATTTGATAGCTGGTGCTCTTCTCACGTAGTGTCATTTAAATATGATCAAGATATAAATGTGTAGTTTTTAAGTTATCCTTAATAATGCGTATTTTCATGGTAACATAAGGTGCCAAAACAAAAAACAGAAAAATAAAAATAGGATGAACAAAAAAAAATACAGTCTGCCAAAAGAAAACACTCTAAAGTGAAAATTAACTATCTTTACGGAAGTCGGTGACAAAAACGCAAAAAAATGGTACCAAAGACAGACTTCTAAAAAGGAAAATATTTTTCGCTTTTTAGCGTTTTGTTTTGGAAGCCGGTTTAATTTTTAATTGACTTCCCAAAAAGGATGAGGTGATCAATTCGGATGGTTATATTTTTCGTTGATAAATAGTCTTAACATAACATATCGCTTGTTTTCTCCGAAGAGTTAGGCAGTGGTGTACCTGTACAAACACATTTCGCCAGTATGTTTGTTGTTCTGTCCCGAGTTTATATTTACTCGCAACACCGTGTCCGTGGGCTGTCAACAATTTTGACAGCTGACACTAACAGAGTAGTTAGAAAATTTGAATTGAACATGCGAGAAAATCGGTGTCTTGTATTCTAATAACCTAATCGAGCGATATTTCGGTGATCGTATTTGTTAATCGCGCCCGCCGTTCGCAATCAGCGTTGTGGGGCGCCCCTAAAGTGGGTTTAGAGTATATTTTCACGCGCATCGAAGTGCTTTTGCGGGAAACGTGCTGCCTGGTGGACGCCGGCAGGATTCTTCGGTCCAGACAGCCGTCAGACTATCCCTTATTGTCCTTTATTATATATATATTCTCCTATCCCTAACCTCACGGCACGAGATTGATCGACGCCCAGGAGTCTACCGCAGGAACCTAAGGTAAGTACGAATAAAATACCACCACAAACCCGTAGTAGGAACCTGTATATCTCTCAATAAGGAGCAAATCCCTAGCTTTCCACTGCCGCGAACCGCGGTTTCGTGGGATACGGTTCTGACAGGGTCCAGGAGTTCCCAACGCTGCTATGGGCCCCAGTGTTGAGCTCCTGGCTTGGGACCAGAAGACCTGTATTTAACATTTGGTAGCAAGAGCGTGGTTTTCATTCCACGATCATAGTATATGCTAGGACACTCGTTCACAGTGAACGCTGTATTGTTTGTCGGTTTGCTTTTTATTGTTTAGAATACTGGGTTGGAAAGTGGTACATTTTGAGTCACTCAGAGTTAGCTGTGTCTTGTTACGGGCGAACAGCCCCCATAGTTACATTCCAATTTGTAAAGTGTACAACTCACAACTTAATATTGTCACTCCGGGATAGAAGGTTACAGTTTTGTATTGAAAATATAGTTTGTTTATTTGTTGTATACAATATAGGTTTGGTGCAGACTAAATAGTGTTCCCTAATTGTATTTAATTGAATCATATTTATTGTTGGACCTTTTATCTTGGTATTGTAAGTTTGTTTACATTATAAAAATACTCAGTGTCCGCTAAAGAAGTTATTGTTGTAAAGTGTGTTGTTGCCAATTGTATAAGAAAATTGGTTAGTTTGTTTGATATTGACAGTAATATTCTAATTGATTCAAGTCAAAGTCAATGTTTTTACCTATTAAGGTAAATTGAATATTGAATTCTATTGTAAAATCAACCTACCCACTTTTGTATTGATAATTTTTGTTTTTTTGAATACCCTCTTGTGTGTTGATAATTTATTTTCTTGAGGTATCCCACTTTGCTTTAGATAATTTATAAATTGATATTTGGGGTTCCATACCCGCTTTGTTTTTGATAATTTATAAATTGATATTTGGGGTTCCATAATAAATTTGTACTGGAAAATAATTAAGTAAAGGGTTCAGTACTATTTGTTGAATTAACTTGTTGTTTCTCTTACAGACTTTATGATTTGATATTTAATTTGGTAAGAGAATTACTGTCAAACTGTTGTTTTGGATACACACATACATTATTAATTTAAGTTGTTGAACATTTTGTGTATTGATAATATTTAATCACCGTTGCTTACATTTTGACAGTATGACTGCCTATACATTTGCTTATAAGATTAGAGCGGAATTGAGATGGGTGACCTTGGTGGCCTCTTTAATAAGTAGATCTGATAGATCAGAGGCTTTGTTGGCCCGTTTTAGTGAACTCCCAGCCCGTCAAGCCAGGGTGGATGAATGCTTTGCAGAGTGTTTGGCGCTATTGTCCACCGAGGACACTAGAGTTGGCCGCTGCGGTTGAGGCAGACTTCACGCAGTTTTACGGTTTCTCGGATGACATTGTTGAGGCAACCGCTAAGTTGAGAGGTTCTGCACATGGGAAATATGGTGGGGATGATGCCACACACCTCCCCCCTTTTGATGATTTGTTGAAGTCTTTGGATGAGGAGTGTCGCGTTTTGGATAATTCTGGTATTGAAGGTCCCTTGCGGGCCCCAGAGCGTCCCTCTCCGGACCAGCGTCGTGTTGGTGCGCGCCCCTCCACTTGTGGGTTGGGTGAGCCACGACGCCAGCCTCATCAATTTGTAGCGACTCTGGATCGCAGTATGCGTGGCTTATATTGCAGCACGGATGGCCATGTGGTCACGTCCTGTCTGAAGTTCCTAGAACGGAACACAAAGGACCGACGTGGAATCGCTAACAGCCGCAAGTGGTGCTACACTTGTCTGCAACAGCATTTGCATCGGGATTGCCAGAGGTCGGATCCTTGCCCGCACTGTCAAGGTAGACACCACCGCGTGTTGTGTCCGGACCAAAGTGGTGTTGGTGGCCCTGATGATGCCGGACGCTCCCCCATAGGCGGGGGAGCGCATCCCCACCAAGCCCAGCTGGATCATCGACGGGGTATACCTCGCAAAGGCGGGGGCACTCCTCCACCCCTTCCTCAATTGGAGGAAGCGTCCGCTTTTCAGGATGACCACCAACCCCAGGTGGATCCTCGACGGGGTATACCTCGCAAAGGCGGGGGCACCCCTCCACCCCTTCCTCAATTGGAGGAAGCGTCCGCTTTTCAGGACGACTACCAACCCCAGAGGGGTTATCAACATTAGGTAGTCGCCTCCCTCTCCTCCACTACAGCCACCCAGCCAGAGACAGTCCTTCTGCCAACTGTCCCTATAATGAACTGGGGCCCTAAGAGTAAATCTTTGTTAGTTCGTGCTCTTTTGGATTCGGGTGCTCAAGGCTGTCTTGTATCCTTTTGCTTAGTGGAAAGATTGGGTCTCCCACGTAGATTCCACCCTTCTACCATATGGGTGGTATTGAAGCGGTTGGTCAACGGGGAGAAATTGAAATTTGTGTTTCACCTGTTCATTGTGGGCCAAGAATCTTGGCCAAGGCCGTTGTTTTGAATGATATTTTGGGCAGACACCCACACCCGCAGGTAACCATTAGCCCTGCAGTGGTGAAATTGACGTCGGACCTAACTCCAGCCGACTCGAAGTGGTTGGTACCCGGACCCGTATATGGGTGCGGATGTTTTGGCTTTGATTTTGTCCGGGACCAAGTGGGTTCTGCAGACGAATAGGTTAGTAGTTGTCCCGACGGGTTTTTGATTTTGGACTTACGGGTCCCGTGTTGAAGGGCTCCGCCCCGCGGATTGAGGATCAAGGACTGATAATGGCATAGTCCTTTGTTGTCTTCGCACCTCAGCTCATACTTTGGAGGTTTTTGTCGCGAATAGAGTCTCACAGATTCAGAACTGTGAGACTAAACTGATCTGGAGACATGTCCCAGGAGAATTGAACCCCTCAGACTGCGCGTCCCGTGGTTGCGAGGCTCCTGCCCTTGTTAACCATTCTCTTTGGTGGGGACCAGACTGGTTGTCGCATCGCGAGTCGTCCTGGCCCCAGAATAGGTTCTCCTCTCCACAGGTTCTGCCAGGCTTGCGTATTGGAATTGTGGAAACGCAACCTGCATATAATTTGGATTATCTTTTGGACAGATACAGTTCTTTGTCGAAATTGGTAGGAGTTACCGCTTGGGTCCGGCGTTTCATACGTAACGGACGGAACCCTAATAATAAATTGTTATACTCAGTTTTGTCGCCTCATGACGCCAAGAGGCTCTGCTGTTGTTGGTTCGTGCTGTACAAGCCGAGCACTTTGACCAGACTATTGAAACCCTGAGGAAATGCTCAGCTTTGAAAGGCTAAATCGCTCGTCTTAATCCATTCCTAGACCAATCTGGTTTGCGCCGAGTCGGAGGACGACTGCGGAATTCGAACTTGCCTTATGGTGCTCGCCATCCTTTGTTGCTCCCTAAAGGAGTAGCGTTGGTGACATTGTTGGTGTCCGATCGACACATTAATAACGCACGTGCCGGTTGCAATGCCCTCGTAGCCATTTTGCAGCGTGAATTTTGGATTTTGTCGGCCAGACGCACTATTCGTGGCATCATCTTTAAATGTATGCAGTGCTATAAGTTGAAGGCTGCTCCCACTCAACCCATAATGGGTGATTTGCCATCCGACCGAGTGACGGAGAGCAGACCATTTGCTTCGGTCGGAACCGATTTCGCTGGTCCCTTCTTGGTGAAGACTTCTCAACTTCGGAACGCCAAGACTGTCAAGGCCTACTTGTGTGTGTTCGTTTGTCTGGCCTCCAAGGCGGTTCACTTGGAACTTGTAACTGCCCTCAGCATAGATGCGTTTGTTGCAGCGCTAGGTAGATTTGTTTCCCGCCGAGGACTACCATCTTTGATCCGTTCTGATAACGGTACTAATTATAAGGGCGCTGATAGATATTTAAATGATATTTGTAATTATCTAAATAAGGATAAACAGAATTTGAGATTTGCCATGGCGCAAATGGGAATTAATTGGCAATTTGACCCCCCAGTGTGCCCACATTGGGGTGGCATTTTTGAGGCCGTTGTGAAGGTGGCAAAAACGCTTCTCCGCCGTGTTATTGGTGAAAAAATTTTGACCTTTGAGGAACTTGTTACGGTATTCTGTAAAATCGAGGCCGTCCTCAATTCACGACCCCTCTGTCCGATCTCCTCAGACCCAAATGACCTGGAAGTTTTGACCCCTGGTAATTTTTTGATTGGTCAGCCTCTTAACGCCCTGCCGGAATACCCCTTCAGGTAAATTAAATCTTCGCAATTGACTCGCTTTGAGTTGCTCCAACAGATGTCCCAAAGTTTCTGGCATCGTTGGTCTTTGGAATATTTGTATATTTTGCAGCAGCGCGTTAAGTGGACTGACAAAACTGACCCTCCCAAAGTCGGAGACCTTGTACTTGTTAAAGAACCTAACTTGTTACCTTTGTATTGATGTCGTGGACGCATTGGTAGATTTGATTTATGGGTCTGACGGAGTTCCCAGAGTTGCGGAGGTCATGGTCGGAGATTCGGTTTTGAAGCGGGCAGTGGCGAGTTTATCACGCTTGCCCATTTATTAGCGGACATAACTCCTTATGTCCGAAACGGGGGGATGTTCTGTCCCGAGTTTATATTTACTCACAACACCGTGTCTGTGGGCTGTCAACGATTTTGACAGCTGACACTAACAGAGTAGTTAGAAAATTTGAATTGAACATGCGAGAAAATCGGTGTCTTGTATTCTAATAACCTAATCGAGTGATATTTCGGTGATGGTATTTGTTAATCGCGCCCGCCGTTCGCAATCGGCGTTGTGGGGCGCCCCTAAAGTGGGTTTAGAGTATATTTTTACGCGCATCGAAGTGCTTTTGCGGAAAACGTGCTGCCTGGTGGTCGCCGGCCGGATTCTTCGGTCCAGACAGCCGTCGGTCTATCCCTTATTGTCCTTTATTATATATATATATTCTCCTATCCCTAACCTCACGGCACGAGATTGATCGACGCCCAGGAGTCTACGCAGGAATCTAAGGTAAGTACGAATAAAATACCACCACAAACCCGTAGTAGGAACCTGTATATCTCTCAATAAGGAGCAAATCCCTAGCTTTCCACTGCCGCGAACCGCGGTTTCGTGGGATACGGTTCTGACAGGGTCCAGGAGTTCCCAACGCTGCTATGGGCCCCAGTGTTGAGCTCCTGGCTTGGGACCAGAAGACCTGTATTTAACATTTGGTAGCAAGAGCGTGGTTTTCATTCCACGATCATAGTATATGCTAGGACACTCGTTCACAGTGAACGCTGTATTGTTTGTCGGTTTGCTTTTTATTGTTTAGAATACTGGGTTGGAAAGTGGTACATTTTGAGTCACTCAGAGTTAGCTGTGTCTTGTTACGGGCGAACAGCCCCCATAGTTACATTCCAATTTGTAAAGTGTACAACTCACAACTTAATATTGTCACTCCGGGATAGAAGGTTACAGTTTTGTATTGAAAATATAGTTTGTTTATTTGTTGTATACAATATAGGTTTGGTGCAGACTAAATAGTCTTCCCTAATTGTATTTAATTGAATCATATTTATTGTTGGACCTTTTATCTTGGTATTGTAAGTTTGTTTACATTATAAAAATACTCAGTGTCCGCTAAAGAAGTTATTGTTGTAAAGTGTGTTGTTGCCAATTGTATAAGAAAATTGGTTAGTTTGTTTGATATTGACAGTAATATTCTAATTGATTCAAGTCAAAGTCAATGTTTTTACCTATTAAGGTAAATTGAATATTGAATTCTATTGTAAAATCAACCTACCCACTTTTGTATTGATAATTTTTGTTTTTTTGAATACCCTCTTGTGTGTTGATAATTTATTTTCTTGAGGTATCCCACTTTGCTTTAGATAATTTATAAATTGATATTTGGGGTTCCATACCCGCTTTGTTTTTGATAATTTATAAATTGATATTTGGGGTTCCATAATAAATTTGTACTGGAAAATAATTAAGTAAAGGGTTCAGTACTATTTGTTGAATTAACTTGTTGTTTCTCTTACAGACTTTATGATTTGATATTTAATTTGGTAAGAGAATTACTGTCAAACTGTTGTTTTGGATACACACATACATTATTAATTTAAGTTGTTGAACATTTTGTGTATTGATAATATTTAATCACCGTTGCTTACATTTTGACAGTATGACTGCCTATACATTTGCTTATAAGATTAGAGCGGAATTGAGATGGGTGACCTTGGTGGCCTCTTTAATAAGTAGATCTGATAGATCAGAGGCTTTGTTGGCCCGTTTTAGTGAACTCCCAGCCCGTCAAGCCAGGGTGGATGAATGCTTTGCAGAGTGTTTGGCGCTATTGTCCACCGAGGACACTAGAGTTGGCCGCTGCGGTTGAGGCAGACTTCACGCAGTTTTACGGTTTCTCGGATGACATTGTTGAGGCAACCGCTAAGTTGAGAGGTTCTGCACATGGGAAATATGGTGGGGATGATGCCACACACCTCCCCCCTTTTGATGATTTGTTGAAGTCTTTGGATGAGGAGTGTCGCGTTTTGGATAATTCTGGTATTGAAGGTCCCTTGCGGGCCCCAGAGCGTCCCTCTCCGGACCAGCGTCGTGTTGGTGCGCGCCCCTCCACTTGTGGGTTGGGTGAGCCACGACGCCAGCCTCATCAATTTGTAGCGACTCTGGATCGCAGTATGCGTGGCTTATATTGCAGCACGGATGGCCATGTGGTCACGTCCTGTCTGAAGTTCCTAGAACGGAACACAAAGGACCGACGTGGAATCGCTAACAGCCGCAAGTGGTGCTACACTTGTCTGCAACAGCATTTGCATCGGGATTGCCAGAGGTCGGATCCTTGCCCGCACTGTCAAGGTAGACACCACCGCGTGTTGTGTCCGGACCAAAGTGGTGTTGGTGGCCCTGATGATGCCGGACGCTCCCCCATAGGCGGGGGAGCGCATCCCCACCAAGCCCAGCTGGATCATCGACGGGGTATACCTCGCAAAGGCGGGGGCACTCCTCCACCCCTTCCTCAATTGGAGGAAGCGTCCGCTTTTCAGGATGACCACCAACCCCAGGTGGATCCTCGACGGGGTATACCTCGCAAAGGCGGGGGCACCCCTCCACCCCTTCCTCAATTGGAGGAAGCGTCCGCTTTTCAGGACGACTACCAACCCCAGAGGGGTTATCAACATTAGGTAGTCGCCTCCCTCTCCTCCACTACAGCCACCCAGCCAGAGACAGTCCTTCTGCCAACTGTCCCTATAATGAACTGGGGCCCTAAGAGTAAATCTTTGTTAGTTCGTGCTCTTTTGGATTCGGGTGCTCAAGGCTGTCTTGTATCCTTTTGCTTAGTGGAAAGATTGGGTCTCCCACGTAGATTCCACCCTTCTACCATATGGGTGGTATTGAAGCGGTTGGTCAACGGGGAGAAATTGAAATTTGTGTTTCACCTGTTCATTGTGGGCCAAGAATCTTGGCCAAGGCCGTTGTTTTGAATGATATTTTGGGCAGACACCCACACCCGCAGGTAACCATTAGCCCTGCAGTGGTGAAATTGACGTCGGACCTAACTCCAGCCGACTCGAAGTGGTTGGTACCCGGACCCGTATATGGGTGCGGATGTTTTGGCTTTGATTTTGTCCGGGACCAAGTGGGTTCTGCAGACGAATAGGTTAGTAGTTGTCCCGACGGGTTTTTGATTTTGGACTTACGGGTCCCGTGTTGAAGGGCTCCGCCCCGCGGATTGAGGATCAAGGACTGATAATGGCATAGTCCTTTGTTGTCTTCGCACCTCAGCTCATACTTTGGAGGTTTTTGTCGCGAATAGAGTCTCACAGATTCAGAACTGTGAGACTAAACTGATCTGGAGACATGTCCCAGGAGAATTGAACCCCTCAGACTGCGCGTCCCGTGGTTGCGAGGCTCCTGCCCTTGTTAACCATTCTCTTTGGTGGGGACCAGACTGGTTGTCGCATCGCGAGTCGTCCTGGCCCCAGAATAGGTTCTCCTCTCCACAGGTTCTGCCAGGCTTGCGTATTGGAATTGTGGAAACGCAACCTGCATATAATTTGGATTATCTTTTGGACAGATACAGTTCTTTGTCGAAATTGGTAGGAGTTACCGCTTGGGTCCGGCGTTTCATACGTAACGGACGGAACCCTAATAATAAATTGTTATACTCAGTTTTGTCGCCTCATGACGCCAAGAGGCTCTGCTGTTGTTGGTTCGTGCTGTACAAGCCGAGCACTTTGACCAGACTATTGAAACCCTGAGGAAATGCTCAGCTTTGAAAGGCTAAATCGCTCGTCTTAATCCATTCCTAGACCAATCTGGTTTGCGCCGAGTCGGAGGACGACTGCGGAATTCGAACTTGCCTTATGGTGCTCGCCATCCTTTGTTGCTCCCTAAAGGAGTAGCGTTGGTGACATTGTTGGTGTCCGATCGACACATTAATAACGCACGTGCCGGTTGCAATGCCCTCGTAGCCATTTTGCAGCGTGAATTTTGGATTTTGTCGGCCAGACGCACTATTCGTGGCATCATCTTTAAATGTATGCAGTGCTATAAGTTGAAGGCTGCTCCCACTCAACCCATAATGGGTGATTTGCCATCCGACCGAGTGACGGAGAGCAGACCATTTGCTTCGGTCGGAACCGATTTCGCTGGTCCCTTCTTGGTGAAGACTTCTCAACTTCGGAACGCCAAGACTGTCAAGGCCTACTTGTGTGTGTTCGTTTGTCTGGCCTCCAAGGCGGTTCACTTGGAACTTGTAACTGCCCTCAGCATAGATGCGTTTGTTGCAGCGCTAGGTAGATTTGTTTCCCGCCGAGGACTACCATCTTTGATCCGTTCTGATAACGGTACTAATTATAAGGGCGCTGATAGATATTTAAATGATATTTGTAATTATCTAAATAAGGATAAACAGAATTTGAGATTTGCCATGGCGCAAATGGGAATTAATTGGCAATTTGACCCCCCAGTGTGCCCACATTGGGGTGGCATTTTTGAGGCCGTTGTGAAGGTGGCAAAAACGCTTCTCCGCCGTGTTATTGGTGAAAAAATTTTGACCTTTGAGGAACTTGTTACGGTATTCTGTAAAATCGAGGCCGTCCTCAATTCACGACCCCTCTGTCCGATCTCCTCAGACCCAAATGACCTGGAAGTTTTGACCCCTGGTAATTTTTTGATTGGTCAGCCTCTTAACGCCCTGCCGGAATACCCCTTCAGGTAAATTAAATCTTCGCAATTGACTCGCTTTGAGTTGCTCCAACAGATGTCCCAAAGTTTCTGGCATCGTTGGTCTTTGGAATATTTGTATATTTTGCAGCAGCGCGTTAAGTGGACTGACAAAACTGACCCTCCCAAAGTCGGAGACCTTGTACTTGTTAAAGAACCTAACTTGTTACCTTTGTATTGATGTCGTGGACGCATTGGTAGATTTGATTTATGGGTCTGACGGAGTTCCCAGAGTTGCGGAGGTCATGGTCGGAGATTCGGTTTTGAAGCGGGCAGTGGCGAGTTTATCACGCTTGCCCATTTATTAGCGGACATAACTCCTTATGTCCGAAACGGGGGGATGTTCTGTCCCGAGTTTATATTTACTCACAACACCGTGTCTGTGGGCTGTCAACGATTTTGACAGCTGACACTAACAGAGTAGTTAGAAAATTTGAATTGAACATGCGAGAAAATCGGTGTCTTGTATTCTAATAACCTAATCGAGTGATATTTCGGTGATGGTATTTGTTAATCGCGCCCGCCGTTCGCAATCGGCGTTGTGGGGCGCCCCTAAAGTGGGTTTAGAGTATATTTTTACGCGCATCGAAGTGCTTTTGCGGAAAACGTGCTGCCTGGTGGTCGCCGGCCGGATTCTTCGGTCCAGACAGCCGTCGGTCTATCCCTTATTGTCCTTTATTATATATATATATTCTCCTATCCCTAACCTCACGGCACGAGATTGATCGACGCCCAGGAGTCTACGCAGGAATCTAAGGTAAGTACGAATAAAATACCACCACAAACCCGTAGTAGGAACCTGTATATCTCTCAATAAGGAGCAAATCCCTAGCTTTCCACTGCCGCGAACCGCGGTTTCGTGGGATACGGTTCTGACAGGGTCCAGGAGTTCCCAACGCTGCTATGGGCCCTAGTGTTGAGCTCCTGGCTTGGGACCAGAAGACCTGTATTTAACATTTGTCTTCTCAGCCAGTTACTGATCCAGATTCCCGAGCTGCTACGGAGAATTGCCAGATGGAATCGGACTCTACCTTTATGGTTAGCAGTGAGTGCTTATTTTATTGACGAATGAAAGAAAAGGGGGACATCGAAAGGGCTTACCTCAATCTCTTTTCCCAATTTCTTTCTTAATTCAGCGTTGAAATTCTCCGCAAAATTGTCCGTGCCGAAGTATCTGAAAAAGTAAAAATAAATGTTATGAAACCAGAGATATAAAAACGATGTATCGGACGTCCGGCAGCGAGATGATGGGCAGATGACATTGTTGCCATCGCAGGTAGAATCAGGATGAGACGAGCACAGGAACGTGGGGATTGGCACAAGAAGACAGAGGCCTATGCTCATCAGTGACGTATTACTGCTGAGGTGATGATGATGCGTACTTGTGTCGGAGCAGCGCCTGCGCGGCGGGTCTCGCCCGGGGTTCGGTGCGCAGGCACGCGGCCAGCAGGTCGCGCGCCACCCCCGCGCCGGGCAGCACCGCGCGCCCCCCGCCCCCCACGCCCGCCAATGCTGCGCCGCCCGCCAGGCGGGACACCACTTGCTGGTGGCGTGGGGCTAGCTTGCCTGCAGGATGAAGTAACAAATATGCTCATTATAAGCCAAAAAAATATTAAAATGTGCCTGGACTAGGAAAAGACCAGGGAGTGTGGGATTTAGACTCACTAAAAAATCAGCCCGGTCATTACAATCAGCACGCAGAAGTGGTGTGACCTCTCCCCGTGAGACCACCTTAAAATACCACTACGGGATAACCTCTGTGCAACGCCTGTTAGTGCATATCCCTGGCGACATTTTATAGGTCTACCGCTTATAGCACGGGATGGAAGTTAACAACGGTCAGCTACATACCCCTCCCGCGCCTCGCGCACCGTCTCAGTTAATTAAGCACTAGGCCTCATTTGTAAGGCTCAGTAAAATAAAAAGTCCTGGTCCTTGTGAGAACTCCAAAAGGCCGCTAAAGCTGAGCTGCATTTTGCAAAAAAAAACGAAAAGGCGTTTCATTTTAAATTTGATTAAAGTATTTTCTCCACAAGAGGACCACAAAACCACTATACCTACTCTTCTTGTTCTTCTGAACATACCAGTCTTATAAAGCCATCAGACAGAACGATGTTTAAGTATTTACTTTGAGAAAAATTGTGCAACAATAACTTTAAAAAAATATTAAACTAGGCGAACTGACCGACAATCTTAATGATAAGTGCCAGCTGGTCGATGTCGGAGTCGCCGGGGAACAGCGGGTCTCCCGTCAGCATCTCAGCGAACAGACAACCGATCGCCCAGATGTCCACCTCGGGACCGTACCTGAAACAAGTTGATACAAGCTATGGTACAGTGCAACTAGTAGGTGGCTCACGCCGATTGCGTTGTTAGTTGCGAGCATAGGGTCTGCCAAAGTGTGGACATGTATGGACACTTGGGGCATTCCAACATTTGCGTCATATTCTGACACCGCACTCACATTGCGTATCAAATAAAAGAAGTGGTAATAGTTCGTCATCATCATTATTCAGCTGCAAATGGAACAGCACATCGCTACAACGAAAAGTCTTGTGCCGCCATTATTTAGCGGATTCAATTCTATATGCTTTCAATACTAAATGTTTTGAAACTATTAAGTTAGTCAGCATAATAGCTGATTGTACAGGTATGTCTACAGGACTGACCTATGCTCGGCCACTAGAAGCTCAGGGGCGCGGTACCACCGGGTGGCGACATATTCGGTGTAGGGCTCCCCAGGCGCCGCCAGAGCCCGAGCAAACCCCAGGTCACACAGCTTCACGATGCCCGCGTTCGAAACCAGCACGTTCTCTGGTTTTACATCGCGATGAATTATCTGATGAGGTAGATATAAATATCAAATTTACAAAAAAACAGCATAACATTTTTTATAATTCATCATTAAACGACTGATAATGCAAAGTGATAGTCTACGATGGAAGGACCGTACCCAGATGATGCCTGATTCATGATGGGCTAAAAATAATGGGCACAGATGCAGGCAGAGAGCTTCAAATATTTTGAACACTCTGGGTGCTATCTTCACCAGTAAATTCAGCTGGATCATAAACTCCTGTTTAATGCTGGACTCTCTGTCTGTTCTCAATCATAACAAAGTATCAGTCATCTACAGGTATCAAAAGTAGACAAGACGTGAGAAGATCAAAGCGTGATAGTACTACCAATAAACACTATTTTCCCTAAGGGCAATCTACTCACAGAATTCTGATGACAGTAATCAATTCCCTTCAGAAGCTGGTACAGGTGCTTCTTGGCGGTGTCCTCGCCCAGTCCGCCGGGGGCAGCCTCCAACTCGTCCAGCAGCGTGTGGTCCAGATACTCGAACACCAGGTAAAACCGGCGCTTACGGCGGAACACCTCGATCATGTTCACTAAGTGGTCGTGTCGGAGTTTCTAGAAATTAAATTACATCGTAGTCAGTCTATAATTTTTTAAATAAAATAATATTATGGTGCAAACAACATACTTTGTGGCACATGATGATACAGAATTTAGAAAAAATAAGAAAAAAAAAAATTTGTGACCCGCACATGAGACACGAGATAAGCAAAACACAAACAATAATAAAAATAAATAACCTCGTGCGAGACCAAAAAGGATCCTATCTCCCCTCTCCTCTCTCTATTAAGAAGTAACTGTCTACTGTCTACGATATGGTGCATCTGTGGTATGCCTTAAGATTCTATAAAATTTTCATCAATGCTGGAATTAACTCCACATTTGACAACACTGATCAGATCTTCAATCCCAGTCATAAGGTGCGAATCTGGGCTCCTCTTGCTTGCGTCTTGCTGAGACAAATTTGGACAATGCATTCTATTAAGAACATAAGTAGAGTTACCTACTACGAATGATAATTACGTAAGTAGTGGTGTCTCATCCTATACAAAGAAACCGTGCCGACGTTCTGTACTGATTATTTTTATGTGTAGTGTGGGTGTCATAGAACTATGTCTATGTTTGTATGTGTAAGTAGCCTAAGTCTATATATTCAATGGTTTGCTAATAAACACGAGTATTATACATCAATTCGTGTACTCAATTACACCTATCCCTACATGGCGACCCTGCCTTCGGGCAAGCCGCGCATAATGGTCGTGTCGCGTTACAACTGGCTTCATTATTAATTGGTGCGAAATTGTTAAGAAAAGCAAAATGTGTCAATCATACCAGACCAAAGAAGAGGTTTTTCTAGCTCAAAACGCAGCTGGTGCTGGCAATAGTGCGAATTTGCAAGAAATTGGGCAACATTTGAACATCCAGACTATTATGACCACAATAATTATCTGTTTCATGGGTGCAGTGCTTCTATACTTGGGATTTAAGGCATATAAAAAATGCCATACTCGTTGGATGCGTCAGGAGATCAACCACCAGGCGTTCAGGGGCATGCGATTGTCCGGACGAGGTCGCGGCCAGGCCACTCCGAAAGCAGCAGAAAGTGAATGTCAGTGTAAATCAGTGAACTAAAGTGATTGTGTACGCAAGATATTCGGGAAGAAATTAAGTTAAATGTACTGTTATGTAGAGACTGTTTAAGACAAATTCTAAAGTATGCAGTGACGTCAAAATCAAAACGATTAAAATAGTGTCTTATGGCTAAGAAATTTGATAACATATATAATGAGTTACGCAAAATACGTATATATTTAATTAAAATAGGTCCTGAGCGAAGATTAGAATCTAAGGTATGTAGTAGAAAATTAGAAGAATCGATAAATTTATTTTATTCGTTTAAAAATTATTGTAAAGAAATAGAAGCTAACGTAAAAGACTTCAAAAATGAGGAGTTAATACTAATAAATGAGTTACGTTATAAGATAGATGAATTATTCGTAGAAATAAAACAGTTATGTGAAAAAGGAAGTAGTTACAGTAACTCAGATTTAGAAAGTTTAAGTGAGGACGAAGGAAAAATAGCTAAAATGGCCAAATTTGATCTTAAGATAGCACTGAATTTGTTGCCCGTCATGACAAGTGACGAGTTAGGTATTAAGCAGTTAATCGATGGGATCGATTATTACAGTTCTATTTTAGATAGCCAGTCGCAAGAACAATTAATTACATTCGTTTTGAAAAGTCGATTGTCTCAGGCTGCAAAATTGAAATTAGCATCAAATTATGACTCAGTTAAGGATCTATTACACGATATGCGGGTTCAATTATTGCCAACAAAGTCTGCTACGGCAATACAGAGCAAACTACATTCTTTCTGCCAAAAGCAAATGTCAATTGATGAGTACGGAAAAGCCATTACTGAGATGTTTGTGGACTTGACGATAGCGCAATCCGAAGGGAAATCCAGTAATTACCAGGTATTGAAACCGCTTAATGAGAAACAAGCCATCAAACGGTTTGCCGACGGATTGCGAAACCGTCGATTAAGCACTATCATAGCCGCAAGAAATTTTGAATCCCTCAAAGATGCAGTTCAAGCAGCAGTGGATGAAGAGACTTCGATGCCTTCGACTTCATCAGGTGAGATTATGGCTTTTAATCAAAACAATCGACATAATTACAGGCGTGCTTCTAATAATTATTTTAGAGGTCAGCATGGACGAGCGTTTAGAGGCCGCTCAAACCAGGGTCAAATGCGTTGGGGTGACCGTAATGAGACCATCCAGGACCCAGGGCGTGGTCGTGCACCACGAGGATCGTGGCGGAATTCGAGAAGATCGAATCGAGGTAGGTCTTCTTTTCATAATAACCGAAACAAGTGGACACGTAATTCGGAAGCTATGCATATTATGACCGAGGATGCACCTAAAAATGAAGAATCCAAAAATCAGTTTTTTCGTGCCTAAACATTATATTTTGTCATGTGATAATAACATGGTTGTCGAGTTTTCTGTAAATGGTAGCCCATTCCGATGGTTACTTGACTCGGGTGCGTCAATTTCAGCCATCAAATATAAACATCTTGTCGAACAAAATATTCCATGCCATTTAGAGAGTATTGAGATTAATGGACTTGGGGGCAAAGTTCAATCTTTAGGTTACGTTTATTTAGACTTAGTAACAGATTATGCAACGTTTAGGCATAAGTTTATTGTTTTTAATTCTTTGCCATGTAAGGCGCATGGAATCATCGGTGACGACTTCTTGCGAAAACATAAAGCGTTATTAGACTACAAGAATAATAGTTTATCTTTGCACACTTTAAATGGTAATCCAATCACGTTGTCTATTAAGATATCTAATAGTAAAAAAGAAATGTTTATTATACCTCCCAGATCGGAGTCAATCCACTTTATACAAACTAATATAAAAGAAGAATGTGTAGTTTGTACTTCTGAATGCAGCGAAGGTGTTTTTATAGCTAGCACCTTAGTAAAGCCCACTAGTGGAAAAATACCTGTAAGAATACTTAACACAACTGAGAATGAGTTAACTCTAGATAAAATAGACCCCATTATACACAGCGCGTCGGATTACAATATTTGCAGTTTTGATAAATGCGAAAAAAATGCGGCCCGCGTTAAAAAAATGTTTACACTGCTGAATATAAAACATTTAAATGAAGAAGAGCAGATAACAATTGAAAAAGTATGCGCCAAATATGCTGATATATTCTTTTTACCGGGGGATAAACTGACAACTACGCATATTTATCAACATTCTATTCGCGTAAAGCCTAATGCAGAGCCCGTATTTGTTAAACCATATAGGTTACCTCATTCACAGAAAGATGAGGTACATAAACAACTCCAAAATATGTTAGCCGACGGCATTATAGAGCCATGCGTAAGTGATTGGTCTAGCCCAATTTTGCTGGTACCCAAGAAATTAGACGTTAATGGACAAAAGAGGTGGAGATTAGTTATTGACTACCGCAAACTGAATAATAATATTGAAAATGATAACTTCCCTCTTCCTAACATTACAGAAATTTTAGACTCGTTATCAGGATGCATCTACTTCTCACACTTAGATCTCCATCAAGCATATTATAATGTAGGTTTAGACCCCAATAGTAGGAAATATACAGCATTTGGTTCTGGGCAATATCAAATGACTAGGATGCCCATGGGGCTTAAAACAAGTCCTAGCTCATTTTCAAGGATGATGACAATGGCAATGGCAGGTCTTAATTTTGAAAAGTGCCTCGTCTATCAAGACGATTTAATTGTGTATGGAAGTTGTCTCAGTCAACATAATAAAAATTTAATTGACGTTTTTGAAAGACTTCGGAAAGTGAATCTTAAATTGAATCCGTCCAAGTGTGTATTTTTGAAAAAGGATATGTTATATTTAGGTCATGTGGTCTCTGGCAACGGAGTTTTACCAGACCCGGACAAAATTAGTGTTATGCAAAATTATCCCATTCCAAAAACGGCAGATGAGGTAAAACGCTTCGTAGCGTTTGCCAATTACTATAGAAAGTTTATTAAAAATTTTGCAGATATAGTTCACCCCTTGAATAATTTGAGTAGGAAAAATGTAACATTTAAATGGGATAAAGACTGCCAAGTGAGCTTTGATGCATTAAAACAGCGTTTGATATCCGCCCCAGTTTTGCAATACCCATGTTTTTCTAGTGACAATATATTCAACCTACAAACAGATGCATCAGGATACGCGTTAGGCGCCGTATTGTCTAATCGGGATGGAAGGCCAATTGCTTATGCAAGCAGAAGTTTAAATAAAGCTGAAAGAAACTATCCCACTATAGAAAAAGAATTATTAGCTATAGTGTGGAGTATTAAACATTTTCGTCCATATTTGTATGGTCGCAAATTTAAGATTTTTACAGACCATAAACCTCTAATTTATTTATTCAATTTGAAGGATCCTTCTAGTAGATTATTAAAGTTTAGATTGGTTTTGGATGAGTACGATTTTGATATCGAATATGTGCCAGGTAAAAGTAATGTGGCTGCAGACGCATTATCGAGAGTATGTGTGTCATCGAAGGAACTGAAAGAAATGCATGAGTGTGTTGTAAACATTATGACTAGAGGACAAAAGCGGAAGTTATTGGAGAGCAGTTCTTCGGAAGATATGGTTAACACAGACATTTGGCCTGATCAACCAAAAGTTGTGGAAACTCATAGTAAGCCGAAGGACTCTGTTGAGATACGATTTGTAGATAGTAATAATTGGGCTAAATTAAGAGACGAAAATAATAATGTAAGGTTAAGTAGTCAGAATACATTGTGTTATGTGCCGGCTCGGATGACATTGTTTATAAACCCAGCATCCCGATCGCAGATGACGCCAGCCGCATTTGCGAGGGAGTTCAGGGAATATTGTAATATTAATGATATAGAGGAGATATATTTCATTAAAAATGGCACAAATAATTATTTTATTGAGAAGTTGATATCCGAGGTAAAGAAAGATGCAAAATGGTCCGGACCAAGGTTATGTGTATTAAAAGACGTAGAAAGAATAGATGACAAAGATGACAGAAGAGTCATAATTAACGACTTTCATCTTTTACCCACGAGTGGCCACGCGGGTATAAGACGGATGTTAAATAATATTCGTAAATATTATTTCTGGCCTAGCATGGAACGAGATGTCCATGATTTTGTGAAGAAATGTCATAAATGCCAGATTCAAAAACATAGCATATACAATAAAGAGCCGATGGTAGTGACGACTACTGCTCATACATCCTTTCAGAAGGTATATCTAGATATAGTAGGACCCTTAGATAAGGATAGTTATAATTTTTCGTATATTTTAACCACACAATGTGAATTATCCAAATATATTATCGCTTGTCCACTTGTTTCTAAAAAGTCAGAAGAGGTTGCAAAAGCCTTTGTAGAAAATGTTATCCTAAAGTATGGTGTTCCAAACACTATAGCGACCGATCGAGGAGCAGAGTTTATCAGCGCAACAATGACGGAGGTATGTAAATTACTAGATATAAAAAAGCTTAACTCCACGGCATACCATCACGAAAGTATTGGTGCGTTGGAGAATGCTCATAAACATCTAGGAGCATTCTTGAGAATCCAGACGGATAATCATCCTGAGACATGGAGTTCATGGTTACCCTATTGGTGCTTCTCATAACACTTCGGTGCATAGTGCAACAAACCATACTCCATTTGAATTGGTATATGGGAAAAAATGTAATTTGCCTAATAATTTATCAAAGTCAATTGAACCACTTTATAATCATGAGAGTTACCCGCTTGAATTGAAATATAGATTACAGGTGTCACAGTCTGAAGCACGAAATAACTTGATTCAACGAAAAACATTGCGCAAGCAACATTATGATTCCAATATGAGGCCTATCACTTATACACCAAATGACCAAATCCTTGTAAAAAAAGAAACTGGAAACAAATTCAGTCCCATTTATTCTGGACCCTATGTAGTTGTAAGGGACTTAGCACCAAACGTAGAAATAATAAGAAAAGGTAACATTGATGTAGTGCATAAGAATAGAACTAAGTTATATTGTACCTAGTAGATATTGTTATAGTGTCTGTATACCTAGTTTAAAACATTAGAGTATGTGAAAAAAAAAAAAAACATTTGTATTTTTTTTTATTTTATTATGTGGGAGGTGTAGTGTGGGTGTCATAGAACTATGTCTATGTTTGTATGTGTAAGTAGCCTAAGTCTATATATTCAATGGTTTGCTAATAAACACGAGTATTATACATCAATTCGTGTACTCAATTACACCTATCCCTACATATGTACAACGATCGCGTTCGGTTCCTTTCCGTTCCGTTCCACGGATATAGATGGTGATCTATCAATCACCGTGGAACGGAACCGAACTCGATCGATTTACAAAAAATAATCAGTATAATTAGATGAAAAACGCTAGTTACATCAGCACGGTTTCTTTGTATGGGATGAGGTATCTGTATGCTAGTATTATATTATCTGTGGCGTAAGAAAGTAAACTCCTTCTTTATTCTCTTCTTTTTATATCTTTTCTTTTAGGCGCGGCTTCCTTGTAATATGTAATAGAAGAGGCATACAACAACGATTGAGTAAGACTTGATGTAGTTTTTCACCTTGAGCATGCGTATCTCCCGCAGCGCCATCTTGCGGACGGCGGCATCCTCCTCGGTCTCCAGGAACTTCTTGATGGCGACAAGCTGGCCCGTGTCGCGGCGCCGGCATTTCAGCACCACGCCGTACGAGCCTTCGCCCACCTGGATGAACCACAGAATAGTAATTAGTAATACTTATACCTGTACTTTGGTCATGGCGACCTTTCTTAGCTAACTAATATTTACTACAGTGCAAGAGCATTCCCTTTCCTAACTCCTTTATATGGAGCAGCAATAGTTTATAGCCGTCAAAACCTAGCATTTATTTTCTGCTTGGGTTATCTTACTAACTTCTAGTTAGTTGCTTACACGGGTCCATTATGTATGACATGTTTTAAATTATGCACTAACTCTGTGTTACGTCCTTGGCACAAATGGGCATTAGTGCGTATGTCCACCGCTGCCGTCACCGGGACGTCTACGAGAACGGGATGACGGCTCGAGGTAGCGACACATACATTTACTTTAGCCGCTTGTCCACCTCAAGCCCGTCGCCCGAGCGCCGTCATCCCGGCCGCCGTCAATTCGCGTAAATCGGCGAGACCGCTAGAACTTGGCACGGGATTGTAACGGGCCAATGTACTGGCAATACAATGTTTAAACTTTTCCACCACACCGGTGCCATGACGCCGCAACGTACCGTTTTTTGTTTTCAAGATATAGTGCTTTGTATAACACCGAGATCGTTGCGGTGGACAAACGATCGTCGTCACGTCACTCGTCAAAACTCGTTCTCGTTGAAGACCCGGTGGAGGCGGCGTTGGACAAATGCACTTACAGGCAATTCAGCATTGTCAAGAAGTCGGTCCGTAAGGACCGTTAAAAAGTTGAAACTGAAACCTTATCCTCGTGCACTTAACTTATATCAGGTCGAAGCAAAATAATTACATTCAATAATTCCTTTGTCATCTCTGTGAGTGTTCATTTTGTATCTAGCTTATAAACTTTCCAAATCTATAGACCTGCGAACTATAACTACTATGTTCCTGCGAACTAATAGTTATATCTTAGTAACCTCGTATCTTAGTTCCCTGCCGGAGTCTGTATTTCCTGATAGCTACAACCTGGAAGTCTTTAAGTCAAGAGTGAACAGGTTTCTTCTAGGTAACGTGCTTCATCGTCGACCACATCATCGCTTACCATCTGGTGAGATAGTGCTCAAGCGCGAGCATATCAATAATAATAATAATAAAAAAAACGTACTCATCACGTCCTTTAGTAGTCAGTCAGTTTCTATGTTATATTTTTGTCGTAACTAACACTACGACTCATAACAGAAAATTAGTAATGCCTTAACCTTTACTTAATTTCGCAGAACATCAACAAAGCCACATATCCATTTCTATTTATACGAAAACTAATGTCTTGTTCCCGAAATAGAATTGCCAATGTATCTAATATCCAAATTAATATTGTTGCAAGTATTTCGGGCCGTTACAAAATAGCGCGGCATTCTTATAAGTTGGGCCTGACACCGGCTGATACTGACGTAAATGTTGGAATCACTTCTTTTACTCAGAAATATTTACCGGGTGTATTAACTAAGGGTGACTTTCAAATGCAATAAGTAAACAAATAGCTGAAATTACACTTGCGAAAGAAATGAAGTTTTGAAATATATTAATTTAATTTAATGTAGTTCTTTTGTACGACTGACTATAACTTTGTTATTGGAATGTATTGCTTACGTGAAAGAATTATTTTATTTTACACTAGCTGTCCCACGCGGCTTCACTCCCGTCAACTAGCTACCTACTCATCTACTCTACCTACCCTACCCTACCTACCCTACATACATGATTGTTGCGTAACTTAAACCGTTTACGCAGCGCACGCAACGGAAGCTAGCTCTCAGAATATTTTTCCCGTTTTTGCAACATCTTTGATTTATGCTCCGCTCCTATTGGTCGTAGCGTGATGTTATATATCCTATAAACTTCCTCGGTAAACGGACTATCCAACACAAAAAGATTTTTTAATTCCAACCTATAGTTCCTGAGATTAACGCGTTAAAACAAACAAACAAACTCTTCAGCTTTATAATATTAATATAGATTAATATTGAAACAGCTTTTTTAAAGTCACTGTAGAATATAGTTGATACCTGGATATTCTTTAAAAGTAACTCAGCTCCTATATAGCCTTAGAAAGAGTAAGGGTCTAAAGGAGTTTAAATTTGTCCACTCATCATTAGCCCTGTTGGAAATGGGCCTCTCCAATCATAGCTAAGCCATTGAGACTGATCCTAGGCTACTTTCATGTGTATGGGCATGTGCGCCGGTACGTGTGAAAGGGACTTAGGCTACAAAACGTATTGTTTTTTAAAACGACCCCCGATTCAGGTCCAGTTTGCAAAAAAAATGTATTTATGTTTTTTGCGCGTATCTTGTATGTACCTATGTAATATGCGGCGTTTGGACGCCATATTATATGGGACCTCATTTTTCTTTCTTCCTAACCCATTGAGTGGGCTATCAAAATAAAGAGGTGTAAAAGGTGGTTACAAAAAATTATACCACGTATTACATGTGTAAAAGTAATTACAAAAAAAAATATAACTAAACAGTTGTAAATAAAAAAAGTTTATTTAAAAATCATAAAATATGTACAAACAAACAGAAAATTATGCAATCGGAGGATACACATTCGCGAGCTGACTGACCACTTGATCCTCCGACTGCACAGCAGATTTTCTTTTTGTTTAGATATTTTTTTTATTTTTTATTTTAAAATCATAAAATATGTACAAACAAACAGAAAATTATGCAATCGGAGGATACACATTCGCGAGCTGACTGACCACTTGATCCTCCGACTGCACAGCAGATTTTCTTTTTGTTTAGATATTTTTTTTATTTTTAAAAGAACTTTTTTATGCTGGTGCTCTCGAAAGGGATACCGTGTGTATGGGACATTGTGCGAAAAGGACATTCTGCGAATGGGACATTGTGCGATTGGGACATTTTGCGAATGGGACTTTGTGCGTATGGGACATTGCGCGAATGGGACTTTATGCGAATGGGACATTCTGCGTCAACAGGACTTTTTGCGAATGGGACATTCTGCGTCAACAGGACTTTTTGCGAATGGGACATTCTGCGTCAGATCCATTCAAATATTCATTAATGAATTATTACGGTTTTATTATTCTTCTATAACTTTCGTGAAAAAAATCAAATAATTAAAAGTTTTCTTCATGTTTTTGTTTGACAAGAAGAACTTATAGTCAATAAACCTACTTTTCATTACAAAAGTTGTAGTCAATAAACCTACTGTTAATAACAAAAATTGTAGCCAATAAACCTACTTTTAATAACAAAAATTGTAGTCAAAAAACCTACTTTTAATTACAAAAATTGTAGTCATAAACCTACTTTTAAAGACATTTGCGTAAGTCGAAATGAACAGTACCTATTCATTATTATTTATTTTTGTACCTATCGAAATACATTTCAAAACGTTGATTTCTTTAATTGCATTTATCTGATTTCTAGAAATTATTGGCAATATCTGGAAAGAAACGGCGCTTAAATAGTACTGTCACTAAAAAGTTACATTCAATTCTTCTAGATTACACTTGATTTGATTAGAACCAAATTAAAAAAAACATGTTGGGGGTGTCGTGTCGTGGGAACTCGCTTTGAACGAAGTTCCTTTCACCGGATACTATGTAATAATACAGAGCCAACTAGCATGGTCTTAATTTTCAATTGCGTATTGATTCATCATGAACCTTTAAATGATAACGAGTTTCCTTAGTGCCTTGGAAAGGGCTAAGTGAAGATGGTCACCCATCCACGGAATGACCTCGGCAAGCGTTATTTAACCTTGAAGATCGACCTGTGCAGTTGTTATTATTTAGCCACAAGCTTCTCTAAACGCCTTGCTAAAGTACCATAGCAAAATCTTATTCTTTTACAAGTTTGTATACCTATTGATGTAGGAGTTTCTAAGATTTTATTTTCAGGATTGTGACGATATAAAAAGTTCCTGAAATATTTTTCATGCGAAATACTAATATCCAGCTATATATCATTACATATTACTAGTTAAAATGTTTATACGGTGCTAGGGCAATCGTCCATACTTTATTTAGCCGTGTACTTTAATAAACTAACATAAATAAGTTATCGAGATTACTCTCCCTCCCGCTTATAATAAAACCGCAATTTCCGCTTTTAGGAATACCGACTGGTGGCCGGCCTAATTTCGAGAGGAAGCGCGTGAATAATGATGTTTTCCTTTGAGTATATTAATTTTCTTAATCGGATAACAACTTCTAGGGATTATTCCTACAAACATTTTTTTTCTTTATTTAATTAGTAATAATTAGTTCAAAGAGTCCTAACTTAAATAGGACTGGGCTGCCACATGACTGCCGCATACCATAAACTCTGGATCAAAGTAGCACAGAGCACGAAAAAGATGGCGGGTCGAACTAGACAGATTTCTACCAGAACTAGAATGATAAAGTGCGGACTTGAAAAGGTGGAAGTTGTGGAGAGAGACCCTTGTGAAGGAGGCCTTTAGCAGATGTACAGAAAAGACTAGCAATATTTTTTTTATTTGTACCGCCAGCTTCTCATACTTGTCCATGTTGCGGCTGCTTGGCGTGGACGGCGACAACGTGGAACGGCGATCCATTCTGACTGTGTTTGTCTGCTGTCCATTCTGACACTGGACGGTGACAACATGTAACAGCGATCCATTCTGACCAAAATTATAATGTATGTTATGTGGACACACCACCGCCAACTGCTCTTACTTGTCTATACCGCGGCTGCTAGGCGACAACGTGGGACAGCGATCCATTCTGACCAACACTATAATGTATGTTATGTGGACTCACCACCGCCAACTGCTCATACTTGTCCATGCCGCGGCTGCTAGGCGTAGACGGCGACAGCGTGGAACAGCGATCCATTCTGACCAACATCCTCGGGAGCAGGCATGTTAACAGCTACACACGAAACAACTAGAACAACCAGAATACAGGATTAGAGCACACAGAACAGACGAGATATCTTACTAATTCATCCTTCTCGGTATGGTAACTTTAAAAGTAAATTATTTTCTATTAAGCTCGTTGCCTCGCCTTTATGTCAGTGTTCTACATCTGACTGCGAATATGTATAAATCTGCACATCACATCTTATGGGAAAGTATTCTTTGCCAGAATGAACGCAATACTATGTTGAATAATGTACAGGCTGCATCAGGAGTTGTTCTCTATACGGACCTTGTGTTACGTCACTGCAATCACAATGGTGTTATAGAGTAAGGCTCTGGGCCCCCAGAAGTTTCTGAATTCTTTCTTCTAGAAATGCGTGGGGTTGAGTTGTGTTATTATGTACTTCGAACTTCTTGGTGTTACGTTGACACCGACCCTCAATTTAAGTCCATTCATTGACACGAAAACTCAATAGTTGGCTGCAAAATAGTTGGGGATTCTTGCAAAGGTGAGACGGTACTTCACGCTTGAACAGCTGCTCAACTTGTATAAAGCGCAAGTTCGGTCACATAAGCTCGTTGGAGTACTGCTCTCACCTCTGTGACGGATCTGCCAAATATTGGCTGCAAAATAGTTGGGGATTCTTGCAAATGTGAGACGGTACTTCACGCTTGAACAGCTGCTCAACTTGTATAAAGCGCAAGTTCGGTCACATAAGCTAGTAGGAGTACTGCTCTCACCTCTGTGACGGATCTGCCAAATACCAGCTTGATGCACATGAATCAATTGACAGACGGGCCACGAGGCTTATTGGCAACGATGCACTGGTCGCGTCAAAGCTCTAGAGCCTTGAACATCGACGCCGAGTTGCCCGACTGTCGGTTTTTTATCGGATACATTTCGGGGAGTATGCGACAGAACTACACAATTTGATTCCGCCTAGCCCTTTCCATCATCGGACTACAAGGCGTACGGCCATGCGCCATCGGTACACGGTGGACATCCCAGCTCCCATACGCACAATCCGTTTTGCGTACAGCTAAGGAATGGAATTTTCTCCGTAATCTATGTTCCCTGATAGCTGCTGCCTTGGGGTCTTTAAGTCAAGAGTGAATAGGTTACTTCTAGGCAAGCGTGCTTCGCCGTTGACCAAATCATCGCTTACCATCAGGCGAGATAGTGGTCAAACGCGAGACAATAGATTATTAAAAAAAAACTTATTTAGAAGTACCAGTTTCTATATAATTTGTGTAGAAAGATCTCGGTAACGTCTGGTGGCTCTGGGATCTTGGACCACTAGTTCCATCTGACCAAAAACTAACAACCCGTTGGACGGACAGTAAGTATAACATCCAATTATTGAAAAAAATAATACTTTTGCAAAAACACAAGTCATAGTGAATAAGTATACTTTTAATTCGAAGAAAATGGAAAGCAGTTCTATGAAACAAAATATGTAAAAAAGGAAATCAATGCATGAATAAACCAACTATAAACTTAGATTTTTAATTTGGTAGACTAAACTGGCATTTGGGGGGTTATCACTTTATCTTTACATATAAATGGTCGAAAATGTAACTATTTCACGGCAAAAAAATACATTAGTTAAGAAACTAGCGGCCATTATTTAGTTTCTACTCATTTATGTCAGACTTCATTTTATCGACCGCATTTATTTTAGTGTTGATTTCATATTTATCACAATATAAGTTTATGTACTATTTGTATGAATAGAGAGTAAAATATGTAATGTAATGTGTATGCATGTTATATTTACATGCATACACATTACATTACATTTACATTAATACATATATGACTCATGTCACATCGATTCGATGAATCACTTCTGATTGAGCCTTACCTACAACAATATGCTCCGCGCTTGCAACATTTAAAAAAAATAAGGTCATTTGCAGCTGTCAGTTTAGTCTACGAAATTAAAAATCACAGTATAAGTAGGTAATATCAGCATAAGGTGAAGGAAAACATCGTGAGGAAACCTGGACTTACATAGTTAATTGTAAGTCTGAAATAGCCAAATCAGAGGCCTGTGGGGCTCCCAGAGGCGGCTTAATAAACTCTGACACCAGAGGTGGCCACACCTCACACGAAAAGAAGAAGAAGATCAGCAAACATTGACAAAAGAACACAGTTCTTTTTGCAAAAAAACTTTCTATATTAAGCAACATCAAAGAGTATGTACTACATAAGTATTCACAATCATAGCCAAGTTTCTTTAAAGAAACTTTAAATTGTAGAGCAACTCACTCAATAATTCATCGGGGGGTGGGCTATAAAACCTCGTTCGATACAGTTCTCACTAATAACTAATAATTGCGGTACACAGAAGACAGTTTTAGAAAATAACAGGGTTGTCATGTTCGATCGAGGCTGTCATTGCTAAGAAATTAATGCAATATGTGGTACAAGTTTGAGGTGGCAGCGGGATGAAGAAACGCTTGTTGACACAGTGCATGTGTGTAGCAAAGCGGCAAATTGATTAGATGACCTTGTACAGGAATAGGTGGACAATAAGGTCACACATTATAACGTCGCGGGTTTTTGTATGTTAAAAATAGACCAACCCCGTGTGTGCCTTTTTGGTTTCGCACGACGACGTTATCTATTTTTATTTTTTATTATTGTTTGTGTTTTGCTTGTGTCGTGCCTCCTGTGCGGATCACAAATATTTTTTCTTCTTCTTCTTCAAACACAATCCATCTGATTTATTTATTTAAACACTTATGTAAGTTTTCAGAAGTTTTACGCTTTGTATTCTCTCTGGGCGCGTTTTCAAAAAGGTAAACGAAAAGTTATAATTTTCGTATGTAGTGTAATTAATCATTAAGCCTAAGATCTGACACCAGTCTTGCCAAGAGGTATCGTGTTACCCAGTTACTGGGTTGTGGAGGTCAGATACGCAGTCGCTCCATGTAAAACACTGGTACTCAGCTGAATCCGGTTAGACTGGAAGCCGACCCCAACAATAATTGGGATAAAGGCTAGGCAGATGGTGAGTGTAATTAATCATAAATAAAATAAATATTATTTTTACAATTAGGCAACTTATTTTATTTGATTACTTTTCAAAGCGTATGAGCTCTCACGCAATAAAATTGGTTGTACGTTTGATTTTCACGTTTTCTCTAAATATTCACGAGACACCTAATAATAGTAGGTATGTAGGTGTGGTAGATAAGTAGCGGGTAGGTAGGTGACCTAGTCTTCATTTTAAGTAAAAAAATAAATGCGAAATTAAATCTTTTCATTGTATTATGCACGACACTTGGAGCTACGAAGTTTGACTTTTGCTGACTTTGAAAATCGCTATAAACTTATGAATTGTATCGTTATACACTGGTGGAAAACATTCACACGGGTAAAGCACTGTAATCTGGACTTTCCTTATAATATTATATAATGGATGCATATCTAATGAGAATGTGATATGACGAGGCATAAAGTAGCTGAATAACGAAACATCGTGAAATCGGTCGTGTTTTGTGGACAATATTTGTAATGAATAAATAGTACGTAATTTAATGATATCATCGCAAGTTTGATAAAACTGTGGGCGTAAAATCATTATTTGAATGTGATAGGTCAGTAACATAAATATGATAGGTATATTTTTGATTGTATTGTATTTTTTCGTGGCTAAATACGCAGCATAGGTCATTCTTCAAGGTTAGGCGGACTAGCCAAGGTCGTGGATAGGTAACAATTACATACCGACAATTCTTCGTGCTTCGGATAGTTAAGCAATAAATCCTGGCTGTCATTTGGGAATCTTTAAAATTACTGGGAATAATGAAATCATCAGAGACCCCTTCCCTTAAAACAGCACACTGTAACGTTGTTTGACGGCAGAAATAGGCAGGATGGTAGATTCTCCCGGCCTAAAAACTATAATTATTATTATTTATTCCCAAATGATTTTGAACATATTCACAAAGAACTCCGCAACTTCTAAAATTTTATTCCCGAAGACCATGTGCCTGCAATTAAACCAACAGAGACCCCTTCCCTTAAAACAGCACACTGTAACGTTGTTTGACGGCAGAAATAAATAGGATGGTAGATTCTCCCGGCCTAAAAATAATAATTATTATTATTTATTCCCAAATAATTTTGAACATATTCACAAAGAACTCTGCAACTTCTGAAATTTTATTCCCGAAGACACTTATGTCGGGGCCCATTAAACAAACGAGATACCCAAACTGCTGTCATTTGTCGACCCATAGGTAGGGTACCTTGCCTATTAGATCAGTCAAAACTATCGCGTGTATTTACACCCTATCCTTTACCAATTACAATGACATTTTAATTAGTTTAAACAAAATGGAAGCCTGTCAAGCCAGCCGTCAGCCAGGGTCAGGGTCGTCAGTAATTACTGACAATAATGATGATAGATTTGTAAGGCTAAATAAAATATACGTCTGTGGTATGACAACGTAATTTGAGTAAACATTTTGTCAGTAAACTGTTCACAAATAAAGTTGATGTCGTTATTTGCTGCCGGTATTAGGGATATTTTTAGCAGTGATAAATGAGTTTTGCTAGCATACATATATACAGAAACTCACGCCTTTTCCCATGGGGGTAGGCTGAAATTATACAGATATCCACCTGTTGCATATATATCATATAAATACTCGAACATATAGAGGTATAGGACTCCTGACGGGTTGCATGCACGATGCAGTTGCAGATTGAGTATACTACTCATTCTAGCTAATCTATGAAGATGGGAAATTGAAAGTGGGCTACTAAAACTTAGTAAGCATATGTGATCACAGGCGAGATAATTAAACTGACATTTTTTAATAGCCGGACCATCATAAGAGATTTAGGGCGAACAAAAAAGGTAACGTATGAAAGCCAATATAAGTAAACGTTTCTGACAGACTGGTCACGATTATATTCAATCAAATAAAATAAACTGAGAATATTTAAAGACACACATTTCAACTTTCAGAAGCCTGAGAGCTCTGTGAAGAAGTATAAATTGTTTGTTTGTGTATATTACGGTAAAAGGTAATATCTCTGGACGGTCTTATCTGAATACGAAAAAGCAATCACAGTTAGAAAACTACACAAATACAGATACAAATTTACATTCGTATTAGTATAGTTTAATGGAAACGTTTTGTTTATGAAGGAGCGGCTTCAATCTCAAATATGTTGTTAAAATTTGGTTTGGTTTGGTTACATAGTATAAAATACTTAATACTACCTTATATTCACTTAAATCAAAAACTACAAACGCGAATAAAAAGGGTAGGGATCATTGGGCGTGAAAAAATGCGTCCACATAGCTGTCAACATGAAAAGTGCCCAGAACGCTGGCAGCATTGTCACGTTGGATGTCAATGCTGATTCTCTAGCCGAGGAGAAGCCCAGCCCCTCTGGTCACATGAAGAGTCGACTAACCGTTTGCTTACATCGCGAAAAACTCGAGAGCACTCTAATAGAGTAACAAATAGTCTTACTTTTTGTCCCGAAAAATCGCACTGTATCCCAGTCATAGGCCACAGCACAAAACTGTGAAAAATAGTAGCTTAAAAAACCAACCTCTTTTACCACAAGTGTGACACGACCACTAACCCCCCATCACGTATGCCAACCACAACATAAAGAACGCACCGCTAATTCAAGTGACATTGGAACAGCCCACCACCAGTTAAAGCGCCCATGTGTGGTCGTTTCGTGCGCTTAATGGCGCGGTCTCAATGTCACCACCCTCATTTATTGTGTATCAGCGTGGCCCTGGTGACACGGCTTTTACAGGTTCAATGTGCATAATTAATTCGTTTTTAAAAACAAATGATAGATACCGACCGGTAGGTTCTGATTTGTCAGTGGTCATGGTTTGATTAGTGTTATGAACACCGAAAATTGTAATCAGAAAATTGGATTTCAAGCGACTTCAAATGTTTGTTGTTGAAGGTACTCGTAATTGTATTATTTGGCGATCACAGTCAGTTCAAAGCCAATTACGGAGTTCAGCAGCATCTCTCTGGTCTGCAATAATAACCAAGCTTTTGCACCTACGTATTTACGACAGATTATACTTCGACAACACACACCTTCGAAAAACACTACTTCGACAGATCCCTTCTTTGATATGCACTTGTTCGGTGGATCTCTATTTCGACGGAATATACTTTTTTGACATAATACGCTCTGAAATGAGACCAAAGACGCGATGTGGATTTCCGTCTATGTGATTGGTCGACTTTTCATACTCTTTGCCCTTTGCCATTCCGAATGCATTACGCAATAAGGCTGCTGGTATGCACGGTCACCCTAGTTACGATTTAATTTATCTGAAGAATTGATTAAACTGAGGTACAAAGATTTGTTACTGGTTATAATTAAAGACCAAAAAACGATATTCAAATATTATTGTCACATTTCAGAGCATATTATATCGAAGGTATGTTCCGTCGAAATAGAGATCCGCTGAACAAGTGCATATCGAAGAAGGAATCTGTCGAAGTAGTGTTTTTCGAAGGTATGTGTCGAAGTATAATCTGTCGGACTAATGCTAGTCGAATATATGTTCTGTCGAAGCAATGAGTTGTCTTACTATCTATATACACACATCAACACGGTCTAGGGATATTTCATACTCAATTTAATAACTCGAAAAGTACTGGCCGCATTGAAATCTTTTATACACCGATTTGTTTGTAATCACTGACCTCTATCATACATTGTACACTGGACTTCATATTATCGATGACAAAATGAAGACATTTGATTATCGCCATTTTGGCGCTGATAGCAACGTGAATTCAAAGACGTTATACGTATTTCTTACTACTAGACTGTGTACCAAAATTTTTTGTTTAGCTAAAATGAAATCTATCATCTTACACCTAGGTTAGCTATTTCCTTATAAGCGGTAGCTAACCAAAAGCGGTCCTGGTGAGAGGGTTTCCGCTGGTAGTGTGTCCTTGTCTGACCTATTGCTAGCACAACTAATCATTGGGTTTGGTAGAAATGGTAGAAAATTTTATATGTTTATTTTTATGTTATACCAAAACGAACAATTCATAGACTTTGACACTTATTTAAATATTTCTAGAAAAGTATATAAATATTTCTACAGTTCCTATATTTAATCAATTCGTTGTATTTTAAAAAATTATCATTAATACTGAGTAAGAGTAGTACTTTTAAATGTTTGGGCCTGGTAATACTAAACGTAGGGTGAAGGTTTGCGGATTTTTTGGCGGACTTTATTCGAGTGAAATTCAGCGGCTGTTAATATTATTTGCAAATTAATTCCTAGTGGAATACAATTGGTGTAGTTTTATTTCTCAACTGTCAATGCAACTGGAATATACGTGAAATAATAAAGATCCTTTGAGGTCAAAGCACCGTCAGAAAACAGCAGGGTCATCTAACGCCTCTCAGAGAGCTTTTTGTTCCAATCTATATGATGGTTTTGAAGAATGAAACTTGAAGAGACTTGGGATTTGAGGATTATTGAGTCGGGGAGGACTCTCTTCGAACTTCAGATAACCCTATAGTACTCCATCGTAAACTGCTCAATTCCTCTTCGAGTTCGGTGATATTTTCGTCGGTCCGGAGTGTGCGCGTGTTGTACGTTGCCAGGTCCAGTCGTCGGTATTTGTTGGGGTAGCCGGGTCTCGTCCGGGATTCTTAGCACTCCTTGCCATACCGTAACCTCGACCGCTACCGTAGTCGAGGGTACAGGCTGCCGGGCAATAGGGACTATGTTTTATTTGTGCTATTCATGGGGAGTGCTTTGCAGGCGGATTGGCGATCGCAGTATGGTTGTTACAAATGCACAGAGAACGCTGCTGCCCATTCTCTGGTTTTTCCCTTAGTCACCTCTTACGACACCCACGGGTAAACATGGGATGGTGAAATTCTTACGCCCGACACCATACGGTTAGTGATGTAGGTACCAAAAAATATAAACACTTTTTTTATTATCTATAAATTATGTAGGTTTAGGTAGCGCAGTTAGGTAGCATCAACATATCGGAATACTTAAACTATCGTTTTTACAATCAATTTGTCCCGTGTTCTGTTTGGTCATGGTCACCTCATTAGAAAGAGACACACTACCAAAGGGAGCCCTCTCGCTCGGACCGGTTTTTGCGCCATAGTGCACAGTCTAGTAGTAAGAAGTATAAGGTCTTTGCGTGAATTAACGTGAGAGTCGCATGGAACTAATATTAGAGATGGGACACAGCTTTCGGTAAAATACTTTTATGGGTTTTATCGATCGTGAGAATAATTTAATACGTAAGAGAAAAAAAACAGTTATTTTTATTATGATTAATTTTTAAGTAATAGAATAATTGCTGTTAAGGTTACTAAAAAATATTTTCAGTCAGATTGCAAGCTATAAACTAGCGGATAGCGAGCTAGTAAAGTAATAGCGCATTACTGTCAGATCAGTGAGATTTAAATATGGGGTTAGGCTAACAACTTATCCTAAAAACTATCACATTTGAGCAAGTATCTCTTCGCTCAAGTACACTAGTTGTACGCCCATCGGATTCGTGAAGGGAACATCATTTATATAATAATAATAAATGAGATGGATAATAATTTACAACGGACGTATTTCTCGCTATCATCTCTGAGATCCTGTCTCTGTAGTGTTAAGGTGCAAATAAGAGTGGTATCGCATTCCAGCAAGGACTGCGATACCACTCTTATTTGTTTAACTCTGTTTTAGATGCAGATAATAAATTATTTGACTTCAAAACATTTGTTAATATAATTATAACTATCATGATATTATTCCAGAATTAATTCCAGGCTCAGGAACGTGTGATTGAGATTGAAGATGTGACGTGTGATTGAAGAGAGAGGCCTGTGCTCAGCAGTGGGCGAAGTCGGGCTGTGGATGATCATGATGATAATTCCAGAATTTAGTATTACACATTGCTTTTGAACATATTATTACTGATTATTAGGCATTCATATACCTAACATTCATCACCAATACAAATATGAGATATTTAGTTACGAATAAACATACTACGAGCAATACAAGTAAATGAGTGATACGCCTTGCCAAGACTATTATTTTGATATTAGTGTGATTTAAAAATATCACTAATACTGATATATTAGTTACAATATTATAATATTTCCAGTCAAATATATTAGTATTACCTAATTTTTAGAAATATCGGTAGTATCCTATCTCTAAATGTGTCAATTTTAGTTCCTGATACGCTCGAGCGGGGCGCTTTGAATCAGCACAAAAATCAACTGTCATTTCATATAGTATGTTTAGTCCAGCGTACTTGTATAATAGAGGTCAGTGTTTGTAATTTATCTCAATTCCAAATTCAAATTTTTGAAAATTCTTTTGTTTCGGTGGCATAAAAATGTCTTGATGTGTAGGAGAGGGAATTTTCATTTGTGCGAAATTTAGAAAACAATACGAATTACGTTTAGTTACAGTTTTTTTTCATTTTTAAATGAAAGATAAAGTTAAAATTGAGGTATTGTAGCCATGCAACGCCAACATTTGACGAGGGCGGAGATGTTACGAGCTGTGGGAATGCTGGAAGCTGGGTCTGTTCAGCGTAATGTTGCTGAGGCCATAGGGACCCACCAAAATGTAATTTCAAGATTGTGGACACGCTATCGTGCCACAGGTGAAGTAGCGGAGAGACACCGGGGGCCAAGTCGCATCACTACCCCCAGACAAGACCGATTTTTGCAAATTACTGCGCGAGCTCAACCAAATGCAACGGCGACTCAATTGGTCCAAAGGCTGCGAGTGGAACACCAAGTGCTTGTGAGTGACCAAACTGTAAGAAGGCGACTGCATGAAAGCAATCTACGCTCTCGTAGACCACTCCGGGTCCCACCTTTACGGAGAGGCAATCGTGGACGACGATTAGAATGGGTTCGGAACCACGTGGACTGGGGCCGTGAGCAATGGTCCAATGTGCTGTTCACGGATGAATCCAGGTTCGGCTTCCATCCAGATTCACGAAGGACGCGTGTTTGGCGAGTTCCTGGACGATGGAGCCGTCTTCAGAACCCTCAGGAAGTTCACCCATACCAAGGAGGAACAATTATGGTTTGGGCAGGAATTCGTCTTGGAGGACGGACGGATCTCGTTTGGGTGCGGGGCAATATGACGGCAGAACGATACGTCCAACAGGTGCTGGGGCCCGTAATCTTGCCCCACAGAACACAAATGGGGCAAGATTTCCTGCTCATGCACGACAATGCCCGGGCACACACGGCGAGAACGGTAGCAGCTTGGTTACATACACACAATGTTAGGGCCTTAGACTGGCCTGCTCAATCGCCAGATCTAAATCCCATTGAGCATGCGTGGGATATGCTGCAAAGAAGAGCTCTGAAGGAAGTTCCTGAAAATCTGGCTACAGAAGATCAACTTTTTGCGCACCTCAGAAGGACATGGGACAATATTCCGCAGCAAGACATTGACAACCTTGTTCTGAGCATGCCGAATCGTTGCCGATGTGTTATGAATATCATGGGCGCTTTCTCAGACTACTAACTTCAAGTTTATAAACACAAATTAAACGATTTTAATATTTTTTTCAGTTTTTACTCATAAATTAAAAGTTAATTCATATACGGTTTCCGTCTATGCTTCATTTTTTTTCCATATTATCCTGAAATTTTAATCGAAGTACCTTAACCATTATTAAAAAATGGTAGAATATTAAATAACGTATCTTTTAAATATATACATGTCATATAAATAATTAACACATTGATAGTAATTCGCTTTTTTAAAAATATCCCTAGACCGTGTTGATGTGTTTATATAGGTTTTCGAAATTGGGACCGTGTCGAAATAATTAACTGTCGAAATTCAGTATGACACTCTTTTAGTAGAGCATTTTAGAACTGTACCGTGATACATAGTAGCAATACTTTCACCTTCCTGAACAACTTCCTTTAGCGAAGTAGATGAAGATAGATTTAGCACACTGCTGGTCTGCTTAATCTCCTAACCTAATTTCTTTTGACTATTGTAAATGTCTACAAACCGATTAAGAAACACCACACTGTAGTCCAGAACTGAAAATACTCAAATACTCCAGCCATGGTTGCTGCATGCCTTCTAAGCTGCGGCCCCGAATATTGCAAGACTGGAGCCCTGACGCAGCAGGTCGAGAAGATAGCGGGACGCCTTAAAGTGCTGCCTCGAAAATGTATGAAGAAAAAAAACAGGAAAAAATAATAAAAATTTAAAAAGCCCCCGAGGATTATTAACCTATGCTTTTTTTTTCTTCGAAACGCGTAATTTTAACAAGATATATTGTGACAATACCCCCAATTCAAAGAGTAAAATGCGTATAACTTTTGAACGGCTGAACCGATTAACATCAAACATAGCTAAGAACAGTCTAGATAAAGTCATCTTTCAAACCAAAACACGAAATCAAAATCGGTTCATCCGTTTAGAAGCTATGATGCCACAGACAGATACACAAATACACAAACACACAGGTTTACACGTCCAACTTATAACAACCCTCTTTTTCCGTCGGCGGTAAAAAATATAAAGTCAGTAGCCAAGCAACTACCGTTAATTGGGTAGGACATTAGGGTAGACCATGGTATAGTGGTCATTCAGGTTATTTATCACGTAGTAGATAAGCTGCTAGTGCAGTGGTGGGTCAGTGTTACGTTCCCGACTGACGAGTCGCATTATGACGTGCTTTCGAACTTTCTCGTGTAATTTATTTCATTACCACTGCTCTCAAAACGGTGAAGGAAAACGTAAGGCAACTGACATGTAACTCGCACTGGGCCCGCGTACTGGCCTCCCACAGAGAGGAAGCCGTATCCCAACAGTGGCAATATTACAGGATGATCATAGTAGTTATGCTGGTAGCTAACGCCAGCCATCAACTACCAATGAAATCCATAATTTAAGTGTAGAGTATTTATTACCTAACAGTTAATAGTCGACGTGAAAATTAAACGTGGAAATTAATTTCTTTATTGGAAGTATTTTGTTATTGATTGAAGTTTTTTGAGCATTAATTTATTATTTACACTTAGGTACTGATGACGGCTTTTCCGTTCGGCCGTGAGAATAAATGGACACTAGGCCATCTGATAAAGTTTTCTATTAATAAAAATATGGAAATGTTTTTACCGACTTCAAAAAAAGGAGATTTTCACGTACGTATGTACGTAATATTGTTGGAGTTGCACAATATACACATTTATTCTAAGTGGGCTTTTAGACATGAGAGCTAACTTTCATAAATGTATGTATGTTTGAACGCGCATTTCGCCGAAGCTATTTATCAAATCATGATCATTCTTTTTTTATTAGCTTATGTATCTGTCAAAAGACAATCGTGCAAGTTTCATCAAAATCAGTTCAGCAGTTTTGAAGATATGCAACATACAACCGATCTCCTTAGCGACAAACAGCGCGAACGGAGCCCGGCTTTGTGCGCGGTTGATGGCAATAGGCCTGGAACATGGTACATGTAACTTAAACATAATTTGCGAAATGTGGGTCCATTATAGGTCTGCCTATCCATTTGGGAGGACACAGGTGTGATATTATGTTACAGGCTTTATTAATCTTCACAATGTCGCTGAAAGCCAAGATGTGTGATGTATATATGTTTTCAAGTTAGTGACTTTATACATCGGTTTCTGAATTGAGAATATGGAGCTGAAACTTTAATTACTAATCCTTAAATCAGAAGTCAGGTATAATTCTGTGAAATGTTCATTTGTGATTGCAATTCATCTATGACTGAAAAGTAAGAAATAATGTCATTGAACCCAAGAAATGACGGAAAACTGAAATAGATTCAAATATCTACCAAAACAGTTTTATTGCAGAACTGGGAACTTTGACCTAGGTTACTGTTTTATATCGTGACTCCTAAATGAAGCTATAAACTTCGTATTTGCATTTGCATTGTAAAACATGCAAATATTTTTAAATAGATTGAGATTTATTTCGGTTTTAATGACTTTTCTATAAAATACTTCTAGTTAATGTACTTCCTTATCCAAGGTTTAAAATACTGACATAGGATCCTAACCTACTACTTATACTACATCTTATTATAATTTGAAAGGACTTTATGTACAATAAAAATAGTTAATATAATCAATAAACCCGCACTGAGAAAAATTTCCTCTGCCGCACTACGTAAAATAAGGACAAAAATCGACCACAATGACGTGTGTAACCCGGTCCATTACGTGTAAGTAGTCAGTCATACGTAGTCGGCATACTGACGCTCATCATGAAGCGGGTTACGTAATTTACTCGTGGTCGATTTTTGTACGTACGTACGTAGCCCGACATCCGGCTACGTAATACGTAGTGCGCCAGTCGCACTGAATACTCCTGAAACTACGAATGCAACACCTGTATACTATTGTTGCGGGCACAGTAGAACACGGTGAACCTTACTTGTGTACCATGGCGGCTTACGTACGATACTGTAGCGGGCATAGTAAATAATGATGAGCCATATGTGTGCACCGCGGTGGCATACGCACTATACTGTGGCGGACACAGTAAATCATGATGAGCCGTACGTGTGTACCACGGCGGCATACGTACGATACTGTGGCGGGCACAGTAAATCACGATGAGCCGTACGTGTGTACCACGGCGGCATACGTACGATACTGTGGCGGACACAGTAAATCACGATGAGCCGTACGTGTGTACCACGGCGGCATACGTACGATACTGTGGCGGACTCAGTAAATCACGATGAGCCGTACGTGTGTACCACGGCGGCATACGTACGATACTGTGGCAGACACAGTAAATCACGATGAGCCGTACGTGTGTACCACGGCGGCATACGTACGATACTGTGGCGGGCACAGTAAATCACGATGAGCCGTACGTATGTACCACGGCGGCATACGTACGATACTGTGGCGGACACAGTGAATCACGATGAGCCGTACGTGTGTACCACGGCGGCATACGTACGATACTGTGGCGGACACAGTAAATCACGATGAGCCGTACGTGTGTACTACGGCGGCATACGTACGATACTGTAGCGGGCTTAGTAAAGCACGGTGAGACATACTTGTACACCACGGCGGCATACTTACGATACTATGGCGGACACGGTGAATCATGGTGAGACATACGTTTACACCACGGCGGCATACTTACGATACTATGGCGGACACAGTGAATCATGGTGCGTCATACGTGTTCATCATGGCGGCATACGTAGTATACTGTGGCAGGCACAGTAAAGCATGATGTATCAGACGTATTAACTGTCGTAGTAGAGGTAAGGTACCGTTGCCGGTACAGTAAGGCATGATGAACCGTGCGTATGTACGACGGCAGTGGACGTACGATACTGGTGCGGGACCAGTAAAGCACGGTGAACCATACTTATGTACCACGCTAGCGTACGTACGATACTGCTGCGGGTATAGTAAGGCATGGTGCACTATACGTGTTACGTATGGCACACCATGCCTTACGATACTCGCACCTGTACTTTCCTTATGCTGGCGCATGGTACATACAAAGGTGTTCAGATACTTATTTTGAATATTGAACACTCAAAGTCAATGCAATTTAGAAATGTATAGTTTAAATACTGCAGGGAGTTTTGAATAAAAATATGAAAACCCCCTCCAATATTTAAACTATACATTTTTACGAAAATGTAATAAACCACAGACCTAGATATTAGTTTCTCGATCGTGTCTACAAAATTTCATTGACTTTCGAGTGTTTAATATTCAAAATAAGTATCTTAACACATTTGTATGTACCATGCGCCAGCATAAGGAAAATACAGGTGCGAGTATCGTAAGGCATGGTGTGCCATACGTAACACGTATAGTGCACCATGCCTTACTATACCCGCAGCAGTATCGTACGTACGCTAGCATGGTACATAAGTATGGTTCGATGGAACTCCTCAAATATTATAGGCAAACGGTTTGCGTGCTACATCGCCCGGTTCGTGAGCAGGCGGTCGAGCGATGCGGGGCAGAGGGGATGGGACGGGGCAAGGAAAGAACGCTCGCTGACTTGCCGAGCTTTAAATTCGCTGTTAATTACTTTTAACGACGATATCTCTAAAACTAATACATCTGATTGATATAGTGTAAAGGGCAATTTTAAGTAAATAGACATAAAAGATTCATATTATTTATTTTCAATCGTAAAATTGAGACATACAAAAAAAAACACAAGCTTAATTATTGTCAGTCACATAATTAATTGTCAGTCTCCGGGTAACAAGCTCCTATCAATTGAAATACTTTAAATGCACAGACTACAGCTGTTACTAATTTGTTGAAACTATACAATGTGTCATTTATTACCACATATGCTACTTTTACCTCAGTAACGGTAGGGCCAACAAAAATTACGTAGGGTTGAACTGTGCGGCCTAGCCTCTGCAGGTTCTCCTTTTTTTGAATGATCTTGTTGGTAACGTCGGCTTCAGAAGCAGCTTGCGATATATAGCCGTCGCATACCTCGGCTCTGGATGGCTTCCACGCTGGCTTTCCTTTCATTTTCCGTGCAGGTGAAATGTTGATGACATAAGCCAGCAACATCAAAGCAACATTGCTAGATGTCTCTGGTTCATCTTCTGTATTCAAAGAAAAAAAAGATTCGGTTAATTTTTGAGACTTAATTTTACGAAGGTTTAACCTTCAACTAAAATAAAAATAAAAAACACTATGGACGTCATTTTTTCAATACACTAACTGAGCGGCTCAGTGCTGAGGGGAAGGGGGAAGTCACAAATCTGTGCGATTTCTAGAATGGGCGGGGACTGAGACTCCACTCCATAGTTAAAGGTTAATAATAAGAACTAATATTAGAGCAAAACTTCTTACCGTCAGTCAGTGCAACTATATTTGCTGTTTTTGTTCTCGTGTCTTGGTCTCTAATTTTTCGTAATTTTAATGAAGCATATTTTATAATTTCTTCTTTTTTGAGGGTCATGGAAGAAAATAATTTGTTTTCCTTTCCCGGATACAGACGACTGAAATCGTTCATTATCTGAAAAAAAGAATGCAATAAATGTACGGTATGTTATTTCCACTGGTGAGAAAGGTCCGGATCGCTACCACAGAGGTTATTGGGTTGTTGAGCGAGAACTAGAATAGCTTTAGCTTGTCTCTTTTAGTGCCTGCACAATATCTCGTTCTGCTATGTCGGCAGCGCGCGAGTGTTGCAAGTGACTAGAGTCTGTGCGAAAAGAGAGGAATCGTGGCAGATACGGTAACAAACATTATGAATTTTACATGGCAATCGAAATTCAGATACTTGTCTTATAACCCATCGTTTTCACCAAGGTATAGTACATGTATTTTACAAATTGAATGCAATGTTTTCGTTTTTGCATGTATTAAATATGTTTTATACAAAACATGTTATGTAACTATATTACATGTATAAAACTTTTTGTAAGTATAAAAAACTTGTATGAAACTTATTGGTTGAAAACTTCTAGTCGCCTACATGTTTATGATCTCATGTACAGAAATTGCAATAAAATAAACAATAATTGTCTAAACCACGTTTGTATTTTGTAGGTGAGAACGCTGTCAATGTATCAGACGAGTTAATACATGTCACAGACTTCATTATAAACGCAAATGTGTTTTATACTTGTAAAAATACTTGTTGGCTACACAGTTGAACGAAGTAATGTTTGAGACAGTTTTGACAAGTATTCTACAAGTTTTTTATATTTGATTATGTAAAAAAAAACTTTTTGCAAAAAAATACTACCAACTTCCAAATACAAAACTACAAAGTGAAAAATAACTTAATTTTTTGAAGTCGGTGTTTTTCGTAGGTACCATTTTTTTTTGCGTTTTGGACACCGACTTCAAAAAATTAAGTTATTTTTCACTTTGTAGTTTTGTATTTGGAAGTCGGTAGTATTTTTTTGCAAAAAGTTTTTTATTTTTCACTTTTTTGTTGTACGTACCTAATAGGCAAGTTAGTAAGGGAACTATTTCGACAGAATAGATTTCATGAAACTTGAACATGACCGGTGAAATGAGAGATCTGCTTACCCCATAAGAGCGAACTGGCGTGATGTTATGTTATGAAATGTTATAAACAACAAACAGACATGCGATTGCAGCAATCCCAAGAGATTTGCCGTTATTTATTGAAGAGTTCTGTTGTATATCTCCGAAGTTCATCATCAGATCTTCACAAAATTAAAATGTGACCAATTTCGGAACATACTCTTTCAAACAAAAAAATAATTTTCAAAATCGGTTCACAATTCACGAAGATATCGATGAACACACACACAAAAAAAAAAAAAAAACAAACTTGAAGTCGAACATAGAACCTCCTCCTTTTTGGGAAGTCGGTTAAAAAATAAGCGGCTGCGGTATATGCTTACCAAGGTATAGCCTTGCGATTGTTTTAAGGCTCGGAAATCCTTGAAGTAATTCGCTATGTCACCTTTTCCACATTGGATGCGATTTAGGCGGTGATCTGCAGTTTCTGCCCACTTTTCTTCAACAGATTTCCATGGATCAAAATTGATTTTCAGCCATAGTAATGTTTCTTCATAGACAACACCTGTAATTTATGTGTATGGTGGGATGAGTCAACAAGAGGAAGGGCACCATAGTACAGTCGCCCGTGGTACATTTAAATCACGAAAAAGGTGACTAGCGATTATTTGCTTACCACTTTCCAGAAATTCCAGGCTATAAATGTCATCATCTGTGATAGTTGGCGTGGATCTGAGCGATGATCTGGACGACTTCGAGGATGAATGGCTAGTTCTCGGCAACTGTCCACTTTCTCGCACTTTCTTCTTCGAGCTATACAGCTCTCGTAGAGCTTTCCGCTAGCATTTTTTTTAGCTACTTTATTTGTAGCTGATAAATATGCAGAATAATACACCACAACGCGTTCCTTGTGGAATATTGCCACAATTTCGGTAGCTAGAATATAAAATTCTTCACTGGAAATTTTCTTCGCACAATTGTTTTCAAGTTGGTGGTGTATTAGCAGCTGGCTCAATTTCCTTCGGGAACCCTCCGTGAGTAAGCCTCCTTTTCCCTCTTTGAGTATTGCTCTGCCGTCTAAACTTTCCTGTATGTAAAACACAAACACAATAAGTTGTTGAACAAATTGATAAATGAATGAGTAAATGGTCCAGTTGGAGTATAGCCTTCGGGGCTCTATGAGCAGTCAATAAAACAAAAAAAAATAGAATTGTGTAAGGTAAATGTATCAAACTTATTACGACACTCATCTGCCGTGTGACCAAACTTTTTGCAAAAAGTGCATCGAGGTCGAGTTCGCTTTAGTTTTGTATTTTCATACGAAATAGGGTCAGATGTAGCACATGAAGGGTTAATATTGGATACTGTCGCAGCTGAAGGGTTAAACATGGAACTACTATTTTTAAAACTTTGTGTTGTTATTTTGTGATTATTAGCATGACTTTTATTATTATCGAATGGACAATCGGATCGCGTTGCAGGTTTAGTTATAGGTAAACAAACACTTACCTCCGCCAGGGACTCTTCTACAAACCTTACTTTCTCGATCAATTTTTCTCTCTATATCTATCTCATTGCGGTAGGGATGAGATATACTTGCAAATATCAATACCAGGGCTTGCAAGTACGAGTATGTAAAAATACGAGGGTCAGAAACCAAGTATTAAAATACTTGAAAGTATTTAGTGCCGGTTCGGATTTCAGTCTAGTTCGTACTACTTCGTACCGTGCCACGAACTTGTACGGCTTTTTATATATGCTTGGTAAGGTTTGACACACCCGATTCGTGGAAAATAATTACTTTAAACATTTTGCGTTCAGCTTTCATTCGGGTTTGTGACTATGTTATTATTTACAACAAGTACCTATCTAAAATATTATCTTTAAAAAAACACTTATTTACAGTTTAAAAATCGTCAATAAACTCACAAAATAAGTTTTTGTATGTACTTATTTACATTCCTAACTAATAAACACAGTCTACACAAAAATGTTTAAGTTTTGTTTTATACACACAAAATGATAATAGTTAAAAAATTCAATAAACTCGAGAAATAAGTTCTCTTAAATTTGGTCACGGTCGGTCGGTGTAAGTAAAACCACAACTGAGGAAAGTTAAATAAAAAACGTAAATATTACAATTACTAAAATTCGTTCACACAATAATGTGTCTTTTTTTGTATAGACGTAAGAGTGAATGGCGCCGCGAACTAGTCAAAAGAAATGATAAAGTTACTTTTTTTACCGTATTAATTCGTTAACTGATATGTTTTGCTCTAACTTACACAAAGTGTAGAAAAAGAAACAAGGCTGGAATGTAGTCCCACTTCAAATCTCTAGAACACACCTACGACGAATAGGTACTTCAAATTTCAAGTGCCTCCTCTCAGTTTTGTTTACGTTACTCAGTTTTGTTTATGTTCATATTTTATATATTGTGTTGTGTTGTGATTAAGAGAAGATTATCAATACACGCTATGATTTAATTTATTTATGTAAATAAAATAAAAACTTTTTGAAATAATTGTATGTTTTTTAAATTATCTTCTTTATCGACTTTGATACAAAAGTAAAGAAAATCACTCATATTGATTTCAAATTAGAATTAATTATTCATTACACAACAAAACTGAACAAATCCATTTTTTTTAAATTAGCTTGTTTTATAAACAGATTTTGGTTTATGCACTCGGACAACTTCGGAATATTTCGAGCAAAGCCACCGAGCCCCGAACTTGCTTGGCGCCCCGTATTAGAAATACTTGCATAGGAAATCGGCCCATGTCATTATACAAATAAGAAGCAAAATCGTATATGCAAACAAAAAATACTTTGAACTTCAAAGTATTTTTTGTTGATACGACTATGCTCCTTATATATAAGAACAGACGAATCAATTTCCTATGCAAGTATTTTCAAATCGGACGCTCAAGGCGCGGCCGCCGGCAGCGAGGGGCTCGAGACCGCGGGCAGCGAGCGGCTCGCGGCGTTGGCGGGTCCGCCAATATACTTGCCATGGGAAATTGATTCGTGTAGCCTTAAAAATTAGGAGCATAATCGTATGAACGAAATATACTTGGAGGTTCAAAGTTTTATCTGCAAATACGATTGTGCTCCTTATTTATATAAGGATATGGATTGATTTCCTATGCAAGTATTTCTAATTCGGGGCGCCGAAGGCGAAGCAAGTTCGGGGCTCGGTGGCTGAGGCCGATAGCATATCAAATACTTTAATACTTGCAAGTATTGCCTGCCCGTACCAGGGCGCCGTACTTTGAAGCAAAGCCCTGGTTTACAAACCTCGTATAGTAAATACGTCTCATCCCTACATTGCGGGCGGCGCCGTCGAAGCGTGCCGTACACTTCGCGAAGTTGCCGGGGCGTGGCTGGGGCATCTCGAACGGGTTAGGTGTCGAGCTACTTGCGCTGGCGTCTGGTATGTTGGAGTGGTTGGATGGACGTCACGAGGTGGTTCACCTGCTGGTCGGTGAAAGTCATACCCGTTGGCGGCGATTCGTCTTCCGCACTGCATTCGTCTTCGTCGTTTTTTCTTGCTCGTGTTTTCCTCGGCGACGGCATCATGTCGGGCCGGCGGCAAAAGGACGGCGAACTACTTCAGCACGGGGTTCACACGCACACTGGATAGGTATTTCGCGCGTACGCGTATCTCGTTTTTGTATCGTTTTATATGTCACCCACTGAGTTTAATAGTTAGTTATCTATTGTACACGAAGTTGGCTCCACGAGTTGGGCGTCACTGTAAGGGCTTTTTCTTCGGGGCACGAGATAAATAAGGTGAAAACTTTAGTTCAAGCCAAACTTCGTATATTAAAAAACATTATCGTCACATACACTGATGACAAACACGAACATTGGTTGGAAAGGTATATATAATAGTTTAACAGTGGGGAAAAGATACGCGACTGAGCGAGTTCGTGCCGAGACGTGTGTCGCGGTGCGCAGCGTGCGAGTCACTCTCTGTTTCAATCGCGAGCGGCGCGCGGGCCTTTTGGTGTTGTAGAATGAGGAATGATGTCCACATTGCGAATTTAGGTGTTGTAGTATGACGAGCCGATGTCCAATGTCCATAATATTATTTTAAGAAGATTTTTTTTTTTTTATTAAAAATTTATGAAAGCAGAAGTTCGCGTGCTACAATTGTAAAATTATTTTTTTTCGATTACCGATGATCCCTCCTTTTTTGCTCTTATTTAATTAAGGATACCCGTAAAAACAATTTAGGCTTTGTACACTTTTTTCGTAAAATGCATATTTTTCAAGTAAGTAATTTAACTTTGAAGATTTTTTTACTTTTTTTTAATAATTAAATATATCGTGATAATAATTAAATAACTGTGAGTAGGGGACACATCATGCCCATGACATAAATTAATGGGGACAATGATCGAAAAACGATCAATATGTATTTAACGAAAAAAGAATTATAAGTTTAAACATGTTCCTATATGTGCCTTAAATCGAATAAGAGGACAAAAGTCATCGGTAACCGATTTTTTTTTTTAATTTAAAATGTTTTTAAGTCTTTTTTCCCATAGCATCCTACAGGCAACACTCCAACTGATTCCGACGAATTGAGAACTTCCTCCTTTTTAGAGTCGGTTAAATGCCGCGCAGTTATCGATGCCATACACGTTCGATTCGATCGTTCAATTGGCATGATACTGCTGATTGGATCCAATCTTGCAGTTCGTCCATATACCTACACCATACACGATTAATTCTAACTGTCCAATCGGACAAATAAAGAAAAATGGGATCGCCTACTACGATTGTCTACGATGGTGCGGAACCCTTCATGCACGAGTCCGACTCGCACTTGGCCGGTTTTTCAAGCCAAGCCACAACGCTGGCGAGAATAGAGCGCCCGTCTATTTTTCAAGCCAGTGAGACTGGCAGTATCGCTAGCCAGCGATGGTCCATATCACAAACATAAAGTACCTACCAAATTAAGCTACAAAATGAAAAATTAAGTGAGCACCAAAAAAGGGTAGGGCCGCCTGTCAGTATTGTATTACAATTACTGTAAACTATGCAAAAATGGACTTAGCAGGTTAACGAATTAGGCCGACGAAATACGTTTTGTTATCAAGCTGAGTAATGTTATGATTATGAGTAACTCACAGTGTTATTATCTGCAATAGTACAATCTGTAGAGATTTTTGCATTATCACTGACATCAGTGTCCCGTACAGCGTTTTGAGTTGAGTCGTTTAGCTCAGCATTCTTAATTTCAAGGTTCTAGAAAAATAATTTAAAAGCTTTATTACAATGTATTACAAAAGTATGTGGCATTGCATCGGTCCAAGAGAAAAAAACCAAGAAAACATTTTTATTTGCTAAAATACAAGTAAACAAGTAGGTACGTACATTGACACCGGTCGCTTTTTGATGTTGTAGTAGCCAATTTTTTAATTTTATTCTGAGGCCAATCTTTGGAATCAGTTCTTTCAAATCTTCATCGTTTAACAGAATGGCAGTTTCAAGCGTTGTTATACGATTGTCTGAAAAATACAAATACAAACATGTACAAAACTTGTTATATAGGTTGGTACTACATGTAATTGCCTACATGTTCAGTCGGAGAGTCAGGTTCAACAAAAACAAAACCTTTTTAACAAAAAATTGAACCGACGAAAAAGTAACAAAAAAGCAAAAAATGAAAAATTAACTTTTTAGTCCAGCTAAGCTCCACATGTATTTCGAGTTGGCGCCAAAGTTTGTATGGCGCCGCCTGTACACTGTTGAGGACCTCTTGGAACTGACTTCACTACAACATAAGGGATCTGGAGTTGATCTAATGATAGAGACTCCATCATCGGATCCGTGAGTTGTGGTGTCATCATACATCATAAATGTTTGGTTAATTTCAACAGAATCGGTTCACAATTGAAAATTTAGTAGGAAAATTATCAATAATCAATAAAAACAAAACCTACTAAAACTAAAACAATAAAAGTACCTACCTACTTGTCAAAAATACGTCTGTCTGTTGTTTGTGGGTGAAAAAGCTATCAAACAAGTTCAAACATGCCACACCAGAGAAAAAAAATCTTGACTAAATAAAACCGAGAAACTGGCTTACCTACCTTCAAGGAATGGTATTATTTCATCTAAACCGGCGTTTAATATCTCTTCCATAAATTCCATGATGCTCCGACGCGTTTTAGCACAAAATCACTCCGATTTTGAAAACATTGTGAAATAATGGTATCTTTTTTTATTTGTGTACACAAACCTGAGAAAATTTCCCTTACACTGACTTTACACAATATTTACAAATAAATTACAAGGTAAAACTGGGTAAATCTCTATGAAATCTGATAGCTTTTTTCATAACAATTCTAACAACATAACATTCATACATGGTTCCCATACAAAAGTTCCGATAAATCGGCGTTTTTCTGAGAGCGGGGCGATCGCGAAAAATGGCGCCGGGGGGCTTCGAGGGAGGTGTCGGCGAGGCATCTGGGGCCCCCCGGGTTGGACCATTACCTAGTGAGACGGATTCAGTACAATGATTTGGCAAGCAGTTACTGTTTTAAAGAGCCTGGATACTGAAATAAGGCGGCTGTATAACGTCGTACGTATAGCGCATACATATTTTATGTTACGGGTTAAGTAAATTACGTATGCTGCTCTGTGCGGAATCAATGAATCGCATACGTAAATTTTAAGAGTGCGCCACAGTAATTTCATGATGCGGCTGACGTCATAAAGATTATACGCACCGAACACAGTCAGTAAGTAAACGGAGTTCGTGAAATGAGCCAGGATACGTAATAGCTGATGATGTAGGCGGAGACATTATTAATTATCCAGTGTGCGTAAAATGTATCGGCATATCCCCTACTCTGCTTGTACATTATGAGTACGTAACCGGGACCATTACCTAGTGAGACGGATTCAGTACAATGATTTGGCAAGCAGTTACTGTTTTAAAGAGCCTGGATACTGAAATAAGGCGGCTGTATAACGTCGTACGTATAGCGCATACATATTTTATGTTACGGGTTAAGTAAATTACGTATGCTGCTCTGTGCGGAATCAATGAATCGCATACGTAAATGTTAAGAGTGCGCCACAGTAATTTCATGATGCGGCTGACGTCATAAAGATTATACGCACCGAACACAGTCAGTAAGTAAACGGAGTTCGTGAAATGAGCCAGGATACGTAATAACTGATGATGTAGGCGGAGACATTATTAATTATCCAGTGTGCGTAAAATGTATCGGCATATCCCCTACTCTGCTTGTACATTATGAGTACGTAACCGGGACCATTACCTAGTGAGACGGATTCAGTACAATGATTTGGCAAGCAGTTACTGTTTTAAAGAGCCTGGATACTGAAATAAGGCGGCTGTATAACGTCGTACGTATAGCGCATACATATTTTATGTTACGGGTTAAGTAAATTACGTATGCTGCTCTGTGCGGAATCATAAAACCGCATACGTAAATGGTAAGAGTGCGCCACAGTAATTTCATGATGCGGCTGACGTCGTAAAGATTATACGCACCGAACACAGTCAGTAAGTAAACGGAGTTCGTAAAATGAGCCAGGATACGTAAATGATTATGTAGGCGGAGACATTATTAATTATCTAGTGTGCGTAAAATGTATCGGCATATCCCCGACGCATGCTCGTACATTATGTACGTAACCGGGACCATTACTTAATGAGTCGGAGTCAGTACAATGATTTAGCAACCAGTTACTGTTTTAAAGAGCCTACATACTGAAATAATGCGGCTGTATAACTTCGTTCGTATGGCGCATACATTTTTCCTGTTTCCGGGTACGTAAATTACGTATGCTGCTCTGTTAATACATATGCGGCATCATTAAACCTCATACGTAAACGTTAATAATGCGGGCACAGTAATTTCATGATGCGGCCTCATTACAAGTAACTTGTTTACATTGTCTTTACAGAGCATTATGCCGCATACTTACTTAACATGGTGTCGTTTCATTATAAGTATGGCTCTTATAATTTTCATGTGAAAAGTACATTATACGTATCTGGCTGCCAGTACATTACAAATTTGCCAATTTTAAGTAGCCCGTTTTTCTCAGTGCGACTGCTTGAGAAGCGAACTAATAAAAAGATGTAAGCAAGAAGAAAATCATGCTGTGGAGTAGGAGGATACATAATTATTTACGAGCTGGCTGACCAAAACCATATATGTATCCTTTGATTTTATTTATTAACTATTGATTTATTTATTACCTGATTTTATTAACTATTTTTATTTTAACTTTTTGGTTGTAATTTTTTCACAAATTACTCTTAAACATAATAAGTGGTTTATATCTGTGTAATCACAAACCCTTCATTTTAATACCCCACTCGATGGGTATGGAAGAAAAAAAATTGAGACCTCCACAATATGGCGTCCAAAATCCGCCGTGTTTGTTTTTTTTAACGTCACCTATTTACGAACACTGGGACGGTTGAAACGTATCTAACGATGTCTTAATTATGTAAATCCTTGTAGTGTTTTGCAAGATATGAGGTAATAAAGAATATTACATACATAAAAACATACAAGATAAGCGCGAAAAACATAACCCTTTCCCTTTGTTCGCATAAGGACAGATTCTCATAAAGACAGATTAGCAGAAGGACAGATTCTCATAAGGACAGTTTCGCATAAAGACAGAAAAGGTACAGTTCCGCACACTATTTTAGGCCCTTAACACTTTCACCGCCACGCATAACCACGCTTAACGCTTAATCACACTGCTTTGTAAAACTGTATGTATACAGTTTTACAAAGCAGTGTGATTAAGAAAACGCTATTATCCAAGCTATCAAGTTAACATATCCTGACATAAAAGGCTGCTACTATCATTTTATAAATGCAATTTGGCAAAAGTCAAAAGTTTGGATTCAGATCTTCTAAAGAGGGTCGTAAATACACTTAACTTTTCTTCCTATTAGCACTATTGCCAGCAACGCTTATACCGGTGGCATACCGGAGTTGTTTATGCGAGTTAGGCCCTAGTAATGAGAAAAGCTTATTTTTACAAGACTATTTCAGTAAACAGTGGATGAAACTCATTACCAGCGTTATTTTTAATTGCTATATTCAAATTTCGAACCCCGAATGCCATCCAAGGATTAATTCTAAGATTCCTAAAAGACCACCTTTATTTTATTTCATAACACTCTTGAAAGAGGAAGCAAAACTGTCCAATTTAAAAATAGTCGGTCTAATAAGCGGTTTTCATGGTGCAGGAAAAGAAAAGAAGGAAATCTGATATTTTGGTTGACAGTAAAATTTAGAACATTATTTTGGATTTCGCAAACGATAAAATATCGGTCATAGAGTGTTTATTCTTTTTTTGTTTTGGTTTCGTTGTAAAGTAAAAAAGTAAATAAATATACCTATATATATTATTTTTAATTTAACTGTACTTTGTCGTTATGCGAAACTGTCCTTAAGAGAATCTGTCCTTCTGCTAATCTGTCTTTATGAGAATCTGTCCTTATGCGAACAAAGGACCCTTTCCTTGCAGTCGGGTAAAAAGTTCTCGCACAAAGGTGGATTGGACTGCCTTAGATATTCTCTATCAGTCAACCATGGATCGTGAAGAGATAAAATAGCAGGTGGCTTGTAGAACGAAGTCTCGACGATCTAGCACCGAAACGACTGGTGCAGAATGTCGGGGAAAGCAGCCTCCAAATAATAGGACAAGGCAAGTTCATAGGATTATCTCGGAAATACGTTACTGTAGGATCATTTTCGACTACCACGCGGGTGAGGCCGCTGGCATAAACTAGGAAATCATAAATTATGCAAAAGCCATGGCTTTAACTAAAGCTATTCCAATAAACAAATCCGTGATTCGTGACCAAGAAATGGCGAAGTTTCCACAACAAACTCATTAAGTCATTACTTATTGATTTGTAATTTGTTCCATCGCAAACAGAACGCGACATTGTGCAAAAAATATCGTTTTAAAGGTAACTATGTCATAAGGTAGATTGGTTCTATATTATAGCAATGGGGAATGGGATATACATTACTTAAAATTGCACGTCCAGAAAAAAAAAGATTCCGGAAACAATACAATAATCCGTTTGCGTAGCTTTTTCCCAACTAGTACGTTTAGAACTAACTGGAATCAGCTGATTACCTGATCATTATGAGACTGCCTGGCTGTCTTCACAACCTAGGTACTGGCAGTCTTGCCGAAGGGGTATTACGATACCTCTTTGGCAAGACAGGTTCTTAAATTATCAGGCTTCTGAAAGCTCATTCCGTCTTTTTTAGATCTGGGCTGTGACCAATATCTAGTAATGCTTTAGCTTCTTCTTTTTGCCGACTTCAAAAAAAGGAGGTAATGAATTCGACACGTATGTATGTAATATTGTTGGAATTGCACAATTTCATAAGTGTATGTATGTTTGTTTGTTTGTATGAATGTTTGTCCACGCATATGTCCGAAGCTCGTAATCGAATTGTGATATTTTTTTTGGTCGGATTAGGTATCCCTAAAATTAGGGAACAGTACAAGTTTCATCAAAATCGGTTCACTAGTTTTCAAGATATGGAACATACAACCGAACTCCTTAACGACAAACTTCACGAATGTGTAAATTAAGTTATTACGGGTATTTTGTCAATCCTTTGGGTACCTTACTATAGAAATTTCTCACTTTTTAGTGATAGAGTACTAAAAACTGAGAAATAAAAACTTTTTCACAAAAAATATAAGTTGGCAAATTTTTATATAAAACAAAATGATAAAAACAAGAAAGACACCGACTACCGAAACGAAAGTTATTTTTGCACTTTTTAGTGTTTTGCTTTAGAAGTCGGTTTATTTATTGTGAAAAAAATTTATCATGAAGAACGCAAATAATAGTAGATATTATAAAAAGGTGTTTTATTAAGGTGGTTCTTGATTTTACAACAATCAATCTAAAATAACAACAAAAAAATGCAGTTCTCTTATTTATTTATTTGAACTTCATGCACAAAGGTACAATGGCGGACTTAATGCCTTAGGCATTCTCTACCAGTCAACCAAGGGTGGTGAAGAGAAAACATGGCAGGTGCATTGTTTGAATCAACAATTTAACAACAAAATAATTTTTTTAATTGCTTAAAATACATATACATACATATATTATATGATACATACCTAAATAAATATATATATATTTAATAAAGTAATGAAAATAAGTTACCGAGATGACCCTACCCCCGCTTGAAAGCATAACGACTGGTTGCCGCCCTGATTTTTGATTAGTTGATTTTCTCTTGGCCATTATTTCTCAGAAAAGCCCGCTAACACTTATCTTTCTCTCCTACAACAAACATGATATGACAAAGCGTAGTTCAAGTTGCATAGTTGCGACAAAACAAGCTTGTTATTGATTAGTAATTCGTAACATCGGGCTCAATCGCGAGCTGCACGCGACCGACGTACGGGACCCAATCTGCCCTCGGAAGACAAAAAGCGAGCAAGGTATCTGAAAAATAGTAAATTCTATTTTCAAAAATAGGATTTTTAGTTTTATATGATGATGTGGTCGACGGTGATGCACTCTTGCCTAGAAGTAACCTATTCACTCTTGACTTACAGACGCCTAGGTTGTAGCTATCGGGGAACACAGACTCCGGCAGGGAATGCCACTGCCAATGCAACAATGCCTGTACGCACAATGAAATTATTCCCAAAACGTTTAGTGTGTATGGGTGTACCACCGTGTACCGATGGCGCATCGCCTTACGTCACGGTGTTGGACCGATGGAACGGGCTAGGCATAATTAGATCATGTAATTCTATCGCACACATCCCGAAATGCAACCACCGACCACCATAAAAAACCGACAAGCTGGCAACTCGGAGTCAATGTTCAAGGATCTGGAGCTTTCGACTCGAAAAGTGCCTCATTGCCGATGAGCTTCTTGGCCCGTTTTACGATCGTATCAAATGCATCAAGCTGGTGTGTAGGCAGATCCGTCCCAGAGATGAGAACAGTATGCCATACATGATCGAACTTACGCTTAGTATAACTTGAGCAGTTGTTCTGGCGTGAAGTACCGTCTCACCTTTGCAAGGAACCTCAATTTTTTGGCAGCTTGCTGAGCCTTTGCGTCTATGTATGGGCCAAATTTGAGGGTCGATGTCAACGTAACGCTAGGAAGCTCAAGATGGTCCGTTATCGGCACGGTTACACCACGGAAGGAAGGAGCCAGGTGGAATGTATCTTTTTAGCGTAGAATAGGCACGCCTGGGTTTTAGCGGCATTGCACCTGACAAAATTGGCATCGCCCCGTTCGGAGACTGCCTTCAAGGACGTTTACGAAGAGATCAGATCTGAGGCCCAGTAGCCCGTGCGCTGGACAAGTACTTTTCAGCAACAGTGCTGACGTCCAAAGAAATCATTTATGTGCAACAAGAACAATTTTGCTGAGTAAACCGACCCCTGAGGGACCCCGGCATTAATATGCAATTGGTCCGACGAGCAGTCGTCGATAACCACTCGAATGGACCGATCTCTCAGGAAGTCTGCAATCCGATCACTCTCGTGCCAGACCCTATCGAAAGCCTTCGGGATGTCGAGGGAGACGGCAAGCGCTTCCCGTGCCTCTCAATAAACATACATATAAAATACATAGACACCAAAAGAAATATCTTATCAGCATACCTGTGAAAACACTGTGTAATTTTTTAAATTGTATATTTTAATACACCCCCCATCAGATTGGGCTAGTTGAAAAACCCCTAATTTTATTATTGATAATCTGTTTGTTTGTTATATTTTCACGTCTAATCGCTTACAAAACATTACACTTTATTTTTTCAAAATCCCTATTTTCTTGATAATCACTTTCATTGAGTTGCCTGTTCTTGGCTTCCAAGGGTGGCAAACCTATACCCTGTCATAGAAACTTTTTACATTTATATGAAGGTCGACAAATTGCACTGCCTAGATCTTCGTCTAGATCTGAGATTCCAATCGTAATGAATAAAGTTTTACTAGCTTTGGGAAATTGCATCTCGATTGGAGTTTTGGAATTGGGTTAAGAAATACAGGTCAAGCAGTAAATTAGGTAATTTAATACTTATTATTTCACAAAACTTTACCCTATTGATGTTACGTGCCAATTTACCGTAGTTATGCTGCGGTTTCTAATGAAATTACGAAAAATAACTTTTCTACTGGTAATTGTTATATGAATCCAGTAGACACATCATAAAACCTATCAACTAGATTCATGCAAAAATTTGCTGAGCACAGACATAATAAAGCTACAAGTATAAAACTAACTGAAGTAAAACTCCTTGATCACTCACAAGACGAGATAGCATGCATTTTAATTTTATTCCTCGCGCACAAAATAGTACGTGCTCACGCTGGCAAAGTCCCTGGTCAGCAGACATCACCAAAACACCACCTAACAAGTCCCATCCAAAAACTCCAACCCAAACACATACCCAAACCATCACCCTGTTTAAAGCAAAAAAAAACTGCATGGTGGAGCGAGTCAGTCATACTCACCTTAACGTCCTAACGACGGGGTTCTATAACCGGAACCGTCGGCCGGGGCTGGTCTGCTCGCACTGCCATGCATCTTCCCACAAAGTGTACCAATAGATATAGTAATAACATAACATAAGCAGTGTATCAATAGAAATAAGTAAACAAAATAGTTCATAACATAAAGATAAGTAGTAAATAGAAACATAAAATTGTAATGCCAGTGTGTAGTATATATATATATATATAGTATTTAGTGAGGGATGAACTCACGTAAATTTAAGTTAGATATGTAAGCCTAAAAATAATGTCCGACGTAGGAGTCAAACAATTGTAAATATTACGGAAAAAAAAACAAAAAAAAATGTAAACACAATAAAAAAGAGCGCGGACTTTCACATGTCCGCGGTAGAATATTGAATAAAAAAAAAAACAAAACAAATAGTACGTGCCGTCGACTAGGGGAACCTTAACAGCTATATTTAAAGATCTTCTCGCCAGCGGCGCCAACTACACAAAAATTCTAGCCCTCATTGCGTCGCGCCATCAAGAAGGCCCCTAAGGTTTGACACGTTATTAACTCCAAATACACAATCAAATTGGCCCTAAGTAAGTACCTTATACTTACTAACTACGTAAGTAAGACAAGTCTTTTTATAAACCCGTATTCCTGTATCAGTTAAAAATATTTTCTTTCATTCGTACTGACATACTTGGAATCTGACGTCAATAGCCGCTTTCGTATTTTTAACCAACTTCCCAAAAAGGAGGAGGTTCTATGTTCGACTTAAATTTTTTTTTTTTTTTTTGTTTTTGTTCACCGATATCTTCGTCAATTGTAGACCGATTTTGAAAATTCTTTTTTTGTTTGAAAAGGTATGTTCCGAAATTGCTCCCATTTTAATTTTGTGAAGATCTGATGAAGAACTTCGGAGATATACAACAGAACTCTTCAATAAATAACGGCAAAACTCTCGGGATTGCTGCAATCGCATGTCTGTTTGTTGTTTATAACATTTCATAACATAACATCACGCCAGTTCGCTCTTAAGGGGTAAGCAGATCTCTCATTACAATGGTTATGTTCAAGTTTCATGAAATCTATTCTGTCGAAATAGTTCCCTTACTAACTTGCCTATTAGGTACGTACAACTAAAAAGAGAAAATAAAAAAACTTTTTGCAAAAAAATACTACCGACTTCCAAATACAAACTAGTTACCAAAACGCAAAAAATGGTACCTACGAAAGAGACCGACTTCAAAAAATTAAGTTATTTTTCACTTTGTAGTTTGTATTTGGAAGTCGGTAGTATTTTTTTGCAAAAAGTTTTTTTCAAGTCACATATCGTGAGTTCATTGCTGTTAACTGTATAGCTCTACTTTATTTACAATTCTATGCCACAAAAAATTCAAATTCTTTAGCCTTACCCCTCGGATCTGCCCGCTCAATAACTGTAATTATCTCTATCTTCATTCATAATTCACGATCAAGGCACGCACTGTCATGGCGTCCTCATTTTTGCGTCTCCCCTTTTTTTTTGTTTATTAAATAGCTTAATAAGCTGTGCAGCGAAGCTAAAGCTAATACCATTATGAGTCTGGTTAGTCACGGCATGTCACGTGACGATGTGGACGTTTGTTTTGTGGACTATGGTGGGTCTGCGGTCTAAGAAAAACACAACATTTTAAAAACAACAAAAAGTTTAATTAAAAACTGTAACCCGACTACAATTTTGTTTGCCTATTTTTGCCGGCCCATGATAACGAATCGATTGTTACCATATTCATCAAAATCAGAACAGAACAGTGTAGGCGCTACGGAGGAATACTCGTATACTGAAATGCAATCATACATAGACCGCTAAAATTATAACCTTTCCTTTTGGCTTCGCCGTAATCTGGTAAAAACAGCACTGTCGAAAAAGTCGTGGTGGCCTAGCGGCTAAGGCCTTGGCTCTCCTGCTTGAGATCACAGGTATGTCAGATCAGGGGGGATGACCATAAGCTATGGTCATAACCCCAGGGCATACAACAATGTGATTTTTCATTTTATAGTTTATCTTGGACATAATAAAAAACCGAAAAAAACCGGGTCTTAATTTAAGTTTAAAATTGTCATTCCACCTTAAGGCAGCGTGATGATGCAAGGCTCAACGCGCATTGCGATTTTTTGTAGTGCTATTTCCGCGCGATTTTTGTACCGAAATGCGTACGCATTCATCTTCATACAATTCCATAGGTCACAGAATGGGCGGAAAAAAAAAACGCGCGAATAAAAATCGCAGTGCGTGCCTTAATCATCTATCAGAAAATAGATGTCATCAAAATTTTAAACTATGCATCTAAATAATTAACTACGGAGTTAAAAAAAAATCTACCATGTACACATTGTACACTCATGAATTGATTATGCTGTAAAATATGAAACAATGTGAACAATGCTAGGTATTTTAGCCATTTCATGTCACAGGCGTCAACATAAGTAAGTAAGGTGGTACTTAACATGTCATGAACGTTCCATGCGGCTATGTAGTAACGTAACTTACTAATTATACGTAATCAAACGAAGTAGGTATTATACATAATTATTACACTAATTTACAAAATTAATGGCTTTGTAGCTTAAAATGGTTGTATGTTATTAGAAAATGGCCCAGTATTTTTTTGTAAATACGCCCTATAGATGCTTTAAAACTACATTTTATACGTACATTGTTAATTATTTTTACGCCTCGTGGCAAAATATAGAGCACCTATCTAATACAATAAGAACTCACATGCTGTTGTAACTCTACCAATGATTACGATTAAAGATTCTGATTCAATTTATCTACTTTCCTTTTCGTCACGAAAATAACGAGAATTACAGCTCATGATGTAAAAGAAAAATAAGTGGTGTTGGTCTGAGATAACTCAGGGTACCTTTTTTTTGTTTTGCAGGTGGAAACCTTCAAAAGGCGCCTGGACTGTGGGACCAGAGAGTGTGGGATTTTTACCTCACTAAAACCACCCCGGTGATCACCATCAGAACTTGGACGGGGCCCCGTTACCTCTTAAAATACCACTCTGTGCAATCCTGTTAGGGCACGTCCCTGGGGAGACAGAAGCGTCTCCCCTGACCCTCGCTGTGCACGGCAGCATGTGATCACTGTGCCACCGTCTTACCAGATTCAGAGCGCTCGCGACCCCGGAGTCCCACGTTCTATTATGCAGGCGGGGTTTCGGCGTTTTAGGCTTCGAGGCGGTTGCCTACCCGATGCCTTCTTCTCCGAGAGGGATCGGCCCACTCACGATCCCGCTCGGCGGCCTACTTCTGGATCATCACGGTCTCGCAGAAGTAGGCCATTTCCCTCCAGTGTTGCTGTCTCTGCCAGCATTGCCCTTACAACTGCTGGCAAAGACAGAACTTAGGGGGTCAGGATAGGTATATCCTGAGTGAATATTCGGTCTTCTAACTATTATTATTAAATTGTTTGTTTTTTTTTTTGTAGCAGGTAATCTATGGAAGTACTGACTTTTCATTGACCTGGGCAAACTCGCAGAAAAAGCTCGTGGAACATAATACCATAGATACTAAAATACAGAATAACCTGGACTATTTTTCTTAGACTGTCAACTGTCTCATTCATACCCCCCGACTCCAACGTGACCATGGCTGACACAACAATACTAATGCTTCGTCACCTCACGTCCCTGAATACGGTAATAATCACAAACATCCTGTCTCACACGCAGTCGGTACACAAAACTAACTTATTTTCCAACAATGTTAAGAGCTTATAAAACCGGCCTTGGTATGAACAAACACTTTTGGGCCGAAGATGTGACGTTGTGATAATATGGCTGTGTCCTCGGCCGTCAATAGTAGCTGTCTGCTGAACTTGAGGTTTTTTATTACTGTTAACACAGATAATGTTGTCTATGTGTGATGTAAGTAGCTGTCATTACTCGATCTTTGACAGTCGTTAGGGGTAGTCAGAAGCCGGAAAGTCTGACAACCTTAATAAGGGATCATGGTACCCCGTGTGTATGCTGTAGAGGCAGACGCTTCTAGTAAAATACTGGTTATCAGATGAATCCTATTAGACTGAATGCTGACCCCAACATAGCTGGGCTGGACATACAAAGTGATAAAGATAATGCATCTGCTGATAGGAGGCTTTTCTAGAAAATTATGGTGGAATGGGCTAGTCATAATATTTTTAAAAGCGTGAAATCTCTTTAGATGAGGAAAAGGAAAGAAGTGAGTAACAGTGAGACAATGTGGGCATATAATAATACTTACAGTTGATGGGAATCAAAAACATCTAGTAGAGCTCAACAATGCCATATCATTCAGTTTTCAACTGTCAGTCAAAGATAATGCTTATTTAATAAATTTTGAGAGCTCCGAATTTGTCATGGCCTTAACAAGGGACCCGAAGGCTTCAGCACAAACGAGAGCATCGAAGATCTTAAAAGCAAATATGTCAAAAATATCAAAATATTGGTTGATAGAGACACCTCTTCTTATTGTGCAATCGCTGTCACACTATTAACAGTTTGACTCTCCAAGAGAAATGGTGAAGATTTTTCATCCTACCCTACAAATACGTCCTAAAAATGTCGTGATTCGTCGAGCATGTTTGAATTATTAGATAACGTCGAAACGTGACCTTTACAGCTATCAATATATCCGACTTACGATACATGTGCACGCTAAAAAAGTTATGGTTATAAACTGAATGTCATGAAAAAACGACCCCGCCTTAAGCGGTGTTCACACAAACGAATTGTAACCTGAGATCCCACTCAAATATCTATGTATTTTCTTTTTGATAAAACTTGATTTTTACTGCATAAATCTAGTATACTATCAAAAATTAAGTTTAATAAAATGCAAAAATACATGCAGATTTTCGCAGTGGGATCTTAGGCTATTCACAAGGAAGCAATTCCCGTATTTTTAAGCAATGTCCGAATTCTAATCTCATTCTCAATTTGTCAAAAACTACTTTAAATTCAACCCCTACATGTTGACAAGACTTTGACACTGAGTGTTCCCGAGATAAAAACAGTACAAGACCTGCGTATCAATAATAATGCAACAGTTATGCAAATTAAACGGGCACTGTAGAATTAGAAATGCTTTTTGGGACAAATCATAAAAGAGAATTAGCTCAAAACTATGCGAAGGTACATGGTTTCTATTAGGTAAGAAAATATTAAATTTGTCACGGAACTGGAACCCTAATAGGAATATGACCAACTAATGAACATGAGTTTTTAATTTATTAAATCGTGACATAATCACAGGGCAGATCAAATAAAAATAAATCATAACTACGAAAACATGTCTAATGCCGTGTCGACTGCCTGCTTACTCATTCATGTTTATTCCCTTCAAAACGGTAACAATAAAAACTGACTTCAATCATTTGCAAATTACAAAAACCATAAAAAAGACGACCGACAAACCAATAATTAGAAAACATTAAAAAGCAAAAACAAAGTTGTAAAACTTACCACATTTTGTTATAGAATAGGTCCATGATGTTTAAATCCATGTTAAAGAACAGTAACTTTTGAATATAAAAATGTTATAACCAAAAAAAATTAATTAGTATTATCACGTATTTTCTCGAAGCGATGCGACTACGGCGTAGCGGTGCTACGCGGGCGCCTACGGTCGCGGGGAGGCCTACACTGACGGATGGGGTCACATCGTCCAATGCTACGCGACGGTGCGTCAAACCTCAACCGGAAATATTTCTACTGTCATATTTTTTTATGAAATATTGGACTTTAGAATTTGTTTTATTGCGTTGGGGGTATAAGTTCGGTGGGGTTTTCAAGGTGAGGGTTCGTTTGATTAACTTTGAAGATTAACGGCGTAAAGAAGCTTTATATTAAACTAAAAAAATACGAAAACAAAATGGTCGTCCGGTTCATATCAATTAAATTGCGCCTATGATCTAACTGAAATACTATATCACCGGCGTCCTACAACCCTTAATTAGTAATAAAATTGCGGGCAATATCATTCCGGGTGGATATGTAGTACATAGTTAGGCGAGGGGGCACGACGCATCCAGTGCCGGGCCCGCAGCCCTACCACTGGCTGGCAGGCTCGTAAATCACGGCGCGCACGACATCACGACAAACGCAATCTGCAACCATCCGAGCGCTGTACGGGAAGTGTGGGGTGGGGACGCGGTGACAGCGGTTAAATCATTAGATTTATTTATTGCTTTTCTAATTTATTTTTAAATATAATTTAGCAGATCTTCTGCATACTTGCAAAAAATACTTGATAATTAGATTGCAGAATATTTAACCGAAAGTTTCTTTAATTTTATCGAATTGATATTCTACCTACCTTTTTTGTACTTAAACCTAAAACTGGAAATTTAAACGGTAATTTAATATATTTTTATTAAGATGATTAATTTAGAAACTAATAGATTCTATGGACTTAGTAAAGTAAAAGTAATTAAAAGTCAGCCTTGAGGTGCTCTTGAGATTTGAAAGCATGTTTTTAGCCATTATTTAGAGGTGTATAATCGCGACAGTAAAATTGTATCCGAGGAACATACGGGAAGAGCGAGGAGACTGAGGTTAAAAAGAGCTTGACATTATCCGTGGTCCAAAAAAAATCTTTATAGTGTCAACTTTGGTTCCCAAAACGACAAATATGATGCCTTGTTGCGTTAAGTACTACTTGTACATGAAGTTTAACAAAGTTAATATCAAGTATTATATTTTTTACTAGTTGTGCCCGCGGCTTCGCTCCCGTCAACTGCCTGCCTGCATACCCTACCCTACTTACCTACCTATCTATCATCCCTACTTATCTTGCTACTTACGCTACTAACCTTGCTGCCTACCCTACCTACCCAACAATATTTTTTTCTATCGTCATTCTTACGCCGATAATCTTAACACCGCCATTCAGAAAATGACGTCATAAACACAACGCCATCTATCGAATATGGAGTTCAACTAATGAAGTGAGTTTATAATTATGTTTGTAAACGCACCCACGAAAAAAATTCCTAGTGTGGGCAAAGTATAAAAAAAGCCTTCCGTGTATCTGAATTGTGTGTGTTGTAATATGTTATTTCTTGAACACTTTAAATTCATCTAACTTTTGATAGAATGATCCGATTGCAATGAAACAAAAACTAAGTAATACTTCAAGTTAAGCACATTTTTATGTAATAGTACATTACTGCAGAATCCAGTAAGTAAGACTTCCTGGCCAAGTATGAGTTAACCGGACCGAACCGCAGGTGAGGACGAACCGCGGTTATATACGAGGCCAGGATGTCTTTCTTACTGGTTGAGGCTTGTATAATGCTTTTCTCAAAAATGAAAGAAAGTTTAACAACAAATTCGTTTAATTAATATTTTAGGTTACATTCATATTAGGGCAATTACTGATAGATATTGTGATCGATTTACCGGGGGCATTTATTTATATTTTCTCAAACATGCTTGGAAATTTGAGCATTATTTTGACAAACTTCTTCGAGAAAAATCGAAATTGCAGTACAGACCAAATACATGAGAGCAGCGGCCGGCAAAAGTTGTATCAAAAATCCATATCTGCCGTGTGTAGCGGCCAAATTAATTACATAGTAAACTCATAAGCCGTGTAATTTGAAAATGGAACGATTTTTTTTCACCGAAACATGGCAACCAAGGAGGGTAACTTATCAAAGGTTTTATTTAAATTTCGAACTGGCTTGCTAATAGAAAGCTGTTTTTAAAAAAAAAAACAAATTAACACTTTAAGGCTTAGCACGCACTGCGATTTTATTTGCGCGGATTTATATATCGGATCTATCCCTACTACTGTCCAGTAAGTAAATTACATACTTACTTACTGGACAGTAGGAGATTCCAAATTTAAAATCTCGCTTCTTACTGGACAGTTGTGAATAAGTCTCCGGTAGAATTCACTTTCTGGAGACTTTTTAGAGATGTTATGGCAATATTACATACCATTTTTGAGAAAAGTTATCTACATTGGTTTCGTATATTATACGTGATGCATGTACAACTAAACATGCAAACATTCCAAAAATGCTGGAAATGGATTCTGTTGGTTATCCTTTAACACCCTAGCTATTTTTTTGGAACTATTTTTGATGTACAATAACGAATTTTATACAGATTTATTATATGTATTCGATGATGATATATTTTTCTATCCGCTAACACAAGATCCGGCCCTTACCCCTAGACCCGAAGCATATCTTCATCAATAATACAATTTATACAATAAAGACGATGTTTTCGCAACGTGCCCGCGACTTCGATGACAGACCAATAATATTCCGCCAAGTACTTCATCGTGAACGAAATAACTGCCAGGATAGAAAAGAAAGAAAGAAAAACTTGTCGTGCAAGCAACTTGTTCGAATTATAAGTAATCTTGGAGGCAGTCAGGCAAATATGTCGTTGGTCCCGCTTTCGAAAACTTGGGTTCATTTGGTTTAATTTTTATGACCATTTATTTTTATTTTACCTTTAGTTTCTAGAAAAATCGACCGATCAACCGCCAGATCAAGCGTCGCAAGTGGAAATGGATTGGCCACACGCTGCGAAGGGATTCTGATGATGACCCAAGCGAGTTCTGAATTGGAGTCCCCAAGACAAAAGAAAGCGTGGTCGTCCCCGTCAAACATGGCGTCGCACCGTGTTGGCAGAAGCGACAAGCATCAGCATGACGTGGAGTGAAGTGAAGCGTGAAACTGAACATCGATCGCGATGGAGGACTACTGTGGACGCGGTCTGCCTCATCCAGGAGACATAGAACATAAAGTCAAGTAAGTAAGTTTCTAGAAAGAAATTATAGACTCATAGCATAACCATTTATGTTTATAATTATTATTATACAGACTTACATAATCACAAGTTTTCATCATATTTACCTCTCCCTCACACACATACACACATCCATACATATGTACATACGAGTACTTAGGCCACATCATAGCTGCATTAGCTAGAAAATATATTATAATTTAATAATGATAATTGTACTGTGTTCGTCTTACAACTGCTGTTACATGTTCAAATTATAGGCGAGGACGCTGGCACCCTAAACACAAGTTAAATCTTACATTGGGTGCCAGATTTCATCGTAAACACTCTTTTCCCTAGATGTATCGCAACGTGTTTAGATAAGTATTTTCTTGTACAATTGCAGTTAGTAAAATACTTAATTTTTATTTTTCATGGTTCCGTACCCAAAGGGTAAAAATGGGCCCCTTTTTTACTATTACTATTACTTCACGATCCGTCTGTCTGTCTGTCACCACCACCACCACTTGGCCGGTCTTTCTATTTGATCAGCCAATAAAATGTTTCCAGTGCTGGGAAACATGGCTTCTCTATGTGAAGATGTATTGGGCTAAAATCCACCAAGCAGGTGATGAAATAAATTACACAAAGTAAAGCGCCTGTCTGGGTTCGGACCACTGACCTCTATCATACAAGTACGCTTGACTTCATTCGATTTTCGCCATTTTGACGCTGATAGCAACGTGACTTAACGTGAGAATCCATGGAAATAATATTAGAGATGGGACACAGCCTTCGGTAAAAAATACTTTTATGGGCTTTATCGATCGTGAGAATAAATAATTTAATACATAAGAGAAAAAAAAACCCAGTTATTTTTCTTATGATTCATTTTTAAGTAATAGAATAATTGCTGTAAAGGTTAACTGAAAAATATTTTCAGTCAGATTGCAAGCTATAAACTAGTGGATAGCGTGCTGATTACTGTCAGATCAGTGAGATTTAAATATGGGGATAGGCTAACAACTTATTCTTAAAACTAGTATATTTGAGCAAGTATCTCCTCGCTCAAGTACACTAGTTAGTTAATGCTTACAATCGTTCAGATTCACTCGGTTGGCGCCCATCGGATTCGTGAAGGGAACATCATTTATACAATAATAATAATAAATGAGATGGATAATAATTTACAACGGACGTATTTCTCGCTCTCATCGCTGAGGTCCTGTCTCTGTAGTGTTAAGGTGCAAATAAGAGTGACATCGCATTCCAGCAAGGTGAAGACTTATATTATTATCAGTTTTTTATTTCAGATGCAGATAATAAATGGTTTGACTTCAAAACATTTATTAATAAAATTATATTATTTAATTATTAATTATTTTATATATTAATTTAATTATTGATTATTCATTCTCGCTTGCGCGCGAGACTTGCGATCGAATCCGCTCCGTGACTAAATTAACTAAAAATAGTAAAAGTGACTTTTTATTGGCTTTTTTTCTCTAAATTTGTTTAAATAGTTACTATCAATAAGTGAAAGTGTTATCTCGATAAATAAACATTTATATCGATTATAAAAAGCAAACTTTCGGTAAACAAAGAAAAATCATATTAACAATAATGAAAATTACTGGAAATCAAGTGCAATGACTTAAAAAAACAGTGATCTTTAATATCATGTGAAAAATTAAACATAAGACATACGTCTAACACGAATACGTTAGACTTCAATAAAATAAAAGGTGGATTAAACTATGATTAATATCGGTGTCATTGTTATAATAGTGCTATAACCTAATTAATAAACAATCTCCAATAATAAACAAAACATAAAAAAGTGCAAAAGAGTGTAATTTCATATCTTTTTAAAACAAAGACAAAGTGACTCAAGTGTTTGACATTGCAAAAAATTCCAATTGAATGAGTCATTCCTAACCGTCTTCGCTCGTTCAAATACTTCATATGTTCATTGCACTGCTCAATTTCACTGCTGATTATTAAGCACACTTGGATCAGTGGCGCAAAGCGTGGCATCAATACACCGGTCAACCGAACGCGAGTTCGAGCCCCGCAAAAACTGGTTCTTTTTGTGTTTTCTAAAGCTCCATACTTCTACATAACATAACGTTTACCAACTTCATAATAACACAATAGAGGGCACTGCGAGAGCTTCGAATAAAAAAATGGATTTCGACAGTAATAACATAACTTACCGGAATAAACCTAGTAGAACAAGCTCGTTAACCGACCTATCTAAAATGACAACAATTGATAGCGAGAAAACTATATTGGATGCAACGATGATGAGTGTTCCGGATAGCTTCCATGACACCACTGACGAAGTACGTGAGTTAAATAATGAAATCGAGTCACTTAAACAGCATTTGCTAAGCGCTCATCAAGAAATCGACAATTTGAACATAGAAAACCTCCGCCTTAAAACAGATTTACAAAATATGATTACGACTGTTAACACCTATAAGAAAATATGCTCAACGCCTGAAAAAAAGGGCACAACACCAAAACGCATAAGTAAGGTATCACGCCTTGTTAATTCACCAAATGACCTAACCAATAGACGTGAACCTCCAATCATTCTACCAGACTGCGCGACCAACAAACACAATAAGGGAACTCAGACTACTAAAAGTCGTAATCAGACGCCACACAAAGATATAATGTTGCCTGCTACTGTACCACCGACCAATTCTGTAATACAAAAAACTGTGGTATCGAAACCTAACGAAAAGAATAAACTATGTATCTTAGGCAGTAACAAATACAAGGGATCTTTGTCCTCCATAGAAGAAGTTTTCTTCGAACACTTCGACTACTGTCACTACATAATGCCTAACAGTACCATAAAACAATTATTAAGCGGAATCGAAGAAAGATTGAAAGGATTTACCCTAAACGACTACTGTCTAATCTTTATAGGAGAAAATCATATTATTACAAATGAAAACAACTACATAAACCTAATAAGCTTACTAAATGAGTCCCTTCGAAAAGTTACACACACCAACGTAGTAATTTGTCTCCCTACGTATAAGATGGGATCACTTATATATAACTTCAAAGTTGAGATGTTTAACAACCTTCTGCACTTAGACAACCAAAACCATAAGTATTGTTACGAGCTGGGGTTCAGGGATAAATTATTGAAACAGCCGACTTCAATTAATCACTGTTTATTACAAAAACACTTCTTAAACAATTCTATTACTTCGCACTATTTTCCGCTTTGATCGCTCTGTATCGCTTCTCAATCGAAACTGACTCATAACGAACCCGATCGCTCTTTATAAAGCACGGAGGAAGTTTCTAGAACGTTCCACACTGTTCCAGATAATTCGAGAAACTTCCAGAACAATCGACTTTCGAACTAATTGTTCCCGAAGCGACTAGAAACTTCCAGAATGTTCGGTTCGAACCTTCTGGAAAATTCCATTCGACACGAGCTTTCGAGAACATTAGTTCCGCTATTCGATACTGGATGGCGCCACTAGTTACTACCTAGTTCTTCCTCTCGTTACTAGATGGCGTTGGCCTATCTTGTAACATTGCCTCCCTCTTAGACATGCTCGTCCCGAGCATTGTTAGACCCATGATAACGGGCCAACCGATCCACATGAACGACCTTTGATGCACCTCGGGGTCCCTTTTGAATTCGGTAGGTGACGTCATTGATCTTGGTAACTACGCGATAAGGTCCATCCCATTTTGCTTGTAATTTAGGCGGTTTTCCTTTACTCCGTGCCGGGTTATGTAACCATACAAGAGATCCTTCATCGAAGCCCTTATTGTTCGCCTTCCGATCGTAGCGAGTCTTCATCCTCTCAGACATCTGTTGACCGGTCTCTCTGATGTGCTCATACATCTTTGATGCACCTCTACTACGAATGTGTGGTCCTTTTACCGCCGCACCCACACAACTTGCGCATTTGCGGCACCATTCCTTAACGTCTTCTCGACAATGGATCCAGTAAAATCGTTCTCGGATCTTGATCAGAGTCCTCTTAACTCCCATGTGACCTCCTGCACTTCCAGTGTGATAGAGCTGTAGGACCTCAGGCACCTTAACTTTAGGTACGACCATTTGTAGATGACACTGGTCACCGCGAGCATTCACCCACTTCCGGCACAGAACTCCATCCTGGATAACCAAGCTTTCCCACTGTGCCCAATAACTCTTAGTGATAGAACTCAGTGCTGCAACATCACTCCACTGAGGCCTCGGAGCTCCTAATTTCTTCCATTCGAGGATCGGGTTTATGTCTTCGTCATCTTGCTGAGCACTCTGCAAGATTCCCTTCCAATCTTCGCTAAGATCCGTCCTCAACATTCTCACAAATGTCGTCTGCTTAGCCTTTTGCCTGGCACAGGGCTTACATTGATCGGAACATGACCTACGCGAGAGAGCATCTGCATTACTGTGTGGTGTTCTGTTCCCGTCCCATGATTGTGACTCACACACAATTTGTGAAATCGAGTTCCTTGGGGCTCTTTCATCACCAGCCACTAACTGCCACTTACTCCTGGTGTCTACTGGTTTTCCTGCTGTTGGTGACTGACTTCCGCAATGGGGACTCCTTTGCTTTGGGCAGCTCAACCGGATGTGGCCTCTCTCTCCACAGCTATAGCACCGGGGTGAAGTCACAACCTGCCTTATGCGATGAGCTCGGTCGTCCCGTCGTACAGCTTCCACCTCCAAAGCGTAGGCTAGGGCGTTCTTAAGGTTCTTAAAATGGCCTAGCCTTACGGCAGCCCTAACCTCCAGGTCACGGATCCCATCCGTGAAAACCTGTACGAGATTCCCGTCGATCAGCACAGGTGAAGACTTGTAAGCCTTCCGGACCAGCCTTTCTACCTCCAGAGCCCATTGCTGTAAGGTTTCACCAACATGTTGCGATCGGTCCTTTAGCTGGGCGCGAAACACATGTTCCAGATGCGCGTCGCCGTATCTAGCTTCCAATGCTTCCAGAAGCTTTTCGAAAGTAACGTCCCGTCCAAGTGCCTCTAACACAATCAAGGCCTGGTCGCGAAGACCCAAGGTTAGAGCAGTCAAGGCCTGTTCTTTGGTCCACCTATTCGATTTCATGACGGCCTCGAACTGTATCTTGTAGGCAGACCATGACGAAGATCCGTCGAATGGTGGCACTTTAAAACCACCTGGCGAGGGCACAACTGCAGGTGCCACGGCCTCTCCTCCAGATTTGAGCCCACTAACAATCCTTTCCAATTCGGCAATGCGGATCTCCTGCTGCTGGATCTGGTCCTTTACCTCTTTCATCTCCTTACCAATGGCTCCGCGGAGGTCCTTAATTACCAAAAGCTGCTCCTCCTGACGGCGAGCTTGCTCTTCCTTGTCACGCTGCAGCTGCTCTTCCAAGCGGCGAGCCTGCTCCTCCTGACGGCGAGCCTGCTCCTCCTGACGGCGAGCCTGTTCCTCCTTGTCGCGCTGCAACTGCTCTTCCAAGCGGCGAACCTGCTCCTCCTTGTCGCGCTGCAGCTGCTCTTCCAAACGGCGAGCCTGCTCCTCTTGACGGCGAGCCTGCTCCTCCTTGTCGCGCTGCATCTGCTCCTCCATGCGGCGAGCTTGCTCTTGCATGAATGCCATAAGGGCAGCTAGGTCAGGCGACGCCGACGATTGAGCTGGTTCCGCTGCAGCCGCGGAGTCTCGATGTCCACTTGATGACGGTGAGGGAGCGTCTCCAAAGCGCCTCTGGTCTACGTCTTGCTGGCGCTGACTACTGGTACGCATCCCTTCCGTTTCTTCCTTCGGTAGAACCGGCATAATTTATCCCACTTCTGACACCAATTTGTTACGAGCTGGGGTTCAGGGATAAATTATTGAAACAGCCGACTTCAATTAATCACTGTTTATTACAAAAACACTTCTTAAACAATTCTATTACTTCGCACTATTTTCCGCTTTGATCGCTCTGTATCGCTTCTCAATCGAAACTGACTCATAACGAACCCGATCGCTCTTTATAAAGCACGGAGGAAGTTTCTAGAACGTTCCACACTGTTCCAGATAATTCGAGAAACTTCCAGAACAATCGACTTTCGAACTAATTGTTCCCGAAGCGACTAGAAACTTCCAGAATGTTCGGTTCGAACCTTCTGGAAAATTCCATTCGACACGAGCTTTCGAGAACATTAGTTCCGCTATTCGATACTGGATGGCGCCACTAGTTACTACCTAGTTCTTCCTCTCGTTACTAGATGGCGTTGGCCTATCTTGTAACAGTATGCATACATCTTCGACAGCAATCGTGATCTAACACATAAGATGTTTTCTTACACTACGGGTAGAATCAATAGATACGGAACCAAGAATATATATGACAATATTATGAATAACATTCAGATTGATTTAGACTTATATTGTAAGACAAGCAGACAGACAATTAATAACAACAGACAAGAGTATGACGAAATTTTGACGACTCCCATTGGTGACGAGCACAAAGAAAAGCCCAACTTTTTTCGTTTATAACAGTATACATATCCTTCACCAAAATATTGCTGGGCTCCTGAATAAAAGCGATACGCTTACTGTGTATTTGGAAGAACTAGAAAATAGCAACAGACGGATCGATACTATATGCATAACAGAACATTTTATGACACCTGAACAGGAAGGTCTTTTAAATATACCAAACTACAGTCTAGCAACAAGTTTCTCCAGAGATAATAGAAGAGGTGGCGCGTGCATTTTGACCAGAGTCGGTCACCAATATAAAGTGTTAAACTTAGGGAAATATTCCGTAATCAACGTAATTGAATGCTGCGCGATAGAATTGACAGCACACAACATTATTATTGTATGTATGTATAGGGTGCCCCAATATAATTTGGATAAATTTTTCGAAAATTTGAATAATATTTTACATTTGCTGTGTTTAAAATTGAATAACAAAAAGATTGTCTTATGTGGGGACTTTAATATCAACTTACTGAAAAGAAATAAACAAACCTTGGACTTCGAATATACACTGCTAAATTATAATTTAAAATTACAGTTTTCTCAACCCACTAGGCTAAGCAGTGCGACCTGCTTGGACAATATAGCGCATAATGTAAAAGGTTGTAAAGGAGAAATTATAGAATTGGGTCTGTCAGATCATACCGCACAACTTTTGAAATGTCCTGTTAAGAAGACATGTGTCTTAAAGCGTTGGAAATTAAAGAGGCGGAATTACTGTCAAGATAATTTAGTGAAGTTTAGAAATTGCATTAAAAGTCTCACTTTTTCGGACATTTATACAACTGACGACGTGAATGAGGCCTACGACTATTTTCTTGACCTATTCAGATGTTTTTTACGATCTTTGCTTTCCCTACGAAATAGTAACAAAATCAATCAATAAAAAATCAAAATGGATCACTAACGGTATAAGGAAATGCAGTAAAAAGAAACGTCACTTGCTATGGCAATATAGAACAAATCCTACCCCAAAGAATAAAAAAACCTTTAAGACATATTCTGCAAGGTTTAAAAGAGTTATTACGTTAACACAATCATCACGAAATAACTACTTCATTAAGACGTCCAAAAATAAATCTAAAGCGACATGGACCATAATTAATAATTCTAAGACCTACTTCCCTAAAGAACCAATAACACAAATTCAAACAGAGACACAGAAAATAACGAACCCATTAAATATAGCTCAGGCTTTTAACAATTTTTATATTAATCAGGTTACCAAACCAAAAAACAAAACTATGCCAGAAATTAACGTACATTCAAATACATCAAATTCTTTATTTATGGAGCCGACCATACCTCAAGATATAAATAATCATATTAACTCACTTCGAAATACAAATAGTGTTGGTTATGACGGAGTATGCACTAAAGTTATCAAAGAAGTGTCTCATTACATAGCTCCACATCTCAGTCACATAATTAATATGAGTATTTCCAGCGGAATCTTCCCTGAGAAATTAAAAACGTCAATAATTGTACCATTGCACAAAAAAAACGATAGGCAAATTATGTCAAATTATAGGCCTATCGCGTTAATACCTGTCTTTTCAAAAATATTTGAGAAAGTCATTTATAAGTCCTTGTACAACTACCTTGAGAAATCAAACATATTAGTAAATGAGCAAAAGGGATTTCGTAAACAGAAGACAATTAACATGGCTATACATGACCTGCTTCTCCCCATTTTGTCAAATGTAGATAAGAGAAATCCTGTATGCGCTATCTATATGGATCTAACTAAGGCTTTTGATTATGTGGATTATCCTATACTAATACATAAACTTGAAAAATATGGTATCAGGGGAAATATACTTGATCTCATTCGATCTTACTTAACGGACAGAAAGCAATTTGTAGAAATCGCACAAATATCCTCAATTACCAGTTATGAGGAAAAATATCGTTCCGAAAGTGAGGTAATTAAATACGGCGTTCCTCAGGGTAGCGTGCTAGGACCCCCCTTTTTTTTGCTCTACATAAATGACCTTCCGAGGCAAATAAACCACCCCATGGTACTGTTTGCCGATGATAGCACCGTAATCATTAAGTGTGATGATCCCAATAATTATGAAAATGAAATAAATATGACATTAAATAGAATTATATCATGGTTTGACAACAATAATCTAATTATTAACTTGGAAAAGACTAAAATCATGCATTTTTATCAAAGGATCCCAAATAAAATCCTTGACATTAGCTACTTAGGGACAAAAATAGAATCAACTACTGCTACTAAATTTCTTGGTATTAATATAGACAACAATTTGACATGGAGACCCCAGACAGACGAAATATGTAAAAAACTTAATAAATTTGCCTATGCTCTCTATAAGCTATCAAAAATAGTGAGCCTAGAATCCGTACTTACAGCCTATCACGGCTATGTTGCATCAACACTTAGATATGGCGTAATATACTGGGGCAATTCAGTAGATAGACAACTCGTATTTAGAGCCCAAAAAAGATGTGTCAGAGCTATGTGTGGCCTTAAAAGCACAGACAGTTGTCAACCTTTCTTTATACGTCTAAAGATTCTTACCTTGCCATCGCTTTACATATACGAAACAAGTATGTTTGTCAAATCTAACATTTCATTATACAAAATTGCTACTAAAAGTAACTACAGAAAATTACGCGATAAAAATAAGTCAGAACTTGAAGTGACTTATGGAAAAACTGCACTAATGAATAAAAGTACTTTCTGTATGGCCACAAAAATATTCAACAAACTACCTGAAAGAATAAAAACGTTAAATCGGGACAATTTCAAAACAGAACTATTGAGAATTTTGATAAATAAATGTTATTACTCACTACAGGAATATTTGGACGACAATTCTATAATTACTGCTTCAGACAATTGTGCATCACCTCACCTATTTTGACGATTTTGAATTTTGTTTGACAATAGCATTAATATGACATGTAACGTAATATATTTGACATTTATATATAATTTTATTCGCAATTGACTGTATTCTTAAACTCGACAATGTTAATTAAAATATTTTTGTACACTTTGATTGATTTTGAATTTTGTTTGACAATAGCATTAATATGACATGTAACGTAATCTATTTGACATCTATATATAATTTTATTTGAAATTAGATGAGTGATACGCCTTGCCAAGTCTACTATTTTGATATTAGTGTAATTTAAAAATATCACTAATACTGATATATTAGTTACAATATTATAATATTTCCAGGCGAATATATTAGTATTACCTAATTTTGAGAAATATCGGTATCAACCTATCTCTAAATGTGTCAATTTTAGTTCCTGAGAACCTCGAGCGGGGCGCTTTGAATCAGCACAAAAATCAACTGTAATTTCATATAGTATGTTAAGTCGAGCGTATTTGTATAATAGAGGTCAGTGGTTAGGACCCATGACCTACAACTCCTAAGTTGAGGCCGTTATCACTGGGCCACCACGGCTCCGTCCTTATCATGACTCCATGATTAGGACGTAGGATGATTTTGATACTGGCAATACATTTCTTGGAATAATTTTCAATTTGTCGACGAAGCCATTAGCAAAATCGAAATGATTCTAAAGTTCCACGCAAACAAAAACTCTTTTTTAGATTTTTCGATCACCGGTGCAATAGTGAAATAGAAGACCATTTCAGGTTCATTTTCATATTCGGTGACCATTCCGAGGTAGACTGGCCAGTCACTTACCTAATCAATGAATTACAAAACACTTTTGTAGGCATCTTGTGTCTATTTTTTTAATAACTTCGTTGACCTACTGAAGTGGGCCATAATGATATGAATAGTTAAAAGACAGGCCGTGTGTCTCACATACTTACCACAATGTGTGACCTAAATTCTGACAATTTTTCATAATAATTATGTAAATTATTTGTGTCACTATCTAGTTAAATATTCATCCTATTAATTTTATGGTTTGTTGTATTTTTGACCAGAAGTCCAAATAGTTCACATTACGAATTCAGAAGAAAGATAGATAAAATAACGATAGTCGAATCCGAATAATTACCTAATATGTAAGTGTTATAACCATCACCTATGGAACCGAGACGTGGTCGCTCACAATGGGCCTTATCAGAAAGCTCAAAGTCACCCAAAGGGCAATGAAGAGGGCTATGCTCGGAATTTCCTTGCGTGATCACGTCAGAAATGATGATATCCGCAGGAGAACCAAAGTTACCGACATAGCCCGAAGAATTGACAAACTTAAGTGGCAGTGGGCAGGGCACATTGCTCGCAGAACGGATGGCCGATGGAAGACGATACGCTGGAAGGCCTCCCACTAGGTGGACTGATGACCTGGTTAAGGTTGCGGGAAGGCGCTGGATGCACGGGATCGGTCAATGTGGCGACGCCTGGGGGAGGCCTATGTCCAGCAGTGGACGGCTTTCGGCTGAAATGATGATGATGAAGTATTATAAATAGATAAAATCCTACTAATATTATAAAGAACACGGCTAAATAAAGTATGGACGACTGCCCTAGCAATGTATAAACATTTTAACTAGTAATATGTAATGATGAATAGCTGAATATTAGTATTTCGGGTTTATTCCCATCGGCCACCCTCGATTGGCCACCCCGGTGGCCGATGGGAATTATTTAGTGAAATTTGCCACCTTCATTTATTCCCATCGACCACCGGGGTGGCGGATGGTACTAACTAGTGGCGTTTGCCGGTTTATTCCCATCTGCCACCTTCATTAGTTTAGTCGGGTGGTCGATTCTCATGACCGTAAAACGGTGTGAATAGAAAAAATATCAAGAAAGTTTTCAAGGTTCATATTTGACTATTAATCATTGAAGGATTTTGGTAGAATTTTAAACCATTACACATCAACATTTTTTCTTTGCGTTGGCAACAATTTCATGTAATTTTTCTGCGTTCTTTTAATAATCTCCTGAAATCTCCTCTTGCTCTGTCCTTCTCATACTACTGATTTTGTTCACTTTTCCTTCCATAATAGGCATAGCACGCACAGCGATTTTGATTCGCGCGAATTATTTTCCACGCGTTTTTTTAGTACTATTTGAGCGCGATTTTTTTTCCGCAGTGCGTGCAGCTTCATACAACTCCATAGGCCACAGAACGCGCGGGAAAGAATTCGCGCGAATAAAAATCGCAGTGCGTGCTAAGCCTTAACTAGTCCATTCTTCCTTCTATATTCAGTCCATTCTTCTCTGGAACGAGCTTCCTTTCGTGATCAGAACTGTTACAAGTCGGTTTGCATTCAAGCGGAAATTACGGATTTATTTTCACAACTAAGGTACTTGTCCCATCGCCGACGAACAGCCAGCAGCGAGTATAGTTAGAACCTAGATACGAGTTGGCAAGAAGCGAATGTGTAGTTCCGTTAGTTTTACCGCTCGGCTATAAGCTAGTGTTTTTGTGCGACGGGCGATTACTCGCACCACTCGCTCGGGTGGTCAGTCCTGCACGCGCTTTCTTCATTTATGTTACTTCATAAATGTATTTTATGTTTTTTAACTATAAAGGCTCGCGTTTGACCAACATCTCGCCTGATAGTAAGCGATTATGTGGTCTACGATGAAGCACGCTTGCTAGAAGTAACCTATTCACTCTCGACTTAACTTAACCCAAAGGTTGTAGCTATCAGGGAATAAGACTCCGGCAGGAAATTCCACTCGTCAGCAGTGCGCACAATGAAAGTATTAAAATCGCTTTGTGCGTATAAGTGGGATGTCCATCATGTACCGATGGTGCATAGCCGTGCGTCTTGTTAGTATATTATCTTATTAGTATTTTGCGAAGGAAAACACGGTTCACTCCAGTTTATGCTTTCATATTTATTCGTACGTGAAACACACTAGGTATGAAATATCCATATATATTAGAAGATTAACACTAGCAACTTATCGCTAGGTTCTAGCATGGAGTAGCGAGTTGCACTTTTGAATAGTCGCGACTATTGGAACTTGGAATCAGAAAATTATCTGGTAATTCTTTTGTAACTAAGTTTTTTCTAGAGAGTGAAAATCTCCCTCTGTCAAAATATTTGTGGCGGTCTTTTTTCTCGAACCTTATTGGTCCATCCACCTGACAGTGCGCGACTCTGTTCGGAAACGCCACACCACCCCCCTACGCAGACGAGAGAACCATACAAAACAATGTACAATAGCGAGAAAAATTAAATATCCAAGAAAGAAAAAAAAATTATAAATTTAAAGATCAAATGGTTTTGAGAAATGTACCTTTCGACCAGACCGTGTGGTGTACTCTGTTGGTGCGTCCGATGGCGCTAAGGTTGCCGAAGGTGCGACGGTACGATTCGGTACGGTTATCAACGGGGGCAAAAGAGGAGACGGTGACGTCGGCGTAATCACTTCTTCAGGCGGGGACGGTATTTCATCGTGCTCAATATACGCTGGCTTAATGCGGTCCACGCTGACCTCCACGTTCTTACCCCTGACATTAATTGTAAATGTTTTGTCTCTACGCTTGACAATTTCGTAAGGTCCAGTGTATGGAGGCTGTAAGGGCTTTCGAACTGTGTCATCACGAAGGAAAACATGGGTCGCTACATCTAAACCTTTGAAAACGAAAGTCGATGGTTGTGAGTGTCGCGAGGCTGATGTTGGTCGCAGTCTTGAAATTTTCTTGCGTAATTGGACAACGAAATCCGTAATATCTTCAGGCCGTTCAGGTGCCGGGGAAGCGACTATGAGTTCTCCGGGTAGACGAAGTGGCTCACCATATAATAGCTCTGCTGATGAGGATTTTAAGTCTTCCTTTAGAGCTGATCGAATACCCAGTAGAACCAGAGGTAACGCTCTAACCCACATGTCACCGTGGCACATAAGGGCGGCTTTCAACTGACGGTGGAGCCTTTCTACCATGCCATTGGCGCACGGATGGTAACTGGTGGTTCTACTTCTCGTTGTGGCGCACTCTTGTAAGAGTCTCCTAAAAAGGTCAGATTCGAATTGTCGGCCCTGGTCGGTTGTTATGACGCTAGGGACGCCAAATCGAGAAATCCAACCATTGGTAAAGGTCTCGGCTACTTCTTCTGCTGTTATGCTGCTCATTGGCCATACCTCCGGCCATCGGGTAAACCGATCTACGGCTGTGAGGCAGTATTGAAAACCTTTGCACATTGCTAAGGGCCCGATTATGTCAATGTGAACGTGTCGCAGGCGGCCAGTTGGGTTGTTGAAATGTCCTAATGGGGCGTTGACGTGCCTCGTAACCTTACTGCGCTGGCAAGGTATACATGTTTGTGCCCACAATCGACAATCCTTATTCATTCCATGCCACACAAAACGTTCATTTATAAGACGTAAGGTGGCCCTAACTCCAGGATGGCTGAGATTGTGGAGCTGGTTAAAGAATGAGCGCCGGAATGGCGGTGTTATGTATGGGCGAGGTTTTCCTGTTGATGTATCGCATACTAGAACGGTGTTAGTACCTGGTATTATTACTTCATTTAGATTTAATGATGTTTCGGAGGCCTGTAGTAACTTTTTAAGTTCATCATCCTGTTTTTGCGACTGTGAAAGAGCCGTGTAATCGGATTCGATCGTGACAGCTTCAATACGGGACATGGTGTCAGCTACCACGTTGTTTTCACCCTTGACATGTACAATATTCGTTGTGTATTGTGATATAAATGATAACTGATTGAGCTGGGTAGGAGCTAGTTTTTCACGGCGTTGTTTAAAAGCGAACACTAATGGTTTGTGATCCGTGTACACAGTTGTTAGTTGTCCTTCTAGAATGTGCCTGAAATGTTGCACACTTTCGTAAACTCCTAATAACTCTCGATGATAGGCAGGCCATTGAATCTGTTGTGCATTCAGTTTCTTGCTAAAGAACGCAATGGGTTGCCAATGACCGTTGACTTGTTGTTGCAGGCATGCACCAACGTGCGTGCTAGATGCATCTGTGAACAGTCCTAACGGTACGTTGCAGATGGGATGGGCAAGTAATGTTGTGTTGGCAAGGCTATCTCTCAAAGCGTAAAAGCGTTGTTCTAGGTCCGGGGTCCACGGAACGGGAATTTTTCCTTTTCCCTTTATGGCCGTTATTGCATTAATAAGTGGAGCTTGAAGTTCAGCCGTATGGGGCAAGAACCGACGATAATAATTAATCATCCCAAGGAAACGACGCAGACCGCAGACTGTTTTAGGTAGGTTAAACTCCCGGAGAGCTGCAACTCGTTCCGTGGGAGGGCGGGTCCCTTCTGCGTTAATGCTATACCCCAGGAAAGTAACATCTTTGGAACCCAAGTTACATTTTGTTGGGTTAACGACGACTCCGTAGTCCTGTAGGCGTTTAAACAGTATACGTAAATGCCGGGCGTGTTCCGTGGCATCACGTGAATACACCAAAATGTCATCGATGTACGCAAAGCAGAAATCGAGACCCTGAACCACTTCATCAATAAATCTTTGGAACGTTTGGCCGGCGTTCCTTAATCCGAAATTCATGTAGGGGAATTCAAACAGGCCAAAAGGAGTGATAATTGCCGTTTTGCATACATCATCTTCGTGGACTGGGATTTGCTGATAAGCTTTAACCAGGTCAAGGGTGCTAAAAATTTTAGACCCTGCTAGGTTGTGGCTGTAATCCCCTATGTGCCGGACTGGGTATTTATCAGGCACAGTACGGTCGTTAAGTGCACGATAGTCGCCACAAGGGCGCCAGGTGTTATCTCGCTTCTGTGCTAAGTGCAAGGGTGATGACCACGGGCTTTTAGAGGGCCGAGCTGTCCCACATTGCATCATATCCACGAATTCTTGTCTTGCGATGATGAGTTTTTCTGGGCCGAGGCGGCGTGGGCGGCACGATACGGGTTGCCCTGGAGTTGTCTTGATGTGGTGCACCGTACTATGCTTGACAATCTTCGGAAGCCCTGGTGGGCGTGTGATGCCTGGGAACTCCCTGAGGATGCAGTCGAAGGCCGAGTTGTTGTTGACTCCCACTGCTTTGACACTGGCCTGATCAATTGAGGCGATGGTTGCCTGTACTGAAATACCAGTCTTCCCATCCAGCAACCTTTGGTTACCGCAATCCGGGAGCAGATGGTAATGGGCCAAGAAGTCCGAACCCACAATGGCGGTTTCGACGTCAGCTATGATAAAGCGCCAGCTAAAGTCGCGGCGTAAACCTAGGTTTAGTGTAAGTGTAGTACCGCCATATGTTTTAATCACACTACCGTTTGCAGCATTGAGATTGTAATTTGCAGAACGGAGGTGAGTACGAATAAGCCGGCGAGGGAAACAACAAACATCAGAGCCGGTATCGATGAGATATTTATATTTAGAGACGGCATCTGTAATGAAAAGTCGGCGACTGGAGAAAGGGCCATCAGCTGCCGCCACTACTGACTGCCTTGGCTGTTTTCCGCGTTGTCATCCCAGCTGCAAGGTTTTACACACTTTTGTGCTTTCTTTTTATACTTAAGATGGTACCAACACATCTCGGAGTCGGCGGATGAAGCTCGCGGACCCCTCGATCTGGACCTTTGTCTGCTAAAATCTCTGCCTCTCTGTGATAAGGCTGCAACCTGCCTAGTGAGCTCATCCATGCGGGTTGTAAGAGTTTGCATGTCAGTCGGAGCAGCTATTGGGGCGGAGGCGGCGTAAACGGCTGGGGGAATAGCTACTGGGGAAACTTCCAATATTTTGTCAGCTAAATCAGCAAGTTTTTCAAGTGGCAGATCTGCTTGTGCCGTGATAATAGCTTGAATATGAATTGGAAGCCGGCGAAGCCACAGTTGTCTGAGGATGCTCTGGTCTTGCATGATTGTCCCTGCGAGGGAACGTAGGTGGCGAAGGAATGTGGAGGGTTTCCTGTCACCGATCTCTTCATCTGACAGTAATTGCCGGACCCGTTGTTCCTCAGTGCACGATAGTCGCCGAATGATCTCCTCCTTAACAGTTTTGTATTTATCTACTTTGGGGGGCTGAGTTATTATGTCTTCGATCTCTGCTGCATGCCTTGTATCTAGCTGAGATATGACGTAGTTATACTGTGTTGAGTCTGCTGTGATACCTGCTATTTCGAATTGTGCTTCAATTTGGGCAAACCACACGGCTGGACGATCGGCCCAAAAGGGGGGCAACTTGACTGACACTCTAGCTACATTATTATTTGGGGGGGCAGTTGAGGCGCAGTTTATTTGATTGCTATTTAAAACTTGGGCAAGTTGTTCTTGCAAGGCAGCGTTTTGCTCTTGTAGAGATTTTAGTTGTGCTTGACACTCCTCCATACTTGAGAATTAATACAAATAAAAAAAAAAATTATGACACAAAAAAAAAAATATGTTTGATCTCGATTCGGACCTGTACCATTAATTTTCACTTATACAGCTATATAATATATCTAACTCAACATGTATTAAATTTTTAATTCACAACTTAATTATAAAAAAGAAATATATATTATTATATAATAATACATATTTATTATTATTTCTTTTCAAATTTATTATTATATATTTTTTTTTAAATACCTACAGTAAATTAGTTAAAAGTTATATGAAAAACAATTATCCAGGTAAGTGTTTAAAATTGCACGGTTGAATATTTACTCAATATTTTTTTTTTTTTTTATTGAAATTGGTTTAAAACAGATAAATAAGTTGTTTTATTTTAATGTAGTAGTACTAAATGTGAAAGGTACCAATTCATGTATATATTTTAAACCGTACATAAAACAGATAAAAAAATAGAAAAATATTTGGTTACCTAGATAAACATTTTACAGTGAAAACACTTAGGTCTTGGTATGTAGAACCTATTTGTAGTGAGTGACAGGTCGAAATTCTAAATAAGTTGGTCTTAGTGCTAATGAAGTCTTGAACTAAATAAAAATTAAGGTATGCACGGCTAAAATTATATCAGTTTCTTGTCTGTGGTATATTTAAAGACTATATAGTGTTCATTATTAATTAAACGTCATGCACTGTTTGAGTAAGACACATCACTTTTACCTATCAAAATGTTTTTATAGGACTCGGAACGAACTGACCGTTTATCTTTGTTGTGTTGAATCTGACTGGTAGATGTGGGACGAAGTTCCTGATGGTGGTAACTCGCTGGTTGTGTTACTACGAAGATGGGCAGTGTTGCTCCTTAGTTTGAATAGCGCAGGATTGTGTCCGAATTTTGGTTGTTGTTGTAGTACTGTGAAGAACTTGTTGGCGTTCCAGATCAGGCCCGGAATGCGTCTGTATTGTGTATTCGGCTCTTGAAGATGGACGTGTCGAGTTGGTCTCGTAGTTCAACTTGTAGGAGTACAGGAACTTGTAAAAGGTTGAACGTGTGATAGAAGAAAGTTGAATCACTTTTCTGAAGGGGTCACCAATTTGGGGAACCGACGAGTGGGGTAGAGGCACACAAAACACGGTTCACTCCAGTTTATGCTTTCATATTTATTCGTACGTGAAACACACTAGGTATGAAATATCCATATATATTAGAAGATTAACACTAGCAACTTATCGCTAGGTTCTAGCATGGAGTAGCGAGTTGCACTTTTGAATAGTCGCGACTATTGGAACTTGGAATCAGAAAATTATCTGGTAATTCTTTTGTAACTAAGTTTTTTCTAGAGAGTGAAAATCTCCCTCTGTCAAAATATTTGTGGCGGTCTTTTTTCTCGAACCTTATTGGTCCATCCACCTGACAGTGCGCGACTCTGTTCGGAAACGCCACAGTATCTTTGTACATGAAGTCTAAATACATTAATAATAAATATCAAAATTGACATTGACCACATTGACCTGCTTAACATTATCCATAGCATCCGTAATAAAATCAAATTAGAAGTGGTAGACCGTCCTTTTAAAAATCCGTGCTGAAAGAGCTAGCAAGGGCGGATATAACTGGTTATAGACAATCCTCTCAAATGTTTTGCTATAATGCACAGCTTGGATATAGGCCCATGGTTAGTAATCTCTTTTTTAGACTCCTTCTTATGTACGGGCGAAATAAAAACAAATTTCTATAATTTGGGGACTACACTTTGAGTCAGACTTCCAAAAAACAAAATTGAAATAGGTAGAGCAAAGCAAATTTAGATGATATTATACGTATAATGTTATCAGGGACAGCACCTTTAGTTCCCGGTCACAGCATCAACATTCACTTTTATGTGACAAATGTAATGAGAATCGACCACCACCCCGGTGGCAGATGGGAATATAGGATCGTGGCAGATTTCACTAAATAAGTCCCATCGACCACCGGGGTGGCAAACGCCACTAGTTAGTGCCATCCGCCACCCCGGTGGCAGATGGGAATAAAGGAAGGTGGCAAATTTCACTAAATAATTCCCATCGGCCACCGGGGTGGCCAATCGAGGGTCGCCGATGGGAATAAACCGTATTTCGTATGAAAAAGGTTACAGGAACTTTTTATATAGTCACAATCCTGAAAATAAAATCGTAGAAACTCCTACATTAATAAGTATACAAACTTGTAAAAGAATAAGATTTTGCTATGATACTTTAGTAAGGCGTTTAAAGGAGCTCGTGGCTAAATAATAACAGCCGCACAGATCGATCTTCAAGGTTAAGCAACGCTTGCCGAGGTCGAGCCGTGCATCCATCTTTACATAGCGAGTTTTCTTCATGCCTTGGAAAGCTAGTTAAGCCGTTGGTCCCGGTGGTTGTATGTTTGTGTTTCTATCACGCAAAAACGGCTGAACCGGATTTTTATACGCAGATAGTTTATAACCCGATAAACTCGGTATAATGTTTCCTTGGGATAATAAAACAGTTTTAACGCAGGTGAAGCCCCGGGTAGAAGCTAGTTGTTTATGAAAGAAAGAAAGAAAACTTTTATTGCCAACTGTAACAGAACATGAACAAAACCAAATTAGTTTTGAGGCACAATATTATTTAAGTATGGCAAAAGGAGCGGGCTCAGCATATGCTGAGCATTGTAAAGCATGGCTATTACGCTGGTCAACGCTGATGTACAGCCCGTTCCCTTTCTCACAACACTTTCACTACATTAAACTACATTATACTACATTATATGTTTGCAACAGATGATTTTTATAAGTACAAATTCGATTACGCTACACTGTCGCCAAGTAAGTAAGATAGGGTATAAGTAAAGCCGCGGTAAAAGCTAGTATATTACATTATCAATCAATGCTCACAAAACACCAGTAAAAGTAGCCCCTAACAATTTTCCCAACAAGGAAAGAGGCATATCCCAAGAACATTGCACTTTTTCACCACCCGTCATGCAATGGCGCGGTTATTGCTAAAAAGTTACGCATAGCTGGCAATTATACGGTCTTGGTGGACCACGTGACCGCGGTTGATGACCCCTTGCGTGTGGCGGTCAAGGGGGTGACCAGAAGTGCTAGACGTCTGGAGGTACGGCCCTGGCGGTATTTGTATATTGGGGAATTATAATTTTGAAGGGGAAGTGGGGTTATTTTTTGGGCTTTGGTGTTTTTTTGTTGTGTATGAGAAATACCTTTTCAGTTTCGTATGTTAAGTAAGAAAATAATGTAGCTGGAGATAATTTATAAATGGTTATCACTACAAATGTTTGGCCAATAATCTGTCATGAAAATTACTTATTGCAAATTTAATGTGACAAATTTCTAAACCTGCTTTAGTTGCTATGTTTGGTTGAATGAATGTTCAACAGCCAATCGCTTTAAGTACTTAACTTGCATTCCAGAAACGGAGAATCAAAGTCTGATATCATTTTAAAAATCTGCACGTTCTGGGCAAAATTTTTTTCATAACCAACATTTCAATTGTCTCCACAAAATTATCATTTCTGCACTCCGTAGTCCCAAGCACTTCTTATCTAAAGTATTTAAAAAGTGGGCGTAGAAATACCATAATAAATGGCACCAAGCCAGGAGCGTGGCGTAAGGATATTACTTAAACTCCTGAACTATGATTAAGTGGCAGGATAAGATCGACCCTGGATCGAAGTGCAACGACCCAAACACGTGGCTTTACTTGGAAAAATAATAAATGCATGGAACCACGTAGAATTATTTCTGTAGTAATGATAGATAGACTACCAACTTCATTCGCATGTGATTTTAGCAGCTGCATTTATATATTTAATTACTTAAAGACACGTACAATGTAATTAAGAGTGGTGTCCAGTGGTAACGGCCGCGACTTACAAGTTGTAGGTCGTGGGTTCGAACCCAAGCAGGCGCTTTACTTTGCGTAAATTATTTGATTAACACTTTTCTTAAAACGGTGAAGGAAAACATCGTGAGGAAACCGGTGTTGGAGTTTAACAAAATAAATCTATACTATTTCAACACTGTCTTTCTCTCTCTAATCCATAAATCTTATTTTTAATGTGTCGAGCGCCCCTTGTCAACACTTGAATGAAATGCCTAGTTGGTCTTTGCACTGTATCCCTTTTGACTTCGTAAGAACCACACGTCTCATATAATATTAGTGAAACACACCTTCTGGTATACTAAGTTGAGGATAATAAACTGTTATTATTTGAATTCTTAAAACGATCATTCTTTGGCATGTCTTAGAACCAACAATTCAAAGATATGTGACATCCACCAACCAGAACTGAGCCCGCGTGGTGGATTACGGTCCATTCCCTGTCACAGAGAGGAGACCTGTATCCCAGCAGTGGGAACATTAAAAGGCTGATGATGACACTTTAATTTTGTTAATTGTTAATGAAGTGTCAAAAAGACTATGCCCATATCTCAAACTTAGTGATTGATACTTGTTTATCCTCTGCATGAAACTTCTACTTTAAATCCCACTGATATATGGATATATCCATACTAATATTATAAATGCGAAGTAACTTTGTTTGTTATCTTTTCATTACTAAACGGCTGAACCGATTTAGACGAAATTTTTGTATAGAGATAGTTTGAGACCCTGGGAAGGACATAGAACATAGTGTTTATGGGGTAGTGTGTTCCTTTGAGATGATAAAACACTTTTCACGCAAGCGAAGCCGCAGGCGGAAGCTAGTATAAGATATAATTTTCTAATGAAGTGTGTGCGTGTCGCCGAAACACGGTCAATAAATACAGCATTGAATTTCTATGTAAGAGAACATTTTTGTGTTAACTTTACATGTTTTCTCACATAAATAAAAGTATTTAGTAAGATTTACCTGTTAGAAAAAGCCTCCCCCAAATCCTACTAATACGTCAAGTACTTTTTTTTTCATTTTTAGTGTTCCGTACCCAAAGTTTAAAAACGGGATCCTTTTACTAAGACTCCGCGGTCCGTCTATCCATCTAGACAGACAGACGGATAGACGGAACGCGGAGTCTTAGTAAAAGGGTCCCGTTTTGGGTTTAGTAAAGGGTCTGTCTGTCTGTCCGTCTGTCAACAGGCTGTATCCCATGAATCGTGATAGCTAGACAGTTGAAATTTTCACAGATGATGTATTTCTGTGGTCGCTATAACAACAAATACTAAAAACCGAATAAAACAAATATTTAAGTGCTGCTCCCATACAACTAAACCTTTTATTGCCGTTTTTTTTGCGATAATTGTACAGAACCCTTCGTGCGCGAATCCGAGTCGCACTTGGTCTTTTTTTTATTTTCCTTTATTGGGACATATAACATTTACACATTACAATAAAAGTGTGACATAATAAAATTAAAGGCTAGGTAAATGTGTAACCCACATCAATGTCCGCGAAATAATGGTTTAAACATTGAATGCGTGCGTTGATATTACAGAAAAGTCAAAAGTTCTCGTACGTATTTATATACAGTAGGTATAAAAAAACTTTTTGCAAAAAAATACTACCGACTTCCAAATACAAAACTACAAAGTGTAAAATAACTTAATTTTTTGAAGTCGGTGTCTTTCGTAGGTACCATTTTTTTGCGTTATGGACACCGACTTCAAAAAATTAAGTTATTTTACACTTTTTAGTTTTGTATTTGGAAGTCGGTAGTATTTTTTTGCAAAAAGTTTTTTCATTTTTCACTTTTTAGTTGTACGTACCTAATAGGCAAGTTAGTAAGGGAACTATTTCGCCAGAATAGATTTCATGAAACTTGAACTTAACCGATGAAATGAGAGGTCTGCTTACCCCTTAAGAGCGAACTGCCGTGATGTTATGTTATGAAATGTTATAAACAACAAACAGACATGCGATTGCAGCAATCCCGAGAGATTTGCCGTTATTTATTGAAGAGTTCTGTTGTATATCTCCGAAGTTCTTCATCAGATCTTCACCAAATTAAAACGGGACCAATTTCGAAACATACTTTTTCAAACAAAAAAGAATTTTCAAAATCGGTTCACAATTGACGGAGTAATCGGTGAACATACACAAAAAAAAAAAAACAAAAAAAAAACTTGAAGTCGAACATAGAACCTCCTCCTTTTTGGGAAGTCGGTTAATAAAATGGCTAATCTAAAGATTCATTAGCCATCTTTTTGAACTTGAAAGTGTGTGAGCGCGAAAATATCCAAATCAATTAAGTGGGGGTTACCAATGCGAAAAACTGTGTGTTTGGATGTTTCATAATCAATCACGTCTCAACCCAACAAAACTTGGGACAGGTAGACCATGACTTGAATCAGGACAAATGATAGATTTTATCCTGGGTACGTTCACCCGTGGGGCAGTTTACGCGGTTAAAGCCGCTGACAAAAATTAGGGTTTTTTATAGGTTACATTTGGGGAGTGTGCGTTGGAATTGCATGAACTAATTCCTCCTAGCCCGTTCCCTCATCGGACTAGAAGACGTGCGGCGATGCGTCATCGGTACATGGTGGACATACGCTCTAAACATTTTGGGAATACTTTTATTAAACGTACAGCTAAGGAGTGGAATTCCCTGCCGGAGTCTGTATTTCCTGATAGCTACAACCTGGGAGTATTTAAGTCAAGAGTGAATAGGTTTCTTCTTGGCAAGTGTGCTTCATTGTCAACCACATCATGGCTTACCATACCATCCTGTGAGATAGTGGTCAAGAGCAAGCACAAAGAAAAACAAAAAAGGTTTTTAATGTTATCTTAACCAACATCAAGTAGGTAGAAGGTAGTCCTTGTCCTACAAGAATGACGGCAGGATTGAAAATAATCTAATCACGGATCTCAGTTTCTCAGCAAACCAAGTTACCAGGAATAAAGCTACTTCTATCGTGAGGCGCGAAAAATTCATTACAATAACTAATTCTAGTCTCTCACGTGAATAAATTGAGTGCTTAGGGTAATGAGGTCACGAACAGATCCGTCGAGACAAGAAAGCGGTGAGATGACTCGCTTGACGACCATTCATATTAATGCTATAGGAGAAAAGGACCGTGTGTTCTGAATTTTTGATTAGAAGGACTTAGATAAGATGGAATCTCAAGATGAAAGTCTATGACACGTATTGCTAGTGATGACCTATGGCTCTGAGACGTGGTCGCTCACAATGGGTCTCATCAGAAAGCTTACAGTCACCCATAGAGCAATGGAGAGGGCCGCGCTCGGAGTATCCTTGCGTGATCGAATCAAAAATGTAGAGATCCGCAAGTGAACCAGGTTTACCGACATAGCCCGAAAATTGCCAAACTTAAGTGGCAGTGGGCAGGGCACTTTGCTCGCAGAACGGATGGCCGATGGGGCAGAAAAATGGGAGTGGAGACCGCGAACCGGAAGACGTTACGTTGGAAGGTCTCCCATCAAGTGGACCGAAGGTACCGGGGATCTGCTGAATGCCGGACGCACGGGCCGGTCAATGTGACTTCGTTTGGGGGAGGTCTATGTCCAGCAGTGGACGTCTTTCAGCTGATATGATGATGATGAAATAAGATGGAATGGAAAACATGAAATTGACAAAACCATGTCTGTCACAAGGATTTCCTGGGTCTAAGTAATTATAAGTAAAAATACCAAAATCGCCGACATTTTTTAATATTTTATACTTTTTAAACTACTTAATTTATCTAGTAGTAGATACACTTCGATCAACAATGCATCACACACGTAATTTTGACACGATATCTAGCGAAAATACTTCGATTCAAACAGTAAAACTTTCATTATTCATCAAACATAGCTAAAAACACGCCCGATAATGTCACCTTTCAAACAAAAAAAAACTGTATTAAAATTAGTTCATCCGTTTAGGAGCTGTCATGCCACAGACAGATACATAAACACATAGTTACACACGTCAAACTTATAACACCACTATTTTTCCGTCGGGAGTTAAAAATGAGAGGCTACTTCGATTCAAACAGTAAAACTTTCATTATTCATCAAACATAGCTAAAAACACGCCCGATAATGTCACCTTTCAAACAAAAAAAAACTGTATTAAAATTAGTTCATCCGTTTAGGAGCTGTCATGCCACAGACAGATACATAAACACATAGTTACACACGTCAAACTTATAACACCACTATTTTTCCGTCGGGAGTTAAAAATGAGAGGCAATTGTCTGTGGTGTAAAAATTACAATCAGCGCTTTTTAATCAGCATGATTGATTGACACTTCTCTGCTCTTATGCAACTGACTGTTAACCTCCTGTCTAGAAACATTCAATGTTGCAATAAATAGAAGAGATTAATATGAAGATACTGCTAGTCAAAACACCACGTTAAGTTAGAAGCCATACCTATCATGTAGAATGACCATAGCCAGACATAACGTGACCCATTTAGTCCAACAAAATACAACGAACCGGACCTATAGGTCTACGTCAGGAAAGAAGTCCTAGATAGAAGTCCGGAGTCCGGGCACATTTCCATAGAAAGTAGCGGGGATCTTAATGGTCAGCTCACACCGAGACGCGATGCGATGCGACGTTGTGGTCACTTTATCAATCAGCCTAGTTCTCCAACCATGTTGGGGGCCGGCTTCTAATCTAACCGGATTCAGTTGGATTTCAGTATATTATTTGGAGCGACTGCCTACCTGACCTTCACAACCCAGTACTGGGGTAACCTACGACACACCTTAGCGAGACTGGTGTTAGATTTTCTGGCTTCTGAACGACTGTCGAAGATCTTCAAATGACAACCCGGACCAGTGGCTTAACGTGCTTTCTGAGGCACAGAGTACAAAATAAGAATAGAAAAAAGTTTATTCGAAATAGACACAATGGCCAGAGTAAAAAAAGTTATGCTGCGCAGTCGAAGGATACATTTACATACTCGCGAACTGGCTGACCCCATAATTCTTCAACTCTTCTTGTTTACAGCTTTTTATTTCGCTTCTTAAGCAGTCGGGTTTTTAATTTGTAAATTAACTTTTTTATTTACAACTTTTTAGTTATCTTTTTTTTTCGAATTTTATGTGTAAAATATTTTTGTAATCACCTTTCAAACCTTCATTTTGATACCCCACTCGATAGGTATGGGCACCCGCAGAATATGGCGCCCAAAAGCAGCCATGTAATAACATTATCATCGTCGTTGTGCTGTCATGTGTGAGTGTGTGTGTGTGTGTGTGTGCGTTCGCAATTTTTTTTTAACTTAACCTGTCTAAGCCACTTGGGTGGTCAAGACATATCTAACAATGTCTTAATTATTTAAATCCGTCTAGCGGTTTGAAAGATATAAGGTAATAAAGAGTATATACATACACCTCTCCTTGCTCTCGGGTAAATAAAAGAATAGTAAAAAAAATACAATCACGACACAACTTATGCTGAGCGTACCCATACATACCGAAAGGATCCAAAGTCTCGGTATGAAATAATTGGTTTTCAATACACCGACCAGCTTCAGCAAGAGTTGGAAAACGTTTCTAAACGTTTTGGAAATACTTTCATTATGCGTACAGCTAAGGAGTGGAATTCCCTTTCGGAGTTTGAGTTTCCCGATAGCTGATAGCTAAAACCTCGGGGTTCCTCTTTAAGTCAAGAGGGAATAGTTTACTTCTAGGTAAGCGTGCAACACCGTCGACCACAACATCACTTGCCATCAGGTGAGATAGTAGTCAAGCGCGAACCTATCTATAATACAAAAAATAAAAAAGTTGCCTTTTAGATCGACCCGTGTGGCAGGGTTTAACTTGAAGCACTACATTTACTACGAAAGAGGTTACACAAATTAAAAAAAAACTTTTTGCAAAAAAATACTACCGACTTCCAAATACAAAACTACAAAGTGAAAAATAACTTAATTTTTTGAAGTCGATGTCTTTCGTAGGTACCATCTTTTGCGTTATGGACACCGACTTCAAAAAATTAGGTTATTTTTCACTTTGTAGTTTTGTATTTGGAAGTCGGTAGTATTTTTTTGCAAAAGTTTTTTTTATTTTTCACTTTTTAGTTGTACGTACCTAATAGGCAAGTTAGTAAGGGAACTATTTCGTCAGAATAGATTTCATGAAACTTGAACATAACCGGTGAAATGAGAGGTCTGCTTACCCCTTAAGAGCGAACTGGCGTGATGTTATGTTATGAAATGTTATAAACAACAAACAGACATGCGATTGCAGCAATCCCGAGAGATTTGCCGTTATTTATTGAAGAGTTCTGTTGTATATCTCCGAAGTTCATCATCAGATATTCACCAAATTAAAATGTGACCAATTTCGGAACATACTTTAGCAAACAAAAAAAGAATTTTCAAAATCGGTCCACAATTGACGGAGTAATCGGTGAACATACACAAAAAAAAAAAAAAACTAAACTTGAAGTCGAACATAGAACCTCCTCCTTTTTGGGAAGTCGGTTAAAAAAGGTAATTCAAATGTGTGAGTGTTGAATTACCTATATCCTTGAAATGTGTAACTTACTGCGCAGTATATAAAGTTCTATATAAAATCTCAAAGAGCGTTCGCAGCTTCGCACCACGTGTCTGTGTGAGCAGACCCTAAACCGTCGAGTGGACTCGTAAAACTAAGTTTATGTGAGTTGATGTTGGTTTTGGTAAACCGCTAAGTGTGGTTGTATCGAATGCATACTTCTTTGTTGGTGGTTAAGTTGGTATTCTCTTTTTGGAAAGAAAAGTATCTAAATGTGTTTACTTTGTGGTGCCATTGTTGATGCCGTAAGATTTTAATATTACCAAGGAGTTATTTTTTTATCCTTCCAGATCAGTGTCGAGCCCCTATGAAGACCACCAGGTAGGTAAGGTCTTCAAAGGGGCTTTCTAACACATAAAAAATAACTATTCTGTTTTCATATAATTTCACTTTTCAAAAATATTATGTACTAGCTGTCATCCGCGGCTTCGCTCCCGTCTACTGGCTACCTACCTACCCACACCTATACCCTACCTACCTAACCTACCAACTAACCTACCCAGCCTTCCTACCTAGCCTACCTACCTACCTACCTACCCTACTTACATGATTATTACATAACTTTAACCGATTACGCAGCGCACGCAACAGAATCTCTCAAAAGGAATAAATTTGCCCCGTTTTTACAACATTTTTCATTGATCTCCACTCCTATTGGTCTTAGCGTGATGTTATATAGCCTATAATAGCCTTCCTCGATAAATGGGCTAACCAACACAAAAAAAAAATCCTGATATTACCACGTTCAAACAAACAAAAAAACAAACAATCACTTTTTACTATATTTATTTTTATTTTATTTTCTTATTTTATGATTATTTGCAGCCATAATTGGCTCATAGTCATTACCCAACAGGTATCAGTCAAAGGTATTTTTTCATTGCAAAATACTGTTTATCACAAATCAAATAGTAAACAAAAAAACAAAAGAGAGACATTTCCCTATCCTATACATAAAAGTACTGAAACCCGAAGTTTTCACAACAAAATAAAAATACAAAGATCTTCGGGTCACGTGATCGTAAATATTGTGTCGTCGAGTGTACAGCGCAACATGCTTCAAGAACTGAGCGAGTACAGTCGACGACAGATGCCATTTCGTGACCAAGTTTTGCTGCAGGAATAGACAGCCAGTTTTCGCCGTTATTTTTTTATTTCTGGATGAATTTACCAATGTCTTTGAATGTTGGCTTCTGGAAACGCTACTCGATGACTACTAAATTACCACCGATATTTATTTCAGCAAAAATAATATTATGTATGAGTACGGTACTTAATTTATTTCATGTCCCATGGTCCATTGGTGTAATTACTGCAAGCCGTTCCAGTGCGCGAATAAACGAACAAATAATTGTCCCTGATAGGTCTCAGGTTTTCAACAGGAACGCATAAAGGCTTCCACGGACACGTGGGATGTGAAAAGAAACAGCGAAAAAGTGACATTGATTCGGCGACCAGTTTTTGTAGAAAATGTTCTAATGAGGCACATCTACTAATACCAACTTACACTACAATTTTGTGAAGCACCTAATTGTAGGAACCTCGGTAAAAGATTAATTTTGATAATTTTGCAACTACAAATAATTAAATTACTTTGAAAATTTTGTCTGTTTATTTTTCATCACACACGAACCTTAGTTAGCCTAGGGGCCATTTATTTGGCCTGCTAAGTACCCCTATCTATCTACTGTGTTTGTTTCAAAAATTTCGTTATGTCACTATGCCATAATAATAATGGAAACTATGCCAGTAGTCAGTAAGTAGGAAGCAGAGCTATGTTATGTCCTATTTACTGAAACATTTCATCGGAATTCAGAAATTATGTGCAGGTGTGAAGGTATATGAGCATCCTAATTCCTTTTTATTTATTGAAGACTTCATGCACAACGGTACAATGGCGGACTTTGGCAGAGTTTCTCACCTCGCAGAATTAATTTGACAAATTTTCGCGTTATCTGCTGAGATTGGTTGATTAGATCCCTTTTTTCGAATAATGTTCTTTTTTGTGATATACTTTGTCATAACTGTTTTGGCATAATTTAATTTTCCATAATAATTCTTTGCAATTTTTTTTTTTGCCATACTTTTTATATTGGCCATACAGATTATCTTGAAGGCTAATTTGTTTTGGCATAATTTTAATTCGCATAATGTGACTTGCCCTAATGACTAGAAGTATTATAATATTAAGGCATAAACATTAATAGGAAAAACGGAAAAAAAAATTGAGTTAGCTTTACGCATATTTTTTTGAATTTTCTCGTAAATGATTTATTATATATAATACTAGCTTCTGCCAGCGGCTTCACCCACTTGTATTATACATATGAACCTTGCTCTTGAATCACTCTATCTATAAAAAAAATCAGCATCAAAATCCGTTGCGTAGTTTTAAAGATCTAAGCTTACATAGGGACAAACAGCGGGCAGCGTCTTTGTTTTATACTATGTAAGGATAAGGATTATGTTTATTTATTTATTTATTTATTTATTTATTTATTTAACCATTTATGCACACACACATAATATACAGACAAGAAGAAGAAACAGAAAAATAGGTACATAGGTGATGCTTATTTCTATAGAAATCTCTTCCAGCACACCTGCGAAAGGAAAGATGATTAAAAAGAGATGTAGACATAGTGTGTAGAGTTGAAAAATAATTAACACAAAACGATTCATAACTAAGTAATAGCTGATAAACAATACTAATTACAAATTAAATATACTGTCATATAGACATACATACATAATTGTAAAATAAATATTAAAGCAATACATACTAATACCTATATATATATATAAAAGATAATATACATATACATAATTAAAATGCAACTATGACGGAATGGAAAGGTAGTGTTCTTTCACTCTTCTTTTAAAAACTGCAAGAGTTTGGCAGTCTCTAATGTCAGGCGGAAGAGAGTTCCACAATCGCACGGCGTACACAGTAAAAGAGTAGGAGTAGAAGTCGGTAGAGTGAGAAGGGATATTAAGGAGATTTTTAAGATGCGATCTGCAAAGTGCATCGGGAGGATGGGAGTAGGAAAAGCGTTCGCGGAGGTAGGAAGGCGTTTTAGGATTATGCAAGAGGTTAAATAAAAGACACAATATGCGAGAGTTCCTGCGAAGTCGAATAGGGAGCCACTTGAGTAACCTGCGAAAATCTGAAACGTGATCATACTTTTTAAGGTTGAAAATAAAACGAATACATACATTTTGCAAACGCTCAAGTTTATTTAAAAGCTCCTCGGTGGCATCCAAATAACAGGCGTCGGCGTAGTCGATGATGGGCTGAATGAGAGTTTGGGCAAGGGAAATTTTGGTTTTCAAGGGCAAAAAGCTCTGGAGGCATTTCAGCGAGTGGAACGAGTAGTGCACTTTGCGACTGACCTCAGCGATATGGGCAGTCCACGACAAATAGGAGTCCATGATTACCCCCAGGTTTTTAGCCGTCTTAGTGTACCCAATCTGTACTCCATTCAACCAGAGTGGAGACAGCGACGCAATATCAAGCCTGTTCCGCATATACCTGCCGCCGATAACCATGGCCTGAGACTTCCTAGGGTTGATTTGCAGGCCAAAGGACCGCGACCACTCCCCAATCAACTCCAGGTCACTGTTTACGGCAGACACGGCAGCTTCCGCATCAGCACTAAGAAAATGATGGTAAAGCTGCAGGTCGTCGGCGTAGAGATGGAAGTTACAGGAGATGATTCTAGTAACAGAGTTAATAAAAATAGAAAAGAGAAGAGGAGAGAGAACGCCACCCTGGGGCACACCCGCAGTAAGAGAGCACCAATCCGAAGAACACTCATCAAGGCGTACCCGCTGCGAGCGGCCCCTGAGATAGGAGTCGAATCAATCAATAGTGGAATAGTGGTGGTTTATGTTACTGTCATGCATTACAAATTATTCTTCTTCTTCTTCAGGTGCCATCTCAATCCCGGAGGTCGGCGACCATATGTCTGTATGTCTCCCTATCTTCAGTCATGCGAATTAACTCGGCTGTGCTGTCCACCTCCAACCAGTCTCTTATGTTCCGTGTCCACGATGTTCGTCGTCTACCTCGGCCTCTTTTACCTTCAATTTTGCCTTCAATAATTAACTTTAGTAGGTTATATTTATCGTTTCTGTAAATATGGCCAAAATATGCTAAACAAATATACAAATTATTAATTAATTAATAAATAGTCATGCATCTGACAATAATCATTTTTTGACAAGGTAGGAGTGTTATTTTCTTTTATTTTAGTTGTATATTTTTATCAATTGCTTGTAAATATGCAAGTTTCGAAGTATATATTATTTTTTTACCTGATAAAAAACCTGGCTCCCAGGGCATCAAGAACCTAGCTGAAAGGAGCGAGCGCAGTATAGCGCGCGCGACGACATTTTTGACAGAAAACGAGAGACAATTAAAATGCGAGCGAAATGAGCGCGAACGCGACGAGCGCAGCGAGGAGCCAGAAAAATATAACCATATAATCATAGAATAAGATTTATTTATTTATAATGTATAAAAATGTGTATAAGTGTCTAACATTTTTGGAGTTAATTATTATGCGTATTTGATATGCTTACAAAAAAAAATATGTTTTAATATCATTATGCGTAAGCTGATATGCGAAAATAATGTTATGCGTAAATATAATTAGAATAAAAAAACGTATGCCATGTCTAAAGTTTTTATGCAAATGGATAGGGAACTATAATTTAGAGGTGAGAAACTTGGCCTGAATGCAATAGGCTTAGGCATTCTCTATTATCAGTCAACCAAGGGAAGAGAGGGAGAGGATTTGTCAGCCAGAAAAAAAAACTATGTTTGGGTGTTACACGTCTCAATATGGCCTTCAATACGCCTAGATCCGTGCAGCTTTACATGAAATCACAATATGGGTAAGGCATGGACCATGACCATGGCAAAGGTTAGTATGTATCCCCCGGTAGTACATTTCCGTGAGATAATTTTTGATTTTCAGCGACACGGAGCCGCTTGTTACAAATACTAGTCTTTAATAAAACTGTTGCAAAAGGAATGCACCATCACAATAAAAAAAATATAAGTTAGATTTATTAAGATTATTTTATGAAAAAAAAAACACTAATATATAGACATGTAAGTGAAAATTTGTTACAATGAATATTAGTTTTTTTTCCGTCAGGTAGATTATTAAAAAAAATATGGATACTTATTTTTTTTGACACGTAGAGTTCGTGGAATTGAAATTGTCCGCACACATGTTTAAAACAGTTTATTGTTCGTAAATTACACACAGTTTACACAATCTTTAAGAATTAGGTAGCAGGAAGTTATATATAAAAAATGGCGTCGGGGCTACAAGAACTGACGCATACGTGCGTATCCTCTTTATATCGTGTGACGTCACGCCGTTAGTACACTTTATATTGACACAGTGACGTCACAAGCCCGCACTCCTGAACTTTGATGCGCTTTATCTTCGTAATTTTTTATTGATTTGAAAGCAAAAAACATCTACCAGGAAATATCCATAATATAATAATTTTATTTAATTTACTTAACTAGGATAGGTTTAATAAATTTAATCATACATACTACATAGCTCACAAGTATACAGTAAGATGAACAATCAGCATGGTAAGCTGTAATCTAACCCCTACAGTACATCTAAACACGACTGCTTGAATGCGCCGACTCAACAAATCTTATCAGTTCTCAGTAGAGAAAACGAACTGTTTTGACGCTGTGGCCTGATGCAGGCTTCTGTGTAACTAGCGAACGATTCTGCTGAACAAGCAGGACACAAATACCTAGCTTGGTAGGTATTAATACAGCGTCAAATTTATTGGTTACAGAAATGAAGAGGGCTATGCTCGGTTGTGCGGTATCCTCTCGTCAAACTTACCACAGTGTCTCAAGACGAAAGTCTATGACCAGTGTGTTGCCAGTGATGACCTATGGCTCTGAGACGTGGTCGCTCACAATCGGCCTCATCAGAAAGCTAACAGTCACCCAACGGGGCAATGGAGAGGGCAATGCTCGGAGTTTCCGTGCATGTTTGAGTCAGAAATGAAGACATCCAGTAAGAGGACCAAGGTTAACGACATAGCCCGAAGAATTGCCATACTTAAGTGGCAGTGGGCAGGGCAAATTGCTCGCAGAACAGATGGCCGATCGGGCAGAGAAGTTTTGGAATGGCGACCGCGAACCGGAAAACTATGCGTTAGAAGGCCTCCCACTAGGTGGACCTGGTTAAGGTTGCGGGAATCCGCTGGATGCAAGACGCACGGGATTGGTCAATATGGCGACGCCTGGGGGAGGTCTATGTCCAGCAGTGGACGTCTTTCGGCTGAAATGATGATGATGATTACTGTGTAGACTGGGTATCGATATACAAAGACAATAAACAAAAAACTAATAATTTCAAGTAGCTATACAACCAGCGGGCGTAGACTGTTGAGTCAGATGTTGTCACTATACATTTTTAACCGACAACACAAAAAGGAGGAGGTTCTCAATTCGGTTCAAAAAGGAAGAGGTTAATTTTTTTTCCAGCATAACTCCGTCATATAAACAGTTTGCCAAATTATTTTTTACTTTGAAAGAAGTGTATTCCGAAATGGTCCCATTTAAATTTGGTAAAGATTTAATGAAGAACTTCAGATATATACAAAAATCTCTCGGGATTGCTGCAATCGCATGTCTGTTTATTGTTTACACCTTTTCATATCATACCATCACGCCATTACGCTCTAAACCTTAGTTGTAAGGTAACTATAACGCCAAAATAGATTAGAAACTTGAACATAACCGGTGAAATGAGTGATCTGCGTACCCCTTAAGAGCGTACTGGCGTGATGTTATGTTATAAAATGGTATAAACAATAAACAGACATGCGATTGCAGCAATCCCGAGAGATTTGCCGTTATTTATTGAAGAGTTCTGTTGTATATCGCCAAAGTTCTTCATCAGATCTTCACTAAATTAAAATGGGACCAATTTAACATACATTTTCAAACAAAAAAAGAATTTCTAAATCGGTCCACAATTGACGGAGATATCGGTGATCATACACAATAAAAAAAAAAAAAACATACATAATGTCGAACATAGAACCTCCTCCTTTTTGGGAAGTCGGTTAAAAATATGGCATTGTGCTGTGGGCATTAAGGTACTTTACTTTAGAACTTGTTCATTATGTATCACAAAAAAATGAAAAATAAAACATGGAAAAAAAACAAAAAATACAACTGAGTTCCAAATAAAAAAACACTACAAAGTAATAAATAACTTCAATTTCGGAAGTCTGTTTCAAAAAACAAAGAAACGAAAACAGGAATACCGACTTCCGACAATGAAGTTATTTTTACCCGGCTGCAAGGTAAGGGTTGTGTTTTTCGCGCTTATCTTGTATGTATGTAATATTCTTACTACCTCTATCTTTCAAACTACTTGTTGGATTTTTATAAATAAGACATCGTTAGATAGGTCTTGACCGCCCAAGTGTTCTTAGTTAAGTGCCGCTAAAAATAACCGGCCAAGTGCGAGTCGGACATATTTACCAGTTTTGCGTTCTATAGTTTTTAGTTTAGTCGAACCTATTAGGTACACATTAAAAAAACTATATAATTGTTTGGAAGATTGATGTAGTAACTAAACGTTATTTTTATAACTCGCTACCTACGGTTAGCAAATTTCCTGGCTGCAACTGACAGAGTACTACGCAAATAATTCGCATGTACTCTATGCAATAAATTCTTGTACAACAACAAATCAAAACTTCAGAAACTTCGCGATACGACCATAAAGTGGAATCCTTGTCACCGGTGAAACACGGCATGGTTCCACAACTACCCCGAACCCGAAGAAAGCCGAAGATCCCCGAAGCAGGCGCGCCCTAAATATTCACCTACTTTACCACGACCGACTACAAACTGCTCCGGCAGTAATTTACTTCAATTATTTTGATAATCCACGATAACATCGACGTCAGGTCGCAATGCGTTTGTGATTATTGAGGACAAGCTTCAGAGTTTTCAATCAAGCTGCTTGAAACTTTCCACAACTATGTTGAAGTCGGCTTCCAGTCTAATTGCATATAGCTGAGTACCATTACATTGCGTGACTGACCATCTGACCACAACCAAGTAGCTGGGTAACATGCGACCTCTTAGCAAGACAAGTGTCCGATTTTCTGGCTTCTGACTACCTGTAACGACTGTTAAACCTCTACGTCAAGGTGCTTTCCGAGGCAAGGCAAACTCTCGGTATGCACCTTAGATGGTCATTCTCATTGGTCATCCAGTAGCCACGTGACTAGAAACCTTTACTAACTGAACAATTTATTTTCCATGGGACCGTGAAGCTGTTAGCTGTTTATCGAAGGAATAAAGCTATGGCATAAAAATAAAACTTTTTAACAGAATATCGATATTTTCCGAAGTCGGTGTCTTTTGTAGGTAACCCATTGTTTTTGGTTGTTCGACACCGACTTCGGAAAAGAAAGTTATTTTTCGCTTTGTAGTGTTTTGTTTTGGCAGTCGGTTTACCGTGCATTCGGAAAAGTAGCTTGTTATGGCGAAGAATGCACAAGAAACTCCATACTTTTTTTTTTTTATTTAAATATGTTACTTATAATATTTATATAAGTATATACATTAATAAATTTATATATGTGGGGACCATGCACCCAGAATAGCACTACACACTATACTACGTACAGGTATAAAGTATTAAAAGCATTAACAGGTAAATTAATTAATTTATACATAAATAGGAACATGGCTGTCACATACTTTTTTCTTTTCTCTTTTTAGTTTTGGTAGGTACCTCCAATCAACATAAAAATTTATAGCCAAAGTACATCTCATGACGATTCCTATAAGCCCAAACACGACTAGGTTACATGTTTTCTTTCGGAGTTCCAGTGGCCATTGTGGTCTTCTTCACCAGTTCGACTTTTATTTGATGATTACATTATTGATGAAAAAACCAAAACTCGCTATATGTATGCCTATAGTATTTGAGGAGTTGCCTCGATTTATCTAGGACCCCATCATCAGATCATGGTTTCCTTATCATGGTACCAACCTTGGGATATCTTCTTTACCACAAAAAAGAGTGATCTGAATCGGTTCGTAAACGACGAAGATATCCGCGAAAAAGCATTAAAAAAATATACGGACGAATTGAGAAACCTTCTTTTTTGGAAATCGGTTATAAATACTCAACGTATGGTTACCCTACAGACGACTCCTGCAACCTAAATCTAGATTACACACTATTTCACACTTTTTCCGTGGCTTTATTACGCGTCGTTACAGCCTTACAGCTTACACACTAGCCTTCATTTAGTAACGAAGTTTTAATGACACGCCTAACTCGTATAAATTATAATCTATGAGTAATGGACGTGACTATTTTATGTTGAAGCTTACAAATAGACGCATTAACTGTTGTTGGCCACAATTCTGGCTTCAATTATAATCCAAATACAGTAACATATTGTAGCTGAAAGAGATACCAGGCGGAAAATGAACCCAAATGTATGACACTTCTTTGGTGTCGATTAACTTAAACTAGACCAGCCATTTAGATTTTGTCCGACCAGTATGCAGCTACTTGGACAGCTACGTTCAAATCCCGTAAGGTGCAGGTGGTCGGGCATGAAGGGCAGACAAGGAGATGTGCATATCTTGCGAAGGGGCCCCACATTGGCACTGTGTTTTTTTTTTTTTTTTTTCCTTTATTTATCAATTATACAAAAAGTTACAGGTTTATTCGTATTAGATAGCAACCAAAAACCACTAAGGTTTAAACTTGTGCTATCGTGAGTCTATTAGTATGTTTATTTATGTGCTATATATATAAAAAAAGAACGCTAAAGGCGATAACAATTAATGACAACTCAAACTAGTTAAAGACCTATATTATTATTTAGGTCCTTAACTAGCTTGTACCACAAACATCACTGCATTATCTAAATAATACTTAAATAATATTGTTTAAGCTTAAATTTTATATTTTTGTCTGATATACAATTATTTATTTCTGAGGGTAGACTGTTAATAAGTCTCGGTATAATATAAGCAGTAGTTCGCTCACCATACGTGTTGTTTGCGCGCTGTGTACGAAGCCTATTCTCAGAAATTGCCCGCGTGCGTACAGGATGTTCAATTATGTTTCTTAAAGATTCATTGAAAAATTGTTCTTTTAATAATAAAAAAAATACTTGTGTATGAACTGGTAAGACTTTACAGTGTTTAAAGAGGCCATTTATATCGTCGTGAAATTGATTTCTAATTTTGGGAGACACTACCGTTTTTAAAATTTGAACTTGAATTTTATAAATCTTATCAAGATAGGTTTTGTAGGTACGACCATAACTACTAAGCCCATACTGGATGTAGGATTCACCCAGTGCGTAATATAGCATAATCTTCTCTTTGAAGGGCAAACGGTTCTTTAATATTGTAATATTAGCAAGAAATTGTCGAAGTTTATCGCAAACACGTTCTACGTGATGACTCCAGTTAAACGTATCATCTATAACTACTCCAAGGTATGTTTGTTTATTGACAACATCTATTTGAGGACAGTTACAATTGGTCATATTGACGGCATGCAAGCAGTCATGGTCATGGGCTATTAGGTTCCGTAAGGGCAACTTTCTAACGTAGGGAGATTTAATAACTAAAAGTTTGGTTTTGCTTGCATTAAGCACTAGGCCAGCATCATGACACCACCTTGTTAGAGCATCCAGATCGAGTTGCAAGCGTTCACATGCTATTTGAGGATTTTTGTTAGCAATAACAAGGCAAGTATCATCCGCGAATTGATAGCATGTACTGTTTGTTATGCATTTACTCATGTCATTAACATACGACAAAAAATGCAGGGGGCCCAATACCGAACCCTGAGCTGTTCCCTCAGTTATATCCACGCGTTCACTACAGATGTTGTCAATTTTTACAGTAAATGTTCGGTTCTCAAGATAGCTTTTACACCAGTTGAGTAATGGACCACGCACTCCGCAATCGTCTAATTTATCAATTAGTTGATTATGAATTAAAGTGTCAAAAGCACGTGAGAAGTCAATAAAGAGAGCAAGAACATATTTTCTCTCATTTAGGTGTTGATTGACTTCATCAGTGAAATTTGACAAGAGGTGCGTGGTGCTTTTGCCGGCCTGAAAACCAAATTGATACTGATTAATTACGTCGTGCTGTCTGTAAAATGCATGAATTTGTTCACAAACATATTTTTCCACTATTTTATCAATAGACGAGAGTAAAGTTATTGGACGATAGTTTGCATAATCATTTTTTTTACCCTTTTTATGGATTGGCCTTATGCAACCTACTTTTAGATCATCTGGGTATAGACCAATTTTTTTTTTTTATTTAGATGGGTCTATGATATTCCATTTGGCCAGGTTATTTTTACAGCGGCCAACCTGGGTCCGCAATCTATTTAGAGATTTCCAGTTTGGCCACTGCAGTTCGTTTCCAGAGGGCAGTTTTTCTGCCGGAATGATGAAGTGTGGAGGAGTAGGGTGTTTATGTTTCCATAATTCACATCACTCGTCAGTTGCGCTGGCTTTCGAGGAGGTCGTATGTCTCAAGAAGCTCTTACGACTCTTCAGGCGCGCAGTTTGGATTTGATGCTCATATAGGGGGTGTCGGCTGTCCGGTTCCTGTTTGTCCTTCTCGATGCGGCTGGCTACTTCCCGACGAATTTCTGGTGGTGCTATACCCGCCAGTGGGTACAACATCACAAGTGGGGGTTGGTTTCAAACACCCAGTTACGATGCGGCAGGTGTCATTTAGTGCTATGTCGACTTCTCTAGCGTGAACGGATCGATGCCACACTGGGCATGCGAACTCTCCAGCAGAAAAATACAGACATAGGCCAGATGGTCGTAGTACTTGTACGTAGTACAGCTAGTAGATGTTAGGCGGTCTAGGATATTATTCCTTGTCCCGACTTTTTGCTTAGTTTTTAAGCAGTGGAATTTAAACGTCAGGGACCTATCTAAGGTGATGCCTAGATAGCGGGGTTGAGCGCAGTGCTCTATGGCAACATCTTGCCACGAGATATTAAGGGTCCTATTTGACTGACGGTTGCGTAGATGGAAAGCACAGGATTGGGTTTTAGATGGATTTGGCCTTAGAGCATTTTCACCATAGTACTTTCCGAGCGTTTCCAAAGCTTCCGTCAGTATTTCGTCGGCCTCTTCAAAATTTGATATCTGGGCGGCTAGAGGAAGGATGCATGACATTACATACCTTAAATATGCATGCCTTAATGATGCATACGAGTACATTAAATGTCTCAGTGTCGTGTATGCATGATACTGAGGTATTTAAATCAATTCAATTATCAATGTTAAGATTCTTTTATTTCAGAGAATAGTTTTTAGGGTTCCGTACCCAAAGGGTAAAAACGGGACCATATTACTAAGACTCCACGATCTGTCACCAGGCTGTACCTCATGAACCGTGATAGCTAGACAGCTGGAATTTTCACAGATGATGTATTTCTGTTGCCATAGCGGTAACAGAAATACATCACCTGTGAAAACAACAAATACTAAAAACTGAATAAAATAATTATTTAAATGGCGCTCGCATACAACAAACGTGATATTTGGCGTTTTTTGCGATAATGGTACGGAACCCTTCGCGAGCCCGACTCGCACTTGTCCGGTTTTTAATACCTACCTATATGACATAGATTTTGTCATATAAGTACACATTTTCTGTCATTTTAAACGAAGCAATCATACACGTCACAGCGTCTAACAAACATACACGGTTTAAGTTCAAAAAAGTCAAATACACGCCGTAAAACAGAATTATATCCGTACAATAGTTCAACAAGAAAGCCTGTTACAAAAAGCTTATGCATAGGCACTACATTGACCGGGTTAGCAGCCCACGACACGGGTTACACTGAGCAAAGTAATCAAAACACGCAAAAACAACAATGTGGCATCACTACCGGCTGACCGGGTGACCTCCCTCAATAACCCCCATGTAACCCCCTACCACTTAGCAAGCTGGGAGACATATTTACTTCTGTCTGGACTGAACATTAGCATTTAAAACTTGTTTAGGGCCCGCGATCTCGCTCCATTGGCCTAGACCGAAGGGCTAGGCTACAATGCCTACATTGTAGCCTTTTGTAGTACATTTGTATCAGTGAGAGATTTTTCAAATCAGATCAGCATTTCAGGTCTTTCTACTGAGAACTGACAATGCTAATCAGCGGAAAAACTGACGCCTCATGACTAAGAAAACCGTCCTCGAGTTACGAGAAGTAGCGAGGTGGCAGAAGAATATCAGTACATCCAAAGATTATCTTTTAAAAACATACTTACAAACATTTTTTACTGCTTTTTAATACTAGATGAGATTTCGCTTGAATTCTCTGAATGGTAATGCAGAAGTAAGTACCTACCTAGTACCTACACCCACGAATCTTCAGACAAGTCTCATTAAGTAGAGATGAATCTTTTGCCATAATCGGACATAAACCACACTAATATTGTAAAGGCGAAAGTTTGTGAGTGTTTATGTATGTTTGTTACTTCTTCACGCTCAAACGGCTGGACCAATTTGATGAAGTTTAGTATGAAGGTAGCCAACATCCTGGATTAACACATAGAATACTTTTTATCCCGGGAATATGTTCCCTCGGGATAATTTTCGACTTAAACGCGGGCGAAGCCGCTGGCAGAAGCTAATCCAATAATAAAATGGATACGCTGTTAGGTCTTCTTTATCATTATTAGCCAGATGTTTGCGTTACGGTCACAGGGTACGGTTCCAACTCTTCAACACAAGTCTTTGTTTATTTTTTGTACCTAACCTTGATGACAAGCGGGCCCCGGTTCTATTCTATATTTTTATATATGACAAGATGGCAACCAAAGACGATGTTCACTGTAGGGTGCAAAATGCAAATACACCATAACATTAATTATTGTCAAATGCAATTGTCAGTATAATGTAAAATGTCAATGAGTACCAACGGGCTTGAATCAAGAAATAAAAATTCAAGTAGTCCGACCCAAACCACGTATATCTAATAAAACATTAAATTAAATTTCTAATGTAGGTCGCGTCACAGATAATAATAATAATACTAGCATAGTCGCGCGTATAAGTGCAAAGAAGCGAGCATACTTATTGAACAAATCCTTACTTACTAAACAATTTTTAAAACTATGTACGTGCACCGTACATAGACTATTCTGCTAATGTATAAAATAAATTGGAAAACAAGTGTGTATGTTATTTGTAATTAAAAGTGAAGAAGCTGTAGACAAAAGGATCATCAGTCCGATGCACACAGCATACGACAAGTCGCTACGTCAAATGCAAGTCAAAAGTAAAAATCAAAAAGACTTACATAAAGAAAATTCTGCTTGCCAGCAATCAAAGGGACTTTTTTTTCGAGAATACAATTTGTGCTTTGCGAATTATTATAAAATGTTTTGCACTTGAAATAAAACAATCTTGAAACAAACAGAAACACGGCATGTCATACAACTACTGTCAATTTTGGAACATTTTTTTATTTCGTTTATCAATATATTATATTTTTTTCAATACGGGTTGCTTTTTTATAACTAGCCAGAAGTATTATTGATTTAACAATGAATTTCTAGATATTATACTCATATGATATACCTCATTCAAATACGTCTTATTTTCAAATTTTATTGTTACCTTTTGGGTAACACTTGGGTAACACACAGCTTTGACTATTTTTTTTGGAAATAAGCTATTAAATAATATTTTAAATGTATATTATACTAAATGCGAAAGTAACTCTGTCTATCTGTCTATCAACTTTTCACGCTTAGACCGTTAGCGGTCATCAAATTATCACCATACCAATTAAATGCAATTGGGTATGGTGATAATTTGATTCCCCGGTAATCATCCTTAAGAGGATCGAATGGGTGTTAGAAGTTTTTATTAATAATGAAAGTTTATAGAAATAATATACTATTCGAAGTACCAATGTTACACAGACGAAGTCGCGGGTAAAAGCTAGTCAATCGGCCTAGCCTTTTCCCAACTATATTGGGGTCAGCTTACAGTCTCACCGGATTCAGCTGAGTACCAGTGTTTTACATGGAGCGACTGCCTATCTGACCTCCACAACCCAGTAACTGGGTAACACGATACCCCTTGGCAAGAGTGGTGTCAGATCTCAAGCTTCTGACTACCCGTAACGATTGTCAAAGATTTTCAAATGACAGCCGGGACCAACGGCTTAACGTGCTTTTCGAGGCACGGAGGAAATTCGGTATGTTGAAATGGTCACCCATCCACGGACCGACCTCGTCAAGCGTTGCTTAACCTTGATGATTGACCAGGCAGCTGTTATTGTTTAGCCATGAGCTCCTTGCGGGTAAAAGCTAGTGTTTAATCATTGAGGTAATAATGTACTACGCACTACATATTAAGATTGGTATGTTGTTTGAAAATTCCATTCCATTCACGTGTTTGTCAATTCCACTCGTACTACTGTTAATATAAGTTTGTTATGAAAGTAGCTTAACTACTGTTAAGTAACATTGTATTTTATTTATAGGCTAATAATAACATTTAAGGTTTGTAAGTCATGTTGTCTGATAATTTTGCATGTACTACTTGTTTACGCAAAACTCATTAGTCGTTATCGCATCTTTTGTATACTTTTTATGACTACAAACAATGGAGAACTGTCCTTATGACAATTAACTTACAGTTGGTTTTTCTAGAGTGAGAATCCTTACCTTGCCGTAACACAGTCTTTGACTAGCGCGGTAGGTAAAGAATTTTTATCTGTATACCGCCAATTGTTTATCTTTTCTTTGTATGGTTCTAACATCAGTAAAATTTTTGTTTAGTTTTAAGTTCGAATAAAACCGCATCAATTTAGTGAAAAATTTTTACTTAATTATTATTTTTTAGGAATTTATATTAGTTTTGTAAACTTATTACTAGTACTTATTTTGATTAGTGTTTAGTCTTGGGTGGTGGTGTACAATGTAACATTTACTTTTGGAAATAAATTCTATTCTATTCTATTATCTCAATGTGTTTAATAAATAATATTAAACCAACCAATCCGAAATAGTCCGCTAGTACTTACAATAGTCCTCAGAAGTAAGTATATTTTTATCTGAATATTTTCAAGAGGTTATTTTACTCTAGCATTTCCTAATCCAACAGCGGTAAACCATAGCGTTTTTAGTGACACGCAAACGTCACGTCAGTCATAGGTACTACACTACACGAGATTAAATCCAAAACCTAAAGTTTATTACCCTACATGCATGCTTTAATTATCGTTATTAAAAGTAGTTCTAATCCACCAGCAGAGACGTGACGTCTTAAAAAATATCCGCAGACTTTTTAAGACAACATAGAATTGAGTTAGTCATTTCTAAAACCTTACAAGTCATACAATATGTAAAATTATAATTTTTCACGAATCAATAAAAACTGTGTCATTTAAAAATAAACGAGTTTGTAAGGACTTTTAAGGCTCAATATGTATTTGAGTTTTAAGGTTGCCCTAGTCGACGCCACGAAATATTTTGTGTGCGGGTTTAAAATGCATGCTATCTCATGCGAAAACACGTGCGAAAGAGATAGTTGCTGTGATGAGTAATAAGAAGCTAGTTCGCGTACGAATGAGCACTTTTACAAATTTGTTGCGAAATGAATGATGATTTAGGACGAAAACGAGCCCGCGAAATTTTATTAACATACCTTTGGGAGTATGGCTATCACGAAAAAACTACAAAATTTATATTTTCAAAATAAAATTATAAGCATTGTTGAACTATTAATCTATCCCTGTATGGTGACTGTTTTGCAATTTTACTTTTTCATTTTTTACGGGTTACATAACAAATACGTACATATGTTATATATTATAGTATATTGCATAACCCATTTCTAATGACTTCCTAAAAATGAGAGAGGTAGAGGACTACCTCCAGATACATTGTGGACTAACATGACGAAACTCCTATTGGAGAAAGAACTGCCCGACCCGACAACCCGGCAGACTGTTTACGTATCTTGCAAGAGCAAAACGATAGCAATTTTTGCGCAATAAATGCTCTTCACTGCAGAAGCTTAGAGTTTTTGGCACTTCAGAAATAAAGTGCATTTGACAAACAGCGAGCGATTATCAAACGATTGTGTAGGACATAACATACCTACAATAAATGTAATTCCGACTTTTATGACACAAAGCGTTTGACCGCGCGATGATTGCTGATTACTGTTTCTTCGTTATAATAAGTCTGCGGGAGAGAGCCGACCCCCCCTAAAGCGGGAAAGTGACAGGAAGAAGAAGACAAAAATGAGAAACCCATTTCTAATGACAAAGTCAAAATATAGCTAAAAAGAACACATTGCGTTGAATTCATAGATTATTTATCTGTGACTAATTGCATATCGTGAAACCGGATTGTAAAACATGTGGCGCATTGAATATGAACTGCATTGTCATTTGTTTGGAGTGTGTATGTAGGTATTAGCTTCAATAATTGCAAGAATTATTCCTAAACTCTACCTGCGGCTCAATAAGACGTGGTGTCTTCAAAGGCCTAATCTGTTTGACCCACAGATCATAGAAACATCTATGATCTGTGGTTCGACCAATGTAAAACCATTTACCAAACCGAATACGTCGTTGAACTCAAACGGTTACTTTATTTCTAATACTAGTGGCCCACCCCGGCTTTACCTAGGGCATAGCAATCTATAGCCTATAACCATCAGGAATAATTTGAACTTGAGCAAACTTGAGGTCGTGGGTTCAAATCCGGGTAAGTACCAATGTGATTTATTCAAGTTCATAGGTACTTTCTAAGTTTATCTTGGACACCTTAGGCAACGGTGAAGGAAAACATCGTGAGGAAACCTGGACTTATATAGTTAATGTAAGTCTGAAATAGCCAAGTCAGAAGCCTGTGGGGTTTCCCAGAGGCAGCTTAACTAACTCTGATACCAGAGGTGGCCACATCCTCACACGAAAAAGAAAGAAGATCTGGCTTATTGTACAATAATGTCAAATGGTGTTTTTTTAAACAAGTATTTTGATTCCAGAGATTAATTACCCTACACGTGAAAACAAACTTACAAAATTCCGATTTCTCTTTCCTTTCTCTTAATACTCGTATTAAAATACAAAAGTTTCAAGTATAAAAAGTAGTTATATTTTACAAAATCTCATAAAAACGAGAAATGTTCTTTTGCGTCAAGCATTGTGTGTTATTGTGTATAAATGGTCAGGGCTAAGCAGATGTTGCACAAATTAATAAAAAAAAAAACAATGGACTCTCCAAAAACAAATGTAGGGCCCAAACACGTGTTGGGCACGAGAAAGTTTTTGTTTAGGTACTCACTAGTGAAAACAGTTTCAGAGACATTGAAGGCAATATACTCGAATCTATTGTCTCGTGCGTTGATTTATAGGCCGTATGGAAGGGGTATTTATTTATTTATTAAAACTTCATGCAACTTAAAAGTACTTAGGCGGACATAGTTTCACCGCGGTACTCGTAGTAGCGACCTGTTAGTTGATAGTTCGCTGATGTGTCAACATCTCTCTTGCCTATTTACCCGACTGCCGAAGGAGGGTAATGTGTTTATCAGTCTATGTATGTCTGTATGTTTTTTCCTATGTGGCGTTCTAGAGACCAAACGCTTTAGCCGATTTTATTGATTCTTACGTCAATCGATTCGTCTTAACCCTACGAGTGTTATTGGCTACATAAAAATTTAAAAAGAAATAAATGGCGGATTTTAGGCGCCATTTTGTAGGGGCTTTTTTTTCCTAACCCTTCGTGTGGGGTATCAAAATTAAGGGTTTTAAGAGGTGATTTCAAAAATATGTAAAAGGTTGTAAATAAAAAGGTTATTTAAAAAAAAGCCCGACTGCTTAAAAAGCGAACTAAAAAGATACATCTGGTTTTGGTCAGCCAGTTCGCGAATATGTATCCTCCAACTGCACAGCATGATTTTCTTCTTGTTTACGTCTTTTTAGTTCGCTTTTTAAGCAGTCGCGTTATTTGATTGTTTTAATTAACTTTTTTTATTTGATCTAGTGGAGGGAAGCATTACTGCAGAGTATAAAGTCTTAGGTTCGATTTTCGGGTCTTGCAAAGTCTTACTGGCTACTTTCGCGGAATACTGGCATGACGTTATGTTTAAGAATACCTATCTACTGACATTTAAACAAATAATATTGCATCACGACTGTTTATTGATTTCTCGGGCAGTAATTTATAGTTGTTTCCTTTTAGGATGACAAGAACGGTCATTGCCCTTTTTAACATTGACTTCAAAAAGTAGCACTTTCTCAATTCGACTAAATTTTCTTCATGTCTCTTTGTAGGAACCCGAACAGTGTATCGTTTTTCATTAGAAAAACCCGATAGTTGACCATTCAGGACCGTTTTATAACTTTACTTTTAATTATTAGCTAGCGCCGGCGTGTTTTTTCGCTAAGCTATATTAATGTAAAGTTTTATCTAAACCTATTTAGTAGTTTTTGCGTGAAAGAGTAACAAAGATCCATCGATTTCATAAAACCAGATCCAGCAAACTCTCATATTTACAATATTAGTGTAGTTTCCGATTTTGAAATTTGAATCAGGAATGTCAATAAATGTGACAGGCTAAAAACACCAGCTGTATAACATTAAAATCACGTCGAGCAGAGAGGTTAATTCTCCGGCCGGGTAGCTAGATTAGTGAACAATGCCACTCTAACCAGCTCTAACCTCTGGATTAGAGCCCAGTCCGGACTACCTGGTAGGAAAACATATAAACATTATTCCGAACCACTTGATCGTGGATGATCGGGCAATAATTTCTTTTCGCTTCAACTTCAACGCGAAAGTGGCAATAATTTGGAGCTAAGAAGTGACATACCAAAGCTGTTTGACCTAACTAATGAAGTCAAGTTGGGGCGACGCTTTTATTTTTTATTTACACGACACTTAAAGTACTCAACATTTTGCCATCCGCTTTTATTCTGAGTAGTTCTCCCAAAGAGTTCGTTTTTTAGGGTTCCGTACCCACATGGTAAAAACGGGACCCTATTTTAAGACTCAACGATCCGTCTGTATGTCCGTCTGTCACCAGGCTGTATCTCATGAACCGTGATAGCTAGATAGTTGAAATTTACACACATGATGTATTTCTGTTGCCGCTATACTAAAAACAGAATAAAATAAATATTTAAGTGGAGCTCCCATACAACAAACGAGCTTTTTTGCCGTTTTTTGTACTAATGGTACGGAACCCTTCGTGCACGAGTCCGACTCGCTCTTGGCCTGTTTTGTTTTGTGTAGTTCTACCAAGGAGAGCGTTTTTTTTCAGTACATACCTAACCTGTTTTTACATTGTAACTTTTAGGCCCGCTTGCGCTACCCTGAGATATCTTACTAAATCCAAGTGAGTAGCTAACACGGCCAATAATGTATGACATATTTTGTTATATAACATAGTAGGCCTTAAAGAAGTATATGCCTTTTAATATAAAAGACAAGAAACAAAACGGAGATGAAAGCCACAAAAAGAACTAATTCAAACTCAAAAATACTCGACCAAAGATACAAGCATAAAATTGTAGTTTAATTAACAGTTCATACAAACGCTGGGGTATCGTAATAAACTCAATTGGACTGCATGACGCTCCTTAATTGACTACAATAGACCATCCAATAAACTGACAGTTCGAAACGTCACGCCAAAGTGTCATGGCGGACAAACATTGGCGGGAGTTTGATATTCATTAGCGCATTAGTACTGATAGAATGCAAGACGCGTTTGGCAAAGAAGCAATGGATGATAAAGTTGGACAAATGTTGGTCGAGAATGCCAGAAGTCAAGATGATGAAGGAACTTTTCCATTTGATAGAATTATATGGAGTCTCTAATAGATATTGATACTAAAGTTGACCTCTTTATGTGTGATTTTAAGATATAAGATGCCGTGGTACCCAAGTACTTGAAACATGTTCTTACGATACAAAAGAAAGTATTTTACAGAATAATTACGCAAAGACAAATTACAATAAAAACGTAAGACGTCTTTATAAAATGCGAAAAGCTGGAAAACCTTTGAAAAAGTCTTCGATAAAACTTGGTAGCAATCACACACTTCCATTTGCAAACAACTAAGAATAGTTTCAATAAAAGTAGATTGTTAGATGCTCAATATACTATTGAGCTATTGACCATTAGTAATGCAAAACAAGGTGGCGATTTAATATCGAATTTACAGGCAATTGTTAAAATTATTAGATTTGAAACTAAAACCATGTTTCTGAGACATTTATTTATTTATTATTTACTTTATTGTAGACCATTAAAAAATACATACAGGACAAACATTTTCAAGCACTGTATACAATGGGCGGTCTTATCGCACAGGGCAATCTCTTACAGACAACCTTTGGATGGACTGAACGACAGGAGAATTAAGGGCTGTCAGTGTACAATAGATGATAAATAATATAACTTACTTATACATAATAACATAAAATACATACATACTATACTACATATCTAATATACTAATAAATATTGAATATATGACAGAGAAAGGAAAAGACTAAACATTATAGTGAAAGGTAATGCTCCTTTACCATTTTCTTAAACGCTGGCAGTGTTTGAGCGCGTCTTATTTCTATAGGTAATACATTCCACAATCGAACTGCTTGAATCGTAAAAGATTTGTCAAAGAAGTAAGTGGAATGCATAAGAACACTCAATTTTAAATTCTCCGATGATCTCAAGGACTTAGAATGGGTGTCACAGAGGAACTGAAAACGTTCTTTAAGATAAAAAGGAGTGTAAGGATTAAAGAGCACATTATATAGCAAAGAGAGTATGTGGGCATTCCGGCGAAGGCGAATAGGACATTATACATGACTAATCAAATAATAATTTATTTATTAATTTATCCTCGCACTGGAACGCTTGCAGCAATCACACCAATGGAGCACAATCTTATAATAAACTCACTATAAGTCCAGGTTTCTTGACGATGTTTTCCTTCACCGTTGTCAACGATGTCCAAGATTAACTTAGAAAGTACATATGAATTGAAAAATACACATTGGCACTTGCCCGGATTCGAACCCACGACCTCTAGCACGAGAGGCGAGGTTACAGCCATATTAGAGAAAAATAAATCTCATATAACTACTTCATACTTTTGCATAACAATAGTTAATATTTTTTAAATGAAGGATACCATGAAATGCCATGTCTCGTTACTAGAAGTACCACTTACAGGTTTCACGATTTCGTAGGCGCAACTCCTCGTCACCTTGTTTCGTTACTACAAGAACTATTGTATAAAAGAAAAGTAATCGTGTCGTGTTAAAGTAGTAGTGTCTTTTTTTCATCTTTCCTTTCGCAGGTATGCTGGAAGAGATTTCATTAGAAATAAGCATCACCTATGTACTTATTTTTCTGTTCCTCCTTCTTGTCTGTATAAGTGTGCATTAATGGTTAAATGGTAATGAACACTGAATACATTTTTCACCTTACGCCCATGTGACAGTAGCGAAACGGCCAAGCCACATATTTTGACTAAGGTGTTTGTGAAGTTAGGGCTTGTAGAGTTAGAAGCTTGGCTCTACATAAGATCTAATAACTTTTTAACAGTGAGAGCCATATGGTATCGTCTTGGCATCATTTTACATGAAAATGTTTTTGGTGGGATTAATTTTAGGTACCCGATTTCCATAGTTTTTTCGTATGGACACTTTCACAAAAAATCCACGATGCCTGGAAAGCTCATGTTATGTTTTAAACAAACCCAGTCTCTCATTCGTGTGCCAAACTTATAATAACGGTATCTGCAAGTCAGTGCTAGTGGCACTTACGCCTGTTTTTACTTACACTAGGCAGCACATAAATGATTGTCTGTTGTCAAAGCACTGTTGGAATTTCGACTCCCGACACTAATACGAACGTTGAAAATACTTTACTTACGCGTACTTTTATTGAAACATTCGTTTGGATATTATTGTGTGAAAACTGGCAAAAACGAACTGAACAATGAAGACTTTTGAATTTCTGATTGTTTAGATTTATCTATGTTAAAAACTCTCCACGAAATTGGTAAATCTTTATCGGTGCGCTATTCTGAAATGAATTGCGAATGATGGTGCGACCTACTTCATCATCATCATCACGGCCGCGACTTGCAAGTTGTAGGTCGTGGGTTCGAACCCAAGCAGGCGTTTTTTTTTGTAAATTATTTCATCACCACTGCCCCCAAAACGGTGAAAGAAAACATCGTGAGGAAACCGGCATGTCCTAGAACCAAAAATTCTAAGACATGTGACATCCACCAACCCGCACTGAGCCCGCATGGTGGATTACGGCCCATTCCTTCTCACAGAGAGGAGGCCTGTGTCCCAGCAGTGGTAACATTAAAAGGATGATGATGATGGCCCACTTTCCCACTTGTGGGCAAAGGCTTCCCTCTATTCTTGTTGTTCCTACATAAGCCAAATATTTTCAAAAACATCTCACTTCTGGTGCTGTACAAAGCAAACTCTTGCATACTATGCAACGCCATAATATATGTAGTACTTGCATTAAAATGTCTTATATAAACAAAACTTATTGGAGAACTCTTCAGAATACTTCAAAACACTTGAGGGTAGCTTGACACGTTCAAGTGTGAAATTATAAATTTATTTTGAAACTTTTTTTAATGGCTGGGTCGTTCTGAACGTCTTTCACTGGAAACTACATGTTATAACTTATGTAGCAGAGTTAATATGAAATGTGCGTGTTTTAGAATAGGTCAAATTGCTTATATTCAAAGATGTCTCCTCCACTCAACTCACCCCAGATTATCAAATTAACAGTAACAGCTTTTATCTATTGGCATTAATCGGTGTTTTTAGGGTTCCGTACGCAAAGGGTAAAAACGGGACCCTATTACTAAGACTCCATTGTCCATCTGTCTGTCTGTCTGTTACCAGGCTGTATCTCATGAACCGTGATAGCTATACAGTTGGAATTTTAACAGATGATTTATTTCTGTTGATATAACAACAAATAATTAAAACAGAATAAAATAATTATTAAAGTGGCCCCACTTTAATAATTATTTTACCCATACAACCAACGCGATTTTTTTGCCGTTTTTTTTTGTGATAATGGTACGAAACCCTTCGTTCGCGAGTCCGACTCGTACTTGACCGGTTATTTGCTTTTTTCGTTGTCATGGCGTCTGGAGGAGTGGAGGCCCTTCAAACTGGATCAAAGTCTCGCCCAATATAAATGGTCATCTTTGGCGTGCATTTCTTGAAAAAGTAATAACATTTATAGCTAGTAAGTGCCCAACTAGATCTAAGATCTTGTTACGCGCCCTAAAGTTACAAACACACGCTGAAACTTCAAGCAATCAAAACAAAATCAATTTTTCCACCAGCTACAACAGATTTTACCTCTTGGTAATGATCTGTTAAAGTAAGTAAGTTTCCTTAAACTTTTAAACGGAGCAAACACTTCGGGTTAGTCCCAGAGTACCCCGATCCCGGATGACCCCGTCCCGTTAGACCCCGAATACGATAAATATGATTACATTTACTTTTTCTATCGTTTCAACTTCTACGGTCGACATAAAAAGTACTTAAATATATGTGTTTGAAATACATTAGACGAATAAGTAGTTTATTTGAAATTTTTACAATGTCTAATCATAGTTTTAATAAAGGTAACTACAGTTTAAATAAAATGCATCAAAAATATAAAATAAATGTCTTTTAAATTTGATTTTTGAAACTTTTATAACTAAAATTGATTATTTATAATTGCGAAGACTGATATTTTCATATTTTAGACAATTTTTAAAATGTTTTTTTTAAATTATGTTAATGTTCCATGTGGAATAGGTATTTTGATTTTCTGTATTGAAAAAGGAACAATTGTGATATTAATTAAAATCTGTGGTTGCTCTAGGAGACTCTATATTGTCCTCAACCAAGCAAGACTTTATAATTTTTGCCTGACCTTTAAAGTAAGTATTTATATTTTGAGTAAGTAATAAAATTGTATTCAACATATTATCTGCTGACGGTACTTTTAAGCTAAATTGACTTTTAATTGAGTTTCTATAGAAAAATAAATCGGGGTCGACCAGGACGGGGTCATCTGGGATCGGGGTAGTCTGGGACTAACCCAACACTTCGATCCTCATACGTCATACTCTAAAATACATTACAATCCAGAATCCTTAGCGAATGATGCGACCTACTTACTTGAGTATCTTAGGAGATAATCTTGGCGGGAGGTCGAAGAGTTGACTTAATCCCGGTTTCTTTAAGATTTTACTATGACGCCATACACATAATACACAAGTCAGTTGATTCTGTTGAAATTTAATTAAACCAAATCTAGAGTATGTTAAAATTTGTCATGTAATTTTCGTTCTTCAAACTTGGCCATTACACGTATCAGTACTCGAACTGAGTTTGAACGTGAACAACACTAGGATTATATTTCTGATGACCGTTAAATTCATAGTAAAACGTAGTATAGGCCGAATACTGCTGAGACAGAGTTCTGATGAATTACATATTGTCTAAGTATCTATGCTTTACTGAGATACCAAACGGTTTGTATCCGGTATATAAACCATGGCGAAGCATTAATTCATCACTATTCGAATCAATATATTATAATTCCAATAATTTACCAAACATCAAATCAATTGCTGAAAGATGACTACAGCTACTAAGCAACACAACGATATCTGCTATCGTTCGGTGTAGTGGTAGGGAGTGAACCAAAATATTGCTCTCCTGACTGCCCCGGCGCGGACGGGTGCGCCCACATGCTCACACTAGTGATGTCGGTAAACCATCGATGTCGATCGATACCAATATTAATTTTTAAGGAATACTGAAGAATTATTGTAACCGGTTTTGATAAAGCGGCTTAAATTTTATTTAAAGTATATAATGGAATTTGCTTTAATTTACAGTTATATATAAAATTTGGTTTAATTACCGACATAGTTACTTTAATGCCTGATTTTCTAATAGACAGAACATTTTTATCTGAAGTTCGAGTATGAAATATGATGAACGATTAAAAACCCTTAAGTTAAATCAAACTCCAAACACTCTTTCAGTTATTGTAAGTAGGTATCTGAAAGATACAAGCAAATAAATTGTTCTTCAACATCTCAATATTCTGATACCGAACGAAATTATGTCGAAAATTTTAAGACCACCTGAACATTTTCTTTTTCAAGGATTGCTAAAATTCTTGTTGTTTGACAACAGAAACTTTGTTTTAAAACAATACAATTTTGTTTACAAACAAAAGCTAACACGATAACAAACCAAAAGCTTCACAAAACTTACGCTCTAATTACCGTTGCAATCGACATCTAAAAAACAGTTTCCAATACAGACGTCCCTAATCGCCACATCTCCCGTCTTAAGGAGCGGCGGCGACCGCTAGTCACATCGTAGCCGGCGCTCACGCATCCCGTGGAGCCGAGCGTGTCCAAAAATACCCGACGACCGGGCCGCGCCGCGATGGCCTGACAAACCAAACAAAGAATACCAAATATCAAGAAAACCCAGTATTTTTGGTTGCTAGTGCTGTGATAGTGTTATGTTGCCATGTCGCCGACTGCGATCGGTGCCGATCTGCCACAGTGGTGCGGCAAGACTGAGGGCTGTCCCCAAGCTCTCCTCGGTTGGCTCTATTTGACTCACGACCAGAATGATCAGGTATTCACGTTTTTCTTCTTCTGATAAGCTAGGCAATGTTGGCTAGGTAGGTAACGCAACCTCCTCGTTCAACTGAAAAAGTAGTAAACCATCTTGATTCGTTCAAAAATAGAATCATTATTTCAAATTTCTCGTTTCAAATATTGCAGCGTTTCATACTTTTGTTCTTACCGAGATCGACCGGACTTCTTGGAATAGATAAATATACAAAGTCTGGCCTAATAGTTTATAGTCAACAATATCGTGATGTATTACCAATTTCTCCCTGATCCATATAACGGTGTGACGTCACAAAATAAATATAAATTCATAGTAAGTATGAGTCAACGGTTGATTACTGCGATAGTTTCATAATGTTACGATACAAACAATTGCCGCTACTTAAAGGAGTTTTTAGGTTACAGTCGTCTAATAAGGACATAAAGACCAAGTTGTTAATTTGGTCCTTATTGTCGCTAATACGTAGATAGTCCGTATAAACAAGAGTTAACACATTACCGCTCTATTAAGTAGCTGATTTGTTTTCTTGATTTGCATCAGAACTCCTTTGAAGTATCTTCAGAAATGTTTCTTAATTTATCAAAACTCTTTCGGTACTTATAAAAATAATGCCAATATAACTCAAATGGTTGACTTAAAGGACATTTTCTGTCGGTACAAACATTAAATGTGCATGCCAGCAATACCAAAGTTCAGTTGTGATCAAAATATTGCCAATATAACTCAAATGGTTGACTTAAAGGACATTTTCTGTCGGTACAAACATTAAATGTGCATGCCAGCAATACCAAAGTTCAGTAGTGATCAAAATATTGCCAATATAACTCAAATGGTTGACTTAAAGGACATTTTCTGTCGGTACAAACATTTGTGCCTGCCCGCAATACCAAAGTTCAGTAGTGACCAAAGCATGGCCGGTGGAGCGATCAAAATAGTTCTATACGGTATGGTATAAACAGCTAACAAATCGCGCCTAAATACAGCAACAGGGGTCATTGACATAAAAAATTAAATACGCGATATTGACGCATATTCCGTGCGACATTTTTTTAATTGGTACTGTTAATTTGCTCCATGTAGCATATAGCGATATACTTTTTATTTCGAGAGTTCGGGGAATGGATAATAGCTGGGTAATACCTGATATTCTGATTCGTATAAATTTTTCGTATTGTTATCTTCTACTCTTTGTTCGTACTTTTTTTCGGTTCTTTGCTGAAACTTCTTTTCTGGATCCAAAACAGTAGAATCGGTTCATTAATAATAGCTGGGTAATATCTGATACTCTGATTCCAATTTATCTTTCTTATAGTTATCATCTACACTTTGTTCGTATTTTTTTCTGTTCTTTGCTGAAATTTCATTTCTGGATCCAAATAGTTGAATCGTCTTTTTGGGCCTCTCACTCATCGTACTTCATTACCTCAGAGCTTTTCTAGTGGATACCACTGCTGATTGGAGTAACCTACTTAGATGGAAATAGTGTTGCAGCCTTATGTGACTATACCTAAGTTCTTACTTTTTCTTGGTAATCTAAGAATGCGCAATTAATTCCGTTGTTCTATATCTTATTTCGTACATATGGTTTTAATTTTAAAGCTTGCTGTGTAAGCTGCTGCAAGATGCATCATTGTTTTAAACATCTTGAGCGAGCATATGAATAAATAATGTTCGACTCAATAAAAAAAGCTATTGTAGCAGAGAATTTGGAATCTAAGTTAACTTATAGGAGAGAAAGTAAGTATACAAGAAAGAGCAAGGAACAAATATAACAAGAGGCGTTATAGACAAGTAACATTCTAACAACGAAAACAACGATTTGTAACATGACAAAATGGGCATAACAAGTGCTAACGAAATGTCACGTGATCAATCCCTAACATATTGGAATTTCGCTCCTGTTAGCACAGGTTGCTACCTAGCATAGGAGACAGGGCTTCAAATAAGTATGTTACACCTGTATTTTGTGTCAATAAACAAATTTATTATTATTATTTCGACCTTCGTATACATATTATTATACTGTTTGCTAACAAATCTATTCTACATAATTATTACAACATCGAAAAACTAGTGCAATATAAGAAGACATAATTGGTTCTGCTATCACTAACACATATACCGCACGGTGTTTCTTTCGCTTGACTTTTATATCTTGCGAGAGAAAATAAACAGCTGTGTCTTGTTGCAGTTCGAATTCATGTTTTCATCTTCTTGCCTTTGTATTTCTGATTAAAGAAGAGTATTTTTTGGGGTTCTTTGGCTTCCTTAGAAATATTTTAAGATCTGTATTCAAGTCAAAGCATTTGTTTCAATTAGTTGAATCTTTTACAGAAACTTTTAAATTGACGAAAAGTCGGTCAGTGTTGTAAATGTTACAGAAATATATCTATATTCAAAGTCAAAGCATTCCAGTATATTTTGATTTAATCTTTTATACTTTTGAACTGTCTAGGAGTTGGATCAATTAGGTTCATCGTAGACAGAAAGTTACAGTTAATTGTTTTATATCAACGTATCTATCCTATTCCTGTCCTGGCATCCTTAATTCATATCCTTCTAGCTTGCTATTTCAATCAAGTCCATTCCACTTCTTCTTTTTCTTTTCGAGTCGATGCAAATTATTCAAATAGCTTGGGCCCGGTAGGGGGTCACGCCAATCGCAGCGTCAGTCAGTGGCGTTCATAAGGTCCTCAAGTGCAGGTGTATGGATACTTGGAGCACTTTAGCATGTGTTTCATATTCTGCACAAGGGTACCGCACTCACATCGGGTATCAAAAGGGTCTGTAAAGCCCCATTTTGCCAAATTGTGTTTGTTTTTCCATTCCACTAGGGACTTGAAACGAAAATAATAAAACTGGCCGAATCTGGAGGGATATTAGGCTAGTGCCGAGATTTAAATAAAAAGCCTTGAAAGATGAACCTTCTACAATGATGAACTTTAATTGAGTTTATTTTAGAACAAGGGATTCTTAAAAAAGTGACATTTTATCAGCGATAAAGATTGTCGAAAACTCAAAATGTAAGGGCCTTTACTGATGGCGCGATGCATTTCGATTTATACATCTCATCGAAAAGCGTAACTTCATGTTTGTTCACATGGAATCAGTGTGATGCAATTCGACCAATACGCAATCGATTATTTTTTAGAAAATACGGTGCACAATATAAAGAAAGAAAGAAACAATATTTATTTGTGACCCGCACAGTACACACGAGATAAGCAAAACAAAAACAATAATAAAAAAATAAATAACATCCCGTGCGAAACCAAAAAGGCTCCTATCTCAGCATGTGCAACGATATCTATACAACTATATCTATACTCTACATTATAATAATATTATAAAGAGGAAAGATTTGTATGGTTGTATTTTTGTATGTAACGAATAAACTTAAAAACTACTGGACCGATTTCAAAAATTCTTTCACCGTTGGGAAGCTACACTATCCCCGGGTGACATAGGCTACTTTTTATTCCTGTATTCCTACGGGAACAGAAACTTCGCGGATGAAAACGTGAGGCATCCTATAGTTAAAAATAAAATTACGCTGCGCTGATATATCCTATCGACGCAATATAAATTGCATCGCGCCGTCAGGAAATATACTCCGTGTTTGAGCACTTGACATTTCGATAGCGCATTTCAATCCCAAACATTTTAACCCTCGACGGAAAAGTGTTATGTTTGACGAGGAAATAGACCCCGTGTTTGAGCACTTGACATTTCGATAGCGCATTTCAATCCCATACATTTTTAACCCTTGACGGAAAAGTGTTATGTTTGACGAGGAAATAGACACCGTGTTTGAGCACTTGACATTTCGATAGCGCATTTCAATCCCAAACATTTTTAACCCTCGGCGGAAAAGTGTTATGTTTGACGAGGAAATAGACCCCGTGTTTGAGCACTTGACATTTCGATAGCGCATTTCAATCCCAAACATTTTTAACCCTTGACGCAAAAGTGTTATGTTTGACGAGGAAATAGACACCGTGTTTGAGCACTTGACATTTCGATAGCGCATTTCAATTCCAAACATTTTTAACCCTCGACGGAAAAGTGTTATGTTTGACGAGGAAATAGACCCCGTGTTTGAACACTTGACATTTCGATATCGCATTTCAATCCCATGCATTTTTAACCCTCGACGGAAAAGTGTTATTTTTGACGAGGAAATAGACCCCGTGTTTGAGCACTTGACATTTCGATAGCGCATTTCAATCTCAAACATTTTTAACCTTCGACGGAAAAGTGTTACGTTTGACGAGGAAATAGACCCCGTGTTTGAGCACTTGACATTTCGATAGTGCATTTCAATCCCATGCATTTTTAACCCTTGACGGCAAAGTGTTATTTTTGACGAGGAACTAGACCCCGTGTTTGAGCACTTGACATTTTGATAGCGCATTTCAATCCCATACATTTTTAACACTCGACGGAAAAGTGTTATGTTTGACGAGGAAATAGACACCGTGTTTGAGCACTTGACATTTCGATAGCGCATTTCAATCCCAAACATTTTTAACCCTCGACGGCAACGTGTTATGTTTGACGAGGAAATAGACCCCGTGTTTGAGCACTTGACATTTTGATAGCGCATTTCAATCCCATACATTTTTAACACTCGACGGAAAAGTGTTATGTTTGACGAGGAAATAGACACCGTGTTTGAGCACTTGACATTTCGATAGCGCATTTCAATCCCAAACATTTTTAACCCTCGACGGCAACGTGTTATGTTTGACGAGGAAATAGACCCCGTGTTTGAGCACTTGACATTTCGATAGCGCATTTCAATCCCAAACATTTTTAACCCTCGACGGCAACGTGTTATGTTTGACGAGGAAATAGACCCCGTGTTAGAGCACTTGACATTTCGATAGCGCATTTCAATCCCATACATTCTAACCCTCGACGGAAAAGTGTTTTTTTTAGGAGGAAATAGACCCCGTGTTTGGGCACTTGACATTTCGATAGCGCATTTCAATCCTATACATTTTAAACCCTCGACGGAAAAGTTTTTTTTTTTTAAGAGGAAATATACCCCGTGTTTGAGCACTTAACATTTCTATAGCGCATTTCAATCCCATACATTCTAACCCTCGACGGAAAAGTGTTATGTATCTTTCTGTGGCATCATAGCTTCTAAACGAATGAACCGATTTTGATTTAGTTTGTTTTGGTTTGTAAGATGACATTATCGAAAGTCTTCTTAGCTATGTTTGATGAGAATAGGTTCAGCAGTTTAATATATGGTCGTTTTACTGTTTGAATCGGGGTGTTTTCGCAAGATATCATGTCATAATTACGAGTTCCATAGATTCTCGATCGAAGCGTGTCTACTACTGGATAAATCAAGTGTAGTTTAAAAAGCATGAAAAAAAATGTGTCTTTAAATTTTACTTGCTGTTTTTGACAATCACTATAGAATACCATTTTATCTAGAACATGGGTTCTGTTGTTAAGCTTCTCAGTTCTAAGCCTCTTCATTCAGTTTCTTCCACTCAAGTGATATATATTATATAACATCATATATCAGACCATGTAACCTACTGTTGACACGTTCCCTCTTCCGGTCCTTGTTTTCAACCTTCCTGCCCCACCTACTGTTTGTTAAGCGGTTTGTTATATTGTATTACATCTAATACATTTGCTAACTACAGATTTCTTTGATTTACAACAACAATTTTTTTTTTAAAGAAATCTTAATAGTACTCACGAACTTGCAATTCAGCTAATTAAGGTAAAAATCTATTTCTTTTTTAGGGTTTCATGACCGAAGAGTCCAAACGGAGCCCTATTGCTGTCACTCACATGCCCGTCTGTCTGTCCTTCGTCTATCACAAAAATTTGTTCGGTAGATTTTTTTAAGTTTCCATTTATCTATGAACTTGAAATTTGTTGATAATGTTTCTTATTACGTATATTAATGAATACCAATATATTCTACATTTAGTACGGAACCCTAAATGCGAATTCCGACACGCACTTGGTCAGTTTTTCCATTGCTCATAACAGCCCAGAGTCATCAACCAAACTTTTCAGCACCGTCCTCATCTCTGTCTTGACAGTAGCCAAGATCTGGTTTTAATCCAATCACAAATTGATATTGGAATTACACAAAACTGTCTCCAGACGCTATGATCTTCACGCAGTGTCCCGCTAAATGGAAAGCGTGCGTCCAAAAGTGTTGTGCTGACAAGCGCGTGATGGAAACCAGACAGGTAACAGCGGTCTAATTTTAGAGTTGTGGCTGGCCGGCACCATGCACCCTACCTTAATATTGTGTACGGGAATGCACGTAAATGTTGCTTCGGTATGCACGAATACGATCGATAATTGCTTTGTGATAATTTTCTTCTTAAATACAATAATAATTAAATTTGTAATATATCTACCGTATCGGTCAATAAAACTGAACGGTGTATTTTGAATTTTTTTTGTGAACGTCAGCCTACTTTATTTATAATTTTGTTCAAAATATTGGTCTTTGACCGAGGCAGAGTCAAAATTCAAGGCTTGCCGAAGAGAATTGGAGATTTTTTTTAAATTCAACCTACGATCGAATTTGTTACTGCATAATACGCTCCAGAAGTTGCCATTCTTGGCGATAATTCTGCGAGGATAAAATGTGCCGGTGCAAGGGTCACATTTACAGGATGCAAAAAAAAAAATATCATTACATATTTTGGAATTCTGTTTAAGTTCCATATCTACCTACATTTTGACACAAAACTTTAGAAAAATATTTCCAAAAGCAACACACAAATAACATAGGTAACCAAACACTTATTAATCTCACAATGGACGATAAACTAAGTGTTCACAATCGTAACAACAGTGGCATCAAGATGATCAAAGCAGCGAACAGGATGTCAATCGTAAAAGCAACTGGACACCGATAGAGTCGCCGACGATCAGTATACCGCAGCTGAAAGAGTAACACGAAACAAATGATGCTATTATAAAGCAGAATTAGATGGCAGCTTTAGATGAGACCGCGGAACTCATGATAAATAAAGTATCTGATTCATTTCTTTCCAAGACCGTTGAATTAATTGGTTGAAAACATCATTCCTTTTACCTACAATTGCCTTATTTTACTACTGAACATTATAAATCTATACATATAATAGATCTGTAGAAAAGTTATTTTTGTACTTAGTAAATATAATGAAAAATAGCCAGGGTGTTAAACGATAACCAACAGAACCAATAACCAAATTTTTTTTGAAATTTTGTTTGTCTGTCTGTTTTTTTTTGTGCACACTTCACGTAAAATGTACGAGTACCAATGTAGATAACTTTAATACATAAAAATTATGCGTAACTTGAAGTATTACTTAGATTTTGTTTCATCACAATCGGTTCACTCTATCAAAAGTTTGAGAATAATTTTAAGTGTTCAAGAAGTAAAATTATCACAACACACGCAATTCACATACTCGGACAGTTGGACTCTATATTTGATAGATGGCGTTGTGCATTTGAAGTCATTTTCTGAATGGCGGTGTTGTGTTGTGGTGTATTCCCGCTGTCCCCGTTATCAGTGTCCCCGTTAACGGGGACAACGAGAATTTAATAAAATAATTAAAATTACTTCCCGTTGTCCCCGTACGCTGTCCCCGTTAATTTATTGTAATATATACTTTTAAAATTATGCCCGTTTGCACCATTGCGTTAAAATTATATAAGTGAGAGTACCATAATAGAGAGAATATTATACCTTTACAAATGCTTACATATACAAATAAAAAAATAATAATAAAAAACCAAAAAAAAAACGCATATGCACCAAAACGCCGCACGCTGAATGCAATTGACATGGAAGAATTTGAGTCCCAAATGCAACTTGTTAACTCGCAAATAACTACAGGGTATTTTCTTGAAAAATCTGCTAGTATTTTTGTTGATATAATTGAAATTGTATTTTTTTATATACTTTGAGTTCAATTCCTTTTTTCCCATTATTAGTATCTACTGTATGGGTAGTTACTATATAGGTCAAGTGAACTATAAAAAAATATATAAATTTTATTGATTTAGATTAGAAAATCTAGTTGTTTTGTGTGTAAACATTTCTAATTTGTTTCTATATTTTAAATTAAAATATATTATATATTGTAACTGTGAAAGCCATTTCGGACTTTTACCAGTAAGTCTTGGTAAAAAGCCGGTAAAACCTAGGATTGACCGTAGTTCGGGTTTTTACAGTAACATATAAAAAATATCTTGCATTTTAGTTTTAGGCTTGCTGTGCTAAATTACTAACGTTTAAAAAAGAAAAAAAAATAAAGGGGACAACGTTTTATGACGTTCCGTTGTCCCCGTAACGGGGACACAGATTACGGGGACAACGGGAATACATAAAAAATGCTAGGTAGGTGGGGTAGGCAGGAAAGTAAGTAGGAAGGTAAATAGGGTAGGGTAGGCAGATGACGGGAGCGAAGCCGAGGGCACAGCTAGAAATTAAATAATATTAAATAATGATTTATAATGTTCAGCAGTAGAATAACGCAATTGTAGGTAAAAGGAAAGATGTTTATTTGGACCCATGTGTAGACAGAATCTGATGAGGGACCTAATAAACATAGGTCTCTCTCATAGCTCTCAGTTCACGGATGTCAAAATAATTAAAATATTGTACTGTTCCTTCGTCCGTAGCTCACTTGAATATTGTACACAAGTTTGGAATCCCATGTATGATGTTTATATCTGCAGTACAAGTGTAACACCCGCGATCATAATTAAGAATCAAGATGCAAAAGGTACCATTTACTTCCACTTAGGGAGAGAAGGAGTATATCAGATATCTCCTTCCTCGTTAAGTTAGCGCAATCTTTCATCGACGCCCCGCAACTTCTCTCTAAGGTTAATTTACGCGCCCCTACCAGATCCGCTAGAATACCGTTTCTTTTTCTTGACGTCCCCCGCTGCTGCACAAATTACAGACAGAATTCGTTCTTTATAAGATGCGCTAAGTCCTACAATAAATTGGTTGACTTTTCTGAATTTGACTTATTCACTACTAATCCGCATGTATTCATTCGAATACTTACAAAACATTGGTTCGAATTGGTTCAATAACTGTTTTTATTGCACCTCATGACGAGGTAATATTGTGATTTATGTTATTGTTTAAAGTACATACCACCATTGTAATTCAATATTATTATTTTTTCTCTCTCTAACAGGCATGCTTTTCATAGTAAATTAAATGCGAAAACATGTAATTGGTTACTAGTTAGTTAATTTGATGTTAATTTTGTTAGTTGTTAATACTGTTTGTTTTCCGATTACAATAAAATAAAATAAAAATAGAAAATAAAATGGTTAAAATTAATTAGGTACTTTAAAAAAAATAGAATATGTAAAGATTTTAAAAATATAAAAATTTTACCTCAACGGTATCGAGAACAGTTTCCAAGGTACCGGCTTAAGACTCCTGAGAATGAAACCTCCTATGCGAAGAATAAACTTATTTAATTAGCTCACATTTAATTGGATTATATTCCACAAGTTCAAACATTCTTCTTTACCAACAAATTTAATAGGTACCATATTTCTTATTAATCGGTTGATGCAAATCGCATTGATATCAGGACATAGAAACATAAAAAGCATGTTTTATAAGTTTGTATGTCCTGATTTTTAATGAAACATGTAATTCGAACTTCGAACCCTCCCTTTTTCGAAATGTTTGCAACTGCTGAAAGGCAGAAATGGCGTAGCAATAGGAACCATCAGAAAAGTGGCAATTAAGCTTGACGAATCTCGGAGAAACGATTCAACTGGATTCAACGGTGTTGGATAGAAATTAATCTAAAAAAAATATCATAATATTCTCTTCCCTCTATATCAAGCTGCAGCATAGACTAAGCACTCATAATTAAAATGTTACTTGATTGCTCTTTTACTGATCGCGTAACTCTTAAGAATATATCAAAAGAAACCAAGACAATATCCATATGTACTTACTTATTTATGCCGAATCTCCGAGCGGCAACAGACAAACTGCACTGAAAACAGAACATAGTCTCCGAAAATGACTCCGCCCACCGCTTCGCTGGTATTAATAGCTACCATATTATTACTAAACAAACGTGCAATATTATGTTTTTCTTTATACATATCAAAGATGCTTAGTGAAATTGTTGCTTTGAGTATCGTGTTGTGTGAAATCTGTGGCCAATTTATTATCCTCTAGTTTTTAGGGTTGATACCCAAAGCCCTGTTGCTGTCACTCACGTGTCCGTCTGTCTGTCAGTCTGTCCATCTGTATGTCTGTCTTTCGTCTGACACCCAGGTTATACAGCCAAACGGTTGGAGCTAGTCTTTAAATTGCCACAGTATAAGCATCTTGTTCACCCAAAGTCATACAAATTGTTAAAAAATATTTTTTGAGTTTTTCATGGAGGCTCCCATACAGCTAAAAATCATCGAATGGGGTATGGTTGTACTCGTTGAGTAGATAAATGCTGTATTTTTTATTTGAAAAATATTAATTAAAATCAGCCTTAGTTATAAAATTTTGTTCCGAAGAATTTTTTAACTTCCCATTGAACTTAAAATTTGGTGATAATACTTATTATTAAGTATATTTTACTAACAAATATTGATAAATCAGACTTTTCTTTGAATTTTCCCTATTAAAACTTTTTTGTGGTTTGGTACGGAACCCTAAATATGCTAAGTCCGTCAGATCCGTTTAGCCGTGCTGGCGTGATTGGGAAACAAACATACATCCACCCATCCAATAAAACTTTCTCATTTATAATATTAGTAAGACTAGCTTCTACCAGCGGTTTCGCCCGTGTGAAAAGTTTATTATCATCCCAAGAGAACATTATACCGGGATAAAAAGTAGCTAGTAGATCTATCTCTGTGCCAAATTTCATCTCCAACACATCCATCCATCCAAACTTTTACATTTATTAACCGACTTCCCAAAAAGGAGGAGGTTCTATGTTCGACATTATGTTTGTTTTCTTTTTTTTTTTGTGTATGTTCACCGATATCTCCGTCAATTGTGGACCGATTTTAAAAAATATTTTTTTTGTTTGCAAAAGTATGTTCCGAAATTGGTCCCATTTTAATTTGGTGAAGATCTGATGAAGAACTTCGGAGATATACAACGGAACTCTTCAATAAATAACGGCAAATCTCTCGGGATTACTGCAATCGCATGTCTGTTTATTGTTTATACCATTTCATAACATAACATCACGCCAGTACGCTCTTAAGCGGTAAGCAGATCTCTCATTTCACCGGTTATGTTTACGTTTCATGAAATCTATTCTGGCGTTATAGGTAACTTACTAACTTGCCTATTAGGTAGGTAAAACTAAAAAGTGAAAATAAAAAAAGTTTTTTATTTTCATAACCAAAAAAATTGACTTCCAAAAATAAAGTTATATTATTAGTAAGATACTGGTGCTGGTTAATATTAGTAAGTACACTTACGCTAAGTACTTTTTAACCTGAAATTTTGCCGGCAGCACGGTTAGTCCACGGGAGCGAAGCCGCGGGAAGAAATTTGTACTACTGCCTAGCCTACTACTTTATTAAAAACGCGTAATTTCGTGAGGATGGCGATTGGTTACTCTTTTTCTCAAAAACGATTGAACCGATTTCAATGAAACTTTATAATAATATAGCTTATAAATAAATATTCCTGGTTTAAAAGCCAGAGCAGCATTGATATTTTGACTGAAGTTTGTGTTAAATACATCAGACAGCTAGTAATTTATAAGAAAACAAGATATCTAGTCTAATTTAGTTATAATCATGTGCCGTCATCCACGTGTAGAAAATAAAGACCAAATAGTTTTATCAGTCTATAAATACAAACGGAAAATCCAAAATCAACATAACATAATCTAAATAGCAACATCGTAATAATATTATATCATTAGTTTTCAGCTTATGAAAGTCAAACAAGTCAGGACAAAATTTTACTATCAGCATATTCTTGCACGTTTACACTCTTCATATTTGCTCTGATAAAGGCAATTTCTCCGTCTCCGTCTATAAAGTGGTTGTAATTAATTAAAACGTCAAGCATTCGCTTTGTCGCCATTCTAGAAGTTAATAAGTTCATGTCCAGTGTGAGAAAAATCATTTAATAAAACTATTGTTAAACAAACGAAAAACATTTTATTTTATTTTTTATTTGTAGGCTTGCGCTTGATCTATCTCACATATTGTTAAGCGATGATATGGTTGTCTAGAAGAAGCCTATTCACTCTTGACTTAAAGACTTCCAGGTTGTAGCTATTATGCTATACAGACTCTGGGAGGGAATTCCATTTATTTGCTGTACGTATAATAAAAGTATTCCCAAAGCGTTTGGCGCGTATGGGTGGGATGTCCACCATGTACCGATGAAGCATCGCCGTAGGTTTTGTAGTCCGATGATGGAACGGTCTAGGAGGAATTAATTGATGCCAAATTATTTGCATTTATTTAACAATTTATAGGAACTTCTGTATTGGCAAGGAATCGATCAAAAAATATTTGCGTTACTTTGTGTACCATAAAGTTGTACCTAGAAAACTAAACACTTAACTATGTACAAGAAGTTATACCCAATATCATAACTTAAAAGTTAGAAGAAATACAAATATGCGCCTGCTTTTTGTGTATACTAGTAATATCATTTGTATGTGGTTCTTCCTGTTCCTACAGATCCATTAGATCATAATCGCATTGGACTAAAATTGAAATGAACCCACAAGCGTCAAAATCGACAACATAGTTTTTTATACTCATCCAATTAACAAATAAACAGTTTGGTATACCGCCTGGATGTGTAAGACGACGAAGACGCTCTTATAACAAAGTGCCCCCCTTCTGAACGTCTAACAAATCAATAAGAACCGTTCAAAAAACACGCATTAGCATTTAGCCCATTTGTGTCCGCGCGTGATTCAGAGCGTCAACGGTTCGAAATTGGAACGAGAGCGCGAGCTCAATAATTCGTTAACCAGATGCGCGCGCGCGCCCTCGCCGACCAATCGCGTCGCGCGGGTCATTATTTACTGCAATTTCATTTGTCTAATCGTTCTCTCATATTGGTCGTGATTAAGGACGTCTAGGAATGTCGTGGTGGCTCAATGGAGCACTGTAATGACTTGGGTAGTCTCTGATTTGATTAATAAACGGTTTGGATGTCAGGCTTTGTAGGTTATTTTTTTATGGAAATTATGTGTTTTACACTAATACATTCGTCCATTTTTTTTCTCTTTATATCTGTACTCTTGAAGGTACTCTTAGATAGGTATTCAAGATAAAGTCAGGTCATTTTGGTCTAGATCTACATGGTCTGCACTATCCGGCTCGAAGGACCGACATTTTTTTTGTCGAAATTAGAGCGTACTTAATTGCTGTCCTATGCTAATATCACACTTCGTTGTGGGTTTTCAAATACGATACAACTGTAACCGTCTGTTCTCAACGACATAATTGTCTTACTGCTTTAACACTTACATGATCTTTATCATCACAAAAGAGGGTAACAAAATATAATCCTATAAAGTACCGTACTAAAAAGGAGTTGTTTATAGAGTAAGGATTTTTCACTAAAAATCTTCAAAACCAGTCAATCATTTATTTGCATAATGCAAATTGCTTAAGGTCGTACAAATAACAGAATGTTGTATCATTTCCAGTGGGTGCCTGGTTCCGTATGGGGTCCGCTGCCGACCGCAACCTCAGGACCGGCTGCCCCTCCAGCTGATGACAACAATTCCCTGGCTGAGCAGTTGGCAGCCTTATCTCTGCGGAGACCACCCCGACCGCCCCCACCGGCGTACATGTGCCATCTATGTTTCAAGAAAGGACACTATATTGGAGATTGTCCGCAGGTAAGACTTGTATACCAACAGGTAACGTGTTACCTAATAACTGTTTTGTGACTGTAGATATAACTAAAAAACTTCTTTCAATTACTGACTTACTACTACTACTACTATACAAACATTTTGTCTTTATTTATTTATTTATGTAGGTATAGTAGTCACAGCGAATCTTTGTGTCTCTGAGGTTGGCGCAGCGAAACATTGCGCCAGAAACAGTTTGTCATCGAGTCTACTGCATAGAGTAAGCGAGATAGGACGATGCGACAAACGTAAGCGAGTGAAAGAGGCAGTTATACAATGCTATCTTCTATTTCAATATTGACACAAAAATAGCAACTGCGCAGGGTCTTGCAGCCAACTGCCGAAACACAAAGACCCGCTGTGACTACTATACACACATCAATGAGCCATGCAGTTTTATGGAAGTAAAAGTATCCATGCAGTGGAGAGAGCTATGCTCGGAGTTGCGTTGCGTGATCGCATCAGAAATGAGTATATCCGCAGGAGAAACAAAGTTACCAACATAGCCCGAAGAATTGCGAAACTTAAATGGCAATGGATCACATTGCTCGCAGAAGTCGCAGAACGGATGGCCGATGGGGACCGTGAACCGGAAGACGATACGTTGGAAGGCCTCCTACTAGGTGGACCGATGATCTGGTTAAGGTTGCGCGCATGCATTGGATGCGAGACGCACTGGATCGGTCAATGTCACCTGGGTGAGGCCTATGTCCAGCAGTCGACGTCTTTCGTCTGAAATGATGATGATGAAAAGTATCCGTCACTCGTACATATTGCAAGCATTAAGTCTATCACCGAAAGAGTTTTTGTTACCAGTTCAGATAATATACTTTTATTAATTAAACGTAGATGAAACATGAACTGACAACCAACTTCCAAGTTTTTACCTTCAACTCTATGTTTACGTTCCTATAGATAGACTAAGGCTTGCCATAGATCTTGTTTTTTGTTGTCTCTAAGCTCGCGCTTGACCACTATACCACCTGATTGTAAGCGATGATTTGGTCCACGGAGTAGCACTCTTGCCTAAAAGAAACCTATTGCACTCTTGACTTACCTAAATACCCCTAGATTGTAGCTATCGGGAAAAACCAGGCTTCGGCAGGGAATTCCACTCCTTAGCTGTATGCATAATAAAAGTGTTCACAAAAGGTTTTGTGCGTATGGGTGGGTTGTCCACCATGTACCGATTGCGCATCGCCGTACGTCTTCTAGTCCGATGATTAAGCGGGCTAGGCGGAATTAGACCATGCAATTCCATCGCAAACTCCCCGAAAAGTAACCGATAAAAAACTGACAAGCTGGCAACTCGGCAACGATGTTCAAGGCTCTGGAGCTTTGACTTGACCAGTGCCTCATAGTCAATGAGCCTCTTGGCCCGCTTTTCGATCGACTCTAGTGCATCAAGCTGGTATTTGGCAGATCCGTCCCAGATCGTCTCTCTAACGTAAAACCATTATTTGTTTATCTTAGCACTGGAATGCCATGCAGCAATTATGCCAATGGAGCACAAACTTATACTAACTACTTAAAAGTCCAGGATAGAAAACGTTTTCTTTCATCGTTGTCAGCGATGTCCAAGATAAACTTAGAAAGTAAATATGAATTGAAAAAGTCGATTTGGTACTTGCCTGGATTTGATGCCACGACCTCGAGTAAGAGAGGTGAGGACCTTAAGCCACTGGGCTACCACGCCATTATGGACTTCAAACATTACCTAAGATAAACAGGCTGAAAAAATTATCGAAAAACAAGAAATGAACTCATTGGCATGTTTCCTGTAAGAACGCCATTCCTGTCGGGCGAGCACGGCCTCTGTCCCGCGTTTTATCATGGTTTATGCTACCGTTAACCTAACCTAACTGTGATAAAAATGTGTAAATCAAGCCTGTCACAGTAGGCCGTGCTCGCCCGGCTTTGACGTTCTCTGACGTGTCTAAACTCACGACTGCACTGTGAAAAAGGGATAGAGCTATTTGTCTTGTACCGCTCCGTCTCTCTGTCATCGTGGAACCATGATAGTTTTGACACGTCATGGTAAAGAAGCGTAAATTATCTACAAAAATCTTTCTAATTTAACTTTAATTAAAATCAATTAATTCTTCCCCGTTATCGGTATTTCCGTATACGTACAGTATCGTCTGATGTCTGTGGGCAAATTGCCAAATCATTCACACGATTTATTTTTAACTTTTTACTTCTATACAAAAATTAATCTGCGGTCTTTTTACTACAGAAACGTGGGAATAACGAGCACGTTGTTCCAAATTGGTTTCAAAGATAACATTGATCAGTGAAGAAAAGGTCCGAGTTAAAGATTGATGATTGCATATAAAGGGGGTAACGGAAGGGTATGTCGTGGTGGCTCAGTTGCTAAGACCTCACCTCTCGTGCTCGTGGGTTCAAATCCGGGCAAGTACCAATGTGACTTTTTTCAAATTTGTATGTACTTTCTAAGTTTATCTTGCTCATCACAGGCAACCGTAAAGGAAAACATCGTGAGGAAATCTGCACTTATATAGTTTATGTAAGTCTTAAAAGTCAGTCAAGCAGTCAGTGGTGTTTGGTGGTTCCTAGTGGCGGCTTAGTATTGAATAGAATTATCATAATTCTATCTAGAAATCATCCATCTTTGATACCACAGGTGGCCACATCCTCACACGAAAAAGAAAGAAAGACGGAACAAATATTTTTTAAAGAATTATTTTAGGGTCTAGAATTCTAAATACAGCTTTAAGAACCAAGAAATCAATGGACTTGTATATGACCAGTATATGACCCTAAAAAACTTAACATTGATGGTGTAACAATAAATTTTCCTGAATTCTATTCTACAGTATTACTCGTAAGCTAGTTGTATCGGCAACCGATTCAAAGACAAAGGCCTCCTCTGAAGCCTTCCATTTTGTCCTATCTTTTGCAGTTTTTCATGTCGTCTTCCTGGCGTTTTGAATCGTTTAGAGGAGTGCCCTAGTCCCATGTTACTTGGTGTCGGCACAAAACGTTTTCTTCTTCTACTCCGTCCACGCGTCTTTTATAAATCAAGAAATAAAAATCGTCAACATCACATCTTATATCAAATTAAAGAAAGAAAACCATTTCTTTGACTCAATACAGCACAAAAAAACAAAAAATATGCTCATAACATTTATCGTATTATTTGATCCCAGAAATCAGTACAATGTTCTAACTAAAACAATGGCAGTATTCATTGGTCCTTAATTCTAGGAACGGTCGAGTTCGTCGGTAGCTCCCCCGAACTCGTGCTCATGTTCAAAACACGAGTGCTGTGTTCTCTATCGGTTTTACATTACAATGCTAGCTCTGTGGAGCTTTGAACTGACGAATGGCCGATTAATACAGTTCACACTCATTTTGATTGAAGAATATTTTTTTTGTTGAAAGGAATGCTTACGTTCTTATCAATACTCGGTTTATTCCGCACACTTTTCAACGTGAAAACTTATGTGAAGTGATCGAAATGTTCAAATACCTATTTTTCATGGTGAGATTTTTATAGTATTACTATTAGGGGCAGGTTTTCGGATTAACTTTAAATTCTCAATATTCAGAAACCTAGAAATTGACACATCACACATTATGTAGCCATACCTATATATAGAGACTTCCACATCAGAAAACAAATATGATGTATCATTTCTTAGAAATTGATAAACTATAGCTTTGTTATAGTTCTTTGTAACTATAGTTATGTATTCCTAGTAGGTAAACTAAAAGAACGGACCTGATTGTACGTAACAAACATTGTAATTATTTTAATCTACTTGGGCTTTTACGACCCGGTGACCTCTTGTTTTAGATCTTCATATTTATAAAGCATTAGAATTTAGAATACTTAATTATCATCACGTTTTTATTCCTCAAAGGTGTTTGCGGAGGTGAATAGATTGGGAATCGACAAAAATGGGACCGCTTAAAATGTATCCACGGACAGCTTGTCTTTGTTTCCATGGAAGATGGGTAGGTTAGGCCTTCAGTGTGGGACGCGACTTGCGTCGATACTCTTGCTGTGCTGGCGCAGCCGCTTTGGCTGCTTAGATCTTTAAGCGGCCGAAATATAGTAACCTCATCAGAAGTTATATTTTCGAGCGTGATCCAACGACTGGCTTATACGTTGGTCGGATGATAAGCATTGCCATACAACGTGGCAATGCTGCCAGTCTTTTGGCCACAATACCAATGGACAGCGATGTGAAGGACCTTTGCGACGCCATATTTTAGATATGATATTTTTATAAGTTTTTAAACTGTCATGGTCACTAACACTAATATTAACATTATAAGAGGGATATTTACCATGCTTACTGTTGACAATGATCATGGTGCTTGCAACAGCACCGAAATATCGGAAACTCGCTACAAACAGTAAACATGGTAAATATCCCGCTTATAATGTTAATGATATTTTTAGTTTATATTTTTTTATTTAAGTGTCATCATCATCACCATTTTTGTCCATTGCTGGACATAGGCCTCCACCAGGCGTCGCCATATTGACCGATCCCGTGCGTCTCGCATCCAGCGCATTCCCGCAACCTTAACTCAGAGGCCTTAGTGCGAGTTTTTACTCACGCTCAATCGCGTTAACGTAAACATCATTTTGTATTGAAACTGGATAAGCGCTGTCTGGTGAAGGTAAGGAGAAACCACTTTTTTTGTATACATTTTGACATAAGAGATCGTTTACGTATCACGAGTGAGCGTGAGTAAAAACTCGCACTAAGGCCTCAGGTCATCCGTCTACCTAGTGGAAGGCCTTCCAACGCATCGTCTTCCGGTTTGCAGTCGCCATTCCGGAACTTTTCGGCCCATCGGCCATCTGTTTTGCGAGCAATTTGCCTTGGCCACTGTTACTTGAGTTTCGCAATTCTTCGGGCTATGTTGGCAACTTTGGTTGTCCAGCAGATATTCACATTTGTGATGCGATCACGCAAGGAAACTCCAAAGGATTCAAGTGTATACCCATATAATTATGTAGTTGTTATGTATTTTATGTACATAACTAGCTAGGGCATTCGCTGGATGGGAGGCGCACAGAACCAGTCGAGTTCAAACGATTATGTTGATGATGACTTACAATACAATGTCTTGTTTCAGGCCCGTCCAAAGGGTGAAGGCTTAACTCCGTACCAGGGCAAGAAGAGGTGCTTTGGTGAATACAAATGCCCCAAGTGCAAACGTAAGTGGATGAGCGGCAACTCCTGGGCCAACAACGGACAGGAGTGCATCAAGTGCCGCATCAATGTCTTCCCTCACAAACAAGTAAGTTGTTATATATATATTATGTAGATATAGCGGGCAGAGTTGTTGACCCAAAAATATCTGGGTGAAAAGTTCAAATCACAGAACAGAAAAAAGCACCTTTGTTCTGTGGTTCAAATTCAGCTGACTAAACTCCGATTTTGTCAATAAGTCATATGTTTTTTTTTCAAAATCTTAATTTGTCTGGAATGCCCACAATTTCTTCGTCAGATTACCTATTTATGTTATTTGGCATCAATCACAACTGATCAAATGAAAGCGAACGGTTCTGCTGTGTTAAGAATCGTTTTTGGGAATCTAGTGGTCTCCTGCCTCGGCCAAAGGGATCTGAAACTTTTCAGATATAATCTCGTTGTTTACAGCTCAGCATGTAACTTTTCGGCTTGAATATGTTTGGTTAAATACTCTGCCAGCTCCCCCTTTAATAGTACCTATTTATAACATTAGGTTTTGGTCTTGGCAAAAGTAGATCCAAAGCATTTGAAGCATAGACGTTCCAAGTTATGTCCTCATACACAACTCCAACCCGAATCATCAAATTGATAGTTATAGCTCGATATTTATTGACATTCATCATTATCATGTACCCACTGCTGAGATACATGCCTCCTCTCTGTGAGAGGGCCGTAATCCACCACGCGGGCTCAGTGCGGGTTAGTGGATATCTACCAATTATTGGTTCTAAGAAATGACGGTTTTCTCACGATGTTTTTCTTCATCGTTTTGAGAGCAGTGGTGATGAAATAATTTACTCAAAGTAAAGCGCCTGCCTGGGTTCGAACTTGCGACCTACAACTTGTAAATTAATGGTTAATTACCACTTGTTCACCACTGCTCTATTGACATTAATCGAAGGTTTTCACTTAACGCGGTGGCTGAGTCGATTGGAAGTATTTAAAAAGACTTGGACTTAAACGGAATTGAGAAAATGGATTTTAAAACGTGTTCATATAAAAGTTTGACAGATTTTGAGAGACAAGTTTTACAAGAAGAATTTAGAATAATGAAGATTGCCACTTTGACCACTGTTTAGAAATTGTTGCTTATCACTGTCAATGGAAAATTTTCAGAGGCCGTTGGAGAAGCCAGACGGGCTGGATGTGAGTGACCAGTCCAAGATACATCCGCAGCACCTGTGCCAAAAATGTCGGTCCCTCGGGTTCTACTGCCGCAGGGAATACTGAATGACAGACTGCATTGTTTCTCGAAAAAGCGGTAGCTGCGTGGTAAGGCGTTGTTTCTGCAGCAAGTTTCGTTTAGTAATCATAGACGGCGCTGTTTTAAATTTGCTGAAACTAAGATCGATGAACTATTGCGCAACTTTGAAGAATTCGTTGCTGAAGAAAAGAAGCACAAAGTTTTCACTGCTCTCTCTATCTCTCTAAAATGTGTGTACAATACATACATAAACTCGGTTATTTTAAAGTTATAGCTACTTATTTTAGATGTAAGATCTTTATTACTATTGAAGATAATGAAATGTATATTTCGAAGGTTTTATTCAAAATGATTTTTTTATTACGTTACTTATTATAATTACTTAGTTATAAGGGTGGTTACAGATTTAATCATTTAGATATGGTTTGAGTGCACCAATTTATACACACCTTTTTTTAATAAAGATATTTCCACTGGTGGTAAGATAGCTACTAGCCATAGAGGCTTTTTAACTATGAGTTTTTATTCTCAAAACTTGATAATAATGAATTCTAAATTCAAATATACATGTACCACTGACCTCTTTCATACAAGTACGCTGGACTAAACATACTATATGAAATTACAGTTGATTTTTGTGCTGATTCAAAGCGTCCCGCTCGAGGTTCTCAGGAACTAAAATTGACACATTTAGAGATAGGTTAGTACCGATATTTCTCAAAATTAGGTAATACTAATATATTCGTCCGGAAATATTATAATATTGTAACTAATATATCAGTATTAGTGATATTTTTAAATTACACTAATATCAAAATAGTAGACTTGGCAAGGCGTATCACTCATCTACTGTATTGACTTCTTGTAGTATGTTGGAACTAAATATATCACATTGGTATTGGTGATGAATGTTATATGAATGCCTAATAATCAGTAATAATATGTTCAAAAGCAATGTGTAATACTAAATTCTGGAATCATCATCATGATCATCCGCAGCCCGAGTTCACCCTCTACTGAGCACAGGCTTCTCTCTTGTACCAATAACCACGTTCCTGAGCCTGGAATTAATTCTGGAATAATATCGTGATAATTATAATTTTATTAACAAATGTTATGGAGTCAAACAAATTATTATCTGCATCGTCTTCACCTCGCTAGAATGCGATGTCACTCTTATTTGCACCTTAACACTACAGAGACAGGGTCTCAGCGATGAGAGCGATAAATACGTCCGTTGTAAATGATTATCCATCTCATTTATTATTATTATTGTATAAATGATGTTCCCTTCACGAATCCGATGGGCGCCAACCGAGTGAATCCGAATGATTGTAAGTATTAACTAACTAGTGTACTTGAGCGAGGAGATACATACTCAAATATACTAGTTTTAAGGATAAGTTGATAGTCTATCCCCTTATTTAAATCTCACTGATCTGTCAGTAATGCAGCATGCTATCCACTAGTTTATAGCTTGCAATCTGACTGAAAATATTTTTCTGTTAACCTTTACAGCAATTATTCTATTACTTAAAAATGAATCATAATAAAAATAACTGGGATTTTTTTCTCTTACGTATTAAATTATTCTCATGATCGTTAAAGCCCATAAGTGTATTTTTTTACCGAAGGCTGTGTCCCATCTCTAATATTAGTTCCATGGACTCTCACGTTAAGTCACGTTGCTATCAGCGCCAAAATGGCGCAAAATCAAATGTCTTCATTTTGTCATCGATAATATGAAGTCTAGCGTACTTGTATGATAGAGGTCAGTGTGTACAGATATTCTTCCTCTTATGCTCGTCCTTGTCTTATTTGTTACTAAAACTATTAAATAGCTAACTATATCACTGTGTTGAGGCACAGATAATATTATGTTTAGGTTATCTCTCCCCACGGGATTCAATAGTGCACTTGATTCATAAAATGATATCTGTATCCACATTAGCGTAGATAATTATACTCCAAATGGCATTACAGTGACTTACAGATTTATATATGTATATTTAGATATTAAAATGTGCCTTATTATAGTTATATTACCTATAATACGCCATTAAGAGTATGCCATGATTTATTAAATGTCCCAAATGTTTGTCTTGTTAACAATGTTGTTGCAATGTATATTATGGTCATAGGTCTTTAACTAACACTAGATGTTATTGATATAATGTTCAGATGAATATGAGAAAATATATAATATATATAAGCATTTTAATAATTACAATATACGTGCCTATTCCCAAATTGAGATTTAATATTAGATAAGTATTTTGTAAGAAAAACGAAAGAAATTGAAATAATGAAGTATAATCATAAAAAGGATTAGAGTAACTAGCTCATTTATTTATACTTACAGATCGATTTTGTATGACTTCCAAAAAGATTTCCAGGTATCAATCAAAGATATAATATGAAAAATCAACTCTAAAAAAGTCAGTAATTCAGAACATTTATTATTGCATTACTCGAAAAAATATTGGGAAAACGCTTTTGCTTTCGTTTTTATGAAACCATATTATTAATACGTTTTGTTATAATTATAATAATTATTTGACTCGCTGCACTTTTTGGGTCAGAGAGTAATTGCAATTGATAAGTATATAAATGCCTGGAAAAAATATAATTCGTGATAAAAAAAATCAAGGAATATGACAAAAAAAATGCATTGTATTTCAAAGTTAAGTATATAATATATATAAGTTTTATAATTATCTCTGTTTATTAAAATGAATATATCGCGTAAATTCTATTCTAATACATTTTTTAAACAATGTTTATGATTAGTATCTATGCTACCGGATTATTGCAGACACTAGTTGGTAATAAATCTTGCGAGATTATAAATTTATTTTCGATGTGTTGTTAACAGTAGTGTTCTGTAAAAATCTCAGGCTGAAAACTAAAGTGAATTGGACAAAAAGTGAGCTAACAAACTATCCTATATATATCAAACTATTCAATCCAGTATAGGAACCAGAATACATCGAAAACATCAATGTGCTGATCAATGGATTTATTAATTCCATCCAAATTCTATAGTTTAAAATATACCCGTGTCTTGTTGAATAAAAAGAGTTTACTATCTCACGCGATTTATTATAAAATTACGGTATTTGCTATAATCCGGTGGCATCTACATTCTACATCTTACTAAACGTAACATACCAATGTGCTTATGGCAAAATGCCAAATTAATTATAATTATAAGAAACCATACTAAAAACGTAATCCCAAAGAACAAAGTGAATTCTAAATGTGCCAAAAACATTAGATGTTAAGTGTTGAATACTTTAAAATTAGAACGTGCCATAGTTTTTAGCTTAATGTTGTAACTTAGTGCTTCCAAAAGTTATATAATAGTTTTGGTTTAACATGGTTATAGCGGTCATTACACTTTTCTATGACGTCCGCTTCTGGACATAGGCCTCCCCCAAGTGTCGCCTCATCGATAGGTTCAAGCAGGCCATTGGTACATCCAAATATAATACTTCATATAGAAAAAGTTGAGGGTCACGATTTATATCGATTCAGCATCTGTAGCCAAGTTGACAATCTACAATCGATAACGCTAGAAGTAAACGAATCAAAGTATGGGAATGACACTACTGAACGTTAAGTCACCTGGTCAGACCATACAAATAGAAGGCGTTAACGATTGTAGAAAGAGAAACGATACAAAACGTTTGTAACTTGGCTAGGGGGGCGGTTATGTCTTTACAATTTAGGTTGACCGCTATCGCCATTTTAAAACGTAACATATATAAGTTTTTTTTTAAGTAGCTTTCGCCGCTACTTTCTCATTTACAGGCTGAATTTTCAGACTAAGTGATTGATTAAAGCCAGATAAAATAAAATATTGCTCTGAAGCTCGCATATTAAGTGCTATACTATAAATTAGAATTAAGTAAATGACATTCAACTACACTTGATGTACAGTCGCGGAATCAGATTTAGCATTGTACGTTTTTGAAACGAAATTGTTTTAATTATTTTTCTGACTTCGTACGTTCGTATTTTAAAAATTAATTGCTTGATCTAATACATCAAAACAACTCTGTCAACTAGCTGAGGCATGAGGCACGGGGTACTGCGCTCTGATTGGTCCTTTATCAAGGTCATATTTCTCATTAAGGATGGGACAGGTTCAAATAAAACCAGGCAGGTATCGATATTTTTTGATAAATAATATTTGTACTTATTTTTTTTAATAATATTACCTTTTTATTATTAATTATACGGCGTTTTAAACATTTTAGTAATAAAATAAAATGTTAAAACTAAATAAAAAAAACAAAATTCTAAAGGAAACATACTTTTTTCGGTTGTTGGTTCTTAAATGTAGTAATATTAAATATTAGTAAAAAACGTAATCAAAAAATCGTTTTACACTTAACAAACTATTCAATTTTATGTCTTCATTTGTAAGGTTTCAATTTCTATCGATAACAGATTTGGTCATAGGATATGGTGCATCACTAGTTGTGTTTACGACATTATAGAGGAGAAGAGATAGCGAAACAAATACTATAAAAAGAAAGAGACGCACACATGCAGTGGGCGTTTTCACCCACAAACGTGACCAGTATAATATGAACTCCGATAAATAATATCAGAAAATAAATCTAATTATGTTTATATGTAACTATTAACTTATCAATTAAATGTTATGCCATTTTGCCGGAAACTCGAAGTCTGGCTGTTGTTACCATACCAACGTATTGTACAAGAGGCCATTATAATATTTATTACATCATTTATTTATTGACTGACGCGGAAGTGCTCACGGCTCTCAGAAGTGGTCGCATCTAATTTGAAATTGTCGAGTGGCGACCTGCATTACCTGTATATGATCTTTTTAGTCATATGTATTGACAGACATCGCTCGCCTGTTATGAGGCGTCTAGGGGCTGTGTGGTCGCTGCATTCGAGTCTTTCAAACATGGTGAAGAGAGCTGTCAGTCCCTAGTTTCAGTATAAATATCACAGTTAAAACGAAAGTGAAGTGTGCTGTCAATCCTTATGATGGTTCAATCGGTCTATTCTGTAAAAATGTTACCGGAAAAACTTAGGTGAAGTGAGTGTGAAGTGTCTTTCCACTTTCATTCAGCCAATGTACGATAATGAATGACATTATGCATTGACATTCCGTTGTTTGTCATTTACGTATTCTTGTCTGCATTAATCAATGTACTTATTAACCAAATATATTATGATAAGAGTAACGTCGCTGAATCAAAGGTGCTTATAAATAAGTAAATCATAAATTTATCTGTGTGTTTCTACTTTATATTTTCAGTTGTAATGTCAATTGAAGGCATGAAATGTGACTGTTTCAGAAGACGTGTAATTTTCAAACCTGTATTAGGCTCTAAACAGACGAGCTCAACTTCACGCCAGTCGTTTGGTTACAGTTGACATAACTGCATGGAAAATGGGGTGTTCGCTTGCAGTTGGCATGCAGTTCTAATGACAGATTAAAGCGTATATATTCCTCAATGGTAACGCAGTACTGGCCGTGCGCCCGCTTGTAGCTAGAATATCAATATTGAACCTGCTTTTGGACAGTTTTGTTTGCAAAATACTCTTTGATTTATTTCAGTTAAGAAGAAATTCTATCCATCAATTTTTCTGTGTAAAATATTTTAAACATCCAAATCGTTTTGGAGGAGTATCCACCAGTAGCAAAACAATATCTTGTTGTTAATTATTTTTTAAAGCAAAACTATTAGTTAAACGAAAAAACCATGTTTCACAAATAATGTACATGAATCAACAATATTTTTTTTTTTTTTATAACTAGACGTTACTAAGGAATATGCTTTAGAAAGTAATCGTTTTACGGCACTAAAGCGGTGGAAGGCTCTTAACAGCAGTCTTTTGCCAGTTTTGTTCTAAGTAGTTATGTCAACTGCATAAAAACTGCAATTTAACAGCTGACATTCAGCTCAATGCAGTCTGATTAGGGCCTTAGCACAGTAAAAAAAAAACTATCGTAATATAACATTTTAAAAAACCGTCTGTTTTACCTTCTAACTTTTTATATTAGAACTGCCGTTCCCTCAGAGGAGTAGGTATTAAGAATGGCAATCATTATTATGTACTTACTTGCCCATTTATCATTTTTTATATGGAAAGAATGTATGAAAAAGTACAACTGTAATAAGATTACATCGATCAAAATAAAATGTATTTGCATTACAATTATGTTTATATATATATATACATTAAGTTTCGTTACTTAAAAGTTTGATATTAGTTATTTTGACATTATTTTAAACACTTTTGTCTACTTCGATGTTTATTCATTAAAAATTACCAAAAGAGTAGGTTAGTGGTAAAAAATATATTTTAATGTTTTACTTTAGTAAAATAAATTGTGAAATTATTTTTGGCTTAAATTTTATTAAGTATGCCTAAAGTTGTAGGTTTTCACAATATTTTCGTTATTAAAGAAGTATTATTTTTAAAATTAAATGTATTACTTAAACATATTATTGATGAACATATTATTGTAATCTGTTACTTAAATAGATTTATTGTATGCCAACATCTTTTCAATTTTTTTAAATAAACTTTATAAAAAAATGTCTGTCTTTTCCCTTGTTGTCGCACCTACACATAAACAAGTTATCATATTATTATTTTTTTAAAGAAGCTTTTATGTACGCAAAACTTGCATTGTCTCGAGAAACATGTGTGTGCATAATTTTATCTCAATCCAACGCTAGAAAAGTTTGTCCAATGTAAATTGTATGTACTGCTGAATCCTAATTGCGTATCAGTTTTAACAGCACAAAGCAGTGTGCTTCTGCTTTGATTTCGTTTGAACACAACAATATTTATTGCGTGTTTTACGGTGCCGAGTAGACGCATTTTTTGTATATAAGAAGCAATGATTGCAAGAGTACGTACAATCGGCCAAAGCTATATCTGATATCTATATAGAGTACATATAATATCTTAGGAAGGAATAATAAAGAAAATCATTATAAGACATTAAAAAAGCTTTTTAATTACAAAAATTAGGTTACCTTAAAAATAATCACTTTTAACACGAATTCATTGCACAATCCCTTGAACCGAAAAATAAATGTTTAATGGAGAAAACCTGGCAACACACGGATTCTGTGAGGCCTGTCAAAGCTGTTGTACTCGGGCCGTTTGTAGTCGTCGTCACCATCTTCATAATCATCAGCATCTCTCTTCACAAAGTGATGACCTTTATGAGCATGATGACCTTGTCCGGCTGCTGGCTTGTTCTGAACACGATCTTTGCTTTCCTTGGCCTCGATAAGACACACGAAACAGACTACTAGAGCCAGAACTGTCAGTTGCCCAATAGCTGCCATCTTGCTTTTTGACGTTCTGAATTCAAATTGGATATGACAGCTGCGTATATTTTGCAACCGTCTTATATTCGCGCGCCTTGTGTTTTTGTTAAATTAACGTATGAATGGTAATACAACATAATACTATAGTTATTTGTCCATTAGCAAGTCTTGTGTGGAACTTTTTGGAAGGATTATTATTTAGCGGTACAATTCTAATAAAATCATCTTGTTTATATATTTTGTTTTCATTAATATTGTTAGATTTATTGTTAGGTACATGTATTTCAGTAAAGATTACAATTTTGATGTAGGTAAAGTCTGGGGCATTATTTGTGTGCAACATTAGGCAACAATTCCCAGGCAATTTAAACTTCACTAACGCTGAAATTATCCTAGTACTATACCCAATTCGCTAAAGGAAATAAAATGTAAACAAACCAATGGCAATCAGTTATATGCCGCCTAATATTAAAAAAAACAACCTTACCTTACCTATTCGCAAAAATGTTACTTTTGTAGCACTCTTTCATTTGTTGTCATATTAGTTCCAGACTCCAGTGTACTATTATTTATTCTGTGACTCCAGGCTTTTGAGAGGTTTTTGTTTTTAATAATACCTTTTTATTGTTTAAACATTAAAAATATTGATATTGTTGTAAAATACAGTTAAGAAGATAATAGTTCAAATGTTCGACATATTTTGTGTAATTGTGTATTGTGTTGTTCTATGAAATAAACATCTTCTCATGATATTTTATATTTTAGTGACAACAAAGGAGACACCGTAAAATCCTTTTTTATGGTTGGTTTACCTTTTATTTTTTCTCTCCATCGAATAGTGTAGAACAGTGGCATTTTTATGTTGAGCTTATGGTGAGAAACAATGAATTTCACCGACTGTTCGTAGAAGTAGGTAAATTACACCAATCTATTGTTACACTTACCAACCAGTTTGTTCGGTTGTTATTTTCGATGCCAAAAACTTATGGCCGTTTCTGAACTGAATATTTGAGTATAGTTAATAACGAATGTGTTAAACATCACTGCCAAAGCTAGGTACAAATATATATTGACAAATACTTACCTACTAAAATTAAAAAATCTAGAGTTAATTTACGTAAGCAATTTATGTATTCTTTATTGTACACCAGAAAATACAGTAACAAAAGAAACTAAAAATATACAACGGGCGGCCATATCGCATGCCGCGATCTCTTCCAGGCAACCTGGAATGGATAGTGATTGCCTGGACATGACATGGGGTTGACAACTTGTCAGTGGTGTAACAATACCAACAATCAATATAATATCTATATAGATACAATAATCTATACCAATATTATAAAGAGGAAAGATTTTTTTGTTTGTTTGATTGTTTGTTTGTTTGTACCGAATAGGCTCCAAAACTACTAGACCAATTCCAAAAATTCTTTCACCGTTGGGAAGCTACTCTATTTCCGGGTGACAAAGGCTACTTTTTATCCCTGTATTCCCACGGGAACGGGAACTACGCGGGTGAAACCGCGAGGCGTCCTCTAGTACCTAATAAAAAGACAAATAGATATATATGCCATATAATAGATACATAAATACATACATATTTAATATATAAGACGTGAAATTAAATGATGTATGACAATCATAGACAAAGTCTGTCAAAAAACTAAGAGTACAGCACTAAGGCAACGACTGAGCACGTTTAATTGGGTCAGGCAATGCATTCCACAGACGAGCAGCCTGGACTGTAAAAGATTTATCCATGAAAGTTGTGGAATGCATTGGCATTTTAAGTCGCAAGTTAACTGATGACCTCAGGGATTTTGTGTGGGAATCGCAGATAAACTGTAAACGATCCTTGAGATAAAGAGGGGTGGAAGGAGTAAAGAGCACATTAAACAAAAGAGAAAGAATATGAGTATTCCGGCGAAGGCGAATTGGCAACCACTTGAGCTTTACACGGAATTCGGAAACATGCTCATATTTGCGTAAACCGAATATGAACCTTATACAAAATTTTTGTAGCCGCTCAAGTTTATCGAGTTGTTGTTGAAAATATATATTGACAAATACTTACCTACTAAAATTCAGAAATCTAGAGTTAATTTACGTAAGCAATGTTCTAATTCTAAAATGTGAATTAACGATATCAGCAGGAAATTAATTGTGCTTAATGTTCCGTAAAGTAGAGGCACCTGTTTTTACCAACTGCGTCAAAAAGAGTGTTATTATCAAATGAAACTAGCTAACAATAAATATCATAATTGTGTATTATTTGACATACAACCAAAAATTAAATATCGATGTCATCTTTATCCTCTGCCTGGCCTTGTTGTACCTTGTTACTGCGTATGTATCTTACCATATCGGCACCACAGATTTTCTTCTCCTGTCACGTTATCACCGACACTCTAGTCTCTTGTTTAACCTTGAACGGGTCAACACAAACTCCGAGAAACAATTTACTCTCAACAACTCTGCCTGTTTTGGGGATCGAACGCTACACTTAAGGGGCTGAAGTCCAACAGTTGACAATCGACATCTGAGGTTCTAAGCCACGCCCACTGTCATCGATAGCTCAGGGGAAAACTTTAAATTGGAGCGAAAAGTATTTAAAAATTAAATACACAAGGCCGACCACAAAGGCCCACATCATAAACGGACTCTTCCGACGGTTTTTACAAAAATATTACCGCGCAAGTTCTTATTTCAAACTGGCGGCAAGCATCTGACATCAGATCGTTCACTACTATTTTGCCTATGAATGCAACCTTATTGCTACGAAAATAAAGATCACTAAAATAGGTAATCTGGCTAGTGTCATACGAGTCTTTGCCGTCCAAAATGAACAAATATTATAATTATGTCTGCTTCTATGCGACTGCCAAAGAACACAGTAGGTGATATTTTTTTTTAAATGTTTTAAAGCCAGATAATTTTATTTATATTATTTTAATGAGCTCTACTATACTGAAATGGACTGTGTAATGTTAACTGTGTAATGGAAACTTTAAATTTGAATTGAGATTTGGTGCTTTCATTAATCAATTTAATCATTATTTACAATAGGAAAGTCCCATCAAATTATAAAACACCTTAAATTTTCAAATATCCAGAACTCACTAGATTCGGAATTGTCTTTTTTAGGTATATTTAAAATATTCAATATAATTTAGATAAATATAATAATAAGCCTGATATTTTTTGTTGACAGATTGAATTGACGAGAAATAAATCGAATATATTTTCACCTCCCTACATCCTCCTAGCAACGCCATAAAACGGTCACTGTCTGCACAATTGCGGCAATTGCACTGGGTGGAAAGAGAAGCACGGTGGAATTTGTATTTTTTTTTAGGGTTCCGTACCCAAAGGATAAAAACCCTATTACTAAGACTTCCTCACGATGTTTTCCTTCACCGTTGCCTGTGATGTCCAAGATAAACTTAGAAAGTACATATGAAATTGAAAAAGTCACATTGGTACTTGCCCGGATTTGAACCCACAACCTCAAGCACGACAGGCAACCTGAACTTATAGTTAATGTAAGTCTGAAATAGCCAAGTCAGAGGCCTGTGGGGTTTCCCAGAGGCGGCTTAATTAACTCTGACACCAGAGGTGGCAACACCTCACACGAAAAAGAGAAGAAGAAGACTAAGACTTCGCGATCCGTCTGTCTGTCTGTCACCAGGCTGTATCTCATGAACCTTGATAGCTGTCTAGCTAGTCGAAATTTTCACAGATGATGTATTTCTGTTGCAGCTATAACAACAAATACTAAAAACAGAATAAAATAAATATTTATGTGGGGCTCCCATACAACAAACGTGATTTTTTTGCCGTTTTTTGCGATAATGGTACGGAACCCTTCGTGCGCGAGTCTGACTCGCACTTGGCCGGTTTTTTTTTAATAAAATATAATAACATGAATTACTTAAAAATAATGAATGAAACTTCAAAATATATGACAGCAAAGTTTTGCGTCCTGTTAGGATACGTTATTGTTGTTAATTGTACAAATGTGCGCTGGTCAGTATTACCGGATTTTTTTTTGAAGATCACGGTAAAAGGTTACTTTGCCATTCAATTGTATCTAGGTTTTTGTGCGTAAACATGTTTCGGACACAACGAAGTTTTCGGCAATATGATCAAGATTAACATATCTTTTTTCCGCTGCCACATGTTCAATAGATTTGGCAATAAAATGTTTAAAAGAATGCTTATTTTGGGAATTCAGCCCCAGATATTAGGGTAGGAACCTAGTACCCTACGCGTAGCACTGACCTTGCGATAAGTAGACGAACGATGCAATACTAAACTAAACTACCGTAACTAACGTAAACTGATAAAAGTGAGCAGGAAGAACCTATTGGTAAATTTATATTTATCCTTATAATTTAATATGTCTATAATTTAATAAATATACCTTATTTAATGTTATTTAATCTCTTAGTCAACCAGTGCGACTGTGCGTCAACACAGTTCGAACACGATATTTAATTGGAATAAATAACAAATACCCATACATCTTCAGCAAGGCCAAGATTGGAATCGCAAATATTGACATGAAGTTTAGTGAGTATATTTATTTAATGTTCTTTATGAGTTCACAAATACTTATACGTATCCAGATTACTAGCCAGTTCTGCTAAATATCTGGTAATTCCAAATTCAAAGATCTTCGAATTGTAAATGTTTTTTCACGATTTATGTTGTTAGTCTACTTGTTGGTCTACTTATTGATCTACTTGTTGGTCTTCTTGTTGGTTTTCTTGTTGGTCTTCTTGTTGGTTTTCTTGTTGGTTTACTTGTTGCTCTTCTTGTTGCTCTACTTGTTAGTCTACATTTTTCGTCTAGCTACTTATTGATCTTCTTGTTGGTGTACTTGTTGATCTACTTGTTGGTCTTCTTGTTGGCCTACTTGTTGGTCTATTTGTTGATCTTACTGTTGGTCTTCTTGTTGGCTTACTTGTTGCTCTACTTGTTAGTCTACATGTTTCGTCTACTTATTGGTCTTCTTATTGGTGTACTTGTTGGTCTTGTTGTTGGTCTACTTTTTGGTCTATTTGTTGATCTTCTTTTTAGTCTACTTGTTGGTCTATTTGTTGGTCTACTAGTTGGTCTTCTTGTTGGTCTAATGGTCACAAGCGCTACCATTGAGCATGAGGTCCTAGGTCAAATTCCAGGGTTGGTCAAAGTATTATTTAGTTTTTCCAATAGAGGCCCGGTGTCTGGAATTGCACCCGTTTGATGGCAATAGGGTCGCCTCCTATTACATGGCAAAATGTGGGTGTACTATATATACCTCTGCCTTAATTTTCCGGCAATACAGGCGTGATCTTATGTAATGTGTTATATTGGTAAGTACAATATAGTCAGTGAATAGCTTATCAGTATCATCTTAAGGCTGAATGCATCACGACTCACGCGCGAACATAACTGAATCTCGGGATGGTTCGAAATTTTGTATGGCGATAGTTTGAGAACCTGGGAAGGAAATAGGATAGTTTTTATCCCGGCAATCATCCGTTAAGGGGCTGGAAGTTTGTATGGCGAACTAATAATTTCTCAGGTAAGGCAGCCCACTCATCTACAATATTATTGTGCGATATAAAAAATACTATTCCAATTACTAATGCTACGCAGACGAACTTGCGGACAACAGCTAGTGCTTCAATAAAAGCGCTCTATTGAATAATAATATTCTCACATTCAATACTTTATACTTAGCCAATTTGGAATTGTCAGAAGGACCTATGTGGTAAGAAATTAAATTACTTATACTGACTTTGCATTTACAATTTGTACCTACTTACAACGGCACAGTGTTGATTTGTTGGCTTCGTTTTCCTCAATAACATTGTTGTTTGTATATAATATTGTATCTTTTTCTGTTTGTCTTTCCACATGCCACGTGCTGTTTCTGCTCCACCTAAGGTCAGCTGAGAGAAAATGCCTAAGATGTTAGATCCGTCTTTGTACAGTATTTTTACTTGTGCCTATAGTTTAAACATATGTACTCTGACGGACCAGAGAGGTTAAGTTCTGTCCTTTTTGTCGGTGCTCCATCCTGTTTCATCTATCTACGTTTTAAGTTAAATGGTGTACGTTTTGCTACTAGGCCATATTGAGAATAGGACGATTTGCGAATAGCAAATTAATAATTAATATGGACTTTAAAAAAAAGCGGTAAATTCATAAGAACAATTTTTATCTTCACAGTAACTCCTTTTCTCTTTCTCCTGGCCGTGGCGTCAGCAGTTCCTTTTCAAGGGTTGAGCTTAGCCGACCTGGCCTCCTGCCCCATGTGCCAGGGGAACCTGGCCCCCGTCTGCGCATCAGATGGCCAGACCTACTGGAACGAGGACTGCGCCCTGTGCTTCAACCCTCAACTCTCCATCACTCGCAAAGGATTTTGCCCGAGACTTGACTTGGAGTTAGAAGGATGAATAAAATGGTTTTGAATAATGTTTATTATTTTTGGTGAACCCTTGAAAATATGCTTATCCTATTCTGTTAATCCTACTACATTATTAACCTTTTAAGTTTGGATGGATTTTTGTTACTCAATCCGTCAGAACTGCTGAAAAGATCTGGTTGAAATTGTCCACATAGATAGGTTATAGCCTGGAATAGCACATAGTGTACTTTCATCATATAATACAACATTGACCAGCTTGGGATAATAAAACAGTGTCCACGAGAGCGAAGCCACGGGTGGAAGCTAGTATACAAATGTGTCAGTCTGTATGTTTGGATGTTGATTATAGTCAATCACGCCTCAACAGATCCAATGATATTTGGAACACGGGAACGCCATAAATATGCTGGATAAGAACATACGATTTTAAGTGGTGTTGGGATAAATTTGAGAGGTGAATAAATGGTGAATCTGCTGCCATAAGCTGGTTCTCTATATTTTTTCTTCTGTAAGGCTATAGTGAGTTAACTCGTGCTGTGGTATAATATCATCATCATTAGCCTTTTAACGTTCCCACTGCTGGGACACAGGCCGCTTCTCTAGGAGAGGGAATGAACCTTAACCCAACACGCGGGCCGGGGTGTTGGTAGATGTCACATGTCTTTGAATTAATGGTTCTAGGACATGCCGCTTTCCTCACAATGTTTTCCTTCACCGTTTTTAAAGCAGTAGTGAAGAAATAATTTATACAAAGCAAAGCGGCTACTTGGGTTCGAAGTTCGAACCCACGTCCTGCGACACGTAAGTCGGGGCCGTTAGCGTTAATCCAAAAACCCTGGCTCCGTACACACAGGCACCATCACGTTTCTAGTGCGAAAGAGAGGCGCAGCTATATTATTTTTTTCACAACGCCCCTGCCTATTTTTTGAATTTTCACGCCTATACTGCTGAACCTAAATTTGTTATTTTATAGAGATTGGATCTTGGAGATGGTCTTAAGATACTTTGGAGTTAGGGACTACGTTTACTTAAGATAATTTCCGTGCTAACGAAGCCGCTGGTGGACGCTAGCATTAAGTATTAAAACATAATGCCTGCAGTGTTTAATTAAGTCAGTAAATATCAGTAAATACGCAGTCAGACTGGAGGAAAATGGCATTACAATTAATATGCGAGACAAATACATTACATACATTGTTATCTCATTTAAGTACACTATATTATATCACTGTCTACAAAAATTAACTAGTGTAATTTCATGGTTTTTTCTGTGAAAATAATTATTTTAGGAAGGACCACCCATACACACTAAACTTTTTGGGAATACTTTTATTGTGCATACAGCTAAGAAGTGGAAAAGAAATTCGCTGCCGCGATCTGTTTCCTGATTCGAGTACCTGCAACCTGGGGGTCTTTTCGTGTGTTTAAGATATCCAAGTGAGACACAATGCCTTCTCTATAGTTTTGGTAATTACAGGCACATGATCGGTTAAGGCTCCCCTAGTCGACGGCACGAACTATATTGTATCTCATCCGACAACACGTGCGAAAGAGATAGATGCTGTGATGAGCAGTAAGAAGGTAGTTCGCGCACTTTTGCAAATTTTTATCGAAATGTATGATGAATTAGGACGAAAACGAGCTCGCGAAATTTTATAAAGAGACCTTTGGGAGTCTAGATATCATGTAAAACCGGCTAAGTGCGAGTCGGACTCGCGCACGTAGGGTTCCGTACCATTATCTCAAAAAACGGTACAAAAATCACGTTTGTTGTATGGGATCCCTACTTAAATATTAATTTTATTCTGTTTTTGTATTTGTTATTATAGCGGCAACAGAAATACATCATCTGTGAAATTTTCAACTGTCTAGCTATCACGGTTCATGAGATACATGTCTGCAAACAAAAAAATAAAATATTTGAAAGTTATGAGCGTCGAAAGTTCCATATTTCAACACTAATTTGCAGCATCTTTGGGCGGCAACATCTCCTTGCAAGTTCATCCGTGGCAGCATTGCCTGAAGACCCACTATGTCCCTTGATCCACTGTAGGGTGATTCGATTGGATGTCGATATACTCTCCAGGGCAAACTGGCATTCAAGGATTAGTTTGCTGTTGGTTTGTTTGTTTTCTAGGGCTTTGATCACAGCCAGACTATCAGATAGGAATCTAATTCCATAGTTATGGATACATAAACGGCAGCAGCGGCCTGTGTTAGGGGGACACATTCACATTGAAAGATTGAACTGAGTGTGCCTAGCGGTAAGTGAATGTTAATGTTGTGGCCAAAGGAATATACGCCAGCTCCTGAACCGTTGTCTGTTTTTCAGCCATCTGTATAGATGCGAACTTCATTGGCTTCAGACTAATCCCTTTCTTTATTTTTTCAATATATAATCCCTTGATTCAATATATAATATGCAGCCGAAAGCAGTTTAAAGCAGCAATACAATCTGTATAATAACCAAGTTGTTTAATACTTGATCAAAAGCGAGCATGGGATCAAACACATCAAAGCACTTGGCTTTAATTTAGTCTTCTCCATTGAAATCCAAGATGGCGGCCGCACAGTTATTTATTGGTCATTGGCTCTCATTTCCTTGGGTTCCACAGACACACAGACAAACAGAAATATTTGTCTTAATTGATATGGAACGAACTGTAACCAATCACATCTTAATGTATTCGTAACGTATCATTCATTGTATCTAGTACACCCTAACGTATTACTTTCGATGTGAAAGTAAAATGCACTTACACAATTAAAAAGTAATAAAATATCATTTAGCATAAGTGAGTGATTCAAATGAAATAATAGTACAAATGATAGTTATGTAGCAACCAGAAAGTGGCAGAAAACGATTAAAACATTATCAGCGTCGTTTTTTTTATTCTGTGATTTATTTCGCGGGTTTTTTTTAAACATTGTTCGATTGTTCTTATTTGAAAATGGCGGACAAAAAGAGCGGAGGCAAGGAAATTTGTAAAATATCGGAGTTAATGGAGACTTTTGGCAAATATCAAATTATTCAGTATTTTCTGATATGTTTGCCTGCTATATTTGTAACTATGATTAATATTAACTACATTTTTGTGGCCGGCGATATTAACTACAGGTGAGTGGAAGTTTTTTTTTTATTTTACTAGTCAAGACTGTCCCACGGCTGGGCAAAGACGTCCCCGAAGTATTCGAGGAATAATTTTCCCATGCCGCCTCGTACCAGCCCTCATGGAACGAGTGAAAGTTAGAAAACAATGACAATTTGGAAGGTCCCAGGATTGGGTATACTGGGATGGCGTAGGCTCCTTGACTATGTTATTAGTTATCTTGGAATATAAATGCGGTTATGTGACATTTCTTTTAAATTGTATTAAATTAATTATACATGCGTAACAACAACATAAAATATACATTTGCATAACTATTTACTCTATTTTTAACCCCCGAAGGAAAAAGAGGGGTGTTATAAGTTTGACGTGTGTACCTGTGTTTTTGTGTATCTACTATGACATCATAGCTCCTAAAGGGTGACTCTAATAGATAAATTATGTAGCATGAAATAAAAATGCGTCGGGCTCCTTTTTTGAATTTTACTTGCTCCATACTTATTTAGTAATTTTCTTGGCAGTCAGTCGACCTTCTAGCAATATTAATTTATTTCCACAAAACTGCATGCCAAACCATCAAAATCGTCTGTACCCTATTATCTTTCATACAATTCATCCATTGTTTCTTTAATCATCTGTTTATATTAATCATAATGCCCATATTCCAATTTATTCGAGGTTTAATATTCATTTATTCGTTTTTCCTCGCACTGGAACGCTTTCAGCAATTATACCAACGGAGCCCAAACTTATATATAGGGCTACTGGTCAAGTCAACCTAGATCCTTTAAGAGGTGGTATTTTAATTTCGTCGTCTTTAAACTATATAATGTATCTAGTAGTAGACACGCTTCGATCAAGAATCTATCAAACACGTTATTATGACACGAGATCTTGCGAAAATACGCCGATTCAAACAGTAAAACGCTAACATTACTTTTGAATGGCTGAACCGATTTTCAACAAACATAGAAACTTAACTTACACTTCCGATAATGTCACAAAATAAAACAACCCAAATAGGTACAAAAAGACATTTATTAATATTGTTACAGAAAATCTACGATTACAATTCATGTTCCACGTGTTCGCGTCTGTTTCGAACCCATACTCTCATTCTGTGTCTTAATCCACATCTGTTGATGTTTTGAGACAGAGAATAATCGATGCCGCAAATTAAATAATAAGGGGTTTAACAACTGGTGTAGTAAAAAGTGGATTCTTGCCGCCGCTTGAGCGCGTGTCACCGTTCCTGCCGCCTCAGCCTTACTAAAGCGACTCCTGGCACGCTTTCACCATTCTGGCGGATGGCGCGGATTCGGTTATAAACTCTCGCGTCCATATCCACCATAATATCCAGCGGAGGAAAGTGCCAGGAGAGTTCTCGTCTCAAAGGATACCGCCGGTAACCTCGTGCGATACGAATGCCCATTTTCCGCTGCAGACTATTAATTTTAGTCTTGCAGCGTCGGACACCTGATATTCTGCTTGACTAAAGAGGAGCCCCATAAAGGACCATGTCGTATGCGAGATCCCACAAGAGAGGACCTAAAACCGACCCCTGTGGAACCCCAGACATAATCTCCCTCCGATGTTCACATAGCGAAAGTGCCAGTCGCGTAGGTAAGCCCCGACGATACACTGCAGGCAATGGGGCACTCCGTGATGTACTATTGGCACCCTTATTGCATCCCAGAGCAGGGAGTTAAAAGCATTGACGATGACCAAACTTACCGCCGATGCCACCCCAACCCGTGACACCACCTATTCCGACAGCGAGCAGACGCGTAGGATTGTGTCCACTGTAGAACGCTGCTGCCGGAAACCATACTGACAATCGGCCAGGTCGGGACCTACTCGTGACGGGTGCCCGACGTGTCTTTCGGCAATTATTCTTTCGAATAGCTTGGAAACCTCGACGAGCAGGCAAATGGGACGGTATGCAGATGCGTTTGGCCATGACCAACTTATAAGGTCGCCCCCATGGTTCCCTGTCCAGTCCCTACAGGACCTTGACTTGGCATCCGAGATGGCGTGTTGGAGCGCCATGGTCGTCTCTCGATACGCTCTGTAGATTCTGGATATTTCCTCGTCCGCAGCTCTTGGCTGTCTTCTGCACCGGGTGCGTTGATACTGGCCGGATAGAGACCTAAGACAGAAAACGCGCAGCTGCGCGATTTCTTTCGACCTCCAGTAAGTCGAACCCGGACGCTGGCTGCACCTAACCCGGGGCATGGAAGCTTCACAAATCGACGTCATTCTGTCCCGGAACCAAACTGCCTCTTCTTCTGGATCGGGCGAGATCCCCTGGGAATGATCATCTTCTGGCCACGGCACGACGTTGGAAGCAATGAGCATTTCTCGATTGAGCCTATTGAGGGCCCAACGTCGCGCCGGTAGGCTGGAATCTGGACGGCTCGGACAATTGACGGGCGCAGATCCACATCAAAAACGATGTGGCGATGGTCGGAGAGAGTGACCATCTCCTTCGCTACCCTCCATTCCGACACCATGCGCGCAACACAAGGAGTCGCCTATGAGAGATCTACAGTTGACTTCCCCTGCCACCGCACGCATGTGGACACGGAGCCCCGATTAAAAAGTCGAAGGTCAAGCGACGTCGCCCAGTTATGTACCACGCGTCCCCTCGGTGTGTCCCGGGAGTTCCCCCAAGCTCTGTAGTGAGCATTGAGTTCACCCATGACGACCACCGGACGGGTTGATCACTTGTACCGAATACAGTTCGCAACCCTGTCTAGAAGCTACGTACGCCTAATAAAAGTATTCTCAAAACGATTAGTGCGTACGGGTTGGATGTCCACCATGTACCGATGGCGCATCGCCGTTCGTCTGGAAGTCCGATGATGAACCGGACTAGACAGAATCATAAAGTATAAATCCACGTAGGCAGGGTTTATGTAGGTATTATGACCTTTTCATCCATGTTAATTGGTTATCCTTGTGTAACGATTTTATACTTAAAGCTTTTCCCAGATGTCGGATCAACGATTGTGAAGGTCAAGACTCAACAAGATTCTATCCAAGCTGGTGGCCAAACTCAAGCATAGACAGATGCTCAGCGCCGGTGCTCAGACCGGACGCTCAAACTTTTTGCACAAATTCCAGCTTCACTGATAAGTTGGAGACGTGTACAGATTGGATCTACGAGACAAACAATACTGTTATTGCTGAGGTAAGAGTTATTTGATTATTTTATTTGTTTGACTTGATAGTAGAATGGAAATCCTATAGTTATAAGTCAGCTGGCTATTGAAACATGTTGCTATGGACTGAGGAGATTGTAAACGTTCAGTACGTCAACAAGCCGTGTGCCTGAAATTACAAACTTTCTTATTTTATTTTATCTAGCATACCAACAGTACAATTGCTAAAAACATCCAAAAAAGAATACCTACATTTAATACCCGAGTTACAAAGCAATTATACTGATAATAGGTATGCAGGACATTGTTTAAATAGGTATTCTAAATTTTAGACTACTTACAACTAAAATTTTTCAGAATATTTCAGTTAAGTTTGAGTCAAACAGCAGTGTCAATAGGGAGTGTCTGTATCATGTGAACTTCATCGAACTTCTTATAGGATCATAGTATCTATTAGTAGCTCAATTAAGAAATATTTTTTCTAAAATCCTGCCTTACTGCTCACCGTCACTACGCAAGAGCACACAAGGACAATCCCCGGCTGGTGCAGGACTATTGCGGAATGTGGAGACAAAACACATTGGCTATGGGTTTATGAGGTTTCGTGGATTGATTACTTAAAACTATAGAAGGACTATTGGCACCAGCCTGGCCAATGTTGATCTACACAGCTATCAAATGGCAGGGTTAAATTTGCACGCTAGATTAAGCCCCCCCCCCCTCCCATAAACATTTGCTAGCACTTTGACTGACACTTAGTGACGAAGCGCCAAGGGGACAACATATACGGAGGTGCTTGAGGAGTGGAGAGGTATGTCACGGCTATCAGAACAATCCCGGAAGTACGGTCAAGATCCCTACCAGCATCTTACTGGGTTAACTTCGTTCCTCCGAAACACGTTTGATCTTTCGAATCTCCACTTAAGCTAGCCAATAAAGGCCAGGAGAGAGGTCGAAGTTCTGTTCCCCGTCAGTGTTCACACCAACCAGCCAATAAAGGCTAGCCAGAGACGAGGGACAAGACTTCTCCCTGGAAGCTACCCTGCAGATTTATTATTATTATGAGCTGTTATGTCACACTGCAGGGCAAAGGCATACCTTCGGTCTTTCCATTTTTCCTTTCTCTTGAGAAAATGCTAATAGGTATTTTTGTTTAATTTACCTTTAGTCTAAGCACTTTATTTGTGTAATTGGAACAAACTGTGAATAAATATTATTCTTAACTAGCTGTGCCCGCGGCTTCGTCCCTGTCAATTGCCTACCCCACCTTACCTTGGTAGGTAAACAATATTTTTTTCTAGGGTCATTCTTCCGCGGAGAATCTTAACACTGCCATTCAGAAAATGAACTTTACTTCTTGAACACTTTAAATTCATGTATCTTTTGATAGATTGAACCGATTGCGATGAATCAAAAACTAGTGATGAGACAAATATTTCAAATTCTAATTCATTTATTGCTCAACACAGTACATAAAATACACTTCCACATGGCAGGTGAATGCGCAGTCAACTGTGTTCCACCAATTTAGGGACGAAAAAATATATTGACAGTAATAATTAAAATAATGCAATGTTATAAATGAAAACGTATACCATATCATAAATAAAAGAAATCACATTGAAGCTATGTCATAGATGAAATTAAAATGTGTACAATATCATAAAATAATATTAAAACAATGTCATAGTAATTAACAAAATAATAAGTTAATAAATCGGACTCAAGTATTCGCCCCAATCAGAGACAGAAATTTATCTGTATATAATATACAGATAAATTTCTGTCTCATTGGTACTCGTGTATTGTGTAATATGTCTTGTTTACCAGTAAACTATTCAATTGCTTTTTAAATGTATTGATGACGTTAATATTTAACAAACAATTTGGTAGTTTATTATAAATCTGTGGAACCATTCCTATGAAGTTTTTATGAAAAACTGCTTCTTTGTGCTGTCTACCGCTTATTGTATTTCTGTCTCGCGCTTTGAAGTTTTTAAACAAGTGAAAGATTGATTTAACAAAGACAGCCGCTTCGTATATGTACAGACAGGGTACTGATACAATACGAAAATAATTCTAGTCAAGCATAATTTTTATGTATAAAGATATATACATTGGTTTCGTACATTTTACGCGAAGCGTGCACAACTAAACAGACAAATGGATAAATTGACAAATATTACAAAATGCTGGAAATATGTTCTTTTGGTTATCCTTTAACAGCCTATAAAATATATTTAAAATAAATACCCTGGATATTTTTTTGGAAATATTTTCGATGTACAAAAACGACTTTTCTACAGATTTATTATATTTTATGTATAGATTTATAAAGGTACTGGAGGATGTTCTAATTCAACGCGGGTGGCAGTTAGTACTTAAATATATTATGCAAAAGTAGACAAGCGTCAACCTTACCTATACTCGGAATTTTAATTCGATTCCAGATTTGACAATTTCAGTGTTGCAACGTTATGACAAGTACTAAATAGTGACGTTGCAAAATTATTCGATATGGAAATGGAATATTTACGGATCGATTCTTCTCGTTTATAATTTTACTCTCGTAAACTAAGTATATCAGGAAATTAAATATTTCTGAACCGATAATTTAGTTTTGACGATTAATTAACGATTTGAGACTTTTCTTTTATAATTGTGTGTGAAATAAATAAAAAAATGTGATCATGAAGGAACATGACAAATAAAACAGATAGATTCAGTCAAAGTTCACAAAAAACTATAAACGTAACAACAAACACAACGTAACAACACTTTAACAAAAACCCAACAAAATATCGATTCGCAATGAAATAAGATATTCGTGCAGTCACACTGGGAGAATGGAGCCGAATGACACGATAAACAAAATGGCGATAGCTGCACGAGCGCGCACGGGTTGCCAATACTGAAAACTATCGAGGCTCTTGTAGTATAAGTTTTGTTTTTAATATAAAAACAAAAATATTAACTTTTTATAAAATAGAGCAGCGATTACTAATTAATAAATAATTATTATGAATAATTATGTATTTATTTAAATAAAAATCAATAATTTAGTCTTTAATTGGCACACTGATGGCACACACACTGATTGTTTATCGATTTTTGTGTTCATCACTACACTATTATATGTGGTATCATTATTTCACAAAATGACAGTAGCTAATGTCAAATCTTGAATCGAATTAAAATTCTGACTATAGCTCTGAACTTTTTCTTCTACATTTTTCAGCTGGACCTGGCGTGTCAACCGTGGAGAACCAACCTGATCGGAACGATTCATAACGTAGGGATGCTGGTGTCCATGGTAGTGTCAGGATGGATGTCAGATAGGTGAGCTGCTTTCCTATTTTCTTTAATAGACATCATCATCATCAGCCTTTTAATGTTCCCACTGCTGGGACACAGGCCTCCTCTTTGTGAGAGAGGGAATGGACCGATATCCACCACGCGGCCCCAGTGCGGGTTGGTGGATGTCACATGTCTTCGAATTTTCTCACATGTTTTCGGTTTCCTAACGATGTTTTCCTTAATAGATATGCTTTTATCATAATTTTAATCCACGGTGCTTGACAACTTTGTCTATCCCGGTACCAAACGTCCCTTCGTGTCTATTGACAGCAATCTCTCGCTTGACATGAAAGCAAATAGGGTAGATGACAAAAATAGTAGATTATTAACCAAGGGGATATAGCAGCGGGTAATAATACCGAAAAACGCAATAATAATCTATAATACAAATAATAATAAAACATGTATAAATTAAATAGTTATTGATGCATAGATTCAATATTTAAGTCGCAAAAATTATGTGATACATTTAATTATAAGCCCACCTACCTACATTATATTAATTGAAGTTGTGAACAAATATTTATAATAGCCCTCCTCCTAATTTTTATGTTGTTATGCCCGACAGGGCCCACAATGCTCCAAAACTATTGTATGTATCTTTATGTACCTACCACCTAAGTTCACATTGTGGAATGCAATAAACGAATTGAGTATTGAGTGACGATTTAAATCGCAAGCGTAACGTAGGACTCGAGGTTTACTCCCGAGTGTAGCGAGGGATTTAAGTTCACCCAAGACTAAGACAGCTTTATCACCGAGGAAAATACTCTACATTTCGTACCGTTTGCGAAAAAAATAACACAATAATAATATGAGATAAGCATTTATTAAAAATAATGACAATTAAAAGTAAAAGTTAACATTCGAAACATTGGTCCAATTATTGATAGAGAGAGTTACATTTACAAATTCCTAGACTAATATTTTTTTGTCGGAAAAGCAAAGGCATCAAGCTCATACCGCCTCGTCGGTTTTCGTAATTTTATTTAATAATCATAACTGCATAATAAATGCGTATTCCTTTTTCAAAAAGATGTATAATTCTTTACATACAAACTCAATGGTGTAAACACAGATGTAGTTCAGTATAAATTTCGGAAAGTATTCCAAATTTAAATCACATTCTCCCCCTAGACGATGAATGAAATTCAGTACAATTTTCTTTTCCTGTTTTTAACAGATTAAAAATGACTATTGTTATGTTCGCTTTTTGTGGCATAGAATGTCACTTTTTTGAGCAAGTGGTACGAAAAAACTATTTAGTCCGTCAGTTAGATTACCTAAAAATATTGGAAACGTATTTTTCTTTTGTCACGTAAACATAAAATGACATACAGTGCGTTGAAATATCGTGTAACGTGACGCCGTGCTACACTTTTACTTACAAAGAGAAGTCACAAGCCCCCATTACTGAACTTTGATACGCTTTGTAAATTTTATTTATTTGATGAAGCCAAAAATACGTGTCCAATATTATTTGATAATCTCAATGACGGAATAAATTGATTTATCATCGACAAGCTCGACGAGTCGCGGAGATACTCCGCGACTCGTCGAGCTTCATTTAATTGGCGCTTTTTTTATGGTTCTCACAATTGATTCTGGCTTTCAGGAGTTTCAGTGGTTGGTAACAGTACGACGGGCTTTTGCTAATAATGATTTACTTATGTGGCTTTTTCAATATATATATATATATTTTTCAATATATACGTCTAAAATGTTTGGCAGTATTTATTTTTCCTTTTTTTTTATACACTATAGGCTCGCGCTTGACCACTATCTCACCTAATGGTAAGCGATGATGTGGTCGACGGTGAATCACGCTTGCCTAGAAAAAACCTATTCATTGACTTAAAGACCCCTACATTGTAGCTGTCGGGAAACACAGACTCCGGCAGGGAATTCCACTCCTTAGCTGTACGCTGTAATAAAAGTATTACCAAAACGTTTTGTACGAATGGGTGGGATGTCTACCATTGTACCTGGTGGTACGGCGATGATAGCGCATCGCTGTACGTCTGGTAGTCCGATGATGAAACGGGCTAGGTGGAATTAGATCATGCAATTCCATCGTACACTCGCCGAAGTGTAACCGATAAAAAACCGACAAGCTGGCAACTCGGCGACGATGGTCAAGGCTCTGGAGCTTTGTTTTGACCAGTGCTTTATCGCCGATCAGCCTCTTGGCCCACTTTTCGATCGAATCCAGTGCATCAAGCTGGTATTTGGCAGATCCGTCCCAGAGATGAGAACAGTACTCCATGCATGATCGAACTTGTGCTTGATACAAGTTGAGCAGCTGTTACGGCGTGAAGTACTTTCTCACCTTTGCAAGGATCCCCAACTTTTTGCCAGCCAGCTGAGCCTTTGCCTCAATGTATGGGCCAAAATTGAGAGACGATGTTAAAGTAACGCCAAAAAGCTCAAGATGGTCCGTTATTGGCACGGTTACATCTCGGAAAGTTGGAGCCGGGTGAAATTTGCTCTTTTTTGCAGAAAAAAGACACGCCTGGGTTTTAGTAGCATTAAATCTTACCTGATTGGCATCGGATTGGTTTTAGTAGATCGTTAATGTGCAGCAAGAACAATGTTGCTGAGAGTACCGACCCCTGAGGGACCCTGGCATTGATATCCAATTGGTCTGATGAGCAGCCATCGATAACTACTCGAATGGACCGATCTTTCAGGAAGTCTGCTATCCAATCACACAGACCACCGGGCAGACCGAATGAAGGGAGCTTACCAATAAGGCTTTCGTGCCAGACCCTATCAAAAGCCTTCAAGATATCGAGGGAGACGGCAAGCGCTTCCCCGTGCCTCTCGATGGCCTCACTCCATATGTGAATGGCATACGCTAGTAGAACGATTAACCGAAGTATCACCGTTAATAAAAAAAATAAAAAAATACCTTTAGTTCCATATCCTGTTTTTGTACATTTCAAACGTTATGTTTATTATTTTTATTTGCTTATTTACTAATTGTTAGTATGTATTTTGATTTGGGATATGGACCCCTACTTGGGTGAAGGTCTCCTCCATCTTCTTCCACGACTCTCTCTCTCTTGGCCCAGGATCAACCAGTCTTTTCCTGCTCTTTCAGTTATGTCATCAGCCCACCGTCTATTAGGCCTGCCCAACTTCCTCTTGCCTGCTGGCCCTTTCCACCTCGTAGTCTGTATAGTCCATCTGGCATCGGTATAGCGCGATAAGTGGCTGGTCCATTGCAAGTTTCGCCTCAAGGCTTGTGGGAGTGCATCAGTAAGCTTAGTTTTTCTTCTTATTTCTTAACTTTATATTTTATGTATTGTTCTTATTTTTAGCATAATTCTCTCCATAGCCCTTTGAGTTAATTGGATTGCTTTGAGTTAGTTATATTGGTAATAGACCCAAGTTTGGCAACCATACAATAGACAAGGGCAAAAGACAGGTATACTATTTTGTTTCATGCTTATAGGATAATCACCTTTTAATATTTCTCGTGTCCAGAATTTTTCCACATTATATTAGCTCTTCTATCAACTTCTTTTTCATTACTTTGTTTGCTAAATGATAGTTATTTGCCCAGATATATGTAGTTGTTGACATATTCTATTTCTCTTCCACCGGCTTTAATTGGCAATTTTAGGCTATTTGTCATTATTTTGGTTTTAGTTGTATTCATCTCTAAGCCTACTTTGTAGCTTACTTGGTCTAGAGAATTTATCATTACATCCAGTTCCTTCGCAGTTTCGGCTAGCACTATACAATGTCGTCTGCGAATCCGAGATGATTTAACCAGCGTCCATTTATCAGTATTCCTTTGTTTTGCCAATGTAACTTTTGAAATATGTTTTCCAATACAGCAATACACAGTTTTGGGGATAATGGGTCATCCTGTCTGACTCCTCTTTCTGTTCTTATTTATTTTCCTCTAGTTTCGAGTTTAACCCTGCTTATGCTGTTAGTGTATATATTCTTTATTATTTAAATGTATTAAACAGTCATCTACATTAAGCAGTTTTAGGGTGTTCCAGATAGCATTGTGGCTAATACTGTTGAAAGCTTTGGTGTAATCAATGAATGCCAGATAGAGAGGCCTGTTGTATTCTTTTTATTTTCCATAACCTGGTCCAATGCTTGTATGTGATCTGTTGTGCTGAATCTTGAGCGAAAGTCTGCTTGCTCGACTGGTTGGGCCCTATCAATTTCCTCGCTTATCCGTTTCAGAATGATTGATGCGAAGAGTTTGTAGATGTTTGCCATTAAGCTGATTGGTCTATAGTTTCCAATGTCTAATGGGTTGCCTTTTTTGTACAGTAAAATTATGTCCGATGAGCTCCATTGTGTTGGGATACTCCCCGTGTAAAGTATCATGTTGAACAATATTAAGATGTGGTTGATTAGGATAGGTGCCCCTACTTTTAAGGCTTCGTTTGTTATGACATCAGAATCTGTACTCTTATCTGATTTTAGCTGTTTTATGTGTTCGTAAATGTCTCTTTCATCTATTGGCTTAACTAACTTAACGGCCGGCGCTAAACCCGGTAGCCGCAAAGCGCGCGGGTGGCGGAACGGCAGGGGCGGCGCGCGTCCATGTTGACCGCCTGAGCGCGGTGCTCCTGCGTCTCAAGCCCAAACACTCAGTGGGTCCCGACGGCATACCACCTTACATTGTCAGGGATTGTCATACGGTTTTTGAAGAGCCCTTGTTGCACAATTTTAGCTTGTGTTTGCGGGAAGGTCGCTACCCGTACAGATAGAAGATCACCCGAGTTATCCCAGTACCTAAAGGGGATGCAGACACCGACGTGAGTGGATACCAACCGGTGACGGTTCTGTCGGCGTTTGCTAAGGTATTTGAATCTGTGTTACATGCAAGTATTTATACACAAGTGAGCTCACAACTGTCTAACTCTAAACACGGCTTTCGGCCGGGTCACAGTACGGGGGGTATCTTACTGTCATTTGTGAATTACCTATCGCCGGTCATTGACACTGGGGAGCAGGTAGATGTGGCGTATTTTGACTTCCAGAAAGCATTCGATACCGTGGATAATGATGTTTTTTTGTACAAACTCTCAGCTATGGGATTTACACCACACTTACTTAAACTCTTTGCCAGCTATCTTAGCGAGCGCTATCGTTGAGTATGCGGGACGTGAATCGCGTCCTTATTACACTTTCTCTGGGGTAAGTCAAGGCTGCAATATTGGACCTTTATAATTTATTTTAATGATCAATGATCTGCATACAGTCGTAAAAGAGGCGAAGTGTCTGCTGTTTGCAGATGACTTTAAATTATATTAGAATGTTAAAGATACTGCTGACTGTAATAGACTTCAGTCTGATATTGATAATGTAGTCGAATGGAGTAAGTCCAACAACCTACATTTCAATGTGTCTAAATGTTTTGTTATGAGCTACAGTCGCGCGCGTGCTCCGTTGGAGCATCAGTACGATATGGGTGGTGTAGTTATACCGCATATCTCACATGTACAAGACCTGGGCGTTCAGATGGTGTCAGAGCTGACGTTCCGGAAACACATAGTTCAGAAATCTCGGATTCATCTTACGACAGTGTAAGGATTTTACCGACACTGCTGTTGTAAAAGTTGTGTATAATGCAATTGTAAGGAGTCATCTGGAAACAAGTGCATTCATTTGGAATCCACATGAAGAGAAAAACAGTCTAATGTTGGACAAAAATCAAAATAAATTTTCTAGATTTATTTATTGCAAACTGTACTGAGTTTATCCCTTTTAACCCCTGATGTACCCGAGTCTGTTCGTCCTTGGCATGGTCGGGTACACCAAGCTAGCTGTAAGAAGGGACGTCGCGATGGTTAAATATGGCGAGCATCCTACTAGGGTTGCTGCACCACCCGGATGTACTAGAAGCACTGCGGCTGCACGCGCCGGATGGCTGTGTGGGCGCGCGCCGACCCGCTCTGTTAGACGTGCCAGCGGTTAGGACTAACCTCCTCAAGTTTGCACCTATCTCACGAGCCGCGCGTATTGTTAATGTTGTTACAATTTCGGAAGACATTTTGGGCAAAACCTGTCGAAATTTCTTCAAAGATAAAGATAAAGATATATTTATTTGCTCAAACACGTGTATGCATGCAAGACCAAACAATACGTGCATGCAGGATAACATTAAAAAAGATACAAAAAGTTCGGACATGTTTGCCACATACTATAGCGTGCAAATATTTTAGAATTGAATATCAATGAACAATTAAGAAAATCAATTTAATCACAATAATTACAAAATTTCAAACAATAAAAAAAAAACTGCATAAAAATAATAATAATGTCAAAAAAAAGAACTAATGTCAAATAAAGATGTACGTCAAATCTATGTAAAATATCAATCAAATTTAATGAACAATTACTAAAATGAATTCAAACGCAACTAATAATAAAAAAAAACAAATAATAACAGAACGTCAACACTAAAAATTATAAAATATCAAACAAATGTCATACAAAAAAGCATGTCAGATCTGTGGTAAATTATCAAATAAATGACAGATAAAAATGTAGGTAGGTATGTCAAATTTAAATACAGTAAAAAATATCAATTAATTCAAATAAGTCATTACAGTTAATAAAATCAATAAGGCCAAAAAAGCAATAAAATTAATAAGGTTATAAAAACCCGTCACAAAATCAATACAATTTAATTTAACTACATTCAAAATTTGTCATTCAAAAATTCTGTAACATTATAGTATCTGTTGGTGACGCAGCCTGCGAAGCCATCGTGTGATTTGTGATGGTGTAAATAGACTCATAAGTGATAGTGACTATGGACTTATAAAGTGTTAAGTAATAGTGAATATGGACATAAGTAAGTGTTTGGAACAGTTAAGTGATATGTTTTTGATTTATATGTAAACCTCATTATATACCTAATATGTTTTGTTAACTTATTGTAGCGAGGCCCCTAATTTAAAGTAAAATTAATTCGATATAGCCAAACGGGCCTCGTTACAGTAACGTTTTGTCATTGAATAGCGCCGTGCCCTACTTTGCGCCGATTGGTCGAGTAACTGCTTCGCTATGATTGGTCGACGCTCGACCGACGTGAAGTTGCTCGACGCGGTGTAGGTAATTTGTAGAGGGGCGCGGCGTTAGCAACAATTGTATAAGTAAGGGACCATTGTTGGAAAAAGCCCCTTTTTACTGCGAGCAGCGGCGCAAGCAACACGTCTACAGAATATCGAAATATAGAAGAATATTTCCTCAGTAGTTGACCTGGTTTTATTGGTTGAATCCTCAACAGTATCCCTTACTAATTAACATTTTTTTAAGTTCTGTCTTGAATGAATTAATATTCATTATCTTAATGGAATTTGGAATTGTATTGTATATTAATGGGGCCATGCATATTACACTTTTTGTTAGAAATGCTGTTTTAGCGGAGTGTGATTGCACCCAAAGTCTATACTTCTCACGTCTTGTTCTACCTGTATTATTAATCATAAGGGGAAACAAATGAGGATTGGTTTTTACAAATATTGAAATTTCCAATATGTAAAGTGACGGAAGTGTTAGAATTCTGTGCTGTATAAATATTGTTGCAACTGTCAACAGTTTGCAACCCAAACATAGCCCGTAAACAACGCTTTTGTGCTTTGAAAGCAATTTCCTTTAGAGTTGAATTGCCCCAGAAAATTATTCCAAATCTTAACACTGATTCAGCAAGCCCGTAATATGCTGTAAGCAAAGTGTCTGTGTTGACAGTCGGTGCCAACTTATAAAGAGCGTATGACGAAATACTAATCTTTTTACAAAGTTCATTAATGTGAGTTTTCCAATTCAATTGTTTGTCAATGATTAAGCCTAAAAATCGGGTTGTTTCAACTTCTTGTATTATATTATCTTTGTATACTAAATTAAATTTTGATGTATTACGTAATTTTTCTCGTTGTCTAAAATGCATTATGTTTGTTTTACTAATATTTACTTTCAAATTATTATTACTAAGCCAGGTAATTATAGAATTCAATGAATCATTAGAATCAGACTGATAGTTAACCATATCTTTAGGTGCTATGGTTACAGTACTGTCGTCAGCGAACAATGACATGGGTTCCGTAGTCGCATTTGGTAGATCATTAATGTATAGTAGGAACAAAGGAGGGCCTAATACAGTTCCCTGGGGAACACCATATGTGATGTATCGCTTATCAGAGGTAAAAATCAGTTCTCTTTTAGCTTTAACATTAAATTTTGATATTTGGGTTATTTGTTGGCGTTCTGATAAATATGAACTTATCAGTTCCAGGACATTACCCCTTATACACACATCAACACGGTCTAGGGATATTTCATACTCAATTAAATAACTCGAAAAGTACTGGCCGCATTGGAATCTTTTATACACCGATTTGTTTGTAATTTATCTCAGACTAATTCCAAATTCAAATTTTTGAAAATTCTTTTGTTTCGGTGCCATAAAAATGTCTTGATGTGTAGGAGAGGGAATTTTCATTTGTGCGAAATTTAGAAAACAATACGAATTACGTTTAGTTACAGTTTTTTTTCATTTTTAAACGAAAGATAAAGTTAAAATTGAGGTATTGTAGCCATGCAACGCCAACATTTGACGAGGGCGGAGATGTTACGAGCTGTGGGAATGCTGGAAGCTGGGTCTGTTCAGCGTAATGTTGCTGAGGCCATAGGGACCCACCAAAATGTAATTTTAAGATTGTGGATACGCTATCGTGCCACAGGTGAAGTAGCAGAGAGGCACCGGGGGCCAAGTCGCATGACTACCCCCAGACAAGACCTTTTTTTGCAAATTACTGCGCGAGCTCAACCAAATGCAACGGTGACTCAATTGGTCCAAAGGCTGCGAGTGGAACACCAAGTGCTTGTGAGTGACCAAACTGTAAGAAGGTGACTGCATGAAAGCAATCTACGCTCTCGTAGACCACTCCGGGTCCCACCTTTACGGAGAGGCAATCGTGGACGACGATCAGAATAGGTTCGGAACCACATGGACTGGGGTCGTGAGCAATGGTCGAATGTGCTGTTCACGGATGAATCCAGGTTCGGCTTCCATCCAGATTCACGAAGGACGCGTGTTTGGCGAGTTCCTGGACGATGGAGCCGTCTTCAGAACCCCCAGGAAGTTCACCCATACCAAGAAGGAACAATTATGGTTTGGGCAGGAATTCGTCTTGGAGGACGGACGGATCTCGTTTGGGTGCGGGGCAATATAACGGCAGAACGATACGTCCAACAGGTGCTGGGGCCCGTAATCTTGCCCGTCAGAACACAAATGGGGCAAGATTGCCTGCTCATGCACGACAATGCCCGGGCACACACTGCGAGAACGGTAGCAGCTTGGTTACATACACACAATGTTAGGGCCTTAGACTGGCCTGCTCAATCGCCAGATCTAAATCCCATTGAGCATGCGTGGGATATGCTGCAAAGAAGAGCTCTGAAGGAAGTTCCTGAAAATCTGGCTACAGAAGATCAACTTTTTGCGCACCTCAGAAGGACATGGGACAATATTCCGCAGCAAGACATTGACAACCTTGTTCTGAGCATGCCGAATCGTTGCCGATGTGTTATGAACATCATGGGCGCTTTCTCAGACTACTAACTTCAAGTTTATAAACACAAATTAAATGATTTTTCTATTTTTTTCAGTTTTTACTCATAAATTAAAAGTTAATTCATATACGGTTTCCATCTATGCTTCATTTTTTTCCATAAAATCCTGAAATTTTAATCGAAGTACCTTAACCATTATTAAAAAATGGTAGAATATTAAATAACGTATCTTTTAAATATATACACGTCATATAAATAATTAACACATTGATAGTAATTCGCTTTTTTAAAAATATCCCTAGACCGTGTTGATGTGTTTACCATAAGCCTGAAGTTTATCTAGCAAAATATTGTGGTCCACATAGTCGAACGCTTGTGACATGTCACAATAAATAGAACAAACGGGTAAAGATTTGTCTATTTGCGAAGAAACTAGGTATAAAAAGTCGTACACCGCCATATTTATATTTTTATTCTTTCTAAAGCCTTTTTGCTCATCACATAGGATTTGATTTTTGTCTAAGTAGCTATTGATTTCACTGTAAATATACTTCTCAAAGATTTTTGAGAATACAGAAATTAGTGCTATAGGTCTATAGTTCTCCATTAAGTATTTATTATCTTTTTTAAATATAGGTTTAATAATTGTCAATTTAAGGTCTTTTGGAAATGTTCCACTCTGTATACAAAGATTCAGAATATGGCTTAAGTGGTGAGAGATATCTTCATTTACTGCTTTGATTACCTTAGTCGAAATACCGTCATAACCCACACTGTTAGTATTTTTTAGATTTCTTATTATTTTCTGCATATGATAAGGCAAACAGGGTGATAAAAACATTGAGTTTGGTTGGGGATTAATTAGCGCTGTGGATTTTTTGCCGGCACCTGGAATAGGAATTACTTTTTCAATGAAATAATTATTAAATGCATTGGCAATTTCTGTAGGATTTCTTGTTAATTTATTGACAATTTTAAGTTCAGTTATTGATTCTTTTGGTATATTCAATTTATTATTACTTATAATTTGCCATGCCGTTTTACTTTTATTAGTCGATGTTTTCAAAGGGCTCAAATAATTTTTAAATTTAATTTCATTTATTCATGTAATATTAATACTTATTATTATTTTATTGTGTGTAATTTTGTTGGTAGGTTATTTTAGTATTACGTCATTTTGTGTGTTTGTGACTTGTAGCATCATATTGGATCAAACTGTAAAAATCTTATAATTGGTGATAAAAATAAATAAATAATAAAATAACCATTTCGCTGCAGGTAGTATTATTGTCCATTTCTCCATCTGAATTACAATCTTCTTTCCTTTTTAGGGTTCCGTACCCAAAGGGTAAAAACGGGACCCTATTACTAAGACTCCGCGATCCGTCTGTCTGCCGGTCTGTCCGTCTGTCACCAGGCAATATCTCATGAGCCGTGATTGCTAGACAGTCGAAATTTTCACAGATGATGTATTTTTGTTGGTGCTATAACAACCAATACTAAAAACAGAATAAAATAAATATTTAAGTGGGGCTCCCATACAATAAACGTGATATTTTTGTCATTTTTTGCGATAATGGTACGGAACCCTTCGTGCGCGAGTCCGACTCGCACTTGGCCGGTTTTTTTTCTGTACAGTTCTTGGTAGAAGTTTGAATCTTGGATTATAACATCTTGCCTTGTTTTGTTTCTTTGGATTTGCTTTCTAATTTATGTATTCAGGTTTTGCATAGGTTTAGCTCTTTGAATGCTTTCTTTGCTGTCCTCGATTTGTTCAGATTTTTTGTTATTATATTTTATCGGTGATTCCTGTAGTCTTTCTTGATAGATTTATTTGTTTCTTTGTATAACTTGCATAAACTTTCCTTTTTATCGTTGTTATTCTTTTGGAATATTAATTCGGTGCGCCTCTTTATCAGTGCTATAGTTTCTTTACTAAATATTTTGTGCTCTTTATTCTTACTATGCTCGTTTTTGTTTGTTAGTATATAATACTTCATAGTTCAATACCAGTTTAGGGGTGTTTGTCATTATGAAATTTATTTCATTTTTAATATTGTTGTCCAGTGATATCCAAGTCCACTTTCTATTAAGTCTTTTTTTGAACTAGGTATTAATTAAGGATAGTCTGTATTCATATGCGTAATCGTTCAGGCGCTTTCCTCTTTCGATTTGCTTTCCATTTCCATACTTCCCCATGATGAGATTTTCTTCTTTTCTGGGTTGCCCAACTTTCGCATTGAAATCTCCTGATGCCAGTATTTTATATATATAGATATAGATTGTTTTAAAATTCTTGCATTTCTGCTTCACTGGATTTTTCCGTTGGAGCGTATGCCTGGAGATATTCAGCTCGCCAAGATTCAGCTGTAATAATGCTACACTTTCTAATTACCAGTGAAGTTTTTTATTGTATCTTTAAGTATATTTTTATAGGAATCCTACATCCCCATGTAAGCCTCTTGTTTGACCAATGTAGCAGAAAATGTAGCCTGGGTACTCTTCTATGTTACAGCCCATTTTTCTTACCTCCGAAAGCCCCAATATGTCACAATTTATACTTTCAAGTACATAAGTTAATTCAAAATATCTATCTCTTTACGTTAGGGACCTCACGTTGTAAGTGCAAATTTTTAAACATGGTCCATGTGTGTATTTTAATTTGTAATTTGATTACAAATTAAAATACACACGTTTGTTGTATATAGATGGAGGGTGGTGATCTAATTCCCTACGATGACGAGTCGGCTTGGGAAATTAATTGTTTTTATTATTTGATGGTTCTAGCTTACTTTGTGTTGTGTTCCGGGGGCTGATGACCTCATCCTAGTTTTCATTCTCTGATGCTGGAATTTTTGCTGTAAACTAGATACCTCGGACTCTCATAACTTCGAATGCATTGATCCTGTTGATTTTTGAAGCTACAAACTGCTTTCGAAGCTGGCTTAAAGTTTCAGGCGAAATGGATTCGTTTCTTTTCCTTTTTTCCATAGCAGTGTTTCCTTCTTTAATTATACATTTTAATTCATCGTGTTTCAGAACTGCAAAATTGCCTTAGTTTTTTTCTTCTTTGAGCTTTGGTAGCTCCCTTCTTTTCTCCATTACTTATTTTGTGTAGTCCTCAGACGCATAAGCGCCTTTAAGTTTCTTCTTATTTATCATGACTTTGTTTTTCATTTAGTTGTTTACTAATGTAATTAGTATTGGCCTTGTTCTTTAGTTTTTGTCAGCCTTTTTACCAATTCGATAGATAACATCAATCCCTTTTTTACAACAAAATATTGAGATCGTTTACCGTTAGTTTATACTTATTAATAACACACATAAAATACCTGCTGTAAGTATTAGTAAAGTCAACTTCAGTTAACCAATGTATTAAACCTTAAGGTTAAGATAACTTTAAGGCTAAATGTGACTTTTACGTCATAATTCTTTATGTATCAGTCCAGTAAAGAAATGCACTGGCACGCGACTTACTAGCGCCTATAGCCAATCAAGTCAACTGACGCGTAGACAAATAGCTAGTCACCTAGTGCTAGGCGCCAAACGCACGGTGCGGCCGCGGGTTTCGAAATGTTTTGAAATGTTGTTCTTACTTGCCCAATACACACACACACAGCAGAATGCAGGAAAGCAGGCAGGGCATAATCTGCCCTGCCGTTCCACATCCGCACCTTCAGCCATTGCCTAGATATAACCCCACTTCACCAGATTAGCGTGACAGCTAACATCTACCCACTTGAGTTCGTAGTCGGTTCAGCGACTTCCAAGCAGACCAAAGGAGATTTCACCCAGCGGGATGGAAAGATGTTCAGTTCAGTGAACAAACAACTGAAGGAAGAGGAAGTAATCTTTCTCCAAAAACTCTTCCAGATTCGGTCGCAAGCCAACGCTTATCTTCTGCGTGGTCGGGGGCAGCATCGGCCACATCAAGACTTTCGCTACCACTTACTATGTCTACGTTATCATTGAGTTCCTTGAAGCAGCCGTCACTGGTGGATCCTATGCTGCTGCTATGGTCATATGTGAGTAGAGCATCTTAGCTACAGTTAGCTTCATCATTTTAGCCAAAAGCCGTCCACTGATGAACACAAATGACACCCAAGAATCGCTGCGACGAACGGTCCTACCGTACCATTTTATTATTCCAGTACTATTTTGCTGCTGCTGATGTACTAAGGTTCTAGACCAGAAGCTCTAGACAAGTGTCATTCGAAGTCAGCGATGGTGATGATCGAAATATCAAAATGTAATGGATTCACCTTGTCCCATTTCGACAGCGCGTGACAATCCCATTCATTTCTGTCTTTTCGACAATCGTTATTGTTAATAGAATATCATCTTGTCTAGTCCTATTCCTAGTAGATGTTAAAAAGTAACAACGTGTGTTATTATTAAAAAAATCTGGAAACCATATGAAAATTAAGTATCAGACTGTCGGTTTCTCATAAAGATGAAACAAAATTTAAGACTGCCGAAACCCGGGCTTGATCTTCAGTCTAACGCTCTCCCAACTGAGCTATTTCGGCTTATGTCAAGTTGCTCAAAATTATTAATTACAATACCTATAATAAGAAAAGTGAGCTAGATCAAATCTTTTCTCTTCGATCTCGTTATCTATTACCCGAGAACAACAATTATGTGTACTAATTAAATTCAAATACATTAGACATAGCGGCATTTATCTAGGCATCTACACATCACAGCGAAATGTGGATGTAGGTACTATAGGTACACTTTCTCTAACCCGAGGTTATGTTCCTAAATTAATAAATTTTACGTTTACTAATCATAATTTTCTATCGCTTCCAGTACTGGAAATAGCAAGCACAAAGCACCGACTGCTAGCAGGAGTCCTATTCGCATACGCAATCTACGTCGGCGAGTCCATGTTCGCTGTCATCGCCATGTTCGTCCCCTACTGGAAAACGCTCATCCGCATTATCAACGGACCGCTCATCTTCTTCATCAGCTACATCTTCCTCATCTATGAAAGCCCCAGGTGGCAAATAGTTAGTGGAAAACATGACAAAGCGAAAGAATCTTTCAAACGAATAGCAAAAACGAATAACATTAACATCGATTATGGAGAATTAGCCGGAATGACTGAAGTAGAGCTTAAAGATAAGTTTGATATTGCTGAGCACCAGATTAAAGAAAGCTACGGAGATATTTTTACGTCTAAAGCTATTCTGAAGAGACTGTTAGTAGTAGGGTGGTGCCGGTTCACGTCAAGTTTCGTGTACTACGGCTTGATGGTAAACTCCGTGTGGCTGCCAGGAGATAAGTACATAAACTTCTTGCTGTCCACGGTGATGTCGTTTCCAGGAGAGATGATCTGTTTGTACCTGATGAACAAGTACGGCAGGAAGTATCCGCTGATGGGAGGATATATCCTTTGCGGCACAGTATGCGTTGTATCTGCGTTAGTACCCGATCGTGAGTAAAGATTTGAATAAATAGATGGTTAAATCATCCAATAAACGGCCTTTACGTGTAAATAGTATCAATAATTGCTAGGTCTGGAAGTAGTGTCAGCTCTTACGAGTATACCAAACAAATTCGCTTTGTATCCCTTGTTTGGACCACTCCCTCTTTCTTTAAATAAAAAATAATGTAAATTCAAACATAAAATGCTAATTCTGCCTTTCCAGAATACAGATGGGCTAAGATCACTCTGTTTCTCACGGGCAAGGTGATCATCTCGGCGTGCTTCACGGGAGCCATCACCTACACCATGGAGCTGTTCCCCACAAGCGTACGCGGCAGCTTGCTGGGTCTCGGCGCCTTCGCGTCTCGGCTCGGCGGCATGTTCGCACCACTCTCTCCTATACTGGTAACCACTATTCTAATAAAATGCACCACTGACAACCCCATCTTGTGTCCATCATGTGCGACTGTTCATTAACTGGTTACGCGGACGACGGTCTTCTGCTCATTCAATCAAGTACACGAGCTGGACTCGAGAACTTGGCTGACACTTTCCTACGATTAATATCTCAGTGGGGCGATCGAAACCGCCTGACCTTTGCTCCGCACAAAACTTATCAACTCATTTTGAAAAGTAATCTTAAATCGTGTCCTACTATTAAATTTAATAACGTTCCGGTAAAAAGGGGCAGTGGTGGCCCAGTGGTTACAGCCCCGACTTACGAGTTGTAGGTCGTGGGTTCAGAAACCCGAGCAGGCGCTTTACTTTGTGTAATTTATTTCATCACCACTGCTCTCAAAACGGTGAAGGAAAACATCGTGAGGAAACCGGCATGTCCTAGGACCAAAAATTCAAAGACATGTGACATCTACCAATCCGCACTGGGCCCGCGTGGTGGATTATAGCCCATTCCCTCTATGAGAGCAGGCCTGTGTCCCAGCAGTGGGAACATTAAAAAGGCTGATGATGTGATGAAAAAGGAATCAGTTCGTGTGTTATATATATAACAGCTCACAATGTTAGGACCCATTAATATTAATGCAAATTTTTATCCGCGGTGCTAGGCAACTGGGCTTATCCCAGTTGTAAACGACCCTTTGTGCCTATTCGTCTTGTTTGTTCTGTCTCCTGCTTGATATGGAGGGAAGTGGAAATTTGTGTTTTTTCCTACTCCTCCATTATTCTTTTCTGATTAATTTCGTTGCGGGTTCCAAGACAGTTAAATTCATTCTCCGGGACTTCGTCGAGCTTCATTGCCTCGGCGCTTTTCTGGTGGTCACCAATGTTGATTCTGGCTTTCAGGAGATGCAGTGGTTTGGGAATAGTACGGTGGGATAGTCCCAATTCCATCATGTCTAGGTAGAGATCGTGGAATTCGCTTAGGCCACCCGTTGCATGTTTTTTAGTTTCTATTCTTTGTGTATAATCTGGTACCTATACAATTAAATATAACATTTAAAAAAAATGTCTGGTCCTTCTGGTTAAACAAATATAACACAAAATAAAAATCTGATCTCAAAAATCAGTCAAATACACATTCAAAGATGACTTCCAACATGACTTTTCTATGATTGCTAGGCATTCACAGGTTTAGGTTTCAGTTATGGTATACTCGTAATATATGAAGATTTCTGAGACAGCCAATTTAAATGACAGATAAATAGACAGACAGGTACTTTGTTCATAGTAAGGCTAAACAAATTTTCTATCCCTTTTCTAATAACATTTCTTGCATATCTTTCAGAACACTGTATCGACAGCCTTACCATTCACGTTGTTCGGCTGTTCCGCCATCGGAGCTGGCTTACTTCTCTGCATAACTCCTGAGACGAAAGGCATGCCTCTATTTGACACCATCAAGCAGGTTGAAGAAAGTGACAGAGTCGGGAGAGTAAGAAAAGCGGAGGAAAAAGAGAAAAAAGAAAAAGCATTAGAGTGCTCTATGGAAACCGTTGTGAGCAGCATATGACGTATTTTTTATTTAATTATTGTTAGTTAGGCAATATTAAAATATCCGAATTATATATTAAAGTTTTATTGCGTAATTATCATGACTGTTTTCAGAAACTCAACAGGTATTAAAATAAGGAAGAAAGAAAGAAAAAGTGTTTAATTGTCACAAAACGACACACAATATCAGTACAAGCTTATGCTAAAACCTTTACAATAGCATTAGTAGTACTTAAATTAAGTTAGTAAAGACGAGAAATAAATACAATAATAACATATACTACCTACATTTTGTATAAAACAGAGAAAGAAATAGGGTGAAAAAAAAACACTATCATATTTCTAGGATCACAGATTTATGAGTCATAATGATAATGTAATATATATTATGTTTGTTATATTAAATAAAAAATATAATTATGAGTTATATCGTAAATTGTAACGATAATAACGTCGTTAATAAAAAATATGAATTAAAGCTACGAAAAAAAAAAGATATTGGTTATAAAAACTTAGGGCCGGCTTCGCACGTCGTGGGTTGTTTGTGGTCATCAGCTAAGCAGGCAACAGGACAGACAGGAACTCTTCAAACCTGTGGAATGCTCGAGGTTGGCAGGTGGTGAGCAGGCACCACGACGGACAAGCAGGCAAAACGGGCAGGTAGCCAGAAAAGCAGGTAGTTAAGTAGACAGAAAGGCAGGCAGCAAGGTATGAGTATGAGCTGGGCTGTGGCGTCTTAGGCAGACGATTTTTGTTAGCAGTAAAAACAAATGCTATTTATTTATTGTATTTAGAAATTTTTAACACTCATACACAAGCTGAATATTACAATTTAGAGAGTTTGCAGATGAGAAAATCGTTGCTGACTCGTAGTCACACCAGGTTATCACACCAGTGTGACAAACAGGAATTTTTTTTCTCGTTTGTCACACCACTGATTTTTCCACACCATGTATACAATAATTGCTAGTGCAGTACCTGTATATTCTAATAAAGTCGATCTGCTGGTGATGATGATTTTAGTTTTTTATTCCGTTTTTACCGCAATGTTTCAAGGAAGTGCTCAACCCTTCTTTTTTTTTCGATGTCAATTTTCTTTTGATTGAATAATACTGTTAAAAATTTATTATTCATTTACTTATCACCATGGCAAGTTACACGATTGAACAGCAAATGATAAAAAATCTGAATGAGAGATTCGAGCGTTTGGGTTTCTCTCGCAGGGGTGATGTGAATTGGCCACAAAGGTCATGCGATTTGACACCGCTAAACCTTTTCTTGTAGGGTTTTTTGAAGTCGCAGGTCTATGCAAATAAACCACAATCGACCGATGCCCTAAAGGTGAACACACACAGGCCATTGCCCAAATTCAGCCGGACCTATGCAGAAGAGTCATTGATAATTGGACCACTCGGATCCGTGCCATTGTAAACAGCCGAGGCGGGCATTTGAACGATGTCATATCATACTCGTATTCCACACTTAATGGCACAAGTGTGCTTTCCAAATAAAAAAAGAATTTTGTTAATACCACAGCTTCTTTTATTTCATTTCAACATCTAACCGCCCTTATTGAAAAAAAACGAGAGAAAATGATCCTGTTTGTCATACTGTGTGATAATCTGGTGTGTCTACGAGTCAGCACTCAAAACCCTTTAGTATAACTAGGACAACACTAGTTAGGAATAAATGGTGTGGAAAAATCAGTGGTGTGACAAACGAGAAAAAAAAATCCTGTTTGTCACACTGGTGTGATAACCTGGTGTGACTACGAGTCAGCACTCGAGAAAATACACTTGGTATTACTAAGTAATAAACAGACTTTTGGCGTTTACTGCCAGAATCAAACTGAAAAACTGGTACCTGTTATTCTTCGTTCTGTGTCATATCTTCTGAATTTAAAATTCAAATCTTAATTTTAAGAAATCATGACCAGAACGAATAAAAAACGCTTTACAGAGGGGGCAGTCTGCCGCTGCCCTTATTTTAAAGATTATAATGTATAACCAGCTTTATAGAAAGTCTAGAAGAAGAAGTGTCCATGGTATGTTATGTCTATGGCTTAAGAAAATAAATTGGACAGACAGATGTAAGATCAGATGCAAATGTGAGAGTATAAAATATTCTAAGATTTTACAAATTAGCAGTATAAAATAAGTTGTGGATGTTAAAATAAGTTGTGGATGTTAAAACAAACAAACAGTGTGTGCGCACGCGTCGAGCCGTGCGGGTGTGCAATTAGAAAATGGCGAGCTCTAAAATCTTAAAATGTAAAACTTGTAATATAGCAATTAACGAGTTGTTAGCGTTTGTGCAAAATAAGCTCGATGTTATGGACAATGAGAGCCTCATAAATATTTGTGCAACGGGTTACTCCGATGAAGATATCGATCAAGCTAAGTTGTTATTATTTGAATCTTTGTCGTCGGGCAAAATCGGAAAAATATCCAGACGTAAAGATAAGCGACATAAGGAAGGAAGAAGACATTATAACTCTGTTTAAGAATACTGATCCCGAGCTAATACCTATATTTGTGGCCAGGGATCTGAGAAAACTGCCTCCCGTAACCTTTGACCACGTTGACGTTACGGGACTGCTTAAGGATTTAGTGCTACTTAAAAGTGAGATAAATTTTGTAAAAAGTAACTACGCAACGGTTGAGCAGCTTCCTTCAGGAAATAAAAAGTGAACTACATCATTGCAAATATGAATCAGTTGTGAGAATAGATGACTACAACGTAAACACACGAAAGCGAGGCGCATTTTGTATGGATAGCGGGCCAGTAATATACCGATAAACCGACTCGAGGAGCCGACACGGGGACAACAAGGCAGTGAGAACACACCACAAGTGCTATCTCCCTCATTCCTACGCCCGGAGGATAACTCAGTGAGCGAGACCGGTGGAACCGAGTGGAACACAAGTATGCACAGTGTTGCGCCAGGTGGAAATCAACGTGTTTCGAGGTCAGGTATATTGTTATCACAAACAGCTGAGAGGGTACGTGCAACTGTATCGGTTTGCACCATGACTACGCCCACTGAAGTGCCTGAAAATCCATTAAATATGGCAGAAATCGTGAAAAAAGACGGAGTTTTCAAGACAACAAAACCCGATCCTGGATGGACTGTCGTTCAAAGAAATCGTCTCCGAAATCGTTTTGTGAGTCAGTTAGGAAAGGCAACAACAGAACCTCTGAGTAATTTTAAGGCGGCTGACACTAAAGTGCCACTGTTTGTGTCCAATGTGCATAAAGACACTGTGGAGGATGACATAACCGCAATACATTTATAATAAAACGCAGGAAAGAGTGACCCTTTAAAGAATTAAAATTAAATCCGATAGAGGGTACAACGCATATAAATTGTTTGTATCGAAATGCAGAATACATTTATATCTGGATGACAATCTATGGCCGGACGGAATCAAGTTCCGCCGTTTTGTGAGTTTGATGAGTATGAGAAAGGGGCCAGATGTGCAAAATTTTAATGGAACACAACCAAAACAGCATATTGGCTAGTTTTAATTGCAAAAATGTGAAAAGGAGTGTGGAATGTGTGAGATCACTGTGCGAGCGCGCGGACGTGGTAGCACTTCAGGAGACGTGGCTGGTGCCACAGGATCTGCCTTTCCTGGGCAGCATCAACGATAAGTTCAGCTATACCGGAAAGTCGGCGATTGACAGAGTCCGGAGTGAGGCGAGGGAGACCTTTCGGTGTTGTCGCGATTCTGTGGCGTAAAAGTTTGTTTACGAAAGTGACGATTGTGCATTGTGAAAGTCATCGTATTACGGCTATTAGAGCGACTACAGGTGAGAATCGTGAAGTTGTAGTTATATGTGTGTACATGCCTACCGACCAGTCTGACAACTTACCAATGTTTACGAATTGTCTACGGGAGATTAGTGCTATTGTACAACAAAATAATGTAGAATCAGTATTTATTCTGGGTGATTTTAACACGCACCTATCCGCGCCTTTTGGTGTCGAGTTGTTTGATTTTTGTGACGATAATAAATGGATTTGCGCAGACATAGCTAAGCTTGGTAGGTCGTCAGATACACATACGTTCTTTAGTGATGCACAAGGTTGTAAGCGCTGGCTAGATCACTGCTTAGTCACGGAATCAGCCTGGCAAACAATAACTAGCATTAATGTTGACTATGGAGTGTATTGGTCGGATCACTTACCTTTAATTGTTAAATGTAATCTTGACATAATTAAACCTAAATGTATTTCTGTCGATTGGATTTCTAATGACATTTTGTGGGATGATAGAGAAAGTGACGAAATAGGAATATATTATGACATCTGTAATAGTAAACTTAAAGACCTTCACTTCCCTAATGAATTTTGTGTTTGTGCAGACAGTATGTGTAGTAATTTTGAACATAGATATATTATTGACAATTTTTATAATGACATTGTTAACATTTTATGTGAGGCATCTGTGCAAAGCAAGAAGGTGAGAAAGTTTAAAAAGGGTAAAACGGTAGTGGGGTTGAAAATGGATATATTAGCCTCACAGGTTAGAGATAAAAAACTTTTGAGCTTTCTGGAAGGGTACTAAGAAGATGAACGGTAGGGTCAGTTTGCCAGTGACTGTGGGCGAGTGTAGTGAGCCTAGGGATATAGCTAACCTATTTAAACATCATTTTAAAGTCGAGTCACCACTTGCCGACAGTTCTGTTACCGCGGATGTTGAGGCCGTGACTGCGTGTGAGAACCCGATTGGATTTTCTGCTAAAGATGTGAAAAATATTATTAATAACATGAAACGTGGTAAATCGCCGGGTAGTGACGGACTCAGCATTGAGCACCTGCAGCAAGCGGGCAAACATTTATTTAGAGTACTGGCTATGTTTTTTACTTTTTGCATGCGTCACTCTTACTTACCACCTAAGATGACGGAAACTGTTGTTGTGCCTATAGCAAAGAATGTCGGGGTAGTTGTACCAATTAAAACTAAATAAAAAACGCTCGTAATTAAAATTAAATATTATTTAATAGAATAGTATTTTACAGTATTTTATGAAATATTTTAAGAGGTTATAGTTATTACCTGCTGGTGAAGCGTTATCTCCTCACAACTTCTTCACTACAAATTACTACACTTGCTGTTAACATCACATCAACTATGGATTCACTGACAAGCACTTTAAGTGAACTAAAAGAATTGTTTCACACACGGATGTCCATATTTGAAGCTGAACTGCAGAAGGCTCCTCCATCTCCTGTCACAAGCTCTGGCCTGGCAGGTGAATTCAATATTTTCCGGGCATTTATTTCTCAAGCCCTGAACACCCTTCAGCGTCAAGTGGAGCTTCTAGCACGAAGTGTTGACCAAATGGAGATGCGAGGACGGAGGAAGATCCTGCTTTTACATGGCGTGAGTGAGGAGCAGAAGGAGGACACCGCCAAGGTAATTGCTAAAGTGGTTAGTGATAAACTACAGTTAAGCGACTTCACTACAGCTGACATCAGCCGATGTCACAGGATGGGTCGACCAGTGGCCAATAAAACCAGGCCTATCCTGTTTAAGGTTAGCAGTCTTGCGGTCCGGGACAAGGTCTGGTTTTCTAAGATCAAACTTAAGGCCTCGGGCATTACTATGTCCGAGTTCCTTACAAAGGGGCGGCATGACGTATTCCTGGCTGCTAGGGAGAGAGTTGGCGTCTCCAGGAGCTGGACTAGGGCGGGATGCGTCTATATTCTTGGTCCCAGCGATACGCGATACCGGATTGAGTCTCTTGCTGAATTAGACAAAATTGTGCCGATTCCCATTGACGCCGAACCGAGTGAACCTAAAGCAGCAAAAGCAATGCCAGACTCTGTTCCAACCACTGCTTCTTTGAAGACTGCAAGGCTGAAGCGTGCTACCGCTTTGAAGAAGTGATTTCCTTTCCTGTGATGTTTTCATGAAGATCCGGGTGATATTTATTTCTGTTTTTACCGTCAATAATGTTTTTATTTTAACTTTGAAAGTAATGTTTACTTTATACGTTGTCTGTCACATCTTGTCACTGTCAGTTTAACTAAACGTCAAATTGTATCGGTGCGTTCCGTTTTATGTAACGGTGCGCTGTCAAATTTTTATTTGTGTCAAAATTTAATTTTCTTGTTGATCTAGGTATTTCTGTTTTATACTTCTTTTGTTTCGGAATTTGTTATTGTTGCCCGGATTCACCACATTTAATTTTTCTTTTTTAAATCTTTTACATTATTGAACGCAACTGGCAGGTGAATTTATTATTAGTGTATATTTTTGAGATAGGGTTTTATATATTTATATTATTATATTAGTTATTTATTCATGTCTTTAGATGAAAGCAGTGATAGCAATAGTTTTTTTTCTTTGACAAGTGATGATGACAGTTTTGTGAGTGTACCTTCTCTTACAGACAGTCTCACAGCGCAGTTTTCCGATGTTCCTAAGAATTTTAACGTAATACATATCAACGCTCAGAGTATTCCGGCTCATTACCACGATATGCTGGCAAGTTTTGAATGTAAAAACATACATGCCATTCTTATTTCCGAGTCATGGCTTAAACCCTGTCTCCCTTCTACTAGCTACTCTCTTCCTGGCTTCGTGCTCATTAGAAACGACCGGACGGTTGGTGGTGGTGGTGGTGTTGCCATATACCTCCGCGAATATATTCCTTTTTCTGTTCTCAATGTGTCAGCACAACCACCACCATCGAATGCTGGTGAGCATCTCTTTCTTGAGGTCGAACTAAATAATTCCAAATTACTTCTTGGCGTCTATTATTGCCCCTCTTTACGTATCAATTTCTTCTCATCTTTTGAAAAGCTCTTAGAAATGCTTATCCCTTCTTACAGTCATAGCATAATCATGGGTGACTTTAATACTTGTCTCTTGAAGAAAGACCATCGTTCTTCTTCCCTGAGTAATGTTTCGTCTTCGAGTAATCTTTCTATTCTTCCACTTAGTGCTACTCACCATTTTCCTAACTCTACTCCTTCACTTCTTGACTTGATTTTAGTCTCCTCACCTGACCGTGTCGCTAAGCATGGCCAATGCTCAGCCGATGCCTTTTCTTATCATGACCTGATTTTTCTTTCATATAAAATTCGTCCACCTAAGGCTAAAGCCAAAACTCTCATGCAGCGCAATTTTGGTGGTATGGACGTTGTCAGTCTTTGCGAGGATGCCAGCAACATTGATTGGTCTTCTCTATTTTCCTCTACTTCAGTCGATGAGAAAGTTCTTATGTTCACGACCAAACTTGTCGAGCTTTACGACTATCACGCTCCTGTTCGGGCAGTTAAAGTAAGGCATTTGCCAGCGCCGTGGCTGACAGAGGAAATTAAAACTATCATGAACAAAAAAGCTACAGCAAAAGCCAAGTTTAAGCGTCGGCCTACTGACGCTAATAGGGAAAGATATGTCTCAATCCGTAAACACTGCAATAAGATGTGTAGGAATGCCAATCGCCAACATATTCATGATTCGGTCCAAAATGGGGACGCTGCCAAAGTTTGGAAATTTCTTAGATCATTGGGAGTCGGTAAATCTAGACAAGAAACTATCCCTAAAGATGTAAACATTGACGCAATGAATAATCATTTTACTGCTTCGTCCAATTTTGATAGGACAACTAAATTAAATACATTGAATCATCTTTCATCTCTTCCGACTCCCAGTTATTCTCCATTTGGTTTTGGTCAATTTTCTGAATGTGATGTTAAGAAGAGCATACTATCGATTTCGTCAAATGCAGTAGGAAGCGACTGTATCAGCCGTAAAATGCTACTCCCGGTGCTGGACATTATCCTTCCCGTCATTTGCCATATCCTCAATTTCTCTGCGTCTAGCAGTGTCTTTCCAAGCTCATGGAAAGATGCTCAAGTAATTCCTTTACCTAAAAAGTCCAATCCCACATCCTTCTCTGAGTATCGTCCAATATCCGTCTTGCCATTCCTATCCAAAGTCCTTGAACGGTTAATCCACAACCAAATAAGCACCTTTCTCTCCAAAAATAATCTCCTTAACCCCTTCCAGTCCGGCTTCCGCCCTGGTCATAGCACAACTACAGCGCTTCTGAATATTACGGAAGATATAAGGTCTGCCATGGAGATGGGCAATCTAACGGTTTTGGCTCTACTGGATTTCAGTAATGCCTTTAATACCGTGGATTTCGATGTTTTACTTGGCGTCCTTTGTTCACTTAACATATCTCCATCGGTTGTTGAATGGTTTCGTAGTTACCTGTTTGGTCGCCGACAACGTATTTGCATCGGAGAGACCTTGTCTTCCTGCGTTCTATCTCCCTTACTTTTCGCAGTTTTTATTAACTCAATATCCAACGAATTAATTTCTTCCTACCACCTTTATGCAGATGATCTTCAAATTTACACGCGATCTCCTCTTGATAATCTATCTGAGACTATCTTGACTATAAATAGTGATTTGGCCCGTATATGCGACTGGAGCAAGAGGTATGGACTTACGGTGAACCCTATAAAAACGCAAATTCTGGTGGTGGGCAGTTCAAGGTTGGTCTCAAGGATCGACTGGACGACTCTTCCTCAAGTTTATTTTGATAACTCTGTTGTACCCTTTAGCGAGAAGGTGAAGAACTTGGGGATATTTATTGACAAGAACTTCTCTTGGACTGCCCAGCTACAGGAAGTTAGCCGCAAGCTATTCGCATCTGCTGGATCTCTGAGAAGACTGCGTAATTTTCTGCCGACTGCTACCAGAATTGCGCTTGCACAATCTCTTCTTCTACCCATCCTTGATTATGCTGATGCCAGCTATCTTGACCTCACTGAAGTACAACTTGATAAACTTGAGCGACTTCAAAATGTTTGTATAAGGTTCATATTCGGTTTGCGCAAATATGACCATGTTTCTGAATTCCGCCAAAAACTCAAGTGGTTGCCAATTCGCCTTCGCCGGAATGCTCATATTCTATCCCTCCTGTATAATATACTATTTTTCCCGTCTACCCCTCTTTACCTCAAAAACCGATTTCAGTTTTTATGTGACTCACACACGAAAGTTCTTAGGTCATCGGATAACATGAAACTTAAAATGCCAATGCATTCCACTATCTTCCTAGACAAATCTTTTACTGTCCAGGATGCTCGTCTATGGAATGCATTGCCTGTGACAATAAAACGCGCGCAATCACTACCGATCTTTAAAAGACTGGTAAAGGAGCACTACCTGTCACTGTGATCTTGTTCTTGTTGGAGCTATATTGTTTTCTTGCCTGTATAAATGTATGTATGTATTTATGTATCTATTTTAGTATTTTATATTTAGTGCTTCCTATGTTTGTAACTTATTTAATTTTAAAATTGCACCAAGTGCAACCCCATGTCGTATCCAGGCTATCTCTCTCCATTCTGGGTTGCCTGTAAGAGATCGCAGAACGCGATAAGGCCGCCTGTTGTATGTTTGTTGTTATTTTAAGGTTTCCGTGTGTTATGTTTTTATCTTGGTGTACAATAAAGTATATAATAAATAAATAAATGTCACTGGTGATGTAACGGACAAGAATAATTATAGACCTATCTCCCTGGCTACTGTCTTTGCGAAGGTATTCGATGGTCTTCTGGATGTTCGGCTCAGCAAGTTTATTAACCTACACGATACCCAATTCAAATTTCGTGAAACTCTGTCAACTGAAAGTGCTATATTGACTCTAAAGCACACAGTTAGTTACTATGTTGATAGGAAAACACCCATATATGCTTGCTTTCTTGACTTATCGAAGGCCTTCGACCTGGTCGATTATAATAAGCTCTGGACTAAGCTTGGAGAGGTCGGGGCTCCTACCGAACTCACTAATATATTTTCTTTTTGGTATACCCACCAAAAAAACTTTGTCAAGTGGGGAAACGCATATTCTGAAGAATATTCACTTAAGTGTGGGGTAGTAAAGTAGTACGTCAGTCCCCCTTGCCTCAGCAAGGGGGACTGACGTCTCCAAGACTATTTAATCTGTATGTCAATCAGCTGATGGGTGAGCTCAGCAATAGCCATGTTGGATGTCATATAGATAACGTTTGCGTCAGTAACATCAGTTACGCGGACGACATGGTGTTGCTGAGTCCATCTGTCGGAGGGCTAAGGAAGCTATTAAGAATTTGTGAGGCCTACGCTGAGGGTCACGGCTTAAAGTACAACGATACAGAAAGTGAGTATATGCTCATCAGAGGGAATAATAAACAACCGGAGCATATACCACCAGTGTATCTCAACGGGGTATCTTTGAGTCGGGTCACTCAGTTTAGGTATCTGGGGCATATTGTGACCGAAACCCTGCATGATGACGCAGACATTGAGAGAGAGCGGAGGGCATTGTCGGTGCGCGCTAAGATGTTGGTACATAGGTTTGCGAAGTGTACAGCACAGGTAAAAATAACTTTGTTCAGAGCCTATTGCCAAAGTTTTTACACCAGCGCCCTATGGATCAGCTACAGGCAGCGGGCCTACAATGCCCTCAGAGTTCAATATAACAACGTCTTCAGGGTTTTGGTGCGACTACCTCGATTTTGCAGTGCCTCGGGCATGTTTGCCGACGCGAGGGTGGATGACCAAGTTTAAGAAGCATCTTAGTTTAAGAGGGACTTAAGTTTAAGAGGGACTTAAGTTTAAGAGGGACCCAAGTTTAAGAGGGACCCAAGTTTAAGAGGAATCCTATGTTTAAGAGGAACCCAAGTTTAAGAGGAACCCAAGGTTAAGAGGGACCAAAGTTTAGGAGGGACCCAAGTTTAAGATGGATCTAGGTTTAAGAAAAAAACTCGATAAGAGTTTAAAGGAAAACTGAAAGACCAAGTTTAGAAGAATATTATTTACAAGTTTTAATTAGATTAGACATTAAGGGCTTTTTTAAGTAATTTTTAACCGGTCGAAAGAGGAAATAAAACATAATGGAAGGATAAAAAAAATACTAATAGGTTAAGTTTATGTGAGTATCTTTTATTTAACTTAAAAGTAAATAAATATAGAATTACAAATTAAGGCCGTTCACGGCCACCCTGACTAAAACACCGCCGTGAACATTGCCCTAGAGGCACACTGGTGGCGCATGAGTTACGCCCAGATTTTAGAATAAGTTCTTTATAAAATTGAATTTTGGTGATATGAAAAAAAAAACTTACAAAATGTTCGTTATTTAATTGTCTACCCAGTAGTGTTAGTACAAACATTAATTAATGAACACTTTACGAGGAGATGCATGCTATCAATAATTATTACTCATTTTTATGGTTTTGTTGGAAGGAGTTCAGTGAAACATGTACTTCATAAAAAAAACTACCATTTTGGAATCAATAAGATGTAGAAATTTAATGTATTTTTATTAGTTGATATTTCTTTTTAAGTAACGCGTAGATAGATCCTAAAAACTGCACGAAAAACGGCTAGCGCGGGTTTTGCTCGGGGTAGCGCCTTAAGTTTTAAAATCTTTAACGAAATGTAAACAATTCCTTTGTATCTCATTGTAAGTGAACCTATGTATTGTTCTAATGAGAAATAAATTCTTTAAACTGAAACCGAACATAGATATTGAAAGTTAGACATAAGATAGGAAGGAGGGGTGAGAGAATTGAGTAGGGAGAAAAGTGTGGTCAAAGCTCGTAATCTCCTCTGGCAAATGGACAGCCATTTTAACTCAGACCTGTAGTTCGACACATGGTCATGTTTTCTGAGGTTAAATATAAATCTGATACCCTAGACCCTTCTAGTTTTTCCAGCAAGACTGCCTTCAAGTCAAAGTAGCACACGTCACCATAGTCGACCACTGGGAAAATTAAAGTCTGCAAAAGTATTGTCTTTGTCTTTACGGGTAAAAACCTCCTCAAACGATATAAGGATCGCAAACTGCCGTTGGCTCTCTGACTGACACTGACCACCTGATTATGCCAACTAAGCGTCGAGTTGCAAACCGAGATCTTTCACACTAGGGCTAATAGGAATGACGGAACCATTAAAAATAATCGGAGGAAGAGAGCTAACCGCCACTCTACCCATCATGCACGAGCTTTCAATTACAGTGGACTGACATTTTGAGGGATTTACGGACACCCCAAATCTGTCAGACCAGTCTTTGATAGCATTCAAGTCCCGGTTTACATCTTCTATGGCGTCCAATGAATCTTCCATCTGTGCCGCTGTGTACAGTTGCAGATCATCGACATAAAGATAATACGAACACCGAAGACAGTGAGTTATAAAATTAATGAAGATGGAGAATGAAAATAGCGATAGAATACTGCCCTGCGGAACACCAGTCTCGAGATAACGCTAATTCGATAAACTCTCATCAACGCGAACCGACTGCTGACGTCCCCGAAGATAAGAGGAGAACCATTCCAGCGCTTTGGAAGAAACCATAGGATGGGAGAGGATAGATAGGAGTATATAATGACCGACGGTGTTAAAGGCGTTGGAGAAATCAATTAATACTAATACAGTCACCTTAGGGTCCTCCATAGCTTCTCTAATGTCGCCAGTCACTTTAAGCAGCTCTGAAGAGGTTCTTATTATCTTCGCTGCGATCCCTCTAAAATTGGCGAAAGGCGCGATCCCTGCATCTCATCGCCATACGTATTCCCGCCGTCAACCAAGGAGCAGGTGGACGCTTAAGTTTTACTTTTTTTACAGGAGCATGTCTGCCGTAGAGGGCAAGGATTTCCTTATTAAAAATACGCAGTTTATCGTCAATCGCTTTTTTAAGTGCTACAAGATGTCCCCAATCAAGTGCCGACGCATCCTTTTTTATTGTTTTTTTTTTACGCATCTCCATATGTCGCTGCATCAGCCCTTCGCTCCACGCCCGCGCTTCCTCGCGCCACCGATACAGTGACGCGAGTACCTTCGCCTCCAGGTCTCAGGGTGGGGATCCGGCCAGTGCAAAAGCCGCCTTGTAGGAGATCATGCGATACCCCCTGATGACTCTGACAGCCATCGCTCTCTGCGGCTTTCGCAGAATAGCGATGCTGGCGGCCGTCAGGTCAGCCGCCCAGATCGGGCCCCATACAGGGCCATCGATCGCACGATCCACACGTAGAGCCGCCTACAGGCACCACTCGGACCCCCAGATTGGAACGAAGCGTTGACAGCGCCCCAGCCGCGCCCAACTTGGGTCTCCCCAAACAGATACAGTGTTAATGTAATGTTTATAAGTAGGTTAAATTTTTCTGAAGTAACGACTAATTCTTACGCACTCCGGAACCCGGCCTGCTCCCTGCTGCAGCAGATGATTCCTCTGTCTTCTTTGGATACTTCACCAACAAGGGATTGAGTTCCTCCAAAGAGGAAACCTTGTGCCGTGTGCCGTCGAGCGATCTGACCAGAATGACCACGTCCTGAGTCCAACACGCCTGCATCCCGAAGTGCGATCGCGCCCTGCTGAAAACAGAACTCCTTGACTGTGACTGTGGCGCCTTTCAATGCAGATTTCGCCTTCCAGATAGTAGATTTATGGTAAACATTCGAGAGCCTCAACAGTATTGGTCTACTGCCTGTGGGACCCCTGCTTGATGCCCTCAGCCTGTGAAAAGGTGTGATGGAGAAGCCACCAAAGTCAGCTATTTTACAAAAAATTGTGCCGAATAATTTTTCAACTTCCCAATGACCCATAAACTTGAAATTTGGTGATAATTACTTATGATACCTTTCATTTATTTTAGTATCGCATAGATTTGTAAGTTCTAAGCAATAATTGATTCAATATCTAATATGTAGCCAAAAGCAATTTAAAGCAGCAATATAATCTAGATAATAACCGAGTTGATTACTACTCGATCAAAAGCGAGCATGGGATCAAACACATCATAGCACTTGGCTTTAATTTAGCTCTTTCCATTTAACTCCAAGATGTCGGCCACGCTGTTATTTATTGGCCATTGGGTCTCATTTCCTTGGGTTCCACAGACAGAGACACACAGACAAACAGAAATATTTGTATTAATTGATATGGAACGAACTGTAGCCAGTAACATGTTGATGTATTCGTAACGTATCAATTCAGTGTACCTAGTAGACCATAACGTTTAACTTTCGATGTGAAAGAAGAAAAAGCATAGCAATGGCAATTTAAAAGTAATAAAATATTATATAGCGTATGTGAGTGGTTTAAATGAAATAATAGTACAAAATTAAATGATAGTTATGTAGCAACCGGTTCTTGTTCTTGTAATGTAATGTTTGTAAGTCGTTTTGTACCAATTAAATAACTTTTCTTTCTTTCTTTAAAGTGGCACAAAACGATTAAAAACATTATCAGCGTCGTTTTTTAGGGTTCCGTACCCCAAAAGGTAAAAAAGGAACCCTTATAAGATCACTTTATTGTCCGTCTGTTTGTCTGTTCGTCTGTCCGTGTGTCACCACCGATTTTCTCAGGAACGGGTGGACTTAGCAAGTTCAATTTTATTCCAGATACTGAGGTCTATAGTCCCTATAAGGTGTATAAAAATCAAGGTCAACACAATAAAAAGATATAAGCAAATTTAGATTTTCGCGAAAACATGTAAGTGCCAAATTTTACCTTAAATTTGAACGTTTTTTATTTTTCGGACTTTTCCCTTTATTTGTGCTGTAAGACCTTGCTTTTAACCAAAATTTACAATTCTAGGTAAACCGAAAGTACCCTATAGGTTTTAGGTCGAAAACCTATATGGTAGTTCGCGTTGACCTAGAATCACGAAATTTGGCAAAAAGTAAGGCCTTACAGCACAATTATAGGACCAATGCCAAAAAATAAAAAAAACGTTGAAAATTAAGGTAAATATTGCTACTTACAAGTTTTCGCGAAAATCTAAATCTTTAAAATATCCCATATCTTTAAAACATAGCTACCAATAAAAATTATACCAATTTTATTATGGCGGTATAATGGGTGGGTAGGGAACCCTCTGCGCGCGAGTTCGACTCGGACTTGACCGGTTTTTTTATTCTGGGACTTATTTTGCGGTTTAATTTAAACATTGTTCAATAGTTCTTATTTGAAAATGGCAGACAAGGAAGTTTGCAAAATATCGCAGTTAATGGAGACTTTTGGCAAATATCAAATTATTCAGTATTTTCTGATATGTTTGCCTGCTGTGTTTGTAACTATGATTAATATTAACTATATTTTTGTGGCCGGAGATATTAACTACAGGTGAGTAGAAGATTTTTTTTAAATTCTTAGTCTAGGCTGTCCCCCTGAGCAAAGGCGTCCCCGAAGTATTCCAGGAATTATTTTCCCACGCCGCCTCGAACCGACCCCTATTGCACGAGTGAAAATTATAAAACAATAACAATTTGGTGGAAGGTTCCAGGACTGGGAATACTGGGATGAGTCTGAGGATACCTTGACTAGGTTTTTAGTTTTCTTGGATTATAATTGCGGTTATGTGATATTTCTTTCAAATTGCATTAAATTAATTATACATTTTTAACAAAAACAAAATAAACAACTGCATAACTATTGACTCCATTTTTAACCGCCGAAGGGAAAAGAGGGGTGTTATAAGTTTGAAGTGTGTACCTGTGTATTTGTTTATATGTGTATCTTCTATGGCATCATAGCTCCTAAACCGATGAACCGATTTGATTACATTTTTTTTGTTTGAAAGATGATTTTATCGAGAGTGTTCATGTTTGATGGACATTGTTTCAGCCGTTCAAAAGTAATGGGCGTTTTACTGTTTGGATCGGGGTGTTTTTGCGAGATATCGTATTCAATATATTGTCGATCCAAGGGTGTCTACTATTAGATTTAGTAGCTTGAAATTAAGTAGCATGTAACAAAAATGTGTCAATGGTTTTTTTTTAACTTGGCTTGTTCATATATTTTTGTAGTAATTTTCTTGCCCTTCTAACTATAGTAATTTATTTCCACAAAACTGTACTCCGATGACACAAACATCAAAATCGTCTGTATATTAAATACTAGAGGACGCCTCGCGGTTTCACCCGCGTAGTTCTCGTTCCCGTGGGAATACAGGGATAAAAAGTAGCCTATGTCACCCGGGGATAGAGTAGCTTCCCAACGGTGAAAGAATTTTTGAAATCGGTCCAGTAGTTTTGGAGCCTATTCGATACAAACAAACAAACAAACAAAAAAATCTTTCCTCTTTATTATATTGGTAAAGAAAAATAAATTTTGTTTGGTCATCCATGCGTAACGATTTTATGCTAAAATCTTTTTCCAGATGTCGGATCAACGAATGCGAAGGTCAAGACTCAACAAAGTTCTATCCAAGCTGGTGGCCAAACTCAACTTTAGACAGATGCTCAACGCCGGTGCTCAGACCGGACGCTCAACCTTTCTGCACAAATTCCAGCTTCACTGATAAGCTGGAGACGTGTACAGATTGGATCTACGAGACGAACAATACGGTTGTCGCTGAAGTAAGAGTTATTTGAATATTTTATTTGTTTGACTTGTTAGTAGAATGGAAATCCTATAGTTAAAAGTAAGCTGACTGTTGAAAAACATGTTGCTATGGACTAAGGAGATTGTAATCGTTCTGTACGTCAACAAGCCGTGTGCCTAAAATTACAAACTTTCTTATTTTATTTTATCTAGCACACCAATGGTACAATTGCTATAAACATCCAAATATATACATTTGATGCCCGAGTTACAAAGCAATTATACTGATAATAGATATGCATGGCATTGTTTTGAATTCTAAATTTTAGACTACTTACAACTAAAATTTTACTTCAGTTAAGTTTGAGTCAAACTCTTAATGCTGATCATTACTCAATAGTGTCAATAGGGAGTGTCTGTATCTTGTGAACTTCATCGAACTTCTTAACTGTCTCTGACTATGGAATATCTAACAATATGAAAAATAACAGTGCCACATAATCAGAATTATTTGTTTCATTTCACATAAAATTGATCCTTATTTATAGATTATATTTTCTAGTACGCTAATCTCTATTAATTTATAATAATATGCTTTAATAAAATGGTTTATGCAAATAATAAGTAAAATCGATACTTCAAGGTAAGTTTTTAGGTTCTGTGTAACTCAAATTCAGATCATTAGTCCAACCACAAAGACACTTTTGAACTATCAAGGAGTCTGTTAGTCCAAAAGTTGTTACATATCCAAAAGCGTGAGCTGACCACTATGGTGAAGAACGTAAGAGAAACTCCACGAACACTCTTTTTACTCATTTCCGTCCTCTTTATGATAGGTAGGTATAACTGTGGCACAGGATCTTTTCACCGCACGGGGATAAGAATTCAGGGTGGGCAGTTGAATTAGATGTTTTTGTTTTGTCAACAAGTTTCCTTGTCAGACACATGTAGGATGAAATGTGACACCAAGCGGCGATTATCCCTGTATGTACTAATCACTAAGCAAGAGCACTCAAGGACAATCCCCGGCTGGTGCAGGACTATTGCAGAATATGGAGACAAAACACATTGGCTATGGGTTTGGGCAGTTTCGTGGATCGATTACCTAAAACTATAGAAGGACTGTTGGCTCCAGCCTGACCAATGTTGATCTACACGGCTATAAAATGGCAGTTGATTATTTGCACACTCAATTAATGGACCTCCCAATAAACAGTCGCTAGAACTTTAGTGACGTAGCGCTAAGGGGGCAACATATACGGAGGTGCTTGAGGAGTGGATAGGTATGCTACGGCTATCAGGACAATCCCGGAAGTACGGTCAAGATCCCTACCAGCATATTACTGCGTTAGCTTCCTTCCTTCGAGCACGTTTGCACTTGCGAATCTCCACTCAAGCTAGCCAATTAGGGCAAAAGAGAGTTGGGAGTTCGTTTCCCCGTCAATGTTCACACAAACCGGCCAATAAAGGCAAGCTGGAGACGAGGCACAAGACTTCTCCCTGGAGATCAGGTCGCCATTGCCTACCAACTCACCAAAAAGCTGCCCTGCAGATTTATTATTATTACGTGCTGTTAAGTCTCATTGCAGGGCAAAGACATCTCTTCTGTCTTGCCATTTTTTCTATCTCTAGCTAAAATGCTAATACTTTTGTGTAAGCACTTTACACACGTTACCTTTAGTCTAAGCACTTTATTTGTGTAATTTGAACAAACTGTGAATACATATTATTCTTAACTAGCTCTGCCCGCGGCTTCGAACCCGTCAATTGCCTACCCCACCCTACCTACCTACCAATAATTTTTTCTAGGGTCATTCTACCGCGGAGAATCATAACACCGCCATTCAGAAAATGATGTCAAATGCACAACGTAATCTATCAAATATTGAGTTCAACTCCGTCCGAGTATCTGAATTGCGCGTGTTTACTTCTTGAACACTTTAAATTCATATATCTTTTGATAGATTGAACCGATGGTAATGAAACAAAAACTTCAAATTAATTTATTGCTCAACACAGTACATAAAAATACACTTCCAGATGTCAGGTGAATGCAATCAACCGAGTTCCACCAATTTAGGCATACAAATTATAATTACAATAATGCAATATTATAAATTAAAACGTAAATATCGTAAATAAAAAAACGTTATTAAATATCATAAATTAAAATAAAAACATTATAAAATATTTAAATTAAAAAATGGTATAAATTGTCATAAATTTAACGCATCCAATGTCACAACTTAAAACGTATACTATGTCAAAAATAAACAGTTAAAAATTACAAAAATGCTGGAAATGGGTTCTTTTGGTTATCCTTTAACAACCTGGTTATTTTTTTGGAAATATTTACGATGTTCAAAAACGAATAATCTACAGATTTATTATATTTTATATGTATTGTATAGATATAAGATTTATAAAGTTATTGGAGGATGTTCTAATTCATCGCGGGTGGCAAATAGTACTTAAATATATTATGCAAAAATAAAAATAAACTTTTTACAAAAAAATACTACCGACTTCCAAATAACAAAACTACAAAGCGAAAAATAACTTTATTTTTGGAAGTCGCTGTCTTTGGTAGGGACCAATTTTTTGCGTAATGGACACCGACTTCCAAAAAGTCGGTAGTATTTTTTGTAAAAACGTTTTTATTTTTCACTTTTTAGTTGTACCTACCTAATAATAGGCAAGTAGTTACGTAAGGTACCTATAATGCCAGAATAGATAACCCGAATATCATGAAACTGAACATAACCAGTGAAATGATTGTATCAAGGTGAACTGTACACATCTGCGTACCCCTTTAGAGCATACTGGCGTGATGTTATGTTATGAAATGGTATAATCAATAAACAGACATGCGATTGCAGCAATCCCGAGAGGTTTGCCGTTATTTATTGAAGAGTACTGTAGTATATCTCCGAAGTTCTTCATCATCATTTCAGCCGAAAGACGTTCACTGCTGGACATAGGCCTCCCCTAGGCGTCGCCACATTGTCCGATCCCGTGCGAGACCGCATCAAGCGTCTTCCCGCAACCTTAACCAGGTCATCGGTCCACCTAGTGGGAGGCCTTCCAACGTATCGTCTTTCGGTTCGCGGTCGCCATTCTGGAACTTTTCGGCCCCATCGGCCATCCGTTCTGCGAGCAATGTGCTCTGCCCACTGACACTTAAGTTTGGCAATTCTTCAGGCTATGTCGGTTACTTTGGTTCTCCTGCGGATATCATCATTTCTGACGTGGTCACGCAAGGAAATGCCGAGCATGGCCCTCTCCATTGCCCTTTGGGTGACTTTGAGCTTTCTAATAAGGCCCATTGTGAGCGACCACGTTTCGGTCCCATAGCTGATCACTGGCAACACACACTGGTCATAGACTTTTGTCTAGAGACACCGCGGTAAATTGGACGAGAAGATACCACGCAACTACCCGAACGCCGCCCAGCCGAGTCGGATTCGACGGTTGACCTCTTTCTCGAAATTGAACCTACCCCACAGATCAGATCTTCACCAAATTAAAATAGGACCAATTTCGGAACATACTATTTCAAACAAAAAAAGAATTTATGAAATTTTTGAAAAAAGACTATTGACGGAGATAGCGGTGAACATAGATGAAAAAAACATACATAAAGTCGAACAAAGTCATTGAGTTAAGCTCGCCTTTGTACATAAACTTTGTTATCAAATGTATGTAATGTTGTTTGTTTGGTGTACAATAAAGAATTAACAAAGAACCACCTCCTTTTTGGTAAGTCGGTTAAAAAGTAGCCAAGCATCAACCTTAACTAGCTCTGTTAATGAACTTTTTTTTCTACATTTTTCCAGCTGGACCTGGCGTGTCAGCCGTGGAGGACCAACCTGATCGGCACGATCCATAACGTAGGGATGCTGGTGTCCATGGTAGTGTCAGGATGGATGTCAGATAGGTGAGCTGCTTTCCTATTTTCTTTAATAAATATGCTTTTACTATAATTTTAATCCACGGTGCTTGACAACTCTGTCTATCCCGGTAACATACGTCCCTTTGTGCCTATTGACAGCAATCTCGCGCTTGATACAGACGGAACCCGGATACCCTATGGTAGATGACAAAAAACTATTTAGTCCGTCAGTTAGATTACCTAAAAATATTGTAAACGTATTTTTTATTTTGTCAGGTAAACAAAAAATTATGACGCACTGTATAGTGCGCTGCAATATCGTGTAACGTCATGCCGTGCTACACTTTTAATGACTAAGTGACGTCACAAGTCGCCACTACTGAACTTTGATACGCTTTATCTTTCTCAAATTTTATTTATTTAATAAAGCAAAAAATACGTGTCCAATATTATTTGATAATCTCACTGACGGACTAAACAAAATTATCATTTTCTACCTAGAAAACATATCTTTTATGGTTTTTTACTCATTTGTTTCCTATTTAGAGTTCCGTACCCAAAGGGTAAACACGGGTCTCTATTACTACGACTCCGCGGTCCGTCTGTCTGTCTGTCTGTCACCAGGCTGTATCTAATGAATCGTGATAGCTACACAGTTGAAATTATCACAGATAATGTATTTCTGTTGCCGCTATATAACAAGAAATACTAAAACAGAATATATACTATATACTAAAATCATACAACAAACGTGTTTTTTTTTGCCGTTTTTTGCGATAATGGTACGGAACTCTTTGTGTACGAGTCAGACTCGCACTTGGCCGGTTTTTAATTTCGTTGCGGGATCCACACCGTTGGTAGATACTTATCGTCGAGCTTCATTGAATTGGCGCTTTTTTATGGTCCTCACTATTGATTCTGGCTTTCAGGAGTTGCAGTGGTTGGTAACAGTACCACAGGCTTGTGCTATTCTACTCACTTCCCTCCGCGCGCTCGCATTGGTTAGCGGTGATCTGTTCGCTCCCTGTTTTTAATTGCAATTGTCGTGTTCCGAAATTTATTTCCGGCTTGTGATTTGCTGTCAATTGTGTATCATTGTGATAAGTGCTGGTATCGTAAGTTTTTAAACGTGTTTACGTCCGTTATTTAATTGTAATTAGTTAATTTCGTCAGCTATCGGTGAGTACATTTACTTTTCTTGACGTGTGGGTATATCGAAATAATTGTATCGTCCGTTAATCTTTCACTTTTTACGTTCTAATACGCTTATTAGTTTAATTTCCATAAGTAATTATGTTATCTAACAATGATGACCCACCTGATCGTGGTGGAGAAATATTATTCCGCCGAATAAATAAACCAAGGTCGCCGACGACCTCCGCTAATGCTAAGCGTTTATTTAGTGAAATGTCTCCTTCTTACATTTCACCCGAAGATAGATCTAAGCGAATGCAAACATCAGAGTCAATTGTAAGGTCTTCGCCGATATTAAATGTCACTAATGTAAGCAATGACGACTATTGTGATTTGGTTACTCAGGCGTCTGCGTACCTGTCTTAAATTAACGATCTTGTCAATGACCAAGGGTCCCGCATTAATGTTGCAAATAAATCCGCAATTATGGACATGACTCAGAGCATAACGGCTATTGTCTCATTGCTAGCCATAAAATCATCCGCCAACGAGACTAAGTTGGCCAATATGGAACGCGAATTAGATAAAATAAAACATAATACCGGTGTCGATATTGCCAAGTCTGGTGTCAATAATGCCTCATATGCTGACAAATTAAAACTTCGTTTACCTAAAGTAGTTCCACAAGTGAATGCCCGTGCCAAACTTCCGTGTCTTGTGGCCTACCCCACTGATGAGCGTTCAACTGATTTCGCAACTTCTTCCGCGACTAAACAAGCGCTCATGAAAGCAATAGATCCTAGTGACGGCTTTCAAATTGTAGGTGAAAACAAGGCTGCGAAGTCTGGCGTCGTGTTACGTGTCGCTAACGATTTACAAATCAAAAAGTTGCAATCGGTCGATGCCATTAGGTCCGCTGGCTTGCGACTTGAAAAACCAAAAGGCCGTAAGCCTCGTATTTTAGTTAAAGACGTCCCATCCTCAATGGAGGACAGTGCCTTTTATCATGCGTTGTACTGTCAAAACATTAAAGACGAGTTGTCATTACAAGAAGACGAATTTATTAAATCAACAAAAATCATTCGTAGGCGTTCGTTAGGCAACGGTCGGAAATGGATAGGCATTGAACTCGAGTCCGCGGTCCTGAAACATTTAGTCTCGACCAAGGATAAATTGTTTATTGATTGGGCGACTTGCCGTTTCATTGATGATGTCGATGTAGTACGTTGTGCACATTGTCAACAGTTCGGTCATGTTAAGAAACACTGCACTATTAAATCACCTACCTGCGCTAATTGCTCTGAGACACATGAAACCAAAGACTGTCCGCATATAGACAATTTAAATTATATACCGTCTCGCGTGGCGTGTAAACGCTCTAAGAAACCGTTTGACCATCGATGTGGATCAGATGGGTGTGCCACTTATAAACTTAAACTCGAACAACTTATCCTCAACACCGACTACTAAAAAAAATGGATGGATTAACCATAGGACAATTAAATCTCCACAACGATAGAGTAGCGACTTCTGAACTGGACAAACTAATTATCGATTATAACTTAGATATCGTGCTTGTTCAAGAACAATATCAAAACGCGCGTTTACGTTACAAAGTAGTACAGTTGGATGGCAAAGCACGAGCTGGAATTTACGTGGCGCATTCTTCTAACTTCACAGTAACGTCTTTGCGTAATCTTATGACACCCCATTGTGCCGTTTCGGAGGTCTCATCGTCTTCTTTTTAACCGACTTCAAAAAAAGGAGGAGGTTCTCAATTCGTCGGAATCTTTTTTTTTATGTATGTTCCCCGATTACTCAAAGACGCCTGGACCGATTTCAAAAATTCTTCTTTTGTTTGAAAGGGTATACTTCCTAGTTGGTCCCATAATCATCAAATCAGGATGATGATGGAATCCTAGAGAAATCGAGGGAACTCCTCAAATATTATAGGCAAACATATAGTGATTTTGGTATTTTCATCAACAATGCAATTATTTGCACTCAGAAAGTATCATTTGGTGAAGTGGAACTGATGAAGAAGACCACAGATGGCCACTGGATCTCCTAAATGCTAAATATGTTACGGGCATAAGATATCTCGAATAGTTAACCGACTATAATGAAGCAAATACTTATAAATAAATGGTACTGGTGAAAATGACACCATCGAACTGATCTGATGATGAAGCCGGAAGGTAGGCACTGGAACTCTAATATAAAACAATGTATCCTAGTCGTGTTTGTGCTTATTGGAATCGCCATGGGATGTACTTTGGCTATAAATGATAATCATGTTAATTGGAGGTACCTACCAAAACTAAAAACAGAAAAATAAAAAAAAAAGTGTCGAAAAACGGGAAAGAATGAGTAGGCACAAAAGACACCGACTTCGGAAAAGAAATTTATTTTTTGCTTTGTAGTTTTTTGTTCTGGAAGTCGGTTTGATTTTTTGTTAAAAAGTTTTTATAAAGTTTACGTTGTGAGCTGCTACTTTCAATATTCAGACCCTGTTGCTCCTCATATACATAACTTACAAAACTTGTAGTCACTCGCGGGCTGCAAAGTTATCGTTGGCGCTGATGTTAATGCGTCATCATCACTCTGGCAAAGTTCGGTCTACGGATTATGAACGACGCTGCGCTGTTGAAGATTTCATTGCTGAAATGAATCTGACTATTCATAATAACCCTGACGCACCACCAACTTTTTGCAGCCAAATGGGCGAATCTTGTATTGACGTCATACTTTCTAGTGCAGACGTACGCTTGGATAGGTGGCGTGTCCTACCGGACGCGTCTTGTAGTGATCATCGCTTGATCGTGTACGAATTTGTTCAGTTTTTACTCAGGGTACGTCACATATCATTGGTAACTTTAGGTATAAATGTAAAAATGCGAATTGGGAATTCTTTAGCTCGCTTATTGCGTCTCACGCCAAAGACTTCACTCGTGATGGGCTTTCAGCTGAAGAAAGTGCTGAAATTATGTCAGACACCTTCACTTACTGTGCTGACATTGCCATTGGTCGTGGATCATTGACCAATATACGTAGATGTGATTGGTGGTGTGACTACCTAAATGAACAGCGTAAAAATTATCGCCGAGCGCGTAAACATCTTAACAAACTTAAAAAAACGTAAGGTTACCGGTGACCCTCTTTCCATTGCGTTAAATACGTTTAGAGTTGCCAGGTCCCGCTACAGAGCATGGGTGGAAAAATCAAAGGGTAATTTATTGCGTAAAGTAGTAGAAAAATTAGATAAAGAAGGTCCGTGGTCTCCTTTATATCATGAGTTTAAAGCCAACCGATCAGTCGACCTCGCGTTTGTTCAGAATATTAAAGTAAATAATAAACACACTACTGGTATTGAGGAAACAACTGAAGTTTTGCTGAATACTCTTATACCTGATGACTTAGCTAATGACAACGAATACCATCAACAGATCAGAGCGTGGGCAGCTGTACCACCTAAATCACCAGCGTCAGACCTTCCATCCACTAACGAATTTATTAACGTTGTCAAGAGGTTACCACTCAACAAGTCATCAGGTGAAGATAAAATATCTAATCGGATGATTATAGAAGCGTGTAAAACAGCCGGTGATGCGATTTTAACCGTTTACAACCGTTGTATTGCGGAGGGCGTATTTCCTCGTATCTGGCGACGCGGATTTATACGAATAATCCCGAAAAGTGGCGACAAACCCCCGGACGACCCGAAGTCGTACCGGCCCATAACATTACTTCCTTCTTTGGGAAACTCCTGCAGCGCCTTATCGTTCCACGGTTGCTACCGGACGGACCAAAATTTCATCATAATCAATTCGGTTTCACTATTGGAAAATCTACCGTAGACGCGGTCCTTACTGTTCGGAAAATAGTTAATACATCTGAACATAAGTATGTAATTGGGATTTTTCTAGATATTTCTGGGGCTTTTGATAACGCATGGTGGCCAATGCTTCGTCGGGTCCCTGAAGAAGAAGCCGCGCGGTATGAGGTGTACCGCGCGACGACGGAGATTCTGCGGCTGGCCATCGGCGAGGCGAAGAAGCGAGCCAGGGAGGAGATGTTGGAGACTCTAGACGGGGATCCGTGGGGGCGCCCTTATCGAGCGGTTCGAGGGAAACTTCGAGCCGCCGCGCCTCCGCTTACGGAGAGTCTCCAACCCGAGCTGCTGGAGGAGGTAGTCGCAGCTCTCTTCCCGGCGAGAGCGGAGCACATCCCGCCGCCGATGGCTTTGCCCACGGCCGCAGAGTCTACAGAGGAGGACGCCATCAGCGTCCCAGAGGTGACACAGGCAGAGATGAGGGCGGCCGTGATGCGGCTCCGGGCCAAGAACGTGGCACCGGGGCCCGACGGGATCCACGGCTACGTATTAGCCCTCGCTCTGAAGGAGCTAGAGCCCTGGCTGAGAGGACTATTCACAGCGTGCCTTGAGCGGGGCCAGTTTCCCACTTTGTGGAAATCTGGTCGTCTGGTCCTGCTCAGGAAGGCGGGGCGCCCTGCGGACTCACCGTCCGCGTACCGGCCCATAGTGCTGCTAGACGAGGTGGGTAAGCTGTTCGAACGGATACTCGCTGCCCGCCTCGTCAGCCACTTGTACAGAGAGGGGCCGGACCTGGACGAAAGCCAGTTCGGCTTTCGGCATGGGCGCTCCACCATCCACGCAATATCGCAGGTGAGAGTCCTGGCGGAGGAAGCGGTGTCCCGGGGTGGGGTGATGTTGGCGGTGTCCTTGGACATTTCCAACGCCTTCAACACCCTTCCCTGGAGTTGTGTTCGCGAGGCACTGCGATATCACCGAGTGCCTCCCTACCTCCGCCGCATCGTCGGGGCTTATTTGGCGGAGAGGTGTGTCACCTACGTGGGACGTGATGGCGTCGAAAACCAGCACCGCATGTCGTGCGGTGTTCCACAGGGCTCGGTCTTGGGCCCGCCTCTGTGGAACATCGGTTACGACTGGGTGCTGAGAGGCGAACTCCAACCGGGCGTGGACCTGACGTGTTACGCGGACGATACGCTGGTCACTGCCCTCGGCCCGCCCGGACGGCCCTCGATCACGCAGACTGAGAGCGATCCTGGAGTCGTCGAGCCTATCTCTCCTTAAACTTAATCCGACTCATCATAACTTTGACTCAAGCGATTCCTGGCTTGATCTCATGATTGCATCTTCTGTGGATCTCGTTGCCAACCACGGTCAGGTCGCTGCGCCTGGTTTATCCAGACACGATCTCATTTACATGTCCTACAAAATGAAACCCCCTAAGCAGCGGCCTGCTATTGTTTTAATCCGGAATTTCGTAAAATTAAATAAAGAAAAGCTCAATAGCGATGCACAAGCCCTGGATTGGGTTGATATTGCCCAGTCATCTTCAGTGGATCAGAAATTGGATATCTTTAACAGGTACGTACTCCAGCTCATGGACACGCATGCGCCACTGAGGGCTGTTCGTGTCAAGCGCCCCCCAGCTTCATGGATAACCCCTGGAGTTCGGGTGGCAATGAGACGACGAGACCGGGCTTTTAGAAAATATAGGCGAGACCGCAGTGAGGAGAACTGGATCCTGTATAAGTTGGCTAGAAACCGCTGCAACCAGATGGTAAGAGCATCTAAACGCCAATACATTTGTGAAAATGTTCTCAATTCGTCACCGGCTGATATTTGGAAGTTCTTGAAATCGCTTGGCATAGCAAAGTCCCCTTCTAGTATTGTTTCCCCTAATCTGCCTTTGAATGTTCTTAATAATCATTTTTCAACATCCGCTACGCTTGCGGCTGACGTTAAAAATAATACTATCGCTGATATTACTTCCAAGCCAATCCTTTCTCCTGACTCTTTTTCTTTCTCCATCGTGACTAACCTTGAGGTCCTCAAATATTTTACCTCAATTAAGTCTAGGGCTGTGGGCTGTGATGGGGTTAGTCGAACTATGTTATCTTTTATGATTGAGAACTTAATTCCAATTATTACTCACATCATCAACTCATCGCTGCAGACTGGTGAGTTTCCTGCAATGTGGCGTAAGGCTTACATTATCCCTCTTCCTAAAATTCCCAACCCCAGTTTGGCAATTCACTTCAGACCTATCTCCATTCTCCCTTTCCTTTCTAAGATCCTAGAAGCAGTTGCTCTTAAACAAATATCCTCCTACGTCTTCAAGAATAACTTGTCCAATTGCCAATCCGGTTTTCGGCCTGGCCACAGCACAGCCACAGCTCTGCTTAAAGTTACTGAAGACATTAGGGACGGTTTGGAGAGTTCAAAGTTAACGGTGCTGGTTTTAATAGATTTTTCCAATGCTTTTAACACCGTTGATCACGACATTCTCCTGGCCATACTGTCTCAAATTGGGGTCTCTTCGTTGTCACGTGAGTGGTTTTCATCATATCTTCGTGGTCGCCAGCAGGCTGTGCGTGCTGATCAGGATTGCTCTGACTGGTGCGACTTGGTAACTGGTGTTCCACAAGGCGGTATACTCTCTCCTCTTTTATTCTCTTTATTTATTAACTCCATTACTGTCATCCTCAAATGTTCTTACCATCTGTACGCTGATGACTTGCAACTTTACGCTCAATCAGACATTGCCAACCTTGACAATTGCATTTCATTACTCAATGCTGATCTTCGAGCTATCAGTGAGTGGTCTGGCAAATTTGGGGTTTCTGTTAACGTCGGGAAATGTCAGGCCATACTCATTGGTAGTTCGTACTATTTGAGAAGTGTGAACACTGGCCAACTCATGCCACTGATGTACGAGAACTCCGTCATTTCTCTTTCACCTCATGTAAAAGATTTAGGTCTGTACATTGACGACAGTTTTAGTTGGAATAAGCACGTGGCTCAGGTGAGCCAGAAAGTCGCGTTCTCGCTGCGGTCTCTCTATAGATTCAAGCTTTTTCTCCCATCCAGCACCAAAATCACTTTGGTCCAGTCACTTGTGCTTCCCATTATCGACTATGCTGATGTTTGTTATCCTGATCTATCCCAAGAACTTCTAAATAAATTGGATCGACTTGTCAAAAATTGTATTCGCTTTGTTTTTGGCCTTCGTAAATACGATCACATTTCTTCCTACCGTTCTCAGCTTTAATGGCTGCCTATCCGCCTCAGGAGGTCCCTCAGATCTCTCTGCTTGCTCTTCACTACTATGAACGATCCTTGTGCTCCCGATTATCTAAAAACTTATTTCAAAGTGTTGGGCAGTTCTCACAGTCGTAACCTTCGAGCTTTCAAAAATCGACTTCTCCAAATTCCTTCACACCGCTCTGGTTTTATGTCCAATTCATTCGCTGTCTCAACAATAAAGCTCTGGAACGCGCTACCCTTTGGCATTAAAAAGGCTGAAAGCAAATTCACTTTTAAAAGAAAGGTTCGTGATTACTATTTGAATCAAACTAAATAGCTCTCATCTAGAGACATAACAATTATTAACAGGTTTCTCGTTTTTTTTATTATTGTTATTTATTAGTCTATTTTTTTTGTATATGTGTATTATATTAATATATATATATGTAAGTATATACTTTTTCGTATACAGTCTTTTTTAATATTATTTTGTACCCGCTCACAACGTTGTCCTTATTAACCCAATGGTTGACTGGTAGAGAATGCCTTGTGGCATTAAGTCCGCCTATGTACCACTATTGTACATGAAGTTTAAATAAATAAATAAATAAATTAACTCAAATTACTCCAGTAACCATTGCCAATACTCCTACTCCCAATCATCGGCTGAGCGATGACACTTCACAAGACTCAGTGTACAGTGACCAATTTACCGATTATACGAACAACGATATCTTGTAAAATTATATACCTAATATATACCTACATTTATTTTAATTATTATTATTAAATGTCTCCACGACGGAAATTGGCGCCTAAACAAACATTGATTGTTGTAAAACTTATGACAGTGTCTTTGAATAATTAAAATAGGTTGTTAAAATATACACAAAAGCGTTTTATATACATACCTCAAAGTTATAACAAGCCTATCTTCTGGTAATACTGAAACTCTGAGATTAGTGTCTAAATATTGTATGTCATTTGGAATCACTTCTAAAAGTCTTCGGCATTCGCAAATATTTATAAAATTCCGATTCATTATTTTTAATATTATTATAGTACAGCCCGAAATATTTGCTTTCTTGTAATCGATTGAACCATTAAAGATTTACCCAAAATTAAAGATGAGACTTTTTTTCTTTTATGTAATTTTCGTCGAAGTAGCAAAGCCAACAATAATGTTTCCTCGTCGAAATCCATTTTGTTTCTGATAGTGCGCCTCAAATTGTAGCATTTGCGCGACGTTAAAGTTGACGTTACGTTCAGCGGATGTAACGTTTGCCACAAAAGTCTCGCGACATCAAAGTCGCGTCGGCGCAGCGTCGACGCTGCGCAGTTGGAGTTGGAGGAACGCCAACTCTCGTAAAGCGCCAGTGGGATAGCGGCCTAACACCATAGATAATGATATTAGTTCGTCTATTTCTAACTTCAATTCTTATATCTTCGATCACCGTTAGTTTATATTTATTAATAAAACACGTAAAATACCTACTGTGAATATTAGTAAAGTCAACCTTCAGTTAACCAATGTATTAAATCTAAAGGTTTAGACAACTTTAAGGCTAAATGTGACTAAAAACGCACAGGCATATGGCTTGCCTAGCACCTATAGCCTGTCAAGTCAAATGACGGGTAGATATGTAGCTAGTCACCAGGCGCCAAACGCACGATGCGGCCGCGGGTTTTGAAATGCTGTTCTTAATTGCCCATTACTTCACCACTTCCACGTCATCGTCTCCAGCAGAGTGCAGGCAAGCAGGCAGGGCATAATCTGCCTTGCCGTTCCACATTCGCACCTTCAGCCATTACGTTGAAATAAACCCACTTCACCAGATTAGCGTGACATCTAACATCTACCCACTTGAGTTCGTAGTCGGTTCAGCGGGGGTGGGCCGTAATCTACCACGCAGGCCCAGAGCAGGTTGGTGGATGTCACATGTCTTCGTAATTTTAGTTCTAGAACACACCTGTTTCCTTTTTACGCATCTTTAAACACTGCTCATAAAATATAAAAGAGGACTAAAAGAAGAGTGCAAGTCCACAACACATTACTGAGCATGTTGTGAGCTAGTATTGGCATGGTAAGCTCATTGTCAGACCAAAGGAGATTTCACCCTGCGGGAAGGGAAGTATTCAGTTCAGTGAACAAACAACTGAAGGAAGAGGAAGTAATCTTTCTCCAAAAACTGTTCCAGGTTCGGTCGCAAGCCAACGCTTATCTTCTGCGTGGTCGGGGGCAGCATCGGCCACATCAAGACTTTCGCTATCACTTACTATGTCTACGTTATCATTGAGTTCCTCGAAGCAGCCGTCACGGGCGGATCCTGTGCTGCTGCTATGGTCATACGTGAGTACAGAAGCTTAGCTTCAGTTGGCTTCATCATTTCAGACGAAAGCCGTCCACTGATGGACACAAATGTCACCCAAGAATCGCTACAATGAACGGTCCTACCGTACCATTTTATTATTCCAGAATTATTATGCTGGTGCTATGGCTAATGACCTAAAGTTCTAGACCAGAAGCTCTAGACAAGTGTTATTCGAAGTCAGCGATGGTGATGATCAAAATTTTAAAATGTAATAGATTCACCGCGTCCCATTTCGAAAGCGAGTGACAATCCCATTCGAATCATTTCTGACTTTTCGACAATCGTTATTGTTAATAGAATATCATCTTGTACACCTAGTAGATGTTGAAAAGTAACAACGTGTGTTATAAATAAAAAATCTGTAAAACCATATGACAAATAAGTCTCAGACTGTCGGTTTCTCATAAAGATGAAACAAAAGTTAAGAGTATCGAAACCCGGGACTGAACCAGGGTTCTTTAGATCCGCCGGGTTCCCAAATAACGGTAGGAGGGGTTCACATCGGCGTCGGGTCAACGATGAAGTATCTGGGACTTGTCCTCGACAGCCGGTGGAATTTCGTGGAGCATTTCCGACGTTTGGCTCCCAGACTGGAGCGGGCCGGGGCTCCTGCCCAATCTAGGGGGTCCAACGCCTCCTGCTGGAGGCTCTACGCGGGGGTCGTGCGGTCCATGGCCCTTTACGGGGCACCAGTGTGGGCGCGTTCCCTGAGGCGGCGACCAGCCCGCCGGTTGAACGCGTCCCAAATGGTCATGGCAATTCGGCTGGTCCGAGGATACCGCACGATCTCCGGTGAGGTAGCGAACCTCCTTGGCGGATTGCCGCCATGGGATCTGGAGGCAAAAGTCCTCGCGCACATATGGGAGTGTTGCGAGGAGGCGAAACGCCGGGGTGAAACACCGTTGCCGCGACAAATCACGGCTCGGCGGTCAGATCTCCGGCAGGATCTCATGGTGACATGGAGAGATCGACTGTCGCAACCCAGCGCTGGGCACGCCACAATTGAGGCGATAAGGCCCCTCTTTGAGGAGTGGCTTGAGAGGCGCCATGGCGTCCTCACCTTCCGCCTGACGCAGGTCCTCACCGGACATGGATGTTTCGGGAGGTTCCTGTTCAGGATAAGGTGGGAGGAAACGCCCGGGTGTCACCATTGTGTGGGTCGCCCGGAGGACACGGTGGAGCATACGGTGGAGGTCTGTTCCGCTTGGGTGGAGCACCGCCGTGTCCTCGTGGAGGCGATCGGCGCTGGTGACCTCTCGCGTCCGGCCCTGGTTCAGGCCACGGTACGGAGCGTGAGGGCATGCAAGTGAGAGGGAGATGCAACGGAGACGCCGTCACGCCCCCAGCCACCGCAGGAGACGTCCCGGGCGTCGGGCGTCGCAAGACGATTTCCGGCCACCGTAGGCGCGGGCTTGTGGACGGCGAGCAGCGGGTAGCTCGCCGTCCGATAAGGACCAGGCCCGAGTCGACGGCGCGTAGTGTTCCACGCGCGCCTCAAAGAGATGTCAGCAAAACTGACGGGGTCCGCTAGGGCCGATGCCTGTCTGGGTCGCGGATAAATTTGAAAAAGAGTTACCGCGGCCCTGGCTCAAGCAACTGAAGGAACACGGGTGGGTTTTAGTCAGTAAAAGTCTGACACGCACTCAACTCACTCTATTATTTTTCTTCAAGCTTGTTGCCTCGCCATTATGTCAGTGTTCTACATCTGACTGTGAATATGTACAATCTGCACATCATATCTTATGGGAGTGTATTCTTTGGCAGAATGAACGCAATACTATGTTGAATAATGTACAGGCTGTATCAGGAGCTGTTTACTATACGGACCTTGTGGAAACTAGAACAAATTTCCGTGCGTTCAAACGCTTTTGCCATACCTATTATTGGAATCAAATATAACAGCTCACAATGTTAGGACCCATTAATATTAATGCAATTTTTTATCCGTGGTGCTAGGCAACTGGGCTTATCCCACTTGTAAACGACCCTTTGTGCCTATTGGTCTTGTTTGTTCTGTCTCCTGTTTGATATGTAGGGAAGTGGAAATTTGTATTTTTCTTGCTCCTCCATTTTCTTTTCTGATTAATTTCGTTGCGGGATCCAAGACAGTTAAATTCATTCTCCGGGACTTCGTCGAGCTTCATTGCCTCGGCGCTTTTCTGGTGGTCGCCACTGTTGATTCTGGCTTTCAGGAGTTGCAGTGGTTTGGGAATAGTGCGGTGGGATTGACACGCACTCCCGCTTCACCCAGAGCGGGAGAAGTCACTGAAAGATTCCACCACTAAAAAAAAAAAAGGGTTCTTTAGATCTAAGATATTTCGGCTTGTGTCAACGTGCTCAAAATTATTATTTACAATACCTACAATATAAAATGGGTGCAAGATCAAATCTTTTCTCTTCGATTTCGTCATCTATTACCCGAAAACAACATTTATGTCTACTAATAAAATTCAAATACATTAGACATAACGGCATTTATCTAGGCATCTACACATCACAGCGAAATGTGAGTGTAGGTACTACAAGTATGCTTTCTCTAACTCGAGGTTATGTGCCGAAATAAATAAATTTTACGTTTATTAATCATAATTTTCTATCGCTTCCAGTACTGGAAATAGCAAGCACGAAGCACCGACTTCTAGCAGGAGTCCTATTCGCATACGCGATCCACGTCGGCGAGTCCATGTTCGCTATCATCGCCATGTTCGTACCCTACTGGAAAATGCTCATCCGTATCATCAACGGACCGCTCATCTTCTTCATCAGCTACATCTTCTTCGTCTATGAAAGTCCCAGGTGGCAAATAGTTAATTTAAAACATGACAAAGCGAAAGAATCATTCAAACGAATAGCAAAAACAAATAACATAAACATCGATTATGAAGAATTAGACGGAATGACTGAAATAGAACTTAAAGATAAGTTTGATATTGCTGAGCACCAGATTAAAGAAAGCTACGGAGATATTTTTACGTCTAAAGCTATTCTGAAGAGACTGTTAGTAGTAGGCTGGTGCCGGTTCACGACAAGTTTCGTGTACTACGGTTTGATGATAAACTCCGTGTGGCTGCCAGGAGATAAGTACGTAAATTTCTTGCTGTCCACGGTGATGTCGTTTCCAGGAGAGATGATTTGTTTGTATCTGATGAACAAGTACGGCAGGAAGTATCCGCTGATGGGAGGATATATCCTTTGCGGCGCAGTATGCGTAGTATCTGTGTTAGTACCCGATCGTAAGTAAATATTTGAATAAAAAGATAGTTGAATCATCCAATAAACGGCCTCTATGTGTAAATAATATCATTGCTGGTTCTGCAAATAATAACATCATGGAATAGTTCTTATACCAAACAAATCCGCTTTGTATTCCTGGTTGTCCACTCCCTCTTTCTTTGCTTAAAAAATAGTGTAAATTCAAACATAAAATCTTTATTCTGCCTTTCCAGAATACAGATGGGCTAATATCACTCTATTTCTCACGGGAAAGGTGATCATCTCGGCGTGCTTAACGGGAGCCATCACCTACAACATAGAGCTGTTCCCCACCAGCGTGCGCGGCACCCTGCTGGGGCTCGGCGACTTCGCGTCCAGGCTCGGCGGCATGCTCGCACCACTCTCTCCTATATTGGTGACCACTATTATAATAAAATACACCACTGACCACCCCATCATGTCTAGGCAATCACTGTCCATTCCAAGCTGCCTAGTAGAGATCGAGGAATATGATGCTTGTATTTTCATTTCTTAAATTTTTGTATAATCTGGTACCTATACAATTAAGTATAACATTCAAAAATAACTTGAAAACAATACGTCTGGTCCTTCTGGTTAACCGTTTAGTTCAGACGGGGTACACTTTGGGGCGCGAAAAGCATACCTCCGCTGGCTCAGCAATGGTTAACTTTGGACCCTTAGATTTAGGTCATACGATATCCTTATTAATAACGTAATTATTGATTATAATACCTAAAGAAACTTATTTGAGATCGTTAATTAAAACATATGGATAAAAAGCTTACATGTTAGCGCCATTTTTTTTTTAGATTATGCGCGCAATTTTATTAATTTACCTTTGTTAAATACAAGTGTGTTAATGCGATTGTCGCCATTTTGATGACAGAGGTGGTCGAGGCTAAAAAACATATAAAAGCATGTTTGGGACACCCAAACTCTACTACAGGGGTAGTGGTTTGCTCATCGTTTAATTATTTGACGAATTCATCCATATTCAAACTAAATATTTAGTGGTAATGAAGTTATTTGTTATCCAAAATCGAAGTTTCGCAACAACAACAACACGGCCAGATCTTAACGTCATTAACAAGCACCGGTCCAATAATACGTAAAATTCATCAACACTACTTTATTTATGTTCAAAACCTCCAATTCGTAAACTACATTGTTTTTTTATTGTAATAGTGTTGTGGCAAAACGATTTTAGCAATCGATTTTTTTATACTATTGACTCGATTAATGAGCGATGAGATTACGTACTTTATTTACATAGATAAAAGTATATATAGTGTAAAAAATACTTAAATAACTAAGACTACAAACATATACACTTTAATCAAAAACTACTTACTAACTAAAACTAAAAATATACTAAACTAAAATATTGCGTCGAAAATCTCCTCCGCATCGTTGCCACGTTGTATGGCAATGCTTATTGTACAGTGTAAAAACGTACAAATTTGACATCACTGTGTCACCACTTTACATGCTACGCGTGGTCTATACTTTAGTACACCAATACCATTCAAATCGCGCACTCATTATCATTCAATTAATCAATAAAGTATATTATTACGTATCCTTTCGTATCACTCAATATCATCAAAAAAAGATGTAAAGACCCTATCTTTTTGGTCCTTCGAGCTTACGCATAAGCGGGACTATTTCGCGTTCTTAACAGTGTGAAGAATCTGTTGGCACGTAAGTATAGCTCCTGCGACTACGACCTGTGGACAGAGTAACATCCGTCTGCTGGAACTCAACGACTGCTTACTGCATCTTAGCAGACTGTGCGCCATAATTTTCCTTCCAGGGAGCGATTCCGTTCCTCAACCGCAGAGAGATTGCAATAGCACGAACTGCTGAAAGCGGTAAACCTATCACACATCAACAATCATGAGCGCCAACATGGAAGACATTTTGGCACATCAAGAAGAGATCATTCAAGCCATGGAACAGCAACTGCGGAATTTCAAGAAGGATTCTGCGGATCGCAAAACTCCAGCCAACATCAAGAAACGTTTGCAAACCCTGGATTCATACTGGCAAGAGTTTCAAGAAAATCATGTTAGATTATGTGAGTTTGAAGATCGTGGTTATACCTACTTTTCGGAAAACTTCTACAATAAAACAATGATCTTCTACAATGAAGCTCATGAAATCATTCAACGATACAAACAGCCTACAAGCTTGGAGAAGGGGGATAATCGTGTAGTGCTTCATCAATTCGTATATCAGACAATCGTTATCAAGAAGCTGCGGATGAGCGACAGCAAACGGACACACTGTTGGTTGATCCGGACCCACCGAACATCAAGCCTAGTGGAAGCCAATCCACATCTTTGTTCAGGAAGATTGTCTCTCAGGGGAATGCCAGTAAATTAGAAGAAATGCTGCGCAAACAGAAGAAGAAGCAATCAAAAGTGTGGACATAGAGAGCCTCTCCGAAAAATGGAAATTCGAAGATGTGCTCAGAACCATTCAAGCAAAATGGACAAACATCGATTCCCTACACTGGGAAATTGATAGTGAGATGTACTCGGAAGATGAGGAGTATGAACAGGAATATAGCAAGTACGAACAACTGTACGTTGACATCAAAAAGTTGGTCAATAGCAAGATGTATTCCGTTTCATATCGGGAAAGTTTTACACCGAAAATTGATATCCCTACCTTCTCGGGGAACTATCACAAATGGATATCATTCAAGGACTTATTCCAAGAAGCAGTCCATAACAACAAATCCATCCGAAGTGCCCAGAAGATGCAGTTATTAAAAAATAAACTGAAAGGCGAAGCAGAAAGTATCATTCAACACCTCAATATCAGTTCTGAGAATTACCAAATCTTCTGGGCCATCGTGAACAATAGGTATAACAATGACAGGCTAATTTTTACCTCTCACATGAACATACTGCTGTCAATACCTACAATGCAAAACCAAGTCGACACACAGATCAAGAACTTGTTCGACACATCAATGAATGCATGAACGCCTTGAAAAACCTTGGTATAGACGTAACAGCCATGGGGACAACGGTTGTGCATTAACTTACACTGAAGCTGGATACCCGGACACTTAGTGAATACACTCAATCATTAGAAAATCCTAGAGCCTGGCCTGTTCTAACAGATTTTCAATTTTTTTTAGAGATCAACTATACTGCTCTCGAATCAACACGGCGCAAGCACCATACATCCAAATTATCTTCATCGTCATCTCCGAGTAGTAACAAAGATTCTGAATATCAATTCAAAAAAAAGAATCTTTCAAATTCAAACCACTTCAACAATAAAAACGATTCTAATAAACCGTTTTAACGCAGTTCCGCTGCAAAAAGTAGTGCAATTAAGACACAATATTGCCCACTATGCAAAGACGACAGCCACGGATTATTTTACTGCAAACCATTTTTGGAATCTAGGTCAGAAGAAAAAAGAAACACAGTTCAAAAGTTAAACCTGTGTGAAAATTGCCTGGTTGATCACAAAAATAAATCATGCCATTCTGAATCAAGATGCAGGGTGTGTCAAGGAACTCATAACACCGTGCTACACGATGCCCTAAAGACAAACGCAGTGTCAAGTAACATGAACACGTCACTGTCGACGTCACGCGAAAACAGAGCACCAAGTAATGTGACGCATGTTTCCAAGGAAACTATTGTTGAAATTCTGCTAGCAACAGCACTTGTCCGTATGCAAGGGGCTAATGGGGAATATCACACAATGAGGGCACTCATAGATCAAGGCTCTCAAGCCTCCCTCATCACTGAGAACGCAGCTCAAATCCTGAAACTCCCCCGCCGAGCATGCAAAGGCGTCATATTTGGAGTCAGTGCCAATCAAACCAATTGTAAGGGAGTTCTCAGTCTGGTGGCACACAAATCTTTATCAAACTTCATTAAAAAAGATCGATGTCATGAACATAGAGATTCCACCAATAAATCACATAATTAATCTGTCTATACCTCGCATCACGCCACTGAATGATACAGATGATATCATCGAGCAACGGGAAGATATAAAGGCGATTGAAGAAGCACTCAAAGATATGATACACAATCAGGAACTGGCGGATCGGGTGACATTCCATGACATTCACCATTATGTCGCCATCTACACCTTGGCTGGGGTCGCCGTAGTTTGCGCCATCTTTTATGCATGCCGACGCGTGCGAGCGAGCGAGCCGAGTCCAGCGCCCTCACCTCCCACAACAGAGCAGGCAGAGGCTAACGTGAACTATGTAGCTTCCACCGCCACCGTTGCGGGTCGTCGTACCATCGCCACCTCCAACAGAGGATCTTCGCCATCCGTTCGAACTAAATTCAATTCAATACCTTGAGCTTAGTTTATTTAAGTTTTTAAAAACAATTGTTATTTAATATCTTGTAAATCATTATCCTTCATCTCATTTCCAGCTTCTCGGGCCCCGGAGCATGTACAGTGTAAACACGTACAAATTTGACACCATTGTGTCAGCACTTTACATGCTACGCGTGGTCTATACTTTAGTACACCAATACCATTCAAATCGCGTGTCAATTAATCAATAAAGTATATTATTACGTATCACTCAAACTATCATCAAGAAAAGGTGTAAAGACCCTACACTTATTCTCTGACCAAGGTGAAAGGGCAGCCAAGTGTCAACTAGGCGGTTGGAAAGATCTTTAAACAAAGCGTGAGCACTCGGACCCCACAGACCAAGAGTTTCAACCCCAAACGGCTCGAAAATATAACTACCAATGAGTTTATTATATTTCCGCCGCTTAAGGTTTTCTTCAGCCGCAGCGGAAGCGCCAACACAGCACGATGAACTCGGAAGATGGGATGGTGCAAGAGTATCGACACAAGTAGCGTCCCACACTAAAGGCCTACCCACCTTCTATGGAAACAAAGACATCCCGTCCGGTCTTTTGTCATCGTCGCGTGCCTGGCCATGGGGTTCTAATACGGCCAGAACGCCGAAGGTGACGAGAGCACGTCGGATGATGTCATTTAACTTTCCGTGCCGAGCGAAGCGACCCGCACTTCGGTCGCATGAAAGACCATGGTGACCGAGGCTGTTGACAACTTTGCCACATTGGCAACGATGTAGAGTACAATAGGGAGCGCCAAGACGTAAGGAAGCAGCGAGGTCAAACAAGGTGCCTATGATAGACGACGGTAGTGCGTGAAGCCAGAGGCCCGACTCCCACTCACCCACAACCAGCAAGCGAGCGCGCTTGGCAGGAGTGGAAGAAGTGGCAATTAGGTGCTCCTGAACTGCTCTGCAGAGCAGCTCATCCCACCGTCTCTGGGAAGATGGGTAGTCAGGGGGATTACAGTTCGGGCAAGCGAGTCTCCAAGCATCAATAGCCTCGGTGAGGCACATCTAAATTAATCAGTATGGGAGCTAGGATATTCCTGATTAATTTCTCAGTACCGTGGACCGAAGCTATAAATAATCATTTGTGATTCGTGGACGAAGTAAACTAATACTTGCAATTTTGCGGACGCCGAGGGCTCCCATATGGATGGGAAGATTAGCTCTAGCCCAAGCTCGGTCGTCCATGGCCACATTTAAAAATAAAGTTAGTGTATGACGGATAATTTGGTCCGTTTTTTCTAAAAGAAAATATGATAATTTGGGACCAAAACAATAAAAGCGTATTATGGTGATGACTGAATGCATGTTAACTTGGAGCAATATTTACGAAATTTTGTATTTTTTCCTCAATAAAATCGGGAAAGGAATCATCGAAGATTGAGGACCTAAGGAGACGAAGAGAGCTTTTTTCAATAATTTTGATTTCGGGGGCTATTTTATTAAATTTTGAAAGTGTCACATGTCGGTCGATATTTATTTATTATTTATTATATACTTTATTGTACACCACTGAAATAATTACAGGACAAAACATTTATAAAGATAAGTGTACAATGGGCGGTCTTATCGCACAGGGCAATCTCTTACAGACAACCTTTGGATGGACTGAACGAGAGAAGATAGACATAGGGCTGTCAGTGTACAAAAACTATACTAAATAATATTACTTAGTTATAACATAAAATACATACATACAAATAAAATAATATACTAATAAATATCAAATATAGAACAGAGAAAGGAGAAGAATAGTTACAGAGAAAGGAAATGCTCCTTCACCATTTTTTTAAATGAAGGTAATGTTTGCGCACGCCTTACCTCAATAGGTAATGCATTCCACAAACGAGCTGCTTGAACCGTAAAAGATTTGTCGAAGAAGGATGTGGAATGCATACGAATGCTTAATTTTAGGTTTTCCGATGATCTCAAGGACCGAGAATGTGTGTCACAGAGGAACTGAAAGCGTTCTTTAAGATATAAAGGACTAGAAGAATTAAAGAGCACATTACTACTGTCATACTGTCAGATAAAAATACCTCACATTTGGAAAAAAATTGATTCAGTCCTATAGAATATAGTTGGTTTAAAAAAAAATGCAATTCACCTAAAACTGTGTCTACATCGCCTCCTAGGGTTCCATCATCGAGATACCAAACGTTCAATTTTGAATTTATCTGTCGATTAATTGGGTGAATAGCCATGACTGAAGATCACTGGCCCGAGAGGGTCACCTTGTTGACAACCAACAGCGGATTCCAGAAGCTGGTCCCGATAAAGTAATTTAGATGGACGCCTATAACATTGCCAGAGAAAATTAAAAAATTGAGGTATTTCTTTTTTAGTTTCTGCCAGCAAGGTGTCCCTATTAACCGAATTAAATGTATTTTTAATATCAACTTTCAGGATGAACTCTCCTTTGCCAGAATTTAGGTAGGTTGATAATGCATGTAACTCTGCCTTGTCAATTAAGACATAAAGGGTGAATTTTGGGGTTTTGGTTTTTTCAAGAAATTTTGGAAGTTACTGGTTTATTTATAGAAATCACAGACATAAAAATATTTCGACCGCTCGCGTGTTTGGAAGGATGCGAAGTGGTACATAGATTAAAAACATTTTCACTCACACCGCCACTATAATTGCGCCTTACCGAAAGCTGAAGGTAACGTTTAGTAGAACAGCAGGGTGCTAATAGACAGTCAGCAGGTCCTAAACATCCTCCCACCCGTTGATAGGCTTGTCTTTCAATCTTTAAGTCTTCAGTAGTTGGGTAGCGGACACAGCTTGATAATAGGCCGGCGTAAAACGCCTCTAGTGGTATTGAAATCAGCCACTCTCGAAACTCCATCCGGACCAGAGAATAATCTAATAACCCGTCCAAGGCGCCAACAATGGAGGTACATGATCTTCATGGATAAGCACGAGGTCTCCAATATTTAGGGATTTCGTGTTCGTTTTCCACTTCGTGTATATATTCACGCTGCCAGCGTGACCATAAATGCTGATGAATTTGTTGCAGTCGAGCGTATCGTTGAAGGTGACTTTCTTTCAGGTTTTCCAAGCTGGGTTCAGGTAGTACCTTTAGAGGTCTTCCAATGAGGAAGTGCCCTGGGGACAAAGGAAGGTAGCCATCAGGAGATGAGGACAAAGGACACAAGAGGTGACTGTTCAAAACGGCCTCCACTTGTGCGAAAAGTGTAGATATTTCTTCAAAGGTAAGATGTGTATTTCCCATAGCCCTTTTATATGGAATTTTGCAGATTTGACTCCGGCTTCCCAGATGCCACCAAAATGAGGAGCGTGAGCAGGTGAGAATACACATTTTATATTTTCCTGAGTTGCAAATTCAGCTAAGTCCCTATTATGTAATTTAAAATTTAAAAAATAATGGGACGAATCTAGTAGTATTGGATGTTTTTTATCAAAACTATATGCGGATGAACTTATTCGTTCTCCAACTCTAATTAAATTGTTGTCGTCTAGAGAAAGTGACAAAGATAGTAATTTAGATTTAACATACGCTTTGTATTCACTAGGAAAGCATATAAACTGAACAACAATAGATAATAAAATAAGTCATCCAACTCATTAGCGCTGAGAGATAAAACCTGTTTGTTATGAACATTACGAATGTTAAAACAAGATCTTTTTACCCATGCAACTATTCTTATAAGTTTGTTAAGTTTGCTATATTTTTCAACATCTATTATAGGTTGCAGTGTGTGAAGTGTGTCAGTGTTGATCAGATAAGGTTTTTTCAGGAGTAATTAAAGAATTTTGTGTTTTATTTTTTGTTTCAGATGCTGATTGCTCTGCCTGCTTCTTCGGTGTGAAAGTTGAGGAGAGCAGAGCAGGTAGGACGGTCTTGGGTGAGTATTTAGTTTTGTTTATAATCTTAGATGTAGTTTTAGATTTATTTTTAGTTTCACCACCCTATTCGCGAAAAATGTTTTGAGTTTGGTCGGATCACCTATGTATGAGTCATGCTAGCACTATGCTTGAATCGCACCAATGAACGATTAGTGACGGCTTGGAACGAATAGACTCAAGGACACCTAACAGCCCATGTATAAGCGAATCAAAGAACACGCAAATCCAGTAGAATATACCTACTGGTCGTTAAATTGACAGTCATCAGAGAATGACAGTAATAGCAGTAGATTATACCTACTGGTCATTAAATTGACAGTCATCAGAGAATTACAGTAAAAGCAGTAGAATATACCTGCTGGCTTCAGAAAAGGAGCTAGCTGATCTGTTTCGCAGAGTAGAATATGAGAGTGGACTGGTTGGATTCACCATTAATAAGACGAAGACAAAGATCATGCTCATCGACAAAACCGGACAACCCTCTAGAACAAAAGAACTCGCGGACCTACAATTTGTCAGCGAGTTTATATACCTCGGATCGCTACTTAATGACCAGGGAGGAACCGAAAGACAGATCAGGAGAAGGACTTAAATGGCTAAAGCTGCGATGAGTCAACTGACACTTATTTAGCAGGACAGAAAGGTCTCCAATGTCACCAAGATGAGACTGGTCCGGCCACTCGTTTTCTCGATATTCCTTTACGGATCGGATTCGTGGACAATTCGGGCAATAGAACGGAAAAAGAGAAGATTTTGAGATGTGGTGTTGGCGAAGAATGCTCCGAATACCATGGACCGCCAAGAGAACGAACAAATCTATTCTTGATCAACTAGGCATAAAAGACAGACTAACCACGATCTGCTACCAAAGGATTCTCGGCTACTTTGGTCACATTGCCCGTCGGGAACCAGACAATCTAAAGAAGTTGGTGGTAATGGGCAAGGTGGATGGAACAAGACCTCGCGGCCGGTCGCCGCGCCGGTCGAAAACATCTGACATCCACCAAACCGCACTGGGCCCGCGTGATGGATTAATAGAAAATATAGAAATAAATTTATTTATCATCATCATCATTTCGGCCGGGGGACGTCCGCTGCTTGACATGTCACTGGCAACACACACTGGTCATAGACTTTCGTCTTGAGACATTGTGTTGAATTGGACGAGAGGATGCCGCGCAGCTTCCCGGACGCTGCCGAGAGAGATTCAACGGTTGACCTCTTTCTCGAGGTTCGACCTGTCTAGCTGGACTCCCCCAAGCTGGACTGGATCTCGCTTCGGCACCTCGATCTACCGGTGGTTGATTTGGCGCCGTTGGAGGGACTGCAGTGCAGCCCAAGTCTCAGATCAAGTCGAGGACTTTCACGTGGTCCACAGACGCTGAGCGGAAAGGCAGGTTGTACTCTTCGGTCCTCTGTATAGGCTGCCGCAGCGTACGTGTGTGGTCTACGGTGCTGCAGCCTTGTCGGAGGCTGGCTTGTCCGGGAGGCTCGAAGTCGTCGGGCCTGCAAGCGAGACGATTCGTGTATTAATTTATTGGTTCCAGCCCAACTAGCATTCAAGCTGAATACAGGCATTATACAGCCTGGTAGTTGTATAGGCGTCGTTTAAGTGCTGTACAATTTTCCTTAAGATGTACAGCAGTATATTTAATAACCCTTTAACATCTAGGTGGTACATTAGCCGTTTAGTAGCAAAAATAAATCTTATAGTGGTAAAAGAGCATACAATAGCGTCAGTAGACAGCAATAAGAAGTATAATTGAGTTAATGGAGTCTTTTATACCACCGTGAGATGTTAAAGAGTACTTTAATAGATAAACGGGTTTAAAAGGAGTTATACATTGCTTTTATAGCGCTCAAGGGTGTAGGGAGGCATTTTCTAAAGCCTTATGTTCTATAACGGAAATGTTTTACGGCTGTTGTATTACTAATCTATTATAGAGCTGTGTAGCTCCAGAATAGCGCTTTGAGCGCTATATGAGATAATTGTATGGCTACTTTAGGGCAAATAGTAGTGTAAGGAATCATACGAAACATTTCATACAGCCATGGGGGTTACAGAATAGTGCTATTTATTTGAGTATTTTAATAGTATTTACTAGCGCTCTTGTAACTCTTATACCTCTATAACGGAGAAACAAAACTTTATACTAGAGCTCAAAACGCTATATTAGAGATTTATACAGCGGAAATGTGATGTAAAGCTGTACATCTTTGTGTTAATCGGCCAATGGCGGCAAAACTATAACTACTAAATAAACGTATTTTTTTAAGGTTATGACATTTTGGAGATCGTATTTATGCATACACTGTAATTTTTGACGTAATTAAAGTCACTATTTTTTACCTGTGGCCCTAATTAAACTATATGTAACCTTCAAAGTCTGATTTATATTAAAATACAATTTCATATGCAACATATTAATATAATTTTTGCAATAAAAACTCAATATTATGAGGGCGCGTTAAAATTTTGACGATAATATATATATACATTGACAGCAAACTGGTACTCGCACTGATATTTCACGTACACAAAGAAATAAAACAATGTTAGAGTCAACGTAGTTATTTTAATAATCCAATCCGTATTAATGTTTCCTCACTTGTCATTAAGTGTACGTATGATTAATTTTATTAAAATTTATTTGGCTAACACCACATTAAACCTACCATATTACTAATTTAAAGCGTTGACATTTAATATGACGATATAGTATAGAGTATAGTGGCGCGACAAGAGCTTTTTCGAAATCTCATGGTGTTAACTATCGCATTTGATAAGTGTTATTTGTGGAAGAAAAATAAAGATGATATTGAATAAAAAATAAAAATAAAGATGATTTAAACAACCTTTGTAGAGCCATTAACTTTTATTTATGACCACTGTAGACCCATTTTAGAGCCTGTAAGCTGTATAATATGGGCCTATTTCGCGCTACAAGAGATCTGTAGCCGCTTATAGAACCACTATATTTCTTACTAATGGAGCCGAGGCCGTTATGAAAATCTTTTACTACTGCTACTGTGCAGTTCCATATAGCGCTTGTGTGCTAGTTGGGAGGTAACTAATTAATAATATGAGTTCTCAACTAACGTAAGAGAAATTTTATGGTGAGGGGGGATCTTCATCAGTAGGCCCGAGATGGGAATAAAAAAATGGAATATAATTAGAAAATTAAGGGTAAAAGGAAACACAGAATTAAAACAGTAAATTATTTTTAAATATTATTGTGCTGTCATTTTGTTATGCCAGAGATGTCAATTAATTATAAATAAAAATAAGAATCTCAATCAACTGTTAAAACAAGAAACGGAATGTAGTATAGGTAGATATCAATAAATCGCGCTCCAAGCCGATAATAGTATATTCAATAAGGCTCAATTGGCTGCAAAAAAGTTGGGGATTCTTGCGAAGGTGAGACGGTTCTTCACGCCTGAATAGCTGCTCAACTTGTATAAAGCGCAAGTTCGGTCATGCGTGGAGTACTGCTCTCACCTCTGGGATGGATCTGCCAAAAACCAGCTTGATGCACTTGAGTCGATTGACAGACGGGCCAAAAGGCTTATTGGCAACCATGCACTGGTCGCCTCAAAGCTCCAGAGCCTCGAACATCGTCGCCGAACTACCAGTCAGTCGGTTTTTTATCGGTTACATTTCGGGGAGTGTGCGACGGAACTGCACAACTTTATTCCGCCTAGCCCTTTCCATCATCGGACTACAAGATGTACGGCAATGTGCCATCGGTACATGGTAGATATCCCACTCATAAGCACAAAGCGTTTTGAAAATACTTTCATTGTGCGTAAAGCTAATTAGTGGAATTCCCTGCCGGTGTCCTTGTTTCCTGATAGCTACAACCTAGGGGTCTTCAAGTCAAGAGTGAATAGGTTACTTCTAGGCAAGCATGCTCCTTCGACCATATCATCACTTAACATCAGGCGATATAGTGGTCAAACGAGAGCTTATAATGAATAAAAAAATTAAAATAAAAAATCATTGTTGCCTCGTGCGCATACGTCGCTCGGTTACAAATACCGGTCCGAGTAATGGGGCTATCATTGCTTTGCGGCTCCCAGGTGCGTTAAGTGCATGGGAGAGCATGGCACTAGACTGTCCCCGTCCCAAAGACCGTTCAAAATGCACGTAGCCTCCCAGCTGCGTGCTCTGTGGCCAAGTCGGGCACCCGGCTAATTACCGTGGTTGCGCATAAGCCCCAAAGCTAGAGCCTAAAATGGCCAAGCGTAACGAAGCGCGCCAAACACGCGTAGCCCCTACCTCTCACCACCCCCCCCTCCGACTAGCCCCCCAGAGGACTTCACCCTGGGGTAAACTGAACCACCAAAGTGTGGCTCCTCAGACTTACTCCCAGCCCATTCCAGCGCTGATGGCCACTCCCATCGCAGCGCCAATTCTAATCCCTGACTCAATGCCCCCCGCTGCCCCTATGACCGCAAAAAGCCAGAAGGTGGCTTCCACCACCCCTGTCGCTAAGTGCCAGCCCCCTGTCGCCCCCTCCGGGCACAAGCCATATCTATGCGTCGCTGAAAATATAATCAGCGCGTATTCCATATGGATGACCCCTCAGACCCGAGCTCTGGATACAAAGATTCGGAATGCAGGTCCACTCTCCCCCGTTGAATGCGCCCGCCTCTTCTCGAGGTATGAGTGCATTACTAACAAGCTCGATAGCCTTATTTACAAGGACGGTCAATGGGTTCGTAAATAGCACGAACTCTCTGTCCATACAAACTTAGTATACAAAACGACCGTATTCGTTCCGTCCTCGCTGCAAAGACTCGCCGCGTAATCCTTGTCAATTCATATAAGCCAGCCCGCGTGATGCTGTGTCAATAGTTAAATGCCAGTTAGATAATCATTGGAGTTTCTTGTCCGTTTTTCTCCACGTAGGCTTTTCCGAACGGATGGTAGAATCACTTTATTAGATCCAGCCTTAGTTGTCCCCCCCAGCGACGGCCTGAGCCGAGGTTCGACCCCAACTGGGGTAGCCCTCAGCGTTGTCGCTTGGGTTTAGAAATTTGAGCCTGGCTGGTAGGCTAAGAGATTAGTCTCCATAGGGTAGCCCGGTTAAGCATATGCCGGTCATTTTGAATGCTTGCGAGACGAAAAAAAAAAAAGAAACTAAAAAAATGTTCGGGGCGATCAGTCGTTATCGGACTGTCGCCTGTGCGGTGGTGCGTTGGCGAGTCAACTATTAATATTGATAAATGTGCATATTTTACAACATCTTAATGTGTAAGATAACTTTTCCTTACTCACCAGCCAGCTCAGGGGTAGATATTCTGGATGAGACAATTGCAGGGATGACTTCGCATGAGGGTCGACAGAAGTAAAAGTCTTTATATTTGGTCAACTATTTTATTAATTCACAGGCATCACTACTGCATCACAATTTTAAAGGTATCCCACTTACTTGTAGATGGTATATAAACTACCCTTTAAACTTAGCATCAGATGTATGATGTCACAACCAGCATCGTTCCTGTGCAGATAGTATTGAGTATTTCACCAGCCGAAGTATCATGGGTGTCCGGAGCCTGTTGTTAAATGCTGTGTAGCTTTTCTTAATGCATTTGGTTGACCAAGTTTATTTTATTATTGATTATATTAATTAATCCTAAGAAGCCCTGTCGATGGGAGAAAATGCGGTATTAGCATCATACAAGCACATGTCTCACAAGCATGAAAATATAGTTCAATTCCACAAATACTCACAGCGCTTGCTGGCACATTATTGCTTTAAATTTAGGGCTATTTCCCTGTCTCCTTCGAGTCATTTTAATTTATATTATTTCTGTTTTTTCACCAAGATCTGATTTTTGTTACTTATTCGGTATCCATTCGTAATGAAAAAGAAATGTCACTCTCGTCGGCCATAGACATTGAGAATTTTATTGACCCATAGAGATGTCATGTCTATATTTTCTTTAAGTAATTATGTATACCAGAAATTAATAGGCTAGACATGTAGGAGATTGTGTGCTTGTTGAATTATATTAATACACACAATATCTAGCAGGTTTGGTAAAGAATTTATAATAATTCCGCCCCGATCTCAGCGCCATCTAGTACTAAAGTGCCTCAACCACCTAGTGACACACCTAGGTGAGAAAGTACACTTGATAGTTACTATTCCTGACACCAGATGTCGCCTCGAGTCGTTACGGAAATATATTTGTTACAAATGGAATGGAATATTAACGATGGTCTGTAATGAAATATTATGATTTTACATGCGAATGTGAATTATTTGCGTTACAATTAAGTTTGAACAAATAAAATTCTGAACTTCAATGATACCCTTCAGCTATACCTAAACAAATACCTAATTAATAAAAATAATAATTTATTTCAAAATTCAGACAATTTACAGTCCAATTCTTGTTAGTAACTAATTAAAATGATTGCACAAGTGCAAGGCACGTTTTAAGATAGTTGATAGTATGATTTAGAAAATAGGCAGTTAGGTAAGAATGAGGAAGGAAGGGCACTTATGATGATCCGGTTCACACTACTGATTTTTCTGCAACTGCATTTTCTTCCGTACACCTGTGTCGCTGCTTTAGCTGCAACGATTCATAGGCTTCAGGATGTTCGTTGGGTTCAGCTTCACGACGGGAACTCTGCCTTTTGTGGTCTTGATGATCACGCCACGTCGACAACGAACCAATTTTTTTAAATTTAGTTTTTTGTGTCATGTCACGGTCGCCAATTTTATGTCAATTAAGACATAAAGAGTGAATTTTGGGGTTTTGGTTTCTTCAATGATTACTATGAAATTTTGGAAGTTACTGGTTTATTTATAGAAATCACAGATTATGAGACGGGTGAATGGACAACATAAAAATAAACAACACCAAAGAAATGTCATGATGCAAGGTTGCATCAAAATTTTAAGCAAAATTTAGCCATATTTTGGTACAAAACTTAGGTACTTAAGGACGCAAATAAAATGAGTATATCTTTATTTTGTCCTTTTGCATCATTTCAGCAAGCGAAAAGGTTGTTTATGCATATATTTTGAGAAAATATAATTTGTCTTCCGTTTGGAAAGGTATAGTAATTCGTATTTTGTACACATTTTGCAGTAGACTGACACTGTTTTACCGACCTCAACATGTAAATAAAGGTTTTTTTTACAAATTTACTGTGTAAAATAGCTGCGTAAACTTATTTTTCTGAATAAATTCAAATGTTGAATGTCTATGTAAATTCCTGAATTTCATGACGTAATTTGCAACAACCTGTCGACTCAGCTAGTATGTCATGTGTCAAAATCTTGTCGAGCAGAGTGGTTAAACAAATATAATAACACAGGTAGAAAATGAAAATCTGGTCTCAAAAATGAGTCAAATACACATTCAAAGGCAAAGACCTTATACGTATTTCTTACTACTAACTGTGTACCAAAATGTTTTGTTTAGCTAAAATGAAATCTATCATCTTACACCTAGGTTAGCTATTTCCTTATAAGCGGTAGCTAACCAAAAGCGGTCCTGGCGAGAGGGTTTCCGCTGGTAGTGTGTCCTTGTCTGACCTATTGCTAGCACAACTAATCATTGGGTTTGGTAGAAATGGTAGAACATTTTATATGATTGTTTTTATGTTATACCAAAACGAACAATTCGTAGACTTTGACACTTATTTAAATATTTCTAGAAAAGTATATAAATATTTCTACAGTTCCTATATTTAATCAATTCGTTGTATTTTAAAAAAATATCATTAATACTGTGTAAGAGTAGTACTTTTAAATGTTTGGGCCTGGTAATACTAAACGTAGGGTGGTGGTTTGCAGATTTTTTGGCGGACTTTATTCGAGTGAAATTCAGCGGCTGTTAATATTATTTGCAAATTAACTCCTAGTGGAATACAATTGGTGTAGTTTTATTTCTCAACTGTCTACGCAACTGGAATATATGTGAAATCATAGAGATCCTTTGAGGTCAAAGCACCGTCAGAAGACAGCAGGGTCATCCAACGCCTCTCAGAGAGCTTTTTGTTCCAATCTATATGATGGTCTTGAAGAATGAAACTTAAAGAGACTTGGGATTTGAAGATTATTGAGTCGGGGAGGACTCTCTTCGAACTTAAGATAACCCTATAGTACTCCATCGTAAACTGCTCAATTCCTTTTCGAGTTCGGTGATATTTTCGTCGGTCCGGAGTGTGCGCGTGTTGTTGCCAGGTCCAGTCGTCGGTATTTGTTGGGGTAGCCGGATCTCGTCCGGGATTCTTAGCACCCCTTGCTATATCGTAACCTCGACCGCTACCGTAGACTAGGGTACAGGCTGCCGGGCTATGTTTTATTTGTGCTATTCATGGGGAGTGCTTTGCAGGTTGATTGGCGATCGCAGTATGGTTGTTACAAATGCACAGAAAACGCTGCTGCCCATTCTCTGGTTTTTCCCTTAGTCGCCTCTTACGACACCCACGGGCAAAAATGGGATGGTGAAATTCTTTACGCCCGATACCATACGGTTAGTGATGTAGATACCAAAAAATATAAAAAAAAAATATTATCTATAAATTATGTAGGTTTAAGTAGCGCAGTTAGGTAGCATCAATATATCGGCATACTTAAACTATCGTTTTTACAATCAATTTGTCCCGTGTTCTGTTTGGTCATGGTCACCTCATTAGAAAGAGACACACTTCCAAAGGGAGCCCTCTCGCTCGGACCGGTTTTTGCGCCATAGTGCACAGTCTAGTAGTAAGAAGTATAAGGTCTTTGTTCAAAGGTTTCCAACATGACTTTTGCACGATTGCTAGACAGTCACAGGTTTAGGTTTCAGTAATGGTATTATAAAAGAAGCTATCAGAGACAGTCAATGTAAATGACAGATACACAGACAGTCAGGTTCTTTATTCATAGTAAGACTAAACAAATTTTATATACCTTTCTAATAACATTTCTTGTATATTTTTCAGAACACTGTATCGACGGCATTACCATTCACGTTGTTCGGCTGTTCCGCCATCGGAGCTGGCTTACTTCTCTGCATTACTCCTGAGACGAAGGGCATGCCTCTATTTGACACCATCAAGCAGGTTGAAGAAAGTGACAGAGTCGTACGAGTAAGAAAAGCAGAGGAAAAAGAGAAAAAAGAAAAAGCAGTAGAGAGCTCTGTGAAAACCGTTGTGAGCAGCATATGACGTATTTTTTATTTAGTTATTTTTAGTTAGGCAATATTAAAGTATTCGAATTATACATTAAAGTTTTATTGCGTCATTATCATGTCTGTTTTCAGAAACTCATCAGGTATTAAAAGATAGAAGTAAGAAAGAAAAAGTGTTTAATTGTCATAAAACGACATACAATTATACATGCTTATGCTAAACCCTTAACAATAGAATTAGTAGTACTTAAATTAAGTAAGTAAAGACTAGAAAGAAATAGGGTGATAAAGACGCTGTCATATGATAATGTAATAATATATATAACTCACAAACTAATATAACAACTCATAATTATGTTTGTTATACAACTCATAATTATGTTTGTTATTAACGCTGCCTATTCATTGAGAAGTAAAACGGTTCATTTATTCTCCTTCCTTTTGGCACATGTGTCGCTGCAAACAATTTGGTAACATTGCTTTTTGTTATGACTACGCACTAAAAGTAGAGTTGGAAGTTTTATTTTACTTGTGATATTATTGAGAGAGAAATTAAGAGATGAACTAAGAAAATGGATACCAAAATAAAATGTAAATTTTGGTGTAGATTTAAAGGGTTCAAACGGTTGTATTGTTTGTATTAAGCTTTCGATTTCATCTAGTATGATGAACTAAGTGCCTAGTAAGTAATTAGGTCTTGGACGGAATCCAATCTACAAATTTTTCGATTTCCTACTGTTCGGTGCAATAATTGTAACCGAACAGCTCAGCACTATTGCCTGCGTGCATTTAGCGTGAGGAGACAGCAGGACCTTTTCATTTTTTTGAGCGTCGTATCGGTGAGGCTAGAGCACTCATCGGCAAACTTATCTGCTTCAGGGAGGGCAATATTCGACCTAGAGTGATGCGCTTTGTGAGGCGGGCGTTCTCGGGGCTGATATCAGTTCTCGAGATTATTTGTCCCGCGTCACAGAGCGTATCGACTTCCTGAAGCAGAAGATCTATGCATGGGCAAGCCGTATTCATCGGTATAAGCGGCGAGTGGAGCGATATACTCAGAATCACACATTTCAAAGCAACGAAAGGTGGGTTTATAGGGATTGGGAGCGACCCAACCAAGGTGTGACTGATATGCGCCTACCAGATAATGACGCCATGTGTTCGTTCTGGCGCGATAATAATAATAATAATCTGTGGCTCGACTTGACAGACAGTTGCCAAAAATTTTCTCTTATAAATTTCTTCCATAATAAATATTTTTAACTATCTAAATTATACAAAACAATATGAAATCAAGGAAAAAAAAAACATACTACAGTAAAATCACTAAAAGTATGGCCGAAATACAAATTCAAGAATAAGAAATGTGAAAAATGAAGTCGATGGCGACGTCATGTTAACGAGAGCTGCCGCCGCAAGAAATGCACGCCCACCACCTCCGGCCTCGTCGCCCAGCTCCGCCTCGCCGCCGCCGGAAACCAGCCCCACCGTGAGTGCTGTGACACCGGCCGTGGCAGTTGCGTCGAGCTCGAGCGACGAGTACTTCTCTCCGCCGACGACACCACCTGCGCGTCGACGGGGAGGACGCCGGCCGCCGGACCGCTTAGGACCTCGAGGCTTACCGGTCTCTGATAGGGTCCCAGCACCCGGCGGAAGTGTGCAGCGCATGAGATGGACACAATCCATAAACGAAAATGTCATGCGCGCATACTTTGGGGCTACAGAGGGAGGAAACAACCTGACCGCGTACCGTGTCCGGATGCTCTCTTTGTTTCAGGTGCTTGAGCCAGCCGTCAACGTTTCGGCCCAACGACTTTCGGATCAGGTACGGGTCATCCAGCGTAATCGTATGTTGGATGATACTGTACTTGATCGCCTCCGAACGGAAATGGGTAACCGTGTCACTGCCCCATCGTCGCAGGCTGTGGTGCTACCACAGTCCAACCACGCTGACGAGGAGAGTAGTGACAGGGTTACAAACGTAAGTACCCAGTGCAATGAGGAATTGAGGAGTGCTTTGGAGTGTGCTATTCGGGAGTATCGCAACATGCCACCCGAACTTAGGCCACGATTACCTCGTTTGCCCATGCATAACAAGAATAGGGCGCTGGTGGCTGTTCTGGATTCGCAGTTGTCAAACTATTTTGATGACTGCGAAGACCTCACTGATACACATTCGATCATGTACTGCGCGGCTGTAGCGGCATGTCGTGTAGCTCATGTCAAATTTGCAGATGACAGAGCTACACGACCGAAACCAGCCATACCGGCTTGGCAGGGCAGGATCGAACGTCGTATTGGTGGGGCCAGAGCACTCATCGGCAAACTAATTTGTTTCAGGGAGGGCAATAGCCGCCCAAGAGTGATGCGCTTTGTGAGACGGGCGTTTTCGGGGACTGATGTCAGCCCCCGAAACTATATATCTCATGTCACAGAGCGCATCGACTTCCTGAAGCAAAAAGTGTATGCATGGGCAAACCGTATTCGTAGGTACAGGCGGAGAGTGGAGCGATACACCCAGAATCGCACATTCCAAAGTAATGAAAGGTGGGTTTATCGGGCTTGGGAGCGACCCAATCAAGGTGTGACTGATACGCACCTGCCGGATGATGACGCTATGTGTTCATTCTGGCGCAGCATCTGGTCGGTGCCTGTCAGTCACACCGAAGGTGAATGGACTCGGGAGGTCGAACGAGCGTGTGATCCAATACAAGAAATGGGGGCTATCACGATCAGCCCCCAAGATGTAGCCCGTGCAGTCCGTCCGTTGCCGAACTGAAAATCTCCAGGAACGGATGGACTGCACAACTTTTGGATCAAGTGGCTACAAAGTTCGCACGCTCGTTTGGCATCTCAGTACCAGGCAGCCTTAGAGTCTGGTTCGCTACCCAAGTTCCTTACAACAGGAATAACCCACCTGCTCCACAAGTCTGGTAGCACCGCGGAACCCAAAAATTATAGACCAATTACATGTTTACCAACGGTCTATAAGGTTCTTACATCCATTTTGAGAGTTAAAATTAATAAACACGTCGACGATAACTCCATCATGTCGGTCTCTCAGAATGGATGTAGGAACGGGTCCCGCGGTACTAAGGAGCTACTCCTTATTGATATGGCCATTAGCCAACAGGTTCGGCGTTCCCGAAAGGATCTGTCGACATGTTGGATAGATTATAAGAAGGCCTATGACTCGGTGCCTCATACATGGCTCATGAGGGTGCTAGAATTGTATAAAATAGATACAACTCTACGCACCTTCCTGATGTCGTGTATGAGGCAATGGAGCACAGTCCTTCGCTATCCAGGATGTCGAAATATCCAGAGGAATAGCGAACCTGTAAGGATCGAGCGGGGTATATTCCAGGGCGATAGTTTGAGTCCACTTTGGTTTTGTCTTGCCCTGAATCCTCTAAGCATGCTGCTGGAGAATTCAGGGCTAGGCTATCGGTTGAAGAGAGGTGGTCTGGTTATATCTCACCTCCTTTACATGGATGATCTGAAGCTCTTTGCCCCCAGCAATCTTCAGCTGATGGAGCTACTGAAGGTAACTGAAACTTTTAGTAGCGCCATCAGGATGGAGTTTGGTGTGGACAAATGTGCGGTCATGCATGTAAAGCGAGGGGAGATTGTGGAATCCGTAGGTATTCAACTAGCGGATTCCATAAACCTGAGATCCCTCTCTCCAAACGAAACCTATAAGTATTTGGGTATGTCGGAAGCGTTAGGTATCAGCACTACTGACATGAAGCAATCGTTGAGGGAACGCTTCTTTGGCCGTCTGAAGAAGGTACTCAATAGCCTTCTTTCAGGCGGAAACAAGGTGCGCGCCTTCAACGGTTGGGTCATGCCGGTATTGATGTACTCTTTCGGCATACTCAAATGGACTCAAACGGAACTCGACGCCCTGGATAGGCGAGTCCGTACACTGCTGACTGCATATCGAATGCATCATCCACGATCGTCGGTCATGAGATTGTATATCCCGCGGAAGTGTGGTGGCCGAGGCTTTTTAAATGCCAAAAACCTCCACAACCGCGAGATATGCAATCTCAGGGAATATTTTCTACACACCGTCGTGGGTATGCATCGAGATGTAGTAGCAGTGGACAAGGGACTCACCCCGCTCTCCTTGGCGAATGAGAACTGGCGCAAGCCTGTAGTGCTTGACACTAACGATCGCAAGGAGGTATGGCAGAGTAAGGAGCTTCACGGACGCTTTTTCCGGGCCCTACATGGGTCCGATGTAGACCAAGCAGCGTCCGTAGCCTGGCTGCGTTTCGGTGACCTCTTTGGGGAAACCGAAGGTTTTGTCTGTGCAATTATGGACGAAGTTATCATGACGAATAACTACCGGAGATTTATTGTGAAGGATGGCACGGTTGACATCTGTCGGGCATGTCACCGCCCGGGTGAATCGATCCGACACATTATCTCTGGATGTTCTCGTCTAGCTAACGAGGAGTACTTGCATAGGCACAACCTTGTAGCCAGGATCATCCACCAGCAACTTGCTCTGAAATACACTCTTGTGGCATCGGAGGTACCGTACTACAGGTATGTGCCCGACCCAGTTCTCGAAAATGGCAATATCACATTGTACTGGGATCGGTCCATCATCACTGACAGGACTATTGTAGCCAATAAGCCTGATATAGTGGTGGTGGACCGAATAGAGAGGCGTGCAATGATTGTTGACATTACCGTCCCGCATGACGGGAACCTCGTGAAAGCCGAGAAAGATAAGCAAATCAAGTATCTTGACTTGGCTCGCGAGGTTGTCGACATGTGGGATGTAGACACAGCGATCATTGTACCGATAGTCGTGTCAGCCAATGGCTTAATAGCCATGAGCCTCGACCAACATCTTAAGAGGCTCTCGTTAGGCGGCTGGGTCAAGGGCCTGATCCAGAAAGCAGTACTGCTGGACACGGCTCGCATTGTTAGGAGGTTCCTCTCTTTGGAGCCCTGACCGCCGGTAGCTTGGACCCTGTTCCCGATACCGGTGGGCCTCTATTTTCTATATTTTTAAATGTTTTTTCAAATTTTGTGTTTTATAAAAATATTTAAAAATTTAGTTAATAAGAAAATAAATTAAATAAAGGACATAATAATAATAATAATATCGTTTATTTATAACATAAGGCATATTTTACAGTAAAATATCTTAAAATATAAAAGAAGACAGTTTCTTATTTGCCTGAACTAGGTTGAACCTGTGTTTCAGGATATAAAGTGCTTAAAACTTATAAAAATAATAAATTAACAAAGGGTATGGTAAATGAATACTTAAATTAAAAACACAGCAAAACTATTATTTTGTTACAGTCAGGAGATCTTCTGTCTCTCCGTAAGATATGCTAAGTAGATGTTCAAGAATAGTCTTTTTACAGCTAAAATAGTTTAATTTATACATACTTAATTTTCTATTTAATCTATTGTACAGAAATGGGCCTAAGAATGTAAAGAATCTATTTACAAAGACATATTTTGAGGATGCATTAGAAACGCAGACAATGTCATTTCGTCTCTTATTATTTATGGATTTGGCGTTATAGGAAAGAATGGTGTGTTGTTTTAAAACTGAGTGCATAATGAAAAGCTGGCGAACAGTCATCACGTTGCAGGATTTGTAAAGCAGATCAGTGGGGTAGAGAAAAGGGTGGAAATTGGCTACTTTTAAAATAGCTCTCTGAGCCCTTTCAAGAGGCAGTAGATGCGTTTTTGGTGCTCCACCCCATGATGTGATACAGTATTGGATTACAGATTGACCTAGGGCCAAATAGACTTGTTTGACCAATTTTGAATCTGCAATCGTTCTCAACTTTTTAAAAACATAAATTAATTTGCGCACTCTATTAACTAGGCTATCAATATGAGGTCTAAAGGAGAGTGTTTCATCTATAATAACCCCGAGATATTTTATGTTGCCTGTTTTGAGGATAAAAGGACAATTACACATGCTGACTGGGTGGAATCCACATTTATGGGCATACAGTTGAGAGTTAGTAATGTTAAATTGAGGCTTGCGCATGGAGAAATGAATATATTTTGTCTTGTCAGCATTTAGTGTTAGTAAATTGCTTTGCAGCCAATTAGTCACAGTATTAAAACCTTGTTGAGCGTATTCGTACAATTCGTTACTGGTTTTCGCGGTAAAGATTAACGCCGTGTCGTCGGCATATGATATGAGTTTGCCTTGTTTAATATTTAAATTACACAGATCGTTAATGTAAATCAGGAATAGGGTTGGGCCCAGAATGCTTCCCTGAGGAACACCATAACCAGTACCCTTTTGCTCATCGCTAATAATATCGTCTATTTTAACATATTGAGATCGATCGTCTAAGTAGTCAGCAAAAAGTTTCAGCGGTGTTCCCCTAATTCCTAAAGCCTCTAATTTTTTCAGAAGCATCGGAACGGACACCGTATCGAAGGCTTTGGCTAGATCAAGGAAAACCCCCAGGGTCTGGTTTCCTTTGCCAAGTTCTTCTGCGGTATAATCAATCAGACTATGCACCGCATCGGCTGTGGATAATTTGACTCTGAACCCAAATTGCGCAGATGATAATAAATTGTTTTTTTCTAGATAATTAACTAGTCTATTGTTTACAATTTTCTCTAGTATTTTAGATATTGAAGGGAGTAAGGGAGGGCGATATCTGGTCGGTGCCTGTCAGTCACACCGAGGGTGACTGGACTCGGGAGGTCGAGCAGGCGTGCGATCCGATACCACAAATGGGGGCAATTACTATCAGTCCCCAAGATGTAGCTCGTGCAGTCCGTCCGTTGCCCAACTGGAAATCTCCAGGGCCAACCCGGCCTACCCTGCCTACCCTGACTTTCCTGCCTACCCTGCCTATCCTGCCTACCCTGCCTATCCTGCCTACCCAACCTACCCTGCCTACCCTGCCTACCCTGCCTAACCTGCCTACCCTGCCTTTCCTGCCTTTCCTGCCTACCCTGCCTATCTTGCCTACACTGCCTACCCTGCCTACTCTGCTTACCCTGCCCACCCTGCCTACCCGGCCTACCCTGCCTACCCTGCCTTTCCTGCCTACCCTGCCTACCCTGCCTACCCGGCCTACCCTGCCTAACCTGCCTTTCCTGCCTACCCTGCCTATCTTGCCTACCCTGCCTACCCTGCCTACTCTGCTTACCCTGCCTGCCCTGCCTAACCTGCCTATCCTGCCTACCCTGCCTATCCTGCCTACCCTGCCTACCCTGCCTACCCTGCCTACTCTGCTTACCCTGCCTACCATGCCTACCCTGCCTACCCTGCCTACTCTGCTTACCCTGCCTACCCTACCTACCCTGCCTACTAATTTGTATCTATCATCAATAATTTTCTCAGCGCACGCCAAATAATGTATTTTACAGACAACATTTTGCTACCTTGGGTTACATTATTGCAATTTTCATAAGGATCTCTATTTATTTTGAAAATATTTTATAGCCTATGACACTCAGGAATAATGTAGCTTTCTACCGGTGCAAGAATTTTCAAAATCGGTTCAGTAGATCCAGAGATTACCCCTTACAACGTCACAAACTCACAAACTTTACCTCTTTATAATATTAGTATAGATATTATTAATTATTAATATAGATATACTCGTAGGTAACGCCATCATGTCTGCGTCTCAGAATGGATGTAGGATGGGAGACAGGGGTGTACCTACGGAAATATGTGGACTATGTCAGTATTGGTATGGTAATCAGAGCAACCATGTGAATTGGGATGATACTCGTATAGTCTCTGAGCAGTACAGGTTGGAGTGCGGGGTGAGGCAGGGGGGTCTGACGTCCCCCAGGCTCTTCAACCTGTACGTGGATAACCTCATAGTCGTACTCAGCAGCATGCGTGTCGGATGCAGTATTGATGGGGTTATAATCAACAACATCAGTTATGGAGACGACATGGTGCTGCTGTGTCCGTCGGCGGGAGCAATCAGAGAGCTGCTTAAGACGTGTGAAGCCTACGCTGCCGCACATGGCTTAAAATACAATGTAAATACATGGTTTTTGAGGTCGGTGGCAAACGCCGTGGAGAAGAACCAGAGTTGCTCGTGAACGGGTCACCAATTAATAGGGTGTCCACTTTTAAATACCTGGGGCACGTTCTTGCCGCCGACCTCAGGGACGATGTGGACATTGAGAGGGAGCGTAGGGCTCTAACGGTCCGGAGCAATATGTTGTCCCGTAGATTTGCGCGGTGTACGGACCTAGTTAAAGTAACACTTTTCAAGGCTTATTGCCAAAGTCTGTACACGGGCAATCTATGGGTCAATTATACGAAGAGATCGCTGGATGGCCTGCACGTCCAATATAACAATGCTTTCAGGATGTTTTTGAGACTGCCCCGTTACTCTAGCGCGTCGGAGATGTTTGCGCAAGCCCGTACAGACGGTTTCTACGCTGTTATACGTAAAAAAACAGCGTCGCTACTGAGTAAAGTGAGGGACAGTCAAAACGGCATCCTGAAAACTGTAGCTAAGAGCTTCGGCTCTCCGATTGTGCAGCAGTTTGTGCGGAGGTTGATTGTTACTAACACTAGGTAATAAGATTTTCTATTTTAATAACACTAGGTAATAAGTTTTTTCTATGTTTCTAACACTAAGTAATAAGTTTTTCTATGTTACTAACACTCTATGGATTTAGGCGACCGAAATAAAGATATTCAATTCTATTCTATTATACATAACCTTAAAACTCAAAACGTTAAAGCATGAAAAATTATGAATTATAACAGGCAGCTTTACTTATTCGCGTAAACCTGCAGATTGTGAATTTTATGCTATCTTTGTCCGATAACAATGCATGTTCATATTGTTATTAAATTATTTAGAAGTCAGTATGTGGAGCGTTATCAGTGTACATCTTAATTTTAAGAATGGAATACACGTTATCAATGACTTTCTTTCCTGATACGAGTACCTACAATCTGGGGGTGCTTTCGTGTGTTTCAGACGTGGTTCCACACGAGACACAATGCCTTTTATTATTTCGGTAATTACGGACACTTTTAATTATTATTAACCGATCGTCGGTTAATAATAATTAAAAGAAGGAAGAAAGAAAGAAAAAGTGTTTAATTGCCACAAAACTACATACAATATAAGTAAATTAATATAATTAAGTTAATCATAATCGGGAATTTTCTTGGTGGGCCGGTCCGGTTCGCCAGTTGGACCGGCCCGGGCCACAGCCTGACTGGCCCGCGGAGCGACCCAGCTCCATTTTCCCTTCATTTATATGTAGAGCCAAACCGTGATATGTGAGACAGCGCTAGGCCGCATTGCGGTTAACCGCTTGCGGTCATCAATACAAGAGACCGCTCTGGCGGTTTTTAAACTGTATAGCTATCTACAAAATATGCGCGGCCACTGCATGACCGGCCCGCGGAGCACCCCGTAGCCGGACTCCAGCTTCTTTTTCCCTTAATTTTTACATCTTTAAATATGTTGGGCCCAGTAGGTGGACACGCCAAGCAGGGCCAAGCTGGTTGCGCAACCGATTGAGTGCTGGGAAGGTGCCGAAAGGATACAAAACAAAATATCTAACGCCAATTCCAAGTTTTCGTCAAACACTGTCTTCGTTGCATGGTCGCATTCTCGGCATTTACTGGTCCGCGACTATCTCCAACGTAGAGCTTTTGGAGAAATCCCACGAGAGCCCGATCGACCACTAGATCAAGCGTCGCAAGTGGAGATAGATTGGCTACAAGCTCCAAAGGGGTCTCGATCACATACCCAAACAAACTTTGGACTGGAATCCCCAAGGAAAAAGAAAGCGTGGCCGTCCCCGTCAAACCCGGCGTCGCACCGTGTTGGCAGAAGCGACGAGCATCGGAATGACGTGGAGCGAGGTGAAGCGCGGTGAGGTGGCTTTTGTACATGTACTTTATTATCACTTGTATGTATTGTTGTTTATTGGTGTACAATAAAGAATTAAGAATAATTAAGAATCGTGAAGCTCAAGACCAATCGTGATGGTGGATATCTGTGGACGGCCTAAGCCCCTGTGCACGGCAGCGTGATCACTGTGTCACCGTCTTGCCGGATTTCGGGATTCACTTGGTGGGTAGACAGAGTGCCCAGTTTGAGCACCCGCTACCCTGGAGTCCCGCCTTTTTGATGCAGGGAGGATTTCGACGTTTTAGGCATCGGGGCGATTGGCTCCCCGACGCCTTCTTTTCTGAGTGGGATCGGCCCTCACACGATCCTGCTCGGCGGCCTCCTTCTGGGCCCATCACGGTCTCATAGAAGGATGCCATTTCCCTAAAGTTTTATGTCTCTTCCAGCATGGCCATCACAACTGCTGGAAAAGACAGGTTTCGCCCGATCCTGGCGACTAAGAACTGCCCACACTGGGCACTCCTCGAGCGTGTGTTGTGCAGAGTCAAGGTCGCCTCCGCAGTGGTGGCAATATGCCGTGGTGTCTCGCCCAATCCTATTTCCCAGCCATGCTTTGAAGTGCGGCAGGACGACTTCCACAACGCACTTGCGAGAAAATTGCGGCTGCTGTAGCCGCTTGCACCACCGCTAGAGCGCGTGTCGCCATTCCTGCCACCTCTGCCTGAATACAGCGATTTCTGGCACGCTATCGCCATTCTGGCGGATGACGTGAATTCAGTTGTAAACTCCATATCCGCCAGAATATCTAGCAGAGGAAAGCTTGCCAGGAGTGTTGCCGCCTCAAAGGATACCGTTCCGTAACTTCGTGCGATACGAATGACCATTTTCCGCTGCAGGCTATTTAGTCCTGCAGTATCGGACACCTTATAGTCTGCTTGACAAAACAGAGGAGTCCCAAGAAGGAACCATCGATCGCACGACACCGCGTAGAGGCGGTTAACTTCTTACCATGGTCCCGCGAATTTAAGTAGCAGTCTATGCAAAGCACTCACTGTTTTTTTAACGCGAGGGACTTGACGAAATACTCTTCGAAGCCCCATCATCCATCCAGGGTTAGGTCAAGACAGTTAATCTATGGACCCACCTGGGCTTGCGCATCTCCAACTGTCACTGACATGCCGGGTGGTTATCTACCCCTCTGCAGTTTAAGGAACCATAGCCTCAGTTTTATGAGGCGCTATCTCCTAACTCAGCTCGCAGATCAACGCCACGACTCTTGCTACCACGAGCTCGGAAAACTGGATGGTCTCGCCGAAGGCATCCCCGCCGGCTAACACCAGGGTGTCGTCTGAGTAAATAACGATATTAACGACGACGGGTAGGTCAACACTCAGGATCACATCGTAAGCAAGATAGTCATCATCATCATCATCATCATTTCAGCTGCATGACGTCCACGGCCGGACATAGGCAACCCCCAAGCATCGCCACATTGACCGGTTCTGTGCGACTCGCATTCAGCTGACAGATCAGATCGGTTGTCACATGCCAGATAATCTGACACCAGTCAAGATATTGATATAGGGGTGGATGTCACATAGGCAGTCCTACTGGTAATCAGCTGTATCCAGTTAGACTGAAAGAAGAGCCCAACATTTAGTTGGGAACAAGGCTAGGCAGATTAATTGATATCATGTCAATAAAGTATGTACCTACTTATAAATAAATAATAATTCAATTTAACTCAAACAAAGCCTCCGATAATTATTACATTCACCTTTTTGCCTTTGCCTAGTGTGGGCCGCAGTTTAATAAAAGTCCCGGTAGAATTTAGGGTCCCAGTCCGACTCTGGGTGAGATAGTATTCAAACGCAAGCCTATCAATTTAAAAAAAAACATGCGCTAGATGGTAGACTCACTGGACCAGAACGTTAGGGTCTATATCTGACAGTGGACGATTTGCGGTTGAAATGATATTGTTTATATTAATGATATGTTAGGGATTCCGACATACCTGCTTAGTTTTTAGGGTTCCGTACCCGAATAGTCCAAACGGAGGCCCGTTTTGATTGCTGTCACTCTCGTGTTTGTCTGTACGTCGTCAGTTTACAGCCGAACGGTTGGAGCTATAGTCTTTTAATTTCACTGTATAAGCATCTTGTTGGCACAAAGCCATACAAATAGTCAAAAATAAAAAATAAGGGGGACTCCTATACAGATAAAGAGACAAGTGAAAAAAAATTAGACCTACCCCATTGAGTCGTGTATAGTTGTTTAGAACTTGTTCAATAAATAAACACAGTAATTTTTATTTAAAAAAATATTTTGGAAAATTAAGGAATGAGAAGCCAACAAACCCAGCTATTTTACAAAATTTTGTTCCGAAGAATTTTTTAACTTCCCAATGACCCATAAACTTGAAATTTGGTGATAATTACTTATTATACCTTTCATTTATTTTAGTATCGCATAGATTTGTAAGTTCTAAGCAATAATTGATTCAATATATAATATGTAGCCGAAAGCAGTTTAAAGCAGCAATACAATCTAGATAATAACCGAGTTGATTACTACTCGATCAAAAGCGAGCATAGGATGGCTTTAATTTAGCTCTTTCCATTTAAATCCAAGATGGCGGCCACGCTGTTATCTATTGGCCATTGGGTCTCATTTCCTTGGGTTCCACAGACAGAGACAAACAGAAATATTTGTATTAATTGATATGGTACGAACTGTAGCCAGTAACATGTTAATCTATTCGTAAAGTATCATTAATTGTACCTAGTACACTATAACGTTTTACTTTCGATGTGAAAGAAGAACCAGCAAGGCAATGGCAATTACAAAATAATAATAGTACATTGTCTATTAAGTGCGGTAAGTAAGGAATTACGATCGAGACTCTAGTAGGTTCGTAATTCCCGTACCGCCCGTGATACATACAATGTTTTTCATCACATTTGCGAGTAATAATTATGAATTATAGCTTTAATACACGAGTCAGCACAGCTGTTATTACGAAATACGTGAACTTTTTTTTAGCGGTTGGCGAATTTTTGCCCACACCACAGATTATACAGTGTTTCGTTCAGAAACTTTAAGGGCAAATACTTACGTAGGTATACAGCCATGACGGAGTGTAAAAGAATTAAATAATTTCGACGTTTTCATATTATAACTATTAAAATCGATTATTAATTATTATTATTATTAATACACTTATTTCAGATATCAAATCCATACACAAAATAATACATTGAATAATAAAAACACATTAAAACATAGGATTACAAATTAGATTATTAAAAATTAAATTACATTTATTGAAATAACATTAGAATTATTAAAATACCGTCAAAAGTTGTTAGTACATTGCTTATAAACTATGTTAGTGAGCGCCCATAACAATGCGCATCCATTTATTCTGGATTGGGCAATCCGTTCGAGACGCAATCATCTGCAAGATGCCATTGCTACTGCCTCGCACGCGCTGCCACAAGGAGGCTACCCTCTTCCGTATAACCGCATGGAAGCCGTCCGTCCGCGCCTCCGCAAACATGCCGGACGCACTACAATAGCGAGGCAGCCGCATCAGCACCCTGAACATATTATTGTATTGGACACGCAGAGCACTAGCAGCCCGTTGGGTGTAATTCACCCACAAGCTGCTCGAGTGGAAGGACTGGCAATACGCCTTAAAAAGAGTTATCTTAACTTCCCTCGAGCAGCGTGCAAAGCGACGCGCAATCATATTCCCCCGGACTGCCAGCGCCCTGCTTTCCCTCTCTATGTCAGCATCATCCTGCAACTCGTCTGTCACAATGTGCCCCAGATATTTAAAGCTCGTCACTACACGAAGCATAATAGGCGGAACACGGACCGGACCACGCTTTCCACTCTTGAAGACAAGAACTTCGCTCTTCTTAGAGTTATATCTCAGTCCAAGATCCGCCGCGTATGCCTCACAAATCGCAACCAGTTTACGAACAGCCCCCACCGAAGGGCCCAGCAGCACCATGTCATCTGCATAACTGATGTTATTTACGCAAACCCCATCCACATAACAACCCGTATGGGTGCTGCTGAGCTCACCGATAAGGTCATTAACCTAAAAGTTGAAGAGCAGAGGAGAGGTGATGCCCCCCTGCCGCACACCACACTCCATGCTGTATTCATCAGATAGAGTCCCCGCCCATCGCACCTGGTTTCGCCGACAACGATACCAATGTTCTAATACCGAGACCACTTCCGCCGGCACACCCGCACCCCGTAGCTTCCTCCAAAGCCTCCCATACAAGACAGTATCAAAGGCTCTAGATAAATCCAGAAAGCACGCGTATACCGGCGTGTCCCTGTTAGTGTAGTATCGGACTGCCTGCTTAAGACAAAATATGGCGCTCTCCGTAGAAAGCCCACTCCTGAAACCAAATTGGGCATCATGCAAGTCTATGTACTTACTAAGGGTGTTATTAAGCAGGCTGTCCCTGTACCCTCGTCCGACAGATCCCCAGTTTTGTTCTTCACAACCGGAACAACTAACGTTCTAGTGAGATCATCAGGCAAATAACCATGACATAAACACAGATTGCAAAACATGGAGAGCACGCGCGGCAGGTGAACACCCGCATATTTTAGATGTTCAATACTGAGACTGTCGCACCCGGGGGACTTCCCTCGCTGCATGCTGTGAATTATTTGTCGCACTTGCTTAGCAGTAAATCTGACAACTTGCTTCTGTTTTATATTAAGAACATTAGTTGAGTATTTAAGTAACATGTAGCGAAATTGCAAAGAAATTCCTTTTTAGATAACATTGTAAGACAATTTTTCAATTGCGTGTAAACTCCTTGCTTGAACTTGCATGACCTGTGTGCTGTGCCATAAATTAAAAAAATATTACTTACCGCCCTAGGGTTTCATGACAAAAAGAAAGCCCGAGGGTTTTATATGGGGCATTACGGCCAAGTTAACCTGTATGTTTAGATACTTCTTACGTGCAAGTGTGATGTAATATATTATTTAGCATATGTGAGTGGTTTAAATAAAATAATAGTACAAAATTAAATGATAGTTATGTAGCAACCGGTCCTTGTTCTTGTAATGTGTTTGTAAGTCGTTTTGTAGCAATTAAATACTTTATCTTTCTTTCTTTAAAGTGGCACAAAACGATTAAAAACATTATCAGCGTAGTTTTTAGGGTTCCATACCTCAAAAGGTAAAAAGGAACCCATAAAAGATTACTTTTTGTCCGTCTGTCCGTTTGTCACCACCGATTTTCTAAGGAACGGATGGACTTGGCAAGTTGAATTTTATTCCAGATACTGAGGGTCTATAGTCCCCATAAGTTGTATAAAAATCAAGGTCAACACAATCTACACCAATATTATAAAGAGGAAAGATTTTTTTGTTTGTTTGTTTGTTTGTACCGAATAGGCTCCAAAACTACTGGACCGATTTCAAAAATTCTTTCACCGTTGGGAAGCTACTCTATTCCCGGGTGATATAGGCTACTTTTTATCCCTGTATTCCTACGGGAACGGGAACTACGCGGGTGAAACCGCGAGGCGTCCTTTAGTCTATATATATAAAAGAAAGTCGTGTTAGTTACACTATTTATAACTCAAGAACGGCTTTACCGATATGGCTGAAAATTGGTGAGGAGGTAGCTTAAAGTCAAGAGACGGCAATAGGGTAGGGTAGGGTAGGGTAGGTAGGGTAGGGTAGGGTAGGTTAGGTATGGTAGGTTAGGGTAGGTTAGGGCTTCACGTTGGCTTCAGCTCGGGTTCGGTCCGGGCACTTGCGGCACAGCCTTTGCGGTGCTACAGGTGCTTCGGGGTCGGGCACACCCGGGCACTCTGTCCGTCCACGGTGGACCGGACAGAGAGCTGCTACCGCTGCGGCAAGGAGGGCCACAAAGCCGCCGAGTGCAAGGCCGCCGCGCCGCACTGCGCTGTTTGTGCCGCCAGTGGCCGCCCCGCAGGCCACATAATGCAGGGGAGGATGTGCAATCCTCCCCCTAAGAAGGGAAAAGCGCAAGCGCCGAGAAAGCCTGCCGCTACCGCCGCTGAGCGCGAGGTTGGGCCTTCGGCTGCTGCGGCTGAGGAGGGGGGTGCGATGTCCGATTAAATGTCTAGAGTCGAACATCGCATCCTCCAGGCGAACACCAACCACTGCAGGGCGGCCCAGGATCTGCTGATGCAGATCATGGCCGAGTGGTTGGTGGACGTGGCGGTGGTTGCCGAGCCTTACTCGGTCCCCAGTACCTGGCTGGGCGATCGGGACGGCTTGGTGGCGTTGGTGGCGCGGTCTTCCACGGACTCTCCTCCCCTCTCGCTTTTAGAGAGGGGACCGGGATACGTGGCCGCCGCGTGGGGGGGGGATACGGCCCTGGTAGGGGTCTATTTCTCCCCAAACCGCCCTCTAAGGGATTTCGAGAACTTCCTCGAAGTTCTCACGGCAGTCGCCGGGAGGGCGGCACCACGCCAGGTCGCCGTGATAGGTGACCTGAACGCCAAGTCGGAGGCTTGGGGCAACCCGGCTGCCTCCTGTAACGTCCGGGGACGCGCCACCGTGTTTTGGGCGGCCTCATGCGGCGTGTCCCTCCTCAACAGGGGGGCGGTCCACACGTGTGTGCGGCAACGGGGAGGGTCGGTGGTAGACGTGTCGTTTGCCACCCCCACCCTAGCCGCCCGCGTAGTGAACTGGCGGGTGGAGACGGTGGAGACCATGTCGGACCACCGTTACGTGCGGTTCGACATCTCCACCGGCCCCCGGGGGGGGACGGCCCGCTCGGGCCAATCTCCCTTCCCGCGGTGGGCTCTCACCCGCCTGGACCGGGAGGCAGCCAAGGAGGCGGCCTTTCTCCAGGACTGGCTCTCACCCCCTGTCGAGCCAGTCCTGGACGTGGACCGCGCGGCGGTCCAGATCAAGAGGTCCCTGACCGAGGTGTGCAACGCAAGCATGCCTCGGTCACGCCGTCCGCCTCCCCGTCGCGCCGTGTATTGGTGGTCGGAGGAGCTGGCAGGCCTCCGAGCCACCTGCGTGGAGGCCAGGAGGGCCTACGCGCGGAGTCGGCGGCGCACTACCCGATCTCAGGCCGGGGAGGACCGCCTCTACGCCTCTTACCTAGAGGCAAAGACGGTCCTCAAGTCGGCTATGTGCGCCGCCAAGGACTCGGCGAGGGCCGAGATGCTGGAGGGCCTCGACAGGGATCCGTATGGTAGGCCATATAAGGCGGCGCGAAACCAACTGCGCCCCTTTGGTCCCCCACTTACGGAGACCCTGGAGCCGGCGTTGCTGGATGGGGTGGTCCGGTCCCTGTTTCCGCGCAGGACCGACTTCACCCCACCAACGATGAACCCCCCACTGGGGGGGGGGAGGGGCTTCGCCGGAGGAAGAGGTCCCTCCGGTATCTGAGGAGGAATTTCACGCGGGGGTTCTGTCCCTCCGCGCGAAGAAGACGGCCCCTGGACCGGACGGTGTCCCCGCACGGGTGGTGGCCATCGCGGCGTCCCTCATGGAGGGTAGGTTTCGGGACCTCTTCAGCGCGTGTCTTACGGCTGGGAGGTTCCCGAAACAGTGGAAGGAGGGACAATTGTGCCTCTTCCGGAAAGAGGGACGTCCGGTGGACTCCCCCTCGGCATACCGGCCCATCGTTCTGCTCGATGAGGTCGGTAAATTGTTCGAGGGGATCATTGCTACCCGGCTAAATAGCCATTTGCGGGAGGTAGGGCCAGACTTGTCGGACGCCCAGTTCGGTTTCCGACGGGGGCGTTCGACGGTCGACGCGTTGGCCCTACTCAGGGGCCAGGTGATGGAGGCGGTCGAGGCTGGGGACGGAGTGTTGGCGGTGTCGTTTGACATCGCCAACGCCTTCAACTCCGAGCCCCACTCGACCATATTAGAGGCACTCCGGTACCACGGAGTGCCCCAATATCTGCGGGCGATCCTGGCCAGCTACTTGGAGGACCGAGAGGTCCTCCTTGTGGACAAGACGGCCAGGATCAGGCGCTACGGCGCAGAGTCCGGTGTTCCGCAGGGGTCGGTTCTAGGCCCCCCCCCTGTGGAACATCGGTTATGATTGGCTCCTGCGGGGCACCCTCCTCACGGGCACGAGTGACATCTGCTATGCGGATGACACTCTCCTCACTGCCCGGGGGAGGGACTTTGGAGAGGCGGCCTGTCTGGCCTCGGCTGGCGGATCCTTAGTGGCAGGTAGGATCCGCCAGCTAGGATTGAGGGTAGCGCTGAACAAGACCGAGGCCGTGTTCTTTCACGGGCCTCGGCAGCGCTGCCCTCCCGACGCCCACATCGTCGTGGAGGGCGTCCGGATAGGGGTCGGGGCCCAGATAAAGTATCTGGGCCTCGTGCTAGACAGCAGGTGGCGCTTCGGCCCGCACTTCAGCGGGCTGTCGACGCGCCTGCTGAAAGCCGCGGACGCCCTCTCATGGCTCCTCCCAAACCTGGGGGGACCCAAGGAGCGATGCCGGCGCCTCTATGCCGGCATCCTCAAGAGCATGGCGCTATACGGCGCACCCATCTGGGCGGACTCCCTCCACAGGAGGGAGAATGCAACCGCCATCCGCAGGCCCCAAAGGGCCATTGCACAGCGCGTGGCGAGGGCCTACCGCTCAGTGGGTTTCTCAGCGGCGTGCGCTCTGGCCGGCACCCCTCCCTGGGAGTTGGAGGCATGGGTGCTTGCCAGAGTGTACGATTGGACGGCGCGGCGGAAGGCGCTCGGGGAGCGCCCAGCCCCTGAAGAGCGGGAGGCCGTGCGGCGGGAGGCGAGGGACGCTATCGTCGTCCATTGGACGGAGGACCTCGCCTCCGCCGCCTTTGGCCGTCGGACATTGGACGCGCTCGGTCCAGTCTTGCAGGGCTGGCTCGAGCGGCCCCACGGTTTCCTCTCGTTTCGTCTAGTGCAGGTGTTGTCCGGACATGGGTGTTTCGGAACGCACCTGCACCGGATCCGGAGGGAGGAAACCCCGGGGTGCCACGACTGTGGCGCTGCGGAGGACACGGCGCAGCACACCCTCGAGGTGTGCCCAGCCTGGGCAGAACAGCGCCGTGCCCTGAATTGTGTTATTGGGCGGGACCTCTCACTTCCCAGCGTGGTCAACTCCATGCTGGGGAGTGAGGAGGCCTGGGCGGCGGTTGCCTCCTTTTGCGAGCAAGTTATGTCGCAAAAGGAGGCGGCGGAGCGTGCGCGGGAGGATGATCCTCTCGCGCCGCCGCTCCGCAGGCGGAGAAGGGGTGGGAGAAGGCGGTTGTACGATCGTCTCCTCCCACCTCCTGGTGGTGACTAGCGGGCGACAGGCGCGGGGGCGCCTCTCGCTCGCATTGCACGAGTCACCACCCTCGTTGGGCGGGAACGGCCGAGCACTCGCTGTCGTTCCCGGGCCTCTCCACTGAGGGAGGGGCGTGAAGGGCCTGCCGTACAGGCGGGCGGTCGTCGGCGGAGGACTGGACGTAAAGGCTGTGCCAGTTTCCCAGTCCTCCTCCACACAGACGATGCGGGAGTGCCGCTGGGTTATTTTAGTGGGTATACCGGGCTTGCCCGGGGAGTCCCACATAGCCCCCCATTCCCCCAATGGGTGGGTATGCGTAATGCATTTTTTCCCAGCGTGATCAAAAAAAAAAAAAAAAAAAAGGGTAGGGTGAGCGGGGGTGCGGGTCAGGTAACCTCCACGTTGGCCTAGCTGGTTGCTGGTCTCTTTCGGATACGTCCGGGGAGAAGAGCAACCCGCTGGGCTGGTGCACCCCGGGCACCGTCAATAACTTCCCATTCGTGGGTTCTTGTTGGCGGTGGCGAATACCTGACAGGGGGGGGTTGTCGCTCTGGGTGTTCCCCTGATTAGCAGGGGACACTCCAGATGCGGCGTAGGGGTGGGGCTAGGTTGGGTAGGTAGGTTTGGGGTAGGTTAGGTAGGTTTGCGGTGGGGCTCACTTCCGGGCCTCTGGGCGGGCCGCCCAACCCTGCGGGGGGGGGTTCCCCGGGTGCATTGACCAGCTCTGCACCCTGCTCTGTCCGGCTCTGCAACCGGGCTCTGCCCGCTCTGCACCTGGCTTTGCCCGCTCTGCACCTGGCTTTGCACTCGGCGCTCGTGCGGTTTGAGTTCCCCGAGTGCACTGACGAGCTCTGCACCCTGCACTGACCAGCTCTGCACCCTGCTTTGCCCGGACCTGCATCCGGCTTAGCCCGCTCTGCACCTGGCTCTGCGCCCGGCTCTCTCTCTTGCGGGTGGGGGCGGCCGTCGCCCGGGGGCGGGAAGTGGGCCCACGAGGAGGTGTTGACTTGTCGTTGCCGGCCCTCCTTTGGCGTGGGATGGTCGGCAGGGACAAGTCGATGGAAGGAGGAGGCGGCGGAACGTCGGTCTCGACGCGCCGCCGCATACGCGGAGGGCGGCATCTGACCTTCGCGGGCCAGATGCCGCAACGGTGGGGACCGTAAGGTCCAGCGCGGTGGAGGGTACGGCGCAGCACACCGTCTAGGTGTGCCCAGCGGGGGCGTAGCTGCGCCGTGCCCTGAGGGGATGTCGGGCGGGACCTCTCGCTTCCCGGTGTGGTGAATTCCATGCTGGGGGGTGGGGGGTCCTGGGCGGCGGATGTCCCCCTTTTGCGAGGACGCCAAGTCGCAAAAGGGGGTGGCGGAGAGGGGGTGGAAGGGGGCGGTCGTACGATCGTTTCCTCCCACCTCCTGGTGGTGACTAGCGGGCGACGGGCGTGGGGGCCGCCTTAGCCTGCATTGCACTAGTCACCACCCTTGCGGGCGGGAATGGCCGAGCACTCGCGGTCATTCCCGGGCCCCTCCATTGGAGGGGCGTGAAGGGCCTGCCCTAAAAGGCGGGCGGTCGTCGGCGGAGGACTGGACGTAAAGGCTGTGCCGGATTCCCAGTCCTCCTCCATTCAGACGATGCGGGAGTGCCGCTGGGTTATTTTAGTGGGTATACCGGGCTGGGGGGCCCGGGGAGTCCCACATAGCCCCCCATTCCCCCAATGGGTGGGTATGCGTAATGCATTTTTACCCAGAGTGATCAAAAAAAAAAAAAAAAAAAAAAAAAGGGTAGGGTGAGCGGGAGGCCGTGCGGCGGGAGGCGAGGGACGCTATCGTCGTCCATTGGACGGAGGACCTCGCCTCCGCCGCCTTTGGCCGTCGGACGTTGGACGCGCTCGGTCCAGTCTTGCAAAGCTGGCTCGAGCGGCCCCACGGTTTCCTCTCGTTTCGTCTAGTGCAGGTGTTGTCCGGACATGGGTGTTTCGGAACGCACCTGCACCGGATCCGGAGGGAGGAAACCCCGGGGTGCCACGATTGTGGCGCTGCGAAGGACACGGCGCAGCACACCCTCGAGGTGTGCCCAGCCTGGGCAGAGCTGCGCCGTGTCCTCATAAGTGTGATCGGGCAGGACCTCTCGCTTCCCGGCGTGGTCAACTCCATGCTGGGGAATGAGGAGGCTTGGGCAGCAGTTGCCTCCTTTTGCGAGGTCGTGATGTCGCAAAAGGAGGCGGCGGAGCGTGCGCGGGAGGACGATCCTCTCGCGCCGCCGCTCCGCAGACGAAGAAGGGGTGGGAGAAGGCGGTTGTATGATCGTCTCCTCCCACCTCCTGGTGGTGATTAGCGGGCGACAGGTGCGGGGGCGCCTCTCGTCTGCATTGCACAATCACCACCATCGGGCGGGAACGGCCAAGCACTCGCTGTCGTTCCCGGGCCCCTCCACTGAGGGAGGGGCGTGAAGGGCCTGCCCTAAAAGGCGGGCGGTCGTCGGCGGAGGGCTGGACGTAAAGGCTGGGCCGGTTTCCCAGTCCTTCTCCACACAGACGATGCGGGAGTGCCGCTGGGTTATTTTAGTGGGTATACAGGGCTTGCCGGGGAGTCCCACATAGCCCCCCCATTCCCCCAATGGGTGGGTATGTGTAATGCATTTATTCCCAGCGTGATCAAAAAAAAAAAAAAAAGGCCAGGTTAGGGTAGGGTAGGGTAGGGTATGGTAGGGTAGGTGAATGTTTGGTGTTTTTTATGGCAAAACAAAGTTTGCCGGGTCAGCTAGTAAAAAATATAAACAAATTAAGATTTTCGCAAAAACTTGTAAGTACCAAAATTTACCATAAATTTCAATTGTTTTTATATTTCGAAAATTTGCTTTGCTTGCTTTTAACCAAAATTCACAATTCTAGGAAAAAGGGGAGTGCCCTGTAGGTTTTGGGTCAAAAACCTATATGGTAGTTTCCGTTGACCTAGAATCACGAAATTTGGCAAAAAGTAAGGTCTTCTTCAACATAAATAAAGGACAAATGCCAAAATATAAATTTTGGTACTTACAAGTTTTTGCGAAAATCTTAATTTGCTTATATTTTTTATTGTGTTGACTTAAAACTTACCCACCAATAAAAATTATCCCCATTTTATTTTGGCGGTATATTTTGTAATGGGCGCCGAGGGTTCCGTACCTAACGGAACCCTCGGCGCACGATTTCGACTCGCACTTGACCGGTATTTTATTCTGTGACTTATTTTGCGGGTTTTTTTATAAATTGTTCGTTAGTTCTTATTTGAAAATGGCAGACAAGGAAGTTTGTAAAATATCGCAGTTAATGGAGACTTTTGGCAAATATCAAATTATTCAGTATTTTCTGATTTGTTTGCCTGCTGTGTTCGTAACTATGATTAATATTAACTATATTTTTGTGGCCGGAGATATTAACTACAGGTGAGTAGAAGATTTTTTTAAATTCTTAGTCTAGGCTGTCCCACTGAGGAAAGGCGTCCCCGAAGTATTCCAGGAATTATTTTCCCACGCCGCCTCGAACCGACCCCCGTTGCACGAGTGAAAATTATAAAACAATAACAATTTGGAAGGTTCCAGGACTGGGAATACTGGGATTGGTCTGAGGATATCTTGACTAGGTTTTTAGTTTTCTTGGAATATAATTGCGGTTATGTGATATTTCTTTCAAATTGCATTAAATTAATTATACATGCGTAGCAAAAACATAAAATAAACAACTGCATAACTACGAGTATTGACTCCATTTTTAACCGCCGAAGGAAAAAGAGGGGTGTTATAAGTTTGAAGTGTGTACCTGTGTATTTGTTTATATGTGTATCTTCTATGGCATCATAGCTCCTAAACCGATGAACCGATTTGATTACGTTTTTTTTATTTGAAAGATGATTTTATCGAGAGTGTTCATGTTTGATGGACATTGGTTCAGCCGTTCAAATGTAATGGGCGTTTTACTGTTTGGATCGGGGTGTTTTTGCGACATATCGTATTCAATATATTGTCGATCCAAGGGTGTCTACTATTAGATTTAGTAGCATGAAATTAAGTAGCATGAAACAAAAATGTGTCAATGGTTTTTTTTTAACTTGGCTTGTTCATAAATTATTGTAGTCATTTTCTTGCCCTTCTAGCTATAGTAATTTATTTCCACAAAACTGTACTCCGATGACACAAACATCAAAATCGTCTGTATATTAAATTAAAAAAAAAATTGTTTGGTCATCCATGCGTAACGATTTTATGCTAAAATCTTTTTCCAGATGTCGGATCAACGAATGCGAAGGTCAAGACTCAACAAAGTTCTATCCAAGCTGGTGGCCAAACTCAACTATAGACAGATGTTCAACGCCAGTGCTCAGACCGGACGCTCAACCTTTCTGCACAAATTCCAGCTTCACTGATAAGCTGGAGACGTGTACAGATTGGATCTACGAGACGAACAATACGGTTATCGCTGAAGTAAGAGTTATTTGAATATTTTATTTGTTTGAGTTGTTAGTAGAATGGAAATCCTATAGTTAAAAGTAAGCTGACTGTTGAAAAACATGTTGCTATGGACTGAGGATATTGTAAACGTTCTGTACGTCAACAAGCCGTGTGCCTAAAATTACAAACTTTCTTATTTTATTTTATCTAGCACACCAATGGTACAATTGCTAAAAACATCCAAATATACCTACATTTGATGCCCGAGTTACAAAGCAATTATACTGATAATATATAATAATATGCATGGCATTGTTTTGAATTCTAAATTTTAGACTATTTACAACTAAAATTTTACTTCAGTTAAGTTTGAGTCAAACTCTTAATGCTGATCATTACTCAATAGTGTCAATAGGGTGTGTCTGTATCTTGTGAACTTCATCGAACTTCTTATGGGATCAACCAGTGGCGGTACCTTCATATAAGTCCAAAAGCCCGGCCGGCATGCCTTACTAAAATGCTCGATAGAGAATCAATATCAAACCTGAACTATTTAAAAGTTCGCGCGCTTACTTCTTATCAAAATAACACAAAGTATCTACCTATGCCTCACTACTACACATCGCGATTGTTCGCGCGCAGAGTTTCGCATTTGCAGCATCTACATATAGCTATCTCGCTTACACGTACCGGCTTTTGCCGGGCTTTCAAATACTATCTCTGTCACTTTCGCATTTATAGCGATGTGCCGTATAACGAGTTAGAACCTTGTGCGTCTACAAATCGATCAGTATGGAAGATTTAAGCCGTGCATGCGTATGAAGTTGCACGCGTATGCGTGACCTTGTCACCTTGCCAACTCTTCAGTGTTGCCGTTTTAGCGACGTTGTGAGATCTTGGAGATTTTTAACGAGTTTGGAGACTTTTTTTAAGATTTAGCAACAATAAAAACTAGCGACTTTTTAAAATAACGAAATTAAATATTCAAGCAATATCTTAAAAATAAAAAAATTGCGACATCTAGCTGGATTTTTCATATACCTGGCGACTTTTTTTGCCTAAATGACAACACTGCAACTCTGCGTAATTAGTTCCCGACACCCGAGTGCAACTCACTTCAGTTTCATTTGCTTGAGTGGGAAAAGTTTTGTTGTTAAAGTTTTTTGTGTGTTTTCTTAGATTTTCTCAGTGATACAATTGTTTTGGTAACTTACCTACAACAATGGAGGTAATTGTACCTTGTGAGGATTTAAAATGCGTTCAAGTTTTGATTGGCGAAGATAAGGTAAAATCTTTAAACTTTGCTCAGAAAAATAGTTAATTTCTTCATTAAAACCGACGCCTAATCTGTGTATTTCTCAGACTAGTAAATCGCATAAACGAAAATTTAATAGATCAGTGTATTAAACTGATTGGAACTGGATTGTTGGTTGTTCGCACACTAATAAGTTGTATTGCTGGTGCTGCATATTTTTTTCGAATAAAGATTCCGTTTGGAATTCATGAGAATAACCTCGAAGATGCCTTTCCCGAGCTGTTAAAGTTAGCGTATCTTGTTGTAACTATTCCGGCTACAAGTACTTCCGCAGAACGTGCTTTTTCTTCTCTTAAACGTATCCATACCTATCTGAGAAATACACAAGGTCAAGAGCGTCTTTCCGAATTATCAATGATAGCTATTGAAAAACAGTTGTTGGTAGAATTGAAACGATCACCAACATTTTACTCTGATGTAATTAAATCATTTCATATGAAAGATAGACTATTCCAATAAGAATATAAATAATTTATTTAAATTCCTTATTACATTCTATCTAGCTATTTTTTAACTTTCGTTTTGTAACTTTCTGTTTTGTTTTTTTTTTGTGTCTGTAAACTGTTAGTCCTGTTACGAAGCAAGCAACTACTTACCATAACTTTGTTACCTCAAGCAATGAAGCAAACCAAACGGCTTTTTTCAAAGCCACTGGAGGTATGCAATTGCTGATATGTTTATTATATTCAATCTAGCACTAGCATGTCTTCAGTGAGCTTTGGTTACCTCATTTACCGCACCACAAGCAAGAGTGAAATTGAAGAAAGAAGAGGAAAGAAGAAGATGGATGAATTCACTTTTAATTTATTGTACCTAACCAGTAGTTTATGAGAAAATTGCGATGATACATACGTAGGTACCTACATACTCAGTCGAAAACTGAACTTTCTTTTTTTGAAATCGGTTAAAATTTTATTGGTCTTGCCTTATTTTGAAACCCTAGGTACGCCACTGGGATCATAGTACCTACCTATTAGTAGCCCAATTGAGAAATAAATAAAAAATCCAGTCGTACTGCTCACCGTAGTTGCATGAGGCCGTGGTTGGGGTTGCATGCGCTTCTAGACCCAGTGAATGAATGTGTGAACGATTAATAGTATTTTTAAAGGTTATTTTTAAAATAAATAATAGGGGAATTGCCGTGTTATTGTAATAGGTACTTCGAATTGAAATAAAACCTTCATGGATTGAGATTTTTGAGAGAAACTTTTTTCACATGGTACCTATGAAGTTCTTCTTTTAAAAAAGGGGCAACAATCGATTTTCGACTTTCAGTTGTTTTTTTTTATTCAGCTTAGACAAGAAAGATGGATATTCCGAAAATTCGAGTGATTTTTGAATACGAGTTCCGACGCGGAACTAACGCGGCAGAACAGCTCGCAATATCAATGTTGCGTTAGGAGAGGGGTACTGCTAATGAAAGCACCGTGCGTTTTTGGTTTAAACGCTTTCTTGATGGAAACTTAGATTTGAAGAACGAACCACGTGGAAGACCGCCCACAAAGGTTAGTAACAATGAATTGAAAGAGATGGTGCAAGCCGATCCTAGCCAAACTACCCAGGAATTTGCGGTACGGTTTAACGTTACCTTACCAACAATATTGACTCATTTGCGTCAAATCAATAAAATAAAAAGATATGAAAAATGGGTGCCTCATGATTTGACTGATTTGCAGAAAGAAACGCGTGTTGAAACTTGTTTTACCTTGTTGAATCGATACAGAATATTGGACCGAATTGTGACATGTGATGAAAAGTAGATTCTTTACGATAAACGTAAGTGAAAAATGCAATGGCTGACCCCAGGTCAAACGCCGCAACAGTGTACTAAAGCAAAGCTTACCAATAAAAAGGTAATGGTAGTAGTATATAATTGGGGCATCTGGATCACATGAGATCCAGACACCCCAATTATATCTATTCAAATAGATAAAAATGTCTATTCAAATAGAATTAATTATGGTTTTTTGAATAGATGGTCTATTCTAATATATTGTTTAATTCATCGAACTTATCTATTCAAATAGATAAAAAATATATATCTTGTTCTTGAATAGATGGTCACCTCAATTATATCTATTCAAATAGGTAAAAAAGTCTATTCAAATAGAAGTAATATTGTTTTTTTGAATAGATGGTCTATTCTAATATACTGTTTAATTCATCGGAAATTATCTATTCAAATAGATTCTTCTTTTTTTTTTTTGTTCTTGAATAGATTGTCTTATCTAAATGGACTACCTATTCAAATTACATTGTTCTATTCAAATAGGTTAATGTTTATTGAATAGTTCTTCTTCTTGATTAGAAATAATAAATAATAAGTAAATTATAATTAGCTATTCAAATTAGCGGAATCTTCAATCTTCTTATTAGTTATTGATAAATTATTAAGATATGTGTTTGTTTCGATTTTTAAACTAAATGAGAGCGATTCCAAGTTGCCTCCACTACGTTTGGTTGTCATGCGGTCTGTTGGGCCAACCACTTGGTGTTCTTAGTAAGGCAGAAGCCGGTGTCATATGTATCTAAGAATTAGTTTGTTGTACTGCGCTTGAGCATCGTGCTGTCAATGTCTGGCAGATAGGAATCAAGACAATATTATGAGTATTAAGACGCTTATGTGATGATTACAACTGAATTAACTTCTGGAATATGGGCTGGCAAACACGATCAGACAAGAAACAACTTGACTTAGTTACGTCATCTGATTAGTGAAACTATTTAATTCATTACCATATCTGTCATGCTATCTGATACCGGCGACTGCATGACGCCTGACATGCATTGTTGATAAAGTTATTATATTATCTTTTAAACAGTCTCTTTGATCAAGCTGACGCAAATGCAAAAGTGGAAATGTCAATCATGAGGTTCTAGGTTCGATTCCATCCATGGCCAGGCATATCATTATTGATACTTATGTGTTAGTTTTCCATATTTGAATTTAAAGCAAAATATTATTTACCAGGGTATTAACAATAAAACCATTTTTTATTTAATAGATATATATTTTTTTATACTTCATAAGTACATAGTTATCTAATATGAAAAACAAGTTATATTTATTATTATTGTATTTACAGTTACCTAGCTCTGATATAAAAGCTCCTTATTATAACATAATTTTTGCCTGTTGCATAAATTAATAGTAACAATATGAATAGTTATGTACGATACACAGATTTCTATGATGTATTTTCTATTTCGTCTTGAATTTTGCTTATAATTTGTTTGGCACTGCTGTATATGTCATCAAATAACACAGTCTTAACCACATGTTGAGCGCACACCTCAGCTTCACAATTACACATAGAATTTTCAGATCTTGGCATATTATCAGCGTCGTAAATTTCAATTTTAATTATTTTTGTACCCCGTGTCACTGGTTTCTTTATGTATGAATATATTGTTGGTTCTGTTCTTGCTCTCTTGCGGGCAGGTGGAACAAGTCCCAGGGATTTTTGTCCTGGTCTTTGAACAGCGGCCGGCTGCTCCACTGACACAAAATTGAATAGATCTTCCGTATCCTGAAAAGAGAAAGATGTAAGTGGGAATAAAGTGCTAATATACCTACTAAAATAACTAATATGTTGCTATAAGTTACCTAAAGATAATAACGATATTACTACATACATAAAATAATTTAAATAGGTACATAAAATTCTGAGCACTTACCGACATACTGGAACAATCTCGCTAGGCTTCCCCGTTCAGGCTTCAAAACTGGAATGAATTCTGGTGGTATTTTCAGCTATTTATATTAAATAATTTATTTATTTATTGGTTAATAGAGTTCAAAATAGATTGTTTTATTGATGTAGACATTTCCCAACATAAAAGGTAAGATGAAATTCAAAACCAAGCGTTAAACTATGTAGAGCAGAGATTTCGAACCCTTGGCTCAAGACTAAAATTTAGCAGATCATCATCATTCCGTTTGCCTGACTTGGATATCCATACATTATATGCCAAACCACTTACCACCTAACATTTTAATGACAACAGTATGCAGATAAGACGAAGAAAAAGATTCACCATCTCTGAACAGTTTTACCTCTAATATATCTATAAAAAATAACAATGTATGTTTGTCCATTGATTTTTTTATCTTTTTAGTACTCGTATGTCAACATCAGTGTATAAAGGCATATTTACAGTAATGACAGTACCTAATCGAATTCGAGTGAAAGGTTAAAACTAGTATAATTTAAAATACATAAGAAGTACGTTTCTTTGTTATTAATTAAATAAATCTAACAAGCAAACCCAAGATATTTCTATAGTATGTGCAATTGCATCTGTTGTTAGGAAGTTTAGCGGAGTAAACAGTTTTAAAATCGTGTGCTCTCTCCATATTTGGGATTGTGACGTATAATAATTAAAAGTATTTAAGCCGTCGGACAGGAAGCTGGATCAACATTAGCTCTCCTGAAGGTGGTGACCTCACATCTTCTAATTAATTATCTACCAAATCTGAAGTGAAAAGTGAAACAACGGCTCATAATGTAAGTACCTATCTTTAAGTTATCTATTCAATAAGTATCATCAACTCTTTACTGTTTTGTGAGATGATGTTTATGAATATAATAGCAAGTGCGACTGCTGAGCGTTAGTACCCGGGTTCGATTTCCTAGGTCAGTCAACAGTATTTTTCATACTATGTCTATTCGATATTTGATTTCTGTCAATTTTAAGAAAAGAAATTAGGCAGTTCTCTAATATGTATCTGCTCCCAGATAGTTTCTTATCACATTTATTATGAATATAATTAAAATTAAATATGCTATGAATAGAATAACTACTCAGCAAGTGCGACTGCTGAGCATTAGACCCTGGGTTCGATTCCTTAGGTCATTCAATAGTTTTTATCGTATAACAGACATTACATTAGATATTTGGTGAATGTATATACTGGAAATAAAATGGACAGTACTGTGATATGTACGTGAGTCTGCTCACAAATAGTATCTAATCACAGCTATTTATATTATTTCAGGTCCAGATTTGCTGATGACCTCTTTCTGTCGGATGACGACAAGAGCTCCGTGCAAGATGTGGTAATCAGTGAAAAAAAGAAGAAGCGATCGAAGCCGTCAAGCTCGGAGTCGAGATCGGGTCATCAACCACCGAAAACCAATCCATCTACGTCGTCATCTTCATCTTCAAAGAAGATGAAAATTAATCCAGTCAGCATGCCTCATCTCACCGCTACAGATTTATTCGGCACCGACAGCGATGAAGAAGACGGGAACACGCAGACAACCACCGGTAAAAAACCCCCTACTGTTCTTCATTCGTCAATAACTCGAAGGCTGGCAACGGGCCATGCTCGCCAAATCTTGCCTACCAAAGCGGGTACGCATTACATCGAACTGAAGGTTTATCGGTGCGATGAAATCGAAAATGTAGCGCCGATGAACCGATGGCGTCAGGCAGTTGTAGCTCTCAAAAACCGGACGGATGAGGGGACTGAGGCTTGGGGTCATCTGACTAAATTTATGAGCGCAACACGCAAAGAATTTAAATCTAGCCCTCAGACCTTTATGAGTTCTTATTATTAGACACAAATATGAGTTTTACTTATGGGTTCTATCTACATTTATAAAGCTAGTAGGCAGTTATTAGTTAAGATAATCATGTAACAAAGTTTGTTATTCATATTATAATTATACAATTAAAGAATCATCATACTTATATAATCAATTTTGTTTTCTTTCCAGTTGCACCAACTACCAACACAATTCAAAAAGATATTTTAATAGAATGTGATAAATGTAAAATCGAATTACCAAAACAGAAATATAAATATCATGTGAGAACTAATATGCATAAATCAAACTGTTTGCTTAAAACTGAATTGAAAAACTTTGAAATAATTGCAACTGCTTTTCGAAACAGAATAAACACATATCGCCTAAATCCAGCACCAGATGCGGAGTATTTAACTCCAGAAGCTTTTCTGATTGGGAATCAAAGCGATATTCTGAAACTTATTAAAATATTTTTAATGAAACATAATTGTATTAAAGTAAATTTCGAGCTGTTTGCTTACTTCTTATTACCAAAAACAGGTGAACAGCAGCTAAAATCTTTTAATACAAAGTATGCTAATATTTACCTAAATACTGATTTAAATGAATTATACATTAATGCTAAAGAGACTTTTCAGAGGAAAATGACAGAATTTAACCAACGTGATTCCGGTTGGTCATTTATTTCTATAAGTCACTTAGAAATTAATATAAACAAATATTGTCCAATGCGAGGCGGCACGTATATCGAGCTTCCACCAGCTATAAGAAATACGAAAAGTTGTTTAAACATACAGAACAATGACAACCATTGTTTTTTATGGAGTATTATTGCTTCTCTATTCCCATCACAGGATAATGTTTGTAGAACAAAATCATATCCTCACTATACAGATGTTTTAAATATTGAAGGAATGACATTTCCACCAACCTTGGTTGATATAAAATTGTTTGAAAAAACGAACCCTAAAATAAGTGTTAATATATATGGTTTAGATAAAAGGTGCCGTGTGACTGGACCTCTATACATGACAAGCTCAAAGAAAAACAAACATGTAAATTTGTTGTATTTTGAGCGGAATGGTTCAGGACACTACTGTCTAATTAAAGATCTAGCGAAACTTATCCGTCGTCAAGTTACTCATCACAAAGGTAATTTTTTACTTTGCGATGCTTGTTTGCAAGTTTTTTCTAGTGATTCAAAATATAGCTCACACGACTGCTCTAAAGTGTTAACTATACTACCAAAAAAAGATAGTATGATACAATTTAAAAATTATGAGAGACAACAAAGAATAAATTTTATCATCTATGCTGATTTTGAAAGTATATTACTAAACTGTCCTGAAAATATATCTAAAAATACACAGAACTTAAAAGTGCATGAACCATCCTGTTTCGCATATTACATATGTTGTTCACACGATCCAGATTTGAATAAATACGTTACGTATAGAGGGTTGGATTGTGTAGAAGTATTTATAAAGCGTTTAATTGAAGATGTCACTTACATAAATTCCATACTGTCTAAAAATAGACCCATGAAAGCTTTGTCTGTCAAACAACAAATAGAGTACAAAGAGGCTACTCGTTGCCATATTTGTAAACATTTGTTATTGGGTGACAAAGTTCGAGATCACGACCATGTTACATCCGAATACAGAGGAGCAGCACACTCTCGATGCAATTTAACTTTTAAAATATGTCCATTTATACCTGTTGTTTTCCATAATTTGTCTGGATATGATGCTCATTTCTTTATTGAAGAACTGGTTAAATACGATGGCCCTATTAAAATAATTCCAAAATCAAAAGAAAAATACATTTGTATAATGAAATGCCTCACAATTAAGAACAAGCCTAGTTGTGTTCAAATAAAGTTTATAGATTCTTATCAATTTTTAAGTTCGAGTTTAGATGAATTATCTAAGAATTTACATGTACAAGATTTCGTAAATCTTTCAAGAGAATTTGACGATAAAGCCGATTTATGCTTATTGAGAAAAAAGGGTATTTATCCATATGAATATATTGACACATGGTCTAAGTATGATGAAAAATGTTTGCCACCTAGAGAGTATTTTTATAACACAATGAAACTAGAGCATATTTCTGAAGATGAATATACACATGCACAAAAAGTTTGGTATAGTTTTAATATCAATTCCCTTGGTGAATATACTGATCTTTACCTAAAATGTGATGTATTATTATTATGTGACATATTCGAACATTTTAGAAACACAAGTTTAGAATATTACAATCTTGATCCAGCATATTATGTATCTGCGCCAAGTTTAAGCTGGGACGCAATGCTTTTGTGTACTGGTGTTAAATTGGAGCTGATGCATGACTTAGAAATGTATAACTTACTCGAAAAGGGAATACGTGGAGGATTAGCGCAGTGTTCCCTACGACATGCAAAAGCGAATAATAAATTTCTTCCATACTTCGATGATACTAAGCCTCCATCTTTTTTAATATATCTTGATTGTAACAATCTTTACGGATATGCTATGAGGAAAAGAATGCCTGTATCGGAATTTAAATTTTTATCAGAAAATGAAAATGCTAACTTTGATGTTTTGAATATATCTGATGATTCTGAATATGGATATATTCTGGAAGTCGATCTGACCTATCCAGAAATATTGCATGATTCGCATAGTGACTTACCATTCGCACCAGAAAGATTTGTACCACCTGGTGGGAAAACTACAAAATTAATTGCGAATTTATATGACAAATATAATTACGTTATTCACTACGTACATTTAAAACAATGCTTGAATAATGGGTTGATTTTAAGCCGAATACATCGCATTCTCAGATTTAGACAAGATAATTTCTTGCAAAAGTACATTGATTTAAATACTCGTTTGCGTCAAGCTTCTACCTCAGCGTTCGAAAAGGATTTTTTCAAACTTTTGAACAATGCTGTGTTTGGAAAAACAATAGAAAATAAACGCAAGCAAGTAAATGTAAAGCTAGTAACAATGTGGGAAGATTCTAATAATAAAACAAATAAATATATAGGTGCTGAAAAACTTATTGCACAACCCAACCTGAAAAGTATTTCAATCTTTTCAGAAAACTTTGCGGCTGTTCAGTTAAGCCCTGAAAAGTTAATATTGGATAGACCGATTTACATCGGTTTTACTGTATTGGAGTATGCCAAACAACACTTATATCAATTCCACTACGATTTTATCAAAACCAAATATGGCACAAAAGCTAAACTATGTTACACTGACACGGATAGCCTACTTTACTTAATAGAAACGAATAACTTTTATAAGGATATTGTTAATAATATATCGGAATTTGATACCAGTAATTTTGCTGAGGATAATCCATACGGAATACCTAAAATTAATGAAAAAGTACCAGGCTTGTTTAAAGATGAACTCGGAGGCTCAGTAATTTATGAATTCATTGGCTTAAGGGCTAAACTTTATTGTTTGAAAAGTGTAAAGGCAACATTAAAGAAGGCAAAAGGTATAACGAAACCCGTAACAAATCAATTAAAGCTTTCTGATTATAATGCTGCTCTACACAAAAACAAAATTATCAAACGTAAAATGAATGTAATTAAATCAATTAAACACGTTCTCTATTCACAACAAGTGAATAAAATTGCATTAAATAGAAGTGACGATAAAAGACAAATACTTCCAAATCAAATTGAAACCTTACCATGGGGTCATTGCGATACAATTTCTTAAAATGTATTATTTAGTTAAATATTATATTTATAAAAGTATCTACTTTAAAAAAGTATCAAACTATAGCTGTGTATTCATTCTACTATAAAAAAAATGATTATGTTAAAAAGGTGTAATTTTATTAAATAAAATAGTTACACAAATTTTTGTCTTATTTATTTTATTTACTCATACATACTATCCACGCATTTAAAGGAACTCAAATATTGGTTCGATAAATAACTCTGATAAGAATTATAAATACTAGAGCCTGAATTGTTCCGTAACAGATACAAACATGAAGTGGGTCAAGCAACAAGTATCATTAGATGTTAAAAATATTGATATAAAGGAAAATTCACTACGCCCGAAACACAGCGTACTTCTTCCAAATAATATTCGATGCATAATATGTGGTCCATCGAATTGTGGGAAAACGAATGTTATGATTAGTTTATTGATTCATGCAAACGGATTAAAGTTTAACAATGTTTATCTGTATTCTAAGACCAGCTTTCAGCCGAAATACAGGTTTCTAAAACAAGTTTTGCAAAGAGTTTCTGATGTAAAACTTTTTATTTATAATTTTGATGATGATGTTATTCATCCTAACGAAGCATTGTTGAACTCTGTTATCATATTTGATGATGTAGTTTGTGAAAAACAAATAAACATACGAAATTATTTTTCAATGGGAAGACATAGAGGTATAGACTGTTTTTATTTATCTCAAACGTATTCAAAAATACCAAAGCAGTTAATACGTGATAATGCAAACTTTTTGATCATTTTCAAACAAGATGAAGTTAACATGAAACATATATATGATGAACATGTTAGTTCTGATATGGAGTGGTCTAGGTTCAAAGATATGTGTTCTAAAATCTGGATGCATCCTTATGATTTTTTAACAATTAATAAGGATTGTGAATTCAACAAAGGCAGATATAGACAGTCCTTTGATAACTTTATTTATTTTGATTAATGGTTATATAAATTATAAACGAAGACAAAAAAAATCATTTGAGCATAAATACTTCTGCAAATAAGTCGTACAATGGACCACAACATTAAAGATCAATTAATAAAGTCTGCTGACGCTATAAAGGAAAAGGTGAAACAAATGAAAGATTATGAATTTAGTACTGACACTCATCTGAAGTATTTTTTTAAACCTCTTGCTGACCCTCTTAATGCTATAGCAGCTAACAAGCAATTTTCTATAATAAAAAATGAAGATACTTATGATGACCAAAATAAAAATACTGGTATAGATTCAAAAATGTTTTTGCGTGATAAATCACATGATATGTACAAACATGAATCATCTGAATCAGAAAAGTTTTATTCTGAAGACGAAGAAGGTAACACACCTGAATCAGACAAAGTTAATAATATGTCGCTGAACAAAGAAGATATCTTTGAAATTTATGATGATATGAATATACCATTTGGTGTACGTAGTGAAAATGATAAGCATATGATTGGAAATACAATTGTTAATTTCTCTACCACTCGCGAGAACTCTGATAAAGCGTATTTTATTCGCGTAGCTAATAAAAAGTATGAAATAACCCCTGGTCTAAAAGAATTATTGCTTCGCAAGAAGCCTGATTTAAGTTTAGTCAATTTAAAAGATAAATTAGTTTATAAAGAAATACTCATCACAACTAATGCTCATAAAAGAGACTTTGACCCTGCAGGTCAAGTTAAAGGTGATAAGGGTCTAAAATATTCTCAAGTGATCAAACCTTTATTTCCTGAGTCTAATAAACGTTTACAAGAACCCACAGAAATTAAATCTAAACAAAAACGAGGTGCTGGACTGCCGTATCTTAAAAAATATAAAAAAAATACCGAACTTGTGTATTGGGATGATTCTAATGAATTAGTGGATCGGCTTAAACTGCTAATCGCATCTAAAACTGCAGGTAATACTAATCTTGACAACGAAATATTATCAATTATTGAAGAGTTAAAGAAAGCGGGGGTAATAAAAGAATAAAAAGACTCATCATATAAACTGAATATCAGTATGATTTTGTAATTCAGAAGTGACAGTTGACAGAATGAGCAAAGTGAAAAGAGACATAGTAAACGAAATTCATAGAAGTGCAAGAATAAATTTTCCTCGAAGGCATGTAATATTAAAAGATATTGATGACCTTTGGCAAGCTGATTTAATGGATATGCAAAGTTTCTCCAAATTCAACAACAACAACAAATACATTTTAGCTATAATTGACGGATTCTCTAAGTACGCTTGGGCTATTCCACTTAAACAAAAAAACAAAGAATCTGTATCTGAAGCTTTTATTACGTTGTTAAGTAGAGAAAAACGAATCCCTAGAAACTTGCAAACAGATCTTGGAAAAGAATTTTACAATAAAAGCTTTAAAAAAATATTAGTAAACAATTCTATCAACCACTACTGCACTTATTCAACGAAAAAGGCTTCAATTGTAGAACGATTAATAAGGACGATAAAGAATAAGCTTTTCAAGGAATTTAGTTTGAAGGGGAATTATAAATGGACTGACGGGACACTTGCAAAAATCATTACTAGATATAATAATACAATATTTTAATAAGTTTCAGAATATCGCTTTGATTCCCAATCAGAAAAGCTTCTGGAGTTAAATACTCCGCATCTGGTGCTGGATTTAGGCGATATGTGTTTATTCTGTTTCGAAAAGCAGTTGCAATTATTTCAAAGTTTTTCAATTCAGTTTTAAGCAAACAGTTTGATTTATGCATATTAGTTCTCACATGATATTTATATTTCTGTTTTGGTAATTCGATTTTACATTTATCACATTCTATTAAAATATCTTTTTGAATTGTGTTGGTAGTTGGTGCAACTGGAAAGAAAACAAAATTGATTATATAAGTATGATGATTCTTTAATTGTATAATTATAATATGAATAACAAACTTTGTTACATGATTATCTTAACTAATAACTGCCTACTAGCTTTATAAATGTAGATAGAACCCATAAGTAAAACTCATATTTGTGTCTAATAATAAGAACTCATAAAGGTCTGAGGGCTAGATTTAAATTCTTTGCGTGTTGCGCTCATAAATTTAGTCAGATGACCCCAAGCCTCAGTCCCCTCATCCGTCCGGTTTTTGAGAGCTACAACTGCCTGACGCCATCGGTTCATCGGCGCTACATTTTCGATTTCATCGCACCGATAAACCTTCAGTTCGATGTAATGCGTACCCGCTTTGGTAGGCAAGATTTGGCGAGCATGGCCCGTTGCCAGCCTTCGAGTTATTGACGAATGAAGAACAGTAGGGGGTTTTTTACCGGTGGTTGTCTGCGTGTTCCCGTCTTCTTCATCGCTGTCGGTGCCGAATAAATCTGTAGCGGTGAGATGAGGCATGCTGACTGGATTAATTTTCATCTTCTTTGAAGATGAAGATGACGACGTAGATGGATTGGTTTTCGGTGGTTGATGACCCGATCTCGACTCCGAGCTTGACGGCTTCGATCGCTTCTTCTTTTTTTCACTGATTACCACATCTTGCACGGAGCTCTTGTCGTCATCCGACAGAAAGAGGTCATCAGCAAATCTGGACCTGAAATAATATAAATAGCTGTGATTAGATACTATTTGTGAGCAGACTCACGTACATATCACAGTACTGTCCATTTTATTTCCAGTATATACATTCACCAAATATCTAATGTAATGTCTGTTATACGATAAAAACTATTGAATGACCTAAGGAATCGAACCCAGGGTCTAATGCTCAGCAGTCGCACTTGCTGAGTAGTTATTCTATTCATAGCATATTTAATTTTAATTATATTCATAATAAATGTGATAAGAAACTATCTGGGAGCAGATACATATTAGAGAACTGCCTAATTTCTTTTCTTAAAATTGACAGAAATCAAATATCGAATAGACATAGTATGAAAAATACTGTTGACTGACCTAGGAAATCGAACCCGGGTACTAACGCTCAGCAGTCGCACTTGCTATTCTATTCATAAACATCATCTCACAAAACAGTAAAGAGTTGATGATACTTATTGAATAGATAACTTAAAGATAGGTACTTACATTATGAGCCGTTGTTTCACTTTTCACTTCAGATTTGGTAGATAATTAATTAGAAGATGTGAGGTCACCACCTTCAGGAGAGCTAATGTTGATCCAGCTTCCTGTCCGACGGCTTAAATACTTTTAATTATTATACGTCACAATCCCAAATATGGAGAGAGCACACGATTTTAAAACTGTTTACTCCGCTAAACTTCCTAACAACAGATGCAATTGCACATACTATAGAAATATCTTGGGTTTGCTTGTTAGATTTATTTAATTAATAACAAAGAAACGTACTTCTTATGTATTTTAAATTATACTAGTTTTAACCTTTCACTCGAATTCGATTAGGTACTGTCATTACTGTAAATATGCCTTTATACACTGATGTTGACATACGAGTACTAAAAAGATAAAAAAATCAATGGACAAACATACATTGTTATTTTTTATAGATATATTAGAGGTAAAACTGTTCAGAGATGGTGAATCTTTTTCTTCGTCTTATCTGCATACTGTTGTCATTAAAATGTTAGGTGGTAAGTGGTTTGGCATATAATGTATGGATATCCAAGTCAGGCAAACGGAATGATGATGATCTGCTAAATTTTAGTCTTGAGCCAAGGGTTCGAAATCTCTGCTCTACATAGTTTAACGCTTGGTTTTGAATTTCATCTTACCTTTTATGTTGGGAAATGTCTACATCAATAAAACAATCTATTTTGAACTCTATTAACCAATAAATAAATAAATTATTTAATATAAATAGCTGAAAATACCACCAGAATTCATTCCAGTTTTGAAGCCTGAACGGGGAAGCCTAGCGAGATTGTTCCAGTATGTCGGTAAGTGCTCAGAATTTTATGTACCTATTTAAATTATTTTATGTATGTAGTAATATCGTTATTATCTTTAGGTAACTTATAGCAACATATTAGTTATTTTAGTAGGTATATTAGCACTTTATTCCCACTTACATCTTTCTCTTTTCAGGATACGGAAGATCTATTCAATTTTGTGTCAGTGGAGCAGCCGGCCGCTGTTCAAAGACCAGGACAAAAATCCCTGGGACTTGTTCCACCTGCCCGCAAGAGAGCAAGAACAGAACCAACAATATATTCATACATAAAGAAACCAGTGACACGGGGTACAAAAATAATTAAAATTGAAATTTACGACGCTGATAATATGCCAAGATCTGAAAATTCTATGTGTAATTGTGAAGCTGAGGTGTGCGCTCAACATGTGGTTAAGACTGTGTTATTTGATGACATATACAGCAGTGCCAAACAAATTATAAGCAAAATTCAAGACGAAATAGAAAATACATCATAGAAATCTGTGTATCGTACATAACTATTCATATTGTTACTATTAATTTATGCAACAGGCAAAAATTATGTTATAATAAGGAGCTTTTATATCAGAGCTAGGTAACTGTAAATACAATAATAATAAATATAACTTGTTTTTCATATTAGATAACTATGTACTTATGAAGTATAAAAAAATATATATCTATTAAATAAAAAATGGTTTTATTGTTAATACCCTGGTAAATAATATTTTGCTTTAAATTCAAATATGGAAAACTAACACATAAGTATCAATAATGATATGCCTGGCCATGGATGGAATCGAACCTAGAACCTCATGATTGACATTTCCACTTTTGCATTTGCGTCAGCTTGATCAAAGAGACTGTTTAAAAGATAATATAATAACTTTATCAACAATGCATGTCAGGCGTCATGCAGTCGCCGGTATCAGATAGCATGACAGATATGGTAATGAATTAAATAGTTTCACTAATCAGATGACGTAACTAAGTCAAGTTGTTTCTTGTCTGATCGTGTTTGCCAGCCCATATTCCAGAAGTTAATTCAGTTGTAATCATCACATAAGCGTCTTAATACTCATAATATTGTCTTGATTCCTATCTGCCAGACATTGACAGCACGATGCTCAAGCGCAGTACAACAAACTAATTCTTAGATACATATGACACCGGCTTCTGCCTTACTAAGAACACCAAGTGGTTGGCCCAACAGACCGCATGACAACCAAACGTAGTGGAGGCAACTTGGAATCGCTCTCATTTAGTTTAAAAATCGAAACAAACACATATCTTAATAATTTATCAATAACTAATAAGAAGATTGAAGATTCCGCTAATTTGAATAGCTAATTATAATTTACTTATTATTTATTATTTCTAATCAAGAAGAAGAACTATTCAATAAACATTAACCTATTTGAATAGAACAATGTAATTTGAATAGGTAGTCCATTTAGATAAGACAATCTATTCAAGAACAAAAAAAAAAAAGAAGAATCTATTTGAATAGATAATTTCCGATGAATTAAACAGTATATTAGAATAGACCATCTATTCAAAAAAACAATATTACTTCTATTTGAATAGACTTTTTTACCTATTTGAATAGATATAATTGAGGTGACCATCTATTCAAGAACAAGATATATATTTTTTATCTATTTGAATAGATAAGTTCGATGAATTAAACAATATATTAGAATAGACCATCTATTCAAAAAACCATAATTAATTCTATTTGAATAGACATTTTTATCTATTTGAATAGATATAATTGGGGTGTCTGGATCTCATGTGATCCAGATGCCCCAATTATATACTACTACTAATGGTAACTGTTTGGTGGTCTCAGCATGGTGTTATTCATTATAGCTTTCTCCGATCTGGTCAAGCAATAACGGCAGATGTCTACAGTGCCAAACTCCGAACAATGATAGCAAAACTAGCAGTAAAACAGCCCCGACTCATGAATCGATCTTCACCATTATTGCTCCATGATAACGCGAGACCTAATACAGCACGAGAAAAAGTTTTACTCCACAGGAACTGGTGCGTATAACCTCTAGAAGATTACAAGTAAAATCACACGCGCTTGAACCTAAATTATTAGAGTAATCTAGGCTATAATTGCTGATTCAGCAGTGCTAATTTGAAGCAGAAAAGTACGCAGATAAGACGAAAGGCAATGGATAAAGTTCAATTTACTCATTATGCCACATACCTTTGACACAGCGATTCCCATGCAGATGCCGATGATGCCACGTTCGAGAAGTTCAGCTCACAGACTAGGTACACTATGCTGGCCAGCGGTACACAACACAATAGGTCTAGGTAATACAGATAACACTTTCCATATAGGTTCAATTAAGAGGTTTGGGCGAGAGGATTCGTGATGGACGTGCGCACACTAAACCAATGGTTGCAAGAGACTGGCCACCATCGCCGGCGGCCATCGGTGGCGACGGCGTAATGACTGTAGCGCCACCGCGCGGAATATCCCCAAAACAACGATATGTGACACTTATTTAATAAATTGGAACTATTAAACCAATGCCTCTCAATCGCCCTATGGTGATGTAATAAAATATGAACTATAAATTAGGAAGCGTAACCATTTTCCCCGGCTTGAAAGTTCCCACTTTCGAAACACAAAGGAGAAGTAAAATAAAGTTGCAGATCATCACAACTCTACCAAAGGTTATGAGAACTCTAAAGTTGCGACTCTCTATTATAAATAAGAATATTTAACTAACTATTCTACGCGGTAATTAAATCTAATACTGCACATTGGTGCACGGTAAAATTAATTATTAATGTAACGAAACTTATTGCGTTGGCAAAGGGCACAACTTTACTACCGGGCGACTCTGAAAGATCCCGCTTTTAGTCTTTACCGATGCGACTCTACAAACTCGGTTTTTATCTGGAAATATTTTTGTGATTACTCCTAACGGCCAATGCCGCTGCATCACATTGTCCTGCATGGAGACGACAACCATACCGACCCGTATTGGATTGGCAGGGGTGTTTCATTTCTGTTTGGATTGTAGGGTGTACAGGTACTCTTGGCGCCACCGCTTCCAAAAAGACTGGACCATTTGGTCAGTTAATTCATAACGCGAAATAAGATGTAACCGCGTTTCATTGACTTCGCGGGCGGGGAGAAATAATAGAGGTTTCGTATGCAAGAAGTGATCTGCCGAAAGATTCTCATGCATCTTAGCGATACGATTGGCTACGAAGGTGTGCCATCGATGCGGTGCGGAATGAATCCAACTCAAGGTTACAGTTGAATCCGAGAAAGCTACGACTGCCTCAATGGCGTGCCGATCTGCGAAAAGATTATATACTCGCCTTATCACAGTTGATAAGAGGAATGCGGCGCATAACTCGAGACGAGCTAGCGAAACTACTTTCAGTGGCGCGACTTTAGATTTCACACACATCAGCGAAACGACGATATTACCGTTGGTTCAGACAACGTGGGCGTAAACCGAACCACCGTAAGCTTTCTCACTAGCGTCGGCAAAACCGACGAGGGAGAGCCTACAGCGTTCTACGACATGTCGCAAAAAGCTCAGTTCAGAGATAATTGGCAATTCAGCTTGAAATTGTTCCCACAGACGAACAATGCGAGGTGGTGGGACGTCATCCCATCCAAGTTTGACAAGCCAAAGCTCTTTGATAAGAAGCTTGGCGTATAAAATTTTCGGTGCCACGAGGCCTAAATCGTCGAAAAGACGTGCAATGGAAGAAATAATATTCCGTTTCGTGCAAGGGCGAACATTAGGGTTAACCTGGAATACGAAACAATCCTCATTAAACCGATATAAGATACGTTGAAGCGAACGATCTTGTGGGCGTAAACCTATACGTAGGTACATAGATTTGACATCTGCGAAAATAGCGACACTAAAAAGCCTAAAATTTAACAAGATGTTAAAAAGGTCAGCCTGAAGGACTGGACCTGCGTACAGGATATCATTGAGCGAGGTACCGTTATCTGTACTTGCACTAGCATCTAGGACCACGCGTAGCTTAGTGGTCACTTTATCCTCTCGAATAACAGCATGGTGAGGAATATAGTAGTCCATTTCTCGCTCCTTACAATTTCGTTTGGGCAACCCACATTCAGGTAAAATATTTTGCACCTAAGAAATATAATTGTTCTGTAGATAATCCCGTATGACGTCATCATAAAGAAGCTTGACGTTAGGCAGCGATTTAAGTTTACGTTCGAGGCTATGGAATCTCTTGCGAGCTATATCAAAAGAATTACCTAACGCTGACGCGTCTGTTTTCAGTGGTAAAGCTGCAACATACTTGCCATTTGGAGCGCGGGTAATTGTGCTACAATAAAACTCTTCACAGTGTTTATCATCCACACTCCCAATGGACGAAGCAGTAACATCTTCAATCTCCCAAAACTTACGAAGATCGAAGTTATCGAAAGAACTCGCAAAGAAAGACAGTGTCAGTTGAAGGTTCGATAATAGGTGCCTCTCCTAGAAGTATGTAGCCGAGCATAGTCTCCAATGTATCGGGGCAACCGGGTGCGCTGGTCACGGTACCGGGTCGCAATAACTTAGCGAACAACGTGACTCCAAGTAACATGTCTATATTACCTGGCACACCCCAGCTGTCATCAGCGAGTAGTTTAGGATCAATATGCTTCAATCCGGCAGTATCTATAGCACCCAGAGGAAGCTGCCCGGTTATCTGATCCAAGACTAGAGCGTCAATTCTATACCTAGGCTGCGAGAAAAACCGTGAGCTGAACGTAAGATTCACCGAGCCGCGAACGGGCTGCGATGTGCCAACAATACCACGAACGGTAGTTATTGAGTCCGTATGTATAGTTAAACCGAGCATACGGTAGCAACTCGATGTCATATAATTCTTTTGCGACCCAGGGTCCAAAAGACATCTAACCACCACGCCCTTACCCTTCCTACCCGCCACTAACACCTTGGCATTTGCCAGAACTTCGGTACTACGTGTGGCCTGGACTTGAGCAGAAGAATGCGTACACAACGCCACACGATCAGAAGTAGCTGGGTCGGCCGCAGAAACGGAGGCTGGGTCGCTAGCGGGCGCCAGCGCAGGGTCTTGCGTCGATTGCTCAAAATGCAATAAGGAATGATGCTTACCGTTGCATTTCCTACATGTTGACTTAGATAGGCACTTAGAGACGGTATGTTGGCTGCTTAGGCAGTTAACTCATCTGTGATTGTCTTTTACAAACTTGAATCTATTATCCGCGCTCAACTTTTGAAACGCTTTGCACGTATACAAGTTTTTATGCGGGGATTGACAAAGTGAACATTTAGATTCAGTAGCCACAAACACCTGCGTGACCTTAGATGAGGTGCTGGGTCTACCTGCGGGGGCGGGCTTAGTTGCCGCAGAAGAGATACGATACAAGATTTTTACTTGTTCACGAACAAACTTTACGAAATAATCATAATCCAACTCTTGTTGATTACGAAGCGACATTTCAAAATATTTTGCTGTATCTGAGTCTATTAACTTAAGACCCCTGTTAAATACATGTCTGCGGATCCCAAGCCAGGAGCTCATCATTGGGGCCCATCAGCAGCGTGCCACTCCTGGATCCAATCAGAACCGTATCCCACGAAACTGCCGTAACGCAGCAGTGGAAAGCTAGGGATTTGCTCCCTGTTGCGCGAGAGATACTGGTACCTATCTCACCGGTATAAGGTGGCACAAGGGTTGGCCGGTAATAGTGTCGTCACTTACCTTAGATTCCTGCGGTAGACTCCTGGGCGTCGAACAATCTCGTGCCGTGAGGTTAGGGATAGGAGAATATATATAATAACGGACAATAAGGGATAGACTGACGGCTGTCTGGACCGAAGAATCCGGCCGGCGTCCACCAGGCAGCACGTTTCCCGCAAAAGCACTTCGATGCGCGTGAAATATACACGAAACCCACTTTAGGGGCGCCCCGCAACGCCGATTGCGAACGGCGGGCGCGATTAACAAATATAATCACCGAAATATCGCTCGATTACGTTATTAGAATACAAGACACCGATTTTCTCGTGTGTTCCGTTCAAATTTTCTAACTACACTGTTAGTGTCAGCTGTCAAAATCGTTGACAGCCCACCGGAACGGTGTTGCAAGTAAATACCAATGATCGGGACGGAACAACCCCAATGAATAAATATAAAATCATCCAAGTTATGTATTTTCAATTGTTTGAGTCCAGCAACCGTAGAAGTTAATTTATCGAAACCTTGTTCAATATTAGCGGGTGTCGTTCCGAACGACTTCAACGAGAACAGTTGATTTAGATAATTAGTGGCGAGCGCGCGAGTATCCAGGTACTTTGCGATGAGCGCATCCCAGACAACGCGGTAATTATCACCAGAAGGTACAATACCTACTGCCACATTCCTAGCCTTTCCCTTTAGACAACTCAACAGATAATGCGATCAGAATCTGATAAATCTGCATTCGTATGTATAATACGTTTGAAAGTCTCATAAAAGAACGAAAAGCTCTGAATATCACCGTCAAAGGCAGGCAGCTCAATTTTAGGTACCTTTATATGATGAGCATTTGGGCTCGCCGTCGGGCTAGGTTCCTTGGAAACATTTGATTCAGTTAATGAAGCTAAAGTTAATTTTATCTCGCCGAACAACTCATCAAATGAATGTAAGGCACTATAGCTTACTTCGCACTTTGGATCCAATGTCAATTTTAACATATTTATCTCGTCCATTATCTCATTGAATTCGCTACGTTGGCCGTCAATTTGTTTAGCCTGAGCAATAAAAGAATTACGTAATCTTTCTGTTGTTAAAGATTCTGTTGAATCCAAAATCCTTTGAACCCGCGCGAAATACGAGTCGCGTTTACTTTCCAACAATCTAAGTTTAACCTTGTCCGCCATGGTGAACAGAAGTAAAAATATGGAAACAAAAAAAAAACATTTTTTTTTTATCTTTTACGGAACCCGCGTAAGTGAAATTAGTGCTCCAATCAAACTTATAACTCAACGAAAGATTTTACAACTTACGTAAACAATAGTACGGAACGATCCGTACACACGAACCCTAACAATAATAAATTTTAAGGTAAAAAAAAATATAAAGCTTACAAAGTTTGAGCCGCGTACAAGTAACAAAGTCTAATACAAATAAAATAGTAAGCACGCGAAATACCTTATGAACGTACCCATCTACCTATATCTATGATTAGCTTAGAGATACCTACACCCCGATAGTTAACATTTATGTCGGATGCGATGCGATAATTTCTTATTCCTTTTGTACTACTTCTATTTATATGAGATTAACTTACTCAATACATAGAATATGTATAGATTCTTAACCAACAATAAGTTAAGTGTGAAACTTAGAAACAAGTATGGTACTTATTTCCGTAAGCGATGCGATTGTAGGGTGCAAATGCAAATACACCTTAACATTAATTATTGTCAATGCAATGCAAATGTCAATGTAATGTAAAATGTCAATGAGTGCCAACGGGCTGGAATCAAGAAATAAAAAATGCAAGTTGTCCGATCCAAACCGCGTCTATTAGAACACTAAAATTAATATTGAAACAATGCATCATCAATGCTCTGCTCGCTGCTGCTGCTGCGTGATTATCATAATATCTAATGTAGGTCGCACGTGTAAGTGCAAAGGTGCGAGCCTACTTATTGCACAACTCTTACTTAGTAAACAATTTTAAACTCATGTACGTGCACCGTACATATTGCCACCACAAGACTGCTAACAACTACTGAACTAAAAATTAATCAAATAAAATTAAGACAAGAACGACTGTAGAAACTAATGCAGAGCACTGATGTAGTAGGTACTAGGTATAATATGTAATGTAAAATATTTGTATGACTAATGTAGATATTATGTAACTGTACACTTAAAATCCATAAATATAATTGTCAAACTCCCTAATCACACACGTCACTATGTTTTTCAGTGTCAAATTTCACTTCACTTAAGGCGCGATCAACACTTATCACTTCGTTCACTTTTGACACCCGTTTGTTGATTTTGCTACACCCGCCCTCGATGTCATCTTCTTCTTCTCGTCCTCTTCTGCTTATCGCATCTCGCGAACCCTCCCCCTGTCTTTTGGTGCTCGTCTTTCTCCAAAAGTACACGTACGATGTTACAGACAGAGCAATACTAATCGTTATTACGACATAGATTGCGGTGTAGTGGTGAATGTCATGGGGGGATAACGTTTTCAGGTTTGATTGCTCTTTAATCGAGCGCAGTTGTGTGTCAATCTTCTGGAACATTTCTTCATGCGTTTCGATAGGCAATGACGAGTTGCGGATCGACGTATTGATGATGTTGTTGATGGGAGAGATCGTGGATATGATCATGGCGAATGGTTCGTTGACTATGACGTCACTTTTATGTTCTATGTATGCGTGCAACATGAATGAGTCACCCTGCAAGTTACATCCTCGTTTAAGTGTAATCAGACCCGAGTGATGTAACGACTCCGATGTCATTTGAGCGCCGCAAACTAATTGCACTTCGCACGTGCCACAACAATAATAAAACCATGTGTTTTGCTGGTGTAGTTTTACCCACTTGTCAGCGCATTCCCTTATTTCCGTGTGACAGTACACACTGTGTTCTTCATTGTCTCGGATCAGCTGTACATCGCAAATTGACTTGCGTCGGTCACCGGTGCGATAGATAGGGTGGTTTAATTTGCACATCAATGTTTTGTCCTGGATCTTTTGGCATTCTTGAACGTCAGATTGCTCGAGAGGTATGAATGAGTATTGGTTGGCGTTAAATGCTATTAGTTCCGAATTTGGGATGACGTACATCACCCGATTTATGCCAATACGTTGAGGTATGCTTATAAGTTTATTCAGCTCGTATAGAGCATCATTCAGAATGGGTATTTTTACTTCCATCAGTAAATATTGCTGTGTAATGCGTGCATGTATTCTGAACATTCTGCAGATGTCTCGTACATCATTCTGGACTTCTGGCAGCGTGGCATCGCGGGGTAGTTGTCTAGCTACTCTATCTAATTCGGTTTGCATTTGAGTTGGTGATAGTAAGTGTACGTCCATATGACCCTGGTACATGTTTGTCAGCGTATTGATGAGGGTTTGTTGGATTTCCTTTAGATTTTGGGCCATTTTTTCTGCAGCTATTGCCGATGTAATGATGTAGAATGCATTAGCGGTGTCATGTTTATTCGTTTCTGTTTTATTTTCCAGATTGGTAAGGTGGTCATTCATCAAGGTAAACTGCTTTACCATTGTCGCTTCGTTGCGTTGTACGATGTTATGCTCGGTTTCCAAAATACTTGTCTGATTTTTGAGAAGGTGTAATAAGTGGTTGTCATTGTGTTGAATGGAATTGATGTCGTGTTCGTACTTTTCTGCGAAATGCTGATCTAGTACTCCAAATAGTGAGTTGGCAACATATCCCACTCCGTCGATTAATCCTCTTTTGAATCTGTGTTGAATTAATCGTTGGGACTTCAGCAGATTATTGTAATAGTCCAGTTCGTTCATGCTCTGTTCGAGTTGGTTGATTAAAATGTGGAATTGCATCATCCAGTCCTCGCAACGATATCCTTTTATATGAGACACGAATTTTTGCAGAGTGTCAACGTTTCGCCAGTAGTTTGTCATGTTGTAGTAGAATACTAATTTCCATTCATCTCGTATTTCTTGTAAGTCTGCAATCTTGTCAAAGTAAATCGTTTGATTTTTTGTCAGTGGGGTAAGCTTCATGTCTTGTTGAACAGTGGGCGTTATAAATGCCATGGTCAGCATCAATGTGTAGCATATCAAGCTGTGCCAGGTAAGCTTTTTCGGTCGGCTCCGTCTGTTTTTTGTAGATGTGATGGTATCGCCAAGTCTTTCTTCTTCAACCTCAACTAGTGGTACTAGTTTTGTGATCGGCCGTTTAACTTCTCCTTTTGCAGTTTGTAATGTGACAACTCTCGTGTGGCCGTCTTTTCCTGTATGTAGCTCTGCTACACGACCCAGAGCCCATTTGCCTGCCGGTAATCTTTCATCCTTGATGCAAACAATGTCATTTTCTCGAGGATCGGTAGTTTGTCGTTTCCATTTTAGCCTTGTTTGGAGTTGTTGAAGGTATTCTTGCGACCATCTTTTCCAGAAATCCTTACTGAGCTGCTGTACAATTTGCCATCTCTTGCCTAAATTATACGTATTGTCAATGTCCGGTTCTGGAATAGTCATTAGCGATGTGCCGGTTAGAAAATGTCCAGGCGTTAAGCAGTTGATTTCTTCGGCGTTCTCTGTTACGGTGCAAAGTGGTCGTGAATTCAGGCAAGCTTCAATCTGGCATAGTAGAGTGGTAAATTCTTCGTACGTCAGGCGCTGATCTCCAATGACCCGTTTTAGATGATACTTCATGCTCTTCACGGCAGCTTCCCATAGTCCGCCTGCGCTTGGCCATACTGGGGCATTGAAGTGCCATTTAATTCCCATCTCTGATATTTTTCCCAAGAAAAGGTTGTCAATGGTGTCTACAATGCATTTATATTGTTGCAGTAAAATCCGGTTAGCACCCACAAAATTCGTGCCGTTATCGCTGTACATGTCACGTGGCGTACCTCGACGGGCGCAGAAGCGCTTGAAGGCTGATAAAAATGCTATACTGGACAGCTCTGACACAAGTTCCAGATGTATAGCCTTTGTTGCCAGACAAACAAATACGGCAACGTACGCCAGCAATGTTTTGACGCCTCGGCCTTTATTTGCCTTGATCTCAATGTGGCCAGTAAAGTCAACCCCTGTATGTGTAAAAGGGCGAGAAACTGTCACTCTCGGCTCTGGTAGGTCTGCCATAATCTGGTTTGAGGTTTTTGCATGAAATCGGCGACATGGTACGCATTTGTGTAAAACCTTCTTAACGGCGCGATATCCTCCTACTATCCATACTCTTTGGCGTAGATGTGTTAGGGTTAGCTTCGGACCTCCGTGTAATGTTGTACTGTGTGCTTGCCAAATTAATAACTCTGTCAATTTGTGGTCATGTGGTAGCAGAATTGGATGTTTCGTGTCTTCATTTAGGTTCGAGTTATGCAACCTTCCCCCTACTCGCAAAATGTCATGTTTGTCGAGGAATGGGTTCAAATTCAAAAGGTTGCTTTTGTTGCTTAAGCCCTTATTTTCCTTCAGTCTCATAATCTCGTCTTTGAAGGTATGTAATTGAATCTGTTTTAGTATAAGATTTTCAGCGTTTTGTAGTTCTGTTGATGTTAAATATGCAGTTGTATTTGTGTTGGATTTCGAACAGTTGTTTATGAATCGTTTTATCCACGCTGTGACCCTTGTAATGTGAGCCATGTCGCTGTGTCGATCTAATAACTCAATTACAATTGAAGACGGCTCGAATTTCACAACATACGCTTTCATTTGTTTTTGTTTTGATTCGCATGTTGTCGGTATGATTTCAACTTTATCAGCTGTTTTGTCATTGTAATTTTTCACCCATTCTGGTCCTTGCCACCACAAAGGATGTTGCAATAGCTGGGAGCAACTGATGCCGCGTGATGCACAGTCTGCTGCGTTTTCTTCTGATTTGACGTACCTCCAGTGTTGTTTCGGGATGACTTCATGCACTTGTTGCACTCTGTTGCTCACGAACGACTTCCATTTTGTGACGTCACCATGCAGCCAGCCTAGTACAATCATGGAGTCCGTCCAGGCGTATATGTTGTTGTCGATGTTGTCCCACTTGCATGCTTTCCGGACCTTTTTCATTAATCGGGAAAGTAATAAGGCTCCGCATAGTTCAAGCCGTGGTAATGTCAATTTGTTATTGATTGGCGATAGTCTAGATTTTGCTGCTATTAATCGACTTAAGGGCTTGTTTTTGCTGTCTAATGTCAGTAGATATATAGTGCATGCATAGGCCTTTTCTGAGGCATCGCAGAATCCATGTACTTGGAAGGGTTTAGTTGTATCGCCCAACCATCTCGGTATCTCGTATCGCGTTATGTTGTGCAAGTCGCTTGTAAACCGCTTCCATTCTTCTTGTACGCCTGTAGGTAAGGTTTCATCCCAGTTGCATCCTGACAGCCAAACGCTTTGGAACATCAGTTTTGCTTTCAATGTCAGAGGTGTCAGCCAGCCTAGTGGGTCGAAGATTTTTGATATCTCGGACAGTAGTTTCCGTTTTGTCAATGGTTTATTGTTGTCAAAGTTTATTTTGTTAGTGAATGCAAAAGTGTCAGATGTAGGGTTCCACTGTACACCCAGGGCTTTTGTAGTTCCATCGTTTGTAGAGTGCATTGTGGTTTGCTTTAGGTCTGATGATGATAACCTTTTAATCAAGGTCGGCTCGTTGCTTGACCACTTCCGTAGCGTTAGTCCTGCTCCGCTCAGCATGTTGATGAGTTGGTACTGCATTTCTTGTGCTCGCTCGATGGAGTTGTTACCACTTAGTACATCATCGACATACATTTCGTTGTTAATGACGTCAGCTGCTAACGGGTATTTCTCTGCATCATCGTTTGCTAGTTGCTTTAGCGTCCGAAGTGCTAGAAATGGTGCCGCCTTGGTTCCATATGTCACTGTGCATAGCTTGTATTCCTTAAGGGGACCTTGGTTAGTTTCCCTCCATACTATCTTCTGCAATTCTTGATCTTCTTCATGCACTAAGATCATGCGATACATTTTCTCACAGTCTGCTGTAAAGACATACTTGTATCGCCGCCATCCCATGAGTAGTGTCAGTAGATCTTGATGAAGCTTCGGGCCACACTCCATCAAGTCGTTCAGGCTGTAACCTGTGTCAGTCTTCTGTGAGGCGTTGAAAACAACCCTTAATTTGGTTGTCAATGAGTCCTGTTTAAGGACTCCGTGGTGAGGTAAGTAACATGACGGGTTGCAGTCGGGCTTACTCTCTTTCATGTGTCCCATTTCCAAGTACTCTTGCATGAATTTGACATAGTTTTCTGACAGTTTGTCATCTCTGCATAATCGCCTTTCTAATTGCATAAATTGTGCCACTGCTCGTGGCTTTGATTTTCCTAATAGCTGATCGTAATTAGGCTTCATTGGCAAACGAACTGCATATTTGCCATTTTTCAGACGTTTTGTTGTTGCAGTGAAGAACTCTTCGCAGTATCTCTCCGCTGACGTCATTGAACTGCATGCATCCCCACTGATGTCTTCCATTTCCCAGTATTTTGTCAAGTCATCCACTTGGTTTATCACCACGTTGCAATTGAATGTCTTGCTGACGTTGCCTGACAGAATCCACCCTAAGCGAGTCTGTTGAGCTATGGGTTCATTAGTCTCTCCCTTAATCAGTCCATTCATTAGGATTTCAGAGAATACCTGTGCATCTAGAAGTATGTCAATGGGCCTTGATATGTTGTACTCTGGATCGGCTAATGTGATGTTTGTTACGTGAGTCCAAGTTCTTTTTGTAAAGGTGGCGTTAGGTAGATTGTTTACCACCCGTGGCATGACTAATGCTTCCGTGGTGAACTGGAAGTCGTTGTGTACGGACCGACAAAGTAGGTTCACCTTTCCTTTGCTCCTGTTGGATAGTGTGCCGATCCCACTTATGCTCGCGTTTAGCTGTTGACGCTTTACTCCCAGTCTTTGAGCTGCATTCTCAGTGATCAGGGTTATTTGTGAGCCTTGATCAACTAACGCCCGTAGTGTGATGTAATCGCCATCAGCTGTTTCTACTTGCAATAATGCAGTGGCCAATAGTATTTCGTCATCATTATTCGATGCGAAGTTATTTTGCATACTTTTAGGTGACCTAGTTGCAGTTGACTTCGACGGTTTATCCATCGTTTGTGTTGCTGAGGGCATTTGCGCTGACTGGACGATGTCGTTGTGCAATAGCGTGTTGTGTGGGTCGCTGCACTCTCTGCATCTTTTTTGTGACGCACAATAGCCCTTGCTATGCACATACAGACAGTTTCTGCAAATATTGTTTGATTTTATGAATTCTAGTTTCGCCGAGCTTGCCATGTCAGTGAATTTCGAGCACTGGAACAATGCATGATTGGTGTTGCATAATGCACAAATGATCTTATTAAATTGACCAGCGTTGTATGCATGGAAGTTTCGAGAGTTTGCTGGTTTGGGGGTTTTGCTGAATGGATGAAATGCGTTGGATTGTGGTTTTGCAGGAGGCTTGCTACTGTTTTCTGGCTTCTTTCTATGCAAAGGTTCTAATGCCATGAATTTGTTCTCAATAAAATCCATAAACTGGTTGAACGTAGGTATCTCCCGCGGATCCGCCCTAGACTGCATGTATTCCGCGTACGTTTCGGAGTCTAGTTTCTCGCATAACACGTAGACTAGAATAGGATCCCATGAACCTGTATCTACCCCCAAATTGTGTATCGCATTTATGGTTTCATTGCTCGTGTCATATAACCGCTTAAGGTCGAATGCAGATTGTTTTTGCAGATGTGGCTGACGCATGAAACTCTGGACATTCTTAGTGAACAACATAAACTTGTTGTTGTACCTATGGTTCAAGATTTCCCAACACGTGTCGTAATTTTCGGGTGAGATGTGTAGATGCTGGACGAGTTTCTCCGCTTCGCCGCGCAATCTCCCTTTTAAGTGCTGCATTTTTTGTGCTTTTGCAATTGCAGGGTTATTGTGTATTGCTTCTACGAACAGATCCATGAAAGTAGGCCATAACGAATAGTTCCCGTTGAAAATGGGAATGTCTATTTTGGGCACGGATTGTTGTTGGTGCACGGAGGCGTTCAGTTTTACGTTCAGCGCCCGCTTTGTTTTTACAAATGCCCGTTCGTGGCGACAAAACTCGTCATAGTACTCATTAGGCGCCCCGTCTAACAAACCATCGATTCGCAGATGCATATTGTCAATCGCTGACCACCGAGACCCTAACGTCTTCAAAGCGTCTTCTATCTCCCATCTTTCGATGACCTCTTCAATGATCTTACTCGTCACTAACCTGTCGAACGCACGGAAGTTCGCGTTCTGCAGCTGCTGTAGCTCGAATAGCTTGTCCTCTGCTCCCGAGGAGCTCCCGAACAAGGTCCTGTCAAACTCCACGTGTACCTTGCTAGAGCCGGGTCCACTCTGCACCTTGGTCCCGCATGCTGTAAGCTCCTGCCGCACACCGTGGTACCAATCCCTTAATACTTCGTGAATATTGTTGGTGAAGTACTCATGCGTTTTGTCTTCTACCGCACTCAGCTCCTGATGTTTCTCTTTACATTCCGCCCAAAGCTGATCTAACCGCTCAAGCCTTTGTTGAATGTACTCGGGGGTCTTCCTGCTCGCTGAATCCTTCTTGAAGTTGGTATGGACCCTCTTCATCTCCTCCAGGATCTCAGCCTGACGCGCGATTAAACCCTCCATTGTTAACGAAGTAAGCAAAAAATGAACGATCTTACTTGAAACTCAGGAACTCTCCCTTTACGCTGATGTAACGCGTCGCTCTGGAACCTGGATCGCTGCGACTGCTTCTGCACGGCAACACACGACCAAGACACAAGTCACACGCGACGTTTTACTGACCGACAAATCGGACTGTACGGTACTTGCAATAATTTCGAAGGACCAAAAAAAATGTAGGGTGCAAATGCAAATACACCTTAACATTAATTATTGTCAATGCAATGCAAATGTCAATGTAATGTAAAATGTCAATGAGTGCCAACGGGCTGGAATCAAGAAATAAAAAATGCAAGTTGTCCGATCCAAACCGCGTCTATTAGAACACTAAAATTAATATTGAAACAATGCATCATCAATGCTCTGCTCGCTGCTGCTGCTGCGTGATTATCATAATATCTAATGTAGGTCGCACGTGTAAGTGCAAAGGTGCGAGCCTACTTATTGCACAACTCTTACTTAGTAAACAATTTTAAACTCATGTACGTGCACCGTACAGCGATTGTGTTCGTAACGAAATACCTTCGTAAAACACAATAAAATTCCTAACAAGTAAATACACAGATGACCGTTCGAAGTAAGTTTATACAAAGTTAGGTGCGGGGGTGATATGTATAAATATACGGCTGTTTCCTATGAGGAGAACTAAGCGCGTAAAGTTTATACAATCAGTTATTTTACCTGAAGGTTCCTATCAAAAGATCAAGTTACATTACAAAATAAAATAACAAGCGACGCAATGATAATCTGGTTAATTGCAATAATTAATCAAATGCGGTTGAGTCTAGAATTATACAAAATACCTACTCGTGCAATACGAGTATAGTAGGCATTAACTTAACTGTAGGGGCGCGACCTAAGTGGTACCTGGTGGGTTTCGCTACGCTACTAAGTTAAACACTCAAATCACTTTTAAAGGTTTATTATTGAGAGCTAACAAGATTACTTTTACGCTAAGCTATCGCTAAAATGAGGAAATGATGAAAATGACAGCACCCGCTTGCTGTCCGTAATGCACTGAGCTCGCGGCGCCTTTGGTGCGACCGCATAGTATCGCTAAGTCAGCAAAACGTGGTCGATTGCAATGATTGCTTCGAACATGCTCCCGAGGGGAAGAGATGAGTTGATGAGATAAGCTTATACAAAAATAAAGAGTTACGTGAGTGTGAGCTTAAACGCTAGGGAGTTAAGACATTATTAGATGAGTGATGATTGACAAGGTGAAGGAACAATCATAACATGATCTTATAGCTAGACATATATGCTCAAACAGTTGAGTCACTAATCGAGAATACAGATTGCCTTTTAGCTAGGGGAGACGTCGATGTGTCTCGCCTCTTCGTACGCAAACTAGAGCACCGTTTAGAAAAATAAGCTACGCGCGCACTATCACTGACACATGGACCTTGCTCGGGCATGGATTGGTTTCGCGCACTTGCACTAGAGCTTTGATCTGGCTCTGATTGAGTTATGCACACACTCACACTCGCTGGTACGCTCGCGTTCCGCTCTTGGGTGGTCGGACCACCGGCCCGCTAACACCTCCTCCTCAGGAACCAAAGGACGGCTGCGACAGCTGCTACTAAAAGGCCATATGACAACGCATACTGATGTATGTCATGTGTCGATAAAACCTCTGTCTGATGGGCTGATTCCTGTACAGCTGACTAAGGTGGAATGCATTCTTATGTATTAGGTCAATGTCACGCTTGTATTTTTCTGCGAATTCTTGATCCAGTACTCCGAACAATGAATTAGCTATGGAGCCGACAGCGTTGATAAGCCCGCGTCGAGTTCGCGGACGCGCTCCAAAGTGCTGATTGAGCAACAGCTGATTATAATATTGTAGTTCATCGTACTCGTGTTGTATTTGTAGGACGATAATTTTACAATGACTCTGCTCTTGAATTTTCCCGCATGTTTGCTCGAGATATTGAGAAAATTGTTTGACCGCTTTGTCTCCTTGCCAGTAAGGAGTTAAATTATAGTAAGTTATGATTTTCCATTGATCACGAATAAGATGCATTTGTCCCAAAGGGTCAAAATACAACGTTTGATTGCTATCAAATGAAGTTACTTTGTAACTTGCTTCAGTGGATCCTATATGGCTCATAAAAAATAGCAATGATAATACTATGCTATAGATTGTAGGATAACCGCTAAATTGTTTGCTCGCTTTCCCTTCCGCTTTGGCCTCATTTCCTTGCTGATGCTGCATTTTTGCTTCGCTTTTTTCTGGCTTTTGTTTACTTTCTTCCTTTTCTGCTATAGGTAGGATAGAAAGCTTGATAATCGGCCGCTTTATAAAACCATTTTTTGTTTTTAAAGTCACCACTCGGACAGCTCCATCTTTTCCTGGATGTACCTCAACAACCCGACCAACGGGCCATTTTCCAGGGGTTAGGTTGTCGTCATGAATGGTTACCATATCACCTATCTCTATATTCTTTTTTGCTTTTAACCACTTGCTGCGTATCGATAACTGGCTAAGATACTCCGCTTTCCACCGCTTCCAAATATCTTGGAACGTTTTATTGACTAAATACCATCTTGTCCTCGCATCTTGTGCCGTTTCTATTACAGTGAGACCGGCACGAGTGGTTAGAAAATGCGCTGGCGTGAGGAAATCGATGTCGTCTATATCCTCAGATATTGGGCACAATGGCCTTGAGTTAAGGCTTGCTTCGATTTGAGACAAGATAGTGCTGTATTCTTCGAATGTTAACGCTTGGTCCCCTATTACTCTTTTCATATGTTGCTTTAGACTCCGAATTGATCGCTCCCAGATCAGCACTCGGCCATGAAGGGCAGTTCCAATGCCATTCTATCTTCATCTCCGCTATCTCTCGGTGAAAGGTGTCGTTAAAGATTCGCTCGAACTGCTGCTGTTCCTCCTGAAGGATCTTGTTGGCACCTACAAAGTTAGTACCGTTGTCCGAATATATATGTTTTGGAGTCCCTCGTCGAGCCGCCATACGACGCAACGCGGCTATGAATGACGTACTACTTAGGTCGGAGACCAGTTCTATATGGACCGCTTTTGTAACCATGCAAATAAACAAGGCGATATATCCTTTAGTCGTTTTTATGCCTCTCCCTTTGTTTGCTTTTACTCGAATAGACCCCGTATAATCTACTCCTGTATGATAGAATGGAGGCGCTGGGTTAGATCGACAATCAGGCAGGTCTCCCATTATTTGATGTAGCTTTCTGGGTTCTTGTTTTTTACAGGTCACGCATTTACGAAGCTGCTTTTTGGTTGCTCTGTTTCCTTGGATTATCCAATACTGCTGTCTCAATAAAGACAAGGTAAGTCGAGCTCCGCCATGGAAGGAGTGCTCATGTGCTTGCTGGATAAGAAGCTCCGTTAATCTGCCGCTATAAGGGATTATTATTGGATGTTTCATATCAGAGTTAATGTTGGCATTTTTAAGACGTCCTCCGACTCTTAATATGCCGTTTTTGTCTATAAATGGTTGCAGATTTAATAATTTGCTATCGGAATTAAGTTTATTTTTCATCAAACTCTCGATATCCGAGCCAAATTCACTGCGCTGTATGCATTTAATTATAATTAATTTTGCTTGTCTTAGCTCTTGTAATGTGAGATATGACGGTCTTTGTTTACTTGTCCGGGCAAGTGCACGTAATAGCCATGCTACTATGCGATTTAATTTTGCGAATGAGCTGTGACGATCTAATAAATCTTCAATTACGCTTTTGCCAGGATTGCTATTTTGGACGGTCGTAACTTGCTTCCGTCGTATACTCTGCTTGCTCTTGCTTTGGCTTAAAGTGAGGTGTCGATAACCAAGCTGGGCCTCGCCACCATAAAGTATGCTCCATTAGTTGTGTAATGGATAGTCCTCTGCTCGCTGAATCGGCTGGATTTTCTTTAGTCGATACGTAATGCCAAACATCTGGCGATGCTACGCTAACAATTTTCTTCACTCTATTCGCTACAAAAGGCTTCCAACGTTCTGGATAGCCCTGTATCCAGCTAAGGGTGACCTTAGAGTCGCTCCAGGCATAGATTTCGTAATCTATGGCTGTCATGCTAGTTGCTACTTTTGTAAATAGTCTGGATAAAAGTTCCGCTGCACATAGCTCCAATCTAGGAAGCGATACTGTCTTCCTGTTAGATACTAATCTTGTTTTAGCTGCAACTAGTACCACCGATGCTTCAGTTTTTGATGCTATTCTGGCATATATGACACACGCATACGCTTTAAGTGATGCATCACAAAATCCGTGGAGTTGGATAGTGTCATCTCGTTTGCTTTGCAACCATCGTGGGATTTTAAATTTGCTAATACATCCCATATCTTCAGTTAATTTTACCCACTCATTTTTGATCTCGGCTGAAACTTCATCGCTCCATTGAATTTCATCTAGCCAGACTTTTTGAAACAACAATTTGAATTTTGTAGTCAGCGGCGCTAGCCAACCTAAATGATCAAATAACCTGGATATTTCCGACAGAAGCAATCTTTTTGTAAGCTTTGTAGTATTCGCTGATGAAGTATATTGGAATGTGAATTCATCTGTTTCGGCGTCCTATCTCAAGCCCAAAGTTTTAGCTGTGTTTTCAGTTTTGAAAATGAATGATGGTGCTTGTAAATTGTGCTGCGATGAATTTATCTCTTCCAATAGCTTTTTTTCGTTTGCTGACCACTTTCTCAGCAAAAATCCGCCGCTGCTAAGACACGAATTGAGTTCTGATATGCTGCTTCTCCCTTCATCGGCAACCTAACTTCATAACGACCGCTTTCCAGACGTTTTGTCGTTGATACGTAATACTCGACGCATTGCTGATCTTCCGCTGACATTTCATTTTGCTCGTTTATATCTTCAATTTGCCAAAATTGATGAATATCCGCTGTATTATTTACGATGACGTTACAATGGAACTGTGGCTTTATTGTTCCACACAGTAACCATCCTAACTGTGTTTGCTGTGCTAAGGGCGAAGACGAATCACCACCTCTTATCAAACCATCTAGCATGATGAGAGCATAGGCGTCTGCCCCGAGTAACAAGTCCACTGGACGACTTGTATGATACTCTGGATCCGCTAAATTTATATGTTCCAAATGCGACCACGAAGGCTTTTCAAATGATCGATTTGGTAAATTTTTGATTAGACTTTTCATAATCAAAACATCCATATGGAACTTAAAGCTAGTATACATAGACTGGCATATAATGCTTAGCTTGTCCGTACAGTTAGATTCCTTTTCTGCTATTCCGGAAACTGCTCCATTAAATTGCTGTCGTTTTAAACCTAACTGCTGAGCTGCCTTCTCTGTAATCAACGATACCTGTGAGCCCTGATCAATGAGAGCCCTTAGGACAAGCTGTGTGCTATCTGCTGCTATCACCCTCACTAACGCTGTAGCTAACAGAATCTCGGTGAGGTTTTGTTGGGATGCGTGAGCACCATTGCCGCTGCTTTGCTTTGAACGCTCTTTTTGCTCAAGATTTTCATCATTCGTATTTTTTTGCTTACCATGAGCAAAACAATCATGCAATATGGTGTGATGCCTGCCAGAACACGTGAGGCATCGTTTCTTGGAGTGGCATTTGTTTCCATTGTGATTAAAAATGCAATTAATACAACATTTCAGTTGTTTGAGGGTTTTAAGTTTCATTTCCTGCGGCATTTTATGAAACTTTTCGCAATTGTATAATTTATGCTCAGCAAAACAATGAGGGCATTTGATTTCCTGCACGTGCATTGCTTTTGAGGTCTTCGAATTATTATTATTCGATTGATGATTGGTGTTAAATTTTCGGTTGTTTAGAAATGGCTTTGAAGAACCCGCTTTCTGCTGAGATTGCTGCGATTTTTGCATGGTGTCTTGTCGTCGACGAGATGTTTCTAGACTAGTGAATTTATTTTCTAAAAAGTCTAAGTAGTCTTGTAGGACTGGTAGCTCTCTAGGGTTCTGTAACGAGTCTATATACTCGGAATAAGATTCACTATCCAGCTTTTGCGACATAATATGCGCAATTAGAGGGCCCCAAGTGCTAATATCCTACACCTAGGTTTTTGATGGCGTGAAGGCTCTCTAACGTGGTGTCATGCATTTTTTAAAGACTGAAAACAATTGCTGCTGTATGTTGGGAATATTTAAGAAAATATTGGCGTGCGCTGTAAAGATAATCCTCTTGTTATCAAATCGATGATTTAGAAGCTCCCAACAAACGTCATAGTTATCGGCGCTGATTGGAAGGTGCTGAATCAAACGCTCGGCTTCGCCTTTTAACTTGCCTTTCAAGTATTTCATTTTCTGAGCGTTTGACAATGCGTTGTTCTTGTGTATTGCTTCGCTAAAAAGATCCTTAAAAGGCATCCATTGCTGGTAATGGCCTGTAAATACAGGAATATCCATTTGAGGAGTGGATTTCTCGCGATAAGATGATGACCACATCTTGGAGTTAATAGCTTTTCTCAAGCTGTTAAAAGTTCGCTCATGCTTGGTGAAGCTATACTCATAATCTCCTGCTACATCTTCCCCGGATTCCCCAATGATTTCCCAATGAAGGTTATCAATGGTAGTCCACCGACTGTGCAGGTTTCGAAGGGCGTCTTCGAACTCCCACTTGTCAACAATAGTTTCAACATCAATATTGTCGACTGCTCTAAGAAACGCTTTAAAATTGACCGACTGCTTATGAAGCATATCGTCAAGCTTGCTGTTGGACCCTCTTGATTCGAAGGACGGAGTTGCTGCTGCTGTTGCTGGTGCGCCCGGCTGGCTTGCTAAAGTGCCGGGTGCCTCTCGGTGCGCTGGTTGAGGAAGATACGGTGATTTCTGATCTTGTTGCATCAACTCTTCTCTATATTGACTAATAAGCTCTTTAGCTGTTAAATAAAGCTGATTCGTACTCTCAAATTCAGACTTAGTAAAATATTTATGATTCGTCTGTTCAAAAGTAAGAATCTTTTCATGATTCACTTGAAAGTCCTTCCAGTACTTCTCAAGCAACTCGAGTTTACGCTTACAGTAATCTAACGTCTTACGCTCTACGCTATCCTTTTTAAAATTGACGAGGAGTTTTCTAATGCCCTCCGCAATCTCGGATTGAAGAAAATAAAGACTCTCCATCTCGCTGCTTGTGTAAGAAAATTTAACGATCTTACTTGGAAGAATCCTTTGCCGCTGCTAAACTAACGAGGGTTGCTCCCCACGTCAGTGATCCGCTGGTTTCGCTAGTGTGAGCTGTGAACTCACTGCTGCTGGAACGGTACTCCCCGAGCACCGCTGGTGCTGATACCGCTGAGAGAATATGTTGTGCACTGCCGCTAAAGTCACTCCTAAAGTCTCGCTGCTAAGGTTACCACCACAGTCACTGCTAAGCTAAGAAACACTGCAATACAAGGTGTCACTAGTTCAGTTCAAGTTCACTTCACGATCCGTCAGTCCCGAAAAACTAAAGTCCAACCGCGAAGTCCTTGCTATAGGCTCGAAGGACCAAAATGTAACAAAGGTACGTTCATAAGGACCAAAATACCTTATGAACGTACCCATCTACCTATATCTATGATTAGCTTAGAGATACCTACACCCCGATAGTTAACATTTATGTCGGATGCGATGCGATAATTTCTTATTCCTTTTGTACTACTTCTATTTATATGAGATTAACTTACTCAATACATAAAATATGTATAGATTCTTAACCAACAATAAGTTAAGTGTGAAATTTAGAAACAAGTATGGTACTTATTTCCGTAAGCGATGCGATTCTGTTCGTAACGAAATACCTTCGTAAAACACAATAAAATTCCTAACAAGTAAATACACAGATGACCGTTCGAAGTAAGTTTATACAAAGTTAGGTGCGGGGGTGATATGTATAAATATACGGCTGTTTCCTATGAGGAGAACTAAGCGCGTAAAGTTTATACAATCAGTTATTTTACCTGAAGGTTCCTATCAAAAGATCAAGTTACATTACAAAATAAAATAACAAGCGACGCAATGATAATCTGGTTAATTCCAATAATTAATCAAATGCGGTTGAGTCTAGAATTATACAAAATACCTACTCGTGCAATACGAGTATAGTAGGCATTAACTTAACTGTAGGGGGCGCGACCTAAGTGGTACCTGGTGGGTTTCGCTACGCTACTAAGTTAAACACTCAAATCACTTTTAAAGGTTTATTATTGAGAGCTAACAAGATTACTTTTACGCTAAGCTATCGCTAAAATGAGGAAATGATGAAAATGACAGCACCCGCTTGCTGTCCGTAATGCACTGAGCTCGCGGCGCCTTTGGTGCGACCGCATAGTATCGCTAAGTCAGCAAAACGTGGTCGATTGCAATGATTGCTTCGAACATTAACGAACCAACAGTAGTAGTGTATCGTAAAATAATCAAAGGCATTCATTCATTAAATCTCGATTAGGAAAAATATATAAAAGTTTCCAATGCGTAAATGAAAATTAACCGTACGATCACAAGAACTGGAATATTCCACAGTCGCGTAGGCCAACTTGACGAATGTTTTAACATACTACCCACAATTTTCAAACACGTACAAAAAAATATGAAATTACGCCGAAAATTAACTGATTTATTAAATAAACTTATTTAGCGATATGAATCAACGTTGATATTCAATTAAATGTATTTTTCGGAGTTTCAATTAGTGAAATTAAAGATTTACGTTAACAATTAATTTGCCGGTAGAAAGTACTACACGCAAGGCAGCCCCCCTTATTCCCAACGCAATAGAGGCGAGAATTGTGTGATGATCTGCAATTAATATGGAAATTTCCCAAACGTTTTTGCTTAAATTTAGACTTTTAGGACTTAAAATTAGGCTGTAAATAGGCCCAAATTTAATGTATCCAGTTCGAGGGACCAAAATGGTGCGTATAACCTCTAGAAGATTACTAGTAAAATCACACGCGCTTGAACCTAAATTATTAGAGTCATCTAGGCTATAATTGCTGATTCAGCAGTGCTAATTTGAAGCAGAAAAGTACGCAGATGAGACGAAAGGCAATGGATAAAGTTCAATTTACTAATTATGCCACATACCTTTGAAACAGCGAGTCCCATGCAGATGCCGATGATGCCACGTTCGAGAAGTTCAGCTCACAGACTAGGTACACTATGCTGGCCAGCGGTACACAACACAGTAGGTCTAGGTAATACAGATAACACTTTCCATGTAGGTTCAATTAAGAGGTTTGGACGAGAGGATTCGTGATGGACGTGCGCGCACTCAACCCATGGTTGCAAGAGACTGGCCACCATCGCCGGCGGCCATCGGTGGCGACGGCGTAATGACTGTAGCGCCACCGCGCGGAATATCCCCAAAACAACGATATGTGACACTTATTTAATAAATTGGAACTATTAAACCAATGCCTCTCAATCGCCCTATGGTGATGTAATAAAATATGAACTATAAATTAGGAAGCGTAACCAGGAACTGCAATTAGAAACCATTCGTCACCCTCCGTATTCGCCAGACCTTGCTACAACGGACTAACATTTTTCTCGTGATTTGGACAATTTTATATGTGATAAAAAGTTTTCTTCTCAGGAGGCAGTACAAAATGCTTTCACACAGTTTGTCGATTCTAGATCACCAGAGTTCTATCGCGAAGGCATAAATGACCTTCCTATTAGATGGCAGCAATGTATAGGTAATTATTTTGATTAAACAAATAAGTTAAATTAAAAAAAAAGAAAAAAAAAAACATGCTTTAACCCCTAATACTTCATAGAAAAATAACTGATAGCGATATTGTGGAAGTATTCGCAACGAGTTTACGTCTATACGAAATTTTATTTCTTTATCTATGTTCCTAGTACAAGCACTCGAGTATCAGTCTATTCCCTATCTCCGTCAACGATGTTACGGGCGCCGTCCGAAAGTACTTCGAAACTTTGGAGTGGAAAAAACATGTTATAAGTTAAATTTTTCGGACGGATAACACACATTGGATATGTACAACTGTCAAATTGTGTTGTCATTCATTAGTAGTTCGGGCCCCGAACGAATCATGGGTCCGTATGTGATACGGAATAGGAAACGCTCGTAAGGAAGGTCGAAACTACGGGTTTAGTGCTTAGGGAGTAGACCCCTCTGATTCGCAGCTTAATTGTTACTGATTAGTGGGAGGAATGAACAACCAAATTGAACGATTGATTTAAAAGTACGGATTCATACCCAGGTAGGAGCTTTAATTTGCGTAAATTATTTCATCACCAATGATGAAAAATTCGAAGAATTTATTTATTTATTTATTATCACCAATTATAACATCTTTACAGTTTGATCCAATATGATGCTACAAGTCACAATTTAAACACACAAAATAACATTATACTAAAATAACCTAGCAACAGAATTACATACAATATAGTACATCAATAAATTAAATTATTAAACATGCCAAAGTCTATAGCTCCAGGCCTCTCTCAATAATTATTTGAGCCCTTTGAATAAATCTCGACAGGTTTTGCCCAAATATGTCCTCCGACAATGTAACCACATTAACAATACGCGCGGCTCGTGAGATAGGGGCAAACTTGAGTAGGTTAGTCCTAGCCGCTGGCACGTCTAACAGAGCGGGGCGGCGGCGCGCGCAGCTGCAGCGCTTCCAGCACCTCCAGGTGGTGCAGCAACCCTAGTAGGATGCTCGCTACATATTTAACCAGCGCGACGTCCCTTCTTACTGCTAGCCTGGTGTACCCAACCATGCCAAGGACGAACAGACTCGGGTACATCAGGGGATGAAAGGGATAAACTCCGTATAGTTTGCAATAAAGAAATCTAGAAAATTTATTTTGATTTTTTTCTAACATTAGACTGTATTTCTCTTCATGTGGATTCCAAATGAATGCACTTGTTTCGAGATGACTCCTTACAATTGCATTATAAAGAACTTTTACAACAGCAGTATCGGTAAAATCCTTACACTGTCTTAAGATGAATCCGAGATTTCTGAAAGCCCTGCCGCACACCTCAACTATGTGTTTCCGGAACGTCATCTCTGACACCATCTGTACGCCCAGGTCTCGTACATGTGAAACACGCGGAATAACTACACCGTCCATGTCATACTGATGCTGTAATGGAGCACGCGCGCGACTGTAGCTCATAACACAACATTTAGACACATTGAAATGTAGATTGTTGGACTTACTCCATTCGATTACCTTATCAATATCAGACTGGAGTCTATTACAGTCAGCAGTATCTTTAACATTCAAATACAATTTTAAGTCATCTGCAAACAGCAAACACTTCGCCTCTTTTACGACTGTAGGCAGATCATTGACCATTAAAATAAATTCCAAAGGTCCAATATTGCAGCCTTGACTCACCCCAGAGAACGTGGAATAAGGACGCGATTCACGTCCCGCATACTCGACGTACTGTCGGCGCTCACTAAGATAGCTGGCAAAGAGTTTGAGTAAGTGCGGTGTAAATCCCATAGCCGAGAGTTTGTACAAAAGAACATCATTATCCACGGTGTCGAAAGCTTTCCGGAAGTCAAAATAGGCCACATCTACCGGCCCTCCAGCGTCAATGACTGGCGATAGGTAGTTCACCAATGACAGTAGGTTACCAGCCGTGCTGCGACCCGGCCGAAAGCCGTGTTGAGAGTCAGATAGTTGTGAGCTCACTTGTGTAAAAATATTTGCATGTAACACAGATTCAAATACCTTAGCAAACGCCGACAGTACCGCCACCGGTCGGTATCCACTCACGTCAGTGTCTGCACCCCCTTTAGGAACTGGGATAACTCTGGTGATCTTCCATTCGTCCGGGTAGCGACCTTCCCGCAAACACAAGCTAAAAATGTGTAACAAGAAAGGTGATATCCATCAGAACGCATGGGGTCGCAGGGAGGATTACAGTCCAATCCCTCTCACAGGGAGGCCTGTGTTGCAGCTAAAGGGAATAATACAGGCTGACTATGGAATATCTAACAATATGAAAAACAACAGTGCAACACAATCAGAAATATTTATTTCATTTCATATATAATTGATCCCGCCTTCCTTGGTCCTTTATTTTAGATTATATTTTCTAGTACGCTAATCTCTATGAATTTATAATAATATGCTTTATGCAATAAAGCATATTATTATAAAGCTTTATGCAATAAATAATAAGTAAAATCGATACTTCAAGATAAGTTTATAGGTTCTGTGTAACTCAAATTCAGATCATTAGTCCAATCCAAGTCATTAGCCCAGCCAAGTCCAACCAACACAAGCACACCACACACAACACTCACTCTTTCTGTTGTAAAATGTTATTTTGCTTTAAAGTTATATAATATTATGTAATCGTAACCAGTGTTGTATTGTTCATAATGTCTGGCAAGTGAACTGCGTCCTGAAATACAGGCTCGGCCTAGCTCAGGCGCAGTTGCTCATTATTATTTATGACATATATGTAATAGCTTTAATAATTTAATCATAATGTTCAAAATTGTACAATTTTATGGAGAAATAAATATAATTTAATTTAATAATCACAAAGACACTTTTGAACTATCAAGGAGTCTGTTAGTCCAAAAGTTGTTACATATTCAAAAGCGTGAGCTGACCACTATGGTGAAGAACGTAGGAGAAACTCCACGAACACTCTTTTTACTCATTTCCGTCCACTTTATGATAGGTAGGTACAACTGTGGCGCAGGACCTTTTTACCGATAAGAATTCAAGGTGGGCAGTTGAATTCGATGTTTTTGTTTTATCAACAAGTCGCCAGACACATGTAGGATGAAATGTGACACCAAGCGGCGATTATCCCTGTATGCACTAGTCACTAAGCAAGAGCACCCAAGGACAATCCCCGGCTGGTGCAGGATTATTGCAGAATATGGTGACAAAACACATAGGCTATGGGTTTGGGCGGTTTCGTGGATCGATTAAAAAACTATAGAAGGACTATTGGCTCCAGCCTGACCACCGTTATTTGTGTAATTTGAACAAACTGTGAATAAATATTATTAGATGTGCCCGCGACTTCGCCCCCGTCAATTGCCTACCTCACCCTACCTACCCACCAATATTTTTTTCTACTGTCATTCTTCCACGAAGAATCTTAACATCACCATTCAGAAAATGACGTCAAATGCACAACGTCATCGATCGAATAACAACTTTGAACCCCACCGAAAGTAATTTCTTAGTATATTCTGATAGATTGGGAACAGGTTTTGGATCTTGTTAAATAACCGTTCTAAACGTACAATAGTGAACCATTGTTATCAAAAACTGCATTTTAACGAGCTTCATTCATAAAATTCAATAGTTCACTGGCGCGTTGTTTTCTACAGTTTGCCAAGAATTCAATAAAATGTGTCCTGTAAAAACAGTTAAAATCAACAATTCCAAATCGAAATTTAGTGAATGGGTCACTGTGGGCATAAGAAAAAGCCTAGATATCTTATAAAATTTATATTACGAAAAATCTTTAACTTGCGATCAAGTTTTCCACACTTATGTTAGAAACTATTCTAAAATATTCAAAAGAGTCTGCGCTCAAGCAAAATCTGAAATAATAATTAACTAAATTGCTGTTTCTAATAATAAAATAAAAACTGTGTGGCAAGTAATTAATAGAGAAATTGGAAAGACACAACAACGCAATCAGAATAAGTTGTCTTTGAAAATAACTAATTAAATCATTTCTGATAAGCAAGAAGTCGCTGAAACACTAGATTTTTTTTTTTATCAACATTCCGTTAAAGGTTACGAAGTCTCTTCCCTCCTCATCTAAATTAGCTGAAGTTCTTCTTAAAGAAAACTTTACTAAAGACTTACCAACCTTTAGATTTAAACCAATATGTATTGATACAATTAAAAACGCGTTCAATAGTCTCAATATAAAAAATACTGAAGACTTATGGGGGATATCCGTTAGGGTTCTTGGAGATATTATTGACTCAATTGCTCCTGTCCTAACAGGCATATTCAATCAATGTTTGGACAGCGGCACGTTTCCTGACAAAATGAAACACATTTAAGTAGCCAATTTTCAAATCAGGCTATAAGAGTGATCCCTTTTATTATAGTCCTATATTCGTGCTTCCAGCACTAAGTAAAATCTATGAAAATATCATGCTGGACCAGATGTTGTCTCTCTTTAATTCAAATGGGATCCTGCATAGACTGCAGTTTGGTTTCAAGAAAGGTAGGTCGACAACGGTCGTGGGAGTAAAACTCATCAGTCACATCTTGGAAACTTGGGAGAAGTCCCAGGATGCCATAGGCATTTTTTGTGATCTCTCAAAAGCGTTCGGCTGCGTCGACCACAACACACTGATCTGTAAATTACACCAATACGGAATTCGAGGACAAGCTGCTGATCTTGTGCTTTCCTATTTATCAAACAGACAGCAAAAAGTAAATGTTAATGGGGCGACGTCCTCCGGGTCTCTAGTCACGATGGGCGTGCCCCAAGGTTCAATTCTCGGCCCTTTCCTCTTTCTTATTTACATTAATGATCTCACTTTTATGATGGCCAAATTATCGAATATAATTCTATTTGCTGATGATACTTCGCTAATTTATTTATTTATGTACACACAAAACACTTTACAGAGAAAATAAAGAATACAGATAGAAGAGCACAAAGGTACTAAAAAAGGCACACATTTTTAAAATAGATAGGAAAGATACGGATGTCTTAACATGTCAACGAAAGTCTAATTATTCTCTCAAAATGGTTCGCAGCTAACAATATTTTACTGAATGCGAAAAAAACAAAAGGTCTAAAGTTCTCTTTACCAAATATTCCATAACGTGACCTAAATTTAAATCTTGACGCCAAAAATCTTGAAGTTATAGCGAAAATTTTATTCTTAGGGATTATTATCGATTCAAAATTGCAGTGGGGCACGCACATTAGTACTCTTTCAGGTAGGTTAAGTTCGGCTGTTTATGCAGTAAGGAAAATAAGGCAGCTAACCGATGTAGCCACAGCTAGGTTAGTATACTATGCTTATTTCGACAGAATTATGTCTTATGGCATTCTGCTGTGGGGATCAGCAGCAGACGTTGACTCAATTTTCATATTACAAAAGAGGGCAATCCACGCGATCTATAAAATGGGTCCTCGCGAGTCCCTCAGAGAAAAATTTAAAGAGATCGATATGCTGACTCTACCTTCACTTTATATTTTGGAATGTATTTTGTATGTCCGCAAAAATCGAGGGCTTTTCAAAACTAGAAGCGACTTCCATAATTTAAATACACGCAGTAAACACGAAATTGTAATACCCAAATACAGATTAACGAAAACTAGCAAGTCTTTTATTATAAACAGTATACGCTTTTATAACAAGTTGCCAAAGTTAGTTATACAATATAGTGTGTGTGTTTAGTTATAGAACTGACCGATGGAAAGATCAAAAATCACATCAAACGCGTCCTTATTAAAAAAGCATATTATAAAATCAAGGACTACGTTGAAGATAAAAATTTTGGCTTTAGCTCCTTCTGCGCATGCGGCTTCCCTGGTAACTCATAAACGGCACAAATATGTGGATGTCTCTAACTATTCTCAATCTCATTTTTATTTTTTTTAATTAGTCTTTTTACAATGGTTTTCAATCATCTTTATAGCCCTTTGCTAAGAATAGTTACAGCATTGATAACAAAATTTGTGCCACATGTTAAATTTAGTCTTGTTATACTTTGTATAGATTCTTTTACCGATTGTTTTGTAAATGTGTGAACATTGTAGGCCTTCTAGATTTCTTGATGCTTGTTAACATTTGTTAACATTTTATCTTTTGTTTATATAATATATAATCTTTTTTTAGTTTCTTACGACTTATTGTCGGGCCTACGTTGTCCCCCCATCTAAGTACTAATGCTGTAAAACCAAACAATTTTTTAAAAGAGTAACCGTGGAATTGCTTGCCGGTTCTTCTCCATAGGAAACGTCCAACCCGAACTGTGCACCTTTTGTCAAAGCTTTATAAGTGCCCATGTAGGCCTATGTGAAATAAAAAAAAATATTTTGATTTTGAATATGGAGTTCAACTGTCCGAGTATCTGAATTGCGTGTGTTTACTTCTTGAAAACTTTAAATTCATATATACTATGATAAAGTGAACTGATTGCGATGAAACAAAAACTAGTGAAGAAACAAATACTTCAAATTCATTTATTGCTGCACAGTACATAAAAATACACTTGCAGGTGTCAGGTGACTGCGCAGTCAACCGTGTTCCACCAATTTAGGCATGCAAATTTATAATTACAATAATAATTAAAATAAGTGGCTACAAAGGTCGCACGCTCGTTTGGCATCTCAGTACCAGGCAGCCTTAGAGTCTGGTTCGCTACCCAAGTTCCTTACAACAGGAATAACCCACCTGCTCCACAAGTCTGGTAGCACCGCGGAACCCAAAAATTATAGACCAATTACATGTTTACCAACGGTCTATAAGGTTCTTACATCCATTTTGAGAGTAAAAATTAATAAACACGTTGACAATAACTCCATCATGTCAGTCTCTCAGAATGGATGTAGGAACGGGTCCCGCGGTACTAAGGAGCTACTCCTTATTGATATGGCCATTAGCCAACAGGTTCGGCGTTCCCGAAAGGATCTGTCGACATGTTGGATAGATTATAAGAAGGCCTATGACTCGGTGCCGCATACATGGCTCATGAGGGTGCTAGAATTGTATAAAATAGATACAACTCTACGCACCTTCCTGATGTCGTGTATGAGGCAATGGAGCACAGTCCTTCGCTATCCAGGATGTCGAAATATCCAGAGGAATAGCGAACCTGTAAGGATCGAGCGAGGTATATTCCAGGGCGATAGTTTGAGTCCACTTTGGTTTTGCCTTGCCTTGAATCCTCTAAGCATGATGCTGGAGAATTCAGGGCTAGGCTATCGGTTGAAGAGAGGTGGTCAGGTTATATCTCACCTCCTTTACATGGATGACTTGAAGCTTTTTGCCCCCAGCAATCTTCAGCTGATGGAGCTACTAAAGGTAACTGAAACTTTTAGTAGCGCCATCAGGATGGAGTTTGGTGTGGACAAATGTGCGGTCATGCATGTAAAGCGAGGGGAGATTGTGGAATCCGTAGGAATTCAACTTGCGGATTCCATAAACCTGAGATCCCTCTCTCCAAACGAAACCTATAAGTATTTGGGTATGTCGGAAGCGTTAGGTATCAGTATTATAGACATGAAGCAATCGTTGAGGGAACGCTTCTTTGGCCGCCTGAAGAAGGTATTCAATAGCCTTCTTTCGGGCGGAAACAAGGTGCGCGCCTTCAACGGTTGGGTCATGCCGGTGCTGATGTACTCTTTCGGCATACTCAAATGGACTCAAACGGAACTTGACGCCCTGGATAGGCGGGTCCGTACACTGCTGACTGCATATCGAATGCATCACCCACGATCGTCAGTCATGAGATTGTATATCCCGCGGAAGTGTGGAGGCCGAGGCTTTTTAAATGCCAAAAACCTCCACAACCGCGAGATATGCAATCTCAGAGAATATTTTCTAAACACCGACGTGGGTATTCATCGAGATGTAGTAGCAGTGGACAAGGGACTCACCCCGCTCTCCTTGGCGAATGAGAACTGGCGCAAGCCTGTAGTGCTTGACACTAACGATCGCAAGAAGGTATGGCAGAGTAAGGAGCTTCACGGACGCTTTTTCCGGGCCCTACATGGGTCCGATGTAGATCAATCAGCGTCCGTAGCCTGGCTGCGATTCGGTGACCTCTTTGGGGAAACCGAAGGTTTCGTCTGTGCAATTATGGACGAAGTTATCATGACGAATAACTACCGGAGATTTATTGTGAAGGATGGCACGGTTGACATCTGTCGGGCATGTCACCGTCCGGGTGAATCGATCCGCCACATTATCTCTGGTTGTTCTCGTCTAGCTAACGAAGAGTACTTGCATAGGCACAACCTTGTAGCCAGGATTATCCACCAGCAACTTGCTCTGAAATACACTCTTGTGGCGTCGGAGGTGCCGTACTACAGGTATGTGCCCGACCCAGTTCTCGAGAATGGCAATATCACATTGTACTGGGATCGGTCCATCATCACTGACAGGACTATTATCGCTAATAAGCCTGATATAGTGGTGGTGGACCGAATCGAGAGGCGTGCAATGATTGTTGACATAACTGTCCCGCATGACGGGAACCTCGTGAAAGCCGAGAAAGATAAGCAAATCAAGTATCTTGACTTGGCTCGCGAGGTTGTCGACATGTGGGATGTGGATACAGCGATCATTGTACCGATAGTCGTGTCAGCCCATGGCTTAATAGCCACGAGCCTCGACCAACACCTTAGGAGGCTCTCGTTAGGCGGCTGGGTCAAGGGCCTGATCCAGAAAGCAGTACTGCTGGACACGGCTCGTATTGTTAGGAGGTTTCTCTCTCTGGAGCCCTGACCGCCGGTAGCTTGGACCCTGTTCCCGATACCGGTGGGCCTCTATTTTTTATATTTTTAAATGTTTTTCTTTTTTGTGTGTTTTGTAAAAATATTTAAAAATGTAACCAATAAGAAAACAGTTGAATAAAAGATTAAAATAATACAAAGTTATAAATTAAATTAAAATTACATTTGGATCGTATTTCTCATAAATAAAAATTATAACGTATGCAATGTCATAAATTAAAAAAACTAAAAAGTATCCAATATCATAAATAAAAATAAAATAAAACCAGCCAACTGCGTGTCGGGCCACGCGCAGTAATAGGGTTCTGAAGTTGCATAATAATGCGGACTAAGAAGAGGGGTTTTTGTTGTTACATGAACAGTAAAGCGGTTTCAGTGGCTCAAAATCGGACCCATATAGGACGATGGTATTGGTAACTGAAGAAGGATTTATAAAATCCAACTTCACCGGTGAGGTTAGATTTTATGATTTGATTACACCGCGGGTAGAGGTAAGTGTTTGTAATAAAGATTTATAACCAGCGTCACTTAATAATTTGAATACTTAATAATTTTCAGTATTGGCGTTACGAAGATAGTCTTCGTTAAAATCTCCAAATATTCACAAACCGAAAACAAATATTTAAGCATGAGTATTTTTAAACAACCTACCCAACTACCAAAAAGTAATATCAAATTATTCAATGATAGGAACAAACAACCAAAGTAAATAAGCTGCAATAAATAATCTATATGAAGGACGTCAATTGCGAAAGGAGCCGATACGAGCGCACATTAGAGCCACGGGGAATGATATGGTTCATTCCTGGATCCTCACACGCACGATCCTTGCTTTTTTCTCTTTCAGAATTTGAAAATTTTTGAATGTATTCACTATTTCGTACTCAAAAGTTCTTCGCTACTCAATAAGTGATGTAGTCGTGTCGGATATTGACTTTATAGATGGATCTAATTTGACTTTAGATTACAAAACATTGAAAATACTTCTGCACTAACACAAAATAGACTCCCCGCGCGCCGACCACCGTAATGACCGGTAACGCCGACGACTCCGTCCACTCCAATGCGTTAACATTATTAATTAAGAATTATGAATTCTAAATTAATAATTTTTTTATAAAGAATTAATAAAAAATTAATTAAACAAATTTTTGTCTAATAGGTACTCATGTGTAGTGTGTCTTGTTTAACAGTAAATTATTCAATTGATTTTTAAATATATTGATGTCGTTAATATTTAACAAAGAATTTGGTAGTTTATTATAAATCTGTGGAGCCATTCCTATGAAGTTTTTATGAAACACTGCTTGTTTGTGCTGTCTACCGCTTTTTATTTCTGTGTTTCACGCTTTGTAGTTTTATTTAAGACAGCCACTTCGTATATGTACCGAGAGAGTACTGTTAAAATAAGAAAATGCTTCAAGTTACGCACAATTTTTATGTTTAAAAGTTATTTACATTGGTTTCGCACATTTTACGTGATGCATGCACAACTAAACAGACAAATGGATAAACAGACAAAAATGATGAAAGTGGGTTCTTTTGGTTATCCTTTAACACTGGCAATTTTTTTTCTGAAACAATTTCGATGTACAAAAACGACTTTTCTATAGATTTATTATATTTATGTATAGATATAGATTTATAAAGGTATTGGAGGATGTTCTAATTCAACGCGGGTGGCAGCTAGTACTTAAATATATTTTGCAAAAATTATAAATTTGAAAACCCGCGACACAAAAACCGTGAAAAAGCAAAAAACAAACCTCATACTCCGTAAGCGCCAGCAGTTTATTTTATTTACTTAGCAGTTCCCCGACGCGAGTACAAGGTTTATTTTTTGCTTTTTTTGTGGTTTAAGTGTGGGGGGTTTTTTTAATTTGTAATTTAATTTTTATTTCATGCTTTTTAAACTATATATAATATATCTAGTAGTAGACTCGCTTCAATCGAAACAAGTAATAATGACACGCGCACGATATCTTGCGAAAAAAACCAGATTCAAAAAATAAAATACGGATAACTTTTGAACGGCTCAACTGATTTTATTCAGACACAGCTAAGAACACTCTCGACAAAGACACCTTTGAGACAAAAAAACGAAATCAAATTATCTCTGAGTCCTTATCTCCGAGTCCTTATCTCCGAGTCCTTATCTCCGAGTCTTGGCTAAAACCATGTCTCCCATCCACATCCTATTCCTTGCCGGGGTTTCAACTGATAAGTAATGACCGTGCGCGTGGCGGTGGAGGTGGTGTTGCTATTTACCTTCGCCACACATTCCTTTTACAATTATTGATATGTCAGCACAGCCTCACCCGTCAAACGCGGGCGAGCATCTCTTTTAAGAAGTCACCCTGAACCTTACAAAAATCCTAGGCGTTTATTACATCCCTTTATCTCGAATAAATTTCTTCTCTTCTTTTGAAACCATCCTAGAAAACCTGTTGCCTTCTTACAGTCATACAATCATTATGGGGGACTTCAATACTTGCTTATTGAAGAATGATGCCCGCTCCTCTTCTCTTCAATCAGTCCTTCAATCTTTGAACCTATCCTTACTTCCCTTAAGTGCCACACACCATTTTCCAAATTGTAACCCGTCACTCTTAGATCTTGTTATTGTTTCCTCTTTACAACATGTCGGCAAGCACGGCCAGTGCCCTGCTGACATGTTTTCCTATCATGACCTCATTTTCCTCTCATACAAAGTTCAACCTCCTAAGCCAAAACCTAAAATTCTCCTGCAGCGCAATTTTGGTGGAATGAATACAGATGATCTCCGAAGGGATGCCAGCAACATTGACTGGGAACCCCTGGTCAGCCTTAAGTCAATTGATGACAAAGTGAACGTATTGACGGACAACCTTTTGCAGCTATATGATGTTCACGCTCCCATACGTGCAATAAGAATTAAACATCTTCCGGCGCTATGGCTAACAGGCGACATTAAAGAGTTAATCCACAGGAAAGCTGTTGCCAAAACTAAATTTAAATGTCGTGACGTGGATCGCCGAACCGGGAGTAACTTTTGGACGCACGAAATCGCTGCAATAAGATGTGTAGAGACGCCCAACGACGCCATATCCACACCTCGGTTGAAAATGGAGACCCAGCAACCTTGATCTTGATAAACTAAATCAGCACTTCTCGTCTTCGTCCTCATGTAATGGGACCTTGAAAGCAACTACTTTGAGCTATCTTTCAAACCTTCCAACTCCGGATCGTTCCCCATTTATTTTTAGTCAATTCTTTGATTGTGATGTTAAGAAGAGCATAGTGTCAATTACCTCTAACGCAGTTGGCAGTGATTGTGTCAATCGAAAAATGATACTCCCTGTCCTCGACGAAATCCTTCCTGTCCTTTGCTATATATATCCTTAACTAATCAATATCCCATGGGGTCTTTCCATCAGCTTGGAAAGAGGCCAAAATCACTCCTTTACCCTAAATGCTCAATCCTACTTCCTTTTTCGAATACCGTCCTATCTCCATCTTGCCGTTCCTCTCCAAAGTCCTTGAACGCCTTGTCCATAATCAGCTTAGTGCTTTCCTTTGTAAGAATAGTCTGCTGAATCCTTTTCAATCCGGTTTTCGTCCTGGTCACAGCACAGCTACTGCCTTAGTGAACGTTACGGATGACATACGGCTAGGCATGGAGCGAGGAAATCTGACGGTTCTTTGCTTGCTAGATTTTAGTAATGCATTTAATACTGTCGATTTCGATATCCTGCTTGGCATACGAGTACTTCGGTCGCTTAACATATCTCCAACGGCGATTGATTGGTTTCGTAGTTACCTGCATGGCCGCCGGCAACGTATATGCATAGAAGAATCTAACTCTTCTTGGTGTTATACAACTGCCGGTGCACCTCAGGGTGGCGTTTTATCTCCTTTACTCTATGCATTATTTATAAACGCTATCTCCAAAAAGCTTCTCTCCTCCTACCACCTGCATGTAGACGATTCTAATCTACAAACAAGCTGCCCTTGCAGAGTTAGCTGATGCAATTAATACAATAAATAAGGATTTGGCAACAATTTGTGAATGGACTGAGGCAAATGGGCTTTAGGTAAATCCGTCGAAGACCCAGGTCATAGTTGTTGGCAGCTCTGGGATGATTCCAAAAGTAAATTGGACACAACTTCCTCTGGTACAATTTAACGGAACTACTATTCCAATAAGTGAGAAGGTTAAGAACCTTGGGGCTTGGATCGACAGATATCCAGAACCTGTAAGGATCGAGCGAGGTATATTCCAGGGCGATAGTTTGAGTCCACTTTGGTTTTGCCTTGCCTTGAATCCTCTAAGCATGATGCTGGAGAATTCAGGGCTAGGCTATCGGTTGAAGAGAGGTGGTCAGGTTATATCTCACCTCCTTTACATGGATGACTTGAAGCTTTTTGCCCCCAGCAATCTTCAGCTGATGGAGCTACTAAAGGTAACTGAAACTTTTAGTAGCGCCATCAGGATGGAGTTTGGTGTGGACAAATGTGCGGTCATGCATGTAAAGCGAGGGGAGATTGTGGAATCCGTAGGAATTCAACTTGCGGATTCCATAAACCTGAGATCCCTCTCTCCAAACGAAACCTATAAGTATTTGGGTATGTCGGAAGCGTTAGGTATCAGTATTATAGACATGAAGCAATCGTTGAGGGAACGCTTCTTTGGCCGCCTGAAGAAGGTATTCAATAGCCTTCTTTCGGGCGGAAACAAGGTGCGCGCCTTCAACGGTTGGGTCATGCCGGTGCTGATGTACTCTTTCGGCATACTCAAATGGACTCAAACGGAACTTGACGCCCTGGATAGGCGGGTCCGTACACTGCTGACTGCATATCGAATGCATCACCCACGATCGTCAGTCATGAGATTGTATATCCCGCGGAAGTGTGGAGGCCGAGGCTTTTTAAATGCCAAAAACCTCCACAACCGCGAGATATGCAATCTCAGAGAATATTTTCTAAACACCGACGTGGGTATTCATCGAGATGTAGTAGCAGTGGACAAGGGACTCACCCCGCTCTCCTTGGCGAATGAGAACTGGCGCAAGCCTGTAGTGCTTGACACTAACGATCGCAAGAAGGTATGGCAGAGTAAGGAGCTTCACGGACGCTTTTTCCGGGCCCTACATGGGTCCGATGTAGATCAATCAGCGTCCGTAGCCTGGCTGCGATTCGGTGACCTCTTTGGGGAAACCGAAGGTTTCGTCTGTGCAATTATGGACGAAGTTATCATGACGAATAACTACCGGAGATTTATTGTGAAGGATGGCACGGTTGACATCTGTCGGGCATGTCACCGTCCGGGTGAATCGATCCGCCACATTATCTCTGGTTGTTCTCGTCTAGCTAACGAAGAGTACTTGCATAGGCACAACCTTGTAGCCAGGATTATCCACCAGCAACTTGCTCTGAAATACACTCTTGTGGCGTCGGAGGTGCCGTACTACAGGTATGTGCCCGACCCAGTTCTCGAGAATGGCAATATCACATTGTACTGGGATCGGTCCATCATCACTGACAGGACTATTATCGCTAATAAGCCTGATATAGTGGTGGTGGACCGAATCGAGAGGCGTGCAATGATTGTTGACATAACTGTCCCGCATGACGGGAACCTCGTGAAAGCCGAGAAAGATAAGCAAATCAAGTATCTTGACTTGGCTCGCGAGGTTGTCGACATGTGGGATGTGGATACAGCGATCATTGTACCGATAGTCGTGTCAGCCCATGGCTTAATAGCCACGAGCCTCGACCAACACCTTAGGAGGCTCTCGTTAGGCGGCTGGGTCAAGGGCCTGATCCAGAAAGCAGTACTGCTGGACACGGCTCGTATTGTTAGGAGGTTTCTCTCTCTGGAGCCCTGACCGCCGGTAGCTTGGACCCTGTTCCCGATACCGGTGGGCCTCTATTTTTTATATTTTTAAATGTTTTTCTTTTTTGTGTGTTTTGTAAAAATATTTAAAAATGTAACCAATAAGAAAACAGTTGAATAAAAGATTAAAATAATACAAAGTTATAAATTAAATTAAAATTACATTTGGATCGTATTTCTCATAAATAAAAATTATAACGTATGCAATGTCATAAATTAAAAAAACTAAAAAGTATCCAATATCATAAATAAAAATAAAATAAAACCAGCCAACTGCGTGTCGGGCCACGCGCAGTAATAGGGTTCTGAAGTTGCATAATAATGCGGACTAAGAAGAGGGGTTTTTGTTGTTACATGAACAGTAAAGCGGTTTCAGTGGCTCAAAATCGGACCCATATAGGACGATGGTATTGGTAACTGAAGAAGGATTTATAAAATCCAACTTCACCGGTGAGGTTAGATTTTATGATTTGATTACACCGCGGGTAGAGGTAAGTGTTTGTAATAAAGATTTATAACCAGCGTCACTTAATAATTTGAATACTTAATAATTTTCAGTATTGGCGTTACGAAGATAGTCTTCGTTAAAATCTCCAAATATTCACAAACCGAAAACAAATATTTAAGCATGAGTATTTTTAAACAACCTACCCAACTACCAAAAAGTAATATCAAATTATTCAATGATAGGAACAAACAACCAAAGTAAATAAGCTGCAATAAATAATCTATATGAAGGACGTCAATTGCGAAAGGAGCCGATACGAGCGCACATTAGAGCCACGGGGAATGATATGGTTCATTCCTGGATCCTCACACGCACGATCCTTGCTTTTTTCTCTTTCAGAATTTGAAAATTTTTGAATGTATTCACTATTTCGTACTCAAAAGTTCTTCGCTACTCAATAAGTGATGTAGTCGTGTCGGATATTGACTTTATAGATGGATCTAATTTGACTTTAGATTACAAAACATTGAAAATACTTCTGCACTAACACAAAATAGACTCCCCGCGCGCCGACCACCGTAATGACCGGTAACGCCGACGACTCCGTCCACTCCAATGCGTTAACATTATTAATTAAGAATTATGAATTCTAAATTAATAATTTTTTTATAAAGAATTAATAAAAAATTAATTAAACAAATTTTTGTCTAATAGGTACTCATGTGTAGTGTGTCTTGTTTAACAGTAAATTATTCAATTGATTTTTAAATATATTGATGTCGTTAATATTTAACAAAGAATTTGGTAGTTTATTATAAATCTGTGGAGCCATTCCTATGAAGTTTTTATGAAACACTGCTTGTTTGTGCTGTCTACCGCTTTTTATTTCTGTGTTTCACGCTTTGTAGTTTTATTTAAGACAGCCACTTCGTATATGTACCGAGAGAGTACTGTTAAAATAAGAAAATGCTTCAAGTTACGCACAATTTTTATGTTTAAAAGTTATTTACATTGGTTTCGCACATTTTACGTGATGCATGCACAACTAAACAGACAAATGGATAAACAGACAAAAATGATGAAAGTGGGTTCTTTTGGTTATCCTTTAACACTGGCAATTTTTTTTCTGAAACAATTTCGATGTACAAAAACGACTTTTCTATAGATTTATTATATTTATGTATAGATATAGATTTATAAAGGTATTGGAGGATGTTCTAATTCAACGCGGGTGGCAGCTAGTACTTAAATATATTTTGCAAAAATTATAAATTTGAAAACCCGCGACACAAAAACCGTGAAAAAGCAAAAAACAAACCTCATACTCCGTAAGCGCCAGCAGTTTATTTTATTTACTTAGCAGTTCCCCGACGCGAGTACAAGGTTTATTTTTTGCTTTTTTTGTGGTTTAAGTGTGGGGGGTTTTTTTAATTTGTAATTTAATTTTTATTTCATGCTTTTTAAACTATATATAATATATCTAGTAGTAGACTCGCTTCAATCGAAACAAGTAATAATGACACGCGCACGATATCTTGCGAAAAAAACCAGATTCAAAAAATAAAATACGGATAACTTTTGAACGGCTCAACTGATTTTATTCAGACACAGCTAAGAACACTCTCGACAAAGACACCTTTGAGACAAAAAAACGAAATCAAATTATCTCTGAGTCCTTATCTCCGAGTCCTTATCTCCGAGTCCTTATCTCCGAGTCTTGGCTAAAACCATGTCTCCCATCCACATCCTATTCCTTGCCGGGGTTTCAACTGATAAGTAATGACCGTGCGCGTGGCGGTGGAGGTGGTGTTGCTATTTACCTTCGCCACACATTCCTTTTACAATTATTGATATGTCAGCACAGCCTCACCCGTCAAACGCGGGCGAGCATCTCTTTTAAGAAGTCACCCTGAACCTTACAAAAATCCTAGGCGTTTATTACATCCCTTTATCTCGAATAAATTTCTTCTCTTCTTTTGAAACCATCCTAGAAAACCTGTTGCCTTCTTACAGTCATACAATCATTATGGGGGACTTCAATACTTGCTTATTGAAGAATGATGCCCGCTCCTCTTCTCTTCAATCAGTCCTTCAATCTTTGAACCTATCCTTACTTCCCTTAAGTGCCACACACCATTTTCCAAATTGTAACCCGTCACTCTTAGATCTTGTTATTGTTTCCTCTTTACAACATGTCGGCAAGCACGGCCAGTGCCCTGCTGACATGTTTTCCTATCATGACCTCATTTTCCTCTCATACAAAGTTCAACCTCCTAAGCCAAAACCTAAAATTCTCCTGCAGCGCAATTTTGGTGGAATGAATACAGATGATCTCCGAAGGGATGCCAGCAACATTGACTGGGAACCCCTGGTCAGCCTTAAGTCAATTGATGACAAAGTGAACGTATTGACGGACAACCTTTTGCAGCTATATGATGTTCACGCTCCCATACGTGCAATAAGAATTAAACATCTTCCGGCGCTATGGCTAACAGGCGACATTAAAGAGTTAATCCACAGGAAAGCTGTTGCCAAAACTAAATTTAAATGTCGTGACGTGGATCGCCGAACCGGGAGTAACTTTTGGACGCACGAAATCGCTGCAATAAGATGTGTAGAGACGCCCAACGACGCCATATCCACACCTCGGTTGAAAATGGAGACCCAGCAACCTTGATCTTGATAAACTAAATCAGCACTTCTCGTCTTCGTCCTCATGTAATGGGACCTTGAAAGCAACTACTTTGAGCTATCTTTCAAACCTTCCAACTCCGGATCGTTCCCCATTTATTTTTAGTCAATTCTTTGATTGTGATGTTAAGAAGAGCATAGTGTCAATTACCTCTAACGCAGTTGGCAGTGATTGTGTCAATCGAAAAATGATACTCCCTGTCCTCGACGAAATCCTTCCTGTCCTTTGCTATATATATCCTTAACTAATCAATATCCCATGGGGTCTTTCCATCAGCTTGGAAAGAGGCCAAAATCACTCCTTTACCCTAAATGCTCAATCCTACTTCCTTTTTCGAATACCGTCCTATCTCCATCTTGCCGTTCCTCTCCAAAGTCCTTGAACGCCTTGTCCATAATCAGCTTAGTGCTTTCCTTTGTAAGAATAGTCTGCTGAATCCTTTTCAATCCGGTTTTCGTCCTGGTCACAGCACAGCTACTGCCTTAGTGAACGTTACGGATGACATACGGCTAGGCATGGAGCGAGGAAATCTGACGGTTCTTTGCTTGCTAGATTTTAGTAATGCATTTAATACTGTCGATTTCGATATCCTGCTTGGCATACGAGTACTTCGGTCGCTTAACATATCTCCAACGGCGATTGATTGGTTTCGTAGTTACCTGCATGGCCGCCGGCAACGTATATGCATAGAAGAATCTAACTCTTCTTGGTGTTATACAACTGCCGGTGCACCTCAGGGTGGCGTTTTATCTCCTTTACTCTATGCATTATTTATAAACGCTATCTCCAAAAAGCTTCTCTCCTCCTACCACCTGCATGTAGACGATTCTAATCTACAAACAAGCTGCCCTTGCAGAGTTAGCTGATGCAATTAATACAATAAATAAGGATTTGGCAACAATTTGTGAATGGACTGAGGCAAATGGGCTTTAGGTAAATCCGTCGAAGACCCAGGTCATAGTTGTTGGCAGCTCTGGGATGATTCCAAAAGTAAATTGGACACAACTTCCTCTGGTACAATTTAACGGAACTACTATTCCAATAAGTGAGAAGGTTAAGAACCTTGGGGCTTGGATCGACAGATATCTGTCTTGGGGTCCGCAGCTTCAGGACTTAAGCCGCAAAATTTTTGCATCTGCCAGGTCCCTTAGACGATTGCGGAACTTTCTTCCCACTGCCACTAAAATTGCGCTTGCACAGTCCCTTCTGCTTCCTATCCTTGACTATGCTGATGTCAGTTTTCTTGATCTCACCCAGGCACAACTAGATAAACTTGAGCGTCTTCAAAACCTTTGCATAAGATTTATATTTGGCTTGCGCAAATATGATCACATTTCTGAATTTCGGACAAAGTTCAAGTGGCTACCCGTCTTCGCCGGGTTTCTCATATTTTATTTCTGCTTTACAGTATTCTATACAATCCTACAACCACCTGGTATCTCAAAGAACGTTTCAAGTTCCTTCATGACACACATAATAGATACCTGAGGTCATCGGAAAACTGGGGACTAGAGATGCCGATGCATTCCACCAGCTTTTACGACAAATATTTTACGGTTCAAGCGGTGCGATTGTGGAATGCTTTCCCTGTGTCAATAAGGCGTGCTCAATCTCTGCCCATTTTTAAAACTATGGTAAAGAATCACTACCTCTCTCTTTAGTAGTTGTTTTCTTGATTTCTATGTTTTTGTTCCATACTTTTAACTGTATATATTTGTATATATAGTATATTTATATATATGTATTTATTTTATATATAAATAGTACACCAATAGTCTACCTCCAGTAGTTTCTTTCCTTTCTTTTTTAAAATCTATCCAAAGATTGTCTTGAAAAGATCGCTTTTAGCGATAAGGCCGCCCATTGTGTCACCTAGTGTAATTTTTTCTTCATCTATACTTTCTGTAACTTATATGGTGTACATAATAAAGAGTATTCTATTATATTCTATCAAAATCGGTTCATCCGCTAAGGAGCTATGATGCCACAGATAGAAACACAGATACACAGACACACAGCAACACACCTCAAACTTACACCCCTCTTTTTCCGTCGGGGGTTATAAAGTAGCCAAGCCAACCTTACCTAGCTCTTAACTTTTTCTTCTACATTTTTCCAGCTGGACCTGGCGTGTCAGCCGTGGAGGACCAATCTGATCGGCACGATCCATAACGTAGGGATGCTGGTGTCCACGGTAGTGTCAGGATGGATGTCAGATAGGTGAGCTGCTTTCCTTTTTTCTTTCATTGATATGCTTGTACCTTAATTTTAATCCACGGTGCTTGACAACTTTGTCTATCCCGGTACCATACGTCCCTTTATGCCTATTGACCTAGCAGTATCGTGCTTGATGTTGACGGAAATAAAAAAATTAGTCCGTCAGTTAGATTACCTAAAAACATTGGATACGTTTTTTTCTTTTATCACGTATACAAACAAGTGCGAGTCGGACTCGCGCACGAAGGATTCCGTACCTTTATAGCAAAAAACGGCATAAAATCAATTTTTTTGTATGGGAGCCCCCCTTAAATATTTATTTTATTCTCTTTTTAGTATTTGTTGTTAGCAAACTGGTCTGCCATGCGGAGAAATAGATTAGGATTTGTTTTAACAAATATCGCGATTTCAAAAATATAAATTGAAGGTAAAGTCAAGATGTTGTGGCTTATGAAAAACGGCTTGCAGCTATCTGTCACTTTTAATTTTATTAAGGATCTAAGGCATTTTTTTTTTTGGGCTTTAAATGCGATATCTCTATCCGTAGAGAGTCCCCAAAAAATAATGCCGTATCTGATAATGGACTCAGCTATGCCGTAATAAGCAGTTAATAGAGCATCCGTCTTTAGTATCCGCCATAGTTTATATAGTGCGAATGCACTGTTGCTTAGTTTTTTGCTAATAACCTCTATGTGAGCCTTCCAATTTAAATTACGATCCATCGTTAACCCTAAAAACTTATTGGAATTTACAGAGTCAATTAAATTATTATTACATTTTATCTTAAAATTGGAAATTTTAACTGCCTTTGGCTAAAATGCATTATTACTGTTTTATTTAAGTTGATATTGAGGTTATTATTTTCTAACCATATAGAATCGCTTTGTTTAATGTATTATTTATATCAGATTCATACATTTGCTTATTATCACAAGGAATGGTTATCGTGTTGTCAACTGCAAGAAGTGTCATACTGTGTTCTATACATTTAGGAAAATCGTTAATGTAATGGATAAAAAGTGGTCCCAATACGCTTTCTTGCGGTACGCCATAGTTGACATTACGCTCTCCAGATGAAAAAATTACTTCACGTTTAGTGCTCAAATTAATCGTCGTAATTTTTGTTGTTTGCTTCCTGTCTTGTAAATATGATTGTAAAAGCATTTGAACATTTCCTCTTAAACCATACGCTTTAAGATACGTAGGCGTTCGGGAAGTTGCGTGCAACTTCCCGAACGCCGCCCAGCCGGGTCGGATTCAACGGTTGACCTCTTCCTCGAAATTGTACTTATCCAGCTGGACCGTTTGTCCCAGGTAGACATAATCGTCTACAACTTCGAGTGTAGAGTCTCCGACCTTGATAGGAGAGGGTGCAACATGGGCATTCACCATGACCTTGGTTTTGTCCATGTTCATTTTAAGACCCACTCTTTCGGAAGCTCTACTGAGGTCATCGAGCATTTTACTGAGGCTCTCCATGGTCTCAGCCATGACCACTATGTCGTCGGCAAATCGAAGGTGAGTGATGTACTCGCCATTAACGTTGATGCCAAGCCTCCTCCAGTCCAGAACCTTGAAGACATCCTCCAGCGCAGCAGTGAACAGTTACCGTTAGTTTATTCTTATTAATAAAACACGTAAAATATTCACTGCAAATATTAGTAAAGTCAATCTTCAGTAAACCAATGTATTAGACCTTAAGGTTAAGATAACTTTATGGCTAAATGTGACTTGTACGTCATAATTCTTTATGTATCAGTTCAGTAAAAACGCACTGGCAGGTGGCTTGCCTAGCGCCTATAGCCTATCAAGTCATCTGACGGTTAGAAAAATAGCTAGTCACCTAGTGCTAGGCGCCAAACGCACGGTGCGGCCGATTACGAATATTTTGAAATGTTGTTATTACTTGCCCAATACTTCACCACTTCCACGTCTTAGTCTCCTGCCAGCTCCAAGAAAGCAGGCGGGGTATAATTTGCCTTTCCGTTCCATATCCGCACCATCAGCCATTACGTTGAAGTATCCCCACTTCTTCAGATTAGTGTGATATCTAACATCTACCCACTTGAGTTCGCAGTCGGTTCAGCGACTTCCAAGATAAGATCATTTATTTGTCCAAAACACATACATGGCATGCAAGATGTTACATTAAATTTATCACTGTCATGTTTTGCCTCAACGGCGTAAAAATATAAAAATCAAATAATTACAAATTTATCCATTATACAAAACATGCAATAATCCAAATTAAACTTAAAATATGCCACAGCATAATGTCATCAACTCATCAAAGAAATGTATTTAAAATTAGACAATTAAATGTCAAAGTAATTAAGAAAATATTTGGATCAGATTGTTTATCTGTTTCATCAGATTGTTTATAATATATGAAGTCATATAAATTTATCAGTCAAAAATTCGTCAGTACTGTAATAGACTTTCTCTAACAAAAGATGTTTTAAACTAATTCTTATTTTTTCTGTTGTATATTCCCTCCAATATTTTGGTAATGTATTATAAATAATTGGCGCCATACAGAATATACTTTGCCGCAATAGTGCTGTCCTAGAACTAGGCACGCAAAGTTTGCTATTGTCGCGTCTATTTCGAATTACTTTATCTGACAATAGGGGAAATAAGTTTTTGTTCGATCCACTGACCTCTATCATACAAGTACGCTGGATTAAACATACTTTTTGCAATGACAGTTGATTTTTGTGCTGATTCAAAGCGCCCGGGTGTCATTCTGAATTTCGACTGTTAATTATTTCGACAGAGTTTCAATTTCGAAAAACAGTAGTTCGACAACTCATTGCTTCGACAAAACATATATTCGACTAGCATTAGTTCGACAGATTATACTTCGACAACACACATCTTCGAAGAACACTGCTTCGACAAAACCATTCCTCGATATGCACTTGTTCGGCGGATCTCTAGTTCGACGGAACATAACTTCGACATAATACTACTCTGAAATGTGACAATAATAATTGAATTTCGCTTTATATGAAGTTGTAAGCAGGCAGTGACCAATCTAAAAGAAAGAAAACAAAACCGATGAGGCAGGGCCGACTTAAACCTATTGGAGGCCTTGGGCACATTAGGATAATGAGACCCCAATACATTTATTGCCGAAAAATCAGACATACATTTATTGCAGAAACTTGACACAGTTAGTTTGTTGGATTCGGTTTCTCAATGACATTGTTTATGTATAAATTTTATATCTATATGTATGTATCTAAGTATATATTTTAAGTAGTAAGTTTAGTAATTTCTTTTTATTTTATTTTTTTCTACTCGTTCTTTCAGTTAATTGCACCTGCCATGTTTTATCTCTGCACAACCCTAAGGTCGACTGGTAGGAAATGCCTAAGGCATTAAGTCCGCCTTTGTATTTGTGCATAAAGTTTTAATAAATAAATAAATATTTCCTTCGAAAAAAATCGAGTATGACTGACTACAATAACTTCTTGCCTATTAGTTTTTGCATGCGCGAAGCTACTCTACTCTCGCCCGAAAATCAGGCTTTCCGATTTCAGCATGTACAATTTATGTAATGGTAACACTGCTTTAAGGCTGGGTTATTCGAGTCTGTAGGGGTCAAAAAGGCTACCAACGCCCGCGAGACATTACGTAAAAAAAAGAACCGCTCAAGTGCGAGTCAGAAAATGATCCTTGATTTTCCTCTTGAAGAAATTCAGAGAAGGGCTGTCGCGTAGGGAATGTGGTAGTGAGTTCCAGAGACGCATTGCAGTAACAGAGAAGAAGCCATCATAGCGGCTAGAAGTGTGACGTGGGGTACGAAGGAGAAGAGAAGTGGAAGTGTGACAGGGTTTACCCCTCGGGACAAAGTACCCAAAGCGTTCACGAAGGTATTGAGGAGAATTAGGATTGTGTAGGATAGTATAGAGAAGAAATAGGATATGAGTATCTCGACGACGCTGAATCAGCAGCCAGTTTAATTTAGTCCGAAACGCCGACACGTGATCGTATTGTCACATTTCAAAGCAGTATTATGTCGAAGTTATGTTCCGTCGAACTGGAGATCTGCCGAACAAGTGCATATCGAGGAATAGTTTTGTCGAAGCAGTGTTCTTCGAAGATGTGTGTTGTCGAAGTATAATCTGTCGAACTAATGCTAGTCGAATATATGTTCTTTCGAAGCAATGAGTTGTCGAACTACTGTTTTTCGAAATTGAGACTCTGTCGAAATAATTAACTGTCGAAATTCAGAATGACACCCAAAGCGCCCCGCTCCAGGTGATTGACACATTTAGAGAAGGTTAATACCGATATTTCTCAAAATTAGGTAATACTAATATATTCGCCTGGACATATTATAATATTGTAACTAATATATCAGTATTAGTGATATTTTTAAATTACACTAGTAGCAAAGTAGTAGACTTGGCAAGGCGATTTTTAAATTACACTAGTAGCAAAGTAGTAGACTTGGCAAGGCGTATCAATCTTCTACGGTGTTGACTTCTCATAGTATGTTGGAACTAAATATCACATATTGGTATTAGTGCTGAATGTTATATGAATGCCTAATAATCAGTAATAATATGTTCAAAGCAATGTGTAATACTAAATTCTGGAATCATCTTCATGATCATCCACAGCCCGACTTCGCCCACTGCTGAGCACAGGCCTTTCTCTTGTACCAATCACCATGTTCCTGAGCCTGGAATTAATTCTGGAATAATATCATGATAATTATAATTTTATTAACAAATGTTTTGAAGTCAAACAATTTATAATCTGCATCTGAAACAGAGTTGAAAACTGATATAAGTCTTCACCTTGCTGGAATGCGATGTCACTGTTATTTGCACCTTAACACTACAGAGACAGGATTTCAGCGATGAGAGCGAGAAATACGTCAGTTGTAAATTATTATCCATCTCATTTATTATTATTGTATAAATGATGTTCCCTTCAAGAATCCGATGGGCGCCAACCGAGTGAATCCGAACGATTGTAAGTATTAACTAACTGGTGTACATGAGCGAGGAGATACTTGCTCAAATTTACTAGTTTAAAGGATATGTTGTTAGCTTATCCCCATATTTAAATCACAATGATATGGCAGTAATGCGCTATAACTTTACTAGCACGCTATCCACTTGTTTATAGCTTGCAATCTGACTGAAAATATTTTTCAATTAACCATTACAGCAATTATTCTATTTTCTAGTTTTTTTTTCTTACGTTTTAAATTATTCTCACGATCGATAAAGCCCATAAAAGTATTTTTTACCGAAGGCTGTGTCCCATCTCTAATATTAGTTCCATGGACTCTCACGTTAAGTCACGTTGCTATCAGCGCCAAAATGGCGAAAATCAAATGTCTTCATTTTTTTAACGATAATATGAAGTCCAGCGTACTTGTATGATAGAGGTCAGTGATTCGATCTGACAAACATAATGATCTCCTAAATGTATAAGGATGGTAGGGTCAAGATTTTATATTATTTGAAATATGGTTTGCAACTTTCGGTAACATGAAGTCCAAACAGTTCTAATGCACCTCTTTTGGGTTTTAAAAAATACATGTTTATATGTACTCAACATATAAACATGTAATTTTTTCCCCAAAAAATTACTCCGTATCTTAACTTAGAGGACACTAAGCCATGATAAGCAGTTAGCAGCGCATCAACATTTAGCATCGGGGCTAATTTATACAGAGCATATTTGGAATTACTAATTGTTTTGCTTAAGGCTTCCGTATGCGCTTTCCAATCTAATTTACCGTATATGTAACTCCATATACAGAAAATCAGATAGTAACTCCAAGAAATTTTGTAGTGGCAACTTTGTCTATATTATTGTAACAATAGTGTACATTAACATTTGGAATGGTAATCATTGGGCAAAATGCATAATATTTCTTTTTGCCAAGATTTATCTTAAGATTGTTGTATTCAAACTATATTATTATTGAAACTATAGAATAGTTAATGTCAGCTTCGTACGTGCCTCTATTTTTACAAGCGATCGTAATGGTACTATCATCGGTAAAAATGTCATAGTGTGGTCAATACATTTGGGTAAGTCATTAATATAAAGTATATAAACTAGTGGGCCTACGACAGTGTCTTGCAGTACGCCAATTTGATTACACGCTCTTTTGATTTCTCCTACTTCATGCTTATTGCCTCCATTTAATGCCGAAATTTCTGTAAATTGTCTTATTCTGTAAATTGACATATTTGCTCAAATAAGGTTTAATAATGCTGGAGACATTACCTCTAATGCCGTATGCTTCTAATTTCCTAATTAATATATCGTGACGGACATGGTCGAAAGCCTGTGTCATGTCACAGAATATCGTACATACAGGTATATTCGTATCTACTTTTGGCATGACATTATGTAAAAATCATATAGAGCCAAGTTTATTGTTTTACCATTTCTGAACCATTTCTATTCATGAGCGAGTATAGTTTCTTTTTCGATATAGGTATATAACTGTTTATATAAATACTTTTCAAACATTTTTGATATTATACTAATAAGGGATATGCGTCTATAAAATTGTATTAGCTCTTTATTTTCCTTTTTAAATAATGGTTTAACAGTAGATATTTTGAGTGCCTCAGGAAAAACACCAGTCTCTATGCAAAGATTAATTATATGGCTTAGATGCGTTAATATTTCTCCCGCTACTGCTTTTATAACTTTTGTTAATAGACCATCGTATTCTTCACTATTTGTGTTTTTTAATGTTTTGATAATTGTAAATAACTCGATTGGCAGACATGGGGCCAGAAAAAAAGAATCTTTTCTTTTATGTCAATGATGTAGGTTTTTGCCCAGATCCTGCTATAGGATTGATTTTGTCAACGAAGTAAGTCGAAATCATTTTTATTTTTATTTTCACGTAGCTTTAGATTTATTTTCTGAAATATTTATTGTGTAGTTATTTTGATCTCTTTGAGTGAGTTTTACAATTCTTTTAAAAAAAATTGAATAATCAGTAAGTTTTCTTTTATTAATCTGATTTGGTTTAAGTCTGTATTGCCATAAGAATTGTCTTTTCTTTTTACTACATAGTTTAATACCACGTGACACCCATTTCGGTTTTCTCATAGTATTAATTCTAACATTATTTTCGGGTATGCACAATTTATAAAATATGTCAAGAAAAGATTTATACGCTACATTAGAATTATTTCTAGTACTATTAGTTCTAAAAATGACTTACCTTCGATACATAAATTTTTGTATTAGTATTTTAAAGAAAGCACAGGGAATTTATGATACAGAGGAACTAAATAAAGCTAGTAAACACCCAAAACCACTATGGTACACTATTAAACGGGTAACTAACACTACTAAAACTAAGAATACATCTGCTCAATTACTAACTTTGTCATCTTCACCTATTGAGTCTTGCAACACTATTAACTCATACTTCGTAAACATTGGCGAGAGGCTTACAAATGATATAATTCACACCAGTACTACTACACAGCCATTGACGTTTACTCAACCCACTTCTCATATCACATCGACATCATCGTTCGTCCTCGACTCTACAAATATTGACGAAATTACAACTGTCATCCATTCTTTGCGCTCTGATGCTGCAACTGGCTGGGAGGGCATATTACCCTACACCCTGAAGAGGTACTCAATCTCCCTGGCACCTATACTATGCCATATTTTTAATCTCTTTTTCGAGACTGCCGTCTTTCCCTCTTCTTTTAAAAAGGCAATCATTCACCCAGTCTTCAAGGGAGGCGACAGGAATCTGCTGAATAATTACCGTCCCATTGCAGTACTGACTGCCTTATTCAAGGTACTAGACGGCTTATCAATAAAAGACTTGTGTACTACCTAGAACATTACGAACTAATATCACCACAACAATTTGGATTTCGTAAAAACAAGTCTACCTGTGACGCAGTTCAGGAGTTAACTAACAATGTCGTACACAACCTGAACACTAATAAAAAGGTGCTTACGATATTTTTAGACCTTGCGAAGGCCTTTGACACTGTTCCCGTCTGTTCTCTCTTACTCAAACTTGAAAAGATGGGCGTCAGGGGATTGCAACTTAATCTATTTCAAAACTACCTCACAAATCGCTCCCAGATAGTCAAGATTGACCGTCACAGCAGCAATGAGTTCCCCATCTACTATGGCGTTCCGCAAGGAAGCATATTGGGACCCACTTTATTTCTAGTTTTTATAAATTACTTATGCAACATAAATATCCCAAAATGCCAAAATAACTACCTTTGCAGATGACACTGCTATCACATTTGTCGCTAACACATGGTCTGAACTCGAAGACAAGGAACAGCATGGCTTTAATGTAGCGCTAAATTGACTGTATTTCCATATGTTTACACAAAATACCTCTAAAACCAAGTTCATTACCTACTCGATCAGTTCTACTACCCAACCAAACCCACCAATATCACTTAAAGCTCACACAAGCAATTTGCAGACACAAGTTTCATGCCACTGTGCAACTATATCCTCTACGGATGAAATCAAATACCTAGGTGTTATCATAGATAAGAATCTTAAATTTAAATCTCATGTTAATGTCCTTACTGGCAGAGTTCGCAAACTTATATAATTATCTTCAAAACCTTAAGAAATATCGCTAATCCTATAATTATACGTAATGTCTATTTTGCCTTATACCTATGTATTATTACCTATTGCATTCCCTGTTGGGGTGGTGCTGCAAAAACTATCCTTAAATCGTTGGAAATTGCACATCGCGCCATACTGAAAGTGGCTATCTTCCGTCCACTAATTTATCCAACAAGTAAGACAGATAAGTTAAACACAAACTGCAACGTTTTTAACGTGCGGCAACACTTTATTTTACAATTAATTCTGTTGCAACACCGCATAACCCCTACATTTAAATTACCAAACGCCGAAAAGATAAAATATGTACTCCTCCAAAAACTCGCTTGTCGTTTACTAGATGATTCTTTTATTATTTAGGTCCGTCTCTTTATAATACAATGAACAAAAACTGTCCAATATATAAATTATCTTATCATAATTGTAAAAAGACCGTCCGCACATTCCTTCAAAATAAAACCTACGACGAAACAGAAAAATATTTAATTAAATTAAATTATGATAAGTTTGTATATTGTACCACTCACCCAAAACATACACCCACACAAATCCAATCTCCTTACTTACGCACGCTTACACTGACTTACACAGCCGCACGCTCACGCACATAAATACACACACAAACCCATACACGCACACACAGCACATACGCACAGACACACAAGCACACTCCCACACACACAAATGCGCTCGCGCTCTAATATCTGTAGATTTTAAGAATTGAAAAAAAATAACTTGTAAAAATTAAATTGTAGCAATACAATTAGAGGGTATCGGCACTGTTACTCCTTAATACAGGCTATTTCATAGCCTAGCAAGGAGGACAGCACGTCACCCACTTGATTGTCAGAGATTTACAACTACCTCCTTTGTAAAACTGTTACATGTACTGCAATCTGTTTCATATAAATAAAAGATTATTATATAAGAAAAAAAAAATGCTTTTGTAAATGTCAGAAAACGATAAATTATTTAAGGTTTTTTTTTAAATTTTGTCATGTTTTCATTGCAGTAGTCAAGTCTTTTTACCTGTCAGTATTTAATGTTATTTTTCAACACACTTGCTCATAAAGTGGCTCTAATTTCACCGCAATTAGGCACATAATGACACCTCTTATCAAACTATGACTTTTTCATTGCTATTATTCACAAGTGAGTTATAAAGTTTTTTTTTTAATTTATTGGTTGAGTTGCTTTGTTCTTAAAAAAGTTTCGATACAAAAAGATCGTGCTCAATAGTACAAATGCAACACATTTCATGCAACTTCGTATTTAAATAGATAATTTCAACTAAGTGTTTAATAAATAAAACTTTCACTCAAATATAAATTTTGTTTTTGTCTGTAATAAAACTTGAAATTCCCCATTTTGTACGTGGCTAAAACGCTATCCGCGAAAAGCCAAAGAAAAGAAAACTCATTCTTTTTAGTCTATGGCCGATCGCCATTGTTAGATGCGCGCGCATAGGAAAACTGATTAATATTGCCCGCCATTGCGATAAAATTTACACAACTCATTTTCACTGTTGGAAATGATTTTTTTGTATTATTTTCTTCACAAGTGTGTTGAAAAACGTCGTATGATACACGTGTATATTGTTGATTACCGTCTTCGGCTCTCTTAAGACCTTCTCCTAACGGCTCGGGTCTCAATGGCGCCTCAGCGGTAATCACCAACATTACACACTTGTACCATATTGTACTATTTTTTTGTACTGGGTATATCATAAATTGTGCTGTATGGTCCGATAGAGCAAGTTCTAGGACTTCAACCTTAAATGCTTTGCTAAAATTATGAGCAATATTATCGATACAAGTTTTAATTTTAATGCGTGTGGGTTGATTCACAGCTAATTTTAAATTAAAGTTAAGCAAAAGGCACTCAAATTCAATAGTTATAGGTTCCTTTTTAAAATATAGATATTAAAATCCCCTGTAATGACAATATTATGATAATACTTCTTAGTTAGCTCTTTTAGGAGAATTTGTAATTTATCCATACATGCGTTCAGGTTAATTAACTTGGGAGCTCTGTACAGGCATGCTAGGACAGTATTATAATTAGGTAACTATATAGCGCAACATTCAAATACTCCGGGTTCTGATATGGTTGCTATCTTCTTTAATTCGATGAAGTGGTGTCTGTTTTTTACTAATATGCATGTTCCACCTGTCTTTCTTTCTTTTCTGCAGTACGACGCCGCTATTTGATAATTTGGTATAGTTACATAAGATGCATATCCTGCCATAAGGAAGTGTTCGGTTACGCACAATACATCTACATTCAAACCTTTTTCTGACGACTCATCCAAACACACTGTGACCATCTCGAATTTCTTTAGTTAACCGGCAATATTCTGATGCATAACACCGATATTATTAGTGACCAAAAAAATTTGTTAGCTTCTCTTTATTTACTTCCTTAGTTTTAACCGTGTCTAAGTACTCAATTTGAAAAAAAAATCTTTATCTTGGTCAACAAATTGTCGAGTCAGGTTATCATCAAGTAAAATAACAAGCAGACCAAAGGAGATTTGTCCCTGCGGGAAGGGAAGATGTTCAGTTCAGTGAACAAAATACTGAAGGAAGAGGAAGTAATATTTGTCCAAAAACTGTTCCAGGTTCGGTCGCAAGCCAACGCTTATCTTCTGCGTGGTCGGGGGTAGCATCGGCAACATCAAGACTTTTGTTACCACTTACTATGTCTACGCCATCATTGAGTTCCTCGAAGCAGTCGTCACGGGCGGATGTTATGCTGCTGCTATGGTTATATGTGAGTACAGTATCCTAGCTATTCTACAGTTGGCTGCATAATTTCAGACGAAAGGCGTCCACTGATGGACACAAATTTCACCCAAGAATCGCTAGAATAAACGGTCCTACCATACCATTTTATTATTCCAGAACTATTATGCTGGTGCTGATAATCTAATGACCTAAGATGCTAAACCAGAAGCTCTAGACAAGTGGCATTCGAAGTCAGCGATGGTGATGATCGAAATGTCAAATGTAAGGAATTCACCGCGTGACAATCCCATTCATTTCTGACTTTTAGACAATTGTTATTGTTAATAGAATATCAATTTAATATATTAATTTCAAAACCTACGATATAAGATATGAGCTAGATCAAATATTTTCTCTTCGATTTCATTTTACCCGTAAACAACAATTATGTGTACCAATAAAATTCAACTACATTAGACGTAAGGGCATTTATATATGCATCTACACAACATAGATAATATGTGGGTGTAGGTACCAAAGGTACACTTTCTCTAACCCGAGGTTATGTTCCTAAATTAATAAATTTTACGTTTACTTATCATAATTTTCTATCGCCTCCAGTACTGGAAATAGCAAGCACGAAGTACCGACTGCTAGCAGGAGTTCTATTCGCATACGTGATCTACGTCGGCGAGTCCATGTTCGCTGTCATCGCCATGTTCGTCCCCTACTGGAAAACGCTCATCCGCATTATCAACGGACCGCTCATCTTCTTCATCAGCTACATCTTCCTGGTCTATGAAACTCCCAGGTGGCAAATAGTTAATGGAAAACATGACAAAGCGAAAGAATCATTCAAACGAATAGCAAAAATGAATAACATAAACATCGAATATGAAGAATTAGTCGGAATGATTGAAGTAGAGCTTAAAGATAAGTTTGATATTGCTGAGCACCAGATTAAAGAAAGCTACGGAGATATTTTTACGTCTAAAGCTATTCTGAAGAGACTGTTAGTAGTAGGCTGGTGCCGGTTCGCGTCAAGTTTCGTGTACTACTGCTTCATGATAAACTCCGTGTGGCTGCCAGGCGATAAGTACGTAAACTTCTTGCTGTCCACGGTGATGTCGTTTCCAGGAGAGATGATCTGTTTGTACCTGATGAACAAGTACGGCAGGAAGTATCCACTGATGGGAGGATATATCCTTTGCGGCGCTGTATGCGTTGTATCTGCGTTAGTACCCGATCGTAAGTATAAATTTGAATAAAAAGATTGTTGAATAATCCAACAAACAGCCTAATTATGTGTAAATAGTATCAATAATTGCTAGTGCTGTATATAATAACATCAAGGAATAGCTCTTATACCAAACAAATTCGCTTTGCATCCCTTGTTTGTACCACTCCCTCTTTCTTTGCATAAAAAATAGTGTAAATTCAAACATAAAATACTAATTCTGTCTTCCCAGAATACAGATGGGCTAAGATCACTCTGTTTCTCACGGGCAAGGTGATCATCTCATCTTGCTTCACGGGAGCCATCACCTACACCATGGAGCTGTTCCCCACCAGCGTGCGCGGCACCCTGCTGGGGCTCGTCGCCTTCGCGTCCGGGCTCGGCAGCATGTTCGCACCACTCTCTCCTCTACTGGTGACCACTATTATAATAAAATGCGCCACTGACAACCCAATCATATCTAGGCAATCAATGTACATTCCAAGCTGCCTAGTAGAGATTGTGGTATTAGATAGGGCCGCCCGACGCATGTTCTTTTAGTTTTCTTTTTATAAAATCTGGTGCTCATACAATTAAATATAACATTTAAATAAAACTTAAAAAAAACCGTCTGGTCCTTCTGGTTAAACAAATATAACACAGGTCGAAAATGAAAATCTGATCTCAAAAATGAGTCAAATAAACATTCAAAGGTTTCCAACATGACTTTTCTACGATTGCTAGGCAGTCACAGGTTTACAGTCACGGTTTCAGTAATGGTATAATATAAGAAGGTATCAGAGACAGTCAATTTAGATGACAGATAAACAGACAGACAGGTACTTTGTTCATATCAAGGCTAAACAAATGTTCTATCCCTTTTCTAATAACATTTCTTGCCTATCTTTCAGAACACTGTATCGACGGCCTTACCATTCACGCTGTGTGGCTGTTTCGCCATCGGAGCTGGCTTACTCCTCTGCATTACTCCTGAGACGAAGGGCATGCCTCTATTTGACACCATCAAGCAGGTTGAAGAAAGTGACAACGTCGGGCGAGTAAGAAAATTGGAGGAAAAAGAGAAATATGAAAAAACAGTAGAACAGTAGTAGCGGCATATGACGTATTTTTATTTAGTTATTGTTAGTTAGGCAATATTAAAGTATTCGAATCATAGATTAAAGTTTTATTGCGTCATTATCATGTCTGTTTTCAGAAATTATTAATATATTCAGTCATAGGGGGGTATTGAAAGAAGAAAGAAAAAGTGTTTAATTGTCACAAAACGACATACCATATAAGTACATGTTTATGCTAAACCCTTAACAATGGTATTAGTAGTACTTAAATTAAGCAAGTAAAGACGAGAAAAAAATAAAACAAATAACATAAACTACCTTCATTTTGTATAAAACAGAGAAAGAAATAGGGTGAAAAAGACACTATTATTTATTTAGGATCACAGATCTATAAGTCATATTCATATGATAATGTAATACAAACATAATTATGAGTCATATCGTATATAACAAAAAAATAATAAGATAGGATCCTATGTAAGATCCTAGATATGATAGTGTATCCGCTAGGGGGTATATAAATAATAGGCATCGACAAGCGCTGCCCATTAATTGAGAAGTAAAACCGTCCATTTCTTCTCCTTCCTTTTGACACAGATGTCGCTGCAACCAATTTGTAACATTGTTTTTTTTGTTATTACTACGCACTTAAAGTAGTGCTGGAAGTATTAGTTTCACTTGTGATATTATTGAGAGAGAAAGGATACCAAAATAAAATGTTAATTTTGGTGTAGATTTAAAGTGTTAAAACGGTTGTATTGTTTGTATTAAGATTTTGATTTCATCTAGTACGATGAACTAAGTGCAATTAGGTCTTGGACGGCATCCAAACAACATTTTTTTCGATTTCCTACAGTATAATATCAAAAGTGGGCAATTAAAACTTGAGAAACCAGACATCTTGTAGAGTTACTTAAGATGAATATTAGGTACAGAGTTAATGTCTGGTGTTCGGGAAGGCAGCGCTCTGGCTGCACTTTTATACCTTCTAAATACACTTACCTATATTATTTTTAAGTGATAAAAGACAAAGCAGACTTAAATCAGTCATCATTTCAGCCGAAAGAAATCCACTGCTGGACATAGGCCTCCCCCAAGCGTCGACACATTGACCGATCGCGTGCGTCGAGCATCCTGCGCCTTCCCGCAACCTTAACCAGGTCATTGGTCTTCCAACGCATCGGCTTCCGGTTTCCGGTCACTATTCCAGAACTTTTCGACCATCGGGCATCCGTTCTGCAAGCAACTGCCCTGCCCACTGCCATGTAAATTTCGCAATTCTTCGGGATATGTCGGTAACTTTGGTTCTCCTGCGTATACCAACATTTCTGATGCTATCACGCAAGAAAACTCTTCATTGCCCATTGGGTGACTTTAAGGTTTCTGATATGCCCATAGTGAGTGACCACGTATCGGTCCCATATGTAATCACTGGCAACACACACTGGTCATAGACTTTTGTCTTCAGACACTCGGTAAATTGGACGAGAAGATACCGCGTAACTTCCCGAATGCCGCCCAGCCGAGTCGGATTTTACGGTTGACACCTTTCTCGAAGTTAGACCTACCCAACTGGACCGTTATTCCCAGGTAGACATAATCGTCTACAACTTTGAGTGTAGAGTCTCCGATCTTGATAGGAGTGGGTGTTACATGGACATTCACCATGATCTTGGTTTTGTCCATGTTTATTTTAAGATCCACTCTTTTGGAAGCTCTACTGAGGTCTTCGAGCATTGTACTGAGGCTCACCATGGTCTCAGCCATGACCACTATGTCGTCAGCAAACCGTAGGTGAGTGATGTACTCACCATTAACGTTGATGCCTAGGCCCCCTCCAGTCCAGAACCTTGAAGACATCCTCCAGCGCTGCAGTAAGAATAAGTATAATCAATACATACAATACATCTGTAGAAAACTCGTTTTTGTACATAGAAAATATTTTCAAATAAAAATGCTAGGGTGTGTGGATAGGATAGGATAGATGGACCCCTTTTCTGCACTTAGATTCGCATTTGGTCGTCCACCAGATTTGGTAATCCACCAAACGGGCCCAGTGTATGTTCGTGGATGTCACATGTCTTCGAATTTTTGGATCCAAGATGCCGGTTGCCTCACAATGTTTTCCTTCACCGTTTTTGAGAGCAATGGTGATGTAATAATTTACACAAAGTAAAGCGCCTGCCTGGGTTCGAACCCACGGTCTACAACTTCTAAGAGTCGCCCGTTATCACTGGTCCACCACTGCTCTGCCAACCAACAAAACCCATTTCCAGCAATTTTGGACTTTTTGTCTGTTTATTTGTGCACGCATCACGTAAAATGTACGACACCAATGTATATAACATATATACATAAAAATTGTGCGTAAATTGTATCGTGTACATCATCGCGTACATCATCGTAAATCTTTGGTCAATAAAAATATTTTATTTTATTACTGACAGTTTATTACAGACAAGATTTTCTCATGACTTCACTCGCGAGATCTATGCCGCAAAAACGTATTTGTTTACGTAACATAAAGGAACCTACGACACTCAACAATTAAATAGTGTAGCTTTGTATCAGTGAAGGAGTTATTGCAATCCTTTCTTAAAATAATTTTGATCGGCTCGCGCTTGACCTCTCTCACCTGATCCTATCAGTATTGCCAGAGATTACATTTACAAAACAAAACAAACAATGTTTTAACTTAATGTCGTCACAATCTAAGAAGCCCGTTGACTTTTCTCATTTTACATGCCGCGATAACTTTCTACGTAAGAAATTGAAAAATCAAATTCATAATCCTAATTAATTACTATGTTACCCATACACTATAACAACGAGTATCATTCGCAAGAATCAAGTTTAATTATTATTAAGTATTTTTATAGTTGTCAAAACCGGCTTTTTATTTTTTTGACAACTTTAGTTGATGAATAATCATAAGTATGCCGTGTCCTCTTATAATTAGAAAAGTGCGCCAATTTAAACCTAATTGCTTGACATTGTATTTTATGTGTAAATTTTTCGCTGGAGACCTCCAGAGAAAAGTGCTCCTCCTTAATAAATAAATAACTGAAATGTAACGTCAGATTTCTTCTTGATAGTTTTAAACTTTATCTGTTTACAGTTATGTTCCATTACCTGTAGATGATGCTGCGTATGCCTGATCTCGAGAAAAAGTACTCTGCTTTCTAGAAAGTCATTGACAACGTGGATTCCATTCCTAATATTAAGGTGTACGCCGATCACGCTCCACGTATATACTGACTTCAAAATAATGTATACTGTGTACATGCAATTTTTTATCGGACAATGATAACATAAATTCACAATCTGCAGGTTAACGCGAATTAGTCTCTAACGTTTTAGGTTTTAAGGTTAAATATGAACTACATTAATTTTTAGAAGTAAAACTAAATATGCTTCATGTTATGAAAGCTCCCGGGTATGATCTCCTCACCTAAGAAATAGTGAAAGAACTACCCAAAAATGCCATTGTGTTTCTTACATCATTATTTAATTCCATTTTAAGAATCCAATACTTTCTGTTGGCATGGAAAGTATCCCAAATCATAATGATACACAAGATGAGTAAACTTCCTAACGAAATATCTTCATACAGACCCATAAGCCTTTTGCTAATCCTCTCCAAAGTCTTTGAGAACCTACTGATATAATTCATTCTTAATAATGAATATTATCAATTCTTAATAATGAGAAAATTATTCCCGACCACAAATTTGGCTTTAGACAGGAGTATTGTACTACCTCTCACATGCTGCAAGGAAGTCTCGATGAAATAACCACATGGCTACAAAGGTGGCGGATAAAGACGAGCGCAAGCAAATCGGTTTACGTCACATTTACGCTACGAAAAGGTGACTGTCCAACTCAACATCTCGAGAATGTCACACTATGTCACCACGACAGTGTAAAATACCTAGGGTTACATCTCGACTGACTTTTGAAGTGGAAGAAATTTCTTAAGACCAAGAGACACGAGCTTAATATCCGTTACAAGTTCTTACACTGGATCATGGGACGAAACAGTAAACTGAGTACCGACAGCAAACTTTTAATATATAAAGTGATCTTGAAGCCAGTGTGGCTTTATGGAATTCAACTTTGGGGCCTACAATTTTTATTCTACGGGCATTCTGCAGCGGCAAATCTTAACACCGCCATTCAGAAAATGACGCGAAATGCACAACGCCATCTATCGAATATGGAGTTCATCAGTCTGAATAACTGAATTGCGTATGTTGCGATATTTTACTTTTTGAACACTTTAAATTCATTTAACTTCTGATAGAGTTTACCGATTGCGATAAAACAAAAACTAAGTGATACTTCAAGTTACGCACAATTTTTATGTATATATGTTATCTACATTGGTGTCGTACATTTTACGTGATGCGTGCACAAATAAACAGTCAAACAGACAAAAAGTCCAAAATTGCTGGAAATGGGTTTTGTTGGTTCACACATCCTGGCAGAACAGTGGTGGACCAGTGGTAACGAGCGACTCTTAGAAGTTGTAGACCTTGGGTTCGAACCCAGGCAGGCGCTTTACTTTGTGTAAATTAGTACATCACCATTGCTCTCAAAAACGGTGAAGGAAAACTTCGAAGACTTGTGACATCCACGAACATACACTGGGCCCGTTTGGTGGATTACCAAATCTGGTGGAGGACCAAATGCGAATCTAAGTGCAGAAAAAGGGTCCATCTATCCTATCCTATCCACACACCCTAGCATTTTTATTTGAAAATATTTTCTATGTACAAAAACGACTTTTCTACAGATTTATTATATGTATTGATTATTCTTATTCTTACTGCAGCGCAGGAGGATGTCTTCAAGGTTCTGGACTGGAGGGGGCCTAGGCATCAACGTTAATGGTGAGTACATCACTCACCTACGGTTTGCCGACGACATAGTGGTCATGGCTGAGACCATGGTGAGCCTCAGTACAATGCTCGATGACCTCAGTAGAGCTTCCAAAAGAGTGGATCTTAAAATAAACATGGACAAAACCAAGATCATGGTGAATGTCCATGTAACACCCACTCCTATCAAGATCGGAGACTCTACACTCAAAGTTGTAGACGATTATGTCTACCTGGGAATAACGGTCCAGTTGGGTAGGTCTAACTTCGAGAAAGGTGTCAACCGTAAAATCCGACTCGGCTAGGCGGCATTCAGGAAATTGCGCGGTATCTTCTCGTCCAATTTACCGAGTGTCTGAAGACAAAAGTCTATGACCAGTGTGTGTTGCCAGTGATTACATATGGGACCGATACGTGGTCCCTCACAATGGGCCTTATCAGAAACCTTAAAGTCACCCAATGGGCAATGGAGAGTTTTCTTGCGTGATGGCATCAGAAATGTTGATATACGCAGGAGAACCAAAGCTCGAAGAATTGCGAAACTTACATGGCAGTGGGCAGGGCAGTTGCTTGCAGAACGGATGCCCGATGGCCGAAAAGTTCTGGAATAGTGACCGGAAACCGGAAGCCGATGCGTTGGAAGACCAATGACCTGGTTAAGGTTGCGGGAAGGCGCAGGATGCGCGACGCACGCGATCGGTCAATGTGTCGACGCTTGGGGGAGGCCTATGTCCAGCAGTGGATTTCTTTCGGCTGAAATGATGACTGATTTAAGTCTGCTTTGTCTTTTATCACTTAAAAATAATATAGGTAAGTGTATTTAGAAGGTATAAAAGTGCAGCCAGAGCGCTGCTTTCCCGAACACCAGACATTAACTCTGTACCTAATATTCATCTTAAGTAACTCTACAAGATGTCTGGTTTCTCAAGTTTTAATTGCCCACTTTTGATATTATACTGTAGGAAATCGAAAAAATTGTTGTTTGGATGCCGTCCAAGACCTAATTGCACTTAGTTCATCGTACTAGATGAAATCAAAACCTTAATACAAACAATACAACCGTTTTAACACTTTAAATCTACACCAAAATTAACATTTTATTTTGGTATCCTTTCTCTCTCAATAATATCACAAGTGAAACTAATACTTCCAGCTCTACTTTAAGTGCGTAGTAATAACAAAAAAAACAATGTTACAAATTGGTTGCAGCGACATCTGTGTCAAAAGGAAGGAGAAGAAATGGACGGTTTTACTTCTCAATGAATGGGCAGCGCTTGTCGATGCCTATTATTTATATACGGGGGTATGCGGATACACTATCATATCTAGGATCTTACATAGGATCCTATCTCATTTTTTTTTTTGTTATATACGATATGACTCATAATTATGTTTGTATTACATTATCATATGAATATGACTTATAGATCTGTGATCCTAAATAAATAATAGTGTCTTTTTCACCCTATTACTTTCTCTGTTTTATACAAAATGAAGGTAGTTTATGTTATTTGTTTTATTTGTTTCTCGTCTTTACTTGCTTAATTTAAGTACTACTAATACCATTGTTAAGGGTTTAGCATAAACATGTACTTATATGGTATGTCGTTTTGTGACAATTAAACACTTTTTCTTTCTTCTTTCAATACCCCCCTATGACTGAATATATTAATAATTTCTGAAAACAGACACGATAATGACGCAATAAAACTTTAATCTATGATTCGAATACTTTAATATTGCCTAACTAACAATAACTAAATAAAAATACCTCGTTATAGTTCTGCAGCTACCTTTGACCGGGGTGCTGGAGGGCTGGCGCCAGGCTGGCCAGGTATTACCCCGCATGAATTCATGCGGGGTAATACCTGGCCCCCATCACCTTATGCGGCCGTAAACGGCCGCAATTCTTCTAGCGAGGCGCGCGCGGAACACGGTACGCCGCCGTCTCGGGCCTTTGACTGTTCAGGCAACAGACTCCCCAAGTCTGTTACCAACTCACACACAATTTAAGTTTGGATTTGGTATTTTTACGGATCGTGGGGCTTTTTTCTGATTCCACCTCTAGTCGTGTTTGTTATTAGAATCGTCATGAGTTTTACTTTGGCTATAAATGATTTTCACGGTATTCGGAGTACCTACCAAAACTAAAAAGAGATATTTAAAAAACTTTATAACAAAAAAATCAAACCAACTTCCAAAACAAAATACTACAAAGCGAAAAATAACTTTCTTTTCAACACACTTGCTCATAAAGTGGCTCTAATTTCACCGCAAATAGGCACATAATGACACCTGAGCCCCTAGCACGAGTTTCTGCGTAATTGGATCGACTACGTTAACGTATCGCCTCCGACAATTTTTGTATGCAAAATTAATCAGCGCCATGTGTCCGTATTTGGAACTAACAAATCGGTAGCACAAGTTTTTGACAATTGCCTTCGTATCGAGTTCACGTATTTACGTTGCGTTAACGCTCCAAATGTATGGGAATCGGTAGCACGAGTTTTCATTTTGACATGTAGTATCGAATTTTACGCTAGGTGTGACGAAAGCACGTCGAAAACTATCTCACTGACATTTTCTCGGTGAGACAATTCACGTCAAACAAAGCCCCTAGCACAAGTTTCTAACGTTTTCGTATCGTCATCGTGACATTTTACCAGACGAAAACGTAGTCGATGCTGCGACAAGTTATTTTGGCAGCACGAGTTCAAAAAAACGTCTTGCGACAACTCGGAAGTAGTAATTGAACTATGGTTAATTAAGGCCGAGAATCCAATAGCGTTTGGATTGGTTTGTAGTGAATGGTGCGTTCTGAAAATCGAAGACAAAAACGGGTAACATTGTCTTAAATAATTTAGAGACTAAAACTGAACAAATATTTGTTATAAACACACTTTAAAACATATTTAACATTTTTATTAATTCTTTTTTTAACAAATCATTGAAAATTTCAGTTTATTGGAATTTTAATTTATGATAAATTGTTCGGTTTTGAACGGTCCCGTACATGACGTTTGACAATTGTCACTTAATGTTTGACGGTTTCCTTCAAATTACAAAAACATAAAACCGTTAGCACACTGATGCAAACGCGTGTAGAAGCGAAATTCTTCCGACGAACTTTCCGAACTCAGTGATTTGTTCCAATAGGTATTTTGCACGTCCACACCGAAACGTTAAATACCTTATTATACTTAATTATTAATTAATTTATTAAAGGCAATAGAGCCTACAGAATAACATAACCTAAATACATATTATATACATAGTATTAGTAACAATATAAACTTATCAAAGTCAAAATACTTTATTTCAACTAAACCATTTTTCTTCCAACTATGCTTTAATTTCATCACAATCACACTAAAAACTCAGTACAAAGAGAGTCTTTAATGCTCTAGAGCAATAAAAATGTATGAAATTTCATTATTGCACAGTTTATTTTTTTATCGCACCAAAAGGTGCCAATCTCAATGGATTAGCTCTATTCAGCCAGCCGATATCAATACTTTTTTTTTACGTACGTATTATTCGTTTCTATCCTACTAGTTCCAAATTTAAAAAATGATTGCTGCTAACTCTGATTTAAAAATGAAAGAAATTTAAAAAAGTGATTTGGCGGGCACTTTGTTAATTTTGCTTGACAATATTTTTGGAAACGATAAAGTGTGATACTATCTGATTTTGAGTGCTTCGGCTTCGAATTAAAATGGAATCATCTAGCGACACATTAACTCCGGAAAACATTCTAAATGAAGCCGACAGTGTTATAGAAAATCTTTTAATTTCAATAATTAAACTTCTATTTTAACTGTTTGATATGAGTTTCTTTTATCTACTATTCCTATAGGTAATAGTTGAAAGAAAAGCAGATTATGCACCTCGCCTTAAGTAATTTATATTGCCCTCGTGCCTGCAATAATAACTTACTTTGTGCTCGATGCAATAATCTATTATAAAGGCATTTTTGAATAGACAAACAAAATATGAAACTAGTTGCACATTCACAAGCGTCAGTAAGTCTCTATGGAGAAGAACGTGCAAGAAACTCCACGAACCCTCTTTTCCATCAACACAGTACAATTACAAGTATTTGGTTACAAGAAAATTACAAAGACATGTGAGAACTATGTAAAAAGACTTATTCACCTATTTTAGTAACACAATAACAACAAACAACATTTATACACACAAACATTTAACACACACAGGTAACCATCATTGCTTCAATATTCCAACTGAAATGCTGGAGCAACGATTCTATACAACACAGCCTGTCAGCAATCATGCCCAGAATGCTAGACATAATAAGTATACCTCCACTATTACTCACCAGGATTGTCCACATAAACATTCACATTTTACGTATAATAATATGATGTATATAAATAAATAGATTTCATCAGCAAAGTTATGACTGAGCAAGCTGAAGTTTACAACGCCACTTACAAGCCTAAATACAAACGCTAGAAAGCATCTGTTACTCCAAAAGAAAAACATAAAACAGAAATAATAGAGGATGGAGACTTTGATCACTTTTTTAATTTTAAATGCCGCGCGGTTTATATGTACTATCGCATTGCGTCTCGGTGTGAGCAGACCCTAAGATGTAAACGTCTATTGTTGTTTGTTGTCATTTCAAATAATTATTTAAATTTACCAATTTCATACGTAAATCTGTTATGTGCGATGGTTCTGTGATTTTAGAATTAACGAATCCAAAAAGAACTTGCGTCACTCAGGTCATCATCATGGTGGACTTCATAAAGAAGCAAACAAGTAAGTTTATTACACAGATTCATACAATTATGCAAAATGTGCTTCATGTGCTTCATCCGCTTAATCCTATGAGGTCTCATGTAGTAAGAGGCGGGCCTATTGCCGTGCACAGCACTTAGAGTGATACTCCGGGTTGCGACTAAGAAATTCCTAATGGAAAAGTGCAACAACACTGCACGACCGACAATGTTGTATTTAGTTACAGAATCTTTGTATTTTGTTCTATATCAACTTCTTTTGCCAACAGGAGATGATGAATAAAATATTCCCGGTACTAGCCAAAAGCCTTTGTCGACACCGGAACAATATAAGCCAGCATTGCCACTTAGAGAAGACAAGCCATTCCAATCGCTTGCACCACCGTCTACAAGAGTGCAGCCGTGATTTCTTCAAAGCCTACGGCAAGCTATACGTCTCTTCGTGCAATAGTGACATCCAACGAAGGAATTGGGGGAATATTTTGTAACTTACGACGACGTTAAAAGTATCTACTAATTCACAACTGTTTTGGTACAAATGCTCTTCATGCTATTTGAAGCGTTTGGAGCAGCTATGAGCTATGGTTGGAATCTTAGAAGCTCTGTCAATTCATTATGATGCGAATATGATGCGAATATTATGTAATACAAAGTTTTGTTCATTAAATCTGCATTTTATTTCATCAATGCATTATATAGATTAGTACCACCTACAACAGCTATATATTCTATTACTTATTCTTAACGCATTATCAGCCCATGAAGTTCTTACTGCTACACTTAGCGCTAGGAACGGCAGGCATTTCCTTCCGGAGATCACCTTGTACAAATATAGTTAAAACAATTTTACAATATTAGTTTAGAATAGGAAGTACCTATGTTAGGTGTAATTTTGAATGATAGATTGAGAAACGATGTTGAGAAAAATGTGTAATTATTATTGTCGTATCGTACAAGGGCCCGTGTGTTAAAAATAAAAAAATGTAATGATTATACACATACATACATAAACTCACGCCTTTTTCCCATGGGGTAGGCAGAAACTACAGAACGCCACCTGCTACGATCCTTACATACTTCTTTTGCTTCACTCACATTCATACATCTAGTCATACACACACGTCGGTTATTAGTACTGTAATGATTATATTTATGTATTAATGTTTATAAATAAGGTTCTTAAGATTTCGGCTAAGTAAAGATGAACGCAAAAATGCCCTGAAACACATGCAACAATATTTTTCATGAAAAAGCCCGCTTTTTATTTTTGTGGTCAAAACTTGGTTCTTGTATGTGGGTCTTCCTAGTACCTACCACCCTAGATACGCAATCAGGGGTGCGTGGTGGCGAGTGCCACCAGCAGAGTCGCTTGACTCAGAGCGTATGGAAAGCAGGTCAAACAACAGTGGGATACTATCCCAGGGCGACCGCGGGTACTTACACCACCAGGGTATCGTCCGCAACTGATCTTATTGTGATGTTCTTCAAAAAGGCCAGCGTGCGTACATGTCATAACCCGCGTGCGTGTAGAAGTATGAACGTGAATATAACGTAGCAGGTGGCATTCTGTAGTTTCTATCTACTTACCCCCATCCGGCAAAAGCGTAAGTTTATGTATGTATGTTTAGATTAGGAAAAACATAGTTTCTGTTTATTTAGGTTTTTATAATCACATTAATAGTTTAGTTAGTTACTTATTCAATTCACGTAAGTACATGTTAGAAATATAATAAATTCAATAAACATCAACAACAAGTAGGAAGTTTAAATAATAATAGGCTGAGCCAACAAGTCTTTCCATGTACGAAGGAACGATATGACTTAGGATTCGATTAGTTTTGAAGGAGAGTCCTATCACAGTCCACTCTCTGCATCGATTTCTCATCTCATAAAGATTACTCTAGATTCTGGAACATTGGCTGTCAGGTGGCAATAACGATGGAAGGTCTTTATAATAGACCGTTCGTCACGCTGCGAAGGGATTCTGTTTCATTTTTGTCCTAGTTTTCTCTCTTTCGTTGTACATCTGTCTCTGTTTATCATTGACAGACTAGCTAGAATTGTAGAACGGCTTACGGTTTTTGCTACTTAAAATACCGCAACCATTCCCATAAGACCTGCTGAAGAAAATGTATATTAATACGTTTTAGATTTGTATTGTTGTTAATAGCTTAAATGCTTCAGTTGCCTTGAAGCAACTGTCAATGTTGTTTATCCCAAATTCTAACCCATATTCCCAAACTGTAAATACCGGTTTAAACCGGTTGCAAAATATATAGGCATACGTGCATACTAGTATTATAATCTCTAATTTATAAGGCATATCGCCGTTTTCTTCGATTCTTGAGTCTTTAAATGAGTCATGATAATTATGGAGAACCGCAAGTAAAACGTAGAGTTGCGGCGAATAACGCGCGAGAGACCGTACTCCACCACGGCAGGAAGACAGAGCGGGCGATGCGCGGGCCTGCTGCGCCGCTCTATGTGTGGTTAGTATCAATAACTTATAGAAATGGTTTATTAAAAGAAACTACTACTACATTTGTTTACAAAGAAAATGAAAATGTTGTCTACCTCGTTTAACATCTTCTCCTAGCCTCTTTATTAAATTAGAAGGTAAGATAATCAATAGACAGCATGCCTGCCCCTTTTATTCATGATTAAATAGCATTTTATTGCAAAAATACCCAAATAAATACGGAAAATTGTTTGACGTGCAATGTCTCACCGAGAAAATGTCAGTGAGATAGTTTTCGACGTGCTTTCGTCACACCTAGCGTAAAATTCGATACTACATGTCAAAATGAAAACTTGTGCTACCGATTCCCATACATTTGGAGCGTTAACGCAACGTAAATACGTGAACTCGATACGAAGGCAATTGTCAAAAACTTGTGCTACCGATTTGTTAGTTCCAAATACGGACACATGGCGCTGATTAATTTTGCATACAAAAATTGTCGGAGGCGATACGTTAACGTAGTCGATCCAATTACGCAGAAACTCGTGCTAGGGGCTCTGTTATCAAACTGTGACTTGAGCCCCTAGCACAAGTTTCTAACGTATTCGTATCGTCATCGTGACATTTTACCAGACGAAAACGTAGTCGATGCTGCGACAAGTTATTTTGGCAGCACGAGTTCATAAAAACGTCTTGCGACAACTCGGAAGTAGTAATTGAACTATGGTTAATTAAAGCCGAGACTCCAATAGCGTTTGGATTGGTTTGTAGTGAATGGTGTGTTCTGAAAATTTAAGACAAAAACGGGTAACATTGTCTTAAATAATTTAGAGACTGAAACTGAACAAATATTAGTTATAAACACACTTAAAAACATATTTAACATTTTTATTAATTCTTTTTTTTACAAGTCATTGAAAATTTCAGATTATTGGAGTTTTAATTTATGATAAATTGTTCGGTTTCGAACGGTCCCGTACATGACGTTTGACAATTGTCACTTAATGTTTGACGGTTTCCTTCAAATTAAAAAAATATAAAACCGTTAGCACACTGATGCAAACGCGTGTAGAAGCGAAATTCTTCCGACGAACTTTGCAAACTCAGTGATTTGTTCCAATAGGTATTTTGCACGTCCACACCTAAACGTTAAATACCTTATTATACTTAATTATTAATTAATTTATTAAAGGCAACAGAGCCTACAGAATAACATAACCTAAATACATAATACATACATAGTATTAGTAACATTATAAATTTATCAAAGTCAAAATACTTTATTTCGACTAAACCATTTAAAGGCATTTTTGAATAGACAAACAAATGATGAAACTAGTTGCACATTTACAAGCGTCAGTAGGTCTCTATGGAAAAGAACGTGCAAGAAACTCCACGGACACTCTTTTCCATCAATACAGTACAATTACAAGTATTTGGTTACAGGAAAGTTACATAGATATGTGAGAACGATGTAAAAAAATGTAGTTAGTTAATATAGTTAACTGCTGTCAGTTACATGTGTCACCGTTTCGTGTTGTTTACTAACACTTAGTTTTAAGCACATTGTTACTAACCCTATATGAGTTTTCGCTCGAAATAAAGTTTTTGAATTTGAAAAAGACTTATACCTATTTAAATAACACAATAACAACAAACAACATTTATACACACAAACATTTAACACTTACACACAGGTAACCATCATTGCTTCAATATTCCAGCTGAAATACTGGATCAACGATTCTATACAACACAGCCTGTCAGCAATCATGCCCAGAATGCTAGACATAATAAATATACCTCAACTATTACTCACCAGGATTGTCCACATAATCATTCACATTTTACGTATAATAATATTATGTATATAAATATATGAATAAATAGATCATCAGCAAAGTTGCAATGACTGAGCAAGCTGAAGTTAACAACGCCTCTTAAAAGCCTAAATACAAACGCTAGAAAGCATCTGTTACTCCAAAAGAAAAACATAAAAAAGAAATAATAGAGGATGGAGACTTTGATCACTTTTTTTAATTTTAAATTCCGCGCGGTTTATATGTATTATCGCATTGCGTCTCAGTGTGAGCAGACCCTAAGATGTAAACGTCTATTGTTGTTTGTTGTCATTTCAAATAATTATTTAAATTTACCAATAGTTTCAGACGTAAATCTGTTATGTACGATGGTTCTGTGATTTTAGAATTAACGAATCCAAAAAGAACTTGCTTCACTTAGGTCATCATCATGGTGAACTTCATAAAGAAGCAAACAAGTAAGTTTATTGCACAGATTCATACAATTATGCAAAATACGCTTCATCCGCTTAATCCTATGAGGTCTCATGTAGTAAGAGGCGGGCCTATTGCCGTGCACAGCACTTAGAGTGAGACTCCGGGTTGCCACTAAGAAATTCCTAATGGAAAAGTGCAATAACACTGCACGACCGACAATGTTATATTGTACACAAAATATGCGCTTAGACGTGGAGTTGCGGACAGCAGCCCGTCTTAATCTAATCTATCTAGTTACAGAATCTTTGTATTTTGTTCTATATCAACTTCTTTTGCCAACAGGAGATGATGAATAAAATATTCCCGGTACTAGCCAAAAGCCTTTGTCGACACCGGAACAATATAAGCCAGCATTGCCACTTAGAGAAGACAAGCCATTCCAATCGCTTGCAACACCGTCTACAAGAGTGCAGCCGTGATTTCTTCAAAGCCCTCGGCAAGCTATACGTCTCTTTGTGCAACAGTGACCATCCAACGAAGGAATTGGGGGAATATTTTGTAACTTACGACGACGTTAAAAGTATCTACTAATTCACAACCGTTTTGGTACAAATACTCTTCATGCTATTTCAAGCGTTTGGAGCAGCTATGAGCTATGGTTGGAATCTTAGAAGCTCTGTCAATTCATTATGATGCGAATATAAAAGAACATTATATAATACAAAGTTTTGTTCATTAAATCTGCATTTTATTTCGTCAATGCATTATATAGATTAGTACCACCTACAACAGCTATATGTTCTATTACTTATTCTTGACGCATTAGCAGCCCATGAAGTTCTTACTGCTACACTAAGCGGTAGGAACGGCAGGCGTTTCCTTCCAGAGATTACCTTGTACAAATATAGTTAAAACAATTTTACAATATTAGTTTAGAATAGGAAGTACCTATGTTTGGTGTAATTTTGAATGATAGATTGAAAAACGATGATGAGAAAAATGTGTAATTATTATTGTCGTATGCCAACAAGGGCCCGTGAGTAAAAAATCAAAAATTGTAATGATTATACACATACATACATACATAAGCTCACGCCTTTTTTCCCATGGGGGTAGGCAGAAACTACAGAACGCCACCTGCTACGATCCTTACATACTTCTTTTGCTTCACTCACATTCATACATCTAGTCATACACACACGCCGGTTATTAGTACTGTAATGATTATATTTATGTATAAAGGTTTATAAATAATGTTCTTAAGATTTCGGCTAAGTAAAGATGAACGCAAAAATGGCAAACACATGCAACAATATTTGTCATAAAAAAGCCCGCTTTTTATTTTTGTGGTCAAAACTTGGTTCTTGTATGTGGGTCTTCCTAGTACCTACCACCCTACATACGCATTCAGGGGTGCGTGGTGGCGTGTGCCACCAGCAGAGTCGCTTGACTCAGAGCGTATGGAAAGCACGTCAAACAACAGTGGGATACTGTCCCAGGGCGACCGCGGGTACTTACACCACCAGGGTACCGTCCGCAACAGATCTTATTGTGATGTTCTTCAGAAAGGCCAGCGTGCGTGCATGTCATAACCCGCGTGCGTGTAGAAGTATGAACGTGAATATAACGTAGCAGGTGGCATTCTGTAGTTTCTATCTACTTACCCCCATCCGGCAAAAGCGTAAGTTTATGTATGTATGTTTAGATTAGGAAAAACATAGTTTCTGTTTATTTAGGTTTTTATAATCACATTAATAGTTTAGTTAGTTACTTATTCAATTCACGTAAGTACATGTTAGAAATATAATAAATTCAATAAACATCAACAACAAGTAGGAAGTTTAAATAATAATAGGCTGAGCCAACAAGTCTTTCCATGTACGAAGGAACGATATGACTTAGGATTCGATTAGTTTTGAAGGAGAGTCCTATCACAGTCCACTCTCTGCATCGATTTCTCATCTCATAAAGATTACTCTAGATTCTGGAACATTGGCTGTCAGGTGGCAATAACGATGGAAGGTCTTTATAATAGACCGTTCGTCACGCTGCGAAGGGATTCTGTTTCATTTTTGTCCTAGTTTTCTCTCTTTCGTTGTACATCTGTCTCTGTTTATCATTGACAGACTAGCTAGAATTGTAGAACGGCTTACGGTTTTTGCTACTTAAAATACCGCAACCATTCCCATAAGACCTGCTGAAGAAAATGTATATTAATACGTTTTAGATTTGTATTGTTGTTAATAGCTTAAATGCTTCAGTTGCCTTGAAGCAACTGTCAATGTTGTTTATCCCAAATTCTAACCCATATTCCCAAACTGTAAATACCGGTTTAAACCGGTTGCAAAATATATAGGCATACGTGCATACTAGTATTATAATCTCTAATTTATAAGGCATATCGCCGTTTTCTTCGATTCTTGAGTCTTTAAATGAGTCATGATAATTATGGAGAACCGCAAGTAAAACGTAGAGTTGCGGCGAATAACGCGCGAGAGACCGTACTCCACCACGGCAGGAAGACAGAGCGGGCGATGCGCGGGCCTGCTGCGCCGCTCTATGTGTGGTTAGTATCAATAACTTATAGAAATGGTTTATTAAAAGAAACTACTACTACATTTGTTTACAAAGAAAATGAAAATGTTGTCTACCTCGTTTAACATCTTCTCCTAGCCTCTTTATTAAATTAGAAGGTAAGATAATCAATAGACAGCATGCCTGCCCCTTTTATTCATGATTAAATAGCATTTTATTGCAAAAATACCCAAATAAATACGGAAAATTGTTTGACGTGCAATGTCTCACCGAGAAAATGTCAGTGAGATAGTTTTCGACGTGCTTTCGTCACACCTAGCGTAAAATTCGATACTACATGTCAAAATGAAAACTTGTGCTACCGATTCCCATACATTTGGAGCGTTAACGCAACGTAAATACGTGAACTCGATACGAAGGCAATTGTCAAAAACTTGTGCTACCGATTTGTTAGTTCCAAATACGGACACATGGCGCTGATTAATTTTGCATACAAAAATTGTCGGAGGCGATACGTTAACGTAGTCGATCCAATTACGCAGAAACTCGTGCTAGGGGCTCAATTTTCCGTATTTATTTGGGTATTTTTGCAAAAAAAATGCTATTGAATCATCAATAAAAGGGGCAGGCATGCTGTGTATTGATTATCTTACCTCCTAATTTCATAAAGAGGCTAGAAGATGTTAAACAAGGTAGACAACATTTTCATTTTCTTTGTAAACAAATGTAGTAGTAGTTTCTTTTAATAAACCATTTCTGTAAGTTATTGGTACTAACCACACATAGAGCGGCGCGGCAGGCCCGCGCATCGCCCGCGCTGTCTTCCTGCCGTGGTGGAGTACGGTCTCTAGCGCGTTATTCGCCGCAAATCTACGTTTTACTTGCGGTTCTCCATAATTATCATGACTCATTTGAAGATTCAAGAATTGAAGAAAACGGCGATATGCCTTATAAATTAGAGATTATAATACTAGTATGCACGTATGCCTATATATTTTGCAACCGGTTTAAACCGGTATTTACAGTTTGGGAATATGGGTTAGAATTTGGGATAAACAACATTGACAGTTGCTTCAAGGCAACTGAAGCATTTAAGCTATTAACAACAATACAAATCTAAAACGTATTAATATACATTTTCTTCAGCAGGTCTTATGGGAATGGTTGCGGTATTTTAAGTAGCAAAAACCGTAAGCCGTTCTACAATTCTAGCTAGTCTGTCAATGATAAACAGAGACAGATGTACAACGAAAGAGAGAAAACTAGGACAAAAATGAAACAGAATCCCTTCGCAGCGTGACGAACGGTCTATTATAAAGACCTTCCATCGTTATTGCCACCTGACAGCCAATGTTCCAGAATCTAGAGTAATCTTTATGAGATGAGAAATCGATGCAGAGAGTGGACTGTGATAGGACTCTCCTTCAAAACTAATCGAATCCTAAGTCATATCGTTCCTTCGTACATGGAAAGACTTGTTGGCTCAGCCTATTATTATTTAAACTTCCTACTTGTTGTTGATGTTTATTGAATTTATTATATTTCTAACATGTACTTACGTGAATTGAATAAGTAACTAACTAAACTATTAATGTGATTATAAAAACCTAAATAAACAGAAACTATGTTTTTCCTAATCTAAACATACATACATAAACTTACGCTTTTGCCGGATGGGGGTAAGTAGATAGAAACTACAGAATGCCACCTGCTACGTTATATTCACGTTCATACTTCTACACGCACGCGGGTTATGACATGCACGCACGCTGGCCTTTCTGAAGAACATCACAATAAGATCTGTTGCGGACGGTACCCTGGTGGTGTAAGTACCCGCGGTCGCCCTGGGACAGTATCCCACTGTTGTTTGACGTGCTTTCCATACGCTCTGAGTCAAGCGACTCTGCTGGTGGCACACGCCACCACGCACCCCTGAATGCGTATGTAGGGTGGTAGGTACTAGGAAGACCCACATACAAGAACCAAGTTTTGACCACAAAAATAAAAAGCGGGCTTTTTTATGACAAATATTGTTGCATGTGTTTGCCATTTTTGCGTTCATCTTTACTTAGCCGAAATCTTAAGAACATTATTTATAAACCTTTATACATAAATATAATCATTACAGTACTAATAACCGGCGTGTGTGTATGACTAGATGTATGAATGTGAGTGAAGCAAAAGAAGTATGTAAGGATCGTAGCAGGTGGCGTTCTGTAGTTTCTGCCTACCCCCATGGGAAAAAAGGCGTGAGCTTATGTATGTATGTATGTGTATAATCATTACAATTTTTGATTTTTTACTCACGGGCCCTTGTTGGCATACGACAATAATAATTACACATTTTTCTCATCATCGTTTTTCAATCTATCATTCAAAATTACACCAAACATAGGTACTTCCTATTCTAAACTAATATTGTAAAATTGTTTTAACTATATTTGTACAAGGTAATCTCTGGAAGGAAACGCCTGCCGTTCCTACCGCTTAGTGTAGCAGTAAGAACTTCATGGGCTGCTAATGCGTCAAGAATAAGTAATAGAACATATAGCTGTTGTAGGTGGTACTAATCTATATAATGCATTGACGAAATAAAATGCAGATTTAATGAACAAAACTTTGTATTATATAATGTTCTTTTATATTCGCATCATAATGAATTGACAGAGCTTCTAAGATTCCAACCATAGCTCATAGCTGCTCCAAACGCTTGAAATAGCATGAAGAGTATTTGTACCAAAACGGTTGTGAATTAGTAGATACTTTTAACGTCGTCGTAAGTTACAAAATATTCCCCCAATTCCTTCGTTGGATGGTCACTGTTGCACAAAGAGACGTATAGCTTGCCGAGGGCTTTGAAGAAATCACGGCTGCACTCTTGTAGACGGTGTTGCAAGCGATTGGAATGGCTTGTCTTCTCTAAGTGGCAATGCTGGCTTATATTGTTCCGGTGTCGACAAAGGCTTTTGGCTAGTACCGGGAATATTTTATTCATCATCTCCTGTTGGCAAAAGAAGTTGATATAGAACAAAATACAAAGATTCTGTAACTAGATAGATTAGATTAAGACGGGCTGCTGTCCGCAACTCCACGTCTAAGCGCATATTTTGTGTACAATATAACATTGTCGGTCGTGCAGTGTTATTGCACTTTTCCATTAGGAATTTCTTAGTGGCAACCCGGAGTCTCACTCTAAGTGCTGTGCACGGCAATAGGCCCGCCTCTTACTACATGAGACCTCATAGGATTAAGCGGATGAAGCGTATTTTGCATAATTGTATGAATCTGTGCAATAAACTTACTTGTTTGCTTCTTTATGAAGTTCACCATGATGATGACCTAAGTGAAGCAAGTTCTTTTTGGATTCGTTAATTCTAAAATCACAGAACCATCGTACATAACAGATTTACGTCTGAAACTATTGGTAAATTTAAATAATTATTTGAAATGACAACAAACAACAATAGACGTTTACATCTTAGGGTCTGCTCACACTGAGACGCAATGCGATAATACATATAAACCGCGCGGAATTTAAAATTAAAAAAAGTGATCAAAGTCTCCATCCTCTATTATTTCTTTTTTATGTTTTTCTTTTGGAGTAACAGATGCTTTCTAGCGTTTGTATTTAGGCTTTTAAGAGGCGTTGTTAACTTCAGCTTGCTCAGTCATTGCAACTTTGCTGATGATCTATTTATTCATATATTTATATACATAATATTATTATACGTAAAATGTGAATGATTATGTGGACAATCCTGGTGAGTAATAGTTGAGGTATATTTATTATGTCTAGCATTCTGGGCATGATTGCTGACAGGCTGTGTTGTATAGAATCGTTGATCCAGTATTTCAGCTGGAATATTGAAGCAATGATGGTTACCTGTGTGTAAGTGTTAAATGTTTGTGTGTATAAATGTTGTTTGTTGTTATTGTGTTATTTAAATAGGTATAAGTCTTTTTCAAATTCAAAAACTTTATTTCGAGCGAAAACTCATATAGGGTTAGTAACAATGTGCTTAAAACTAAGTGTTAGTAAACAACACGAAACGGTGACACATGTAACTGACAGCAGTTAACTATATTAACTAACTACATTTTTTTACATCGTTCTCACATATCTATGTAACTTTCCTGTAACCAAATACTTGTAATTGTACTGTATTGATGGAAAAGAGTGTCCGTGGAGTTTCTTGCACGTTCTTTTCCATAGAGACCTACTGACGCTTGTAAATGTGCAACTAGTTTCATCATTTGTTTGTCTATTCAAAAATGCCTTTAAATGGTTTAGTCGAAATAAAGTATTTTGACTTTGATAAATTTATAATGTTACTAATACTATGTATGTATTATGTATTTAGGTTATGTTATTCTGTAGGCTCTGTTGCCTTTAATAAATTAATTAATAATTAAGTATAATAAGGTATTTAACGTTTAGGTGTGGACGTGCAAAATACCTATTGGAACAAATCACTGAGTTTGCAAAGTTCGTCGGAAGAATTTCGCTTCTACACGCGTTTGCATCAGTGTGCTAACGGTTTTATATTTTTTTAATTTGAAGGAAACCGTCAAACATTAAGTGACAATTGTCAAACGTCATGTACGGGACCGTTCGAAACCGAACAATTTATCATAAATTAAAACTCCAATAATCTGAAATTTTCAATGACTTGTAAAAAAAAGAATTAATAAAAATGTTAAATATGTTTTTAAGTGTGTTTATAACTAATATTTGTTCAGTTTCAGTCTCTAAATTATTTAAGACAATGTTACCCGTTTTTGTCTTAAATTTTCAGAACACACCATTCACTACAAACCAATCCAAACGCTATTGGAGTCTCGGCTTTAATTAACCATAGTTCAATTACTACTTCCGAGTTGTCGCAAGACGTTTTTATGAACTCGTGCTGCCAAAATAACTTGTCGCAGCATCGACTACGTTTTCGTCTGGTAAAATGTCACGATGACGATACGAATACGTTAGAAACTTGTGCTAGGGGCTCTGTTATCAAACTGTGACTTGTTCATTGCAATTTTTTTTTTTTTGTTTTCCTCATAGGAGGAGTTTGGCTTCGCACATCTTGTGCATTTGCCAGAGTCAAGTTTCTGGTTTGTCTCTCATTTTTTAATTTCTTCTTGTTTTGAAGTTAGTCTTGATATCTCGGGCTCAGGGTTTATATATTCTGTGCTCAGGCTTGTGTTTCTGTTGCATCATCTCTTGTATGGGTAGGTAGGAAAAACGAGGAAATGAAGGAAAGAGATTTGGAGTTTTTTTTTAATATAAAACGGGGAAACGTATGGGTAGGTTAAAGATCGCGGACGGGCGGGCATAACATCAGAGAAAAAGATGAAGGAAGGAACAATGGAAAGAGATTGAGGAAGAAATGAAATTAAAATAAACAAATTTTCTAAAAATAAAATTCAAATTCTCTAAATCTAGGAATATTTAAATACACTTATAATGAAATATTTACATATGTTACAGTTTTATGTCATTAGCTTCGATAAATGAAGCTAAGACTTTATAAATCGGAATGGAGTTATTAAACAGTAAACACGGTATGCTAGTGGGAAATGGGACTCCTAAAATCGATAGTCTTGTATATAGCAGAGTATGATCATACAGTGAACATCCAAGAATAACATGATTCGTGTCAGCATCCTCTTCCCCGCACTCACAAGTATCATTATCAATAATTCGAAACCGAGCGAGATGTGCAGGGCTGCACACGTGACCCAACCGCATGCGTATCAATACTGAAGTAGCTCTTTTACCGAACTTTGTTTTGAAGAACCAAGGCTTAATAGGGACTTCAGGTTGAATAGAAAAGTAATACTTGCCTTTCACTTGACTGCTGCTCTTCCAAGCCTCCCCCCAAGTTTCCTTGAGGCGGACCCTGGGAAGAGCAGTCAAGTCCTGAGGGTAGATTTTAAAATAAAAAGTATCGCCACACGCAATGGCCTCATTTGCTAACTGATCCGCTTTTTCGTTTCCAATGATTTCACTACGAGTATGACTAGGAATCCAAGCAAAGGACACCGAATATCCCTTACTTTCACATTTTAGTAGTAAATCTCTTGACATAAGAGTTACCGGGGAAAGATTATTTGATTTGAAGGGAAATTTTGCTAAAGCCGTTAATGCACTCGTGGAATCTGCGAAAATTACTGTTTTGGAGAGTTTCATAATAAGAACGTATTCCAGGGCCTTAAAAATACCAAAGCATTCGGCAGTGAAAATTGAAGTTTCTGGAGGGAGTTTAATTTTTTGAACTATTTTATATTGAGAATGGAATAAGCCGACGCCAACATTTTGATTGCCTGTGTGTTTTGAGGCATCACTGTAAACATGGTGCCAACCAGGCCAAAGCTCGTCTACTACAGCTTTAAAAGAAAAGTTTGCATTAGCATCACCTTTTATGATACCATTACTCAAATGTATTTCAGGTGAAATTATTAACGCTTTAAAATCAGATTCAAAAATAGGAAAAATTGAAGAGTGGTGAGTGGGTGTAGTTATATTATTGTGTGTGTTCTGAAACTTATAACTAGATGCGGTAATGGTTTATGTGCCCAGTATGGGGATGAATTGATGAAATCTGAAAGTTGATGAGTTTTGATGACTAAAGGGTGTTTAGAAAACTGAAAGATGCGGTAGAAAAATCTGTCTGCCAGGAACTGTCGACGTAACTTGAGGGGAGGATCAGCGCATTCGACCTGTAAAGCGTTTATGGGACTAGATTTCATCGCACCAGTTATGATTCGAAGGGCCTTGGCCTGGACGTCATCCAGTCTCTTCATACCAGCAGCGCTACATGGTTCAAGTAAAAAAGTGCCATAATCCAATACACTTCTTATCAGTGCATTGTAAACTAATTTAAGTGAAAAAGGGTGTGCACCCCACCAGACACCTGACAGGCATCTGAGGATGTTTAGAGCACGTTCACATTTTTCAGCAATATAATCACAATGTGGATTACCAGTGAGTTTAGAGTCTAAAACTAGACCTAGAAATTTAACCTAAGATTTAACCGGAATAGGCTCTCCATTGTATTTAATAATTATTGGAGGAGGCTTACGTTTTCTAGAAAAGAGCACCACACAGCACTTAGATACAGAGAGTTCTAGTCCATCTTTGTCAAAATAGATCTTAAGAAGATCTAAAGCTTTGGACAAAGAGGCACAAGCGATATTAATAGATTTGTCAGTACTGTAAACTACCACATCATCGGCGTTTTGCAGAATTTTGCATGTTGCGGCCAGCGAGCTTTCAAGGTCATATGTATATATGGCATAGAGAATAGGGCTGAGCACGGAACCCTGTGGGAGCCCTTGCCATAGCATTCTGGTCAAACCATTAATCGTTATTTTACGACCAGACAAAAGATTAATGATAAAACGGATTAGGTTTGGTGCAACTTGTAACTTTTGTAACTTTTCCTTTAATATTGAAAGGCAAACGTTATCGTAAGCTGATTTTATATCCAAAAATGCGGCTACGACAGACTCATCTCCTGAAAATGCCAGACGAATATCTGTAATGAGTAAACCAACATTATCCATGGTGCTCTTTCCTTTTCTGAAGCCAAACTGTGAATCTGGGAGTAAATGATTATTTTCTAAAAACCATTCTAATCTATTTTTTATAAGGTGTTCAGCTAATTTTGCTATCACAGGAGATAGAGCTATGGGGCGATAAGAGGTACTTTCTGATGGATTCTTATTAGGTTTTAGAATGGATAACTTCCATGTCTGTAACTTCCATGATTCCGGAACGTCACCTGTCAGAATTACGGAGTTTATAACCTCTAAATAATAAAGTAAACTATCATCACCAAGATTTAAAAAAAATGAATAAGGAATTCCATCTTGTCCAGGAGCAGAATCCCGGACATAAGATAGGACACCTTTGAGTTCTGCCAGACTTATGGGTCCATCAAGGAATGAAGTACTTACATCTGAAGAAATTTAAGGAGGAGCAGAAACTAAATCTTGTTGTGGAACAAAAGGAGGAGCTAAATTCGTTAAGAATTTCTCCGTTATGGATGAAGGAATTGTATTAAATGTGTTGGGAGAAGTTCCAGTGCGGAAACGTTTTATATGTGTCCATATAACTGAAGGAGGTGTTCTAGGAGAGATAGAAGCACAGAAGCTTCGCCAACTCGTAAATTTCTTTTTCTTTAGGAGATTTTTTGTATCAGACATTATATCCATTAAATTATTAAAGTTTTCGGTGGTCATGTTTAATTTGTGTATATCCTCTGCCTCTTTCCTTTTTTTAATAGCCAATGTACATTCATTATCCCACCAAGGAGGTGAAGGTATTTGGCCCTTAGAAGCATTTTTTATACGAAAATATGTATCAGCTGCTTGTATCATTAGTTTGGTAAATTCTTTAGAGCATATTTCTGTGTCACTATTTTTGGGTAAATCTGAAATGTTTGTGTCCATGTAGTTTTTAAATTTAGGCCAATTGTCATCTAGAAGTTTATATTTAAGTCTGGATTTAGTTGGAGTTGCTTTGACTTTCTTGCCAGGGAATGATATAATTATAGGAAAGTGATCACTGTAATAGGTAGAAGAGAGTGTATGCCAAGTAAGAGAAGAGGCCAGGGAAGGTGATGAGATGGATAGATCAACAGAGCTGAGATGTTGGGAAGGATTTGTACGGCGTATTTGGAGAACCTGTGCAGAGATTGTGTTCGTGAAGTAAGTTGAGAAGTGCCTGTCCATTGTTATCTGATTTTGTACTGCCAAAAGATATGTGATGAGAGTTAAAATCACCTAATAGAATGAGAGGCCTAGGAAGAGTCTGAAGAATGTTGCTGAGCTGTTGGAAACTAGAAGCAGAAGACTTAGTAATATATATAGAAACGAAACATATATTAGTAATAAGTGCCGCAACTGCTGTAAAATCATCATGGATGTATTTTATTAGCTTCAGCATATGAAATGCAGGACTCAGCCATAGAACGTTTTATGCGTTTTTGTCTGTCAAGCTCTGGGCAACTTTTGCTTGTCGCAAAATGAGACCCTGAACAGTGACAGCAGGTAGCCTTGTCTTCACTGATAATACAAGTTTCGCCTGTGTGTGCTTGACCACATTTATAACAGCGGGGCAAAGATCTGCATTGTACTTTGGTATGTCCAAACCTGGCACAATTGTAGCATTGTATTGTAGGGTATGTATAAAGTTCAACTGGGAGAGCATTGTAACACATAAAAATTCTCTTAGGCAACACCTGGCCATCAAATGTCAGGACTACTATTTGTGATGGCTTCTACACAGGAGAGCCATCTACAACAGTTCTGTAATTCAAACGCCTGACCTTTAGGATCTTTCCGCAACCAATAGGCACTGAAATGCTGTCACACACCTCTTCTGGAGACCATTCTGATGGAACGCCCCTAACGAGACCCATGCGAGTGATATTAAATGTGGGTATAAATGTTCTAAACCCATTCTTTTTATGGCTCTCATGATTCAAAAATATGTTGGCTTTGACAAAATCTGTAAAAGTAAGGGACATTCGATTTCTTCCTATTTTTTTTAAGCTCCCATTTACTATACCTTGGAAATTTTCTTTCCGGAGGAATTTACCAAAGGCAACCGGCTGCAAGGATATGGAGTCATTCGAGTTAACGTGTTCTCTTTGAATGTGGACAATGCAGGGAGCTGGATCACTATGCTCGTAAATTAGCCGTCCTACTGGAGTAGGTTGCGGTCGGGTTGATTTTGAAAATTCATTTTGTTGGTTGTCTGGTACGATATTTTGCGGCGGATGAGACTTTTGAGCAATCGGAATCTGGTTCTTTTCATTTATAGTATCAATAGAGTCACATGTACAGTCCGTTTCTTTATATTCCGCAGTTGAGTTGCGTTTACGTCGGCGTTTGTTACAATGGCGACAGGTTTTGTGAGTGCGGGGACGTTTTAATTTGCGTGTAGGATTAACAGAAACAGTGTTATTTGAACAAATTGAAGTATCTGTTTCCATATCTGATTCGTTTGACGGTAATGTGATGAAGCATGTTGCTTGGGGAACTGAGCCCCCTGGATCAGGGGGCTCCTCCATAAAAAAATTGAAAAATCAAGGACTTACCAAATAAAAAGGTGAAATAATAAACTAAATACAAAAAATAAGATAATTATATACAAACTGCACCCTCCTGACCACTATTTACAATATAAAACATATTTTTTTGCAAAAGGTAAAAAATTCGCGCCTATCAATTCGAACGTTTCCCGCGCTTTTTCTTCATTGCTATTATTCACAAGTGAGTTATAGAGTTTTTTTTTATTTATTGGATGAGTTGCTTTGTTCTTAAAAAAAGTTTCGATACAAAAAAGATCGTGCTCAATATTACAAATGCAACACATTTCATGCAACTTCAAATTTAAATAGATAATTTCAACTTGTACGTGTTTAATAAATAAAACTTTCACTAAAATATAACTTTTGTTTTGGTCTGTAATAAAGAAAACTTGAAATTCCCAATTTTGTACGTGGCTAAAACGCTATCCGCGAAAACCAAAAAAAAGAAAACTCATTCTTTTTAGTCTATGGCCGATCGCCATTGTTAGATGCGCGCGCATAGGATTAATTTTGCCAGCCATTGCGAAAAAAAATTCACACCTCGTTTTCACTGTTGGAAATGATTTTTTTGTAGTATTTTCTTCACAAGTGTGTTGAAAAACGTCGTATGATACACGTGTGTATTGATGATTACCGTCCTCGGCTCTCTTAAGGCCCTCACCTAACGGCTCGGGTCTCAATGGTGCCTCAGCGGTAATCACCAACATTACACACTTGTACCATAATGTACTATTTCAGAAGTCGGTGTCTTTGATACCTATTGTTTTCCGTTTTTCGACATCGTCTTCGGAAAAGAAAGTTATATAACAAACACGACTAGGATCCATTGTATTATTTCGGAGTTCCAGTGCGTACCTTCCAGATTCATCATCAGATCAGTTCGATGGTCCCATTTTCATCAATACCATTTATTTATATGTATGTCGCATCAAGGCTGGCTCATAGATGTAAACCATCGGAAAGTCAGGATGTATTTATTACCTTAGGTTAAGACATCGTGTTGGGTAGAATCGTGAAAAGGGAATCACACAAATTATTCGATACACTGGGTTTATTAAAATAATCACAACTCACAGTTACAATCTTGCTTACCAATATTATGGATCAACACTGATTCTAGGACGTCTTAGCTCTAAGGCTGTCAGTACTCAGCTGTCATATTCTGCTGTCCCCGCCACCGCAAGTGGTTAGAAATAGCGCGCCAATGCGTAGTTGTCCTTGCTTTGCCGCCAGAGGGCGTGCTTGCGATTTGTTTTGACTTCCGTACTATTGACTAAACCCGACATGTACACCTTGACCAACTTATCTGTGAAACGGACGTTTTTGGAACTTACATTTTGAAAGGGACATAAGATCGGTTTTTGTTTATATTTTTGGTTAAATGGTGACGAACAGCGCCACTCATAATTCAAAGTTAAGTTGGTCGATCTGTATTTGCTTCATCATAGTCGGTAAACTATTCGATATATCTTATACCCGTGACAGACAGACATTAAGGAGTTCAGTGACCATCAGTGGTCTTCTTCATCAGTTCCACTTCACCAAATGATACTTTCTGAGTGCAAATGATGCATTGTTGATGAAAATACCAAAATCGCTATATGTTTGCCTATAATATTGTATACAACCTGGAAAGTTTACCCTTTCAAACAAAAGAAGAATTTTCCAAATCGGTCCAGGCGTCTTTGAGTAATCTTCACGTACGTACTCAAAGACGCCTGGACCGATTTGGAAAATTCTTGTCTACATACATAAAAAAAAATAAAAAAATATTCCGGTTTCGGTTAATAACTTTGTTTATTTGTGGTCCCAAAATTCTACTCAAAAATAATTATTGTATCTATAGGTAGAATCCGGGACCGCAGTCTCAGTCCCGAAAGCCAGACCCATTTTTACACCCTATTTATAAAATCTATTTAATGAAATGAGAATTTTTTATATTATAGGAAGGAAGTAACGAGCTAGAAACCCGGCAAATATCGGTAGAGAGTAGGTTTAATTCTATAATTAAACCTACTCACTCCGCGACATTTTCCGCGCTAGTTTAAGATGTAACAATAATTATGTCAGTTAATTTACCTACATAAAAGTGGAACAAATTATCACTTCTCCAAATGAATCAGAAAAAATAAAGCGTTTTTCAAAGCACTACTCTGAGAAATCAGAATCAGAAAGGCTTCCCACCTTAAATTTTCCGGTATGTGGTCACCAATGCATACATTTTCGGCCACATCGTTCAGCAACGTGCTCCGTCTATGCCTCCATTTCTTCGGGCAATGTAATATGAACTGTCTTATTATTGCACTGAACGTGAAAGATTTGTTGAACGGATCCAATACCGCTCTTAATTAGAGATGAGGAGTATCTCAAAAATTCGAGGCTTTTTGTCAGTTTAAATTTTGTATTTTTTGTTACTATTTCGAAAACACTTGTTTGCAAGAGTAAATCGAGACGTCAAGTCTTAGTGTACCCCAAGGCGGTTTTCTAGGTCCATTTTTATTTATATAAGTTAAAGCTCCATATTCAAACATATTTATAGTCAGTAAACTTTGTTGTTAGTTGTAGTAACAGGAATAATTAAGATTTGTTTTTAGAATTCATGTTGCCAGTTGTGCCATGAATACGAGGTTTTAAAACATACGATTTTCAATAAAGCCTAGAAAAAAAACACAATCATGATTGTAATCAATTTTTTTTTTTTATATCTTACAGGTTGATGTTACGAGTAGTAATTTATATATGTATATTGACTTAGAAATAACCTGGGACACGTGTGAATACATGGCGAAATGAAAGTTTGACATATCTGAAATGGTTCTTTATATTTATTTTATTAAACTTATTTATTAGTTTTTAGATTCACTGTATGTCTTAATCTTAGGAATGGAATACACGTTGTCAATGACCTTCTGGAATGCAGGGTACTTCTTCTCGAGATCAGGAATATCCAGAAGCCTTTTCATGTAGTCGAATGAACCAGCTAAGACGAAATCTCCCCATGTCAACTGTAAACAGAATTAATGTTGTAAGTAAATTAATAATATGAATATTGAGGATCTTCTTCCACTTCTTGTCGCCGACAAAGCAAGCTCAAAAATTAGAAATTTCTTGAGCGTCGTCGATGGCAACGCAGAGGTTACTGCTGGCTGCGTGTTTTGGGCACAGAGAGCAGGATAGATAGTAGGATAGTAAAGACTATATTATAATAAAAACAATTTACTGATCTCCCTCTATCTGCCTCTTTAGGCATGCTTCTCAGCTCCATACACACTGTTCCGAAGAGATATCCCTCAGTATGTGAGATATGAGTAACATCTTCCTCTGAGGTTCAGAGACGCTTCAGGGACTTCCAAGCTGGCCACGGATGGTAAGACACTAAGGAGAGATGCTCGCTTGGTGGTGGATAGTGAGAGGGGAATATTGATGGTCAATTCTCTTTATTTTATGTATTTCGACGCTAAATCGAAATGTAGCAAGTTTAGCAAACCACATTTTTCGTTCGTAACCCAAGGTCGCCCACTACTGATTCTGGCATAATTATTTTGTTGTATTGTTACAATAAGGCAGGAAGATTTGTTATAGTACCTTTCCAAGGGCGAGGTGGCCGTTGTTCTTATTGATGATAGAACTTAGTCTGTCCAGGTCACCGGGAAACACGTTTTTGACAGCTTCTGCATGTAGAGTTTCCTTTCTTGCCGCATCAGGCTCACGCTGTATCTGAGAAGCCTCTGTGTAATTATGCAAAGTATTTGTATAATGCAAACGAGTAAGATAAAATATGTAAATGTCAGTTTTGAGTACATGTACGTTTCGGGGTTACATTAATTCTTATTTAGGTATGCAGAAGTTAAGGCCGGCTTCAGAATTATTATTGGAGTGTTATCAGCACATGCCAAATCCTACTTTGCCAAAGTTTGACAAGTTTTCTTTCAGGCTAAAAGTCAGACAAAAAAAAACAAAAATAAGACAAACTTAGAGCCAACATTTCGAAGACATGTGACATCTACCAACCCGCACTAGGCCTGCATGTTGGATTTATACCGAATGAGAGCCTAAGTACGTCAAAGGGGGGTCCATCTATCCTATCCTATCCTAGAGTAAGACAAATACTCAAATTCGCACACACGCGCTATGATTGTGCGTGTTAACATATTCCTTCTACCAGCGGCTTAGCCCGCGTGAATGTCAAAAATTATCCTAAGGAAACATATTCCCGGGATAAAAAGTATCTTATCTGCGTGCTATTCCAGACTATAAACTATCTCTGTGCTAATTTCATCCATATCCCGCCAGTAGTTTTTGCGTAAAAGAGTAACAAACATACAAACACACTTAAACACTCACAAACTTTAGCCTTTATAATATTAGTGGGATTATAGTAGGATAGTACGATAAACCCGATTATTTTATAGCATGCACAACCTGAATCAGTGTTTCTAAAAATAATCGTTTCAAAGTGGGAAGGTACTTACTCAAACGGAGGTCGACGAGTAAGTCGACGTTCTGGTCAATCTCAAGGGCATCCTCAAGAGTGTCTCCGACGAGCCCGTACTTGCGGCCGAGGTACCGGGCGATGGCAGAACTCTGGGCGTACTGCTTGCCGTCGATCTCTAAGATTGGCAACTGTCCGAAGACGGTCTCTGAAAGGTAACATGTATAAATATTTTAACTCGTGGTATATAGTAGCTGCCACCTAAGAATTAGTATCTTTATAATATTTTGTCATATATCCACTCAAGTGTGGCGCCAGAAAGCGCGCGAAACCCAATCCTGGTGAAACCCGACACGGGCAGTTTCGCGCGCTGTCACGCGCGCCACTTATTCTAATGTACACTGTAAATTTTAATCAAAATCCATTTAGTAGTTTTTGCATGAAATAGTAACAAACATCCGTCCACACATCCAGCTTCATCATTTTTGTTGACTCGAGCTAATTCGGTTATGGGCTGGAATAAGTAATTCAAATTTTCGCGAACGACCTTAGGTTTTTCTCATGATTTAAATCTCTCAGGTCTTTGTACTTTCTGAATGAGACACTACGGAGACTGATTTTATACACAGTTAACTTGCCGGACAATATAAATACATATCATAAAGAAAATTATTTTGCACCTAGACCTGTCCTGGGCCTGGTAGTATCAAAAACTTTATTATAAGAGTACTTACTTGGCTTGAATTCCGGCCATTGTTCTTTAGTAAAGCGGCGATCTTCAAACTCCTGGCCACCATACGCCAACAGCAGACGGCATTGCTCGCCCAGAGCCTTTGAATCGAAGTAGTAGAACACAACTTTCGACATTATTCTAGATAAGATAGATACCAATAAGATAAATATTTCGAATTTTAGTAGTCAATTTGTATATAACTAAAATCAGGCAGGGCTGTGAACCCTAAAATAGGCCTACCCCTGTATCTTGAGACTCGACATTTTTGTATCTACTTACAGTATTTTACACAGTGGGAAATAAATGTTTCCTAATAACATTCTAAGGGAATACTTTAATGGTGCGTACAGCTAAGGAGTGGCATTTCCTGCCGAAGTCTGTGTTTCCTGATAGCTACAACCTATGAGTCTTTAAGTCGAGTTGAAGTGAGAGTGAAGAGTTGAGGGAATAGGATACTACAAGGCAAGTGAGCTTCACGGTCGTCTACATCATCGCTTACCATCAATTAAGATAGTGGTCAAGCGCGAGCATACCGGTACAAATAAAAGCGGAAAGCGACGCAGTAGAAGACCCAGGGAAAGTTGCGAGTTAAACTAGACTGCTTCATGAGAAATTGGGCCACAACAGCAAACAGCCGAGGCTAATGACTGAACGTAAGCCTTTGAGCAAAGGCTTACCTTCAGTCAGCAGTGGGATAGTATCATCAGACAATTGGGATACAATTTTTTTATATTTGTCATTTAAATATTTAATTTATAAAAAATACATATTTATTTCCCCTCAGTCTTGTAGATTTGTGTTATAACAAATCGAGAAGAAAACATATTTTAATACTTACGATTTGTTTGAAGGGCTTCAAGAGGAGTAACCTAGTCTAGAGAAGTGTATGATCACGCAAATACTGAAGAGTTGCCGGTTGCCAGCATGTAGAAATACTGTAAAACAAGCCACGTATCGATAAGAAAACCAGTAAAGATAATTTTGATAGCGTTTTTTCATGTCATCTTTAGTTTGTAACCCACACAGGGTGTATCTTCAGCGTGTGTATGTGTGTTTGTATTGAAACTGGATAAGCGCCGTCTGGTGACGGTAAGAAGAAACCTGTTTTTTGCATACATTTTGACATAAGAGATCGTTTACGTTATCACGAGTAGGTACGCTAAAAAACTCGGCATAAGCACACAGAAGTAATTTAGAACATTTGGCTTGTCATCGTGCAACGGCCTTGTATTGGTTAATCAACACGCCTCACCTAACGTTGAACGACATTGCACAATATTATGTAACATTATCTCCTTCTTTGCAAGCCTATATATAAGTAAATGCACATAACAAATATTATTTAAGTTGAGATAGCCAATAGATGGCTAGGCGCAGCGCGTGGCGTTTTTCAAGTCATCAGAAGTGCAGATTTTTTGGCCTTTTGGACACTCCCAATAGATGTGGCATTGCTCGAACGGGAGCAACGTGTTCTACTGGGTGGGGTTTATAATCAAACATTTAGGTAACTAGTTTGTGTTTGCAGCAGCCAGCATGAGACCGCAGTCGTAGTTATTTTTGTTACAATAACCCGTACGTTGACGTCGTGTCGTGGTGCTTGGAACATGCCAATGATTCTACTTTGCCGCAATATACCTAGGGTAAGGGGCCAGACTAAGACTAATATAACCCACAGTGCAGTTTTTGGCTAGCTGGTGATCCCACGAACCCGATCACACGGTAGAAGCTTGCCTATAATTGGCTGGTTGGAGAGAACACTGACGGAGAACAGAGCTCCAACCTCTTTCTTGCTTTTATTGGCTGGCTTGAGTGGAGATGCGCAAAAATATAACGTGCTCCGAGGAAGGAAGTGTTCCAGTAAGGGATGACAAAGACATGACCCTCTGCCAGTCTATTGGGATTGTTGCGATAGCCGTGGAATACCCCTCCACTCCTCAAGAACCTCAGGATATGTTGCCCCCTTGGCGCTACGTCACTTAAGTGCTAGCAACACTCGTTTTTTTTATTATTGATAGGCTTGCGTTTGACCACTATCTCACCTGATGGTAAGCGATGATGTGGTCGACCATGAAGCACGCTTGCCTAAAAGAAACCTATTCACTCCTGACTTAAAGAATCCCAGGTTGTAGCTATCAGGAAATACAGACTCCGGCAGGGAATTCCACTCCTTTGCCGTATGCATAATAAAAGAATTCCCAAAACGTTTGGTGCGTATGGGTGGGATGTCCACCATGTACCGATGACGCAACGTCTCGTAGTCAACGTCTTGTAGTCCGATGATGTAACGGGCTAGGAGGAATTAGTTCATGCAATTCCAACGCACACTCCCCGAAATGTAACCGATAAAAAACCGACAGACTGGCAACTCGGCGCCGGTGTTCGAGGTTTTGGAGCCTAGATTTGACCAATACATCATTGTCGATGAGCCTCTTAGCCCGTCTTTCGATCGAATCAAATGCATCCAGCTGGTACTTGGCAGATCCAGAGATGAGAGCAGTATTCCATGCATGATCGAACTTGCGCTTGATATAAGTTGAGCAGCTGTTCTGGCGTGAAGTGCCATCTCACCTTCGCGAGGATCCCCAATTTTTGGCAGCCAGCTGAGTTTTTGCCTCAATGAATGGACCAAAATTGAGCGTCGATGTCAACGTGATGCCAAGAATCTCAAGATGGTCAGTTATCGGCACGGTCACATCCCTGAAAGAAAGAGCCGGGTGGAATTGGCTCCTTTTAGCGGAAAAAAGACACGCCTGGGTCTTAGCAGCATTGAACCTGACCAGATTGGCATCGCGACATTCGGAGACTGCCTCCAAGGACAGATTTAAGCGCCCAACCATGGCTTCCCGGAGAGACCGGATCCGAGGTCCAGTAGCGCGCGCGTCGGACAGTGTTGTAACAGTGCTGTCGTCTGCATACCCAAAGGCGCCGGGTTTTAGCAGATCATTTATGTGCAGCAAGAACAACGTTGCTAAGAGTACCGACCCCTGAGGGACCCCGGCATTAATATCCAGTAGTTCAGACGAGCGGCCATCAATTACCATTCGAATGGACCGGCCCCTCAGGAAGTCTGCAATCCAATTGCACAGACCACTGGGCAAACCGAATGAAGGAAGCTTACCAATAAGGCTTCATGCCAGACCCTGTCAAAAGCCTTCGAGATGTCGAGGGAGACGGCAAGCGCTTACCCGTGTCTCTCTATGGCCTCACTCCAGATGTGAATGGCATACGCTAGAAGATCCCCAGTTGAACGATGGATTTGCTATTGCGCCCCATTGCTATTTCGTAACCGTGTAGGGGGCAACAGTGATCAGGCAGAGACCAAGATTTCTCCCATACTTTAAGTCAATCAGTCCACTAAACCACCCAAACACACTGGCAAAAATGTTTAGCAATAGTCCTGCACCAACCGGGGATTGTCCTTGAATTCACAATCGTAATTCATACAGGGATAATCGTCGCTTGGTGTCACATTTCCTTTAAACATGTCTGACAATGCCTCTTCGAGTTGGCTTCGATAAATGATAAATCATCTAAGATTGTGTTGTGTTGTTGTTGTTGATGCAAGGAGAAAGGGGAGGAATTTGCCCAGCAGAGGGGCACAATATAGGCTACCAAAAAGCTTTAGCTTTAAAATCTTTAGCTTTTTTTTAACTTATAACCCAAAGGGTTTAGGTAATTTAGAATCTTCCAGAGGGAACTTACGGTCTGTTCTGGGCCTTGGTTCTACAGAAGTAGGTAACGAAATCACTCAAACACAAAAATGGTCGCACCTACAAATGAAATGACCTAGTAAAGCAATCAAAAACAAAACAATTCACGTAATGATAAGATTTTACTGATAATGTAGTTTACTGATGATACTTAACTGATAAAATAGTTATCTATCTATTTTTGAGTACGTGAGGTGTATTAAAAACAAGTCATCATGATTAACTTACTGCAACTAAACCGAGGGGGATAGGGGCAAAGATAGAGAAACACATGGCATGCAATACTCGAATGATAAATTTCAGAGAAATAAAGATAAATAATGGTTTAGCAGCCACGGTAGATAATTTACTTGCTGATGTCAAGTGCAACGTCGAAGATCGCTCACATTTATCCCTTGCTTTATTTAGATTATCATTTAAGCATCCTCCAATATTTAAGCCGTTAGATGACTTTATAGTCATTCATACACAAGCGAATAAGAAATCGACATGGATGTCCTCCGCGCATGTGTAGGAGGACGGTTCTGTCAGACTCTTATTCAGACTAGGTTTTCGCCAGAAAACCAACCCAATGTTCCCTCGCACACTTGCGTCGAGGGCTGCGGGTGCATTTGTGACTTCCACTGCAAGTTATTAAGCCTATATCAACCTTATCTTTTTAAGTACTTAAACAGTAAATAAATACCTAAGTCACACCATGACTGACAAATAAATTATTATTCCTATATAATACATATACACGGCAGAAGTGAGTGGAAACATCGGAAGGGGCGCGCAATAGAATGACATCCTTGGTGGTACTCATAACCTGTGAAGCTAAAGGATCGTAGAAGGTGGCGTTCTGTAGTTTTTGCCTACCCTCAAGGGAAAAGGGCGTAAGTTTATGTACGAGTATATATTATACATCACTAAAGCTATTTGCCGTTTGTGTAGACCTAATACAAAGGGCATACGACGATTCGTTAAATTGATACATAATTAAACTTATATACAAATAAATAACATTTATGAGTTTGTTTGTGATATCCAAATATTAGGTTTTTAGTAAATGTATATTATTATGGAAGTAGGTATGTAAGGTACATAACAAAAAAAACTTGGTGCAGACCGGATGCTCTCAGTCAACTTGGAAGTACCTATATAGAGTTATTAATACTTTTTTAACATAATGTATTTTATTTTAACTAAACCTGCTAAAACTGCTATTTGAACAGCTCTATATATTTCACACGGAAATAAAAAAAAAACAATAAAGTACTTAGTTCTGAATTCAAATTATTATACACGATAAATCTAATAATTGATGGGCTTGGATTGCCGAGGGACATTAAGAAAATAGTTGTACTGTACACATATTATGGCATTGTCAATTGTTTGCCCCATCAAAACAGTGATGATGGCCAAGGGCGGATCCAGGATTATTTTCTGGGAGGGGCACAAGGGGCGGACGGTCAAAAAAATCATAAATAACTGCCAGAAATAAAATTGAAGTATCATACTTTATGTTTATTTCTACAAGCTCAAGTATGTATGGGAAGATTTATGAAAGACAAGAGTTTCACTCATGGTCTTTTTGTTCATCATCATCATCATCATCATATCAGCCGAAAGACTTCCACTGCTGGACATAGGCCTTCCCCAAGCGTTGCCACATTGATCAGTCCCGCATCCAGCGGATCCCCGTAACCTTCACCATGTCATTGGTCCATCTGGTGGGAGGCCTTCCAACGCAAAATCTTCCAGTTCTCGGTTTCCAATCCAAAACTTTTCTGCTCCATCGGCCATCTGTTCTGCGAGCAATGTGCCCTGCCCACTGCCACTTCAGTTTGGCAAATCTTCGGGCTATGTCGGTAAACGTGGTTCTCTTGCGGATCTCTACATTTCTGATTCAATCACGCAAGGACACTCCGAGACTGGCCCTCTCCATTGGCCTTTGGGTGGCTATAAGGTTTCTGATGAGGCCCATTGTGAGCGACCACGTCTCAGAGCCATAGGTTCCTCTTGAGAAACTGTGGTAAGTTGGACGAGAGGATACCGCGCAGCTGCCCGAATGCTGCCCAACCGAGTAGGATTCGACGGTTGACCTCTTTCTCGAAGTTGGACCTGCCTAGCTGGACCATTTGTCCCTGGTAGACATGGTCGTCCACGGCTTCGGCTGTGGAGCCGCCGACCTTGATAGGAATGGGTGCGACACGACATGGGCGTTCAACATCACCTTGGTGTGTCCATGTTCATTTTTTGAGCCATTCTTTCAGCTTCCAAAATGCTACTGAGGTCATCGAGCGTTGTACTGGGGTCCTCCATGGTCTCCATGACAGCTTTATCATCGTTGAACCGAAGGTGAGTGATGTGCTCGCCGTTGAGGTTGATGCCTAAACCTTCTCCAGTCCAGAACCTTGAAGACATCCTCCAGTGCAGCATTAATAGTTTCTTTCTGTTATTTTTTTGTTTTCTCTGATAATTTGATTTGCCCCTTAGTATGTACTATGATGGAATCTCCACAGAGGTCAAGTACTTGGGAGTGATCCTTGATTTCAAATTGCTCAGGAACAAGCATCTTGACTACAAACTCAACAAATGCACGATCGCACTCTTCCAGTGTAAAAAAATGTTAAGTGAAAAACATGGGGGCTCTCTCCAAAGATTACTCTGTGGCTATACACAGCGGTGATTAGGCCAATGTTGGCATATGTCGCTCTGGTTTGGTGGACGAGGACAGAACTCTCGACCACCATCACCCGACTCCAACGGTTCCAGCTACAGGCCTGTTCAGTTATCATGCATGAGAACCACCCCAACAGCAGCATTGGAGATAGCCCTACAAATAACTCCCCTGGATCTGTACATACAGCAAGAGGCGACGCTAGCTGCCATCAGGCTAATGCATCTAGGCATATGGGGCAAAAACCTTACCAGTCCACACGCTAAAATCCTGGACCGGGCGATTGAGTATCAATCTCTCATCGCTGGTCCGTATGACAGAAAACAAAAAAACCTATGTTCAACAAAAACTATAACATTCAAACAATAGAGGAAGAAAGGGATCAGTCAGGAACCAATGAAGTACGAATCTAAACAGATGGTTCGAAAACAAATAACGGTTCAGGTGCTGGCGTAAACTCCCTTGACCTCAACATTAATTTTCACATACCACTAGGAACACAGTTCGATATTTCAATGTGAATGTGTTGCTTTAACACAAGCCGCAAAAACCGTAATGCGTATAGAAATCCAGAACTTCGGTATCAGATTACTATCTGACGGTCTAGCTGTGCTCAAAGCTTTAGAAAACAAACTAACTAACAACAAACTTATCTTTGAGTGCCACCTTGCCCTGGAGAGTATATCGAAATCCAATCGAATCACCCCCCAATGGATCAGGGGGCATAGTGGATCCCTAGGCAATGATGCCGCAGATAAACTTGCGAGAAGGGGCTCCGGGATGTTAGTGCTAGGCCCGTACCCACTTATCCCCTTGCCTTGTTCGCAATTTCGGACGTGGATTCGTCGAAGATCAACAGAACTACACAATAACAGATGGTCACGGGCAACAGACAGTCAAAAATGGCTTTGCCAAACATACACCCGCATCTTACTAAAAAACTCATCAGCCTGAGTAGAAATAACCTCAAAATAATTATAGGGACAATAACGGGCCACACCCTTCTTAACAAACATTTATTCAACATAGGCGCTACGGACAGCCCACCAGGGGCTGTTTTAACGCCGAAGAATCAGCCGCCCACGTTAACCTGGATTGCAAGGCCGTGGCATCTCAACGCGAAGAAATCCTTGGAACTGTGAGGTCGCTCCGTGAAGCCTGTGAAGTTTCCAGGAAGCTTCTGTGCTTATGGACGGAGCTAGGCTGGCTATGTTAGCCAGTGCCCCACGCACAACGGACCGAATGGGAGTCTAAGTGCGGAAAAGGGAGTCACTACTACTACTACTGGAATCTCCACAGTACACAATATACCGTCTGGGGGGCACGGGGGCTCCGCGTGCCCCCCCCCTAAATCCGCCCTTGATGATGGCGTTGCTTTAGATACTCCAAACTTAAATGCTTCAAATCAGGGGGTGACCATAAGTTCTTAGAGTAAGGTTACTGTGAGTGCGTAATGGTGGCTATACACCATCCTTCCTATCGTCCAATCGGCTTGACGCTGCAGGCTTGATCCAATATGCAATTCGTCTTTATACGCCACACACGATCAGTTTAAATTGTCCAATCGGCAGCGACATTCAGTTGAAGCCATGGCGTCACCCGTGACAGGCGACGATGTTTTAGCCGTTTTGGTTATTTTACTCGTGAAAATGAAACAAAAAAAAGAATAGATCGAACAGAGTGGTGCAAACAGTGGTTAATGAAAAGAAAACAGTTTACTCAAACAAATTTATTAAAAGAATTGAAGATTACACAAAAGATTATTGTAATTATTTACGAATGAATGAAGAAACTTACTGGAAACTTCTAACGTTAGTTACTTCTCTAATTGAGAAGCAAGACACTGTTATAAGAAACGCTATCTCGTCTATCACCGATTAAAATCTTAACCTGACTGAACTGACGATCGCCGACCGCCATTCACGGTCCAATCGGCATGATCCAATCAGTGGCGGTATCTTCATATAAGCCCAAAAGTCTTCATATATGCCTTACTAAAATGCTCGATAGAGAATCAATATCAAACCTGAACTATTTAAAAGTTCGCGCGCTTAATACTTATCAAAATAACACAAAGTCATAACATAACATCAAAGTAACCTATGCCACACTACAACACATAGCGATTGTTCGCGCCCGCCCAGAGTTTCGCATTTGCAGTTGCAGCTTCTACATATAGCTATCTCGCTTACACGCAGCGGCTTTTGCCGGGCTTTCAAATACTATCTCTGTCACTTTCGCACTTATAGCGATGTGCCGTATAACGAGTTAGATCCTTTTGCGTCTACAAATCGATCAGCATGGAAGATTTTAAGCCGTGCATGCGTATGAAGATGCACACGTATGCGTGACCTTGTCACCTTGCCAACTCTGCAGTGTTGCCGTTTTAGCGACGTTGTGAGATCTTGGAGATTTTTAACAAGTTTTCTTTAAGATTTAGCAACAATAAAAACTAGCGACTTTTGAAAATAACGAAATTAAATATTCAAGCAATATCTTAAAAATAAAAAATTTGCGACATCTAGCTAGATTTTTCATATACCTGGCGACTTTTTTTGCCAAATGACAACACTGCAACGACCCGAGTGTAACTCACTTCAGTTCATATCTCTTAGTAGTCTGTGCTTCAGTTTCATTTGCTTGAATGGGAAAAGTTTTGTTGTTAAAGTTTTTTGTGTGTTTTGTTAGATTTTCTCAGTGATACAATTGTTTTGGTGACTTACCTACAACAACGGAGGTAATTGTACCTTGTGAGGATTTAAAATGCGTTCAAGTTTTGATTGGCGAAGATAAGGTAAAATCTTTAAACTTTGCTCAGAAAAAACAGTTAATTTCTTCATTAAAACCGACGCCTAATCTGTGTATTTCTCAGACTAGTAAATCGCATAAACGAAAATTTTATAGATCAGTGTATAAAACTAGTTGGATTGTTGGCTGTTCGCACACTAATAAGTTGTATTGCTGGTGCTACATATTTTTTTCGAATGAAGATTCCGTTTGGAATACATCTGGTTATAATGATTTAAATAACATATCTGACACCATTAAAAGGCACGCAAATTCCCATAAACACCTGTGTGCAATGGTTTCTTTCGGTAATTTTGGTAAACAACGAATTGAGACATCTATATCACGCCAGTTATCTGAGGAAATTTCAAAATATAACACGCGCGTTGATAACAACCGTAGTGATATGTTTATTATATTCAATCTAGCACTAGCATGCCTTCAAGGAGCTTTGGTTACCTCATTCACCGCAAGACAAGCAAGAGTGAAATTGAAGAAAGAAGAGGAAAGAAGAAGATGGATGAATTAACTTTTAATTTATTGTACCTAACCAGTAGTTTATGAGAAAATTGCGATGATACATACGTAGGTACCTACATACTCAGTCGAAAACTGAACTTTCTTTTTTTGAAATCGGTTAAAATTTTATTGGGCTTGCCCTATTTTGAAACCCTATGCACGCCACTGGATCCAATCGATCATCAAGCCAAAATAATCGAAATTCGATTGTAAGTATAACTGTCATGCCAATTTTTCCCACACACGGTCAGTTCGAACTGATCCAATCGGTAGCGTCATGCCGATTGAACGATAGGAAGGATGTTGTATGGCCACCATAAGGGACAGATGCATACGACTTGTATACATCTGTCCCTTACGCACACTCAAAATAACCTTATTCTAAGAGCTTGTGGTCACCTCCCAGATTATTGAAACTCATGTTCGATTACTTAGAATCAGCCCAACTCCTATCCTACTACTGACACTAGTGAATCTTCAAATGTTCGTGGTAAGGCACATTTTACATGATCATAAATCCAAAACCATACTTCATAGAGGAGCCAGAGGGGCTTGGCCATTGACAATATCTGTTGTATTGACCAATTGTTGACCATACTGTATAAGGGCGGATTTAGGGGGGGGCACGGGGGCACGTGTCCCCCCCCCCCCAGACGGTATTTTGTGTACTGTGGAGATTCCATCACAGTACACACTTAGAAGCAAATCATATTATCAGAGTTGTTTAAATATATGAATATAATAACAGAAATAAACCGCTGCACTGGAGGATGTCTTCAAGGTTCTGGACTGGAGATGGCTAGGCCTCAACTTCAACGGCGAGCACATCACTCACCTTCGGTTAGCCGATGATAAAGCTGGAGCATGGAGGACCCCAGTACAACGCTCGATGACCTTAATAGAGCTTCCGAAAGAATGTGTCCAAAAATTAACATGGACAAACCAAGGTGATGTTGAACGCCCATGTCGCACCCACACCTATCAAGGTCGGTGGCTCCACAGCCGAAGCTGTGGACAACCATGTCTACCTGGGACAAACGGTCCAGCTAGGTAGGTCAGAAAGAGGTCTACCGTCGAATCCTACTCGGCCGGGCAGCATTCGAGAAGCTGCGCGGTATCTTCTCGTCCAATTTACCACAGTGTCTCAAGTCGAACCTATGGCTCTGAGACACCACGTCTCAGAGCCATAGGTTCGACTCACAATGGGCCTCATTTGAAAGCTTACAGTCACCCGAAGGGCAATGGAGAGGGCCAGGCTCGGAGTGTCCATGCTTGATTGAATCAGAAATGTAGAGATCCGCAGGGTAACCGACATAGCCCGAAGAATTGTCAAACTTAAGTGGCAGTGGGCAGGGCACATTGCTCAAAGAACACATGGCCGATGGGGCAGAAAAGTTTTGGAGTGGCGACCGCGAACCGGAAGACGTTGCGTTGGAAGGCTTCCCACCAGATGGACCAATGGCCTGGTAAAGGTTGCGGAGATCCGCTGGATGCGGGATGCACGGGACCGATCAATGTGGCGACGCTTGGGGGAGGCCTATGTCCAGCAGTGGACGACTTTCGGCTGATATGATGATGAAACTCTTGTCTTTCATAAACCCTCCTAAACATACTTGAACTTGTAGAATTTCAATATTAAACTCTGGCATACCTAGAAGCAAACGATATCCTTAGTGACCGCCAATACGGCTTGCGCCGAAATCGGTCTACTGGGGATCTTCTAGCGTATGTCATTCACATCTGGAGCGAGGCCATCGAGAGGCACGGAGAAGCACTTGCCATCTCCCTCGACATCTCGAAGGCTTTTGATAGAATCTGGCACGAAAGCCTTATTGGTAAGCTTCCTTCATTCGGTCTGCCCGGTGGCCTGTGTGATGGGATTGCAGACTTCTTGAGAGATCGGTCCATTCGAGTGGTTATCGAAAGTTGCTCGTCGGAACAAATATTAATGCTGGGGTCCCTCAGGGGTCGGTACTCTGCAACTTTATTCTTGCTTCACATTAACGATCTGCTAAAACCTACTACTTTGCTGAGAGATATACTTGTCAAATGCTCGTCCTACCGGGCTTCCGATCCAGGAGGCCATGGTGGCGCGCTTGAACCTGTCCTTGCAGGCAGTCTCCGATTGGAGCGATGCCAATCTAGTCAGGTTTAATGTTGCTTAAACCCAGGCGTGTCTTTTTTCCTCTAAAAAGAGGCAATTTCACCCGGCTCCAACTTTCCTAGATGTGACTGTGCCAATAACTGACCATCTTGAACTTCTTGTAGTTACGTTGACATCGACTCTCAATTTTGGCCGATACATTGAGGCAAAGGCTTAGCTGGCTGCCAAAAAGCTTGGGATCCTTGCAAAGGTGAGAAGGTACTTTACGCCAGAACAGCTGCTCAGCTTGCATCAAGCGCAAGATCGATCATGCATGGAGTACTTTTCTCATCACTGGGACGGATCTGTCAAGTACCAGCTTGATGCACTAGAGTCGATCGAAAAGCGTGCCCAGAGGCTCATCGCCGATGAGGCACTGGCTAAGTCAAAGCTCCAGAGCCTAGAACATCGTCGCCAGTTACATTTCGGGGAGGGTGTGATTGAAATTGCATGATCTAATTACGCCCAGCTCGTTTCATCATCGGACTACCAGACGTACGGCGATGCTCCATCGGTACATGGTGGACATCCCACCCATACGGACTAATTGTTTTGAGAATACTTTTTATTATGCGTATAGCTAAGGAGTGGAATTTCCTGTCGGAATCTTTTTCCCGATAGCTACAATCTAGGGGTCTTTAAGTCAAAGTGAATTTGAAGTTGACTTCTAGGCAAGCGTGCTTCACCGTCGACCACATCATCGCTTACCAACAGGTGAGATAGTGGTCAAGCGCGAGCCTATTATTAATAAAAAAAAGAAAATAAACATGAAGTATGGTACTTCAAGTTTATTTCTGACAGTTATTGTTGATTTTTTTGCCAATCCACCCCTTGTGCCCCTCCCAGAAAAAAATCCTGGCGCGTCCCTTAAAATGTTGCATGTTGTTAAGAAAATGAGAATAAAGAACATTTTGATCAATCAAAATAAGTACTCGAAACCAAGACAAACGGTTTCCCTAGTTCTACTATAAATAAGATACCAATGTAGACATCTATACTCCAAGACTCAGAACTATCACTACCAAAAAATTAAAAAGAAACAATTGTTTGAAAAATTAAATACTTTTTTTCATCAAAAAATTCTTAATCTTATCTTACAAAACCACACATGCTATATTCTGTAGAGCTCTTTAGAACATTTATATAAGAATAGTAGGTACAGAATAGTATTTTTTTAACCTAAGAACATATTTGTAACATAATCAGACTTGGAATTCCCTTTCCGGGGCAGCATCATTGTAGGCCTTGACCGCAGGAATAGAGTTAACAGTATCGACGACTTTCTGGAAGGCAGGGTATTTCTTCTCGAGCTCAGGTAGGCGCAGTAAGCTCTTCAAATAGTCGAACACACCCGCTAAGACGAAGTCTCCCCATGTCAACTGTCAAGAGAATAGCAAGTGTTATATAAATCTACCTAGCCTGTTCTCAACAACACAGGCCTTCAAAACTTAGTACCACACTTTTGAAATTGCAATTTCTACTAAACTAAAAAAGTCTGAGTTTTGAAATAAAAATATTTTATAGAAAATGTCATCAACTTCCTTTGAAATTAACTTTTTATTTGGCTAAAACTCAAACATCATTTATACGTAAATTTTGCCTCCTCGAACTCTGTTGAAAAACTTTTTAAAACAACTTTTTTGTTTTTCGTATTTCTTTCAGTAAACTCTATCATTTGTTACTTATATATAGTTATTGTTTTCTATCTTATCTTTAAATAAATTAAATACTATTGTACCTATAGTAAACTATAATTTTAAAGGAAGTTGATGACATTTTCTATAAAACGTTTTTTATTTCAAAACTCTGACTTCTATAGTTTAGGAGAAATTGCAATTTCAAAAGTATGATAATAAGTTTTGAAGGCCAGTGTAAGTTGTGTTCGGCTTCCAGTGTAACCGGATTTAAGTGAGTACTAATATATAGAGCAATCTATCTAACCTCCACAACCCATTAACTGGGCAACAGTGTCCTGTAACGTCTTGGCCAGACTGATGTCAGATTTCAGGCTTCTGACTTCCCGTAACACTAACAACGTCAACGCTCTTCAAATGACAGCCGGGACCAACGGCTTAACGTGCTTTCCGAGGTAAGGAGGAAACTCCCTTAGTAAAGAAGATCACCGAAAAAGTAGTAGTGTTTTCGTATAATTAAATTATAGCCGTATGATAAAATTAGCCCCTGATGACATTGCACGTAAAACGGATGGCAGATGTGTAATAATTTGGAGTGGCAACCGCCTAACGAAAGGCGGAAAAGATGGACAGACAGCCACGGTAAGCCGCTGGATGCGGAAAACACAACTCCGATTGATTTGGCAATACTTGGGGTAGCCCTTTATACAGTAGTGGACGTCTTTTAATTGACTGATGGTGATGATATAATCGATAGCTCATGTTGATATAGTTTTCTTTTATAGTGATTGTCTAGTACCTTTCCAAGAGCGAGGTGACCGTTGTTCTTAACAACAATAGCGTTGAGTCGCTCCAAATAATCTGGGAACTCGTTCTTGCTAAATTCAGCATATTTGGCTTCTTTGACAACCTCATTATCCTCATAGTGCGCTTCCATGCCATCTGTAATAATAAACAAACAGGTTAGCAGTTTCAAAGGGGTTTCAACATTTGACGTGATTGTAACACCCAGAACCCAACCTCACAAAGTGGGACTACTTTCACGCAACAGCAGCAGGGTGTGTCTGTGCGTGTTTGTGTGTGTGTGTGTGCTAGGTCAACAACTTTGCACCAAACATGCTGCCAAAGTGAAACATGGGACCGACGATACAGTGGTAAAGTTTTAGGCCAAATCAATCTGAATTACTAATTACTGCTGTCATACCAGTAGACAAAACTTACTTTCAATCAGGTCTTTGAGCAGGTCGACGTTCTGATCGATCTCCAGGGCATCCTCAAGAGTGTCTCCAACCAGCCCGTACTTGCGGCCGAGGTACCGGGAGATGGCCAGACTCTGTGCGTACCGCTTGCCATCAATCTCGAGCATTGGCAAGTAACCGAACAATGTGTCTGAAAGTTAAATCATCTCACACATTAGCATCTGCCTTATAATTGTATATTTGTCCATCTAAAAAAAGTTGATTAGTGGTGACATCATCATCATTTCAGCCGAAAGACGTCCACTGCCAGACATAGGCCACCCCCAGGCGTTGCCACATTGACCAATCCCTTGCATCTCGCATCCAGCGCATTCCCGCAACCTTAACCAGCATAAGACTATACAAATTTTGAAGGACGATAAATGGACCTCTTGTACCATGTAGGTCAAAAATCTAAGATCTAAAGGAATCGTTAATGTTTACAAGTCTATTGTAGCTCTTGAACTACTTGGACCAGAGAGATGTTTGTATTACGGCAAGGATACTTACTTGGCTTGAAAGCCGGCCAATCTTTAAAAGCTATGCGGCGGTCCTCAAACTCCTGGCCACCATAAGCCAGCAGCGTACGACATGACTCGCCCAGAGCTTTTGAATTGAAGTAGTAGAACACAACTTTCGACATGATTCTGGAAGAGCAATATTGTAAAATATACGCTAATATATGCCAGTTACATAACTGAAATAGATTCATTAGCTATTAATTATACTGTTTGAAATCAAAAACTAATTCATTAAAACATTTTTGTATTGATGATTGGTACTTACGATTTGTTTAGGGTTCCCACAGGATTGTTACCGGCTGTATCACAAAACACTGAAGCAATGCCTGTTGCCGGCAATAGAAATAGATATTGGCTAAATAAACGGAACTACCAAAGTTAGAAATCAACGATAAAATTCGACTTGTCATCACAACCTTTATCATTTATACACGTACACCTGATTATTAAAAATAATGTATGTACGTACATATCGTCTATCTTATTCGTTTAAAATTGATAATGTATATCTCTAATATACTGCTTATGTTTGTATATGTAAGATTTTATGTTTATAAACGTATACATTGCCCCACAATTAGAATAAGAGTTTATTAAAAAAATAAAAAATAATTATAACAGCGAAAGAAACACTGTCTAAAAGGCATTTTTTTAATGAATTTTGGAATAAAGGTAGTTTGGACCTTTGTATTTCGCATGAACATTCAACCCGAGGAAACTTCGGATATGTCTGTATCATTCAATAATCTCTCTTTGTATTGTTGGCCGAAAATCAGCAGTGCATAAACGCAAGTCATGGTGATATCCCCGCGCAAAACAAGCAACTCATCATTTTACAACGGCAATGACAACACCACCACTATTTTGATAACATAAAACAATAAACAACAATTTGATAAACATTTATTATGTAATATATGACGAAAAATAATTTGTAGAATCACTTTTGTACTTTTGTAATCGATGGCAGGGTTTAAGAAATTGTAAAACTACAGTTACGAACACTTTCTAAACATCTAGCGAACAGATGTTTATCAATATTTTTAGATAAGGTTAAGTATTTTTTGTGAAGATAGTAAATAGTTTATGAATGATCATTTGTGTGGAAATTGTAGTCGTAAAATTATCATACTTTGTAAGATATTATTAGTAGTATATATACAGCTGGGCGAGTAAAAGTAAGCTGGGTTGAGGGACGCAGGTAACGATGAGATGTCCCGTTGTACAATGATAAAAGAGCAGTCCAAAACAAGAATTGATGTAAGATATACCTGTGCAGCCTTATTGCGTAATGAATTCGGCAAGACAAAGGGCAAAGTGTATGAAAACTCGACCAATGACATAGACGGCAATCCACATCGCGTCTTTCATCTCGCATTTGATTGGTCGATTTTTGCCCTTTGCCTTGGCGAATTCATTACGCAATAAGGCAGCTGTACATCAATAAAGATCTTATACATTTATATTAATTCCTTGCCCTGTGAACCTGTTAACATCGCGATACTGCTTATATGTGTATATGGTGTACAATAAAAGGTATGCAAGGATAGTAGCAGGTGGCTCAATATCCCTAGTACTATAACAATCTCACGGTGATAACGCAGATGAAGTGAGCTGTCAACAATCCCTAGCATCAATTAGAATGACTGCTTACTTCACCTATGTTTTCAAGGTGAGTTTTGTGTAGAGTGAGCTGTTGTGCTTTTTTGTTAATATCTAACCGTGATGAGTTAAAATAAGTACATAAACTCGAAATGAGCCAATCCCTAGCATTAGTTGAGATGACAGCTCACTTCGAGCACACTTAACATAAGACATCACGGTGAAACCTATGCAGAATTGACCGGCTGTAGTTTCTGCCTACCCCCATGAGAAAAGAGAGTGTTTATGTATATAGTATAGAGTATTCTACTTATCAGTGGGTGTAATCATACTAGCAGTGAACCCGACTTTGAACCCTGCAAACGACTACAAAAGAAAGAAAACAATACATGTAATAGAAAAAGAAAACAAATGAACGAAAATTAAAAATGTTTATTTTAACATATTCTTAAAAACTAAAGTTAAAAATAATATCATAACATGACGATGTAAATATTGAATAAATAAATTCATGCAGTTGAATTGTTATATGTACAAAAAGAAACTTACAAATTAAACAACATTTATATTTACAACATAACATATTAATATTGGGTCACAGGGGCTTTTTCAACATAATCCTTGATTTGAGGGATGGCGTACACATTGTCTATGACCCTCTGGAAAGCAGGATACTTCTTCTCGAGGTCAGGCATCCGCAGTATCATCTTCAGATAAGGGAATGTACCCGTTAGGACGAAATCTGCCCAGGTCAACTGTAAAGAGAATATTTTTATCATGAGCATTGAGAGTGCATTGACATATAAAAAGTAATGAATTTGACGTTGTCTTTTATATAGCAGAATTTTGGGCCGTGAGACCGTTAAGAATTATTAATGAGTAGGAAATCAAGTAAATAATACCCGAGACCAAAAAGTTGTTACGATATGAACCATAGTTCAGAGAAATGAGATATATGTGGGTAGAAAAGTTTTAAGTCTAAATGTGAATTATTTACTATTATAATTGAGGAAAACCAAAGAGATACGATTACGAAAAGACGATAAACCTTGAAGAGGCCTGTTTGTGATGTGTGGCAGAAAACTTGCAGCACTTACCTCAAATATATTTACAGGAATATGAGTTAACGAAATTGAATTATTGTTCAAAGCTAATTTTTGATAGCTCTGAATAGCTAGTGACGAGCTGTCTAAGATAATCCCTGTTACAAATTAAATATACTCTATAAATATATATAATATAGTAGAAACTACGATTAATTTTATCTATAGTACCTTTCCAAGGGCGAGGTGACCGTTGTTCTTGTTGATAATATCACTAAGTTTCTCCAGGTAATCTGGGAACACGTTTTTGAGAGCGTCAGCATATTTCTTTTCCTTCGCAGCCTCATCAGTCTCGTAGAATATATCTGAAGCTTCTGTAAAAATAAATAAAGTTTTATTTAGTAGGGAATTTTAAAACTTGTAAAGTATATGTATTTATAATTTCAGAAAACATATTTGGCCTAATGTTTCTATAGCGTCATGGCATTTATTTTTATGCTATTCTAATCACCAGCAAGAATTATATTATTGTTCATAGGTTTCTCTAATCTAGTCTCATCCAGCATCTATCAGCCACTCAGCAGGTCGTCACTCCATCTAGTCTGACATTTTCCAAACCAACGTATGTGAAAACAGCAAAATTAAGGATGCAAAGCTGTTTCGCAAACTATGTTTCAACTCGTATCTTGCCCTCTGTGCCCCAAAACCTGTGCGCTATGTATGACCAACGAGGCCAAAGAAAAAAAAGGAAATATTGTCTCTAGACGAATAAAGTAAATCTTACTAAGCCTGAATTCGTTGAACAAGTCGATGTTCTGGTCGATCTCCAGGCCTTCCTCGAGGGTGTCTCCAGCCAGGCCCACCCTGCGGGCGAGGTACCGAGAGATGGCCAGGCTCTGTGCATACTGTTTGCCGTCAATCTCGAGCATTGGCATATATCCGAACTTGGTCTCTGAAAGTTACAATTATAAGGAAATAACAGAAAAAATTAGTTGTTTATCCATATTGTTCATATCTGTCATTCAATCAGTGCCTTGAGCATTGTAATCTTCGGTGAAATACTCAATCTGGGTGGGTGGTAATATCTTATCTAACAATAAATATGAAAATACGCAAATGCAGATGTATATCACACAGCCATATTAAGTTAAGAACTAGCTTCTGCCAGCGGCTTTGCCCGCGTGAATGTCGAAAAAAAGTCCAAGAGAACACAACAGAGAGATGCAATAATGTCCTATGTGCTATTCCAGACTATAATCTATCACTGTGCCAAATTTTTTCGAGATTCGGCCAGCCGTTTGAGCGTGAAGAAGTAACAAACACTCACATATTTTCGCCTTTATGATATTAGTGTGATGTGGTATCTAGTGTGATTATCAGCCATTGTTTTTATTTTATTTACTAATTTCTATTATGAAAACGAAAGTTACTCTGTAATATCTATTGAAACAGCTAATTTGAAAATCGAATCGAAAAAAAAGAAGGTTGATGTAATTAGTACCTGCAACTCCAGTTCTTCAATGGCTGCTTCTCATTGATCTCTCAAACACACAACACGTTCGTTCGATTGGATGATAATATTACAAGAATTACTTACTTGACCTGAAATCCGCCCATTCGGTATGGTAATCCACACGGTAGTCTTCAAAGTCGATGCCTCCATACACCATCAGGAGACGAGACTGCTCGCCAAGAGCCTTGGACTTGAAGTAGTAGAACACAGGCTTCGATTTCGACATGATTCTGGAAAATTTAGTCTTTATTTCACAAATAAAGAGGGAAATATATATCACAAATATTCCCCTCTTTAATATAATATATAAATATAATAGGGGAATATTTGTGCCAGTTTTAACATGAAATAGGAAAGAGGCATTATCATTTGCAGGGCAGGTGCAACCTCACCTACCATGCAAAAGCCAGTTATGGTTTTGGAGTTATGCGGAGTAAAGTCCCGTAAACGTCCATTGAAAAGAGAGGATCCTCCGAAAGGGGTTGGGTCTGGTCCGGGCAACTGCCCGACGGTTGTTGTCGGACTATTGTATATGTTCAAATCGCGCCAAAAACTCTGTTTGCGCGATCAGGATTTTGTGTGACGTCAGGATTAACATTAAATTAACAAAAATAATTATAGCGCTTATATAATATACAAAATTGCATAACTTTTTCTCCAATATTGACCGGCTCGAGTTTCTATTATAAGGTCAATTGGTCAACTACATAATAGGTATTTATATACACTCACAACGTAATGTTCCAATTGTATGAGTCAAGATAAAACAGTGCATGCAACGGCATATAATTAGGTATTAAAACACTCGTGTGATACTATTATCTTATATAATCCCACACTCGTGTTTTAATAACCCCTATTATATGACTGTTACATAAACTACTATTATTATACCACTTTAGTGAAACACGAGAATGAAATTGTAAATGCAAGTAATGAAAAACATGGTGGTAGAGTAAATTGGTCCGTTTACAGGTGCAGTGCTATTATTTAATTTAATATACTAAATGTTTGATGTAAAGCGTTAAAAGCGAAACGGACAAAAGTCAGAGTATCTATACCTAGTAACGATTAAGTAAGTTCCCAGAATAATTTAATAAATATTTTATAAATTAAATTTATAAGCATTGAGTTACAGTCTGCACCTTCCAGGATTTAAACGAGGCCAATGATAGAGCTGTGCAGGTTGCTAAATACTGAGCCCACAAAATTTAATTTCATACACAGACAAACAGGAGAAGAAAAAGGATACATTATAAGGATAATTAAATCAAGAAGAGTATGTCCACACACATGAGTGTGTAGTAATATGGATAAATAAGACAAGAAGAATATAGTCACAAAAATATGAACTTAATATCTAAGTAAATAGGAGATGTCAGTACGTTTCAAGAAGGTTTGTTTACCAAACTAACTTTGTTTGTTATACACACATGATGTATTTATAATTATTTAATATTTTATATAATTGTATTGACTTTGTCAATCTCGGGACCCTGGGTTCCCGGTCCTTTTAAAGGCGTGCGAGGGGCCGAAACCAACTCGCAGAGGCCTTGTTAGGCATGTATCAGGAAATGTGACACCAACCGACGATTATCCCTGCATGCACTGCAAATTTGCACCCAACGCAAATCCCCGGTTGGTGCAGGACTATTGCAAAATATGCAGAAAGATGTATTGGGCTATGGGTTTGTTAGGTTTAGTGGATCGATTGCCTAGTAATTGTAATTATTATTATTTTCTTTTTATTTTGGGCAACTGTAGTGATAGCTTTATGTATGTAAATAAATAAATAAAAACAAATCTTAATATATTGCACCGGTACTTACGATTTGTTTTGGTTTTTTGTAAGGGGCTTCTACACGAGTGTCCTCGTCTGTGTGATCACAAGCACTGACGGAATGCCGCTAGCTACAAATACTAAAGTAGAAACTGACCAAAACCAACAAACTTACGATAAAAAGCAAATCATTAATTGATGAAAAAATGGTCGCGTCATTACAACCATCATTACTTATATTAACATACTTATGTTACCGCAGACATAACTATTCAATATTATTGTTGTCATTATGGATGATTCCTTAAAAAAATACTGACCAAGTTCTTTGCATAGTCACTTGACGACGCGGAATATGTAACACTAGCTTTTACTCTTGGTCTAGTGTCTACTAAACAAAAACAAATGGTAAAATGACTGTTGACCATCTTTGGGGTTCAGCTTTTCTTGCTTATTCTTAACAGTATATTACGAAACTATAAAAAAACTTGCGACTATGAAAGCGAGTTTCAAATAAATAGAATCCTACATATACTAAGCTGCCTTTTTAGGTATCCGAAGTCAACAAGGAATCCTTATATTTTCGCTATGTCCGTCTGTTTGTCCGCAAACTAAGGCTATAATTTTAACTTCACTTGTGGATTTTATAACTCATTCTTCAGTTACCAATGTCCGATGTGGGCCCGCTTTTATACGTTGTGAGCCGCTGAAACCATCTTAATGTTCATGTAACAACAAAAAACCCTCTTTTTAGTCCATATTATTATGCAATTACAGAACCCTATTACTGCGCGTGGCCCAACACGCCCTTGGCCGGTTTTTACCGTATTGTAGTCTATCCCAATAGGAGGGTTATGTGTATTTGTTGTGGAAATTTACATATCTTCCGACTGGATAGGTAGGACTAAATCATAGTTTCCACTGACTAAATCATAGTTTCCACCGACTATGTCATAGTTGCCACCGACTAAATCATAGTTTCCACCGACTAAATCATAGTTTCCACCGACTATGTCTTAGAGAGAAGTTGCGGAGAGACGATGAAAGATTGCGCTAACTTAACGAGTAAGGAGATATCTGATATACTACTTCTCTCCCTAAGTGAAAGTAAATGGTATCTTTTGCATATACAGGAGAGTGTCTCAATGAAAGCCATCTCATCAATTTAGAGCCTTTCTTTTTAAATGAATCAATATTATATTGTCGTTATTTATGTGACATCGATTCTGTCTGTTGTGACTGCTGCCACACCGATCAGGAATTCACGTTCGCGGATCAGGAATTCAAGGAGTCCTGTAAGAACTTGACCGATTGATTCAGTCAACGGACTGAGACTGAATACAATTCCTATATGCAACATTTGCATATATCATGGACCAAGTGAAACGGGGTCCCAGCGCTAAGAAAGAAAATTTGGTTCAAATAAATCTCATTTGATGGTGCGACATGCACGGAGATTTTTTTATTTATTATTTATTTATTTCAACCTTATCACATAAATCTTTACAGGATTACACCCAATACGATAAATGCGCTTAACTACAGTAAACCTAATCTATGACATAACAGTAGATATCTAAACTAATTTTATGTTAACTTGTTTACATAACAAATTTTATATACAGGGTGTTTGGAAGGGAGCTGTACATACGCCTAGGGTAGAAACTAGGGATAGTCTGCTACCTACCCCCGCCCATTATATTGACCTTGGCCTCAAGGTTTTTTTTTAATTTATTTTTATTTTTTATTTGACTTTTTTGTGATTTTTTGACTAAAACTACCTGTAGCTCAAAATCTATCCATGGGACCGGTCGTCTAATGGTCTTGTTTTAATCGTTAGAGTCTTAGGGTCCTGCAAAAAATTATTTTACACCAGAAAATTGTGGAGAAGAAAAGTTATGGGGCCTGAAGTACCATAGTAAGGTAAAGAAATAATTTTAAGGGCAACTTTCTATGGGGTTTAAAAAAAACTAACAGGGTTGGAGTTCTTCTGATTTTTTTAAAACATCCTCAGTCCATGCCCTTTCTAACGATATGCTAAAAGTGTATTTATCACTTTTAGTTTTAAAGTTATTAATTAATTTCCGCAACTAGGGCACTTCAAGCAAAAATTTCAACTAATGAAAATTAAATGTGTTCGATCGTAAAAGGATGGCAAATGAAACAAAAAATTTGGTTTTTTGCAGGACCCTAAGACTCTAACGATTAAAACAAGACCATTAGCCGACCGGTCCCATGGATAGATTTTGAGCTACAGGTAGTTTTAGTCAAAAAATCATAAAAAAGTCAAATAAAAAATAATAATAAATTAAAAAAAAACCTTGAGGCCAAGGTCAATATAATGGGCGGGGGTAGGTAGCAGACTATCCCTAGTTTCTACCCTAGGCGTATGTACAGCTCCCTTCCAAACACCCTGTATAACTAATTTTAAACAATGCACTCCTTGTGAATTCACCCAGAGTACAGCAGAATAGGTCCGTCTCAATAGCCACAAGGTTGAGCGTGCGGAGTGCACGCGTCAGCGGCGCCTCTCATAAAAGGTTGGTTCGACTGCGCAGTCACAGATTACTGCGCGGCTCAACTAGCAAGCTCGGCCGCCGGCGTCGCCAGACGTACCTGTCCGGAAAACACAGACACACCTGTCCTAAAACCATTGCATTATGCACCTTCCCTCTAAATATTTTGAAAATATATGAGGTGAGTGCCAGTTTCCTCCTAACCCTCAACTCATTGTATCCTACCATACCTAAAATAAATAAAGTAGGATACATTTTGGGATAAAATGGGTGTTATAGCGGTTTGAGAAACCTCTTCATCCTTGTGTCTATCATGAAAAGTGGACTGTATTTGAAGGGTTCTGGCAATAGTGCGTTGAAAATAAGCGGGAAAATATTCACGGATCAATTCGGGCGATCTAGTATGGAAATGAGGGAAGTAGTACGCCTTACCTTGTAGTGGTCGATGCAAGCCCACGTGTGGCAGCGAGCTGGTGTTCTTCTACTCCAAAATGGCTCCTTCAGGATCCACACACTTCACACAATTGTTTTATATCCGCGAGGCGGGTTAATAGACACGGTTCACTAGGTTCTCTGCAATCTAACTAATTAGATGCATCAGTCTCCAGCCAGGTGGCTTGGAAAGCTGGCGGTTGAGATACGAGGCCCGTTCACGTTGAAGTTTCGGTTCGTTCTGGCGACCTGTCATTAAGGCGTACATAAAGGGAAAAGGAATGAGGAAGGAACGAGATAATTAGGATATCGATCGCCCGCGAAATCTCAAATGCGTTTGTCTATGTGTTTTTGGTCATTGATTTATGACATTTACAAGAGATGGCGCTACCAATGGGTAAACACCGTTATACCTCATATACAAATATCTAATATATTTGTTTTGTACCTTCTCCAGCATGAGACTATATTTAGCTTCGTTATTATTAATTTATGTGTAAAATTAACATTTTCTGGCATTGAACATAAAAAATTATGTTCTTGTTTATCAACTTTCATAAGCACAAAATTATGGAATATTGGGCTCTTAATTCACAGTTCAAAGATTATTTTAACGGATCATTTAAAATTGATGCCAATAGATGGCGCAGTTTTAAATGTCTGAGGTATTCCACTCGATTGTTTAAATTTGTATTGTAACATATGTTGGTGCAATGAAACTGCAAAAACATGCAAAAATGTACTATAAAACAAATCTTCACTGTATTTAAGGATAAAAAAATATTCATACACCGAGTAAACCACAGACATAAATCTAACTAGATAACGCTTGTCCCTCCATCTGTATGAAAACCATGACACTTTTTCACAAACAATTTAAAAACAAATTTACTTACCAATCAAAGAAAACATTTCCAATGCCTCGGCCAACTTTTTCTATACATTATTTACAGCGCAATATGGCATAAAAAGGCATTTTACTCGATTTCGGAGGATTTCCGGTGCCGATAATGCTAAATGAAAAGCTCAGATTACGATCATTAATCGTAACTTAACTCCGTTTTTTGGCACGGGAAGTACATACGATCGAATCATCTAGTTAGATTTATATCTGTGGAGTAAACCCTTTTACTGGCAAGTCACTGCTAACACCATCTATCTATCTCCATGGAACGGAACCGAACGCGAACGATGTACAAAAAATAATCGATTTAATCAACGCAAAACGCTAGTTACGTCGGCGCGGTTTCTTTGTATGTGATGAGGCCTCTGTATGCTAGTAATATATTATCTGTACAAGTGTACTATGTAGATACAGCGTATCTCAGAAAAGTAACTTTTGCAGATGCAGAATAAAATTACAAATATATATAGAGTTCTCGCCAAACTTCTTGGCAACCCTGAAGTTACGAGAAGTACGTCACCGATTCGTGCCTTGCGCATCGGCAAGCCAACTTCAGGACGGCCAAGAAGTTTGGCGAGAACTTTTATTATTGTGATTAATCAGTACACTATGTAAGTATAACGCCCGGGCATTATGAATAAAGTCAAGTCAAATCGGGCAATGTAATGAATACTGATTAAAACTTCTATATTTAACTCATTGTCTGGTCATTATGAATATAGCTGCGTAACGTTTGGGTAATTCGATAATAAAATTATCGTCAATGAATTAGTCCAAGATCGAGCGAAGCGAGCTCGAGGGCCTAGGGAACCCCAACACTTAAAGGTTAGGTTCGAAGGGAATGACAGCACTCGTCTTTTTATTACCCGGCACAATAAGTTATGGACATTATTCAGAATGCCCGAAGCCCGATCAAGTTGATTATTTCAATAGTTTTTAGCATATTGCCTTCTCATATTGAGCATTTCTCAAATTGTCTGGGCATTATGAATAATTCCGTATTAATCACTTGGTCCATAACGTATATATTTTGTAATCACGTTCTCAAAAACAGCTTTAACCATTTCGATAAAATTTGCAGAATAGGTTTTTTTTGGGGGGCCAAAAATGTATCTAACTAGGTCACATCCAGGAAAATTCGTTTTCTCGAAAAAAAAAAGTTATGTCTATTTTCACCCAAGCAGAGCTCGATCGCTCAGGTGCCTACTAAGAACAAAATTATGTACAAATCTTTTTAGTTCTCTCTATTGAGCTCTATTCACAATAAGATGCTCTATTCACATTTATTTAGATTTGTTTCACAATGTGGATTCGCCACCAAGGAAGTGGAAAAGAAACAAATACATGAGAAAAACTCTTATTTACTTTTACAAATACTTAAATCTAAAGTAACAAAATAATATAATTACATGATGATTATGTAAATATTCTGCGATAAAAATACATTATTTATTACATGCAGTTGAGTTCACGTGCAAAAATTTTTACAAAATAAAACACTTGTTTACTGTATAACGCTGAGTTCTGGTCTATTTATCGTTGTTTGTACCTGAAAAGACTGCAGAAGTAAAAAGTGTTTTATTTTCTACTCTATAAAGGTGTTCTATTAGTGCATTTGGTGTAAACCTACCCACACTATCTTTGAATAACACATTGTACTGCATCTATATATTTTAAGGAATAATATTCTTATTACAGAATTTAAAACTCAGTTGCAGGAGCGGCATCGGCGTAGGCCTTGACCTTAGGAATGGAGTACACGTTGTCAACGACTTTCTGGAAGGCAGGGTACTTCTTCTCAAGGTCGGGCATGCGCAGCATCTTCTTCAAGTAGTCGATCATACCAGCCAGGACGAAGTCACCCCATGTCAACTGGAAATAGAAAATAAAATGATTGGGTACAAACTTTTAAGGTGCCGAATATACATGGATCCATATCCCATTTTCAATTCCCGCCTGATATACTGGTTGACGAGTGTTTAGAATCTCGTGTCTGTGCTACTGTGGGTTTGACTCCCACTATGGAGATTTTTTGCACTACCGACCTATAGCTTTATGGCATCTAACAAAATATAGTTTAATTTCTAATTATGATGCAATTAGGCACTATAAAGCGCATTCTTATATACCTAGGGGTGATATGGATATGCTATGATGACTTGAAGCCAAGATTAAATAGATGTCCAGAAATAGTGATTGCCCATTGTATAGGTACTTTATGATCAAATGTTATAAAATTGATTATTTAATCGTGTTTTGTTTTATAATCTGTCTAGAACATAAGACGTCAATTATGTCAGAGTGGCGGCTCACTTGCGTTTTTAACCGACTTTCCAAAAAGGAGGAGGTTCTATGTTCGACTTCATGTCGAAATTTCAAAATTCTTTTTTTGTTTGAGAAAGTATGTTCCGAAATTGGTCCCATTTTAATTTGGTGAAGATCTGATAAAGAACTTCGGAGATATACAACAGAACTCTTCAATAAATAACGGCAAATCTGTCGGGATTGCTGCAATCGCATGTCTGTTTGTTGTTTATAACATTTCATAACATATCATCACGCCTGTTCGCTCTTAAGGGATAAGCAGATCTCTCATTTCACCGGTTATGTTCAAATTTCATGAAATCTGTTCTGGCGAAATAGTTCCCTTACTAACTTGCCTATTAGGTACGTACAACTAAAAAGTGAAAAATAAAAAAACTTTTTGCAATAAAATACTACCGACTTCCAAATACAAAACTACAAAGTGAAAAATAACTTAATTTTTTGAAGTCGGTGTCCATAACGCAAAAAAATGGTACCAACGAAAGACACCGACTTCAAAAAATTAGGTTATTTTTCACTTTGTAGTTTTGTATTTGGAAGTCGGTAGTATTTTTTTGCAAAAAGTTTTTTTTACAGATATAGGATTATGAGAGAAGAGTTTTACGAAGATACAGGATTTTCCTAGTTTGAAGGACAGGGATCTTATTATGTGTAATAGCCAAATGTCCATTGTTGTAATGTAAATACTGATGTAACCTAGGTAGGTGTATGATAGCTCATAGCTCATAGCGTCATCGTCAGCCTTTCCCACTGCTGGAAAACAGGTCTCCTCTCTGTGAGAGGAAATGGGCCGCAGTCCACAACGCAGACCCAATACGGGTTGGTGGATGTCACATGTATTCGAATTATTGTTTCTAGGATATGCCGGTTTCCTCACGATTCACTGAAGAGGGCAGTGGTGGTGAAATAATTTACACAAAGTAAAGCGCCTGCCTGAGTTTGAACCCACGACCTACAACATATAAGTCGAGGCCGTACTTACCTCTAAGCTACCACTACTCTTCTAACCTAGGCTAATCCTTTTGCAAATAAATTATTATCATTACTTATTTAAAAAGAATTTAGATAGTGTTCCTATATGCACAATTGAAGTACATTTCATTCCTAATTTAAAATTTTAAAAAAAACCTTTAATATTCTCCGGCCAACCTGAAATCAGGATGGCGGCTTACTTTAAAATACGTTTGCTACGAATACATTTTTAACCCCCGCGGGAAAAAGAGGGGTGTTATATGTTTGACGTGTGTTGCTGTGTATCTGTGTGTCTGTCTGTGGCATCATAGCTTCCAAACGGGTGAACCGACTTTGATTTAGTTTTTTTTGTTTAAAATGTGCCTTAATCGAGTGTTCTTAGCTATGATTTAATAAAATCGGTTGAGCCGCTCAAAGGTTATGGGCGTTTAACTGTTTGAATCGGGGTATTTTCGCAAGATATCGTGTCATAATCACGCTTTCAATAGATTGCCGATCGAAGCGTGTCTACCATATACTAGATTAATTATGTAGCGTGAAATAAAAATGTGTCGGGGGTTTATTAAATTTTGCAATTTTACTTGTACGTACATTTATATAGTTTATTTTTATCTATTTTGAAGTCATACACCCGCTATTCTGACAGACACGCTTTTTCAAGTGGCAAGTGGCCCATCTTGCCCCAACATGGGTGCGCCCATGGCCCACTTGCACCACAAACACTAAATGCTAACTTATTTAAAACTTCATTTTGTTTCTGTCATCTGCAACGTTCAGTTTTAATTTCGCATGAAATTCGTTTATTGACTTGTGGTGTAACCGGTCCTTAATTTCTCATTTCTAAACCTTTTTTAGTAACATATCTTAAAATCCCCTCTGTGTTGCCCAACTGGTTAGGTAGAGATACACCTAAAGACCACCTATATTTCATCAATTATGTTTAAAGCACCATCCACCACTATCACCCAGGACCCCATGTCCAGCAGTAGCCTTTGCTTCTACTAGATCAACAACACTATCTTTAGTAGGTACTGTTTACAAATTAAACATTGTCTATTACCTTTCCGAGGGCGAGGTGACCGTTGTTCTTCTCGATGATGGCACTGAGTCTCTCCAGGAAGTCAGGGAACACGTTCTTGACGTAGTCCTCATATTTCTTCTCTTTTACTGCCTCATCAGGCTCGTATTCAACGACAGCGGCCTCTGTAAGGATAAAGGGATTATTAAAATTTATATTCGAATGTTTCTCTTGGCCCTTATGTCGAATTTGTCCAGGTATATTTATCATAACGCAAAAAATTTGTACCTACTAAAGACACCGACTTCAAAAACTAAAGTTATTTTTCACATTGTAGTATAAGGGATAAAAAGTATCCTATTTTCTACCTGTAAGCCAAGTTATATTCTAATCCTTGTAGCCCTTGAAGTGTGATTGATTAAGAAATATCCAGATCTTACCTTCATATAGTAGAATGTGAAAAATGTTGTTAGTCTCTGTCTTAGGGCCGATTTCTGAATTGAGTATTTGAGGTTAACGAACGAGTTGAGTATTTGTCGTAGCCTGAAAACATGCCAAAATTTGGCTCTAAAGTAGGGTATGACAAGTTCTTAAACTCAAATACTCAATTAAGAAATCTGCCCTAGTTCTAAATATCAAACTTCAGCCATTCAGCCGGCTTCAAACACATCATGGCGCAGTGATGGCTAATAGCAAAATATCTGTTCAAAGCTATATCTATTCTATTTCTAAGTCATTTCCTCCACTCGACTAAATCTTAAGTGACAGTTATAGCTTGTTACATATTAAAAATTTTCGAGGGTTTTTTCGTTTTCTTGACGACTCGATTTGAACGTTCAACCGTTCAAATTTCCTTCTAAATGATTTCGAATATAATTATATACCTAGGCCTTCGAATACCCGTGTCAAGATATTGCGATGTGCGATTTTGTTAGTACTTAACACCTATGTTATTATTTATAGTCTTCAGATTACTCAGATTTTATTTCTTTATCCGAGTCTGGGTGCTCTAGAGATGTAAGGCCACTCCAAATTGATCATGGTTTTTGTAAAGTCCTAAAATATTTCTTCTTTAAATACTGAAAGTAAAACTTACTAGCACGGAGGTCATTGACCAGGTCCACGTTCTGGTCGATCTCCAGGGCATCCTCAGGAGTCTCTCCGACCAGCCCGTACTTCTGTCCGAGGTACCGGCCAATGGCGTGGCTCTGAGCGTACTGCTTACCATCGATCTCCAGAATCGGCATCTGGCCGAACAGGGTCTCTGAAAAGTATGGAATAAAGATTTAGTAAACATAATCTCATAGGAACTCGTGGAGGAGGTGCGCGTGGCTAGGATATAAATAACAACGGCACAGTTCAACCGATATGGATCAGCTTGCCCATCAGGCAATCTGAAAATATCTTAGCGATTGAAAGGAGAAAGAAATATGGTTACAGACAGAAGCGTGAGCCTAGATTGACCGGTTAGGAAAAAGCTGGACAAAAGGGATCCATCCCGAACACAGTCCTAGAGCAGAACCCCTTCACAGGATATGCGTTTTCTTCTTTGCTGCCCAGCATGCAGAATCACATACTGGTTAGACAACATTTGAATTAAATCGACACGAAAAGAACAAGCTTGTTTGTGTATGTTAATTTATATGTTTGTAAATGCACCCACGATAAAGAAAAAGTCCCTAGCATAGGGAGATGTTTCCAGGTTCCCATGGGTGACCATCGATTTTATAGCGTAACTAGATTATGGACAGTTGATCTACAAAGGTAATATACTCCATCCAGCCCAATTATGTGTTCCATCCAGTTACACTGGGAAAGGCCCAAACAATTGAAAATCGCTGGGCAGATTGATTGTCCTCATAGGAACTGCCAAAATCAGAAGCCAAAGCTCAACAAAATGTCTGTCAAATTATTATTGGGTAGGTTTTTTTTGTATTCTGTAGGTTCGCGCTTGACCACTATCTCACCTGATCGTAAGCGATGATGTGGTCGATGGTGAAGCACGCTTGCCTTGAAAAAACCTATTCACTCTTGACTTAACGAACCTTAGATTGTAGATATCGGGCAACACAAAACTGGCAGGGAATTCCACTCCTTAGCTGTACGCATAATAAAAGTGTCCCCAAAACGTTTTGTGCGTATGGGTGGGATGTCCACCATGTACCGATGACGCTTCACCGTACGTCTGGTAGTCCGATGATGGAACGGGCTAAGCGTAATTAGATCATGCAATTCCATCGCACACTTCCTGAAATGTAACTGATAGAAAATCGACAAGCTACTCGTAGCAACTCGGCAACGATGTTCAAAGCTCTGACTTGACCAGTGCCTTATTGCCGATGAGTCTCTTGGCCCGCTTTTCAATCGACTCTAATGCATCAAGCTGGTATTTCAGGCAATTATTTAAAAGCAGACTCACTCCTATCATAAAACTTATGGGGCAAACCAACTGCAGAAAAAAATCCCTTAGTCGAAAGATGTGAATTAATGTGATGTTCGTTTTCCACGAAGTGTAAAAGCAAAGCTTCTCGTAATAAAAGAAACAGCAATCGTTGAAGCAAATGCTGCACCAATTAAGTATTCTTGTTCATATCTGCAGCCTAATTGCCGTAAGTGAATTCGGCAAGGCGAAGGATTTGATCCCATCAATCGACCAACCACGTGCGACATGAAAGCCGCGTTGTGGATTTCCGTCTATGTGATTGGTCGACTGAAAGGGACAAATCATTCGACTTGCCGAATTCACTTACGCAATTAGGCTGCTGGCAAAGACGGTTTCCTAAAATTATACAAGTAGGTAAATATGAGGCGTCCTTAGTGTCATTCACAACACACGAGTCGACAGTTCTAGTTAAAGTAAGTAGCTAATAAGTAGTATCTTTCCTTGAAGCGTTAGTAAATATGGCTATAGATAAACCTTGAAAATCGATCGATACGCTCGACTAGAGCCCCTCGTCATTTAATAATTCACTTATAATAAAATATTCAACACTTAGAAAGTCATATTTTCTTTTCCCTTTGTTTACAAGCTATAAATTATTTTGCTTTCGTACGAGTCCTCCGGCAACTGGTAATCCATTTTTCAAATACTTCTTTTGGCGTACTTATGAAAAATTGGTATATTATGGTTATGGAGCTAGTCTCATGATGGAGCCGGAAAGTGGCCATAGCAACTCCTCAATTAGACAAGATAGCACCATCGTGTTTGAGCTCATTGGATGTGGTATTGACAAGTGTAGAGATGTAAATTGAAAAAAAACTAAATGCTTTTTTCACAATCTTGAAAAAAACTTGGCACCGTAGTTTTTTTTCTACATTTGGTTATTTTTTTCAGAAAAAGTCAAACACTAAATTTGGTTGTTTTGTTTTAATTAAAGTCAAATTATGTTTAAATCTATGGGTACCTATTATTATGAACTTAGAAAATACTTAATTTGTTACAATCAGAATCATCTTTTCTTTGTAATTGGGAAAATAACCCGTCCGTAAATAGTAAACTTCAGTGGGCCAATTATTTTAAGACATTTATGTACTATTTAACAAAAAACAAATGGTATTTTCTTATTAAACAAAAAAAATTTAATATCAACTCATATACGATAACCGCCTGACCATATTTTTAATCCCCGACGGAAAAAGAGGGGTGTTATAATAAGTTTGACGTGTGTTGCTGTGTATCTGTGTGTCTGTCTGTGGCATCATAGCGCCTCAACGGATGAACCGATTTTGATTTTTTGTTTGAAAGGTGATTGTATCGAGAGTGTTCTTAGCTATGTTTGAATAAAATCGGTTCAGCCGTTCAAAAGTTATGTGCGTTTTACTGTTTAGATCGTGATGTTTTCGCAAAATAAATGTGTCGGGGGTTTTTTAAATTTTGAAATTTCACTTGTATTGTCGTAGTTTTGAAAAGAAACCTACTCCAGAAAAACTGTTTTTACCATGATTGTTTTTAAAGGTTTTTTTTTTCACCTCAGAGAAAACCGTTTTTTTTGCAACTCTAGACAAATGACACATTTAAAACCTTTCAGTTCATAAACCTTATTTTAAAAGTACTTATAAATATATTCTATAAATTGAACCTGTTACTGTTGATACACGCTACCTTATCAACGTCCACACGGATACATTTATCAAATCAGTCGTTCACGACAATTCTATCAAAAGCACAAACATGTAATATATAACACACAAAAACTGCGGCCAAGGTCATCGTCAGCCGAAACGAGAAGCTTCAAACATGTTGTTGTAGGTATGCACATAGTGACGATGATAGCGGACGCGATAGCGGGAGCGATTTGAAGAAATGGAAATACATTTAACACAAAGGATTTGTAATTTCCTTTACATAGCTTTGGATTGTGAGCGAACATTTGTCAGGTGCAAACTTTGATTTAGGTACTTAATGTAGGCATATTTCTGGCTAACAAAATCCCACGTCAATTTTTTTAAGGACTGTCTAGCTTGCTGTCTAAACTATCAGATTTTGCTTGTGATTTAACGGCCGATTTATTAACAGGGGGTTAGAAGTCGAATAAAAAAAATCTTCTCCCTTCTAAAATGTTCAGGTACTTGCGAACCTGCAAGTTGAAGCGGGGCATTCATTATAAGGACTAGCCCGCGGGTCATTTGCCTGGACCTCACTACCAAAGGTCTGTCCTGTCAGTTTAGTGTAAGACCGAAGCAGACAGACTGACCTATAGTAGAGAGTTCCGGTGGACATAACCAACAGGATGGCCGATCAAGGCCACCTAGTCTACAGCCTAGTGTATTCCCCGCTTCCGCTTGACAACATGTGCTAGACTTTAGCCGACCTTGACGTGAATGACTGTGCAAATAACCGCAAAATACCTACATAAAATTGTAACTCGACACAATCGAGTTCAGCTAAGCGATAGCAATAGCATGCCTGTCCACATAGGTGCTATTGTATCTTATTGAAACTAACTAGGTAAGCACTGTTATGTTGACACAGGATGGCTTAACAAATTTGCTATTCTTTCTTTGGCTGGGAACGTAGATGCTATGAACGTCAACTAAAGTATAAAATATTATGTATATACACGTCGTTCAATATGTGGTCATATTTTGATCCAATTTAGGTACAAAAGTGGTTAGAGGCTGTGGCAGTTATCAATGCATATAATACTAATAAATAAGACGCCAAACCTAAAAGAAACCCATGTTACACCAGAGAACAGAAAATCATGATTAAATATTTGGAAGCAAAAACATATCAGATCATGACATGCGCGATTGAGAATAAAAACGGGATATTTCCACAAACTGCATAGCAACAAAATGAATCATCTCTATATACACTGATAACTATCGTACGATGTGGGTGTGACGAACTCTTAAGCGCCTTATCTTGGGTAATAACGACATAAATGAAGACTCATAAGAACAATCACATTATCTTATCCCATATTTATATGCAAACACGCAAATATCTTCATGTTTTTACTATCTAAGAATTGTTAAGATTTTTCAGTGGGGGCCAAAAAAGTACACATCATCATTATAGTATCTGCACTTTAAAACGTTAAAACCCGGTGTCTTGTCCGTTTTTACGTTCTCACGGGTAATTTACTAAACCAATTGTCGATTTTTTTGCCAGAGATATAAAAAGACGGTTATCCCCAATAGAATAAACTGCTAGATCTCTGAACAATTCTACCTTGAGAATTTGAAAAATAAACTGGTTGCCATAATCTTTATAAAATTTTCATCCCGCATTCAACATCATATGAGATCAAATCCAGCAAAATAAACGGGGTGCTCTCAAGTCCAAGCAATACATAATGTCCTAAGAGTTACTTAACTCTTCCTCACCACCTTACAAGAAAAAGTGGGGTGTTATAAGTTTGATATGTGTACCTGTGTGTTTGTGTATGTGTATATTTGTTTGTGTGTCTGTGGCATAATAGCTCCTAAACTGATGAACCGATATTGATTTCGTTTTTTTGGCTGAAAGGTGACTTTAATGAGAGTGTTCTTAGCTATGTTTGATGATAATTCGTTCAGCCGTTCAAAAGTTACGTTTTACTGTGTGAATCGGGCTGCTTCCGCAAGATATCGTGTCATAATTACGTTTTCAATATAGTGTCGATCGAAACGTGTCTACTACTAGATAAATTATGTAGGTAGTATGAAATAAAAATATGTCGGGGGTTTACATTTTAAATTTTACTTGTTTATTTATGAAATATTTAAATGAGGTTAACCTGGTTAAGTCTACGGGAATCCGATGGAACGAGACGCACAGGGCCGACCAATGTGGCGACGCTTGATGGACGTCTTTCGGAATAAATGATGATAATGATCTAAATTAAGTTATTAAATCGGTGTTGACAATCCCACAGCAGTATGCCCAATATTGTATGAGACTTAGGCCCATCCCGATCCTGACGGTCCACATAACCTTAACCATAGTAGAACTATATTTTCGATAGTTATCCATACCTACTTAATATTATAAATGCAAAAGTCACTTTGTCTGTGAGTTGTTTGTTACGTGTTCTACATACATGCCTGTTAAGTTTATTAATCATATTTGTAAAATTTTATTTTGTTAATTGTAAGCGCAAGTCGTATTAATTTTGTAAAATGATTTTGTATTATGTGGAAAATGTCGCTGGGTGCACATTTGTTTTTCTTCTTGCTTAAATGTTATGTACCTACTGCTGTAGTGTGTAGTCGTTTGTTTTCCCAAATAAATAAATAAATAAACCGCCGGATTAATTTTGACAAATTTTACTATAGAGATTTTGAAAATGATCTTGTAAGTTCTTACAATCCTTCCAAAGGTTGTCTGGAAGATTCTCTGTTAGCGATAAAACCGCAACAGTACCCATGGAAAAAAAATATTTTGTTAAACAGATGTGTAACTATTTTAGTGTACAATACATTTTCTATGGGATAATTTCAAACGTAACTAACTACTATAACACATACAACAAAATACTGATATCGGAGTCAGAGGTTGATTGATTAATTTAATCAACCGCTATCACCAGTAAAAGTACTCTTTATTCTCATGTAAAAGGGCTTTCTATACAAGATATCCTGAATGAACAAGTATTACTCACATATTGAATCGTGACAAGCAACGTAAACCTTATCTCTTTGTAACAAGCACTTTACTTGATAACTTGAAGCAAGCATTGTTCTTGTTAATTCAAGGATGTTGATACACTGCTCACCTCGTCATAATTGCTGCTTATTTTATCCTGTGACTGTAAACCTACCCACTTTCTTCACACACATCATTTGATTCATGTATTGGTTGAAGCCTTTATTGTTATCAGAAGAAGAATAAAACAATCAATGAAAAAAAAGTAATTAAAAACAGGCGGAGGCAGCTAAGTTATGACCAATCCCAACTGATGGCGCCCGTTCACGAACATGACACATGGATCGGCATCACTCAGCTCAACCATCATGAAGGGAACCGAATGATCCAAAACATGTGCCACCATCAGAGAGACATTAGAGAGAGCATGCCACACTCAACTGCCAGGGCACACTGAAGTCAACGAACGACACATAGGTACAGTAAATGGTAGATTTACAGTTGGTACATAGTACTCTCATATATGTGCTGTGCAGTTATAAGACAAGATGAAGTGAGTTGTCAATACATAGCACCTAGATGGAATGACATCTTACTTCACCTTAGATTTCACGGTGAGATGCTTACAGAGAATAGCACTATAATTAAAGGCGATCCCGAGTAATGCAATCATTTAGACCAGAGGTACCAACTTCAATTACTTACGAAATTTTACGGGCCGTCATTGAGGTGTAAAGGATCCAAATAAGCTCGTTAAAACGCCCAACGTTAGGCCCCGTTTGTCCCTAACACGACTGGGATGGTTGTTCGTTTAATACACATGGATTTAACAAAGACAAATCAAAAACTGAATACATTATGGCACCCTGAATAAATATTGGCTCTAACAAGTATAGTAGTCACAGCGGATCTTTGTGTCTCTGAAGTTGGCTCTGCGTACCATTGCGCAAGAAACAGTTTGTCATCGAGTATACTGCAAAGGGTAAACGAGGTAGGACGATGCGACAAACGTGAGTGAAAAAGGCAGTTATACGATGCTATCTTCTAGTTCAACATTGACACAAAAATAGCAACTGCGCAGGGTCTTGCAGCCAACTTCAGAGACACAAAGGTCTACTGTGACTACTATAACAGTTGTCCCATGGGACTGGGCCAATGGGACTATTGGGGCAGACCCAAGCTTTCTATCAAACTATTATAATTAACGCCCTCACATAATATTTGTTAGGTAGAAAGAATATAATAAATAATAACGTTATTAAGATGTCGTATGATCTAACTCTGCCCCATTTGGTACCGGTAGTGGGTGGCCCAGTGGTAACGGCCGCGACTTACAAGTTGTAGGTCGTGGGTTCGTACCCAGGCAGGCGATTTACTTTGTGTAAATTATTTCATCACCACTGCCCTAAAAACGGTGAAGGAAAACATCGTGAAGAAACTTTCTTAGAACCAAAAATTCGACATGTGACATTCACCAACCCGCACTATGCCCGCGTGGTGTATAACGGCCCATTCCCTCTCACAGAGAGGAGGCCTGTCCCAGCAGTGGGAACATTAAAAGGCTGATAATGATGATGATGATGACCGGAGGACTAGCGGAGTTTCGTGTATCTGCCCCATTTAACCCGTACCCCGAACTATACGGTTAACCTTTAGAAAACTGCATGCATGATCGCATACCGAAAATGCCTGTATTTATAGTCTCTATCCCCTTATTAATAAACACAGAATAAAGTTATACCAAGTATAAACCTATGAAAATGTATGGTTATTCCTTTGTTATTCCTGGTTTAACTTTATTCCGTGTTTATTAATAAGGGGGTATAAGTTTATTAGGGGTGGGCTAAGATTCAGAAAGAAATTCTAAAATCTTTTTAAATGCTAAAATATAAGGTATTCACACTATTCACTTTGAAAGAAAAGAGTTGAACTTCCGCCAAGCATGCAAGCAAACCTGTAACCAATTTCTTAATTTATTTTTTGCCTATGTTACCCGCGCCATAATACCGAATCGATTGACACCTTATTCATCAAAATCGGACGAATTGTTTAGGCGCTACAGAGGAAAATACGTAAATTCACTGCTAAAATCATAAGCCTTACCTACTTTTGGTTTGGCTTCGCCGTAGTCAGGTAAAAAACAGGTTCAGGTTTTTGGTATGCGTCGTGCCTGGCGCAAATAATCAAATTTTTCTTTCTTTTCTTTACAACAAATTGGGTAATTATCTGCGCAAACTGGCCATCATCCGCCTTTGCTGGAAATATTTTCCGATTCCAATAATGTGTATCGAGTCTTTTTTGCTATTAACTAGGTATATAATAGTGTTCTATAATCCCAATCACGCTTTAGGAATTAAGTAAATTCCATCAAGTATGTACGTGAGCGATATAAAAGTACCAATAATCATCTTATCAGTATGGAAATCCGTAGAAATACATACATATCACAAGTTAAAGATACGGTGGCCCAGTTTACATAATATCTAACCATAACAGTACATGTTATATACTACTATAGTTCAGCAAATAGTCACTCACTGGAATTAGCTGTTATAGTTTCGTTAACTTAAGGGCCTACACACCCCTTTAGTGTCGTAAAACGGTAACTTTCTAAAGCATACTCCTTAATAGCCAAACTAATTAACTTCAAAAAGGCTGAATTTTAGCCAACTTTTTATATTAACGATAAGAATACCTACGTGTTTTGTTTTTAAAGATTAATGAAAGTTTAATTATTTTAAGTCCATATTTCTGTTCATTAAATGTTTATTTTTATTTAGGCAACTATTCGCCGAATGTCGAATAATTGACACTATTATTCGGTATACAAAAAAAACGAGTAAAACCGAATACCGAATAATAGCGAGTATTCGTGGTATCTTTAATTTTTACAGTAGGTATAGCTGCAGGTTTAAAAACGATTGAAAATCTAGATTTCGTCGAAAGTTTAGAATAAATTATCTGCAGCGTGTTTTTTTATCAGTACAGGAAAAGAACGAAATAGGTATGTAGTATACTTTGATAACGTCAATCAATTAGTTAGATATGAAGGTGATCAATCTCGCTCGGTAATGTGTAGTAACCAAGCTTAAATATAAATTACTAGCGACCCTCCCCGGCTTTTGACCAACGTCTGTTCAGTGACCATGAAACCAGCAGCCCTATTGTGTAATGAACTAATGAATTCGGCAAGGCAAACGGCAAAGAGCATGAAAAATCGACCGACCGAGTTAGGGACTGGACCTTTAACATGGTGGTCAAATAAAAATGAAGAGAGGTATAGTTCTCGTCAAACTTCATGGCCGCTCTAAAATTGGCTACACTGGCTGTGCAGTAGTAAATCTCATACAAAACAGCACCGATTCATGCCTTGCGCATCGGAAAGCCAACGTCAGGGCGGCCCAGAAGTTTGGCGAGCAGTATATTTGAAAACTGGAGAAATCAAGTCTTACACAGAAAAATTATTAGGCCCCTGGTGTCCCCATTTCTCTGTGTCCTGCCTATTTATTAATAAAACCGAAAGGCGAATAGTGACAGGTAATAAGCCCACATTTTTGTAAGTTTCTTTCAGACAATTTCTGCTTTTTTACGGCACGAGCTGCTAAAAAGTTACAATGTATGCCCTGCTAGTGCCCCGCCCTGGCTTTGCCTGGGTCATAATAATTTATAACCTATAAACATCAGGAATAATGTATATTTCAAATAGGTGTAGTGGTTCCAGAGATTACCCTACACTAGAGAACAAACTCACAAAATTCGGGCTCTCTCTTTATAATATTAGACATTTGATTAATTATAATAATATGTCACATTGTAACATAAATTAATCCAGTGACCCACCCTTGCATCGCAATACTAGTGCAATTATTATCCGCGGGATTTCCAAAAATCTTCATTCATAACAAACCTTGTTCTAACAATAACGAACACAATAAAAAAAACAGCATGCAGTCATTCTGTTCAGTCGGAGCATACAAATTCGCGGGCAAAACCATGTTTTCTCCGACTGTACAGAATAAGGTATAAGGCTCGATATCCAAAATCCAAATATTGGTAAAGGGAAGGACAGGAAAGTGGTAAATACATTCAGATACTCACTGGGCTTGAATGCAGGCCAGTCCTCGGACGGGATACGACGGTCATCGAACTCCTGGCCACCATACGCCAGCAGTAGGCGTGCAGACTCACCCAGAGCCTTCACGGGGAAGTAGTAGAAAACAACCTTCGGCATGATTCTAGAAAAAAGTGCCTTTTTAGTAAGTTGTAGGCCTCCCACTACGTGGACCTGTGACCTGGTTGGAATCAGCTGGGTGCAAGACGCACGGGAACACAATGTGGCGCTTGGAGAAAGTCTATGTTCAATAGTGGACATCTTTCGGTTGAAATTATGATGATTAAGTAAGTGGTCTTCCGACAAGCAGACGACATGGTTGCCATCACGGGTAGAACTTGTATGTAGTTGGCCCAGAACGTGGGGATTACCACAACAAAATTGAGCCTGTCATTTTCTAATTAATTTGGTTCCGGAATCTAAGACAGTTGCATCGTTTTGCCGGGTCTCGTCGAGCTGGCGCCTATCTGGTGATGGTCAATGTTGATCCTGGTTTTCAGGAGTTACAATATAGTATCTCACTAGTGGGTTGTCCCAAAAGCCTAACTTCGTAGATGATGAAATGATGACTAAGTGAATTATTTAGCAGTTGGTCCTTAGTAAACAACGTTACGTTATGTTGACATGTCTTAGGTAGTGACGTGACCCAGTTAGGTATGAGGTAAAATAAAGTTACTTCGTGTAGTTTATTTTCATCACCACTGCTTCCAAAACAGTCATGGAAAAAATGATGAGGAAACCGGTATTAATTGAAGCCATAAAACAAAATAGGCGTGACTTTATAGTTAGTAGAATACCCATTTTCGGTTATGCGCCACAGAAATAACTTTTTTAACAGTTTCTTTGACAAAATAGTAAAAATTAGCCGGCAACTGAGATCGAAGATAAGTACATGACATACTAGCTTCTGCCCGTGGCATCGCCCGCATCAAGGGATCACAACAGCTGGATACAATAAACCTAATGTGCTATTCTAGACTATAATCTATCTCTGTGCCAAATTTGATCCAGATCCGTTCAGCCAGAATCATCCATCCAACATCCAAACTTTCACATAATTATATAGTATTACCTACGAAGTACGATTAGGTAGAAACCTATCTACTTAACATTCCTTTACCAGTTACTCGCATATTAACTCAGGCTTATTATCACAAGATATTGTCTGCTAAACAACGAATTACAAATGAAACCGGTTCCCCTCGAACAGTAATTTGTCGATCGTTTCTCCCTATCTCCCTACGAAGTACATACCTAAGTGAGAGAGAACTCGACTCCCTATCAAGCTACCTACTTCATTTACCGAAAATCTAGAACAGTTACCAAGGCAATATTTATTAACAAAATAACAACGAAATAGTGGGTAAGTAACGAAATAAAACTATAACTTCTTGATTATACAATTTTGAAAGACAAAATAAATGTAATAGTAGTTTATGAAACTGTTGCATAATGAGGGGTATTAAAACATGAGTGTGTGTTTAAAAACCGAGCCGTAGGCGAGGTTTTTAATAGCTTTCACACGAATGTTTTAATACCTAGTTATGTGCAGTTTCATACACTACTTTATCTACACTCATAAATTGGGATTGAACCTACTAAATACCTCTTTTTGCATTTTCCATGCCATAAAATCGTGATAGCATTTGTCATATACTTTTCTCGACTTTGCTGGTAATAAATTAAGAGTAATTTCCTTCGCCGCATCTAGAATATCGGGCGGAGTCAAATTTTCTTCACATTCACTGATATCAGACATTTCACACACAATAATTTAAATAACTCATGAAATTCAGTACAGCAAAACTTGCAAAACGTATGACTGGCGCCAAAACCCAGCACATCACCGCATTAACCGCGCATGCGCTAAGGCTTAGCACGCACTGCGATCTTTATTCGCGCGATTTTTTTCCGCCCATTCTGCGACCTATGTAATTGTATGAAGTTGTTCGCATCGGTAACGAAATCGTGCGGAAATAATTCCGCAAGAAATCCGTGTTTTGCCACAGAATCCACCGCACCACGGCGCGAATTTTATTCGCCCGAATATTTGGAAACAAAAAAAAAATTCGCGCGAATAAAAATCACAGTGCGTGCTATGTCTAAAGCGGGCATTGTCATAGACAATTTAAAATTGGAATCAAATCTTTTTATAATAGGTACTATAAAATGGCATTACAAAAAAAATATTGATGGAAACTCCTTAGTGATTAACTTCTTGGATTTGTCCTGTATCGTAATAGAAAAAAAATTGTTTTATAGCATTATTTTGTTAGAGAAATAGTGTTATAATAAGATTCTATTTTTAAATTTCGGTATTGTGTTTATAAAGTATGCCAATATAAACTCGTTTTGAATTTTATAATTCGAATATTACGATATGAGAGTAGATAAATACATTTATTGACCATTCATAATTTAAAACCGTTTAACAATTAAAATCCTTAAACTACTAACGATTCAATGTCGGTTTTACACTCAAATTAATGTTGGATACAAAATAAAAACGGCTATAAATACACTACTGCTTCATTCACCATATGGTAAAATAAAAACAACAAGAAGTCAAGAAAACGCCAGGTTTTATCCAAAATTTATGAATAAAGAATGAAAAGTTGTGATATAGTTTGAAGATTAATAGTTTTTCGCCTTAATTTAAAGATACTTACGTTTTATTTTAGGTGCTGGTAGAGGAGAGTCGTGGTGTCGTCGATAGGGCGTTCGCACGAATACTGACGCGAAGCCGGTGCCGGTTGCCGGGTGACGCCGGCCGGCTAGTCACCGATACATCGCGCATGCCATACAAAACAAACCACGAGGCCACGTCACACGACCAACGCTATGCGACCAAAATATAAATTGGAATAACCTTCCACATACACAAAATAAACTTTATTGTTGAACCCATACGGTACACTTTGTATTATCTAATCAACACAAATGTTTGGAACAAATTACGCCCCAAGTAATGTGCCAACATCGAGTTTTACAACTTACCTCTGTCACAGATTACTAAATAGTTACTGCCTCTGTCGATTTGTGTTCGAGCATTCGTTAATTACAATAGCTAAGTTTATAAGAATAATGATACCTAATTACAATTTAGGTAATTATTTCAAGATATTACAGTCCCCAGTCAAGGATAGTCTTTGTCTTCATCATGCTGACCCAGTTGCCGTAGGTAGGTACTCTTAACCAGAATGTCACTATCGGAACATTTAGCCGTTTTAACTCTTTAATAGGTTCCTCCGTAATTAGCAAAAAAATCTGTTTCGATCTATCTAAGCAGTGTTAGCAGTGTGTTTTTATATTAAACTGATATATATACTTGTAGAGATTTTATTAGACATCTGATTATAATTTTGACATTACTAATAGTATTCATCTCAATCTTATAACTTCCATTTATTCTGGTAAAATGTAATTGTTATGATTGATTATTATTATATTAATGTCTAAATGTTGGTTATTGTGTATTCAAAACCTAAATCATTTTTCATTTCCTGTTTCAAGCCATTTTACATGTTTTATTTTTGAACCGGTTATTGCTTTGAAATGTTGTAATTTATAAAAATACTGGTGTTTCTAAATTAAAAATTAATAAAAATATGCATACCGCAAGGCAAAATGTATAGGGGCTCTCTACCAAAAGAACATCTAATCTGAACACCTACATTTAGCAAATAAACGATTTCATTTCTTTTTTTTTTTCAAATAACGTTGAGCCACACTAGGAATTTCTTCCTGTATCGTGGGTGCGTTTACAAACATTTAACCTCAAATACACAAGACAACCAGATCTGGAACAATTATCTGTAGGCCATACAAATATTTGTTCCGTGCGGGAATCGAACCCGCGACCTGACTCGGTTGCTTAAGGTTAAACTAGTCGACGGCACGAACTATTTTGTGCGCGAGGTTAAAATGCATGCTATCTCATCCCACAACACGTGAAATATATAGATGCTGTGATGAGCAGTAAGAAGCTAGTTCGCGTACGAATTAGCACTTCTGCAATCTTTTATCGAAATGGATGATGATTTAGGACGAAAACGAGCGCGCGAAATTTTATAAACAGACCTTTGGGAGTCTAGATTTCATGAAAAAACTACTGAATGTATCTGATCAAAATAAAATTATTTGGATTGTTGAATTAATAATCTATCCCTGTATGGAGGCCGTTTTTTAATTTTCCTTCTTCTTATGGTATTTATTTGCGCCCAAAGATACGTTAAAATTAGTGTTGAAATTTGGAACTTTCGACGATCATAACTTTCAAATATTTTATTTTTTTATTTTTTCGGTTCCATACAGGGCTAGATAATGATGAGACAAATTGATATCTTTTTTTATTTTGAAAGTACATCGTCAAACAGTGGAGTAATCTCTAGACTACGTTTGTATGGAAGAATTTTTGACTTGTGTACCCTTAAATACTAATCGTACTTACCCCTATTAAACATTAAAATATATTATTCCTTTAGTCGTTCTAATTTCGATCTTATGCTTTTAGCTACACTTACAACATAACGTTTTTGCTCAGTATTGCTCTTGATAGCAATCAAAGCATAGTGCATTTCTGGAAATGACTTTTACAAGCTGCTTTACCTGTATCTTACGAATGTCTATTATCAGGCGATATAGGAATAATCAAGAAGGAGCCCGCTTCGGAAGCTCTTCATCTCTATAGAATTGAAGAATCTTTTATAATGTATAAGTACTGGAACTTGAAATTACTTACAACTTGTATTATTTATAGGAATTAATTTCATGTTATTTTTTTTTTCTTTGTTTGAAAACTGCTGCGCGTGCGCCCCTTGTAACGCCTTAGGGATAATTGCATCAATCAACACTGCAGGGACTCTTGAAACTGAACTATATGTACAGGGCGTCAACGCGCTAGGGCTGGAGACTTACACCCTCCCGTATATAGAGCCCGGCGATCCCGTCCGTCCGGTACAATGACTATTAACTATGCACTAAATTGCTTAAAACAATTAGGTAGGTACGGCTCATACGATACGAGCGCGCGACCGAGCAATTCGGCGGCCGCGTCGTCGCCGCTCGCGAGTTGTATGTCAATTATTTTTAACGTAAATATGCCTCCGCAGCTCCGTTACAAGTTACAACTCCGCAAAAGTTTGAGGAGGCGAGTGCGGTGCAGTGACGGGGGATTTTTTGCGGCAATGCCGCCAGTTACGGAGGTGGAGGTGAAATGACGACACGGTTGGCGCACCCAAAGCCCAAAGTTCTGGTTGATATGGCTGGAAACGTATGACAGCAGTAGAGTGGATGCAGTAAAAAAGGGCATGGAAAAAAAGGGAAAAGATGCCTTACGACAATAAGCAGAGGAAAATTCGAAGGACAGAGATAGTTTATGTAGCGGAGAGAGCAATGCCAGTAACAATGATGATGACGAGGAAGACTTTTTCAATTCTGTCACTTAGTCTAAAGAAAAACCAAAGAGCTTCAACTCTTTAAAGAGTAAAGCGCAAAGTCTCGTTAAAATGTGGCTGTACATGAAATCAAAACACTCGTTCAACGATGCTGCATTCCTCGGGGAACAGATATTCATAAATCTATTAATTAAATATAATACTGCTATGCCCTCAAGTGCTGCAGTTGAACGTCTTTTTTCCACATGTAAAGACATTTTAACACCAAAACGAGCCTTGCTTTCAATCAAAAACTTCAACATGTTAATGTTCATGAAGGGGAATATGCACCTTATACCCGACGATTAAATTACACATTTGAATTATACAAGTATTTTGTTTTGTTCCTAAACTGTTAACTGTTGGGGATTTCATCTGTTTCATATTTGAATAAAAGTCATTTCTAATTTATTTACTTGTTATTATATTTCTTACAGACACTTATTACCATCGCAGCAAAGACAAGAAGAGAGAACACGGGCACAGATAAAAAAAATCAACCTTTCTTTTTAATAATTATTTATGGACTGGAAGACAGGACATTGCTCCGCATTCATCATTAACTTCCAGAATCTAAACCAACAGGTTTTATAAGTTCACTAATGCAACGATATAAAGATGCAATTTTATACATGTTAACGGATTAACAATTAACGTTAACTTGCGTTAATTCTTCCGAAATGTAACGCTTTATCGTTAAACGAAGCTAACTTTTTTTGCAGCGGATTAACGACTAACGAAGTTAACTATTTGATTAACGGTGCCCGGCTATGGTGAAAATATGGCAAATAAATCATTTGGCAAATGAAAAAGTTCAAAAGAGGTTTCTGCCAAAAGCAAAAAGTTATTTTGTAAATCGGCGAAATGTAGTTCGGTAAAATAATACATTTGCCACATGATACTTCGATGATCTGAAAATATGTCAAATAATGCATATAGCAAAAAAGACGTCGGTCAATAATTTTCGGTAAAATGAAATACGGACAATAAAAATCGGCGATGTGATCGGTTCCCCAACGGATAAAATGGTTCTAGGCCAACCTTTCATTAGACACCAACAACATAAAAATATCTCAACAGATAAAAAATCACATTTCTTTAAAAACTACCTTTATCAACTTTTGACGTTACATTTAGGTTTCTATATATTTGTACATTCTAATCAGATATGAAACAACATAATTAAAATACTTAAATTGGAATCTTGAGAAATAATTATCACCTAGGTACCTACTTAGTATTTCGTCATTATTTTTGCAATCTGTTTAGTTATCTTACTTACCAGTTGGAATCTTATTAGAAGTACCTACTTAACTAACGCTTTATATACAGTTTTCATTTACTTTACATAGGTACTAAGGTACTTTCATGGGTAGGTATTGCATGAGTCTCATCATAATTAACAAATCAGCTTGCAGATGGTGTTTCGTCGCCGACAAAATCAAAATAGTTTATTTCAAATAAACCCTAGATTTAATTTTAAATTGTCAAATAATTTAAAAAAAAATGAATCTACTAAAACAGTTGTAGTTGCACATTCGCAGCGTCAGTAGCTGCAGCAGTAACGAAAAGCTATGGAGAAGAATGTACAAGAAACTCCACGGAAACTCTATTCCATCAATAAGTTGTAATTACAAGTATTTGGTTACACCATTCTTGTTGTTTGAAATGAAATTACAATATAAATGTGAGAACGATGCAAAAAGACGTGCACGTAAAAGCGTCTAGAGAGATAAACAACCTCAAAATACAATAATTAATTAAAAACAGACCTAGGCAACCAAGTTATGAACCATCCCAACTGAAGGCGCCCATCGACAAACATGACGCATGGATTGGCACCACTCAGCTCAACCATCATGAAGGGAACCGAATGATCCAACACATGTGCCACCACATCAGAGAGACATTTGAGAGAGAAGGACACACTACTGCCAGGGCACACACAAGTCAACGAACGACATTTAAGTACATAGTACTCACACATGTGCTGTGCAGTTATATAATACTAAAAGAAATTGAGTTTATGCAATACAAATATATTCAAAGTCTTCAGCAGATCTAACAATACTTCAAAACATTTCTGAACATCACTTGTTTTTGCGCCATAGTGGCTGCGGAGCAGGCAACCGTTTTTAGGGTTCCGTACCCAAAGGGTAAAAACGGGACCCTATTACTGAGACTCCGCGGCTCGTCTGTCTGTCACCAGGCTGTATCTCATGAACCGTGATAGCTAGACAGTTGAAATTTTCACAGATGATGTATGTCTGTTGTCGCTATAACAACAAATACTAAAAACAGGATAAAATTAATTTTTAAGTGGGGCTCCCATACAAAAAACGTATTTTTTTTGCCGTTTTTGCGATAATGGTACGGAACCCTTTGTGCGCGAGTCCGACTCGCACTTGGTCCCCCAACCTATAATATGCCTGCCTGCATAGTGTGCGTTTTATACAAGTTTTAAATTTCATCATATTCAGTTCTAGAATATGGGGCGGATTTTATTGTAGCATTTTATTCAGTACCCCATAAAAGATAACGATACTTTAGCCAGCCTGAAACCTGGTTGAATTAATTGGTCCCTATTTCTAGTAACATAATTACCTATGTCTGTCGCCGTTGTTATTTTTTCAAACGTACATGATGTTTTCTTAAATATATTAACAAGGTAGGTACCGTCATGACGTTAATGTCCTTAAACAGTTCATCGCTCCGGCGAAGATTGTATACCACTCTTATGGCTCGTTTTTGCAGAATAAAAATTGACTCAATGTCTGCAGCCCTTCCCCATAGTAAGATACCGTAAGACAGTATACTATGAAAGTAACTAAAATTGGAAACACCGGGAGGGGACACCGTAAAAAGACATACATAGGCATTATTGGTGAATTTCTTCAGAAAGGCCAGGTGCGCGGTACTCATAACCGGCGTGTGTGTATGACTAGATGTATGAATGTGAGTGAAACAAAAGAAATATGTAAGGATTGTAGCAGGTGGCGTCCTGTAGTTTCGGCCTAACCCCATGAAAAAAGGCTTGAATTTATGTATATATGTGGTAACTAAAATGGACCAGCCTCGCGGTATGTACATCAGTAAATTGACGATTTTTTCTAACAGCAAAAGCTGCCGAACTTAGCCGCCTAATTAAATATTATCATTGTAACCTTGAGTCTAACGTGATCCTCAGGAAAACCGTATTAACGACGAATTCTAGCTTCTCCCTGTTTAATCTATATAAATAAAATCTGACTGACTCATCAACGCCCCGCCCAAATCCTTGGACCTAGAAAGCTGAAATTTTGCACAGAGGTTCCCTGTTTATTGTAGACAATTCATTCAATTCAACCCCTCGAAAAGTTAAATATGGGATGAAAGTTTGTATGAAACTCTTTTTTTTTCTCTTTTAAGCTTTTTATATATAAAAGAAGAAACTGACTGACTGACTGATCGATCAACGCACAGCCTAAACCGCTAGGCCTAGAAGAATGAAATTTGGCAGAAAGATTCCTCATGTGGCGTAAGTGAGCACTAAGAAAGGATTTTTGGAAATTCTACCCCAAAGGGGTTAAAGGTTTGTATGTAATTTCAACAGTTTGTAAGTTGGACACGTGAAATTTTAGATTTACGCTTTTGGTTGGTTCATAAAAAGGATTAATATATTTATTGGTTTTTGGAAATTCGTCCCCTAAGGTGGTAAAAAGGAGGTTGAAAGTTTATATGTAATTTCTACAGTTTGAAAGTTGGACACGTGAAATTATAGATTTATTCTCTAGGTAGAAAAAAAACCATGTATTTATTAGTTTTTGGAAATTTTATCCCTATGGGGATAAAATAGGGGTTGTAAAGTTATATGAAATTTCTTCGGTTTGGAAGGTAAAACATCAAAAATTTTAGGTTTTCGCTCCTGATTAATAAAAAAACAATGTGTTTAATTATTTCCGGCAATGCCACCCCTAACGGGGCTAAAAAGGGGGTTGAAAGTTTGTATGTAATTTCTATAGTTTGTAAGTTAGAGTTGGAGTTGATAAAAAAAATTCATGTAATTATTAGGTTTTAGAAATTCTACCCCTAAAGAGAATAAAGTAGGGGTTGAAACTTTATATGAAATTTCCTCGGTTTGGAAGGTATAATATCTAAAATAGTAGGTTCATGCTCTTCATTAATAAAAAAAGTAATGAGTTTATTGATTCCCGGAAATTCTACCCCTAATGGAGGTTAAAGGTGGCAATTTGTTGGGCTTATATATTTGAAACGTGGCATCAATGCTAACAGCAAACATTTTTATATTTTTTTTTAAAGTAAAGGTTGTCATTACAAGTTTTTCAAAACTACTCCTAAAATACGATTTAAGGGATGTTAAAGTTTGTATGGAAAATCTCATTTCTTGGATTAATAACCTTGAAACTTGGGACAAATACTAACCTAAGTAAATAATAAAGGATATAATTATTAGTTTTGCAAAACTACCCCTAAAAGATGATTAGGGGGGTGTTGAAGATCTTGGTTTAATAAACTTGAAATTTGGCACAAATACTAACCTTAATAAATGATGTGGGTTGCTATTATTTATTAGTTTTTCGGAACTATTTCCAAAATACTATTTAGGGGGTGACCAAGATTTTTGAGGTATTTTATTACACATAGCTTCTTTTAATGATGTAGGTGAGCACTAAGGAGGGAGTTTTGGCAATTCAATCTTTAAAGAGTCATTTATTTGTATAAAAACTTTTTACAAAAAAATATTACTGACTTCCGACTAAAAACACTACAAAGTGAAAACTAAATTTCTTTTTCGAAGTCGGTGTCTTTGGTAGGTACCAATTTTTTTCGTTATGGACACCGACTTTGAAAAAGAAAGTTATATTCACTTTGTAGTGTTTTTAGTTGGATGTCGGTAGTATTTTTTTGTGTATGTTCACCGATATCTCCGTCAATCAACACTGGACAAACGGTCCAGTTCGGTAGTTCCAAATCGTGGAAGAGGTCATCTTAGTGAAGTAAGATTCTCCAAAAAACCGTTGACACACCTAAAACATCTTCTGGGGGTAATTCTGAAAAAACTAATGATGGCAATTTATTATCGCCCAAGGAAAAAGTTTTTTAACCGACTTTCCAAAAAGGAGGAGGTTCTATGTCCTCTAAATCCTAACTTAAACCGTAGATATCTACGATATCCCATTTATTATTGATTTAACAATAGCTTATTTTTGATAGCCTTCACTAATTGCACACAATTTAGTTGAATAAAATACGAAATCATGCGAACGAAGTCGCAGGCGGAGTGCTAGTTTGAAATAGTGCATTTAGCGCCTAAATATAAAATAAATAAAAATACCTTTTGAGGATTTTTTGAATAGAGCGCGGCGAACCATGAATTGTCCATACAAACGTAATACCAAAATCTTTTGTAATTTTAGCATATTACCACAATATTATGATGATATTCGGATAAAGACAGTATTTATCTAGGTTCCTACGTCTTCTTTTTTTCTAAATACTCACCTAAAATGAAGTTTTAGCGAATTCCATTTTGTATATTTTTACAGCGTAAATGACATGTTTTCTTTTTGATATTTCTGTATTATAAAAAACAATATCTTTATTAATATCAAATTTTATTACACATAGCTTCTTTTAATGATGTAGGTAAGCACTAAGGAGGGAGTTTTGGCAATTCAATCTTTAAAGAGTCATTTATTTGTATAAAAACTTTTTACAAAAAAATATTACTGACTTCCGACTAAAAACACTACAAAGTGAAAACTAAATTTCTTTTTCGAAGTCGGTGTCTTTGGTAGGTACCAATTTTTTTCGTTATGGACACCGACTTTGAAAAAGAAAGTTATATTCACTTTGTAGTGTTTTTAGTTGGATGTCGGTAGTATTTTTTTGTGTATGTTCACCGATATCTCCGTCAATCAACACTGGACAAACGGTCCAGTTCGGTAGTTCCAAATCGTGGAAGAGGTCATCTTAGTGAAGTAAGATTCTCCAAAAAACCGTTGACACACCTAAAACATCTTCTGGGGGTAATTCTGAAAAAACTAATGATGGCAATTTATTATCGCCCAAGGAAAAAGTTTTTTAACCGACTTTCCAAAAAGGAGGAGGTTCTATGTCCTCTAAATCCTAACTTAAACCGTAGATATCTACGATATCCCATTTATTATTGATTTAACAATAGCTTATTTTTGATAGCCTTCACTAATTGCACACAATTTAGTTGAATAAAATACGAAATCATGCGAACGAAGTCGCAGGCGGAGTGCTAGTTTGAAATAGTGCATTTAGCCCCTAAATATAAAATAAATAAAAATACCTTTTAAGGATTTTTTTAATTTCATCCCTTAAAGGGGTAAAAAGGGGGTGATAAAGTTTGTAAGTTATTTTTTTGTTTTGTATTTAGTATTTTTGTTTATCATTAAAATTACTTTAAACTTAGTATTTCTGCTCTTCAATACAATTAAAGAAAACTTATTTGAGGTTTTCTTTTTTATTTCATCCCATAAACGGGTAAAAAGGGGTGGTAAAGTTTGTATGAATGATTACCTACTTGATGTGTTCGTGGGTAATCAGTTTTCATACCTCGAATACCACTGATACCCTATGACTAGGTATCCGTTAGACAGTCTTTGAGTTTAAACGATGAAATTTCCCCTTATGGTCTGCTTTGCAATGACCATAAATAAATCTTAGAGTCAGTCAAGGGTGGCAGGTATAGATTCAAGAAAATATTGCATCTCACATGGGCAATTCTATGTTGCCTGTTCCAGAGTCAGTACTAGCTTGGCACCAGACAGGAAAACCACCAATGTGGTATACAAAGAAGTGTATAATTAAATTCTAACTTCCTGATGTCGGCTTTGTTAGCGTAAACTAATTGGCGTAGGTACCCATATCTAGACTGTACAGAATGGCGCAAAAATCATCACTCTATCGGAAGAAGCTTTAATTTTTCTTCGACAATTCTGCTTCGACATTTGTGAAGTAAACAGATATAAAATATAGCTGGTAACCTCCAAGTACGTGTAACCTACGCTACGTCAAGCCATTCTAAATAACGACCACGAGGAAGACAACTTTTCATCGAAAATCAACATGAGCAAGCTCTTTGAATATGTGAATAAGCAAAATTATCATCTCTGTGGCACAGAAAATCAACATGAGCAAGCTCTTTGATATGTGAATAAGCAAAATTATCATCTCTGTGGCACAGAAAATCAACATGAGCAAGCTCTTTGAATATGTGAATAAGCAAAATTATCATCTCTGTGGCACAGAAAATCAACATGAGCAAGCTCTTTGAATATGTGAATAAGCAAAATTATCATCTCTGTGGCACAGAAAATCAACATGAGCAAGCTCTTTGAATATGTGAATAAGCAAAATTATCATCTCTGTGGCACAGAAAATCAACATGAGGAAGCTCTTTGAATATGTGAATAAGCAAAACTATCATCTCTGTGGCACAGAAAATCCGCGTATAATCCAGAAAGTCACTACTGCATGGTGCCCGTATCCCCGCCATTAGCGGCACAGAAGGACACCGTGAATTCTTAGTGGGTTCGAATCCCACAGGACTGCGCTATCTCCCCGTTATAGCGCAGTATGCATAAGCATATCCCCAGACAAAAAAAAATGGCGTGTTGTTTACGCTGGAAGCGTCATCGGGCTGCCAAACGACTACTGTGGTCGACGAGGTTCCGGAGCCATGATCAACGTCTTTCTCTATCCTTAAAGGGAATAAATATATTTTTAAGGAACTGGAGAACATGTGGTTCCAACAGGATAGAGCAACGGCGCTTACTGCACAAGGCACAACCGAAATTCTGAGGGCTGCATTATCCGTACTTGCTCTGGTCGATAAGATCACCTGATTTAACTGTTCTAGGCTTCCTTCAGTGGGTTTTTTTTTAAGTCACGAGTCTATGTCAATAAGCCTCAGACTCATAAAGCACCTCAAAGATAATATCCGCCGGAAGTTCTGGCTAGAGTGATGGAAAATGTCATAAATCGGGCCCGATTTTTTATCAATTCATGCGACACGCGACGACGGTGCGATCGTATCATTTTCTCGACTAAATCTATACCAATATTATAAAGAGGAAAGATTTTTTTGTTTGTTTGTTTGTACCGAATAGGCTCCGAAACTACAGAACCGATTTTAAAAATTCTTCTGCCTATGTAAAGCTACATTATTCCCGAGTAACATAGGCTATAATTTTGACGGGAGCGAAGCCGCGGGGGTCAGCTAGTGGTAAAATAAATTAAGACACCAAATGAACATTATCCAAAAGCAGAACCGTATAGTAACATCGGGTGATAACTTATGCGCCACCCTGTATACATTTTCTATCGTGTCGGTAGTAGGATTCAGAAATTGAAACAAAGTGGTCTTTCGCTATTTGTACCTTCCCGTGGAAATCGATCCCACGAGACCGCCAGAATGGAAGCCTAACGCTCTAGCTATTAGAACACGACGGATGTTCAGTTTATGCTCATCTACATTACAAGCTGTCCAGGCGAAGTTCGCGCCTTCCGCTGCTTACGTGCGTAGGTACTTTGTGGTACCACCTCAAACAAATATATAGAAAAAAGATGTAAACTAACCCGACTTTGTTCCAAAATCGAATTTCAAAATAATCTACAAAGTCATCTACTGGCATTACCGAAACCAGTATACGAAGCATTTTTCATGTTGGTCCGTGTTTTGTTTATTCCATATATCAGAGAGGGCGCTGTTTTCGCAAAACAAAAAAAAATAGGTTTCAATAATAATTGTTTTTCGTTAATATCGCCGATATTTCAATAGTTATTCTGTTATTCGGGCGGAGATAAAGCCTACAAATTAATGACCATGAAAATCGATCCAGCCGTTCGCGAGTTATTAATGGTATAACTGACACGACTTTGTTTTAATATACTATACTTTTAAAGAGGTAAAGTTTTTGAGGTTGCAGGGGATAATCTCTAGATCTACTGAACCGATTTAGATGAAATTTGGCATGGAGATAAGTTTGGGGCTCTAAGTGGAAGGACAGAGGATAGTTTGTATTCCCTTGGGATGATAAAACCGCGTAACCGCGGGCAGAAGCTAGTAATAATATGTCACAATTAGTACTTTTGACGTTCGGCAAGGTAAATTAGTAGTTGATTTTGCATTTAAAACTAAATTATTAGCAGTGAATTTTGAACCTGTCGTAAGGCGTTATTTTCGTAGTCAAAGTTACTCGTATGTCTATTTAGCTTAAAATTAAAGAAGTGTTATCTCAAATAACACCATGTTTAGTTTTTCAATAGATGGGGTAAATCGTTAGTTAATGGAGACTAAAAATAAGAAAGGACCCAAAAGAACAATGCCCACTGTTCATACATTGCTTGACCTGTCACTTGATTCGTTTTACAGGTCGCGTCTGCCTACAACTAGTGTTGTATAAAATCAATTATTGTTTATATTAACACAATAACTTATCATCTTTTCATTTAAAGGCCAGGGAAAAATGCTATTATGTAAATAAGTTTTTGTGGTTATAACAGCTGTCAGTTATAGGTTTGACAGCTGTTATAACCTTAAAAAACTATACGATACTTAGTAATATAAATCAAATTGTTTCATATTCGTTGAGAGAGTTACAATCAATCAGAAATAAATACCTCTTTAACGTAATATCATCATCAAATCGGCGCGCGGTCTCAAACAGCAGTTATATTCTCGCAATATCCCGCCGATGCCGAGTTTTAAAGATTTCACGCGTGATGTTTTGCCCTCCTTGTTTACAACACATCACACACAAATCTAAACTCATATGCAGCAAAATCTAAAGCAACAGAGTGGTCGCTTTAAGGATTACTCTAACACGGAGTTAGTCACATAAATAGATAACGAAAAGAGCTGCCTACCTACATGTTTTTGGTGAGAACAGGGTAATAAAATAAAAATCTGGCTTTGATTTATTATTATATTTCTTTCTATGTCATCTCGTACAAGCACTTAATCTAAAAATGCTCCTGGAGCCACAATGCTGTTTCCATGCCTGGCCCATCATATGTTTAGGTACCACACCAACGTCATAACATCAACCAAATGACAGCCTGTCATTCACTAAACGTTACCGCTTAAAAAGTTCGTTATACGACCTGTCAACTCTACACTTATTTTTCTTTCCACTCCATAACATAAAACCATAAAAAAATCATAACTAGTTATAAAATAATAAGTAAAATAAAAATAAAGTAGTAATTGGTTATATAGATCATTTATCCACATGACGAACGAACTAGTTTTTCGTATTCTGTGAAACGAAACGTGTGTAATACACGTTCCGTTTCCAAAACTGTATTGACTAATGAGATACATATTAACATTGCTTTTTTTCCTGGCCTTATTTGAAAATTCAATTAAGCGATACGAAATGAGCAAAAAAAAAACAATTTTTTAAGATATTTTACATCACTAGACGCGTTAGAAAATTTTCAGGTCAATGCTGGACATGATTCTTTAACCGTGTGGTTCCCCATTTTCACGGTTAACCACGACGAATTGACACAGTTTATTATACTTTATTGTACACCAAGATAAAACAATACAAAAAAAAACATTAACCTTTTGAGCGCCACGGTCTTCTGTAGAAGACAACCGTTTCCGTGCCCCCCCACGCGCCACGTCTTTATTAGAAGACAATATATAATCTTATCGTTTATTACATTAAAATACATGAACAAATGCTTTGTGCGTATTGCTACTATTGCCTAAAACCCTACACTTACCCTCAGTGTCCCACCTTAAAATTATCGCAGAATTAATGTGACAAATTGTCAAGTATGCGTTATCTTCTGTGATTGGCTGTTGAAAATTCATTCAACCGAGGGATACTGAGGGATAATGTTTTATTTCAATAGTGGTCTTTGTTTACATAAAAACTGAAAAATAATACCAGCCAAAATTTTTGCTGTGTCCCAGGCGCCATAGTCTTTACAGGAAGACGGCTAGTGCTGTGGTTACTTGATTAAGTTTCTAAAGTTTCGATATACACAAAAGTTTAAAAAAACACTTTTATTTCGAATCAAAATGTTGAGTTTTGAAATAAATGCGATCGTTATGGAGAATGTACGTAATTTTGCTAGCCCTTACACATATATTTACTTAAATCTTTTAATACACACAAAGCCGGACTTTGCTTAATACTGATATCGATATTAAAAGATCCCGTCACTACGAAACTAATAGATATCGGTGCCTCGTGCGCCATGGGCATCAATAGAAGACAACCTGTGACTTCATAGACGTAAGTGCATCAAGGTCAGTTTGAGATAGTGCAGCGCTGTTATGGATCGTTATCGATAAAAAAAAATGTGAAGCTAATGAATTACGTTATGAAGAACTTTTAAAAATCGTACAAGGTGTGGATTCGGCAGCTGAATCCGATAAATACGAGAGTACATCAGACGAAGATTTTGAGTGTAGTGTAAATTACTTAACGGTAAGAAAAATTAAATAAAATATTTTCGTTTAATAACCTCATTAGATTGGCGTAAGTTAAGTTACATTCGAAATTAGTATGATATCTCAGAATAAAGAACATACCAAAAATTGCATTCTTACTTTGAATGCGATACGCCGAATCCAGAAACGAAGCGCGTAACGTGACCAAGCAAAATCGATAATAATAATATTAATGTGTGTTTAGCATAAACACAAACATCGAAACACGAAAAAAAAAAAAAATGAACATACATATCCCTATAACAATTGAAATTTTACGTGCTCCGGGCGCCACGGTCTTGATAAGAAGACTACTGGATTACGCCAAAAGACAATAGGGATGTAGCCAACTTCTTATGGCTGAATTGAGATATGTATCTGTTTGGTCATTATCTATAGTGTATTCTGCTTTTTCTTATCACAACTATTGTCTAGCCGCACGGCAAGTATATCAGAAAGCACCGCGTTTCTTATGCAAATTTGTTCGACCATTTGTCACTAGATGGCGTTGTACAATTTCGAACCATTTCTGAATCTCGATGTTAAGATTTTCCGCCGATAACATATGTATCTAGGATTAAGAATTTTTTGTAACCACCACTACACTACTATAACCTGTGTTCTACGGTGTAACCACTACATCTATGAATAAATCAGACTGGGGGTCAAAGTGTTGGCATCAGTGATCCACACTCCTAAGTACAGACTGAAACCTTTTTTCATTCAAACCCCAGTTCTAACCCTCATGAGTTAGAGGGTTCTTCATGGTCCTTCGGAGCCGAATGTGGCAAGGGCTGTACAGTTCAGGTGTGTTCTCCTAATTGGACGGAGAATCATCAACCCCATACGTTCCTGCCGAGTGGAGTCTTGGATGGTGAGAGGAGATAGCAATACTGGATCCAGAAGCGGGGAAGTACGGTGGAAGGCGTACAAATCCAGCAGCAAGCAAGCTGCAGACGACTGGAGGTCGTAAGGAAGTGAGTGATAGTGCCGAAAATCGTGAGTACTTTGTGATTTCTTATGTGCCAAGCAAAAGTGAACTTTATTGCCTAGAAGATTTTAACTTTAACTTTCGAGTAGTAAATTGGACTTATAATAATTTTATGTGTGCATGTTAGACTTAGCTAGATTTAAGCCAAATTAGGTTTAGACGGGGAACCTATGCCCGATTTTTAGTAGATTTAAATGTCAAACACTTAGAAAAATTTGTTGGTTACATTGACTTGTAAAATTTTCGGAACTTTTAAGAACTTGTAAAATTTTCGTAAATATTTTGGACTTTGAAATATTTGGGACTTAGAAGAATTTCTTTGTTTACATCGACTTGTAAAAATTTTCTCGAACTTATATTTTTATTGTTTACTTCAAAATGTCTTTGCAATCACATGTTAAGGTGCAAGATGATATTCACGCTCGATTGTCAAGAGCTAAAACTAATTTCAAAAAGTCGCCAAAGGATAGAATTACCGAACAATATTTAGAAACTAGATTAGAAAATGTGGAAGAATTGTGGGCGCAATTTAGTTTAACACATAAACAAATTATTAAAGATTTTGAACCTAAGGAGTTGATATCTTCACCATACACTATAAGTGAAGTTTATTATAATACTGAGGAATTATATTTAGATTTGAAATGTGACTTAAAAACTGCATTAAATAAAATAAAGAGTAGTGATGTTTCTCCTGCTACGGGGTCATCATCAAATAATTGTTCCGTAGGTAAAAGCGTGTCCCGCCCCTAGCCACCGCAGGAGACGCCCTGGGCGTCGGGAGTCGCAAGCAGATTCCCGGCCACCGTAGGCGCGGGCTTGCGGGCGGCGAGAAATGGGTAGCTCGTCGTCCGATAAGGACCAGGCCCGAGTCAACGGCGCGTTGTGTTCCACGCGCGCCTCAAAGAGATGTCAGCAGAACTGACGGGGTCCGCTAGGGCCAATGCCTGTCTGGGTCGCGGATAAATTTGAAAAAGAGTTACCGTGACCCTGGCTCAAGCAACTGAAGGAACACGGGTGGGTTTTAGTCAGTAAAAGTCTGACATGCCCTCCCGCTTCACCCAGAGCGGGAGAAGTCATAGGATGATTTCCCACCCAAAAAAAAAAAAAAAAAAAAAAAAAAGGTAAAAGCGTGTCTATAAAGTTACCTAGAATAACTATCCCAACATTTTCGGGGAAATATACCGAATGGCCGACCTTTCGAGATTTATTTGTATCAGCAATACATAAAAATAGCACTATTGATAATGTACAAAAATTACATTATTTAAAAGGTTATTTGACTGGCGAAGCCGAGCAGCTCCTTCGTCATATACCGATTTCAGAATCAAATTATGAAAGATGCTGGGCTCAGTTGGAGACCAGGTATAACAACAAAAAATATTTGTCTCACTGTATTTTGGTAAGATTGCTCAGTCAGAGGAACATAGTACAAGAGTCAGCTAGTGCCTTAAAGGAATTAATGGATACAACATCAGACTGTCTAAATGCACTTACTAACCTAGATATTGACATAACTTCATGGGATATTTTAATCATTCATATCATAACATTAAAACTAGATCCAGACAGTAGGAAGGATTGGGAACTAAAGGTAACTAGTATTACTGATTCAGATAAGCTGCCTACATTTGAACAGTTTAAAGAATTTTTAACAGGCCGCTATAGGGCATTTGAATTCTTAGGAACTAAGCCAATTAAAAATAATGTTAATGTTAGTAAGGCAAAGGTTTTTCACACGGCGGCGGCTAATGCAGCCATGGTTTGTCCGTGTTGTAATAGTAACGAGCATAAAATAAGAAATTGCAAACAATTTGTTAACCAGGATGTGGATATTCGGCGTAAGTTTGTGCAGGATCACAATTTATGTTTTAATTGTCTGGGGCACAACCACTCTGCCAGATTTTGTAAGTGCACAGCCACTTGTCAAATATGTAAGCGGAGACATCACTCCTTGTTGCACCCTAAAGGTGAGCAGGAGTCAGTAAGAGAAAGGGGAGATTCATCTATGAAAGAACATACAAACACGGTAGGATTAGAATCTGAAAACAAAGTAGTAACTTGTTTTTCGAAAGGTTTAGCAAATAACCAAGTGTTATTAGCCACGGCCCTAGTGAGAGCTGTATCGAAAAATGGAGTTATGTTTACAATCAGGGCCCTGTTAGACCAAGGTTCTCAGGCATCGTTTGTTACAGAGCATACTGTGCAAAGTTTAGGGCTTCAGAAAAAACCAGCTAAAGGTTTAATAACTTGTATAGATGTTAATAACAAATTATCCTTAAATTCGGTTGTTGAGGTTAAAATTCAGTCCAGGGTCGATCCATCATTTGAACTTGTAGTCAAAGCATATGTTCTCAAATCTATTACGTCATTATTACCTGGTAGGGAAACCGTATATTTAGATTGGGCTCAGGCTAGCGACATCAAATTAGCGGATCCGAGATATCATACACCGGATAGAGTGGATATGTTGTTAGGAGCAGAAATTTATGGTCAAATTTTACAAAATGGGTTAAAAAAGGCTCCTGATGGTAGCACTGTAGCTCAGTCTACCTCATTAGGATGGATTTTATCAGGAACAGTAGCCTCTGCTTCTCAAAACACATCAAACATTACTGTAATGCATACTCACCTTGGTGATGACGAAATCCTGAAAAAATTCTGGGAATTAGAAAAGGAACCAAATCAAATCAGGAAACATATACTTACCGATGAAGAATCAAGATGCGAAGAGATATTTAAAGCCACAACTGTAAGAGACGGTGACGGTCGTTACGTAGTAAACTTACCATTTAGAAGTCAAGATCCGAGCTGTCAATATGGTGATACAAGAAAGGTAGCAATTAATAGGTTTTATGCATTAGAAGCTAAACTCAATAAAAACACAGATTTAAAGACAAAATATGAAGAAGTTCTCAATGAATACTTGCAATTGGGTCACATGAGGCAAATAACCAAAGAAGAAGAACAAAATCAACATGCAGTGTACTTACCTCATCATGCGGTTATACGAAACGATAAAGACACAACCAAAGTTCGGGTTGTTTGCGATGCTTCCTGCAAAGGAAAAAATGGAATATCGCTCAACGATGACCTAATTATTGGTCCGGGGCTGCAACCAGATTTGCGGCATTTATTGATTCGTTGGAGAACTCACCGCATTTGCCTCGTTTCAGACATTGTCAAAATGTACCGAATGGTGCGCGTGGCCGACCATCATACAGATTTTCAACGCATCGTGTGGAGAGACACCAAACAATCTGCAATAAAGGATTATAAGTTACTTACAGTGACTTTCGGAACCTCTTCAGCGCCTTTCTTAGCAGTTCGATCGATGCAGCAGGTAGCATACGATGAAGGAGTCAACTATCCACTAGCAGCTGAAAAGGTACTTAAAGATTATTACATGGACGATCTTATGACTGGTTGTGACTCAATAGAAGAAGGCATGCAAATCTTTAATCAAATGAACGAGTTATTAGCAAAATCAGGATTCACTTTACAAAAATGGTCAAGTAACAGCAGTGAATTAATGGAGAAAATAATCGGAGGAAGACACTCGTTCAAGGGACAAGATGGTGTAGAAAGAGAGATCAACATAAAACAAGATGAGATATTTAAAACGTTGGGACTTACCTGGAACCGAAGCTGCGACACCTTCCAGTATTCTGTTCAGTTGCCTCCGTTGCAGGAACCTGTTACAAAAAGGAAAATATTATCAGACATAGCAAGACTATTTGACCCTTTGGGATGGGTCGCACCCGTAATCATTGTTGCAAAAATACTAATTCAAAAATTATGGGTTTCTGGGATTGGATGGGATGAGGAAATTCCATATGAAATAAGAAAAGAATGGTTTACTTACCGACAAGAATTGCAAAGTTTAAAGAATTTTTCTATACCTCGATGGTTAAGCATGAAGCACGGTGACAAGCAGATTGACTTACACGGATTTTGCGACGCGTCAAAATCAGCATATGCTGCGGTAGTCTATGCACGGGTTGTCGATGCTGACGGTGAGATACATGTCACTTTGCTCACGGCAAAAACTAATGTTGCTCCTATAAAAACGATTTCAGTGCCTCGACTGGAATTGTGCGGAGCATTCCTCTTAGCAAAACTCTTATCCGAAGTCTCAGAAGTGATGGGAATAAGTAAATTAAATTTGTTCTACTGGACCGATTCAGAGATCGTGTTAGCGTGGTTAAATAGCCATCCCAACAGATGGAAAACATTCGTGGCAAATCGGGTTTCTGAAATTTTGAGCTTAAGTGAACCTCAGCAATGGAATCATGTTCAGTCGAAGAGCAATCCTGCTGATTGCGCATCGCGGGGTCTCTATGCGTCAGAATTTATAAACTTTAAATTGTGGTTAGATGGTCCGGGGTTCCTAAAGGATAAAAATATTAAAGTCGACAAACGCAAGACGGTATCAACAAATATAGAAGAAATAAAGGTACACGTAGCATTAGACGATAATTTTATTTGGGATAAATATTCATCACTTACCAAACTTGTTAGAATAGTAGCATATTTAAGACGTCCCTTAGAGTTGAGAAAACCGAAGGCTGAAAGAAACCATCATAATTTTATAACTGCAGAAGAAATGAGATTAGCGTTGGAGACATGCATAAGGGTATGTCAAAGTCAAAACTTTGAAGCGATAATTCTGGACCTGCAAAAAGAAAAGCCTAAAAGAAATTTGTTTAAATCTTTAAATCTTTACCTCGATTCCGTTAATATCCTGAGGGTGGGCGGTAGATTGGAACGTTCCGATCTGGCCAGGGATCGTAAAAATCCAATGTTGATTCCAAGTAATACTCATTTTACCAATCTTCTAATTGCCGACGCACATTATAGGAATCTTCATGGCGGTCCTCAACTAATGCTTAACTACTTAAACACAAAATATTATATTCAGGGAGCTAAACGGTTGGTTACAGCATACGTGCGAAACTGTGTAATTTGTTTGCGTTACGCAGCTTCTACAAAACCTCAATTGATGGGCCAGTTACCACCTGCACGGGTTACACCAAGTAGGCCATTTAAGAACAGCGGGGTAGATTTTGCTGGTCCTATTAATTTGAGGGCATCAAAGGGTAGGGGTCACCATGCATATAAAGGATACATTTGTTTATTCGTCTGCATGGCGACTAAAGCTGTCCACATTGAGGTCGTTAGCGACCTAACAACACAGGGGTTTCTTGCCGCCTTTAAAAGGTTTGTGGCAAGACGAGGTCACTGCAAGGATATATGGAGTGACAATGGCACAAATTTTCAGGGCGCTTCTAGGGAATTAGATTTATTACTTCGCTCCGAAAATTCAGGTACAGCTAAGGATATTGCTGCGGCATTGGCCAGTGAGGGTACCACATGGCATTTCATTCCACCACATGCTCCAAACTTTGGCGGATTATGGGAGGATGGAATAAAGTCATGCAAGAAGCATTTAAATAGAGTAGTAGGCAGCACTACTTTAACTTTTGAAGAGATGTCCACTTTATTAAGCCAAGTAGAAGCATGCTTGAACTCACGTCCCTTGTGTAGGCTGACGGATTCGAACACTTTTGATGCATTAACACCAGGGCATTTTCTTGTGGGGGAACCAATTGTAAACGCGCCCGATCGTAATTATGAAGATGCAAATATTTCTAGCTTGAAGAGGTGGCATTTAGTGCAACAGATGACGCAACATTTCTGGCGTCGCTGGTCCAGCGAATATTTGACTACACTTTTTCATCGTTATAAATGGGCTAATCAAACTCCGGAACCCAACGTAGGGGATGTAGTGTTAATTAAAGAGGACAACTTACCTCCTTGTCGGTGGCTTCTTGGCAGAGTGGTTGAAAAGCATCCAGGGTTAGACAACCTTACACGAGTAGTCACACTTCGCAGTAATGGTTCTTTATTTAAAAGGCCAACATCAAAACTGTGTGTCTTGCCTATTGCCTAAGAATGGTATTAATAGATTATGTGATAATTTTAAGTACTGTTTAGTTTAAGTTATGATTTTAAGCATTGTTTAAGTTTAAGTTAGATGTATAAGTCATATTAAGTATAAGGGTTGTTAAAACTGTTTGATTTACAAAATATAAATTCGCTTTGTAACATTTAACTTTGGAAGGACATAATGTTGCACAAAATGTCCTTGGTGGGCGGAATGTCTAGCCGCACGGCAAGTATATCAGAAAGCACCGCGTTTCTTATGCAAATTTGTTCGACCATTTGTCACTAGATGGCGTTGTACAATTTCGAACCATTTCTGAATCTCGATGTTAAGATTTTCCGCCGATAACATATGTATCTAGGATTAAGATTTTTTTGTAACCCCACCATCTCCAAGGTGTTCGAACAACTCCTGCTGCGGCAACTATCACCGCACATTACACCCCGCGAGGAACAATTCGGGTTTCGCGCGGAACATTGCACGACGCTCCAGTTGTCGAGGGTACTGCACCTGCTGTCAAACACCATGGACAGGAAGGAGTACGCGGTCGCAGTATTCCTCGACATGGAGAAGGCCTTCGACCGTGTGTGGCACGACGGTCTGATCTACAAGTTGTCCACATCGAGTGCGCCCCGTCGCATTGTCAAAGTGGTCCAATCCTTTCTCGCCAACAGGACATTCAGAGTGGTGGTCGACGGAGCACTGTCCGCCCCCCGCCCTATACTGGCGGGCGTGCCGCAGGGCAGCTGCCTCTCGCCTGCGGGATACTCACGGTACACAGACGACATCCCAACAACTCCAGAGGCGACGCTCGCACTATACGCGGACGACGCCGCCTACATCACCACCTCAATGAGCGCGAAGCACGCCGCCCGCAAGATGCAGCGCGCCCTCGACCTGCTACCGGAGTGGCTAGCCAAATGGCGGCTATCCGTGAACGTGAGTAAAACGCAGGCACTCATCACGGGACGGTGTAACCTCCCACCACGTCTGAAACTTCAAGGAGCCGACATCGACTGGGCGCTCCGGGCCAAGTACCTGGGCGTGACCATCGACCGTCGGCTCACGATGGGGCCGCACGTCAAAACCGTCGTGGGTAAAGGTAAGGTAGCCCGTAACCTCCATCGCCCAGTCCTCTCATCCCGCCTCCCAACACGCACCAAGCTGGGCGTCTACAAAACGTACATAAGGCCATTACTTACGTACGCCGCCCCAGCTTGGTACGCACTCACAAACGCGACAAGTCGCAGGCACCTCAACGCACAGCAAAACCTTGCGCTACGCCGCATTCTGGACGCTCCTCGGTACGTAAGGAACGACGTGCTGACCAGGGACCTCCAGCTAGAGAGTCTGGACGAGTTTGTGACTCGCCTGGCGACAAATATGTACGCGCGGGCCGACGCTTCTGCCTGGCCGCACATCAAGAACATAGCGCCATGGCACGCGCGCCCGCCCGACAGCAGACGCCTCCCTAGGGACCTTATCCACGGCGGTACGACCCCATCTACATCTACCCGGACTTGACGCCTAAGTAGGTCGCTCCAGGCTACACGCGGCCTACTTAAACAAAAACACTGCTCACCCCACATGCATCCAAGCGCGCAATGTGTTCTAAGTTAATATAGGCACAATTGCGCGCTACAAACAGACAATCACTACTTCACACTCGCAAGTACACACGCACCGGATAGCACAGCGCGGGCTCGCCTACCGGTGTAAACATGGGCGGTGTATACACACATACACTACCGCTCATACACACATACGGCTCCTTAGTCTGAGTAACGACCGGCCAGACTCGGGAGGGAGGCAGACGGGAGCCATACATTTCTCTGTAGGTTCGTCAAAGTCGGCACTACTGATGCTGGTCACCCTCGCTGGGCTCCACATGGTACGCCATGAGTTCCACCTGGTGGGGGTAGACCGCCAGGGTGCCGTGAAGAACCGGCGGAGCGTTCAGAACGCCCGTCGTGGCGCGCCTACAGACACACACAACACGATACCAATACAGTGAGTGCGGATTTGCTAAGGCAAAGCGACTAGGCGCTTTATCCGCACTCACACGATGTTAGGGTTATTTAAAACGCCACAGCGACGGGCTCGTGTTTGCGAGCCCCGGTATGGCTTCTGCGGGCTGGGAGCTTAGCTCCGGGACCGCTCGCCTCGCCCCCTGACGGGGGCGAAGCGACTTCCAATATGAAGTTTTTTGTAACCACCACTACACTACTATAACCTGTGTTCTACGGTGTAACCACTACATCTATGAATAAATCAGACTGGGGGTCAAAGTGTTGGCATCAGTGATCCACACTCCTAAGTACAGACTGAAACCTTTTTTCATTCAAACCCCAGTTCTAACCCTCATGAGTTAGAGGGTTCTTCAACTATTGTTAAAAAAACAAGGTATCGAAATTTGTCATTCATTCTATTTTTCTGGTACATTTATAAAAAAAAACATGTGTTTAACATTTATCGATACTATAATTACCCACATCACTACTTTTGACTATATATTCGTTATACATTTATAGCTTGGCGCTGGGGCGCTTGGACACATCGCATTCGGTACCGCTTGGCGCTCAAAAGGTTAACATTAAAACAAACATACAACAGGCGGCCTTATCGCGTTCTGCGATCTCTTCCAGGCAACCTTGAATCCTTAGAGATAGCCTGGACACCACATAGGGTTGCACTGACAGTAAATTATTTTAAGGCATTTTAAGTAGCAAGTTTTCTGATGACCTAAGAGATTTCGTGTGGGATTCAATCGCAGATAAACTGAAAACGATCCTTGGGGTAAAGAGGGGTGGAGTAAAGTGCACATTGTACAAAAAAAAGAGAAAGAATATGAGCATTCTGGCGAAGGCGAATTGGCAACTACTTGAGCTTTACACGAAAGTCGGAAACCCGTTTGTTTGAACTAATTGGTGTCTATCATTCAAATAAGATTTTTAAACTTAACGCTGAGGCTGTGCTTAGCTGAATAAATAATAATAATATTATTTATTACAATTATTATTGTATACTTAATATTATTACTTTATTATTTACTTATAGCGAGACATAATCACATTAGGAAACTTGTACTGTACACAATACATAAGACATTTCATAAATGATATAAAAGCTGAAACATATTCCTTGGACAAAGGTGCATCACTAAGGATCGACAAGATTTTACAGATTTCCTTGTAAACTTTTTTAATATCTTCAGGATAATTTCGCTCTGAACTTATGTATGTTAAAAAAAATCTAAATGCTTTCTTTTGTGGGTTGCTTAGGTGAGAGTTCAGCAAGATATCGTCAACGCCCCCACCACAGACGACACAGTCTTTGCAAACGGTTCTATATTGAATGAACATGTTTCTAGCTCGCATCACCATTTCCTTTGGAACCTCTTCCAAGTCCAACCTATAACCTCTGAAACAAAAAAATATATTATGCATTATTTCAGATTATTTTAATTGCAATTGATACACAATTTCACTGTTGTGGTTGAACTAAACACCAAATAATATGATATTAATAATGTGTTTAATACAATAAAACAATAGCCAGGTGATTCAGGTCATCAGTCCTCTAGGTCCCATGCATGACCTAAAGCAAATGAAAGAAGTGCATGTCTAGGAGTCACCTGCCTCTGAGTATTGGAACAAGAATAAATTTTGTACTTACATGTAAGAAAAGGTTATTTCAGCTCCCTTTTTCACTGGTGTTGTGGTTATCAGCGCTGCGCTGTTCCGTAGCCCCACCACATATGAATTCGGCATACAGGAATTGGGCAGGTTACCGAGGAACGGAAAATATCCCTTATTAGGGTGATTGTGCATGGTTGTATTGCCCTCCGTGCACAATAAGGTGTAATGCTGCAGCTGTACTGGATTACAGTGTAGCGACAGGTGCATCATGACTCTGCCCACTGCGCGAATTGCTGCACTCTTCTCTTCAGGAGTTTCTGGTAAGAATGATGTATGTATATCCAAATAATGTATTATATTTGTCAAAAACAAACATCTGTTAAACATTGCCCCATATATAAAATGTGTGTCATAATGAGAATTCAGTAAAGAAAACCTTTGGTAACCAAAAATCTCAGTAAAAGTACTGTTTTCCATTCGTTGAACACCTAACTCATCAGACGCTTTGATAAATTCATCCCAAGAGCTACACAGTTTACGAATTTTTAGAGTAGCTTTCACAGGTAGTATAAAATCATCTAATATAAAATCTATGATTTTACATTCAATATTATGCCCGTCTTGCATAGATTTATCTTTGCATTGTTTGTCACAAAACATAGCTGAACAGCATCCTTCACAAGGCATCACATTAAAGTCCATCTTATGACAATAGTGGCATGAAGTAACATGGTTCATGAGGTTAGTAGCTCCTACAAATGCTGTCTCGACTGCTACTACAGTTCCAGTGGCTATATCTCTTGCAGCAACTACTTTTGGCTGTCCTGACTCCATGATGACCTCTACATGTGAAGTGGCACACGGTATGTCCGGGTTACGGATTCCTTTCAGTGTAAAGAATTCTTCAGTAAACTGATTGGTTCTGAAACAGTATTTTAAATAGGATTACTTTCTCACAAAAAAGAACAAGTACTTAGCTCATTTGATAATTTGATTTTTTTTATTATAGATAGGCACATGCTTGACCACTATCTCACCTGATGTATAGCGATGATGTGGTTGAAGGTCAAACATGCTTGCCCAGAAGTAACCTATCCACAATTGACTTAAAGACCCGTAGGTTGCAGCTATTAGGAAAACAGGTGTATAGACATCAATTAGAACTCAAATATATCCCGTTATGATTTATATGACGCACATATGTATTCTTATCACTCCACTTAACTTACTAGTTCAGTTAGTTATCTTATCTATTTTTATTAATATAATGAAACTGTAGTGGTTGTTTTTCTGAACATGTAATTTTTAATGATTAGAATAATCTATTTTGCATTTGATAGCCCAACTCTTGAGGCGGTTTAAGCTATATAACAATTACTTCAATCCTTAACCACCAAGCAAGAAGAAAAAGACAGAATGAATGCCACCTGAATACATAGTATGAGTAATAGTACGGGTGGGTGAAATTGGGGCACAGCTAGTTAAGTAAATTATGGCGTTTGTATCACACAACCGGTAACAATCTTAGTTTCCATTCATCTTTCCCTTTTTTGGTTTACCTCTTGGTCAGTCTACACTTTTAAATAAACTGGCATATACATTGACTCATTCCTGCCAGAGTGGTCAGAGAAGGCAGGAGACAATATTGGCTGGAATAATATGGAGGAGGCCTTTGCCCAGGAATGGGACAACATAAGCTAAATTTTTAAATAAATACACTGAAACAGACAGACAGCATACTCTACAGCTAGTTTTCATAACATAGCAACAACGGGGCCAGCTCAACCTGTGTTTGTTTGATTGTGGGTTTTACTAAAAATATGCACCCAAGAGAATTTTAGTAAATTGAATCATTTTAATCTTTATGATGAAAGACTAATATGATTCAATTTACCAAAATTCTCTTTCTATTTCTTAAAAATTATTTTTCTTTTTAGATTATTTTTATTACAATTATATGTACATACCCACTTAAACAATTATATTAAACTAAATTATATCTACCTAACTACTAACTTATTCCAAACCTAACTACTTCCTTATATAAAAAAGCAATGTACACCTAATCACTGTCATTCTGGAACATGCCTAGAAGACTGCCAGCATTGCATTCAACATGGCTGCAATGCAATACAAAATTGAACCAGTATAATATAACATCCATGTCTAGCCCACCAATTGCACTGACTTGTTCGAGAACCCCGTATTGCATGACATTGATGTAGCCAATGTGATTTTAGCGTAGATAAATGAATAGTTTAAAATTTTCCCACCCAACCTTGTGAGATTCTTTTCTTTTTTTTAAGTGTGGTACTCTTTCTGTAGAACACTTTCACAAAGTTTCATAGTGTGGAATCTCATGATTTACATGGAGAAAAATCATATGATATCAAGCTATCTGTACAGTGTCAATACACTGTTCCAATTGTACAAAGTAGGTAGATAAAAGAGAATAGACTGACTTATACTTACGCATGCTGGTGTGTCAACTGTTCTATCCATGTAAATCTAGAGGCTTCTTCTTTCATCTCCCGTAGTTTGTGGACCATGCTAGCTGGGCAGTTCAGGGAGAGGCAGGTCTCCACGTCTTTCACACAAGCCTGAAACTGCTTCGTCTTCAGCAACAGTTCTGCTCTGCCGTAGTAAGATAACCTCATAGCTTCAGAGTTAGCTGGTGCGCACATCAGGGCCATATTGTATTTCACCAACGAAATCTGATATTCACCTTTGCAGAAGGCTTCTTTACCGTCTATACCATGCTTAAAAGCTTCCGTAATGGATTTTTCTTTAAATTTAAATTTCATAATGTTATTGGTCTGTTTGAGGACTCTGTAAGCTGTTACCACACAGTCTGCCAAATCCTTATTGCGCAGTGCTTTGTAGACGCAGTCTAAAGAACTTGGCTCGTGCTGCCTATAGATTGATGATAAATGCAGCATTTTGTTAAGGAAGTTGATGATTTAACACTTTCTGAAGAACTTCACAGGTTTACGTTTACACTTAAAGATTTACTAAACTTGGCAGTGTCTAACACAAGTGTCTATATTCTCTAAGCAATCTAATATCTAGTAAAGTTGGAAATGTTGGAATCTTTAGCTCAATGCTTATTTGCTCACATATATGCAGCTTTATAAAATAATAAATATAATTGGCATTTGCCAAAAATAACGTTCTACAAATTCCCCTCGAAATTTTATATCAATGCTGCCAGTTGCCATAATCCAGGCTAGTAATAATATATATCTTATGCTAGATACACACACATGTGATTTTAGTTGCCGGGCCGCGGCAGTGGTTTATAGTGCTAACACAGGACTAACGTAACGCCACTACATATCAGTAATCTGTGACTAACTCTGCCCACAAATGCGTTCTCGCTTTTGACACACGCTCAAAACTGGTCTTATATAATAGTATAATCTTTGTATACAATAGTAATATTTGAAACTGGTTCGCCGGACCGACCGGCATGACGGCAGTTGCTTCACGCAGTCTTGTCAAGTTGCTAATCCAAATTTAGTGTAAAATATCCATGTTGGGCTTTTTCTAGAGCCTAAAAAATATTGGGTTATTTTCAGGGTTGGGATATTTAATATTTCAAGCAATAAATATTAAGGAAACCGATTATCTCTTGTAATGCTGCAAATTTTGCTGTTTAATGATGACACGATTCATTCTAAAACGAGATGATGGATCATTTGTTACATTTACCCCATTTCCGAAAGTAGTTTATTAAAAATTACATATATGACCTCAAGAATTCTGAAAGCTCAAACAAAATGCCAAGTCGGAATTAAAACGATTATTAACAATAAAAATATTTAATTCGTTATAATAAGTTCTAATAAAAAGTAATTAAAACTAAGTTACGAGGGCCGTTTGATAAGTCCGTGATTTTTTATTTTCTCGCGTATTATTTTTTATGGCAACACTACTTCTGTCGCATTTAAAGCATTCAACTGCGGGAATTTTAAGAAAATGGGAAAATATGAATTTCGTGTGCTGATAAAGCATTATTTTTTTCGGAAAAAAACCACATCGAAACTAAGGAAATGCTTGATAAACATTACGGGGAGTCTGCATCATAAGTTTCACTGGTTAAGAAATGGTTTAAGGTGGAAACAGATTATTGAAACCCCACGCGACCCCACGCCACCCGACGTGTCGACACCCGACGCGCACCGTGCACATATACAACACCCCACATGATGCTACAACACGTTAGCTAATGTCATAGCCAGTATTGCCAGGTCTCGTTTTTGTTTTATCTCAAGTCTGATCTCAATGTACCCTATATTCCATTTGCGATAACATTAGACGTTTAAATTAGCCCATATTACAGCTCATTCAACCGATTTTAACTTCTATTGCGTTTGTGATACGACAAATGATAGCTGCAGTACACATTTGGTTTTGGTAACAGGTTTATGCTTTATATGTCATCCTTATGTTTACAGGATAGAACCCAAAATCGGTTGAACGGACTGTAAAAAGATTTGGAAACATGTCTTGATTTTAAGTTATATAAAAAAAAACAATTTTTATTAATTTGCTTTCCCTCTCCGTTCTATATATATTTGATACATTTCATGCAAGATAATACATAAGACGAGACATTATAATCTATAATATAAATACAGACCAGTTTTACTATAACAATAATAGAAACCATAACAAAAAACTGGTTATTTTGGGATTTACGTCATTGAGACTATGATAGGCGTATCGAAAAAGAAGTTTTAAGAAATTGCGGGCTCAAGGGTAATATTTAAACTTATGTCCATATCATTGCAAATTTGACTCAAAAAGTTACTAATTTCTATTATAGCATAAACATAAAAATTACCCTCACCGATTTTGTACCCTAAAAATGATCGTGCTGATGAAACTTTACTCTAAATTAGGGTAAATTTCCCTTTGTTGGCACCACTCGACTGACTGACGCGTGGGATCGGGTGTTAATAGAGACACACTGTGTCGAAACGTCGGGTGGCGTGTGTTCCCCCACTCCCGGCAACACGCTGATCCAAACCGACTGCGTGTTGACACGTGTGTTACGTATGCCTAGGAATCTGCTGACATTTCGGACAATATACATACATAGACCTTGATGACAGTGCAGTTACCGCGAAGTCAACGCACGTAGCTAGACTTTCGCTGACACAGAAACGTACGGAGCATAAACATAGGAAGTTGCTGACTGTGCAATTACCTTGGAACCGATCCAGCCATGACGTCAAGGAATCGATCAATGCCGAACGAATATTTAAGAGCATCTCTCGTAAGAAAGAGGCATTCCATATTCCTACATCGTGTAGGATGGATTCTCGTAGGCTAGTTAGTTTTAGTTAGTCTATTTAATTATTGTAACCATTCCATGTCCTAACATCGGCTTGGAATGGACATTCGTAGGTTAACTAGTTGTAGTTAGTAGTTGTAACCATTCCATGATCCAACCTCGACTTGGAATAGACACTTCTAGGATAATTAATTATAATTAACTTTAATAATTAAAAGTTTAGAATCATTTCGGGTTTCTTTCCACTCTCCCGGCTGTGGTAAACGTAATTGGCGCAGTCGGTAGGATGTCCGCGGGAGACGTCGGGACACATCACACATCGATAATCACGTCTCGTGTCACCCGGGTGGCTATCAAGCACCGTTCCGGATATCCTGAACATACGGACCTGCTGCAGACCGAGAGAAGAATCTGGAAATCGATTCGCAGAGAGGAACCGGAAATGAAATAGCTGTAAGTACATTTGAATTATTCTCGTGTTGCTCCCTCCTAAATCCTAACCTTCAGGGTTTACCATCCCAGGAACTCGAGTGCGCGGGGACCTGCATCACGTCAGGCCCACCGACGAACTGTAGATATTAGTAGAAATATATTTTTAGATAAGCTAGAGTTAGGCAACTTGGTTAGTTTAGATATGGATCAGCACAGCCAAATACCATTTCTAAGGCACTTCGCCTTGGCCTTGCTTTTCATAGTAACTCTAACGTGTTTGCGCGGTTTATTAAAATCCTTGATTCATCATCCAAGTGTTGCACGCGAAAGCGAATTTTCTAACTTGTGACCATTAAACAGAATTCTTAATAAGATTTCTGGAACCACTTTGTGTACCAGTAACTCTAATGGGGTACCAGAGAGTTGGTTGGGCAGTCGAACCACCCTGATTAACAAATTTTCAGACCAGCACCATAATTTCAAGGAGCCGGTATCTAATTGACAGCTCCCGTAGGTCCAAATCCTTCGTTTTAAATTTTCATTTTATTTCTGCTCCCAAGAATAGTTACGACCTATAAAGATTATCATCATCAGCTTCTTTTAATGTTCCCTCTGTGATAGGCAATGGACCGTAATTCATCACACGAGCCCAGCGTGGGTTGGTAAAGATTATCCGTAGTACCTAAAAACACGCATAGGCCCTTATCCTATCCTTCCCAGTCCTAGCAACCAACGAGTTGACATTCACTTACATGGAGGCTGAATGCCCGAAGTCAAACTGGTGCGAGAAGGAAGTTACCCACCAGATCCGCACCAAATCTGATTGCATCCAGAAGTCGATCACCAATCAAGTTCTGCGGGACTCCTGCCATCCCACTACAGTTATCCTGATGAAGAAAACTATGAAGAAACTCGATGACCAACACCACGTCCTGTAATTCCCTCAGCAAACGAAAGTACAAATTATCTGTCACCAACAAGACTACACACCGCTCCAAGGAAGTTATTTCGTTACAACTCCTGATGGATGTCGACTGAAATCTGAAGAGTTCACCATAGCAGATGCCGACGATGAAATCAAAGGCCAACCTCGCAAAATCATGAGGATACCCTTCGATTCTGGACAACGAGCTACGTCAACTACTCACATCAATTTGTACTCCGTGGATCTTAAGGGACTAGTGCAAATGGGCAACGCGCAAAAGAACACCTGTCATACCACAAGAACCAGCAGTCTCCTACCGTAATCCTGAAAAAAAACTCGGATCCCGAGAAGACTCCGGCAACTTTTTTCACTCAATGTGCTAAAATAGTTGCCGTTCTAAGGGTGGAGGTGTTACGTATGCCTAGGAATCTGCTGACATTTCGGACAATATACATACATAGACCTTGATGACAGTGCAGTTACCGCGAAGTCAACGCACGTAGCTAGACTTTCGCTGACACAGAAACGTACGGAGCATAAACATAGGAAGTTGCTGACTGTGCAATTACCTTGGAACCGATCCAGCCATGACGTCAAGGAATCGATCAATGCCGAACGAATATTTAAGAGCATCTCTCGTAAGAAAGAGGCATTCCATATTCCTACATCGTGTAGGATGGATTCTCGTAGGCTAGTTAGTTTTAGTTAGTCTATTTAATTATTGTAACCATTCCATGTCCTAACATCGGCTTGGAATGGACATTCGTAGGTTAACTAGTTGTAGTTAGTAGTTGTAACCATTCCATGATCCAACCTCGACTTGGAATAGACACTTCTAGGATAATTAATTATAATTAACTTTAATAATTAAAAGTTTAGAATCATTTCGGGTTTCTTTCCACTCTCCCGGCTGTGGTAAACGTAATTCGTGGGAATGCGTGTGATCGCATGGGGTGTTGACTATGTGTCTCTGACCATACTAAATGTATGGGTTTGATTAGTACTTCAATGCGTCAGAAGGCGTCGGGTGGCGTGGCGTCGGGTGGGGTTTCAATAATCTGTTTCCACCTTTACTTAGTTCCGTTGAGGTCGTACCGGCACAAATGTCGCCGAACGTTCAGGTCGCCCAAAAGAGGACGTCACGCCAGAAATCGTCGATAAAATCTATGGAATGATATTGGACTATAGGAGAATGAAAGTGCGTGAGGTGGCTGAGGCTGCAGGCATTCCAACTGAGCGGATACATCACATTTTACCTGAATATTTGGACATGAAAAGCTATCCGCAAAATGGGTGCCGCGATTGGTCACACTGACAACTTCGAAGGAGTGTTTGGGGATGTTTACCCGGAATTCGAACGAGTTTTCGCGACGTTTCGCAGCCGTGGACGAAACGTGGATCTAAGAGACCACGGAACGATCAAGACAGTGAGTTTCTACGAATGTAAGTGCACCATTGGGAGGAAGGCAAAATTTGGTATATCGTCCAATAGAACATAACCATAGTTTTCTGAGATGCACGCGGTATGATTCATATCGACTACCTCTAAAAGGCCAAAACCAGCGATTATTATTCCTAGCTTTTGGACAGATTCGATATTGATAAAGAAAAGTTCGTGACTACTATATGAATCAAACTAAATAGCTCTCATCTAGAGACATTATAATTATTAATAGGTATCTCGTTTTTTTTTTTGATTATTGTTATTTATTAGTCAATTTTATTTGTATATGTGTATTATTAATATATATATGTAAGTATATACTTTTTCGTATACAAGTTGTCTTTTTTAATATTATTTTGTACCCGCTCACAACGTTGTCCTTATTAACCCAATGGTTGACTGGTAGAGAATGCCTCAGGCATTAAGTCCGCCTATGTACTTTTATGTTGCATGAAGTTTTAATAAATAAATATTTGGCTCTAATGAAAAGGTCATCACTGAAACAAACGCCTATTTTGAGGGTCTATATAAAACATATTATTTTAAAAGGAAAATATTTTTTTTTTATTGGTGGAAAAAATTAATTGAGCTAAAAGAAGACTGTTGGGAAATAAAATGCTTTTTTGCCAAATTCACGGACTTATCAAACTGCCCTCGAATATTTTATTTACCCTAGTAAAACGAGATACAATTTTTTTATTATATTTTTTTTTCAGTCATGTTTTTGGGTAATCCATACCATTGACATCGGCAACACTGACGACTAGTCGTTGTTGGTATCATAGACCTATTATATAGTATGGACTCGAAATACCTACAAAAAAAACGTTCCTACCTAAACCTTAAAATGGCACTTAAAATGGCTGCCGATGCTATGGTTGTGTTAATCACGGAACACTCACACATTAATAATACAAAAAGTACACAACCGTTTGACAGCAGGACTACCACGAATACAACCACAAATTTCGGCAACTAATATGGTGAATATGGCACGTACTGACAGCTGTCACTACGTCATAACAAAATGTTGCCATAATGAGCAACAACTGAAATATTGTTGTCTCTTTTTGACAAAAGAGACAACAATATTTCAGTTGTTGCAATACGATTACTATACATTAGAAGAAATGAGACAAAATGATGTTTCACATTCTGTATCGTATTTCACTCATATTTGTATAAGCTAATGTATGTATAGAATAATGGGGCGCCTCCATGTTTTTCCTAACTCAATGGTTGGTAGTTATGGCCAAACCAGCCGACAACCCTACACACGTAAGGATTTGGTAGTATCTCTTATCTCTAAGTAGTCTGTGGTATCTCTAAGTAGTCTGTGGTATCTCTAAGTAGTCTGTGGATTTGGTACGGTGCAGTGTTGTGTCAGACATTGTTATTTAGTTAACTGGAGGAGAAAAAAAAAAAAACTTCATAGGCTTGGACTGTCAACTTTTTCTGTTGGCGTATTTAAAATGAGAATAGCTCAAAAGCTATTGTATTACTTAGTTCGTATTTTAATGTTCGTATGCCATTGCAGTTATTACGTCGACATTGTACAATATTATTATCTTCACATAACATAGACTCTACTGATTGATTGAGCATTGATATATTTGGCATGTTAAAATTAAGTGGCAAATAAGCAACTTTTCTTTGGACTTTGTTAATGACACATTCAGTATTCGTACATGATTCTTGTACAAAGGCACTGTAAATTGCATCAATCAAAATATTATCATAAATATAAGCTATATTGCATTCGCAAGAGATGAAAACTTTATGATTAATAGAAGTTTTTTGAAAATATGGCTGAAGAAGTTGTGCACGGTACTTGTATAAATCAGTTCTGGTAGTTTTAATATCAATATTTTTTTTATGAACTGACAATACATTTTGATGATTGAGTACATGAGTATTTAAATAAAACCCTTCAACACACCCTACTGCAATTACTTGTGCAACCGAGAGACGAGTCGAATGCGCAAGTATTCGACACGTGTAAATCCTTCGTGCCAGTTTGTAGTCTTGTTCCATTTAACAATAGTGGCACAGGTTTATGTCTTTTTACTCTTTTTTTCTTTATGGCCTTTCGAGCATCACCTTTGCCTTTCCAATTTTCACAAAACGAGGGAGTTTTAGAAAAAATTGAGTCGGTTGGGAAATCATCTTCTGTTTTATTTACCTTTGCTTTCGTATTTTCTCTTTGTTTCAAGTCACCCTTTTCTTTTTTTTTTTCTATCTGTATTTTCTACTTTACCTATAGCTTCTTTTAATTCCCCATCTATAAAATCTGCATGTTTGACGATAAATTGGTCCAATCTCAATCTATTGGATTTCACATCAATATGACATAAGTATCTCTTCAGTGTTTTAAAATAACTTTCTACGTTGGATGAAGATGCAGTTTGATTTTCTGAATGATTGGCATCATCACATTTGACCACAATGGTAGTTGCTGTACTAATCTGGTAAGTGTTGGTATAAAAGTAGGCATATAATCGCGCTTTATCCGCACTCACACGATGTTAGGGTTATTTAAAACGCCACAGCGACGGGCTCGTGTTTGCGAGCCCCGGTATGGCTTCTGCGGGCTGGGAGCTTAGCTCCGGGACCGCTCGCCTCGCCCCCTGACGGGGGCGAAGCGACTTCCAATATGAAGTTTTTTGTAACCACCACTACACTACTATAACCTGTGTTCTACGGTGTAACCACTACATCTATGAATAAATCAGACTGGGGGTCAAAGTGTTGGCATCAGTGATCCACACTCCTAAGTACAGACTGAAACCTTTTTTCATTCAAACCCCAGTTCTAACCCTCATGAGTTAGAGGGTTCTTCAACTATTGTTAAAAAAACAAGGTATCGAAATTTGTCATTCATTCTATTTTTCTGGTACATTTATAAAAAAAAACATGTGTTTAACATTTATCGATACTATAATTACCCACATCACTACTTTTGACTATATATTCGTTATACATTTATAGCTTGGCGCTGGGGCGCTTGGACACATCGCATTCGGTACCGCTTGGCGCTCAAAAGGTTAACATTAAAACAAACATACAACAGGCGGCCTTATCGCGTTCTGCGATCTCTTCCAGGCAACCTTGAATCCTTAGAGATAGCCTGGACACCACATAGGGTTGCACTGACAGTAAATTATTTTAAGGCATTTTAAGTAGCAAGTTTTCTGATGACCTAAGAGATTTCGTGTGGGATTCAATCGCAGATAAACTGAAAACGATCCTTGGGGTAAAGAGGGGTGGAGTAAAGTGCACATTGTACAAAAAAAAGAGAAAGAATATGAGCATTCTGGCGAAGGCGAATTGGCAACTACTTGAGCTTTACACGAAAGTCGGAAACCCGTTTGTTTGAACTAATTGGTGTCTATCATTCAAATAAGATTTTTAAACTTAACGCTGAGGCTGTGCTTAGCTGAATAAATAATAATAATATTATTTATTACAATTATTATTGTATACTTAATATTATTACTTTATTATTTACTTATAGCGAGACATAATCACATTAGGAAACTTGTACTGTACACAATACATAAGACATTTCATAAATGATATAAAAGCTGAAACATATTCCTTGGACAAAGGTGCATCACTAAGGATCGACAAGATTTTACAGATTTCCTTGTAAACTTTTTTAATATCTTCAGGATAATTTCGCTCTGAACTTATGTATGTTAAAAAAAATCTAAATGCTTTCTTTTGTGGGTTGCTTAGGTGAGAGTTCAGCAAGATATCGTCAACGCCCCCACCACAGACGACACAGTCTTTGCAAACGGTTCTATATTGAATGAACATGTTTCTAGCTCGCATCACCATTTCCTTTGGAACCTCTTCCAAGTCCAACCTATAACCTCTGAAACAAAAAAATATATTATGCATTATTTCAGATTATTTTAATTGCAATTGATACACAATTTCACTGTTGTGGTTGAACTAAACACCAAATAATATGATATTAATAATGTGTTTAATACAATAAAACAATAGCCAGGTGATTCAGGTCATCAGTCCTCTAGGTCCCATGCATGACCTAAAGCAAATGAAAGAAGTGCATGTCTAGGAGTCACCTGCCTCTGAGTATTGGAACAAGAATAAATTTTGTACTTACATGTAAGAAAAGGTTATTTCAGCTCCCTTTTTCACTGGTGTTGTGGTTATCAGCGCTGCGCTGTTCCGTAGCCCCACCACATATGAATTCGGCATACAGGAATTGGGCAGGTTACCGAGGAACGGAAAATATCCCTTATTAGGGTGATTGTGCATGGTTGTATTGCCCTCCGTGCACAATAAGGTGTAATGCTGCAGCTGTACTGGATTACAGTGTAGCGACAGGTGCATCATGACTCTGCCCACTGCGCGAATTGCTGCACTCTTCTCTTCAGGAGTTTCTGGTAAGAATGATGTATGTATATCCAAATAATGTATTATATTTGTCAAAAACAAACATCTGTTAAACATTGCCCCATATATAAAATGTGTGTCATAATGAGAATTCAGTAAAGAAAACCTTTGGTAACCAAAAATCTCAGTAAAAGTACTGTTTTCCATTCGTTGAACACCTAACTCATCAGACGCTTTGATAAATTCATCCCAAGAGCTACACAGTTTACGAATTTTTAGAGTAGCTTTCACAGGTAGTATAAAATCATCTAATATAAAATCTATGATTTTACATTCAATATTATGCCCGTCTTGCATAGATTTATCTTTGCATTGTTTGTCACAAAACATAGCTGAACAGCATCCTTCACAAGGCATCACATTAAAGTCCATCTTATGACAATAGTGGCATGAAGTAACATGGTTCATGAGGTTAGTAGCTCCTACAAATGCTGTCTCGACTGCTACTACAGTTCCAGTGGCTATATCTCTTGCAGCAACTACTTTTGGCTGTCCTGACTCCATGATGACCTCTACATGTGAAGTGGCACACGGTATGTCCGGGTTACGGATTCCTTTCAGTGTAAAGAATTCTTCAGTAAACTGATTGGTTCTGAAACAGTATTTTAAATAGGATTACTTTCTCACAAAAAAGAACAAGTACTTAGCTCATTTGATAATTTGATTTTTTTTATTATAGATAGGCACATGCTTGACCACTATCTCACCTGATGTATAGCGATGATGTGGTTGAAGGTCAAACATGCTTGCCCAGAAGTAACCTATCCACAATTGACTTAAAGACCCGTAGGTTGCAGCTATTAGGAAAACAGGTGTATAGACATCAATTAGAACTCAAATATATCCCGTTATGATTTATATGACGCACATATGTATTCTTATCACTCCACTTAACTTACTAGTTCAGTTAGTTATCTTATCTATTTTTATTAATATAATGAAACTGTAGTGGTTGTTTTTCTGAACATGTAATTTTTAATGATTAGAATAATCTATTTTGCATTTGATAGCCCAACTCTTGAGGCGGTTTAAGCTATATAACAATTACTTCAATCCTTAACCACCAAGCAAGAAGAAAAAGACAGAATGAATGCCACCTGAATACATAGTATGAGTAATAGTACGGGTGGGTGAAATTGGGGCACAGCTAGTTAAGTAAATTATGGCGTTTGTATCACACAACCGGTAACAATCTTAGTTTCCATTCATCTTTCCCTTTTTTGGTTTACCTCTTGGTCAGTCTACACTTTTAAATAAACTGGCATATACATTGACTCATTCCTGCCAGAGTGGTCAGAGAAGGCAGGAGACAATATTGGCTGGAATAATATGGAGGAGGCCTTTGCCCAGGAATGGGACAACATAAGCTAAATTTTTAAATAAATACACTGAAACAGACAGACAGCATACTCTACAGCTAGTTTTCATAACATAGCAACAACGGGGCCAGCTCAACCTGTGTTTGTTTGATTGTGGGTTTTACTAAAAATATGCACCCAAGAGAATTTTAGTAAATTGAATCATTTTAATCTTTATGATGAAAGACTAATATGATTCAATTTACCAAAATTCTCTTTCTATTTCTTAAAAATTATTTTTCTTTTTAGATTATTTTTATTACAATTATATGTACATACCCACTTAAACAATTATATTAAACTAAATTATATCTACCTAACTACTAACTTATTCCAAACCTAACTACTTCCTTATATAAAAAAGCAATGTACACCTAATCACTGTCATTCTGGAACATGCCTAGAAGACTGCCAGCATTGCATTCAACATGGCTGCAATGCAATACAAAATTGAACCAGTATAATATAACATCCATGTCTAGCCCACCAATTGCACAGACTTGTTCGAGAACCCCGTATTGCATGACATTGATGTAGCCAATGTGATTTTAGCGTAGATAAATGAATAGTTTAAAATTTTCCCACCCAACCTTGTGAGATTCTTTTCTTTTTTTTAAGTGTGGTACTCTTTCTGTAGAACACTTTCACAAAGTTTCATAGTGTGGAATCTCATGATTTACATGGAGAAAAATCATATGATATCAAGCTATCTGTACAGTGTCAATACACTGTTCCAATTGTACAAAGTAGGTAGATAAAAGAGAATAGACTGACTTATACTTACGCATGCTGGTGTGTCAACTGTTCTATCCATGTAAATCTAGAGGCTTCTTCTTTCATCTCCCGTAGTTTGTGGACCATGCTAGCTGGGCAGTTCAGGGAGAGGCAGGTCTCCACGTCTTTCACACAAGCCTGAAACTGCTTCGTCTTCAGCAACAGTTCTGCTCTGCCGTAGTAAGATAACCTCATAGCTTCAGAGTTAGCTGGTGCGCACATCAGGGCCATATTGTATTTCACCAACGAAATCTGATATTCACCTTTGCAGAAGGCTTCTTTACCGTCTATACCATGCTTAAAAGCTTCCGTAATGGATTTTTCTTTAAATTTAAATTTCATAATGTTATTGGTCTGTTTGAGGACTCTGTAAGCTGTTACCACACAGTCTGCCAAATCCTTATTGCGCAGTGCTTTGTAGACGCAGTCTAAAGAACTTGGCTCGTGCTGCCTATAGATTGATGATAAATGCAGCATTTTGTTAAGGAAGTTGATGATTTAACACTTTCTGAAGAACTTCACAGGTTTACGTTTACACTTAAAGATTTACTAAACTTGGCAGTGTCTAACACAAGTGTCTATATTCTCTAAGCAATCTAATATCTAGTAAAGTTGGAAATGTTGGAATCTTTAGCTCAATGCTTATTTGCTCACATATATGCAGCTTTATAAAATAATAAATATAATTGGCATTTGCCAAAAATAACGTTCTACAAATTCCCCTCGAAATTTTATATCAATGCTGCCAGTTGCCATAATCCAGGCTAGTAATAATATATATCTTATGCTAGATACACACACATGTGATTTTAGTTGCCGGGCCGCGGCAGTGGTTTATAGTGCTAACACAGGACTAACGTAACGCCACTACATATCAGTAATCTGTGACTAACTCTGCCCACAAATGCGTTCTCGCTTTTGACACACGCTCAAAACTGGTCTTATATAATAGTATAATCTTTGTATACAATAGTAATATTTGAAACTGGTTCGCCGGACCGACCGGCATGACGGCAGTTGCTTCACGCAGTCTTGTCAAGTTGCTAATCCAAATTTAGTGTAAAATATCCATGTTGGGCTTTTTCTAGAGCCTAAAAAATATTGGGTTATTTTCAGGGTTGGGATATTTAATATTTCAAGCAATAAATATTAAGGAAACCGATTATCTCTTGTAATGCTGCAAATTTTGCTGTTTAATGATGACACGATTCATTCTAAAACGAGATGATGGATCATTTGTTACATTTACCCCATTTCCGAAAGTAGTTTATTAAAAATTACATATATGACCTCAAGAATTCTGAAAGCTCAAACAAAATGCCAAGTCGGAATTAAAACGATTATTAACAATAAAAATATTTAATTCGTTATAATAAGTTCTAATAAAAAGTAATTAAAACTAAGTTACGAGGGCCGTTTGATAAGTCCGTGATTTTTTATTTTCTCGCGTATTATTTTTTATGGCAACACTACTTCTGTCGCATTTAAAGCATTCAACTGCGGGAATTTTAAGAAAATGGGAAAATATGAATTTCGTGTGCTGATAAAGCATTATTTTTTTCGGAAAAAAACCACATCGAAACTAAGGAAATGCTTGATAAACATTACGGGGAGTCTGCATCATAAGTTTCACTGGTTAAGAAATGGTTTAAGGTGGAAACAGATTATTGAAACCCCACGCGACCCCACGCCACCCGACGTGTCGACACCCGACGCGCACCGTGCACATATACAACACCCCACATGATGCTACAACACGTTAGCTAATGTCATAGCCAGTATTGCCAGGTCTCGTTTTTGTTTTATCTCAAGTCTGATCTCAATGTACCCTATATTCCATTTGCGATAACATTAGACGTTTAAATTAGCCCATATTACAGCTCATTCAACCGATTTTAACTTCTATTGCGTTTGTGATACGACAAATGATAGCTGCAGTACACATTTGGTTTTGGTAACAGGTTTATGCTTTATATGTCATCCTTATGTTTACAGGATAGAACCCAAAATCGGTTGAACGGACTGTAAAAAGATTTGGAAACATGTCTTGATTTTAAGTTATATAAAAAAAAACAATTTTTATTAATTTGCTTTCCCTCTCCGTTCTATATATATTTGATACATTTCATGCAAGATAATACATAAGACGAGACATTATAATCTATAATATAAATACAGACCAGTTTTACTATAACAATAATAGAAACCATAACAAAAAACTGGTTATTTTGGGATTTACGTCATTGAGACTATGATAGGCGTATCGAAAAAGAAGTTTTAAGAAATTGCGGGCTCAAGGGTAATATTTAAACTTATGTCCATATCATTGCAAATTTGACTCAAAAAGTTACTAATTTCTATTATAGCATAAACATAAAAATTACCCTCACCGATTTTGTACCCTAAAAATGATCGTGCTGATGAAACTTTACTCTAAATTAGGGTAAATTTCCCTTTGTTGGCACCACTCGACTGACTGACGCGTGGGATCGGGTGTTAATAGAGACACACTGTGTCGAAACGTCGGGTGGCGTGTGTTCCCCCACTCCCGGCAACACGCTGATCCAAACCGACTGCGTGTTGACACGTGTGTTACGTATGCCTAGGAATCTGCTGACATTTCGGACAATATACATACATAGACCTTGATGACAGTGCAGTTACCGCGAAGTCAACGCACGTAGCTAGACTTTCGCTGACACAGAAACGTACGGAGCATAAACATAGGAAGTTGCTGACTGTGCAATTACCTTGGAACCGATCCAGCCATGACGTCAAGGAATCGATCAATGCCGAACGAATATTTAAGAGCATCTCTCGTAAGAAAGAGGCATTCCATATTCCTACATCGTGTAGGATGGATTCTCGTAGGCTAGTTAGTTTTAGTTAGTCTATTTAATTATTGTAACCATTCCATGTCCTAACATCGGCTTGGAATGGACATTCGTAGGTTAACTAGTTGTAGTTAGTAGTTGTAACCATTCCATGATCCAACCTCGACTTGGAATAGACACTTCTAGGATAATTAATTATAATTAACTTTAATAATTAAAAGTTTAGAATCATTTCGGGTTTCTTTCCACTCTCCCGGCTGTGGTAAACGTAATTGGCGCAGTCGGTAGGATGTCCGCGGGAGACGTCGGGACACATCACACATCGATAATCACGTCTCGTGTCACCCGGGTGGCTATCAAGCACCGTTCCGGATATCCTGAACATACGGACCTGCTGCAGACCGAGAGAAGAATCTGGAAATCGATTCGCAGAGAGGAACCGGAAATGAAATAGCTGTAAGTACATTTGAATTATTCTCGTGTTGCTCCCTCCTAAATCCTAACCTTCAGGGTTTACCATCCCAGGAACTCGAGTGCGCGGGGACCTGCATCACGTCAGGCCCACCGACGAACTGTAGATATTAGTAGAAATATATTTTTAGATAAGCTAGAGTTAGGCAACTTGGTTAGTTTAGATATGGATCAGCACAGCCAAATACCATTTCTAAGGCACTTCGCCTTGGCCTTGCTTTTCATAGTAACTCTAACGTGTTTGCGCGGTTTATTAAAATCCTTGATTCATCATCCAAGTGTTGCACGCGAAAGCGAATTTTCTAACTTGTGACCATTAAACAGAATTCTTAATAAGATTTCTGGAACCACTTTGTGTACCAGTAACTCTAATGGGGTACCAGAGAGTTGGTTGGGCAGTCGAACCACCCTGATTAACAAATTTTCAGACCAGCACCATAATTTCAAGGAGCCGGTATCTAATTGACAGCTCCCGTAGGTCCAAATCCTTCGTTTTAAATTTTCATTTTATTTCTGCTCCCAAGAATAGTTACGACCTATAAAGATTATCATCATCAGCTTCTTTTAATGTTCCCTCTGTGATAGGCAATGGACCGTAATTCATCACACGAGCCCAGCGTGGGTTGGTAAAGATTATCCGTAGTACCTAAAAACACGCATAGGCCCTTATCCTATCCTTCCCAGTCCTAGCAACCAACGAGTTGACATTCACTTACATGGAGGCTGAATGCCCGAAGTCAAACTGGTGCGAGAAGGAAGTTACCCACCAGATCCGCACCAAATCTGATTGCATCCAGAAGTCGATCACCAATCAAGTTCTGCGGGACTCCTGCCATCCCACTACAGTTATCCTGATGAAGAAAACTATGAAGAAACTCGATGACCAACACCACGTCCTGTAATTCCCTCAGCAAACGAAAGTACAAATTATCTGTCACCAACAAGACTACACACCGCTCCAAGGAAGTTATTTCGTTACAACTCCTGATGGATGTCGACTGAAATCTGAAGAGTTCACCATAGCAGATGCCGACGATGAAATCAAAGGCCAACCTCGCAAAATCATGAGGATACCCTTCGATTCTGGACAACGAGCTACGTCAACTACTCACATCAATTTGTACTCCGTGGATCTTAAGGGACTAGTGCAAATGGGCAACGCGCAAAAGAACACCTGTCATACCACAAGAACCAGCAGTCTCCTACCGTAATCCTGAAAAAAAACTCGGATCCCGAGAAGACTCCGGCAACTTTTTTCACTCAATGTGCTAAAATAGTTGCCGTTCTAAGGGTGGAGGTGTTACGTATGCCTAGGAATCTGCTGACATTTCGGACAATATACATACATAGACCTTGATGACAGTGCAGTTACCGCGAAGTCAACGCACGTAGCTAGACTTTCGCTGACACAGAAACGTACGGAGCATAAACATAGGAAGTTGCTGACTGTGCAATTACCTTGGAACCGATCCAGCCATGACGTCAAGGAATCGATCAATGCCGAACGAATATTTAAGAGCATCTCTCGTAAGAAAGAGGCATTCCATATTCCTACATCGTGTAGGATGGATTCTCGTAGGCTAGTTAGTTTTAGTTAGTCTATTTAATTATTGTAACCATTCCATGTCCTAACATCGGCTTGGAATGGACATTCGTAGGTTAACTAGTTGTAGTTAGTAGTTGTAACCATTCCATGATCCAACCTCGACTTGGAATAGACACTTCTAGGATAATTAATTATAATTAACTTTAATAATTAAAAGTTTAGAATCATTTCGGGTTTCTTTCCACTCTCCCGGCTGTGGTAAACGTAATTCGTGGGAATGCGTGTGATCGCATGGGGTGTTGACTATGTGTCTCTGACCATACTAAATGTATGGGTTTGATTAGTACTTCAATGCGTCAGAAGGCGTCGGGTGGCGTGGCGTCGGGTGGGGTTTCAATAATCTGTTTCCACCTTTACTTAGTTCCGTTGAGGTCGTACCGGCACAAATGTCGCCGAACGTTCAGGTCGCCCAAAAGAGGACGTCACGCCAGAAATCGTCGATAAAATCTATGGAATGATATTGGACTATAGGAGAATGAAAGTGCGTGAGGTGGCTGAGGCTGCAGGCATTCCAACTGAGCGGATACATCACATTTTACCTGAATATTTGGACATGAAAAGCTATCCGCAAAATGGGTGCCGCGATTGGTCACACTGACAACTTCGAAGGAGTGTTTGGGGATGTTTACCCGGAATTCGAACGAGTTTTCGCGACGTTTCGCAGCCGTGGACGAAACGTGGATCTAAGAGACCACGGAACGATCAAGACAGTGAGTTTCTACGAATGTAAGTGCACCATTGGGAGGAAGGCAAAATTTGGTATATCGTCCAATAGAACATAACCATAGTTTTCTGAGATGCACGCGGTATGATTCATATCGACTACCTCTAAAAGGCCAAAACCAGCGATTATTATTCCTAGCTTTTGGACAGATTCGATATTGATAAAGAAAAGTTCGTGACTACTATATGAATCAAACTAAATAGCTCTCATCTAGAGACATTATAATTATTAATAGGTATCTCGTTTTTTTTTTTGATTATTGTTATTTATTAGTCAATTTTATTTGTATATGTGTATTATTAATATATATATGTAAGTATATACTTTTTCGTATACAAGTTGTCTTTTTTAATATTATTTTGTACCCGCTCACAACGTTGTCCTTATTAACCCAATGGTTGACTGGTAGAGAATGCCTCAGGCATTAAGTCCGCCTATGTACTTTTATGTTGCATGAAGTTTTAATAAATAAATATTTGGCTCTAATGAAAAGGTCATCACTGAAACAAACGCCTATTTTGAGGGTCTATATAAAACATATTATTTTAAAAGGAAAATATTTTTTTTTTATTGGTGGAAAAAATTAATTGAGCTAAAAGAAGACTGTTGGGAAATAAAATGCTTTTTTGCCAAATTCACGGACTTATCAAACTGCCCTCGAATATTTTATTTACCCTAGTAAAACGAGATACAATTTTTTTATTATATTTTTTTTTCAGTCATGTTTTTGGGTAATCCATACCATTGACATCGGCAACACTGACGACTAGTCGTTGTTGGTATCATAGACCTATTATATAGTATGGACTCGAAATACCTACAAAAAAAACGTTCCTACCTAAACCTTAAAATGGCACTTAAAATGGCTGCCGATGCTATGGTTGTGTTAATCACGGAACACTCACACATTAATAATACAAAAAGTACACAACCGTTTGACAGCAGGACTACCACGAATACAACCACAAATTTCGGCAACTAATATGGTGAATATGGCACGTACTGACAGCTGTCACTACGTCATAACAAAATGTTGCCATAATGAGCAACAACTGAAATATTGTTGTCTCTTTTTGACAAAAGAGACAACAATATTTCAGTTGTTGCAATACGATTACTATACATTAGAAGAAATGAGACAAAATGATGTTTCACATTCTGTATCGTATTTCACTCATATTTGTATAAGCTAATGTATGTATAGAATAATGGGGCGCCTCCATGTTTTTCCTAACTCAATGGTTGGTAGTTATGGCCAAACCAGCCGACAACCCTACACACGTAAGGATTTGGTAGTATCTCTTATCTCTAAGTAGTCTGTGGTATCTCTAAGTAGTCTGTGGTATCTCTAAGTAGTCTGTGGATTTGGTACGGTGCAGTGTTGTGTCAGACATTGTTATTTAGTTAACTGGAGGAGAAAAAAAAAAAAACTTCATAGGCTTGGACTGTCAACTTTTTCTGTTGGCGTATTTAAAATGAGAATAGCTCAAAAGCTATTGTATTACTTAGTTCGTATTTTAATGTTCGTATGCCATTGCAGTTATTACGTCGACATTGTACAATATTATTATCTTCACATAACATAGACTCTACTGATTGATTGAGCATTGATATATTTGGCATGTTAAAATTAAGTGGCAAATAAGCAACTTTTCTTTGGACTTTGTTAATGACACATTCAGTATTCGTACATGATTCTTGTACAAAGGCACTGTAAATTGCATCAATCAAAATATTATCATAAATATAAGCTATATTGCATTCGCAAGAGATGAAAACTTTATGATTAATAGAAGTTTTTTGAAAATATGGCTGAAGAAGTTGTGCACGGTACTTGTATAAATCAGTTCTGGTAGTTTTAATATCAATATTTTTTTTATGAACTGACAATACATTTTGATGATTGAGTACATGAGTATTTAAATAAAACCCTTCAACACACCCTACTGCAATTACTTGTGCAACCGAGAGACGAGTCGAATGCGCAAGTATTCGACACGTGTAAATCCTTCGTGCCAGTTTGTAGTCTTGTTCCATTTAACAATAGTGGCACAGGTTTATGTCTTTTTACTCTTTTTTTCTTTATGGCCTTTCGAGCATCACCTTTGCCTTTCCAATTTTCACAAAACGAGGGAGTTTTAGAAAAAATTGAGTCGGTTGGGAAATCATCTTCTGTTTTATTTACCTTTGCTTTCGTATTTTCTCTTTGTTTCAAGTCACCCTTTTCTTTTTTTTTTTCTATCTGTATTTTCTACTTTACCTATAGCTTCTTTTAATTCCCCATCTATAAAATCTGCATGTTTGACGATAAATTGGTCCAATCTCAATCTATTGGATTTCACATCAATATGACATAAGTATCTCTTCAGTGTTTTAAAATAACTTTCTACGTTGGATGAAGATGCAGTTTGATTTTCTGAATGATTGGCATCATCACATTTGACCACAATGGTAGTTGCTGTACTAATCTGGTAAGTGTTGGTATAAAAGTAGGCATATAATAGTACATTGTGATACAAGGGTGGAAAGTAGGTTATTTCAAACGAGCTGTCATTAACAAGTCCGAGCCGAAGGCGAGGGTTTTTAATGACACGAGTTTGCAATAACCTACACACCCGCGTATCACACGACGTTTTTCAATACAGTTGTGGGAAATAGTAAAAACAAGTCAAAGAATTAAATTTATACCATTCCCCCTCTAAAAAGCTTATTTTATTCACTGAAAACAGTGAATAAAAGGCACTTTTAATCACTGTTTTCGTGTTTGAATTTAGAACACACCAATATAATATTCAAACTCCATCTCAATGCTATACAACCTCCTTGCGCATAAAATATTCGATACAAACTTAGATAGAGTTAGAGTTGGAGATAGAGTTAGAGATAGATTTAGAGATAGAGATAGATATAGAGTTAGAGTTAGAGATAGAGCTGGAGATAGAGTTAGAGATAGAGTGGAGATAGAGTTAGAGATAGAGTTAGAGATAGAGTTAGAGATAGAGTTAGAGATAGAGTTAGAGATAGAGTTGGAGATAGAGTTGGAGTTGGAGTTAGAGATAGAGTTAGAGATAGAGTTAGAGATAGAGTTAGAGATAGAGTTAGAGATAGAGTTAGATATAGATTTAGAGATAGAGTTAGAAATAGAGTTAGAGATAGAGTTAGAGATAGAGTTAGAGATAGAGTTAGAGATAGAGTTAGAGATAGAGATAGAGTTAGAGATAGAGATAGAGTTAGAGATAGAGATAGAGTTAGAGATAGAGTTATAGATAGAGTTAGAGATTGAGTTAGAGATAGAGTTAGAGATAGAGATAGAGATAGAGTTAGAGATAGAGTTAGAGATAGAGTTAGAGATAGCGTTAGAGATAGAGTTAGAGATACCAATATTTTTTTTTACAACAGAAACTGCCTATACGGCCTATTCGATTTTTGACAAATGTTTATGTGAAAATAATGAAATTAAAACTGTTAATTCAATATATTAAACAACCATTTAATAAACTTTTGAGAATTTTATGCAAAGACGTACAGACTGATTCATTTTGGCCTCGAATAAAATCCCATTTTATTTTAAGTATGAAAACTCCTTGCTACTAAACTTTTTTAAATTGACTAAAACATTTAAAACTTAACTGAATGATCGAGCTCGTAAACAAAAGTCACGACTGCGTAATAGATAGATGCCTATGCGAAAGATTTAATTTTCGAATCATAATTATAGCCTCTGAAAGTACGCCATGTTTAACAACTGTATTGAAAAGTAAGTTTTCGTGTGATAAGGAGTCACTGTCATCATCTGTTAATGTAACTAACAGTAAATGTTCAGTAAATGATCTTTTTATCTTTAATTTTTTTGATATTTTATAAAATTTGGTCCAGCCGTTCTTGAGTTATAAGTGGTGTAACTAACACGACTTTGTTTTATAAAAATAGATATAACTATAAAATGATATTCAAATAAACAGATACGTTATACACTCAACTCAGATCAAATAAAAAGTCAAGATGGAACGTTGCAAACAACAAAGTGAAGCCGGTTCAAACTAAGCCTTGCCGTATAAATACACAATTATACGCTCACACGTATAACGAAACTACCCTTAAGCTTGTCAGTTGAGCTTTATTATTTGATCTGTAAGCTCGAAGGACAAGCTAAGGCCTAATTTCGTTGTACGTGAGTGCGTGTAATTGTGTGTTTGTACTGCAAGGCTTAGTTTGAACCGGCTTCACTTTGTTGTTTGCAACGTTCCATCTTGACTTTTTACTTGATCTGAGACACTCAAAAACAATTGAAAAAAGTGTTCCGCGCAGCAGCGGCAACACACATACACACTTTTCATTCATCTAACAATAAAAAATATTTATTTTAATCAATAAACAAATAAATTACAAATACACACGATGGCATTTATTTTATTTTGTTTTTGTTTCAAGAAAGCCTATCGCTCTTCGCCATGCGTGACATAAACTAAAGACTATAATAGGTCACAATTGTGACCTATTCGAGTCTTCAAAATGCGCGCGCTCATAACATATCTGTTTATTTGAATATCATTGTAACTATATCAATAGTTCATGATAATTATCGTGTTTACTTATACACAAGACACGAGTGCTTTATTTTTCAGGAACCGTCCACTGATCAAGAGTGTGATTTATTTACTTGAGGTACTTTTTAGGTACATTTTTTTGTGTATTATATTTTATGAGTAATGGTTAAAAAATAAAATATTATAGAACACCCGCCATCTTGATGTTAATATGGCGGGTGTAGTTTAATATCGAAATAATTTCGTTCTGAAGGAGGTACAGATTTTTTAGATCTAGGTTCAAAATAGTACATTTTAGGAACATTTTTTTTATAATTGGTATTATTTAATTTGCTATGGTACACCCGCCATTTTGACTCTCACATTACCTTTATAGGTGTTTATTACATTTGTATGATTTTTTGTCACTAAATACGATAGGCACTTCTTTTTAAAAAACATGATACTTTACATATGCCACCGGTAAAATACGATAAATTTATCGCGTACTCAAGCATAACTGCAATGTTAAACAAGTAAAATTTAAAAATTTAAAAAACCCCCGACACATTTATCTTGCGAAAACATCCCGATTCAAACAGTAAAACGCCCATAACTTTTGAACGGCTGAACCGTTTTTTTTTAAACATAGCTAAGAACACTCTCGACACAATCACCTTTCCAACAAAAAAAACTAAATCAAAATCGGTTCATCCGTTGAGGCGCTATGATGCCACAGACAGACACACAGATACACAGATACACAGATACACAGATACACAGATACACAGATACACAGATACACAGACACACAGACACACAGATACACAGATACACAGATACACAGCAACACACCTCAAACTTATAACACCCCTCTTTTTCCGTCGGGGGTTAATAAGAGTTTTGCTTTATTTTTTCGTCAGGCACTAATAATATTGATAAACAACACTTTTAACGTTATCTTTGTTGCAGTGAGTGTTACAGTATTATCGGTGTAAAACATTGAGGGAAGCAAACGGGAATTAATTAATGGCCACCGTGAATTTCAATAATTGTATTTATCAGGGACACTACGACTCGGTGACCGGCCGTCCATCATTAGACCTACCTACCCTTTCTACTCTACCGTACCTACATACCTACCCTACCTATGTAGGTTAGGTCCACTATTTTTTTTTTATATGAACCTTCTCCTAACAATAACAAACACTACAAAAACAAAGAATTAGTGAAATCGGTCCAGCCGTTCACGCGTGATGCCGTGACCAAGGGAAATAGGCATTCATTTTTATTACCCGAATGCCGAAGGAGGGTAATGTGTTTATCAGTCTATGTATGTTTGTTCCTATGTGGCGTTCCAGCGACCAAACGCGTCGGCCGATTTTGATGATTCGTACGTCAATGGATGCGTCTTAACCCTGCGACTGTCACTGGCTACATTCGAATTGAAAATGGTGGCTTTTGGGCGCCATATCGTGGGGGCCCAATTTTTTTTCATCCTATCCCATCGTGTGGGGTATCAAAATAAAGAGTTTTAAGAGGTAATTTCAAAAACCATGTAACACTTATATACAATTTTTATTATATGTGTGCGGGACGGACGTGATCGCTCGAGGCCGCAGGCACTCCGGAGGTTGTAAGGCTCCAGCTCGAACGCGTTGACGCCCCTTGCACCTATAGTTCGTTGTCTTCGAGCAAATACCGAACCTTCAGTGGTTGGAAGGCTGCCAAGTATGTTGAGGGGAAGGCGTGATGTCCAGGTTAATGAAAGACTTCAGTTTTCATGACCAAAAGCGACGCTTCTTCATGGTCTTCGTTACGCAAAGTGACGTGGATTGACTAGTTGAGAAATAATGGCTACAAATTGGATGGTGCCTCTGTGCACTATCCTCCCACCGAACTCGACCGTAACGAGGACCTCAAATTAACGTGCGCGCATAAACTTTAATTAGCAAAATAATTATTACAACTATTCGGCAGAAACCGACAGAAACTCCCCTTCTACTGAACCGATTTCGATGAGACTTGTATCTCTGGATAGGTCTCGAAAAGACCTTCCCTCCGGACCTTGGTCCAGGTCCATAGCTGCTACCTTCAGGGAGCTCTTGCGTGGAGAACGCCTAATAAGGGGAAGTTCTGTCAATTTATAGCTTTACACGCTACTTTCTAATACAATGGTGCACTTTAGTGCCAGGGTACCAGCGAGGGACTTGTAGCCCTACTCCTGGACCATCGATCTGTGACAGTTCCACAGCTTCATCTGTCACCTTCACGGGCACAGCCACGTGAAAGTGCGAAAACATAGCTTCTGTGCCTGTTTTCGGCATATTAAGCGAGTTTGTACTCGAGCTGGTTGGCGGATCCGCATTCACCAACCATCATCGGATAGCCCTCGCGATGGGCCATCCCATGGTGGAAATCCGGTGGATACAGCTCCAACCCTCGATCCAGTATTCACTCTGATGTGGTTGACAATGCGAGAAAACCATGGAACCTCTTACTATATTAAGTCGGTTAGTTCCCTAACCACCAGAGCTAGGCTATCGAATGGTGGTACCCTGATGGGTGTACCACCAGCCCTTCTGGGACTTTAAATGCCGGGAAGCGGCCGAAATAGAAAATATCGTGTTGTTCCACGGCTTTAACGCCTCTGTGTGTGTATGTGTAGCTATATATTAGCTATGTGTTGTGACTTAGTCCAGGCGTGTGCCCGAGGGTCCTAGAAGGTAACGCTTCAGATAGCATATCAATAGTCCTTCAGGCACCAAGTGTGTCTGAAGGTAGTGGGCCCTCTGGCAGACGCGTAGAAACGTCCATGCTGGCACATACAGACACATTATTTCAAGTAAGTAAGATCTATGTACTAGAATTACATAGACGCCATCTATATTTAGGGCCTGGACACAGTTCCAGGTCACCTAGAAGCGCTAAATCGCTTATAACGAAATTTCTATTTATTTACTTGAGCAAAAATGCATGTATTTACCATCTCAGAGTGAAACTGTTTTAAACCTGGCTATGTACTGTTATTATGTACAGTTTTTCAGTCATAGCACCAAGGTATACTATCTAGAACACCTAGATGGTGTTTCCTAACAAAACAAATGTGTAAGGAAAATAATACGATTGGTAGGTGGGCAGAGCGCACCTATCGATACTTGCGACCCAGCCATTTTATGGGGGTCCAAAATAAGTAAACAAATATTTTTTATTTGCTTAAATTACTACTTACACATTATATCTAAAGTATATCAACTATAATACTACTAGATAACCGCATTTTGCGTACTATAAGCTATTATAAAGCCCTTAAAACACTATTCTAAAATACCAAATTTGCCTGCTTACGCGCCAGACTATATATATCACGAGTCGCCATCTGACTGCTCACCCCAAGCTGTGTGCTATGTGACCAAGTCGGTCACACGGCCAACTACAAGGGGTGCCCCCGAGCCCCCAAGCTGGCGCCTAAAATGGCCAAGCGCTCAGGGGACCGCGAAGCACGCGCAGCTCCCCCCCCCCCAGACCTACCCCGTCTAGCCCCTCAGAGGCAATCTCCATGGGGCAAACTAAACCACCAAAAAGTGGCCTCCCAGACCAACCAGCAGACTATCCTAGGTCTAATGGATCACCCCATCCCACCACCAATCCTTAGCCCGGCCACTCAGGCCCCAGCTGCCCCCATTGCCCGCTCAAGGTCGCCAGGTGGCCTCCACCACTGCCGCAGCCGCGAGCCCGTCCCCAATCACGCCCTATACCGGACGCAGCGTCGCCGACATTATCATCGGTGCGTATGCGTTCTGGATGACAGAGGAGTCACGATCGCTGGCCGCTGAGATCACTAAGATCGAAGCTACAGGTATTAGACCTAACCCAGCCGAGTCCCAAGCCCTATTCAGTAGGTATCCGTCTGTTACTAGGGAGCTAGACAACCTAGTATTCAGAAACGGCCAATGGGTACGCAAATAGGAGTGCGACCCTTGCCCTTTCAATTGTAAGTTACGCAATTAGGGCGTAATATTCAAAATTCCGTCATTTCGCCAACTAAGGCATATTCTCTGAACCTCATGACCCCTCCACAACGCTCCTTAAGAGCCTTAGGGAGTAGTATACAAAATGTAAACAAACAAACCGATCCGTACCTACCTCGCCGCCGAGGTCCGTCGCGTGTTCTTTCAGTAAAATCACGCCAGCCCGCGTGCAGTAGTTAAATGTTAGATTTAAAAGGAGTTTCTTATCCGTTCTTCTCCAAGTAGGTAGTTTACGAACGGACAGTAAATTCATTAATCTAGATCCAGCCTTAGTCGTCCCACCAGCTATGCCCTTTGCCGAGGTTCGACCCCAACTGGGGTAGCCCTTAGCGCAATCGCTGTAGGTTTAGAAAACTTGTTTGTGCCTTGGCTGGAGGCTATAATATAGCTTAGTCTCCTCAGGTTAGCCCGGTTAAGCAGTAGCCAATCACTTAGATTGAATCTGCGAGACGCCACTTAGAAAAAAAAAATCTGACTGCTCATTTCGAACTAAACGGTCGTGGCGACCGGTCGTTTTACGGAATTTGACTTTATTTTGAATTTGTTTTCTTTCCGTTACTACCGCATTCAGTATGTATGTATCGATTCTAATTTACTTGTTAGACCCTATATTAACTTAATACATACTGATATACACTAAAACATAATAACTAAATAGTGTTAAATAAAAAAAATATTCAAAAAATCAAAACACCCGACTGCTTAAAAAGCGAACTTAAAAGACGAAAACAAGAAAAAAATCATGCCGTGCAGTCGGAGGATACATCTGGTTTTGGTCAGCCAGCTCGCGAATAATATATGTACCTATCCTCCGACTGCACAGTATGATTTTTTCTTGTTTTTGTCTTTTAAGTTCGCTTTTTAAGCAGTCGGGTGTTTTGATTTTTTGAATTAATTTTATAGATTAATTATCTGTGGTACTGGTAACTTTTTATAAAAAATTAGGTGTTTCTCTATGTTTGCCGCATGACATTACTTCCAATATGTAAGTTTCTTTGTGATTACTTCACAGAATTTGATCCTTATTAGCAACACAACTGGATGATGTAATAAATAAGTTTGTTTTTTTTTCAAAATCAACGATTTCGCTTTCTGGTTATGATTAGAGTTGCCGCGAATACTCGCTATTATTCGGTATTCGGCATTACTCGTAATTTTTTTTATATTCGTCGAATACCGAATAATAGCTAGTATTATTCGGCATTCGGCGAATAGTCGTCGAATATAAACTTTTAACGAACAAAAGAAGTAACTAATGAGTTAAAAATAATAATTTTAAATTATTTTCCTTAATAAAACAATACACAATATCAATTATTATCTGTAGTATGTGCCTGTGCCTATCATATTCATGAAATTAAATTAGTAAGGCTTTTTAATTAATATTTAAAATCCAACAGAGGCAGATTGTGGTGCAAAAAAACAATTTTTTCTGCACGTTCTGGAGCAAGTCGGTTTCGTTTTTCCTCGTAAATTAATCCTGCCTCGGAAAATAGTCTTTCTGAATAAACAGAGCTTGCTGGTGTGATTAAGTATCGTTGTAATGCGTGCCGCCTATCCTAAACACAAGCGTATTGATTGAGATTGAGCGGGAAATCCCCTACAATAATAAAATAATCGCTGGGTTATACTTATGCAAAACGGGGTATTCCCCGTAAACTAAAGAGAAAGACTTGTACAAGAAAAGGGTTGCAACATTTAAAAATGTAAAATTAAATTTACTACATACGTATATGTAGGTATGTATAACATGAAACAGATTTCTTTAACTTTATTGTTTTCTTTTCTCACAACCTTAGAAGAAATTAGAAATATTTTTAATGTGTTTAATGTTTTTTTTTTATGTCGAATAGTAATGTCGAGTTATTCGACTATTCGCCAAAGTGAATGGCGATTAATCGGTGTTCGACTATTCGCTATAAACACTATTCGCGGCAACTCTAGTTATGATTAAGTAAAGACTTATAAAAAAGTGGTGCAGGTTTAGTTTTCATGAAAACCGGCCCTGTAACTCCATTGAGTGTTTTTCGCTATTGCTCATAGTTTCAGAATTGGCCATCCATGATCCACGGTAAAAAAGTAAATATGGCCACAAGGTTGATTGCGTACCACGGGTTAGTCGCATCGATTTTGAGATACGGCATAATATTTTGGGGAAATTGTAGTCTGAGGGAACAGGTGTTTAAGGCTCATAAACGCTGTATAAGGGCGATGTGCAATTTAGTAGTAACAGATAGCTGCGTACCTGTATTTAAGTCCCTAAAATTGCTAACATGCCCATCCCTTTATATTTTCGAGGTGGCTGTTTTTGTCAAATCAAATATGCATCTATTTAATAAAGTGTCCGAAAATAGAAACCGGCCTATCAGGAGACAGTATAAAAACTTGCTAATTGTTAATGGTTCCGATACCGCCCTATTAAAGAAAAGTATTATATGTATGGGTCCGATAATTTTTAATAAAATACCCGATGTTATCAAAAATGAGACATTTCTACTTTTCAAAAAGAAATTGACAGATCTATTAATTAATAAATGTTATTACTCAAATAATCAGTGAGTCAAAGCTCCAGAGCCTTGAACATCGTCGCCGAGTTGCCAGCTTGTCGGTTTTTTATCGGTTACATTTCGGGGAGTGTGCGATGGAATTGCATGATTTAATTCCACCCAGCCCGTTCCATCATCGGACTACCAGACGTACGGCGATGCGTCATCGATATATGGTGGACATCCCACCCATACGCACTAAACGTTTTGGGAATACTTTTATTATGCGTACAGCTAAGGAGTGGAATTCCCTGCCGGAGTCTGTGTTTCCCGATAGCTACAATCTAGGGGTCTTTAAGTCAAGAGTGAATAGGTTACTTCTAGGCAAGCGTGCTCCACCATCGACCACATCATCGCTTACTATCAGGTGAGATAGTGGTCAAGCGCGAGCCTATATTAGATAAAAAAAAAAAAAACATAATCAGTGAAGTGTCGCAAAAAAGGGCATATTTTTTACATTACATAGGTGCAAGTACGTTCGACACATTGTGTGACTTGTTGTCCCCCGACGAGCCAAACAAAAAATCTTATGAAGAGGTAAAAAAGATTTTGCAAGATCATTTTGGTCCTGAACCTCTTGAGATTGCGGAGTATTATAAATTTCACCACCGTAAACAAGAAGAAGGCGAACAAATTAGAGAATACATGGCCGCGTTTTGGGGTTTTTTTAGAAACCGCCTTACGAAACCAATTCACATGCGGACTCCGAGACGACCGTATTCGTGAGAGAATGATGGAAACCAAGGATCTTACACTCGAAAGAGCCTTACATATTGCACAAAGTATGGAGGCAAGGAAAACCCATGAAATGCAAGTTCATGCTGTACAGCGGAGCAACCAGCACCCCAAAACTTTCAATCAACCAACATCAAGAACTGCCAAAAGACTCATTTGTTATAGATGCGGAGCATCACACTATGCAGCTAAATGCCCGCACATATTGGCACAGCGTACTTATTGTAAAAAACAAGGCCATATTAAAAGATCTTGTTTGAAAGCGAAACGAGAAGAGGTAGGCTGTGTCGAGGAGACTGAGACTGATGTGGGACAAGGAGAACAGAGGAATGCAGAATACAAGGTTAATTATGACATACATATATTAGATAAGTGTGAAAAAATTGTGGTGCAAGCTAAAATAAATAAAAAATGCATACAAATGGAATTGGACAGCGGGTCAGCAGTGTCAGTGATAGGACAGAGAGAATTTGAATATAGGTTTCCCAATGTAAAATTACAGGATACGAAAATACAGCTACGGTCATATTCTAATAATTATTTGAATGTTGTAGGACTTGCTGAAGTGGATGTAGAAGTTTTGGGTGAACTCAACGAGAAGTTGCAACTGTATGTGGTGTCCAATGTTAACGTAATGCCATTGTTTGGTCGACAATGGCTGCGCTCTTTCTCTCATAACATTTTAACCAGGATACTGGAGGCAAACAAGGTCAATTCTAATTTAAATGAGGCAGACTTGACAGGTAGTTTAGATACATTATTGCAGAAATATAAAACTATGTTTGATGACTCTATGATAGGAGAAATTAAAGGAGAACCTGTTGCTTTGCATTTAAAAGACGGATCAAAGCCAATTTTTTGCAAGGCTAGACCAGTACCATTTAGTCTTAAAACGAAAATCGAACATGAGATTGACAGGTTGGTTCAGTTGGGTATATTATGTAAGGTAGATTATAGTGAATATGCAACACCAATTGTTCCAGTACTAAAACCAAATGGGGAAGTAATATTGTGTGGTTTTAAAGTGACCATCAATCCGCAGTTGATAGTTGATGAACATCCATTACCAACCCCAGAAGAGTTATTTGCTGGACTGGCGGGTGGTGAAAAATTTACCAAGATTGACTTGAGATGTGCATATTTACAATGGGCAGTACGGGAAGAGGATCAAAAGTTCTTGACACTTAACACTCATAAAGGCCTGTATAGGAGTACTAGGTTATTGTATGGGTTGAGTTGTGCTCCTGCAAAGTGGCAAAGGAAAATTGAGAATATTTTGAAGGACATACCGGGAGTAGTTGTGTTTATTGATGACATACAGATCACAGCTCCAAATGATATCACACATTTACAACGCTTAGAAATGGTATTTAATAGATTACTGGAATATGGCTTAAAAATAAATCTAAAAAAGTCACATTTTCTTCAAAATGAAATTGAGTACTGTGGTTATAAAATAAACAGGTTGGGCATACATAAACTTGATTCTAAGATTGAAGCAATTCAAAGAGCCCCTCAACCAAAGAATGTTACTGAACTTCAGGCTTTTCTAGGTTTAGTAAATTATTATGGTAGATTTTTCAAAAACTTGTCAAGTATCTTAGAACCATTGCATAGGCTTTTGAGGAAAGAAAACAAATGGGAGTGGACTAATGAATGTAACAAAGCTTTTAATTTAATTATGCAACAAATGCAAACAGACACATTCTTGGTACATTATTCACCAGACCTGCCAGTTACTCTAGCGGCAGACGCATCACCAATTGGGGTTGGTGCAGTGATCTCTCATATCATGCCTGATGGTACTGAACGGCCAATACAAATGGCATCCCAAACGTTAAACAAGACTCAAAGAAAATGGTCACAAATTGATAAGGAAGCTTACCTATGCTTTAATTTTTGCTGTAAAAAAGTTCTTTCAGTACTTGTACGGTCGATAATTTACTTAGTTACTGATCATACATAAACCATTAGTCCAGATTTTTTCCCCGGCAAAACCACTACCCCACATGTCAGCCACTCGCATGCAGCATTATGCTATTTTTTTTACAAGGATTTACATATGACATTAAATATAAAACTTCAAAAGACAACAGTAATGCAGATGCTTTATCACGATTACCATTAAACTGTGAAGAAGAAATATTGTTTGAATCAGCTGACATTATAGAAATAAATCAGATTGCAACCTTGCCAGTTACAGTTGAAGAAATAGCAGATGCAACATTGAGAGATAAAGAAATGGTACATTTGTTACATGGGTTGCAGACCGGTATTAATTTGTCACACGTTATGCGCTACGGTATTGATCAAAATGAGTTTTCTATACAAAGTGGTTGTATATTACGAGGCGTGAGGGTTGTGGTTCCTAGAATACTTAGAAAGAAAGTTTTAAGAGATTTACATGAGGCCCACTTTGGTATAACTAAAATGACTATGCTAGCTCGCAGTTTTTGTTGGTGGCCAAATATAGATTTAGATATCAAGGACTGGGTGAATAATTGTGTACAGTGCTGTGAACAAAAGAATAATCCACCTGAAGTAACGAAGCATCATTGGGAGTATCCGACTCATGCTTTTGAAAGAGTACATATTGATTTTGCTGGCAAGTTTTTAGGTACATATTTTTTCCTTTTGATTGATGCATTTTCGAAATGGCCAGAAATCTATACATTAGACAAAATTAACACTGATAGCACAATTTAAATTTTGGATGATATTTTTGCTCGGTTTGGGTATCCTACAGTCTTGGTAAGTGATAATGGCAGTCAGTTTACAAATTCAAAATTTTCTAATTTCCTAAAACAGCGACACATTATTCATAAACGATCAGCTCCTTACCATCCAGCAACAAACGGTCAAGTGGAACGGCTTGTACAAGTACTGAAAAATAAGTTAAAAACATTGAGGTGTGACAGCATTAATATCCAAGAAAATTTAAAATTATTGTTGCAACATTATAGAATCACCCCACACTCTACGACAGGGTAAATCTCCTGCTCAACTGATGCTCTCATATCCTGTTAGATCGAAATTTTCCCTTATAATACCAAACACTAAATCAGACAATAAGGTCCAAGAATATAATCATAAACCCTGCAAGGAGTTGGACATAGGAAGTAGAGTAATTGTTAGGAACTATACTGGTGAAAAAAAATGGAAATTTGGCTCTATTGGTAAAAAATTAGGAGAACTTCATTATGAAATTGAAATGGATACAGGAGAGAAGTGGCGCAGACATTTAAATCAGTTAAGACAAGTTGGCAGTCGGATACCACAGCAGTTGGAACACTCGTTTGAGGATTTGGGCTTATCGGGGGAGAAGATGCCAGAAAAACAGTTGGTTACCAACAAGGATAATTTAGTCTATAACCAGGAAGAGGCATCTCCTCCTGTGATAATGGAGCGGGGGGGTGACGATGTTAGTGATAATAAGTTACATAACGAAAGTGATGATTGTGTGATTAGTAAGGAGAGCACTCCATTAATAAATGATAGAAACACAACTTCTTCACCTTCTTCTATGCTATTGAGAAGAAGCGAGAGAGTTAGGAGGAAGGTGGACAGGTTGGATCTATAAAGGAAAATTTTAAGCTGTAATTTATTTGTTGTAATGTCTAGTTATGTAAGAGATTTTGTTTTAAAAGGGAAGATACTGTTATATTCTGTGTCATCTTTCTCTATGTTATCTGTGGTTCTTTCCCTCTTGAAAATTCCCTTGGAATACCGCCGAGGTAGGCCTACTACTGTTCTTACTAATATGTAATTACCTACTATTACTTTCTGATAATAAAGTATATTCAAGAAATCAATCAGTGATCATCATTTACGACACTGCCCGGACACTACATTACAACAGATTAAGAATCAGGAACGAAAATAAGTCGCTCAAATGACCACACACACTTATCTACCTATCTTTCTATATTATAAAAAGCTTTTTTTATTTATCACCTTTTAGTTGTGGTACATAGAGGACCGGTTATATAGGCTAGGTACCAATCATGCCCAAAGTGAAGCCAGAATAGATTAACCCAATAACATGAAACTTAAACAAAACCGGTGGAATAAGAGTATACCAAGGTGAACTGTTTACACCTGCGTACCCCTTTAGAGCGTACTAGTGTGATGTTATGTTTTGAGATGGTGTAAACAATAAACAGAAATGCGATTGCCGCTATCCCGAGTGATTTGCTGTCATTTATTGAAGGTTCTAGATGTATATCTGCGAAGTTCTTCATCAGATCTTGATGAAAATTAAACGGGACCACATGACAAGCACCAGCTTTCAAATAAAAAAAAACTTCAGAATCGGTTCATCCAGTAACAAGTTCTGAGGTAACACACATAAAAAAAAAACATACAGTCAAATTGAAAACCTCCACCTTTTTGGGAAGTCGGTTAAAAAAACAATTGCTTTTCGTTGGTCTCGATAAAACTCAAAAACGGCTGGATCGATTTGAATAATATTTTTTTTGTTCTGTTCGCTCGAATAAAGAGACAGTTTAAAAATATATATATACGTGGGCGGGTAGCTAGTAGTGGTAGGATAGTTAGGTAAGGTAGGAAGGTAGGTAGGGAGGGTTTGCTTGAAAACTTGAAAATTAAAAGTCAGACTAGACCACATCATCGCTTAACATCAGCCGAGTTAGTGGCCAAAAGCGAGACTATTTTAGTTACTATACTCTATGGACTAAGGGCGAGTTTCTGAAGTCGACGTCACATCTCAAATCAGCTGACAATTTGTCACAAATTAACCAGCCGTCAGTTGTCAGTGAGTTTCTCAACTCTGCATCATCGAGAAATTACGTAATCGCTTGTTACATTTAATAATTTATTTCGGTTGGCTACCCTAGCTAGTATTCATTCACTTCCTTCACTACTATAACGTAATCAGTAACTTTATATAGTATTTTATCTTGAGCGGCTGGGTTGGTGTAGCCCGCAAGTTAAGCAAACCTTACCAGGGTCGATTTTTGGATGGGAAACCACGTTTTTTTTGGTTTGCTTTTTTTTGGATAGGTGACCCCACACAGGTTAAGCAACACTTACCAAGGTTTTTTTTGGATGGGTGACCACTTTTTTGTGTTCGCTTGTTTTTGGACGGGTGACCATGCTAGGGTCAGTGTTTGGATGGGTGACCACTTTTTTTGTGTTCGCTTGTTTTTGGACGGGTGACCATGCTAGGGTCAGTGTTTGGATGGGTGACCACTTTTTGTGGGTTCGCTTGTTTTTGGATGGGTGACCTTGGTAATGTTGTTTAAACTAGCGGGGTGACTTTAGGATGGGTGATCCAAAATTTTTGTGGTGATGGTCACCCATCCAAACACTGACCTTGGTTAGTGTTGCTTACCCTGGCGGAGTCACCTATCCACAAACTAGCGATCCAAAAAAAAAGTGGTCACCCATCCCAAGACTGACCTTGGTAAGTATTGCTTACCCTGGCACGGTCACCACCCCAGCCGCTTCAAGTTAAACACAATTCTATCCAGAAACTGACCTCGATAAGTACTAAGTACAGGGTACAGTTAACATTAATGCGCGTGAGGAAGGTTCGATTCCCAGGTCAGTAATTTATTTTATTTTATTTTTATTTACCTAAATACAAAATAACTATTTTTGATAATTGTGTCAAGTTTTTATAATGTAATTAATTTAAAAAGTTTGTAACATCCTATTTTTTTTAAATCTTGCTAATTAATAATTGATATAAATTAACATATTTTATAACTCAACCCATACCACAGTTTTCGACGACCCTTACAGTTACTGCAGTTACTGTCAGTTTCCCAGGTCTCAATTATCGGGCTGTTAACGTAATCGACGATTAATCGCCTGTTAATTCTACTTTCAGTTTCTCAACACCCAAATCTGACAAGCGTTTAACAATTTGTCACATTTGAGAAAAATCTCGAATTCACCACATGTTACAGCAGTTTTGGGTTTCTGAGAACCATTTTCAATGTTAATCTCTTGTCAACGAGCCTAATTTATAATTTTTGGAAATTGGTCGATTATTCGCAGATTAAAATTAAAATATTGTGATTTTAAAGGCTTATTACGATAAAAAGATAATAGGGGTCGGCGAAAACTATGGAATGGGTTGAGTTATAAAAATATGTAAATTTAGATCAATTATATAATTAGCAAGATTAAAAAAAATAGGTTGTTACAAACTTTTTAAATTAATTACATTATACAAACTTAACACAATTATCAAAAATAGTTATTTTGTATTTAGGTAAATAAAAATAAAATAATAAAAATACTGACCTGGGAATCGAACCTTCCTCACGCGCATTAATGTTAGCTGTACCCTGTACTTAGTACTTACCAAGGTCAGTTTCTGGATAGATTTGTGTTTAACTTGAAGCGGCTGAGTTGGTGACCCTCCCAGGGTAAGCAACACTTGCCAAGGTCAGTCTTGTGATGGGTGACCATTTTTTTTGGATCGCTTGTTTATGGACAGATGACCCCGCCAGGGTAAGCAACACTAACCAAGGTCACTCTTTGGATGGGTGACCATCACCACAAAAATTTTGGTCACACATCATAAAGTCACCCCACTAGGTTACCTATACAACATCTACCAAGGTCACCCATCCGAAAACAAGCAATCCAAAAAAAAGTTGACACCCATCCCAAGACTGACCTTGGTATGTGTTGCTTACCCTGGCGTATTCACCCATCTAAAAACAAGCGAACCCAAAAAAGTGGTCACCCATCCAAACACTGACCTTGGTAAGTGTTGCTTACCCTGGTAGCTTCACCCGTCCAAAAACAAGCGAACCAAAAAACAGTGGTCACCCATCCCAAAACTGACCTTGGTAAGTGTTGCTTACCCTGGCGGGGTCAGCCATCCAAAACAAACGAAACAAAAAAAAGCGGCAACCCATCCAAAGACTAACCTTGGTAGGTGTTGCTTAACCTGTGTGGGGTCACCTATCCAAAAACAAGCAAATAAAAAAAACGTGGTTACCCATCCAAAACTCATCCTTGGTAAGGTTTGCTTAACTTGGCAGCTACACCAAACCAGCCGCTTAAGATAAAATACTAATTAAAGTTACTGATTACGATATAGTAGTAAAGGAAGTAAATGAATACTAGCTAGGGTAGCCAACCGAAATAAATTATTTACATTTAACAAGCGATTACGTAATTTCTCGATGATGCAGAGTTGAGAAACCCACTGACAACTGACGGCTCGTTAATTTGTGACAAATTGTCAGCTGATTTGAGATGTGACGTCTACTTCAGAAACTGGCCCCGATTATAAAAAAAGGTTATATGTAGGTACAAAAATATTTATTATAAAATTAAACTTAAAATTTCGGCAATAAGGTTAAAAACACTATGTAGGAAATTTCGGTGTTACTTTATTTCGTTTTCTTTGGATCATTACGAAAGCTAAAAAAATAGCCCTAACAAACTACTCCATGCATTCTCTGTTCCAGAACAGGCGATGTTTGTTACAATAGTTGGCGCGTTGGCTTTTTCGACGCAAACGTTGGTCAAACAATCATAATATTTGGTAATTGATTCATATTTACAATTTAATACGGTTTTTACTTTATGAAAAACACATAATGATATAAACTTACCGAAAAAAAGATATTCCTTACAAAAACAAGGTGTTACGGTGGTTATTTGCACAGTTTTTGAACGCACATTGCGCCATTTTTAACGTATTAATGTTGACTATGATTGGACCATATTAATTTGAAATAGTGCCACAACCGTATTTGTGGCCATATTTTTCGGCCCGTTTTTGAAACGCTGACTGGGAATCTAGTGTATTCTTCATCGAAGAGTAAATTGAGGTGTATTGCGTACTTACATAATATGGTATGAGATCCTTTCTGTTTTATGTAATTTGGTATCATAATTGTACCACATTCTAAATACACACGAAGGCATTTTATTAATTTTGTTTTTGTTTCAACAAAGCGTACCGCTCTTCGCCATGCTTGACATAGACTAAAGACTAACGTCCCAATTAGGACGTATTCGAGTCTTCACAATGCGCGCGCTCATAACATATCTGTTTACTAGAATATCATTGGCTGTGATGCAATGTATTGTGTCCGTAAAATAAAAACAAGTGAATTAATTAGAAATGACTATTATTCCAATGTAAAACAAATGAAATCCCCAACAAATGTTACATTTACGTTACTTGTAGGACTTAATAAAAAATATTGAAATATTTAAACAAAAATCGCATCTGATTTTGTGACACACAATTTGTGGTATTGCATATTCACTCACTCACTCACGTGTATTTCTAAATCTTCCATCCCGCTTATAACCGGCGAGCGAGTGAGCGTAGTATTAATGTCGTTTTCCACATAAAATAAGGTAATGTAATTTTTCTCATGAAAATATAACTTTTTTAGGTGTTTCATGTAATATTTGACTATCTGCCACTGGCAACACTGGTAGTGGGTTAATTAAAACTAAAAGTACTCTGGAGGAGAAGCTTGGGAAACTTTCAACTTGGCGGGCGCGTATTTTTTGGAATTAAATTTAAAACAAATTTTTAACCTATAAATAATAATATTTATTTGGCAAAAGTTCACAATTATATATTAGATCAGTGAACGTAGTTAAGATTTATTTTTGTTCATTCTTCGTTAGTGGTAAGTTATTTCAATTTTCTTTAGCGTGTATGAAAGACCCGCCGGACCCGGGGAACTTTGTTCTCCCGGCCGGCGTTTTTGCCACAGTACAATCAAACGAATCGGGTATATGGACACTGATGGGTCGTCTTCTGCTCGAAATTTAAAAAGAAGCAGCGTGCATGTCTGTAAGCACTGTAATAAATGTCGTCGTACCCGTAAACACCACGGTTCCGAGTCTTCGGGTTGTGGTTGTATAGACTCACACTCTGCTGAAATCGTGGAATCTGCGCCTATCCATGTAAAAAATAATGTTTCCAATGTATTGCCTAATGATATTCCCGCTCCTTCCATGGTTAATCCCACTCAGATTGGTAGAAAAACCTATGATAAAACGGACAGCGCGCCTTTTATAATACATGTTCAAAAAATAATAACTTCACCAGATGATAGTACGACATTGCACCAATTACGTTTACCACAGCCGGGAGAGTGGAAAGAAACCCGAAATGATTCTAAACCTTTAATTATTAAAGTTAATTATAATTAATTATCCTAGAAGTGTCTATTCCAAGTCGAGGTTGGATCATGGAATGGTTACAACTACTAACTACAACTAGTTAACCTACGAATGTCCATTCCAAGCCGATGTTAGGACATGGAATGGTTACAATAATTAAATAGACTAACTAAAACTAACTAGCCTACGAGAATCCATCCTACACGATGTAGGAATATGGAATGCTTCTTTCTTACGAGAGATGCTCTTAAATATTAGTTCGGCATTGATCGGTTCCTTGACGTCATGGCCGGATCGGTTCCAAGGTAATTGCACAGTCAGCAACTTCCTATGTTTATGCTCCGTACGTTTCTGTGTCAGCGAAAGTCTAGCTACGTGCGTTGACTTCGCGGTAACTGCACTGTCATCAAGGTCTATGTATGTATATTGTCCGCAATGTCAGCAGATTCCTAGGCATACGTAACACCTCCACCCTTAGAACGGCAACTATTTTAGCACATTGAGTGAAAAAGTTGCCGGAGTCTTCTCGGGATCCGAGTTTTTTTTCAGGATTACGGTAGGAGACTGCTGGTTCTTGTGGTATGACAGGTGTCCTTTTGCGCGTTGCCCATTTGCACTAGTCCCTTAAGATCCACGGAGTACAAATTGATGTGAGTAGTTGACGTAGCTCGTTGTCCAGAATCGAAGGGTACCCTCATGATTTTGCGAGGTTGGCCTTTGATTTCATCGTCGGCATCTGCTATGGTGAACTCTTCAGATTTCAGTCGACATCCATCGGGAGTTGTAACGAAATAACTTCCTTGGAGCGGTGTGTAGTCTTGTTGGTGACAGATAATTTGTACTTTCGTTTGCTGAGGGAATTACAGGACGTGGTGTTGGTCATCGAGTTTCTTCATAGTTTTCTTCATCAGGATAACTGTAGTGGGATGGCAGGAGTCCCGCAGAACTTGATTGGTGATCGACTTCTGGATGCAATCAGATTTGGTGCGGATCTGGTGGGTAACTTCCTTCTCGCACCAGTTTGACTTCGGGCATTCAGCCTCCATGTAAGTGAATGTCAACTCGTTGGTTGCTAGGACTGGGAAGGATAGGATAAGGGCCTATGCGTGTTTTTAGGTACTACAGATAATCTTTACCAACCCACAACCCACGCTGGGCTCGTGTGATGAATTACGGTCCATTGCCTATCACAGAGGGAACATTAAAAGAAGCTGATGATGATAATCTTTATAGGTCGTAACTATTCTTGGGAGCAGAAATAAAATGAAAAAAACGAAGGATTTGGACCTACGGGAGCTGTCAATTAGATACCGGCTCCTTGAAATTATGGTGCTGGTCTGAAAAGTTGTTAACCAGGGTGGTTCGACTGCCCAACCAACTCTCTGGTACCCCATTAGAGTTACTGGTACACAAAGTGGTTCCAGAAATCTTATTAAGAATTCTGTTTAATGGTCACAAGTTAGAAAATTCGCTTTCGCGTGCAACACTTGGATGATGAATCAAGGATTTTAATAAACCGCGCAAACACGTTAGAGTTACTATGAAAAGCAAGGCCAAGGCGAAGTGCCTTAGAAATGGTATTTGGCTGTGCTGATCCATATCTAAACTAACCAAGTTGCCTAACTCTAGCTTATCTAAAAATATATTTCTACTAATATCTACAGTTCGTCGGTGGGCCTGACGTGATGCAGGTCCCCGCGCACTCGAGTTCCTGGGATGGTAAACCCTGAAGGTTAGGATTTAGGAGGGAGCAACACGAGAATAATTCAAATGTACTTACAGCTATTTCATTTCCGGTTCCTCTCTGCGAATCGATTTCCAGATTCTTCTCTCGGTCTGCAGCAGGTCCGTATGTTCAGGATATCCGGAACGGTGCTTGATAGCCACCCGGGTGACACGAGACGTGATTATCGATGTGTGATGTGTCCCGACGTCTCCCGCGGATATCCTACCGACTGCGCCAATTACGTTTACCACAGCCGGGAGAGTGGAAAGAAACCCGAAATGATTCTAAACCTTTAATTATTAAAGTTAATTATAATTAATTATCCTAGAAGTGTCTATTCCAAGTCGAGGTTGGATCATGGAATGGTTACAACTACTAACTACAACTAGTTAACCTACGAATGTCCATTCCAAGCCGATGTTAGGACATGGAATGGTTACAATAATTAAATAGACTAACTAAAACTAACTAGCCTACGAGAATCCATCCTACACGATGTAGGAATATGGAATGCTTCTTTCTTACGAGAGATGCTCTTAAATATTAGTTCGGCATTGATCGGTTCCTTGACGTCATGGCCGGATCGGTTCCAAGGTAATTGCACAGTCAGCAACTTCCTATGTTTATGCTCCGTACGTTTCTGTGTCAGCGAAAGTCTAGCTACGTGCGTTGACTTCGCGGTAACTGCACTGTCATCAAGGTCTATGTATGTATATTGTCCGCAATGTCAGCAGATTCCTAGGCATACGTAACACACCCAATAACATTTGGCAAGTTTTTAAAACACAATGCTTTTCAAAACATTATTAATGGTAGCGTCAAAAAAATCGGGCGCAATAAGATTTCACTATCTTTTTATAATTTTCTTGAAGCAAACTCCTTTATTACTCATAATAGTCTAGAAAATACAATTTTAAAGCTTTTATACCAACTTTTAACGTTACTAGAATGGGCTTAGTACGTGGTGTTCCTGCAGAATGGTCTCCGGAGGAAGTTATTGATAATATTACAGTACCGATTGGTTGCGGTCCAATTTTAAAAGTCAGACGCCTTAATTTTAAAACCATTGTAGATGGTTCAGCCATCTGGAAACCATCCCAATCCATAGTTGTTACATTTGACGGGCAGGTCTTACCAAAAAGATTTTTTATGTGCTATAATGCATTACCTGTAGAGTGATATATTTTTCCCACCATACAGTGCTTCAATTGCTGTAGATTTGGTCACACTAAAATTCAGTGTAGGTCTAAACCCCGTTGCTATGAATGTGGCCAAGGCCATACTGGAGACAGTTGTGATAGAGAACAAGAAAGTACATCTTGCTACCTTTGATCATTTTGCTATAATTAATAAGTCTTGCCCAGAATTCTCAAGGCTAAAATTAATTAAAACTTACATGGCACAAAGTTCAGTATCATATGCTGAAGCTGCAAAAGTACATCTCCCAATAACAAAATCATATGCTGATGCACTTTTATCTTCACCCTCCAAAAACTTTGCAAATACTGCTTCAATCTCTTCACCTAATAAAACACCTGCTTCAAATAGCTATAAAAAGACAGTCTTTCTCAAACCTCACTCTCCTCCTAAATCTGTACAAGGCTATAATAAAGTGGTTCATAATGCCATCATTAAGGATTTTAATACTCCCCAGCCATCAAATGGTTGTGCTTTTTCTAACAATAATAATAATGACATTAAAGACACAAATTTTTCTTTAAACGATTTTCTTTCTGCATTACATAATCTTTTCTCTCAGTTCAATATTTCACCGTCCAACGTAGCCCCAACTTTCTGTGAATCTCAATCCATTCATAATGGACAACACATCCTAAATAATTCAGTGGAACTGCCGCAGTCTAATAAACAAAAAGAGTGATGTTATACATCTTTTAAACAAATATGAGCCATTTTCCTTTGCATTAGCAGAAATTTGGCTCAAACCTAATCATATTTTGAAAATCAATGGTTATTTAATCATTGGAAATCACATATCGATGGTATCACTGCAAGGGTTAGAAATAGTAGATTATTAACCAAGGGGATAAAGCAGTGTCTTCGGTCGCGGGTGACGATTTAAATCGCGAGCGTAACGAAGGACCCGAGGTTTACTCCCGAGCGTAGCGAGGGTGTTAAAAACATAAATCACGAGCGAAGCGAGGGATTTAAGACGAGTCCTGAGTGTAGCGTGGGATTTAAGTTCACCCAAGACTAAGACAGCTTTATCACCGAGGAAAATACTCTACTTTACGTTCCATTTGCGAAAAAATTAACACAATAATAATATGAGATGAGTATTTATTAAAAATAATGACAATTAAAATAAAATTAACGTTTATGTATTTGAAGAAAACAAAAACGCGGCAAATTCCTAGACTAATATTTTTTTGTCGGAAAAGCAAAGGCATCAAGCTCATACGGCCTCGTCGGTTTTCGTAATTTTATTTAAAAATATTATTTAAGTATTCCTTTTTCAAAAAGATGTATAATGCTTTATATACAAACTCAATGGTGTAAACACAGATGTAGTTCAGTATAAATTTCGGTAAGTATTCCAAATTTAAATCACATTCTCCCCCTAGAGGATGAATGAAATTCAGTACAATTTTCTTTCCCTGTTTTTAACAGATTAAAACGACTATTGTTAGGTTCGCTTTTTGTGGAAAATGGCTATTGCTAGGTTCGCTTTTTGAATGTCACTTTTTTGAGCAAGTGGTACGAAAATAATTTATGTTTTCAAAAAGTTGAGACACTCAGCTGACCACACTACCCTGAAAACAGTTTATTACGCTCTGTGCCAGTCCATACTGTATTGTGTCACGGTTTGGGGGGTGCACCAAAGACTCACCTTATTCATCTTGAGAGAGCACAGAGGGCTATCCTGAAGGTCATTTCCTTCAAACCCTTTAGATATCCTACAGCCACGCTATTTAGGGATTGTAAGGTATTGGCAACTTTTTGTGCTTCATGTGGTTATGCGTAAACACATCTCCCTTAGGTATGATCCCAGCTCTCGAGATAGGCGCCAACGCTATGGAATTTGCCCTACTCAAAGCTGTAGAACGACATTGGCCCAGAGACATTTTTATGGTATCGGAAGTCATCTTTATAATAAAACCAACAAACATTGCTCTATTTATTCTACTGCTTTTCAGGAATGTAAGAGACGGGTATATGACTGGTTACAGGTACAGAGCTACGACGAAACAGCTGGCATTCCTATAATACACAACCTATACACGAATAATTCTCCCCTATACACAAACTCGCAAAATCACAACTCCACATTCAACACACTTACACACATGAAAAGGCTATGGCTTTATTTTGTCTTATCTCTTCTCTAACTTCTGACCCTCTGATGTAATTTTTGATATACAACACAAGTGTGAGGATCCTGGTACCCATAACACAAGTTAAATCTTTCTTTGGGTGTCAGAATTTATTAGAAATACTACTGACATACATTGTTACTCGTTAATGTGAATTTGTTATTTTTGCATAATGTTGTTCATAATGTTTGATTGTACAAATTTAGTTCCAATAAACAATTTATTATTATTATTTAACCATTAGAGAGGATAGATTTGATGGGTATGGTGGAATAGCTATACTTATCAAGAATTCTATCCCATTCTTTACTATTACATTGCCTCCTCACAGTGAGGAAATTTCAATTGTAGCTATTAAAGTGCATCATACTAGTCCTGTTTCTATTTATGTTCCTCACCCTTCTTCTTCAGTTCTGCAAGAGATGAATAATCTCTTTTCTTTTCTTCCAAAGCCATTCTTGCCATTCTTCTTCTTATTATTTGCCATCACCAATTGTGGGGTTGTTCGACTTCTACTTGTTATGGGGATGAATTATTAGATATAATAGATCTACATAATATATGCATCTTGAACTCAGGAGCTGCTACACGTCGTTGTAGTCCCAATCAGAACCAAAGTGCAATTGACCTTTCTATCTGTTCACCAAGCTTAGCTCCACTTAAGGTAGTGACCATTTCCCAATAGTCATATCTTATCCTCTTTCCAAACCAAAGGCACCAAGAAGGCTATCTAATTTAAAACATAATCTACCTAATAGTAATACTAATGACTGGGACAAATTTAGAAACATTGTTGACAGAAAACTTTGCACCTTGTCTGTTATTGCTGATGGCAATGAAAATAGTTGTACTGAAGCTTTAGCACACATATTAATTGCAGCGGCGGATGAAGTTTTTCCTGTAAAAATAACAATAGGAGCACAATTCCTTCACCCCCATGGTGGGACTCCGAGTGCACAGAATTGATTAAAAAACTTAAAGTGGCTGAATTTAATTATAACCATGATATGTCTGATACTAATTTTGTAACCGTTAGTAACATAATTATTGAAACTTCTAAAATATTTAAGAAGAAAAAATTTTAATCTTGGCGTAGCTTTTGCTCATCAATTTCACCGAACACTCATCCTACGATTGTCTGGCGCAATATCCGTAGATTTAGGTATGTTTATCACAACCCTTCTACTATTCCTGATTCTTTAGCCAGTGACTTTTTAGATAAATTAGCTCCTCCTTGGGTTCCTGAGACTATTAACCCTATCCTATCCCACATAACTAATAACCAAGACACTTCAGACAACAACTTCTTCCACGCTAGATCTTCCTTTCTCTCTCACTGAAATTAAAGGGTATTATTCATAGAACCAAGGATGCGCCAGGCATTGATGGCATCCCGTATTCCTTTTTCGCTAATTTGAATGACAATGTCCTCAATTATTATTTAGAACTTATTAATTATATTATGAATACAGGAAACATCCCTGTTGAATGGAAACGTCAAATGGTGTTGCCATTCCTTAAACCAAATAAAGTCTGCCTCGTACCGGCCCATAGTTTTGTCTTCAATTCTGATGAAATTAGCTGAACACTTAATTAAGAATCGTCTAGAATGGTATGTTAAAAGTAAGGGTCTTTTGGCTGAATCACAATAAGGCTTTAGAAAAGGTAAAAGCACCAGTGACTGTTTAAGTATTTTTGCATCCGATATTCGGATATCCTTCTCTGATAACCAATCCACTGTTGCAGTTTTCCTAGATATTAATGCAGCTTATGATATTATCGTATTATCAGTTTTACAAAATAAATTAAAAGCCTTAGAGGTTCCCTCGAATATGACGAATTTTATTATTAACATCCTGACTGAACGCTCTGTTAACATGTTAATATGAGATCATGATGTCTCCAATCTTGTATGGAGAGGTCTCCCACAGGGTTTTGTGCTCAGTCCCCTTCTGTACAATATTTACACTTTTGATTTGGACTCTTCCTTAACTAGTCATGTTAAGGTTCTTCAATATGCCGACGATTTATTATTATATTCTTCAAATCATTCTGTTGAACAAGCTAGTTGTGCTATTAATTCCGCTTTATCTACTTTAGAGTCATGGTTATATTTAAATGGTTTGGATTTGTCCACGTCTAAAAGCGCGGCGGTTTTATTCACCAGGAAGAGAATTTTTCCATTATCAAACCTTTTCTTTAAGGAAATACTTAATCCAGTTAAAGATAAATTCAGACAACTAGGTGTAATATTTGATTCTAAATTAAATTGGGTTCCTCATTGTGACCATATTATTAATAAATGTGAAAATCATTTAAATATGCTCAGATGCCTCACAGGTGTGTGGTGGGGTACACATCCCTTTTCTTTAAAATTCATTTACAACGCAATCATCAGAAGCATCCTGGATTATGGATTGTTCGTTCTAGAACCTGGTAGTATTATGGCTTTTAAAAAGTTGGATCGAATCCAGTCAAAAGCATTACGCATTATTTCGGGTGCCATGTAATCTATTGCCATTAATGCGCTACAAATTGAACGTGGAGAAGCTCCTTTATGCCTCAGAAGACAATTCCTGTCTGACAAATATTTATTCCGGATTCTTCAGTTCTCAAATCACCCTCTCATTCCTAAATTGGAATCTTTAACGTTTCAAATTGAATCTTCAGCTTACTGGTCCCATAAACGTGCTCCTTGTTTAGTTGAAAGCTATAAAAACATCCTCTCACTTTCATCACCTATTCACCGTTCAAATAAACTTTATGGTAGAGGTTATTCTCAGGGAAACACAACCACTATATGAATTCGAGTTTATTGTATGTTCACAGTAGGTATTAAATTATCGTAAGTACGAGTCCTTAAATCTAGGTTTATAGATTTGATTCGGTGACAAAACAAAACACACAGATAGGTGAGACTCGGCGAATACGTAGGTAACTACTAAGTTATAGAGCGGCGAGCAGTCGGCGCGCACACAACACGTGAGTGGTGCTGGTGGGCGCGGAGGTGTTTTACAGACTGGCTTCTCGACTTCTCGTTCGGTCGGTTCGGGCGGCGGCGTTGCGCGCATGCATTTGTGCGAACACGCATCGAGAAGCTTCCGCGGGAGTTGACCGCGGGAGGCGCGGGAAATTCGAATGGGCCGCGTAGGCCTTTGGGTTTGTTGGGTTTCTATATCTTCCCCTATTTAACAATAGTTATGAGAGTTTACTTTTCACTCCCAATATTAAATATAACTGTGTAAGTAAATCAGATCCCGATTGCCATTTAAGTTTTAATGCATTTCTGGTTGAACATTCAGACTGGCAGCATATTTTTACGGATGCTGCCAAGCGTTCTCCTACGGGTTGTGTTGGTATTGGTACCTACCATACTCAATACAAAATTGTACAGAAAATAAAACTGCCTCCGCAGACTTCTGTTTTTACTGGAGAATGTTTTGGAATTCTAAAAGCTTTAGAATATTCACGTGTTTTAAAGCTCAAAAAAGCTATAATTTTTACCGATTCACAGAGTTCTCTTCTAGCCATCAATAAATCCCTTTCGAACACAAATTTCAGTCTCCTATAGTTTATGCAATATGAGAACTTGCGTTCAGAACCATCTCTGAGGGTAACACACTACTATTTGCCTGGATTCCGGCCAATTCTGGAATTCTAGGCAATGATGTAGCTGATGCACTCGCTGGTGACGCGGTGCAATGTGGCGACTTAGTTCCATATAAGAACTTTAGCTATGACCTCGAGACGCTGCCAAAGAATTTTCTTAGGGACACTTGGAAGGTAGCTTGGGATATCAACAGCAAATCCAAGGGCTGTTATTTTTCTTTTATACAACCCGAGATTCCGAGAGAAAGAAAAACCGTGGTTTGACAGGGCAAAGTTTGGCAAGGTGGAGACCTCCATTTTAATACGGTTGAGACTGGGCCATGTTTGCTCTCCAGCCCACCTTGCCAAACTTCATATCATCGACGACCCCAATTGCTCGTGTGGCACAGACGTAGGTGACTTAGATCACATATTTTTCTCCTGTCCTTTACATGACCGTTCTTCCTTTCTCTGTGACCTCTTGTCCCTTCGTATTCCTTTTCCTACCTCAATACTTTCTTTACTTTGTACAAATAGCTTTCCAGAGTATAAATGTATAGTCTCATTCATCACCTTAAATAATATTAAGCTGTAACTTTCCTCATTGTAATTTGCTCATTATTTATTTGTTACGCCATTACCTTTAAAATATACTGATCGAATATCCGTCCTTTCCTAAATTCCGTTAAATTTAATATATATATTTTTAAACTTGGTTTCCCTACCTTTATCTTATATATAAAATTCTCGTGTCACAATGTTCGTTCCCGTACTCTTCCGAAACGGCTTGACCGATTCTCATGAAATTTTGTGAGCATATTGAGTAGGTCTGAGAATCGGCCAACATCTATTTTTCATACCCCTTAGACCCGGTAGGGTAGGGTAGGTTAGGTTAGGTAGGGTAGGGTAGGTTAGGTAGGGTAGGGTAGGGTAGGTAGGTTAGGGTAGGGTAGGGTAGGTGAGGGCCATTGCACAGCGGGTGGCGAGGGCCTACCGCTCGGTGGGCCTTTCGGCGGCGTGCGCTCTGGCCGGCACCCCTCCCTGGGAGTTGGAGGCATGGGTGCTCGCCAGAGTGTACGAGTGGGCAGCGAGGCGGAAGGCGCTTGGAGAGCGCCCCGCCAAGGAAGAGCGGGAGGCCGTGCGGCGGGAGGCGAGGGACGCTATCGTCGTCCATTGGACGGAGGACCTCGCCTCCGCCGCCTTTGGCCGTCGGACGTTGGACGCGCTCGGTCCAGTCTTTCAAAGTTGGTTCGAGCGGCCCCACGGTTTCCTCTCTTTTCGTCTAGTGCAGGTGTTGTCCGGACATGGGTGTTTCGGAACGCACCTGCACCGGATCCGGAGGGAGGAAACCCCGGGGTGCCACGATTGTGTTGACTGTACAAAATGTTACAATAAAATTCCTCGCCACATTCTAGAACTGAATGAGACGAAATTTAAAACTTGTATAAAACGCACACTATGCAGGCAGGCATATTATAAGTTGGGGGATTACATCACTGATAAAAATGCTTGGCTCAATGCTAGTCTTGCTCCACAACCACTAGGGCGCAAAAACAAGTGATATGCAGAACATTATTGTTCTGTAGAATTGTTGGACCTGCTGAAGACTGTATGAATATATTTGTATTATATAGACTCAATTTCTTTTAGTATAGTATAACTGCGCAGCACGTGTGTGAGTACTATGTACCCAACTGTAAATCTACCATTTGCTGTACCTTGGTGTCGTTCGTTGACTTGTGTTTGCCCTGGCAGTTGAGTGTGTCATGCTCTCTCAAATGTCTCTCTGATGGTGGCGTGTGTGTTGGATCATTCGGTTCCCTTCATGATGGTTGAGCTGGGTGGTGCCGATTCATGCGTCATGTTCGTGAACGGGCGCCGTCAGTTGGGATTGGTCTTAACTTAACTGCTTCGGATGCTAGTGTTTTTCTAGTGCTTATTATGTAACTGCACAGTACATGTGTGAGTACTTTTAATACTTTGTACGTAGTATAGTATGTAGTGATTCTGGGTGCATTGTCCTCACACATATAAATTTATTAATGTATGTACTTATGTACCTAAATTTTGTAAAAAAAACATATATTTTTTTAAAAGAGTAAGTATGGAGTTTCTTGTGCGTTCTTCTCCATAACAAGCTACTTTCCGAATGCACGGTAGAATCAATTTTTATTCCCTGTAAATTTTTATGTATTCTAACGTTCAAAAGTGCCGCTTTGTGGCCTAGTTGAAATAAAATATCTTTGTCTTTGTGGCGCTGCGGAGGACACGGCGCAGCACACCCTCGAGGTGTGCCCAGCCTGGGCAGAGCTGCGCCGTATCCTCATAAGTGTGATCGGGCAGGACCTCTCACTTCCCGGCGTGGTCAACTCCATGCTGGGGAGTGAGGAGGCCTGGGCAGCAGTTGCCTCCTTTTGCGAGGTCGTGATGTCGCAAAAGGAGGCGGCGGAGCGTGCGCGGGAGGACGATCCTCTCGCGCCGCCGCTCCGCAGGCGAAGAAGGGGTGGGAGAAGGCGGTTGTATGATCGTCTCCTCCCACCTCCTGGTGGTGATTAGCGGGCGACAGGTGCGGGGGCGCCTCTCGTCTGCATTGCACAATCACCACCATCGGGCGGGAACGGCCGAGCACTCGCTGTCGTTCCCGGGCCCCTCCACTGAGGGAGGGGCGTGAAGGGCCTGCCCTAAAAGGCGGGCGGTCGTCGGCGGAGGGCTGGACGTAAAGGCTGTGCCAGTTTCCCAGTCCTCCTCCACACAGACGATGCGGGAGTGCCGCTGGGTTATTTTAGTGGGTATACCGGGCTTACCCGGGGAGTCCCACATAGCCCCCCCATTCCCCCAATGGGCGGGTATGCGTAATGCATTTTTTCCCAGCGAGATCAAAAAAAAAAAAAAAAGGGTAGGGTAGGTGAATGTTTGGTGTTTTTATGGCAAAACAAAGTTTGCCGGGTCAGCTAGTTTCTTAATAAAACAATCTGACGTGACATTGGCTGAATGCACAAACCGTGCGAAGCCAGAGGAAAAAAAAAATTGTACTCACTCTGTGACCTGTAGTGGGTATTTGCATTTGGGGAATTCGTTAAAAACGTAATTTTTTGCAAACGTGAATTATATAATTTCTGCATTTGCATAAATATACTGAGTAATCAAATCAAGAATCATATTTTACTAGCTTATAATAAAGAAACTTTGTGCTATGCCAAGTATAGTACCTGCGATAGACAATCTATAGATGATCACGTAATTTCCTGTGAAGTGGTTCAGAAAGTTTTCAATCAAACTAACATCAACTTCCTAATCAAAATGCTGCAGTTATCATCAATATACAGGCAGTACGAGCGAAGTCCTTTAGACTGCGTCTACAAAGCAATGCGCAATAAGGACCTGGCAGACTGTGTGGTAACAGCTTACAGAGTACTCGAGCAGACCAATAACTATATAAAAATTGATTTTACAAAAAAATCCGCTACGGTAGCTCTTAAGCTTGTTTCCGACGGTAAAGAAGCCTTCTGCAAAGGTAACTGTCAGATGGCGTTACTGAATTACAATGAGGCCCTGATGCACGCACCTGTTAACTCTGAAGCCATGAGGTTATCTTACTACAGCAGAGCAGAGCTGTTGCTGAAGACGAAGCAGTTCCAGGCTTGCGTGAAGGATGTGGAGACCTGCCTCTCCCTAAACTGCCCCGCTAGCATGGTCAACAAACTACGGGAGATGAAAGGAAAAGCCTCTAAATATACGAGGATAGAACAGTTAGCACACCAGCATGTGTAAGTATAAGTCAGTCTATTATGTGTCATCTACCTAAAATGGAACAGTGTCAACACACTGAACTTATGATCAATCATGATGATGATTAATCATATGATTTATCAAAGTATAGGTTTGCACTCTATGAAACGTTTTGATTGTGGAAACTATGAAACTATCATATATCTAAGATCACATATTTTTGAGTCATATTTATATGATACTAGCTGACCCGGCGACCAAACATTAATTTTATGAATTCATTGTATTTTTATCCTACCTACCCTACCTAGGAGTTTAAAAAATAGTTAAGAGATTCTCAAACCTACCAAATATGCACAAAAATTTTCTTAAGAATCGGTCAAGCCGTTTCGTATTCGGAGTATGCAGACAAACACTGTAACATGAGAATTTTATATATATAAGATATTATGGTCATAATTATGAATCATTTTGTCTTTGATAAAAAATAGGATGATGATTTTGCATGGTGATCCTATATTTATGATAATTCAATACCACCCTATCCCATGTACAAAGGTCCATTAAGGGACTAAATGCGGAAACCAAACCCCCCTAACATAGAACCCCCCTTTCGAAGAGTACTCGTCATCATCTTCTTGCCTTATTCCAAGTGGGGATCGGCGCAACAAGTTTTCTACTTCCATACCGTCCTGTTCCCTGTTACGCTATTACTGATTCCCTTTTATTTCATATCAATCCTCAATCAATTCAATTCAATTTTTTTATGTTTATAGCTCCATCGATGAACACTCGATGATTTTGCCAATGTCAAGGTAGATGGAAATAGTTGGTTTAAAATTATGAATACTGTCATTTAACTATATCATTGACTGTCAAAAATTTGTTGGTGGCGTACACATGTGGTTTCGTTCCTAACACAGCGTTTTGGCTTTTTAAGTGGTTTTTGTGTACCTTGTAAGCGTTTGTGATCGTTTTGTATATTTTTTAGTGTTTGTGTGTCCAATCTTACATTTGGTAAGTTATATAAATAATTTTCTTGCGGCGTATGCCGAGCGACCATGGAGGGTGACGATCGGCCTCCTGGTCGCCCGCCAGACCCTCCGCATGCCATTCCACTACAATCTCAAGATCTTTTCACCCAACCTGCGGTTCTGACCGCCCCGCTGTCACAGTTTGAAGCCATGGAAGTGCAAGTTGCTTCCCAAAAAAGAAAACATAGTGACATTCAATCACCAAATGGCTCATTGGACGCTTATGCACGCACGGGAGATAATGCTTCTTTATCCAAACGCGACAGAGTTACAGCTCCATCATTGATTTCGCGAACTAAATATTCAAACTTAGATAAGGAACCGTTTTTGGTCTATACATCACTTGTAGAAACTGATCCAAATTCAGGTACTACTCTTCATCCCATTAGATTCGGTCAATTGTTACAGAGATTAGATATTAAAAACATCAAACAGGAAGGAGGTATAAAGCGTATAGGCAGAAACAAGGTTTCTGTTGAATTTATGGGGCCAGAGGATGCTAATGCCTTTATTGACAATGCTAGCATGAATCAGAAAGGCTACAGTACGATGATCCCTACTTTCAATATCACCAGGATGGGTATTGTGAAGGGTGTCCCTAGTGATTGGTCTGATATCGAAGTCATGGATAACCTGAAGTCCCCACGTGGTAAAGTGTTGAAGGTGAGGAGATTAAACCGCAAGATTGTCAATGAGGGTAAGGCTGAATGGGTTCCTACTTCAAGTGTGGTGCTTACTTTCGATGGTCAAAGCCTCCCAGATCGAGTTTTCTGCTTTTTTAACTCCCTTCCAGTAGAAATTTATAATTTTCCTACGGTACAGTGTTTTGGGTGCTGCAAGTATGGACATACAAAGACTCAATGTCGATCTAAGCCACGTTGCTACCGCTGTGGTGGAGACCACTTTGGCGATGGATGCTCTATTGAAGAACCCAAGTGTTTTTACTGTACGGGTGCACACCCTGCGAATAGCCGTCAATGCCCAGAATACCTACGTCAGAGGAGTATCAAGGCCTCCATGGCTAAAGATAATATTTCTTACTCTGAAGCAGCCAAAAATCATGCCCCCTCCTATCGATCTTATGCGGATGTTACAGCATCAGCTCCTCTTCTTTCGCAGTCAATCCACCAGACTCTTACTCATGAGCGACGTTCTCCACGTCTTTCTTCTCCTAATTATACCTCTCATCCCCAAACCTCCACTTACTCCTCCAGTAGAAAAACCACTGCATCCCACCCAAAATCACATACCCCGCGTCATCCCGGTTATGACCAAAGGGCTCACCAGGACATTATTAACAGTTACTCATTCCCTCCTTCCCCCAATGGTTGTGCTCTGACTGACCATCCTGCCACACATAATGTGAATACACAGACTATAGAGTCAATTGTTATTTTACTTTCCTCCTTACTGTCTAACTATACTTTACCAGACCACGTTGCCGACAACCTAGTCAAAACAATTAAATCCCGCAACATTCCATTTCTTGCAGTGGAACTCCAGGAGCGCTCTCCCCAAAAAACATGAAATCTCTCATCTTATTAACATATACAAACCTGCATTATTTGCAATTTTAATTTTTCTGGCTATGGCACATTCCGTGATGACCGTTCTGATGGTTATGGCGGGGCTGCCATGCTAGTAAATAATCTTCTTCCTTTTTCCCCTCTATCTCTGCCTCAACACGGAGATGGGATTAATGCTGTAGGTGTTAGCATCCTTGGCATTAATTATATCTCTGTCTATATTCCCTCTCCTGATTCCTCTGTGTTTCAGTATATTCATAATATATGTTCCTCATTTAATCCTGTTATTATTTTGGGTGATTTCAATTGCCACCATTCCATGTGGGGATCTGACCATTGCGATAGCCCAGGTGCTGAATTGGTTGATCTACTGGACGACTTGAATTTATGTGTTATCAATGATGGCTCTGTCACTCGCCTACCTAGACCTGGTCAGTGTAGAAGCTGTGTGGACCTTACCCTGTGTTCAGCCAGTTTAACCGCCCAGTTGGAGTGGAAACGACTGAATCTCACGTATAGCAGCGACCACTACCCAATATGCACTACTCTGGTCTCTAGGTCCTTACCCCATCGGGATAATCCCCCCCTTTTAAAATACAGGCTGACTGGTGCCAGGTGGGACTTGTACTCTCAAACTCTTGAGGATATAATTCCCACTTTGCCTCAAGTTTCTCCAGCCAGCCTGGATGCCTGTGTCTCGCAATTTTCCGGTGCCATTTCATCAGCTGCTGAGGACAGCATTCCGCTCAAGAATTCAGCTTCAGGAAAATTATCATCCCCCCCCTGGTGGGATCGAGAATGCTCCAACATTATTAAAGCTCGTAATGAAGCAGAACGAAAATATGCTCAAAATATGTCCATTGAAAACCTGTTAGAATATAAACGGATTGTTGCGAGATCCAGGCGTCTATTTAGGGAAAAAAAATATGAAGGTTGGAAAAAATTCTGCTCTTCACTTTCCCCTTCAACCCCTTCCTCTCTTGTCTGGCAAAACTTTAAAAGATTTAAACGTGGCTGCTCTGCTTTAACATCTACATCTATCCCTAGCGGCTTAGCAGTATCTTTTCTAAACAAATTAGCTCCTCCTTTCGCCCCTCTCTTTGAAGAATGCCCTTTACCTTTTGACAGTGGGGATATTTCCAATGACCCTCTGGATTCCCCCTTTTCGTTATGCGAACTAGACGCAGTTCTCAAACACGTCCATGACTCTGCTCCTGGCATGGATGGACATCCATATTCTTTTTTTAAAAAATTGGGGACCCGCAGTCGCCAATATCTTCTATCGATAATCAATTCTTGTTTTACCCATTCTCATATCCCAGATAGTTGGAAAACACACCTAGTCATCCCCATATTGAAACCTGGGAAACCCCCAGATAGTGCAAATAATTTCCGGCCCATTGCGCTATCACCGGTCATAAGTAAAATTTTAGAACATCTCATTAAAAACAGGTTGGAGTGGTTGGTTGAAAGCCGAGGTCTCTTAGCCAAATCACAATTTGGTTTCCGAAAGGGGGCTAGCACCATGGATAGCATAGGAATTCTTATGACTGATATCCGAATCGCCTTCAGCAAACGTGAGTCCGTTCTGGCGGTCTTTCTTGACATTGCAGCGGCTTACGACAGTGTCCTTCTTTCCGTACTCAGAAGTAAATTACGCCAGCTGAGTATTCCGACAAAGATAATAAACTGTATCTGCAACCTGCTGTCTGGACGTAACGTAAAACTCCATATTCCAGGTGAAACATCCGAACCCAGAATGGTCTGGCGCGGGCTCCCCCAAGGCTCAGTGCTAAGTCCTCTTTTATATAGTATTTATACTCATGACCTACACTACTCCCTAAACAATGACTGTCAGGTTTTACAATATGCAGATGACCTATGTTTATATATTCCTTCTTCTTCCATAGAGTGCGCTACGGAATCCATGCAAGTGTCCCTCAATTCCCTAAACCAGTGGTTAATTTCACATGGCCTTAGCCTGTCTGCTCCCAAAAGCACCACTGTTGTTTTCTCACGTAAACGGGTTTCTCCATATGTCCACCTTGAAATTGAAGGATCTCCCATCAAGGTCGAAGATAATGTGAAATTTCTTGGTGTCATTTTGGACTCAAAACTATCTGGTGTCTTTCATCTGAATTATATCGTCAACAAGTGTGAGAAGAAGATTAACATGCTACGTGCTCTGGCGGGTGTTTGGTGGGGTGCTCATCCCTTCACACTTAAGCTCATTTATAATGCTATGGTGAGGAGCTTGCTCGACTATGGCTCTTTCCTACTTGAGCCCTGTAGTAAAGTTGCTTTAACCAAACTAGAGACCATTCAGTCGAAATGCCTCCGCATTGTACTGGGTTGTATGAGGTCCACCCCAATCAACGCTCTGCAGGTCGAGAGTGGCGACCCTCCTCTTCTTCTCCGTAGACAATATCTGGCTGATAAATATATATACAAGGCTTATTTCCTTAATAACCACATTATCCTGGCTAAACTGTCCATTTTAGATAACTTATGTAGACATAGCGAATATTGGAGACATAAAGACACCCCCTTATTTATTAATTCATTCAGAAATATTCACACTGTAGAAGTAAATTCTCCCATCCCCCAATTTAGTAAATTCCCAATTTATACATCACCATATGAAATAACAAATTTTGTTCCAAATTACGTCCCCTATATCGGCTTGAATAAGGACACCAACAATGCTAATGACCATTTTCTTTCAGTTATTAATGACAAGTGGCCTAATCACTTTAAATTCTATACCGACGCTTCTAAACTAACCACGGTTGGTAAAACTGGCATTGCTGTCTACAATTCCAATTCCCAGATATTTCTCCAATTTCAATGTCCTCCCGAATGTTCAGTATTTACCGGAGAATGCATCGGGATCCTTGAGGCATGCTTATTTATTTCTTCCCATTCTTCTATTACAAAAGCAGTTATCTTTTCCGATTCCAGAAGCGCCCTGGAGGCCATAATTAAAAATTCGTTTAAAGACAATCTCCGTAGTCCACTAATCATCGAAATTAAAACAGTCTTACATTCTTGTTCTAAAAATAACATTGAGATCGTATTGGTATGGGTACCAAGTCATATGAACATTAGGGGTAATGAACTAGCAGATATAGCAGCCAAGGAGGCGGTCTGTAGCAGTCTGGCTGATAAAAAACATTATGCGGTCCAAATCTGTGACTTGATACACAAGGCCAGAATGGATCTCTTTAAATCTTGGCAAGAATACTGGTCTGAATCCAGTAAGTTAAAAGGTGGCCTGTATGCTTCTATTCAACCAACCATCCCACCCAAACCTTGGTTCTACAAATTTAAAGAAACCTCTAAAACCGTCACATCCGTTATTTGCAGAATCCGAATTGGCCACTGTTGCACTCCAGTTTTCCTCCATAAAATTAGAGTCCGGGATAGTTCACTATGTGAATGTGGCCTGGATGATGGTACGCTGGACCATATCTTCCTAAAATGCCAGCTGAATAATACCTCTTCTTTCGATGGAGTAATTTCTAATCTAAAAATACAAAATCCTGTAAATGTTCGTCACCTCCTCTCATTTTTCCCTAACCCCCAAATTATACGTGCTTTTATTAAATTTATCTCCTCTAACAATATTAAACTCTAACACTAGCATACATTTTATGTAATAGTACATGGTATAAATATATATATATACTCTATTATTCTTACTACGATTAACCCCAATTATTTGTGTTTGTTTCAGTCCCAAAAGGACCGCCACAAAAACTTCTAGATAATTAAAAATTTATTTGCAAATTCTATAATACACATGAGTCTCCACTACATGACATTGGCAGGAATTGTCTTCGGCAAATTGCCATAAAAAAAAAAAAAAAAAAAAAAAAAAAAAACTATATCATTCCTCACACAGTCCATCCATCTTTTCTTTAGCCTTCCTCTCCCTCTCCATCCGTTCTCATTTATATATTCATAATTCTTTTAATAACATGTGGTTTGACCCTCCTCATCACATGACCATGCCAGGACAAATGGTTTCCCTTCAATTTTTCTGTCACTGGTGCCACTTTGAAACTGCCTCTAATATACCTACTCATTTCTCACTTTATCCAATCTTTTCAATCACATCTATCTCAATATTCTCATCTCTGCTACATGTCATTGTAATTATTGTCATTTAGTCATTAATAGAGTTTATATCATTGTTATTAAATTTTGAAATAACATGAAACATTAAATCAAAAATATAAACCAACTTCAAAAGCAAAACATTAAAAGTGCTAAATAATTTTCATTTCAGAAGCTGGTATTTGACCGATTTCTGAAACGAAAATTGTTTTGCACTTTTAAGGTTTTACACTATTCTATAGAGCAAATTCTGTAGTAAGGTTCCTAAAGGATAGTCTAAATACCCATACTAACTTAATTTACACTTATTTGTGCTGTTTGCCGCTAAGAAGTTTGGTTGTATGTTCCACATCTTGAAAACTGTTAATCCAATTTTGATAAAACTAGCACTAGTTCCTAAGTTAAGAAATACCTAATGCAATAAAAAAAGAATGGTCAGGATCTGATAAATAGTTTAGGAGAAATGCATGGACTAACATCATACATACAAACATACACTTAAGAAATTTAGCACACTTGTTTATAAGCCCAATTAGAGCATATTCAGTGAATATTGGGCAATTCCAACAATATAACATACATACGTGTCAAATAGATTACCTCATTTTTTTTAAGTTGGTAATAAAATTGACCAAACTTCTAAGGCATTTTTAAGAAAAACCATAATAAAAAAATAGCTGAGCAGTGGGTTGAGCTGCCCCCTTGTTGCTATGGTATAGAAACGAGCTGTAGAGCATGCTTTTTTGCATCTGCTCTTTTCAGTGTATTTAAATTTAGCCTTTGCCCTTTGCTAGGCAAAGACCTCGTCCATATTATTCCAGTAAATTTTCCAATTTTCTCCTACCTTATCTGGCCAATATGGCAGGAATAATAAATGAATGGGAATAGGAATGAGTGCTTATGCCAGTATATTGAAAAGAGTAGTCTAACCAACCAAAAGGTAAAGCAAAAAATTTTGAAGATGAACGGCCTGATTGTTAATAGTTGTGTGATACAAATACCATAATTGACTTAACTAGCAGTGCCCCACAGTTTCAGAGAATGAGATAATTGCATGGGAGGGTCCATGCAATTACCTCATTCTCACTTGATATGTTTCTGCAATCTGTTTCTTTTCTTAATGTTTGAAATATGATGTTATATAGATTATTAACTGACCCGGCAAACTTTTTTTGCCATAAAAACACCAAACATTCATCTGCCCTACCTACCCTACCCACCCTACCCTACCCCACCTACCCTACCCTACCTTATCTACCCTACACTACCTACCCTACACTACCTACCCTACCCTACACTACCTACCCTACCCTACCTAACCTACCCTACCCTACCTAACCTACCCTACCCTACCTAACCTACCCTACCCTACCTAACCTACCCTACCTATCCTACCCTACCCTACCCTACCCTACCCTACCCTACCTACCTACCTACCCTACCCAACCCTTTTTTTCTTAATTTCTTTTTTCGTTAGAATTTTCTCCTAATAATAACAAACACAACAAAAAAGAATTAGCGAAGTCGGTCCAGCCGTTTACGATTCTATAAAGGACATACAGACAAACATTCATTTTGAGACTCCGCGGTCCGTCTGTCTGTCTGTCTGTCTGTCTGTCTGTCTGTCTGTCTGTCTGTCTGTCTGTCTGTCTGTCTGTCTGTCTGTCTGTCTGTCTGTCTGTCTGTCTGTCTGTCTGTCTGTCTGTCTGTCTGTCTGTCTGTCTGTCTGTCTGTCTGTCTGTCTGTCTGTCTGTCTGTCTGTCTGTCTGTCTGTCTGTCTGTCTGTCTGTCTGTCTGTCTGTCTGTCTGTCTGTCTGTCTGTCTGTCTGTCTGTCTGTCTGTCTGTCTGTCTGTCTGTCTGTCTGTCTGTCTGTCTGTCTGTCTGTCTGTCTGTCTGTCTGTCTGTCTGTCTGTCTGTCTGTCTGTCTGTCTGTCTGTCTGTCTGTCTGTCTGTCTGTCTGTCTGTCTGTCTGTCTGTCTGTCTGTCTGTCTGTCTGTCTGTCTGTCTGTCTGTCTGTCTGTCTGTCTGTCTGTCTGTCTGTCACCAGGCTGTATCTCATGAACCGTGATAGCTAGACAGTTGAAATTTTCACAGATGATGTATGTCTGTTGCCGCTATAACACCAAATACTAAAAACAGGATAAAATTAATATTTAAGGGGGGCTCCCATACAAAAAACGTGATTTTTTGCCGTTTTTTGCGATAATGGTACGGAACCCATCGTGCGCGAGTCCGACTCGCACTTGGCCGGTTTATATATATATATATAGATAAATGACGTTCATCATTAGGCATTGCTATCAAATGCAAAATTATTTTTCAAATCATTAAAAAATTGTAGTTAGAGGAGTAAGTTAGTGAAGAGATATACAAATATGCGGACTAAAATAATACTGGGTTATATTCGATTATAAATATATGTCTATCTACATCTTAGCAAATTAAATAAAACTATGAGCTAAGTACTTTATTTTTATTTAGAATAGGCTCGTGCTTGACCTGACCTTTATCTCACCTGATTGTAAGTGATGATGTGGTTGACGGTGAAGCACGCTTGCCTAGAAGTAACCTAATCACTCTTGACTCAAAAACCCCTAGATTGTAGCTATCGGGTAACTCGAGACTCAGACAGAGTACCTACTTGTCCTTCTTAGGGTTCCGTATCTGAAGGGTAAAGTCGGGTGGTCCATTCTCATGATATTTGTCACATAAAAGTGAATGTTGATGCAGTGACTGGTTTACTTCGTTACTTGGATCCAACTTGGCTCTAATAACATATCATCTAAATTTCTAATTAAATGCGGGCCTTGCCAATTTCAATTATGTTGAGAAAAAAAAGAGACTACAACTACAATAAAGTATATTCTATTCTATGTTTTCCAATTCTTTGACTCAAAGTCAGTCCCCAAATTATAGAAATCTGCTTTTATTTTGCCCGTAGATAAGAAGGGGTCTAAAAAAGATGTTTAGTCTACATTTGACAGATTCTAATTTTGTCATCATAGTCTACTATTGACAGATTCTACATATGACAGATTCTACTTATGATAGATTTTTTATTTGACACATTCTACATTGGACAGATTCTACATTTGACAGATTCTACATTTGAAGAGATCTCTTTCTGTTACTGCTAATCTAGTTCAGTTTTGGTGTTTTTATCAGACTTACCATAAAGGAGGAGGTTCTATGTTCGACATTATGTTTGATTCTACATTTGACAATCTACATTTGATAGATTTTTCTACATTTGATGAGATCTCTTTCTGTAACTGCTAATCTAGTTCAGTTTTGGTTTTTTTATCAGACTTACCAAAAAGGAGGAGGTTCTATGTTCGACATTATGTTTGTTATATTTTTTTTTTATGTTCACCGATATCTCCGTCAATTGCGGATCGATTTAATAAAACTTTTTTTTTTGAAAGAGTATATTCCGAAATTGGTCCCATTTTAATTTGGTCATCATCTGATCAAGAACGTCGGAGCTATACAACAGAACTCTTCAATAAATAACGGCAATTCTCTCGGGATTGCTGCAATAGAATTTCTGTTTATTGTTTATACAATTTCATAACATAACATCACGCCAGTACGTTATAAAGGGGTACGCAGATGTGTAAAGTTCACCTTGGTATACTCATTTCATTTCACCGGTTATGTTCAGTTAGTTTTTCTTGATACTTATTTTTTCTATTCATCCGCAATTTCTATACCTACATCCCGTTTTGCGGTCATGAGAAACAACCACCCAACTATACTTACGGCGGGAGCAGATGACAAGCCAAGAATATTCTAACTTCTTATGGAACTATGAATTTCAAATTAGGTGATAATGTTTATTATTACGTATATTTTACTAACAAATACCATAATATTGATATGGTAGATTTTTTCTTTGAAATTCCCTCATTTTTCATATTACAACCAACTTAGTTTTGCGGTCTGGTAAGGAACCCTAAATGTGCCAACTCCAACACGCACTTGACCGGTTTTTTGTGAGATAGTAATGCTATTTACTTTAATTTAAAAATCCTATTTCAGAACCAATCCGTTTACTGAAGAATTCTTTAAACTCAAAGGAAACCGCAACCCAGACATACCGTGTGCAACTTCACACGTAGAGGTCATCATGGAGTCAGGACAGCCAAAAGTAGTTGCTGCAAGAGATATACTCACTGGAACTGTAGTAGCAGTCGAGACAGCATTTGTAGGAGCTACTCACATCATGAACCATGTTACTTCATGCCACTATTGTCATAAGATGAACTTTAATTTGATGCCTTGTGAAGGATGCTGTTCAGTTATGTTTTGTGACAAGCGATGTAAAGATAAGGCTATGCAAGACGGGCATAATATTGAATGTAAAATCATAGATATTATATTATTAGATGATATTAAACTACCCGTGAAAGCTACTTTAAAAATTCGTCAACTTTGTAGCTCTTGGGACGAGTTTATCAAAGCATCTGATGAGTTAGGTGTTGAACGAATGGAAAACAGTACAATTGCTGAAATTTTAGGTTCCCAAAAGTTTTCTTTACTGAATTCTCATTATGACACACATTTCATATATGGAGCAATGTTTAACAGATGTTTGTTATTGACGAATATAATACATTATTTGGATATATATACATCATTCCTACCAGACTCTCCTGAAGAGAAGAGTGCAGCAATTCGCGCAGTGGGCAGAGTCATGATGCACCTGTCGCTACACTGTAATCCAGTACAGCTGCAGCATTACACCTCATTGTGCGTGGAGGGTCGCTTGACGTTGCACAATTACCCTAATAAGGGATATTTTCCATTCCTCGGTAACCTGCCCAATTCCTGTCTGCCGAATTCATATGTGGTGGGGCTACGGAACAGCGCAGCGCTGATAACCACAACACCAGTGAAAAAGGGAGCTGAAATAACCTTTTCTTACATGTAAGTACATAATTTATTCATGTTCCAACACTCGGAGCATGGTTACTCCTCCACATGCCCTTCATTCATTCACTGTAGGTCATGCATGGATAGGACTTAGAGGACAGATGTCCTGAATCATCTTGCAGTTGTTTTATTGACCAGATCGAATTAGAAGATAGCATAAAAATCTATGAAATTGACAGACTGATATTCAGGTACTTGAGACTGGGCTCTCTGTACAATAAATATTTGAGATCTGTGAGTTCCCAGTTGCAAATTAAAGAAAATATTCTAGCCGCACGCATGAGTTCGTGATGTGTCAATGTAATAATGCCAGATAGTCTAAAACCTAAATGTTGTCCAGCCTAAGGTAACGGAGGACCCGGCCCTTTCTGAGACGATGTCTCAGGACGGTGTCTCTGATCAAGACATACCTGATATTGCACAGGATGTCTCAAGTAGACCGGCCTGTGATTGCTATCTTTCCAACTAGTAATAGTTATCATGGGATTTCATTCGGTTATGTTAGCAGATAGTATTGGAAAGGGTTTAGGTAAATTATTAAATAGTAATCAGAGTCATTCCACTTTGAATTATTGTATGCCTGGGTCATCTTACAAGCATATCATGGAATCTGAAACATAGAATGTTTATGTCGTAAGCCAATCGTTGGACTTGGCTGATCGAGATTTACCTGGGCATTTATTGATGTGCCTGTCTAATACCCGTAATATCTGTCTAAGTTTAACGATTGACCATTTGCCTAAATTTGATTGCGTTAATCATGAAAAATTACTTCTGAAACTTGAGCATTACGGGATAGCCCAATCAGCGTTATGTTTAGTAATATCATATTTGATTGATAGACGGCAATTACATATCTCAATGAGTCCGTTACCTCAGCCAGATGTGGTCGAAAATGGTCATTTGAATCTTATAGATAATTAGTTTTGCGGCTTCTGTAATTGTTGCGCACATTTTTAAATTTGTTGCGCTTATAGTTTTTTAATTATTTCACAAAAACATTTCCTGCTGGGGTAACGTTACCCCAGCCAGACCTTTTTCTTTCTAATGGGAATATTTAAATAAATACTAGCTATAAAATTAGTTGTCTAAATGAAGTAAATGTTGTGCCTTATTTTGTATTTGTTCTTTCTTCGGTTGCGAAGTTATTCGAGATTTTGCTGGGGTAACGTTTTTGGTTTTGCTAGATCTTTGAAACGGTTAAGCGGATTCTTATCATATTTTGTACAAGACTTCTTTGGAATTAGTTTAAATTTGTTCTGCAATAAAAATACCAAAATAATACATATCTTAAAGGTTATTTCATTAAATAGAAAACACTTCAATTGGTCCCAGCACTCTCAATAAGAGGTCTAAAGACTTACTTTAAACATTATTTTGAAGCTTGTAACTGCCTTCAAATGTATGTGATGTTTCATTAGTATCCTGTAAGTATTTAACAAGTTATGATGATAATCAGTTCTTCACGAGCACGGTCATGATGCACGCGGTGTTATTTGGCAACTGATAAGCCTGTATATGGATATATGAACTGAATGTTATGTCAATTATTAGTTGTGTAGTTCAGTTGTATATCAGTAAAATTTCAGCGTAGTACATTGGATAATTAATGAGATAATACGATTATAGTCATTAGGAAGTGAATGACCGTGGTAACCCGACCAAGTTTAAGTGGTTACGAAAAAGCGAAAACGTAGAACATTATGCTATCTTTTGAAATGTTTAGTATAATACACTTTACAATTTCGGTACAGACGCGTACACTGTTAAATACATAATAATATAATAATATCTGTACTATGAAAACATTATTATTATCTTCCAGTTGCACATACTTATCAAAAATCACCGATAACACGTCGTTCGACGGGACGCGGGAGGGGTGGGGTGAAGGGGTAATTCATTGTTTGCATAACGCACCAAACATGCTCCATAATTACATAATTCATCTTGTAGAGTGCGCGTGCGCTTCGGCAGTTCCGTTTCCTGTTTTTGAAAATATTTATCGAGTGCGTGAGAGCTATTATAATAATAAGTGTGGCAAATTACTGTTAATGTGGAGTGCTTCTATTGATGATCATAATTATGGTGCGTGTTGCTTGATGAATTCACGAACAAGGTAAGCTTGCATAATGTAACTACAGAAATAGTAGCAAAATTATTATTAATATGTACATGTTGTTAGGTACCTACTTATCTAAAACTGTATTTTTTTAAGGCTTAAATATTTGAATTTAGGAACTTACTTATTATTTTCTTTTTTTTCGTACTTAGTTATTACCTAGACTGGAATTCTCGACAGTGATGACGACATATTTATCCTTCGATACATAGTACTTATAAAACAAAGTCGCTTCCCGTTGTCTGTCCCTGTTTGCCTGGATCTTTAAAACTACGCAACGGAATCTGAAGCAGTTTTTTTAATAGATATACTGATTCAAGTGGAAGGTTTTTATGTATAGGTACATTGTCAACATATTATGCGGGCGAAGCCATGGGCGGAAGCTAGTTTGTAATAGACTTGAAACTTGTAAACTTTGCCATTGTCACGTATATAGGACGTGAACAAGAAAAGAGAAGAAATGAAACTCAGTTTGAAATTATAAAAAAAAACGGTATATTAAAAAAAGAAAATAAGGTTCGGCCTAGGTCGTTGCGCACTTGTCTAGCCTTCCACACTTCCCTGGCGAAGTCCCGTCCTCCAGGCGTAGTCCGGTCAGCTCGGCCACTCCACTCAGGCGATGAAGGAGACAGAATGAGAATCCGGCTCAGTCAGTTGAACCGTGACGTAATTCCTAGGAACAAAAGCCGAATCATTAAGCTGCCGGTATAAGGGGCGCACGGGAAACGCCAGGATGCATGGCAAGAACTAGATTGGCAATTTAGGGCTTATAACGGCGGGAAGAATTCTAGGTGTAAAGAATCTAAATTAATAGTAAATTTAAGCAAGCAGAGACGGTTACAACGTTAAGCTTTGAAAGTTTTAAAGTTTGTTGTACGCAACAGTAGGTAGGTATTTATTTCCACAAACTCCTTGGACACATAGACTTTAAGAAAGCCATAATTACCTTGTTGCGACACTCGCGTTGATATAAACTCGCAAATAGATGACGTGTCGAGTTTCAAATATGTAGCAAAACTACAATTAAAACCCCATTAAGGATTTAGACAAAAAAATGTACTCTTTCTTTTTATTGTAGGCATAAACAGAATGGCAACATAGCAACAGCCACGGGCCGCGATGATGGACGCGGTGATGGCGACATAATACCTGCGTATGAGTGTGGTGGCGACTATGGCTGCGTCGTGAAGATGTAAAAAATATCGTTTGATGTTCTCTACGTCTGTAACTCAGAAACTCTCAATCTACGGTGAGTACGTACTTATATCTAGCTAGGTATATACTACTACGATTTAGGTAGGTTGACCTGCTGGCCACTGTACAATCTTTATTACCTGTCGAAATTACTATGGATCAGGACTTAAATAGATTTTTCTACATTATAGTAAGTAGATTATTACAAATGTAAAGTGTACGTAAATAAAAATGCTCTAAATACGCGCGCTATTACAGTTTATTCTGTCTATTATTTTACCTGTTAATAAAAATTCTTTAATAAACATGTAGTTTTTTTTAACACTTGTGTAAATGTCTGTACTAAATTTGTAACACTATCCTACATATTTTAGAAGGTAGCATAATGTTCTGCGTTTTCGCTTTTTCGTAACCACCTAAATTTGGTCGGGTTACCACGGTCATTCACTTCCTAATGACTATAATCGTATTATCTCATTAATTATCCAATGTACTACGCTGAAATTTTACTGATATACAACTGAACTACACAACTAATAATTAACATAACATTCAGTTCATATATCCATATACAGGCTTATCAGTTGCCAAATAACACCGCGTGCATCATGACCGTGCTCGTGAAGAACTGATTATCATCATAACTTGTTAAATACTTACAGGATACTAATGAAACATCACATACATTTGAAGGCAGTTACAAGCTTCAAAATAATGTTTAAAGTAAGTCTTTAGACCTCTTATTGAGAGTGCTGGGACCAATTGAAGTGTTTTCTATTTAATGAAATAACCTTTAAGATATGTATTATTTTGGTATTTTTATTGCAGAACAAATTTAAACTAATTCCAAAGAAGTCTTGTACAAAATATGATAAGAATCCGCTTAACCGTTTCAAAGATCTAGCAAAACCAAAAACGTTACCCCAGCAAAATCTCGAATAACTTCGCAACCGAAGAAAGAACAAATACAAAATAAGGCACAACATTTACTTCATTTAGACAACTAATTTTATAGCTAGTATTTATTTAAATATTCCCATTAGAAAGAAAAAGGTCTGGCTGGGGTAACGTTACCCCAGCAGGAAATGTTTTTGTGAAATAATTAAAAAACTATAAGCGCAACAAATTTAAAAATGTGCGCAACAATTACAGAAGCCGCAAAACTAATTATCTATAAGATTCAAATGACCATTTTCGACCACATCTGGCTGAGGTAACGGACTCTATCTCAATTCGTTAGGGTAAAGGTCTATCCACACATACCAGAGCCGTGCCCGGGACGTGGATGGACTGTGCCCCGTCAGGGGCTCAAAAAAAATGGATTATTCGGTTCAGGACAGATTCTTGTTACGACAGATTCTTTTTTTGCCAGATTGTTGATAAGACAGATTTTTTACAGTCATCTACAGAAGTATTATGTTAGGATTATATACAAAAGTGTGCATTCACGACTTGATCTGATGCCTGATCTGTTCAGATCAGGAGCGATGTCACGTGGTCTCTATAGAGTATATATGTCTCCATAGTCTCATTGTTTTAAGAATAAGTTTTTTTCTGACGTTTTGTTACCTTTGCTAAGTACCTTTAATATTTTTTTTAGTCTGAAATTGACTTTAAATAGACCATTACATAAATTTTATGGTTTATGTTCATGTTACTTCTGCCGTATAACAAATCTGCCAAAAAAATAATCTGACGTAACAAGAATCTGCCCAAAACAGATCCTGTCCTAAACCGAATAATCCAAAAAAATATTGGTGTGTACATTGTACAGAACTCGTTCACACACGTCCGTGCACAGGCCAGTGACGGAGCTTCAATGCCTGGGCCTGGCCCTGTCACGTCCCGGGCACGGCCCTGATATGAGTGGATAGACCTTTAAACGTGCTCAATTTTAGATCCTTTCATATTTTTTGTATACATTTAACGATTTACCACATTTATTAAAAAAATAAGTCAAAACGCAACTACTGAAAAATCACGCTCTAAATAGTTTTAAACAAGAAAATAATCTCATCTGAAATTGTTAGGTACAAACTTTGCCTAACCTTGGTCGTATGCCACCTACCGTAAAAAAACAAAACATTCTGCAAAGTGGCATTTTGGGATTTTTGCAGAGCAACATCACATTTTTTTCTGTTTAGTGTTTGTTGTTTTACATGTATCGAGATAATGCATAAGTTACAACAGTGGACTTTGCGACGCCGTAGTCGGCTAAAAATGTTTTAATGACTTTGTCGGGATATATCTCGCAAACGGTACGCTTGACAAAAATATGATGTACCAAATCCTACCATAATATTAAAATCCCTGTTCTATGATCCTGTTCCACACATGATGGGAGTCGGGAGAAATTATTTATTTTGTTCTTGATTTGGTGTTCTTTAGGCGCCATATTCAATTCATTGTAACGTCACATAACCTATAACCAGCGGACAAAGAAGACGCTTCCAACGATACCTCATTTGTCAGATTATGATAAGTAGTTTAAAAGTTCTAAGGGAACAGATGAACATACACGCACATACCGTTCAAAAACATAATCCTCCCTTTTGCTTCGCCGTAGTCGGGTAAAAAACAAACTAAACATGGTCACAGATAATATTATAATACTGGCATACAGATGCCTCATCCCATACAAAGAGACCGCGCCGACGTAACTAGCGTTTTTCGTCTGATTAAACCGATTATTTTTTGTCCATCAATCGCGTTCGGTTCCGTTCCGTTCCACGGCGACAGATAGATGGTGTTAGCGCAACTTGCAAGTAAAAGGGTTTACTCGGTTCGTGAATATATTTTTCTTTAAATACTTTGCACTTTTGCACGTTTTTACAGTTTCTTTGCACCAAAATATGTTACAATGCAAATTTAAACAATAGAGTTGCCTCAGAAATTTAAAAAAAATCGCGCCATCTATTGGCATCAATTTTAAATGATCCGTTCAAATAATCTTTGAAATGTGAGTTAAAAGCCCAATATTCCATAATTTTGTGCTTAGGAAAGTTGATTATACAAGAACATACAATTTTTATATCCAATTCCAGAAAATGTTAATTTGACACACATTCAATAACAGATCGGTGCATTTCGCGCCATATAGTGAGATTTATTTGAGCCAAATTTTCTTTCTTAGCGCTGAGACCCCGTGACCCATGTCATATTGTTATTTGCCGAAGACAATTCCTGAATTTTTAAGATAAATAGACATACCGAGTTCGTAACGTTGACGACGTAAATAACGCCCTTCGACAGATCCAAAATTGATTCACTGTTAATAATTTAGTAAATGGTAACAAAACTAAGTGCTTAAAATTCGCCTTGCCGAATGTCAAAAGTACTGACATTATATTAAACAAGGAAAAGTTAGAATACGTTGATAAAACGATTTTCTTATGGATCACGCTAGACTCAAGATTCCAATGGGGTCCTCATTTAATATCTCTGGGCGGCTAAGTTTGGCAGCTTATGCTGTTAGAGTACAATACTCTAACAGCATAAGCTGTTTGTGCATTTATTGTAGCTCAAATAATCTGAAATAATACATATGCTTTTTTTTTGTTTCAGAGGCTATTGGTTGGAAAAGGTTCCAACGGACATCTTCATGCGAGCTAGAAATATGTTCATTAATTATAGAACCGTTTGCAAAGACTGTGTCATCTGTGGTGGGCGCGCTGACAATATAATGCTTAACTCGCAACTAACCAACCCACAAGAGAAAGCATTTAGAAAGTTTTCATCATACACAAATTCAGTGCGAAATTTCCCTGATGATATTAAACAATATTTTAATGAAACCTGTAAAGTTTTGTTAGCCCTTAGTGACGCACCTTGTTCCAAGGAATATGTTAGAGCTTTTGCATCATTTGTACAATGTCTTATGCATTGTGCACAGTTCAAGTTTCCCAATGTGATTATGAATCGCTATGAATAAAAGATACGCGTACGCTATTCACAGGCAAGATACTGATAAAGTCAGTATTAAAGCTGATTCTAATTTGAGTTAGAAACTAGTCGGGCAAAGCCGAAATAAAATAGGTACATATTGTCTACAGTAACTGCTGTTAAAATTATATGTAAGTAAGTATAAGTACTCAAAACTTGTGCTAGTGTGTATTACTTTATAACTACTTTTCTTATATTTCTCTTTAGCTTACTTCTGTGGTCTAGGTAAGCTTATATTATAGGCACAGATAATATAATACTAGCATTTAGGCATGCCTATATTTTCAGAAATTGAGCTATGAGGTGACGGAACAACAAATATACATACCACACTAAGATTAAGACTAATATCACAGATAACGAAGATATACTCTAGATAGCTCACCTATACACTCACACATACTCACACCCCAGACTCACCACATAATCACACTCACACCTACTTATACTCATATACATACGCCACTTACACACCTACACATTCTCATATACATACAGCATACACACACTTACATACTAACACACACACACTAAATCCATTACAAATATTAAATTAAAATGATGTACTTATAAATTACTTATCCAAAGTGTACCTACGTATCAACACTATCAACTATTTTTCTGTAGTATTATTGACTTAATTGTATTATGCTTCCATTCCATTGTTTGGCACTTATTCTTGTATTGTAAAAACTCGAGGGGAATGGTGCTGATAGCCGAAATACAGGCTATGCCTTCTTCGGCTACAGACGCTAATGTCTTTACCCAAATTGAAATTGCTGCCACATTGCCATTGTAAAGTAGTATTAATTTTTGGAAATAAATTATTATTATTTATAGGTAACAGTTAGCCACATGTCTGTGTTAACAATTTGGCTTTTACAGCGCCTTCATTTCGTGGCTTTAAGGACGTTTTTGTAGTTCAATTGTTACTTAATATTGGGTTTACTGCCATTATTCTGTTATTAAAATGTATTATTATTCATATGTGTTATTATTGAATTGTATAGGTGTATACCTGCATACGAGAGTGGCAAATCTTCACTGTGTAGTTACAATTTTATGTAACTACACAGTGAACTCTACTACCTTCTACACTCTACAACTACTCTTCTTGTCCTGTAAAAGTAGCAGTTTTTCAAGTTGGTGTGAATAGAATAGAATAAATCTTTATTTGCACAGAAAGTAGGTACAGGTAACAGATGTTAAGTTTTAATATAATGTTCCTTATACTAACTACCTTAACTAAGGCATGCAAACAGTTTTTACTATGATAATAAAGACCCATTCAATATAAATTATTAAAAACATTCAGTTAAATCAATACAAATTTACCATGTCAAGATCAAATTCAGAAAATAATTTGAAATAGGCACAGTGTCAATTTTAATAAAATGGGATCACAAATTCGTCAAGTTCCAGTCAAACAAAAAAAAAAAAAAAAAATTAAGTACAAGTCAGGAAAACAGAGATGTCATGTTATTAATTTAAATTCTTATCGGTCAAAAATTCGCTAACCTTTTGAGCGCCAAGCGGTACCGAATGCGATGTGTCCCCCAGCGCCAAGCTATAAATGTATAACGAATATATAGTCAAAAGTAGTGATGTGGGTAATTATAGTATCGATAAATGTTACTCACATGTTTTTTTTTTATAAATGTACCAGAAAAATAGAAATAATGACGTATTTCGATAAAACAATAAATAAAATAATGACACATTTCGATACCTTGTTTTATTAACAATAGTTGTGATAAGAAAAAGCAGAATACACTATAGATAATGACCAAACAGATACATAACTCAATTTAGCCATAAGAAGTTGGCTACATCCCTATTGTCTTTTGGCGTCATCCAGTAGTCTTCTAATCAAGACCGTGGCGCCCGGAGCACGTAAAATTTCAATTTTTATAGGGATGTATGTTCAATTTTCTTTTTTTTTTCGTGAATCGATGTTTGTGTTTATGCTAAACACATATGAATATTATTATTATCGATTTTGCTTGGCCACGTTACGCGCTTCGTTTCTGGATTCGGCGTATCGCATTCAAAGTAAGAACGCAATTTTTGGTATGTTCTGTATTCTGAGATTTCATACTAATTTCGAATGTAGGTACCTACTACTTACGCCAATCTAATGAGGTTATTAAACGAAAATATTTTATTTTATTTTTCTTACCGTTAAGTAATTTACACTACACTCAAAATCTTCGTCTGATGTACTCTCGTATTTATCGGATTCAGCTTCCTAATCCACACCTTGTACGATTTTTAAAAGTTCTTCAGAACGTAATTCATTAGCTTCACAATATATTTTTTTATCGATAATGATCCATAACAGCGCTGCACTATCTCAAACTGACCTTGATGCACTTACGTCTATGACGTCACAGGTTGTCTTCTATTGATGTCCATGGCGCACGAGGCACCGATATCTATTAGTTTCGTAGTGGCGGGATCTTTTAATATCGATATCAGTATTAACCAAAGTCCGGCTTTGTGTGTATTAAAAGATTCAAGTAAATATATGTGTAAGGGCTAGCAAAATTACGTACATTCTCCATAAGGATCGCATTTATTTCAATACTCAACATTTTGATTCGAAATAAAAGTGTTTTTTTTTAAACTTTTGTGTATATCGACACTTTAGAAACTTAATCAAGTAACCACAGCACTAGACGTCTTCCTATAAAGACTACGGCGCCTGGGACACGGCAAAAATTTTGGCTAATATTATTTTTCTGTTTTTTTTTTATAAACAAAGACCACTATTGAAATAAAACATTAAGTTTAGGGTTTTAGACAATAGTAGCAAAAATGCATTTAATTCTTCAGGATATCCTCTTCTTAGCCAGAATTTAGGTAGGTCGGTAATGCATGTACGGCAGCCCCACAGCCCCCTTTGGAGCCGTAACCAAGATTTTGAGGGCTGAAATTTCCACACGTCTGCAAAATTTTCACACGCGTTTCTGGCATGTGGGATGTGGACACAGCGATCGTTTCAAACTATGACATTGTAGATAAAGGTAATTTTTACAAGCTTTTATTTAACTTGCGGTGTATGTATGTATGTGTGTTCGGGTCAAATCTTGCAACTAAAAAGCAGTTATCCTCCACCGATTCAGATGAAATGCATGATTATATAAGTGACGTCATTATAAATCCAAGACGGCCCAAGATGGCGGATTAGTTATTTTTTGTGCACTGCCCTGAAATGGGTATCAAATGAAAGGGAGAAGAATACGAAAAAAGCTTGTATTAAAAAAATAAATTTAATAATAATGCTTTTGGAGCACAGTGAACTACGCATTCACTTAACATCTAGAAATGTATATAAATGTACTGTGTTGAGCAATAATAGTATATTATGCAACTAGTGAATAAAATACGGATTTAATGCGAGGGCCGAGTCACGAGTAAGTGAAGGATTCTAACGACTGAATCACGACCGTAGGGAGTGATTCATGATGATTGAATCACGAGCATAGCGAGTGATTCAAGTGTTAGAATCATGAGCGACGCGAGTGATTCATGGCCCTCGATATAAATCCGTTTTATTCAAGAGTTGCATACTATATTTTATACCACGACTACGAGAAAAAGAAAGATTGAAGCGAAAAGCACAAGGAATAATAATAAATAAATGGTTTATTATTACTCTTACTCTATCTCTAACTCTAAATCCATGTCTATCTGTAACTCTATCTCTATATCTATCTCTAAATCTACCTCTAGCTCTATCTCTACCTCTATCTCTATATATAACTCTATCTCTACCTCTATCTCTATATATAACTCTAACTCTAACTCTATCTCTAACTCTGTCTCTAACTCTATCTCTAACTCTATCTCTAACTCTATCTCTAACTCTATCTCTAACTCTATCTCTAACTCTATCTCTATCTCTAACTCTGTCTCTATTTAAGTTTGTATCGAATATTTTATACGCAAGGAGGTTGTATAGCATTGAAATGGAGTTTGAATATTATATTGGTTTGTTCTAAATTCAAACACTAAAACAGTGATTAAAAGTGCTTTTTATTCACTGTTTTCAGTGAATAAAATAAGCTTTTTAGAGGGGTAATGGTATAAACATTTGAATTTGAGCCCAACGTTTACCACGCGCACCAATAGTGAGAGTAGGGTTGCCGAATAGTCGGGATTCGTCTGTATTCGCCCGACTCCCAACAAAACTCAATATCTCCTCATAATCACATTGGGAAACTTGAACTGTGCACAATGCATAAGACATTGTACAAATGATGCAAAAGCCCTAGCATATTCCTTGGAACAAGGTGCGTCACTAAGGGCCAACAAGATTTTACAGGTTTCATTATAATCTTTTTTAATCTCTTCAGGGAAATTTTGGCTTGAATTTATATATGTCAAAAATTTTCTAAATGTTTTCTCTTGTGGGTTGGTTAGTTGGGAATTAAGCGTTATATTGTTAGCGCGCCCACCACAGATGACACAGTCTTTGCAAACGGTTCTGTAGAAAATGAACATTTTTTTAGCTCGCATCAACACTTCCGTTGGAACCACTTCTAACCAATAGCCTCTGAAACAAAAAATATATGCATTATTTCAGATTATTTGAGCTAAAACTATAATTATTTGATATAAAAGTTCACTGTTGTGGTTGCACTAAATACTATGATATTGTTAATGTGTTTTATACAATAAAACAATAGCTAGGTTATTCATATCGTCTGGCTTCTAGGTCCCATGCGAGTGCGTTACTCCAGCCAGATAATTTTGCAATTGTATATTTTTTTTTGTATTGTTTGTCTAGTGCAACAAATTTTGTACGCCATAAATGGCAAAACATGTAGCCACCTCATATTTATTTAAGACCATGTACTGTACTCATGTTTAACAAAATAAATATATCTTATCTTATCTTATAATGTCGAAAATCGTCATCTAAGTGCAATAGATAATTAGATATACAGCTTCTGTAATTGGTTAGCAGATTTTTTGATTTGGTAAGCTGATATTTTTAACCGACTTCCCAAAAAGGAGGAGGTTCTATGTTCGACATTGTTTGTTTTTTTTTTAGTATGTTCAGCGATATCTCCGACAATTGTGGACCGATTTTGAAAATTCTTTTTTTGTTTGAAAAAGTATGTTCCGAAATTAGTCCCATTATAATTTGGTGAAGATCTGATGAAGAACTTCGAAGATATACAACAGAACTCTTTAATAAATAACGGCAAATCTCTCGGGATTGCTGCAATCGCATGTCTGTTTATTGTTTATACCATTTCAGAACATAACTTCACGCCAGTACGCTCTTAAGGGGTACGCAGATCTCTCATTTCTGATCAAGTTTCATGAAATCTATTCTGCCGATATAGTTATTTTACTAACTTGCCTATTAGATAGGTACAACTAAAAAGTAAAAATAAAATAAAAAATTGCAAAAAAATACTACAGACTTCCAAATACAAAACTACCAAGAGAAAAATAACTTTATTTTTTGTAGTTGGTGTCCATAACGCAAAAAAATGGTACCTACGAAAGACACCACAAAAAGTGTTTTTATTTAATTATTTGATAAAAACAGTTCCGGCTGGAGTAACTTTACCGCAGCCTGGCCCAGATCTTTTGTTTTCTAACGAGTATGTTGAAATAAATGGTACAACTTAATTTCTATTTGAATTTCGTATGGTTGCGAAGATATTTAAAATTCTGCTGCGGTAACGTTTGCACGATTGCTGCATCTCGAAATTGACTAAACGGATGATTATAATTTTTGTACATGACATCTGGCTAATCTATATATATAAAAATCAATGTCAGTTTTCGTTGTAATTTTATAACTCAAGAACGGGCTCACCTATCCAAACCAAATGTTTAGGATTTGTTCGGACTATTGAGTAGATGGTTTACGTGAAGTTTGAAGTTTTTTTTTTGGGGTTGTTTGGGTAGAGTAGGGTAGGGTAGGGTAGGTTGGATAGGGTAGGGTAGTGTAATGCAGGTAGGGTAGTTAGGGTAGGGTAGTGTAGTGTAGGGTAATGTAGGTAGGGTAGTTAGGGTAGTTTAGGTAGGGTAGGTTTGGTAGGGTAGTTAGATTAGGATAGGGTAGGGTACCGGGCTGGGGGGCCCGGGGAGTCCCACATAGCCCCCCATTCCCCAAATGGGTGGGTATGCGTAATGCATTTTTCCCCAGCGAGATCAAAAAATAAAAAAAGGGTAGGTGGATAGATGCATGTTTGGTGTTTTTATGGCAAAACAAAGTTTGCCGGGTCAGCTAGTTAGTTATAATTTGTTACGCAATAAAATAATCCACAACAATGCACCGTTTTGAAGTTATTTTAGTAAATAGAAATATGCTATAATAGGTCCTAGCACTTCCAATAAGCGGTCAAAAGACTATCTTGAAACGTTATTATATAGGTAATTACTGCTTATAAATGGTACTGAAGTTTCATTAGTATCCTATAAGTAAATAAAAAGTTATGATGAATTAGGCGAAATTTGTACCTTGTAGTAGGTAAGTAGGTATAATCCCCGACACGTAAGTTGGCAAGAGTCGTTAGATGCGCAGAAGTCGCGACGTGACGCGGGCCGCGGGGAACGTTTAGGACCGTTCCGAGTCCGCGATCGGTTAGTTAGTTTACACAAGGATAGACTGACCACTCGTGTTGCAACCACGTTCCGTTCGCTCTATATGGTGGTCAGTTCGCGAAATATGCGCGAATTTTTGAAACCGGTTCTGAATTTCGGATTTTAAGCCCCAAACCGGAAACCGGTGCTAGCCCCGGTTTCGGCCATTTTATTTTGTTATATTTGACTTTTAACAACAAATCTACAAAAAAAAACAAATTTTAGCTTATACCTTTTTTAATTAACCATTTGTGCCTAAGCCTATCAACACCACCTGCTTAAAATAATATAAAGATTAACTAACTGAGATCAAATTAACAACAAGACATCGGTATGGTCAGAAAAATGAAGTTGCTTGGTCTAACCATAGACGATAAGCTCACTTTCAGTGAGCATGCCGCGAACGTCTGCAAGAGGGCAGCTAATATTTACAAACAGCTATCCCGCGTTGCTAAAGTTAGTTGCGGATTGAGTGCAGAAATCATACACATCATCTACACAGCCACAAGTAACGTACGCGGCCGCTGCCTGGGCTCCCGCCACGAAAAAGGTTGGCATACGGAAGAAGCAAGGCTCTATCCAACGAGGATTCGCTCAGAAGATCTGCAAATCGTACCGCACAGTCTCTCTGAACTCGGCACTGGCACTGTCCGGGATTCTACCTCTAGACCTGCGCATACAAGAGGCAGCCGCCCTGTATGAAGCGAGGAGAGGGTGATCCCGGTTTGTGTCAGGAGATAGGGAGATCGAGAGTGCGGTGAGGTTTGCAGAAGCTCCTCATCCAGCTACACAAATGCCCCTGGAGTTCATGTGCCTGGCAGATCAAACGTTACTAGATATTAACAATGTGCAGACGGTGCGAATATTCACCGACGGCAGCAAGATTGAGGGGAAGGTCGGAGCCGCATTATCCATTTGGGATAATGATGGTGAAATCCGGAACCTCAAGCTCTGCCTTGCCACGTACTGCACAGTCTACCAGGCGGAACTCCTGGCCATTTGCAAAGCTACCGAAGTGATCCTCGCGCGGCAAGAGGCGAGCTATGGTTTGTATAGCGACTCAATGTCATCATTGCAGACGCTTGCAAGCCATGGCTCTCTCCATCCCCTGGCAGATCGCGCGCGCGCCAATCTGGCTAAGGCCTTGCACCAGAACAAAGTTGTGTCTTTGTTCTGGATCAAGGCCTACGCGGGCCTGCCGGGGAATGAGCGGGCGGACGAGTTGGCGAAGGAGGCAGCATTGTCATTACGGATGTTATTTACCAGCGAGCGCTACCAACTTGAATGTGAGCTGGACATGAAACCGACGAACGAAAGTATCTATGGGTTTATGACAAAGCAAAAAAGGGAAAGGTTCCTAGCATACTGCCATAAAGTAGCCACTGTGGTTATACACAGAAATAAAACTGATGCGCACTGCGCTTCGTAAATATGTCACTATGTTTAAACGCAAGCGCAGAATGCAGCTCAGAAATGTATAGCCAGTAGTATGTTAAGTTAGTACCTAGTTAGTTGTGTAAGAAAATCTGTGATACATTTTTTTATTATGATAACTGCACCTTTTCATGTTTTTATTGTCCCTAATGTTTATATTTTACTGCACCTATTTTATGTTCCTATGTTTTTACCCTAATGTAATAAAAATCTGTGATAAATAGCACCTGTATATTGTAAGATAATCAGCTTTTTTGTATATTTATTTCGTAAACCTGTGATAAATAAATAAATTATGCCCGTAGACAAGACTAAATAAAGTGGGATTCCCACCCACAGTATGAAAGATGAAGAATGCAAGAAAGATTTAGGATGAGGAATGAAAGTACGAGAGGCATTAAAGATTGAACAGAAAGATAGAGGTTGAGCACAGAATAGGCGCCAAAATCTGTGGCGGGGATTAGTGATTTCTAAAGAAAAATAAAAAAACAAAAAAAAAACAACAACAAGTAAGTTTGTGGTACCTTTAGTAGGTACCTAACAATTCTGTTATTAAGAATAATATATCTTAAACGTACAAAACAAATTCATCATCTTAAGATACTAAACAGAATTACAATTACTATACGTCTCAAATTCTTGAATTTCTTGAGCTCTTGAACTACGAACTACCAGCAATAGTAACAACATTATTATGGGATTCATAATATTCATATTTGACTATTTTCATATAATATACTATAAAACGAGATCAAATCAACTGTGTACCGTACACTAATTTTTTTTTTCTCCAAGATACCGCTGTTCTTGATAATGTGTTCTTAGGAATAAAAGTGCATCTAACATTTTATCAGATATCGTACTTCTTATTTTGTTGCAAAAGTATCCAGCACTCGAAAAGGCCCTCTCACTCTCAACACTTGTTGGTAGTACATACATCAAATAGTTGTAAGCTACTGTGAGATACACACCCCGATGCCCTCCGCTTTCATAAATGGCTTGCTCTATGTTGACAAACCCTTCAAGGTCGATATCTGACCGATTCTTGGGGGTTTCCTGCATTTATCCAATTCCTTATCAAGCAGCTCTTGAAGAGTTAGCTGATCAGCTATAACTTCATGATGTTGACGATAACGAGGGCAGTGATGGCACGGACCACTCGGAGAAATCTACAGGGACGGTATCAGAGTCCTTGGGCTTATATTTTAGCTGCTGCAATAACTTTGTTATAGTATCAGATATGTCAGCACCATTGGGTTTGGGAAATGTATCAGCTTCGGGAGGAGTTTAAAAAGTGGTATAGGTTGCGATCGGATATATTTGATGACTCTAAATTGAATATTTCTTGATTGCGTTCGTATAAAAGTTGATTTAAATCAAAATTTAATTAAATAACGGTAAATCCGGAGATAACGGGGAGTCTGGTTTTGTCTATCAAATACGGTTATAGAAAATTTTAAAATTTTGTCCGGAAAACCGGTTTTGCACGCCCTCATACCTACCTACCTCATCGACAGAATGGTTAAGCGTAGGTAGGTAGATAAGAATGGCATAGTGGACACCTAAGGTGGACACTTACTTTGAGCAATTTAAATTTATTTAAACATTTAGTAGGTTTAATTTTTCAATCAATCTAATTTCATTTATGACTATACAAACTTTTAAGGACAATTATGCTATTAATTTTACAAGGTTGGTGAAATGTATTGCGTGGCCGCTTTTTTATAACATTCTTGTTTTTGTCGGGTTAACACTCATAAATATGTTTTTTTCGATTATCTCGTTATTTAATTAGTGTACAAGTCTGAAATTTAGGTATATAATTTAACTATTTAACTAATTATTGATATAAGATTCTGTTACCACAACTACAAGAAACTCGGTTAATCGGTCTTCAAATAACGCAGCAGCGCGCCGTGCCCGGAACAAATTGAAGTTTCATCATAACGTTTTAATTACTGATAGGATACTAATGAAACTTCAGTACCATTTATAAGCAGTAATTACCTACATAATAACGTTTCAAGTAAGTCTTTGGACAGATTATTGGAAGTGCTAGGACCTATCAAAGCATATTTCTATTTACTAAAATAACTTCAAAACAGTGCATTAATGTGGATTATTTATTGCGTAACAAATTATAACTAATTAGCCAGATGTAATTGTCATCCATGTCACATTGAATCAGCAACTCAATACAGAATGCGTGCTCGCGATCAACTCCAGACATCTTGAAGTCACGTTCTCACCCTACTATTCCCGAGCAAATAAGAATGAAGATCAAGGAAAAGCGACGATTACGACGAGTCTGGCAGACGTATAGGGCTCGAGAGGACAAGACTGCTCTGAACAAGGAGATTGTAGACCTTAAGAACGCTATTGTCGATTCTGAGAATTCAACTATTAAAGCTCAATTGGAATCTCTGACAGCCACGAAAGCTACTGATGATTCTCTTTGAAAGGCTACCAGTGGCAGAAATCGGCCCCAATGTGCAAGCACCAATTAAATTGGATGATGGACTATGGGCGAGAACTAGCAAGCAGAAAGCAGATGCTTTCGCTACGCACTTAGAGAAAGTCTTCACACCAAACGAGGCAGAGCCCAGTTCTGACGACTCTCATATTGAAGCCGTATTAAATCAACCCTACCAACTTGATCTACCTATCCGACCTATAACACCCAAGGAAGTACTTCGGCAGATAATTAAACTTGATGGCAAAAAAGCTGCAGGCTTTGATTTTATCACTAAGGAAGTGCTAATCCGACTACCGAAGAAAGGTATTGTATTATTTTTAACACATTTTGCTACCTAGCCCAGGAGCCAGGGCTTCAATAAGTATGTTATACCTGTATTTTGTGTCAATAAACAATTTATTATTATTATTATTCCTAACGGCACTCTACAATAGTATACTACGAACCAAATACTTTCCAGATTTATGGAAAGTTTCTCAAATAGTGGTGATCCATAAACAAGGCAAACCAGAGCATGTGGTATCGTCATATAGACCCATCAGTTTACTCCCCGTAACATCTAAGCTATTCGAAAAGCTTTTGTTAAATAGAATGATGGCACAATTACTCCAAAGATCTGTCTTAACTGACCACCAATTTGGTTTGTGTTCGTAGTCGCAGCGGAAAAATGTCGAATAACTTAATTTCAGTTTAGCAGATAGTTAGTGTATGACGTCGTGTAATTGTGTATGGCAACTACAAATTTGTGTAACCAACCATTGGGGAGCTAATCAATAAAAACTGTTTCCGCTGGAACTACGTCATCCCAGCGGAACTTTATTTTTACTATGCACGTAGAAGAAAAAAAAACATCCAATAATTAGTGTGTAACGAGAGGTAAATGTGTAAGCTTGAAAGAAATTTGTGTGATATAAAACTGCGGCAATAAACAAGTTTCTGCTGCGCTGACGTTTGGCAATTTGATGAAAATCATATAAAACGGCTTAGTGCAGAGTTGATTTTTTTTACGCACGTTGCTGTGAATTTGTGTGTAATGATTGTTAAAACAGAATTTGAAAAACACATACCGTTCAAAAGATATACACGTAAAAGTAAAATAAGGTTATTAGGTCCAAGAACTTAAAATAGGAACACGAGAGCATAACTTATAACTTTTATTTGTATCTTTTAAGGGACTACAATGCCTTGCCAAGTTTCATTTATGTGGTCTTAGTAATTCATGAGCAATGGCATAATTTACTACGGCTTGAGTACTATATTGTATGACATCCGATTGAAGGACTTTTTAATGGAAAAGCAAAATATAACTTATTCCGATGATTAGTGTATTAATGCAACTATTCACATCTAAAATTTCAGCTCAATATACTAAATAATTAAAGAGATATAATAAAAATACCAGAACAACCGCAATACATGGATAAACCGATCAAGTTTGAATGGCTACAAAAAAGCGGCCGTGCAGTATAAGGAGCTAACGTTCCAAAATTTCCAGTATAGCTCGTTATTGTGTTTAACAGTTTCGTACAGGTGCGTACACAATAGTTTAGCAGAAAATTAAACAACTGCATTAACTTTGTATTCTTAAAAGTATTTATTAGTTAATGTTAATTAAAATACTTAAAAAAACAATATTATTAACAAAGTAATAATAACAGCGATAGGTCCGCAGGGCAGCTTTGTGGTGAGCTGCTGGGCAGTGGCGGCCCCACGGACCAGATCTCCTGGGAGAAGTCTTGTCAGTTGACCCTCATCTCCAGCTTGCCTTTATTGGCCGGTCGGAAAGAACACTGACGGGGAACAGAGCTCCCATCTCTCGTTTGCCTTAATAGGTTGGCTTGAGTGAAGATTCGCAAGAGCAAAAGTGCTCGGTGGGAAGAAGTATAATCTTACTGAATGATGCTGGTAGGGATCTTTACCGTATTTCCGGGATTGGACTGATAGTCTTAGTATACCTCTCCACTCCTCAAGCACCTGCAGATATGTTTGCCCCCATGGCGCTACGTCACTCAAGTACTAAAAAGACCCTCGTCCATTAATTGAGTGTGCAAGTCACCCCCTGCCATTTTGTAGCCGTGTAATTCAACAGTGGTCAGTCAGGGCCTAATAGTCATTCTATAGTTTTAGGCAATCGATCCACTAAACCTGCCAAACCCATAGCCCAATAACTTTGTCTCCATATTAACAATAGTCCTGCACCAACCGGGGATTGTCCTTGGGTGCTCTTACGAAGTGCATCTACGAATAATCATCGGTTGGTGTCACATATCATCATACATAGTTAACAGGGCCTCTGCGAGTTAGCTTCGGCCCCTGGCACGCCTTTCAAAGGTCCGGGACCCCAGTGTCCCGAGATTGTTAAAAACATTGATTTATTTAAGAATCAGTTTTTTTTTATTATATATAAATATATTACCTACTAAGGCCCATATAGGTTGTAAATCTTAAGTTTTACTATGTAAATTTTAGGGAGTTGGCTGTGACTGATAAACAAAAAAGAACAGGAAGCGCGTGCTAAGAAAATACCTACCTACTTTAAATTATGCCATAGTTTACTGTTAACTTTTTAAATTCGACATTTGAAATGACTACTGGCGTAAGTTTTTTTTTCTAATTATTACTAGCATAATATTAAGGACATAATAAAAATTACCTACAGTAATAACTTTTATAATATAAGTACTGGCAAATAAATGCATTTGTTACAGATGCAAATAATTTTGAAAGTTTAAGAAAAAAAACTTTGTTACATAAAAATACAACCGACTTACTAATAAAAACACTAAAAAGTGAAAAATAACTTCAATTTCGGAAGTCGGTGTCAAAAACGAAGAAACAAAACAGATACACCAATTGTATTTTTTTGGTAAATAATTTAATGAGCAAGTTCTGTAGTAAGGTACCCACAATGCCCAAAGTTATGCCGGAATAGATTACCCGAATAAATGACGATGAAAAACCCGAAATGATAGTGTGCCATGCAATGCAATTGCAGCAATCCCGAGAGAGCTGCTGTTGTTTATTTAAGTGTTCTGTTATATATCTCCGAAGTTCTTTAACAGATCTTCGCCAAATTTAAATGGGACCAATTCGGGCACCTACTCTTTCAAACAAAAATCATCTTTAAAATCGGTCCACAATTGACTGAGAAATCAGTACATACATATACTGCCAACCATAGAACCTCCTCCTTTTTGGAAAGTCGGTTAAAAATCAAGTAACCTACTATTTTTATCACGAAAATTATTATTTTATTTATTTATTCAGGACCTCCAACGAAATATGTACACAAAAAACATAATGAATCGTCAATATGAAGTAATGACAAGTGCACTCCAAAATTATAAAAAAAAATAGTATACGAGTATTAGCAAGAATTGTGTGCACAGCTGTACCAGTCCAATAATGGTACAACACTGGAAATTTTAGAATGTTAGCTCTATTACTGTACGGCCGCCTTTTTGTAGCCATTCAAACTTGGTCGGTTTATCCATGTATTGCGGTTGTTCTGGTATTTTTATTATATCTCTTTAATTATTTAGTGTATTGAGCTGAAATTTTAGATGTGTATAGTTGCATTAATACAGTAATCATCGGAATAAGTTATATTTTGCTTTTCCATTAAAAAGTTCTTCAATCGGATGTCATACAATATAGTACTCAAGCCGTAGTAAATTATGCCATTGCTCATGAATTACTAAGACCACCTATATGAAACTTGGCAAGGCATTGTAGTACCTTAAAAGATACAAATAAAAGTTATAAGTTATGCTCTCGTGTTCCTATTTAAGTTCTTGGACCTAATAACCTTATTTTACTTTTACGTGTATATCTTTTGAACGGTATGTGTTTTTCAAATTCTGTTTTAACAATCATTACACACAAATTCAAAGCAACGTGCGTAAAAAAAAACTCTGCACTAAGCCGTTTTATATGATTTTCATCAAATTGCCAAACGTCAGCGCAGCGGAAAATTGTTTATTGCCGCAGTTTTATGTCACACAAATTTCATTCAAGCATACACATTTACCTCTCGTTACACACTAATTATTGGATGTTTTTTTTTTCTTCTACGTGCATAGGAAAAATAAAGTTCCGCTGGGATGACGTAGTTCCAGCGGAAACAGTTTTTATTGATTAGCACCCCAATGGTTGGATACACAAATTTGTAGTTACCATACACAATTACACGACGTCATACACTAACTATCTGCTAAACTGAAATTAAGATATTCGACATTTTTCCGCTGCGACTACGAACATATTTGGTTTTCGGCAGAAACACGCTACGACAGAACAAGTCCACAGGATCTATGACAAAATTAGGATGACTCGGGAAGATAAGAAATACTGCTCGGCTGTATTTTTGGATATCCAACAAGCCTTTGATAGGGTTTGGCACCGCGGGTTACTCTATAAGATCAAAGCGTCCTTACCCCACACCTACACGAACTGCTGGAATCTTACCTCTCTGACAGAATTTTTAAAGTCAAGGAAGGAGAGGTCACCTCGGATTTCCACAAGATAACTGCAGGAGTGCCCCAGGGCTCGGTACTAAGACCAGTGTTGTACACCATATTCACAGCAGACCTGCCACATACTCCGGAGATTATGTCAGCAACATATGCAGATGATACAGCCGTTCTGGCTAGCCACAAAGACACTGAAATTGGTTCTCAAAAACTTCAGGGCAGTCTAGATGACATTGGGAAATGGCTAAAGACGTGGCGAATAAAAGCAAGTGCCTCAAAATCAACCTAGGTCACTTTCAGTTTAAGACAGGGAATATGTCCACCTGTAAAACTAGACGAGAATGTTCTACCACATAATGACTCAGTGAAATACTTGGGCATGCACCTAGACCGCAGACTAACATGGCGGAAACACATACAAGCCAAGAGAGACCAACTGAACATAAAGTACAGGAACCTATACTGGCTCCTTGGAAGAAATTCCGTCCTGTCGGTAGACAACAAGTTATTGGTATCAGGGACCGAAACCGGTATGATTAATACCGGTATGTTTCGGTTAGTTACTGGTATTTTAAAAGGTTACCTTAGTTTATACCGGTTACCGAAATAACAATTACCTCTATCTTACACGTGCCGTCCGTCGGCATTAGTCAAACTGTCAAAGGGCGCGTATCGCCTGTGTGTGTGTCAAAGAGTCGAGAATAAACGCGCGCGCCGGCGAACGCCGACCAATCACGGCTCTGGCTGGCACAGTGACGTGTCTCTCAGTCAGTTTGCTAGCGAGACGTGTGTTGGTAGTAGATAGTTTTGTTGGCTTGGTAATTATAGATAAAACATATTATTAATATACTTAGAAATGGGACGAAAGCAAAAAAAAAATGTTTATGGATATTTTACCTACCAAAGAGAACTCTTGCATTGTAAATGTGCATTTTAATTATATTTTGAATTGCTTTTGTGTATAATGAGAAAGAAACATTTTTATTTGCCTGGTTTATTTTTGTACTTAGAATGGTCCTACATCTTGTTAATTTGTTTAAAAGAATTTAGATTATTAATTATAAAACTGTATTAATCTTTCTGGCTCTAATGTACAACTAATATTATGTGAATACAAATGAGGGTGGACGCTGATACCTACGAGTATATTACAAGATATTAAGTTATCTTAGCTTAGGTATTAGTTGAGACTCTCTAACATGTTAAATATTGTAACTACCTTTCGGCCTTTTTTATGTAAGTCTGTTCCCTTATGTTAATTTTTGAAGGTGCAAATAAACTTCTTTTTTTTTGGTTCAACTAAACTAAGTATATACAACAGTTTGCGCACCAGGCAACTATTCGCTACTAACTCTTGCAAATCTAATGCTGGTGTTCGCGACGAGGCGTCACAAAACAACATTGTATAGTCTGTAAATATAAAACTATATCAACAGACATACGTCTGCTTACCCCAGCGCGCTATCTCGTACTAAACAATTTTAGACGAGAAAAATGCTTTTATAGTCTATGCGCACTTAGAATTTCGTTCGCATTTTTAAGGCACTAAACATTATGTTTTAGTGTATATCAGTATGTATTAGGTTAATATGGGGTTTAACAAGTAAATTAGAATCATTACATACATACTGAGTGCGGTAGTTACGGAAAGAAAAATAAATTCAAACCCCGTAAAAACGACCGGTCGTCATGACGGTTTAGTACGCAATGAGCAGCCAGGTATTTTTTTTCTTTTTCTACTTGGCGTCTCGCAGTTCGGCCAGATTGGCCGTCTTCTGCTTAACCGGACTTCCCTTTGGAGACTAAGCTATAAAGCCTCCAGCCAGGCACAACATTCTAAACCTAAGCGACAACGCTGAGGGCTACCCCAGGTGGGGTCGAACCTCGGCACAGGGCGTCGCTGGGGGGACAACACTAGGGCTGGATCTTATCAAAGTGATTCTACCATTCTTTCGGAAAAGCCTACGTGGAGAAGAACGAATAAGAAACTCAAAACTAACTAGAATTTAACTAAGGCACAGCATTTCGCGGGCTGGCTTGCATATCCTGACGGGGACGTCGCGGCGGGCCTCGGCGGCGAGGACGGAACGAAGGCGGTCTTTGTCTGCGAATTGTGCTGGTCTCTTTTTTGCTCTCTTGGAGCATGGTGGTGGCGTCATCGGGGATAGAGAGAGAGAGTGAGCCTTGGTCGGCGAATTCTAGAGATTTGGGAAGGTTCATAGCGGGAGACCGCTTGAATTAGAGGGTTGCTGTGATTGACAGCAGAATCAAAGAAATGTTTGTAAATGCGTTTCATGAATTGTTGGATTGTGGGGATTCTTAGATCGACGTGGAGTTCCTGATTACGAGCGAACCAGGGGGCTCCCGTGATCTTACAGAGGAATTGGTTTTGTATAACCTGAAGCTTTTGAATATGGTAAGGCTTTGCGTGTGCGAAGACAGCGCAAGCATAGGTCATAATGGGACGGATGACCGCAGTGAAAATGCGCAGCTTGCACCTAAGTGACAAGCTGCTGTTTGCGTTCACCATCCCATGGAGTCTGCCCGTAGCAAAGGCGGCTCGCGAGCGCGCCGCCTTAATGTGCTTGGCGAAAGTGAGGTGGTTATCTAGGGTGACACCTAGGTACTTGGCTTGCTTCTCCCAAGGGATCGGCTTGCCATACATTGTGATGGGTTTGGGGGAGCGGGGGAGCAGCCAGGTGACGTCGCTTGTTTATATAGTTTTGCGCGTAAGCAGCCAAAAATGGTAATTTAGAATAGTGTTTTAAGGGCCCTTTAATAGCTTATAGTATGCAAAATGCGATTATCTATTAGTATTATAGTTGAAATACTTTAGATATAATGTGTAAGTAGTGATTTAAGCAAATAAAAATGTTTTGTTTACTTAATTTGGACCCCCTTAAAATGGCTGGGTCGCAGGTATCGGTATGTGCGCTCTGCCTACATACCAATCGTATTATTTTCCTTACACATTTGTTTTGTTAGGAAACACCATCTAGGTGTTCTAGATAGTATACCTTGGTGCTATGACTGAAAAACTGTACATAACAACAGTACATAGTCAGGTTTAAAACAGTTTCACTCTGAGATGGTAAATACATGCATTTTTGCTCAAGTAAGTAAATAGAAAATTCGTTATAAGCGATCTAGCGCTTCTAGGTAACCTGGAATTATGTCCGGGCCCTATATATAGATGGCATCTATGTAATTCTAATACATAGACCTTACTTGCTTGAAATAATGTGTCTGTATGTGCCAGCATGGACGTTGACATGGACTATGCGTCTGTCAGAGGGCCCACTACCTTCAGACACACTTGGTGCCTGAAGGACTATCGATATGCTATCTGAAGTATTACCTTCGGGGACCCTCAGGCAGGCGCCTGGACTCAGTCACAACACAAAGCTAATATATAGCTACACATACACACACAGAGGCGTTAAAGCCGTGGAACAACACAACATTTCCCTATTTCGGCCGCTTCCCGGCACCTTAAGTACCAGAAGGGCTGGTTGTACACCCATCAGGGTACCACCATTCGATAGCCCAATTCTCCAGCTTTCCAACCACATTTTTGGAAGGAGCCTAGCTCTGGTGGTTAGGGAACTAACCGACTTGACAAAGTACGAGGTTCCATGGTTTTCTCGCATCGTCGACCACATCAGAGTGAATACTGAATCGAGGGTTGGAGCTGTATTCACCGGACTTCCACCATGAGATGGCCCATCGCGAGGGCTATCCGATGATGGTTGATGGATGTGGATCGGCCCACCAGCTCGAGTACAAACTCGCTTTATGTGCCAAAACCGGGCACAGAAGCTATACTTTCGCACTTTCACGCGCCTGTGCCCGTGAAAGCTATAGATGAAGCTGTGAAACTGTCACAGTTCGATGGCCCAGGAGTAGGGCTTCAAGTCCCTTGCTGGTACCCTGGCACTAAGGTGTACCTATGTACTAGAAAGTAGCGTGTAAAGCTATAAATTGACAGAATTTCCCTTTCTTCAGCGTTCTTCACGCAAGAGCTCCCTGACGGTAGCAGCTAGGGACCTGGACCAAGGTCCAGAGGGAAGGTCTACTCAAGACCGAAGAAGAAGGGGAGTTTCTGTCGGTTTCCAGCGAATAGTTGTAGTGATTATTTTGATAATTAAAGTTTATGCGCGCACGCTAATTTGAGGTCCTCGTTACGGTCGAGTTCGGTAGAAGGATAGTGCGCAGAGGCACCATCCAATTCGTAGCCATTATTTCTCACAAGTCAAATCCACGTCACTTTGCGTAACGAAGACCATGAAGGAGCGTCGCTTTTGGTCATGAAAATTGAAGTCTTTCATTAACCCGGACATCACGCCTTCCCCTAAACATACTTGGCAGCCTTCTAACCACCGTAGGGTCGGTATTTGCTCGAAGACAACGAACTATAGGTGCAAGGGATGTCAACGGGTTCGAGCTGGAGCCTTACAACCTCCGGAGTGCCTACGGCCTCGAGCGATCACGTCCGTCCCGTACAGCTGGTGTGCGCTCACCAGTACACTGTTTAGTCGATACATACAATAAGCTATTTTGTGCAATTGTCATATTATTTGTAATCAGATATACTTTTAGAATTATAAAATCAAAATGTTTAAGGATCAACAGTAGCTTCAAATGTTTCTAAATGCCCTGACTATAATAACGTTTGCTAATCAGTTTGTCTTACTTTTGTAAGTAGTAGGTAATCTATGGAAAATGTAGTGGGTAGTATATTTGTTAAGTTATATGAAGATACATATAAGGTCTTTGGTTATATGTTTGTAGGCACTTCTGTTGGTTTCGTTCTGACGAGTGCCATGGTTTCGAATGACTTGAACAGATTTCAACTTGACGTAACACTAAGCACTAGTTTTTGGCGCGAACGAAGGAGATCGGTCAAGGACTGAGGAGTTGAGTTGTGAATTGGTAATAAAACTGTACTGAAAGAAATAAAGTGAGAGTTACTGATTGTTCGTGTATATCAAACTACGTGCTATAGTGGAATGTCGTTTACGTTATACTCCAATACACAAAGTGATCAGTTATATTGTGTGAGCAAAGAAGTTCGTTTGTCTGACTCGTATTAGCCGAAAAGAACCCATGCAAATAATGGCTTTTCCTGACAATTACACAGTATTCCCTACATCAGATCGTGGGATATAAGGGCTTGTTATTGAGGAGACTAGTGAAATAACAATCGAACAACTTGTGATCAGTGAAATACTCGTACCTACTGAAAGAAATTTGTTAGCGGGAAACTTCAAATACGTGAAGAGTTAGTGTGACGCGTATTCGGTCAGAATATAATCTTATTTGTAGCATAAGGAGTACCTGGAAAACATTCCTCAACCATAGACAAGTTTGGTCATGATGGTTTGAAAGCTTATTGAAAGGCCTACTTCTTGCTCAATTAAATTTGGAGAGTTTACAATAATAGTAACTAGTTTAAACTAATGAAGGTAACGAAACTCTCATAATTATTATTTTCACTAAAGCCGATAAATGTTAGTTTAATTGAAAAGTGCCTTAAAATTTTGTTTTAAATCAATGCTTCAGGCTTTTGAGCTCAGCTGTTTATTTTAATTGTAAGAATACTGGAAGGATGCCAATAAGTTGGTACAAAAACCAGGAACTAAAATCAATCCTTGATTTTGCAAACCATGGCCCGGAGAGAATCATGACTATTTTGTAAACATGGTTAACAAGTTTGAAAAGTACCTCAAGTGATGGGATTCTTAACTCTACCTGCCTGGTAGTATGGCGTGTTAAAAGAAATGGTAATAAAGTCTTAGTTGAAGAATGTGATGCGCATGAGAAAGTTCAGATTTACCAAACATCTGATTATGGAAAGTATCTACAGTAACTGGTAAGGTCACTTTATTCTTATTATAATTCATTGGATAAAACATTACCACCCTTTTGTGGTTCTACTGCAGTCGGTTAAACAAAAAATACAATTCATACCCGTTGAACTTCTACTACACTACAATACACAATGTATTTGTATTTTAAAAGTAATTAAGTGAAAAAAAAGCAGTTGATTGCACATTACATATTCAAGGTTGTTTCAAATTGTGGATAATTATGGCTTTCACAAAAGTCTCGACTTTTGTCTTATGAAACATAGTATGATCTTTGCTGTTACTCTTTGACTGTGCATTTACTAGCGATGATTGATTTTTATTTGCTGTGAGTGTTTGTTACCTTGTTGGTCTGGTAATTGCCTGCTGAAAATGGAGTCTAAGGTTCAATCTCTGGACAACATGTAGTGGTATCCTATTGCTTGCAGCTTGAACTTGGTTGTTGAGTTAAGGGTGCGCTATACACCTCTGCTTGCAGACATGGATTGGTGAGTGCAGACATGTTATTTCGTGTCATAAAATTGTCTTAATGTAAAGATAGGTATGCAAATGTGTCATAACATAATATTATGGTTAGTGCTTTGGTGACAGTATCTCAGAAATCTTGTAATTTCTTCATATTGGTAGAGTGCCTATGTGGGGTTATGTCATTCATTAATTTTTATTGCCGTTTTGATGGCGCAGTGGCTGAGTCACTGGATGCCGCACTGTGTGTCGCGAGTTCCATTCTCATGTGGAATACATATTTGCGTGGCCTGCAAGTGATTGTTCTGGGTCTGACTGTTCGTGAGTGTTGAATTGATATCTGAGGGTAAAGAGAATCGTTATTGTGATAGTGCCGTGCCAGTGAGAGTACTTGGTAAAGTGGAAATTGATGCATTGACATTATGAGTTGTAGAAAGGTGCTTCACCACTGATAGCAGTCTAGTCGTAGAGCTGCAGTCCAGTTGCTGTCCAGGCAAACGGTGTACGGCTGCTTATCTGGTGGCATCTGGGTGGGTGCCTGGTGCCTCCGGTGCGTTGGTGACCTGTTGTTTGGAGTATGTGACATAGTATGGTGTGTTAAGCATCTGGAAGGTATCTGGCACCCTTGGTGCTTCGAGACCGACCTGCTGTCTGATGGGAGGTGGGAGCCTAGTGCCTCTGGTGCTATGGTGACCTGTTGTTTGGAGTATGTGACATAGTATGGTGTGTTAAGCATCTGGAAGGTATCTGGCACCCTTGGTGCTTCGAGACCGACCTGACGGCTGTTGCGAGCCAGGTACGCTAGGAAGGTTGGTGTTGTACAGGTGGATGGTCGAAAGGGCCCAGCACGCCCGGTCCATGCCACGCTGAGAGTAGGTGGGTGGTCGAAGGGGCCGAGCAAGCCCGGTCCACGCCACGCGTTGGCCAGGTAGATGGTCGAAGGGGACCAGAACGGTCCATGCCACGCTATTATTAGGTGGATGGTCGAAGGGACCGGGCGTGCTAGATGCACGCCCGGTCCACGCCATGCTTTGTCCAGGTGGATGGTCGAAGGGGCCCAGTACGCCCGGTCCATGCCACGCTGAGAGTAGGTGGGTGGTCGAAGGAGCCCAGCACGCCCGGTCCACGCCACGCGTTGTACAGGTGGAGGGTCGAAGGGCCCAGCACGCCCGGTCCATGCCACGCGTTGTCCAGGTGGATGGTCGAAGGGGCCCAGTACGCCCGGTCCATGCCACGCTGAGAGTAGGTGGGTGGTCGAAGGGGCCCAGCACGCCCGGTCCACGCCACGCGTTGTCAAGGTGGATGGTCGAAGGGGCCTAGTACGCCCGGTCCATGCCACGCTGAGAGTAGTTGGGTGGTCGAAGGGGCCCAGCACGCCCGGTCCACGCCACGCGTTGTCCAGGTTGATGGTCGAAGGGGCTCAGTACGCCCGGTCCATGCCACGCTGAGAGTAGTTGGGTGGTCGAAGGGGCCTAGCACGCCCGGTCCACGCCATGCGTTGTCCAGGTGGATGGTCGAAGGGGCCCAGTACGCCCGGTCCATGCCACGCTGAGAGTAGGTGGGTGGTCGAAGGGGCCGAGCAAGCCCGGTCCACGCCACGCGTTGGCCAGGTAGATGGTCGAAGGGGACCAGAACGCCCGGTCCATGCCCCGTTGTGAGTAGGTGGATGGTCGAAGGGACCCAGCACGCCCGGTCCATGCCACAAAAAATTCACACCACTTGTGGCACACCGACCAAATGGGTTAGGTAAGAAGTGTGACCACCCGCGGGCGCGCCGAGCGAGTGCTACTTCTAAATTGGTCGCTTTCGTCAAAACAAACAAAGCGACATCAACTCCTCTACCGGCGGATTATCGTAACTATTTTATTTTACGATACGATCAATAGTGTTTGGCCACATTATTAATTAGTCGAACGTTTACAATTGTCCATATCGTCCAACGTTGAGTATTCTCATCATCAATCATCTGGCCAGCACCCTAATTGCGTAACACACGATCAATCAAAACAATTCTGAATCATTCTATAGTCTCATAAGTTCGAAAAATTTGTCTTCTCAACAACTTAAATAACGCAATGAAAGTTGTTGAACTGTCGAAATGAAACAGATTATGATTGATTGTGTATTACGCAATTAGGTTGCCTATGCTGACTGCTGACCACATGTCATCATGATACAACCATTTCATGAAATGGTCGAACACTAATTCATGACAGTGTTTTAATATAAAAAGTGTAGGTACTGTGCCAGCGCGCTCAAACAAATTTCAAGCAAAAAAGATAAGCGCTTTGTTTACGAGGAAGTTTTGCCCTCTATTAGAAAAACGGGCGTATACGTTTCTCCGCAAGTTAAATAAACAAACTACCGAGTTGATTTCTATGATGCGAGAAAAAGATAACCAAATGGTATTTTACCAATTTACAATGTAATATTATCTTACTTAACTTTGTTAATTTCCTTTTTTTTACTTTAACTCAAATACGCCGCAAAAAGGCGAACTAAATAAACGTAAACAGTACTTGCGTGCCATCGACCATACAGCCTCTGAAGCTGTATGGTCGATGTTGCGTGCAGTCGCACACACACGTACGCACGACGATCTCCCTGGTAATGTATTTTCTACTGCCAACAAATTGTCGGCATCGCGATATTCTGTTTCTTTCTAATCAAGGTCCTGTTTAGGGTTCCGTACCCAAAGGGTAAAAAGGGGACCCTATTACTGAGACTCCGTGGTCCATCTGTCTGTCTGTCTGTCACCAGGCTGTAACTCATGAACCGTGATAGCTAGACAGTTGAAATTTTCACAGATGATGTATTTCTGTTGCCGCTATAACAACAAATACTAAAAACAGAATAAAATATTTAAATAAATATTTAAATGGGGCTCCCATACATGAAACGTGATTTTTTTGCCGTTTTTTTTGCGATAATGGTCCGGAACCCTTCGTGCGCGAGTCCGACTCGCACTTGGCCGGTTTTTTATTAAGTAACCGGTATTAAAACAGTAACCTAAATAAAGGTTACCTGTTTGTTCTACTTGGGTTACCCAGATAGCGGGTACCTTAGGTAACCGCTATCTGGGGGGCGTCCAGGGGGCGTCCATAAATCACGTGAGGTGTTTAAGGATTTTTCTTACGTTGGAGAGAGGAGGGGTCTCGACAAATATCACGCAATTTTTTTAGAAGAATTTTGGTTACCTCTACGATTTAAATTCATAGAGGTAACCAAAATTCTTCGATACCGGTACCGTAATGTATAACGGTTTTCGGTCCTTGATTTGTATACATCACAATCCTGAAGCCAATTTGGACTTACGGTATCCAACTATGGGTACTACTGCTACTTGTAACTACTGCTTGTGTCTCCAACATCAATATGCTCCAAAGGTTCCAAAATGTTATCCTTCAAAACATCACAAATGCACCGTGGTTTATAAGAAACTGCGAGATTCATGAATATCTTAACGTAAACACAGGGCACCAGGAGGCGAAAATCTGGGCAGAACGTTACAGAACATGCTTGGAGAATCATGCAAATCTCTTGGTGAAGGCTCTCAAAAGGCGGCTGAAAAGGATGGCTGTAATGGACCTCGCAAAGTAGGACATTGGAACGTATAATGTCATGAAAATAACTGATTGCAGAAGACAAAAAAAAAGTCAGATTTCATGTACAAAAATTGTTATCATGCGTTTAGTCAATTTCGAGATGCAGCAATCGTGCAACGTTGCCGCAGCAGGATTTTAAATATCTTCGCAACCATAGAAAATACAAAGTTGTACCATTTATTTCAAATAGATATCTAAATATGTAATTAACGTTTATTTCAACATACCCGTTAGACAACAAAAGATTTGGCTACGGTAACTGGTTACTCCAGCTGGAACTGTTTTCATCAAATAATAAAAAATTCAAAAGTGAACTAAAAAGACGTAAACAAGAAGAAAATCATGCTGTGTAGTCGGAGGATACATTTCGCGAGCTGGCTGACCAAAACCAGATGTATCCTCCGACTGCACTGCATGATTTTCTTCTTGTTTACGTCTTTTTAGTTCACTTTTGAATTTTTAATTATTTGATGAAAACAACGCTTCGCTACCCGTTCGCTTTTTAAGCAATCGGGTTTTTTGAATTTTTTAATTAACTTTTTTTATTTACAACTTTTTAGTTATTTTTTTTAATTAGGTACATTTAAACATATAAATGTTACATATTTTTGAAAACACCTCTTAAAACCCTTTATTTTGATACCCCAATTGATGGGTATGGAAGAAAAAAAAATTGCCCCCACAAAATTGGGCCTTTTTTTCTTTTCCAATTTTTATGTAGCCAGTGACACTCGCAGGGTTAAGACGAATCGATTGACGTAAGAATCATTAAAATCGGCCAACGTGTTTGGTCTCTAGAACGCCACATAGGAACAAACATACATACATACACACTTACAAACATACATACTTACATACATAGACTGATAAACACATTACCCTCCTTCGGCAGTCGGGTAAAAACTATCAGCTTACAAAATTGAACAATCTGTTTACCAAATACAGAAGCTGTATATCTAATTATCTATTGCACTCAGATAACTATTTTCAACATTATCTGGCTGGAGTAATGCACTCGTCCCATGCATGACCTAAAGAGAATTAATGAAGTACATGATTGTGAGTCACCAGGCTTCAAGTGTTGGAACAAGAATAAATTATGTACTTACATGTAAGAAAAGGTTATTGCAGCTCCCTTTTTCACTGGTGTTGTGGTTACCAACGCTGCGCTGTTCCGTAGACCCACCACATATGAATTTGGCAGACAGGAATTGGGCAGGTTACCAAGGAACGGAAAATATCCCTTATTACGGTGATTGTGCACCGTCATGTGACCCTCCACGCACAATGATGTGTAATGCTGCAGCGATACTGGATTACAGTGTAGTGACAGGTGCATCATGACTCTGCCCACTGCGCGAATTGCATCTCTTTTCTCTTCAGGAGAGTCTGGTAAGAATGATGTATGTATATCCAAATAATGTATTATATGTGTAAATAACAAACATCTGTTAAACATTGCTCCATGTATGAAATGTGTGTCATAATGAGAATTCAGTAAAGAAAACTTTTGTGAACCAAAAATCTCAGCAAAAGTACTGTTTTCAATTCGTTCAACACCTAACTCATCAGATGCTTTGATAAACTCATCCCAAGACCTACACAGTTGACGAATTTTTAGAGTAGCTTTCACGGGTAGTTTAATATTATCTAATATAATTTCTATGATTTTACATTCAAAATTATGCCCGTCTTGCATAGCTTTATCTTTGCATTGCTTGTCACAAAACATAGCTGAACAGCATCCTTCACAAGGCATCAAATTAAAGTCCATCTTGTGACAATAGTGGCATGAAGTAACATGGTTCATGATGTGAGTAGCTCCTACAAATGCTGTCTCGACTGCTACTACAGTACCAGTGGGTATATCTCTTGCAGCAACTACTTTTGGCTGTCCTGACTCCATGATGACCTCTACATGTGATGTGGCACACGGTATGTCCGGGTTGCGGTTTCCTTTGAGTGTAAAGAATTCTTGAGTAAATGGATTGGTTCTGAAATAGGATTAAAAAATAAATGAATAAATTAATGTTAACTAGCTTGCCAGCGGCATCGCCCGCACAATAGTCGACATTTATTCCAAGACAACTTATTCCCAAGGTATTAAGACCATAATCTATCTTCATCCAGATACATTCAGTTATTTTGGCGAAAACATACATCCATCAATCCATACTTTCGCATTTATAATACTCATTTCTGCCAGCGGCATTGCCAAAATAAAATAGACTGACTTATACTTACGCATGCTGGTGTGCCAACTTTTCTATCCATGTATATCTAGAGGCTACTTCTTTCATTTCCCGTAGTTTGTGGACCATGTTGGTGGGGCAGTTTAGTGAGAGGCAGGTCTCCACGTCCTTCACACAAGCCTGGAATTGCTTCGTCTCCAGCAACAGCTCTGCTCTGCTGAAGTAAGATAACCTCATAGCTTCAGAGTTAGCTGGTGCTAGCATCAAGGCCATATTGTATTTCACCAACGCCATCTGATATTTACCATTGCAGAAGGCTTCTTTACCGTCTATACCATGCTTAAGAGCTTCCGCAGCAGATTTTTTTTTACCATCATATTTCATAAAGTTATTGGTCTGCTTGAGTAGTCCGTAAGCTGTTACCACACAGTCTGCTAAGTCGTTATTGCGCAGTGTTTTGTACACGCACTCTAAAGGACTTCGCTCGTGCAGCCTATATATCGCTGACGCTGATAGCTGCAGCATTTTAATTCGGTTTTATGTTAGTAAGTTTGATGGGAAACTTTCTGAAGCACTTCACAGGTTTACGATAACACTTAAAGATTGACTAAACTTTGCTTAGCATAAATGTCTTTATTCTATCTCTAAGCAATCTAATAACTAGTAAAGTTGGAAAGGAAATGTTGAAATCTTATCGCACTGCTGACTCAGATGCAGAATTAAAATAATTGACATTTGCAAAAAATAACGTTTAACAAATTCCCCTCGTAATTTTACATCAATGCTGCCAGTCGCCAAAATCCAGGCAAGTAATGAAATAATGTATATCTTATGCTAGATACACACACACATGTGACTTTAAACGCCGGGCCGCGGCAGAGATTTATACAATTCATTTTCATAATTATTAATTATACTATTGTTAACAGGGCCACCCCTGTAAAAGATCAGATGCATGGCAGTTGATAATGTAATCAATGAGGAGATGGCTATTTCAACAACAGATGTGATGTATGTACCCGGGTTAACTAACCTACTTAGTGTGCGCACAAGTAATCGTAAGTAGACCTAACAATTGTGTTTGAGAAATCAGGTTTTCGGATTATGAAAGCTGACGGAGGTAAGGTTGCTGATACCTCACTTACAGGGTCTGTTCAGCAAGGTGTTTATAAAATTAAATACTGTTCACAGCCAATACTACTTTGGCTTCAACTTCTGACGAAATGATGTTGTGGCACAGACGAATGGGTCACTTAAGACACGGGTAAGTTTTCCAAATATTACTACTAAGCTATAGTGTGATGTTTGTCGTGGCGAAAAATTTCAAGCAGCGATTTACGAGAACAGCCAACAGGGCCAACGTGCCAGCAGGGCTGAAGAGGTTTTAGGGTCTAGGGTTAGTTTACGCAGATGCGTGTGGACCCATGAGTGAAAAATCTTAGGGAGGATTTCGATATTTTCTCACATGATGAACTCACCAGAAAAACCTATTTATTTTTTGAAAATCAAAGGAGAGGTGTTCGAAAAGTTAACTAGATTTGTAAAACTAACAGAGCGGCTAACTGGACACAAGTTATAAATTATTAGGTCGGATAATGGTAAAGAGTTTATCAAGAGGCGTATGAATGAGTTCTGCAATGCACAAACTGACTGAAGAATTTACACCCGAGCAAAACGGAGTAACCGGATTGCAGAACCGTTACGGAGAAAGCGATGACTATGCTTGAAGACGCTGCATTAGGCAGACATTTATGGGCTGAGGCTGTTAACTCTCAGCGAAGACACCTGAAGTGACCTGGACTGGGAGAAAGTTTTACTTAAGCTTCCTCAGTGTTCGGATGCAAGGTATACTGTCATGGCTGGTAATCTTCATAGAACGAAACGCTCGACGTAGCGCCATTTTGTTTTAATGATTTGCGACGTTTCTGCTTGGCTGTGATTGGCTGTCACAGGCGCCGGTAGGCCGCCTCCGCCATTTGTTTTTGTTTTGAACCATTTGAATTTTAACATGACTAAAACGTAGTGGTTATATTCTCTGTGAACATGACATTACAGGTACTATGTTACAGGTTCATGTTGATCATAGTATTTTGAAATATGTGACTGAAGCATGCTGAAATCAATTGCATTAATTTGTGACTACGGAGCTGCTTTTCATTCTGCTTCTGCTATATGAAGCCTGAAAGCATACACAACACGTGACCAATTACTTGCAAATCAAGGACCAGGTTAGTTTTATTCAGTTAACTTTTCCATCCTAGTGATCCATATATTCAGAAACATTTGAACTCCGCCCCTAAGACTGACCAAAATTTGCGAATGTTCATCACTAAGGGTAAAATTGCTGGTAATAATCAACTGGCTCAGCGGTGGGCATGTTGTTTAAGGAACTTGCGTCGCAAAGATTTACAACAACCAATGTTTTTAACCATATTTACATGAATGCTGTAAAACTTGATGGCACTTTGAAATTAAAATTTGGTTCAAATTGTTTAATAATTTCAGATGGCACAGTCACAATAAGCGGAGTCAATCTGAGTATTGTATATGACTCGTCACACCTTATAAAGGGACTGAGAAACAACTTTTTGATCACAATTATGAAAATGAATGGCAAGATATAGTAGATGTGTATGAAACGGATTGCCATCACGCAGAAGCCAGACTTCTGTATAAATTGAATGACCAGCAAGTCATTCCTGAAAAGATTAAAAAAATGAAGGTTGGTTTCAAATTTATTTTATTTAGTTAGCTATTTATATTCTGCTATAATGACCGTCAGATTATATTAACACAGATTTTATTAATGCCTTTTATTTTTCAGGTAACTATTGTGTAAAGGTCTTCAGCAAAACTGTATCTGCAGCCTTGTCATATACAGCAAAATTTTATAAGTACCTAACATTATATGAAAATAAATATTTTGCCTAGATTTATTAAGTATATATAGGTGCCTCCGTGGTAGAAGGTAGACATATGGCGTTACTTTAGTTTTAATAGAACTACATATATACATAAATTCACGCCTTTTTCCCATGTGGGTATGCAGAAACTACAAAGCGTCTTTACATACGTAAGGTCTATCCACACATATCAGGGCCGTGCCCGGGACATGGCAGGGCTGGGTCCAGACATTGAAGCTCCGTCACTGGCCCTTGTACAGACGTGTGTGAACGATATAAAATATACGCACTGATTGTTTTTTGAGCCTCTGATGGGGCATGGTCTGTCCACGTCCCCGGCACGGCCCTGATATGTATGGATAGACCTTTATATTGCTTCACTCAGGTTCATACATCTAGTCAGTAGATCTTATTAAGAGAAATCATTCCATAATACATACATTGTTTTCATATAACTCTAGAGCCTAAATCTGGGGGCAGGGTGGAGTGGGCGGTTTGGTTTATAATATTAAACATAACATCTTCTTTTTTTCAGCTCATTATGCAGATGGAAGACCTGTCACTAGCACATTACAAAATACAGCAGAGACAGTTTTATTTTTTGACCAACTATTTGATAGTGTCAATGGAGCTGCAACCTTATCAAAAAGAAGTAAAGGAAAAATCCTGAGAACAGCAGTGGTAGAAAAATCACCACCACCAGCTTTGGAAAGAGGCAGTTGGTAAATTGGAAAAAATATGTTATGTTGATTCCAATGGAAAGGAAAAATCTGTGCCCTCTAGTAAATTTTATTATAACACTAAAAAGTTACATGATGCTGTGGCAGATATTTAAAATCAATAATATAAAAATAATCAGACCCAGATAATTTAATTCTGATCCTATAGAAAACTTTTTGGGTCAAGTAAGGGCATATAATTACCATAATAATGACCCAAGCTGCCACAGCTTCAATTGCACCTTCAATTAATTATTGATAACCAGAATCATAAAGTTCCACAACCAAATGTTTAATTTTGAGAATGACCTGGCAGACCAAGTAATAAATTTACAGTCATTGTTTACTGAAGAATTCAAAGGAAATGTCGAGCCAGGTCATTCAAGTACAGGTCAAAATATTGAAATGATTGTGGAGCAGGCTCTCCGAGAACGATTGAATGTCCACTCGCGAGCCTACACTGCTGTACGGGTATCACGCAAATTTTTTGATAAATTTAAATGTAATTCTTGTAAAACTAACCTAACGAGTAATGAAAGTACTATCCACGACTGGATAAACTACCGGGAATATACGGCAGCAAAAAAAAGCCTAAACTACCCATCTGTAGGTGCAGTGTGGTGTTTTGGTACAGTAATAACTAAAAGACATGCTTACTTGGAACACGATGCCCATAAAAACAATGTAGCATCAAATGTAAATGATGTTATTGTTTCCAAGTATTCATTTGATTTCATTGACTGTACCGTACACAAGACAATTGTCCTAAATCATTTCATTTCCTTAGTTGTGAGGTTTACAATAATGAATTGGTGCAATATGATTAATAGAATTTAAAGGGCATATTCGAAGGGTAATTTGCCGTAATTTGCCTGCGATGCAAAAAAAGCATTTGAAAAATTAAAAAATATATCATTTAATAAATAGTTCTTTGTTTTAATTACTTATCCGCAAAATTAATTCCAGAAAAAAAATATGTTTGCCCCACTTTGGGGCAGTAATAGCAATAATAAAAATAAACTGAGAACCTCCTCCTTTTTTGAAGTCGGTTAATAAGCACGTCGTCTCAGGTTATATCCGTTTTATTCATTCGCCATTGTCAATGTAAATAAAAAAAAAAGAAACTTCATGTATCATCAAAACAGAATGATGAGAATTTTTGTTTTGGCAGTCTGATACGTAGTATCTCTACTGTTAAGTAGGTACGTAGGGACAAGTGAAACAACTGACAGCTATAAGCACACTGGTTTATTGTCAGGTCTCAGTGCAGGGACGCAACCCACGCACACATACACGATGTTGTCATACACATATTTATCATTCCTCCCCCTAATTTAACGAAACAGTACCAAAAGTGTGCACAAAATAGAATAGAAGTTTATTTATCTCAAAAAGATACATTTCGGTAAATAGTATCTAGGTTACAGCAGATTACACAGAAGAAATACAAGGATAACAAGTACAGACTATATGTTAAGGATCGCCTTAACTCCGTCAATAAAACACGCAGAAAATTGTTACGGAAGCAAATGGCGGCGAGGAAACTATTTGGGAGCTGACCTTCTTTATGTACATAGACTTCTTTACTCAATAACAGCTGTAAACTGACTGACACACAGTGCAAACGGTGCCACCTCTTTTATACTAAATCGAAAATGCTGGCCAGTGGACCATTTCCTCACCCCCGATTATGTTTATTTACCATAAAATCTTATACAAATGCCTTGAGCTGGCGAGTCTCTAAAAATATTGTAGCTTATTAAATTATATTTACAATGACATATCGATCATCCCTCTACGACGCTCCATCACGGAATGGCGCGCGGTCAAAGGTGACGGGCATATTTATATGACACCGCTCCCCGCCTCACTACTATAAAAACAAATGGTACCATCGGAAAACCTGCTTGTCCGTTCTTCTCCACGTAGGCTTTTCCGAACGGATGGTAGAATCACTTTATCAGATCCGGCCTTTGCCATCCCCCAAGCGACGCCCTGAGCCCAGGTCCGACCCCAACTGGGGTAGCCCTTAGTGTTGTCGCTTTAGGTTTAGAAACTTTAAGCCTGGCCGGAGGCTACTTAGCTTAGTCTCCACAGGTTAGTCCGGTTAAGCAGAGGACGGCTACTTTGGCCGAACTGCGAGACGCCACGCATTAAAAAAAAAAAAAAAAAAAAAAAAAAAAAAAAAAAAAAAAAAAATCGGAAAACCTTATTCTTATTTTATGCGTCGTAGAGGTAAGATCTCACAATATAAATAATATAATTAGAAAATATAGACTCGAATACATCTTAATACAGTTAAGGAATGGCTCTAAGTATGTAAACAAAGGCAATATAAATGAAAGAAGTTTGTCTCCATACATTTACTCAAAAATCCTACTTAATTCTGATTGGCTCGGTGTCAGGTCGCCTTATCCACTACTTGCGTCCAGTGATTTTAAGGTGTCGTGCACATACTCCCGCCGTCGCCACGCTGCGACTCCGTTGGTAGCACGACGATCTTCCGGGTCGGACGACGCAAGACATGGCCGCTGCTGATCGTGACGTCCACCACTCGTATTTCTCCGTCAGCGCCTGGATACAGCTGGCTTACTCTTCCTCGTGGCCAGATATTGCGGGGGAGGTTGCCGTCACAGATGATGACGAGGTCACCGACCTTTGGCTGGGTTCCGGTGTTTGTAGGCTCCCGCCGGTATTGGAGTAAGGGCAAGTACTCTTTCACCCATCTCCTCCAGAAGATGTCCGTCAGAATCTGTGCTCTCTTCCATTGCTGTCGGGCTGTCAGATCTTTCTCTTCAAAATGACCTGGTACTGGTACATGAGGATTCGGCCCGATGAGGATATGGTTGGGCGTCAGAGCCTCGGGTTCTGCTGGGTCCACTGGGACATGGGTGAGTGGACGCGAATTTACTGTGTTTTCTACTTCTATTAGCAGCGTCACCAGTGTTTCATCGCTTGGATATTTTTCGTTCAGGGTGATCTTCAGCGCTTCTTTAACGGACCTGACCATTCTTTCCCAGGTTCCTCCCATGAATGGTGCTGATGGAGGAATGTACTTCCATTTAATGTGGCAACATGTAGCTTCGTGTTCCAAGGCTTCTTGTGCTGCTTTGCCGAGCTCCTTGTCTGCTGCTTTGAAGCACGTAGCGTTGTCGCTCCACAATTCCTTCGGACAGCCTCTTCTGGCCATAAATCTTCTTAGGGCTGATATAGCAGAATCAGCACTCAACGAGTGTGCGACTTCGATGTGAATCGCTCTTGAAGTCATGCAGGTAAAGAGAGCTCCATATCTCTTCTCGTGATGGCGCGCTACTGTCACTTCTATTGGGCCGAAGTAGTCAAGTCCCGTGAAGCTAAAGGGACGTGCGTGATGTGCAAGGCGCGCTGGTGGCAAGTCTCCTGTAAGTGGACTTGCAGGTTTCGCTTTTCTGATTCGGCATGGTAGACAGCTCTTCACAATACATCTTACTGCTGGACGTATCTTGGAGATCCACAGCCGTTGTCTTAGCTCGTTTACGACCATTTCCACCCCGCCATGATGAAGTCTCTCGTGGACGTGAGCCATGTACAACTTGGTGTACTCTTCTTTTCCGTCCAATATGGGAGGATTGGACGTGTCTTCCCCTATTTCTTGCGCTGCGGTCACTCTTCCTTTTAAGCGTACTGTGCCTTCAGTGTCGAGGTATACGCTGAGATGACTGAGACGATCGTTGATGCTGGGTGTGCCTGCCTTCTTGATTCGTTGTATTTCGGCTTTGAAGCTCTTCTTCTGGCTGGCTTGAATCCACAGTTGTTCTGCTTTAACTATAAGTGAAGTGGGCAGTCCTAGGTAGCGACGAGCGTCGTGAGGCATATCTTTTCTGATTGGCGCGGCTGCTGTCTTCTTCTTAGTCTGCCAATCGGAATCTTTTTCTATATTTTTCTTTGTCCGTTTCCTGGTGGCTGCGACTGTGTTCCGGCTTGGCTTGCACAAATCGATAAAGTGCAAGACTCTTGCAGTAGCTCTGATGAGCCTTAGCCATTTTGAGAATCTCTCAATCTTCGGGAGGTGACTCTGGTTGTTGCTGTCTTCTTGTTGACAAATGTTTCATTTTTCTCTTTCTTCTCCGGTGTCGTATCTGGTGACGGTTTCTTCTTTTGGCCACTCTGACTCTGGCAGCTTCAGGAATGAGGGCCCTTGGAACCATCTGTGTGTTGAGTTGAAGTTCTCTGGTGTTCCTCGGGTAGCATCGTCGGCTACGTTTTCTTTTGATGGAAGCCACCTCCACTCGTTCTTCTTTGTAGTATCTTCAATCTCTGCCAGACGATGTGCCACAAAAGACTTATATACTCGTGGCTCTGATCGTATCCAGATTAGAGCTGTGCGTGAATCACTCCAATATGTCTTGCTTTCGACTTCGTAGTCATGCTCTTCGACTAAAGTCTGTGCGAGGCGTGCACCCAGTAGAGCTGATTGAAGTTCGAGTCTAGGCATGGAGACAGGCTTCAGTGGCGTGACGCGACTCTTGGCAGCCGCCAGTGCTATGCGTACGCTGCCATCCATGCGCTCCGTTCTCCAGTAAACGGCAGCTGCGTAGGCCTCTTCGCTAGCGTCGACGAAAATGTGTAGCTGACGTGGTGTGTTCGATTCGTAGTCATAGCACCTCGGTATTTTGAGTTGCTTGATGGTGCCGAGTGACGTCATCCACGTCTTCCATCTTTCTTCTAAGTCTGTTGGCAGCGCATCATCCCAGTCTGTCTTGTAGCGCCAAGTATCTTGAAAAATCCTCTTGGCTGGAGTTGTGGCCGGTGAACTTAGTCCCAGTGGGTCGAATAATGCCATGATGATACTGAGAGCTTCTCTTTTTGTTGGTAAGCGTTTGTTTTCTTCTACTTCCGGCGGTATTTTCATAGTGCCCGTGTTAAATCCGATGCAGTCTTCTTTGACATACCAGAGTAGCCCGAGTATTTTCTCTGAGTCTTTGCCCCCCAGGTTAACGGTTGTTAAGTTATTTTCTTCTTCGAATGGACCAAACTCTTCTATTGTTCTCTTATCGTTTGATGTCCACCCATTTAAAACGAAGCCTGCCTTTTTGTGAACGAAGTCTACTGCCTTTGTTATCTCTTGTGCTTTTTCTATTGTTGAAAAGCTTTGTAGATAATCGTCCATGTAGTGGTTTTTTTGAATTGCTGTGGCAGCTTCGGGATATACTTCTGCGAATTCTCTCGCATTCTTATTCTTGATAAAGAGTGCTGTGCACGGTGAAGATGTCGCTCCGAAAATGACTGACGTCATTCTGTACTCTTCAGGTTTGTCCTCCCGCCGATTGCCTCTCCATAAAAAACGCAGCGCGTCTCTATCTTCTTTTCTGATCTTGACTTGCATGAACATCTCCTTGATATCCCCGCTGACAGCATATGCGTATTGTCGGAACCTCATGATGACCCCAGGCAGCGACTCTAGCAAGTCTGGACCCGAGTATAGCATGTCGTTCAGGCATACGCCGGCGGTCTTGGCTGATGCATCATGGACCAATCGTGGCAGCTTATGAGGCTTCGCTGGATTGATAACTGGAAAGTGTGGCAGGTACCAGGTTCTTCCCTCTGGAGCTGGTGTGGCAGCTTTTTCTGCGTACCCCGACTCGAACAAGTTCTCCATTCTTCCTTCATACTTTGATTTGAGGTCTTCGTCTCTATCCAGTCTCTTTTCTAGGAAATGCAGGCGTCGTTCAGCTTCTTTGTAGTTGTTTGGAATCTGATAGATTTTCTCCTTCCATGGTAGACCGGTTTCAAATCTTCCTTCTGGCAGACGCTTGCTTGTCTCTTCTAGGATTTGAAGGGCTCGTTGCTCGGGATCTTCTCTTGGTCTTCGCGGCTCGATGCATAGTGACTCAAGTTTGAAATGATTCTTGACCAGCTCTTCAATAGTTAGTTCTTCATCTTTTTGCTGGAGTTGCCCGCAAAAGTTTATCTTGGCTGTGAGTGAACTATGACAGCCATGAAGAACCCAGCCGAGTTGAGTGTAGGAAGCGACTGGTTGGTTGCGACGACCGGTGCGGAGCTTTCTTGAGACGATGAGATGCCAGTTGTCTTGACCAATTAAGATCTTCGGTGAAGCGTACTGATATATAATCTGATCCTTGATGTTGATCAGATGTTCGCAATCTTCTAAGTGCCGATCGTATATTGCTTCAGGTGTGAAGCTCAGTCGATCGACAGTCCGCGCGGCTTCTATGTTGTATTCTTCCTCCGCATATTTTCCCTTTATACTGAGGTTGACGAGCTTGCTGTTTTCATGTTTCATCTCGTTGCTGATTCCTTGAATCCACATTGTGTTTTCAGGTCCGTCTGCTCCGATGACGTCAGCTATTGAAGCATCCAGCAGGGTGACTGTACTTCCTTCATCTAGTAGTGCATATGTTTCAATGCTGGTGAGCGGCCCCCTTAATGTGACGGGCGCTATCTTTAGGTATGCACGTCGACGGTCACCTGGTTTCGTTGCTGATGTGACTTCTATTGCAGGTGTTGTCCTCTCTTTCTTCTCTGAGTCATCCATGCTGATCTGTTCCTTGTCGTGATGCAGAAGCTTATGATGTCTCATGGTACACCCATGTCGTCCACACGGTGGTGCCTTGCATTGAAGTCGTCGGTGTTTGCTTCGAAGGCAGCGATAGCATATGTTATTCTTCTTAGCTACTTCCCATCTTGTATTTGTGTCGAGGGCGGAGAATTGCTTGCAGTCTGTTAGCTTATGGTCTTGCTTGCACTGAGGACATTGATCTTCTGACATTGTTCTCTTTCCAGTGGTGAATGTGCGTTCCACTTTCCTGTTTCTTCTTTCTTTTCCCCAATGTTCGTCGCTAGCCAATTCAGGTAAGGCATAGGCGCCACATTTGTCGGCTTCTTCATTCAGGAATGTAGATATCTTCTTTAATTCTGGGCAGTCTTCTTTCTTAATGAATGCGTAGTCGTACCACTTGTTCTTCAAAATAGGAGTGAGTTTCTCAGTGATTATTCTTGCCATCTCAGGATTGTGTAAGTATTGTGTTCTCTTCAATGCTTCCACTGTGCCCACTATGTTTGCTATTCTCCCAGCGAAGATGCACAAGTCACGTGGATTGTCAGTGACTCGACTCAATGACTTCAGCTTCTCCATTTCGACGTGAATTAGTGCTTCAGGTCTTCCAAATCTTCTTTCTAGCGCTTCTATAACGACTCCTGGATCTGGTTGGCTTAGTAGTAGACAACCAACAGCTTCCTTTGCAGTACCACGCAGGCTTCGACGTATGTGTTAGACAGAGACAATTTATTCTCATATAATCTGTGCCATAGCGGACTGCACTAATCTATCAGGATTGTCTATGTCGACATCCGTGAAGTCTATGTCAATTCCGCTGCCATTGCATGTGTAGGAAATGTATCTCCTTTTGTATCTCTAATAACGATTATAATAATAAGTACAAGTTAATCAGCATTTATTATTTCTAATAGTAATACCTACTCTACCATTAACTATGAACATAACAGTGGCGACGAGGATCGTGACAGAACCTACGCAAACCAAAAAGTGAAATTTCTTACCTTCTGCATCTAATCACCTACAACAATGGAGCAACAGATAACCCAAGTTCTCACACAAATGATGGAGACGTTGCATGGCATGCAAGTACAACAGGCTAATTTACAAAGAGCACTACTAGAACAAGGTACGAAGCCGGTTAGTGGCATAAATTTACAACCATATGATGAAGTTAATGAATCCTTCCAAAGTTATTTACAAAGATTACAAAATTACATTACCTTAAAGGGTGTTACCGATGATGTTACAAAGTTACAAATATTTTTAAATTGTATTGGACCCAAGTATTACCAAGTGTTAAAGAACATTACAGCCCCAAACACACCTGAGTCAAAATCATACGATGAATTGGTAAAAATCCTGTGCAACCACATTGCTCCAGAACCAGGAGAAGTTGCACAGCAACACAAGTTTTGCTTAAGAACTCAACATGAGTATGAATCAATCGCTAACTATGTGGCTGGGTTAAAGGAAATTGGTGGAAAATGTAACTTTAATTGTAATAATTGCAAACATACAACATTTGAAACACATCTGCGGGTACAGTTCATACGAGGATTGCGAAATTCTGAAATAAAAGAAAGGCTGCTACAGGAACCAGCCACTACTAAATTTGAAGACATTTTAAAAATAGCATTAGCAATAGAAACTTCCAAAACTGAAACAAAAGAAATGGGAACGGAAATACTACCAAACATTAATAAAATCACAGCAAATAAAGATATTTTGAAGAACAATACATACAGAAAACGAGAAAATACAAATAAAGAAATTAAGTGCTACTGCTGTGGGAATAATAACCACAAAGCGAGTCAGTGTAAACTGAGAGATAAGCTGTTTTGCAAGAGATGTAAAGTGAAAGGCCATGTACAGTCAGTTTGCTTCAAGGACCAGAAACAAATAGAAATAGATACTGACAGTAATTCTGATGAAGAAATATACGAAATACATAAAATACAAAGCATAAATAATGATAAATTCTATATCTCATTGCAACTAAACGGGAAATTACACAAGTTAGAAATGGATACAGGTGCAGCTGTTACCACTTGCTCTGCAGAATATTTTTACAAATATTTTCCTAAACTACAATTAACAAGTACATCAGTAAAGTTAAGAACATACACGGGGGAAATTATTAAACCTGTTGGAACTTCAATGATACAGATTTCATACAATAATAAAGTAATACAAGGAAGAATATTTGTTATAGAAAGGAAAGTAGATCCTGTTGTCGGAAGAGAGTGGCTGAGGGAACTAAACTTACAATTCAATGTCAACTCTATCACAAAAGAAGAAAATGATATAACAGAACAAGAATTTAAAGTACAATTACAAAATTTGTTACAAGAATACAAAGAATTATTTTCAGAAGAAATTGGAAAAATTAATAATTTTCAGGCTACATTTAAATTAAAGGAAGGAGCAGTACCAATATTTTTGAAACCACGTCCAGTACCATTTGCATTGAAAAATCAAGTAGAAACTGAAATTGACAGATTAGAAAAAGCTGGCATCCTTGAGAAAGTTACATATTCACAGTGGGGTACTCCTGTGGTCCCTGTAATTAAACAAAATGGCAAGGTACGTTTATGTGCAGATTACAGAGCAACCTTAAATAAAAATCTTGAAAATTGCAATTACCCTATTCCTAGAATTGAGGAAATCTTCTCAAAATTGAGCGGTGGAAAGTACTTCTGCACACTTGATATAAATCAAGCATACCTACACATGTTAACCAGTGAGGAGACAGCGAAGATGCAGTCCATCAGTACAAGTAAAGGTACCTATAAGGTCAAAAGGTTGATGTTTGGTGTTAAGGTAGCCCCAAATGTGTGGCAGCATTACATGGATCAAACGCTACAAGGCGTTGAAGGTACAGCATGTTTCTTCGATGACATTGCTTTACAAGCAGGTACATACATTCAATTATTACAAAGAATTAGAACAGTTTTTGAGAAATTACAGAAATGTGGTTTACACCTAAACAAGAAGAAATGTCAATTTTTTCAAAAGTCTGTCACTTACCTGGGACATACAATTAATGAAAATGGATTACATCCCACTCAAGATAAAGTCTATGTTATTAAAAAGAGTCCACGTCCTACTGATGTATCATCTCTACGCACCTTTTTGGGGATGATCAATTATTATCAACAGTTTATTCCAAATCTAGCATCAAAGTTAAATCCACTTTATAAACTACTACAAAAAGATACAGAATTTATATGGACTAAAGAATGTGAAAATATTTTTAAACAGTTAAAAGAAGAAATTTGTGGAGAAAAAGTATTAATACCATTTCATGGCAACTTACCCGTTACTCTAGCTACAGATGCATCACCTACTGGATTTGGAGCTGTATTATCACACACTATGCCGGACAAAACTGAACGACCCATAGCATTTGCATCAAGATCTCTGACTAAAGCTGAAAAAGGTTACAGCCAGCTAGACAAGGAAGCAGCAGCTTTAATATGGGGTTTGAAGAAATTCTTTCAATATTGCTATGGAAGGAAGATCACACTGATTATTGACAACCAACCTTTAGCTAGAATTTTGCACCCAGAAAAAGTTACACCTGCAACTACAGCTATCAGATTGGTACATTATGCCAATTTCTTAGCAGGCTTTGATTATAACATAAAGCTAAGGAAGACTACAGAACATGCAAACGCTGATTATTTTTCTAGATTGAATAATCTTACAGAAATGGGCAATGATAATCTAACGGATGATGATGCATTCTATTTAAATCAGATCTCAGAAATGCCAGTTACATTACAAGAAATAAGAGAAGCTACTAGAAAAGATCCAGATCTACAAAAACTTTACCTGGACATACAATCTGGCAGAAATGACCCAAAAAGACTTCATGAATTTTCACTGCAAAATAACTGCATTTTTTATGGCATAAGAATTATTATACCCAAAGAATTACAACCCAAAATCTTAGAGGAACTTCATACAGCGCATACAGGGATTGTGAAAATGAAAGCTCTAGCAAGAAGCTATGTATGGTGGAAGTATATTGATTCAGATATAGAACAGATGGTAAAAGAATGCAAAATGTGTTGCCTGATGCAGAAAAATCCTGTGAAAGTACCAGTACACTGTTGGGAATATCCTAAGGAGCCATGGAGCCGAATTCACATAGATTACGCTGGTCCATTTATGAACAATTATTTCCTTATTGTTGTAGACGCTTACACTAAGTGGCTAGAAGTCATACCAACTATGTCTATTACATCGACATCAACAATAAAAATACTAAAAAAGTTATACACTACATTTGGCTTGCCAATAACTCAAGTGTCAGATAATGGACCACAGTTTCGGTCAGAAGAAATGTTACGATTTTTGAAAGGAAATGGAATTCAAGCAAAATTCACTGCACCGTTTCATCCATCCACAAACGGACAAGCAGAAAGATACGTTCAGACATTTAAACAGAAACTCAAGGCAATGATTAATGAGGAAGGATCACTGCAGGACAAACTTCAAAAATTCCTGATGACTTATAGGAAAACACCAAATAGTGCTACTGGTTTAAGCCCGGCAGAGATGATGTTTAAGAGATTGTATAGAACAAGAATTGATTTAGTGAAAAGGGAAGATACAGAAAAAGAATGCAAGAATGATCTTCTAAAAGTACACAAACAATTTAAGAAAGGAGACAGAGTACAGATTAGAATGTATGACAGTAATAAATGGAAATTCGGAAACATAATCAACAGAAGAGGAAAATTACATTATGAAGTAAAGGTAGATGGAAGGATACATCAAAGACATGTAGACCAAATCATAGAAACCTCATGCATGAATGAAAATTATTACTTACCTGATACTTACCGCTTCAATCCTAGACACCAGCAAGAGACCCTGGCTACAGGGCTACAACCTGAAAGAAAGGAAACTCCGCAACCTAGTCCTCTAGAGACAAGGGATACATCTCCTGTAGGAAGCCAGATGAGGAAGCCTAACAGTCCCATGAAGGAACATGAGCCGATTCCAGTACAGCAGGAACCAGAACCTGTGGAACCGACAGTACCAAGACAATCAGTAAGTACAAATGAACCTCTTGAGATGGAGTTTCGTCGGTCACAGAGAATTAGAAGGAAGCCTGATCGATTGAATCTTTAGCATGGGAAAGGAACTAACAACGTGGGAGAGACTGTTAGACAGAGACAATTTATTCTCATATAATCTGTGCCATAGCGGACTGCACTAATCTATCAGGATTGTCTATGTCGACATCCGTGAAGTCTATGTCAATTCCGCTGCCATTGCATGTGTAGGAAATGTATCTCCTTTTGTATCTCTAATAACGATTATAATAATAAGTACAAGTTAATCAGCATTTATTATTTCTAATAGTAATACCTACTCTACCATTAACTATGAACATAACAGTATGCGTGCTGTGTTTTCATTTGACGTGAAGTACTTGTATGTTTCTTCATATGCTGCCTTGAAACTTAGCCAGTCTGCGCTGCTTCCATTGAATAGTGGCAGCTCTTGAATATACCTCGGTGGTTCCCTCGTGCTCCTCATCGCTTGGGAAAACGCGGCTGCTATGGTTGGTACATCTATCATTGACTGGTTCAATTTCGATGTGTCTTCTTGCATCTTCTTAATTTCAACTGGTACTTCTTTCTTTTTCTTGGCCTCTACCTGATGTGTTTCTATGTTTGCTGGCTGCGGGCAGTCCGTCTCGGTGTCTTTCAACCAAGTACTGATGCGAACTGAAGCCAGGTCATCTTCTAATTCTTCTTCTTCTTCATCTGAGGCGTCGGCTTCTGCTTGAAGTCGTTGAACCCGTATTTCCTGTAGCTCTATTTGAGCTTGCATCTGCGCTTGCTTGAGTTTGAGCTCGGCTAGTCGCTCTTTCGCCTCCAACTCCGCGAGGAGTTTCTTGCGGGAGGCTACGGAGCGACGTGACCGCGCGTCTCCAGGTTTCAAAGTGCGCTGCGAGGTCTGTTCCTTCTGGGACGCAGCATTGGTATCTTCAGATTCAGTCGAAGTGTTCGCTTTGGTGGTCGTTGAATCACTAGTTCCGCTGCTAGTACCCGACGTCTCGGTAGCGGTGTTCGCCGTGCCACTTTTAAGCGATTTTGAAGTCGCGGCCTCTTCAGCGGCCTTATGTGCATTAAGCTCTTCCTGTCGACGTTTCGCTTGTTCTCCGTCTTTACTTCGCGTTAGCACCATTTTCTAGTCACTTTTTCATCTGGCTTCGAAGGACCAATAATGTTAAGGATCGCCTTAACTCCGTCAATAAAACACGCAGAAAATTGTTACGGAAGCAAATGGCGGCGAGGAAACTATTTGGGAGCTGACCTTCTTTATGTACATAGACTTCTTTACTCAATAACAGCTGTAAACTGACTGACACACAGTGCAAACGGTGCCACCTCTTTTATACTAAATCGAAAATGCTGGCCAGTGGACCATTTCCTCATCCCCGATTGTGTTTATTTACCATAAAATCTTATACAAATGCCTTGAGCTGGCGAGTCTCTAAAAATATTGTAGCTTATTAAATTATATTTACAATGACATATCGATCATCCCTCTACGACGCTCCATCACGGAATGGTGCGCGGTCATTTTTTTTTTTTTTTTTTTTTTCTATGTGGCGTCTCGCAGTTTCAATCTAAGTGATTGGCTACTGCTTAACCGGGCTAACCTGTGGAGACTAAGCTATATTATAGCCTCCAGCCAAGGCACAAACAAGTTTTCTAAACCTACAGCGATTGCGCTAAGGGCTACCCCAGTTGGGGTCGAACCTCGGCAAGGGCATCGCTGGTGGGACAACTAAGGCTGGATCTAGATTAATGAATTTACTGTCCGTTCGTAAACTACCTACTTGGAGAAGAACGGATAAGAAACTCCTTTTAAATCTAACATTTAACTACTGCACAGCTGACGCGGGCTGGCGTGATTTTACTGAAAGAACACGCGACGGATCTCGGCGGCGAGATAGGTACGGATCGGTTTGTTTATTTACATTATGTATACTACTCCCTAAGGCTCTTAAGGAGCGTTGTGGAGGGGTCATGAGGTTAAGAGAATATGCCTTAGTTGGCGAAATGACGGAATTTTGAAGATTACGCCCTAATTGCGTAACTTACAATTGAAAGGGCAAGGGTCGCAATCCTATTTGCGTACCCATTGGCCGTTTCTGAATACTAGGTTGTCTAGCTCCCTAGTAACAGACGGATACCTACTAAATAGGGCTTGGGACTCGGCTGGGTTAGGTATAATACCTGTGGCTTCGATCTTAGTGATCTCAGCGGCCAGCGATCGTGACTCTTCGGTCATCCAGAACGCATACGCACCGATGATAATATCGGCGACGCTGCGTCCGGTATTGGGCGTGTTTGGGGATGGGCTCGCGGCTGCGGCAGTGGCGTAGGCCATCTGACGACCTTGAGCGGGCATGGGGGCGGCTGGGGCCTGAGGGGCCGGGCTAAGGGTTGGTGGTGGGATGGGGTGATCCATCAGACCTGGGATAGTCTGCTGGTTTGTCTTGGGGGCCACACTCTGGTGGTTGAGTTTACCCCAAGGCGACTGCCTCTGAGGGGCTAGCCGGGGAGGGGCCTGGGGGGGGGAGCTGCGCGTGCTTCGCGGTCCCCTGAACGCTTGGCCATTTTAGGCGCAAGTTTGGGGGCTCGAGGACACCCCTTATAGTTGGCCGTGTGACCGACCTGGTCACATAGCACGCAGCTTGGGGGCTCCGTGCATTCGGCGGGGTTTTTGGGACGGGTACATTCCTTCGTGCCATGGTCCCCTCGGCACTTTACGCACCTGGGGGTGGCGAAGCAGTTCTTCTGACTGTGACCATACAGTTGGCAGCGGTGGCACTGACCAACTACGAAGGGACGGTAGGGTTTCTCAATTGAGATACCCGACAGGGAACAAACAGAGGTAACTCTGAAAATCGGGTTGTGGAATTCAGTAGGGCTGCACTCAACCACTACCATATCATACTGTTTACCTCCGCGTGCTTTATGCATGCGGTGTACAGCGAGGACAGGGACTTTTTGTGCGATAAGATCGGCACGAATATCTTCGACAGGTATCTCTTTAGGGATACGTCGGATAACAACACGGATGGGCGCTTCGTCGGGTAAAGTGTAGGTATGAAACGCTACGTTCCTTTCCCTTAGAAATCGAGTAAGATTTCTGAAATCGGTCGATGTCGGCACTTGAATCTTAATGCCCATCTGACAGGCGACGGCATTAGTATAATTAATCTTGCGTTCTAGGCAAGATTTGGAAACATCTGTCCACTTATTCTTATCGTGGAGAAATACTGGCGGGGGCTTGGGGACTTTGGGGACTTTAGCGGGGCTGGGGGCGCGGCTCGACCCTTGAGAGGCGTCGGCGACAGTCATCGGACTGTTAGAGCGGCTAGAGCGCGGGGTAGAGTTGCGGGGGGCGGGGGCGGGGGAGTGTTGCACGTCGGAGGAGATGGACGGCTGAGCTGGGGATTTAGAGGGAGACGCTGTCACCTTTTTGACCTTATTGGCCTTTAATTGGGACTTACCCTTCTTCCTCTTCCTCTTACCTACATTGACAACCTGAAAGCTGTCAGAGGAAGCGGAGAGGTCATCGGAGGTCTCATATTCGTCAGAGTCCATTATAGACTCGTCGATCACGAGCTCTTGCGGACTTACGTCCAAAACGTGCGGGGGTGAGGCGGGACTATCGTCCGATGCGGGCGGGGGAGATGCAGGACTATCGTCCGATACGAGCGGGGGCGGGGGCGGGGGGGTACCATAAGGGTCCCATTGAGCCAGGGAGGCGAGTATAATTTTAAACCTCCTCCGGTTTTCCTTGAGCGGACTGGGATCGTCCGACATCAAGTCCTTGACTAAATGTATCAACAACTCTACGGGATGCATAGTGTTGTTGATAAAAATAATCTTAGTGATAACAACAATAACAAAGATAATATAATTAAGTTATATTATCTTTAGGGGCGGATAGAGATAGTCCCCGGGTAGGTACGCCCGGGGATGTGTGGCCCTACCCTCCCAGTCGGGTTAGACTGGGAGGTGAGTACCTAGGTGAACCCTAAGCTAGTTGTACCTATCACCAATCTTATTGGGTGATAGGGGCCCTGAGGTACTGGGTAACCCACAGAAGGTGGGCACCCGTCGGATGTGTACCGTTGTCTGGCACGTAGGGGTAGAAACACCCAGCCGTGCCAGGTGAATGCTGAAAACAGAGTCAAGGGTTGACTAGGCTAGACACCAAGGCCAGATCCCTTGCTCCCGACTCCAGCTGACTGCCGTGCTCTGAAGAAGCGTGGCGGGTGTGTTGGGGCTGCACCCCCTCTGATTTCTGTTATCACCGTTAGGTTTCCACCAGAGGACCACTAAGTCGTGGTTTTTACCCAGACGGGGTCAATAACCGTGACAAAATCCGTTTAAAGAAATAGAATGTCGTTCCCTATCCTTAAAAGGACCGGTCCGGACTGCGAGGTACCCAAAGGCGCCTCTGATAGCGGTACGAGATCGCGACCGCGAGTACGGCGCATAGATCGCGACGACAGCGGAGAGCGGGGTGCGGGCGGCGGGGGGAGCGCAGACAAGCGTGCGTTCGCGACGGCGGCCGGGGGCGGAATGTGGTGCGCGGTCAAAGGTGACGGGCATATTTATATGACACCGCTCCCCGCCTCACTACTATAAAAACAAATGGTACCATCGGAAAACCTTATTCTTATTTTATGCGTCGTAGAGGTAAGATCTCACAATATAAATAATATAATTAGAAAATATAGACTCGAATACATCTTAATACAGTTAAGGAATGGCTCTAAGTATGTAAACAAAGGCAATATAAATAAAAGAAGTTTGTCTCCATACATTTACTCAAAAATCCTACTTAATTCTGATTGGCTCGGTGTCAGGTCGCCTTATCCACTACTTGCGTCCAGTGATTTTAAGGTGTCGTGCACACTATAGTTAGAGGAAAGGTCTGTAATCTACTCTAGGAATGTTTCTCAGAAGTCTGTCTGGATTCCTTGAAACTGGATCAGACACAATAGCTGCGTCTGCAGACGGTGGTGACTGCAGATTTGCCTCATCAGTTTCCCTCCTCGCGGGACTCTGGCCCTGACGGTTGACAGTCAATGGGTCCTTATGACAGCTGTTGAAGTCGTCAAGGTCATGCTGATGTTGTGGCTGTTGTGAAACATTCCCCGTGTTACCTTTAAATAATATTATTTGGTTCTTATGCTTTTTAGCATCACACGACAAACTCTTTACCCAGTCTCCTTTTAATAATACCTCTGCACCAATGGTATTTAGCATTGTTTATAAAAGTTTTTGGACATTATATTATCCCCTGGTTTAAACACTTGTTTATTATATCGTCCACATAATTTAATTTGCGAACACTGTTGACGATGAACATTATTAGTAGGGGTTGTGAGTGAGGCCACCGGCGTATTCGGATTGAGCGTGACCTCAACTTGCGGCCAAACACTAGCTCAGCTGGTGAGAACCCCGTGACAGAATGGACTGAATTCCTATAGTCGAATAAGTAGTCGAGTAAGAAATTTTATGTAGTGATTCAATGCCCTTTTTCACGATTTTGACGAAACTTTCCGCTTGCCCGTTACTTTCTGGATTGTAGGCTGGTGACGTCAAATGGTCGTTGCCATTTCTTGTACAAAAATTCGTAAACTCAAATGACGTAAACGCGGTCCCGTTGTCACTTACTATTGTATGTGGTAGGCCGTACTTGGACATAATGTCGTATAGCTTTCCGGTTTGCCGGTTGGCTTGGCTTGGTTTGGCTTTGACGGTTGTGGAAGTTGTTGACATAGTAACGTCGTACAACTCCACCCATTTGGTGGGCGCATCTACTACCACGAGAAACATTTGATTATTCAACGGCCCTAGGAAATCAATGTCTATCCTATAGAAAGGCATTGGCGGGTACCGCCACGGAGCAATCGGCGTTCGCGGCGGGGAGGGGCGCAACTGTTGACAGATATCACACGAGTTGATCACTGTCTCCAACGCCGCGTCAACCCCTTGGAACCAAAATCGTGACCTACCCTCAGCTTTGGTTTTCACAATGCCCAAATGCGAATTATGTAACTCGTGTAAAAGTTTTGAGCGCAACATTTCTGGAAGAACTACCTTATGTCCTCTCATCATTTTCGTGTGATAGTGGTGTCCTACACAAATAATAGGGCTTAATACTTAAATCCGACAGTAAATGTCTAGGCCAACCTTGTTGAATGTATTTCATATATATTCCAGAACTAAAACGCAAAAAGTGCGACAGGAAAAGCAAAGAACTAATACATGTCGGATACTGCGAAGACACGAAAGGCTACCGCTTAGATAATCCAACGACAGGCAAGCTGCACAAGGGCAGAGACGTGTCCTTCAAGAATGTCAAATAGGAGGCAAGGGAGATTCCAAAGAGCAAGTTATTCCCTTGCCTCCTGATATATTTTTATTTAAAAAGTAACTCAATAATTTTCTGTTAACAAGTTGGAAAGCTGACTACAGATACAAAGTGACGTGTAGGTACGTTACCCTAACAGGAATGTGGCGCACATTCAGAGCAAATTACGCACTAATTATACGTTCCACTCATATCACTATAGGAGCCACTTTCCTGTTGGGTTAACGTACACCAAAGAGACGTATTAGTGAAAATGAGCTAAAGGATAGTGACGACATAGCTAGTGTGACGAGTTGTTATCAAAACCAATAAAACATACCTACTACACAATAAATTAATAATTTACAGATAAAAAAAATATGTGTGTGTCATCCCACCCACAATGAGATAATTATGGCAAGGTATATCATTCTCGAGCAGGCAGCAGAATGGCAAAGGGAAATTTATCTTACTTTTGTCGACTTCGAAAAGGCCTTTGATACGCTGAAGTGGTCCAGCATCTGGTCCCGCATGTTGGACATAGGAGTGCCGCCAAAAATGGTCCGCCTGTTGGAGAGCATTTACAGGAAATATTCCTGCAAGGTGACTCACGAAGGCCTCATTTCAGAGGACATCGCAGTGCACGCTGGTGTCCGCCAGGGCTGTCTTCTTTCGCCCCTCGTTTTTATAATCGTTCTCGACGGAATCATGTTGCGCATTAACGATAGTAGGCGTCGCAGGATAGAGTGAGGATTGACCAACGTCTTGGAAGACCTGGACTATGCCTGCTGAGTCATACACATGTGACATGCCGACATGCAAGCGAAACTGAACGACCTGCGCCAGGAGGTGGCGAAAACTGGGCTCAAAATTAACATTCGGAAGACCCAGGATATGCGTACAGGTGTGAGGAATTCATCGCCGATGTTAATCGGCACAGAGGTTGTGGAAAGCGTCCACAAATGGACGTACCTCGGGAGTGTCGTGTCAGAGACTGGAGAAACTGAAGAGGATATCACTTCACGGATCGCCAAAGCGCGAGCTACCTTCGCACAGCTGAGACCTGTGTGGCAATCGCGGAAACTGACCCGGAGGGTTAAACTCAAAACCTTCGGGTCCAATGTCAAATCCGTGCTGTTCTACGGGTGCGAAACATGGAAGGTAACAAAGGACATCTCACGCCAAATCCAGGTCTTCGTCAACCGATTTCTTTGTCGTATCCTCGGAATTTACTGACCCGAGATCATCTCTAATGTAGAGCTGTTGGAGAGATGCCACGAGACCCCGATCGACCGCCAGATCAAGAGGCGTAAATGGTGTTGGATTGGTCACACGCTCCGGAGAGATTCCGATCACATTCCTAAATAGGCCTTGGATTGGAATCCTCAAGGAAAAAGGAAGCGAGGCCGTCCCCTTCAAACCTGGCGACAAACCGTATTAGCTGAAGCGACGAGTATCGGAATGACGTGGAGCGAGGTGAAGCGCGAAGCTCAAAACCAGTCTCGATGGAGGATTACTGTGGAAGCCCTCTGCCTCAGCTAGGGGCCATAGGATCTTAACCATGCTAGGAGCTTACTATTAAGGCGCAGATACCCATCAGTAGCTGATTTTAAAATGAGAATCACGTCTAAACGGTTTGACGAAATTTTATGAAATAAAAATATGATTAGACCATTTTCTTATAATTTGATCTCTTAATTTTTTTAAGTTTTATTCGTTTATGACAGTGTAAAACTAACACGGACAAAAAAATTACAATCGCACCAAAACCGCCGGGCGTATTTTAATTAAATTGTCACCATCTCGAAGACAATTTAATGGATTGTTCGGTTTAGGACAGGGTATCGCGGGTGTGTATTTTTTTTAAATAATGTCTTTGCCCCACACTAGAAATTTCTTCCTGGGTCGTGGGTACGTTTACAAACATTTAAACTCACATACACAAGACACCCTGATCCGGAACAATTATCTGTAGGCCATACAAATATTTGTCCCGTGCGGGCATCGAACCCGCGACACGCAGCGCAGCAGCCGATCGCTCAACCACTACGCCAACCGTGTCGTCAAAGTCGTCAGATGGGTCTGTAGTTGACCGGGGTCAGCTCGACTGCCCTTCTTGGGCACGGGCTGTACGTTGGCTTGGCGTGCTTTCGGCATTGCATTCGGCACTTTACCAGTCAAATATGAAATGCGAAACAACTATGTGGTGCTTAACCGAATGCATAGGTAATGTTTATTTAAATGATACGGGCTTAGTAATATCAGAAAATTCATCCAACAAGTCACGAAACGGATGCGATTCTTGTATACTTTTGATTGTTGACTCATTGTACTTTACAATGGTGCCCACAGTATATAAACAAGTAACTGAATCTACTAACTTTCTATTATGTAAGTCTACTAACAGTCGATGCGTCTTTAAAAAATCTGCACCTATTATAGGTTTAACTACGTCACAAATTATAAACGGCCATTTAAAACTACGCCTTAAACCTAAGTTAAGTTCTAATGTTAAAATGCCAAACGTTTTAATTTCGGTGCCGTTGGCAGCAAAAAGCTTATAACTACAATCATGGTTACGTTTTTTAGAGCTAACTTTGGTGACTGGTATCACCGATACATTGGCACCTGTATCAATAAGAAAATCCATACCATTATTCGAATCCGTTACACACAAGCGATGGTTTTCATTGACGTTGATGCGTGCTACCACCGCCTCGGGCTGCACCCTCTTCAGTTTTCCTGTTTGTTCAACTTCGCCCAGTTACATGGTGACTCGCATCGCCGTGCTGACTCGCGGTACCGAAAGTGGTATCGGCACAACCAGTCCGGATTGTGCGGTGTCCGCTGCGGTGTTCGGGACCTTTGACGAGAACGGGAACGATTTTGCCTCCATCGTCCTCTACCACTTTGTTGCTGGCGCTGACCGATGCTGATTACCTCGTTGCGCAGTGTCTTGAGCTCCAATGGCATGTTCCTAAGCTGGTTTAGTAGCTCTATGTTTACATCTACCGTAGCTGAAGTTGGTGCTGATCTATGGCCATGTGTTGCATCTACTGCGGAAAGCTCCCCGTTACGCATATTGTCCATGATATTGTCGGCCATATCTGCAAGGTCGTCCAATTTGGTGTCTGATTTGTTAGTAGCCAGTATCGCGCGAACCCACGCTGGTAGCCGTGTCAACCATAGGTTTTTCACGGTGTCGCCCGCAGCTCCGGAATTTTTTGCTAGCTCACTCATCTTGGTCAGCAGTTGTGATGGGCGTTGCTGTCCAAGGTCCATCTCCGAGACTAGTTTGTTAAACTGAGCTTCTGCGCTAGCTTGGAACGTCTTCAGCAGCCTGTTCTTGAGAGCTGTGTAGCGCTGTTGCTCCGGTGGGTTGCTTATTAGGTCTCCCACTTGGCTCACTTCCTCCTTTGCCAGCTTGCCTAAGAGCATGTCATATTTGACCTGCTCACTTTGATGTTGTGGTCCCATTACGGCCTTGAATTGTGAGAACCATATTTTGGGCATGTCCGACCAAAAAGGTGGTATTCGCGATGACAACCCGATGGCAGCTAAATCGCTCACAACTGCCGGTGAAGTCAGCGTTGGCTGCGTCATTGTGGCACTATTCCCGGACACTTAATATATTTTGCACTTCCGTTCCTTACTCAAGGCTACGTCGCGCGTCGGAGTCACCAATGTTGAGTCCCTGGTGTGGTGGTGTGCCTTGGGTAGGGAAAGTAATTGAAAGTCAAGGACATCGGAGTCTCACAGTAGATTATTGTTCTCACTCAAACCGACACATTTAAGTTGTAGCCTCTAAAACTATCCACATGTTATTGCTCCCGCTGTTCGTTAGGGACTGCGCTCCCGCACACAATGAATACATTTGTCGACTATGCATTTTGTCGCGTCAGCCCCCACACTTACATACTACATTTATATAATACCAACAAAAATCAAGTATAAAAAATATGACCCCTTGTGAGAGACTGGAGTCCATACTAGGATACCCTGTGTGACGGATGACCAGGCTCTCACTCCGAATCAGCGTCTACATCAATTATTACTATACTTATATCTTTACGAAGTATGAGACATTGGAAGATAAAGAACAATCGCAAGAAAAACGCATGGAATACTTGGAAAGACAAAACAAAAGGAATAACATCGTGTTGTTTGGTGTCGAAGAAACGGAAAACAACTATGAGCAACTAGAAGATATTGTTCTAAAGGTTTTTAACAAAGACATGAATGTGCAGTTTGAAAAATATGAAATAGAATATACAAATCGCTGCGGAAAAAAAGGGACAAACCCTAGACCTATTTCCGTGACAATATCTACTTACGCGAAAAAAATAAACCTGCTACAAAATAAAAAACGTCTTGGGAACTGCAAATATTATATAAATGATGAATTTCCGCCGAAGGTTCTTGCAAAAAGAAGAGAATTACAAAAAGAAGTTAACCTTCTCAAGGAAAAAGGGACTAAGGCTGTAATAAAGTACGATAAACTAGTCATACTAAATGAAAAGATCATTAACCACCCGAATATCGTTCACCGTACCCAGAAGAGGAACTTGTCTCTATCACCGGATGAGAGTAGGAGCGTCAACAAAGACTGTACTGTAAAGCCAACTAAAAAGAAAAACAAGAGCGACATTTCCTCCTTCTTCACGCCAAGAAGAGACGCCGGAGGAGACAACCTCTCTTCAACATCAGCATCCGGCACAAAAAGCCAAGTAAACCAAAAAACATGCGATTAGCAACTAACACAAGCCTCCTCCTCCATCATCCCAGTACGGCTTGTCAACGCGGGGATTTGCGACTATAACCCTCCAGAGCTAAAAAGCGACGATACACCATTGTACATATTATGCACGTTCAACGTTAGATCATTATCCACCACAGAAAAACTACTAGAGCTAAAAGAAGCTATAAAAAATATTAAGTACGATGTCATCGGACTTCCGGAGGTACGCAGGCTGGGCACGAATATTATCGAAGACGACGTCCACATACTCTGCTACTCAGGAGAATCCATTGGCCAACACGGAGTGGGTTTTCGAGTAAACAAAGAACTCAAGATGAATATTGAATTATTTCAAGGCGTTTTCGGTCGAGTATGTATCCTACAACTTAAATTCAGTTTCGGTATTATAACGCTCATACAAGTATACGCCCCGACAGAGAACGGATGACAGCGAGGTCGAATCTTTTTACTCAGATATACAAACAGCTCACGACTTGGCTACAATTTCCATAGTTATCTGCATAGGTGATTTCAACGCTAAGATAGGGCAACCCAAGAAAGAAGAATCCACGGATACGGGTCCATTCGGATACGGAAAACGAAATTGCAGAGGCGCTAGACTGCTACAGTACGCCCACGAAACAAAACAAATGATAATAAATACGAGATTTAGGAAAAAGGATAAAAGTAAGTGGACTTTGATTTCGCCAGACAAAAAATATAAGAATGAAATTGATTTCATGCTAACAAACAATCCACGAATGTTTACAAACTTCGAAGTTTTGAATCTCCCGTTCCCCTCAGACCACACACTTATAAGGGGTTCCTTAAATTTAATTAAGAAAAAGAAAAGCAGAAAGTCCTTCAGCTCGCCACAAAATCAGCTTAAAACCGAGGACGACAGAAATCGATTCATAGCAAATCTGGAACAAAGTCTACTCCATCTTGACATCAAAGGAAATGATAATGTTTTGTCTTATTATACAAAATTAGAGGAAACTATCATGAAATGCTTATCAAAACCACCAGATCAAGGATCACGACACAAACGATCGATTAATACTAACAAAGCTAAGGAACTCATGGCCCGACGAAGTCTACTTCAACACAGCAGTAATTTGTCACCGGCGGAAAAAGAAGAACTCAAAGCATTGTACAAGGCAACAAATAAAGAAATAAAGCGAAATTACAAGGAGCATAGGCATAACACAATGCTATCTCATTTAAAAACTTCAGGCAGTCTGAAAAAAGCTATGAAAGAGCTTAATAACTTCAAACAACGGATTCCCTCAATCAATTCTAAGTCTACAAAAACTCAAACTCACCTAGAAGTAATAAACACAGCGACAAAATTTTACGAAGAATTATATACTGCCCCCGATGTTCCTGGTTTTACAAATGACTCGACTTTATCCTGCCCTAACCTGAATATCAGCGAGCACTCATCATTCCACGAAAGCGACATTTTACGAAAAATCGATAGACTGAAATCTGATAAAAGTTCAGGAACGGATGGCATATCAAACGAAGTAATTAAATCAGCGCGAACTGTATTATTGGTACCCATCACCCACTTATTCAATATGGTCCTAGACGAGGAAGTCGTCCCTCCTGCTTGGACGGAATCAGAAATAATTCTTCTTTATAAGAAAGGCGACCCAACAGACGTTGGTAATTATCGCCCAATAAGCTTTATGCCATGCTTGTATAAACTCTTCGCCTCATGCCTACTAGAGAAATTAAGCGACGATATAGAGAACCATCATGTGCATAACTCCAGCTTCCTCATAAGTGTTAGAATAATTCTATCTATGCCAATATTTAAGGCATAATAGCAGCAATCAAAGTAACGAGTCTTAATTGAGCTGCCATAAAAACTTCGTTAATATGAGTCGTTTAGTATGTGTCAGCTGGAGTGACGTCACCCCAGCTTCCTCATTCAATACAGGCAAACCACTGAGGTTAGGCTTTTGGACTATAGTCAGAAAAATAAGGCATAATAGCTGCACATGGAAGGAAAGAACTGAACGATAATACGTAAAATGTGTTGAAACTACGATCAAAAAACGAGTGTGTAAGCTGGAGTGACGTCACCCCAGCTGCCATGTCATATCTTCCGAACAAAAGAAGTTATGATTATGTGTTATAGCTCAAAAATTAAGGAATAATAGCTGCCATTGGCAGCGAAATTTTCAAACGTCTAGTCAAAATACTCTTTAAGTTATTAAACCGACAAGTATGTGTAAGCTGGAGTAACGGCACCCCAACTACTCATGTCATATCTTCCGAACGAAAGAAGACATGATTATGCATTATAGCTTAAATCATAAGAAATAATAGCTGCCACAGGCAGCAAAATTTTCAAATCTCTAGTCCTTGTAGTTTCCACGGTGATGGTCAGGATGGCTGGACCAAGAGAGATTTTGGAGCTTTGAGCAATACCAAGCTTTTATACCTATTTTATACTATTTGGTACCAGACATCAAATTACTAGTACCTCGCTAAAGAGGGAAATGTATTAAAATAAAATAAATGTTGTAAACCAATAGTATTTACGCAAATAACACAATGTTATCGGCACTCTTTTGTTAACTACCAGAATCGCCGGCGCTTCCCGTCAGAGTTGCTATATTTAGTGTAGGTAAACATAATGAAACAATGATAAACTTAGGATACGTTTTATAATTCATAAAAAAATAGAGAAGAATTTTGTAAAATAATGATTAAATCTAACGAAGAAACTAATTTAAAAGTAAACTACGAAACATCGAATAAACATATTTTCTGCACAAATCTTTTTAGTGGGACGAATGGCACTAATCGAAGAACATATTCCCATTCGTCCTCTCTTGAATTAGGATTGGGACGATCGGGAAGAAATTAAATATTATTTTTGTAAATTCCCGTTCGTCCCCCTCGGGGGACGAAGTCGAGGGAAATTCCCGTTCGTCCCCCTCGGGGGACGAAGTCGAGGGGACGAACGGGAATACACGACGAGGAAAGTGGCCAGCCATTCTGACTTCAGGATGGCTGGACCAAACCGGTTTCACCTAGTTGTAGGCGTTATAACTAGATCATCTTTTCATTAAAGTATAGTACCTATTCAGTACCTCAACATATGTTTTTCTTATATTTTTTTAGATAAGCCATAAATAAGTTACACCTACAAGAAGAAGAACTCGCAATTGCCCGATTTTTTTAAAGCCAGTAGATACTTTATAACGAAAACCTAAACATGTTTAAAATAACAAAAATAAAAACCGGCCAAGTGCGATTCGGACTCGAGCACGAAGCGTTCTGTACCATTATCTATAAAAACGCCAAAAAAATCACTTTTGTTGTATGGGAGCCACCCTTAATATTTGTTTTATTCTATTTTTTTGTATTTGTTGTTATAGCGGCAACAGAAATACATCATCTGTGAAAATCTCAACTGTTTAATACTGTTGTGCTTGTACTGTTTAATACTAATTGAATGTGCTTCACGTCCAACCTAGGACGTGGCTTGAAATATCTTTCCTACAAAACAGGCTAAAGGATATAATGAGGTATTGAGGTACTTACAGGATACTTGGAACACTGCATGGAGTCGGGTGATCACCACACTTGCCCTTTTAGTCTTATTTTACGATAGTTTTTCTTCGCGCACGCGAAAGTTAGCCGGCCGGCATTTTTATCGAGTTCTTACTCAATAGTTTTGTTACCCGCCGTCAGATGGCGGGATTGAGGTAATGTCTTTTTGCACTCGCAGATGTAGGAGTGCCTTTTGGCGGCAGATTTGAAATACACAGATAAATGAAAGGAAGGGACTAGGGAATTCATCCCAAAGCCTGTTCACTAATGATTGTCATAATTATGAAAACAGATACAAATATTTTACGTATACCCACATTTTTCTTAGAAATAATGTTTGACTGTCTTTTACAATCTAAATCAAATTTAACTTGAGTTGAAAGTTGAATGACAAATGAAAAAATAAATGCTATCTAATAATAATGAATCATTAATTATGTTGAGTAATACATAAATAGTTAGATAACAGAAGTTTTGCGGAAGTAAGGATACCATTGTATTAACTAATGAGCAGAAAATACAGGACAATTTTTAAATCATTAACTAAATCACAGTATGTTTCTGCCCATGAATATGAAGATTTTCAGGTACCAACTCAGAAATCCCAAAAAAATCTGCTGTTTCTTTTTTTTGGTCGAGTAGGTATTAACTTGTATATGTAAAAGCTGTTTTTTAGAGTTCGTACCCAAAGGGTAAAAGGACCTTATTACTAAGACTCCGCTGTCCGCCAGTCTGTCTGTCTGTCCGTCTATCACCAGGCTGTATCTCATGAACCGTGATAGTTAAACAGTTGAAATTTTCACAGATCGTTTATTTCTGTTGCCGATATAACAACAAATACAAAAAAATAGAATAAAACAAATAGTTAAGGGGGGCTCCCATACAACAAAAGTGATTATTTTTGCCGTTTTTATAGATAATGGTACAGAACGCTTCGTGCTCGAGTCCGAATCGCACTTGGCCGGTTTTTATTTTTATTATATTTATAGATTTCTATTTATTTATTTTAAACATGTTTAGTTTCGTTATAAAGTATCTACTGGCTTTAAAAAAATCGGGCAATTGCGAGTTCTTCTTCTTGTAGGTGTAACTTATTTATGGCTTATCTAAAAAAATATAAGAAAAACATATGTTGAGGTACTGAATAGGTACTATACTTTAATGAAAAGATGATCTAGTTATAACGCCTACAACTAGGTGAAACCGGTTTGGTCCAGCCATCCTGAAGGCAGAATGGCTGGCCACTTTCCTCGTAATACTTTTCCCTCTTTAGCGAAGTACTAGTAATTTGATGTCTGGTACCAAATAGTATAAAATAGGTATAAAAGCTTGGTATTGCTCAAACCTCCAAAATCTCTCTTGGTCCAGCCATCCTGACCATCACGTTTCCACGTAGTAAACAAAAAAATAGTTTCCGCGCCAAAAAGATCAAATTATTACTTTGGATGAGGTACGGAGCGGCGTTGCCGTTATAGTCCAAAACCCTAACCTCACTGGTTTGCCTGTATTGAATGAGGAAGCTGGGGTGACGTCACTCCAGCTGACACATACTAAACGACTCATATTAACGAAGTTTTTATGGCAGCTAAATTAAGACTCCGTACTTTGATTGCTGTTATTATGCCTTAAATATTGGCATAGATAGAATTATCCTAACACTTATGAGGAAGCTGGAGTTATGCACATAGAACCGTCATCCAATCGAACAAGCCGGATTTAGAAAAGGTTTAGTACTATTGAAAAAAATTGGTACCTACCTTTACGCAAATATAAATGAATACTATTGTTTGATTTATTGCAATAGTAAGCAAATGGATAGTTGACATTTTGAAGTTGAAGTTTCTGTGCCGCGTTATGCGACCCACACTTCGGCTGCATGAAAGACCGTGGCGTTGTGACCGAGGCTGATGACAATTTCGCCACAGTGGCAACGATGAAGAGTACAACAGGGTCGCGCATCCTGACGTCGGGAAGCAGCGAGGCGGAAAGTAGTGTCGTCAAACAAGGTGCCCTTCTTTATTATATATTAAGGTGCCTATGTTCGAAGCCAGAGGCCCCACCCCCACTCACCCACAGCCAGCCAGCAAGCGAGCGCGCTCGGCAGGGTGTTCGTAGTCGCAGCGGAAAAATGTCGAATATCGTAATATCAGTTTAGCAGATAGTTAGTGTATGACGTCGTGTAATTGTGTATGGTAACTACAAATTTGTGTATCCAAACATTGGAGAGCGAATCAATAAAAACTGTTTCCGCTGGAACTACGTCATCCCAGCGGAACATTTCTTTTCCTATGCATGTAGAAGAAAAAAAACATCCAATAATTAGTGTGTAATGAGAGATAAATGTGTAGGCTTGAATGAAATTTGTGTGACATAAAACTGCGGCAATAATCAAGTTTCCGCTGCACTGACGTTTGGCAATTTGATGAAAATCCCGGTAGTCGATCTGGCACCGTTGGAGAGACTGCAGTACAGCCCAAGTCTGTATCGAATCGAAGGCTTTCTCGTAGACCACAAACGCTAAACAGAGAGGCAGGTTATACTCTTCGGTCTTCTGTATAACCTGCCGCAGCGTATGTATGTGGTCTACGGTGCTAAAGCCTTTTCGGAATCCGGCTTGTTCGGGGGGCTGGAAATCGTCAAACCTGCGCGCGAGACGATTCGAAAACAACTTGTAGACATGGCTAAGAAGTGAGATGGGCCTATAGTTCTTCAGCCGGGCATTGTCGCCCTTCTTGAAGAAGAGTACCACCACACCCCTGCACCATGCCTGTGGCGTTTTGCCCTCGATTATGACGGAATCAAACAGCTTCTGAAGGGCCCTAAGGACCGGTTTGCCACCCGCCTTTAGGAGTTCGGCCGTAATTCCGTCATCACCCGGCGCCTTGTTGTTTTTGAGCTGTTTCAGAGCCATCCTAATCTCGTACAGGCTGACGTCCGGGATATCTTCGGTATAGTGCCGGGTCAATTTAGCTCTTGGGTCGTTTGCTAGACTCGCAACGGGCTTGCTGATCGATGTGTACAACTGCCCATAGAATGTCTCGATCTCCCTGAGAAGCTCCGGTTTGGCGGATACGATCCTGCCATCGTCGGTCTTCAGTTTCGTGAGTTGGCTCTGCCCAATAGCCAGATCCCTTGCAAACACCTTAGAGCCTTTATTTTGCTCGATCGCGTCTTTAATACGCTCGGTATTGAAGCGGCGGAGGTCTCTTTTCAAGGATTTAGAGATCTGTCTATTGAGCTGCCGGTATTTGCACGCCTCTCCTTCATAAGCTTGAGGGTATGATCAGAGAGCTTTTTGTTTCTATCTGTACGACCGGTCTTGAAAAACTTAGACCCGACCGTATGGACAGCTTCCACGAACCCGTTGCTGTATTCATCCACGGAGCTCCCTCCCTAGGCACTCGAAACGATTCTGGAGTTCAAGCTGAAAGCTCTCGGGGTTTTGGACCTGGATCTGTTCTGGCCGGAGCGTGGACTTCATTAGTCGAGACCTTTCAAACTTAATATTAATGTTCAATGTGCTTCTTATCATGCGGTGATCGCGCCCGATTTTTACCGAATTGATCACAGAGACATCATTGAACATTTGCTTCTTGGTTGACATGATGAAGTCGATCTCATTTTTTGTTGCACCATCGGGGCTCTGCCAGTTCCACTTCCTGTGTTCACGCTTTTTGAAGAAGGAGTTCATCATATAGAGGCCCTCCTTCTCCATAAAACTGGCCAGTAGGTGACCCCAGTGGTTCCGTTGTCCAACTCCAAATTGCCCCACTTGCAGCTCATCCTCGTCTCGTTTGCCCAGTTTCGCGTTGAAGTCCCCCATGACAACGGTGAAGTGAGTTTTGAAACCATGCATGGCTCTGGAGATATCCTCATACATGGTCTCTACTTCATCGTCGGGGTGTGCCGAGATTGGGGCGTAGACCTGTATGACCTTCAGCGAATATCTTGAGGATATACTGAGTATAAGGTACGCCACCCTGGTCGACACACTCTCGATATTCACCACGTTGTTCACAAGGGACTTGTGGATGATAAACCCGACACCACCCTGGGACTGCCGGTCACCCTCTCGGAAATAGAGCAGGTTACCGGATTTGAGGATTATCGAGTCCTCCCCCTCTCTTCGGACTTCAGATAACCCCATAATACTCCATCGCAACCTGCTCAATTCCTCCTCGAGTTCGGTGACCTTCTCGTCGGTCCGGAGCGTGCGCGTGTGGTACGTTGCCAGGTCCAGTCGTCGGTGATTGTTGGGGTAGCCGGATCTCGTCCGCAGATTCTTAGCACCCCTTGCCATGCCGTAGCCTCGACCGCTACCGTAGTCGAGGGTAGGCAAGCTGCCGGGTACTAGGGGCCATTTTTTATTTGTGCTATTCATTGGGGGGGTTTTGCCATAATCACCACGCTTGGCAGGCGGGTTGGCGATCACAGTATGGTTGTTATAGAAGCACAGAGAACGCTGCTGCCCATTCTCTGGTTTGTCCCTTAGTCGCCTCTTACGACACCCACGGGAAGACATGGGATGGTGAAATTCTTTACTTCCGGCACCATACGGAACACGAAGCACGGTACATCATAATTAATCAGTATTGGTGCTAAGATATTCCTGAATAATTTTTCAGTACCGTGGACGAGGATATAAATGCCGGTAAACTAATACTAGAAATTTGACGGCCTCCCATACGGATGAGAAGAGTAGCTTGAGCCCAAGCTCGGTCGTCCATGGCAATTTAAAATTAAATTTAATGTATAACGGATAATTAAGTCAATTTTTATCTAAAAGGTGCGGGTGCTTCCATAGATGGGAAGCACGAAGGAAATATGTTAATTTGGTGCCAAAACAACAAAAGCGAATTCTGGTGATGGCCGAATGCATGTTAATTTAGGGCAATCTTCCCGAAATGTTGTTGAAATTTTGTATTTTTTCCTCAATAATATATCGGGAAAGGAATCATCAAAGACTGGGGACCCAAGGAGACGCAGAGAGCTTTTTCAATAATTTTGATTTGGGGGGCTTTTTGATAGAATTTTGATAGTGTCACTTGTCTGTCGGTACCTACTTTCAGATAAAAATAATTCATATTTGTAAAAATTTAGATCCAGTACGGTTCCATCATCGAGATACAAAACGTTAAACTTTGAATTTAGCTGTCGAATAATTGGGTGAATAGCCAAACTGAAGATTACTGGCCCGAGAGAGTCACCTTGTGACATCCAACAGCGGCTTCCAGAAGGTTGTCCAAAAAAGTAATTTAGATGAATGCCCATAAAAACAATTGAGGTATTTATCTTTTAATTTCTGCCAGCTAGGTCCTAACCGAATTAAAAGCATTTTTAATATCCACCTTCAGGATGTCATCTCCTTAGCCATAATTTAGGTAGGTCGGTAATGCATGCACGGCAGCCTCACAGCCCCCTTTGGAGCCGTAACCATGATTTATCAAGATTTAGAATTTTTCCCAAACTACCTCACCGTAAAATTTACAGAAAATCTTGGCTGCCATAAGTAGTTCCAACGGCAATGGGACGAATCCCGCCATCCCTCTTGCGCAGGGCACATAAATTGACCCCGTGTCGATGACGGTCTCGTTTACCTTACCGGAGAGCATAAGGTTCATCAGAGCCGTTGCTCCTTCAAGAGCAACTCACCAGCTTCCCCAGCGCCTGAACACATAGGCTCCTTTAAGTGCTGAGGACTCGGGCCGTCGAGGCCGCCCGCAGAGCCACTCCGGAAGGAACACACGGCTTTGATCATCTCTCGACCTGTAATAATAATAATCTGTGGCTCGACTTGACAGACGGCTGCCAAAAATTTTTCTCCACGAATTTTTTTACAAAATATATAATTTTAAGTATCTAAATTGTGCAGAACACCATGAAACCAAGAAAAAAAAATAACACAATAATTTTATCATCAATAACCGACTTATAAATGGAACATGAATCGAGAAAAATTATGACGACGTCATGCTAACGAGAGCTGCCGCCGCTAGACAAGCACGCCTACCACCTCCGGCCTCGTCGCCCAGCTCCGCCTCGCCGCCGCCGGAAACCAGCCCCACCGTGAGTGCTGTGACACCGGCCGTGGCAGTTGCGTCGAGCTCGAGCGACGAGTACTTCTCTCCGCCGACGACACCACCACCTGCGCGTCGACGGGGAGGACGCCGGCCGCCGGATTGCTTAGGACCTCGAGGCTTACCGGTCTCTGATAGGGTCCCAGCACCCGGCGGAAGTGTGCAGCGCATGAGATGGACACAATCCATTAACGAAAATGTCATGCGCGCATACAAACGTAAGTACCCAGTGCAATGAGGAATTGAGGAGTGCTTTGGAGTGTGCTATTCGGGATTATCGCTACATGCCACCCGAACTTAGGCCACGATTACCTCGTTTGCCCATGCATAACAAAAATAGGGCGCTGGTGGCTGTTCTGGATTCGCAGTTGTCAAACTATTTTGATGACTGCGAAGACCTCACTGATACACATTCGATTATGTACTGCGCGGCTGTAGCGGCATGTCGTGTAGCTCATGTCAAATTTGCAGATGACAGAGCTACACGACCGAAACCAGCCGTACCGGCTTGGCAGTGCAGGATCGAGCGTAGTATTGGTGGGGCCAGAGCACTCATCGGCAAACTAATTTGTTTCAGGGAGGGCAATAGTCGCCCAAGAGTGATGCGCTTTGTGAGACGGGCGTTTTCGGGGACTGATGTCAGCCCCCGAGACTATATATCCCATGTCACAGAGCGCATCGACTTCCTGAAACAAAAAGGGTATGCATGGGCAAACCGTATTCGTAGGTACAGTGGAGTGTCGACAACCTCGTGAAAGCCGAGAAAGATAAGCAAATCAAGTATCGTGACTTGGCTCGCGAGGTTGTCGACATGTGGGATGTAAACACAGCGATCATTGTACCGATAGTCGTGTCAGCCAATGGCTTAATAGCCACGAGCCTCGACCAACATCTTAGGAGGCTCTCGTTAGGCGGCTGGGTCAAGGGCCTGATCCAGAAAGCAGTACTGCTGGACACGGCTCGCATTGTTAGGAGGTTCCTCTCTCTGGAGCCCTGACCGCCGGTAGCTTGGACCCTGTTCCCGATACCGGTGGGCCTCTATTTTCTATATTTTTAAATGTTTTTTTTTTTTTTGTGTTTTATAAAAATATTTAAAAATTTTGTTAATAAGAAAAGAAATTAAATATAGGAATAATGATAAATTATAAACTTCTTACATCCATCCTGAGAGCAAAAATTGATAAACACATTGAAGTTAACTCAATAATGTCTACCTCTCAGAATGGATGTAGGAATGGGTCCCGCGGCACTAAGGAGCTACTCCTCATTGACATGGCCATACGCCAGCAGGTTCGTCGTTCGCGCAAGGATCTGTCGACGTGCTGGATAGACTACAAGAAGGCCTACGACTCTGTGCCACATACATGGCTCATGAGGGTGCTGGAGTTGTACAAAATAGATGCAACTCTATGCACCTTCCTTGAGTCATGTATGGGGCAATGGAAGACAGTCCTTCGATATCCAGGATGTCGAACGATTCAGGGGGATGATGAGCCTGTGCGGATTAAGCGGGGGATATTCCAGGGCGACAGTTTGAGTCCACTTTGGTTCTGCTTAGCCCTGAATCCTCTAAGTACACTGCTGGAGGATTCAGGACTAGGCTACCGGTTGAGAAGAGGTGGTCGGGTCATATCTCACCTCCTTTACATGGATGATCTGAAACTCTTTGCCCCCAATAAATTCCAACTGACGGAGCTACTGAAGGTAACTGAAACCTTCAGTAACTCCATCGGGATGGAGTTTGGTGTGGACAAATGTGCAGTCATGCATGTAAAGCAAGGGGAGATTATGGAATCCGAGGGAATTCAACTCTCTGATTCCATACACCTTAGACACCTCTCCTCGACCGAAACTTACAAGTATTTGGGTATGTCGGAAGCGTTGGGCATCAACAGTACTGACATGAAGCAACTGCTGAAGGAGCGTTTCTTTGGCCGCCTGAAAAAGGTATTAAATAGCCTTTTGTCGGGTGGAAATAAGGTGCGCGCCTTCAACAGTTGGGTCATGCCGGTTTTGATGTACTCTTTCGGCATACTCAAATGGACTCAGACCGAGCTCGATGCCCTCGATAGGAGGGTCCGGACACCGCTGACCGCAAACCGGATGCATCACCCACGATCATCGGTGATGAGACTTTACATCCCGCGGAAATGTGGGGGTCGAGGCTTTTTAAACGCCAAGACTCTTCACAACCGCGAGGTGTGCAGCCTCAGAGAATACTTTTTAAAAGCTGAAGCGGGTATGCACCGGGATGTGGTCGCAGTGGACAAATGTCTCACCCCGTTGTCCATGGCTAAAGAGAACTGGCGCAAGCCTGTAATACTATCGACCGATGAACGCAAAGAGGTATGGCAAGGCAAGGAGCTACACGGGCGCTTCTATCGGGCTCTCCATGGCCCCGATGTAGATTTCCCAGCGTCCATATCCTGGCTACGTTTCGGCGACCTTTTCGGGGAAACTGAAGGCTTTGTCTGTGCAATTATGGACGAAGTTATCCTGACGAATAACTACCGGAGACATATAATGAGGGACGGCACGGTTGACATATGTCGGGCATGCCACCGTCCGGGTGAATCCATCAGACATATTATCTCTGGTTGTTCTCGTCTGGCTAACGGCGAGTACTTACACAGGCATAACCAAGTGGCCAGGATTATTCACCAGCAACTTGCATTGAAGTACAATCTATTGGAATCGGAGGTACCGTATTACAAGTATGTGCCCGACCCAGTACTCGAAAATGACCATGTCACGTTGTACTGGGATCGGTCTATCATCACTGATAGGACTATTGTTGCCAATAAGCCGGATATAGTGATGATAGACCGATTAGCGCGCCGCACAATGATAATCGATGTCACCATCCCGCATGACGAGAACCTCGTGAAAGCTGAGAAAGAGAAACAAATCAAGTATCTCGACTTAGCACACGAGGTTGTCGACATGTGGAATGTGGACTCGGCGATCATTGTGCCGATTGTCGTTACGGCCACGGGCCTAATGGCCAAGAGCCTCGACGACCATCTGTCGAGGCTGTCATTGGGCGGTTGGATCAAGGGTCTGATACAGAAGGCAGTACTCCTCGATACGGCTCGCATTGTGAGGAGGTTCCTGTCTCTGGAGCCCTAACCACCGGTAGCTTGGACCCTGTTCTCGATACCGGTTGGCCTCTATTTTTTATATTTTTAAATGTTTTTAAGTTTTCTTTTTTGTTCAATATTTAAAAATGTACTAAAAAAGAAAGAAGATAAATAAAGGAATAATAATAATAATAGATGTACGAAGTTATCATGACGAATAACTACCGGCGATTTATTGTGAATTTATTATTAACTAGCTTTTGCCCGCGACTTCGTTCGCGTGGAATAGTGACTTCCGGCTGATTTTTTGTTTTACCCACATAGTTCCCGATCTCGCGGGATCTCTTCAAAAATGAAATGTGGAAGATATTCTAGGGAACTCTTCAAAAATCAACATAATGAGCTCTGCGTTTGAATTGAAGATATGTATACTCACTTAGGGCATTAAAGCCGTTATTGCCGATCGAAAAAGGCGAAAATGTTATTTTTCCCTTATTTTCAAAATATTATTTTGATTTGCCATTTCAGAAAAAAATACTTTTTCTCCCTTGACAAATTTTCTATTATTTTAGGCTTTAAAGATTATTAAAGTTTCTTACACCAAGACATTTCTGTATACCACGTTTTTAGTTTTGCCATCCTTAGGTCTTGTGGTTTTGACACTCTTGAGCACGCAACGTAGAGTTGACCATGGGAGAAACAGTCTTTTTCAAAATGTACCCCCGCAACTTTAAGCGTTTGCCCTTGGGCTTTATTTATGGTCATTGCAATCTACTAATACAACGGATCCAATTTTAAATTTACGATACGATCAATCCACAATTCCACGACAGTACCGAAGAGCTCGGCCGATACCCAACCAAATGCGTGTAACGAAACCATAGCGCGATCTATTTCGATCCCAACGCCATCTATCGAGCATGGTGACAACTCGGATTATTTATCTATACTCCGTTCGGGCATTTTCTTTGTACTAAAAGTTTTATTATATTGATATTATTTTTTCATGCCTTTTTACTATTTATTTACTTTTTTCCGATGAATTAAAACAATAACATGAACCGAACTCGTGTAACGATCGACACCATTGCGCGATCACCAACTCGACATATAGTACTAATAGAATTATTTATACTCCGTTAGAGCATTTTCTTTGTACTAAAAGTTGTATTATATTATATTTTCATACCTTTTTACTATTTATTTACATTTTTCCGATGAATTTTCAGTACTGAATTCATGCCGACTCTTGACCAATAGATGGCACTGTATGTCCGGAATAAATTTTATTTTATATTTTATTTTTTCTAATAAAAACTATCCTATGTCCATTCTCAAGTTCCAAACTATGTCTGTACCAAATTTCACACAAATCGGTTCAGTAGTTTAGGCGTGAAGCAAAGACAGACAGACAGACAGAAAGACAGACAGACAGACAGAAAGACAGACAGACAGACAGACAGAAAGACAGACAGACAGACAGAGTTACTTTCGCATTTATAATATTAGTTTGGTTTTTTTTTTTAATTTATTGATCTATTGCACGGTCGACATCTGTCGGGCATGTCACCGGCCGGGTGAATCGATCCGCCACATTACTCGTATCTCTGGTTGTTCTCGTCTAGCTAACGAAGAGTATTTGCATAGGCACAACCTTGTAGCCAGGATTATCCATCAGCAACTTGTTCTGAAATACACTCTTGTGGCATCAGAGGTACAGTACTACAGGTATGTGCCCGATCCAGTTCTAGAAAATGGCAATATTACGTTGTACCAGGATCGGTCCATCATCACTAATAGGACTATTGTAGCCAATAAGCCTGATATTGTGGTGGTGGACCGAATCGAGAAGCGTGCAATGATTGTTGTAATTACCGTCCCGCATGACGGGAACCTCGTGAAAGCCGAGAAAGATAAGCAAATCAAGTATCTTGACTTGGCTCGCGAGGTTGTCAACACAGCGATCATTGTACCGATAGTCGTGTCAGTCAATAGCTTAATAGCCATAAGCTTCGACCAACACCTTAGGAGGCTCTCTTTAGGCGGCTGGGTCATGGACCTGATCCAGAAAGCAGTACTGCTGGACACGGCTCGTATTGTTAGGAGCCATTACCGCCGGTAGCTTGGACCCTGTTCCCGATACCGGTGGGCCTCCATTTTTTTAATTTTTAGATGTTTTTCTTTGCTTTTTTGTTTTATAATAATATTTAAAAATGTAATTAATGAGAACACTAGTTAATTAAAGGAGATAATAATAGTAGCTCAAACGCGTTTCTGGCATGTGGGATCATTTCAAACTATGACATTGTAGATAAAAGTAATTTTTACAAGCTTTTATTAAACTTGCAATGTATGTAGGTATGTATGTGTGTCCGGGTCAAATCTTGCAACTGAATTTTAAAGCTGTTATCCTGCATCGATTCAGATGAAAATTTGCATACACGTTTAGTTTAGATGACAATGCGTAATTAACTAAGTGACGTCATTCTAAATCCAAGACGGCCCAAGATGGTGGACTAGTTATTTTTTGTGCACTGCCATGATATGGGTATCAAATGAAAGGGTTCACTGAGAAGAATACGAAAAAAGCTTGTTTTAAAAGAATATTTTTTAATGAATAAATTTATTGATAATGATCTTGGAACACAGTGAACTGTGCGCATTCACATAACATCTAGAAATGTTTATAAATGTACCTAGTTACTGTGTTGAGCAATAAACATTTGAATTTGAGCCCAACGTTCACCACGCGCACCAATAGTGAAAGTAGGGTTGCCAAATGGTCGGGATTCGTCTGGATTCACCCGACTCCCGACAAAACTCAATATCTCCAGACAAACAGTGAATAGCGTAGGTACGCGAATCTTTTACTCATAGCGATTCATAATCACATTGGGAAACTTGAATTGTACACAATGCATAAGACATTGTACAAATGACATAAAAGCCATAGCATATTCCTCGGCACAAGGTACATCACTAAGGGCCAACAAGATTTTACAGGTTTCGCTATAATCTTTTTTAATATCTTCAGGAAAATTTTGCCTTGAATTTAAGTATGTAAAAAAATTTCTAAATGTTTTCTCTTGTGGGTTGGTTAGTTGCGAGTTAAGCAAGATATTGTCAGGGCGCCCACCACAGATGACACAATCTTTGCAAACCGTTCTATAATGAATGGACATTTTTCTAGCTCGTTTTAACATTTCCTTTGGAACCACTTCCAACCAATAGCCTCTGAAACAAAAAAATATATTCATTATTTCAGATAATTTGAGCTATGATTGATATAAAAGTTCACTGTTGTTGGTTGAATACCAAATACTATGATATTATTAGTGTACAAAAAAACAATAGCCAGGTTATTCAGATTGTCTGGCTTAGAAGTCCCATGCATGATCTAAAGTGATGAATGAAGTGCACGTCTAGAAGTCACCTGGCTCTGAGTGTTGGTACAAGAATAAATTATGTACTTACACGTAAGAAAAGGTTATTGCAGCTCCCTTTTTCACTGGTGTTGTGGTTATCAGTGCTGCGCTGTTCCGTAGCCCAGCCACATATGAATTCGGCAGACAGGAATTGGGCAGGTTACCGAGGAACGGAAAATATCCCTTATTAGTGTGATCGTGCAACAACGTGCGACCCTCCACGCACAATGTGGTGGAATGCTGCAGCTGTACTGGATTGCAGTGTAGTGACAGGTGCATCATGACTCTGCCCACTGCGCGAATTGCTGCACTCTTCTCTTCAGGAGAGTCTGGTAAGAATGATGTATGTATATCCAAATAATGTATTATATTTGTCAAAATCAAACATCTGTTAAACATTGCTCCGTATATAAAATGTGTATCATAATGAGAGTTCAGTAAAGAAAACTTTTGGGAAACAAAAATCTCAGCAAAGGTACTGTTTTCCATTCGTTCAATACCTAACTCATCAGATGCTTTGATAAACTCATCCCAAGAGCTACACAGTTGACGAATTTTTAGAGTAGCTTTCACGGGTAGTTTAATATTATCTGACATAATATGTAAGATTTTACATTCAATATTATGCCCGTCTTGCATAGCTTTATCTTTGCATCGCTTGTCACAAAACATAGCTGAACAGCATCCTTCACAAGGCATCACATTTAAATCCATCTTATGACAATAGTGACATGAAGTAACATGGTTCATGATGTGAGTAGCTCCTACAAATGCTGTCTCGACTGCTACTACAGTTCCAGTGGGTATATCTCTTGCAGCAACTACTTTTGGCTGTCCTGACTCCATGATGACCTCTACATGTGAAGTGGCACACGGTATGTCCGGGTTGCGGTTTCCTTTGAGTGTAAAGAATTCTTGAATAAACGGATTGGTTCTGAAATAGGATTAATAAATTAATGTAAACTAGCTTCTCTTAGTGGCTTCGCCTTTGTGATATTCCTCATTTATTCCAAGATAATCCCGGGATAAAAAGAAGCCTATGTGCTATTCCAGACGATAATCTAGCTCTGTACTAAAGTTCATCCAGATCTGTTCAGCTATTCTGGCGCAAACATTCATCCATCAATCCATCCAAACTTTTGCATATGTAATACTAGTTTCTACCAGCAGCTTGCCTACATAAAAAGTGTTTTCTAATCGCAACAGAACATTATATCGGTTTAGATATTGGGATGAAAAGAAGCCTATGTGCTATATTATAATCTATCACTGTGCCAAGTTTTATCCAGATTTATTCAGCCATTCTAGCGTGATTGAGTAACAAACATACTTCTACACACACATCTGTCCAAACTTTTACATTTATAATATTAGTATAAGATAGAATAGGTTAGGTTTGAAACAGGCTGTTTTCGATAGTTTAAGATAATATTTATAGTATTAGTAAGATAAATAGCAATAATTTCTCACAAAAAAGGACAAGTACTTAGCTCATGGTTTTATTTAACACATAATTTACTTCTCTATCTAGTTCTTATTGAATCTGAAGTGTTTGTATATATATGAATGTGCAGTACACAGAGATATACAGAAAATATACTCTATAGCTAGTGCCCATATCATAGCAACTACATATCAATAACGGAGGCAGCTCAACTCATTTCTCAGATGTTTCTAGTGAAGCTTTCCTATAAATAGCCAAAGAGAATTTCAATCAGTTTAATCATTTGAATCTTTGATCACAATGATAAAATAAACTTCATTACCTAGCCGACAAATTCGCTATGACTTGTTCGAAAACCACGTATTGCATGATGTCTATTTAAGAATTAATTTATAGGCAAAAAAATTCCAAGTCAACCGTGTTATTGGGTTGCTAGGAGCTTTATTTTTAGGTTCTTTCTGTAAAACAATGACGAAGTTTCATAGTGTGCAACCTCATAGCCCCTAAGACGACCCACTGACCCAAAAGTCATATAATAACAAACTACCTGTACAGTGTCTAGTCATATTCCAATTTTACTTTGATGAAAGAAAATACACTGATTTATACTTACATGTGCTGGTGTGCCAACTGTTCTAACCACGTATATCTAGAGGCTTCTTCTTTCATCTCCCGTAGTTTGTGGATCATGTTGACGGGGCAGTTCAGCGAAAGGCAGGTCTCCACGTCCTTCACACAAGCCTGGAACTGCTTCATATTCAGCAACAGCTGTGCTCTACCGAAGTAAGATAACCTCATAGCTTCGGAGTTAGCTGGTGCTCGCATCAAGGCCATATTGTATTTCATCAACGCCAACTGATAGTCAGCTTTGCAGAAGGCTTCTTTACCGTCTATACCATGCTTAAGAGCTTCCGTAGCGGATTTTTCTTTAAAATCAAATTTCATAAAGTTATTGGTCTGTTTGAGGACTCTGTAAGCTGTTACCACACAATCTGCCAAGTCCTTACTGCGCAGTGCTTTGTAGACGCAGTCTAAGGGGCTTCGCTCGTGCTGCCTATATATTGCTGATAGCTGCAGCATTTTGATTAGGGTTTATGTTTATAAGTTTGATGGAAAACTTTCTGAAGCACTTCATATGTTTACGATAACACTTAAAGATTTACTGACTTTGGCTTAGCACAAATGTCTATATTCTATCTCTAGGCAATCTAATAACTAGTAAATTTGGAAACGGAATCTCTCACTGCTCACTCAGATGCAAAAATAATAGACATTTGCAAAAAATAACATTCAACAAATTCCCCTCCTAATTTTATATCAATGCTGCCAGTTGCCAAAATACAGGCAAGCAGGCAAGTAAAGGTGGAAACATATAACCCCACGCCACCCGACGTGTCGACACCCGACGCGCACCGTGCACGTATACAACACCCCATGTGATGCTACAACACGTTCACTAATGTCATAGCCAGTATTGCCAGGTCTCGTTTTTGTTTTATCCCAAGTCTGATCTCAACGTACCCTATACTCCATTTGCAATAACATTAGACGTTTAAATTAGCCCATTTTACAGCTCATTCAACCGATTTTAACTTCTATTGCGTTTGTGATTTGACAAATGATGCTGTTTTTAGGGTTCCGTACCCAAAGGGTAAAAACGGGACCCTATTACTAAGACTCCGCGGCCCGTCCGTCTGTCTGTCTGTCACCAGGCTGTATCTCAAGAACCGTGATAGCTAGAGAGTTGAAATTTTCACATATGATGTATTTCTGCTGCCGCTTAACAACAAATACTAAAAACAGAATAAAATAAAAATTTAAGTGGGGCTCCCATACAAAAAACGTGATTTTTATGCCGTTTTTGCTATAATGGTACGGGGAACCCTTCGTGAGCGAGTCTGACTCGCACTTGGCCGGTTTTTTTGTTTTGAAACAATTAAAGTTATTTTACCCATCCTTGAAATCTTCCGAAAAACCTGCTATGTCCACAAAATAAAACGTTTGCTAACCAAAAAAACCTGCAAAGTCATAAAAACACTTACAACTTATTAACGTTCAAATATTACTTTTTTATTACTTCCTAATAATGTAGAATATCTCAAAATACCAGTATTGCCAGGGCCCTTAAGTAAAAAGTTACGTTTCATTGCCTGAAATGTTACATTTTTGATGCAAAAGTAATTTTTATATAATTTTTTTTAATTTCTTGTTTTTGAGGTCGGAGGCAAATTGATGTCAGCAAAATATAAAGAAATCTATAATGAAAAAACAGATTTATTATTAAACAGACTCTACTTTCATTTGTTCGCAGCGCCATCTTCACAGTTGTTACTATCTAGTCTAGTCTAACTTATTCTATTAGTTTGAACCAAACCCACGAGAGGTGATGCATCAGAGCCCCTAGCACAAGTTTCTAACGTATTCGTATCATCGTCACATCGTGACATTTTACCAGACGAAAACGTACTCGATGCTGCGACAAGTTATTTTGGCAGCACGAGTTCATAAAAACGTCTTGCGACAACTCGGAAGTAGTAATTGAACTATGGTTAATTAAGGCCGAGAATGCAATAGCGTTTGGATTGGTTTGTAGTGAATGTTGTGTTCTGAAAATAGAAGACAAAAACGGTTAACTTTGTCTTAAATAATTTAGAGACTAAAACTGAAAATATATTTGTTAAAAACACACGTTAAAACATATTTAACATTTTTATTAATTCTTTTTTTAATAAGTCATTGAAAATTTCAGTTTATTGGAGTTTTAATTTATGATAAATTGTTCGGTTTCGAACGGTCCCGTACATGACGTTTGACAAATTGTCACTTATTGTTTGACGGTTTCCTTCAAATTACAAATATATAAAACGTAGCTTGAATTGAATCCAAATTAAAATAGGTGAAGAGTGTGATGTGTGTGTGTAGTGCATGTATGTGAGGTGTACGTATAGGTTGGGCCTGTGTGGTACCTCCACACAACCCCACTCCATGCTACATGTATGTGTTGTGCATGTTTACGGAAGGAAGATTTTTAGGGTTTTACTAAAATCTCCAATTCTTCGTATGTGTGGGTGCGCAGCCATTCGTCCAAGAGCCCTTTACATACCCGCAACGGACACGGATAAATGTTGAGTATTTTGTTAACTTTATTGTAAAGCACAGGACTACAGAAAGCGAACTGCCGACGGACCACCTCCAATTTACCCACGGTCGTGGGACAGACTCTGTCAGTTCTACGCTTACGTCTACCTAAATCCGGGTCAAACATCATGTTAGAGTGTTTTCTCAACACCGTATTTATAACGAAAGAGTGTCTTACCGTAGGTAGACTCCACAACGCATACAATTCGCTAGTAGGGAAACGAATGGGTTTGTAAGCCATGACTTTTCAGACAGCCCGCTGTTCCCTCTCCAAGCGTAACAGTAGACTTTTACCAGCACCTCCCCAGGCCGAAATACAGTACGTTAAAATGAAATGAGCTAGAGCAAAATAGACAGTTCTCAGGGTAGAGAAATTGGCGGAGGTCCGAAGATTTTTAAAAACATAGATTAATTTTCTCACCCTAGAGACAAGCTTATTGATTTGCTCACTCCATGTCAACGTGCTATCAACCCAGACTCCAAGATATTTTATGGAGTGCGTGCGCATAACATCAGAACAGCCACAGTTGGCACCTCTCATTGCATGGCACGCATGAGCTGTCAGACAGAAGGGAGGGGCTGGCTGTGAAGCTTTCCTTGGACTAAATGTAATGAATCTAGTTTTATCCAAGTTAAGGGTTAGCAGATTCTGGGTGAGCCATCTCATAGTAGCCTGCAAGGCCGACTCCGCATTCAGGCGAGTCTCGCTCCAGTCACTGCCATGAACCAGGATGACAGTATCGTCAGCGTAAGCCATCACTTTGGAGTTCGCAAGGTCGTGTTTACAAAGCTCGTTTATGTAAACGAGGAAAAGGGTAGGTCCTAAGACACTACCCTGCGGAACTCCGTAAGTGAGAAATGCTTCCTTACTAGTATGGTTACCTATTCTGACGATTTGGGAACGATCGCTCAGATAACTTCTAAAGATATTTAGCGGTAGACCTCTTATACCAATCCTCTCCAGTTTGACTAGTTGGAGTGGGACAGAGACAGTGTCGAAAGCTTTAGATAGACCAAGAAATAAAGCCATAGACTTTATCTTTGTTGTTCAACTTTTGGGCTATTGAATCTACTAATTCTAATATCGCATCCTCTGAGTTTTTGCCTGATCTGAACCCATATTTGTTATTGGCAAGTATATTTTGGGAACTAAGGTAATCCAGCAGACGTTTGTTTATTACTTTCTCAAGGAGTTTGGATGTTATAGATAATACCGATATGGGTCTGTAATTGCTTACACTATCTTTATCCCCACTCTTGTGAATGGGGTGCACAACCGCTTTTTTGAATACTCTCGGGAATATACCAGAGCTAAGTGCTAGGTTGAATACGTATTATCCAAACTCTTACCTAAGTTATTATTGCTGAACTCATTGCCAACGGATTAATAGCTAACTATTTTTTAATTTGAATAGTTCAATTTTGTTAATTAATGTTGAAAGAAAGAAAAACATTTTAATTACTTATTATAATATGATTATTTAAAACTTATTATTTATGTTGAGATTGTTGAGTGAGGTTTGTCCTCCCAGCGTAGGAAACCAATCCTTCATTATTTAGTTGCTTTATTTAACAAGGTCCCATGTATATTGGCGCAGCATTTTGATTCGGGTGTATGTTTGATGGAAAACTTTATGAAGCACTTCACTGTTTTACGCTAGAACACTTAAAGATTTACTAAAATTGGCTTAGCCCAAGTGTCTATATTCTATCCCTAAGCAATCTAATAACTTTTAAAGTTGGAAATGTTGGAATCTTTATCACACTGCTCACTCAGAAATAATTGACATTTGCAAAAAATAACGTTCAACAAATTCCCCTCGTATTTGTATATCAATGCTGCCAGTTGCCAAAATCCAGGCAAATAATAATGTATATCTTATTCTTATGCTAGATACACACACATGAGACTAGTCTCATAGAGTATCTGTGTAGTGAACATTGTAATTAATGTACATTACATTGTACAAACTATCGGACGTAAGTCGCGGACGTGACCTTGGGCGTTCGGACGTCGGATGCGTCGCGGTTGTTTGTGTCAGCCGAAAACGTCAGCGGACGGTGAGCACGGGGTGCGGGACGCGTTCCGCCCGGTGTCAGAACAACTCTGACTACACGGTATCTCGCACGTGCGTGCGAGGTTACAAATAAAAATGTAAGAACAACTCTGACTACGCGGTATCTCGCACGTGGGTGCGAGGTTACAAATAAAAATGGAAGAAAAAGTTATCGAGTGTGTTCGCAGAAGAGAATTGCGTCCTTGCTTTCACTACTCGACATGTTTCTACAAAAATATAATCTTCGTTGAATAAGCTATATTATCTATGGAATAAGACTCACAAATATTCTGATATTTGGAGGTTAGAAAAAGAAAAAAAACATTGGTGGTCAGAATAATGTTTGTTTACATTCTCACGCAAGTGACAAACACTGGCTGTCTCTTTTTTCTTGTTGGTTTTATCAGGCCGTTACTTTCGACTTGTAGTGAAATCAAATGAAATTGAAATGTCAGATGAATGAAAAGTGAGTATGTGTGTTGCCGCTGCTGTGCGCCGGAACAATTTTTTTTTGGTTGTTTTGTGAGTGTGTAACGTATCTGTTTACTAGAATATCATTGGCAGATATTATTTATCATTGTAGTAGGTACTATCTGCAAAAGCTACATCTGATCACTTTGAAAACAAAATCCCTTGCACAAGATGACCACAGCTGCATCCGCCATTTTTGCGTCGACCAATAGCCATGTGTGCCAGTATGCATAGCAGTATTTTTTAACAATAAAGGATTCGGCACAAAAACGAAAGATTTTTAGGGTGACCAATAGTAATAGAACAAAAAAAAACAGGACCAAAGAAGAGAAAGTTTTTATGCTGAACATTTTGTTTCAACTAATTCTCGGGTTCAGTTGCAACTTGCAAAGCATTCGGTAACAATATATTTACGTAGCATTAAATAATTATGTTTTCGTACCGTCTGACCTTCTGTTGTGTACAGAGGCTTGAAATCTTGTTTCTGCGAGGCGAAGGCCTGAACATCTGTCACATTGCCCAGGAACTGCATGCGCCAGTAAGTACTTTTTTGTTTGTTTGGGTGCTTGTTCCGCAGCAATTCTAGTAAAAAAATATTTTAATAGAGTTGGTTTTTGAAATCTCGTTATGTAAGGCTTAACACGCATTGCGCATGCAATTTTATTCGCGCGAATGAAATTCGCGTAAATTAATTGTAGTATTATTTCTGCGCGATTTTTTTACCGCAATGCGTGCAACTGCATACGATTCCATAGGTCGTACTTACTCTTGTTTCGTTTCCTGTGTAAACTGGCAACTTTTTAATCTTTACGCAAATTATGTACCTAAGTTTTTTTTGCGTAAAATGGTTTTCTTTATACCTACCTGGCAATTTGGCAAAATCAAATGAGAGACAAACAATATTTAAAGACCTGGGTGTGTGTGAAGCTAATTTGGGTGTGTTGCAAGGGATTTTATCTTACCCAACTTCAAAAGAGGCTGGAATGATTTATGAACTAGTCATATCTTTATTTGTGTAATGAATTATTCTAGCCTTTTATTACCTATGTATGATTACCAAAGCAATTATAAATATATGTTTACTTTTATATTTTACATATTAATGTTGTAAAATAGTTATAAGGCTACGATGGGGCTGACATAAACCTCTAGTTTAAAAGCCTCTAAAAAAAAAAAGAAAAAAAAAAAAAAAAAAAAAACATTGTTAAAACATTGCATTATTATTTTCTTGGTGTATTCCCGTTGTCCCCGTCCCGGGGAGAACAGAAACGGGAACAAGAAAATAATGTCACAAAATTTCCTTATCGTTGGGGACAACGGTAAGGAAATACACGTAATTTGTATTGGTCGTTACAAGCATTAATTGGTAGGTATATCACCTTGCTTTCTTAATTTGTGTCCGGCAACTAGTAATTATTTTTTAAGTATTTCCTGGCATCCGATTAAGCAGAAACTTGGCGGACTTATGTTTGGCACTTTAAAATAATATTATGATAACTACCAATAGTGCTCGCCAAACTTCTGGGCCGCCCTGAAGTTGGCTTTCCGATGCGCAAGGCACGAAACGGTGCTGTATTTGTATGAGATTTACGTTACCGGTACTACTGTCCAGCCAACAACCTCAGGACGGCCATGAAGTTTGGCGAGAACTATACCTAGTTACCTGTACCTTTTTGTTAAAATTTGTTGTATACTTAAGTTGTAAGCTGTTGTAAGTAAGTTTCTATACGTTTGACATTAGGTGCCGCCCAGAATTTGATTCTTATTAGCTAGACTACTGGATGGTGTAATAAACCAGTGTTTTTTTTTCAATATCAACGGATGCGTTTCCGGGTTTGAATTACTAACTACATACAATTTAAAATAGTAGTTTATGAAACTGTTGCATAATGAGGGGTATTAAAACATGAGTGTGTGTTTAAAAACCGAGCCGTAGGCGAGGTTTTTAATAGTTTTCACACGAATGTTTTAAAACCTAGTTATGTGCAGTTTCATACACTACTTTATCTACACTCATAAATTGGGATTGAACCTACAAAATACCTCTTTTTGCATTTTCCATGCCATAAAATCGTGATAGCATTTGTCATATACTTTTCTCGACTTTGCTGGTAATAAATTAAGAGTAATTTCCTTCGCCGCATCTAAAATATCGGGTGGAGTCAAATTTTCTTCACATTCACTGATATCAGACATTTTTAAACAATAATTTAAATAACTCATGAAATTCAGTACAGCAAAACTTGCAAAACGTATGAATGGCGCCAAAACCCAGCACATCGCCGCATTAACCGCGCATGCGCTAAGGCTTAGCACGCACTGCGATCTTTATTCCCGCGATTTTTTCCGCCCATTCTGCGACCTATGGAATTGTATGAAGTTGTTCGCATTGCGGTAAAGAAATCGTGCGGAAATAATACCGCAAGAAATCCGTGTTTTGCCACAGAATCCACCGCACTACGGCGCGAATTTTATTCGCCCGAATATTTTTAACTCTATGAACAGGTAGAAGGAAACAAAATTCGCGCGAAGAATAATCGCAGTGCGTGGTAAGTCTAAAGCGGGCATTGTCATAGACAATTTAAAATTGGAATCAAATCTTTTTATAATAGGTACTATAAAATGGCATTACAAAAAAAAAAAGATGGAAACTCCTTAGTGATTAACTTCTTGGATTTGTCCTGTATCGTAATAGAAAAAAAATTGTTTTATAGCATTATTTTGTTAGAGAAATAGTGTTATAATAAGATTCTATTTTTAAATTTCGGTATTGTGTTTATAAAGTATGCCAATATAAACTCGTTTTGAATTTTATAATTCGAATATTACGATATGAGAGTAGATAAAAAATATAATGATGCAGTCTAAGTTTTTATCAAAATCGGCCCCGTAACTCCTTTGAGTGTTTTCGCCATTCCTCACAGTTTCTGATTTGGTCATCCACGCCCACTTGAAAAACTGCTCGTTTTACTGAACAAGAAGAAATGTGTGTGCAACTCTTAACTGTCTGAAACTACACAGTGAAGACTTGCTATCACGTAGCACGTAGGTAGGTACAATTCAATAATATCACATTTGCATAATACCTACATTTTAATAAACGTAAAAATCACTTAACCAAGACAGAATATCTTATAATAGCTACCCTACCTACCTAATATACTTATTCAGCATACCTAATAATAGTAACAATTTAACCTTTTGAGCGCCACCGTCTTCTATAGAAGACAATCGTTTCCGTGCCCTCCACGCCACGTCTTTATTAGAAGACAATATATAATCATAACGATTATAACATTAAAATACATGAATAAATGCTTTGTGCGTATTTCCACCATCGCCTAAAACCCTAAACAACTAATGTTTTATTTCAATAGGGGTCTTTGTTTATATTAAAAATAGAAAAATAATACCAGTCAACATTTTTGTAGTGTCCCAGGCGCCGAAGAACGACGTAGGAAGATTTCTAGTGCTGAGGTTAGTTGATTAAGTTTCTAAAGTATCGATATATAATATAAATATAATATAACTTTATTGACATAAGAAAACATACAAATACATGGATTCCCTGACTCCTGTGCTAGGTGATTGACCTGTGTTACTGGAGCCAGTGCCCTCTTCCGGTGATCAATTACAATTTATTCTTATGCAGATTAACAGGGTAAAATTATAACTAAGGTACATATTCAAACTAATAATAAAATAAAAATCAAAGATTTGTTTGTGTGCGGGTGTGTGAGCAAGTGTATTTGTGTGTGTGTGATTGTTAGTGTGTGCGCACGATGTGGTAATGTGTATACGTGTATTGTACTAGTGGAAGGATTTGTCTCACGAGATGGTCACTAGTATTTGCTCTGTTTCCTCGTAGCTGAGGGACAATAACCATGGCTTAAGGCTCTGCTTGACCCTATGCACAGTAAGTCTGTAAATTGCGAGGTTCTTGTTGACCCTATTATAAATTTGTGAGCTTTGGGCACGATAGTGACGTCGGGCTAGTGCAGAACGACACTGAACGGATTCACAAACAGGAAAGCCAATTCGTCGATACGTAAGGTTTTTATCAAGTGGCATCATGGAATGATTGCGCAGGACAATGCGGAGGATATAAAGTTGTCTGACCGTAAGTACCTGAGCATCGGAGTACAGCTGGGCTGTGGGGTAGTCCCTTTTACGGAAATGCATCACTTTGAGAACCGCCCGCTGAGCTCGTTCCTCCTTGAGCATCACGGTTTTGAAAGTCCCGCCCCATACTGGTATGCAATAAGTCATTATGGACTCACACGGGGAACGATATATACAAAAGTTAATAAAAACACTTATTTCGAAACAAAATGTTGAGTTTTGAAAAAAAATGCGATAAGTAATTTTGCTTGCCCTTACACATGTATTTACTCAAATCTTTTAATGTCCCTGACTACCGCAGGACCGCGTTAGTACTCGAACAACAAAATTGGTACCTTAGTAGTTTTCGAGAAAATCGTCTTTGAAGGTGGTCCTTTGGTAGTCACGCTCCATTCAGCAGGACCAGGCATGCTACAGCTATTCTAATTATACAAATAATTACTAGCCATAAATGTGATTTATTTCGTAAAAAAAACAGAGCAGAAACATTTGTATTTACCAAAAAATCATCGATGATAACTTTCACTCGCTCGTTCAGCAGGATCACGACTTTGAATGTTGATTCCAAGTTTGAGGAGCCTGTCGCTTTCCTCAAACCTAAATTGAAAATTATTACCCTGCAAGATAAATTTGATACCCAAAATTCACAACTAGTACCTACTCCAGTAGTTTACGAGATATACCATGCCATTGGTGGGGTGGCGGTAGTCACGGTGTTAAATTTTTATTTCAAGATTTCCCTATTAAAAACTATATGATTTCTTCCCAAATTTATACAAAAATGTATATCGAGAAGTTATAGCGATTAAACATTCAGATACCTAAGTGTTTTATTTTAAGAGAAATTAGCTTTCATTACTTTTCTATACTAAATCACCGCGTATAACCCGACCAAATTAAGTTGTCAATGGTATTGAGCTGTTTAGATGTTGCTTGCTTCTCTTCGGACGATCCATCGTCATGCGCTGATGCTGTGACAGATGTTGCGTGCGTCGGAGGATGGAGTACTATATTCCATTCTCAGACGTAGCAATGTCTAACGTCAACCGCCCATGGTTTGGAGCCGAGTGTAACCACGCCAACGCGGTTAAACACAAGGCCTACCAGGCATGGGTCGACGCTCGAACGCGCAAGGCAAATGACGTGAGTCAGAAGAAGACATGCTTCAACACAGCTGCCAAGTCCTGCAAAAAGGTGCTGCGAAGAGCACGGTTTGACCACATTAGCAGAATCGGGCACAAACTTGCTTCATACCCAGCGGGTAGCAAAGCGTTTTGGTCCCTGGCTAAGTCGGTCGAATCAAACTTTTGTCGCCCCTCACTACCACCACTGCTGAAACCTGACGGGTCACTGGCCCACTCCGCTGAGGAGAAGGCAAACTTGTTTGCCTCCCTTTTTGCGGAATATTCGCATCTAAATTCTAATGGCGTGCAGCCTCCTCCTTCTCCTGATGGATGTGTGACGAGTATGTCGGACATTCGCATCCATCAAAAAGACGTCCGTAGGGTGCTGCGTAGCCTTGATGTGAACAAAGCGAGTGGCCCCGACGGGATACCAGCAATTGTCCTTAAAACCTGTGCACCTGAATTGTCTCCGATCTTGACACGCCTATATCGCCTTTCGATAGAGACTGGAAAAGTGCCGAAGGCTTGGAAACAGGCCAACGTACAGCCCGTGCCCAAGAAGGACAGTCGAGCTGACCCGGCCAACTACAGACCCATATTTGTAACGTCCATCTTCTGTAAGAGTATGGAACGTGTGCTCAACGGTAAGCTCCTGGCATACCTAGAAGCGAACGACATCCTCAGTGACCGCCAATACGGCTTCCGCCGAAATCGGTCCACTGGGGATCTTTTAGCGTATGCCATTCACATCTGGAGTGAGGCCATCGAGAGACACGGGGAAACGCTAGCCGTCTCCCTCGACATCTCGAAGGCTTTCGACAGGGTCTGGCACGAAAGCCTCATTGGTAAACTTCCTTCCTTTGGTCTGCCTAGTGGTCTGTGTGATTGGATTGCGGACTTCCTAAGGGATCGATCCATCCGAGTGGTTGTCGACGGCTGCTCGTCCGGTCAGTTAGATATCAACGCCGGAGTTCCTCAGGGGTCAGTGCTCTCGGCAAAATTATTCTTGCTGCACATTAATGATCTGCTAAAACCCGGAACCTTTGGGTACGCAGACGACAGCACTGTTGCTGAGAGATACGTGTCCGGCACACGGGCTACTGGTTGAACGCTTGAACCTGTCCTTGAAGGCAGTCCCCGAATGGGGTGATACCAATCTGGTCAGCTTCAATGCTGCTAAGACCCAGGCGTGTCTTTTTTCCGCTTAAAAGACCCAACTCCACCCGGCTCCTTCTTTCCGTGGTGTAACCGTGCCGTTAACGGACCACCTCGAACTTCTTGGTGTCACGTTGACATCGACCCTCAACTTCAGTCCTTACATTGAGGCGAAAGCTCAGTTAGCTGCAAAAAAGTTGGGGATTCTTGCAAAGGTGAGACGGTACTTCACGCCAGAACAGCTGCTCAACTTGTATAAAGCGCAAGTTCGGTCACGCATGGAGTACTGCTCTCACCTCTGGGATGGATCTGCCAAATACCAGCTTGATGCACTTGAGTCGATTGACAGACGGGCCAAAAGGCTTATTGGCAACGATGCACTGGTCGCATCAAAGCTCCAGAGCCTCGAACATCGACGCCGAGTCGCCAGTCTGTCGGTTTTTTATCGGTTACATTTCGGGGAGTGTGCGACGGAACTGCACAATTTGATTCCGCCTAGCCCTTTCCATCATCGGACTACAAGACGTACGGCCATGAGCCATCGGTACATGGTTGACATCCCTCCCATACGCACAAAGCGTTTTGCTAATACTTTCATTGTACGCACAGCTAAGGAGTGGAATTCCCTTCCGGAGTCTTTGTTCCCTGATAGCTAAAAACTAGGGGTATTTAAGTCAAGAGTGAATAGGTTTCTTCTAGGCAAGCGTGCTTCACCGTAGACCACATCATCGCTTAACATCAGGCGAGATGGTGGTCAAACGCGAGCCTATTGATAATAAAAAATTAAAAAAAAGTTGTACAGTCGTGTACATAAATTTATGGATGTCGGAATGGTAGGTAATAACAACAGTTCACTATCTATTATATTATATTATACTAATATATTTTTATAAAAACTGTGTACCTAAGTACAGAATAAGAAAAAAAAAACCGGCCAAGTGCGAGTCGAACTCGCGCACCGAGGGTTCCGTATAAACCTCAGCTTAATGGTATTATAGACATGAGTATTTGATATGAATTTCAATTTAATACCTCTACGCGTTCATGAGGAAAGGGGTACTTAGTAAGTTTAAAATTATTAAAAATATTTTTATTATATGATGTAACTACAAATTTACGGTTTTCGCAATTGTTCCTTCATCTGTACTATATGACGTTGCTTCGCACCTAATTTCAAGATTTTGAGTTCACGGGAAGTACCCTGAAGGTTATGATTCCCTTGCGAGTGTTGACAATTTTCGAAAATTTGCGGCATAAACGGCTGTATCTTTTGATTGCGTTGGCTTCGAAGTTTGATTTTTTCACAGCTTTAAGAGACAATACACCTGAGTATTTGATATAAATTTCAGCTTGATACCTCCACGCGTTTCGGACGGACAACAAAGTGATTCTATAAGGGTGCCGTTTTTTTCCTTTCGAGGTACGGAACCCTAAAAATAACCTATCGTTGCCCAAGGCCTATAATACCTTTATTAATGACGTGGGTAGGTAGGTAGGTAGTTGAATAATTATCTTTCTATATTGTAAGTACCTAACTTCTGTGTTGTTATACGAATATTATTAAAAAAGAATAGGTATTTCTTATTTATATCTTTCCTACTGATTTACCACTGCTGCAAGCCTAAGAACCTACGAATTAAAAATCTAATTTACTGCAGTAACAATATGTTGCTAATAACGTAAGTTTTAAAGGATTACATATGTAATAGGTGCTTTTATATTCAAATAATATGCATTGCAAAGGGCACATCACGCATATTTTAGGAAATATGTGTTTTCTTAACAATGTGTACTACCTATTATGTTAGACAAGGGCATATATTTAAAATATCTAAATCTATCTATCTATATAAAAAAAAAGAAAAGTCCTGACTGACTCATAAACGCCCAGCCCAAATCCTTGGACCTAGAAAGCTGATATTTTGCACAGAGGTTCCTTACATAATGTAGACAAGGAATAAGGAAGGATTTTTCGAAATTCAATCTTTAAGGGAGTTAAATAGGGGATGAAAGTTTGTATGAAACCCTGTCATTTTTAATTTGAAATTAATGAAATATGGCATTTAGCCTCTAAATATAATATAAAAAATACTTATCTAAGGATTTTTTAATTCATTAATTTTGGGGTGATAAAGTTTATCATCTAAATTACTTAAAACATTTCTGCTCTTCAATAAAATAAACATATGTTCAAGGTTATTTTGAATTTTATGCGTGTTTTAGGTGTTAAAGTTTGCGAGAAAAAATAATTGTATATCATCAATTATTTTTTTAAGAATTTGGTGCAAGGTTTGCTCTGCTCTTCTACAGAGGCTTCTGCTGTCGAATTCAGAGAAGCGATAACGTCTTTTTAGGGTTCCGTACCCAAAGGGTAAAAATACTCCACTATCTGTCTGTCACCAGGCTGTATCTCATGAACCGTAATAGCTATACAGTTGAAATTTTCACAGATGATGTATTTCTGTTGCCGCTATAACAAAAAAAAACAGAATAAAATAAATATTTAAGTGGGGCTCCCATACAACAAACGATTGTTTTTCCGTTTTTTGCGATAATGGTACGGAACCCTTTGTGCGCGAGTATGACTCGCACTTGGCCGGTATTTTTTCAATCGGTTTTGGTTTCAAGATTTTATTAGACAAAGTAATAAATGAATATGCAATTTCAAAAAGGTCACGTCTCAATATTTAAAGATTTCAGAAAACGATAAAACTAATAATTATTTCGTGAGGAAGAAGGTATAAAGTTTATAAAAAAAAACGATTTTCAGACAGTCGTACATCTAAGCAGCTCAATACCATTGACAACTTAATTTGGTCGGGTTATACAAGGAGATTTAGTATGGAAAAGTAATGAAAACTAATTTCTCTTAAAATACAACACTTAGGTATCTGAATGTTTGATCGCTATAACTTCTTTATGAGTAGTAATTGTTGTATAAATTTGGGTAGAAATCACAGAGTTTTTAATAACTAGGGAAATCTTGAAATGAAAATTTAACACCGTGACTACCGCCACCCCACCAATGGCATGGCATATCTCGTAAACTACTGGAGTACTAGTTGTGAATTTTGGGTATCAAATTTATCTTGCAGGGTAGTAATTTTCAGTTTAGGTTTGAGGAAAGCGACAGGCTTCTCAAACTTGAAATCAACATTCAAAGTCGTGGTCCTGCTGAACGAGCAAGCGAAAGTTATCATCGTTGATTTCTCGGTAAATACAAATGTTTCAGTTCTGTTTTTTTTTGTCATTATTTGTATACTTAGAATAGCTGTAGCAAGCCCCCGTTTTCGGCGCTCATGGTGGCCCTGCTGAATGGAACGTGACTACCGCAGGACCACCTTCAAAGACGATTTTCTCGAAAAGGTACCAATTTTTTGTTAGAGTACTAATTGGTACCGATTGAGTAGTAATTATTTACCATATATGGAAGCGATTGGCGTCGTCGGGGTCCTGCGATAGTCACGGACATAATCTTTTAATACACAAAAAGACTTTGGTTAAATACTGATATCGATATTGAAAGATCCCGTTACTACAAAACTAATAGATATCGGCTTCGATGAAGAATACACTAGATTCACGGTCAGGGTTTCAAAAACGGGCGAAAAATATGGCCACAAATACGGTTGTGGCACTATTTCAAATTAGTATGGTCCAATCATAGCAACATTATTACGTTAAAAATGCCGCAATGTGCGTTCAAAAACTGTGCACCGTAACACCTTGTTTTTGTAAGGAATACCTATCTTTTTTTTGGTAAGTTTATATCATTATGTGTTTTCCATAAAGTAATAACCGCAGTATTATACATTATAGTAAATATGAATCAATTACCAAATATTATGATTGTTTGACCAACGTTTGCGTCGAAAAAGCGAACGCGCCAACTATTGTAACAAACATCGACTGTTCTAGAACAGAGAATGCATGGAGTAGTTTGCAAGCTTTTTTTTTTAGCTTTTCTGTTGACCCATAGAAAACGAAATAAAGTAACCCCAAAATTTCCTACACAGTGTTTTTAACCTTATTTCTGAAATTTTAAGTTTCATTTTATTATAAATATTTTGTTTGTAACTACATATACCCTTTTTATTATAATCCCCCGACGGAAAAAGAGGGGTGTTATAAGTTTGAGGTGTGTTGCTGTGTATCTGTGTATCTGTGTGTCTGTCTGTGGCATCATAGCGCCTCAACGGATGAACCGATTTTGATTTAGTTTAGTTTTTTTGTTGGAAAGGTGATTGTGTCGAGAGTGTTCTTAGCTATGTTTAAAAAAAAACGGTTCAGCCGTTCAAAAGTTATGGGCGTTTTACTGTTTGAATCGGGATGTTTTCGCAAGATAAATGTGTCGGGGGTTTTTTAAATTTTACTTGTTATTATAATCTATAGTCTTGCGTTTGACCACTATCTCGGCTGATGTTAAGCTATGATGTGGTCTAGTCTGATGTCTGACTTTTAATTTTCAAGTTTTCTAACTATCCTATTTACCTACCCTAGCTACCCGCCCACGTTTATATATATTTTTTAAACTGTCTCTTTATTCGAGGGAACGAAACAAAAAAATATTATTCAAATCGATCCAGCCGTTTTTGAGTTTTATCAAGACCAACGAACAGCAATTGATTTTTATAATATAGAAAGATAGGTAATTAAGGGGCTGAATACTCAAAATAGGCTTTCTTTTAAACATTTTTTAGCCAAATCCATTGAAGATGTGGCAGCGGAAAAAGATATGTTAATCTTGATCATATTTCCGAAAACTTTGTTGTGGCCGAAACACGTTTACGCACAAAAACCTCGATACAATTGAATGGCAAAGTAACCTCTTACCGTGATCTTCAAAAGATTTTTCCGGTAATACTGACCAGCGTACGTTTGTACAATTAACAACAATAACGTATCATAACAGGACGCAAAACTTCATTGTCGTAGATTTTGAAGTTTCATTCATTATTTTTAAGTAATTCATATTATTATGTTTTATAAAAAAAATCTATACAAATTCCATCGTGCTTCTCTTTCCATCCAGTGCAATTCGACAGTGACATATATAATAGTAATCTTTGGACATTGACCGCTTTGCGGCGTTGCTAGGTGGACGTATGTCGCTTTTTTCCGCAAAAAGCAAAAATAATATTTAATTTATTTCTCGTCAATTCAATCTGTCAAAAAAATATCAGGTATAATGCAGCCAGATCATGTAGCCTGGTGGCTTTAATTGGAACTAACGAAATCACAAGTAATATTGTCAGTTTGTATTATTTTTATTTTCTGGCACTACCGCTGTCACTGGCATCTATATTTTTGTTGTATTATAAACAACTCACGTCGGTTAGTTTACTTACTAAGTCCATAACTAAAAAGTATTTAAACCTCTTTGAAAATACAACTTATGTTATCTCAATTTGAATTAAAAATATTTAAAATAGGGTGGGAGGTCGAATACGATTTCAACCTTCTTCGTTGATGTAAAAACAATAGAAGGAAAAAACACAGAACATGGAATGTTAGTCCCGTTGACGTTGAGGCGTGATTAATTCGAGAAAATACATTGAGATAATATGTACTAGAGAAGCTATCCTAAGTAAAGGACATGCTCCATTTTGACAAGAGTTTAAACTAAACTTCGCTGCAGCGCTGAAACAATAATTAGCTGTCTAACAAAACAGTATAAACACGCAGCGCTAGAGCGCTTCTAAGGTATAGTTTTCTCGCGATCAAAAAGACGGAAGCGCCGTGATTTTCATGGCGCTTACGCGTTTCGTTCAACATTCTGCAACAACTTGTCACTCATATAGACTAAACTGCTGACTGACTACAGAAGCGGTACCTACATAGCTTTATACCTAATAAGCTTCATTAGAATTCACACATTTTTACAAAAAAAAAAATTGTTGAAATAACCTTAGTAAAGTAATATTTTATTAATATTATATTAATAAAATAGTACATTAATTTATTATTATATTTATGTAAGTTTCTTTTTTGGGACATTCCCACAGCACTATTCCCAAATCACTGCAACTCCTGAAAGCCAAAATCAATAGTGGCGACCACCAGAAAAGCACCGAGGCAATGAAGCTCGACGAAGTCCCGGAAAATGAATTTAACTGTCTTGGATGCCGCAACGAAATTAATCAGAAAAGAATAGTGGAGGAGTAGGAAAATATAAAAATTTCCAGTTCCCTCCATATCAAGTAGGAGACAGAACAAACAAGGTCAATAGGCACAAAGGGTCATTTACAACTGGGATAAGCCCAGTTACCTGGCACCACGGAAAAAAAATAGCATTAATATTAATGGGTCCTAACATTGTGAGGTGTTATATTTGATTCCAATAATAAATAGGTATGGCAAAAACGCTTGAACGCACGGAAATTTGTTCTAGTTACCACAAGATCCGTATAGTAAACATCTTCTGATGCAGCCTGTACATTATTCAACATAGTATTGTTTTCATTCTGCCAAAGAATACACTCCCATAAGATATGATGGGCAGATTGTACATATTCGCAGTCAGATGTAGAATACTGACTTAGTAGAGCTTGCCCAGTGAGATATTGGGCAACACAGTGATCCACCTCCAGTCACGTCCTGGCCAGTCGCACGCGAACAGATGGAAAGAATTGGTGGAGGTCCTTGGTGGAATTATTATCCCACCTACATTGCCATTTGGATAAAAGTTCCTCCCAGACGTCAATATGTGGTTCAAATAATCTAGAGATTTTCTCACGGTCACTCCGCGTCCATGGTTTCTAGTGCTTAATAGTACATTGCAGCACATCGTTGCTCATCAAGGTTGACCGGAAGTATGCCAGCAAGTACCTGTAAGGTCTCAGTACTAACCGTCCTGTTTGCTTTGCATAGAATATCAAAGCTAAACGCTGACTTTGAAGTAATTTACGTCGTCCCATTATTTGGGTACTAGCTGTCCCCCGTGACTTCGCTCCCGTCAACTGGATACCTACATACCCTACCCTACCCTAGACACCTACCCACCTATCATACTTACCAATTTGTTATACTATTTATTTGAATAACCACAGTAAGTTCCTTTCTGAATATACTTAAGATTGTTAATTTTCGCTATAAAAATCAAAGTCTAGCTGACTTTGGTTTTTACTACCTACTACTATTCTACCTACACTTGTTACACAAATTGTCACATCTTAATTTTTAGTCTATATGAGAAATGAGGCAACATGGCGCCCACCAAATATTTCAATTTAAAATTGATTATCTAGTTACTCATTGACGAAAAGTTATTCCTTTGCATTTCGCCGTATTAGTTGAATTATAACTGCAATATCTTAAAACACACGACCGCATATGTAATGCGTTTGAACGTTTTTTCGTTTAAAAACAAACAATGACACAGGCGCTCAAGATCTAGCAAGCAACTGAGTGCAGTGCGGCCGGCCGACCCCACATGAACGGAATACAGCAGTGATGTGTGGTGTCTTCTCTAGTACGTAGTACATTATTACCTCAATGAGAAAATATAGTTTTAGATAATATCAGATTCCCATATTTCGTTTACTTATTTAATTAAGTTATAAAAAAAATAAGTATAAAATTCTAAGTTAGTAAGTCGTGTTTATATTTTATTTTGTTAGTAGGTATAAGTTGTAAAGTACAAAACTAAGCCGTGTAAATGATATTATAATTCCGTGCCAAATGGGAACAAACAAATATGTCTCAAATCAGCAAAAAAGCTTTTGTATTCTAACAGACAAAAACATATGGAAGAGGTAATGTAAGTAACTACACATTTTTTAAATAATTGTTATATTGGTAGCTAGCTTTTTTAGCCCAACGCTTTCGTTTTTAGGGTTCCGTAGCCAAAGGGACCCTTTTACTAAGACTCCACTGTCCGTCTGTCTGTCTGTCACCAGGCTGTATATATTTCTGTAGCCGCTTTAACAACAAATACTCAAAACAGAATAAATACATATTTAAGTGGGGCTCCCATACAACGTGATTTTTTTGCCGTTTTTTGTCGATAATGGTATGGAACCCTTCGTGCGCGAGTCCGACTCGCACTTGGCCGGTTTTTTAATAGTCCAAGAATGTTTGTAATCTGGTCAGTACATCCAATGCATCCAATCCAGTCCATCCTATCATATAAAATATATATGAGTATAGATTTAGATAGATTACCCATAATACGAGTACCGTCCGGGTCCATGGAACAGACATATGAATGAATGATTTTTCTTAACAGTATAAGAAGACGTTTGGCCAATTCAGAAGCAGGTGAAGCATCGGAGATTGGTTTTAACGAGTAAGTTATTATTATATAAGTATCGCTTGAACCTGACATTATTATTGTTTCGTTTATATAACTTTCATATACATTGTTACATATTTCTTAAGAAATAATCATGGCTAAGTCCGTACCAGCCCTTACTGAAATACTTTCTACTCCGAGTACGGTTGCCTTTGCGAATCTCCACTCAAGCCAGTTAATAAATGCAAACCAGAGATGAGGAATAAGACTTTTCCAAAATATCAGGTCCGTGGGTTCGCCAAAGAAGTTTATTCCGATATGGTCCCATTTAAACTTGGTAAAGATCTGATGAAGAACTTCGGAGCTATATAAAACATAACTCTTCAATAAATGACGGCAAATCTCTCAGGATTGCTGCAACCGCATTTATGTTTATTGTGCATCACTATAGAACATGCCCACTAGGTAGGTACCACAACTAAAAGTTAAAAATAAAAACATTTTACAAAAAATACAACCCGACATCCACATTAAAAAAAAATATTACAAATAACTTCAATTTCGGAAGTCAGTGTTCCGGTTTTCGTTTCTTCGTTTTTTTACACCGCCTTCCGAAAGTGAAGTAATTTTTTACTTTGAAGTTATTTTTCACTTTAAAGTGTTTTTATTTGGAAGTCGATTGTATTTTTTAGTAAAAAAAGTCGTTTTACACCTACCACGTAAGTAGTATTCTGGCACGTTCGTGTTTTTATGTCTTGATGTTTTTGGGTCCGGCCATGTTCCAAACAATCTGAGTCGTGGTTCTCGACAGCCCGAATGATAAATAACCCCCTGGGACCACGCCTGCAAGTAGGTACTTATTGAGCTGCTCCAATTAATTTTGTTTTTTTATTATATTTTGCACCGTGAATTTTGTTATTATATTTTTTTAAATTTTTTTTTGGTTTTCTTGCAATGACAAGAATATTTACTTTTTAAAGTATTATATTATTTTATTTTAATTATTGTGAATGTGAAGACTATCTGGATCATTCTTTTTTGTTTTAATTTAAATTTATCTTAGTTTTTAATCATGGTCTGGCAGTTTGAGTAGTTTATGCGGCCTACCCGGATGTCCTTTTTTTGGTATTGTTCGTCGAATCGTTGAGCTCCTTAAATTCTGAGTTTAGCAGCTTGGTTATTGACAAATGCGTGCACTGACTGGACGGGTCCACTCAATCTGGCTGGTTCTTTCCTCAAAAGACCATTTCAGACATCAGTCTACATGGTCTTCACATGATCTAACCAATATTTTGTCTGGACTTTAAAAGAGACTGTGACCTCTGAGTTTGTTTCGGCCTTTCTTCTCAGAGTAGTCAGATAGGAAACGCCGACCTCATCTAGTTTTAAAAAATATGTTCGACATGTAAAAGTGTTTGTACAAACCAACTTACAGAAATAAAATCATTTATCATTATCAATTGTTTGTAAATAAAATGTAATGTTAATAAAATTGCTCGTATTTTTTTCGCCCTGTCTATTACTTTTTAACTCTATGTAAAAATGCAACATGTGAACAGACAGTATCACGGCTGTTGCACGCTATACACAAAAACCCAGTATATAACTTTTTCGAACAATATTTTCCAGGAGAAAGCAAAAAATATGTAAAATTATATAAATTGAAATGACTTTTGGAAAATAATCTTGTGTTCGGTAACTACATAAAATTATAACACTTATAGTGATAGAGTTATAATATTAAAATAACCCATACAAAAATACGCACACACATATTATCTAATAATCATAGTAAACATTTTCTCCATGTTCTTACGTAGTTTTATAAACCTTTACTAGGTTGAAAAGCTTGCCTAAATAGAGCAACTAAACATTTCAAAGCCTAGTAAGTTAGTTTTTTTTTTACGTAACTGCGGTGGAGCCCAAAAGTACCTTTATTCAAAATTTGATGGGTCTACTCTGCTATAAATTTGAGTATCTGGGTATAGAACCATCATAAAGAAGTTGGTTCAAAATGTCACCTACTGTGTTCTTATTTGTGGCAGTCGCATAGAATCAGACAAAATTTTAATATTTATTCAATTTGCACGGCAAGAACTTGTATGACACTAGCCAGATTGCCTATTTTAGTGATCTTTATTTTCGTAGCAATAAGGTTGCATTCATAGGCAAAATAACAGTGAACGATATGATGTCAGATGCCAGCCGCCAGTTTGAAATAAGAACTTGCGCAGTAATGTTTATGTAAAAACTATCGGAAGAGTCCGTTTATGATGCGGGCCTCTGTGGTCGGCCTTGTGAATTTAATTTTCAAATACTTTTCGCTCCAATTTAAAGTTTTCCCCTAAGCTGTCAATGACAGTGGGCGTGGCTTAGAACCTCAGATGTCGATTGACAACTCTGCCGTACATTGTTTAAAATACGGTTAAACCCATAAAGTAGTTTCAGAGATATCGGACAAAAACCTGCGAAATGATGTCTCTTCCAAACGAATAAAGATATAAAAATCTTTCTAAGAGACAAATGTCACTGGTTTATCAACGATTTTTTTTTGGGGTATGAAAACTGAAAACATCTTTCAGTCTTACAAATAAAACAGATATTTGTAATTAAGCTTAGCATTTCTTCCCAGTTTAGTAATTAAATACTGCATAATAATAGGGCTAACCCTACTCTAACGGTATTATAACGTAGTAATTGCTTTAGAATTGTACTACTAAAAATTTTATTTAAAGTTATCAAAAAATACGTCATTACAATACGGCTAAGCTGCATAACTATGATATAATCAAGTAATGACTGTAAAATTAAGGTTTAGCCCCTTGGTTTATAAACAAGTTAAGGCACTTAGTGATCATTATAATCAAGTAATTGTGTAATAATATATTAAGCGGCGTCAAGTTAAACGGTATTGCTTACTTAAAACAAGGCTACTCATACTTCGCTCGCGGTTAGCCGTTTTATAGATAAGCAATGACTTACAATTATTCGAGAAAAAAAAAGAAAACAAGCAAGCAAATTAAACAAATTATTTATTAATCATTTATTTCAAACAATTTTAAATGGTTATCAATAACATAAATAATTATTTTTGACATTTGGGCTTTTACATACTAAATTAACTACTACAAAAATTTTACATACTTGTCTTACGGTTCCGTCATTTTTCTGCAGCGTAAAAGTTCTTTTGGGGTTTCTTTTAGGGTCAGATGTGTACTTACGCTTGGGAATGGCTACAATATAGTTTGACCTTATAAACATTCTCATTTCCCCGCGTTGCAGACTCCAATATGTTTTATTTATATTCTCACGTTCAGATTCATCAAATACAGAACTACATTTTTTTATACATTTCTCGTCACATCCAGGTTTTACAGTATATTTCAAAAGTTTTTGTTTTTTTCTTTGGATTTCTCGCTGTTTCACACTGCTATTGTACTTTTTTCGTTTCCGCGCTGTTGAACCTTCTTCACCTTCATTATCACTGGTGGCTGGGTTGTCAAATGGTGGCATTGATATAATAACAGCAGCATCAGTCGACGCTCGTCTCTTTTTGAAAACAGGATCGTGAACAGCAGCTCTTTCGCCATTGTTAAATGAGTGACGTCGAGATATAACTTTATTGGGAAAGGAAGGCACACATTTTTCTTTCTCTGCTTTAGAGCTTCTCTTACCTTTTCTTTGAGATATGCATTTTATTTGGGACTTATGAGCAAGTGTTTTTTTAATATTCCTGTCCGTATCACTCTCTTCACTTGAATCGACGTAATTAGATGTAACCTCGTAGTCCTTGTCCTTAACCGAATCATCCGAATCAAAGTCACAGAAGATTGGAGACAGAGAATGTAAAGACGGCGGTATAGTTTCATCGCAGTACAGGAAACTGGAATCCGAAACTTTTGATGTACCAGGTTGAGGATTTGCATATAAATCGATGCCATTATTAGCTGAAGGACTAGAAGGATCACTTTCATTTAATGAATTTGGCATGCTTGTTAAGCCAATGATTTGTTCTTGAATACGTAATTTGGGTGGTTCGACAGGTACGACCTCTCTATTCACAATGCTCATCATGTTCTGAATTCTTTGTGGAACCCCGGAGCGTCTACAATAATGACAGACACAATTAGTTAAATACCTAATTTAAAAAAAACTTATAGGTAGGTACTTTATTATTCTATATCCTCGTCGTCAACGCAATAATGCGTAAGAATAGGAAAGAAGGTAAAAAGCAAAAAAGCGCGCGAAAGCCCATGTCCGATAGGTATTCGTTTCAAACATACCGCCCCAACGCGCTGCACCTACTCATCGTTGACCCTGACTCGAGATGCGTGTGATTTCATAGCGGCTTCAGAACGATAAGAAAAAGGATTATTTCGTTCCAATCAAATATTTATAAGCTAAAGGTTATATACCTGTCACCTACCACTACGTAATTGAATGAATGTAATACTTATTTTAAGAAAATATTATAAATATCGATTATCTACATACTAATTACATAGGTTATTAAATTCACTGATGCATCTATTCTATTTAGTGAAATTATAAAAACCTTACCTTGAGTACGTATGACGCGACATGGTAAAACATTTATGGCGCGCCGCCGCTCCGCTCCACACACACACGAGCGCTCCCCGTCGTCGCTGGTAGCGAAATGGCCGAGGAAACCGGGAACGCGGGGGACCGCGGTTCAAAAATGTTTCTGGGTTTAACTAGATTTTAATCTAGCATATCTGTATAGTCGTATTTTAGTAAAGAATTTTACACTTTAATCCATCGATAAACTTTATTGAAAAAAGGCTAAATGCCTATAACTATAATGTAATGTATTATTCTATAGTAACTTTATTATAACATAGTTTTTGTTCTCAGACACACCTGTAAGTACTTGATTATAACACGGTTATGGTCGTATAGCTTAATTTAAGTGCAGCATTGTGTGATAACTGTATTATAATAAATTAATATCGCTTGGAACGATCCGTGATAATAACGTTACCATCCTTTTGCCGTGTTATAACATAAATTTGAGGAATAGCTGTTAAATAATAAAGTAAACTGTAAAAAATATGTTACTTAACGGTTCACACCCGCTCTATATCTCGGAAAGTAAAAGTCGTACAGTAATGGGACCCAGCACAAAAGATAGAGAATTTTTCAAAACGTAATGTGTGATTCAAAACTAAAAAATGGCAGTTTGAGGCTTAACCGTGTTTTAAGTAACGTACGGCAGAACTGTTCGAACACAGCCCCTTAAGTGTGTGTGTGGCCTCTTGAGCGCCTTATTTTTGTTCCTGATTATTAATCTAGTAATTTTATAGATCGATGATATAAAAAAAATAATTGAACGTTTCGACTCCACTCATTCCTTGTCCAAGCAGCGAGCTCGAACGTAAATTTTAAAATTTCGAATTGCTTTTTATGCAACATTGTAATTTAGACTTTAATACTTGCGTGTAAGACTAAATTTGTATTGAGCTCATAATTTTGCTTTGTACATAGTTTATCGAATGCAACTTTAAACATTGCATTTAAGGTTGAATTTGCATTAACCTTTTGAGCGCCAAGCGGTACCGAATGCGATGTGTCCCCCAGCGCCAAGCTATAAATGTATAACGAATATATAGCCAAAAGTAGTGATGTGGGTAATTATAGTATCGATAAATGTTACTCACATGTTTTTTTTTTATAAATGTACCAGAAAAATAGAAATAATGACGTATTTCGATAAAACAATAAATAAAATAATGACACATTTCGATACCTTGTTTTATTAACAATAGTTGTGATAAGAAAAAGCAAAATACACTATAGATAATGACCAAACAGATACATAACTCAATTTAGCCATAAGAAGTTGGCTACATCCCCATTGTCTTTTGGCGTCATCCAGTAGTATTCTTATCAAGACATGTTCAATTTTCTTTTTTTTTTCGTGTATCGATGTTTGTGTTTATGCTAAACACATATTAATATTATTATTATCGATTTTGCTTGGCCACGTTACGCGCTTCGTTTCTGGATTCGGCGTATCGCATTCAAAGTAAGAACGCAATTTTTGGTATGTTCTGTATTCTGAGATATCATACTAATTTCGAATGTAGGTACCTACTTACGCCAATCTAATGAGGTTATTAAACGAAAATATTTTATTTAATTTTTCTTACCGTTAAGTAATTTACACTACACTCAAAATCTTCATCTAATGTAAAAAATCCACACCTTGTACGATTTTTAAAAGTTCTTCAGAACGTAATTCATTAGCGTCACAATTTTTTTTTTATCGATAACGATCCATAACAGCGCTGCACTATCTCAAACTGACCTTGATGCACTTACGTCTATGACGTCACAGGTTGTCTTCTATTGATGTCCATGGCGCACGAGGCACCGATATCTATTAGTTTCGTAGTGGCGGGATCTTTTAATATCGATATCAGTATTAACCAAAGTCCGGCTTTGTGTGTATTAAAAGATTTAAGTAAATATATGTGTAAGGGCTAGCAAAATTACGTACTTTCTCCATAAGGATCGCATTTATTTCAAAACTCAACATTTTGATTCGAAATAAAAGTGTTTTTTTAAACTTTTGTGTATATCGACACTTTAGAAACTTAATCAAGTAACCACAGCACTAGGCGTCTTCCTATAAAGACTACGGCGCCTGGGATACGGCAAAAATTTTGGCTGGTATTATTTTTTTGTTTTTTATATAAACAAAGACCACTATTGAAATAAAACATTAAGTTTAGGATTTTAGGCAATAGTAGCAATAGGCACAAAGCAGGGACCGAAACCGGTATGAATAATACCGGTATGTTTCGGTTAGTTACAGGTACTTTAAAAGGTTACCTTAATTTTTAAATAATAAAAACAACCTTTATTAATACCGGTTACCGAAATAAAAATTACCTCTATCTTACACGTGCCGTCCGTCGGCATTAGTCAAAATATTAAAGGGCTCGCATCGCCTGTGTGTGTGTCAAAGAGACGAGTCTACCCGCGCGCGCCGGCGAACGCCGACCAATCACGGCTCTGGCTGGCACGGCGACGTGTCTCTGTTTGCTAGCGAAGCGAGTGTTGTTTGTGTTGGATAGTTTTGTTGGCTTGGTAAATTATAGATAAAACATATTATTAATATACTTAGAAATGGGCAGAAAGCAAAAAAAAATGTGTCACACACCGTTTAGTCGATACATAAAATAAGCTATTTTGTGCAATTGTCATATAATTTGTAAGCAAATACGAGTATACCTTTAGAACTAACATAACCTAAATATTTATGGATGAACAGTAGCTTCTAATGTTTCTACATGCCCTGACTATAATAACTTTTGCTAATCAGTTTGTTTTACTTGTGTAAATAGTAATCTGTGGAAAATGTAGTGGGTAGTATATTTGTTAATTCATATGTTTAAGACACTTTGTATATTTTTAGTATACTACTGTTAGTTTTCCCTACAAAAATAAATAAATACAAATTTCGCGATAGCGTTCTGATTGGTTTGTACCGCTGAGAAACTACCAATCTGAACGCTGTATTTGCATAAACTGAGTTTAGTTGAACGAATCGCGCGCGTAGATTTGGCATTCTTCACTGTATCGTTCGCAGCGCTGTCTTGTTTTTTTTTTATTTTGTCTGTGGCTGTGGCTAACGTTTAATTAAATTTAATTAAATTGTTTTAATTTATGCTTTCGGGCAAATGAAGGTATTCACAGAACACAGAGCGTGGCCAGATCTTAGAATTGATCATTTTATGTAGTTATTCGGCCATTTCATGAAATAGAACATCGAACGCTCATGATGTGGTTAGACGCACGACTACTTCATGATGTGGCTAAATATTTGTGATCTTAATTAATTTTCCGGTCTTGATAGGAGTGGGTGTATTATGGGCATTCAACATCACCTTGGTTTTGTCCATGTTCATCCTAAGACCCACTATTTTGGAAGCTCTACTGAGGTCATCGAGCATTGTACTGAGGTCCTCCATGGTCTCAGCCATAACCACTAAATCGTCGGCAAACCGAAGGTGTGTGATGTACACCATTGACGTTGATGCCTAGCCCTCTCAAGTCCAGAACTTCGAGGACATCCTCCAGTGCAGCGGTGAATATTTTCGGAGATATGACATCTCCCTGTCTAACACCTCGCTGCAGAAGGACGGGTTTCGAGGTCTGATCCTGAAGTCGAACTGACATGGTGGCGTTTTTGTACAAACACTTCGATGTACCGGTAGTCAATTTAGCACCGTTGGAGAGACTGAAATACAGTCCAAGTCTCGATCGTTTCGAAGGCTTTCTCGTAGTCCACAAACGCTAAACAAAGAGGCAGGTTGTACTCTTCGGCCTTAAGTATTACATGCCGCAGCGTATGTATGTGGTCTACGGTGCTGAAGCCTTTACGGCATCCGGCTGGTTCGGGAGGCTGGAAATCGTCAAAATTGCGCTTGAGACGATTCGTGATGGCTCTTGAAAACAGCTTGTAGACATGACTAAGAAGTGAGATGTGCCTATAGTTTTCATTAGGGCATTGTCGTCCTTCTTGAAGAATAGTACCATCACACCCCAGCACCATACCTGTGGCGTTTTTCCCTCAAGTATGAAGGAATCAAACTGCTTCTGAAAGGCCTACTACTGGTTCTCCACTCGCCTTTAGGAGTTCGGCCGTAATTCCGTCATCACCCGGTGCCTTGTTGTTCTTAAGCTGTTTCGGAGCCATTCTTATCTCATATAGGCTGACGTCCGTAAGGTCTTTGGATAGTATCGGGTTAATCTAGCTCTAGGGTCATTGGCTAGATTCGCGACGAGTTTACTGGTTGACGTGTACAACTGCCCATAGAATCTCTCGATCTTCCTCAGAAGCTCCGGTTTGACGGATACGATACTGCAATCATCGGTCTTCAGTTTCGTAAGCTGGCGCTGCCCAATTGCCTAGTAGACAGATCTCTTGCATAGACCTTGGAGCCCTTATGCCGCTCAATCGCGTCTTTTAATACTTTCGGCATGAAAGCGGTGGGGGTCGTTTTGCAAGGACTTTGAGATCCGTCTATTTAGCTGCCGGTATTTCAACGCATCGTCTGAAGACTGCAAGATCATCTCACGCCTCTCTTTCATGAGCATAAGAGTAGTACCAGAGAGCATTTTATTCCTATCTGTACGGCGGGCCTAGAAAACTTAGACCCGACCGCATGGACAGCTTCCACAAACCTATCGCTGTATTCGTCCACGGAGCTCCCTAGGCACTTGAAACGATTCTGGTGTTCGAGCTGAAAGGTGTCGGGGTTTTGGATCTGTGCTGGACGGAGCGTAGACTTTATCAGTCGAGACCTTTCAAGCTTGATATTAATGTTCAATGTGCCTCTTACCATGCGGTGACCGCGACCGGTTTTCACCGAATTGATCTTGTATCTAACATTATTGAACATTTGCTTCCTGGTTGACATGATGATTTTTGACTTTTTTATTTAGTTTTGTCAAGCTTTGGCACCTAATGCCCAAATATTAAAACGCTACTCAATGTTAAGTTAAGTCTCTTGCTGTCTCTATCACTCTAAGTCAAAGTGACTGTATCACCACGAGACTTAAGCCCTATTTATAAGATGCAAGTTTATTGCCTGTAGCAATAACCTTCGTATAAATAGGGCTTCAGCGGCATCTCGACATCAAGTGGCGTTTGAATATTTGGCCAGAAGTCCTGTAATAATAAACATATTATGACTAATTTGCACAAAGGTTTCGCCATCTTGTCATCTTCCATACTTTGTACTGAGTTTGGCACGTTTCCGTTATCTTTCATTTGTTTTGATGAATTATCAGAAGATAAATCTGGGGCAGAGGCATTTGAATTTAATTGGAGTAGATGCATCTGGATCCAACGTAGTAGATATCTGCATCAGTGGTTTATTTGAATTTTCTATATTCTTTAATTCATCAGCAGAATGGATAACAAAATAACATCAGTTTTCGTATAACCGGAGTCACACTTTTTTGTTGTTGGCGTTTTTTGGCAATACTATCCTCGTAGTTCAGACTGTTCACTATAACTTTTCCCTTGCCTTCACGTTGGCACCATGGCTTGCCAAGCTTAGACAAATTATAGCAGGTGCTTTTGTCGACAGTAGCAGTTGCTTCTGTCAACAGCTGCGGTTGCCTCTGTCGACAGTTGAAGTTCGCTTAGTCGACACAAAGTGCTGCTCGTCAGTTTGACGCCTTAGTTTCAATATTTAAACTATTCATATTATTATTAACAGTGATACAAATCGCTTCACGGGACAAGTGATAATGGACGCACTGTATGTATTCACAAAAAACCGTAACCTAACCCATTTGGTTGGGGTGCCATGTGCTCCGTGAAATGCAACATAACACTTAATAGTGCTAACACACGTCCGGATTTGGTCCGGCCGGGCTGACTCCGCCCACAAATCCGTCCTCGCTTACACACGCTCGAACCTGGCTCGGCGGACCGACCGGACGGCACAGGGTTGCCAACTTAGGGATATTGCGTCCAAACTTAGGGTAAACATTTCCATGTTGGGTTTTTAGGGACATAAATAATATTTCATGCATTCCTAACGAAACCGATTGTCCCTTGTAATGCTGCAAATTTTGCTGTTTTTGAAGACACGATTCATTCTAAAACGAGATAGTGGATCATTTGAACATTTACCCCATTTCAGAAAGTTGTTTATTGTAAACATGTATGACCTCAAGTTTTCCGAAAACTCAAACGAAATGCCAAGTCGGAACTTAAACGATTTAATAACTATATAAATATTTAAAGTTCTAATAAAAAGTAATTAAATCTAAGTTATATTTTATTTACCCTAGTAAAACGAGATACTATTTTTTTACTATATATAATCTTTTCAGTCAGGATTTTGGGTAATCCAGACCACGAACATCGGCAACACTGATGACTAATCGTAGTTGGTACGGCCAAACAAGCCGACAACCCTACACACGTCCGGATTTGGTCTGGAGCAGACCATATCCGACGGGAAAACAAGCGGACCGAGACGGACTCAATTAATAATAATAATGTCCGGCGGACCACTCTACACACGCTCGGAAATGGCCCGGCCGGACTAACTCCGCCGACAAATCCGTGCTCTGGCCGGACCAAATCCGAACGTGTGTAAGCACTATAAAATATGATTTTAAAAAAACACGTCGCCTGTGGCACCCCGACCAAATGGGTTAGGTAAGAAGTGTAACCACCCGCGGGTGCGCCGAGCGAGTGTTACTTCCAAATTGGTCGCTTTCCATAACAATTATCATATTTGGAAATCCAATAAAAGTCTATCGACTTTTTTGCGTGGTCTCCCTACTTTATTTGATTTGGTACATACCGTCGCCACGATGCACAACAAAAACAAAGCGACATCAACTCCTCTACTGGCGGGTAATCTAACTATGTATTTTATTTTACGATAAATAAAAGTTTTTGAACTGTCGAAATGAAACAGATTATGATTGATCGTGTATTACGCAATTAGGGTGCCTATGCTGACCATATCATGATACAATCATTTCATAAAATGTTCGAACACTTCATGATAATGTTTTAATACAAAAAGTGTAGGTACATCTAACTATGTATTTTATTTTACGATAAATGAAAGTTTTTGAGCTGTCGAAATGAAACAGATTATGATTGATCGTGTATTACGCAATTAGGGTGCCTACGCTGACCACATCATGTTACAATCATTTCATGAAATGTTCGAACACTTCATGATAATGTTTTAATACAAAAAGTGTAGGTACTCTGCTAGCGCGCTCAAACAAATTTCAAGAAAAAAGATAAGCGCTTTGTTTACGAGGACGTGCTGCCCACTATTAGAAAAACGGGCGTGTACGTTTCTCCGCAAGTTAAATAAACAAACTACCGAGTTAATTTCTATGATGAGAGAAAAAGATAACCTCCATTTACCAATTTACAATGTAATATTATCTGACTATCTTAACCTCTGTCCATTTCCTTTTTTACTTTAACTCAAATACGCCGCAAAAAGGCGTACTAAATTAACGTAAACAGGACTTGCGTACAGACGCACACACACGTACTACAGCACGCACGACGATCTCCCTGGTAATGTATTTTCTAATGCCAACATATTGTCGGCATTGCGATATTCTGTTTCTTTCTAATCAAGGTCCTTTTTAGGTAACCGGTATTAAAACGGTTACCTAAATAAAGGTAACCTGTTTCTTCTTCTTGGGTTACCCAGATAGCGGTTACCTAAATCGTAGAGGTTACCAAAATTCTTCGATACCGGTACCGTAATTTATAAGGGTTTTCGGTCCCTGGCACAAAGCATTTGTTCATGTATTTTAATGTAATAAACGATAAGATTATATATTGTCTTCTAATAAAGACGTGGCGTGGGGGGCACGGAAAAGGTTGTCTTCTATAGAAGACCGTGGCGCTCAAAAGGTTAAAGTATTATATATTAATTTTTAGTAGAATTCTTAGAATTACCTAGGGATCCTATATCTAGTGTATTCTTCATCGAAGGATATCGGTGCCTCGTGCGCCATCGACATCAATAGAAGACAACCTGTGACGACAAAGACGTAAGTGCTTCAAGGTCAGTGTGAGATAGTGCGGCGCTGTTATGGATTGTTATCGATGCAAAAAAAAAATGAGTGAAGCTAATGAATTAAGTTCTGAAGAACTTTTAAAAATCCTACAAGTTGTGGATTAAGAAGCTGAAGCCGATAAATACGAGAATACATGAGACGAAGATTTTGTTTAAATTTAACGGTATGAAAAATGTAATAAAATATTTTCGTTCAATATCCTAATTAGATTGGCCTAAGTCCTACATTTGAAATTAGTATGATATCTCAGAATACAGAACATACCAATAATTGCGTTCTTACATAGAATGCGATACGCCGTATCCAGAAATGAAGCGCGTATGTGGCCAAGCAAAATCGATAATAATAATATTAATTTGTGTTTAGCATAAAACATGGTACCTATATACAAAAAAAAATAAACAAAATTGAACATGCCTTATAACAATTTAAATTTTACGTGCTACGGGCGTCACGGTCTTGATAAGTAGACTACTGCTACTGGTTGACGCCAAAAGAAAATAGGGATGTTCCAAACTTCATACGGCTGAATTGAGATATGTATCTGTTTGGTCATTATCTATAGTGTATTTTGCTTTTTCTTATAACAACTATTGTTAATAAAACAAGGTATCGAATTAAGACATTATTTTATTTATTGAGATATCGAAATACGTCATTAGTTCTATTTATCTGGTATATTTATTTAAAAAAACCTGTAAGTAACATTTATCGATACTACAATTACCCTCATCATTACGTTTTACTATATATTCGTTATACATTTATAGCTTGGCGCTGGGGGACAGATCGCGTTCGGTACCGCTTGGCGCTCAAAAAGTTAACTATAAAGACGGTAATATTCCTACGAATCAAAGGTGTAGAGAAAGCAGAATTAATTGCATAGAAATGTGGCTAACTGTAGCATACACAGATAGATCGTAATAGTAATCTAAAGTGAAAAATAAGTAAATAAAGTATTATAGACTAGCACAACAAAAAATATTGTTAGAATTTTAACAGCAGTTTCTGGAGACAATACTTAATTTCGGCTTTGCCCGATTAGTTTCTAATTCAAATAAGAATCAGCTTTTTAATACTGACCTTATCAATCTAAATAATAATTAACTTTTATTACTAGCATATTTCTATTTTATCTTAAGGCACGGTCAAGTTAATTGTGCACCTCGCTGGAATGTGACCCCACTCCTGCCAACCCGCGCTGTGTACGGTGGCCAATTTAAAGTAATTAGCCTCAACTTGAGAATTATGATTTTCGTACCGCTAATTACTTGAAATTGGCCACCGTGCGGTGGGCTGAAAATCGCCTTTCATAGACATAGAGACTTGAATTGTGAAGTCCTTTTTTTTGGCTAGAAATGGATTCTGCTGAAATTACTTTCTATACTATAAAATTGCGTATGAGGCAATCGCGTGTACAAATGAGAGTTATATTTTTTTAAGAAAAAATTGTATGGCGCTGACATGAAAAATGAGCAGCATTATAACCTTGCACACAGTTATAGTACTATTTATTTGTAAATTTTTGACATACCTACTTCGTTTTGCGCCACTAATAGCTATTTTTTTATCGTTAAAATTAATAAAAATAGTTTATGTTGAGGATTCATTTTAATGCTTAAATGATTTAAATATGATATGCCAAGTCTAGTTTACAATATTTTATTATACCATAGGCCAAATCTAACTGCCGGTTTCCCAGCTCTCAATTATCGGGCTGTTAACGTAATCGACGAATAATCGCCGGTTAATTCGACTTTCAGTTTCTCAACACCAAGTGTGACAAGTGGTTGACAATTTGTCACATTTGAGAAAAATCTCGAACTAACCACATGTTACAGCAGTTTTGGGTTTCTGAGAACCTTTTTCAATGTTAATCTCTTGTCAACCAGTCTAATTTATAATTGTTGGAAATTGGTAGATTATTCCCAGATTAAAATTAATATATTGTTTTGAAGGCTTATATTACGATAAAAAGATAATAGGGGTCAGCGAAAACTATGGTATGGGTTGAGTTATAAAAATTATGTTAATTTAGTCAATTATTTAATTACCAAGATTAAAAAAAGGATTTTACAAACTTTTTAAATTATTACAGTATAAAAACTTGACAAAATTATCAAAAATTTTTATTTTGTATTTATGTAAATAAAAATTAAAAAAACAAACTGTTACTGACCTGGGTATCGAACTTACCTCACGCCAATGCGCGTGAGAAAGGTTCGATGGTCAGTGTTGACTGTATCCCGTACTTAGTACTTACCAAGTTCAGTTTCTGGATAGGTTTGTGTTTAACTTGAAGCGGCTGGGGTGGTGACCGCGCCAGGGTAAGCAACACTTACCAAGGTTAGTCTTGGAATGGGTGACCACTTTTTTTTTGGATCGCTTGTTTATGGATAGATGACCCCGTCAGGGTAAGCAACACTAACCAAGGTCAGTCCTTCGATGGGTGACCATCACCACAAAAATTTTGATCACCCATCCTAAAGTCACCCCGCTAGGTTAAATAACATCTACCAAGGTCACCCATCCAAAAACAAACGAGCCCTAAAAAAGTGGTCACCCATCCAAACACTGACCTTGGTAAGTGTTGCTTACCCTGGCAGGGACACCCATCCAAAAACAAGCGAACCAAAAAATGTGGTCACCCATCCAAACACTGACCTTGGTAACTGTTGCTTACCCTGGCAGGGTCACCCATCCAAAAACAAGCGAACCAAAAAAATGGGGTCACCCATCCCAAGACTGACCCTGGTAAGTGTTGCTTACCCTGGCGGGGTTAGCCATCCAAAACAAACTAACCAAAAAAACGCGGTCACTCATCCAGACTAAGTTTTCTACTTCAGAAACCGGCCCTAAGAAATCATAAAAGTTTGTATTTATACCTATGTGGGATATCTACTATTCATTGTATACTTTTATAATCGTCACTACATGTGATGGAATGTCTTCTGCATATAGGACAAGGAAAAAAAATATCCAAGATAGATCCCTTTACTTTTTTACTGGCCGCGAATTTGTTATATCGCGCGACGAAATTGAACGCAGACCAGATAGCGGGCCAGTGTGCTCTAACGCGTCTCGTAAATGTTCATACGGTTCAAAATATAATTAAAAATCTATGAGATAACGACCTTGAAGTAATTTGCCAGTTTACTGGCCACTTGAATGGCCCGTCCTTTATGGGTTAAAGATGATCTCAATCTTTTAATCGACATCTTAAGGCAACGATCAGGCACAATTAAAGATGGTAACAAAACGAGGAGGTATTTTTGAGTTGCCGGCTGGACCGGATGAAGACCTGATCCTTAGGTTTCCTGTCATTCTGCGCGAGAGTGATGTGCCTAAATTTATAGAATACACGAAAATAACCGCGGGAAACTATATAGAACTCTATAATAGGTACTACATGTCGACGACCGTACAAAATTTATTAATTCATGGAGGGGACATAATCGCAGAAAATGCTCTTGTGCCAATTGGAAGTCTTCCGGAAAAAGCTTCAGAGGCCCAAAACAAAGATTTTAGGAGATTCAGAAAACATTCGAGGAAAAAGAGCAGACAAGCATCAAACAAGGATGTCCTCAATATTCTTATCGTCTCTTATGTGTTGAGCAATATACTTTTGAATTTGAGGCCTGCGTTCGCCGCGTGCGCCAATAATGAGAATAGGGTTGCCAGAGGGTCGGTCTTCGTATGAATTCACCCAACATTTAAAATGTTCTCCAGACGCCCGACAAATCTCAATATCTCCAGGCAAGAATAGCTTAAGCGTCTCTTTTACTCATAGCGAGTCATAATCACATTGGGAAACTCTAATTGTACACAATACATAAGACATTGTACAAAAGATAAAAAAGCTCTACTGTATTCCTTGGAACAAGGTGCATCACTAAGGGCCAACAAGATTTTACAGGATTCATTATAATCTTTTTTAATACCTTCAGGTAAATTTTGCTTTGAATTTATGTATGTCAAAAATTTTCTATATGTGTTCTCTTGTGCGTTAGTTAGGTGCGAGGAAGGCAAGATATTGCACCCACCACAGATAACACAGTCTTTGCAAACCGTTCTATAATGAATGAACATGTTTCTAGCTCGCACCAACATTTCCGTTGGCACCACTTCCAACCAAAAGCCTCTGAAACAAAAAAAATATGCATTATTTCAGATTATTTGAGCTACAATTGATATAAAAGTTCACAGATGTGCTTTAATACCAAATACTATGATATTATTAGTGTGTTTAATACAATAAAACAATAGCCAGGTTATTCAGATTGTCTGGCTTCTAGGTCCCATGCACGGCTTAAAGAGGATGAATGAAGTACATGTAAGTCACCAGGCTTCGAGTGTTGTAATAAGAATAAATTATGTACTTACATGTAAGAAAAGGTTATTTCAGCTCCCTTTTTCACTGGTGTTATGGTTATCAGCGCTGCGCTGTTCCGTAGCCCCACCACATATGAATTCGGCAGGCAGGAATTGGGCAGGTTACCAAGGAACGGAAAATATCCCTTATTAGGGTGATTGTGCAACGTCGTGCGACCCTCCACGCACAATGAAGAGTAATGCTGCGGCTGTACTGGATTACAGTGTAGTGACAGGTGCATCATGACTCTGCCCACTGCGCGAATTGCTGCACTCTTCTCTTCAGGAGATTCTGGTAAGAATGATGTATGTATATCCAAATAATGTATTACATTTGTCAAAAACAAACATCTGTTAAACATTGCCCCATATATAAAATGTGTGTCATAATGAGAGTTCAGTAATGAAAACTTTTGGGAACCAAAAATCTCAGCAAAAGTACTGTTTTCCATTCGTTCAACACCTAACTCATCAGATGCTTTGATAAACTCATCCCAAGAGCTACACAGTTGACGAATTTTTAGAGTAGCTTTCACGGGTAGTTTAATATCATCTAATATAATATCTATGATTTTACATTCAATATTATGCCCGTCTTGCATAGCTTTATCTTTGCATCGCTTGTCACAAAACATAGCTGAACAGCATCCTTCACAAGGCATCAAATTAAAGTCCATCTTATGACAATAGTGGCATGAAGTAACATGGTTCATGATGTGAGTAGCTCCTACAAATGCTGTCTCGACTGCTACTACAGTACCAGTGGGTATATCTCTTGCAGCAACTACTTTTGGCTGTCCTGACTCCATGATGACCTCTACATGTGAAGTGGCACACGGTATGTCTGGGTTGCGGTTTCCTTTGAGTGTAAAGAATTCTTGAGTAAAAGGATTGGTTCTGAAATAGGATTAATAAATTAATGTAAACTAGCTTCTGCCAGCGGCTTCGCTCGCGTGAATGTCGGCAATTATCCCAAGAGAACTTATTTATTTATTTAAACTTCATGTACAATAGTGGTACATAGGCGGACTTAATGCCACAAGGCATTCTCTACTTATTCCCTATTATATAAAGAGAACTTATTATAAAAAGTAGCTTATGTGCTATTCTAGACTATAATCTATCTCTGTACCACATCCAGATCCATTCAGCTATTCCGGCGTTTATTGATTAACAAACATACATCCATCATAGAGAGCAGTGGTGGAGAGAGCAGTGGTGGCCCAGTGGTATCGGCCGCGACTTACGTGTCGTAGGTCGTGAGTTCGAACCCAGGCAGGCGCTATACTTTGTGTAAATTATTACATCACCGCTGCTCTCAAATACGGTGAAGGAAAACATCGTGAGGAAACCGGCATGTCCTAGAACGTGGTCCATGCCTAGAACTAAAAATTCGAAGATATGTGACATCCACCAACCCGCACTGGGCCCACGTGGTGGATTATGGCCCATCCCCTCTCACAGAGAGGTGGCCTGTGTCCCAGAAGTGGGAACATTAATAGGCTGATGATGAAGTACTAAGCTCATAGTTTTATTATAATTCCCTATCTAGTTCTTTTAATACAATGAAGTGTAATTGTTTGTGTATTTAAATGTGCATTACACTGAGAAAAACTGATTATATGCTCTACAGCTAGTTTCCATATCATAGAAACTACATATCAACAATGGAGGCAGCTCAACTCATTTCTCAGATGTTTTTAGTGTAGTGTTTCCTATAAATAACCCATGAGAATTTCGATCAGTTTAATCTTTGTTCATATTTCATAAGAAATTTAATTACAATGATATAAACTCTATTACCTAGCCCACAAATTCGCCAAGACTTGTTCGAAAACCCTGTATTGCATGAAGTCTATTTAGTGAATGTGATTTAAGCATCAATTTATAGGCTAAAAAATTTCGAGTCAAACATGTGTTGCTAGGAGCTTTATTTTTACGTTCTTTCTGTAGAACACTGATGAAGTTTCATAGTTTGCAACCACATAGTTTTCGAGAACAAAAATCATATAATAACAAACTATCTGTTCAATGTCTAGTCATACAGAATTCCAATTATATCTACTTATACTGAAGAAAATAGACTAATGTATACTTACATACGCTGGTGAGCCCACTGTTCTATCCATGTATATCTAGAGGCTTCTTCTTTCATCTGCTGTAGTTCGTGGACCATATTGGCGGGGCAGTTCAGTGAGAGGCAGGTCTCCACGTCCTTCACACAAGCCTGGAATTGCTTCGTCTTTAGCAATAGCTCTGCTCTACTGAAGTAAGATAGCCTCATAGCTTCAGAGTTAGCTGGTGCTTGCATTAAGGCCATATTGTATTTCACCAACGCCATCTGATATTCACCCTTGCAGAAGGCTTCTTTACCGTCTATACCATGCTTAAGAGCTTCCGTAGCGGACTTTTCTTTAAAATCAAATTTCATATAGTTATTGGTCTGTTTGAGGACTCTGTAAGCTGTTACCACACAGTCTGCCAAATCCTTATTTCGCAGTGCTTTGTAGACGCAGTCTAAAGGAATTCGCTCGTGCTGCCTATATATTGCTGATAGCTGCAGCATTTTGAATTGTTGATTAGGGTATAAGTTTGTAAGTTTGATGGAAAACTTTCTGAAGCACTGCACAGGTTTACGCTTACACTTAAAGATTTACTAAACTTGGCTTATCACAAAAGTCTTCATTTTATATAAAAGCAACTGAAGAGAGCTAATTGAATTGTAGGATTGTAGCTCAGACTCAGAACAGAAATAATTGACATATAAGCAAAAAATAACGTTCAACAAATTCCCCTCGTAATTTTATATTAATGCTGCCAGTTGCCAAAATCCAAGCAAGTAATAATGTATATCTTATGCTAGGTACACACACATGTGACATCTTCGCCGGGCCGCAGCAGAGATACAACACATGTTCATAATTTTATTATTAATTAAACTTAAATGAACAGCGAACAAATTGGTTAACACACCCAATTTGTTTCGTTGTTCATATCAGGGGTGGATCCAGCCGTCGTGAAAATGTGGCCACGGCAGCTTTTATTATTTAGTCAGAAACAGTATGGCAGTTGATAAGATGGGTATTTCATTATCAGTTGTGAATTGTGATGTATATACCCAGGCTAACTAACCTACATAGTGTGAGCACAATTGTAAGTAGAAACCTAACAATTGTGTTAGAGAAATCAGGTTTTCGGATTATGAAAGCTGATGGATGTAAGGTTACTGGTGATTCCTCAAGGTAACAGGTTACAGAGTCTGTTCAGCAAGGTCTTTATAAAATTAAATACTGTTCACAGTAAGTAGTATTGGCTTCAACTGTCCCGAAATGATGTTTTGGCACAGACGAATGGGTAGTGACCCATGGCAAACTTACCCGTGTTCATAAGTGTATGAACACGGGTAAGATTGCCAAATATTACTACTAAGCTAGTTTGCGAAGTTTGTGTCGTGGAGAAACATACCAAGCAGCCATATAAGAGAACGGGTGCCATCAGGTCTGAAGAGTTCTTAGGGTCTAGGGTTAGTTTACGCGGATGTGTGTCGACCCATGAGTGAAAAATCTTAGGGAGGATTTTGAAATTTTCTCACATTTATAGATGAACTCACCGGAAAAAAAACTTTGTTTATATTTTGAGAACCAAAGAGAAGAAGCCTCTAAGTGAAAAGGAGTCGGATGAGCAGATCCCCTATCGGTCTCTGATAGGTTCACTTATGTAGGTGGCCGTGTGTACGAGGCCTGATATATAGTTCATGTTGTAAATTCTTGTGTTACACCGAGCAACACTGGGATCGCAGCTAAAAGAGTCCTTCGATAAGTTCGATATCTGAAGGGTACTATGAGTCTTGGACGAATATATTCAAGAGAGAAACGCCAGGAAATGGTAGAAGGCTATGCTGATGCCAATTATGATTGATTGCGATCGACGTTCGTATTCAGGCATAGTGTTCTTAATTCAAGGAAGAGCTGTCGCATGACAGAGTATCAAATAACATACAGTAGCACATAACACTACAAAAGCAGGGTATGTTTCAATGTCACAGGTAGCTAAGGAAGCCGTGTTTTTAAGACGATTCGTTTCTGAGCTGACTGGGAAAGAACACAAAAGGGCTCTGACGGTGTTTTCAGATAGATTAGATATATAATTATAATCCTATTCACCACCAACGCACGAAACATGTTGATGTGAGGTATCACTTTGTCCGGAATCACAGATAACATAATACTAGCCGGAATGCAGTTGAAACAGAGGATAAGATTAGAGTATTGCGAAAAAGAGAGGATGATTGCAAATGTTCTGAATGAAAAAATATTGAGGAAATGAAGGGCAACACTGAGTTCGAATTATTCCGCCCGTTCTGCGACCCAAGGAATTGTATTGATTGTATGAAGCTGCACGCATTGCGGTAAAAAATCGCGAAGAAATAATACAAAAAAAAACACAATTAATAAATACACCTTGTTTTAATTTGAATGTTGACAATGTTAAGTTATAAAATGTGTAATGACATGTTTAAGTAATTTTTGCTTTTAATTTTTGGTTTCTTTTGTATGGATTTCGTACGAAGTTTCAGATTTATTGCACTTACAGATCGACCTCGTATGGATTTTTTGGTCAGATGTACAGATTTTTAGTCTCTAGTACAGCATGGCAAGTCTTAATATATGTTCTGTGGTCGGTCAGTTTGAACCATGTTTGAACATACTTATTGGGACTTTTTGGCGGGCTTTTTCCGGGTGAAGTTCAGCGGCTGTTAATATTATTCGCAGATTGATTATTGTGATATAAAATTGGTGTAGTTTTGTGTCTCAATTGTCTACGCAAATGGACAATACGTGGAAATCATTGACAGAAGTGATTTTGGGATAGTGGAGCGGAGAATTTTATTGTAGTATTGACTACCTCCGCAAAGCTTACTGGGAAGCCTGACTCGATACAATTTGCTGCCAAATACTCCAAAAAACATTAGAATTTGTTACATCCGCATTCTAATGCATAATAAAGAATATTAAAACCCATTTATACGTTGCTAAAAGGTCCTAGCAACCAGGCCATAAAACTAACTTTAAAAAAAAAAGTAGATGATAAGTAGTCTGTGGTTTGAACAATAGACTACTTTTTTTTTTTTTTTTTGTATGTTATGGCCTGGTTGCTAAGACCTTTAAGCCAAGTCTTTTAGATGGGTATCACTTTAACACAATAAAGAATGTACTGCACTGTGTTAGTTAAATTTTTTGAATAGTACTTTTAACATATTTGTAAAGCGGTATAAAACAGTTCATTTCTTTTAATAAATGTTTAAGCGGCGGCGGGCGGGAAGAACTATCACTTAAGTTTAGCACATCACTAAGATCACTGGCTAACATTAGTCTGTCAATCAAAAATTTCTGACAACTGAAGAATAGATGTTCCATGTCTGCGTCTTTTTCTTGGCAATATGTACAAGCACGGCTGATAATCTTCATAGAACGAAACGCTCGACGTAGCGCCATTTTGTTTTAATGATGTATGACGTTTCTGCTTGGCTGTGATTGGCTGTCACAAGCGCCGGTAGGCCGCCTCCGCCATTTGTTAATTGTTTTTGTTTTGTACCATTTGAATTTTAACGTGACATTACAGGTACTTTGTTGATCATAATATTTTGAAATATGTGACTGAAACATGCTGAAACCAATTGCATTAATTTGTGACCACGGAGCTGCTTTTCATTCTGCTTCTGCTATATGAAGCCTGAAAGCATACACAACACGTGACCAATTACTTGCAAATCAAGGACCAGGTTAGTTTTATTCAGTTAACTTTTCCATCCTAGTGATCCATATATTCAGAAACATTTGAACTCCGCCCCTAAGACTGACCAACATTTGCGAATGTTCATCACTAAGGGTAAAATTGCTGGTAATAATCAACTGGCTCAGCGGTGGGCATGTTGTTTAAGGAACTTGCGTCGCAAAGATTTACAACAACCAATGTTTTTAACCATATTTACATGAATACTGTAAAACTTGATGGCACTTTGAAATTATAATTTGGTTCAAATTGTTTAATAATTTCAGATGGAACAGTCACAATAAGCGGAGTCAATCTGAGTATTGTATATGACCAAGGAAGGTGTGACGCCTTATAAAGGGACTGAGAAACAACTTTTTGAACACAAATATGAAAATGAATGGCAAGATATAGTAGATGTGTATGAAACGGATTGCCATCACGCAGAAGCCAGACTTCTGTATAAATTGAATGACCAGCAAGTAATTCCTGAAAAGATTAAAAAAATGAAGGTTGGTTTCAAATTTATTTTATTTAGCTGGCTATTTATATTCTGCTATAATGACCGTCAGATTATATTAACACAGATTTTATTAATGCCTTTTATTTTTCAGGTAACTATTGTGTAAAGGTCTTCAGCAAAACTGTATCTGCAGCCTTGTCATATACAGCAAAATTTTGTAAGTACCTAACATTATATGAAAATAAATGTTTTGCCTTGATTTATTAAGTATAGGTGCCTGCGTGGTAGAAGGTAGACATATGGCGTTACTTTAGTTTTAATAGAACTACATATATACATAAATTCACGCCTTTTTCCCATGTGGGTACGCAGAAACTACAAAGCGTCACCTGCTACGATCTTTACATACGTAAGGTCTATCCACACATATCAGGGCTGTGCCCTGGACATGGCAGAGCTGGGCCCAGACATTGAAGCTCCGTCACTGGCCCTTGCACAGACATGTGTGAACGATATAAAATATACGCACTGATTGTTTTTTGAGCCTCTGATGGGGCACGGTCTGTCCACGTCCCCGGCACGGCCCTGATATGTATGGCTAGACCTTTATATTGCTTCACTCAGGTTCATACATCTAGTCAGTAGATCTTATTAAGAGAAATCATTCCATAATACATACATTGTTTTCATATAACTCTAGAGCCTAAATCTGGGGGTAGGGTGGAGTGGGCGGTTTGGTTTATAATATTAAACATAACATCTTTTTTTTTCAGCTCATTATGCAGATGGAAGACCTGTCAATAGCACATTACAAAATACAGCAGAGACAGTTTTATTTTTTGACCAACTATTTGATAGTGTCAATGGAGCTGCAACCTTATCAAAAAGAAGTAAAGGAAAAATCCTGAGAACAGCAGTGGTAGAAAAATCACCACCACCAGCTTTGGAAAGAGGCAGTTAGTAAATTGGAAAAATATGTTATGTTCATTCCAATGGAAAGGAAAAATCTGTGCCCTCTAGTAAATTTTATTATAACACTAAAAAGTTACATGAGGCTGTGGCAGATATTTAAAATCAATAATATAAAAATAATCAGACCCAGATAATTTAATTCTGATCCTATAGAAAACTTTTTTGGTGAAGTAAGGGCATATAATTACCATAATAATGACCCAAGCTGCCACAGCTTCAATTGCACCTTCAATTAATTATTGATAACCAGAATCATAAAGTTCCACAACCAAACGTTTAATTGTGAGAATGACCTGGCAGACCAAGTAATAAATTTACAGTCATTGTTTACTGAAGAATTCAAAGGAAATGTCGAGCCAGGTCATTCAAGTACAGGTCAAAATATTGAAATGATTGTGGAGCAGGCTCTCCGAGAACGATTGAATGTCCACTCGCGAGCCTACACTGCTGTATGGGTATTACGCAAATTTTTTGATAAATTTAAATGTAATTCTTGTAAAACTAGCCTAACGAGTAATGAAAGTAGTATCCACGATTGGATAAACTACTGGGAATATACGGCAGCAAAAAAAAGCCTAAACTTCCCATCTGAAGGTGCAGTGCGGTGTTTTGGTACAGTAATAACTGAAAGAAATGCTTACTTGGAACACGATGCCCATAAAAACAATGTAGCATCAAATGTAAATGATGTTATTGTTTCCAAGTATTCATTTGATTTTATTGACTGTACCGTACACAAGACAATTGTCCTAAATCATTTCATTTCCTTAGTTGTGAGGTTTACAATAATGAATTGGTGCAATATGATTAATAGAATTTAAAGGGCATATTCGAAGGGTAATTTGCCGTAATTTGCCTGCGATGCAAAAAAAGCATTTGAAAAATTAAAAAATATATCATTTAATAAATAATTCTTTATTTTAATTACTTATCCGCAAAATCAATTCCAGAAAATTAATAAGTTTGCCCCACTTTGGGGCAGCAATAGCAATAATAAAAATAAATTGAGAACCTCCTCCTTTTTTGAAGTCGGTTAATAAGCACGGCGTCTCAGGCTGTATCCGTTTTATTCCTTCGCCATTGTCAATGTAAATTAAAAAAAAAAGAAACGTCATGTATCATCAAAACAGAATGATGAGAATTTTTGTTCTAGAGTTGGCAGTCTGATACGTAGTATCTCTAAGTAGTCTGTGTGTACAAGTACTGGTTTGAATTATGCCAAGTCTTGCAAGGTGTGATGGCACAGTGTTGTGGCCAAAACGCAGTCTATTAATTGTGGTTATAAAGTCACGGCTGGCATCTTTAAGTCGATCGTACCAAGGTCTAACTGGTAAGCTCTCTTGGATGCTTCCATACCATCTTCCTTTTGTCTCCTGGTCTTTCTTCCACATCTCTATCCACAGATTCTTAATATTTTCATTTATAGAATACAGATAATCAGTCATAGGCACATAATAATATATTGTATTTGTAAGGTCAAGAGCATTAACACCTTCAAATGCAGCTCTATCAGCTATTTCATTGCCAGCAATACCTTTATGAGATGGCACCCACATAAAAGAAATTTCTATGCCCCTGAGCGAATGTCGATGAATTTGTTCTTTTATAATGTACAAAATAAAATTAGATTTAAAATTAATTTTGAGGTTAGATAAACCTTTAATCAAACTTAAAGAGTCAGTGACAATCAAAAAGTATTTACAATTATTTACATTTTCAATTCGCCTCAGAGCTTGAAAAACTGCATAAGCCTCTGCAGTGAATATCGAACACACATCATGTAGAACAAAACTCTGAGTAAACTTGATCTGTGAATCATACACAGCACAGCGCACATAACCATCTCCTTTACTGCCATCAGTGTAAAATGTATAATATTCATTATTTTCCGAAAGAAAGTTTAGCATGTCAAAATTATTGTCAACTGTACTATGTATTACTTTCATGGGATGTATAATGCTTTGATATGAAAAAGTATAACAGGGCCAAGGGCACTGCTTTTTAATCTTAAAACAACTATTCTCAATTTCCAGGAAAATATTGAGCAGCATTGGGGAATGACCGATTAGGAGAGAATTACCAGTAGCTAAAGGTCCAGAAGTAGTGATTCTATGAGGTATAATTTTGTTAATAATTTGTGTGTTATTTGAGTACAGCAATTTCAAACAATATCTCTCTGTAAGAAGGAGACGTCTCAAAATCAAAGGCATTACTTTAGTTTCAACTTCCATGGCCCTAATGGGAGTTGAGCACATAGCACCAGAAATGATTCTCAGAGCTCTATTCTGCAAAATGTCTAATTTATGGGCATGAGCACTGTTTAAATAAGCTATGGCACTATAGTCGAAATGGCTCCTTACTATTGCTTTGTACAAAATAGATAATGTTTTGGGGTCTGCTCCCCAGGAAACTCCAGCAAGGCATCTAATTATATTCAATCCTTTTAAAGCATTTTGTGAAATATGTTTAATATGCTCTTCAAAAGTAATTTTTTGATCAATGACAACTCCCAAAAATTTCTTTGAACAAACTCTATTAATTGCTTCTCCACCATATACAATATCGCAGGTTGGATCATCTTTGCCAAAAATCATAAAACTACTTTTAGATGCATTAATTTTAAGGTGTAATTTACCATTATAATAGTTAGATAATTGATTTAAAGCACTATTAACTTTATCAATGGCTATTTGCAAATTTTGGTTACTACTATATAAAACTATGTCATCAGCGAATTGCAAGATATTTACAGTACTTGTATCTACATATTTACAAATTTCACTAGTATACAAATTGTACAATAAAGGCGACAATGTAGCGCCTTGCATGGTGCCTTTTGATGCAATTTTTGGCCCATGTAGTATATTGTTATGCTTAACATAAACAGTTCTGTTACTTAAAAACTCATAAATCCATTTACATAAATGACCAGGGATATTTAAATCAGATAAAATTTTAACCAGGATTCCAGGATCAACATTGTCAAAAGCACCTTGTACATCTAAAAATACACATACAGTGTTTGAAAATAAATTATTTGCCCTTTTCAGGTCCGAGATCAAAGATACAAAGCTGTCAACGCAACTACGCCCACGACGAAAGCCATACTGCACATGAGGGATTAAACCATTCGCCTCCACATACCAATCCAACCGAGCCTTAACCATGTTTTCAAATATTTTGCCGAGACATGATGATAGAGATATTGGTCTATAAGAATTTACATCATCTGGTGATTTATCAGGTTTGAGTATAGGAATAACACACTGTGTTTTCCAAGAGTCTGGTATCAACTTTTTATTCCAAAGAGAATTGAGAATATTTAAAAAAACTTTTTGAACAGACTCATGCAAATTTTTTATCACAACATATGGAAAGTCATCTAAGCCTGGGCTTGTATTACGTCTAGACTGTAGACTTAAAATGAATTCTGTCCATGAGAAAGATTCCAATAAAAATTTTGAATTTTGATTATTGTTATTTTTTCCAAAATAAGTGTTTAAATTATTAGATTCTATAAGGTTCCTGTTATCTGAAAGTTTGTCTAAAAATGAAGGAATAAACTCATCTCTGTATGATTTATTTACAGTTTTAATTCCTTTAAACCTTTTAATAAGATTCCAAATTTTACTGATAGGAGTAGTCCTATTAAAAGTATCACATACATTATTCCAGCCTATCTTCTTCTGCTCTGAAATTGTCCTTTTCTTTAAGGCATCTAGCCTTTTATAGTTAATGTAGTTATCAATATTAGGGTCACTTCTGTACAGTTTTAGGGCATTATATGATGCAACTACAGCCTGCTCACAAATTTCATTCCACCAAGGTGTTGGAGGTCTACTTCTATAATGATTATGTTTAGTAAACTTCGGAATTACCATCAACTTCAGGGCAGCAAGACGGTTACAGAATTCTAAATATGAAGACATAGGATCTGCCTCATCTAACAACATGTCTGCAAATAATATTTCTGATAATTCATGATATTTATTCCAATCAGCTTTACCATATAAAAACTTGTCGACAGGAGGATTGACTTGATATTTGTCAACAGCCAAAGATATTTCAGTTATTGTAGGATAATGATAACTTCCCATAGCATCATCATGCACAGACCACTCGCAAAATGGTGCAATACTCGGACTAGTGAAGCTGACATCAATAGCAGATGGATTACGTGTGGGATTATTAATTGTAGTAAAACTGCCATCATTTAGAATGCACAATTCAGAATCATCTATAATATCATACAAATCCCGACCTCGACCCTTAGTCGACAAACAGCCAAACGCAATATGATGAGCGTTAAAATCTCCACTCATAAATATTGGCTTAGGTAGATCTCTTAATATATTACGCAGCCTGTTCATTCTGATGTGCCCGCTAATAGGAGGGCAATATACACAAAGTATTGAAAGATTACCCTTTTCAGTAGATAAATTTAAAGCAACTGTTTGAATATCTTCATAAAATCTAGTATTTAAAATATTATACTTAAAATATGCCTTAATCAATATGGCTACTCCATTATGTTCATTCTTTGAATTTCTATTATAAATATTATACCCAGGTATTTTAAAGTTACTATTGTCTTTAAACCAAGTTTCATTTAGCAAACATACATCAATATGTTGTTCTTTCAAGAACTTAATTAGTAAGGGCTTTTTACTATTAGCACTTTGAATGTTAAACTGCGCAATACGTAATGGGGATGTTCTAGGAGGACTTAAATCCATTATTTGGATAGATTTTTAAGTAATATATCTTTTATTGTTAGTGTAGTGATGGGTGTAGAGTCACCCTTATTGCCCAATTCCACCAATGTCTGTACCAGGGCCATTAGTACATCATTGTTGGACATTATTTGAGATTTGATGTCTACTGAAGGTAAGACATCATTGCTGGCAGCCTGGGAACCAGGCTTGCTATATACAGATTTATTTACATTACTATTTACAATTTTATATACAGGTTTAATATTTACAGGTTTATTTACATTTTGAAGTGTGTGTTTTGGCATTGGAAGTGGGGGAAATTCAGTATTTTCAGTTAACTTAGTCAAGGCAACACTTGCATAAGTAATTTTAGATTTCTTTTCAGTAATTTTTTTAATCTTTATTGGACATATTTTTGATATTGCTAGATGAGGACCGCTACAATTGATGCAGCAGATCTCGTTTGGCTTATCACAATCTTTATACAAATGCTCCCCTGAGCAGATCGAACATCGTTGCTTGCCATTACAAATTTTAGCTGAGTGGTTAAATTTAAAGCATTTAAAGCATTGCTGCAATGGTGGGACATAATCAAAGACTCTGTACGCAAACAAGTCATAATGCACATTAAAGGGTAATACATTTGATAAAAAAGTAATGCTAACTGTTTGTAGTGGTACACGCTCTTGACCCACTTTTTTAGTGAATCTTCTGATAGCAATGATTTCATAAATCGAAGATAGCTTTGTGTAGAGTTCCTTGTTCGAAATATTACCTGGTACAAATCTAATTATGCCTGTTTTTTCTATTTGTGCCGCAGGAATATATGCTTTTATTTCATATTTCTCCATAAAAGTTGCATTATTTATAAAATTGTTCGCCGTATTATATTGCTTGAATGTAACTGCAATTTTATTAGCATTTACACGCTGAATTGCCACCACACCCTTTACTTCATTATTGAAAATATGATTTAAATAAATGGGACTTTTATTGCCCAATCTGTCCTTTGTATTTTTACTTTCCACAAACACTTTAAATTCAGTATTGGAGGAGTTCTCCGGGTAGAGTCTTTTATAATTTGGTTTTAAATAAGGTAAATACATAGAGTCAATACGCTCACCGCCGCCGCTACCAGAGTCCAAACCGCTGGAGGTGCCTCCGTCCTGAGGCCGAGGACGTTTGTTTGAGACGGGCGGGTTATCCCCGCCCCCCTCGTTTCCATCCATTTTCTAGGTAAACTTATACTACCAGTGTAGTTTTAGAGTACTTTTGGAAACTTTAATTTAAGAAAACTAGGGGAAAATCTTTTATATAAAAATTTGAGACCCGCGCTTTTCAAGTTCCCGCCAAGAATACACAATAGACTACTATTTGTTTGCAGTGTTGCCAACTTAGTGGATTTCCCATTAAAACTGGTGGTTTCGACCCCTTTTAGTGGTGAAATATTGCTTTTAGTGGCTAGTGGATTTTTTTAGTGGCTTTGATTGCTTCAGTTAGTGGTGGTACGACATTAATCCATTAGTATAATTAACAAAAAACTCTAGTTAGGAAGGAACGATTGAAACAAGTGTATAATATTTTTGTTGTATAGGCGACACAACAGAACTAAGGTAGTGGTTTTCGGGGATTCCCTGAAAATAGTTTGTTAATTTCTTGAATAATTAATACTGATTATGGACTTTATTTGTATGGTCAATGGGTCAAGTTTGATTTGATTTAAAGGACGTTTATATTATTCCCTATGCGTGCACAAATACAACGGACGGATCACGGACAATACAGTACAGTTCGAGTCGGTATCGGTAAAGGTTACTTACTAGTTTAAACTTATTTCCACAATATTTGTGAAACTAAGATGCCCAAACCACAGTACGCTCAAAAGTGTCGTGATTGTTGTTTAGGTAACCTAGAATTAAAGAATTGGTTACAAGAGGTGGAAAGAAGGTCCAGTAACTAAATACAAAATTATGTGGTTCAATTTTAAAGAATCATTACGGCGATTTGTTTTGTTTTGGATTAGTGGTTTTCTGGTGGTTTGAGAGACCGTTAAATTTAGTGGTTTTCTGGTGGGTCACGAAGCCACATTTGGTGGATTTGTAAAAATAAAGTTGGCAACACTGTTTGTTTGTGTTTTGTTTCATGTTTTTCACCGAGTAAAAAAAAAAAAGGAAGTCGGTAGTGTTTGTTTAGTTCTGTTAACTGGATAATTCTCAGACTAATAATAACAGGTTTACTCGACTGAGGGATAATCTTTGAACTGGATTCAGTGGTGCCAAGTTAGGGTAACTTACCCTAGATTTAGAGTAAAGTTTAATCAGCAGGGTAATTTTTATGGTACAAACTCGGTGAGGGTATTTTTAGGGTAATTTTTTGTTGATGCTATAATATAAATTGTTATCTTATTTGAGTAAAAAATTGTAGTGAAATGGACTTGTACTAGATTTTATTGTCTCGTCTTGTGTATGATCTTGGATTAAATGTATCAAATATAAATAGTACCGAGAGGGAAAGCAAATAAAAACTTTGCTTTACTTTTTCATTTAACTTAAAATCTAGGGTAATTCTTAGGGTATCAGATTTAGGGTTAAACAAAATCAAGACCTGGCAACAGTGGCAACACTGACTGGATTAGTTCAGTTGAACTCAGGTGAATATCAATAATGTAGTTGAATTATACATAGACCTAATAAATAGTATGGACTCGAAATACCTACAAAAAAAACGTGCCTACCTAAACCTTAAAATGGCACTTAAAATGGCTGCCGATGCTATGGTTGTGTTAATCACGGAACACACACACATTAATAATACAAAAAGTAAACAACCATTTGACAGCAGGACTACCACGAACACAACCACAAATTTCGGCAATTAATATGGCGAATATGGCACGTACTGACAACTGTCACTACGTCATAACAAAATGTTTCCTTAATGAGCAACAACTGAAATATTGTTGTCTCTTTTGTCAAATACGATTACTACATTAGAAGAAATGAGACAAAATGATGTTTCACATTCTGTATCGTATTTCACTCATATTTGTATAAGCTAATGTATGTATAGAATAATAGGGCGCCTCCATATTTTTCCTATCTCAATGGAATTATACGTAGATACGTAGTATCTCTAAGTAGTCTGTGTCTGTGGTTGAATTTTATTTTCTGAATCCTTGTAAAATCCTAGCGGCCTAGCCTAGCCTACACAGTCTTCAATAACACCAAAAATCAATGTTGTATCTTTAGCAAATCTTTAGTCTGTTTATCAACCACTTAACGTCGACTTACAGTTTACTTCACTTGAAACTAAAACCAGTGTTATACTGCCAAAACACCTGAAGTGCACGAAGAAAATATGAGTCAAAGACGCGGCAACAGGTCTACCAATTCCGAGCGTGTAGAACCAGATATTTCGGAGCTCGAAGAATCCATCAAAGAGTGTGTTCACTATATAATTTGTCGAGAAGGCAGCAAAATACCAATCAGACGCAGTGAAATTATGAAACATCTAGGCATAACTTGTCAAACTGCTACCAACCAAGGGTCTAGAGTGATTGTTGAAACCAATAAAATTTTAAAAAGGGTTAGTATTCTGATTTTCTTGCATGCATAGAACTCGTCAATATAATCTGAACCAATTCAGTAAAAGTTAAAATTGTTTGTTGGTAAGTTTGTAAAAGGTAAGATAAATATCAGGAAGTCTCCCTATGTTAAAAACCTGTATTATCACTGAGCAATTTTTTACTCTCGAAAACTGCATATTTCCTGTGGAATGAGCCAAGTACGTGAACTTACGAGCAAAAGTGAATAAAGAAATGAAATCAATTCACATTTCTTTACTATACTTCTTCTATGTTCTATAACTTTGCAGGTGTATGGCTACAAATTGGTTCAAGTTGATTCCAAGAGTGGTATGCAGTACATTTTGGTGCTGACAGAAGAATGCGAATCACTGCCGTCGTCCGTCACTGATATGCAACACCGCAAAATATTAGTTGCTGCGCTTACACACATCTTTATGAGTGGTGCACCGGTTAAGGAAGGTCTGTGGTTCAATATTTTGTTTTGGTTTTGCTTAAATTAATTTGTCAAGATAACAAAAGTAAACACATCAATATTCGTCATTTGTCAATTAATTTATAATATTAATTTAGTCACCGCAACATAGTAAAATTATAAAGGTACTTGTACACAACACTACTTGCCTTACATACAAACCGGTAGCAAAAATCAGAAGACCTAAGATTAACTCCTTTTTTTTTTCCATCTTTTCTGTTTTCCATTAACATAACACAAACTTATTTGTCTTTACTTCTTCTAGAGGAAATGTGGAAGTTCCTCACGGAAGCTGGGCTATTAGAAGAAAATGATCAATCAGGAAGAAAACTATTAACAAGCACATTTACTAGACAGATGTATTTACAATACACTAAGGTATTATGCTCACTTTATATATCTTCCAGCACTTTTAGTTAATAAATATCTTAAAAATTACAATAGAGACAAATGAAATTATTTTGAAAGTAAACAGTTCTGTTCTGAACTTAGGGAAAGCCACTCTGGAACTAAATGTAGGATAAATTAGGGAAAAGCGAAATTTTTATCAAGTTAGGCTAATAGTTAAAAATAAAATTTAATATCTATTAGCTTACAACCAATTTGAAGTATGTGTATTAATGCTGTATTTATTTTCTAGGATGGTGAGGGTGATCTTGCAAGGTATATCTTCACATGGGGTCAGCGGGCTATTGAAGAGGTTCCGAAGAATTTCCTTCTGGGAAAAATGGCTGAGGTAATCTATATTTTTTTGTATGATTTATTCTACAAAAGTGGTTATGAGCCTTTTGGCCTGTGCTAACAAAAATTATATTGTTCTGAATGCTATAAAGTATAACATCTATTTTACATTTGCAGGCATTCGGTAAAACGCCTGACCATTGGGGTGAACAGTTCAAAGAAGCTAATGAAGAAATACAGAGCTAAGGAATATAGGGAAATCATGAAGCCACACGAATACGAGACCTTAATGAAAATCAATAAATTTATTATTTCATATCTATTTTGCTTTTAAGATTCTTACTAGATTTTAAGAAAGTAACTATTTGAAGCTGGATATGCTCTACAGTGGACAATTCGTGGTGTTGAAAGTTTAAGGCTCACACTCAGTGTAACAATATCCCTGACAGTCTGTTTATTTTAAATGGTTATACCACTCACCATTGTGGCTTTTGCTGACACTGTCTACCTAATTCCTAGAAAAGCAAAGGTGTGATTTCTCGTTAGGTCTTAGATATGCACCTACAATAAATAACTGTTTTATTACTGACTACCGTTTTTGTTTTATTCTTATTGGATACCCAAAGTTATTTTTTATGTTCTGAAATATTTCCCAAAGACTGAATAAAAATTTTTGACGAGAAGGCATCAATTATGGGGACTGAAAATGTACAGCTAGAAATCTAGACTATACCAGCCCCTACAGTTCTCGCCAAACTTCTTGTCCGGCCTGAAATTTGCTACAATGGCTGCGCAGTAGTAAATCTCATACAAAACGGCACCGCGTCGTGCCTTGCGCATCGGAAAGGCAACTTCAGGTCGGCAGAAGTTTGGCGAGAGAACTATACCATGTGCTGTGCTTGACCATCGAGAGGAAATAAAAAATGTAGGTAGGAAGTTTTCTAAAAAAATATTCTTTCAGAATCCAGAAAACTTTCATTTGAGACTTCAAATTATTCTACCTATTTTTCGTGGTTGTGATGACAACACGTCACGCTAGCTATGTCGTCCCTATCCTTATTAGGTCACTTTCATTAATACGTCACTTTGTAGTTGTACAAGTAGTCAGCTTCCCAATATGTCTCAAGCCGTATTACGTCTCTTTCCCAACTCGTCCGACGCTTTGTTCAATGATTTAATGTACTGTAAGGTACGAAATGAGAAAAAGAAGAGGTTGGTTGCCTGTTGGCCTTATTATCAATAAAAAAAAGCTGGATTTTGTTATTAAATTTAAATTTCATATTTTGTTTTTCGGCGATGCAACGGCGATGTCATTTTATTCTTTTTTATTTCTCCCTTATTTTTTTTAACAAAACGAATTTAAATATATTTTTTTAGATTTCAAATTCATGCCATTTAGTCTCATCCTGAATATTAAGATTACCTACTTACTAAAAGGTAGTATTAAGGTTTATCCACACATATCAGGGCCGTGCCCGGGACGTGACAGGGCCGGGCCCAATCATTGAAGCTTCGTCACTAGCCCGTGCATGTTCGACGGACGTGTGTGCGGGTCACGGTCCGTCCACGTCCCGGGCACAGCCCTGATATGTGTGGATAGAACCTTAGTATTTTTAATAAAATTTTGCTGTGATGAAAATGTTTAGATATTTTGTGCTTAAGTGTACATAAGCGTCTGACGATTTGGGAAAGAGACGTAATACGGCTTGAGACATATTGGGAAGCTGACTACCTGAACAATGTGACGTATTAATGAAGGTGACCTAATAAGGATAGGGACGACATAGCTAGTGTGACGTGTTGTCGTCAAAACCTTTTTCGTATAGACTATAATGTTTAAGACTACCGCCCAAAAGGCTTGTATTCAGCAGTATGAAAAATTTAAACGTTCGTGTCAGCTGACACTTCTACCTTTGCACTTGGCTGACAATCTGACATCTCCTCAATAGACATCTCCTTCCCATGCCTGTTTAGTCTGTCTCCTGTCATCCTTTGGTCTGTCACTGTCAGTTTGATAGCCAACTTGTCATTGTCATGTCAATTGTCAAATCCAGCTGGATTGAACCGAGCAGTGCACACGTTTCGAATTATAATCTCTCGGGTTTTTTAAAAGACGTTCACTTTTATTAGTGTACCGAAAAGTGTGCAGATTTTGTGTGTAAAAAGTTGTGAAAATGGCGCAATCTCCAGCAGCTGTAGCGCCACCCAAGGAGCGCTACGTACCGAATGCGCTTAAATTCGCTTTTGGCGGCCTTGCCGGGTATCAATCTTGCATTTATTTTAAGACTAGATGTCCTTTATTTAAGATCAATGTCATGAACATTGCCGTAGAAATGTTTATTATGATTACGAACACTTTCAAAACTTATAGGCTCTGGTTTCTTAAGGCACAGGCAACTTGTTTATTACTTTAAAAGCCTTGGACTGATTAACAAGTTTATGCTAGAGATTTACTCTAACAAATTCAATTGTTAATCATGATCTCTAGGTTAATAATTGAGTTCATATTGATTACTTTATCACAATGTTGATTACGTAATGTAATCGGTTTAATTTTTCTCATTAATCTCTTATCATGTTATAGGCAGTTTTTAGAACAAAAATATTTTTTGTTATAAGTAATTTTAACTGAACTTTACAAAAGGCAGTACAATTGTGTTAGTTCACATGTTAATAATTTAAATGGAATGCCAATATTTTTTTAATGGAATGTTAAAATCTGCTACTGCTTATCCTCCTACAAACCTAATACAGTTTAACCGTTAAGGTTTAATATTAGATTTAGGCTACAGCAACAACTTCTATAACACTATATTAAACAACCTATCTATTTTCAAGAGCCATTTTATTCTTGAAAAGACTTGGTGTCTTTTCAGTTTCACTTTACAATTTATATGATTCTCTACAATAGTCATTAAGTATATAGAATCAAAACAAAAATGATTTTTGTGTCTGTCCATGTGAGCTTTCTTTCTGGAGGGTTTATGTGTATAATAGGTACATTACTATTTAATGTAGAAATAACCCAGAAACCAAAACTTTTTGTCATGCTGTCTTAGCACCTGCCTGAAACAGTGGCAGGTCACTGGGCAGTAGTAATGTAGTTGACTGTCAGCAGTGAGAACTGGCAACTAACATTATTATAAGTACCTGGAGAACCAAGCTCCACTTGGGTGAAAATAGAGAAAACATTGTTTTCTAAAAATGAAGATCAAATTATTGCCCCAGAAATTTAGTATGAAGGGGTCATACAAAATTTCATGAAAATCGTTGGATCCATTTTCGAGATTCAGATTATATATATATATACATATATATACAAGAATTGCTCGTTTAAAGGTATTAGATACATTAACACTTAGTCACTTTACATTATAAAGATGGTATGTTACCTTCTACAAATAACCTTGTGACTATGACAAGCATGAAATTCACATGATATTGACAAATTAGGAACCGTTTTTATAATTTAAGGAAATGTAAATGATACTTGTATAACTGCTAACAGACGCAACTTACATGTTGCCGTTTGTGGTTTCGAACCCAGGCAGGCACTTTACTTTGTGAAAGTTATTTCATCACCACTGCTCTCAAAGTGGTGAAGGAAAACATTGTGTGGAAACTGGCATGTCCTAGAATCAATAATTTGAAGACATGTGATCCACCAACACGCACTAGGCGCGCGTGGTTGATAAGAGGCCCATTCCCTCTCACAGAGAGGCCTGTCCCGGAGAGGCGAACATTAAAAAAAGCCTGATGATGATGATCACATTAGTCGATCAATAACAGCTACATGATTTAAATTGTCAGTAGATGTTTGTATGTATGTGTGTCAGGCTGATGTCCGCAACACCACATCCAAGCGCATATTTTTCATACGGCCAGCAGATCTTTATAACGAAGTTCTTATTTCCAGCATGGCCGCAACATGCGTCGTTCAGCCTCTAGATCTGATCAAAACTCGGATGCAACTTAGTGGGGGCAGTCGGACCTCTTTTGCCGTTGCTGGGGAGATTGTAGCTCGGGAAGGATTCTTCTCTTTGTACACGGGACTCTCAGCTGGCTTGCTACGACAGGCTACTTACACGACGACGAGACTGGGAGTCTACAGTTACCTATTTGATGTTTATAAAGAGTGAGTATTGAGTTTCCTTTGTTAATTGGTATTGAATGCCATACGGACCTATGATAATTTATAATCTTAGTGCGGGGAAATTAGATCTCAAGGTTGCCCTAGTCGACGGCACGAACTATTTTGTGCGCGGGGTTTAAAATGCATGCTATCTTATCCGACAGCACGTGCGAAAGAGATAGATGCTGTGATGAGCAGTGAGAAGCTAGTTCGCGTACGAATTAGCACTTTCGCAAGTTTATAGCGAAATGGATGATGATTTAGGACGAAAACGAGCGCGCGAAATTTTATGAACAGACTTTTGGAAGTCTAGTACCTATATTATGAAAAAACGACTAAATGTATATTTTCAAAATAAAATTATTTGCATTGTTGAACTAATAATCTATTCCTGTATGGTGGCCGTTTTTGCAATTTTCCTTCTGCTTATGGTTTTTATTTCCGCCCAAAGATGCGTTAAAGTTAGTGATGAAGTATGGAACTTTCGACGCTCATAACTTTCAAATATATTTTTTTTTTTACTTTTTTGTTTCCATACAGGGATAGATTTCCAGGCAGAGATGAGATAAATTGATATCATTTTTTTTATTTTGAACGTACATCGTCAAACAGTGGATTAATCGCCAGACTACGTTTGTATGGAAGAATGATCGACTAGTGTAACCTTAAAGCCTAGATGTATTTTACTTATTAAAGTTGCAAATAAGCGGCAAAATTCATTGACATTGTAGCATTAACATTATAACTGCAACGAAATTGACTCAATTACTGCACTGCAGTGGTATAGGCTAAGTCGGTACTATGCCAACAAAAAAAGAACTTAAAGAACACGTAGTAACTTGAAAGAACAGAAAGTTCACAGAGAACGGCTCGGCGCTCACTGCCAGAGAAGGCATTGACAAAACTTGACATACAACATGGAGAACTTAACTCTGCACCTCGCTAGAATGCGACCACATGCCCGTCTAATCGCGCGGCGACCTGCGATTGCCTCGTGCGCCGATAGTGAGAGTTGAACGTCTTGAGTGACGGAAACAGTGGCGGTCCAGAGGTAACGGCCGCGACTTACTAGTTGAAGGTCGTGGGCTCGAACCTAGGCAAGCACTTTACTTTGTGCATCACCACTGCTCTCAAAACGGTGAAGGAAAACATCGTGAGGAAACCGGCATGTCATGGAACCAAAAATTCTAAGAGATGTGACATCCATCAACCCGCAATGGGCCCGTGCCATCATTTCCTCTCACAGAGAAGAGGTCTGCACGCACAACGGACCGAATGGGTGTCTTAGTGTGGAAAAGGGGATAAAATTTCCATTATGGGCCGTTGATTTGGAAGTTCATTTTTTTTTTGTAGGGAGTACTCATATATAGAAAGCTTTTTACAAATTTTGAAGACTCGGAAATTTAATGTTTTTTTGTATGTTTTTCATGAGGTAAAAAATGAGAATTAGTCCAAGAGCGAGCGAAGCGAGCTCGGGAGCTTAGGGCACCCCGACACGGACAGGTTAGGTTCGAAGAGATGACGGGAGCTGAAGTGTGCGAGCAAAGCGAGCGAACTCAGCTCCCGTCATCTTCTTCGTGTTAGGTTACTTTAGACCCTTCAGACAGAAATAGGAGCCCCGGGGCGGCGCAGCGGGGCTCCGTCGACATTGTTGTTAAATAGTCATCATCTCCTAGCCTTTTTCCCAACTATATTGGGGTCGGCTTCCAGTCTAACCGGATTCAGCTAAGTACCAGTGTTTTACATGGAGCGACTGCCTATCTGACCTCCACAACCCAGTAACTGGGTTACAGCGGTACCCCTTGGCTAGACTGGTGTCAGATCTCAAGCTTCTGACTACTCGTAACGACTGTCAAAGATCTTCAAATGACAGCCGGGACCAACGGCTTAACGTGCTTTCCGAGGCACGGAGGAAACTCGGTATGTTGAAATGGTCACCCATCCACGGCCCGACCTCCTCAAGCGTTGCTTAACCTTGAAGATCGACCCGTGCGGCTGTTATTATTTAGCCACGAGCTCCTCATTGTTGTTAAATAGTAAATGTAAAAATTTAAACCATGGATATCTCCTTAACCATGGGGTTCCGCGGGGTGAGGATGGTACAGTGGGGTAGCCCCACTTCCCAACACCCCTTCCCGCCCCAAAAGGACATTGATAGAAATTTTTATTCTTACCTAAAAACTTTAACCATGGATATCTCCATAACCATGGGGCTCCGAGTGGTGGGGATGGTACAGGGGGGTCGAAATACCTCCCCCTCAACCCTCCCCCCTCCTCTCCGCGCCATAAATCAGCGGCCCATAAAGGAAATTTTAACCGGAAAAGGGGGTCCATCTATCCTCTAAGAGTAACGTCACACCGCCAGGTGCACAGTTAAGTTGATCGTGATATATGCAAACAGCGTGTCAGTGAGTGACACCGTTCTTTCAGAAATTGACGGCCCATGACAATACTCAAAAACTACTGAACGGATTTTGATGAAACATTACAGAAATATAGCTTATATATCAGAATACCACGTATGCTACAATTTTCAAAGATATTGGGAGAGGTACACCACGCGGGCGGAGCCGCGGGCGGCACCTAGTCACATCACACTAATATTATAAAGGCGAAAGTTTGTGAGTGTGTGTGTGTGTTTGTATGTTTGTTACCTCTTCACGCTCAAACGGCTGGACGGATCTGGATGACATTTGGCACCGAGATAAATTATAGTCTGGAATAGCACATCTTTTGTTCCCGGGAATATGCTCCCTTGTGATAATTTTCGACACTAACGCGGGCGAAGCCGCTGGCAGAAGCTAGTTATTTATATTTTCGTATCTAGTCTCAGCCGCGAGGTTTCATAGTACCTCATAATACATAGTGTACTGACTGTTAGAACAGAAGTTTATGTATGTAACACAAACGATTTTAATACATCAGATGACCTATTGATCTCTTGTTCACTCCGCACTGCACAAAGCATTGTGTGACTGATAACTGATAATGTATGTATGCTTGATATCGCCTACATCAGAAACTGCTTGTTGCCAGAAATAGGTACAGTAATAGGAAGAGCTCAATTGCTGCCAACAGGCTAATAACACTACTAATATTAACATTATAAGCGGGATATTTACCATGTTTACTGTTTGTAGCGAGTTTCCGATATTTCGGTGCTGTTGCAAGCACCATGATCACGGATAAACTGAAGTCATTGCGGGTGGGTGTTTATGAGGAGACAAAACGGTCTACCCTCTTTCTTGTTCGTTTTTTGCACTCGGTACAGCTACCATTGTCACTCACAACTGGATTCTGTTCCCGACACACAAAACTCTAACACTACTCTTTAGACTCATTTTATTTTACATTAGGAATGGAAGCTAATTCTTGTAACGAAATTGTACAAAGCATAATGAACTTTATTACCCGCCTGCGGGAGGGTAATGTTTTTCGAGCGTATGTTCGTATGTATGTATTATATGTCTATTTCTATAGCACGCTCTACAGCCCAAACGGCTTGACGGATTATGACATATGAGGTGTTGTTGAATTCGTCTCAATTGTGGGAGTGACATAGGATATATAATTTTTTTAAATAGCGCCTACCCTAATAAAAGGGGGGGTTATATATTTTTTTTAATTTGTTCTAACAATATGGGAATCCCCAAATGAAAGCTACTAAATAGGCCAGTATTCCAAAAATAGATATATTGTAACATGTTCATATTTTGGCACAAATTCAAGATAAGCGTAACTTGGATAGCAAAATAGCCACATAACTTATTTGGAGAACTTGTTTATTATAAAAACAAAAAACCCGACTGTGAAAAATTAATTAACTGAAAAGCGAAAAACAAGTACTAGATATAATTTATACATTAAATATTCAGCAGCCGGGCTCATAGCAGTCGGGCTTTTGATTTTATAATAATTTAGATTGCCGCGGAATGGAATGGAAGCGATTTTTTGCAACCAAATTGTACATAGCATAATGAACTTTTCAACACACTTGCTCATAAAATGGCTCTAATTTCACCGCAATTAGGCACATAATGACACCTGTTATCAAACTGTGACTTTTTCATTGCTATTATTCACAAGTGCGTTTTTTTTAAATTTATTGGTTGAGTTGATTTGTTCTTAAAAAAGATTCGATACAAAAAAGATCGTGCTCCATAGTACAAATGCAACACATTTCATGCAACTTCATATTTAAATAGATAATTTCAACTTGTACGTGTTTAATAAATAAAACTTTCACTCAAATATAACTTTTGTTTTTGTCTGTAATAAAGAAAATTTATTATTTTTAGTCTATGGCCGATCGCCATTGTTAGATGCGCGCGCATAGGAAAAACTGATTAATTTTGCCCGCCATTGCGAAAAAAAATTCAAAATCGAGACGAACAGGACAGGCCGATGTGGTGACACTTGGTGACTTAGGAGAGGCCTATGTTCAGCAGTGGACTTTGTTTTGGCTGTAATGATGATGATAATTTCTTAGCTCCAGTTAGTTTATACGTTACACAAGTGAAGTACCTATATTCCATTTGCATTAGAAATTTAAACAATCCCATTTTACAGCCTGTTCAAATAATTTGGAGTTCTATTGCGTTGGTGACATGACAAATGGCAGCTGTAGTTAAACAGTTGGTATTGGTAACAGGTTTATACTTTTTATGCCATCCTTATATCTACGGAATAGAACTCAAAATCGATTGAACGGGCTGTAAAAAGGGATTATATAAATGTGTAATGTTATTTCAAATGGAGTATAGTTCATTACGCTTTGTACAAGTACAGTCAAGGGTCAAAAGTGCAGTCTTACTCTCCTAAAACTCAAATGGCTAGTTTTTGTAGAAGGAGTTAAATTATCCACAACTGACGATGTACGTTGTATAGAAATTAAAGTACCTACAGATTATACATACTAACCGTGTATAGTTGAAATCCTTCTGTCTAATAAAATTGCCGCTGCTGTTTTGGTAGTGTGACTGCACTTTTGACCCTTAGGTTCAACTAGTCGACGGCACGAACTATTTAGTGCGCGAAAAATGCATGCCATCTCATTCGACAACACGTGCGAATGAGATAGATGCTGTGATGAGCAGTAAGAAGTTAGTTCGCGTACGAATTAGCACTTTCGAAATGGATGATGATTTAGGACGACAACGAGCGCGCGAAATTTTATAAACAGACCTTTGGGAGTGTAGATATCATGAAAAAACTATTAAATGTATATTTTCAAAATAAAATTATTTGTATTCTTGAATTACTAATCTATCCTTGTATGGAGGCCGTTTTGCAATTTTCCTTCTTCTTATGGTATTTATTTCGTTAAAATTAGTGTTGATATATGTGATGAGACAAATTGATATTTTTTTAATTTGAACGTACATTCGTGAAACAGTGGAGTAATCGATAGACTACATTTGTATGGAATAATGATCGACTAGTGTAACCTTAACTGTACATAATTCGCTTTCATTAGTTTCCGCGGCAATTTTAAATTAGGAAGCCAGGCGATGCAGGAAGACAGGATTTTTACTGGCTAGCTAACTAGGATTCCCCTTTCTAACCGTCCTAACTTACACAATGCCTCCTTCTAAACATTTTTAGAGTAGTGTTTTTTAATACGAAACCTTGCAGTGTGTCTATTTGAGCCACCACAAAGCAGGGCCGCATACTAATGTATCCTTCAAGACATGCAAATAGTTTTCCTGAATGGGTGTTAACATATTAAACACTCTTAATTTCCTATGTTTATTTATACATGTATGTTATTATGCAAGGGTTCGTGAACCTTTGTCAATTATCGCTTGCTTGATTTAGCTTTCCAAGATGCTTACGAAACCCTACGCTCCGGTCGTGAATTTGATAAGACTGGTTGTAATAATTATGTTAACAAAGGTTGTCAACCTCTCTATGTTGGTATCGAATGATTTGCCGTACTTATATTTACTCGAACGTCTTGCGAAATTAATGATACGATACAAAGTTTTCGTATTGCGGAATCTTGCTACGCAATTTCATAGTTTGCCCTAAATAGTTTCAGTTCTATTCGTATGTTTTTCAATTGCCATTATCCATGCCACTGAACGGGATGGGAACTGCGTTGAATGGCTTCCCACTTCCAACTAGGTGGACCGATGACCTTAATATGCGCAAGTCCAGGTGGGTCAATACATTAAGTATCTTGACGGTCGGTGGGACTTCGAAGAACACTTTGGGTGCTTTGATCAGACTGCTGCTTAACCTCGGGGGCCCTCGGGAGTCTCTACACGGGTGTTCGATGGTCCTTTATGGAGCCCCTGTTTGGTCAAGCAGGCTATCAGGTATCTGACGCTGCAGGTCTAAAACTAATAGCCTGCAGCGGAAAACGGCCATTCGTAGCGCACATGGACACCGAACGGTATCCTTTGAGGCGGCAACACTCCTGGCACGCTTTTCTCCGCTTCATATTCTGGCGGATATGGACGCGAGGGTTTATAACCGGTTTCACCCCATCCGCCAAAATGGTGATAGCGTGCCAGGAGTCGCTGTGGCGCGAATGGCTACAGCAGTCGCAATTTCTGTGTAAGTGCGTTGTCGGAGTCGTCCTACCGCAGTCGCTGTGGCGCGAATGGCTACAGCAGTCGCAATTTCTGTGTAAGTGCGTTGTCGGAGTCGTCCTACCGCACTTCGAAGCCTCGCTGAAAAGGGAGGAGCGCATCTCCTGCAGGCTCACTCAAGTCATGACCGGGCCTGGTTGCTTTAGTGAGTACCTGAATAGGATTGCCACGATTGTGGAGCACACGCTCGAGAAATGTCCTGCGTAGGGCTCTGAGCGGCCGGTCTTTGTCGCCAGGATCGGGCGAGACCTATCTTTCCAAGTATTTGTGAGGGCCATGCTGGCAAAGGACGAAAACTGGAGCGAAATGGGCTCCTTTTGTGAGACCGTGATGGTCCAGGCGAAGGCCGCCGAGCGCGATCATGAGAGGGCTGAACCCACTCGGAGAAGAAGGCGTCGGGGAAGCAACTGGCTCGAGGAATGGCCTGCGTGGGCCTCTGAGCGGCCGGTCTTGGTCGCCAGGTTCGGGCGAGACCTGTCTCTGCCAGTAGTAGTGAGGTCATGTTGGCAAAGGAAGAAAACTAGAGCGAAATGACCTCCTGTAAGACCGTGATGGACCAGACGAAGGTCGCCGAGCGCGATTATGAGAGGGCTGATCCCGATCGGAGAAGAAGGCCTCAGGGAGGCATCCGCCTCGATATCTAAAACGCCGAAACATCGTCTGCATCATAGGCAGGCGGGACTATGGGGTCGCGGGTGTTCTGATTGGAGAATCTATCCGCCCACCAAGTGATTCCAGGAAAAACGGTGGCGTAGTAATCACGTGCTGCCGTGTACCGCTAACTCAGGGGAGACGCTTTTTCAGTTTCACCAGGGATATGCCCTAATAGACAAGAGAAGGGGCTCCGGGGTGGTCACGGGGCCCTTTCCATTTGCTGATGGTGATCATCGGGGTGGTTTTAGTGAAGTAAAAATCTCACACTTTCTAGTCTCTCCCTAAAACGTCCAGGCGTCTTTTGAAGATTTGGCCCCAAAAACAAAAAAGAAAAGGTTGCGGGAACCGCTGAATGCGAGACGCCCCGTGTGTCTTGATTCAATCGTTCTAATCTGAAATGTTGATGATGGCACAGAACACCGAGACGTCTCGACCCGCACTACTAGAGACGGCATTAGAAACACATATTTCCATTTGAACTAAAAGTGACTTAACTTCCGAGCAGAGCGAGTCCGGCTACACTGACGCGGTGGCACTGGAAATTCGCAGCATGAATATCGAAAGCGTCGTGTAATACGCGTCGCTTACGCGTTCAAGTCAAAATATTATACGATCGCAGCGGCCGGGGCAGTTAGTGGCGAATTGGTTTGACTAGAACGCGTTAGCGATTCGTATTACACGGCGCTTTCGATCTTCTTTCCGCGAATATCAGTGTCGCCAGAGCCACTCCTGCTCGGAAGTATCACGCGCTGTCACGTCTATGATTTCCTAAGTGGACGAATTCATAAGAATCGTGACAATTTTTATTTTAGCCAGCTATAATTTAACAACCGAAACGGTTAGCGAAGATTGCGCGGGACCTGTCGGACTCGGAGATTGTGCCTAGTCGCTACCGGTGGCATGGCAACACCTAGCTCTGTGACCTAAGTCCAGTTTATGGAAAAAAATGACGCAATATATTTGCGCAGTGCGGGTTTAGGTCATTACTTTAGTCTAGTCGCAAGCTGTTGGAAATTGGCACTGTTGAATAAATTAACTAAAATAATATACTTCAATATAGGTTAATCTCAATAGGGCTTAAAATATTGCTATGACGTCGTGAAATGTCACGTAATGTTTTACTAGCCTACTAGGTGCCGCCCCGGCTCCGCCCGAGTTGAATATAATATCTTTATAAGTTATAGCTTACGTCTTATTCTGATGTTAGCTATGCTAAGGTTCATCAAAAGCCGTTCAGTTGTTTTGCATGAAAGAGTAACAAACATTTATAATCACAAACTTTTACATTTAAGTATAATATTAAATTAGTAGGTTTATGCTGACGGCGAAAACTAACTATTATTCTGTTTGGACCACGTTATTTATTAATAAATGTAATCCAAAACAAACTCCAAAAGTCTCGAACTTGGATAGCTGATAAGTTATTTTTATTAATAAAATTATTGTTAACATAATAATGATAAGACAGTACAGTAGGTACCTACCTACGTTGACATAAAGAATGACTGAATGTTGTAAACAAAATGTCTGTCGTCAAGAAGAATATTTGCCACCTGCATTTACGTCAGCTGCGGAATTCCGCACAAAAGTTCGCAGCTACCAAAAAAAAATTGCTTGGCTAAAGTCGCGGCCACACAGTTGTTATAAAATCTTTAAAAACGTTATTGAACATTTGTTAGAAACTTAGGGGCGATTTCACCACTTAAACTAATCGCGATTAGTTCATTCTGATTGGTTGAGACCGCTGACAAACTACCAATCAGAACGCTGTATTTGCTTAAACTGAGTTTAGTTGAACTAATCGCGTTAGTTTCATTGGTGAAAGCGGCCCTTTGTTATAAATTGTAGCAACCGTTACCAAATGTTTTCATGCAATGTAATGTTATCAATGATATTCAAATAAACAGATATGTTATGAGCGTAATAGGTCACAATTGTGACCTTCAATCTTTAGTTTATGTCACGCATGGCGAAGAGCGATAGGTTTTGTTGTAACAAAAACAAAATAAAAAAGATGTCATGGTGTGTATTTTATTTATTTATTGTTTTAAATAAATATTTTTAATGTCACATGAATGAAAAGTGTGTATGTGTGCTGCCGCTGCTGCGCGGAACTTTTTTTCAATTGTTTTGTGAGTGTATAACGTATCTGTTTATTTGAATATCATTGAATTTTATTAAACAAATAGCAACAAACTAACAAAAAATATAACTTTGTTAAACAACATAAGCCCGGATGAGCATGTGTTCGAACTGATAGTTAATAAATGTTATGCGGTGTTATACAACAATGTTAAGTAAGAACAAAGTTTTCATTTATGTGGGAACTTTGAAAACATATAGCAAATCGTAATAAAATCTAAAAGATATTAGTAAATGTTATATTTTTTAGATAATAGTCAATAACGTTTTTATACATTTTATAACTGCAGTGTGGCCACAACTTTAGTTCTATTTTTCGTGTGTCATTCACTCGCGTGACTACGTGATGGATGGCGCAGGCTTGCATCTAAAACAAAAATAAATTTTCTTAAACATGCTTGGAAATTTTAAAATTATTTTGACAACCTTCTTCGAGATAAATCGAAATTGCTGTGAAGGCCAAATACATGCGAGCAGCGGCCGGCGAAAGTTGTATGAAAATCCATATCTGTCGTGGTTTAGCGGCCAAATAAATTACATATAGCCTAAGAGACGTGGAAGATCAACCTTCACCCATCAGATAACTATGTCTATGCCTATGTGTTATTCTGATGTATATACTATATTACTGTAAAGTGTCATCCAAACTTATTTCGTAGTTTTTGCGTGAAATAGTAACTAACATACATACATCTATCCATCCTCACAAACTTTTGCATTTATAATATTAGTAGGATATAAAAATCTATATTCTTTATTTATGAAGAATTTTTTATATAAATATTATACCTATCTATATCTATACATATGATGTCAATTTCGATTGGTTAACAGATCGGTGTAGTTACCTATATCACAGTTAATATAATATTGGCATACCTATATTGATTTCCCTGTTCTGCTTGCCAGGTAGCCATGAACAGAAATAAGTAGGCAAGTCTACCTAGGCGTATTCTGTTTTTTTTAAATTATCAGTTGAGATGAAATTCATTCGGTTACCATAGAGTGAAGGTGATGAAAGAAAATTGATTAAAATTAATTCAATTAAAAATGAAAAGAAAATGCTGTGAAAACTTTTTGATAGGCAAGTTATCATAAGCATGTTTGTTAAAAAAATACATTTGATAAAAAATATCAGTTATAGGTTGATCTTCCTCTACTAATATCTGTCGTGTAATTTAAAAATAGAACGATATTTTACTTCGAAACATGGCAACCAAGAAGGTAACTTCTCAAAGGTGTTATTTATATTTCGAACTGGCTTGCAAATAGAAAGCTGTTTATTTAAAAAAAAACAAATGAACACTTTAACGCGGGCAAAATTATTGTTGTCCGTTGTTCGTATTATACAAACCTTGGTCACACACGTCACACACAACTAAGCATTGACTCTTTTGCTGGCCGATGCAGTAATGTACTATTAAGAATCTTTATGTTTTCACTTAAAATGAATCATGTATAGCTTATGGCTAAATAATGACAGCCGCACGGGTTGATCTTCAAGGTTATGCAACCCTTGCCGAAGTCGGTCCGTGGATGGGTGACCGTGTTTACATGGCGAGTTTCCTCCATGCCTCAGAAAGCACGTTAAGCAGTTGGTCCCGGCTGTCATTTGAAGATCTTTGACAGTCGTTACGGGTAGTCAGAAACCTGAGATCTGACACCAGTCTGGGCCAAGGGGTATTGTGTTACTGGGTTGTGAAGGTCAAATAGACAGTCGCTCCATGTAGTACTGGTACTCAGCTGAATCCGGTTAGACTGGAAGCCGAGCCCAACTAAGTTGGGGAAAGGAAACGGCTTACAGATTGACTGAATAGGTATTTCCTTGACACAGAAATTCGTAATATACCGTGGCGATGGCTTTAACGCCACTCACAAAATCTATAAAGGCAAAAATTTAAATATGCAAATTGAGAACCTCCTTTTTCGGAAGACGGTTAAAAATAAGGTCTTTCCTCAAGTTTGCCGTATCACATTACTTCGCAGAATTTTACCCTTATCAGCTACGATCAAGGATACACATATATTTACTATATAATTCTTTTTTTACTTTATGAAAAACACTTATTGATATATAAACTTACCGAAATAAAGATATTCCTTCCAAAATCAAGGTGTTACGGTGGTTATTTGCACAGTTTTTGAACGCACTTTGCGGTATTTTTAACGTCTTTATGTTGGCTACGATTGGACCATACTAATTTGAAATATGGCCACAACCAATGATATTCAAATAAACAGATATTTTATGAGCGCGCGCATTGTGAAGACTTCGAATAGGTCACAACATAAAACGGAAGGGATCTCATACCATATGCGCCTTAATTTACTAATTTATTTCATTTTTTTTTCCTAATATTCTGATATTTGGAGGTTAGAAAAAGATAACAACATTGGTGGTCAGAATAATGTTTGTTTACATTTACACACAAGTGACAATCACTAGCTGTCTCTTTTTTTCTTGTTGGTTTTATCAAGTCATCCCTTTCGACTTGTAATGAAATGTCAGATGAATGAAAAGTGTCTATGTGTGTTGCCGCTGCTGCGCGGAACACTTTTTTCAATTGTTTTGTGAGTGTATAACGTATCTGTTTATTTGAATATCATTGGCCATAACCGTATTTGTAGTCATATTTTTCGGCCCGTTTTTGAAGCGCTGACCGGGAATCTAGTGTATTCTTCATCGAAGCTTATTAGCGACGCTATCGGATGATGTAATAATACAGTGCTTTTTTTTCCAAAGTCAACGGGTTCGATTCCTGGCTAGAAATATTGATTTCCCGGAAATCCAATAATGTAGTTTTATCGAAATCGGCCCCGTGACTCCTTTGAGTGTGTTTTCGCTATTCCTCATAGTTTCTGAATTGTCCATCCACACCGACTTGAAAAACTCACCATGTACTGTATATCTCCTCAATTTTTTATTTTTTCAACAGCCTGTAACAAAGAACCTTGAATATCTATTGAAAATATTGGACAGAATTACTTCATCAACTTATGATCCTGAAAGAAAAGGTTCCTAACAGGCAAACTTATTATTATTGTATGTAAACCGCAGATACTTATACATTATATACTGAACTAAACAGTATTATCTGTACCCAGTAGAAATAGTTTTTATAAATTAGAAAGTGTGTATAGATAATGTAGATAGAGGTACATATGGTTTATATTTAAGTAGGTAGTTGATTTATTGGTAGATTAATGTATCTTAGTATCTTTATGATAAGCGTTCAGTAAAGTGGGCTGGTAAACCTGGCAAATTGTGTTAACTAAGCTTTACATTTGATTAGACAGATTTTCAAACATTTGAAGCAATGAATGCAAGCAAAGCAGGCGTGCGCCATTCTTTGAATTTATGTAATTAGGTTGCTTACTAATAAATTCGAATATTAAACATCATTGGCAGGGGCGTAGCTACCGCGGTATCAGCCGTATCAATGATACGGGGCCCATATTCCACAGGGGCCCAACATGTGCAAGCATCAATTCGTAAAATATTGTCCAAAACCTCCCATTATAATAGATAATAGGGCTGTAATTGATAAATTAAGATGATGAAAGCTGTTTGTTATGATGAAAGCTTAATCTATGCGAGTGGGGATACTCCAATTTTCTAGTTTCCTTTGCTCGCTCTAAATTTTTGCTTATATTAAACTGATGGCTTGCCGATTCAAAAATCCTGACTTGAATAGCCTAAGCTTTCACTGTGCTTTTTTATTTATTTGTAAAAAAGACTTGCCTTTTTTTTGCTGTATTCGGGTAAGAAGGTCCCACAACAAAATTTTATATATGGCCCCTTTAAGATTAGCTACGCCACTGGTCATTGAAGACGCTTGAGGGAATACATTTGGTGGGAAAAGTAGAATCGCGTATTTTCAGTGCAGGTACAGTACTCTCCAATATTCTTGGCCGCTCTGAAGATGGTTTTCTGTTGCGCATGTCATGGTGCGCTACTGTTTTTGTAAGAAATGTACTACAGTGCAGCCATTGTAGCCAACTTCAGAGCGGCCAAGAAGTTTGCCGAGTACTGTACGTGATCCGATAATGTGTATGTAATTATCTAATCGCCTAAAGTTGAGTTATTATAATCTTTTTCTATGAGGATTCCCACAATATTTAAATTATATCCCTGGAACTCTATAGTTATAAGAACATTTGACATTAACAGACGGAACGGAGGCGCGGCCCCTGGTTTCGGCACCAAGACCCTACTGGGGGTAGCAGCGGGCTCGATCGGTGCCTTCGTGGGCACCCCTGCAGAGGTAGCCCTGATCCGAATGACGGCAGACGGCAGGCTACCGGTGGAACAGAGAAGAAACTACAAGAATGTTGCTGATGCTCTTGTCAGGTATTTATTCCGTAGATTCGTAGTATTTTTCAACTTTTAATCTGAGGAAAAATGGTGGTTAATCACACGACCGCTCCCGAAGATAGCCGACTGCGTGGGTGAGTTCGCTTCGGTCAGTACGACCAAATTGTGGTGACGGAAAACGTGCGGTCCGCTCTGACCGTAGGTTTTATATCCATGATTGTCTAGTTTCAATTCGTATATGATATCCCATCCCCAGGATAGTAAGAGAAGAAGGCGTCTTGAAGCTATGGCGTGGCGCGATGCCCACTGTTGGACGAGCTATGGTGGTCAACGCTGCGCAGCTCAGCACATACTCTCAGGTGACTAGAACTTATTGTTTACAGCTCATCTTCTTCCTGTCCTAATCCCATATTACTTGGGGTCGGCGCAACCTGTTTTCTTCTTCCATACCGTCCTATCCCCCTCCCCCATTTACTGACTACCTTTTCTTTCATATCACTTGACACACAGTCCATCCATCATTCTTTTTGCCTTCCTCTCCCACTTCATCCTGTCTGTTGCTTCAAGCTATTCTAAGGTTTTTCTTGAATCTGTCAGAAGTCGTTTCCTTGTTTTTTTTTCTGTTCTCGGCTTGTGTTTTTAATGTTCTTATAATACTTTAGTTACTAATTAATTCGGTTTATTACCTACAATTTCAATAATTGTTAATTTGTTTGTAAAATAAATTTTAATTGAAGTATCTACGTTTGTGCATCCATAGACTGCAATATTTACTTCGTACGCACCTATGGCATAACATGCGGGCCATTGTTTTACCTATAACACCTTGCAGTACGAACTACAATTTGTACTACATACTCGTGTTTTACAAATAATGTTATATCTTTATCTTTTGTTCTCTATATTTATTCAAGTTATGCAAAACTAAAAATATTGAGCAGTTAATTTTTCTTCGCTGCTCCCTTGTAAACTACAATTTGAATTACGTATTTAATATTTAGACGACATAAATGGCAGTATGTGCTCACATAAGTTGTCCGCGACCAGAGGAGATCAGCATTGCCATTCAACGCGGCAATGCTGCCAGCTTTCTGGTCATTTTCCACGTTGACAGCGATGTGGACGAATTTGTTGATGCCCAATGACTTAAAATGACTTATTTCCCGGATCCCTTTTCATTCACGCTTCTACCTACATTATTGCTATCGCCAATTTATATCAATCAGTCCCTAATTATTCTCACCATTTCGTATTTATTCATATAATTTTTCAACATTTACCTGAGATAAATCCAAATATTTACCGTGTGATTGCTGTCGGGCGAGCACGGCCTCTGTCACAGCTTGAGTCACGCATTTTATCACGGTTTTTGCTTCCAAACTGTGATAAAAATGTGTGACTCAAGCCTGTCACAGTAGGCCGTGCTCGCCCGCCTGGTAAAAGTCCAAATTAGTGATAATCTTAGATCCTTTCGGACTTTTACCAGTAAGACTTGGTAAATCCTAGGTTTACCGTAGTTCGGGTTTTTACAATAACATATTTATAGTTCATAATATTTAAGTTAACTATTGTAAATTGTTAATTTAATTAAACAGATCTACCTCTGCTTGTTACAAACCTGCATAAAACTACTAAAACTTTTAAGAACTTCTAAAGTCGAGTGTCGATTAAGACAACAATAAAACCTGTGGTTTCTTACAGGCACGTGAAATGTTCGTGGGCTACGTTCCCGACGGCATATTGCTACACTTCTGCGCGTCCATGGTGTCTGGTCTCATCACCACTATTGCGTCTATGCCCGTCGACATTATTAAAACAAGGTAGGAAATTTTATTTGGTTTCATTTTCAGCTAGCTACAGACAGGCAGACGCTCCATGTAAACTATATACGCCGTTAAAATTTGGTCGTTACAATCCCGTAGACCTGGTACATGAAAGATTTGAAAAAATACTTTTTAACAAAAACAACCACTCTAAAGTGAAAAATAACATAAAAACAATAGGTACCAAAACACCGACTTCAGGAGAAGAAAGTTATTTTTCACTTTAGAGTTTTTTTTTTGGAAGCCGGTTTGTTTTTTTGTTTAAAATATTTTTATTTATTTCTTTTTGGCCTCCAATTGCCATAAAAATCATATACATATAGCCAAAGTACATCTCATGACAATTCCAATAAGCCCAAACACGACGAGAATATATTGGTTTATTTCGGCGTTCCAGTACCTACCTGCCGGCTTCATCACCAGATCAGTTCGATGGTACCTAGCATTTTCATCAGTACTATTTATTCATAAGTATTTGCTTCATCATAGTCGTTTAACTATTCGAGTGACATACTTAGCATTAAGGAGTTCCAATGGTCATCTGTGGTCTTCTTCACCAGTTCCACTTCAGCAAATGATACTTTCTGAATGATTGCATTGTTGATGAAAATACCAAAATCGCTGTATGTATACCTATAATATTTGAGGAGTTCCCTCGATTTCTCCAAGATCCCATCATAAGGTCCTGACTTGAGGACTATGGGACCAACTAAGAAGTATACCCTTTCAAACAAAAGAAGAATTTTCTAAATCGGTCCAGGCGTCTTTGAGTAATCGGGGAACATACATAAAAAAATAAAAAAAGATTGCGACGAATTGAGAACCTCCTCCTTGTATTGAAGTCGGTTAAAAATATAAAATAATAATATAAAACCGAGACAGTTAAATTTATTCTCCGGAACTTCGTCGAGCTTCATTGCCTCGGCGCTTTTCTGGTGGTCGCCACTGTTGATTTTGGCTTTCAGGAGTTGCAGTGGTTTGGGAATAGTGCGGTGGGATTGTCCCAAAAAAAAATATATAAAACCGACTAGGTAACAAAGCAAAACACTAAAAAGTGAAAAAATAACTTTAGTTTCGGGAGTCTAGTAGTAGTTTTTAACCGAATTCCCAAAAAGGAGGAGGTTCTATGTTCGACATTGTTTGTTTTTTTTTGTGTGTGTTCACCGATATCTCCGTCAATTTTGGACCGATATTGAAAATTAGTTTTTTGTTTGGATAAATATGTTTCGAAATTGGTCCCATTTTTCATTCGGCGAAGATCTGATGAAGAACTTCTAAGATATACAGCAGAACTCTTCAATAAATAACGGCAAATCTCTCGGGATTGCTGCAATCGCATGTCTGTTTATTGTTTATACCATTTCATAACATAACATCACGCCAGTACGCTTTTAAGGGGTACGCAGATCTCTCATTTCACTTACTAAACAACTTGCCTTTAGGTACAACTAAAAAGAGAAAAATAAAAAAATAAAATTGAAAAAAAATGCTACTGACTTCCAAATAACATACTACAAAGTGAAAATAATTTTATTTTTGGAAGTCGGTGTCCATAACGCAAAAAATTGGTACCAACAAAAGACAAATTATTTTTCAATTTGTAGTTTTTTAATTGGAAGTACGTAGCATTTTTTTGCAAAAAAGTATTTTTATATCTTTACAAATCAATACTGTTTCATATATCAATCGACCGGATCGACCCTCCCACGGGATAGTACCGACAAAAATTTCACGGTGTATACTGGTACTCATAAAGCAGGTTAGACTGGAGGTCGCAAATTTTGTCGGTAAAGATTAAGCAAATGTTGGTTTTCATTTATTTCCAACTTTTCCGACGACTCGAAATACCACATTAACGGACGGATACTTCACGCAAACATATCCAATGTTTTGATCCAATTTTAAATTAGGTCATTGTCATATAAATCAGACATCATAAATATAACCCTTCGCTGCGTATGTCGTGTATTTGTGATAGTATAATGTGACGTAAATCTAAATACAATGTGTTTTTTATGCTCATCAAAAAAATTTTTCAGACTTTTCCATGCAAGATTCAAAGACATGTTTTATGCAAAAGTCGTATTTAAAAAAAGATTAATAATGCTGCTGTTGTTCTATTTAATACCGAACAGCAGAATTTTTTCGTTCCTTGATTTCTCATCATACTATTCTTTGGCAACGGCTTATTGAATCGGAATATTGATTACCTTAAACAGTTCTTAGATTAAAAACTTATTTTGCAAGCCAAACAGACAGCTAGAAATCGCCACTAATTAACGTTATTGGTACCCAAGACACAGGCTTGCCTAGTTTGAGGTCAAGGTTAAAAATAATTATAACATTTTCGTAATTAAATAAAAGAAAATACTATAAATAATGCTTGGTATGACATTCTTCTTGTTCTTGTAAATCATGATCTTTAAAAATTGTCGGCGTGTCAGGCTTGCCTAGTTTGAGGTCAAGGTCAAAAATAATTATAACATTTTCTTAATTAAATAAAAGAAAATACTATAAATAATGCTTGGTATGACATTCTTCTTGTTCTTGTAAATCATGATCTTTAAAAAATGTCGGCGTGACACAGGCTTGCATAGTTTGAGGTCAAGGTCAAAAATAATTGTAACGTGTTCTTAATTAAATAAAAAAAACTATAAATAATGCTTGGTATGACATTCTTCTTGTTCTTGTAAATGATGATCTTTAAAAAATGTCGGCGCGATTTTATGTAAACTTTTTTTCATTTTCAGGATACAAAACGCAGCTAAAGGCCAGAGCCAAGTGGCGGTAGTAACGTCACTGCTCAAGAACGAAGGAGTTCTCTCGTTATGGAAGGGCTTCCTGCCCTACTACGCTCGACTCGGACCACACACAGTGCTCACGTTCATATTCCTCGAGCAAATGAACGCAGCCTACTTCAGGATGTCCTAGGTTCCTAACTTAGCACTAAGAGATAAGGAGAAACGTAACGCTGAGGTAAGCACACTGTTCGATTTCTGATGATTTGCATGACACATCTAGAATGAGACGTCCCACATGATCTGTGACATCGTATCTTATTCGATAATTTTGACAATCAGTCATCATTTCAAGACTTTCGGTGAGTTTACAAACTCAAAAGTGTCTTGTCACTTTGTCAGAGAAATGAGTTACATTAAAAACAAGACTTGTAAAGGCATCACTTACTAAAACAGGAATCATTTGTGATATTATCCTAAAATACTATTATTTACTTGCTTTATTTTTCTGCCAAGGAATTTACAAGAGAAAAAACATATAATTTATATTAAGCCTTAACTCAAAGCACTAGAGTAAATGCTGGTGTCATGCAAATAATTATAACAGAACAGCAAATAGTTGATGTGGTCCATTGTTTGTGCATTTTGCCGGCGTCTGATATAACATTGATAAAAAAAATATTGCTTCACTTATGATAACATGGCTTTTAAGATTATTTTAATAGCCTTATGGATAACGAAGATAGAAATGTCGAAATGTTTCAAATGATAGTATAGGAGTACCAAAATTATCATTAACAGTAGCAATATAATGCAATAATTAATTAATTAATCAATTATTAATTATTCACGCCTGTAATTCCCAAAGCATTCGGCAGAACTGTGTTGAAGAAGGTACACACTCCTTTTATTCATTTATGTTTTAAAAGCAAAATGAGCGGTTAGGGAAATTATTTGTTTGTCATCTGTCACTTGTAGGTAGTTATATAATAAATATATAAAATATATTTGTTAAATTATTAATAAGTAATAGATTAATAGTTTCAACCATAGTAAAACTTCAATTTATTGAGCATTGTTGTCAATAGGTTAACAATTAATTTACTTGGTTCCACTTTACTAACGAGTGTTGCAATAGTAGTTTATGATACTGTCACTTAACAAAGGTTATTAAAACATGATAATAGTATCACAAAAATGTTTTGATACCAAAATAGTCAGTTTTATTCACTACTTTATCTAATCTCATCCAAAACACAATTTAAAATGTCGTAAATATGGCGCCAAAAGTAATTTTACCACAGATAATGTAGAAACAGAGCTTATCCGAGTCCATGTTGTACTTTATTTTTAACATAAATGTATTATAAAATATTTTTTTAATATTATTTTATTAGAGTTATATGTGGATAAAGTCTGGCGTTACATTGCTGCATTATGAGAGTGTATAAAGTATTATTAAAACATTATTTTTTTAAATTTGTGTATTATAAAATAAACTTATATATATTTTTTGAGTTATCCATAAGGATAGAGCCTGTCAAGTACTTTTGGTTTCATATATTTTAGAACTTTACGATATGAGTGTAGATAAAAGATTTTTAGATCAGTGTAATTGCAACATTTGTTTTTTGCGTTGTAAATAACTTTATTAGCAAGTGCCGCTTTGATTGGCCCCAATCAGTATGTAAATATTTGCAGCCGATATTTGTTATCACCAATATTACGCAATGGACACATAAGTGCTTACCTGAGTGTTTCCATGTACATCATGTTATATCTATACCAATATTATAAAGAGGAAAGATTTTTTGTTTGTTTGTTTGTTTGTACCGAATAGGCTCCGAAACTACTGGACCGATTTCGAAAATTCTTTCACCTATAGAAAGCAACATAGGCTATAATTTTGACGGGAGCGAAGCCGCGGGGGTCAGCTAGTATTTTTATAAAATGGATTCAAAATCAATCCTCAATAGTGCTTTTCGAATTTGTTATTCGATTTTTTATGATGGTCTTGTTTATGTTAAAGTTTAAGGATGAATGTAAAAAATTTGGTATGCTTTTTTTGAAAACTTTATTTATTTTATAAATATTATATCTGCTATGCTTATATGTATTATTAAGTATGTAGCGGCTGTTAACTGGAGAGGGTATTATCTATGTGCTAATAAATTCCATATTGATACAACACTCCTTGCGTAATACCTCACGAAGTCTGACGTCCACTGTTTGTTTATGGTACATACATACGTCATTGTACGTGAGAATGGAATTGATCGTGACGAAATGTTTCTCAGTTATTCGTTCTGAGCTATTTTTGAAGAAAAACGAGCGGCTAATAAATTTTGCCATTGAACTGGAAATAGATTGGGTATTGTTATTTCAAGGTAGAAACAGTCTAGTATAAAGATATAATTTATTTCTATAGATAATATCTATACATCACTTTTGTATTATGACTCTTATGTTTAAATATCAAAAGCTAGAAAAATGTATTGGAAGATACTTATCTAGTTGCGCCGTTCCGTTGTTCATTTTTAAATGCACAATTATTTTTTTCAGGTGACCAGCTATTGCCTGGGGTAATGTAAGTGCTAAGTGGAACTTTGTCGAGGTTGTAGGTAGGTATAATTTGACGACATTCGACAATAAACAACATCTATAGGTATGATCATGGATGACCATAAGCTCGTAGAGTAAGGTTATGTTGAGTGTGGGACAGATATATATGACTTATATACATTCTTACGCACACTCACCCCCCCAGCTGTTAAAATATTAACTTTAAATATCGTTGCCGTCAGTGGTACACTACCTTGTAAATACAATAAAGCTTTTTTACACCAGACAGTAAAAACTTAAAAGGAAATTCAGACAGTATAACACCACGTTTTTTATTGAAAAATTCATACAGTATAACACCACGTTTTTGATTGAAAAATTCATACAGTATAACACCACGTTTTTGTTGATTTATTTTTTAGTGATGATATCAATTTCAATCATTTTGCTAAATCAAATTCACAGTATCCCTTTTTTTATCGCCTGATGTCCTATAATAGTACATTATTGCAAAGGCCGGGGAATAGGCAATTGCCATTTCCGCCGAGACATATATAGTGCTTTTCTCAAAAGAATGCAGGGAAATAAAACATAATTTTATATTATACATTTAATTTATTTAAAGTTACAACAACATTGCTGGAGCGTTGTAATGTTCCAAATTCATAAAATGCTCCTGCAATGGATTTGATTTCTTTGTCCGTAAATTCGATACATCGCGTGTTCTTTTTTCGAAAATAATTACAATATTTCCATGCATGTTTGAGAAAATAAATAATAAAAGTTTTTGAATTATTGTTCCCGCCAAACTTCTTGGTCGCCCTGAAGTCGGCAAGGTCGATAATGCAAAATGCGAAAAAAATACCATAGAGTTTTATGTATGCGTGCCGCTCATTATCTAATCTTTGGCGTTATAATACCACTCTATTTTAAGTAATCTATGTGCAATCCCCACTCCATATTTATCTCCCATCCGGTAAATTGAGGATTGATCGAATTTTTCCAGCGGTTAATATCAGATTTTTGATAGTGAAAACATTCTGACCAATCTGACCCTGCCATAGAGATATGAAATGCTTATTTTATACAAATTTTTCACAGTAAATGTGTTATTTATACTGCCTGAATGCAATTCAATGTTGTTGATTAGAAATCTATGATTCATTTTGTCGCTTTTTGTACACTGAACAAGTGATCAATCATGATGAATTATACAGTGATTTTTAATTTCGTAGACCAAACTGACAGCTGCTAATGGCCTTATTTTTTTTTAATGTTGCAAGTTCGGAGCATAGTGTTGTAGGTAAGGCTCAATCTTAAGTGATTCATCGAATCGATGTGACATGACTCCTCAATTTAATTTTACTAATTGGTGTAAATAAATGTTTAATGAATATTAACGTAATACATTTAAATATAACTGTATTCATACACATAGTACATAAACTTTTGTTGTGTTAAATATGAAATCAACAATAAAATTAAATGCGATCGATTTAATGAAGTCTTAACATAAATTAATAGAAGCTAAATGAGGGCCGCTAGTTTCTAAACATTATTTTTTTGCCGTGAATTTTTTCATTTTCGATCTACTTCGATTTTCGAATAACTTTCGATCACTCAGGATTTTTATGTAACGATAAAATGACAACCCCCCAAATGTCAGTATAGACTACGAAATTAAAAATCACAGTTTAATTCATAAATGCTTTACAATTTGCTCATTATATTTTTGTTTTTTATGGAATAGCCAATATATTAAAATATAAAACTGACAGAATGTGACAGTGATATAATCCATTGTCGAATGATTCCATTTGAACATTCAAGTTAATTTGTTAATGTATTTATTTATTTAAAAGTACACACTGTTGTGTACTCAACCAAATGTTTTACAATATAAGTTCAACTTTAAATTCTTCTTATTAAAGTTACTTTTACATTTCAATCGTTAATTATAAGTACAAAATATATTTTTGATGATTTTTAAATGTTTGGTATATTTTTTTATTGTCATTGTGTTTCGTGAGGAGTTCTTTTGATATAGTTACGTACAAATAAAAGTTTTTATGTATGAATAAATAACAGTCTCGAACAAAAAAATTAAATAAAAACAATTATGTACTTCACTAATTTTAAAGACATCATATGTATCTAAAATTGTATTTATATTTGTTATTCAAAAATATATAGAAATTAAAAGTTTAAAGAAACGAGATTAAATAATTATTGTATTGTTTTGGATTGATTGGCTCTATATAATTATTTATTTATAAATGTTGTTTTTATCGGCTGATACCGTAAGTTTGTAAATAATCTCACAACACCGTTTCAAATACAATAATCATATCTAAATTCTATAATTTAAAATATCGTGTCTTATCGAGAAGAAAGAGATGACAATCTCACGCGATTCATCATCATCATGTCAGCCGAAAGACGTCTACTGCTGGACATAGGCCTCCCCCAAGCGTCGCCACACTGACCTGTCCCGTGGGTCCGCATTCACCAGGTGCACGGTCCACCTGGTGGGAGGCCTTCCAACGCAACGTCTCGCGGTCGTCACTCCAGAACTTTTCTGTCCCATCGGCGCCTGCCCACTGCCACTTAAGTTTGGCAATTCTTCGGGCTATGTCGGAAACCCTGGTTCTCACGCGATTGATTTTAATAAAATTCCCTTTTATTTTTTTTATTGCATTAAGAACATACGTCGTCAAAATAAATGCCAAAATTGTACTTAGACTATTCGAATAATCCTTTTGTCGACCAGAAAAGCACCCGTTTGTCATGATATTACAAAATTGTGTTCTTGAAGTAGCCGCATAGTTTTATAACAGTACAATGTGATAAATGTTATTAAAATATAATATATTTTTATATACGCTCTTTATTATGATTTGTGACTAACGTGAAAGGCAATGTTGTTATAGATTAATAAAGAACATTGTTTTGAAATCTCTTTTTTTATTTATCTACTTGACAATGATTTGCCGTTTTGCCGCAGTTTTTTTCAAGAGATTTTTTATAAACTTTAGATGGAGACTTCTAAATGTTTTGTTGAGAATAAAAATAATCGTGCTTTAGTTTGGCACATAAAAATATGTAGGAGATAATAGCAGAGACGAGAATGATTTAAATATTAGGTCATTTCATATGAAATTGGCGTTTTATAAGGGAGGAACAAGTCGTTTTTTTTAATATAATATTTTATTTAATCAAAGTATGAACCGTTGCTGTCTATGCACTTTTGCCATTTTTTCATTGATCCCTTTACTAAAAAAACCATTCGGACGGGAATCAATAAAATCTTTGAAGGCGCTTTGGACTGCCACATCGGAGTTGAATTTTTTCCCTTGCAAGAAGTTATCCAAATTTAGAAAATAATAGTAATCTGTTGGAGCAAGGTCCAGGGAATACGGTGGATGTCTTAGACATTCCAATTGAAGCTCCTCTAATTTGGTAGCCGTCTGTTGTGCAGTGTGTGGTCTAGCGTTGTCCTGAAGCAGCAGTGGCCTAGAGCGATTGACCAGCCTCGGTTTCAGGTTTTAGCAGCTAGCTTTTCCATCATGGTTTGCAGTTGCTGACAATAGACATCCGCCGTAATCGTCTGGCCAGATTTAAGAAAGCTGTAGTGAACGACACCGGCACTAGTCCACCAAAAGCTCACAAGTAATTTTTTTTGAGTCAATTTTGGCTTGGGGCAGGATTTGGCTGGTTCGCCAGGGTTCAGCCATTGCGATGAGCGTTTCCGATTATTGTACAGGATCCACTTTTCATCACAGGTAATGATTTGATTTAAAATCCCTTCATTATTGTGCCGGTTGAGTAATGTAGCGCAGCAGTCGACGCGCGTTTGTCGGTTTGCTGCACTCATTTCATGAGGTACACACCTTTCAAGCTATTTCACCTTCCCAATTTGCTTCAAGTGGACAACAGTTTTATCACTAACACCGCAGCCTGCAGCTAACTCGGACGTGCTTTGCAATGGATCCACTTCCACAATAGCCTTCAATTCTTCATTATCAACTTTGGTCTCCGGCCGTCCACGGGGCTTTTTCTGCAGGTCGAAATTTCCAGAACGAAAACGTTTAACCAAAATCGCACCGTGTTTTCTTTTGCGACACCGTTGCCATACACATCATTAATCCTTCGAGCCGTTTCTGCAGCACTGGTGCCACGATGGAACTCGTACTCGTAAATAACGTGATATTTCAAGTTTTCCATTATGTAAACTGACTGGCGCAAAGAAAAAACCAAAAGAAGAGAAAACAAATGAATTACGGTTTTCCAAACTCAAAAGCATAAGTTAATAGCTGTATAAATGGCTGTAAAATTGGAATTCCAAACCAAAGAGGAGATATTTGAGATCAAATTGACCAGTACGACAAAACGCCAATTTCACAGGTAAGGACCTAATATTTTGTAATTTTAATAAATTGTACTTGAACAAAATGCAAAAAATAATGTGCAGTGGCGACCCCAAGGACCTGATCTCCAGGGAGAAGTCTTATCCCTCGTCTCCGGTTTGCCTTTATTGAGCGGTCGGAGTTAACACTGACAGGGAACAGAGCTCTCACCTCTCCCTTGCCTTAATTGGCTGGCATGAGTGGAGATTCGCAAGAGCAAACTTGCTCGGAGGAACGAAGTTAACCCAGTAAGATGCTGGTAGGGAATTCCGGGATTGTCCTGATAGCCGTGGCATGCCTCTCCACTCCTCAAGGACTTCCTTATATGTTGCCCACTTGGCGCTACGTCAGTACAGTGCTAGCGACTGTTTATGGGCGGGGGGCATTAAGTGAATGTGCAAGTCAACCCCTGCCATTTTATAGCCGTGTAGATTAACAGTGGTCAGGCAGGGGCCAATGTTCCTTCTATAGTTTTGGGTAATCTATCCACGACACCGCCCAAACCCATAGCCCAATGTGTTGTTTTGGTAATTGTGCTCATTATTTTTTTTCTCCTAAATGTATATTTATCTTTGTCAAACTTATAAAATAGTCAAAGGCGTGAAACAGGGCAATCCACTCTTTTCCAAACTCTTCACGAGGACTCTTGAAGAGATGTTTAAGAACCTGACGGACTGACGGGTCTAGTAAAGACATACCAGTCAGTTGTATCATCATAAACATTTTAAGCCTTTTTAATGTGCCCACTGCTGGCCTCCTCTCTGTGAGAGGGAATGGGCCGTAATCCACCACGCGGGCCCGGTGCGGGTTGGTGGATATCACATTTATTAGAATTTTTGGTTCTAGGACATGCTGGTCAGTTGCATAAAACTTATCCACCTTCGTTTCACTGATGATTTCATCATACTTGACGACACGGTTGGTGCAGTGGTTGAAGATCGTCTGCTGCGCTGCGTGTCGCGGGTTCGATCCCCACACGGAACGAATATTTGTATGGCCTACAGATAGTTGTTCCGGTCTGGTTGTTTGTGTGAGTTTATATGTTTGTAAATGTACTCACGATACAGGAGGAATTCCTAGTGTGGGGCAAGGTTAAAAAAAATACTCCGACTGCTGCAGAGTTACAACAGATGCTTCAAGATGTAAGCACAGTAAACCTTGAGGTTGGGCTAATGATAAATCTGTCAAAGACTGAAGTCATCACCAATTATAGCATAAAAAGTAGGGTTGAGATAGAATTGATAAGAAATTCACTATGTCGATAACTATTTTACTTGGACAAGCTAGTATCATACGACATATGCCTTCTCCAGTGGCGTATCTATAACACCAAGGGCCTCGGGACAAAAATTAAACTAAGGCCCTGTTAAAATAGCTTGTAACTTTAAATGTGCTAAACTTCATCATCAGCTCCATGTCGCCCAATATAAAGCAAAGGTAAGCTACTAGGTAATATGTGTAACGCAACAATCGTTCATGGAGGCAAAGTGTCCCCTTATGCTTGAGGGCCCCAGACACTGTCCCACATAGCACTACGTTAGCTCCGCCACTGGCCTTCTCTCTGTGTAAGGGAATGGGCCATTATTTACCACGCGGGCACAGTGCGGGTTGGTAGATATCACATGTCTTCGATTTTTTTGTTTTAGGACATGCCGGGTTCCCCAAGATGTTTTCCTTCACTGTTTTGAGAGCAGTGGCGATGAAATAAATTACACACGAAGTAATGTGCCTGCCTCGGTTCGAACCAACGACCTACAACTACGATCCGTAACCATTAGGCCACCAACGGGCAAAAAGAAATTGACCGACGTGTCGTGAACGCCTGGAAGAGCTACTGGTCCATGAAGTTGCTGATAACGGGCGATCTACTTTTCACAAAATTACCTAAGTAATAGAGTTTTTATTTTCGTAATGTTAGTTGAGTTTATGTTTATCCTTTTGAAATGTGGTGCTGGATGAAGATGTTACAAATCCCTTGGGCAGTCTAAGTTTAAAGACTATCATCCGCGAGCTGAGCATAAAGAGCAGACTGTCCACGATCTGCCTTCGTAGAATTTTTAAGTCCTTCCCACATTGTCGATGGACACAACCTCGAACATCTGATGGTGACTGGCAAGACCGAAGGGAAACATCCTAAAGGCCGCAGTCCAATCAGATGGTCAAACAAAGACAGCATATCGTTGAACACCAAACTGTACGATGATCTCCACGACGCCGACGCTAAAGACATTAAGGCATGGCTGGTGCAAATTGGTGAAAGAAAATTTGTTTCCGCCAGGGGGGTCTTACTCCGCAGTTTAGGTACGATCGGCCGGCGCTCCTCCCGGGACGGACTATCGCTATCGCATTAGATTGCCGCTTACCGCTCGGCTCGCACTTTACCCACGTTATTAATTCTATGATTTTTGCAGCAAAGAACGATGCCTTCTAAATGATCTTCCAATTAATACTTTAAAAGATATTGTTGTGTAACTGTGTTTAAGATAAAGGGTGGTGCATAAATATTTGCGTACCTTCATTACTAGGTATATTTCATCAGGCGCTTGGTTTAAGAAGGTATCTTTCTACCTCTTGAGAAGTGAACACAGGATTTTTTCGGTTTAAGGACGCTGTTACATTTTCGACGAACTCAAATTTAGGTATCTAGTAGCACACAACAACATTACGCGCACGCACTCATTGAAACTACTGAGCGCTCGATTTTATACATCACTGAAATAATATTGGTTCTTGTTATTATTTTTTAATTTTATTAAAGTTGATTCAGGAAGGTTAGTTGGCACTTTGAAAATGCATTTGGTAACTGTTACAAACCGTCGTCGTAAAAAGTAGGTTATTATTTTCAACCGACTTCAAAAAAATGAGGTGCTCTATCTATTCGACCCGTATGTATCCGATTTTCTTTAAAACTACTTATCCGATACTATCGTGTTTAAGTCGATTAATGTATGTGTTGTCAGGGAAGGTTTTATTGTATAATATATTAGGATATGATAAAGATCTTCGGAGATAGACAATGGAACTCTTCAATAACAAATAGCAAATGACCTGCGATTAGTGTGATCGTATAGTTATGTTTTGTTTTCACCATACCATAATATAAAATCACGCTTGTACGTTTTTAAGGGGTTAACAGATTTATTTAGTATACCTACCCAATATGGGGTACCAACAAAAACTAAAAAGAGAAAAATAATAACTTTTCCGTGTCGAAAAACGAAAAACAATAGATACCGACACCGACATTCGAAAAGAGAATTAGCTTTCACTTTGTTGTAGTAAGTAGGTATTTTTAAAAAAACGCAACGTAAAATAAGTAGATACCTAAAACGAAATAATTTCCGGTCACAAGGATTAAAAAACCGGCCAAGTGCGAGTCGTACTCGCGCACGACGGGTTCCGTACCATTATTGCAAAAAACGGCAAAAAAAAAACAGTTTTTTGTATGGGAGCCCCAATATTTATTTTATTCTGTTTTAGTATTTGCTGTTAAGCGGCAACAGAAATACATCATCTGTGAAAATTTCAACTGCCTAGCTATCACGGTTCATGAGATACAGCCTGGTGACAGACAGACAGACAGACGGACCGCGGAGTCTTAGTAATAGGGGAAACCCTAAAAATGACTTGAACATTTTGCATTACATATTATATAGATATTATAAAAAATATTACCATCAAAAATTTTTGGAGTATTACATAATGAGCATCAGCTAATGACATACTACCCAAAAACCATGAAAATGTAACCCATGACGAGAAGATGTCAAATTTTCGTCGGCGCCATCTTGTATTTTGGTTTTGACCCCGTATTCGATATGAGCGACCCCTAAATCCATGACAATGACACCTGTGACGAAAAGATGCCAAATTTTCGTCGCCGCCATCTTGTATTTTGGTTTGAACCCGTATTCGTCATACATACATACATACAAACCGGTTCAAATCATAAATTTCCTCCCACCCATCCACTTCTAACCTTCACCGCCGCCTGCTTAACCTTACCCATCCAAATCCTAACCTTACTAAGAGCTGCTTAAACCCACCCATCCATTTCTCAACCTTGTCAACAACTGCTTAACAATACCTATCCAAATCCCGATCATACCCAACATAATTTCTAAATCACATTCTAATAATAAAAGGAAACTCAAAAATACTTTTATTTCGGTCCGGTAAAATATCAAGTCCTTTCGATCACGACATACGACTCACGCATGCACACTACAACCTTTTCTATTACTTTTATCGATTTTTTTTTTTTCAAAAAAGCGATACGCTCGTCTTTCCACGAGCGCTTCTGAGCGCGGAATGATAATCTTCGAGTGCAAAATGTATGAAGCAGTCGGCAAGTGTTTTTATTTTAGCTAATAATTAAAATATATATTGATTTGGGTAAAAAATTATTATCTGAACCTGTAAAGGACTATGTATACCGCATTTTTTATAATTTTGAACATAAAAAATGCTGTAAAATTAACTAAACTGGGACCTATTCGGACCCTACTTTTTTAATATTTTTGCGATTATCGTGATGGGCATAACGTATTTGTGCGAAAATTTTGTATGATGTCATGCAATTTTTCTGATGCCAATCTAGAGCTGAATATATTATCTTTAAATTAAGACCATGATATCTTCACATCTGTGATTGCATATACATTAAAATTGTACCTGAAAGGCACTGTTATTTGTAGAAAAATGTAATAGCGTACTTAAGAAATCCATTAGATTACCTTTTGAGAAACGATGTTAGTCTCTCGAAATCCTATAATTGTACATTGTGTTTAATACTTAATGTTGTCTTTACCATAGAATACACGCTCCATAATTTTGAAGGTTACAAACAGTCTTTTTTTTTTCGTTGAAATATATTAGCAAAACGTTTTCTGATAACGATTTCACTTCGTGTTTATATTCGATGTCTGTTTTTTTTTAAATTTAATTGTTTTTGATTTTCAATTACCTACTTATGTCAATACAATTAATATGGTCCCCAGGGTCTTCAGTTGCTGTCAAAGCGATCGGAGCGGCCGTAACAACATTATTGTAAGTTTGTGTATAGTATTTTATATAGCTATATAATGTTTATGTATTAATATTTTTTTTCTTTTTATGTAGCAGTACACCATAGGCTACCCCTGTTTTATGTTTAGTTCTTTAGGCCACCCAAAGGTTGTCTGGTAGATATCGCTGTCACCGATAAGACCGCCTTTGTACCCATAGTATTAAGTTGCTGTAAAATATATGTGTAATTTCTCTTTTTGGTGTACAATAAAGTATATTCTATTCTATTCTATTGTCAAATGAAAGTACTGTTACATTTGAATAACATTTTCTATGGACGTTACTTGTTTCAATTAGAAAAAAAAAACAATGTATTGTAATTGTAAGCGGCAATATCGCATAATCATAATATTATTAGTGTGTGCAATGTTTTACTTTAGCTTCAAAACGCTATGTGTCACAGTTAACACTGGCCACCAATACAAAAAAAAAAAACCAGTTCGGCAAGACTACCTGTTTACGCGGAGGACCAATCAGCTTCGAGTAAGAAAAAAGCGACGGACAGAGCGGCGCCCGCGCACGCGGCCACGCGCTCTTCTCTCAGTTCTAGGCATGGGTAATCTTGATTCCGGCAAGTGAATTGATTCACTGATTCCGACTCCGAATCCGGAATCGGTTCACCTTAGTGATTCCTTTGGCACCGTATGGCTCCGGCACTCACTCGGTCATTTTGGTTCCCCGGTTCACCCAAAACATTTGATTCATTCGGTTCGTTGAATCATTTGGCACCTTTTGAATTGGACAGTTTACAGACTTTACAGTAGGTCATTTTAATCATATGATTTAAATATCGGAATACAAATATATACGAATAAAACAATGTTAAACTTGGTAGAAGAATATCAAATAAAATAAAATAGATAATAATAAAACCGTGGTGAACCTTTTGGGCGACTACAATGACACAAAAATCACATTTTTTGCGTGCCAGTCAATCCATATTAAACTCTAACCCTGTAGAAATTAGAGCGCACCGTACTGGTACTATAGTGACACGACGCACCGAGTGAGCGAGTGAACAAGTGCCAACCCGCGCTCCACGGCTCCGGCGGCGCTACTCCGCTCCGGAATCATTTGGTACCGCGGAGCCGATAAGAATTGTGAGGACTCAATAAGGTTTACGGATCCGCGTTCGGAATTGGCTCCTTTGAATCAGTAACTCCAGAGTTACCCACCGCTACTCAGTTCTCTCCGTCCAGGCGTCCACGCCCTCGTCCTCGGTCCTCGACGTCCTCGTCCAGTCTTTTAGTTACGCTTGTATCGTTGTGTTTGTGTTACTGTGCGTTTCTTCATTGATTTATCTTGCGCTTAAATTTTTTTAAATATCTCGTTGCGTACTGGACTTTGTTTACAACCTGATAAACCCAAGTGGGCTTCCGTTTTTGGACTTTTGATTCTATTTGCGAACTGGTTTTTTTTTAAACATGGGCGAAAATCTACCAGACTGTGTTTTGTGCTATGGGCCAGTCGTTAACAGTAGTTTCGAGATAACCCATGCTTCCATTGAGGAAAACGCAAATACTCAATGTTTTATTGAGGCTATTGTCCCAGAGCACGTAAGTTTTTATTTATTATAATAATATTAGGACCTTGCATATGAAATTGGCGTTTTTTCAAACGGGTCACTTTGAACTGTGATATGTTCTAATAAACTTTATGCTAAAGGCATGTTATTATTTTTTACAAAATTGTTATTCATTTTTTTCTCAGTGTTTTGTTTTCTGTAATCGACATATTCATAACTACTCTTAAGAAAATTTGTGTTTTAACCGACATATTTCTTAACATGAGTTCCAAAGTGGCAACAATGTTTCTCAAAATACTTCAGTATCAATCCATGTATAGATACGGAATTGCAGACATATTATTAAAAACTGTCCATTATTGATTTATTCGCTTTAGTTTCGGTTTCATTCAATAACATAAATACCTATGTTAAATGAAATATGTTACCCGGACAAGTAAGTTGATCACGGACCTTATCATGTCGTGTCAAACCTATCATAATGCGACTGTGAAAAAGGGACAGAGCTATTTGTCTTGTATAGCTCCGTCCCTCTCTTATACTGGAACCATGAAGTTTTGACACGTCATTGTATTGTGAGAGAAAATTCGCCGAATTAAAGCGACTGGAACAAAAACACTCAGTTCGTACGATTAGTTTCGTCGCTGGCGCAGCGCTGTGCTCAAGGCTGTATGCTTAGAGAATAGGACTAGTCGTATACGTCATTGGTATCGCGTGACGTTTGAGACGCATTGGATAAGTGTTACAAATCATTTTCAAAAAAAAAAAAAAAAACATTTATTCCAGTATGTATTAATGTTCATTCAGTAGGTGCCACAATAATATATGGGCGATTTTTATATGTAGATATGTACTATCTATTTAGTTTATTAATAAGTCCATAATAATTTTTCCAGATTGAAAATAACCTGGAACACTTTTGTCAACCGTGCTGGCAGCGAGCCCTACGTGCTATACAAATACATCCTACTCCAAAACCTGCCTCGCATGAATATGCACTGTATATTGAAGAGTATTTTGATGAATTCCAACTTATACTTACCAGAAGAAGCCATAGTAAGTGTGTGTCAATTGAAAAGCCTGACATCATGGTGCATCATAAACAAGTTTCGTAATTTCAAGAAAATTGTGTTTTTCAACGCAATTTTAGTAAACTTCCTATGCGGCGCAGTGCGTTTGATTCCGAAGTTGGAAATAATCAAAGACATTATAAGTGAAGTTGGCGTATACCCTCCTACTTTGCCTATTCGATTCAGCGTGTACCAGATTACCTAAAATCAGTGTAAAACAATATTTGTTGGTTTTGCGTCACCACTTTTACGTAGACATCGTAAAAGTTTTCAATGGGCATCACAAAAGGGCATCATTTTCTTAAAAGTAGCCTCTTTGCACGGAGTGTATTTTTGATGACAACCGTTATTTTATCGTTTGTAAGGTAGCCTAGGTATGTTTTATTTGTAAATAGAACGACCTTTTCTTTTTAAATTAGGTCTACTCACGAAGTCATGTTTTACGGTTGATATTGTAATTCTTGTTTTTACATTATAATTGTATATACACTTTGTCGTAGTATCATCGTGAATATACATACAACTACTAACATCTGGCGTCGCTTGTATATCGCCACTTTGTTATTTATACTGAGCAACGTCTTTAAATTTTTTTTTTCCGACGTTGAATCCAACAATTGTAATCATTATGAAAAAAAAAATAACAAACAAAATATAAACACTATATAAAACGTCTTTATATTGTCTCCATATATTTATAGATACGTTACTAGATATAGGTATATAAAAAAATAACCGAAGTTTTTAAGATATCTATTAAAGTAATAATCTTTTTAATGTTCTTATTAGCATTATTAAAAAAAATCAAGTATTGTAATTATGCATCTGTAATTTTTTTTTTCAGGTTATATTTTTCTAACGCTATTATTTTTAATTGTTTGTTTATTTGTATCGCCATGTGTTACTATTACTAACAATAGTTATGTAAGGTGTTTAAACTAACAAAAAAGTGGACCATGTTGTCTGAATTATTAAATAAATTAAATTAAAACATAGTTTACTTCGTCGTTGTTAGACGTAATCGGGGAATATGGTATGAATTTTAGGAAAATATATAAAAAAATAGGTTGATAACAGCGAGGCTATCACCTTACAGGTAGAGATTCATCGTAAAACTGCCAGCGGTGCTTGTAGTTTATTTTTGATAGTTTAATTTATGTATTTTATTTATGAGCCTTATTCCGTCAAAATTATCATCATTTCAGTCAAAAGTCGTCCACCAATTTTTCTTTATATCCTATAGGCTTGCGCTTGACCTTTATCTTACCTGACGGTAAGCGATGATGTGGTCGAGGGTGAAACACGCTTGCCTAGAAATAACCTATTCACTATTGACTTAAAGACCCCCAGATTGTAGCTGTCGGGAAATACAGACTCCGGCAGGGAATTCCACTCCTTAGCTCAACGCATAATAAAAGTATTCTCAAAACGTTTTGGGCGTATGGGTGGGATGTCCACCATGTATCGATGGCGCATCGCCGTACGTCTGGTAGTCCGAAAATGAAACAGGCTAGGTTGAATTATATCGTGCAATTCCATCGCACACTCCCCGAAATGTAACTGATAAAAAACCGACAAGCTGGCAACTCGGCGACGATGTTCAAGACTCTGAGCTTTGACTTGACCAGCGCCTCATCGCTGATGAGCCTCTTGGCCCGCTTTTCGATCCAATCTAGTGCATCAAGCTGGTATTTGGCAGATCCGTCCCGGAGATGAGAACAGTACTCCATGCATGATCGAACTTGCGCTTGATACAAATTGAGGAGCTGTTCCGGCGTGAAGTACCTTCTCACCTTTGCAAGGATCCCCAGCTTTTTGGCTGCCAGCTGAGCCTTTGCCTCAATGTATGGGCCAAAATAAAGAGTCGATGTCAACGTAACGCCAAGAAGCTCAAGATGGTCCGTTATTGGCACGGTCACATCTCGGAAAGTTGGAGCCGGCTGAAATTGGCTCTTTTTTGCGGAAAATAGACACGCCTGGGTTTTAGCAGCATTAAACTTGACCACATTGGCATCGCCCCATTCGGGGACTGCATGCAAGGCCATGGCCTCACGAAGAGACCGGATTTGCGGCCCGGTAGCCCGTGCTTTGGACAAGTAACTCTTAGCAACAAAAGGTGCCGGGTTTTAGCAGATGTTTAATGTGCAGCAAAAATAATGTTGCTCAGAGTACCGACGCCTGAGGGACCCCGGCATTGATATCCAATTGGTCCGATGAGCAGCCATCGATAACCACTCGAATGGACCGATCTCTCAGGGAGTGCAGACTTCCAGTCACATAGACCACCGGGCAGACCGAACGAAGGAAGCTTCCCAATAAGGCTTTCATGCCAGACCAGACCCTATCAAAAGCCTTCGAGATGTCGAGGGAAACAGCAAGCGCTTCCCCGTGGCTCTCGATGGCCTCACTCCATATGTGAATGGCATACGCTAGAAGATCCCCAGTAGACCGATTTCGGCGGAAGCCGTATTGGCGGTCACTAAGGATCTCGTTAGTTTCTAGATATGCCAGGGGCTTCGTGTTAAGTACACGCTCTATACTCGTACAGAGTATGGACGTTACAGAGATGGGTCTGTAGTTGGCCGGGTCAGCTCGACTGCCCTTCTTGGGCACGGGCTGTACGTTAGCTAGCTTCCAAGCATTCGGCACTTTTCCAGTCTCATACGAAAGGCGGAATATGCGTGTCAAGATCGGAGACAGTTCAGGCGCACAGGTTCTGAGAACTATTGCTGGTATTCCGTCAGGGCCGCTACCCTTGTTCACGTCGTGGTTGCGCAGTACCCTTCGGACTTCCTTTTGATGGATGTGAATGTCCGACATACTCGTTTCGCATCCATCAGGATAAAGAGGCCGCGGGTCACCAGGATTCAGACGTGAAGATTCGGCAAAAAGAGAGGCCAGCGACCCGTCGGGTTTCAGCAGTGGTGGCAGTGAGGGACGGCTGAAGTTCGACTCGACCGACTTAACCAGGGACCAAAACGCTTTACTACCTGTTGGGTAAGAAGCTAGTTATGTCCCTATTCGGCCAATGTGGTCGAACCGAGCCCTTTGTAACACCATCTTGCAGGACTTGGCAGCCCTGTTGAAGGCCGTCTTCTTCTGACCCACGTCACTCGCTTTGCGCTATCGAGCGTCGACCCATGCCAGGTACGCTTCATGCTTAAGCGCGTCGGCACGATGACATTCGGCGCCAAACCATGGCCGGTCAACACTGGACATTGTTACGTCAGAGAACGGAATGTAGTACTCCATTCCCTGACGCAACACATCCGTCACGGCGTCCGCGCACGCCGAAGGATCACCCGAAGAAAAGCAAGTAGGCTGCCAAGGATAGCATACGAAGAAAGATCGCATGCCATCCCAATCTGCTGACCTGTACCACCAAACCCGCCGGGTGCCTCTTGGGCTGGGACCGGGCGGAGAGACACAGACTTCACCAGACAATGGTTGGAACTACCCAAAGGTGAAGTTATCGACACAGAGTATCGGTCTGGCTCTGTTGTCAGCAGAAGGTCCAAGCAATTGGCCGTTTGCGAATCAACATCCGGCACCCTCGTTGCCCCAAGGACCAGCTGGGTAAGGTTAAGCGCAAGCGCAAGCTCACGCATCTCCCGTCCAGCATGGTCAGTGCACTGGTATGGGACGAGCCACTCCTGGTGGTGGGAATAAAGTCCCCCAGTAACACTAATTGGGTGGAAGAATACCGCTACTGTGCCGCATCAGCCGCCTCACTTAGTACTCTGTGAGCCTGGTTGTCTCCTGATCTCCGCTGTGCGAGCGGTAGACACAGGCGTAGATATATTTATCCAGACCTGTGTCCACTAGAGCCCACAGCGTTGAAAACCTTGAGTCCTCAAGTTTACGGAGACGCCGATAGCAAGTGTCATCGCGGGCGTACATACAAACACCCGCGCGCGGTTTATAATTGTGCTCCAGGGTAAACCCTGGGTAAGATAATTACGACACGTCTGACGGACTCGCTATCTGCGTCTCCGTAAGGAAAAACAGCGCTTGTTTCTCAGTCTCCAGGTGGTAGTGGACTGCAGACAGATTTGAGTGCAGACCTCTAATAATGGTAAGGTGCACTTTGTGGGGGAGGGGGTGCAGCCGCTGTTTAAATCCTGTATTTCTTGGCATTTTCATTTTTAGAAGAGTAAATGGAGGAGAGGAGTAGGAAGTGAGATGAGGTTCCACGCTGCTAACCTACAGACACGCACTGAAAGGAAGCCATTATTGGGGCATCTCGGATCCCGCTATCCTCCGCGACTAGTCTCACGATACGCCCATAACAGTGCGTGTCAGGCTGGTCTGCCTGCAGTGGTACAGCTATTTCGACCCAACTCCTCTAGATGGCTACACCGAGCATCGTAACCGGAACACGGCTAGGCAGCTTGGCGGTACGTCTTTTTTTTTTTAATCTTTGCCCCACACTAGGAATTTCTACGGACTTTATACGATCAGTCTAGTGTCTAAAATATGTACGAAAAGGTTACGCAAAAAAAAAATACTATTAAGACTTTACTGAAAACAATTATCAACGTGTCACCGCCAGGAAGTATTGTTTCTAGCGGGCGCTACGTATTTCACTTAGTAGTATTCCACTTTTAGACGTTGTTAAGGGCCAAGAAAAATGTACGGTAAGTGTATGTTCAATTTCTATACAGTCTTGGGTATATCTATGGTCATATTGACATGGTGGTATTAGGTCATTACATATGAAATTGGCGTTTTGTAAGGAAGGAACATAAAGTCGTTTTTTTTTTAATATGACATATTTATTTAATCAAAGTATGTACCATTGCTATCTACGCACTTTTGCCATCTTATAGGTGGTTCATTGAACCCTTTACTAAAAAAACCATTCGGACGGGAAATAAAATCTTTGAAGGCGCTTTGGACTGCCCCATCGGAGTTGAATTTTTTCCCTTGCAAGAATTTGTGCAAATTTCGAGAAAAAATGGTTATCTGTTGGAGCAAGGTCCGGGGAGTTCGGTGGATGTCTTAGACATTCCAATTGAAGCTTACCTAATTTGGTAGCCGTCTGTTGTGTAGTGTGTGGTCTAGCGTTGTCCTGAAGCAGCAGTGGCCTAGAGCGATGACCAGCCTCGGCTGTTTAGCAGCTAGCTTTTCCATCATGGTTTGCAGTTGCTGACAATAGACATCCGCCGTAATCGTCTGGCCAGATTTAAGAAAGCTGTAGTGAACGACACCGGCACTAGTCCACCAAACGCTCACAAGTAATTTTTTTGAGTCAATTTTCTCTTGGGGCAGGATTTGGCTAGTTCACCAGGGTTCATCATCGTAGTATACCACCAGGGCTGCCTAAATATGCTGATATTGGTTGGCGCATGACAATTTTGTATCATTATCGTAAACAATTATTGTTAAATGGGTATCTTGCACGCTTACTTGGTGGAATCGATGTCAATAACTACAGAAAACTAACTTCATTGTGGTTATGACCACAATGAAGTTAGTTTTCGTGAGATGGCGCGCACGCGGCGCATGTAAAGGTAGTGGTATATCCTCCCGCCCATAGATGTCACTTTTTATACCCTTCTAGGGGTGACGTTTCTCTGGTGTTTTCTGTACGGTCAAACATAACAAGGCCGATAGAAACAATTACTCGACACCTTAAGCTTGCGTATCATCATCTTTTAACATCAACATCGACTGGTACATGACCCACTGGTGTCTTCCTTAACCTATAGTGTGCGTACTTGTAGGTTCTAAGCGTAGGTACCTATTTAAAGCTTTCAGTGTATAACGATCACTGTCCTGTCATAATCACCTATCGCGTTTCCCACACAACACTTTTCATTTAAAAAAAAAAGTTAATCAAAAAATCAAAAAACCCGACTGCTTAAAAAGCATAAAAGCGAACTAAAAAGATGTAAACAAAACAAACTGTGCAGTCGGAGGATACATATTCGCGAGCTGGCTGACCAAAACCTCTTTCTTTCTAGTTCTCATCTTTTTAGTTCGCTTTTTAAGCAGGCGGGTTTTTTTTTATTAACTTTTTTTTTCTAATGAATAGTGTTGTGTGGGAAACGTTGTTTTTATTTACAACTTTTTAGTTTTTTTTATGTTTTTGATCTAATATAGACTCGCGCTTGACCACTATCTCATCTGATAGTAAGCGATGATGTGGTCCAAGGTGGAGCACGCTTGCCTAGAAGTAACCTATTCACTCTTGACTTAAAGACCCCTAGATTGTAGCTATCGGGCAACACAGACTCCGGCAGGGAATTCCACTCCTTGCTGTGCTGTACGCATAATAAAAGTATTCTCAAAACGTTTGGTGCGTATGGGTGGGATGTCCACCATGTACCGATGACGCATCGCCATACGTCTGGTAGTCCGATGATGGAACGGGCTGGGTGGAATTAAATCATGCAATTCCATCGCACAGTCCCCGAAATGTAACCGATAAAAAACCGACAAGCTGGCAACTCGGCGACGATGTTCAAGGCTCTGGAGCTTTGACTTAACCAGTGCCTCATCGCTGATGAGCCTCTTGGCCCGCTTTTCGATCGACTCTAGTGCATCAAGCTGGTATTTGGCAGATCCGTCCCAGAGATGAGAACAGTACTCCATGCGTGATCGAAATTGCGCTTGATACAAGCTAAGCAGCTGCTCTGGCGTGAAGTACCTTCTCACCTTTGCAAGGATCCCCAGCTTTTTGGCAGCCAGCTGTGCCTTTGCCTCAATGTATGGGCCAAAATAAAGAGTCGATGTCAACGTAACGCCAAGAAGCTCAAGATGGTCAGATATTGACACGGTCACGGTTCACATTTGTATTGATTTTTAATAATTTATATTAAATGGGTCTTTATTATTATAGTAAAAACTGTTTGCATGCCTTAGTTAAGGTCACAGACTACTAAGAGATACTACGTATAGGTTAAGGTAGTTAGTATAAGGATCATTACATTAAAACTTAACATCTGTTACCTGTACCTACTTTCTGTGCAAATAAAGATTTATTCTATTCTATTCTATTCACATCACGGAAAGTTGGAGCCGGGTGAAATTTACTCTTTTTAGCGGGAAAAAGACACGCCTGGGTTTTAGCAGCATTAAAACTGACCAGATTGGCATCGCCCCATTCGGAGACTGCCTGCAAGGACAGGTTTAAGCGCTCCACCATGGCCTCCCGGAGAGACTGGATCTGAGGCCCGGTAGCACGAGCGTTGGACAAGTATCACTCAGCAACTGTGCTGTCGTCTGCATACCCAAAGGTGCCAAAGGTGGTGGTTTTAGCAGATCGTTAATGTGCAGCAAGAATAAAGTTGCTGAGAGTACCGACCCCTGAGGGACTCCGGCATCCAGGTGGTCTGACGAGCAGCCATCGATAACCACACGAATGGACCGATCCTTCAGGAAGTCTGCAATCCAATCACACAGACCACCGGGCAAACCGAATGCAGGAAGCGAACCAATAAGGCTTTCGTGCCAGACCCTATCAAAAGCCTTCGAGTTGTCTAGGGAGACGGCAAGCGCTTCCCCGTGCCTCTTGATGGCCTCACTCCAGATGTGAATGGCATACGCTAGAAGATCCCCAGTAGACCGATTTCGGCGGAAGCCGTATTGGCGATTACGAAGGATATCGTTTGCTTCTAGGTATGCCAGGAGCTTAATATTGAGTACACGTTCCATACTCTTACAGAGTATGGAGGTTACAGATATGGGTCTGTAGTTGGCCGGGTCAGCTTGACTGCCCTTCTTGGGCACGGGCTGCACGTTAGCCTGCTTCCAAGCATTCGGCACTTTTCCAGCCTCATAAGAAAGACGGAATAGGCGTGTCAAGATCGGAGACAGTTCAGGCGCACAGGTTCTAAGAACAAGTGCTGGTATTCCGTCATCATCAGTCATCGTCGTCGTCATTTTCAGCAGTGGTGGTAATGAGGGATGGCAGAAGTTCGACTCGACCGACTTAGCCAGATACCAAAATGCTTTATTACCTGCTGGGTAAGAAGCAAGTTTGGTCCCTATTCGGCCAATGTGGTCGAACCGAGCCCTTCGCAACACCATCTTGCAGGACTTGGTAGCCCTGTTGAAGGCCTTCTTCTTCTGACCCACGGCACTCACCTTACGCGATCGAGCGTCGACCCAAGCCACGCCCCATGTTTAAGTGCGTCGGCGCGCTTGCATTCGGCGCCAAACAATGGCCGGTCTTCGCTAGACATTGATACGTCAGAGAACGGAATGTAGTACTCCATTCCCCGACGCAACATATCCGTCACGGCATCCGCGCACGACGATGGATCAGTCGAAGAAAAGCAAGTAGGCTGCCAAGGATAGCATGCGAAGAAAGATCGCATGACATCCCAATCTGCTGACTTGTACCGCCAAACCCGCCGGGTGCCTCTTGGGCTGGGATCGGGCGGGGAGTAGACGGACACATACTTAACCAGATAGTGGTCGGAACTACCCAAAGGACGACACAGAGTATCTGTCCGGATCTGTTGTCAGCAGAAGGTCCAAGTAATTCGCCGTGTGCGAATCAACATCCGGTACCCTCGTTGCCCCCTGGACCAGCTGGTTGAGGTTTAGCGCTAGCGAAAGCTTACGCATCTCCCGTCCAGCATGATTAGTGCACTGGTATGGGAAGAGCCACTCCTGGTGGTGGGCATTAAAGTCCCCCAGTAACACTAATTGGGCAGAAGGGTACCGCTGCTGTGCTGCATCAGCCGCCTCATTGAGTTACTCTGTGAGCCTGGTTGTCTCCTAATCTCCGCTGTGCGAATGGTAGACACAGGCGTAGATAATTTTATCCAGACCTGTGTCCACCAGAACCCAGAGCGTTGTGAATCTTGAGTCCTCAAGGTTACGGCGACGCCGATAGCAAAGAACATCACGGGCGTACATACATACGCCCGCCCGTGGTCTAAAATTGTGCTCCAGGGTGAACCCCGGGTAAGACAGGTACGACGAAATGAAGTTGTATACGAGTTTTCAGCTTAATAACTCTCATTCCGAGTTCAATTAATTCAGAATTCAAATGAATGACTGGGCAGATGGTGTAAAAAAAAACAAAAGTAAAATCATTATAGACACAATTTTGACTTTGAGCACCCAAACTAGTTTTGCCGTGAACTTAACAAGGCTGAAAAAAATATTTTTTGTGTTATATTCGAGTATATCTAAATTATTTATAATGCGTCCGTCTTTTTAAAATTTTATTAGAAAGACTGAGATGGGGTGTAAAGCGGCATCGGCACGATGGTATGCAATACCGGACAAACAAGAATAAAAAAATGTTAAATGCTTAATTTGAATATCTTGCTATAATAATCTAGCTATATAGATCCTGCATTCATTTATATAATAACTTTAGTTGCATCGTATATTTCAAAGGCGAGGCTTGTTTTTCTTAGAAGTATTTTACGTGTAAGTGCAGGTCACAAATACTTTAACAGTGAATAATTCGTTACGTAATTCGTTTTGCAAATAAAACAAAATTGTGCAATTGACATTTGCCATGTCAGACAATACGAGCGAATATGGTCCTACTACAAGTGCATTTGATATTTACTACTTCCAATTTATTCTTGATTATACTTTACAGTTAATAGTATTGGTCATGTCACTATTTACGTTATTATGCGGAGTGACATCATGGTGCCTGAAAAAAAAATTCCGCATTTCAAAAACTTTGTGTTTCTCAAAGTAATTACAGCAAACTTCCTACGCGTTGCAGTGTTTTTGATTCTGCACTCGAAGACAATTAAAAAAAATCTTGTTAAGTGAGTTAAATGCGTTCTTCATCATTATGATTTATTGTGTACCAGATTACCTAAAATCAGTGCACAGCCACTGGCTGTTGGTTTTGTGTTGCCAGTTTTACGTAGACTTCGTAAACGTGTTTAGTGGACATATTCGAAGGAAATATCTTAAAACTAGCCTCTTTGCATGGGGTATATCTTTGATGACAACCGTTATTTTAACGTTTGCATTGTATGTTTTATTAAGGAAATTTACTAGTGATACAGTATTTTTGATTGTTGAATTATTGCCACTCCTTATGATGGGAAGCTACGTTTTACCGTTGATTATTAATTTTATTTTTTATATTGTTATTGTATATTCCCTATTTCGTAGTATCAACAAGAGCGCACATACAACTACCGAAATTTGGCGCCGCTTGTATATCGCCACCCTGTTATTTATAATGAGTGACGTCCTTATGCTATCTCCATTTATATATAGTAACCTTGATCACAACGTACCAAATGAGATTAGCCATGAATTTGAAATAATAATAATAATAATTAATCACTTTAATGTATTAGTATTAGAAGTTTTCTTCGTTGTTGTAAAACGTAATCGGTTAATATGGTATGAATTTTATGTAAATAAATTTAGAAATAGGTTTATATCAGCAAAGCGCAAGGATCACGGTATGGCCTTGCAGGAAGTGATTCAACGTGAACCTGCTGATGCCCACCCAGCGGTGCTTGATGTATAGTTCGTTACAGTCAGGCTGATTCAGTCTGACTTCGCCCACAACTGCCGCCAATATCTCTGTGCCAAAGTATCCAGGTTCCCACGTTAGTAACCTGTCAGCTGCCCTTCTCGCTGCCGGACAACCAACATTTCTTCTGCAAGTCCTTAGGCGCCACTAGGTCACAGCATTGCTCCACCGGTCATCACCGCTCCTTGCCATGTGTCCTCCCCAACTCCATTTGAGTCCCGTAAGTCAGGCTTATATAACTCTGTTTATTTATCTGATTACTCTATCGACGTATAGGAGAAGACCAATCAGTTTGGCGCCGCCTGGGGATTCCTATATCCAGCAATGCACGTCTTTTGGTTAAAAATGATAATGATGATGACTCAGATGACTCTATCGTCCCTCGGCTATGTAAACAGCTACAGCGATCTTGTTGACGTACATTCTGACTCGTTTGGCGAGTACCACAGAATAATCTTTAACAGTTTCTAATTTTATTATTCCATTTCATCTGTGTTGAATTTTTATGATTGGCTTTAATTTGATTGTATGTTATTTTTATTGTGAATTTGACATTTAAGACTTTTATGTGGTGACACATTCTATAAGAAATTCTAACACTAACTTTAGGTATAGAAATACATTATTTTAACATATGATTATCATTGTACTTAGACGATTGTTGGCCAACAGCCAGCTATTAAAAATAATATGTTACCAAACGATCTAAAACGTTTAAACATTATACATATCTATACTAATATTATAAAGAGGTAAAGTTTGTGGGTTTGTGAGTTTGTGACGTTGTAAGGGGTAATCTCTGGATCTACTGAACCGATTTTGAAAATTCTTTCACCAGTAGAAAGCTACATTATTCTTGAGTGTCATAGGCTATAATAAATTTTCAAAAAAATAGAGATCCTTATGAAAATTGCAATAATGTAACCCAAGGTAGGAACATGTTGCCTATAAAATTCATTCTTCGGCGTGCGCTGAGAAAACTATTGATGATAGATAAAAAATTGTAGGTAGGTAGGCAGGGTAGGTAGGTAGGCAGGGTAGGTAGGTTAGGCAGGGTAGCCAGTGTAGCCAGGTTAGCCATGGTAGCCAGGGTAGCCATGGTAGCCAGGGTAGGCAGGGTCGGGGCCGGGTAGGCAGGGTAGGCAGGATAGCCAGGGTAGCCATTGTAGCCATGGTAGCCAGGGTAGGCAGGGTAGGGGCAAGGTAGCCAGTGTAGCTAGAGTAGCCAGAGAAGCCAGGGTAGCCAGGGTGGCCAGGGTAGCCAGGGTAGCCAGAGTAGCCAGAGTAGCCAGTGACGCCAGGGTAGCCAAGGTAGCCAGGGTGGCCAGGGTAGCCAGGGTGGCCAGAGTAGCCAGGATAGCCATGACAGCAAGGGTAGCCATGGTAGCCAGGATGGCCAGTGTAGCCAGGGAAGCCAGCGTAGCCAGGGAAGCCAGGGTAGCCAAGGTGGCCAGGGTAGCCAGGGTAGACAAAGTAGCCAGAGTAGGCAGGGTAGGGGCAAGGTAGCCAGGGTAGCCAGAGTAGCCAGAGTAGCCAGGGAAGCCAGGGTAGCCAGGGTGGCCAGGGTAGCTAGGGTAGCCAGAGTAGCCAGGGTAGCCATGGTATCCAGGGTAGCCAGGTTTAGGGCAGGTTAGCCAGGGTAGCTATGGTAGGCAGGCTAGGTAGGTAGGTAGGTAGCCAGTTGACGGGAGCGAAGCCCCGAGGGTCAGCTAGTACCCGATACATATCGAATAGTGTGTACATAACAATTTCAGATGAGAATATTTTCTTGTTTCATACTTTTTAGAGCGTCCTTTTTTAGTAATCGGCTTTTAGTTTTTGAACTTATTTTAAAATCCCTGTTCAACGATACCATATATGATGGGGTGGGGCGCATTTAGAGTAAAGAAGTAACGAGGGAACAGAGGAACACATCTACATACACACACCCTCCCTTTTGCTTCGCCGTAGTCAAGTAAAAAAGAAGGGTTTGGTCCAATATTGATGAGAAAATAATATGATAATGACGAAGAATATGTAAACAAATCATAGTCATCTGTCCCTTACGCACACTCAAAATAACCTTGCTCTAAGAGCTTATCATCACCCCCCTGTTCACAATTTATCGAGAGTTATTATCATCATTCATCATCATTTCAGCCGAATGACGTCCACTGCTGGACATAGGCCTCCCCCAAGCGTCGCCACATTGACCGATCCAGTGCGCCTCGCATCCAGCGCCTTCCCCCAACCTTAACCAGGTCATCAGTCCACCTAGTGGGAGGCCTTCCAACCTATCGTCTTCCAGTTCGCAGTCGCCATTCCAGAACTTTTCAGCCCCATCGGCTATCCGTTCTGCGAGCAATGTGCCCTGCCCATTGCCACTTAAGTTTGGCAATTATTCGGGCTATGTCGGTAACTTTGGTTCTCCTGCGTATATCATCATTTCTGACGTGATCACACAAGGAAATTCCGAGCATAGCCCTCTCCATTGCCCTTTGGGTGACTTTGAGCTTTCTGATAAGGCCCATTATGAGCGACCACGTCTCGGTCCCATAGGTGATCACTGGCAACACACACTGGCCATAGACTTTTGTCTTGAGACTGCGGTAAATTGGACGAGAAGATACCACGCAACTGCCCGAACGCCGCCCAGCCGAGTCGGATTCTACGGTTGACCTCTTTCTCGAAATTGGCTCTACCCAACTGGACCGTTTGTCCCAGGTAGACATAATCGTCTACAACTTCGAGTGTAGAGTCTCCGATCTTGATAGGAGTGGGTGTTACATGGGCATTCACCGTGACCTTGGTTTTGTCCATGTTCATTTTAAGACCCACTATTTCGGAAGCTCTACTGAGGTCATCGAGCATTTTACTGAGGCTCTCCATGGTCTCAGCCATGACCACTGTGTCGTCGGCAAACCGAAGGTGAGTTAGTTATACGAGAGTTTGTATAGTTTAGATTAAATACGAGAGTTCCTGTAAATGTTAATAGTTCATAAACTAACGAGGTCCACATTATCCGGTGACATATACAAACATAAATGCATGTGGCTGGTTATTTTTTTTTCACGTATTCGGTGTTGGTGGATTGGTGTTGGTCCTATAGAGAAAATGTTCATGATGATGACACCTTCCCTAATGTGGGGGGGGGGGGTGTGTATATGTAGATATGTTCACCTGGTTCCTCATAACTTCTAAACTACTCAGCATAATTTGACAAAAGAGGTGTCATTGGAAGCGTCTTGTTTGTCCGATGGTTATAGGCTATGTTCCATCACATTAAATTGAATATTGCGCCCTCTAGGGAGCACGAAGTAAAGAACAAAAAACCGGTTTCATTAGAAAGGCAATAATGTGAAAATGGTTTTAGACCACAAAAAAAACCGGCCAAGTGCGAGTCGGACTTGGCCGGTAACGCGCACGAAGGGTTCCGTACCATAATCTCAAAAACGGCAATAATATCACGTTTTTTGTATGGGAACCTCACTTAAATATTTATTTTATTCTGTTTTTAGTATCTGTTGTCATAGCGGCAACAGAAATACATAATTTGTGAAAATTTCAACTGTCTAGCTATCACGATTCATGAGATAGCCTGGGTACAGGTAGACAGACAGACGGACTGTGGAGTCTTAGTAATAGGGTGCCGTTTTCACCCTTTGGATACGGAACCCTAAAAAACTTTTTGTATCGTTTTAGCCATTGATGGCTGATGTTGATGTTGATGATGATGGATTCATGTTGGGAGTAGATGGCGCTGTTGGCCACGCAAACAAGTGCTCCACGGATTTTAATGAATAAAAATAGTTTAAGGACGATTTTCGTGACAAAATACTATTAAGTCTTCTGTTATGGATGTAATTAGTGCGGACAAATGTGGGCGTGAAATTCTCCCAAAGAAAAACTCGAGCAAAACCTTAAAGTAAACAGCAGTGAAGTGTGACTACAAAAGTGAAAAAATAAACAAAAAATATACTAGTTCAAGTGCGTTGTGATAATTACAGATCAGTAACGAGATTAGCCCTACCACATATTGGACAAAAAACCAACAACGGGTGAATATCTTTGTTTACTTTATCAAGCACTGATGAGTGATGACATGCATATTTTGAACTTCAAACGGTGAACGATTTGACAACAACAAATGACATATGTGACTGGGAATAGCGACATCTATGATAAATTGACATCATCATTGGACAATAAAACTGTAAACGGCGACATCTATGAACACGAAAACTTGACCATATCATTCACAGCGTAATCTGAGTAATATAAGTACCATATTTGACATTCCACTTAAGTGACACAGTAGCCGAACGGCTGAGAGCTCGCCTGATACGACGTGGGTTGCGGGTTCAAATCCTATTTAGCACTGCACTGTTTGTGAATAGTAACATTGTTACAATAACGCCAATATCAATTATATACAAGAAATAAAGGCAAAGAAACACAAATATAATACAAAAATGAATTTCTTAGAAAATATTACCTTTCGCCGGAATAGGACAAACTCTGAGTCGAATCTAAACAACAGTGATAACATGACACATAATCTGAATAATACAGTCACTAGTGCAGTACCTGAGATGTCGGACGATGAGGATGACGAACTAAAAAAGGTACGCGAACAAGTTATAAAACTTACTGTAGAACTTCAAAGTGCTCATTCAGAAATCGAGACATTATCATTGGAAAACAATGAACTCAGACAGGTAAATGATAATTTGTCTAAACAAAATGAATTACTTAAGAAAGTCACAAACAGTCCAGCTAAATTAAGGCCATCTAGTGCCAAAAAACAGAAAAGCAAACGATTAACTAGCAATAAACAAATCCAACCCGAAACACCAGTTAACAAAACAAATCACGTGACAACAGTAGCAAACAAAAAATGTCCTACTATTAAAAATAACCAATCTGCAAGTCCTAACCCTAATACTAGTACTAGTACTAGTACCAAGAAAAGATGCAAAATATGTATCTTGAGTACAGATAACAAAAATAACATTTTGAGCATTGCAGAGGAATGTCTGTCTCGATCGGAAATCTATCACCACATAACACCTCATGGAAATGTACGCTTCTTGCTAAAAGGATTGAAAGCCAAAGTATCCGACTTTACGTTAGAGGACTACTGTATAATTATGTTAGGTGAAGAAGACTTCCGAACTACAAACAGCTACTTTGACATTATTGTGCATATCAGACAAGTACTACAGGAAATCAACCATACTAACTTTATTTTGTGCGCTCCAACGTATAAATGCGAGAATTACACTAATTTATATAATTCAAGAGTGGAGACATTTAATAACTTACTATTCTTGGACATACTGACGCACGAATACGCATATCTAATAGACAGCAATAAAAATCTCACCTACAGCTACACTGAGTATAATAGACGGACTGGAGCAATAAATAATACTGGAATACATATAATTTTTAAGGATATAATTAGATTAATTGATGACATAAAATATAATAACCTGGTGACTTCGACTGACATGAACTATAGTATGGATAATCTGTCACATGGAGAACTTTTTCGTCTCTAAACATCTTCATGTAATGCACCAGAACATAGCAGGTTTATTGAACAAGGCGGATGCGCTCACAGTCTGTCTGACTGAACTTACACAAAAAAACATACAAGTGGATATAATATGCGTTACAGAACATTTTATGATGGAAGGCTACGAAAACCAGTTAACCATACCAAACTACTGCTTAGCCGCTCACTATAGTAGAAAAGAAGTTAAGAGAGGAGGAGCATGTATCCTAATTAGAAATGGACACGAATGGAAAGAGTTATTGAAAATCTCAAAAATGTCAATAACAGGGACTTTTGAATGCTGTGCCATTGAGCTCACCAAGTACAAAACTGCTTTTGTATGTGTTTACAGAGTTCCAAATACTAACAATCTTAATAGTTTCTTTGATCAATTGGAATTAGTCTTACATGAATTATCAAAGAATGTCTATAAAAATATTGTAATAGCCGGCGATTTCAATATAGACATATTAAAAAGGAATTATCAGTCGATAGAGTTTGAGTGCCTTCTACTTAGCTTCAACCTTAAACTAGCAATATATCAACCTACTCGAACGGAAAGTCAAACATGTATCGACAATTTTGCGCATAATTATAACAAACGGTGTAAATCAGAAGTCTTAGAGACCACACAGCCCAGATTTTAAAATGCCCGGTAAATAAGATATGTACGATCGACAAATACGGTGCCATTAGACGCAATTACAGCAAGGAAAATACATCTAAATTTAAATATTGTATAAACAAAATGTATTTCTCCGAAATATATGAAACGGATGACCCGAACATTGCATACAACAAATTTCATGAAATATTTTCTTTTTTCTACAACCTCTGTTTTCCTAGGACCATGGTTACAGTAAATGTAATAACTAAGCCAAGATGGATATCTAAAGGTATTAAATCCTGTAGTAAAAAAAAACGTCAACTTTTGTGGACCTACAGATTGAAATCTAATAAATTAAATAAAACTCGCTTTAAAGAATACTCTAAGCGTTTTAGAAAAATTATGACTCTTACACAGCGTTCACAAAATAACTATAAAATCAAAACATCACACAATAAATGTAAAACCGCCTGGCAAATAATAAATCAAGATAAATTTAATGTACCTAAAAATTATATTTCGAAAATTAAAATTAATAATGAAAAAATTACGGATGCGAAACAAATTGCTAACCAATTCAATGACTATTTTATTAATAAAATAAAACCCACCCAGTCCAATTATAAAACTACACGGTCCATCTTAAACAACAAAGACTCGATGTTTATGGCGCCCTGTACACCACAACAGACACATACTATTATCAAGGCCTTAAAAAACACAAATAGCGTAGGATACGATGGCATATCAACCAAAGTAATAAAAGCTGTCGCATCTGAAATATGCGACCATTTGTCTCATATTATAAATCTGTGTATTGTAGATGGCACGTTTCCTGACGCACTAAAAATAGCGATCGTTAAACCAGTGTTTAAGAAAGAAGATAGAGAGCTCATGGAATTTTACAGGCCTATTTCTCTGATTCCTATCTTCTCGAAAATATTTGAGAAATTCATTCAAAAGGAATTAAATGGTTACATAGAGAAAAATAATATATTATGTAATGAGCAGAAGGGTTTTCGCGAAAATAAGACCATAAATATGGCGATTTACGACTTTTTATACACTGTATTGATAAAAGTGGATAAAAGAACACCTGTATGTGCTATCTTCTGCGATATGACTCAAGCATTCGACTACGTTAATCATGACATTCTAATAAATAAACTTGAAAAGTATGGTATAAGAGGCAATGTTCTTAATTTAATTAAATCCTATTTAGACAATAGAAAGCAAAAGACAGAAATTACTAGAATTAATATAACCACTAAAAAGGAAGAAGTATACGTATCAGATGAACGTCAAACAATTTTTGGTGTTCCACAAGGTAGTGTATTGGGACCGCCACTTTTTACACTATACATTAATGACTTGCCAAAATCAATTCCACATCCTATGACTTTATTTGCAGATGATAGCACGGTGACAGTTTCTAGTAGTAGCAATGACATGATCCAATATAAACTTGACATTCACGATACCTTGACATCTATAATAGAATGGTTAAACAACAATAACTTAAAGATAAATTTAGACAAAACTAAAATCATACATTTTAGCCAACGATTGACTGTAGAAAATATGGACATAAGTATAGATAATAAAATTGTTGAAATCGTAAATACTACTAAATTCCTTGGACTAATAATTGATAAAAGGCTTGACTGGAAATCACAAATCGAGAATCTTTGCAAAAAAATTTGTAGTACTGCATTCGCGTTGCACTCTCTAGCTGCAGTTGTGAATGTGGATACCCTGATTGCGGCCTACCATGGCATTGTTGCGTCTCACCTAAGATACGGTATCATATTTTGGGGAAACTCTACAGACGCTAACACGGCATTTAAGGCCCAAAAGAGATGCATTAGATCCATGTTCGGGCTAAAAACGGTCGATACCTGTAAACCATATTTTAAAAGGTACAAGATATTAACTCTTCCTTGTCTGTATATACTCGAAACCGCAATGTTTGTTAAAACAAACCCCAATTTGTTTCCACGTCTACAGGACGTTGTACCGCGTAACAGACGTGATATGACCGTTCTTCAAGGCCATTCAGCAAAAACGTCACTCATGCAAAGATCTATCGTATGTATGGCGCCTACTATATTTAACATATTGCCTAAACGTTGGAAGGAGCTAAATGGTAAGGCATTCAAGCGTCAGTTGAAAGTGTTTCTTTCGCAAAAGGCATATTATAGTGTCTCCGAATTTTTATCTGAAAAAGTTTTTGAATCAGTTTTATCTTTTCCTGACAATAATATATATAATAATACATTTCTATAAATAATGAATTTTAATTCGATCTAATATCTTGCATACTCTAGTATTTATACAATGTTTAATCTAAATTTAATGTTTAATCTAATCTAATATCAAATTTTGTTTGATATTTAATTAAATTTTTTATATAGTTTTTATTTTTAATTCTCTATTCCTATTTGACATTTGATTGATATTTATATTTTGACATTTGATTATTTTTATATTTGACATGCATTATTTTTATTGACACTTGATTTATATTCTGTTGCTTAATTTTGATAGTGATGTGTTAGTATTATTTTATATTTGATTCATTTTTACAGTAATTTGACATGCACTATTTACATGTTGACATTTGATTTATATTTTTTCCATAGATTTAATAATTTTAATGCTGTTTGACATTTTTTTATTGATATTATAATTCATTTAAATTTAAATTTATTCATTGTTTTCGGTTATAATTTAACTTGCATAATATTTGCACGCCATAGCATGTGGCAAACATGTAGGAATCTTTTATTATTTTTTGTTATCTTGCATGCATATTGTATGTGTACCCATGTTTAAGCAAATAAATATATCTTATCTTATCTTATCTTATCTTATATTAAAAAACCATAGTAGCACACGCGGTGTATACGGTATTTTATTATAATTTACCAATATGTCCTGTTATTGCTTTTTCCTTTACCTAGGCATGCCGTTGCTGATGTTGGAGCTGCTACGAAGGCGATACTTACCTTTCAAGTTCGTCTTTAGTACTGGACATAATAGATTAAAACCACTTCTTCTTCAATATTCTGTCAGCCTGACACTGTGAATCATTCACAAAGTACGGTGTCACCGTAAACCAACAAAAAATTTTTAGTGATAAAAATATAAAAATAGTATGCGAAAAAATGTGATGACAGTGATAAAACCGACAACATAGTTATTTGATTATTTAATAATGGCAGGAGAAGAAGAAAGTGAAAACAAAGTCCCAATCCACCAGCAAGTAATACTAGGGGGTCTCGCTCGGTATAACTTTTATTTACCTTTTACGTGGAATATTAGCAAGTAGGTACATTTCAATAGTCCATTGCTCTGAGATAAGTCTCGCCAGAATGGTTAAGGTAAAGGTACCTGCAATCTTGAGACCAATTCTGAATTATAGGTAGATCAAGGGCTGTGTTATCCGGCTGAATTACAAGCCTAGCCTTCTGTTTAACTGAGACGATGCCTTCGGTAGATGAATGCGCGGGAGTGTGGTGACGGAGCTTTATGTACACATATCTGTGACGATGCCGATCGACTATGATTGTTATGTCATGTGAATAACTGAAGCCAGGTTGGCGCTATGGCGAGGTATGTCGAGGCGCGGTATGAACCAAACAAACCAATCTGTTCAAGCCTTCAGCAGCCTCATTGCACACTTAAGTGATGATGATTGCGTTCTGTAGTTTGTGCCTATCCCCTTGGACAAAAAAGGCGTGTTGTATGCATATATTCACTGACCATCGTCAACCCCTCCCGCACCGCACAGCTAAACCAGGCAGGAACCGTCGCAGTTAAACGATAGACCTATAGTTTGGCAGTTACCAATTTGGCTTTTGACTCATCTGCAGGCTGTTCATTAGAATACATTGTCGGTCATATAACCAAATCAAAATATCCATTTCAGTATGCATAAACTCGCATAGAGCTGAAAAAATGTCTATTAGAAACGAAATGTCAAAGTTCCCATCGATCTCACATAGTATGCTATAAAATATTCAAAGTCAAAAAAATAGTCTTCTTTCTACAGAAATTGTAGACCATGCAATTGCCCGGCATTCCTATGGGGTGTCCCATGGGATGCTCCCGATACTGAACTCTGGACAAGGCCTTAGAATAAACCAATTGAGAAATTGGGGTATTCTAAGGCCTTGTCCAGAATGAATGCGTGGTGAGCAGGGTGAGTGCGGGCGCGGTGGCGGGCGCGATTAAGTGGCCACAGTGCATCGCGAGTTGTTGTAGCATGCAGAAGACGGTAGACGACGTAGACGTCTTCCTCTAGGTGACACCAAAGACGATCGCTCGCTAGCGAGGTCGCTCCATCTTGCCTCGCTAGGTGCATATGTACGCAAACGATGCGCGGCGGTTTCATAATATTTAACATGTTTGATACATCACGCCCGCCTTAGCACCCGCGCAAGCTTCTGCCCTGTCCGGTGACTAAGACTACGAATTAGTGCTTGTGTAAGTTTCAGTATTATATCAACAACGCTCCTCATTCCACTCGATGTGGTCCAAATGCGATATCGGTATCCCGACACATGGTGTGTGAAAATGTTCCGGATCATGGTGAGCTGCAAGGGTGGACCTGGCCCGTACGAGGTACTCTCCGCGCGGATGTTGCAGAAGAGGACCTACGCCTCCCTGAGATGGGGCATCTACTACTGCCGCTATGTTGCTCATAAAAAGTAAGGCTCAAAAAACTTCAGGCTACCCGCTTTGATATTTTTACCTGATGGTAAGCGATGATGTGGTGGACGGTGAAGCACGCTTGCCTAGAACTAAACTATTCACTCTTGACTTAAAGATCCCTAGGTTAAAGCTATCGGGAAACAGATTCCAGCAGGGAATTCCACTCCTTAGCTGTACGCACAATGCAAGTATTTCCAAAACGTTTAGTGCGTATGTGTTCTACAATGTGTGGGATGTCAACCATGATATTATTAATTATTGTGTTCATTTAAATTCAAATCGAAGTTTTCTTTTGTTGCTAGGCCCGGGATCGTCTCATGCTAAGGACCTTATATATTTACTCCTAGAACTATAGTTCCCAGTATCTAGATGAAGTCGGTAAATACATAGCTATACTGTGAGTTTTAATTTCGTAGACTAAACTGACATTTGGAGGATTGTCACTTTATAGTTACATAAAAATAGTTACGTATCCTGAGTGAACGAAAGTTAATCGAAAATCGAAGTAGATCGAAAATGATACAATTTTACAGCAAAACAAAATATTTGTTTAGAAACTAGCGGCCTTTATTTAGTTTCAACTCATTTATGTCAGACTTCATTTTAACGACCGCATTTATTTTATTGTTGATTTCATATTTAACACAATAAAAGTTTACATATTATGTCTATGAATACTGTTATTAGGGTTCCGTACCCAAAGGGTAAAAACGGGACCCTATTACTAAGACTCCGCGGTCCGTCTGTCTGTCTGTCTGTCTGTCACCAGGCTGTATCTCAAGAACCGTGATAGCTAGAGAGTTAAATTTTCACAGATGATGTATTTCTGTTGCCGCTATAACAACAAATACTAAAAACAGAATAAAATAAATATTTAAGGGGGGCTCCCATACAAAAAACGTGATTTATGCCGTGTTTTGCTATAATGGTACGGAACCTTTCGTGCGTGAGTCCGCCTCGCACTTGGGCGGTTTTTATTTAATTGAATTACATTTATATTCATAAAACATTTATTTACACCAATTAGTAAAATTAAATTGAAGAGTCATGTCACATCGATTCGATGAATCACTTATGATTGAGCCTTTACCTACAAAACTATACTCCGCGCTTGCAACATTTAAAAAAAATAAGGTCATTAGCAGCTGTCAGTTTAGTATACGAAATTAAAAATCAGGGTATAACTATGATTTGGAGGAAAAACAAGTATAGTTCATATTCATGTATAAAGATAATCTCTGGCTCTGCTTTACTCATCTCGAAATGTTTTAGCAACCTGCCTAGGATAGGTAAGATTTAGTTTTGACAGACAATACGAGGCGGTAGCAGTATGTTATATAATAACTGGTTTTATTTTTATTATTTATCAAGGCACCTGCCATGTGATCATGGTAGAGAATGCCTAAGGCATTAAGTCCGCCTTTGTACCTTTTTGTGCATGAAGTATAAATAAATAAATAAATAGTGATTTTCTCAAAAAATATGCCTGGCCAGTAGGACTGGATTGCGGCCCCTTTCGTTGTTTCCGGCCATGGTTACCTTAGCCAAATGGTTCATCATCATTTCAGTCGAAAGACGTCCACTGCTGAACATAGGTCTCCCCCAAGCGTTGCCACATTGACCGGACTCCCGCCACTCTCACCAGGTCATTTGTCCACCTATTGGGAGGCCTTCAAACGCAGCGTCTGCGTTTTACGGTCGCCACTCCAGAACTTTTTGGCCCCATCGCCCATCCTTTCTGAGACCAATGGGCCCATTGCCACTTAAATTTCACAATTATTCGTGCTATGTCGGTCGTATTCGTAACTTTGATCCATAAGCGGATATTCTTATTTCTGATTCGATCAGACAATGAAGTCCGAGCACAGCCCGAACTTTGGGTGACTTTAAGCCTTCTGATGAAGCCCATTGTGAGCGACCACGTCACAGTACCATAAATCATCACTGGCAACACACATTATTCATAGACTTTCGTCTTGAGACACTGTGGTCTTGGACGATAAGATGGGTCAGGACGGAGGTGTAAGATTTTAGGTAGGTAAATAGAATATCTACTTACCTACCTAAAATTATATATTATATAATACAACTATTTAAACACACCCTAATAATTATATTGTGCTACATTTATTTTCCAGTGTGACACATTTTTCGTTGTGCGATTACGTCAAAAATTTGGTCCTGGCCCAGATACCGCGCAACTGGTCGAACTCCGCCCAGCCGAGTAGGATTAAACGGTTGACTTCTTTCTCGTAGTTAGACCTACCTAAATGGACCGTTTGTCCCAGGTAGACATAATTTTCTACAACTTCGAGTGTAGAGTTTCCGATCTTGATAGAAGTGGATGTTCACATGGGCAATTCAAAATTATCTTGGTTTTGTCCATGTTCATTTTAAACCCACTCTTACAAGCTTTACAGAGATCATCGAGCATTCTCTGAGGTCCTCTATAGTCTCAGCCATGCCCACTATATCGTCGGCAAATGGAAGGTGAGCGATGTACTCACCATTGACGTTGATGCCTAGCAGCCTACAGTTCAGAACCTTGAAGACATCCTCCAGTGCAGCGGCAAACAGTTTAAGAGATATGATGTTACGTCTCCCTGTCTTACACCTCGCTGTAAAAGGATAGGTTCCGAGGTCCGATCTTGTAGCCGGGCATTGTCGCCCTTCTTGAAGAAGAGTGCCACCACACCCTTTGGATTACTGGCCGTAACCCCAAAATCCTGGGGTGGGTATCAGACCATTATGGAGTGGGTCCACCTCCCTTCCCCTTATACACGTCTATGTAAGCAATAATGCACAATTTACAGGGATAAAAAAATTATATGGTAAATAAAGCAAGCAACTAAATTGTAAACAAAACTATGGTTTACCGAAGGTAAGGATTGAGCGTTATTTACCCGTTATTATTGAATACTGCCAGAGAAGTATGAAAGACACAAAGTAACCGTACGAGCAGTTGTTTCCTTTCCTAGTTAGTATTCTGATTACTATCTTGCAGTTTCTTCGTCACTTTGACTTACAGAAAAAAGATAGGTGTTAGTCGCAATGTCACATAATCTTCTTCTACAGAGTACACACTTGGAGCACTTGGAGCAAATTCGATCGTGCATGGAGTACTGTTCTCATCTCTGGGATGGATCTGCAAAATATCAGCTTGATGCACTAGAGTCGATCGAAAAGCGGGCCAAGAAACTCATCGGCAATGTGGCACTGTTCAAGTCAAAGCTCCAGAGCCTTGAACATCGTCGCCGAGTTGCCAGCTTAACCAACATTATCGGTCAGCTTGTCGGTTTCTTACATTTAAAAAACCGACAAGCTGACCGATAATGTTGGTTGTTTGTTGTGTTTTGTGTTTTTTTGTGGATGTCTGCTTCCAATTTATTGTTTCTAATTTTGATTCATTAATATAACTATCAAAGATGAAGTAATCCTTTTCAGGTACTGAAATTGGTTTTGATTGAATTTCCTCATTATTTTTTGTGATTGTTTTTTCCACAACAATAACATACACCAGTATTTAATAGGTTACATTTCCGGGAGTGTGCGATGGGATTGCATGATTTAATTCCGCCCAGCCCGTTCCATCATCGGACTACCAGACGTACGGCGATGCGTCATCGGTACATGGTGGACATCCCACCCATACGCACAAAACGTTTTGGGGACACTTTTATTATACGTACAGCTAAGGAGTGGAATTCCCTGCCGGATTCTGTGTTTCCCGATAGCTACAATCTACTGGTCTCTAAGTCAAAAGTGAATGGGTTTTTTCTAGGCAAGCCTGCTTCACCGTCGACCACATCATCGCTTACCATCAGGTGAGATAGTGGTCAAGCGCAAGCCTATAGATAATAAAAAAAGCTGTCAATGTCACTCTGAGTTTTACTCTCGCTATTGACGCACGAGGTAACACGGGGCGCCGCTGCCGCACGGGTAGGCGGCAGTGGTGTCACTTGAAGTATGAATTGCACAGTTATTTGACTGTGTAGTAGTCAATTTTGTATACGGTGTAGCTTAGTTCTATGTCTATGGGTTTACCCAATGCATGTAGGTTGTGATTACAACACGTCACACTAGCTATGTCGTCCCTATCCATATTAGGTCACTTTCACTAATACTTCACTTTGTACATGTAGTCAGCTTCCCAATTTGTCTCAAGCCGTATTACGTCTCTTTCCCAATTCGTCCGACACTTTGTTCAATGTACTGTAAGGTACAAAATGAGAAAAAGAAGAGGTTGGTTACCTGTTGGACTAATTATTAATAAAAAAAAGCTCGATTTTGTCATTAAATTTCATATTTTGTTTTTCGGCGATGTCATTTTATTCTCTCTTTTTTATTTCTTCCTTATTTTTTTTATCAAAACGAATTTAAATAGTTTTCTTTTCGACTTCAACTTCATGCCATTTAGTCTCTTCCTAAATATTAAGATTACCTATTTACTAAAAAGTAGTTTTAGTATTTTTAATCAAACTTTGCTGTGATGAAAATGTGTACATATTTTGTGCTTAAGTGTACATAAGCGTCGGACGAGTTGGGAAAGAGACGTAATACGGCTTGAGACAAATTGGGAAGATGACTACCTGAACAAAGTGACGTATTAGTGAAAGTGACCTATTAAGGATAGGGACGACATAGCTAGTGTGACGTGTTGTCATCACAACCTGCAGGTAGCTCCTAATCATAACCTCTTTTTTCCTTATCAGGAGCTGCACAGCGAAAAACGTGAACCCTTTGTATCACGGCACCTACTTGTTAACGAAGCGCCCAATAGTCATGCAAGCTATTGAAATGGGAAGCGAACCCGCGGTCAGTCATTATATTTTTTGTATAACTACCATATTCTATTTGTATAATCATTTTCTCCTTCGAACTAGATAGACAAGAAGCGATTTCAAGGGACGGGTTGCAATATTTGTCCTGAACAAATCATGTTTTAAGATTATTAAACCGTCGTACCGCGACTCTAAATGGGTGTTGAATTTATTGTGGTGAAGCAGTAATATTTTTTTTCCGGGTTGGATAATCGTCATTGGATGTCCTCCGACCCGGGGAGGGCGGAGGGGCCTGGCAAACTAGTACTGACTAAAAACCACCCCGGTGTTCCATCTCACACCTACGCTGGGGGTCGCGGGAACAAAGATACTTACGGCCCCGATAACCCCCGGCTAGTGCCGGCCCGCCTCTGCGGGCCTCGATCTCGGGTTGGGGGCCCCCGCGACGTCTAAGAGGGGCGCGCGTGGAACACTACGCGCCACCACCTCGGATCCTGATGTGTGGGCGGCAACGGACGTTCCCGATTCCGTCGCCCCTGGACCCATTTAGGGGGCTGGAAGAGGGCATTATTTGCCCTCCGCCGACGCCCGGCACGTCTGTTGTGGTTCGGGTGAGCGGATGAAATCGCCCACTCCCTTTCCGCAGCCTCCTTCTGCGAGACGACTGTTTCGCAGAAGGATACCACCGCGTCCCAGGACTCCTCGCTGCCGACCATAGACTCAATTACGGCCGGCAGCGACAGGTCACTGCCTACTTCTGAGATGAGGGCATGGCGTGGCTCCTCCCAATCGGCACACTCTGCCAGCGTATGCCGCGCGGAAGTCGACGCAGTGGTGACACCGGGCGTCCGGCTTCCTGTTTATGCGACACAGGTACTTCCCGAAGCAACCATGCCCCGAGAGCACCTGCGTCACCCGAAACGACAGGGAGCCGTGCCTCCTCCCGAGTCAGCGCTCGAGCACTGGCCGGACCGCCTCGATTGTGACGAAGCCGGCGGTAGGGCGTAAAAGCCTGTCCCGCCATTCCGCCACCAGGACCTCGCGGCGCTGAGACAAATGCAACTCCATTTATGTCGCTGCATCGGCGCTTCGCCCTCGCGCCACAGATACAGTGACGCGAGTACCTTTGCCTCCAAGTCCCAGGGCGGGGATTCGGCCAGTACGCAAGCGGCCTCGTAGGAGATCGTGCATCGACGAGACCTCATAGCAGTTTTCGCGATGCTGTCAGTAGTGCGGGCCGCTTAGGGGTCTCGTCGATGCGCATGTTTGTGTGAGTGATCCGTTTCGAGCGTTTGTAGTTTCCGTAATGTTCGTCCATATTTGGGTCAGGACCAAATTTTTGACGTAATCGCACAACGGAAATCACAACGGAATGTGTCTCACTGGAAAATAAATGTAGCACATTAGGGTGTAGTTGTAAGATTTTATTTAGTTTTTTATTTTAGTGGAATATTCTATTTACTTACCTAAAATCTTACAACTAACCCTCACACACCCTAATAATTCTATTGACTAAATTTATTTTCCAGTGTGACACATTCCGTTGTGATTTCCGTTGTGCGATTACGTCAAATATTTGGTCCTGACCCATTTATACTGTGCCACTACGGAGTTCGTTTTCTTACAATATCTACATAGATTATTTAAAAAATATAATAACTGTTAAATGTCTAATTTCTATTCCGAAACAGATCCTAGATTACATATATGAAAGAAGAAGGATGAAGCAGCACAAATTAGTATCAAAGTGGATGGAGGAACTCAGTTCGAGGGTCCACTCTGTTTTGCATGCTGGTCTGAGCAATATGAACAAACCCTGGACTTTGGGCGCCTTGCACGCAACGTAATACAGCAGATTTATTTATTTATAACCAATAACTAACTAGCTGTTGCCCGCGAATTCATCCGCGTCAATCTCGTATTTTTTTATTTCAAATTCCCACATGAACTGTGAAAAAGTAGCCTACTTTACTCCTTATAACATCAGCTATCTACTTATGAAAATTATTTGCGTCTAATTGCATCTAGCGGCCAGCGCGTGGACTGCGAGCTTGCACCTTGCGGACGACGAGTAGTTAGCGCGCTGGCAGCTAGTCGTAGCCAAAATTCGAGGCGACGCCGTGCTGCAGCTGTGCAGATGCGGTGCCGGTATAATGTGCTATAATAACCTTTAGGCGGCTACTTTTAGGTCCTGATATAGTTCGCATGACGTAAGTTTACCGCACGGACAAGCTCTCCGATACGAGGTATGACCTAGATAGCGCGCTGCTGTTTTAGTATGAGCGTCAGCCGGTCTATTCTGTTAAATAAGTGTCATCGTGAAAACATAGGTGAAGTGAACCTGAAGCAATGGTATGACAGCTCACTTCACGGAACGTTTCACATTGAGATGTTTCCAGGATAGCATTGGTTCTATCTCCGGCGCAGTAATCCACTTCAGAGTGGCTTACTTACATGACACGAATAATTTAAATTGTGCGGTAGGATTTAATATGAGCTACGTGACCACCAGAACCTTCACACTTACTGACATGTATATTTTCGTCGCTAGTATTTTAAAATGAAAAACAGGGAATACCAGTGATTAGTGATAGTCGCCAAGGGTATATATGTTCTGTGGTGATAGTACCACAGACATAAATCTAACTAGATGACGCGATTGTATGTACTTCGCGTGACAAAAAACGGCCTAAAGTTACGATCAATGATCGTAATCTGAGCTTTCATTTAGCATTATCGGCACCGGCAATCCATCGAATACAAGAAAAATGCCTTTTTAATGCCATATTGAGCTGTAAATAATGTATAGAAAAAGTTGGCCGAGGCATTGGAAATGTTTTCTTTCATTGGTAAGAAAATTTGTTTTCAAATTGAATTGGCACGCTTGGTTTTCATACAGATGGAGGGACTTACGTTATCTAGTTAGATTTATGTCTATGGGTCACCTTATCCACGACCTTCTTTTCACGGATGTCTTTAAATCACTACCTTAGTCGTATCCTTTCTTCATCTTGGTTTTTATTTCATTTATTCGATTCGCTCTTAAAAACACACTTTCGATGTTCAAATCATTATTACGGGTTCATGAAGTCACCAAATCCCTTATTTCATTATCAATCTTTTGCTTATTACTTCAAGGAGTTTAAGAACAAAGTCTAGTACCCGCTTTCGCCTCTTTCTACTTTTGACAGTAGTCAATCTTGATCAACTTGTCAGTATGTTTTGACATTTAAATTTTTTTGCAACTTTAAATTTATAAGAGTTTTGTTTTAATTATGAATGTACGTTTAGGTTAATTACTAAGCATGAGCCACAATGCCGGCTCATCACCATCATGAAAGAGCACCTCGTTATGTTAAAGTAGGACTCGGTGGCGTTTCAGGGTACGTAAGAGAGTAAATTTGTGATGACATTCATGCCTCATGTAGATATCTAAGTGCACTCGCTAACAAGCTATATAAATATGGTAGGCAGTGGCGGATTAAATGTCGAGAGCGTCCTATGCAAGCATCTCATAGACGCTACTCATGCGGCCATATATTATGTATTTTAAAATAAATTACTAACGCTGCTTCACGCGGTTTCACCAGCGTGATGCACTATCCCGTAGGAATTTCGGGATAAAATGTGTAAATCATACCAAGTTGTAAAAAATAAGTTCAAAAACTAAAACCCGACTTTTGAAAAATCATGCTCTAAAAATTATAAAACAAGAAAATATTCTCGTAAATTTACCGTGGTCGTGGCCGTTTAAGTTATGAGGTAGCAGATGAAATTCATCATTCAAATGATTTTAATGATTTCCACACCCGCATACTTAACACATACCTACATACATACTTACACACATACCGGTCAAAAACATCACCCTCCCTTTTGCATCGCCTTAGTTGGGTAAATAGACTAAAATTGCAAAGCTTTTTAATTATTTTAATTGCATTTTTAGCATGATGTAGATTTGGACCAGATAAGGTATTATTAATCCAAATTTGCAACTTCGAAAAACGTGTGCTCACGGCGCACCAAGTGAAAAACTGCGAAATATTGGGATCTTTTTGACGTTTTGCTCTAAAACTCATAAACTATGCGTTTTTCGACAAAAAAAATGGCGCACTTTAAAAAAAAATGCAACATTTTATTAAGCTACTACTTATACTCAAGAGGCTGATGTCAAAGTATTGAAAACTCAACAGACATTGTTTTAAATTATTTACTAGTTAGGAGGAATCAGACTCGTTACCACTTTTCCTCTTGAAAATTCTAAGCCCTCCAAACGTAGGGCTATCAGTGTCCACGCCATTTTGGCTGTGCGATAACCTGCAGGCACGGAGACAGTACACCAGAGCACAAGTCTGGAATTACTGCCATGGTGATTTTAGCGGTAGTCTAATTAAAATTGGAAGTATGCGACACAGGTTCTGAATTTAGTGACTTTGAAACCCTACGAACTTTATCATATTACGTTTTGCATATACTTCATAAAAGATAGCTTGATCTCTGCGACAGCTGTCAGCATCAATACAGTAACAATAGCACTTGACAGGCTAACAATAACGTAACAATAGCTTATTTACTTCAGTTTGATTTATGTCGCAGAAATCAAACTATCTTTTTCGAAGTATAGGTCATTTCTCTAAAGTGAATATCTATTTTAAGATTTAATAAGAATAGGCTGAAAAGTTCTTTAAACTCCGTTAAAAGGAATCCTTCTATCAATCGGTTGTTGTATAGTCATCGGCACGTAACTTGGCAAGAGTCGTTAGATGCGCAGAAGTCGTTTTTAGGGTTCCGTATCCAAAGGGTAAAAACGGGACCCTATTACTGAGACTCCGCGGTCCGTCTGTCTGTCTATCTGTCTGTCTGTCACCAGGCTGTATCTCATGAACCGTGATAGCTAGACAGATGAAATTTTCACAGATGATGTATTTCTGTTGCCGCTATAACAACAAATACTAAAAACAGAATAAAATTAATATTTAAGTAGGGCTCCCATTCAACAAACGTGATTTTTGTGCCGTTTTTAGCGATAATGGTACGGAACCCTACGTGCGCGAGTCCGACTCGCACTTGGCCGGTTTTTTAGGTCTCCTTGTTAGTGAAGCGGGACGCGGGGTACAAGGTCGCGCCGATGCGAGCGCGCGATTGGTGGCTCAATCGACTCTTGCCTCCCGCACCCCGTCCTCTTTCCGTTCGCTCCCGATTACACTTGCGTGCACGAAAGTACCCTTTGTTTGTGTTGAGTTTTTGTTAAGATTTTGTTAAGTTAGTTTTTGTTAGGAGTAGTTGTTATTGTTTTGAATTTAGTTTTTATTACGAGTATTACTGTTTTATTTTGATAACAATGCCATAATGTTTACTATCTTTTTCAATTTTTTTTTTTACTTGTAACTGTGTATATATTTTATTTATAACACCTAATAAACTTCACGGATTCCTCTCCTTTATTTAACTTGCTTCTAAACATACATGTTTAAAACTAAATGATGGCCATAACCATTGAAAAATGACAAGAAATAAAAGTGACCACTTTTTTGTGGCAATAAGTGTACGATGCGCGAACTTACCCCCACTACGCCAAAACCTTGCCAAGTTACGTGCCGATGACTATATATACTCGCCTTCGATCACTAATTTAGAACCTTTGCAATTTTTGTACTAGCACTGATAGATGTTTACTGTCGGCTAGTATTATATTATCTGTGCTGTCGGAGCGTTCGAACTCGACTAAGTTACCTGAGTAGCCAAATGTTCATGTGGGTGCTCACGACGAAGTGAGGACGGTTTTTATCGCTGATAGCGTTCCTAATTTTTGATTAGTACGCTCGCGGATGAATTGTGCTTACGCGTGCGTCAAATATAGCGCTTACTTCGTACTTATAGATGTCGTCACATACTTTTTTAATATTAAACTGTATCCTGTTGACTTCCACATTGCAGCATTGTAGCATCAGCGCTACTACACCCGCTGGACGTGTTCAAAGTCCGTCTACAGCTGTACCCGGAGGCGTGGGGCCTGAGCCTGCTGCGCAACATGCTACGCTGCGAGGGCATCCGCGCCCCCTACACCGGGCTCTCCGCGAGCATCCTACGACAAGCGACCTATACCACCACGAGATTAGGCACTTATTCCGTTCTCTACGAGAATCATAGGAGGTGAGCGTCAGGACAGAGTGTTCTTCTTATCGTGACGATGACAAACAGACTCTCTTTAGCTAAATACCTTGCATGGCCCCATTGGCATCCATTCTACCGATATACATGAACATTCATGAAACAAAATTGTTCAAATGCTGGTGAGTTAGAACTAAAGTTCGCTGCAGCGCTAAAATATTTATGTTGTCTATAAAAACTATTAAAACATGCAGCGCTTGATCGCTTATAGAGTTTAGTTTACTCGCTATCAAAACCTCGTAAGCGCCATGAAATTCATGACGTTTCTTTCTACATAGTGCAAAGTAAGGTGTATGGATTGCAGTACAGTTCAGTCGAACAGAATGATTGTTCGGATCGTCAAATCTAGTGCGTAGTAAATATATTTAAATCGATGCCTGGTCCAGAATTCAGCCACGGCAACATATTTTTTATGTGTAAAGGTAAGGTAAGAGGACTGCCTCGTTGGTCTAGTGGCCGCAAGCGCTACTGCAGATCACGACCCAAGTAGCAAAACAGTCATATAGTAATCGACTTATAAGACTAAACGTCTAATAAGAATCTAATAGACGCTTTGACTGAGATTACTGATCGCACAACAGCATCTCATAAGATGATTTACGCTACAGGTACTTTCGATCCTATTACTTAGTTTTATAGACGTTTACAGGTTAACGAGATACGAATCTTACCAGACCTTGGAGTTATATAAGCGTATAATATAAAACTAATTAGCAAGTATCGCATTTTGATCCTATAAACGCATTTTATAAGATTGTTTATGCTTGTTAACGTCTTTTTACATTCTCCTATAAGACATGCACTTCTATAAACGTCTTAGATATGGGTGCTATAGGTCAAGTATATTAAAGGATTGATTTATCTGAGACATGACTTCTAATGGATAGGTAGCACGAAACTAGCATGCCCACCGACGTATATAGGTAAAATTCTGCTTATATGTGTCCTACATTTGCTATTACTAGAGTTACTGGCCATTTTGTTATACGTTTTAGAAAGCAAAAAAACTAAAAACGGATGGAAACAAATGGAAACGATTTAAGCATAGTGCCAATTATCGAAGAAGACTTTCAAAAATGTTACTTGGAATGAAATCAGGATCGGAGTGCGGGTCGATATTCTTCTTAAACACAAGAGAATCTCGTGAAGTTCGTGATGGTTCCGTACAACATAAAAATGAAATAGTCCAAGAAGTCTGCGAAGTTATTTTTCTCAAAGTTCTAATAACCAAAAAGATAATGAAAGTAATAGCGGAAGGAGTGATAATGAATTTAATGATGACAATTCACAATTTTTTTCAAAGTCAGGGCAGTTCCCTGAGTTTGAAAAAATTGTGAAATGCAGGAGGATGTAAAAAACAAAGAGCCATCGAGTGTGCGATCCTATTGTCAAATCAAGACGTAAAATAAAAAAATAAAAATTACGTATAATAACGTAAAAGTAGGTACTGATGACGAATGTACTGAATAATTCAAAATATAATTTTCTCTTTTTGCATCCCTACACTGCCACTCTTCATCTATGTCGAAATCAATATTATGGAGAAAGTGTTATAAAGTAATTCTGAGACTATTAATAAAATATTAGTACTGATTAAGACATAACAATACATGTATTGACATGCGGGATAGTTCTGATGTATTTCTCTAAAGGAACCCTAAAATTAAAATATGGTGGCAAAGTAGATATGTCCTATAGTAGACATAACTTTGACTAAATAGTATTGTAAAAGTTTTGATAAATGCAATATAATGGCACACGATCCGTCCCATGGCGACCTATATATGTATGTTACTTATTATCGAATAAACAATTAATAAATACGTTTAATTTGGAAGGGGCATGAATATATATTTATTATCTTCGAACACTTTATCAATAAAATTAATTCCGCAGTTTGGTTAGACATTCTTTACACAAAAAGTAAAAGACAAAATTCACCTATGTTATGCTAATAGATAATATATTTTATTGTGTATTCAGTAGTTACCCCTTAAATATTTTTTTTTGTCAAGACTCTTGTCAATAACATCACGCTGATCAATGTGGGATCAATAACACCAGTAGCGGTACGCACTAGATCGTTACAGGACTAAATACACCAGTATGTGTCACGCACTAGATTGTTAGAGGACTAATAGCGCTTAGTCAGTGCGTTTACCGGACCTATATAAGATAATGTATCCTGTAAAAGCACCTAATAAGATAATTATAAAATCCGTTAGCACTTTACCGGACTGTAACACAACGATCACAGGACCTAATAGTCCTATAAACTGCGCCCAAATGCGGTTCTATAAACGTTTATAGGATTTCTATAGGGCTAAAAAATGCATGCTCCTAGAATAACTACAGGACTAAATTTTGCTACTTGGGGAGGTCCTGATTTTGATTCCCGGATTGGGCAGTGTTATTTTAGTTATCTGACCGGATTCTCACTTTCTGTCCGGTTGATGGCTCTAAGCTCGCCACTTTGGGACTTCAAACTTATGTAGCGAAAAGTGGATCCTCCTTCGCATAACTCTTCGGCGAATACAGGCGTTGTGTTATGTATCTTTGTGATAAGGGACGGGGTTGGTGCGCTAAGAAAGAAAATTTGATTCAAATAAATATCACTAGATGGCGCGATATGTACCGATTTGTTATTGAATTGTGTGTAAAATTAACATTTTCTGGAATTGAACATAAATATTGTATGTATTTGTTTAATTAACTTTCCTAAGCACAAAAGAATAGAATATTGGAGTCAAATTAATTCACATTTCAAATATTATTTGAACGGATCATTTAAAATTGATAAATGGCGCAATTTTAAATTTCTGTGGAATTTCACTGGGTTGTTTAAATTTGTATTGTATCACATTTTGGTGCAATGAAACTATAAAAACGTGCAAAAAATACCTACTATAAAATAAATCGTCACTGTATTTAAAGAAAAAAATCAGGAACCAAGTAAAGCCTTTGACTTGCAAGTCGCTGCTAATACCATCTATCTATCGCCGTGGAACGGAACCGAACGCGATCGATGTACAAAAATTAATTAGTTTAAGCAAACTAAAAACGTTAGTTACATCGCCGTCCGTGTCGTCACGGTTTCTTTGTATGGGATGAGGCATCTTTATACACACGACATACGTTGGTATTATAATAACTGTGTATAAGGTAAAAAGAGAAGGCCGCGCTGCTGTGCAACGTATTGCAAAAAAAAACAAAGGTCCGATTTTCTCAACTGTTTGATCTGGCAGACAAATATTATGCGGTTTCACATACTTTCTATAGTTATCATACAGTAATTTATTTATTCTTCACACAAAAACACGAATTATACAAAAATCGACTCGCAAAAATAAAAAAATTGGCGGATTCAGCAGTGGGACAGTGTAGGCTAATATAAAAAAAAACACCGTTGTTCAGTATGTATTTTTTCTCAAACATGCTTGGAAATTTGGGCATTATTTTGACAACCATCTTCGAGATAAATCGCAATTGCTGTACTGGCCATATAAATGCGAGCAGCGGCCGGCAAAATTTGTATCCATAATCCATATCTGTCGTGTTTAGCGGCCAAATAAATTACATAGTAAACTCATATCTGTCGTGTTATTTAAAAATGAAACGATCTTTTACTCCGAAACATAGCAACCAAGGAGGTAACTTATCAAAGGTTTTATTTAAATTTCGAACTGGCTTGCATATAGAAAGCTGTTTATAGAAAAAAAAATGAACACCACACGGGAATAATTATTGTTGTTCGTCATTGATTTCGAAAATTAATTGTATTTGATAAAATGAGGTTTAGGTGCTACTTAGTTTTAATTGCCGCGCTTATTTGAGAAAAGTACTATACAAGCCTTGGCCACAACTAGGCATTGATGGACTTACGTATATGTGCCTCGGCTTCGCCTCGGCTCTCATTTACACGTTCGTCCATCAATACCTCTTTTGCTGGCCGCTGCTGTAATGTTCTATTTCTCAAACATGCTTGGAAATTTGAGCATTATTTTGACATCCTTCTTCGAGATAAATCGAAATTGCTGTACTGGCCATATACTTGCGAGCAGCCGCCGGCAAAAGTTGTATGAAAATCCATATCTGTCGTGTTTAACAGCCAAATAAATTACATATGAGTTTACCTCATACGAGGTGCATTCAATAAGTACCTAGCCTCACTCCTTGGTATCGCTGTAGTTTCAAAAGAGTTTTACCACAGTGTAGCACATTCTTTTTTAATTCTTTGTTCAAATTTTCATTCCAATTCCTTCATTTGTTTTAATTTGACAACTTATGGAAACGAACGTGTCGATCGGTTTTACAAAAATGGAAAAAGAGCAATATCGTTCGGTGATTCGATTCCTATTTTTGGAAGGGAAAACGCGCATCGAAATCAAAGAGCGCTTGGATGCTGTGTACGGTGACTCTTCTCCATCGCTCTTCTCCATCGATGGCCACCGTCAAGAATTGGTTCAACGAGTTTGCACGTGGCCGTACGTCGGTTTTTGATGAACCACGTCCAGGTGCACTGAAAACAGCTGCTACGGAGGAAAACATTAAAAAAATCCATGATTTCGTATTGGCAGATCGCCGATTGAAGGTTCGGAGCTAGCTGAGACTGTAGGCATTTCAGAAGGAACAGTGCATCATATTCTTCACGAGGAACTCGGCATGAGAAAGCTGTCGGCGCGATGGGTGCCGCGTTTACTCACACCAGAAAACAAGCGCAACCGTGAGACCACATCGGAGACGTGTTTGGCGCTGTTTAAGCGGAATCCAGCGGAGTTTTTGCGTCGTTTTGTGACCGTCGATGAAACCTGGATCCACTGGTACACACCAGAGACCAAGGAGCAATCAAAACAATGGATCCAGACCGGGGAACGTGCTCCAAAGAAGGCGAAAACTGTAAAATCGGCCGGAAAAGTTATGGCCACCGTTTGCTGGGATTCACAAGGTGTGATCTACATCGATTATCTGGAGAAGGGTAAAACAATTACAGGGCTTTACTATGCCGATTTATTGGGCCGATTCGACGCCGAATTAAAGAAAAAACGACCCCATCTGGCGAAGAAAAAAGTGCTGTTTCACCACGACAACGCACCGGTTCACACGTCTGCCGCTGCCATGGCCAAATTGGTCGAATTACGCTACGAATTGCTGCCCCATCCACCGTATTCTCCAGATTTGGCCCCTTGTGACTTCTTTCTGTTCCCTAATCTGAAAAAATCACTCGCCGGGAATAGATATGGATCGAATGAGGAGGTCATCGCCGCCACGGAGGCCTATTTTGCAGAGTTTGACAAAAAATATTTTTCCGACGGGTTAAAAAAGTTGGAGCATCGCTGGGCTAAGTGTATCGAACTAAAAGGAGACTATGTTGAAAAATAAATTGCCACTTTTCCAAAATTTTCGTTCACTTTTTGTAGGCTAAGTATTTATTGAATGACCCTCGTATGTGTCGTATAATTTAAAAATGGAACGATCTTTTACTCCGAAACATGGCAACCGAGGAGGTAACTTATCAAAGGTTTTTTTTAAAATTCGAACTGGTTTGCATATAGATAGTTGTTTATAGAAAAAACTAGCACTCCGCCCGCGACTTCGTTCGCATGATTTCGTATTTTATTCAACTAAATTATGTGCAGTTAGTGAAGGCGATCAAAAATAAGCTATTGTTAAATCAATAATAAATGGGATATCGTAGATATCTACGGTTTAAGTTAGGATTTAAAGGACGTAGAACCTCCTTCTTTTTGGAAAGTCGGTTAAAATCTTATTCCTTTGGCAATAATAAATTGCCATTATTATTTTTTCAGAATTACCCCCAGAAGATGTTTTAGGTGTGTCAACGATTTTTTGAAAAATCTTACGGCACTAAGATGATCTCTTCCTCGATTTGGAACTACCGAACTGGACCGTTTGTCCAGTATTGTTTGACGAAGAAATCGGTGAACATACACAAAAAATAATTAAGTACCTTACTAAAGGCAAATTGCCAATTAGGTCCACATAAAAAGTGAAAAATAAAAAATCTATTTTACAAAAACATATTACCGACATCCAACGAAAAACACTACAAAGTGATAAATAACTTTCTTTTTCGAAGTCCGTGTCCATAACGAAAAAAAATGGTACCTACCAATGACACCGACTTCGAAAAAGAAATTTATTTTTCACTTTGTAGTGTTTTTGTTGGAAGTCAGTAATATTTTTTTTTGTAAAAAAGTTTTATACAAATAAATGTCTCTTTAAAGGTTGAATTTCCAAAACTCTCTCCTTAGTGCTCACCTACATCATTAAAAGAAGGTATGTGTAATGAAATACTTCAAAAATCTTGATCACCCCCTAAATAGTATTTTGGGGGTGGTTCCGAAAAACGAATCACTAATAGAAACTCACATTATTTATTAAGGTTAGTATTTGTGCCAAATTTCAAGTTTATTAAACCGAGATCTTCAACACCCCGCTAATCATCTTTTAGGGGTAGTTTCGGAAAACTAATAATGATATCCTTTATTATTTACTTTAAGTTTCAAGTTTATTAATCCAAGAAATGAGATATTCCATACAAACTTTAACAATTCATTAAATCGTATTTTAGGAGTAGTTTTGAAAACTTGTAATGACAACCTTTTATTTAAAATCAATAAAAAAATAAAAATAAAATCTGTTAGTATTGATGCCAAGTTTCAAATATATAATCCTAACAAATTGCCACCTCCATTAGGGGTAGAATTTCCGGAAATCAATGAACTCATTACTTTTTTTATTAATCAAGAGCGCAAACCTACTATATTAGATATTTTATCTTCCAAACCGAAGAAATTTCATATAAAGTTTCAACACCTGCTTTATTCCCCTTAGGGGTAAAATTTCTAAAACTCATAATTACATGAATTCTTTTTATCAACTCCAACTCTAACTTACAAACTATAGAAATTACATACAAACTTTCAACCCCCTTTTTAGCCCCGTTAGGGGTTGCATTGCCGGAAATAATTAAACTCATTGTTTTTTTATTAATCAGGAGCAAAAACCTACAATTTTAGATATTTTACCTTCCAAACCGAATAAATTTTATATAACGTTACAACCCCTATTTTATCCTCATAGGGGTTGAATTTCCAAACACTAATAAATACATGGATTTTTTTATCTACCTAGAGATTAAATCTAAAATTTCACGTGTCCAACTTTCAAACTGTAGAAATTACATACAAACTTTCAACCCACTTTTTATCCCGTTAGGGGACGAATTTCCAAAAACCAATAAATACATTAATTCTTTTTATCAACCAAGAGCGTAAATCTAAAATTTCACGTGCCCAACTTACAAACTGTAGAAATTTCATACAAACCTTTAACCCCCTTTTTACCCCCTTTGGGGTGGAATTTCCAAAAATCCTTTCTTAGTGCTCACTTACGCCACATGAGGAACCTTTCTGCCAAATTTCATTCTTCTAGGCTTAGCGGTTTAGGCTGTGCGTTGATCGATCAGTCAGTCAGTCAGTCAGTCAGTTTCTTCTTTTATATATATAGATAGATAGATAGAATAGATGAACACTTTAACACGGGAATAATTATTATTGTTCGTTGTTCGTCATTGATTTCAAAAAGTAATTGTATTTGACATAATGAGTGCTAGGTGCTACTTAGTTTTAATTGCCGCGCTTATTTGAGAAAAGTACTATACAAGCCTTAGCCACAACTAGGCATTGATGGACTAACGTATTTGTGCCTCGGCTTCGCCTCGGCCCACATTTACACGTTCGTCCATCAATACCTCTTTTGCTGGCCGCTGCAGTAATGTACTATTGTTGTAAGTACTTTGATAAAACCAATGCCTGGAAGAAAGTTTGGAAGTCTTTCGTCTGAAATGATGATGATGAATCTATTTTTTGTACAGGACGTTTAACAGTGCCCCGGCTTTCTCTGACAAGTTAGCGTTCGGCATGTACGCGGGAGTTGTGGGTGCCTTCGTTGGGTGTCCCGCCGAGATCATCCTGGTGCGGATGATGGCAGACGGGCCCGTTGACCCCTACAGACGCTACAGAAACGTTGTGGACGCCTTTATGAAGTAAGTGGACTACTCGGTGATCATTGCTAGTTTTAATAACGTTCTTGTTTGTCTTGTGTGAGTCACATGTAAACAATTTTCTTTTCACCTCAAACATGCACGTTTTGCTGTTTAAAGATAGTGAGCAAAATTCGATTTTTCTGCGAGCGTGAGACACAGTAACTATTTAATTATTTTTTTTAATGCCGAGAACAGTGCTGGGTCCTGGCTGGGTCTACTCACAATGTTCAAAAGATTTGATCTTCACTTTGTTCTGTCAATTTCACTTCAATATGAAAAAAGCGAGAGATAGAAACAAGTCGATTCGAAATTCGATTTTCAAATTCCATATTTATTAGGCCCAAAAATTAAACCAATAATAAAACGTTCGGATACACATCATAACTGTAAAATTTCAAATCATAATTTAATTATTAGGTATTCTTTTTTCTTAATAATCGAATTATATTTTTTATAATCAAATAAAGAGATGTTGAGGAAAAAAATACCAAGTTTATCACCTATCTACATAATTATTTAAAGTTATAACAATCTTTATTGTCACAGAATAATTTAGTAATAGTTCGGAAATTGCACACCGCCAGGTGCAATTTTCGAACGCATCTTTATAAAATAGCGGGATTTAATTTTTTTCTTCTTCTGTTACGCTAGATACAAAGTTCGATACACGTAGGATATTATTAAAATAATAATAAATAAATATTGGTGAATCCAGTGATTAAGTCTGCTATTTAACACCGGCAGAATTGAAGATGTATGTAAAAAGCGAATCAGCGAATACTCAAACTGAAGTCGCTAACACAACAATATCGGTTCCAAACAAAATCGTTACTTTTAATTTGCAAAACTGCAAAAAAATTACTTTTAATTTTTACAAATATAAATGTGGTTTAATTTTTCCCATTTTGTATTTTTTTATCTTTAGGTAATATGTTCTCGCTGCTGTGAAAAGTTGTATGTATTACACGAGACCAAAGTTATTTGCATCTCGTGTCTTTGTCCTTCGCTTACTCGGGATTCAAAATCAACAATCGCAGCAAAAACCAACTTTGCTCTCTTGTTGCACAAATAACTATTTCTTTCTTTCTGTTCTTTTTGTTTATTACCCTCGTTTCATTTTTTTTCTTTTCTTCCTTTCTTTCCTTTCTTTCCTTTATTTCCTTTCTTTTCTTTATTTTCTTACGTTTTTTTCGTTTCCTTCGTTTCCTTCGTTTCCTTCGTTTCCTTCGTTTCCTTCGTTTCCTTCGTTTCCTTCGTTTCATTATTTTCTTTCTTTTCTTTCTTATCCTTCTTAACTTTATTTTCCTTTCTTTTTGTTTTTCAAGATACGAGTAGGATTGAAAGTTTTATTAAAAAACCAGCGAAAGACAGCCTTAAGGGCTTTTGATTTTAGCATACCTTACAGTCTTTATACCTTGTATATCAATAAATTTTGATTCTATTTTCACTATTACTATTCTATTTTAGTATGTTTCTATCGATAGACTGGTTCAATAACAAATAATTATTATATTTTTCATGCATATGTCCCATTGTCTGTTGAAGGATATGGAAGACGGAAGGCTTGTGCACGCTGTGGCGGGGAGCGATGATCACCATGAGTAAATCAGTCGTCATCAGCATGTCTCAAATAGGAACCTATGCCCAGGTCAGTGCTATCCGGTGATCATTCTTCTACACCAGGACGTGTACTGCAGAGGCATATATGGAAGCTCTCAAAAGATTGTGTACCCAAGCAGGCCGCTGCAAACAAAATTTGCCAAAATGGGGTTTTATAGACCCGTCTGATACCCAGTGTGAGTGCAGTGCATCATTGCAGAATATGACATTCATGCTAGAGTGTGTGTGTGGCGTGGTGTATGGTACCTGCACTTTGGAAGACCTATTTTAAAGAGTTTTTCATCGACTCTAGAAGAAGATCATTCTTCTCTTTCGTGCTAAAGGCAGAACTAAATTTTAGGATCCAACATGAAGGAACCGTCTTTGGCTGCAGCGCATAGGTCGCTTCAACTGCTTTTTTAGGTAACAGATATCGATTATTCTAGCCCCAAAGCTTTGTTTAATATAGGTCACTAACAATAGGAGTAATTTGACAAAATATACAAAAGGTGCTGTTAAATCAAGCAGCATGTGATAAAAACTACTTAATGTTGGATTCCCACCTGTCACCAATCAAGTGTCTGTCTTATCACAATCAGTCGTGGCCAATACTGAAATCCGACAAACGATTCTGGACTGAAGTTCATTATCATCCTACAGTAGTCTACACATCTCGACTTAGGCATTTTACATGACACGCCATTTAATGCGCTTTTCGGCTAGTTAACGACGGACACTTGAGGGAATATGCGAGAGTTCCAAATACTGCGGTTAATCGCTGACTTAACTGACTCTCATTAAGTGCATTAGCTCAGTTGAAAGTAACATCTCGATTCTCGTCTTTTTGATGATTCCTTGAAGGATTCAGATGTGTTTTGTGCACCCACATTTCACAAGAAGTTTAAAGCCTATAGAGGGTAGTAAGCCTATTGCAATCGACCGAGCACAAGTCTAGGCTCAGTTGCCACAATAACTTGTACAAATAAAGACTCTGTTGTATATCGTTAACAACTAGTCTTATACAAATCTACTATTGTCGTGACATCTAAGAAGTCAGCTTTGAAAGCTATAAAAACATTACACACAAAAGTTATATAAGTTAAACTTGATGCTTACGAATAATACTCGTTGTTATATTGTATGGGTATCATAGTAATTAATTAGGATTATGAATTTGATTTTTCGTAGACGTTCATGCAAGGTAATCGCGGCATCTAAAATAAGAAAGGTCATCGGACTTCTTAGATTGTCACGAAATAGTAGTATCAGTAAGAGGTAGCCCGAAATTCGTGAGTTTGTTCAGCCGTGTAGGGAATATCTGGAACCATTACACCTAATGTTAAAAATCTTTTACTATTTAAAAGGTACATTATTCCAGATGGTTATATGCTATAAATTATTATGACTCGGGCAAAACCGGGGCGGGTCACTAGTATAACATAATGTAGATATTTCATCATCATCTTCATGTCCTTGTCCCATGTTACTGGGGTCGGCACAACACGTTTTCTTCTTCCATTCCGTCCTGTCAACCGTCACACTCTCACTGACTCCCTTTTATCATTTCTCACACAATCCATCGTTTCTTTGTCATCCCTATCTGTCAATGATACAAATTAATTTGGTTTACAGGCTCGAAAATACTTGGTAGAGAAAAAGAAAGCAAAAGGTTTCCTCCTACACCTGTATACATCAATGATGGCAAGTTTTGTCACCGCCTTGGTGACAATGCCTTTGGATACATTCAAAACGAGGTAACGACTGGCTATTTAACGTCACAGAAGTTTATGGAAAATAACAAATACAAATTAAAAAAAAATACAGCAAAATTTTCTTGATTAATACTTAATATGCAAAATACATAATATCAGGGGCCCTACCTCATGGAGCTAACGTAAGGGACTGTATAAATCTATCCCTTACGCACAATGGAAATATCCTTGACCTTATGGTAGGGCTTCAGGCCTGCATGCCTCGTAAGAGTAGACAAAGGCGATAGAGGTACCAATTTTGCCAACTCAGTGGGTATAGCCACTGAATAGCATGCTGCATGCGGTGGGTTGGTGGCTGTGTGGGTGGTGGGGTCACAAATTCAGACTCCCAAAGTATACTTTATCGACGTTCCACCGACGCAGGGTTTCGGCACTTCGGCAGCAATGTTTTAGTTAAACGAGTGGTAAGACAAGAGGTAAAACAATGCTACCGACACTAAATCTGGCTGAGTGGGCGGGTTTGGTGTGTAGAATCCATCATCCATTATTTAGTATCTACACTTCTCCTTTAGTTGGGTAACTAGTGAATCTCTGTCATAGGTACCAAGCAACGAGTAATGGAACCCACCGAGACGTGTACCAGAAGTTTCGCCAGGACTCTGGAATGTTAAGTCTCTGGAGAGGGTTCACCCCCTACTACCTGAGGCTCACCGTCCACACACTGGTCACGTTCTATCTGCTGGAAAAGTTGTACCAGGCACATCGGAAGAAGATGCGTCGACTAAAAGAAGAATGAATAAAAATTGTCAAAAGTTTGTAAAATCTAAGTATTCTGTTGTATCTTTTTTGTATATTACATATGTATATTTTTGTGACACATTTTAATTTTGTACCGTATCGTGGCCTGTTTTAAAGAAAATAAACGAAATGATTGACTAATATATCTTTTGAGGTGATGATGAATTGGTTAAGGCATATTAGGCTATGCTTAATTTTAACGGGTTATTTATCGCCTCATTCTTGTACCATTTAGGGGTCACAACTTCTGATAAGGATCAAAATTAATCAACACATTTCGTTTATTTTGTACCTGTTTTATTGTTATTGTATTGCATTTATAATTTGTTGAGTAAGTACACAGAAAGACAATATGTTAGCTGAATATGAAATACGTAAAAGTGTAAGCTTCATCGATTATTGAAATATCACAATCTGTTATGATTTTTGTACTTGTTTTATTTCGACGTAGAAGATAAGTTTGTTACGTTACGTTATATCAAGTTGAGTCATCGCTAGGACCGTCGAAAATCCGTTTAGTCCCACTAGTACCACCGAACTGTACCACCGGTGGTACTAGCGGGAAATTACATTCTCTATAGTACCACCATTTGTATTAATTAATATTAGTGGTACTAATGAGACTGTTTGTGCCCAATAGTACTACTTACCTACCTATTCCCCCTTGAATCACCGGTCGTACAGTTCGGTGGTACTAGTGGGACCAAGGGAATAATACTACCTACCTAAATAGAGAAGGCACCTGCACTTTAATAAAATAAATAATGGATATTATCAATTTATATATAAGCAGAATAAAACCAAATTTCTTGCAAATCTTGCATATTTTGTCGCAAGAATCTCATATAACAACCTTCCGAAGCAACAAATTGAAGAAGTTCAATATAGCTCACAACCAAAGCGAGCAAAACAACACATAAATTCTGAAAAAAACAAAAATCAAACATAAGATATGTTTGATTTTTGTTTTTTTCAGAATTCGCCAAAGTAAAAATAAAATAACAACGTTTATATGCGAACTAGTGAAGTTTCTCTAAAAAGTGGTTAACACAAATGTCTCCTGATGTCAATTGCATTTGTGCTTCAATTATCCGATGACCAGAATAAAAAAAAATATTACTGATTGATTTGATTGATTTTTTGATTAATGATTTGTCTGAGGTTTTATGCGGAGTTTGTAAGTAGACAACATTCGCACTATTTTCCTACACTTGAGGAAAATAGACTACTCTACATCATATCAATATGGTAGATATCAAAATATATTAGCCTTATTTATTATTACTTGTGGGAAGAATCCCAAAAGTAAAAATAAGGCTATATAATTGCCATAGGCAGTACATAAGTCTAGTAGCAGGGAACAAACAGTCTCACTAGAACCACTAAGTAAATGATGGTTCTATAGAGAATGTAATTTCCCGCTAGTACCACCGGTGGTACAGTTGTCTCACCAGAACCACTAAGTAAATGGTGGTACTATAGAGAATGTAATTTCCCGCTAGTAGCACCGTGGTACTAGTGGGACTAAACGCGAAAATCACTTTGAGGAACAAAGTTAGAAAAGTTTTAGATGAACATTATATTATTAAGTAAAATTTAGGCATACAAAAGAATTGTGCGAATCAGCCCTAATATCAATGGAAGCCCATTAATTTATTGAAATTTCAATTTAACTGAGTACCTTTTCAAACGAACTGCAATGTCTATGTATTGGATTAAATACATGAAACTCATAGATACACGCAAAAGACTAGCATCAGGGTAATAAATATCGACGTGGACCCAGTTGTCGCTAATGCCGTACTTGTGGGACTTCAATTAGCTACTATTGACATAGTTCACCGAGTCATAGCGGTACCGCCCTCTATTCCACACGGAGCTTATGTTCGTGCTCATTTTAAAACATTACAGAACTAATTCACATTAAAAAAAAACAATACGAACGGGTTACTCATTTTAGATTAAAATTTAAAGTGACTCGTCCTTACCTAGTGGAAACGTTCTAAAAGTGATGCGATCTATTCAAGTGAGTGCGTAATGAAGATACCTGAAGAAACCTACTAACACAGTCGTCATTGATGAAACATAAATTAGAGAAGCTAAGATTGTGCTTACTAAGGAAATCAGCGAAGATGTTCAACTTGTACCAGCATATGAAGGCGAACAATGAGGGCAAGGAGCAGAAAGAGCCGGAAACGACCGGCCACGACCGGTTCTATCAGGAGCGCCCGAGGAGTAGCTATAGGAAGAAGAAACGCCGCGGGGCTTGCAGGAGGGCGCAGTCAGCCGCTGAACTTAACCCGGAGTCCATAGCTGCAGCCAACAAACGGAATGCTTTTAGGATACGATCAGTTTCCACTGACAGAGAAGAAAGTGAAGGTGAGTCCACTTAGCGGATAGTTCCAATTGTTCCAAATGCTAAGCAAATTCTTTCACCCTTCTTTTCTATATTCAAATGTACTATAGAGATTTTGAATAAAGAATCTGCTTATGACATTTTAACTCCCGATGGAAAAAGAGGGGTGTTATAAGTTTGACCTGTGTACCCGTGTGTTTGTGTATATGTGTATTTGTGTATCTGTCTGTGTCATCATAGCTTCTAAATTGATGAGCCGATTTTATTTCGTTTTATTTTAAAGGTGACTTTATGGAAAGTGTTCTTAGTTATGTTTGATGAAAATCGAACCAGCCGTTCCAAAGTTATGGACGTTTTACTGTTTGAATCGGGGTGTTTTCGCAAGATATCGTGTCATGATTACGTGTTCAACAGATTGTCGATTGAAGCGTGTCTACTACTAGATCAATTATGTAGCATGAAATAAAAATTGTTCGCGATTTTTTATTTTACTTGTTATAAATAATGGCCAGTTTATAGTTTCTTTTTCGTTTATTGTGTGGCAGTTTGTATTACTTTTACAATGATGATAACTTGTGCACTATAATATATCCTGCGTACTCGGTGCTATCTCCGTTGAGATTAGCCACCGTAACCATAAGTCAGTCGAAGGATTTTTTTATTTTGTAACAATAAAATCTTTCCAGTTTCAAATGTTGCTAGCTATTCTTTCTACATAACTTTCTTCTTCTTTCTTCTCTTCAGCGTACGATGGTCTTTTATGACAAACTGAAAATAGTTTATATATTTTATTTTCGTTCTCGCTACCGCAAGAGGCTGGGAGGCAAGACGATGGTGAAGGATCATCGTTCGCTTGTAGTTCAAGTACTGCTTTTATTTTCTTCTTAGATTAAGACATTATCATCCTCATCCTATATTTATCCATTTTTCTTCTTTGCATCTCTATTTGCCTTCATATCTCACATCTCAGTGTTTATCTTTCTAATAGTAATAGTACCTGGGTGACCGAGCGCTGCTCGGGTGAAAATAGAGAAAACGTCGTTTTCTAAAAATGAAACCTAGCTAGATTGATTTATCGCCTCCGAAAACCCCTGCATACTAAATCCGAGATTCAGATTATATTTAAACAAGAATTTCTCGTTTAAAGGTATTAGATTAGAAATATGAATTTTTGTGAGGATGTTTATACACACTTCACATCATCAGTCGTTTAATGTCCCCACTGCTGAGACACAGGCCTCCTCTCATAGAGGGAGTACTGTTTTTTTTTTTTTATACTTGGCGTCTCGCAGTTCGGCCAAAGTAGCCGTCCACTGCTTAACCGGACTAACCTGTGGAGACTAAGCTATGTAGCCTCCGGCCAGGCTTAAAATGTCTAAACCTAAAGCGACAGCACTAAGGGCTACCCCAGTTGGGGTCGGACCTCGGCTCAGGGCGTCGCTTGGGGGATGGCAACGGCCGGATAAAGTGATTCTACCATCCGTTCGGAAAAGCCTACGTGGAGAAGAACGGACAAGAAACTCCAATAATATCTGACTGGCATTTAACTATGGCTCAGCACGCGGGCTAGCTTATAGAATCGAAAAAGATTACGCCACGAGCCTCTGCGGTGAGGACTGAACGAATATGTATGTTAAATTTTGTATGAACGGCGGGTTCGTCCTATTTACGAACCCACTGACCGTCCTTGTAGACAAGGCTATCGAGCTCCCTAGTAATAAACTCATACCTCGAAAAGAGGTTGGCGCATTCAGCGGGAAGGAGAGAGCCCGCATTCCGGATTTCAGTATCCAGAGCACGGGCTTGAGGGGTCATAAATATGGAGTACGCGCTAATTATATTTTTAGCAACGCAAATATATGGCTTTTGCCCGGAGGGGGCGACAGGGGGCTGGCACTTAGCAGCAGGGGTGGTGGAAGCCACCTTCTGGCTTTGTGCGGTCATAGGGGCGGCGGGGGGCATTGAATCGGGGATAAGAATTGGCGCTGCGATGGGAGTAGCCATCAGCGCTGGAATCGGCTGGGAGCAAGACTGAGGAGCCACACTTTGGTGGTTCAGCTTACCCCAGGGTGAAGGCCTCTGAGGGGCTAGTCTGGGGGGGAGTTGAGAGGTAGGGGCTTGGCGCGCGTCATTACGCTTGGCCATTTTAGGCGCAAGTTTAGGGGCTTTTGGGCAACCACGGTAATTAGCCGGGTGCCCGACTTGTCCACAAAGCACGCAGCTGGGAGGCTCCGTGCATTGTGATCGGTCCTTTGGACGGGAACAGACCTTTGTACTGTGCTCTCCCATGCACTTAACGCACCTGGGAGGAGCGAAGCAATTGGTCTGAGAGTGACCGTAGAGTTGGCAGTTGTGACACTGACCAACGAGATGGGGACGGTATGGCTTTTCAATGGAAATGCCTGATAGGTTGCATACGGTCCTGACATTAAAAATGGGATTGTGACCCTCGAAGGGGAAACACACGACAAGGACCATGTCGTAGAGATCTCCGCCTCTTGCTTTATGCAATCGGTGGATCTCTGACACAGGGACTTTTTGCGCTAGTAAATCCTTTCGGATTTCTTCCGTCGGGATCTCCTTCGGAACGCGCTTTATGACTACTCTAGTATACTTTTCCTCCGGAAGGGAGTAAGTATGGAAAGATACTTTCCTTTCTTTGAGAAAACGAGTTAAATCTCGATAATCACGGGGAGTGGGGACTTGAATTCTGATGCCTTGTTGGCATGCAGTGGCCTTGGTGAAATTAATTTTACGCGCTACACAGGCGCTTGAAATGTCGCTCCATTTCCCTTTATCTTGAAGATAAATGGGTGGAGGAGGAGGAGGCTTCCTAGTGGTAGTATTTACTACTACCATAGGGCTGGGCGAGCGATTTAACCGCTGAGAAGGACTAGCGGGGCCGGGGGCGGGGGCGGGTTGCCTGTCGGGCAAGGCCGGCGGCAGAACTGGCTGGGGAGAGGTTATGGCTACTGGCTTTTTGGCCTTGGTAGCGTGAGGGGGACTTTTCCTCATCTTCCTCTTTCCTCCAGAGTGGACAGTGAATTCTCTGTCATCAGAGTCAGAAGAAGAGGACATGGTGGCATAGTCCTCTGACAAATCGGGGTTATTGGGGTCAACTGGGGGATTTTCTAAAACCTGATCGATGTGGTCAGCTACTGCTGCCCATTCATCGTCGGTACTAAGGGCTGTGTCCATATCGATGGGAGAGTCACCTTCCTCATCGACCCAAGATTTGGATCTGGACCTAGTGTCTGCGTGAATAGCGGCTACGCGCTCCTTGTACTTTTTGTACTGAAGACGGTCGGACCTCCTACGAGGAGGAGGCTTAGTAGCCGAAGTCTGGGGCTTTAGAGGGCTACGGTCTCTCTCAGAGGGAATTGGATCTGGCTTTCTAAGAACCTCGCCCTGGGAAAGGGTGGGTGATCTAGGCCCGGAAGTGGGCCTGACGGGTGGGGAGGGTGATCTGGGAGAGTCCTTCTCCTCACATGGCACGGGGGCCATGCTAGGTTCGGGTTCCAGTACATCCTCAACGGTCGGATTTATGTTAGGAACGAGGGCTTCTAAAATTGTGCCAAAAAGAGTGGCGAGTCTACCACGGAGATGACAGTCCTGAGCGAACCTCTCCTTAATGGTTTTAATGGCGTATTGCACATTTTCTGGGAGATGACTTACGTCAGAATAGGGCGGGGGGACAGGAGCACTGTAAGGTGCACATCTGGCAAGAGATGCAAGTATAATCTTAAATCGGGCCTGGTTTTCATGACGCGGACTGGGATCATCCGACATCAAGTCCTTGACGAGCTCTATTAACACCACAACGGGATGCATCGTTGTCAATAGAGCCAGAACAAGGAGAAGAGAAAAATCTAAAACTACTAAGGGGCTGATAACCTTATTCCCCGGGTGGATGGGCCCGGGGATGTGTGAATCCTACCCTCCCAGCCGGGTTAGACTGGGAGGTGAGTATCTGGTGAGCCCTAAGCTTGTTATCCTGCCACCAATCTTATTGGGTGGCAGGGGTCCTAGGGTACCGGTGAACCCACCGAAGGTGGGCCACCCTCCTCCTGTGTACCGAAAGTCTGGCACGTCGGAGTTGAGACACCCGACCGTGCCAGGTGAATCGCTGTGGGGCAGAGACAGGGTTTGACTAGGCTATCTACCAAGGCCAACTACCCTGCTCCCGATTCCTTCTGACTGCCGTGTCCAGACGGGACTTGGCGAGCGGGCGGGTCACCACTCCACTTGGCACCAAGGACCACTAAGTCGTGGTTTTAACCCGGAAGGGGCCAAAAAAGATGTCCCTACTAGTAACCGAAGTTACTAGTAGCGACACCTGTGGGCGGCGCGCGGAGACGCGGCGACCGCAGTGACGTCACGCAGTGGCGCGACGAGTCGGAGAGAGGGGCGCGGCGGGGCGCGCGGTGGGGGCGGCGAGAGCGGCGGGCGGCAGCGAGACGTCCGCTCGGCGGCGATGGCAGGCGAAGAGTGAGGGAGTGCTGCCCTCTGCTCTATGTTTATACTATTTCATGAAAAAACTACTAAACGGATTTTGATGAAACTTTACAAGTAATATAGCTTATTCTACTAGCATAACAATAATTATTGTAGTACCTTTGAACGTAACGTGTTTGAAATACCTTTGTGATTTACTTCCGGTTTCTGGAACAACCTTTGACCAGTTCACAACTTCTAATTCTTCAAACATTCGTCAAAGTATAGTTTATATTGCAACATTTTTACAAGTCGGTGTTTGTATTATTTCGTTATGCCGCCTCCACACGCTTGTTGTTTGCCACAAACAGTGGCGAACGCCAAACACGTGCCAAACACTGACCACAATCATACAACACAAATACGGCATCCATAGGCTTGGCGAACGCGCTAGTATATTTCGGATTGGCAAATATGGCAGCCGACGAGCTTGTTGTGGCAGTGATTACTTTCGGGTTAATCTCCTCACACCAATCAGACATTTTTCCTTACAATTTAGCTGATACACAAAATGTCACGATTCGTAAATTTGACCACCACAATTAACTCCGACCGCCGCCAGCAAGCTCGCGTATACTACTGAACTGAACAAGCTCTGGATATATTGCAAACATATATGTTTGTCAAACACCCTTTTGATTGGTGCACAAAAACCGACACCGATGCCGAACACGGGCTAACACAAACAAAGACAGGCAAACACAAACAAACACCCAACCACACGTTCGTGTTATTTGTTTTGTGTTTGCTGTTTGCCATTGTTCGCCAAGCGTATGTAGGTGGTTTTACATTTGACAAACTTAAAAGATGTCATCAGAAATGTTATTTATAATGCTTATCTACAATAGTTGATCAGAGTAAAAGTTAAACGTCTACCGGAATCTCATGGCATAAAAACATCTTATTTCATCTTATATGTACTTTATTCTTTTCATACACATACCAAATATACTTCATGTTCATACTAAAGACATAAATAAAAATTAAACAGCATCAAGATCGTTTAATCCAATTACTTCATTATTGCACAAATCAAATTTTTATTGCCCCATTTGCCATGAGATTCCGGCAGACCTATAATCATTAAACTGCATTAACATTAAATCAAATACATAAAATTACACCCATATGTATTATCATCATCACCAGCAGCATTTTAAAGTTCGCACTCCTGGGACACAGGCCTCCTCTCTGTGAGGGAATGGGCCATAATCCACCACGCGTTGGTGAATATCACAAATGTCTTCGAAGTTTTGGTTCTAGGTCATGCCGGTTTCCTCACGATGTTTTCCTTCACTGTTTTGAGAACAATGGTGTGGTGGCCCAGTACTAACAGGCGCGACTTACAAGTTGTATTACTTTGACTGGTTTCCCTGCTTGAAATCGAATGATTTAAGATCGAATAACACTTGCTCGAAAATGTTTACTCGATAGTATTTGAAATCGATAAATTATGAGCGCAACAATTCACTACCTCGATGTATTAAAATCTCTTAGCTGTCCATATTGCCGAATCGGATTAAAACAATGGTAATTTATATTATGTCTGCTAATTGACACTTGACGAAACTAGAAGCTCGAATCATCGGCAGTGCGAAGGCCGTAGTTTCAAGATAATGGGCCTTCGCTCTAGTTATTCAAGATTTTGATGCATCGAGGTAGTGAAATGTCGCGCTCCTAATTTAACGATTTCCAGTACTATCGAGTAAACGTTTTCCAACAAGTGTTATTCGATCTTACGTCATTCGATTTCAGGTACAGAACCCAGTTTGACTGTATCATGGTTTTATAATATTTAAGAAAATATTTTAGAAGAGAATTCGGAGCGCGCCCCGCTGGTTGCCCAGAAGATAGACTCCCTGGCTAAGCTGCTGTTCAACAAATCCCTCATCGGCACCGGTTCGGGGAAGTCTTCGCCCTTGGAACCCCCCGCTTCCCCCAGGTAAACTTATGTTAAAATTATAAATTTTTAATCAGACACAGGTCCAGTGGCGGCCCTAACATATTTTTTAAGTGGTGCGAGAGCTTAAAGCGGCGCCGTTCCAAATACAAACCATTTGCATTATTCTATCAATTCAATCTAGTTGCTTTACGTGAAAATAATAATGCGGCTCAGGTTGTATACTTTGTTGAAACATGCAGAAAAGTTTGAGGAAGGCCTACCTCTTAATTCTAAGGTCTACCTTTTTATTATTTTTGATGGGCTTGCTCCTGACTCTAGTCTAAGTCATAGGTGACAGAGACAGAGTCGACGATGGAGTGAGCTTACCCAGAAGAGGCCTGTTCACTCTAACTTTGAAGGTAGACAATGCTAACGACTCAGATAGGGTAGTTCCAATTTTAGAGAGAGGTTGGTGCTAGAATGGAGCAACTTCATCACTGGCACTGTCCTTTTCGTAATGCCGGCAAAGAAATTATATTTTATTTTATTGCACGCCTCGGCAAACATTGCCGACCAACTCTGTTTCGAGTTCAGTCAGTCAAAAAAACCGGCCAAGTGCGAGTCGGACTCGCGCACGAAGGGTTCCGTACCATTATCGCAAAAAACGGCAAAAAAATCACGTTTGTTGTATGGGAGCCCCACTTAAATATTTATTTTATTCTGGTTTTAGTATTTGTTGTTATAGCGGCAACAGAAATACATCATCTGTGAAAATTTCAACTTCCTAGCTATCTAGGTTCATGAGATACACCCTGGTGACAGACAGACAGACAGACAGGCAGACCGACAGACAGACAGACAGACAGACGGACCGCGGAGTCTTAGTAATAGGGTCCCGTTTTTACCCTTTGGGTACGGAACCCTAAAAAATTAACGCAATCGTAGGTTAAATCTACGGTCTAGGTTTTTAGTATAAACTAGAGTTTGACAAATACTCAACTTCAATTTCTTAATTCAGAAATCGGGGGTAAGTTGAATTGATTGTTGTGAAATTCCTACAAACATTTTCTTAATGTCCCTCGGTCAACTTCGTGTTTCGTCAGTCGTCGGATTTTAAATAGTTGCCCTTTATACATGGTGTAGACCGGACGCTCTCAATCAACTTGGAAGTATATAAAGTTGTTATACTTCCTTACTACGTTGTAGAAAGCTGCTTAAGCTGCTATTTTACAGCACTATAATATTTAACATGGAAATCAAAACAAAACAACAATAAAGTACTTAAATAATTAAAATAATGAAACAAATAATTATACACGATAAATCTAATACTTGATGGACATGGAAATTAGCGTTCGTTTGTATTCGGAAAAGCGATGATTTTGATATAAAAACTGAGAGAGTTTGTATATTACCGTTGTATTCTACTTATTAACCTATCTATCTATCGTCCGAGGGCCACCTGACAAGTCTCACCAGTTTATTTTTTAATCCTGTAGTAAATTCGCAAGGGGCTTCAAAGGCTGATAGAAGTATTTACTGCCAGTCTGCAGCATACAATACGGTTGCAACCTTTACAATACTTTGATATTGGTTTTAGTTGATAATATACCTATCCTTTTCTTTTGCTATAGAGCCGGCGACCGATCTATGGAGAGCTCAGCTGCGTTGGCCATTTGCACAGAATACTTGTCACAGTCATCTAGGTATGTATGCCACCATCACCGTCCGTCAGATATCCATTGTGGTGCAGTGAACGGTCTACGGAAATATTCCTATCATCACGTGAAGCAGTTCCATACACGTATGGAACGGCTTACCATATCATCGTTGTAATTGGAATGTGGGTACCATTTTGTTCTCTAAGCACTGACAGGTGGCTTGCTTAGCCTAGCAAATCATCTGGCGTGTAGCTAAGTGAAACAAATGTGGTATAGCAAAAACAAATCCACAATACTTCAACACTCTGTCTGTCTCTGTCTAGCCATAAATTATAAGGTTAATGTCTTGAAACCTTGTCAGGTAGTAGAGACCGTAGTTCCCGAAGCTGGTCACAAAATACAATCGCGTCAGTGTTGCTAGGTAGCACACGTACCACAAAATATTCTTAAGCAGCCATTCTTCACGCTTGATGCCTTTGCGAGAAACCTAACGTGTATCAAATCGTTCCGATCAGTAAAATTCTCTTGATACCTACTGACATGCTAAAACCATCACAGATACGATTTGCTGTCGGCACTGGGTTCGATCGGCTGCCGACTCAACAAACACTGGTTCGCCATACACGACAACTCTATCAAGACTGATAGATTACTGACACTGGTATGTTGCATGGTTTTATATCCTTTTTCAGGCAAATCGTTTGTCTTTACAGGCATGTGTGCAGAGTGATGAATGTATAAATACTAGCCACCTACTCTAGCTTCGCATGTGTGCAATTTAATTAACGATAGATTTTTCAAAAACAAAATCTTACAAACCTTGTACTGGTAAATACGCACACAACAAAATTCAGCTATATCGGTTGAGCAGTTATCAAGTGCTGAACTGTCATACTGAGCTTCCTCAAACCAGCCCTATACCAACCAATGCGGCACTTGTTTTTTATTTGACAATTCTCACACGATATAGATAAATGAGAATGTATGGTGTGGTAGAGCTAGGCCAAAAAAGTAGATGAGTGTGAGGAATTTCAATTAATTAAAAGAAAGTAAACGAGTCCAGATCGTCACGCCACCGTCTTTTAGGCTTGTCTCGGGTACGACGTCCGTCTTCAGATACCTAATGCGTAGCTGTCTTGACCCATCTGTCCATCCTGCAAACGTGACCCTTTCAATACCATTAACCTGACTAAAATGCCAGAGGAGGCAGCAGACAAAGTTGGCTGTAAGAATATGAGGCGTTTGCCCAGCAGCGGGACAAGATAGGCTAAAAAAAAAGGAAATGATAACGTGATGGGGAGAATGTTAGTAGAATATGTGTTGCTCCTATCCCTAATTGTAGGACAACAGCAGGAAGTGATATATTTACGTCACAGAAGGAAAAATGCCCGATTTTATTTTACAATACTCACACACCACAAATAAACAACAAGTATCCACATAGGTAGTTTACTCAAGTCAGTATCTACATAAAGCACTTGCATTTCAGATGCCGCTGACTTCCAAATGCCCTATCGAACAAGGTGAACGTTCGAAGACTCTGATCATGGAGCTATTTCGGGCGCTTCACCATCCATACATTTATCCCGTCTTAGATCTAGAGTTGTGCAATGGTCATGCTCTCACCGTCTTACCGTTTAACGCTAGGGGGAGTTTAAAAGATCTAATTTATAAGGTAAATAAAATTTTAAAACTAATGAACGCAAATTACCCTTATAAACAATCTAATATATATAGGTACTTAGCACCCCTTTTTAACTCAGATTATTTTAAAATTATTCTTTATTAAAACCATGGATGGTTAACTGTAAAACCATTTACAATATTAAAATATTACAGAGTACATGGAACGAAGAGTACACGCGTAAGTACGGATCGACAGGCACTGGTCTCCCGGCGTGGCAAGTTGCGCGGTTCGGTCGTCAAATGTTAGAAGGACTGCTTTTTCTAAAGGAAAAAGGTTTTCCACCTTTTCGTCACTTGCATTCAGGCAATGTGGTTGTACAAAATGGCGTGGCGCGGTTAGTAGATATTGGCTCAGTTGGGCGCCATTAGTGATTAATGGCGCCCAACTGAGACTCTAATTTTATTGTCTAATATTGTCTAATTAGGAGTTTTTTTTTACCAATAACACAGTCGAAATAATTACTATAGTTAACTTGTGACTTTCATTTACTGGGATCTTTTGACAAAAAAACCCAGTAAATGATAACTTCAAGTTAGTCTTGAAAGACGTGTCGTTTAATGACTTTCAACCTAGGGGTGGTAAATCAATATGATATACTATTATGCATTTTATTTAAATATATATTCTGTGATAGGATATGCGGTTTAGAGAACACACTGATCGGCGCGCAGCCGCGGTGTCCGATAGCCCTGGCCGCTCAGTTGGAACACGTAGAGGCGTTGTCTCTGGGGCACTTGATGTTTGAGATGTGCGCCGGCACCGAGATCGACCTGTCGTTATTGCCAGATTTGTTGCCAAATTACCCTAATGTGAGTAAAGTCTTGATTTTTCTCTTGATTCGGCAATTTAAATGTGGCTGGTAAATAATCGTCCCATGGATCGATAGATCTGCAAGAATAAGTTGCATTTGGCATGGTAAGCCAGGGAACACCCAAATACTCCTGAAATATTTTATTCCGAATTTCGATGTTCCGAATTACAAACGTCCGAATTTCATAATACCTAAGAATTATAATGTCTATTACTAAAAATCACGAAATTTATTTTACAGAAAGTCGTAAACGCGATTTGTTAGTTTTCCGATTTTCATACGTTCGAAGGGTTCTCGGTCCAAAAAACGAAATCCCGATTTTCAAAACTTCGAATAAACTAAAAGTCAACATGTTGTGCTACAAAATTTTGTGACAGAAATGAATCTCTGCAAAACCGACTTCACGCAGTCTTGCCTGCCCTACCCTAGAGTGTAATTTAAGCCCGCGTAGGCACGAAAGGGTGAGGCGGCCCGCGAGCTGAGGAGCAGGTAGTTTGAAGGCCCGCCGCCGGCCAGCTAGCCGAAGCTGCGGTGGTGAGAGTTAAAACCATCTGCGACGATGAGCTCGCGTGGGGCCGCCCAAACCCCGCAGCGCCCGGAGCCGTGACGGAAGCAATGCTTGCTGCATGCCTGCTTGCTTGCTGCTTGCCTGCTTGCATGCTGCATGCATGCTTGCATGTTGCATGCCTGCTTGCAAGCTGCAAATCCCCTGTATTATTGATGACTCACTTCGGTTACTACCTCCTCATACGAAACATAATATTATACTTCTCTCTGATGATCAATTATGTGTGTCTTGCTATTCAGTTTTACAAGGCGTTTTTTATTTCGGAATTGTATTAATTGGTATTTTAATAATTGGAATCCGTATTTTTGATGTTTCGAAGTATCATTAAGTCGGACTTTTTGTTATTCGATCTATTGAAACTCGGTATTTTGAGAATAGTAATTATAAATGTAAGAAATATTGAAATTTAGAAATTATTAAAATATGATTAATGATAAGTCGGAGTTGTTATATTCGGCATTTTGAACCATTCGGCATTATGAAAATCGGTATTTTTTAATTCGTATTTGTGACTGACGGAATAAAGTTTTTCGTATTTATGTAGTGCACCCGGTAAGCCATTGATAATTATGTAAATATATCTAACTAGCGGACGCCTCGCGGTTTTACCCGCGTAGTTCCCGTTCCCGTGGGAATACAAGGATAAAAAGTAGCCTATGTCGCCCGGGGATAGTGAAGCTTCCCAACGGTGAAAGAATTTTTGAAATTGACCCAGTAGTTTTTAAGTTTAGGATGGGTGACCAGGACGCCTGATCGGATTATGAAAGTGAAAGAAGATATATTGCACCTGGTGGTGGTTTGGTTCGTAATTTTGGCCAGTCTCTGTAAAATTTAGTGCATTACGCTTCGGCCACAGCGATCGAAGTTTCTAGCGATAATATGTTTTATTTTTTGTGTAAACGCAGGTGGTGGAAATCATTGAGCAGATTTTCGGTCCTCGCACCCCCAGCCTGCATGAGTTGTTGCTGTGCGAACTTTTCAGGAAGATAGACCTTCGCGAAATGAAAGGATCTTGTCTCCCGGTAATTAATCATTTTTGTAGCTTACTTTTAGGAATTTGAGTGATAATGTTAAGCTTAAGAGGTATGATGGACGGAATATAGTTCTACATATTTTCATTTACACTTGCATCTTTGAGAACAAAACGAATGCCACTGACGCAGTTATTAAAGTGGCTACATAATGTCAAGGGTAACGATCGACTCGAAACGAATGTCACACGCTTTCATTGGTGTAGATACTCTTTTCGAAGGACTACAATATTTTTTGGCGAGGGAGTATTTGTAATACTCTTTCATAGGGTCAAACTTGCCGAATTCACTTACGCAATTAGGCTGCAGGTGTCTGTAATCAAATCTTGCATGTTAAATTTGATCCACGTTAGTTTCTCGTGGCAAAGCAATTATTAAATATAGTTGTCGGCACGTAACTTGGCAAGAGTCGTTAGATGCGCAGAAGTCGTTTTTAGGTCTCTTTGGTTACCAAGCGGGACGCGGATTGTGCGTGATTGATCGGTCATACCCCTATTAGTCTACTGAGATTTTCTATAGTGGCCACCTTCACCAACATTACGTTATATAAGGCGGCACACTATACCAGGCAACCCCTTACGAGGTGTCTGGGACCATCTTCGGTAGGTCACGCCTCCGAGAGCACTCGCCCCTGGCACTCAAGAGAAAATGTGAGTCGCATCGTGATTACTCACTACCATTTGTCCAGAATGGTACCGGAGCAATAAAGCCGCTCACCACACGCTTCCCAGCACGCCAGCACTAGTGCAAGCACCGGCACCAGCGCAGTTGGTGCTAGCGGATTCAATCCCCGTTAAGGACGCCAGAGAAGCTGGCTCCCATTTCTCCAGAATGGTCCCGGAGCTGTAAGCACCACACAAGGTCGGTCAGTTGACACAAGGATCGACTGACCAATCGCGTCGCGTCCACGTTCCTTTCGCTCTATACGGTGGTTGGTCAGTTCGCTCAAAGTGCGCGATCTTACCCCCACTACGCCAAAAGCTTGCCAAGTTTCATGCCGGGGACTATACAAAAGCTTGTTCAAAAAAACTTTTTATCATGAAATCTTGTTTGACAGAACTTCAGCCAGCGCCTGTCGCGCTCTTGCCTGTCGCTGCTGGGTGAGGTAGCGCGGCGCACGCCGGGATCGCCGCGCCCGCGCACTCCGCCGCGCCGCTCTGTGCCCGCCTCGCCCGGCACGCCCACGCACCGCAGGTAATGTGCTCGTGCCCCACAGAACTTGACCACCACCTGCCGCGCCCGTACTTGGGTGAGGTACACGTGTCTGACAGAACTTTGCCAGCAATAGTTAATGTCGTGATCTGCATTAGTCTGCTCCTCTGCTCCTCCCCACCGCGCGCTCTCGTCACTCGCTTGAAAGCGAAGTGAAGGCAGTGTCACAAATCTAGATCCAGCTTTACGTCGCAAACCAGTAGCGTACACAGCATAGCAGTGGTCAATACGGTCCTAATATTACACGAAATATTATATTCTGCAGCAAGGTACAGAAAACGATCAGGTGCAGATTGATCTCTTTATTGTGTTGTCATAGAGAGAGGAGCTCTTCGGGCTTTTTCAGTAGTTCGGTTATTCAGTCCCGGACTTTTCATCTCGATAGTTCGGTGATGCAATACGACCGGACTACAGAGCCTGATAGTTCGGTATCGATATCGGACCTGCACTACTAAGGAAATAAGTGTGACTCTTCTTTGCTAATAATAAGAAAGAGTGACGCCATGGTTGGTACAATGGTTGAGGGATCGGCTACTGCGCTGCGTGTAGCGGGTTCAATTCCCAACCAGAACAAATATTTGTATAGCCTACAGATAGTTGTTCCAGATCTGGGTGTTTGTGAGTTTATATGTTTGTAAACGCACCCACGATACTGGAGAATGAATGGTTCAATCGTTGATGAACTCACAAACTTACAAAGTTATTTGTTTCAGGAGGCATTTTCCAACAGACCAAGACTTCACCGAAGAATGGCAGTGGTGATCCATTTAGAAGAACTGATTTAAATTCAATAAATCTTGTACCAACGTACATAAGTCTTTGTATTCATTTTATTTTGTCCTCACCATACTTGGAGAGGCTTATGTTCAACAGTGGGATGCCTCATGAAGGAAACGATGACCCTTGTTCAAAGATTATTATTAATTATATGATTATAATGTAACCTATCCATTCCGTTCCGTTCCATCGAAACCTTCATCAGTCCGGAAGTCTTTTTAACACCATCATCATACGGTTGACTCGCCATAGTGCGTTAATTCATGTGCATAATTCCAGCTTCCTCATAAATGGTAGGATAATTATATCTATGCAAATATTTAAGGCATAATAGCAGCAATCAAAGTTCCGAGACTTAATTTAGCTGCCACAAAATTTCGTTAATATGAGTCGTTTAACATGTGTCAGCTTCCTCGGGGGAGCCTCACCCCTAGAGGACGCGTCCCTAGGTGGCGGATTGGGGAATACTCGCCAGATATGGAGGGTAGGAGTGAAAAAAAATAGCTCCCGCGGACCAATAGGCCGGAGAAAAAACTCCGTTATCAAACCCGATCAGGGGGTTTCTCTGAAGTATTCAGAGCAGAAGTCTCTGGTTGTGATGGACACTTAGGTCTGAGAGTCCATTAGAGATGGCGGCGGAAGAACCAGTACAATGGTCAACGGCGGCTCTCAATGCTTCCAGGAAGAGTAGGACCTTGGCGTCAGGTGACAACCGGCCGTAAAAGCAACGGCCAATCTTCATACTAGTCATGAGGCACAACATTATGAAGAAGAGGTATAGAGCTAGGGCGTCCCCCTCAAGCGACGTTGAATGTGAAAATGCGGCGAATGTTAGGGCGTCCCCCGTAAGCGACGAGAAGGCGATATATCAAAACATGGTGCCAATATCCGAACTACGCATCGCTACTTGGAATATTGGCACAATGACAGGACGAAGTGCCGATCTAAGCACCATTCTAAACAGAAGAAAGAAAACAAAGTGCAAGAAACAAAATGGAAGGGCGCCAAATCACGTTTAATTGGAAAGGGTTTTAAACTGATATACAGTGGCAAAGATAACACCAGAAATGGTGTTGGAATAATTCTGGACCAACATCTTAGTGACAACATAGTGGATATCAATTGGGTCAACGATCGCATTATGTCCGTTAAGCTAGCCCTGGAAAAACAACCGTGCTTGAATGTGGTTTCTGTCTACGCACCACAAGTAAACTGCCCCGAAATAGAAAAACTAGAATTTTGGGAAGACCTACAGAACCACCTAACAACAATACTATCCGTGGAACAAACACTTTTGTGTGGAGACCTTAACGGTCATGTGGGGGCGAACAAAGGCGGCTTCGATGGTTGCCATGGCGGTTTCGGGTTCGGAAAGCGTAATAACGAAGGCGAATCGATACTTGAGTTCGCAGCAGCGCAAAATCTTGCAGTAGTAAACACCTTCTTTCAGAAGAAAGATGAACACTTAATCATCTATAAAAGTGGAAGCTCAAAGACACAGATAGACTTTATCCTGGTAAACAAGCAAGACATAAAACAAGTCAAAGACTGCAAGGTGATCCCGGGCGAGCCTTTAACTTCCCAGCACAGACTTTTGTTAGCAGCCATGAAACTGAAAGCGCCTTTGAAAATTAAAAAGCCTAAAACAGAGAGGATAAAATGGCATTTACTAAATACGGAGAAAGGAGTGAACTTGAAAAGAGAGGTGGTTGATCACCTGCGAGACAATCCTCCTCGAGAAAAAAATCCATCAGTAATTTGGACCACGTTTGAAAAGCTCTGTGTCAATTCAGCTAAAAGAGATCTAGGAGTCAGCAAAGGAGCCCTCCACAATGCGAAAGACATCAAATGGTGGAACAGCCACACCATAAACAGCGTAGCTGAAAAGAAACGCTTGTTTAAAATCTGGCAAAAGACTGGCTTGGCCAGAAGACAGAAACCTGCAACAAGAACACTGCCAAGAAAACTGCAAGAAGAACGGTGGCAGTAGAGAAAGCAAAAGCTGATCAAAATCTCTGTCAGCGTCTCGAATTAGCATCAGATAATGATATTTACAAAATAGCTAAACAAAGACATAATGGTACCAAAGATTTTAAAACCACAAAGTATATTAAGGATAAAGAAGGCACGCTACTTACAAACAATGAGGAAATATGCAAAAGGTGGCGTGAGTACTACCAAGAACTACTGAACGAGGAATTCCCTAGACAGCCAGAAGTGGAACTACCGATAACACAGGGACCTCTCAATGAAATCACTATTGAAGAGGTGCGGCGAGCAATATCTAAAATGAAAAACCATAAAGGGACAGGCCCAGACAATGTACCCGCTGAACTCTGGAAATCCCTAAAGGGCGATGGTGATATTTGGCTTGTGGAGTTGTTCAACCATATTTTAAGTTCCGATTCAATGCCGGAAGCCTGGAGAAAGAGTGTTCTGGTACCCTTCTACAAAAACAAGGGAGATGTTCGGGATTGCTCAAACTTCCGTGGTATTAAACTCACATCACACACCCTGAAGATTTGGGAGCGAGTCCTAAGTGAGCGCCTTCAAAACTTAATATCTCTCACAGAAAATCAGTTCGGTTTCACTGCGGGAAGGGGTACTACAGATGCCATCCATGCAATCAGGTTGGTTATGGAAAAAGCTCGTGAAAACAAGTAAAATCTCTGGATGGTCTTCATAGATCTAGAAAAAGCCTTTCATCGTGTACCGAGAACAATAATATGGCAAGCACTGAGGGCACAGAATGTTCCAGAGCTATATATAAACATCATAAAGGACATGTATCATAACGTGCAGACATGTATCAGAAGTGCAGCCGGCATATCAAAGAGCTTCGATATTAAAGTTGGAGTCCATTAGGGTAGCGCGCTAAGTCCATTGTTGTTCAACATTACTATGAATTACCTCACAGCGCAAATCCAGAAACCTACACCATGGAACCTTCTATATGCAGACGATGTGGCCCTTATCTCGGACAGTGCACAGGAAATACATGAAAGTTTGGAGCTGTGGAGGAGGGCTTTGGAACTTAACGGGCTGCGCATCAGTCGAACGAAGACGGAATATATGTTATGCAGATTCAATCCCGATACCAGCCTAACCGAGCCCGAAATAAAACTTAACGACCGAGCCTTACCTAAAGTGAATAAATTTAAATACTTGGGATCAATGATCTCTAAAAATGGATCGATATCCAATGACATCATTCACAGAACGACGTCAGGATGGATTAAATGGCGTACATTAACGGGGGTTCTGTGCGATCCAGTAATGCCCATAAGAAAAAAAGGCAAGGTCTATAAAACAGCGGTAAGACCAGTTTTACTCTACGGTAGCGAAACCTGGGCCACCAAAAAGAGTGACGACCAGAAACTGCACACAACGGAGATGCGCATGCTGCGCTGGGCAGGTGGATTCACTCTCAAGGATAAAATTCGGAACGAGTATGTGCGGGGTAGTTTTAAAGTTGCACCCAACGCCGAAAAACTTACCGAATCCAGGCTTCGATGGTACGGCCATGTGATGCGGAGACCCAATGATCACATAGTGAAAAAGTGCCTTTCCATGACGACACAAAAGAGAGGGAGAGGTAGACCGCTGACATCTTGGATGACGAATGTCCAGAAGGACATGAAGATGTGCGGCCTATCTACTGACGATGTTTATTAGAGGAACAAGTGGCGCCTCATGACCAGGAAAGCCGACCCCGAGTAACGGAAAGTGGCGAGGTGGAAGAAGTTTAACATGTGTCAGCTGGAGTGACGTCATCCCAGCTTCCTCATTCAATACAAGCAAACCCGTGGCTCGAGTGGAGCAAACACGGACTAAACGTCAACGGTGTACAACTAAATCATCTTAGATTTGCAGACGATTTAATTCTGGTGTCTCAAGATCCAAGAAGCCTGCAAGAAATGCTAGAGCAACTTGTGTGCGAAAGCGAGAGAGTAGGGCTCTCAATGAATTCTACAAAGACCAAAATAATGTCAAACCACAAGAAAACCCCCATCACAGTCAAAGGCACCAGAATTGAGTATGTCAAAGAATATATGTACCTTGGACAGATAATATCACCACATGACCTAACGACAAAAGAAATAGTAGCAGCAATAGAGTACAGCTGGCATGGAAAAGATATATATATATATATATATTATATTGGTCCCTTAAAGAAGTGGTCAAAAACCCTCAGGTACCAATAAAAGCAAAGAAGAAAATATTTAACTCATGCATTTTACCCGTCATGACATATGGATGCCAAACATGGAACCTAACGAAACAAAATATGCACAAACTGAAACCTGCCAACGCAGTATGGAGAGAAGCGTGCTCAACGTCAAGTTACAGGACAGAATAAAACTAGAAACATTAAGAAAACAAACGAAAACCAACGACGTAAGATACTGTATTAAAAAACTTAAATGGCGGTGGGCAGGACATATGATGAGGAGTAAGAAAGAAAAATGGGCGAAGGACGTAACCGAATGGTGTCCAAGGCAAAATAAAAGAAAGAGAGGGAGGCGGAGTCTAAGATGGGAAGACGATATCCGGCAAACCGCTGGTGTAACTTGGGGGAGGATAACCCATGACAGGAGAATGTGGCAAGCTCTAGGGGAGGCCTTTGCGAAATCGCACGCAAGACAATCTTAATACCGGTGTCAAATATTAAATTATATTCGTAGATAAGGTAATAATTAAGTACCTTATGTTATATAGTTATTTTAGTTGTTAGTTTACTTGTAAAACCTTATTATGTAAGATTGGAAATCAAGGCTAGATTATTTATAATAGCTGCATATGGAAGGAAAGAACTGATCGATAATACTTAAAAAGTGTTGAAACTACGATCAAAAATGTGTGTGTAAGCTGGAGTGTCTTTATAAAAAAGGAAACCCTCTGGACATCAGCAAAGGCCAAGCTTACTGTCATCAATATACAAACTTTTTTATGAAGGTAAGACTTGCATCAATTTTATACATTTCCAGCACCCTCATGAGCCATGTATATATGTGGCACTGAGTCATAAGCCTTCTTGTAGTCTATCCAATATGTCACCAAATCCCTTCGGGAAATACGAACCTGCTGGTTAATGGCAATGTCTATAAAGAGCAGCTCCTTAGTACCGCGGAACCCGTTCCTACATCCATTCCGAGAAGCAGACACGATTGAATTCGTATCAAAATATTGATTAATTTTAGCTCTCAGAATGGATGTAAAAACTTTATAAGACCGTCTCGGTAAACTAGTGATCGGTCTATAATTTTTAGGCTCTACAGTAATACCTGATTTGTTGAGCAGGTGGGTTATTCCTGTCGTTAGGAACTGGGGCAGCAATCCTGACTCGAAGGCAGACTGGAACTGAGTTGCCAAACGAGCGTGCGACCTTTAGAACCATTTAATCCAAAAGCTATGCAGTCCGTCCGGCCCTGGAGATGTCCAGTTAGGCAACGAACGGACTGCATGAGCTAATCTTGGGGGCTGATGGTAATTGCCCCCATTTGTGGTATCGGATCGCACGCTTGTTCGACCTCCCGAGTCCAGTCACCCTCGGTGTGATTGACAGGCACCGACCAGATATTGCTCTAGAACGAATACATGGTGTCGTCATCTGGTAGGCGCGTATCAGTCATACCTTGATCGGGCAGCTTCCAAACCCTATAAACTCACCTTTTGTTGTTCTGGAATGTATGATTCTTTGTGTATCGCTCCACTCGCCGCTTGTAACGACGAATACGATTTGCCCATGCATAGATGTTCTGGTTCAGGAAGTCTATACACTCCGTGATGCGGGCAGATAATGTCGACGACTGATATCAGTCCCAGAGAACGCCTGCCTCACAAAGCGCATCACTATATTTTTATTATAACTACGTGATGCAAAATGGTCTCTCTCGACAGTAATAGCAACGAAAATGAAGTGGACAGAAGTATTAAAATTACTTGGCAAAAATACTGGTCGAATAAAGAAATCCTAATGGCAAACTATGACCCAAAACTAAAAAGATAGTAATGGATTCCTGCATTCTCCCTTGTTTAACCTATGGCAGCCAAACATGGGTGTATACAGAATAGGTTAAAAACAAAATCTTGTCCTGCTAACACGCAATGGAAAGAAGCCTCTTAAAACTGAGAAGGATACACAAATCAAGAAACATCGGCATTCGGATGAAAACAAAACTAACCGATGCACTACAGTTTTGGCTGAGGCAGAAATGGCGATGGGCCGGACAGGTAGCAAGATACAAGGACAATAGAGTGGACTCTTTTAACAACGAAATGGATAGGTACGCTAGGCAAAAGGAGCGTGGGAAGACAAAGGAAAAGATGGATCGACGATATCATAGAGATTGCGGGAGAAAACTGGATCAATATTGCCAAAGACAAATGCAAATTGAAACAGATGGAGGAGGATTTTACCCACAAGAGATCACACTTAATAATTTAAAACAATAATAAATAATAATTATTTGATTTCACACTTCATTTTAAATGTCAATTTATATATAGTTGTGTGAGAAATAAAACTGTATTAAATAAGTATAAATAAGAGCTCATACTTTAGCAATAGGACGTTTTGTGAAAAGGATGTTTTCCGAATAGGACGTATTGATACCAAGTCGAAACTATACTTGGAATTTTAATTCGATTCCAGATTTGACAATTTCAGTGTTGCAACGTTATGACCAGTACTAAATAGTGACGTTGCAAAATTATTCGATATGGAAATGGAATATTTCCGGATCGATTCTTCTCGTTTATAATTTTACTCTCGAAAACTAAGTATATCAGGAAATTAAATATTTCTGAACCGATAATTTAGTTTTGACGATTAATTAACGATCTGAGACTTTTCTTTTATAATAGTGTGTGAAATAAATAAAAAAATGTGATCATGAAGGAACATGACAAATAAAACAGATAGATGTATTATGGTAATAATTTATTTTATATATTGTCGCCGTCATCGCTATCGCTATCGCTGTCACTTTCTGTAACATTTATTATAAATGTGTCTGTGATATTGTCAATTAACATATCTAGCCTACTCATGTTTTCCTCTTCTTTGACAACATGGGATACGCATTTAGACCATTCGGTAGCCGTAATTTTTTCACACACTGATTGTTTATCGATTTTTGTGTTCATCACTACACTATTATATGTGGTATCATTATTTCACAAAATGACAGTAGCTAACGTCAAATCTGGAATCGAATTAAAATTCCGAGATAGTACTTACCCAACTATGTAATGTCTTAGGAATCCATTATTTTTAAACAAGGTAGGCCGTTAAATAAAATACGTTTTATTATCCTTAATTTTTTATTGCAAATAGACTTTAGCTGTAATTTCATTGTTACAAAACTACTAACAAGCTCTTTATAAAAAAATACCTGTATTATAAATAATTTTAAATTAAACTTACACAAAATTTTACAGTATCTTTTTATAATATTGTACCAGGTGCTCTTAGAGCAAGGTTATTACGATTTGGCGTGAGGGACATATGTACGAATATATGAAATAACCTTGCCCTAAGAGCTTAAGGTAGCCCCCTGGGCAGCGCAAAAACGCGGGTGGCGCAAACAGGAGTATTTAACATTAAAGTCTAGTTAAAAGTAAAAAATTGCAATACGCGCTCATTTGAGACGTATTTGGACACATCACTGATTGAGCCGGTTTCAAAAATGGCCTAGACGCCACCTGCTCGAGGTGAGGGTAATTGGAATCTATTCAATGTTCAACACGTCTATATTTTCAATACGCCGCGCGCCGCTAATTTTACAACTTTCAGTTTGTGTTTTGAGTAAATTGCGGTGATTTTTAAAGGATTTTCAATGGATACCGAGGATCAAGGTATGTTCTTACTTAATTTGAATGTTGAAATACTTGTTTTCTTTGCTTCAACCTTTAAGTATAAACAGAATTATTTTTGACTAAATTCTTAAGCAAATACTTTTTAATAGAATTTATAAGTGACTCTAATATAAATTATATTTTTTAAATAAATCTAAAATACTTATATAAATTTTACTTTTATTTCATCCAGTAATTCATCTTAGGAAAGTTTTTACAATATCAAACATTGTAATTAAAGATATATTGGAATAAAAAGTAAAATACATAAATGAAAATACAAAAATAAACAAATTATAAAAGATCATTATTATTACGTTATGTATGCAATTATCTATTTGACATTGTGTAAAAAAAATGCCCCGATTTCGAGGTCAAATACTCCTGTGTGCGGCGGTCACACTAAATAAGACATAAGCCAGACCTATAGCAGCGAGATCCGGGGGACAAGCTCGCAAGCGTACCCATGAACAAGCTCGCACGCGTACCCATGGACAAGCTCGCAAGCGTACCCGTGGGCAAGCTCGCAAGCGTACCCGTGGGCAAGTATGCCAAGGTTCCCATGGAGAAGCCCGTCTAGTGAATTCTCTTTCTAACTGTTAACTCGGCCATTATATGTAATTGAAAAGTAACCGAAATGTAATTAGGACAAACTAAAGTGCCTAGCAATGTAACGGAGAGGCCCGTGCAAAAATGTATAAAGGCACAAACAGAACTAATCGTGAATGAACTGAAAGCGCTGACCAACGCTGACCACTATCAGAAGAACTCGTGTTAATGTAGAACTCGCAAAATATTTAAAAACTGTAACCAGACTTTTTTTAGCCTATGTTTCCCGGGCCATAATAACGAATCGATTGACACCTTATTCGCCCAAGTCGGATGAATAGTTTAGGCGCTACGGAGGAACATACGTAAATACAGTACAACTATTTTCTTAATGTGCCTCAGCAATCATCGCATTTCCGAATACAAACGAACGCAAAGTTCCATGGTCCATCAATATTTCGATTTATCTTGTATAATAATTTGAATTCAGAATTAAGTACTTTATTGTTGTTTTGTTTTGATATCCGTGTGAAATATATAGAGCTGTAAAAATAGCAGATTTAGCAGCTTTCCTCACATTTCAAAATAAATAACATTATGTTAAAAGAGTAATTCCAACTCTATATACTTCCAAGTTGATTGAGAGCGCCCGGTCTGCACCAAGTGTAAAGGGAAACTGATAGAAATTCGACGACTGACGAAACACTAAGTTTCCCGACAGATATTAAGAAAATGTTTGTTTGTTTTTTATTGTACTGTATTGCAAACAAAGACCTTATACTTCTTACTACTAGACTGTGCACTATGGCGCAAAAACCGGTCCGAGCGAGAGGGCTCCCTTTGGTAGTGTGTCTCTTTCTAATGAGGTGACCATGACCAAACAGAACACGGGACAAATTGATTGTAAAAACGATAATTTAAGTATTCCGATATGTTGATGCTACCTTACTGCGCTACCTAAACCTACCTAATTTAATTAATAAAAAAAATAAAAAAATTTGTTAATAAAAAAAAGCGTTTATATTTTTTAGTATCTATATCACTAACCGTATGGTGTCGGGCGTAAAGATTTTCACCATCCAGCAGCGTTCTCCTCTGTGCATTTGTTCAACCATACTGCGATCGCTAACCCGCCTGCAAAGCACTCCCCATGAATAGCACAAATAAAACATAGCCCCCATTGCCCGGCAGCCTGTATCCTCGACTACGGTAGCGGTCGAGGTTACGGTATGGTAAGGGGTGCTAAGAATCCCGGACGAGATCCGGCTACCCCAACAAATACCGACGACTGGACCTGGCAACGTACAACACGCGCACTCCGGACCGACGAAAAGATCACCGAACTCGAAGAGGAATTGAGCAGTTTACGATGGAGTATTAAAGGGTTATCTGAATTTCGAAGAGAGGGGGAGGACTCAATAATCCTTAAATCCCAAGTCTCTTCAAGTTTCATTCTTCAGATCATATAGATTGGAACAAAAAGCTCTCTGATCCTACTCTCAAGCTCATGAAGGACAGGCTTTAGATGACCCTGCAGTCTTCTGACGGTGCTTTGAAATACCGGCAGCTAAATATACCTCAAAGGATCTCTATGATTTCACATATTGTCCAGTTGCGTAAACAGTTGAGAAATAAAACTACATCAATTGTATTCCACTAGGAATCAATTTGCAAATAATTAAATTAAATTAAAAATCTTTTATTTCAGACAAACACAGGATTAGTAACAATTTACTTTAAAAAATCTAGTGTTAGTAGATACAGATATAAGACTAAAAACATACATCTACACTACAGCTACTATAATATTAACAGCCGCTGAATTTCACTCGAACAAAGTCCGCCAAAAAATCCGCAAACCACCACCATACATTTAGTAATACCAGGCCCAAACATTTAAAAGTACTACTCTTACTCAGTATTAATTTATATTTTTTTAAATACAAAAATTGATTAAATATAGGAACTGTAGAAATATTTATATACTTTTATAGAAATATTTAAATACGTGTCAAAGTCTATGAATTGTTCGTTTTGGTATAACATAAAAAGAAAATATAATATTTTCTACCATTTCTACCAAACCCAATGATTAGTTGAGCTAGCAAGAGGTCAGACAAGGACACACTACCAGCGGAATGCCTCTCGCCAGGACCGCTTTTGGTTAGCTACCGCTTCTAAGGAAAAGCTAACCTAGGTGTATAATGATAGATTTCATTTTAGCTAATCAAAAAAATTTGGTACACAGTCTAGTAGTAAGAAATACGTATAAGGTCTTTGATTGTAAAGTTTCTGATCAACATAAGAAAGCTAGCGGCTGACGGTACCTACAGAATAAGCCTATGACAGGGGACGAAACTTCAAAACCGCCAGTAGCCTATTGTGCTCGTCGTTCTCAAGCATAGCCGGGTAAAGACTTAGTACCCGTCATGAGCGTGCCTAGCATTTGCTTAGAGGCAGTAGCGTATATTTACCGCTCCTACCAACCTGCCGTATATTCCCGAGACAAGCACTACTATGCTTTTCTAGCCTGCCAGCCCTTTTACTTCTTAGATAAAAAAAAATCTAACCTAGCAGAGGGGATGCTAAAATTTTCGTGCTCACTTCGCTTGATTTTGTATCCTAATTTATCGAGGTTTAATGCGTACGTAGACCGAGCAACTTCTACATTTGTAATCTTCCCTCTTCCATGTATAAGTCGACAAAGAAACTTCGTTTTTTGTAAGAATATTATATAAAAAAATAATGTCTAATCTCGATCGCGCTTTGCATTGTAAATTCTCATAATTTTGAAGATTATCTGCGAAATTCAACAACGAAACCTATCCGAGGTGCTGAATTTGCAAGCACCCCACCTGCCTGGGGCGCAGGTGGTACGCTTGCGCCTGGGTATACCCATGTATGTTATCACAAACGTACTGCTGCATACGACAATTTAAATTCTAGGCTTAGCAGTGTTAATCTCGGGCTTCGTTCCTCCCCGTCAATGGCGACAGTATTGTGCATGGGTAGAAAATGTTCATTAGCTTTGTGCCGTGAGTTTTGTGAAACATATTAAGAGTTTCCATAAAGGCGGTATTTCTCTTAATCGTTAGCAGTATTTCGGTATTGTTAAGCGTGACTGTGTCAATTCATCATTCATCTGAGATGAGACTAACACAATACTTCACTCAACGCTCTTCATTGCCCAACCCTTTAACGAAGACAAACAAGACGAAATATTTTTATATTTTCATTTTTTTTTCACTTTTTACAATATTTTTTATCTGTGATTTTTTTCAACATTTTTTTTGTGTCTCGTCTCGCTTGTCCCCTTAAAGTCAATTCGCGTAACAATCGGATGATTTTACAACCTTACACTTGACCAGTTGCTCTGAAATACAGTTTGTTGAGTTGTTCAAGGAATATAAATATAAGGATGGTCAAGGGCCCGATCTTAGCGTAAGTCGGCACCAACCCGGCCCACAATGTGAGAACGCCTTCTTTCTTGAGGATATTGGCCAGTATTGTGAATTGACCCTCGCCTGTTGCGGAGTTTTGTACTCTGAAATAAGTAGAATTAGATAAGATACTAACATGGGTACTGGGTAGTCTGACAGACCCCTCCGTCATCGCTAAGTCGGTGGACATCCATGAGGCTTAAAAAATACCGGCCAAGTGCGTGTAGAGCCACGCGCAGTGGTAGGGTTCCGTAGTTGCATAATAATGCGGACTAAGAAAAGGGTTTTTTGTTGTTACATTAACATCTAAAACGGTTTCAGCGGCTCACAACATCTAAAAACGGTTCAGTTATAAAATCCAACTACACAAGTGAATTTAGAAAAAATATTATCTGTTTGAGTACCATCGCGGGTAGAGGCAAGCGTTTGTAATTAAGATTTATAACCAGCGTCACTTAATAATTTGAATACTGCAGTATTGCCGTTACGGAGATAGTCTTCGTTAAAATCTCCAAATATTTACAAACCGAAAACAAATATTTTTGTATGAGTGTATTTTCAAACAACCTACTCAAATACCAAAAATTAGAGTAAAATTATTCAATGATAGCGACAAAGAACCAACGTAAATAAGCTGCAATAAATAATTTATATGAAGGACGTCAATTGCGTAAGAAGCCGATACGACCGCGCGTTAGAGCCACGGGGAATGGTATGGTTCGTCCCTGGATCCTCGCACGCACGCTTGTTGTTTCTTTCTATTTCGCAATTTGTTTTTTTTTGTATGTATTCATTATTTCGTTTCGGAGCAGCGAATACAATGGCCCAGTGGTAACGGCCGCGACTTACAAGTCGTAGGTCGTGGGTTCGAACCCAGACAGGCAGGCGCTTTACTTTGTGTAAATTATTACATCACCACTGCTCTCAAAACGGTGAAGGAAAACATTGTGAGGAAACCGGCATGTCTTAGAACCAAACATTCGAAGACATGTGACATCCACCAACATGTACTGGGCCAGCGTGGTGGATGACGGCCCATTTTCTCTCACAGAGATGAGGCCTGCACGCACAACGAACAAAATGTGAGTCTAAGGGCCAGTTTCTGAAGTAGACGTCACATCTCAAATCAGCTGACAATTTGTCACAAATTAACCAGCCGTCAGTTGTCAGTGAGTTTCTCAACTCTGCATCATCGAGAAATTACGTAATCGCTTGTTAAATTTAATAATTTATTTCGGTTGGCTACCCTAGCTAGTATTCATTCACTTCCTTCACTACTATAACGTAATCAGTAACTTTAAATAGTATTTTATCTTGAGCGGCTGGGTTGGTGTAGCTGCCAAGTTAAGCAAACCTTACCAAGGACGATTTTTGGATGGGTAACCACGTTTTTTTTATTTGCTTGTTTTTGGATAGGTGACCCCACACAGGTTATGCAACACCTACCAAAGTTTGTCTTTGGATGGGTGACCGCTTTTTTTGGTTCGTTTGTTTTGGATGGCTGAACCCGCCAGGGTAAGCAACACTTACTAAGGTCAGTTTTGGAATGGGTGACCACTTTTTTTGGTCCGCTTGTTTTTGGATGGGTGAAGCTGCCAGGGTAAGCAACACTTACCAAGGTCAGTGTTTGGATGGGTGACCACTTTTTTTGGGTTCGCTTGTTTTTGGATTGGTGACCATGCCAGGGTAAGCAACACTTACCAAGGTCAGTGTTTGGATGGGTGACCACTTTTTTTTGGTTCGCTTATTTTTGGATGGGTGACCTTGGTAGATGTGGAATAACCTAGCGGGGTGACTTTAGGATGGGTGATCCAAATTTTTGTGGTGATGGTCACCCATCCAAAGACTGACCTTGGTTAGTGTTGCTTACCCTGGCGCGGTCACCACTCCAGCCGCTTCAAGTTAAACACAAACCTATCCATAAACTGGCCTTATAAGTACTAAGTGCAGGGTACAGTCAACACTGACCGGGGGATCGAACCTTCCTCACGCTTCTGTTAAGACCGAAGCCGTTGTCAAGGACTTAGCTTTCTTTCACATTTATATTTTGGTAGGGATATACTTTTACTTGTATTTATAAAAGAGTTAGTGTGGAGTTTCTTGTCCGTTCTTTCTCGACACTTTCCTTTTTTAGGATTCCGAAGTCTACTAGGAATATAGTTTCGCTATGTCCGTCTTTACATCCGCAGCTTAGCTCAGAGAATTTAAGTACTAGAAAGCTATAATTTGGCATGGATATACATATTAATTATGCCGACAAAGTGGTAAAACAAAATAATGTTTTTTTTTCTCTTGCCTCCTATAGACGTAAAATGGAGATGTTTTTTCTCATCTATCCCATAGTGGAGTTATCGTTGGATAGGCCATTCCAAAATTTTACGGGTCTGTTAAAACTATATTTCGATTCAGAGATCCGAACGAAATTAAAAGGAAAACTATCACAGCTAAGTTGGCTTTACAAGTTTACGAGTAATAGTCGACCAACTTATAAAATGTACTTGGAAAAGTAATAATTTTGTACAAATGCCGTTGAACAATTGCTTAAATAACGTTGTTAGCTGTGTAAAACAGATAGTAAATATATGCTTATGAACCATGTAAAAATATACAAAAATAAAATCATAACATCCGTAATAATAATGATTTCTTTTTCTATTTCTGACTATTGTAGCCAATAAGCCTGATATAGTGGTGGTGGACCGAATCGAGAGGAGAATCGTGCAATGATTTTTGACATTACCGCCCACATGACGGGAACCTCTTGAAAGCCGAGAAAGATAAGCAAATCAAGTATCTTGAGTTGGCTCGCCAGGTTGTCGACATGTGGGAGGTGGACACAGCGATCATTGTACCGATAGTCGTGTCAGCCAATGGCTTAATAGCCACGAGCCTCGACCAACACCTTAGGAGGCTCTTGTTAGGTGGCTGATCCAGAAAGCAGTACTGCTGGACACGGCTCGGCTGGAGGTTCCTCCCTCTGGAGCCCTGACCGCCCCGGTAGCTTGAACCCTGTTCCCGATACCAGTGGGCCTCTATTTTTTTATGTTTTCTTTTTTGTATGTGTTTTATAAAAATATTTAAAAAAAATAACAAATAGAAAAAAAAGGACATACCAATGATTTCTAAATTAATAATGTTTAAGCTCGAATGACGCATTTGAGTAGGCGAAAAGTCGTTGGCAATAGCATGGGGTATCAACTCATACAAATTATAATTAGTATTAAAAAAAGATCATAGATGGCAGCATAGGTAACAAATATGAAAGTAACAATCAATTAAAAATGTATAACAGCAGATTCAGGCTGAAATAAGTTTAGTAAAAATCAAAACTTGCTTCTTTAATGTTAATTTATCCATTTACACTCATTAATCAGGTTTTTTGAACAAAAAAGATAAGTGAAGACTTTGTATGTTAAATTAGTTGAAAGTAGCCATCGACTTTTCGTTTTGTTTTGAGTTCTTTGCAATAGATGGGGTGTTTCACAATTTGTCCTAAACTACATATCCATCGTAAGATTCATTTTGTAGGATAGTTATTATTTATTATAGGCGTAATTTCAAATATTAAAGTTTTGGTCTATTATTTAAAATCACTTTTTTGTGAAGCTTGTTTACACGTCGAATTAACTAGATACCTCGCTGGAACAGGACTCGTATCGCGCTAGGGCCTACTCAAATCGCACGGGTACTAAAATAAGAGATAACGCGACGCGTGTGCCGCTTGCCGTCCGAGTTTACGTGTCGCATAGTAGGTACAGTTTGATTCAAACTTAATAACGGCTCGAAACACTTCGTGAGCCACTACGCGCTAGCAATTTCATGTGACAGCGGGGGTGAGGGGTAGGGTAGGTACTGCCATGCTGCGTACCTAACTAAAGTATTAAAAGTAATCATTTTTGTAAAAACATCTTGTTCTTTATATATCTAAGTACCAACCTAAAATAAAAAAGCTAATTTAAAAATCAAATACCCGACTGCTTAATAAGCGAACTAAAAAGCTGTAAACAAGAAAATAACTAGCTGTGCAGTCGGAGGATACATATTCGCGAACTGCCTGATCCTCCGACGGCACAGCACGATTTTTACTTGTTTACAGCTTTTGAGTCCGCTTCCTTTTTGATTTTTAAATTAGCTTTTTTTATTTACAACTTTTAAGTATTTTTTTTTTATAAATTGTTTTAAACATATACGTGGTATGTATTTTTGTAATCACCACTAAAAGCCCTTAATTTTGATACCCCACTCGACGGGTTACGAAGATAAAAAATTGCAACCTCTACAATATGGAGCCCAAAATCCGCCATTTTTTTTTAATGGCACTTATCTAAGAATATTTGGGTGGCCTAGACCTATCTAACGATGTCTTAATTATAAAAATCCGTCATGTGGTTTGAAAGATACGAGGTAATAAAGCATATTACACACATACTTACATACAAGATACGCGCGAAAAACATAACCCTTTCCTTGCAGCCGGGTAAAAAAGGATAACCCTTATAGTGAATAATAAAATGACATGAAGTAGGTACCTACTTCGTGTCATTCCGTTGCCGCGGAAGCAAGCTAACTACCTACATTTATTTCTACAACAAATTCTACAGTTTTGATTGATTTGGAATATTCGTGAATATTCTGAAATTCGCTACACAATGCGACCACTTAGATTTAAGAAGTTACCGCGGTCTGAGCGGAGTCTGTCCCGAACCGAACATACCTAATGTTATTATTACGAATACGAAGTAAGCGTTCAAGGACAAGACAACTGGCAAATAACGTCTCTGAGTACCTACATGATACGATTCCTCGCTCAAATTGCCATATGATTTAGTATCTAGGCAAACTACTCGATGGCGTTAGAAAACCACAGTTTCGGGCTATTAAAGAGTCACTGGTGCTGCCGCCTGTTAAAAATATGGAGAAAGAAAAAATAGCCCGACCAATAGCCCGACTTATGGAGGTGACATTTCTTTGTATGGGATTGGGTATCTGTACTGTAGTATTATATTATCTTTGACAGAAGTGAGGTGATATGTATACCAAGTACTCTCGAAGTTCGTTAAATCTTACTGTTTCTGTCATGCATAACGTTCTTCAGTTGCTTTAAAATAAACTTTTTTGTATTATTTGCCACTCAATAGTGTGACAAGTTATTACAAAAAAACTTGAATTTTTGAGTATCAGTAAAACTAAAAAGTCGCATCAATGAGCATAATGTCATACCTTGTCTTGACGATGTCCATAGGCAGCGAAGCCACCGTGGTGATAATTCCGGCTATCATGGCTGTCACCGAGTGCAGTGGTAAGCCATCCCCCATGTGCGGTAGCAACATTTCGCGAAACTGGAAATTCGCATAGAGAAGGTCATAAGCTTGTTATAAGAAAAAAAATGTACCAAAAAAAATACAGTTCACAATATAGTTGAATGTAAATCCGTTTTTTTGTCCGTCAGGTAGATTAATAAAAAATATTAGACACGTATTTTTTTAGTGTCTGTCTGCCTGTCCACCTGTTAGTCTGTCCACCTGTTAGTCTGCCCGTCTGTCTGTCCGCCTGTCTGTCTGTCCACCTATCTGTCCGCCTGTCTGTCTGTCCACCTGTCTGTCCGCCTGTTGGTAGAAGAGACTTAGGCGTTGAGTAAACAAGATCTGTAGGTACGCAATTAGTAAACCCTGCTCCTTAAACTAGGGTCACTGTGGTCGGCTTTTCATTTTCTATATTTAAACAAAATTTGTGAATGTTTCGGTCTATCATGGATTTTGGAATATATTAAATATAGATAAATATAAATTCTACTTGTATATCACAGATAAGGACAAGTGAGCGTATGTGTTCCTGAGTAGTGTTTGTATGTGTGTAAGTGTAAAGGTGTATGTGGGGAGGTGTGGGTAAAGATATGATTGTACCTACGCGTCGCTTACGCGTTCGAGTCAAAACACTTCGATCGCAATGACGCGTGCCATTAAGTGTTCTTTCCGCAGGTAATGTAATTTCCATACATTATGACGCTCAGATGCAGCTTGTATGTGCAGAGCCATAAGACTAACCTGTGAATAGGAGCCGAGTTGCGCGCCATTCACAACCATGGCTCTGGTGACCGTGGCGCCTGCGCCCCTCCACAACGTCGTCAAACCTTCTTCGCGTGTTATCCTATAAGTTAACCACATTACTATAGATTGGCTCACAACTAGGGTTAACATTTAGAAAATTTTAAAGTCCTGACAAAAAGAAGGACTTAAAAAAAAGTACGGACAGTTAGTTAAGTACAAAAAAACTCTTAAATCCGACTACAAAAAAATCAAGATCTGAAAAGTATGAAAATAATCTTTTTTTAAGGGATATCCTTGGTCCTATGAGTAAAACAAAATTTTGCCATCTAAGCGAAAAATCCGGACGAATTAGAAGACCGGACAAACTCCGGACAGGAGGCCAAATATCCGAACAGTAGAAGGTGGCGTTCTATACTATCTGCCAACCTACCATCCCCAGAGGGCGTAGCTAGGTAACCAAATACCCTGGTGCAAAAAATAAACTGAGGCCCCAATTAAACTGTTTAGGTTTGATCAAGTCTAAATATAAATATGTTAAATTAACTATTTTAAAGGTGCAAAGCTACTTTATCATCAGCTCTTTGCAAGACAAGTAAGGAGTATGTTATTACATGACAGTTCCTGATTAAGGAAGTGTGGCAAATTCTACTATGGGTACTGGTTCCTTGGAAGAAGTTGGTTTGTTTCAGGTTCAAAGTTTTACCTTAGATACAAGGGGAAGCGAAGCGAAAATTTTAGCAATTTGGATAGGTTTTCTTTTCAGTATTCTCAACGAAATAGGAGTTACTTAGTCAGTCAGTAAGTTAATTAGTCGACTTATGCACAAACATGGATAAACCAAGATCTACTGAGATGTAGGAGCAAGCGAAGCGAGCTCGAAATTTTTTAGGTCCCAGCCTCGGATTGGCTGGCTTTTTATGACATTACATACAGAAATGGGCAATGATAGAAACTGGCTGCAAGGAAGAGCAAAGCTGGTGGCCAATATTGCTTTGTAACGTAAACACAATATCGCTTTGAAATTTAGATGGATAAGAAAGATAACAAGCAATTTGTTATTTTTCGCTCTCGCTCGGGCCCCCAGAGGTGAGACCTATAGCATTTGTTGCACCTACTAAGCGCAATTGATTTTTATATATTTAGAAGATAGATATCGTATTGACCCTACTGGACCATACTGGATCTGATGTAGTTTTATAAGAGCGCTGTCCGATTCGCCAGTGAAGTTTGACAGCAGATCCCAAACACATCATCAACCACAAAAGCTAACGGCAACGTGAACAGGCACAGGTGCAGGAGTCTTTTCAGATGACTAAAATATGCGCTTAGCCACACCACTGGGGATCCACGACACGGTGATCCAGGCCGAATGCTTGGGCTTGGTGAGGTAAAGGACTTCCCTTTACGTATACTTTCAGATAGCATGGCCGTCCTGCAAGCACTAAACAGCCACACGGTTAACTCAGGCCTAACGGCATCATCTACCACTAGTTTCAAATGGAAGTTCGAAACTTATTGGGAATACCCCTGTACTCTTTAAAAGTTGCCATGATTAAAGTCGTGTTGCAACATTTTAATTTAGGTAGTCGAATTTTTCGCTAATTAAATTTGAGGTTTGCTAGTGGTCTGATTACGACGATTGGTCGTGGTGGAGCAAATGAAATGAGAGTGAACTGTATCGATGAGGGCACAACGTAGTCCTCAGATAGCTACGCCCCTGACCAACCCCCATGGGAAAAGGGCGTGAGTTTAAATAGGTACTTATATCATTGCCAATCGTATTTATATCGGGCAATGTCAAATAAAAGTATATAGCAACAAACAAATTCTGTACCATGCCACTTGCAATCAAGTCCGTCTATAGTAGGTATGTACTCGTACTTATCACTAAAGTATAGAACTAAGAACAAACCAACTGAAATGTGTCTCAAACGCGTTGTGACAAGCGCATGTTTACTGACAGTTACTGCATGATTACGCCGGCAACATACAGAGGGCGTTTTCGATGTGAATACATGATAACACCTAGCTAAGGTTGCGTGAATCCGCTGTATGCGAGACGCACGGCATCAGACAACGTGGCGACACTTGGGGGAGGCCTATGTTCCGCAGTGGACGTCTTTTGCTTGAAATGATGAAGATAACATGATATAACTGAACACCAATATGCCAACCTGGCTAGAGCATTAAACACATGAGTGTAGTTCCGCCGCTTTTCCGGGGGAAGCCTGCCGTCTGCTGTCATGCGGATGAGGCACACCTCGGCCGGCGTGCCGAGCCACGAACCGAAGGCCCCAGAGCCCATCCCCAACAATATCTTTATCGGAAATGAGGGGGCACCGTATTTACTGAAACAAAAAAGTTAACTGGCTCACAGATATAGGATAGAAAGAAAAGAAAAATATTTATTTGTGACCCGCACAGGAGACATGAGATAAGCAACACAATCAATAATAAAAAATTAAAATAAATAACCCCGTGCGAGACCAAAAAGGCTCCTATCTCAGCATATGCATAAATAACGTTTTCTGCCTAAGAGATTTGTAGGTACTTACGTTAGGTGTTTGCTCATTTAGATAATTATATGCTAATGCCTCACTTGAAAATTTGTAACTGTGATTAAACAAATACCTAATATTATGAGTGTATATTATCCCTCTCTCATTCTGCTTTTCCCGGTCTGTTTTTGTGTGCCAAAGCGCAGTTTTTGATAAAAACACTTGATTCAGTGGCGAAAATTGTAAATTCAACTATAAACCGACTTCAAGAGCAAAACACTAAAATGTCCAAAAATAACTTTCGGTTCGGCAGTCGGTATAGCAAAACGATAAAACAGGAGGTACCAAATAATAGGTAGGAGGAAATTCCAGCGCATACAAGGAAGATAACCGAAGCAGTCACAAAAAATTATAAAATACTTCAACAAAAAATTTACTGCTCTTTTAGAAGAAAATAAAAGCCTGAAGAGTGAAGTTAAGATCATATATGACAAAATCAAATCAATGGAAGATAACAAAAGGAAAAATAACGTCATTTTCTTCGGTGTAAAAGAAGAACAACGCAGCGATTCCACAATCGAAGCTATTATAAAACTACTTGGCAAAGACATGAATATTCATCAGCTAGGAGAAAAGAAAGATAACAAGTCGCACCCCAATCTATTTACTTTTACTACAAACTAGAGAAGAAATGATGTGCTCATGAACAAAAAGAAACTGGTCTCTGAAATTAACATCAAGGAGGACCACAGAAAATAAACCTTGGAGAAGAGGAAATAGCTTCTGCCCCAACTAAAGAAGGAACGGGCAAAGGGCACTATTTGTTATTTTGTCAAGGATAGTATTAAAGAACCGAAAGAAGACAAAAGGGACAAGAGGAAAAGAGAGTGCATCAGCTCTCCAAACAAATAAACGATAAGACCGCCCATTGTACACTTGTTTTTGTAAATGTTTGATTACTGTATGTTTTAGTGGTGTACAATAAAGTATATAATAAATAAATAATAAATGTCCAAATCAGCCACATACTCCGGCCCCAAAGAAGAATAATACAAGTTTGCTAGACTATGTGGCACGGGGTAGAACTGCGTCATGGCCACTAACCTCAACATCAAAAAACGTCTAATAGACACCGAACCCCAAACCCAACTAACAAAAATAACTTATATAAAGAAACATTTAAAACAGTCACCCAAAGGTGGCTGGTCACCGTGGGGAAAAGCGACCGCTACCCTCCAAATACATACCGCAAATGAAAACTTTTGTGAACAAGAAACAACAAAATACCACTACATATAACACACTTCCTTTAATGACTGAAGAGAGCCCACAAGAACTTTTACACTCTATAGAAGATATTAAGGGCGATATCATCGGCTTGAGCAAAGTCAGAAGAAATGGTGAAGCTATTGAGGAATACCGTCAAATCATATTGTATCATAAAGGCGAAACTCCAGGAAGGCATGAAGTAGGATTCTTAAACAAGAAAATCTCAAGAATTTGAAGAATTTCTTTATTGGAGAAATAATAGGTATATCAGATAGAATAGCTATATTGAATATTGAAATTCCCCCAGGTAAAATATACTCACTAACCGAGTAATGCACTACTGTAGAAATCGTCATATTTTACCCACCCCTAATACCCCCTTGAAAGAACACCCACACAAAAACTGCATTGTGATGGGCGATTTTAACGCACGAGTTGGATCGCCGCGGAATGGAGAAGATGTTGTACTCGGTTCTTTCAGTAGTGGGAAAAGAACAAGGAACGGGCAAAAACTGATGGAAATGGCTTTTGAAAACAACATGAAAAAAAATGAACAGCCTATTCAAAAAAAGAGCTTCTAGAAGATGGGTATCGCCAGATGGACGGTACAAAAATGAGATAAATTACTTTCTAACGAATAGACCAAAATCATTTGATGATTGTGGCACCATAGCTATCTTAATTTCCACAGTAACCATATACTGATTAGAGCGATTCTAAACACACCATCCTGTCTAATGTTAAGCTGGGCGTTCAAAGAATAATGTGGAACAAAGCAAGAATAGCCAGCGTTAAAGGATATCTCAACCCTGTGACGGAGTGATAGCTTCAGCACTTAAACCACCGACATAAATCTAAATACGCAAGTCCCTCCATCTGTATGAAAACCAAGTGCGCCACTTTAACACAAACAATTTAAAAACAAATTTATTTACCAATGAAAGAAAACATTTCCAATGCCTCGGACAACTTTTTCTATACATTTTTTGCAGCTCAATATGGCATAAAAAGGCATTTTTATAGATTTCGGTGGATTTCCGGTGCCGATAATGCTAAATGAAAAGCTCAGATTACGATCATTGATCGTAACTTTACTCCGTTTTATGGCACGCGAAGTACATACGATCGAATCATCTAGTTATATTTATGTCTGTGACTTAAACACTCAACTGAAATACAAAACAATACACGAAATCCTAAATGAAGAGATTAAGATTGGAAACCAACAATAAAAGAAAAGTACAGGACAAATTGAAATATCAGGAAAAGCGAACGAACTCCTAGAAAAATGGCTCAAAATAATTAATATGGCAAATAAAACCAAAAGCTATCAGGGATCAAATAGCACAAATAAGCAAAGAAATTAAAAGCCAAATGAGAAGAGATAGAGAACATATCAGATTCGAAACTTTTGAAAAACAGATCAACAGGACTGGTATAAAAAAGGACCTTAAGTTTCTATCTGACAAAACAAACTGGATACCTAATACGGAAGACCTGTCTTGCAAAGCAAAGACTAAAAGATCTAATATACTATCAAGCACTACAAACTTCTACGGAAACCTTTATTCCAGTAAGAACCAAATAGACAATATTGACTTGAACAACAACAATAATGTACCACCTATACTAGTTGCAGAAATAGAAAAGGCAATAGAATAGCTCCCGGTCCCCACAAGATCACCAACGAACTGCTTTCAGGCTGCAAAAACGACATTGCACCATTACTAAAATACATTTTCAACGATATACTATACACCAAAATAATTCTAACACAATGGACCACATCAACCATCACCTTACTCCACAAAAAGGGAGTTAGGGACGAAATTAACAATTATAGACCGATTAGCTTAGCGTCCAATATTTATAAAATGTTTGCGAAAGTAATTCTACGCCGAATAACTAAAACTCTAGATGAAAACCAACCCAAAGAACAGGCTGGCTTCAGGGGAGGCTACTCCACATTAGACCATATACTTACTGTGAGACAAATCTTCGAGAAAAACAAAGAATTGAATGTGCCATTCTACTGCTGATTCATCGTGGATCCCTTTATTTCGCATACATTTCTTTTTCCTAATATACTTTGGCATAACTGTTTTGGCATAATTTATTTTGCTATAACACGTAATTCTTTACCATATTTTGTTGCCGTACTGTTTATTTTGGCATAATTATCTTGTAGGCTAATTTGTTTTGGCATAATTTTAATTCGCATAATGTTACTAGCCCTAATGACTATTAGCATAATAGTATTAAAGCATAAAATATAATAGGAATAACGGAAACAAAGAGTTATTTTCAAGTATTTTATTTTGAATTTTCTTGCAAATGATTTATTATATATAACATTCATTTCGTTTCATTTTTTTTATTTAAAGTTACCCCACACTAGGAATTTCTTATAACTGTCGGATATTATGTAACTGTCATGTATGACAAATTATTGAATAATGAATTAATAGTCATGCATCTGACAATAATCACTTTTTGACAAGGTAGGCGTGTTTTTAAAACTTTTAATTATATATTGATTTATTTTAGGTTAATATTTTTAGCAATTGCTTGTAAATATGCAAGTTTCAAAGTATATTTTTTTTTTACCTGTCAAAAAATAACTTGGCTCCCAGGGTATCAAGAACCTAGCTGACAGATAGGAGCGAGCGCAGTATAGCGCGAGCGAAGACATTTTTGGCAGAAAACCGAGAGACAATAAAAAATGCGAGCGCGACAAGCATTTTTCGAGTTAATTAGTATTCGTTATGCTTAAAAAAAATATTTTAATAACATTATGCGTAAACAAATTTATGCTTTAGAATATTATGCTTAAACGTTATTATGATTAGAGAAATTATGCTAAAAAAATATGCTCTATCTGTTATGCGAAATTAATGATGCGTAAATATTATTAGGATAAACAAAAGTATGCCATGTTATATTATGTCTAAAGTTGTTATGCAAATGGATAGGGAACCGTCGGTGTCACCGACTCGCGAGAGTCGTTAGGATACATCTTAAAAAAATAGTGTCTGAATAAAGGCTTATATTATATTATTATTCTAGTAAGGTATCTAAAGGATTGACAAAATACCCATAATCACTCAATTTACACATTCGTGCTGTTTGTCGTTAAGGAGTTCAGTGGTATATTCCATATCTCGAAAATGGCTGAATCGATTTTAGATTAAGGCTAAGTCGATTTATTTGTCTGTGTAAAAGTATGTTTAAGATCTTTCAATACATGCAAAATTTGTCTGAAAGATGTCGCTGTCAGCGATAAGACCGCCATTGTACCCATAGAATATTTATTTCTTGTAAAATAGGTGTGTAACTATTTTGGTGTGCAATAAAGTATATTGTATTGTAACACTTACGCTTTGTACGTATCGAACAATGCGTTGAAGGCTCCAAGCCGTCCCGTGCCGTACGTAGCCTGTCGGAACAGAGCGGCTGTTAAACCCTTGTAGAACCCCCTGACACCTTCATTCTTAACGATGTTTCCGGCTACAGTTACCATCGAAGCGTTTTTGGGGGCTAGCTGCATTCGGGTTTTTAATAAGTCCGCTGGCTGGACTACACTTATTCCCATCATCCTGTAAACAATATTTTTATTAAGATTATGGTTTAGTATCAGCAACAGGATGCAAAGGCTTTCCATCCTTCCTTCAACTTATATCTACCTTCTATTTCCATAAACAGTTATTCGCGATAGGCCGATCAATTTTCGAAACCGAATTTCATATGGATAATGATTGTATGTAAAAATAATTTTATTATTTCTTTCATTTATCTACATTCTTATTTAATACATATTCAAATATTAAAAAATAAAACATTTAAAAACATTAAAACAGAGGCCCTCCGGTATCGGGAACAGGGTCCAAGCTACCAGTAGTTGGGGTTCCAGAGACAGAAACCTCCTCACAATGTGAGCCGTATCAAGGAGTACTGCCTTCTATATCGCAGGCGAAAACCTAGCCTCAAATATTAAGCCTTCCAGTAATCCCGCCTTAAATAATATAACTCAGCCAACTCAGCCGACTCCGCCAAATTCCTTGGCTATCATGCCGGTCGATGAAACGCAGGTGTATGGGATAATTTGTAGTTTACGAGCAGACTGTGCCACTGGCCATGATGACATTCCAGTATTCCAGTAAAAATACGTAAGTATTCCAGCCCTATACTCACTCCTCCTTTACTGGAATGTCATCATGGCCAGTCGCACAGTCTGCTGACTTGGCTGAGTTATATTATTTAAGGCGCGATTACTGGAAGGCTTAAAGGATTCCAGTAAAAATACGTAAGTATTCTAGCCCTATACTCACTCCTCCTATAACACATATATGTAAAGTTGCAATTGATACCGGTGTTTTTCCTAGAGTATTTAAGAAAGCCGTAGTCTATCCAATCTACAAGAGTGGGGACAGAAGCAATGTGTCTAACTATAGGCCGATTTCTGTTTTGAGTTCCTTGTCTAAAATCCTTGAAAAAATATTAAATAAATCATTAACCTCATATCTCTCCAAATTTAAAATACTTGCCAATAATCAGTACGGATTTAGACAGGGAATCTGCACTGAAGACGCTGTCCAAGATCTTGTAAACAGTGTCGTTTCTAATTTGGATAAAAAGCAAAAATGTTATGGTGTCTTTTTGGACTTATGTAAAGCATTTGACTCAGTTTCTGTACCCACACTGCTTCTGAAGATGGAAAACATTGGAATACGTGGTATTGCGTTAAAAATGTTCACAGATTACTTGTCTGGAAGAGCTCAGCGTGTAAAGATCAATTCCTTTGTCAGCGAAGATGAATGTATCTGTTTTGGGGTGCCACAAGGAAGTATATTAGGACCTACCTTGTTTCTAATATTCATAAATGATTTGTGCAAATGCGTCACCTTCGCTGACGACACGGCGCTTATTGTGTATGATGTTAACTGGGACAAGGCCAAACAAAGAACGGAACAAGCTCTCCGCCTTGTGATAAAGTGGCTTTCAGAAAATCGCTTAACTCTCAATATTGAAAAGACCAAACTCTTACGTTGTTCCTTGCCAAATTCTATTCCTTTACCTACCGAGTCTGGCTTAGTAAAAGCCCATTCCTGTTCAGAGCATGCTACCAGCTGTAGTTGTCATACACTCCTTAGTTTCGAGTATCAAATACCTAGGGGTACACATTGATGAAAAGCTAACCTGGCGCACCCACATCGAGGCATTATGTACACGCACAAGGAAGCTCATCTACATATTTAAAGAGTTGAGACATTCAGCTGACCCTGCAGCTTTGTAGTTGGTCTACCAGAGTCAATGTGCATCAATAATCACCTACTGTATAACAGTATGGGGAGGCACTTATAAAAATCTCCTAATTAAAATCGAACGTGCTCAAAGGGCGATTCTAAAAGTTATTTTGTTGTTCTAATAGTTGGATAATCTCTACGCTTATAATGCATTATCCAACCGCCCTGCTGTACTCTGAAACCCAAGTCCTCACTGTGCGACAACTCTTTATTTTGCGTGTAGTCTTACGCCGTCACTCCACCCTACCTCTAGACTCAAACATCCTATAATGAATCGAAATCATCGCGTTAAATACCCGTGGTATATTGTTTCTCAATTATGAAACGCGAAAGTTTTAAAGTTAATATGGTTGGATTATCTTCTGTAATATGGTAGGTACGTAGTACATACATAAAATAATAAATACTAATGAGCAGATTGTGTGTCTCGTTAGTTTTGGTGGTACTGGTCTTGGAGGCTGCATATAATTTTGAAAATATCAAGGTGCATGTAATCAATTTGTTTTGTTTAATATAGCAATATGTTGTATGTTGATTACATTATCATTATGTAATTACTGAGTCACTAACATTTAATTTGTAATAATCAATGGTTACCAGAAACTGACTCCTGAGATGCAAGTATCTTTTTAATTGGTTCAGGAGCCAGTTGTTCAACCTGATTCTGACCACCTTTTGTACAATTGTTTAGTGTATAATTAACCTTGTGTTACAGTTTAGATACGACGTTCGGGCGAGGTGGTCGTTTGCCAATCACCCAAGTCGGGCGCGCATCTGTTTTGTTGTTTATTACCTGCGGCACAGGTGTGCGCGGACGCGCTAGCTGTACCCAACGTGTATATACATCTATACCGTCGGGTTAACTAGCTGCGCGAACTATGTATGATTTGCTGTTTTACGCCAATGTCCGATAAAGATGAGAAACATGTGTATGCAAGTGATAGGCTGAGTTCATGGAGTGACCTGGTAGAATTAGATCAAGAAGGGACACACGGGCAAGAGGAAGATATTATACAAATGGAGGCAGATACTATACAAATGGAGATGGATTCTATACAAACGGAGAAATTAACTATTCAAAGATCGGCAAAGAGGAAAGGAGACGAGAATATTTCTGAATGGATCGAGGTGAAAGCAAAAGAAAAGAAACAAAAGTGGGATATTGATAAAATAGAAGTATACATATCATGTAGTGAACAATTGCCTAAACAATTTGGTCTGGCCAGATTATTTAAAGATAACGACATTACTGATATTTTGAGGGTGAAATATGTAAACCCATATAAGGTACGACTCGATATGCAAACTGAAGTTAGCGCAGATAGATTAGAGAAATGTTTACCATTGCTTGACAAGGGCTGGCGTATACAACGAGCGATGGAAAAAAAATTTTCCTATGGGGTTATAAGGAATGTGGATTTAGACTTATGCGACGAGGAAATACGAAATTTAATAGTGTGCCCAATACCAGCCGAATTGGTGTCAATATTTCGACTCAACCGACGTAACTCGAATGAAGGATGGGCACAAAGTGAAGCAGTGCGTTTATGTTTTAGGGGCTCTTATCTACCACCATATATTTCTGTAGATGGCTTAAGGATTAAAGTGGATCCATACATATTTCCTGTATCTCAGTGCACGAAGTGTTGGCAGTTGGGTCATCCTACTAAGAAGTGTCCATCAAACAAAGTTTTCTGTCCAAAGTGCGGCAAAAACCATGACAATTGCGATACCATGACATTTAAATGTATAAATTGTAATGGTGCACACATGGCTTTGTACAAAGGGTGTCCTGCATCTTTAAAAGAAAAGAGATTAAGAGACATTATGGCGGAGTTCAATTGCACATACAGAAAGGCCCTCACTATTTATGTTCCCCCAAGTTCACCCACAAATGCTGAACAGGAAAAGTCGCGTCGACGACGTTACGATTACATCACGTTACGTCAAGATCGTTCGCCAGTAGAAGTTATGACACCATCGAAACCTGAGTCAACATCATATGCTAACATACTGAAGACTAAAGCACAAATTCACAACGGGGAACAGATCTCGAAAAACTCACAATCATTGTCGAAAAAGCAAGTGAGACATAGGGAATCCGTGTCTAATCATGACGGAAATGTGTTTTAAACCCAGAATCTCATGATACCAACAAACGAGGTATGGTCACTGAGAAAGTTGAAGAAAAAAGAGAAAGGGAAGTGTCGTTTGGTGAATTAATAAACAGATTGAAGGAGATATTGTTTTTGAAAAATGCGTCTATTTAAGGAAAGCTTTCTAGTATGTTTAAGTGTTGCATTGAATGGTTAGTTTTAGTTGTGTGTGAAAATATTTCAGACTGGCCCATCATAAAAAAGACATTAGATTTTTTCTGTTTCGTAAATGATTAATAACAATAATTATATAAATATGAATATTATACAATGGAATTGCCAAAGTATAAGACCCAAATCACGTTCACTTGAATTACACCTAAGTCAAGAAAAAGTTCACATTGCCGTTTTAAGTGAAACTTGGTTGGAACCCGAGAGTTTTTTTTTTAAATTAGTGAATATAATAAACATAGATTGGACAGAGAAGATGGTTATGGTGGTGTTGCGATTATGACTCATCGCTCTGTCAAGTCTGTTGTTTGTACAACGACAAGTCGCAACCCTGGTATTGAATTGTTACTTGTACATATTAGAATTTTAAATTGTCAGCATATTGAGAATATTATTTCCATATATTGCCCTTCGACTGTAAACACCACTCAAAGTGATTGGGACGCTGTATTTTCTATAGGAAACAGTACAACCCTTATCTTGGGCGATTTTAACGCCCATCGCTCTAATTGGTCTCTGAAAACTGATAGACGTGGCTCCGAAATATTTGATTCCATGTTAGATTATAATTTCTTTCATTTGAATGATGGTAGCTTCACAAGAATCAGAATGGTTGATGGAGTACTCCAGCAATCTAGCCCTGATATCTCATTTGTGTCCTCAGATTTATCTTATTATATTATTATTTATGTGGAAACCAACTAAGGAATGACTAGGTAGTGATCATTTAATAATTAATCTAAACTTAGTACTTGCTGTTATCCGTAAATACCAAAACAAAAGAAATTTTAAACAATCTGACTGGAATTCATATACCACATACATACACGAGTTCTTGCAACATTGCGTGGCTCCCCAAGATCCTCAGGATTTATATAACCTTCTCTACAATATTATGCAAAAAGCTGCAGACAAATATATTACCTACATTAAAATTCCTCAAAATATTAGCAATACGTTTAAGCCAAAACCATACTGGTCTCCAGAGCTATCCAGGGCTGTTGCAGAGCGGCGCTTGGCGCTTGCAAATTTGAGATCTTGCCCTTCTCCAAGAAACTTAGATATTCTTAAAGAAAAGATTAGCACCGCACAAAGGCTTATTCGTCTTGCTAAGTGTAAATCTTTTCAGCAGTTTTGTTCATCTGTAGATGAAACCTCTTCAGCTTCGGAAGTATGGCGCAAGATGAGGTGGTTAAAGGGTCGGCAAATCTCTAACTCTTGTGTGGATAAAGAAAAAGCCGAGCATCTGCTTAGCGACCTTACTCCAGATTTTGTTTGTCCCTCGCAGCCTACTTTTAATTCCAATAATGCTACGATGGAGACACCAATGCCAGAATTAGTAAACTGTATTAAAATGCTGACACAGCTCCCGGGTCAGATCAAATTTCTTTTTCAATGATAAAGCACCTTCCACTTTCCGGTAAACTTATGTTACTTTCAATATATAATACATGTTTTTCTTTCGGTTTTGTGCCCGCACAATGGCGCCAAATTAAAATAATTCCAATTCCCAAGCATAATAGTAGTCCATCTTCATCGCTACGTCCTATTTCCCTAATATCATGTGTTTGTAAAATTTTCCATGCCATTCTGACCAAACGTTTAGAGTGGTTCTTTGAAAAACAATGTCTTTTTCCTGAGGATATGGTTGGTTTCCGTAAGGCACGATCTTGTTTGGATAACCTAACACAGCTAGTTTCTGAAATTCAACATGGATTTTCTAAGAACTTAGTTACAGCGGCGTGTTTTATAGATATAGACAGCGCTTATAACAATGTTGATATTCCTTGCCTGTTACGTGTCTTAGATCAGTTTGAGGTTGGATCACAAATATGTAATTATTTGTGGTCTTTTTTATCAAATAGACATCTGCAAGTGGTAACATATGATTGTGAGATGATTAGATGTACTGGCCGTGGGTTAGCTCAAGGAGATCCATTGTCCCCACTCTTATTTAATATTTTAACACTACATATATGTAAGAATGTTGGCCAGGTGAATATATCTCAATATGCGGATGATTTTGTCTTGTATTCTTCAAAAAGTAATTTAGATCTAGCGTTTGAAGAACTTCGGTCTGTCTTACGATATACCAAAGTGTTAATTGATAAGCTAGGTTTAACTATGTCGCCAAGTAAAACTAAGATTTGTGTTTTTAAAAAGGGTTGTTTTAGGAGGTCTATTAATTTTTATTGTGACGATATTTCAATTGAAGTAGTTAACAATGTTAAATATTTGGGTATGTGGTTGGATAGCTCATTAAGATGGGGTAAACATATCAACGAAACCTCACAGAAGGTAATGAAATTCATTAATTTACTTAAAGTTTTATCTGGTCCGGGATGGGGTCTCCACCAAAAACATTTAAGACGTTTATATATCTCTATAATTAGAAGCAGAATTGATTATGCCAGTTTCTTGTTTGACAATGCTTGTAATTCTAAACTAATTAAATTGGATAGGGCTCAAAACCAGGCATTACGTGTAGTCGGCGGATTTATAAGGAGTACCCCGATACATGTTATGGAAAGTGAGCTATGTCTTCCTCCACTTCATATTCGTAGGAGATATTTAGCAATTAAATTTATATTAAAATCAAAATCTTTTTCGTACAGTAAAACTACTAAGTCACTAGAAAATCTCTCACTAGTTACAGGTTCTAATTACTGGCTTAACAGGAAACTGCCATTACTTATTGACATTCTTTCAGAATATAATTCAGTTCCAATACACTCATGCGACCAACTTGAAATGTTTTCACTTGACACATGGGTAAGTAGTATCAATATGTCTAATGTGGTATTTGACCAAATACCTGGTATTGCCCAAGCTAAACGCCGCTACAGTACTGTACAATTAAAACACCTTGGTGAGTCATATATCCGAGAACAATATGCAGGTTATCTTACAATTTTTACTGACGGTTCCAAGGACAAACAATTCGGAGGCGCTGCCTTTTTAGACCCCATTCTTCTGAACCAGATGAAGATTAAAATTGATTCAGATATTTCTATTATGCACATTGAATTGATCGCAATATTGGAAGCTTTATCCTATATTCTATCAATTGATGGCGATAAATTTGTGATTCTGACAGATTCCAAAAGTTCGCTGCAACACTTGGCTCGGCACACTTCTCATGTGCGAGGTATTCCGACAGCCTATGTTATATATGAATTGATTTTAAAACTTCAATCCAATTCAAAAACTGTATGTCTTCGCATGTTCAGTTAAAGGAAAATGATTTGGTTGATCTGCTCGCCAAGCAAGCATTTGTTGATGGAGTCCCCATGAATATTACTCCACTGTATTTAAACTACTTTGGAAAGGCAAAAAATAAATGTTTAGAACTTTGGCAGGAATATTTTAACGAAAGGTCAAAAGAAAAGGGTATATGGTACCGAACTATCCAGCCAGGGATTTCTCGTGTTCCATGGATTGACTGTAACCTTAATAGAAACTTAATTACCATAGCTTTAAGACTTCGTTCTGGACATATTCCATCAAACAAATTTTATTATATAATGAAGAAAGTTCTGTCCCCGAATTGTGAAGATTGTGGAGTAGTTGATGATGTTTTTCATATCCTGATGGAGTGTGTCCGGAATGAAAATAGAAGAATCAATGTCTTTGGATACTGTAAAAATTACGATATGGGCATTTGTAATACAATCCTCGCATCTCCAATGTCTGATAAAGCCAAGCAACTGTATGAGTTAGTTTTAAGGTAGTCAGTAATTTTTTTGTATCTTTATATTTTGGGTGATATGGTCGATAAGCGACAAAGCCCTTTAAATAAAAATAAAAAAAACCTTGTGTTACTGTTTTGTACGATACATTTATTTTTGTTTTGTTTGTTTGTTTGTATATCAGGCCCTTGATCCAACCACGCAATGACAGACTCGAATGGCCTATTGGCCATCAGGCTGTTAGCCGTAACGACAATCGGCACAATGATCGCCGAGTCCACATTCCACATGTCGACAACCTCGTGTGATACTTGATTTGTTTCTCTTTTTCTCAGCTTTCACGAGGTTCTCGTCATGTGGGATGGTGACATCGATTATCATTGTGCGGCGCGCTAATCGGTCTATCACCAATATATCCAGCTTATTGGCAACAATCGTTCTATCAGTGAAGATAGACCGATCCCAGTACAACGTGACATAAGTAATTTTAGAGAACTGGGTCGGGCACTACTTGGTATACGGGACCTCAGAATGCACTAGATTATATTTCAATCAAGTTGCTGGTGAATAATCCTGGCCACTTGGTTATGTCTGTGTAAGTACTCGCAGTTAGCCAGACGAGAACAACCAGAGATAATATGTCTGAAGGATTCACTGAGCGATGGCATGCCCGACAAACTTCAACCGTCCCGTCCTTCATTATTTATGTATCCGGTAGTTATGTCAGGATAACTTCGTCCATAATTGCACACACAAAACCTTCAGTTTCTCCGAAAAGGACGCCGAAACGTAGCCAAGATAGAAGAGTCCAGGCATTTAAAAAATAATTATAGAGCGTAAAATAATTAGAGAAATTATAGATCGAAACTCACATAAATCTAGACGTGAGAATCCTTCTTGAGGATATTTTACTGTTAATAGTGTTGGTGCAGTCAATAGTAACGTTATTATTATACATAGTGACATCATGGTCACTATGTATAATAACTTTCAAAAACTTTGTTTTTCTCAAAGCAATTTTCGCAAACTTTTCTGTTCGTTGCAGTGCGTTTGTTGTGCCATAAACTGTGGGACTATAATCTCAGTCATGCCCAAGACCTCGTCATGACGCAGGATGAGTCGATGGCGATTTATATTTTAGCAGTTTACTTCGAATCAGTGTACAACCACTGGTTGTTGGTATTGTGTCACCAGTTTTAGGAAGACATTGTTAAAAAAAAAATGGACGTATGCAAAGGAAATATCCAAAAAAAACACGGTTTTTGCATGGGGTACGTTTAACTTTGATGACAACCCTTACCAACTAGCACTTAGGCGCTAAGACAAGATTTATAGTAAATCTATTAGAGTGTTAACTAGATCCTGAAGTTATAAATAAGTGTTACGCATTCGGAGTTAGAGCATGCTATAACTCTACTATACCCCCGAAATGGGCACACTTTTTTATTACCTTGGTTGTTTAATGGCGGTAAAGCAGAGTTACAGAATGGGTTAAGAGGTATAGCAATAAGAGGACTAACTGAAACAACAAGGGATAAAAACGTGGTATATAGGCAAAAATTACCTCCTTTAGTGGTACAAAAGAGTAAAAAATAGTTTATTAATTCTTTGGGTGCTAAGAGGGCTGCTTATAGGTTAATAATAACCTCTTAAGCGGTACAGTAGAGCTACAATGTCACTCACTATATTTTTAAGTGATAAGAGGGTGGCAAATTGTTAATGATTAACGCTGTCGATTTGTTACTAGAGCTCACTCTAGTAACAAATCGACTTCAAGTAGGGAACCCCAATATTTTTAGGTTATCTAACTGACGTACTAAATAGATATTTTTGTCAACTACCCTATTTCGATGAAAAGTTGTCTACCTCGTGGTCGCGATTCAGGATGGCTTGGCGTAGGTTACACGCGCTTGGAGGTCACCAGCAATTTTTTGTATATGTTTATTTTTGTATTTGCTTTTTCACGCTTGCTATTACATCTTGTGTACGGAAATCCACATCGCGACTTTCATCTCGCATGTGTTTGGTCGATTGATGGCGGTCAAACCCTTTGCCTTGCCGGATTCACTTGCGCAATTAGGCTGCTGGTCTTTCAAAGATTTTACGTGACGGGGCGGTGCCTCCATTTTGCTTTGTCGCTCAAGGCTTAGTCCGCAACTGATCCTTAATTCAGTAAAAGTAGAACTACCCTATCCGAATTGCTAAAATGTTCTACTGGTAGACCTTTCTCAAACTGTTCTGTATGTTTCCACAAAGTAAACAAACTGAGACAAATTGTTATTTTTAAATGAAGCTACTGGATGGAAGCTGGTTGCTGCATGGCTGGAAGGAGCGCCATGAGATCTAGAACCACCTAAAAAAAACACCTTAGGCCTCCCTGCCAGTGACCCGGGCTGGTTCCAAAAAAAAAACCTTACCCGCTAGTACCTCCGATGATGAAGTTCATGTATTTGGGCATCACAGGCTTCTTTTTCGGACCGACAACTTTGTCACCCATTTTGCTTGATTTTTTTGTAGTTTTTATTTATTTATTTCTTTAAAACATATGGATTTTGTATTGCGTTATGATAATGTGAAGAAAGATTAACTTATATGATTTGAAAGAATAAACCTAAAATTTGGACTAAAAATGAATGTGTTTGAAGGTTTGGAAATTTCGACTAAGTCCTGAAGTTGTCTGATTTGGCAATACTTATTTATCTATCTTGACCAGCCTGTGACATTTTATGTGAAAGTTTTTATTCACGATTTCTCCTAAGTACCTACACATAGCTCAAATTATGTTAGCGGCGGCGCGCCGTACATATAGTGAGGTTGGAGTTTTACAATGCAAGCAAGCAAGACATATTAAAGGCTTGGAACAGATCGCATACGCATGTAGGCCAAGAAAGGTAATACACTCACCAAGTTGCTTATTTTTGTGAAATTAGAGGTGGAGTCTGATGAGAAGATACTTATGACACGTTCTGGATTCTTAGATAAATATTCAGAAGCCGAGCCGACCGCAGCCTGTTTCACCGCTACTAATAGGAAGAATGAGAGAAACCAACCACAAAATAAAGTAGGAAAAACCGATAGAAAGTGGTTATGGTGCGACAAAACTTCACACGCTAGCTCAGAATGCCTTGTGGCCATAAAGAAAACGCTAGAGGAACGAAAGAACTTTGTAAGGAATAATGCGCGGGCCTCCCACGGGCCTGGCTTTCGGGGCTTGCTGCTAGCCGAAAGACGGTAGGGGTTCGCGCAGGCTAGAGCCCTGGACTTGCGACCTACATCTAAAGTAGATTATAGTTGCTACATACCATATGAATGTAAACTTTTATCACAATATGACATGCACACCAGCACGTACACCACCATTTTGCGTATTACCGCCACCATAAGACTTTTGAGCAGGGCTGGATCAATCTAATGGCTATTTGGGATTCAGCCAAGGACCCCGTGAATGTAAAGGTCTTGAAGACCTTTTTATTTAATATTCTACTAATGTCGAGAAAAAACTTTCCTGCGTATGACGACTGACTTTCTTACTCCTATTTCTGTACTAAAGCTTAAAAGAAAATCTAACCCAATTCAAATACTGCGCGTACATAAACAAAAATTTCGGAGCTTGCTCCACTCGCTTTTGCACCTTACATTCACATTTCTGCATAAATCAAATCAAAATAAACAAAGTAATCAATCATGTTATCATTCATTCTGTACGAGCGGTAAAAAGAAACTCTATTCTCCCTAAACCAAAGTGAGTTCCTAAAATGTATGTATCTTGCTTCGATTGCTTTAGCTTTCCTTCTTTTTCACCAATTCATGAAATTGTGCAAGAAAACTATATATTTTACCTATTTCTATTTTTGAAGAAATTGACAAAAATATCGAAATTCGATCCTGGGTGCATCATTTTCGATCTTTCTAACCTCTGCACCGGAGCTCATGAAAATGTTACGTAAAAGTACTTTGGCTTCAGTACTTTTACTTACTTACTAGCTTTTTTCTGCGGCCACGCCCACGTGAAATGTGTTTTCTTATCCCAAGGGAACATTATACCGGTATGAAAAGTATAGCCTATGTGCTATTTCAGACTTTAATCTATATCTGTGCCAAATTTCATCCAGATCCGTTCAGCCGTTATGGCGTGATTGAGTATTCAAACTTTTGTATTTATAATATTAGTAAGATCATTTATTTATTTATTTGTTTATCCTCGCACTGGAACGCCTTGCTGCAATTACACCAATGGAGCACAATCTTATAATAAACTCACTATAAGTCCAGGTTGCCTCACGATGTTTTCCTTCACCATTGTCAGCGATGTCCAAGATAAACTTAGAAAGTACATATGAATTGAAAAATCACATTGGTACTTGCCCGGATTCGAAACCACGACCTCAAGCACGAGAGGCGAAGTCTTAGCCACTGGGCCACCACGACATGTGGAAGATGTATGAAGATATAAGTAAGAAGACGAGTAGTAGAAATTCTAGATAGATAGATAGAACTAAAGTGCCTGGTGTCACACCTTTTCGCCACAACCTACTCTTTTCCTTTAAAAGCCCGCTCTCGACAATGATATCGATCATTGTCGAGATCGGCAAAGCACCCTTTCAGAAAAATAGAAACACGTTTTTGGACATAAAGTCAATTAGTTTGATTAATTCGATATTTTATGCCGTCTATTGCCGCGTTAGCCCAACCGCTCCGTAACTACAATGCTATTTAGTGTTTTACTTATTGTACCCTACCTTGATTATAATAATGGGTGATAAAAGTAATCAAAGTTTATCTAGTTTGCCTAGATTATTGAGTGACTGTAGTTAAGATGAAACTGAGATTGCAATGAGTCAACATGATGAAGATACTTTGAGAAAACGTTCAGAAAGTAATGACGTACTGCGAAGCAAGTGAATGAGAAGTGAAAGTAATGAAGGTGAAGGAGATGTGGATGAAGAAGGATTTATAACTGTGAACAGAAGACCAAAAAGATTAAATCGGTGCTTATCTAAAATAGCGAATCACAAATTGAGATGACTGAACCCACACATTGGCAAAACTAATACTTTTGAAGTTTGTATTGCCGCTAAAGAACCATTACCAAAACAGATTGCCCTAGCTACAATATTGAGGAAGTATAATATAGAAGACATACACAGAATTAAATACAAAAGCAACTTAGTTTTAATTTTATTTGAATCACAAGAAAAAGCTATAAAGAATATCTTATTAAATTGTAAAGAAATAGCGGCGTTGGGTCTTCAGAGTCAAATGACATTTGAATTGAGTGTTTCTTGTGGAATGATTAAACAAATAGATTTAGAAACTGAAATGGAAGAACCACAAAATATGTTCGAATGTGACACAGAGATTATTTCTATATTAAGATCAAGCGATTAAATGATGAGGGAATTTGGGTGGATAGTGAGACCATAAGGTAATGTTTTAAGGGCCCGACTTTACCATCGTATGTTTATGGATACGGTTGCAGGTTTAAGGTCGAGCCATATACTTTTCTAGTCTCACAATGTTCCGGCTTACACTTTCTATTTTATATAAACTTTCATCGTTACCTTTTTACTTCCTCCAATGTTATTTTTATGTAGTGTTTGTTCTTTGTTCTATTACAAATTATGATGTTAGCTGGCGGGTGGTGCAGAGATGCAAGCTCCAGCCTTTCGTGTGTAATTTTGGTATATATTTTACTTATTTATTTACTTTCATATGATGTTATCTGAAAACGAATCCTTTTATTCTGCCAACGCATCAACTGCCGCTTCTTCTGATGTTAGCTGTAACTCTCTTACGGACACCCTTGGCGATCTTTTGCGTCAAAGGTTCAGCCAAAATCCTGACCGAATGTTTAGCGTTTGCCACATTAACGCTCAAAGCATTCCATAGCATACGACACTTTTTCCAATAACAATTTTCACGCCGTCCTGATTTCTGAGTCCTGGCTCAAACCTGAACTTTCATCTACCACCTACTCTTTTCCTGGTTTTGTTCTTCTTCGGAATAATCGGATTGGTAAGAGAGGGGGTGGTGTAGCAATTTGCCTTCGCGGTGATCTTTCATTTAAAATTCTTACCACTTCCCGACTGCCGAAGGAGGGTAATGTGTTAATCAGTCTATGTATGTATGTTCCCACAGAACAGAGAAGACAGTAGAAGTCGCTTAGCGCTTCATTAGTATTGGAACCAGCGTACCCAAACTCACACATTCAAAGGTTAATTTTACTTCCTAACACTAAGAAACCTGTGGTGTGATTGGTAGATTAAAAGTAGGAAATATATCAGTCGTCGCTTGTTTGAAAATAATCCACAATTTTATGAACATAGAGTTGTTAATTATCTACTCTTTTTAGGTATTTATTACTTTTTCTGTTCAAAGCTGACACGGAATAGTTTAATGAGCAAGTTACGCTACCCACCGCTAGGTGTCACTATAGTAAATGCATTCAATTTAAAGTTGTATTTCCTTACTCATAAGATTTATATTTGCGTAATGAGGTGATTACAATTCGTCCTCCTCTAGGGATGTACCACAGTCGATGACTTATTTATCGACATTCCGTTTTACTTTCAAACAAAATACAATCAACAGCTAGATTCGATAAAATATTATTATGTTTGAAATTAACTGCGATATATCTATGTCGGAGGAAGGTATACGATTAATAATTAGGAACAAAGAAATATTGCTTGTAAACTTATTAATTCAGTTTTGTTTAATTGGCAACATTTAGCTTTTGGTTCAAAGCTCAGTTCGATTTTATTCGATTGACAACACTTTATTCTTCTTATGTCAAAATACTCGATTCTGATTGGATGTTTTAAAAGTGGTAACTTGCCAGATTAGTTCTTTGGCCAATAAAAAGGCAGGGGCGTCGAGATCGGCGCCCTGAGTGGAGCCTTTCGCCATGTTTTTCGTGGAGTTGGAAAAAGAAGCGCGCGGAGCGCGCTTCGTAGTTAAAAAGAGTTGTGAGGAAAAGGGTGGAGAAGTGAAGTAGCCAGAAAAGTGGCGTGTATAAACTTGAAGAAGTGTGTTTTTGTTAAGAGAAAGCGAAATGCTTGGTGACCGAATCCGCTGCTTTGTTAAAATTGGACCAAGGACTATCTCAATGGCATTAGTTACCTGCTACTTGCTTTGTGCCAGCATTAAACCCAGCATGATGCCCACGAGACCCAAGAGTGACATGGAGCATGAACTCGAATTTATTGAGGAGAGTCCTCCTTTCCGACATCGGAAGTGGTAACGGTGCCAGCACAAAGCGAAGACGGAACAAACGAAATGGAAAATGGTTGGCGCGCTCTCTTTGTTGCGAAAAAAAAAATAGCATGGAAGTACCTACCTACCTACCTAATGGAGACGTTTTGCAACTCGCCGGCTACTAGAGACAGGAATATCATGTTGCCCGAATTCAACCGTATAGTGTGGCCTATCCTGGACAATATGCGAAGTCGGGTTGCAGATAATGTTAATGATGACATCGATGCCTAATCCTGATAGATACTTGGGAAACGCAACTGTGGTGGTGATGTTCAGGGAAGTATAAACTTAAGTATTCTGACAATTATAAGTACCTAACTAATGCCTTGTGAAGTTTAGCCACAATATTGTTTTATTTTTTTTCCTGTTATAAAGTGGCTAAAATTTATAATAAATCTCTATTTTCGTTATGATGCTAAATGAGACTCATACTGTCCGCGGAATTCACAAGAGATTAAGACGACTTATGCAAATACAGTGCAAGAGAATAAACATCCTAAGCTACAATTTTATTAAACAAAACACACTTGTGTGAAAACTTGCTCATAGACATGAATTTTTCAGGAAACCGTTCGCACAATATGAAACAAATAGCATGGTCTAAGCCCTTCAATGCGGTTGTGGATACCACAAGACCTGTTGTGACCAGCTGCGTGTGGTGATACAAGTGCAGAGCTCAAGTTCTATTTCAAGAGGCAACACACAAACTGCAGCCTACAGCGCTATGAAAGAGGAAATTTAGCGGTGTTATACATGCCGCTGCGGTGATCAATCAATTTAATATTTTCTGATAGCATCTAGGAGTCTGGACATGTGCATGGTTGGCACTGCTGCCTGACCTTTCCGGGAGTACAGGCATAAGGTATGTTACTTTGATCTGCATTCAACTATCTGTGCATCGGCATACATTTGTGGCAGCTGAAGTATGTATTAAGTTTGGAAGTACCTAAGTTTTACAATTAATAGTTGCATTCATTGCAATTTATAACTATTGCATTATTTTGTTTAATGGAAATGTGTAATGTAAGTTAAGAAGAGAAAAGAATATTCAAACAGCGCCATCTATGTCGTTGTGTTGTGTGAATTGATACTGTGTTTCACTCAATAATCATCGAAATTAGATTCGGGACCCCATTTTGCCGTAATTTGCTGCTTGAGGGAACTTACTGAAGAGGTTCATATTTTTTCTTTTATGATTAATTTAGAAACAAACAAATAATTTTTACATAGACAGAATGAGGAGTCGGTGCATGCCACGCCATCTATTTAAATCTTTGTTGTTTTTGAGCTTTGAAATATTTTGTTTCAAGTATTTAATCGTTTTTATTCACCAACAAATTAAACAACGAAACGATTTTCGTAATTTCATCTTTCTAATGTATTGGGAGCATTGGAATGTGAGGACAAAACGCAAAGAAGTTAGATTTCATTACGTTGTTATGTTGTGTTTTTAGAATTAGAACATTATACGGTTTTGTGACCACTAGTGCTGTCACAAGCGTACACACGGATTATTAAATAGGTTGTAAGTTTACTGACAATTAACGAGAAGTAAAAATATTAGCAATCCGTTTGTTTTTTATGTTTGAACGCTAGGAATTTTAACCATGCATTTTTTATTTATAGGAGTCACTTCAGAATTCCCGTAAATATTACTACCACTGAGTGTAGTTTGATCTCCAAGGGAATTTGCGAATATCGTAATTTCTAACTATTCGTGTTGGTATTTTCAATGCAAGTGTGAATACAGTTACGGAACGCAAAAAGAAAAATCGTAATAATAGTCGATCTTATAACATCTTTGGCCGATTGGAGTTATTTTTACAACTAAATTAAACGATCAGGTTCAGGGGAAAGATATTTATTTTGTTTACGTTGAATTCACATAGGTTTGTGTAATATATTCGATTATTTTTTTAATCATATTTTGGTTCTAATCATTGGTTCCTTAGATATAAACAGAAAAATCTAATCTCGATTTTCTGATGAAATATCGATTCAGTAATGGATATCGATTGAAAATCGATTATTATTATTATTTTTGTCTTTACAATCGGTTCGTCAATTAATCGATAACAGATCGCCATCCCTATCAGAGAGTGACATTTAAGTGTCAACATTCGAAAAAGTCAGACAAACAAAACAAATAACTTTTAACTGTGATATGATTTTTAACTTAAAAGTTACTAGATAAAGACTAGACTATTAATAAATGGTTACAGGGTGTGAGTCACTGTTAGGATTAAACTTTTAACTTTTGCTTTGTTCCAAAGACTTGTGATAACTTTCAGTTAAGAGAGTGATCAAGATTATTTTCAAACCGGTGTTAAAGTATCTTAAAATATCATGAAGATTAACGTTACTATAGCCTAGACAGTTGGCGTTTAGTTTTGTTGCTACCAACAGTTGAATAAAGGTAAAGTTAATGTCTGTAGTTATGATATATCGCATTGTAGAGAACTAACCAAATGATAACATGTCATTCTAACAATACCTACAAATAAAAATGATTTAAATTGACTATGGTGAATGAAAAGTGCAACTAGACATTTAGATTGTATCTAGAAGACGTATTCAGAGGCCTTAGTGCGAGTTTTTACTCACGCTCACTCGTACTACGTAAACATCATTTTGTATAGAAACTGGATAAGCGCCGTCTGGTGACGGTAAGGAGAAACCACTTTTTTTGTATACATTTTGACATAAGAGATCGTTTACGTATCACGAGTGAGCGTGAGTTAAAACTCGCACTAAGGCCTCAGGTATTATGAGATGTACGCGAGCCAATAACTGTTGAAGTTCTGGCTGCAGATGTTCAATTGGCAACATTTTAATTTACATAGAACAGTTTTGTGGGTCAAAGAGGTGACGGAGTCAAGTCAGTCAAGAGTTGATTTGGTATTTAAGTTGAAAGTGCATTCTGTGTAGTGAATGTATTTGCTAAGTTATTGTGGATTGTGGACCATGAATGGGACACTTGGGTTTTATTTGATTTAATTAATACATTTTCCATCATACTACTCCACATGATGCCATCAAACAGGAGTTGGAAAAATCTGGAAACAAAGTTAAAGGAGAAATCATCAACCACCGTTATGGACCAAACAAAACACCTACTTCCACATTTTTTGTTAATTTAGAACCTAGCCCAAATAACAAACTAGTTAAAGATATACAATATATCCATCACCAACGCATCAAAATTGAAGATCCACGCAAAACTAAGACAATTGTTCAATGTCAAAGATGCCAACAATATGGCCACTGCAAAAACAACTGCATGAGGCCATACAGATGTGTCAAATGTGGGGAGGGTCACAAAACTTCTGAATGCCCCAAAAAAGATAGAAACACACCCGCCAAATGCGCTCTTTGCTCCTGCGACCATCCTGCCAATTACAAAGGTTGTAAAGTTTACAAAGAAATAATGTCAAGAAAAATGAAACCAAGAAATATTGCTACCGGCATTCGAAACTTTCCTACTGAAGCGATCTCCTCCAATATAACCTCAGAAAGATCCGCCCTACCCCAGCCAAACTCCTATCGCAGATCGGACCAAAAATATTCGGATGTTGTTGCTGGTCACACCAAGGTTCCTCCACGAGACAACGTCATTACATATAGCCACTTAGAAAACCCTCAACAAAATGTAACAGCCATGGAACAACTCTTAATTAAACAAAATGAAAAAATCGACCTTCTCCTACAACAAATCAGTACCCTAATGGGCTTACTGACTACCGTCATCACTAAAATAACAGCATAAATGTCTCCTCTACGAATCGCAGTCTGGAACATCAATGGATTGGCTCCCAATATCCAAGAGTTGGAGACTTTAATGAAAGCCAACAAACTAGACGCCGTATTAATTTCAGAGTCGCACGGGACGTCCAGAAGCTCGTTCCGTATCAAAGGATATAACTTCTACCATTGTCCCCATCCTGATGGAAGTGCGCATGCTGGCTCAGCGCTAGCCATTAGAACGAACCTGAGACATTCACTGATAGAATCATATTCTACAGCGCATATACAAGCTACTTCTGTTAGATTGGAGGACCGAGCAGGCCCAATTATTCTATCCTCAATTTACTGCCCACCAAGACACAAAATAACTTCGGACATGTTCAAAACCTACTTCAATACTCTTGGCCATAGGTTTATTGTAGGTGGTGACTGGAATGCCAAACATACATTTTGGGGATCCAGCTGTACCAGCACTCGTGGGCGCGATTTGAAACGTTGTGTCGATGAAAATCACTTAAAACCGATATCTGCAGGTGAGGCTACCTACTGGCCTAGCGACCCAAGGAAACTGCCGGATCTCTTGGATTTCTTCATCAATAAGGGTATAGATAGCTTAAATACTACTATCGAATCAAGTCTTGACGGGTCATCAGATCACACACCGGTGATCCTCACAATTAGCACTAGTGAGCTTACTCGGGATATTACTGAATCTCTGACGAATACCCATACTGACTGGGACGGTTTCAAGACCTACCTCAATGAAAACTTTACCGCAACTATTCCACTGAAGAATCAAAATGATGTAGATAACGCCTGTAGATATCTCACTAACGCCATTCAAGTGGCTGCCTGGATCAACACACCCTCCCAGTTCAAAGGTCACACCAACCACACTCATCCACCAGACATAATGCAAAAAATCTTAGAAAAGCGCAGACTTAGAAGAATATGGCATCAATCCCGTCATCCTCTTGATAAACTCAATTACAACAAGGCAGCAAAGGAGCTAAAGGCTATAGTCAAAGAGTCTACGAACACAACGTTGACAGCTAACCTACAGATGATGTCGCCTACGGGGGTTGGCGGGAACTCGCTCTGGAAGGCCACTAAAAACTTAGATAAGCCTCAACAATCTTATCCTCCAATCAGATCAGAGGGTTCTTGGGCAAGAACTGACTTGGAAAAGGCCGAGGTATTCGCAACGCATCTGTCCTCTGTATTCAAACCCAACGAGAGTGTTGCTGATGAGCATGAAATTGACGCAATATTGGAACAAGACTTACAAATGTGTATGCCTATTATACCCACAACACCTAAAGAAATAGCGAAGGAAATTAGACTGCTGAACTCAAGAAAAGCGCCGGGATTTGACCTGATCACGCCTTGCATACTTAAAAATCTTCCCAGAAAATGCGTTTCTTTTCTAGCTGGTTTGTTCAACGCAATCTTTCGAACATCTCACTTTCCTGACCTGTGGAAAATCTCCGAAATTGTTATGATCCATAAATTAGGCAAACCTGAACACGACGCCTCGTCTTATCGGCCGATAAGTCTAACGCCTGTACTCTCGAAACTGTGGGAGAGGATATTCCTCAGCCGTCTAAAACCGTGCATGGATGCCAATGATGTTGTTCCGTCTCATCAGTTTGGCTTTCGGAAATCTCACTCAACAATAGAACAGGTTCACCGAGTTTACCAAACAGGAAGACAGGCCTTCGAACGCAAAAAGTACTGCTCAGCGGCATTCCTTGATGTTCAGCAAGCCTTTGACCGTGTCTGGCACAAAGGACTGCTGGCTAAAGTGAAGGAAAAGCTTCCACACTCAATGTTCCTGCTCATCCAGTCGTATTTATCCGACCGTTGCTTCCAAGTGAAACAGGGCGAAGCAAGATCAAGATTGATTGAAGCAAAAGCTGGTGTACCACAGGGATCTGTTCTTGGCCCAGTGTTGTACAATATCTTTACATCAGATCTACCCACATTAGATGGCATAACAATAGCAACATATGCCGACGACATAGCCTATCTATCAGTTGATGACAACTCAGAAATGGCCAGCAAAAGACTCCAAAAACAATTAGACGAAACTCATATATGGCTCTGTAAGTGGCGAATACGTGCGAGTGCATCCAAGTCTAATCATATCACCTTCACGCTCAGGCACGGAAACACCCCATCTGTTAGACTTGGTCCTGACACCCTACCACACACAGATTGTGTAAAGTATCTTGGCTTCCACTTGGATAGGCGTCTAACATGGAAGCATCACATTAAATATAAGAGGGATGAGATAAACCACAAGTTCCGCAACCTGTATTGGCTCATGGGAAGAAACTCTGTGCTCTCTGTAGACAACAAACTCCTCATTTATAACTCGGTTCTCAAGCCCATATGGACCTACGGGATCCAATTGTGGGGCGTTGCCAGCAAAACCAACATACTCTGCCTGCAAAGAGTGCAAAATGGTATCCTAAGATCAATAGCAAATGCACCTTGGTTTGCTAGGAATGACGAAATCCACGACTATCTACAAATGCCATCAGTAAACTCTGAAATCGAGCGTTACAAAAGACAACACAAGGCACGTCTATCCTCGCATCCAAACCCACTAGTTACTGAACTGTTAAACACGACTGCGGTGGTAAAAAGGCTGAAGAGGAACCACCTTCTATAAGTGGGAGGCGCAGCACCGGCTGCTCCACCACAACGCCATTTGTCATGGAACGAATTCGCTTATGGTCCGACGACCGATTGCAAATGGAATAATATGGTGAAAAAAAAAAAAAAAAAAACATTTTTTTTAAGGAGTCTAGGAATGGTTTCCTTGTTCTGTGTTGTTCAACGATTCTTGGCCTCGGTAATCTTGAACATTGTTCAAAAGTTTTAATAATTGTCTTTTTAAAATAAAGTTGTGAATTGTGTGATTTTGTGGTGTCATGTAGGAAGTCTAGTACCTACATAACTTTTGAAATTTAAAGTCAAATAATTTCAAATCAAATAATTTATTTCAGTGGGAGCGGAGATTGTATATACAAACTTAAATAGAGGTTTAGACCATAGCAATCGCAATCAGGTTGGGTGAAGTTCTGCTTTCCTGGCTGGGTTACGGAATGGCCTGTGTTAGGGAATGACAGTCCCTGTCCCTTACAAAATGTTGAAATTAAACTAGTACAAGAAAATCTAATACTACAGTAATTTAGAAGTTATTTAATACTACAACTATTTATCTTTGAGTGCATGTGTGTCCGAGTGTTTCTATGTGTGGGTGTGTTGATGTTTAGTTTGATTGTTAGGTCTTGCGAGATGTTCTTCAACCTGTCACTGTCACCCCTGAGGCACTTTTCGGTTTCATCATAGGTTTTGTTTTGAAGAAAGTATACTGTCAGTAATGGTTGTGGTGTTCTAACTTGTTTAATGTTCTGTGCTGATCAATGTGAACATACTTATCGTAATTTTGTGTTACTTGCTATCTGACCGAGTTGGATAAGATAATGCAGAAATGTAAAGTCGGTCACATGCGGTGCATGATTTCATTTTTAGTTTGCAAAATTGGTAATGGTTGATGTTGGTGGTTATTATACCTATCGCAATGAGGGTTTGGTATGAAATCATGAACATAAAATGGAGTTCTTGAGTATGCTTTTGGCTGGGTAAGAAATTATGAAAGTGAGGTTGCCGTTGTATAGAGAGTACTGAGAATATAGATTGAAATAGCAAATATCATTATGGTTTAAAGGTGCTGTTTATGGTTATTGGAGTTCTGAATGGTGGCAACTATGTGTTGAATTAAAGGCTTTGTTTGGTTCATGATGAGTTAAAGGAAAGGTGAAAGATCAAGTACCCATTGACATAACTGAATGTACTGTGTTGAAGACTGATTTAAATCAATCTAGCAATGGTGAGGTCGGTGTGTATGGTCAAAGGACTGACTGTACGGTGATGAGTAGTCACTGCGGTGACTGCTGTAACCGAGATGGGTTACGAGGTGAGTGGTCAGAGATGACTGCTGTAACCGAGATGGGTTACGAGGTGAGTGGTCAGAGATGACTGCTGTAACCGAGGTGGGTTACGAGGTGAGTGGTCAAAGATGACTGCTGTAACCGAGGTGGGTTACGAGGCCTGGTGAGGATGACTATGGTTGCAGGATGGTCACAGGGTTGACCATCAGGAGCCACAGCGATTGCTGTGGGACCAAGAAACATTGCTGGATATGTAAGGGAGGGAGCCTGGTCCCTCTGGGGCTTCGGTAACCTGTTGTCTGTCTGGGGAAGCCTGGTCCCTCTGGGGCTTCGGTGACCTGTTGTTAAGTGTATGTGGCATGGGTATCTGGCAGTCTTGTTGCTTCGAGAGGACCGGTTGTCTGGGGGGAGCCTAGTCCCTCTGGGGCTTCGGTGACCTGTTGTCTGTCTGGGGGGAGCCTGGTCCCTCTGGGGCCTCGGTAACCTGTTGTTTGGTGTATGTGGCATGGTATGTTGTGTTGAGCGTTTGGGTGGTTTCTGGCACACTTAGTGCTTCGAGACCGACTTGACGTCTGTTGGGAACCTGGTACCTCTGGTGCTTCGGTAACCGTTTAGAATGTGATAATATGGTTGTCTAAACGGTGAGGTGGCTGTTTCGATAGTAAGGCGATGGTTGTGTACGGTGTGGAGACCTAGATTTACATCGAAAAAACAAATGAACAGTATGAAAGCTATGAGATTTCAGTTTTCATGAGTAATGAAGTACTTGATTTTTGTTGTAGGCTGGTAATATAAAGGTGTTGATTGAAGGTTTCACGCGGAAGATGTCACGAACACGTTATTTTTTTTAAATTTCGTCAGGAGCGGCCGAACTTAACCTATTACTTATTTTTTTCTCTCCTCTTGTTTTTTATTACAATTGAGTAACGATGCTGCTCGTCGCTCTACATCAAATGAGGGACCATTTGTCTGTCAAGATGGCCGTGTCGGAGGAAGGTATACGATTAATAATTAGGAACAAAGAAATATTGCTTGTAAACTTATTAATTCAGTTTTGTTTAATTGGCAACATTTAGCTTTTGGTTCAAAGCTCAGTTCGATTTTATTCGATTGACAACACTTTATTCTTCTTATGTCAAAATACTCGATTCTGATTGGATGTTTTAAAAGTGGTAACTTGCCAGATTAGTTCTTTGGCCAATAAAAAGGCAGGGGCGTCGAGATCGGCGCCCTGAGTGGAGCCTTTCGCCATGTTTTTCGTGGAGTTGGAAAAAGAAGCGCGCGGAGCGCGCTTCGGAGTTAAAAAGAGTTGTGAGGAAAAGGGTGGAGAAGTGAAGTAGCCAGAAAAGTGGCGTGTATAAACTTGAAGAAGTGTGTTTTTGTTAAGAGAAAGCGAAATGCTTGGTGACCGAATCCGCTGCTTTGTTAAAATTGGACCAAGGACTATCTCAATGGCATTAGTTACCTGCTACTTGCTTTGTGCCAGCATTAAACCCAGCATGATGCCCACGAGACCCAAGAGTGACATGGAGCATGAACTCGAATTTATTGAGGAGAGTCCACCTTTCCGACATCTATATATATATGATGGCTACACTCGTACTATGTTTAGCTTGACTAAATGTACATTGATGAAATTTTGATATATAGGTAGATCATTAATGTCAGACTAACACATAAAATACTTTTTAAATGACTTCCAAAAAAAGGAGGTGCTATATATGTTAATTTGTTTTTATTTTTCACTTTGTCGAAACTAAATATTACACTTTGTAGATTTTGAAGGCAGTTGTCTTTTTTATCACCATACTACATGTGCGAAATCGCGTCTACTCATTCGTATTTTTTTTTGAAACTCAGTTTTATGACCTCTGTTGATAATAAACGATGGTTTTATTAATTACCTAAGTAAAAACAGCTTAAGACAAAATACACAGATTATTTAAGAAGTTGCCTTTTTGTTTATTAAATATTAATGTAGATGGTGTATCCGCACATTAATTTAGCGTTCTGTAATAGCTTTGATCAATTCAGTTACATGGTTTGATGTGGGAAATTCTCCAATTTGATGATTTGTTTTATCTTCGAAGCATTTTTCCCCAATAAACTTACTTAATATTTTGGCCTTAACTTACATATTTTTCTTATTTTTAAAAAGTTTTCCATAGTTCGAATGACAACTTGAGTCACTTGATTTTTTAAGCTATTGCATAGCTTCTATCGCGGGCCTTGAGCGCGGGGACCGAATCCAGAAATTCCGTAACGAAAAAACCTCACGCTCCCCACTCCGACGGGCACGGCGGTGATACTTGGTTTTTGAATTCTGTAGAATCTGAGTGGTGAGGGGCAGGGGGGCGGGGGGGGGGGAGGTTTGTCTCACTTGTTTTCGATTTCCGTGTTGGTATTTTTAGAATGAAATTTTTTTTGCGGGGGGAGGTAAACGGTTAAGGGGGGGGAGGGTAAATCCTATCTTGTTCCTCTGGATGAAGTAGAGGAGGGCAGGGGGGCAAATTTTTAGTCAGAAATGCGCTAACTCCAACCGTTTCTGAGATATGAGGGTTTTAAAATTTTTGTTGGTCGTAATTTTTTTGCCTTTTATCGGTCACTCTGAGCTGTTTCTGTGACAATGGTGATCAATGTGGACCTTATGTTAATGAGAATAAGGGCCACTTTTGCTTGCCAAAGAAAAGCGACCTTATTTCAATATGAATAAGGGTATTTTTGTTTTGTTTTTTAGAGTTTTATTAATCGTAAATAAATGCGGGTTTGGCTCGCTACGTTTTCGAGTTTTTAATTTTTTTGACGCATTTTCCAGGACTGGATCTAGTTAATTTTTTTGACGCATTTTTCAGGACTAGATCTAGAATAAATGCTATGCAATAGCTTTACCGCGGCAGTCCCCGAGTGCCACACGACTTTTTTTTTATCATGTCTATAAAATATGAAACCGTAAAAATGACCAAATTGCATAAGTACATTATCCTTAGGACAACAGAGAAATAGTAACATAATTATGTAAGTTCTACGAAGTGATCTGAACAAATTGTAGGTATTAGTTTTTGCAGGCAACTAACTTTGCCTTCCTGACGCTTCAATTCATTTTTCTTTTCTGTCTGGATCCTTGGCGAATCTATAGTCACAAAATAATACGAAACCCACTTTTTTAAAGGTTGTATAACACTTTTTTGATTAACCTTTTCTCAATAAGAATATTACGTATGTTTTATTTATTTCAAACTTGGTTAAGGCAGATTTAGAAAAAAAAAATTGAATATGGAAATGTGTTTGATTTGATTACTAATACTGAATCACCAAAAAAAAACACAGGTTTAATTTTTTTTCCGATATAAACACAGAAAATAGTGTAAGTTTAAAATATCGATAATTCATTATCGATAACGGCAATCTCTAATTGAGTAGCTGACTATGACATGTGTATAGTTGGAATCTTCGAGAACAAAATGTTTGAGTTTAAAAGAAAGTAGACCTTAAATTTAACAAAATTAAATCAACTTTTACTTGTGTTGTTTAATAAAATATATTTTTGCAAATTTTAATCGAAATAAAATCAATTAAGACTGCCCGATGGTATGATATACCTCCAATTGTTAATTTGTTGGTTCTGCTACCGTGTTTACATTCTAAAACACCAGAATAGGGACATTTTTGTATTATTTTCAATTTCTTTTCACCGTGACGGTTGTAACAAGACTGATGTGCGTAGTGTGGGCGGGGCAGCAGACATATGCTAAACTGTGCAGAACTCGGGGTACGCGGGCCCCGCCTTCTTGCGATTTCTACTGTAGAAGGCGTTTTTTCTGTTCTGGGTATGTTCCTATGTGGCGTTCCAGAGACCAAACGCCGATTTTGATGATTCGTACGTCAATCGATTCGTCTTAATCTTGCGAGTGTCACTACATTAAAATTGGAAAATAGAAAAATGGCGACTTTTGGGCGCCATATTGTGGGGGCCCAATATTTTTTTTCTTCCAATCCCATCGTGTGGGGTATCAAAATAAGAGGCGATTTCAAAATTATATAACACTTCTATGTTTAAATTCGAATAAAATGTTAACTAAAAATTGATAAATAAATTAATTAATTAAAAACCCGACTGCGAAAAAATTATGCTGTGCAGTCGGAGGATACATCTGGTTTTGGTCAGCCAGCTCGCGAAATTTTATCCTCCGACTGCACAGCATAATTGTTTTCTTTTTGACGTCTTTTTAGTTCACTTTTTAAGCAGTCGGGTTTTTTTTTTATAGATTTTTGTGTCAAAGGAGCTAAAACCATTTTAGGTTTTAGGTTCCCTTCCTTTGATTATTTCACCGAATTCGAATCGGTACTTGAATCTTTGGGTTCAGAGTATGCACATCACATCATCATGGGAGATTTTAACTCCAACCTCCTTGCTCACCATTTATTTATTTAGACTTCGTGCACAAAGGTACAAAGGCGGACTTAATGCCTTAGGCATTCTCTACCAGTCAACCAAGGGTGGTGAAGAGACAACATGGCGGTGCATAGTTTAATAATAAAAAACTAGTAGTTATTATGCTAAAATAGGTGAAATACACGTACATTATATTGAATATAATATATACCTATATAAATATACATAATATATATATTTATGGAGTAACAGAAAAGAAGAAAGTGAGATGACTCTGCTTATTTGCGTTGAAAATAAATCCGCAATTTCCGCTTAAATGTGTACTGACTGGTGGCTGTCCTGATCTCGGAAGGAAGCGCATTCCAAAAAAGAATGGACTGGATATGAAAGGAAGAGTGAACGAAGTCAGTAGTATGAGAAGGTCAGAGTAAGAGGAGATTATTGGAAGAACGGAGATTGCGAGCGTGTGAAGAACCTAGATATTGAAAGCCAGAGATAAGATAGGAAGGAGGCGTAGGCGAATTAAGTAGAGAGAATAGCGTGGTCAATGCGCGTAAGCTTCTTCTCTGGCGAATGGGCAACCATTTTAACTCGGACCTGAAGCTCGATACATGGTCATATTTCCGAAGATTAAATATGAATCTAATACAGTTGTTCAAGACCCTGTCTAGTTTGTCAAGCAACACCGCGTTCAAGTCAAAGTAGCACACGTCCCCATAGTCGATAACTGGAAAAATTAAAGCCTGCACAAGCATTGTCTTCGTCTTTGCAGGCAAAAACCGTCTCAAACGATACAAGGATCGCAAAGTACCGTTGGCTCTCTGACTGACCATTCCTCTCGGTCACCACATTCTAAATAATATTTCTTCTTCTTCTTCTGGTGATATCTGGAAATTCCTTGGGATCTTAGGTATCGGTAAATTGCGGCATTCAGACCTTTCTAACACAATTGACTTGGATGATCTAAACCACTTTTTCTCTACTGTGCCTATGATAGATAGTCTAACCAAACGTCAAACTATCGACTACCTTGCTGGTCTAACGCACCCTAATATTGCCCCCTTTGTCTTCACCCCAGTCGACCCAGTAGAGATCAAAAAGATTATCCCATCCATTAAATCAAAAGCTGTGGGCTGCGATAACATCAGTCGGCATATGATCGTGTCGGCTTTGGATCAATTTCTTCATGTAATCTCCTACATTGTTAACTGCTCTCTTTACTCCGGTGTTTACCTTCCTTGTGGCTCAATGCTCATCTTCGAGCCCTGCCTAAGATTCCTAATCCCTCTTTATATGGTCACTTTCGCCCAATTTCAATCCTCTCTTGCCTGTCCAAAGTGCTCGAGGCCTGTATACATGGCCATATACAACAGTCCTACTTTATTTACCTCAAATCCCTCATTAGCCCCACCCGTTTCAATCCGGTTTCAGGCCCGAGCACAGTACCATGTCAGCTCTCCTTAAAGTGACTGACGATATTAGGCGGGGAATGGAGGACACTAAAGTTACTATTTTAGTTTTAATTGACTTCTCCAACGCCTTTAATACCGTCAATCACGATATCCTATAGATACCGATAGGCTGGTCGGACCGATTCGGTGTGGCGGTTAACCCTGCAAAATGTCAGGCTATCATACTTAGGAGCCCCCATAGCTTGAGAAAGCTCGATAGCTTAACTGTTCCATCCATAATCTTCGACAAAGTACCAATTCCGTTTAGCTCCGAGGTTAAGGATCTTGGTCTGCTCATCGACACTTGCCTTGACTGACGCAAACAAGTAACGAGTGTCAGCAAAGAGGTCACCGGAACGTTGCGTTTACTGTATCGGCAAAATCTCCCAGCTCACATAAAGGCCATGCTTGTACAGTCCGTAATCTTTCCCATAATTGACTATGGTTATGTGTGCTACTATGACCTGAATGCAGATCTACTCAATAAACTTGACCGCCTTCTAAATAACTGCATTCGATTTGTCTTCAACCTCCGTAAGTAAGTATGATCATGTATCCACTCATCGATCACTTTTAAAATGGTTACCCATTCGTCAGCGTAGAGCGCTGAGGGCCTTGACTACCCTGTTTTCTTTTATTGATAAACCCACTTCTCCTTCTTATCTGACTTCTCATGTTCAATTCCTTTGCTCTGCTCACAGTAAAATCTTCGCTCCACCAATAATCGTCTTCTACAATGTCCCTCTCACCGCTCTGGGTTTATCCACTCGTCCTTCTTTGTCTAGGCTATCTCTTTTTGGAAAGCGCTCCCTCAGAATATCAGGATGGCAACCAGTCAGTTCTCTTTCTCTATAACATTGTTTTTGTATGTATGTGTCTAAGTATATATTTGTATATATTATTTTTATATATGTTTTTTTCTTTCATTTAGTTGCACCTGCCTTATTTTATCGCTGCACCACCCATTGTCGACTGGTAGAAAATGCCTAAGGCATTAAGTCCGCCTTTGAACTTGTGCATAAAGGTTTAATTAATAAATACATTTTTCGGCCGCAGGGGATAGGGAGAGCGGCCAACGCTATACCGACACTCCTCCTCCCTTGCGTCCCCACCACGTCCGCCATCAGACGGTGGCGACCCCGTCCAGGCCGCGGAAGGTAGGGAGAGCGGCGCCCCGCAATACCGGCACTCCTCTCCCGCCGCGGCCTCCAATCCTCAACCGCGATATCGTATGGGCCCTGGGACGCTCCATAAGATATCGCGGCCCGCCTCAGTTGCGATGTCGCCCTGGTAGCACCGAAACCTACATGTTGGCCGCTACGTCGTCGGCGTATCGGCAAAAGCCCTGACGAGCGGCCCCTCCTCGGGTTCCTCTTCGCTTCACTGTGGGTGACCAGGCCACGGTTACTGAGCCCCCCGCCTCGACAATGCGGGAACCCACGGGGGGACATCTAAGTAGCCTGGCATGGCATTGTATTATCAATATAAATATCGAACGTTATGTCCATAGGTATTATAAATATCTGCGTCTTGAGAATAGATCCCCAGACAGTGTGAGAATAAAAATATTATAAAACACTAGTTTGAGCAGTCAAACCCTTGAACATTAATGTTAAGTTTTTTAGTCTACACATACTGGCAAAATTAGCGGAACAAGAAAAAAATATCTTAAAACAATTTTTTTTACGAAATAATTTTTACTGTCTGGTTTTTCTTTTGTTTTATAATAAAACCAATTATGCCTAATTGATAAAACAATTGAATATCACTTTTCATGCGATTTTTTTAACTTTATTCAACCTTACAAAATTTTGAGAGAATTTCGCTTATTGCCACTTAATGGATATGTTTTAAAATTTAGTTTTTTTTATTAACATACTGAATTATTTGTTTTATTTTTAGCGTTTAGATCTTTTTAGAAGTTAAGGACGATATTGTGGCCAATTTAATTCAAACTGAGAGGGTCAGGGTTTGAGATGAGGAGAAATGATCAAACCTACAGATGATGTGCATAATTCATTGTTTACCTGTTTCAACCAGATAAAAAAAAAAAAATACGGTTTCCACTGATTTTCGTCCTAAATTATCATCCATTTCGATAAAAGATTGCAGAAGTGCTAATTCGTACGCGAACTAGCTTCTTACTGCTCATCACAGTATCTATATATTTCGCACGTGTTGTGGGATGAGATAGCATGCATTTTAACATCGCGCACAAAATAGTTCGTGCCGTCGACTAGTTTAACCTTAAGTCCAGATTCTAAAACTGAAAAGCTGACGCCCGTTTTTCATCGTTCTGTGTCATATCGTCTAAATTATAAATTCAAATTTCAATTACGAAATAAAGACCAGAACGAATAAAACCGGTTCACAAATGGGGTCAGTCTACGCTACCCTTATAATAATGTACACCTAGATTAAAGCGGGTTTAGTCCATGGTACCTATGTTATGGTCTATGGTTTAAGAAAATAAAATAGACGATAATAAGATGTCATGTCAGATGAAAATGTCACAGTAGAAAAATATTGCAAGAATTACAAATTATCAATATAATTTAAGTTTAAGATATTAAAACAATCAGAGATAACTAAAAGTATGCTTTTCAGATGATAACAATAGAACGAAAACATAAAAATGAATTATAAAAGTTGATAAAATATCAACAGATATGAAGGTATGGTTTGTATAGTGTTATGAATTGTAAATAGACTTAAAAATATGTGGCTCTGTTTAGCAGAATACCACATCACACAAAATATCAAAAATCTCATTTTTATATCAAAAGGTGCATTTTTAAGTAAGGAATCCTGTCCTGTGGAATAAGTTTAAAAAAAATTAAACGTTGTTTGTTTTTATTTTGTTCCGCAATTTTTTCTGGTGTGTGTATTTTTGTATGAAAATCCTAGATCATCTTAAATATTTATATTGTGTCCGTCTCTTTCTTTTTTATTAGAAAGACAGAGATAGGGTGTAAGGCAAATACGTCACCGTGGTGATCAAGACCGGATAAACTAGAATCCTATTAATATTCTAATTGTAAAAGTTTGTATGTTTGTTTGTTCGTATCTCATCACGCAATAACAGTTGAACGGATTTGGAGGAAGTTTTGCACACAGATAGTTCATAACCTGGATAAACATAAAGGATACTTTCCGTCCTGGTTTAATGATTCCATGGGATAATAAAACACTTTACACGCGGGTGAAGCCGCGGGCAGAAGCTATGCATTTTATAGGAGTTTACTTCAAATCTGTGAATAACCACTGGTGGTTGGTATTGTGTCACCAGTTTTAGGAAGACATTGTGAAAATTTATAATGGGCGTATCCAAAGGAAATATCTTAAAATATCGCTCTTTGCATGGGGTGTGTCTTTGATGGCAACTGTTATTTTATGGTGTATTATATTTTCAAGTTGTATATAAAGAGAGTTGATTTGAATCCAAATCATATGAATATAACATCTGTTGATCCTGAGACCGTCAACGGAAAATTACAACCACTCCTCATTATGGTAAGTCGCGTTTTACTGTTGATACTTAATTCTTGTTTTTACATTATCATTGTTTATTTCATTTTTCGTAGTTTCAACACGAGCTCACATACATCCCGTAAGATCTGGCGTCGCTTATATATCGCCACTTTGATATTTTTACTGAGCGACGTCATTATGTTGTGTCCATTTATTTTAGTAAACTTATATATAAATAACCACAACACAGATTACAATATTGAACATACAGTGAAAACAATAATTATAATAATTAATTACATTAATGTTATGGTGTTGAATGTTTTCTTCGTTGTTGTGAAAACCAATCGGGTAATATGGCATGTATTTTATATAAAAAAAAATAAAAAAAGGTTGATATCAGAAGGGCGCAGAGATCCCGACATTATCCTGCATGAAGGGATTTATCGTGAACTTCCTGATAGCCACCTAGCGGTGCTTGCCGTATAATTGTTACAGACAGGCTGATAAGTCGGTTTTATTCATTTAACTGGTAATTATTATTTATTAATACTAAGTCTAACCAACACACTCACTAATGTGAAAAATGTATCAGTTAATCCCAGGGGCGTAGCAAACCCCGGGCAAATATTTGTAAAATGTTATCCATAATCTCTCTCAAGCTCTTTCAATTAAAACGAAATAAAAAATATCTATATTTTATTTCGTTTATAGTAGTTAATAGCTATGGGACTCGGCACTATCGGCTTTCAAACTTGTCAATATGCAGCCAGACAGCACTTATCCCTGTCCAACATTCTCGCACTTCTATGTTTTTTTGTTAACTAAGGCCAGCTTGCACCCTTTAACCCAACCCAGGGTGGGTTGGGTTATGCGCACTTCGTCCCATTCGCGCTTCGTCCCACGTTCGCAGTAGGTCCCATTCGCACTTGGTCCCATTCGCAGTTAGTCCCATTCGCAGATGGTCCCGTTCGTGGCTGGTCGTTCGTCCCATGGTAGAATTATTTTTTATTACTTGTAAATTTTTATTGTTAAATATTTTGTAAGGAAAGAGGTAGGTTTATGGACCAAACTGGGTTAGATTTATAAAAAAAACAATAAATATAGTAATTAAACATCCAAATTCGATATGTTAGCAATGTAATAAGTAAAATAAAAAACACACTTCTCATTCGACTAATAACAGTAAGTAGGAATAAAATCAGTGAATCAATTAATCAATTGCATGTCTCACACTGTCGCCGGCTTCTGGCCCGATGGAGGATGACTTCATCGAGGGAGACGCCTTCGCCGGTCTGCAACTAGAGGAACACGAGGAGGGACCCACCCAAGATGGTGACCCCTTCGTTAAGCTGTAAACTAGTGCAGGCAAACCTCCACCACAGCCAGACAGCGACGGCCCAATTGCGCAAGTGGTTGGAGGTTCAACACACGGCCATTGCCCTGATTCAGGAGCCGTGGATTAGGGGCGGCCTAATCAAAGGATTATCAAACCTAGGTGATAAGCTCCTTGTTACCTCTAACCATGATCACCCTAGAGCGTGTATTTATGTTACAGGTAACCTCAAAGCACAGCTTCTAACTGATTTCTGTTGCAGAGATATCTCTGCTGCTAGGCAGGCAATGCAGCATGGCAACTCATTTGAGAGGGAGATGTCAATGTAACCATATAAACTTGTGTTCTTTTATAATAAAGGGCAGTATAGCAACAGCATTCGTTGTATCACTTACTCCTAATATCACTCATCCGTACATGGCGACCGTGACAGCGTAAACGCTAGCAGCGTATGTTTACATTTCTTTGACCAAAACGGGTGTCGCAATGTATTGTAACGAGACCAATCTCGTACTGGGACTTAGCGTGGTCACTATTCTATTTTGTGAATATTTACCACGACAATCACAAAATGGGTACAACTAATACGAAGGAAGAAGTTATAGTTCCACAAAACGCAGCAGGTGGAAGTAACAGCGCTGACATCACGCAGCTGACGATACATGCCAGCACAACAAACATCATTTTAATCGTGTTACTTCTTATAGCATCGTTGGCGTTTTTGTATGGTATCTTCAGAATCTACAAGAATTGCCATCAGAAATGGATGGGTAATGAGATCAGGAAGGACAGATTACGATGTTCTATATGGAGACGTAGAGCTGACGCAGAGGAAATGCGGACGAATGCCAGAGGCTACAAGAAGGACACTGAGGACGTCATCTGAAGAGTTAAAAACCCAGGGTTTACGAAGAAAAGTGCGCGAAAGTTGTATTCGTTATGTGTCAGTGCGTGGTTATATATAAGGTGTTGTCTATTCTCTATTAGTAGTAAACGTGTAATAGCATAAAATATACATGACATTATTTTAGTGGACTAAAATAAGTGACAAATGAAAAAAAAATGAACGCTGGAGTGTATGCAGTATAAAATAATGGTATGTAATTCAGTACCTACTAAGAAAATAGAAATAAGTATTTATGTTAAATGGCAGAAAACTTAAAAACATTGTACGACAAGTTAATTGAAATCAGAAAATATTTGATAAAGATAGGTCCAGATAGAAGAAAAGGTAACATTATAGTCGTAAAATTAGCAGAGGCAGACAACTTAGTAAAAGAGTACAACTTATTTTTAGAATATTATTCAAAATCGAAAAGCACCGTATGTGAGAGTGAATGTTCGCATATTCACGAGCTTTGCGCAAATTTTGATCATTTATATGAACAAATATTAGAATTGTGCTCACAGAAACCTAGTACGGCAGATAAAATGGCAACTACTTGTAAATTTGATTTAAAAGTTGCTTTAAGTTTATTACCAGTTTGTACAGACGATGAGGCTAGCGTAAAGCAACTTATAGATGGCATAGAGTATTACAAAACAGAGTTAGACGAAAATTCACAAGGAAAACTGTTAAATTTCGTATTAAAAAATAGACTCTCACAGACCGCAAAATTGAAATTAGCGACTTCATATGTCAATATTGACGACTTTATAGCTGACTTGAAGATTCAGTTATTGCCTAAAAAATCGGCTACAGCAATTCAACGAAAGCTGCAAAGTCTTAGGCAAAACGATTTATCAATCGATGATTTCGGCAAAAAAATTACGGAATTGTTTGTTGATTTGACGATCTCTCAATCGGGGGCCAACGAGGCCAGTTTGAAAGTTTTAAAGCCAATTAATGAGAAGCAAGCTATCAAATGTTTCTCAGATGGATTGAGAAATCGACGACTTAGTACAATAATTTCAGCCAGAAATTTTACATCATTGAAAGATGCAGTACAGGCGGCCATCGATGAAGATATAACAAGTCCATCAACATCTTCCGATATTTTAACGATGAATTATAGAGGGAGATCGTCTTATAACTGGTCACAGCGGAGAGGCCGCTTCTCATACGCAGGTAGAGGACGCGCACGTGGCAATCAACAGGTTATCCAAAACCAAGACGAACAGCAGGATCAGGTTCGGAGAGGATCGCAGGCAAGCTGGCGCCGGTCCACCCGACCATTTCATGGAAACAGAGGTAGGTCCAATTATAGCACCTCCAGGGATCAACACATACATACATTGGATGACTCAGAAACGCAGGAAAATACAGAAACAGAACAGCGGAATGAGGACCAGTTTTTTCGGGACTAAAAATATAATTTTATCATGCAATAACGTAGGCTACGTAAATATAAAATCGCATAACCATTATTCATACCAATTATTAGTAGACACCGGTGCATCCATATCTGTCATAAAGTATAAACAAATTCTCGACCAAAACATTCCAATCCATATCGAGAAGACACTTGTAAACGGCATCGGGGGCAAAGTACAGGCTATAGGATATGCTTATTTGCGCCTAGTTATTGGAAATCAGACCCTACAACATAAGTTCTATGTTTTTAAAACATTGCCTTGTAAAGGTAGTGGCATACTGGGACAAGACTTTTTAAGCAAGTATAAATCAGTATTAAATTACGGTAACCAAACTTTGTTACTATGGAATAACAACTCAAAGGTATCATTACCATTAATAATGACAAACAATCATTTTAATATACCGGCAAGATCAGAGTCTATTCACTTTATTCGAACATGTGAGATAGAAGAATGTGTAGTTAATGGAACAGAACTGCGAAAGGGGATCTTTGTTGCAAATACTTTAGTTAAGCCCACGAATGGGAAAATACCAATTAGGATTTTAAACACCACGGAGACAGATTTAGTCTTGACAACAATTAGTCCAACACTTTACAAAGCAAGCGAGTATGATGTATGTTCATTTCAAGAAACCAATAATAATGCTGATCGTGTCAGAAAGGTATTCGCTTCGCTATCGCTGAAACATTTAAATAAAGAGGAGCAATTGTCCATAGAGTCCATTTGCGCAAAATATGCAGATATTTTCTTCCTACCGGGTGATAAATTAGGAACAACTAAATTATATGAACACTCAATAACATTGAAACCAAACGTGGCACCAGTGTACGTTAAGCCCTACAGAATGCCGCATTCACAGAAAGCCGAATTAAAAAAACAAGTGGACAACTTATTGGAACAAGAAATTATTGAACCTTGTTCCAGTGAGTGGTCCAGCCCAGTACTCCTAGTGCCTAAAAAATCAGACGCAAACGGGGAAAAAAAATGGCGGTTAGTTATAGATTACCGTAAGCTCAACACTTGTATTCAGGATGATAAGTTTCCACTGCCAAACATCACGGATATACTAGATTCCTTGTGTGGATGTATTTATTTCACACATTTAGATTTAAACCAAGGATTTTTTAACGTAGCGTTAAACAAACACAGTAGGAAATATACTTCATTTAGTGCAGACGGTGGTCAGTATCAAATGACAAGAATGCCTATGGGACTCAAAACTAGTCCCAGCTCATTTTCGCGTATGATGACCATGGCAATGACCGGGCTATCCTACGACAAGTGCTTAGTGTACCTAGACGATCTTATTTGTATGGGACGGAACTTAACTGACCATAACAAAAATTTAATAGAAGTATTCGAAAAGTTGCGCAGTGCCAACTTAAAATTAAATCCCACTAAATGCGATTTCCTTAAGAAAGAGATGCTTTATTTAGGCCACGTGGTGACAGGCAATGGTATATTGCCGGACCCAGATAAGATTAAAATAATTAAAGAGTATCCAGTTCCTAAAAGTACGGACGAAGTGAAACGCTTCGTTGCTTTTGCAAACTACTATAGAAAATTTATAGACCACTTTGCCGACAAAGCCTATCATTTAAACCTTTTAAGTAAGAAAAACACTAAATTCAACTGGGATAGCAACTGTCAAACGTCATTTGAAACTCTAAAACAGAGTATGATGTCACCGCCAATCCTACAGTACCCAGATTTCTCAGAACTAAATCAATTCATAGTACAAACCGATGCATCTGGGTACGCAATTGGGGCAGTACTATCAAATTCAAATGGCAGACCAATAGCTTACGCTAGTAGGAGCCTTAACAAAGCGGAAAAGAACTATCCCACTATAGAGAAAGAACTCTTAGCTGTAGTTTGGGCTGTCAAATATTTCAGACCCTATTTATACGGTCGTACATTTAAAATACTAACCGACCACAAACCCCTTGTATACTTATTTAATTTAAAAGACCCATCTAGCAGGCTCTTTAAATTTAGACTAGCTCTAGAAGAATACAATTACGAAATAGAATACGTAAAAGGGAGTGAGAACTGCGTTGCAGACGCATTATCTAGAATAAAAATTACGTCAAAAGAACTTAAAGAAATGAATGAGTGTCTGTGTGCAGTAATGACTCGCGCTCAAAAACGAAAATTAGATGCTGTCGCCCCGGCAGATGAGTTGCCCACCGACAACTTGCCAGTTCAACCACATGTAGTGGAAACTCACATCAAACCAAGAGGCGCAGTAGAGTTAAGATTTGCACCCAGTAGCAGTCTTAAGAAGTTAAAGAGCGATAGCTCAGTAGTGTTACAAACACACATAATATTATTGTATAATGCCCAAATGAAAACTATATTCATAAACTCGGCATCTCAATCACAAACTACGCGAGCCGAGTTTGCGAGAGAGCTGAGTGATCTATGTAACAAGCTAAATATAGAAGAAGTATACTTCATTAAAAATTCGAATAATAAAATTTTTGTAGAGAAATTAACTAGTGAGATAAGAAAACAAAGCAACTGGAAAGGGCCCAGATTATGTATATTAAAAGATGTCGAAAGAATAGAGGACAAAGATGATAGGAAAGTGATACTCAACGACTTTCATCTTTTGCCCACTAGTGGGCACGCGGGCATGAGAAGAATGCTGACTAATATAAAAAAATACTATTTTTGGCCAGGCTTAGAAAGTGATGTCAAAAATTATGTCAAAAAATGTGTTCAATGTCAGAAGCATAAGTATACAGTTCAGGTGAAAGAGCCAATGGCAATCACCACAACTGCTCATTCGGCTTTCGATAAAATCTTCTTAGACTTGGTAGGACCATTAGACAAAGACAGCAACAATTTTTCTTATATATTGACATTGCAATGCGAGCTGTCCAAGTATGTATGTGCGTATCCCCTCGTCACTAAAACCTCTACAGAAGTAGCACGCACCTTCGTGGATAACTTCATACTTCAACATGGCATCCCGAGGGACATAGCTACCGACAGAGGCACAGAGTTCATGTCCGAGACCGTGACACAGGTTTGTGAATTACTACATATTAAAAAGTTAAACTCAACTGCGTATCATCACCAAAGCATCGGAGCGCTAGAGAACTCGCATAAAAATCTAGGTGCATTTTTGCGAATCCAAGCAGAAGGAAAACCCGAATTATGGAGTACTTGGTTACCATTCTGGTGCTTTGCTTATAATACGACAGTTCACTCGTCAACAAAATTTACACCATTCGAACTCGTATACGGTAGAAAGTGTAACTTGCCCAATAATTTGGAAAAGTGTGTAGAGCCTCTATATAATTACGACAGTTACCCGCTTGAACTTAAGTACCGCCTACAGGTTTCTCAAACCGAAGCGCGGGAAAATTTGATAGCCAATAAAATAGGCAGAAAAAGTAGATACGACCAGCATGTAAATCCAATACGCTACAAGCCAAACGATCAAGTTTTAATTAAAAATGAAACTGGCAATAAACTTCAACAATTATATTCTGGACCTTACAAGGTGATTAGAGATTTGTCACCAAATGTTGAGGTCAATTATAAGGGAAAACCCGACATTATTCACAAAAACAGAACGAAACCGTATCATGTTTAAGATAAAAACAATAAGACAATTAATTACCAATGCTATAAGCACTTAACAATAGCTATTATACAGGTCAGCAGAAAACGGAGACGAATAATAAGCGCCAGCTGTGCGCTCATAGGTACTCAGGGATTGATTGTTATTATAAGTATGTAACTACTTATTATTGTATAACTTTGTATACCAAACATAACGAACATATGTACTACGATTATGTTATAACTATATTTTATACGTGTTAGCCTAAGAGTATCAATGTTTAATTTGTGCTTATATTGTATCCATGCAATAAAATAAAAGTAAACTTTTATTTTATTTTAGTTTTAGGGAGGAGATGAGAGGGAGATGTCAATGTAACCATATAAACTTGTGTTCTTTTATAATAAAGGGCAGTATAGCAACAGCATTCGTTGTATCACTTACTCCTAATATCACTCATCCGTACACATTGATGTCGATCGTCTTCGCCTCTGCCTATATGCCTGAGGCGGAGACTCCACCTCCGCATGAGCTTGTCCGCCTCGTAACCCAATGCGAGACCAGCGGCGAGGAGATAATCATTGGGACTGATGCAAACGCACATCACCCTCTGTGGGGAATGGATACGCAAAATGAAAGAGGTAAGGCATTGGTGGACTATTTGTTCACGACTAACCTATCCCTGCTAAACACAGGCGCGGCACCGACGTTTGTTACTAGACGCAGTCGCACAATTATCGACCTGACTCTGGCGACAGAAGGCGCAGCGGAAATCATCACTGGTTGGCAGGTCTCAAACGAGGCCTCCTGCTCGGATCACAGATGGATCCGCTTTGACATGCAGACCTGTGTAGCACCAGCACCGCCTCGGCGCAATCCGCGCAACACGGATAGAACTGTCTACACTCGCACACTCGATTCAAAGCTAGCGCCCGCACACGGGGCACTGACTACTGCGAGCACAACGCAGATAGACTTGCAGGTAAGTGAACTTACCGAACAATGATAAGCAGCTACCATACCGCCTGCCCGGAAACAATGCCACGGAAATCACCGGGCAAACCCTGGTGGGGCGCGGAGTTGGAACGCAAACGCAGTAAGGTAAGAAAGGCCCTAAACAGAGCTATGAACACATGCGCGGATGAGGACTGGGACGCCTACTACGAGGCCAAATCCAGCTATAAAAAATGCATCAGATTCAGGCGTACCGCTGGATGGCGAAAATACTGTGGTAGCATTGAATCTTGCCAACAAGCAAATAGGGTAAGGAAAGTACTGGCACAGCAGATTACACCTGAGCTCGCCACACTCCGCAAACCCGACAACACACTCACCACGACACCTGAAGAAGCAAGACGAGTCCTAGTAGAAACACACTTCCCAGGAAGCGTCTTCGTCCAGGTAACAAACTGGGAAGATACTACGCAGATACGAACTCACGATGACTGGCTCTACGCACACAGGGTGATCACGCTGGAGAAACTCCAGTGGGCCATCAAAAGCTTCCATCCTTTCAAGGCGCCAGGTCCAGATGGAGTTTTCCCTGCGCTACTGCAGTGGGGAGGTAAGTCTGTAGCAGAAAGACTTGTGCCACTAATGAGAACATGCCTGGCCTTTAGACACGTCCCAAAAGGATGGAGGGAAGTTAAAGCAATATTCATCCCAAAGCCAGGCAAGGGAGACTATACAAACGCCAAATCCTACAGACCAATCAGCCTGACCTCGTTTCTACTTAAGACCATGGAAAGGCTGTGCGAGAGGGAACTACGCGACGGCGCCCTAATGGCATTACCTCTACACGGTAACCAACACGCTTACAGCTTGGGTAAGTCTACTGAGTCCGCTCTTCATTTGGTGGTAAGCCAAATAGAGGAAACAATTCATCAGAAAGGTACCTGTCTGGGCACCTTCATAGACATCGAAGGGGCCTTCGACAAGACAAACTTCTCCAGCATCGGTGCTGCACTCTCCAAGCACGGAGTAAATCAGGTACTAATTGACTGGATAACCAACATGCTAAGCAAACGAGCAGTTCGTCTAGAGGGGGAACAGCAGCTGGCCTTAATAGCCAGGGGCTGCCCGCAGGGAGGAGTGCTTTCCCCCCTACTGTGGAATCTGGTAATCAACGATCTCATCACCAGGCTCAACGATCACCGGTACTTCACAATAGGTTATGCAGACGATTTAGCAATCCTCGTACCTGGGAAGGTGACTGAAACCATCTGCAATCTCACTCAGCAAGCTCTGCGTATAGTGGAGCGGTGGTGCAGGGAGTATGACCTATCAGTAAACCCCACTAAAACTGAACTAGTCATGTTTACTCAGAAAAGAGCTCTAGGCCCTTTCCGCCTACCCAAGCTGTTCAACACGGAACTACAGTTGTCCAACGAGGTTAAGTATCTGGGAGTCATACTTGACAGTAAGTTAAACTGGAGCAGACATTTAGATACCAAACTGAGCAAGGCTATTGTATCACCTTTTGGCAATGCAAGAAAATGATAGGCTGAATGATATATAAAAGTGGGGACTCTCCCCCAAAATTATACTCTGGCTGTACAGCGCGGTGATTCAGCCCATGGTCACCTATGGGGCCGTGGTGTGGTGGCCTCGTACTAAGCTAAGTACAGCCGTGAATAGACTACAACGTATGCAAAGACTGGCCTGCATGGCAGTGACGGGCTACATGAGGACTACCCCGACAGCTACGATCGAGGCCATGCTTGGACTCCCCCCACTCCACCTGTTTATACAACAAGAGGCAACGATGGCAGCAGTACGCCTTAAGGCACTGGATCTATGGGGTAAGAGAGAGACACAACACACCGCTCTGCTTGAGGAACTCAATAACGAATTCCCCCTAACAAAAGCAATCAACGATCGAATACCCAAGCAATTCATCTTTGACAAGAAATACAGGATTCAACTGCACGAGGACCATCGCTGCGAAGGGCTACGCCCTGACGAGCTAAGGATCTTCACAGACAGATCCAAAACAGGTACTGGCACAGGTGCAGGGGTGTTCTCGGAGGACCTCAACATCCACCTAGCCACGCCGCTTGGGGCTCATAACACGGTGTTCCAAGCCGAGTGCTTGGGCATCACCCTGGCAGCCTCAGCCATCTTAGCCAGGGAGGTGAAGGACTTCCCTATACGCATTCTCTCGGACAGCATGGCCGTCCTGCAGGCACTGAGTAGCCACACGGTCAACTCTGGGCTGATACTCCAGTGTCATCATCGCCTGAACCAGGTCGGTACATATAATAAAGTAACCATTCAATGGATCAAGGGGCACAGCGATTCTCGAGGTAATGATGCAGCAGATGAGCTGGCCCGAAGGGGCTCTAGCATGGCGGCGGTGAGACCAGAACCCATCGTACCACTACCCTACGGTTACCTCCGCAATCTGGTAAGGAAGCGCACCAGAGAACAGCACCACAAATTGTGGAATGACCACAGCGAGTGCAGACAGGCCAAGGAGGCACTTCCCTCTTTAGATGGCCGCGCGGTTTACGCAGAAAGTCCTGAGACTGACTAAAACACAGTTACGTGCAGTCACAGCCGTAACAACTGACCACGGGACTTTTAACAAACATCTTTTTGTCTTAGGGATCACAGACAGCCCACTGTGCAGGGCGTGCATGGAGGAGGACGAGACAGCAGCACATCTGCTCCTAAGCTGCCCAGTGATCGCTGGCTACAGGGCCAAATTCCTCGGTGACCCAGGTACCGTGCAGGGGATGGTTGGCAACACCAAGGCGCTGCTGGCTTTCCTCGAGGAGCTGGGTTGGATTGAGTGAGAAAGACGAATCCCACCCGTACGCAAAATACGCGCTTAGACGTGGAGTTGCGGACACCAGCCCGTCTTAATCTAATCTAATCTAATCAATTGTCAATCAAACATGGATACAGTACAATGAGTACGAGTATGTCATAAGGCTACAAGTCACACGTAAAAGTTACTTAACTAACTGTAAAAATATTACTTTCTTCATGAAGTCTCCCACAGATAAAGAACCCCGCTGTAATTTTTTAAACAGTTTATTATATTTTCGATCAACATTAAAATCTACAGCCTTTCTGTTTTTCCTTTTTTCGTTATAATAGTACATTATGGTACAAGTGTGTTATGTTGGTGATTACCGCTGAGGCGCCATTGAGACCCGAGCCGTTAGGTGAGGGTCTTAAGAGAGCCGAGGACGGTAATCATCAATACACACGTGTATCATACGACGTTTTTCAACACACTTGTGAAGAAAATAATACAAAAAAATCATTTCCAACAGTAAAACGAGTTGTGAAATTTTTTTCGCAATGGCGGGCAAAATTAATCAGTTTTCCTATGCGCGCGCATCTAACAATGGCGATCGGCCATAGACTAAAAATAATGAGTTATCTTTTTTTTGGTTTTTCGCGGATAGCGTTTTAGCCAAATACAAAATGGGGAAATTCAAGTTTTCTTTTTTACAGACAAAAACAAAAGTTATATTTAAGTGAAAGTTTTATTTATTAAACACGTACAAGTTGAAATTATCTATTTAAATACGAAGTTGCATGAAATGTGTTACATTTGTACTATTGAGCACGATCTTTTTTGTATCGAAACTTTTTTAAGAACAAAGCAACTCAACCAATAAATTTAAAAAAGAACTCTTTATCTCACTTGTGAATAATAGTAATGAAAAAGTCACAGTTTGATAACAGGTGTCATTATGTGCCTAATTGCGGTGAAATTAGAGCCACTTTATAAGCAAGTGTGTTGAAAAAGAGGTTTTTTTTTAAATCCTGTCCCAGAATGTTCCTTCTTGGCGTATTTTGAACAGAAACAAGTTAGGATTTTTAGGTATCCGACTATTCATGCGACAGTGCCAACCTTCGAATGGTAAGGTATGGTGGATGTAGACTACTTTAGGACAGATTATACTAATAGAGGACTAAGAAAAGATGCGTGGAGAAACATAAACCGGGAAATGAACATTCCAACAGCGGACTTAAAAAAATCCGGCCAAGTGCGAGTCGAACTCGCTCACGAAGGGTTCCGTACCATTATCGCAAAAAACGGCAAAAATGCCACTACTTCCAGTCGTACTAATGCCGGCTTGCGTGCTCCTCTTCGTCGCCTTACGAGCAATTTTAATAAGAATTTCTGCAGTTTGGATCAGTTTGCCTTACCGCGTGGAAAGTTTAGACTCATGTTACTTAACATATTGAAAAACTAACGTTACAATGTTGTTCCACTTATGCGGCACTATTGATGGCTTTATGTTTTGTTATGTTGATACTTTACTATTAATTAATATTCCTCTTTTTTATTTATTGTTTGCAACGTTAATCTTAAAATTTACCAAATTGTCTCATTGTTATCTGTGGAGAACGTGGTTGATTTCACATTTGTATCATTTCTGTATCCTATATTTTTTGTAATTCTTAATGTGTAATTGTTTGTTTTCCCGAATAAATAAAATAAAACAAAATAAAATAAAATATAAGCGGCAGCTTGGAGTCAAGGATACGTGTGTAGACCTCTGTCTGAGTTGCGTGAATTACGACAAGGTGGTGTAGGTGCTACACCGACCTGAATGTCGAAGCGGATCCATCGGTGGTCCGAGCAGGAGGCCTCGTTAGCGACCTGCCTCCCAGTAATGATTTCCGCTGCGCCTTCTGTCGCCAACGTCAGGTCTATAATAGTCTGACTGCGTCTACAAACATCGGTCCCGTGCCTGTGTTTAGTAGGGAAAGGTTAGTTGAGAACAAGTAATCCACTTATACCTTACCCCTTTCGTTTTGTGTGTCCATTCCCCACAAAGGGTGAGGAGCGTTCGCCTCGGTCCCGATGTTGACCTCTTCACCGCTAGTCTCGCATTGGGTTACAGGGCGGACAAGGTCATGCGGGGGCGGTGCCTCCGCCTGAGGCATGTAAGCCGAGGTGAAGTCAATCGTCTTCATCGTGGCACCTCCGTACTCCGTGGTAGATATCTCTGCAATAGAAATCATTTAAAAGCTGTGCTCTCCCATTGGAGCATTCAACATAAATAAGTTAAAACATAAATTTTTAAATATTTATTAAAGACGTACAAGTTAAAATTATCTATTTAAATACGAAGTTGCATGAAATGAGCAAGCAATAGGTACATTAATTTATTTGTACTATCACAGATAATATAATATGTACTAGCATATATTGAGCACGATCTTTTTTGTATCGAAACTTTTTTTAAGAACAAAGCAACTCAACCAATAAAAAAAAACTCTTTATCTCACTTGTGAATAATAGTAATGAAAAAGTCACAGTTTGATAACAGATGTCATTATGTGCCTAATTGCGGTGAAATTAGGGCCACTTTATGAGCAAGTGTGTTGAAAAATATTTAATTCATGGTACATCTTAGCGGCCGCGGCAGTCATACCTCTATCGAAATAAGATATAAATATTTGTTCGTTCGTTAATTTTTGTTTGTTCGTATCGTTCGAACATCGGAGTAAGGATAACGATTGAGCTACATTAACTCTGTGGGAATGATTGAAGTGGATGTCAACTATAACATTATATCCTTTTCTCAGCAGGGCTGCACTTCTCAGAGTACTTGGTGTAGTTTTCAAAAATTTTATATTAAGAGACGACTTGCAATTAAAGTTTCTGTTAACACCTTGCGTTTTATTTATCAATTTATTTCTTTCCGAAAGATGGCATACAAACAATTTTCTGAATTCATAACGTATGGGTTCTGCAAACCGTCTTTTCATAACCCAGTTAGAATTTGTTTGTTTTGAAAAACATTCCACAAATCTAGCACATTTTTCGTCGTATTCTCCGTCATAATGTAATAAGCACTGAACTTTACACTTATAACTGTCACTTTCACTAAATATAACTTTTGTTTTTCTCTGTAATAAAAAAAACATGAAATTCCCCATTTTGTACGTGCCTAAAACGCTATCCGCGAAAAGCCAAAAAAAATAAACCTCCTTTTAGTCTATGGCCGATCGCCATTGTTAGATGCGCGCGCATAGGAAAACTGATTAATTTTGCCCGCCATTGCGAAAAATTTTTCACAGCTTTTTTTCACTGTTGAAAATGATTTTTTTGTGTTATTTTCTTCACAAGTGTGTTGAAAAACGTCGTATGATACACATTTATATTGGTGATTACCGTCCTCGGCTCTCTTAAGACCCTCACCTAACGGCTTGGGTCTCAATGGCGCCTCAGTGGTAATCACCAATATTACACACTTGTACCATAATGTACTAATAAGTACTTATGAAAGCGATGCCTACAAAATCTTAGCTAACGCTCAGCATAACCCTCTAGATCGTCAAGTTGTGTATCTTTACGAACAATGGCGTAAACAAAATTATGGAAATAGAAATGAACAGACTGTGTTACAAATTTTGAAAAGAAAACAAGACGAGTTAGGGAAGTTGGGTATAGACTTGATCATACTGGAGAATCCTACTATTTGTGTAATTATTACACCAATAATGCAGCGAGTTTTCACTAAAGGATTAGCCGATGAAATAGTTTTTATAGATACCAGCGGATCATGCGATCAATCAAACACATGTGTGACATTTATTTTTGCAGCTTCTAATATTGGTGCGTTGCCTGTTGCAATAATTTTGCACGCTAATCAGACAGAAGAACAATACAGTTTAGCGTTCAAAACTCTGAAAGAGTTCCTCGAAAATAAATTCAACAAATTATTTCAGCCAAGTGTAGCCATGACACAGCAGAGCTGAAAGGAATGCGTTGAAGTCAGTTTTACCTAACACCCGGCTTTTGCTTTGAATATTTCACGTTAATCAAGCAATATGGCGTTGGCTTTGGCAAACAGAGCATAATGTTAATAAAGATGACAAACAATACATAATGAAACTGTTCCGCAAAGTTATGTATTCAAATACTATAGCAGAGGCCGAATTAAATATGTCCATATTGAATAAAGATGTGAAAGTCGCGACAAATTATAAATTGCAAAATTATTTAACAAATATGTGTGCCCGACGAAAATAATGGTGTTTGTCATATAGGCATGACATTATCAATAGAGGACATAACACAAACAACTTTTGCGAGGCGTCTATAGGAATTTTTAAAGATATTATATTGCAAAGATGTAAAGTTTTCAATATGTGTGCCCTGCTGGATTTTATCACTGACACGTTTGAAAATTACTACAAAAAAGATTGTTGCAATTTGCTAATGGGAGAGAGCGAAAGTTAACAGTAAGCTACGAAAAATTTTGTCAGAAAAGTAAGTCGATAACTCAAATATCACCACTTGATGACGCGTCTTACTTAATAAAAGAAAAAACAGACGTGTATGTAGTTGATTCTGAAATGGGAACGTGTGACTGTTTATCAGGGAAAGGTGGACGCTACTGCAAGCATGTATGTGCTGTGGAACTAAAGTTTCGCATAACGATTACTACATCGTTAAATTTGACTGAAGATCGTCGCCAAGATTTGGCCAAATTGGCATTGGGAGACTAATATAACCCCTATTTCGTCCAAAATATAACACTGGATTCAAATGACGTGGAGATGGCTGAAAAAAGTCAAGGCACCTCACAGCAACAGTTTACAATGCCGATTAATGAACCTGATAACACAGAAAATAATATTTCCACAGAGTCTTCAATTCAAGAAAATTATATGATTACTGTAGACGCAATTGAGTCTGAGTTTATTAGAATAATCAAAGTACTTAAAGAAGAACCAAATCCAGTAAACACACAAATACTGAAAAAATATTCATCTGAACTATCTCGATTGCAGACTCCTTCCTCTATTGTTTCATACATGCATGATAAGAAAATACGACGTTCACGAAAAATAAAGGTCCAACCTACATCTATTTCGAGACGGCATCAAAAACAATTACCCAGCAGTGGTAGAATTCAGTCCGGCCGTCCTGTTAAAAAGAAACGTGCACACAATATCGCTGTGAACATAGACCAAAACGAACGTTCCGCAAAATAGTTGTCTTGTTGGTGTTTTTTTTGTTATTTTTGTGCTGATAATAAATGTTTCATTAATTGTATTGTATGTAATATTTCATTGAAATCATATTGAGTTAATAGTACAACCTACTGTCTACTATAGAATAATACCGTCGCTGATTCAAGACGCTTTTGAAGACTCAAACAGTCTAAGAGTCAAGTCAAAAAAGTGTTCAGTTCAACTGCACACGATTTTGTTAAACCTTACCCAGCGCCACTTGATCACAAAGGCGTGCTCAGTTGACGCGAATTGAACACGGGATCGCGATCGTAGGATTCCGCAGTAAAACAAAAGCGTGTGGATTTCGCGAGACCGGTGTCGCCAGTTGAACACGGAAAGGGAAATACGCTTCAAACACCCAGCCAAGGTACTAATCTCGAAAAAGAAAGATCGAAAGAAAACCTAATCTTTATGAGGCGAGAAGCAAAAATATTCTCGCTTGCTCTTTCATCATCTGTTCCTGCAGCCTAATTGTGCAAGTAAATTCGGCAAGGCAAAGAGTTTGACCGCCATCAAACAACCAATCACATGCGAGATGAAAGACGCGTTGTGGATTTCCGTCTATGTAATTGTTAGATTCGAGGCACATTCGTATGGAACTGTGGTGGATAACATCCACCAACCCTCACTGGGCCCGCGTGGTGGACTACGGCACATTTCCCTCACAGAGTGGAATCCTGTGCCCAGGGACACGGTGCTGGTCTCCGGCTCCATTTTTAGAGAAACCCCTCGGTTCTCAATTCTACTGGTTTTAATTTTTTATTATTGATTTTTTTAATTGTATTATTCTCTCAGAACTTTTTACTATATTTCTCAGGAATGCGTGGAGGTATCAAGCTGAAATGTCTACTGTACCTTAAAGCTGTGAAAAAATCAAACTTCGATGCCAACGCAATCAAAAGATACAGCCGTTTATGCCGCAAATTTTCGACACTCGCAAGGGAATCAAAACCTACAGGGTACTTCCCGTGAAATCAGAACCTTGAAATTTGGTACGAAGCAACTTCTTATAGCACAGATAAAGGAAATATTGCGAAAAAAGTAAATTTTCAGTTACATAATACAATAAAAATATTTATAATAATTTTAAACATACTACCCCTTTCCTCATGAACGCGTAGAGGTATTAAATAGAAATTCATATCAAATACTCAGGTCTATAATACCTTTAAGCTGAGGTTGTACGAACCCTCGCTGCGCGAGTCCGACTCGCACTTAGCCGGTTTTTGTTGTGATAGGGGTACCAAAAAAACTAAAAGAGAGAAATAAAAAACTTTTCACATAAAATAAACGGCTTTCTAAAGCGAAATCTCTTCAAAGTTAAGAGTGAACAGGCTTCTTCTGGATAAGCTCACTCCATCGTCGACTCTGTCTACTCTGACCTAGACTTGAATCAAGAGCAAACCCATTTAAAAAAAAATACTCGTTAATTAAGACCGACTTTCGACGACGAAAGTTATTTTTGTACTTGTGTTTTGCTTTAGAAGTCGGTTTATTTTTCGTGAAAATGCAAGGAGCCAATGTATGCGAGCTCGCTTCGCTCGCTCTTGTATCCTACACTCACTTATTTCTGAAACTTTTTTGCAAAGGTCAACACAGTAACATTTATTTCTGTATGAATGGTCAAATTATCCGAGGCGGTGTGCTAAAATCGAGCTCTTGTCGTTTAGTCTTGCATCCTACGTTCTTTCATTCTCAATGGTTTTTGCTTAAGTCGACAATTCAATTAAAAAAAACCTCATTTCAAAGCTCTGGCATACCTAGAAGCTAACGACATTCTCAGTAACCGCCAATATGGCTTCCGCCAAAATCGACCAACTGGGGATCTGGTTCTCTCGACATATCGAAGGCTTTTGATTGGTCCTGGTACGAAAGCCTTATTGCTAAGCTCATTAGGTTATTCATATTTTTTATGCCGGCAAAATACTACCACTAGATAAAAAGATAGTTTCAAATACAGGCAGGAAAAATGAACTAAGATAAAATAAAAGCAAAGTGCAATTGAAATCGAGATATTTATTGATGTTACTGTAGACACATAATAATATATTCTACAAATTAATACATATTTTGAACCCAAAACCACAATGGAACGATGGTTTGAAGATAAACATGAACAATATTAATGCCAAAGACTATAAGCCGTCTAAGTGCAAGTTATATAGAGTCTTAAATACAAACAGGGCAATGGATACATGTCTTTTTAGATTTATTAGAGTTAACATGACTTTGATATTACATTTTACAGGGCCTTATTCTTGAAAACGTACTGTATGGACAGTCATACGCAAGTTCATACAAATTGACACACCTTAATACCTCGGCAGTTACAGCGGTTTTTGCATGTCTTATCTACCAGTGTAGTGCAGTACAATGACGCGTCACGTTAAGAGGACATAGTGTAAGCCACTGACGCTGCTATTGGCGTGATTGCTTACTGGTATCAAAATATATAAAGATTTTCCAATCGACTCAAAAAGAAGATGAAGAATGGCATGTCGCAGACTGTTAGCGTCACGAAAACTTACCGCTCTGAAGTAACCTGCGTGCGTAAAAGACTGCGCAGTAGTAATCATAGACTAACAGCAACGCACTACGTCTTGCACCGAAAAGTCTGGTTTCAGAGCAGCAAACTTACGCGACTTGTAATCGATATTTAAATGAATGATGTTAAAGTACTGCCGTTCTAAAATATTTTTAAGTTATATCCGATTCATTCACATAATATCTTACAAGCGGTTACCTATTTCAGCTTGTAACGTTATCAACAATATTGTTAAATCATTCAGAACATGTGCAACAACTCTTTGAGATCTGCTACACTTACATAAAAAATATGGGCGTAGGCGAGAGTGCTGTTTTAAAACCAAAATACCTATAGAACCCGATAGGTAATATGACTCATCGAGTATTAAGCTGGGAGTTCGCGCCGTTACAGCGACCGGAGATCGAGACCTGAGGCTGATACAGGAGACCCAAACTTCTACTTGTCCTTAAGATTTGTATGGGCGTGATTTAGCGAACGAGATTATAGATTCACAAATCGCACTCTGCCAAGCTAGCGCTTCATACGATTACGAATCTTGTCTCTATGAAGATAAAGATCATATTCGTACCAAACACTAACTATAGTCAGCAGAGTAAGTCGCAAAAGAACTTGTCAGATATTCGAGAGTGCCTCCGCTTTATGTTTCGCATCTAGGGTTGGTTTACGAAGAATAGCTACATATTGTTGTGTGTACATATTTCGAGGATTCAAAACTTATATCGCTTTGAAGTCGGAAAACATGGTATTTAAAAACTATTGTCACTAAACTAATGATTATTTCGTCCGACACATTTCCACATACCCAACACCTTTTTACAGTGGGATGGGAACCCCAAAGAACAGTCTTAAAATCGTGTAATAATTTTGGGTACCCAAAAGCCAAGACCTAAATCTTAAGTACCTAAATACCTATCATAATCTATCTGTAACGATAACATTTACAAATAAGGCCGAAACCTGTGCCAAAATAATAAATACAATAAAATGCCCATGTACCTAGCTATGCCGATATTTGTTGTAATTTAGCAAGTTATCGTCTGGGCAGGTTTGGCCCGCCATGGCTGAGGGTGAGCCATTGTGTGGTCAGCCGTAGGCTACCTCTTCCACGATGGTCTCCCAAGAGTCTGAGGACTCTGTGTCCCACGTGGCCTCGTCATCTTCTTGTTCATCGTCCTCGTCGTAATATGCCAACTGGAAATAAAAACAGTAAATGATATTACTCAGTTCGTGGACAGTGTAAGAGGATAAGGAGCTCTTGGCTAAATAATTTACAGGCCCACACGTCGATTTAATATTTGAAAGTTATGAACGTCGAAAGTTCCATATTTCAACACTAATTTTAATGCATTTTTGGGCGGAAATAAATACCATAAGAAGAAGGAAAATCGCAAAACGGCCGCCATACAGGGTTTTACATTGTGGAATTAGTAATTCAACAATGCAAATAATTTTATTTTGAAAATATACATTTAGTAGTTTTTTCATGATATCTAGACTCACAAACGTCTGTTCATAAAATTTCGCGCGCTCGTTTTCGTCTTAAATCATCATCCATTTCGCTACAAATTTGCAATAATGCTAATTTGTAATTTGTGTCAATGCTCATCACAGCATCAATCTCTTTCGCAACTGTTGTCCGATGAGACAGCATGCATTTTAACCCCGCGCACAAAATAGTTCATGTGTGAATTTTTATGAACAGACCTTTCGGAGTCTATCATGAAAATACTACTAAATGTATATTTTATCACCGTCATGCAGTGGAGTTATCGCCAGACTACGTTTGTTTGGACGGGTCTTATCATTCTAAGACTCCTCTGTGCATCGGAGAGCACGTTACGCTGTTGGTCCAGGCTGACACTTGTAAATCTTTGACAGTCGCTACAGATATTCCAGTATGGTATAATGTACTCTGTGATCAGAAGTCAAAAAATCTGAAACAAGTCTTGCCAAGGGGTATCACGTTACCCAGTTACTGGGTTGTGAAGGTCAGACTGCCTAGTCGCGTACGTTGTCGTATCTAGCAGAGATTTTATGAAGCTATTAGGTATAATTATAATATTTTCACAGTTTTAGAGGCGCGTCTCTGAGTGTCGCATTGTATGACTACTTTTATTACCTTGGGTTCGGTCTGTAAAAATAATTGAATGTGTAAGGCATAGCACGCACTGCGATTTTTATTCGCGCGATTTTTTTTCCGCGCATTCTGTGACCTATGGAAATGTATGAAGCTGCACGCACTGCGGAAAAAAAATCGCGCCCAAAATGTACTAAAAAATTCGCGCGGAAAAAAATTCGCGCGAATGAAAATCGCTGTGCGTGCTAAGCCTAAATGAATAAATAAATTTTGCGGAATGATGCTGAAACCTTCGTGTGCAAATCCGACTCGCACTTGATCGTTTTTTTTAATCTTTTGTTTTTGCAGTTCTCATTTAACTTTTATTTTCACGATAAAATGCGTATGTGTCGAGAAGTCCAGACAAATGACAAAGACGGGTGGCTGAAAAGCCAGATGGTTGGTAACTTGTTCTTTCCTCCCCAGGGATGTGCCCTGATAGGCGTTACACACAAGGGGTTCTGGTGTGGTCTTATAATAGATCACAGGGTTCTAAGTGCTGATGGCAATTAATGGTTTTAGTGAGGTATAATCTCACACGCCCTGGTCTTTGGTCTTTTGAAGGTATCCCTCCGATAAAAAGGTGTTTTCTAAACCTTTCATACCACATCACAAAATTAAAAGTGGCCTTAGAAATAAACATGTGTAAACGCTTTCATGCAAAGGATTGATACCTTGATAATACGCTTAGTGCCCAGTAGTTGCAAAATACTAGTGACTGCAGTCGGTAATCGCATTAACTGGCAAAGACTTAATGCATGCAAGGACAGACAGATAATCTAGCCCGTGCGAACTAGCCACTAGTTAGATATCCGATTTGTGTAATGAAAGGGATTCATACCTACGTAAATGTAGGTAGAGATATTTATTTATTTACAGAATTGAGACCATGGAGGACCTTAGTACAATGCTCGACGAATGTCTTAAGAGTGGTTCTTAAGATGACCATGGACAAAACACAGGTGATGTTGTATGCCCATGTTACATCCACTCCTATCAAGGTCGGAGACACTACACTCGAAGTTGTGGACGAATATGTCTACCTGAGACAAACGATCCAGTTGGGTAAAGCCAACTTCGAGAAAGAGGTCAACCGTCGAATCCGACTCGGCTGGGCAGCGTTCGGAAAGTTCCGCGGTATCTTCTCATCCAACTTACCACAGTGTCTCTAGACGAAAGTCTATGACCAGTGTGTGTTGCCAGTGAATACCGATGGCTCTGAGACGTAGTCGGTCACAATGGACCTCATCAGATAGTTTACAGTCACCCAAAGTACAATGAGAGGGCTATGCTCGGAGTTTCCTTGCGTGATCGAATCAGAGATGTAGAGATCCGCAAGAGAACTAGGGCTACCGACATAGCCCGAATAATTGGCAAACTTAATGCGATGGGGCAGAAAAGTTCTGGTGTGGCGACCGCGAACCGGAAGACGTTGCGTTGGAGGCCTCCCACTAGGTGGACCGATGACCTGGTGAAGGTTGCGGGGATCCAATAGATTCGAGACGCACGGGACTGGTCAATGTGGCGACGCTTGGGAGAGGCTTATGTCCAGCAGTGGACATCTTTCGGCTGATATGATGATGATGATTTCAACGAAAAGGTAGGCAGCTACAGCGTAACGGTGGACAGGGCGGCATGGAAGAAGAAAACGAGTTGCGCCGACACCAAGACACAATATTTTTTTTAATTTATTGAAAGTCAAAAATTACGGCAATATTTATTTATTTACCAATTTTTGTACACACACATAATACAAGGACAAGAAGAAGGAAAAGAAAAAAGGTACAGAGGTGGTGTAACTTTTTCGGTCTCGATGAGCAATAAAAGGTACGTAGTACGTAGTAAGTGTTTTTGGAAAATATTTATTTCAAAATTTTCTTGAGACTTTACATTTGACCGTCTAGACTTCGTTTGTAAATGATGATACTGTATGTCTAGGTATGGGAAGGCGAGAAGATCTCTATAGGTATCTTGGTAAAAATAATAATTCTATTTAGTCCGTCAGTTATAATTATTAGACATGTATTTATAGCTTTATCAAATTTGACAAAGATAAAGCGCATCAAAGTTATAGATGGCTTGTGACGTCACTTCTATGTAAAAAGTGTACCTAACAAGGTTAGACGCGCTTCAACGCATGACATAAGAAATGTCCAATATTTGTTATAAGTTACTGGTCAAACAAAATTTGAGAATAGTTGAGACAAAATTTGAGTTCACCGATACGAAAAGAAGTAGAAGATCTAATCTACTTTAACTTGAAGGACAAAAAAAAAACTTTTTAACAAAAAAATCAAACCGACTTCCAAAACAAAGCACTACAACAAGAAAAATAACTTTCTTTTCGGTGTCTTTGGTACCTATTGATTTCCGTTTTTCGACACCGACCTTTCCATTTGCGACAAACGCAAATTAATGGACATGTAAATTCTCCCTATCCTTACGTACGGCTCTCAAACCTCTCTCCCAAGGTCTCTTATGATTCAGCAGAGGTTCAAGCTCGAAGTTTGCCAGCGAGCAATGGAGCGCAGCATTCTTGGAGTCAGAACAGAAACAGACCGGAATACTGTATTAGGAATACAATGCTGCGCTCAAAAACACAAATCGCCGACTTCACCCAAAAAACAGCCAAGCTTAAAAAATGGGACTGGGCCGGCCCAAGTTTGCCCCATGTCGAACGATAAGGCCAAATACGACTAGGACAAATTGGTTTTATTGCGGCGTTCCAGTGCTTGCCGGCTTCATCATCAGATCAGTTCGATGGTACCATTTTCATCAGTAGGTATTATCATTTATTTATAAGTATTTTCTCAAACATGCTTGGAAATTTGAGCATTATTTTGACAACCTTCTTCGAGATAAATCGAAATTGCAGTACAGGCCAAATACATGCGAGCAGCGGCCGGCAAAAGTTGTATGAAAATCCATATCTGTCGTTTGTAGCGGCCAAATAAATTACATAGTAAAATCATATCTGTCCTGTAATTTAAAAATGGAACGATTTTTTACTCCGAATCATGGCAACCAAGGAGGTAACTCATCAAAGGTTTTATTTAAATTTCGAACTGGCTTGCAAATAGAAAGCTGTTTATTGAAAAAAAAAAACAAATGAACACTTCAAGGATTAGCACGCACTGCGATTTTTATTTGCGCGCATTTTTGTAGTATTATTCCCGCGTGATGTTTTTACCGCAACGCGTGCGGCTTCATACAATTCCATAGGGCTCGAAAAAAAAACGCGCGAATAAAAAACGCAGTGCGTGTTAAGCCTAACGCGGGCATAATTATTGTTGTTCGTCATTGATTTTGAAAAGTAATTGTATTTGACAAAATGAGTTCTAGGTACTACTTAGTTTTATTTTCCGCGCATTATTTGAGAAAAGCACTATACAAGCCTAGGCCACAACTAGGCATTGATGGACTTACGTATGTGTGCCTCGGCTTCGCCTCGGCCCACATTTACACGTTCGTCCATCAATGCCTCTTTTGCTGGCCGCTGCAGTAATATACTATTGCTTCATCATAGTCGGTTAACTATTCGATATCGGTTAATACTTAGCATTAAGGAGTTCCCGTGGTCTTCTTCATCAGTTCCACTTCGCCAAATGATACTTTATGAGTGCAAATGATTGCATTGTTGATGAAAATACGAAAATCGCTTGATGTATGCCTTAATATTTGAGGTTATCGATTTCCCATCATCAGATTCTGACCTGATGACCACGGAACCACCTGGGAAGTATACCCTTCCAAACAAAAGATGAATTTACCCAATCAATCCAGGCGTCTTTGAGTAATCGGGGAAAATAAATTCAAAAAAAGATTTCGACGAATTGAGAACCTCCTGCTTTTTTGAAGTCGGTTAAAAAACATTAAGTTCAAGAACTAAAACCGGACTACTGAAAAATCACGCTCTCAAAGGTATGAAACAAGTATAAAGCCACCTACCGTAACAAAACAATACATTCTGCAAAGTAGTGTGAGGACTCTGCTTAACTAAAAGGCAACCTACTTGCCTGTAAAAATACTGGCAATTGGTATTACTTGAAAGGTAAATGAATTTCGAATAGAAAATAAGTGAATATGTTTTTAATTGTCAATTCTAGTGTAGCCGCCCAGAAGGCAGGCATATTGTAAAATTCTTACAAAATATATGAGCTATAAAAGTAATATGTCTACTTATTTGATAACCTCTGTCTACGCCCTCTACATTTGGTGGAGGCGCCGGGTACAGAAAATATCCCTGTAAAGAAGATACATACCCCTATTTGTCTACTGAGTTTTCCTATAGTGGCCTCCTTCACCAACCTTACGTTATGGAAAGCGGCACACTATACCAGGCAACCCCTTACGAGGTGTCTGGGACCATCTTCGGTAGGTCACGCCTCCGAGAGCACTCGCCCCTGGTACTCAAGAGAAAATGTGAGTTGCACCGTGATTACTCACTACCATTTGTCCAGAATGGTACCGGAGCAATAAAGCCGCTCACCACACGCACCCCAGCACGCCAGCACTAGTGCAAGCACCAGCACCAGCGCAGTTGGTGCTAGCGGATTCAATCCCCGTTAAGGACGCCAGAGAAGCTGGCTCCCATTTCTCCAGAATGGTCCCGGAGCTGTAAGCACGCTCACCTCTCGAATACAAATCATCGCATCTACCCAATGCCTACAGCTGGGTTGCCGGAAAACTAATCCAACGGGTAGTCCTCTTCTTTCTATCCAGGAAAGTGCCGGAGATGCAGCTCGCTCACAGGAGCTCACTTGCTTGAGGGTTACTCACGAACCCCGCGTCTGACCACCAGGTGGCCCTTTGCCTTGGGCCGGTAACTTCAGACACTTGTTGCGCGCGAGGAATGACGCTCGGCCCACACATAGCCGAGCAGACAACATGCCACTCCTCTGCAACCACCACATAGACCACCGCGAGTCCAACCTCAATGTCAGGTACCACCTTTGCGCTTGCAATGGTGGAGGGCCTACCTGACCCCGCGTACCCTGATCCAAACAGCCGGACCCGTAGTTCCAGCTGCGAAAGCCCCATCTGTTCGGGTCGTACAGATAGGGACAGTAAAGAAGATACAATAAATATTTCGCGTGTGCACGGCGAAAACAGTGCACGAAGCCCCATCTGTGAGTGTGAGGTTACGGAGAACGAAGATATCGTTGGCGAGAACCCTAGCCGACGAACACTAGCACGTGGATTATCAAAGATAAGTGGTATTTTCTAACTGGGTAAAGATGGCACAGCCGGTATTCACGGGGACAGGAACAAAGTCCAGTTTTGGGGATTTCCTCATGCAATTCCGTCGAATTGCTGCTATAAATAAATGGCAGGAACAAGGCGTCCTGGAAGAGCTATCAAGACGAAACAAATAAAGTTAATAACGTCTTGAACGGCCATGGTGAATCTATGGAAGAAAGAAGTGTAATTACGGTGTCTAAGAATGACCACTTGTATTTTTCGAGATTAATAAATACCTAGTAATGATGAGAGTTATATATCAACTGTACCCAAAGAATGTAATGTAAAGAGGGAACTTGATATAAACCCAAACTTGAGTCTCTGTAAATTGGAATCACTTAAGAAGCTTCTTTCATCATATAGAGAGAATTTTGCATTTTCGGCTTCGGAGCTAGGCAGCTGTAGTGTAGAAGAAATTACTATTAGAACTGTAGATGATATACCTGTCCATCATCCTCCTTATAGAGTATCTCCTAAACAGCTTGACATAATAAATACACAAATAGAAGAGATGCTGAAGAATGGTGTTATCCGTGAATCAAGGAGTGCGTACGCTTCGCCCGTTGTATTAGTACAGAAGCCAGATCAGTCCTGGAGATTCTGCGTTGATTATCGGAAGTTAAATAAAAAAGTCATTACCGATAGTAATCCATTACCGATCATAGAAGATTTAATGATTTATTTGTCAGGGGCGCGATACTTTGCGGATTTAGATTTAAATTCAGGCTACTGGCAACATCGTTTAAGCGAAAAGGATAAGCATAAAACTGCGTTTATTACTGCTTCCGGTCTATATGAGTTTAATGTTTTACCTTTTGGGCTCAAAACGAGTCAAGCTGTTTTCCAAAGGATAATGGACAAGGTCTTAGCTGGTATCAAATATAAAAAGGCCATTTGTTACGTAGATAATATCTTAGTGTGGGGTAATAACTTCGCGGAGTTTATGGAATCGTTAGAAGAAGTCATGTGTAGATTAAAGAAAGCAAACCTTACGCTAAAACCGAATAAGTGCAGTTTCGGTTATAAGAAAATTTCAGTGTTGGGGCATGAGATCTCCGGTGAAGGAGTTAAGCCTGATAAAAAAAAATTGCAATCGTTAAAAACACTCAAGACCCCAACAAATACAAAACAGGTTAAGTCAGTATTGGGTTTGTTTTCTTACTATAGAAAGTTCATTAGTAGTTTTGCTAAAATAGTGTTGCCTCTTACAAGATTATTAAAAAAAACGCCAAGTTTATATGGGGCAGAAAAGAAGAAGAAGCCTTCCAGAAGATAATAAATATTATGGAATCACCCCCGATATTGCATTTTTATTCTAGTAATAAGCAATTAACTACTAGGTTGCATGTGGACGCTAGTGGGGAGGCCCTTGGCTGCTGTCTCAAACAAGGTGATGATGTGTTGTTCCCTATAGCATACGCGTCCAGGAAGCTGAGTGAAGGAGAGAAGAAATATTCTACAACGGAGAAAGAGTGTCTTGCTTTAGTCTGGGCGTTTAATTATTTTAAACATTTTCTTTGGGGTTTGAAGTTCCAGGTGGTCACGGATCGTAAGGCATTGTGCTGGCTACGAGGTAGAAAGGACATGAATGGAAGATTAGCTAGGTGGTCGCTGTGTATCCAGGCGTATGACTTCGATATTGTACATTGTTCTGGCAGAGATAACGTTATTGCTGATTTTTTGAGTAGGAATCCATTAGTGCAAGACGAAGAAGACTCGAAGAGGACAGAGGAGGGCCCTGACGACGGCATGCAGTTATATAGGATTGAGGTGGTCAGGATAAGAGATGACCAGCTTAGAGATGATTTTTGTAGGTATTGGTTGGATAAGATAGCAGCTAGCGGGAGTAATGTGGTGAAGGGATTTAGTGTGATAGATGGCATTTTGTGTAAGAGAACCAGGATTCTGAATGATGATCAGATGTTAGTAGTCGTTCCTAAAAACTTGTTAGAGGAGGTGTTGAAAGAGCTTCATGATGATCCATGGTCCGGAGGGCATTTAGGTTTGGCGAAAACTTTGGCTAAGTTTAGAGCGAGGTACTTTATTAAGGATGCTGAAAGAGTGGTAGATAAATATGTAAGAAGCTGCGTATTGTGCCAAGAGCGGAAGAAGGACGACCAGGTGGCCCAGTTACAACCTGTTGTTGTGAACCGATTGAAGGAAAGGAAGGAAGTCGCTGAGAGGTAATAGGTATATCATTGTAAGTTTGGAATATGCAACGAAGTATGTAGTTGGTAGAGCAGTTCCTATGGTGACAGCGCAAAGGATCAGCGAGTTTCTAATAGAGGAGATTTTCTGTCGTTATGGATGAGTTAGGGAAATTGTGTCGGATAGGGGGTCAGTTTTTACATCTCGCTTGGTAAAAGAAACTGTAAGTTATTTCGGAGCTAAGTCACGCTTCACCACTGCGTTCCACCCTGCAACGAATAGTTTAGTTGAGCGATTTAATCGAACAGTGTGTCAGATGCTTTCCATGTATGTCACCAACGATCAGCGAAATTGGTGTAGTTATGTTCCACTAGTATGTTTTGCTTATAATTCCAGCAAACAGTCAAGCACTAGATCTTCACCTCACATGTTGCTATACGCTAGGGAACAATTATTTCAAACCGACATGCTAGTAAATAGCAGCAATGTTGACATGGTTGATTATGTAGGACGTCATGAGCTAGGCAACAGTTTGTCACGTCGTGCCATAGATAATATAAAAAAGGCACAGGTTAAACAGAAAATGCGATATGATAGAAAAGCTAAATTGAGAATATTTACGCCTAATCAATTAGTTATGCTCTATACACCTAGACGGACCACAAATAGAAGTATAAAACTATGTAGGTTGTATAAAGGCCCATACCGAATAGTTAGAAGATTATCTGATGTAAATTATGTAATTATAAAAAATAATAATAGGCGATTTAGGGACATAGTACATCTAAATAGATTAAAACCTTTTAATGATAGAGTAGGATAAGAGATAGGTTTAAATAGGTAAGAATAGGTTAAGGTTAGTAAGGTTTCCTTAAAGGAAGAGGCCTGTTGTCAAATAAAAAAAATAATAAAAAAAATATATGACAACTATCAAATTTGACATATTGAAGTTGATAGGGATGGGAAAGTAGGAAAAAATGTATCGATAGTTTTCTTATCGATATTCTCAAATAGTATCGATATATAAAATTAAACTAGTTCTTTCCGTTGCATGTGCTGATGATGTGCTGATGAGTTGTGAGCCACAGGGGGAAGAAGAGGCTGGCAACGTTTGCCACGCATCGAAGAAATGTTTTTTGGTTATGCGATTAAGGCATAGGCACAAGCCAGGGTAATAGTATAACCCAGGGGGTTTCTTAAAGTAATAGTCATAACTGAAACCGACTTTGCTAACGGGGCATAGCCTTTGCAAAGGATGTCGAGTTGACATCATTGGTCCAGTTTGTCTGATGTTTAAAAAAATAAATGCATTTATAACAATAAACCCTGGTGCAAGCTCTATGAATAGGATTAGAAATTCGATGCGATCCAGCCTTTCCTTCTCTGGCCTGATAAACGCACGAGATCGAAAAATTGTATCATATTTGAATATTTGAGATTAAACCCCATCCGGGTCGATGTGAGTTGACGCATCATTGTTGTGTTGGGAGGACGCCTTGTTCCTTTTTTAGGGTTTTGGTCAAGGAGGTTCAAGCATGACGGCGTTGATTTGTTAGTGCGTATGTGCACGTCAACTGAAGTTAAAAGCACATATCGGAGCGTCCGATAACTCGTTTGTCATAATTAAGCCTTCCCCTTTTAAGGGTCGTACCTCAATTGTAAATGTGATTTCCCTATTAGGTAAATGCTCGGGTTAGGGTAAGGTAGGATTCATGTAACCTTTCAAGACATAGAATAGAAGCACTTCATATGATTCTGCGCGTCTATTCGTAGGGGCGTAGCTCATGTGAGGACTCTGCTTAACTAAAAGGCAACCTACTTGCCTGTAAAAATACTGGCAATTGGTATTACTTGAAAGGTAAATGAATTTCGAATAGAAAATAAGTGAATATGTTTTTGATTGTCAATTCTAGTGTAGCCGCCCAGAAGGCAGGCATATTGTAAAATTCTTACAAAATATATGAGCTATAAAAGTAATATGTCTACTTATTTGATAACCTCTGTCTACGCCCTCTACAGTAGCATACGACCACGGTTATCCTCTGAACACCAATAAGAATATGGAAAAAAAACAGCAAAATATTTATTACATGTAACTTGTTTATTTAATCTTGACTTAATGTCCTATAACCCCTAGATGGGGCAGAGGGCGTTCACAGATGTCCTCCATCGCGATCGGACTTGAGCTTCACGCTTCACCTCGCTCCATGTCATTCCGATGCTCGTCGCTTCTGCCAACACGGTGCGACGCCAGATTTGACGGGGGACGGCCACGCTTTCTTTTCTCCTGGGGATTCCAGTCCAAAGCTTGCTTGAGTATGTGATCGGGACCCCTTCGGAGCGTGTGGCCAATCAATCTCCACTTGCGACGCTTGATCTGGCGATCAATCGGGCTCCCGTGGCATTTCTCCAACAGCTCTACTTTGAAGATGGTCTCGGGTCCAAGACAGCGGTTGACGAAGACTTGTATTTGACGTTACCCGAAGATTTGGAGTTTAATCCTTCGGGTCAGTTTCTGCGATTACCAAACAGGTCTCAGCTGCGCGAAGGTAGCTCGGGCTTTGGCGATCCATGAAGCGATGTCACTACCCCCCAGTCTCTGACACGACACTACCGAGGCACAGGGTCCCAGCGCTAAGAAAGAAAATTTGGTTCAAATAAAGACCACTAGATGGCGCGATATGCACCGATTTGATATTGAATTGTGTGTAAAATTATAATTTACTGGAATTGAACATAAATATTTTAAGTACTTGTTTAATCAACTCTCCTAAGCACAAAATTATGGAATATTGGGCTCTTAATTCACATTTCAAAGATTATTTGAACGGATCATTTAAAAACGGATGCCAATAGATGGCGTGGTTTTATAGTTCTGAGGCATTCCACTCGATTGTTTAAATTTGTATTGTAACACATTTTGGTGCAATGAAACTGTAAAAACGTGCAAAAAATACTATAAAACAAAACGTCACTGCATTTAATGAAAAATATATTCACGAACTAAGAAAACCCTTTTACTTGCAAGTCGCTGCTAACACCATCTATCATCGCCGTGGAACGGAACCGAACGCGATCGATGTAAAAATAAATACTTTAATCAGACGAATAACGCTAGTTATGTCGGCACGGTTTGTTTGTATTGGATGAGGCTTCTGTATGCTAGTATAATATTATCTGTGACCGAGACATGTAAAGGAGAATGCTCATGGATGTATGGAATCCCGTCCCATGATGCATCAAAATTAAACTTTGTTTTTTATAGACTACACTGATCATGTTAACTCTTACAAAAGTTCTTTTTGAAAACAAAACCCGGATTTCGTAGTTATTTTATAAAATCGAAAATAACCTAAAATTTGGTCTATTTTGTACGACGCTACCAACGACGTAATTTATATAGACACGATATACATGGATGTCATAGTTATTTATTACACAAAAGAAACGATTACTGGTTCGTCTTTTTATCAAAAATCGATTCTATTAGATACATTCTATCTACAACTTTATGACCGGCTGTGAACGGCCAATTAACCATAGATAAAATAATGACAATCTTATAAATAAAGATTGTATGAGATTCTATTATATTCTAGTTTATTTTTAATTAATGTAGAATCGGCTAAGTATATTTTTTTAAAGTGATCAAGACTCTTTCAAAAATCAAGGGTAAGTTAATCATATCATGTGAAACGGAACGTCATTTAAAGGGAGTAGTATAACAATATCCATACTTTTAAACTCAACATTAAATTCCCTATTCAAAAAGCAAATCCCCGACGCGTAATGTCGTAAAAAAATATGAAACTAATTACTATATAATTTTGGTCTTGATGCGTGAGACTTTTTGGTACCACTTTTGGTCATTCTCCTTTCTGGACGCGTTCCACTGCCTATGTGTCAATAAGCAACGGTGAGTGCTTCTTCACACCAGTTCTCATTTCTTGGGTCTTCCAGTTGTTTATTTTGAGCCCCGTTTTTGCCGCTTCCTGACGTAGATCGTTCAGTTTTGCTTGCATATCGGCGTGTGTATGACTCAGCAGGCATAGGTCATTGGCGTAATCCAAGTCTTCCATCGTATTGATGGATCTTCTTCTTTTCGAGTCGATGGTAAACTCTTTATAAATTTTGGGCCCAGTAGGTGGCCACCCCGATTGCTGCGTCAGTGGCGGGTTTAAGGTCCTCATGGTAAACTCAAAACGTTGGATAATCCCACTCTATGCGGCAGCACCTGTGAGAGATATCAGAGATGCGAAGCATAGAAAAAGAAGCGGCGACAGGAACCAGCCTTGGCGGACACCAGCGTGTAATGTTACGTTACCCGATATGAGGCTGTCATGCTCATGAGTAACCTTACAGGAATATTTCTTGTAAATACTCTGCAACAAACGGACTATTTTCGGCGGCAATCCAATGTCCAGTAGGCGGGACCAGATACTAGACCGCATTAGCGTATCAAAGGCCTTTTCGAAGTCTGCAAAGGTTATATAAATCTCCCTTTACCATTCTGATGCCTGTTCCAGTATGATACGGAGAGTGATGATCTGGTCCGTACAGGAGCGGTTCGAGCGGAAACCAGCCTGCTCCTTGCGTAGAGAGAATCGAGTGCAACGTTATACCTCTGCAGTTATCGCACTGGCTAAATCACCTTTCTTAGGAACAATTATAAGAAGAACTTTGTTCCGTTCGTCTGGGAGTTCTTCGGCGATCCAGATCTTTTCAATAAGCGGCGTCAGGTCGACGGCGGTGGGTAAGTCGGCTTGTAGCATTGCCACAGTTATCAGGTCGAGTCCCGGTGCTTTGCCTGTCTTCAAAGAGCGGACAGCTGCCGCAACTTCAGAGGTTGACGGTGGTTCCGTGTTAATGTTGAGAAGCCGGGATGATGGGAAACTGACTTGCAGCGCGTCAGGCGTCGATGTAGTTGACAAACGGAAGTACAGACGTTTCTCTTCAAAGTACAGACGCCAGCGAAGTAGCTGCCCTTCTGACGTCACAATGAGCTGACCATCTTTGGACTTCAGCGGCTTCTTCTTCAACTTGCTGTTACCGGCCAAGGTTTTGGTAGCTTTGTACAACTCTTTCAAGTTACCGAAGTTTGCAGCTTGTTGAGCACGATCAGCAAATGTTTATTTAATATCCGATACATATCAAATAATTTGTACATAACAATTTCAGATGATAAATATTTTCTTGTTTCATACATTTTAGAGCGTGGTTTTTCAGTATTCGGGTTTTCATTTTTGAACTTTTTCTTATTTAAAGTATTTTGGAGTTTTTGCAAAGCCACATCACTTTTTTTGTGGGTTTGTTGTTGACAAAACATTATTAGTTCATGACTTTATGTCCTCTAGACTTCTAGAGGATGCCAATATTATTTATATGAGATTTAATGTGACGTCAGCGATAGCCTATATCCGGACAAACGACGCATTCGACGATACCTCATTTATTAACCGACTTCCCAAAAAGGAGGAGGTTCTATGTTCGACTTCATGTTTTTTTTTTTTTTTTTTTTTTTCACCGATTACTCCGTCAATTGTGGACCGATTTTGAAAATTCTTTTTTTGTTTGGTCCCATTTTAATTTGGTGAAGATCTGATGAAGAACTTCGGAGATATACAACAGAACTCGTCAATAAATAACGGCAAATCTCTCGGGATTGCTGCAATCGCATGTCTGTTTGTTGTTTATAACATTTCATAACATAACATCACGCCAGTTCGCTCTTAAGGGGTAAGCAGACCTCTCATTTCACCGGTTATGTTCAAGTTGCATGACATCTATTCTGGCGAAATAGTTCCCTTACTAACTTGTCTATTAGGTACGTACAACTAAAAAGTGAAAAATAAAAAAACTTTTTGCAAAAAAATACTACCGACTTCCAAATACAAAACTACAAAGTGAAAAATAACTTAATTTTTTGAAATCGGTGTCCATAACGCAAAAAAATTTTACCTACGAAAGACACCGACTTCAAAAAATTAAGTTATTTTTCACTTTGTAGTTTTGTATTTGGAAGTCGGTAGTATTTTTTTGCAAAAAGTTTTTTTTTGATATATGCTTTGTTGGTTGTCCTTAATTAAATAAATAAATAGTTTAGAAGTATTGAGGGAACAGATGAACATACATACACACATACCGGTCAAAACATAACCTTCCCTTTTACTTCGCCGTAGTCGGGTAAAAAAATTATTTTGATCCTCATGCCTAGTGCATGCACAGAAGATTACCTCTGCCTAATTCGGAAATTTATCGTATTAAAAAGACAATTACCTCATTCTCATGCAGCCTGTGTACCGTATGCACCCTGATCTGGAACATCCACGCCCTGCCCAGGATGGCCACGGTGCCGCTCAGCAGCAGCGGCATACTGTATCGGCACTTCCACGCCAGGCCCATCAGGAATATGAACAGACTCTTGCGACCTGCCATTATAGTGTGGGCATCGTACCTGTAGAAGAACAGAATAGAATATACTTTATTGTGACACCCACTAATCTGCACTGGGTCGAGACGTGCCTTGCACTGCTTAACCGGCACACGAACTAAGGAATTTTGAACCATATTGTTACCTGCGGCGAAAAATACTCTGTTAAAATACTTGTTGAAATACTGTTTGACAATCGCAAGCACTCAGCAAGTTGGTTTGATCCTGGTTCAGCACCTAAATAGTGCCGTAAACGAAAACTTACCCCCTAGAAAAGTGATGGTCACTGGTCTAGGACCTCTGTGATTAATCACAGCTTCTAACCAAACGGGATGGGCATTACTGCAGATGTGTACTGTGAAAAACTGAACACAATGATGGAGAAGCTCGCACGTCTCTAACCAGCTTTGATCAATCGATCGTCTCCGCTGCTCCTGCACGACAACGCGCGACTTCATAACGGCACAGCAGACGGTCTCCAAGTTACAAGAGCTGGGGTTGGAAGCTCTCCGTCATCCGCCATACTCACCAGAACTTGCCCCTACAGACTTCTACTTTTGCCAGAATTTGGATAACTTCTTGACGGGAAAAAAATCAATACCCAAGGGGCAGTACAAAATCTCTTTGAAGAATTTGTTGCCTCCCGTCCAGCTGATTTCTTCAATAAACTGCCACTGCGTTGGCAAAGATGCATCGATTGCATGGACTTTGAATAAAAGAAATAAAAATATTGAAAAAAATTGCCCTAACTTATTGCATAAAAACGTTAATTTCATAGGTAATGACCTAATTAACCATTGGTTGAGTTAATACTTATAAAAAAACTGGGCCTTGCGGCGCGGACACATCACGACGGCGCGGCGCCCTCACCGTATAAGTATTATTGTTCTAAAGAAGTTTTAGTAGAAGTTGATGTTGAATGCCCATGTTACACCCACTCCAATCAAGGTCGGAGACTCTACTCTCGAAGTTGTGGACGACTATGTGTACTCGTAGGTACCTGGGACAGACGATCCAGTTGGGTAGGGCCAACTTCGAGAAAGAGATCAACCGTCGAATCCGACTCGGCTGGGCAGCGTTCGGGCGGTAGCGCGGTATCATGTCGTCCAACTTACCACAGTGTCTCAAGACGAAAGTCTATGACCATTGTTGCCAGTGAAGACCTACGGCTCTGAGACGTGGTCCCTTACTATGGGCCTCATCAGAAAGCGTAAGTCACCCAAATGGCAACGGAGAGGGCTATGCTCGGCGTTTCGGCGTCGAATCAGAAATGTAGAGATCCGCAAGGGAACCAGGGTTACCGACATATCCCGAAGAATTCTTAAGTAGCGGATGTCCGATGGGGCAGAAAAGTTCTGGAATGGCGACCGCAAACCGGAAGACTATGCATTGGAAGGCCGGGAGGCCTGGAGGTGGACCGATGACCTGGTGAAGGTTGCGGGAATCCGCTGGATTCGAGACGCACGGGACCGGTCAAAGTGGCGACGCTTGGTGGAGGCCTATGTCCAGCATTGGACTTCTTTCGGCTGATATGATGATGATGAAAGAAGTTTTATTTATCTCCAGGAAATTATTCCGTCTATCGTTTATTTCTGTTTCTGAAAGACCCTAAGAACTAATCACACGAAATTACACGAAATTTGGCGCACGTGAATTAGGCCCCTAAATACATTAGATATTACACATGGCAGGTTACATTATTATTTATTATCTACTTCGGTTTCGTTATATTCGAATTACAAAATTGACAGCGGTTTCATTATGATACCCATAACGACATCGGGTTGCATTATGCGAATCGTCATAAATTCTAAAACACAAGCAAAGACATTCTGAACATACAGCCAGGTACCTAGAATATTACTTCGAAATCGAGACAAACTAAATGATGTTTTTAAAAATGGAACAAGTTTAGAACAAAAGTATCGTATACTATTTGGCTGTTGCGGCTACAAGATCTTTGCCTTATACCTAATAAAGAATAAATAAAAAAATAAATAAAATAAAGTGGACGCGCGAAAAATTTTCTGAGTGAAATTTTATTTCAAATTTTATTAAAATGCCTTCAACATCAAGTGACAAGTGTGAAAATACTCCACCAGATATAACAAATAAAGCAGTTGCGGCTACAAATAATTTACTACCAGAAAAATCAAGACATGTAAGAGAAATGAAATATTTAAACACACTTCCTGAAATACTTATTTGTTTATATCTGTATTTTATTCCTTCCTTCGTAGATAAAATCTTGTATGCAACTGTACGTTATTGGTCTTTTAATAACTCGTGCCCACCTATTTCGGTACGCGCTACGCTTGTACCGAAAAATGGCACTCGTATTAAAAGACCGTCCATAACGTAACAGTTGCATAAATAGCTATTACATATTGCATTTGTTTTTAACGTACCTAAATGTTGACGTGAGATTCCAACTTTTTACCCTAAAATATCGTACTGAACATCGGAACTGTACGTATATATATACGTAGGTACAGGTGAGTTTAAGTAAGTTCAAAGGAGTCACAGGGCCAAGTCGTAAGTCAAGTTAAAAAAAAAATTAAATCTTTTGACTTTTTTTTTAACAACATTGCATTTTTGAAAAAATGATATTCCTATCCCGGAATCGAATACACGCAAAAAAAAAAACGCGCTGTATTATTACACCATCCGATAGTGTCGCTAATAAGGATCAAATTCTGCAAAGTAATTACCTACGGCAAATATATGGAAAGACCTCATTTTGACCAAATACCTGTTTATGCCAGGTAAGCATAATTATTCTATCTGATACTTACATTAATTTTTGGTAAGTATTCGCATTCTAAGTGCGTCATTTGCATCATAGTGAGTAGGTAGAATCAAATACCTACCAGTACCAACTTTTTATTTGTATGGTAACTAATATTTGAAACGATAATTAATATTGTGTAACAAATTGATAATGCTCATGACCTTTGTTGACATCTACGGTCAACAGCACGACAGAAGTAATGCGAAAACTGCGAAACTGCGAAAGAAACTGCGAAAACCACCATTACTGCCACAGAATGGCTTCCTCAAAATGTTTCAATGTTCATGAGACTGATTAAACAATACAATCAGTCTACCTGCCTATATTATTGATCTATGATGCTATGATCTATCAATGGATCAACTCATCTGTGCGCGCGGCGCCATATGTGTGTGTGTGTAATTGTTAATATACATTACGCATTTGTGTGACAGTGACGCGGCAGTCGTCGTCCGAGCAAACAACCACCCACACATAGCGCCGCGCGCAAAGATGAGTTGAACTTAACCTAGATGTTGTCACCCTACTGATGGAACTTCATTATCTGTGAGGCACTCGGCTCGTTATCAACTACGCGGACCCAGAGATTTGCGGACTTCATAACATTATTTTATATCCATTCCTGTAACTTCTGCTTTGAGTATCAGGTACTTCGATTTTCAGCAGCCTAATTGGGCATAGGCACGGACACGAATTGCTTTTTGGAATATAAGAACGCTTAGCGATGACACTAGACTAGCCCAAGCAGAAGCAGTAATGCTAAATTAAAACCTGCAAATACTCGGTCTAAGCGAAGTGAGAAGAAACGGCTTCGGGGAGCTGAGAACGTCCAGCGGCTTGACTTTGCTGTATTCTGGTAAAGAAAGTGAGGAAGATGTGCGCGAGTACGGCGTAGGGCTCCTCCTTTCAGATACAGCCAAGGACAGCCTCCTGGACTGGAAGCCGATCTCAGACCGAATCATGTACGCCCGTTTATACTCGAGAGCCCGGAAGATCTCCATCGTACAATGCTACGCCCCATCCAACTAATGCATCACCAGAGGATACCAAAGACGATTTTACAACGCCCTCAACGCCACTCTTATGAGCATCAAGAAACAAGATATTGTCCTAGTCATGGGGGACCTGAATGCAAAGGTCCGACCTGACCATTTGAAGAAAATTATTTATACATGGCGACCACCACAAGTACACGTGTAACTCACCCGATGGAGTCACCAAGAACCAGCTTGACAACCTTGCCATTAGCGCCAAATGGCGTTCCTCATTGCTCGATGACCGAAACCGCAGGCGGCGCCCCTGCGGTTTCGATATATATATACCTATTGATAGCGACCACCATCTGGTAGTTGCTCAAATCCGGCTTAAGGTTGCAGTGGCCCGTGTGGCTGGAGGACCAGGCAAGATCGGCAGAAGGTTCGACGTGAGCAAACTGCGTGACCCGGGCATCCGTAAAACGTTCCAACTCGAGCTACGTAATCGATTTTCGGGACTTGATACCGGTTCGGACTCATTGGATGAGGAGTGGAAACGCATCAAAGTGACCTATATTGAAACCAGCTCCGTCGTCCTAGGACACAAACCGACTCATTCTCGCGAAGACTGGATGTCACAGGACTCACAGGACACTTGGAGCCTGATCAAAGACAGAAGAAACCTTCATCTAAGATTGCTTGAGACCCGTAATGACGCCATGCGAGCCGATCTTAATATGCAGTACCGTCAGAAACGCAGAGAAATCTATCGCAGCACCCGCAAAGATAGGAGGCAGTGGGCTGATGATATTGCTGATCGTGCTCAACAAGCTGCAAACACCGGTAACCTGAAAGAATTGTATAAAGCTATCAAAACCTTGGCAGGTAACAGCAAGTATAAGAAGAAGCCGCTCAAGTCTAAAGACGGTCAGCACATAGTGACGTCGGAAGGGCAGGTCTTACGCTGGCGTAATCACTTTGAGGTGGTATTCCGTTTGTCAGCAACATCAACACCTGACGCGCTGCAAGTCAGTTCTACAGACTACACCATACCGACCTCTCGACTTCGACACGAACCACCGTCAGCTTCGAAAGTTGCAAGAGCACTCCTCTCTTTGAAGACAGGCAAAGCATCAGGACTAGACCTGCTAACTGCGGAAATGCTACAAGCTGACTTATCCTCCGCGGTCAACGTTCTGACGCCTCTCATACGCCTCTCGATATGGGCCACCGAAGAGCTTCCGGACGAATAGAACAAGGGTCTTTTGATAACATTAAAAAATGTGATTGGTCGATTGATGGCGTTCAAACCTTATCTACTCTCTTTAGTCTCTGCCCATCCCCAAAGCGATAGAAGCGTGAGTTTATGTAAATGATTTTTTTTTTTGTTCACAGATAAAATACAAATCATCTGACGGCATAGGTCAGATGATTTGATGTTTTATCTGTGAACAAAAAAAAGTAGGTACCTAAGGTTTTCTTATAGAAACTTACTACAAAAAATAGCATGGGCTGAATGTGTTTTAAGAAGGGTCAGAAGTTAAAATGATAATTGATAAATGCGTATTCTAGAAAAAAAAAATGAATGTAACTCATATTAATTATCATGAAATATTAAAAGATAAGGTGAGGGTAACAAAAACAAGTTTTATTTCAAGCATTTATTTTTAATATGAATTGCATTCATAGACTACAAGATACATGTAACTTTATGGAATGTTAAGAACAACAATTATGTTATTTGACTACGAGTGTTTCGTTGCACCATCATCATACCTACAAGTAACACTCGCCTCATATTACTAAAACACCACAACAACATCATAATATATGAAATGTGTCTAGTACTATGACGGTTAACATTTAGCAAATTCTGACAAAATATTCCACACATATTCTTCAATTTACTTAAAAAAATAAACATCCGCACACTTAAATAATGATATTCGAAAATAACAAAAGAGATATCAAGGATATCCAATTTTGTGCGAGTTTCAGCCCTCCAGTATTTTCCAAAAAAATATATTCTGAACTAAAACAAAAAATAAACATAAGAATGTACCAACCAGGTAGAAAGTGAATATTTTGTCAGGAACCATTTAAACAATAACAAACTATTCATTAGTAAAGGTTTTTAGAACATAAGTTTAACAATTAACTAAAAAACCTGGTTATTGTTAGTCACAGCAAGACTAGCACAGACACCAACACATGAAAAGTGCTATGGGGTTCAACGGTTAAACACACAATATAATTATTATGTTCTAAATACATCTCTAAAGAGTGAAACAGCCTTAGTTAGTAACACAGATTGATAGGAAATAATCTAGATTACATTAGACATCACATGAATACTTGGAAGCTAATAATTTATAATCACATTGATAGTTTGGCAAATATGCAATGCAAGTAAGAAAGCTACGTCTAGATAGTTATAGAAATCTATTCATCATCAAAATAGTCAACATGGCCGCCCGGACTAAACTTGCCCTCTTGCAGAACCTTCATACATTTCTGAGCTGTAACTTCTGGCTTAAGTAGTGCCCCCTGTGACTTGAACGACAAAAATACATCTCTCAAGTTGGTGTTCACTGTCTCAGCCAATACATAGTCAATCATGGATGTTTCAACCGGACCGGGAGAGTAGTTCAGCACTCTAATGTGCTTCTTCTCCTCAGCAAGCACTTTGAAGTACATCTCCCGTGCAGCCTTACCACTGCAGTAACTGGCCATACCGCTCATCGGCTTAATGGCACACAGAGATGTCACATTCACAATGATAACTCTGTCTTCAACCTCCTCAAAAACTTTAAGGAACTGAGTATTCAGTTTGATAACATTAAATACATTCAGATCATAGTACTGTCTCATTTCCTCCAAGTTCTCCATGCGTTCTGTCTGCACTGACAAGTTGCCCAGGGACCCAACATTATGGAAGATGATACAGTTAGCAAAGTCAGTGATTTTATATCCCTTTAAAGAATGGTGAATCACATCTAACATTTCTGGTGCAGTAGCTTTGGCAAGGTCCATAGACTCATACACAATTTTGATGTTGTCAGATTTGCAGAGCTCAGCTGTCTTGGCTAGTTGATCTTTGTTACGTGCAAGCAGTAACATTAAAGAATTACGTCCAAGATGCTTGGAAAGTTCAGCTGCAATAGCCCTCCCAATGCCTTGCGAGGCACCAGTGAGTATGCAGTAGGTTGCTCCTGACAAGTCAATATTAGTAGCTGCTGCGCCAGCCATGATTACTTACAATGGTCTTTAGTTAATTGAGAAGTTATTCCTGCAACAGTTTCTCGTCCTCAGTGTCACCAACAACAGGGTCTAGGTCGCAGCCCTCTCGCATCAACCGGTCAATACAATCAGCTCTGTATGCTGATAGATTTTCCACAACTTTGTTCTTGGATTTGATGGCCTTGAGTTTGCGCTCTGTAAATAAGAAAATTATACTGTTAAAATTAATATTTTATACTAATAAGATTTGATTCTATGTCACTTGGTAACTTTAAAATCAAATTACCACAATAAAAGGAAAAACTCACATGTAGGTAGATTTAGAACTAAATACTATACACTTATAATAATGGCAAATGTGTCTTTCTAAACGTGCGCGACCTTCGAACAGTAGCTAACGCTACGACTGCGCCTCGTGAAGTGAATGTGGCCAGAGGCCTGTTACACCCGATATATTTCGTAACCGCCGCACTCAGCACTGCCCCACATTGAATCATATTGTGTAACAAAACAGCCGATTGACAAGATGTAGATAACCAATCAAAAGTCGTTAAAATGTGATTAAAAGTTGAACTTATTATCAATTACCTAAAATAGCGAGATACTGCTCAGAATCCGACAGCTTCTCGGACTCGGAAGTTGGCTGAAAATTATCTTCAAACTCCGATACAACCTGGGAATTGATTACTTCACTGCCCCAAGGATCCATCAAACTCTGCAAATAATACGCAAAAAATGCTGTTACTACAATAATATTTACTTACACTGCGATAATTTGTAATATTATTTCACAACATGATTTGAAGACAAACACAACACAATTTGCTAGGGCAACTTACTCAAACATAGGCTGTACGCCTAGTTATCAATTTAAGGATGGAGGATAAGATTTAGTACAAAAAATAATAGGTACAAACAGTAAAAGATTACTGCCCTGAGAAGCCTGACAATTAAATCAAATCAATGACATGCCATTTTAAACTGCGTTTCATACCTCAAGACAATATTTGTATGCATTCAATAATATTATCGCGATTAACAGTAATATCGAAATTGTTCAATTGCTGATAACTTGCAAGTATGTAAATAATTTAAAATTACTTTGGTTTAATATTTTTCACGCAAAATCTATTTCATTTCCGCGTAAATAGTCAATATTTAAAAAAACTTAAGCAATAACTTCGTGTTCTTCAAAATCATTAATGCTTTTAATTGATTATAATCCTCAAGAACTGACTGGAACGCGGCTTGTGTTAACCATAGACAAATTATTTACTGTTGTCTGTTTTTCTGACTGCCTGCTAGATCTTGCAGCCAGTACAAAAAATGTTTATGATTTATTCGTATTACAAACTATTGCATTACTTTTATATATTGTAGCGAAATAAGCAATTAATCAACAAAAAGTCAATTTAACATAATTATCTAAAAATAACAACACTGGGCAAAGGCATCACTGGTCATACTCATGCCACGCGGGCAAAATGACAACAAAGATGATGGCGGGAATCACTTGAAGCTTGAAATAAACGAATTACGAAAATGGGATTATCATGGTGCACAACCTGTGCCCCATGATATTCATATCGAGAACCAGTGACAAATAATGACAAGCAACGTAAAGGCACACTTTACGTATTCTTCGTTCCTGAACAAATAGACTTTTGCCAAACAAAGGCAATGGTAAGGTAAAAAGCAAAAAGTATTTTTATTTGTACTCAATTAAAATATAGTTTATGTATAGTTAAATAGGGTAAATATTTAGGATTATCTTGTGCTAATGATAATTAAAATAACTTTCTATCTGAATGCGGTAATCTGCGACGTAGGTAGGTACCTACACAAAATTTAGTTCGGAATTAAGAAGGGTATCGTTAATTCGTTGTTTAGAGGTCATTGAGATTTTAAAATATATTGGAAAACAAAGGAATGAGAACCAACCAAAGAAAACTTTTTTTTACAAAATGTTGGGCGGGCGACATTTTTATCTTCCCATTGACCTATGAACTTGAAAGGTGATAATGATTAAAATAATGACGTATATTTTAATAACGAACCAAAAAAAAATTTTTTTTTTGTATATTTGCCCTCATTTAATGGGGTCCTTAACCGAAGGGCCAAACGGAGCCCTATATTGCTGTCACTCACATGTCTTTCTGTCCGTCGTCTGTCACACAGGTATTACAGCCAAAAGGTTGGAGCTACAGTCTTCAAATTTTCTTAATAGCATCTTGTTGACCCAAAGCCTTGGGTGGCTTTAAAAATTGTAATTTTTTTTTTAAATTATTTTACAGGTCCCATACAGAAAATGGGGGTCCCGAAAAAGAAAATGGCCTTCCCCATAGAGTGGGGTATCATTGTTTAGAGCTCGTTGAGTAGATACTACTCTATTTTTAACCGACTGCCCAAAAAGGAGGAGGTTATCAATTCGACTGTATTTTTTTTTTTTCTCTGGTCTTGTTACTGTGTGTACCGATTTTGATGATTCTTTTTTTATTTGAAAGCTGGTACTTGTCATGTGGTCCCATTTAAGATACCCTTCGGAGATATACATCAGTACTCTTCAATAAATGACGGCAAATCACTCGGGATAGCTGCAATCGCATTTTTGTTTATTGTTTACACCATTTCAGAACATAACATCACACTAGTACGCTCTAAAGGGGTACGCAGGTGTCAACAGTTCACCTTGGTATACTCTTATTCCACCGATTTTGTTTAAGTTTCATGTTATTGGGTTAATCTATTCTGGCTTCACTTTGGGCATTATTGGTACCTAGCCTATATAACTGTTCCATTATGTACCACAACTAAAAAGTGAAAAATAAAAAAAACTTTTTTGTTTGTTATTTTTTTTTGTTAAAAATACATTGGAAAACAAAGGAATGAGAAGCCACCAAAGTCAGATTTTTACCCGACTGCTGAAGGAGGGTAATGAGTTTATCAGTATGTATGTATGTTTGTTCCTATGTGGCGTTCTACAGACCAAACGCTTTGGCCGATTTTGATGATTCTTACGTCAATCGATTCGTCTTAGCTTTGCGAATGTCACTGGCTACACTATAATTGGAAAATAGAAAATTGGCGGATTTTGGGCGCAATATTGTGGCGGCCTATTTTTTTTTTCTCAATTCCACCATTCCACCTATCGTGTGGGATATCAAAATAAAGGGTTTTAAGAGGTGATTTCAAAAATATGTAACACTTAACAACATGTTTAAATGTACCTAATTCGAAAAAAAAAAATTACCTAACAAAAAAGTTATAAATAAAAAAAGTTAAATAAAAAAATCATAAAACCCGACTGCTCAAGAAGTGTACAAAAAAGACACAAACAAGAAGAAAATCATGCTGTGCAGTCGGAGGATTCATCTGATTTTGGCGGGTTTGTCCCAACCTGTATAAGGCGATAGTTGGGGTGATTTGCAATAAAAATAACTGGCCAAGTGCGTGTCGGACTTCGCTCATTTAGGGTTCCGTACCAAACCGAAAATGAAAAATCAGATTTATCAATATATTGGTATTTGTTAAAAAAATATACGTAATAATAAACAATATCACCACATTTCAAGGTCAATGGGAAGTTAAAGAATTCTTCGGAACAATTTTTTTTAACAAAAGCTGACTTTGGTGACAGACAGAGGGACACGTGAGTGACAGCAATAGGGCTCCGTTTCGACCTTTCGGGTACAGAACACTTAAATAAAAAACCAGCCAAGTGCGAGTCGGACTCGCGCACGAAGGGTTCCGTAACATTATCGCAAAAAAACGGCAAAAAAATCACGTTTGTTGTATGGGAGCCCCATTTAAATATTTATTTTATTCTGTTTTAAGTATTTGTTGTTATAGCGGCAACAGAAATACATAATCTGTGAAAATTTCAGCTGTCTAGCTATCACGGTTCATGAGATACAGCCTGGTGACAGACAGACAGACGGACCGCGGAGTCTTAGTAATAGGGTCCGTTTTTACCCTATGGGTACGGAACCCTAAAAAAATAAAATTGTTACTTTAGGACTTACCTACTGCAAATAACCCTAACTATCACCTTGTTTTGTTTGTGCCACGATTTTTAGCCCACCACGTATATAGCCCTCGCCAAACTTATTAGCCGTACTGAAGTTGGTTTACTGGATGCGCGAGGCACGAAACGGTGCTGTTTTTACCCGACTGCCGAAGGATGGTAATGTGTTTATCAGTCTATTTATGTATGTTTGTTCCTATGTGGCGTTCTAGAGACCAAACGCGTTGACCGATTTTGATGATTCTTATGTCAATCGATTCGTGTTAACCCTGCGAGTGTCACTGGCTACATTAAAATTGGAAAAGAAAAAATGGCGGCTTTTGGGCGCTATTTTGTGGGGGCAAAAATTGTTTTTACCTTCCAAACCCATCGTGAGAGGTATCAAAATAAAGGGTTTTAAGAGGTGATTTTAAAAATATATAACACCTAAATGTTTAAATGTACATAATTCTAAAAAAAAATAACAAAAATGTTGTAAATAAAAACAGTTAATTAAAAAAATCAAAAAACCCGACTGCTTAAAAAGCGAACTAAAAAGATGTAAACAAGAAAAAAAAACATGCTATGCAGTCGGAGGATACATCTGGTTTTGGTCAGCCAGCTCGCGAATATGTATCCCTTTTTAACCGACTTCAAAAAAAGGAGGAGGTTCTCAATTCGACTGTATTTTTTTTTATGTGTTTTACCTCAGAACTTGTTACTGGGTGAACCGATTTTGATGATCCTTTTTTTATTTGAAAGCTGGTGTTTGTTGTGTCATGTGGTCCCATTTAATTTTCATCAAGATCTGGTAAAGAACTTCGGAGATACACATCAGAACTCTTCAATAAATGACGGCAAATCACTCGGGATTGCTGCAATCGGATGTCTGTTTATTGTTTACATCATTTCATAACATAACATCACACTATCACCCTCTAAAGGGGTACGCAGGTTGAACAGTTCACCCTGGTATACTCTAATTCCACTGTTTTTGTCTAAGTTGCATGTTTCTGGGTAAATCTATTCTGGCTTCACTTTGGAGAATTGGTCCATTATGAACCACAACTAAAAAGTGAAAAATAAAAAAAAAACTTTTTACAAAAATACAACCGACTTGCAAATAAAAACACTACAAAGTGAAAAATAACTTCAATTTCGGAAGTCGGTGTCAGAAAACGAAGAAACCAAAACAAGAACACCGACTTCCGAAATTGAAGTTATTTTTCACTTTGTAGTGTTTTTATTTGTAAGTCGGTTGTATTTTTGTTAAAAAGTTTTTTTTTATTATTGTATGAGATTTCCTTCTGCGCAGCCATTGTAGCCAACTTCAGGGCGGCCAATAATTATGGCGAGAACCCTCAGTGAATCAGTGATTCAGTGCCCATCGAACCCACAAGTCACAACCTCGTGCTTTCGAATTTACTACCACTAGTAGAGAGAGATTGGATAAAAGCAAAAATCAATTTTATGAAGGCTAACTGTGTAATTTAATAACGTGAAGTTCATTTAAATATTTATTTACAAAGTTTATCATGATGTTAGGATACTGATAATTATTTAGTGTTAAAACTTACCAAGATAAAATTATAAATAATGTCAAACACAAACTAATCTTAAAACTATTGACATAAAGTTTACGTTTGATTGCCAACTGTATAATTTATAGCACAACTTGTGGTTGTTGTCTTGGAATAGAACTTTATTTATTGGTAATAAGGTTGAGTTTTGATTGGGTGATATTTGTAGCGATAAAAGCAGTTTTCACGGAGCTCAGTGAGCGAGCAGAGTAGACGCAGCTGCCCCGCCCTCCCCGCGCCCCGAGCCGCCGCCCCCCCCGCGCTCCGCTCATGCCCCGCGCGTGTCGCGGTGCCAAAGATTATGAAAATACACAGAGAGACTGTTACGTTAATCCTATTTTGCCTTTATTGTCGCTCCTTCTAGTAGGATGTCTCCTTTCACACAGGTTACATTTACAACAAACAAGTTGCATTTGACTTAGGTAAATCAAAGCCCAGAAAGGGGTCATCTCATCATAATTATTTGTTTACAATGCAGTTTAGTGTATGGTACAATTGCCTTTTATTACGCGTATTATAGGTAGTTACCATACCTAAAATACGCGTAAAAACTGTCAGCTGTTCCGCATTTTATAAAGCTTAAGTAAAAGCTTGCCTTGCTAATTCGTTTCCAACCGATAGAGCTGAAACTTTTCATAAACGTTTGATTTTTATGACAATATTAAAAAACCAAACAAAAAAGTTGAAAATTAGAATTTAATATACTTAGAATAGGTAAGTACGATTACAATTGGAAACAAAGTCAAGGGAGGCCCGCTGCGCTGGCTCTTATTTCTGTCTGCAGTGTTTATAGTAACCTAACATGAAGGAGATGACGAGAGCTGAGTTCACTCACTACAGCGCCCGTCATCTCCTTCGAACCTAACCTATCTTAGGGAGCTTATCCGTGTCAGGGTGCCCACCCTGACACCAATAAGCTCCAGAGCTCGCTTCGCTCGCTCTTGGACTAATTCATTGACCATAATTAAAATATTATAATTAATTAAAATGGCAATTGCACAATCGCTTCTTCTTCCTATCCTGGACTATGCTGATGCCAGCTATCTTGGTATTGCCCAAGACCAATTGGACAAGCTTGAGCGACTTCAAAATCTCTGTATCAGGTTCATATTTGGCTTGCGTATGACCACGTTTCTGAATTCTGTATTAAGCTCAAATGGCTTCCTATTCGCCTTCGCCGGAATGTCCACATACTTTCTTTACTTTATTATGTGCTCTTCAATAATTTTACTCGTTTTTATCTTAAAGAACGCTTTCAGTTCCTTTGTGACACACATTCTAGGTCCTTGAGATTATCGGATAATCTAAAATTGAGTATTTGTTTGCATTCCACTTCCTTCTTTGACAAATCTTTTGCGATTTAAGCTGCTCGGTTGTGGAATGTATTGCCTATGGAAATAAGAAGTGCTCAAACACTGCCAACATTTAAGAAAATGATAAAGGAGCATTACCTTTCACTATAATTTGTATTCTTCTCCTTTCTCTGTCATATATTTAAAATTTATTAGTATATTATGTAATATTGTATATTTTATTTTTATTTTATTATGTATAAGTAATATTATTTATGATATTTGGTACACTGACAGCCCTTAATTCATCTCCTCTTGTTCAGTCCATCCAAAGGTTGTCTGTAAGAGATTGCCCATTGCGATAAGACCGCCCATTGTACACTTGTTTTTGTAGATGTTTGCCCTGTATGTTTTTGTGGTGTACAATAAAGTATATAATAAATAAATAATTATCGAATAGCGCAACAGTTACGTAGCAATATTCATTATGACCAGACAATATGAGAAATATAGAAGTTTGAATCAGTATTCATTACATTGCCCGATTTGTCTCGACTAGATTTTTAATGCGCGGGCATTATATATAGTGCCCTGATTTATCATTTGGCCCATGACATATAGATAAAAACAAATTTATCTTAAACTTACAATTTGATCTGTTAAAATCATAACAAAATTAAAAGTTTGGAATTGCCGAACTAAACTTAAAATTATGTTTAAAATTTGTTTCGCTCAAGTGAGCGCGTTTTAGTCAACAACGTTGTTTTGGTGCTCGAGAAACTGAGGGTTGTGATACGGCATGACATTGCGACTGTCCTACCAGTGTTTGGTACGAACCAGTCGCATAAAACGCCAGTGCATCCAAGATCTAAAACAACAATTGAAAATATTTTATCAAGTTCTCAAACACATAGTAGCGCATTATTATACAATTACTAGGTATTTACCTTGTTTTCGTATCAATGTCATCAGAACGAAGGGAGGAGCTCGTGGCTAAATAATAACAGCTGCACGGGTCGATCTTCAAGGTTAAGTAACGCTTGACGAGGTCGGTCCGTGGATGGGTGACCATTTCAACATACCGAGATTCCTCCGTGCCTCGGAAAGCACGTTAAGCCGTTGGTCCCGGCTGTAATTTGAAGATCTTTGACAGTCGTTACGAGTAGTCAGCAGCTTGAGATGTGACACCAGTCTAGCCAAGGGGTACCGTGTTACCCAGTTGCTGGGTTGTGGAGGTCAGATAGGCAGTCGCTCCATGTAAAACTTTGATTCCGGATTCGCTTACTCAGCTGAATCCGGTTAGACTAGAAGCTGACCCCAACATAGTTGGGAAAAGGCTAGGCAGATTGATTGTCATCAGAACGAAGATTAACGGGCATATGAGGACTGATTTCTTCAGTTAAAGCCCTTGCAAGATCTTTGGAGAGTCGATACGTTTTAGGTCGATTAATCACAAGGCACCGCACGACACGTTTTGCGGTCCCGATTTTTAACACACATACTGCAGATGGCCTGTCGTTCGTTCGTTTGTTCACTAGACCCGACGCGTGAGCCGTGCGGTGCCGCTAAATCTTCACCGCAAAAAAGTCGCGAGGACATACCGGCATCGACGACATAGCCAAAAAACCGTTTGTAAAACGTGTGCGAGTCGTGCGGTGTCGTGATATGAACAAACGGTCCATACAAATATATGGAACACTGAATCGTGACCACATTTTGTCGTGTCGTGTGCCTCGTCGTGAACAAACGGCCTTAGTGAACTGTCGATCCGTCAAGTCAAAAGCATCATTGTACATTCTTGACGACAAATTTTTCTTCTTTTCCCTTTCCCTTCCATTGTCAACCTCATGGGCAAATTCAACAAAATCCATATAGAACATCAATATTTCTAGATAAAAAATAAAAAAAAGTTTATTAAAAAAATCAAAAAAAAGGTTTTTTGATTTTTTTGATAAACTTTTTTTGAAGTCGGAGGATACATATTCGCGATCTGGCTGACGAAAACCAGATGTATCCTCCGACTGCAAAGCATGATTTTCTTCTTGTTTACGTCTTTTTAGTTCGCTTTTTAAGCAGTCGGGCTTTTTGATTTTTTTAATAAACTTTTTTTATTTACAACTTTTTTGGTATTTTTTTTTATTAGGTACATTTAAACATAAAAGTGTTATATTTTTTTGAAATCACCTCTTAAAACCCTTTATTTTGATACCCCACACGAAGGGTTAGGAAGAAACAATTTTTTTTTGTCGCCACAAAATGGCACCCAAAATCCGCCATTTTTATCTTTTCCAATTTTTATGTAGCCAGTGACACTCGCAGGGCTAAGACGAATCGATTGACGCAAGAAGCGTCAAAATCGGCCAACGCGTTTGGTCTCTAGAACGCCACATAGGAACAAACATACATACATACTTACATAGACTGATAAACACATTACCCTCCTTCGGCAGTCGGGTAAAAAAGTACTAGACCGCTACCACAAAAGTTGCACATTACCAACTTTACTCAACCGCGAATTTTGACAAATGTACGGTCCGATAGTTCGATCGTCTTTCCGGTGCGATTATATTAATGTGTCAACAAACCAATAGTAGAATGCGTGCAAATGTCACGCTTGCATTCGACTTAGTTAGCAGAATACGATCTTGCAGTGGTCTCGAATCTCGATCGATCGTTGCGTTCGACCAAACCGTAACTTATATTGGATCGTTATTCATTAGTAGAATGAGAAAACGCTATAAAGCTGTGATTCAGCGGCGATTTTGCTGCGATGGTCACACAATGTGGTTAGTAGAATAGGCCCCCAATTCAGTTATCATTTTGATTTATTCGCCACTTAGATTATAATTTTAAGTATTGAATATCATTGAACATTTATGTATAATCTTTATCTCCTTGACGGACGATGAGGTGTTTAGCTGATGAAGTGTTTTCCTAGCACATTGTCTAGTCTGCCTGGCTTAGTCTATGTAGCGGGCGGTCCGCGGCTCGCGCCGCCATTCTGGATATTTTGACGGGAAGGTCGGTCACGTGACTCGGCGGCGGGCGCGGGCGCGGCGCGCGGGGCGCCGGCTAGACTCTCCAGTAGCCGAGCCATCCGTCTGCTGCTTTGACTGCGGCCGGTCGCCGGAATCCACGCCCCAGTCTCACGCGTCCGCATCTATTACGTACCACTTTGTTCCGATGCTATGCGGAGTTTTTGTATGCAATCTGCTCACATTCTACGGAATTTGCATTTATAGTGCGTGCTGTATCATTTTTTTTCAAAAAAGTGCGTCTGTTTTGTGACAAACTGAGGTTATTTGCGTATTTTTTGCACGGGTGTGCGTGCGGCGACGGGGCGGAGAAGCCGGCGGCGAGCGGAGAGTGCTCGGCCGGGCCGTCGCGACGGCACACTAGCCTCGGCAGACATGTTTCGGTCGCGGCCGGAGCGCGTCGTGCGTGCAGGCGCGTAGGCCCGCTCGTGACATGCGCCTGCCGAGCCGCAACGACAGTGGAGGTGATCGACCATGGATGTAGTGACGCCGCACATCACCTCCGTGCTGAAGACTTACCAGGCGAGCGCGCCGCGCAGCCTGCAGGGCCCGGGCGCTGGGAGCGCCGGGGGAGCCGGGCGAGAGCCGCGCGGCGACGCGCCGCCGCCGCCGCCGCCGCCCGCGGCACCGCCGATCTTGCTCGCGCCCGACCCCGTGCTGGGCGAGCGCGGCGAGACGTTGCTGGAGGGCGAGCCCATCTCGTGCTTCAGCGTGGGCGGCGAGCGGCGGCTGTGCCTGCCGCAGATCCTCACGTCAGTGCTCACGGACTTCACGCTCGAGCAGATCAACCGCGTGTGCGACGAGCTGCAGATCTACTGCTCGCGCTGCACGCCGGAGCAGCTGCACGAGCTGAAGTCGACGGGCGTGCTGCCCAAGTCGGCGCCGTCGTGCGGGCTCATCACGCACACGGACGCGGAGCGGCTGTGCGCGGCGCTGCTGCACGCGCCGGCCGCGTCGCGCCCGCACAAGCTGCCGGGCTTCCGGGTGTACCACGAGTGCTTCGGGGGCGCGCGGGGAGTGTGCGCGGTGGAGCTGAACCTAGTGCAGTGTGTGGAGTGCCGAGCGCTGTACACGCCGCGCCGCTTCGTGTGCCACTCGCACGAGTCGGAGCACCGCACGTGCCACTGGGGCTTCGACTCGTCGCGCTGGCGGCGGTTCCTGCTGGTGGCGGACGAGGAACCCGAGCGCGACAAGTGCGGCGCGCTGCTGGACGAGCTGGCGGCGCCGCCCGCCACCAGCAAGCAGCTCGCTCTGCCCTTGAAGAGGAAACAGGTACGATGACGCTTACTCACTCACTAGCCTAAGATCGTGTTACGAGTCTCACAAACGCAAGCGTTTTATTCCTTGTCCGACTTTCACCAGTTTCACCGCCTGCAGTCCTGCACCCTTGGGTCAACCGCCAAATGGTAATCTCAAAGGTAGCGACGACCATAAGAAAGTGGATATTATTGTGTAGCACCGTTGTAGCACCATCGGTCTAGTAAAGAATGGTTACAGTTTTTTTTTAGTGAAGTACGTTAGAGCAGTCAAGTAAGCAATTGAATGATGATATCTCGCTCGGAACTCACTCTTCCGTCTATCTTCCAAATTCTTATATACATTACCAATTCCAATTGGAATCTTATAAGGTATAACAGTAATATATAGTTGAACAGAGTAGGCAAACGAAAACTAATTCTGATCCATCAGAAAGTCAATTAGTTACGTCCCTAGTTGTAATGCAATGTGTGAATAGGTAAATTACACCTGCTACTCAGAACTAATCAAAAATGCAATGCTCTATTCATTTAATAAAAAACTTTTTGCAAAAAAATACTACCGACTTCCAAATACAAAACTACAAAGTGAAAAAAAACTTTTTGCAAAAAAATACTACCGACTTCCAAATACAGAACTACAAAGTGAAAAATAACTTAATTTTTTGAAGTCGGTGTCTTTCGTAGGTACCATTTTTTTGCGTTATGGACACCGACTTCAAAAAATTAAGTTATTTTTCACTTTGTAGTTCTGTATTTGGAAGTCGGTAGTATTTTTTTGCAAAAAGTTTTTTTATTTTTCACTTTTTAGTTGTACGTACCTAATAGGCAAGTTAGTAAGGGAACTATTTCGCCAGAATAGATTTCATGAAACTTGAACATAACCGGTGAAATGAGAGGTCTGCTTACCACTTAAGAGCGAACTGGCGTGATGTTATGTTATGAAATGTTATAAACAACAAACATACATGCGATTGCAGCAATCCCGAGAGATTTGCCGTTATTTATTGAAGAGTTCTGTTGTATATCTCTGAAGTTCTTCATCAGACCTTCACCAAACTAAAATGGGACCAATTTCAGAACATACTTTTTCAAACAAAAAAAGAATTTTCAAAATCGGTCCATAATTGACGGAGTAATCGGTGAACATACACAAAAAAAAAAAAAAAAAAAAAAAAAAAAAAAAAACAAACTTGAAGTCGAACATAGAACCTCCTCCTTTTTGGGAAGTCGGTTAAAAACGACTGACAAAGGCACGACGTCATTCAGCCTTTCGAAAGCACTATTAATTTAGCCACACTGCACCGTCCATTTAGATGAGGACACATTTCCGCATCCATTGTGCTTATACCTTCTGATTATCATCACAGATACCTAGCGGCCATGTATTACCGAGATAAATAGTGTTATCAGAGCGGCCAGTGTCACACAAACGTGCATTCAATACCTACTCATTGTTAGCGAAATGACTTATCGTAACCGCAAAATAATTATGCAATGTGAATTGATATATGTGGCAGATGTAGTTATACTTATAAAGTGTGGTAAGTATTTCCTTGTCGTTGAAATCTGGTGAAAACTTAGGTGAAGGTCAAGAATTTAATGGCAATAATGAGTTGAAAGAAAGACGATCTTTCGTACGATCCGCTACGATTCCGTACGTAAAGCGAAGCCGCCTTTGTAAATCCCTAAATTCAATAGAAACGGATCGTAACCACGCCGCAGCTGTTCCAAAGCTACTGTTTATCCACAAATGATTGTTTATGTTTTATTTGTTTGTATTTTTTAGGCTACTAAAGTGTTATTTGTTTAGTCTACTAACCACAATCGTTATGAAAGGTCGCTGCGTCTGACGAATTGCATTCTAGCTTTGTTCATCGTATTCGTACAAAGCTTATTCATTGTATTTAGGTTAAATTTACCAATTGTATGCCAAAGTAATCTAAATTAACTAAATAATCGAACTCGTGTAAGTATTTTAAATGTTGTAACTAACACTAATTTATTTACTTTCTGACTGCCACTGTAATAATCAAAATAAGTGAACCTAATTTAAATAAAGATACTCGTGTAAGTACTCAAAATACTAAAACAATATTTCTGCAATAAATTTCTGTTCAGAGATCATTCACGTGTTTCAGCTCACGTAAGTAAGTAATAAATTAATAATGAATGAACGATTTTCATGTATGGCAGCACTGAACATAACGCTCCACGTGCCTACCCTGGCCTAAACAAAGAGATGACCAATGACCAACCTACGAGTACTTGGAACAGACGCTTCCTAACATGGTAGACTTCGCTATTATTATCATTAACTAGCTTTTTCCTTCCCGATGCACAGACGTGACCTACTTCCTATCTAGATCATTAAAAAACAACGAATGTACTACATTCCAGACACAATACGAGACGACCTTTGCCCAATTTTGCGATAAAACTTAATGTTAACTAACCATGATAAAGGCGTTTTCGCATTCAGCCGGCCCTCAGCCATTTAATGTTTTGTCTGTACTATAATTTTATTTATCTCGGGATTTGCAAAAACAACTTTATCAGTTGTCAGATAAAAATATTAATGTTATTATTAAATGAGATAAATGTTTTATAGTGTTTACCGAGATCTTATTGGCTAGACTAGAGTTAGTTTTGAGCTACATTCTGACTACACGAATCATAAAATTTGAAGTTTAATTTCATTCATATTTGCTACCTACATCAGCAATTGTATCTAAATGAAGCGTACTCAAAACGTAATGTTTGACTGTCTCATTTAATATATTCCTTGGAAGGAAGGTCGAAATCCCAATCATATACGAAGCTCTTATTCAAAAATAATCATGAGAACTTAACAAACCTACACGCGTTATAATCTGTAGTAGATAATAACAAGTGGCAGTGACAGAAGTCACAGATAAAATTCGCGTTGTTAGGCCTTCATTAACTAATTTGTTAGCAAGTTGGGTGTTCCCGATTACGTAAGACTTTGAAGCTGGATATTTTGATTCATAGATAATAGCTACAGTATTTTGAAACATGCTGGATGGTTAAGTTTAGATATTAGTATTTTTTTCGAGTCGGTGGTTTCCTTTTTTGGATGTTTGGGCTCACGTTAATTATTTTAGAATTAGAATCTGTCGTCACTTTTCTTTCTTTAAGATGAGATGCGATAAGAATTTCTGCTCTCTCTATCTTATCTTGTGGAGGGGCCGAGAAATAACTCGGACACTTCGACCCATAGGGATCTTTTGTGGTCTCCTCCCCAATCTCGTTGAAATCTCTCTTCATGATTATTATAATGAGACTAGGAGATATGAGCCTATAGATGTCTGGTCTTGGATATCCTACCCTCAGGAGACTCATTCGCTTACCAGCCAGTGCATCGCATGTGCACAGAAGGTGCTCCAAGCGTTCCGTAGGTTCCCCACACAACCTGCACATGGGTGTCGCGGTTAGACCCATCTTCATGAGCATGTCGTTAGTTCCAAAGTGGCCAGTAAAAGTCCCAAGCAGGTAGCGTAAATACATGCCCGTGCTTTGAACTCTCCGCCCAGGAATTTCTTGGAGTTTTCTAGACCGGTATTAGACAGCGAATGTGTTTGTTACTCCCGGAATGATATTTTAAGAGACACGTCGAAATGCCTACACATCCCTCTATCTTAATCATTATCATCATACTTAGGTAGCCTAGACTTTGATTGTATATGGGGTCGTCCCTTGGGTATATGGCCATAATGTTTAGCAAAGTCTCTATTTAAGTACATATATGCCACATAACATAGGCAGATATCCTTTACATAGATTCGGGAAGTGGCAAAAGCATCTAGTCGTACTGAGTCCGTGTTACGTAAATTGCTCAATTTAAAGATGGCTATCAGCTCATCTGTCAGACAGTAACCTGTTTTAGTTGAGTCACTGTTATATGTACTTGCCCATGTCTCAGGACTATAGCTAGGAACAGTTTCTATGAACTCGTTTTTTAAATCTTTATTATTTTAGTTGACTCACTATTATATGTAGTACTTGTCCATGTCTCAGGACTATAGCTAGCAACAGTTTCTATGATCTCGATTTTTTAACTTTATCAATTTTAGTTGACTCACTATTATATGTAGTACTTGTCCATGTCTCAGTACTATAGCTAGCAACAGTTTCTATGAACTCGATTTTTTATCTTTATCAATTTTAGTTGACTAACTATTATATATAGTACTTGTCCATGTCTCAGGACTATAGCTAGCAACAGTTTCTATGAACTCGATTTTTAAATCTTTATCAATTTTAGTTGTCTCACTATTATATGTAGTACTTGTCCATGTCTCAGGACTATAGCTAGCAACAGTTTCTATGAACTCGATTTTTAAATCTTTATCAATTTTAGTTGTCTCACTATTATATGTAGTACTTGTCCATGTCTCAGGACTATAGCTAGCAACAGTTTCTATGAACTCGATTTTTAAATCTTTATCAATTTTAGTTGTCTCACTATTATATGTAGTACTTGTCCATGTCTCAGGACTATAGCTAGCAACAGTTTCTATGAACTCGATTTTTAGTTATCGATATCAATTTTATAAGCACCTGGGACTCGCCATGCCAACGAATACCTCTTGAAAGGCCGAAGTGCTTTCAAGAAATTGGAATTAAAATCCAAACAGAAATCGTAAAGTCCGGGCAAATTGTCGTTCATGTCTGGTGCTGGTTATCAGTAATGGACCGGCTTCAGTGACTTTCCGATATGAGATTACTTAAAGCCTATAATTTCCTCGATCTAAAACCGATATCCCATTGATATTACGGTAGCAATTTACGATTCGATCGCTTCCATCAACGCGGCAACGATACAAAAACGGGTTACGGTTATCTTAAGTGGCTGTAACTGCGCTGCACGTAGTCTGCAGACATGGCGGAGGTACCATTACACTAAATACATACTTAGTGGAGCCCTAAGGGTTGGGTATGCGTAGTAAAACTGGGGTAAACATTAGGTCTAATGAATCGGGGAAAACCACTAAAGTATCGGCACCTGTGATGTCTTTAAAAACTTCGCATTAATGAGCTTAATACGCTACGCTTTGCGATTTTTATCCTCGTACTGAATCGTAACCAACACGCACTGCGGATAAAACACCGCGCGATTTTTGTCTCTTTCTACATGTTCATAGATCTCAAAATATTTGCGAAAATTAATCCGCGTCGAGGTGCGATGGATTCTGTGACAACACTCGGATTTCTTGCGGTATTATTTCCGCGCGATTTAGCTTCATACAATTCCATGTGTCGCAGAATGAGCCGGATAAAATTGTCCAAATAAATATTGTGCAGTGCGTGCTAAGCCTAAAAACCATCTTGATTTTCGAATACTATCTCTTTCTCCATCTACCTATCACACCAAATTATTCATGTCTTCTTCTTTGTTTCGGTCGTGGTCACGATGATTTTTGTCCAATCACCGGTGTTGTAACTCGCCGCGCGATCTCTCTCCATTTGGCCCGTTCAGATTTAAGTTTGGCGCAATCATTTACAGGAGGAAATTATTCATGCATGGCTTTAAAAGCGGATCCATCACACTTCACTTTTCAACTACTGTCCGACCCCACGATACATCTCCCTGGACAAAAACGCCACCCCTCGGGACCAACAATACAAAATCGAGAGCCGTGCTAAACAATGGCGTTCTCGTTTAACACACCGCCTGCGTTCCACTCAGGCGCAGGGTGTAATTACGCGAGCGTGTCATGCGCAGCTCGTAAATGACGCATGAGCGCATTATCTTTCATGTAAAGCCAGTGTGCTGCCTGCTGGCGTTGCTTGGTAGTTTGACGTTGATGAAAAAGAGATTCTAGAAAGGGTGCTTTTGGATTTTGGACTATTATTACTTTATATAACAGCCTATTTTTTCGCATGTGATTGGTCGATTGATGGCGTCAAAACCCTTTGCATTGCCTAATTCACTTACGCAATTAGGGTGCTGGTGTGGTTTTGTCAAGCCCCAGATCCGCCATCGCTCCAGATTTCTTTAATTTCTTCCTATATAAGCTAGTTATCAACGTAAGATTAGGCCTCAGTACAGAGGATGTGTCCCTACTCTGTAGGGAGGGACACTTCCAAAGTCAGACTGGGACAACGCACGTTCATCGACATACAGACAGAACTATTCAAATGCTCCAACATTCTATTGAGGAGAACACATCCCGCGCCATTATTCTTCAGTCCCACATACCTTTCATTGTAACCGACGGGTGTGGCCGTGTGGCCCGCAATCAGAACTTAACTTCACCTCTTACCATTTGTAATAATTTAGGCGAATTGTAGTTTCGCCCCTCACGCACCATGAAATAAAAACACAAAAGGTCTACACCATAAAATTTACCAAAATAACCTTTCGATAGACGATAGTAAAGCTGACAAAGGTGATAAAGATTGTCTTTTAGGTTAGTCAGTCCAAAATCTGGAAACTAGTCTGCTTCGTGGTTTGGCTAAAAGCCGAGCCAGAAGGTTTTGGGGGTAATGCAGGGATCCAGATTGTGGACCAAAGAGATACGTAAAGAGCTCTCGCGGCTAGGAGAATTCGGCTCATGTTAGTTGCGAATTCTTGTTAAGAATTTAACACAGTAGTGCTATACGATACATAGATTATTGGCAAGACAGTTCAGACTTAGCGAGCGCGTCTTTAGCAATTGACCACTCACCGCTTCTTAGAAACTTGGTTCATTATGTTTCGTTCTAGACCACAGCTCCTAATGCTTCAGACTTGTATTTTGATGCTATAAATGAATTATGTAGTCAGTTCACGTCAATAAATGCAAGTCTCTTCTCTGAGGAAAGTTCTAACAATAGCCCGAAAACAATACTAGAATTAATATTTGTTTCGGGATATTTACCTTTATGGAACTCATCACTCATCGCATCTTCTCGTGATCATGGCGCTTGTAACGGTGCCGAAATATCGAGCTCTCAACCAAAATCGAAATATGCACAAATATCCCGAAACAAATAGTACTTGTAATAATTGTGACCATGTCAGCTTAAAAACTTATATCGAAAACAATACTGTTTTGAACTGAGGTGGCCATTTTAAACTTTGATTTCTGTTTCTAAGTAAACAACTAGATTTGTGTATGTTGGTTTAGTTTACTCTAGTACTAGACACAGAATATACAGGCAGTTCAACAGAAGGTTTACCCACAACGTGTGACGGTGTGATACATCAAAACAATATGGGATCGAGGGGCCGTACTATAACGTGTCAATGCCATCATTATTCCGTTATGATGGATAGCGCTCTTAGTCCTGCGTAGTTTTATCTTTCTCTCACGAATAGTAATCATGATAGTTTTGACATGTCGGGGTCCGACCCACCCTGCTTCATAGGATACTCTTTGTCTTGTCGTTCAGTATCAGTACTCCCCAATGTTGGCCGGGCTGGCTGGATATATGCTGTTCGATGCGCAAGACGTCGTCGCGCGGCTGTTTTTGTATGAGATTTACTATTGCACAGCCATTGTTGCCAAATTCAGACCGGTCAAAAAGATTGTGGATTACTATATCTAAGTGAATTTTGTGACTGTTGTGCACCTTCTGTTCATATCTCAGTGTGTTACCTAGTTGCTAGTTTGCTACAAAGTATTCTGAATGTCATGAGAAGTGAACGGTGCCGCGCCTGCCGTGAGCGCCAATCGCAGTCCTCGCCGCCTCGCTCGCCTCACCTTCCACGATTACTTGGTCAATGTTCTGCGATCTGCATTCTGTAATTACTGAGTTGGATGAACGGTTCTTGAACAAGCTTCCATCTTCATTAAATACGCTAACGTATTCCGTTTTCTTCACGACTGAACATGCCATATTTTGACGCTTTAACTGTAAGAAAAGGTCGCAATAAATTAATTTATAACAAACGGAGGCTTTTTCTCGGGAACTTATTGTTCTATATGAGCAATAAAGGAATTGTTTAGACGTAGGGAAGTACGTTCGTGGTTCCAGTTTTATTTACGTCTAATTACGTTAAAGATGGAAGTATCCCGAGTTTCCGAGTGGGCGATTTATAAATAAATTATTGAGTAAAAAATCTTTTTTTTAAACAAGCTTTTTTGTATTCTTATAAGCAAACCCTTTCATTTGATACCCATATCATGGCAGAGCACATAAAATAACTAGTCCGCCATCTTGGGCCGTCCGCCATTTTGAATTTACAATTACATCACTTAGCTAAACCATGCATTGTCATCCAAACTAAACGTGTATGTAAAATTTCGTCTTAATCGGTGGAAGATAACTGCTTTAAAATTCAGTTGCAAGATTTGACCCAAACCATACATACATGCATACATATATTGCAAGTTAAATAAAAGCTTGAAAAAAAAAGTTTCTTCCAGAAACATTATCGCCTAATCTTCGAATACCCTCGCAATTGTTGGGATCATTGTCCGTGGGCTTAGCGCCCACACCCAATATTTTCCCTTAGTTCCCGATAGGCGCGCGTGTAAGTAATTGACGAGCTTTCCTACTGCCTCCCAGCCGCCAGGGTATGACGAGCTTCTCCGGTGACGGTACGTACTACGGTATACGGGTAGTAAACTGTCTTGAACTCAATTCCAAATCTTCAGGCTGAAAACTTCATACGTATAAATTGTAAATTGATCCTTATTAAGTTTCAGGATTTCAAACTTGAGTGCTATGAACCAAGTGTATTCCCTGAGGCGCTTAACTTCTGATCGCACGCGATACGGTACTTCTGTATCAATTAATATTCGTAGTATTGTATTTTTGAACTAAATAAAGTTTCAAAGTTTCAATCGAACGCGATCATTCCTAAATCTTGAACTACAAAAGGTCGCTTGATCTCTACAAATTGCGAACTATAGGAGCTTACAAGTTCTCTGAACCCGTGTAAGTCTTCAATTATTATCACGGGGAGTAGTAAGTGGGTACTAGGGTACCAGCGAGCGTGTATGTGTATTACAATGTAGCCCTATGTATTGTGCAAGCCTTCAGCTAGGGTACTGGGTACTGTAGACCCCGGCGCCCCGCGGGGTACCAACTCGGTAACTACAGCCAGCAAAAAAAAAGTTAATTAGAAAAATCAAAAAACCCGACTGCTTCAAAAGCGAACTAAAAAGACGTTAACAAGAAGAAAATCATGCTGTGCAGTCGGAGGAAACATCTGGTTTTGGTCAGCCAGTTCACGAATATGTATCCTCCGACTGCACAGCATGATTTTCTTCTTGTTTACGTCTTTTTAGTTCGGTTTTTAAGCAGTCGGGTTTTTTGATTTTTCTAATTAACTTTTTTATTTATAACTTTTTAGTATTTTTTTTTTAGAATAAGGTTCATTAAAACAAGTGTTATATATTTTTGAAATCACCTCATAAAACCCTTCATTTTGATACCCCACCAAAAAAAATTGGTGCCACACAATATGGCGCCCAAAATCCACCATTTTTTATTTTACAATTTGAATGTAGTGATACTCGCAGGGTTAAGACGAATCGATTGGCGTACGAATCATTAAAATCGGCCAACGCGTTTTGTCTCTGGAACGCCACATAGGAACAAACAAACATACATAGACTGATAAACACATTACTCTCCTTCGGCAGTCGGGTAATAAACTATTCACACTGTGTTTTTGTCACTCACGGACACGCCTCCTCACTAAGTTGAATATTAAATGACATTGAACTGTACAGCTGATTCTATTCTTGCTTCTTTTTGACCTTATCTTCGTAATCAACGCTTCTGAAGAGACAATTTGTTTTAAAATTCACGTTTGATAATAAAATAATAATGTTTATTGATAACTGAGACGTATAAATTCATTATTTAAATAAATATTTGTGGTTGAACTGTAGTGACTATGTGGTCAATTACACATTTTGTGGTTTACTCCTCAAATAGTAACCGTGTTACGAATGTCATAAATAGTATATAATTTACCTACATTTTTGTGTCTTATCTCAACAAAACAATAGTATTTTAACGTAACGCGCGAAGTGGTTTCCCACACGGCCGAGGTCAAAAGCGCAAATATATCTAAAGTTAAAAATAGTTTGTATTTAGTATGCCAACCCTACCCATACACTTCAAAGCATGCAAATTGAATGCGAAACATATGAACGCGGTACATTTACTTTGCATAACCCGACCGGTTTGAGAATCCGCCCTTTGCACACTGTACTGGGCATATACGGTAATCTATATAACTTGGTCGGATTAAGCGCGTTATGTATATCACGACCGAGGAGAAAGGCTAGAAGTTTGAACGTTAGGCGCTTTTAAATAGACGACTCTGTGATTTAGCCGGGTAGCGCGCCTAGCAACAGTCGCCGTGCGATCTGTAGATATGCTTGTTTATAGACTTGCGAGGGCGACGGGCAGACGGAGTGGTTTCAGTTTTATTCGACGCGGAAAAAGTGTTCGGAAAAAAATATTTCTAACATTATCATCACGGACGTAATTACTGTCACTTCGAAACGTATAAATTGTGAAGTTGGAACTTCAACGCTCTCATCTTTCCATGACATAACATCACGCCAGTTATGTTTAACCGGTTGAATAATAATAATTGTAATTACTGAAACAATTGCTTACCATCAATCAGGTGAGATAGTGGTCAAGCGCGAGTCTACAGACAAAAAAAAACAATTAAAAAGATATTATGTTTCGCGTGGATCTACGTTTCAGGCACTCAAAGGGTTTAAGTTCCCTGAAATAGGGGGCTTACCTATTGCCACACCCCGGGCTTGATCTTTCTGTTTTCTAGAGAAGGTGGGGTACATTTGAGCAAAGGTCGGTCTAAACGTGTCCTTGTTAATAATACTGTGTGTTTCTGTGAACGATGAATAGACACTTTATTTAAGGCGCAGATACCCCTCAGTAGTTCATTTTAAATGAGAACGTCACGTCACGTCTAAACAGCTAGACGTATTTTTTTGGAACAAATATATTATTTTGTTCCATTTGGCCATTTTCTGAATAATTTGATCTATGAACGTTTTATTCGTATAACATAGTGTAATTAATTTGAAAAGTTATGTCTAACACGGAAGAAAAAACGACAATGGCTCCAAAATCACCGGACGTATTTTATTTGTACTTTTTTATTTAAAGTATTTTTTTAAGCAATGGTTTTAATTTGTTATGTGTTAATTAATGTATAAGAATTCTTATGTATATTCTATGTAATTTGTAGTGCTTAATATCGGAAAAACTTCCTGAAATAAATGATAATTTAATTGAATGCAATTTTCATCATATCAAAGTCAACTTAATTATCTACATTTTAATCGAAGGTTTTTAGTCATAGTATATTTAGGAAAGTACAAAAAGATACAGAATTTTAGGTCGCGCGGGTATGCGCGTTTTGTTTCCTCAAGGTCGTTGGCGACTGTCATCGTTTTAATAATACTGTGTGTTTCTGTGAACGATGAATTGGCAGTTTATTCAATGGGAAGCACGCAACTACCCTTAGATTGAAGCGCTAAGTAAGCAAAGTTACAAGGAAAAGGGTCAACAGTCAACACAGGATCCGCCTGCAAACCCCGCCGATGCATTGTTAGATATCCCATCTAGGGATAACTTTTAATCAAGACTGGCGTTTCCAAGTGCCTAAGCTTCGATTTCTACATACATACATAAACTCACGCTTTTTTAGGGTTCCCTACCTCAAAAGGTAAAAAAAGAACCCTTATAAGATCACTCTCTTGTCCGTCTGTCTGTCCGAGTGTCACCACCGATTTTCTCAGGAACGGGTGGACCTAGCAAGTTGAAATTTATGCCAGACACTTAGGTCTATAATCCCTATTAGGTGTATACAAATCAAGGTCCTGAGTCAACACGATAAAAAGATATGGGCAAATTTAGATTTTTGCGAAAACTTGTAATGTACCAAAATCTCCTAGAGTTTCCACTCGTCTGCCTTATAAATACGTTTCGTTAGTCGCCTTTCATTCATCCTCTCAACATGGCCAAACCACAGATATAAATCTAACTAGATAACGCGATAGTATGTACTACGCTTGTCAAAAAAAAAAAATATCCGACTGCTTAAAAAGCGAACTAAGAAGACGTAAACAAGAAGAAAATCATGCTGTGCATTAGGAGGATACATCTGGTTTTGGTCAGCCAGCTCGCGAATATGTATCCTCCGACTGCACAGCATGATTTTCTTCTTGTTTACGTCTTTTTAGTTCGCTTTTTAAGCAGTCGGGTTTTTTGATTTTTTTAATTAACTTTTTTATTTATAACTTTTTAGTCTTTTTTTTTTAGATTTAGGTACATTTTAACATATAAGTGATATATATTTTTTAAATCACCTCTTAAAATCCTTTATTTTAATACACCACACGATGAGTTTGGAAGAAAAATAAAATTTGTCCCCCACATTATGGCGCCCAAAATCCGCCATTTTTCTTTTGTTCGATTTTCATGTAGCCAGTAACACTCGCAGGGTTAAGACAAATCGATTGACGTAAGAATCATCAAAATCGGCCAACGCGTTTGGTCTCTAGAACGCCACATAAGAACAAACATACATACATACATAGACTGATAAACACATTACCCTCCTTCGGCAGTCGGCCATAATAAAATGTAAAGACTGTTTAGAAAAAGTTTGCCGAGGCATTGGAAATGTTTTCTTTCATTGGAAAGTAAATTTGTTTTTAAATTGTGTGTGTAAAAGTGGCACGCTTGGTTTTCATACAGATGGAGGGATTTGCGTTATCTAGTTAGATTTATGTATGTCACTAGTTAGATTTATATACGTGGGCCAAACCATCTAAGCATACTCTTTTAAATTTTTGTCACTATGTATTCTATTAAACCACAACGTTGTCTTATTACATCGCAAATGCCACAAACACCAAAACCGAGTGAGGAAGGTTAGGTATGTGCTATGGAAAAATTAGGAACCATTTATTCCGTATAGAAGTGGAACGATAATGTACCAAGAAGTCTGAATACTTTTTCATAGACTCGCGACGCGACTCTGTTCGAATTTTAAAACGACCACGTTTATGGCGTCGTGCAACGAGGTGCCAAATTGGTCATGTAAAAATATATTTTTTAACAGTAATTGTCGCGGTTTACATTTTAATGCTTTCAAAATAAAATACAAATTTATAAACATAAAATTGATAAAAAAAGTAACTTTGGAATAACTGACGCAACACGTCACATTAGCATGTCGGTGACGCGGCCACATTAGCGTGTTGCTGACGCGAACCCAAAAGATTTACCTATAATCACTCAACGCGGCAAAAGAAGTTTTCACTTCAACAATCTGTCAAACATCTGTCAAATTATTTAAAACTAACTTCTGCCCGCGGTTTCACCTGCGTATAAAGTGTTTTACTATCCTAAGGGAATACAAACTATCCTATGTCCTGCCCAGGGTCTCAAACTATCTCCATGCCAAATTTCATCTAAATCGGTTCAGTAGTTCCAGTGATTACCCCCCTACAACCTCACAAACTCACAAACTTTGCCTCTTTATAATATTAGTATAGATAAAGCCGCATCCTGTTCTACAATATTATGCCGCAGTATTCTATAATCTATAGTTCATTGCACTTTCTAGAATCTCCGTTTAGCAGATAAACACTGAAAAGCAGGTTTGGCGCGTGTCTCCGATCAAAGACACTGTTAGCGTAAAATTATTTACGAGTACTTGCAAACAAAGTGGAATTTTTTGCTGTTTACTTATTTTGTCTATTTATTTTTCAAGCTGGGCGTTCCAATTGTATGTTTTTGGTTTACCTTGAAATACACAAGTCCTTTAGGTAATAAAAACAACCGTACAAGTAACGACTTACATGATACTTTCGAAGCCAAAAAGATTATCACGAAATCGAAATGACCAATGATGCGCAGGTGTAATTTTTAGGGTTCCGTACCCAATGAGTAAAAAGGGGACCCTATTACTAACACTCCGCGGTCCGTCTGTCTGTCTGTCACCAGGCTGTATCTCATGAACCGTGATAGCGTGGCATAGTATATAGCATGGCATGGTAGTAAAGGTTGACTGGTAGAGAATGCCTTGCTGCATTAAGTCCGCCTATGTACCACTATTGTACATGAAGTTTAAATAAATAAATAAATAGCTAGGCAGTTGAAATTTTCACAGATGATGTATTTATATTGCCGCTATAAAAACAAATACAAAAAACAGAATACAATAAATATTTAAGTGGGGCTTCCATACAACAAACATGATTTTTGTGCCGTTATTTGCACTATTGTGCGAATTATATTTATTTAGCTAGTTGACAACTCGTTTTACAGATTCTACTTTTAAAATTTGGAGTAAATAGTGTCAAGCGTGAACATCTCAAGAAAATTCTAGTAGTTAAATGGGAAAATATGTAATTATGGTATATTTTTTCTTTCACAATTTTCTTGTAAAACTTAACATTAGCTTAATAATATGCATAAGTTACTGTATATATGACTTATAATATAAAATTTAAAGAAAAAGCTACGTTACTTCTTGAATAACTTTAATTACCGTGAAAAATACTAACTAAAATTATTAGATGACCTAATAGCTAGACTAAAATTAAGACATTACTCATAAATTATAATTATTTTAATGTATTGTTTTTATGGCAAAAAGCACTCACCATTACAAACTTTAACGACTGCCTTCTTTTCAGCTTGTAATAAAATTAAATTAATACCAGAATATTCTGAACATGTTCTGTAGTTGTCAGATTTAAAAGAACACATACATTTTTTAATATTTTAGCTCATTTTTTTTGACAATTAGCTATTTACATAAAATTAGTCATGCACCGTGGCTTTTTCAAAAAATATAATAAAATATATAATAAGTTTTTATTAAAATAATAAAATACCTACCTACTACGCGACATGGCTCGCTGGTTTTACAAAATATTCGGCTGTGTAGAGTTTTGTCGTAAAAAGACCAGCTGTCTATGATAATTAGAATCGTAATTAACAAAGTGCTATGTACGGCGATATTATCATAAACTACGTATTATGTAAATTCGTATGCGTCGGCGCATCTTTTAAAGGTAGAATTGTAGAAATAATGAGGCGCGAGCGCAACGATTGCGGGTGATGTATCATTTACATCGTTTTGTATGTCCATGTGTCTGTGATATTTCTCGAAAATGAGGCTATTATTTCTACAGGTACATAACAAGTCAGTTTTTGTAATGGCGTCAATTTATAGTCTAACTAGCATGCAGATGCCTCATCCCATACAAATAAACCGTGCCGACGTAACGAGCGTTTGTCAACTGATTATACCGATAGATAGATCACCATCTATATCCGAGGAACGGAACCGAACGTGATCGATGTGCAAAAAATAATCAGTACAGTACGTCGGCACGGTTTCTTTGTATGGGATGAGACACCACTGCTAACTAGTGATCCGCCTGCTTTGCCCGGGCTTTAATACTACTAGCTTCTGCCCGCAGCTTCGCCCGCGTAAAAAGTGTTTCATAATTCCAAAGGAATACAAATAAAATATAATCCTATGTTATTCCCGAGGTCTCAAACTATCTCCATGCAAAATTTCATCTAAATCAGTTCAGTAGATCCAGAGGTTACCCCCTACAACCTCACAAACTTTACCTTTTTATAATATAAGAATAGAATACATGTCCATCTGGAATAATGAACCTTACAAATGGTGGAATAATTTTTCAGACAGGTACAGTGGGTCCGGATACACAAAATTGGCACTGTCTCTTTGTACTAAGATTTCAAATGATGTTAATAAGTCATGGTTATGATGGTTGAGTAACCAATACCATTGATTAGGTTACTGGTATAGTTCTCGCCAAACTTCTTGCCCGCCCTGAAGTTGGCTACAATGGTTGCGCAGTAGTAAATCGCACCGCGCCGTACCTTGCGCATCGGCAACCCAACTTCAGCGAGCCAAGACAACCGTTTCATATCGAATCTCTTTCTACAATCGTTTACGCCTTCTATTCGTTTGGTCTGACAACGGGACTTAACGTTCAGATGATGTCATTTCCATTGATTGTAGATTGTCAACTTGGCTACAGGTGCAGGACGGCCAGGAAATTTGGCGAGTACTCTGTATATGAAACTAAGCACATGGTGGCACATGTTGTGGATCATTCGGTTCCCTCCATGATGGTTGAGCTGAGTGATGCCGATCCATGTTCGTGAACGGGCGCCATCAGTTGGGATTGGTCATACGTTAGCTGCCTCGGCCTGTTTTTAATTACATATTTATTGTATTTTTAATTGTTTGTTTTACTCTAGACGCTTTTACGTGCAAGTTTCTTTTTTACATATTTCTCACATATATGTATTTTTCCAACAAGAACAATGTGGCCAAATACTTGTAAAACACTCTTTTTTTTAAAGAGTAAGTGTGGAGTTTCTTGTCCTTTCTTCTCCAAAACAAGCTACATTTCCGAATGGACGGTAAAATCAATCATTATTACTTTTAAATTTATTTATTTTGTTTCGTCGTTCAAAAGTGCCGCTTAATGGCCTAATTGAATAAAGAAATTTTGATTCTAAGGCACAAAAACGAGAATGATTAGATAGCACTAAGAAACATATTCGTTAAGAATTCTCAGGTTTCCTAATTTATAGTTCTCGCCGAACTTCTTGACCACCCTGAAGTTGGCTACAATGGCTGCGCAATAGTATATCTCATACAAAAACAGCACCGTTTCACGCCTCGCGCATCCCAAAAGCGAACTTCAGGGTGGCCCAGAAGTTTGGCGAGAACTATACGCCGACCAGTGGTGTTTCATTCTCATCCCATACAAAGAAACCGTGCCGACGTACTATACTGATTATTTTTTGTAAGTTGATCGCGTTCGGTTCCGTTCCGTTCCACGGATATAGATGGTGATCTATCTATCGCCGTGGAACGGAACCGAACGCGATCGATTTACAAAAAATAATCGTTATAATCAGATGAAAAACGCTAGTTACGTCGGCTCGGTTTTTTTGTATGGGGTGAGGCATCTGTATGCTAGTGTTAATTATCTCTGCCCTGTCTAATCGCTCGGCCGAGGGAGGATAAGAATAATTTCGTTACAAAATGGATTCATCTAGAAACAAAGAAACATAATAATCTTTAATCTAATACGCAATCAAATACTTGGTTCTCGACACGCAACTTATATAGAATGGTCACTTTGTTTTAAAATGCCTACTAATAAAGTAATAAGCAATCAAAGGTATTAGTTTTTTTAATTAAATTGACTAACAATCACAGTTCTGGGGGAAGTGGTAATCTGTGTTACAGGATTTCGTATTGCAGATGCCAGTCTCCCACAAAGGATTTACCAAGTAACATTGCACCATTATGTAATAGTTTAAGAAACCTTTGTGGAACAGAAATAAATACGTTATTTATTTTATTTTATTGCACTTTGGAAAACATCAAATTTAAATCTAAGTTTTGAGATAAACGATAAGTTTTGAGATAGTACTCGTAGTACTTTGATTAGTTTTTCGATATTTTCATTTTGAGATTTGGTATAGTTTATTTATTTAAGTCATATTTTTCTTCGAAGCTATACATATTCTTGTCGGTAATATGTTTAAGAGTGTGAATAATTAAAACAACTCCGACATAGACATGCGTTAATTAAGATAGGTAGAACCTGAGTTTATTGCTCGAGCACTTTTATATCTACGCTTTGCTTGATAAAAATGTGATTAATTCAATCTGGATTAACACATATAAGCTTCTGACGGAGGCAATGCTCTCGTGAAAAGTGTTTTATTATCCCAAGCACGGGGTCCTGGCGCTAACAAAGTATGGTTCAAATACATGACACTAGATTGCCCGATATCCACCGATTCGTTATTGAATTGTGTGTAAAATTACAATTTACTAGAATTATTTATAAAAAATATATGTTCTTTTTACCCGACTGCCGAAGGAGGGTAATGTGTTTATCAGTCTATGTATGTTTGTTCCTATGTGGCGTTCCAGATACCAAAAGCGTTAGTCGATTTTGATGATTCTTACTTCAATCGATTCGTCTTAACCCTGCGAGTGTCACTGGCTACATAAAAATTGGAAAAGAAAAAAAACAGGATTGTGGGCGCCGTTTTGTGGGGGTTTCTTTTTCCAAACCCATCGTGTTGGGTATCAAAATAAAGGGCTTTAAGAGGTGATATAAAAAATATATATCACTTATATGTTTAAATGTACCTAATTAAAAAAATTACTAAAACTAAATAAAAAATGTAAATAAAAAAAAACAAAAATAAAATCGTAAACAAGAAGAAAATCAAAAACAAGAAGGAAATCATGGTCAGCCAGCTCGCGAATATGTATCCTCCGACTGCACAGCACGAATTTCTTCTTGATTACGTCTTTTTAGTTCGCTTTTTAAGCAGTCGGGTTTTTTTTAATCAACTCTCTTAAGCACAAAATTATGGAATATTGGGCTCTTAATTCATATTTCAAAGATTATTTGAACGGTTCATTTAAAATTGATTCCTATAGATACGCGCGGTTTGAAATTTCTGAAAGAAGTCGCTCGATTTTTTAAATTTGCATTGTAACACATTTTGGTACAATGAAACTGTAAAAACTGTTGAATTATAATATTTTACAATGCATGTCCTCGAAAAGAGCGTTTTCCAAGCAGCCAAACTGTGCGGAAAGTGTCACTTTTTTTCACTAGTGCTTTTTACTTTTCTGTATTTTTTAAATTTTTAACTCCAACGTCAAACCGACGCATAGAGTTTTTATTATTCGAGAAAAGTTTTACAAATTAGTTAAGTACAGATTATCATTCATATAAAACGCAAAATAAAACTAATGCTTCATTAAAGACGTTTTTAATTACTATAGATTTATATTTTGATCAATAAATTAATTTTAAATATTCATTAAATATGTTTGGCAGAACGTATATTTTGCTCGTGCCTTTTTGCGTTACGCCGTGACAGCTATTTGCACATGCGCAGTAGATATTTCCGAAGAACTATTAGTTATCTGTGGATATGCTGAGTAATTTTATTAATTTCTTGCTTGTTCAGATATTTTTTTATTTCCCCGCACAATGCATAGTAAAATGTTGTATGATACACGTACGTAAGATGATACCCGACACGTGTCGATTTAAAAATGCCACTCGTCGGGAATCACCTACCGCACTTGTAGCATAAATAACTATATAACGTCCGAAATTTTACATCAATTCCTTTTTCAATGCCGTATATATCAGCAACATTCATTTCTTCATCATTGAAACCGTCGAGCTAATGGCTCAGGCACACGTGAAAAATAACAATTTTAATGGGAAAACCGTGTTCATTCAGTGAATCGAAGTTAAAATAACCTTTTGAGCGCTCCTATCGCCGCCCAACTGGGACTGCTTTCAGTGTGAAACAAAGGAATGCTCGTTTTCATTTATTTTTCAGTCCATTGAGCTTTTTTGATGAAAGTGATAGGTGGTGACGGTCGAAAAATAAGCAGCAATACTGCATTGTATTTCGTTTTCTATACTGTTTTCATCCGTCATCGATTTTTACGCTAGGTATTTCTCCACTGGGTCGAGGATAAATTTGAAAGAGAGTTACCGCGGCCCTGTGGGTCTACTTCCTATCTCCGTCAACGAAGTTGCGGGCCCCGTCCGAAAGTACTCCAAAACTTCGGAGTGAAAAAAAAACAAGTGTTAAGTTTAATTTTTCGAAAAATGTCTTTATTAGCTAAAGTTTAATAAAGCTTAAGCTTAAGTTTAATATATACAATTGAGTATGATAAAAAACAAAAAAAAACAAACGTATATACAAATACAAAAGGGAGATTCTTCGGATAGGTAAAAGACATCGGGAGTAGGTAGAACTGTCAAATTGTCTTTTCATTTATTCTTAGTTCGGGCCTCGAACGAATTATCCATCCGTAAGTGATACGGAGTAGGAAACGCCCGTAACGAAGGCCGAAACTACTGACTTCGTGCGTAGGGATTAGACCTCCTGGCTCAAGCAACTGAAGGAACACGGGTGGGTTTTAGTCAGTAAAAGTCTGACACACTGTCCCGCTTCACCTAGAGCGGGGGAAGTCATTGGATGATTACCCACACAACTAAAATGATATTTCACCATTGCTTTTCGATCATCTATCTTTCAGAAGATATTGCTTCTTTTATGGCCCCGGAATTCTCTAGTTTTTTAAACCGACTTCAAAAACAAAACACTAAAAAGTGCAAAATAACTTTCGTTTCGGAAGTCATTGTCTTTGGTATCTCTTGTTTTTATCATTTTTTGACACCGACTGCCGAAACGAAAGTTATTTTGCACTTTTAAGTGTTTTGATTTTGAAGTCAGTTTATTTTTTGTAAAAAAGTTTTATTTATCTCTTTTTAGTTTTAGTACACCATCACTAAAAAACCGTACACAAACTAAAAATACATCGTCCACGTAAACAAAAATGTTAATAAATAAAATAAAAAAATCAAAATACCCGACTGCTTAAAAAGCAGTTTGATGATGTATCCTCCGACTGCACAGCATGATTTTCTTTTTATTTACATCTCTTTAGTTGTTTTTTTTAATTAGGTACATTTAAACATATAAGTGTTATATATTTTTGAAATCACCTCTTAAAACTTGATACGCCACACGATGGGATTGGAAGAAAAAAAAATGGCGCCCAAAATCCGCCATTTTTTTCTTATCCAATTTTTATGTAGCCAGTGACACTCGCAGGATTAAGACGAATCGATTGACGTAAGAATCATCAAAATCGGCCAACGCGTTTGGTCTCTAGAACGCCACATAGGAACAAACATATATACATACTTACATACGTACATAGACTGATAAACACATTACCCTCCTTCGGCATTCGGGTAAAAAAAAATTCATAAAATGAAAACTACTGGGCCAAACTATGTTAAAAACAATCGAATTGAGAACCTCCTCCTTTTTGAAATCGGTTAATGAAATAATAATAACTGAAGCCTTATAATATCCCCCACACGTCAGTCAGTCTGTCACTGTGTCACAATCGTTTATAATAGGTAGGGAAGCCACGTTCCTATTCATTCATTGCCAATCCTTCTTACAATTAAGACGTGTTTCTAAAGCATTTACAACCATTCCTTTTAACTTTCCTAAGTATTTTTGAAGTACACCTATTTTTCTTTCAATATCCGGGGTAAAGGAGTTTTCCCTTATTATTCCAGTACTTAGAATACAAATCGCTTGATTATCGCCTCGTCTATAGTTACGTTTCAATTCGCTGACATCAATATCTGGACCCGAATGGTCGGTTTTCACAAAATGTCTGCCATTTGCACGAATTTCAAAGGGAAAATTGGCGTGAAGTATTCGTTGTGCGAATACATATTTTAACAGGTGATTTCTTCATAACTTTTGTATTGATTGTAAATTATTTTAGTATTTCTCGAGGCTATATTTGTGACCTTATACAGGATAACTTTTTGTTGAGTTGTGTGTAGAAGTGACCACTGATTGCATTATGCGAATAAGTATCTTCAAGTAATTATCGAATAAAGATTCCTCTCTGTATATTTAATAAAAAAGTCCAAAAAATCTTTTCAATCTTCGGGACCATCCATGTTACACGCGTTTTCAGGCTAATTCGAAGTTATAGCTTAGTGACGTGAAACCTTTCGGCACAAAATGTCTGCTCCATTTAATGTCCGAAGCGAGCGCGACACTACTCCGTATACGTCCAACAGTGCTATTGCGAAGTACCGACAACTTTGGTCTAATGAGTTACCAAGAACGTTCAACAAATAGCGAGCGAAATCTTTGTCTCGGAACAAATGGAAGGGATGAATGACGAAAGCTTTGAGATAACGTTGAAAGTGTTAAAATGGGTCCGTCGATGGCGACGATGCTCCTTCAAGCTCTGCTCATTCTATTAAAGATATTGAGCGTGAATTTATGCAGAGCCGGTAATTGTAGCGAGTTGTTTGAACCCTTCGTGTTCATGCTCAGTGGGCAGCATTCTAATGATGATATGCAAGTAAATGACAGCGTTGCGTAATGGTGCCTGTACCCAGAAGAAAATGGCTTGCGTCCGTAACAGGATTTAGAATGGATGGTAACTGGGACGACGGACTTAAACCAAGCCTCTGATTCGGTATTTGAAGCGATCCATCATAAGCACATTGTAGATAAATAACACAACAAAGGGAAACGTCCGTCGTCCAAGAGATCCGTATCCCACGAGTAGAAATAATCCTATAAACCACAAAGGAATTCACCCATACAATTCAAACAGACAAACCGCTCTGGAACACAATAAATAAACAGACGTAATTCACACAAAGCGTGCCGGTGATATAACGTCATAACTCATCGAAAACCCTACTCTAATACATCATGGGGCTATTTTATGGTAGTTTCACACAACCGTATCGGGCTATCCCATCGCAGGTGAAAGCATTTATACACGGTGTGTGTCGGGAGCAGTATGACATTTTTCATTTCCATGCCACCGCGCCGAGCTAAAATTATTATTCCCGGGTCGCCCCCCTTTCCCCCCCTGGCCCGGTTTCTGTAAATGGGAGTGGGGTGGGAGGCACAGGATACGAGTGACGAGCGAATAGGCTTACCCTACATCATCGTCATACTTACTGCCGATCCAGAACTAACGCTTCGCTGTAGACATCACTTCAAGAGGTACCAAAAAGCCAAGCTTACCATGTAGCTCGTCCTTTTTTCTTACATTTAAATTGTGAATTTTCTGCAGCTCGTGTTAAATATTCATGGCGCTCGCTTCTAAATTGGTGAGACGGTAAGAACAAGAGAGAACAAAAAACATGAAGCGAACACACAAAAATGGCGACTTTACAAAAACAGAAGTGTACCAGACGCTAGACGTCATTAAAAAAGAGAATGCCAAAGTAGGTGAAGAGTGGAAGTTAAACAGAACTGTGAAGACGATCTTAAAAGGTTCGAGACGGCGGTGATCTCTCGTGGCTTGTGGGCACACGGAGAAAATGACTCTCGCATCGGAGCCTACGAGATGAAACGCTCTATTTGGGTCAACTAGACTAGGGCACGGCTGTTTTTTTCACATGTTTCTCTCACACCGTTGTTGACGAGATTCTGTTAACAACCGTGAAAAAAAACTTGCTAATTATGGTTGTTTTTTAACTCGACAGCACTCTTTGGTTTGCCTATATTGTTACGTATTGTATTCAACAGTCAGTGTTCTTTTAACTATCATGTTTTTACTGTTCTCAGCCTGTTTATGAAGTATAAAACACTTGATATGCCATAATTGGTGATCAGATTCGCCACGTGTGAACTTGTGTGAAGCGTGTATATCGGAGAATCTCTCCAATTAATATCTTCTGAGAACACATAAAAGATGTTTACAATACCCGAACACAAAGCCGCGATGATATTTGTGTTTGAAAGCTTAATGGCTGATTGAATCTGAAATTAATGATCAGCATTTAAATCCTAAAACAAACTGTTGCGCAATTCGAACGCGTTGAAGGCAAGTGGAGTTTGACAACAGCCTAATTATAAAAATTGGCGCGGTGACAAACAGCTCCCCACTCGCGTACGTAAATAAACTAAACGAAAACCAGTGGGCAGTGTAAAATGGCCAATATTGTATGTTTGCAACACTTTGCGGTCCTCAACACCACTCACTACTATCAATATTTCAGCGCTGGAGATTACTACATACTAGAATAGGATCACTAATGAGGTTAATTACCTCAACAATCTTTATTTTATGAACCCTTGGGAAAGTCCCCAGTTTCAGGAAATATATCTGACGTTTGGTATACATTTTCATTTCAAATGTTATTCTAGAAAGTGGAATTCTGCCTTTATATACTATGTAATTTCTCGAAGCAGAAATGTGCGTGTGTGATGTGGTGTGTATAATTATGATGAACTTGTTCCGTTAATGGATACCGATTCTGGCGATAAAGTTTTGTAGCCATCACCTCAATTTGCAGCATCTAGCTAGCAATGAATTCTGAATTCTCGTCACATGAGATCATAGCCACAAAAATCGGCGGTCTCAAAGCACTTAGGTAATTTAATGTAGTCGGTAATTATCTGCCATCACGATTGACTAAGCTCATAAGCGCAATCCGTCACGTGTCGCCTCGGCTCATCGGCCGTGGTGCCAAACTGCCAGCTCGTCGCCACCATGCTAATTCGATACTTCCCGTCGATGTCTTCCGCGACGTTTACGCTCGATAGTTACATATTACGCTTTTTATCGTGTCGTGAATGCATCCAGTTTTTCTACGCATGAGGGGTTCCGTGCAAGTTCGTTCGTGACCTGGTGGCGTGACGTCACGTCTACCGCGGCCGCTCCGCCATGTCGTTGCGCCGTCTGCGCCCGCGCACGCCCCCGCCCCGCGCGTCCCGCTGTCTGACGGGGAACGGCTGACCAGTGACCTTGTCGCTCTGTCTCGCTCGCACCAATTAGTCATCACCCGCGCGAGCGAGACGCGAACATACAACCGGTATTGGAACAAAGTTGTTTGTGCAAGAAAGGTTTCTTCTCTTATTTATTTAAATGTTTTCAAATTCGCTTTGTAATGTAATAATGTGGTTGAGACGTTTGTTGTTGTGGCAGGGGTAATGACCTTGAATTTTAGTTCTTTTAGCAATGCGCAAAATGTAGGTCGTTAACTACACACATACGCGCGTTACACGCAGTCTCTCATCTACATAATAAACAAACTACTCTTGGAAAGGTCGATTTGGTCTAAATTTTTCGAATACTCATAGTTGTTGACTACGAATAACGTTTTCTATATTGGCTGTTGGAAATATCAGAGCATTGTTATCGCAGCGAAAGTTCTGCGCATGTAGGGCTGCCCACGAGTTGTACAATGTGTAGTGTCCCCAACTCTTCCTACTATAAGTGGTTGCTCCTGATTCATAATGTCATGTCACTCTGTATAACGACCAGTATGACTAACGGTAGTTCTGAAACGTTATCAGTTTCCTGCCAAAAGCTCGTCTCGTAATGAGATTGTCGTGTCATAGGCTATATTCGTACTGCTTATCATAGGCGTACTGTTTTCAAAAATCTACAGCTCTATTTTCAAGGAAGAGATTACAACCAAAAGCGTCTCGGTCGTTCAAAAAAGTTCAACGAATTTCACTTCGGCATTAATTATTTGCGGGTGTTGACTTACACCGCAATTGAGTACTCATTATAGTGACATTTTGCAGAATGGCTTTATATTTTAATTTCCATAATGTTTCTCGCTTTGGGAATAATTAACGCTCCAATTTAAATAACTTATTACCTGTCACCACTTAGCTCTTAATATTTCATTGACGTAAATATCAATTTTCTCCATTACCAGTACTGCTGTTACTTTACTAAAAGGCTCCTCGGATTTCAAGTATATTATATAAATTGTAGATAATATGGCTCTGGAAGTTCATTGTCCGAGGGGCGTACCTCTTTCCCGTCAGCTGTTAAGAGGGCGCTGACCTTAGGGAGGGAGCCGACAAAACCTTCTCCTCCTATTAAACTTTTACGTAAACTGTGATGGATTTGTATGGGAGGACTGGAGTGTTCAGAATGTATGTTGTTTTGCTTTATTTATGCCTGTAATTTATATTTCCCTGAAGAACAGTTTGTTTTTTAACAACCCAAGCAGTACTCCCTTACTCAATGCCGAATTAAGCAAGCGTGGGGCCTGCAGTAAATGATAACAAGGGGTCTAAATCTCTTGTAAAATTAAAACCTGTCTGCCTTTTTTCCCGGATCATAGGGACCTTAAGAAGCACTTAAACCATGCCTACATTATCTGTTATTCTATATGGATCGGATCCGGGACTGAATTGACTTCTGATAGTACTGATACCATGATTATTTTTTGTACGTCCAAGCTCGGGGCCCGGCAGTGTACGAAGCCTTTGCTACTCTTGCTACGTGGCTGATACGGCACTGGCAGTACTAGTAAGTTATACAGGTTGACATGTATAGTAAAATTAGTAGAATAGTTGTATGGTCATGGAAAAAGGAAGAATGAGGAAAATATTGTGTGGAAAGTTTTGAGTATAGTGGACGGCGATTACTTATTGAGAAGACGACTAATATAAAGTATGGATGTAGAAGGCCTTGAACCCTAAATTAATATATATATAAAAATATAATAACAGCCGCACTGGATGATCATCAAGGTTAAGCAACGCTTGACGAGGTCGGTCCGTGGATGGGTGACCATTTCAACATACCGAGTTTCCTCCGTGCCTCGGAAAACACGTTAAGCCGTTGGTCCCGGCTGTCATTTGAAGATCTTTGACAGTCGTTACGGGTAGTCAGAAGCTTGAGATCTGACACCAGTCTTGCCAAGGGGTATCGTGTTACCCAGTTACTGGGTTGTGGAGGTCAGATAGGCAGTCGCTCCATGTAAAACACTGGCACTCAGCTAAATCCAGTAAGACTGGAAGCCGACCCCAATGTAGTTGGGAAAAGGCTAGGCAGATTGATTGAAGATCTTGAATCAGCAACATTGTAACCCTACCTTTGATGAAGTCTTGCCTCTGAGTAGCCAGATACAAATACGTCTGATAAGCTGCTGTACACTCGAAGAATTATAATTATCATCATCATTTAAGCCGAAAGACGTCCACTGCTGGACATAGGCCTCCAAATATCGCTCGCCATATCGGCCGGTCTTGAGCTTCTCGCATTCACCCAGTTAATGTTAATACAATATATTATACTAGCGACCCGCCTCGACTTCGCCTGGACAAATTATATACAAAAACCATCCTTGTTTATCGCTGTTTCTAATGAAAACCGAATCAAAATCCGCTGCGTGGTTTAGGAGAAGTTAGCGGAGAAACAGAAATGACGTCGACAGACGCGGACCAGCATAGTTATCATTTTTTTTCCATAGAAGAGGAATTTTACATCTAACTAAACTCAAACAAAACACAAAAACAATGCTTCAACAATCATTATTTCGTATACAAGAAAGAGTCCAACAAAGCAGTTAATACTGCATCAATTGTCGTGGAAGTGCATCCAGCATCGGCCATTGTGGACCGGAGCCATTACAGAGTGATTCCGAGTCACATAACGATCAAAATGCATTCACAATTCACATTTCAATGTACTGCACATTGTAAAAACGTACCGAACTATGTAGCTACTGTACATTTTACGGAGAAGCAAAAAACGACTCTATTTACAAAAATAAGTAAGGGTCTTTTGACGTAAAATTCTGTCGGTACGCGGACTTATATCTGATTTCATTGCTCGATGCATGAATTTTGTAGCCAATCAAGCCGCACAATCAAATTATTTGGGTGCTATCCAAACTAATATTTTAAATGCGAAAGTAACTCCGTCTGTCCGTCTCTCTGTGTGTCTATTACCTTTATCACTGAACAGATTTAGATGAAATGTGGTATGGAGATATTTTGAGACCCTGGGAAGGACAATGCGCGGGCGAAGCCGCGGGAAAAAGCTGGTTTATCATAAAATATATCAACTCCAATTTGTTTGGAGCCGGTGCACCACATTTTCTTCTTTCATTAGTCTCTACCAGTAGGTATACCTCGTACCTCTAGGCATACCTTCCACAAAAACCATGCATCCACGTTATCATAAAAAATATTCAGTTATTATTGAAACCTGCAACACTTGCTAAAATTTCCTAGGTATAAGGCCGCAAGTAACCCGCATTCAGGTTTTATTTGATTGCGGGTTACGATCTAGGTTTATATCTCGGTAGCCAGCATTAGAAAGCAACTTATATGCGAGCTGGTTGCAGATGGAAACTGGACCTTTAACTCGGAGACCACTGCACTAAACAACAATGGTCATATTAGTTCGTAGAACATTGTAAATCTAAAAAAAGGTTGTATAGCATAAGTACCTAAATAAAAATGCATCATTGCACTAATTGTATGAGATCATCAAGTGTGTAATAAAATACAATAAAGAGACGACAAAGTTCAATGCACTACGTTATAAAGTTGCAAGAAACAAAAATAAAATTAATTAAAACAACTTCATTTGTATGACCTTGCCGGTTTTAGGGGCAAAGCGTCGGGTAGAAGCACTTGTTTTCGGCAGCGTTGCATTTACTATTACTTTTGGGCTTTTGGGTATGAATTTCTGAATGCATGGACTGCTTCTTAAAAGAATGGCAGTATTTACTCTTATTTTCTTTAAGAAGGTTTTGATGCCGTAATACTGGTTTTCTTTCAATACTTGTTTTCTATACATCATCATAATCTACCATTCCCACCATCTGTTACCTTTTCCATGATATTTTTTTACACAATAGATACTCACAGTACCGGCTGGTTAATTCAACATTTATGATGAACAGTCACCATTAAGGTGCACCTCAATACCTTCATTTATTATTATAATATCTGCTGGTCAATTCAGCGCAGGCCGGTGCAACGAACTCTGCTCTGCATTGTTTGAAGTTATTTTTAACTTGGCGTTGTCAACCCGCAACTTGATATACACCGTATAAAGCCTCCACATATTTTATTTTCCATACAATTTACCTTAGAACTCGTCTTGGTATGATGTTATATCTTGTACAAAATGTGGATGGACTTCTCTAAGAGACGTTCTAGGAATCTGGTAGTTCTAGATCTCATTTTCGATTATATTTTTTTAAAGCCAAGCCTTTTTTTTAAGTACTAAAATAGAACAGGATCTGTTCCAAGCAAGTAGCTATTATAAATGTAAATAATAATTTGAAATTTCAACATATACGGTTTGTTGCAGCATATCAAATGCTAATTATCGAATATTAATATAATATTGATCACGTAGATATAGTCAAACGTTCATTTTACGGTCATCAAAACTGTCATGTGGTGTCACAGTAATCCTAATCTCACAGCGTCGTCGTAGCGTACTCGGCTACAAAAACGCTACGCTTTCTCGTAGCAGCATCGTAGCATATCCGTAGCGATGTCGTAGCAGCTTCGTTGATTTCTCGTAGCATTCTCGTAGCGTTGTCGTAACAATTTCGTAGCGTTGTCGTGGCATTGTTAGAATACACTCATTTTGACATGCTTCGATCTCTTAGAGTTTCCACAAGCCGACCGCGTCCGGTACTCGCATTAAATAGTTTGTGTACTATATTAAATAAGAAATCAATCAAAGAATAAAAACGTCCATGCTTAAAAATAAGTCAAAATAATTATGGGTGGTAAAATTATAACAGAGCACAATTTAAAAGGCACATTCAAAAGTTGTTCTTGTTGGTTCATCACCCGCTCAATAACGCCTGCAGGTTGAGTCATTTCTGTATGTCTGACGATGTCTGCACCGAATGCATTTTACAAATGCGCCTCACATTTGTGAGCTCATGAGCCTTACTATTTATGAGTAAAGTCGGTTCCACATATGGAAATAAGCACGACAGTACCACCAAAAAGTTTCAAACTCTCTGAATGTGTACTTCGTGAAATATTTATGCAAACGGCCAACCGAATAATTTTGTCCTTACTTGGTAAGTAATGTCTCAAATGGCGTAGCTGCCTCATAAGGCTGTTAGAATTACGTCTAACGTGCAAATCGTGTAGCGGATACATTTTGGGCCGTATAGTTTAAAATGTTGCAACATACGCGGTACAAATCATGGCGGCCTGACTTGATTACGACTTTAGCAAGAAAAATCTAGTTGCATTCCAAAACCAAATGCGTTTAGAATGTATTTTTAGTTGGTTTGTAACTGTAACTGATTGAAAGACGTATGCGTTCTTGTAAAGACCGTCTAATGGGTCTATCTCCTAGAACTGAAGATCTTAGGGTGAGATACAAAATTATCGCAAACATTCTTTAAGAAAAAAATTACAGTAAGAAAAAAAAACACAAAAAAAGTATAACTTTCACATATCATCCTGACGGTTGTCCATAGATTATGAAATGTTATTATGACGGCTTAGGAATGACTAATCCAGTGTTTTTCTTGAATGGACTGTTCTAGTTAAAATTCTACACGTGTAACCAATATAAACCGAAGTACAGACCGTCGAACCTGAAGCATTTGTCAGAATCGTTTGCTAAAGTAGCTTTCTAAGTGCCCTGTTTTCACCGTCTAGCGTAAGTCCACTAGTCACACGTAAACAGCCGAAGCGAATGGCGTTCTCGAAAGATGAATTCATGTAAATAAATCTCGTACATTGCTTGCTCCCCACAGATGTTATTTAGATATGGCGGAGGAAATGGCGCAATGAGTGTGATCTTAAAACATGATGGCAACTAAATTGGTAACGGACGCAAGACCGCTCGCTGTGAGAGTCCGTATCTAAAGTTGTATCAAAATATTTTTTTACTGTTGCAAGTATTTTGGTTTACCTACTTCATTTTCCTGTTAGGTATAGGCACGTATAGCTATGAATATGAAAACACTCAGGTTAGAATAGAATCAATGATATTCAAATAAACAGATATGTTATGTTCGCGCGCATTGTGAAGACTCGAATAGGTCACAATTGTGACCTTTAGTCTTTAGTTATTGTCACGCATGGCGAAGAGCGATAGGCTTTGTTGAAACAAAAACAAAATAAAAAAAAATGTCATCGTGTGTATTTGTAATTTATTTATTTATTGATTAAAATAAATATTTTTAATGTCAGATGAATGAAAAGTGTGTGTATGCTGCCGCTGCTGCGCGGAACACTTTTTTCAGTTGTTTTGTAAGTGTATAACGTATCTGTTTATTTGAATATCATTGAATAGAATATAATTTAAATTTAAATAAAATCAATAAACAAGAGATGACGTTTTATTAACAAGGACAAATCAAAGGTTTTCTGAGAAAACATAAATATAAACTAATTTGGGAAAGGTTTTCTATGTTTTCGATCGAAATATGTACGGTGGTCGGTGAATGGACATATAACTCTGTTGTGCAAGTAGATTGGGTTTCTAAAATCGAAACCATGTCGTATTAAATTGTATGTTACCGTTCGTTGTTAGTCAAAATTGGAGTCATTCTTGATATCATAATCGATTAACACAAAATGCACAATATCTCTAATAGTTTTGCACTACACAAATATTTGTTACGCAGTTTTTATATAAAAAACAATAGTTTTGAATAGTCAGTTTACGAGAAGCTAGTGTTGATGTGTTCTATACAATACAACAAAAAAACTTTTTGCCAAAAAATACTACCGACTTCCAAATACAAAACTACAAAGTGAAAAATAACTTAATTTTAATCGTGCATAAAGCCACGAGGTCCTTTCAGGGATACGACCTTAAGTAATGAAGAACGCGACCAAGACGAGATCTTGACTCTACTCATTACAGTGTGACAGTAACTAATATCGGTATTGGATGTCTTACGAAGATGCCAGGTCAAAATTGATAGAGGAACTTGGACCTTAGGTTGACTAATCTGATCACGACATACAATACCTTGTCATCATATAAGCCGAGCTGCTGATAATAGGCCTCCCCCAAGCGTCACCACTTTGACCGGTCCCGTGCGTCTCGCATCCAGTGAAACCCCGCAACCTTCACCAGGTCATCGATCCACCTGGGAGGCCTTCCAACGCAACGTCTTCCGGTTCGCGGTCGCCACTCCAGAACCTTTCTGCCCCATGGGCCATCCGTTCTGCGAGCAATGTCACTTAAGTTTGGCAATTCTTCAATCAATACCTTGTTTAAAATTTTGGTGATTTTCCGTAATTTGTCGTTTAAGAAACATTATAACTCCAAAGTTATGATGCTTCCACTTCACGTCTGCTATTATTTAAATCTATATATCTTATAGTCCCCACCTGTATGTACACAGCCGATGCTCATTATTTTGAAGCACTTCCATCCCCCGAGCGGGTTCTAAATTTCAAACATTCAAGTACGCTGCGTTAATTGCTGCAGCTATTCTGAACGCACCCCTATGTGCTTAGGGTGTGTTTGAAAACCGTATGTACCTGTCTCCCCTGCTTCATAATACACTACCCTCATGCATATCATGTAAAAGACCTCCCAAAGACCACGCAACGATAGTGCAGAATTTCAGTTACAAACGACGAAGGAAATGAAAAATTAACGTGTGTTGGTCATCTTCCTTCGTTAACTGTAAAGTCAACTGGGTCAAATATAGGTTACTATTGCATATGTGGGTAGTGGAACCGGTAGCTTTTAATGCAGTTTTGTCATTTTTAACACGCCTCAGTGATGGTTTGCTTGGAAATGATATTAGTATTAAGTATATGTCCAAAAGATTGCGAGATGGCAGAAAAAATATAATTCAATTTAGTCCGGCATTGAGATTATCAAATAATATTGGACATAAGTATTTTTTGCCTTACCAAATCATTAAAAAATGACAAAGATAAAGCGCATCTAAGTTCAGGAGCGCTTGTGGCGTCACTATGTCAGTATAAAGTGTACTAACGGCGTGACGTCACACGATATTTAAACGCATTATATCGTCGTCACTTTATATTTACGTGTCAAAAGAAAAAAAATACGTGTCCAATATTTTTATTAATCGAAACGGACAAAAGACATTTTTTAAATTAAAATCCCTATTTCTAAGTAATTAGGGAGACCTTGCCTCTTGCTTGGTGAAATATTAGTTCTGTACTTGGTTAAAATATTTAAACACGCTCCTGAAATATATGAATATTGTTAATATTCACGATAAATGCGGACTATTCAGCAAGATGGATGAATAAAGCGGCTTCAAGGCAGCTACGGACGTCACGAAACTGCCTACAATACTCGCTAAACACAGATATTCATTATAATTCCGAATACCATCGTACACGACTAACATTTGCATCACTTCAAAGACTACAAAATATTAAAAGAATTAAGAATCTTCGTTCTTGTGAATAAAATATGAACATTTGCGTTGCGCCACAATGTTTTGCAATTTCTTTTTTACGTCTTATTTTAAGAATTATGGTATCAATGAATAAGCACGTGTAATATCAATAAGATTTCATTCATATGTTTACGATTAACTCATTCTTCTTAAAGGTGAGCAATGAGACGAAAAGTCTACGTCAGAAAACTTAACCACTCTAGCCTTATAAAGTATCCGGGAGAGAAAAATAAATAAAAAAGAAGTCTCGTCTACGCAATTTCCCGACTCTTTACTGAAACTAGAGTGCTTTCAATCTACATAACGCTGTGCATGAAAGTTTTAAGTTACTCATCTTTTGTTCCATCTCCCCTACTTACTTTACATACTCTGACGCCTCTCTTTAACATACTTTTTCAGAGATTTTCAATTCGACATTCACAAGATTTAACGGAAAATAGGAGACAGGAATATGTATTCTTAAATTATATAAGCAAAACTTCTTTGATATTTAAAAATTGTGCAATATGAAATATCAAAATGTGTCATAGACTATTTTTTAAAACGCTTTCATAACGAAATCGTTATAAATCAAATTGATCATAGCATGAAAAGATTGGTCGTCGAGATTAACCCCACAGCTATAACTTTCTTCGTAACGAAGCCAATGATATTTGTGTGTTCCCGCCAAAAATAAGCGACCATTACTTTAGAGACACGTTTGACAGAACTGGACCGCGCGCGTTTTGTTTTTGGCAGCAGTGCAGCATCGCGAGAGCTACGTCCCATTTTTTTCTTCTTGAATTTAAATTCTCTTACAAATTGAATACAAATATGAGGTTCAACAATAAATCTTTTTAGGTGTCACCGAATGTTTCTACTAATTTTTAAAGTGGAATTTGATGTCGTGTTAGCAAGTTATTTTCACAAATTCTCTAAAGAAAAACATGTGAGCGATCTTGGTGTTGTCGACAACAAAATTATCTAGAAAAATATTATAAAAAATCCGCCCGATTTAATATAAATTCTCTTGCTGGTTATCCTGACAAAATTATAATGTTTGTTTTCTTTTATTTTCAGGTAAATATAATACGAAAAATCTCATCACATCTACAAAATACTGGTATGAAAGATATCTGGAATTCTACCGCTCAAAATAGTTTGAATATGGAAGGTTTACGTAAGACTCGCATTTTATCCGTGCAGTTCCAGTCCAGATGTTAATCCGGCATGGCGGCTTGATTCCAGCAGACGTGATTGGTCTGGTCGGGTGACTGAATTAGATCCGACACTCCCCGCGTATAAATGCAAGAACTCCTTTGCGAATCTGTTACGAAATGTACTCAATTTTTTATCTTCTGTTATTATATTATTAGTATTTTAGCTGAAGAGAACATATCGTTTCGGATTCGGGCAGATACCAGATAGATATCTAAACTTTGCCCAGTTTACAAACCACCATTTTTCGTGATAGAGAAAGCAATATCAATAAATGGTATATGTACCTACTTAATCGAAGCAATATTATACGAGCTTCACAAAAAACAATAAACGAGGCAGATAACAATAATGACGTATAATTTATATAACATTGGCTGCATTACTGCACTGCAATAGTTTGTTGTAATTGTACGTCTATTTCGTTTGTTCCAACAGTAACGGTAATTTGGAATGAGAAAATTCTCTGAGCTTGTTAATTCCTGAAGCATTAGCGTATATTTTCTAGACAACACAGTTTACGCTACTACGTTGTTCGCGGATTTTCTGTTATTCATGAAAATATCCAAGCCAAACGTTGTTGAACGTAAGCTTCTAGGAAAACACTAGGGTCTCAGTCATCTAAACGAAAATGGCGAAGTACATTGCGTTATGCCAGACTGTATGAAAGCTGTTTCTGGGAATATAGCTCGGTTTTTGTATGAAATAAAACTGTTACTTTTAGCAGTTCTTAGGAGTAGCATTAATTTAACTTGTTGAATGAAATTGTTGCGGGAATTCAGTGTCAAGTTGTTTGAGATATTTTTAACCAATTATTTGTTTTGGTTGATGACAAGACGTTCTTATTATCTATGTACTTGTACAAGTACGATGGTAAAATACATAGGTATCTCAAGAAAGCAAAAGAGTAGAAATATAAGAGGCTTTTGAAGACCCACATATTATTCGATAAGTCAATATGGCTTATTATATAAATATCTTTGGCTGAGCAGAACATGCCAGTTGCCGAGTGCGCTCGTGAATTAGATTCCTATCTTCGAATTTCCATATCGATTTTAATATCGAATTACGTTTTCTACCGTAGGCTTAGTAGATTACAGTGTACGTCTTATTTCTAATAGGCACTATACACATAGTATCGTATTGTTTTCGTGTAACAACGTATCATTATCCGACATCAAATCAAGCATATGGTTAATGCGTCTAAAGTCGTAACGCCTACGGTCTATGGGGAAGCAAAAAGTTGTATAATGCATGTTCCGTGTCGGACATAGGCGGCGGCGCGTCGCCGGCTTGCGTCACGTCGTGAAATCAATGATGGCCGCAGACCCAGTTGTAAAGTTGACCTTGGTTCGCGCTTGCCGACCGCCGCCGTGCCTTGTGCCTTGCCACCGCCCGCGCCACCTCGAAGGTCTACTGCTGACGAATTGGGTGGCATGCCGTTTTTGAATTTAGAATGCTTTGTTTATTTTGCAATTACAGTCTGCCGTGTGTGGACTGTGGACGTCTGTCGTACCTGGATATAGCTTGATGATTTATCTATATTGACGTATACTTATCTATCGTATCTTGAATTTAGGAAGCGTGTCGATAAGTGCTACACTTGTAAGTGTCGCTTCTTCTATGTAGTAGAGTAATAGTGAAGGTAAGGGACAGAAGGGAAGGCTAGATCGTGCGACATTCACGTCTCTGCGAGCAAGATCGATAACTCCTGGCTACGAAATGTTATTTTGCTAAACTCTATTTAGCATAGTGGTATTAGTGTCATGTCACCGGCGCGTATTTCATGTTATAGCTGTCGTCACTCGAGAAGGTCGTAGATTCTGATCGTAAGGTCTACAATTTTAGTGTTTGCTTTGCCTGTTCTTCGTTTTTACTACGTAGAAGTCGAAACAATACAGCTACCTGTATCTAATCTTAATCCTAATAGACAAAGACTACGTTTGAAATCTTTGCTACAGATTTGGGTCATGATTACTTTTATTGATAGCCCAGTAGGTGTTTACGATTGTAACAAGATCGAATTTCTGTTTATTGAAAAAGAAGACAGACGTGTTTGGCAAGTATTTGCATTAAGCAAAGGGCATTAACATTTCAAAATGCCCATTAAGAGCGAACAGAACAGATAAAGTGGTACGAATGAAAGAATAAAAAGAAATGAATCGTCAACACCAATAAAAGGGTAAATCGAAAACAATAAACGTGTCTGCGACGGCAACGTCCGCGTTAACGTGGAGGAGAGGCGACTGCGGCAACGCTCGGTGCGTCTGCGTTTGCGAGGGACGGGTGGCAGACTAGACTGCAGCTGCGTGTCGAGTGGCGAACTCACCGGCCACCGTCGCGCGCGCCACAATAAACCCGGGCGGTAAATGCGTGACCGTGGGCGGTCAACGCATTAATATGTGCGCGCGGTCACGGGGTCGGCGCACCGGGTTTCAGAACGCACGCCGCGCCGCAGAGCGTTTGAATTTCAAAATGGCGACGCACGATGGCGGCACGTCCCGCGGATTTTATGCGTCTACTATAATTTTGTGTAATTTATATTCGATACGCCAGCGGCTACTAGATAGCGTTTCTATTGAAGTGTAGACGCGATCGCACCGTGTCCGGGTACCCGAGCTGAATATTGATCGCCGGGCGGCAGGATGCGTTCGCAAGCTGGCTACTGCATACATGCATCGCTGATTGACTCTGTTTATTTTCAAACAATGTGCATACGTGTGAAGACAATGTTTGAAAATAAACAGACGCAAGAGATACTTTTGAATATCAATTGTACACTCAACATTCTGAATATTTAGCCATACATGTTTATTTAGTGTTTAAGCTCCATATTGATCTGGGAAACTAAAATATTCGGTGAGTGACAGCCGTTTATACCTACTGTCACACACTACACAGGGGTCAACAACACTACGTACCTACTCCAAACAACGAAATCCTTTGGCGAATATATTTGGAAGCATTATCAGTCAGCATTTTGCTTTAAAAATATTCTCGCTGTTATAGGATACTATGTACTGTTTCAGCGGAGAGTTTTGGACTAAAGGTGATAGTGTGAAAACACTATCACCTTCAGTCCAAAACTCTCCCATAGTCTAAGATTATATCTATGAAAATGTCGTACTTTTTGTATATCTACCTTCTAATCGCAGACAATCGGGATTCGCAATCAAGTTCAATCCTATCTAGTCACTCTTCTGTTGCGTATTCAGCCACAATTTGGCTAAAATGGGTGCCCCTGTATACCTAATTCGAGTGCGGTGCCTCTGTTCAGAATATTATGGCACACATGCTAGAGTGCCCCAAGTGCCCATACACCTGCACTTTTAAATACCTTATGAACGCCATTGACGCTGTAATAAGGGGTACCCCAAATGCCATATTTCACCGTTTTCTGGCTTTTAGTGCGAGTTTATTTCATCATCCTATTAATGTTCCCACTGCTGGGACACAAGCTTCATCTCTGTGGAAGAGGGAAAAGGCCTTAATCCTCCACGCGGACCCAGTGCGGGATAGTGGATGTCACATGCCTGCGAGTTTAATCAACCACTGCTTTAATAGTGTTGTATGTTTCGGAAAAAAATTACCCTCGTTAATTAAAAAAAAGGGCTTCGCAAAACTGCGGGTACACACGATGTTATATTTATTCGCACTTCTACGTCATTAGAAATTATCTTAATTCAAACTTTGTTTCCGTTCGCGTAATAACAACGAACCTTAATCGCCAGTGGCGGCGACTGGTGGGCACAAAGACGGTAGCCGTTAACGTGGCCACCTAGGCCTAAAATATTGAAAGAGTATTCCGTCGAATCGAAAAGAAGGAGAAGCGTGGTCAATGCTTCACAACCTTTACTCACAAACACAGCACGTCTCTTACTACGTCTGATATGCCTTTATCATCTGTGAGTACCTTTATCATCTGTGAGTACCTTAGGAAGAACAACCTACGCAAGTGCTACTAATCTTGTCAGACAGACAGTTAAACTCTTTGACCTTCCCGTTATCTGATATGAGTATATTTTCGTTCATTTTTGCAAGATAGCTTTGTCCTTCCCAGGTACGATAAGGTTATCGTTTATTTCCTTTGTTATTGTGGTTATCTGTCCAAAATGTCCAGAATTGGGAACTGTTCTTTCTATGGGCCGTTGAAGGGACCATACCACGAACCAAAGGCTTAGCAGAAGAAGCAGGTTGTCACCATAAGGCACTTGTCCCACCGCCTATGATGAGCGAGTAGAGCTAGAATGATACGAGTTGGCGAGCAGTGCGAAGCGACTGTGTAGTTCCGATAGTTTTACCGCTCGGCTATGAGCGAGTGTTTTGTGCGACAGGCGATTACTCGCACCACTCGCTCGGGAGGTCAGTCCTACACGTATTGGTTAAGCGAGCATCGCCGAGCGAGTGTCGCTGAGCGAGTATCATCTTTGATAGATACCTTGTGGTGAGAGAGTGCTCGCCGGCAGTGTGAACAGCCATAGCTAGCGATCAACTATTAATATATCTATCTCTTTTATTGACATGAGATCTGTATCTTTTGTTCGTTTCTTCAGGTCTCATGTGTATAAGAAAGTATTCAAGCTATGAAATGAATCCATACAAAGCGGAGACGAACTGTAAACTTTTGTGTTTCTTTCTATAGTCTTTAAGAAACAACATTCAGCTATTTATTACTCATAGGAGCCGGGCGACGCCGCTAGTATTTATAGCAAATACTTCATATTACAGAACCAAAGTTAATTAACATCCATTACAGAAACTCAATTTCTAGATTCCTCGTAGCAACACAAAAGCGCCCTCTATACAGAGTATTCCAAGAATTATCGGATTAATGTTTAATCCATTTTGCTTTATATCGAACTACCTTCTGCCTGCGGCTTTGCCCGCGTGTTAATCGGAAGATATCCCACGGGATTGTACTACCGGTAAGAGGTATGTCCTAGTCTAGGACCTACCTCATACCGGTAGTGCTACCGGTGTGAGAAATCTTATTAGCCCATAAGGGCCTACATACGCTTTAGTGCCGTAAAACGGTAACTTTCTAAAGCATACTCCTCAGTAACAGCTAGGTTAAAAGGTTTGAAAAAAATATATATTTATTATTGATTCATGTACATAATTTTGAACACAAGGTTTTTTCGTGTAACTAATAACTATAACTAAATATTAACAACACGATATTTTTCGCAACTTTTGGAAACTCCTCTAAAACGACTTGGATGTTTAAAAATATTTTTATACAGAAAAATTGATGGCTGGAATTACTTCATACCTAACATAGCATATGTAAATCAAATAATATTTTGCAAACATAACTGTTCAAAAAGAGGTTCACCGAGCGGGCGCACGGCCAGTACTGCGTTACATTGGGGCGTATATATCACCTTAAGGCGTGATTAACAGTCCTTCAAATTTTTACGATCATCAACGAATATCATCATTCGGGCTTTTTAGAGTCGATATTACTTTTTAATAACTGTATGTGTGTGTGTAAGATTATCATAAAGAAAATCCTATTGAAGATTGGAAAACTCCTCATGAATACATATTACGATTTGTCAAGTTGTCATAATTACTACAAACAGACCAAAATTATTCGCTTCTGTTTCCTATAGATAACTAAACTTTTAAGTACCTAAGTAAATATCAATTTCAAAGCCGCTTATTTCGCTAGAGATATACATAATTTATTGACGAAGTTATAATAAATAAATTATTATTGATGGTAAATCTTGGATTACCATCTTCATATTATTGAGGTCAAGAACAGCTAAGGTCATCATCAGCCTTTTTAATGTTCCCACTGCTGGGACACAGACCTCTCTGTGAGACGGAATGGACCTTAATCCACCACGCGGGCCCAGTGCGGGTTGGTCGATGACACATGTCTTCGAATTTTTGGTTCTAGAACATGCCGGTTTCCTCACGATTTTCCTTCACCGTGTTGAGAGCAGTGGTGGTGAAATAATTTACACACAAGTAAAATTTCAAAATTTATAATACCCCCGTCACACTTTTATTTCATGCTACATAATTTATCTAGTACATAGTAGATACATTTCGATCGGCAATCTATTGAACACGTAATTATGACACGATATCTTGCGAAAACACCCTGATTCAAACAGTAAAACGCCCATAACTTTTGAACTGCTGAACCGATTTTATTCAATCATAGCTAAGAACATTCTCGACAAAATCACCTTTCAAACAAAAAAACTAAATCAAAATCGGTTCATCAGTTTAGGCGCTATGATGTCACAGACAGATACAGCAACACACTTTAAACTTATAACACCCCTCTTTTTCCGTCGGGGGTTAAAAATAAAGCGCCTGCCTGCGTTTGAACCCATGTATGACCCACAACTTGCGGCCGACACCACTAGACAACCACTGATCATGCTAATAATTGCTAATAATTAATATGATGTCAAAACTTTAACTGCAAGTTAAATAGTGACGTCTCTTACTATCAGTAAATATGTACTGTTCTATTTACTGTATATCGGTCTCTTGGTATGATATCGTGTTCGTTGTACGTAATGTATTATTCTGTATCTTGTTTACACCACATATTGTAATGTTAATTAGTTTAATTAATTATGTACAAGAAAATTTATTGATGTGTTGCCTCTTTGGTAATGTGCCGCAGTATTCATACTTCATAGTCCTAGTTCTGATATCTCCGAAGTTTTATTATCTGTGTAATTGAATACTAGGTATAATTCAATCCTCTTGCCGCATAGATTATTTTATCTTTTTACTTACCTAAATGTGTTGTGTGTAATTAAAACATTATTATTACAGTAGTTTACATGACATTTTATCGACTAGTGGCCCGTCCCTGCTTTGCCTGGGTCCTAATAATGTATACTAGTAGTAATATGCCTACTAGCTTCGCCCGCGAGAATGTCGTAAATTATCCCAGAGGAACATATTCCCGGGATCAAAAGTATCCTGTATGTGTTATTCCAGTCTCTAATCTATCTCTATGCCAATTTTCACCCAGATCCGTTCAGTAGTTTTTGCGTGAAAGAGTAACAAACATACAAACACTCACAAAATTTCGCCTTTATAATATTAGTGTGATAACCATCTGGAATAACGTACCTTTCAAATGGTCTTAGATTTTTTCAAATATGTGTAGTGGTGCCAGATATCACCCTACATGCAGACCAAATATGTGTAGTGGTGCCAGAGATCACCCTACATGCAGACCAAATATGTGTAGTGGTGCCAGAGATCACCCTACATGCAGACCAAGTCATAAAATTCGGGCGATGTTTCCTGGGTAAAAAAATATAATTCTAATTAGTCCGTCAGTGAGATTAATAAATAATATTGAACACGTATTTTTTGCATTATCAAATAAATAAAAACTGACAAAGATAAAGCTCATCAAAGTTCAGGAGTGAGGGCTTGTGACGTCACTTGTTAGTATAAAGTGTAGCACACCGTGACGCCACGCGATATTTCAACGCACTGTTTCGTCGTAATTTTTTGTTTATGTGACAAAAGAAAAATATGTTTCCAATATTTGTAGGTAAATCTAAGGACTAAATAGTTTTTTTTGTCATCATCCCTATTCCAATATTAACATTATAAGCGGGATATTTACCATGTTTACTGTTTGCAGCGAGTTTCCGATATTTCGGTGCTGTTGCAAGCACCATGATCACGGATAAACTGAAGTCATTGCGGGTGGGTGTTTATGAGGAATCGAGACAAATATGAGGAAAGGACAGAATCGAGTTGTGAGTGACAATGGTAGCGGTACCGAGTGCAAAAAACGAACAAGAAAGAGGGTAGACCGTTTTGTCTCCTCATAAACACCCACCCGCAATGACTTCAGTTTATACGTGATCATGGTGCTTGCAACAGCACCGAAATATCGGAAACTCGCTACAAACAGTAAACATGGTAAATATCCCGCTTATAATGTTAATATTAGTGTTAGTGACCATGACAGTTTAAAAACTTATATCATCCCTATTACCGATAAAATGTAACTTTGTATAAAGCCCAAGCCTCTGCTGAAAAGTACTGCAAGAAGCGAACAAAAGAGTTGTCTTTATAGTCTCTATCTGTTAGTTATTTCACAGCTTTCCTTACATTAAAAAAATATATATTTGAATTTAGAACTGTCAAGTCAAAATGGTTTTACATTTGGCAAAACCATGCTTGCCCCACAATTTCACAAATCACTAACTGAAACGATTTTAAACGTTCTGTTCCTGCCGTTCGTTTGAATTTGACATGGACAGAGTTATGTTCTAAGTTTGAAAATGGAACTGTCAAATTGCACAAGTACGAAACCTTATCTTATTGGTTCTTCTGCTCCTAAATGCATTGTGTAGTACAAACGCATGCGCCGAGTTCAATAGCCTGCGCTCGCGCCGACCTCCGACCCGTCTATCGCGCCCCAATAACACCCCGAGTGCCCGATACCGAAGATGTAGCGCTCACTGTGCTCCATATGAATAGATAAGCGTGTTTATTGAATTAATCAATGTTTTTGGTACAACTGTGATTACGGTTGTACTGAAGTTGATAGTTATAGAAACACAGTCCTTTTCTCTATCTAAAACTCTAAACCTAAACTTACTAGGTAGTTTAGTTTTTTTTGATTTTAATAAAAAGGTTTTAATCATCAGTTTTTGAGTTGGTATTTAATTTATTGATTTCCATTATTTTTGAGTTGTTTGGTGTAAGATGTAAAAAAAAAATTAACCGACTTCAAAAAAGAGAAGATTCTTAATTTGTTTTATTTTTATGTATGTACACCGATTACGCTGAGATTTTTTATATGATCCGATTTACGTGATTTTTCTTTAGTTTGATGCGGAATAGTTGCTAAAGGTCCCATAAAAAATTAACATAGTTTGGCCCAGTAGTTTTCATTTTATGTTTTTTTTTTATGTATGATCATTTTTGTTTACGTCGACGATATAATTTTAGTTTGTGTACGGCTTTTTTAGGAGTTTTCATTTGGGTAATCTATTCTGGCATCACTGTGAGCATTATAGGTATCTTCCTATAGAACTTCTCCATTATGTACCACGAAAAAGTGAAAATAAAAAACATTTTAACGAAAAAATAAAACAGACTTCTAAAGCAAAACACTACAAATCGAAAAATACCTTTTTTCCGAAGTCGGTGTCTAAAAAACGAACTTAGGATTTCTTTTTTTATTTGCAGTGTTTTGCTTTACAAGTCGGTTTCATTTTTTTGTTGAAAAGTTTTTTTTCAATAGAATTTTTGCTACCGACTACAATATTGCAGCTACAATGCAAAAAGGTAAAACATTTTTTTTTTAAATATCCCTATTTTTCCACACGATTTTCGTAAACGTTTGTCAAAACATTATTTTAAAATAAAGTCCTCCAATCGATTCATTGCTAGGTAAAGGGATCCGAATTGTCCTTGCACCTCTAAGTATCAATTTATTAGATTTGATAGATGCAACTGTAATTGTATTTACCTACCTTGGCTTTGCACTCCTTCCTTCGTTTCGTAGCTCGTTGGCCCGTCCACTTTCAGGATAAATCCGTACTGCACCGTGCCTGTTCTTATTGCCATCTATTCGCAGTAGCCTTAATCCCACTTGACATGTCTGCAGGCCGGTTTAACCGACGCTGGTTATTTTAGACAGGCGCTTTCTTCCTTTACTGTTCAGTGTTCTGAGCGCTTACATGTGTTGGGAGACGTTTAGTGGGCTTGTACAACATCTTGTAGACTTTTTTTTTATTTGGCGAAGGTGTGTGTTTAGATTCAGCCTATTGAAGTATAGTCTGCTTTTTTGGGCGGAAGTTTTAAGTCAGTTTTTTTTTCTTTCGCCCTACTCGGGCAGGCTAAGGTCTTGGACCATACCGCCACGTCTTCAGTTATCCTTCTTGAATTCTTTAGTATGCATTAGAATGCGGATGTAACAGATTCTAATGTTTTTTGGAGTATTTGGCAGCAAATTGTATCGAGTCAGTCTTCCCAGTAAGCTTTGCAGAGGTAGTCAATATTACAATAAAATACTCCGCTCCACTATCCCGAGATCGCTTATGTCAATGGACATAGTTTATTGTCTGTACGTGTTTTTTTTTAATTGGGCAAAGGTGCGTTTAGATTCTGCCTATTCAACTATAGTCTTATGGGTTATTTTTTTATGTCAAATTATTGATTTAATTATTATTACCAACACGAATTAATGTATGATTAAGTCTGAAATGCTAAAAGATGGTTTTTCCTCGTATATTTTTTGCACAAAAACCTTAGCAGACCGCAAATAATTCTGCGCCAACTTTGTGTGGCGTTGTCTTCGCCGCAAATACCACAGCAGCGTCGTTTGTCACTATGCTCCATTTTGTCTGAGAATGTATTTTCGGACCTCTCCCACGTTTGAAGTCAAAGAACCTTAGGTTTGTCTTGAAATAGTCGTCTGGAAACCGGAGCTAGTCTACTAGCTCTTTGGTTTCAGAGTTTTTGATGTTTATAACCGCCTGCATCGGAATAACTCGGAAATAAGTAAGCTCTTGCAGCAAGCAACTAACGGGTCTTGTCGCTAGGACTTGAAGTCTACCCAACTGAAGACTACTACACCGTAATGAATCAAGATCAAAAGACATCTATTCAAATAAGGATTAGACCCAGCACTTTTTGAAGAAACTCGAGGATATTTTAGGACATAAATAAATTTATGAAGAATCGTCTTTATTACCGACGAACTAACAGTGAATTAACAGTGCAGGAAAAACCATCAATACCGAACAAAAACAGCAAATCGGCAGCAACGAAAATAAACGAAGATTACCGAACCGTGAAATCTTACTTCCATAACCCGAATGCAAATGATGTGTTGCTTCTTGAGTCATACGGTTGTAGCCGCTGTTAAAGACTGCAATAATGCACGAATATTGACAGCTTGATAGCCCATCTTATGGCTCTTACTGCTGTTATGCAAGTGGGAATGTGCGAGGAGAACTGGCCTTTATGAAATATTTGTTTGTAATGCAATCGATAAATATTGCATGCCTATTGTAATTCTATACGCTGAGCGTCTGGTGTCTATCAAATTAATTGATTTGTACATACTCTTTTGTTAACCTTACTAGCAGATGATGGCGTCTGTATCTATGGCGCCTTCTTCGTGTCGACGATTCCTTGTTCTTAATTTAAATTTTCTTCGACCAATAGCGCGCGTTTTCCTCGCAAAGGCCTCTCACGGTGCGGGTGTTTTTGCATATGGATTAAGTAAGAATCAGATTCATTCACCTGTCTTTCCAATAATAATAATTTCAAAAACAAAATTATGAATCTCTTGCCCTTAGTTCAGTTAATTGGGGGTCAGCTAAACATGTCTTCTGTTTCCAAACTTCTTTATTAGTCTTAATTTCAGTAAGCAGTTGTCACCACAGACTACTTAGAGATATTATGTTGTCACACTTTTCCTAGCCATATACTACCAAAAAATAATCAACTTTTAGAAATGGTTAAAACCTTCGCCTAAACTCCAATTCAAATTCAGAACACAATTACGTTACAAGTGTTTCAGTTAATGTACAAATATTAATCCTGATTAGAAACTGGCGTATTTCTATGATTATTTCTTCACTCTGTATACAGGGTGTAAAGAAAATGTGTGATCATATTTTAAAAACTGCTTCTGTCTATGTATATAAACAAACAATTATGTCCGAGGAAGTCGTAGGAAATTTCCAAGAAAAATTTGGATTTGTTATACGTAGTTGTCATTAGCTGAAGTTTGTATGGAAGATACAATTATAATTTTTTGAGAGTTTTAGGTACTATGTATGACATGTATATGAACAAACTTGGAGGAAGTTGTTCATATACATGGGTAGAAGCTGTATTTAAAATATGATCGTATCTTTGTTTCCTTTCTTTTTACCCTGTATATTCGTCGTTTACAAGACGCTACTAAATCAAATCTCTACTCAGTTTGCATATCGTGTCGAGTGATTTAATTTGTCGGAGTGTTTCAAGTGAACTTTACGTGGCCTTTGAACTTAAGTTTTAGGTTCATACAGTTCAAATCGCATCCATCATTGGAGATAGTTACTTTTATTTTAATTTTATTTTGAAAGACATATTGCTTTTTTGTTTTGCGCTTTGTTGTCACGTTTTTTTTTTCTTTTTTTTAAAACATTGCCCCACACTAGGAAGTTCTTCCTGTATCGTTGGTGCGTTTACAAACATATAAACTCACATACACAAACACCCAGAGCCGGAACAACTATCTGTAGGTCATACAAATATTTGTTCCGTGCGGGAATCGAACCCGCGACACGCAGCGCAGCAGTCAATCGCTCAACCACTGCGCCAACCGTGCGCCCGTGCGTTTGATAAATAATGGTTTCGACGCCGTCTTAACAAGCAACATTATAGAATTATTTAATTGAAACTAAAACAAAGTACGTTGTAATATTTACTGAGCACCGTTAGCAATGAATAAAGTTGTAAGTTTGATATTAAAAAATCAACTCAATTGACAAGAAGCACATCATCAAACGGCTTCCCTATTTGACTGCGTCCCCCTTCGTTTTTGCATATCCCCAAAAACAAAAAGGGCCGGTCTCATTCAACTTTTTGTAAAGGCCGTTCAATTAGGGTTCACGACCGGTTCACAAACGCATACGAGTTTTATAAATTATGTGTGTGTGACATAACAAACGCACCAGTGTGTGCCGGCCGCGCGGGGTCGCTACCCGCTGGTCCGCTGCATTGGCAACCGGCCAGCTGCTCACACTACTATTATTACAAATGCACGCATTGACCACTCTTATCTATGCATTCAATATAACCCCTATCACAAGGACATAAGAACCTCCCTTCACCTCATTACCACCGACTCCGATTTGCCGCGCAAAAGGTAATGGATGAACGGCAGGTGATTTGAAATAAAACCATTTGTTATATTCGCTGGATGCTGGCGATTATTTCGTTTTGTTTCGCAAGTATACTGTTTTAGATCAAAGTGTGATGTTTGTTGGGAAAACGATTATGGTGAAATATGAAATGTCAAGTCGATGTCTGTGAGGAGACGTGTTCAGTGTTCGGTATAAATAACTCGGTGATTTCATGTAACTTGTATTGTAAGGTTAGCAGATAATTATATTGAGTCGTAAAATTTTAATTGCCATCGCGTTGAATTGAGACATCATTGGTCAGCGATGCAAGAAAAGCGATATTTGTTTACAAATAAAAGACGTTACAAACTTCGGTTTCCTAATTTAAATTATAACGGGGCCACACTACAAGAAGTTGAGCGCCAAAACAAACCGTCAACAATGCAAAAGAAATTAAGCTTGATTAAAACTAAAGTTTATAGCGTATTAAAAACTGCCCTAAATAACAAGTAGATACTGCGTATATCAATTACAGAATAAAAACCTCATTATGTGGTTAATAGGCACATAAAAGGAGAATAATAAATGAATAGTTATACAATATGGCGCGAAGGTGTTTGTTTTTTTTTAATGTTTGTGTTGGCACACGCGGCCCGCGTCTTGAGTCATTCTGCCACCTGAATTATCTTCAGTTTTAATGGGAACGTTCCTATTTTACGATTACGTTGATGGTCCATGACTAATTATTTAGTGAAGAATTGTTTCGACTATCCACTTTTATAGTACACCCGATGAATGGTATTATTCTTCGAGTTGTTGCCCGTAATGATAATGATTCCTGGCATACAAAGAAACAATTCACCGAGTTAAATGAGATTTTGAATGTCGGTTAATAAATTCACAATCAAATTGTGAATGTATGACTGTACTTTCGAAAATTTCAGAGGAATGTTTGTATATTGTAAGATATCTTCTTCAGAATTTTAGTTTTTAGTCATCTGTAGCTGTCATGAAATCACTTTGGTCAGTCATAGGTTATTGACCCGCTATCCTTCAAGCGTAGAATTAAACTTACTTATTTAAATAAAACCGCCATCTATCAGATTATGTGATCAACAAAACCCCACAAACCCTGATAAGATTAGATAGACAATATTTATCAGATTCTCGTTCAAGTCAAAGACCTCGTAGGCTCGCACCACGTAAGCACAAAAGACGGGGGGTTTATCTTACACATGTGGACAGATTTAGGCCAATGATAGGTTTGGGGTTTTTACACGAGCCAACAATATAAATATTTTCCCTAAAACTGTAGTTTAGTTTTGATACGTGAAGTCAAAATGATTTGAGGTTCGTAGGCCTGCGTAGCACATTGTGCTACGCCGTGTCGTAGCAAGACGCTACGCAATTTTTCTATACTCCCAACTGGACCTTTGCAACAATTTCAACCATAATAGAACGTAAACATGTTTTTGTACATAATTATTTTTATTTCGCCAACCAATGTAAATTTTGAATGCCTTGCCTTTAACAATTCCGTTTTTCCACGCCGCGACGATTGATGCTGACCGATAAAAATGGCATTCATTTGATCTTCTTGTTTTTTCGGTGTAAGGTAAATGAAGAGCTATAGTAATATCTAGGTCAAGATACGATATGACTATCATTTCAAAAATATTATCTAAGGGTGTTACAGCAGTCGATCGATAACATTTATCGACGACGTTCTATTTTGTTGTTGGGAACTGTCGATAGATGTTGACTGATCCACTCTACCACCGATCGATTGACGTGGTTACAACCTAAAGCTCAACCCAATATTCGTAAACGTAATACGCAAATGCCTGTGCGAAAATAAAAACTATAAAAAAAATATGTCATCGCTGAGGAATGAAGGCACGCGCGCTTACCGCGTAAATTTGGCTCGGTTGCGAAATGCGCAGAACGGTTCGTTAGCCGGGTACCCGTCGCCAGCGAGTGCCGGCACGCGACTGACAACACGACAGTTCCTGGAATAAATACTATTGTGGCTTCCAAATTCAAAACTATGCACCCGAATACCAACAGCCAATTACTTGTGAAGTACGCAACAGATTCGTTGTTTAAAATTGGAATGTCATCTGCAAACAAACGTTGTTCGAAACTTTCTGTTTCGCGATGAAGTAAAGCCGATTGAAGACCAAGATCTGTTGAGCAAATTTTTCATAAAAGCTACTCACAAATATGAATAATTCCTCCAGTTATGCTAGCTAAGCTTAACTAACTTAGCTTAGCTATCTGCAAGCGACTTTAAGGACAGAAATAAGCAACACTATTGCATAAAACTGAACATTGATGGAAAATAAATCCACTCGGTTCAATGCATCAACGAAATATCTTCAACAATATTGCTTTTGGTGCAGTGATTCTTTCTGCGTGGTTTCTGCTTCGAATAAATCAACTCATCACTTTACGTGGGTATCGGTAGAAACGACCAAGGCACTATCAAGATCTTTGCTAATAAAATCTACAGGTATGGCACCGATACTTCTTGCATAGTTTATGATATCGCTAATCGCAATCTGCAATCGCGGCTAATAAGGCGATTTTACTAGTGCCCAGGCATTCCCATTCCTGTATGCTGCTCACCATTGTAAACAATTATAATCATTCATCGCCCGTATGAATTGAAACACCTTTTGAACATAGATTTTGGCAAGCATCAGGTGTTGCCGAATGACATGTATTCTGAACCATCCTAATCCAAAAAAATATTTAAAAGATACTTTTATTTTCAAAAAAAGAACTCTACATATGGTACACTTTTGAAAATAGAGGCTTGTAGTGTTAGAACATTCCTTTTTTGAATCGGCAAATTCTGGAGCCTGGCTGGACGCTCCTTATCCCGCTCAAAGATTTTTAGTGTCAGGTTGGCAGTGCTGCCAACATTCCGGAGTCGGCGAGATTCCCTGCGCGCCGGGCACGCGACAAACTCTGATTCATTATCAAATGAAAGTGGTCTTGCCAAATATTTGTAGTAAACAATATGCTCATTTAACTTACTCTTGATCTCATCCTATCGAACTACATTACTGTGAGTTGGCGCTCAGGAATCCGAGCAATGTGGAAGAGGCGCCAATTATCATTTATAATATAACAGTTAGATATTGTAAAATATTTTATTGGGCAGGAATAGTTTTCCTTATTGCGTTTTGATAACTATTTTATGATTGTTCTACGTAGAATGTATTATTCTATTATGTTCACAGCTTTGCACAGAATAAATTATTGTAACTACAGCTGAAGGAAATTTAAAATAACTTTAACCTTGTTGAAATTAGACAATGCATGTCTAATGTTTTATTCCTATTTAATTAAGTAATATATTCCTACCTATAGTTTTCAAGTTTTATTATCTTCATATCCAGACAACACAATAAATCGTTATGCAGTAAACATCCAACTTAACATTTAGTTTCATCTGAAATTTAGTACACGAATGAGTTACAATTATCATTATGTATACGAGTACATAGAAATGGATTCCTGTCTTAATGACCGTATAATTGTAGAGTGCGACTAATTAATATATCGCTCTAAATAAATTCCAAGCAAAACCTATTACTGTTATAACTTTAACAATAATTGATTATCGTGTTTTTTATTCGTATGTTACCATGGCAACCTTCATTTTGACATTTGAAAGCTGTCACTCACAAAAGGTTTGCGTAGATGCGCGCGCACCGTTTATGTGTATTCCAATTTATTTGGCAACTCCCTCGAAATTGTGGCAATTAGCGTTGTCCCTACGTCATCAGCAGCATGTAGGTGTTTCCAACACCCCGTATTCATATCAAATGCGGATAAGTTCTTCTTAGGGCAACCTGAGAAAAATCAATAAGAACTCCACAGCATAAGCAAGTACATTTATTATGAGCTATGGTTACGTCAAAGGACATAAAGATTTCGGAAAACTTGTGGAAACTATATCTGAAATCTTAAGATCTTCAAACTTGGTTTACGATATTCGGAAGAATAAAATACCTGGTAGCTGTTCGTACCAAAGGACTATAGTTCATGTCCTGAAATGATTAGAAAAACACTGAATCCAACTGAACTCACAATAGATTGCCTTGTCGTGATCAGTGTAAGAATTTCAAACGTCGAACAGCAATGATTTCCAGCCATTTTCATTATTAGCATTTGTCTGTCGATCGCAGACCTCTTCCGAGAAAGGATTTATACTCGGAGCAGTGAACTATTCACGATCACGACGAGTCGCCAGAGACAATACATGTATATGTATGTACGTGTTATAGCTTGTACATTTGTACAACGTGCACATACATACAATTAAGTTTATTATGCCTGACTACTGATTGGCTGTTTTAATTAGTGCAGGACTTCTTGAAAACCATAGCTAAGATGGGTTCAATGATATCTGGGTACTCAGGAACTCATTGATTAATTAAACAAGAACTTATTGTTATCTGTGAGGACAATCAAGGACTTATAGGTTGATATATTTAGGTACTGATTGTTGCTAACTTTTATGGACTTATTTTCATTAACAATTGACTCGAGATTTCGGCTTCCACAGTTTTAACAGCATTTCGTAGACTAGGAGTCTACTGTTGGTATCTATTCTTTAACCAAAACTGAGAGGCAGATAGGTACATGTAAGTACTTTACGAGTTTGAAAGTAGAAACGTGTGCATCCCGCATCATATCATAAACTTCCATCTTTGTTTTCTCTTTGGAAGCGTGTAACTAGTAGGCACCTAGAACAAAAACAAATATGTATAAAATCAATTATAAAACATGTTATGTAACTTACCTATTGTTCGTCTAGACAGTGTGTCCCCGATTACCCGCCACACGTGTCGCACTGGTCACACAATAGTGTTGCGCAACTGTCACGTTGTCGCTGCACTCGCGGTGACATTAGGATGATTCAGAGCTGTCAATTTGACAAATGTCAAACGTTTATTAATTACAAAGTAGCTTTAGTTTATGGTATAGTTAATCAATAAGTGGCGTCACCGCTCTAATTAGACTGGGAAATATACTTGAGTACTTCTCTTTAGGAAGTGTTAGTATCATAATTATTATGCTCAGTTCTTTACAACGACTTGACAGGCTCTTTTAATCCTTAGTTAAAATTGCTAGCCTTAAATTTCCTTTCAGTTCTTAATATAAATTTATCATATTAATAACTTTCATTAAATTAAATATGCCTTTTGTCTCAATGAAACGTCTCTTCAACTTTAGTTGTAGCTATAGACAATATAGAGTTACGTCGCCATCTTTCCAACCGTCATTCATCTCCGCTCGTGTAAGAACTAAAAACATATTCAAACCTGTTTCTATAATAAACTCGAAGTGTTTTGTTTAGTCAGTGAAACAATGCAGTATTAATGATAATAAACAAGCGAGTCTAGGCACTAGGCTAGACGCGATACAAGGTTATGGCTTTATGACTGAGCTGTAGCATGCACTTGTGCCTGCGTTGATAAGGAAAAACATTTGATTGGTTTCGTTTTATTGTTTACTTGCGATGTATACAGAAAGAAAAGACAGTTCATGCTGATATGTCACAAGAAAAAAAAATGCCTTTCCACGAGTAGAAATGTTGGTCATGAAGATAATTCGACTTTTGTTTATTTATTTTTTTGTATAACCCAAAACAGCACTATTTACAGACAAGTATAAAAGACAAAATGATGACAAAAAACAGATAACTACTCAAGTGACGATTTTAATCACATAGCCAAACACTTAACAAAATCACAATCATATGCAGGTGCCGATAGATTCACACAGGAAATGGCGTCCACGTGTAGAATAGAAGACAATTGTGTCATTCTGTTTGCCACCTAAATCATAGACAACACGTATGAAAATAAGACCGGAAAGTAGGTTGTTTAGTATCTGCTTCTGAATCGATTTCCGTCATTAAATATTTATGTTATTTTTTCGCGGAAAAATCTCTTAATTATATGCTATATACAGGTATACTATATATATATGCAGGTATACTATAAACAAAAAAAAAGAACCACCGCTTTACAACAAGTTGATAAAATCTTTCATTAAAGGAAAAATTAACCTTAATAATGCTAATTAAATGCCTGTGTACTCTATGGAGTCTGAGGTATTGCGTTTATTCTTAAAACGTGAATAAAGAGTGCAAAGTTCATTGACGATCACACACAGAATCACCATAGAGTAGCATTGTGTCTGTTGTGTTTTGAACGGTCGTTCCGCATCATAAAAGATTATTTAAATTGCATTCGAAATTTAAATGAACTGTATTGTTGTGGAAAGATATCATAGATCTACACGTGAAGCCGTTACGGAAAAAATAGAATAGACAATCATAATAATGGATGCTGATTGTACATCGGAACCGGTAACAACTAACGATGAATGGTTTTCATGTTTATAAAACTATATGTTGCTTGTTGTTTTAAGTTTTAAAGACGAAAGTTTTAGACGGGTTCGCCATGCAGGTATGAATAATGTCTATCTCATAAATCCAAGTATTGAAAACAATGAAAACCATTTAGATATCCACGTTAAATTTCGGGAAATGTTTCATCACTAGCTATCAAAATTAAATTTCAGTTTTCCCGAAGAATTTAATTATTAAATTCCGTCGAAACATTTCGTGAATGCCTAAACTAAAACTATGCTGTAATTTATCGGTTTTATTGGCTGATAGTGGTGGAAAACCGTAACCATCCAAAACCACACCCTTATATCCGAAACAGGCGCTCTTCCAGGAAAATCTGATTTGTTAGGTTCTGTGAATTCGTGGTAAAGCTTCAAAAGTTTTATACCTATTTCTGTAGTTTACTTAGGGGTAAATTCGACGCTAGGTAAGACCTTATGAATAACATTTTCTGGCTGGCAATATTGTGTTTAAAATCTAGGCCATATATGAATAATTTTTAAAAAGACAAGATCCGGTGTATTCATTATATTATGCGTACAGCTAAGGAGTGGAATTCCCTGCCGGTGTATGTTTCCCGAAAGCTACAATCTAGGGATCTTTAAGTCAAAGAGTGAATAGGTTATTTCTAGGCAAGCGTGCTTCATCGTCGACCACATCATCGCTTACCATCAGGTGAGATATTTATTGATCAAGCGCGAAACTATATTAATATGAAAAATAAACAAGTGGCTTTCAATCAAAGTCCAGACTTACCCCATGATCAATACCACATGACGTTAAAAAAATATGCACTGTATATTTTATTCCTACTATTCCTAGAAGCCTTTATGTTCAATTGTGGATGGGTTCTATCTAAAAATTCCTGGTTAGACAACAACGTTTCTAATCCTGACCATTACTATGCGTCCGTTCGCACTGACGACTGGATCCTGTCGCTAATAATGGGCGTCCATGGAGAAAATCATATTTCTTGTTCATTGACTTCTATTTGCATTCGCAGATTCCATTTCATATTTTCTCTTCAATGCTATGTGAAGGTAGCCTTTACTTTATAATTCTTGTATGACATTCTCATAAAACATTTTTAATTCATTTCGCACGGTTTGGGATCCGAGTTATTGAAATAAATATTATTACCAAACTTGTTTTTTTTTTCTGACTCAATATAAATTCTTTGTAAGAGTAATATATGATGGCGCCGTAAAACTTGATTGAAATATTGGCCATTAATAAATTGATGACAAGCATATTTTGTTTTATATGTGCAACAAAGTAAAAAACAGTGCAGAAGCACCTTTTTTATGATATTAAGCTTGTTGACTTCCACACTAAAGCAAGCTATATTATTTTTAAGAACACACTTACACACCCGTAAATGCGTTTTTAAGTACAGATTCTGAGTTATAATTTATTCGAAATAAAATTTTCCCTGTACAGTGTTAGTTTGCAAAATTATAAGAACGTTATACATCAAAGAAAAAGATAAAACGGGGACATTTTTGAAGAATCTTTGTTCCTAAAATCTGTGGTTACGGTTGATGTGACAAAAACATCCGGGCGGCCATAATGTCACGGTGGCGTTTCTAGTGCCTGTCACATATGATATGTATTGGCAACTGACCAGAAAATGATTATTTATCACCGACTCTTCAACGGAAGTTGGGCAGCGAAATATTTACTAATTGCTAAAGCGAATTCTTCAAAGTGTGTTCATGGGTTCTGAGATCATCGAAGGTAGCAGGAAAAATATCCCATGACGATTGTCATCGGTCAACAATTTCAGTTATTTTGTTTTTCGTATCTTTTTTTGTCAATGCGATGATTCGAATTTTAAATTTAAACAGCCCTACGGTATTTTTTTTAAGACGATCTGCTTACATAGAATTATTTGTGCAAAAGACTGTTGGTAATAAAATCCCTCAAAGAAAGTTCTCAAAGTTTTTTTGCACGGTTGCTAGCCTCAGCCGTTCATCTGAAAATATAGAAGCGATTCCATGAACACGCTCCCTTTTTTTTCCTTTAACACAGATCCTGGGAAAATAAAGATAAATCCGATGAAAATCTCACGTTCAATAACATTATTTCTTTTTATCTATCTTTCCCGTGTTCCTAGGCTATACAATAAACTACAATTAAGTAAATCATTTTATTTTCCCGCCTTCGCAAATGTTTGTATAGCATTATAAATCATGATTGGTTGGCATTACGTACATATGTAATGGAATAACTTTTCGTTGTAAACACAAACTGTGACCTTGTATCATTTCAAGTTCACGCATGTGTAAAACACGACACGACATAATTGAAATTGTTTTACTTCGAGAACGAGCACTTACAATTAAGTATAGAAATATTTAAAAAGGTCTGAATAAGGTTTCGCCGGCTTCTTACTACAATTAGTATTGTCGGGGTCCCAGCCTAACAAAAAAAAAATGGTTCAAATAAATGTCACTAGATGGCGCGATATGCATCGATTCATTATAGAATTTTGTGTAAAATTTACATTTTCTAGAATTAATCATAAAAATTGTATGTTCTTGTTCAATAAACTCTGCTAAGCACAAAATTATGGAATATTGAGCTCTTAATCCACATTTTAAAGATTATTTAAACGGATCATTTAAAATTGATGCCAATAGATGGCGCGTTTTTAAATTTCTGAGTCATGCCACTCGATTTTTATTTTTTTTATTATATCAAATTTTGGTACAATAAAACTGTCAAAACGTGCAAAAAATACTATTAAACAAATCGTCACTGGATTTTAAAGAAAATATAGTTACGGACCGAGAAACCCCTTTTACTTGCCAGTCGCTGCTAACACCATCTATAGCCGTGGAACGGAACCGAACGCGATCGAAGTACGTACTTATAAAAATAATCATCTTAATCAGACGAAAAACGCAAATTACGTCGACACATTTCTTTGTATGGGATGAGGCATCTGTATGCTAGTATTATCTGTGGTATTTTCGAAATTCGGCATCCATATCTTCAATTGGATTGGAACAATACTTTCCGCAACATAATTATTTCGCAGCTATTTCAATTTATTTAACAAACTTACCAAACCCACAATGACTAATAAAAACAGGTTATTATGTACTTAGGTAAGAACATACTCTTGTCTTTTCATGAGCAATCTCGCTAGTAGGAGGCTAAGTCCGTCACAACAACATCAGTAGGTAATAGAGAATCCCACGAACTCCATCGTTAAAAACAGCACTATAGTTCCGGTAACACAGGTAACACTATCTAAGGCCATATTTACACAAACAATAATAATAAGTTCACAAATTAAATTAGGGAGTGTTCACACTTGTCTTCTTCGACGTACAAAACATATACGACCTTTTGCATTTCTCATTTCATGAGCTCATTAGGTACAATGTAAGTGTAACTACTCACTAAACAATTCGTTGGTTTTACATGTTTCTTCACCTTCCTTCAATGGATCATTAACTGATTGAAATCATTAGATGGAGCTCTTTGTATACAAAAGAATTTAACGCTATCGCATTTTATAGCAGGCAGCCTTATTTTTTATTGCTGATAAGGTTGCGGTGTCACTGTCGTTTAGTTGTCCTTTTCAAAATAGGAACACATCCGTCAAAATGGCGCCACCATTACAACGGATACAGCCTGAACATCAAAACAAGACGATTAACATTCTACGGAGTCGCATGCAAAATACGGCACTATAAAAATTTTACGCGACATGACGGTGTCTGTTTACGGTGATAATCAAGCCGACACGTGGTAGTTTCAGCTTCCATGTTTGTTTTCATTTTCTCGCCAATCATAACGCTGCTAGCTATTATTGCTAATTCTTCATTGGCTGAGTCACCGGCTTCTGCGATAGAAATAAACGTATTCAATAAGGTGACTGTCATCTTCCGCTCGTGAATTATTTAGGTTGGAAGGCGCCAAAAGGTGTAAGGTGATATATCAGATTGGAAAACAAATTAGTTTTAGTTATGATCTGGTACTCATGTACTAAACTCGTCCTATGATTATTTCGTGTTCTTCATAATATTTCTCAGAATATTCCGATGTACAGCTGGCAATCGATATTACCATAGAGTAGAACTATCTCTATCCAAAGCCAACGACATCTTAGGTCTTCGTGTAATTAGAGGACGTAAACCAAATTAATCTGGAGCATCTGAAACCCTCGACAAACAGGGCAACGCACTGACATTTACCGAAAAAAATTGCGTTGACATTTACGATTTTACGGATCCTAACACATCAGTGTCGTGTAAAAAGTTCAATTACACGTGTAAGTGAAACCTTAATAACGATGTTTCCTCAATGATTTGTTCGCTACCTTTCCGAGAAGTGTCGTGATGATGCCCCCGGTTGCGAGAGCTGGTAATCGGTTCTTGGGAACGATTGGGCCCTCGGCCCTCTCTTAATGTTGCCAGCGCCGACTGTATACATACACTTGGCAATGATAGGACGTCGCAATTTGTATGGATTCATTTTGAGGAGCGCCGTGTGTGAAGGGGAACGTTTTACCCTGATTAGGGCGTTGGCAGCGGCCTTTTAATTTGTGTACAGTCACAACAGTAAGTCTATTATTATAAATGTAGTACGAAATTGGCACTACACTTGCAATATAAAATGGCGTATCTATGACTGTTTTACATAATATACAGTCGACTAGTATTTAACAGATGACCATTAAAACGTGCGTACTCGCGTGCCGAGGTTAATAAACGAATAAAAATATCTGCGCCATTATTCCTAGAAGGAAGTATATCAATCTATTTTTATACATTTTGCATCGGTCTCGGTCTGCCACTTGACGTATTCTATTACAGATATAGCGCCATTTATATATTTTCCAAGGCCTTTCCTATTTATTAATTTGAAGTACTTTCGAGAGTCGACTATCCTTCTTCGGTCATTCTGGTAGCGCGCGATTATAACCTGTAATCCATTAGATTGATCGATATCAGTTCTAAGCACGAGTGGCATTTAAAAAAAATGTGCGTTATGGCCATGTGAAAGTCTTGACATTTGCGTCGAAGCATTAGTTTTTAATCGTGTCACTTTGACACTACGTTTAATAAATCGTAATGGCAGAAGTAATACGTTCTTGATACTTAAGTAGCAATACTTATCTGTCAATTTAGCCGATACTTGTATATTGCTCGGTGTGTTTTTTTACAGACATGTTTTGCCTTCTTCACGTTAATGCGAAATGCTTATCATTTAATTTATACAGTACAAGGTACGATACTTAGCAGTAAAATCGATTGCGGTGAGACTACATTTTCTAATTTCCTAATAAAATTAAGCAGGAAGCGTGTAACAAATTCGCTAAAGAAAATGGCTGCTGATTTCAATCGGTATTACTGATATAATTAAGTTTCTGTTGTTCTGAAGAACTTGAAGTTCATCATGAAAAGCCTCAATTTAATAGTAAACCTTAAAATTAACAGGCATTGAGGGCTCAATTGGATTCTGAGAAACTTTTAGACTAGCGAAAAGACAAAAGAAAATTAAATGGTAACGGGATAATTTAATTTTTAAGATCGAATGGTTTTACCAAATTGAATTGGGGTGGGCTGTATTAAATTGGTAAAAGCAGAAACTTGGCGAAGTGTTTAAAAATTAGCATATCAAATTAACATTTTGGTTAAGTACTTAATTTACGTGGATAAGTTCGGCAGTATTTAATTTACGAATAGAGCATTTGCGTTCGGCTCAAGTCTGATCAGAGTAGGTAAGCTCTCACGGCGATTGTCCACGGCCGCTAAATCACCATTAGTTCACTGATGCCGATAACAAACGAAGGGTGACCATAACCGTAAACCAGTTTCTCACAGATTAATTCAAAATTCACAGTAAAATGCAATCGCCATTACGTTTTTAACTTTTTACGTCCGCGCAATTCGTGACGGTAATGCACTGATGAATTGTTTAAAATTGGAACGCGATGTTTTGAATCTAGTTCTTTTTTTTTATATCGTTAACCTTGATTCTGCCTTGATCAGTAATGAGTTCGGATTTCATGAATTCTTTGTGGTGCGGAATTTGCACGTGTTTTGCGAGTAAACTGTACGAATTTGCCACTAATTGTATAGGCTGTGTGTGGCGAATTGAAATCGGTTTTGAATAGTATTAATTATTATTTTGATGTCTCGTCATGGGCGCGATTCGAATAATAATGGCACTTTATTTTACTAATGGCAATGTAATAATGTGTTGATGATATCTTTAATAGAGTATTCGATTGAGTACCATTTTAAAGAGGACCACCCCTAAGTCTAGTTTTTACGTTCTCACTGTAGATTAATTTAAAAGTGGGCCGCCATCATAAAAGGACATGGTGTTGGTGTCCCGTTTTCTCTGTCAACACGGCGCAGAGCTTGTTTTCAAGTAAAATGTCACGTAAGCGGGCCCGTTCCTATACATAATTCATACAACAAGGCTGAAACTCATTGATTGCCGCCGGACTACACTACACTCTAGTACTACAACCTCTACATTCACGCCCTGTCCGCTCACAAACTAAATTCAGCCTTCCGCTAAACAGACAGAACTGAAAATTGAATGAGCAAGATTAGTATTCGGGTGGTATTCGAAATTGAATCTTGAGACTGGGGTGGATGCTTGGATTTTAGTTAGCAAGTGTTTGGTAGACTGTTGGTTGACCTTGGTCGGTCGAGGGGTGTTCCAAGGTGGCGTCTGGGCCCTCCACCCCTGGGTGCGATGCGGCGGCGGCTTGCGTAATAGATATTTTTACATGTTCTGCCAGAAATTTTGCTGAGTCGTCATGGCAACACTGGCGGGCTTATGTATGTAGTATAATATTATGTAGATTACTGGTTGGTAGTTAAACATGCGAAAACTATCTTAAATATTATATTATCGAGTTGTTATTTTTGGAGTATATCTGGATAGCAACATTCTAATCAAAATAACAACTTTTCCATTGAAAATTAAGCAGAATTTGCCGATAAATGTCTAATTTAATTCCTATCAATAACTCTGCTATATCTTATCGGAAACGATGTAAATCTTTTGTCTTCTCGCACAAAGTCCAAGAACATAACACAAAAGAGATTATAGCAGAAACAGCTAAAATATTTTCCTAGAAATGTTGGGTGGTTTATCAGTAAATTGCCTGATCACACTGTATTGGTGCAACAAAGACCCACAAGTAGAATCAAACGTAATGGCGGTTCGGAACACAAAACGAGCCTCTGCACAGTAGCTGTTAATATGACCGCGGGGGTGAGGGGTTGGGTACTGTTAGTGAAAACGATCTTCGCAGACGTCATTAACTTTGAATCGATCTATACCACGCACCGATTTGATGACAATCATGACATAATCATGATGGCATTGATAATAAAACGTAATAATTTGACATTCGCATATCTGATAGGCCTTGGCAACAGCTGCCCAAGGAAAAGTCACCTTTCAAACAAAACTAAATCAAAATCAGTTCATCCATTTAGGAGCTATGATTCTACAGACAGATACACAGCAACACACTTCAAACTTATAACACCCCTCTTTTTCGTCGGGGAATAAAAATGGAAGCTAGATAACGATTCACAAAGGCTTTGTTATTGCTGAAGCCTGCGACATATTGTCGTTTATTGATCTTGTCAAATTAGATGACGTAGATAATATGACATAGACGACGATAACGGAATTACAGGTACTTGAGTTTAGCTAGATGTCAATGACAGGGGTTATTAAGTGTAGCACATTCATATCAGATCAGATAACAGCATCAACGCCGCCACTTACGAACTGACATGACGACACACAAATCCTGCATCGCGCAAGCAAAGTTTTCGGCGCGATTTGAACATTTAAACACATACTAGTTCATACAACAGTCCAACAATAACCATTGGGCAGTTGCTTGCCCGGGCCAGAGTACCAGGCACAACACCCGTCTCGTCGGAGGATCCTCCCTTTTCAATGGAGGTTTGTTGGAATTTACACCCTGTTTCGCTACCACCAAAATAAGTTACTGGTATGCGCAAGATTTTAATGGCAAAATAATGTCTGGTCTCATTGCCCAGCAGTTGGACTGCGACGGCTAGACCAAAAACAAAATTCTCACATCTTTTTTTTCTGAAATAGGACTCCATTTCTATGATGATGATAATGACTATCATAATAGAAATAGTCTCTTGCCCGTTCCCCAATTTATTTGGGATAGACATATCATCTTTTGTAGCCATATCACCTTTTGTAGCCATATCACCTTTTGTAGCCATATCACCTTTTGTAGCCATATCATCTTTTGTAGCGTTATCATCTTTTGTAGCCATTTCATTGTTTGTAGGCATATCATCCTTTGTAGCTATATCATATTTTGTAGCCTTATCATCTTTTCTAGCCATAACTTCGTTCACACAGTCCTTCTATGGTTTCTCCCCTTTCTTGAAATTTCTAAGCCGTCAAAATTAATTCTCAAATCTTTACTTAGCTTTTGTCTCTGAAATTAAATAAAACAAGGGATGACAATTGACCTACGTAAGGCACCGCGCGTACAGTTCTACAAACTGAATTGATGAATCTTAAAAAATCTATGGTTATAATGAAAACAGATGGCAACTGAACTGACCTACATAACGCACAGGTTGTACAGTTCTACTAACTACTAGATATTGATTCGATTGCCAATTAGGAACCGTGTACTGTTCAAATTGGCTGTATTCTACTGCAGCAAGTTTTCAGAAGTAAATCCAAATCCTATGATTTTGTATTTGACCCTCGGATCAGTCTACTAAATGGAAATAGTAGGTCATGAGATGGATGGAGAGGGAAGCCAAAGAAATGAAGGATATTGTATGAAAGAAAAGGGAGTCAGTGATAGCGTGATGATTGACAGAACCTGGACACAAGAAGCATAATATATATACCAAGTAACATATTGTAGGGACAGAAAGATGATGCAATCGAAAGTATTTAAGTAATAGAAAATAAATGTAATACTCAATTTTTTTTATTTTTTATTTAACCATAGACAATTTTGAACTGTCAGGGAGTCCGTCAGTCGAAAAGATGAAGATGATTGCAAAGCGTATGAACAAAGAATGTGCAAGACAATCCACGGACACTCTTTAAAATGGGGGTTTTACTTTAAAATATTTAATATCAAATTAAGACAACAGATAAGAGAAGGCTCGCCTCCACTAATGATGACAATTAAAACGTGCCTCATATTTATCAAGTACCAGACATTTCCACAATATTTGCGAGACACCAATGACAGGCGAAGGTCGTAGATAGTGGAATGATACTTTAAAGAGATGAATTGTCTAGATAAAAACATTACTAAACATTATGCGATTAATCATGCGGCATTAGCATACAACTCGTTGAGTATGCGTCTTCGCCTAAGGCTATAATGACTATTAACATTAAAAAAATAATCGGTTTATGGCAATTTTTTTTTTTTTAAATAAATATTTCTATTACTAGAAATGTCATCATTTATTTTCACCAAGGGTTACTATTATAAATCTGTTTAAATTAGTTTTTTGAATTTATTAAAGAATTTATGTTTTAAAAAAGACCGGAGTATGGTTTACATACTCCGGTCCGAAAGACAAAAATACTAAAATCACAAGTACATGATAGGTGATGATATAATAATAAAATACAATCATGATATTTCATGATTGCAAATCATAAATCTCGAGCCTAATTAATCTAAACAAAAAGATCGGTCATACTTTTTTTGGAAATACCCAATGATAATAAAATCAGATTCGAAAGATTTATGATACTCGCACAAACTACATCATTTACAATAATTTATTGCGTGCCACTTGAACGTAACTTTTAAATCAATTTCATAGTGATTTGCGTATAAATCCCTCTACTCTGAGAGTTTTGGGGTAAAAGTAATTATATCTTGTCTTCTTTCTTTCTACATATGCAGACAATTTATTTCAAGGGAACTGCCATGTATTAATATCAAAATTGAGGACAATAGACCCTAAACGATTCTTACAATACAATAGTTAGTTTCCATGCAATCAATGTTGCCTTTTTGCGTGGCTTTATGCAAGCTCTCCCAAGAATAAAGCTTCACGCTGTTGAATAATGTATCAGCATTATTCATTTAATCAAGTGTTACAATGTTACATCGTTAGATACTGTATTTATCAAGAAATCTATTGTGAAATAGTTCTTCATACCTATACTTATTTTGATTAATGTTCCGAATTCATTTTTTCCATTGCATGGCACTTGTAAGTTCTAATTCGTGGCAGGTCGGTGCGTCTTTCCGCAAATAGTTCTGGCTTCCAAGGACTTTGCAAAATAAACGTAGATAAATTAGGAATAAAAACACAGTTCTAATAATAACTTCTGCACACACCCAGCTTTATCTTAGATAATATTTAAACGTATTTAATAGTCCAACATAGGACAATAAAATGTAAGCAAACTCATTCAAGATCGCTTTGTAAACAGACTGGCGCGTGGCGTTCGTAATTATACAGCAAAGTTATGTAAGGAAAAGTAAAATGTTAGTAGTCATCCATGATTTACAAGTTTTTTTACATTTTAAGTCTCTGACTTGAGTTGTCAGTATTGCCACCTACATAAAAGTACGTTTGTGACTCAATAGTAGGGCGTCATCGTCGCTTTCGGGTTTGCCGAACAAAATTAAATGATCGCGGCAATCGCTCATTCGCTCGATGATCGCTTTCAATAGAACGACCGTATAATACATACGTATTCCCATCCAACTGAACTATAGAAAAACCCCTTTAACCTAACATAGCATTCAAAAAAATGTTACTACAAAGAGTTGACTGATTTAGAGTCATTCTTCTTCATGATTGAATTTTCTAAGTTTTTCTACATAATTAGAAAAATCAGCACCTCGAGAGCCTTGACGTCTGTCGAAGCGAGCCTACATCATACGGACCTTGCAGCTTAGCCTTGCTAGATCTCCTGACCAAGGCGTAGGCTATTCTCGCACGAAAGCTCTGGCAAAGAATACTGAACTGATTACATAATGAAATTACAGGCGAGCTTCAAATGTTTTCCAACGTTTTCCATGAAGTTGATTCATGGATTCAGTACGGGGGCGTGCGGTGTCTTGTGAGTTGTGCGTCTTGTCTAAACAATTGGTCGTCCATTGACGGCTAACGTGGCTTAGGGTTGCCTCACGAAAATAAGAAGAATATTTAAATTTTTCTTCTGTACGATTTTTACGCGCGATACTTGAGAAAGTTTAACGTGGTGTCATAGAAATTGCATATGCGTGTATTACGACTTTTTATTAATTGCTATAGTTTTCAGTAAATACTTATCGCAGAAAATTCAGCAGTAGGTACATATATCTTTAAGCAACTCGTTCAGAATTATGATGCTGTAAAAGCCCCTTTGTAGGCAAATACAACAAACTAAAGAATAACTTTCAGTACCCTTAGGCAACTTCTACTAGATAAGTTAATTTATCTGGAGGTAAATCAGTTTATCAAAAACGCAAGCACTTTTGTAAACAAAATTAAATTAGGCCAGCGCGTCCCTAAGAGGCCTAGAGGCCTAGATTTCACGATTACTGATTTATGATGAAAAACAAAAGCGAGGTTACTTGCTGGTTTTTATCTGTAGATAATAAATAAAATTGCGCATGTTACTGAAAAACAATCTTAGCTAACATCCTTATATGCGCTAAAATTCGAAAACAACTAGAGTAGGTGCCTACCTAGGATGACTATATCAACATAGACTAGATTAGATACTACGCGAGTGCGTAATTATAATGTCTGCAATCGTTACACATATAATGTTATCTGTTTACTACGATATTTTTGGTAAACTACTGCGTGAAATACTCGAATCCGGCTTAAATGATAGGAGTGTCGCTGTAATTATTTTCTAAGGTATTAATTAGTACTTAAATCCTTGTAATTTATAATTGATATATCAAATGCATGTTTATTCCTTAAAACCATTAATCAATCAATGATAATCTGGGTCACATAATCCTACTAATAATAAAATCTGTATTATGTATATTTACTGATCCATCACTTCTCAACGGCTGAACGGATTAAGACGGCCTTTAGATCACGGGTAGACAGAACAGATAAAATAGGGACCTCTTATCTTCCATACCATTGCCTAGGATAGGATAGAATTTTTTTCACGGTAATCCCTTCCCGTACGATACATTTCGACTTGTAGGCGTGGTGCTGGCATAGACACTATAAATTTTATCTTCATTAAGAACCTGAATAATTTCAGTTTTCCTTTTTTTTTCAAATTGAGGAAGTCTGTAGAACCAGCATTCTTAATATTATCATAGACAGTTTTTTGTTTCTTTTTATCGGCAGTAAACTATGTTGAGTCTACCGCCTCACACGGAGTTAATCAATAAGCGCTTGTTTATATTTTGATTAGTACTAGTGATTAGCCAAGCACACAGGCCAGTGCATGTGCACTTAGCGATAAATAGTTCTGTGTTTTACTTTTTAATCACTACCATTCAGTAAATAGGAAAATAAGTAATATAAATTATTCTGATTTGATGACTGTTTTTGCCTCTATGGTTTCAGGCTTTTTTTTATTTAATCGGTTGTTGGACCTCATGTCAAATGATAGATATTATACGCTGAAAATACTAGAAAAAACGAGAATATTTGAAATTCGAATCCAGAATCTTTTATTCAATGATCACGTTTGATCTGAATCTAGCGGGATTATCAATAAAATCGTATTTCTGAGCGGGACAACCCTGGACAGCAGACCGTTTCATTAGTTCATTGCCCATTTTCACCGACATGTAAACTTTAAACATCTGAAATACATAGAAAACATACGAGTATGTATCAGCTGTTATCCCAAGCAAAACGTATAATATAGCTACATAACTGAGCAACTGTGGAGGGAAATAAGTTATCGGGTTTTGGTAATTCTGGATGGCCATTTGCACAAACTGGTCAGCTACATTTTTGTTCTCTTTTTGAATACCGTTCTAATTTTCGGCATTCTTCTTTCAAACCAGCCGTAATCAAAACCTCGGCAAAATTTTTGTAGACTGGTGAACTGGTCTATATCATCAAGATTTCATTTAACTTTGTTGTTCTTTCAAACATTTTGCTTTCATATTGAAATTGTAGAATGGTATATCTACTTTAGTGACAAGGTTTCGCATGGCAATAACACATTAATCTATGTAATAGAAGCCAAAGTTACTGTGACCTTCTACTTGACGATGTCGCGCAGTTTTTCGCTACATCGAGCCGTTTACTGACAGAATAAGTTACGTAGTTATTTTGACGATAAACTGAAACGTGAGGCATCGGGGGTTGTTAGAGGAAAAACGTATTAATAGCACGCAACCTACGCAACGTAGGCCGTATGTAGGCACGTGCCGACAGAAAAACAGTTGCTAAATTGCAAGTAGGCCGAAATATGTTAGGTGGACCGCGCCCACGCACCCAACTTACTGTGAGCCTAGAAAGCCCATTGACCTACCTACCTCGGGCCCTTCCAAGTGAGTGATTCGCAGGGGCGGGGGCGCCGCGGCAGCTCACATTACACCGGCTATCTTAGCACACGTTCCGCAGATGAGTCGACGGAAACCCCGCCGTTCTCTCATTACGTACATTGTTTTGCAGCCAGTGTTTTGAACGCGCCCGACGCCATTTTGACGCAGCCGTTACATAGTAATGTGCTGCTTATCTCCTCGCTGTAAGGTCTAAAATCGATCGCCTCACCAAATAAACAATACAAAGTTGTAGATTGAATGATGAGTATGTTGATAACGTATCGGCATGTTATTTCTCCCACATTTTTCGTGTTGTTATTCGTACAAGGAATTCGATAACGAACTATCAACTGAATAGAGGCATAGTTTTGGCGGCGCATCGCTTTGATTACGAAATGTAGGAAGCATTTGTGGACGACAACGACGGAGCGATAAAAAAAATTTAAATGCTAGGATAGCGATCGAGCGGGCAGTTGATTTTTTTTTCTAATTATCTTCACAGACCAAGTGTTAACATTTACGCATTTGTTGGTGGGGTGTGAGTGTTTGGTGCGTCAGGCTGGGCTCGGTTGGCGTCTGGGGGTCGTCTGCGGCCTGGCCACGACCTACATCCGCGCCCCACTCCCATACCCCGCCATCCCCAGTGGGGGGAGGGGGTGAGCGAGGGCGGTGATGACGCGCGCCGTCTGCCACCAACCGCCCCGCTCCCCTCGCACCTGCGTTATGTAAGACGAATGTGTTTTGCTGATAGCGATGTGGTTAGCTGTGCTCATTCGAACGAGATGACGTGTTTTGCTCCAGGGCCCAAACGATCTGAAGATATTGAGTAAATTATCTCCCTTTTGGCGAAGTCTCTGGCTGGATTCTGGACTCAACTATGCCCTTTTTTCTGTTCCTTTGTTTGTACTATCAATATCAACGAAGCAAGCTTAAGTGAAAACTTAGGGAAGACCCTTGATGCTTAGGAACTAAATCACAAAAACCTTTAGGAACTTATCCAATCTTATACTTCTTACAAACAAGGCCAACTTCAGGCTACAAAAATAAATATTAATTAGACAGAATCCGCTAAAGACAGACGTGGCGAATTTGTTATTAGAGCAGTTCTCATCGCTACTTGCTTCTCCGCATTCAGATAAGCCATTGACGTCAGCGTATGACCCTTTGGCATTAATGTATTTTACGTACTATAACTGTCGCAAACGCAAGAATACTTCCAGCGAGACTCGCGACGGATTCTATTTGTGATTTGCGCCAAACAGCCACATTGAATAGTCTTGGAATAATGCGAGGCGTCGCCGTTGCCTTGAGCGGTTAGATTTGCTCTCTCTCTGTTTTTACAGACTTCAAAAAAAGGAGGATACGTATGTATGTGACTTCCACTTTTTAATGTATTAGCTGGTACTTTTGAAAACGGTTTCTTTTTTGTTAACGTTGAAAACGGTTTTTATTATCTGGCAAGTTTTAAATTTGGAGGTATCTTTGATTTTTCTTGATATATGTTGATATATCTGACTAAAGGTGTGTTAGCTAGCAATGATCAGAGATAGGACAAAAAATCTACTGTCTAGGAAATGTTTAATTTAAATTAAATCTTTCTGGAGTCATGCTATTATGGTAATCCGTCCTAATCCGAAAACCATCGCATCCGTATGGACCCTATACGGCTCTTAGTAGGATGTTACTGGACATAAGACTTATGAATGTTTCTCTCAATTCCAGGTGGTAGAGACAGTGGTATGCAAGCCGGAGCCGCCGGAGTCGCCGCCGAAGAAGGCGCGCAGCGAGGATTACACGACGTACGCTCTGCTCCTGGACCCGTACGCGCTTCATTACCGCGCGCTGTCCGCCTTCCGGCCGTGGGACAAGCGCGAGCCGGCGCTGCAGCACCCCGAGCGCGTGGTCCGCGTGGCCGACTGCACGGCCTTCGAGCGCGACTACCAACCCAACGTAGCGCTCAAGCCACTCACGCCGCCCGTCGACGACGTGACCTCGTCCACGTCGCCGCCGCCGCACAGCGAGTCGGAGCTCACGGCGCGCCTGCTGGACGCCGAGGCGCGGCTGGCGGAGCGCGCACGTCTGCTGGACGAGCGCGAGGCCGAGCTGGCCCGGCGCGAGGCGCGCCTGGACCTGCGGGAGGCGGACGTGGCGCGCCGCGAGCTCCGCCTGGACCCGCTGGCCCCGCTCAGCCGCAGCCCCTCCCCGCAGCCGCCACCGCTCGGCGAGCCCGAGCCGCCGCCGTGTTGACCGACGCGCGTCATCACCCGGTTGCGCTAACAGTGATCGCGATGAACGCTCAGTGACATTGCGTCTCCACGTACACACAGTACAAAACCACGAGGTGCTGGTCCAATCATGATGTACGCTCCGTACGCGGCACCCTGTAAATACTTTTTCTCTACTTGGATATTGTTGATCTTTGAAACCGAGTCGATTGAGACCTCTTTCTATTTATACTGTTTTGCATAATTTTATGTGGCGACACCGATTTCGGTGTTGCAACATTGTGCAGATTCTATGAGAGAATCGTTTTTACCACAGATTATACAGTAGCACGATGCAGATAAAAAATAGTTGTACATAATCATATCAAGTACAGTTTTATGAAATTAGTTTTTTGTACAATATACAGTTTTTCTTGTAGTTTTTTCAACGTGTGCCATTCTGAGGTACGTCTGTTACCTTTTCATATAACCTCAACTCTGTGCTTTTCCAATACCTTATTAACAAAATACTCACATATAATATAGTAAATAAAATAGTTATAAAACTACAACCATAAGCATAATTTATACAGGGTTATTTTTAAGATTTATTTGCAATATCTGTGTACATACATAAGCAATAATAACGGCGTTTTAAGTTAACTTCTACCTACTTGTGTACAATACAAACTTATTTATAAACTTCATATTCCGGAATAGTTAGAAGTAGATACGATCAGTGGGCGGTGTTACACTATAAATCACTTCATAATCATGTTATTACTTATAAAGCTCATTCTACACGCGATATAATAGAACCATTACGTAAATCATTAAACATTTTCGATGGTGTAATATCGACCTGCCTCCTACAACATTCGCCCGACATCTACTCCGCGTGGAGACTTTCGTTTGATTAAATAACTCTGTATAAAACCTCAGCCATACCAAATAGTAATAATATTTCAGACACATACATGCATCATACCTCTTATATGTTAAAGGTTGTATGAAAACCATGTGGAAATAAGTTTATATTTGTTTACAGACACAAGCCAATTGTAGAAGGAATGAGGCACATTCGTAATGTTATTTAAATCGTAAACATTTTGTTGTGTCAGGTCTACGGAACACTTTTGTTCTAATTCATCTGTCCCACTACAATGGACGATGGTAGAAATAATTATGATCTTCAAGTATGGCGTTTGTGCCTGTGACCCAGAGTGGACACCTTCCAGCTGGTGTAATCATAAGCCATTATTTTTCTTAAATTACAATTCGCACTCTATAGTACAGTTAAAAATTACTTTTCTGCGATACATAGTAGTGTTAGTTTTACCTAAGGGCTAGTGGGACAGTTGCTATCATGTCATATTTCATAAGTTAGCTACTTTTGTAGAGTCCAGGCCAACAAAATTATCTTTATAAGGGTGTATCCCACAGTCTACCTCATTGTACATAAAATTTATTGGTCTAAATTAAGAAAAAAATATGTAAGACACTGATTTTCATTTAGATTCTACAAATTGTTTTTTATCGAGCAATAAATTTGAAAATGGTGAATTGGTTACTGCCTGATTCTTATCATTGTGTTAGGTTTTGTATCTATGGAAAAAAAATGGTTGTCAACAAGTGGTCTTTGGTGGTGTTCTTAAGCGGTGTTGTAAATTACATGGACAGTGTTGTATCTCCAAGTTATATCGAATATCTACAGCAACATCGGAAAGGACACACCGTGAATTAAATTAGTAATTGATTCGGTCGATACTAAAATAATAATCATCGTATGTTTAACTTTGTCATCACAAGCTTTGATAAAATATGTTTAGTTTTCTTCTAAGACATACGTCTTTTCATAGCATTTTAATTTATTGAAAACTTGTGATTTTTTTACGTCGTAAACAAAAGTTTCACGAGTAACTGTTTTTAAAATATTTTTAAAAACTTAATGACGTAGGTATTGTCTATAACCGACAAGCGGCTGAAGGACTTTTACTTTTAATGTAATTTATATACGTTTTGTAATAAATTTGAGCCACGCGTTTTAGCCTTTGCCAGTAACAGTGCATTTTGATTTAGTGCATATTTTTTGTGACTGAGCAATTATTATTTATGTATTATTTGTGTCTTTGGGCACTGTCTTCGGATGAACATTCGAACTGGTGTGATTTTAAGGTATGACCTCATGGCGCCTCGGGATATATCTATTTTATCTGGTACGAACATTAAAATTATCCAGTGGTTATTAACTTCTTTGTTTAACATCGGCTTAACATATAAATTACCAGTATGACCATTAATTTTTAAATTAAAACTGTTGAAATTTTAAGAGTAAAATACTTTAAAAAAATAGAGAATACTAACCGATTGCTTACTTAATTTTATAGTTCTTGTATCCTTAAACACTTTGTAAACCTAAGAATCATTGTCGTAATGTTCTTACCAGATTTGAGGCAACTATTTTTACCCCAATTAGAAACTTTATAAATTCTATGTTAGCTAGCGAACTGGAGAAATGCATAAAGTTCTTTCACGACGTTTGTTGGCAGCAAATTACTATTAAAAAAAATCGTGAAAGACTTAGTTAAAACATTTTTTGACTATACATGTATTATTATTGTATGTATTTTTCTACATCTAGCCGACTGCGGCAGAGCCCAAAAGGAGGGTAATGTTTTTCAAATTCGCTAGCTCAGCATTGCCGGGTTCGATTCAAATAAAAAAACAACTTAAAAGATTTGTGAAATATGATTTCACGAAGTGAATTTGGCTAAGCTCAAATTGTAGAAAATGAAATCGAAACGATTTTTCCTTTTGATGATATTTTTTCCTTCGAAGAGTGCTATGTTATGTAGTTAGTTGTTATAGAATAAGATTTCAGTTTTAGAATAGGTTATATCTCTAGTCAGAGACAATTGAAAAAAATAAAAATTACCATTTACTTATTAATATATATTATTCAATATAGGTACCGTAAGCGAGTGTAATAAGAATAAATTATTGTTTTAAACATTTAATAGTGTACATTAGAAATGGACTGCATGTCATTATATTGTATAATAAGGTACCTCTTATATATTATGAAACTTTTCTGTCAGTACTGTTGTTAGATAATTTTGGTGCTACAATATTTTGGCTTGGCTAACTTAGTAATTAATTAATTGTATATATTTTAGTATTTATTGGCGAATATTTTGGTTTTAACTACTAATATTTTGATTTTTAAATTACTTATTATTTCTAAAAGAGACTACATTGAACATTTATTTTGGTTTTTGCGATATTCAAAAGAAAAAAAAATATTGAACATGGCTAAGCCATTGTTAACCTTAAATAACGCTTTAATTCTTAGCGTAGGTAAAATTCTATTGTATCGATGGAAAAGTTTCAAAGTAAGCTCTCACTGTCTTGTTTAACGCAAAAATTTTATATACGGATGGTGCTAAAGGACTAATCATGGCTAAATACATTATTTCTAAAGACACACTCAGTAGGTTGTATTGTATTCTTTTTCATTTCGAAAGAGATTTTTTAATTTCTTAGTATTGTGATGATGAGGAGTATGTCTCTTCATGAAAGACAGTGAGAGTAATTATAATGTAAATATTTGTTAATTGTACGGTACGAAGCTATGTATGGATGCCAGGCTGTTGTAAACTATAAAATACTTGAATTTGTCGCTACAAACTATGTCTCCTTTTCTTTGGCAGCTTTGGCTTATCAACAGAGGAATGAGACAAAGTTTCTCGCGTAATTGGTGATTTGCCAGGGTATTCACATACTCTGTGATCTCATGTATGATTGTTATACATCAGTTTATAAATACGTTATTGTGGAAGTCGCAAAATCTAAGTATCAAAAATATAATATATTATATTGCTTCATATGTATAGTCATTTGTTTCACTAGATGGCGCTGTATTCATTTGCTTCTCACTCTTTGTTATTTTTGTCTCTCTGTATTTAATCATTTACTGCCATTCCTAGTTGAAGAGAAGATGTTTAGATGGATAAAGATAAAAATAAGACTCAAAATTTAGATCAATATGAATTCATTATAATAAAGTACCGAATGTTGTTTTGTTTTGTGCCAATATTTGTTGTGAAGTGCACGGTATGCTCCTAGGAATGGCAGTCAATTCTGTAAACAGCCCAATATAGATCTCTATAATTTCATATAATATCTACTTTATATTTTTCTTAGTATTCCGGTTTTTAATAATGCTGTAATTATACCTGCAATAAATCTTCACAGTAATTACCCATGGTGACTTTATAATCACCTTATTTCTCAGCCATCCTCGAGACTTAACAAAGTAAACGATATTGGCGCCATTTTTTTACGAGATTACATCGTAAACCAACGTCCCTGTACGCAATAGTTGTAACGGACTTTTTACATAAAGATATATGAGATAATAATCTTATATTTTTAGTCGAAGTAAAGTTACAAACGATAAAACTCCTGATTCATTTGTCTTGCCCATTTACACTGTATTTTTTATTTAATGGCAAATAAGTTTTTTTTATTAATCACTATTTTACAGGGATAAATATTGTTTGTAACAGATTTATAATTATTTGCGACTTGTATTATTATAAGGCGACATGTCAGAGAAACGGCCTGATTATGAATTGTGTGTGTTTATATCAGAAAATTTATAATTTGCTGCTTGAAACCTTCTAATCTAACTAAACATTCGTGTAAGTATGTTTTTTGGATTATGCAAAAACATTTTTCTTGATACTGAACAGTGGAAAAATCATTGTATATTGTAAAGTACCTGATAGTAATTAGAGTTATAAGATTATAATAAATAAAGTTCTGTTATGCACACACATGTTCGTAACATGTGGTTTCGTAAGTGTGTTTTTACTTGAAAATAAAAAAGCTTATAAGTACCTACCTTTGTGGAGCAATAAAATGAAATGATTTCCAATATAAGTGTTTCATTTCATATTATTTGATTTTGAAGTACCTGTACCTTATCATTATAAATCTGGCAGCAGCCTGGCCGGCCTAGCCAATGAGTAGACATTATTAAAATAAAAATATTCTGAAACCCTCAGCGCCACCTAGTAATGGCAACCAGCGACTACTAAAAAACGCCATCTATTGTAAAGATATTAAACATTAAAACAACACTATGTAACGAATGACAGATGGCGCTTCGGACTTTTATTAAGTAGCAGAAAAATAATTACAGAGATTAGATTATTTCAAAGGAATTTATCACTTCATCCTTTTTATCATCAAGCTTACTATTTGTGGCATTAATGTGCAATGTCATTATGTTCGTTCACTTGGATACAAAATTCTGTATTGTAGGTATACCTACTGTACTTACGTCATTACGTCGTGTATCTATATATATAGCGATAATCTGTTAACCTCGAATAAATAAATTTTAAGTGAACTGAAATCTTTATTGAGGGCTGTTCTGCTGGTAAAACTGAGGGCGAAATAAAAACGAATAAGAAATAAAAAATATAACGTTTATACAAAAATCTGATTTAATAACAATAATAGTGCGATTTATTATATAAATATCATTTGGAATGATCAGATAACCATAAATACAACTTTACACGTTACTCTTATGGGCCATTGCCCATAAGAGTAACTACATTTAGTTGAATCTTTATTGCACAACGTTGTGGCTTGATGTGACCGACATTTTGCGTTTCTCCCGACATATCGCTGAGTATAAAGTTTGTGTGTGACCATTTAGTATAAAAATACCCCTACCTCAAGTCCGTAACCACATTTATACAAACTAATACCAGTTTACAACCGGTTTAAGTTTACAGTTTGGAGCGAATCGCTTCGATTCTTCCGGCCGCTTGTCTCTGCAGATCAGTCAGTTTCATGGCGAGACCCATGTTGCCTTGGATCTTGATTTTGCCTTGGAAGAAAGCTTTCTGTGGGTTCAGTTTGCCAGAGATTAGGTCGACGACATCGTCGTCACTGACGGTGAAGGTGACGTCGGGTTTCTCAGAGCCATTGTATGTCACTTTGCCCTTGCCTTCCTTGGCATTGATGACCCAGTAGCCTTCAGCACCGCTGGGCCCGTTCTTCACTTTGAATCCGTAGATGCCTCGTACTTTTTCGATGAGGTTTTCGGTGTCAGTTACCATCGCATCTTCGAGAATCTTCATGTATTTCGAGACCTTGAAGTCATCGGGGTTCCCGACGGCGGCGACCGCTCTGGGGGTGATGTCAGCGAATCCCTTCTTGTACATGGTGACGACGACGGCTCCTCCAAGTCCAAGGTTGTGTTGCAGAGCGATCTTGGCGCGCGGCACCTGAAGATATTCACATTAAAGAGTTAATGACTAGCAACACACGTCTGTTAACAATGACGGGAACACAAACACTAGAGGCACATGACTACTTCATTAACTTTTCTATTGGAGGTCTTGAGTCCGTTTTCAATGTTAAAGGTTGGGAAATAGCGAATAATAAATCGTACTTGCTTAGCTTGGATACAAGATAATGAATATTGTAGGTATAATAACGATCTGAACAAAGGTTATTTATAATTTAGGCATGGACAAAAAAAATTGTGAATAATGATAAATAAATGTTTGTATGTCTATAGGTGTGTTTTTGCACTTATTTATCAAATTATAGTCTGGCATTGGAAACAAATCAAACACTACTGAGACCGGACTTCAATATGCAAATATAACCGGCGAACAACACTCAAGACCGCTTGATTTTTAATAAATAGACAGACTAAAATCTCCGCCAGATAATAAAAAACAAAAGTCATTGATCTGACTTGTACCTTACGTAACTTGAAAACATGCCTTTTGTTTATTGAGATATTTTGATAATTTTGGTCTCAAATGAAAGGAATATACCATGTTATCCGTTTAAATCTTGTAAATCGGTTCAACTCATTACTGAATGCCCAGAGAAAGGGTTAAAGGTGAAAGTATATTAGCGACACTGCCTAAACTTTTTTGTATCATTTTGAAATATTGGAATACATTGGTAGACAGTTGTTAACGACTTTTGTTTTTTTGTTATATTGCGATGACTTTAAGTTTGTAAAATAATTAACTATCCACATCTAGATTTGAAATAACAGTAAAAATATCAACATATCTTTAGAACAAGACAAGACCAAAACATATACCATAAGACAGCACAACAGAGAACAGATATAATCATACAACAAAATGCACATACACAAAATATGTCTTACACATTGATAATAATTAGCATCATACAAAATTTAGACCATACACACAGAATAGCAAAATAAATAAGCATCGAAATACGGAATATGACTGACTATATACATCTAAGGGCTTTCAACGGTGACCTCCTTTGCAGCATGTACGAATACTGAGAGGAAATATCTTAATACACAAAAACAAAGCTGTTTCTCTGTTTCTGTCTAGCACTTCTGAAGTACTGGACGGGTTTGACGCGGTTTTCACCATATTTTGAGGTAGATTTGAAGGTGTGGGAAGGACACAAAGGGTAATATAGTCAAAAATTTTGAGAGACATTCATTTATATAAGACGTGATTAATTTTTGATGTCCCCTTTGTAGACTTTGAAATAATGTAAGTATTTTAATCAGACACGTATAATACTGCAGAGTCATTGTCTTGGGCTATAAGTTACATAAAATATGCATCAAGTGACTGCGTTCACGCATTAATCACTTGATTATATTAAACAAAGGTTCTGAACGCATTATAGAGCGTATTTATAGCTATATTTTAATACTAATGCAAATCGTGTTACTACAGGCTGAGTTTTGATAAATTGTGTGGGTGAGTAATCTAAACTAGACCTTTCAATGGCCCAATGGTGTGAATAGTCTGAAAGGCGTGTGGCGAGAATTGTCAGTTAAGCTCTTATATAATGAGGAAGTGACTGAGAAAAAGGATGGCAACGAAAGAAGTGTGCAAAGTTATATTGTCTTGAACTGGTGCTAAACTACGTTGGCGTTGATAAAAAGGTTGAGGGACATCACTTTTGTCTTCTCTAGACAAAGAAATAAATAAGAATGCATCTGCTTCAACAGTCTAAAATCAAATACCAAAAGATTGAGTCTTTAAGTAGGTATGTCAGATTGCCAGCCAAATTAATCTTAATCTGTCCAACCAACCGGTATTTGCTGGCTCAAATATACCGTTTTTAAACAGTCTGAGAAAGACGGAATCCACTACAGCATGTTTATGTTACGGGCTTATGGTACAAAATTATGCGCAAAACAGGTAGTTTTCATTGGTAAATGCCGTCTGGGCGAAATAATGCCAACAGTCTACCAACCAACCCAGTGGTCAGTCAACCCAAGTTGGTCACTGATTTTACCTAACGTTAACACAGCTAATGCCTAGCAGACATCTATACCAATATTATAATTTGATTTTTTTGTTTGTTTGTTTGTACCGAATAGGCTCCAAAACTACTAGACCGATTTCAAAAATTCTTTCACCGTTGGGAAGCTACTCTATCCCCGGGTGACATAGGCTACTTTTTATCCCTGTATTCCCACGGGAACGGGAACTACGCGGGTGAAACCGCGAGGCGTCCTCTAGTAGGTAATAAGGAAGGAAATAATGTAGATAGACAAACCGTTTTTACTGTGCTTTCCTTATTTATTCAAGTTTCCTATTCTTTGCTACATCTTATACAAGTAGGGTTCCATTTTAGCCACGCTACTGGTGTTAAAATTAACCTCGATGCAAAACCAGTGAGTTAAGTACAGTTAAAACCGAGGTTCGCATTCATACACTTCGGGTCAAGGAAATCTCGATCTACTGCTCGTATAAATGAGGCAACGCGAACGTCATGATTATAGGCGTCATATAACGTCCGAAAACTACATTCGATTTGTAGTCTATACTGTGATTTTTAATTTCATAGACTAAATTGACATTTGGGGGGTTGTCACTTTATAGTTACGTATCCTGAGTGATCGAAAGTTAATCGAAAATCGAAGTAGATCGAAAATGAAACAATTTCAAAAATTTTAATTTAGTTTCAACTCATTTATGTCAGACTACATTTTATCGATCGCATTTATTTTATTGCTGATTTCATATTTAACACAATAAAGTTTATGTAATATGTGTATGAATACTGTTATATTTAAATGTATTACTTTTATATTCATAAAACATTTATTTACACCAATTAGTAAAATTAAATTGAGGAGTAATGACACATCGATTCGATGAATCACTTATGATTGAGCCTTACTTACAACACTATGCTCCGCGCTTGCAACATTTAAAAAAATAAGGTCATTAGCAGCTGTCAGTTTAGACTACGAAATAAAAAATCACATTAAAAAGTAATTTTATAAAGTAAACCTGTTTTGTTTCTAAAAGTTAATCTGTGAAGGCAAGCTATACCTACTATCGCTGAGTGCCAAAGGCAAAATTTCTATAATTTGTTCAATACACAATAACAAATTCGAAAAATACGTGGTTCAGCGGGATGGCCGCGTAATGTGGCCTCGGAAGCGGCTGCTAAAAGTAAAAACCTACTTCAACAGACGAGTACAATGTTCACTTATTTTGACCGGCATATGCGCAACTAGGTTTTCCTTTGCAAAATGACAACTTCGTAGAGGTAAATGTCCGGTCCGGTTGAAGGCTAGCGGTGGCGTTAATCATTCTGTCTTTAATTATATTATGAGAAGATATTACGGTAAGAATTTGGTACCTTTCCTCTCTCTTCTTCTTCATTTCGCTCTGGATAAAGCAGTCGTAGCCATGATGAATTTTGTTGTTATGATTTTGGTTTTTCTTCCTAGATGATTTATTCTTGTGCTCAAAATGTTGCTATAATACATTCTTCAACCACGTTTCAACATTTACAAGGCCTTTTATAAAACTGAGTTCTCTGAAGCACATTTAGTAACGAAAACGAACCTTAAAGATTTCCTTACCTACCCAACAAACTAATAATATTCAAAAACTTATCTTTTCTAAATAACTAAAGAAAAAAATAGTCTTAAAACAGCACATTGAAAGGTCCATGACACTGGCTGAACCACGTATAATTTTAGCCTATTATCTATATTAATAGCAACGCAAAAATCTACTGGCCGCCATTTTGAAAACGGATAACACAATGAACAATATTCAATAGTTTGAAGACTAGCTGTCCGTAGGTACAAAACTTAAGTTGGATACTAGATTTGTAGAGTATACGAACTTACATCGTAAATGGGGTTATAAGGACCCATCTGATACCCAATTTGAGTGCGGTACCACTGTGCAGAATAATATGATATACATGCCCAAGTGCCCATACACCTGCATTTAGTAAAACGTAATGAACGCCAATTTTTGCAAGCCTAAATTGGTGGAACACGGTTGACTGCGCATTCACCTGACATCTGGAAGTGTATTTTTATGTACTGTGTTGAGCAATAAATGAATTTGAAAAAATGTTACTGCAATTAACGTGGCCATCTACTGGGACCAAAATATTTGAAGAGTTTGCCATCAACTTAAAAAGAAGAAGAAGACTATACGAGCCCGCATCCTGGACAAATGGCAATCTACACAACGGAGTCTCGCCCATTCAAACGGAAGATAAAAAGTGATTGGAAGTTGGACTTTGATACAGGCCTTTGCCCTGTACAGAAATGACACAAAACAAGTTTTATCATTGAGGTTCCCTATAAATCAGAAGAGCAATTTATGTTATCCTATACTACTAAACGAGCAATATTTGTACATTATATTTATATATTATTAATCACGTTGTCGAAAACGGCTGTAATGATTTCGATAAAACATGCAATATAGAGATTTTCGGGTTTGAAAATCGATCTAGATAGGTCTCATATCTGAAAAAATTCGTTTTCACGAAAAAAAATAGATCTTTATTTTCACACGAGCAGAGCTCGGTCGCCCAGATACTGACTATAAAATAAAATAGGCAGAAAACGACTACGAAGTCACTTAACAATGTGATTTTCACATTATCATAAATTCTAAAGAAACAAAGGTAATTAAAATATTTAAATGCAGAAATAGCATTAAGTTTTTATATATTACACACACGAAGCAAAATTGCAGATAAGAACAAAGGACTTAATGACGTCTTTGTAACAATCTACAGATTTAAACCGGTTTGGGTATTTAATTATTTAGATATAACTAAACAAGTAATGAATGAGCTTCGTTTTTAATTAATTGCAAGCTCCAGATGAGAAGATGAAGAAGGGACAACAGAAGAAGAAGAAGACAGATATGCAACAAAATGCGTATGCTTTACAATCCTTTTGAAATGTTAGTCAGTCTGGCAAAATAAAATTTCGTAATACTGATGAATGAAGCAGGTATGAGGTAGCAACTGTATAATGTATCTGAAATGAGTCGATTGTTAGAAATGTAGGCACTAATGAGGTATCATGAAACAATTAGATGGTTCCGTACAATAGGTGTCAAATTTGCGATCATTCACAAGGCCGTACTCCGTGGGACGGCCTTTTAAAGAGGTCACGGGTCCCATATGCGGATACTGAGTGCCGGGGTGGGTCTAGTGGGGTAAAAAGCTCACCCTGCACCCCTGGTCTTTCCCTTAAAAATTCAGGCGTTTCCCACGATAAAAAAGATATTAAATATACAAAACATACCATACGACAAGAATATGATACTTATGTAAGCCGATGACGAAACCAAACCAATGACGCTCACAAAACCTGTTCTGGAAAATTTGCGAAGTATTTTCGAGAACATACCATACATAAAACTACGTATTACTTACATATATTAAACGACTACAAAATGTAATAAAACTATTGGAACACAAACCAACGAATTTCAGAAGAGGCTATCACAGAACTGAAAGAATATAGTTAAAAACAATCAAAACCAACTTTATCTCCAAGGAAATCAGCGGATTAGAACACATTCTTGTGTTTATCATAATTAATTATTTGATTAAATTGTTTGAGTTGAGAAACAAGTTGAAGGGCTTCTAATCTAATCCTAATGATATTTTTAATTTTTATTATTGATATGCTCGTATTAAACCACTATCTGATGGTAAGCGATGATGTGGTCGACAGGGAAGCACGCTTGCCTAGAAGTAACCTACTTACTCTCGTCTTAGAAGAAGGATGCAGCTATCAGGAAACAAAGTCCACTCATTAGCCATTAAACCCAAACAGGTCTAAATATCTTAAAGCAGAAATTTCAACCTGAATTAGATATTATTTGGAGATAGATTGTGAGAAAGATGGCTATGATGATGGAGGATGTGAATTCGAGATGACAGGTAATCGTGTTGTAGAAGAAAAAAATATAATGTGCCATTTCCAATTAAATTGGGATAACGGCAGGAGAACCTGGAGATCTAACAAAATTATGATCAGAAACATAGATAGCAAGCCGGGTTGAGGCGCTCTGACTCGACTCAAGACTGCTGATATGACTGCTGTATGATGGAAAGAAGACGAGTGAAAACGGGTTAGACAAAATAATTATGCATAAAGAATTCATGAATGCATGGATGGCCTTTACAAACTAAGTACATATGCACATTGCAAAAAATACTTGATAAAAACTCCAACTGCATTCTAAGATTATGATCTCATAAAATATTATCATGCCATAAAAGAATTGCATGCTGACAAACAAACACCCTGTTATCAAAAAAGATAGCAAGCTCTATCTTTTGCCAACTCAGTTACTAGTTTAGATAGGGTAGGTATAAGTACATCAGGTACACCATCATAAAGCTATATATATATACACATGTATCTAAAGTCTAAAGGAGATAGGCCTCAGGAATGTCTTCAGGAATGAGCCTCAATCAACCTCGCGGGCCCAGTGCGGGTTGGTAGACGTCACATGTCTTCGAATTTATTGTTTTTGGAGGAAAGTCATACACACGTTACCTATTACATTGCATATCGTAAATAATTCAGTGATATGATAAGCTTGATATGAGAAGGGATCAATCGAAGTTTCGAGATAATTGCTATGTAATTTCGATACGGTATTTTTGAGTTGACACATGATAATGGCGAAGATACTTAACATATTATATAATTTGGAAAGGTTTGACAAAAAAAAAGAAAATGATTTGTATTTTTGTATGTAACGAATAAACTTAAAAACTACTGGACCAATTTTAAAAATTCTTTCACCGTTGGGAAGCTACACTATCCCCGGGTAACATAGGCTACTTTTTTATCCCTGTATTCCCACGGGAACGGGATCTACGAGGGTGAAACCGCGAGGCGTCCGCTAGTAACTAATATAGACAATAAATAATTGTCAAAGAAACAAAAAGATATTATGTAAACACGATAAAATGCAGGATTTAAAAGTCAATAAATAGCCACTCATCAAAACTATCCAATCCATACTATACAAATAGGTACCAAAGTGAAAGTAGGTACAATATGTGACTGTAGCTACGGAGCAATGACCATATGAAAACATGATAAACATTTCAAGAGGAATATGAAGATAACAATTATTGCGACTATAACTTGAAAGTGTATAAAATATTATAGATAACATTTCATACTCTGTACATAGGCAGATACATATCCAATGGTAATTTCTGGTAGTTATTTATGTTTGAAACTATTTTGTTTTAAAACTGCAAACAAGCAGTAGGCGCCTGGCTTGTATGCCTGTCTGATGGTAAGTGAGCATAGGTGTAACTAGGGGGGTGACACGGGGTCACGTGCCCCCCAAGACTGCTCAGCTGAGGCTAAGAAACCTACTATATCACTTTTAACTCCAAAAAATTCTTTATTTTGTACAGAATGGTGTAGGTAAAGGAAACCTATTCAAAGTGCCGAGTTGAATTTTGTACAGCATTACGAATGAACTACCTAACTCCTTTCTCATCTTACACTTGTGTCCCCCAGAAATGAATCCTCGATCCGCCCTTGATAGTAAGTGATCACCATCGCCTATGGACATCGGCAATCCAAGGGGTACCAGTACCACAGGAACACTGCCTACCCTAACACTTTACCATGTTTTTATGAAGGAAGAAAACATGGGACATAAACTATATAAACTTTGAGAACAAAACAAAACTTAAAAGAAAGACACTTACTTCCACCTTATCAATCAATTTGCCAACATTAATTAGGCCAAAATACTTTAAATAAATTGCCAAAGACAACATTTTGTCTCATGATTACCTGACAAATTTTAAACAAGTGAAAGTGTAAAAAAAAAAATATAAGGTAAAATATTTAAGATGGAAGTTTCCATTCTGTGTGCTGTGTCATATAAGTTTTAGAAAGTAAACACGGATTTTAATGATCAGAAAACAACAGTTGTGATCTCCATTTTAAAAAGAAAGTAAAAACCAATATATGAATACTGAAAAGCTAGCATAAATATTACATAGGATTTAAGCAGTAAATAATTGATAACTAATCACTAAGCCGACATGCAAAAATGCTTTCTATGATATTCTATCATAGATGCCACTTTGGAATAACAGGCCAAAAGCCAAAACATAAATATTCAAAACCAAGACAACATGTTAAAATTCCAGTGTTAACTGGAATTTTAAGTCATTGTATGGTTTCAAATTGAAATAGTTTGAAAGTAAAAATTTGGAATACCTGTTGTGTAATGCAACATACCACATGTAGCCTGAACATTTCACCTGATGGAACAGTTACCCCCAAGCAATGAGAACCTATTGTTTAACCAACCTGTCTGTTTCCGGCCTCGCCACGAAGTTGCCAGACCAGTTCGGCACACTGAGCCAGCCCGGTCGCTCCCAGAGGATGGCCCTTAGCTATCAAACCTCCACTTGGGTTCACAACTACACGGCCACCGTATGTGTTATCGCCAGCATCAACAAACTTGCCAGCTTCACCCTCCCCACACAACTGAAGACCTTCATATGTGATCAATTCGTTGGCAGCAAAGCAGTCATGAAGTTCGACCACATCAACCTGTTTCGGTGACACACCAGTGTTTTTGTACAAACGCTGAGCAGCCAGAGCAGTCATGTCATAACCAGCCACTTTCATCAAACTGTTCTCCTCAAATACTGCAGGGGTGTCTGTGGCCATTTCCATACCAATAATCTCAACGGCCTTTGCTTGCAGACCGTACCTAATGACTGCTTCCTCTGACATGAGGACGGCGGCACCTGCTCCATCACTTGTAGGACAGCACTCCAGCTTGGTCAAAGGACCATAGATCCTTCTAGAGTTTAATACTTCCTCTACAGTGTACTCTCTCTTACCCTGTGCTCGTGGATTTTTGACTCCATGTCGGTGATTCTTTGCTGCAATCTTGGCAAGATGAACCTCTGTTGTGCCATACTTCTTCATGTGCTCATTAGCAGCATTACCAAAGTACTGAGCTGTCATTGGAGCACCTGTTAGTTCAGCCATGTCTGCCATTTTGATGGTGTGTCTGTCCATGGGGTTAGTTCTGTCGTTGAAGACGCCCGAGGCAAGTGCGCCGGGCGCCATCTTCTCGAAGCCTACAGCTAGCATGACATCTGAGACACCACCTTCGATAAGTTTTTTGGCGAGGTAGAGTGCGTTGGAGCCCGTCGAACAGTTGTTGTTGACGTTGAAAATGGGAATGCCGGTCATGCCAACCTGGTAAAGCACGCGCTGGCCGCAGGTGGAGTCTCCGAATACGTAGCCGCACACGGCCTGCTGGATATCGGTGTACTGGATGCGCGCGTCGGCCAGCGCCGCCAGCACCGCCTCCTTGCCCAGCTCCGGGTAGTCGGGGCCAGTGCTCGGCTTGATGAAGTTCGTCATACCGACGCCAACAACGAACACTTTTCTAGGCATGTTGGAAAGTTTATAATTACCTCTTGACAAAGACGACAGCTCACTCGGACTGCTACGTTCACAGTGAAATACTAAATACGAACCGAAAAGAATGACGTATCTACAGATAATACTAATAATCCTAAATATTATCACAACACCAACCGAGGGGGCGATGGGGCGACAAAGTCCAACTTTGTACAAACAACGTTACAATTTACAACGGCACAACGCAACGATGTAGCGAAACAAGTTTAATTTTTTTTTTTTTTTTTTTTTTCGCCCTTCGGGCAGGCTATAGTCTTTCAACCATACTGCCTAGTCTTTCGTAGGTATTTTTTCTTTCGTAATATGTTTAGAAATCATGTCTTTCGTTTTTCTAATCCATGTTGTAGTCATTATAAGTTTGTCTTTGATTATTAGTTAAAATCTTGTTTTCACACAATTCCGTTTTTTTTTTTTTTCCAATTCCAACTCCAGGGTAAACGTCATTTCCATTATATGTCAATGTCAATCAATTCCAGGGTAAGTGTCATTTCCATTTCATGTCATATTTTGTTTATTTTCTTCTGGTTTTTTTTTATCACACATCTTATGCTACAGTTTTAAATATACAAACTTTATAAATAATAATAAAACGATAATATTTATATATACATAGGTGCATAGGAACAAGAAATAGAACCATTTAAATCTCATTTACAGTCTCCAATATGTATCTATACAAATATAAATAAGTTGAAGCGTTCTTAAGCAACTCCTGTATGCACAGCGGGACCCTATCAGGTGTTTTATAAATTTTTAGAAGCTCATCCGACAACACAAGGCGCTGAATGTTGAAAGATGAACACTCAAAGAAGATATGATGTAGTGATTGAACTTTTTCTGATTGACAGTAATTGCAATAAGATAAGCTGACCATTTTAAGACGACGAAGATGATAATTTAATCTACAATGACCAAAGCGCATACGACAAATAATTGAATAAAACTTTCTACTTACAAATAAATTATTTTTGCAAAACCAAGGAACAGAGTTGATTTGAACATCAAGACTGTTGAACCAAGAACCTTTATTTTCAATATGTGTGCAGTGGTATGAATATTTCCCCCATGCCTCAAACATGCGCCGTCTTAAGAGACTAACTGCGTCTGTGCATGGTATGGGAACACTCATATCAGTGCTAGGTATTAATTCTTCCAACTCAACAATTTTTTTGGCAAGAAAATCTGCTTTTTCATTTCCTCTAACACCAATATGTGAAGGTACCCAAACAAAACAAATTTCAATATTTGACTGGGCTAATTCAACCCAGAGTTGTTTTATCAAATGAATAATGTAATTAGTGTTGGCATGTAGTTTATTATTTGCCAAATTTTTTAGAACACTCATACTGTCACTTACTACAACCCATTTGTTATGTTCAGAATTGCTATTTTTAATATGTTTCAAAGCACTCAGAATTGCAACAGCTTCAGCTGTAAAAATACTAGCATTTCTGTCAATTCTCCTACCAATACCTACGTTTGAAGACGGCTCATAGATGGCAAAAGAAACAGCTCTATCATTCTTGGAACCATCAGTATACACAAATTTATGATCTGACCACTCTGACAACATTACATATACTTCCTCTTTTGAAGGCAAATCCTTTTTCTTATTTATAATAACACTAATAGCTGGAAATTTACTGCTGAAAGTTCCCTCATAGCAAGGCAAGATAAGCTTAGATCGGTAAATGTTAATATTTTCAATAAAGTTTTTGAATTTTCTAAGTTGCTGTAGTATATAAAAAGATTTTGTAGCAGTTTGCATAGCCAAATGCAACATATTGACTAAAAGACTATTACCCAAAACACTATAAAGCTTCAAAAAGAACCTTTCTAACAAGTAATCAAAACGAATGGCTAATGGTGGAACATTACATTCAATCTGCATTGCATTTACAGGAGTGCTTCTGAACGCCCCAGTTATAACGCGCAAACACTTGTTTTGCAAAATATTTAAACTATTTACATGTTTAGAGTCTGCAGCAAAGCAATAGAAACCATATTCAAAGTGACTACGAACTAAAGATTTGTACAATAATAACAAAATTTTAGGGTCTGCACCCCAATATGTACCACTCAAGGATCTCAAAATATTATAAGCTTTATTTGCTTTGCTAATAATATGTTTCATATAATTATTCCAGGACAAATTATGTGAAAAAATAACACCCAAAAATTTGACATCTAAAGAACTGGGTAATGCACAATTATTGTACAGCACAGCAGGCATATTATGATTATGTTTACCAAATAAAACAACTTTGGACTTCAATGGGTTGACACTAAGATCAAGGTAAGAGAAATATTTACATAGATACATTAATGCAACATTCACTATTTCAACTACTTGTGATACATTTTTCCCAGATGCATAAACCACTAAATCATCTGCAAACTGTAAGTTTTTAACCTGAGACCCTAAAATTAAATTTAATCTTCGTATATACAATATAAATATTAAAGGTGATAAAATGCCCCCTTGACAAACTCCTTTAGAAGATAGCCTAGGACCATAAAGGTGTCTGTTAAATTTTACATAGACTTTCCTATTGCTAAGAAATTGTTTTAACCAATTTATTATTTTTCCAGGGATTCCTATCTGTGATAACTCACTACATAAAATATCTATATTCACACTATTAAATGCACCTGCAATATCAAAAAACACTCCAACCAAATTTTCATTTGACGATAACGACTTGTGAATATCGAGCTGTAATTGACAAACACTTTCCCTAGCAGAACGATTCCTACGAAAACCAAATTGGTTTGATGGTAAGATATTATTTTTTTCAATATAAAACTCTAAACGCTGTTTTAAAAGTTGTTCAAATAATTTTCCAACACAAGAAGTAAGAGCTATAGGGCGGTAAGAATCAGGACACATTTTAGGCTTATCTGGTTTTAAAACAGGTACAAGGCAATCCACCTTCCAGTTAAGAGGTATAATATCATTTTGCCATAATAAGTTCAAAAGCTGTAAAAATATTTTTAAACTACTAATGCTAAGTTTTTTAAAAAGTATGTATGGCATTCCATCAAGACCATAAGTAGTATCTCTTCTGGAAGATATGGCTGATATTAATTCCTGCAATGAAAAAGGACTAAGAAGAAAATTATTGCTGGGATTAGTACTGGTTGTGAATGAAGATTTTGAGTCTTGTGATGCGAAATCTGGTGTGTATTTTTTAAGAAAATCTAAAACCCATCCATCATCTTCGAGAGCATTAAAATTGAATGTTTTATTATACTTCCGCATAAATTTCCATATGACAGATAATGGCGTAGTCCTATTGAATGTTTCACAAAGAGCAAACCAACTTTTTTGTCTTTCCAATTTTAGAACAAGTTTTTTAACTGCTCGAAGCCTTTTGAATTGTAGATAGCTTTCTTCTGATGGATTATTTTTAAAATATATGTATGCATTTTTAAAATTTAATACGGCTTCTGTGCATTTTTGATTCCACCAAGGAAGATAAGGTCTTTTAAAATTATTTACAAGACATGAATGATTGACAAAATTTGTCCTACCAGTCAAATGATTATTATTTTCAATAGAATTTACAGCTGCTGTATGTAAAATGCTACAAAATTTAAGATATGTACCAGAAAGATTTATATTATCGACTTTAAAATCAACCAACAATTCATCAACAAGACTACTATATCTTTGCCAATCCACCAATTTATAATTTGGATAAACGGGCAAATGTTCAGCATTAGAACAATTGCTGTATGTATTACTTTTGTTAATATTACTAATCACTACTTTAATGATTATAGGAATGTGATAACTACTACCAAGAGGACAATCATGGACGTTCCATTCACAATTGAGAGCTAAAGACGAAGAGACCAGCGTCAAATCCAGCGCATTAGGACGCCAAGTTAAAGAGCCAACTGTTGTTGCATGACCATTATTGAGCAGAACCAAATCATTATCATCTATTACTTCCAAAATGTTTCGACCTCGTACAGAATCCGAGCCACAACCCCAAGACGAGTGGTGAGCGTTAAAATCACCAGCAAATATAAATGGCCCAGGAATAGATTTTATTAATAAATCAAGGTTTTCTTTTCTGAATGCTGGATTACAATTCAAAGGACTATAAAAACTGACTATGCTTATCTCCTTGTTATTTACTTTTACTTGAATACAGATGTTTTGCAATGAGTTATCAAAGAAGGTATCAATTTTAGAGTAGGTAATGGTATTGTGAATAATTATTGCAACTCCGTTATGTTTGTTACCAGTATCATTTCTCTCAATATTATAATTTTTTATTTTAAAATTTTGGTGAGGTTTAAGCCATGTTTCACTGATAATTGCTATATGTATATTGTGACTATAAAGAAAATCGATAAATAAATGTTTATTACTATTTAAACTTTGAGCATTCCACTGTACAATATTTAATTCTGAAAAATCCATCAACTGGTTGAAGAAAATTTATTACTGAACGTTGTTTTCAAGGCTTCTTTAATAGAAAGTGAATTAATAGGTTCATCTTTATTGCTTATTATTTTTGTGAGTGTTTCGACTAAAGTATTTATAAATTTATCTGATTTCATGAGATTACTAATCTGAGTGTCCAGATTGCGTGATGTTAAAGCTGGAAAAGAGTTTACATTAAAAAGATCTGAATATGTAGCATTTTTAGTTTTAATTTTATTTTCTTCTACCTTTTGCTTTTTTATTGGACATGCTGAAGAGATTGCAATATGATTGCCGTTACAATTTGCACACTTAGCATCCTTCGGGGCAACAACACACATTTTGAAATTGTGATGTTCAGTACATATTGAACAAACTTCAGTATTTCGACAAAATTTAGCTATATGCCCATAACGCAGGCATTTAAGGCATTGTTTCACTGGTGGGATATATTTGTTCACCTCATGACGCCATGAGTCCAAATAAATATAAGTTGGCAAAATAGTGGATGCAAATGTCACAGCAACAGTCTGGGTAGGGGCAAAAGATATTCTACCTTCATCACCTCTGACCCTGCGCATGAAACGCCTCACCTGTATTACATTCTTTGAACTGCCGATTAATGAAAATATCTCTTTATTAGACATATCTACTGGGACTGAAGTAAGGACTCCAGTAACCTCTGTGTCACCAGCAGGGATAGATGCTTTCAGAGAAAGTTGATCAAATAATTTTTTGTTTTTTAGAAACATATTGGCGTTATTTGGTAAATCAAATGTGACACCGACCTTATATTTGTTTATTGTGCGCAAGTGCATCACACCAGACACTCCATGTTCTCGTATGCCCTTGGAAAGGGCCATACGATCTTTGTCGTTGAAAAACTTATTCTCGTCCATATGACTAAGAAAAACGATTAACTCTGCCTGCTTCGTATCTTCACTATACTTACGCGTATACCCCTTTACCTTATATATGGCATATTTATTGTCCTTAGGTTCCTTATCAGTGGCATCTTTAAATTTATTAACAGAGTATGCCGTCGACACCGTGGACTCCGCCGTGTCAGAGTCCGAAGATTCCTGCGAATGCTGCTTCAGATCCGGAGGAATTTCCAGCTCATCCTTCCTCCGCCTCTTTTTCCCCATTTTTATGTCACATAAATATATATATACACCAAATTAGACCTAATAGTACGAATATTTACAGAATTCAATTACAATAAACACGAGAAGTTGAATTTCAAAGTAATAAATTAAAAAACGCGCCTTTCCACTTCAACCGTTTCCCGCCCTTTTTCGAAACAAGTTTAAGTAGAATCGAGTGATCACGTGACTGATGATGACGATTCAAATGTGTCAGTGTCAAATGTGTCACTTGCCACTGACACTGACAATTTTGACAGCGAAATATAAAGATCTGTATACACTTTATGGCATGGTTTAAATACTATTGATTCAACACGCTAAAATGATTCATGTTTTTAATATTATTAAAATAGTACATTAGATAAACCAGTAAGGGATCGGCGCACCCTTTCTTCAGTTTCTTCTTTCATGCCGTGCCGTACGTTGCGGCACGTCTTATCATTTATTAACTATTAAAACTATCTACTATTTAAGGTGCATTTTGGCTTGCCGCTTTCACAGTAGCTATTTATTCAAAAAATATATAATGAATGATAAAAGTACAGGTAGCTCAAGATATCTTTAGAAAAATCTCAAGAAGGCCATGAGATTTTTCTGTATCCGCCACTGGTGTAGAGTAGATTCGTATCGGACTACAGTATGGAAAATCTGACGTGTATCCCCGGCATAAAATTGGCCCACTGTAAAACTCAGAAAAAACTCCTTTTTAGTTTGCGGGATGGATTTTTTTAGGTATTTTAAATATCGATCGACACGTATCGTCTTTGAAAAAACAAAACACTTTTGTCAGTATTAGTATTCGTGACGTCCAAAATTTAAGTAGTCTGATTTATTTATTATATTAAATTATTAAAGTTTACAAATAACAAGCGGAGTATTGTTTATTACAATGGCTTTAGATAAGCAGAAAATTTTAAACGAGTTGGGAAATGTTGTGAATCAACTGCAGAGCGCTGATTGGTAAGTTAACAAATCCCACTTTCATTCATTGAGATTATAAATGTAGTGCGTAGTACATTATTACCTCAATGCTTTCATTAAAGGAAACCAATAAAATTGTTTATGAAATATGAAAACAATTATTAAAATCAACCTAATATATTCTTTTCTAGCGGCTGTATGGGCAAATTGTTTTCGAATTCCAATCAACCAAATCAAAATGGTGGCTTTCAAAATGCTCCTATGGTCAGCTCGGCGCACAACGGATGCATGCGAGGCTGTTGCCATGGACGCAGCTGTGAACAGGGGTACCACGGGTATAACGCACCAGGTGCAGGAGAACCATTCTCTGGTAACAGGAACTGTATGGGTTACTGTAATCCGCCTAAACTCTACGCTGATACCTACAATTACTTGAATAATAATCTGATGCAACCTGTTGTAAAAGAAGTGTATGAAGATCTTAAATCTATATCACCAGTTAATACAATGATGAATAACCCAATGGGAGCTCAGATGGGTTTATCGCCGGGTAATCCAGGCGCAATGGGGGGTCAGATGGGCATGCCACCTGGAAATCCTACTGCTCCAGGTGCAATGGGAGGTCAAATGGGAAATATGGCACAGTATCATATTCCTGGAACACCAATAGGAAATCAAAATGCAGCGTCGCATCAACACCACGGACCGAATGTCCGCTTTGGTAATTCCAATATGGATCAACAGCAAATAGCCCAACGAACAACTATGCCAGGAATGGGGCCTAATATAGTTAATATGATGATGGGTGACGCTGCTGCTCAAAGAGCCAGTAATCCTAATCAAGGTGGTCCACAAGGAGGCAATAATGCACCGCAACCAAATACCATGGAGCAATACAATGGTGGCATGCCTGATATTATTAATCCAGGACAGTATAATAACATGGGAATGAACAACATGAGACAAGGCAATCCAGGTGCTCCAATGCAGAACCCGAATCCTCAGAACATGTCTCAGCCGAACTTGTACGCCGGAGCGAACACAAATATTCAAGGAAACTCAATAAATGGTAATATGAGTCAAATGAATCCAGGCGCCCAGCAAATGCACGCTATGGGTCCAGCACAACCGGAGATGAACGCTCAGAATCCTAGTTATGGACAGCATAATGCCGGTATGGCCAAATTTAATGAAATGTTCCCTGGTGTGATGCAAGGTGGGGACTTAGGATTTGATCCAATGGCCATAGCTATTCAGATGAATCCAGCCAACCAACAAAAGGTCGCTATGGATACAATGCAGAAAATGATGATGAGCAGCGGCAAAGGTCTCAATGCTAGCGCGCCACTATTACAGCCTGTTATAAATGCTACAAATGCAGCCATTTCGAATCTTGCTCAGGCACCAGCGAATCAGGCTCCGAATCAACAAAACATGGTTCCCGCAACAATGCAGCAGCAAATACCAGCCAAGGCTGCGGCGGTGCCAGTTCAGAATAACGAAGTGCCACCACAGCAAGTGTACACTGGTCTCACGGGAGCCCCAAATATGAATCAGCAGCAAGTGCCTCAACAACAAATACCCACCCAACAACAACAGTATCACGGACAAAATCAGCAACAACAACAAATTGTTGATCCAAATACTGGAGCAGTTGTAGCTGGTACTCTTCCAACCGTGTATGAAGGTTCCGAGAACCATAATGTCAGGCAGGGAGGTCCACCGCCAAGTCAGGCCGTGCCCCCCACAACACAGGAAATGATTATGGAGCCTATATTTCCCGCCGACACTTCCAGAAATATGGGTTCGGCTCACTTGAATAAATTCAAATATCAACAGTATAACACTTTAGGTCAACCGATAAAAAAGATGCCAGCAGATGTCTATCGTATTGCGGAGCCATTACTTCCGCAGACTCTTTCGCCTCAGCCGATTCCAATGAGTGATCCGGGCAGATATAGCAATGTTAAGGCAACTGTCAGCAAGACTTCTCTGATGGGGAACAAGCCTATAGGTAGAACTCCCAGTAGAGGACAATTGCAACAAATCTATAATCAATACAAAGGATCACACTCGTATACGCAGCAGAATATAAGATCCCCCGATAATAATGGAGCTTCGTATTCTGAGGGTCATCTAAATGTTACTAATGTCAACGCGGTTCCACAAACTCCGATTGAGAAAATTGGCGGCGATACTGCAGCTAATAATGCGATAAATAATGTCGCTTATACAGCAGGCAATAAGCCGGGTCAGGGAGATGTTCCCGCTGCTAATAAGCCCCTTGGCGATGCGCCTCCTGCTGATACTGGGAAGGTAATATTTTTAATGAATGCATTATTTAAATAAAAATGGTTATAACATGCGTTATTTTGAGCGTCCAAATTTTATTTACAGGCATCTAAAGTCCGAAATGGATTACAAGACATGAAGTATACTGCGTATGCACCAGCAGCTTGGTCTTTTCATGGAGCCACTCCTGCGCCCTATTCTCCAACCTATCGTTTCCGATACAAAGTGTAATTTCTTTTCGGTGGATATAAAAAGAATTCACGATTTTTTTCTTCTCAAACTATTATTGAAATGTTATTCTTGGGTATGTAAGTCTATAGTGATTGTTTATTGTTGTGCAATGTTTTGGTGGTTGGAGAAGTAAATTATGCAATCAGTCAATTGTTAATGGAATGTTATTTGTTCAAAATAAGTAAAGAAAAATAAAACTGAAGCGTACAGATGAATATTAGAACTTCTGTTTTTTATTTTCGACTTTATTTTTAACTCAATTTAAAAAAATACATTAATAGATTGAGAGGTTCCGTATCATAACTTCCGATTCGCTAAACGATATATGAGCAGAACGGCTCCAGAGTAGAAACTCTACGTGGCGGGACTCTACCTCAAGGTAATAAATCGTCCTCCGCACTGGGGCAGGTGCATAGAGGAAAGTAATTGGCACGCGAGGCGGAGAGTCTGTCAGACTCAATCAATAATACAACCAAGGGTGGCCGATGGGAATAAACCTTTCCTCGCAAAGGGGGCTGACACTGCGTTCCACGCGCTGTTACTTTCAACCATGGACTGGACCACGACTGGAAATGAGTCTTAATTCGCAGAACCGACCATCATCATCATCATATCAACCGAAAGATATCCACTACTGGACATAGGCCTCTCCCAAGCGTCGCCACATTGAACGTACCGTGCGTCCCACATCCAGCGGATCCTCGCAACGTTTACCAGGTCATCGGTCCACCTGGTGGGAGCCCTTTCAACGCAGCCTGTTCCGGTTCGCGGTCGCCACTCCAGAACTTTTCTGCCCCATCGGCCATCCGTTCTGCGAGCAATGTCACTGCCACTTAAGTTTGTCAATTCTTCGGGCTATGTCGTTAACAATGGTTCTCTTACGGATCTCTACATTTCTCATTCGATCACGCAAGGACACTCCGAGCATGGCCCTCTCCATTGCCCTTTGGTTGACTGTAAGCTTTCTGATGAGGTCCATTGTGAGTGACAACGTCTCAGAGCCATATAGGTCATAACTGGTAACACACACTGATCATAGATTTTCGCCTTGGGACACTGTGGTAATTTGGACGAGAAGATACCGCGCAACTTCACGAACACTACCCAGCCGAGTCGGATTCGACGTTTGACCTCTTTCTCGAAGTTGGCCCTACCCAACTGAATCGATTGTCCCAGGATGACAGTCATCCACAACTTCGGGTGTTCTTCTCCGACCTTGATAGGAGTGGGTGTAACATGGACGTTCAACATCACCTTGGTTTTGTCCATGTTCATCCTAAGACCCACTCTTTCGGAAGCTCCACTGAGGTCATCGAGCACTGTACTGAGGTCCTCCATGGTCTCAGCCATGACCAAGGAATATAAGTACTCTCTTGGCCATGACCATTGTATTTTCGGCAAACCGAAGGTGAGTGATGTACTCGCCATCGACGTTGATGCCTAGCCCTCTTCAGTCCCGAAAATTGAAGACATCCAGTGCAGCGGTTAATAGTTTCAGAGATATGACGTCTCCCTATCTCACATCTCGCTGCAGAAGGATAGGTTCGGAGGTCCGATCCTGAAGTCAAACTGACATGGTGGCGTTTTTGTACAAACACTTCAGCACTTCAATGTACCGGTAGTCGATTTGGCATAGTTGAATTAAGAGACTGCAGCACAGCCCAAGTCTCGATCGAATCGAAGGCTTTCTCGTAATCCACAAACGCTTAGCAGAGAGGCAGGAAGTACTCTTCGGTCTTCTGTATAAACTGTCGCAGCGGATGTATGTGGTCTACGGTGTCGGAAGGCTGGAAATCGTCAAACCTGCGCGCGAGACGATTCGTGATGACTCTTAAATCAGCTTGTAGACATGGCTAAGAAGTGAGATTGGCCTATAGTCCTTCAGTAGGGCATTGACACCCTTCTTGAAGAAGAGCACCACCACACTTCCGCACCACGCCTGTGGCGTTTTCCACTCGAGTATGACGGAATCAAAAAGATTCTGAAGGGCCTTAAGTATTGATTTTCCACCCGCCTTCAAGAGTACGGCTGTAATTCCGTCATCAACCGGCGTTTGTTGTTCTTAAGCTTTTTAAGAGCCATCCTAATCTCGTACAGGCTGACGTCCGGAATGTCTTCGGTATAGTGTTGGGTCAATCTAGCTCTTTTGCTAGATTCACGACGGGTTTACTGGTTGATGTGTACAACTGCCCATAGAATGTCTCGATTTTTCTCAGAAGCTCCGTTTTGGCGGATACGATCCTGCCATCGTCGGTCTTCAGTTTCGTGGCTGGCTCTGCCCAATAGACAGATCTCTTGCAAAGACCTTAGAGCCCTTATTCCGCTCAATCGCGTCTTTAATACGCCCGGTATTAAAGCGGTGGAGATCGCTTTTTAAGGACTTTGCGGTCCGTCTATTTAGCTGCCGGTATTTCAGCGCATCGTCTGAAGACTGTAGGATCATCTCACGCATCTCCTTCATGATCTTGAGAGTAGGATCAGAGAGCTTTTTGTTTCTATCTGTACGGCGCGCGGCGGGTCTTGAAAAACTTAGACCCGACCGTATGGCTAGCTTCCACGAACCCATCGCTGTATTCGTCCAAAGAGCTCCCTAGGCACTCGAAACGATTCTGGAGTTCGAGCTGAAAGCTCTCGGGGTTTTGGATCTGGATCTGTGCTAGACGGAGTGTAGACTTCATCTTTCGAGACCTTTCAAGCTTGATATTAATGTTCAATGTGCCTTTCACCATGCGGTGATCGCGACCGGTTTTCACCGAATTGATCACAGAGACATCATTGAAAATTTGCTTCTTGGTTGACATGATGAAGTCGATCTCGTTTTTAGTTGCATCATCGGGGCTTTGCCAGGTCTACTTCCTATGCTAACGCTTTCAGAAGAAGCAGTTCATCATGTAGAGGCCCTCCTTCTCCATAAAACTGACCAGTAGGTGATCCCGGTGGTTCCGACGTCCAACTCCAAATTGCAGCTCATTCTCGTCTCGTTTGCCCAGTTTCGCGTTGAAGTCTCCCATGACAACGGGGAAGTGAGTTTTCAAAACATGCATGGCTCTAGCGATATCCTCATACATGGTCATCAGGGTATGCCGAGGATGGGGCCTAGAGCTGTATGATCTTCAGCAAATTTCTCGAGGATATTCTGAGTATAAGGTACACCACCCTGGTCCACACACTCTCGATCTTTACCACGTTGTTCACAAGGATATGTGGATGATAAACCCAACACTACCCTGGGACTGCCGGTCCCCCTCTCGGAAATAGAGCAGGTTACCGGATTTGAGGATTATCGAGTCCTCCCCCTCTCTTCTGACTACAGATAACCCTATAATACTCCATCGTAACCTGCTCAATTCTTTCTCGAGTTCGGCTATCTTCTCGTCGGTCTGGAGCGTTCGCGTGTTATATGTTGCCAGGTCCAGCCGGCGTTGCTAATTGGGGTAGCCGGGTCCACTCCGGGGATTATTCGCATCCCTTGCCACGCCATCGCCTCGACCGCTACCGTATCGAGGGTAGAAGGGCTGCCGGGCACTCGGGGCCGTTTTTTTCTTGTGCTTTTCATTTTAGAACAGAACCGACTGCCGCGACAAGATTATATGGAACTACACAACTGAGGCTAGGTACTTGCCCAGGCGGCGGCGTCACTCGATTGTGAACCCGCATTAGAGTTTTCTGTTGCATCGAACCTTTCATCACACCAGAAGTCTCTTTTAAATCATCATCAGACGGTTGACTCGCCATAATGCATGAATGATTTAATTCTTCTTATATTTACTTTGATATAAATTATATAAAGAGCCATGGCGAAAAATCGATAGTAATTTTTCAGCATCTTTGACAATAGCACCTTTCGATAGGTCATTTTGCTAATAGGATATTTTGTGAATCAGACGTTTTGATACGGAGTCGTTCGATAATCGGCGAGATGAAGCACAACACCGAAAGAAATGGAAGGAATGGGCGGAGGCCTTTGCTCAGTGGTGGGACAATTCCGACAGTTAAAATATGAATAGTTCTGTACCAAATCCGATTTCATAATGGATTGTCCCACCGCCGAGGAGGAAGCGATGGGTTGTTTCCGTTTAGCTATCGACTACTTTCTCGCTGAAGAAACGGACGAAAGACATAGATCCCGTGTCAATAAAAGAGACACAATAATATATTTATAGTTGATCGCTGGCTGTTCACACTGCCGTCGAGAACTCTCTCACCACTAGTTTGTCGCAGTGAAAAGAGCAGTCAAAGAGAGCGAGTATTATCGCTTGGTGGCCAGAACTCACGCCGTGGGGACCAACCGGTCATTCTACAGGACCTACAGTGCGTCTAAACGTCCCGAACACCTTATAGCCAAGTGACAAAACTATTGGAATAACATACTCACTTCTCGCTGCTCGCCAGCTCAGCTTGTATCTAGTTGCTTTCGCTGATTGTCGGTGGTGGGACAAGTGACTACCTAAGACTGCAAACCAAACGATTTTTGTAACAGGTGATTCATTTGGAGGTACTTTTACCAAAACTAAAAAAATAAAATAACAAATCGGGTTAACTGTATTATTGATTGCCCATCAGTCATCACACCTTCATCATACCCTTGGTGGTAGAAAATTGAACTAACTACTTAACGCCTCATCGCTATGGTTTTCTTGGAAGCGGACCGCCACAGCACAGCCCAGAACCTAAAATCGATACAGACTAATTATTGGCATTGACACTCTATAGTCTATGTTTTCACAAATTGCGTATTATTTTACCTGTGATCTTTGATTTCAAGAAAAAAAAAATATTAGTCTGTTGTTGGTCGTGTGTTGAGTTTTAGAGATTTTGATGTGATTATTTCTGCTACGATATAAACCAGTGCATAGTGTTTCGACTCAGTTGTTTATTTAGCCAGTGAGTCCAGACCTGTAATTGTTGATTTCGCTAGTGCCGATTTGCAAAACCATGTCTCTGTTCGGATCTCTGATGGGCGACGTGGAAGACGATCCGTTTTTCGGGTAAGTTTTGTGAAAATCAATCTTAACATAATGTAAGTAATATTCGAGTCTTTATATTTTGATATGAAGGTAATGCAATATTTGCTGGTAAAGCCTTATGAACAATGTTTAGACTTCGATTGTTTGGATCCGATCAAAACATTGACTGATTTTGATTTTTCCTGTTTTTTCATGTTTTTAATTTGTTGCGACATTTGTAGGTCCCACATGAGGCACATGCGCCAGATGAACAATATGATGAACTCGTTGTTCTCGGACCCGTTCGGCATGCTGGGGGGCGATGGGCCACTGGCTATCATGGGCCCGCGCCACGGCAATGCAATGATGCCCTTCATGCCCCAGATGCCTCCACTAAACAGACTTTTTGGTGGTGAGTATCCTTTCTATGTACACACTTATTATGACACAGCTTACAGAAAACTGCCATGTGTTTAAAAAAAATTGTAGGAAAACTGAAAAATCATTAAATTAAAACTAGGTATGCTAGGTAGAGGTTGGCCAAAGAAGAGATGAATGGACTGTGTAAGGAGTGATATGAAAGAAAAGGGACTACTGAGTCCGCTACGGCCCATGGCCCACTAGCATGACGGTTGACAGGACGGAACAGAAGAAGAAGACATGTTGTTTTATTTCATTAGCTTTCATTGATGTCAGACCAATATTGTTGTTGTCAGCCGCAGAGTATGTTTCTGCTAACTTCAATGTTTATCATATAGGTTGTCAAATTGTCATGCAATCTTACCACATCCAGTTGCTGATTATGATACTAAATTTAAGCAGTGGCTGTATTAAAGCAGTTACAACAATTTGGACAGTTTTAAGATACAAAAGCTTAAATTTCGGTATGAAACTTGCAAGTTTACAAAATCTTACTTTGTTTTAAATTTGGTTTGTTTGTTAGGATTTTTGACAAATAATCATGCTTCAACAAGTAAAGGGATTTGGAAGTGGTTTGAAAAGCAGGTAGACCACAACCTAGATTAGGACAGGATAATTTTTTACCTGTTAGTTCCTGTGGGATCATTATTAACTTCTTATCTAATATTTAGGGATTAGGTTTTGTATTTAGCTTTCAGGTTGAACCATGGCAGCTGCCTCTCCAGCTAATTATTAACTTTCACATAGGTGAATCCACTGGTAGAAACTACTTTCTTCTTTTTGAGTAGATGATGATGTAACCCTTAGACGGTTTGGACCCAGTAAAGTTCTTGCCAAACTTCTTGGCCGAAGTTGGCTACAATGGCTCTGCGCAGTATACAATTTCATACAAAAACAGCACCGTTTCGTGCTTTACGCATCGGTAAATCAACTTCAAGGCGGCCCAGGAGTTTGGCAAGCACTATAGATGGCCACATTTATAGCGGCATCAGTGGTGTTTATCAAGTCTGTGCACATGCTGGTGTATAGACACTTGGAGCACTCCAACAACTTGGACTTGATCTTGCTGTTAGAAGCTAGTAATCCTACTTCCTACTAATCTTACTAATATTATAAATATGAAAGTTTGGGTAGATGTGTGTGAATGTTGTTACTCAATCACGCCAGAACGGCTGAACGGCTCTGGATGAAATTTGGCACAACACAAAGATAGATTATAGTTTGGAATATCACAGGCTACTTTATATCCAGGTGGTAGGTTACCTTGGGATAAAAAAAACATTTTCACTCGGTCAAAGCCGCTGGCAGCTAGTGATGCAATAAGGGGCCGACTCCACGAGCGAGAGAATCGCGGTGATATTATCGATGGCCACGTATAACATCGCCGCGATTCTCCCGCTCGTGAAGGCGGTGCCTAAGGGTATGGGTATAATACATTCTACCTATTTCAATGCCTTATTTTCCAACAGATATGGGTGCAGGCAACATGCACAATCACATTCCTCCCGGCAGCTCCTACAGTAGCAGCACAGTTGTCATGTCCAGCGGACCTGGCGGCAAGCCACAGGTTAGTGCATATCTATACTTATACTTACTAATATTATAAAGCTGAAGAGTTTGTTTGTTTGTTTGTTTGAACGCGCTAATCTCGGGAACTACTGGTTGGAATTGAAAAATTCTTTTTGTATTAGATAGTCCATTTATCGAGGAAGGTTATAGGCTATATAACATCACGCTACGACCAACAGGAGCAGAGCATAAATGAAAAATGTTGCAAAAACGGGCAAAATTATTCCTTTTTGAGAGCTTCCGTTGCGTGCGCTGTGTAAACGGTTTAATTACACAACAATCATGTATGTAGAGTAGGTAGGGTTGATGGGTAGGTAGGTAGCCAGTTGACGGGAGCGAAGCCGCGTGGGACAGCTAGTCTAAGATATAATACCCTGTTACTATCCCACTGCAGGGCAAGGACCTCTTCTCATACAGAGATGGCACATATTTAATATAATAAATACTCACACCAGATCTTTGTGTCTCTGAATTGGCTGCAAGACCCTGAGCAGGTGAAGATAGCATTGTACAACTGTCTCTTTCACTCGCTTACATTTGTCGCATCGTCGTCCTATCTCGCTTACACTATGTGGTATACTCGATGACAAACTGTTTCTTGCGCAATGGTTAGCAGAGCCAACTTCAGAGACACATAGATCCGCTGTGACCACTATACCTGGGGTTAAACTTAAGTGAGGAACTCAACTTGTCCTAGACATAATAAACCGTGTGTGCCAGGGGTGGTCCTGTGCCCCAGCAGTGCAAACATTATTGGATGAGTACCTACATAAGGCCTACTTGTACCAAATTCTCTCTAACTAAGCTGTATGCTGTGCTAAACTAGAAAATTATTAATATAGGCAGTGTATACCTTATTTGTAATGGCGATAATGTGCTAACTGCTGAACACCCAAATTACGTTTAATTTTTTTTTTTGCCAATTACTTTATGCTGTGTGTTTGTGTGCACAAAGCAACTTAATTTTAGAACATTAAATCAAACAAAGATTGTGTAATCGTCAAAATCACATTTAAAACAAAATAAATCAAAATCGGTACATCCGTTTAGGAGCTATGATGCCACAGACAGACACACGGAACACAGAAACACACGTCAAACTTATAACACCCCTCTTTTTCCGTCGGACTTCACTGTTGGGGCAACCCATGAGAGATGGCACAACAGTGATCCACGAAAATCGTGGTGGTCGATAGTGGGTCATAGCTGTATTCCTTGTAAGGTAATGCAGAGGCGCACTTGTAGATAGTGCACCCACAATACGCCAGTTATTTCAATACCTAACACAATATAGTCATTAGTATGCAGCCCAAGCAACTTTGACTCTTATTTACTTAAATTAAAAACAAATATCACGATTATCCCTTGCTATATAAAATATAATTTTCCCAGGTGTACAGCTCAACAAGCAGCACAAAGATTGGGCCACATGGCATCAAGGAGACCATGAAGACCATGCAAGATTCTCGCACAGGCACCAAGAAGATGGCCATAGGTGAGCACCTATAGTTTCTGTCTTGTATTTTATTACTATTTCAGACGTTATTGTGCGCTAACGTGAAATGGTTATTGAATGATTTATGAACGATGCGAAAAAATTATACGCTAGTTGGCGGGTGAAGTTTGTATAGCTAGAAAGTTCCTGTAGAATTGTCATTGGTCGTTGAATTTGACCTTGTCTTTGAGTCAACGGTTTTTTTAAGATAGCTAGGACCCAGTAGGTGACCAAGTTTATTGCAGCGTCAGTGGGGTTCCTAAGATCTTTAAAACACACGACAAGACACGATAGCTTGTGGGTCATTTTCTGGACAGGTGCTCCGCATAAAGACAAAGATATTTTATTTCAACTAGGCCACAAAGCGGCACTTTTGAACGTTAGATACATTCAAATTTACAAGGAATAAAAATTGATTCTACCGTGACACGTGACACATACACTTAATAATTATATTTAATTATTAACAGCTTTCTTTTCTTGCATGTTGTTAAGGAAAGAAGTGGGTTTTGTGGTTTATTATGACTTTGTGATATGAGTAATATATAATTCATAAAATTATTTTCATAGAATTGGATAATAGGTAAATTCCGTTTTTGGTAAATACGTAAACACAGCAATATTTAATTGAGCGAAGGCTACTCAAAAAATAATATAATACCATCAGTCTGTTAGTGTGTCACTGCAGGCTAAATGCCTCTTCTCATACAAAGAAGGCAGGAGAAGTGATCACCATGCTTCCTCGAGGTGGGTTTGTGCTACAAACGCTTACAAAATACTTTGTTGTGCGTATTAAATCGCATTCAAGACTACTCATAAGTCAGTAAAAATATCTTAACGAAAGAATTCCATAGACAATAAACGAGCCAAATAATCAAAAACAATTTGTCACCTGAAAAAACACCTACAGTTCAAGATATTTCTGTTAGCGTTATTCTAAAAATGTACACTATGTTGCTAATCAGTCCCACATTAGTCGGGGCTGGCTAATTTACGGACGTTAGTCACCCACGCTTCAGAACTATGACTTATATTTAACTATTGTAGACTTCTATTCACATCGTACGGCTGATGGATTGTCTCAGTTCAATAATCTTGATAATTTTGGACTATGATGTTAGTTTCTTTTGGACTTCGTCAGTGTGAATGAAACTATGCTTAAACAATGACCAAATACCCAGTCACTGCTACAATTGGGTAATATAATACAGGGAAGCGCAGTGGTGGCCCAGTGGTAGCTTCAAAACGGTGAAGGAAAACATCGTGAGGAAACCGGCATGTTCTAGAACCAAAAATTCGAAGACATGTGACATCCACCAACCCGCACTGGGCCCGCGTGGTGGATTACGGCCCATCCCCTCTCACAGAGATGAGGCCTGTGTACCAGCAGTGGGAACATTAATAGGCCGATGATGATGAAAGGAAAGATGTGATCAAATTTAAAAACTGTTTCTGCCTATGCAAATGAACAGTCTTTCACCAAGAATGTCATAGGCAACCCCAAAAAAATTAGGATTTTCGCTGTAAAGTTGTCAGCTGACCAAATTCGTATGAGAGATTTTATTGTTGATAATTTTGACTATTTATCTATTGAGTTTCCCTCTTTCCGTTACTCCCTGTATTGGTGTCTAGAAAGCTCAGAACTTAGTCGTAAGTTCTTAGTTTTTCTATGACATCTATAATAAGTAACTTAGACTGAAAAACACAATGGAATATACAGCTATCCTCCTGCCCTTATGAAAATTTATTTGGGGTCGGCTCAGCATGTCTTCTTCTTTATATCTCACGAAACTACAGAACGCGACCTGCTCGAATCGATAATGCTCTGGTTCTGACACAGAATGCCAACTTCGCAGAATGTTAACTTCGCAAAACATCATTTCGCAGAATGTCGACTTCGCAAAACATCAATTTCGCAGAACGTCAACTTCGCAGAATAACAACTTCGCAAAAAGTTTTATTTTCCAAAGTCGTTTTCTTTTAAATATTTTTTCATTGTAATTATTATTCCATTTATTCATTTTATATACATATTTTTACATTTTTAAATATTATTCTATAAAAAACAAAAAATTTAATTATCATTGTAATTTATTATTATGTTTCACCGTACTTAGATTGTAATTTTTATGTGTTGATTGCATTGTTTGTGTATTCACTTTTCTTTATGTTGATTAATACAGACGGATATTTATTAGAAAATACTAGATTTAATTATATATACTTTCTATAACATCTATACCCCGAACATATCGACTTTAAAAAAAAGTAGACATGTGAAGTTGACGTTCTGCGAAGTGGACGTTTTTAGAAGTTGTCAGTAAAAGGAGTAGTCATTCTACGAATTTGGCGTTCTGCAAATTATGCATTCTGTGTCAGAACCAATGCTCTTATTGCTGCATTTACGTTCAAACATTTAGTCATACACGCACGTGTTGGCTTCTTATTCAATATATCTTTAATTGCCGTCTTTTCAATAGTCAACTCCTTTCTAATAATACAATTTTTCACACAATCCATCCATATAATGATAATAAAAAGTTGCATTATCAGCGAAGAGGATAGCTCTAGGTAAATAAATAGGTCAGGCGGACTTCAACCACTTTTATTGATCAATATTGGCATGAATATTTCATTGACGCGGCCGCGGCGCACTTTATTTATTGTAATGTCTCATTTTGGTGCATATTATTAACAATCTGGTATATATATATTGAAATTTTGTTTAATTGTTAAAAATACATACATACATACATAAACTCACGCCTTTTTTCCATGGGGGTAGGCAGAAACTACAGAACGCCACCTGCTACGATCCTTACATACTTCTTTTGCTTCGCTCACATTCATACATCTAGTCATACACACACGCCGGTTATGAGTACTGCGCACATGGCCTTTTTGAAGAACATCACCTATAAGGTCTGTGTATGTCTTTCTAGGGCGTCCCCTCCCGGCGTTTCCATTCAACTCTGCCTTGTAAATACATTTCGTTAGTCGCCTTTCATTCATCCTCTCAACATGGCCAAACCATCTTAACATACTCTTTTCAATTTTAGTCACTACATGTTCTTTTAAACCACAACGTTGTCTTATTACCTCATTCCTCAACCTATCATTTAAAGTTACCCCACACATATTTCGCAAGGAGCGCATTTCTACTGCATTAATCCTACTTTCATGTCTTTTTTGCCACACCCACCCTTCACTTCCATACATAAGTGTAGGCACCAGCACGCTGTTGTGAACGGCGAGTCGAGCTTCTGGAGACATCGATTTGCTGGTCACAACCGCATGTATAGCACCATTCACTTTATTCCCTGCATTCACTCACCTTTCCACATCCTCTAAATCTTTCCATCCCTTGTGAACATACTTCCCAGAAGAAAAATAAAAAATATGTTAAAAATAATATGCGATATTTTAATTTCAAATCAAATTCAAAAAGAAACATTCGGCAACAATATAAATATGACATTTATTTAGCGTCTGTTAACAATATGATGTATTATAAAAGTAGTTACTGCTATTCATGTGTACAATAAGTTACCGCCAGCAATTAACATTTGAAAAAAAAAAAATGATAAGAGTATTTTATAATCTGCATGAGTTTTTTAACGACTTGGGTACACTGTTGAAACTAAAAATGTAATGTTTATTAGTAAGAACTTAATGTACACAGTTATGCAATAAATATGTCTTTATCTTTAATCATAATAATTTAACCTAGACATTAATATATTTTGACCTCTTCCTTTTTAGAAAGTCGGTAAAAAATAAAGCTAGGAACCATCAAGGTATGTTGATTCCAGAACCGTTGAATCAGCATAGTTATGCATGCATTCTGGCGCACGAAGTGTCTTCCTCGCGCCAAATGTTTTCACCTGTAGGCCGTGACACTCGGCAAGAATTTGGAGAAGGCTCACACGACGCCATTTCTAAAACTTACAAACCGATTCTGTAGTCAGAGCTCTCTAGTGCTTAGCCTTGACAACATCTTGTTTTGTTTAGTAGATCCGGCTTGTTTCATGGTCATATCTTATTTTGTAATCTACTTAAGAAAGAGTCTCTTACGAAAATATGATATTTTTATCTTTAGGGCAGCCAAAATCATCCTTCGGAACTGAGATGGTTTTAACTACCCTTAGTCAATCTTACTCCCTTTTTCTGAATTAGGGTAGTTGACAAAAAATACCTATTTAGTTGTGTGCTACACTTTATACTGACTAAGTGACGTCACAAGCCCGCACTCCTGAACTTGCGCTTTATCTTTGTATTTTTTATTTATTTGATAAAGCAAAAATACGGGTCCAATATTATTTTATAATCTCACTGACGGACTGAATAGAATTATAATTTTTCTTCTCAGGAATAAATCCTATTAACAATTTTAAGTTGAGTATTTATCAAACTCTACTTCAGTCTGGAAAGCTAACTTTGGCATCAAAGCCGGGTGAACACATTATTAACTACAAATATTCCATTCCGAAACTGGCCTAGAGTTTTCAGTTTGCAAGTTAAACTGAGTGTGTTGATGAATTGAACTTTTGCTGTTTAGTCTCAGAGTACAAATTAGTTGGCATTGTGCTTGTGTTTACGTGGCGTCTCTCCGCAGACCGCGGCCCACAATTCATCAAGCAATTTTAGGTACGGTACAGGTAAGTACAAAGGTTCCTCAATCTCGCAATCCACTGTTATATGAAGGCCTCTCCCAGGTTGCGATGTAACATGTTTATCGTGTCGATCATCCGATCAACCTGTCTGAGTCCCCTGCCATTTTCTTTTATGACTATGTTTCAGCTTAACGACGAAGTTTAACGAAGTTAAAAATGAACTTACTAATTTGAGAAATGCATCTTTGGTGAACAATAACTTTGACTGTTCGACGTCCAATGGACCTACTAGAGTCAGACCATCGATCGATACTGCACAGTCACTTCTATGTCTGTTCTACAAAGAATAATTGATATTTGTTTTCTTGATATATATATATATATATTTATTTAACGTTAAGTTCGCGTTTGACTACTATCTCGCCTGATGGTAAGTGAAGCGATGATGTGGTAGTATACGGTGAAGCACGATTGCCTAGAAGTAACCTATTCATTTTTTACTTAAAAACCCTATATAGATTTTTTTAAGAAATTGTCTTGCTTCTCTTTTTGTTTAATAAATTGACTCGCACTCTGTTCCGTTGTTGTTGAATTAGGTAATTTACCTATGTTTGCAATATTTGTAAGTATGTGAGAACCATGTTCCTATTTGTCAAGTGAAGGAATTTTCCCGTTAGTGGTTGTAATACTTTATACCTATACGTAGTATAGTAGTGCTGGGTGCATCATCCTCACGTATATGAATTTATGTATGTACTAGCTTTTGCCCGCGACTTCGTTCGCGTGGAATAGTGACTTCCACTCTTGACCAATAGATGGCGCTGTATGTCCGGAATAAATTTTATTTTATTCTTTATTTTTTGTAATAAAAACTATCCTATGTCCATTCTCATGTTCCAAACTATGTCTGTACCAAATTTCACACAAATCGGTTCAGTAGTTTAGGCGTGAAGCAAAGACAGACAGACAGACAGACAGATAGACAGACAGACAGAAAGACAGACAGACAGAGTTACTTTCGCATTTATAATATTACTAGCTTTTGCCCGCGACTTCGTTCGCGTGGAATAGTGACTTCTGATGCCGACTCTTGACCAATAGATGGCGCTGTATGTCCGGAATAAATTTTATTTTATATTTTATTTTTTGTAATAAAAACTATCCTATGTCCATTCTCAAGTTCCAAACTATGTCTGTACCAAATTTCACACAAATCGCTTCAGTAGTTTAGGCGTGAAGCAAAGACAGACAGACAGACAGACAGAAAGACAGACAGACAGAGTTACTTTCGCATTTATAATTTATACCTATACGTAGTATAGTAGTGCTGGGTGCATCATCCTCACGTATATGAATTTATGTATGTACTAGCTTTTGCCCGCGACTTCGTTCGCGTGGAATAGTGACTTCCACTCTTGACCAATAGATGGCGCTGTATGTCCGGAATAAATTTTATTTTATTCTTTATTTTTTGTAATAAAAACTATCCTATGTCCATTCTCATGTTCCAAACTATGTCTGTACCAAATTTCACACAAATCGGTTCAGTAGTTTAGGCGTGAAGCAAAGACAGACAGACAGACAGACAGATAGACAGACAGACAGAAAGACAGACAGACAGAGTTACTTTCGCATTTATAATATTACTAGCTTTTGCCCGCGACTTCGTTCGCGTGGAATAGTGACTTCTGATGCCGACTCTTGACCAATAGATGGCGCTGTATGTCCGGAATAAATTTTATTTTATATTTTATTTTTTGTAATAAAAACTATCCTATGTCCATTCTCAAGTTCCAAACTATGTCTGTACCAAATTTCACACAAATCGCTTCAGTAGTTTAGGCGTGAAGCAAAGACAGACAGACAGACAGACAGACAGAAAGACAGACAGACAGAGTTACTTTCGCATTTATAATATTAGTAGGGACTAGTAGGGATATTAGTAGGGATGTAAATGTTGTAAAACACTTTTTTTTTAAGAGTAAGTATGGAGTTTCTTGTCCGTTCTTCTCCATAACAAGCAACTTTTAATTATTTAAATATTTAGATTTTTCTACTGTCTGACATTTTTGATTTCTTCCGTCTACGGTGGCCATGTTACGCAATCAGCGCTTCTTGCTTCTAGCGGATTCTCGTGACCTTCACCAGTTCATCGATCTCTCATCTTGTTTATCCAATGGATTGTCTGATACTATCTGGATTCCACCTGTATTCTTCCAACTTCACCTCCGCACATCCGTCTGAAGTCATTCTTCTCGCTATTTTTAGACTAGAATGACGCAACCGGGTTTTTTCTTCTGTTTATTCAGTAAACTAATATCTGTATGTATATAGTTTGATCAAGACTAAAATAAGTGTGGGCGGATTTTTTTGTGTTTACGTCTGGGGAATTTTGCGTGTCTAGCTTCTGGCTTGGAATTAAGGAATTTTAGAGGGAAATGGGATAGATAAAATCTTATGATCTAAGGATAAGATATACAGTGCAAAGGCAAATTAGTTTCTTTTTTACCCAACTGCCGAAGGAGGGTAATGTGTTTATCAGTCTATGTATGTATGTTTGTTCCTATGTGGCGTTCTAGAGACCAAACGCGTTGGGCGATTTTGATGATTCTTACGTCAATCGTTAAAATTTGAAAATAAAAAAAATGTGGATTTTGGGCGCCATAATGTGGGGCAGCAAATTTTTTTGGGGTATCAAAATAAAGGGTTTTAAGAGGTGATTTCAAAAATATATAACACTTACATGTTTAAATATAGGTACCAAATACTAAAAAAATAACTAAAAAGTTAATTTAAAAATCAAAAACCCCGACTGCTTAAAAAGCGAACTAAAAAGACGTCTGGTTTTGGTCAGTCAGCTTGCGAACATGTATCCTCCGACTGCACAGCATGATTTTCGTCTTGTTTGTCTTTTTACTTCGCTTTTTAAGCAGTTGGGGTTTTTGATTTTTTTAATTAACTTTTTGAGGAGGCCTGTGTCCAGCAGTGGAATTCTTTTAACTGATATGATGGCATACTCTGCCGTTACATCCTGTACCTATGTACCTACTAACATATAGTGGCTGTTAAAGTAGCCTTATGGTCATCGTGCTTTGTATACGCTAGAAATAAATTAACGTTAATTGAACGGCTTGATTATGTATTTGCACTACAGAAAATTATGTTGGATCGAGGAGAAGGCAAATTCAACTCAACCAAATCAGTAATTTAATATTTACTATTTAACTACCACTATTTGTCTCTGTATCACCCAAAGATTAACAGGTAGAAACGACCCAAGACATTTAACCCCGGTTTCTCAAATTTCGACAATCGGGCTGTTGTATGCAAATACAAACAGCGTTCTGATTGGTTGAGACCGCTGAGAAACTATCAATCAGAACGCTGTATTTGAGTAAACTGAGTTTAATTGAACTAATCGCGATTAGTTTCATTGGTGAAATCGGCCCTAAGTTAACAGCCTGATCGGCAGTTTAGCATTGAGAAACCCGCAGCCCAATTGCGTAAGCGAATTCGGAAAGCCAAAAGGTTTGACTGCCATCAATCCACCAATCACATGCGAGATGAAAGACGCGATGTGGATTTCCATCTATGTGATGACCAATCGATGATAAAGATTGATGGCGGTCAAACCCTTTGCCTTGCCGAATTCACTTACGCAATTATGCTGCCGGCCTTAATTTGCCTTTGCACTTTTAAACTATCAAGGAGTCTGTTAGTACTAAAGATGAAGCTAGTTGCACATTTCAAAGCGTAACCGTAGCGGAGAAGGGGTCATCACGAAAGGTTATCTAAACGGATTACTGAAAATATTTTTGGAATATCTGCTGTCATTAAGCGTATAAAACGTATGCTGTTTATGTTTTCTCACCACAAATTAATAGAGCAGACTTGTACAAATAAACTTGGTTGTTTCAAAAATCTTCCATCGCTTTGTATGAATTCTTATGATCATTGTGGAAAATAAGATGCCTGTGAATATAATTTTTATTGTGTTGTACCATACATATTGTTTTATTCATTTGCAATAAGTATTGATGATATCTTTATGGCTTTTTGATGGATCATAAATCATAGCATTGTGATCAGTAGCGTATTTCGAAAAGTTCCGGCTATGCGGGCTTTCCATGGAAACTTTTACTTTCCACGTCCTTGGCATATCGTGGAAATACCCTTACATCCTTATCTAGGTCACGGGGTCCAAGCGCTAAGAAAGAAAAATTGGTTCAAATAAATCTCACTAGATGGCGCGATATGTAAAATTACCATTTTTTGTAATTGAAAATAAATTGTATGTTCTTGTTTAATCAACTCTCCTAAGCACAACATTATTAAATATTGGGCTCATAATTCAAATTCAAAGATTATGTGAACGGATCATTTAAAATTGATGCCAATAGATTTTAAATTTCTGAGGCATTCCACTCGATTGTTTAAATTTGTATTGAAACACATTTTGGTGCAATGAAACTGTAAAGAACGTGCAAAAAGAACTATAAAACAAATCGTCCCTGTATTTAAAGGACTGCTATCACCATCTACCTGTCGCCGTGGAACGGCACCAAACGCGATCAATGTACAAAAAATAATAAGATAATTAGACGAAAAAAGGCTAGTTATTTCTTTGTATGAGATGAGGCATCTGTATGCTAGTGTTAATATATTATCTGAGTCTAGGTAATAGCTTTGCCCCGCGACTACGTTTACAAAATATTTTAAACAAACTGTTCAATAATGAATGAAATTTTCAGTAGATAATAATCGGCCTAACTAACATTTTGATCCGCATTTAAACCTGTCTAACTGAAAACACAACCGAACAGACAGATGTTTCATGTAATTATGTAGAGAAGTGACATCTGAGTGACAACCAGACAACAATTTTAGTAGTTTTAATTTATATTAGTTACGCATGGAGCTTTTCTTGTTACGTCTTCGTACTGATTCTACTAATATTTAAAATGTTAAATGCCGTATCCTTGAATGTTTATATCAGAACACTACCCGGTTGAAGAATTATACACCAATCACACTTCTTAGCCATGTCTACAAGTTGTTTTCAAGAGTCATCACGAATCGTCACGCGCGCAGGTTTGGCTATTTCCAGCCTCCCGAACAAGCCGGATTCCGAAAAGGCCTTAGCACCTTAGACTACATACATATGCTGCGGCAGGTTATACAGAAGACCGAAGAGTATAACCTGCCTCTTTGCTTAGCGTTTGTGCACTACGAGAAAGCCTTCGATTCGATAGAGACTTGGGCTGTACTGCTGTCTCCCCAACGGTGCCAAATCGACAACCGGTACATCGAGGTGCTAAAGTGTTTGTACAAAAACAAAAACCGCCACCATGTCAGTCCGTCTTCTGAATTTATCCTTCTGCAGAATTCACTTACGCAAATAGGGTACTGCTAAAACCTGGGTCAGAATATAGGATACTTTTTACTGCACAAGCTCCTATGGAGTTATCATCGATTTTTTTGTGCTCCACGCCGCTGGTATAACAAATGGGCGCCATTTGTATTTAGGCTTGCTATTTCGTCGTCGCGTCGTGCCAAATATATTTGAGTGTGGCAACGATTTAAATGAGAAACGGCTCTTGTCACTCCTGAGTGGCGTGTCCTCACATTTTGCATACTCATCTTCTTCCAGCGCCTCCTCTACGAGTAATTATTGTCGCATCTTATGTCTCAAAGTAATTGTACACGGTTGCACTGGCCCGGCAAGCACTATAAGATGTGTTTACGACTCATCCTGCTATCGACCTCCGGTTTCCGGAGGGGTGTGATGTTGCGGCATCTATACTGCCATCAATTACTCGCTGGAGTGTGTTTCTCGATAGTTATAACCTGGGTGTCTATTCAAGGGTGAATAGATTACTTCTGGGCAAGCATGCGACACTATTATCGCTTACCATCAGGCCATCAAAGAAAGAAAGAAAAATAGTTTTCAACACACTTGCTCATAAAGTGGCTCTAATTTCACCGCAATCAGGCACATAATGACACCTGTTATCAAACTGTGACTTTCTTATTGCTATTATTCACAAGTGAGTTATAGTTTTTTTTTTAAATTTATTGGTTGAGTTGCTTTGTTCTTAAAAAAGTTTCGATACAAAAAAGATCGTGCTCAATAGTACAAATGCAACACATTTCATGCAACTTCGTATTCACATAGATAATTTCAACTTGTACGTGTTTAATAAATAAAACTTTCACTCAAATATAACTTTTGTGTATGTCTGTAATAAATAAAACTTGAAATGCCCCATTTTGTACGTGGCTAAAACGCTATCCGCGAAAAGCCAAAAAATCAAACTGCGCGCGCATTATAGGAAAACTGATTAATATTACCCACCATTGCGAAAAAAAATTCACAACTCGTTTTCACTGTAGGAAATGATTTTTTAGTATTATTTTCAACACAAGTATGTTGAAAAACGTCGTATGATACACGTGTGTATTGATGATTACCGTTCTCGGCTCTCTTAAGACCCTCACCTAACGGCTCGGGTCTCAATGGCGCCTCAGCGGTAATCACCAACATTACACACTTGTACCATAATGTACTAATATTGTTCAGGTGTAATAGTGGTCCAACGCTACCTTATGAATAAATAATTAACACGTTCGTTACTGTAATTACTGTAACAATAAAAAAGCCATTGTGTTGCTAACTGACCTTATTGGCCTAGTGGTCCTCGCAAACACAACTGCAATGAGCGTGGGATTCTGAATACCCGGTTTCTATCAATGAGTTATTAAGTTTAGCAATTAGGAACTTCTTTGTAACAGCAGTCTAGATATCTGCCTCGTTAGTTGCAATAGATTTTTCACATTTGTAAGGTTTTCACCAGTATGAAGATGAAAAAGAGAGCGAAGTCAGCTCGAATTTTTTTGCTCTTCGGATCGGTTTCCTTCGCATCACTTTAAAGTAAGAGTTTTTTGCAGAAAAGTGGAACAACAAAGAGTGAACAGATACTAAGATGTAAGAGTGAGCGAAGTCAGCTAGCAAATTTAAAGAACCTAGTCTCGGACATATTGTTAGCTTTCTTTTGTTGTTAGTACTAATAGTCCATCAAGGCTATGCGTGATATAATAGCTTCCATTGCTTGTTCGTGGATAATGATTGGTCTTAACTATGAACGTAAATTAAGAAAAAGGAGTATTATGGATCGTAGCAGGTGGCGTTCTGTAGTTCCTGCTTACCCCCGTGGGAAAAAGGTTTATGTATGTCTGTATGTATGCAACTAATAGGTAAAATTTTACTGATCTGATAATACTATCGCTAAGGGTTAGGCAACTTTCTATGCTGGAAAAATAAACGGTTCATGGTGGAATAGACAACAAGACCAAAAAAGCCTCGGTAAAAAAACCTAGTACGCCATATATGTACATTTAATGGTGAAGGGAAACATCGTGAGGAAACCGCCAAGTCCTAGAACCAAAATTTCGAAGACATGTGACATCCACCAACACGAATTAGGACCGCTTGGTGGATTAAGGCCCATTTCCGCGCTCATAGGAAGGTGGCCTGTGTCCCAGCAGTGGAAACATTAAAAACCTGATGAAGATGTTAATGAATACACCTGGGTCACTCTTCCCCTTATTCGGGGAATTCAGGCAATATCATGAAGGTCTGCAGTCACGAAACTTGCCACCCTATCCACGTGCGATGCTAAAGTCGGCAGGTACACGTTTTCGCAATACAACGAAAATTTGCCTTTTGTTTATCGCAACACGTAAAAGGTCTTACTTTTATAGGGCTGCCTTTTGTGTTGAGAAATGTTTTAAGAAAATGTTAAAGATTTTTTTTTTTTTTTTGTTGGCTGAATTCTATTTTTGTTTCTGAGTAGCAAAAACGTGCTTGAGCAACGTGATTGTGTACACAAAGATTTTGTTACTTGTTGCATTAATTATTCACATACTTCTTTTAGCCCGGGGTCTGGACTAGTTGTTATAGCAATAAGTATTATTCCTATTCATAGTTATTGTATTCATATTTTTTTATGAAATTGACTCACACTCTGTTCCGTTGTTGTTGAATTAGGTATTTTTCCTATGTTTGCAATATTTTTAAGTATGTGAGAACCATGTTCCTATTTACCAAATTAATGAATTTACCTGTTAATGCTTTTAATACTTTATACCTGTACGTAGTATAGTGTGTAGTGCTGTTCTGGGTGCATCGACACAAAAACAAACTCAAAACATATTTATTTTCATGATTCTATGAAACCCTATTGTAAGTTAGGTGTCACTGAACTTTTATTAAGTAGATATCTCCTCTATTTCCAGGCCACCATATTGGCGAAAGGGCTCACCTGATCGAACGCGAACAGAACTACTACACAGGTGACGCCGACGAACGTCAGGATTTCATTAACTTGGAGGAGGAGGAGGCTGAGGACTTCGACAGGTGATTGTACACTCTATTGCTTATAGGATAAGATTCTGATTGGTGAAAGGAAGACCAGTACAGTACGACCGATGAGTCTTGGTCCGTCAGAAATTAGCGCCAATGGTTGCGCAGAACATACTTTACAAACCAAATGGCTGTTTTCTTTACGAGTGTTTATGCGCGAAAGTTCGCAATGCCTTTGTTACTCTATCGATTGACTGAAGTGATTCTATTGAAGACTTCGGAGATGCTCTCTTTGTAGGCTAAGAATGGCGGTTAACTTGGATTTCGTAAGTTGAAAATTTCCGGACGAATGCTATTTTGTAAATCCTGCAAAAGGAGGGTAGCTTTTTAATTTTTGCATTTGTTTGCAAACTTGCATTTGATTGTGTGGCCTCTTGGAGATCCTATCTTTAACAACGGATGTTAGCTGTAGTAACGTCTTAGGCCCATTTTTAGGGTTCCGTACCCAAGGGTGAAAACGGGACCCTATTACTAAGACTCCACGATCCGTCTGTCTGTCCGTCTGTCACCTGGCCGTGATAGCTAGACAGTTGAAATTTTCACAGATGATGTATTACTGTTGCCGCTATAAGAACAAATATTTAAGTGGGGCTCACATACAACAAACGTGATATTTTTGCCGTTTTTTTGCGAAAATGGTACGGAACCCTTCATGCGCGAGTCTGACTCGCACACTTGGCCAGTTTTTTGATCCAATATTATCACAACCAATGGTTAAATATCCTAACTTATAGTTTTAAATTTCGGTAAAAGGTTTTTTTTCAACAATTCTAATGGTCAATATTGTTGGAGAGTTAATTACTTGATCTTTTGTTAGACTAACAATTGATGAAAAAACGCGTATAACCAAAATTTTAAACCATTGGTTAGCATATTTAATCATAGGTTGAGTTAACTGCGGATTAAAAAACACTAGCCCTACTAACTCTGCGCAGTTTATTTGAAATTAGATGAAATAGTTATCTGATCTGTTATATAGTAGTTCTGGGTAGAAAGTAGCCGAAAATCGAGGAATAAAATTGCTTCTAACATTCTAGACTTAAATCATACCTTTCTATGCATTAGTGCCCAACAGGATGACCAGCGTCAGTGTTTCGCCACACATTTACAATTCAACTACTTGTTTGTCAACGCGCAGACTTCTGCTGGAAGTACCCTTCCAAATGACCAGCAGCCTAATTGCGCAAGTGAATTCGGCAAGGCAAAGCGTTTGACCACCATCAATCGACCAATCATATGTGAGATGGTAGAGGAGATGAGGATTTCCGTCTATTTGATTGGTCGAATGATGGCGGCAAAACCCTTTGCCTTGCCGAATTCACTTGCGCATTTGCTTGCTGATTTCATAGGAATTAGGATAAAACAGACGACGCCTATGTCCAGGAGTGGAGATCTTTCCGATAATCTTTGTCTTTGCTCATAGTATCGTCAAAAATTCCAGGGAATTCCAATACAAATCATCGTCCGCCATCGGAGGCCGGGGAGGCCGCCCCGCCATCCAGGGAGCTCCTCGCCGTGAGCCGCAGCTCCTGGCTCTGCCCGCTCCGCCTGTGCCAGCCATCACTGTGCCCAAGTGAGTAGTACACTGAACCTTATTGCTTAGGTTTAAGGTAGAAAATTGATCTGTAGCATAGATCATGTAGATACATCTAGTATTAGAATTGAAAGATTACATTTTGAGTTCTTATTTCAAATTAAACAAAACTATGTTTTGTGTAATACACAGTCACAGCATTGAAGATACATATAAATCTGAATTAAATAGTAATTTGTATATGCGTTATGAAAAAAATAATCGAAAAGGTTGATTTTAACAACTTAACTATCTGGGTTTATTTTACCCTACATGTGTATCGTATTACCAAAGACAATATACATTGTCTTTGGTAATACGAATTGACATGCCAAATATATACAAACTGGATTATTAAACAGAAAATTCATAGCATACATAAAACTCAGGTACACGGTAGGATATTGCCGAATACCAGGCATATATTCAAAAGTAGTGTTAAATATCATCATCATCTGCCTAGCCTTTATCCCAATTATTGTTGGGGTCGGCTTCCAGTCTTACCGGATTCAGCTGAGTACCAGTGTTTTACATGGAGCGACTGCCTATCTGACCTCCACAACCCAGTAACTGGGTAACACGGTACCTCTTGGCAAGACTGGTGTCAGATCTTAGGCTTCTGACTACCCGTAACGACTGTCAAAGATCTTCAAATGACAGCCGGGGCCAACGGCTTAACGTGCTTTCCGAGGCACGGAGGAAACTCGGTGTGTTGAAATGGTCACCCATCCACGGACCAAAAGTAGTGTTAAATATATGCACCTTATATAATTGTGTATAAACATGTAGTCCACAGGTATATCCATGTAGTCACAGCATGTACGTGTGCCTATTTAATTTTCTTTGGTTTACTTTGGCTTCTTTTTCTTTATTTTGTATTTATATTTCATTATTATTTTTATTTGCAAAGAGGCGGTTATATTGACGACACCTAATATTGCCACGATTCATAAAAAATGCACATCACAAAAAAAAACTAATAAGACATAGACAATGAGTAGTTTGAAACAAATATTTGTGACACTCATTTGCAGAAATGCACATTTGTAAATTGGTATTTGGTAAATCATTAAAACAATATTACTACCATGTATAATAGTATAATGTGCATAATATTAACATTTTAATATGACAGTGTTGTTGCAAGTGATAAAACTACTGTTACCTCATTTTATCCAAGAGTTTAATACCTTTTAAAGTTTTCCAATAGAAAACAGCTCATATGTCTATTGAAATAAAGACCACAATCCCGTTAACAGACTTTCTATCTAAAAATGTCAGTGTACCCTCCTCTTTGGTAAGCTATGTAGTTAGCACGCATGGTATGTATTGCAGTACAAGTAGTGAGGGCTCGGGGCGCCGCCACAGCGCGACCACGCGGCCCTCGTCTCGCCGACCAATCAGATCCGCCGCCAGCCCTATCACACTACCCTCCAGGTAACTAAAAACTCTTTGGCATTTACAGAAGGAACACTAACTGGATACTTTTTCATCGTTTTGGGTTTGGGAAAATTGTGCCTATGATGAAGGGTATAGAGTTCTAAGTCGTTCGTAAGCCAGTGGCTGAATATTCCACTATTGAGAGTACAGCTCGTATTGTTGCTAATTCGTTAACGGTCAGATAGATTCATAACACCCAGCAGATCGTGGCTTTCTCGGGCAAATGTCGGGTATGTCACACACAACCTGGGTTCTTTAAGTCAAGAGTGAATAGGTTACTTCTAGGGAACTGTGCTTCAGCGTCGATCACATCATCGCTTACCATCAGGTGAGATAATGCTCAAACGCGAGCCTATATAACATACTAGAGGAGGCCTCGCGGTTTAACCCTCGTTTTTCCCGTTCCCGTGGGAATACAGAGATAAAAAGTAGCCTATGTCACCCGGGGATAGTGTAGCTTCCCAACGGTGAAAGAATTTTTGAAATCGGTCAAGTAGTTTATATGTTTATTCGTTACATACAAAAATACAAAAGACCTTTTCAGAACTGCACTGATATTTGCAGAAAATATTTGTTACTTACATAATGAGTGATAATTTAACACACAGTATTCATTTATGGGGATAAATATCGTGTCTTATTTTATTTAGTGAAAAAGTTTCCAAAAACTAGCACGATTACTATATTCTACCAACAAAAGAAATAAAAAAAGACTTATTTCCAAATTTTTCCAATCAGTTCCAGATTGTGGAGAAGGCGTTACTACTATTAAACGCGTAAAAACGTATTATTAAATATATATTTGTGGCTATTATTATTATTATTGCTATATGTTTGCTATTATAGACTTTTTTTGTAATAATTTGCTATATATGGGTTCCAGTTTTAAGCATGTAGATATATTTTTTCAAATATGGAATATTTTTGCACGAAATCTGCTTGGATTCTTGTTTGGATATTATAGTTTTACTGTTAAATGGTATTGTTTTAAGATAAAAATATGTAAATATTTGTGACGTGGAGACGTTTTTTACGTGCATGAAAAATATTTGGAAAGGTTTTTCATATTTTTTTTCAGTCCAGTATTCCTGTAAATATTAGCTATGGAATTGCATGAAAAGGAGATGTATCATTTTCGGCCATGAGATGTACAATAATCAAAAAATTTGAAAATAGCCCACAAATTGAGGAAAAATATTCTTTTATGAATTTAAGCCTGATTTCTTGCATACACGAAGTAATACTTTTCAACTATTTCCGTAATCTAATCAACATGGCGTCTCTCATAGTTGTTATTTCGATTTCGTTCTGAATTCATGTCACATCAAATCATAAATAACTTAGATGTTAATAGAAAGGTAAGTGTTCTTGTACTAGTAAAAATTACTATTATACTCATAAACGTCTTTTACGACTAATATAACGATCACAAGTGTGACGAATGACGATTTCATCGTTAAAAAAATATTCTAATTTATTTATCCAAAATGACATTTTGTTTGACTACTGAGTGCCACGTCACTTTCTAGGCTAAACGTCAAAACCATAGACCTAATAAATAGTATGGACTCGAAATACTTACAAAAAAAACGTACCTGCCTAAACCTTGAAATGGCACTTAAAATGGCTGCCGATGCTATGGTTGTGTTAATCACGGAACACACACACATTAATAATATAAAAAGTAAACAACCATTTGACAGCAGGACTACCACGTACACAACCACAAATTTCGGCAATTAATATGGCGAATATGGCACGTATTGACAACTGTCACTACGTCATAACAAAATGTTGCCATAATGAGCAACAACTGAAATATTGTTGTCTCTTTTGTCAAATACGATTACTATAAGCTAATGTATGTATAGAATAATAGGGCGCCTCCATGTTTTTCCTAGCTCAATGGTCAAAACTAAAACCTCTCATGGCTGTCAATTAGCTGTCACGATAAACGTCAAACATTTTTAATTTTTATTATTGTATATAAAAAACATTAGATAGTATGAAAAAAATGTTACTTTTTTCTATTCAGGGGTTAGTTTCCCAGCTTTCCTGTGTCCCATATAAAAATGAAACATCTCCTTTAATCTATATGAAAACAAAAACTACAAATATTTAAAAGAAAACATTGTAAGGAATAAAGCTACTATATTAGTCAATAACGATTTTTTGTAAAAAAATATCTGTCTCGGATACTGTACCCACAATTAGGAAAATCAATAACACAGTTACAGTACAGCACAAATGTGTAAATCAGTTATGAAATTATTTTCTAACCTTTTTTAAATTACATTCGTCGCTGAAAAAAGATTTAACAGAAGCATTCTTGCTAGAAAAAAAGTATTTGTTGTCTTTTATTTTATGATTATTTGCGTTACACGTCTAAGAACAATATTTGAAGTCTTGCTTCTTCATTCAATATCTAAAATAAAAATTCGTTCTGAAAAAGATCGATTTACCAACTTTAGTTAAAATATGTGCTTGAGTTACCATTTGGCACAGATGAAGCAAAATATTATAAAAATAACTGAGAACAAACCAAACCCTTACAAGTACAACATCGTACGTAATGTATATCGAATCCCAAATGACAATAATCTTGTATGTTTGCAGCCCATCGGTGCGAGAGGTGTACGGCAGCTCACACCCGCAGCGTCACCACAAACATAAGCAGCACAAGTCGCACGTGCCACACGCCGCTCACGCTCCCCAGGCGGCCCACGCCCACGCTCCACATGTAGCCCACGCCCAGCACTCCCACGCTCCACATGCAGCCCACTCCCAAGCCCCACAGGCCCACACCCCGCAGGCTGCGCACACATCTCACGTGCCACACGGCGCGCACTCGCCGCACGGGTCGCACGTATCGCACGTGTCGCACGGCTCGCCCCCCGCAGCGCACGCCCATCACCGACACTCGCCCGCTCACAACTAAGTTGATGATCCATAGATGGCGGTAGCGGCGACTGGGATACGGTTACACAATTAAATTAGTTTTAATTTCTTTCCTGTTTTTCGACATTGCTGTTGATACTGTTGTTCATCGAATTTTTTGGGTTTTTTTTAATTACAGATGATAAAAAGAGGTGGTATTTTGAGATGCTGAATAAGTTTCAAATATTAAAACGTTAGCATTTTACTCAATGCCGAACCATATTGTTCTAGATCAATGACTTAGTGTCAGCTCATACCCTTGCCATTGGTAAAATTACCAAACAATAAAATTATGAATTTCAAATGAATGATGACATCTTTTTTTACTCATGTAGCAGCACCTATACCGCTACATAAGAACTATAAAAAGATCTGACGTCACACTAATCGTACATAGCGTATAATTTCCTGATAATGCCTAAGTTCAAAGGATTATTCCATTGATCTCTTTTCCGTTAATTATATTTGTTAGCTAGCCGCTACCGTTTCGAAACGATTCGTGATACGTCGCCTTGTATGAACTTTATTAATGTGTATTGATTTGGGACGTAGCTATTAGTAAAATGTATTAAATAGTAGGACATATATTTTCTTGTTGATGATACCCTCGCCACTCGGTGTAAGACCTCTTTTGATTGGACTCTGCACATGTTAGCCACGATGAAATGGCGCGAATTCTCAAAATGGCGCCAGAATCAAATATGGCGGATGTGAATTTCGTTTTTTAAATGAATAACTTTTTTTTGTGGGCATTAGAACGTTAGATCATGAATTTTAGCTTAATTTGTTGGATTTTAAATTTAATTCCGTGTTCGTAGTTGAATATTTTAGTAAATAACACCTTATTGGATCGTGGTTGTGTGCTTTGTCCAACATTCCATATAATTTACTGTACCCGCCCACCAGACAATGATTCTGTATCTTAGAAATAGTCTAAAAAAAACAATTATGCTCCCCTGTGTACCCACTCAGTGGCGTTACTAGGCACCTGACTATTGCCCCAATCTTTTGACAGCTGTCATCACAAACGCACCTAGTATTACATGTTCACTAGCGACGCCACTGCTCACACAAGATTTATATGATAAGTAGATTAATATTCGTATAACCGATATTCCTACATCAACAAACTTTTGGTAAACTTTTATAAATTCTCTCAGTTTCTGTGACAAATCCATAAATCATCAAGCAACTAGTTGTTTCAAGACCGCACATAACGCACTCTTGGGTTTGGGAAGCTTGCCTCTAAATTCTGAGTTCTGATATCTTAATTAAGATAATGTTTAATTATAAACTCATTAGTATTCGTAAGTGTCGTATTTATAAGTTTTTCGGGAAAATTGTGTAAGTGTAAATTAGTTATAAAGGGTCGACTGATAAAAATGTACCAAATTGTCCATTTATTTATTTGTCGATTTCAATATAACATTACAATATCAACAGTTTCCATAGATCTTAGAAGCCTGTCAGGTCTGACAGGTCTAGTATTGATTTTTGTTGCAGGCGTTAGTTCACAAAATATTACTATAAGATAGTTTTTTAGACTAAGGTCCATCGGCCATTGAGACTAGTTAAGTTAGAACCTTGTGGTATGCAGCTAACAAAAATAACCAAGTTTTATCCATAGACACTCAGCCTAAAAGCAGACTCCCATATGTCAAATATGACAGGTCTTAATGGCTCATGGCTGTTTTTTACCTCCGTTTCCCAATTTTTGTTTGTTTTCTATCATAAAACTGTTCTGCACAAAATTCTGACGGTGCTGGACGTTATCAAATCGCTCATTCCTTCAAATAAAGTAATTATTTTATTTATTGCCTTTGTTTTATTTTTCTCCTGTTTTTCAGTTCGTTTTTAGACTTATAATCAATCTATTTTTAGATATATTATTGATGTTAGTTGTAAAGAACCAATTTATAACTTGTGTGAGATAATAAAGTAGTGAATTCTCTTATAGAAGGGTTTCATTTCATGATACCTACGTAGAACTTGATGTCGAATCTCTGTGTGTCTCAATCAGGCCGAGCCTAAACATGCGTTACCAATATTTTCGTTTACACCACTACAAAGACTCAAAAAAAAGGCTCCATTTGCGCACTTATGCCTTAATAGCTACTAGCTGCCGCCCGCAGCTCCGCCTGCGTGTAATTAGTACTTTAATCTTTATAAACTAGTCTGTGTTATTCTGATAAGCTGTAATACTGTAAATTTTCATCAAAAACCGTTCATTAGTTTTTGCGTGAAAGAGTAACAAACAGCCATCCGTCCATTCACCCTCACAGACTTTCGCGTTCATAATAGTAAAATGTGATAGCTTATTTCATAACGATTCTAACAACATAACATTCATACATGGTTCCCATACAAAACTATCGAAAAATCGGCGTTTTACTGAGACTGGGCGATAGCGCAAAATATTCAAAATGGCGCCGGCACAAATGGACGGGTGGCCATCTTGCGTTCCGGCTGGAGTGCCGTTGAGGGGCTATAATACATCTCATAAAAACTGAAAACAATTGTCGATGGGTACATTTATTAAAGGTTTAGCAAAAGAAACAATGCATTTAAAATAATAAAGTTTTAATGAAAATTAAGCAATTAAACGAATGAAAAAAAATCCAATAACCCAATTCCAAATTAAACATGATTAATTTTACGTAAATCTTAGCAACTACGACAAAGTAAAAAAAAATCCTTTACCCCAATAATAGATAATATTCAAAATTAGAATTACAAAATATTATAAACAAAGTTAAGATTTTTTTAAAGTTGTATCGGCTTTACTGCCTACGTTACTGGCGTCCGCCATCTTGTTGTGGACGCCATTTTGCTGTCAGAGACACATTCGGCAGATCTCCTCGTTGATTTCCAGCATCTGGTCGATGAAGGCCTGGTTGGCCATCACTTGTGCTAGCTTGCTGATGATGGTCTGCAGCTCGCCTTCTTTGTAGTTCATTTTGGTATTGCACATCTGGATTTCTTCTGATATTGCTTCTGGAATCTGAGGGCAAAGATTAAGAGGGTTAAATGTATAATTAGTCAAATAAATGCTGTGCATTTTTGGTAAGTAAATCTTTGTTGGTCAATTCATGGGTAGTAAGTACGTATACAGACCTAGTTATTTATTTTGCTGATTATACAAGCAGTTCAAACAATGTAACATACCATTTCAAACAATTTTCTATGATTACCAAGGAGAACCTCTAATCAACTGCTTAAATATGCTCATATCTAATAGGGTGGACTGCACCAGACATTTGAAATTCAAGACTAGTTATGAAAGGTTTGAGTTGGTACGTAAATGATGTATAATGGGTCTTGATTATAGTCTCTCGGTGGGAAAAGCCGCAGTTGCTAACAGTCACAGATCGTAAACATCAATATACCATGTAGGTAGGTACTTAGCAAGGCAACACAAGCGTAGTATTGGCCAGGAGAATAGGGAGTAGTATCATGTCACTCTTAAGCAAGCAACTCTTACAAAGACAGTTTTTGTTGACGGTTTATGGCATTTCCTTGCCACCACAGTTAGTACTGTGCTATCATTTTAGGACGGTACCGGTTTAGGAGACCGAGAGGGTCTGATAACCGGAAGCCTGTTGGATCACCTTCCCTTACAGAGGTCCGGCAAAAAAATACATATCTCTATGGGATTATCTACTATCTGCTTGCACTCTCAAAAACTTGTTTTATAAGTAAGGAGCTCCAGTTTTGTTTGTACTTCTTTACGTGCGCGTGCCATCGAAATGAAACATTCAATCTATTTCCCTTGGTCACGGTATCAAGCGTGAACGGCTGGACCGATTTCGCTTATTCTTTTTTGTTGTAGTGTTAGGAGAAGGTTCTTATGATAAAAAAATAAATTGTTGGTAGGTAGGGTAGGATAGTGTAGGGTAGAGTAGCTAGCGTAGGGTAGGTAGAGTAGGGTAGATGAATGTTTGGTGTTTTTAAGGCAAAACAAAGTTTGCCGGGTCAGCTACTTCTCAATCATTTTAACACGATCGACACGTGAGTTCTTTCAAAACACTTAAACGCCCCACAATGTAGTCGAAAGTTATATTTAAATCATTAGCAATGTTTGCATGACCGGTCAGCATCGGCTCTCATTGTGTCTTGCAATGTTCAATGTTTATGCACGGCTGAGAACCGCTAGCGACCGGAAAACCATTATTTAGAGTAGTTATGTAACCTTCACGGATGGTCACAGCTGCTTTGTTTTAGATTTGATTTCAAATTATTGTTTTACTTTAGCTAAGTGGTGTATTCATCTTTGAGCCCGATGTTCTACTGGTTTGGAGCGTGAGATATTCACATGCAGATGAAAACTGTCGGTCTGTCATAATGATAATCACAACAAAACTTTCGGGACTTATCTAAACCTAAAAGAGGCTTTTTTTCCTGATTTCGTCTTTTCGGACCCCCAAACCTTTTTTCTGAGTAGCCTAGCTATATTTCTTCGCATGTATCTAATCCCTTGGTACACTTAGACGGCGAAGAAAGGAAGTGGGCTTGATGCCTAACTGTCGTATCTAAGTCAATATTGTGCTATGGTGCTTGACTTTTAGGTAGGTACAATGGGTCTACTATTTTCATTCTTCTTTCGTAGTCTAGGTTGGCTTGCATAGACAAGATACTCACGTTTTGAGGATCAGCGAATGTGCTAAACTTGTACTTAGTTTTCCGCTTGTCCGGGCCGTTATTGAGGAAGAGAGTGAACTGCGCATCCTTGACGGTGGCGCCAACCGGGAAGTACAGGCCGGCTGTGAGGTGGCCCTTCTGGTCGCGGGCGAGGAGACTCCTGGAACAAGGAAAGGGGAAATTAGTCACGATATATTAAGCGTCTTTGTTGAAGATCATGGGTGGCATGAAACCTAAATAATCCGACTAGGGTCTTTAGTGCAGGGCCGGATCTAGTGGGGAGGGCGAGACGGGCAAATGCCCAGAGCGGCATAAATGAGCGGAAAAACAGCCCTTTTCATTTGATCAGAAAACCTTACATATTCGTGGTGTGGTGCTAAAATTTTCAAGCTTGCTTCGCTGTCGAATGCTATTAGTTCTTGCTGTAAGCCCACCGTTAAAAAACTTAACATTCATAATATTGCAAAAATTCTTAGGTGAAATTTTCGAGCTCACTTCGTTTTCACTTCGCTCGAAGTTGTCAATAAAGCGGCTTTATCTGATCCGATGGTTAAAAACCGCATTTTTTTAAATAGGTAATATCCTGAACCATTTAGTTAACTCCTTATATGGCGTAATTTTAAAGGGCGGTAAATATTGTCTATGCCCCTGCATTGGCCCTGCCTTAGTGGAAAAGTTGGATCTTGCCTTGCCTTGGATGCCAAGAAGTACTAGTTCAAATATACAAAATATCTACTTATGAGTAAGGCTACGAATGCATAGATTAGCTTCGGATGAAAATGCTGCTACCGTACGCAAAATACGCGCTTAGACGTGGAGTTGCGGACACCAGCCCGTCTTAATCTAAATACTGCTAATCAGGCATAGGATCATTATCGATATCTACCCATCGAACCAGATTGCCAGAGTAGTTTACGGTGGTTCGGTGTTCAAGTACTTGTACTAAAAAGTAAGGCCCACTGAATTAGTTCCTTATTGGAATATGGCCAATAAAGCAAGTCTACATTTGTCGTTAGAAGATTGGAGCGACAGACAAAGTCAATGATCTTAAAATTAGGATGATTGATGAGACTGATAACGCTAACACTTAGTTTCCGATCTGTTCTGGTTAATGTCCTGGCGTCTGACCTACATCTATTTTAAGGAATGAGGTCTGCGGAACAATGCTTGAAGGTGAACACAAGTGTGTGTTGCTCAGGAATTGGTATCTAGACTATAACCAATTTATTTGGATAGGCATATTGTAGCAAATAGTAAAATTAGCCATCTTAGATTATGATTTTGACCTCATTATAGTTTTCAGCGCCTGCAGCCACCTTCAATTCGTTAGGTATAATTTGGATAGCTATCCTTTTAGCCTACTATAGAAGAAAAATGGAACAATTGTGGTGTATCTTATATACTATAAAGTTAGGGAAAGAAGCAGCAAAAAGATCGTCACCTAAAGTTGTAGACGAGGTTCCTCCTCTCGGTGACATTGACCCCGTCGAGGTAGGGCCTGGCGGCGAAAACTAGCGACGTCTGGCACTTCACGGCCTCCCCGCGGGTCTCGCGCTCGTGCCACTCGATGTAGCCGGGGTTCAGGACGTTGAACGAGTAGCTGTACTCCTTGCGGCATTGCGGCTCGTCCGACTGCACGAACCAACCTGGATAACGACAAAATGTTGAAGGATTGAAATTGGTAGAAGATATTGGCGACTTGCTACATGAGTTTGGATTTATGGTTTTGAGAAAAACATGAGGTGTTAGAAAGTTACTCACCGGTGTGCGGATAATTCCGATCCTGCATGACGGTGACGATCCTGGGCACGTGGTAGCCGGGGTCAGCCAGCATGACGCCGGGGCGGCCGTCCACGCGGATCTGGATGCCCACCATGACGTGCTCCTTCTCGGCAGCCAGCACGCTGGCCGGCCCGTCGCCGCACGTCACGTACTCGCGCACGTCCACCACCGCCTCCTCGCATGACAGCAGCGCCGTGGCGCGCGATACCCCTCCGAACTCGCGCTCCAGGCCGCGCCAGCGCCGCACCAGCTCCAGCCCCAGGCCCACGCATGTGTGCTGGCGCGCGCGGATGGGCGGCGCGTACTGCTGGTACAGCTGGGCGAGCGGGTCGCCGGCGCGCTCCCACGTCTCGAACAGCGAGATGAAGTTGCTGACGGAGTCGTAGTTGTCGGTGAGCAGCAAGCGGCGCAGGGTGGCCTCGGCGCGCGTGGCGAGCTCTTCATGCCGCACGAGTGAGAGTGTGAGCGGGCGGCGTGCCGGGCCCCAGCGCGCGCGCGGCAGCGGATTGGTCAGATCCCGGCCCGGCCGGGTCACGTCTTCTGTCCGGTGCCCCGGCCCGGCCGCCGGCACTGCGGCGTCGGGCGAGGGCTCCGCCTCCGAGCTGAGTCAACTCGGCCACTCGGCGCCCCAGCGGCCCACGCCGGGCCCGGCCGGCTCGGCCTCCGCCCCCGTCTCATATAGGCCGTCATCCCGGCCTCGATCCGTAGCGACCTCGACGCTCTTCACGAGCGCCTCACGCTGCTTCTCTAACAACACTGATGATGGTTTTTCACGCTCTGGAAAAGCAAAACGAGAAATTAGCAGACGCCTATTTTGTTAGTTATAACAACTTCATGTGCAAATACAAACCAAACAGTTCTAGACAATGTTAAGATTAAGACAAGACGCGTGTACATGTTTCGATATTGATAACGTTGGCATTGATTGAAATAAACAATATTTGGCGTCTGTTTCATGATCACGGTTTACGATCGCTGCTTCAAAGATGATGCTCAAGAATATTTCATGATAGTGAATACATCGACGCTTTTAACTTTCTGCGTGATCCATTTGTTACGGAAGGAGTAAAAATAGTTTAATCTACAAAACGTCAGTGGTTTTGTGACAAGAACAAACGTCTCATCAATCTTTCTGACTTTAGATGATCTTGATCTCGTCCTCGAGAGGTGATACGCGATATCATTATCTTTTCGGCAGCCGCGTGCGCGTGCGGCTTCTATGAAATTATGACTCATTGCGATAAAGCCATTTTCAGAAATTACAATGTGGCTAGGTTAGTTGGTTTTGACTTTAACCTGTTACAGAAGACTTGAATGTCTATTCTTTCATTAAAAAACAGAAAAGAACTACCTAAGCCTGATTACTTCATATTCTATGAAGAAACGAATTTTCGAAGTTTTAATAGTAAGAAAAATTGGCATAACATCAGCATGCGAAACATTGGAAATTTAATCAATTGCCGTATTTTTCCTATTAAAACCAACTTGATTTTGCGGTTTGGTACGGAAGCCTAAATGTGCGAAGTCCGCCACACATTTGGCCGGTTTTTTCGGAAGGAACAATTTTCCATAACTAAAATTATAATCCATTTCCTATTTTGTTGTATTATCCCTGCAGCGTAAATGCGCAAGTGAATTCGGCAAGGCGATGGGTTTGACCGCCATCAAGCGACCAATCAGATGCGAGATGAATGACGCGATGTGGATTTCCGTCTGTGTGTGGTCAGTTTTGTCATTAATTTATCTGACGTGATAAATTTATGACAAAACTGACCAGCATATCCTAAGCCTGCCTCGATCTGGGTTAGTTTCGGAAAGGAGAACAGCCCACGTAATAATCTGCGTCTTGACCTACATTTATATTCTTTTAATTGAGATAGGTAATGCTGAGACAGATTACGTAGATATCATTAACTAATTAGGTACGTATCGTTGTATTTTGATGACGAGTTGTTGGCACCTTAAGTATTGTTTGTGTATACGTCACCTTTGTATCGAGATCGAGAACATTACCGTGTCGAGATGGATCAAAGATTAAAACATTCGCTGGCAGTAGTTTTGCCAGTAATTCAGTACGCATCATTATAGAAAACGAATTGACTTTCAATTATAAGCAATACAGATAGGCTACACATAATCTTTGCAGCACACAAAAAAGTCTTAAATAATAAAAAGAAGAAAAAGAAGTCTAACATTTCAGTCAGATTGTTGTCTCCAAGATCTGAAATTTAACTTAAGATTTAAGAAAAATAAACATACTTTATCACAGTAGAACTTTAGCTTAACTATTTGAATCCGCGATGCTCTCAATATTTACATTATGATATCTTAAATAAGAGGTAAATCGTATCTCTTTATAGATCGACAGGGACTAAAGTTCAAACAACCACGATATATTGGACTTTAAACAATGAAGTTCAACTTTAGATCTCCCGAAAACCAGTAGCAGCAATAACATTAACTACAAACATTGAAGCTCTAAATATACTGCATTGTGACGTCACATGCGCGCGCGCCATTCATAGAACGCAAGAACAAAGTGGTCTGTTCCAACTTCCAACCCAGGGCCGGTCATGAACTTGCATTGATGGTACTCGGAAATGCTCGGAATTCCTCGGAAACATCGAAAATATTTAACACATCGGATACGTTGTACCAGTTTTTTGTCATCCGTAACTTTGTTAGTCATTAATTAATCATCGCTTTGGGTATTTACTGACGTAGTCGGGTTAATGTTTTTGTTTTAATACCAGACTTTGTTACATTTATTTATGGATGTATTGTTCTACATTCTCATTAGAATAGTCAACTTTTGAAGCGAAAATTCAAAGTTCCCTTGTTAGTTCATAATGCAAAGTTCAGCCCGGAGTCAAGTTTATTCCACTTTGGTTTAGGTGAAAAGAAAGACCCTTTATATTACACAATATCATTAGCACTGCTTTTATACATGTATATATCTTAATGTCAACATAAATCGTCTGGAGATCATAAGGTTACGAACCTGTGAACCCCAGACCTCTTTTTATTCAGATAATTTGGATAAAATGGCACGCGTCAATTCTAATGTTTAGACTGGCACAAAAAGATAATTGTATTTTGCGTTTGGAATATTTTTGAGGTAGGTGTGTGTGTGTGGTGTGTGTAACGGGTCTTTCATCAGACTTTTCAGCAAAGATTTCTGAATTTTAAATCTTGCTATTTTTACGCTAAGCCACTTTTGCCAAGAAATACGAAGCCCTGATATACCAGCTATCGTACACCAGATCAAAACTAAATCCAATAAACAGACTTCATTATCTTCTGCTTTATTTCCCACCACTCCAATTTCCTCAGCAGTATTGCCAATTATTATAATAAATGAACCCGCAGCGCCAGAACAAAATATATTCTCTTTTATTGGGTCAACTCGTTCAATACCCGCAGCACTATGGCCAATAAAGCCCAATCTGTATGAAATAAAGGGGTCTTTTTCACATACTTAGTTATCGACTTGTCTTTGTGTTTTTCGAGAGAGATGTGATAATGGCCGTGCACGAGGAAAAATCACCAATTGGATCAATTAATTTTCCTAGCTTAGATTAGCGCAGCTCTGGTTGAAAAGGTTTAGTAGTGATGCTAGTTAGGAGGTACGGTAGTGGAGGTAAGTTCGCACGAAAACACGACCAACGCAAGTGAGGAATGTTTGACATTAATCGAACTGAGTTACAGTTCTCGCCAAACTTCTTGGCTGCCCTGAAGTTGGCTACAATGGGTGCTGTACTGCAAATCTCATATAAAGACATCACTGATGAAGACCTTATATACGTCAATAACTATGCTACATAGTTGAATGGCTTCTCATGACTATCGTTCAGCCCACTTATGAGCCCAGACAGTGTTGGAATACGATGCCGATCAATTTACTAGGGAAATTAACTGGCTTTTGTTTCTTGTCTATAGTTTTGTTATGTCTAGCGTCCATGGAGGTTTGGACGCCATATGGGTAAAAATTAAGAGCTAGCAGGATTTAGATCAGAATATTCAATAAGAATAAAAATAAATGTATTCAAATTGAGAACGTCCTCCTTTTTTGAGGTCGTCGTATAGGAAAAAAGATTGAAAATGAGAAGGGAAATTCGCTCTAACTTGACTGATTTTTTTTCATGAAAGCTACTGGCATTTCGCTTTTATGTGCCATTAATTTTATAAATTCAGAATATTAATGAATATAGAAATTAATGGGTCATGGAGTCACATGAAGGTAATTGCCAAAGTAGTAATTATTTACATTTACGATCGATAGGGGTACGCCTACCTTTGGCATGTCACAGGTCAAAGTTCTGGCAGTCATTATCAAAATAGAAAGTTTAAATTGTAACAATGATATCAAAGTGAATGGCGTGGTACTTATTGTGTGGATATTGGTTGGAAGAAACCAGAATCAACTTCTTATCTACAAAAACTATAATTGCTTTAAAATAATAATATGTTGAAACCATCAACTGAGAATTTAGGATGTGCGCTATATTTTGTGAGCTAAGCATGGCGGATTGGCGGGTCCATATCTTTTGGAAGTGCCCCGACTCTTGGAACTGTGGTGTAATATTTGCTAGGGATTAGAAGGTATCCATTAGGGTTTCCAAAGACAGTAAGAAAGGGCAGGACTGAAGGCAATCTGGCGAGTTTGGAGTTTTCCATTCAAGTCAATAATTAAAAGTACGATCGAGATTCATCCTGGGCAGTCGTGCTATCGGATATACTAACTGACTGATATTTACCCCGATACGAGGGAATACAAGTCTTTTGACTCAAATTATGTTAAACCATGAGAAAACTCAACTTCATGTTTATTTACTCAGCAATGATTCAAACAGCAAAAATGTTGAATCACTGAAGCACTCGCGAGTGTTACAGTGTAAACAAAACCGTGAGCAGTTCAACTGTTTACTTTTTACCGCGAACTCTTGCTTGTACTGAGTGGTGCAGATTCTTTGTGGCGTGATTCATGAGTTTTGTAAATAATTACAACGAAATATGTGTGGGGAATTAAACTACTTGTTTTTAATACTACTAGGAAAACGAAGCCACGAACCACATTTGGCTCAATTTTTGGAACTCTATGATGTGACCAATTGTTAACTGCTACGTTTGATTTTCAACATCCAATCGCACTGCATTTGTGAAACTATGATACATTTTTTCCCAGAAATATTTGTGTTATTTTTTTTTTTCATTCTTAATAGGGTTGTTTCTTGGGTATAAAAATGATAATTGTATTTAGTCCGTCAGTGAGATTATCGAATAATATTGCACACGTTTTTTTTGATTTACCAAATCGATAAAAAAATACAAAGATAAAGCGCATCAAAGTTCAGGAGTAGGGGCTTGACGTCACTAGGGCAGTAGTGCACTAACAGCGTGACGTTATTTCAACGAATTATATCGTGGCCATTTTATGTTTACGTGTCAAAAAAAAGAAGATACATGTCCAATCTTTTTTATTAATCAACCTGACGGACAAAAAACAAATTTTCAGTCAACTACCCTATTCTTGGTAAGTTAGGGCACAAATCCAAGAATATGCAGTCTTGCTTTTAAGTCGGCACAAAAATATTTTTAAAACATTCTTCAAAGCAAAAAATCATTTTTAAAATAGCTGTATTGCATCAGTTCTTCTTTCTTATCTCTTAAGCTGAGTGAATCATGAAATAAATCATGATTTTATGTGCCATTATGTTTGATCCAGCCGTTATGCACACTACGAGTACCCATCTTTATTGACGTCAGATTTAGATATAGTTATGTGCGATTCCAAGTGTTATCTTTTTCATGACTTTTTTATTGTTCACAATAATCTAATCTTAATACTTCAATAAAAGAGATAGTTAATTGATTCGTGTTCTATGTACTAAGCTATTAATATTTTATCTTTCCCTAAATCAATTTATTGTTGATCGTATTTTTTTTTAAGTTTTGTGATAAATTATGTATTTGTGTTTTTTTCACGTGTGCAAATGTGTGATTTAACTGCGCAGATTTGGAGGCACGGCAGTGCTCTCGCCAGGACATAGACGTCGTATTTAACTTTTTATAAATTTATTCATATAAAACTCACTTTTTCAAATTAGATTAAGAACTCACTTTTTCTAAAGTAAGGTGTACTGGAATAGGAAATTCCAGATGCTAAGGGGTAACGAGATAACCAGCTACTGGATTGTTATGATCAGATACGCAGTCGCTCCGTGTAAAACTGGATGTATCCAGTTGAATCCAGTTAGAAACCGACCCAAAAATTGTTGGCGGAAAAAGGCGCAGTGTGCCGCCCTAAAAATTAAGATTTTGGCAGCAACAATATATTTATTATTAAATAACGTCCGATATCTCCATTTTTTTCAGACGGTGCCATTCAATGAGGTGGCCTTCTGAAGAAATTGATTGCAATATATCAATGTATCGCCGTTACCTTCACATCAAAGTGACATAGACCATGCAATAACTCAAGAAAGGACGCAATGATTACTGTTGCGAAAAGGAAAGGATGGGCCTTGAGCAAGAAGGTGAAGTTAACATAGAGGTCGTGTTTGAAGTTTTAGGCCAGACAAGTCTTGTCTAAAAGTTGACGACCTTAACTAATTGACTGTTTTTGTAACCCCTGGTTTCTGAGGACGTGTAAAAATCTACTTTTATTTGGATTTCATATTCAGGATTGCATGCATAAGCTTGGAGAAATCTTTAGTTGACAATATTTGTCGGGTAATTTGAAACCTGGGGTAGGTACGTACCTACATTTCCATCAAAAATAATCAAATAAAACTCTAAGTAAGTATTCAGAGTTCGTATGGATGCATAACCATCCAAATATTACGACAGACGCGAATAACAGCCGACAGAATCCAACTATTAGAATAACTACTAGACCAGTCAGTCTATTTGAGACGTTTCTTGATTATCAAACAATTTCTAATTGGCTAATAACTACAAACAAAGAGTTCAACTATGTAACCTCATTTCCAAAGGCACGTGGAAGTGATAGGAGGTCGCACGAGGCTGCAGTGCGCTAGATTCGGCCGCACGTGATCGCAACACGGCCTTCCTGATTCACGTGACGTTGCGTACTCCTACGGCACTATGAATGCGGCCCGCTGTGATTGGTGATTGCCTTGTACAAGACTATGAATTGCAACGTATTTATTACAGTTTTATGGAGTAGTAAGTGTGAATGCATGGTACCAGACTATGTGTAGGGACGTATTACGGCTATGTATTATGGAATACGTTGACTGTTTCACCTCCTACTGATAACTTTCGGTTCTAGCGATCATGTCAGCTTAGTCCTGTGCTATAATTTACCTAAAATTGGCTTTTCCGACACTGAAAAATCGACTCTTAGACTTCTGTGTAAGGTCTGGTTGAGACTTTAGGCCTTTGTTTTTTTTCTACTAAGGATCCGAAGCCTTTATATATATTGCCTCTAGATTGCAATGATTAGCTTGACCTTTCAATAGGAATGCCAAATAGAACAAGGAAGAGAACGGCACAGTGTTTTGTATGCAATTTGTATTTAATAGTTTTTTGCAGCCTTCTAAGGCCAGAAGCATTAGACAAAGCGATAATCTATCAGCAAAGGCATAGATCGAAATGCATGTAAGAGATTGGTCAGCCTCGGATCTAAACAAGTAACATTCTCTCATCGAAAGCGTGGCGATAGCGATTGTTAAAAAATCATTTTTACAAAAAAATACTACCGACTTCCAAAAAAAAAAAACTACAAAGTGTAAACTAACGTTCTTTTTGGTAGTCGTTAGGTACCAATTTTTTGCGTTATGGACACCGACTACCAAAAAGAACGTTATTTTACACTTTGTAGTTTTTTTTTTTGGAAGTCGGAAGTATTTTTTTATTTTTTTTTTATTATCAATAGGCTCGCGCTTGACCACTATCTCACCTGATGGAAAGCGATGATGTGGTCGACGGTGAAGCACGCTTGCCTAGAAAAAACCCATTCACTCTTGACTTAAAGACCCCTAGATTGTAGCTATCGGGAAACACAGACTCCGGCAGGGAATTCCACTCCTTAGCTGTACGCATAATAAAAGTGTCCCCAAAACATTTTGTGCGTATGGGTGGGATGTCCACCATGTACCGATGACGCATCACCGTGCGTCTGGTTGTCCGATGATGGAACGGGCTGGGCGGAATTAAATAATGCAATTCCATCGCACACTCCCCGAAATGTAACCGATAAAATACCGACAAGCTGGCAACTCGGCGACGATGTTCAAGGCTCTGGAGCTTTGATTTGACCAGTGCTTCATCGCCGATGAGTCTCTTGGCCCGCTTTTCGATCGACTCTAGTGCATCTAGCTGATATTTGGCAGATCCGTCCCAGAGATGAGAACAGTACTCCATGCTCGATCGAACTTGCGCTTGATACAAGTTGAGCAGCTGTTCCGGCGTGATGTACTTTCGCACCTTCGCAAGGATCCCCAACTTTGGGGAAATGTGCAACAAGAACAATGTTGCCGAGAGTACCGACCCCTGAGGGACGCCGGCATTAATATCCAATTGGTCCGACGAGCAGCCATCGATAACCACTCGAATGGACCGATCCCTCAGGAAGTCTGCAATCCAATCACACAGACCACCGGGCAGACCGAATGAAGGAAGCTTACCAATAAGGCTTTCGTGCCAGACCCTATCGAAAGCCTTCGAGATGTCGAGGGAGACGGCAAGCGCTTCGCCGTGCCTCTCAATGGCCTCACTCCATATGTGAATGGCATACGCTAGAAGACCCCCAGTAGACCGATTTCGGCGGAAGCCGTATTGGCGGTCGCTAAGGATATCATTAGTTTCTAGGTATGCCAGGAGCTTAGTATTTAGTATACGCTCCATACTCTTACAGAGTATGGAGGTTACAGAGATGGGTCTGTAATTAGCCGGGTCAGCTCGACTGCCCTTCTTGGGCACGGGCTGTACGTTGGCTTGCTTCCAAGCATTCGGCACTTTTCCAGTCTCATATGAAAGGCGGAATAGGCGTGTCAAGATCGGAGACAGTTCAGGCGCACAGGTTCTAAGAACTATAGCTGGTATTCCGTCAGAGGCCACTAGCCTTATTCACGTCGAGGTTTCGCAGCACCCTACGGACGTCCTTTTGATGGATGCGAATGTCCGACATACTCGTCTCGCATCCATCAGGAGAAGGAGGGGGCCGCGAATCACCAGGATTCAGACGCGAAGATTCCGCAAAAAGAGAGGCAAATAAATTTGCCTTCTCTTCAGCGGAGTGGGCCAGTGACCCATCAGGTTTCAGCAGTGGTGGTAGTGAGGGACGGCAGAAGTTCGATTCGACCGACTTAGCCAGGGACCAAAACGCTTTACTACCTGCTGGGTAAGAAGCAAGTATTATTTTTGGTAAAAAAGTTTTTTGACAATCACTACCACCACGCTCTCGTTGACAGAATATTCACTTGTTTAGAGCCTCAAGAGGAAGTTAAGCGTATAGAAATCTGCGAAATGGAAAACCTTCAGTTTATTATGCCAAACATGCATTGTGTTTACTGGAAATACAATGTATCATCATATTAAATTAACATTGCCTCAACCACTGTATAGGGACAGAATATGAGGAAGATATGTAATGAGGAAAATACATAGATAGATATTTACGTTCTGTTTATTAAAACATTTTCCGGATCGGGTCACAACAAAAATTACGACGCTTCAATAAAACCAAAAAGTACATATACGTATGTAGCTAAAAGGCAAATGTTGAGGAAAACCATTGATTTTGGTTTGTGTTTTTATTATCGACCCCTATACACAATTGATGGTATTAGTTAATTTATCATAATGTACACTTAAAAACTTTAGTGTATTTTAAAATGAAACTGTTTTTATAAACCATGAAGCATCAATAGGTTTGCCCCCAATACCTAACATTTGTTTCCTCTGCTTAGCCTCTCCTCAACAATACTAGATTTGGCTTCCATTCATACAGAATGCAGCTGCAACACAGTATTTTACTTATAATAGCGTATAGGAAATTTATGGGGATTGGTTCCCTAGCACACTGCGGCCGGGTGCACCGCACCCCTTGAAAGCCCGGGTAAAAACGGCCCTGGTAACACGACCCCCTTGGCAAGACTACTTTCGACTACCCGTAACGACTGTCTACGAAATACAGCCGGGAACTACTTCACGTCCTTCACAAATCACGGAGAGGTCTCGGTATGGAATTGATGGTACAACTGGCGAAGTGTGGCTGTATAACACCCCAGTCTGCCCCTTCGAGAAATACAAGCGCCATGTTTGATACAGGAAAGTGGATTAACAATTCCCGAGGGTAGTGAAGAGGCGTCAATTTGTAAATGGTATTAACCAGAGTGCGTAGGCGTTTGACCTTTCAGTGTACCACGCTTAGATCTACGTCATCCGTGGGATCATGGCGTGGGCGTTTATCGTGAACAATAACTGACTGGTCATGATCTCTGACACTAAACTATTTTATTATCCGGTACAGAGAATCGCTCAATTTTTGAGATGAGTCAAAAGCATTTTGACAGACATTTTTCGGAATGTTCTGGCTGAAGAGAAGGCGGGCAGTTTAGGAACGGCAGATATGGCGACGTTTGTAGGAGGTTTATGATGTCTAACAATGGAATTATTTAGTACAAAATGATTATGGTGATAGGAGTAGTAAATATTGGTATGTGATACGATTGACCATTGATACATTTGTCAGATTAATTTTGGGGTAACAAAACTGGTCCTGAGTTAGTTTTATTACACGTATTTCCTCATCTTGTTACATAGACTCAAGTATAAAAAACTATCTCAGCTGTACTAGCTAATCTAACTTAGACCTTCTTCTGCAACCGGGATAAAGATAAGCACCAGAATAACGCCCTATGTTTTGCGTGCAGAGAACACGTAAAGTAAACTGGGTCGAGTTTCTCCGCAAACTGCATCCAAACACAACTGCATGTGGGGCTTTATAACAAGCGAGGTTTTCTTCCTAGAACGTTATTTTTTAACTATACGATTAGTTTAAATACTGATAAGCAGATTCAAAATTCAAATTTTCTAATTTAGAACCTGCAATTTTTTTAAACTTTAATCATATGATTCAATTTTTTTTTACAAATAAGGCTAAGGCACTGACCTCTATCATACATTGTACACTGGACTTCATATTAACGATGACAAAATGAAGACATTTGATTATCGCCATTTTGGCGCTGATAGCAACGTGAATTAACGTGAGAGTCGCATGGAACTAATATTAGAGATGGGACACAGCTTTCGGTAAAATACTTTTATGGGTTTTATCGATCGTGAGATTAATTTAATACGTAAGAGAAAAATAAAACCAGTTATTTTTATTATGATTAATTTTTAAGTAATAGAATAATTGCTGTAAAGGTTATTAAAAATATTTTCAGTCAGATTGCAAGCTATAAACTAGTGGATAGCGTGCTAGTAAAGTTATAGCGCATTACTGTCAGATCAGTGAGATTTAAATATGGGGTTAGGCTAAGAACTTATCCTAAAAACTATCACATTTGAGCAAGTATCTCCTCGCTCAAGTACACTAGTTGTACGCCCATCGGATTCGTGAAGGGAACATCATTTATATAATAATAATAATAAATGAGATGGATAATCATTTACAACGGACGTATTTCTCGCTCTCATCGCTGAGATCTTGTCTCTGTAGTGTTAAGGTGCAAATAAGAGTGACATCGCATTCCAGCAAGGTGAAGACTTATATTTAAACTTCATGCACATAGGTACAATGGCGGACTTAATGCCTTAGGCATTCTCTACCAGTCAACCAAGGGTGGTGAAGAGATAACATGGCAGATGCATTGTTTAAATCGTGGCAACAATTTAACAACAAAATATATTTTTAATTGCTTAAATTATATGATACATACCTAAATAAATATATATAGTTAATAAAGTAATGAAAGTAAGTTATCGAGATGACCCTACCCCCGCTGAAATCAGTTTTCAGCTCTGTTTCAGATGCAGATAATAAATTGTTTGACTTCAAAACATTTGTTAATAAAATTATAATTATCATGATATTGTTCCAGAATTAATTCCAGGTTCAGGAACGTAGTGATTGGTACAAGAGAGAGGCCTGTGCTCAGCAGTGGGCGAAGTCGGGCCGTGGATGATCATGATGATGATTCCAGAATTTAGTATTACATATTGCTATTGAACATATTATAACTGATTATTAGGCATTCATATAATATTCATCATCAATGAGATATTTAGTTCCAACATACTACGAGAAGTCAATACAGTAGATGAGTGATACGCCTTGCCAAGTCTACTATTTTGATATTATTGTAATTTAAAAATATCACTAATACTGATATATTAGTTACAATATTATAATATTTCCAGTCAAATATATTAGTATTACCTAATTTTTAGAAATATCGGTAGTATCCTATCTCTAAATGTGTCAATTTTAGTTCCTGATACGCTCGAGCGGGGCGCTTTGAATCAGCACAAGAATCAACTGTCATTTCATATAGTATGTTTAGTCCAGCGTACTTGTATATTAGAGGTCAGTGGGCTAAGGCTATAGAGTCCCCGGCGAGTAAAACCTTTTTTGAATATTAAGTATGTATATTTTGATACCTCTATAATTAAGTGCATCTGTTACAGGCAGTAATTAATCGCAACTCATATTAAAGAACTATCCCCCGATTCCCGCATTAAGAATTTGCAGTTGACTATTTGTCAAGCTTTAGTCTGCAAACCTGTCAAAATTTAGCATTAAATTAAAGTTGGGTTTGACATATTCTTAACTCAAAATAGTCATTTTAAAATTCGAACCTCTGTATGTTCTAAAGTACCTAAACATTTATATTAATCACGGTTCATTGATCAATAGCTTCAAATTCATTTCCGTGTTCAGCTAGTGTGGGACATGCTTTGGTAGTGTTTTTTATTGTTCTTCACATCTTCTCCTTATTCGACAAAACAGCTGCTGTAAGATTTTCTATGACGAAGTGAGGAACAATAACTTACAATCATCATAATAATTGCAATGCAAATGTTTTGAATGACTGTACTAGTCTCAAAGGTAGATAAACATTATGTGCTTCCCTGCATGTTCTTCAATAAATTCTTTGACATACAAGGGCAGTCACGTTTTAGCTTTGATAAATAATAATTACGAAAGGATTTGAGCAATATGAGTATTGACGGCGTTATATTTTTTTGCGCGTCTTTATTTTATTTTTAATGCCTCTATGGTAGGTCTATGTTATGCTCTATGGTATGTCTGTACCAAACCAACCTAATAAAAATCATGTATGAAATTTAAGTGTGCTGCAACTCTGCCGACCTACAGGCGTGAGGTTATGTTATCAAATACATAAAAGCAGGATACAAAGTGCGAATATTTCTTTCTAAAAGGAAAATCATTATTCAAACAATGTACCTATTACATTGACGTATGTCGATTAGTCATGAAGGTGAAGGGAAAGTTAACAAATGTATAATGACACAAAGGACAAAAGGATTCACTTATACGTAATGACAGGAGTTCATTGTTTGACATAGAGAAAGTCTATTCAAATATTCAATATCTATATTCGATTTGGCTATGAAATTTTATTTTGGAACTAATAAGTAAGTATCCGTTGGTGAGCTAATGTCACAATCGATTATATATAAACAATTAAAATATCAAAAATAGTGATACTGGCTTAACTCAAAAATATTTTAAAATCTTGTGGCGTCATTTATAAAAAAATATTTAACTCTATAGTTTCCTTAAAATGCCAAATTTTTAGGCTAAATTAAGACAAACACTTAACTTCAAAATCTTTATTCAGAAATCGGGGATCAGTCAACAACGCAAGTCTTTTAAAACCATATGTTTGCAAAACCCGACACGTCACATTTCAAAGTAGTAATAAAAATAAAACCATTAAAACAGTAATAATTGTAATCGTTACACCGATATTAGCAGCCAAATAGCTTCTTTTGTTTTCGGTCACATCATAATGTACAGCGATTTGAAAAAAGAACACCATACGGTGCTTTGTTTACGTTTGTATACAGCCTGTACCACTGACAACTACACATATATACATGTACACGCTCTTTGTCTCACATTACTATGATAATCACTGAATTTATAAGTTAAAAGGGTTTATTATTGAATAAAAGAGATATTTTATCAAATAAACTTACCCATACAACGGCTAGAAGCCAAATAAAAAAACGAAAACAGTTCGCTGCCTCAAGGCGCGCTCTATCCAATCGCGTAGCCCCCACAAACACCACAGACAGACTGATCGTTGAATCAGTTGAATGCCGCTGTGCCCTCGTTATTATATTTGAGTTAACAGGTGTAGTGCTGAGCAAAGCAGTTATAACCGTTATTGGATAACGCGTTATTTGATTCTCAGTAGCAGCACGTTGTCTGAACTTTGTGCCTAGTTTATTGTCCGACCGAAACTGGTTTTTACGACCGAAACTGAAACCGTATTTCGGCAACAGTCTCAGTTTCGGCCCATACCGAATCCGAAACTTCCTTACAAACATCATGTTTGTAAGGAATGAGGGAAACATAAGAAAACTTACCGAATTTGAAATACACACACACACAACAAACAAAACGAACTGCAAACACAAGCCAGTCACAACATGATTAGGCACGTGGACGTGGCAAAATGTCTTCGTCGCTTACTCGCTTGGATGGAATTTAACGCGCCGAAAATGACCGATCACGGCGCGCTCTGCCGCATTTTCGGTTTCGATAGTAGTTTCGGCAGGTTTGCCGCAGAAACCGAAACTAAATCGATACTCGGTTTTTGGCGAAACTCGACCGAAACCGAAATAGAACTTTCGGTCGGACACCAGTTGATGGCTATAGGCTCACCCGCGATTACGTGGCCCTTTATATAACTGACGAAATGTAGGTCACAATAATAGGTGTGCGTCTGTCTAACCCATCGAGGCATGCAGCCGTAATAGTATGTACGTTGAGTTAAGTAGTTAAGCGTTACATGAAGTTGGTAACAGATGGTCATGATGGTCATTTGTTACTTGGCTTTCAAGATAAACTTTGTCGTTTCTATATTATTACTGGGAAAATGATATAAATTATATTAGATAATTATGTAACGATACGGTTATTTAACGCGCGTTAAGGTTGTTAAAGTAATTTGACGCACTTTAAGAACGTCAAAAATTTCGGGGCATATGTGTATATTGCAGAATTTTTTCACCCACAGGCTCTTAGGCTTAAGCTAATTAAAAATTTGGCCAAAAGGACATAATTTGAGAAACGTATAAGTAGTTTCTTAGCAGACGCTTTTTCTACGATATCTTAACCAAACAAATTAATCATGTCCTAGGTATAACTCTACTGAAACGACAACTGTTAGTTCTCGTTTCAGTTATAAAATAACGATACTCAATAACGGTAACTCAGAAGCGGCTACTGATCACAACAATACAGCTGTCGGCGGCGGCGTCATGACAACCGCGCATGCGCGACGCGCCCCACCTCCATCTTGCCAGCTGACTCGGCACCGATGACCACGCGGCGCCACTGTGAACTGCAGTATGGCGTTAAGGCACAGACAAACACGTAGAAGAAAAAATAAATAAAATTAAAAGCAAATATTCACACTACTACTAAACCCATAACGATAGTATTAGTAGTGCCTTAATTATGTTATAGACCGACCGCTTAACTGAGACCATTTTGAAGTAGCTGCGCGGTACGGAATGGGGTGTGTTTATTTATTACAACTTCATACAATATAAAAGTACATAGGATTAGTGTCTTCGCGGGTGTAGCTACCTGTCAGTCGACAGTTCGCTGATGGGTGTCAACACTGTCAACATCTCTCTTGCTACCTTAGGAACGGTCTCAGTTAAGTGGTCGGTATATAGTAAATCACAGGAAATACGTTTTTACAATAAAAAAACCGTTTGTTTATGCAAAATTTCATCTTAATCGGTTGAGGATAACTGCTTTAAAATTCGGTTGCAAAATTTGACCCGAACACACACATACATACATTCCAAGTTAATAAAAAGCTGTTTTTTTATTAATAAAACATATATATACAATTGAATATTCTAAAAAAATAAAATACCTATATACAAATACAAAGGGGAGACGGAAAAAAGCTCATTGTGCATCAAAAAATTCGTCCACATCGATGTCAATGGGAAACGTGCCCAGAACGCTGGCAGCATTGCCACGTTGAATGGCAATGCTGATTCTCTGGCCGAAGAAAAGGCCAGCCCTCTGGTCACGTGAAGAGTCGACGAGCTTTGTGCTAATTTCTCGAAAAACTCGATGCGCACTCGGACCTCATGGACCTAATGTTTCAACCCCAAACGGCTCAAACATATAACTTCCAATAAGGTTGTTATATTTGCGCCGTTTGAGGTTTTCTGCACCAGCAGCAGCCGCCCCAGCACAGCCTGCCGTGCTTAGAAGATGGGATGGCGCAAGGGTGTCAACACATGTTGCATCCCACACCAAAGGTCTACCCACCTTCCAAGGCATAATGGTCATCCCGTCTGGTCTCTTCCCATCGTCGCGTGCCAAGCCATTGGGTTCTAAAACTGCTGGCACCCCGGCGGTGACAAGAGCACGACGTATGATGTCATTAATGCTGGCGTGCCGTGCTATCCGGCCAGCGCTCCTGCTGCAGGATAGGCCATGGTGACCGAGGCGGTCGACTGCTTCACCACATTGACAACGATGTGGAGCTCCGCTAGGAGCACCCATAAAAAGCTTGTAAAAAAAGTGAGTAGCAATTTACGTAAGGTATTACAAAAGCAGATACACACACAGGCGCACGAACATAGAAGGGTTTAATGTCACAAGGCTTTTACTACCAGACAACCTTTCGAAAAAATTGGCTATCCAAAAACAATGTTTTACCAAATCCATTTACTTTGAGGTTGCAGAAAAAATATAAACTTGTAAATGATTGTGGGAACTTTAATTGTTATTTTTGTACTTCAAATTAGAAATGTGCCTTTTATTTTTTTTTTTTTGCAACCAACTTTTTAATAACATACATATTGACTTTTATAGGAGGAACACTGACGCCCAAGTCACAAGTATACCTAGTTTGGGAGCCAGGGGACCTATTCCTAAGATACTAATTCTGTACGTTGTAACTTTGTCTGTAACTATGCCGGTTTTTTTTAAAATAAATAAATATAAAATTTAAATATATGTTAAATACAGGTCTTCGGGTCCCAAGCCAGGAGATAAACTTACACTATATACTTACACTATATGTGTATGTATATATCTTAGGTTAGTCGTTCACTTTTCTTCTCTTCCTGTTCTCACACACAATTTGTCTACATTTCTTCTTCATTTCTCCTTTTCGCGGGTCTGCTGGTAGAAATTTCTAAAGAAATAAGCAGTACCTTTGTACTCCTCTGTCATGATATGTTTTCTGTATATATTTTCTGTGTGTACATTAATTATAAAATAAATAAATAAATAAATAAATAAATAAACACCGGGGCCCATAGCGGCGTTGGGACTCCTGGACCCTTTCTGAACCTGTACCCCACGAAACTGCCGTAACGCAGCAGTGGAAAGCTAGGGGTCTGTCCCTTATTGGGAGATATACTGTTTGTCTGACAGGTGGGAAGTGGAACTTATAAACCAATTTGTTCACTCTTACCTGAGATTCCCGCGGTGATCCTCTGGACTCGCTCAATCACGCGCCTGGCCGAGGGTTTTAGGACAATATACATCTAATAAATTGTCGTGGTGGCCCAGTGGCTAAGACCTCGCCTCTCGTGCTTGAGGTCATGGGTTCAAATCCGGGCAAGTAACAATGTGACTTTTTCAATTCATACGTACTTTCTAAGTTTCACAACGGTGAAGGAAAACATCGTGAGGAAACCTGCACTTGTACTCAGTATTTGTAAATTTGTGCTCCATTGGTGTAATTGCTGCAAGGCTTTCCAATGCGAGGGTAAACAAATAAATAAAATAAATAATAAAGGACAATGATTTGATGGGACCACAAACGCGTTCCGAGCTGGGCTCCGGCTTCCAGGCAGACACATACACGTTTCCCGCAAAAGCACTTCGATGCGCTTGAAATACATTCAAAACCGACCTCGCGGTTGCGACCGGCGGGCGCAATTAAAATTTACAATGGGCGAAACATATCTCGATTAGATATGTTTCCACAAAAACCCGAATTCACCTTGTGCTCACTACAAATTTTCTCTTTCGACTCTGTCAAGTGTCAGCTGTCAATCCAAAAGACCGTCAAACTCAAAATGACAGCGAGCTGGCAGTGTTGCAACATTATACTAAAAATCGGGTCGAAACAATATATAAACTTTATTGATTCCAAAACCAGACATCAAAATATGAATTGGCCAATAAAAGTAATTTAACTTTAAAAGGTACTTCACTGAGTTTGACAAGATTTTGCTTTTTAGAGTAGCCGTCTAGGAACCACCGAACCCATGTAGTAAAAAAATAGGTTAAAAGCTAAATAATCTGCATTTACTACGTAATGCTCAAATCATATTATGAGAACCACGTAGTTTAATATTTGAGGCGGTCTAAATTTCTGTGTGTCATCTCTTTTTTTTTTCATTGCAATCCGACAGTCAAGTTTAGGATAACAATGGGCTCTTGGCAGCGCCTTAACAATATACGTCGAATTGTCGTTTGCCCTAACGACAATTTAAATACGTAGTTTTCTAACAAGATAAAGTAATACTAATTGGGTTTGTTCAGCAGATGGCCCGCTGGTATCAACATTATTTTATCGGCTCGTGGTTCCTTATCACGTGTAGACGCAACGTGACGGTCCATTGTTTGGAGTGATGGCGCAGTTACTTTATTAAAGGCGTTTGTTTATTTTTTTCATGTTGTAACGTCGATTTTCTTGATGTCCATAACATGTTATGAAGAAATAAAGTGTTTGTTTACAAATACTATTATGAATCAGTTCCCTTTCCGATAATCCAACCGGTGTTTCTCCTACCTACCGTAATTTGTATTCTCTGTAACTTATACAATCAGCTTTACTTATAAAAACTCGCTAAACAAAATATGATAATTTTAAACAGTTAAATTCACTATAAACAATTTTAATTAAGAACAGGTATGCTACATTAGCATAAAAATCGATTAGCCGGTTCTAAATTCAAATTTTGAATTAAGAATCTGCTTATCGGTTTTTAAACTAATCGTAGTATTCGTTTTTTTTTATAAATAGACATAATAAAGCTTATTCTGTATATCTACCGTTATGTTAAGTCTAGAGATAGGTCTGTAGGGTACTGCAGTGTCTGCATCCCCCCTCATAAATTTGTCTTTATGGCCGCTCACCCCAACAATAGGGAACCACCCCATGGTAGACAGATCCATATACATATGATATGTAGGGGAATGTGTCTGTATCGTTTTTGTCTGTCTGATTTTGTAATTTTGTTTGGTTTGAGAAGCAGTGTAAAGGAAAATAAAAATTTGCTACTAGAGTCGGGTATGTATTTATTATTATTGGAAATGAAACAAGCAGGTTTCGATCTAAGAAAAAATATTTTATTTTATTTATTATACGTATATACTAAAAAAAATACAAACCTATATAATATACAAAAGCAAAGGGGAGAGGGAAAAGAGCTCATTCACAAAATTCAAAATTCATCCACATCGATGTCAATGGGAAACGAGTCCAGAATGCTGGCATCATTGCCACGTTGGATGGCAATGCTGAATCTCTGGCCGAAGAAAAGGCCAGTCCTCTGGTCACGTGAAGAGTCGACGAGCTTTGTGCTAATTACTCGAAAAACTCGATGCGCACTCGGACCCCATGGACCTAATGTTTCAACCCCAAACGGCTCAAACATTTAACTTCCAATAAGGTTGTGGAGTGGTTGTTATTGTTAGACAAAATTTGTTGGAAATTCTACAGAACATTACGACTTTTCAGGTCGGAAACTATACCCATAACCCAGTAACAGAGTTGAAAAATCTAGATTGTTCTATCTTATTAAAATCGCGTAGAACCAGTCTCATGACTTGAAAAATCGTGTAAATTCACATCTGCACAGACTTTGTTTTGCAACACTGAGCTCGAATGAAACATCGTCTCGTGTTTTCGGGAAACTACAAGATACGTTTGTAAATATTCGAGATATTACTCATCAGCTATCAAAACAAAGACTCATAAAGTTACAAGTGTAATATTTTGTTTATTGAGTTGTTAGAGGTTAAGAAATTGAAGCTTGTTTGGCAAAGAGGCAAGTAGTCTTGCCAGGTGTTATCGTGTTATCCAATTTAAACTAGGTTAAAGAGTTCATGCAGTGTCTCCATGTAAAATACTGGTACTTATTCAATGGCTGGAACCCAAGCAACACCAATAGTTGGGCAAAATATAGGCAGACTAGCTTCAGCCCGCGGCTTCGCCCGCGTAAATGTCGAAAATTATCCCAAGGGAAAATATTCCTGAGATAAAAATTATCCTATGTGCTATTCCAGACTATAATCTATCTCTGTGCCAAATTTCATCCAGATCCGTTCAGCCGTTCGAGCGTGGAGAAGTAACAAACATACATATACACTAACAAAATTACGCCTTTATAATATTAATTAGTGTGATTGATTGACTTGTTGAAAGCGAAAGTATATGTATCAATTACTGAGCACGTGTTTTTATGGGGGCAACCCCTTCCCCCATTAGTAGGCGTCTTAAAGGTCGAAAGAGAAGAAAAGTACGTCATCAGGATAGACAATAGCGTCATCCTATCTGTTAGCATCAACTTACCAATAACAATATCTCATACTTGATCGAATTCTCTTATTATTGACAGTTTGAGATACCTATACTTCACACAAGATAACTTGATCTCTGCGACATATGTCAAACTGACGTATACGTTATTGTTACTTTATTGTTAGCCTGTCAAGCGCTATTGTTACTGTATTGATGCTGACAGCTGTCGCAGAGATTTAGCTATCTTTTATGAAGTATAAATACAGAGCGTTTGTGGACTCATTATTACATTTTAGAGTTTGGGACAATTAATACTTACATAAATATTAATTAGCCTGGAGTTTATTAGGACAATTAATAAAGGTGGCTCAACATATTCGAATATTTATTTGCCCTTGGCAAAGCTATTTCAATTCGTTTGCGCAACATGGTTTCAGATTAAAAATACTCGTAAGATACCACTAAAATATCAAAGAATCTTCCTCTTCAACAGTATATTTTACGTATCGATAAAAAAATTGTCCACATCGACTATCAACAAGGAACTTCAGATTCACGCAAAACAATTGCATCACCACTTAGCAACCCTTATCATTATCACCTATCAAGGTATTTCTAGCCAATCTACTTTGTCCGTAAAAATCTTACACAACTCTTACTCACAGCCTACGTCACATTTAAAACACAGTGACTCGAAGACACATGCGCAGAAGGCATGCCTTCAACACACCAATCATGTTTTTCCTGGAGCTGTACAAAGAATATAATAATATTGTATGTCTCATATGCGTGACGTCACAGCGATGTTACATCAAGCATGTTGCGCAAGAGTTGAAACGCGTGACGCTTGCACGTGTGGCCATTTACCTTTATTGTTAGTACACAACTGTGAATCAGATGCTCGGTCTTTATTACAGCTAGACTACAACAAAGCTGACCTTACAACATTGATGATCATGCCTGTTTAAGTGTTTGTGTTTATAAAGTGTATGTTCACTTTTTATCAATTTATCAACTTTTCGTCAGTCATTTTTAAAAGTCTCTTAATAGCAGCCAATATTCCTTTAACTATTAATCAAACTCCTCTCATCAAACTGGTACACAGTCTTTCATCCAAAGGGCAATGGAGAGGGCTTTGATCGGAGTATCCTCGCGTGATTGAATCAGAAATTTAGAGATCCGAAAGAGAACCAGGGTTACCGACATAGCCCGAATAATTGCCAAACTTAAGTGGCAGTGGACAGGGCACATTGCTCGCAGAACGGATGGCCGATGGGGCAGAAAAGTTCTGGAATGGCGACCGCGAACCGGAAGACGTTGCGTTGGAAGGCCTAACTCCAGGTGGACCGATGACCTGGTGAAGGTTGCGGGGATCCGCTGGATGCGAGATGCACGCGACTGGTCAATGTGGCGACACTGGGGGAGGCTTATGTCCAGCAGTGGACGTCTTTCGGCTGATATGATGATGATAATGAAACTGGTACTGAAAATTCCTGTAGGAAAATACTGTCGGACATTCGATAAATTAGTGCTTCGTGCTCTATGGTAATCAATTGGCAATCCCTAACTATTTCGATATTAAACATCTTCCCCTTGCAAGTTACGATTGTAACTCTTTATTAACATAGGGACTTAGGGACACTATTTCTTGGAAACTTCACAAACAAACATCTTTAAACTAAGCATTTATCGTTTCTTGTAACCGTTGGTAACAAAACTGGTATAGTGAAGGTGATAATTTAACCTTGTATCGAACTATGAACAGTTACCAATTAACACATTCACTTCTTTCATAAATGACCTAGGTACCTACATATAAACCAATACGCTTCTAATTATAAAGAAGTGAGTGCAAAAATATTGTGACGATTGAAATGACGCGGGTCTCAATAAAAGTTGTTAAACTATAGAGCTCCAGACCTGCCCGAATAGCGTCTTTATAATGCAAATTATTGTGACAGGACTGTGAGAGTCTCACGCGACCGGTCCCCGTGTTTCGTAGTAGCCACGTGACTGACGAACACGTTATGTAGTCCCATTGATGACTAGCTACGGATTTTTATGGAACACTAAAAAATACATCAATAAGCGTCTCGAATCGTTCACCTAATTACAACTATTTCTACAAGAAAAATGTAATTATTAACTGGCAATATGGGTGCAATGTGCCTGCATCTCTGCTTAACCCAGAATTTATTAAATTGCAGTACTTATTTTAATAGACACAATTTGCTATAAAGAAGATTTTATTTTATTTTTCTAAGGCAACAAATCTTCGTCTACTTCGTATCACTGGCACGACAGTCGTTCTGGAATTTTGTTTTCCCCAAAACTTAGCCACTTCCACGGCGTTGTCGGTGGCAGTGCATAGATAATCCTGATCGCGTGTTTTGGGGCACAGGGGACATGACAGGCGGTGGGGTATGCACACCCTGCTGCTGTCCCATCGAGGTAGCCCCATTTTGCTAGGTTCAGGGACTTCCAGGTAGACCACGGAAAGTAAGACCCTGCGGGCAGATGCTCGCTTGGTGGTAAATATTGAGTGGGTGGGAAAAACTTACTGCCACAGTTTGCAGCGGGCATCGGCGAACGGGTCTCCTGACAGGGCCCATTTAAGGAAGCTGTGACTGATTTTCAGCCGTTGCGTCGGTAGTGACACCGAATAGTGGATGCCTTGTGTCACGCTCTTGTTTCTGTTTCATAACTGCACTCGCAACTTCCCTTCGGACGTATTACATTAAGATACTCGTACATAGTTAATTATATGAACAAAATAATTTCGTCTCTAGGTCACAGTAAATAACCTTCGTGAGAAATGAGTGTTGTAGCCCTGGGCAGTCGGTCTCTCAACCTTGGTGGCTGGCTTACCTTTGACGAGGCTTCATTTATCGATAAAATCATGATGGTCATTAATAGGCATTTAAGACTAAACTTTCCAATAATTTCTTTCTTTTTACAAGCTTTTATGTAACTTGCAATGTATGTATGTATGTGTGTTCGGGTCAAATCTTGCAACTGAATTGTATAGCAGTTATCCTCCACCGATTAAGATGAAATTTTGCATACACGTTTGGATGACAATGCACGGTTAGCTAAGTGACGTCATTTTAAACCCAATATGGCGGACTAGCTATTTTTTGGACACTGTCCTGATATGGGTATCAAATGAAAGGGTTTGCTGAGAAGAAAACAAAAAAAGCTTATTTAAAAAAAAAGTTTTTTTGTATGTCCGGCAACTAGTAATGCATTTTGTAAGCACTTCCTGGCATCCGATTAAACTAAACTTGGCGTACTTACGTAACTTTGGAACCATTTAAATAATTTGGTACTATGGAGCTGGTCTCATGATGAACCCGGTAGGTGCCAAAGCAACGCCTCAGCCAGACAAGATAGTACCCATCATGTTTGGGCTCACAATGAAGCACGCTTGCCTAGAAGAAACCTATTCATTCTTGACTTAAAGATTCCCAGGTTGTGGCCATCAGGAAATACAGACTCTGGCAGGGAATTCCACTCCTTTGCTGTACCTATATTAACGGTATTCCCAAAACGTTTGGTGTGTTTGGGTGGGATGTCCACCATGTACCGATGACTCATCGCCGTACGTCTGGTAGTCCGTCCGATGGTACGGGCTAGGAGGAATTAGTTCATGCAATTCCAACGCACATTAATTTCCTACTTTTTAGTCCATTAAAAGCTTGTTTTTAAAAGATGTTTAATTTAAATTATTCTTCGTGTATATCCAAAGGTTGTCTGGTAGAAATCGCTATAAGTAAGACTGATTTTGGTAATGTATCATAGTAAAAACTCCTTTGTAAATAAGCTTAGTAGAGCTCGAGACTATAGTAATAACAATCCCACGGCTAGTGGTGGTAGTGGTAGGGACTCCCTTTTCCGCACTAAGACTCCCATTTGGTCCGTTGTGCGTGGGGGTACTGGCATACATGCCAGCCTAGGTCCGTCCAAAAGCACAGAAGCTTCCTGGGAGCTTCACAGGCTTCACGGAGCGACCTCACTGTTCCGAGGGTTTCTTCGCGTTGAGATACCACGGCCTCGCATTCCAGGATTACGTGGGTGGCTGATTCTTCGGCGGTAAAACAGCCTCTGCAAAGTAGGCTGTCCGTCCCACGGCTATACTTCCAAGGTTAACCAACGAATGCCGAGGATGGTCCGTGGATGGTTGACCATCACCAGCATGCTGCATCTTTTACATACCAAGACTGTCCCGTGGCTCGGAAAGCATGTTAAGCCGATGGCCCAATCTGTCATTTGTAGATTTGACAGTCAATACGAAGTCAGATGCCAGAAAATCTTACAGTAGTCTTGCCAAGGGGTATTTTGTTACCCAGTTACTGGGTTGTGGAGGTCAGACAGGCAGTGAAACACTGGTATTCAGCATCCCCAACATAGTTGGGTAAATTCTAGGCAGATTCAGCCTCGGATCTACGAAGTTTTCGAACCAGAGCATAACCTTGATAGTGGCGCCCCCACCCATAAGTTTGAGGTGTGTTGCTGTGTATCTGTCTGTCTGTGGCATCATAGCGCCTCAACGGATGAACCGATTTTGATTAAATTTGTTTTGTTTGAAAGTTGATTGTGTCGAGAGTGTTCTTAGCTATGTTTGAATAAAATCGGTTCAGCCATTCAAAAGTTATGGGTGTTTTACTGTTTGAATCGGGATGGTTTCGCAAGACAGGTAAATGTGTCGAGGGGTTTTTAAATTTTGGAAATTTAACTTGTTTAAAGTTTAAATTTATTAAAGGATTATTTCCTTTAATAAATTTAAATATTTTATCATCTAATAACTTTTATTTTTTTATTTTAAATATGATTGCGCTTGACCACTATCTCACCTGATGGTAAGTGATGATGTGGTCGAAGGTGTAGCACGCTTGCCTAGAAGTAACCTATTCACTCTTGACTTAAAGACCCCGAGATTGTAGCTATCGGGAAATAGAGACTCCGGCAGGGAATTCTACCCCTTAGCTGTACGCACACAACACACACACGTGAACTAAACTAAACTTTCATTTGTGACATAAAACAGAAAAAATGTATAACCAGGAAAGACTACAATTTTACACGGCGTGCTTTCTTTTCTGCGAAAGAATCTATTAGCTCCTCAAAGTCCGTCGCATAGGCAGTTTTGTTTTCAATGGCTAAAAAAGTTAGCTTTAAGCTAGAAAAGTGTGTTTTTCAAACATATTATATTAAGATCCGATAACTTGATAAAAACCTATGAGATTGTAGGAAAAGAGGCTTCATTTGTTCGATATTTCGAATTCCTGTCTCAAGGCTTTGGCGCCCCCATGAAACTGCCGCCCGGGGCAAGTGCCCCGGTTTGCCCCCCCTTAGATCCGGGGCTGCAGATTGATTGTAAATGAGCTTGGTTAAAATGTTGCTGCTGTACAATAATCTATCTATGCATAAATAAGTGCCCCTTGTTGATTTAATGCAGTATTATTTCTAATTTCGGTACGCGTGCAAATAACTTATTTTACAAAACGAAATGTAGATGTCGTACTCAGCTAAATAAAAGTAACGTGAGGTGATGAATTTGTAATTTTTTCTGATTGTAATATGTACTTGGCGATATTTCTATTGTTATGAGAAGAGCTATGGATAGGAGATATAATAAATTCAAACCCGATATGTCATGCTCACTAGCGGAAATTAAATTAATACATACTTATGAAGACTGGCTGGCTGACAAAAACATGAGATTTAGAAGAAAGATTTGTCTACCAATTACCTAGATAAGCATAACGAATTTTGTTAGATTTGGTTGGAAGATTAAATTACCTAAACAATAAAAAATAGCGTCATCTAAACAAAAGGCGCCTTCTCTTCTATTTTAAACAAGCAGTAATCACTTTCGTGATATACTCTTGAGCCAATAACATTATCCAGCCCTTATCCCAGTTATCGCAGCAGTTTGGGGTCTTCTTCTTTTATACATTAAAATATTTAGTTTAAGCTGACCAATCATTAGTATATTGACGTGCACAACTCTTTGTTTAAACCAATTTACCTTTAACATTCCGACCATTCTCGTTTGGAGAACGATCGTATTTCTGCTCCACTTCATTTTTTTTAGATCCTAAATAATGATGTCCATATCAATTCCACCTGATGAACAATAAATAATATTGAAATATGAATTAAATACGGGAAAGATTCGAAAACTGCCCTAGCAAGACCTACGCCGTAGGCCCTCTACGCTCGTAGACCTAGTCGTAGACGACCCGTAGCTCCGAGGGCTACGATTGGACGCAAATTGTGGTTTTGCTTGGAATTGGCTTTTATTTGGAACTTTTGGAAGGTCATTTCTTAAAAAAATGCAGACATAACATCGCGCGTGTATCCTTCGAAGAGCTAGGCAGACGAGTATGGTATGTTCTTATTTAGTCAGTTATGGTCAGGTGTGTTTGTTTGCTATTCTGTAGAAAAATTAGGCTAGCAGAGTTCATTCTGATATGATCTGGAGTTTTCTTGATGATTTCACAATACCTTCTGTGTCATTTTAAAATACTGTTGCTTTTTTTCTCATCAATTCACCTTATCGGTATAAAAACGGGCCACGTGCGTGTCACATTTAGGGTTCCTTACGGGGTACCCCTAAAAAGACACATTCTATCAACGTTAACGATTGTCAAAAAGTCTAAAATATATGGGATTGACAATACAAAGTCAAAATATTTCATGCTCAATGCGTGATTTTGACTTTTCGACAACCTATAGCGCAGAAATAATGTCAATTTAGTGGTGTAGTGGACCACATCATGAGCAAAATAAAGGCATACAGTAGTAAAGTTGTATAATAAAATAGGTAGGTTCGCTATAAATAAAACAAAAAGCATTTTTCTAATATTTTTTTAATATCCCATGTTGAGCCGTGTCTCGTCATACGTCTCAGTACTTCAATCTACGTCACAACTACGCGTTTATCGTCTATCATCTAGATACCAAAATGATGAAATACATGAACAGAATTATATGAATAAAAACTAATATACAACATATTTTTACATACATTGCATCTAATACATTATCTGTGCACAAGAGAAAAATTAAGTAATGAAAAAGGAATTATTTCTCAATAATTCCGTAAATGAAAGTTGAAATGATCACTAAGTAATACATGCAAAGGTCTTAAACCATACAGCCTTGATAAATGAAAAATTTATGAAGTAAATAATAACAAAAAAAATGTCACATCCAATTTTTATAAGTTCTACGAGTTTCTACTACAATAATCACCCGGAACTTTCTAGTTTTCTAATCACCACTATATTTTAAAACGATTAGTAAGGATACTACTCTGTGCAAATCGATCTAACTATTCGAAAACCTATGCAAGAAACCAAATTAGAACTCCATCAATGCTTTTTGGTGTATTTTTGCCATAGAGTGGCAAAGAAGCATGTGGCCAGTGGCAAGTGGTTTTTGCCGCTTATTTTATTTTTGCATTTTATTATCTTTTTGGTTGAATGTTAATCCTGAAATGTGTTTTTGATTTAGTTTCCAGCAGACAGTTGCACGATCTTATCGTTGATGTCCACAAGTTCCACCATGTACTCCTCATCAGCCATGATAGTGGCCAGCTTGTTTATGATGGACAGAAGCTCTCCATCGCGAAGACGGAGCTGGTCGTTACACTGTTCCACCTCATCTACGACCTCATCAGGGATCTGAAAATAAGATAATACAGGGTTAGTTATTGGTGAATTGTGGCAATGTGGGAGGCCTATTGTCTAACAGTGAATGTATTTTTTTTGTAAAGTGGGTTATTTCTTTAGAATATTTGATTCAAATTAAATATGCAATAATATTAAAGACTTTATTAGAAGGTGAGAAGATGTCAGAATATTTTAATGTTTTAGAGAGATAAGTTTAAAATTACTTAGGTGATTCGAATCACAATCGTGAGTTTAATAGTACATTATGTTACAAGTGTGTAACGTTGGTGATTACCGCTGAGGCGCCATTGAGACCCGAGCCGGCAGGCGAGGGTCTTAAGAGAGCCGAGGACGGTAATCATCAATACACACGTGTATCATACGACGTTTTTCAACACACTTGAGAAGAAAAAAATACTAAATAATCATTTCCAACAGTCAAAACGAGTTGTGAAATTTTTTCGCAATGGCGGGCAAAATTAATCAGTTTTCCTATGCGCGCGCATCTAACAATGGCGATCCGCCACCACAGAACATTTTTACTCTAGCGATCGGCCACAGACTAAAAAGAATGAGTTTTCTTTTTTTGGCTTTTCGCGGATAGCGTTTTAGCCACGTACAAAATGGCGAATTTCTAGTTTTCTTTATTACAGACAAAAACAAAAGTTATATTTGAGTGAAAGTTTTATTTGTTAAACACGTACAAGTTGAAATTATCTATTTAAATACGAAGTTGCATGAAATGTGTTGCATTTGTACTATTGAGAACGATCTTTTTTGTATCGAAACTTTTTTTAAGAACAAAGCAACTCAACCAATAAATTAAAAAAAATAACTCTATAACTCACTTGTGAATAATAGCAATGAAAAAGTCACAGTTTGATAACAGGTGTCATTATGTGCCTAATTGCGGTGAAATTAGAGCCACTTTATGAGCAAGTGTGTTGAAAAAAAAGTTTTTGAGCCAGGTTAGTAAGCCTCTATTGTTTGAGCACCAGCTCACTAGATGGCGTTGACTGTCCAAACAAATTCTCATTTCCATAAAATCTGGAACGGTAGTTTAGGCAGATTCCATAAAACAAACCTGGCAGAAAGCCAGAGCTATGACGTCCATGTAAGTGATCTGGACCTTGATTACGAGAATTTAATATTTTTCGTTGGGTTATAAATATTGCTGAAATATGTGGAATAAAGTGTGTTCAGGCTATAAAATATACCTCTTACTAAAATACTAGACATAATCCTGTTGCTGGCCCAAAAAACCAATGAACATTTGACTATCCTCAATTTGGTGCATATAAATGGTTTTTCCTCTACATTTGTGGTTGGGAATAGTTGATAAGGAAAAAACATATTCATACGTCACTGGTGACAGACAATATAATTTAATTAATTTACCTTTTGCAATTTCAAGAAGGTCTCGAACTTGAGTTTCTTCCTAAGTTTGCCGTTGTTGGCGTCGAAGAACATGGTGAACTGTTGGTCCTTCTTCTTGATGGGGAAGTAGATACCAGCGGTCAGACGACCTTTGGGATCCCTGGCCAGTAAACTCCTGGAAATAACGAACAATATGTGGTTAGAAAATTAATACAACGGCAATTGCAAAATTAAAATAGGTTATTGAGGTCTTTGCCTGTCTAGAGTTGCAGATACAGTTACGAGTTCATTGACAAACGGTCGTATAAAAAACTTTGGCATAAAATATGGAAAAGTCGACATGAATTATCATTTGACGTCATTCGGAGCGGTAATAGGTACTCTCAGAGCCCATTGCGATAGCAAGTAGGTTCCTAATATATATAGATATGTTTCTATAATCATAGTCGTTTCAAATTCCAATGTGAGTTGGGGTCGATTTCCAGAGCATAGTGACGTTTTAAATTGTGTCTATGTCGAGTTTCTTCATCGCAACATTCATTCCTTGGAATCGCACATGACATAAACTTACGTCTTTCTTATGGGGTAAGGCACCAGCTACGATCCTTACATAGGTACTACGTAGGTACTACATAGGTACTTACAGCATGACTAATGATAAATTTAGGTAGGCACTTATTTATGGGTTATTCCATTAGATTGCTATTTCCTCTACAGTTTTATCTTATCAAATAGGTAATGGGAAAACTCTTTAGTTATCTTTATTCGGTAATTTGCAAATTCTCATGATTTGTTTTGCATGTTGTATCACGATTTGGTACTTTGGATCGTGGTGTGTAGTCCAATCTAACTACTTCTAATTAGTTACTTATAATTTCCTGGTACAATGTTAATTGGACTGTCATGAGTTCATGACAGGCACAATTAGCATTTTTTTTTTATTTCAATTCTAATATAAAAAAGCTAAAGAGTTTGATTATTTGGTTCGCTTTTTTGTTTGTTTGTTTGAACGCGCTAATCTCTAGGGTACTTAGGCAGGTAGGGTAGGTAGGGCAGGTAGGGTACCTACCCTACGCCCTACATACCTAGGTAGGTATGAAGGGCGTAGGGTAGGGTAGGTTGGTATGTAGGGTAGGGTAGGATAGGTAGTTAGTTTGTATAAGCTTTAATAAATAGATAGTAAAGAGTGTTTTATGAGATAAATAATATCTTTAAGATAAACAAAAACTATCGTTCTATAAGTATAATGACTGATATCAGACAGATATCGTTTATTGCAGGTGGTGATAATGATTGTCGTTACATCATCAAAATCACGTTGTCTATCATGATCATGAGACACCATTTCTATTGACTTATCTGATTATAACGTGTACCTAGATAGCAGTAGGTATACTTAATTTTATCCTATTTGCAAATCTTGGTAATTTCCACAATTTATCACAGCAATGCCTAAGATTATAAAAAAGATAATTTGCTACATGTTAACAAGTACCCATCCTACGCAATCTGCAATCGCAAAAAGCTGGAAAATAATAAAAACCAACTTAAGAAAGGTTCTTAAAATGAACAGATCATCAGATAGTAGTTTCTTCCTAAAATTAAAATTAAGTGCCATCATCGGGACTAACTAGAAGGCACTCCCAACCCAACATTTTTACTAAAGACTAACCCCCGGCTTAAGAATTGAAAATTCAAAGTTGAGAACTTGTCGCACTCTAGTATAGCATGAGAACTTGTCAACCCTTAGCATTAAAATAGAATTTGACAATTGCCTAAGTACGAATTCACAATTCAGAAACCGGTTTGTGAATTTCTGCTCAATTATTTTTTGTCGTGGTACCAACCTCAAGTCCCAAACGATGTTCCTCTTCTCGGTGACACTGACAGCTGTCAGATACGCCTTCGCCACATAGATGAGTGACAGGCGCTCCTTCACCACGGCTCCTCGGGTCTCTCTCTCGTGCCACTCGATGTAGTTGCTGTTCAGCGAGTTGAACTGGTAGTTGTACTCCTTGCGGCAGTGAGGCTCGTCCGATTGGGTGAACCAACCTGTAGGAAAAAGGTGGTGTTAGGAAACTGCAAAACTTGGCAGGAATATCAAAAAATGGAAGGTTTCTAAGGAATTTAAACTTACCAGTATGAGGGTAGCAACGATCAGCCATGACAGTAACAACGCGAGCGATGTGGTAGCCCAGATCTGACAGGAACATGCCAGGTCTTCCGTCAACCTTCACGTTTAGCGCCAGCATCACGTGGTCCTTCTCGTTCTCGATCAGGAACCCTTGCGGTCCAGGACTTGACGTAGCGTAGTCCACCAGATCTTGGATGTTCTCGTCACATGACACAATCATCATAGACTTTGAGATCCCAGGGAAGTCCTTCTCCAAGCCTTTCAGCAGCTTCTCAACTTCCATGGCCAGACCGACGCACGTGTGCTTGCGGGGGCGGATGGGTGGGTTGTACTTCGGGAAGTACTCCTGAAGAGTCGCGTCCGGGGCTGCCATGTAGGCATCGTACAGGGAAATGAAGTTGTTGATGGAGTCATAATTTTCCGAGACGACGAGACGGCTCAACAGCGCCTCCGCCTTAGCGACCAGGTCCTCGTACTGTGCGAGGGACAGTCGCAGGGCGGGGCGGGAAGCCCCCCACCGGGGTGGCGGCAGGGGGTGATCGGCAGGCCAGCTGCCGGTGGCGCGTGCGTCTGAGCCGAGTCAGCTCAACCACTCGGTGCCCCAGCGGCCCACAACGCGGCGTAGGGCGGCCTCCTCCCCCGATGAGCAAGCGAGAGGCGCGGCGGCCGCTCCGGGCCCAGCCGCACCAGTGGCCTCCATGCCTACAGCCGGAGCTGCAGACGCGTCCAGAGACCACTCTAAGTCCTTACTTAACGGTTTTATATTTAACATATCTGTAACAATGAAATCACTAAGTTATTAGGGCACTAAAGAATCAATGATAAGATTGTTATACCTGCTCCGAGATGAATGAAGAAGGAAAAGTTAGTCAAACTACATAATAACAACTCACGTTGTAACACAAATTCTCCTCCGTGCCTTTGTCAATGAACGACGATAAGCAATGCCCTGCGTTGCGTCATCACCATACAATACGGTTACTAAGCGATGCTTATGCATCAAAAGTGAATTTTCTTAGAATCAGCCCACCTTACACAAGGTGGGTATAATCTATACGTCATAAAGGCCAACCTCCAAGAATTCATAATTATGCTAATAGGCCCCAGTGACGAAGTTCGCAAACACTCCCGTAATGGGAAACCGGATGAGTCATCGGTCACATGTCGGCAGTATGGACATCAGTAAAACGGTTTACATTCGCGTCACTCAATCTTTACGGGATTAACAAATATGTCGAAAAGCCAGGAATGGTTTACGTCTTTTCTGATCAAGCGAATGTTTGACTTGACCTTCTACGATATATTTTGGGTGAGATCAAAAGATGGAGAGAAATGGTTTCCGTGAAACGTGAATACAAACAGACTTGATAGAAAACACGTGTCTGGAAGCAGACGATTTAAAATTAGAATGGTTACACATTTTTTTTTGCAGTCTGTAATCTTTTAGAGAAAAGATTAGGTACATGAGTTTTTGAATCAGCATAAATAATTTTCAGTATTTATTTATAGATTTGACTTTTTTTGGAAGGTTTGCAAAGATTCTTCAATCCAGTTGGAAGCTACCTTGACTAACAATGAACTTCAACATCAGCAAATATAGGTGTGCTGAACTTTCTAGACCAAAGGGCAGGTTACACAGTAGAAGTTAATTGAATTAAGTCTAGACTGCGGCACGCGAGGACGCCATTATGTACCTACCCGAATGACGCATATAGCACCATAGATTACTATGGTGCCATTTCTGTAATGGGATCGACCTTTCGTTTGCAAATGATGATAGAGAAAGTGATATAAGGATACACAATTATTTAAAAATATGATATTTTAATATATGAATATTATAAGGGCAAAAATACAAGAGAAAAGGGGATCTACGTCTGATTTGCTAACTACCAAAAATAATTATTGAGTACAATCCGCGTTTGTGGTTTTCCCCCTTTGCCTTCAGCGTAGAAGTCATAGAAATGCCCAAATTAATGGAAAAACCAAGCGTTACTATTCCACGAAATTATTAGATATTAGGGTCACTAGGCCAAAATAAATGATCTAATTGAAGCAAAAACCAAAAGGAATATAGTAGATAAGTACACAAATAATAATGATATTCTAAATACATTGAATGATGGACAGTAGTAACAAGATAAATAGAAAGATAACACAGCAGTTGCACTGGGAGAGAGTAATTCAATAAACAGCTGGTATACGTATTGATATGCAGTTCTTGCAAAGAATCAGGGGTTAAGCGGTCAATATGATATATTTAGATCACTGGCAAATATGAGAATATTGCATTAAACCGGAAGGATGGAAATTATCGGAAGTAGAGATATTTTTAAGGCAAAATAGGTCGAAATTTCCGGATGGATGAAACTATATTTTAAATGGATTTAAGGTCAATGCTATAATGTTTAAATAATAAAGGTGAACGTACCCATAGTGGCACCAGCCGGCTCAGCAGATTGTGATGCTTTTTCGAAGGTGTTTGTTTGTTTACTTCGCGAATCAAACTGGTTTCATCTGCGTCCGCGCGTTCTATATAAACCATCCATTCCTTTGCTCCACCCCGCGCCTCCCCGCCCCCCTCCGACACGTGCGTCATGCCAATACAACGGAAAACGTGCACGTTTGCGCTGTGTGTTCATTTGTAGGTTAACGGTGTCTGTGTGCGTCAGGTTCACGTGTGTGCGATAGGAACGCGTCAAAACAAAACGCACACGTTTGCGTTTGGCTTTGTTATTATGGAGTGGTTTTCTGTGTGTGGGAATTCCCATGAAAATTGTAACTAGTATCTAATGCCTGTGACTTCACCTGCTTCGAATATTATTAATTTACGAGATTTAAGCTGAAAGATTTATTTTTTAAACCTAAACATGATGTGCTAGATTGCAGACGCGAGAAGTCTCTAGAAAGATCCTGAAATTGTTGATAGATACTAATTTAGCGTAACTGAGTCACTAACAGTAGATTTCCTTTGCCTTTGCCTATTAATTGACAGCTACGGCTCAGCTATTTACCTACCATATTACTTCTTGAAACTTTTTGTCCATCTGGAATTCTTTATAAAAGATTTCGAAGTTTCGAGAAGTTTCGGGCTCAAACTCATACAAAATCTATAGAACAAGCCTAGGTAATAATGTTTTCAAGAGAAGGAAGTTTCTACAAACAAACATACATTACTAAAATATGTAAAAGTGCTTAAAGAACATTAGATTTGATTAGAAATTGCACTCATAATAATGTGACCCGAACACGTGAGCTTATCATTACAACAAATGTAAAAAAGCTACAGATTTATTGAAGCGAAACCAATTATTTTTGCGTACAAACTATTTCTATAATTAGAAATACAGAGTAAGAATGTGAACCTAGCCATGATAGCTGAGTAGGTGTTAGGTGTACCGAATAGGTATTCAATCTATTCCATAATAAGCTTACTATAAATAATAAACTGTAACATTGAAATAGTGCCATTTTTAACATAAATTCAACCTGAAGATTTTCACCATCGAACATTAGCTACTCTAGTAATTTTCTATAACACATAAAATGAAAGTATCTGTTGCAGTTGCAATAAAATGCAAAGAACACAGTGTTCCCTCATATGATGCTGTAGTTTTCCCTGATAATCCTGTAATTGGTGTCTACGGGGACAAAGGCAACAAAGAATTACAAACTGTTCATAACTAATCTGACTTCAATATCTTTTACAAGATAAGTACTATTAAAACTTGTCTTCAAATATATATAATATACTAGCGGACGCCCCGCGGTTCCACCCGCGTATTTCCCGTTCCCGTGGGAATACAGGGATAAAAAGTAGCCTATGTCATCCGGAGATAGTGTAGCTTCCCAACCGTGAAAGATTTTTTGAAATCGGTCCAGCCGTTTCGGAGTCTATAAGGAACATACATTCTTTCTCTTTTATATATATAAGATAGAATCAATAATACATAGATAAACTATCATAATCATACATCTTCTACCATCTCCACTTTCTTATTGTCATAACAATGGAAACTTTTTCAGTAGGTAGTCACGCTACACCTACACACCTGTCCACCCCCCTGAGAATGCAGGCGAGTCGGTTGCGTAGATACTATCGATTTTGCGAAGCCCTACCCGAGCTAGACGGCTATGGCGTGTTGCCAACGAAATAGATAGATAGACAGAATATAGATTACCTATGTAGCTACTTTATTTTTCATCAAAATGAAAAGATTATGCTGAGATGGTTTGGTTATGCTGAGTGGATTCTGGATCGATTTCGTGCTGCACCGAAGGGTTTGGTTATGCTAAGAACTTTTTACCTGTTTTGTCCTTGCTACGAAGACCTACGTCGTAGACAACCCCTACGGCGTAGCACGAAATCGATCCAGAATTCTATTCAAACTAAGCATATCCTACTTTTTCATTTTGGTGTAAAATAAAGCCGACTTTTAAAAGAAATTCGACGTAACAAGGCAGATGTGAGTGGAACGCGAGGAAACACCCTAGAAGGACACACACGGATGTTATTGATGTTATCTTCAGAAAGGCCACGTGCGCAGTACTCATAACAGGCGTGTGACTAGATGTATGAACGTGAGTGAAGCAAAAGAAGTATGTAAGTATCGTAGCAGGTGGCGTTCTGTAGTTTCTGCTTACCCTCCCGGGAAAAAGTTGTGATATATGTATGTAGATGGATAGGATATATGTATTTCATTGTATACCAAAATGGTAATACAATGCTTTTACAATATTCTTATTTGAATGGGTACAGGGGCGGTCTTATCGCTGCACGGCTATATCTACCAGACAACCGTTGGATATACTGGACGAACATAAAATGAAAATGCTTCATAAGTGAATAAATCTTATTGATATAATATTATATGAAAAATGGAGTCTAGACTAGAGTAAAAGGTTTCGTGCTACGCCGTAGGGGTTTGTCTACGGCGTAGGCCTTCGTAGCATGGATATTTTTTGGGAAAAGCAGTACAAAATTAGGGATTTATTTTGATTTCTGCGAACTTTGTTTGTGAAATTAGTGTTTTTCAGGACAATTTACTTGTACAAGTTAAGAGACTCTTGAGTTTCAAGTTTGCTGTAAAAGATATAATATTTTTACATTAGGTTTTTCATCAGCTGTGGTCACTCATATACATGGATTGTATGAGGAACGACTTGAATGAAGATTGGGAGTCAGTGATAGCGAGATGGTTTACAGGACGGAATGGTAAATGAAAATGTGTTACGCTGACCCCAAGTAACCTAGGACAAGATCAAGATGGCGAACAGAACAAAAATTTTATTTAAACAGGTAGTTAAGACGAGTTTAATTCTTTAGTAGAGTTCAAAGTCCTGTTTCACCTGCCGGCGACCTTGCATACGCACAATGCCGATAATGTTACCTACACAAATACATATAGTATTATGTTACAAAGATAAGTATCGTCTCATTCCAGTTGATCGATATTATCTGACACAGATAATGAAGTGTCAAAGTATCGAGAAATACCGCGCAAAAGATATGTAAATATAGCAATTTGTTGGTTTGTTTGAAAAATCTTTTATTTACGTAAAGTTTTTTCCCGTGAACTAATCTCATCGGAACCGTGTATTTTAATAGTTAAACTGCACTAGACTGGATGAGTGGCCGTTCTTTATGCCATAGACTAGAGTCTAGTCTCTAGTAGTACTAGAGAGTGGCCGCTGTCTTGGAGAGCATGCGTTGCAACTTTCTCTCACTTCATAATTATAATCAGCCTTTGACGATTTCAGTACAAAAAGGTTGATTATGACACAACTGCGCGAAGAGTAGTGGTGGCCCATTGGTATCGGCCGCGACTTACAAGTTGTGGGTCGTGCGTTCGAACCCAGGCAAGCGCTTTACTTTGTGTAAATTATTTCATCACCACTGCTCTCAAAACGGTGAAGGAAAACATTGTGACGAAACAGGCATGTCGTAGAAACAAAAGTTCGAAGACATGTGACATCCACCAACCCGTATTGGGCCCGCGTGGTGGTTTACCACCCATTCCCTCTCACAGAGAGGAAGCCTTTGTCCCAGTAGTGGGAACTTTAATAGGCTGATGATGATAGTGATGTCCTAGGGCGTCCACAACAGGGGAGACATTTAGGAATGTTAAACTGCACTAGAATGGATATTTGGCCGTTCTTTATGCCATAGAATAGACTACTAGAGATTGGCAACTGTCTTGGAGAGTATGATTTGCTGTCACATTATAAAATCATCAAAACGTTTTAATAACTTTCTTTCAGTTCATAATCAGCCTTTTAATGTTTCCACTGCTGGGATACGCAGGTCTCCGCTCTGAGAGATGGAATGGACCGTAAACCACGTAACATTTTTAACTATTGTAATTTGCTACCATTGGTATTCTAACCCTACATAAACTAGTGGTTGAGGAAGGACAAATAACCAATGTTGTTTGAACATCAACATTTTGACGAAAAACCCTGCTACTTGTTCAATTAAATGTTTTTAATTAGGTACCTAAGTATGTTGCTGACGTATCGACCTACTCGTATTTATTTCTTTGTTTGTGTTCATAAAATTACTGTATTTGTAGTTAGGTACTAGTGGTGACTGTATATAATGACACTTACATTATGTAATCAGTATACTCGGGAAGTATTTTTTTAATATTCATTTATTTCATCAATTGTTCTATCATAATCAGACCAGGGTTCTGATTTGTGATTTCTGAATTGAGACTTATAATGAAAATATAATATTATATGAACGTGGCAAACAAATACTCAACTTAAATATTTTCACACATAAATTGGGGTAGAGGAATGTAGGATGTCTTAGAATGTGATTAAAAATTTTAGTTCTAGGTTAAATTAGTGTCAGGCTGTGTAGGGTGAGCATTAACTAACTATTGTTTTTCAAAAACAAAATTCAAAAACTGCTTTTTAATTTAACTTTATTAAAAAGTAAAAACAACGAGTTTGAACTAATTCAATTGTTTTTTTTTAAGTAACAAAACGAAAAAAACATTCTAAGACACCGTTTACAAATAACAAATACAAAGAATTCTGATAAACTAAACATACAAATATTAAACGAAACATTAAAATATTTTGGTTAAGCGAATTTCCGTAATCTCATTATGGGCTTAGTACTTACTTAAGTACATAATTAAATGTAAACTTCTACAGTAGGTAGGTACTTAGTCATAATGCTATCCACCCACAAACAATGGTCACGTTTCAGTCTCTCATTGGAGTATCGCTTCACGTGTTCACTCGCCAGCCGTGTAGCCATATCTACACTACTGTTTGCCCCCTCTCCGTAGTAAAACGTGAAGATAAGACTATTTGTGTGGCGACATAGTTATTTGTGAGAACAAAACTTGTAAGGTTGACTGATTAGAGGATCAAGCTAATTAAAAAGTAATGTTTATTCCGCCTTGTGAATTATTTAGATAATTATGTACCTAGTAAAGTTTTAGCCAAAACAATATTATTTACCGCTGATATTTTATGATACCACGTTACGATACCATGCGACTGTAATGGTTTATACTCCATTTGAGATAACATTAGACATTTAAATAATCCCATTATACAGCTCCTTCAACTGATTTTTACTTCTATTGCGTTGGTGATATGACAAATGGCAGCTGTATTAAACAGTTAGTTTTTGTAACAGGTTTATGCCATCCTTATATTTACGGGATAGAACTCAAAATCGGTTGAACGGACTGTTAAAAGGGGTTGTAAAATTTCTAATGTTATTTCAAATGGAGTATAGTAAGTGATCACCTCTGCGCTGAAGCATTACAGATGCGTGGCTATCGCGAAGACCAAGCTGAAACTTCTGACCTAATACTATAGAGAGGTCTGTTTCTCTGGAAATCTGTGGGAAGTACTAATCAAATAAAAAAAACACTTTCATTGTGGCTTCCTAACTTCCTTTCAGTGAAAATTCTTTAATGAAAAGCTATAATAACCTTAGAACAATAATCTAAGATAATAAACTCATAACTCATATGGCCATAGCTACTTTTGTCCTGGTTTCTGTGAGATAGGAGCTAAGCCGCGGGCAATAGTAAGTATTTTAAGAAAATTTTATTAAGGTTACACTAGTCGAAAATTCTTCCATACAAACGTATTCTGGCGATAACTACACTGTTTGACGGGGTACGTTCAAAATAATTTATGATATCAATTTGTCTCATCATTATCTAGCCCTGTATGGAAACAGTAAATTAAAAAAACACAATATTTGAAAGTTATGAGCGTCGAAATTTCCATATTTCAACACTAATTTTAACTAAGAAGGAAAATTGCAAAACGGCCTCCATACAGGGATAAATTAGTAATTCAACAATGCAAATAATTTTATTTTGAAATTATACATTCAGTAGTTTTTTCATGATATCTAGACTCCCAAAGGTCTGTTCATAAAATTTCGCGAGCTCGTTTTCGTCCTAAATCATCATCCATTTCGGTACAAATTTGCAAAAGAGCTAATTCGTACGAGAACTAGCTTCTTACTGCTCATCACAGCATCAATCTCTTTCGCACGTGTTGTCGGATGAGACAGAATGCATTTTAACCTCTCGCACAAAATTGTTCGTGCCGTTGACTAGGGGAACCTTAAATACTTGTTACAGCTAAAGTAACGTGAGTTACGTGACGGTAGCGAAACAGCCAAGCCACGTTTGTGAAGTAGGGCTTTTAGAGTTAGAAGTTATCAGATCTCATAGAGCCACTACATGAGATCTGATAACTTTTTGACAGTGCGAACCATGGTCTCGTCTTGGCGACATATTACATGAAAATGTTTTGATCGGATACTTGTTACAGCTATCAAAACATGTTTACACACTTACTCAGAACATGCGCTAATTTCAAAGAGCGAAAATATATTGTTTACAGTTCTGCAAAAAGCCGAAAATTGTAACTGTTTACATTGAAGTTTACACAACTCTCTGGGTAAAAGCATTTCGTCATCTCTAAATATAGAGGGTTCGATAGTTTTATGGCTATGGCGTGATGACGTCATGACTTTCAGGCTTAGTACCTACTATGTACCTATATATGTACAGTAATTTACATATTTGTATGTAATTGTCTCAGCTGATTCGCTGTCATTATCGGTAATTACTTGCTATGTAAACAACTGATAATGTGCCTGTTTGTTTGTGTGGTTTTACTGCTGAAATATTGAACTGATTTAGATGATAATTGGTTGTGATGTAGCTTGACAGCTTTAAGTATATTAGATATTTCCGTTTTGACGACAGTTAGGAATTTTAAAATTTGTATAAATCAGATAAGATAGAAGGGTTATTATTATGTATCTTATACAAAGGATGGCATACATGTAGCATGAACAAATTCGCCTTGTTTTCAGACAAAATACCCATGTGTGCAAGTGTGGAATATACCTAGATAATTAGTTTTTATCATAAATTATGTTTTCTTACACCGCTGTTTTTGTTGCGGAATCCAAAACAACTCAATCGTTTCTCAGGGAATCGTCCAGTCTCATTGAATAGGTATTTTTCTGGTAGTTGCAGTGGTTGAGAATAGTGTGACGGGTTTGTCCCTAGGGAGGAATAGTAGAGTCATAATCAATGACTATACTATTCCTTTAAAAAAAAAAACCTTAAAAGGGGGTAACCAGTTGCTGACGCTATTCTAACCATATTAGTACAAAATATAATGAAAAATTTATAAATATACAATTTAACTAAAATATTATTTTATTTCCTGTAGGCACATACAGAAAACACGTGATCCAGTAAACCGCATGGACATGCGACATGGCTGTTTCATTATTTATCAGTTAATAGGTCGGTACCTATAACGAATAATCAATAGTAATTCTACACTTGACACATCTGTCGAGTATGATTGCAAATACAGCTGTGTGTGGCCCATAAACAGGGATATGCCCGTCATCATCATCATTTCAGCCGAAAGATGTAAAGAAGACGAAAGATGTCCACTGCTGGACATCGCCACATCGATCGGCTCTGTGCGTCACGCTACGCGGCTTTCCGCAGTCTTAACTAGGTCATCGGTTCACTTACAGGAAGACTTTCCAACACTGCGTCTTCCGACATACCTACCATGATTTACAAACTCACGCCTTTTTTCCATGGGATACGCAGAATTGCAAAAAATACAGTATAACCACCTCATGTGACTATTAGGGCAAATTTCTTCAATAAAACTACAGTGCTAACTGATATTCTGTAAACATACCACCGTAAAAACTAAGGGGGATTCTTGCCCACGGCCGTCCAGTTTTACGGGAACGGTTTTTTACTATATCCCGCAAAAATCATTGGTGTGTTCATAAATAGTAGTTAGCTGACTGTGACTGCTAGTATTGAAACACATACACTACTAAACGGGATCCTGCAAAAACCGTAACAGCAAAAAACGAGATGTTGCCTTGGGAAAAAGCCCTAAGTGAGTTTTGAGCACAGATAGCATGACTTTTCAATTCACCCTAGATTTCACGGCGACATGTGTTAGGACAGACGTGCTGAATTACGTTCAAGACCGGTTTGTCAGTTTCAACATTGTTGTGAATATTGACGCTGACAGCTCTTGAACACTGTTTAGGTGTGCAGATCACCACCGCATGAGACGCCCCGGGCGTCGGAAGTCGCAAGCTGGTGCCCGGCCAGGCGGGCTTGCAGACGGCAAGTAATGGGTAGCTCGCCGTCCGATAACGACTAGGCTCGTGTCAAAGAGATGTCAGCAAAAATGACGGGGCCCGCTAGGACCGATGCCTGTCTGGGTCGCAGATAAATTTGTAAGAGAGTTACCGCGGCCCTGGCTCAAGCAACTGAAGCAACACGGGTGGGTTTTAGTCAGTAAAAGTCCCCCGCTTCACCCAGAGCGGGAGAAGTCATCGGATGATATACCACACAAAAAGAAAAATGTGTTTGGATCACGCTTCCATTCACGTCATACGCCGGTTGCGAGAAACAGCCTCGTACTTGGCCTTTTTGAAGGACAATAACATGACGTCTCCGAAGAGTTAGGTAGAGATATACAATATTCATGCAGATATAGAAGGTCTTTACAAAGAAGAAGGTTATAGTATAAGTGGGGTTTTGAGGGTGTCCCCATAGCGTCAGTATTGTTAATCACTGATATCGTGACGGATTGCCTCGGAGTTCAGTCCTGAGTTCCTGAATTTGACGAGATAGCTCGTCGAACATCGCAAATATTATTAGTCCATCTTTGTTATTATTTTATTTTCGACTCGACATCAAAACATAGTGACCATTTACTTTGAGGACACACACACATAGAAAAACACACACACAAACTTAACCTTTACATGTGTGAGTAAATACTGAATCAAATCGATGTGTGTGTGCGATTCAAAATAATCCAGCCATCTGTCAAGCTGAAAATTACTTTGGAGATAAGGTCTAAGGTTGATTTTCGCTTGATAGTGTTGAAGTTGGAAGATAAGCAGTGTTCCAGGGTATCTAGTAATTTTCCGAAGAGTTTGTTTACATTTCATTGCATGCAGAAACTGCGCAGTTTTGTGGTCCCGTTTGTTTTGTTATTAGATTAGTAGGCTGTGTTTATGTATAATTGCGTTGGTATGTATTTGAATTCAGCAGAGTGATTCGCCATCATCTCATTTGTTCAAACATGAGTACCAACAGTGAACACAACAAATTGACAATATGTAAAGGAAAAAAAAATACTTGTTGATAAATGTTATTATATCTTGACAAATACTTAGATGACAAATTAATTTAAAATGGCATTAGGTACTATATTGTTATTATATTCATTTTTCTTTTTCAATAATTAACTACTGTAAGTGTGACTTAAAATAATTGACACCAATCGAAACTATTTTTTTTTTAATTGTCATTTATATTGAATTAAGTTTTTTACTAATTTGTACTTTTGAACACCATATAGCGTACAAACGCCTGGCATAACATAGCTCATACATATTGCATGTAATCTAAGATATGTAGATAATTATTAAACTCTTATGTTAACAAATAAATGATGATTGTGATTATGAAGATACATTGGAGTCCATATTTGCCCTGCCAACAAACAATTTTTTTTTTGGTTTATTTAGCTTTTTGTCATTTACGCAATTAGGCCGCAGTTGTTTCAATGTGTAGGTCAAGGTTGGTGATCACCAGGGTGGTTTTGGTGAGGTTAAAATTCCACACACCCTGGTCTTTTTCCCAAAAGTCCAGGCACCTTTTAAAAATACAGTCAAGTAAAAAAAAAAAAAACTAACTTCTGCCAGCGGCTCCGCCCGCGTGAAAGTGAAATGTATCCCAAGGAAACATATTCTCGGGATAATAAGTATTCTATGTGCTACTCCAGACTATAATCTATCTGCGTGCCAAATTTCATCCAGATCCGTCCAGCCGTTTGAGCGTGAAGAAGTAACAAACATACAAACGCACACACGTACACACACTCACAAACTTTCGCCTTTATAATATTAGTGTGATCTAGGTTGGTAGGTGTTATGGCCGATTTTAATAAAGGGGTTTCTAAATGGTTTCAGGAAAAAGGGGGAGGCAGAAATTCAGGAAGAAGGGGGGAGCGTCTTCAACGATGATGTTTTACAGGATAGCCTACGATATGAGATACGCCTGGTCCATTCCACCATAGGACTACAATACGTATGGCTAAAAGCCATCGGGCTTGGTGGACATCCCACCCATTCTCACTACACGTTTTGGGATTGCTTTCATTGTACAGCTAATCTGAGAGAGATCAGAGTCTGTTTCCTGATGCCTATAAACTCCTTCGAGATTCAGGGTCTTTTAAAAAATACTCAATCAAAATCGGTTCATCCGTTTAGGAGCTATGATGCCACAGACAGATACACAAACACACGGTACACACGTCAAATTTAATACACCCCACTTTTTCCGTCGGGGGTTAAAACAATTGTTTCTCACTCCTCCCCCTACCTACCTACGTAAATGCCAAGGGGTGGTGAGGTCAATTGTGAAACAACGTGGGCCGAGCAACCTCGTCGTTAACCTTCCCTTGTTAAATTTAACCTTGGACTATGACAACGAACTTTAGTAATTGGAACCAAGATCGATACTATGTATTTCTATGTATAGAATACCAATTTGTGTCCAATCATAAAAGTGGTCTAATAACTTCATTGTTCATGTAGTTTTTTTTGCATTAATACATGGGCACTTAGTATATTTAAGATCCCTAGATTGGTGTAGAGTACAACCGACGTTCGTGTATGAACGTTCCTACGTGAAGTGAGGATCTTAGCCGGTCGGGCGATCACGGCCTCTGTTAGCTTGAGTCTGGTTTGACTCACGCATTTTATCACGGTTTTTACTTCCAAAATGTGATAAAAATGTGTGAATTAACTGTCACAGTAGGCCGTGCTCGCCCGGCTGGTAGTGTTCTGTAATTTCTGCTTACCCCATGGGATAAAGGCGTGATTTTATGTTCTTATGTACCTATCAGTAAAAATCCTCTTCGCTGTCATAGTCCTAACTATTACTAATTCAACGTTCAACATAATTTTCACAAGACAGTCTTTTTACAGTAATATTGAAACTTTGAAAGTAAATATTGTAATTCTGCTAAGCTACAAATTATGGTAGATTTTTGTGTAAGATAAAATTCATACACGTGTTGTTTGGTACGACAGTACCTATGACTCATGTTATATTTTGGCTAACAATAAATAATGATGACTCATTTCTTTTCGGAAACGTTACACAGTGCCACATTAACTAAATAACTTCAATAAAAAAAAACAATCTTCATAAAAAAGCATCGTTGAAGACACCTATTGATTTGTCAGGTGTGGGGTTCGAACCCACGCTCCCTCTCGGGAACCAGAGCTTAAATCTGGCGCCTTAGACCACTCGGCCAACCTGACTTGATGTAAGCGATCAAATTTTAGTTCACTATCAGTAACTTTGGCAAAGTGCCGACATTATTATAATTTTTTTTATAATGAATTTTAATTAACATTATTATCAATTATTATAATGATGTAAAAGGTTTGATAAAATGAGGGAAGACTGTTCAAAAGGTAATAAAAAGAAATACTGTAACTTTTCTACGTAACGCTCGCTAATCATTTACCGTTATTTTATAATGTATTGCTAAATTCTAAAAGATTAAAAAGCAATAATTTACCCAAATTGTTGGTATTATATTATTTTATCAAGTACTGCTAAGCGCCATCTATACACAATGTTAAACACCTACCACTATTACTTGCGGCTGTGTAGTACACCACAGTGAACATAGATGGCGCTGTCTACAAGTTTTATATTATTTGGTGTATATTTTTGAATCTAATGATTTATATCCATTTATTTACACCGTACTTGTTTTAATAATGTTATAGAATAAAGCTTTTGAATATTTTTTGTACTTTTGTCTGGTTTCGGATCCAGTAAAGTAGTAATTCATTGTCATTGGCCGTAGAATGTCACGGTCTTTGCCACTGCTGGAGATAACTGGTACATACCAAAGTTTATCAGTTCACACAGTGATTCGACTGGGCCAATGTCATCTGATGCTACATAATTAATTCAATTACTCACATACTTACTTCTTTTTCAATGCAATGAGGTCTAAACTGTGACAGGAAGCGGTGGTCTGACCGGGTTTCCGCTTTTTTGTCAGTCGGTTAATGATTGTTTAAGCTTTGTTGTAGCTTAAGTACCTGCGTTTGTTGCAGATCAGACAATGCGCTGGACACGGTGTGTAGATAACGGTGGTGTGGCAGTGTGGGTATTCATAATATTATCCTGCTCTTATTCATTGAAAAAACAGTATTCCAAGGCCTTCATGATAGCAGCAAGAGAAGATTATAATAGTATTCATATTGTAGGTTTAGAAAATTTTAGTCGGTATTTGAAAGTGAATCTCTATTATACAACATTCAAAATTATCTATGGGACCTAGGGAGGCCTTAAAATCCGTGCGAGAATCGAACCCACTACCTCTAACGCAGCCTGGTAGTTATCTCTCTAAACCCATATTTTATTGAACTGGTACAGTTACTTTACCTATGTTTTGTTAATTTATTGCACATAAAGGGCCTCTAGCGGAGTAGGAGGGCAATTTAATTGTTGCATATTTGAATGTATCAAAATGTAGACAATCATAACAACATTCCCCGAAAGGGAAATATAATATACCTAATAGCAGCGAGCCATTTACTATTAGCCGGGCACGAATCCTGACTTCCAAAAATCCCAGCATTATGCTGAGTGACAACCGATTTGCGTGGTTGTGACGCATACTTTGTTGTATTCGTATTTATGTTACTTATTCCTTTTGTTTATTATGGTATGAGTCGTGCCTGGCGCAAATAATATATTTTACTACTGTTCTTCTTTCAAAGAATTTCTCAGTACTTAGCGGTACTCATTTTAGAAGGTACGTTCTATTTGTAGAAAATATAAAAACATTGCGCAGAAATCGAATTCAGTATCCGTGCTCAGCAATAACGCTTGTGAGTTGTGACCACTAGATTAGCGAGGTAGTAGTTAAAGAAATCATGTTGTAAAAAAATCAGGTCATAACATTTTCACAATGGAAAGAATAGAGTAAGGCTTTTGTCTAATAATAATAGGTACAACATTTTCAGTTTATAGTCTCCACCAGATAACAAAAAATAAAAGTCATTGATCCGACTTGTACTACGGGTAGTCAGAAGCTTGAGATCTGACACCAGTCTTGTCAAGGGGTACCGTGTTACCCAGTTACTGGATTGTGGAGGTCAGATAGGCAGTCGCTCCACGTAAAACACTGGTACTCAGCTGAATCCGCTTAGACTGGAAGCCGACCCCAATATAGTTGGTAAAAAGGCTAGGCAGATGATGATGATGATTCGACTTGTACTAAAAAGTATAATTACGTAACAAAAAACAGTATTTTCGTTTATGGAGATACTTTGATAATTTCGGTCTCAAATGAAAGGTATAGGTGTAGAACCATTATATTAGTCTTATAATGTACCCAATGCGGGACACAGGGCCTCTCTGTGTGAGAGGGAATTGCGTTAAAATTATATCCGTTTAAATCATGTAAATCGGTCCGCAAGTTTAGGAGATTTTAACTCATTACTGAAAATAATTTCATGCCACGTGAAAGCTTCAAGGGCGCCCCTTACCGCGATACGTTTGTTTTGATCGTGTTAGTGACACTGTCTTTAGATTTTTTCGTATCGTTTGTAAATATTTTTATACATTGGTAGACAGTTGTTAACGACTTTTATTTTTCTGTTATCTGGCGGCAACTTTAGTCAGTAAAATAAAACAATTACACAAAATAATACTGTCTCATTTAATCACAGGTACATCTTCACTCCCAACAGACCCACAACCATCACGACGACACTCTTCAGGGAGGCAGCAGCGTTGCACTCGTTGTCGAAGCACTGGCAGACGGTCTCCAGGTGATCTTCATTGTCAGCCTTGTAGCAGGGCTTGTGGTGGCGCACCCAGCCACAACTGCGGGTCACGCGGACCTCGGGCTCGTAACCCTTGTGGAGGACTGCAAGAAGAATGAAGCAGAGTTCACTTAAGAAGGGAGAAGAATGAGTCTTGTAACAGGATTTGACGTCACGCGGTTCTTCGGCTCGTAACTCTTGTGGAGAAGAGTGCATAGGTGTAGGTACCTAGAAGAATTCATAAACAAAGCTTTTTTAGAATGTTAACAACGAAGTGTGGCTGGCAGGTAGATACCCAATTATGAATTTATTCATGCATCGTTATCGACACTTAAAAGCGTAAATTAGATTAGTTATTTGCAATTATTTGCATGGATATCCGGTAATTTGTTCGTTTTGTTAATGTATCTAAGATCGTATCAGGTGTTTTCGTAGACTATATTTATTTATTTATTTAAACTTCATGTACAATGGTGATACATAGGCGGACTTAATGCAGCAAGGCATTCTCTACCAGTCAACCTTTGGGTAAAAAAGGACACAACAGGTGGTGGGAGTTCAAAATAAAACTAAAAAATGAACAATAATTAAAGTCGGATATTAATAAACTATCTAACTAATAAAATACATAAATAATTTCTAGAAAAATAGACTAATAAATATCATATTCTAAATTAAACACAAATGTAAATATAATAATTATGACGAAGACCGAGCTATGTAGGTAAGTGAGGACAACTATTACTTTCCGGATTCCTTTTTTTTTTTTTTTGATTGGTTTGGTCTTGACTCTAGTCTAAGTCATAGGTGACAGAAACAGAGTCGACGATGGAGTAAGCTTACCCAGAAGAAGCCTGTTCACTCTAACTTTGAAGAGATTCGGGTTGAATTCGTTCGGAAACACAGAAGCAGGTAGTGAGATCCATTCATTCGCTGTGCGCATTAAGAAGGATATTTGGAAGCGCTGGGTGCGAATTGGTGGAATGGAAACAAGGTAAGGATGGTAACTTGCAGTGCGTCTAGATGTCCGATGGTAGAAGGGGGCTGGTGGGATGAGGTCGTGGAGTTCTTGAGCACATGCTCACCGAAATACATTCCGTAGAAGACCGACAAGCAGGCAACATTGCGGCGATGAGCCAAGCTGTGAAGCTTGGTATCCACCAGTTTAATGTCGCCGATGAGCCTCTTGGCTCTGCGTTCCACCGAGTCAAGTGCGGCAAGCTGATACTTTGCTGAGCCATCCCAAAGGTGGCTGCAATACTCCATGCAGGATCGGACTTGCGCTTTGTACAGGGTTAAAAGCTGTCCAGGCGTAAAGTATCGCTTCACCTTATTTAGGATGCCCAGTTTTTTGGCCGCAATTTGGGCTTTGTACTCAATGGAGGCTTAAATGTAAATTTACCCTCAGCTTTTTTATGTCAAGGGGAAGAACGTTCCAGAGTTTTATAGTAGAGAACTATATTTTATCAAGACCGCATTCTCTTTGAAATTAACAGGAATATTTAAAACAATTGCTATTTATAACATATGCAATTGCCGGGTTACGCAGGGCTACAAAGGGCTACGCTTTTAGTACCTGTACAAAATAATGTTAGTGTTTTTTTTTTAAACCAGGCCTTTTACCAGCAGTGGGACAATACAGGCTTGCTGCAATTATTTACTTGTCCCAGGAATTGTTTTATCGAAACATTCTCTATTTTGACTTAGTGGTGCAATTCTGTCGAAAACTCACCGTGTGTGGGTGGAGAGAACATGAAGTGACACTTGTCAAACTATCTAATCATTGTGGAAACTATCAAGTTTACTTCAAGCTCAGTCGACCTATTAAGTTTTCACAGTGCGATGTTTACAAAATAGATCACGCATCGTGTGTTGTACCTACCCAAGTTTGACCTGCATTATCTCTTTCAAGACCTAGATATTATTTATGCCTAAGTAAACTTATTCTAGTTCATCAATACTTTTACCACCCGCAAGCTATATTAACTAACTATAACGACCTTCCTACTACTATTAATTTAACTACGTATATCTATTTAGTTGTGGCCCTCAAGCAACTATTTAATTGTTTATAAAGTGAACAATGAATTTCTGATGGGATAATTTACTGTATTTTATTGGATGAGTCTAGTTACAATAAGTTTCCGCGACCGTACATTGAAATGACAAAATTTCTATAAGGTTTAGATCCCATTTTAGTGGGGGTACAGTACAGACCTGACTAGGGACGCGGGCTCTCAGATTGGGGACTCTGTCCGCCCACCGAATGACCTCAGGAAAGATGGTGGAATAGTGATAACGTGCTGCCGTGCACAGCGAGGTTCGGGTGTTGATAAAACCCAATACCCCTTTGCCAGACCCCGGATTTGAACCCAGGATATCGTGCTAAGCAGTAGCTTGCGACCACTAAATTGCAAACGAGGCAATCGATGACAAAAGACTAATTATGAAATTAGTATAGCTACTAAGCACTCATAACTGGTGTGCGTGTAGGACTAGATGTATAAACGAATGTGAAGAGATAGGTGTATGTAGGTTAGGATCCTAGCAGATGGCGTTCTGCAGTTTCTCCATGGAGAAAGGACGTCGAGTTTCTGTATGTGTATCATCATCATCATTTGAACTAACAGATGAACTGCTGAACATAGTTAGTCCTCTCCCAAGTGTAGCCACATCGATTGGTCTTGTGTGTCTTGCATCCAGCGGATGTGTATATATGTGTATTATTACACAATTGCTAGCACAGATGCCATAGGTATCTTCTGCAATCTGTCGAAGGTTTGATTGCGTTAATCATGAAACATTACTTCTGAAACTTCAGCATTATGGGCTAGGCCAATCAGCGTTAAGCGTGGTAAAATCTTATTTGAATGATAGACAGCAATTAGTTAAAATAAAAGGTGTGTATTCGTCGGGGTTGCACGTGAAAATGGGGTCCCACAGGGCTGAATTTTAAGTCCTTTCTTATTTTTAATATACATACACATATTGTAGTAAAAAGTTACTTACTGGTCTGCACAATCTTCCTGCAGAAGAAGTCGTTATTGGCGGAGTAGACACCATGGCCACACTCGGCTATGGGCAGGAAGTTATTCAGCGTCTCCTTGTCGTAGATGGTGGGGTCAAGACACATCGAGTTGTTCTGGCTGTTGCAGTCGAAGCAGCGGATGGAGGCAGCTGGGGACGAAGATAAAAGTCACTTTTATTGAGTACCAGCTACTGCCAGCAGCGAATTATCCCAAGGGAAGGTAATCCCGCAACCCACAGTCTTGCCGGATGCAGCTGAGTTTTGCTGCCTAGCTGACCGTGGATTACACGATACCCCTTCCTGCCTGCCTGTTTAAATACAATAATAATGGCTAGAGGCCGGATATTATGCTTTTGCGTGTTGCATATGTCTTTGCTTAATTACTCGTCGTTCTTTTTTATCGGTTATTACATATTTTAATCTACTAAGATTGAATTGAAATTCCTTTCACTTTCGGTACGTTAAGACTATGTTTTATTATCTGTGGTTAAGACTAAATTGTAATTGAGTATTTGTTGTGAGCTTTTACGGTATCTTTGCCGATTGTGGATATTCGGCTTGCATTATTATCTAGATCTGATCAGTACCTGGGGTACCGAGCTCTGCTCGGGTGAAAATAGGGAATACGTCGTTTTCTAAAAATGAAACTTAGCTAGATCGATTTATACCAACCAAAAGGCCTTGCATTCTAAATTTCATAAAAATCGTTGGAGCCGTTTCCGATATTTAGATTATACAAGAATTGCTCGTTTGAAGGAATTAGATTTGAATTCCTACATATAAAGTTGCTGACTCTACATTTGTCAAAATCATCATCATCATACTCCAGCCCTTGTCCCATGTTACTTGGGGTCGGCGCAACACGTTTGCCTCTTCCATACCGACCTTCTCCACACGTTACGTCACGCTACCAATGACTCCCTTTTCTTTCATATCACTCCTCACATAGTCCATCTATATTTTCTTTGGTCTTGCTCTCCCTCTCCATCCATACACATTTTTTAGTAACATGCGTTTCATCCCTCCTCATCACATGACCATACCAGGACAAACGGTTTCCTTTCAACTTTTCTTACATTTGTATTATCTGTGCAATTGTCAAAATATGGCTTAATAAAATTAAGTTTCTGTTACTCTAAGCACCTTTTGTTATAAGTTCTTGAACTTTTTGATAAACTTTATAATATTTGAGTTGCACTATATACACAGTCACTTTGATATGATATATTATATACTAATCACAATGATATAAATTGAAGATATTGTTTCAGACTTAATCCTAAACTTACCATATCCAAAAAAGAACGCGAGAACGACCAAACATTTTGCATAGTCTTTCAACATTTTGAAAAAGTTTTTTACTAAAACACAATCAACAGAATCTATGTGATGTTAAAAATCGCGAGTTAATTCCCGGACAGTCGGTCACTAACTGTTTACAATAATACTTGCGCTGTAAAATTGTGACGCGCGGACTTATTCCGTGTTATCGGAAGCCAATTGACGCCTCGGTTAGATCTCGACTCTATCTCGGAAACGTAAAGTTCAAGAGTACTCTCGGATTCTCTCCGAATTACGTTGAAGGTTGGGCACTTAGGAACCCTCTGAAACCCATATCATAATATTGGCGTTAGCTCTACTGCTAAGCGTGAGGTCCTGTGTACATTTTCCGAGTTGGTCAATGTTATTACGCATTTCCATCTGGAATTCTTCAATAGTGGCTCGCAGTCTGGATTTGTTTCCGGTTCTGGCAGCCTGTTACCTACATGGAACTTTTACATAACCTGTGAAAAAGTGAAAAATAAAAATCTTTTTTACAAAAAGACCGTTTAGGGGTCATGGTCCAACTATAATGTCCAACTAGTTGGACTACGGATCTTCGGTAGGGGCAGTAGTCCAACTAAAAATAATGGTTGGACAACTGCCCCTACCGAAGACCCGTGGTCCAACTGACTTATTTTATTAATATATAAATAACTAAAATTGAACTCTACTCCAAGTCGGTTAAAAAGTGGGTGTAGGTCCTTATAAGAACACTAACTACTGCCTTACCATTCTGTGAAAACAGGCGTGATGTTATGTTTTATTCAGTGGTATCTTCAGGTCATGTCAATCTAGACAATGTTTTGAAACTGCAATCGTGTGCTCATAAGGCTATCAAGTCGGTTAACATAACATTGGCTTAGGTCTTCAGAAAAGAAACAAGGGTATATCGTAAATCAAACAGGCAGATATCAATAATATAGTTTATTTATAATTATTATAATCTTAATATAAGTAGAATATCGTAAGTATCTGAGGTAACACATGGAGACGATAACCTTTGGCTTTACATTGAAGAAATAACATTTATAAGCTCGGTTTTAACGTAATGTTTTGCAGTGTGTCAATTATGTAAATCGGAAGAATTGAAAATCGAAGTTATTTGCAAGTCATAAGGCCTCATCTCTGCACTTAACTATCTAATTACAATTACTTATGTACAATTATTATAGTCCTTTAACATATTAAATCATAAGTATTTCATCGTCCCATATTAATTTAAAATCAAGGCAAACTTAAACACTCCCCCGCCATGATTTGAACGCAGCGAAAAGAGCGGCAACGGTTGCTAGAGCTGTCAGTTTGACATATTCGAGCGTTGTTGCCGCGTTGCACAGGTCCCCGAAGCATTGGCAGACGGTTTCGAGGTGGTCCATGTTGTCTGCCTTGTAGCATTCACGCTTGGACTTGACCCAACCGCAGCCGCGTGTGATGCGGACCTCGGGAGTGCGCTCAGGATCTAAGACTGGAGAGAGATCACAGGATTAGAAGCTAGATAAGCTATGCATATATATTAAAAACTATTGGGACAAATGGAACTGTAGCGATTGCGTCCTGAAAAAAAATCCATGGGATCTGTTGCCACTGTTGCCACATTCACACGCAGATGGAAAGTCAACTCTATGACCAAGTTCTTTAAAATTAAAGGATATTTTACTTGCAAAAGTGTTTGAAGTGAGAAAAGGGATAGAGGTATCAGGTATTACTGGTACTAGACTAGGTATTAAGAGCAGGCTTCAATATTTTAGAAGAAATGGAAGTATCCTATCTTTAAACTGTCTTACTCTACATAAAACAGAATAAAGTCAAGAGCCAAACGAATACAAATTGAAATAGGATAAAAATCGATCGCAATCAGAATAAGGACGTCTACACGCACTGATAATCACGCTACTATTTAATCATTACATCACTATAGGCACATCATTCTGCTCTAAAACTAGCCAATTATTGTCTATGAATGTAAATAGGTATTTTTATATACCTACACTCATTTTACATACATCCGTTTCCCTTATAATAACTTTGAATTATATTTACAACAAGGTTATCTAGTACAAAAATGAAGGTATTGTTTCCCCGTCTATCTTTACAGGTGTTAAACAAACAATTGATTGTAAATGTAACTAGATACAAATGCAACCACAAGCATCGTATTGGATGCATTGCTGTCACAGCAAAAAATATGTCAACCTAGGAATTTTAATTATTTAATACTTCATACACAAAGCCTTTAATGCCTTAGGTATTGTCTACCACCCAACCAAGGATGGTGAAGAGACAACATGGCTGGGGAATCGAACTTGGGATGGGACACTCAGTGGCAGTCCGGAAAGTAAGTTGACGGTGTGACATTCCCGTGCCTCAGAAAGTCCAGGTCTCTCTCCGGTCGTGTTGAATTGTCGTCCCGTCGGACTACGAGAGTTAACGAGAGAGAGGAATAGAGAGTACATATTTTCAGCTGAGCATCTCAGCTGAGGTTGGCCGCTGTGGCCGAAAGCCAATCTAGAGGACTGTTGTAGTTCTCTCTCCGGAAGAAGTCCTTTGCAAATGGCACTATTTCTACCAACACTTACTTGTCTGTGTAATCTTCCTGCAGAAGAACTCTTTCTTGTCTATTGAATTGCCCATAGTTTCCGAGCAGTCCACGATGGGTATGATCGCGTACATCTTGGGAATGTGCATCGCGAGGCAAGCTGAGTTGTTGTGGCTATTGCAGTCGAAGCATTTGATGGCGTCACCTGGGAATTAGAACAAGATATTAAGTCTTAGAAAAATATCTTAAAGCTGTTTTACATAAGAATAAGAGAAAGACCTTGATTAGTGGTTTCTTTCTTGTGAATCTAAAGGAAAAGAATAAGAAATTGCATATGGACATTACTAAATTAAATCATTTCTAGGTAACAATATTGATGGCACAGTAATGATTTCTGTCCTAAACTCGTTATATATAACAAAGCCTAAGGTATTAAACAAAAAAAACAATGACATAAACGTAATACTCATAATTTATTCAGAAGCTAGTCCAACTAAAACGAATGAAACATTGCTTTCTTTAGACAAGCTTTTATACGAGCTCACAGGATATATGACTTAGCAGCAGTTGTGATTTAAAACGATTTGCATGCTCAGCCCACTCAACGAAATGAAAAGGTCGTTAAACTTCTAGCTTCAAAGACTATTATCATCAAAAGAGTACTCACATGTGTTAGAAAACATTATGGGCAGCAAAACACTTAGAACGATGTTATTAATTCTTGCAAAAGCCATTTGCGTTTAAATTGATTAGCGCCTTCAAAAAATGTCTACGCAACCAGTGTCAAATAATACTTTGTATCAACTATTTTATTACGGCGCTAAGCTTCTTTTATTTTAATTCACTGTATTTTTATTAACTATAAGAATTTAAATAAAAAGATACGTTTTTTTATTTATTTAAATTCGTTCTGCTTCTTCAGGGATCTCTTACAAACTGTGAACTCGTTCACTTAACTTGAGTTTATAAGTCGGTCAGCGATTGTGTCTGGCACACAAAGGGAGCAACTGGATAAGTTCGGATCTAATCCTCGCGGTAGAAAGGTGTGCAGGCTTGTAAGGAAACACTAATAAAGATAACGGCGTTCTTAGTGGTATATTCTTGAACAAACTGATTTTACACGAACGATTTTCTGGTTTCTTGAGGAATTGATTGAACATAGCTTGGGTACGTGGATTCATTGTCGATGTCGTTGCTAGTTTCAATGAAGCTACTTATAAATTACAGCATGCTATTCAACTGTGAACTTCTTCCACTTAATTCTCTCTTTAAATCTCTTTACTCTCTATATATGGGTCATATTCAAAATAATTGTAAGTTACGGATAGGAAACAAATATGAATATTATTTTATTGTAACAGAAAAATAACAGAAAGGAATGATTAGGGCAAGTTTAAATAGCATACATTTGTATGCTATTTAAATTTTCTAATTGAAACACCTGGGATAGTAGAATACCATCACCACTATCTAGTGATATAGGTAGTCTATACATACTTCAAATAAAAAGAAAAAAAATAGTTTTGGCTAACCTGCGGTGCAGTAAGTTGAATAATATTTTATTATCATTAATTCATATATGACACTATGTGAATAACGCCTAATCATTCATATCTGTTACGTAACAGAAAAAAGTGATGGATAAAATAACGTATATGAATTAATTGCACGTGTCTAACCTACAAATCTATTTATTTCCACATTAATTTAAATGTTATACGAATATTTTATATTTATAACAATTAGCACAATACAGTTATTTCCTAGTATGGGTAATAAAACAGTAAACTTACTTACCGCTATTTTAAACGTCTCACATTAAATATTTACTTTTAAAAGTCTAATTTTCTTCGACAACGAAACGAGCTGAGAAACTATATTGAACAAAATGGCCGATCATTTATTTTTACGTCGTGTAGTGACAGGTAGTGGACTAATTTTGCCAGTATATCAAATTTCTTTATTACCATGGAAATAATGTTAAAATAGCATAACAGAGAAGAATAACAGATATGTGTAAAATCAGGAGACTCATTAATAAATTAAATTTGAAGAACAATAAATAGTATTTTATATTTTGTTTAGTGAAGTGTTGAAAGTTTAAACAGTATTCTCTGAATATAGTTTTTTTTTTAACCTTTGTGTAATAGTTAATAATTAAATTATTTTTTTTAGTTAACAGTCAAAGACGTGGACATTGAGTACTTTTATGAACGGAATCTACGCAATGTTTGGTTTCATTTTTTTTTAATGAATTGTTTAGCTATATCAAATGTTTCGTTGTTTTTTATTAAATTCAAATAAACATTTAATCTGTTTGTTTATGAAATTCTAGTCAGTTGTATCTCGTTATAAAAATAATTGGGTTGGACACTATGACAGTAAAATTATTACAATTATTTTGAATATGACCCATATGCAACATCCCTGAGACCAAAAGACAATTAAAAATTATGGTCAGGTTAGATATTTTAATCTCCATTTTAAACCAAGAAGAAAGGACTCTTATTATGATGAATTTAAGAGGAAGTATCAAATAGCGTACAAACTCCTTGTTGGATGAGTAAGGATGACTGCGTTTGCTCATGACTAATATGTACACAAAGTAGGCGTAAGTGGTTCACATACATTACCAACTTCTGCCAACGGCTTTGCCTGCGTTAAAGTTGCAAATTATCCCACGGGAATGTACTTCAAGGAAAATGTTCAACGACCTATATGTCCTTCTCCATAGTCCAATCTAACTCTATACCAATATTCATAAAATTGGTTCAGAGGTTTAGGTGTGAAAACGTAGCAAGCAGACAGACAGAGTTACTTTACATCATCATCAGCCTAATAATGTTCCCACTACTGGAATACATGCCTCCTCTCTGTGAGGGGGAATGGGCCGTAACCCACCACGCGGGCCCAGTGCGGCTTGGTGGATCTCACAAATCTTCGTTTTTTTGGTTCTAAGACCGGTTTCCTCAAGATGTTTCCCTTCTCCATTTTGAGAGCAGTGGTGATGATATAATGTACATAAAGTAAAGCGCCTACCTGGTTTCGAACCCACGACCCACAACTTGTAAGTCGCGGCCGATACCACTGGGCCACCACTGCTCTTACTGAATTACATTTATATTCATAATATTAGTTTGGATTTGTATGCTAGTAGGCACTGCTGATTCAAGAACATCACGACACGTCTGGGCAGACCTGGAGAGGAGGGCGTCGTACCTTTTTGAGGAAAGCCATGGATTCCTGAAATTCGTCCCATAAAACCAAGCCGGTGTGTCAGTCTCTGCTTTATCTTATCCTGACGACACGGAACGGGGAACTAATGGTGATGCTATTTCAGCAAGCCTTTTTCTCGGAGAGCTTTGCACTAGTGTCACCCACTATTATTATTTTTCCAAAAGGGCTGCCAATCTGTTACAATTTACCGGAAGCATTGCTGAAAATTACTGGTTGAGACACTTGCTACTGATTTTTTTATTAAAAAAATTAAATTCTAGTTAAAAATAGCCACTGCATGTCACCCCGTGAACATAGCAGAACGTGAGAGGGAAGCCAACAGTTGAATGCATCTCAATCACCCGCATCCTTAGCTGTTGCTCTCAATATGCTCGACAACGTGTCTTACGGACGAACCCAGACCCGGCCCCGTTGACCAGAAATACTGCAAGTACTATTCAGTATGAAGTTGAATTTTTATACGTCATCGACATCATCATCATCAGCCTTTTTAATATTCCCACTGCTGGGACACAGGCCTCCTCTCTTTAAGAAGGTATGGGCTGTAATCCACCACGCGGGCCCAGTGCGGGTTGGTGGATTACACTTGTATTCTATTTTTTGTTTCTAGGACAATTGTTATACGTAGAATTCAGTTATTAATACCATACCACCATACCATCAACCACCACTATACCATGAAGTATCACTACCACCACCATATCTACTTGGTATCATATTTGATAGAATTTTATTTTTTCTAAACTAACAAGCAAGTACCTGTTGGTGTTTAACCTTTGTTATACAGACTACACCCTATGATTCTTTTTGCTGACGACAGCACAGTTATTTTTACTGGTGAAAATATGGATACTTTTGAAGCAGATGTAAATAGTACCCTTAATGTAATAATTAACTGGCTGACAAATAACAACCTGGTCATCAATTTAGAAAAAACTAAATTAGTCACATTCCCTCGAAAGAGTAAAAACAATTTCAACATTCAACATGATGGTACAGTAATTGAACAAGTCAGCTGCGTAAAATTTTTGGGGCTATGGATAGATAATGACATGACTTGGCAAACACACATTGACACAGTATGCAGTAAACTGAACCAGTACTCATATGCTCTTTACAAATTGTCTAAAGTTGTCGATCAATCGGCTCTATTAACTGCCTATCATGCCTACGTATCATCAACCCTAAAATACGCTATTATATTCTGGGGCAACGCCACAAATAAAGAATCAGTGTTTAAAGCGCAAAAAAGATGCGTTCGCGCAATTGCTGGTATCTTTGTTCCTGAATCATGCGAACCATATTTTAAAAAGTTTAAAATTCTAACCTTTCCATCAGCTTACATCTATGAAGTTGCGGTATTTGTTAAAATTAATAAAAATCTATTCGGTGAACTAAAATCAAAAAGATATATACTTAAAATATCTAGTATACCACATAGAACTGCTCTTCTGAGCAAAAGTCTTTTCGGGATGGCATCTAAAATTTACAATAGGATACCTGTGGACATTTTAAACACTAAGGAACTGCCACTATTCAAATATAAATTACGTAATTTTTTTATTGACAAAGCCTACTACACGATCCAAGATTTTCTTAATACATAATTAGTATCTACTACAATCTGTCACCATGCACCTAATTCATATTTTGTAAGATTTGGTTTATATGTGAAATCTATGATTATTTTGCATGTTGACTTAATTATTGTATGCCTGCTAGGCAGGACATAATGGAACTGAAATTTACCTAACATCTGTCTGTATAACCTATGCCCACAATAAAAAGATTTGATTTGATTTGATTTTTAGACTGTAAAGAAAAGGTGTGATCATATTTTAAAAACTGCTTCTGCCCTTGTAAATGAACTTTATAGGAAATTTTTAAAGCAATTCTTCAAGGAAAACATAGTCAATTCCCATAGTGAAATGCCTCATTGATATAGAGTGGTTGCAAGAAGGTAATTCACTTTCATTTAACATCGATATATCGATTTTACACCATGTATGCCATACGATATGACGATATGCAGAAACCACATTGTTTGCATTTTCGGAGCGCGAACTTGCTGAGCTGTTTGTGAGGATAGAGCGTGAAAGCGAGATGGTCGGACTGTCGATTAACAAGACCAAAGTCATGATAATCGACAGAGCTGGACTAATAGCACGCACGGGGGAACTTGTAGATCTAGAGTTCGTCAGTGAGTTTGTCTACCTGGGCTCCGTGATCAGCGATCAGGGGGACTGCAGTGGGGACGATTCGGAGACGTACGCAGATGGCCAAAGCTGCTATGAGCAAGATGTCCAGGATATGGCAAGATAGGAACATATCTAATAACACCAAGAATAGACTCGTTAGAACCCTGACATTCTCAATTTTCCTTTACGGTTTCGAATCATGGGCAATTCGCTCGGTGGATCGAAGAAAGATTGAGGCTTTCGAGATGTGATGCTGGAGGAAAATGTGAATGAATCAAAACCAGACTCTCCACGATCAGCTACCAAAGAGTCCTAAATTACTTTGATCACATCGCCCGTAGACAGCCGGATAACCTGGAAAAACTGGTTGGTGTGGGAAAAGGCCACGCGGGCGCTCATCCACTCGGTAGTCAGACCTGAGGCCTTAGTGCGAGTTTTTACTCACGCTCACACGTGGTCACGTAAACATCATTTTGTATTGAAACTGGATAAGCGATATTTATTTATTTATGTAAACATTGAATATTTGTTTTTTTTATGGAATCTCTTAAAAAAAACCGGCCGTGTGCGAGTCGAACTCGCGCACGATGGGTCCCGTACCATTATCACAAAAACGGGAGGAAATCACGTTTGTTACAACGTTTTGTGGATATTTACGCGGGGCTCCCATACATGGGAGCCCCGCAGCCTGGTGACAGACAGACGGAGAGTGGAGTCTTAATCTAATAGGGTCCCGCTTTTAGCCTTTGGGTTCCGTTTTATCTTGTAATCGTAAACCTCATCTCAGTCATCTCACCACTAAGTACAATTCTATTCATGTAACACTCATAGAAAATCTCTATTATTACAGTACTAGTACATACATCTAGCCATGTTACTCTGGTCTCAGATTCTACATTCACACATACGAAATCAAGGACAGTAAACTTTCTGCGTCCGACCACGCGGTCCCAGCGCTAAAAAAGAAAATGTTGTTCAAATAAATGTCACTAGATGGCGCGATATGCATCGATTTGTTATTAAACAATATACTAACTTTTTCTATAATTGATCATAAAAATTGTATGTTCTTTTATGGATTTTCTAGCTGAAAATTTTTAGTAGTGTTGTGTATCAATGTTTCTATGTTTGATGATAAATTGCATCAATGTTTGCATGCCAAAATGGTAGAACGTACAAGGATTCTTAATATGATTGTAACCACCTTATTGTAAATAACTACTTTCTGAGCAAATAAATAATATTCTATTATATTTTATAATCAACTCTCCTAAGCACAACATTATGGAATATTGGGCACTTCATTCACATTTCCTCATTTCCTACATTATTTGAACGGATAATTAAAAACGAGTAGGACTCGCGCACTAAGGGTTCCGTACCATTATCGCAAAAAACGGCAAAAAAATCACGTTTGTTGTATGGGACCACTTAAATGTTTATTTTATTCTGTTCTTAGTATTTGTTGTTACAGCGGCAACAGAAATACTCCGTAATATCTGTGAAAATTTCTAGCTATCACGGTCCCGTTTTTACCCTTTGGGTACGGAACCCTAAAAAATTGTTTCCAATGGCGCGGTGTTAAAATTTCTGAAGCATGCCACTCGATTTTTTAAATTTGTACTGTAACTCATTTTGGTATAATAAAACTATAAATACTATAAAACAAATCGTCACTCTATTTAAAGAAAAAAACCGGCTAAGTGCGAGTCGGACTCGCGCACGAAGGGTTCTGTACCATTATCGCATTTTTTTATAGCGGCAACAAAAATACATCATCCGTGAAAATTTCAACTGTCTAGCTATCACGGTTCATGAGATACAGCCTGGTGACAGACAGACGGACCGCGAAGTCTTAGTGATAGGGTCCTGTTTTTCCCGTTGAGTCTTAGCAATTTTAGGGGCTTTTGGGGTTCCGTACCCTTTGGTTTCCGAAACCCTAAAAAAATGTCAAGACCTGAGAAATCCCTTCTACTTGCAATTCGCTGCTAACACCATATCTAGCCGTGGAACGGAACCGAACGCTCTCGATGTACTTATAAAAATAATCATCTTAATCAGACGACAAACACTAGTTACGTCGGCACGGTTTCTTTGTATGGGATGCGGAATCTGTATGCTAGTATTATCTGTGGTCAGACTGAAAAAAGAGAATATTACAAATTTGTGGAAAGTATTCAATAATGAAAAAATATCCATGTTTTCAAGCGATATGTTGATAAACATCGATGCTGGGATCCGATGATTTTCATCAATTAAAAATATCAATATATGAGGTCCTGGGTTGGTTTCGTACATTTTACGTGATGCGTGCACAACTAAACAGACAAAAATAAAAAACCGACAAACATACAAATATGTTAGAAATGGGTTCTGATGGTTATCCTTTAACACCTTGGCTATTTTGTTTGGAAATATGTTCGATGTATAAAAACGACTTTTCTACAGATTTATTATACAGTTTTTTTTATTACTGAGAATATTTTCCAAAAATGGAAAATATATAAGATCGGTACGGGTTTTACCAACCACTGCTATAATAGAGCTTCATGTTTAAGAAAAGCTTATCGTCCTTTTTTTTTTAAAAAAAAAAAAGGTTTGCGCCTTAACATCGAGTATGCCGTAGTTATACGGCATACTCGATGTTATATTGAAACGGCATTAATAGTACATTATGGTACAAGTGGGTAATGTTGGTGATTACCGCTGAGGCGCCATTGAGATCCGAGCCGTTAGGTGAGGGTCTTAAGTGAGACGAGGACGGTAATCATCAATAAACAAGTGTATCATACGACGTTTTTCAACACACTAGTGAAGAAAATAATACAAAAAAATCATTTTCAACAGTGAAAACGAGTTGTGAAAATTTTTTCGCAATGCCGGGCAACATTACTCAGTTTTCCTATGCGCGCGCATCTAACAATGGCGATCAGCCATAGACTAAAATAATGAGGTTTTTTTTGGTTTCTCACGGTTAGCGTTTTAGCCACGTACAAAAAGGCAAATTTCAAGTTTTCTTTATAATAATTTATCTGTAAAAACTAAAGTTTTATTTATTAAACACGTAGTTACAAGTTGAAATTATCTATTTAAATACGAAGTTGCATGAAATGAGCAAGCAATAGGTGGATACATTAATTTATTTGTACTATTGAGCACGATCTTTTTTGTATCGAAACTTTTTTAAGATCATAGCAACTCAACCAATAAATAAAAATAAAAAAAACTCCATAACTCACTTGTGAATAGTTTGATAACAGGTATCATTATGTGCCTAATTGCGGTGAAATTAGAGCCACTTTATGAGCAAGTGTATTGCAAAATGAATTTAATTCAAACTTCGCTTCCATGCGCGTAATAACATTGTTTAACAGCTATGTTTAAGGATATTACTCGCTAGTGGCGGCAAGTGGTGGCCAAAAAAACGCTCATTAGGTATGCTCAATTTCTACTTATACACGGTTGTTGACGACTGTTGATAACTTTCAATGCAAACACGTAGGACCGTTTTCTAATTATGGACATGTCTCTATCTCCGAATCCGAAGTAATAATGGCATGAAACCTCTGTAGTCGTGAAGCCAGTAGGGTGGCAGTTGATTGATAGCTACATACACACCCTGATTAGAAGATTTACAGTCAACCAGTGGTCAGTGGTAAAAAAAACATTGTTTACGCCTTTAAGTCGAGCAGTAAGAGCGATATTTACAAGCTATTAATTAACTTGCAATTTATGTATGTATGTTTGCATGTATGTATGTAAGTGTGTTCGGGTCAAATCTTGCAACTGTATTTTAATGTAGTTATCCTCCACCCATTAAGATGAAATTTTGCATACACGTTTAGTTTGGATGGCAATGCGTTGTTTGATAAGAAACGTCATTCTAAATCCAATATGGCGGACAACCCAAGATGGTCGACTAGTTATTTTTTGTGCACTGCCATGATATGGGTATCAAATGAAAGGGTTTGCTGAAAAGAATACGAAAAAAGAAGGTTTTAAAAAAAAAAACTATAATCTATTTATATAAAAATGTTATGTTGGTTTGTGTACGCTTCAAAAACTCAATAAGCTCTGCAGCTATCGAGCTGAAATTTTAGGATGATATATAATCCGCATCAAGGATTGTTTTTATATATATATTTTTTTTGCAAGCCAGGCAGGGCAGTAGGTAGGTAGCCAATTGACGGGAGCGAAGCCCTGGGGGTCAGCTAGTTTATTATATTTCAAGTGTACTAGTAAAGTCGTGACAATCTATGATGTCGGATTTGACAGCTATAATAATACGTAACCTATTATAAGTTAAATTTGATGCTTACGAATGATACTCGTGGTTATAGTAGGCCTAACATAAAAATTAATTAGAATAATGAAGTCGATGTTTCGTTGACGTTCATACTTATTTATCGCGGCATGTACTCGTATAATGAGCGACGTCATCAGACTACTTAGATTGTCACGTCATTATTAAAGTAAGTCGTACAAAAAAATACACTAATGAAAAAAAGAAAATAAGCTCTGCTACTGATGCTCAGCCCGTGGTTGTCGTAGGAGAGCAAAATAAATCTATCAGTTTTTCAAGAATCACTGTCATTTACTTCCAATAAGATGCATTTAGAGGTGAGTGCAATTTCTGCCAGATCACTAAGCATGGAACTCAGGATCCTTCCTTCATTCCATATTATAATGATGATGATTACAAAATCATGCTACACGAATTTCTATACTGAAGTAGCTGCGCGGTACGGAAGGGGTTTATTTATTTATTTATGCAACATAAAAAAAACTTTTTTACCGACTTCCAACTAAAAACACCACAAAGTGAAAAATAACTTTCTTTTTCGAAGTCGGTGTCTTTAGTAGGTACCATTTTTTTTCGTTATGGACGGTAGGTAGGTAGTATTTTTTTGTAAAAAAGTCTTTTTATTTTTCACTTTTTAGTTGTACCTAAAAGGCAACTTGCCTATTGCAGTACTTATAATACCAGAATCGATTACCCGAACACCATGAAGCTTGAATATAACCGGTGAAATGAGAGTGTACCAAGGTGAACTCTACACATCTGCATACCCCTTTAGAGCGTACTGGAGTGATGTTATGTTATGAAATGGTATAAACAATAAACAGAAATGCAAATGCAGCAATCCCGGTAGATTTGCACTTATTTATTGAAGAGTTCTGGTGTATATCTCCGAGGTTCTTCATCAGATCTTTACCAAATTAAAATGGGACCAATTTCGGAACATACACAATCAAACAAAAAAGAAATCTAAATCGGTCCACAATTGACGGAGATATCGGTAAACATACAAAAAAAAACATACTCGTAGGCGAACATAGAATCTCCTCCTTTTTGGAAAGTCGGTTAAAAAGTACATAGGCGGAGTATCACCGCGGGTGTAGTGACTTGTCCTGTCAGTCGATAGTTCGTTGATGGGTGTCAACATTTCTCTTGCGGTAGGCCTATATTAATTATATTAATGACTTTGATGAAGAAAGAATGGATCTGTCAAAAAATTTAAACATCACCCACCTCAGACAAAAATCTAACTAGGTAACGCAAGTCCCTCCATCTGTATGAAAACCAGGCGTGCCACTTTTTCACATACAATTGAAAAACAAATTTTCTTACCAATGAAAGAAAACATTTCCAATGCCAACTTTTTCTATACATTCTTTACAGCTCAATAATACATTTAAAAAAAACCGGCCAAGTGCGAATTGGACTCGCGCACGAAGGGTTCCGTACCATTATCACAAAAAACGGGAAATCACGTTTGTTGTATGGGAGCCCCACTGAAGTATTAATTTTATTCTGTTTTTATTATTTGTTGTTATAGCGGCAACATAAATACACAATCTGAGAAAAATTCAACAGTCTGGTTATCACGGTTCATGAGATACAGCCTGGTGACAGACAGACAGACAGACGGACCGTGGAGTCTTAGTAATAGGGTCCCGTTTTTATTCTTTAGGTACGGAACCCTAAAAAGGTAGATTTCGGTGGATTTCCGGTGCCGATAATGCATGAGAAGTACATACAATCGTCATCTAGTTAGATTTATATCTGTGTCACCCACCTTTGATGTACTAGTAATGTACTTTCAGGAACACGAAACTAAAAGTAGCAACAGCATATGATGTTTTACCCACGTATCCAACTCTCCGGCAGTAAACCGGTACCAATTCGTGCCGGTTACGGTAAACCATATCTACGGCAAGATACACACGGCAAGACGGCAAGTTTTCTCCTTGAAACCACCATGAACCAATTCCTTAGTTCACATACCATGGCTTACATAACTCCAGGCCACGTCACCTACAAAACTGGAAGAATATTTATAGAATTTATGATTTATTCACTTTACTGATTCGCGCTAAATTTGTTTATGTTTTTGGCTTGCCAATATTATTTTGTGTATAGGTTTGCGGTTTCCTTGTAGTTCACTGAAATGTAGGTGATTTTTGTATTGAGTTAACCTGGAAAGATTTTTTTATCAGGATTCTCATCGTATGAAGCTGTTCGACTGCGATGCTGACGAAATTTTTGATGAATAGAGACTTTTGCCCCTCCCCATTTCTGATCATCACCATCTTCATTTCAGCCGATAGACATCCACACTGCTGGACATAGGCCTCCTCCAGGCGTCGCCACATTGACCGATCAAGTGCTGATCGCATCCGGCGGATTCCCGCAACCTTAACCAGATCATCGGTCCATCGGAGGCCTTCCAACGCCGATGCGTTCTGGAAAGTTCTGGAGTGGCGACCGCGAACCGGAAGACGATTCTTCCGGTTCGCGGCCCCATCGGCTATCCGTTCTGCGAGCTTAACTTAAGTTCGCGCAATTCGTCGGGCTATGTCGGTAACTTTGGTTCTCCTGTGGATATCCTCATTTCTGATGCGATCACGCAAGGAAACCCTGAGAGGATAGCTCCCCTCCATTGCCCTTTGGGTGACTTTAAGCTTTCTGATGAGGCCAATTGTGAGTCATCCATTTCCGATACCCACTTGTATATGGTGAAATTTCTCTGTTTAGCATAACTTCGGACATTGCCAAAAGCTTTACAGTTTCTTTATCATGACATACTTAGAGACCAAGTTATAGTAACTATATACCATGTATCCGGTATCTTTCAAATGGTCCGATGCTTTTTTGTGGGGGAAATGGTATGGTGATAGTTCTTCCTACCTTCTAAAAAGCTCAAACTTAACTGTCCCCAATCTGGACTCTGTTGTCTATTTATCCGTCCTATCACACTTCACACTAATATTATAAAGGAGAAACTTTGTGAGTGCATTTGTTACTTCTTCACGCCAGAACGGCTAAACGGGTATGTATGAAATCTGGCACAGAGATAGATTATAGCCAGGAAAAGCACATAGGATACTTTTTATCCCGGGAATATCTTCCTTCGGGATAATTTTCGACATTCACGCGGGCGAAGCCGCTGGCAGAAGCTTGTTAGTTAATAACCCAAGCAATCCAGCCTTGCGTGACTACACCACTTCCCTCATTAGTCTCGTAATTTACGGAGAATAAGGCATTCACACTAGACTAGACAAATACATATATTAGTCTAGAATTCTAGATGCTATCTTTCTTTTAAATCAATGTGGGTGTGTCTTTTTGTCCCTCCTTCACTACTGAATGACTTATTCATTACTATCGATTGTGGAAACAAATTCAATTGAATATACATTTACAACAGAAGGTAATTACAATATGGATTAATACATAACACATATAAAAACATTACCCTTTCCTTGTAGTCGGGTATAAAGTGGATTGGGGAAGAATTCATTGGGCATTAAAAAAATGTTCTCATCGCTCTCCATGGCAAAGCTTGCCCTGAACGCTAACAGCATTGCCCCGTTTAATGGAAAAGTTGATTCTTTGGCCGAAGAAGAGACCACCCCTCTAAGGTCCTAGACCAGTGAGATTCTATCATCAAAAGCAAAGCGATAACACTTGGAAAATGACAAAAATATAATTCGTCCACCATATTGGATTTATACGATATATTCGAGCTGGCCGCTTGTCTCGAGCCTCTGGTATTGTGAAATTCTGTCAGAGGTATCCAGAAGATAAAACTGGAAAAGAATAAACGAAGATTCACATTGGTATTCGCCTGGATTAGATCTACCACCTCGAGCGTGAGAAGCGAGGTCTTACCTATTGGGCCACCAGTCCACCACGATATTTGTCTTATACTTATATTTGTTTTTTTTTGTTCTATGACTTGGTGATTTACCTTACAGCGTTATTCTAAACTAAGCAGTGCTTACCATAGACACCATAGTCAATAACGTAATACATCAGGAATGTAGGAAAGACATTACGTTTGCGTGCGATAACTGTCCGTAACAAGTTACGGATATGAGATAATACCACATATAGGCGTAGAGCATTGTCTGTAAATAGCCTTATCTTCCATCTACCCCGTCTCATTCATCACGTAATAGACAGTTGATGATTTATTTTGAGAATAGTCTTATTTTATGAATTCTCAGAAGATTGTATTTGTTCCGGAATGTCACTTATCCTAACCTGGTATGATGCTGCGATTTAAGCCATTGTGATGACATAGCCCGTGGAGTTAAATGATCTCAGCCCCACAATCAAGCATCTATCATGATCTTCCTTCAATTTCAGAAAAAATGTTTACTAGGGAGATTTGATCCTGAATTTTACTTAGTTTTAAAAATAATCAAATAAATTCCTCTGAGTAATCAATATTTAGAGAACTTCTCCTTCAGAGTCCTCTGCAATTTTCCACCATGTCAGTGTTAATCAAATTATTCAAACAGCCTGAATAATTTCACACACTTATTTCCCTTTACAATTTGTACCAAGCAGTCGGTGACAAAGTTGTAGACATAGCTGATAAGGAAGCTGAAGTGGCGATGAGCAGCCTATATTAGCCGAAGAACCGATGACCATTGGGGTAGATGTGTTCTAGAGTGGAGACCACGAATGGGTAAACTTAAGGTGGGGGCCCTCAGGCTAGGTGGACGATCTTGGCAGGGTGGCTGATAGCAACTGGATTAGAGCTGCCAAAGTCGATAACAAAAGGCGAGCGATTATCCAGCAGATGATGATTTAAGTCAGTAATAAAACTCTTGCTTCAGTTTCCTCAAAAGCTTAGATCACCCAGTGTCAGTATTCCAGTAAGAGTCGTGAGTGACAAGTAGGTGCGTAACGGAGCATGAAGGAGAGGGGGCAAATGCGGGTCCGTGCAATTGTCCAATAGTGGACTGTTATAGGCTGATGAAGATGATGAATTCGTAACAAAGATCTTTATCGATTGCCATGAGAGCCCAGCTCACCCAGTGCCAGTAAGCGTCGTAAGCATGTGACAAGTAGGTGAGGTGTTGTGTAACAGAGGCGCGAGATGGGGCGGGGCGGCGGATGCGCGTCCGTGCAATTGTCTGCTCCCGCGCAGACGTGAACGTGACGGTGTACACCCACGGGACATACTCGATATATACATTAGATAATTCTACGGTTCTTTTTTGAATTTGAATGAAATTTCTTTTATATTTCTTATTTATCAAATTAATAATTTTATAATTTATTTATTTAGATATATTTATTATTTTTGTGATTCTCCTGCGAAACAAAGATACTCAAAGGAGAATCAAGATAAATCGCGATCCTTTTAAGGGTTTCCTTACTCGAAGGGTCCAAATGGAGCCCTATTGCTGTCACTCATGTGTCTGTCTGTCTGTTCGTCGTCTGTCACACAGGTTTTACAGCCAAATGGTTGGAGCTACAGTCTTCAAATTTTCACGTATGAGCATCTTATGTTGACCCAAAACCATACAAATTAAAAAAAAATATTTTAAATGTTTTAAGGGAGCCTCCCATACAGATAAATGGAGGAAAAAAAAATTGAAATTCCATCAGTTTTCCTATTACAAACAACTTGATTTTGCGGTTTGGTACGGAACCCTGAATATGCGAAGACCGACAGGCACTTGGCTGGTTTTTTTATATCTTATTATGCTTGCGTGTTGCGCCGATCCCAAGTGACACGAGACAAGGGCAGGAAGATGATGATGATCTTGAAGGAAAATGCCGAGCATTGTCCCGCCTTAAGGAAATAGCCATCAGAAATAATATATGTGTCGCATCAAGGCTGGCCGATAGATGCAAACCATCGGGAAGTCAGGATGTATTCCCTTAGGTTAAGACATTGTGTGTGGGCAGGTCGGTGGGTACAGTCGTGAAAATGAAATCACACAAGTTATTCGATACACTGGGTTTATTCAAATAGTCACAACTCATGGTTACAATCTTGCTTACTAATCTTACGGATCGACACTGATTCTCCGACGAGTTAGCTCTAAGGCTGTCAGTACTCAACTGCTCTATTCTGCTGACCCACTACGCAAGTGGTTAGGAAAACTGCGCCAATACGTAGTTGTTCTGCGCCATTTGCGCCATCTGGCGGCAAAGCAAGAACAACGCGATTTGTTTTGACGACTGTACTATTGACTAAACCCGATATAATTATGTATTAACATCTCGCTTGTGTCCCGGAGGGTTAAGCAAAGTATACCTACAGCATGAGTCATTTATTTAAGTTATTATTACCTAATTCAGTTTAATAATGACTTCAGTATTGGTTCTATCTATCAATTACCTTCGTAAAATGCGAATTCTTAGTAGCGCAAACCTACCTAGATACGTATGATTGTTACGCTCATAACTTTTGTCATGGGTTGACTGTTTGTAGGTTAATAAGGGTGATAGGGTGAATGCTGGCGACAAGTGTCGTAACATGTCGTGTCACTCTTATGATGACATAGGTACTTTCGTTAGCATTGCGTAGTGGGTATATGAGGCTACCTTTTTACCATGATTTCGCTTCCGTAGCAAATCCCACAAAATCATTTATTCGGGATAATAAGAAGACTATGACACTCAATGATACCTCAATCAGGTCTGGACTTCCAGAGCTAACCTTTTACAAAGACAAATAATTTGGTTCAAAGCTTATATTTTATCCTTTACTTACCAGGTTTTCAGTCCATCTAAAAGAGCCTTTTCGGGTTGCATTATACGAACAATTTCTGCCAAGCAAAGCTAATTAGGTAAGTAAACCCACAGATATAAATCTAACTAGATGACGCGATTGTATATACTTCGCGTGCCAAAAAACGGAGTAAAATTACGATAAATGATCGTAATCTGAGCTTTTCATTTAGCAACGACACCGGAAACCCACCGAACTCTAGAAAAATGCCTTTTTATGCCATATTGAGCTGTAAAGACTGTATGAAAAAGTTGGCAGAGGCATAGGAAATGTTTTCTTTCATTGGTAAGTAAATTAGTTTTTAAATTGTGTGTGAAAAAGTGGCATGCTTGGTTTTCTTACAGACGGAGCGACTTGCGGTATCTAGTTAGATTTATGTCTGTGGTACACCGAATAACCAGAGGTTACCATGTGTAAACCACAAATTGGCTCTAAATTTTGAAAATTGTGCACGAATAACATTCACAAACCACCGTACTATTTGATTCATTCCACTTGGGTGGTACATTAAACAAGTAACGACTCTTTGATTTGGTTACACTCCCGGCTTCGAGTATTTATAGCTCTCCAGTCTATGATTAGCTTGTATTTAATTACTCGATAAACGCCGTACGCTGAAATCGCTGACTGTTAGTGTTAGTTTAGTCGCATTTGGCTCTGTATAATACCAGATCGTAACCACTACAGAGAAGGCTTATTCTTGTACAGAGAAGCCACGAGAATTAATCACCGTGCTTTCCCAAAACGGGTTTGGCGAATTCAGTATTTTAAACAAACACTCAGGCGAACGTTATATTTCTTCACCTATGTCAGAAGATAAATTAAAGTCTCCACCAGATAACAATAAAATAAAAGTCCGACTTGTATCAAAAAGTATAATTACGTAACATGAAAATATGTTTTTTTATTTATGGGGATAATTTGATAATTTTAGTCTCAAGACGACACGGTTGGCGTAGTGGTTGAGCGATCGGCTGCTGCGAGGCGTGTCGCGGTTTCGATTCCCGCACGGAATAAATATTTGTATAACCTACAGATAGTTGTTTCGGATCTGGATGTCTTGTGTATGTAAGTTTAAATGTTTGTAAAAGCACCTACGATACAGGAAGAAACTCCACCTGTTTATGAGATATTAATTCATTACTGAATGCCAAGTGAAAGGGTCACGAACACCCCTTACCGCGATATGTTTGTTCAGCGACATTGCCTTTACATAATTTTTGTATCGTTTAGAAATATTGGAATACATTGGTAGACAGGTGTTAACGACTTTTATTTTTTGTTATCTGGCGGTGACTTTAAGTAAAAAAACAGCATTATGAATGACGTGTCACTTCATGTGACTGTTCCTATGATTGTATAGTTTTGGTTTTTCTAAATTAGTGGTACGACCTGAAACGTCAGAGGCGAGGTCCTAACCACTGAAACATCACGCAGATTTACAATTTAGGTTGGTTAGTAAGTGAACCCTTCGCAGTTTTCGTTCCCCGGATAGCTTTGGGAGATGGTCTATTTCTGACCACTTTAGCAGATGGCTGTCTAAAACAGTATGATTGGCCTTGAACCCCACGTTTAGATTACGGTAGATATCTACAAATATCGATTTATCGAAGCTTTTCTATATAAGCTTCTGTCGTCATCAGTAATTGCGTAGGCTACAACATGCTCATAAAAAGCACAGTGAAGGACCGTCTTGACGTATCATGAAAAATGGCTGATAAAGCTACTCCAAGATATTGTCAAAATTGTAACACACTTCTTTTACAATACTGCTAATTCTATGTGTACAGTGGCGATCGTACCGCAGAGAGCAATATGATATCCACCAGACAACCTTAAGATGGTTTGAAAAAAGACAGTAGTGTTAGTAATCAAATTAGGCTTGCTGCTTCGTGCTACCCTTTCTCCTAACCAACCATCATTCATCATCATCATCATCATTTCAGGCGAAAGACGTCCACTGCTGGACATAGACCTCCCCCAGGCGTCGCCACATTGACCGACCCCGTGCGTCTCGCAACCAGCGCCTTCCCGCAACCTTAACTAGGTCATCAGTCCACCTAGTGGGAGGCCTTCCAACGTATCGTCTTCCGGTTCGCGGTCACCATTCCAGAACTTTTCGGCCCCATCGGCCATCCGTTCTGCGAGCTATGTGCCCTGCCCACTGCCACTTAAGTTTGGCAATTCTTCGGCAAACCTAACCAAAGGCAAAAAATTAAATCCTCAAAGAAGAATAAAAGTAAAAATCAATCAATAATTCTTGCCTTATCTGGCATTTTTTACTTATTGCCAAATCCAATTTGTTAAAGTCCTAAAAAATTCCGTGGGTTAGGTTAACGACATCCCACCTACCTGTAGTATGTTTTACAACTAACTAAATAAAGCATATTTAATTGAGCTACAACACGCACAAAGTAATAATAGTAAAGTCAGTCAACATTTGACTAAAAGCCGTTGATAAGCTACGCAAATTAATTAGTGCTCTAATTTAGGAGCCACTTCCATTACGATTCGCGTTGTGACTTGACAACAGGTATTTTCAATCTAGTTTCGTTGGTAACTACCTTTTCAGCGTAAGCAGGCAGACAAGGCTGATTTAATCGTGATTTGTGGCTTTGATTTCATTTTATTACGTCGGCTTGTTGCGTTCTACTGTTTTTGGTGTTTACACTATACAAAAAGGGGCTGACTATATTAATTTATCATACACGTATCAGTCACGAATAGTTTCCTCACCCTATTTTCAGTCATAAATCAAAGTGTAAAGATTTTCTGTGGTTTGTAGGCTAAAACATGTTTTTACGAAGTTATTCCATTTGGAGGTTTACAAAAACAAAACATTTGTCGGATGATTTTTTTTATAATTTTTTCGGTACGGTAGGTAACTGAAAATTGACAGTTTTTCTATGACCAAATTGCTTTGCACTGCTGTACAAAGGTGCTTCCTTACAGCAGTGGGACAACAAGTAAATTCAAAGTCCGGTATGTCGTGTGCGTGTGCGCAGGATACGATCAGCGTTAAGTGAGGATCTCGGACGAGCGGAGGAGGGCTCTAATGGACACAACTGTCGTGTCTTTGTGACACCTTTGTATCTGTTGCGGTCTTATGTAAGGATGGGGAGATTTGTAATTTGAGCTATCTTAGATCGAAGGATCACTTATAAATATGCTGTTTAGAAATATGCCCACTAAAATTGCCACAGAAGTTACATACATATACATTTGACAACTGGTGTCCACCTTCAACTTTGCATATCAGATAACCGAAAGTCAATATGACTGACTGAATGAAGAGATTGGGTTTGAAAGAGAGAGTGTTATTCGTACCTGGAGGGTGACCATAAGGTTATATTGAGTGTGTGTAAGAGACAGATGTATACAAGTCACATTCCTCTATTCTAGAAATACCAGATTTCAGATAAATTCTTGCTATAATTACATGTAAGACGAGATCGAAATGAGACTATCGTCTCCATACCCTGTGAAGATGAAGGCATTTTTATGTCGGTTAGGTTATTCATCAATTCTATATTGTCATTATAACCAGATGACATTATTATACGAGTAGACCGGTATCATTTCTAAGTTGGCGAAATCATGAAACAAAAATAAATGAGCTATCCTTTTGGGTATATTACCAGTAGACAACGATGTGGAGGAGTTTTTCGACGCCATATTTTAGTTTAGTATATTTTTAGGTTTAGTTAGTGAGTAGTTTTTGGTTAAAGTGTATATGTTTGTAGTCTTAGTTATTTGAGTATTTCATACTTTTATCTATGTAAATAAAAGTAAATTAGAAGGTTCTCAAAATTTAAAGAGTTTATAGCAGGTACTTATAAAGCTACAACAAGGGCCCACAAGACAGGCAACCCTCGTAATAACAGTTCAACATCATAATCAGAAGTATACTGCTGGGCCTCTCCTACGTGTAAAGATCGTCGCTCCATATAGCCTGAGGGCGTTAAGATTTGCCACCTTACGTTCACCAATTCGCGGTCTTTACTCAAGAACGTATCTGCCCCAATGGTCATCTCTCAACTCTACGGCTAATACAGTCAGATTATTGCCACTTCAGCTTGCTTATTCTGTGAGCTATGTCGACTTTGGTTTTCTGCCGGATCACTTCGTTCTGTTAGATCCCTCAGAGAGACTCCAAGCATTAGCCCTTACTATAGCTCCCAGAGTGACCTGATACTGATGAATAATAGTTATAAAGATATAAATGAGCTACAATCTACATTCAATCCATTGATAACTCCGGCCTCGGGAGCCATTGTGTGATCCTTTACAATGAACTGCTTCTGAATGCATGATGGATGACTGGCTACGGCGTAGTTGTCGTAAGTGGCCAACCAGACTACTGTCGTAACACTAAGAAAATTTAGGGAACTGTAGGACCAAAGATAAAAATTATGGAAACGAAAAAATAAAAAGAAAATGTTAGAGAAAATCTTACCCTTACCTGTAGGACCAAAATGAAACTATGTGTTAAAATAGACAATATTCAGTATATTCAAAATTTAATAATTAATTTGCACTTGCTCGAATAAATATCAAAATCTATTCTTTAAAAAAATATACTGTTTTTACAAAAAATAGCAGAGCTGATCCTACAACAGCTGCTAGCTGGCTAGATATTTTGACTCAAAGAAAAGCTCTATCCGAAAAACACTTTCAAGCTTTCGCTGAAAATACCCTAGAAACTACCTATCGAATTCCTTACACAAGCCACATGTCATGGATTATAAAAAACCGAATTACAGGTAATCACGCGATCTTCCTTTGTACATGATCTAACAGCCAACCTTGAAACCGCAATAATCTCAACCAGTAAAAACTCGATACTCCGTAGAAGTTTCAGCCCCTATCCGACCGTTAATCTGTTCTAAACGAGGAATTGCCGATACTCAACGATATATAGTAGTCAATTTGTTAAGGTATTAGAGCAATTGAATAAGCGGTGCACATTTGTACTAGATATACCATCTAGCGTAGTGTGAATAGTCAGTGAGCCGCCGATCGCAAGCGTGTGCGGATCGCAGCGACCAGAACTGGCGGTTACTTGTTCCAACTTAACACAAAATGGCGCTCGTTTTAATTTGCTTTTTGGCGGTAATATGCAGTTTGCTACAACAAGGTTTGTGCTTTATTGAATTAAGTCAGCCTTCCCTCACCACGTCTCCTGTCATTTCAGTTACGTCCGTTTTTTTTCTGGTCCTTCGAAACTTTTCCTATCATTCCTGAAGCTTTTTTATAACGATTATTTATTTCTCTATTTCATTTTTCAGTAAACAAATCGAATATAACGTGTACATAAAAAATCCAGATTGTCCCTTAATACAATGCGTCTATTTTTTCTGAAGGTTGTTTAACTTTTCAATAGCAAACTTACTTTTTTATTCCCAGTTTCGATTTTCTTTAAAATCTAGTACTCCCCGTACTTAATAATCCATATTGTGTCCCATACTTCAATGTCAACCAACATATTCATTTACAGGAAGTCTAACAAAACGTATTGTTTGTGAATGGATATTGAAGTGAACAATGTGGTCCTTACGTGCGAGAGACGTAGAAGTGAAATCTATTTAGATGTATACGTAGTGTCGGCTTATATTGCCCTCTAAATAACTTACCCTGAATCTCATAGTATCACCAAACCTCCTTGAGCAAGCGTGGTGCCTTATCTATACGAGAAGTGGCTGTTGTCCTGCAAACTATAGTGATTTTGGTCCCTAGATTATCAGCAGTGCACAATATACTGTAAGATATTTTTCACAGCGTGGAATACATTAAACTAATATACTTTATAACACACAAGATAAATTGAGCGTGGGGGAACAAGCCATCAGCTGACTCTCAAGATGATTTCTTTGATGAAAACTGTACGACTATCTTGTTAGGTTTAACATTGATTAAAATGTCCTTGGCAATACAAAGTTTAAATGGCTTACTTTTCAATCTAAGAATTTACCGCTAGTTTTTTTCATTTTTACGGTGGTTTCCTTTTAAAATAGTTTTGCTATAATCTGTTTTCATATTTCAAACTATCTTTGAGTTTGTGTTTTTATAAGCTAAAACATAAATATAGTTACGTAGAGAGAATGTTTATGTTAAAAGATCTCTATTTGTGTTATGGATGTTGGCACACCGCAATAAACAAACACTAGGTGATTTTAACTAAGCACTTACAAACATAAATACACAAAAATCAAGTAGAAACACTAGGAATCTCAGTGTAAAAGTAGTTCCTTAAGAGTAGATGAGAAGATTATCTTATCTGAACAGCATTATTTGAATAACATACTTAGCATTTTATCTCCTCTCAGAAATACTTCAAACTATTTAAATGAAACACTCTACTTGTTTTTAATAATTCTTCTTAAGTGTTGTATTGCTTTGTTAACTGACGAAAGGTGAATGTACCTTTCACCACTGTTTACCCGTTCTAAAAAAGAAACAAAAATAATTGGCAAGTTAGTTTTTCTCCTCATAAGGTATAGTGTATCGTCATCAGCCTAGTAATTTTCCCACTGCTGGGAAACAGGTCCCCTCTCTGTGAGAGGGAATAGGCCGTAATCCACCACGCGGGCCCAGTGTGGGTTGGTGGATGACCCATGTCTTCGAATTGTTTGGTTCTATGACATGCCGGTTTTCTTACGATGTTTTCCTTCAATGTTGAGTGCACTGGTGATGAAATAATTTACACAAAGTAAAGCGCCTGTCTGGGTTCAAACCCACGACCCACAACTTGCAAGTAGCGGCCGATACCACTGGGCCATCACTGCTCCATAATAAGTATAAATCTTTCGAATTCTCACATAAAGAATAAGCAGGTATATTTGCTACGAAAAACCGTAGACCTCGTCTACGGCATAGAGGTCTCGTAGAGCCATATGAAATCGATAAATAACACTTTTTCTTTTCCTTATGTCAAATTCGTCCCTACTGTGTAGCTACCTGGTGTTTCATAAATCGATATAAAAAGTAGGACAACGGGAAAGTTGGGCGCGTATGATCTGCAGGCGGTAGATTAACTAATTGTACACATTTTTATGAGTATGTCCAGCACCTTTATCCACATTTTTTCACAGAATTTGCTTTCAATTGAATATATATAGAACTTAGAACAGCCAATTTTGAGTTTGAGTCGAGTATGAGCATGGCAATACGGGACTTTAGCAATCAACAAAATAACATCGTAGGTAAATATAAAAGTTGGTATTTCTATCCTTTTAATTTAATTTAGTAGACATTAACATAACATCACGCCTGTTGTACCTGAAGGGTTAGGCAGAGATGTACCGATAGTACCCACAATTCGCCTGTTATGTTTAAGGCCCATGGAATACGGAGAGACCGAGCCTATATTCATACTATAAATTAATTACTTAGACAGCCCAGGACGCCAACTACCATAAGGATTCAACATGACAGACTTAAGGAACTGACTGACCAAAACCAAGTATATCCTCCGACTTTGATGGCTAAAATTTATTCATAACTGAAATAGGATATGTAAATATAAGAATATATTGCAAACAAAACTATCCATAAAAAAACTTTTTGCAAAAAAATACTACCGACTTCCAAATACAAAACTACAAAGTGAAAAATAACTTAATTTTTTGAAGTCGGTGTCTTTCGTAGGCACCATTTTTTTGCGTTATGGACACCGACTTCAAAAAATTAAGATATTATTCACTATGTAGTTTTGTATTTGGAAGTCGGTAGTATTTTTTCGCAAAAAGTTTTTTTATTTTTCACTTTTTAGTTGTACGTACCTAATAGGCAAGTTAGTAAGGGAACTATTTCGCCAGAATAGATTTCATGAAACTTGAACATAACCGGTGAAATGAGAGATCTGCTTACCTCTTAAGAGCGAACTGGCGTGATGTTATATTATGAAATGTTATAAACAACAAACAGACATGCCATTGCAGCAATCCCGAGAGATTTGCCGTTATTTATTGAAGAGTTATGTTGTATATCTCCGAAGATCCTCATCAGGTCTACACCAAACTTTTCCAAACATAAAAAGATTTTTTTAAATCGGTCCACAATTGACGGAGATATCGGTGAAAATACACAAAAAAAAAAGCAAACTTGAAGTCGAACATAGAACCGCCTCCTTTTTGGGAAGTCGGTTAAAAAGGAGGATCAATATTCATATTCTGGTTCCAAGCGCACGGCCAGTACTGCGTTAGCATTGGGGAATATATACGCCTTAAGCAGTCGGGTTTTCTGTTTTTTAGAAGAAAAAAAAATTAAAACTTTTTAGTTAACTTTTATTTTTTTCGAATTAGGTGCATTTAAACATATAAGTGTTATAAACCACCTCTTAAAATTTTGAAACCCCTCACGATGGGTTTAGAAGTAAAATAAAATTGGGCCCCAGAATATGGCGCCCAATTTTAATGTAGCCAGTGACTCGCAAGGTTAGGACGGATCGATTGACGTAAGTATCATCAAAATCGGCCAACGCGTTTGGTCTCTAGAACGCCACATAGGAACAAACATACATACATAGACTGATAAACACATTACCCTCCTTAGGCAGTCGAGTAAAAAAGGAGACTATCGAGTCGCTATCCCTACTTAATATTATAAATGCGAAAGTAACTCTGTCTGTCTGTCTTTCTGTCTGTCTGTCTGTCTGTCTGTCTTTGCTTCACGCCTAAACTACTGAACCGATTTGTGTGAAATTTGGTACAGACATAGTTTGGAACTTGAGAATGGACATAGGATAGTTTTTATTACAAAAAATAAAAAATAAAATAAAATTTATTCCGGACATACAGCGCCATCTATTGGTCAAGAGTCGGCATCAGAAGTCACTATTCCACGCGAACGAAGTCGCGGGCAAAAGCTAGTTACCTATATTGTTGAAACTGCAATAACGTTTTTCAACACGCTTGCGTAGAACCTATAAAAAAAAATATAAACAAGATTTTTTTTGGGGCAATGCTACAATGATTTGTGAGAAATGGCTTTTTAATGTTAATATTTAATGTTTTATTATCAAAATCACGTCGCATGTCGTCGAGAAATCTTCCACAACATCCCGTACATTCGTTCAGTAATTGAATGGAACTTGAATGGTATCAGCGAGCTGCGTGGGTACAGATTGAACTCACATGGACCAAGTATTCAGCTCAACAATTGTTCACTTCCCTTTCTTAACTCATATCAGTTTTGTACTTCTTGCCGTTTTATTAGAATTGATTACCGTATGATCTCTTGTCCCAAAGTCATGTATTTAAATATATCTCTGATAACTTTGTCTCGCGTCTTTGTTCCCCTGGTCCCACAAGAACCGTAGATTTTGCCTGTATAACAAAAAAGTAGTTTGTGTCACATGGTTTTTTTTTAGTGATAGAATTTTTTACATTCGGTACTGCACTTAACTACTCAATATAATTTGTTACAAATATACCTATAAACAAACACCTACCAAGAATTATTTATCTTTAAAAATATAAGTTTTAATGTTAATCGCAAACCAAACAGTAACACCAATGGTATTTATTTTTTAAAGTGTTTAGAACTGCTGTGCCTTTCAATTTCTTCCTCCTTCGCTTTCATCATCTAATTTGGCGTCGACATAGCATGTATTATTCTTCTTCGGAACATATAAGTCTATAAGCCAACATTTTCGTTGTCACTCTCTTTCTATACCATACCTTTCTCACCCAATAATTCATCATAAGTTTCTTCATGAATAAAAAAAAAAACTAGTGATATTCAAGAATATTTTAACCTTCAGTCAGACGTCTAGAACAAAATCCGTTCTATTTTGATAGCATTAAACAGTTTGATCGCATATCTTCCCATTTTCATCCCAAAGGTCAGACACACGCCCGTAGAGATCACGCGTGGCAGGCTAAACGAGCACCAAGTCAGTCCTCAACACATTCTATAGTACTTATCATAGGGTGACTTCATTAAGATCAATTGTCTTAAACAGCTGGGCTTAACTGCAATCACATTTCTGTGTTTTCTTGAATATCTAACATACATTGACCACATGTTTGTATCGAAAATTATCTGTTCACGGCCGTGGATATCGCAAAGATTATCGTAATTAAACTCTGAAGAAGAATGTCTGGTAGAACTTGGGGGAAGTCTTTGCCCAGCTGTGAGACAGCAACGGATAGATAAAAAGTCTGCCAAAAGCAGTGAAGTGATTTCTGCAGTGGCCATTGTAACGACAGTCGGAAGACTTATGCATGTTCATTAGTGACTACGCTAAAAAAACCAGATCCTTACTCATTTATTCTACAAAATTACAAATCTTCATACAGAAAACTAATCTATCTACTTCTTCTTCCTCCAGGCTTAGCAATCACATGTTACCAATGCAACAGCCACAATGATTCCCGGTGTCTGATGACCAAGCTGCCAGATTCCCTGCGAATACCATGCGGACCCAAGGACACCATGTGCAGGAAGATCTCCCAAGTCGTGGAGTTCGAAATGAACGGCATGCCCCCTGACAGCAGGGTTATCCGAGGATGTGGATGGGACGATACCAGTTACAAGGTGAGAGAGAAGTAACGGTCTTTAGAGTCGCAATTCCACGCTTGTCGTGGTCGAAATCACCTGAAATTCTTCAACAAACTATTTCTATACTTTAGTGGCAATAAGCACACTTGACAAATTAATGACCAACAAAATGCTCAGTGTTGTTCTAAATATGCCAAACCTTCGTGGACTTAATTAGCGTAAGTTAAAACAAATAATTAAGAGTACATACTACACGTAATTTCGTTTCGTTCATTGGCTCTAACGACATGCAAATTACCTTCTGATATTGACATACTTAAAGCTCTTTTGCGTAGTACAAACTGGATTAACAACGGACTGCTAATTTAGAAGTGTTAGAACGTTCGTACTTTATATGAAAATTGTTGTGGCCTTTGTCAATGAGAATAATGTAGTAGAAGAGCTGATAGAGAAATAGTTTGTCCAGATTATCTGTCTAAATATCACACACATTGGCTGTCACCTTATAACACTATATGGGCCATCGGCTGATAGTAAAATGAGTAACACACGGAAAGCTCCCTAAAAGTATATTTTTCTGATAAATCGCCCAATGACATGACCATGACCGTAACTGTTACTTTTTCCTCCCCAGGGTCGTTGCTACCAGCGCTCAGGTTTCGGTGGCAGACAAGAAGTATGCTCGTGCCTGGAGGACGGCTGCAACGCTGCCTCCATCCCAGTCGGCGCCACTTTCCTCATGCTCATCACCTTCGCACTGCTGAGGTTCTAGTGGACACCCTCGCCAACTGTCCATAGCATCACCACCATGTAGTGCCACTAAGGAGAACATATCATGAAGTATGGAAGAAAGATCATCAAAAAGCAAAACAAGCACAACTAGTTTTCTCAAAGGCTTGTCTTAAACACCCAAGTCACTGCCAAAATAAGAATTTTGTAACAAATTTTAAAAGAAAAGTTAGATAATTTTATATCAAGCACTTTTGCTGCAAATATATTAGAAATGAAATACTCGTATGTACCAAAGAAACTATTGTTGTTTCGTATACTATTGAGGCTTACTATTTTGAGAGCGCTAATATAGTTGGCGAAATCAATGAGCTGATAGATTTAGATGTTAAAATAGATATAGCAAGTACATGTATAGGTGTTTGTAATTTATTTGTATGAATACGTGTTGCTATAGAGGAATATGTGTGGCGTTAACACGTTAATGAATTTAGCAAATCTATGTAAATAGACGATAATCTCACACGATTCACACGTTAGAAGCATAAGTACGAAGTTGAACTTTATATACAGAGGAACAGAGTTTACATTACGAGCGATGCAGATAGCATTGATGAAGTTACCAAAGCCGCAATCATTGTACATTTTGTTTAGCGATGCTTCATTGTTGTGTTTGTAATATGCGAATGTATTTATTAAAAGTTTTTCATGATCTTGATTTTCATTTCTAACTCTTTCGTCATGGTTGAGTTCAAAACCTCAAGAACAGTCAAATCTATCATCAGATTGATCACAATTGCCTCGATTTATTTTCGTAATCTAGGATGACCTAATAAAATCACCTAACACTCTGAATTGACGTGTTCCGCTATTGTGTTCAATGAGGTTCATCCTGTTACAACAGTGAGGCGGGTTGCACTGGTTCCAACCTTGCGTCGTGGATGCTCCCTCTCAAAGTCAGAAGTGGTGTGTACATGATCGAAAGCTGTGGTTGCTACCCAGGGGCCGGCGACATGGCGAGTTTTTATTTCGGCTTTATAGTTCTCTGTGGACTATTTCAATACGGTCAGTTTAATTTATTTTACTGCTTCCTACGATTTATTATTTAATTCCCGTTATTCAAATGTGTGTGTGGCTGTTAAGGTAAGATAAGATAGTACTTATCAAATAAGTGTGTCAACTTAATCCCTTAAAGAGCTGTGGGACTCAACGTATGGGAACGGACGTCTAAAACTGTTTGTATCCGCCGGTAAAAATAGCTGTTTTCCACGAAACAACGGAAGTTTAATAGTGGTTAAGGTCACCGTACCCTTTCCCTTGAACTGAGAAGTGGTAATGGAAAAATGTGGTCGCATATTTCAAGCAATAAATTTGTAAATTGTTGTCTGGTAGAAGAAAATATGCAGACTGATTGTAATTTTCATTTACGATACATTTTTCAAGTTGGTACTTAGAAGTTTATTCATATCTTTATTTTAATTTTGTAGACTAATAGTAATGAATGGTTAATAGCGTTATCCTAGTAATCTGAAGAAAAAGAAGAAGAAACAAAAGAAGATGATGATGTTGATGATTGATGTCCGGTACTATAAAGCAGATTAGACCTTGCCCCTACAAATCCCAATGACATAACTTACATAGCCAATATTATTAATAACCAATGGAAACTCCCCATTTTTCACAAAATTTGCAATCAAGCCACCCAACGTCAAACCGCAAATTGCCTTACCATTACGTTATTATTACAATTGTAGAAATTTTATTACGAGTTAGTGAACCGTTTGCGTGGAGTGGTTTATTTTTAAATTGCTCTGTGCACGTTAGGCAAGCTTCCTCGAATATCTAGGGCGTCTAGCAAATAAAACTGCATCCTGTTTCATGGGCATATTTTGTTTATTGATCGGGGTTATGTGCTGTTGAATTTGTTTCTATTTTTGTCTGAACGGTTGCTGGTACCGAAAGGGTAATGACTAAAGTCAATTTATTTGCTAGGTGTATGTAAGGACCGGGTTTTAATTAAGAATTTGAAGTTCAGTATTTGTCAAACTCTAGGTGCTTAAAAACTTTGTCAATATACTGGTTTTTGACACGTTTTTAATGCTCAGAAACCGGTCTTTAGATTTTGATATTATCAGTAATGCTGGCAGTTTTCGGGTTACAAAGGTTAATGTAATTCAAGAAAATTCTTATAGCTTTTTCATATATCTAGGCTTTTCCCAAATTTGCTAGGCTTACAATCTGACCAGCAGCCTAATTGCGTAAGTGAATTCGACAAGGCAAATGCTTGACCGGCATCAATTGACCAATCACATGCGAGATGAAAGACGCGATGTGGATTTCTGTCTATGTGATTTGTGTGTTTGTGTGATTGATGGCAGTCAAACCCTGTGCTTTTAAGAAATTAGGCTGCAGATGTAGTATACCAGAATAATACATGGTATCTGACCTCTAACAACTCAGTTAGTGGGTATTACAATGCCCCTTGGCCAGATAATTGATATTTCTTTAACAATTCAATTTTAAGTGGACAATCAATGTGTAAAAGCTCAAAATAGGGATCCTATCAATTTAGGTGTTGTTGTAAAGGACTTCAAAGGCAGTCATAATAAAGACATTCAGCGAAACCTTGCGACCTAAAGAGTTGACAAGGTCACAAGCAATTTTACTTGAGAGCCCTTTCAAGTATTACGTCAGCTGGGCTCTGGTTAGCGATGGGAGCGACAGCAAAGAAAGTGAACAAAGATTACTATAATAAACTGGAAGTGAATCTTATTAATATTATAAATGCGACAGTTTGAATGGATGGATTTTTGTTTGTTACTCAATCACGCCAGAACGGTTGAACGGATCTGGATGTAATTTGGCACAGATATAGACTGTAGTCTGGCATAGCACATAGGCTACTTTTGATACCGGTATAATGTTCCTTTGAGAAAAGAAAACGTTTTCCACGCGGGCGAAGCCGCTGGCAGTATCTAGTAATAATAAAATTGAATCTGTTACAATGCGATTGAATAGACATCAAATGTTGTTATTGACTTAAGGAGCTTGTATTTGTCGTTTTACTTAGGACTTAAGGTCTATCCACACATATCAGGGTCGTGCCCGGGACGTGGACGGAAAAAAATATCGGTGTGTACATTTTATACGAACTCGGTCCACACGTCCGTGCTCGGGCCAGTGACGGAGCTTCAGTGCCTGGGCTGACGCCGTGACGTGCACGGGTGTGCCGATATTTTCCCTGCACGTTGTCGATATATTCTTTAAAAAATATGAATGACGAGTTGTTAATAGAGGCAGAACGCATATATAGAGTTTTGTACCTATTCCATTTCCTCTTCATCTAGATTCTAGAGCAATTTCAATGACAATCAACTCATTTGTATTAAACAAAGACATAACGTATATTGCGTATTTTAATTTCTATTTCATTACACTACACTGAAGCGATACTCTGATACGAAAACAAAATGGTGACCGATGGGCACAGATGGAAGTTCTCGGCCTGTCCACGCTCCTGTCACGTCCCTGACGTGTGTGAACAGAAAGTCACTGACGGGACTCGGATGCACGGTCTTAGCACGGCCACGGCCCTGTCACGTCCCGGGCACGGCCCTGATATGTGTGTATAGAACTTAAGGCGCCATTCTCACCGGCTCGATGTGTTTCGTTTATGTACGGAATATGTACCCACACATTTTTTACCGAACATAAAGATAATTATAATACTAGCATACATATGCCTCATCTCATGGACAGAAACTGTGCCGTTGTAACTAGCGTTTTTCGACGGACTGATTGAACTATTTGCTAAAAGTACACCGAACGCGTTCGGTTTCGGTTTCGTCTCACCGCAATAAATGGAGTTAGCAGTGACTTGCCAGTAAAAGGGCTTACTCTCGGTTCGTGAATATTTGTTTCTATAAATACAGTAACGATTTGATTTATAGAATTTTTTCACAAAGAACATAACTGAATAGACACCTAGATACATAACATGAGGAAAAGGAAAAGAGGAAGACAAAGAAAGAGCTGGTGGGACGATATAAAAAAAATAGCGGATTCAATATGGCACCGAAGGGCCTCCGAGGCCTTCGTGTCACGCTGACACGCCGACACTCGCATAGCAACAGAGGCTATAATTTAAGTAATAACAATAAAACAGCCACTATGACACGTTTCTGCCGTATCAAAGGACCAAATTTTCTTATAAACTTATGACTTTATGAAAAATATTATTATGTAAAATATTTAGGCACGCATAGTGTTTTTTTTTACAATACTCTGCTTACATTTCAGAAGAATAGCTTGGAAAATTGAATCTTGTCTAAAATCCATTTCATTGGTTGCCTTCTCAAAACTCGCTCTCTCTGTCACTATCTCAATATTTTCCAGGATCAACAATTATGTGCTACGAATGCAACAGCGCCACAAACTCCTGGTGCCTGGACACCAAGTTACCAGACTCTCTGAAGAGGAACTGCTCCGAGAACGACCGTGGTGTCACCCACACCCTGTGCCGCAAGATTGTGCAGCACGTGGACTACGGAGTCAATGGCAGGCTGCCAGAGAGCAGGGTTATAAGGAGCTGTGGGTGGGATGAGACCAAGTTTAAGGTATGGATACTGGAGGAGCTCTTGTGTTTTGCTAACAACCGTTAATACTTCTCCAACCACGACTGGTGTCACCCGCACCCTGTGCCACAAGATCATGCAGCATGTGGGCTATGGTGTAAATGGCAGGCTGCCAGAGAGCAGAGTCATCAGGAGCTGTGGGTGGGATGCGACCAAGTTTGGAGGAGCTCTTGTTTTTCAACCTGATTGAATTCTGGTTCAAAATCAAGCTTCTATACAGGGAAAAGCTTCGATAATAACTTGCCATGAAATAAACTCTGCTGTAAGTGCAGTGGTTAATATGACACAATCTGTAGGGAATAGGACCAAATAACATTGTGTAAGACCCATTGGAAGAGGTACCAAAAGTTACATATTTGTATGTCAGAATACGAGGACTGAATGTTATTTGCGTCGTTTGGTAAAGTTGCCAACTAATTCATCTCTTTCTGCTTTAAGGGTCAATGCTACCACCGTGCCGGCTACGGGGGTAGGCAAGAAGTGTGCTCCTGCCTCACAAACTTCTGCAACGGAGCCCCGGAGACCACAGCCACCACCGCCCTTCTCGCCACCACTGCCCTCATGTTTATCGGGAAAATTATCTGTCAATGATTCAATAAATTAGTGATTTTCTAAATTAATTAATAATTCTAAAAGGAGTGGTGTTTGTCTAAATATATCGACCATTGGCAGACTTTAATCCTTTTATTGTTTCTCAATCCAACTAAGGTCCTACTCTGGTCTACGGTCACAATGAACTACGGACCAACCTGCTACAAGTCGAAAAATGCTTCTCAATCAAGTTCCAAGACCATCGATCATATCAAGCCCTTACATCAGCCACGGAAAGATTCAGGATAGTACAGTTTAGATGGTGACCATAAGCATAACCATAACGTGAGCAACCTACATGTGCAAATAAAATTATATACAGATGGCAATTTAGATAGTATTCTTTTCCAACGCAACGATGAAGTTATTAGAGAGTGTTACACAAGGATCGTTTAATTTTAATTCGCAAATTGCTTCTGCGTTCTAAGCATTTTCTTACAAAATTAGATACGGAACTGCACGGAGTTTACATGCAAACATATGGCCGTTAAGGCCCGCTTCAGAAAAGCATAAATGGAAAACGTCAAGAAACAAATGAACAAAATCATATGGTTGGTTTCAATTATTTGGCAAGTCATACATATTCCAACTTACATCGAAGGTAGTGAATAAAAAATATAATGATTTTAATGTTCAATTCTCAGAAATTTAGAAAATAAGCAATAGTTAAAGCACTGGAATCATCCGAATCGTGTTAAATCATATTGGATAATACGTAAGAATAAAAAATAATTGTTGTTAAACATAGGCTCGGGAGACTTTGACAATCAGCTAGATATACTGCAAGATAGGTATTATTTACTATAATATGTATTGGTGTTGAAGAGCCTCCAGGGAAAGGACAAGGGTGCAAACAAATCGGTGAGTAGATAAAATATTTTTTTGTATATTTTATAAAACTATGGTTCCGACGTCCACAGTAAAATTCGTAGCAACTGCAAAGTAGTATAGTATTTCCTCGATAAAAACTGCTGTAGAAGGAATAAACAGCAAAAAAATATATTTTTACATGATAATATGACTTATGATATCGGCGAGGGACACCTACTAGATCTAGGCGAGATTATTCTCTGTATGTCATACTCGATTAAAAAATATTCACGTCTAAAATCAAACAAGTTTCATTTTCAGAAAAATACAAAAACTTCATCCATTTATAATCATCGTTATCAGCGTTCGTTGGAAGAGCAAGATTCGGTATGGTATATTAAAAAAAAACTGATTCTAGGTGCTTAGTAGATAATATATCGGCGCATAAATTACGCTGAAGACTGACCTGAATTTCAAAATAGTTTGAGAGTTTTGTGATATAGCTACGAACACTCATCATCATTTCAGCCGAAATACGTCCACTGCTGGTCATAGGCCTCCCCCAGGCGTAGCCACATTGACCGATCCCGTGCGTCTCGCATCCAGTGCCGTCCCGCAACCTTAACCAGGTCATCGGTCCTCCTAGTGGGAGGCCTTCCAACGTATCGTCTGCCGGTTCGCGGTCGCCAGAACTTTCCGGCCCCATCGGCCATCCGTTCTGCGAGCAATGTGCCCTGCCCACTGCAACTTAAGTTTGGCAATTCTTCGGGCTATGTTGGTAACTTTGGTTCTGCTGCGGATATGATCATTTCTGACGTGATCACGCAAGGAAATGCCGAGCATAGCCCTCTCCATTGTCCTTTGGGGTGATTGATTTCGGAGGCGTGACCTACCGAAGATGGTCCCAGACACCTCGTAAGGGGTTGCCTGGTATAGTGTGCCGCCTTATATAACGTAATGTTGCTGAAGGAGGCCACTATAGGAAATCTCAGTAGACTAACAGGGGTATGTGCTTTGGGGTGACTTTAAGCTTTTTGATAAGGCCCATCTCGGTCCCATAGGTGATCACTGGCAACACACACTGGTCAAGACTTTTGTCTTGAGACACTGCGGTAAATTGGACGAGAAGATACCACGCAACTTCCCAAACGCCGCCCAGCCGAGTCGGATTCGACCGTTGACCTCTTTCTGGAAGTTGGACCTACCCAACTGGACTGTTTGTCCCAGGTAGACATAATCGTCTACAGCTTCGAGTGTAGACGACTCCGATCTTGATAGGAGTGGGTGTTACATGGGCATTCACAATGACCTTGGTTTTGTCCAAGTTCATTTTATGACCCACTTTTTCGGAAGCTCTACTGAGGTATCGAGCATTTTACTGAGGCTCTCCATGGTCTTAGCCATGACCACTAAATCGTCGGCAAACCGAAGGTGAGTGATGTACTCGCCATTAACGTTGATGCCAAGCCCCCTCCAGTCCAGAACCTTGAAGACATCCTCCAGTGCAGCAGTGAACAGTTTCGGAAAAATGACGTCTCCTTGTCTCACGCCACGCTGGAGAAGGATTGGTTTCGAGGTCTGATCCTGAAGACGGAATGACATGGTGGCGTTTTTGTACAAACACTTCAACACCTCAATGTACCGGTAGTCGATCTGGCACCGTTTGAGAGACTGCAGTACAGCCCAAGTCTCGATCGAATCGAAGGCTTTCTCGTAGTCCACAAACGCTAAACAGGGACGCAGGTTATACTCTTCGGTCTTCTGTATAACCTGCCGCAGCGTATGTATGTGGTCTACAGTGCTAAAGCCTTTTCGGAATCCGGCTTGTTCGGGAGACTGGAAATCGTAAAACCTGCGCGCGAGACTATTCGTGATGACTCATGAAAACAACTTGTAGACATGGCTAAGAAGTGAGATAGGCCTATAGTTGCTGCATGTACTACGTATTGGAAGCTTACATTCTTCCGAAGCGACGGTGTTCTCGTTTCTGACCAAGAACCACGACCGGAAGCGGGGCCAGTCTTACCTGTATAGACTGGGGTGCCAAATCCTTAAAAACGCCAATTTCAGAGCTGATCAAAATATAATAAAAACCATTGAACAGGAACATGGCAGTTATCTGCCATCTCGGCTTTACTGGTAAGCAGCTGCAAAGCCAAGATAGCAGAAATTTAATCAATTTAGTTTGACATTTGTCAAACTAACAAATTAATTATTTTTGATCCAGACCTGAATCCAGTCAGAACCTGTATTCCAGTTGTAAAGGACGATATGGTGCTCCCACACCGTTGTTTAAAAATGTTTACAAACATTAGTAAACATTTTCTAAGCAAACATTTTCCTAACATTAATTAGAACATTTTTAACAGCCGGTGTGACTGATTGGTTTAACAACCAATAGAGTAACCACTCTATTGGTTGTTCACTCACACCGAACAACAAAAGACAGAAGAAAGATCAAGGATAATCGAATATTGCTGCAGAACTTTCGTTTTTTTTTTAACATGGGACTAAATACATTTTAAAGAACTAAGCATTTTAACAACACACATTTTAAGTTTCCTTATTTCTTTCTACACTGTGTCTTCGTCTATCATCAAACTCTCATGTCTCAGATCTGCTGGAAGAAATTTCTACTGAAATAAGCAATACCTTTCTCCTCTTCTATCTGTATCCTTTCTTTTCTCTGTTAAGTATTTTGTGTGTACATAAATAAATATAATATGATTATTCGTAGGAATTTGTGAGCCCAATGCAAGAGTATGGTGGGGGCGTTTCGAGCAAGACGGGGGAGTATCGAGACGGTGGTCCCGATGGGGGGAGAGAACGGGGCATGGCCCACCAGAGTGATGGCTACCAGTCCCAGCATCAGTACGCCGTGATGCAACAAAAGAACTATGGTACGTAGATGAAGAACCTTGTCGTCTTAGCTATAAGAACTACTGATGCCCAGCTGTAGAAACGATTTTAAGTGATTATGAAATAATTAAGTAGATAGATATATTTAAACATAAAAGACTTCTGTTCCTTTGCCAAGACCACTCTCACTTTATGGTGCTATCGCAAGAACAGACTATAGTATGCGAAGCGAAACGTCCGCTAGCCATTGATATATTATTTTTAATACATCAATGCTGCTAGCCGTAATCGCGCGTAACGCAATTCCATAGCACACTCCCCGAAATGAAACCGATAAAAAGCCGACAGACTGGCAACTTGGCGTCGATGTTCAAGGCTCTGGAGCCTAGAATCGACCAGTATCTCATTGCCGATGAGCCTCTTGGCCCATTTTTCGATCGACTCAATTGCATCCAGCTGGTACTTGGCAGATCCGTCCCAGAGATGAGAGCAGTACTCCATGCATGACCGAACTTGCACTTGATACAAGTTGAGCAACTGTTCTGGCGTGTGAAGTACCGTCTCACCTTTGCAAGGATCCCCAACTTTTTGGCAGCCGGTTGAGATTTTGCCTCAATGAATGGACCAAAATTGAGGGTCGATGTCAACGTAACTACTCGGAGACTGCCTTCAAGGACAGAATCAAGCGCCCAACCATGGCCTCCCGGGAGACACCGGATCTGAGGCCCAGTAGCGCACGCGTCGGATACGTATCTCTCAGCAACAGTGCTGTCGTCTGCATACCCAAAGGAGCCGGGTGTAACCCCAATACAAAACTATTCTAAGCTATTTATATCTCTTCCTATATATTATTTTTCATGCGTTATATTTTTACGCTTTCAGGGTGTTCCAGCAAAGATTTGTCCGATCAAAACATGGCGACATACTGCCGCGTCGCGACCGGCATTTATGAAGCCACCGCGTCTAGCCAGCAGTACCAGAACCCAAGGTATAAGCGTCCAATCGATGAAGTCTTACTTTCATAAAATAAAAATTGAATTCCACCATTATTTCCAGATATAACAACCCATCGGCTCCCACTTTTAGTTCGCCGCCGAATTCCCCTCTCGTTGGCCTTGTTTTTGATCCATCTTCACCTAACTACAGCGGACCTGGGATGATAGGAGGAAGATCCGACAACGATAGACGGGCTCTGAGCTCCTGGTCCACCTCCAACCAAGAACCGATTGGGACTGGTGCAAAGAAGAAGATAGTTAAAAGTCAAGATAAACGCAATTCCTACAACTCCGACCCTCGATATCATGAAAGGTACAAGGACAATCCCGAAGTGGACCGTCAGCGGAAGGAAAGGAACTTGACGTCAGAGTCCACATCTAGCCTCGATTTCTTTGTTGAGGGAGAGAGAATGGTGTCGGAACTATGTAACATACCCGACTCGCGATCGGATTCCAATAATCAAAAACAGAATCAAAATCAGAAACAAACCAATCAGGACGAAGATAAGAATAAGTCTTCCATATCGTCGGAAGTTTTGCTTACTGCGCTCGATAAGCTAGTTATACATGATCAAATACCGAATCAAATCGTTCAACTGGCTGTGGAGGCCTGCACTGATGCCGAAAATATAGCGATTGCTCATCACAACAGGCCTTGTTTTAAGAATATTCACTCGATTTGCGCAAAAACTAGATCTAACGTACAAAAACCGGACAGCGCAGTCGCCAACTTGCATTCTCAAGGCATACCGTGGGTTATTAAAAACTTTATTTTCTCTTTTGTCAGAATTTTAGATGGCTGGAAAGGCGTCAAAGAACTACTTAGTGAGAAGCACGACACGTTTTCTAGGATCGAAAATAAATATTACAGCCCTAACATCAGAGAATGTTTTGTGCAATGGCAAGCTGTTACTAAAGAGATGTTGACTCACATCTATAAAACATTCAAGTGCCTAGATCATGGATTTACTATGGAACAGAAAAGTTTTACACACAATTACTACTCCACCAATTCGGCCGCACCGAGGAATCAAAATCAGAATAAATTCCAACCAGCTAAATCGCATTCTAGTACTCCACGGCCCGTCAATGCTTCTCCGCAGCCGTTCAACGCTGCTCAACCACCATGGGTGCAGAACCAATCCCAAGCGGCTTCCCAAAGCTTCAACGAAGGTCCATGGTCCGCACGTTCAGGTGTCACCTATAAGAAGTATCCTGTAGTGCCACCGCCGAACGCGCATAACTTTTATCCTTTAAGCGACCAAGCTGAAATAGACAACTACCAGAAGACACCGTACAAATGTGACCCATGCAGCGTCCGTGAGTCAAAGCCTCGCCAGTCATGGACTATCACCAATGTTCCGGACTTTCGCGCTCTTGAAGGCATGTGTCACGCGGAACAACGAGAATTGTACACTCAACTAAAACATAAAATGGATGCGGAACTCGGTAAAGCACCTGGACAACCAGTTCTCGGAAATATGCCTTGCGATTTGTTGCAACGCAGAGACATGGAGTTAAAGGCTAAAATGATTCCTTTAAGCCATGTAGAGAAGACATTGATACCAAGCATGGCTGCGACAGCCGAGATGAGGGGCTGCTACGTACAGAAGAACAACAGCTGTGGCGATACAAAGGAAGAGGCCGATTTTTTTGCGGCATGGGGTCAGATGGTCCAAAAAGAACCTAGCGATTTTTTAACTCATCATACTCACAACATTCAAATCCCATCAAATGTTGTGACGATTTCAAACAATATCTCTGGCCCCGTACAATTCCTAGACCCAGAAAATGATGAGTTTCACGAAATGTCAAAAGTGTATATGAAGCCAGGCAGCTACAAGGTGCCCATAAAGCCTGCAGATCCAATTTCTCCATTCGTACAAGGCGCCACTCAGGATGTGGTGTACGACAGCACTGTCGGGGACGACATAGCACTTAAAATGAAGGTTCCGTTTCCGCCTGTCACATTAGCACCGCAACCCAAGTACAATCTTGAATCATGGCCCTGCTTAATGTCCAGACGGTCTGATGATATATTTGGAGAAGATCAAAAGATGATGCCACGTCATGGAATTCCCTGCTTGGATATGCGGACAGCAGATTCGCTGGATCTCCTAAGTTCAATGACATCAGACCGCGCTTGGGAAGCAGCTAAACAGTCTGCACCGAAACTGATGGATTTCATTCATGAAGGTTCTAAGTCGGACACAGCCCGATTATATGACGCGTTAGGTCTGAGTGCCACTGAAGAGCTATCTGAAGATTTGAAGCAAGCCAAACTCAGCATGGAGCAGAATGACGCATGGTCTGCTGGACTGAATCATTTTATGTCCAAAGATCTAACTTGTGTATGGAATCAACAATCGGCCAAAAATGACTATATTCTAAGTAAGAGTCAAGATCAATCAATTTTTACCGAGGATACAGTGAAGCTGCTTGATTCTGAAACTAAATTACTTGAACCTGACGATCCGTTAGATGTTCCTGAAACTAGGAACGAAGAGGAAAAAAAGGAGAATACTCGTTGTCCCAACTTCGACCAATCCGGCAATTATGTACGAGATGAGAATCACAAGAAATCTGGCGGCAAACCAAAAGTTGCCGTGTCAGGAATGTGGTATCATCCAAAGAAAAAGAAGCCTTTGCCAGCTAATACAGTCAAGAAGTTTGAGGCTATCGTTTCAAATCTATCACAAATCCACGAAGCTGCTTTTATTCTACATGATATGGACATAAAAGTGGTAAGTGTTCACATTTTTAATGCTTATTTGTTTATACATACTACTTATTACTACTTACTTTATATGCACGTATCTAAACATGCTCTAAAGTGTTATTATATTTTCAGGCTCCTAGATTCTACGAAGTTGTAAAATATCCAATGTGTCTCCATGACATATCGACTAAACTCAAGAATTCATCGTATAATGAATACGAGCAGGTCGTGCAAGACTTTAGAAGAATTTTCAACAATGTGCGACTTTATCTAAAGGTAACTAAAACCCTTAAAATGTGCTAAGTTATTAGCAAATCCTCAAAAATGGGAGTGAAATTAAACAATATTCCTTACAGAGCTGTCCAGATCCGACGATGAAAAAGAATGTGAATAAAATTTCGAATGATTTTGAGAAAATGTTGAATGAAGAGTTTCAATCTAAATGGGAATCGAAGAACAAGTCCCAGGATGTGGCCGAATCTCAAAATAATTCTAACAAAAAGGAGGAAAAAGATTCTGACAACAACAACACTGAAGCCAAACATGAGGATAATAAGAAAAACGATCCGAAAACGATTGGAGAAGATAAAAAGTGAAACGGCATAATTTTCAACACATATTTTGGGAGAGGTTCTGGTAAAAATCTTCCTATCATGAGGAACACTTCGCACAAATTTTTCGAGTAATATTTATTTTTGTTTAAACATTTTTATTTATATATTTATTTGTTTCAACGACGAGGTCGTCCAAACGATGGTTACTCACGTAAAACACGCGATCATCATTCTATTTAGTACGACTCTAAAACTGGTCGATACTATGAGTAGGTTTAAAATAAGCAACCTCTAGTCAAATAGCAAATTATTTTTTAAACAAATGTCAGTGACGTTATCAGAACTTATAATAAATAAGATTATCAATTTAATATGTAAGTGCTTGCCAGTTTTTTCGAATGGACTTTATTAGCTTCTGAACGGAGCAGAACTCGATTCGTACTCTATTGTTCTCGTCTTCTTTCCTTACTCGATTAGTTTGTAATTTCGTTTTGTATATTTCAATTTTATTATTTCTTCCAATAATTCATTATATAATAATAATACTCCGTATTGATTTAATGTGCAGAAAAACAAATTTATGTTTTGATGCGACGTCAGTTGTAATTTAGTTTCTTTGTTCCAAGATTCCCAGACACTCTACAAGATTTCCATATCTGATGCAACGAACACGCCGAATAGGTATTAGTTCTTTTTATATCTCTATCTGTGATGTATGTTTAGGTAAAAGTTGATTATTTGAATCGTTTTTCACGCTCAATTACTAGTTGTACGATTCTCTTGAAACCTGTAAATAGAAAGGAGTAGGAGGTGTGTAAAAATTAACCTAAAAGTTTAAGTTGTCTTGGAAAGCCTGCGCCATGCCATTAATTAATAACGTTGTACATTAATATTTTCATTAAAAATGCGTAAAATTATTACAGAAAAAAATGTGTCGTATCGAGTCTTAAAAAGTTCGATATACAAATAAATAATATGTATGATTATGTCATTTGAAAAGTAAGCATGGAACTTTTTACGAGTCGACCCGTCCAATTTAAAAGTTAGTACTGTCGTTATAATACATATGTTATGTACGTGCAAAAATATTTTTTATCTAATTTGTTTCGTTTGGTGGTATTTAAATATTTTTTAAAGTAATTTTTGAGTCCATTTTACCTGCCATAGAAATAAGTGAATTGCTTACGACGTCAACGTTTGATAGTTTCGTTTCGGTGGTAAATACCGGGTTGTGATTAAATTCAAAATTTCAAATTTGACGAGCGACGTTCGAGTTAATTTTAAGTATTCGTTAAGTTGTGATTTTATTATTTAACTTATTTACCTAAAATTATGGCAAGGAACTCCTATGATAATAAAAGAGTTATTTTTTATTTTGTCGTTTATCTTTGCTCTTACACTCCTTAGTTCCCCAAAACCCTTCTCGGATCAATATTTCAATCGTCTTTGTTAAAACTCTTTAAAAATATGCTTAGGATTTAGTGACCATTCCCAAAGATCACAATTCTTTGAATTTCTCAAAGTTGGAATCGGCTCAAGTTAAATAAGCGAGTTAAGGGAGTATAAAGTTGGGCCCTCAATTCTCACATAGAGGATTGAGGGCTCACCTGTACCGGATAAACTACGGACACTACAGAAAAAGTCTTTATGCCAAAATCTAAGCTAATACCAAACTAAAAAAAAAATGTGATAAGATATTATTGCAAAACACTGTCCTACTTTGTATATCTTTGTTCAAAATAGGTCCTCAATTCTAATCCATACTAATATTATAAATGCGAATTAACTGTTATATAATTATTTGTTACCTTTCATGCTTAAACCGCTGAACCGATTTAGATGAAAGTTGGTATTGAGATAGTTTGAGAACCGGGAAAGGACATAGGCTACTTTTTTATTCATAAAACACGAAGGGGGAGAATTAGGGGGATGAGGTAGTTTTGTCTGAAACTTCTTATTATGGCTTAAACCACTGAACTGATTTGGATGAAATTGGTATGGAGATAGGTTGAGACCTTGGGAAGGACATAGGCTACTTTTTTTGCATAAAACATGAAAGGGGAGAAATGTGGGGAGTGTTATGTATGTAACTTCTTATCATGAAACTTCTTCTTATTATGAACAGATTTAGACGAAATTTGGTATGGAGATACTTTGAGACCCTGAGAAGGACATAGGCTACTTCTTTGTGCATAAAAATCGAATTGGGAGAAATGGGAGGGGTTAATTTTGTATTAAACTTCTTAATTATGTATATCGATTCACTTCAAACTTTGCGGAAATACTTCCGTAACAAATAATTAAACTATATTGTTTTTTTAACTACTCCTAAAAGGGGGTTGGGGTTATAAAGGTAAGATGTACAAATTTTCTTCATGACACTGTTTGGCAGGTGGTAGTATAAAGATTGTAAACTTTAGTTAAGAAAGGATTTTTGTAAATTCTAATTTTGAGGGGAATTTTTCGGGTAAATCGGGAAAGCTGAACTTTGTATGAAACTTTTTATTGCGGCTTCCTATTTGGTTGAAACATGCAGGCATGTTATTGATAACATATGATTGAGATCTGCATATTTATTTAGATTATGTAATGGGATAAGGCTTCGTATTACACAATAAGGGCTAAATATAATAGGTGCCAATATATATTAACAGGTATGAGAAAAACCCGACTGCTTATAAAGCGAACTAAAAAGACGTAAACAAGACATACTCGCACAGATTACCGCGAGCTGCCTGACCAAAACCAGATGTATCCTCCGACTGCACAGCATTATTTTCTTCTTGTTTACGTCTTTTTAGTTCGCTTTTAAGCAGTCTGGTTTTTTGATTTCTTTAATTAACTTTTTTTATTTACAACCTTTTAGTTATTTTTTTTAATTAGGTACATTTAAACATATAAATGTTATATTTTTTTTTTTCCTAAAATCCGCCATTTTTTTTTTCTAATTTTTATGTAGCCCGTGACACTCGCAGGGTTAAGACGAATCGATTGACGTATATAAGAATCATCAAAATCGGCCAACGCGTTTGGTCTCTAGAACGCCACATAGGAACAAACATACATACATACATACATAGACTGATAAACACATTACCCTCCTTCGGCAGTTGGGTAAAAAGGGGACAGCGTGTTTATTTGTCGAATCCCAATAAACGCCATGGACCTATCATTTCAATTCAAAAGACTCCAGTTTCCAATCAAAGTGTTGGTATTAACAAAGCTTATGGGTAGCAGGGGTGCATTTGGAAAAGCCAGCTACATGTAGCTGCTGATATTCGCGTATATCCAAGGCCCATAATGTGTATGTATTAGCATCAAATGAAAGGACATACAACATAGTATATAGCAGCGTCATAAAATGTTGTACGCATGATTAACGGTATAATTATGGAATGTAAATTAAGGCCGTACCCTGACCAAAAAATCAGCATGAGATATGAGCATTCCTTTGGGCCTAGCCGGCACTGGTAGCGCATAAATTACAGCAGTGAATACGCCCAGATTTTAGAATAAGATCTTTATAAAATCGAATATTGGTCTTTTGAAAAAAAAAAACTACCAAAATGTTCGTTATCAAATTCTCTATCCATTAGTGTTAGTACAAAAATTATTAATGAACACTTTACGAGGAGATGCATGCTATCAATCATTATTTCTCATTTTTATGTTTTTGTTGGAAGGAGATTAGTGAAACATATACGACATTAAAAAAAAAAAAAACTACAATTTTGGAATCAATAATATGTAGAAATTTAATGTATTTTTATTAGTTGATATTTCATTTTAAATAACGAGTAGATAGCTCCTAAAAACTGCACGAAAAACGGCTAGCGCGGCGTTTTGCTCGGGGTAGCGCCTTAAGTGTAAATACAATTTATGATTGAGTGGTATCTTCAATTCGCAGCAAAGCAGAACCTATGACTGTAGTTTATTTGTTTCCTAAGTCTTCAATTAAATAAGTTAATCGTTTTTACTTTTGCGTCCTGTACCTAGGAGTTTTCCAACTGGGCGTGGATGGCCAAATCTATACTAATATTATAAAGAGGTAAAGTTTGTGGGTTTGTGAGTTTGTGACGTTGTAAGGGGTAATCTCTGGATCTACTGAACCGATTTTGAAAATTCTTTCTCCAGTAGAAAGCTACATTATTCCTGAGTGTCATAGGCTATAATATATTTCCAAAAAAATTGGAGATCCTTATGAAAATTGCAATAATGTCACCCAAGGTAGCAAAATGTTGCCTGTAAAATACATTATTTGGCGTGCGCTAAGGAAACTATTGATGATAGACAAAAATTTGTAGGTAGGTAGGCAGGGTAGCCAGGGTAGGTAGGATAGCCAGGGTAGCCAGGGTGGCCAGGCTAGCCAGGGTAGCCATGGTAGCCAGGGTGGCCAGGGTAGCCATGGTAGCCAGGGTAGGCAGGGTAAGGGCAAGGTAGCCAGGGTAGACAGAGTAGCCAGGGAAGCCAGGGTAGCCAGGGTGGCCAGGGCAAAATTTTGTTTTAGGTAATTTTAAAACAAAAACTGTATATTATAAATGTTTGTTTGTGTTTTCGAGCGTATGGCACTCGTGGGCTGCAGCTGAAAATCAGCGTCAGGTGGTACTGTATTACCACTTGGCATTATGCTGAGCTGAGGCCCTTTTGGTATTAATAGTTTTAATTATTTATTTTGTTTAATTTTAAGGTGTTTTTGTTTTTAATACCAATAAATACATTTTTCTTTCTTTTTTTCTTTCAGGGTAGCCATGGTAGCCAGGGTAGCCAGGTATGTGGCAGGGTAGCCATGGTAGGCAGGGTAGCCATGGTAGCCAGGATAGCCAGAGTAGCCAGGGTAGCCATGGTAGCCAGAGTAGCCAGGGAAGCCAGGGTAGCCAGGGTGGCCGGGGTAGCCAGGGTAGCCATGGTTGCCAGGGTAGGCAGGGTAGAGGCAAGGTAGCCAGAGTAGCCAGGGTAGGGGCATGGTAGCCAGGGAAGCCAGAGTAGCCAGGGTAGCCAGGGTGGCCAGGGTAGCCAGGTTTGGGGCAGGGTAGCCAGGTTAGCCATGGTAGCCGGGTAGGCAGGTAGCCAGTTGACGGGAGCGAAGCCCCGAGGGTCAGCTAGTCATCAATATGAAGAATAGCACAAAACAATCAAAGGTGTCAAGGGGTCGATTCTGATTAAAACTAATACTGCAACATTGGATTTTTCTCACCCTGTATGTCGACAACCAGAATTAATTGACAAAATCTATAATTAACGCGGGCGAAGCTGCGGGTAACAGCTAGTACTAAATAAAATGCGAAAGATTGTGAAAGAAAGAACAGGTCACCACTTCTTGTTGTTTGAAAGTTGTGACCATGATAATATTCGGGCCCTCAGTCCTCCATTTCTTTAGTATTTCGTTTTATTACGCTTAACGCATATTAAAGATTAGAAAAACACAAAATTTGCTCTTTTGTGAAAATTATGTTCCACAAATCTTAATACTCGTAGATAACGAAATCAATTATTTTTAAATTTTGTATGACACAATAATTTATTTTTATCCTCATTTTATAAACTCTGTTAGTGGTGATTCTGTGTTATATTTTAGTTCAGACAAGAAAGCCCAACTATCAAGTTAAAGTACTCAGTGAACTCCGTATTGTCAGTTGATGTATTTCTGTTGCCGCTATAACAACAAATACTAAAAGAATATAAAATGTTTAAGTGTATTTTGTTTCCCATACAACAAACGTGATATTTTTGCCGTTTTTTGCGATGATGGTACGGAACCCTTCGTGCGCGAGTCCGACTTGCCTGGGTTTTTACCGCTAGTTTCTAACTCTACCGTAGTGCTTTACTTTCTCAAGATTCTGATTCACCTGCCCAAATTTCTATCGTAATTGCATGATGTGGACGAAACATCATCGAATTCCACTTAACCAAATTACTCACATACGTTCACAGTAAGTAAATTTTACGACCCTTCCTGACGAAATCGGATAAAAAGTATTTCTATTGAGTCATTTGCTCATAATGATGAGCAATTGTACCTTATCCTGTTTATCAAAACCACATTTTACATGATTTGCATTTGTTATGACCCGTCTGTTCTTTGAAGCGCCGACTATCCCAGCGGCTATCTCCACTTTTAACCAACTTCCCAAGAAGGAGGAGTTTATCAATTCGATTGTATTTTTTTTTGTTTTGTCATTTTAGAACTTTTTACTAGGTGAACCGATTTTGATGATTCTTTTTTTTATTTAAAGCTAGTGTTTGTCATGTAGTCCCATGTAAATAACATCAAGATCTGATAAAGAATTTCGGAGATATACAAAAGAACTCTTCAATTAATTGAGAAACACTAAATAAATGACGGCATATCACTCGGGATAGCTGCAATCGCATGTCAATAAAACATAATTTCATAACATAACATCACACTGGTAGGCACAAAAGGGGTACGTAGGTGTGAACAGTTCACCCTAGTATAGTCTCATTCTCCGGTTTTGTTCACGTTTCATGTTATTGGGTTAATCTATTCTGGCATCACTTTGGGCATTACAGGTACCTAACTATAGAACTGGTCCATTATGTACAACAACTAAGAAGTGAAAAATACAACCGACATCCAAATAAAACCACTACAAAGAGAAAATAACTTCAATTTCGGAAGTCGGTGTCAAAAAACGCACATATTTTTTTCGAATTAGGTACATTTAAACATATAAGTATTATATATTTTTGAAATCACCACTTAAATCCTTTATTTTTGTACCCCACTCGATGGTTTTGGAAGAAAAAATGTGCCCCAATCCGCCATTTTTCTAATTTTTCTTTTTTAACGTAACCTGTGACACTCGCAGGGTTCAGACGAATTGATTGAAGTAAGAATCATCAAAATCGGCCAACGCGTTTGGTCTCTAGAACGCCACATAGGAACATACATACATAGACTGATAAACACATTACCCTCCTTCGTCAATTGGGTGAAAAATTGCGATATTGACGTGGACGAAGTCGCGGGCAACAGCTAGTATTAAATAAATAAATAAACATAACAAACAGCAGCTCTCAACCAGCTGCTACCAGCCAACCTGCGAAGGTCATCGCCTGGAACGTATTGGATATATGTAATGATGGATGGTCACGCTTCCTCGGGCCAACCTCGTCAGCGTTGCTTCACCTAGAATATCGATTCGTGTGGCCCTTATTTTACTATGAGCCCACATCCCATCCATTTATTTAAACCATATTTACCTAAACAGGAAGAATAGTGTACAGTGGATAATAATACTTCCTCTGAATTCCCTGAAAATTCAATAAAAAGCCCAGTATTAATACGTCACAATTATTCAGGAATTTCAGATCTACTCTGTTACTTACGTTTTTGTGGTTTAGATATAAATCCACGTAAATGGTTTCTTATGGATTCTGATGCCTGCTTATGCATTTAATTGTACAGACGCGTCACAGTCATGTTCGAATTTCCGAACATCCGATGCAGTACTTATGTGTCGTCAAGTAACACATTTCCTCAAAACATACCTATATTGCGCATAGGTATTTTTGGGCCTTTATATGGGGATATAATAAGGCAGAAGTAGTACATAAAGGAAAGAGATTATTTGTTTAGAGTTAGTTGATATTCAAGTTAGAACAATATCTTTTTTATTTGGATATAATACGAATGTAAGTATTACCATTGATTGCTTTAATTTCCTTTTATTGGATTTTATGATTTTATGGAAGGTAGTTTTTGAAGGCCTACTTACACGAAACACTATCAATTTGACCTCGTGTTAGCCAGAGTTAGTTGCTAACACAAGGTTTAATTGACAGTTTGTCATACAATATTGTCATTTAACCTCGCATTACCGACTAACTTGAGTTAAGTTTTTGTGATATTATATTAAACGGTATTTTTTTCCTAATTTAATCACATACCTACTCAGAAAAGCTTTTAGCTTAGTAGAGTATTTGTTAAGATAGTCAAAATCAATCTGCCTAGCCTTTGCCCAACTATGTTGGGGTCGGCTTCCAATCTAACCGGATTCAGCTGAGTACCAGTGTTTTACATGGAGCGACTGCCTATTTGACCTTCACAACCCAGTAACTAGGTAACACGGTACCTCTTGGCTAGACTGGTGTCAGATCTCAGCCTACTGACTAACCGTAACGAATGTCAAAGATCTTCAAATGACAGCCGGGACCAACGGCTTAGCGTGCTTTCCGAGGCACAGAGGAAACTCAGTATGTTGAAATGGTCACCCATCCACGGACCGACCTCGTCAAGCGTTGCTTAGCCTTGATGATCGATTCGTGTGGCCGTTATTATTTAGCCACGGGCTCCTATTTGTTAAGATAGTCATCCTTCTATTATTAAAACTTCTGACTCTATCGATTCGTACCTACCTTATGTTAATATACCAATCTACTAAACCATGACGAAATCTAAAAGAAAGTAATCTCACTAAGAACAAAACAAAACTTCCTAAAGCAAACCTTGTGAAATAGACCATCAAGATTTTGAATAAGAGAAAAACAAACAAATCCGTGCTCTACAACTACGAAGCCTACGAAATTGCCTTTCAATGGTAATTTAAAACTATGGTCCATAGATTTCATAGTGGTAATCCCATTAGGCTGTTTGGTATTCAATATAGGAGTATCGGTCAGTAAACCGCACGCATTAGGTGTTTGCGAACTACTAGCAGATCACTTTCAATCCCCTTTGTATATGCTAATGCGAGTGTCAAAAAACGCAGAAACATAAGCAGGAACACCGACTGACGAAATTGAAGTTATTTTTCAATTTGTAGTGTTCTTATTTCGAAGTCGGTTGTATTTTTCGTTTCGCTGATCAATTAAAATCCACGCGATTGATCCGAATTTTCATACCACCGGCTCATTTGAGTCTATTTTGGCAAAATTACTTGATTCACTTTCGCTTTTCAATTAAGATACAACAAAATATATAAAATATATTAGCATATACAAAGGGGAGAGGAAAAAGGGCTCATTGTGTATCACAAAAATTGGAAACGTGTCCAGAATGCTGGCAGCATTGCCACGTTGAATGGCAATGCTAATTCTCTGGCCGAAGAAAAGCCCAGCGCTCTGGTCACGTGAAGAGTCGGCGAGCTTTGAGCTAATGTCTCGAAAAATTCGATGCGCTTTCGGACCCCATGGACCTAATGTTTCAACCTCGAACAGCTGAAATATATAACTGCCGATAAGGTTGTTATATTTAGAACCTAAAATTTAAAAATAATCCTCTCTATCTTTTATCTCTGCGTGTTTTTCATATCATGAGAATTTATACGGTTCATCATCTGCCTAGCACTTGGCCAACTATTCGCGAGCTGGCTGACCAAAACCAGATGTATCCTCCGACTGCACAGCATGATATTCTTCTTGTTTACGTCTTTTTAGTTCGCTTCTTAAGCAGTCGGTATTTTTTTTTATTAAACTTTTTATGTATCAAGTGAATCAAGTAATTTTGCCAAAATAGACTCAAATGAGCCGGTGGTATGAAAATTCGGATCAATCGCGTGGATTTTAATTGATCAGCGAAACGAAAAATACAACCGACTTCGAAATAAGAACACTACGAAGAGAAAAATAACTTCAATTTCGGAAGTCGGTGTCAAAAAACGCAGAAACATAAGCAGGAACACCGACTGACGAAATTGAAGTTATTTTTCAATTTGTAGTGTTCTTATTTCGAAGTCGGTTGTATTTTTCGTTTCGCTGACCAATTAAAATCCACGCGATTGATCCGAATTTTCATACCACCGGCTCATTTGAGTCTATTTTGGCAAAATTACTTGATTCACTTTCGCTTTTCAATTAAGATACAACAAAATATATAAAATATATTAGCATATACAAAGGGGAGAGGAAAAAGGGCTCATTGTGTATCACAAAAATTGGAAACGTGTCCAGAATGCTGGCAGCATTGCCACGTTGAATGGCAATGCTAATTCTCTGGCCGAAGAAAAGCCCAGCGCTCTGGTCACGTGAAGAGTCGGCGAGCTTTGAGCTAATGTCTCGAAAAATTCGATGCGCTTTCGGACCCCATGGACCTAATGTTTCAACCTCGAACAGCTGAAATATATAACTGCCGATAAGGTTGTTATATTTAGAACCTAAAATTTAAAAATAATCCTCTCTATCTTTTATCTCTGCGTGTTTTTCATATCATGAGAATTTATACGGTTCATCATCTGCCTAGCACTTGGCCAACTATTCGCGAGCTGGCTGACCAAAACCAGATGTATCCTCCGACTGCACAGCATGATATTCTTCTTGTTTACGTCTTTTTAGTTCGCTTCTTAAGCAGTCGGTATTTTTTTTTATTAAACTTTTTATTTATCACTTTTTAGAAAACATATTTTTTTCGAATTAGGTACATTTAAACATATAAGTATTATATATTTTTGAAATCACCACTTAAATCCTTTATTTTTGTACCCCACTCGATGGTTTTGGAAGAAAAAATGTGCCCCAATCCGCCATTTTTCTAATTTTTCTTTTTTAACGTAACCTGTGACACTCGCAGGGTTCAGACGAATTGATTGAAGTAAGAATCATCAAAATCGGCCAACGCGTTTGGTCTCTAGAACGCCACATAGGAACATACATACATAGACTGATAAACACATTACCCTCCTTCGTCAATTGGGTGAAAAATTGCGATATTGACGTGGACGAAGTCGCGGGCAACAGCTAGTATTAAATAAATAAATAAACATAACAAACAGCAGCTCTCAACCAGCTGCTACCAGCTAACCTGCGAAGGTCATCGCCTGGAACGTATTGGATATATGTAATGATGGATGGTCACGCTTCCTCGGGCCAACCTCGTCAGCGTTGCTTCACCTAGAATATCGATTCGTGTGGCCCTTATTTTACTATGAGCCCACATCCTATCCATTTATTTAAACCATATTTACCTAAACAGGAAGAATAGTGCACAGTGGATAATAATACTTCCTCTGAATTCCCTGAAAATTCAATAAAAAGCCCAGTATTAATACGTCACAATTATTCAGGAATTTCAGATCTACTCTGTTACTTACGTTTTTGTGGTTTAGATATAAATCCACGTAAATGGTTTCTTATGGATTCTGATGCCTGCTTATGCATTTAATTGTACAGACGCGTCACAGTCATGTTCGAATTTCCGAACATCCGATGCAGTACTTATGTGTCGTCAAGTAACACATTTCCTCAAAACATACCTATATTGCGCATAGGTATTTTTGGGCCTTTATATGGGGATATAATAAGGCAGAAGTAGTACATAAAGGAAAGAGATTATTTGTTTAGAGTTAGTTGATATTCAAGTTAGAACAATATCTTTTTTATTTGGATATAATACGAATGTAAGTATTACCATTGATTGCTTTAATTTCCTTTTATTGGATTTTATGATTTTATGGAAGGTAGTTTTTTAAGGCCTACTTACACGAAACACTATCAATTTGACCTCGTGTTAGCCAGAGTTAGTTGCTAACACAAGGTTTAATTGACAGTTTGTCATACAATATTGTCATTTAACCTCGCATTACCGACTAACTTGAGTTAAGTTTTTGTGATATTATATTAAACGGTATTTTTTTCCTAATTTAATCACATACCTACTCAGAAAAGCTTTTAGCTTAGTAGAGTATTTGTTAAGATAGTCAAAATCAATCTGCCTAGCCTTTGCCCAACTATGTTGGGGTCGGCTTCCAATCTAACCGGATTCAGCTGAGTACCAGTGTTTTACATGGAGCGACTGCCTATTTGACCTTCACAACCCAGTAACTAGGTAACACGGTACCTCTTGGCTAGACTGGTGTCAGATCTCAGCCTACTGACTAACCGTAACGAATGTCAAAGATCTTCAAATGACAGCCGGGACCAACGGCTTAGCGTGCTTTCCGAGGCACAGAGGAAACTCAGTATGTTGAAATGGTCACCCATCCACGGACCGACCTCGTCAAGCGTTGCTTAGCCTTGATGATCGACCAGTGCGGCCGTTATTATTTAGCCACGGGCTCCTATTTGTTAAGATAGTCATCCTTCTATTATTAAAACTTCTGACTCTATCGATTCGACCAATCTACTAAACCATGACGAAATCTAAAAGAAAGTAATCTCACTAAGAACAAAACAAAACTTCCTAAAGCAAACCTTGTGAAATAGACCATCAAGATTTTGAATAAGAGAAAAACAAACAAATCCGTGCTCTACAACTACGAAGCCTACGAAATTGCCTTTCAATGGTAATTTAAAACTATGGTCCATAGATTTCATAGTGGTAATCCCATTAGGCTGTTTGGTATTCAATATAGGAGTATCGGTCAGTAAACCGCACGCATTAGGTGTTTGCGAACTACTAGCAGATCACTTTCAATCATTTCGACTCCGTAGCAATCCGCGAGTGGGGTAAATATACCAATTTTCAGATTGCACATCATGCCTACACTAAAATCTTTTGTCTTTTAAAGAGATTTTAAAATAATTAGATTTTATATTGTTAATTATATTAGGCTGTTTGGTATTTATTCTAGTATACGTCAATAAACCGCGCGCATTAGGCGTTCGCGGACAGCGAGCAGATCTCTTTCAATAATGTCGACTAACAATCCGCGAGTAGGGTAAATACACCAGTATTTGAGACTGAAGATAAAAAGCCTGCTTCTTAATTTTCCTAACCTAAGGTTGTTTATGAATTTCGTTTCAAATTAATACGATATTGTGGTATGCTGCCTACCTAAAGACATCATTAGCTCATTATTGGTGATGAGCTGAGGCTGATCTGTCAACTTCAGCCCATCATTATAAGTCAAAAAGCCTTAACCATCGATTTTAAAGTATCATTATCACGCTATAAATATCAATATGCCTCGTTGTTAGCTATTTCTAGTATTTTAAAACAAATAAACTACGTAGCAAAAAAGAAAATTAATCATTACAGTCTAACCTATACCGGTACGCGTTCTGCGCTTCGATACGCACTTTCCGCTACGCAATCTCTGCTACGCATTGTCTGCTACGCCTTCTCCGCTACACACTGCCTGCTACGTACCCTCCTCTACGCACTCTCCGCTACACCGATTGACTACACCATTTTTTTTGTAGCACGTAGTTCGGTACAATGACATTTTAAATTAATCACATTATTTTAATAGACAATTGTTGGGGCAACCACCTTATTATGGAGATTGTAACGGTTTTCTAACCACCTCCGACGAATATCAATAAGTTAATCGCGGATTGTACGCGGACACGATAAAGTACTTACCATAGATATTTAAGTAAACTTCTTCATTTTCGTGTCGATTTGTGTGACCAGTGTGTGGACTTCAGTTGCTTGTGCCAGGGCCGCGGTAACTCTCTTTCGAATTTATCCGCAACCCAGTGTGTGGCCATCAGAGGCCCTAGACAAGTGACATTATGCCAATGAAAGCGCTTTGTTTAGGGATATTACACTATGATATATCTAGGATCACAGATCAATGAGGCATATTTATATGATAGTGTAATCACACTTATATATCACATCACACTAATATTATCACACTTCACACTTATAATATTATAAAGGCGAAAGTTTGTGAGTGTTTGTTTGTTTGTCTGTTACTTCTTCATGCTCAAACGGCTGGACGGATCTGGATGAAATTTGGCACAGAGATAGATTATATAGTCAGGAATAGCAAATATAATACTTATCCCGGGAATATGTACCCTCGGGATAATTTTCGACTTTCACGTGTGCAAAGTCGCTGGCAGATGCTAGTATTTCAAATGAATCATATCGTCTTTGATAAATTAACTATAATGATGATGATTATTCTTTCATAGTGATCCTTGTTATAGATATATGATAATTTAACACCCCACTTAATCACGATAAGAGTAGGTGCATGCTGGGCAGGAAAGGAGGTACCACTGTCCAGTAAATGATCTGGCGGGCGAGCATAGCCTACTGTGACAGGTTTCAATCACACATTTTAATCACAGTTTGGGAGCAAAATCCGTATCCTATCACAGAGGCCGTGCTTGCCCGGCTGCAGTCTCTCTCACACGGCACTGAGTTCGGGATGGGTCAAGGATCCCACATTTGACCCGATTATTTCTACACCAACTTGGAACCGTAATCGCAAACTATGTACTTATTATGCTGACAAAATCTGATTTCCCTAAAGGTCACAGAGGTCGGATGATACGGTCGCTTCGATCTTTACCGGCTAATCTCAATTTAACCATATCATAAGAAGATGAAGAAACTGTTACTTGTTTGTTTCTTCATCCAAGATACATTTGGGACATGATGATTTACTTGCGAGGAAATTGTCACGAGGACGAAGTTGATTCACCAAAAATATACCTGCTCGAACCTGTCAAATGGGGGACTATTTCAGTATTAAGGTATGTGTATTGGTTTTTTACTTGTGTGTTTATCAGTCTATGTATGTATTTTTTCTCAAAAATGGTATGTAATATTGCCATAACATCTCTAAAAAGTCTCCAGAAAGTGAATTCTACCGGAGACTTATTCACAACTGTCCAGTAAGTAAGTATGTAATTTACTTACTGTACAGGAGTAGGGATAAGTCCGATATATCAAAACGTAACTTATATCGGATATGTGCTAGATATCATATCATATCGATATCAATATCAAAATAACCGATATTACAAAAACTATATCTAATATAACTGTACTACTAATACCGATATCTGAAAACCGAACCAAACCATTTACTTTTCAAAATCAATGACGAACAACGAACAAAAATAATTATGCCCGCGTTAGGCCTTTTTATTCGCGCGATTTTTCGCTCATTCTGCGGCCTATGGAATTGTATGAAGCTGCACGCATTGCGGTAAAAAACTACATAAATCCGCGCAAATAAAATCGCAGCCTTAAAGTGTTCATTTGTTTTTTTTTTCAATAAACAGCTTTCTATTAGCAAGCCAGTTCGAAATTTAAATAAAACCTTTGATAAGTTACCTCCTTGGTTGCCATGTTTCGGTGAAAAAGATCGTTCCATTTTTAAATTACACGACAGATATGAGTTTACTATGTACTTTATTTGGCCGCTACACACGGCAGATATGGATTTTCATACAACTTTTGCCGGCCGCTGCTCTCATGTATTTGGTCTGTACTGCAATTTCGATTTTTCTCGAAGAAGATTGTCAAAATAATTCTCAAATTTCCAAGCATGTTTGAGAAAATATAAATAAATGCACCCGGTAAATCGATCACAATATCTATCAGTAATTGCCCTAATATGAATGTAGCCTAAAATATTAATTAAACGAATTTGTTGTTAAACTTTCTTTCATTTTTGAGAAAAGCATTATACAAGCCTCAACCAGTAAGAAAGACATCCTGGCGTCGTATATAACCGGACCTCACCTGCGGTTCGGTCCGGTTAACTCATACTTGGCCAGGAAGTCTTACTTACTGGATTCTGCAGTAATGTACTATTGTTCCTATGTGGCGTTCTAGAGATCAAACGCGTTGGCCGATTTTGATGATTCTTACGTCCATCGATTCGTCTTAACCCTGCGAGTGTCACTGGCTACATTAAAATTGGAAAAGAAAAATGGCGGATTTTGGGCTCGTTTTGATTTTGTGAGGGATCTTTTTTTCCTCCACACCCTTCGTGTGGGGTATCAAAATAAAGGGCTTTAAGAGGTGATTTCAAAATATATAACACTTATATGTTTAAATGTACCTAATTCTAAAAGAAATAAGTAAAAAGTTGTTAATTAAAAAAAACAAAAAAGCAGTCGGGTGCTCGATTTTTAAGCAGTCGGGTTTTTGATTTTTTTAATTAACTTTTTTTAGGGTTCCGTACCCAAAGGGTAAAAACGGGACCCTATTATTTAGGGTTCCGTACCCAAAGGGTAAAAACGGGACCCTATTACTGAGACTCCGCGGTCCGTCTGTCAGTCTGTCTGTCTGTCACCAGGCTGTATCTCGTGAACCGTGATAGCTAGAAAGCTGAAATTTTCACAGATGGTGTATTTCTGTTGCCGCTATAACAACAAATACTAAAAACAGAATAAAATAAATATTTGAGTTCCCATACAAAAAACGTGTTTTTTTGCCGTTTTTGTGATAATGGTACGGAACCCTTCGTGCGCGAGTCTGACTCGCACTTGGCCGGTTTTTTTGTTTCTGTTCTCGTCACGGATCACAAATATTAGTTTACCTCATTTAGGTCTAAGACTAGGTGCAAACGTATATTATTATTAATTCATTTATTTCAGACATAACTATGTTGTTCTTATACATGTATTACACTCATAAAACATTATGATGGGATACAATGAGATTTTACCAATAGAGACGTCATACTCATTATAAAGAAATAAAACAAGGCGATATCTTACTATAACTACCTACATAGGACCTATGGAACTTGAAAATATGGAAGATTTATTTCTATAACTAAGTAGGTTAAAAGATCACAGAGATTATAAATAGGACCCCGTGGTCAGAAAGAGATAAACATACTGTTAAAACGTACGTTCGTTTCGCGGCCAGATGCAGGACGGACTGAGTTCACTCAAGCTGGTCAGCTTGTGTTTGTATTGCCGCGCAGACGTCGGTAAAACGTATCAACCTCACTATTATATATAAAATCATTGGGTGCATATGTATAATAGGTTTGGTTACCCATTTTCCTAATTAACTTGCTCATAGCAGTCTAAAACAATTGCCATGATATTCTTCTTCACCGCCCATGGCTGACCGCTGGAGATGCCTCAGGCTTTAAGTCCGCCAATGTACCTTTAAATAAATATCTACATGGCACGCCATTTTTAGGTAATTTTGGACAGAATTAACTCTTAGTATTAATTAATAAGCTTTTGAATGTGTCAGAAATTTTAATTTTACCTATTTCTGCGTTGTTATGACACGTACTCGTAGCAGCCGTGCAAACTATTTGCAATGGAATAACCGGAATGACCAACAAAGGGCATGTTAATATTTGCGGTTACTTACTCAAGAAAAAATAGAAATTACTCACCACGGGATACAGCGGGGCAAAGACCTTATTTCGACCACACCAGACCACAGATAACTGTTCCATATTTAAAATAAAAGGTATACGTTCATTTCCCGCCACAACTCACTTTGTTTCCACGATTAATGTCAATTTATAACGCGTTGTCGTCCTACGGTTACAGCCATTTTAGGAGAAAGTAAAAGCAAATCTATTTGATTCGGAAGAGCGTTAAAAATTGTCGGCATTTTCCTTCAGTTTAACGCAGCCGACGCCGAGTGCGGCCATTAGCAGATTATTTGATTTTAATAATCTGATTTTCGCGCGGTTTTATTTGAAAACCGAATCAATTTTTGATCTATGGTTTGAGTGTCTTTTTTTTTATTCGGTTTTTTATGTGCGCTACGGTGTTTTGTAGAAAAATATGATTTTAAAAGCATTAAAATTGTTGGTGGATTTTTAAAATAAATAGTGAGTCGTGGTTTTAGAAAATGATTGCTGTGTTATTTTAAAATTATTTTCAAATGTAAGTACAACGTTATTTTTATTCGTCTAGATATTAAAATATCGTTTCTTTTTTTTATGACCTACTGCACATCATCACATCATCAGCCTATTAATGTTCCCACTGCTGGGACACAGGGCCTCCACTCTGTGAGTGGGATGGGCCATAATCCACCACGCGGGCCCAGTGCGGGTTGGTGGATGTCACATGCCTTCGAATTTTTAGTTCTAGGACATGCCGGTTTCCTCACGATGTTTTCCTTCACCGTTTTTGAGAGCAGTGGTGATGAAATAATTTACACAAAGTAAAGCGCCTGCCTGGGTTCGAACTCACGAACTACAACTTGTAAGTCGCGGCCGATACCACTGGGCCACCACTGCTCGCCTACTGCAAATAGCCCCAAATATCACCCCTTTTCGTTTGATCCACGATTTTTGGCCCATCCTGTATATAGCCTATGCCACTCCGGAATAATGTAAGGTATATAATTATATAGGTATATATTTTCCATAGATGAAAGAAATTTTTAAATTGGATAAGTAGTTTTTGAGTTTATCCATTACAAACAAACAAACTTACAAACAATCAAATCTTTCCTCTTTTTAATATTAGCGTATATATATACAGACAAATGTCAACTCGATAAGTAAAAATACATACCTACCTAAATAATTAATTGACTCAAAATATAATATGGATATATTATATATTAATTTTATTAAATAAAAACTATGAATATCAAATAAACTAATTGTAATACAAAAATTAAAGCGAATAAATTAAAAAGTAATAATAATTCATAATTTAACAGAAACATAGAAAGACAACAACACTTAATATGAAATGTTTAACTAAAATTTAAAAAAATATTCCTCTCTCCTGGACACTAACTGTATCTAGAATGTTGCTGTGCCGACAGGGTTCATAATTATTTCTGAAACTTATTAACCGACTTCAAAAAAAGGAGGAGGTTCTCAATTCGTCGGAATCTTTTTTTTTTTTTTTTTTTTATGTATGTTCCCCGATTACTCAAAGACGCCTGGACCGATTTCAAAAATTCTTCTTTTGTTTGAAAGGGTATACTTCCTAGTTGGTCCCATAATCATCAAGTCAGGATCTGATGATGAAATCCTAGAGAAATCGAGGGAACTCCTCAAATATTATAGGCAAACATATAGTGATTTTGGTATTTTCATCAACAATGCAATCATCTGCACTCAGAAAGTATCATTTGGTGAAGTGGAACTGATGAAGAAGACCACAGATGGCCACTGGATCTCCTAAATGCTAAATATGTCACGGGCATAAGATATCTCGAATAGTTAACCGACTATAATGAAGCAAAAAAATAAATAAATGGTACTGGTGAAAATGACACCATCGAACTGATCTGATGATGAAGCCGGAAGGTAGGCACTGGAACTCTAATATAAAACAATGTATCCTAGTCGTGTTTGGGCTTATTGGAATCGCCATGAGATGTACTTTGGCTATAAATGATAATCATGTTAATTGGAGGTACCTACCAAAACTAAAAACAGAAAAATAAAAACTTTTTAACAAAAAATCAAACCGACTTCCAGAACAAAAAACTACAAAGCAAAAAATAAATTTCTTTTCCGAAGTCGGTGTCGAAAAACGGGAAAGAATGGATAGGCACAAAAGACACCGACTTCGGAAAAGAAATTTATTTTTTGCTTTGTAGTTTTTTGTTCTGGAAGTCGGTTTGATTTTTTGTTAAAAAGTTTTTTATTTACAACCTGTATGTACTATAAGGGACAAAATTGCAGTCACACTCTACCAAAACAGAAAATGCATTTTTTTTGAAGGGAGAGAATTTCAACTTTTCGCGGTTAGTAGGAATAATCTATAGGTACCTTAATTTCTTTACAAAATATTAAATCAATGGAGATAATGCAACTACTTCTACAAAAACTAGCCATTTGAGTTTTGGGAGAGTATGACTGCACTTTTGACCCTTGACTGTACATTATGGATGCAATAAATTTGAATTAATAAAATTGTAAGTTTGCTTCAGTTTTGATAAAAGTTCAAATCACCTAGCTTAGCTCTTATAGGTACCTAATCTACGAGTCCACGGTTCCTCGTATGAACCAGTATTTCACGCAGCTTAGCTTCCGTGATCCATCTCCTGGTACCCATAACATAAGTTAAATCTTTCTTTGGGTACCAGAATTCAATACAAATTCAATATGAATTTGTTATTTTTTCATGATGTTTGTTCGTAAGTGTTTGACTGTACAAATGTTTTAATTCTAATAAACAATTTATTAATTTATCATACTACCACACAGGTACCGTGCATTTTACTTAGATAAGTAATATAAAAAAATTGCCATTCGTTTCTATTAGTGGATTACGAAAATTATAAATTTACTTTTTATTTTAAAATTATAATTTTCATAATTGTATCAGTAGATACAAGACTTACTTCTAGAGATTAATTCAAAACAACAAAAAAACTATTTTTAAAATATTAGTTTACTTAGATTAGGGTTTACTAATTACTATATCTAAAGCTCTTAGATTAGATCAAGGTTATTTCCATTGTTCGTAAGGGACGGATGTATATGACTCGTATATGATCTGTCCCATTTTAACAGTCACAGTACAAAATAATTTAATACCTACACAGCAGAAGTAAATTGTTGATAAGTATAGGTTACCTATATTAGCAGAAATTAGATCTCTAAAGAGAATGCTATCTACAAAATCTCATAAAACATATGCAGTCTCTGACAACTTCTTTATTCAATCATTCGAATTTTTGATATATCATTTTTATTTGCTTACTAATCAGTTCCTAGGATTGTTTCATGACGGCGCAAACAGTCACAACCTATTTTTATATATTTTTTTGTTCGCATTAGTCTATCAACACTATATATTTGTAATCGTTGAAAAAATGACAACAGAACTAAAATTAAAATAAAAAACCGGCCAAGTGCGAGTCGGACTCGGGCACCAAGGGTTCCGTACAAACCTCAGCTTAAAGGTATTATAGACCTGAGTATTCGATATGAATTTCAATTTAATACCTCTACGCGTTCATGAGGAAAGGGGTAGTAAGTTTAAAATTATTAAAATATGTTTATTATATGATGGAACTAAAAATTTCCGAATTTCGCAATTTTTCCTTTATCTGTGCTATAAGACGTTGCTTCGTACCAAATTTCAAGATTCTGAGTTCACGGGAAGTACCCTGTAGGTTTTAAATCCCTTGCGAGTGTCGAAAATTTTCGGAAATTTGCGGTCCTAACGGCTGTATCTTTTGATTTCGTTGGCTTGGAAGTTTGATTTTTTCTCAGCTTTAAGGGACAGTAGACTTGAGTATTTGATACAAATTTTGGCTTCATACCTCCACGCGTTCCTGAGAAAAAGGGTCTTGACAGACAGTCAGACGGACGGACGGACAACAAAGTGATCCTATTAGGGTTCTGTTTTTTCCTTTCGAGGTACGGTACGGAACCCTAAAATGTACCTACTAATTGTCTAAGAAAATCCAAATTAATAATTAAGAGTAATTTTGATGATGTATAAAAGTACTTAGCAATGTTAATCGACTTTTAATTGTTGCTGACCGTAGACAGATACTTACTATGTTAATAACTACTCGAGACCTTTGACGAAATCAAAATTATGTGCATAATAATGTCACAGTCATTCATTTCACCTGTGACTCACACCCTTTGTAAAAGAAACCCTTTGTGTTTGAATTAACATAACTCATACCTCTTACAGCCAAGGAATACAATATTAAGTTCGCAATACATTCAATTCCCGTAAATGCACTAAACTGACGCATCACCTCATGTCATCTACAACAACTTGCAGTCCCAAACTGTTCAATACAGGAAAAACAAAAGACAAACAATATAGTTTGCCGTCCTATAACAAGAGTACCGCTATCTGGCAATTGGCCAATTTCAGATTTTTTGTAATCAGCAAAAATTCTCTATCGATCTGCCTAAGCTATATTTTTACCTGACTGCCGAAGGAGGGTAATGTGTTTATCAGTATATGTATGTGTGTATGTTTGTTCCTATGTGGCGGTCTAGAGACCAAACGCGTTAGCCGATTTTGATGATTCTTACGTCAATCGATTCGTATTCTCCTTGTGACTGTCACAGGCTACACTAATATTGGAAAATAGAAAAATGGCGGCTTTTGTGCGCCATGTTATGGCGGCTCAATATTTCTTTTCTTCCAAACCCATCGTGTGGGGTGTCAAAATAAAGGGTGTTTCAAAAATAGATAATACGGATTATGTGTTTAAATGTATCTAAATCGAAAAAAAATGTTAACTTAAAAGTTATAAATAAAATAGTACATTATGGTACAAGTGTGTAATGTTGGTGGTTACCGCTGAGGCGCCATTGAGACCCGAGCCGTTAGGTGAGGGTCTTAAGAGAGCCGAGGACGGTAATCATCAATACACACGTGTATCATACGACGTTTTTCAACACACTTGTGAAGAAAATAATACAAAAAAATAATTTCCAACAGTGAAAACGAGTTGTGAATTTTTTTTCGCAATGGCGGACAAAATAAATCAGTTTTCCTATGCGCGCCCATCTAACAATGGCGATCGGCCATAGACTAAAAATAAAGTTTTTTTTTTTTTTTTGGCTTTTGCGTAATGCGTTTTAGCCACGTACAAAATGGGGAATTTCAAATTTTCTTTATTACAGACAAAAACAAATATTATATTTGAGTGAAAGTTTTATTTATTAAACACGTACAAGTTGAAATTATCTATTTAAATACGAAGTTGCATGAAATGTGTTGCATTTGACTATTGAGCACGATCTTTTTTGTATCGAAACTTTTTTAAGAACAAAGCAACGCAACCAATAACTTAAAAATAAAACTCTTTAACTCACTTGTGAATAATAGTAATGAAAAAGTTACAGTTTGATAACAGGTGTCATTATGTGCCTTATTGCGGTGAAATTAGAGCCACTTTATGAGCAAGTGTGTTGAAAAAAAAGTTAATTCGTCTGCCTAGCCTTTTCCCAATAATGTTGGGGTCGGCTTCCAGTCTTACCGGATTCAGCTGAGTACCAGTGTTTTACATGGAGCGATTGACTAACTGACCTCCACAACCCAGTAACTGGGTAACACGATACGATACCCCTTGGCAAGAGTGGTATCAGATCTCAAGCTCCTGACTACCCGTAACGACTGTCAAAGATCTTCAAATGACAGCCGGGACTACGTACTTTCCGAGGCACGGAGGAAACTCGGTATGTTGAAATGGTCACCCATCCACGGACCGACCTCGTTAAGCGTTGCTTAACCTTCAAGATCGACCCGTGCGGCTGTTATTATTTAGCCACGAGCTCCTATTATAATAAAAGTTAATAAAAAAAATCAAAAAACCCGACTGCTTAAGAAGGAGCATACATCTGGTTTTGGTTAGCCAGCTCGCAAATATATATCCTCCGACTGCATAACATGATTTTCTTCTTGTTTACGTCTTCTTAGTGCAGTCGGGTTTTTTGTTTTTTTTTTCTGGATAATAATTAAAACGCACCACGTTGCTATGTTTGACCTGTTTTTGATAATATTGTCACTGATTTAAACTAACAATGTGGCTATTCGAAAGTGCGCAAATGGATCTATTTATTGACACCGGAAACTTACGCAAATGAATATTATAGTTGATAGACGATAGACAGCTTCGATTTTTTGTCTATAACTCAAAATATGAGTTTGTCAGATAGCGGTACTCATACTGTAAGACGGCACTTACAGTAGGACAGTATCAACAAATGAATAATGGAAGTAGGATAGCAGTCATAAAATGATACAAAAAAGTTTAATGTTCTCATAATCGTCCGCAAAGATAATTAATAAGATTTATTGCAAGGGAAGTACACGATTGACTTCGTTTGATGAATCGAACGGTTCCTGAGAATAACGATCGACATATTTTGTTATAGATTACATGTTAACGCCTAAAAAAGATAATCATCGATGCATAGGTACAAAGTGGTAGTAGGGGTTATTTTTGTGGGCTCCAAAAATAGGTTTACAAGATTGTAGGACTGAAACAGACTTATTATTTTACTACAAGAAACAGGGGGGTGACCACAAGCTCTTAGAGTAAGGTTATTTTGATATCGAGTAAGTGACAGATGTATACACGTCATATACATCTGTCCCTTATTCGATATCAAAATAACCTTACTCTAAGAGCTTGTGGTCTCCCCCCTGAGTTTTCTAATAAATTAACATTAAAATCACCACAAGTGGTAATCGATTTATTTGAGTTACAAATCTTGTGTAACATTTCCTTTTCAAAGCGGTCATACAATCCTGAAGGGGGTCTGTATACACTTAATACAATAAACTGCACCAATTCCATACAAGCTATTTCAACTGTCCGCTCAATAGATAGGCTCACAATATTCTTACGGTATTTTAATTTAAGCTGGTTACTTACTAAAATCAATGAGCCACCATGTATAGCATTAACTCTGCTGAATGAACTACCAACCTGGTGATTATTAAACTTTTAAGCTAATGTTCTATTATATATGAAATATCAATACTATTAAAATTCATAAATAATTCTACTTCTAAATCTTTGTAATTCTAATCATGTAATTCGTCTAATGTATTGTGGTGGCCATGGACAAGCCTATACATAATAAGAAAAAACCAAATCTCATATAAAATTCGCAAATTATGCTCCAAAACATGCAGCCAAAGTAAATTTCGCGCTGCCACCAACGATGCCGTGGAAAAATCAAAAATATTGTCTTGACAGTGACTTGAAGATGAAGAGCTCGTACATATCCAGTTGATTTGTCTACAATCTTGACAAAATAATTAGAAGACTGCACATGCAGGTCATCTCATTTAACTTAGCCAACTTTTGACCCAGCTATGATGAGTACGTCAACTCTTTAAGTAGTGACTGTAGTGAGGTAGAAAATTGCCTCATTTTAGTAAATTTCCAAACAGGGAATAACCCCCAGTTTCCCACCTTAAAATTATCGCAGAATTAATGTGACAAATTGTCAAGCACGCTTTATGTTCTGTGATTGGCTGTTGAAAATTCATTCAACCAATCACAGCAGATAACGCGTGCTTGACAATTTGTCACATTAATTCTACGATAATTTTAAGGTGGGAAACTGAGGGTTAGCAATAATGCTTATCAATATAAATAGACGTTGTTTATGTCCTTCCCTGTTCACTTCTACAAGTTCTATTACTGTCCTATCTATTGATGTAAAAGTATGTGTGTTTAGATGTGTAATATCGACAAAATTTTATCCGAATCCCTTTTCTAAATGGATATTTGGGTGAAACTTAGAACATGGTAAACTGGATTAGGACACAGGATATTTTTGTTCTCGGTAGTTTGATGGTTGAGCTGTGTGGTGCCGATCCATACGTCATGTTCGTGAACGGGCGCCATCTGTTGGGATCATAACTTAGCTGCCTCGGCCTGGTATTGTATTTTTTTTAAATTGATTGTTACTCTGCACGCTTTTACGTGCACGTCATTTTACAATGTTCTCACTTATTAGGTATATAATATATGTATTTTTGTCAACCAGATTGATATAACCAAAAATTTGTAATTAAAACTGATAGAAAAGAGTGTCCGTGGAGTTTCTTGCAAATTCTTCTCCATTGAGACCTACTGACGCCTGCGAATTTGCAACTAGAGCCATCTTTTTTTTATTGTTTGACAATTCAAACCTTTAAGGTTTATTTGAAATAAAATTATTGTTATTTTTTTTGTTATTTGTTTTGGGATATTTATCGACCTTCGCGCGGTCGTAGCCGCTTGTATAAGCTAGTAAAATATATACTTAATTGATGACGAACGTTTATTGATAGATACTAAATGACAAGTAGGTACCTACTTGTAAGGAGTCCTGTTATCAATCATCAAAATAATCAGTCAAATGATGATCGATATCTGCTATCACAAGTGTTGTTAACCGATTAGATACAGATCTAAATCGGATAAGGATCCATTGGCATGTTTAACAACATGTCATTATGAATGTGACTTATTTTAATCGGTAAAAACATATGTTTTTATTGCAATAAATATAGCTGCTCTAAAGTTTTCTAGAAGAAAAAATACGTGAAACCATTTCCACCACATTTACATAAAAAAATTATGTCTTAAATTATTTTGGCAGCTCCTGTACATCCGTAGGCCAATAAGCTGCTAAGATTCCCATAATGGGTCACAATGCTAAGCCGTTCCACATAGCCTCCGATTTCTTTCAACGTGGCGTCATTCTTGCCTCCAGCCGCGTTTTGGCTGAAGAAAACCTCTTCATTTTCCACAGTTGACCGACATTATACTATTGATTATCTTGGCAGAGTCCCGAGGCAGGGTCACCATGTAAGTAATGTTTGGATTCCTAAAGGGTGGTTTCAAGGAAACAACCACATTTATGAATGAATAATTATAAAATGTGCGCATATGAAGTACAGTGCAAGTTCAGCATACATGAACAGTTATAAAGGAGTGTAGTTACCAACTAAAGTAATGGAGTATACATTTTACATTATTACACATTCAGTGAAGCCGGCGATTGATTTTCGAAAGATCTAGAATAGGGAATTTTCATTAAACTACGAAAACGTTTAGCAAGGCTCTTGCAACACTATTGAGTCTATTGAAAATTAAAGCCGAGTGACAAAAATAATAAAAAGCAAAACCATATAATAACAAAAAAAAAACATGGAGAAGAAATCTTTAAAGGCTTTCTATAGTTATTTTGTTCATGAATGACTAGCATTATTGCGTAACGAAATATTTATAAAAAGGTTACAACAAAATTATATCCAATTGTGCAACCCAAATCGGAAAATGAATATTCTTTTGGTGAAAGCCATTATAGGAAAGGCTAGAAAGAAATCAATTGTGGAGCTTCGCAAAATCCATTCTTAATTTAGTAGCTATGACTATTTCTCACGGCTATGTAATAACAGCCGCACAAACGGTCTCCGTGTTCTGTCTGTGGATGGGCGACCATCCATTACATACTGCGACTTACTCCGTGCCTCGCAAAGGATGAAAGAAATAAAGAAAGAAAGAAGGAAAGATAGAAAGAAATAAAGAAGGAAAGATAGAAAGAAAGAAATACAGAAAGAAAGATAGAAAGACAGAAAGACAGAAAGACAGAAAGACAGAAAGAAAGAAAAAATATTTATTTGTGATCCGCGCAGGAGACTCTAGAAATAAGCAAAACAAAAAAATATAAACAATTATAAAACCCCGAGGGAGACCAAAAATCTCAGCATGTGCAGCGATGTTCTCAGGATGGTAAATTTTGACAACCGTTGCGGTAGTCAGGAGCCAGAAAATCTGACACCAATCGTGCCAATCTGACAATAATCGTGTTACCCAGTTACTGGGTTGTGGAGATCAGATAGGCAGTCGAACTATGTAAAATGCTGATATTTAGCTGCATCCGATTACACTGGAAGCTGACCCATAATATGCATAGAGGCAATATACATAGGCGATTCAGATTGATTGATTTCTTGGGCTTTCAATGGGTAAAATAACGTTTTGATCTAACTCTATATTTGTGTTAACACTCCATTTTTTTAACATATATACAATTGAATATTCTAAAAAAATATATATCTATTTATTTATTTATTTATAGTTAATTAAAAAGATACAAAGACCAATTGCAATAATTAACATAGAAATAGAATATAATAATGTTACAATTGTGTCACATATAAAATCAATAATTTACCAAACAATACAATGAACAGACAGTGTTATGCCAATATAATCAATCCAAATAAAAAATTAAAAATTACAATAGAAATATATAACATGGCACAGTGGCATAGCAATAATAAGTAATTATAATAAAGAGTGCACAGTGGAATGACAATATTCATATAATGAATAATTCAAATATAAAAATACAATTATCATGGAACAGTGGACACCCTCGCAGACTTACTCTCACAGAACACCAGACATGCTCGCATTAGTTTATTCCATTCGTCCGCAAACACATCACATTCAGGATTGGCAGTCAAGAGGGCATTGAGCATCCTTAAAGCACGACACACTGGGTATTCAGCCCTGGCGACAGTTCTGGATGGTGGTGGTGCGAACAGGTCGTGACGCCGACTCTGACGATGCCCAACGTATTTGCTGGGTACAAAGAGTCGGCAGAAAAGGCCATGGAGTTCAGGGCAGTCAATCCGTCCGCTTAGGATCTTACATGCTACTGCGAGCTGATCATAGCCTCTCCTCACCTCCAACGAGTTAAAACCCAAGATTCCTGAAAGGTAATTTGTGGGGTACATATAAGGGAAGAAATGGTATATATACCCTTTGGTATAGGAATCTTAGGAAGGTTTTTTGTAATTTTTCAAGCATCAACGTCTACGTCGCGGTATATGGGTGCCAGACACAAGCACTGGACTCGAGTTTACTTCGAACCAGAGTGGTGAACAAAAGCCTAATAACACTGGGATTGCGGAAGTCCCGAGCGTTTCTCAAAACAAATCCCAGGCGCCTGAAAGATTCCTTCGCAAGGTTAGCGACGTGATCTTTAAAGGTCAGACAGCGGTCGAAGGTCACTCCTAAGTCCTTTATGGTGGTGACACGAGTGATAACTGCACTACCAATTCTGTTGTCGTAGTGGATAGGTCGCAACCCCCGACCGAACGTCATATATACAAAGGAAAGAGGAAAAAGGGCTCACACGCAATTATAAATTAATAATCAGTAGGTAATCTCCACTAATCATAGACACCTACGTCACAAGAAACTAATATTTCACGGAAAGAATTGTAAACACTTTTTTAGAAGATAACAGTTTATGGCAGGTCTCATAAAATATTTTAGGTTCTTCCTTACTGACAATATGCCAAATTAGTGCGTAGTTGAAACTAATAAGTATGTCATCATCGTTGATTGATTCAATGATAAATCAAATCAAAACGAAATCAAAACCATTTATTTGCGTCAATAAGGTACAGAAAGTTTTTAAGCAATAATTACAGATATCTTATTCTGCCTTTAATTTCGACGTGCAAATTAGTCACAGAAGTTGTTCGATCATTCAAGTCAAAATTCATGCAAGCAGTCAAAGTAAATTACGATTAATTTATATAAATTATTATTAAATTAAAATAAATTATATCACATAGATTGAAATTGGAACATTAAATTTTAAGTATAATTATTATCCTCTACCGTTTTCCAACATATAATCCAACAACTTCAGTATACTTGTAAAAGCATCAATAAATAGATTTGATAAACTACGCTTAAATTTAAAGAATGTTAATGTTTTTTCAACACACTTGCTCATAAAGTGGCTCTAATTTCACCGCAATTAGGCACATTATGACACCTATTATCAAACTGTGACTTTTTCATTACTATTATTCACAAGTGAGTTATAGAGTTTTTTTTTAATTTATTGGTTGAGTTGCTTTGTTCTTAAAAAAGTTTCGATCCAAAAATATCGTGCTCAATAGTACATATGCAACACATTTCATGCAACTTCGTATTTAAATAGATAATTTCAACTTGTACGTGTTTAATAAATAAAACTTTCACTCAAATATAATTTTTGTTTTTTCTGTAATAAAGAAAACTTGAAATTCCCCATTTTGTACGTGGCTAAAACGAAATCCGCGAAAAGGCAAAAAAATATATTCATTTTTTTTTTGTCTATGGGCGATCGCCATTGTTAGATGCGCGCGCATAGGAAAACTTATTAATTTTGCCCGCCATTGCGAAAAAAAAATCACAACTCGTTTTCACTGTTGGAAATGATTTTGTAGTATTATTTTCTTCACAAGTGTGTTGAAAAACGTCGTATGATACACGTGTGTATTGATGATTACCGTCCTCGGCTCTCTTAAGACCCTCACCTAACGGCTCGGGTCTCAATGGCGCCTCAGCGGCAATCACCAACATTACACACTTGTACCATAATGTACTATTATGGCAGACGAAATAATTAATTATGAACACACACACATTCCTATTCCCATTCATTTCTGGGATCAACTAAGTAAGTATTAGATCAGTAGATATTCCTAATTCTTTTGAATGTCCGATTTAGCTTACCTACGTCTGAATCAAGACCTCATATGAATAATTGACTGTTTCAAATTTTATGAAAGATATAAAACTATAATGAGTATTTATTTTAGGGCCGATTTTGCAATTGTCAAGCAATAGTCTGATAACTTTTAACAGAGGAATAAAAATGACCGTATATATAATATATATGTTATATGTCAAACATATGTTATATATAACAACATATATCTTATATAAATGAGAAAGTATGTATGTATGTATGTTCCATATAGACGCCGAAACGGCTGGAACGATTTCAAAAATTCTTTCACCGTTGGGAAGCTACCACTATCCCCGGGTGACATATACTACTTTTTTTACGGGTCCATCCGCTAGTTTTCTATACAAAAGCTGTCAAATCACCATTTTTATTCTTCAGTTAAAAGACACACTATCGAAAAAATGTAATGCTTTTAACTACGAAATCTAAACAAAAAAAAAATAAGTTAGGTAAATACTAACTGAACTCTTTAGAAACGTTAATTTTTCAGGATTTCTTTCGCGTTATCTACTAACTATGACGTCAAGGCCTGTAATGCTTATTTTTCCATACGATAAGAAATTGCTGGAAAAAGCAATTGCAAAAGAAATGTAGGTAGTATTATTTATAACCACAAATAAACGGCGGTTAACTCAATAAAAAGTAACATTATCGAAACATAAAACTTTATGAATCGGTAAACGTCATCAAAATAGATTCAAACGGATCCTGTTTACGTTGAATTCTCAGTTGCTACTAATCGGTAGGAGCAGATTTTCTTTATAACACAATTTATGATTGACTTGCTGTAACCTGTTGATAGAGGAGAGTGAAAGAAGAAAACGTGCTGAACCGAACCCAAGTAAACAAGGACAAGGGCAGGCAGATGATGACGACATCAGAAACCCAATATAACAAAAAAAATTGCCCTCGGTTCTCACTCCAATATTCTAGCATTTAGTATTTATAAGAGATAATTACTTTTTAAGAAAACAGTATCTGTGGCCACAGCTCGCGGTGGCCAGCCTTCGTTTATTTATTTATTTAAAACTTCAAGCAACATAAAAGTACATAGGCGGACTAAATGCCTGAAGCATTCTCTACCAGTCAACCAAGAGTGGTGGAGAGATAACATGGCAGATGCATAACAAATTGAAATAATTATTCAAGTAAATTTGAATAACAATATAAATATTGTAGCTAAAATAAACATACATATATATTTACTATAATTAATATCTTTATATATATATACATATATACCATTATATATATAAATTAATAGAAAGGTGATTGAGACAACTCTGCTAATGGTGTAGAAAATAATGCCGCTTAAACGCATATTGACTGGTGACCGTCCTGATATCGAGAGGAAGCGCATTCCAGAAAAGAATGGACTGATTATGAAAGGAAGAATGAATAAAATCAGAAGAATGAGAAGGACAAAGCAAGAGAAGATTGTTAGACGAACGCAGATTCCTAGCGTGTGAAGTACACAGATATTGAAAGTGAGTGATGAGATAAGAAGGAGGGGTGGGAGAGTTGAGTAGAGGGAAAAGCGTGGTCAAAGCGCGTAAATTTCGTATCTGCCACATGGGCATCCATTTGAGCTGAGATCTACAGCTCGACACATGGTCATACTTCCTCAGGTTGAATATGAACCGGATGCAGTTGTTTAGGAGCCTATCATGCTTACTCAGGAATACGGCGTTCAGGTCAAAGTAGCACACGTCACCATAGTCGATTATAGGGAAGATTAAAGTCTGCACAAGCATAGCCTTTGTTTTTGCAGGCAGAAAATTTCTCAGACGAAACGGGCAACGCAAAGTCCCTTTGACTCTTTGACTGACACTTAAAACCTGACTTTGCCAGCCAAGTGTCGAGTCAAGTTGTAGACCGAGATCTTTTACACTAGTGCTGATGGGGATAACGGAACCATTAAAAATAATAGGAGGAAGAGAGCTAATCCACACCCGACCCATCATGCGCGAACTCCCGATCACAATGGGCTGACATTTTGAGGGGTTTACAGACACCCCAAATCTATCAGACCAGTTCTTGACAGTGACTAAGTCCCGGTTCACATCGCCTCTAGCGTCCGACAAACCCTCTACCCGCGCAGATGCATACAGCTGAAGGTCATCGGCATAAAGATGATACGAACACCGAAGACAGTGAGTTATAAAATTTATGAAGATGGAGAATAACAATGGAGAAAGAATACCGCCTTGTGGAACACCAGCAGCTAAGTCACACCAACTCGCCTCGTTCCTCGAGGCTAGTTCTTTCAATTATCTCGTAGTAAGTGTGAAAAGTAGAGAATTCTGTAAGGATCCCTTAAGAGAATACTCTGTTTTTTACACAAAGCTGTGCCTAGGGCTTGCTAGAATCCCTAGCTGTATTCTAAATTATAATATTAACTTCTCGCTCTGGTCGGAAGTAATATCTGGATTCCTTCATTATGCTCAGGACTCAATATAGCGCCCGTGATAAGAGACACTGCTTTATCATCTATCGTTTACCCTAACATACCTGACGTTAGATTTCCATCAATGATTTTATGATTCATTCATAAAAGTTCTCACAAACAAATACAAACCCGGATAAACAAATACTAAGACAAACACAAAGGCGTTTGACTTACACAAAGTATTAGAAAATCCAAGTGCTAATCTTTACAGCTCTGATTGAACTTCAAAGAGCCGCCCTTTTATTATTTTTTTATGATTAATAGTTAACTATTGCACTCGAAACTTCCTATCTGATTGTAGTGATAAGGTTTTCCGGTGATGACTTGGTCCCACCGTATATATTGAAGAAATCAAGGGTTGTACTCAGTTGGTGTCACTACTGTGTTGCGATTTCAATCGATATTTGGAAATTTCTTAAAAAAATATTGTAAGTCTTTTTTAAATATATTTTTGTAATTAAAGGTAGAAATTCTTTAGAGATTGGTTTTTATTTATATGATACTTATTGATTAATCTTCTTTTTCAAATAATTAGTTATTCACTTACTTTTCAAGTTTGTTTTATTTTATTCCGTGCCTGAAATAATGATCATAGATATTTTTACCCCCGTAATTTTCTCCTGAAATCTTATGATTTCTCGCAATTCTATATTAAATAATTCAATCTATTAAATATAATTATTTAACATCAAGCCTTCATATGCTAAGGGCGTGTACATAAGTCATAGGGTCGTTAACATAAAAAAAAACAAAGCAAATACTATATTATTTTAGCTGTCTCAAATGAGTCACAATAGAGAAATTTCCAAGGTGTCGCCACATTTTCATTATTTGATCGTCTCTCACAAGTATTTATTCATTGTTTTGAGATTGCTACACTTGTATTGTTGTTGATAACGGTTATAAGGGCTTACAGGTGGATATAAATTGTCAGTATTTATTACCGCTATTATTTATACGTTGGAATTGATTTTAAGAGGATAAGAGGATCTTTGTCATATCTCACAGTTGTGTTTATAATTTTCCGACTTAAACTGGCTACCATTTAATAATTCTTCAAACTTTAAATATTTTGGTGGAAATAGAAAACTAAATTGTAGAAAATAACCTTAAATATAAATATAGAGTGGTGTTTCTTGTCCGTTCTTCTCCATGGCAAGCTACATTTCCGAATGGACGGTAGAATCAATGAAATTACTTTTAAATTATTTTTTTAACGTTCAAAAGTGCCGCTTAATGGCCTAATTGAATAAAGAAATTTGGTTTTTGATTTTATAGGCACCCCTTTATTTTGAATATTTGTGATTCTGGTAAAGGATTCCTTTAACTAGTGATTGTTTAAAAGGTGAGTACAGAATAGAGCATTTACTTGTAACAGAACATCGAGCCGAGCATTCGCCGCTTTTAACCGCACTTCGAACACGACGCTCGATGTTTTGTTACAAGTGAAGCTCTAGTCTATACTCACCTCAACAAGTAAATTTCAAAATTTAAAAAAACCCCGTCACATTTTTATTTCATGCTTCATAATTTATCTAGTACATAGTAGATACGCTTCGATCGGCAATCTATTGAACACGTAATTATGACACGATATCTTGCGAAAACACCCCAATTCAAACAGTAAAGTGCCCATAACTTTTGAACGGCTGAATTGATTTTATTGAAACATAGCTAAGAACACTCTCGACAAAATCAAATTTCAAACAAAAAAAAACTAAATCAAAATCGGTTCATCCGTTTAGGCGCTATGGTGCCACAGACAGAGACACAGATAAACAGCAACACACGTCAAACTTATAACACCCCTCTTTTTCCATCGGGGGTTAAAAAAAACGCCTTCAATCAAAACTGTTAATAAACCTTATCCAAACAATCTATCTATTCTGATGACGCTTTTGACGTATTGTTCTTCCCCCAGATGGCGTGGAGAGCACTGATCACGCTGGCGTGCGTGGTGGCGTATGGGCATGGGCACGGGCGACTGAACGACCCGCCAAACAGAGCCTCCATATGGCGCTTCGGGTACAACTCCGAACCTAACTACGATGATGACGGTCTAAACTGCGGGGGGTTCTACCATCAGTGGTCGGTTAATGGGGGCAAGTAAGTAAAACATACAAGCACATAGAAGGATAGACCAAGTTAACTTGAAGCTGATCTGTGTTTTCTGAACAGTAAAAGAAAATTTGTTCATTTAGTTTAGTTGTCTAATCAGCGACAGCGATCACTATTGTTCTAACTGATGACTTGCATCAGCCTTTATGTTGCTACCAAACCTTTACAATAGAATAGAATTAGTCAAGTATAATAGTCAAGATTCTATTAAATGATGACGTAGCAAATCAATGATCTGCGTGAAATAGTTTGAACAATGCAATTCTTTCCAGATGCGGCATCTGCGGTGATGCTTACGATAGCGCAACACCTCGCCCTCACGAGATAGGAGGCAAATACGGCAAAGGGTACATCGTCGCTACATACGCACCCGGTGACGTCATCACCTTCAACATCTACATCAGCGCCTACCACCAGGGCTTCTGGGAGTTCAGAATATGCACGGATCCCTACGACAACACACAAGAATGCTTTGACCAAATCCTCGTAGAACTAGAAGACGGAGAAACGAAATACTACCCTAAGGCGGGTAGCGGCACATATGAAGTGAAGTACAGGATCCCCTCCAACCTGGTCTGTGACCACTGTGTCCTCCAATGGAAGTACACAGCCGGTAACAACTGGGGAGTATGCGACAACGGCACTCAAGGTCTTGGGTGTGGAAACCAAGAGAACTTCTTCTCTTGTTCTGATATAGCCATCGAAGGAGATGCTTCTTCGAATACAGAAGGACCTGAAGATATACCAGTTGAAGTACCCATCGCAAATCTGAATGACGGTGAGGAAAATATGTTTAAAAAGTAAAAATGTGACGGTAAAGCTGTTCTGTAACTGCTGGTTTTGGGTTCACTATGTAAATACTTAGAAACACTATGAAATGATGACTTTGTAAATAAACTAACTACTAAATTAAACGAGACCTAAACTCTAGTCAATGAGCCAAAAAGCTAAATTGCTACATGAAGTTAAACCGGCATTTATGGAATGGTTTTCCATGAGATCTCTTACGATGGTTGTGAAATAAAAAGAGTTATTGATGCCATAATTTATTAAATTCAAAACCCTACCGACTTCTAGTACTAAACCAGTATTTTGTAAATAAATAATATTTTTGTATATAAATATTTCTTTCGCCTTTTTCCTTCAGTCAGTCATTATTATGAATAAGTAACTTATTATAGAAATGAAGATAGGGATCGGTGTTTATTGTTACGAGAGCTGTTTTCAATAAAAAAATAACTTTTCTTATTAAGATTTGTGTTTTAAATTTTAAACCCCGAAAGATCACTAAAAATAGGAACCTAGATATATACTAACTTGAACGTAAAATACTTACAAATAAAATAGAAAGAAATTGTATTCCAATACCATTACCGTTGTCAAACACTTACAAATACGGGCTCTATAGCTATCCATTTTAAAGATATGAGGCTTTAACATAGTGCCAACGTAGATTAAAAATATAACTTTCACTCGTAAAGAAAATAAGAGAATAAGTACCTATGTGAATAAAGAATGAACCCGAGAGCATTCTCCACCACAATTATTTTACCTACAAAATCTAGGAGCCCTACCATGCGACGGGTTCGCGGTGAGTGCTAACGCGTGCCCGTGTTCCCGCCATAAGCGACACAAGAGGACACCGTGTTTTTGTGGGTTGGAGTCCCATATAACTGCGCTATCTCCCCGTGGTAACGCAGCGTGCATGAGCATATGTCTACTAGAAAAATTAGGCCCCACCATGAGCTCTTAGAGCAAGGTTATTTCCATCGTGCGTGAGGGACAGATATAAATGACTTATAAATGTCACCGTATTATTGCATACACCGTAAGATTGTAATATCTCTTGAAAGATCTTCGACAGTCTTCGTCTCTATATATTGTGATCAGATAATTTCAAAGACGATAAATGCCATCCAAATTAGATAGTTTTAAACATACCTGTGCCTTTTTAAGAATAAAGATTTAACAATATCACGCGATTTCAATACATTATCACCGGATTATTGCAAACGTAAGTTTGGTAAACTTACGGGGAGTTGGCAATAATCCGGTGGCATACCTACCTAAAATATGCATCTGTTCATTCCGAAGAATGGATATACCCTTGGTATAAGAACTCATGCATACGGCCGTAGAAGTTTAAACTAGCATATAGCACACTTTCCTAACTTAAATCCCTTGAAAATAAATAAAACACGTAGCAAATCCCAATGCCAGCTACTCCAGCATATTAGAATTTTCCAAGCCCCATGAAACATAAACTCTTAAATGAGAAGGGATGGTTAATATCATTGAATCTTTTCCACTCGTTACGCAGTAGATCGTTAACATTCACACTCACGTTGAAACTAGCTGATTCATTTCTTTATCTTGGTTCAGGTCATATTAAACCAACCATATTTTTACTAACCCATAGGATATATAAACGTATCGTAGCGCAAAAAAACGGATTGGATTTAATTTAGATTTACAGGGCGTAATGGAAAATTGTGGTAATAATTTGAAAGCTGCGTCTGCTCATGTATATGCTTCGCAACTATCTCCAAGAAAGTCATGGCCAAAAAAAAGTGTATCTTCCATACAATATTTTTTTTATGTTCCCTGTTATTTTTTTGGAATTTACATATCACTTCTTTGGAGAAAGTTGTTAATTTACATGGGCTAAAGCTGTTTTTAAAATATATCAAACCTTTCCGTTACGCCCAGTAGATAAAGAACTGATACAATAATTCTATTCCACTATTTCTAGATCTCCTGAGACTGCTAATATTGACAAACGAGATACACGACGTCCGTCCGTCGTACGGCGACCCATCGCGGAAGAAGTACATGAACCGACACAAACGAAAGAAAACCAGCAAGAAGGCGAAACGACGAAGATATAAGAAGGTAAGACATGGGAATATTACCGCAAAGCTGAAATAGTAGATTGTTTACCTAGGGAGCAAACAACTATTTTAAAGGCGAGAGTGTTTTTTTGAATCCAGAGCGGAAAGAAGGATTCTAGAGTAGAATCGCGAGCGCAGCGAGGGGTTCGAAAGTAGAATCCCGAGTGCAGCGAGGGATTCAAAGTACGTCACTCGAGCTGAAAATAGTGTTGCTCCCGAGGTGGACACTCTACTTTTTATCACCCTCTATGAGATAATAAGTAAGTGCAACTTATGAACAAGAACATTACGTTTTTTTTATTTACATAAAATTAAATCCCATAAGACATAAAATATAATAATTAGACGCTAATGTTTATATTTGAACAATTATGGAGGTGCATCTAAACAATTTTATTAGTACCATCCGTTACAATTGTAGATTTATTTACAGCTTGGGAATTATAAATAGTCTCGGAAAACCGTGTCTCAGGATGTAGTTTTTGAGAAACTTGATTATAATACTCTCAGTTGAGGAAGACGCGCTCATTTTTTAGCATTCTAAAATCTGAATTTGAAACAATCTACGAACGAAGGCAGAATGCATTTAATTTCGCACGTTGTTTATTTTTATCTGGTGATCATTTTTTATTTGGTGCTCTCGCAGTTTTCAGCCAGTCACTTAATCAATAACTGCATGGTTTGTGATTATAATAATAAATTCATTTATTTGCAAACAAGTGTGACAGTTACATAAAAGCTCTGCCTCCTGAACTAGGTAGTTAACCTGTATCTCAGGAGACAGGTCCCTTCCAAGATACATAATACAGTTGGTTTACATGCTAGGCACAGTGCTTATTAAACTTTTAAAATAAAATAAATAATAATCTATGAAATGCATGATTACAATATTTTTTTTATTCTTATCAATTTTTATTCGGGTTTACCGAATAAAAAATTGATAAGAAATAAAAAATATGAACAAAAATATAAAATATGATTGCCCGGGTGGTGTGGTGTTTTGTGCATGATGGTGTGTTTTTGTATGTATGTATTCGGAATTACAATTACGGTGTGTGTGGATTTATGTTGGTAGTGCAGTCCTTTTATTTGTTTGGATTCACCCCTTTGCTGATTGGAACATTTACTAACAATATCCACATTTCAAATTCAAATCTATTTTGATCCCTAAGGGATTAATGAGCTATTTTGGTCCCTGTTTACGAGGAATAAACTAGCTCTTTTTGAATAGATGTGATAAAAAGACAATTTAAATTATTATAAAATTCATAATAAAACATAAATAGAAATGGTCCAAGAAATGTGCCCTGTGGAACTCACAGAATGGCTTGTTAGACCTGTCTTGTTTGAATATTTTTTACACATTCATTGTTGTCCAGACCTCTACCTAATTCGGATCATCTAAACCACTACCCATCAAGGTCATCCACCGTTTTATTACTCAATCTAGAGCCCAAAAAATACATTTATGCGATCAATACTTTTCGCTGAATCTGAATTACCAATCAGTGCTCATCAAGATTCGAGTTAAATTATGATTTACTTGTTTTTCTTTTTCAGATTCTATATCACCGATGACCAAGAAGACTGTCAGATATACACAATTCCAAAGAGTGCTCAATATTTACCTAGAAATACAATGTGTATATTAGTATTTTATGTGTTTAGTTAGACAGTTATCTTGTAAGATACATTGGATCTGATCGTCTCGTAAATATTCTGTAGTTTATGTTCTTTTACTAAAGTATTATGTATTTTTATGAGAAATGATATTTAAAAAAAATCTGTGTATAGTGTGTTTTTATAAATGGTATTCAATACCATTTTAGGTAAGAGTAGCTTGTAAAATATTTGAAATAAAACAACGATTTTTCTATTTAATTTATTGCTTTTATTTACACAATAAATAAGTATGAGTACCTAATATTCTTCCTTTGCAATAAAACAATAAAGCTGTTTAGCGCACATAAAAATATTTAAAAAAACTTAAAGACCAAAGGAAAGCCAACATATTTGTCAAATACTGGGCGCTTTGTGACACCTGCAGGCTTAACATAACTGTGACAAGACTATTCTTAACGCCAACGATCGTGACAGGGGTTGTCATAACGAGTTAGAGACAGAGATTTATCTCGAATTTTGTGTGAGATTCGACAAAATATGAAGATTTTCTTGTCACAGTTTTGCAAAACCTTACCAATTTGACAAACAAAGTTTAGAAGTCAAAGGGACATTAACACTTATTTGTCCGCGTTTTGCATGCATGACAAACATCTTTGACAATATTACGGTCATTAAACATTGTTGGTCAGAAATCATTGTTTATAATAAATCAAGCAGTTAAACCGCGTCAACAAATATTAACAATACAGAATACGAAACTAAATGTATGATAAAAATAAAAACAAAGAAAATCTGTTATAACGGACACAAGGAAACTTATTTCTGTATAACAAAAAATAACCTACTATCAATCACTGTTTATTTCATTACAATTAGTTAAATCACCAGCTCTTTATTGCTTCTTGTGCAAAATCTTAAAGACTTAAAAACCGTGGTTTTCTAACTTTGTTATTAACTAACAGATAGTGATGTGGCAACCCTATTCAATGGACTGTATTATTTTAGGACACGCACTTAATATTTTAAGACTTGCATTGAATATTTTAGTACTTGCACTAAATATTTTAGAACTTGCACTAAATATTTTAGGACTAGCTCTAAATATTTTAATAACATAGACAGGATTCGGCAGGCGGAGAATCAGGTATTGTGGGGCAATTCGAAAAGTCCAGCACATTTATATGACTTAAATTAGGTTACCATGTTCACCATGTATCAGCTTCAAGTTACAAAATCACGATTTTTTACAACAATATAGTATACAAAGCGATATCAACAAAACAACATTACATTACAATAAATTAACAATTTATCGACACAGCCCAAGCCTAACCCTGCTAACATACAATACAAAAAACTACAAACTATTATGAAAAGCCGAATAAAATGCACACAGTTATGGGTGAGCCGAGGGTTGGGTGCTATAATGCCCCGATTTGATTAGGCTCCTGTCTTAAACCCACCACGACTTTGCCCATTTTCACTATACACCTAATACATCCATTCTAGTACATAGTGCTCCGATGCCAATAGATATTTCGATATGTCTGGGCAAGTTCGATTGCATGTTTATTCCCTATTTCAAATGAGCTCCTCCGGCCAAAACAATTTGATTTGACACAAACGGTCGCATATTCCCTTTTCCGCTTTTTTGTTTCTCTAAATATTAAATATCAACTATGCAACGATCTAGTGTACCCAAAGCAATTTGAACCATAACGATTAAAACTAACGGTCGCTAATCTTTCTTGCCATCATATCTATCGGCATCGATCATAAAATCGAGAAGCGTATCTACAGTTTCAACAATCAATAAATATATTTTATTTTCCATCTGTGAATTGAACAAACTTTAGAATTTAAATATCTAATAAATACTTTGAAGTTGCCATATTTTTCGTCTTTGCCGGCAAAGTAGACCAGTAAACTTTGTTTAAAATCACTCCCATTTGCACGAAAAACTTAACTCGAGTTAGTTGCTAATACGAGGGTAAATTGTTAATATTGTATATCAAACTTTCAATTTAACCTCGTGTTAGCAACTAACTAGAGTTAAGTTTTTCGTGCAAGTTGGTTTTAAAGATGTATGATTCGAAGAGTCGAAATAACGCGGTATCTTACTAATAAACTGTAGTAAACAGGGACAGAAGATGTCTGTTTTCGCTTACCCACCGTAAAATTTTATCCAATACGGGTCATGTTTTGGTCTGGTGGACTTTAGCATTGAGCCAATCAGATATGATTACATCATGGTGACCGCACATCCGATTGGTATGTTAAAAACTGCCTACAACGTAATTTACGTAGAAAGGTCGCGACGGATTATTTCGACTCCACTGCCTTCATCATCTTTCAATCTGTTGAAAGTATAACAAATACGGCAACACTAATTGATTGATGCACTTTCTTTGAAAGTGGAACAAATAATCTTTATATCTAGCCGTGTTTATTGAACTTTCGTCAACAATTTATTTGTCTTTATCCCGGTATATAAACGTCTTCGCCGGTCATTCAGATATAGCTTTATGGTCTAAGACCCGAGTAAGGAGCGACCTTCACCCATAGGTATAATAGATGAAAAGCATTTTATATGAAATTTAATATGTTAAAAAATATATCCCGAGTGGATTGTCTGACAAATCCCTATCAAGACATTATTCTATGAGTTAAGACATACCGCATATCGAATAGCAAAAATGATTGTTTTCTGAAAAGCCTTTTTTTTTGTTTTATACCATAAATGCTACCATTAATTGTATCCCAGTTCTAAAATATTAACGTAAAAGTATACTGATTTTCAATTCATTTTAGAATTGTTAATTAATTATAGTCTTGACAGAATTTTTTGCAGACAAAAATATGTATTTATATTTTTAATATATTATATTGGACACAAAATACTTTTATCCATTATACAGATGGGTAAAGGTCGCTCCTTACTCGGATCCACTACTATTAATATAAATATCGAATTAATTAATTTAAGTAAGAAATACTATTAATATATTATTTGATAAATATTTATTATGATTTCATCAGGTGTCCACTACTGTACATTTTACTTCCGCATTCTGATTTCATAGATCCAAACTTTTTTGGATGTGATCTTTATGAAACATAACGTTTCAAAACCATGTATGCTTTTATTTCATAGAAATAACGCAGTTTCAGGGAATTGAAACGCCATGCATCACATTAGATAATTTATCTACATAACAAGCTTTTAATTTTTATGTCCTAATATTATTTCAAATATCAAAAGAAAGAGACGACAGAACCGTACTCATTGAATACCAACATTCTTACGAAAAACAATGAACACTCGTTTAAAATGTATTCAATTTGGAACTTTATTTCTTAAAACATATGGTGTAAAAGTAAAAATACAGATAAGAGAGATATATTAAGAACATTTTGTATAATATCAATAAGTCTGAAATGCCAAGACCTGCTCAGCAATCATCAACGTTAATCCGAAGACAATAAAGTTCCAAATTCAGAACATGTTAATCTTTAACATTCACACGAATTTGCCGCACATTCCCAAACACCATGGTATAAGTCACAGAAAATTGTTTTTAACTAACTATACTCTCTATAAAAGAAAAATATTTAAACATTGTATTTTATTTTATATAGTCACCGAGTTATTGGAAACACTGTAAAACCCACTAGCACGATAAACTTAACTCAAAGTTAGTTGCTAACACGAGATTAAATTGACAATATTTTATGACAGACTGTAAATGTAACCCCGTGTTAGCCACTAAGTCTGAGTTAAGATTTTTGAGTCTGAGTTGAGTAAGTTTAAATCGCGAGAGATTGTAAACTCTTTCTTCTCAATATAATATTGTTAACTATCAATTTGTATGGGGTTTATTGTATTTGAAATTGTCTGTTCACAATATATCAGGGTTTTATAACCTCGTAAGATTTATTAAACTTACCGTGTTTGCAATAATCCGGCGCATAGACATAATTATGTAAACCTCTCTTTTAGCCCGCGAAAGTTATTTCAAAGGAGCAAATTTTATTTCAAAAGGTGTACGAAATATGTCATAAAATAAATACAAAATGTTTGGTCTGAAACCAACGTTATAACTAAACGAATAGGGTTGATTTTCGACTGTCGGGACACTCGAATATTTACAACATAATAATTTACAATATCATTGGTAACGGAATTAAATACAATAGTTAACGAGTAAGTAAATGGAGTGGGTAGATGAAAATTCAGTAGTTTATTTTCTGTATGCAATCAAGTTAAAAATGTTGAAGGAAAACATCGTGAGGAAACAGGCATGTCCTAGAACCAAAAATTCGAAGACATGTGACACCCACCAACCCGCACCGCCCTCTCACAGAGGAGGCCTGTGTTCCAGCAGTGGGAACATTAAAAGGCTGATGATGATGAATCCTCCAAGGGTCCATGATCTATACAAAAATGACTGACCACCGCACCTTGGAATATACGTAAGCTCCTATCTCCCTGATTAAGTAACAGTTTTACAGCACAAACTCTGAATAAATCGTGTCGATTTGAGAGAAGAAATAGAGCAAGAATTAATCTTTATTTTGTACATCTTCGAAAATCGTTACGGAAGTCAGGTAAGTAATAACCAGTCATGCCAAAGTGTATTGTATTAACAAATAACTGGGTTGTGAACGTCAGACTAAAATACCATTACACTGGGTGAATAGGAATGCAGGGGTGAATGGCAACAAAATAATGATAAGGATTTTAACTATGATAACACGTTATTTGTTTAAAAAAAAGGATCGTTTTTTTTTAAATTATTTAATATATTGGAGTACCTACTAAAATGCCGCAAAAACATTTTTTTAATAAAGTAAAATAGTAGTTTAGTAGTCCATCCAAAGTTTGTCTGTAAGAGATTGCCCTGTGCGATAAGACCGCCCATTGTACACTTGCTTTTATGATTTTTTGTCCTGTATATATATTTGTGTGGTGTACAATAAAGAATATAATAAATAAATAAATAATAAATAAAATTCCTTTCATAGTTTGGTTATTTTCACTCCTGCATTCCTATTCGCCCCGTTTGACGGTACTCGTATTTAGCTGCATCTAAGGAATATCAATAAAAAATTGGTAATAGTCCAAATTTTAACTTTAATGTTAACGGTATTTGCTTTTTACCTACTAGACGGATTAAATTATTGTTACTAGTCCCAGTTGCAGTAAACTTTAATGGAACACTTGAAAATATCACAAAACTCTTGAATTATTTATGACCATGCGCCTGCGCATACATGATATAAAGGTCTAAAATAAAGACACTAACGTCCAGAAGTTTAAAGAAATCATTAAATTATGTTAATCAAATTAGAAGCACCAATCAAAAAACTACATTTAAGTTAGTTATTTATTTAGGTAATATCACATTTAAATACGTATAAGCATACAATGCCTTTAACATATTCCATCTAGCCACTCCACTCACCCCTTTACTACCCTTCTTATATAAGACTAGATTCAGCCTAGACACAGCCATAGACCTAGGCAGATCTTATCTAAATATAGTTAACGATTTATACTATCTAGCGATCTTCGAGTCAATTGATTTTCGAACGTATAATCAACGTTGTAAAGACGAAAGTCTAATGACAAATTCAATTTCTTAGGTCGTTCGTAGCTTCAGGTACTGAATATGCTCTTGCGCATGTTAAGAGTTGGTTGGTAAAAAGTAAATAATGTTAGTTGTTTAAGTGAGGTTTCAAGCGACTCAGATTAAGTATTAAGTCTTATAGCAATTATCATGTTTGGCTCCAACTTTGGTAGATCCGACCTTTTCAAAACTTTTCGGCAAATCAATAACAAGAGTTGAATTTTTTTGTTGAGTCCGACATTGTAATCACCAATTCACTCAACTTAGATGACTTACTAATCAATCAATACCTTGAGATTAACAGCGAAAATATTTCACCTCACTCCGTCCATAATATTCATTGGAAGTCAGACTACAAAGTAAGACCATCTCAAACTAAACCGACGCATCCTTCTGTAGCAGTAAAAGTGAGTGTTGGTCTTCCTTTATCGGATTCAAATAAGGTCAATATTTTACCTAACTACTTATTCGAGTTATTGGCGCGGCGGTGTGCAAACAGCCTAAGACCAACAACAAACCCATATTCGTTAACCAATCGTAGCGGTTTATTTTGACATCAAAATATCATCAACGAATGACACGTAAAGCGTTGTGGTAAGGTATAGGTTTTAGTTATTTCGAACTCTCCATTTAAAATAACATTGGAAATTTAAACAATCCCTTTTTGCAACCCGTTCAACCGATTTTGAGTTCTATTCCGTGAAGGTAAGGACATGCCAACTGCCATTACATACCACTACAGCTGCCATTTGTCATATCACTAATGCAATAGAAGTCAAAATTGGTTGAACTGTCTGTAAAAAGGGATTATTTAAATAACATTATTGAATAGTAATGTTGCTAGATAGCCTTAGAGCTAACCCTTACGCAATAGCGGTTAACCGCGGGGGCGGCTAACCACACGGCTAGCCGCTTTTCTATTTCAATATGTAAGCGCTTGGTATCGTACGCACTTAACTGCCACAAAATTTGAAATCCGGTTGACCGCGGCTGGCCACCATCTTATACGCACTGGCGCTTCATGGGCGGTTTAGTCAACCGCTATTCCAACCGCAACAGGCGGCTGGCCGCTCAAATGAACCGCCTAAGCAGCCAACCGCTAGTGCGTAAAGAGGCTTAGGGTATTATTTATAAAAACTTCGTAACTAAAGATTAGTTTAAATACCTACCAATTAGTTTCTCAATGCAAACTCACTGCAATAAATTGAATTCAGAATCTGCTTATCGGTATTTAATCCCTCAGGCCCGGCTGGTATCAGATGGTACCAATACATGGTATATGGTAACATCCCTCAGGCCTCGCTGGTACCAACCGGTACCAGCCGGACTTGAGCGGTTAAACTAATCATATGGTTCAAAAAGTTTTTATAATTATGCCTGTTGGTGACTTATTGCTTATTTATAGCTCTTCAATAATATAGAAAAAAGTTTACGGAAGGTCTAAGAAAGGCCTAGACTTTCCGTAAGCACTCGGAATCAACCGAAATCACAACACCTTACATGTCAAACTTGTGTCACTCCACGCAATACAATAAATGTCCAAATTAAATTACTTAGCGAAACTACGCAGAAGTTTCGGATACCAATATCAATTTGCGATAAAAACAATATTATTTTTATAAAATTATAATTTCATGTAACTATACTACGCAAACTCCATTGAAAAGGGAGGATCCTCGGACCAGACCGGTTTATGTCTGGTCTGGGCAACTGCCCAAAGGTTATTGTCGGACTTTTGTATAATTATGTTCCAATCGCGTCGAAAACTCTGCTAGCGCGATGCAGGATAATTCGTTAGTGGTGTCACAGATGTCGCTGTATGACGTCATATAGCGACATCTGTACGCATGTGGCGGCGTTGTTAACAGCCTAAGTAACTTGAAATTGTAATTTCAGAAAGGTTTATTTTATTTTTATCGTCAATACATATCGATAACTTCTATGGATTTTCACCAGATAATTTTAATCGGACTTTTTATGCCTACACTTTTCAAAAACCGCATCCCAGTCAGTACCCTCGAGCAGATCGCTAGACAAGTCCCGGCGCTAGTCGAGCTCTATTCTCATGGACGGCGCGAGAGTGCCGCACTGTATCTTGGACTCCTTCAGCTTGCTGAGCGACAGACGAAGGTCGTCCATCGTGATGGGGCGCACCGCGTCTAAGAATTCATCGTCTGAATCTTCGACTGAGGTTGTTGTGTCAGTTGTGTTGGTCTGGAAATGACAGAAAGCAATTTAAGAAAGCAGTTATTTTTACTGTTTTTTGTTAACGCTTCTACCGTGTAGGTTTTTGCTTATACAGGGTATTGCAGAAATGGGTAGCCATATTTTAAAACTGCTTCTGCCCATGGAAATGAACAACTTCCGTTAAGGAAACTAAGCACAATTCCAAAAAAAAAAAACTTAGCTTGCAACATAAAGTTATCATCAGCTGGTCAAAATTAGTATGTAACGCAATTTTTACTTCATTACAGCCTAAATGCGTAGATGGCAGATATAAAAAAATAATGGTACCTATTTTTGAAGGTTTTCTTTTATAACACTCTGTTTAGATTAATCCGGTGCATTGCATGGCAGCCAGCAGGTTAACCGACGCACATACGGGTATTTGATACAAAAAACTGGCCAAAACCTTTTTTTGGTAATTTTGGGTCAATTGTGCCTCCTAGTTATTTTTCATATTAATTTTAGTATAACCCAATCATTTCTATACCCTTTTCTCCAAAGGGACTTACGTGTGAAATAAAATCGAAATAAAATAAAACATTATTTTCTATTTCAAGCATTATGGTGATTTATTTGTACAATAACTAATAAAAAAAGCATTTAAAAATACACAATGATTTAAAAATAACGCTTACTTTTTACATAACCTTACAAAATACATAAATGAAAAGCTATGTACAAACTGTAACTGTTTTTTTTTCGAAAAAAACCTATTTTTGTTCAGAGGCTATAATTCATAGGGGCGGAAAAAGCCGAAGGTTTTTCTCTTGATATGAAATCTAGAAGGTTCAAAGAACACGATTATGTATAAACTTTAGCTTAACTATGTTTATCTGATACTTAATTTGACGAAGGAAACCTATTTTACGTGTTTTTTTTTGCATAAAAATACTCATGACTTTATGGTACAATTAAAGAATGAAAAAGTGATCCTAACAGTAGCACAATAGATTCAAAATAAAGTTCATACCTGTGCCTGAAGATTCCATGATGGTTTTTGGGGTTTGCACTAAACACAACAGTATGATTAGTCTTAAACAGCAATTGAAATTTGCGAGCGCCGAGAAAACAAACGTGTCACTAGCACAACAGATGAGTTCCGACTGACGTTGAGGGCGCATGGAGCGCTCTAGCCCCTTCTGGGTACCGGTTTCTTAATGAATAGAGTGTCCCATTGTTAAAACATAACAAAGGATAGCTGCGCGGTTACTTTTGTAAAAATGACTTTTGGCCAGTTTTTTGTATCAAATACCCGTATGTGCGACGGCCAGTTTTATTCAACGTCAACCAACGATGATGATCAAACGAGTAAGTGTTTGAAAAACTTTAAACTAATAACTAATTATATGTGACGTCAGTTCATTAGTTCGTATGTTGCGACATAGATGCCGCTAAACATAGTTAAACCTACCTTGTTCAGTTCCCTAGCCATCTCCTCCCTGGCGAGGTCCCTGACGCGGTACACGGCCGCCTGCCGACACAGCTCGTGCAGGTCCGACCCGGAGAAGCCCTCCGTCGAACCCGCTAGCTTCTTGAAATCAATCTGTTAACAAAATCAGACAGAATAAGTAATTCATCATCAGCCTTTTAATGTTCCCACTGCTGAGACACATGTCTCCTCTCCATGAGAGAGGGATTGGACTTTAATCCACCACGCGGGCCCAGTGCGGAATGGTGTATGTCACATGTCTTCGAATTTATGGTTCTAGGACATGCCTATAGTTTCTACACGATGTTTTCCTTCACAGTTTTGAGAGCAATGGTGATGAAATAATTTACACAAAGTAAAGCGCCTGCCTGGGCTCGAACCCACGATCTACGATACGTAAGTGACCGCCGCGTGAATATACTCCCAGGATACAAAGTATTATACGTGTTGATCCAGAATATAAACTATCTGTGTGCATAATTTTATCCTAATCCGCTCAGTAGTTTTGCGCGAATTAATAACAAACATCCATCCATACTGACAAAGTTTCACATTTATAATATTATTCGGAAGAAGACATGTTACGCCGAACCCAAATAATTTGGTATAACAGCAAGAGTACTATGATGAAGAGTGTAGACTCGCACACTGTACCGTTGTTGTTGAATTAGGTAATTTACCTATTTTTGCAATATTTGTAAGTATGTGAGTACCATGTTCCTAATTATCAAATGAAGGAATTTACCTGTTAGTGCTTGTAATACTTTATAACTGTACGTAGTATAGTAACGCTGGGTGCATCGTCCTCACGTATATGAATTTATGTATGTACTAGCTGACCCTTCCCTTCGCTCCCGTCAATTGGCTACCTACCTACCATACCCTACCCTACCTACCCTATCCTACCTACCCAACCCTACCTACTTACCTAACCCTACCTACTTACCTAACCCTACCTACGCAACCCTACCTACCCAACCCTACCTAATCATGTAGTACACATTTGTTTTGGTCATAGTGGCTTCCACATAAAAGTTTATTTAGGACTATTTAAGACAAACAATCCTACGGTACGTTATATTTGTGTATCTCCAACGGTTTAGGCAGCGCACGCGAAGATAGCTCTCAGAGGGCAGAATTTTTGCCGACTTACAATTTATTGTTATACTAGCTGACCCTCAGGGCTTCGCTCCCGTCAACTAGCTACCTATCTACCTAGCCTGCCTACCCTGTCCCTACCCTGCCTACCCTGATCTCTATTTTTTTTTAAATTATATTATATCCTATGACACTCAGGAATAATGTAGCTTTCTACTGGTGAAAGAATTTTCAAAACCGGTTCAGTAGATCCGAAGAAATCCCCTTACAACATCACAAACTCACAAATTCACAAACTTTACCTCTTTATAATATTAGTATAGATTATAACCAAATTACAAAAAATCATTATAAATTGTAGTCTATGTGTTATTCCGATGTATAACCTATATAACTGTAAACTTGCATCCAAATCCGTTTAGTAGATTTTGCGTGAAAGAGTAACAAACATACATACATCCATCAATCCTCACAAACTTTCGCATTTATAATAGTAGTAGGATACGAGGGCTGCACTAAAAGTATCGGGAATGGAATATTTCCACTGTTTCTGTTTTATTAAAATCTTTTTAATTGAAAACTCCTTGGTTTTAAAAATCGAATACCATTTATTTATTTTAAAAAAGATTCTCGGTCTTGTCACAAGGTTTTGTCAAACTTGTTAAGTCGTTGAGAAAATGGAATTGATTCGAGAAAATTCAAGAGCGATGATTTATTATGACTTTCGAAGTGGTTTAACACAAAAACAGTGTGTTGACCGGATGATTTCTGCATTTGGTGATGAAGCCCCATCCAAAACCACAATTTATCGCTGGTTTGCTGAATTTCAACGTGGACGTGTCAAGCTCAGTGATGATCCCCGTCAAGGTCGTCCAAAAACTGCAGTCACCCAAGAAAACGTTGATGCTCTGCGTAAGCTGATTAAGGAAGATCGACATGTGACATACCGCGAAATTCAGGCAACTTTAGACATTGGCATGAGTCAAATACGATGGATACCGCATTCGCTCTGTGAAGAGCAAAAAGCGGCTCGCGTTACTTGGTGCGTCAGAACTCTCGAAAGATTCCACGCAGGATCCTCAAATGCTGTATAAAACATCGTATCAAGTGACGAATCCTGGATATACGCGTACGAACCCGAAACAAAAAACCAGTCACGAGTTTGGGTGCTCGAAAATGAGTTAAAGCCAGCAAAAATTGTTCGTTCACGGAGTGTTGAAAAAAAAATGGTGGCCACGTTTGTGTCCAAAACCGGTCATGTTGCGACTATTCCTCTTGAGGACACAGAATGGTATGGTAGCATTTGTTTGCCACAGGTCGTTTCTGAACTCCGTAAAGAGAACTGCAACCGCCGCATCATCCTCCATCACGACAATGCGAGTTCTCACACCGCGCACAGAACAAAAGAGTTTTTAGAGCAAGAAAACATAGAATTATTAGACCATCCGCCGTACAGCCCCGACCTAAGCCCTAATGATTTCTATACTTTCCCTAAAATAAAAAATAAATTGCGTGATCAGAGATTTTCATCACCTGAAGAAGCTGTGGACGCCTACAAAACGGCCATATTGGAGACCCCAACTTTCGAATAATAATAATAATAATAATAACGTTTATTGGTTCAAATAAATTATGTTAACAATATGAACACTGTCACTTAAACTAGGTTATGATACCTGTGCTATAAGCAACAGTAACAATTCGTGGTTGATCTATTTACTTAAAAACAAAATAATTGTGCAACAATCCGTTACTATCATAAATTAGTTAATTAGATATTACGACATAATTAACTATACAGTTAGACAATAAAAAAATAAAAGTAACTAAAATTAGAATATTTATATGAGACGTGTGTATGCATGTGTGTGTGTGTATCTGTGCGTGCGTGTGTATCTGTGTGTGTGTGTGTATGCCTGCGTGTTATGGAATGTATATATGAGTGAGTGTAGGTAAATATATAGGTATGTAACATGTAGATTAGAAGTTGCTTGGATTACCCAGAAACACTTAAGAGGTTTTCAGTTTCTTGATAATTTAATACAACTAACAAGTTTTTAACTACCTTTTTAAATTTAAAATGCCGTATTTTCATTAGGGACACTTTTTTACTAATTTTATTGTAAATATAGGGAGCTATTATATAAGGGAATCTTTTTGCAAAAATTGTCTTGTGTGGAATGGTTTTGAATACAATATCTTTTCTTCTTCTATTATCTATTTGAGTGCTGTTATTCGGTAAATGGGTGTGTGCATAAATAAGATTGCGTAATAAAAACAATTGACGCACAGTGAGGACATCAAATTCCCTGTAAAGTCTTGCAGTAGGATATAGCCTTGGTTTGGACATAATTACTTTGATTGCCGCTCTTTGCGCTCTTTCAAGTTTGAGAAGAAATGTCTTGTGAGCCCCTCCCCATACAGAAATACAGTATCCCAATACTGACTGACAAAGTGAATAATAAATTATTTTCAGAACATTTAAATCCTCTATATGGCGTAGCTTTTTAAAAATGGGCATCAGTTTCCGAATTATATTTGTCAGAAGTTCAATATGGTGATGCCAGTTAAGATTTTCATCAACCCAGACACCTAGATATTTAAGCCTATCAACTCGATCGAGCTGAGTACAATGGCACAAAGTGCTGCTGTTACTATGGCAGGTGTGGGCTCTTATTTTTATTCTATCTGTTGCTGGCGCCCCTGATTTTGTAATAGAGAAGGTGAGATATTTAGTTTTATTAAGATTAATAGTTAGCGTATTTTTATTGAGCCAGTATAGAATCTGCTTAATGCCACTTTCTGTAACGTCAGTTACTTCTTCCCAAGTTTTACCGTAAAATACTACTGCCGTGTCATCTGCAAAGGTAACAATTTTAGCATTATGAAGATGAAAGTTGCACAGTTGATTAATGTACATCAAAAACATTGTGGGGCCAAGTACACTTCCCTGTGGGACTCCATATGTTATCTGAGCTTCTTCACTTACATATGAGCCAATTTTTACACGTTGGGTTCTTCCATTTAAGTAACTAGTGAACATATCCAAGGCTATACCCCGTATACCCATATTTTCCATCCTAGCAAGTAGTTTGGGGATAGAAACAGTATCAAATGCCTTCGCAAGGTCCAAGAATACTCCAATACATTTAGATTTACTATCAAGTGATTTAACAACAGTTTCAGTCAAAGTTCTTAGAGCATCTTCTGTGGATTTACCAGGAATAAATCCAAATTGATTTTTTGACAACAATTTAAAAGTTCTTAGGTAATTTGTTAATCTTTTGTTTAACAGCTTTTCGAGTATCTTGGACATCGCTGGAAGGACTGATATAGGTCGATAGTTGTTGACACTGTCTCTATTCCCCGACTTAAATATAGGATGAATGAGCGCTGTTTTGAAAAGCTTGGGGAATACCCCCAAGTGGAGACTCAGGTTACATATATATGTAATAACAGGAGTCAGAACACTACTCGCAGCTTTTAGTAACCCATTTGAAATACCATCTATTCCTACAGCGCAATCATCTTTCAGGTTCATTATAATAGACAGTACTTCTTCTTCGTCAGTGTCAAGTAAAACAAAGGAAGTTGCTGATTGTTCACCTGAGTCTTGTTTCGATATTCCATTACCATCCATGTTGTCTATATTTTCAGCTAGTTTCTGTCCCACAGTTGCAAAGAATCTATTGATTATATTAACAGATTCATGGGGGCTTGGGTCAATTTGTAGTAGGGATTCATTATTATCCTTTTGTTTATTTAGAGATGCTATTGTTTTTATTAATTTCCAGGTTTTTTTAGCATTATTTTTAACCTTTTTAAATTCTAGGTTTTCATATGCAAATTTTACTTTTTCTAGAATGGTTTTGAAGAAATTTCTGTATCTGGTGTAAATAAGTTTAATTTCCAAGTTTTCTGGGTTCTTTCTAACTTTAGAATGGAGCTTATCCCTGTGTTTAATGCAGCGTAACAAACCCGGTGTAATCCATGGTTTAATTATCTTTTTTTTATGACTAGTTATTTTAGTTGTAGTGTTGTTATTTATTATTTTTGTAATAGTATCTATAAGAAATTTTAATGCAATATCTACGTCAGTAAAATTGTAAATGTGATTTAAGTCAGATTTTTCTAATTCCGAGATGACTTTAGGATAGTTAATATGGGTTATTGTGTGTTTGTTACAGTATTCCGATAATTTCGTGCCCAGTGACAAACAAACTGTATAGTGATCCGTTATAGTTGTAGTTATTACTGTTGTATTACAGCTTAGTACAGATTTTATCATTACATGATCCAGGCAATTTTGTTTTCTTGTTGGCAGCATGTGACCGGGTAGTAGACCATGTGATGCCATCAAATTCAAATAATCGTGAGATCGCGGTTCGTTACCGATTTCTTTTATATTTATATTAATATCTCCTATGACAATAATGTTTGCATAAGAAGACAGTGATTTCAACAGAGCATCCAATGATTTTAGGAACATTTCAATACTGTAGATAGGAGGTCTGTACACTGCAACAATAACCATATCAGCTTTAATTTTAATGATTAAGCAATTAGCGTCCTCCAAAATATGCTCAAAAACTAAATACTGAAAACAACTCTTTATGTACAAAACTACACCTTCGTTTTGGGTCTTATGGCCCTTCGTGGAATAATATGTATAGTTATTTATTATAGGTAGGGTGGTAGTATTTTTTAGCCAACATTCAGTTAATACTATTAGGTCAAAATCCAGCTGTATTTGTGTTAAAAGTATTTCAAATTGAGACATATTACAAGCAATGCTTCTGATATTCTGGGATATCATGTTGAAACCACTATGCATGGAGTTTAAATGCGATTTAGCCTCCTGAGTATTGCATAACTTAACTTTTGAGACTTTGTAGTTATCTATCTCATCTGTTATCTCTTTTGTAGAACTCATTAATAATAGTATAATGAATGAGGCACGACTGGAGGTTTAGTTTTTAACGTAATTACGGCCCGATTTGAGTGTAATGTATATTTTATAGTAAAATTATTTATTAATGTGATTATGTGGTCGTTTTTTAAGTGTGTTGAATCTGGGATGTTTATATGTGTTCCTAGTATGAGTGGGTGTGTAAGTGTCAATGTAAATAGGTACTTGTTTGAGTTAAGTTGTTTTTTTCTTACATATAACAAAATTTTTAAAATGGAGGAAATAATACGTGTAATACTTTCGTTAATATAAACCAACTTGTTAGAAATACTAAGATTAGCATACAAAATGATATAATAAAAAAATATTATTAGTCATTTGCGTTCTTTCAGTGACTCCAAGTGTTTTTCTGTTCTAACAATCAAGTGGGGGTCTCCTATCTTCTTGCGCAAGTATATCTTACCGTTAGCAGTCCAAGCAAGTGTAGTGTGTAGTTTTCAGCCTTGGCAAACTCACGAGTTAGATAAAACAATTTCTTGGTTCTGAAAGTGAGGTATTCTGATACGAATATAGGCTTTGTTTCGTTTCTTCTATCTATGCAGGAGGTATTCAGGGTTGTGGGTTTGTTCTTTGTATTGTATTCCCTCACTGCCTTCAGAATATTTGCTTTTATTATTGGTGTAGAAACATCCACAACCACCACAGAGTTAGGCTTGTTTTTGCTAGTCTTTCGGTATATATCTCTCACGTTGCCAAGGTCGAGGTTCGAATTTACTGTTTTTGAAATACATAATACTGCTTTCAGAAGATCAGCCTTAGATTCTTGATCTTTTTGCGGAATATTTCTAATCTCCAGTTTTGATAAGCAGGACACACGTTCGAGTTCTTCGATTTTTTCCTCTAATGTTTGAATTTTTTCGTTTTGATCGTGTTTTATTTTTTCTATTTTATCCACCCTCAGTTTAATCTCGTCATATTGCTTACTCACAAACTGTATAGAATTTTTAATTTCCTCATTAGTCTTTTGGATATTACTGAAGGTATCTTGAATCGATATATTTTGCGCCTTAACTTCCGCTACATCAGTAGAGATCGTAGCCAATAAACCTCTTATTTCGGCTTTAAATAGTTGCATGTCCTCTCTTAAATCGTCATAAGATGGACGACGACGTTTTGTTCTGATGGTAACTCTTTGTTCAGTCGTATTTGGTACGTCTGATTCCGAGTCAGGACGAGCAGTCATATTACGAGAGGTTGGTGGGGGGCTCTGCATGCTTATGAACTTGTGGAAGCGAGTAGCAAATGCGTTCCAATTATAATCAGCAGATGGATTTCACAAGCAAAAAAAAAATAGGCAGTTTGTAGTCTTGCAAAAAATCAGCGTAATTACACCGCAAGCAATAAGTAGACAGCGAAGCTTAGTACTGAGTTCGTAGCGCATAAATACCTCCGTAGCAGACTCGTAGCAGGTTCGCCGTAGCGCGTAGACGTGACTCATCCGCAGAGCGCGCGCGTGCCGTAGTTGTCGCTGGTTTCGGTAACAGTGCTACGGCTCGCTTGGCGCAATTGCTGGCACAGTCGATTGCCGCGCTTGTGGGTGCACGTTCAAATCTCACTTCTCTCAGAGACAATTTAGGCGAAACTTGAATTTGCAATTTGTCTCTTTCTTTACACGCCCAGTAGGAGGAGCAACGCCGCAACTTGACACGAGAGTGAGCAGGAATCAAGAATTTGGTAGTTCAACCAATAGGAATTCAAAATAGCAACAAAATTCAATTTACTCAGTACGGACTGATACACACGTGTGCTCACGACAGCGACCAACGCGCGAATCAATCAAACGAATGGAATGGTTGCTTCAATGATTGGTTCCATCGTATGGAAAAATGTGTCAAATTTCGCGGAGAATACTTGGAAAAGCAATTAATACATTTTTAAATAGTAATGTTGTGTCACTTCCTTGATTCCCGAAATTTTCAGTGCCGCCCTCGTAGTAGGATTAGTAGGAAGTAGGATAATAGGATGTAAATGTTGTGAAACACTTTTTTTAAAAGAGTAAGTGTGGTGTTTCTTGCCCGTTCTTCTCCATAACAAGCTACTTTTCCAAATGGACGGTACAATCAATTATTATTAATATTAAATTTATATTTTTGACTTTCAAAAGTGCCGCTTAATCACCTAGTTGAAATAAATATTTTTTGTCTTTGTTTTTGAGAGGATCTACTTACATCAGTGGCAACAGGTTCAGAACGCAGAATGAGCTGCAGGATCCTCTCGCGCTGCATCTCACTCGGCATGGGGACATGGAAGGTGGCCGGCATCCGCCGCTGTATGGCCTTGTCTAAGTCCTGCGGCCGGTTTGTGGCTCCTACGGACAATTTTATAATTTTTTTCATCACACTTGCACGTAAACAGTATCTAAACATACAGGTTAACTTGGCCGTAATGCCCCATATAAAACCCTCGGGCTTTCTTTTTGTCATGAAACCCTAGGGCGGTAAGTAATATTTTTTTAATTTATGGCACAGCACACAGGTCATGCAAGTTCAAGCAAGGAGTTTACACGCAATTGAAAAATGGTCTTAAAATGTTATCATAACAGGAATTTCTTTGCAATCTCGCTACATGTCACTTAAATACTCAACTAATGTCCTTAATAATCGATTTTAATTGTTATAGTATGAAAACGTTGAAATTATTTAATTCTTTTTACACTCCGTCATGGCTGTATACCTACGTAAGTATCTGCCCTTAAAATTTCTGAACGAAACACTGTATAATCTGTGGTGTGGGCAAAAATTCGCCAACCGCTTAAAAAAAGTTCACGCATTTCGTAATACCAGCTGTGCTGACTTGTGTATTAAAGCTATAATTCATAATTTATACTCGCAAATGTGATGAAAACATTGTATGTATCACGGGCGGTACGGGAATTACGAACCTCGACTCAGAAAGCCCTCAGTCTTCGACTTCGGGCTTCTACTAGAGTCTCGATCGTAATGCCTTACTTACCGCCCTTAATACACAATGTACTAAAACAATGCTTAATGCATTAAACAGTCACATCATAATGCAAAAAAACTTTTTTACAAAAAATAAACCGACTTCTAAAGCAAAACACAAAAATAAGCAAAAATAACCTTCGTTTCGGCAGTCGGTGTCTTTGGTATCTCTTTTTTATCGTTTATCAACACCGACTTTCGAAAAGAAAGTTATTTATGCTATTGTTTTTTCCGAAAATGTTTGTATTTTTATTTTAGTTCCCTACGAAAAAAAAATTAGCAAGTTCTTTAGTAAGGTACCTAAAGGATTGACAAAACACCCATAATAACTTAATTTAAAGATTCGTGCTGTTTGTCGCTAAGGAGTTCGGTTGTATGTTCCATATCTTGAAAACTGCTGAACCGATTTTGATGAAACTTGCACTGTTTCCTAAATTGAGAGATACCTAATCTAACAAAAAAAGAATGTTCACGAACCGATAAGAATTTTCGGCGAAATGCGTGGACAAACATACAAAGATATAAACATACACTTATGAAATTTGGCACACTTGTTTAGAAGCTCATAAATAGTAACATATGTGAATATTGTGCAATGCCAACAAAATCAAATACTTGTCGAATTGATTACCTCATTTTTTTTAAGTCAGTAAAAATAACCAAATTAATTCTAAAAGCAATAGATTCTAATAATAAAAAAAACTTTTTTGAAAAAAAATACTACCGACTTCCAAATACAAAACTACAAAGTGAAAAATAACTTTATTTTTTGAAGGCGGTGTCTTTCGTAGGTACCAATTTTGCTTTATGGACACCGCCTTCAAAAAATAAAGTTATTTTTCACTTTGTAGTTTTGTATTTGGAAGTCGGTAGTATTTTTTTTCAAAAAAGTTTTTTTATTTTTCTCTTTTTAGTTGTACCTACCTAATAGGCAAGTTAGTAAGGTAACTATAACGCCAAAATTGATTTCATGAAACTTGAACTTAACCGGTGAAATGAGAGATCTGCGTACCCCTTAAGAGCGTACTGGCGTGATGTTATGTTATGAAATGGTATAAACAATAAACATATATGCATTTGCAGCAATCCCGAGAGATTTGCCGTTGTTTATTGAAGAGTTCTGTTGTATATCTCCGAAGTTCTTCATCAGATCTCCACCAAAAAAAAATAGGACCAATTTCGAAACATATATTTTCAAACAAAATTTCAAAATCGGTCCACAATTGACGGAGATATCGCTGAACATACACAAAAAAAAAAAAAAAAAAAAACTTGAATTCGAACATAGAACCTCCTCCTTTTTGGGAAGTCGGTTAAAAAGAAGGACCGATCAGAGTGGCGATGCTTGGGGGAGGTCTATGTCCAGCAGTGGACTGCTCTAAGCCTATGGTGATGATGATCGACTTACCCATAATGATGACAGTGCAGGTCGGTTCTGTGATGAGTCCGTCCCACAGCGACATGAACTGAGTCTTCATCATGGCGGTCGCCTCGTGGTCGTGTTGTGTGCGCGTGCGCAGGAACGACTCGATCTCGTCTGTCAAAGTGTATTGGTACGATAAGTTCATGTCTTCGGTGAAAATTTGATGTAGATGTTTTTATATTGTAGCATTCCGGTCCTTTTTTTGATTTGTGAAACAGGCCAGTTAAATTATTCAAATTTTTAAATTTCGGTTGAAAGAAAAGAGAAGTTAAAATTTCTGCTGAAAGATTCACTGAAAATTCGTGACAAAGAAATCTTCGTCCAAATTATTGATATTCCTTTAACAGTTGTTAAAAACGTCGATATTATTAGAAATTGCGAGCCATTTGATTTTATTTCAGGATGGTAAGACAGGTTCTAGACATAAAACCAGTTTTTCTGGGCAAAGTTCAATCATTCGTTTAAAAGGCTGGTGTACAACTAAGGATTATATTATGAAAAATGGTATATATTGTGATTTCTTAATAGTTTTTTCTTGGGAGTTTCGCTTTCTCTGATATCTAAGACTCTTTTTGTAAGGTGGTTGTGGAGGTTTGCTGTCGGAGAACCCAATTATGGGTTAAGCTCGCCTTTGTACATAAGTTTTCCTTTTGTATTAGAAATGTTTATTTTGTGTACAATAAAGAACATGAATATGAATATGGTTTTGATTAGTCATTTCTTTGTCTGTAGATATCAGTAATTAGAAGCCGGACTCTGGCCGATCCGTACGGGCAGAGCTCGTGATCACTTGTATGCCTGCAGACTTCATGGTTCCGTACATTTTACAAAGTGTTCCGTACATTGGCATGGCTTTGAGTCAACAAGATGCTTATTCTGTGAAAATTTTAAGACTGCAGCTCCGTTTGGCCGTAAAACACGTGTGACAGACGACGGACAGACACGTGAGTGACAGCACGTGGGTTCCGTTTGGACCCCTTCGGGTACGGAACCCTAAAAAAGATAACAAGAAAGAAATACTGTAAAAGAATTGATTTAATGTAAAATGTATTAAAAACTATATATTACCTATAAAGACGATGCAAGGCTGTAACTTGACTGCAAGACTGAACACCGCAGCAGCCAGCTTCTGCGTCTCGCCGTACCACTTATCAGTAAGTAAGGAAACGTCCAGGTTTATGAAACTCATGTTTGCTTCCTTCGCCGTAGCTTTCGCTATGAGGGTTTTGCCGCAACCTGTTCGAAAAACATACCAAAGATCGATCATAAGGATGTGGTATACAACAAACAAAATATTATGGGAACGCTATTTATTTTTGTAAAAACGTTGCCCCACACTAGGAATTTCTTCCTGTATCGTGGGTGCGTTTACAAACAAAACGAGAACAAACAAAATGAGGTTATTTAGAATCTAGGTAATTTGCAACAGCAGAAATGAAACCAACTCCTAATTTTATTTAAATACACTGAAAATAATTATAAATATTGCTGTAAAAAAATCTAAGTGCAAATAAAGAATTGATTAATTCAAAGCATATAGAGTTTTATTTTTTGTCAATTAAGACAAAGTCATAATTTTTTGGTGGTACTTCATTGTCACATAAAAAAAAAACAATTTCCAATAAAGGTTCGCCATCCCTACACTAGGGAAGACTCCGTCGTCCCAGGAAAGAATTATGTAACATAAAGATCATCTGAGCGTGGCCCAAACAATAATTGTTAGTGTCCAAATAGTGAGTCTGCATATGAACTGCACACCAGTTGCAAAGTTGCAGTTTAGATGCAGTGTTAGTGCAGTTGGCATTAGTTAACTGAATCCTGATTCAGTTATGTTGCACAAAAACTGCATCCAAACTGCACCTTCTGCATGTGCAGTTAATTTATGCAGGCCGTCTGTTTAGTTGAGCCACGTACCCGATCGATTATATGAGCTTGGTTCAACTGAAAAACAAAATCGTACGCTATCGACCAAACGCTAGTGGTCCGAGTAAAAAAAATATCAAAATTAGTAGTAAGTAACCCGATCGATCATAAGAGCTTGGTCCATGTAAAAAAATACGTAACCTACGAGTCTACGACCAAATGATAGTGGTCCGAGATAAAAATGAGTAAGTAACAGATCGATCCTAAGAGCATGGTCCAAGTAAAAAAATATTACGCAACCTATCGAAGTATCGACCAATCGAGAGTGGTCCGAGTTAAAAATTAGTAAGCGACCGATCGATCGTAAGAGCATTATCCAAGTAAAAAATATTACGCTACCTATCAACCAATCGAGAGTGGTCCGAGTTAAAAATAGTAAGTAACCGATCGATCGTAAGAGCATTATCCAAGTAAAAAATATTACGCTACCTATCAACCAATCGAGAGTGGTCCGAGTTAAAAATAGTAAGTAACCGATCGATCATACGAGCATGATCCAAGTAAAAAAATATTACGCAACCAATCGAAGTATCGACCAATCGAGAGTGGTCCGAGTTAAAAATTAGTAAGCGACCGATCGATCGTAAGAGCATTATCCAAGTAAAAAATATTACGCTACCTATCAACCAATCGAGAGTGGTCCGAGTTAAAAATAGTAAGTAACCGATCGATCGTAAGAGCATTATCCAAGTAAAAAATATTACGCTACCTATCAACCAATCGAGAGTGGTCCGAGTTAAAAATAGTAAGTAACCGATCGATCGTAAGAGCATTATCCAAGTAAAAAATATTACGCTACCTATCAACCAATCGAGAGTGGTCCGAGTTAAAAATAGTAAGTAACCGATCGATCGTAAGAGCATTATCCAAGTAAAAAATATTACGCTACCTATCAACCAATCGAGAGTGGTCCGAGTTAAAAATAGTAAGTAACCGATCGATCATACGAGCATGATCCAAGTAAAAAAATATTACGCAACCAATCGAAGTATCGACCAATCGAGAGTGGTCCGAGTTAAAAATTAGTAAGCGACCGATCGATCATACGAGCATGATCCAAGTAAAAAAATATTACGCAACCTATCGAAGTATCGACCAATCGAGAGTGGTCCGAGTTAAAAATTAGTAAGCGACCGATCGATCGTAAGAGCAATATCCAAGTAAAATATATTACGCAACCTATCGAAGTATCGACCAATCGAGAGTGGTCCGATTTAAAAATAGTAAGTAACCGATCGATCCTACGAGCATGATCCAAGTAAAAATATATTACGCAACCTATCGACCAATCGAGAGTGGTCCGAGTTAAAAATAATTAAGTCGTTCATAAGAGCTTGGTCCAAGTTGAAAATTGTTACGAAACAGATCAGATGGTTTGATCGTTTTATTCCGTGAACATGGGCCACAACATCCATTTATTACGTAAAATTTACACACGTGGAAAAGTACATACCTGGGGGTCCGTGCAGCAGCACACCTTTAGGCGGCTGCGTGAGCCTACTATCAGCGAACAGCTCTCGCTTCTGGATTGGCAGGATAACCGTCTCGCGAAGCTCCTGGATCAGGTTGTCCAAGCCGGCAATGTCCTTCCAATTCACCTACGCCAAGAAGAAATAAATTTTAAAAGAGTAGTATGGGTATGGGTGGTGCAGGTTTTGCACAGTTACCCGATGGGGGAATCAAAGATGGGGACAGCATCAGGACGCGTGTTTGGACCACCACGGCGAGATAGACGACGAAAGCTAAGCGTTAATCCCAATTTTAAAACACAAAACTGATTGATTTTAAAATGACTTTCGGCTTTTATAGTTAAGTAATCGACTGATCATAGCGGCTGCCGAGGTCTAAGTGCTGCAGCATCAGGGCGGGCGGGCTAGGTACATCTAGGAACTGCGTAGGACGAATGTTGCGTCTCTGTGTCGATGTTAAATGGCAAGGGTTTTGGTGCACACGTGCAACAGCCGGGGATGCATTGCGGCTGCGTCCGACCTAATTCCTACAGGCGTTGGATCCAGAATGTTCCCGATAGGCGGTAATCATTGACCTTTACGTGATAGTGGGGTGACGCCGCCGTTTCTTTGTTGCCCAAGGATAGGTGTACTGTTAGATACCTGAATTTCTTACGGAAATAATCCTTTATGCAAGCTTTAATATCCCGTTGAGCAGAACCCCCTCATTATTTTTCATTCTCATTATACTGTGTAAGTCTGAACTTGTACTTTCTTATCACTTAGCTTGTAACGTTTTCATTGTACAGAAAATGTACTAGCTACTATTACATTGAATTTCAAGCTTTACATTATTTTCATAACAGCAAAACCTATTTTGTTTTGGTTATGTCTAGAACACGTGATTTTTTGCCTCTTTTGATTGCCACGAATAAATGGGAAAATGTTTCTGTCTGTTTCCTATTCACGTCTAAACCGCTGAACGGCTTTTGATGAAACTCATGCGCCTTTCTTACTGAATCGTTTCGGTACAGATAATTTACCGAGCGCATGTAAGTGCAGCATATGAAAGAAACGAAAACGCACCGACCCAGTGAGGAAGGACGACTTAGGTATAGTTCTCGTCAAACTTCTTGCCCGCCCTGAAGTTGGCTACAATGGCTGCGCAGTAGTAAAAATCCCATACAAAAACAGCACCGATCCGTGCATTGCGCATAAAACACGTATCACACGAGCAAGGATGTGGGAAGAAGCTAGCTTATTGTTTCACATTAAAATTCGAATTTTCGTACCACTAAACAAATTTTTTAATGTCTGTCGCGTGATTTTGGGCACTTTTCATTTAGATTTATTATTGTAGCTGGTTTAATATTAGTTTGGCCTCTGTCGAGATTCAAACGTACCTAACGAACTAGAAAGAGCCTTAAGTACTTATTATATTTTATGTTATGTATAACGGGTTAGTCTCCACTACTCCAGGTCTAAGTTTGTATTTTGCGTACGGGTGGTATAAATAGGTCATTGGATCCACCTCAGCTCCTCAAGAAAGCCAGCAGCGCTGACGAAAAACCCATAGGTACCCTCCCTCCGTGAGAGAGTCAGTACTAATTCAAACTTCTCTGATAATTTTGATGCGAATGATTTTTGTCGGTTGGCGGTTGTCCATCATGAAATGTAGTCGTCAATGTTAAATTGTTTACGGCTTCACACATAATCGCGTGCTTACTCATATCCACCTGTGACCTCGTAAACAATCACAATTATAAATGACATGAGTGCGAATCGTCACGATAGCCGTACATTCTATAAAAAGCAGCATGAATGTTCCTAGTTAATCTAAGTTTTCTAGTGTACTTTTGGCTACTATAGTGTAACATTTATGCTAACATCGATCCAGTAGATTCGGAGCAACTTGACTGTGATAGACAGCCACACGCGTGATCCTATAAGGGGTCTGTTTCAATATTTGGACGTTCAGAACCCATAAAAATGAATTCAGTTATTAAGTCAAGTTGGATTTAGGACTTCATTTGAGTAGGTAACTGTGCACAATTTAAATTTTTATTCACAATACCTACACAATTTAGAAACTAATTCGTCATCAAACGTTAGAACAATGAGCCATTCATTCACGCAACGAAATTAATTCACATTCACAATGATCTGTTGATAGATACGTGTTTAATAACTAAAAAAGTTAATTGAATGTTATAAAACCCTATTAATTTTATGTTTATCCCCATCAATAAAATTAAAAATATGTATAATTGTGTGATGAGCACATTTTTGTGGTTGATACCACTGGTAGCTTGTATGCACAGCAACGTCTTGCCACAAAAACTAGCAGACTATAGCTAAACTACATAGTCTATACACTGGAACATAAATATATTCAGGCAAAAAATTTTAGTATGAAGGAACACACATTAATCACAGGAGAGCTAAAGTAATCCTTAAATGAACAAAGATATTAAAGACCAAAAAATCAAATGAGAAGGAACACACATTCATGTGAGACCCCGTCTGCTTCAAAGGTCACGTTCACAGCAAACCTATTGCCGTTTTGTTCTCACTAAACCGACAATATGCTATCACAGAAATCCGATGTACCTCTGGAGCTCACAGAGGGTCTACTCCCAATATTCAGCTATTTGTTGTGAACACATCCTAAGCACACCTTACATCAGGGTTGATAAGATTTAAACTTGATGAAAGCCTTTCAATTTTTGTAAGAAAATTATGGAGAGACTGGAATCAGTTTAATGAGTAGCATTATTTGTTAGAATGCAAAAGTTTAGCCTTTCACGGGAGAATTATTCGATAAACTAGTCATACAGAAAATCCCCCCTACTGATTGGTGTGTAGCAATACATAATATAACAAAATGTATAACCGAAGAAGAATTGGATATAATCAAGCAACTTCTTGCGCTGGGGTCGAAAGCATATTTTCGGCATTCAATTTAGTGCCGAGCAGAATAAGAAATAGATTAGGCACCGAGAAGGCAGCCAAATAAATCTTCCTTTTGAAAAAAAAAAAAATATTTGCCTTGTTCATTATAATAACAGTGTTTTTTAGTATACGATAAAAGTGATTTGGTTTTAGAAAACTTTTTTTTTTGATAGGTATTTATTAAAATAAAATATTTTTTGTTAACTTTATTTTTTTAATTGTTATTAAAAAAATATGTAGTGTTTTTTTTAAATTAATAACTCGCTTCGAAATTAAAATAGACAAGAATGTAAAAAAATCCGATTTAAATCAAATAAATCTGATTTAAATCAAATAAATCCGATTTTCTTATTTTTTTTAATAAAGTCATGATTTTTATCAACCCTGCCCTACATCATTCGTCGGCCGCGCCGTAAAATATACGCCGTAAAATATACTCACATTGATCTCATCCGGTACCACCAGCTGTGAAGCGATGATCATCTCGTGGTCAGTCAGCTTGTCGAGCGCGATGGAGTGCTTGTTGCCCAGCCCCGCTCTGCAAGACATCCTTAACACATGCACGGTCTATACAGTGGCTGTCTTTGTATACACTTATGTGGACAGTGGACATCACACTCATGCAACTACTAAAGCTCGATTTATTTACATTGTTAACTGCAGATGCTTGCCAAAGTGTTTTAATGTCATGTTTCCTGATCTCAAAACTAGGATTTTTTGCTATATTTTCAGCATGGCATAGTTTCTTTTTCCCGACTGCCGAAGGAGGGTAATGTATTTATCAGTCTATGTATGTAAGTATGTATTTATGTATGTATGTTTGTTCCTATGTGGCGTTCCAGAGAACAAACGCGTTGGCCGATTTTGATAATTCGTACGTCTATCGATGCGTCTTAACCCTGCGAGTGTAGTGACACTACACTCGCAGGGTTAAGTGCGAGTAATGTAGCCTGCGAGTGTAGTGACACTACACTCGCAGGCTACATTAAAATTGAAAATAGAAAAATGGCGGCTTTTGGGCGCCATATTGTGGAGGCCCAATTTTTTTTTCCATCCTATCCTATCGTGTGGGGTATCACATTAAAGGGTTTTAAGAGGCGATTTCAAAAATATATAACACTTATATGCTTAAATGTACCTTATTCGAATAAAATGTTAACTAATAAGTGTTAAATAAAAAAAATAATTTAAAAAATCAAAACTGCCGACTGCTTAAAAAGTGAACTAAAAAGACGTAAACAAGAAAAAATTCATGCTGTGCAGTCGGAGGATACATCTGGTTTTGGTCAGCCAGCTCGCGAATATGTATCCTCCGACAGTACAACATGATTTTTTTCTTGTGTACGTCTTTTTAGTTCGCTTTTTAAGCAGTCGGGTGCTTTGATTTTTTTAATTAATTTTTTTATTTAACACTTTTTAGTTAACATTATATTCGAATAAGGTACATTTTTATGCAATTGTATATAGAGATTAAGTCTGCAGAAAATCCGAGCCTCCAAAATAAGGAGAATCCAAAACTGCATCTTTCTGCAAGATACTGAAAAGGGGACAACCAAAACGCCTCTACACAAATACAGTAATTGAAGCTTTAGATAATTTTGTTATTTGAATAAACATGTTTTCTTAATTGGAATATCTTAAGTAAATCTCAGGTTTAGTTCAGCTCAAAACTCGGCATTTTACATGTACAGAAATTTATTTACTTTCGTTCATATTTTAGACTTTCTGACTCCTTGACAATTCAAATGTGCCTGTAAATGGCTTGAATTTGATACTTCTAAACAAACATTATAAATAAGTAAAATAGTTGGTTGTATTTTTGTAGAAGACCATTTCTAGAAGTACTGATCTGATTAATTTTATCTTATACTAAGCTATGAATGCTTGTGGCACATTAAAAAATATGGCAAAAAACTAGTTAAGTCAGTCTCTGTGAGGATAAATACATTTTATCTCTTTTTTTCTAGTCCTTGTTGCATCTGCAGTTAAGGCATGGGGGGTTAAAGCCACATATTAGTTAAAAACAGCCACATATAGAGAACAAATAGGATAATGAGCCCTCAATAAGACAAGATCTTTGCTTCTGTATAAGAATGATTTCACTTCCATCTGATTGGCTAGAAGCCTGTTGAATACACTGCATATTCTGAATACACATACACAATAAATTCATGTGTTTTGAGAAAGTAAACAAAGCTAACTATTTTTAAAGACTGATTAACAAAAACTATTGTCATTTTCCTTTTTGTAAAAATTTGACAAAAAACATTCAATAGTATGTACATATAAATTTTGATAGAATATATTAGAAAACAAAGGAAATCTTAGGCGAGTTAGCTATCAAGCTTACTTCAGTTGCTCTTGCATCCTTCTGTTTTGTTTCTCAATAATTTCTGCATAAGTTAACAGTTAGTATAAATAGACAAAAAAAGACTTAATTGTTAATATATTCCAGCCGATGCTGATGTGATTATTAAGTCTTTTATGAATAGGGTTTATTATGAAAATGATTTAGGTACATGAAATAAATAAATAATCTACTGTTCAGGTTTACAATAAAAGTGACATCATGACGGTAATTAATTTGTGTAAACAAAAAAACCCTTAGATTAGATTCAAGACGGGCTGGTGTCCGCAACTCCACGTCTAAGCGCGTATCTTGCGTACAAAAAAAAAACGAAAAAAAACCCTTAAAGGCAACTTAATCACCTGTCAAATCTCAAATTGTCAAATTTTCATTGCCATCCACCAGATATAGCATCGTAAATGATACAAAAGGAGTATGTAAGAATTGGAATACATGGCATTCTACTCCAAATGGAAAAAGCGTGAGTTTATGTATGTCTGTTTCGTTGTGATATTCATCATAACATTTTTCAGGCTTGACAGTTTCTTCAGAAAGGTGGGACAGGCTCATCCTCTTAGGCATAGCACGCACAGCGATTTTGATTCGCGCGAATTATTTTCCGCGCGAATTTTTAGTACTATTTGAGCGCGATTTTTTTTCCGCAGTGCGTGCAGCTTCATACAACTCCATAGGCCACAGAACGCGCGGAAAAAAATTCGCGCGAATAAAAATCGCAGTGCGTGCTAAGGCTTATTGGTAAAATTTTGGTCATCACTTTTATTTGATAATCTGTTCTAAAGTACCACAAACTAATATTAGACATGAACATATAGGTAAAAATAATGAAAACCAAATATTTATGAACTCCCTGAACATTAGCGAACATAGGAGTGAACGAGTAGGTAATCTTAATTTATGTAAATAATGTAGGAAAAATGCAAATGAGTTCTTGACTATGTGTTATCACCTGATATTAATGTCAAATTAACCCCTTGTATGCCTAGGACACAGATCTATGTGAGACACAATGGCTTTTTCATTGTCTCGAATGCAAGGGGTTAACCCACAACAAACATATGATGATGAGTTTGATTAACAAGATTATCTGTCACTACCTATTTCAGATAATCAAATAATTGTTTCAAAGTTGAAATGTAGGTTAGCCATCACCCAGACTAAAAAGTATATATAATTATGGTCTAAATAAAACGCTCTGAACAGCTACAATACGCATTCCAATGGAATTCTAATAGCAAATTGGAAAAATATGCGATTAAAATTCAGTGTTATGACGTAAAGCAACCGATCGATACTTACTTGCGTAACTGTTCACGAGCTCGCTCCTCCGCCTTCTTCCGACTCTTAGATGTTGGATCTATCTGGTTCACGAGCCATTTGATTGAGAAATAAGTCACAGCGGACACAAAAGCAACGCGTATAGCCATTTGGAACACATCGTTCCGCGTAAACGCTGACCCTTCCACCATCATGCCGTAGGATAAATAAGTAACTTATCACAAGTAAACAACGTAGTAGACGTTAATAACACCCGTGTGCTCTTCGATTTAATAATAATTTAAGAATTTCTTCACAAAAAGGTAACAGCCGTCATGCTTTTGTGAATTTTCATCATAGACAATTAGACAATTTGATAGATCGGTGTTGTTCCATTCCATTTGTAAAAGACTGACCAAACTTTATGCCCTAACAGTGTCTAAATAATATTTGAGACTTTCCAAATTTAACAGACCCAGCATATCTACAAAATGTATCTTATTCTTAGTAAACTAGCCATTACTTTAAATGCATAAAGAAGAAGTTTTACGACAGATATCAAACAAGTAATTCGTAAAATGAAACGTGATAAAAATAGATCTAGCCTCGTTCTGAAACTACCTGCCCATCAGAAAAAGAAAAAGCAGTATAATAATATTTTCTCTTCAGCTTGCTTTAATACTTTAGGCTTAATTTACAGAGTTTTAGTACCATAGATTACTATAGTCCTAATAAGGTACAAAAAAAGTTGGATACATTACATTTTTCAAAAGGTCACAAAACGTGAAAAGATAGACGGATAAACGTGGACGACATTTATCGACGTGATAGCATGTGTCAAACTAAAGAAGAAAAAAAAACCTATATGTCAAAAACCATAGACCTAATTAGCTCAATGTCAAAAGAAAAGGCGGGAAACGGTTGAAGTGGAAAGGCGCGTTTTTTAATTTATTATTTTGTAATTCAACTTCTCGTGTTTATTGTAATTTAATTCTGTAAATATTCGTACTATTAGGTCTTATTTGGTGTATATATATATTTTTGTGTAATTGAAGACAAAAAAATGGGGAAAAAGAGGCGGAGGAAGGATGAGCTGGAAATTCCTCCGGATCTGAAACAGCATTTGCAGGAATCTTCAGACTCTGACACGGCGGAGTCCACGGTATCGACGGCATACTCGGTTACTAAATTTAAAGATGCCAATGATAAGGAATCTAAGGACAATAAATATGCCATATATAAGGTAAAGGGGTATACGCGTAAGTACAGTGAAGATACGAAGCAGGCAGAGTTAATCGTTTTTCTTAGTCATATGGACGAGAATAAGTTTTTCAACGACAAAGATCGTATGGCCCTTTCCAAGGGCATACGAGAACATGGAGTGTCTGGTGTGATGCACTTGCGCACAATAAACAAATATAAGGTCGGTGTCACATTTGATTTACCAAATAACGCCAATATGTTTCTAAAAAACAAAAAATTATTTGATCAGCTTTCTCTAAAAGCATCTATCCCTGCTGGTGACACAGAGGTTACTGGAGTCCTTACTTCAGTCCCAGTAGATATGTCTAATAAAGAGATATTTTCTTTAATCGGCAGTTCAAAGAATGTAATACAGGTGAGGCGTTTCATGCGCAGGTTCAGAGGTGATGAAGGTAGAATATCTTTTGCCCCTACCCAGACTGTTGCTGTGACATTTGCATCCACTATTTTGCCAACTTATATTTATTTGGACTCATGGCGTCATGAGGTGAACAAATATATCCCACCAGTGAAACAATGCCTTAAATGCCTGCGTTATGGGCATATAGCTAAATTTTGTCGAAATACTGAAGTTTGTTCAATATGTACTGAACATCACAATTTCAGAATGTGTGTTGTTGCCCAAAAGGATGCTAAGTGTGCAAATTGTAACGGCAATCATATTGCAATCTCTTCAGCATGTCCAATAAAAAAGCAAAAGGTAGAAGAAAATAAAATTAAAACTAAAAATGCTACATATTCAGATCTTTTTAATGTAAACTCTTTCCCAGCTTTAACATCACGCAATCTGGACACTCAGATTAGTAATCTCATGAAATCAGATAAATTTATAAATACTTTAGTCGAAACACTCACAAAAATAATAAGCAATAAAGACGAACCTATTAATTCACTTTCTATTAAAGAAGCCTTGAAAACAACGTTCAGTAATAAATTTTCTTCAACCAGTTGATGGATTTTTTAACCGACTTCCCAAAAAGGAGGAGGTTCTATGTTCGACTTCAAGTTTGTTTTTTTTTTTTTTTTTTTTTTTTTTTTTTTTTTGTGTATGTTCACCGATATCTCCGTCAATTGTGGACCGATTTTGAAATTTCTTTTTTTGTTTGAAAACTTATGTTCCGAAATTGGTCCCATTTTAATTTGGTGGAGATCTGATGAAGAACTTTGGAGATATACAACAGAACTCTTCAAAAAATAACGGCAAATCTCTCGGGATTGCTGCAATCGCATGTCTGTTTATTGTTTATACCATTTCATAACATAACATCACGCCAGTACGCTCTTAAGGGGTACGCAGATCTCTCATTTCAGCGGTTAAGTTCAAGTTTTATGAAATCTATTTCGGCGTTATAGTTACTCGTACCTTACTAACTTGCCTATTAGGTAGGTACAACTAAAAAGTGAAAAATAAAAAAACTTTTTTGCAAAAAAAATACTACCGACTTCCAAATACAAAACTACAAAGTGAAAAATAACTTTAATTTTTGAAGTCGGTGTCTACAACGCAAAAAATTGGCACCTACGAAAGACACCGACTTCAATAATTAAAGTTATTTTTCACTTTGTAGTTTTGTATTTGGAAGTCGGTAGTATTTTTTTTGCAAAAAAGTTTTTTTCAGAATTAAATATTGTACAGTGGAATGCTCAAAGTTTAAATAGTAATAAACATTTATTTATCGATTTTCTTTATAGTCACAATATACATATAGCAATTATCAGTGAAACATGGCTTAAACCTCACCAAAATTTTAAAATAAAAAATTATAATATTGAGAGAAATGATACCGGTAACAAACATAACGGAGTCGCAATAATTATTCACAATACCATTACCTACTCTAAAATTGATACCTTCTTTGATAACTCATTGCAAAACATCTGTATTCAAATAAAAGTAAATAACAAGGAGATAAGCATAGTCAGTTTTTATAGTCCTTTGAATTGTAATCCAGCATTCAGAAAAGAAAACCTTGATTTATTAATAAAATCTATTCCTGGGCCATTTATATTTGCTGGTGACTTTAACGCTCACCACTCGTCTTGGGGTTGTGGCTCGGATTCTGTACGAGGTCGAAACATTTTGGAAGTAATAGATGATAATGATTTGGTTCTGCTCAATAATGGTCATGCAACAACAGTTGGCTCTTTAACTTGGCGACCTAACGCGCTAGATTTGACGCTGGTCTCTTCGTCTTTAGCTCTCAATTGTGAATGGAACGTACATGATTGTCCTCTTGGTAGTAGTTATCACATTCCTATAATCATTAAAGTAGTGATTAGTAATATTAACAAAAGTAATACATACAGCAATTGTTCTAATGCTGAACATTTGCCCATTTATCCAAATTATAAATTGGTGGATTGGCAAAGATATAGTAGTCTTGTTGATGAATTGTTGGTTGATTTTAAAGTCGATACTATAAGTCTTTCTGGTACATATCTTAAATTTTGTAGCATTTTACATACAGCAGCTGTAAATTCTATTGAAAATAATAATCATTTGACTGGTAGGACAAATTTTGTCAATCATTCATGTCTTGTAAATAATTTTAAAAGACCTTATCTTCCTTGGTGGAATCAAAAATGCACAGAAGCCGTATTAAATTTTAAAAATGCATACATATATTTTAAAAATAATCCTTCAGAAGAAAGCTATCTACAATTCAAAAGGCTTCGAGCGGTTAAAAAACTTGTTCTAAAATTGGAAAGACAAAAAAGTTGGTTTGCTCTTTGTGAAACATTCAATAGGACTACGCCATTATCTGTCATATGGAAATTTATGAGGAAGTATAATAAAACATTCAATTTTAATGCTCTCGAAGATGATGGATGGGTTTTAGATTTTCTTAAAAAATACACACCAGATTTCGCATCACAAGACTCAAAATCTTCATTCACAACCAGTACTAATCCCAGCAATAATTTTCTTCTTAGTCCTTTTTCATTGCAGGAATTAATATCAGCCATATCTTCCAGAAGAGATACTACTTATGGTCTTGATGGAATGCCATACATACTTTTTAAAAAACTTAGCATTAGTAGTTTAAAAATATTTTTACAACTTTTGAACTTATTATGGCAAAATGATATTATACCTCTTAACTGGAAGGTGGATTGCCTTGTACCTGTTTTAAAACCAGATAAGCCTAAAATGTGTCCTGATTCTTACCGCCCTATAGCTCTTACTTCTTGTGTTGGAAAATTATTTGAACAACTTTTAAAACAGCGTTTAGAGTTTTATATTGAAAAAAATAATATCTTACCATCAAACCAATTTGGTTTTCGTAGGAATCGTTCTGCTAGGGAAAGTGTTTGTCAATTACAGCTCGATATTCACAAGTCTTTATCGTCAAATGAAAATTTGGTTGGAGTGTTTTTTGATATTGCAGGTGCATTTAATAGTGTGAATATAGATATTTTATGTAGTGAGTTATCACAGATAGGAATCCCTGGAAAAATAATAAATTGGTTAAAACAATTTCTTAGCAATAGGAAAGTCTTTGTAAAATTTAACAGACACCTTTATGGTCCTAGGCTATCGTCTAAAGGAGTTTGTCAAGGGGGCATTTTATCGCCTTTAATATTTATATTGTATATACGAAGATTAAATTTAATGTTAGGGTCTCAGGTTAAAAACTTACAGTTTGCAGATGATTTAGTGGTTTATGCATCTGGGAAAAATGTATCACAACTAGTTGAAATAGTGAATGCTGCATTAATGTATCTATGTAAATATTTCTCTTACCTTGATCTTAGTGTCAACCCATTGAAGTCCAAAGTTGTTTTATTTGGTAAACATAATCATAATATGCCTGCTGTGTTTTACAATAATTGTGCATTACCCAGTTCTTTAGATGTCAAATTTTTGGGTGTTATTTTTTCACATAATTTGTCCTGGAATAATTATATGAAACATATTATTAGCAAAGCAAATAAAGCTTATAATATTTTGAGATCCTTGAGTGGTACATATTGGGGTGCAGACCCTAAAATTTTGTTATTATTGTACAAATCTTTAGTTCGTAGTCACTTTGAATATGGTTTCTATTGCTTTGCTGCAGACTCTAAACATGTAAATAGTTTAAATATTTTGCAAAACAAGTGTTTGCGCGTTATAACTGGGGCGTTCAGAAGCACTCCTGTAAATGCAATGCAGATTGAATGTAATGTTCCACCATTAGCCATTCGTTTTGATTACTTGTTAGAAAGGTTCTTTTTGAAGCTTTATAGTGTTTTGGGTAATAGTCTTTTAGTCAATATGTTGCATTTAGCTATGCAAACTGCTACAAAATCTTTTTATATACTACAGCAACTTAGAAAATTTAAAAACTTTATTGAAAATATTAACATTTACCGATCTAAGCTTATCTTGCCTTGCTATGAGGGAACTTTCAGCAGTAAATTTCCAGCTATTAGTGTTATTATAAATAAGAAAAAGGATTTGCCTTCAAAAGAGGAAGTATATGTAATGTTGTCAGAGTGGTCAGATCATAAATTTGTGTATACTGATGGTTCCAAGAATGATAGAGCTGTTTCTTTTGCCATCTATGAGCCATCTTCAAACGTAGGTATTGGTAGGAGAATTGACAGAAATGCTAGTATTTTTACAGCTGAAGCTGTTGCAATTCTGAGTGCTTTGAAACATATTAAAAATAGCAATTCTGAACATAGCAAATGGGTTGTAGTAAGTGACAGTATGAGTGTTTTAAAAAATTTGGCAAATAATAAACTACATGCCAACACTAATTACATTATTCATTTGATAAAACAACTCTGGGTTGAATTAGCCCAGTCAAATATTGAAATTTGTTTTGTTTGGGTACCTTCACATATTGGTGTTAGAGGAAATGAAAAAGCAGATTTTCTTGCCAAAAAAATTGTTGAATTGGAAGAATTAATACCTAGCACTGATACGAGTGTTCCCATACCATACACAGACGCAGTTAGTCTCTTAAGACGGCGCATGTGTGAGGCATGGGGGAAATATTCATATCACTGCACACATATTGAAAATAAAGGTTCTTGGTTTAACAGTCTTGATGTTCAAATCAACTCTGTTCCTTGGTTTTGCAAAAATAATTTATTTGTAAGTAGAAAGTTTTATTCAATTATTTGTCGTATGCGCTTTGGTCATTGTAGATTAAATTATCATCTTCGTCGTCTTAAAATGGTCAGCATATCGTATTGCAATTACTGTCAATCAGAAAAAGTTCAATCACTACATCATATCTTCTTTGAGTGTTCATCTTTCAACATTCAGCGCCTTGTGTTGTCGGATGAGCTTCTAAAAATTTATAAAACACCTGATAGGGTCCCGCTGTGCATACAGGAGTTGCTTAAGAACGCTTCAACTTATTTATATTTGTATAGATACATATTGGAGACTGTTAATGAGATTTAAATAGTTCTATTTCTTGTTCCTATGCACCTAGGTATATGTAAATATTACCGTTTTATTATTATTTATAGTTTGTATATTTAAAACTGTAGCTTAAGATGTTTTTTAAAAAAAAACCAGAAGAAAGAAGAAAATAAACTTATACAAGATGACATATCTTTGATGACATGAATGAAATGGAAATGACACTTAACCTGGAATTGATTGACATATAATGGAAATGACGTTTACCCTGGAGTTGGAATTGAAAAAAAAAACGGAATTATGTAAAAACAAGATTTTTACTAATAATCAAAGACAAACTTATAATGACTACAACATGGATTAGAAAAACGAAAGACATGATTTCTAAACATATTACGAAAGAAAAAAATACCTACGAAAGACTAGGCAGTATGGTTGAAAGACTATAGCCTGCCCGAAGGGCGAAAAAAAAAAAAAAAAAAAAAATCAATGTCAAAAACAAAGATCGCGGATTCGTGAGAAGTGCTCAATATAACCTCCAAATAACATGTTATATTGTGATTTCATAAAGTTTATATAAATAATTCTAAGAGAAAGTTTTTATATAAAACACAAAATGAAGAAAAATAAACCTGGCGCCCGTCCTAAGTTTGAAAATACGAGGAAATTATTACGCAAACAAAAAAGGCAACAGAAAAAAGTACATCGTCAAGAACATTATCTGAAGAAAAATGATGTGAGGCATAACAGTAATACTAAACCAGTATATACAGCCGGCAGATTTGTTAAAAGACCTGCCGAATCACCAGAACCAGAAGTGGAATTGAAGGTAAATAATATTTTACAAAACTATATTTTGTAAACAATGAGATACATGTCTGTAACAGGTGGGTTCTTAGCATTACTTGAATGTTAAAAGTAATATTTTATGACTCTAAAGGCCTTGTATTTTTATTTGTGACGATTAGCAATTATTTATTTTAATTTAATAACACATGATAAAATACCATGTGGTTCCAAGGTACGCTTTCCCCCTTTACCTCTGGCAATAGATAGGCAATTTACTAAAGCTCTACATGATCTACATCACATTTGAAGGCAGCACTTCCAGCATATAATAACACACCTTATGGCTGATAGTGATCATTCAGCATGATCGCATTCCTTTTTAGGGTTCCGTACCTCAAAAGGAAAAAAAGGAACACTTATAAGATCACTTTCTTGTCTGTCTGTCCGTGTGTCACCACCTATTTTCTCAGGAACGGGTAGACGTAGCAAGTTGAAATTTATACCAGATACTGAGGTGTATAGTACCTATTACGTGTATAAAAATAAAGGCCCTGAATTAACACAATAAAAAGATATAAGCAAATTTAGATTTTAGCGAAAACATGTTAGTACCAAAATTTACCTTAATTTTAAAATCATTTTATTTTTCGGAATTTTCCCTTTACTTGTGCTGTAAGACCTTACTTTTAACCAAAATTGACAATTCTAGGTCAACCGGCAGTACCCTATAGGTTTTGGTTCATAAACCTATATGGTAGTTACAGTTGACCTAGAATCACGAAACTTGTCAAAAAGTAAGGTCTTACAGCACAAACAAAGGAAAAATTCCAAAATATTAATAAGTTGAAATTTAAGGTAATTTATGCTACTTTCAAGTTTTCGCGAAAATCTAAATTTGCCCATATCTTTAAAACTTAGCCACCAATAAAAATGTTACCAATTATATTATGGTGGTATAATTCAAATTCAAAAACTTTATAACTAAGTATTAGTAAACAACACGATACGGTGACACATGTAAATGACTGAAGTGAACTATATGATTGTTGATAGAGTGGACTGTCAGTAACAGTCCATTCTATCAACAATCATTTTCAGAACCCTGTTAGGGCTGTCCCATAACTCGGGCCACCATTGATGTTGAGCGCTTGCGCATTATCGCTTAAAAACAATCCACACGCGCCGTCGCAAACATCCCTGACGCACTATAACGCCAAGGCACCTCATCAGTTTTCTGAACGCGTTATTATACTGGACATGAAACACAGGCTGCAAGTGTAGAAGGTTGTACAGAATGCTCTAAAGAGCGTCACCTTTACTTCTGCCTCTCCGTTCCGTTTCGTTTTCAATGGCAGCATTGTCCTTTAAAGCTTATTATTGACACAGATACCGTCAATATGACAACCGACATGTTGCCTGCTAAACGCCTCAATCAGGGCATTCATATACAAATTGAAGATAAAGTCCTTTCTGTAGAAAGTCCTGGCCGAAAACCGAACTGATTGTCGTGCAGCACAAGATGTTCGTTTAGCTGTGTATCAAGCAGACCATCATGCACCTTAGCGACTATGGTTGCTAGAGAAATTGGTCTATAGTTTCCCCTATCCGAAAGATCACCTGTTTTACTTTTAACAATGGGAACCACAATCGTCCTCATTAGTTCAGAGGGCAAGTATGAATGACCAGTACATTAATTGTACAGCAGTGCCAAAACCCTTGGTAAGTGAGGACCACCATATTGCATACAATGAGTTACTGAACCCTTCATGTCCTGGGGACTTACCTCTAGACGTGCCTGATGACCCTGGCCACATCTTTCGGCACTGAAACGTGTGCCCACCTTGCCACAATGGGGCTAAGCATCCAGCATCTCACAACAGCTCCCCAGCGTTGACTTTAAAACAAACTGATTTCTAAAAAGGTTAGCACTAATAAACAGGCCTGGCCGAATGCTCAATTTATAAGCACTCTTCCAGAAACCGCGAAAATCACGCTTTGAATGCTTAAAGGCAATTATGTACATCTTTATATTTGTATCTTTGTCTGTATAATGGGTAGGTACGGAACCCTCGGCGCATGAGTTCGACTCGCACTTGGCCGGTTTTTTTTTCTACAAATATAACAATAATATTACTGTTTTTATTCCAGAAAAAGAAACCAAAAATGGAAACCCCACTAGACATCCTTAACAAAGAGCGACAGAAAGAGAAGAAAGTGGAGCAACAACTAAAGAACCAGATCGATGAACAGAGAAAGAAGATGTTGCTGCAAGCCAATGATGACGAGGACAAGATCATCAAGAAACTGGAGAAGCAACTAGGATTGAACAAAACTAAGAACAAGAATAATTTCTTCTCTGATGATGGACTGGACTGTAAGTACCTATATTCATTTTTATATTTATTTTCATTTTCCTTTTGACTAGCAGCAAACAAACTTCTATGGTTAACTATAGGTATCATCATCATCAGCCTTTTAATGTTCCCACTGCTGGGACACAGGCCTCCTCTCTGTGGGAGGGAATGGGCTGTAATCCACCAGGCGGGCCGAGTGTGGGTTGGTGGATGTCACATGTCTTCGAATTCTTGGTTCTAGGCCATGCCGGTTTCTTCACTGTTTTGAGAGTGGTGATGAAATAATTTACACAAAGTTAAGCGCCTGCCTGGGTTCGAACCCACGACCTACGACAAATTCACGGCCGTTATCACTGGGCCACCACTGCTCTCACCATATGTATATATACATATGGTGAGAGCAGTGGTGGCCCAGTTGTACCCACTTCTGGGACAAGGAGTAGCTGTAGTGTACCATAAAGGCCCAGTGCGGGTTGGTGGATGTCACTTGTTTTTAGGGTTCCGTACCCAAAGGGTAAAAACGGGACCCTGTTACTAAGTCTGTCTGTCGGTCTGTCTGACTGTCTGTCACCAAGCTGTATCTCATGAACCATGATAGCTAGACAGTTGAAATTTTCACAGATGATGTATTTATGTTGCCGCTATAACAACATATACTAAAAACAGAATAAAATAAATATTTAAGTGGGGCTTCCATACAACAAACGTGATTTTTTTCCATTTTTGCCCGACTTGCACTAGGGCGGTTTTTTGAAATTTTTCTTCTAAGACATATGAGTTTCTTCATAACGTTTTTGAAAATAGTGGCAATGACCAGTTATATGATATTTATTAAAAAAACTACTTATACACCAGCTATTATGGTTGCTAAGGAATACAATTTAAGTTTTGTGTACCTCTCAATCACATATGAAAAGAATAAGCCTTATTAAACTTTAGTCACTTGTTTCCACTGCAAAGGCTATTGATTAGAGAGCTCACAGATAACGTTTACAAAGTTAATCTTTTGAAATGTAGAACACATAATGATTATAATGTTTTTAATCATGAACTCTTAAACAGATCTTCTAGAAATATGCGATAAATCAACAACTGAACAAATAGTGGCGGCTGAGAAGCATCTCGCTGAAGTTGAAGGTGATTCAGACTTTGATGAAGACCTAGCAGCAGTCACAGGCAAAGAAATAAAAGATAAGACGAAAAAAGATAGCAAAAGTAAAGGAAAAAAGGGTAAAAATGATAGTGATGAAGAAAATGAATCTGATGAAGAGTTTGGCTCAGATATTGATGATGAAATGGACAGCGAAGAAGAATCAGGTGGTGATGATGACATGAGTGATGAGGACGGAGATATGAGTGGAGAAGATGAAGAAATGAGTGATGGGGAAGGAGATATGAGTGGAGAAGATGAAGAAATAAGTGATGGAGGTAGTTATATAAGTGGAGGAGATGAAGAAGTATTATTTAATGTTGATTCAGATGATGCACCTGAAGGTAAGCCTAGCTTCATATTTAATACAAAATAATCAGCAATGGAAAGATGTACAGTCACATTGCTGTATTTTTTTTGGTTTTTATGCTTACTTTTTTACTTTAACCCAATGATCCGCATCATAATTGAGCGTAATTAAATAATGTGAACACAAAATTTTAATTATAATGAACTCATCACTGTAACTATCAACAGTTAAAAAATTTGGTTTACTAATGAAATAAACATTGTGGTAAGTAACATAATAAAAATAAATGTAACTCTTTGAAAATAAAAACTTAGTCCATGGCATATCCTGCAACAATATAGATAGTGTATCTATCAGTAAAATAATGAATTTTCGGAAATGGATTGGTACAAACAAGCTTTAGCTTTTTTAGATGTTATCTTTATTATAGAGAAACCAACAAAGGCATCCAAAGCTAATTCCAAACAGAAATCAACAAAGCAAGAATTAACCAAAAGCAGTAAAAAAGAGACGAGGCCCGAACCAAAGTCTAAAAAAAAAGAGAAAGTAATTTCTGAAGACGATTTGAGTAAAGTGTTCAGTGATGATGAAATCTCACATCTGTCTGGTGATGATGATGAAGAAAATGATCCATTTGGTGAAGAAGAAGAACCTGTTGTGGAGAAAAAAGAGAAACCTGATGTTTGGGAAGATATTTATGGAAGGAAAAGGGACAAGGAAGGGAATATTATTAAGGTGATTCTTGTTGAAAATCTATGTGTATGCTACGCCTTCTTAATTTGATCACAATTTCTTAGTGCAGTTATGCAACAAGTTATTAGAAATCGTTTTCAACATTTGATTATTATTCTGTTGGTTTTACAGGAAGAAAAAGGCGCATACGTTCCACCACACCTCCGAAACAAGGATTCCAGTACAGACAAACAACTACTGCAACTGAAAAGACAAATTAAAAGTGAGTCTTCTCAATACATCTATCTTTTAAGTAACAGTATATTCCAACCCAATGCCCTAGTTATAAAGGAACCCTACATAATAATTGATTTCCACAAAAAATAATAATAATAGAAGATTTTGAACCGTATAATAAAAAATCACTTTATACACTGTTTTGCTTACGTTGCATTAATGTTGTCCTAGTCGGCGGCACGAACTATTATTTTGTGCGCGGGGTTAAAATGCATGCTATCTCATCCGACGACACGTGCGAAAGAGATAGATGCTCTGATGAGCAGTAAGAAGCTAGTTCGCATATGAATTAACACTTTTGCAAATGTGTAGCGAAATGGATTATGATTTAGGACGAAAACGAGCGCGCGAAATTTTATAAACAGACCTTTGGCAGTATGGATATCATGAAAAAACGACTACATGTATATTTTGAAAATAAAATTATTTGCATTGTTGAACTACTAATCTATCACTGTATGGCGGCTGTTTTGCAATTATCCTTCTTCTTAAGGTATTTATTTCCGCCCAAAGACGCGTTAAAATTAGTGTTGACATATGGAATGGAACTTTCGACGCTCATAACTTTCTAATAATTTGTTAACTTTTTTGTTTCCATACAGGGCTAGATAATGATGAGAAAAATTAATATCATATTTTATTTTGAATGTACATCGTCAAACAGTGGAGTAATCGCCAGACTACATTTGTATGGAAGAATGATCGACTAGTGCAACCTTAAGTGATCATTAAAATAAACAAATTAAGCTTATTCAATCCTATTTCAGGTGTACTAAATAAGCTAGCCGGTACAAATCTCCACTGGGCGTGTACTTCAATAGAGAACCTGTATCAGTCAAACAGCAGAAACTCAGTTAACACGGCATTGACTCAGTTGTGGTTGGATGCAACGGTGTCAATCTCGAGTACGCCTGACAGGATGGTTGCTGAACATGCAGCTCTTGTGTCTGTGTTACACGCTAATGTTGGCTCTGAGATTGGTAAGTTATAACTTGTACTGTAACTGTATGAATTCAGTGAATACAGCAGCAGTATTGTGGATCAATGCAACTGTGTCATCGTATAATACACCAGTAAGAATGTTTGTCAGTGTAATATGCTAAATTTGGCTTGGAATTCGGGTCTTGTAGTGTAAAAGTGGCGCTGGTAAATGTTAGGCAATCAAAGAGAAAAAGTTAAAATTAGTAAAGGAATTAAGACAAAATTAAAAAACATTGTACATGGTTGCAAACATAATTAAATATGTATATTGTATAAGTTTAAACCAAAAGTTTGTGAGTGTATGTGTGTGCTTGTATGTTTGTTACTTCTTCACGATCAAACGGCTTGACGGATCTGGATGAAATTTGACACAAAGGTAGATTCTAGTCAGAAATAGCACATAGAATACTTTGATCCCTGGAATATGTTCCCTCGGGATAATTTTCGACCTACACGCGGGCGATGCCGCTGGCAGAAGCTATTAGAGAGATCGAGATGGAATGACCTCAAAACTTACGACCGACCGCTTTAAATCAGTTGTAACAGGGTCTAACATTCGAGCATATATCTTCTGATCAGAGTTTCACGCCCAAGATTGTGACTTACGTACTATATTTTATTTTCAGGCGCCCATTTCTTACAAGATTTGGTCAAAAAGTTTGATAACATGATGGAAACGCCACAGCCAGTTGCAGACAAAACTCTTGACAACTTAGTATCGTGCTTGGCACATTTATACAGCTTTAAGGTATGTATTACTGATCAAATGCAACTTATCCATTCATATTTTTTTTCACTTAACGTTATCATCAGCCCATTTTGACTGTTTTTTGTGAAGTCTGCCCTTTTTGTAAGGCTGGGGCTCATAGCATCCAGCTTATCTATAAATATCTATTGTTGAATGTGCAAACCTGGTTACTTACTTATTATAAAGAGATTAATTAACGTTGCATGACTAGAGAGTGCTGTTAAAATAATAATTAGATCTGTCTTCAACTCCGACAAGTAGAATCTTTTTACCAAACCTAATGTCGAACCTCCCCCTTTTTGGAAAGTAGGTTAAAGTCTTACTGCTCATTAGACATTTTGCGCTGTTGGACATTTAGCTACTTAGACCTTCTGATCGTGAGGGAAAAATACCTATCCTTAGCTGAGACTCTGACTCGCAACCTTAAATATAGTAGGCCATCACGTTTATCATTGTACTATTCAGACGGGCAATAGCGGCTGCGAAATTACGGACCACATTGCACGCACGTCAACGCCATTATTGACATTAGTAGTATGAATAGAGACCTAAAATCTCATAAAACATTTTTTTTAGTCTCGTGTAGGTCCCGACTCCCGAATTATAATTTTTACTCTAGGCACACTTGAACTAGCCCCTGAAGGTATATCGTTGATTCGACCCCCCCCTGGTTCACTGCGTACCCTGGCACGGGGGCGCGGCGGGCGTGTTTTAGGGACCCTAACTATCTACCATTAATTAGGGTACCGTACCCAAAGGTTAAAAACGGGACCCTATTACTAAGACTCCGCGGTCCGTCTGTCTGGCTGTATCTCATGAACCGTAATAGCTAGACAGTTCAAATTTTCACAGATGATGTATTTCTATTGTTGTTATAACAACAAATACTAAAAACAGACTAAAATAAATATTTAAGTGGGGCTCCCATACAACATACGTGATTTTTTGACGTTTTTGCGATAGTAGTACGGAACGCTAAGGTTCGTAAGCGAGTCCGACTCGCACTTGGCCGGTTTTTTTTTAAATATTCTTTCTTCCGCGGTAAATCTTAACACGGCCGTTCAGAAAATGACGCGAAATGCACAACGCCATCTATCGAATATGGAGTTCAATAGTCCGAGTATCTGAATTGCGTATGTTGCAATATTTAACTTCTTGAACACTTTAAATTCATCTAACTTTTGATAGACTAAACCGATTGCGATGATTTCAGTCTATGTATGTTTGGTCCTATGTGGCGTTCTAGAGACAAACGCGTTGGCCGATTTTGATGATTTTTACCCCAATCGATTCGTCTTAACCTTGCAAGTGTCACTGGATACATTAAAATTGGAAAATAGAAAAATGGCGGCTTTTGGGTGCCATATTGTGGGGACCCAATTTTTTTTTTCTTTCATACTTTCCTGTGGGGGTTAAGAAGTGATTTAAAACAATATAAAACACTTTAAATGTACCTAATTCAAAAAAAAAATGTTAACTAAAAAGTTATAAATAAAATAAACCCGACTGCTTAAGAAGCCAACTAAAAAGACGTAAACAAGAAGAAAATCATGCTGTGCAGTCAGAGGACACATCTGGTTTTGGTCAGCCAGCTCGCGAATATGGTTAACTTTTTTTAGGTTTGATCAACTATTAATCTTCTTCTTCTTTGTCCAACCCTCTTCCCAGTTCAGCAGAGAGCTCTGTTCTGGGTTGTCTGAGTGCTCAGCTTCTCCTTCAGGACCTCTTACTGCATGTTTGACCACGAGGTGGCGGGTGGTCTTCCCCTTCCTCGCGGTCGATCGGGGATATTTAGGACCTTTTTGATAGGGTTGTTTTGATCAACTATTAATATTCTTATTAAATTCCAGATCTACCAAGCGACTCTCCTCTACGATATTCTAACCCGCCTCCTTGACACGATATCGGAGAAGAACATAGAATGCGTACTGGTAGCTCTTCGAAGTGTTGGTGGTGTACTACGCAAGGACGAGCCGCTGGCTTTGAAGAACTTCATTCATGATACGCAGAGTAGAGTTGCTAAGCTGAGCAATGATTCTGCTGCTGGGTGAGTGACCTTTGATCTCAATTTTTTATTGGTCCAGGGGCTAGTGACCTAATTATAACAGGTTGATCTTCAAGTTTAAACAACCCTTGCTGTGGTCGGTCCGTTGAAAAGTCGCGTAAGGCGAGTGACGTGGGTCAGAAGAAGAAGGCCTTCAACAGGGCTGCCAAGTCCTGCAAGATGGTGTTGCGAAGGGCTCGGTTCGATCACATTGGCCGAATAGGGACCAAACTTGCTTCTTACCCAGCAGGTAGTAAAGCGTTTTGGTCTCTGCCTAAGTCGGTCGAGTCGAACTTCTGCCGTCCCTCACTGCCACCACTGCTGGAACCCGACGGGTCACTGGCCCACTCCGCTGAGGAGAAGGCAAATTTATTTGCCTCTCTTTTTGCGGAATCTTCACGTCTGAATCCTGGTGACGCGCGGCCCCCTCCTCCTCCTGATGGATGCGAGACGAGTATTTTTTTTTTTTTTTTTTGGGACAATCCCACCGCACTATTCCCAAACCACTGCAACTCCTGAAAGCCAGAATCAACAGTGGCGACCACCAGGAAAGCGCCGAGGCAATGAAGCTCGACGAAGTCCCGGAGAATGAATTTAACTGTCGAGACGAGTATGTCGGACATTCGTATCCATCAAAAGGACGTCCATAGGGTGCTGCGAAACCTTGATGTGAACAAGGCTAGCGGCCCTGACGGAATACCAGCACTTGTTCTTAGAACCTGTGCGCCTGAACTGTCTCCGATCTTGACACGCCTATTCCGTCTTTCTTATGAGGCTGGAAAAGTGCCGAATGCTTGGAAGCAGGCTAACGTACAGCCCGTGCCCAAGAAGGGCAGTCGAGAACTACAGACCCATATCTGTGTACGTGAACGTGTACTCAATACTAAGCTCCTGGCATACCTAGAAGCAAACGATATCCTTAGTTATCGCCAATACGGCTTCCGCCGAAATCGGTCTACTGGGGATCTTCTAGCGTATGCCATTCACATCTGGAGTGTGGCAATCGAGAGGCACGGGGAAGCGCTTGCCGTCTCCCTAGACATCTCGAAGGCTTTTAATAGGGTCTGGCACGAAAGCCTTATTGGTAAGCTTCCTTCATTCGGTTTGCTCGGTGGTCTGTGTGATTGGATTGCAGACTTACTGAGAGATCGGTCCATTCGAGTGGTTATCGATGGCTGCTCGTCGGACTACTTGGATATTAATGCCGAGGTCCCTCAGGGGTCGGTACTCTCGGCAACTTTATTCTTGCTGCACATTAACGATCTGCTAAAACCCGGCACCTTTGGGTATGCAGACGACAGCACTGTTACTGAGAGATACTTGTCCAACGCTCGTGCTACCGGGCCTCAGATCCAGTCTCTCCGGGAGGCCATGGTGGAGCGCTTAAACCTGTCCTTGCAGGCAGTCTCCGAATGGGGCGATGCCAATCTGGTCAGGTTTAATACTGCTAAAACCCAGGCGTGTCATTTTTCCGCAAAAAAGAGTCAATTTCACCCGGCTTCAACTTTCCGAGATGAGACCGTGTCAATAGCTGACCATCTTGAGCTTCTTGGCGTTACGTTGACATCGACTCTCAAATTTTGGCGCATACATTGAGGCAAAGGCTCAGCTGGCTACCAAAAAGCTGGGGATCCTTGCAAAGGTGAGAAGGTATTTCACGCCAGAACAGCTGCTCAGCTTGTATCAAGCGCAAGTTCGATCATGCATGGAGTACTGTTCTCATCTCTGGGACGGATCTGCCAAATACCAGCTTGATGCACTAGAGTCGATCGAAAAGCGGGCCAAGAGGCTCATCAGCGATGAGGCACTGGTTAAGTCAAAGCTCCAGAGCCTTGAACATCGTCGCCGAGTTGCCAGCTTGTCGGTTTTTTATCGGTTACATTTCGGGGAGTGTGCGATGGAAATGCATGATTTAATTCCACCCAGCCCGTTCCATCATCGGACTACCAGACGTACGACGATGCGTCATCGGTACATGGTGGACATCCCACCCATACGCACTAAACGTTTTGAGAATACTTTTATTATGCGTACAGCTAAGGAGTGGAATTCCCTGCCGGAGTCTGTGTTTCCCGATAGCTACAATCTAGGAGTCTTTAAGTCAAGAGTGAATAGGTTACTTCTAGGCAAGCGTGCTCCACCGTCGACCACATCATCGCTTACTATCAGGTGAGATAGTGGTCAACCGCGAACCCTTGAGTGCCCGAAACGTAGAATCCACGCGAGACACCAAGGCCTTTTAATTGTTTCGGTAATTACGCAGATTGATTTCGATCTCATAAGATGAGCCCGATTCTAGGTCAAAACAGCAAAACTTTCTCTATACTATTCTTTGTAGCTGTCTGTATATTTTTAATTCTTAATTCTTTATTGTACACCAAAAACAATATTCAATACAATGTGATAATGAAGTACATGTACAGGTATCGGCGCGGATTAAGAGTGCTGAACTTGAATGCGCAGAAGTCGATTTTTGGGTCTGAGTGGCGGGGGGCGTGAGGTGCGACGGGGGAAGCGGCCGGCGCAGGCGTCTTATTGCTCAATCAGTCGTCCTTCCCCCGCCTCGCCGTCTCGTGTGTCCTAGATACAGTCGCGCATTATTGTGTTAAATAAGAAGTTCTGTTCCATAGTGTTTCATAATTTCGTTCTATTCGTTGCCGAAGAAAAAAATTAACGAGGCAAGCACGAAAAATGATTTACGATGTGAATAGTTTTATAAAAAGTTGTTGATGATGATCGCGGTTTTAATTAGAAATATGTTTATGATAAGTACTTACAATACATACTGAGATAGGAGCCTTTTTGGTCTCGCACGGGGTTTTTATTTAATTTTTTTATTATTGTTTAAATTTATGCATATTTATCGTGTCTCCTGTGCGGGTCACAAATAAATATTTTTCTTTCTTTCTTTCTTTCTTTATTTCTTTCTTTCTTTCTTTCTTTCTTTCTTTCTTTCTAATAACTTACATAAAATTGTGTTCTTCTTTCTGTCTAAGTATATTAAATTTATTAAGATATTATTTATGATGATGATGCTAGGCTAATGTGCCTAAACAACACTGTGTTAAAATTAGCTATTTAAATATCCATTATTCACAAAATTTTAACTACGTACAAACAAATAATTAGTTCAAATCGCTCTTAGTAATTTTATGCGTGACTGTACACATGCGCAAATCACCCTACCACTTTCGCCGAGCATTCTTAATCCTAGCCGATACCTATACAAAGGCGAGCTAACTTAACTCAATATTGAGTTCTCATACCGAAAACCCTAGAGTCACTCGACTGAGAATGATGACAAAAGAGGCTAGAATCCTTTATCCCAAGTTACTTGTGTCTGCTCAGTATGTGTTTCTTAGAGCCAAAGCTCTGTTTATCCTATAAATCTTCTTTATATATAAATCAAAGTCGTGTTAGTTACACCATTTATAACTCGAGGACGGCTGGATCGATTTTCATGATCTTTGATTTGTTGGATTTATCACCGCCCCGAATAACAGAATAACTATTAAAATAACAGAAATATTAACGAAAAACAAAATTTTCCCATATGTTTTGCGAACACAGCGCCATCTCTTGATACATGATATAACCAAAACACGGACCAAAATGAACATAGCGTTGTATAATGGTTCCGGTAATGCCAGTAGATGGTGTTTGTAAATTATTTTTAAATACAAAACATATTCGGGTTAATTACACCATTTCCACATACATTTGTTTGAGGTGGTATGAAGTTCGCCGGGACAGCTTGTTTTATTGTTGATAACTTTCAGGTCCCGTATAAAGTTCTTACTAGAAGTGCTTATGGCCCTGAAGAATAACAACTTGATGAAGATCCCCAACTACGACCCGTCGTACTGCGAGGAACTCAAGAAGATGACCAGGAGCATCGTCAGGAAGGGCAACTACATCACACCGTTGAATATCAGGCTCGAGGATCTTTTAAAAGGTATGATTTAGTGGTGGTCACAAGGGCTACTGCTGACCAAGAGGTATTGGGTTCGGTTCCTAGGTCGGGCAAACTGTTGTTGTTTTAGTTTGTTTCTTTTAGTGTCCGGCCGAAACTGGTTTTGTGACCGAAACCGAAACCGAAATTCGGCAACAGTCTAAGTTTCGGCCTAAACCGAAACCGAAACTTCCTTACAAGGATCATGTTTTGAGAGAAAAATAAAGAAAACTTACCGAATTCAAAATAAATCACACCAAAACTCACGAACAAACAAAACGAACTGCAAACACAAGCCAGTCACGACATGATTAGGCACGTGGACGCGGCAAAATGTCTTCGTCGCTTACTCGAATGCGCTTGAATGGAATATAAAGCTTTGGACATGACCGAACACAGCGCGAGAACTCCCCAATGCAGTTTCGGTTTCGGTCGTAGTTTCGGCAGGTTTGCCGCCAAAGCTAAACCGATACTCGTTATTTTGCCGAAACTCCACCGAAACCGAAACCAAACCTTCGGTCGGACATTTTTTTTTATTGGATTTTAACCGACTTCCCAAAAAGAAGGAGATTCTATGTTCGAATGTGTGTAGGTATGTTTTTTATTTGTATCTGTTCACCGATTTCTCCGTCAATTGTGGACCGATATTGGAAATTCCTTTTTTTTTGCTTTGAAAGAGTATGAGAGTATTAAGATGGTCCTATTCTCACCAAGTCAGAATCAGATGATGGGATCACATGGATATCGAAGGAACTCCTCAAATATTATATGCATACATATTGCTTTTTTGGTACTTTCATCAACAATGCAATCATTTGCACTCAGAAAGTATCATTTGGTGAAGTGGAACTGATGAAGACCACAGAAGGCCACTGGAACTCCTTCACTATTATAATTATAATATAATTATTATTGTAATTAATATCTCGAATAGTTAAACGACTATGATGAAGCAAATACTTATAAATAAATGGTACTGATGAAAATGGTAACATTGAACTGATCTGATGCTGACGGCAGGAAGGCCAGACTCGCGCCCGGTTGATCACAATATTTTTAACTATGTCGCATGGCAGCGCATTTTCTTGAGCCCATTTACAAAAAAAAAGTTAATTCAAAAAACCCGACTGCTTAAGAAGCGAACTAAAAAGACTTAAACAAGAAGAAAATCATGCTGTGCAGTCGGAGGATACATCTGGTTTTGACCAGCCAGCTCGCAAATACATATTCGCGAGCTGGCTGATCAAAACCAGATGTATCCTCCCTTTGACTGCACACTTTATAAAAATTGCAGATTTTTAACCAACTTATTATTTATTTTACCAGCGGACGAGCGTGGCAAATGGTGGGTAGTAGGCTCAGCCTGGGCAGGCAACATGACGCGACCAGAAGAGAAGCCCACCACCAAGGTGCTGCCATCTGCCGACCAGAAGCTGTTGGAACTGGCGCGCAAGCAGAGGATGAACACCGATGTTAGAAGGAGTATCTTCTGTGTCATTATGTCGGCTGAGGTAAGAGGACTCTTCTTATTTAGGGGTAATAATAACAAAGTGCTGCAATCTGGCGACCAGAAGCTGTTGGAACTAGCACGCAAGCAGAGAATGAACATTGATGTTAGATGGAGCATCTTCTAGAGTAGATTTTTAAAATGATAGAGGCGAAATAAACATTAGTGTCCGACCGAAACTGGTTTTTAAGACTGAAACCAAATTTCGGCAACAGTCTCAGTTTCGGCGGAAACCGAAACCGAAACTTCCTTACAAGGATCATGTTTTGAGGAAAAAATCAAGAAAACGTTATTATAATTAGTCAGTCTTTATTTTTTCACAACAAATAAAACGAACTGCAAACACAAGCCAGTCACGACATGATTAGGCACGTGGACGCGGCAAAATGTCTTCGTTGCATACTCGCTTGGATGGTATTTAACGCGCTGAACATGACCGACCACAGCGCGAAAACTCCCGAATGCGGTTTCGGTTCGGCAGGTTTGCCGCCGAAATCGAAACTAAACTGAAACTCGTTTATTGCCGAAACTCCACCGAAACCGAAACCGAACTTTCAGTCGGACACTCATTAAACATGCAGAACATGTATAAGTAAGTATGACATCAAGGAAAATGCTAAAATGTCTCATATGCCGGCAATTATAAGTGCACGGGGATATCATAGCAACGCTACTTCGCATAGAGCAACACTGACCATCGGCGGACTGGAGGGGAGTAGCCATAGCGTTTTCTCCCGATACAAAACTGTCTGTCATTTTTTGCGGGGGAATATCTGCTCTACCCACACTTTCTCAAATTCTCACACATACTCGTAAATAATATTCTGTTACTACGAAACACACACATAAAATTTAAAAAATACACTAACAATTTCACACACAATAGACACATTCTATGGCATCTAACCTTAATATATATATATATATATACTAGCTGACCCGGCAAACTTTGTTTTGCCATAAAAACACCAAACATTCATCTACCCTACCTAACACTATCTACCCAACTCTACCTACCCTACTCTACCTACCCTAACCTACCTACCCTACCCTACCTACCCTACCCTACCCTACCTACCCTACCCTACCTACCCTACCCTACCTACCCTACCCTACCTATCCTACCCTACCTACCCTACCCTACCTACCCTACCTACCCTACCCTACCTACCCTACCCTACCTACCCTACCCTACCCTACCTACCCTACCCTACCTACCCTACCCTACCTACCCTACCTACCCTACCTACCCTACCCTACTTACCCTATAAACCTCACGGAGCCCGAGACCTTTCCAACGAATGCAAAACCTTTGAAATCGGTTCGTGCGTTCTGGAGTTATAGCGTCAGGTTATTGTGACTGTCAAATAATAACAGACAAATAATAAGCAATAAATTAAAATTGCGACTATAATTTGAGATTTAAACTATCCTATCTCTCAAGTTGGATCGAACTGCACATGGTGTGCGAATTTTATTATAATCGGTGAAGTGGTTTAGGAGTCCATTGAGGACAAACATTGTGACACGAGATTTATATATATTAAGATATTAACGTTAGGTAGGGTAGGGTAGGTAGATAGGTAGGATAGATAAATGTTTGGTGTTTTTATGGCAAAACGAAGTTTGTCGGGTCAGCTAGTTTTAAATAAATCAGAAAACTTAATCTCAAAAATGTCTCTGTATGGATATAGACTCGTTTGCTTTGCCATTTTTATCGATAACTATCTACAAACAAACCGGTAACAACACTTTCGCTCGGTGACAGACTCGAATCAGTCGCTCGACCGATCCGCATATTGTATGAGGGCGAGCGGCCTGTGTTGGTAAACAAATCCGAAACAACACGACCGACTTTATTGTAATTTTTTAAGATTTATATAAGTAAATAGTAATAAAGAGATTAAAAAATACTTACATATGAAAGGTAACGCCATCTTAATATTAATTTGACGTGGCAGATCTCTTTATGCAACAAAAAACAGAACAATTCTGCATTTTTTTAGGACGTTGATTCAGTCGCGCAACTAGATTTAGTCTACTGAGCAGTGCGGCTGCAACTAGTTTTATTGTACGCATAGAACCGCTTGGACTTGTACTTTGACAGAGGGGAACGCCTGCGTATGGCTACTCCCCTCTGGTCCGTGTTGCTCTATGCTATTTCGCCATCACTTCATTCAAACCGTCCACTGCTGGACATAGAGCTACTCGCCCGCGTCTTTGACCAGAGACTAGACAAGTAACCTTCTATCATCGAAAGCGTGGCGATACCAATTGGAAAAACCGGCCAATTGCGAGTCGGACTCGCGCACGAAGGGTTCCGTACCCGTGATGGCGTCAACTATGTATGTATGGGGACACCCTTTAATATTCAACTTTTTTACATTTTGTATTTTTTCCTTTATTTGTGCTGTAAGACCTTACTTTTTGCCAAATTTCGTTATTCTTGGTCAACGGTAAGTACCATATAGGTTTTCGACCCAAAACCTATAGGGTACTTCCGGTTTACCAGCACATGTAAATGTAAAATTCCGAAAAATATAAAAAGTGTAACATTGGGATAAATTTTTGTACTTACAAGTTTTCGCGAAAATCTAAATTTGCCCAAATATTTATCGTGGTGACTCAGCACCTTGATTTTTATACACCGAATAGGGACTATAGACCTCCGTATCTGGTATAAATTTCAACTTGCTAGGTCCACCCGTTCCTGAGAAAATGGGTTTGGTGACACACGGACAGACAGACGGGCAAGAGAGTGATCTTATAAGGGTTCCTTTTTTTACCTTTTGGGGTACGGAACCCTAAAATTGACAAAAAAAAATTGAAATATCAAACGCTATCAAAATGTCACATGTCATATCAGTCCTTTACATTTTGGCATTTCGAACATCGCCATTGCTGACATCAAATGACACTTGTCTAGAGTCTCAGGTCACGGTAATGATATATATTCAGTATTCTATCTTCATACAAACGGTAGGAATGCGAGACATACCTACGGGCTTCGAGTTGGGTAAACTCTCGGTATATTTTACAGTCCCGCCGCAGTGACGAACGAAAGGTGTGAGGGTGTACCGCGCGACTTTAGGTAAACATTTCAAGGACAGGGCCGAGTCACAATACTGTATTATTATTATTTATTTGTTTACCCTCGTTTATAGATATAATTACCGTGTTCAGGTCGTAGATCCACCTTGTGGGAGTCCTACTTGCAACGCTGTTTGACAGGTTTAGTTTTAGTTAACTATATATATTATACTCCATTTGAGATAACATTAGACATTTAAATAATTCCATTTACAACCCGTTCAACCCAATTTGACTTCTATTGCGTTGGTGATATGACAAATGGCAGCTGTATTAAACAGTTTTGGTAACAGGTTTATGCTTTTTATGCCATCCTTATATCCATATATTTACGGGATAGAACTCAAAATCGGTTGAACGGACTGTAAAAAGGGGTTGTAAAATTTTCTAATGTTATTTCAAATGGAGTTTAGTGGTTGTGATTCCCGAATGAAGCCCTTCACAAAGTGCTCAGCTAAATAATATGGTACGTACCTACGTTAAAATTTTGTCAATATTTTCTTTTTCTCTGCCCAGGATTATATGGACGCGTTCGAGAAACTCCAACACTTAGGTCTAAAAGGACAACAAGAAAGAGAAATCGTACACGTACTTTTAGCATGCTGTCTGCAAGAGAAGACGTATAACCCGTACTATGCTGTGTTAGGACAGAAGCTTTGCGATACTGACCGCAAATATCAGGTATGTAAGGTTTAATATTAAGCGGCAATTATACATACTCGTACGTTGTTAGAGCAGAAGCTATTCAATTATATGTAAATTGTATAACTCATACTACTCTACTGCTAGGGCAAAAGTTATGGTCTAAAGTCGTATGTCAAGTATGCCAACGTTACATTAAAACAACGTTTAATTAAACATACAAACATAATCTTATGCTTTCCTACATACACATATAGAAATCATAACAGCCTTTACAACTGGAGGATTGAAACATTTAATAACCTACTTTACTTGGATCTATTGGCATATGAACACGCTTATTATTTGGATACAAATTTAAACCTTAAGTATGACTTCAGTATGTTTGACAAAAGATCGGGTTTAATAAATAACACTGCCTTAAGGACAATTTTTGGAGATCTGAAAGCTCTAATTTATGACATAGAATACTCTAATATCAATTATTTTAGTGAATACAATAACAGTACTTGTGCGAGCTGTGACAATGCTTCTGCGGATATTAACAATGAAAACAGCTCTGAAATTGAGCAGAAATTGACAAGCTTTTTTCGTAACTAAACATCTACATGTAATGCATCAAAACATCGCTGGGCTGCTTACAAAATCTGAAGCAATAACAGTGTGTCTAGAAGACCTGGCAGGAAAAGAATCATGTGTAGACATCCTCTGCATCACAGAACATTTCATTATGGAGGGCTATGAAAAGTATTTGACTATTCCTAATTATCAGCTTGCGGCGAGCTATACTAGAAAGGAAAGCAAAAGAGGTGGAGCATGCATACTTGCGAGAAATGGACTTCGATATAGGGAATTAAAACAGGTTGCAAAAAATTCTGAGACCGGTGTATTTGAATGTTGTGCAATAGAATTGATTAACTATAAGATTGTAATTGTTTGTATTTATAGAGTTCCAAAAGTTAGTAACTTCAATACGTGCATGGAAAAATTGCATATGCTTTTGGGAGCGCTCACTAATAAATGTTTTCAAAACATTGTAATGGCGGGCGATTTCAATATAGATATCCTAAAAAGAACTTATCAAACTTTAGAATTTGAATGTCTGCTATTGAACTACAATTTGAGATTATCTGTTAACCAGCCCACTAGATTGAAGAGTCAAACATGCATCGATAACATTGCGCATAACTTTAACAGAGCCTGTAAAGCAAAAGTATTTGAATTTGCGCTATCTGACCACACAGCTCAACTCATTAAGATACCTGTCCAAAACAGATGCTCTTTAAAATATTGGCGTCGTAATAGGCGTGCTTATAAATTAGAACATGTTACAAAATTTATAAATTGTTTACGTAGTTTGTCCTTCTCTGAAATATATGAAACAAGTGATCCCAACATTGCATACAATTGTTTTTTTGAAACATTTTCACTGTTCTACGATCTATGCTTTCCTGAAATAACTATTACCGTACAAACGACGAGAAAATCAAAATGGGTATCACGTGGCATCAGAACGTGCAGCAAAAAAAAGCGACACCTTTTATGGCAATATAGGCGTGACCCAAATACAATAAACAAAATGAACTTTACCAAATACTCGAAATTATTTAAAAAAATTATCCAGCTAACGAAGTATGCACAAAATAATTACAAAATTCAAACATCAAATAACAAATCCAAAACCAGTTGGCAAATTATTAATGACTCAAAGCATAATGTACCCCATAATCCTATTACGAGAATTAAAGTAGACAATGACACTCTAACAGATCCTCAGAAAATAGCTAATGCATTTAACAACTATTTTATTGAAAAAGTGATCTCATTAGTTGATTCAGGTAATAGAGTGACTTCAAAAATCCCAAGTAGAGAAAAATCATTCTTCATACCCCCTTGCATACCACAGGATGTATTTAAAATAATCAAAACATTAAAAAATACGAACAGCGTGGGTCATAGGTATCTCTACAAAAATAGTTAAATTAGTTGCTCCTGAAATATGTACACATTTAAGTCATCTCATTAATTTAACCATAAGCACAGGCATATTCCCTGACGCTTTAAAGAAATCTATTGTTAAACCTATATTTAAAAAAGAAAATAGGGAAGCCATGGAATTTTACAGACCAATCTCAATAATTAGTACGTTTTCTAAAATTTTTGAGAAATATATATATAAAGAATTAAGTGCATATTTAGAAAAGAATAATGTACTAGTAAATGAGCAAAAGGGATTCAGAGAAAACCGTACTATAAACATGGCTATTTATGATTTCCTACATAAGGTTATGGTAAATGTTGATAAGACAATTCCCGTCTGCACAATATTCTGTGATATGACCCAGGCGTTTGATTGTGTCCGGCATGATATTTTGTTGGATAAACTAGAGGCATACGGTATTAGAGGCAATGTACAAAAACTAATAAAATCGTATCTTGATAATAGAAAGCATGTTACGGAGATAACGTCAATAAATGTAAAGACTAAGCGTGAAGAAGTCTTTCACTCACATGAACGAGTAGTCAAGTATGGAGTCCCCCAGGGAAGTGTATTGGGCCCTCCTTTATTCATTGTTTATATAAACGACCTACCTAAGTATGTAGATCATCCAGTAACACTCTTTGCTGATGACAGCACCATCACAATTCAATGTAATACTAAAGATAGCTATAATAATGCCATTAATAATTCGCTTAAATCAATAATAAATTGGTTAAATAATAATAATCTGAAAATTAATCTTAGTAAAACTAACGTAATTCATTTTAGTCAACGCACATCAGCTATGACTGATCTTTTGGTCCAATATAATAATAAAATTATTACAGAAGTTGACTCTACTAAATTCCTTGGGGTAACGATTGACAAAAGACTTAACTGGAAAGAACACATTGAACAACTAAGCAAAAAAATTAGTAATTCTACATATGCTCTATTCAAATTAGTTCCAGTGCTTAACGTTGACTCACTGCTCACAGCTTACCATGGTTTAGTTTCTTCACATTTAAGATATGGGATCATCTTTTGGGGTAATTCAACAGACAAAGATATACCTTTCAAAGCCCAAAAACGGTGCATTAGGACTATGTTTAGATTGGACTCAACTGAAAGTTGTAAGCCTTACTTTAAAAAATATAAAATATTGACTCTGCCATGTCTTTATATATTAGAAATTGCTATGTTTGTGAAAGCTAATCGGCACTTATTTCCACGGCAATCAGAAGTAGTCAATCGTAACAGACGTGACGATACAATTCTCTGTTTAAATAGATCGAAAACAGCATTGATGCACAAAAGTGTTTTCTGCATGGCTCCTAAAATATACAACAAACTTCCAAAAAGTTGGAAGGAGGAGAATGCCTGTATATTAAAAAAGAAATTAAAGTTCCATCTTGAAGGGAAAGCATACTATACTATAATGGAATTCCTTAACGATAAAATTTAAAACCATATAAGTACCTACCTAGCAAAGTTATCAATGCATCTTTGGCCTATTTGACAGTGCAGTGTGGTAAACTAACAAATACCGTTGCTTTATTTTTTAATTGTTAAACATGAATATTATATTTTTAGAGGCTTATACTTGACATTTTTTTTTTTTTTTCGAATTGACATACAAATGCACAATTCATTTAATCATATTTTGTTTTGTAGATTATTTTTTTTTTTTTTTTTAATTCCTTTGACATTTAAATGTTTGTATGCCACAAATGCCATACATGACTAATCCAAATATTTAATTGAACAACTTGCATGCTCTGTATTTATTTACTGTTACGACAATTATAGAATCTGGAATCGTGACATTCTAGAGTGATTATATTGGTATTATTCTACTAATTTATTATTTTGATATCTTGACAAATGTTTTTATAATTTTTACTGTGACATTCTGGAATTTTTATTTTGATATGATTTATTAATATGACATTTTCTAGAATGGTATTTTAGACTTACATTATTTTATTGACATTTGCACATATTTTATTATTATTAAACTTGATAATCTAGAATAATTATTTTGAACTGTATTCTATATCAATATTTGCATGCCACTACCCAAGGCAAACATGACGTTCCATGATCTTTTTATTTTAACAACTCTTCATGCTGACAACTTGTTACGTATGTATGATACTCATGTTTTAGCAAATAAACAATGATTTGATTTGATTTGATTTACATGCAGTAATGACCGCAAATATCGGTTGCGTTAGGTTCAAAGTCGAATGGCACGGTCAGTTATAGAAGAAACATGAGGGTGGTGATAGGGTTTGGCTAAAGATACCTATTACATATAAAATATATTATTATAATAAAGCGGAAGAGTTTGTTTGTTTGAACGCGCTAATATCTGGAACTGCCTATCGGTTTTGTATATGATTTCCACATTCATTAAGAAGGCTATATATCGTTACGCTGAAATTGTTGGTTAGCTTTAAATATTAATATTTATAAAGTAAGTCGGAAGAAAAAGCGCTATCGAACTGCTTTATCCGTGTGCGCTGGGGTAGTGGCTAATTATACTTAAGTATAGTTCTCGCCAAACTTATTGGCCGCCCTGAAGTTGGCTATAATGGATGCGCAGTAGTAAATCTCATACAAAAAGGCCCCTTTTCGTGCCTCGCGCATCCGGTAAACTAACTTCAGGGCGGCAAATAAGTTTGGCGAGGGCTATACCATGTACTACAAAGACATCACACAGACAGTATATATCTATATCTTATAAATAAGCCACTGTTAAATACAGGTCTTCGGGTCCCAAGCCAGGAGATAAACACCGGGGCCCATAGCGGCGTTGGGACTCCTGGACCCTTTCTGAACCTGTACCCCACGAAACTGTCGTAACGCAGCAGTGGAAAGCTAGGGGGTTCGCTCCTTATTGAGAGATATATTGGTTCCTACTACTAACACTTTATTTTATTTTTTATACTAGCAGTTTATATTCACTTACCTGGTATTCCTGCGGCAGGCTCCTGGGGGTCGATCAATATCGTGCCGTGAGATTAGGGATAGGAGAATATATATAATATTAGGACAATAAGGTATAGACTGACGGCTGTCTGGACCGAAGGCTCCGGCGTCCACCAGGCTAAGCATGTTTCCCGCAAAAGCACTTCGTTGTGCGTGAAATATATTCAAAACCGACTTCGCGGGCGCCCCACAAACCGATCGCGAACGGCGGGCGCAAATTAATAATTACAATGGGCGAAACATACCTCGATTACATATGTTTCTACAAGAACCCGAATTCACCGAGTGTCCATTACAAATTTTCGTTTTCTCGACTCTTTCAAGTGTCAGCTGTCAATCAAAAGACCGTCAAACTCAAAATGACAGCGAGCTGGCACAGTGTTGCAACAATATATTAAAAATCGGGACGAAACAGCCACATTAAGGCATTTTGGGTCAAATAATTTACACTAAAAGATTTTTCTACCTATGGTTTTGGGGCACATCGATTGGATGGTTTTAAAGTCCATAACGCGTTATATACTTTGAAACCATCCAACCCATGTGCCCCAAAACCGGTTTCATTAGAAAGGCGAAGATGGTATAAAGGAGCGTTCATTCGATAATACGATTGACCAAGAAGACATTTAACGAGATCATATTCGAATGCTCCTCGCAAGGGAATGGTTCGACACAAACGTTCATAGTTTTGCTCGAAAGTGAATGCTGGGCTCGCTGGGAAGCATTTGTTGCTCGCCTACGATTGCTCGCGAAAGAATGCTCCCAGTGAGGACGCTCATTTAGACCAGAAACAAACGAATTGGTGGTAGGATAGTAGGTAGGATAGACTAGGGTAGGTAGATAGGTAGTCATTTGACTGGAGCGAAGCCGCGTGGAACAGCTATAAGTCTATATTAATATTATAAGCGCGGCGTTATTTTCTTTTTTGGATATCGCTGTACATGCTGAGATAGGAGCCTTTTTGGTTGTCCCCCCATGTCTAAGTACTAATGCTGTAACATGGAAATATTGTAAAACCAAACCATTTTTAAAAGAGTAACCATGGAGTTTCTTGCCGGTTCTTCTCCATAGGAAACGACCAACCCGAACCGTGCACCTTTTGTCGACGTTTTATAAGTGCCCATGTAGGCCTATGTGAAATAAAAAATAAAAAATTGATTTTGATTTTTTGGTCTCGCACAGGGTTTTTATTTTTTTTTATTATTGTTTAATTTTATGCATATTTCTCGTGTCTCCTGTGCGGGTCACAAATAAATATTTTTTCTTTTCTTTTTTTATAAAGAGTAAATATTAGTATTTTTGTATGTTTGTATGTAACGAATAAACTTAAAATATACTGGACCGATTTCAAAAGTTCTTTCACCGTTGGAAAGCTACACCATCCCGGAGTGATATAGGCTACTTTTTATCCCTGTATTCCCACGGGAACAGGAACTACGATAAAACGCATTTGGTTGTTTTAAATTGAAGGGGAATATTATGTCTTGGTGTCTTTGCAAACAAAATATACCTTTGAGGAGGTAGCCGGTGGCGTTCTGTAGTTTCTGCCTGCTTGGGAAAAAGGTTAGATTTTATTTATCATGTAATATCTAAAATTGTTATGTTTTGATTGCAGCTATCAATCCAGTTCTCAGTGTGGGACAAGATCAAAGAGCTGGACAGCATATCTAAAGAGAACTTGACGAACCTGGCGCAGTTCCTCATACATCTCATCATGGAGAAGGGTCTACCGCTCTCTGTGTTGAAGGTAGGAATCATCAGAAATCAAGATTTTCATACATCATTGCGAAACGCAAGAATCCAAATTCTAGGGAGTAGGAAAATATGTGGGGATGATTAGGAATTTAAAAAATGTGATTTCCTTGTAGAGAATGATGAAATACGATAAAATCCATAACTGGACAGCCTCCTTGGTAAAGTCGTTACAAGTACGTCTGTGGACCTGGGGTCCTAGGTTCGGTTCCCAGATCGGGCATAAATGTTCCCATCATGAATTTCGCTGGAGGATGCTGAACTTTGATAATGGCAATAGGCTCGTCTCATAATTAATTATAATGTTTACTACTGTCACGTGGTCCCCTCCCAGCACTAAGAAAGAAAATTTGGTTCAAATAAATCGCACTAGATGGCGCGATGTGCACCGATTTGTTATTGAATTGGGTGTAAAATAAAAATTTCTGGAATTGAACATAAAAATGGTATGTTATTGTTTAATCGAGAGTTGATTTTTAAGTTCAGTTCCAGAAAATGTTAATAAAATAAAATCGCTGCTAACACCATCTGTAGCCATGAAACGGAACCGAACGCGATCGATGTACAAAAAATAATCTTATAACCAGACGAAAAGCTCTAGCTACGTCGGCACGGTTTCTTTGTATGGGATGAGGCATCTATATGCTATCTATATTATATATGCTACTATCAACCCATTTGACAAATAAAAACGTGATATTTTAAAGAAGTTTGTAAATAAAAGCTATTATAATGAGGGCTACTGTTTATGTGCCCACCAGTTGGCGCCACTGGCGAGTAAGGTAGTCTATTCCCTATCAACGTCAACTAAGTTACGGGCCTCGTTCGAAAGTAATCTGAAACTTCGGAGTGAAAAAATCAAGTGTTGGGTTAAAATTTTTGGACGGGTGAAAACACATCGGGAGTAGATACAACTGTCGAATTGTGTTCCCACTCATTCTTAGTTCGGGTCCCGTAACGAAGGTAGAAACTCCGAACTTCGCGCTTAGGGAGTAGACCCCTGTGGTTCTTCATAAAGATAAATAATGTTTAAAAAAATATAGCTTTTAAACGTTGTTGTTACGCGCAAAGTTTGAATTAAAATCATTTCTAATGCCTTAGAAGTGAGATTAAATATAACATCGAGTATGCTGCAGTTTTGCGCAACCCTTTTTTTTTCGAAAAAATAGGATGTTAACTTTTTCCGATACAAGCTCTATTAAAGCAGTGGTTGGTAAAATCCGAACCTACCTTAATCTGCCATATTTGGAAAATATTCACAACAATAAAAAAGTTGTAAATAAACAACACATTTTGAAGACCTCATTCTACACCAGCGCCCCTAGCGGAAATTTCAAGCGCGGTAGGCCGGTAGCCCTCATTGAATGTGATATAGATTGCTCATAAAGAATTTTGATTGATCCAATGTTTATATCCCCAGATAATCCAATTCTCCGAGCTCAACAAGCACTCAGTGCGCTTCATGCGTCAGATCCTCCTCTCCATCATCATGAATACCGACTTCCAATCCTCGCTGGAAGTCTTCCACCGCATCTCGAAGGCGCCCAAACTCCACATGTTCAGGGAAAGTATACGACTCTTTATACAACACTTCTTGATCAAGAACGCGGGAAAGAAAAGCGTGGTTCTGTCTGATGAAGAAATGGTGACGTTGAAAAAAAGGGCTCAGGAAGTAGATAAAATATTGACTTTACATGAATCTAAGTTGAAGTTTTAAATATATTTTTGTATATTGTTTGTTGGTGTCTTATTTGTGAAGCTTGGGCCTCCTTGTTAAGTTTAAGATAATAACAGCCGCAACTCCGCAAGGGTTGGTTACGCTAGCCGCTAGCCGAGGTCGGTCCGTCGATCTCACCCGGCCCGCAGCAGATGCACCAGACCCCCCACACATCAGGACGCGAGGTGGCGGCGCGTAGTGTTCCACGCGCGCCCCTCTTACACGTCGCGGGGGCAGTCACACTCCTAACTCCCCCTAACCAGAGGCCGAGGCCCGCAGATGCGGGTCGGCACCAGCCCCTCCGGAAGGATCGTACATTCCCTCGACCCCCGGCGTAGGTGGGGGATGAACCATCCGGGTGATTTTAGTCAGTAGGAGTCTGGCAGACCCCTGCACCTCCCGTCCCAGGGCGGTGGACATCCAATGAGGACTACACAAAAAAGAAAAAAAAAATGTTTTGATCCGTGTAAGGGTCGACCCCATTATACCAAGACCACTCCGTGGTGGAAAACCCCTTTTTTTGTGGGAAATCATCCTATGACTTCTCCCGCTCTGGGTGAAAACCCACCTGTGTTCCTTTAATTTGCTTGAGCCAGTGCCGCGGTTACTCTTTTTCAAATTTATCCACGACCCAGACAGGCATCCGCTCTATCGGACCCCGTCAGTTTTTGCTGACATCTCTTTAAGGCGCGCGTGGAACACTACGCGCCGTCGACTCGGGCCTGGTCCTCATCGGACGGTGAGCTACCCATTATCGCCGTCCGCAAGCCCGCGAGTGCAACTGAAACAACAATAAAAAAAATAAAAATACAATGAAAACAACACCAACTCCTGCCGTTGTTCCGGGTTGTCGCCCTTAACGATTGCTAAAGATCTATAAATGAAATGTCTGACCAGACGAGCCCAAAAGTCTGACAACCTATCAGTATAGTTCTTGTCAATCTTCTTGGCCGCCCTGAAGTTGACTACAATGGCTGCGCAGTAAAAAATATCATACAAAAACAGCACCGCGCCGTCATCGCGCCACATCGGAAAGCCAACTTCTGGGCGCCCAATTAGTTTGGCGAGAACTATAAACAGATCGCAGTGACATGCTTGTTTTGTATGGAAAGTTTAAGACTCTCCCTCCTAAAGTTTAATAGTCCTCTTTAATGTCAGCTCACACTGAGACGCGACGAGTCGATTCTTGACGAGGCCACGGTGCTCTGGGATTAGCGGACTCTGAGACGAGGAAAGGGCTTGGTGGACTCCGGGACGAAGCAAGGTCTTGGCAGAGTCTGGGATGAAGCAAGGACCTGGCGGACCCTGGGGCGAAGCTTGGGCCTGGTGTTCTCTGGGACTAATTTAGGGCTTAGCGGAATTTGGGACGAAGCAATTGCTTGGCGAGCTCCGGTACGAAGTAATGAATTGGCGGTCCTTGGGACGAAGGAAGGCTTTGTCGGACTCTGGGACTAAGTTAGGGCCTGGCGGACTCTGGGATGAAGCAAGGGCTTGGCGGTGTCTGAGATGCAGCAAAAGCTTAGCGGTCTTTAGGGTGAAGTAAGGGCTTGGCGGTCTCTAGGACGAAGCAAGCGCTTGGCGGATTCTAGGCCGCCGCGTCTCCGACGTGACTATACCGGCGAAGCGTAGCTGCGTTGCGCCTGCGTGCCTAGAGGTGTATTTGATTTCTCTCAATGAAATGTGGACTACTTTTTGTAGTAAATAAAGTGAATTTATTTGTCCAAAACATGAGTACACGTACATGGCATGCAAGATGTTAGTACATTGAATTATATCGTCACTGTCATGTTTTGTCTCAACGGCGGCGTACAAATACACTCGCGAGCAATGAAAATGTTCCAGTGACATAGCACCAAATTACTCCTAAACGGGAAAGGCTAGTTTAATGACGCCGTCTGCAATATTGAAGTACATTTATTTAACAGCGCATCAGAATATGACCAACTAAAAACGTAAATAATGTGTTCAAATTTTAAATTAAATGTTTAAAAAAATTGGGGCCAAATATTTGGCAAATAAAACCAAATCTCTAAGTAGGGGTTTTATTAGGTGTAAACGTAGGTTTTGATAACTCAGTACTTGGGTGTTTCTTCCATGTGCTCTCAATACATCTTCTACGCGATTGGGCATGCTGAATACCAGATTCAAGTCACGAAGAGTAATTGGAGGTGGAACTCGTGTGTGTATAAGTTCGCACATAGTGCGCGAACTAAACAACCACCATATAGAGCGAGCGGAACGTGGACGCGACGCTATTGGTCAGTCGATCCTTGTATCAACTGATTTACCAACAAAATCGCGCGCTCGCAACGGTGTTAAACGTTGCCCGCGTCCTGCTTAGTGCTGCTCAATACTGCTTAGAGACCTAAAAACGACTTTTGCGCATCTAACGACTCTTGCCAAGTTACGTACCAACAACTTTAAACTTGCATGCGAGTTGCTAGCAAGGGAAAACGCGGTCTCAGACATACACGCTATTATATGCAGTATACGTCGGTTAATGTTAGGTATGTACCTATACATATCTACAATAGTATAAAACATAGGCACTTACGTAAAGACCACATGTTTGAGAAGAATAATAATAAGGTACGGACCTACCCACGTACCGCAGATTGTGCTGGTACCTAGGTATTACCATATCGAGGAAACTGATAAAATAAAGTGTACACTCAGTGCATGGGAACTGCGAGCCACGTGTAAGATAACTCTTTTATTGGCACAGGAATATCATTGTACATAAGTACTTAGGTGATAAAAAACTCAACAAAATTCCGTTGCAAATTTTTAACATAAACATTTCGTCCAATATAAACATTTCGTCTCACACTAGGAATGTCTCCGTACGGAAAGGAATCAAACCCAAGATATTTAACACAGAAGCCCATCTCTGAGCCACTTGACCTAACCGTTCTGGTGCGAGTGCCGAGCTTAGGTCCTGGGTTGGATGCCCAGTTCGGGAAGTGTTTTTGATTTTTTACAATAGGAATTACTCAGTTTCAATGTATGTACCTAAACTTTCAACGTACCATAATATTACAGGTAGATGCAAACTTATTGGCGGCTCTGAACACGAGGCGTAATTCATGTGACAACGGGGGTAAGGCATGGATGAAAAGCGAACCTTACAGGCGCCGATTCCCTTGAGTAGCTGATTTTAAAATGAGAATCACGTCTAAACGGCTAGTCGTATACCTACTTGTAATTTTTTGGAAAAAAAAATATATGTTATATTAGACCATTTTCTTAATAGTTTGATTTAAGAACATTTTGAGTTTTATTCGTATAACATAGTGTAATTAATTTGTAAAGTTATGTCTAAAACGGACAAAAAGACGAAAATCGCACCTAAACCGCTGGGCGGTATTTTAATGAAATCGACACCATCTCAAAGACATTTTAAATATCTGCATTTTGATCTGAAGCTTTTTTTTTAAATTCATAGAATAATAAGGAAAATACGAAAAAAACTACTAAATTTTGTATCGCGCGGGTGTGAAACGAGTGCGCCTTTTGTTCCCTCAAGGTCGTTGGCGATAGTAGTCGTCTTAAATTTAAATCGACCAATAGAATCTCCTGAAACTCTTCAAAACTTAGGGTGATTAATTTATTCACTTTTCGTTTTCGTGTAGGTGACTTTTCAGGACAAAGTGGTAAATTAATTAAAACTCACGTTATCACTATAATTACATACCTTATAATTTCAAAATAACATAATTAATCTGGGGGCAATGACATTAAACTGCAGTAGGAAATGCATTAAATAACTCCAGATTCCGAGTGCAAATTAATGATTGTTATAAATTATAACAAAAACAAAAGTGGTTGCATCTAAAACTGGACACTATAGGAAATATTAAGTGGATCGTTAATAAAGAGCTTTTCTTAATAATTTCCTGTTTCTGAGCGGTATCTACGTGTTTATTTGACTGTTTTTTTTGTGTCTGGAATTGTAGTCCAAGTTCTAAGACGTTGCGGTAGCCTCCAAGTACCTACGTACTATTAACGGGAAATCTAATCAAGGGGAACATAAGTCGTTATTAGGATCCACGATCCGTCTGTCTGTCCGTCTGTCACCAGGCTGTATCTCATGAACCGTGATAGCTATAGACAGTTGAAATTTTCACAGATGATGTCGTTGCATGTTGCCGCTATAACAACAAATACTAAAAAGAGAATAAAATTAATGTATAAGTACAAAAATAAAAATCGTGATTTTTGCCGTTTTTTGCGATAATGGTACGGAACCCTTCGTGCGCGAGTCCGACTCGCACTTGTCCGGTTTTTTATTTATTTAACGATAGGCTCGCATTTGACCACTATCTCGCCTGATGATAAGCGATGATGTAGTCGATGGTGAACCACGCTCGCTTAGAAGTAACCTATTCACTCTGTCTTAACTTAAAGACACCTAGATTGTAGCTATCAGTAAACAAAGACTCCGGCAGGGAATTCCACTCCTTAGCTGTGCGCACAATGAAAGTATTTGCAAAACGCTTTATGCGCATGGGTGGAATGTCTACCATATACCGATGGCGTATTGCGGTACGTCATGTAATCCGATGATGGAAAGGGCTAGGCGGAATCGAATTGTGTATTTTAATCCTACAACTAATGAGACTGAGCGCTACCTAAAAGGATTATTTTTCCGGTGCAGTTACTAACTAAAACATTCACGCTTCTGGTAAACCATAAATTAACTAACTCGTGTAATTTGCCTGGTACCCAAATTGAAAAGTTTTTCGACCCCTTTTCAATACTGTAAAACCCCGCTCTCGCTAATGATGCCGCTAATCGCTCATAACTTGTGATCCACTGATGACCACTGCTTGAATTATACCACCGTTGCGATGGAGACTTAACTAGACCGTTATTAGGAAACATAAATTAATTGCTGTGCACATAAGTAATCGGGGTAGGTACTAATTTCTTATATTATTTGTTCACTGACTATCCTACTAATAAATTAATAAAAAAACAACTAGGAGATACTTTTTAAATGATGTGGTGGAGGACACTTAACAAACAAGCGGTCTTTGATGTTTGATACAAGTAGGAAACCAATATTTTTAATTAATGTCGAGTAGACCTCGATTAATAATCATGCCAGAGCTATAAACGTGAAACTTATGACATCAAAATTACCCTTTTTAGCCGACAGCGATGGAGGGTAATAGGTTTATAAGTCTGTGTATGTATGTTTTTTCCTTTGTGGCGTTCTAGAGAGCAGGCCGATTTTGATGATTCTTACGTCAATCGATCCGTCTTAACCCTGCGAGTGCCGCTGGCTACATTGAAATTGAAAAATAAAAAAATGGCGGATTTAGGGCGCCATATTGTGGGGCACCAATTTTTTTTGTCTTCCAAACCCATCGAAATAAAGGGTTTTAAGAGGAGATTTCAAAAATATATAACATTTGTATGTTTAAATGTACCTAATTAAAAAAAAAAATAACTAAAAAGTAATATGTAAAAAAAAAAAAACCCGTTGCTTAAAAAGTGAACTAAAAAGATATAAACAAGAAGAAAAGCATGCAGTGCAGTCGAAGGATACATCTGGTTTTGGTCAGCCAGCTCGCGAATATGAATCCTCCGACTGCACAGCATGATTTTCTTCTTTTTTATGTCTTTTTAGTTCGCTTTTTTTGTTTTTTTTAATTAAATATTTTTGATGTTATTGCGTGGCAATCAAGCTGCCCAGTTGATAGTAAATGGAAACTACTGCTTATTAACATCTAATTGGCAATATTAGAGCCATAACGGGCTGGTGTATTGTCATAACTTGACATCCTAGAAAAAAACTGAGTCATTCATGCATGAGTCATGTGGTGGTAGATGGTAGATCTTCGTTGGACGAGCTCCTGCAAGTTTTCACAAATAATGTTTTTCATGGGCTAGCTGACCATGACAGCAACTATATCGAATGCAATATTGATAAAATAAGTTAGAACAATTTAAGCACACAAGGGAAGCATAAGTAGCGTCAAGGAACTCTCTTCCATTTTCCATAGACAGGTAGGTTATTACCTAGGTTAGGTACACTTTCTCACCGTACCACGAGTCGAGAAGACGCCGTATCTTATCACAGCACCCGTCTGTCTAACGACTAGGGCTTATCTGTCCAATGGTAATGTTGGCCACCGCCTGATAACGCTATAATATGCACATTATGCCTGCTGATTGTGGGGATAATAAGGCTTCTATGTGTTTGGTTTGAGTCAATATCAGGTGTTTCTGATGGGCATAATACGGGCTAGGTAAACACTAGGTACAAGACTTTGTGATGACTGCACGCTCTGTCTGTTTATTTGCATTGATCTGCGATATCGTCGAAAGACGCGATGAATACTTCGAAGGTGGTAGTGTTCCCCACGCGTCGACGTAGGTATGCCTCGTGATAAATGAAACTTTGAATCGACCTCGGATCATCTTCTGAGGATGGAAAGGACAGGAGACCATCATCATTTCACGCACTGCTGTTTCTACTCATGTTTGTCCCTCATATCCTTTGAATACTTGAACACAAATAATATAATACTAGCATACCTACTTGAGCGAAAATACACATGCTTGCAACTATCATAAAAGTGAGCTATAGTAGCTAGCTTGCCATATTGTGGCATCACCAATCAGAAGTTATTGCAAACTTTCATGCAAGCGACAGGCATGACGTGTAATTTCGCCTAAAAGACGAGCACTTGTATTGTGGAGTCCCTTATAAAAAGCAAACCATCAAAGGCTTGATATGACCAATCTCGCAGCTTACGATGGTGTACGATTACCTAAACGTGCTTGTCCTGCTAAGTAGGTACGCATGATTCTAATTTAGCTACATTTAAAGTAAATATAGGTACTAGATAGATACACATGTCACACCTTCTTGTGTCGTGGCTACATAGCTATATAGTACCTAGGACTCATATAGTTTAGTGTATATACCTACAATAGGATTTTACGGTTGTTAACGATCAGAGAAAGTCAATGAGGTAGATATGATATCTTCGAGGCGATGAATTGTATGTATTTATACAGATATGCATATCAAATGAAATACATAGGTATTTGATATAAAACTGAAACTCCTCTTGTCGTTTTCCCTAAATACCGTCTTGTCCAGCAGGCATTTTCTTCATCGTCCAGTAAAATATAATGAAGGTTTATTTACTTCTGCTATCCGACAGATAACTTCATACCACTCAGTTTATTTCATCTGATGGACGAGCCTTTTCCAACTTTGTCAAAATAGAAGCCATACTAATTAAGTAATTAATTTGGTAAGTGAATTCGGCATTATTTCATCTGTATTTCATCTTCAGGCAATTTATCATTATTGGACGCTTTCATTAGTGAGTCCAATAATTTTTGGCAATACCTAATTATTTAAAGGTATGTCATACTCTTGCATGGGATCAAACACTTTGCGTTGCCGAATTCACTAACGCAATTAGGCTGCAGGGCATGTGGAAAGATCTTTCGATAAACCTTTGTTTTGTCCTGATGGTGTTGTATTTGGGATAGGCCGCGCCCGTCATGCACGATGTAGTGGGTTGAAATCCAGGTAACTTATATTTTTCAATTCATATAAGATTCTAAAAGCAGTAGTGGCCCAGTGGTACCGGCCGCGCCTTAGAAGTAGCAGGCCGTGAGTTCGAACCCAGGCAGGCGATTTACATTATGTAAATTATTTCATCACCACTGCTCTCAAAACGGTGAAGGAATACATCGTGGAAAACCAGCATGTCCTAGAACCGAAAATCATCCATCAACCCGCACTGGGCCCGCGTGGTGGATTACGGCCCATTCGTTCTCACAGAGCGAAGGTCTGCCTCCCAGCAGTGGGAACATTAAAAAGGCTGATGATGATAAGGTTCTAACTTCTAAGTTTATCATAGAATACACTAACATCGGTGGAGAAATCTCTGGGACTTTATATCTAATGGAGTATTGTTGATAAATGCTCGTGCCTTATCTGTACGAGAAGAGGCTTCTGCCCTGCAGTGGCTCAGTAACAGGCAGGTATTATACATCAGTCTAGGTACTCTATAGCTGGCCAGATTACGTTGAACAAAAGCAAATTATATCTACCTTCAAAGGCACGAGTACATGGCAATATCATTTATCGTGTTACTGTGTACTTATATCGTTGTACTGAGCGTGCAGCCATTGATAAACAGTTCCCAGGCCTGATAAACTTCTATTTGACAGTGTTATAGGTATTTAATGCAATATGTAAAGGCTTTGCTACCATAATTTCTTGTACCGATATACATATTTGTGGAGATTTGAGTACAGATATTGTACGTGGAAATCGTGTATCACTATAATGTAGGCTGGACAGCCGACATGAAAAATAATTAAGGAATTCTCTATTCGCTAAATCTAGTTTTCTTTCAGCATTTTTGTAGAGCGTGGAATGGTTTGTCTGCTCTTCTCGGCGAGATGGGCAGACAACATCGTTGCAATCGCGAGAATCAGAGGCTGGCACAGGAACGTGGGGATTGGCAAAAGAAAATAAAATCCTTCGCTCAGCAAGTTCATGTTTAATTTGAGAGACTTACCCTCAGTTTCCCACCTAAAAATTATCGCAGAATTAATGTGACAAATTGTCAAGCACGCGTTAGCTGCTGTGATTGGATGAATGAATTTTCGACAGCCAATCACAGCAGCTAACGCGTGCTTGACAATTTGTCACATTAATTCTGCGATATTTTTTGGGTGGGAAACTGAGGGTTACTGTGAGAGCGACCACAGCCAGGCTCGGCGCAGCTTAGGTAAGTAACTATATACTTATATAGCCTAAATTATTAAGTTGGTAAATATAATTGGATTATTGTCTCCCAGCTGTTGCACAACACTGTTAGGGCCTTATTATGCTATTCCAGACTATAATCTATCTCTGTGCCAAATTTCACCCAGATCCGTGCAGCCGTTCTGGCGTGATTGAGTAACAAACATACACACATCCAAACTTTCGTATTTACAATTTTAATTTAATAAGATAGTAAGATGCCATTCATATACTTATTTAAGATGTCCTAAATGCAACTGATATTGCCCAACATCGAGGACGATGACTCTGCTGGCCGTGTGCGTGAATGTCCATGTTCCGACAGGTAAATCCTGATCCTGACATCTCCGGACATGCCAATAATGCCAATCAATGTAATCATTATGAAATTCTTAACCCATCTTTCACCATGTTTTTTCCCTTAACGTAATCGTTACGCCACGTGCGAGCTTTGATCTGCCTTCCTTGACTATAATACCTTGGTACATTCTGTTATCATCTCAAACCTAAGTTTCTCTTGAATGAAGTCTAGACCTAGACAATCATGCATTAAGTGCTCCGGCCCATAGAGGTTCTCCTTTCCATAACTTTGGAGTAGTGATAGCAAATTACAGTCATTGATTTTAATAACCTGCCTATATCCTTCTAGCTGAGAGGGTACTTGCCTTTTTAATAACTCATTGATTAGATACTTGACTAGGCTAGCCTAGTGTCCCTATTAATAGAAGACTCGACAAAGTCGCATTTAGGCCAGACAATCTGTTGAAGGTTAGCAAAGGGCTCGACATTTTTAGACGTGTTGCTATGAAACGCCTTTGTTTAACTGTCGCTGAAGACTGATGATAATACCGATGATTCAGACGTATTCTCGACGATGACAAATTTCTTTTCTTTGTCCAGTTTTGCCAGACACAACTGAATTGCCGGCACACCTGTTAAAATGCGGCAATCAAAAATAATTACGAATATTTATACAGGTATAAGTTTAATTGTTCACCTGCTGTTTCTACCAAGTACAATCGGCACTTATGCAGTTGATTATCTAGGTTGGTAATACCTGGTGGGGAGTGAGACACACAAAGAAATATGTAGGTAGCACGTGTAAGCAAAGAGGTTGCAGTACTCAAGGTTTAATTTTCTTTGAACACTTGTTCTTTGTCGTAAAGAACACTTGGAACCTGGCACCATCTGTTGTATCGGTTTCTACCCGTTGTCTCATCTGTCGTCATTTCACAATCATTACGCTGCTGTAAACTGTAAATGCCTACAGCGGATGATGAATTATTCCAGTTCGTTACTCACCAAGGTCATCACTAATTGCTTAGGCATATGAATCATCTGTCACTGTGCGTATTTTATCTGTACATCGATATCGGTGAGGTGCGACCCGACTGTTGTAGCGTAGGGTTGCCAAAACGTGGACTTATCCGATAATCTTGATAAGGATTATGGTGATCAGACGGTCGTGAGTTTAAAGGCTAATGGCGTCATTGGATTTGATAGGATCTCAATAGAATTGGTCGGTGAATTTACTGTAAGTAGAAGTACATAGGTACTACAAAACAGTTTGGAGCGCCAAAAAAAATCTAGGCGGTTGTTACTACCCAAGATAAAGCTAATAAAAAATTACACATACGTACAATTGCACAAAAACTGACAAATTAGATATGAAATCTTTATTCTAACTGCATAGTAATCAATAGCAGTTCTTAGAATCTGATAACTCCTAACATTAAATAGGGTTGTAGCTAATATCACGATTTTTTGTAATTAAATATTTTTGGGAAAATCTTATGTCACTAATTAGGTATCGGATATGGTAAGAGTCAAAGAAATTAGGGCGTCGGAGAAAAGAAATCGCGGCATGCGAGCCGCCAATTGTTTGTTTGATAGTAAGTATGAAAACAATCGCTGATATTATTTGATTGGTGACCTGACCATGAACAATTTGCTAGCCCATTTCTAAACAAACAAAAGCTCATTAAAATGCCCAGCACAGGAACCGAAAATCAATAACTCAACATCCTTAATAGACGCCGATAACATTATAATTCACCAGGTGTTGTGTTTTATAGGTGTCAAAAACTTATCACGGACCTTCATTTGTATGACAATGAGTCCACGACTCCGTGAGCGAGACAGCCCTATAAGTATCGTCAAACATCGTGCATTGCGTGCGCTCCAGCCGGGTGGCAACAAGCTGTCTACTCGCTACCAATTATCTATGCTACTATAATAGATACAGTAAATTCGTACTTATATTATTATGTGGGTGTGGGTAATATAACAATAAATATTTGAAATTGAGTAATGCGTCAATGCTCCCAAAGTTATCGAGCAAATATTCTTGAACAATGCAAATAAGTGGTGCACTCGAGAAGGTCAAAGTACGAGTCCACAAGTTGTGTGTGGTTTCCCAGAAATGAGAAACTCATCCTAAAGTAAAGTCAATTCAACCAACATTTGGTTCCAATGCGTCACGGAGTCGAGGTTACCTGCTAACATCAGTTACCACTTACCAGCACAGATTACTGATATGTAGCTAGCTTACCAGTTACACCGCGTTGAGGAATAATAATTCCAGTCCGTGCCTAACTGCTAGTGTTATATTATCTGAGGCCTAACTTATAAAAAAATCTATAAATGTACACGCTGGTGTAAACGGAAGCCGGACCCCCAATTAGCAAAGCATTATATCTATCCATCCATCTATTATATGGCATACTTAAAACTACTGAGCCGTGATACGTTTTGAAGATAAGATACTATATTTTATAATGTTGCGTCCAATTGGAATAGAAGTAAAATATTATTTAGAAGACTAAAACTTAGCTTTAATTTGAAATTTGAATATTATTTTAGAATTCTGAGTGGTTATGGAAACCTACAAGTAGGTGGCGAATAAAATATGATTATAGAAGTGGGCCACAAGTAGTTGAAGATGTTGGCATACCTGCATAGCTGTCAGTTTCATAGAATGCGTCACTATTGTCGCAAAAACTCACAAGAAATTACAAAATAAATATGTAGATACATACTAGGTAGGTATCTAAGTAGGCAAGGAGTTTCTTATATTATTTGCATAGCTGCACAATGAATAAATACTTATGTAAATTAGTAACTCCAGTCACAATAATTTATTGTACCTCGTGTTGCATTCAATATCACGTTCTTAGAAATGTTGCTTTTTTTTCTATTGAATAGGTTACACATACGTATCTACTCGTAGCCGACGTTGTCTAGTTTAAAGTTTTCCTTTAAATTTATATGCAAGGACGTTGACTGTAACTATATTACACAATGATTTGCAGTTATTGCTCTAAAAAGAGTCCTTAATAATCACAAAGTACAGTAATATTATAGTCAGATTAATAATTCACACAAAAAACGGTTCTGAAGAACACTCAAAACGATTATTATAAAAAACATATTGTTTGGAATTCATTACTGGCATAACATTAGAACGATTTTTAGTAATTCTATATCTAATGTACCATTTGATAAAATAAAGCGTAAACGACCAGTTTTTAAGAGTATTCAATTAATTTATGAAATCCAATTTCCTTTTAGGAAAAACTTTTCAAAAGTTACCGCGCCGAGGCGCTCAGCGCTGTCTATGATTCTACTCTATGCTACAACACCACACCGCCATCTGTCGTGAAGGTGTAAGACCTGCAATCTCATTAGTTATCCATACTTATTTTATATTAATTGTTTTAAATGCAAATCACGGATTATTCTTCATTAGAAAATATTAAAATTACGTTTATATTTTTCTCAGCTGATGATTTTAGAAAAATGCGGATAACCCAGTTGAAGGGGTGTGAAGAATTGAAAAGTGGCGGTAACAAGAACACCAACAGCGCCACCTTGCGGACCTCAATGGGAACTGTAATGAACAAAGAGAGCTAGCTAGCCACCTCTAGAAATTAAGGTTGTGTGTTATCTTTATCATACGAGCGCGGACTGTGGTTGTGCGAAAGAGACACGCAGTACACTTTCGGCCATAACCATCTTTCTTTCTTGTGCAACTGTTTCTCTTCGTCCGTGTAGTAGTGCAAACGCAGGATGGACGCCATTCGCGCGAGTTAATTTTTCACCGCTCGTAAAGCGAGATTTGAACGCGTTCAGTGCCGGGCGTGGAGCTATGCTATAGTGAATAAAGTGTGCGGTGCTTTCGGTCTGGCGGTGCGGTGTGGAAGTGCTCGGTGCTGGTCAGAGCCGAGGTTCGGCTGGAGGCAAGGCAGCTCGGCGAGGCGCGTGCAGCGCTGGGCATGGCGGGCGCGAGCTGAGCGCCGGTCGCGGCCTCCGGGTTCAGGCCGCTCGCGCTCCGCCGCCGGCCCGATGAGCGGGGCACGTTCTACGCGGCGGAGGTTATTTTATGGGGATTTGTGTGAGCTGCCGGCGCCGAGAGCGGAAGGCACCAGAGAAGCGGTCGGTGCCGGGAGCGGGCGGGCCCGCTAAGGGCACTGCGGCGGCTGAACTGCTGCCGCGCCGCGTCGAACAACTGACAGCCATGGCCAACTCCATGTCCAACATCAAGATGACAAACCCTATCAAGGGCATCGTTAGCAAGCGCCGGAAGCGCTACATCAAGGATGGATTCAACCTGGACTTAGCCTGTATCCTTTTAAGTGCCCTAGTGTTGTTGCTTTGTGCCGTGATCAGCTCTTGCGGCCCGAGATCGATGTTGTGTGTCGGTGAGTCCTTTTTGTGATCAGTCCCGTGCTCCCGGCCTTGAGATTTCATATAAGACTGATGTTTCCAATACGATTTCATTTATCCTCGTAAAATTACCTTGGAATTAGTGTGATAACCTGGCTTGACCACCCTTTTAGTTTTGTCAAGGGCACTCAATTTATAACCTATAAATTACATTCATAAAACTCTGCTGATAAAGGTTATGGTATTTTCAGGATTTAGGCTAGATAGGGACTGAAAATAGGTAGTTTACGTGTAGCTGTAGCGTCCTACATGCCCATAAAGTGATCTGACAGGTCATATTAGGGTTACAAGGTCTCGTACATATAGGTACGCGCAAAACGTTGGTTTTGCTGCGAATTTAGCAATGTAATCGTTTTGAAAATGCATAAATATGTCGGAAACACGATTATAAATGCAACCACGAGTTAATTTTCGTTTGCAACGCGACAATTATCTAACGAGAGAGCAATGAAATCTCGCATGGCAACAAGATGTATAACCTATAACGATGTATATATAGGCTTATAGTACATGCCTATTATGTCTGTGTATATAGAAACTATCTGATAATCATTGTAGAGTGGTGTTGAGTGTTAGGAATTATAACATGTATGGGTTTTAATCTGATTATATTAGATGTGTGAAAATATCTTAACTGTTGCTGTGCTTGGTTATATTTCTTGTTCTAAACTTGAGCGAGCATGGTTCAGTTAATGGCTCTAAAAAATTTGCACACTATCATAACTTTTATGCAAATATAGTCATTATTTAAGATTTATAAGTTGATTAAGTGGTGGTTTAGTGCATTTTTTTGCTTGAAACTTTAAATGGATTTATAACAAGTATAGTTCTTATTGGAACTCACAGTTAAGCTAAATAATTATGTAAAGCTTTGACCATCTATTATGAAAAAATGTGTTGGATTACACTAAAGATCATCAATAATATTATCCTAGTCTTGCCATGCCATGAAATGTTTGTTGTTCTCAAAAAAATATCAAAAGTGAACTTTTGTTGCTAACTGTATTGTTATTTATAAAATTCTTACAGCAGCCAATAGACTTGGTTGTACACACATAATCACATAATTGAATCAATGAAAATAAGATACTGCCCAGAAGTGCAGTATACATTTGTCTCTGCTACAAATCTGTTGTAAAGAATGTTAATTTGAAGGATGCAGTATGTAGAACATGTTTCAAAGATGCATCTTTTCATTTTTTTACTCTTTTATTATCCATATTTGAGTGACAATTAACTAGCAGAACTTCAATGCCCAAAAATTGGCTAGAAAAACAAATCCCATACCAATACCAAATAGTTCACCTTCAAATACACCTCTAATTCCTCTACATTTTCAAGTTATTAAGGTTGATTGTTACCGAGATGAGATTGTATCTTGAATTTTAATGTTTATGTGGTTTAAGTAGGACCAGATATTCACATAGTCCTTCATCATCATCAGCCTATAGCACTACACTGCTCCAATGTCCACTTTTGCAATGGTTGTCCAGCTACTATACCACCCTGCGAAGATCGTCGCTCCACCTAGCCTGAGGGTGTCCTACATTACGTTTACCAGTTTGTGGTCTCCACTCAAGACCATTTTTACCCCTACGGTCATCAGTTCTACGACTTATATGGCCTGTCCATTGCCACTACAGCTTACTTATTCTGTGAGCTATGTCAACCACTTTGGTTCTCTGCCGGATCACCTCATTTCGGATTCGATCCACTAGAGTACCATCGCCCACATAGTCCACCATCCAACTTTTATATCTGTCCAACATGCTGAAATCTGTACTATAGCCATAACTAATGTTTCTGTCTAAACATTAATACTAGATGGTCATGACCCGAGCATGTAAGGACAGAACACACTCATTTATGTACACTAGGCATCCATTAACCTAGCCTCGTCTTTATCATGCAAATACACTTAAAATGGCAATCAATAACAAGACTTTTGGTCATCAAAATGAAATGGAATATGCATGAATATGATGCTGTTGTTTGAGTGTTGTTGAACTCTATATTAATTTGGTGCTTCTAAGTTGATATTGTATATTAATATTGTAAGCCTGTGTTGCCCTATTCTCTGTGGACTCACTGCTCTCCTTCAACTCCTCTTGGTCTAAAGCGATGGCAGGTCAATCTTTTAAAAAGGAATTGAGAAACCTCTTCCCCAATATATTGTTTGTTGATAGCTTTATTTGCTTATATGATGCATACTTTGTTTAAATGTAGTTTTTTGTAAAAAGTATGACCCTATGCAGGTCCCATATGCTTTCCTTCCTTAGTCAGTGTTGTGTAGCAAATGCACTGATTCATATAACCTACTTCATAGAAATCCACAAAACAATAACCTGAAAATGTTCTGACTAACTGACCAACCTTGACAATTAAAAAAAGGCTTATTTGAAATAAATGACAAAGCTCTCAAAACGGTAAAGGAAAACATTGCGAGGAAACTGGCATGTCCTAGAACCAAAAATTCAATGATGTGTGACATTCAACGTTATGAATTCATACTGGGCCAGTGTGGTGGATTATAGCCCGTTTCCTTTATACGAGAGGAGGGCAGAGTCCCAACAGTGCGAACTTAAAAGGCTGATTATCCAGCTTAAAAGCTTTTACATTGTATGCAAACAAGTATAGTTCTCGCCAAAATCCTTGACGCCCTTAAGTTTTCTACAATGGCTGCGCAGTAGAAAATCTCATACGAAAACAGCACTGTTTCGTGCCTCGCGCATCCTAAAGCCAACTTCAGGGAGGCCCAAAAGTTTGGTGAGAACTATATGAAGATGCTTGAATATCACCCGTATAATTACCATTTTAAAAAAATTACTAGGTAATACTAATTTCAGAATTTCCTTAATGCATTCAAATCAGTCATAGAACACTTGGAAGCAACTTATCTAACTAACTATTACTTATTTTCATGCATAATTATGGCTCACTAATATCACTGTTCATACTGTTCAGGTCATTCACCTGCATACATAGGTAGCATAGAATCTAGGTACATCAGTGGCCCTATCAGTGTGATAGCACTTTATTTTATTGCCAATACTATGCTTGTGTTTTCAAAAACCGGCCAAGTGCGACTCGGACTCGCGCACGAAGGGTTCCGTACCATTATCGTAAAAAACGACAAAAAAAAATCACGTTTGTTGTATGGGAGCTCCACTTTAATATTTATTTTATGCTGTTTTTAGTATTTGTTGTTAAAGCGGCAACAGAAATACATCATCTGTGAAAATTTGAACTGTCTAGCTATCACGGTTCATAAGATACAGCCTGGTGACAGACGGACAGTGGAGTCTTAGTAATAGGGTCCCGTTTTTACCCTTTGGGTATGGAATCCTAAAAAAGTCTTATCTCTTTGATTAGGATTTTTATATAGCCTTTTTCTATCGAGATGTCTATCTGGACAAGTTAATTGAAAATATATCCTAATAAATATAAACAAACCCAGGACCTTGTGGTCAGTAGTAGAGCTTCCAACCACTTGACCAATCCGGCTATCAGAGGTATTCTTAATACCTCTATTAAATTGTCTAAAACTATATAAAATAATGTAAATTATATTTTAGTAATAAAAGGAGACCTAAAATTGATTTACAAGTTTCAAATTGTTAGTGAATATATTATTAATAATTTTATTCAGTGTTTGGTTTTTTGAACAGCTTGACATCAAATCACATTAATATTATAAACGCGAAAGTTTGTAAGTGTATTTGTTACTCTTTCACGCAAAAACTACTGAAAAGATTTGGATGAAAGGCACAGAGATAGATTATAGCCTGGAATAGCACATAGGATACTTTTTATCCTGGGAATACGTTCGATTGGAATAATTTTCGACATTCAAGCGGACAAAGCTGCTGGCAGAAGCTAGTTTCGGTCATATTCCTTTGCTTAACCTGATTGGTATAGCCCGGCGATAATCCTCAAATCATAGCTGTCACTAAATGTAAGCTTTTTTAAAGCCCAAAGATTCCTTTGATTACAAAACATATAGAAGAATGAAACAGGGTTTAAGAACACGGAACCCTGGTCTCGATCGCGATCGTGATCGGGAAATACATGTACTACGATGGTCAATGTAATCAAAGCTAGATTTATCTGTAAAATTTATTTGTTCCTTTAAGGCCGTACCCTGACCAAAACACCGCCGTGAACATTCCTAGTGCCCTAGCGGCACATTGGTGGCGCATGAGTTACGCCTAGATTTTAGAATAAAATCTTTATAAAATCGAATTTTGGTCTTTTGGAAAAAAAAATACAAAATGTTCGTTATTTAATTGTCTATCCTTTAGTACAAACATTAATTAATGAACACTTTACGAGGAGATGCATGCTATCAATCCTTATTTCTCATTTTTATGGTTTTGTTGGAAGGAGATTAGTGAAACATATACATCATTAAAAAAAAAAACTTCCATTTTGAAATCAATAATAATGTAGAAATTTAATGTATTTTTATTAGTTGATATTTCTTTTTAAATAACGAGTAGATAGCTCCTAAAAACTGCACGAAAAACGGCTGGCGCGACGTTTTGCTCGGGGTAGCGCCTTAAGATATTACTAAGTTATCCTTTGTGAAGTCTTGTGCTTGTTCTGCCATTCAGAATTCAGCCATTAGACGTAAGGGCATTACTCAAATCTAAAAGACGATATTTTTCACAAAAACAACCATAAATTGAGTTTGTGGATGTTTAAATCATTGCATTTTTCGCATTCATACTTCGTAACTTTATTCGCTTTATCTCTTAAAGTTCAAGAAAACTTGCAGCAAATCCATTACGTAGATTCTTTAAAACTTAAAATAATATGCACAACCCGAAATCACTTATCTACAGTAGATTTACGTCATTTACGTTTAATCTTGCAAGTTAAAAAAAAATCTCGCACGAAAGTAACTACCATTTTTTACGGCACAAATCATCTAACATTATATCCACGCTAAAACTTGAGAAGAAAGAGCCATAATGTAAAATAAAAAATCTCGAAGCGCTGAGTTAAAGCAAACTTCATAAATGACCTTCGGTCGGCACTCCGCTTGGCAACAGCATTATACTCAATTGATTCCAAAAGGTATCATTAAACCGTTCTTAATTTAGAAGTTACCTTGTGAGCTGAGCTTTATAAAAAACTTGACAAGCATCTATGCTCATAATAATGTGGGTTCTGTATAAAAAATGCTCGCTATTAAAAAATGTAGGTGTAGTACCCAAGAAGTTGATAGGTTGGTTTCTTGGCTTTCGTTCGTGAATGCATTTTTTGAGATCAGGTTATTTAATAGGTATCTTTTAGTTGCAAGAAAAGATGTCGTAGACTTTATTATTAAATACTATGGCACTTAATTACGTGTTTTATAACGGTTTTTATAATTGAGATAATACGTAAGTAGATTAACAAATTTGGTGTTTCAGCTTCGTTAGTAAAATCCTACGTAGTACAAACGTAACAATGGTAGCAAGGAATCCTAAAAATGAAGTAGTGAAACCAAGGCTGAACACATAATTATCTACAATTAAAAACAAATTACAACAAAACACTAGCTAAGTAACTGCTTACTAATTTAGCTGTATCAGATCTGAAACAAGTGTTTCGTTATGTCTAGGTATTACGCCTGATTTTATGGCTAACTTTTTAGGACGTATGAACACGTGGTGCATAGATTATAGTTTCGCTTTCTGCTATGATTTTATTAATAAAACTCTGCATGCTGTGACTGTAGTGTGCTGCGAGGCGATGCGATGTCAAAACTTTAAGTTTTGGTATCGATAACATTTTGGTGATTTTCCTAGAGGAACGTCTAACATCGACAAACTGCCTGCAATTAGTAAAATTCAGAGGATTTAACGATTCCATCATCGTCCTTTGAATAATTGACTATTTGCTCGTGCAGATTTTTAATACTCTATTTAATCATTTTAATCCTTGCACACAACACATAGCACGATGTAAAAAAGCTCTTATAATGCTAGAGATAAGTATACTTATAGATTGCAATAAGGCGATCCGTGGTTACATCTCTGTATAAACACCTACTGTTAATTTATAATCAATTGTGCTTTGCATGTGGCTTCTTGCCTTTATAATGACCAATTACGGTCGCAGATAACTGCTAACATCCATTTTTCTACGTCGTAAGCCCGTGTCTCTTGCTGCGACGTTTGTTACATTGTATGTAATTATTTTTGTCGGTAAATGTCTACCTACAACGGAGGCTCCTTCAATTTTATCTGTGTCTATCTCCATTTCATGTACTTTATCTGTATTATGGTGATTTATGAAAATAGCATTATCAGCTACCAAGCGTAGCAGTCAGCAATGCTTATTTACTATTTTATCTATCATTTTAAGCAGAATTATCACGCTTGGAAACTCATATCGTGCTTGGTTTTAGTATAGTAAAATGAAAGAAATTCTATTAATGTTTATCAACAATTTACAGCGTGGTATCGCATCGCTCCGCTAGTACACCTGCCCTAAACAAATAATTTTAGTATCACAAAAAACGATTATCAAATTAGGGGACGACAAACTCATATGACGTCGTGAATGCAAATTAAAATATTCAGTTTCATAATTATACAAAGACATTAGTGGTCACTGTGGTAGATAATAGCATTACAAAAAAAGTCTGCGCCTAACGTCTGGCGCGGGGTCATTGACTTATAATATGCAATTGTAAAAAATCAATATAACTACCTAATCCCAAAGCGTTAGCATACAACAAAGGTCTGCATTATTAACAATGGTTTGTTAACAATAAAAAAAGGTTTTTAACCGCTCGATTGTTTCAACAGCGTTTCGTACTTGACATTATAAGTAACAGCACGTCGTAAAACAATATTGCACGTGATGTGATGCACTAAAATTGGCCTGCCATACTGTGTTCTGTAAATTCTGTATAATATTCGAAGTTAATCCATTTGGTCGACGGTTGCGAGACATAAACACATTCGGGATAATAATTCGCACTCAAGACCTATGCACGTAATAAAACGTAGATGAAGTGTCTACATCAAGTCATCGCCTGTTTAACATTATTTCATATTATATTGGGCATTAACTGTAGTCTTTGTGGTGCTATTCAAAATGCAGATGGTCTGTCTGATGCGCTCTTTATGTACTAGGAAGTCATGATAGCTCTTAGCCAAGGCATCTGCTTGTATTATTGACAATTTAGATGACTTGTAAGAAGCTTTAACCCGGATAAAACAACTCTGATAACCTACTTTGTAAACTTGATCTAGGTACACAGAAATTTTGAATGATGACCTTAGTCATCATAATCACACTCCGGTCCTCTTGCTTTTTAACCGAGTTCCCAAAAAGGAGGGGGGTCTCAATTGGGATGTTTATATTTTTAGGGTTCCGTACCCAAAGGGTAAAAACGGGACCCTATTACTAAGGCTCCACTGTCTGTCTGTGTCTGTATGTCACCAGGCTGTATCTCATGAACCCTGATAGCTAGACAGTTGACATTTTCACAGATGATGTATTTCTGTTGCCGCTATAACAACAAATACAGTATAAAATAAATATTTAAGTAGGGCTCCCATACAACAAACGTGATCTTTTTGCCGTTTTTTTGCGATAATGGTACGGAACCCTTCGTGCGCGTCGATTCGTACTAGGTCGGTTGTTTTTTAATGTATGTTCGGTCATAATTCCTTCTTATAGACGGATTTGCAAAATTTTTTTTTTTTTTTTGAAAGGTTTATTATCTTTGAGGTGGTGGTCCCATTGTCACCAAATCAAAATCTTATGATGGGATCCCATGGCATTCGAGGGAACTCCTCAATTATTATCGACAGACATATAGGCGATTTTGGTATTTTCAATAAAATTGCAAGCATTTGAACCCAAAATGTATCATTAGGGTGGAGTGGAACTGTTCCAGTAGCCCACAGATGGCGTCATAGGTTTAAGTTATCTCGAATAGTTAAACGACTCTCTGATGATGAAGCCGGAAGGTAGGCACTGGAACTCTGTAATAAAACAATGTTTCGGCTTATTGGAATTGAAATAAGATGTACTCTGCCTATATATGATTTTCAAGGTAATATGAGATACCAACATTAAAAAGAGTAAAATAAAAAACTTTCCAACAAATAAATTAAACCGACTTCTTAGCAAAACACTACAAGTGAAAAATAACTTTGTTTTCCGAAGTAGAAGAATTTTTCGCTTTGTAGTTGTAGTGTTTTGCTTTAGAAGTCGGTTTAAATTTATTGTCAAAATGATTGTTTTAATCTCATCTATTTGGTATCTGTTCAGCACGTCTTCGTCCACATTTGTATATCCGTCAGCTTATTTCATCTTTCATATCATCCAATTCATTTTCGTTTCTTTGGTCTTCCTCATTGATACTCTAACATCATAACATGGCAACTTCGAGTTAAGTTTTGCCGAGTGAAGTCTGTTTATTAAAAACTAGAGGACGCCTCGCGGTTTCACCCGCGTAGTTCCCGTTCCCGTAGGAATACAGGGATAAAAAGTAGCCTATGTCACCCGGGGATAGAGTAGCTTCCCAACGGTGAAAGAATTTTTGAAATCGGTTTAGTAGTTTTGGAGCCTATTCGGTACAAACAAACAAACAATCAAACAAAAAAATCTTTCCTCTTTATAATATTGGTATAGATTAATTATCCAGGCCAATCGTTTTAGGGTTCCGTACCCAAAGGGTAAAAACGGGCCCCTATTACTAAGACTCCACTGTCCGTCTATCTGTCTGTCACCAGGCTGTCTGTATCTCATGAACCGTGATAGCTAGGCAGTTGAAATTTTCACAGATGATGTATTTCTGTTGCCGCTATAACAACAAATACAGTATAAAATAAATATTTAAGTGGAGCTCCCATACGTCCGACTCGCAACTGGACCGGTTTTTTTAACAAGCATCCTAAACTCAAGTGGAGAAATACTTCTTTTTTGATTCGATGACATGTGCTTTGCCTGACCAGTAAGCAGCGCCCTAAAAACGGCTTCGGCGTTAACTTTATGTAAGACCTGGAGGTCGTAAGTTTTGGGCATGAGAAGAGAACGCCTTGGTACGGGGCTCCACACTCCACAAAAATAATGATTAGTAATCTATTTGAATGATCAGAACTCCGATATCCACCACTCCTTTCCCCAAAATGTTTTATTCGCAACTAAATCAATGTCCACCATGAAAAATTTAACACCAAAACCAACTCTACTTCGCTGTTTTACTCGAGGCAGTTGTTATTCTAAAGGCGTGGACTGATTCCGTCGTCCCTTCGCCCAGTTAATGAAAAAAAAATGCAATTCTTCCGGTTCGTTTACATATAAAGCATCGCTTAACTTGTTAAATCCAAGGTCGTCACTCAAAAGATGTGCCAGTGAAATTATATGAGGAGTTAAGCGTGCATAGCAACAATGCTTCATTTCCATAACTGGGCCTGAAACTCTTTTTAATTAACTTTTAGCCCGTAGACTGCCCGACGTTTGCTTTATTTTATAGGGTTCCGTACCTCCAAAGGGAAAAACGGAACCCTTATAGGATCACTTTGTTGTCCGTCCGTCGGTCTGTCTGTCAAGACTCTTTTTCTCAGGAACACTTGGTGGTATCAGGCTGATATTAAAGCTGTGGAAAAATCAAACTTCTAAGCCAACGCAATCATAAGATACAGCCGTTTACCCCGCAAATTTTCGACACTCAAGGGAATCAAGACCTACAGGGTACTTCCCGTGAACTCAGAATCTTGAAATTTGGTACAAAGCAACGTCTTATAAGATAAAGAAGTTGCTCGACGCACCGAAAACGCATGGAAGAGCTATTGGTCGATGAAACACCTTATAAAAGGATCAGTTCCACTTTCCCTAAAAAGGAAACTCATGGATATGTGCATCCTTCCCACCCTCACCTACGGAGCGCAAACGTGGTCGTTAACGAAACGTCAAAAGTCCGCACTCGGGGTCTGCCAGCGAGCTATGGAACGAAGTATTCTCGGAGTCAAAATCATAGATCGCATTCGGAACAGTATACTTCGTTCCAAAACACAAATCGCAGACGTTGGCAAAACAGCCGCCAAACTAAAGTGGAATTGGGCAGGCCATATCTGCCGCATGTCGCAACAGAATTGGGCAAAAGTAACCACTGACTGGATGCCGAATAACAGGAACCGGCGACGCTGTAGGCCCAGAAAGAGATGGCGTGACGAATTAGACATCTACCTGAAGGTTTGGCCAGACGTAGCAAGAGACAGAAAAAAATACAAAGACGGAAGGGAGGCCTTTGCCCTGCAGTGGGACATAACAGGCTCATAATAATAATAACGTCTTATAGCAAAGATAAAGAAAAATAGCGAAACCGTAAATGTTTTGTTACCTCGTTAATAAAAATATTTTAAATAATTTTAAACTGCCCCCCTTTCCTCATGAACGCGTAGCGGTATTAAATTGAAATTCATAACAAATACTCAGGTCTATAATGCTTTTAAGCTGAGGTTTGTACGGAACCCTCGGTGCGCGAGGCCGACTCACACTTGGCTGGTTTTTATTTTTAAGAACGTGATTTTAAAACAAAATTAGATGGAGACGCTCATTGTCTGTGGAGAGGTTGCGCGCCAATTATTTCTTATTTTTTCTGCTGCCTTATCTAAGCACGTATGTCGTTTTCCTGTCAGAGTTACGTATTCCCTATGGTTTTTATTTTTAACCGAGATAACTTCACGCATAGAGTTCCCATGGCCTCCAAATAGTACTCTATCGATAAAGATCTATAGGTCTGTAACGATGGTTACTACGGCCATTGTAAGTAACTTCTTTTATTGTTACAATGCTTATAACAAAGTGAAACTCTTCTAAAGTATTTAACATCATAAGCGTTTAATATCCTTAAGCCTTTAAGGCAAGGAAACTACGTCTCCATTGCCCTTTGGGTGACTTTAAGCCTTCTGATGAGGCCCATTGTTGCTGGCAACACACTGGTCATAGACTTTCATCTTGAGACACTGTGATAAGTTGGACGAGAAGATATCAAAAACCGCGCAACTTCCCGAACGCTGCCCAGCCGATACGACGGTTGACCTTTTTCTCGAAGTTAGACCTAGGCCTTCACCCTGCCCAACAGCTAATCTATCTACCTAAGATGAACTTGTAACTAAAACTAGCTCCGGGAAAAAAACGTTTGTATTAAACCAACATAATTTTGTTTATAGGTACATGGAATTATTTGAGTTAATTTCCTTTAATTGTATGTTACTTTATCGTCAAACAGTTCCATAAATAGGGATGTATGACAACCTGATATTATCACCACGTTTTCCTTCAACTACACCTCGCCTACTAGGCTCAGAAATTATAAAACGTGTTTATTAGTCGCCATCTGAAATACGTGTACTTTTATTAAACATCATTGCCTACATGCAATTACGATAATTGCTTCTAACAAGATTATCTGCTCGGCTGAATCGTGTGCTGATTTACGTAATTGAAGTCAAGAATTGAGCTGATTGCGGGTCAAAGTTGATAATGAAGCTAAATCACTCGACTTCGTTCCGAGTTAAATCTTAACGGAAAATATGCCAAATGCAGATTTTCAACCTAGCAACAAGACAAACCGATTGAGTAACTACCCACCTACGTCTAACGAACAGCTTCCTCGATGCTTGCAAAAACTCGCTTAGCAACAGACAAAAAATAATAAATAATAAAAGTTGTACAGGATAGATAATAATCTAATTTGGCTGTCGAAAATTTTTACCAAATCCGCCAGGGTCCCGTAATGGATTAGATTGTTCGTGAAATCGACCGGAAAGTTGCTCGAATATTTATTTAAGTTACTAGTTCCCTTTGGTTTCCCGATTCTATTTCTGCATCTCTCCTATTTTCTTTCTTATTCTAGACAAAAATGCTTTATTCTAGGAATGGATATATCCATTCCATTCCCTTTATTAAATACATTTGGGTTGTATTAACATGTTTTTACTTAGTTTGATTTGATGCAAAGAAGAATAGATCAAACGTAATTATTTGAATATATAGTACCGAAATTATAACCGATAATAATTAGCATTAATTATTACATTACGAAACCTGTTCCATCGCATCTAGTTGTCAGATCTGTAGACTCAATTACGAAGTCAGAAACAATTGTTTACTCATTTAAAGCACACCTTCATGTTTGCACACTTTCGTTTAAGGTAATTTGTCATGTTTGTCACTTTGTATAACCTTATTATTTTATAATTCTGTGGTGTTGCCCCCTGGGTACCAACACCCGTGTCATGATTTAATGACTTAAGGTTGACCTAGTCGACGGCATGAACTATTTTGTGTGCGGGGTTAAAATGCATGCTATCTCATCCGAAAACACGTGCGAAAGAGATAGATGCTGTGATGAGCAGCAAGAAGCTAGTTCGCGTACGAATTAGTACTTTTGCAAATTTGTAGCAAAATTGATGATGATTTAGGACGAAAACGAGCGCGCGAAATTTTATAAACAGAACTTTGGTAATATGGATATCATGTAAAACGACTAAATGAATGTTTTCAAAATAAAATTATTTGCATTGTTGAACTACTAATCTATCTCTGTATGGTGGCTGTTTTGCAATTTTCCTTCTTATGGTATTTATTTCCACCCAAAGATGCGTTAAAATGTGTATTGAAATATGGAACTTTCGACGCCCACAAAAATTTTTTTTTACTTTTTATTTCCATATAGGACTAGATAATGATGAGACAAATTGATATAATTTTTATTTTGAACGTACATCGTCAAACAGTTGAGTAAACGCGATACTACGTTTGTATGGAAGAATGATCGACTAGTGCAACCTTAATTAAAATTTCATCTTGACTTTTGGCCGCTTCATTTTCGTGTTAGGCAATAGTGTTTAGCCTTGATATTATGGCGAGGAAATTCCGTCGGTTCTCCCGGAGGACGGGCTCGTGTTTCGACTAACTAATGACTGTAAATGAAGCTGATTATGGATGAAGTTGTTGAAGTGAACGTTTTGATTCCACTTCTGCTGATCGTGTTTTTGGGCCATTTGTTCAGTCACGATCACGACCAAATCTAGTTTTTTTTTTAGTCTTTAGTGAAGCCTTGACATTATTGTTGTCAAGATCCTAAAATCAAGTATGAAGAGAACAACCTGAAGGGAATTTCAATTTACTGATCGCTTTGGATACCTACAACTAAAATTATTTGCAAGACAAAGACTTCAAAGGCGATTATGTTGAGGCCAGTCGATCGATTGAAAATTTCCGTATTTGACGACAAACCGAACGTCTTCAACTGCATTATTTAAACACTTGCCCAGTTTTTTAAGGTTCCGTACCCAAAGGGTAAAAACGGGACCCTATTACTAAGTCTCCGCGGTCCAACTGTCACTAGGTTGTATCAGACAGTTGAAATTTTCATTGTAATGATGTAATTCTGTTGCCGCTATAACAACAAATAATAAAAACATTTAAGTGTGGCTCCCAAACACCAAACGTGATTTTTTGCCATTTTTTGCGATAATGGTACGGGACCCTTCGTGCGCGAGTCCGACTCGCACTTGGCCGGTTTTTGATCCGTAGTTAACTCAGCCAATCTTACTAATATTATAAATGCGAAAGTTTGGATGGATATGTTTGCTTCTCAATTACGCTAAAACGGCTGAACGGATTATGATGAAATTTGGCACAGAGATAGAATATAGTCTGGAAAAGCACAGGCTACTTTTCAGCCCTGTATATTGTTCCCTAGTGATAAGAAAACACTTTTCACGCGGGCGAAGCCGCTGGTAAAATATGCTTACGTAATTTTAGAATCAAAGCGTTTTACAGAAATTTTAAATCATTGGTTATCATATTTAACCATTGGTTGATCTAACTAGGGATCAAAGAACTAGGCCTTGAGCTGTCTATATCTAGGTCACCTGGGGTGATTCATATGCACGCTATGGTAACTTGCATGCATAATTTAAGTCTGCAAATGGTAGATAATCTTTTTTCACATGTTGTGTCAGCGTTGAGCTCCTTTGTGTAATTGGATTTCTTTAGGTTATTGCTCTCTAAGCCGGTTCAATAGTAGAAGCTTATTCGAAAAGGGGGATTTATTGTTGAAGAGTGAACTGTGCGTGTTCATGTAGTGCACGTATTCTGTACAAATGTTACGCTGCGTTAGATCAACTGTTTGAACTCATTTGCGTTGTACACTACTCTGCCGTAGCAACAAGCAATTACGTAAATGATACTCGTTTTTTTTTTATTCGTTGTCTATATACGAGTAGCTTCGTTCTTTTTCACTAGTCATGTTTGTTTTTTTTTGTTTTTAATAGTCCTTTTTAGGGTTTCGTACCCAAAGTTTAAATACGGGACCCTATTACCAGTGGTGTCTTATCCCATACAAAGAAACCGTGCCGACGTATTGTACTGATTATACTGATTATTTTTTGTACATCGATCGCGTTCGGTTCCGTTCCACGGATATAGATTATTTAACGCCGTGGAACGGAACCGAACGAGATAGATAAAAAAAAAAATCGGTATGATCAGATGAAAAACGCTAGTTACTTCAACAAGGTTTCTTTGTATGGGATGAGGCATCTGTATGCTAGTATTATATTATCTGTGCTATTGCTAAGACTCCACTGTCCGTCTGTCTGTCTGTCACCAGGCTGTATCTCATGAACTGTGATTGCTAGACTGTTGAAACTTTCACAGAAGATGTATTTCTGTTGCCGCTATATAACAACAAATACTAAAAAACGAATAAAATAAATAATTATGTGGGCTCCCATACAACAAGCGTGATTGTTATGTCCGTTTTTTGCTATAGTGGTACGGAACCCTGCGTGCGCGAGTCCGACTCGCACTTGACCGGTTTTATTTTTTTCATAATGACCACCATCTTCACTGACTGTAACAATGTATGCAATTATTGCTATCAGTGTATTATTACGGCAATTAATTTAACTGTTGGCGGTTTCTGTTTTATTTATGTGACGTGCATCATTCGTACTTACGGTGAGGTGAGTTCAGTAACAAAAATTATAATTACATCCTTTACTCCGCCTTAGGCATGTCCACCTGCGTAATTTAGTGTCTCTAAATAAATCATTAACGCGTTTTGGCGCGAGGTTGCATTCGCCTCATTCGTTCACGTCACTAGATCATAAACAAGTCCCATGTCTTTTTTGGCCTTCTATGGTTTTCAATAGAATAAGCTCTGTCAACAACTTTTAACAAGCAACATGGGCTAGATTTTGGGTGTACGGATTGAACAAAATTGTAACTGCAAATTAAGTTAGTGCTTAAAGGCAGTAGATTGGAAAGCCAGTGCGGAAGCTACGGGCGAACGAGGCAGTCCGTCCTTGATGCTGCGATGACGCGCCGTACCTAATGGCCACACCCTCAAATGTACTTCAGGCGGAATCTAAGAGCTTTAGTAAAAACTAGTCTGCTTTTTGTGCATAGTATTACGCTCTCAATATCTTAAAAGTAAACCGATTATTTTTTTGTAGGTCCCACTGTAACCTGACCAAAACCCTAACATCATTTTCTAAATCGTCCTGGAAGATAATTGTAAGCTTCAGTTCTCAATATAAACCGAATATTATTGTTTCCACATGAACAATAATACTAACTGCACAATTCGTAATAAACCTCGAATTTTCTGCCAAGACTTTGGTTCACATTCAAAAGTCATAATATTCCGTTCTTTGTCCTTCGTGATATATTACTGATCCAATTTCAGGTTTTATTGTAACCGATTTACGATAATCAAAAATCTTTGTGTTTGGTGTTGCCATGTGTCAAAGACAGGCCGAAGCTACCAAGGTCTCTTCAGTAAATCCGTCTGGTGGGTAGTTGCAGTCACACGGTTCGTACGCGCACAGAAGCCGTGAAAAATTGCGGGTTCATTTGATATTTTAGACGCGTACAACAAATGTTTTGTTTTGCAATCACCGCGCGCTTATAAGTTAACCCGTCACTCACTATTACGCCTAGAGTTATCTTAGTGTTGTAATCTGATATTACGTGTGTTTTAGCGGTGGCTTGTCGTTTTTTTACCAGTTGCTAAGAGAACTGACGAATGCTGCTCCTATGTGGTTACTATGCTGGCATACAAATTTGTGTTTCTGAAAATTTTCTCACGACTAATTTTGATAAACTCTGAATCCATTCTCCTTTATTTTAAAGGTACAGCAGTTATTATTGGCCAGCCCATAGAAGGAATTGAGATGTCGAAATTTAGCTTAACTTATTTTTGCCTTAACCGTCGTAGTTTAATCTCTTGATTAGCATAACTCGTTCCAGGAAAATTTTGCTTTGAAACACGGCGAAGAGATTAATTGCTTATCTCTTGAGTTTTCGCTCAAAGGATGGATGGCCCTAAAGTGGGAGTCTATAAGCTCTTCACAAATTGCGTTATATTTCTCATTTTTCTTATTTCTATCTCCGAGTTCGTATTACTCATTTCCGTTGCTAAGTTATTCCTCAGATATCCATTTACTTCGATGTATCTCGGAGGAGTCTCGGTCAGCGCCTAGTCAAGGCTCACATCTCATTTCAACGATCACGAGGTTGAAAGTTGAAACCACTTTCCGCGTCGAGTTGCTATCTAAATTTGAATAATATTCATGGATGTTTAAATTGGAGTTTTGAATGAATTTCATATTTTTCTCTTTAATTGCAAAGTTGGAGATTTGTTGCGTAACAATTTGGATCTCTTGGCTTTTTGGTCTTTGTTTATGATGATGATGATGATATTTGTGTGTGAAGAAATGGCATTGCGTATAATTTATGTAAGTTTGTAAAGTATGTCCTTACTTACTTATAATACGCTGTTTGCCACATAGAATCTGCGTAAAAAGATCAACACACGCACAAATTGTAAGCTGCGGTTAGTCGTCCGGTTGGGCATAATGTAGTACCTTTCCATTGCTTGCACTAAACCTTAATGATGCAAATGAATTTGAGGTCTCACTTCTCGCTAGTCGCTACAAACTTTTCGTCCATTCCAACGGCGACATTGAGCTCAGAAGTCAGGACATTGCATTCTGCCCTTGCTTCATTTACTCCGTCTGCATTAATATAGTCGTTCTTTGCAATTAGCTGCACCTGCTTTGTCTGACCTTTGCCTTCAGTCACGACAATCGCATTTTCTCCTTTAAAATATTTTATTGCGGCCAACCAATTCGTAAATGTATTTTTCATGAATGTATTCTGTTTGCTCATTGACATAAAACTAACATTATTGGTTATTAACTCGCGTTTAATATTACAATTTTATTTTTCTCTTATTCGAGGCTTGCTTTGGTGGTCCCGTAACCGATTAGACTTTAGATATAAATGTGTCATGAACCTTTATGTTGGTTCATCTATACTAATATTATAAAGAGGTAAAGTTTGTGGCGTTGTAAGGGGTAATCTCTAGATCTACTGAACCGTTTTTGAAAATTCTTTCACCACTAGATGCTACATTATTCCTGAAAATATTTTCAAAAAAATTAGAGATTCTTATGAAAATTGCAATAATGTAATCCAAGGTAGCAAAATGTTGCCTATAAAATTCATTCTTTGGCGTGCGCTGAGGAAACTATTGATGATAGATAAAAAATAGTAGGTAGGTAGGCAGGCAGGGTAGGTAGGTAGATAGCCAGTTGACGGGAGCGAAGCCCCGGGGGTCAGCTAGTTATAATATATTTCTATCAAAACATAATTATGTCTGTTAAATGCTTATTTACCTTTTTAACGTAGTAATGCGAGTAAATTTACCGTACTATACACATTTTGCGGTCACCATTGTCTACATGGTCCATCGTTCGAGCCTTCGCCCACGACGGATAGCAAAATACCTTTCTATATTCGTACGTGAAAAGTGACGTCACACGTTGACGTTACGAACGACTGTGGTTTCGGTCAATTTGATGTGTCGTTATAATTGTCACTAATATTTATTGAATTTGTGACGTAATCTAGTAGGCTGAATATGGGGTGAATCTTTCAATAATATCATCAATGGCATGGGACACGTAAAGGTGATTTAATTTTAGGCCACCTCAAATGATTAAAAAATAAATATTTTGAACCTGTGTTACTTTCAAATGACTAAACAAAAAAGAATGCCAACAGTTTCTCCCTCTTTTTTATTCCATACCAATATTATAAAGAGGAAAGATTTTTTTGTTTGTTTGTACCGAATAGGCTCCAAAACTACTGGACCGATTTCAAAAATTCTTTCACCGTTGGGAAGCTACTCTATCCCCGGATGATAGGCTTGATAGGCTACTTTTTATTCCTGTATTCCCACGGGAACGGGAACTACGCGGGTGAAACCGCGAGGCGTCCTCTAGTTCCATATACATGAATACATCACTGTTGTCCCTAAAGAACTATCAGATCGTATAAGTATGTTATTGTATTACCATAGTACGTTGGCCCTATCAGCCGTTGCCATGGGAACGATACCGTTAGCCTGACGCCACTCGGCCATCGCCGAATAAGTTCGGCTAGTGCAGTGACGCAACTTCTGCGATAGAATATCTCTTTAATTAAGAATCTATTTAAGGAAGAATTGTACAAAGGCTATTGCCATGTGGAGTTGTGGACGAAGTTCAATCAAAATGCTGTTTAAATAAAGATCCAAGTTTTGTTAATGTAGGTCAAGCTAAGGATACATAATATATATCAATGCAGTGAAGGCTACAAGGGTAGAGATTCTGAGGTCTGGATATTTTTAAAGAAAATATTACATAAGCTACATAGACGACATATTTGTTTAAGCCATCTATTTTTGATAAGCATGAATTTTGATGAACTGAGGCGCAGCTCAAGAACCTCACGTAACCAATTTGCCCCTGGTGCACTTAATGATATTTGTCATGCTATACCTAACCAAATTCGAGACACTTAGTAGGTTAATGTCTCTTTGTGTGCTATGTACGTAGCATCACAGGAGGAAAACGCTTGCATTTGCACTTGCCGATCAAATGCAGATTAGTCTGCCTGCGTACTGATTGCGTACCAAACTGCCTTCAGATAAAAGCCTCTGGCAACATTTATCTTATCTGTCAGCAACTGGGCAGCTATGGACAAAAAAGAAGGTCTTTATCTAGGGAAGTTAGAAGTACTTGACGTAAATCGACTCGAGAAAAACTACTTAGATGACCTCCCGAGTCTCCCGCTAACGGATAGAGGTATTTGATTAGTACTATTTGTTAATGTTCACTCGTGCGAAAAGGTTCAGCAAACTAATTTCAGACTTTGAATCGGTTATATATCAAGTAGTATCAACACAATTTCGGCAAGGCCCACCGTACCCGCAAACATATTCCGAAACCAACGCATTCATATTACCTAATTATAGATTTATGAACTTTGGTCAGTAATCACATGCATAATTGCACATCGTAACCTTGTTCTGCCATTGTTAAATATGTACGCAAATAACTGACACGTTAAATATTTTATACACGTCGATGTTGAGCTGAGTGCAATGACTGTTGCATTACGGTTAGAGCCTCTGAACATATACATGACATACGCGAAAGAATACTGATCCGATGGCGCACGCGTGACGAGAAAGCGGATTTTGTAAAGATCCTTGTTTCTTTGTTGTTGGCCTGTCAATCGGGACGGGAGGACACAGTATTGACAGCCAGTTTCATTGGCCTTATATTCCGAACCGGATCTTTTTTTTTCCGTGTCTCTACGACAGTATTTCAAATGGCCCAAAACTTCACCACTTCTAGAGCGTTGCAGAAGTTTGGTTGAATGCTATCGAAGTTGAGGATAATGCTGCAGCGTACTTTAACATATCCTTGCGGTGGTCAATAATTTGAGTACCGAAAGCAATCAAAAGTATGGGCGTGGTCAAGCGGTAGTTATTTAGATTATTCTAAATCATGAATTCATGACACATACATTACTGGTGTACATTTTACCTAATTCCTTTATTCCTGCCATTACACAAAGTATCAAGTACAATGCCACAAATAAGACTAATTTTGTTAAATATTTTAATGACCTAATTTTATTTGTACTTTGATTTTATCATGGTATTTACCACACATTGTATTGATGAGCATTATTAGTACCAAGTACCATATTCCGCATACAACATCGATCTGACGTTTTAAAAATTATACTGTGCCGTTTTGTTTTTGGATGGACACGGTTTTCTTTCTCACAGTACTACTAGCGTTATTAATAAGTATTAAATTATTTAGATTTTTTCTTTGTTATTTCGAACAGAAATCCTAGAAGCTTTTCTTGTGAAAGCTTTCGTCTATACAGCAAAGAAACCATATCAACTCAACTGACTCATCGTGTCCAACCAAACATACCATATCAAAAATAATCTGTATTACAATGTTACGCTCTAATTATTGTTGAATATTTCCTTAACACCATATTGTACAGATATCACAGACAGGCTGATAGCAATGGGCTTCCCCGCCGAGAAGTTAGAAGGAGTATACAGGAATCACATAGACGAAGTGTACAGGTTTCTCGAGAAGATGCACAAGGACCACTATAAGATATACAACCTTTGCTCCGAGAGGTCTTATGATTCGAGCAAATTCCACGAAAGGGTGAGTACACGCTTATTTTATTTGTCATCCTATGTGAAGTACCTTATAACAGCCGTGCGTATCCAATGTATAGACATTTTAATAGGGAAAATTAACGGAAAACTCTTCGGACCTTCTTGTGAAGACGCAAGTAATTGCCAACCACATACCAACTAACAAAGTTTCTAAACTGTAGATTCTATAAAGGTAAATACACCGAGACTGTACCTCTATGTTGCCGGAATTACCAAGCAGTATTTTCCCCACCGGAAATACAGACAATAATTTACCCCTTTATCACAATTCTGAATTAAGGTTGACTGGTTTTATACATCAGACCGTACTCCAAACATCCAGATTTCGCCACGAGAGCTTTTCAACAATCTGGATTTGATTGAGTGCTCAAAATAAATCGAGATTGAATTTTGCTTATTTGAAATGGACGTTACAGGAAGGATTTCCTGTATACTGGCAGTCTACGTCACTCTCATTAGATAATCCAAGGTTTTACCAGCTCAATGACTCAAGGACTTGATTCGTCATTCAACCTCCTTTCCTCATACATTCCTATTCCTAATATCGGCATTATGTATGTATAAGGTAGGGTAATTGGGTTCGGTAATTGGAATACACTCTTACATACAATTACGTTAATCTTGGAGTGATTTGAGACACGTAAATTATTTGATTGTAATGTTGGGTTACTGTATTGTCAGAAATTAATGGCATTCTGCCACCGAACTCCTTGTACATTTTGCTTCGTTTTGATGATGTTATGTTCGGTTAAGTTGGATTCGACTATTGAAAAACGAAACGTTGTTTTATTTGTGCTTAGAAGCAGAAAGGCTTGAGCTATTTTAATTCCATTACTGTTATATGTGTGGGGTGATGTTTTTTTACGGTAAGAATACTTCTACCAGGGTTGGCACAATTAAATCATTTTTTTTTTCAATAAATATCAATGATTACATCAAATGTGTTTAATTTTTACTTTATTTCATAGAAATCAACATAAAAAAACAGATATAGACATTATATGTTAAAGACTAGGGTCTTTTACATATGAGAAATCAATATCATTATTATAAAGCTTGAACAAAAAATAATTTTTTCTTGCCTTTTCAATTCTCAGTCGGTTTCTTATTTTACTATAAACAATTCCAAAGGTGGAAAACATTCTTTCCACAGCAACTGAAGCAGCTATCGCCCCAAACAATTGCTTAACCACTGGAAAAATCTAAAAATAGAGTTAAACTGTATGACAGAATGAAAAAAATATCATGATTTATTAGAATTTTTTGAAAAACTCGTGATTTGTATCAACCCTGATTTCTACCAACCCATTTGGATGATGTGATAGGTTAACTAGGAATGCCAAATATGCTTAAATATGTTCTTAGTAATTTTTAACATGCAAATTCAAATCAGTTAATATCTTTAAGCAATTAATTTTTAACGACTACCTACACCCACAATTTCGTTTTGATAACAAACCTAAAGGTGAAACAATGTCAATGCAATCGCCTTGGTAAATATTTAAATTGAACCTTTTCATTATTTAATTACCCTTTTTGGGTCAACGACAAAAATCTCCCCTAATTTTAATTAGGTTATTTTACGGCGTTTTTTTTTGTGAATTTCTTTTAAGTCTCTTGATATACTTTTAGCAACGATCTTTTTTGGCTCTTCGAAAAAAGAAACAGCTGTAGGGTGTTAAATGTATAAAAAAAAAAAAAGATACAAAAAATCCGACTGCTTGAAAAGCGAACTAAAAAGACGTAAACAAGAAGAAAACCATGCTGTGCAGTCGGAGGATACATCTGGTTTTGATTAGCCAGCTCGCAAATAAGTATCCTGCGACTGCACAGCATGGTTTTCTTAATAAAGGTTTTGGTTTTATTAATTAACTTTTTTTAGTTATTTTTTTAGAATAATTTACATTTAAACATATAAGTGTTATTATATATTTTTGAAATCACCTCTCAAAACCCTTTATTTTGATACCCCACACGATGAGATTGGAAGAAAAAACAAATTTGGTGCTCCACAATATGGCGCCCAAAATCGACCATTTTTTTATTTTTTCTGTTTTAATGTAGCCATTGACACTCGCAGGGTTAAGACGAATCGATTAATGTAAGTATCATCAAAATCGGGCCATGCGTTTGGTCTCTAGAACGCCACATAGGAACAAACATACATACATACATAGACTGATAAACACATTACCCTCCTTCGGCAGTCGGCTAAAAATGGTTCCAAATCCTTCGCTACCAATATCAACAAAAACATTACCCTCCTTTTAGTCTCACCAAAGTCGGATAAAAGACTGCAATTAGAAGTATAGTACTGCCAGTAATACGCTGTGTGATTGATACATATTGGAAGAAAATCAAATGAGCAGTGTGCGCACTATATCTAGGTTATCAAGACCGCCGGGCGACTGTTATTTCTGTTTTATATCCTTTATATACGGTTACGGAAGCTGGCTGCACTGTATTATAGTCAGACATATTTACCATACCTTTCCGCGTAGATGCATTCTTTGCAATGGCTACGAAAACAAGTAAAATTTAAAAAACCCTCGACACATTTTTATTTCATGCTACATAATTTATCTAGTACATAGAAGATACGCTTCGATCGGTAATCTATTGAACGCGGAATTATGACACTAACCCTCAGTTTCCCACCTTAAAATTATCGCAGAATTAATGTGAGTAAGATGTATCGGTAACTTATATCCAGCTAGAACAACTTTTTAATGCTTAAACCAGTCTCTTACACGTGTATCTTTATTAGTAAACACCTAGAAATCTTCATAAATCTGTTAGCTTTGATGCACATCATTACTTATCTGACGTAATTTTAATAACGCTAATAAAGAAACGTTTTATGTACCTGAATATACTTATGTCTTTGAGTATTTCAAAAGTAATATAAAAATCTTGTGCGTACAGCTAAGGATTGGCATTCCCTACCGGAGTCTGTGTTTCCAGAAAGCTACAACTTGGGGTATTTAAGCGAAGAGTGAATAGGTTACTTCTAGGCAAGCGAGCTGCATCGTCGTCCACATTATCGCTTACCATCAGGCGAGATGGTGGTCACACGCGAGCCTATTTATGGTAATAACTAGATGACCCCCGCGGCTTCACTCCCGTCAACTGGCTACCTACCTACCTGATATTTTTTATCTATCACCAATAGTTTTCTCAGCGCAAGCCAAAGAAGGATTTTTATAGCCTACATTTTGCTACCTTGGGTTACATTATTGCAATTTTCATAAGGATCTCTATTTTTTTTGAAAATATGTTATAGCCTATGACACTCAGGAATAATAATTATAGCTTTCTTCTGGTGAAAGTATTTTCAAAATCGGATCAGTAGATCCAGAGATTAACCCTTACAACGTCACAAACTTTACCTCTTTATAATATTAGTATAAATAAAAAATATATGTAGGGCACAATTATTGCACATAACAATAATTCATGTGTGTCTTTTGATTCACAAGCCGTTGGTCCTTTGTTGCAAGCGGGGGTTATCGAAGAGGGAATGATTACTAAGCAGCAGGGGAGAGCTCGCCATCGTCGAAAATTCATTCAACCAATCACAGCAGATAACGCGTGTTTGACAATTTGTCACATTAATTCTGCGATAATTTTAAGGTGGGAAACTGAGGGTATATCTTGCGAAAACACCCCGATTCAAACAGTAAAACGCCCATAACTTTTGAACGGCTGAACCAATTTTATTCAAACAAAGCTAAGAACACTCTCGACAAAAGTATACAAAAAATACTAAATCTAAATCGGTTCATCCGTTTAGGCGCTATGATGCCACATACAGACACACAGATATACAGATACACAGCAACACACGTCAAACTTAAAACACTTCTCTTTTTCCGGCGGGGATTAAAATTCTAAATGCTTATTATTGATGATTGATTATTTCCCGCTCTTCCAGCCTGGTCTTGAATTTTCTGTTATTCTCACCTTCTAAGATCTTATGAGGGCTTTGCCATCATCTGAAAGTGTCTCATCTATTGAATCTAGTTAAAAAAGCAATTCAACAAACAGTTTTTTAAAACTACAACAAAACATTGGGCGACCGACCGTGTTGTACATTGTGTTCAAGGTTAAATTGTAACAAATTCTCTCAAATGCAATGCTATTGCACAACTCCCCATCAATGGCGAGCTCTCCCCTGCTGCTTAGTAATCATTCCCTCTTCGATAACCCCCGCTTGCAACAAAGGACCAACGGCTTGTGAATCAAAAGACACACATGAATTATTGTTATGTGCAATAATTGTGCCCTACATATATTTTTTATTTATACTAATATTATAAAGAGGTAAAGTTTCTGACGTTGTAAGGGGTAATCTCTGGATCTACTGATCCGATTTTGAAAATACTTTCACCAGAAGAAAGCTATAATTATTATGCCTGAGTGTCATAGGCTATAACATATTTTCAAAAAAAATAGAGATCCTTATGAAAATTGCAATAATGTAACCCAAGGTAGCAAAATGTAGGCTATAAAAATCCTTCTTTGGCTTGCGCTGAGAAAACTATTGGTGATAGATAAAAAATATCAGGTAGGTAGGTAGCCAGTTGACGGGAGTGAAGCCGCGGGGGTCATCTAGTTATTACCATAAATAGGCTCGCGTGTGACCACCATCTCGCCTGATGGTAAGCGATAATGTGGACGACGATGCAGCTCGCTTGCCTAGAAGTAACCTATTCACTCTTGGCTTAAATACCCCAAGTTGTAGCTTTCTGGAAACACAGACTCCGGTAGGGAATGCCAATCCTTAGCTGTACGCACAAGATTTTTATATTACTTTTGAAATACTCAAAGACATCACAAGTATATTCAGGTACATAAAACGTTTCTTTATTAGCGTTATTAAAATTACGTCAGATAAGTAATGATGTGCATCAAAGCTAACAGATTTATGAAGATTTCTAGGTGTTTACTAATAAAGATACACGTGTAAGAGATTGGTTAAAGCATTAAAAAGTTGTTCTAGCTGGACATAAGTTACCGATACATTTTTTAAATTGAATGCTTCATCAAAAAGGTTATTGCGCTTCGCTTCTACTATTAGAGTATTCATTAAACCTGCAAATGATTGAAGCTGACATTTCAATATTGTACTATGTTATTTCCCAGAAAATGTTCAATTGGGTGCATCTGCCTCAACGCTGTCAAGATAACGTCCATTCGATTGCCTTTGGGTGTCATACCTACGACGGTATGCAAACATTTCAAGTCTTGTCTCAAGTTTTAGTATAAGCAATGTCTCCAGTCAGCCAGTCACCAGCGCGGGGTTAACTCTTACATAATTGTTGGTCGAAGCGTTATCTGCTGCAAGCTGTGACAACACAAATATGATTATGAATAGGTGGCGTGTTCGAAGTCACGGCTCTGACTCACACCTTGCGTACGTGTGCGCTTACACGAATCGACATCCACTGCTCTCAAAATCATTCAGTCGATTTCACCCCCTGTTGAGACAAAAAATAAAGCCGATAATCCTGTAAAATAATTTCCCACATGAACTCTGATGTCAGTGCACCAATTTATTAATGACAACAGCATTGTTATTTTTTTATATTTAATTTTAACTGTATTGTCACCGAATAAGTTAACACTTGTGTCAGCTGTTTTAATACATATGGTTTTCCTCAAATACTTGGTGGTTTTCAGAATATCAATACAATTCGTGAAAGATTAAGTCGCGAATTGTTAAATGGTGCTCAATTATAAAGGGGGTATTGTAATGAAATTAGACCGTGTTTGATCAGTTTTGACACAAGATTCATTTGGGCAAGTTCTGTTTTGGATGTGGACCATGTTTTCTCACACCAAGAAACTGCCATACATGGTGCAGACAATCTGAACGTCTGAAAGCATGGTGGAATGTTATTCGACGACAACAAACTATGCAGGAAGGAAGGAAGTTTATTTTTGTTAAATTGAAAATATTTTGCATTCTGGGTAATTTGGGCGATTTAACGGGAAAGACAAGCTTTTTTTTCATGGTGTCTGGTAATAAACTAAAGAGTGACTCGACATTGACGGTATACCGTATATTCTGCCAATTTCTAACGTAGGAGTGGCACGAGGGTACCGAAATAAACTTACAATATATTCCTTTTAGTTATGGCCACTAATTTCACCATTCTCGAAATGTCCGTGTTTCATGATAGCTACAAAAGGGGTCTGTAAGTCAAGAGTGAATAGGTTACCTCTAGGCAAGCGTGCTTCATCGTCAACCACATCATCACTTACCATCAGATGAGATCAAACGCTAGCCTGTCAATAGAAAAAAAAAGTAAACGACGCCGCCGCCGTGAATGCCAGTTAATATTCCTGAAAATATCTGTTTTGTTACACGTGTAAGCTCTCCAATCAATTCTTTTGTTGGCACAGCCAATGAATTATTGAGATTTTTTGTTTTATGTTTTACGCGAAGCAGACATGACAAAAAATTGCGTAGAGAAGTTGTACCAAATCGCTTCTGCTTTTTTGCCATATAGGTACTACACCGTTCCCGCCTAGCAACAGCGCGGCGATTCCAAATCCAAATGTAACCATAGATTAAAAAGGAAGCGGCCGTCAAATGACGTAAGAACACATACACACTTACAAAGTAAAACAATCCTAAGGTCTTTCACAGCTGACTGGTAAGATTCTCGTGACGGTGACCTCCAGCAACACCTGTTCATAACTTCTAGCCGGTTGTAAAGGCTACTTTGTCGTCAAACGGCACAGTACTAGTCAACATTCAATATTGTTTGACGTACTGAGGCAATAGTTACTAGTTATTCTTGTAGGTTTATGTACCGACTTTACATTCTTGGTAAATGTGTCAATAGCTTCATCTGGAATTTGGTTATCTCGTAAAGTTTTATCAGACTAGGCTGAAACACATGGATGGCCCGTCGCCGGCATAGCAACAGTAGCCATTTTGGTCTTTGTACCATCGACAAAAGCTCGAATAACTCCGTGTTACTAACAATCGAAACTTCCAGTAAGCTCTTCCTGCCGAGTTACGCCTATGTTGTATTCACTCTATTCTCTTTGTTTTATTTCTTTATTTATTTAATTCGCGCGCGTTTTACGAGCACTACAGAGGGCTCCAACGTTTAAACGAAAGATTAAACAATAAACGGAATCATCAATAAAGTTTATTTTATTCCGACGTTTATCAACGTCTTCAATTCCGGATAGCATTTGTTAGGGTACCTTATGCACGGGGGACTTGGCAGCTATACGGGTCATAGTGACGTCATAACACCAGCACACGCATTTTATGTATACAGTCTAAAAATGTCACAGACAGTGTTAACGTGCTAGTAAGTTCAATACGTTATTTATTATAGAACAATGTGTGCCAGCCATAGACGTGTTATATAGCGAGATGCGTCATTCGCGTGTATTTGTGTTAGTTGCGTCAAGTTTTAGGTAATTTATGTTATGTCTTAGGTAATATGTGTAGATAGGTATTTGCAATGGGGTGAGGTAAATGGGTCACCCTTATTTAGCCTTAGTTGGTAGTAATTTTCGATTTGTTTTGTGACATCAGGACTTTAATATTAGCCGTTACAAATCTATTAAATTGATCGTCTTATTTGTGGAAAATAAAACCATTATTTAGTAAAGTTGTAACATCGAAACATTATCAATTGCCTTTACTTTGATTGCCTGTCAAATAACCTAAATAGGGATACCCTGGGTGAGATTATCAAATAATATTGGACCCGTATATTTTTCTTACAAAAAAATGAAAAAGATAAAGCGCATCAAAGTTGAGCAGTGGAAGCTTGTGACGTCACTTTGTCAGTATAAAGAGTAGCACACCGTGACGTCACACGATATTCCAACGCACTGAATCGTCGTAATCTTTGATTTACGTGGCGAAAGAAAAATTATGAGTCCAATATTTTTTATAACACTACCTGACGGACAAAAAACTAATTTTCAGTAAACTACCCTATTTTGAGAGTTCAATTCAGGATATTCCTAGATCGTTCATCGTACCTAGATTTAAGTTGTGATTGTTATTCAAATCTGACTCTCCTCATATACAAGCCATTTGCTATTTATGAATGCAATTTGTAATTGTAATACCCGTTGTCAAATCTATCTTCTCTCTATATCCAAAATCCTTATAACTTATAGAATCGGCGGCATTTAACGTCAAAACCTGGCGTGCAATGACGCTGGCCCTGCAATTAGACTCGATAAATACCGAGCTTCGAAATAACTATTCTCAACATAAATAGTTATCGTGTATGGCGACTATATTGCCATTTGCAATACCAGCCAAGTTTATAAGGAAATTCTCCCCGTAATGATTAAAAGCATTATTTTAATTGAGACCGTAATTAATCTGAAATACAAGACTAATGAGGGGCTACGACCCCGCCTGGTGGTGGTAGATAACGAATAACTTTGTACCCCCCTACACGATCTGATTACGTACTCTCTTATTTGAAATGTTGCTAGTAAGAGGGTATCATTGACTTGAAACGAAACGATGAGAATGAGACAAAGAAAGGTTTTAATGATATTTTGGCAATGATTTGCCTTAGTTGAGAGCACTGAAGCGTTGGGACCAGGCACCTCCTCCAGGAACCGCATAGTTTTGTCAAATTGACGTCAACGTCATGTTGATGTCCTATGTTTACGATTGCTTAGACTCCGTCCACCCTGTGTTTAACATAAATTGATAGATGCACGCGTAAGTAGTTACATAAATTATTATCGGGCAACCATAGACAATAAAATGCAATACTTGTTGTAAGTACGCTTACAGTAGTGAAGCGACGTGATTATTCGCTGATAATGATAAATTAAATTTCACAGTTAAATCGAATTTCATCACCATTTCAGTCGAAAGACGTCCACTGCTGGACATAGGCCTCCCCCAAGCGTCGACACATTGACCGGTCTCGTGCGTCTCGCAACCAGTGGATCCCCGCAACCTTCACCAGGTCATCGGTCCACCTGGTGGGAGGCTTTCCAACGCAACGTCTTCCGGTTCGCGGTCGCCACTCCAGAACCTTTCTGCCCCATCGGCCATCCGTTCTGCGAGAAATGTGCCCTGCCCACTGCTACTTAAGTTTATTTTTTATGATGAATCGTTGGATTCTTCTGCATATAAACTAGAACCATTCAATTGAACCCTCAGTAACATTAATGATTAATTCTAGTGTGCTCAAAGTGTGCACATCGATGTCATCATGTCGATCGATTAAAATTTCTTCATTCATAAAGTCGATTGTTATAAGAAATCGAATCGGTACCGCATTGGTTCATTACTAAATGATTAGTTTTTGTCTTTGGGCTGTCAAATGTAAAATTACAGTTTGGACGGAGTATAGTGGCAGTCCTCTTGCCAACATTAATGATTAATTCTAGTGTGCTCAAAGTGTGCACATCTATGTCGATCGATTAAAATTTCTTCATTCATAAAGTCGATTGTTATAAGAAATCGAATCGGTACCGCATTGGTTCATTACTAAATGATTAGTTTTTGTTTTTGGGCTGTCAAATGTAAAATTACAGTTTGGACGGAGTATAGTGGCAGTCCTCTTGCCAATGTAACGCCAACTGGTGGCGTGAATTTTCCAAAAAAGCTTCATTAGTTGTCGGCCAGGGATAGTTAATCTGCAGCTTTATCTGGCCTTTTCTAAATGGCCATGGTCAAGCTTTGTTTAGCTCTTAATCAGGATTAAGGAATGGAATGAATCCTTGATCAAAGGGAATGAAAAAGCATCATCGATACGACGATGAAGACGGATTAAGAATTTCTGGTTGAGATGCTTCAGATACTAGCTATTATTCGGTAATCGGCATTACTCGATTTTTTCATTTTAAACGTCAAATACCGAATAATAGTGCCTATTATTCGACATTCGATGAAAAGAAAAAACTAAAAAAAACACGAAAATAATAAACATAAAATAAACTTAAAATAATAATAACAACAATAAACTTAAAATAATAAACAAAAAAAACAAACAATAATAATAGACTTAAAATATTAAACTTTTATTAATCTTTTAAAACAAAACACACTTCGTATTATTATCATTAATACACGTTAAGTTAATAAGTTAGGCTTTTTATTAATAATTTAAACCCCAAAAGGGGCAGATCGGTTGCGCTTTTTTACCCGACTGCGCGAGGCATAGGAGGGTAATGAGTTTATCAGTCTATGTATGTGTGTTTGTTCCTGTGTGGCGTTCTAGAGACCAAACGCGTAAGCCGATATTGATGATTCGATGAGTTGTTATAGCGATTAATCGGTATTCGCATCATGTCTAATTTCTAGTGAGCGAGAGGTGTTCTTGGTATCCCATTGATTTCGATATATATACCGATTCGTTAAAACGATTGTTGTTTGCGGTTCTTGATACCGTTAGTAAGAACACAGATTCTAACGATAACATAATCTGTGTGTTGGAACGATACAGGCCCTATGCTATGGTACAAAAGAAAGATTTGAGCAATACTGACTGAATGCTTCATTCAGGATATTGACTGTAATCGCTAATGGCACATTATCTGCTGGTCTGTTAGAAAAAACTTTTCGTCCTTCTATCTATACGAATCATTCATTTGCCTAGCCTTTATCCCAATTATTATTGGGGTCGGCTTCCAGTCTAACCGGATTCAGCTGAGTACCAGTGTTTTACATGGAGCGACTGCCTATCTGACCTCCACAACCCAGTAACTGGGTAACACGGTACCCCTTGGCAAGACTGGTGTCAGATCTTCAGGCTTCTGACTACCCGTAACGACTGTCAAAGATCTTCAAATGACAGCCGGGACCAACGGCTTAACGTGCTTTCCGAGGCACGGAGGAAACTCGGTATGTTGAAATGGTCATCCATCCACGGACAGACCTCATCAAGCGTTGCTTAACCTTGAAGATCGACCCGTGCGGCTGTTATTATTTAGCCACGAGCTCCTCTTCTATCTATACGAATGTATGTATTTAAATAACAACGTAATATCACGCCTGTATTCTCAGAAGGGTTGGACAGAGTAGCACCTAAAGTACACAGACATAAATCTAACAAGATGACGCGATTGTATGTACTTCGCGTGACAAAAAACGGAGTAAAATTACGATCAATGATCGTAATTTGAGCTTTCATTTAGCATTATCGCCACCGGAAATCCACCGAAATTTACTAAAATGCCTTTTTATGCCATATTGAGCTGTAACGACTGTATTTTGTTATTGGCTGAGGCATTGGAAATGTTTTCTTTCATTGGTAAGTAAATTTGTTTTCAAATCGTGTGTGAAAAAGTGGCACGCTTGGTTTTCTTACAGATGGAGTGACTTGCGGTTTCTAGTTAGATTTATGTCTGTGGTACACCCAAATTTCGCCAGCTATGTTTAAACCACATGTAGACCGAACCTATGGCCATCAACCAGGCATCTGTAAAAAAATCTTCTGATAAAATAAATACGATGTTTTTTCTGTGGAAAGCTTTATTCATTATGAATATGATGCCTATGGTAAAGAAAAAAGAACACTCAATTTCCATGAAGCATTGTGTACTTAGATTATAGGCTAAACTGTTTGTAAGTACCTGAAAGGGAGCCAAGTGTATAATCTTGATTTATGGCGCACTCCGTAATTAGGGACATACAAAGATGGCGTCACTGACATTTTCCATGCTCATGAAATATCTTAGTTAGCGACGTCAAACTACCAAGCGTTTATTATACTTGGAAAGTTTGAAAATGTTTAGGCGAAACCATCATATACGTATTTGTGCCTTCAAGCTTATTTGACAACTAGCTGCTCCACGCGGCTTTGCCCCCGTCAACTGGCTACCTACCTACCCATCTACCCTACATACATGATTGTTGCGTAACTTAAACCGTTTACGCAGCGCACGCAACGGAAGCACTCAAAAAGGAATCTTTTTGACCGTTTTTGCAACATTTTTGCTCCGCTCCTATTGGTCGTAACGTGATGTTGTATAGTCTATAACCTTCCTCGATAAATGGACTATTCAACACAAAAATAATGTTTCAATTCGAACCATTAGTTCCTGAGATTTGCGCGTTCAAACAAACTCTTCAGCTTTATAATATTAGTATAGATAATTATGAAACTTTATGAGCGTATAGAATGTCAAACGTCTCAAGAAGCTCATTAGCAACGTGTACAAACTATTTAGGGTCAAGTCGTTATGTGAATAATTAGTTCAGAAACTTACGCTCAAATAATTACTCATCACAAGACCTTGGCACGTCCTTCACATGACACGTGTACCCAAACTAAAGGAAAATGATCACTCGCCCAAAATAAACGTGCAATAAAAATTAGTAACACTAACACCTCAAACGGAACATTCCATTAGTATATTACATTATATATTTGGACGATGCGATCATTATCGTGCCGCGTCGTGATTGTGTCAGATAAACGGCCGCGTAGGTAGAATACGTCTCGACTGTCTATCGTTTGTTCTTTGACGCGCGTGTGTCGCACTGCTAGACTAGATGTCGCCACCGACGCCCTGCCTACACCCGCTATCAGTTGTTCACTGATAACGCGTATCACGGAATGGATCGCGCAGTTTCCACTAAAAACGTTCGGTTTTCAAGGAAATAGAAATGTTTATTTATCGTATCATAAAATCTATTCTAGTTTTTATCAGATTATGTTGTTTGATTTTTTATTTGGATTTTTGTGTTGTTGCTATACAGGGAAAGGTTTAAATGAAGTCATTTTGTCGGTATGAGAGTGTGCAAAGTGTGAAGTGCACATACATGTAGTACAGTGTGTTGCATCTTTACATAAGGCAAACAGCAATCAGCAATCATCGCGCGATCAAACGCTTTTTGTCATAAAAGTCGGAATTAGTAGTAGGTTCTACAAGGTACTATACAGTCGTTTGCTAATCGCTCGCTGATTGTCAAATACACTTATTTAAAAAAAGGCCCCAATTACTCTTAAACTTCTGTATTTAAGAACAATTATTGCGCAATAATCGCTATCGTTTTGCTCTTGCAAGATACGTAATAAGGCTGCGGTTTGAGTATTCACAATTCAGTATCTGGGCTTTGTACTTGATCTAAGCATTATAAAAAAAAAGTCGTGTGGCACTCGGGGACTGCCGCGGTAAAGCTATTGCATAGCATTTATTCTAGATCCAGTCCTGGAAAATGCGTCAAAAAAATTAAAAACGTTAAAAACTCGAAAACGTAGCGAGCCAAACCCGCATTTATTTACGATTAATAAAACTCTAAAAAACAAAACAAAAATACCCCTATTCACATTGAAATAAGGTCGCTTTTCTTTGACAAGCAAAAGTGACCCTTATTCTCATTAGCATAAGGTCCACATTGATCACCATTGTCACAGAAACAGCTCAGAGAGACCGATAAAAGGCAAAAAAATTACGACCAACAAAAATTTTAAAACCCTCATATCTCAGAAACGGTTGGAGTTAGCGCATTTCTGACAAAAAAATTGCCCCCCTGCCCACCGCTACTTCATCCAGGAGAACAAGATAGGATTACCCCCCCCCCCCCCCCCCTCCTTAACCGTTTACCTCCCCCCGCAAAAAAAATTTTCATTCTAAAAATACCAACACGGAAATCGAAAACACGTGCAACAAACCGCCGTCATCACCGCCGTGCCCGTCGGAGTGGGGAGCGTGAGGTTTTTTCGTTACGGAATTTCTGGATTCGGTCCCCGCGCTCAAGGCCCGCGATAGAAGCTATGCAATAGCTTAAAAATATCCAAATATGTACATATTTGTTAAAGGTTCAAATGTAATGCCATCGGTTTCTAATACCTACTAGTAATGACAATACCAATGACCATTTATGGTATGAGGAATTGGAATCACAAATGAAATACGTAAAGTTATTTTAGTTTCAATACAACTACGTGATTCACGTCACGATTACTCTGGGTTGACGCTAGCAGAGAGACACTTGCATTGCGTACAGTTCATCCAAATTCGAGTTTCAGGAAAATTAATTGTATTTGAATACCTACGTACTAGTACCGACTACCCACCCATTGCGGTTACGGTTAGGTACATCAGTAAATCTGACAAAAATGAACACACAATACGCACATAGCAGAATCACGGGGTTCCAGCACTAACAAAGAAAATTTTGTTCAAGTAAATGTCACTAGCTGGCGCGATATGAATTGATTTGTTATTGAATTGTGTGTAAAATTAAATTAAAATAATTTGTTTTCTAGATTTAAATAAATTGGAAAATTGGTCTTTCAAAGAGTATATTTGAACGGTTCATTTAAAATTGATTCCAATAGATGGCGCTGTTTTAAATATCTGAGGCATGCCACTCGATTTTTTTAATTTGTATTGTAACACATTTTGGTACAATGAAACTGTAAAAACGTGGAAAAAATACGATGAAACAAATTGTCACTGTAGGTATTTAAAGAAAAAATTGACACGAACCGAGAAAACCCTTTTACTTGCAAGTCGCTTCAATAGGTACCATCTATAGCCGTGGAACGGCACCGAACGCGATCGAAGTACTTTTAAAAATAATCAGCCTAATCAAACGAAAAATGCTAGTTACGTCGGCACGGTTTCTTTGTATGGGATGCGGCGTCTCTATGCTAGTATTATATTATCTGTGGCGGAATATAGCCAATTACCCATAGTTCCATTGTGGTTTTAGTTACAACCACGACGTTTGTGTACCTATCGGCCAGTAAAACATACATATCTTATATCGGTGATAAGAAATCGCATCGGAGCATTGACATTTTAGTGTCGACACATTGATAAAATAAGGAATATGATTAGCGCATTTCACGGATACTTTATTATCCGTGAAATACTATCGATTTTCACGAGAAAGTTTAGTGTAAGTGTACATCGAATCCTCCTTCTGATGCCCGACACCAAATAAATTGGGAATGGATCAAAAATAATTTGTACATCGAATAAGACAATACTCTTAAAAAGACTGATAAAAAGTGAAAAGTCACGGAAAAAAAAGACCTTTTGGAGTTCGCCACAATCGCGTAATAATTATTAGTAACTAGCTGACCCGGCAAACTTTGTTTTGGCATAAAAACACCAAACTTTCATCTACCCTACCTACTCTACCCTAACTAACCTACCTTACCCTCCCTACCCTACCTTACCCTCCCTACCCTACCTGCCCTACCCTACCTACCCTGCCCTACCTACATACCTAACCTACCTATGTTGGTAAGGTACCAATATTTTTTACTTTCTTATTTTTTTTTTCATAAGAACCTTCTCCTAACAATTACAAACACAACAAAAAAAAGAATAAGCGAAATCTGTCCAGCTATTCACGCGTGATGCCGTGACCAAAGGAAATAGGGATTTATTTTTATATATATAGATAATTCGGGTTATAATTATTACCCGATTGCGGCGAACTCCAAAAGGAGGGTTATATTATTATAGTTTTCGTGATTTTTCACTTTTTATCAGTTCTTATTTTTAATTCAAGAGTGAATAGTTTTCTAGGCAAGCGCCATCGTCGAGTAGATACTCGACCTCGCTTACCATCTGCTGGGCGAGCACGGCCTCTGTGATAGGCTTGAGTCAAGTATTTTATCACGGTTTTTGCTCCCAACTGTGATGAAAATGTGTGACTTTAAGCCTCAGTAGGCCGTGCTCGCCCGGTTGGTGAGATTGTGTGAGTGGTTCGCGAACTATAAATTATAGCAAAAAATATTGCTGTAAAAGTACAATTAATATTCGTGGTAACTATCGTCTTAATATTATCCATTTCATGTTCCTAAGACAAGGGTTCAACTGTCGGCCGATGCGATGAGTGATCCGGGATATGATATTAATAAATAAATTGACACTTGATTGACATTACATGCCACTTATTACACCAGTAACATCAACTTGAGCCATACATAATACAGTCACCTACGAAACAGTCGAACAGCTGGAATCCGGACTAAATATTAGATATAGATGCGAAAGTAACTATGTCTGGCTGTTTGTAACTTTTCACATCCGAATCTCTTTCTACAATCATTAACGCCTTTTATTTGTATGGTATGACCACGTGACTTAACGTTCCGATGTGTCATTCCCATACATTTATTCGTTTTCTACTAGCGTAATCGAGTGTAGATTGTCAACTTGGCTACAGCAGCACAGACCTCCTTCTTCCACCTCGTCACTTGCCGTTACTCGGGGTCGGCTTTCCTAGTCATGAGGCGCCACTTGTTCCGCTGATAAGCATCGTCAGTAGATAGGCTGCACTTTGCCCATCGCATTATGCGCATCTCCGTGGTGTGCAGTTTCTTCTCGTCACTCTTTTTACCCGACTGCCGAAGGAGGGTAATGTGTTTATCAGTCTACTAGCTGACCCCCGGGGCTTCGCTCCCGTCAACTGGCTATCTACCTACCTACCCTGCCCCTTCGCCTACCCTGCCTATCCTGCCTACCCTGCCTATCGTGCCTTCTCTGCCAACACTGCCTACCCTGCTAACCCTGACTGCCATGCCTACCCTGCCTACCATGCCTACCCTGCCTACCCTGCCTACCCTGCCTGCCCTGCCTGCCCTGCCTACCCTGCCTTCCCTGCCTACCCTGACTACCCTGCCTGCCGCGCCTACCCTGCCTATCCTGCCTACCCTGCCCACCCTGCCTATCCTGCCTATCCTGCCTAATCTGCCTACCCTGCCAACCCTGCCTACTCTGCCTACCCTGCCAACCCTGCCTGCCCTGCCTACCCTGCCTATCCTGCCTTCCCTGCCTATCCTGCCTAATCCGCCTACCCTGCCTAATCTGCCTACCCTGCCAACCCTGCCTACTCTGCCTACCCTGCCAACCATGCCTATCCTGCCTACCCGGCCAACCCCGCCTATCATGCCTACCCTGCTTACCCTGCCTATCCAGCCTAGCCTGCCTACCCTACCTACCCTGCCTACTTTGCCTACACTGCCTACCCTACTTACCTACTATTTTTATCTATCATCAATGTTTTTCTTAGCGCACGCCAAAGAATGAATTTTATAGGCAACATTTTCCTACCTTGGGTTACATTATTGCTATTTTCATAAGGATCTCTATTTTTATTTTTTATTTATTATAGCCTATGACACTCAGGAATAATGTAGCTTTCTACTGGTGAAAGAATTTTCAAAATCGGTTCAGTAGATCCAGAGATTACCCCTTACAACGTCACAAACTCACAAACCCACAAACTTTACCTCTTTATAATATTAGTATAGATGTATGTATGTTTGTTCCTATGTGGCGTTCTAGAGACCAAACGCGTTGGCCGATTTTGATAATTCTTACGTCAATCGATTCGTCTTAACCCTGCGAGTGTCATAGGCTATATAAAAATTGGATAAGAAAAAAATGGCGGATATTGGGTGCCATTTTGTAGGGGGGGGGGGGGGGAATTTTTTTCTTCCGAACCCATCGTGTGGGGTATCAAAATAAAGGGTTTTAAGAGGTGATTTCAAAAATATATAACACTTATATGTTTAAATGAACCTAATTTTAAAAAAAATACTAAAAAGATGTAAATAAAAAAAGTTTATTACAAAAATCAAAAAACTCGACTGCTTAAAAAGCGAACTAAAAAGAAGTAAACAAGAAGAAAATCATGCTGTGCAGTCGGAGGATACATCTGGTTTTGGTCAGCCAGCTCGCGAATATGTATCCTCCGACTGCACAGCATGATTTTCTTCTTGTTTACTTCTTTTTAGTTCGCTTTTTAAGCAGTCGGGTTTTTTTATTTTTTTAATTAACTTTTTTTTATTTGGCAGCACAGGTTTCGCTACCGTAGAGTAAAACTGGTCTTATACACAGCAGCACAGACCGTTGAACCAATATATCCATACCAAACATCAATGTTCCGTATGGATATAGTTTTTATCCCGGAACTGTTTTTCCTTGCGATGATAAAACACTTTCATCATCATCAGCCTATAGCAGACCACTGCTGGACATAGGCCTCTCCAGTTGCACGCCATTTGGTTTGATTTTCGGCAACTGTCATCCAGCTACTACCAGCCACCCTGCGAAGGTCGTCGCTCCACCTAACCTGAGAGAGTCCTACACTAAAACACTGGACGCGGAGCTTTCCAGTGGCTGTCTGTCTGTGTTCGTTTTTACGTCTAGAGCGCTGAACCATTTTGATGAACTTTGGCGTAGGGATAGATTGGATCCTGGAGAAAGATTTAGGATACTTTTAATTGCGTTGGTAATTTTTCTTAGGATAATAAAAGCCTTCACGCGTGTGAAGCCAGAAACTAATAAAAATCAAAATGTAAATTCGAAAAATCTTAAAACTCGACTTCTTGTTTGCATCTTTTTAATTCGCTTCTTAAGCAGTCAATTTCTTTTGATATTTTAATTTACTTTTTATTTGTAACTTTTTAGTTATCATATTTTTTTCGAATTAGGTACTTTTAAACATATAAATAGTTATATATTTTTGAAATCATCTCTTAAAACCCTTTATTTTGATACTCACATGTACATACACGATGGGTTCGGATAAAAAAAGAATAGGTACCCACAATATGGCGCCCAAAAACCGCCATTTTTCTATTTTCCAATTTTAATGTAGCCAGTGACACTAAAGTAAAGGTTAAGACTAATCGATTGACGTAAGAATTGATTCGTCTTATCCTTTACGGCCAACGCGATTGGTCTCTAGACTAGAACGCCACAAAGGAACATACATACATAGACTGATAAACACATTACCCTCCTTCGGCAATCGGGTACTAAGTTTTAATGAAGCTTATAATGACCGCCATATTTGTGTTCGTGTAAGCCTGTCTATCTGTCATCTTTAGCTTCTTATTTTAACTGACAAGTCTGATCCTAGGATGTTTATATCTAGACGTGTAATCGCTATAATTATAACATGATACCTACCTACAGTCTGCGTATGTTCTGTTCTACTCATTAGCTGTAATTACTTTTAGATAAATGTCATTGTGATTTTTTGCTCTCCCCAGTTATAATTGATACTCGGTACATATTTCAGCCGTTGTATACGTATCTCGACTGCAATTATTTTATCGAAGTTTTTGTGGCAGGACGTTGTAATTCAACTGATGTTTTACAACTAAATGCTCGATGTCTCGGCGAGATAGAACTGCAATTTGCTTAATGATGTCCATTTTAAGGAGTATTTTGTATTGTTATCCTATAAATTGGGTCGTGGATCTCTAAAATTGAGTTTCAGTTTTTCTGGTGGTGAATTAAAATGTGTTTTTTATAAAAATACGTTTTGTTACCCGACTGCCCAAGGAGGATAATGTGTTTATCAGTCTATGTATGTATGTTTGTTTCTATATGGCGTTCTAGAGACCAAACGCGTTGGCCGATTTTGATGATTCTTACGTCAATCGATCCGTCTTAACCTTGCGAGTGTCACTTAAAATTGGATATAAAAATGGCGGCTTTTGAGCGCCATATTGTGAGGGCCCAATTCTTTATTCCTTTCAAAGCCATCGTGTGGGTGGGGTATCAAAATAAAGGGTTTTAAGAGGTGATTTCAAAAATATATATCACTTACATGTTTAAATGTACCTAATTCTAAAAAAAAACTTAACTAAAAAGTTATAAATAAAAAAAAGTTAATTCAAAAAATCAAAAACCCGACTGCATAAAAAGCGAACAAAAAAGACGTAAACAATAAGAAAATCATGATGTGCAGTCGGAGAATACATATTCGCGAGCTGACTACCCAAAACCAGATGTATCCTCCGACTGCACAGCAGGATTTTCTTCTTGTTTACGTCTTTTTAGTTCGCTTTTTAAGCAGTCAGGTTTTTGATTTTTTGAATGAACTTTTTTGTATTGTTATCCTATAAATTGTGTCGTGGATCTCTGAAAGATAAGTTTCAGTTTTTCGGGTGGTGAATTAAAATGTGTTTTTCATAAAAAACACGTTTTATTATTGCTTGATTTTTAGTTACATTTACTTGGTTCTTGGCTGTAAGAACCAGAACACCAGACTAAGCAAATAATCTGTTTTCGACCTCAACAGGAATTTTATGCTGCATTTGAGTCAACCGCTTATTTGTATCAGTAATTTTTATATTTTATCGTATCGCTATATTATTATTTATTAATAAGCAGAAAATATTAAGAGTTTGCCTGGGTGGTATCGAAGATTTTACGAAGCTACTTTCTTTTTTTAATCTTATCATATTTATCATTTATTATGACTTTTATTAACGTCATATTTTATTACGCTTATATTGAGGTTGTGACTAGAGGTGAGCGTAAGCCTTGCTCTCAGTATAATAGATTAAATTTTGCGCCCATTTAAATTAAATAAAAATTCTTGCATTTAATGAATTTATTAAAATAAATTAATCAAGGACAAACGAGTCCGTAAGAATGGCAGTACAATAATATCACATTTTACAAATCTATGCTATTTTCATTTTTTTATTTGGACAGAATTGCCCAACCGTTGATTGCGTGCTTACAGCGACCTATGTGGTCGATGCGTGCTTATAATAAAATTACCATAATTTATATATAATGACACTGGAATTTTGCATCTTTATAGTTCCGATAATACGAGACTCCGATGTTATAACGATTATTATATACAGAATTAGTCTAGTTGACAATTTCCTTGAGTGGAATAAAAAAAAAATATCCATTTATAATGTGGCCTAATAACGGTAAAAATATTAATAACTTGTGCTTTTAGGTTAAAAAAGATTTTAATTCTAATTTATGGCGCAAGCTTTATTTAGGTATTCTATTTTAATTTCAGTTGAAATGACGCTGTTGCTAACGGCGAACGTGTAGATGTCTAGTTTAGTTATATGCGTTCAGTAGTAGCTGCCAGCAAAATCGTACAAGAACTTTATGGGCTACTTAAGGACTTAGCGCATCGACTTAAACTCCTAAACCCTAATTTATGGTGGTGAAATAAATGTTAGGGTCCCCAAAATAGCGACCGTAGCATTCAGGGACACGGTATTCAAGGCCCTCCATACCTACATAGCGCTTAAAGACTACATAAGGGCTAAACACACTGAAACCACGCGCGAAGGCGTGGTCTTATCGTACAGTATACTTACACCATGGCCGGAAACGTCGAAGAACGGTCGCATTGACTCTTTCTCCTCCAACAAAAGCTGAAGCCACCTTACTTTATTATCACAATTTACAAAGCACTATAACATCAATTACATCCATTAAAATAATACAATAATCTACGTCATTTTAAGTATCTTATGTAACACGACCAATTTCACTGATAATGTTACCAGATAATAACCTCTTTCGACTCACTTAAAGTCTTTGATAATTTATATCGAAGACTAAACGCGTCCTATCTTCACGCCATTAGTATCAGTGGGTGTGGTTCTGCAATCATTATGATTGTGATAACTATTTCCTTCTTCACTTTAACCTCTGTCTCTTATATATAAGTGCGAGTGTAGAATAAGCAAGGACGTCGCAGCGAACGGGTTATGGTGATTTCTTCAATGTTGCCAGGATCGAAATTAAATAAATAAATGCAATGAGAGTGCAATTCTCACATACTGATATTTTAAACATGGAATTGACTTATTCAAGTATCGTCTACCAAGGTGCAGGGCTCATTTGTATCGCAACTAAGTATGCCGTCATAGTTTTCGAGTCAAGGCTTCGTATTGCTTATTCTAGTTGCTGATAAGTTATGCCTGGATACATTTATCGGGAATTGCGTTGCGGTTTACACTATTGTATTGTGTGTATATGATGTTCAAGACTCTTAGCTCCCGAAAGTCGTGGAGTAGTGAAGAAGACAAAATATCAAGGAGGGTTGACGAACAAACGTAACTAAAGGACAAAATACGAGCTTGGTTTGACGAACAGAAATGACTAGAGGCAAAATACTAGCTTGTTTTGACACACAGAAATGACTAGGGCTAAAATACCAGCTTGAACTGACAAACAGAAATAACTAGTGGCATAATACGAGATTGATTTGATGTACAGAAATGACTAGGAGCAAACTACGAGATTGATTTGATGTACATAAATGACTAGGGGGCAAAAGACCAGCTTGATTTGACGTGAAGAAATGACTAGGGGACGAAATAATAGCTTGTTTTGACGAACAGAAATTACCAGGGCTGTGACCGGCTTGGTTTGACGAATGAAAATGACTAGGGGCACAATACCAGCTTGATTTGACGAACAAAAGTGACTAACGGCAATAAACAAGTTTGGTTTGAAGAACAAAAGTGATTAACGGCAAAAAACCAGCTTGATTTGACGTGCAGAAATGACTAGGGGACTAAATAACAGCTTGTTTTGACGAACAGAAATTACTAGGGCTGTGACCGGCTTGGTTTGACGAATGAAAATGACTAGGGGCACAATACCAGCTTGATTTGACGAAAAAAAGTGACTAACGGCAATAAACCAGTTTGGTTTGACGAACAAAAGTGACTAACGGCAATAAACCAGTTTGGTTTGAAGAACAAAAGTGATTAACGGCAAAAAACCAGCTTGATTTGACGTGCAGAAATGACTAGGGGACGAAATAACAGCTTGTTTTGACGAACATAAATTACTAGGGCTGTGACCGGCTTGGTTTGACGAATGAAAATGACTAGGGGCACAATACCAGCTTGATTTGACGAAAAAAAGTGACTAACGGCAATAAACCAGTTTGGTTTGACGAACAAAAGTGACTAACGGCAATAAACCAGTTTGGTTTGACGAACAAAAGTGACTAACGGCAAAAAACCAGCTTGGTTTGACGAACTAAAATGACTAGGGGTCAAAAGACGGACGGCATGAATACCGACGCTCATTTTCAACGTAAACCAAAACATCAGAGTATAATGTGACAGGATAATACACCATGTCTGACGAATATGGGTTATCAATTTCACATGTCCACCGACACTTTCAGAGCGGCATAAAAATAGAATAAACTAACACGTATTGTATAATATTGGCAAAATATCGCATGCAACACTATCTGACGTCATGGCCGACCCATTTTCCTTGTTACATTTATCAATTGTCAGTGTTTCCATAATGATTTAGGTATGGAAGGAAAACATAGAACGTAGTAACTTATCTAATCAAGTTAGCGTCATTTTGTGTGGTACTGACGCTGTTTGGAGCGATTATTGACAAAAATAGGAGTTTAAATACAAATTGTAGGCAAAACTGACGCTTCATTCTGTAGGATTTTGGGAGTTTCTAACCTAAACATGTATTACTGATGATAACATTATTAATGGCCGCCCTGAAGTTGGTTTTTCGATGCGCAAGACACGAATCGGTGACATTTACTACTGCGCAGCAATTGTAGCCAACTTCAGGGCGGCCAAGAAGTTTGCCGAGAACTATAATAATCGTTTCTTCAACTTAAGTCAGTAGTGATTTCTTTTAGTCATTTTGTAATGCTGTCAGTTACACTGCTTGGTTCAACGGGATTAATTACTAACAATGATGAGATATTAAAGCCGAAGGCATTCTAAATAGCATAATTATTGGGATGTCTGCTGCTCCGACTGCTGAATATAAATACGTCGATTTCTAAAGTAGTAAACGGATCTAGACAACGAAGGCCTGAGGTTGTAGCTGAAATAACATTTTGAAGTTTAGTAACCTAACCTAATCTCTTCCAATAATCCTATCCTTTTCTTTTTTATTCTAAATTCTTTCAGTCCATCCAAATGTTGTCTGGTAGATATCACTGTCAGCGATAAGACCGCCTTTGTACCCGTATAAATAAGTTTTTCTTGTAAAAGAGATGTGTAACTTTCATGGTGTATAATAAACGATATTCTATTCTAATATCAAACTGGTGAAATGAGGGTAGTACAAGATAGAGTTGCATATCTGTCTTACCCTTCCGCAAATACAAGCGTGATGTTATGTGTATGTTATCTAATAGAAAAGTTGAATAACCTTATTCCCAATCTCTTCCAACATCAAAAAGGGTGAAAACCTGTAACCGGACAACGCTTTTTATTAGATTATTTTACCCGGGCCATAATAACGAATCGATTGAAACCTTATTCATCAAAATCGGTTGAATAGTTTAGGCGCTACGGAGGACCATACGTGCATACATAGTCTGCTAAAATCATAACCCTTCCTTTTGGCTTCGCTGCAATCGGGTAAAAAGCAAATAGTAATTACTGGCAAGATCTGGTACTGTCCACCCTTTGCAGACGTTAAGGAAGCCATACATGTGAGAAATAATTGCTATCAGCACTATTACTAATGGTCTGGAATGACGAGACGGTTCTAAAAGGTTTTATTTACGCAGACGAGCTTCGTTTCAAGAGGTAGGCAGCTTTGGAAGTGTGTTTGCAAAATGAAGTCAGAGACTGCTATTGGAGCTTCTTGTGGTAATCTTGGTGTTCAATAAAGTATTTATACTCTACACAGACAAATATAACTAGATAATACAAGTCCCTCCTCCATCTGTATGAAAACCAAGCGTGTCACTTAATCACACACAGTTTAAAACAAATTTACTTACCAATGTAAGAAAATATTTCCAATGTCTTGGCCAAATTTTTCTATACAGTCTTTACAGGTCAATATGGCATAAAAAAGGCATTTTTATGGAGATTTCGGTCGATTTTCGGTGCCGATAATGTTAAATGAAACGCTCAAATTACGATCATTGATCGTAATTTTACTTCTGGTTTTGACACGCGAAGTATATACAATCGCGTCATCTATTTAGATTTATATCTGTGATATTCTATCTATGTACATCTTTATATCTCTTGTTATATGTCAGTAATTTTGGGAATTAATACTTTATTCTAAGAAGGCTTTTCGGTTCGAAACTTCTTTGTCTCCGAACGAAAATAATTATGTCCTATTCTGGCCTAACCTACAATTTTCTCGTCTTAATATGTTTGGCGTGTTAGACTGAAAATAGGACGAGTCTCAAGAGATTGCTGGAAGTAAATACGGTATAGTTTAGAATTAGGCTCGTAAGAGGCTAAGAGGTCGTGTAAAATTTATTCCAGAGGCCGAGCGTGGTACTAATGCAGATAAATAGTTCTCGCATGAGACTAGAAAGTTTCTGGCATCGTGAGGAAACCTGGACTAACATGGTTAATGTAAGTCTGAAACAGCCAAGTCTGAGGCCTGTGGGGTTCCCATCCGCGGCCTTATTAACTCTGACACCAGGGGTGGCCACATCCTCACACGAAAAGAAGAAGTCACATGTCCCAAACGAAGATACTGCTTCAATAAATAAATTTTATTAACATCTCCCCAAATAGCCCTTCTTTAAAATTGTATCAGTGCAGGTTACTCCGACAATAAATAAAAATTCATTGCATGCAGATTATTTGAAAATTTGGAGGCGTTCCAAACACGTTTCCCATATGACAAGCTAAAGCACCACAACATTAATAAAGTGTCCAAAGTTCTGGAATAATTCAAATTCTTTGCACAAAAAAAGAAACAGTTGGAAACTTTGTGGAATAAGAGGCGACATTTTATTTAGCATGTCGTCAGTGGCTTTAAAGAAATCGCTCCAAAGATTTGTTTCCATGGGTACATAATTTGGCAAGTATGTTTAGTAAAAAAAATACTTCCCCGTATATAAGAAGCTTTTACCTAGTGACAAATTGCCAGCACGCGTACTATAAGATCTACAGCACTACAGCGAAGATTTGTTGAAAAACAGGCACGGGATATTATTATGTGTTTTTCTTTTACCACCAGCGTCAATATCAATCAACTCAAAACCTGAACATAGGATTCGTCCATTAAGCTTTTCAACACCTGGTTCAGCTGCCTTCTGCATCCAGCCTATGCTGCTTACAACAGGTCTTCCAGTCCAGGAGAGGCATCTGCGCATCTACCAGCCTTTAGCAGACTGCTTTATTGAATTGTCGTGAGGATACACTATCAATATAATTAGCAAAACTAGTCGTGATCGCAGATTTTGTAGATTAGCAGTCGACACAGGGATTCTACTAAAGATTCTTTGGTGAAACTTCCTACGTTGTCTGAAAGCAGATCCTTGAATGAGGGTTACCAAGTCGTTTCAGAAAACTACTGCCACGGTCGTAGCGTCAATCGCACGTCAGTGGTAAACCTTGAGCAAAAAATACCGTCGTACCATTGCTAAAGACGTACTAAGATCTTAGTATCAATGTGAAATTGTTGCCATGAACGTGCAGTTGACTGTAGCAGACAGTTGACTGAAAACAAGCGGTCATCGTACTCGTCTTCTTTAGTAACAATGTATTTCAAGTTCCTCTTTAATTCCAGGTGGCGCGATACGCGTTAGAAGACCACACGCCGCCCAACATTGAGCTGATCCAGCCGTTCTGCGAAGACGTCCACAATTGGCTGTCAGCTGACTCCAAGAATGTTGCCGCTGTACACTGTAAAGCAGGCAAGGGGCGGACGGGTAAGAATCCTTTCAAACTGAAATTATCAAATAAATAATTCAAATAATGGAAAGTCACAACAAAGCGATGAAAGTTTATGGACCAGGTGTCTTCATGTGAGGCATCTTTTAATACCTCTCATTGACTACATAAGTTAAAAGTCAGTTTTGTGCAAGCATAAATGATATCCTGCCCTCGACACCGACAAAGAAGCCCTGCAGCGGATTCCAACATTAAGTTGACACTTTCGCCGGTTCCCGCAATAAACTTTCAAGCAAAAACTCCAAAGGGTTGTTGCCCAATTTTAGCGTCGCAACGACTCCATTAATTCGTCGAGGAACGTGACCTTTTTTGCGTGCACTCCATTTGTTAATGTGTATCGCTACATCGCACATTAAAATATCAAAAGAATAAATTATTACGTACTAATATCATTCCAGACAGATAAAATTTAGCATAATAGGTCCCAGAACGTTTTCGGTAACAAAGGTTAAAGCAACAAATTACACGTGCCGCGTTATTGCCTATAGAAACGGATGGCCGTGCTGGCATTGTTGCGCGAACAAAAATGAGACGAAACCTCAAAGGCGTAATTGCGAAATTTCTTTACACGCCATAATTGGTCGTATTACCCACCGTACCGGCTTTCACGCCGAAGTCGTAAATTTAAAAAAGGTCCTTTTCAAACCGCCTCCTTTTTTGTGGGCAGCCCCGGAGGGATATAAAAAGTGTAGGATTGCTGTGTGGACGTGGAATGAGCCGTGTTTGTGCCACAATCCTCGGCTATTTGGAGCAATTCGATTTTCCATCGACATATTATTTAGAGGAAATGTTATTGGTCATGCAAGTTTTGGAACAGCTTTTTGTGAGGCCGATGTTATCTAACTCGGTTCAGACATAACATATTTCGATTTACATAATATGAAGACTGCTGTATAATTTTCTAGCAAAATAGGATTGGAATGTGAGCTCAATATTACAATGTAAAATAAATCTGCAAATATACAGGGCTACAGGTTATGTCGACTTAGACTAGAGCCTTTAAGAGGTTTTCCATCAATTCTCCCTGATTTGACTATGAAAAACCGTACCCCAAACTTAACCGTTTTCAAGATATTGGGCTGTGAAGATATTTTTTAAATTGCCGTTTTTTTGGCTATTTGGCGTATTTTTCTTTTTGGTTTTTTTTCTATTTTTTTTCCTTATATTTAAAAAAAAAACTATTACAGTCATGCTGCAGATGTGCTTGAAATATCTACGTTTCATTAGCTATCCAAAAACGTATGACAAGCTAGGGTATTATTAGAATAAAACTTTGATAAAAGGCTCCCGGTAATAGTAAAAAAATAACGGTACTTAAGCGTCAAATTTATCACTTGTGTCAGAAAACAAAACTAAAACAATTCAAATAGGTACAAAATGACGTATGACTATTTTTACAGAATGTCTACGATTACAATTCATGTTCCACGTGTCCGCGTCTGTTTCGCACACATACTCTCATTCTGTGCCTTAATCCACTTTTTACTATACCTGTCGGGCGAGCACGGCCTCTGTGATATGACAAGCATGACTCACGCATTTTGTCACGGTTTTTACTCCCAAACTGTGATAAAAATGTGTGACTCAAGCCTGTCACAGTAGGCCGTGCTCGCCCGCCAGTTGTTACATTACATTTGCCGCATCGATTATTTTCTGTCTCAAAATATCGACGTGATTGGATTAGGTTCGTTGTAAACCCCCCCAATCCACGAAAAGTTAAGAAAGTATCTGACTTTCAAAGAAAATTCAACACAAGAGTTGGGCAAAGTTAAAATACATAATGTTTTTGTGTTTCCAGGCACAATGGTGTGTTGCTACCTACTGTACAGCCGACAGAAAGCGTCCGCGGACGAAGCCCTCAAGTTCTACGGCACGAAGAGAACCCACGACGAGAAAGGTATTTTTTTACATCACTAACAACTTTTTTTTACTATTTGTGCTCCGAGGATGCAAGAATGCATTTTTTATAATCGTTTTATGGAAATAAATTACTGAAAGTTTCCCTCTGAGTTGTTTAAAAGAGTCAAGCTGTGTTGTTTTGCTGTTCTTTATTTTGTAGAAGAATAGAAATTAAAGCATAAATTAGAAAATTATTTTGTCTGGACAATAGTAAAAACTGGCCAAGTGCGTGTCGGACTTCGCACATTTAGGGTTCCGTACCAAACCGTAAAAGTTAAGTTGGTTGTAATAGGAAAAATTTGAGAATTTCAAAGAAAAATCTGATTTATCAATATATTGGTATTTGTTCGTAAAAAATAAATAATAATAAACATTATCACCAACTTTCAAGTTGTGAAAATAGCTGACTTTGGTGGCTTTTCATTCCTTTGTTTTCCAATATTTTTTAAAACAAAAAATTCAGTATATATCTTCTCAACGAGCTGTAAACAACAATAACTAACCCCACTCGACGGGGTAGATCAAGAATTTTAGCCTTACTTAAAAATAAAATGTATAAAAAATTGTCAATTTTTATGGCCTTGGTTCAACAAGATGCTTATAGAGTGAAAATTTGAAGACTGTAGCTCCAACCGTAAAACCTGTGTGACAGAGATAGAGTCCCGTTTCGGGTACGGAACCCTAAAAAGAAATCTATCCTCACAATTATTTAGGAGAAGATAAAAATATACAAAAGACGGGAGCTAGTAAAACGAAAATGATTTTTTTATCATTATCCTTTTGTTCTAATCCCAGTTTATTTAGGAGTAGCTTTTACCCGCGGCTTCGCTCCTGTGAATAGGTTACACTCAGAGCTTGGAACCGGTTATAAAAAGTTATAATCGGAGTCTAAACGATAAAAGAGCGTTTTTGAAAACCCTAATTAACCGAATTAACGGGACACACGCCTAATACTGAACTAATTTTGTACTTCAGAACGGTTGCGCATTGAATGTAGGCGACAAAACCGTTCATAACCGGTTAGTTCCATAAAACCTTTTTATGAACTTTTGTTGAAGGTAGAACAAAACTGAAAGATAAAGTTCCCTATGTACTTAGGCATTCACCGGTTCGATTTTCTTTCAGTTTCCAAGCCTTGTTAAACTTAAGGTGATATATACGCCCCAATGTAACGCAGTACTGGCCGTGCGCCCGCTCGGTGCCAAAATATCAAAATTGAACCTCCTTTTGAACAGTGTTGTTTGCAAAATATTATTTGATTTACATATGCTATGTTAGGTATGAAGTAATTCCAGCCATCAATTTTTCTGTATAAAAAATATTTTTAAACATCCAAGTCGTTTTGGAGGAGTTTCCAAAAGTTGCGAAAAAATATCGTGTTGTTAATAATTTTTTTAACGCAAAACTATTAGTTACACGAAAAAACCTTTTGTTCATAATTATGTACATGAATCAATAATAAATATACATTTATTTCAAACCTTTTAACCTAGCTGTTACTGAGGAGTATGCTTTAGAAAGTTACCGTTTTACGGCACTAAAGCGTATGTAGGCCCTTAAAACAATCGTGCATTTTGAGATGATTATCCTATGGCACTAAGCAATATTCTAGCTTTCTATCGGTCAAAGAATTATCGTAATCGGCTCATTAGTACCAGAGATTACCTCCTACAAGCAAAAATCCTATTATGGAAGGATTTTTTTAGATTAGATAAATTTATCATTTTTTTTTATGGGAACTTCTAATTCTGCTGCATATTCTCATTTCAAATCTAAATGACCAAACAAGACTCTAAGGCCCAGTTTTTTTAAATCCGTTGTTACCTCAACCAATAGTTAAATATGCACTAACTAATGGTTGCAAATTTCGGTAAAACACCATTTTTCTTCAGTTGTTAGCCTCACAAATGGTCAAAGAAGTTGGAGAATTATATATTTGACCATTTTTAGACTAGCAATTGACGAATAAATGCGTTAAACCGAAATTTAACCATTGGTTAGCATATTTAACTATTGGTTGAGTTAACTAAGGATTAAAAAAAGTTAATTCAAGAAATCAAAAACCCGACTGATTAACTTTGATTAAATTTGGCCCCCACAATATGGCGCCGAAAAGTCGCCATTTTTCTATTTTCCAATTTTAATGTAGCCAGTGCAATTGCAAGGTTAAGACAAATCGATTGACGTAAGGATCATCAAAATCGGCCAACGCGTTTGGTCTCTAGAACGCCACATAGGAACAAACATACATACATAGACTGATAAACACAGTACCCTCCTTCGGCAGTCGGGTAGAAACTGGGCCTAAGCCCTTCAGTATTCACATACATAGACACATTCAAACGTGTCACTCACAACCCTTCAGTAACTTGTATCTACATAAATACATAAAACAAGTACAATCGAAGTAATCGGCGTACATTTTCTATGCAAATGACACTTTATTATTTTGTGTAATTTGTATATAGCGCGTGTATCGATTGTCGGCCGTCTGGCATTGATATCTTACACGGATATTTATAGCGTTGCAGGTGCATTTGATAAGTTATCAAGGGACCTTCGCGAATGCTGCGTTGCCCCAAGCATCTCGCATGCAAGTTTGAACACAGGCCCGAGCGATTGATTACATTATATCTCGGTAGCCCGCGTTGTAATGCAACTTGCAGGCGAGCTGGATGCAGGTGGAAACATGGTCTTAGACTCTATTAGGCTGCTTTTCCACCTTTTTTCGTTGCTATGGATGTGTTTGATATCCACCAATCATATTCATTGGGACACAGCATAGCACTGGTGGAAACTGGTTCAACTATTCTGTCTATACTAATATTATAAAGAGGTAAAGCTTGTGATTTTGCGACGTTGTAAGGGGTAATCTCTGAATCTACTGAACCAATTAAAAATTCTTGCACCAGTAGATAGCTACATTATTCCCGAGTGTAAAAATTAGAGATCCTTATGAAAATTGCGATAATGTAAACCAATGTAGTAAAATGTTGCCTATAAAATTCATTCTTTGGTGTGCACTGAGAAAACTATTGATGATAAATAAAAAATATTAGGTAGGGTAGCTGGGTAGGCAGGGTAGGGTAATTGACGGGAGCGAAGCCGCGGGGGTCAGGTAGTTTTTTTATATGAAAGAATGCTTGTTCACCGTGACGTTCGCTCCCCTTGCTTTCTCTGCCGCGATGCATCTTATAGCTTGAGCTGCGCCTCTTACACAGCTACCTCGCGGTGGTGGATCTTCATAACACATTTTACTCGATCCGCTACACAGCTTAGCATTAGTAGAAACGGTCACATAGTTTCGCAGCTTAGCTTTAACATCCTCGCAGCATAGCTGCATATCACATCTCTGGTGGAAAAGCAGCCTTAGCATTATGGTCATGTTGTAGATAGATAGGATATTTCTCAGAAAAATTCGTGTAAACGGAAACCCGTGTCGAACTGTCAGCCGACTTCCGATATGCTGCGATTGAAATCTCGATCGTGTGCAGTCAGTGAGATCATACGCTTGCAGTGACTTATTGAGTATAACGAATGTCACGTTCTGTCTGACTATTGACATCGATGATAACAGGTACATCGCCTTTGAGATAACATCTCAACTTTTTCAGCGACAAAACTGCCGACAAAGAATAGACCGGACACCAGACTTGTGCTAAAAAAAATTGTGTTTCCTTGCCTACTAATAAGTAGGCTGAGAAAATGTCTGTAGAAATTACCTTAGCCATGGTGGCATCACTGGCATCTTGCGATAGTAAAATTAGAGTGATGTATTTCTTGACGAATCATGTTAGATTCTTCTTCTCTCGTATTTTCATGAGAAAAAGGCTTTCGACGTAACAACAAGCTAGCCACCAAGGCTGTGTACAAACCCAGCATTGTTTGCCAGCAAGTGGCTCCCAATGCTCAAGCTAACCTAGCCCTAGGCCCCAGTTTATCCAGCAGTTAGTTGAGTCTGCAAAATCCTAATTTCACATCTCCAACACTTACCCTTCTCATCCTTATTCTTTATTGTATGTCATTAGGACAGTTTATGTTTATAGGCGAGCTAAACCCAGAATTGATTTTTTTGACAGCAAACCTAAAGGTTCTTCTACACGCTCAATCTTGCATGCGCAAAGTTTGTATGATAGCGACTGCAGTTTGCGCATGCAAGATTGTGCATGTAGCCGAACCTTTAATGCTAAAGAAATTTAGCACATGAGGACTACCTAACAAAACTTAAAATGACATTAGACCATCTTTTTCCATTCCAGGCGTAACGATTCCGTCGCAGCGCCGCTACGTGGAGTACTACGCGGCGCTCGTGACGTCGGGGCTGCAGTACTCCGCCACCAAGCTGCACATCCGCGAGCTGGTCATGTCGCCGCCGCCCATGCTGAACGGAGGGACCTGCTCGCCCGAGCTCACCGTCTCTCAAGCACAGCCTTCCTTTAAGGTACCACCTATTACTTGAGTATAGCTTTAATAACTCAAATTGTAACAGTATATTTCTACCATTTAGAAGCACTGTTGAAATGGCAAGGAGTTGGTCATTCAAAGTCTGTGGATCCTCAAAATAATGAAGTATTGGTTACATAATTCTTGTTGCAAAATTATGTGTGTGTAATTTTTTAATGACTTACAGAGATAATATTTATGCCTATGTAAGGAGATATTAGATATTTTAGGAAAATGAATTCCAAACAGATATGTAATTACTACTTTAAACCCTTACTTAATAAGTGTCAACAACTCCAGCTTATTGCGAGTACCGTAAGGAGTGGAATTCACTGCTGGAGTCAGTCGGTCAAGAGTGTATCAACTGATATGTATAACCAGGGTGTCAACAAGTATCGGGATTCGAGGGAATAGGGCCATCGTATAACTTGCACCGTCGTCAACGACATGCCATCGCATCGTCTCTTACTGCCAGGTGAGATAGTGGCGAAAGGGAGAGAGAGAGCATAAAACTTTATATACCGTATACTAGGGTCATAAGTATTATTTTTATTGATTCAGGACATATCCACACTGTATTCCATGTGTCATTCAAATCCGAATAGCAAGATTGACTCACAAATATCATACTTTGCCTTATATTGCTTCATAGATATCAGAATGCCAAAGTTTTTATTATAACTCAACAACAGTCAGGCTATCAACAGAATTTAGTCAGGTTCCAAAACTAGAATTTTTTAAAACAGTTGGTTTACTACTGTATCTACAGAAAAAAAAATGAATAATTTTACTAAGGAATCACTAAACAGTGTCAAAAGGGTGATAAAGTTTATCTATTACCTTTAAACAAGCAATTCTTGCATATATGTAATCTGAACCTCGGCAATGGCTCCAATGATTTTCATGAAATTTAGTATGCAGGTGGTTTCGGGGCGATATATCGATCTGCAGCGATCAAAGCAGAGCTCGGTCGCCCAGGTACTTTGAATTCAGATCTTTGAACCCGAAGTTACCACCGTCCATATAGGCAATTTTATAGGTCTCTCGACCTAAAATAATATTTATGACACCAAACACATGATCAATAACAGCCATACCCCCACATGATCCGCAGACGCCATCCGGCTGCCACGAGGTCCGCAAAGACGACGGCAGCATCCGCGTGCACCTGACGCACTGCACGCCGCTGTACGGCGACGTGCGGGTGGACGTGTACAACAAGCCCAAGATGAAGATGCGCAAGGAGAAGCTGTTCCACTTCTGGTTCAACACCTTCTTCGTGGCCGCCGGGGTGGGCGCTGAGAGGGTGCCGGCGCTGGATGACAGTGAGTTACCTGACTTAGTATTGTACAATGCGCAAGGAGAAGCTGTTCCACTTCTGGTTCAACACCTTCTTCGTGGCCGCCGGGGTGGGCGCTGAGAGGGTGCCGGCGCTGGATGACAGTGAGTTACCTGACTTAGTATTGTACAATGCGCAAGGAGAAGCTGTTCCACTTCTGGTTCAACACCTTCTTCGTGGCCGCCGGGGTGGGCGCTGAGAGGGTGCCGGCGCTGGATGACAGTGAGTTACCTGACTTAGTATTGTACAATGCGCAAGGAGAAGCTGTTCCACTTCTGGTTCAACACCTTCTTCGTGGCCGCCGGGGTGGGCGCTGAGAGGGTGCCGGCGCTGGATGACAGTGAGTTACCTGACTTAGTATTGTACAATGCGCAAGGAGAAGCTGTTCCACTTCTGGTTCAACACCTTCTTCGTGGCCGCCGGGGTGGGCGCTGAGAGGGTGCCGGCGCTGGATGACAGTGAGTTACCTGACTTAGTATTGTACAATGCGCAAGGAGAAGCTGTTCCACTTCTGGTTCAACACCTTCTTCGTGGCCGCCGGGGTGGGCGCTGAGAGGGTGCCGGCGCTGGATGACAGTGAGTTACCTGACTTAGTATTGTACAATGCGCAAGGAGAAGCTGTTCCACTTCTGGTTCAACACCTTCTTCGTGGCCGCCGGGGTGGGCGCTGAGAGGGTGCCGGCGCTGGATGACAGTGAGTTACCTGACTTAGTATTGTACAATGCGCAAGGAGAAGCTGTTCCACTTCTGGTTCAACACCTTCTTCGTGGCCGCCGGGGTGGGCGCTGAGAGGGTGCCGGCGCTGGATGACAGTGAGTTACCTGACTTAGTATTGTACAATGCGCAAGGAGAAGCTGTTCCACTTCTGGTTCAACACCTTCTTCGTGGCCGCCGGGGTGGGCGCTGAGAGGGTGCCGGCGCTGGATGACAGTGAGTTACCTGACTTAGTATTGTACAATGCGCAAGGAGAAGCTGTTCCACTTCTGGTTCAACACCTTCTTCGTGGCCGCCGGGGTGGGCGCTGAGAGGGTGCCGGCGCTGGATGACAGTGAGTTACCTGACTTAGTATTGTACAATGCGCAAGGAGAAGCTGTTCCACTTCTGGTTCAACACCTTCTTCGTGGCCGCCGGGGTGGGCGCTGAGAGGGTGCCGGCGCTGGATGACAGTGAGTTACCTGACTTAGTATTGTACAATGCGCAAGGAGAAGCTGTTCCACTTCTGGTTCAACACCTTCTTCGTGGCCGCCGGGGTGGGCGCTGAGAGGGTGCCGGCGCTGGATGACAGTGAGTTACCTGACTTAGTATTGTACAATGCGCAAGGAGAAGCTGTTCCACTTCTGGTTCAACACCTTCTTCGTGGCCGCCGGGGTGGGCGCTGAGAGGGTGCCGGCGCTGGATGACAGTGAGTTACCTGACTTAGTATTGTACAATGCGCAAGGAGAAGTTGTTCCACCTCTGGTTCAACACCTTAGCAGCGACTTGCAAATTTGCAATTAAAAGAGCTTATTCGGTTTGTGAAAATTATTTCTTTTAATACAGTAACGATTTGTTTTTATAGTATTTTTTGTACGTTAACAGTTTCATTGTACTAGAATGTGTCACAATACTAATTTAATAAATCGACTGGCATGACTCAGAAATTTAAAACCGCGCCATCTATTGGAATCAGTTTTAAATGATCCTTTCAAATAATCTTTGAAATGCGAATTAAGAACCCAATTTTCCATAATTTTGTGTTTTTGAGAGTTGATTAAACAAGAACATACAATTTTTATACATATCAATTCTAGAAAATGTTAATTTTACACTCAATTCAATAACAAATCGATGCATATTGCGCCATCTAATGATATTTATTAGAACCAAATTTTCTTGGATAGCGCTGGGACCCCGTACTTTGGTATAAAAACCATGTCAGCAACAATTCTTGACACATCGTAATATCAAGTGACTATATTGTAATGTAAACATTTCAGGTCCGAACCTGGAGGCGTTCAAGCTGACTCTGAACAAGTGGCAGCTGGATGAAGCGCATAAGGACAAGCAGCATAAACACTATAGCCCAGACTTCAAGGTAAACATACACTGCCTATAATGTTCCCACTGCTGGGACTGTTGAACATGGAAATGATTAAAGAAAGAAATAATACCTTTCCTTCCACTTCTCTCAGAATACTGTGAAAGCAAGCTAATCCTTTGAGAAGGAATCAAGTTCATCCCAACATCTCTTTGCTCCGCTTTTTGGGATCAACTGAGTAATGGTTTTTACCCATTACTTTGCCACTTAATAAAATAAAATCCAGGTATGTATGTTACTGCAACACTGAGGTGAAGTGCTTTAAAAAAGAAAAATGAGTTTTCTATGGTTTTTCAACATGCAGAAATCCTTGAATCAGTGAGGGTGTTCCGTGAAGCCTTCACCAAGTTCATGTGTTTTTGGGTGGAGCTAGACTGGCTATGTTAGTCTGTATCCTCATGCACAATGGACTGAATGGCAGTCTCAAGTGCGGATTCCCCATCACCATGAACATTGGTGTGACCTTATCATTCCAGGTGAGAGCAGTGGTGGCCCAGTGGTAGTGGTCGCGACTTACAAGTTCTAGGTCGAGGGTTGGAACCCAGGCAGTGGCTATATTTTGTGTGAATTATTTCATCAGCGCTGCTCTCAAAACGGTGAAGGAAAACATCGTGAGGAAACCGGCATGACTTAGAACCAAAAATTCGAAGACGAAGACATGTGACATCTACCAACTCACACTGGGTCTGCGTGGTGGATTATAATAGTCATAACGAATCTTTGTGTCTCTTAAGTTGGCTCTGCTAACCATTGTGTAAGAATCAGTTTGTCGTTGAGTATACTGCATAGAGAAAGTGAGATAGGATTATACTACAAACGTAAGCGAGTGAAAGAGACAGTTATTCAATGCTATCATCACCTCCAATATTGACACTAAAATAGCTACTGTGCATGGTCTTGCAGCCAATTCAGAGACACATAGATCCGTTGTGACTATTATACGGCCTAGGGGAGATCTGCACGCACAACGAACCAAACGGGAGTCTTAAGTGCGAAAAAAGAAGTCCATCTATTCTATCCTATCCTATCATTCCAGGTGGAGCTAATAGTGCAGAAGATGCCGTCGACTTCAACGTTCAGCGGGCATCCGGTGCGGGAGTCTCCGCCCGTGTCGTCGTCGTCGTCGTGCTGCAGCGAGCCCGACGAGCACTCGCCGGACGCGCACTGGGACTCGGGTGAGGCTCGCTCGCGGGGCGCAGGCGGGCGCCTGTCGCTGGGGGATGTGCGCGCTTCCTGGAGGGAGTTCTCCGGGAAGTTCGCCTCCGACACCCGGCGCAAGAAGGATAGGGATGACGTGTAGTGTGCATACAAAACTATTTGCGAGCTGTGAATCAGAATGCGTCCTGGAGTTCAGCGAAATATTCGCCTCTCCGATGAGATAGGAATCAAATTTAGTGCTTACAGGACTTATTGGGTAAAAAGTGAAGCGGAAAGTAAAAGTCTCCGATACCAGGGAGAGCTAAAGATAGAGACAGAAATTAGGAATGGAACTGTTTGTGAATAGGAACGTTTATAAAAGATAGTTCAGCTACCAGGAGACCGGATAGGAATGAAATTTAGTGCTTACATGCAGAACGTTTGGATACTGAATCAGCAGAATGTCTCTTGAAGAGATTTCTCCAGTACCTTACGGAACTTTTCGGTCGTAGAGTGAATCGTAAATAAGAATGCCGGAAGAGAGTTCAACGGAAAATTCGTGTCTCATACCATGAAAAGGGTAGGTACAAAGTCTAGTGCTTACACACGGCACTTTTTGATTAATAAAAGAAGCGAGCCAGAAGTAATGAATTAGGGTTCGCAGTTGATAATATTAATTCTAAATCAATAAGTGAAGTGAACCTTCAAAGAAGTAATGGATTACATAGGTTCACAGTTGATAAAACCAATGCTAAATGTCCACGAAGCAGACAAATATTTAAACAATCACTGTATGGCACTAAACAGTCGAAACTTTCAAAGTGTATTTCCAATCGATATTCAACTCACCCACTGTCGATAGTGCGATTCAGAGGTTTAAAAGACTGAATCGATTTAATAAAAGTGTCGAGTACTCACTCATCCGCTGTTAAAACGCAGAAATTACGGTCTATGTTGATTCAGAACTTATAATAAAAAACGACGTAATTTTATCCAGTGAACAGTTTAAAAAACATTCAATTTTAAGTCACTCTTTTCTAATAATGAAGACGAAATAAAGTCTCGTGGATACAGTCGGATTTTGTACTAGTGTAGAAGTCTGTGCTAAATAAATGTTAATTTGAACCTTAAAGCGTTTGGCTTATGTATGGATGAATGAAGTGATATTCGTGTGCGCGTGGTACTTGTTGATAACATAGGAAATTTGGACGCTGAGCGTTCAACACAATTTATAGAAGTGTTCGTGCAATATGTTTGTTGGGTAAAAAAAGATACAAGAAACGTATCGTACGTAACGTATATGGCCATTGTGATGTATATTTAAGGTCTTAAGAAAATTTGTGTTTATCAAGTGAATATAGCCAGAAATGTGTATTAAAAACTTAGCTTTTTTATTTTTCGTAAACCAACACACATTGCACGAATACAAATTTAGTGATAATCAAAATGGTTTCATAGTTTATACATAAATAAAATAACGTTTATATTTACTAATCAGATTTAGTATACCTTTAAACGGGGAGGCGGGCTGACGTCCCGTGCGTTGATCTCGTATACCGATAACGAATTACTGACGTGTCGTTTTGTGGCAGAACCTTGAAAAATGGTTGATTTTAATGAAATAATCGTACTTTTTATTCAATCTAACTAAGAACCGTGGTAAAAGACGTCGTCTATGATGGTTATGGTTAACAAGAAACTCGAATGGCCTATTTCTGATCCCTAAAATGTTGGGTGTGAAATACCATATTTTGAGCATAAGGGTACAGATATATTACTAACATGCATATTACACTAAGACTACAAAATTAATCAATATGACACAGAATCTTACAAAAGATACATTATTCTAATTAAAATTAACCATGAATCAAAAGTACTGCCAGTAAACACAAATAATTAGCTGTAAATAGTATGTTCTTCTAGTAGAGTAACGTTTAGATCTGCCGGAGTTTAATTCGTACGTTTTCCGTTAACCTGGTGCTTCTAGATAATTCCACGTTAACATCTCTTTTTGAATATAGTTAGCAGAGTTTTAGTAAAGAAAGAAGACCACTATGTGTTCCCTTGAATGTCGGTGATGGCTAACATGTTATGTGTGGTATTGATGACGATAGATATGGGAATATATCCCTTATTATCATGGCAGTAAATACTAAAATTGCCAATGCTATAGCATAAAGTAAAAACGTCGATGTGAAACATAGATCCTTATATTCTTTAAAATAATCTTAATAAAGAAGAGCAAAGCACTTTCGCCAGATATCAAGTTAATTGGTAATACCCTGTTGTCGATAAAATCGACTAATGGATGCACTAGCTAGCCGATATATATCGACATCGATAAACCATTATGTGTGTAACAGGACCCATCCTGTAATTATACTGGAGAGCTATCATTCTTGGATATTGAAATCTAGATAGTGTTTAATCTAATAGAGTTCACTGCACTGATTGCGATAAGACATATTGGGCGTTTGTATAGAAATATACTGATTTTATCCTTTTAAATCAAAAGTCGAAAGTCAACAAGCAATCTTAAGATATTGGCTGTGTGAACCAGCTTGGTTTCTTATTTTATTGACGGAGTAAATTTTGATTAGGAAGCATTTTTATTGAAATTGAATCAATTTTATGGACTATTTACATAATGAATACATTAATATGATTTAAGTATCCTATGATTAACATGGATCGCAACTAATAATTGTCCAGATCGCTACAAAATAAAAGCCTTCAACACCAGAAGACGAAGCATGTATTATGAGATCCTCTCATTTAAATTATCCGCATGTCCCCAAACATTCATAACTGGGTTATATAATATCAACCATTAAATTGATTCTATTTCCTCTTAACAGTCAAGGCACATTACCGCATGGTCAAATCGTCAATCTAAAAATTCACCACAATGTATAGCATAGCAGAATCAATTACTATTATTTTTAACTTTTAATTTTGACATTCAGAAGTGTCGTTTAATGGCTTAATTTCTCCTGAGTACAAATATATTTACTCCGTCAGTGTGATTATCAAATAATATAGGATTGTATTTATACCGACTGCCGAAGGAGGGTAATGTGTTATGGCTACATCTGGTTTTGGTTAGCCAGCTCGCGAATGTGTATCCTCCGACTGCACAACATGATTGTTTTCTTGTTTACGTCTTTTTAGTTCACATCTTGAACAGTCGCGTATTTTGATTTTTTGTATTAACTTTATTTTGCTTTATCAAATAAATAAAAATTTACAAAGATAAAGCGCATCAAAGTTCAGGAGTGGGGGCTAGTTATTTCAACACACTGTATCGTCAATTTTTTTTGTGTACGTGGTAAAAGAAATAATAAGTGTCCAATATTTTTAGGTTATCTAACTGAAGGACTAAATAGATATTTTTTTGTCAACCACCCTATTGAAATAAATGATTTGACTGAGACATACAGTACTCTGCAGTTGACTACAATGGCTGCACAGTAGTAAATCTCATGCTAGTACAACAGTGCGCAATGCCATACGCATTGGAAAACCTATGTTCAGCCCGGCCAAAAAAAAAGAGGATTACTGTACATATCTACCGACATAAAAAAGATGCTCCATGTGCCTTGACCGTTAAAAAGTTAGGTATGTTATTACAAAGCTATGTAGGGTGATATCTCGTGTAATACTGAACTGGTGTGTATGGACGGCAGGCCCCGGGCACGTGTGCGGCCGCGTCGGCCACTACCGCCCGCTGTCGCCCGAGCACACGCCGCACACGTAACTATCTCCTTACTCCCCTCCTCCATGACGCAGCTTGTGACTACCTACTACCTCTACTACTATCTCTACTCTACATAATATATAATACATACTACATCCTCTCCATACGTCCGCACGGAACCACTGAAATAGCCGTCGATGAAAGTAGTGACGGCTATAGACTTCAGGGGCGTACTCTAATGTGACAACGCCAACATCATTATGGTGTGAAAAAGAGTATGTGTCATTCACACTGTACAGTACCGTCTCTCTTTCTCACACCGCGAACATGATGGCTTTAAAACGTCAAAGTACTGTCTCAGATTTTGGAAGTTTTCCGTTTATCCACCACAAAATATCCACTGAAAGGCGTAAATAAGCCTGGAATTTTCTTCAGATTGTTATTACACTTTTTCACCATAACTGGACTGATGTGTTGTTGTATGGTGCCCCATATCCGTCTCAAGGTGGATTTTTTGGTTGGATAAACAAAATTACCCAATGCGATGTCTATAGCCGTCATGACAGATTTTTTTTTAAAATTTTGGACGTGTGGAACACATCATATTGGACTGACAGACAGACAAAGTACACATAAGTTAAGTTTTTAATAGTGCACAGTATATTTATAACAATATTGTGCATCATTAAATAAATAGTTTATACCTTACGATTTCTAGTCTAATAAAATTAGTTTCCACGGGCAGAAAACCCTTGACCCTCCCTGCTCTTTTAAAATTTAATATAGTTTAAATCACTAGAATCTTTTCCAGTTATCTTTTAGTTATTCACTTCATTTCCCTATCATAAACTGCGTCATCTTATTATTTTGCTCTATGGCACGTTTTGTCACTGACCGCTCGGCTTTCACGATTAAACCTGCGCTTGATTCGTTTTTGTTCGTTTCGTTCATTGCTTGTGTCTCACCGCATCGTCATAGGTTCGTTCGCTGTGTGTTTACAGTACCTGGCCTTGAAAATGTCCCATCGAGATTTAGAAAGAGATTTTTTATGCCAACCTTTGTGGAGTTTTTTTTTTGTATTTCTGTCAACGAGTATACAGAGACAAAACTCAAACGTTGAAACTTTTTCTAAAAGTAATTGTCCCACATTTTCGGCCAGGTACTATCATTTTGTGCATATGTTTTCTTGTCTAATCTTTGATATTTTTTCCCTATGTGATTGTCATTTTGTATATTTTTTATGGCATCTTGAACACTTAAGATTTTCTCGGTAAATTAATATTGAGGTGAAGAGTGAAGATAAAATTCTATCAGATGTGATAGTAAGTTTCTATATAGACTACCTATCACTTATCTGTAAACAAGAACGTAGGAGTACCATTAAGAGATAGTAAATATTGTCTTTAAACACTCTGTTTATTGATAAGCCATTATCAATCTTATTTACACTCACAAAAGACTCTAAATATCGTTCAAGATGTAAATAAATGTGCTTAAAAAATCATGTGCATGCTTTTAAGTGTATAATTATGCTGTTTTTGTTCTGTTTTTGTTCTAACTTTTCTACTTTTTAATGCTTTTGTTATGACCTTAAATCAGAGCAAATATACAGCATTTTTATGACCTTTTTCGATGGTTAGAATGACTAAAAGAGATATAAAACTAATATTTAGTCAAAAATATTGGTCATTCTAGTTGTCTATGTGTCCCTCTGTGTGGATTGTGTTATGTGTACATATCGCGAACGAATTCACATCTTTTCATACAATACCATTCATTTGCAACAATCTGGTAGAATTTGTGGGCCATTACGATGGACGAAAAGTAACACAACTGCAGATAATGTGAGATGCAGTATTTTCACAATGCAACTCAAAGTCAGTATGTGGCAAAGATTACTGTTGTCTATTTACACTTTACTTACTGTTCAGATTATGCCCTTGTGGGGTACAGAAAGACCCTGAAACCCCTCAAATTCCGCCAGGTACCCCCCTAACATTTCATTTGCTGTACATTGCTCGCTTTGCACATTTTGAACGCATCACACACGCCACATACGGATTTTTTTTAAACGCCTCATTGTTTTTGTTTTCTCTTTGTTATATTTTTTTCTTCTTCGAATGTTAACTTATAAGGCGTTTAGAAAATATTTTTGTTATAATTTATTTGAATTTTTGGGCTTCTCGTTGTGACTAAATATTTGTAATGTTTCTGTTATTAATTTTAATCTAATGCTTAAAAAATTGCAGTTGCTTCAGAATTTATAAGTGTAAATTTGTAATTAAAAAGCCTAACAGTTCAAACAAATACTAAATCTGTCCGTGGCTATGTTATCGTTCAAAGGCTTATATGGGTTTCTTACGTTTTCAGGTGAATCAACATACTTGTGAGGTTGGCTCGTGGCCTCGGAGAGCTCTCCACACTTCTATAAATAAACCCCGCTTTCCCCTACTGGCAAAGGCTTGAACTCTAACACGGTGCCAGAAACACTTATAACCCTGAATTCTAGTGATGTTTACTGAACAAGTAGTGCTCTATGTGTGTCTAAAATGTGTAGATATTTAACAAAAATGAGCGGGTTGTGCCATTGCCGCGTACCGACGAACTGAACGTACGGTTTGGATATAAAAACAAGTTTTTGTGATGATAATATTAGTGTGCTGAATGGACTTATACGTCGACGTATCGACGCAGTGGAGATATCGTTTCATTTCACCCGTTTACAAGCCGTCGAAGATATCGACATTAAATTCTATGGTCACAAGGTATGTTTCTCGTTATGACTCTTATGACTGATAAGTACATTTCTCGGTATTTTTTTAATTATAAGCTTTGGCCATTGTCATAGATGTGTTTCAGTGGATAAACATTTTGTACTTTTTAAATGTCAAAGACTAAAATTACAAGGAGGTTTATAGTGTATTCTGCCGAATTTTTAACAGACTGAAATTATTACCGGTCAATCAGATGGTTGGAAAAGATTTTTAGATCAGCTCAGTTGAGGAATGGATTCTATTGATGATGGAGAAGCAATGTGACTCGCTTGAATAGTTTGAAAATAATATTGTCTGTTGAATTTATGTATTTAGGATTCATTATCAATGTGAAGTTAAATGGTGACGATTATTTTTTGTATGTACGACGTGTAGAGATTCTTTCTTATTTCACTTTGTTCGACACTATACTAATGACCAGAGAGGAAACATGTGGGCGTCCATGCAAAAAGGGTCCAGTAGTGGGTATTGAGTTAAAACTAGATTTGGTATCTAGAATAAAATCAATTGTTAATATGTATTAAAAAATATGCCAACAATGGCACATTTTTTTTTAAATCGGATATTTGTATTTGAAACTGTACTTGTGTTTGTATGAGGACAACGTTACAAAACTGCGTACCTATATCTCGGAAACTAAATGCCGAGAAATGGACCCTTTTTGCTTAGACGACCACATTTTTTTTGCATTGTATTTTTTCAATAATCGTCACCATTTCGCTGTATTCTAGACGTACCTAGTCAATGTCTTTCAAACGACTTGAAAATGTAAAAAAAATTAAGGAACCAATTTCTAGGTGCTCATATTTCTTTTAATAATTTGAAAATAAAACGAATCATCTTGGTTAACCGGCTTCATAGTTAACCGAAATCGAAGAGAAATCGTCTGTTTGTTCATAGAATGTACCATAACGTCAGCTTCACTTATTTATAAGTATTTTTATTGATAAAGAACTACAATATGCCGTGAGTGCGAGGCAGATTTTCCCACCATTTCGACTAAGTCCATTGACGGACAGTTTTTTTTATGTTTTTTTGTATACTTTCGAAAGATCTCACTAACTGCCGTCATAAATGTAAAAATTTGTTAGGCTTGACGTGGCTACTGTGGGGTTTTTATGGGCAAATATTGGACTAAATCCCATCAAAATTTTTAATAAAAAAGAGTGGGATACATGGATAAAAATTCCCCATGAAAACACTGTTTCTTCAGCCTATTGTAGGGTCTAAAACCACTTCATCTCTCAAAATATCTAAGAAAATAAAATAATTTCGAACAAAAAGTACAATAAAAATCCCACAGTAGACACTTGTTAGTAGAAAAAAAACTTCCAAAAAACAAGTTTTGATACTTGACACAATTTTATGAAAGGAACTGAAGGCCTAGTAACCTTAAATTGTTGACCCTCGGCTAGTCCATTATCCGAACATAGATAAACTATAATACATTTAATAATCTACCTAATAATACAAGTTTATCATATTTATTTTACAATAAATTGCACTATTTCTATAGTGTTGTTAACAAAATAAACTGGCTGTTGACAGAAAGATGAAATTCAATTAATATCATTTCATTGCTGCATTGTATCATCAAAGCTAGGGTGGTCAGTTGAAAAAGTACAAATGTTTGCAAGTACTAGGTCTTCTCAGAGAATGCTTCTCTACGCTAAGTGCGAGAGATACAAACACGGTTTTCGTGCGATCGTATGATTTGATGCACCTTTTCAATGCCTACGAAGTAGAGCTGTCTGTTTATGATTGGCCCCTGCAAGGGAAAATCGATCATAAGCCTTAGGCAGACGGTGATACCTTAGTATCAACTTCCAATAAATCAATTATAACTTATAAGTTCGAATTGAAATTAGTAGCATTATGACCATTGAAGGCCCAACTTTTAACTGAACAAACCTCTTCGTTTGGTGGTCTATCATTGTGCATGAAATGGGCAAAATTGCTGTGACTTTTCCAAGGAATCTTTAATCAAAAGATGAAGTTCAAATTGTATCAAGATTTAAAACTACCCTAAATTGCAGTGAAACAAAAACGTCATAAATATCAATCGATCTGCCTAGCATTGCCCAAATATATCCAGTCTAACCCGATTCCGCTTATCTGACCTCCACAACCCAGCAACTGGGTAACACGATACCCCTTGGGAAGACTGGTGTCAGATTTCCTGTTCACTATCTGTAACAATGGTTAAGATCAAAAAGGCTAAAACATTAAAAGCCATTTATGAATCTGAAAAATGCATTCTATTGGAAGTAAAAATCACCATAAAGACTTTATAGGCATTGAAAAGGGCTGGACAAAGCCTGGAATATTCGAACTGAGTTGCTGATAAGCAATGAGTTTTTCGTGTTTTTTTGCAATTGAAGTATGTTTACTAATAACAACAAATGATGGAACTACGGATGGAGAGTTTAACTTTCTGGAATCATATGAATTTGGGCCTAAATCAATAACACGTGTGTCTGCCTTACCTTTTTACAACTGTATTGGACTCTGCTGCCAGTCTAACCGGATTCAGCTAGATACCAGTATTTTACATAGAGTGACCGCCTAACTGACCTTCACAAAATAGGGGGTCTACTCCCTAACTCCGTCAACGAAGTTTCGGGCCCGTCCGAACTACGGAGTGAACCCTACTTAATGATTCAAATTTTCGGACGGGTAAAAACACATCGGGTGTGTAGGTACAACTGTCAAATTGTGTTGTCATACATTAGTACATAGTTCGGGCCCCGAACGAATCATGCGTCCGTAAGGAAACGCCCGTAACGAAGGCCGAAACTACGGACTTCGTGCTTAGGTAGTAGAACCCCTGTAACTGGCTGGCACGATATCCTCTGAGAAGACTTGTCTAAAGTTCTCATGAAAGCCGAAACCAACACCTTAACGCGCTTGCGGAGGCACGGAGGAGCATCTCTGTATGTGAAAAATGTAGGGTTGCTTAACCTCTAAGATTAATCTGTGTGGCGGTTATTATTTAGCTACAAGCTCCTCAATAACAGATGAACCTAGATACTAAATCAAGAGCACTAAATTGCATATTCTCATCTTATTAATTGATCCCTCAGTATTTGCCTTTGCACACATTTTTGACGAGCTTGCACCACTGCAATCTAATACACAATAGATCCCCTCCAAAGAGATGAAGTCTGTGTCCCAGCAGTGGGAACATTAAAAGGCTGATGATGATGATGACTAGTTAGATAACTTCGGACAACCCCAATACTAACTTACTGTCCTGCCTAGAAATCATACGTAGCCTCGTGGAAGAGTTATTCTTCTTCGCTTTGCTCTGTTCCGTTTTAACTTGTCAATGGTTTTTCTCCATTTGGTACGATCAGCATTCTGGTGAAGTGTGACACTGACAGATATCGCTTATTGCTCTAATATTTACCACGTTTGGGACTTGCCTGTAGGTTTGAAGTCACCATCATCATAGTTTCAGCCGAAAAACGCCCACTGCTGGACATAAGCCTTCCCCATGTGTCGACACATCGACCAGTTCTTTGTGTCTCGCATCCAGCGGATTCTAACGTAAGGTTATCGATACACCTAGTGGCAGAAGATTAGGATCATAGAACTTGATGATTCCAAGAAAGTCAGTTCTCCATCCCTAGATAGAGTTACAGACGATATCTGTACCTTAAAAAGTTGGATGAAAAGCCGATGTTTTTTATTTAATTGTAAATATTATTGTTACGATACATTAGTGTTTAAACGAGATCTGTTTTTAAATAAGTAGGTTGTAACACAACCTAGCGCCTTTTAAAAGTTTTATCAATTTGACAAAAGCATACTGAGTGAGCGTTGTCTGTGGCTGGTCCATTAGGAATGGAGAGAAATTAAAAATGTCTAACACAGGTGTTAGTTTCGTTCTGTTATTTTAATACATTTTCAACCTGCTTATGGTTTTTCACAACTACCTTCAAATTATCAAATAATAATATCTGGATTTTTGACTGAACGAATTTAGATCAGTACTTTAAAAATCTATGTGAGGATATTTTAAAATAAAAGAATGAATAAAAAAACACAATTTCGCGTTTATGTTTCTATGACGTTTAGGAGAGTTCACGGTTATTGTGATATAGAGCTTCGTAGGCGGATGGCGGCTCAAACCTTTGGTACGGAGTGGGGCTCCCGAGTCCCACAGGATCCTGCGCTTGACTACAACCCGTGTTTTGTTATATCCTGATGTAGTACCACAGATTTGAGCCACTCCGAAGTTGTTATGACGACGGGTTTCTCGTTAATGCCAGTGATCGATGTGATGAGATTAGGGTGACTTGGATGGAGCGATAAGTATGCGAATGGACATGTATTGCCTAGTCTAGGTTTTATATATCCCGCGGTATACTCGATGTATCCATTGCGATGACCCGTGCTGAGTGGGAATGTATCACGTGTTCGGATTTATATCTCGACATAGATAAGGCCTAGGGTATTCGCAAATGGAGTAAAAGCGAATGTGAGCAGGTATGGCATTTTGGACAAACTCGCTGAAGTTTGAATGTAGCACGTAAGCAATGGTTACTGTAGTTAGGTTAGATCGTGTCTAGATAGGTTTGAATAACGTCATAGAAACGAACAGAGCTGCAGGAGTTCGAAAATGACAAAAAATATTTTTTTGATTCTTTTAGACATTACGACTTTAATTTCTTAATACGGCTAAGACGGAGTCACATGAAGCTTCCAATTTAAAAACGTTTTTATTAAGTGTCATGAATTTGTTTTTTTTTGTCATTAATTAGTTTGTAATTTTTTAATTGTATCGCTTCAGATTTCTAGTTATCTGTTAAGTATATGTGTTTGGCTCAGTGATTTTTTTATTCTGAAATTTATATGCGTCATTTTAACTTCCGATTTGTAAATAAGGATGGTGAAATTCTAAATTACTGTTTTTTACAATTTGTTTTTTTGTGCTAAATTTTATATAAGCAGCGAATTACAATCTATTTGGCGTCCGGAGGTTAATATACGCGTATATATCATCAAGTACAAATTTAGGAGTTGTTAGTTTGATCCGTTTTAGATAGACGGAGTGGACTAAGTCATTAACTTATTCTCCATAAAAATATTTTTTAATGGAAATATTTGAATAAACAGCCACCTCTAGTATTAAAATTACCCCCATTCCAGGAAAGTGGTAGACGTTCGATTTTTTTTATTGTATTCGCACGAAAATTCGTTATCGGTTAACCGCTCGACCTCCCCTCTCCCTTCATCAAAGGTTTAGCTTTAAAGATTGTTGTTTGCCTTATAAAAAAATGTGATCTTATGAGGATTATACTTAAAGGATGTCGCTGTGTGTTGCGGACGTAGGCGGCGTTTGAACCTTATAAAACAAATTTTGTAACGTTACTTCGAATCGATATCGTATCACGATCCGGCTCGAAGGACCAACACGAAACGCAGGCATAGTTGTCGTTCAATTCTTTCTTAAATCCAATTTAAAATAACTCTTTGTACGCAATCTAAGCATAATTTACACTATTAATGAAACCCTGCTATATTTTCAACAGGCAAAAGTATCAGTGTAAATTATACCTTAAAAATAAACTCAAACGCGCCTGCGTCCGCAACAAGTATGAAAGAATAATGCCTTGATTGTATAATGAATATGGTAACATATAAAAAGAATAATGAATTATCTAATATAATAAGACTTTGACAATGTTGGATAGGCTCAGTAAAGATGACTGTCAATTGGATACAGAGGCGAAAAGGGCTTTATTGGTTAAAAAGTTGGCTAACTAGCATTCATGTTGCGACTAAACGCAATATTATTTGTCTGCAATCAATATTTGATCCGTCGATTCAAATGAAATTGTATTGATTCATAAAAGCATGTTTCTATTGTTATAATCACAAAAAATGTAAAGCTGATCCTATAAGTATGTATTTCTTTAGCGATAGTCGCAACATGAATGACATGAATGCGCTAGTTAGCTTGCGACATGTTCTTCGAATGATTATGAAAACGACTGTCACGGATAAATGTCTAGTATTCTAATATAATGTTAATCAAATCTATGTTCGACAGTTACGTTTGTGGTTCTATATATTGCAAATGCGACAAGTCGTAGCGTGCACAGGGGGCTTTTTGTGATCGACGCTTACATACGCAGATACTAGTAAAGCCCTCTCCGCAGATATTGAAACTAAAAGAATATAATTTTTTTATAAATCTTAAGAAATTCTTAGTTTCACAGTAAAGTAATACACTGTAAATTATTTCTTATCTTAGTAAAAAGATCTCATCACCTTATTTTTTTTTGTTTTGTCTTTTTATAATTATTTTGAGAAGCAGATTAGTTGATTTAAAGACAATCAATGTAAAATAAAACTTATGGATGTATATAATTACTTTGTTTTATTTACTGGTTTACACATAAAATACAAGTAAATGTGACCGTCCGACCTAATGTGAAATGGCTCCTGGATTTTACATCATCCTTTTGCAAATACCCTATTCAGAAACAAAAGCACAGAAAAAGGGCTTGGTCGTCCACTGGGTAAGTATTTATTATTTAATGCATAGCAAAGCAAGTTAACGCAAGGCGCGGTGGAAGAAACCGCCGTGACGCCTAAAATTCCGTAACCCCGTCTGCATCATAGGCAGGCGGGACTCCGGGATCACGGGCGGCCAGATTGGGGACTATGTCCGCCCAGCATGTGACTCCAGGTAAGCGAGGCTCAGGGGAGATGCTTCGCAGGGATGTGCCCTAACAGGCATTGCACAGAGGGGTGGTCTTTTAAGAGGTAACGGAGAAGGTAACCTCTTCCATGTGCTAATGGTGATCACCAGGGTGGTTTTAGTGAGTTAAAGCCCAGGCGCCATTTGATGGTTTCCTCACGACAGCAAAAAAATAAAGGTATTATTATTTAATGCATAGTTTCACAAGCTCGGCCTTAGTGCATCTTCATTTCGCCAGTTATGTTTGAAGTCCCCTGTAACGGAGCGAGCCTCTTGCTATCAACCGGGCACACATCCAGACTCGGGGCGTAATTCTAGATGTAAAACCAAATATGGATATCAAAGCGATTTCAGGACCTCCTTCTCAGCAATAGAGCTTGCGAGCACTAGACCAACGAGGCCGTTAGTGATTTGCAAAGATTACAGTTGGTCCTGTCTGGCAGAGGTAGAACTGCTCCCAGATGTTAAGGACAGCGAAGTGGAGAAGAAAAATAAAGATGGAAGGTTACCCACCACAATATCGCATCATTTTTGAGCTGCATAACGATATACAGGCTCTCACTTAGTTCGGCTGCAGTAAGTCACTAGAAACCAAATTGTAAACCTTTGCCTAAGGCTGATTTTTCAATAGATGACAACTTTTAACTGAGGATTAAAAGTCAAACGGCCATTTTTATTCCTCAGTTAAAAGCTAAGGTTTAGGAAAGTTATCAGACTATTGAAAAATCGGCCTTGGGCTCTAAGTCAATAAAACATTATTTATACAGATCAGCATGGGGAAAAATTTAACAAACTATCTTTTTAAAAACGTGTTTATTAAGTCACGATACACAAAATACTCATTGTAATTCTTATAAACTAGATACGTCGTACATTATAATTAGTCAAACACCCTGCCCAATATGTTGGTTCACATTATCAAAATCTTTTTATTGTGACAGTTTTCAAGCTTTGCATGATAAAATATAATTTATTGTAGGTAGTTTGTGCCGTAGTAAAAACTAGAAGAATTGCTTCACATAATTTAATTAATCTTTTTAACAGGTATTACTGAAGTCCGATTTTTTTAAAATAAAGTATGTAAGCATGCTGTATTTTAACAAACACCGACCTAGTATGAGTCATTCTCATGCTTAGATGCTGAAGCACTATTATAACAAAATATCTTTGCAAAATGTAGTATTTTCGAGATTAGATAGAAAAGAAGAAGAGAGTATTTTGTGAAAATTTCATCTGGTTTGGTTCTAACATTTACAAGTGAAGGATTATCCGGATCACCTGCCGCAAGCCTGCCGCCAATTATTCGTTAAATAAACTTGTCACTACATATTTGACAGGAAGTATTATATTTTCTGGCTCAAAGTTTAAAAAAAATATATATAATTCAAATCAATAACAATGTTGGTTCAATTAAAAATCATGAGTGAATACAATACTTAACTTTAATTATTCTAGTATAAAAATAACATAATTCATTTCATTTTAGTTGATAGAATTGTAGTATTTTTCATTCGTAGCAAGGAACTTGTCAAAAACCATCAGTTTGTCAACCTTAGGTTGATATCCTTACAAGCATTTCCACAAATGCTGTTTTTTAAACTGCATTAGCCGACCCCAACATTTAAAAGTGGTTCCTAACCAGTTAACCTCAAGCTCCCATTGGAGATCGTCCTTCGCCGATCCTTTGCCAAAGCAGACAGCGAATTTTATCTCGCCATCGAGTCTCAAAGCATCATTTCCACAACAGCATCCACCCAATGGCAACCTTCGTCCCCCGAACTACTAAATCGCACCTCGTCCCCTCCCCCTCCCCCTGAACCCCCCGCGACCTCTCGGGCGCGCCCCCTTGCTGGTGTTAGGAGGGCTCTTAGGCCGGAGTGCCTCTATCCTCTCGGTGCAGCCAGTGCTTTCCCGGCCTTCAGTAAAGTAGGAAGCGTAGAGCTCTGCGTTGAAGTTCGAGTTGGTGAGTTCGTGGCCGATGGTCACCCAGCCTGGTCGGATTGTGGAGTCGCGGCCGAAGAGGTGGACTCTGGAAGACGAGACAAGATATTAGTTGGTCACATGTCTGGTGAGACTTAAAATGCCATACTGTTGCATGATTTGCATAAGGCTTAACTGGTTTTGTATTCGCGGAATGTCACGCTAAAGAACAGTAGGGTTTTCAAGGTCTAAATTATTTAAAATACATGCATAATATTGAATGGCAAAATTGTGGATGTACACAAGTGACCAGACCACAGATAACTAGATGACGCGATTGTATGTACTTCGAGTGTCAAAAAACGGAGCAAAATTACGATTAATGATAGTATTTTGAGCTTTTCATCTAGCTTTATCGCCACCGGAAATCCACCGAAATGTAGAAAAATGCCTAATTATGCCATATTGAGTTGTGAAAACTTTATAGAAAAAGTTGGCCGAAGCATTGGAAATGTTTTCTTTCATTGATAAGTAAATTTGTTTTTAAATTGTGTGTGAAAAAGTGGCACGCTTGGTTTTAATACAGATGGAGGGACTTGCGTTATCTAGTTAGATTTATGTCGACCAGACTGTAAGTAATAAAACCTGCCCTAAATAGCATAGTGAAATGCAGTTGATAGTATATTAAAACAAGTTACCTTCTCCTCCCCAAGCAAAAATGCTCCATGATATGGAAGATCTCAATAGGCTTCTCACTGCTTCCAAATTCGGGGTCCTCAGATATGATCAGGTCGATATCCACATTGGCATGGATGAAGTCTCCATCCACAGACCTTCTGACTGTACCCTTTATGCCCATAAGACAATGCTCCTTGGTCCTCTGGAAGACCGCGTTATGTTCCAGGTTCTTGGAGTGACCTGGGTTCTTGATATTGGTCTTAATCCAGCAAATGTCCTCGCAGCGACGGAAGCCCCATTTTTTCAGGCATTCTCTGCCCATGTCTAAACCTGGAAGGTTTTTATAGTTAGTTAATTTGAAATAGAAAAACTCTTGCTTTGATTGTAAATTTTTGGGATTGATGTCTATAAATTCTAATGAAACAATGGTCTTCATCAAAAGTGCTAGTGAAGGCAAGTCAGGTGGATTTGATTTTAATTCTTGAGATAATCGTCATCATACACGCAAGGGCGGACCCAGGATTATTTTCTGGGAGGGGCACAAGGGGCGGACGGGAAAAAAAACAACAATAACTGTTACAAATAAACTTGAAGTATCACTTCAAGTTTATTTCTACAAGTTCAAGTATGTATAGGAAGGTTTATGAAAGTACAATGGAAAAAAATATTTTTAATAAAGTTATGTTTGCTGCTAAAGATGTCCAGCACTTCATTAGCGACCATTTTTGCCGCAACGTCTTGATGGATATGCTTTAAAGCCAATCCATTCAAACGCTCTTCTGTCATCCTGTTGCGAAGATATGACTTTAATCGGCGTAAGGTGGAGAAATATCGCTCGGCAGTGCTAGTAGTCATTGAAAACGTAATTCCAGCCAGATATAGACAAGAGTTTTACTCATGTTCTTTCTGTTATTTTATTAATATATTTTAACAACTCTGATAATTTGATTTGCTTCTAAGTATGTACTGTAATGGAATCTCCACAGTACACAAAAATAATTAAATCCTTTGCATAAACGCAAAAACGCGTGTGTAAAACAGGAACCAGCTTTTTTTTCTTGTTTTCTGTCCAAGACACATTTTGGGTTCCTAAGACACCAGGGAAGGCAAGTTACTGTCAGCATGAATGGTCCCAGTGCATAGCAAAGGGTTTCTATGACTTCCAGCTATAAAAATATTTTTCGGTACTATTTCCCTTACCTTCTGAACTGCCACACCACAGGAATATAAAAGAACGCGCTTGAGCGATCTGCTGCAGATCTAACGCCAGTACATCCTGCCAGCGCCAGCCAGACCCTAGGGGGGGCTCCACCAGGATCACATCAAACTTGTTGTTCATCTGCTTAAGGTCAAATGTCTGGGGACAGAAGTATACAATGATTATACAAAAACCTTTAATACTCACAAGGAGTATTGAAAAAGTTGATGAGGATAGCTTCATGTGAGAACACAAAATCCAGAAGTTCACAAGGGAGGGACATAATTTGTTTTGCTGTATAATATTATTTAGATTAGATTTCAAGTTGAAAGGTAATAAGTACTTAAGTACCTATTTAAATCACTGTGGCAGTACTGCTTAAGTACTTAAGTAACTATTTAAATTCGTTTGTATGTCTTAATTTCTATAAACCAAATGTTCGAAATACGGGTAAAAAGTAGATAGTCATATTTAGTAAGTTCTCCAACTATTACATATCTATTATCTGATCATCGGCTATTATTAGTTACTAGCTGTGCCCGCGGCTACGTTCCCGTCAACTGCTTATCCCCTATTACCCTACTTACCCTCAGCTTCCCACCTTAAAATTATCGCAGAACTAATGAGACAAATTGTCAAACACGCGTTATCTGCTGTGATTGGTTGAATGAATTTTCGACAGCCAATCACAGAAGATAACGCGAGCTTGACAATTTGTCACATTTATTCTGCGATAATTTTAAGGTGGGAAACTGAGGGTTACCTTCCTATAGTTCTCGCCAAACTTCTCGCCGACTTAGGGCCGGCACAAAACCGTGCTGATTTGTATGAGATTTACTTAAAACACTGGTAGAGTAAAACACTGGTACTCAGCTGAATCCGGTAAGACTGTAAGCCAACCTCAACAATAATTGGGATAAAGGCTAGGCAGATGATGATATACAATATGTAATATAGAGAACTCTTTTTTTGTAAAAAAATATGGTTGTACTAAATCAAGTGAATTTTAGTGGCATATTGTCCTGTCTAGTTTTAGCCTCAAACCAAAGCATTATCATTACCTTCAGATCACATTTCAAATACATAGGCGGTGCAGCGGTCTGAGCGATAAGATCATCCTTCAGTTTGATTAATTCTCTCAACTTGGGGTACTCTTCGAACCGGTCTGCAAGGCCAACGTCACGGATGAAGTTTTGCGGCCTTTGGCCTGTGTCCACGAAGTGCTGGCAGTAGTCATTGTGAGGGTTCGATGATTGGGTACCCTGGTGATTGAAAAGAAGTTGTTGATGAGACTGATGACAGTTGTGATTCAAGAAATATATAAAAACTAGCTGTCGCCTACGCAGTATTAGAATGTCTCGGTATTAGAAGAATCTTTATAAATTATGCCTATGTGTTATTCTGATGTGTAAAGTTAAGTTTTGTTGTAGTTTTTTTTTTGTGTAATTTTAAAATTTTAACATTTATCCATTATCCCAAACTTTCACATTAATAAAATTAGTAAGATAGGATTGACACAATTTACATAAAAAAATGTACAGACAATGTAGTATTTGTAACTTGTAACAAAAAGTAAAACTTTTTAACTTCTGGAGGGAGGTGGGCTGGTTTGAATAACCACCAAACGGCCACCGTGGCCCATGCACAATGATCAATGGACCTGAACGACTAAGTGCGGAAACCAAACCCTCTAACATAGAGCATAGAATACAATAGTTTCCAATATATCCATGTATTTTCATGAAGAAAGAGTTTGGAATTTCACATGATTTTATAACCCGGTTACATTATGAGTCATCCGGGGTAATTACAAACATTAGAAAATCAAACAGACGCCTTCCCCATAGGCATTCTGTAGTTTCTGCCTACCCTCACTGGAAAAAGGCGAGTTTATGTTATTATTTAAACTGTTTTGCAATTCACCTATTAGATAACATAATTTTTAATGTAACAAAATGAGTTGCCTGAATTAGTAATCATATCAAGTAGTTTTGTTTAATAAAGTGGCTTTGAATAGATCTCTCTCAGTTAATATTGCTTTCTTCAAATGCATTTTTACAATAGGTAATGTCTAGTAACAATGATTTTCTGCAAACCTTTATGTTACTTTTACTCTTGATTGTCTTTACATAGCTTAAACCAAAAAAATAATATTTAAATACAACATACCTTCAAGAAAGTAGAGGAATCTTTGTAAACTAATTCATCAGGCTGATCTTTAGTTGTTGGTTTCTCACTACCCTCACTTTCTACACCAGGAACCGCCTGCTTCTTCGCCGGCACGTCCAATGTAGCCCCCAAAGCATGCCTCAGCTCACTCACACTTGACACCCCAAGCTAAAATTAAAACACATCAGATGATCAGACTATCAAGGTTCTATAAACGACCTAGCATAGATTTTAGGTTATGTCATCAAACAATCATCAATACTAACAGTTTGTGCCAACAATTTCTTCCTTTTTTGCGATCGTTCACGCAATTCTTTTAGTTTTTCACTCATTATCGTTTTTTCTAATAATCTATTTTCAATTCTGAAATGCAAGCTAACGAAATTATAAACAACTCGGCGTTCGTTGACAAGAAAGTGATCGTTCAGAAACTACGAACGAAAAACCTTAAAAACATGAAAATATTTTCAAAAAAAGCTGTATTTAAAGTTAAAAATTCGTTAAGATATCATTTATACTTTTCTATACTTAAAATATTGTATTTTCAGTTTTACAATGACAAAACAACTGCTTGATTAACATTGAAAACTATGAAAACGATTTCTAAACGAAAACTTAATCATTGTATTCTGCTATTTGAGCGGTACTATCAGATCTTCGGTAGTATAGTGGTAAGTATCCCCGCCTGTCACGCGGGAGACCGGGGTTCGATTCCCCGCCGGAGAGAATGTTTTTTATTTTTTTGTCTTATTTATTTTATGAAAGGGATTACTTCAGAAAAGAAAAAAGTTGTGAATTGTTTATATCTTTATTATAAAACGCTCTTGTCGGCAAGTGTAGAACTTACAACACTTTTATTATCCCTAAAAGTATAATACTATTTTGTAGGCGTATAACTTATCATCACGCCTTTGTTCCTGAAGCGTTAGGTAGAGGGGCACCTATAGGTCGAAGGTAGAACATCTTGTAGTCAATATCATCAATCAATTAGGTTAGATTTAAAGATATTTATTCTCAAAAAAGACACGAAGTCACTTACATGAGAACAATGCTTCAAGTAAATTAAATAAAATTCGTCACAGACGTCACGACAGCAATTATGATGCATCTATCCAATGCATTCAGATTTAAGGAAGGGTGTTATTTGAGAATAAATATTCAGCTAATTGAGTTTTGAATGCATTGAATGAGTTACTTAATTAAATCTGTAGAAAAGTCATTTTAGTACATCGAAAATATTTCGAAAGTAGGCATAGTGTAGGATAACCAATACGAGTAGAACCCATTGGCATCATTTTTGGCATTTTGGTCTGTTTGTCGGTTTATCTGTTTAATTGTTTAAATCGTAAAATGTACGAAACACTGTAGTATTATATTATCTGTGACGAAACTAATGTAGATAACTTTTATACATACAAATTGTGCGTAACTTGAAGTATTACTTTGTTTTTGATCTATCAAAAGTTAGATGAATTTAAACTGTTCACGAAGTAAAATATCTCAACACACGCAACTCAGATACTCGGACAGTTTAACTCTATATTCGATAGATGGCAATGCACAACGTATTTCAATTCAATTTCAGAATGGCAGTGAAAGAATGACGCTAGGAAAAAAAATGGTAGGTAGGTAGATTATGTAGTAGTAGGTATAGTTCTCGCCAAACTTGTCGCCAAAGTTGGATGCGCAGTAGTAAATCTCATACAAATCAGCACGGTTTTGTGCCTTGCGCCACTTTAGGGCGGCCCTAAGTCGGCGAGAAGTTTGGCGAGAACTATAGGAAGGTAACCCTCAGTTTCCCACCTTAAAATTATCGCAGAATAAATGTGACAAATTGTCAAGCTCGCGTTATCTTCTGTGATTGGCTGTCGAAAATTCATTCAACCAATCACAGCAGATAACGCGTGTTTGACAATTTGTCTCTAATGAGACTTCTGCGATAATTTTAAGGTGGGAAACTGAGGGTAAGTAGGGTAATAGGGGATAAGCAGTTGACGGGAGCGAAGCCGCGGGCACAGCTAGTAACTAATAATAGCCGATGATCAGATAATAGATATGTAATAGTTGGAGAACTTACTAAATATGACTATCTACTTTTTACCCGTATTTCGAACATTTGGTTCATATAAATTAAGACATACAAACGAATTTACGAATTTAATTAGGTACTTAAGTATTTAAATAGGTACTTAAGTATTTAAATAGGTACTTAAGTACTTAAGCAGTACTGCCACAGTGATTTATACCCTCAGTTTCCCACCTTAAAATTATCGGAGAATAAAATATGACAAATTGTCAAGCACGCGTTATCTGCTGTGATTGGTTGAATGAATTTTCAACAGCCAATCACAGAAGATAACGCGTGTTTGACAATTTGTCACATTAATTCTCCGATAATTTTAAGGTGGAAAACCGAGGGTACAACTATCATCATCATCATCATTTTACTCGAAAGACCACGGAACAGAAAAAAACAGTGGAAGCGCAATGCAGCAAAATTACTATGGGAACCGCAGGGTACCTACGTATCTTTTGCAAGAGCAAAACGATAGTGATTTATGCGCAATAATCGCTCTTCCATACAGAAGTTTTAGAGTTTCGGCGGTTTCTTTTTTAAATATGTTCATTTGACAAACACCGATCGATTAGCAAACCATTGTGTAGGACCTACCATACCTACACTGCAGGTAATTCCGACTTTTATGACATAAAGCGTTTGATCGCTATCGTTTTGCTCTTGCAAAAGATACGTTATAAGCCTGCCGGTGTCGCCAAACTCACACTAATAAACTGATAATCGTATAATGCACTACAAATAAGCCGATGGTTTGATTTGTCGTTTAAATTTTAGTCAAAACAAGCATAAGTCACAGATCTTACATCTAGAAAGAAATCTTCACGCTCTTTAAATAGGATTTATTTTGCGTTAGTGCAGAAAGTATTTACGACGTTTTGTAATCCAAAATCAAACTAGGTTCTATTGCCAAGTAAATTCCGCTACCCGACCATAGATGGCGGTATTCTCAGTGGTTGCAATAATAAACTTTATTGCGTTTAAAGTAAGGTTGACATTCGTGTCATAGGTCTATATCTACTGCTACTCGACCAGGGAAGTAACCTTGCATTTTTAATTACATTATCGATATCGATAGATACCCGATTTCTTAATTCGAAAAAATAAACCTTGTATGGAGTTTAGTAAAACTGTAGTATGAATGGCGTAGTATTATTTAAACATAAAATATTATATGTATAAAAATCTATTACTGTTCGTTAGTCTCGCTAAAACTCAAAAATGGCTTAATAAATCAACTTCTAAAAAAATATCAGAGCAAATCGTGCTTGATTTGGATGGCATCCAATTAACTCTACCCGTTGCATCTATCCATTTCTCTTTGACGCTAGCGTCTTTGGGAAATCTAAAAATCAGAAGGCTTTTTACCCGACTGCCGAAGGAGGGTAATGTGTTTATCAGTCTATGTATGTATGTACGTATGTATGATTGTTCCTATGTGGCGTTCTAGAGCCCTAACGCGTTGGCCGATTCTGATGATTCTTACGTCAATCGATTCGTATTAACCTTGCGAGTGTCACTGGCTGTATTAAAATTGGCAAATAGAAAAATGGCGGCTTTTGGGCGCCATATTGTGGAAGCCTCATTTTTTTTCTTCTAAACCCATCGTGTGGGTTATCAAAATAAAGGGTTTTAAGAGGTCATTTCAAAAATATGTAACACTTATATGTTTAAATGTACCTCATTCTGAAAAAATAACTAAAAAATTATAAATAAAAAAAGTTAATTAAAAAAATCAAAATAGAATTCGCTTAGAAAGCGAACTAAAAAGACGTAAACAAGAAAAAAAACATGCTGTGCAGTCGGAGGATACATCTGGTTTTGGTCAGCCAGCTCACGAATACGTATCCTCCTACATCCCTAATTGAGTATTAATTGAGGCTTCATGATGTTCTTCTTGTCTTTCGGTTGAAATGATGATGATGATGGCTTCATAATACATTTGAACATAAATACCTACATTTAGCGATCTTATAATGGGTGCGTTCTAAAGAAAAATTGCTTTCGTAAGCAAAATGGCGACCGCGTACTTCAAATTGTCAAGTACCTATCTTGTCAGTTGTAATTTTCATTTTTACGAAACTTCTGTGTAGGTATTAATGAAGTTAATTTAGTACGAATGTCACGATGAATAATCGCCTGTATTTTTTATTTGTATTGTAAATAATAATAGTTAAAATACTGAAATTTGTATTTTATATTTCAAATACACGACTTACACATATTTTGTATTTTAAATACATGCGAGATAATATTTTGTAATTTGTATTTCAATTAAAGCAAAGGATGTATTTACCCAACAGCCTAATTGCATAAGTGAATTCGGCAAAGCAAAGGGTTTTGACCCCATCAATCGAGCAATCACATGCGAGATTAAAGTCGCGATGTGGATTTCCACCTGTGTGATTGGTCGATTGATGGGGTCAAAGCCCTTTACCTTGCCGAATTTACTTACTCAATTAGGCTTCAGCTTTGCCTACACCTTGTTTACCGAAAATATAAAGTTCTAATAAGACTGTGATGATCATACATACTTCCAACCACATAGCGAATGTCTTGTATGTCATCCATCTTATTCATAGTCCAGCACATAATAACTTAGATACTATCAGGAGAGAAAATGGTCAAAGCCCAGTCTATAAATAACAAAAAATCTCAGTCCTCTTTCAAACAGGTAGAAAATATTCCCCCCTTGATAGAATAGAATAGAATAAACTTTATTGTACACTAAAAATATACACACACATCTCTTTTACAAGATAACTTATATAAACGGGTAAAAAGATGGTCTTATCGCTGACAGCGATATCTACCAGACAACATTTGGACGGACTGATGGACTAAAAGAAAGTAGAATAAATACATTATTATTTACGTTTTAGTGGTGTACAATAAAGTATATTATAAATAATATTAATAAATAATAAATTATTCTTTTTTTTTTTTTTAAACGAGCTTTTCCGTATTCTTCTCAGCAAACCCTTTCGTATGATACTCATATCATGGCACTGAATAAAATATAACTAGTCCGCCATCTTGGGCCGTCCGCCATATTGAATTTAGAAGCGTCACTTAGGTAACCATGCATGTCATCCAAACTAAACGGGTATGCAAAATTTCATCTTAATCGGTAGAGGATAACTGCTTTGAAATTCAGTTGCAAGATTTGAACCGAATAAACTTAGATATTAACATACATTGCAAGTTAAATAAAAGCTTGTAAAATGGGGGTAGTCTGCGGTGTACTGCTATTACATTAAACATAAATATACAAAAGTATATTGCTATAATAAATACTATACATGAACTTATAACAACCCTAGAAATACAAATACAAAAATCTATGCATACAACATAATATGACATATTAACACATTCATAAAAGGGGGAGAAAAAAGAAATAAATAGAAAGAGAAATTAGTTCGAAATAGAAAAGCGTTAGAGAGAAAGGAAATGGTTTTTAACCGAGTTTTTAAATTGGGTAGATCATCATACTACTTAGATACTAACTATAAATGCTACCTAATGTACTATACAGTAAGTACATAAATTTAATACATTCTACACTTTCTCTAATTCAGACTTGGCCATGTCAAGGACTTGAACAATACATCATTATCACGCTTCTTTTTTTTCAAATTTACAGCAGTGCCCCTAATTTCTGTGCTGTTGGTGCACTTCTCCTTGAGGACACAGAGACCATTGGTGTCACGCAGGAGGCCTAACTTGCAGTAGCAGCCGAGGGTACAGTATCGGGGTTGATCACATCTTCCGTCACAGCGGAGCTCGCAGCCGAATAGGCAGACGAATTCCTCGTTAGGTTTACTGCATGTTTCTGGAACATGAAGAGTTGGAAATGAGAAATAGGACTTGAAAATTAACATATTTGTGGAATTAAAGTTTGGCAATATCACTTGCTACATGTCAAACAGAACAGAGAAGACCTGATTATATATATTGTCAACTGGTAAAATTTTCTTCAATGATTGTTACAGTTCGGAAAGGGTTTTCATTACCCGCTTTAGTGTCCGACCGAAAGTTCGATTTCGGTCGGTTTTTGGCAAAAAAACGAGTTTTGATTTAATTTCGTTTCGGCGGTAAACTTGCCGAAACTACGGCCGAAACCGAAACTGCTTTAGGGAGTTCTCGCGCTGTGATCGGTCATGTCGGCGCGTTAAATTTCTGCCAATCGAGTATTTTTTGCGAATATTTGTTTATTCTAAATGTGGAGTTTTTATGTTGATTATCATACCAATAAAATGAAAATGTCGAAGACTGCAGCTATGTGATATAAGATAAAAAAATAAAGACATTGATTATAATAACGTTTTCTTTATTTTTCCCTCTTAACATGATCCGTGTAAGGCATAGCACGCACAGCGATTTTCATTCGCGCGAATTTTTTTCCGCGCGAATTTTTTAGTACTATTTGGGCGCGATTTTTTTTCCGCAGTGCGTGCAGCTTCATACATTTCCATAGGACACAGAATGCGCGGAAAAAAATTCGCGCGAATAAAAATCGCAGTGCGTGCCATGCCTAAGGAAGTTTCGGTTTCGTTTTCGGTTTCGGCCGAAACAGAGACGGTTTCGGTTTCGGTCATAAAAACCAGTTTCGGTCGGACACTAACCCGCTTTGCATACAAATTTATCACGAGACTTTTATGATATAAATCTTAATTTATCCCGACAACATACATTTGCAGGACAAGCTGTGCAATGTAGACACCTACAATGTTAAACAAAGAACCCCTTTCTTTAGTACATTGGTGACTAAAGATTGATTTAATTAACAGATCGTCGTCCAGTCTCTATTTAGGTAACGTCACCTATCGAAAGAATCACTAAAAAACCCGAATCCGAATCAGAACTTTATTTGTAAAACCAATGTATCAACAACAAGAAAAATATTTACATTTCCTAAAAGAATATTCAAGGAACTCTATAGTGATAAAAGCGAAGAAATTCCTCCTTTGTAATCAAGTGTCAACTCCTGCTCACTCCGTAAAGAAAAATAGCGTGAAGGTGGAACGTGTTTTAATTTGAACGACGGCGAAGTACCATTCACAAGTCAGGGAGCAGCCTACACTACGTTTACTTTCAAGAGTTTACAGAATAGGAGATCTTGTCTCGTTAATGCATGCCCCGTTTTTGGGTCGTACTTTTAAAAGCCTCTTTCGTGTCACACATTTTTTTCTTCTCACAAAATGTTTTGTCCCGGATTTCAGACTTTTCAGAGTACTTGGGCCGTAAGCCCAAAATAACAAGCGAAAATCTTGAACATTCACGGGATTAAAATTATTCCTGTTTTACAGATTTCGTCAGCTATTATAATATTCGTCATCAGGAGGTAATTTCAAGACTATATTATCCTTTTTGAATTGACAATTTTTGCAGGCTTTGGCGAAGCTAGAACAATGCCGAACGCTATCCTCCCAAAATCAGATCATTCACGGCGGATTGAGTTTAAAGCTGAATCAATTTAAAGTTCGGATCGAATTTTGTTAACTAGTAAGCTATAATAAGGTTGCCCAAACAGCATAAGCCATGCAATCGAAATGGAAGTTGGACTGTTAAAAGCTGATAATTTTGGAAACAAAGCCCCAATTTTCAGATTAGGTTTTCAACAAAATAAGTGTATAAAAATTTACGAGTGCCACCGAACATGGGTTGCCTCTCAAGCCACTTATTAACGATTTTATGAGCTGACTGTCGCGAACTTTCTCGTGTCGTTTTATCCCTAAAACAATTGAAGCGTAAAATGTGGGAGTTAGCATTGAATCATCGTTATAAGCGGCAAATCACTTGATTGTGCCCTTTTTTGTATATTTTATGGCGGATAGGTCTTTATGTGTTTATTTGCCGTTTGTTGGGTCTCGATTTTCTGCTACAGAACTATTTAAAGTCTAGAATGTCTTCGACGCTGCGCTTGCCTTTTGTTTACCTAATTGTCTAGAGTTCATACTAGCCATCGACCATACAGCCTCTGTATGGTCGATGATACCAGCATTATAGAAAAACGTCCCCAATGTTGTCGCTGTTCACGGCAACAGTTCTAATTTCCCGGCTCTAATATTGTAGAAACATAGTACGAACTTTTAGAGAACTATTTTGTCAGTTAAAGTCTTAAAACGTTGCCGATTTAAGCAATTAATAACAATAAAAAATCGAAATGTAGTCTACAAAACGTCAAGACCAAAAAGTTATAAATAAAACCAAAGTTCAAGATCAGGACTGGCCCAGACATAAGGGCATGATAGATGCGCATTCGCAGAATAGAGCCAAGTTCACGCTTGTCTAATAAATACCGCACCCACATGACAACATGGCGGACCATGTTACAGCTGATCCATGGCGGGAGTCTGACAGCTACTATGGAGGTTATGAATGGGGAGGTTCTACATTGACATTTTGTGTTGATAAGAGGATATTGTGGCAGCGAGTCGGCCTGGATATAGTAAGGGAATATTAACGTCTATCAATGTCAATATGAGCGACCAAGACGTGAACTAACGACCCGTTAAGTGATATCTGATCTACATCTACTGGTTTTTGTGTTCTTAATATGATGCTGGGTGGATTGGGATTAGCACTTTAAAACTCCCTCCCTCTCCCTTTATTCCTCCTCGTGTCGTTTTCTTCATTACTGAGGGTCTTTATTCCTCTGATAGCGATTCCAAGTAATACCATGAAAGTTGTTGGAACTTTAATGTTTTCGAGTTCTCGATCAACATTGCACTACCTTCACACAAGCTTATTCTGTCCAGCACTAAACCTATAAAATATATGTCAAAGGATCTTTTCTATGTATACTCGCTCGTATAAAGTGTTTGTGACTTGTATTCAAAAGCGAGCTTAACGAAGAATTGGGTTCTCTAATACCCAACGACGACGATCTTCCTCCATTTTGGTCTCGCACGGGGTTTTTATTTTTATTAAGTATTGTTTAATTTTTTGCTTGTTTCTCGTGTTTCCTTTGCGGGTCACAAATAAATATTATTCTTTCTTTAATCATCTGCTTAGCCTGTTTACAACTGAGTTAGAGTCTGTCCATCTGACTTCCTCAACTCAGCTAATGGTTACCATGGGTACGTTACTTCTTAAATATTCTTACCTGGAAAGCAATCCTTCGGCTCTACACAACGCCCAGTATGATGCCTCAACAACGGGGGTCGACAGAGACACCCCCTCATGCAAACTTTCTTAGGACAAGAGGGTGCTGGGTTGGAACAGCTAGGCTCGCACCATCCACAGGACAAATACTCCTCGTCAGGGCTGCAGTCTTCCACGGTAGGATCGTGGAGAGATGGCTGCGCATCGTGGACCATTGGACCAACCAGAAGCTGGACTTGTAGTAGCGGAGTTGAAAGACTAAGATTGGTACTTGTTACTTGAGCTGGAAACACAACGGTATTGTTTTTTTTTTATCCTTGTCCCACACTAGGAATTTCTCCTGTATCGTGAGTGCATTAACACTAACATCCAGACCTGGAAGAACTATCTGTAGGCCATACAAACTATTTTTTAGTGCGGGTAAGCCCGCGACACGCGGTGCAGCAGCCGATCGCACAACCACTGCGCCAACCGTGTCGTCAAATGTTGGGTTATTGATAGTTTGGTGTTTGGCCAAGTATTGGTTCCTTTACTTACTCTGGTTGTTGGGTTTTCGGTGCCAGGTGGTCGGTTGCGTATGCGCTGTGCCGTTACCTACGTGTGAAAGCATTTATTAATCTTATTTTGTGTATTAAGCGTATGGAAAATTGTATGTGGACTTTGTCCGATGGTTTTATTGTACACATTTTTCTAACTTAAATAAAAGTTTACGTAGCTTGCACACTTTGCATGCCATTTAACATCTAATTGGTGAATGTTAATTATACTTTTTTACTACTGTACACTTATATGCAAGTTATGTAATTATATCAATATTATTTTCGCTCTTATGCTCATAAAGGAGTTTGAGAGGCTTACATTTCTTCGTAAGTACTATACTAATTTAAAATGGCTAATACTTACACCACATAACTTTAATGTGACAGTGGCACAGTGCTTTAGATACTAATCAAATAATACCTATGTGCATTTTTGTCAATAAGCTACTGGCAAACTAATAACAGGGTCCTGATTGGTAGTTTTCAGCGGTCTCAATCTCAACCAATCAGAACTCTGTATTTGCACAAACTGAGTTTAGTTCAACTTATTGGCGATAAGTTTCATCGGTGGCAGTGGCGGCGTAAGGCGTGGGCGACGTGGGCCACCGCCTACGGCCTCGCGGTACAAGGGGCCTCGCGCCTCAATTTTTTTATGCATTGCTTCAAAGCGAGAATAAAATAAAAAAGATATAAGTAAATTAATTTTGTTGTGAAATATGTTTTTATAGTCTGGCAACATTTGCTTACGTTGCGTAACTATTATATCGCGAGTAATCCTTGCCGCCACCGACCAGTGCGGGGAATCCCTTGTTTCATTTGTTTACTTTCTTTACTAGGAAGCCAACCAATCGTTTACTAGGCGCTTAACAATAGAAACGTAATTGTGTTATTCAATATTATTTGTTTTTATGACTTTACGTACCTATTTTGATAAGAATAGTGTGTTCAATGTTTTAACAATATTTAGTGAATAAATAGATAGTGTGTAGGTAGGACCCAAAATTAAAAAAAACAGTGACTTAATAAATGGTTTTTGTTTTCTTTGACACCGGTACCTGTACTCGTCTATTTTACATAAGGTAAGAAATAATTAATTAAATAACGCAGTAATTAAAATAAAATTATATAAAATTATACGCTATATAATATCTTTTGAAGGAAACCAAAGCTTCAACGGTAAAAAATGTATCGACTTTTTAAGTTTTAAAAACTAGTAGGTAGTAAGAGCTTTCTTAAAGATTTTTGTTTGAAAACTAATTTAAATGTAGGTTTTACAATATTATGTAGATAAAACTGCTTTTGTTTACAGGTTACAAATACGATGTTATCGACATGTCCGGCCGAGATAGAGATATTGGACTGGAAGCATCCTTTGAAAGCCGATATTTAATTTATTGGTATTGTCATCTCCACCTATATATTTATGATTTGTAATTTTTCATTAATATTATCTAATTTGTATTTTTATGAATAAAAACTAGGCAGTGTTAATTGTTTTGTTTTTTTTATTAATTTATAAAATCCGTCTTCAGGTCGCCACAGAACAGGGCCTCGCGAAATCTGTCTTGCCCACATCAAATTTAGGTCTTGGCCCGCCACTGATCGGTGGAATCAGCCCTAAGTTACTACCACTGAATTAGGAACTAAATTCAGTGCTTTAGAAAATAATGGCTGAGGAAAAATCAGATACAGAAATTACTTCAGCTTACCTACTCTGATCATTTCAATTCCTCTGCAGAATGACAAATGTCCTAATTTCCATACAAAAAATTGTAGGTATCTGCCATAAAATGTTGGTCAGCTTTGTATGGCAAATCATTTTTTTTAGGAATAGGGATGATAACTGAAAATTAGTTTTTTGTCCGCCTGGTAGATTAATAAAACATATTGGACACGTATTTTTCTTTTGACACGTAAACTCATAGTGACGACGATATAATACGTTGAGATATCGTGTGACGTCACGCCGTTAGTACACTTTATACTAACATAGTGACGTCACAAGCCCCCCTCCTTAACTTTGATGCGCTTTATCGTTGTCAATTTGTATTAATTTGGTAAAGCAAAAAATACGTGTCCAATAATATTTGATAATCTCACTGACGGATTAAATAGAATTATCATTTTTCTACTCAGACAACATCCCTATTGTCTATGAATTCCGTGAAGGATGTTACTGTTACATCCTGTATATTCAACCCCTTTCTGCATATTCTTCCGCTATTTATCGATATCAAATAAAATGTATATCTATCATAGAGATTATTGATCTATCTATGATTTAACGAGTTTTCTTTCATTAAGTAAGAGTACTGATTGAGGCATGTTGGTTACTGGTGTGGAACTCATTATGAAATATTCTGCATTTTATTTCAGTTGATAATTGATCTAATTACTTAGTTCAGATGTAATGATTATGATTCTCTATTATGTTCAAATATACAGTTCTTTCATTTGGATTATGTCGATAGGATGAGCAGCTTTTTCCTGTCTCGGCCTGCTTAACTTCATGATCATCTATTCGACCACGAAATTTCTAAAGTCATCAGTTAACTAGCGATTTAAAATGCCAATGCATTCCACAACTTACATGGATAAATCTTTTACTGTTCAGGCTCCTCGTCTGTGGAATGCATTGCCTGAACCAATTAAACGTGCTCAGTCGTAGCCTGTGTTTTCAAAGACACATCAAGGAACATTACTTATCGCTGTAATCGTGCTCTTAATAATTAATAAATAAAGCAATTTGTCTACCAAGCATAGTGATTGTGACAGTAACCTCATTGATTATTTTCAATTAAACTAAAGACACCGCCAGATAACAAAAAATAAAAGTCGTTAACACCTATCTACCAATGTATTCCAATATTTCGAATCGATACGAAAAAAATGTAAAGGCAGTGTCGCTAACACTATTAAAACGTACGAATCGCGGTAAGGGGCGTCCTTGACCCTTTCACTTGGCATTCAGTAATGAGTTAATATCTCATAAACGCGTGGACCGATTTACACGATTTAAACGGATAAAATGGTTCTACGCCTATACCTTTCATTAGAGACAAAATTATCAAAACATCTCATCTCATCAATGACTTAATTTTTTTTGTTATCTGGCGGAATCCTTACTAACTATTCGGTACCTGCAGAATAGGCTTTTTGTACCTATGTAGTTACTTTTGGTATTAGGTGTGTCAAAAGCCTACTTTTAAAACCAATATCGTAGAAATAGAATTCAGAATATCAAGAAGGTGCACCCTAAACTGTTTACCTGTAAAGTCATGAATCGAACTTCAAATATTTGTAGTTGTTGTTGTTGTATCTAACTTAGGTAATAACGTTGTGTTTTCCAAACAGTGTGCCTCGATCTAAAAGAATAGACGAAGCAAAAGAAAGAAGAACCCGGAAAATTAACAATTTATTTATTTTTCTCTTATTAAATAGGTATCTTAAAACTATTTAAATAAATACTAAATTAAATTAAGAACAGTCAGAATATCATTTCAACAAAGTTGTCGAAGAAAACTTAAATAGGTAACAATTTAAGTTATAAATAAATTGATATGATATTATGGTAACAAAATCAAACCAGTGCAATAAACTTAAATAGAAAGAATATGAACACGTGCAGCCATTTACATATAATATTCGAAATATTTATTCCATCTTTGCCCAGGTCGCAAAACGAAGATAATGTCTCTTAATTATTTTCTAAATATACAAAATCGTGATGGCATTAGAAAGATAGCAATTAAAAAGAAATTATACCTAGAATAGTTATCCAAAAATAAGTCTTGCACAAAAATAGGTGAACAGAAAATTATCAAAGAATGACTGCAGTTTAAGAAAACAATTCTACTTTGAAATATACAATTCTACTTTAAAATATACAATTCTACTTTGAAATATACAATTCTACTTTCAAAGTTCCAAAGAAGCCATACCTTCAATTTAGGGTCAATTTCAAATGATAGTTAATTGCAACTATGATATTTTATTTTATTATCTGCAGGTTCAGTTTATTTAAATTAAATTCACCAATTTTTTTTTTCCAATTTGCCGCCTTCATGTTACATAAAAGAAATAGAGATATTAGGATTTGCGTTACGAAAAAAAAAATATTAGAACTAACAATATAAAAGGCCAAAAAGGTAACACATTAGGTGCAAAAACCGTTTTAGTAGTAAAACTTAGCAAAAACACCATTTAGGAAATCCCAGTTACCTTTAGGACATTCCTCTAGCTTGACACATTGACCACTTGGGGCCTTAACGTACCCCTCTGCGCAGAAACAGCCCATCTTGCAGGGGGATGGCACATGATGATGGGGATTGGGCTGGTAACAGGTCTTCTCTCGTGTCTCGCAACGTTTGTAGACCTGGTGTTCACTGCAAGTCATGTTGTGTGCGTTTGGGGCTGCAAGAACTGTACCTATATCAAAGTGGTACATCTTTTGGTTAGTCAACTCAGAATGCTAAATAGAGATCATGTAAAGCCCGCGCAGATGTAGAAATTTGAAGAATTCGGTCTACTTGAAGACATATGGGTATCTAGGTAATATAATTCACAATACCAAAAATATTGATCTATGAAGATCTGAGAAAAAATTTAGATTTTGATCTGAATGCATAGCTTTACCTAGTAATAAATATATCTGCACAGGCTCAAACTGAGGCCTCTACTAAATCTAAGGAAGATAAATAATAATAATGGCAACAACAACAGATCATAGAAGTTCACAAGCATCTATTTTTTTACAAAAGTTATAATGAAAGTATAAAAAATAGTGAAAAGATTTTAGTGGGTTAGAAATAGACTAAAAGACGACATTCTTCTTCGTGGAAAAGTAAGTGAGAAGTGAAGAAACCAAACAGCATGAAGACAGAAGATGGAGACAAGCTTATTAGCGTAGGTCTTCGGCAAGAAAGCAGCTTAGCTCACTACAGCTAGTATTTATTTGGATTCTGTAAAAAAAGACAAATAATTATAACAAGCGAATAAACAAGTTCAAGTATTTTCGCTTGGAGGAGGCCAATGTCTAGCAGTAGACGTCTTTCGGCTGATATGACGATGATGACACAAGTTTAAAAAAAGAAGAAACTACAAGAAAAAGAGAAGGAAATAGGACTGATTTAATTTAATGTAAAAACGTGATAAACGAACACATAGATACTTTTTCGAAAAAAAATAACCTTGGAATCGCGAAAGGTAGGAATTACTTTCCATATCTGTTTGTATAACTCCACAAAATGTAAGTTGCAGCCATTGGCTTGTAAATATTTAAATCGATGGTTCCAGCAATTTATTTTTCGGAATTTCAGATTGAGATTCTTTATTTGTAAACATAGATTACAGATACACAGGTGTGAGATATAGCTTTTTTGTAAGTCAGTGTTGGTCGATAGTAAAAGTCGTTCATATTGATGAGTACAATTACTTCTTTTCAGGTTATGTTTTCCAGTACGCCTTGTACCATTACTATCTTTTTGCCCGCGGCTGGGCCCGTAGCCTATCCTACAGTAACTGTGGAACTGCTAATTTTTAGGGATAAAATGTAGCCCGACAGTCAGCAACATTATATTTTTTTAATAAGTTTCGTTTGCTCTTGCAAGATACGTAATTAGCCTATTATATAATGCTATGCCAGACTATCTATCTCTGTAAAGGATAAGCAGCCGTTCTGGCGTGATTGAGTAACAAACATACATCCTCATACATATCCATCCATCCTTTCACATGTTTAATCTATCTATATCTATACATATAATAAATCTGTAGAAAAGTCATTTTTGTACATTGAAGAAATTGAAACAAAAAATAGCCAGCGTGTGAAAAGATAAGTAACAGAACCCATTTCCATCATTTTTGAAATTTTTGTCTGTTTGTCTGTTTGTCTGTTTGTCTGTTTGTTTGTGCGCACATCACGTAAAATCTACGAATTCAATGCTGACAATGTTTATATACAAAAATTATACGCAACTTGAGGTTTAACTTAGTTTTTGTTTCATCGAAATCGGTTCACTCTATCAAAAGATATGATTAATTTAGTGAGTTCAAGAAGTAAAATATTACGTTACGCAATTAAGTATAGTACTTGCAACGACATCTTAAGACTAAAAATAGAACTAATGTTGATAGTTGAAATCTAAATCCGATAGATGGCGTTGTGCAAATGACGTCATTTTCTGAATCGCGGTGTTAAGATTTTCCGCGCGAGGATGACGTCCACCGTGTTTACTAGGCAAATTGGGTTTCGTTAGGTGTCTTAAAAGTTCTTGCGTGTGTCGTAAAAGTTCTTTGGTTGCTTGGTTTATCGATTTTCTAAATTGGTCGAAAAAAAAGTATTTGCTTATCTTATTGGTTTCGTTTGGTCAACTTTGGTCATTGGTTTGAAGTACGAAGTTAAGATTGTATTTGATTTACTTCGTAGTTTGAATCCAATAGTGCCAATCGTTATACAGTAAGTTAGTGTTGCCAATTCGTTGAGTCACGACCACGAACAGACGATACGTTGTCACACTAGACTGTTCGACGCACCGTTCTTTTAAGTTTGTAGGCTATTCAGTCATAAGTGTTGTTAGTTTTGTTTATTGCTTTAATTTTCCTTGAAAATGCCTCAAAGAAAAAAAACTAACCTTTCGCTGCGTAGCCGAAATGCGAAAAGGATGAGACTTTGTAGGTCTCAGGAATCGGAAGAAGATCGTGAAGCACGGTTATCTGCTAACCGAGAGCACATCGCTCTTTCACGTGAATCGGAAACGTTCACCGAAAGGGAGTCACGTTTAAGTTCACAAAGAACACGGACCGCGACTTTGCGGTCTCAAGAGAGTATCCAGGAACGCGAAGACCGGCTGTCTGCTGATCGGGAGCGCCACTCTCTCTCACGTGAGTCAGAGACATTCACAGAAAGGGAGTCGCGCTTAAGTTCGCAAAGAACTCGGACCGCGACTTTGCGTTCTCAAGAGAATATCCAGGAACGCGAAGTTCGGCTGTCTGCTGATCGGGAGCGCCACTCTCTCTCACGTGAGTCAGAGACATTCACAGAAAGGGAGTCGCGCTTAAGTTCGCAAAGAACTCGGACCGCGACTTTGCGTTCTCAAGAGAATATCCAGGAACGCGAAGTTCGGCTGTCTGCTGATCGGGAGCGCCAGTCTCTCTCACGCGAGTCAGAGACTTTCACAGAAAGGGAGTCGCGCTTAAGTTCGCAAAGAACTCGGACCGCGACTTTGCGTTCTCAAGAGAGTATCGAGGAACGCCAAGCACGTCTGTCATCTGACCGAGAGCGACACGCTCTCTCGCGCGAGTCTGAATCTCTCTCCCAAAGAGAAGAACGATTAGAAATAGCTAGACATAACTATGTAGGTGTACAAAGAAACAATGAAAGTTATCTTGCATCTGAAAGGGAAAGAATAGATGAACTAAGACGAGCAGAAACAGCAGAACAACGTCAATCTCGCCTAGAAATAGAACGAGCTCGATACCATATGAATAGAGAAACAAATAGCGGAGCTGATGAGTCCATGGAAAATGACGATGCAAATATTTTATTACCTTGGGACAATAGGGAAAAATCAGGGTTCACATATTCGTCTAGAATTAATTATGCTGGCTTTACTTTCGTGGGTGACATGAGAGAAATTTGTAATTTTTGTCATGCTTTGAAATGGAGGAAAGAGACAGATGGAATGTGCTGCTCAAATGGAAAAATTGTTCTTCCAAATTTCCAAGATCCACCACACTTACTTATAAGTCTCCTGAATGGCGATCATCCCCAGTCGAACCGTTTTTTGGATAATATTCGTTTATATAACAGTGCTTTCCAAATGACTTCCTTTGGGGCAAAACAAATAACGGAAGGACCGTTCATGCCAACCTTCAAAGTACAAGGTCAAGTTTATCACCTTATTGGATCTTTGCTGCCAGAAAATGAACCCAAATTTCTCCAAATTTATTTTGTATCCGATTACACGCAACAGCTCAATGTTAGAAATCACAATTTTCCCCAGCTCAATGCTGAGCTTTTGGGTCAACTTCAAGAATTGCTGCATCGCGTTAACCAGTACGTTCGTGAATTCAAAGCTGCATTGGAGTCAATTCCACAAGGCAGCAATGATTTCAAAATTGTTATAAGTGCCGATAGACGTCCTGTGGGTGAACACCGTGGAAGACACAATGCACCCGTCGCAGATGAAGTTGCAGTTGTTTTAGTCGACCAGGAGTGTGAGAGACGTGATATCGTGTTGCGTACACGCGACGATCGCCTTCAACGCATTTTGGAAACCCACCGAGCTTACGACGCCCTGCAATATCCACTAATCTATTGTCATGGTGAAGATGGGTACAATTTTGGGCTGTACCAAGTGAACCCTACTACGAGAGTCACTAATTATCAAAAAAAAATATCTGCTCAACAATACTATTCCTACCTTTTACAAATAAGGCAAAACAGTTTCGTATATTTGCAACGATTTCGTGGTTTGTTCAGCCAATTTATTGTGGACATGTACGCAAAAATAGAAACTGAACGTTTAGTGTATATTCGCACTAACCAGCGACGGTTACGCGCTGAAGAATACGTGCACTTGCGGGACGCCATGCAATCAGATAATAACGTCGAAAACTTGGGTCGATTGGTTATTTTGCCATCCAGTTTCACAGGCGGTCCGCGGTATATGCACGAACGAACGCAAGATGCTTTTTGTTACGTCCGTAAATACGGCCGGCCGGACCTTTTTATAACATTTACAACAAATCCAAAGTGGACGGAGATTTGCCAGGCACTTCTCACAGGACAGGCGTCATACGACAGACATGACATTATTGCTAGGATTTTTCATTTAAAACTCAAAGTCTTGATTAATCTACTTACAAAGGAGAAAGTTTTCGGTTCAACTCTTTGTTTTATGTATAGCGTCGAGTGGCAAAAGCGTGGTTTACCCCACGCGCACATTCTTCTGTGGCTGGAAGAAAAAATTCGTCCCGATGCTATAGACAGTGTCATAAGTGCAGAATTTCCGGACTATAATGCAGATCCGATTTTGCATGACATAGTAAAAACACATATGGTTCACGGGCCATGTGGCCTCTTAAACAGGGAATCACCGTGCATGAAAGATGGTCAATGCTCAAAAAAATACCCCAGAGCACTGAAAGAACTAACTATGGCTGGGGAAAATGGGTATCCGCAATACCGGCGAAGATCACCGTCACAAGGTGGTTTCACAGCTACTGTCAGATTCCGTGGACAAGAAATAATTCTAAATAATAGTTGGGTGGTACCGTATTCTCCAGTTTTGTCAAACGCTTTTCAAGCACACATTAATGTTGAAATTTGTAATAGCGTCGAATCTATAAAATATATATGTAAATATGTTAATAAAGGTAGTGATCAAGCCATGATAGCACTAAGAAATAACAACCAATTTGATGAAGTGACAAGGTATCAATCTGGCCGATACATAAGCTCTTCGGAGGCAGTTTGGCGCATTTTGAGTTTCCCTATTCATGAAAGGTATCCGCCAGTCATCCATCTTGACGTGCACCTGGAAGGCGGGCAGCGAGTTTACTTTCAGCCAGAAAATGTGGCAGAAAGAATGAACAACCCAAGACAAACCACCTTGCTCGCATTCTTTCGCCTTTGCGAAAGAGACAATTTCGCTAAGTCTCTGTTGTACAATGAAGTGCCACATTATTATACTTATAACAAGCAGCAAGGTGTTTTTAATCGCAGGAGACGTGGAACTGCTGTAGAAGGCGAGTCCGGCATTTTTAAAGAACACGTGATTGGAAGAGTATACACGGTGCACCCAAATAATGCAGAGTGTTATTATTTACGCCTTCTTCTTCACACAGTGCGAGGACCTACTTCTTTTGCTGAGCTCCGCAAAGTGGACGATATAGAATATCCCACATTTCAAGCTGCTTGCCGCGCACGGCATTTATTAGATGGCGATCAGCATTGGGATGATGCTTTAGCCGAAGCATGCGTCAGTGATAGTCCACATCGTTTGCGCCATTTATTTGCCATTTTGTTGACATTTTGTGGCCTATCGGACGCTGGGCAGTTGTGGCAAAAATATAAAGACGCGTTTGCCGAAGATTTTTTGAGACAGCAAAATATAAATAGTGAAACTTCTGACCAAGTACGTGAAAGCTGCCATAATAGGGCTTTGCTGGCTATACAAGATATAGTTACAAGTATAGGAGGGAACCCCCTCAGTCAATACGGCTTGCCGACACCGACAGTTGGTGGGGAACGAATTAATAGGGAGTATACATCTGAAATAAATTACAACCCCGAAGAGTTAGCAGAAATATTGCGAAATGGCTGTTCAAATTTGACGTCAGAACAACGTCAAATCTTTGATAGAGTATGCTGTAGTGTAGAACATTCATTAGGAGAAATGCTGTTTTTAGATGCACCTGGTGGAACAGGTAAAACTTTCCTCACTAAAGTTATCTTGGCTCAAATAAGGAGCCAAAACAAAATTGCCCTTGCCGTCGCTTCCTCAGGAATAGCTGCCACTTTATTACCAGGAGGAAAAACTGCACATACAACATTTAAAATACCAATCGACTTGGACCGCACAGAAAACCCTGTTTGCAACGTGTCTCGCAATAGTGATAAAGCAAGGGTTTTACGCGATTGCGCCCTTATCGTTTGGGACGAGTGTACGATGGCAAATCGTAAAGCTGTGGAAGCTGTAGATAGAACGTTGCGAGATATAAGACAAAATGACCGACCGATGGGAGGCTTAACGGTGCTATTCTGTGGAGACTTCAGGCAGACACTCCCTATAATACCCAGAGGAACGAGGGCCGATGAAATAGGTGCCTGTTTAAAGAGCTCTATTTTATGGCGTAGTGTCATATTAACTAATTTGAGCTTTAATATGCGAGCATATTTGGGAGGTGACGCAAACGCGCAGGTTTTCTCAAATTTACTACTTCAAATTGGTAACGGCACATACCCGACTCAAGAAGGAGGTAAAGTAACTTTAGTCGAAAGCCTGTGTTCTTCTGTTGCCTCACAGCAGGAACTCATTTCCTCTGTATACGGAGATCCATCAGAGATCTCGAACCATGACGCTGCTTGGCTATGCCAACGAGCTATTTTGGCACCTCGCAACGACCAAGCAGCAGCAATAAATTCTCAAATATTGGTACATGTTTCTGGAGAAAGTAGGGAATATTTATCTATTAACACGGTTTTAGAAGAAGGAGATGCCACCCACTATCCAGTAGAGTTTTTAGACTCTCTAAATACACCAGGTCTTCCAGCACACAAAATTTATTTAAAAGTCGGAGTACCAATCATTCTACTCAGAAATTTAAGCCCACCAAAACTATGCAATGGAACTCGGTTGAGAGTAACAAATCTCCAACGAAATGTCATCGAAGCCGAAATCTTAACAGGTTGCGGCTCCGGTGATGTTGTTTTCATTCCCAGGATACCCATTATCCCCAATAATTTTCCGTTTACTTTCAAACGTGTGCAATTTCCTGTAAGCCTCTGTTACGCTATGACTATTAATAAAGCCCAAGGCCAGACGTTATCCGTTGCGGGTGTAGACCTTACTTTTGATTGTTTTTCACACGGCCAACTCTATGTTTCTCTATCACGTGTTAGCAACCCAAACAACCTTTTTGTATATGCTCCGGGTAATTCCACCGCTAACATAGTATATAGAGAAGCATTAACGTAATCAACTATACCAAAGTCAGGACTCTTATCTAAATCATCAAAAAGGTGATATACTCTTATCTAAACGACGTTGTTTTGCTCTCGACAACCACGCGAACGAAGTCGCGGGCACAGCTAGTATTAGTATAAGATTAAACATAATTATCTATAAATTTTCCTTTTATAGGTAACATTAGTTTAGTTTTTTGTCTTTGTCTTAAAAATCGAAACGAAAAACAATAACACTCTCGGACATTTCCTCAAGATTTTGTTCTAAATTAAACAAATAGACTTTGCCTTGACCTCGTAAGTCTGTCAGGAAGTATCTAAGTCAAGATCGCATCTCGAGATAAAAGGAACCTGTTTTACTTTCAATTTCATACATGCAAATTCTGCTAATGTTTTAATTGGCATACCGCTCCAGAAAAAAATGAAAGGTGTTTTGTCCACCTAGGAGATGTTTGACGCCCTTTTCAGTTGTACTAGCATTGCCGAGGAATTTAGCAAAATCTTTCTCTTTCTTGGCCATAAGAACCCTGTTATTTCTGCAGTCAAGCAGTGTTGCTGTGTTCTGATTTAAAGGGTGGTTGGTGGTGTTATAACCAGCACATGAGACATTTCAGTTTCGTATCTAGGCTGGATATGCATCAGCGATGCCACTATTTATCCGGCCTTCTACTATCTACACAAACCTTCCTCGTTTTTAAATATTTTGCGTGGTTGAGAAGAAATAAGCGGAGACATAGATAGAGGCAGATAGCACCAGGCTTTCAGATTGATGGCAAACTATTGCCTTAAAAAACGGAAGAGAACTTACTATTTGAGCACTTATCCGGGGTAACACAGGAGCCATCTTTATCCTTCAGCAGTCCATTTTTACAGAAGCATCCCCTGTTGCACTGCGCTGGACAGACGGGATTGGGTCTCTCGCAAGACTTGTTGCAAGGCTCGCAGTACCTGTACTCCTCGTTGGGATGGCACTTAGTGCCATTGGGCCGCGGTTCTGTGGTGTCTTGTTTGTAGGCTCCCACTGGGAAGAAAAAGATTTGCTTAGGTGCTGTCTTCTATTGTACTTGGCCTTGGCATGAATAATAAGCTAAGCAAATGACTTACTTAGGTCCACTTGCAGGAAAATCTTAACTCAGAGTTAGCTGCTAACAGGAAGTTGAATTGACAATATTGTATGACAAACCGCAGCAACTAACTCTCTAACCTTAGTGTCGTAGGTAATTGTCGAAAAGTTTTTCTGGACTGACTACGGATTGCGACTGAATACATTTTGGAGCGGGAGTTAGCAGGGTTTTTGAGCAAAGTTGATAGCTAATTAGGTGCTGTGGTAGGATTGTTGAGAGAACACCGAGATTAAATCTGAAAAGTTTGAGATAGGAGCCCAGTTGGCCCAAGATCTTGATCTTGCTCAATTTCTGATCTGAGTTAACTTTCAGATTACTAAAAAAGTAACTTAACTTGCAGGGTCGTTCATTTTCATTTAATCGGCTGCGGACCTGCGGCTTGGCGCAAAATGACTTGGCTAATGTGACAAAGAAGATGATGATGTGTGATGTGGCTTTCCCTAAACCTGTCGACTTTAAAAACTTTATTTGAACAGTTTTGATTGTTTTTTAAATGAATATAAGTTGTGTGGGCCTGGCTTCAAGTTGTCCCGATTTGTTATTTCAATAAATAAAACTGTTATAACTTTATGAGAACGGTAGACATTTTGTACACCATGTCGATTAAATTACACAAATATTTTTGCTTATCATGACAGTCTGGACTTTGTCGAAATTGAAGTTGTTTTTAATCAAGCTGTGCAAACATTACAAAGAATCAAAATTATAATGTTTAATCGTTTGTTTTACATGTTTATTTCAATTCAACGATACAATCGTTGTTTCGTGTCGTGATTTGAAAATATTATGACGACTAACTGTTACGAAATGTCGCTTATATGTAATTTGCGGATTTCAAGACCAAACAAAGCAATAGTACATTACTGCAGCGGCCAGCAAAAGAGGCATTGATGGACGAAAGTGTAAATGAGGGCCGAGGCGAAGCCGAGGCACACAAACGTGGGTGCATGGCCAAGGCATATATAGTACTTTTAGAACTAATTTTGTCAAATACAATTACTTTTCAGAATCAATGACGAACAACGAATAACAATCATTTTACCCGCGTTAAAGTGTTCATTTTTTTCACTTATCAACTTTCTATTTGCAAGCAAGTTCGAAATTTAAATAAAACCTTGGATAAGTTACCTCCTTGGTTGCCATGTTTCTCAGTAAAAGATCGGTCCATTTTTTAAATGACAAGATAATGAGTTTACTATGTAATTTATTTGGCCGCTAAACACGACAGGTATGGCTTTTCATACAATTTTTGCTGGCCGCTGCTCGCATGTATATGGCCAGTACAGCAATTTCGATTTATCTCGAAGAAGGTTGTCAAAATATTGGTCAAATTGCCAAGCATGTTTGAGAAAAATAATATAGTCATTTAAGAAGCTGGAACCCTGCAATTCGCTGAAAGCGAGAAATACAGGGCCGGTCGATGTGGTGACGCTTGGGAGAGGCCTATGTCCAACAATGGACGTCTTTCGTTTCGACTCAAATGATGATGATGAAGATTTTTGCTATCGAGGTGGATGTCCACCGCCCAGCGGTGGGCGGATTCTTATTGACTAAAACCACTCCAGTATTCCTTCACACACTTGAATCGGGGTGTATGTGTGACTTCCACTGGCCCGTACTAATTCCAGCCCGCCGTCCACATGCTTTGTTCCGTAGAGAGTGATCATTAAGCCTGCAGTGAAGCCTTAAATTAGAAAACAATAACAATTATCCCTTACACTTACGGATGGGCGGACAGTCCGCCAGGTCCACACAGAGCCCGTCATCGTTCCGGACCTGCCCATCCTCGCAGAAGCAGCCTTCCCGGCAGACACCCTTGCAGTCCGGTGCCGGATCGCGGCACGTCCGGGGACAGCCGCACACTAGCAGGCGCTCGTTGGCTCGACAGAGACCTGCTGGAGCTAGAAAGAATATAGAGTTCATATCAGTTATATTTTGCAATAATTACAAAGCAATTTAAAAAAACCTGCCTAGCCTTTTTCCAGTTTTACCGGATGCAGCTGAGTAGGCACTGGGTATATGCCATGGAGCGAATGTCTAACTGACCTCCGCAATCCAGTAACTGGGTAACCCCAAACCCCTTGGCAAGACTTTGTGTCATATTTCCTGAACCACGCGGTTATTATTTAGCCAAAGCACAAATTATGTTTTAACAAAAGATATATTTTAAGTTTCTTGATCCTTTGTGTACCCTTAATATCACCTTTAGGGACCCCAACTTAAAACGATAGCTTTTGACTATGGACCTATTCGTTTATTATATTATTCGTGTCTATACATACTTAAATTGTCATTCTCACAAAAAATTACTGTCAAAAATTACTTTCAATGTACCTACATATTTTACTCACTCTGCTACAATTTAACCCATGTGATATCTAACAAAACGCATGAAGAAAACCAAAAACCCAAATGAGTTACTATGAAATTAGTATTTCATAGTACTACCACTGACCTGATACTTTTTTTGTAAAGTCGATTAACTATGTATGAGACGAGTATCATCAATTTTAAGACCATTGACAATTTAATTAGTAAAACTGGAGTGATGTGGCCTGCATCGATGCCAAAGCCGATCAATCTGATTTAGTGAGCCGTGTAATCGGCCGGCTGTTTTTACGGCCAGATCTTTATTTAGATACGACCAATTTATCGGCCACACTTCTCGTATGCGACTTTCTTTATTTATTAATTAAGCTATCTTTGTTTTTGGATTGGATTTTTTTACCTTTGTATAGATTCTTTTACCGATTGTTTTGTGAATGTGTGAACATTGTAGGCCATTTTGATGCTAGTTAACATTTGTTAACTTTTTTATTTAATATATAATCTTTTTTTTTTTTTTTTTAGTTTCTTACAACTTATTGTCATAAGTCGGGCCTGCGTTGTCCCCCCATATCTAAGTACTAATGCCTATGTGAAATAAAAAATATTGATTTGATTTGATGGACAGAACTTCTTTTACTTGTCATTAAAATTGTTTTAAATTTATAAGTACCTATCTCAATATAAAGTTATTTAAACATGTGTATTGTTTTTTTTTAATAAGTATGATAATGTTTTATCAATTAATAATCAGTTGATGGCGTACCGATTCATTGAATAAACGACTACCACCTTCATACCCAAAAGAGCTTGTGGCTATGTAATAAGCTTTGCAGCTGCACGGGAATGATCTTGGGGATGGGTGTCCCAGTCAGAAGCTAAAAAAATCTGACAGTCCTGTCAAGGGGTGTCGTGTTACTGGATTATCGTCAGATAGGCAATCACATAATTTAAAGTACTTGTAATCAATTACATCCTGTTAGACGTTGTCTCCCTGTTGTTGCCATAAAAAAGGCTTCTTATTGATGTCTTCTTATGAAGGTTTAAGAGTTACATACTCTTAAACCTTGCTGGAAAAATGAATTAGCAAATTGATTTTCTAAAGGACCAGTCAAGCATTACTAGGTGATGTCAGCAAAAACTGACGGGATCCGCTAGGGCCAATGCCTGTCTGGGGCGTGGATAAATTTGAAAAAGAGTTACTGCGACCCTGGCTCAAGCAACTGAAGGAACATGGGTGGGTTTTAGTCAGAAGTCATTGGGTGATAAAACAACCACAAAAAAATGCATTTCTATGTGGTAAGCAAAAAAACATGGACACATTTCTTGTAAAAAGACATGTCAATGTTGGCTAGAGCCCATCGATCCAATTAAATCTAGATAGCGGACCAAACTTTCGAAGACGTCTACAAATGTCTCCTAACTATCTCCTGTCAGTTCTCCATCACACATATCAAAATCAAATGCAATCAAACCGGGATTTATCATTATCAGTAATCTGCTAATCACAAATATCATCAATCATGTAGGTTTCACTTGTCTGCATTTCTTTGTCCGTCTACCGGTCAGACGGCCATACATACATACAAGTTTACTAAACATCAGTCTGTCTGTCTGTAAGTGATTGACACTCATTGCTTTTAAAACAATGACTAGTTGGTGGGTACTGAGAAGCGTGGAAGTCTTTTCTTTTTACGTTTTGTAGCCAAGGTCGGTTATTAAAATAGGAATTGGTTCGCAGTAGATTTCTTTTCGTGATTTATCGTAAATTGATGATGATTTTTATAAGTTTTAAGTTTTATTTTTCATACAATACTATTATTGAAATTAAATATAAACCCGTGATGTTATGTACTTATAATAATATGTTTGCTAGCAAATTTTAAATATTTGTAATCCATATTCATAGACCCATTGTTTGAAAACGTTGTTAAACGCCGGGGATCTTGTTGGTTATCTCCGTAGAATTTCGTAAAAAAACATCATTTTAAAAGGAAAAACCGGCCAAGTGCGAGTCGGACTCGCGCACGAAGGGTTCCGTACCATTATCGCAAAAAACGGCAAAGGAAACACGTTTTTTGTATGGGAGCCCGTCTTAAATATTAATTTTATCCTGTTTTTAGTATTTGTTGTTATAGCGGCAACAGTCATACATCATCTGTGAAAATTTCAACTGTCTAGCTATCACGGTTCATGAGATACAGCCTGGTGACAGACAGACAGACGGACCGCGGAGTCTCAGTAATAGGGTCCCATTTTTACCCTTTGGGTACGGAACCCTAAAAAGAAAGTTACTAACCATGCAAGTGCATTATTCTTCTATTTTATTTACCCACGTCTGTGTGTCACCAGAGGGGTGCTAATTGAAAATCAGCGCTGGTCAGACACTGACGCCCAGAAAATTCTGAGTTGATAACCCTTTCGGTATGGGCACGCCCGGCGCAATTATTAAATCTTTTTTGTACTAATTTTATCTGTTACTTTGTAATTGTTGTTGTTGTGTTTGTAATAGTAGATTATTGCATCGAGCACAAAGTAATTTATTGATAATTAATATTATTATTAATATTTTGCACCGAGTGCCTGATTTAGAATCTAACTCATGAATCTAATTCCCTGATTAAAAAAAACTCTAATCTAACAGGCACGAGGGCAATATAAATTACTTAAGGCGAGGTGCATAATCTGCTTTTCTTTCAACTATTACCTATAGGAATAGTAGATAAAAGAAACTCATATCAAACAGTTAAAATAGAAGTTTAATTAATGAAATTAAAAGATTTTCTATAACACTGTCGGCTTCATTTATAATGTTTGCCGGAGTTAATGTGTCGCTAGATGATTCTATTTTAATTCGAAGCCGAAGCACTCAAAATCAGATAGTATCACACTTTATCGTTTCCAAAAATATTGTCAAGCAAAATTAACAAAGTTCCCGCCAAATCACTTTTTTAAATTTCTTTCATTTTAAATCAGAGTTAGCAGCAATCATTTTTTAAATTTGGAACAAGTAGGATAGAAACGAATAATACGTACGTAAAAAAAAAAAAGTATTGATATCGGCTGGCTGAATAGAGCTAATCCATTGAGATTGGCACCTTTTGGTGCGATTAAAAAATAAACTGTGCAATAATGAAATTTCATACATTTTTATTTCTCTAGAGCATTAAAGACTCGCTTTGTAATGAGTTTTTAGTGTGATTGTGATAAAATTAAAGCATAGTTGGAAGAAAATGTTATTTATTCTATTAGAATAGGTATCTATTCTTTGTCGGTTTTGTTCTATTCTAATAGATATATAGCTTAAATTCGCACATAAAAGTAACTCTGATAAGGTAAAGTTTTATATAGGTAATGGGTGGTGATGGCCCAAAATGCAGCCACATCAATTAAATTATCCAATAAACTAATTAAAAGCAAGTAAATAAAATGGTTAACGATGAAATAAACCTCACAAGAGTGCAATTATTCGCAGATATCATTGTGCACGTTTATTAAGTACTCGATCGACTCGTTTTCAAGGAAACGACAGTAAGTAAAATGGTTGCCACATAAAGATATAAATATCCTGTCGACGATATCAATACTCCTGTTCATTAGTGTTGCCAGGGTGATAGATAAATATTGCGTTATTTTTTTTGTAGGACGGTTGTGTAAGAAAAATATATCTTTATAATTAACAGGGTTACAGGGGGCTACTTACGAGTATAATATAAGAAACTAGCGACCCACCCCGGCTTCGCCCGTGATAAATTACACACAAAAACCTTCCCCGTTTCTCATTTTTATTATTCCGTACCCAAAGGGTAAAAACGGGACCCTATTTATTACTAAGACTCCACGGTCCGTCTGTCTGTCTGTCTGTCACCAGGCTGTATCTCATGCACCGTGATAGCTGAACAGTTGCAATTTTCACAGATGATGTATTTCTAATGGCGCTATAACAACAAATACTAAGAACAGAATAAAATAAATATTTAAGTGGGGCTCCTATACAACAAACGTGATATTTTTCCCGTTTTTTGCGATAATGGTACGGAACCCTTCGTGTGCGAGTCCGACTCGCACTTGATCGGTTTTTTTCTATTGGTGATAACCGCATGCAAATCTGTTCAGTAGTTTTTGAGTTTATCGCGTACAAACGCGGCGAGGGACTTTATTTTATAATAAGTAGTGACGCATGACACACAAGTCAACATGTTTTTGGAAGATTACTACGGTAAAAATTATTTAAGTGAGTACCTACACACAAAACACTTACCAGAGAAAATGATGAATACAGATAGAAGAGCACAGAGGTACTGTTTATTCCAATAGAAATTTCTGCCTGCAGACCTGCGACAGGAAAGTTGGAAGAGAGACGAATACACAGGGTGTAGAAAGATTTAAGGAAACTTAAAATGGACTATAATAACTTAGAATATCCAAATTTTTTCTTTCGATTAGTATAGAGAAAATGGTCCTCCGATCATAATGTAGTCGGTCTTGCTAAGAAACTTCCTTGTTACACTGTGTCACAATAGGGTCGCAGCCGCATCCTGTGATTTACTATATGGATTCTAAGGTCACCTTTCTGTCAGATTTTAATTTGCATCATTGTCAGGTAAGTATTGTTTATTGCATCAAACATGCTTCTGTCCAATGACCTGAAGGCTAGCGGGTTTATATTCAATACTGTTTTATTTACCGATTTAAAAAAAGGAGGTTATATTGCTTAAATGTGTGAAAATGTTGAAATGATTTGCATAATAAAGGGTATTGGTGTAAGTTTTACCCGTTTTTTATTAAACAAATACATGTTATAAATTAAAAAATACTTGAAAGTAACTGTTTTGATTTTTTTTACCAGATTCACACTTACCCACCAGTGAATCCCCTTTTCTTTGTGCTTATGATACGATTTATGATTGTGATAATGACGTCATATTTTAATTGGGTAATTAGCGGAAGGAAAACAGAAGATGCATCAACAAATATTTTCTAAGTAAAATCAAGAATGTCAAAACTTTTATATAGTATCAAATTAAATTCATATAGGGTGTAGCTGTAGGTAAACAAGGTTGAAGAAATGTCCTAGACGCATTTACGCGCACTTTCCATTTCGATACAGAGACATATAAACATGGTAATTTAACAATAAATCCATAGAAAATTAAATGATTCGTTTACAGGCTACATCTGCCTCCGGTCTGTTCTTATAAATCTTTTGTTCATTTTACAATACAATTAGAAAAAAATACTCACTTAATTACATCTTCCGAATAAGAATATTATTCATAATAATTTGGGGCAGTTGCAGCTGCCATTATTTTTTATTTCGTATAAATGTTATATCTATATCATCATTATATCAACATAAATTTGTTTCTTATTACATTTACATGATAAATAACTGATATTTTGCGCAGTATAGGAATAAAAATAACATTGTAATTAGTGGTCATCGATCGAAAGGTATTTCGTCGGCATCATTTTATTAACTTGAAACATCTTCATGTCTTAAATTACGGGCATTTACGCGGTCCTTTGGCACTAAACATAGAGGCTTTAATTAAGACTTTCAAGTTTAATAATATACCATCAAGATGATGCATCATCGTCTTGACTTTTTCGCTTTTGATGTATTTTGGGTCGACTTTCAATCTTTTTAAACGCGACGAAACGATGGTATTTTCGATAAGGATCTCTACTGTATTCGTGATCATGGTCATATGTGACCTTCTTAGTAGTTAAATTTGATGACCAACGCGTGGTTAATCGTGATTATGGACGTCGGCACTCTGAGAAAACCGATTTTAACTATATATCTAAATTGACACACGAATTCTCAATTTTCTAGGCGAGCGTCCTTCACCCTCGACCATAGTGAGAAAGTGGGCCACCCTGATACCACTGGGCCACCACTGCTATTTGACATTTTTACATGGTTTAAAATCTTAGTAACAACTCTTAATTCAACTGAAAGTTTGACAGAGAGAAACACAGTTGCGCAATGACAGCACAAACATCGTGTCTTGAACTTGGCCGACCTTGCCTAATTAACCTTTGCAAGATGTGATGTCCACAACAAAATGAGTCATAATATCGTTTCTGGTATTTCTCTCTCATTATTCCAAGACTTTTGAAATAAGATGCATATGTAAAACAGCTTGGATAACCCACAGTTATGAAATGCACAACGTAAATATTTTTTGAATGACTTGGGGAATTCCGCTATGATGGCAACACTGACGGCATCTAAGTGAGGGAAATATGTATATTGTGAGACAATTCATCATAAATAAAGTATGCGAATGCTGTCATAAAGTGATAACTAGATTTTATCTTTGGATGCGACCTTCGATTTTACCTTGTCCTATACATAATTTACGTGTTTGACTTGTAATACCTATATTGTACGTAACAAAGTAAGTGATGAATATTTAAAGGCTGTTTCAAAACTCACTTGTTCCTAATCATCATCAAATCTGTGAGAGGGAATGGGCCGTAATCCACCACGCGGTCTCAATGCGGGTTGGTGGTTGTCACATGTATTCGAATTTTTGTTTCTATGCTATGCCGGTTTCCTCACGATGTTTTCTTTTCACCGTTTGAGAGCAGTAGTGGTGAAATAATTTATACAAAGTAAAGCGCCTGCCTGTGTTTGAACCTACGACCCACCACCACCCCGATACCACTAAGCGACCACTGCACTCTTGTTCCTAATAAACATTTGTAAATAAAGTTCATATACATATCTAGATCTTCTCAAGTGGTCCTCTTGGGAAGAGGAGCCGGATAAAAAAATGCGGTCATGTCGTTCATATGCTGGCTGGTTATAAGGCGACTCATTGTCACCTGTGGTCTCTGAGAAGAGCCAAGAACAGACTGGCCTGGAAGCAGCTTGTCAGCTTTGCCAAAGCTTTGCAGGATGCTTAAGACTGTTAGCATGAAGACAACGAATAAGATCTACTGTAAGAAACACTTAGATACCTTTAGAATTCATACAAAAATTGCTGTAACTGAGAATTGATTGAAATTAGGTTTTTTAGAATGACATTATCTTCTTCTTAGCGACATTATGTATAATAATGATCCAACTTGAGTTCATTGTCCAGATAAAAAAAGTTGTGAGTGTTCCAATTACAAAAAAAAATGTGTGTGGTTTTCATGTCAGCAACATTTTTAAATTTCTGGATAGGTTTTTGAAAGACCTACTAGGTACATTAATTTCCTATTCAACTTATGAAAAAAACATGGTACCTTTTATGATAAAATCTAAGTAAGTCCATATTAAAATTATCTTCGATCAAGGCATGACGATATAAGTCCGAAGCCATCGTGTTTAATAATAAATCAAACATGCATTTTATACTTCATATTTATGAATAAGATCGTGATCAGATAAATTTATGAGTAGGAAGATAATATAAATCGCTATACCTAAAGCGCTTTAGGTAATCTTGAATGATACAAAAACTCATTCAAGAAGGATAATGTCAAAATGATCACGTCTATCTAAAGGATTTAGACTAATATACCTGTTATTTGAGATTTGTTTTTTTTGGAGTTTCTTAGTGTTTGTTTTGTTTCATGTCCCCTCGGGGATTCAAATTCGTGACCTTTCGATTGCATTCCAATGTGAAACTAGACCACTTGAGGGCTATTGAAGATTTGATAAAGAAGATTTAAAGATGTATTTGAAGCCTCACCACAGGCACAATATCCGCAATCAACATTTGATGAAAAAGGTCAAAGGGCTCAAACAACGGTATGAAGGGTCTTGATTTTACAGTATGTAACCCGCTAACAGGCTTAACTTATAAGCTTATATATATTTACTACTAAGAATTTATAATTATTTTCAGTTTTTATCATGAGAGGTACATTTTAATTTCTCAGATGTATATTTGAATTATTTCTGGTCTTCCGAGACACGATGGTTTGGTCCTTAGATTAAGTTTGGTTTTTAATATGCCTAATGAACAAAAAAATTACAATGCTGTTTCAAATAAATTTAAAACGTTTTAAACGAAGCCTTGTGTGCCGGAATATTTTACACTTTTGGTCCTTACGGAACTTACTATTACTGACTCCTTTTTAACACTTTTCTAAACTAAATAAAACTTGACATACCTTCCTCCCCGCGAACTATCGCGACGACAAACAGACAGACAAGCAACACTCTAGCCTCCATAGTGACGGGCAGTCGCGGTAATACTGAGCGAGCACCCATCGCGATCGCTTATATGTGCCGCGAAATTGGGGGGAGGCTGCGCATGCGACTGTAGGAGCACTGAGACAATTATCATTTGATCCATATTATAATGTTTACATAATTTGTGATGTGACAAACCCCAAATCCCCTTTGGGGTTTTTGCTTGTCAGGTGACCCACAGCCTAATTACGCTAGTACATTCGGCAAGGCAAAGCGTTTTGACGCTATCAATCGACCAATCACATGCGAGATGCTAGACGTTATGTGGAATTCCGTTTCTGTGATTGAACGATTGATGGCGGTCAAATCCTTTGCCTTGCCGAATTCACTTACGCAATTAGGCTGCCGGTAGTAACTGAATACAAAGTACATAATAATATGAAACTGGTAAAATTGATTGTTTATTTGTGTGCAGTTAGTAATATCTGGCAGAAATAGTCTGAATAAGAAAATTCTGTCATTGATATAAAGCTTAAACTCCACTGGTTGCTAACGCTAGTTTTTATCCCCGAAAAATCAACGGTTTCGGACGGGATAAGCTATACAATTGAGATAACTTGAAGTAGGAAATAGACAGATATCTACTGTTCCGACGAGAACCCGAATATTTGGCACTTTGACTTGAATTAATAATGTCATGGACCAAGTGGTTAATCAGGGCACTATGTATAATACCCGGGTTTTATTTGGGCGCACGATTGGTGCAGTGGTTCAGCGATTGACTGCTGCGCTGCGTGTCGCGGGTTGGATTCCCGCACGGAACAAAAATTTGTATGACCTACAGATAGTTGTTCCGGCTCTGGGTGTTGTGTATGTGAGTTTATATGTTTGTAAACGCACTCACGATCAGTGTATCCGGAGTAGTACCTGAAAGAAATATTTGCTCCCTTACTGCCCCCCGGGGCGTTTGGAACTTGATCAATAGCAATAGGTTGCCGCTCACTCACTTTCACGCGTCTACAGCAGATTTACGTATATTCGCGACGAATATCCCTACAATTTGGCAAATTATTTAAACCTGGTATCATTTTAGAGCTGGAAACCCTTTATTGTCGTGAAGTGGTACTCAATCAGCCAATAACGAATTGAGTAGTGCAAGACATATTAAAGTAGCCAATCAGAAACCAGAATAGCGCCTAGAAAGAACGACACACTTTCGAGAATATCGCCATCCCTTTTCCTTTAACGCTATCTCATAAGGCTCTCCCATTCTAAACAGCTGTTTATAGACAGTAATTTCACGAAATTTGTAGAATCAAAATTACAGCTGTATCCTGTCCTTATCTTTATGTGTACCTACGCAAGAAAAAAGGCATGAAGAATATGATTTTTGTAAAGAATATTATTCTATGTGGCTTTTTACAATGTTACTTTGACAATTTTGATTCAGCTTATAGCATCTTTTATTCATGTAAATATTAATAATAATTGGAGGAAATATTTCTTTGTTTCCTTTATTTACTCCGCCCCCCAGATCTCTTAACCGCCCCCCGGATAATTTTACCTGAAAGAAACACTGCCCACGATACCGGAAGAAATTCCTAGTGTGGGGCAACGTTTTTCAACAACAAAGAAGACAAATCGGGCAATGTAATGAATACTGATTTAAATTTCTATAAATAAAAATAAATATTGTAACACATAGGACAACATAGGAACCATTTTTGTTAGTACTTAAACACCTTAGATACTACACTACGACTTACACACTAGGATTAGTAAAAAAATTAATAACAGCAGACAACTTAGTGAGTCATGTACGTACAGGGCATTTCATGCGGACAATGATTCCGAATGAGATGCCTCAGCACAGGAGCTGTCGGGTCCTCAGCCACGACTTTTAGTTTGCTATTGCCTCTCCCTCGAGTCCTCCTCACAAGCGATGCCACCTTTTTCCTGATGATAGTATGGAAACCATCTGTACCCGATTGGGCAAACATTGCCGAGGCACTACAGAAACGAGGGCGTTTCAACATCATCCTGAAAACATTGTTATATTGGACACGCAGGCACAGAGCTAACTATATTTTACCTTCTATATTTACCTTTATTTTGAAAAAATATAGGTACCACTGCCGAAAAGAAAGTTATTTTGACGTAGTTTTTAGGTGGTGTTTTGTTTTGGCAGTCATTAATTTAATTTGTTAAAAAGATTTTTATTTCTCTTTTTTTAGTATAAGATTTCTATTTCTCTTTTTATTGTTTTGTTACCATATTATCTTGCCATGTTGATGAAAATACCAAAATCTCTACATGTGTGCCTATAAAATTTGAGGAGTTCCCTCGATTGCTATGCGATCTCCTTCCATGGGATTATTTTGAGTGTGCGTAGGGGACAGATGTATATGACTTGTATACATCTGTCACTTTTTTACAGTCGAACTATAATAGTTTGGTAACTCAGTAGGTACTACGTTGAATTCGGAAAGAGTCTATAAACAGAGGAAACACTTTTCCAAAGGGTTTACTTAATGCGGGTGCTACATACAGCCCGTTAAAGAGAATACATGATGGCAAGTTGGAACTCAAAACTTATATAAAAAATACAACCAACTTCCAAATAAAAACCCTACGGTGTGAAAATCTAACTTCAATTTCGGAAGTCCGTGTTCTTGTTTTCGTTTTTCTGACACCGACTTCCGAAATTGAAGTTATTTTTCACTTTGTAGTGTTTTTATTTGGAAGTTGGTTGCATTTTTTTTTATTTGCAAAAAAATATTTTTCCGTTTTTGTGGTACATAATGGACTAGTTCTATTAGGTACCTAAAATGCCCAAAGTGATGCCAGAATAAATTAACCCATTAAGATGCAACTTGAACAAAACCGGCGGAATGAGAGTATACCAGGGGTAACTGTTCACACCTGCGTACCCCTTTAGAGCGTACCAGTGTGATGTTATGTTATGCAATGATGTAAATAATAAACAGACATGCAAAATTTGTTTCTATCCCGAATGATTGAAGAGTTCTGTTGTATATCGCCGTAATTCTTCATTCGGTCTTGATGCAATTTGTATGGGACCACATGAAAAGCACCAGCTTGCCATATAAAAAAATAATCACTAAATGAGTTCACCTAGTAAAAAGTTCTGAGGTAACAAACATAAAAAACAGTCGAATTGATAACTGTCTCCTTTTTGAAGTAGTATTTTTAGGGTTCCGTACCCAAAGGGTAAAAACGGGACCCTATTACTAAGACTCCGCGGTCTGTCTGTTTGTCTGTCTGTCTGTCACCAGGCTGTATCTCATGAACCGTGATAGCTAGACAGTTGAAATTTTTACAGATGTATTTCTGTTGCCGCTATAACAACAAGTACTAAAAACAGAATAAAATAAATATTTAAGTGGGGCTTCCATACAACAAACGTTATTCTTTCGCCGTTTTTTGAGATAATGGTACGGAACCCTTCGTGCGCGAGTCCGACTCGCACTTGGCCGGTTTTACAACATTTTGTTCAGGAGATTTTTTTTACTCCACTACAACAGCTGATAACTTTGGACATATATTCTAAAAAGTGTGGGACAGTGATTTTACTTAAGTTTATAAACTTACAAATAAAAAATACAAAACCAATTCCTCTACCTTGGGAATCGTATTCAGAACTGCAGGTTTATCAGCCACATGAGGTAATTGTAATTGTAAGAGGCAATATGATGGCTAAATATTTTCTTGAGCGTTATTAGTTCAGTCAGTATCGTTATAGTCTTATCAGAGGTATCTTCACGCTCTTTGCTTTCATGGAGCTTGTCGCGAGTTACCACGAGGTGCAATGACACCGTTCTCATATAGTAAGTAACTAGATACTCTATGTATTAATAACTAAGTAGTACCTATAATGATAATAATAAATAAGTATAATATATGCAGAATAAAAAACAAAATAAAAGTGCAAAAATAACTTTCGCTTCGGAAGTCGGTGTATTTGGTACCTCTTATTTTTTTGTCGTTTTGCTACACCGACTTCCGAAACGAAAGTTATTTTTGCTCTTTTTTGCGTTTTGTATTGGAAGTAGGTAAGTTTACTTTCAGTGAAAAAAATAAATAGTTTTGGTTGTTAGTTAATTTGTGTTAGTTACAAAACAAAATATACATAATAACCCAATTTACACATTCGTGCACTTTGTCGTTAAGGAGTTCGGTTGTAGGTTCCATATCTTGTTCCCTAAGTTGAGAGATTCCTTATCCAATAAAAAAAGAATGATTAACATCCGATTACTAGTTTCGGAGATATGCGTGGAAAAACATACACACATACAAACAAACATACATACATTTATGAAATTGTGTTCAGAAGCCCACATAGAGTAACATATTATGTGCATATTGTGCAATTCTAACAATGTTACATACATATGACTGTGTCGATTTGTTAACCTCCTTTATTAGAATCCGGTAAAAACAACATAGATATGGGAAGCCATTTCAAGCATAACAGCATTTCAAGCCTTTGTTGGGATTAAACTTTCCCATAGCCTAGAAAAAAGTGTTTAACATTTCCCATAGAACAGAAAAAAGTGATTAAACTTTCCCAAAGAACAGAAAAAAGTGATTAAACTTTCCCATAGAACAGAAAAAAGTGATTAAACTTTCCCATAGAACAGAAAAAAGTGATTAAACTTTCCCATTGAACAGAAAAAAGTGATTAAACTGTCCCATAGAATAGAAACAATTATTGCTATTCATCATCATCAGTCCTTATTCCAATTAATTTGGGATCCATACATTTCCTATAGATTATATTAATTCAGATATTTCCAATATGAGATCTATGCTCGGCGTTTCCTTGCGTGTCAAGTGTCAATCAGAGATGAAGACATCCGCAAGAGAACCAAGGTTACCGATATAGCCCGAAGAATTTCCAAATGTAAGTTGCAGTGCACAGAGCACATTGTCCGCAGAACGGATGGTCGATGGGGCCGAAAAGTTCTGGAGTGGCGACCGCGAACTGGAAGACGCAGCGTTGGAAGGCCTCCCTAGAAGTCGAGCGACGATCGTGTCAAGGCTGCGAGAGTCCGGTGGATGCCAAACGCACAGGACCTACAATACTCACAACTGATCTTTGTGTCTCTGAATTGGCCGCAAGACCCTGCGCAGTAGCTATTTTTGTGCCAATGTTGGAGGTGAAGATAGCATTGTATAACTGTCTCTTTCACTCGCTTACGTTTGTCGCATCGTCCTATCACGCTTACTCTATGCAGTATACCCGATGGCAAACTGTTTCTTGCGCAATGTTTAGCAGAGCCAACTTCAGTGGTCGTCTTTCGGCTGAAATGATGATGATAAATTCCAATATAAAAACGTCACACCTATCACGCTGGTGATGTTGAGTAACCACTTAGTCTATAACGTCAACTTTTCAAAACGATTCTTCTCCGAATTCTGCGTTTGATGACAGATTGCCGGTGAATCATGTTTCTTCAACAGTTCGACTGTAACATTAGTTATGTCAACGGAGTCATCTATCATTGTTTCCACGTTTTGTTATGTATTAGTTAGACTCTTGGTCGCTATCTCACAACAAGACGTTTCAACGTAAGTTCCAAAGAAAATTATACCTGTTGATTCTTGATTTGTAATTTGTACAACGACTCCTTGGTCATCCCATTTTCCGGCAGTAGACACAGTAGCTTAGCGATAGATAAAAACCACCATTGAAATAGTTTTGGAAATTCTTTGCTGACAGATACTTTCTACACAAACAATCAATCAATGTTACTTCTTTAATATATTAGTAGATTACTGTTACAGGTTGAGGTTGTATTGTGTAAGTTTCGAATCTTAAGATTATACTGGCGAAACGCTTCTGTTTTTAAGGGGACTTTGTATCAGCGTGACATCAAGGCGATGATAAAAGCCACTTACACAGCAGGCTCTGCAACTTACCCCCCTTTTTTAGAATGAATTAGTTATTAAGGACTTAGGACCTACCAAAAACATAGATAGTTGCCTATTCTGTAATTCTAAGCATAAACAACATATTATTTCCACTGCTGAAACGAAGGCCTCCTACCGAAGCCACCACGCGTGCCGAATGTGACTTGGTATAATTCTATTCTAAGTACCTAAGTATCCGTCTACATAATACTTACTACTAATGCAGATAGATTTAAAGTTAACATTATGTTTATACAATTCAATCGCATGCCACTGGGTGTCGATTATCGGCATATATGTTGTTCCGCGAAGTTTTATCATAATTATCACAATATCACGGCTGTTTCTCGGGTAACCTCGGGTTTTACAAATATTATACGTAGTAATCGCTTCTGAGGAAGTGGCAAGGATAGTTTAAAGAACTGTCACTTTTTTTTTAAATTCTTCAATGTAAGATTGGATTGGCATTTGTTTGTAGTTTTGTACTAATAAGTTAGTAAGAATTTGCATACTTTTAGCTTCCAGATTATTGTCAACCCTACTGAATTGTTTTACTGTCTAAAATATAATACATTTTTTTTGGACATCGATTGTTGAAATTTTTGGTGCTCAAATTGCCACGTAACAACCATGTAAGATCATGAGTAGTTATAGCGGTGTACATTTAACCTGCCCACATTCCTGCTTCTGGTTATTTTAGGACATAAAGACAGCATTTACACCACACTTAAATAAATAGCCACTATACACTTTTTGAGCATTACCTTTAGCCACTATTCCACTAAGGACGGACACCTGAGAATCTCGTAAATCCCGGGATTTGCAGAAAGTCCGTTGCCCAACAACTGATGTGAAAAAACAGTGTAATGTGTTGTGCTAAGCCCTTAGATCTCTCGTGCGAAGGGTCCCCTACTTCCCTTATCGTAATGCTTTTCGTGGACATACGGAAATGGAGAATGGTCAACTAAATAAAATAGGTAATACTGATTAGAAAAAAATCAGCTTATTCGTACATGATATTGTAATTGTCGAGGCAAATATGTGTTACAATTGAATAATCGATCCCTTTTTAGTTTTTCAATTACACTTATGTATCTACACCCTGTGTAAAATTTGTCTGTATCTCCCTACCCTAGTACAGGGCGCAAAACATATCCGAACGTGGCGACATCTAGCAAACTACATAAACATATTCATTTGTCGCTCACATTCATAATGCTATCCCTACTCATCAATAGATGGCGCTACATCCAATTAAAGGTCCCTTTCATCGTTGTTCGTGATTTCACTTTTCCGTAAGTCCCCCTCTCGGTTCGGATAAATCCCTGTTTTGTCCGACTGTTTTGGGGTCCAGATTAAATCGTCCACTGGGACCCGAGCTTACAGGGGACGGTATTGCATTTACACAGTTCAATTGCTTTCACTAATCAGTTAATATCGATATGTATAGCCATTGGAGGGAGATAAAGATACACCCTTTTGGGATACGGGAAGGTTTTTCTTTCATGTTGGTAATTGAAAATAATTTGTAGTAGGTACCTACATATATATGTTTGAAAATCATGTTTCTTAAGATTTAGATACGAAACGAGTTTCCCGGGTTCTATGAATAAAGTTAGTACTTGCAAATTCAATTAGTTTTCCTAACACATCAGGAATAAAATCATAAAAATCTTCAAAAATGATAATGAAATGTATAAAAAAATAAATAAAGCAGAATCAAAAAGATTCTCTCCGGCGGGGAATCGAACCCCGGTCTCCCGCGTGACAGGCGGGGATACTTACCACTATACTACCGAAGACGTAATAGCAGTGGCGAAATACACACAGACGTTCTACGATACACTTTTGAACAATGAGAAACTGTATGATACGATAAGATAGTACGAACTCAAGTATCGACTTTAGCTTAGTGTATTTTAGGTTGATTTTAATAGGGCGCAATAAAGTATGGAATTTGAAATTTGTGATGTATGACTTAAGTCAGTTGTTTCTTGAGTATCTATAATTCAATTAGGTATATATCAAATTATAATAATAATTAGCACGAATAAAATATATGACGATTATATTTTATCCGACTTACCGACTTAAGTACATAGAGTTTTCGATTCACAGTGATAAATGCCCCATGAACCACATATTATTATGTTCTTTGCTGATTGTTTAACTATAGTCTGTTATGTGGACAGTTTAGCGTCAAGGACCATTTCTTTGGAATGTAGGTAGGGTATAGAAATAAATGAAATACGTATATCATTCAAAATGCACTATATTTTATATTTTCAGTTGCTATTTAATATTACAAAACCTTTATAATGTAATACAGTTCGCAACGTAAAAACCTCTTAAGAAAATATGATATTTTTACACAAAATTAACTAGAAATAGTATTTATGTAGAATATACATTTATGTATATACTTAGTGCTGACAACATTTCTTTCCGTGCAAAAATAATGACCTCAAGATGTGGTGACCACAATTACTGGTGAAGCCGTTTACACAATGGCCACACGTAATCTTAGAATTTAGTGTTCTTGAATAAAATCATCGTCAATTAATGTAACAAATTTTTAAGTGCTGTGATTTGTTGAATGAATTTGTAACAGCCAATCGCAGGACTTGAATTGCGTTAAATTTTTGATTATTTTAATTTAACAAGTAATTGTGGTCACCATATACCGTTGACTAGACGAAGTAACATACCGGCTAATCCATTTCAGAGACAAAACTATAATAATAAACCTCTTATAAACTAATATCATACAAGTAGTTAAAGAATAAAACTTGCAAATAGATAATTCACATAAAATAAACTGTAACATTTGTCATAGGATATAGAAAGGCTTCCTCAGACAGGTGCAATGCGATAATGTGACAACGACGCGTTTTAATGAAATCTGTAGAGCAATTTTAGCAATAATTTAACGAAAATTCATTGTCGCATTGTCACACCTGTCTGCGGCAGTCATAATGATGTGGGAACAAAAAAAAAAACAAAACCTTTTTCTTGCAGACGATATTTGAACAAATTATATTTATTCCAGGCTTTTGAGTTGTTCGTATAATATTTTTATTTTGTAATTCCAGTTTCGCAACAAATAAAGTTAATATTTTTAATATTTATGTTCCACTCGATGCCCGTTTTTCAGTTTGAGCTAAGTGAAATGAATTACCTACAATCATTTTGCTCTTCGACGTATTTTTATGAAACAAATGTTTTTTTTTGGAAAGATCTCTAACCATAGTGGTGTTAGGATTTGAATAAAAAGCAGCAAATCTACGACCATTAGAGATGGGTTCAAACCATGGGGTGATTGCCCATCTTTCTGGATGGGCTAGCGACGGGTATAGATACCTAAATTTGGTTGATTTCCCATCCCTAGTCACCATTCATTGGAAAATTCCCTGTGTGCGACTCCTCTCGCGGTGTAATTTTTACTCCAAGAATTAATTCGCAGTCGGGTCGATTTTGTGTACATAACACGATACAAGGATAATATTAATAAGGATGAACGGTAGTCCAACTTTGGTCTATGGTCGATTGTACACATGCGGAACGAAAACATTCGGCTGTTTAATTTGCTAGATGTCATTTATTTAAATAAAATTAATATTATTGTTGTTTTTAAAAAGTCATATCTAATAAAATGTTAATTTAGCACTGTCTCTGAAGATTATTACAATTAAATAGTTGTTAAAACACAAGATATTTATTTTAGAATTAAGAATATAATTTTGGCAGGAATATGTTTGTATGAATGCAATTTTTTTATAAAAGTCCTACTAGTACTTAATAATGTTTCATTTAAACCTGAAAACATATTTAAAATTAATTACACGAAATCTGTATTGTTGTAAAATTATTAATTTAAGTCATACTATTAAGAAGAATACATAAAATAGTTACAAAATGTCAAGAATACGTCAAGAGGTTATAATAAAATATGACGATTACGTCAACTTTAACACTTTGTATAAAAATGACGCTAATGAAGACTTTTCGTAATTAATTTTAAATAATCTATTTTATTCGTTACATGTCTATTGCTTATAAATTGCGTATAGGCGACGACTTTAACAAACTCCTACTTAAATATTCACATTTTTATACTGCTTCATAAAACTACTTAGTACTTTTATTCCAAGTTACATTTAAAAGTAGATTAATCGAAGGTAACAAATAAATGAAAGACAATTATTATAGCAACACATGTTTAAGTAAAGGCACAAACAATTTAAGTACCTAACACATTAAATGAAGTCTACAAACTATATTTAAAACTTACATTTAAAATATACACGGCTAAATTTTAAATGAAACACAAAATTCTAACTTATTACAAATTGAAGTTCTTTTCATTTGAAACTATGCTTCATTTATTTTGGAATTAAATGAAATGAAGTAAGTACAGTTTATATTTTACAATACCCAAAACCAATTAATAGCCAGCTACATTATTTTTGGCACGCTACTAATGAACTAAATACGTCCATAACTGCTTTCATATCTTATAACTATGTACATAGGAACAAATGTATGAACTGTATGTACTTATTATATGTACATTTTATTTACAAGTTTCATTTTCGATGACTTCATTTCAAATGACTTTGTCGTCAAAAATGTTTTTAGTTTTAAATGAAGTGATGATGTCTTTTGTTCTTAATTTAAATAAAGACTATCTGATCGTGTTTTCAAAGTACCGTTTGGTAGAAATTTCTTAATTCGTCCTGGCAATAAACCAGGATAATACCAAAATTTTTTGAAGAGACACTAGATTTCGCATAAAATTTGACACTAGATTTTTTTTTTTTTCGCTTATTTTGACATAAATGCCCGTATAAACCCCTAAATAAAAAGAGGGTATTATACAAACAAAAACGTCCTTGGTTTTATCAATCCTGCGTCACAGACGGTACCGTTGTTTAAGCTAATAATTTGGATAAATGTTTGGCAAATGTTTGGCTCATAAATCTTCTGTGACATGAGCCAACGTCATTAGTGGGATGATGTTTTTGTGATCGTTTTGCTGGCGGATTTTTTGTGAAGGTACTTGAAAAAATATTGTGAAAGGCATTTTTGTGGTAGGCTTGATTTTATTGTTGCTCAATCCGAATATTTTGATCAAACTAAAGTTTCAAATGTAGATTACGAAAAAGCAATTCTAGAAAAACCACTGCATTCTACATTGTACAAATTAAAAACTTCGTTTTCAAAAATTCGCAATACAAGCCAAGATATTGACAGTAATTTATTTTAAGTACACATCAATGGGTATAAATGCTGCACCACCATACAATCACACATTGGCTCAAACCAACCAAAACACCCACAAACATTGGATCAAACTAGACTAGTGCTGTCCTATCGATGCTGGCGTACTCCTTGCCCGACCGTGGCCTAGTGACGTGCCTGTCTGCCGACACGTCACAAGAACTGAAGGATGACACGGAGAGGGATTCCATGTAGTCTGATGTGTCAGACGCACCACTAGACGTTGATTTGTTCGTCATCTGGCTGTGGCGGGCTGTGATGTCTGTTTCTACTGGAAATAAACAAGATTGTTAGATTCTGAAGGTTATAAGTACTTAAAATACTGTCACGGCAAATGTATCCCTAAGCGACAAAAAGGACAGTCAACAAAGTTTTTCTAAAATTCGATTTCGATATGCCATTTATAGGCATTAATACTTTGGTGCCTAACAAAAGAAAATATGATACAAAGGAGACCTAATTTTAGAATCGCCTTTGGCAACCAACCTAATTCATATAATACAAAAACAAAAAATCTAACAAATTATAAAGATTTTTTGTTAACAAAGAGGCAATTATAAGTTTAAATTGCGGGCCAGAAAAACATACACGTCTGGCCTTCAGTTCTGAAAGTAATAGTCTGGGCCATTACGGACAAAAACTACAAATTGAAAAAGATTTAGGTACATTAGTCTCCCTTTAAAAACAAATAACTTTAAAAAAGGAATTTTGTTTCTGACATAATTATTCCTTTAAAACAAAAGAATATTTAAAAGAGGAACTCACCAGGTCTCTTCTTCCTTCTTGTTAAAGTATCTACATCACAAGAGTTTGACTTTGTCATCGTCGCCACCTCCTCAAACTGAAACGTCAGATTTTTCAAAGGATCTGACGAATTTGACTTGATGAAAGTATGCACTGGAGTCAGGGCCTTTCTCATCTGCTTACTGTTCTTCACATGCTTCTTTATCGACTTACAACTGGTGATAGGCATCTCGAATTCATTGAAGTCTCCCTTATGATGCTTCAAAGAACCAGTTGATACTCCGGAGTCATTGGAACTTGAAGAATCTCTGTTCTTCTCAGATTTGCTCGGGACGCTAGAAGAACGTCTTATTTTGACGGCATCTCTGAACTTTGTAACCAGTAAACTTTCAGTTTTTGGCTCTGGTACTTTGAATTTGTCCTTTGGTTCGATAATTTCTAGACTTATCTGCATGCCTTCGTTTATTCTATCGCTTTTGATAGCCTTTCTTAGAACTGTAGGCGTGAAACATATTTGACTATTGATATAATCGTCATCATGTCTCTTAGTGAAGTCTGCTGAACTTGACCGTCTTGTGCTTATCGTGTTGTCAGATTCAGAATGTTGTGTAGGATCTGACACATGACTAATCCGACTCACATTGTCAGAGAAGTTTTTGTTACTGCTAGAAATGCTGATTTCTAACGGCTCCATATGCATGTAATTTAAATGGTCGTTACAGCATTCTGTAGACGGATGCACAGTATTCGTAGTAGCTGTAGATATATCGTCATCATTTTCTGGTATATCTTCGAGAGCATCTAATTCCTCCTGACTGAATCCTGCGCTTCTTAGGATTTGTAAGGAATTCTCGAACTTTTCCAGCGTACAGAGGTCTATATTAGCATAGTTAGCGAAGTCTATCTCTGGAACTGGTGGTTTGCTAGTGACTGGGGTAACGTTGACGTAGTTGGAATGTGCCTCAGCTTCATTGTTGTTAATGCTAGTATTATCACTTGTGTTATTGTTCTCGGTTTGTTTGTTCTCTATGTTTTTGGCTTCGTGTGTGCAGGTGCACGGCTGCCCGTTGATCAGACATTTCAGTTTCTTTGGTGTGTCGTATATACTTGATGGGTCCGATTGTGAGTCTACTGGGTGCTCCTGTAACAACAAAGCGATTTGTAAAGAAAGTTCTGGAGTATCTTATAATAAAATATCTATAACTTCTCCTTTGAAATAATATTCAAGAGACCGTGTAATTCAATTAATTACTGTAAAGTTAAAGTTAGTCTTGATTTTCAATTAAGAATTCTTCAGAAGCTACTCGTATCAAATTAACTTTTAAAGATGTCGTCAGAGTTTTAAATTAAATCTAGTTCTAAAATTAATTCAACTCACCTGTATTAAAGGCATTGGCGTTTTGGGAACATCATAGTTCTCATAGGGCCCGCTGAAGGACTTTTTTCGACAGCAGCAAGGTTTGACCTGCTGCCAGCACTGGCAACTGCCACCAGTCTTTGCTGGGACAGTTGGAGTACAGCAAGCCACTGGGCTTGCTCTCTTAGAAGACTCAAAGCTCTTATCCAAGAGGCACGCACTGCGAGGTACACTGTACTCTGACGCGCTGCCGCTTGATCGCGAATATATGGACGCTCGGTCAGAATCCGACCGCTTTTCTAGTATGTTGTCCATTGTCCAGACAGGGGACATTATTGACCCTGGCGTGTTCATTGTTGATGATCTGAAAATTTATTAGGTAATAATTTATTAGTTGAAAAATCTTGAAACAATCGTCGATGCCTAAGAAGGGGATACCATGACGAAATCAAATCTGTAAAATAATCCAATAGAAGGAGTCAAAGACTATTTTTTTACCACATGTTTAGATCTAAACAGAACCTCTAGATCACAAAAACATTTGATTACTTCGCTCGAAATTATTTCTTACTACATAAAACACTTTCTCACCTAGTCAAATGACTGATCTTCCCAATGCAGCTGGAGCACCGTGGCAGCGAGGTGGGTCTCCGGAACTTCTCCTCATTGCTGTCCAGGCTGGAGTCCAGGTCTGACAGGCAGTGCATGGTCTGGCTGGCAGGGCCTGCCCACGATGGAGACACCGACCGAAGCGACGTGTGGAAACACTCGTCCATGCAGGAACTTGCGTCTGAGTAACGCTTTTCTAGTACTGAAATGAGGATTGTAAGATTAGGTGATGCAGGATTTATGAGACTTGCTGGATGCAAAGGATACAAAGCTCTCCTATGTCCAATTTTATATTGTAGTCTACGTTAAGGTACCCACCTTCTTAGCGAGAGAAAAACTGGTTTAATTCGGTAAGAAACTGACATACCTAATCCCAAATGGAGGGTATTCATGAGGCAGCGCAAAAAAATAATTAATCTATAGCCGCCTCCACACGCTTGCTGTTTGCCACCAACAGTGCCAAACACTAACCACAATCATCCAACACAAACGCGGGATCCACATGCTTGGCAAACGTGCTAGTTATTCCGGATTGGCAAACACGGCAGACGACGATCTTGTTGTGGCAGCGATTACTTTCGGGTTAACCTCCTCAGACCAATCAGACATTTTTACTTACAATTTAGCTTGGTATACCCAAAATGTCACGATTCGTAAATTTGACCACCACTATTAACTCCGTCCACCGCCCACAAGCTCGCTCGTACTACTGAACTGAACAAGCGTCTGGAATAGTCTGGATACATCGCAAACAAACACGTTTGTCAAATACCCTTTGATTTGTGCACAAAAACCGACGCCGATGCCGAACACGGGCGAACACAAACAAAAACAGGCAAACACAAACAAACACCCATCCACACGTTCGTGTTTGTTGTTTTGTATTTGCTGTTTGCCGTTGTTCGCCAAGCGTGTGGAGCCGGCGTTGTAATGTCTCCTCAAAGGTTTATTTACTAGTGTTTAAAGTCAAAACCAGATCAATTTCGCCAAGTAACGAAACATTTTTTGCAAACTTGTTTGTATGAGAACGTCTGCAATTTTTATCTTTTGACGATTAGATAAGTTTTGATTATACTGCGGCGAATGGAGGGGTCTTCAGTCAGATCTCGGACAGGACACTCCTTTGCTAAATATGTCAATGACGTATGTAGGTGACTTTGTACGTCATACGGTCGACCATCGAGATTTATTTGTCCTATACAGAGCACCACTGGAAAGTTTATTTTTGCAGGGATTTTTAAGCCTCACGTTATGAGACTGATCAGCTTTTATGACTGAACCTTGAAAAGTTAGTGAACGACGAAGTTATGTCAGAAAAGACAATGCAATCCACCTAGAATTCAACAATCTTGTTGGCTTTACCGAAATTGTGCAAAGGCATTATTCAAAGCAGGATTTTATAATAAGGTACAAGACTCCTACCTGATCCACTCCTAGAAGCTATGCTAAGCCTGGACTGCGCCTCATGGCTATACACATTGAGTAGTTCGGTCAGCTCCCGGCCTCCCTCTGCCGCGAAGATGAATAAGCCTTCGCCCTTGCCGCAGCGTGAGCCTCCTTCAACGCAGAACCGCTTGTCTACCACCCCGTAACGTCTGTGGGAGAAAAAAAATGTAATAAGTTTTTATGTAACGACCGACATAGGAAACTGTAAACACGATCGATATACGAAACTGTATAATAATATATCAGGTCTGAACTGTACTAGGCCAAAATACTGGCAAATTAATAAAAGTAAACTAAGAAGAAGGAATTTACATTCGATTAAATTTTTAACAATACCACCTAAACTACCTAAAACAGAATTTTATCTTTTTTTTTCTTAACACTAATCCCCACCAACGATATTGGCGCCTATTATATGCAAACTTCTTTCATATAATTCCTATTTCCTGCCTTTCGCACTTTTATCCTTCATACTATGGTTCATCTTCTTGTATACTGTGTGGGTTCATTTTATTAACTATGGGAACTATCACAACACAGAATCTATCTTTGAACCACACTCTCTCACCTACTGTATCCAATTTTACTAACAAACTAAAAGCCTTTATAGCCACAACACAACCGGGGAATGGCTCCGGACTTCTATACGTATACACACCTACATAGCCGACCGCCACAAATCGCTCCACAAGGGAAAAAAGAAAGCACCCAAATCGCTCCCCCGATCAGAAAAAGGGGGAAAAGAAACGCGATAAGTGAGTAAAGGTAATTACTTAATTCCCTTATCTGGTCGTTTTTCTCCAAAGTGAAGTAATTAGTCAATGTTTTATGTTTTAAATTGATTGGATCGGTTGCAGCGATACAGCTAGCTTGGGTGGTCACCCGCATATGCAATTAACAGTCTTGTAATTTGTTATCACGATTCATTAAAAAGATGATGAATTGTGGTGATTGATGAGGGACTGGCAGTAAAGAATTTTATTGTTGGTAGCTTTTTGAAATGCGTCAACGAATTTGATTGAACTGTTTAAGGCGCTTAATGTAAATCAAATAATATTTTGCAAACAAAACTGTTCAAAAGGAGATTTAATATTAATATTTTGGCATCGAGCGGGCGCACGGCCAGTACTGCGTTAACATTGGGGCGTATATAGCGCCTTAACGCAATACTGGCCGATTTACATATGCTATGTTTGTTATGAATAAATTCCAGCCATCAATTTTTCTGGGTAAAAATATATTTAAACATCCAAGTCGTTTTGGAGGAGTTTCTAAAAGTTGCGAAAAAATATCATGTTGTTAATTATTTTTTTAAAGCAAATCTATCGAAAAAACTTGTGTTCAAAATTATGTACATGAATCAATAATAAATATATATTTTTCCAAAACCTTTTAACCTAGCCTTACTAAGGAGTATGCTTTAGAAAGTTACCGTTTTACGGCACTAAAGCGTATGTAGACCCTTAACGTATATATTACGTAAGTGTGGTATGTAAGTTTTAATTGGAGGATTTGACATCATAATTTATTTTTATTTCTTATAATTGAGATAATGGAATTAAAGTCCCAGAGAATGAAAAGACATTAAAATCCTGTTTGTGGAATTAAAATTATCGTAAAGAGTGCTAACTCATACTGTTATTGGTTGAATGTAGTTTCATTTGTGACACATCGATTTTGTACCAGAGACTCGGTATAACAGTGTTTTTTTATTATAATTATAAAAACATACCAAATAATAAAAAAAAAAATACCTATTACCTACTCAAAACAAAGTTTTTATAAAACTGAAGTAATTTTAATTAAGACATGAAAGGATATCTTAATTTGGTTCATATGAAACGAGTAAATCTATGTATTTCCACTTAAAATATGTCAAATAGGTTTATTTAACTCGTAAATTGGAAAACGAATTAGTTTTCCGTTTCTATAGAAGTAATTAATCCCTTTATAGCAGACTATTTTACACGCGCTTCTGTATAAAATACAATTATTTTAACGAAAACATGCGAGGCAGATTACCCAGTCTTCTATATTTAAATAAATAATGTTCAATTTACAGCTAATAGTGTAATATGCAACTAGTGAATATAAAACGGATTTAATGCGAGGGCCGTAGATGAATCACAAGTAAGTGAAAGATTCTAACGCCTGAATCACGACCGTAGGGAGTGATTCATGATGATTGAATCACGAGCATAGCGAGTGATTCAAGTGTTAGAATCATGAGCGAGGCGAGTGATTCATGGCCCTCGATATAAATCCGTTTTATTCAAGAGTTGCATACAATATTTTATACCATGACTACGAGAAAAATAAAGATTGAAACGAAAAGCACAAGGAATAATAATAATTAAATGGTTTATTACCATCAAAATGTACATAAAAATGTGAAACCCTGACCCCTGAGCTAGGTAACAGCACTTGTGTTTCAATCTCTATGTCTAACTCTATCTCTAATTATAACTCTATCTCTATCTCTAATTCTAACTCTATCTCTATCTCTATCTCTAACTCTATCTCTATCTCTAACTCCAACTCTATCTCTATCTGTAACTCTATCTCTATCTCTTTCCCTATCTCTGTCTGTATCTCTATCTCCATCTCTATCTCTAAATCTAACTCTATCTCTAACGAATATTTTATGCGCAAGGAAACCTCCTTGCAACTCCGTACAACCGTATAGCATTGAGATGGGGTTTGAATATTATATTGTTGTGTTCTAAATTCAAACACCAAAACAGTGATTAAAAGTGCTTTTTATTCACTGTTATCAGTGAATAAAATAAGCTTTTTAGAGGGGGAATGGTATAAAAGGTTATTTTTTCAACAGGAACAGTTTTGAACGTAGACATCCGAACATTTATTCTCTAATGAAACAACCAATTTTAAAATCAGAAAATTGTAAAGGCTTGGCTGGTAGAAAAAAAAACTGTTATGTCGATTGAATTTCGATCAACAATAACTCTATACTTTCTTATCATTTAATGCGAGCAAAGACAACACGCGTATTCGTCCAAGTGCCCGAAAATCTTTTAAATATTAATGTGTTCGTTCAAAACTTTTAATTTAATCCGGATTTAAGGCTTAAACTTTCATGCCAAAGTTGATTACGTGTTTGACCAAAGAGGAATTTAATTCGGAGTTGGAGTTTGTTGAAGTCCTCGCTTTAAGCTTCACTAGTTAAAGCTCTACTTCAAGTTTTATCAAGAAAATTATAAACTTATTTCATATAAATATGGCGGCAGAAGACGGTTTTCTCAGAAATGTTTCCCTAGTATTTTATTTGTAGGTTTTCTACGCGTGTTTTCCAAATCCAATTTATTTACTGTCAATATCGAAACAGTTATATGTACGGATCTCATTATTTTGATATGACATTCACAATCGCTATCGCTTTCACTCGTTTTGACGTTTTATTGAACACATTAAAAATATCCTTCGAATTTTTAGGACCCTATATTAATATCTACAGGTAACTTCTTTCTTTAGATTTTTCCTTCGTCATTCCAGATAAAAATATGCATCTTATGAAAGCTTTATTCTAAACACTGAATAAGATTCCTCTCAATCAAATGAAGTTTTTAGTTAAGGACTTGTGGACAAGTATTCGACCGCCATGTTGGAATTTAATTTTGACAGCGCATGCCAATGGACGGGTGCTGCGAATTTCATGGATGCCAGCCGCCAAGATACAGCATCTTAGTAAAGAATGGCTAGATGAGACAATTTGTATTTTTTCTTTTTGTTAAGGATTCTCGGTTGTAAGAATAGTTTCTTTTAGCAAGCAAGAAGTTTACTTTGTATAGTGAGTTGTTTTGACATTTTTGTAAGATGAGGAGAAAAGATTCTTATAGTTCATAATTATATCACTACAATTTTTTTTATTTAAATATCCCTAGATATAACCAATTTTGAAAGTCTCAATGTGTCTACAATATACGATGTACGATTTACCGTGTGCGCTATTTCGTCAGATAAACAAAGAATGGTGATTTGAATATGCAAACTAGTAAGTCAACAAGCTGTTTTTTTACATATATCTCCTTATTTTTTAATTTTTTTTCCGTCTTCAAAAAGGAGAAGGTTCTCAATTCAACTGTTTCAACCGATTTTAATGATTCTTTTTTTAATTGAAAGCTGGTGCTTCTCGTGTTTTCGTTTTGATCGATTGAATTTGATCAAGCTCTGATGAAGAACTTCGGGGATATACAATAGATCTCTTCAACGGCAAATTTTCTCGAGATTTCTGGAATCGCATGTATGTTTATTGTTTACGCCATTTGATAACATAACGTAACGCCGGTACGCTCTAAAGGGGTACGCAGATATGTACAGTTCACCCTGGTATACTCTCATTTCACATATTATGTATTAGTTTTATGTTAATTGTGTAATCTATTCAGGCATAAGTTTTGACATTATACCTTTATTAAACTTCCTCATTATGTACAACAACAAAAAGCGAAAAATAAAATCATTTTTACAAATATATACTACTTTACTGACTTCCACATAAAAACACTACAAAGTAAAAAAAATCTTCAATTTCGGAAGTCGGTGTTCCTGTTTTTTTCTTCGTTTTTTACACCGACTTCGTTTTTGAAACGTTTTTTTATTGTAGATTTACCTTAACCTAGCAGAATGGGACATAATAATGTTTTTGCCGCCCCCATATTTTTTTATAAATCATGGTTTAATGTTCATAATACCTTCACAATCCTCTAATATCCTGGTAACGAAGTCAGACCGACCACAAACGATGTCTGAAGCTGCATCCGACAGATCGCCTTTGAATTATTTTGATTCGCCCTTCTCTTTGTGTTTGTGGAAATTGAACCTCCATTTTATTTCTGGTATTGCCATGTCAATTCGTTTGTTCTTTGAAATACCTATGTTCGTGAATATTTTCTTTTTCTTATTATATTTCGGTAAAATAAGTAAATACCTACAGGAAATGAGTTTTAATGTTGGTAGGTATGGTAATGCTTGCCTTTTACACTATCGTGAGTCTTTATAATCACCTCAAAATTAAGCTTTTTAGTGAGAAACGTTCTCATTACCCACTAAAACAACAATAAACACGCAATTAAGCTCTCAAAAATGTGTGACTTGTTTCGCCCATAAAAAATAACCGCAACAAAAGAATTTCCCAGTTAAACTTTTATATCCGAATAAAACTAACTCAACTTCCTGGCTTAAAAAGACACGTGTCAGCGTCATTAAAAAGAAAAAATAAAATGTCAAATTCGGTTCGCGGCAGAAAATGTTCGAATGGAATTCCAAGTTCAAAAAGCGTTTGAATTCGAAAAATATAGACGACTGAATTTAGAAGTCTGTGTTGGAATCGTTTAGTAAATGGGGCAAAGGTATTTTCGATTCGTTCGGTTAGCGTTTTAACAAGGAGTTTGCAGTTGGGTCACGTAGGTCTTTTACTAGGGAGCTCATCGAATGAATAAGGAAGTCGGCAGAGTGTGTTTTTAAACGGCATTTAAAATTATGCTTTCGATTTAAAAAGAGACGTTTAGATAAAATGTTATGCGAGGACCTTTCTTTCGTGAACTTTCTTTCAGACGCTTCGAAATTCAATCAGTGAGAAAAATTCTCAGAAAGCAGCTCTGTAGAAAATTAGTGTGAATGGTGTAAGTCACGTGTAACTATTTTATTACAATTTCGTTTTAACTCGTAATCGTTTGAAAGGGCGACGAGAAAATAAATTAAAACGATAAAATCGAAGCAATCCATAAAGTTACTTTCATTTCGGTGAATCTCGAAAGACGTCAATAAAACCTAAATTACCATCGCTTCAGATCCAGAACACAACTAGTGCCAGATTATATTGGGCTAGCTGACCCCCGGGGCTTCGCTCCCGTCAAGTGGCTATCCTGCCTATCCAGCCCACCCTGTCTGTTCTTCCTAACCTGCCTAGCCAGCCTACCCTGCCTACCATGCCTTAATTGCCTACCTTGCTTACCCTGCTTAACCTGCCTACACTACCTACCCTACCTACCTAATCATTTTTATCTATCATCAATAGTTTTCTCACCGCACGCCAAAGAATGAATTTTATAGGCAACATTTTGCTACCTTGGCTTACATTATTGCAATTTTCATTAGGATCTAATTTTTTTTTGAAAATATATAATAGCCTATGACACTCAGGAATAATGTAGCTTTCTACTGGTGAAAGAATTTTCTAAATCGGTTTGGTAGATCCAGAGATTAATTACCTCTTACAACGTCACAAACTCACAAACTTTACCTCTTTATAATATTAGTATAGATAAGTACCCTATTTAGACATTTATACCCGGTTCCTGAATTGAGAATTTGAAGTTAAGAATGTGTCAAATCCTAATTTCAAGCCAAAGTTTGACAACTTTTCAGATAAAGCAGAGTTTGACAAATACTCAACTTCAAATTCTTAATTCATCAACCGGGGGTGAGTAAGTAATCAAATCAAATCTAAATATTTTTATTATTAGCCATATCTACATTATATAGTTGGAGATAGCCCCAGTAAGGGCAGTAAGTTATCACTTCACTACATATTATAAAAGAAAAGTCCACCGCCACGTCTGTCTGTCTGTTTGCGATAACCTCAAAAACTACTGAACGATTTTCATGAATTCATCAATAGACAGAGTGATTCATGAGGAAGGTTTAGGTGTATAATTTGTTAAGGTTTTGTGTAAATTGGTTTAAATATGATTGTTGTATATATATAATAAATTGTTGATAATGTCGGCTAAAGTCAAATGACCCGTGCGAAGCGGGGGCGGTTCGCCAGTAAGTTATATATAAGTAATGTAGATAAGTTTTTCGTTATTTACTAAGACCATAGGACAAGTAATATTAGATGGATGCTCAGTGATTTTAGCTCCAACTTAATGAAGCAAACAATATCTTCTGATAATTAAACAATTCGTTTTTTAAGTTTCTCCTTAGTCAGTGACATAAAACTGTTGCTCACAGCTTATTAATCTATGCAAAGTCTTATAAAAACATTTCTAGTAAAAACAATGTCAACTGTTTCAGAAGAAGGTTGTCTGGAAGGCATCGCTATTAACGTTGGCCCGCTCACTTTACATATTCAAATTAAACTCCATTTTTTTGTGTCTATCATTTCTAAAAAAATGTTTTGGATTGTGATTGTGAGATGGGTGAAACAACTGAAAAAGTACCGAGAATTTTATAACACACCGAGTTTGGTTGTCTGCCCATTTGTGTAATTATAACTCGAGAATAACTAAGTCGACATTGAGTTATCTAAACTAATGTTGTTATATACCTTACTAGCTTCTATCAACTGCTTCGCCCGCGTGAATGTCAAAAATTATAACAACTTAACTCCTAACTTAACTTGTTAACTTATGAAACTTTTTTTTTTATCCCGATGGTTCATACTCTCGGGCTAAAAAGTAATCCTATGGGCTTCCTGACTATTCTATCTCTGTGCCCAATTTCATCCAGATCCGTCCAGCCGTTTGAGCGTGAAAAAGTAACAAACATACAAACACACACACTCACAAACTTTCGCCTTTATAATATTGGTGTGTCGCTAAGCTTTAAAAAAAAATAGTTTGGTCATGGAACCAAGATCGCAGTGTCAAAGTTGTTATAATTAGCTTGAATTCATCCAGGCGAATGGATTACAGGTAGAATTTGATACTACATAATTATACAAACATCTTTCATATCATAAGACCTTAAAACCCTAGAAAAGTTACATTCTATCAAAGCAAACGTCGCGACAGTGATAAGTAAAATGTCAAAAATGTATGAGAGCGCTATGGAAAGTCACGTGATAAATCTCTTATATTTTGACATTTTGAACATTTGCCATCACTGATAGAACGACCGACGAAAGACGGGTTCTAGACACTAACATCTGTCTGATGTCATGATTATCTGAGCCATTTTTCACATCATACGACCTTATCACCCAAACCAGACCACATCCCTCTTATTAACAAAACAGGGGTGCAAATACCGTATTATTTATACAGTTTCCTTCGGGCAATATCGCGTAATGCTAGTTTCGGATAACGACGACTACTGAGCAAGATAATCTCCGCTCCCTTGGCTATTAAAATGATGGGGTGAACCGTAGCGAACGACTTCGGCACGCCAAGAATGGAAAATAGGAATTTCGGACGCGAATCTTTGTTGTGCGTTTGGTTTTCTTTTGTATTGTTCAAGACTGTGTTTTGTTGTTTCTGTGTCTTGTGAAGGATTCGAAGAGTTTTGAAAGACCTTGTTTTTAATAATAAAGGGGGATGTTAAAACAAATTCGTCAGCGTTTTATTTTGTTTGAGACAGTGCTACAGAAAAGTTATCGTGTCAAACATAAATTTGGCATATGTATAGATAGACCATGTTCAGGTTACTCCATCCTGGGTGTACGAATCCTTTGGACAATTTCCAAAATTAACGCGGGCGGAACTGCTGGTAGAAACGAGTGTAAAATAAAAAGCTTAAGGCCTTTTTTTTTCTTACAGACATGGTAAGTAAAAACAATCGAATCTCCCTAAAATCATTCAAATCAATACCTCTCTGCCGACCCCTGAAGAAATACCTGAATAAAACATCAGGTATTTGTTAACTAAGCCTACCCTTTGTACTAAGCTACTTATTTATGTAAGGGATCCCATTCAATAAGTTAAAGTAACTTCATAGGCAAGAAGACAGCGACGAATAAAATTACGTCAACTGGTGAATCTAATTTTGAATTTTGACGCGTTTTAAATTGCATTGCAGCATTGTTGAAGCTATTTTCTCAAGTATTCGAAATTCAAATGTTTCAATTTAGATTATAATGAGATGATAATAATGCTTGTTATTTGGATGTTCGTTGCGAACTTTGACGTTTGATGTCAATGTTGTAATTTTGTTTGGAATTCGGTTGATATAATGAAGTAGTAAAAGAATTTTCTTTTGTTTTATTTCCTTATTTGAAATTGGCTGGGTCCGTGTTTGTGATTTTTTGGGGGTCTTGTAACCTTTGTTACTTATGGGTAAAGCTGTGCATGCAAATTTATTTATTAATTAGTTTTTGTTGTAGAACAAGTTTATTAGTAAAAGACATTTATTATGAAACGTTTATTTTTTTTATTTGCAAGATTTCACCACATACTACGTCTGGAGTGGCGACCGCGGACCGGAAGACGTTGCGTTGGAAGGCCTCCCACCAGGTGGACCGATGACCTGGTGAAGGTTGTGGGGATCCGCTGGATGCGAGACTCACGGGGCCGCTCAAAGTGGCAACGCTTGGGGCCTATGTCCTGCAGTGGACGTCTTTCGGCTGATATGATGATGAGATATTTTGATAATTTTGGTCTCAGATGACAGGTTTCTTGGCGTTTCTGAGATATTAACTTATAATTGAATGCCAAGTGTCAAGGGCTCCCCTTACCGCAATACATTTGTTTTGAACGTGTAAGCGACACTGCCGTTTTTTCGTATCATACATTAGTAGACAGGTGTTAACTATGTTGGTATATGGTTGGTAATTTTAATTGCTTTGTTATCTACTTAAATTTAGTTCAATTTTCAGTTACTGTGTTAAGCTTTAAAATGTCTCGAAATCGCTTCCTCAAATCTCACTACACACACATCGCTCTAACAAAGAAACAAACAAAATCTCCACTGACTCCTCGACTAAAAGCAACCTATGCATCACTTAACTAAGTTAAGTAATCCGTTAATCTTTGTTTACTCAACTATTAGCGACGGGAGGGCTCAGTTAAACTGTTAGTTAAATCGTTATTGTGACGGCTGTGCGGCCATTAAGTAATTGAATGTGTTGTAGTTAAGTAGAACTTCAGGCTCTGTTGGGAGTTTAAAAAAATATGGGTTTTGTCTGTGAGATAGTTTTAATTAAATGGTAAGAGCTTCAAAAGAGCACTTCTATTGATTTGTTGACGTATTCCACATTGGGCACCCGCTTTAACGGCACATGAGGTATGTATTCCACATACGGCACATATCGATGATTTTCGCAGGTGCCATTAGTGGAATAATTTATTATTAAAATTTTATTCTACATTTGGCACCTACGGATAAGTAGGTACTAGTGTTATGATTTTTTTTAGGACGTCAGAATCAAAAATTCGATTAAAATCAGTAGAGTTTAATAACACGATAAAAATATAACTATGTTGAACATTATAAGTAAGTCTGTAAGATTACAGACTGCGTTGTGTAAGTGATTTAAATCCAAACTACCAGGAGGCCAGAATCATGAAGAAGTTTTTGTATTTGGGGGGCTGGAACATAACCGGTAAATACTAACTTAATTACCAGGAGATTATAATAATGAGGAAGTATTAAGAGAGGCTGGAATCATGAGATGTGAAACGACGTCCTGGTACTCTGTTAGTCTATACCGCTTATGATTCTAGGCCCGCAAATACTTCTTCATGATTCTGGCCTCCTGGTAGTTTTCTAATCTAATACGTCGATATGTTAGGAATTCATTAAAATATACCTACTATTTTTAGAGGTTGAAATTGGATATAGAAAAATACTGATCAAGTTCAGTGGGTCTTTAACAAACTGATTTGACTTACAAGGCCTCCATAGGGTTAGTATAAAGAAAGATAGTAACTTTAGTTACAGTATTGAAAAACATAACATAATATACCAACAAACATGAAGAAAATACACACACTGCACACTATGATAGTTTTTGGTCTTGGCACTAAGAGCTTTCTTTATTTCGAATTTTTAAATCTGTTGTGTTTTGTCCTACCAACCCGGTTAAATTATACATAAAGCTATCTTGTAACCTAAAAAAGGAAAGGTATTCGAATCGAAAATATTTATTTATCAAGAAAATAACACAGGAAAAGCCTCCATCTCAGCCACAGATAAAATAAAGCACCAGTGTTGACGTCAAACTGCCATAATCGTCACTAACTTGGAGGATTCATAATCTCAAAATGGCGTCGTTAGTTTACAGGTGGCTGCTTCTGTATTAGGTATCCGTTGGTCGCCTTTACGATGCCCAGGGAATGGTGGGGGAACCACCCCATTATTGCTTGGGCTTTTAGGTTAGGGAGAGAGAATCAGAATAAGAAAAGCAGAAAAGATTTGAAGTATTGTTGGACCTGCTGAAAGACTGTATGAATATATTTGTATTGTGTAAACTCAATTTCTTTTAGTATTATATAACCATCACATGTGTGAGTACTAAGTTCCGACTGTAAGTCTACCATTCACATGTGTCGTTCGTTGACTTCTGTGTGCCCTGACAGTTTGAGTGTGTCATGCTCTCTCTAATTTCTCTCTGATGGTGGAACATGTGTTGGATCAGTCGGTTCCTTTCATGATGGTTGAGCTGAGTGGTGCCGATCCATGCGTCATGTTCGTGAACGGGCGCCATTAGTTGGGATTGGTCATAACTTATCTGCCTCGGCCTGTTATTGTATTTTTTTTTAATTGTTTGTTACTCTAGATGCCTTTACGTGCACGACTTTTTAAATCGTTCTCACATATTTGTATTTTCAACAAGAATAATGTAACCAAAAACTTGTAATTAAAACTGATGTAAAAGAGTGTCCGTAGAGTTTCTTGCAAATTCTTTTCCATTGAGACCTACTGACGTTTGCGAATTTGCAACTAGAGTCATCTTTTTTTTTATTGTTTGACAATTCAAAAGTACCTCTAAGGTTTATTTGAAATAAACTATTTGATTTTGATTTAAGAGGATGGTTTTGGTAAATTCGTCATGTGTAGAAAACAAATGAACTTGTTGAGGTCAGATAGGTAGTCGCTCCATGTAAAACACTGATACTCAGCTGAATCCGGTCAGACTGGAAGCCGACCCAACATAGTTGGGAAACGGCTAGGCAGATAGACTACTTTGGTACTTGCCCGGATCTGAACCCACGACCTCAAGCACGAGAGGCGTGGTTTTAGTCACTGGGCCACCACGACATTTAATAATCTCCGCGTAATAATCTCTGGAAATGCTAATCAGCTTTCAAAAATATTTCACCGGTAGAAAAGCTACAGTATCTATACATAGTCAAGGTTACTTTTCATCTTAGAAAATGTATAGTTTCTGTACATTGTTCAGGCATCCAAAAGGGATCAAAGGAATTGATGTATAACGAGTTTCAGGTTTAGTCAGACGCGTATAGGAGCCCTATACGCGTCTGACCAAATCATTCGACCAAACCAAGCAAAAGCCAAAAACCAAGAGGATGGCCTCTTAATCTTTCGCCCTTCACTATACCAGAGACAATAATTTACTTTTAATAGCTTACTAAACCAACATATAAACTTAAAACCGATCAACTTGAAATCGACTACAGTTTTCAGTAAAAGCGTGAAAAATGCTCCGTCATCCATAGTTGATGGAGGCGGAAATTGAGCGCTCCGTAACAGACAATGCGATGCTTCCTGCCAGTAATAGAGGCTTTAATATGTGATACCATGTCTTTTGTATTGATTGGGGGTTGTTACTGATCGAAAAATTTCATATATTGGATACCTACAGACCTTAACATTGAGGCTTCCGTAGACAGGTGCGAATACGACGATGGGTTTTTAAACGACTTTCCAAAAAGTAGAAGATTCACCGATTTCTCTGTCAATTGTGAACCGAAAGAAAAGGGAATCAGTGATAGCGTGACGCGGGACAGGACGGTGAAGAAGAAAACGTGTTGCGCCGACCCCAAGTAACATGGGACAAGGGCAGGAAGATGATGAGAATGACTGGATTTATGAACGTGACTCAAGCAAAAGAAGTATGTAAGGATGTAGCAGGTGGCGTTCTGCAGTTTCTGCCTACCCCCATGGGAAAAGTCGTGAGTTTATGTACTCTTATGTGCAATAAGGTCATATAGTTTATTTTAAAAAGTTGGGTTGCCATAGTTTCTAATAGTTCAAAATAAACAAGAAAAGTCTCTGACAAAAATATAATTCAGAATATTTAATTGATTTTCATTTATTCCCTATGTAAAACAATAATTAATAGCCGAAACCCAGCCACGAATACTCCATACAAATCAATATTTAATTACAAAACACGTGATTACTTGTAACAATCAGGCTATGTAATTAATAATTACATGAAGCAAATAAAGGCGACGCCACATCAAAGTGTAAGCGTTCCGCAACTAATTCTGCCGTCGTATGGCTACATTGTCACTATCTGATAAAATCATATTTTGAGTTATAGACAGTTAACCGTCGACCACATTACCGAAATAAAAATAGTAAAACAAAAAAAAAACGAAGAAATAAAAAAGCGAAGTAATAAAAAACGATGCGGTTTATCAACTACAAATCATATGCGAGAGTTTACGAATGCAAAACATATATCTAATAATAGTTGCGCACTTTCGAATATGCACATATTTTGTTTAAATATATTACTGAATCTCATCAAAAATAGGTTTTTAAACATAGCGTGCTTCACCTCAAAGGGCTTCACACAATCGCTTACCAACAGATCAGACGAGGTAGTGGACAAACGCGAAATTATAATACAATAAAAAACAAAAATACCCGGCGTTTATTGATAGTAGAAAAACACTGCTTAGGGAGATCGATAGAGCTTTTATTGCTGGTGTTAAAAACTCAAAAACGGCCAAATGTCATATAGTGACACTTTGGCTAAAGGACGGCAGAATAGCTTGTATTATTTCGCATTGGCAAGCTCATTAGGGCGTTGTTTGTTCAGTTAAGGAATATCGCTTCAGGCTCTAGCATTGTGGTGTGGTGCAAGCATTAAGAGGTAGCGTAATACTTTTTTTATCGGAATAATTACGTCAATGTTATTTCGGAAGAAACTATTTGAAAATGTAAAAAAAATTTTTTGCCTATGCTTTAAGCCTATTTATTGATGACGATAATTAGAATATTGCATTTACCAATGTAGATACTAGAGACGTCTATAACTAAATTGTTCAGTACTACCATCTCTAGCAGATTACTTTGTATACGTAATTTTACCCAACTTTAAAAAATCCGCTTCTAACTTGTTCGGTCTTGTAACACTACCCCAGCATAATCCACAAGGAATTGCAGTGGGCACGCGTGTGTACACGACTTAATAATTAAATTAGCCACCGTAACAGCCAAGCGGTCTAGCAGCCAGCCCACCAACCAGCCAACCAGCGCCCGTCCAATGTTGGCCAAATTTTATTGGCCGAATGTGTATAGCCACGGGGTACTATTAAATTTAAGGTAAAATGAAAATTGGGAGTTCCGGACCTATAATAAAGTTTTATGCGGTAAACGTTGCATGGGGGTCTTATAGAACCAAGGTTTCTTGCTGATTTAGTATGGCAAAATTAATAAACTAAAATAATTATGTCTATTAATTAATTATTTAAAGATTTTGTAAAAGTGTTTTGTATTTTGTGATTTTGCTAGCTTCTTTAGCACAATGAAAGATCTTTGTCTGTTACCTTTTTACGCCTAAATCACTGAACGGAATTCAAAGAAATTTGGCAGGAATCCTGAGGAAGGACAAGGGCTACATTTAGTAACAAAAAAGAAAAATATTGGTAGTGTAGGGTAGGTAGGTTGGTAGGTAGATAGATAGGGTAGGATAGGGTAGGTAGGTAGGGAGAGAAGCCGCGGGGGCAGCTAGTCTTGTTTAAATCTAGTTAGTGTCACAAGAAACAAAAATGTTAACCTTCCATGTAACCTTTAACCTAGAAAAATGATACAACTTGTTCTCTGAACCACAAGTAACCAGAATGTCGCCAAAAAGGAAAAATAAGACCAGCCATGTAGTTTTATTAGACGACAAAATATCTGGAAATAAGAAATGAAATATATCCTAAGAAAGGAAAATACTGCGATATAGAAACAAAAACATAACTAAACCTTGATACTATGTTACTGAATGTTATTTCTTCCAGTGATTTCATGAAAGAAAAGGAACTTACGACGAAATCTATTACAGCAAAGATTTCATAATATTTATTTTCTCGTTTCTAGATTTTGCTGCAAAACGATTTTATTTTTCACACAGCATTTTTCTGTGATTTTCTTTCAATTTCTGTGATAAATATTTATTCAAAATCAGTGTAAAATCTAAAGGCAATACTCGAGTGCAGTTCTCGTCTTCTTTTATAAGTGACCAAAAAGCAATTTAGTTTTCCGCTTAAGACACAATATAAGGTTGGACACACACTAGCGCAAATCATATTTTCCGATTAACACACAATATAAGGGCGGACACACTAGCGTAGGTTATTAATTCCCCTGTTATTAGCGGTGACGTCACGATATTATACGCGATGATTTGTTACTCCGGTGGAAAATGCGAGCGTCTTGGCGGGAAGGCTTGAGGACACAACAGCCTTTGTTGGCGGTAAAAGTTCGATTCGATTTGAGGGTTCTATTGTTAAGAAATCGACGTTTTTGAACTATTTTTTTTTTCAAAAATGGTTTGTTCTTTTTACAGTTTAATTTTTAATTACTTTTTTGAAAGTGCTGGAAAATTCGAAAATTGATTATATTTTCAGCAGTCTTTTTCTATACCTACAAATGTTTTAGTTGGTTAAATCTGAAATACAAAAAGTCCCCTTTTTCCTTAGTTGATTGATAAGTGTACCTACCTGGATGTCAAAGTAATGTGTAGGCTTTGAGCCAATTAGGCCTTAATCCAAACTAATATTATAAATGCGAAAGTAACTCTGTCTGTCTGTCTTTCTGTCTGTCTGTCTGTCTGTCTGTCTGTCTGTCTTTGCTTCACGCCTAAACTACTAAACCGATTTGTGTGAAATTTGGTACAGACATAGTTTGGAACTTGAGAATGGACATAGGATAGTTTTTATTACAAAAAATAAAATATAAAATAAAATTTATTCCGGACATACAGCGCCATCTATTGGTCAAGAGTCGGCATCAGAAGTCACTATTCCACGCGAACGAAGTCGCGGGCAAAAGCTTGTTTATAATACTTTCATGACTCGGATCATCAACAACTCGTTTACGCTCAGAATCTGACGAAAGATAACATCTTAAACTTCCACATTAAGCTTTTATAATATGCCCAAAAAAGGGCAAAGACGAGAAAGCAAGAAAATATTAAAGTATTCAAAAAACTCTTTTATAATTCATTGGTACAATTCGTGAATCTCGGTCAAAACTTTTCTAAAGTCGTTAAAATCTCTAAGAGGAAGGAAGGGGAATTGGGAAAAATACTGGAGAATGGCCTGGTTATAATTGTCTGAATTGTTCAGTTAAATATGAGTTTTAATGACTTTTAATAGCTGATCGTAATGTTAAGTTACTTTTTATGTTGGCCTTTGTTTCAAGGTTATTTCTGTTAAGCCAAGAAAGAAAAGAACTTTGAACGAAGAACTTATGAAATGTTACCTGATTATAATCTGTAAGTACAAATCTTTTTCTTTATTTTTAACCTGCCAGTATCAATAACTTTGATAACGGAATCCCAAGATATGCTGTACAAAATTTAAATGTCGCCAATTTTTTTACATTGATTTTGACAAAATAAAACACGAGTGTATGTTTTTTGTTAAATTCATCGTCATTATCATCAGTCTACAGCATTCCACTGCTGGACATAGACCTCTCCAATCGCACAACATTTGTGTTGACTTTAACTTATACATTAACTAATAAAAACACATTGTTACTGACCAATAAGAATTTAGTACAAGCGAAGAAAAAAAGTTCTTTGACACCGATCTTTTTGGTGACAGAAATTCAAAAATCGAATTCCATTAATCGAATGATGTTCGCCTCCGAGTACACTCATGTATGAATTTTTAATGATCGCCAGTTGGGGGCGAACTGTAGGAGTCATAGGAGACTTCGATACGAATGGGGGAATCATGGGGTATATTTTATGTATGTCCATGTGATCGTGACATCTGTCGAGACTATTACTGACTGTCACCTTTAGTAATGTTTAGGGGAATAGATCAGCTAAGCTACTTATGTTTTGTTTGGTCAGTTGGGCTGGGAGCAAATCTGTATATCGACCTCACCTGATGATAAGCGAAATCCATCGCATAATATAATGGAGCAGCAAACGAGGCTGGCAGCTTTAAAGGTTTCTTCCTTTAAAACAGTTATTTCACTGGCTGACAGCCAAAACATAGACAAAATTAAGATAGACATTTCAAATTTAAAATGCATGCTTTCTTAATAGGGTGTAGTACGTTTTTGACAAATTCTTGAACTAAGTATTTTTAAAGAAAAAGGTTTGCTTTCAACAAACAGTGCTAGATCAATCATCATTGCGGTATATGTCCTTTCTCTTAGATATGATTAGTGATTGCATTGCTGTAATAATTACGATTAATTAATTATAGGGAATGCTCGTGACATGTGCTCTGGACATGTGTAAGTGGGGATAGAACAATGGAAGTGGCGGGATTGGCTATGGTGTGTGATAATCTCATTAGGGCAACACGTCAAGGATTGATAGACAGATATTGATGTAGGAATCGGTGGTATGATTGTTATTGATTAAATTGCTAGCGTTTTCCCGTGGTTTTGCTCTCTTGGCTTCGCTGGAGGGACCTAGCTTACATGAAAAATATTTCTGGGATAAAATTAAGCGTAGGTATGACATTCAGTGTAGCTCTCTGTCAGTGAAGAAATTTTCGTAATCATCAATATTTTCAGAGATTAATCTTTTAGAAAAATATTCAACCATTTGACTTCTTTTTAATATAGGGTTAGATTGGATGAGATGCGTTTGACATGTGGTGCTGTAGAAAGATGATGAAAATCCCTTGGACCGCCTTTCGCACCGACGATTCCATCCACCGCGAACCGAATAGTTAGACTGTCCACGCTCTCCGCGATCTGCCTTCGGATAGGATATTGGAATTCTTTGGTCACATCGCCAGAAAAGATGGATGCAACCTAGAACAGCTGATGGTTAATGGCAAGATTGAAGGGAAACGTCCTAGAGGTCGCAGTCCAATAAAATGGTCAGACACTCAGACCAAGTCCGCACATCTTTGAACACCAAACTGCACGATGATCTCCACGACATAAAAGACAGACATAGATGGCGCAAATTAGTGAAGGAAAAGTTGCTTCCACGACAACGGGGGAATCAGCAACAGCAGAGGAGGAGGCCGGGATGTGCATTAAAATGTGGAAAATTCAATAATCGGAACACAAAAACGTACGAAACTCTAGTACCTTTTATATTAATTGCCAGACCGTAGCAAAAGGTACCTTTATAAAACTTACCTATACATGTTTTTACCTGCGAATCACACGATTAATTCTAATTCTAAAACAGTTATCCTTCGAAGCCGAACTCCTGAACTGGGTCAAACTTCTACGCGCATTTCTAACTGACAGGAAACTGGAGTAACCTGCTAAATTACCGGGGACATTTTTCAAGGGAACACGGTAAAAGATTAGTGGTGCCCCAAACTTTAGAGGTGTACCTGTTAAACGCAGTTCGGAAGTTCCGTTGGCATGGAATTACGGATTACATTTGTAAGTAGGCAAAAGTTTTTTTTTATCTGGAATCTTTATTTTTTTGAGGTTTTCAGGGTAAGGGAGGAGTTGTATGACTCTCATTTTAGGTCTGTTAAAGATAATAATTTCAGTTTTGCAGGACTTAAACTTTGACCCAGTATAAAGATACCGCAAGGGTTGCACGAGTAGATACGCTTCACCAAAAAGAACTCCGAATTTTGTTTGTTGGACCCGTTAAGGCGTGGCCCGCCTTTTGCTTATAGCCTGATGGACCCAAACCGCTTCAGTAGCTTGTCAGATCTCAGCCACAACTACACCGCTAAGCTAAAGCTTCGGGTGGTCTAAACGCAGAGAAAGCACGAGCCTCTGGTCTGGCGGGCCTAAACCTTCTTTTTTTGCTACAGTGGCGCACACAATTAGCCCGTCAGGTCTAAAGCTAAAGTAACTCATATCTGAGTAGTTTGATGTTAATACTTCGGTTAGTCGAGACGCGCGCAGCGCTAGCCTCGGGCCGCAAACGTCTTGCCTGACGGGTCCAAACCTTGCCTTTACATAAAGTAACTCTTGCCTGAGTAGTTTGACATCCCACAGCGTTAATACTTCGGGTGGTCGAGACATGCACAGGGCTAGCCTCGGACCGCAACCGTCTAGCCTAGCGAGTCCAACCAGGCAGGGTTAGTACTGCTACAGTAATTCTTAGATACCTGAGTAGTTTGACGTCCTACCCTAACTAGTGCTAGTGCGCCTCAGGCCGCAAGCGTGTAGCTTGATGGACCCAAACCTTCTTCACTTAGCCTGACAGGCTTACATATATAGTGACTCTTACCTGAGTAGTTTGACGTCCCACAGCGCTAGTACTTCGGGTGGTCGAGACGCGCACAGCGCTAGCCTCGGGCCGCAAGCGTGTAGCCTGACGGGTCCAGCCCGAATGTTGGCTGCCGTTGGAGCTGATATGATGACGGCTGCGAACTCTTTGCTGCCCCCGAGGTTGTGTTGTACCTGGTGGAATGTACATGGATTTTCAATAATACAACCATATTATTCGTCTCTCGTATGTGCAAGCATCAGTTTTCATTATAAGCATGTTGACCATCTTGATAAATGGGTTTTAGAATTTTGGGTGAATCTAGCTTGGTTCTAGGATTTATGCACGAAGCGCCGGACGTGTGGTCTAATTATTTCGAGGCAGATTTAAGTTAGACCAAAGTCAGTATTTTCAAACCTAGTTTTGGAATGTAAAAAAGGCATAACATGGTACATTAATTACACGAGACGAACTAAAAAGACGTAAACAAGAAGAAAATCATGCAGTGCAGTCGGAGGACAAATGTTCGCGAGCTGGCTGACCAAAACCAGATGTATCCTAAAACCCTTTATTTTGTTAACCTACACGATGGGTTTGGAAGAAAAAAAATGGGCTTCACAATATGGCGCCCAAAATCCTCCATTTTTCTATTTTCCAAATTGAATGTAGCCAGTGACACTCGCAAGGTTAGGACGTATCGATTGACGTAAGAATCATCAAAATCGGCCAATGCGTTTGGTCGCTGGAACGCCACATAGGAACAAACATACATACATAGACTGATAAACACATTACCCTCCTTCGGCTGTCGGGTGTAAAAAGTAGTAGTATTTCCAATTGCAAGTATTGAATGCCTATATGAAGGAAATAGTACCACATAACTAATCTATTTGAACTATTTAACACAATATTGCAGTGAATGAATATATGACTGAGAATTCTACCAAGTAATCACAGGATTAAGTTCATCAGCAATCAATTCAAGAGTCTTACTGAAAGACTTCAATTATCCCAGGAAGTTCATTGTAAATATAAAAGTTTATTAATTGCTTTAAAACTGCAGCAGTATTGTCTCAGGTAAATATCTACTCTTTCAGTTCGTTTCTAGAGATTTTTATTTACTTGTACTAAAGCTTCTTTAAGACTATTGCAATCTAAGTAATTAGTGTTATTGTGTTTTATCCGTTTTATAACTAAGAACATGGTTCGAAAGAAACCGACTAGTGTATATGTGGAAAATAATGGCAGATTACCACTGTCGCAGTCAGCAAAAAAAAAAATATCTTTAAAACAAAGATAAAAACTTTTTAACCAAAAAAAATTACCGACTTTCAAAAGAAAATACTACAAAGTGAAAAATGACTTTCTTTTCGGAAGTCGGTGTCTTTGATATCTATATTTTTTCGTTATTGTTACCGATTTTTGTTTTTGTTACCGATTTTCGTTTTAGTCACCGACTTTCGAAAAGAAAATAATTTTTTGCTTTGGAGTGTTTTGTTTTGGAAGTCGGTAAATGTTTTTTTGTTAAAAAGTATTTTTATTTTTGTCTTTTTAGTTTTGGTACCTTATGATACCATGAAAATATGCATTATTAAATAGCTTTAAAAAAATCAGATTTAAATGGGGCCACGAAGCACCAGTTTTCAAATAAAAATTGAATCATCAAAATCGACTTATATTTAGCGGAGTAATCGAACCTCCTACTTTTTGAATTCGGTTAAATAGTAAGACTTAATTACAGATTCCTGCGACACGATGTCAAAAATTAAGGAGACGTCACTCTGTCATAAATACTCCCGTAGTCAGGTGCGAGGCGACATTATTGCGGTAACGTATTTACTTTGAAATTGTTTTACAGATACACTGATTTCTATAAAAACGTGGAAAAAAAAGTGAAAAACGTGTTTGTCGCGTCTTTGAGTCACGCCTTTCTGTGGGAGCCCTATGAAAACTGTTCTTAAGGCCGTACCCTGACCAAAAAATCAGCATGAGATTTGAGCATTCCTATTGGCCTAGCGGCACTCTTGGCGGATGAATTACAGTAGTGAAAACGCCCAGATTTTAGAATAACTTCTTTATAAAATCGAATATTAGACTTTTGAAAAAAAAAATCTACCAAAATGTTCGTTATCAAATTGTCTATCCATTAGTGTTAGTACAAACAATTATTAATGAACACTTTACGAGGAGATAATCAATAATATGTATAAATTTAATGTATTTTTATTAGTTGATATTTCATTTTAAATAACGAGTAGATAGCTCCTAAAAACTGCACGAAAAACGGCTAGCGCGGCGTTTTGCTCGGGGTAGCGCCTTAATGTCTATGTCTATTATTTTTAGGGTAAGATATGAGGAGGCCATGCTGTGTGCTTTGGGGCAGGAATAGTCTATGACTTTTTAATTAACCGACTTCAAAAAAAAGGAGGAGGTTCTCAATTCGTCGGAATCTTTTTTTTTTTTTTTTTTTTATGTATGTTCCCCGATTACTCAAAGACGCCTGGACCGATTTCAAAAAATCTTCTTTTGTTTTGAAGGGTATACTACCTAGTTGGTCCCATAGTCATCAGGTCAGGATCTGATGATGGGATCCTAGAGCAATCGAGGGAACTCCTCAAATATTATAGGCAAACATATAGTGATTTTGGTATTTTCATCAACAATGCAATCACTTGCACTCAGAAAGTATAATTTGGTGAAGTGGAACTGATGAAGAAGACCACAGATGGCCACTTGAACTCCTAAATGCTAAGTATGTCACGGGTATAAAATATCTCGAATAGGTAACCGACTACGATGAAGCAAATACTTATAAATGAATGGGACTGATGAAAATGGTATCATTGAACTGTTCTGATGATGAAGCCGGAAGGTAGGCACCGGAACTCTGAAAAAAAAACAATGTATCCTAGTCGTGCTTGGGCTTATTGGAATCGTCATGAGGTGTACTTTGACCACAAATGATTATCATGTTAATTGGAGACACCTACCAAAACTAAAAAGAAAAAAATAAAAAACTTTTTAACAAAAAATCAAACCGACTTCCAGAACAAAAAACTACAAAGCAAAAAATAACTTTCTTTTCCGAAGTCGGTGTCGAAAAACTGAAAAAAATGGGTACAAAAGACACCGACTTCGGAAAAGAAAGTTATTTTTTGCTTTGTAGTTTTTTGTTCTGGAAGTCGGTTTGATTTTTTGTTAAAAAGTTTTTAATATGCGGAAAGTCGCCAAATATAACTGTTTAACTACTCATTGCTCGACTATTGAAAATAATACTTACTTTAACTCTCCAATTAATCAAAATCTCCCTGGTATCGAACGCGAGGACCGGCACCACGTCTTCACACAGTATCGCCAGGGTATTGGACTCCTTATCTAGCGTGAACCCTGACTCGATGCCCAGGTACTGCTGGAGGGACAGCGAAGCCTTCGTCTGCCCGTTCTTCTGCCGCTCTTTCAGGTCTTTGTAGAGTTGCAGGTGGACGCAGTCTGAGGAAGAAAAAAAGGAAAATTGTAAGTAAAACTGACATTTCGGATGGAGACTAATTCGCTGGATGCGATACGCACGGGACCGGTCAATGATGCGACGCTTGGGGGATGCCTATGTCCAGCAATGGATGTCTTTTGGCTGAAATGATGATGAAGATGAACTAAAACTGAAGTAATATTATAAAAAAGTGCTGATTGGTAAGCCCTGAAGTAGGAAGGGAACAGATTGCAAAAAAAAAACTGACTTATAGAAAGTTTTATTCATTCTGATGGGACTGTGGACGCCCTCAGTCCCACCGCTAGGGGATAGGATACGATAGGATGGGATAGATGGACCCCTTTTCTGTATTTAGACTCCTTGGTCCGTTGTGCGTGCAGACCTCCACTCTGGGAGAGGGAATTGGCCGTAATACACCACGCGGGTCCAGTGCGGGCTTGTGGATGTTACATGTCTTAAATTTTTGCTTCTAGAACATGCCGATTTCCTCACGATGTTTTCCTTCACCGTTTTGAGAGCAGTGGTGATGAATAAATTTACACAAAGTAAAGCGCACTGCCTGGGTTCGAACCCACGACATACAACTTGTAAGTCGCGGCCGTTACCACTGGGCCACCACTGCTCTCACCGCTAGGGGATATAGAATCTTATGTTAAAGTAAGCCATAGACTAATTTTCATAACGGAAAAATACACTATTCATCTTTTGTCGGCCACAGGAACGAAGCCGCAGGTAAAAGCTTGTGATATGTAAATATCTCAGTAATAAGTATTTTGTTAACAGAAAACTGAAATGATCAGAAAGGGTAAAGTAGTCGATTTACTTAAAAATTGCGAAAGAATGTGGAGAAAAGTTTTCTTTGTTTTGTTTCTTTATCAGAATTCAATTTAAAGAAATATCTGAAATGTAATAACGAAACGGATTCAACTTTTTTTTTTAATATAAATTTACAAAGAATTTTGTTTCAATGTATTAATTTTAATGAATGTATGATGATTTGTAACTATGAACTTGTAATTTAAAATAATTGGGATTGTATGCCCATTTGAATAAAATTTTATTTTAATTATTACAATACTAAGAAACTTATAATTTTGTTCGAGGAATTTATCTTTAAGAAACATAGGAATGTTAAGTAACATTACAACATTTTCAGGCCTTACACGAGCCACACGTATTTCATACAAGAAAACAAAGGGTTCAGAAAAAAAAAAAGAAAACCGCCCACCAAAGAAATTCTTGACAGAAATTGGACGCTCGAGCACAGTAATCAAGAAAATGACTGTAGCTGGCTGTACGAAAAATTCCTTTGCCTCAAAATGTCGCAATGCCTAATGAACGCGACTGTACCTGCTTTGTTCCACTCGATACCCTTTAATGAGGAGTAGTAACGATGTCAAGTTTGGGTCTCACAAGGAACCTTTGGTTGAAGCGCTTTGTATGCGCTTCGTGCAGTTCCGAGGGATTTTTGAGGTAAAATAGAGGGAAACGAAGCTAGGTATCATTTATACAGGTTGTAACGGTAAAGGTTTGGTCATATTTTAAAAATAATAGTTTAAAAAAAACTAAAATAATACTGCTTTGTAACATTTCTGTAGAACAGTTCTGCAATGTAACTTTTATCTTCACATATTTCACGTAAGACGCATTGAAGTGAAAAAGATAAAAGGTAAAATACTAAAACTAAAGACTAGAGAAAAGAAATTAAAAGATGGAACCGCCATTAATTTCTTACTACAGGCCAGTCGACACGACCGGAGCTCAGATTTATTGCTGATAACTTTCCCTAGAGATTTATATGTACTTTTATAAGGGACAAGGTAAAAATCGCCATTACCTACAATGTCCCTTTTTCCTGCCAAGAGAAAATTCTTTGACCATCATCGCAAGGAAGGTTCCTCATAAAATTAATAATAAATAAGACGAAATGACGCAGAACGACATTTTATAAATTGCCTATTAGAACAAGATATCACAGAAATTCGGCGCAAGTAGAACACATTTACTAATTACGTAACACCTGGTGATGTAATTTCAACCTTATGTTACGTAACTTAGGTACAGAATTAATTAACACAAAAACCTGTGAATGACATTCAGTCTTTCACCTATCATCTCATGAGTTTGGCTGAATTTCCCCATATCCTAAATTAGACCTTAACGTATTAGAGTAAAGTTGGTATTAGTTTGTTTACGGAAAACATAGCCCACAGCGACAGATTCCACTACATCAAAATCGAGTGTTCCATTTTCAAATTAATTCGGGACCGTTTTCTAATTGGCGCGACGTGACTCGGCTCTGTTCGGCTCTAATCAGTGTGTGTTTGAATTTGGAATGTAATTTGTGTATAGTGCTTTTGTGATTGTTCCCGCGCTTTTGTGTGAAGTTACGATAGTTTGAATTTACATGGCATACAATAATGGAGGCTTGTATTTCAAACTGACTGTTTGAGTTAGCTAAAACAATTTGATAGAATTACGAAATTCTGTATAATTTTGTATGGTAAATTAAATACGGAAACGCATTGAAATACCCTGGATAAATACAACATTATTGAACTAAAAATTAGTTGCCCAATGTAACCAAACAAAAATTATTGCCACTATTAATGCCCATATTCCAAGTAATTTTGAAGGACAACTCAACCCTACTCAATCCCTACGATAAATTAAAAAAAACCTCGATGAATAAGATTAATGTCAATAAATAACAAGTTGCATTACTACCAAATTGATGATTCGAGGTGTCGGGTTGGAGGACATGAAATACAGGAGTAAGAAAAGCCATCGGTCAGTTTGAATTTCGAACACCTAATTCAACGGTTGACCATGTTTCACAAGGACAAAACAAGCCTGGTGGCGTCGACGCGACGTCCAATACTCGAATACCAGCCGATTCAGAAAGCCGATACGATACGTAACAGTTACCGGTCGTAAATAAATACCATACGTATCTATAAATTACGATGGTTTTTGCGAAGTTTCGTCGTGTTGACATCGTAGTGAAGGATTTTGTTTGTCTATTTTAGGTCTTTGATAACTGGATGTTCTTTTACGTTTTCGTATTATGTTCATTTCCAATTCGGCTTTTCAAAATCGGTTTCTTTTCAATATTTGTTCTTGGGTGAGGAAAAAAATATACCGTAATTCTGTAAACTTTACATATATTTTTGGGGAAAAACGTAGATAGAGTTGCATTCATCATCGTTTCAGCCGAAAGCTTCCACTGCTGGATGTAAGTCTTCCGCAAGCGTCACCAGATCGACCAAACCCGTACCGCTCGCAACAGTAACCAGGCCATCGGTCCACCATGAAGGAGACCTTTATAACATTCCAATCCAGACTAGCACCATAATCTACAAAGGTCTACAATTGTCTCGAAACTCTGCTTACGTCCCTGGGGCAATCGTGATCGACTCCCAGCTGACTTCGATGACCTCCACTCATATATTTTTGTCGTTGACACAGCGATTTCACTTTTATTGCTCGTGACTGACGAACGAACATATCTTAGATATCTGTTAGCATGTCTAGTTTTTTTAGGTCAGTGTTGTTCGTTATGGCGATGTGATTTGCGATGGTTTCTTATATTTATTTTATTGTAGCAGTTTAAAATTTCAATATTATTACGCAATACGAAGAATTTTGATGAAAATTCCTTCATTTCATGCTTTGCTCGATTCGACTGCTTGACATCGTAAATATTGCAATGAATGTTGTTTAACAGTCAACATGAAGAGCTATTCCTCGAATTTTGAATTAAGAATTCGAAGTTTGAAAAGCTATCAAACTTTGGCTTTTAAGTAGGGTGACCAGTTCGAAACTGAAAATATTCAATTCGGAAACCGGCTAATTAGCATTATACGTAAAATTGTGTTACACTACACAATTACACCGTAAAAGTACACATGAACTGGCTTGTATTTCATGAAGAATATCCACAAGAAAACCTGAATGCGCCGGCAAATACTGAATAATATACACGTATTTCTATACTATATAATAATATTATAAAGAGGAAAGATTTGTATTTTTGTATGTAACGAATAAACTTAAAAACTACTGGACTGATTTCAAAAATTCTTTCACCGTTGGGAAGCTACACTATACCCGGTTGACATAGGCTAATTTTTATCCCTGTATTCCTACGGGAACGGGAACTACGCGGGTGAAATCGCGAGGCGTCCGCTAGTAAGCAATATTTTTGATCATGTACTCGTTCCATTGAGAATGGTTAAAAAGTATCACCACTTCAAGTATTTCATCATAAGTTAATTTACACCAATTTCGTTCCATTTATCACATGGTTAGGTAAACCGTGCTGTAATCAGCACCTACATAACAACTTACAATTTTCATATTTCACCAAAACTCGCTCAAAAAATAAATTGCCACCTTTAAAAATTGTGCCAGCTATATTAAAAAACCTGCTAAGGTTGTGAGCAGCTGATTTCTTGTCGTTTTGCGTACGAAACACGTTCCTCTCCATAATATACAATAAGTCCGGGGCTCGTGTCAATTTACCTAAATCTTTCGCTGACATTGCACCCCGAATCCCTTGGTGAACGGGGATGAAAATGTACGGGGTGAAACTTGGGGGTGAAATTATGTTTGATGGATTTTTTGAAGAAAGATGTGCAAGCTCTTGTGTTTTGTTTAATAGTTCAATAACTTTTTAATAGTTTTATATTAAAGGAAGGAAAAAAAACAAAAAGGCATGTTAAGTGCAAGCCGTACCACATGTTAGAATTAGCTCCATAGTCTGAAAATTGGTCGTTTTATTATAAGACTCAATTGTAAACCTACAAAATTTCAGTTAAACAGTTAATTAAATTTTCAATTTCAGTTATATTAATATGAAAGACTTCTTCTAAAATTGCTCTACAGATAGAAATACAGAAATAACGTTGTTGCATTGTGGCGTCGCGCCTGTCTGCGGCACCTTCATTCCCATTTGAAACAGAACATTTTATTATTAACTAGTATCTATTAATAATAATAATAAATTTATTTTTATATTTTTAAATGCTTTTTTAAGTGTTTTTTTTAATATTTGTAAATGTAATAATTAAGAATGACATTGAATAAATATTCATATCTATTAAAACTTATCTGGAGCATCTCGTTCTCGTAGACGCAACGTGTACAAACACAAAACTCTCCCTTATATTTCAAAAATTCTGTTATCGAGGAAAAGCGTTTCAACAAGACGCCGAATTCTATTTACCCAAGGGATCTTTATGTACAGAATATGTAATATTATGTACACTGTGTTGTATGTGTATACGTTTAATATCTTGGGTCTGATACCCATATAGAATAGGACATCTTTTCCAGGAATTCGTGGGATTAAAGATTGGATCTATGACAAAAGGCAGAATCGAGCTCGTTTATGAAAGTTATATCCCTTACTCGGTTCACCGGTTTCATTGTAGTAAAACGTTATATTTCTCTATGTTAGTCACCACTCAAATAATTACTTTGATACTAATGGAAACAACGCATGTCGAACGAATTATGAGCTAAATCTACCACAATGTGGGTCTCGCGAAATGTCTGGCGACATTGCGGCAGACCCGAACGAAGATGGCGAGACAAGCTCGACATATACAGAAAGGATTGGTCTACACTTGCCCAAAATCAGGAGGAATAGAAAGAATAAAGGGAGACCTTTGCCCTGTTGTGAGATAGCACAGCACAGGCTAAAAATTAATATAGACGTACAATACAAATACACCATATATTTTATAGGAGAAACTATGAATTGCATATTACGGAACAGAGGTCTCCACATTATATGCAAGCAAAACTGTCGCAAAAAGTCTATGACCAGTGTGTGTTGGCACTGATGACCTATGGCTCTGAGACGTGGTCGCTTACAATAGTTCTCATCAGAAAGCTTACAGTCACCAAAAGGGCAATGGAGAGGGCTATGCTCGGCATTTCCTTGCAAGATCGAATCATAAATATAGAGATCCACAACAGAATCAGGACATAGCCCGAAGAATTGCCAAACTTAAGTGGCCAGGGCACATTGCTCGCAGAACGGATTGCCGATAGGGCAGAAAAGTTCTGGAGTGGCGACCGCGAACCGGACGACGTTGCGTTAGAAGGATTTCCACCAGGTGGACCGATAACCTGGTGAAAGTTGCGGGGATCCGCTGGATGCGGGAGCTTGGGGAGGCCTATTTCCAGCAGTGGACGTCTTTCGGCTGATATGATGATGATGAAAACTGTCGAGCCGAAAGAAAGAGGTTAAACTTGTCAGCCTAATTTATTACTGGACCAATGGACATCAACAGTGACACACAGCAAAAAAAAACAGCAAAATTAATGCTCAAACAGGTTCAATGATCCTTTACAATCGATAAACATTCAAATTCCCATAATATTAGTTCTGAATATAACTTGGTAACTTTTTTCATAACCCCGTTGTAGTGCCAATATTCGGGCTCATGTCTGATACAGTATAATCAATCACGCGTCGGGATGACGACCTAACTTCGGACAGATAGGGAATCTTTGTGGCGAATCCTTTTGGGAATCGCCAGGAGTGGTAGTTACAATTGATAAAGTAAAAGTTGGTTCAACATGTTTTTGAAAGGGTTGAATTAATTGAGAATTTGGATTGTTTCTACATATATAAATTCTCGCCTTTCTCCCATGGGAGTAGGCAGAAACTACAGAACACCACCTGCTACGAAATTATATACATACTCTTTGTGCTTCATACATCTAAACATACAAGCACACCGGTTATGAGTACTAAGTTTTTAGGAGGTTCATAAAGCAGAAAAGGATAATGAGTACGCGAAGGCGAAAACAGCTTGACGTAATTATCTAAAAAAACTAATTTGATACAAATTTTATGTACGAGTATTCTGAGGCCCCAAGGATGCTAAATTGATCTCAATTTATATCTCTAAACCTAGACAAAGATTCCCAGAACAAATTCACAAAAATAAATATTTCAATTTCAGATTCATCAAAGCTTTTTCCTTCTACCGTCTACCCTCAATAGGCAAAAATAAAATGTGGCCTTTACAAAATTAGTTATGATTTTCTGCCCAGCAGGCTTTACTTGGGATACAAGGCAAATAAGAAATTGATACAAAAGAAATACTGGAACATAAAATTGAATAAATTCACCCCCTTGCACTCGTTTGGGGGTTGAATTTTTCTTTGTTCTTTCAACCCTTAACGTTGTACCGGCGATATTGAAAACGTTTGAAGGTGATTTTAAGTAAGTTACGCCCCCTGGCTCTGTTTGGGGTGAGCGGAAAATTGAGTGTTATCTTGGTAATATTATAAAGAGTAGATTTGTTTCTTGTTTGCAGATTCTTTATTTATTACAGTTCGGAAATACCTCTTGAAGGCCTAAGAAGAATTTTGGTCTTTGTAGACCAAGCTTTAGTTAAGAGTGGAACTGGAACACACCCATGACCCACCAGCTTTTACAGGAAGAGTGAAAAGGCAAATTCTGTGCTCTACCCCCATCTTAGATCTCATGCATCGCTTACCATAAGGCGATAAAATAAAAACAGTTAAGAGGAAATGCTGTTGCAGACATCGATTGAATAAGTAAAAAGTCATAATTCGTGGTTTGGTTCTCGCCTATTTCCTCCTCCAATGTTGGACCAATTTAAAAGATATTCGAAAAAGAAAGATACACACTGTGCCACTATGTTTTCTTTTTTAGGGTTCCGTACCCAATGGGTTAAAACGGGACCCTACTACTAAGACTCCGCGGTCCTTCTGTCACCATCTCATGAACCGTGATAGCTAGGCAGTTGAAATTTTTACAGATAATGTATTTCTGTTGCCGCTATAACAACAAATACTAAAAACAGAATAAAATAAATATTTAAGTGTCACTGTTTCTCATACAACAAACGTGTTTTTATGTAGTTTTTTGCGATAATGGTACTCTTCGTACGCGAGTCCTACTCGCACTTGGCCGGTTTTTAATAATACACTATCTTTAGAAGCACGAGAACCCTCAAAAAGACAACCATAAATGAAAAAAAATAAAAACATAGAAGCACAAGATAATTATATCTTTTTCATTTATAATATCTTTTAAATTTGTCCAATACTGGTGGAAGAAATAGGCGAGAGCCAAACCTCGAATTATGAATTTTTTACTAAGGAACTTCAGTCCGAGCTCTGTGCCCGCATTTTCTCTAAAGCTCTAAGAAACGATGGCGTGACGACTTAGAAGCACTTACGGTAGATCGGCCGGTGTAGGCAATACATCGAGAAGAGGGCTATGGAGAAACCTTTGGTGGAACAATTAAATAAAAAAGCACGGTAGTGGTAAATATAAAGAAATCAGAAAAGTTAGCTAAGTAGCGATTAGTTACTTCTCCAATCTAAATAGAAGTTTGTATTCGTTGTGATTTTAATTACTAATTAGTTACCCCTCTAAGCCTCTGTGAGCCTCAGCTTACGGCATCGAACTTTCGTGGAACATGTTCTATTAAATAGCACTTCATGTAAATACCATGTGCCCTTAGTAATAGTGATTGTGCGAGTTTTTCGCTGAAACTGATATAGAGCTTATCACTTATCTAAGTACAACAAAAACTCATTTGCTATTGACATTTTATGTAACATATGTATGGTTTTAGAGGTACAGTTATTTTGCTACCCACGTCTGTTCTAGATTTATGTTCATAAAATCTAAATTTGCCCATATCTTTACACACACCAATAAAAATGATACCAATTTTATTACGACAGTATGGGTAGGTACGGAACCCTCGGCGCACGAGTTCGACTCGCACTTGACCGGTTTTTTTTCAGAACTACCTAAAATTGTAATGATACCTTTTCTAAAATAACCGAATATTTCCAGAACAGAATACCTTTTCAATAAGAAATATCTATCGTAATTTTCTAAAACAGGAACCCAAGAGACATCTAGACCCTCAAAATGAGATAATATTATGAACACTAGCCCAAAGTTTTACCAAAATGTTACAGAATTCCGTCGGAAATTCTCGTTATATTCTTTGAAGGTTCAAGACAGTTTAGGTTTCCCTCGGGTATGTCGGGCCATATTGCTCTGCTTTTAGTTCAAGATGTTTTGTGGATAGCTAGGCTTACGAAGGCTGACGGCCTTAAGGTGGGTAGGGTAAGTTATTGTGAAGAAAGTAGAAATGCTTTTGGTACATTCATGATTTTTGTGAGTAAAATGTATACCTAGATGTTGCTTTCATTATGCGTACAGCTAAGGAGTGGAATGCCCTGCCGGAATATGAGTTTCCTGATACCTTCACCTGGGGGTCTGTAGGCCAAGAGTAAATAGGTTACTTCTAGGCAAGCGTGCGACACCGTCGAGCCCATCATCGCTTACAGAGACTACACTATACTATTATAAAGGCGAAAGTTTGTGTGTTTGTATGTTTGTAACTTCTTCACGCTCAAGCGGCTGGACGGATCTGGATGAAATTTGGCACAGATATAGATTATAGTCTGGAATAGCACATAGGATTTTTATCCTGGGAATATGTTGCCTTGGGATAATTTTCGACATACACGCGGGCGAAGCCGCTGGCAGAAGCTAGTAAAAATAAATAAGTCCAATATCGAGCTTCATTTGTTAAGCCTGCCATCATAGCTGCTGTTTTCCAAAATGTCATTGACAATGATGCTGTTTCAGAGATAATTGGCAATATCTTGAGATTTTTGTGTAGCTCCATTATCATTAGTTCTTTGTATTTTATATTTTGGGGCCAATCCTAATGGACAATGGATAATCCTAATGTACATATTCGTTGCTCACACCAAATAATTTTACATCAATATACCTACCAAGAGGACTTTTCCCAATTTCCTAGAAAAACCTACAAATGAATAGCCGATAAGAAAGGTAAAAAAGTTCCTAACTCGGTTTACTACAGGTGTTTACAGAAGTAATAATTTTGTTTATGATAACACGTCACTCGGTGTCTATGGGGACTTATACGCGGGCCTGTGTATAAAAAAGTTTTACCTACGTTATCCGGAGGACATTTTCATGTCGTGGGAAGGATGAAATGATGTGTCAACGGTGAGGTAAATTTAAGGGACACTATGGAATTGTCATACTGAGCGTAGGAAGATAAGCTAGCAAAATGTTATAGATGGACTATTGGATCTTTTTTAGATTAGGATCTTGTTATAACATTAGTCGGATTTCCCCCGTTTTCTAAATTTGCAGTTGAGTATTGGCAATTAAGTATTGTATATCTTTTCCCCAAAAACCTGTCAATCTTTGTCATAAATGCAGGGTTTGACACGTTCAGAACTGCAAATACATAATTCAGAAACCGTTTCGTTGTCTAGCAGTGAAATTTGGTAGGATATCTTTTTGTTCCATCTTCCTGTGTATTGTGAAGAAATGTAGTACATTAACACTAGAACAAAATATTCTACAATGCAAAACCTTGTAACAAATGAATTTCAAAATTGTAACAATAAAAAGCAGGCGACATCGCGTTCGCGCCACAACAGCGCCATACATTCTCGTCACAATACAATTTGCGGAGCGCCAGCACTCCTTGGTGGCCCCCATTTTATAAAGTTGTCCCGCTTGTCTATGCTGAATTCAGAAGCCCAAAAGTGTTATCTTAAAATTTTGAAAATTCGGTTTGTGTTTGCATCTTATAAAAAAAAGAAAAAATAACAGTATACATAAGTATGTACCTTAACTGTATTTTTTTTCAATGTTTCGATGTTTTTTCCGACTAGGCCCTTTTTTGCGGGATATGCTCTTTCAGATGCAAAACAAAAACCGTAAATACTTATAATTGCGAAAATAACTCTTTTTGTTTGTGTTTTCACGCAATATATATTATGTCATTAAGAAATCGGAGAACATTATTTTTTTACAAAATCCCGTCTCGAAACTCACTTTGATTGAGTTAGCGCTTTTTGACTACCGAGGGCAGCACACATTTTATAAAGTTACCTCTCTTGTCAATTGTTTTGCTAAATACCCGCCTTTTTGCCGGTACAAGTTGGCGTCCTGAATTCAAATCGTGGACGATTTTCTTTTGTTTTCGCGTGGCTGTAATGATTCGATTATTTTCTTGTTTCTTTTTGTGTTCAGGTGTTAAACTAACAATTTGTCTCGCTGATTTTCTTTGTATTTTCATATTTATATTTTCATAAGTAAAAGATGCCTTAGGACGCAAAATTTATAAATTTTCTGTGGAAGAGCATCTTTTAACATAGGTAATAGGAACAAAAGATTATTAGTATGTTTTGACGATAGATAAAGTAGGAAATGCTTACTGTTAAATAATTTTATTAGTTCTTTTGTGGGATTAAACCTACTAATAGGTATTACAAATACGAAAGTTTTTGAGTATGAATGGATGGATTTTTTTTAGTCTTTCACGCCAAACTAGTAAGCGAATGTGTATGAAATAACCAGTATTATCACAAAATTATACTTTCTATTCTTGTAGTAGGTTTCTTTGGGATGATTTCGACTTCCACGCGGACGGCTGTTAGTTGCATCATAAGAACCACTCTGGCGTAGTTGTAAAAAAAAATACTTACATTTTAGGTAGAAATCTGTAAGTGTAATTAAATATAAAGTAAATAATGTGAAGTAAAACTCGACTCAACGTATAAAATTAACGACTCTGTGAGCTCGTAGAATACCGTTTAATTATCAACAGTGTGTTTGTTGTCACTTTAGAGTTACATTACAGTAGGTCAAGTTTGTTGAGCGATGTATCATGTATCAAATCTCTCGCTGGGCTTTCTTGCCCTATTGATACTTAAATGAAAGTTCTATGTCAATAAGTAACACAAGTACCTATTAGTAGAAGACAACAGTATTGAAGAGCCATCTTCAATAGCATACCGAGAAAATTGGGCGACAAAAACGGCGAGAAAAGCTCGGTACAATTGAGAAAGCTTTCGAGGTAACGCTTCTGATGAACTATTACCTAACTTAGGACTCAGAAAAGTACTTTTATTTGATTATTTCTTCTTTTAGTAGTGAAGCCCAAGAATTGGACATACGGGCAACGGGGTGAACCGACAACCACCAGTAGGGAAAGTTGCAGGAGGCGCGAAGCCGGGTACAGTAGATTCCAATGAAGGCGACCTACACTATTCGCATTGGGTGGATAGGGCTTGAAGAAGAGAGAAAGAGATAATACGTAACAATTTCTTAGTTAGGACAACTATCTTGTTCAAACTTCTACTTCTGCCATCCACCTACACATCCACCGACTCGTAACAAAATGACCAAACATATTATCACGCGTGGTCGACAATCGCAATATGTCAGGGCTGCGTTTACGAGTCGAGTCGTGCATAGGACGCTAGCAGTCATTGCGTTTCGTGCCGATAATAATGCCTCGCTTGCGTAACTCGATGCCTATGCACACCGCGATTAATTAGTCGCAATTATAAGTCGACGGGTATCGGTTACTGAGTTTGCAGAAATTCTAATTTTGTGTATGTGAGTTTGGTTTGGATTTGTAAACTAGGACTTGTTTGGTGTTAAAGTGCTGTGGCTATATTTATAACGAGCTACAAAGTTCTACAATTTAGCAATAGGCAGTTACGTACCATAACGAATCACATTATATCGTAATCAATTGCAGATATATTATTTTTATAAACTAATAAATTATCAAGGCTTTAGCAGACAAGCGCGTCGAGACAACAATGCCACAACCCTTACTACACAGTATTTTTTAGGATTCCGTACCTAAAGAGTAAAAACGGGACCCTATTACTAAGACTCCACTGTCCGTCTGTCTGTCTGTCACCAGGTTGTATCTTATGCACCGTGACAGCTAGACAGTTGATATCATAGATGATGTATTTCCGTTGCCGCTATAACAACAAATACTAAAAACAGAATAAAATAAATATTTAAGTGGGGCTCCCATACAACAAACGTGATTTGTTTACCGTTTTTTTGCGACAATGGTACGGAACCCTTCATACGCGAGTCCGACTCGCACAAGGCCGGTTTTTTTTCAAAACGATTCTAGAGGTTTATGAAAAAGTGTTGTCGCATTGTCACGTCGTTCCTGTCTGCAGGAACCTTCAACCTTAAATAATGTAAAATAAGGTCGAGTCCAACTACCTACTCTAACAAATCATTGGCCTCATTTTCCAACACAAAATTGTAACAAAAGAACTCGAAACAAAAAACTTGGTACCTAAGTAACAATAAATTGTGTAAAGTAATGTCCTCGAAAGACCTGGGCCTTAATCGTTCTTTTTTCTTAATTGTGACGAAGGAAAATGGCGGCAAATCGTCACGCTTGTTTCAAAGGAATTACGTTATAATTACACGTAGAAACGTTGAGGAAAAATACCTTTGTTACGTGGACCTGTTTCCAAGATGGCGACCGCTTGTAATAGTTCCGTGTTTAAGGTAAGAAATAGGCCAGTGTTTTTGGGGAATCTGAACGAAATGGTCGAAATGTATGACTTATCATATCATATATTTTAATGAAGAGATCTAATGGTTTGTTTGTAAAAGGTTATCTCTGGAACTAGGACTCGATTATACAAAATATTATTTCGCTGATACAAAGATACACTATGGTTGAATGCCATTGGTTCATTTTCATCATCATTTCAGCCGAAAGACGTCCACTGCCGGGCCGCACAAGGCCTCATCCAAGTATCGCCACATTGACTGATCCCGTGCGTCTCGCATCCAGCGCCTTCCCGCAACCTTAACCAGGTCAACGGTCCACCTAGTGGGAGGCCTTCCAACGTATCGTCTTCCTTCCCTCTCCATTGCCCTTTGGGTGATTTTAAGCTTTCTGATAAGGCCCATTGTGGGCGACCACGTCTCGGTCCCATTTGTGATCACTGGCAACACACACTGAACATAGAATTTTGTCTTGTGACACTGCAGTAAATTGGACGAGAAGATACCACGCAACTTCACGAACGCCGCCCAGCCGAGTCGGATTCAACGGTTGACCTCTTTCTCGAAGTGAGACCTACCCAACTGGACTATTTGTCACAGATAGACACATAATCGTCTACAACTTCGAGTGTAGATTCTCCGATCTAGATAGGAGTGAACATGGGCATTGACCATGGCCATTGGTTGATGACGAAAAAAGCTTGTTTAAAAAATATATCGACAGAACGAGGTCTCTTTACTAACGATATTCACATTTCACTAAAAGCTTACCATAACCAACTTACTTCGACTAAAATATATGTAAAAATAAAAACATATCATGTGTCGTGATACGTAGCAACGAATAAAACTCGAAAACGATGATATTTTCGTTCATATCAGTGTTGAAATATATTTCAGAAGCAAATAAAAAGGCAAAATCATGGTATTTTCGTGTCAAGTTATGATGATGACAACACATGGGTTTTCATGCAACATTTAAGAGCAATACGTGTCACTCAACGTATTCTGTTATCTCAAAAAGAACATATTAAATACATAACGCAAACGTATTTTCTTTTTTTTATTACTTCATGCATACAAAAGTACAGAGGCGACGTATCAGGATTATTTATTCTTTGTTTTATATTATTTGATCAACTTTTCCCCGCTTGCTTCGCCCGTGCTAACGAACTACCTGGATAAAATTATCCTATGCATGTCTAAATAAATCCAGAATCCACACCCTACCCCTACCTATGATCTGAACAAACAAACTCTTTCAGTCGTTGATTCGACCAAAATCCAAAAGTACAGATTTTAACATTATAATATTAGTAGGAAGGATTTAGAATCTGAAATATAAAAACATGTTGAAGACGGGGCAAGATGAAAAGAAAAGACAATTCCACATTGAGTTATTGTAAGCTCGTTATCAAGTTTTCTCATGGTTCTGGGAAATGGGAAAATTTTTTCTCCTGTATACGACTTAGTAATAACTCCAAAAGGATGGGTAGTGTCCTACTGTTTGCTTTAATTTCAAATCAATCACACCACAGGGTTCCCAAAGACAGGCCTAACGCGACAACAATTTGTTGCAGAAATTGTAATAAACCGTAGAACATTTTCTATAATCTGGGGTGTCGCATTGTTGTCACATTATTGTGTCACATCTGTCTGCTGAAGCCTTAATAGTAGCATCCCAATTTGACTGCCAATGTCTTAGGAAGGTCCATCTTTAGTAGTGTCCAGATAATACAATACTACAGATAGTGTTCATAACTAGGTAATACGTAACACTAGAACTCATTCCTCAATTTTCAGTAAACAACTGAGCCCGTCACAAACTTTTATCACCACTGATCTACGATTTACAATATCCAATATGGCGGACACGCGCCATAGCTGTCATTATCCCCGCCATTATTTTTATCGTCCGTCAATATCTGCGTCAGTTCAACACCTGTCCGTTTGGACTCCTCGTTATGCTGACGTGTTTCACGATTTGTGTTAACGAACGCATTTCTTTATATTGCCATCGTTATTTGCAGCTTTCATCGTTAATATTGAAATGTAATTATTATGAATGAAGTTGTGTTTATTGTTTTTCTGTTTGGTGTTGTGTGAATAAGTGTTTATTTGGTGCTACTCATACATTATCAATTAAGTAAATACATTATTCCTCTTGACCATAGAACATTGAATCTAAAGAGATTTGCAGAACAGGGTGGTATGTTCCGTATCCTCTATTGATGGGGGAGTATTCTCCAACCAGACGGGCGTTGTATCTGGTTGACAACTAAAAGATGCGTTGTTTTTTAATGGACTGTTGTATACTATCTAGGATTTCGTGTGACGTCAGGAAATTTTGTAGGTTGTATGTTGCGGTATAGATGTCGCTGTAATGCAAACCATTGATTTACTTTAAGCCTAACAGTTCCTAACTCCTTTTCAGTTGTGCGCATTAATTTATTAGATGTTGGAGTCTTTGATACTTAGATAGTTTCAACTTTCTCGATACATTAAACTGATAAAACGATAAATCAATTCTATTTCTGCCTTCCGAAATAGCAGATAAATCATTTCACTGTCAAACTTCCAAGATAACCAGTTCAAATGACACTTTTATCACGGCTTATCAATACAATATCAACTATAACATGATACTAACTTGAGACGAAATTTCCTAGTCACATGCACAAGTACAAGATAGAATAAAAAATATTCAAAAACCATTTATTAAAATGAGACTTGGAATCAGAAAAGTTAGTCCACCGAAACGTCCGCCCGCTACATCACAGCTTTCTAGTTTTTTAGCTGCCAGAAGCAGTGGGGCAACAAACTTCCCAGGAATTCTTTCTTCTCTTAAATGAAGAACGAAAGAAGAAGTAGAACCTTTAATTAAGTCAGATAATATCACACCAACAAACAGCCTTTCAATTACACTCAAGTAATAAGATACACAACATAGAGTTGCTATAACCTGTTTTGATGAAGCCAGATAACACGTCTAAACAGCTCTTAATCACACACAAACACTTACAACTTAGTCACAAACGTAAACTCTTAATGAATCATAATATTTAGCAAACGACGCCACCAAAGGATGTTTGATACGACTTCGTACGAATAAATCTTGTCGCAGCGGGTATTTGGAAAATAAATATGGCGGAATACGGCCCAAGTTTGAGATGAGCATCCGAAGAGGGAGTTAATCTGCAAAGTTTGGGATTTATGGACAGTACTGATGTAGGATGCGTCGGTATCATCTTCCGTAGGAAGAAGCTCTCTGATTGCGTTCTGAATAATTCTGGTGGTTTCGTGATCTATGACTATTTTGTAGATATATGGGCTATTACGTAAAAGTAACTACTACTATTCTGCTTACATTTTTATTTCGCCAAGTGAAAAATATTGGTGCTTGATAAACAGGCTTACCTATGAACTGGTCTTAAATTAAGGTTGGCAACGGCGACGGTTCTCCCAAGATGGGGGATACCCATTTGGTTGGACCATATCTTTCAAATTGGAAAGCAGGAGAACTACTGAAAATATCTTGATAATACTACTTTCTTTCAGGAGTGCTTACATAGAAAGGAAGAAAACACATTTATTGGACACCAGCCTATGAATTTAGATATAAGCAGAACTATTATGTTAGCCCAGTGAAAGATAAAAATTAAGTTCTCTTCAATGTAGTTTTTTATATGTCAAACATATTAAACAACACGATGACGCGGCACCCACCACACTGCTCACCTATTCTTCTTTAAAAACATTACTTTACCCTTTATTTCCATAACGCATTAAGTGCATCGTACACCACAGTTGACCTTGGACCTTGACCTTCTAGCATTAGCATACAATGGTCGCGGGCAACACCTTCTGTGTTGACGGGTAACAACAATGAGAGATATTAAATATTTATGAAGATTAAATAGTGTTAAAGTGAAGTGAGTATGTGGGTTATTCGTTGGATGCAGGTAGCTGGCGAAGAGAAGGCGAGTGAAAGTATCAGTGGGTTAAAGGATGCTACAGACAGGCGCGAAGCGACAATAAGACACCGATGCGACGCAATAATTTTTAATTGGAATAGTTCTACTGTTAAGTATCCATTCTGTTTGTGGGAGCTTTGCGTAGAGTTAAGTGATCAGTATTACCTATGCTTTGTATACCTTAGGACTGATATTCAAAATATCGATATTATATAGACCAAATATAAAGTATAAGTTCTCCGAAGTTCCCCGAAGGCGAAAAATTTAAAAATCCATCGTGTCTCGCGTGGATCCACGTTTCAGGCAATAGAAGTGTTAATTCTGGAAAGACTGTCCTAATCTGTGTCTGATGGATCTAAACTTCTTTTGAATTTAAAGTTATAGATACCTAAGGCCAGTATTTTGTGAAAAGTCCCAAAGAAACTCGGTCTGACTTAAAATGATTCCACAGATTTTCTTTATTTGTGAATAAAACCACGAAAATATTTTAGTTAAGAACAATAGTCATATATTTGAAGGTTCACTCTCATGGTTCTTTTAGGAAGTCTCCAAGGCCTTGAGCCATAAGGTACACTTTACCACAATCGAATAAAACCTTTACTTTAGATGAAAAAAAAGAAGATCATACTTTAGTTCTTTTTACGAGAAAAGTTCAAAAAAAGTTGTTTGAATTTTCCACAATTGGTTTTATAGAAATCAAATCTTGTTTATTGGGCGAATTTCAGAGATTCGTGAATGAAAACTAAATGTTTAAAAATATAGACGTTTTAGTTTTCTTTGTCCTAAATATTGTTTATTGTCATAATCATAGCTTTTATTGCCTCACTCTGGACATCCATCCAGAAAACAAATAAGTAATTTCCAAGTAATTCCTGCACTCGACTCAATGAAATTCACAGTAAAAATATTCTAGATAGCGTGCGTTGATTCATTGGCGATACATTTCAATTATGCAATTTAAACATTAGAACGATATTCGTTTGATCTACGCTGCCGGGCCTAAATACATCTAATACAAAAAAGCTTGCATAGTGTGCACTACACCAGCATGCCACCTATGTATTAGTTAGACACTATGCTCTCACTATACTCTCTTTCTTCCTTCTACCCCTCTTTATCTCAAGACACGGTTTCAGTTTCTGTGTGACTCGCACCTTAAGGTTCTTAGGTCATCGGATAATATGAAACTTAAAATGCCAATGCATTCCACTACCTTCCTAGACAAAATCTTTTACTGTCCAGGCCACTCGTCTATGGAATGCATTGCCTGTGACTATAAAGCGCGCGCAATCACTGCCTGTTTTTAAGCGACTTGTGAAGGAACACTACTTGTCATTGTGATCATAATGTTGTATAAGCTGAATTGTTTTCTTGTCTGTATATTAGTTGTATGTATGTATTTATGTATCTATTATTTTATTTTGTTTAGTTTATATTTTGTATTTAGTATCTACATTCTTAATAAATTAATAATTTGTTGTAGAATTTGCACCAAGTGCAACCCCATATTGTGTCCAGGCTGTCTCTTTCCATTCTTGGTTGCCTGGAAGATATCGCGGATCGCGATAAGGCCGCCTGTTGTATGTTTGTTTTTGTTACAAGATGTCTTTTTGATTAATTTTTATCTTGGTGTACAATAAAGTATATAATAAATATGCATTTCTTCCGCAAGCTTCTCCGGCCTTTATCAACATCATTGCCCTTAGCCTAATTTATTTAAGGTCGTCGCAACGTGTTGTCTCTTCACATACTTCTTGATTAGTTCTCGTCTCAATAGCCCCTTTTCTAGACGTCATCTTTTATATTATATATTCATCGTTTCCTTGGTCTATTCCTATTCTTATAGCCATCCACATTCATCACTACTAATATTATTAATGCGTAAGTTACTATGTCCGTCTCTTTGTAACCTTTTCAAGTCTGGACGAATTGGACCAAGATACATTGTACTTTTTAGGGATAAGTAGGTACTTTTTATCCCTGGCGTATGTTCTCTTGGCCACAGATAATATAATACTAGCATACAGATGCCACATCCCATACAAAGAAATCGTGCCACATAACTAGCGTTTGTCATCTGATTATACCGATTATATTTTGTAAATAGATCGCGTTCGGTGCCGTTCCACGGCGATACATAGATCACCATCTAATAATCAATCGATATCGATAGATAAACCAAATAATCAGTATAATCAGTACAGTACGTCGGGATAGTTTATTTGTATGGGATGAGACGGCAAGAACTAGTACTCAATAGTTGCCTCACGACATTATCCTAATACATTTAGTAGTTTCTCAAACAAAAAATCGACAAAATTAATGCCACTTGTCTTGTCTACAAAAATCTTCCAAGTCTTTACCGACCAATACTCGTAAATGCCTTCAACATAACGCTCCCTTCTCATGATCCTAAGCACCCAATATTAAGGAATGACGCAGCACATCAGACATCCTCTTACGCTGCGATTTTCTGCGTAGCGTGTGGCAAAGCCCTTAGGCCGCTTGTACACGCTAAGAAAATTCACCGGGCTGCCGCAATAATTTGTATCTTATGCGACAAATTGATCATCAGTCCTGATCTTAACATAGTTAGTTTTACAAATTTGTGTTCCATTGGTGTAATTGCTGCAAAGCCTTCCAATTCCAGTGCAAGGATACATTAATAAATAAATCATGTACACGAAAAGAATTTCGTCGGACGTAGGCACGAATCTTGTCTAGCGCAGACAAGATTATTCCTTGCAAAGGCCCAGTGACTTTTCTGAGCGTGTACAAGCGGCCTTATTTTTTAGAGAAGACTTATATTTATGACATGATGAGATTGTTTGGTACTTATTGTAAAACGATTTTCAGGGAATTGATGGGTAAGTTTCGTCGCGTAAGTTTATGTAATTGTAAAGTATAATAAGCAAATTAGAAGCTAATTCTTACAGAGAGTATTTTTATAAAAGGAGAATGTTACAGAAAACGGGTAATATTGTTCTCATGATGGGCTTGCAACAGGCTGCTTTGCAAGAGAATTACGAGTAGGTACAGTCTTCTGGTGATAATAATTTGACGGAAATCGATACAGCTTATCTTAAGCATAATAAAATACCTAAAATAAAAGGAAGGAACGCAAGTGTATTAGATCATGCTTGCTCATTCTGTGATGTCAAATTTATGTAGAAGCTTACTTGCCAATTATTCAGTGGTCGCTTGGTAAGTTAAACGTACAGAAAGCGCCTTAATGACATTGAAAAAGTCACACTGTTACTAGTTAAGTCGGCGGAGTTAGGATCAGAAGCTTTTGGGATAAGTTTCCTATGAATACTAACTGCAAAACTCGGAAACTTTGCGACTAAATAAACTCCAGAGTACATGTAAACGAGAACTGCAAACTTTTATCAAACGAAGTGACGCATCCCGGAATATTTAGGGGGATTTGCAAAATTTTGCAATTCTAATAACTAGCTAGTTGACGATTCAAATCCTGTGTGTATTATGCAGCGGTTAGTGTTGTGCGCGTCCCGGTATCCCGGGATTTTATAGCCAATCGTAAAAGCTGAATACACAAACTGCCGGTTTTTGTAAATGTTTTCTTTCATCAGTTTATACGTGGTGACAGTGATTTTGATTGGGGTTAAACAGTTTTTTGTTTTTAACTCGACAGCTGTATGTGACTTTTTGTAATTGCTACGTGTGTAATACGGTTAATACCTAAAACTGCGTCATTGTGTGATCGTAAATCAGTATCAATATACTGATTTACGCTCTGTTTGCCCTGAATCTGATAAAAGATAACTCGGTAATCACTTTTATCTGACAGGTTTCATTTACGCGTCTATCGACCGTAATATTTCCCTGAACTACTAAATAACAAAAAATCAAAATTACACTAAATTCCAACTAGTATTTCTGCACATGACATACAAATGGACGCTGTTATTAACGTTGACAGTGACAGTTCACAATTCCGTACACCGTTAAATCCCGCTATCCCTATCATTTCAATACCGGGTTTAATTTTAACACTCGCAGCACTATTTAGTATTTATGTTTCAGATTTGTTTTCGTCATAGCATTGCTCTTCTGATTTTAAATGACTTTTTGACGTAGAATATGTCATAAATATGTTAGCGTAATATTTTCTGTTGAAACGGCAGCGCATTTTAATGGGTTTTGTGAAAATAACGTTAGTCTATGGAAATTTGTGGAATTACGGCATAACAGCATTGCTATTTATTTATTTAAAACTTCATGCACAAAGGCACAGTGGCGGACTACTCGTATACATAAATAAATATATATATGAATATATTAATAAAGTAATGAAAAGAAGTTATTGAGATGACCCTTCTCCCGTTGAAAATAAAACCGCATAAATAATAGTAGATTTTACAATGAGTGCACAAAACGAACCATTTTTATCCGAGACTATTAGCAGCCCGAGCCGAAGGCGAGGGCTGATAGTAATGTCGAGGATAAAATGGTTTTATGGACGAGTTATAAACTCTGCTTTTCATTTCGATTGCGAGGAAATAAAACAGTAGTGTAACATAACAATTCTTTAATTAATATTCAACGTACCGTAAACTTTGAGATATTTTTCCCGAGACTTTGGCGGTAATATCTGTTGCACAAATCTCTGTGCATTAATTTCCATAAGCGTATTAGGATATTGCTATATCCTCTTTTTCATTGGACATTTTAACAATTTTGGCAAATTTGAAGAAATTAATAAACGCACGAAAAAACAAGACCTGTTTCCCGCCGCTTTTTTTTTAAATCTTACGACATTGATATTAGGCTTGGGCTGCAGACCTATACAGCCTACTATTAAATTAATTTTGTAATATATATATTTTTTAAATTAATTAAATAACCTACCATATTTAAATTTAAATTTTAATATCTTTTATGTCTTAAACAACATATAAAAGGCAAATAAATTAAAGTAAATATTATTAAATAACAAATTCTACCTGTGAACTTTTTATTGTGTTTGGCTGTATGGCTCATTTTCTTTGCCTTAATATACATTTATAAGTAGATACGATAATGCACTTGTGCACAAAAATCGATTTTGTGCAGCCTATATCCTGCACAAAAAAGCAATTTCAGAGCATGAGAAGTGAAATAGTACATTGTGTATTAAGGGCGGTAAGTAAGGAATTACGATCGAGACTCTAGTAGAAGCCCGAAGTCGAAGACTGAGGGCTTTCTGAGTCGAGGTTCGTAATTCCCGTACCGCCCGTGATACATACAATGTTTTTCATCACATTTGCGAGTAATAATTATGAATTATAGCTTTAATACACAAGTCAGCTCAGCTGTTATTACGAAATACGTGAACTTTTTTTTAAGTGTTTGGCGAATTTTTGCCCACACCACAGATTATACAGTGTTTCGTTCAGAAACTTCAAGGGCAAATACTTACGTATGGCATGGCACGAATTGTAAAAAGAATTAAATAATTTCGACGTTTTCATACTATAACTATTAAAATCGATTATTAAGAACATTAGTTAAGTATTTAAGTAACATGTAGCGTGATTGCAAAGAAATTGCTGTTTAGATAACATTTTAAGACAATTTTTCAATTGCGTGTAAACTCCTTGCTTGAACTTGCATGACCTGTGTGCTGTGCCATAAATTAAAAAAATATTACTTACCGCCCTAGGGTTTCATGACAAAAAGAAAACCCGAGGGTTTTATATGGGGCATTACGGCCAAGTTAACCTGTATGTTTAGATACTTTTTACGTGCAAGTGTGATGAAAAACATATTACACAATATTTTTTTGCTAACTACCTATTAATCTAATTGCTTATACCACATTTTTTTTTTGCTAGCAGTTAGACTAATCGCCAAAAACACACGTCAAATTTAATCATTTTACTTTTTTAAATATATGAGCTCGTGGCTAAATAATAACAGCCGCACGGGTCGATCTTCAAGGTTAAGCAACGCTTGAGGAGGTCGGGCCGTGGATGGGTGACCATTTCAACATACCGAGTTTCCTCCGTGCCTCGGAAAGCACGTTAAGCCGTTGGTCCCGGCTGTCATTTGAAGATCTTTGACAGTCGTTACGAGTAGTCAGAAGCTTGAGATCTGACACCAGTCTAGCCAAGGGGTACCGCTGTTACCCAGTTACTGGGTTGTGGAGGTCAGATAGGCAGTCGCTCCATGTAAAACACTGGTACTCAGCTGAATCCGGTTAGACTGGAAGCCAAGACCAATATAGTTGGGAAAAAGGCTAGGAGATGATGACTTTTTTAAATATAAAGTGACAGTTACAAGGTTACTATAGGTACGTCAAAAGTTCGTTGACTTTATATTTGTCAGGTGTGAGATTTGCGTACCGGCTTGACTTGTAAAAGGCACCGCGAATAGTGAGTCAGTTTTTTACTGACGTTTTGCTTTCGATGTCTTTTGTGTAATTTGATATTGGTGCAACGAATTAAAATAAATGAGCAATTCTCTTTGTATTTCTTTTTCTGAACGTATTGTCTATAGAATTGAATAGAATTGATATTACTGTAGCATTGACATCATGGGTTTCTAATGGTTTGGTCTAGCAATTTTCAAAGTGTTTCGAGTCTACTAGATTGGGTTTGAAGACACTACCGTAAATATTTGTTTAATGCCTTTTCAATGGTTTTGATCAAGTCATAAAAAGTTTATTTTTAACCTCCTAGTCTACCTAACTTTTAGCCCTCTCCTGCCTACCCCTTACAACAAGCTATCAACTGAAGGGCCATTGCCCCGGCACGTGTCATGCGCCTATTTCGCGCCATGACTCATGCGTACGCGCATGTTATGGGCGACACACACCGCCATCGACATCGGAAGTCGTAACGTTCAGTGTTCGATTATTTAGATTAACTTGTTATGGCCTGGGCGAGTTTATGTTTAGTGGGTGTAGGTTATTAATGTTTATTGTGATATGGAGCTGTGTGAATGAATGAAACAGGAGTTTCTATTGTAAACATTTTTTTCCGGTTGAGCATTTGAAGTTAAGAAAGTTGTCGCAACAAAGTAAAGCTTGTGTAGTCTTTGACTTATTTAGGGTTGGCTAAAGTCTATAGATATATAAGACCATAAAATGATCAAACTTCAAATATATTGTTGACATCGCAGTCGGAACCACAGCAAGATTAAATCATGAGCGTGGAGATTAGCACAAACAACGATAGGCATGCTCTGCTATGGTTGAAGATAGGATTTGCAAGATGATGAGGATACAAGTTCAGAGAGAGGGAGAAGTCAAAGAATCGAGTGTTGACAGTGTTGTGAAAAATCTTGAGAGATTTATATGTCAAACAGTGGACTTCGCATCAGCAACACAGCATTTGCACTTGGAAAGCTTGGTTTCATGGCTGATTAATTACTTTTTTTATTTGGGTCAAACCACTGCAACTCCTGAAAGCCAGAATCAATAGTGGCGGCCACCAGAAAAGCGCCGAGGCAATGTAGCTCGACGAAGTCCCGGCGAATGAATTTAACTGTCTTGGATCCCGCATCAAAATTAATCAGAAAATAATAAAGGAGGAGTAGGAAAACTAAAACATAATTACCACACCATATCAAGCATGAGACAGAACAAATAAGACCAATAGGCACTAATGGTCGTAGGAGAAGCCCAGTTGCCTAGCACCATGGATAAAAATTATCATTATTATTAATGGGTCCTAATATTGTGAGCTTTTAAGCAAAAAGGCTTGAAAGCACAGAAACTTTTATATTTGATTAGATACTTGCAGAATGGAGATTATGATCAGATTCTGCAGATTGGTGAGAGTACTAGAATAATAGAACAATGCAAAAGATATTAGAGAGTGTCACCCGCCATCTTTCCTTTGCTATCTATTGAAATTACAGGAAAACAGTGATCTAACTCTACAAATTACCACAGTTTACATGACAAGATAATTACCAGTTATTTGCTAAACTGAAATTAACCGGCGTGTAGTGCGTGAATCATTTAATCAGGTTAGTTTCCTACCCGCAGTTGTATCCGCTGTACGGTTGATTGCGTGCGGTAATTAAGTATGATATCTTTTGTAACTTCATGCGTTTTCCTGTTGTTATTAGGTTATCGAAATATTACATGTTTTTTTCAGTTTATGAGAAATAAAGTATTGCTACTATAGATTTAAATATTTTTTAATACGACCGTCCGAATCCGAACGTTTGCATATACGCGTTCATCATACAAGAAACACGAGATTTTAAATACTTGTACTCCCCATGGTAACCGACCACGTCGCGAGTTCGCTTCGGTTTAGTTTGACTATTGTTTTTTATTCAACCTATGTTGTCCCACGGCTGGGCAAACAATCTACCACCTTAGCCTTCCACTCTGTCCGATGTTTTGCAATCTGTGAGTCAGAAGCTCCTTTTATAGGTCCAAATAACAAGCTTGTTCCCTATATTTTTCCGGACCTTCTCGAAATATTTTAAAGAATACCTCACGGTGCAGCTCATCATCATCAGCCTTTTTATGTTCCCACTGCTGGGACATAACAGGCCTCCTCTCTGTGAGAGGGAATGGGCAGTAATTCACCACGCGGGGCCAGTGCGGGTGTTCACATGTCTACGAAATTTTAGTTCTATGTCATGCTGGTTTCCTCACAATGTTTTCCTTCACCATTTTGAGAGCAGCTATAAAATAGTAGCTCATGCTGTAGAAGAAATAGTAGCCTGTCCCAAGAAAGGAGCTGGGATGCCCAGGGTGGTGTTTCCCCCACGAGAACTTTTATCCTTCTGCAAGCCGCTTTTAAAGTACCTACCAAAGTATCTATTTTATTTCAAACACGGCATGTCCACGGAAATAACTTATTTGAATAAAATCCTTCCTGATATTGTACAACACACTATTCATTTCTGCATTTACCATTATTTTACAACTCCGACATGTGTAATGCCCCTTACGGGTGCACATTGCCACTGAAATTCAACCTTAGCTACTTTACAATAGGGTTTAAAATCACATGTGTTTTAATGTTTGTATTTAGGATGTTTCATACAGCATGTTTGGACAATTGTTTTAGGCACGTTAGTAGAATGCTAATTACTTTTAATATAGAGTTTGCGAGTTAAATAACCGTCATTTGGGTAATTGGAAACAGGATGCAGTTATTTGTGTAAAATACTAACTTACATAATTTATACCGGCTCATATAAAATAAATACAGTACTTATGTAGCATTGGCGATTTGGCAAAATGTATTATTTTGCCGTCAAATGGTAGTTTTTGCACTCTTGTTATTAAAGGTTACAAAATCCATGCTAATATTATAAATTCGAAAGTAACTCTGTCTGTCTGTTACCTTTCACGCCTAAACCACTGAACGGAATTCAATGAATTTTGGCAAAGAGATAGATGGCAGCCTGAGGAAGAACATAGGCAACATTTTGTATAAAAAAGGTAGGTAGAGTAGGTAGGATAGGATAGGTGTAGGTAGGTAGGTAGCCAGTTGACGGGAGCGAAGGCGTGGGGAACATGCCCATTTTGACTACTGAGATTTTCTATAGTGGCCACCTTCACCAACTTTACGTTATATAAGGCGGCACACTATAACAGGCAACCACTTACGAGGCGTCTGGGACCATCTGCGGTAGGTCACGCCTCCAGAGTACTCGCCCCTGGTACTCAAGAGAAAATGTGAGTCGCATCGTGATTACTCACTACTCCTAGTGCATTAATATGTGGAGCTTAGCTACCAATTTTCCTGAAGATCATATCGAAAAAAAGAAGAAATTAAAAGAGTTTTTCTGCGCCACGCACAAAGCTTAGCATAAAAAAAACAAAGGATTCTTTGAAAAGAGAATCTGATGGTTGGGCTATGATCATGGTAGGAAGGTTCATAACCTTCACTGAGCAACTGAGTAGGTATATTATCTGTCTGCTTCGACTTCTTTATCAAGAGCATACGCAGACCCTCTAAAAAATGTCCTTACAGTTAATCTTAGAAGTCGGATTTGACAGTTTAAAAATACTTAATAATAATAAAACTTGATGCTTCCGAATGATACTCGTTGTTATAGTGTATGGGTAACATAGTAATTCATTAGGATTATGAATTTGATTGTTCAATTTCTTGAAAAAGTTGAAACTTCATTGGACTTCTTAGATTATCACGATTACAGACATATTCTCACCTCAACCTAAAGGCATAAAGACTTATAGACCCATCGCGGGGACCGTCAAGTAAGTACCTATTTACCCACGAGCCTTACGTGGACCACCGCTTAATAGCCATTTAGCCACGAGACCCTTACCACAACAAGTATGCAGTACCAACTTTGTAACAGGTATTTTATACTTCGAAACATGACCGCATGCGGCGCTTCTATCGTTAACAGTAACGTGAGCAGAATACTTTAATAAATACATGGGTATACCTACTATGATGGCATAAAGACATCATGTTTCTAGTGTAAGAGAGAGACGGATCTGTACAGTACGGATGGAATTATCCATTTTTATTATTACCTTGATTTCATATATCATAATTAAGTATGTCCGGCCGGCAACTAATATTCCATTTTTGAAGGCGTATTTATACCCCAATAGTAACACTTTTTGGTGCAAAGAAACTGTAAAAACGTGCATAAAAATACTATAAAACATATCGTCACTGTATTTAAAGAAAAAAATATTCGCGAACGACCCTTTTACTTGCTAGTCGCTGCTAACACCATCTATCTATCGCCGTAAAACGGAACCGAACGCGATTATTTTTTGTATATTAATCGCGTTCGTAGGCACGGTTTCTTTGTATGGGATGAGGCATCTGTTTGCTAGTATTATATTATCTGTGACGCAGGGTACAACACGCATTTCGATTCGATAGTTAACTATACTTTTTCAGTTTCTATTTAAGACTTTTAGTCCAACTTGTGTGCTTAGATTAGTAGCTATATATGTGTAGCAGTCACTATGCCTGCTACGAATACTTGGATGTGATACGTGAAATCAAACTCATACTGGTCATTTAGGTTTATAATCTGAGCAAACTGTTAACAAAGGTACACTTTTAAAACGATGACTATGACTTTGAGCACTCTATTTTAACCAAGCGTCTCAGGCGACGACCATCGACCGAATGTGTCCGCTAGAAACGCTCGACAAATTCCCGAGTGTTTACCATAAAAAATTATCGCCTCCATGGCAGTTCTTTGGCATTATTAAGACATATAGGTATTTATATAAAACAAAAACCCTAACAAAAACCAAACTGTAACAATAAGATCATTCGTTTTTATTTAAAACAAGCCATTATAAGTTAAAAAGAATCAAAACCTAACAATCGTCCGTCCTGACATCGTGTGGGTCCCTGCACACGACTCCAGGTGGAAACCTAACAATCGGGTTCCTGGCTAATCGTTCGAGCTTATTAATGACTTAACTACTTTAATAACTTTTACAAACAAATAACTTACCTATAAACAGAGTAGTGTCAAAGTCATAGTCAAATCATTCTTTTAAATTCCAATAATTTTTACTTTAAGATAAAATTATGATATTGATTCTACTGTCCATTCGGAAAGGTAGATTGTAATGGAGAAGAACGGACAAGAAACTCCACACTTACTCTTTTTAAAAAAATATGTTTTACAATATTTTGAGGACAATGCACCTCGAGCTTATTACAATATCATTTATTTATGATTCGCTTATCCTCGCAATGGAACGCCGTGGGGCTATGACACCAATGGAGAACATAATTATCATTATTATTTATACAAACCAAAAAATTGTGAAAACAAAATAGCATTATTGAACTTTTAACAATAATACAATTGTAGAAATTATCAACTTCTTAATGAATATTCAACATCAAAGAGTAAGTTCACGACCGATCATTTGTCGTGAAAGAACACCATCCCTGAACAATCCGTAAATCAGGGGGCCCTAACATCCTGAACGATCAGTAAATCAGGAGGCCTAGCGACACCAACACGAGCCGATCAGTTAAATCTCATGTTGATAGCCGAAAGGACTTTTCTCTTAATCAGGCAGCAGGCGTCCCTCGCACCATCAGTTCGGAGGTCCCTGACTCTCACCTAGTAGCATACCTCTTGACACCAGCAAGAACCCACGATTTACGCTCAAGCTGATAGCCGTAAGGACTCTCTTAGCCAGGATGCCTCGCGTCCTGACCTGTAATAACAACCAATAATATTCTGTACATAACAGTTTCTTAAATTCGGCTCAACCCGACATGAAGGGTATAATTAGTATAAGAAAGGCTTCATACAGCCATTGATTTCCCAGGATGTAGAAACACAACCAATCACATTAACCTCTGAAGTTTAAACTGCTAAGTTGGCATTCTATACCCATACCAACTGTATTTACTTTAAATCTTCGACAAAGATTATTCTACCTGACATAATATTATTTAAAACGATTATGTGTTTTAAATCTCACTTTTTGACAGTTACTTGTAACAACATTTAGTGTATAATAAACTGGCATTCTTACGACTTCATGCAAAAATTTCCAGCTACAGAGGTGGTAAATGGTACAATCGGACCACTGGTTACATGAATCAACGGTTTCATACACTCCGTTGTTGTTTGGCGTCTGCTTTCTGCATTGATTGGTGCGGTATCATTTTTAAAACATACCAATTCATGACTAAAACCTCGCTAACATGGTGTGGTTTGCCATCATTATACCCGTAGGTACTTTATTTGCCCGTTTGTTTTAGGACTAGCTACCTCGTTTATGACGTATTTCATACTATGCTTCAATTTTATGCGTGCAATAATAGGTACCAACATTGTTTAGCAATGTGTCAAGGTTTTTAGTATCCAAATGATTTAGATTATAGAACCTTAAACGATGGTTTTTATACCAAACTTATTGACTGTAGGTACTAGTTTGTGAATGCCTCTACAAGATGTCAATATTAACAGAAGTTCAGAACAAAGCAACTCCTTCCCAATATTAAGATCTTATCGTCCTTCTCATTTTTTTTCTTCTATAAGTTCACCTATGTACCACAGGAAGCTCAAATAAAAATTGACTTTGTTGTCTTTAAAAGTCTTAGAACTGCTCCGTGAATGAACATTAATACATCATCCTCATATTCACCTTTTATAGATCTTAAATCCAACTCAATAGTGCGACTATGAACTATTAAAGATGTTATAAAAATATATCAAAACGAAACCAGCACTGTTGGGTCGAATGATTCCTGGTCTTTCATCGTATTATAATAAAATTACAAATAATTTTGCTTAAAGATGATATTTTCTTAGTCAACAAACTTGGTATCAATTTAGTAAGATGGTGGCGATTAGTGTACTCATCTTGCTTTCCTATAATATCATTTGACTATAAAGAGTTCTTATAACTTTTGTAATAAAATATGTTTCTGTGATTCTTTCTAAATCAATTTTGTAAAAACATAATGTCTGCTTTATCGCGTTATCTATCTTTTATAGTTTGTATTCTCTTTGTGATCTACTACAATGAACCCTATGGTCAAAATCGCAATACCATAGGAATTGACAGTTTGACATAAGTTTAATATTTGACATAAGTAACTTTAATATTTTAAGTTTGTTATGCATAAATTAGGTTTACTGTACCCTTTGAACTATCTTAATCTAATATTTAATTAGTCGTGGTGGCCCAGTGGTTAAGACATCGTCTCTCGAGCTGGAAGGTCGTAAGTTCAAATCCGGAAAAATGCCGATGTGACTTCGGTCAGTGCGTTCCTAATATTTTCTGATTTTATCTTGGACATCGGTGTGAAAGCCTGGACTTACAGATAATATAAATTGGAAAAAGTCAAACCGCCTCAAGCAAGAGTGGTATCAATACTCGTGCTGTCTCTGTATGAGAAGAGGCCTTTATCTTGTAGTGAGACAGTAACGAAAGGTATTTATTTTTATATTTGTTATATTCAACCAAACACTAATGACTCAACAATTTTAACGACCTGCAATCCTCTCTCTATAGAAAATTAGATTATAGGTATTCACTATTCACGTATTCGCTTCAGATACTGGACATATTAAAACTCAAATTGCATTTTACTGTAAACATAGGGCAGAGAATGGTTAGCATTGACAGCCATGTCGCGCTATTCCAGATCCCTTCATATTCGTGGGCACATTATAGTGAGATAAAGTACAAAACAACTTACACTACTGTTTTAATTGTAGGTAATAATTATTATCAATATACCGATTAGAAACAGACTCTATTACTCATTATCTTGTTTTGTTTGTATTATACTGTCTTTGTTGTTTAATCTTTTAAAATAAGTTTTCATAGCTTTTGTGCCGTATCACTACTGTTTTATTTTTCTCTGTCATCTATTTTACTGTAGAACTTTTCTGTTGCACGTCCAATCTTAATACAACATGTGCACTTCACAGCGGATTAGTGCTGTGCGAAGAATGAGGTCCTATTTCCTTACAATAATTGAAACACCCGTGGATGTATGAGATCGGTCCGGACCAAGTTGGCTGCGTTCCCTACTATTGAATAAATACTGTAACACCTGATTGAAATTGGCACAATATACACAATTCCAAAAAGAAAGAGTGGCTTAGGTGTTTTATCTGTAATGCTTTGAAGTGCCTACTATGTATTTCGCTTTGATAAATAAGACGTAATTTTGCATAATAATATACCTACATAGATTCGTTAGGCTGGTTCTCTGCTAATCATTTTCCAAGTTCTAGCTGTAGTTTCGTTCGTAAAGAAACGCGTTCATAACGTCTCTTTCCATTCTTGGCAAATAAATAGAATAGTACCTACTTCACATTATGTGGCACGTCTTAGCCAAACCTTGTAGTTTTCGGATAGCAAAATGAATGGTGATACTTTCAACCTAGCATTTAACTTATATAACCCAACATCCATCCGATACGATTTATGGACGAGGAGTCAAAGATCATTTTTCTGTAGTGATTTTGGTGCGCTTTGGTTCACAGATGGCAAAGCTAGATCGTTCCTAAAGTTCTGAATACTATCAAATAAAAAAGAAGGACTACGTGACCTGTCAATCCATGCGTCGCGATCGCGCTGCCGCAGTCCACGCCTCGCTTTTGTTCTTCACGTGGCTCGGTGCCTCGCCTTCGCACCGACGGACGTGGAGATGCTGCGATGACGGCTGACCACTCGTGGCTCGTTGCCACGTTGCGACGCGTTGCGCAGGTCTTCGGCGGCGCGAGCACAGTCGTCTCGGCGACGAGCTGCTGCGGCGACGCCCTTCCACCCGTAGCACGTTGCCACGTTGCCAAGCGTTGCGCAGGTCTTCGGCGGCGCGAGCACAGTCGTCTCGGCGACGAGCTGCTGCGGCGACGCCCTTCCACCCGTAGCACGTTGCCACGTTGCGAAGCGTTGCGCAGGTCTTCGGCGGCGCGAGCACAGTCGTCTCGGCGACGAGCTGCTGCGGCGACGCCCTTCCACCCGTAGCACGTTGCCACGTTGCCAAGCGTTGCGCAGGTCTTCGGCGGCGCGAGCACAGTCGTCTCGGCGACGAGCTGCTGCGGCGACGCCCTTCCATCCGTAGCACGTTGCCACGACGTGATGCGTTGCGCAAATCTTCGGCGGCGCGCACACGTTCACGCTCTTGCCGTATTTCCTACTGCAGCATCTTAAGCTGCTTACGGCCCGTCTCGATGTCCACTTCTGGGCTTCAACCTCGCAGCCGGCTTCGGCTCCGCGTGGCAGAGTGGGCCGTGGCCCGTCAATTTCGGCGTAGTCTGAAATCTCGTAGCCAAAAAGAACTTTAGTGCCGTAGATTATTGCATTTGCCTATTGAGAAGTGTTTGTAAGAAGACGATAAATTTGCATCCAACCCTTTTTCAAGTCACTCATCACTCAAAAGGTATAAATGTGGGTTTAACAATTAAAATTATGTACAGTAATTGTCTAGACATTACGTTCATCATATTATTATCACCAGTTACGCATGATTATCATTTTCTTTGTTACAGTTAATTCACGGTCAGCATGTTATATTATACAAACAAGCTTTGACACTTAATTTGTCCTGTTCTAAAAATAAACAAAGGGACCTTGCTTGGTTCTAAGTGTAAACACTTGAGTCCCATGTGAGGAATGCGGTATCAAGTGTTTCGCTTGGGGTACCGGGTGACGCTCTGCTTGATAAGCGCCGCCAATACCCAATCTGGCTAAATTCTGAGAGATCTATACGAGTATAGACCAAATACGACACAATTGTCTTTGTTGTCAATAACCTTATAACTTCTCTGGCTCACTCATCTTATTGATAAGATGCTAAGTAATGACTAGGATTCGAACCCAAGACACATAAACTGACAATTGTATAAGGTGTGAACAGATTTAGATTTAAAAGTGCTCACACTGTAAAAACTCTTGATTATAACTCACAAAACTAATCAGTAATAGGAAAAATGTGATAGACAAGCCAAACAAGATTTCAAAACATTAACGTTCAACATGATGATACATGATGCTGCAGCAAGAATGCAATGGTACTTAATTGTTTAAGTCAATGTATCATCTTAAGAAGACTATGGACTCACGGGTCTCGTTATATTGTAAAGATCCGTGACTGACCCACATCAATAATGATGATCACATCAATCAAATTATAATAACAATTTGGGCGTGTACTTACGTTTTGGTTGTTCTTGTCACTTCTGAAATGTAGCAGTCACTATGCCTGCTACGAATACTTGGATGTGATACGTGAAATCAAACTCATACTGGTCATTTAGGTTTATAATCTGAGCAAACTGTTAACAAAGGTACACTTTTAAAACGATGACTATGACTTTGAGCACTCTATTTTAACCAAGCGTCTCAGGCGACGACCATCGACCGAATGTGTCCGCTAGAAACGCTCGACAAATTCCCGAGTGTTTACCATAAAAAATTATCGCCTCCATGGCAGTTCTTTGGCATTATTAAGACATATAGGTATTTATATAAAACAAAAACCCTAACAAAAACCAAACTGTAACAATAAGATCATTCGTTTTTATTTAAAACAAGCCATTATAAGTTAAAAAGAATCAAAACCTAACATATGGTAGTTTTATGAATTCCCTTTGCAGTTTTTTTTCGGGCAATTGCGTCGACTAAATTCAGCTCTTTTTTATAAGCAATACACAAGCCATTCGTTTATCGAAGTAATCAAGCACCCCAGTATAAGTTAATAACATATTCCGGTGGCGTGCTGAGCTCGTGTCACGTCGACCGTCATTATCGGAAGTACATACGCGAGTGTTGATTGACACGCGATTCTGATACTCAATGAGCTGCTATTTTTATATTGGCTTGGGTATGTTTGATTTGGGTCTAAGCACAGAAATACATTAAATCTACAACCTAGGAGTCTTTAAGTCAAGATTGAACAGGCAAGCGTGCTTCACCGTCGACGACATCATCGCTTACCATCAGGTGAGATAGTGGTCAAGCGCGTGCCTGTATATAAATTATCAATACATATAATAAACTGTAGAAAAGTTGATTTTGTACATCGAAAATATTTCCAAAAAAATAGCCAGCGAGTTAAAGGATAACCAACAGAACCCGAATCCAGCATATTTGTTTTTTTTGTCTGTTTAGTTGACAACAATAGAATAGTAGTACATAATACTAGTAGATAACTTTTATACATAAAAATCTGCGTAACTTGAAGTATTACTTAGTTTTTGTTTCATCGCAATCGGTTAACTCTATCAAAAGATATATATGAATTTAGGAAGTAAAATATCATGCAATTCACATACTCGGACAGTTGAACTCCATATTCGATAGATGGCGTTGTGCATTTTACGTCGTTTTCTGAATTTAAGAATTTCCACGAAAAAATGACGGTAGAAAATAAAATGGTTGGTAGGTAGGTTAGGGAAGGCAGTTGACGGGAGCGAAACCGCGGGCACAGCTAGTAATAATTAAAAAAAACTCGACGTAACAATGTCTGGACACCCTGGATATAGATTTTTAGATGCTATCCAGGAATAGTAATGATTGGATATGCAAAAGCTCTAAGCCTGAAACAATATTATTGTTATTTATTGGTATGGGATATTGGTTGCCCGTTCAATTCCTATCGAAGTCGTGAATGAGTTCCACATTGTTTGATTTAAGTATTTATAATTTTTGTATCACAAAAGATACAAAGGCGTTCTTTGTTAAACGTTCGTTTAATTATACTAACTTGATGTGTATTGTGACATACACTGAAACGGCTGTAAAACTACTCACAATTAAAAAACAAAAATTAACTTACCAAATCTTCAGACACATCAAATTAAAAACAGTGTTTAGATAGTTATTTTTAAAATTCACAAAACTGTCTCCACACGATTGATCTAAACGTGTGAGAACCGTAGCATCCGATACTTGACAGCAGGAACTGAGTAATTATAATGATTCATTTGCAACAATGATAAAGTTATAAATTGTGCTAAAAATGATAAATTACTGCCAACTGCATCCAGCCATGACTGTCGTTGGTGATAAGGGTGTTGCGGTTCTATACTTTGTCTCTGTTCAGTAGTGTAAAGAGACAAAAATATTCTAACGCTATATGTATCTTATCTTGAGGAGGGGCCGAGAAATAACTCTGACACTTCGACCCAATGGGATCTTTTGTTGTCCCCTAGCTAGATAACCTACACCTTCCCAATCTCGTTGAAAACCTTCTTCATAAGTTTTACAACGAGATTAGGAGATATGAGCCTATAGTCTTTTTTTAGTCTTGGATATCCTATCCCTAGGAGACTCATTCGCTTACCAGCCAATGCTTCGCATGTGCATACGTTCCGTATCTTCTCCACACTACATGCACATGGGTGTCACGGTTAGAACCATCTTCATGAACACGTCGTTGGTTCTAAAGTGGGCAGTGAAGGCTCCAAGCAGGTAGTGGATTTGTCCCCTGCTCATATATATGTAACAAGATTGTATAGATCCAATGGTTAATGGTGGTAGTTAGTCTCTAATTGTTTTAAAAGCAAAGCGGACGACAGTTCCTACCACATACTTTGGCCCATTATAGCACAAAACTTTAGTTGATGACTGTAATACTGATCCTAGTCCCAGAAATTATGTCATATATTTTCAGGAGTGCTTTCATTGTTTTCATTTTAGGCAAAATGTTTCCTTACATTATAATATGAAGGAAAATCTCTAGATAATGTTGGTCTGTCTTATAATTTCAATTACTTAAATATAATAATTATCAATAAATTAACAGAAAGCTAACCCAACATAAACTTAACCATTATATATCTGTGAAACAGCTTGTTGATCTTCAACCAAAACATCTCATATTTTTTGTCTGTTCCTTCTCTAACGACCTTGGTTCCTCTATTATTCGCATACATTGAACTAATGGTAAGGTTGCATGAAAACATCACGCGATATCATTTTTTTCCGTAGAAGGCCAATCACAGCTGCGCGTCGGGCCACAAAAACGGCCCAGCAGTTGAACGCCCTCTCGCGGAATTTGCTGTAAGCTGTTATTACCACTTTTATGTTGTGCGTACTAAATTGTTGATCTAAGATTATGGTTTTGTTTCCCGGTAGATGTTTTGTTGCGAATTTCGTGGATCGTGCTTGGAATGTTTTAGTTCTGTTTGAATGGCCAAGGTTGTTGAATATTTTTGGTGGAGAACTGTTGGTGGATGAGATCGAAAATAATCTGCCTGTTGATTTAAAATCATAAGTGTGACGGCTGTGTTTAAATCTTGAATGATGAAAAGGCGTTACTCAAACCAGTTAATTAGAAGATAAAATTTAAAAACAGTATTTAGTTACCGTTGGTTATTTTATAAAGAACATCGTGAGCAATTACTTATCCTGCTCAGCCAAGAATAAATTGTAGGCGTTTGCGCTTTTAAAACACGCTGCTAGCCGACGAGACAACCTAAGTACCTCATTTATCCACATCAGCTCAACCACGTAATAAATCTAAGTATTTAAAAACAAACTGGTAGTAGAAAACGAACGTGATATAAATAAAAATAAAGTATCTTCAACTCCGAACGGCCGAACTCCTGAAGGCGGGTGGAAAACCGGTCCTTAGGGCCCTTCAGAAGCTGTTTGATTCCGTCATACTCGAGGGCAAAACGCCACAGGCATGGTGCAGGGGTGTGGTGGTACTCTTCTTCAAGAAGGGCGACAATGCCCGGTTGAAGAACTATAGGCCCATCTCACTTCTAAGCCATGTCTACAAGTTGTTTTCAAGAGTCATCACGAATCGTCTCGCGCGCAGGTTTGACGATTTCCAGCCCCCCGAACAAGCCGGATTCCGAAAAGGCTTTAGCACCGTAGACCACATACATACGCTGCGGCAGGTTATACAGAAGACCGAAGAGTATAACCTGCCTCTCTGTTTAGCGTTTGTGGACTACGAGAAAGCCTTCGATTCGATAGAGACTTGGGCTGTACTGCAGTCTCTCCAACGGTGCCAGATCGACTACCGGTACATTGAGGTGTTGAAGTGTTTGTACAAAAACGCCACCATGTCAGTCCGTCTTCAGGATCAGACCTCGAAACCAATCCTTCTCCAGCGCGGCGTGAGACAGGGAGACATCATTTCTCCGAAACTGTTCACTGCTGCGCTGGAGGATGTCTTCAAGGTTCTGGACTGGAGGGGGCTGGGCATCAACGTTAATGGCGAGTACATTACTCACCTTCGGTTTGCCGACGACATAGTGGTCATGGCTGAGACCATGGAGAGCCTCAGTAAAATGCTCGATGACCTCAGTAGAGCTTCCGAAAGAGTGGGTCTTAAAATGAACATGGACAAAACCAAGATCATGGTAAATGCCCATGTAACACCCACTCCTATCAAGGTCGGAGACTCTACTCTCGAAGTTGTAGACGATTATGTCTACCTGGGACAAACGGTCCAGTTGGGTAGGTCCAATTTCGAGAAAGAGGTCAACCGTCGAATCCGACTCGGCTGGGCGGCGTTCGGGAAGTTGCGTGGTATCTTCTCGTCCAATTTACCGCAGTGTCTCAAGACAAAAGTCTATGACCAGTGTGTGTTGCCAGTGATTACCTATGGGACCGAGACGTGGTCGCTCACAATGGGCCTTATCAGAAAGCTCAAAGTCACCCAAAGGGCAATGGAGAGGGCTATGCTCGGAATTTCCTTGCGTGATCACGTCAGGAATGATGATATCCGCAGGAGAACCAAAGTTACCGACATAGCCCGAAGAATTGCCAAACTTAAGTGGCAGTGGGCAGGGCACATTGCTCGCAGAACGGATGGCCGATGGGGCCGAAAGGTTCTGGAATGGCGACCGCGAACCGGAAGACGATACGTTGGAAGGCCTCCCACTAGGTGGACTGATGACCTGGTTAAGGTTGCGGGAAGGCGCTGGATGCGAGACGCACGGGATCGGTCAATGTGGCGACGCCTGGGGGAGGCCTATGTCCAGCAGTGGACGTCTTTCGGCTGAAATGATGATGATCTTCAACACGTAGCCATTTTTAACGACACTGTCAAGTAAACAAATTGTTGTACTTCTTATCAAACCGAAGGATACCCAACTTATAGCCAGCAATGCGCCACTGGCACAGTGTCGTCAAAAAAGAAAGAATTCCGAACAGTACTCGTTCACTGGAGAGCATTTCATCAGTTTACGTCAATACAGTTTTTTGCACTCCAGTGTACGTAGTATTTATTTCTTTTGTTGATGCCAGTGTTACAATTTTTTGGCCCGACTTTTATGGTTGGGTCGCCGGTCGTTCGGTAACGTAAATACTGGGTTTTTTATACGTTGTTTTTATTGTTTTGTATTCCACTGCTGGACATGTCAAACTTGCGGTTGGGTAGTGAGAAATATTTGCTGTGTGGCGCTCAATGGACAATAAATATTGAGCTGTTCTGGCAGTGATAGGCAAACGCTTCACTCTTGTGGAATATTTTTATTTCAAACGTGTTTTTTTTGGCCTAAAGCAAATTGAATTTGGCGTCGAAACCCGAACTTTGTAAATTGTGAATCCTAAACTATTGAATTTTCTGTAAGTTTCAGTGAAATAGCTAAACATGATATTATTCTATATAGCCCGTCAGTGATATTATCAAATAATATTGGACACGCAATAAAAAATACAAAGATAAAGCGCATCAAAGTTCAGGAGTGGTGGCATGTGACGTCACTAAGTCAGTATAAAGTGTACTAAAGGTGTGACGTCACACGATATATCAACGCATTATATCGTCGTCACTTTATATCTACGTGTCAAAAGAAAAAATACGCAGCAAAAATCAAATTTTGAGTTCACATCCCTATTATTAACAGGACAGACTAAAAAAAATGCTGTAGTTGCTGGTCATGTGCATTTTTTTATCAATTGATTTTCTGTCCCTTATATAGTAGATACCTATAGAGCCATCCTTCTGTCAAAAAGGTTTCTATTTCTACCCACAATAACTCTAAACTTCTCTACCCTATAAGTTTAAATTCGCCAAACAGAAACAACTCGCAATAAAGCGTGTGGTGTAAATAAAATCAGTTTAAGTACGATATAATTTAATTACATGGACTGCGGTGCTCCGGCGTTTCCCATGAGATAACGTGTTTCGAGCAGACGGCTTTGATGGTGGAGCGACCAGGGCTTATGTGAGAGGGAAGCAGGAACTTAAAATAGTGCAGTAAAATTAGAGGGTAAAGATTTTCGTTTAAATTGGAAGTAGTTGATTTAGACGTCAATATGATGGAGAGGAAGCCTGTTTTTGTTGTTGTAATATAGTTTTCTGGTAAAATACGAAGTACGGAAGTTTCAAAGTCATATAAAAATAAAAAGTTACTAAAATATACAGCGTTCAGGTTCTTTCAAGGAGTTGATTTGAATGATAATTATGTTTCCGCTGCTGTGTTTTTAATACCTTAGCAGAAACCTAGATAAGTGACGTATTTATATGCCTTACAAAACAGACAACATTATAACTTAACAATAATAATTCAATATAAAGTGAGATTTCTTTATTTTCGACATCGTGCTTTCTAAATCTTTCTATAATCATCATCTGCCTAGCCTTTTCCCAACTATATTGGGGTTGGCTTTCAGTCTAGCCGGATTCAGCTGAGAACCAGTGTTGTACATGAAGCGACTGTCTATCTTACCTTCACAACCCAGTTACTGGGTAACACGGTACAACTTGGCAAGACAGGTGTCAGATCTCAAGCTTGTGACTACTCGTAACGACCGTCATAGATCTTCGAATGACAGCCGGGACCAACGGCTTAACGTGCTTTCCGAGGCACGGAAGAAACTCGTTATGTTGAAATGGTCACCCATCCACGGACCGACCTCGTCAAGCTTTGCTTAACCTTGATGATCGACCAGTCCGGCTGTTATTATGTAGCCACGAGCTCCTCTAAATCTATCTACAATCTTTTTCTTTTTTTTTTCAGTTTCTACGGGGACAATTTTTTTCATGCTGATAAACACAGCCTAATTGACAATAAACATCTACTTAACCTTTCATTACCAGTCCCTCCTACAGAAAAAAATCTTGGTTCTCTCTGCCATGAGCCATCCGTCGGCCACTCGTTGTTCAATTGACTTTAATGGAGACGTTTCACTCACACAAGTTAGACACAGTTTACACAGCCTCACAGTTGTGCAAAAAGACATACGGTACTGTCTGCCTGTATGTAAGTCTGTAAGTTAGAGGTGGTCTTTATATTTTATGCAAAAGTAATAAACGGAGGTGGGGGAGGCCTGAGTTCAGCAGTAGACGTCTTAAGTTGACTTGATGAATGAACGGACAATAATTTGGATCGCTTGTGTAGCGTTAGTTATACACCAAATGACAGAAATGTTGACACAGCTTTGTGAAGTTTTGTGTTATTTGTGTTGATTTGAATTTTACATGATTTGAGCTCTGTACGTTTGTTTTCAGGGCCTTCAAGTTTAGGGTATGGTATTTAAACACCAAAATATTTTTGACATGATTTAATTGCATCATCATTATTTCAGACGAAAGACAGCCACAAAGATTAATTGCCAATTTTAATGCTTAACCTGAACAAGAAGACTTTAATTGTGGATAACGTCGTAGGCTACACAAATATATTACGTACTAGTGTACGCCTCGCGGTTTCACCCGCGTAGTTCCTCTTCCCGTGGGAATACTGGGAGAAAAAGTATCCTATATCACCCGGGGATAGTGTAACTTCCCATCGGTGAAAGAATTTTTGATATCGGTCCAGTAGTTCTTATTAAGTGTATTCGTTACATACAAAAATACAATTTTATCCTATTTATAATATTAGTATCGATATAGATTATTTTTTATTACTTGTTTACCTTTATATTTTGGTGTAACTGTTTTTGTTTTCGAAATAAATAAGTTTTGTCTCAGTTTTTTTAATAAAAATACATACATACCCACCATACTTACAAAGTATACATAATTTAATACGGCGAAGGTGTTACCGCCGTTCCGCTATACAATGGTTCGATATCAATATCTAATATCACTTCCCGTGATCGACGCCATGACACGCGTGGGAAGGCAAACAATAAACATTGCACCCTGCTTTACTTTCACTAAGATAATATTATTGAATAGGTATTATGTTCTAAATATTGAAATTATTGGTCTCGTTTTGGTAAAAATAAAGACAGTGGCTCAGTTTTAGAACGAAAAAGTCACACAATTAATGTGTAAATTTTTCATGTGTTTATAATTTATTGCTGTTTAGGGAGCTCAAAAATATATCAACTTCACTTTGCGATAAATTTTGTGCCAACATTTTTACTTTTTATTAAATTATTTATATCAAGATAAAATAAAATGTTAGAAAAAATCGCCCAATTGAAATGGAAATAAGAGACTCCTTAATCTAAGTATTACACGGAATCAGACGACGTCTAATTCGAAAAATACCTTTCAAGTGAAATCAGAAGAATTTATTTTGAGCTTAGATTTGTTTCCAAGAAAGTATAATTTCTGAGATCCTAACGAACGAAGCACTTTTAGCACTTTAGCTTGACTACAAAGTGCTCAAGTTTTAACATTAAAAGAGCTTTGTGAAAAACGAACACGTTGCCGACTGTAGCCAATTGGGTACACTGTACACTGGCGTGCCAACAAATTAAGCCACTCCGTAATAAAAGAAAGGTTGCGAATTCAGTAAATAAGTCCAGAAATTTTGGCAACAGGGATTTTTTGAGAGTATTTTGTTGCAGTGTTATGGCTGGCATATTATTATTTTTTTCAGTTTTAAATTAATGTGTTTTTTATAGTATCCTGAAGGAAACTACTTAATTACAAACTTTTTAGCCAAGTATTTCGTAAACAAAGAACTTACAACTTCAGTAAAACTTACAACGACTTGTCGCCAACTTATTCGCAGTACTTACCTAGCCTCGAAGAAAATGCAGTTCATTTTAAAAGCTTTGAGAAACACAGACCGTAACAATCAAATTTCAACTTTATCATATGGCCTTAAGGTTCACTTTTGTACAAATAGTAAATGTAGGCTTACATAGAACACTAGAATGAACTTTCAACTTTGATCGTCAGGTCTTAAGGTTTAATTTTGTAGAAATAGTAAAGGGTTAGAAGACAAATGTGTGAGGGCTTGTTAGTTGCTACATAGAAGACTATTTAGGATTATCATTACTGTATCTTGTGACTGAAATAACTCTAATGCGTTCAGTGATTTATTGAAAGCAACGTGGACAAATTCATGAGTGTTTGTTTATATTGGTATAAGTTTTCAAAGGGTTCTGTTCTGTTCAGGAATGTATGAAGTTTAAGCTTCGTCATATTTATTATGGGGAAGTATTCCAACGACGCCAATGTGATCAAAATAGGATTGACACTTCGCCCATATATTTGCATTTTAGCTTTGAAACGAAGGGTGGTGGAATTAAATTAGTTCTGCATTTCATGGTATTTTCATAGACAAGTTAGCAGGATTATAACAAAATCAATTCAGTTATTTATTTTGAAGGCATACAATTTTTTATTTTATTTTGGGCATGCACAATTTGCCGAATTAAGGAGAAGTCCCTTGTCACGAAAGTCAGCCGACTCATCAGACGTATTACGTCATCGGTTATATCAGAATAATATTTTAATTCTAAGTCATTTATTGAATTTATTAAGACAGTTCTTAGTCTTAATTAAAATTAATAAGATAAAATAAATATATCTTACGAAGTTCTTGACAAGTTTAACATCGGGTTCCTGGGCAAAGACCGTATCTTGTTGACCCAAACATTACACAAAGTTACTAATTTAACGTATCTTGCTAAATATATTAACAAAAAAGTATCTAAGAACTTAAACCTCTGAACAAAGAATTAGTAGTAGAATTCAGTCCTTGCACTAATTCAGCAACAAGCTTGCACTGAAAGTGAGTAAGTACCACTTACTTAATTAGCAAAGTATGTGTGTTTGACAGTTCAACAATGTGAAGCTCTCAAAGGGGTGTTATGGTAAGAAATATAGGAGTGCATACCATAAAATAGAAACACATAAGTCACCCAATTCATTACAAAAATTACACGTTGTTATATTTCATATTTAGTTTTAGGGAGGACATTTTCTCGCATCGTTAATAAATTATTAGGTAGGTATAGATTTTTTGTACTAATTGGACCACACGGCACGGGAGGGTTACTACAGTGGTGATCATAATCAGAGGGGTTATTTTAGTGCTATTATTTTGAGAGGGGTGCTACTGGGATATTTTTTTGAGATTTACTTTTTGATACTCCGTTAAGAAGATATCGATTCGTAAAATAAAAACTTGAAAAATTTCTTTTTTCATTTTAAAATACAACTGGCAACTGAAAACGACCCTGAATATAAAACACCAAAATACTTATTCAAAGATATGTTCAATAAAATACGACCGTCTAGAATGCATAATAAAAAATAGGTGAGACGAATATATCATGGCCCGCACAAAAAATTAAGGACACCTCCGAAAAATAAACGTTCCTACGGTAGAAATATAGAACTGTTTACCTAGTTAGATGAAAACACCACTTAATTAAACCAACACAGTTACCTAATTACATAAATAGTCCGCTCGAATTCAGTTCAAGGTTTATAATCCCAAAACATAACACACACACTCACAAAAAAATATTCAAAATACCTTTTAAAACGAACTCGATGTCACAAAATTAAAATTGATTACGAAAAAAAGCTGTGTAGTTTTTTTCGGCCGCACGTGTATCATGGACGATGGTGTAATAAAATATGTCGCACCATAAAAACATGGGTTTTTATTAATAGCTCAGGATAAAATTATTAGGGCGGTGTATGCTATAATGAAAAGCGTTATAATATATCAGATCGAAATCGTGATATAATTGAACTAAAGCTATCTTTAAGTTTGTTTTCTTTTTGGAAATAGACCGTAAGGAATATAATTTATTCATTTGGGTGTGATAATTAATAGCTCTTTTAATAATAAATAGATATAAATAAACTTGTTTCATTTTATTCTCTAATAACTTACCGAACTGATATTGTAAAGATATAAATAATTGTTTGTGTCTGCCTATAAATATTCGTATAAGGAAGAAGTTTTAACAAGCTTTTATTTAACTTGCAATGTATGTATATGTAAGTGTGTTCGGGTCAAATCTTGCAACTGAATTTTGAAGCAGTTAACCTACACCGATTAAGGTGAAATTTTGCATACACGTTTAGTTTGGATGATAATGCATGGTTAGCTAAATGACGTAATTCTAAATCTAATATGGCGGACAGCCGAAAATGGCGGGTTAAATATTTTTGTGCACTGCCATGATATGGGTATCAAATGAAAGGGTTTGGTAAAAACAATATGAAAAGAGGTGGTTTAAAAAAATGAATACATTATTTTTAGGAAGTGCTCATTCGAAAACGTTTTTTTAAATGCACGGTACCTAATATACCACGGGAGCAAAACCGTTATTGCGTAATGAATTCGGCCTTCCGGCAAAAAACATGGCGAGATGAAAACCGCGATGTGGATTTCGGTCTATATGTTTTTTATTTATCTTTTCCCCACACTTGGATTTTTTTCCTGTATCGTGGGTGCGTTTACAAACATTTAAACTCAAATACACAAGATACCCAGATCCGGAAAAACTATCTGTAGGCATACAAATATATGTTCCGTGCGGGAATCGCACCCGTGACAGCGCAGCAGCCGATCGCTCAACCACTACGCCAACCGTGTCGTCAAATTCATTACGCAATATGACTACGGGGAAGAAAGCTCTCTTATTCTCTATATAACAATAAACTGTTTCGTTTTACTCTATATCAATCGGTTCTACATTAACCGTGAATGGAATGGCGTCCGGTGATGAACCAAATTGTATTACAGCAATGTAAAGCGCCCTTCATTTGTGTCCGACTGATTGCTTTAAACGATCTATAATACGACCATAATCAATCGCCTATGTAGAATCGATTCGTAGAGAGAATTGGTATCTATGTCTGCCAATTTGTACGTTTTAGGAACACATTATAAAAAAAAACTTTATTACAAAAAAAACTACCGACTTTCAAATAAAAACACTACAAAGTGAAAAATAACTTTCTTCTTGCAAGTCGGCGTCTTTGGTAGGTACCATTTTTTTTCGTTACGGAGACCGAATTCCAATAAGAAAGTAATTTTTCACTTTGTAGTGTTTTTATTTGGAAGTCGGTAGGTAGTATTTTTTTGTACAATTTATTTTTCCCTTTTTAGTTGTACCTAACAAGCAACTTCTTTAGTTATGTGATGTTATGTTATGAAATGGTATAAACAATAAAACAGACATGCGATTGCAGCCATCCCTAGACATTTGCCGTTATTTATTGAAGAGTTCTGTTGTATATCTCCCAGTTCTTCACCAAATTAAAATGGGACCAATTTGGGAACATAGCTTTTCAAACAAAAGAAGAATTTCAAAATCGGTCCACAATTGACGGAGATATCGGTGAAAAAAACAAAAAAAAGACCTCCTCCTTTTTGGAAAGTCGGTTCAAAATAAAATCCTATTGTAAGAGAAACAACATTGATTTTACCTAGAGTTGTATTAACATAATTATCTAAGATACTTCGGCAAATTGTGTATCGAACGTTCCTTGAAAGGTAGGTACGATTCCCATATCGTCTATTTGTATAGTTACACGGCCTGCCAGTGTTTGCTTCCAATTAAGATGGTGAAGCACGTTTTGTTTGTAACACAGCCATACGTGCAGATTCTGTGGCGTTTATAATACAATCTTAAACCAAACCAATCCCAACCAATACTGGTTCGGATTTTTGAGTAAAAATAGACATTACCTACATTGCTTTCTGAAAACCTTGCCGAATGAGTAGTATACAAGGTGTTTTTTTGATATCCCATAACTCTAGGGTTATATTCTATAAATAAAAACAATACAAAAGGTCCTAGAATATGTGGTCCGAAAATGCATAGTTTCGAAGATATCATCAATTGACACCCGTATGACGAGTCTTTATTTTTGCAACTTTGCCAAACTTCACAGTACTGTAGACTCTAGAGTCTAGAGTACTGTCGTTGTTTGAAGTTGAGAGAGTGTCGTGAGAGTCTAGAGTCTTGACTCTCGATTTGTGTAGGTATCTAAGTTTCATTGATTAAAACGAGTAATTCAATTTCATTCCAACCAATCATTCATATTTATAGCTACTAAAATGCGACGTTGTCATATTTCACGTAAGTTTTATATTAATAATAGTGACTTTGTCGAATTATTTGAAGAAAACGTTTTTTTTTTAAATTATTCATATAAGTATATTCATAAGTAAATCGAGTTAATTACTTGGCCTGAGCGCTCTTGATTAAGTGAAATTGTATCAGCGATTACGATTTTCAAAGTTCCAAAATGTATATGTTAGGATTTACCACAGTAGTACATGTCAATCAATATATAAAAATCATATACTATTTTTATTATTATTTTATAGATTTTAATCTGTGTGTCGCTGCGGGGTGCCAATTGAAAACCAGCGCTGGATGTCTGATGCCTAGCAAATGTTGAATTGGAAACCCTTTCAGTATGGGCACGTTTAGCGCAATTTGTCTGTGCACTTCTTTGTTGTCTTTTACCCATGTTTCAATGTCTGATGCTGTTGTGTTGTGTCTGTGTCGAATAAATAAGTTTCTATTCTATTCTTATTATTGTTGGCAATATTTATAAAATATACAATGTCACTTCTAGGCCCTAACTTACGCAGTAATATGACGCAAGAATATCCGTCTAAACAACAAATATCATAGACCATCAAATTAGTTTAACAATAGTGTTAACACCCCACTTAATAAACCATTGTCTCCACTAGCTTAAAGTCCAGCAATCAATACTTAACCCTCCAAAAGCGAGGTACAAATTCGATAACTTATGGTCCGGCTAGACGGGCCGAAATTGATAGTCTGTGGCCGGATGTGGACGTTAGCGCCAATCCTCGCCCGGCATGATTTACGGCCTGGGTTTGTCCTACTGAGTTGTTGATGAAGAGGACATCTATGACCTGTGGGTAGTGGGGGTTTGATCTATGTGTTTGTGGAACGGTGGTAGGAGGTTTAGTTTTAAAGTTTTGGTGTATTAAAAATGTCTGGCGTGGTTTTGAGGCAAATAGAAATCTCATGTCATCGGACGATAAAGTGTAATTGTCAGTTGCTTAATTTGTAGTTAAGTATTTTGCCAAATTTATTTTTACTTTAAAACCTGTTTAATTTTGACATAACAGTAGGATTTGACACTTCAAATAATCAATTCGGCTCTGAAGCTTGTCAAAATGTAGGAGGATTCAGATGCGATAGTGGTCAAAAGCGACATTATAGTTATCCAAAAACAAAATTGTGGTGTTTTTGTCTGATTGAGACTGATATTAGAACGAGAATCGAAGTTATATGAAATAATATGTTGAAGCAAATAGTTATCTTTGTAAAATCATAGCAGATGGTGTAATCTTTAGTTTTCACCTGATCCCATGGAGAAACAGCATGAGTTTTAAACCTTGCATGAGTTGAATACTTGATAAATTATGCAAAAATGTTGTTGCGGGTATTTCAAGCTTACTTAGTATCCCTTAAGCAGCTGTTTATAAATTACACACAATGTATATTTAGAGGCGTATTTCGCTAGAACCAGATTTGTGTTACACTCTAGTAACTCGCTGTTGGTTGAGGGCCGCAGGTGCGCAATTAGTAACACGTTTGTAATTTGCTTACAATACTATATAGAATGTTATTGTGGCTTGAAATCTTCGCCGCATTTAACATATTTATATAAAATAAGTAATTATGAGACCTCTACTAAGACGCTATTTTTTTTGTTTTGGTAGTCTTCCAATAACTTCTGAGAAAGACAGAGATATACAGGACAAATAGCAGACGTCACTTTTTAATAACGGTATCATGGTAGCATAGACACTTCGTTCGTAGTACGACAGTTTTTCGATGACAGTCCGCCTCCGTATTATATTTTACTTGAGATGGGCTCGGGTTTGATTGATCACTATCTAACCTAATGACAATCGATGATGGGGCACTAGAAGAAAACTATTCACTTTTGACTTAAAAACCGGCAGATTATAGCTACCAGAGGCTCGAGGCAAGTGACATATCAAAGAAAGCATCGCAATAGCGATTGGTACAATGTCAAAAAAGAATGGGATTATAAAGCGCTATCGAAAAGTCACGTGATCAATCCCTTATCTCATCGCATTTCGATCTTCGCCGTCGAATGATACTTGTCTAAAGACTCAGGAAGTCTGCATGACACTTCTTACACTTGCAAAGAATTAGTCTCAACCCAAACTTCTCAAAACCTGTTCTGTTCGTAGCAAACCTTTTTTGACGTTGACAGCATTTTTTTAAATTGTCTATAGGCAATAAAAAAAACCAACATCCAAATCATACTTCGCCAATACCTAGAATGCAATGTTTGCACACGTCTAGCCGCCAACCCGCAATACATACATAGTCTGCACAAGCCCATACAGACCGTCTAATCTACACTATATAACCATTGTAACGTTGCACAACAGAAACGTGATACTCTACACCACATTTCTCAAACACCGGGGTCATTGTATCATTAAATATTGACACTTTGGTTCAAATTCCTTAGGGTCATTTTAGACACGATTGTTTTAGCATTGGCGATCTAAAACTGAAGGCAGAGTAAACGCGATGCAGAGTTGATGCATTAGCCAAATATTCAAATAAAAGAATACAAACAAGGCATCAAGCCGATACAGGCTTACTTTCTGAATGATTAAATAGAGATAAGTACGCCCACACTTTGGTAGTTAGGTATATTCAATTCCCATTTAATAGGGAACCAGTCTATTATCATCGACTGGGCACAAATATAGATTTCAGGCTAGTGTTGCATTAAGCAAGTATTGTATCTGTAACGGCCCTTAGTTTAAAATACTTCGAAAGATATATACAGTTACGCAATCAAGTGATCAAGATATACTCAGTAATGATAATTGAAGGAAAGTCGTAACTCGCAATTGAGCTTTTAAAGAGAGAAATCGAAACTTTGATTTGGGTTGGCTGAAGTTTTGATGTTGAAATGACAAAATTGATCGTAGGTGGTCAAAATTAAAAATATTGCTTGAGACTTTGAGATAATTTAAGGCAATATAGAGTGGTTACACTTTAAAATACAAATCAAAATAGTACAACACAATACTATTTGGACCAAACATGGACCACCTTTTCTCCTTTTACAATAGTATCTTAAACGCAAGCCTGGCCCAAAATATACATGCATAATAATAAGTACGTCTGCATCTTGCAAGACCTCAGTACGGAAATTGTCATAACTTTAGAGTCATATGTTGAGTTCAAGATTGCATCAGCACTTAACCATTTCCTGTGTAACAGTGACCTAAATTTTCCAGTCTTGCTGAAACTTCAGCTTTAAAGTTAAAATACCGATAACATTTTACTATGATTTTTTAAGTTCTTGTTAACGCGTTCAACTTAGTTATCATCTAAATTCCAAATGACGTTATCCTATAAAAATATTCAAAAGGCAATTTTTGTATATTCTTCCTGTTGCCTTTTTAATTGAAACGGTATTCCATAAAAAAACTACGTGACCGTTTTGTATTTTTTATAACAAAAATAAAATTACCGTTGTTATATTAAATATATCCGTATTCCGCCAAAAAAAATCAAATCTGGAACGCTACGCCATTTAAAAAAAAACATGGCGCTATAGTCATGGCGCTTTATACTTTATAATTAACAAAGAACAAAAGAGGGCTTAACTACTTATTTTCGAAAATTTACAGACTTCAACAGGAGACTTTGAAAGGGGCTTCGGACTTTAAGAGTATGACAAGGGAATCCGTCTTAAAAGTTTTGCCCCGCAGCTAGAAGTGTAAGTATAGTACCAAGTTTCTGAATGTGAGGGTCTCAGTCGCTTCACTGAACGATTCGGGGCTCAATCTATTTATTCAAGCAAAAAATATTGATAACATTGTTGAATTTTGTAGTTTGGGTTACTTGCTTTTGTGTGGTGGAGACGATTGAGGGAATATCTTTGGTGAGAATGATAATACCAATGTTTAATTTCACTGCATTATCTTTTTTTTTTAGCAAGGAAATTAATGTTTTGGAATTTGGAAATGATGCCATCAAAAATGGTTTAATTAACCCCGGCAAAGTTTCACAATTTGGATTCATAGGGACTTCAAACGAAGTACATTATAATTGCCAAAGGGTCCTCTGTAGCCCAACTAAGTAAAATATATAGTATAGTTATTCCAATGAAATAAAAACATACTAAAACATCTTAAAGTGAGATCAAAAATCCCGAATTAATCTTGGCAAACCCGCAAACCTCAGCATTGAAGGACTGACGACAGCTCGAGTAAGGTTCTAAGTGACAGTTTGAAACGGGTTACAAATGCTTTATTTACAGACGAAGACATTTTAAAACAATTCTAACAGCGAACATAGTTGATGTTGCCAAATGTCATGAACGAAAATGTCGATCAAGATGCCAAAATAACTTGCATTGCTACTAAAATTCAAGTCAACGGTTCAAAATACTTGAAACACAAATTTTCATACGAAAATAACAAGCTTTAAAAACTGCATAACAAAGAAACCAGTATTAGAAAACCGATACAGTTTTTTTTTATGAACAAACCTGAAAGTATACCAAGCAGTTAAATTTTTAATTACACAAGCATTATCTCATCAGACACATAATCGTTTGCTTTACGCTGACCGTATAAGCATATTTGTTAAAGCATTGAGCAAACACTTTTTCCAATACATTGAGCGATAGTAGGTTCAATAACCGAGAATCCAAACTAATATTATAAATGCGAAAGTAACTCTGTCTGTCTGTCTTTCTGTCTGTCTGTCTGTCTGTCTGTCTGTCTGTCTTTGCTTCACGCCTAAACTACTAAACCGATTTGTGTGAAATTTGGTACAGACATAGTTTGGAACTTGAGAATGGACATAGGATAGATTTTATTACAAAAAATAAAATATAAAATAAAATTTATTCCGGACATACAGCGCCATCTATTGGTCAAGAGTCGGCATCAGAAGTCACTATTCCACGCGAACGAAGTCGCGGGCAAAAGCTTGTAGTAAATATAAATATGTAAATAGAGGGTCTTTTTGGCCCGACGCCCGGCGAGTGAAGGGTTAGGTGGGCGACATTTTGTTACGAAATAATGTTAAAAATGTTACGATTTTTTTTTCACTTATCTTTTTTTTTCTGTAATGAAATTGTTTTGGGCATTGGGTTATTGGCTTTTGCGTAGGAATGGGTAACTTGTAGGTTTCTTTTTTAAAATTATTTTTGAATAGAAGCTGTTGCAATGTTCTTTGAGGTGTGGGTGGTTTTTATTTTATGAAATAGAACAGAACTAAACATTAATATCAAGGAAACAATTTACCGGAAGAAAATTGGGTGCAACATAAAACAAATTGCTCCCTATAAAAACCGTGACAGTAAATTCGTAGAAATACCATTTATTAGAACCAATTATAACTTAAAAGCCTCATATCCAAAGCAACAGCAGGAAGAAAAAATAATCTCGTCTCCATCTACCGCTTTACAGAAAAAAAGATAAACCATAAAGACATGTTTACAAACAGTTAACTGTTGTCTCCCAGGTAGACATGGAAACGCTACATTTATTCAAATATCAGTACAATAATATGGCACCCTATGTTCTAAGGGCGCAGTAGGGTGTATTAGGGTTCGCACCCTCGCCCCTACCTGTATATAGTGGTACAAGATAAGAGAAATAGCGTGTCTTGTTACAAACCCGCAAAATTTTACACAACGACGTTCATTGGCTTTTCATATAATCTTAACTTCTTTAGATCTTTTTCCTAGCCTTATTCATGTCCCACCACTGGGACAAAAGCCTTCCCTTTCTCCTTCCAAAACTCTCTGGTTTTCGCGATCTCTGGCCAAGTTAATTCCATTTAGATCTAATGAAAGAATTATGATCCGTCTCTATTTAAGTTAAAATCAAATCTCTACTAGATGACAAACCGTTAATTATGGAAATCCAAAAAGAAGATCTATTCCACCAGTGCACATACAGAGAAGTAAAGATGATGATGGAAGGGCGTATCTCGAAAGCATATGCTTAAAGTACCGTCAAGAAAATTTGACAGAGCTTAAACCAAGCATTGGGTTAGCTCATATCAATAGTAAGCAAAGCCGACTAAACTATAAATATTCCGGTACCTAATACCAATTTTATATAAAAAAACGGAACCAATAAAAAGGCTCTTATACACCGGCTACACCACCTCTTACTACTTAAAAGCTACGATCGTACTCCGACGTACGACTATTAACAGCGAGCCCACTTCATCAACGTGTTTAAAGGCGAAGGAAAATGAAACACGCAAATTGCGAGGTGGGTCACGTAATAACCGAATTGACGGCCAACGTGTGGATCGGGCCGTAGTGGACTAGGGCATAGGCGGTAGCGGGGAGAGCAATTAAGTCTGGATGTTTGAAAGAAAGAAAGTATGTATTCAGCACGGCAAATACAATAGCTAAAATCATGTTACAGAGGGAAAATAACAACAAAGAAATTTGAAACATGAACAAAACAAACATAAAACATGAAACATTGGTTAATCAATCATGTCTCAAAACCTGAATGCATTTGGTTGAAACTTTTCACACCTCCAAAATATATTTTGCCCAGAATCTGGACTTAATATTTTCTGGTAGTACGTCTCTTGGGACAAAATTTCAAACTTCAAGGCGAAGCCGCTGGTAGAAGCTAGTATAGCTATAATTTGGGGGTTAACCCTAATTATATTCAAGCTGGTTGATCAGTTGTCTGTGGTTACAAGGTTTGAAAACGCGGGACTCGCACCCCTTACGTTGGAAGTGGTTACACAAAAATTGAGATACAAGCGTTAGCGGTTTGTGAAAAGTAAAACACATTTTGGTAAGTTGAGAGGTAGGTTTCGACCACATCATCGCTTACCATCAGGTGAGATAGTGGTCAAACGCGAGGATATAAAAAAGTATATAGGTATGCGGAACAGGGTGGGCAGTTCTTTCAGTATTCCAAAAACCGTTGAAGAAATTATTGAACAATTGTGAGAGGCACTTTTACAAAAATATTTGTTTTGTATATGAACTTATCTATTTAAGACTGTTGTTGAGCTTGTAATTAAAGTAAGACACAATGATTTTGTTAACAAACGGACGAGTTATGAAGAAGCAGACTTAAATGGATGTGGCGCATATTCGCTTACCTTTCAACGTTATTAGTTAAAATTGAACTAACATAAACAGTGTAACACAATACTTCGAAAACTCAATCGACATCAATTTCCTTAAATAAATCGCTACAATCTTTCTACTTAGACCACACGGTCAGGTGTATCAGGCTTAAAATGAAATGCACAGTGCATTAAACTTGAATTTTCCGGCCGCACCTGTTTTCGGGAGATATTTTCTCAATTTTCGCCTACCCGCCATATCAACCATGTTATTATTCATACCTTGAATACTACTGAACCTAAAACATGAGGAGCCCGTGGCTAAGTTATTCCAGACACATGGGTTGATGTTCAAGGTTAATCAACTTTTGCCCAGATCGGTCCGTAGATGGGTGACCATCCAGCCTCCTCTCCGTGGCTCGGAAAGCATTTCAAGTCGACAAACAACATATTTGGAGTCAACTGTCCGAGTATCTGAATTGCGTGTGTTGTGATGTTTTACATCTTGAACTCTTTAAATTCATCAAATTGATAGAATGAACCGATTGCCATGAATCAAAAACTAAGTAATACTTTCAAGTTATGCACAATATTTATGTATAAAAGTTATCAATATTGGTTTCGTAAATTGTACGTGATACGAGCACAGCTAAACAGACAAAAAATCCAAAAATACTGGCAATGGGTTCTGTTGATTATCCTTTAACACCCTGGCTATTTTTTTTTGTTTTTTTTTTTCGATGTTCAAAAACGATTTTTTTACAGATTTATTATATGTTTTGATTGATTTTCTGTTCTTATATCTTGAATAGGTTACTAAAAGTTACATGCCGTCAGAATCTGTACTTCATTCGAGCGAGAAAAGCATATTTTCTTAGGTTTCATGAAGAAAAATATAAGTGTATTTGGAGTTAAAGTTTAAGTTGAAACTTAACTGCGGACTTAAGTTTCCTTAGCTCAGTCATTCGCTCACTTTCATAACTTTCCGAGTAAAGGAATCTGGAATTGAAAAGTCGTTTCATTGAAGTTTTGTAGACTAAAAACGATGTGGTAAGCTCATTGCTTTAACATTTTAAGAGTTTCTTCCAGGTTTGATCGTTGAAAAATGTTGTCAAATCACTGCGTCTGGAATTGTCTCTAGATTCTTCTATTTATTACATTCACAAAAAAGACAATGGAGAGGACTATGCTCGGAGTTGCCTTGCGTGATCGAACCAGAAATGTAGAGATCCGCAAGAGAGCCAGGGTTACCGACATAGCCCGAAGAATTGCCAAACAAGTGGCAGTGGGCAGGACACATTGCTCGCAGAACGGATGGCCGATGGACAGAAAGATTCTAAAGTGGTAACCGCGAACCGGAAGACGTTGCGTTGGAAAGCCTCCTTTGCAGCCTTTGGAATTCGGTGGTAGTGTCGCTTTATATCGGAGAAATATTTTTCGTACTTTATCGGATACTGCCAGACATTACATATGTGTAGAGACGGGGTCCCAGCGCTAAGAAAGAAAATTTGGTTCAAATAAGTATCACTAGATGGCGCGATTTGCCCCGTTCTCTTATTGAATTGTGTGTAAAATTAACATTTTATGGAACTGAACATAATAATTCTATGTTCTTGTTTAATCAACTCTCCTTAGCACAAAAATATGGAGTATTGCGGTCTTAATTCACATTTAAAAGATTATTTTGAACGGATAATTTAAAATTGATACCAATAGATGGCGCGGTTTTATAATTATTTCTGAGGCATGCCACTCGATTGTTTAAATTTGCATTGTAATACATTTTGGTGCAATGAAACTGTAAAAACGTGCAAAAAAATACTATCAAACAAATCGTCAATGTATTTATATATAAAAATATTCACGAACCGAAGAAACCCTGTTTCTTGCAAGTCGCTTCTAACACCATCTATATATCGCCGTGAAACGGAACCGAACGCGATTTACAAAAAATAATCAGTTTAATCAGACGAAAAACGCTAGTTACTTCGGCACGGTTTCTTTGTATGGGATGAGGCATCTGTATGCTAGTATTATATTACCTGTGGTTTAGATGAGAAATCGAGTAAATACTTTACAATCTAAACAACTTATTTTAAGGCAACCGCAGCAGGGAAAAGCTGTCCTGTTTCTGAGCACTTTTAAATCCCATACAGCTTTTCTCTAATCCTTGGATCATGCAAATTAATGTACCTTTGCTAGTACCTACCGCCCTGGATTCGTTTAAACCAAAACAAATGGATATTTTTAAGTCTTTACCATCATTTTGAAGAGAGCCTTGTAATCTGGTTCTCAGTCACGGAATGACGTACTCTGAAGCTCTGATTGATCTGGTGTGATTAGTACGCATGGGTACGATTTTCCTTAAGATTTAGGGATTAAGAAAGACGTAGGTAGGTATGTTGGATTAGAAGATTGTGGTAGAAAAATATTTATGAAAAATTATAATAAATACAAAAAACCCGACTGCTAAATAAAAATGAATTATCTGAAAAGAGAAAAACAAGTACTAGATATAATTTTTACAATAAATATTATGAGTTTTCTAAATGGATTTTCATCAGTCGGGTTTTTTGTTTTTATAGTAGGTAATTTGTTTTATTTCAGACTATTTAGTTTTAGTAATGAACGACATAAGTTATATGGTAAAATTAATATTAATTTTGCAATCAAAGTTACGCTTATCTTGAGTTTATGCCAAAATAGAAACATAAAAGTGTTACAATACATATTTTTGGAATGGCCTATTTTGTAGCTTTCATATAATACCCATATTGTTAGGAAAACTAAAAAAAACATGTATCACCCCCTTTCTTTTTAGGAGGGAGGAGCGCTATTTGAAAATAATATATAGCCTATGTCACTCCCACAATTGAGACGAATCCAACGAGACCTCATATGTCAGAATGCGTCAAGCCGTTTGAGCTGTAGAGCGTGCTATAGAAATGGACATACATACTTACATACGCTCGAAAAACATTACCCTCCCGCAGTCGGGTAAAAAGAAGTATGTATTAGGGCCCAGATATTTCAAATTTTTGTTCATGTTCAGTAATTCCAAACATTCTATTTTTTTCACTATCGATTTAACTAGGGTCTGCTGGATGAAAAATATGCAGAATCAGTCGATGTGCTTGGGAGAGGCCTATGTCTAGCAGTAAAAATCTTTGGTGGAAATGATATTGGATTTCTTTAGAAACTGTTTTTCTCACTGTTTTGAAAGTATCTTTGGTCGAATAGCAGAAACTTTTAATACAGAAATGCCAAAAATTGTTTCCCACCCTTCTAGAGTTGTGCCAAAGATTTATAAACGAGTTAAACAGTTGAGTTATTCAATAATATTCATCACAGAACTGCGCAAACACGTTTTGAAGCAGAGGGAAGGATGGGGAGGATTTTAAATTAATATCTCATTTGGGGGACGATTCCCCCAATCTCCGTAGCTCAGGTACGATAGGGGCTAATTGCCATCCATCTTGTTTGGCATTTTATGGCTGTTTTGGTAGATTTGCCGTGTTATTCCGGGGGTTTAGAGATTTGGTCGTGGTTGCTTAAACATTGGTGAATATTCATTTGTGTTGAAGGGAACTGATATTTGAATGGACTTGGCTCGCCATGCTCATTCTTACCACCGGTTTCTGAATTAAGAATTCGAAGTTAAGGACGCTGTTACATTTTCGACGAACTCAAATTTAGGTATCTAGTAGCACACAACAACATTACGCGCACGCACTCATTGAAACTACTGAGCGCTCGATTTTATACATCACTCAAATAATATTGGTCCTTGTTATTATTTTTTAATTTTATTGAAGTTGATTCAGGAAGGTTAGTTGGCACTTTGGAAATGCATTTGGTAACTATTACAAACCGTCGTCGTAAAAAGTAGGTTCTATTTTCAACCGACTTCAAAAAAAGGAGGTGCTCTATCTATTCGACCCGTATGTATCCGCGATTTTCTTTAAAACTACTTATCCGATACTATCGGGTTTACGTCGATTAATGTATGTGTTTTCAGGGAAGGTTTTATTGTATAATATATTAGGATATGATAAAGATCTTCGGAGATAGACAATGGAACTCTTCAATAACAAATAGCAAATGACCTGCGATTAGTGTGATCGTATAGTTACGTTTTGTTTTCACCATACCATAATATAAAATCACGCTTGTACGTTTTTAGGGGGTTAACAGATTTATTTAGTATACCTACCCAATATGGGGTACCAACAAAAACTAAAAAGAGAAAAATAATAACTTTTCCGTGTCGAAAAACGAAAAACAATAGATACCGACACCGACTTTCGATAAGAGAATTAGCTTTCACTTTATTGTAGTAAGTAGGTATTTAAAAAAATACGTAACGTAAAATATGTAGATACCTAAAACGAAATAATTTCCGGTCACAAGGATTAAAAAACCGGCCAAGTGTGAGTCGGACTCGCGCACGACGGGTTCCGTACCATTATTGCAAACAACGGCAAAAAAACACGTTTTTTGTATGGGAGCCGCAATATTTATTTTATTCTGTTTTAGTATTTGTTGTTATAGCGGCAACAGAAATACATAATCTGTGAAAATTTCAACTGCCTAGCTATCACGGTTCATGAGATACAGCCTGGTGACAGACAGACAGACAGACGGACCGCGGAGACTTATTAATATGGGAAACCCTAAAAATGACTTGAACATTTTGCATTACATATTATATACATATTATATAAAATATTACCATCAAATTTTTTTGGAGTATTACTTAATGAGCATTAGCTAATGTCATACTACCCAAAAACCATGAAAATGTCACCCATGACGAAAAGATGTCAAATTTTCGTCGGCGCCATCTTGTATTTTGGTTTTGACCCCGTATTCGATATGAGCGACCCCAAAATCCATGACAATGACACCCATGACGCAAAGATGTCAAATTTTCGTCGGCGCCATCTTGTATTTTGGTTTTGACCCCATATTCGATATAAGCGACGCCAAAAACCATGAAAATGACACCCATATCGAAAAGCGGTCAAATTTTCGTCGGCGCCATCTTGTATTTTGGTTTTGACCCCATATTCGATATAAGCGACGCCAAAAACCATGAAAATGACACCCATATCGAAAAGCGGTCAAATTTTCGTCGCCGCCATCTTGTATTTTGGTTTGACCCCGTATTCGTCATACATACAAACCGGTTCAAATCATAAATCTCCTCCCACCCATCCACTTCTAACCTTCACCGCCGCCAGCTTAACCTTACCCATCCAAATCCTAACCTTACTAAGAGCTGCTTAAACCCACCCATCCATTTCTCAACCTTATCAACAACTGCTTAACAATACCTATCCAAATCCCGATCATACCCAACATAATTTCTAAATCATATTCTAATAATAAAAGGAAACTCAAACATACTTTTATTTCGGTCCGGTAAAATATCAACTCCTTTCGATCACGACATACGACTCACGCATGCACACTACAATATTTTCTATTGCTTTTATCGTATTTATTTTTTGCAAAAAAGCGATACGCTCGTCCTTCCACGAGCGCTTCTGAGCGCGGAATGATACGCTTCGAGTGCAAAATGTATGAAGAAGTCGGCAAGTGTTTTTATTGTAGCTAATAATTAAAATATATATTGATTTGGGTAAAAAATAATTATCTGAACCTGTAAAGGACTATATATACCGCAATTTTTTTATAATTTTGAAGATAAAAAATGCTGTAAAATTAACTAAACTGGGACCTATTCGGACCCTACTTTTTTAATATTTTTGCGATTATCGTGATGGGCAAAACGTATTTGTGCGAAAATTTTGTATGATGTCATGCAATTTTTCTGATGCCAATCTGGAGCTGAATATATTATCTTTAAATTAATACCATGATATCTTCACATCTGTGATTGCATATACCTTAAAATTGTACCTGAAAAGCACTGTTATTTGTAGAAAAATGTAATAGCGTCCTTAAGAGATTACCATTTGTTTCGTCCCGATTTTGGTATTTACTTGCAACACCGTGTCGGTGGGCGGTCCACGATTTGACAGCTGACACTTGACAGTGAAAAGAGAAAATTTGTAACGTGAACACGCTGAATTCGGGTTCTAGTCGAAACATATCGAATCGAGATGTGTTTCGCAGTTTCGTGGGGTACAGGTTCAGACAGGGTCCAGGAGTCCCAACGCCGCTATGGGCCCCGGTGTTTAGCTCCTGGCTTGGGACCCGAAGACCTGTATTTAACACAATTCATGAAAATTTCTCATTTCAGAAACCGGGAGTTGGATATTGATCAATTTAGTAGCGTTTGTTATTACTATCGGTAGGCATTGTATTTTTCTAGAATAATCTAAAACGCAGAATAATTATCTTGAAGGAGATATTCATACTTCACTATTACACTTGAAGGCCAATAAACTTACCTACTTACACAAAATAATTAAATAGCTCTACCATAATAATCTGACCTCATTTTCAAGAAAAAAGAAGCTTAAATAAATGTAATTACTCGAGCTTCATTATTAACTCAAATATTATCATAAATCTAATAAAAATAATAATTCAAGCGTACTTTTACCGAGGAAGGATTTCTGTAAAAATGTTTTTACAAGCCAAAAACGGCCGGTGCTTACCTGAAACAAGAAAAAATATTAATTAATTAAAATATTCCGGATAGTGAGGCTCGGTACTACAAATATATCTCTAGCTAAAACAGTATTTTAATAAAATATCTTCATAATACTGGAATACGGAACGTAGACAAACGTTATTAAGATTAAGAAGAAGTAAAATTCCAGTCGCTATTATCTTTTATTAACCTATATTGAAGGTAAATACAAATATTCTATAAACAAATAATTCTATTAGATTTATATTAATTGCTGCAGTTGGTACAATATATAAACGACAGAACATTCGAAATTCGAATACAATCCGTCACCATTTTGGCGTTCATTCTAAATTCGTATGGGATCTGTCACCATTTTTAATCGACCCTTATTTTCAAACAGCTCTTCTCAGTACACAAGCATTGAATATTACTACCTTGAAAGATTTAATTTCCAATTCCCCATATAACCTCCTTCAGCTAAGTACTCCACCGTTTTCCAAGACTGACAGGGGGGCAAAAGATAAGTGTGTAAAGTACATCTCTAGGAAGTTCGCTTGCCGCACTCGCGTCCGTCAGTGTCGTGCTTGTCAAAACTCCAGCCGCTCACATAAATCAGGAATGGTGAACAAACAATAAAGACAAACAATTTCGAGGCGAGATCGTGAAAAATGAACCACTGTGCACAATTTATATGTACAGATTTGAATTTGGAACGCTATTTCCATTTGTGGGTAGATTTTGTAAATGTCACTTTGAGTGAAGACTGCTGATTTTTTTGGTCGGAGGTGCAGTTGGCAACTTGGTGAACGTAACTGAATTTTCAAAACAGATTTGCTATGGACGGTAGAATATATTAAAATGCGTAGGTTTTAAATCTATTTTGTCGTAGTATAAAAGTCTCAGTTTTTCCAAGAGTATTTTGGGGTATTATTGTTCTGCGACTACAACGACAGGACAGGACTATAAAATGTGACTATAACTAGGGAGGACGTTTACCTACCATATTTTTTTGTTTTAGAATGTATGCGAACTTTTAATCTCGAAATTGAAGTTGATAATAATAATGTAAGACTTCACAAAAACACAAGGAAGACATATTCATAAAATTTTTAACGAATGATCCATCAAAGTTGTCTACTTACGCACATTTTCTGTTGGCAACCTTTAACCTTTACTACTGCTCGTAACGTATAAAACTGTCGGTAAAGTGTTGATGAGGTTGTGAGACCAACCGCCATGATGGATCTGATTTTAAATTTCGAAAAACAAAAGAATGGATACGCCAAGGTGTTTGTAGTGTTATAAATAGTAAATGTATGCTATGTTATTTCGATGTTGACTACACGTACTTAATAATTATATAAATATATAATAATTGTAATATAAAGCTTACCCGTGGCTTGCCTTTATGATTAATTGGTTGGCTGTGTGACGATGTTGTAATAATAACAACACTTAGTGCAAGCTTTGTAAAAATATTAAGAAACAATACCTAAGTTTCTACAGCAATCAGAAAGCTCGATGGTGCTTGGTATTCTACAAGAATCATTTGATAATAACACCAGAAAATAGAATTAAATTAAAATTGAAATACGATCAAATTCGAGAAGCAATCTCATCTCTGCTACAATCTAAAATCAATGTAAAGAACTTGTCAATATCTAGAGAAATTGGAGGTGTTTTTGACAGATAGTCACTGAGACTAGAATGCAAAAGTTCCGTAAAAATGCATTTTAGACATTTTTGTCCAACATTGCTTAAAATTAAACATAGCTAGCACACTATAGCACGAATAAATAATTTCTCAATTTATTAATCATTAACATCACATAAAACCTATCACTAAGCCTAACGTCATTTGTCTCATAGACAATGATGACAGATCGTTATAAGATTACAAACACTCCACGACTCCACTCTAGTTAGATTAAAGCTTCATGTCAAGGTGAATGAAAAGTTACAAGTTTGTTTATGTTCGTTCAGTGAGTGATTGAACGATTGATTGAATGTTTTGACGCGTGTTGCGTTGTGTATGCAAATCGTGGAGTGATATTCTGGTAATTATTTATGTTCAATTGAGAAGTGTTATGTTTTTGCCAAGTCAGTGTAGCGATTAGGCGTAAATTAGTTTTGCTAGCAAATGCTGTATCACGATTGTAAACTACATAAAGAGGGTTTGTTAGAAGTGGGTATAACCGGGTTTTTTATTTCGATTTAATATTTATATAGTTTAAAAAAAAACAATACAAGCAATAATATACTCTATGAACAAGTATCTAGGCATCAAAGAAATCCTTATGATTACTTTTTCATTTGTAAAACACTACAAAATAAGTAAATAATAGCCTGTATAATAACAGGCTGGTTACCTAATATCTAACCTCAAAAAAAATCTGTACAGACAAAGTCACGCGCACAGCAAGTCTACAGCTCGACACACACACAACACATCAACTGGAGCGCACGATTAGATTAATCAAACACAAGTTGGCAGAGGTCATAAAAGTTCCGTTCTCTATTGCAATACTTATTACATGCATATTACTGGTAATAATAGACATAAGTATTACTTATGTGTGTCTTATGTATTATGTAAGGCATTGGATTTCTTTTGCAGGTGGTTTAACCTATTGAGAACTTTTGGCAGTAATGAAAGTCTTTTAAAATAATCTTGGGATAACTTTAAACGTCTCATAACAAATGCGTGTTCTTTGATCTGACAACTTTTTGAAAGTTATCAGAATTAGCCCAAAAACATGATGATCTTAAAACTAGACCACTAAGAGCTAATATGTATGATGGTTTCAATATAGTTCCAAGTTTCTGTCATGTTCGCTCTGTACTCGAAGTTTACCTTTGAAGAATGAAAGAAATTAGAATTAGACCAAAAACATGATGATCTTATAGCTAGACCACTAAGAGCATGTATCATGACTTCGATAGAGTTCCTTCCGAGTTTCTGGCATGTTCGCTTTGTGCTCGGACTCGGAGTTTTTCGGCCAGAGTTGGTATATGCAGGTCACATGAGGGCTCATAACAGAACAAGAGTGAAGGAATGTCGTAGCTGTGGCCGAAATCTACACGGCATCATCATCATCAATTATATTTATACAAAGGATCTTGTCTGCTACTTTATTGGCTTAGGCCTTAGGCCCTCAGTTTTCTATTCACCATCATACTTAGTTTATCAAACTACAAAACGCTTATTATTTAAACAGCAACTAAATAATTCCGCAGAGCTCAAACCTCTCCCTGCTGGACGAACAAAGCGGCAAGCATTACTAACGCGCTTTATAACACGCCGCCAGGGAATCTGAGGTTAGCGCCATTTTAAACGCTCTGCATCTGTAACTACCAGCTTCACTTATTGCGTGAATTGTGAGAAGCGACGATGAATATTAAAATAGCAGTTAGGACACTTTTCGTGTAGATTTAACTCAAATTTTGTCCGTCCAGAGGCCCTAGACAAGTGACATTCTTCTATCATCGAAAGCGTGACGATAGCGATTGTCAAAAGGCAAAATTTTATGGGATTGACAAGCGATATAGAAAAATCACGTGATCAATCCCTTACTTAGACATTTCGACTATCGCCTTCGCTGACATCGAATGCCCCTTGTTATGTAGCCACCTGGAAAGCTCTGTAAAACTTAACTTTGTAAATCATGAAAGTTGTTCAGTTAGAACGTTGTTTTTTTACATAACATCACATTAGCATTTCGCCAGTTATGTCTTTTCTGATAAACTTTCAAAAACCTTGTTCTCTTTATGAGAATAAGACCAATCGAAGAGAAGTCCTGAATACAAGATCTGAATCTTTCTAAAAACTTAATTACTGTCTCTTAATTGTTTTCAAAACAAACTTTAACAGAAGGCAAGAAAAACAATACGAAAAACAACAACAAGGCAACACAAAACCGAATTCAGTTCCCACTTCATATTCATACACTTCTGATGTTTAAAACATTAGGAAAAATATGTAAAACATAGCGTGTATATATATACAGCATAGGCCAGTGTTGCCATAAGCAAGAATGACGCGCAATTTTTCGCTCGCCGAGGATGGCGGCCATAGCGCGATGGCGGGCCCAGTTTTCCCGCGTTTCCTGCCACGTCAATCAGCCACTACCCACCATTTCTCAATGACAGCTACCGGAAGGAGGTAACTTTTAAAAAAATAGAGCGCAAATGTAAATGCGATCAGGCTCGTTTTGATTTCGGTGTATTGTATTGGGGCGATAAATAAATGGCGTTCAAAATTGTTGGGGTATTTCTCGTGTGCTTCTGGCAGATATAAATTGGTAAAGTTTTGTTACGATTTGATATTTATTTGACTTGCATTTTCTTTTTTTATAAAATAGCGCCTCAGCTTCTAAGGTACTGTGTAAGTTTTGAAAGAGAAAACCAATAGTGACAACAAACAAAGACATAAAGGACTCATCAGATTTTTTTTATATTGGTTTTTCCTTATAATTATTGTAAAGCAAGCAATTATTATTATTTTTATTACCTCGGGACACGTTTGACTCACCAGATGATATTTTAGTAATTTAACCTCTTTTCCGATACAATGAATATTTCCAAAAGGAATCACTGGCTTCTTTCAGTAATCGATGTAATATAATTATTGTACCATCAAAGTCAATATTTAATTTCGTAAGTGACAGTGACATTCGCCCTTAAAAAAGGCGCGTTCGATTTGACAAAATCAAATTGATATTTTAAACGCACACGTCAATTTCTTTTTTTAAACTCATATCTATTATACCGGGGGAGGGGAGCGTTATTGACGTTCTAAACGGAACAAACGTGCGATTGACGTGCGGTATCGTCCGATATGAAAAACGTATCGGAAATACCGATCTATGAATATTTTTAAGCGTAAAATATTTTTTGATTTTTCATGGCTTTTTCACAAAGACAATCGTGGTTATGCACTTCAATTTATTTTACATACATGGAGCCGATATGGATTTTTTTTATATTATTAACTAAAATGAGTGCTTATCATTTTGCAAGAGGTATAGCAGACGTCTTATATGGACTCCGTAATGGGCCTTAGTCCAGAAACAGGAACTACTGGTTGGAAATAAAAAATAAAAAAATGTGTTGGATAGTCCATTTATCGAGGAAGGTTATAGGCTATATAACATCACGCTACGACCAATAAGAGCGGAGTATAAATGAAATGTTGCAAAAACGAGCAAAATTATTCCTTTTTGAGAGCTTCCGTTGCGTGCGCAGCGTAAACGGTTTAAGTTACGCAAATATCATGTATGATGGAATTGTTCCTCTTTTAAAGTTCAAAAGAAAAGTCCGCGACAGCATATCTCTATCTTTTAAGATTGACTCACTATAACCTTTTTATATGGTAATCAAATTTGTTCATTTGCGAAGGAGTTTTATTAACATCCATACTAATAATGATTATAAAGCTGAAGAGTTTGTTTGTTTGCAGGACAGTTGGGGTAGGTAGGGTAGGTAGGATTGGTAGGGTAGGTAGTGGTAGGTAGATAGATAGCCAGTTGACGGGAGCGAAGCCCCGGGGGTCAGCTAGTAGTTAATAAAATGAAATGGAAATAAAAATATTGTATTTTAGACATGCTATTAGAATACTAGATAGCCTTCGAAGACTTCGTATAATCGATAAAACTGACTAAATACCTAAGGCATTAAGTCCGCCTTTGTACCTTTTGAGCAAAAGTCGAAATAAATCAATAGATCACTATTAGTTACTAGTAGTAATAATTATGACCGCACAAAATGCTTAAGAATAGTTCTAATATACTCCCTAATTCACTGCAACTTCATAAAACGCTCCTACCCACATCTGAAACAAAATAATGCCCCATTTTTAGGGTAAAAGCGCCATTAACCTCCCAAGTCCCAACTTACCGAGAAAAACCGTCACACAGTATTTAAAACAAAAAGACGTCGGAAACGGAAACGCGTTCGTTCGGATTTCGAATCGAGAGTGCTAATTCGTGCGCGGCGAGATCAAAGGCAGCGGCCGGCCAATTACCGCGCGGCGTGTGCGCAGCGAAACGCACCAGTTTGAATTACGTCCAGTAAGTTTGAGGTTTAAGTTATAAGATCACGCAGATTTTTCGGGAATAGTTGGTCACATTAGTAAAATAAAATCAAAATATATATGATTCACGAATGATACGGTCTAAAACTAAATGTTATTGAGAAATTAATAATTTTTTGAACATGAATGTAAAATTTTATGATTTTCATATGATTTATATTTGATAATCACCGGAAGACGATACGTTGGAATGCCTGCCACTAGGTAGACCGATGACCTGGTTAAGGTTGCGGGAAGGCGCTGGATGCGAGACGCACGGTTCAGTCAATGTGGCGGTGCTTGGGGGAGGCTTATGTCCAGCAGTGGACTTCTTTCGGCTGAAATGATGATGATGATCTTTGATAATAAATACCACAAACATGAGTTTTCTCAATAAAAAGTGTATTATATCGGAAAGGTTAAATAATCCCCGCTGTCGCCCGTATTTTCTACCACAACATTTTAATAGTTGCTTAACTTTAATGTTGCAACTCTTACCGTAGTTCATTACGCAACGGGAGGTGGAAACGCGCTAGATCTGAGATTTACCACCAGAATATGATGCAACACAAAATTAGCGCCGGACGGTAACTGGCCACTTCACCCCGAATTTTGATTGACTTCCTTATTTCATTATTAAATTTTATGTAATACGGGAAGTAGGAAAATATTAATTAATTTCATGTTATCGTTTTTCAAGATTTAAATAAAATTCAAATCCAGTTGGGAAACGAAATGATTTTGAAATGTTTCGATTTGATAGGTAGGAACGAAGAATAAAGCTGGGTGCTGACAAGCAACTACTCCATGTTACACAATAATATTGAAAACTTCTATGAAAAAAAAAAAAAAAACAAACAATAAAATTATATCTTTTGAACGGCTGAACCGATTGTCATCAAACATGCTAAGAATTCTCCCGATAATTTCACCTTTTAAACAAAAAAACTAAATCCATATTGGTTCATCCGTTAGGGATCTATGATGCCAGAGACAGTTACACAAATACACAGGTACACACGTAACTAACTTATAACACCCCTCTTTTTCGTCTACTCAAAAAATAATAATTTGATTAAATATTTTTTTCGGCTACTCTAGCGAGTTTTTTTTTAAAGTAAGCAGGCAGGTACGTCTACTGTTGTATAAGCAATAGATCTTAATTTAAATGACACGAAATGACAAACTTGATGTTACAGAAAAAGAACCTAGTAGAGCTTAAAATATTTGTTCCAATACTCCTCAAAACAACACAATTTCTGGGTAGAAATTGGTTCTGTTTTCTGTAAGAGGGTGGATACCCTCTTAAAGAAAATACCGCTTTAAATTCTCCAGGACCACTTCACCAAAAACCCATAAAAATAAAACTATAATAGGTACGTAATCGTTCCGCATCAGTGCACAACACCATGTGCTTATTGCACCCATGGGGTATGTCTCCTCGCGGATAGGAGGACCGAAATAACTTCCAACTGTTCAACAAGGGTTGCCAACATGTTCTATAAACTGTAATATACAGTTCTCTTTTTCTCTGACTTAATAATTTACAACAGCCATTGAATTCCAGTGCTAAAAATACTTCATCATCAGGGTCAGCATCTTTTCAGCCGACAGACGGCCACTGCTGGACATAGGCCTCCCCCAAGTGTCACCACAGTGACCGATCCATTGTTCTCTATTTCTCATCCATAGTATCCTTAATAATATTATAAATGCGGAAGTAACTGTCTGTGTGGTTATTTTAAAATTTTTCACGTCTTAACGGCTGAGCGGATTTGAATGAAACTTTGTACATCGAAAATATTTCCAAAAAAAATAGCCAGGGTGTTAAAGGATAACCTACTCAGTTATGGAGCGGAGCCCTGGACACTGATAATGGCATACAGAGACCGAATAGACGCCTTTGAAATGTGGAGCTGGAGAAAAATGTTACAGATTCCATGGACCGCCTTTCGCACCAACGTGTCTATTCTGAGAGAGCTTAGTGTCAAAACTAGATTTTCCACTATGTGCCTTCGTAGGGTGCTGGAATTCTTCGGTCATATTGCTCGTAAAGAGGGTCACGATCATGAACAGCTGATGTTGACAGGCAAGGTAGATGGCAAACGTCCCAGAGGACGCAGTCCCACGAGATGGTCGGACCAAATACGATCTTCTCTGAACATCAATTCCCACAATGCCTTTCATGAAGCTAAGGATCGCAGCAGATGGAGGTAAATCGTACGGGAGAAACTGATGCAGCGGGGGAGTCACGGCCCTCAGTAATGAGGAAAACGACGCGAGGAGGAGGGAATGATAACCAACAAAACCCATTTCCAGCATTTTTGACATTTCTGTTTGTTTATCTACTTAGTTGTGCACGTGCTCTTCTCTCACTATACTTCTTCTAAACGTTGGCAACCCTAAGTCCAAATGCACGTTACTATAGCACCCCAAGTTGCCAAGTACTGTCTCCACTTATTTATTAGTGCAAGTAAAATGTGACACTTTGAGATACGTGGCCGTCAGATGAGATTTAGTGAGGGTAAGCGAAAGGTGTCAAGGTGAGGTTTCGGATGGGTGGGCGAATGTGTGGATGGCTTTGAAGTTTAGGGTGGCTTTTGTAATACTTTATTTTGTAAATTGAATGGCGTCCCATTCAATTTACAAAATTTGTATTGTTTTTTGGCTGATAATAGTAAAGCCATGTGGGATTGCATTGCTGGTGAAGTTAGATAATTATGTACGGTACTTTCTTTTGAATTTATTTAGGATCTCCTGCAAAGAATATCCTTTGGGTGCATAACCAAGATATATCACATAATCAGTAATTAGATTATTGGTATATTCTCGTTCACTTACTCCTGTATACTCGTGTACAGCAAAAACAACAGAGTTAATTGTCCGCCTATTTACTTTTATGCTGCATAAAGTTTGAATAAATAAATAGTTGTTTAATGTGTGGAAAAAGTAGCAGGAATGTGTAATTTTAGTGATTTGACGAGGCGATTATTGCTAGTAAATATTCTAGCATTGTCTAAGCGTCTTTTTAAATACCAACTTACTATCTTTTTAAACACTTGTAATAAAATATTTGCACATGTTAGCAGTGGATTTAGTCATAATAAATAAAAATGCATACATGTAAAAACACGCAAACTATACTTAGTTAAATGCTGCTAGACGACGACAAATAAGTTTTATTTTAGCATTCAATCTGTAGTCAGTCTTATCACTTATCAGAGAGGGCCGGAGTTAAGGTCAGAGTGGCAGGAAATACACTGCTGATAACCCGGTAATTAATCAATTACTATTACACTAGTGTGTGCACGCGTTTCTGTTTGCTTGAGATTTTAATTTGGAGGTGAAAATTGACAATTCACAATAATTTCTTGAAAGTTTTCTGCATGCATCTGTCACCGGATTATTGGAAACCCGGTTTATAATAAATTGCGTGAGATGATTGTGGGCCCTTTCTTTTCAACAAGACACGGGTATGTTTTAAACTATCGAATTTCGATTGGTTTTATTATATTTTACACAATCTGTTCACAATAAATCGACAATATCCGGTTTTCAATTTTAAAGAATGTGGTGAAATAGTAGTAGTGTAAGGGGTTACCTGATCAGAACCAAGGTTACCGACATAGCCCGAAGAATTGCCAATCTTAAGTGACAGTGGGGACCACATTGCTCGCAGAACAGATGGTAGATGGGGCTGAAAACTTCTGGAGTGGCGACCGCGTAAGACGTAGCGTTGAAAGGCCTCCCTCTAGGTGGTGCAATGACCTGGTCAAAGCTGAGGGAATCCGGTACCTAGATGCGAAACGCACAGGACCGAGCACTGTGGCAACGCTTGGGGGAGGCCTATGCCCAGCAGTGGACATCTTTCGGCAGATATGATGATGATGAAGGGATTGCCTCTAAAAGCCCTAATACTGAAAGCTCTAAAACTGCACTATGCCTGAGTAAAGATCGCTAAATTTCATCCCGAAAAACACCTCAACTTAAGAAATCTAAATCTTGGGTAATCTTGTAGTCTAACAAAAAGTTAAATAAGCAGACACATACAAAAATAATCACGAACACATTGACATTCTAACTTCAAAAAACAATTTGTGCGTGTCTCTGATGTAATCTAAAAGTCATAAAGTTACATTTTATTTTATTGAATTACTTCCCGACCTCTGACTTTCAGTGACATAACACATCACTCATATCATGGAGTATTATGAAATATTATGGGGCGCGTAACGCGAAATGATAACGTCAGCATTGCATAACTTCGAACTAGTTTTACAACAAAGTGTATGATATTATAGACTAACTAAAGAGACTTAACAAGAAATCAAAACCGTTATACATATTTTTCAAGGGGCAGAAAAGGAAAAACGTAAAGAAAACAAAGAGAAATTGGCTTATCCAAACGATTTTTAGAGACAATGACTTGGTCCTTATTCGCAGAATTTGTATAAAAACATTTTTCAGGAAATTAACGAAATCTTAAATTTAAACATAAACATTACAAGACCTGACAATAACTCAAAATACAATAAAAATAATTATTATCCTACAAGGGTACAAAAATAAAAATTAAATATGACAACAAAAGAAGAAACAAAACTGGTAAGTCTTATAATTTCAAAGATTTCAAGCAAGAAAATCCTGGCCGAACCCAGATTAATATCAAAATATTCACCGCCGCCAAAAATTTAAATATTTAAAATCATTATAAATGCCAATGAAGTAAATCCTTGTCCCGACTTCAGAACTTGGGGGCACCCCCCCCCCCCCCGTCTGCCAAACTTCGGCGTCCGTCTGTTCGGAATTAGGATGGAGTTGTTTTAAGGGAACAAGACTTACCCATTTGCGATCAGCTCTACTCATAGCTACTCCACTGCTTATTAATACTTTGTCTCTGGTATTAAAAGGAGTTTACATTTCCATAGTAATGTGGAAATGGAAGAAAAACAGCGTTTGTCTGTATTATTATTTTAATTTAATCGGAGAGCAATGTCTTCTCCGGCTTTAGTACTTCCTATAGATAGGACGTTAGGTTTTATGAATACAGCTAGTATGAATAAATCATTTGTTAGGGTCTTTGGTAGTAAAACCTAATTAGCAATTATTTTAGATCCTTTATCTTCCTTGTCTTCTTCATTTTGTTTCGTCTGGCATATTTATTTCATTAGATAAATTTTGCCCGACTAAATTTTAACAAGATTTCTAACGAAGAATCGGCATATACTTCATAATTGACAGTGTATCGCATGTATCTGACAGTCATGAATGATAAAACATTCTGCTCCACACAAAACGCTCTGCTTCTAAGTACAGAGTATTTAAAGATTACTCCAAGCTCGACCACACTACTCTATTTTTGGCAACAAAGAAAACTGTAGGAGCACTTAAGGATTCCGCCAGTGTACCCCGACGCGACGACTGGATTTAGAAGTAATAAATTCTACAGACACAGTTCGATGCTAAAACACGTTCAAATGTTGTGTTGTCTATTTAAACTGTTTCAATTAAAGGTTACCGCAGACAGGCGCGACGCAACCCAACGTCGCGAAACCGAATATTTTGTTTTGTGGATAGAACATTCTTTGAATTTGAATTTATTTATAGAATGGATGGAGAGGGAAACCAAAGAAGAGATGGATGGATAATGATTGGAAAGATATAATAATATGAAATAAAAGTCAGTCAGTGTAACTGTCTGTTAACAGGAAAATGAAAACGTGTTAGCTGACCGCTAACATTGTGACAAGGGCAAGGAAGATCATCATCTGCCATACTTTCAGTGAATGATAAATTAATACAAAAATTCATTGTCGTATCGCCGCGTCGTGCTTGTCTGCGGGCACCTTTATTTGCATTGTCGATTAGTGTAGTTAAAGTGCAGAATAATGTAATGGGATTAAGAAATACGTTGTTTGTGCTTTCTCTTGCTGTACATCGATATGTGAGTCTGTTTGTATTTGAATATAATGCGTATTTCATGGGTCAAGTATGGAAGTTTTGACCATAACGGACTAAGTAATGTGGATCATGTAAACCTCTTGAATGGTTCAAGAGTACCGTAAAATGAAAACCAATTTCTTGATCTACTTTTGTAAAATTTTACAAAGGCAGCTTGGTACTGTTTTACACTATTTATCACCCAAGACTTGATACATTTAGTTAATAATATTGCCAATTAACCCTTTGAAATTGTCATCATCAATGAGAATGATTGAGATTGAGAAGAAAAAGAGTTAGCGCAATTTTCAATCATAACGCGAAAACCATATATTACTGTAGTGAATCAATCGGCAAGCAAATTATGTGACGATGTCAGTAATTCTTCGATTATAAAAGACCAATGACCGCTAAATTATACATATTGATCAGTAATTTAATGTTCCACATTCAGAACAATTATTTTGAATCTATCCAAAGCGATATTGGTGTTCGTGACCACGGAACCATTTGTTTAAACAAATCTTTAAATAAAAACAAAACACGCTTGTATCGCGAATTCCTTCCATTTTATTTGAAAATGTTTCGGTGGTCATAACAAATGTCGACATTTTATACGTTGTTATTAAGGTTGAGTGTACGCTTTGTTTTGTGCGCGTTATTGTTGCATTGTTATGTTATTGTTGTAATATAACGCAATTGGGCCTCGACCCTTATATAAGTGTTGCGATTGGGGCAACATTTTTGAGTTCCTTTTGTTTGTATTTGAATTTGATTACGGTTTGTTTTTAGTATTGATTTGTGAACATTAAGTTTGTGTTTTGCTTAGATTTGCAAGTAAACTATAGCTGATTTGGGAGATTCCTTGATGATAGCCAGACATTTGATATTTGTAAGTTAATCAAATTAAGCATGAGCAAATTTTAAGCATGCATGTGAATAGTTATGGATCGAGTCTTCCAAAGACAATATGTCTAGAAAGGGGTTGACAACTGTCTGAGATAACCAGTTATAGAGAAGTAGATACAGAAGAAGACTTGTTGCATCAGCCAGAAATTAATTGAGAAAAGGTTAAGAGAATGCTGATGTTATTGCTCCTACTGTCTCTTCATCTTTTCAGCCGAAAGACGTCCACTGCTGGACATATGCCTCCCACAAGTGTCACCACATTGATCGGCCCTGTGCGTCTCGCATCCACACAACCTTCACCAGGTCATCGGTCCAACTAGTGGGAGGCCTTCCAACGCAACGTCTTCCGGTTCGTGGTCGCCACTCTAGAACTTTTCTGCCCCTCCGGCCATCCGTTCTGCGAGCAATGTACCCTGCCCACTGTCACTTAAGTTTGGCAATTATTTGGGCTATATCGGTAACCTTGGTTTTCTTGCTCTGTCTTCTTATTTGAAGCCAATAAATACCAATAAAAATTTTGTAAATACAATGTGTTCATCAACCGAAAATAAAACGCAAAATTCAGTAGTCCATAATCCGTGTCTCACCGAGAAATTGCGAAAGCTCATGAACTCGCGTCCGATCAGTGCACAGTTTTACAATATATCCGTATGTCTGAGATACTAGACCCCGTACAATAGATCCACAGACCGGTATAATGTTCCTTCATATATCAGTCTCGCTGCTTCAATGAAGACATCGCACTTCCTCCATTCGGTACCGGATATATCGTTTAGTACTTACACGAAACACTTTCCAAGTACTTTTGAAGTATCCTTTCTGAGATATTGTACCTAGTTCTTTTTAGAGAGTACTTACCTATAGTAAATAAAATGTATTTCGGTGGTATTTTTAGACTTAGTCAGTATTATTGCTAGATTCTCTTTGTTATAATAAATTGTAGTTAGATCATTTTCATTAGGAAACAACAAAAGGTTGCCGGTACAAAACTCTACTTTGAGTTAAGCTTGTCTTTGTACACCAACATTATTAGTATCGTATATTTTGAACCTGTGGTGAATTGATGTGGGTGATCAATGTCATTGCTCCTGCGTATAAAAAACCGGCCAAGTGCGAGTCGGACTCGCGCACGAAGGGTTCCGTACCTTTATCGCAAAAACGGCAAAAAATCACGTTTGTTGTATGGGAGCCCCCCTTAAATATATATTTTATACTGTTTATAGTATTTGTTGTTATAGCGGCTATAGAAATACATCATCTGTGAAAATTTCAACTGTCTAGCTATCACGGTTCATTAGTTACAGTCTGGTGACAGACAGACAGACAGACAGACAGACAGACAGACTGACAGACAGACAGACAGACGGACAGACAGACAGACGGACCGCGGAGTCTTAGTAATAGGGTCCCGTTTTTACCCTTTGGGTACGGAACCCTAAAAAGACTATTTTTCTATTATGGCCCGTGGATAATATCAAGACAGGTATCACTCTCCGAGTCGTCGAATCAACCAGTTTGGATATTCAAATTAAACCTAATTTCACGAAGCTTAAGAAGATTAAGCGAGCGAAGATTAAGCGAGCTTAATCTCACGAAAAAAATAGGGCACTCTATTTCTAATACTTATTTAACCTCAAAAAGAAGATACTCAGAACATATCATTACGTACTAAATTCGCTAGTTTACTGAAAGAAGCCAAACAGTGATTTCGCAAACGCAATGGTAGAGCGTTACCGAATGAGGTGAACGTCCCAAATGTCGGCTATAAACTATTTCCGCTCGATTGGACCGCGGGCTCGTTGTGAAGGGAGAATTGTTTTTGCTGCGTTTCGATACCGATTTTTGGTAAGCTCACCCTGTTAGAGGAGTTAGGAATTTAGAAGTTGCGTGTAACAGTTATTTATTATTGTAATGGTTACTTTCGTTATAGGTATATCGAGTGTGAAGTGTTTTTTTTTATTTGGATGCCATCGTAATGTTTTGATTTTTTTAAGTGTTCAACTAAAGCTATGATTGAATTGCAACCGTTAGACATTTAGCAACGTTTTATTTTATTATTTAGATATTATATAAGTACTTTATTTTGCACCTCTTCACTTGTCTTGAAACAGGACAATCATTAATTAAAAAAAGCGCGCACGATGGGTTCCGTACAATTATCGCAAAAAACGGCAAAAAAAACACGTTTGTTGTATGGGAGCCCCATTTAAATATTTATTTTATTCTGTTTTAAGTAATTGTTGTTATAGCGGCAACAGAAATACATCATCTGTGAAAATTTCAACTGTCTGGCTATCACGGTTCATAAGAAACAGCCTGGTGACAGATATACAGTCAGACTAAAAATCAAATATACAATGATCAATGATCTCTTAAAGACCATCTTTGAATTGACTGATTTTATTTGAGACTCGGAATTGCCTCCTATTTTATAAATAACAGCAATATTTTTTTTTGTTTCTTCTCAATACCCGATACCGAATCGAATCCAACCTGTTCCCGTTTTCCTGGAGTGCGTTTGCGAAAATAACTGTCTCCCTATTTTTCCGTAGTTACTTTTTACGGAGCAATCTAATGCTGTCACGTTACATTCCGGCTACCCCGAAAACTATCATAAAATGGAGTGAGGGCACTAAAACGACCCGAAATGGGATCACAATCACGATGAAACTACTAGACAAACTTTCACGGGAACTTCGATGATCTAATTCTTATTAATCGGAGTTAGAAATCGTCGGGGCCATTTGGATTATTAATAGTATTATGATAACTGTATTTATACAGGGTACCCCTCACGAAAAAAGAGGAGTGTTATAATTTTGACGTGTGTATCTGTGCATTTGTGTATATATAGCTCCTAAACGGATGAACCGATTAAGATATTTTTTTGTTTGATAGTTGGCATTATCGAGAGTGGTGACTTATAAGTAAGTTTGATGAAAATCGGTTCAGCAGCTTAAAAGTTATGGGCGTTTTACGGTTTGAATCGGGGTATTTTTCGCAAGATATCGCGTGATAATTACGTGTTCGATAGGTTGTTGATCGAAGCGTGTCTACTGATAGATAAATTAACTAATATAAATAAAAAATGTCAGGGGTTTTGGACATATTTAATTTTTACTTGTGAATTATTTGTATTTTATTCTATTGTCAGATTAACCCGGCTAGCAAACAAGTGGGACGCTACTGTGCCACGACTTTTTTCATAGAAAGTAAGAACATCTTCAAATTATATGGAAAATGGCTGTCACATCGATGTCGGATTGTCGCATCTCGCCTTTCTGTAAGAAACTTGAATGGTAAATGTGCAAATATGACTAGGGTTGTTTTAATTGATCTTTCAGAGACAAAATTAAACGTATGATACCCCTGCAATAATATGGCGCGCTTTTCTTACTTTTAAAATGAGTAGGTAGAAACAGTTGATCGATATTTTTGTTAAATTATTTCGTAAAATAAGGTTACCAGTTGATCCAGAATTTACTTTTAATGTGTTGTACCTTGGTGTACCTTGGTTACTGCCATTACAGAACGTATGGTAATGCCAACAGTTTTAGAAACCGTTGCAAAATTAGATTGCAATAAATCGGTATTAAATTTACCGTTTTCGCAGTACAAAGCCAGCGATATTTAATAACAATTAGTGTTCGTTCTATATATCTAATAAATACTGACATTATTAACGTGCTATACTTATTAGTCGCAGCCACTATAGTGTAATTAAAGAGCGTTATTCCGTGCATGAATGAATTAATATTAGTTACCGAAAGCGGCCTTATAAATGTTAAAAATGATTGCGCACGTAGGTCAATTAGGTAATTGATTTTTTTGGAAAAAGAATTCGGTTTAAGATTGAACTTCTTGTTTTTTTTTTTACTATTGGCTAGCGCTTGACCACTATCTCACCTGATATTATTATTGATCGATTTAATCACTATTTGTATTTTTTCCGACTCCTCGTTATTATTTTCTGATTAATTTCGTTGCGGGATCCAAGACAGTTAAATTCATTCTCCGGGACTTCGTCGAGCTTCATTGCCTCGGCGCTTTTCTGGTGGTCGCCACTATTGATTTTGGCTTTCAGGAGTTGCAGAGGTTTGGGAATAGTGCGGTGGAATTGTCCCAAATTTAATCACTATAATGTGGTCGAGGTTGAAGCTCGCTTACCCAGAAGTAACCTTGCCCAGATTGTAGCTATCCCACAGACCCTGGCAGAGAATTGTACTCCTTATTAGCTGCCCGGCTTGGATTTTTTTAAAAAGGAAAAAAAAAATCTGATGTAAACAACTTTTTTTTCGTACGAACCTCGAGACTAACAAAACGTAACTTAACTTAATCCAAGGCGTCCGTTCAGAAAGCTCATAAAGGCGGCAAGCGCGCCATGTTTTATCGGCTACTTCCGGACTTACCCGAACGGAGCCGAAGGCATCGGAGTCTGGATCCATTTTGATACAATCAGTTCTTTTACTGCTGTGATAGAAAATACGGCTGTCGTAAAATCCAACAAGGATATCTTCCTGACGATATTATTGAATTGAAACAGGTCTGACGTATTTTAGACAATTTCTCAAATGATAAAGAAAAAATAAAGTTGGCAATCATAATGTAAGTAAACACTGGTGTATTGGTAAATTTACCAAAAAGAGCCAAGAACTATCTATCTTATGGGGCAGAGCGTAGCTTTTTTTCATGATGAGCCAACACTTGACCTTTTTCTCGCCTAATGGAGTGATGGATGAGGTAAACGATGGATTAAGCGAGCCCAGAAGATGTCTATTTACTCTTACTTTGCAGAACTTAGAAGACTTGTAAACTCAAATGGTTAATTTCATAGACTAAAGAAGAAAAGCCTTGCCTTGATACGATCTAAGCCTTGAATTACTCAATCTAATCCCAAGAAACAGACACATTACAATTCAAAGAAAAATATTCTTTTTTTAAACTCACGACGCTCCCAAAATCAGATAGCACCAAATTGCCAGCACCCGTTCCAAATTTGAATAACACATTCACTCCACGTTCAAACATGATGAATGAAGTGAATGAACGACTTCTGAATATATTTTTTCTAGGATCTGTCAGTCGATAATGATGTGGAGATATTTATTCATAGGCTGTGGTACTTTGGGCCATTTTTGGTGGTGGCTAAAAGTGTAGCCAAGGTCAGGACGAACAGAAATTGACTAGGTTTATTAAGGTTTGATGTTGTCTAGAGCTAGACTCCAGCATATAGGACGTTTTTGGCTAAGCTGAAATATTGAAGTATAAGTGCTGTGGCTGAAACTTAATTAGGTGGCTGGTATGTAAATGATGGTAAAGTAAATGCCGTGTGTTTAGAGTGGCAATCAGTCCAGCAGTGGACTGTTATAGTAGGCTAATGACGATAATTATGATAATGAAGTACTGTGTCTGATTAAATGGTCCGAAAAATACTGCTGTTATTCAAGATTTGAATAGAATCTTGTCTAAACAGGAAAATACGATCATACAAGCATTTAATATGCGAACAACCTTGCTTTTAGTACGTGCCATTAACGAATTTTGCACACAAATAAAGATATTTAGGACGAAAAACAGCCGACAATTTATCCCTAGAAAATTAGGAACGTCCAAAATTCGTCTAAAACGTAACAATTTGTGTCTTTTGTCCGCGTCCCAAACGAGGCCATTGTAAGAATGTTTTTGGCTAGACCGATGGGGATTTGAAACAATGGGGACAGATGGAAAAGGTTTGGGAACGGTGTTACCCACGAATCGGGTAAAGGATGGTATTATCCACGGATTCAACGGTTTTATCGCCTGGCTTGGTGGTAATTACATTTTTTTGTTATCGCGGCCATTATGGATTGGACTGTGTACTTTATTGAAGAGAATTTGGCTTTTTGTATTGGCTGATAAGGTTTTTTTTTCCGGCATTTTAATATTGAGTAATATATTTCGCGAATTATAGGAATGTAATGTTACTGGTTTTTTGTTACTATAATTATGTTTTTATAAAGTTTTTAATGAGATAAGTAAATTGTATGTTTTCCGTTTGAATAATATTTTTTGAGTCCGAAAACTTCTTGAACATGAGTCAAATAAAATTCAGTAATAACGCTTTTATTAGGCAGTAGGTTTTGTTTTCAATAGGAGAGTAGGTATATCAGATAGATGTGATATTAAAACGGAACAGAGGAGGACCATTAGCGAAGAAGCAATAATAATGTAATTTTAATGGTAATCGAAATCAATTTGGATGGCCTTTTACGTCGTGAATGTCAAAAAATGTTTAGGATTTGCATTTAAAGTACATAATTATCTTTTCTTTCTTTTAGTTAGTGTTACTATATATCCTTATGAAGCTAAACTGTTTTAGTAGGGTAAGGTAGACCAAACCAAAAAAAAAAAACATTTCGTCTTTAAATTGTTATTAAGCTAACTGTACTTAATTTTTGCTCTTTGCTTGTTTTTTTTTCATTATTTATATTATAGTATGCACCATACACAGGGCGAATAAACTCTTTCATATTTCTGCAAATACTATGATCAATCAGTCTAGCCTTTTCCCAACTATATTGGGGTCGGCTTCCAGTCTTACCGGATTCAGCTGAGTACCAGTGTTTTACATGGAGCGACTGCCTATCTGACCTCCACAACCCAGTAACTGGGTAACACGGTACCCCTTGGCAAGACTGGTGTCAGATCTGAAGCTTCTGACTACTCGTAACGACTGTCAAAGATCTTCAAATGACAGCCGGGACCAACGGCTTTCCGAGGCACGGAGGAAACTCGGTATGTTGAAATGGTCACCCATTCACGGACCAACCTCGGCAAGCGTTGCTTAACCTTGATGATCGACAAGTGCGGCTGTTATTATTTAGCCACGAGCACCTCCAAATACTATGATGTATTATAGAAAAAGGCTATTTTGAAATTAGGACCACCTAACGAGAACCAGTTCAAATCACATAACTATTGCTCTAAATTTATTGGTTTCTGCAAAGCCAAGATATCTGATAACATTATTGTCAAAGGATATAGTGTTACCCAGTCACTGGGTTGTGAAGATCAGATAGGCAGCTGCTCCATGTAAAACACTGTTACTCAGCTAAATCCGGTTAGACTGGAAGTCGACCTCAATATTGTTGGGCAAAGACTAGGCAGTTTTTTTTCCTTGATTTATAAATATATACTAATATTTTATACAGGTAAAGTTTGTGAGGTTGTAGGTGGTAATCTCTGGATCTACTGAACCGTTTTAGATGAAATTTGGCATGGAGACAGTTTGAGACCCTGGGAAGGACATAGGATGGCTTGTATTGCCATGGGATGATAAAACACTGATTACACGGGTGAAGCCGTGGGCAGAAGATAGTAATATTGGCAGATTGACCATATTGTAATTGAGGAAACAGAAACGGTAACCGGCAAACAACACAAACCAAACTACAAGTTTCAGTTTCAGTTCACAATCTGTCACAAATCCTTTGTCACAATGGCATAATGAGAGTTCCTAAAATGTCGAAACGGTGGACAAAAACGCTCCAATAATGGCCCATTAGAAATAATTACAAGCGATTGTATTAAATATTCTGAGCAGACTCTCATTCAATATTCTTCTACCTTCCTTTTTCGTTCCAAGGAAATTGTAAAATCGTTTTTTGGCGACTAAATCGTTACCCTTGGGCTAAGGCTAATTGTAAGCTCGGTAAAAAAGGACGATTCAATTCTTTTGTATTGTAATTTTTTCTCGATTGTTACCTATAAAAAGATTAAGTAAGTCTGTAAGTCAGTCTGTAATTATTTTTTATAATTGGTCTAAGATTATGTACGACTTCTAAGTAATATTAATAGCAGAAAACGAGGAACATAAGTACTCAATTAGGTATTATTTCGCTTCAAAAGACGTCTTACCCCGAGTTTCTCACCTCTAAATTATCGCAGAATTAATGTGACAAATTTAATGTGCTGTGATTGGCTGTTTAAAATTCATTTAACCAATCACAGCAGATAACGCGTGCTTGAAAATTTGTCACATTAATTCTGCGATAATTTAGATGTAAAACTCGGCGTTAGAAGCGTTTACTGAAGATGAGCCGAAGCCGGCAAAACAAAGACCTTCTCCCAGCATCAGCAGTGGGACAATATAGATTGAAATAAAAAAACTTTCTTAGCTTTTTCTGTATCTTAAGCTCACTACAAAAATTCCTAAGCACAATTCACCCGCAAACTGTATAAACACGATCACAAAGAGAAAAGTTATCAGTTGTTTACAACCAGAAAGTGAAATTACACTGATCTAGTAAAACAATAACCCTCTTTCGGCAGTCGGGTAAAAACACGATTCACGATAACTGTACACTGTGCGCCAAAATCACACGGAGGTAGACAAAGTTAATGACTGGTCTTTACTTTTGTAAAGAAAACCTGACAAGTGCGAGTTGGACTCAATTACAAAAGGTTCCGTACCTACTTTATTCCAAATTTTATTATTCTAAAACATCGGCAAGACCTTTAAAGTTTTGCGAGTGTCGAAATATGGGCCATTGCGATACCATGGTGCTTGCGTGTGCATGAGTCTGGCTCGTTTTGGACTGTGTTACTATACTATTACTTAGTATTAGTACTATTATTGGCACATACATACAAAGTTTTTACGATATTGCATAAACAACGCTAAAAGCGTTATAATTTTTTAATTTTTGTTGTAGCGTTCATTGTTACACAAATCTTCAGTGAACATTTTTATTATCTACCTATTACAGTTTCAAAGATACAGCCCTGTGACAAATGGATGTACAGTTTAGGCTTAGTAATAAAAATGCAACCGGCAGGCTTAATATGTATCTTTCAAGAGCAAAACGATAGCGATTTTTGCAATTTGCGATTATCTTCAATACAGAAGTTTTAGAGTTTTTGGCGGTTTATTTAGAGATAATTGCATTTAATTAGAAAAAGATTGTTTAGGACCTACCATACCTACTCTGTAGGTAAATCCGACGTTTTTCACATAGAGCATTTGATCGCGCGATGATTGAGGATGGTTGATTTTTACGTACTAAGCCTGCCGAACACTAGGTACAGTCTTCACACTACGTATACGGATCCCTAAAAATTACCGCGTTGACTAAAATAATAAAATGGTGTTTGTTTATCTAGGACAAAATTAGCATCACACAAGATGGTTCTTAAAGACAATAATAATGGGTCTGCCCTACATTTTCTCGCTTATGTATTAACATGTCAATAGTGTGTTCGCGTGTAAATATCCTTTGTTGACCTCATATGCACTGTTTTGTGGTTAGGAATATCTCGTGCCCTTTGAGTGGTGCAATGTGGTGTAAGTGTCTTTACTTGGGCAAGATAATCGTGTTTGTGTCGAATAGGTATTGTGGGTAGCCAGTAGCCACATTCTATAGTGTGATAAAAATAGTACATTATTGTCAGCAGATGGGTTAATATACTTTTTATACACTAGCGGACGTCTCGCGGTATCACCCACGTAGTTCGTAGTTCCCGTTCCCGTGGAAATACAGGGATAAAAAGTCTATGTCATTCGGGTATAGTGTAGCTTCTCAACGCTGAAAGTTTTTGAAATCGGTCCCGCCGTTTCGGAGTCTATAAGGAACATACATACATACTTTCTCTTTTATATATATAGATTAATCATACTAAGTACGTACTCTTTCTTTTATAATGTGGTCCTTTGAATAACATTAATAATTGATGGAAATATGTCCTTATTTTGATTGATTAAATTAACCTTTTCCGTAAGTATACTATAGGTACACCTCTCCGCCTAAGCATTCGAGACATACAGACGTAATATTACTTATGTATTTGGTACGGATATCGATTTAACAGATCAATACGAAATGTATGTACATATATACGAAAATTCACTCTCTCAATTGGAGAATGATCAGATTAAGACAAGTACTTTCGGTTGGTTACATATGTGTAGGCCCCTCGTTAGCTGTAACCCCGTACAGGCCCCGGTAAATGGGCCACCCCATCTCATTCCGTGTCTTGGCATCGGTCCTGCAGTCAATAATGAGTACACGACAAGCTTTCCTAAGCAGAACCACGCACCAATAGGATGGGAATAGTGTAGGGCCAGGGGAATACTACCTACCATCTAAGTATATACTCCTTAGTGCATCCTAAGTTCGTCATTACCATTGTTTACTGTATTTCTGACGTAGTAAGTTTCAATAAGTCAATTGACCCGCTGTTTTAGGTCCAATATAAGTCAGTTTTTTTTTCAGCTAACACCGAATCAGCGGTAAGTGATACAGATCTAAACTAGATATCATAAAGAGGTAAAAGTGTGTTTTTGTAGGAGATAATGTTTTTTTTTTTTCGTTCCTGAATTTTCACAGTACTATTTACCCCAGCTTCATCACGATTATTGTTGGATAGGAATAAAGCTGCGGGTAGAAGCCAGTATCAGGATACATTAAACTGACCCAGTTAGCAAATTTTAACACACAAACACAAAGGTGCGTCACAAAATCTAAACATACTTAAGTATTTTACACATATTACACAATTCTCTCCCCTATCAAGTATCTAAGAAACTATAAACGATTACGAAAGTGCATGTTGATCAGTTCAAATATCAAAGCGGCATCAAAGAGCATTTCAAAGTGGGCCTCTGTAAAATTGAGAAGCACCTCTTAAAGATTCAAGAGGTTTAGGTATTTCAATGTGAAGAAAACGTTTGTTTTCTGAAGAAATGTGTGCCGAATAAAGTTTATTGTTTTTCTTAGAAATCAGGACTTGAGAATAACAAAAACAATGGATATAGTTAGTGCATTTTACAATGCTACAAGAACCTGTCAAGTTTTAAGTTGAGAGAAACAAAACAATGAAAATTACCAACTGCATTCATTTTGCAAATAAAAACTGAAAGAATAACTTGTTTGCCTTGATTTTAATTGAAATTGTGATAATTGATGTGCTGTTTTATTAAAGAAAGTGCTCATATTGTTTAATTAGTGTGAATAGAATAGCATCTCGTTAAAATTTGCTAATTGTTGTCTAAATAGCCATTGTTTATGAAATTAATTAAACATTCTCTTTGTAAATTAAAAGTAAATAGTTCTAAAACTAGACACCGTTCTTAGTTTTCTTACTAACAATTAAGCATTTATTTTATTCGAAACAAATAGCGCAGGTACTTTACTTTTTCTTCTCTAATCTTTCCAATACCCCAATTATGTAATTAGGTTCTTTATCATAAACAACACACACAGAAAGATTTATTGGAACATTCGAAGTAACAGTAGAACACTGACTCCTAAGTCACAGGATACACCTAGTTTAGGAGTCAGGGTTTAAGCTACATTTATTTATCTGAACTTGTAACCTAATCGCTACGTACTTTTGTATCAAAGGTTATCTGTATCAATAAAGTTATATTAATTAAAGTCGCTGTGTGCTTCTGTCTGTTTCTCCGCTTATTACTCCTAAACCATGTAACAGATTTTGATACGATTTTAACCGATAGAAAGAGCGATAAACGGGGCAGTTTGTGTATGTTGTTGGGTGCGAAGCTGGAACGGAGCACTAGTATAATTTGTATCAATTAATAAAGAAATGATAAAAATTTCTTCGATTATTTTTTCAGCTAAAAAATGTAACGCGCCCACTGTCCAACCAACCCAAAAATAACTTTTGAACTACAAACAGTGAACTTCCTTTGATGGCTGCTTAACTTCAGTTATGGAGGTGTTAAAATAGTTGTATGTTTGTTTATCCCGCAGGTTTGCCCGTTAAAAGTTGTTTGATGTTTGAGGGCTCGACACTATCTTAAGTGTGGGGAGTCGCTTGTTTATTGTTTATAAGAAGATAATTAAGTGCTAAGTATGTGTGACTGACGGTTTTTTGAAAAAAGTTAATGTAAGCAAGCTATTTTCTGTTTAGTGATGTCGATAACTCGGGTCTTAATATTTTTTCTCGCATTCTACTATGAAAAACCAACGTAAGCCTAGTTTTCGAGAATTATTATATCTGATAACCTGTGGTGTCCAAATTCCTCATTAGTTTAATACTAGTCTTTAGAATGGTTTTAGAGTCACGCTGGCCGTCGACGTCAGCGCTGACGGTCGCCGCGATCTCGTCATTGCTGGTCGAGTCGCCCGGCTCAGCGCTGACGGCCGTCAGACTCAACCAATGACGAGCTCGCGGCGACCGTCAGCTTCAGTCAACGTGACTCTAATTCAAGCCTAAATGTCTAGGTAAAGAGTAAAGACTTCTTCTCATATAGAGAAGGCTTGTGAATTAATCTTTAGGCTTGAAGAAAATTTGGTTCAAACAAATATCACTAGATGGCGCCATATGCATCGATTTATTATTGAATTGTGTGTAAAATTAACATTTTATACAATTGATCATAAAAATGTTATGTTCTTGTTAATCAACCCTCCTAAGCACAGAATTATGGAATATTGGCCTCTTATTTCGCATTTGAAACACTATTTGTACGGATCATTTAAAATTGATTCCAATAGATGGCGCGGTTTTAAATTTCTGAGGCAAGCTACACAATTTTTAAAATTTGTATTGTAACACATTTTGGTAAGTACAATGGAACTGTAAAAACGCGCAAAAATACTATAAAACAAACCGTCACGAACCGAGTATAGGTACCCTTTTAATTGCAAGTCGCTGCTATCGCTTGGATCAGAACGATCGCGCTCGATGTAGTAAAGTTATCGGTTTAGTTAGACCGTCGAAAAACGCTAGATACGTCGCCGCGTCGCGGTCGGCACTCGGCACTGTTTCTTTGTATCGGATCAGGCATCTGTATACTAACTAGTATTATATTATCTGTGACATAATCAACTGCATTGTCGCGGTCACAGACAGGTTAGTCCAGCATAATTTATTTCCAAAATTGATGTCACCTTATTTAAAAAGACAATCAATTAGATAAGAAAACGCATTATATCTTTTATAGCTACAGAATCGTTAGCCGACCTTGACATTTTAAAACGTGAATGAAGATCATTCTGCATCGCTAATCTAAATGATATATGGCATTATATTATAAATATATTTAACTCTAATACATTAGCTTGGGTATAAAACTCATTAATAACTTCTACAAAATGAATTATAAAGACATATAATGGCTTACGTAATGGTTTTTTATGCACGTGTGTATAATAAGCATGTTTTCACATTATGCCTAACAAGTTTATAGGCAGGTTTTAAAATGAATAAATTATATATATGAATACTTATTTAATTCAATGATCTTGATTTTAAAACAAGTCTGAAACGTCAGAGTTAAAGCTTCTTCTCAAATAAAGAAGTTCAGTCTAATAACACCATGATAGCACACTATGTCACGGCTTTTGAAAATATTGAAGGTTGACAAACAAACAATTTTGGAACTCGCCACGAAATTAATCACCGTGCTTGTAAAAACCTACGACATTTTAGCATCACGGATTAGCCATGAGCCACGGATAGACCATCTTGCTAAAAGTTCAAATGCTAGTCATCTATCTCTATCTATCTAACTGTATCAACCCCCATTTTGGACAAATTGCACAGTATCTAAAGCCTATATTGTGTTATTCTAATAACTGTATAAGCTTCAACAAAATCCGTTCAGTAGTGTTTGCCTAAAAGAGAAACATACTTCGATACATCCTCACTTTTCGCTTTTTTAATAGTAAGCAGAATACAACCTTACTCCTCAGCTCATTTTTATAATAGTAATTAGAATAGAATCTTACTCCTCAACTCATTTTTTATTGCTAAGTAAAATAAAACCTTACTCCTCAACTCATTTTATAAGTAGTAAGTAGAACAGAACCTTACTCCTCAACCCATTTTTATAATAGTAATTAGAATAGAATCTTACTCCTCAACTCATTTTTTATTGCTAAGTAAAATAGAACCTTACTCCTCAACTCATTTTATAAGTAGTAAGTAGAACAGAACCGTACTCCTCAACTCATTTTATAATAGTAATTAGAATAGAATCATATTCCTCAACTCATTTTTTATTGCTAAGTAAAATAGAACCTTACTCCTCAACTCATTTTATAAGTAGTAAACAGAACAGAACCGTACTCCTCAACTCATTTTTATAATAGTAATTAGAATATAATCTTACTCCTCAACTCATTTTTTATTGCTAAGTAAAATAGAACCTTACTCCTCAACTCATTTTATAATAGTAATTAGAATAGAATCTTACTCCTCAACTCATTTTTTATTGCTAAGTATAATAGAACCTTACTCCTCAACTCATTTTATAATAGTAATTAGAATAGAATCTTACTCCTCAGCTCACTTTTCCCCCAACACACTGAATTCTACATTCCTCTCGCAACTTCTTATATCACTAAGTAGCCTAAGAATAGTTAATCACGTCGTCCACATAATCGGGCACATTCATCTACAGCGTTATCTGCAGTCGTGACCGTCCTAGGCACTCCTGCGCAGGTAACTGTGGTACAACGGTAACAATGGCGTACGTGGTTTGGTGTAATTAGTGCTTGTGTAAGATTTGTTGATTCGTTCTTGGTAAGTGGCGTGATTTGGACGTTAATATGATGTGTGATGGAAGCTTGGAAGGCCTCCCACTAGGTGGACCGATGATCTGGTGAAGGTTGCGGGAATCTGCTGGATGAGAGACGCACAGGACTGGTCGATGTGGCGACGCCATTATAAATAATTGTGATAGATAATAGGGATGTTTCCCGGGTAGACAAAAAAACCGGCCAAGTGCGAGTCGGACTCGCGCACGTAGGGTTCCGTACCATTAAGCAAAAAGCAGAAAAAAATCACGTTTGTTGTATGGGAGCCCCACTTAAATATTTATTGTATTCTGTTTTTAGTATTTGTTGTTATAGCGGCAACAGAAATACGTCATCTGTGAAAATTTCAACTGTCTAGCTATCACGGTTCATGAGATACAGCCTGGTGACAGACGGACAGACAGATAGACAGACCGCGGAGTCTTAGTAAGTAATAGGGTCCGTTTTTACCCTTTGGGTACGGAACCCTAATGATAATTATCAAATAATATCAGTCATTCAGTCATCAGTCAGTCAGTGAGATTATCAAATAATATTGGACACGTATTTTTTGCTTGATCAAATAAATAAAAATTGACAAAGATAAGCCGCATCAAAGTTCAGGAGTGGGAACTTGTGACGTCACTTTGTCAGTATAAAGTGTAGCACACCGTGACGTCACACAATATTTCAACGCAATATATCGTCGTAATTTAATGTTTACGTGGCAAAAGAAAAATACTTGTACAATATTTTAGGTTATCTAACTGACGGATTAAATAGATGTACAAAGCAAACAGTACAATTGTTTCTGCAGAAATGGTTTTCGCAAAAATATGTAGGTAGGTATGGAAGTTGAGACAAGCATCGCGTGTTCAAATACAGGTTTCTCTAGGCATTTTTACGTAGACCCAAGATTTTGACGGATGTTGGCGCTTTTCAGCAAGAAAGAAATTTGGAGCATTATAACAAAAAACATAACAAAACATCACGCCTGAATGCTCCAAGGGATCAGGCAGAATCGAGGAACAAATTCTTCAAGCCCATTCCCTTTGCTAAGCAAACCTGCAGACCTCTTTTTGTTGTAATTAAGATATCTTTTGGATTTTATCTCCATGCTGTAAAAAATTGTCTATCTTTCAGAGTAGGTATTTAAAGGCTATTAATTTCCTTTACAATTCTAATAAAGATATTCCCTTCCATATCAAACTATTGCTAGTAAACAAAAACACGATGGCCTTCCAACAACACACAAAATGTATGTACATTTTATTAGAATTACATAAGGCGACCTTGAGCAAGCTAACAATATGACGTGCGCAAGCGATGGCAAAGGCAATTTTGTGAGAATAACTTGATCTGTGGGGGAGGTTAGCTGGAATTGAGTGGTAGCATTGAAGCTTCCAGCGTAAGATAATGCGACTGAATATCTAGATTTAATCTCTAAGCCATTTCCACTTGACTTACACGATACACAAATACTTCAGTGGCTTCTAATTGACTAGCAATAGACTAAGACATCCTAAGGAATTCAGACTTTTAAAGACTGCCCTTCTGTAGACTGTCTGCCAGGTATTTGCTTAAGGCGCAGTTACCCCTCAGTAGCTGATTTTGCAATGAGAATCACATCTAAACGGCTACCGACTCATATTTTTGTAGAAAAATATATGTTACATGAGACCGTTTTCTTAATAATTTGATCAAAGAAAATTTTGAGGTTTATTCGTAAAACATAGCTTAATTAATTTGTAAAGTTATGTCTAACACGGACAAAAAAAACGACAATCGCAACAAAACCGCCGGGCGAATTTAATGAAATTGTCACCATCTCATGTTTTTTGTAAGGACTTAGAAGAATAAGGAAAAACTACTAAATTTTGGGTCGCACGAGGGTAAAACGAGTACGCGTGTTGTTCCCTCAAGGTCGTTGGCGACATTCGTCGTCTTATGGCGCCGATTCCCTTGAGTAGCTGAATTTAAAATGAAGATCACGTGTAAACGACTAGTCGTAATTTTTTGGAAAATAAATATGTTACATTAGACCATTTTCTTAATAATTTGATCTAAGAAAAATTTTGAATTTTATTCGTAAAACATAGTGTAATTAATTTGTAAAATTATGTCTAACACGGACAAAAAAACGACAACCGCAACAAAACCGCCGGGCGTATTTTAATGAAATTGTCAGCATCTGAAATACAATTTAACTATCTAGGTTTTGATCTGAGGCTTTTCTTTAAAGTCATAGAATAATAAGGAAAATCTACAACATTTTAGGTCGCACGGGTGTGAAACGAGTGCACGTTTTGTTCCTTCAAGGTCGTTGGCGACAGTCGTCGTCTTAATAATTGTAAAAACCGGGTGAAAACCTCAAGATTCCTGTCGGTTCGTTACTTTATCTACTCCCGGTTTCTGGAAATAAATTATCCACGCCATTGGCTGTTGAAAATTATTTCTACCAATTGTGATTGGTAGAAATAATTTTACCAATCACAATTGGTAGAAAAAAACCCAACGTATGTTGCAATACTTTTATTATGCGTACAGAGCTAAGGAATGGAATTCCCTGCCGGAGTCTGTGTTTCCCGATAGCTACAATCTAGGGGTCTTTAAGTCAAGAGTGAGTAGGTTTCATCTAGGCAAGTGTGCTTCACCTTCGACCACATCATCACTTACCATCAGGTGAGATAGTGGTCAAGCGTGAGCCGTGAAGGCAATAAAAAAAATGTTTGAAAATTTGTCACATTATTTTTGCGATCCTGTTCGTTAAAGTAACCCTAATGTAACAGAATAGAACAAAAACTCTCATCGTTATTGTAATGATTTGTACATTGTTATTGATTTCTTCATACCTACTTGTCGAATGTTCAATTGATAATACAGAGGCACCTTGAAGATGTCTATTTGTATGTTATTTATTAAAGTTTAACAACCGACCGGCACTTGAGCTGAATGTCAGCTACTCAGCAGACGAAGATAGTGAACGTATCAATATCAATTGGTTTTATTAACCGACTCGCCTCGCTTCTGTTTATTTTAGCTATCAAAGCCAAAAGGAGAAGTTTTATGGACGTCTTTCGAGGATATACTGTGTTTAATATCCTTGTACTTTCAAATTTATTACTTAAATTGTTTAAATTATGTACAAGGTACTAAAATCCTTATAGCAGCATATAGTCGTGCAAAGAAATCCCAACCAGTATGTATAGTTACAAAAAAAATCTGGTTTAAAGTAATTAATAAAAACATAGTAAGTTGATATATAGGAATTAAGTATATGCGCTTTTAAGGCTCCCGCAGACAGGCGTCATGCGACAATGCAATTACGTGTTTTTATATAAATAGTTCTACAGATAGAAACATTTCTATGAAAAAGCGATACGCCTGTATATTGTACACCAATCTATACTAATATTATAAAGCTGAAGAGTTTGTTTGTTTGTTTGAACGCGCTAATCTCAGGAACTACTGGTTGGAATTGAAAAATTATTTTTGTGTTGGATAGCCCATTTATAGAGGAAGATTATAGGCTACAAAAAAACACAATGCGACCAATAGGAGCGGAGCATAAATGAAAAATGTAGCAAAAACGGGCAAAAAAATATTCATTTTTGAGGGCTTCCGTTGCGTGCGCTGCGTAAACGGTTTAAGTTACGCAACAATCATGTATGTAGGGCAGGTAGGGTAGGGTAAATAGGGAAGATGGGTAGGTCGGTAGCCAGTTGACGGGAGCGAAGCCGCGTGGGACAGCTAGTACTTTAATAACCATTTATTTAGACGCCTTACTGTCTATCCCGCCTAGCTATGTTGTACTGCAGCTGTTTCAAATCCATGTTCATCAAAAAAATCACGTCCGTAGACGGCTCTTTAACGTGTAGAACTCCTAATTAAAACCCTTAAAAATAACGTTCTCCTCTACCAGGACCAAATCCCCGCATACCTTTACATGATGAACGCCATTATAATAAAGACAAATGAAACAAGTCAGGTTGGAACAGGTCCGGACGTGGAGCGGAACAGGTGCCGACTGGAGGCTGGGACTGAGGACATCTGCTACGGGGTTAGGGTTCCGCGAGATTGGGTTTATTTGAAAGAGATTTTTCAAACATAGTATTTATTTCATAATTGGTATAACTGGGTTGTACTCCCCAAAGATTTTTTTTTTATGAAGTTTTGCATACAAGTTTAGTTTGGATGACAATGCATGGTTAGCTAAGTGACGTCATTCTAAAGCCAATATGGCAGACGGCCCAAGATGGCGGACGGCCCAAGATGGCAGACTAGTTATTTTTTTGTGCACTGCCATGTTATGGGTATCAAATGAAAGGGTTTGCTAAGAAGAATACGAAAAAAGCTTGTTTTAAAAAATATTTTTTTAATAAATAATTTTATTTTAAGATGTGGTTGAGCCTAGTGAAGCAATATTTGAAACATAGATTTTTCATTTTTTTTTTCTCTTGTCGATACAAGTTATACTAGAGTATTCTTGATCGTCGTCATACAAGAATATTAGTTCCAAAAAGATTAGGTAGTCAGCAGGTAAGTTGGTAGCGCAGGTGACTGTCCAGGATTCGCTGGTCAAATCTTACGGCAGACTTGAGTAGGCTCTTACATTTCAGAGATTATTTTAATGAAAGAGCCTACTCAAGTCTGCCGTAAGTTGACCAGCGAATCCTGGGCTGACTACCCAGGATTCGCTGGTCAAAAACTTGCGGCAGACTTGAGTAGGCTCTTTCATTAAAATAATCTCTTGGTACTTACATAATCATTGTGCGTACTAAGGTGTGGTATTTCCTAATGACATAACCTGGTTAAGGTTGCGGGAATGCGCTGGAGGCGAGACGCACGGGTTCGGTCAATGTGGCGGCGCATGGGGGAGGCCTATGTCCAACAGTGGATGATGATGATCATTCCCTAATGGAGTGAGTATTTTCTTATAGCTTGGTATAACCCACGGCTCTTAAGTCATGAGCGAAAAAGTAACTACAGTAGTTAGTTACATAATTTTATTCTTTTCAGCTCATCAAAGATCAGTACAAAATATTCTAATTTTTTATGTCAAAAACCTCCACACAATTAAAATAACCACATAGAAATCCTCCATAAGTGCTAAATCACAAATCACGCTAGTAAACCTGCTAATTCCCAAACCAAATAAACTTTAATCCTACGGAACCTCAACCTCAAACCTCAACTCAATCATTCATTATACAATGCGGCTGATAAAATTATATCGGGCCAACACTTTACACGTCAATACACACCTTATTTTAACGGAATAGAGTTTATTTTGATACAAAAGAGCATTAGTCCATCACCCTCCAACCTAAAAGCTACCTTAATACAAGTAAATAGAGTTTATTTTTTGTGAAAAGGAGTATTATGGTAATATCGACAGCTGATGTTGATTGATGCAAATTGATGTGTCGACATGGAATTTTTAACCGACTTGCGAAACAAGAGTTGTTACTTTGACACGCCGCTGGTATATATTTTGTTTACTAATACGAATTTCAATATGATGTAGGCAAAATACAGCAGTATCGGGTGTTTGACACCGTTTTACGAATTTATTTTTCGAATCTGTACAGCTGGTTTTTCGCTTTTGTTTGCATAGCATTTTGAAATAATATCTTCGGTTTGGTGTATCGACAATAGTAGTTTTGTTGGAGTTCCGTCTAGACAGTCTGACATCGAATTCAAATGAGGGAATTCGATGTCAATAAAATGCTAAACAATATTGACGTAAAAAAGAAACAAATAGCATTTCTATCAAGTTGAGTAAATTTAAGGCTTCACACAGACAGGCGCGAAGCGACAATGCGACAACGTATCTTGAAGTCAATTTTTATAAAAGGGGGCCCTTCGCATTTTACCTACCTGTCAACCATTGAGAAAATCTTTACAGAATTATAGAATCACCGCTAGTAGCCTGAGAAACTGAAGAAAGTTGTAGGCGGTCGCGTAATGACGGAATAGGTGCAGTATCTAATACTGTTTTAGGTGCGAATTTAGAAAGGCCCGTTGCTTTGTAATTGCTTGAACATAATTAAGTACGTATTTTTGTTTAGGACCACGATCATAAACATAAACATACGACCATATTTCATGCACCACCAGTAAACCAGCCCTGTACTACATTATTACATTTCAAATATACGTTCTGTCGTAAAATATTTATGGCCAAAGACCACACGCAGAGATTTATTTACGAGTAGTTACGACAACTTTCCCGGTCAAGTAGGTAAAAGTTAAGAAATTACTGGGTCGTAGGTAACGGATAAACAAGGCTGTTTCTAACTTACAAGTTGCTATAAATAAATTATTAGGTAAGTTGGTAGGAGAACAAGTGGTCCTGACGGAGCACTTACCTGCCTAAAAGGTAGCTTAGAAATAATGGACAAAGAATTGGTTATAATGTCTTTCTGGCTCTTCAAGTGCTAAAAACTACGATAAATCAAAACAGAAAAATATTGTACTTTTTTATCGCTTTAAGGCCTCTGCAGACAGGCCCGAAGTGACAATGCGACAACGATGCGATTGTCAGAGGGGAGCCTTAAACTTAATTACATTCATTACAATAATTTAATAATCATAACTTACCACAATATTATGGATAGATATTAAGAACCAGAACATACCTGTAACAAAAAATAATACATAATTAATTAATTTCGATGTTAAATATTTAAGCGTACGAGAACAAGAATCCTATTAATTAATATTCAAGTGTAAATAAATGCTTAACCGGATGAACGATGTTACTTATTTTTATTATGACGTGTAAGAATGCAGGTACGAGTATCCGAAAATTGTTCTGACGGGTTCCCGCTAAAGAATATCCACTGGGTTTGTCGTAAAACGTGACGAGGCTTTGTCTTTTCCTGGTGACTTTTGCCACAGAAGGCAGATTTCAGAGCTGAAAACTTCCTCTATTAGGATTCTGTCGAATACAATAACAATGTTTTTTATTTCACTCTTCACCAAGGATCACATTATTATAAAGCTTACATAATAGATAAAAAGGTTAAATAACAAAGAAAAATAACTTAAATATAATATTTTGTGAGAGACTGAAGTCCATACTAGGATACCCTGTGTGACTCTCACCCCGAATTTGTGACAATTAATTACATTATTATCTTAAAACTACGAACATAATGAGGAGTTACTACAACAATAACAAATACGTAACTAGGGGACATCTAGTTTCCAAATAATTTTCCACAATTGTGCCATTCATCCCGATTCTTAGCAAACTTTTGGAGATGCCCAACTCGAAGCATTCATTTCAATTAGAGATCATTCCGGTGACAATCCGCAACTCCATCAGTTGGTCAGCAGAAAGTTGAATCAAAGTATCAAAGAAACCACTTTCTTGGAGCCAAAAACTTCGTAAAACAAACCAAAAGAAATTCATGAAGATTAATCCAAAGGCCCGTAAATATTTGGTCCAGTGACAAGCTACACGGATTCTATTACCGTAAGATATAATCGTATAATGCGCCGGTTGACAGATGAATTCTATGCTCCATCTCAACACAGAGCATGGAACCTCACGCAGGCCGCAACGAAAGAAAATCAACTCGCCTAGCCGTTACCAAGTATGTTTGGGATTTGAGGTCGGCTGCCAGTCAAACCGGACGAAGCTAAATACGAGTATTTTACATAAAACGACTGTCTATCTGCCCCCTCCCCATCTCAGTAACTATACTCTCGCCAAGATAAAGGTACAATATTTACTAACAAACCACTGACAGCTCAATTAGCTGACAGCAGGGTTTAAAATTTTAGGCTCGCTCTCATCTAATCTTCTAGTGACCTTGTATATTTTATATTCTCAAACTATCATTCATCTGTACTAACTCAGTTAAATCAATGTACAATAGATACAACATTTCATATCGAATTCGTTTTATTTTTGTTGTTGAGTAGAGGGTAGCCCTATAAAAATGCTGTTTTACTTTGTTAGTAAACGTTGTATTTTCAAAATGGCTGGAGTATAGATTTCGATAACCCTTGGTGCACTGGTGTCAGATATTCTGGATTCTGACTACCCGTAAAGACTGTCAAAGTTATTCAAATAATATGCAGTGACTATAGAGACATCGTTGCTAATAAAGTAATAATACTGGTGGCCGCGCAATTTGAGCTAAGCAAAAGTTAGGCTGATATAGCCGTAGTCAAGATTGTCACGGGCCGTCCATTTCTATGGTGAAACTCACTGAGTTTTGCCAATCAGTAGCCGCTTAGTCGTTTCGGTGCTCTGTGGCAACATATAATCGTGTTAGTATAATGTGCCGGTTGACAGACGATGTCGATGCTCACGGTGCGCGTGCGCCGCCTAGCTTGTCGACAACGTTGATTTATTTATAATTAAGTGAGGATCATAATGTAAGCTTGCCTCTATGCTGGGTTGGACAAAGAATTACTTTATTTTGGGTGTAGATATAAATAATGTACTGGCATTGAACTTTTTTGTATCCAGTGGATTTTATTTGAGTTTGTGAGCTGGCTTTGTGCTTTTTGAAAAGCCACTCGATGTTATAATTTATATATAGAGTAAATATTTCTAATCAGGACTTATTTTTAAAATGAAGCAGTGCATTCCTGCTATTCGTGCATTCATAATATTATCAGGCTCCATCAGTGAAAGATAGATCACGGAAACCGCTAGAACCAACCTTCTACAAAAATACCAATGGACAACGATGCGGAGGAGAGATTTTCGATGCCATATTTTAGACAAGACTTCTGCCAGCAGATTCGCGCGCGTGAATGTCGAAAATTATCCCAAGGGAAAACATTCCTGGTATAAAAAGCATCTTATTGCTATTCCAGACTGTAATCTATTTCTGTGCCAAATTTCATCCAGATCCGTTCAGTTGTTTTTACGTGAAAGAGTAACAAACATACAAACACACTTACATACTCACGCCTTTATAATATTAGTAGGAAGTCGGATTAATTTATTTAGTTAGGCTTAGTTAGTTAGCTTAGTTTTTTTTTAAAAAGTAAGTTAGTAGTTATAGTTAATTAAGTATTTTTACGCTGTGTATATTTTTATCTATGTATTTTTTTTTCTATATAAACATCAATTGATGAACCTGCTACATAGTTTCAGGTTAATCTGTCAGCAAATAAAAATAAAACATTGGTTGGATAGCTGAGAAAACCACGAGCTTGATAAATATCTCTCGCCAAAGCAAACAGATTGCTTACAATCATCACCTTCATTCAAGCAACAATTTGTCAATTCCCGTTGCCTCTCACAAAGGTGTTAAAAGGTAACACCCACTTACTTCCCGACGCTCCTAGCTGATGACACGATCCTTCATCACTTCATCTGTCAGTTCCAGTAAATAATACTGAGTGAAAGAAAGAAAAAATAAAGAAAACACATTTATTTGACACAAGCAAGAGCACACAACACAAACTTAAAAAAGATTACTTAGAGTAAACAACAATAACATAAAAAGAAGAAAACAATATAAAAGTAACATTGTGTGTCCCACGGCTGCGCCAAATAGGACAAGTTCAGCAAAATGTCGGGCAACTAGTGCCCGACGCTGGTTTTCAACTGAACTTGTGACCGATGACGTGACGGACGTAAAGCAGTTTCATAGTAACTTAATGTGTATGTGAAACAAGTACTTACTTAGGTATATAAAAGATAAAAAAAACAGATGTGAAAACGAGAGTGAGTGACGAGATAAAATGATCATACATTTAACCTTACGTCAATGAGTATTTGAACTATGAAAACCTCCATTACTGCCAAATACATAAGTCATAAAGGTTCCAGCAGACAGACGCAAGAGAACAAAGCGACAAAATGTTTTATAGAAATTGTACCATTTCTCTATTCAAGTACAAGAGTGTCTATGAAAACGGATTGTCGCATCATTGTCGTGTTGTCACATCAATGTCGTATTGGAGCATCTTTGTCGTTTTGTCGCATAGTTGTCGCTTTGTCACATCGTTGTCGTATAGTCGCATCACTGTCGCTTTTTAACATCGTGCCTGTCTCTATGAGAAATTTCAAGACGCAGCCGCTATCAATATAAAATTGTTACCGTACACGTGCGGTTGACTGTACGAGAATAATGGTTAGTTGATAGACAGGTGGTGTTGAAACTGGCGCCTCGCAAGCATGTTGAGGTAAGGGTTGTGGTGTGGTATCAATTAGATAATCGTGTATTTTAATATTAGGGGAACAAAATTGCAAAAGATATCTTTAGCTTTACAAGGAACCCGAAAAAGATTACAATATTTAATTTGACAGGTGCTTATAATTAAGCGCTCACGGTAATGACTTCAAAAAAAGTAGACGGCCATCAATTCGGTTATTTATACTTAATACTTATAATATATAATCTATACTAATATTATAAAGAGGTAAAGTTTGTGAGTTTGTGACGTTGTAAGGGGTAATCTCTGGATCTACTGAACCGATTTTGAAAATTCTTGCACCGATAGTAAGCTACATTATTCCTGAGTGTCATAGGCTATAAAATATTTTCAAAAAAAATAGAGATCCTTATGAAAATTGCAATAATGTAACCCAAGGTAGCAAAATGTTGTCTGTAAAATACATTATTTGGCGTGCGCTGAGAAAACTATTGATGATAGATACAAATTAGTAGGTAGGATAGGCAGGTTAGGCAGGGTAGGCAGAGTAGGCAGGGTAGGCAGGGTAAGCAGAGTAGGCAGGGTAAGCAGAGTAGGCAGGGTAGGCAGGGTAGTCATGGTAAGCAGAGTAGGCAGGGTAGGCAGTATAGGTAGGGTAGGCAGGATAGGCAGGTTAGGCAGGGCAGGCAGGGTAAGCAGAGTAGGCAGGGTAGGCACGGTAGGCAAGATAGGCAGGGTAGGCAGGGTAGGCCGGGTAGGCCGGGTAGGCAGGGTAGGCAGGATAGGCAGGGTAGGCAGGAAAAGCAGGGTAGGCAGGATAGGCAGGGTAGGCAGGAAAGGCAGGGTAGGCAGGATAGGTAGGGTAGGCAGGGTAGGCTGGGTAGGCAGGGTAAGCAGAGTAGGCAGGGTAGGCAGGGTAGGCTGTGTAGGCAGTGTAAGCAGAGTAGGCAGGGTAGGCAGGGTAGGCAAGATAGGCAGGGTAGGCAGGAAAGGCAGGGAAGGCAGGGTAGGCAGGGTAGGCAGGGTAGGCAGGGTAGGCAGGGTAGGCAGGGTAGGCAGGGTAGGCAGGATAGGCAGGGTAGGCAGGAAAGGCAGGGTAGGCAGGATAGGCAGGGTAGGCATGGTAAGCAGAGTAGGCAGGGTAGGCAGGGTAGGCATTGTAAGCAGAGTAGGCAGGGTAGACAGGAAAGGCAGGGTAGGCAGGGTAGGCAGGAATGGCAGGGTAGGCAGGATAGGTAGGGTAGGCAGGGTAGGCTGGGTAGGCAGGGTAGGCATGGTAAGCAGAGTAGGCAGGGTAGGCAGGGTAGGCAGGGTAGGCAGGGTAGGCAGGGTAGGCAGGGTAGGCAGGATATGCAGGATAGGCAGGGTAGGCAGGAAAGGCAGGGTAGGCAGGAAAGTCAGGGTAGGCAGGGTAGCCAGGGTAGGGGCAGGGTAGGCAGGGTAGGTAGGGTAGGCAGGGTAGGCTGGGTAGGCTGGGTAGGCAGGGTAGCCAGGGGTAGGCAGGATAGACAGGGTAGGAAGGGTAGGCAGGGTAGGCAGGGTAGGCAGGTTAGGCAGGGTAGGTAGGGTAGGCAGGGTAGGCAGGGTAGGCAGGGTAGGCAGGGTAGGCAGGGTAGGCAGGGTAGGCAGGGCAGGCAGGGTTGGCAGGGTAGCCTGGGTAGGCAGAGAAGGCAGGGTAGAGGCAGGGCAGGCAGGGTAGGCAGGGTAGGCAGGATAGGCAAGGTAGGCAGGGTAGGCAGGGTAGCCAGGGTAGGTAGGCAGTTGACGGGAGCGAAGCCCCGAGGGTCAGCTAGTTATATTATAAAGAGGAAAGATTTGTATTTTTGTATGTAACGAATGAACTTAAAAACTACTGGACCGATCTCAAAATTTCTTTCACCGTTGGGAAGCTGCACTATCCCCGGGTGACATAGGCTACTTTTTATCCCTGTATTCCCACGGGAACGGGATCTACACGGGTGAAACTGCGAGGCGTCCGCTACTGTTTAATATAATTAGAAACTTTACTAAGGGACGATTCAGCTGATCCTTTCCCAAAAAATCGATATGGTAATCACGATACAATCAATAAACTTATCTAATAAATCCATTAAAAAGTTTTTGTTCAGGACTCGGCTTTACACTCGTGAGAAAAAGTTGTTTAATACCACGGATAAAACCCACCCTTTAAGTGAAAGTTTCAGATTAAATCAGCATCCTGTATAAGTAGGGTCCTCAAACTCTAAAAATAAACGTATTCATGATGGAGACGGACAAATCATTAAGTTATGTGTTTGGGAATGTTATAAGACCCAATTAAATGGTCAGTAAGTTGACAGGTGATATCGAAAAACGGTCGCACGCGCACTGCGCGTGGCTTATAACAGGGGTTGTCAAAATACGATATTAATGTTTAGTGAGTGGAACGAATCATAAGAAATTATAGCTAATCGTAATACATATAAATACTTAGGCAAAAGTGTAAAACGTTATTCTTCTTCATAAAGGTCCACGAAGACAGGCACGACACGACAATGTGACATTGATGCGACAACATGTTTTTCAGAAATTGCTCTACAAGAATTATTGAACAAATATAATATATCAAAAAAGCATTGTCGCGTCGCCAATGTCTGCGAGAACTTTATTGAGTTATGATTCGTTTTTATTGAGTTGTGAAAAAAATACGTTTAAATAACTGCAAAGGCATGAAACTAAAAGTAAATAAAGTAATGTTTAAAACAGAACAGACTATTTATCTCTATAACCTTGAATTTCGTCTAGCCTCTCCTTGTCTATGGCACCTGGCGGTCAAAAGGTCAACGAATCGTCCGCCAAAACATAGCGAGTCTACAGCATTAATATAATTGCCTAGAAAAAAACATAGTACTAAGATGGCACTAAGTTATTTAGTATTGTAGTGTTTGTAGGTCACGTGCAATGACCCTTGAACATTGCGTGACAATTTTAAATAGTGTTATTTCTTTGTTCTTACAATGATTATGTAGTTATTAAACAGGACGTCGAATCGTCTATATTGATGTTAGAGACTTCAATATTTTGTATCCTGTAAAGGCCCTGCAGACAGGTGCTCTTGTGTAAGTTGAGAAAAAAATCTTTGAAAATTATCGTCGCATCATTGTCGCATTATCGCGTCGCGCCTGCCTGCGGGAGCGTTAATAATTTGGACTTCAAAACTTCTGATAGTTTTCCGTCAAGTATATTAGCCGTGTTGTGTCCCTAACCCCCTCTTAAATGTTTATAACAAATTGTCGCCTCCCTGTTTATTTTAAGCTTGGTAATCTGTTCGTGACGGTATCTTCACGACTTAGCCTCGAGGGGGAAGGCACAACTTTGTTATTCCATTACCATAGTCTTTAGGGTGTGCGCACAAACACGGTGATACCGCGGTCCAAAAGAAACGCGCGTTTGCTAGACGCGATGTTGGTATTTCGCGATTTTATAAAGTAGGCCACCCCGAATAAATAGAGTAATATTGCAAGGACTAGGTTTCACAAGTCTAGTGAACTATTCAAAGGTTTTAGGTAAACTAAACACAAAAGCTAACTGAGTTAGCATTCGATTTAATTGATTAGGCTTTTAGGAACCACTTCTTTGTTAATCGGATGTACTTACCATTTATAAGTCTGCTATTAACGTGTTGCTTCACGGTACATCAGATAAAGCCAATAAAAACATATGTAGAACTTAGGGACTTATTGCATTAAACATGCGTTTTGAATGCTTTTGATGCATGGTGTCTACGAATGAGGTTCTCGCGTGTATAAAAACGCTCGCGTTTTATAATGTGACCGCACCCTTACTCGTCTTCGGGGAGTTGTAAACTTGTTACTGAGTTCGGTAAACTGATGGTGAATTCTATTGTCCGTTTTATGTCTATGTCCAGTCTATTTAAATAACATCATGATTGTACTAATCCTTTAGTTAGACAACATTATAGCATCTTGAATATAATGTAAATGTCACTGAATTAGCAAGGGAGTTTTGGTCATATTTTGCTAAAGCCTCACTTTTAAAGTTTTCATTATTTGCCTGATTTTGGACTATCCTTGGCAAATAATTGGATAAGGCAATAAGGTTTGTCAAGGAGGCACTTCCCTCTTTAGATGGCCGTTTTACGCAAAAGGCCCTGAGACTGACTAAACCACAGTTACGTGCAGTCACCGCTGTAACGACTAGCCATGGGACTTTTAACAAGCATCTTTTTGTCTTAGGAATCACAGACAACCCACTATGCAGACTTGCAGAGCATGAATGGAGGGGGACGAGACAGCAGCAACACCTGCTCCTAAGCTGCCCAGTAATCGCTGGTTACAGGGCCGAAATCCTCAGTGACCAAGGTACAGTACAGGGAATAGTTGACAACATCAAGGCGCTGCTGGCATTCCTCGAGTAGCTGGAGTGGACCGAGTGAGGAAGACGAATCCTAACCGTACGCAAAACACGCGCTTAACGTGGAGTTTACCAGCCCGTCTTAACTTAGGTGTGTCTCTTAGGCATCGTCCTTTAAGAAAGCGATCATCGCACGAATACGCGAAGATTTGCGTCTATTTGTTCGGCAACGATGACGCCTTATCATAGCCTGCTTTTCAGACTAAAACAAATCCACACCTTGTTAGTATACTTAAGGCATGTTGTACCAAGACGAAATGAATTTCTTGAACTATTATTTGTTTTACAAGCCTTTATTGCTTCGCAATAACATCACACAATCAGGCAACAAAGTATCCAGCAAAAAAAAAACTTAATTACTTATAACCAAACCACTTAACTTGACATCTTTCAGGCTCCACAAAGAAAAACTATAAGGCGTTTCTATCCATTGTTAACTTAATCAATTGTTGCAAATATCGGTAAAACACCATTTATTTTTCAGTTGTTAGCATCACAAATGGTCTAATAAGTTTGAGAGTTAACTATTTGACATTTTGTTAGTCTAACAATTGAGGAATGAACTTGTTTTACCGCATTTTTAACATATAATATCTAAAAAAATCTCGGCCTAAGAAAAGCCAAAATGTTCACAAAAACTTCTACATTGTAGCATATATTTGCAATGGCCGACAACAGCTGCGCAGAAAGACAGGTGGTATACACAAGTACATTACAACCAGATTGTCTTGTCTCGTTTTTGTTCGCCCAAATTGCTTGTATTGACAACTTATTGAATGCCCGCTAAAAGGCAACTTTGTAAAGGTTTTTGTGGTGTCTCTTGAAGGCAATTTTGGGTTTTTAAAGGATGAATGGTTTTGTCTTTCTATTAAAGGTAGTTATTATACTTTAGTTATTGCGTTTTAAGATGGAATAATAAGTTATTTATCTTTGTTAACAGTAATTAAACAATGTAAGTATTAAAAACATAACATTATTTTAAATATTTTCCGTTTCTGTGATTTTGTGTCCGTGGCATCAACAGTGGTCCTTATCAGAATATCAGCGCAGAGTTATTTTCTATTTTGGATATCGCTGCACATGCTGAGATAGGAGCCTTTTTGGTCTCGCGCGGGTTTTATTTTGTTATTGTATTTTTTTTGTTTTTCCTCGTGCGGGTCACAAATTAATATTTTTTCTTACTTCTTTCTTTACTTTCTTTATAATATGATGGCATGCTAGTGTGCACCCAAGGGTTGGCCAGGGGTAAACTTCTGTAGTACTGAAGCCCAATGCAAAAGGGGAGGAGCATATTTCCATCCACCAGGCACAAATGTATACTCCAGGCTGATATTGAGAAGGCACAAATGGCAAAACTCAATAATTAATTAAAGGAGTTAATTGTTTCTTAAGCTAAATGCAGCATACAAATCCGACCTAGCACAATGCAACCTAACCTTTAAAAAAGTACCTATTACGAAAAAAAACAATAGACAACTTCTGTGAATGACATTTTTATACAAAACCACAAACTAGGATTTCTACTGTATCGTGGGTTCGTGGGTGTGTGCACAAACAAATCTCACAAGCACAAACATACCTACAGCCGGAAAAACTTTCAGTAGGCCAAACTAATATTTGTTTAATCATAACACGTGAATATGTCATGCGATATCTAAATAAATATGGCTGCCATATTTGATTTATTTACGTTGTTTTTTTTTTCCGAAAAAAGCTGATAAGTTCGAAAGTATTTTTTGTTTGATCTCTATGTTTATGCATGTGTTGGTTTCGGGATTACACGATAATTTTTAGACGTGTTGCCTACTTTAGGCGAAACAACTTTACCTAAAGCTCCCACAGACAGGCGCGACGCGACGATGCGACAACGTGTTTCAAAAGAAATAATTATACGGATACCAAATAAATATCCATTGTAACTATGCTTTTTAAAAAGGCCGTCGCATCGTTGTCGCAATATCTCGTCGCGCCTATCTGAAGGCGCCTTGGACACCCGTTATTTTATAATCAAAAATATCTTCTCAATTTGAACAAGTGCCGAGTTCCCAAACTCTTAATAACCACGAAGGCGTCCCAGAAAATAACACAGCAATATAAAGCCATTTCGCCTTATTTTTCAGCAGATAGGCATGAAATAAGACTGAATTACAGCCGCTCGACCTAAAAAGCTAACAATAAACATGTTTTGAATACAGTACCGTTGTACATTGACTTGTATTCAGACCAATAGCATGCGTTTTCGCGAAAACATCGTGTTTACCAATATCTGCTACTTATATTTCTGTCGACCCTATTATGTAAAGGGAACGTTGAAATCTGTTGTTTACGAAATATTACGTGTAAAAATGTGCTGGTAATTATATTAGTAGGGGGCAAAACGTGCAGCCTAATTGCGTAAGTGAATACGGCATGGCGTAGTATTTAACCCTATCTACCCTACCAACACTACCTACCTACTTTACCTACCCTACCTACATTTTTTTGTTTTTGCAAAAAGTCGCCTATGTAAGGACATAGACTACTTTGGGAAGGCCCCAGGATGCCATCTATGTCCTTGCCAAATTTCATACAAATCCGTTCACTGGTTTATGCGTGAAAAGGTAACAGACAGACAGAGCGTACTTTCGAATTTATAATATTAGTATGGATTCAGATATTCTATTCAATGAAAACGTCTAGAACTCTTACCTAATAATCAATCTTAACTTAAGTCAGTTTCTTACTGCGGAATCTCAAAACATGACTAATTGAGTCACAAGGCTGCCACAGACAGGCATGATGCGACAACGTCAGAATATATTTGCAGATATAATACTGGTTTTATAGAAAAGCCTGTCTCACATTCCAATCCACAAAACACTTAAACGATTTAAAATCAAATGTCAAATGAGATTTCGGGATTAAACTTACAACATATAAACATGCTATTGAAATGACAACGTTTGTACAGAAGCTCAAGTAACAACACAATACAATTCGCAAAACGTATCTAAAGAATGTCTTTATATTCCACGTTATCATATTTATGATCACGGAACCCGCGTCTCGCGAGCTTCCCTTGAGGTTGGCCTTTTTACTTTCGTCTCGACAAAGGACTTATGTTTTCAAGAGATAGAAATAACAATTTGTCTCGAGGAATAAACACATGTATGTTTACTGTTCAAATTGGTTAGGATTCAGAAAGAGAATTTTAGAGAATTTTCATTTTAACATAGTGGATATATAAGTAATTATTTATGGTTTAACTTTATTTTAATAGCAGTGTTCAGTGTTCAAGTGTGTTTTTCATTTTACCATAGTGCCAGTTTATTTTTGGTTTCACTTTCGTTATGTTTCGAAATTGCGTGAATAGGTTCAGGCTCAAAATAAGTCTAATTCTGAGAAATGCAGAACTACTCCTTGACATTCCTTTGTTTATTTTTCTCAAGATTTGTTACTTAATTCAAGAGTGAAGGCTCTTACAGACAAGCGGTACGCGACATTGCGACAACTCGTTTTCATAGAAATTATTTTACAAATGGAACGTTTCCTATAAAATCGCAACGTCGCTTCGCGTCTGTCTGTAGGAGCCTTGAATAGTTTCAAGATGAGTTTCTATACTGTCGAATGATCACCAAGACACTCATAAAATTGCCTAGTGCCTACATATCCAACAATATTGTAGGCTGTCTAGGCGACCTTTCGACTAATTCTAGGCTAGGTACATAATAGGCGGATTCGCTCGGGGGTAGGTAGAGAGAGCGCTTTATGGACTTTCACCGTGTTTTCTAAAAGCAGTAAAATTGATATTGCGATCATGATGAGGAAAGATAATTATTATAATGTACAGAAGATTTTAATATATTCTTAGGTAAACACGATGGTATTAATTGGCAGCCATCTTAATTTTTTGTTAAGATACGTTCGTTGACGGTGATCAGGTCTGTAATGTCTCAGTTGTTACTAAAACCACGGGGTCCCAGCGCTAATAAAGAAAATTTGGTTCAAATAAATGTCACTAGATGGCACGATATGCATTTTGTTGGTTATTGAATTGTGTGTATAGTTCTCGCCAAACTTATTGGCCGCCCTGAAGTTGGCTACAATGGCTGCGCAGTAGGAAATCTCATACAAAAACAGCACCGTTTCGTGCCTCGCGCATCCGGTAAACCAACTTCAGGGCGGCCATTAAGTTTGGCGAGGGCTATACAACTAACATTTTCTAGAATTGATCATACAAGTTTTATGTTCTTGTTTAATCAATTCTCATAAGCACAAAATTAAGGAATATTGGGCTTTTAATTCACATTTCAAAGATTATTTGAAATGATCATTTAAAAGTCATGCCAATAGATGGCGCCGCCTTAAATTGCCGAGGAATGCCACTTGAATTTTTAATTTGTATTGTAACACATTTTCGTACAATGAAATTGTAATAACGTCAAAAAAATACTATAAAACAAATCGTCACAGTATATAAAGGAAAAAAAAACACGAATCTAGAATACCCTTTTACTTGCCAGTCGCTGCTGACACTATCTATAGCCGTGGAACGGAACCGAACGCGATCGATGTACTTACAAAAATAATCAGCTTTATCAGACGAAAACCGCTAGTTACGTCGGCACGTTTTCTTTGTATGGGATGAGGCATCTGTATGCTAGTATTATATTATCTGTGTTAAAACATAATTTGTAGAAAGCAATATCAGTTAAAAGAATGTTCTTGGGTTCCGATTTAAATAAATGAATAAGTTGCATTTGCTTAGATTAATAGACAAATTATAGATCTTGGAATATTTTCTGTATTTCTACCTTCATTTTTTCATGAAGTTACGAGTATTACAAAATATTATTTTTAACTAACTACTGCTTTTTTGCAGCTATTTCTCTGAACACATTCACACATTAATATGTCAAGATCAACCCAAATACCTTGTCCAGACTTGCTAGCCAAAACAATAGTAATTCATTTTTAATCAGCCAGACTCATGATAAACACAATGAACAATCATAAACACAAATGACTTCATAATTACTTAATTACTGTGCCAACAAGATACTTCTGATTCTCGTCACGTAGGTACCTACCTACTTAGTTCTAAGCTAGGAAGTTATTATATACAATTGTAAATACTACGTACCAAGGTACAGTCAAACAACGAAATAGGAATACAGGTGTCCAAGTCCTAAACAATGTTAATTTATTTGTTTATTCATTCACACATACAGTTGTTTTTACAGGAAGGACACAAGGTTACAAAAGTAGTCATAAATTTACTACTTTTACACCCACAGATGTCCCTCAAAACCTGATCGCACAAATAGTCGTGTTCAAGATTGACCTGTCCCAAATAACGGCTGTTGTAATTTAGTTATTACGTAAACAATAAAATTCTGCGAAATCTGGTTGTAGATACTATAAGTGAACCTCTGCCTATCTAATTGATATTGGCAGTGGCAAAATTGAAAAAAAAATTGGAGTGAGTAGAGAACTTGGTAGTGGAAAGATAAATTTTCCCTGCAAACCAAACTTTTTGTTGCACCGTACACATCATATCTTTTGATAAAATCACCTGCAATTCTGCAAAACATAGATGTATATCTTATCGTGATAAATAAAATAAATGTTTATCTTAGCTTGACTGACAGAGGAAAATTTCGCGATGCAATACCGTTGATCGTGCGCAGTTTGATAACTCTTTTTAGATTATAATAGATCACAGTACATCCAGGAATAGACAAATTATTTTCCAGTTTGCCGTAGATAGGTATTTTTCAACAAAGACGGAAAAAGAAGAAAAGACGAAAAAAAAACATTGAAATGAATAAAAATAGTATCATACCTAAAGAAATCGATTTTAGAAGCGCATACATTACAGAAATCTCAGAGTTATCACTATCACATGTTAGTACCGGGCAAGATCGAATTTCTCCAAAACCAAAAATAAACCAATCAAACATGTTAACACTTCATCAAAAAAATATAAAACACTTTCTTAAAGATATCGGATACGATAATTGTATTGTAACACAATCTGTTACAATCGTCGCAAGAGTTCAATCTATTAAAAAAGATAAAAATCCACTTCCCGAGGTATCCGAGGCGTGACAGTTTGAAAACAAACTTAACATATACTATATATATACACCTCTCATCACAATTGCATAAGAGTTATTTTACCATGTTTTAACGGTAAAGTTAAAGTTGTAAGAAACCTATAATAAAAATAAAGTGATTATCAAAGTGTAAAGTTACGGAACGACACACTTTTTGTGTTTTTTACGCCAGTTACAGATGTTGGGTAAAAGTACCATTTTGTGACAATATAATACTTATAACGGCTTAGGGATCGGTGTTGAGTAAAATACAATGTGTAGTGGACAAAGAAAACTATAAAGGCGGCTAAATACAAACACTTTTGGTGGCAAAAACTTTTTCCTGCTCGTCAAAACATTATATGCACAAAAAGTTGTGATAAAAACAATAACAACATTGCACGGTATTTAGTATCTTGCCTGGATATTAAACCATTTTGCTGTGTGTACTTAAGAATGAGACCCCTTTCATTGTGCGGATTGTGCCAAGTTTCTTTTTCTAAGAAAACTACTAATAATAATACTAACTTGGTTTAGGTACTTTTTATCCACCGGGTTATGAATTTAGACATTTGAAGTTGAGTACTCATTTGGCAAACTTTACTACTACCTGAAAACCTGTCAAACTTTCGGTTTGACACGTTCTTAACTTCATAAACCTGGTATTAGTCAACCAAAATGATAAAAATTGTCCCACTGCTGTGCATATATCTCCCCTAACTCCTTCCAGACCTCTCTAGGCGATCTTTGGCCAACCTTCCTCCGTAAACATACTTAACATATTTTTTAAATTTAAAAGATGATTAGAAAAAAGTGCCACACAAAATAATCCTTTTAATCCACTATGTCCCAAACGGGACCACTTGTGTTGTGTTCACCCTCTCAAAGGACATTACGGAACCCCAAGGTTTACGCACTGATCCGGTAATCTTCGAGGACAAGGCCGGTTTGTTGACCACCTGACGGTAAATCCAGCACACATCCGGGGACCGCCCAGCAGGATTACGTTTATTTTTGAAATAGAATGAATTTAGTGTTGGTTGAATAGAACACTTGGATACGGAAAGCCGTATTGGTTAATTTATGGGCAAATTACCTATATGATAGTGGTTGTGATTGGTTGACAGTAGCCAATCAAATTATCTTGTTGTATATAATATTCGCAATCTCAGTAGTCAACCCCTTTTTAACCAACTTTAGAAAGGAGGAGGAGGGAACAAAAATACGTTCTAAATTCGAACGTATTTTTGTTTTGTTACCACAGAACTTTTTATTAGGTGCACCGAATGTCATGATTCTATTTTAAAGCTGTTGCTTCTCATGTGGTCCTATTTAAATTTGGTCAAGATCTTATGAAGAGCTTTAACAATAGATCCCAATGGGTTAAAGAGTCCGAGATATTTCTCGGCCCCTCCACAAGATAAGATATGAAGAACTTCGGAAATATACAACAGAAATCTTCTTAAAATAAAGTGAAGCGCCTGCCTGGGTTCGAACCCATGACATACAACTTGTAAGTCGCGGCCGATACCACTGAGCTACCACTGCAGTGTGCTGATGTGTGTCAATCCACATACATTTTGACTTTTGCAAATACAATTAAATCAATTGGCCTTTTTGCAAATACATTCGAATCAATTGGCCTTTTTGCAAATACAGTCGATTCAATTGGCCTTTTTGCAAATACAGTCGAATCAATTTCCCTAAAAGTTGGGATCGCCTTCCAGATTTAACTAAATACCTGAGTTTTACATAGAGAGACTGCCTATATCAACTCCAAAACCCAGTAATACATACAATAAAAACACTACCCTCTTATTGAGACTTGTCAGATTTTTGTATCTTACACCTGAATATCGTTGTATTTTCCCCAATCTTCCTATAACATTAAGCTAACATCGTTACAGATAATACTTCTACATATCGTTGAACAAAAAACGGAATTTGGCGCAGTGCCCGAGTGCCGATAAAGGGGAGCGCTGAAGTGATAACCTCATCATTAGGGTATCAGCAGAGAGGCTGCTTGATGAGCCCCAGACGTGCGCAGATGGCTCTAATAAATGTATGTTGTATGTCTGATTGTGTATTGCGACATGAGATATTTTGAGTTGAAGTGGGTCATGTATACGAGGTACATAGTCTAAAATAAGAGTTTGATATTATTTGTGTGGGAGGCAAAAATCACAACAATAATTACGTGCCAAGTTTTAGACCCATATTAGAAGTCTTTTTGAAGAAAACGAACTCCACTCCAAACAATTCAGACACCTGATTATAACGGAAAACATGACAACAACAGAAGAGTTTGAGACATTTACTTGGAATAAAGAGATTAGAGAGGATAAACAGAATATTCATCATCATCATCATTTCAGGCGAAAGACATCCACTGCTGGACATAGGCCTCCCCTAAGCGTCGCCACACTGATCGGTCGTGTGCGTATCTCTTCCACCGGACTCCCGCAGCCTTGGACCGACATAGCCCGAAGAATTGCCAAACTTAAGTGGCAGTGGGCACTGGCAGGGCATATTGCTCGCAGAACAGATGGCCGTTGGGGCCGAAAAGTTTACTAAGTACTAGTAAGTAGACTTATTTTACTTGACTCTATTAGTAAAGCTCAAGTATCACTTAGAAAAACTCCAAGACCCGCTCCACAAAACAAACAAGGTATTTAAGTATTCACACAAAAAATTAATCTTTTCGTGTGTTTGCTTGCGGAAGACAAAAACTATGTCCTGCATGTTTCCACCTGTCGAAGAGTCAACAACACTATTAACGTGTTTATACAGCACTAGTGAGGGGACACGTGGATAAAATTGTCGATATATCTTCGTTTATAGATAATACCAGCCTGTAACTGTTCCACTGCAGGGTAATAAAAAAAATATTGATGTGTTTTCTCAAGATGTTCCTTCACCGTTGTCATCGATGTCCAAAATTAAGCTATAAAGTACCTACATATGAATTTGAATAAGTCACATTGATACTTGCCCAGATTTAAAACAACGACCTCAAGCACTAGCGAGCAAGAGATGTAGCCACTAGCCACTGGGCAAACGCGATATTTTTTCATTTTTGGTTATAAAACCTCGTCATTTTCGTATTAGGCACGGTAGGTAATTTGGCTATGGTCACGCAAAGGTGTAGAAAGAAAGTACTCACCGCTATATTTGTTTAAAAGGTCGCATTGAAAATCACAAGCAAAAAACTATTTGATTGCTACGCTTCGCTTGCGGGAAGCGTTATTGATAAATAACGGGTGTAGTTATGAATGGGTACAACATTTTCGGAGCAAAAAATCCCAAATGTTTTTACAGTAACTTTGAAAGTATCATAATTGAACAGTGATAAAACAATACTTTGCTACTTAACTTGAGTTTTGAAAATGTATTCTTCTTTGAATGTGTACAGTAATTGTAAAATAAAATCCAAGATGTCTGTGTAATTTTATCCTTAACATACATCTTTCGTAGCATTATTACGCATAGAAACAGGTCACAACATACTGTCCATTTACATCTTAGATACTGGACAAAAACGTTGCATAAAAAGCCTCTGAAAGTCGTATCTAAGCATCTAAACATTTTAAATTATCATCCTTATCATAACACTTTCTCAAAAGAACACAGAGAAAAACTGGTATCGATAAAAATCTGTACTGTCCCAGCACTAGTAGTTAAAATAAAATGTTATCATTTTTGGGTTTCCGTGTGCGAATGTGAAACAAAAAACCGTTAAAAGTAAAAAATACAGGAATATGTCTTGTTTCCGTCAAAATAGAGGTCATTTTTCATTGTTGAGGATAGTTGACCAGTTTAAAGTAAAAAAAATATCTTATAGTTGTCAAAATAGAGGTCAGTTTGCATTGTTTAGGATAGTTGGCTAGAAATTTCGCGAATGCCTGGTTTTATGTGGGATGGTCAGGCCTTAAAATAAGCGAAGTATTTACTTATATGGTACGTGAAGCTATTCCATATTACAATGCCAAGGTCAAAGCACTTAAAGCAAAAGTTTTGCAGTTGATGTCATTAGGATTAAGTTTGATTAAGGTAGGACAAAGTTTTTTTTTTTTGTTTGGGAAAAGAAACGGTTACTCATTACAGAATAAAAATTAAAAAAAAAACAGCCTGACAAATGTACAACCAACGACGTTTTCCACAGAATATTTATCAATCTTAAAAAACGAAAGCAATGTGCGCTAACAAATCATATTATCATATTAAATTCAAAAAGTATATTATTTTCAGGTAAAGTTAAAACGGGCATGCATGAAAAGAAAGAAAAGCTATTTTTTGGGGGTATTTTATTTATTACCCAAATGGCATGGTTGTAGACGTCGGATAGACAGCGGTAGCTGCAAAAAAAAATATTGTCCACATGGCCAGTTACAGTTTTAACACAGTGGACAATCAATATTCAATCTTGGTCGCCATAAAACTATGATTTTGACTAACTGTAGTGACATTTCATGAAGAAGTAGGGGTACAATCCAGGCTAATTACTGTTTTTTTATTCTACTTAAAAGTTAAGTCCATATACTCCTTATTTTTCAAAAGCATTCTGCCTCAATTCATTACCATCTGCAAGCCAAAATTCCTACAAAACACCGGTTATCCATAACCAGCCTAGTGTCCAGGTGTTGAAGTCGCTTTACAGCTGTTTTAGTGGCCACACTTGATTATATTACCGATAAACTTTAATTGGTAAGGTTTGCATTTATTTTATTATATACTATCTCTGTCCTCGGCTACGCCCCCGTTAAAAGTGTTTTGTATCCCATAGGAAAATTCTGCCGACATGAAAAATTTATCTATACAAAATCCTAATCCAGGTTCCGGTCTATCCATATGCCAAGTTTTATCCAAATCCGTTCAGTCGTTAAAGCGTGAAACGGACCTTTTAATGTTCCCACTGCTGGGACACAGGCATCCTCTCTGTGAGAGGGAATGGGCCGTAATCCACCACGCGGGCCCAGTGCGGTGTGTCATGTCTTCGAATTTTTGGTTCTAGGACATGCCGGTTTCCTCACGATGTTTTCCTTCACCGTGTTAAGAGCAGTGGTGATGAAATAGTTTACACAAAGTAAAGCGCCTGCCTGGGTTCGAACCCACGACCTACAACTTGTAAGTTGCAGCCGTTACCACTGGACCACCACGGCTCAATTTTTCATTAAAATTTAAAATATTACTAGCTTCTGCCAGCGGCTTCGCCATTATACCAAAGGAACATACAAGAGAGATAAAAAGGTCATCCTATGACCTAATCCAAGTTCTGGTCCATATGCCAAGTTTCATTTAAATCTGTTCAGCTGTTAAGGCGTGAAAGCGTAACAAACAAACCAAGTAACTTTCGCATTTATGTATAATATTACGAGCAGTAAGGATTTATTTACTGCTTGGTCTGCTTACCCGACTATATTAGTTAGCCAACTGCATATTAAGATCATGGATATGCCGACGAAGTGCTAATAAAAACGAAGCTTCGGTCCGACTTTATGGATTGATAATTACAAACCTCGCCCTATAGACTTCGTTACACTTTGCTGTGTTTGCGTTTGTAGGATATTTTTATATTTATATCGTATCGTTAGGGGTTTACTCTGGTAATCGCGAGGGTCTATAAAAAGGATTCTTGTTTTTTTAACGTGTTTGCCTTAGACTTAAAATCAGTGATGCTTGCAGTTATTATTCATTAGTAGTGAGACTTAAGTTGAACAATGTTTTTCTTATTATCTAAAAGAGCCAACTACTTTGGAAACAATAAGCCTGCTAAAGTTGTAGCTTGTCTCACTTAAGGTTGCCCTCTTCGATCATTCTTCCATACAAACGTAGTCTGGGGATTACTGCACTGTTTGACGGTGTACGTTCAAAATAAAAATGATATCAATTTGTCTTATCATTATCTAGCTCTGCTTGGAAACAAAAAAGTAAGTAAATATATATTTGAAAGTTATGAGCGTCGAAAGTTCCATATTTCAACACTAATTTTAACGCTTCTTTGGGCGCAAATAAATACCATAAGAAGAAGGAAAATTGCAAAACGGTCTTCATACAGGGATAGATTAGTAATTCAAAAATGCTAGTAATTTTATTTTGAACAGATACACTTAGTCGTTTTTTCATGATATCAGTACTCCCAAAGATCTGTTTATAAAATTTCGCGTGATCGTTTTCGATCTAAATCATCATCCATTTCGCTACAAAATTCGTAAAAGTATTCTGTATTCTTACGCGAACTAGCTTCTTACCGCTCATCACAGCATCTATCTTTTTCGCACGTGTTGTCGGATGAGATTGCATGCATTTTAACCCCGCGAACAAAATAGTTCGTGCCGTCGACTAGTGCAACCTTAAAAGAATGAATGAGCCAAGAGTTGTCACTCGGTTCATTCAAGTTATGCTTTCAGCGAAGATGGTCACAAGGATAACTGAAAGATTCTCCACACTGCTTAGTCTTATATAAGAGACAAACTTTGGGCCTTCAAGGCCTAAGAGCGGCTTTCAGAATTAAGTATTGGAGTTAAGGACGTTGCAAACCCTTATTCAATCCAAAGTTTGACAGGTTTTCAGGCAGAAGTGCAGTTTGACAAACCTCGAATACCTACGTAATTCAAAAATCAGGGGTCGCCTTAGCGAAATGCAAATACTACTCTTCTATGCTTCAGGTAAAATACTACAATTCCCATAGCCTGGTACCAGGCGCCCATAAAGTCAAAGATCCATTCACCTTATAAAGCCACGCCTTACAAGCCCTGTCCCACATAATATTCACACGGAAACATCAATCGGATATCAGAACAGAACAGGAGCACAGAAAGCGAGTGGTATCTATCAGACAGACGGACACACAAGGAGCGCATTCATTAGCGGTCGCTGCTCTGCGCTTGCGCTTTCGAGTGCACTGCCGCCATCTCGTCGAGGAGAGAACAGAAGGACTACTTTGAAAACTGATGAGAAACTTCTAGGAAAGTAGCAGAAAAGAGTGATTCATTCATTCATGGTAGGAACTCGGAAATATGAAGAGATATATATATAATCTGAATCTCGTAAACGGCGCACACAATTTTCATGAAATAGTATGCAGGCGGTTTCGGGGGCGATAAATCGATCTAGCTAGGTTTCATTTTTAGAAAACGTCGTTTTCTGTATTTTCCCCCGAGCAAAACTTGGTCGCCCAGGTACTGCTAATAAACAGCAAAAAAAATGTATAGAAACGAAGCTTCGGTTACTGTTTGTAAAAGATATTGTGCTTTTTTTCAAACCAAAACCCTACAACATTTGAAAACCCTTATTTTAAAATACTTATCTATCTGTGCATCTTCTTAGAGTATAGAAAACACTGGTCTTGTTACATGTGATATTAACCTGAATAAAGATCATTTATCACAATCGCATTCTAGCCAAGCAGTCAAACATGGCGACGAAATGGTGACCAATCAAATACAATTTGTCTGAATATCAAATGAAATAACACTTGTCCTGAATATCTAAGTTTACTACTGTACTACTTGGCTACTGGTGGGCTCTGGACCAAGTGAAATCAGTGAAAAGGATTTTCAAAAGTCCAAACTGTTTAGGATTGAGACCTACTCGCACTGGGCCCGTGTGGTGGATTTGATTACGGCGCATTTCCTCTCACAGAGTCCTCTCTGGGCCTGTGTCCCAGCAGTAGGAACATTAAAATAAGCACAGATTTTGTCAATTGTTACGGCTTATAAAAAACTTTATCTAGACCTCCTGGTCAATACGCACATAGTAGACAGAGACCATTAAAATATTAGCAGTAAGGAGTACCAATAAGGTCACGCTGTGTACCTTCTGCCCTTATATCTTCGATTGGAAAGCTCTCTCATTCTAAATAACGTTATCTCTCTCTTGCAAATGAAACAGATTGAAACGAGCGTGTGATTTGAATGAATATTTGCCGTTTTGAATGTCCGTAATTATTTTGAGATGTAGATATATTAATTAGGTCTTATTTTAAAAGAACCGTGAGAGAAAGCCTTTGAAGAGAGCTTGGTATATGTTTGTTACAGTTTTTCGTGTAGACTCAGGCAGAAAGTTAACAATGAATGTAGGACAGTTGAAAACTTTTTGTGGGACAAACTACTACACTGCTGGAAATAAATGCGAGAGGGGTTGTTGTTTTGGATCTCGTTGGTGTATTGGTGGCTTAATGGTATCGGCCGCGACTTATAAGTTGTAGGCAGGCGCTTTACTTTGTGTAAATTATTTCAACACCAACGCTCTAAAAACGGTGAAGGAAAATATTGCGAGGAAACCGGCATGTCCTAGAACCAAACATTCGAAAACATGTGACATCCACCAACCCGCACTGGGTCCGCGTGGTGGTTTATGGCCCATCCCCTCTCACAGAGAGGCGGCCTGTGTCCCAGCAGTGGGCACACAAAAAGGCTGATGATGTAGGTTATTACTTGTATCATGATAAGTAAGTGGTATAGCTACGAAGCCATGATAAATTTGGGATGAGCTACATCAATAAGGACCGATGACCTGGTGAGGGTCTTGGGAAGCCGCTGGATGGGAGAACCACAGGAACGGTCGATTTGGTGACCCTTGGGGGAGACCTATGTCTAGCAGTGGATGACATCTACGAATACCTCAATATTGCCAAAGGTATTTGGCAAGGTGACCATAAAATTTTGTCCTAGTGCTCCCCAAAACTGCATTTAACATCTTGATCAAAGTTTCGATAGAATCCAAAGACAATAAACTCATTTATAATAATCTTGTGGCTCGTCAAACTGTCTGGTATATGTGAATATCATCTGAGGAATGCAGCCACGCTCCACATCGCATTATCTCCTGGTAAGTCCCAACTCAACTTGTTATTTTAAACAGTATAATTATAGTTTATAACATATCAATTGCCACACAACGATAATTAATTGCTGTGTTGTTACTTTGTCGATTACGATTCATTCGATTCTTGTGTAATGACAAGACACGCTTGTGAGTTGGGACATCGATTAGAATTAGAAATTATGATTTTTAATTGAATTTGTTATTATTACCTGTTGATGTTTTCAAGACAATGGCTCGTAGATTTACAAGATCCACAATTAAGAAATAAGTTGTGGGAATGAAGACAGAATCTGAAGGACCATGTAGGGTTTGGACCATAATGTATACTTATTCAGAAATTAAGACTACCTACTTATAGAAGTTACAAAGAATCGTATAAACACTACCGTGTATATCTAAGATGCTGCATCATCATCAGGCTTACAGTAGAACGACGAAAGAATGCAGGACATAGGCCTATCCCATGCGTCGCTACATCAACCGGTCTGGTATTTTTCATTCTCACCTTCAGTGGACTCCCGCGGCCCAAATAGAATCATACAACTTGAAATTTTCTTAAGCAATTTGATCATATCGTCTACCAATTCTCTTGTTACCCGAAGCCTCAGAGCATCTGACCTCCTGCTTACCTAAAGCTTATAAATAACTGCTGACGATAATATTGCGCAAAGGTTTCAAGGAGGGCTGCCAATGTGTAGTTGAGCACTATTCACTCCCCACTTATGTCATTATGCCAGAGATTCTTATGGACTGATGTCAGTCATGTTTCTCGGTATTAGCGCCCTATTCGATCATAGATTAGGTAGTAAAGATTTATCGTTAGGTAGAATGCTGTATTTAGATAAATGGTCTTGATGCCAATGTTAATCGTGAATGCGAGAGGATACAAAGATACAAAGGGTTGATGAGTGTTGTGTGGTGTGTCAAGCCTCGGTCTAGCGTAACCTGGGCAATCAGTCATGTTGCTTACCTAAGTGTTATCCAGTTTTAGTAACTGATGAGTTCACGCGGTGGTAAAATATAAACCAGTCAGCAATTTTAACAAGTGAAGGTGATTGCCCAAGCAAAGTACGAAGGACGTACATTTTATAAGGATCGCCATTTGGAGAACCTATTTGAAAGCCTGAATTAATGATATTAAGAAATAGGAGACGTAGGAGTAGCTGATGAACAAGTTATTATTATTATTATATACTTTATTGTACAAAAAAAAAAAAAATAGACGTGTGGCACTCGGGGACTGCCGCGGTAAAGCTATTGCATAGCATTTATTCTAGATCCAGTCCTGAAAAACGCGTCAAAAAAATTAAAAACGTTAAAAACTCGAAAACGTAGCGAGCCAAACCCGCATTTATTTACGATTAATAAAACTCTAAAAAACAAAACAAAAATACCCTTATTCACATTGAAATAAGGTCGCTTTTCTTTGACAAGCAAAAGTGACCCTTATTCTCATTAGCATAAGGTCCACATTGATCACCATTGTCACAGAAAAAGCTCAGAGAGACCGATAAAAGGCAAAAAAATTACGTACAACAAAAATTTTAAAACCCTCATATCTCAGAAACGGTTGGTTTAGCGCATTTCTGACAAAAAATTTGCCCCCCTGCTATCCAGGAGAACAAGATAGGATTTACCTCCCCCCCTTAACCGTTTACCTCCCCCCGCAAAAAAATTTTTCATTCTAAAAATACCAACACGGAAATCGAAAACCGCCGTGCCCGTCGGAGTGGGGAGCGTGAGGTTTTTTCGTTACGGAATTTCTGGATTCGGTCCCCGCGCTCAAGGTCCGCGATATCAGCTATGCAATAGCTTAAAAAAACATACAGGACAAACATTTTCAAAAACAAAGTGTACAATGGGCGGTCTTATTGCACAGGGCAATCTCTTACAGTTAACTGTTATTTTCATGTTAGTAAACCTGATCATCCATCATCATTGCAACTACTGGCTGTAAAAAGGCCACACCAAGAATTGCTACCACTACGAATACCTGCAGTTAACCAAATTGTTCATCAACACTTTCTTTTTCGTGTCCATATTTCCCTGTCCCATCTACACAAACACCCCGCTCCTACTCTATGCCCCCAGGTATTTGCGTGCAGACATAAATGTGTCAAGTGCGAGCGGCCGCGTCATTTTGTCGCGCGTTGTTGCGAAACGTTTCGTCCGCAAAATGTCGTCGTTTATTTGCGTTGTAATTATCGGGTGTTGCACTTTCTATGTCGCTAGTTGTCTCTGGCTGGAGGAACATTTGTGGACAATTTGGGATCTATTTTCGTAAGTAGGAGCATTTTCATTCCGTGTTAGTGCTTTGTGAAAGATTTGCCAGTTATTTCGAAGTCTGTGTTGCTGATTTTATCAAGACTGCTGGAATAAATTAACTGTTATTTATTAGTCCATAATTATAATAATGCACTTAACTTGGGTCCATCGATCATGCTCAATTGATTGTCTTATTGTTTTTATTAAATCGTAGAATGCAGGCAATGTGTATTTCTGCATTCATGATATCATTAACTTGGAACATTTCTGATGGAGGGCGTATGATATCATCTCCAAATGCGTGTTATGATTCTACATTTCTGCATGGTAACATTCGTTATAGGAAGGAATCCAGGATAAAATACAGACTAGATTTTATTCATAGCCCAAGATTACCTGTACTGGAACTGAAGCAACTAAAATGATCTTGATACAGTCAATGGAATGAAAATAAATTACATCATAAAGGCTGATGAAAATATGCCAAAACTTGTTTACACAATCACAATGTGCCTTTCTATCTCCTAAACACACTAGCTTCTCCTCACACAACCCATAAACAACTAAACAAATATCACTCCGCAAAAAACTTTAAATTCAAATTCAGAATCCCTTGAATCCTATTCAAACATACCCGCATCTAGCCTGAACAAGTCAGTTGCACACAAGTCGTTGCGGTGACAAGTCGTAAACAAACAGGCTCTGACACATCTGTTTGTACTGTAAATACGAAGCGTGATAATAAAACGTCATGGCATGATGGATTTGAGTTAATTATGTACAAAATGTACCGTTTGGTATGTCAGACGTCCGGTTTTTGTTGTGATTAATCTTTGGGAAAATGTTATTCCTATATTTTTTGCTGGAAAACTTGGGTTCATGAACGATCAGGTAGAAAAGGCTGCATAAAGAGCAGTGTGAAAGGCTATGAGATGAAGTTCCACAGTAATAAAAAATTAGTTTAATCCATCAAGTGGTGTGCCTATATTTCTATGAGTCGGGAAGAGATTGGCTGGATGTGATAGGCCGGTTGCGTCTATGCCACACTGTCATTTGGGGTTTTGAGACAATTTTAAACCATCATATTGTAGCACTTTATATACTATAAATCATATTACATTATATCTATTTTTTATATTACTTTATATTATCTATTTTACATATTTTTCAATTTACAAGTTAAGCACACATTTGCACTTTATGACATTATTTTAAGTATCTATTTTATTTACCCACGTCCGTGTGTCACTAGCGGGGTGCCAACTGAAAATCTTGGTGTCTGACGCCCAGCAAATGCTGAGTTGGTAGCCCTTTCGGTATGGGCACGCCCGGCGCAATTATTCTTAAACCTTGTTTGTACCTTTTTTTACTGTTCTTCTCTGTTACTTTGTGATTTTTGTCACTGTCGTGTTGTGTCTATGTCGAATAAATGTTTTCTATTCTATTTTTTTATTTTTAATAGGGCTGAAATAGTAGTAAGATGGACGTAGAATGTTGTGGTAATTTGTTTTTCTTCGCTTAGAGATCTTACCCCCTCAGTTTTGTAGGATGATACAAAGATACGAAAAGGGAAATAGGGTAGACAATTTAAAACAAATATTTGTAAACCGTCTCCCTGGATAAACTAAATGTACCTATTTGGAAGATCACTGCAAAAGTCTTTATATCGAAACTTTTGTAAATAATAAGCTTATTTGGCAAGCATCCAAAGTTCAAATTCACAAAGTTGCATAAACGGCTGATCGCAGGGTCATTTGCAACTTTGTTTCATTTTACCGTATCCCAGAACGGAAAAGGTCGGGTCATAAGCATAACCCCAGCTGAAGTTAAGGAAATGTACGAGAATACATGGCCATAAGCTATTTTGTAAATAGAACTACGAAAGTGGCCAAAACTAGTGACAGATTTTCGGAATTCAGAAGACCCATAACAACTGTCAAATATCTTCAAATGACAGCCGGGACCAACGAGGTACAGAGGAGTCACGGTATGTAATAGATTTGACGACACGGTTGGCGCAGTGGTTGAGCGATCAGCTGCTGCGCTGCGTGTCGCGGGTTAGATTACCGCACGGAACAAATATTTGTATATCCTATAGATAGTTGTTCCGGATCTGGTTGTCTTGTGTATGCGTATTTAAACGTATGTAAACGCACACACGATACAGGAAGAAATTCCTAGTGTGGGGCAAAGACCATAAAAAAAAATTGATGGTCACCCATCCACGGACCGACCTCGGCAAGTGTTGCTTAACCTTGAAGATCGACGACGGCTAATTATCACTTACACACGAGCTCTTTCATGATCCCTCGTCATAATAAAATCCACAAGATAAACCAAAAAATATGGTCGTTATTAATAATCTCCTAGCCAAGATCTTAATTACTGAAATATCTTGCTTGAGCTCATCTTGCTAATTAGGTACCTACAGAAATGAATTCATTTTAATAAAACTTTTTCGTGGATTATTTTTGCGAAATTTCGGTGAAAGTCAGACAAGCGTATGCCCTAGATTCGTTGGCAAATTAAATATATTATGTACTGTTACTTTGGTCATAGTATGCAATACCGTATTTTGGTCGGCATTTTATCTACAACTGTATTTACTAATATGTATTCTAATAAATAAGATTTAAATGGCGGAAAGTATTTATCGCAAAACATTTTGGGTTGTAATAATCATCTTTATTTGTTATTGGATTAAAATAACACTTCAATTCAAGTAATACTTCACGTAAACAAGTTTTCACTTAGTGAGAACGTTGAAGTTTATACCTACTGAAATAGCTTGGAGTACAACTTACTGTCATCAAACGTTTCAAAGTCAAAGTCAAATATATTTATTCAACTAGGCCAAAAAGCGGCACTTCTGAACGTCATACACAAATTAAAATTTACAAGTAATAAAAGTTGATTCTACCGTGCATTCGGAAAAGTAGCTTGTTGTGGAGAACAATGCTCAAGGAACTCCATCAAATAACTTATGACCACTTAAAACAGAGTTAGTAGCTAAAACTAAGTTAAATTGACAGTATCTCATACAATATTGTCAATCGTCAATAGTGTCCTCATGTTAGCAACTAACTCAGAGTTAAAGTTTTTCACGCAAGTGGGCCCTGATGGCGAGAGGCGATTCGATTTAAAAAAATACTTGTGCGATATCAGGCAAGGCCCATAAAGACTACAACTTACTACCACCAAATGACTTAGCGGTGAGTTTTTCTGTCTTAAGAAACTAACTCCGGATCTAACTGGCAATAATAAGTAAGAAATAGGTAATTGATTCTTATTACCCGGATTACAAGTAGTACAAACAGCTTAGGTAACTGTTGGGACCTATTACAATAATGATATAATTAATATTCAAGTTAGGTAAGATAATCTAGACCAGTTTGTATGTTAGTTTAACATATTAATTCGTGGCTACAATTAAGAAATATTGAGTACTAAAATAAGATGAAACAGGCTTTAGCTTTTAATTGCACTCGCACGAAGTAATTTGGAAGTTCTCACTGGAAAAAGTGTTTTCAACTGATTATTTTCAAGTTTTACTTTTGGTATTCAACTTACGGAAATTCAGTCGCGCTACTGAAATATTCCTTGTAGGTTTTCTTATATGTATCGGAAGACGAAAATATGTGGAGAAAATTTTAATGTGTCGGGATTTCGAGGTTGTTGTCGGGAGAAATAAAAACGTGAAATAATTAAATTAATTATTTTTAAATGTATAAGCTATTATGGAACATCACTATTTTAAGTACCTACAACAATTTTTTACGTTTCCACGTGTATTTGGCATTTTACTTTATCGAGTCCACCAATTTAGATCATTTAGTTAGTATTCGGCAAAAATTTAAAATTCAAACGATTTACTTCAAAGATCAGTCTTATAGGTAATTTCTCTCTTTGGTATATACATTATTTAGCAAATTTAACATAATTTTCACAGTAAGCATTGCTTATTGATAACACAAATGACCTGAAAGAAAGAACTTTCCGAGTGCTTGATTATCGCGATTTTAATTTTTGTCGGGAGTCTGGAGATCCTTTAAAATGTCGGGAAAGTCGAGACGAAGCCCGACGATCTGGCAACCCTAGACCCGATCCCAGGTAAACTACGAAGAGGGTTGGACAAAGAAGAAAAGGTTTTCTTATAGAGTCAGCATTACCTTAACAGTGCTTTTATGTAAAAAACTTACTAAAATCTCAAGAGCCCACGAGTAAGATGTACTCATTGCTGTCAGTACTGAGTTCAATCATAAGATATTTTGTTTAAAAACTCAATGTAAAGCGCTTCGTCGGGCTCTCGCGCGAGAGTGTATAACCGCCATAACATTTTCAAATGAGAGACAAAACAACAAAAAGACACAAAAAATGTCTCCATCTCGGTTGAGGACAAATCTCCAGCTAGGAATGCATTTTATTATTTTATTTTAATAGCTCCTCAACAATTTAACGATCTAGCTATAATTATATGACTATAATAAGCGACACAGATAGCACAGTTGATGGCAAAGCGACAAAGTTTAAAGTCAGTCGAGTAGCTCGCCTTGATGCTTTCTTAGAACTGAGCACTGCGCCCGCATGACGTCAGAGTTAGATAGGAGACTACGTAGTGTAGGAAACTGCAGAAAGAACACTGTGAACTTTTGTACGCGGAAAAAAACACAGGGGTCTCTGGAGAAGACATAAACACAGGTCTCTATTTTCAAAACCGAACAATCCGGTAAAAATGAAGAGGTCATCATCATCATCATCAGCGACAACAATTTTATTAAAGACTAGCGGACGCGTCGCGGTTTCAACCACGTAGTTCCCGTTCCCGTGGGAATACAGGGATAAAAATTTGCCTATGTCACCCGGGGATAGTGTAGCTGCCCAATGGTGAAATATTTTTTTATGATCGGTCTAGTAGTTTTTATGTTTATTCGTTACATACAAAAATACAAATCTTTCCTCTTTATAATATTAGTATAGAAAAGTACAAAATGTAGGGAATTTGCATAGGCTACCGGAATGTCAAATCAGCGCGGTGGTTTTTAAACGTGTCATATCCTTGGTTGTCAATCGTTATCGCTGGCTCATGCAATTTTTTCATTGGCAATGAAATTTTTCTAGGTCCTCGAATAAAACTAAGCGATGTGAGAATGTCCACATCGCTTCCTAATTTCAGGGTACAACGAATGAAATAAGAATTGTAACTTTCAGAGTTACCTACTATTCGCAACAATTGTTTTTTATGTTTAGTACAATAGTTCAATATTTGTTCGTATGATAGGATAAGGTTAACCAAACAGGGACCGTTCAAAATAAGTAAGTAAAAATCTGAAATATCTGCCGAAAAGTCCGGAAATATGCGTAGCTCGCGATTAGCGAAATCCAAGCATGGCATTATAAGTTTTTGCACATTTGCGTGGAATCGACCTTTTCGTTAAAATCTTTACTACGGTCACGCGTGTTAGATACGTTAAAGTTTGCGAATGTTTTTGTACCTCTAATTGGAGGCTGTCACTATTGTTACCTACAGTTATTTATTATAACCACTTTTTATCCTCTAACACGGTAATAAGGAGGGCTTTGACACTAATTATAATTTATAAGTCTGTTTGATTCATTTGTATTAATATTTTTGTATCTAGATGTTCAGTAAGTTTGCCAAATCTAAGAAAATTTCGAATATCTTCTGAAGATTATGTATTTTTTAGAAGCTTTTATTTAACTTTCAATGTATGCATGTATGTAAGAGTGTTCGGATCAAATCTTGCAACTTAATTTTAAAGCAGTTATCCTCCACCGATTAAGATGAAATCTTGCATACACGTTTAGTTTGGATGACAATGTATGGTTAGCTAAGTGATGTCATTCTTAATCCAATATGGCGGACGGCCCATGATGGCGGACTGGTTATTTTTATGCACTGCCATGAAAAAAATTAAAAAAATATTATTGATAGGTTCGCGTTTGTCCACTACCTCGCCTGATGGTAAGCAATGGTAGTCGATGAAGCACGCTTGCCTAGAACTAAACTATTCACTCTTGACTTAAAGACCCCCAGGTTGTGTTTAGTAAATAAGGATGGTATATTGGTACATTCGCACCGCCTTCAACACTGCCCCGCTCACCGCACTGACTTCAAACTTTTGTTCCTTCTTCATTCAGTGTTCTTTGGAATAAGATCCCTCAGGAAATCAGGATGGCAACCAACCGATTAACCTCTTAAGTTCGCGAGCGCATTCGTAAGAAGTTCTCTGTAGTATCATCACGGGGCTAATGTTTTCCTATTATGTGTTTGGAGTAGTTCGGACTTAGGTTGAATTTGCAAAAAGATACAATGCAATTATGTAGCAGATATCCAACCGATATATCGTACACACTACACATACAGAAATATAATCGTCATCATCAGCCTTTCAATGATCCCACTGCTGGAACTTAGGCCTCTCCTAGAGAGGGACTGGGGTATAATCCACCACGCGGACCCAGTGCGGATTGCTAGATGTCACATGTCTTGGATTCTTTGGTCCTATGACATGCCTGTTTCCTCACGAAATTTTCTTTCTCGGCTTTGAGATTAGTGGTAATGAAATATATTATACAAAGTAAGACTCAGAAGTCGGGGCCGTAACCACTGGGCCACCATTTTTTATTAATTAAATTTCTACAGGATTTTATTCATGGACATCATAAAATTACTGATTCCACATTTAAAATCCCATCCATCCGCCGTTCAGCAATTATTAGTAACAAGAAAAAGATACAACAATACTCACAACTTACAAGAATAGGCAATGAATGAATGTAATTTCCCCCCAAACGATGAGTCATCATTTCTATAGAAAAATATACTATACTTGCATGCAATTAATGTTCAGTTCCTATAACAGCTTTATTTTAACAACAATAAGGTTTAAATTACCCTGAAGTTCATAGAATCCTATATACCTCCTTTATTTTAACGACATTAAGGTTTAAATTAGCTTGTGTACTAGAAGAGGTTGTTGTCAGGTAAGCAAGGAATAAAAAGCGACCTTGTAATGTCTATGGGAACTTCCTTTTTTACAAGTCGGTTAAGAACTTCTTGGAAAATAGTTGATGCTTTATGTTCTTGTGATTTGTGATTGTTTATGTAGGTAAATGTGTTGGCAGATGGGTATTGAATAGTTTTTGATAAATAGCAAAATGTGAACGTTTCTGATTCTGAACGCCCGCACCAAATAATATTGAACAAAAATTGTTTTTTATGATGTTTATAATTTACCTGCAACTGGAGACAATTTCCGCATGACGCACCATCGCGATTTCCACTGCAAACAAAAGAAAATAAATGTTATTTTATTGTAATAAATATCAGAAAATATACAACAGGTAACAATAAATCTTAAATTTTTTTGTTTAAACGGCATTCGATTTAAATTGTAATAAAATTAACCAATGACTATTATAAACTGATAAAAATATAACTAATAGAAATATCCATTTCTAATTCAATAAACATCCTATTAGTTGCTCAAACATCTTTTGATACTTGATCAAATTCAGAACGATTGCAGCCATCTTGATTTTCCAACACAATTTCACTAATGCATGGAATTAGTATGTACTCTAGAGAACACAAAATGTTTACCAACAGTGCTCCCTGTCAATGTCGTAGGTACTAATAAAAAAAAACTTTAAAATTAGTAATTTGTCAATTGTTTTCCATCTATTAAATTAATCACTGTTGCAAAATAATCGATACTATCAATTTTATCCTAGACGTGTACGTAAAACTACTATTAATAAATGCTATACGAACGAAGCCAAGGATATCAGGTAGTAAAATACATAATTGAATATTCTTTAATTAAATTATAAACGCTTAAGTTTGAACACGTAATGGCTATGCAGATATGGTAAAAAACTACTAAATTCTTTATAGGTAGAAGTAATTGAATATGATTGCATTAATGCTATGCAAAAGCTTAATAAGTATCAAACAACCTTAATATTCTACCAAAGAACCATCATCAGATCAGATTTCTTACGTTTTCAAAGTTATAAAGACACCAAAATTGGAAGCATTAAATTTTTTGTGAATGCAAAACCTTTGATGATAAGGATCAGATTACCCAACTGTTTAATGTTATATATCCTATCGGATTAAACAATCTAATTCCATAATACTTCTAAATATAGTTTTCGGCCAACTATCTACTAAGCGATGAATATCTTTATCGCCCGAACACTAACTATACTAAAATAGGTACTCAGTTTGTAGATTAATAAGGCCAATCCGAGAAACGGGTTTTTCCAATGCAGAATACTTTTAAAATGTATGTGCCTAAAAAACTAACAGAGGTTTTTTCAAAACAACCTAAGGAGTGGCATTTACTGCCGAGGTCTGTCTGTTTCCTGATATCTACAATGTAGGGGTCTTAAAAATGTACATATTCCTAAAATATAACAGACTTTCCTTTTCTATACCATTCCATAACACTTCTAAATACAATTATCGGCCAACTATTTACTAAGCGATGAATACCATATTTATCGCCCGAACGCCCCGAACACTCATTCATTGACCAAACACTACACAGTTGGTACACTGGCAAGCCACATGTTGCCAACTCTACGGCAATTCACCGGCAAACTACACAATAATTATGTCTATCGCACTCGCACTAAGGTATTTTTCTATCTACTGTTTCTTTCACGCGTCAAGCGTAGTTGCTGTTGTGTAGGGTGGCCGTGTGTTTAATTGTTTGAGGATAGCAACAGGACTCTTCCAGTTCTATTTTAAAAGCAGTAATATTTATATTTTAAATATTTCTTTGTTATAAAGTAACTAGCTTCTGCCAGCGGCTTCGCCCGCGTGAATGTTGAAAATTAGCCCGAAGGAACATATTATTGCCGGGATAAAAAATATCCTATGTGCTATTTCTGCATATAAATCTATCTCTGTGACAAACATCCAGATCCGTTCAACCATTCCTGCGTGAAGAAGTAACAAACATACACAATCACAAACTTTCGCCTTTGTAATAATAGTGTGATTACATTGCAGTTTCTGTTAGTTTACAACAATGTTTGATGATTTCTTTGATATTGAATGACAATAATTGAGCCGTCGCGGGACGAACGGGCAGATTATAAAACATCGAAACCGCAGTGCGGCCAGAAAGAGAGAGAGAGCCACACTAACAGCCAGAACTACCGCATTAGATGATTCACATCAAAATTATTTCGTATCTTAATTTATCACAGTCATATAAAATCTCTTTTGAATTTGCTGACTAAATGGTTTGTCGGGTCAATTTGGCAGTGACATTTCTTCGTTTGTCATAATCATAATTGTTTAAAATATTCATATTTTTAAATCAGTACCTAAAGTTCAAAAGAACATAATGAAAATTTATCCTATAACACGTAAAACATAGACACTCTAATCGATCGAATAATAGTGTGCGTTGCCAGGCCGACGCGACGTCGGGCAACGGTCGGGCCACTGCGGCGCCCCGTCTCCCCGCAGTCGGCCTCAGTTGCCCGCCGCCTTTCGCGCCAACTCCACGCCGTCGCTCCCGCCAAAATTCCGCGAAATGTCAGAAATCGACGTAGAATCTCTCATTGCGGCAGTGAAAAAACGCCCAGCATTGTACAACAAAAATGACCCCAACTACTACAGTAATAAGAAACACAAAGCCAGAATGTGGATTGAAACGTGCAAAGAAGTGTTCTCGGATTGGGAGAACTTCAAGCCACAAGACAAGGTTGAACACGGTGAGCAATCAAAACTGTTAATTTTGCGGATCGCCTTCACGCGATTTTACCGCGTGGTAGTTTAGAAATAAAAGCGAGATTCCTGTGAGTTGATTTTTGATGTTCGCGGCAACATTATGTTGTCGGTTACTTTTAGAGGTAAATGTGAAGTAAAATGTACTTTGGTGGCTTGATATAAAGTTTAAAATGTATTGTCAGGGCTGGTTATTGAATCGAATGAGGTATGATGGAATAGATATTGTTGGTGTCGGATTGACAGGTAAAAAAAGTAAAATCCCTTATTGTCACATTATTTCGTATTATGTTACTTTTGCTAACAATAGTAAGTAGTAATAATAATAATTATGGTCGAGTGTGTGCGAATTGCGAACAAGGCCCAATGTCGCCACTCGATACCTTTCTACTGATAACTTAAGTTGTAATAAGTAATTGTAATCAAAAATATAGGTAAAAGTAAATCCTGCTACCGCGTTTCAACGATATCTAGTTTTACAAGGTACTTTATCAAGGACTAGCTTCTGCCCGCGACTTCGTCCGTGTGAAATTTGAAATAACTCAAAGGCTACTTACGGTTAAAGAGGCATGCGTAAACTCGTTTTGGCACAGAATAATTAATAGGTTCTGGTCAAGAAAGTCAGTCCATTTAACAAAATAACAAAGCGTAACACTTGCTTTATGCCGCGGCTTCGCGCACGTGGTATATCCCGTGGGTTTTTTTTGGGCACTTGTATCATTTAGGGAAAGTGTGGTGTGTGTACTATCAGTGAAGGACTTTCGAAATCGGATATTTTCAGAGATTTTTTGGGCCTCTATTTATAGATTAAGGATAAATAAATTTTAGGCAAGAGATGAACATCCTGAATCATGAAGAAGTCTTAGTATTTGCGGGAATGGAATCATTACCGGTAAAGACTAACTTAAGTACAAAAAGATTATAATAATGTGGAAGTATTACCGAGTCTGGAATCATGAGATGAAAAAGGGTTCGGGAGATTTTAGATTCTGACCTCCTGGTACTCCGTTAGTCTCTACTGCTTATGATTCTAGGCCCGCAAATACTTCTTCATGATTCTGGCCTCCTGGTAGTTTGGGTATAAATGCTTATAATGTTCAAAATCTAACTAAAAAAGCAAAAGAGCAAGTTATATTTTTAACATGTTATTAAAATCTACTTAAAAAAATAAACGTCCCAACACTAGTACCTACTGATCCGTAGGTCCCAAATGTGAAATAAAATTATATAGGAAGCGGATTTTTTGTTCGAATACATTGCCTTTTTGCAGTACTTACAAAGTTCAGTATTGATAAAATTCATTAAACCCATGTTAGCACAGTTTTCCTAATGAGACAGCTCGGACACTTTTGAGACGGGTACCGGGTTCGATCTCCGGTCCGGTCAAAGTTTATGACACGGAAATGTTTTCGAACAACTTCATAGGAATTCGTAAAGGTTTGTTTGGAAGGGTTCATATCGTAATAGAACAGAAAGAAAGAAGGAAGATGAATAATGAAAACAAAATAGTAGTTCTTAACAATGGACATGCAATATTTCAGGTAGATTTTTTTGGGAAATTATATGTGCGGCAACAAAAGTTTTCTTTAGCACCTGCAACCTAGCGTCTTTTTTTATATGTGGGCGACGAGTTAATAGAACAGCTTCAATTATATTAATTCATCATCTTTACTACTCCAACAGAATATCAAAAAACCAGCGTCAATTTACGAGCGTAAATTAATATGACTCCGAGCTACCGATAAATATATTTACTTCTGATTTGATAACTCAGCGACTAATGTTGTAAGTGAGCTACTTTATATATTTTAGAGATTCAACATCTGTCTGCTAATAAAATCAAATTCCAGCCTCAAAATTAGCAATCAAAGTTTTTCATTCAACAACTAAATTAATAAATCATATTCTTTTTTCGTGAAAGTTTGCAACACAAGCGCGGGAGTGTAGGTACCTGACGCTCGTTGGGAATCAGAGGGGCGCGACCGGCCATTTGCACCAATGAGCGAGCTCTATTCGGTGCGTGCAGCAACGAGTTCACGTGTATTTGTTTACATTAATGACACGATTAAGGAGTGCTCGTATTCAATTAAATATAAAATAAATGTGAATTAGTCCAAGAGCGAGCGAAGCGAGCTCGGGAGCTTAGGGCACCCCGACACGGATAGGTTAGGTTCGAAGGAGATGACGGGAGCTGAAGTGAGCGAGCAAAGCGAGCGAACTCAGCTCCCGTCATCTCCTTCATGTTAGGTTACTTTAGACCCTGCAGACAGAAATAGGAGCCCTGCGCAGCGGGGCTCCGTCGACTTTGTTTCGTTTCCCCCCCTCCCTTAAAACTTAAATATTTTGTTGCACTCGAAGAATTATTAGATTTACTTTTAGTTAACAGATTATAAATAGATAGGCGAATACATGAAATTATAGCTTTTATTGACCATTATTTGATGACAATAATAAGGAAATTTTATGTTCAAATATAGTAGATTCACTCATCAATTACTTATGCTAAAGTATAAAAATAAAGGTGACTCTATGAAATTAGAGTACGTTGATATTATTTTATAGATGAAGTTGATACACTTATTAGAAGCTAGCAATGAGTAGACATATCACAAATTTAGTTGCTTAAGAATTATCACCATGTTGCGTCATATTAACAGTAGCTTGTTTTACAATATATGGTCGCTTATAAACCATTTATTAGACGCTAAAAGTTTGTCGCTGACCTATTAATTAATTAGACAACTAAATATATTTGCAGACGAGAATGACATTTTAAAGAAGCTGCCTTAATTAGCACCCGATTTTTTTTATGGCATTGATTTAAATAGTAACCAATGCATATTGTTAAATTCTGAGAAAGCTGGTATCATAAGAACTTAGATAACAGGAGGCCGGAATTAGATCAAAAACACGACGACCTAAAAGTTAGACCACCAACAGCAATCATTTATCACGGCGTCAACATGATGTTCTGAAGTGTCCGCTCTGTGCTCGACATTTTCGGCCACAGTTGGATATGCAAGACACATTGCAGTCAAATTTGAACCGAAATCAGCTAGATCATCATCAACACTTAGGTATTAAAATATTTACAATCAATGATGCCATTTTTTAGGGTTTCGTACCTCGATAGGAAAAAACGGAACCCTTATAGGACTTTGTTGTCCGTCCGTCTGTCCGTTTTCTCAGGAACGCGTGAAGGTATCAAACTGAAATGTATATCAAATACTCAGATCTACTGTCCCTTAAAGCTGTGAAAAAATCAAACTTCTAAGCCAACGCAATCAAAAATACAGCCGTTTATGCCGCAAATTTAAGACACTCGCAAGGGAATCAAAACCTACAGGGTACTTCCCGTGAACTCAGAATCTTGGAATTTGGTACGAAGTAACGTCTTATAGCACAGATAAAGGAAAAATTGCGAAAACCTTAAATTTTTGTTACATCATATAATAAAAATATTTTAATCAATTTAAACTTACTACCCCTTTCCTCATGAACGCGTAGAGGTATTAAATTGAAATTCATATCAAATACTCAGGACTATAATACCTTTAAGCTGAAGTTCGTACGGAACCCTCGGAGCGCCAGTCCGACTCGCACTTGGCCGGTTTTCTCAATAAATTTTACTAATTCATTCTGATACATCTATAGTTACAAAGCATTCTTAAAGTTTCATTACCTAATGCAGTCTAAACATGTAAGTGACCATAAAGACCATTCATTAGAAATGCAAATCATTTGAACGTTATTGTTAGGTCCGTACATACATCTACTCACTAAGGTACATGCAAAAGAGGACAAACAGGTCACACAGAGGGCAAACACTGGTACTCTATAGACTATAGGTAGTCTACACAAATTTCTATTGGCTTAATTGTTACAACGCCTAGTCATCTCAAGGTGTTACATAGAACAGAAAACAATTGAACTGAATTGGCTTCTTTATGAGCAAGTAATTCAATGATTGCTACATTTATCAAAATGTTTACTGTTATGACTGCAAACAAAACTAAAGTGTCAATAATAATCAAGTCTGCCTCAAAATCATCTAGGCCCACAAACGGTATTTTCGCATTTACGAAGCTCTGGTTAACCCGTGTAAGCGAGATTTTATGCATTTATTCAAACGCCATCTTTATTTTTCAGTCCACGAACTCCAAAGACGCTGGAAGAGCCTCCGAACATGCTTCACAAGAGAACTAGGACTCCAGAAGAAAGAAAGAATGGAAAGAGACCACAAAGAAGGACCATTCAAAAAGAGAAAGAGATACGAATATTTCAACGTAATGACGTTCCTTCTTGAACCAGGAGATGAGACTACTATTGACAGTCAAAGAGATTCTGATGATTCCTCAGACGCAGACCCTGATCCCCTAGAAAGTATAAAGACTGAAACCTCAGCTTATGAGTCCTCAATGCATGCAGGGACTTCCTCTCGTTATGAAATAGAAGCTGAGACAGAACCCGGACCAGCAAATGCAACATTCCTTAGACCCATATATGAAAGAAGTGAAAACTTAGAAGATAAAATTCTGGATATGCTCAAAGATATAAAGAAGGATGAAGAAGATGAAGACAGGCAGTTCATGCTTTCGTTAGTTCCAAGTTTTAGGAAGTTAAAACCTAAGCAGAAGTTTGAAGCTAGGATTGAAGTATTAAGGGTTCTGAAGGATATCACTTTTCAAGACGAAGACGGACCAAAGTCCGGTTCCGCGAATTGAAGAAATGACTTTTATTTTGAGTGATTGAGCGGATAGTTTCATTGTTGTGACAGGAACGTTAGTTTTCAAAAGTTTCTTACAGTGATTTTGTACTTTCGAGATTTACTGTTGTGTTACTTTTCAGCTTTATTGTAGAAAGCTAATTCAAGTAACTGTTTTATTTAATGCTTGGCTCGAAGTTTTATGTAAGTGTGAAAATTATAAAACAGAGATTCAATCAGACTATAATTAGGCTTTTCTGCAAAACAGCAGCGCGTATTATTTAGATCATGTAGTTAACATGGCCTGGTTTAAAAACGTTTGTGTGTACTAAAGTGAGCCAAATAGCATTATTACTTAAGTATTAAATTTATTTTAAGTAAGGACGATTACTTGTCATATAAGTAAGTCTAACTGTCTTTAAGTTTTAATCCAGGCTTAGTAACATTTCAATAATTCTTAAGTATTTAAGTGTTAATGAAGTTTTATAGCATTCATCCTTTCCAAATTGTTAAAATCTAGTTTGAATCTTTGTTTTCATGATTCTGTAATATTGTTCATGTTTAAGTAAGTCAATGTGTTCCAAAAGTCATCTTCTTTGTTTTAATCTTAAGAGTTAGTCATAAATTGTATGACATTGTCATAATAAAATCTAATTTTAATACAACTTTGTTTTCATGATTACTACTAACGAGTTACGAGCTCGGACTATGCGGAACCCCTAAAGCTATAACGTTTAATGTGCTCGTTTATTCAACCCTGTGATATATGGAATGCGAACTGCATGCAAGTTCAAATGATAGTGCTAGTCTAAAAACTGAGTACGTGATTCAGGTTTAGTGCTGACACTAAAATGCTGCGGACGACTAAATACAAGAAATATAAAGGTTTTAGTATACAATGTAACTTTAGAGTCAATAGAGCCACTATGAGTTATTTTGGTCCTTGCAGCTTTGGTATTCACGGTTGATATGTTTGTGTTGTAGACCTGCAGAAGACGCACCGTTGGAAGACATTCTACAAGGTGGACCGATGACCTGGTGAAGACCGCGGGAATCCGCTGGATATGACGCACATAGGACCGGTCAATGTGTCGACACTTGGGGTGACCTATATCCAGCAGTCGACGTTTATCGGCTGAAAAGATCATGATGAGGCTCACGTTTGACAATTATCTCAACAAACAAGTTTCAGTTTATTGACAGTGTCATAATATGAGTCGAAATGATCATGATAATGATGGTCAAAGAAGGGATATTAGGTATTTTCATTTTTGGATAGTTGGAATACGAATCACCATAGAAAAGTCCCTTAAGGTTACACTAGTTGATCATTCTCCCATACAAACGTAGTTTGGCGATTACTCCACTGTTTGACGTAGTAGTTCAAAATAAAAAATCATATCAATTTGTCTCATCATTATCTAGCCCTGTATGGAAACAAAAAAGTAAAAAAAAACGCATCTTTGGGCGGAAATAAATAGCATAATAAGAAGGAAAATTGCAAAACGGCCTCGATACAGGGATTCAACTACGCAAATAATTTTATTTTTAAAATATACATTTAGTCGTTTTTTCATGATATCTAGACTCCCGAAGGTCTGTTTATAAAGTTTCGCGCGCTCGTTTTCGTCCTAAATCATCATCCATTACGATACAAATTTGCAAAAGTGTTAATTTGTACGCGAACTAGCTATACTGCTCATCACAGCATCTATCTCTTTCGCACGTGTTGCCGGATAAGATAGTATGCATTTTACCTCGCGCACAAAATAGTTCGTGCCTTCGACTAGGGGGGTTCGAATTAGCACTTTTGCAAGTTTGTATAGCGAAATGTATGAACATTGTTGAACTACTAATCTGACCCTGTATGGAGGCTGTTTTGCAATATTCCTTCTTGTTATGGTATTTTTTTTCGCCCAAAGATGCGTTTAAATTAGTGTTGAAATATGGAACTTTCGACGCACATCGTCAAAAAGTGGAGTATCGCCAGACTACGTTTGTATGGAAGAATGATCGGCTAGTGTAACCTTAACAACAGCGGATAAAACAATTTTATTTCAAGGTTTATAAAGATCTACTGCAGTCTCAAATCGCGCCATAATACTGAGTATTTCAGAGTCGTTACTCACGCCATAAGATGAAATTGAAGCATAAAACTTTTTACGGTTTCATGGTAGAATCGATACGAAATTTTAATTAAACAGAAATGGGATTGGCTCCGCTAGAAGAGCTATTTGCGATACTAATATTAATTTATTCATAGAATAGCGGGTAGAGAATATTAATTAATATACAAAGTGACTTAAAGTGTATCGTTTGATCCTTTTTTGTGAAAAGGAAACATAATTACTTAGTTATTTTGAGAGTGTTATTTTAGGCAGGTTTTTTAATCGAGAGTTGTAATTGCGTAACACACAATCAATGGTGTATTTCATTTTGACATTAATTGCGTTATTTACATTGTCGAGCAGAAGAATCATTCATGGAAGGAATGGAATAGGAATTATCTTCAAAATGTTTCGAATTGTAACAAAAACATAAGAACAGAACAGGGGTATTGCAAAGCAGACTTTGACGCAGATCACTTCTAGAAATCAACACAATAAATCGTCAAAAAATATTTCTTGTAAAAACTGCCAATGCCTAGGTATCTCTATTTTATTAACCCCCAGCTTTTCCTCAATGGACACAAATTAAACGACCTTATCCTTCGCCTGTCTTCATTCGACCGGTGCGCTCAACTTGACGATTACACAGTGTCATGCGTTTCCATTCGCTTTAACTCTTTGTAGTGCGATGTTTACACGACTGCATTCTGAACGCATTAGCAAGATTGTTTTTTTTTTGCAAAATAGAGTACTTTGTTGTCTTACTTTTAGAGCAAAGAGCTGTTGTAGTTATAACGTTTGTCTTTTAACAAGCTTTTATTAAGGTGCTTTCACCTGTCCCGGAGTCTGTAAATATATCTTGCAAGTTAAATTTGAGCCACTTCCCGGTGTCCGATAGAGCTGAAATTTTGCTCGCGTGTTTGTTTCTCATGACAATGCAATTTTTTATATACATAAAAGCTTGTTTAAAACAAACTTCTTTTTAACCCCCCGACGGAAAAAGAGGGGTGTTATAAGTTTGACGTTTGTTGCTGTGTATCTGTGTGTCGTGGCATCATAGCGCCTCAATGGATGAACCGATTTTGATTTAGTTTTTTTTGTTTGAAAGGTGAGAGTGTTCTTAGCTATGTTTGAATAAGATCGGTTGAGCCGTTCAAAAGTTATGGACGTTTTACTGTTTGAATCGGGATGTTATGATGATAGAAGATAAATGTGTCGGGAGGTTTTTGAAATTTTGAAATTTTACTTGTTATTATCAAGGCTTTTATTTAGGATTAACTATTCGCGAGGCTTTGTTCTCGTAGCTTCTCTCAAAGGAATCGTTTATTGCCCGAGATAACAAGGACCCTTGTGGCACTAAGCGAGAGTGTAGCTTTGTATTATTCAAAGAATGTTCGTAATGTTATCAGTATTACGAGAGATTTCGTTCTAAAAACGCATTTTTTATTTTAGTTAAGGATCCGGTCCGGATCCGGTCCACCAATCTATTTTGTGAGGACCTTAACTAACAGTACAATATAATTTTCTTGTGACACTTGAGCTTGCGGTTTGTCATTACTGCCATACATTCGATGACGAACGAGCGCGGACCAACAGCCTGCACCAACTTTTGTCCAAACTTTGGAAGATCGGTCGGATGATACGAGACAAAAAATGTCAATTTTCACATGAATGTTTAAAAAAATCTTGATACTTATTTTTATTATTTTCATCACACTTGCACGTAAACAGTATCAAAACATACAGGTTAACTTGGCCGTAATGCCCCATATAAAACCCTTGAGCTTTTTTGTTTGTCATGAAACCCTAGGGCGGTAAGTAATATTTTTTTAATTTATGGCACAGCACATAGGTCATGCAAGTTCAAGCAAGGAGTTTACACGCAATTGAAAAATTGTCTTAAAATGTTATCTAAACAGGAATTTATTTACAATCTCGCTACATGTTACTTAAATACTCAACTTATGTTCTTAATAATCGATTTTAATAGTTATAGTATGAAAACGTCGAAATTATATAATTCTTTTTACACTCCGTCATGGCTGTATACCTAAGTATTTGCCCTTAAAGTTTCTTCTTCCTTATGTATCACGGGCGGTACGGGAATTACGAACCTCGACTCAGAAAGCCCTCAGTCTTCGACTTCGGGCTTCTACTAGTCTCGATCGTAATTCCTTACATACCGCCCTTAATACACAATGTACTATTACGTTTGATAAACAAGTGACGATGTAAAGGCCGGTGGCAGGGGGTAGTTGACTTTAAACCTTACGGACCGCGACGGTCATATTATTTTTAAGAAACGGACCCCAAACGAAATAAATTGGTGACCCCTGGTTTAGAAGGAGAAATATACAGTTTTTTATTCCTTAGCATTGATGAGTTTTTTGTTATTCACACACATATATAATCTGCAAATCACTGTGATTTCTTGGATACTCACCCCAGGATGAGTCACACTTTTGTTCTAGGTATACCTGCTAAATCATTTCGCTTTCAATAAGACTTATTAGAACCACTCAATTCTGCTTTTAATCAGCAGTTTCTTTTTCTACTTAACCGAACCGTAACAAAATTAATTGCCACCCGCGTATTGACCGCTCGCTGTATCGGATCGGTGTATTGTTCACTGGCGAACTGGCGTACTGTTGGCGTTTTAATTAACGCGATGACAACGGCGTAGCCGGCGTACTGTTTCGTTCGTATCGCCGCAAATTGGCACCCATTAAATATTTTTTGTTGTAATAATTTGCTGTGGTGAATTGGCCGATAAAAAGGGTCCTTGCGGAATATTGGATTATTTTTTGTGAGATTACTTACGTTAAATTGTTATTTGTTTTGTTAAATTAACTGGTCATGACTTGTTAGAATACAATTAATCTTGAATTATTTTGGGGCGTGCATACTTATTGTAAAATGTTGATTTAAAGACAATGGCGTGCTATTAATTCAGATACTATAACATCAGTCACAAGCTGCGTACATACACTTCGTAAAAAAGAAGCTATAAAATTCACACCAAGATGAACTGTCAATGATCAATCATTCAAACCAAAATAAATAGCTGGGAATGCGGCAATGAATCATTAAGAATCATCATACCTAAAGAAGTGATTCCGGAAATTCCTAAGTCTTAAAATAGTTCATGATGTTTCAATTCAATGTAACTCACAGCATCTTGAGATAGGTAGGTACTCCACATACAAATCATCATCATCAACAGCCTTTTTAATGTTCCCAATGCTGGGATTCAGGCCTCCTCTCATAGAGAGAGAGTGGTCTAATCTAACTATACTCCATTTGAGATAACATTAGACATTTGAATAATCCCATTTTACAGCCCGTTCAACCGTTTTTGACTTCTATTGCGTTGGTGATATGACAAATGGCATCTGTAGTAAACAGTTAGTTTTGGTAACAGGTTTAAAGTTTTTATGCTATCCTTATATTAACGGGTTAGAACTCAAAATCGGTTGAACGGACTGTAAAAAAGGGTTGTAGAAATTTCTAATGTTATTGCAAATGGTGTATAGTCTTTTCCAAACTATGTTGTGGTCGGCTTCCAGTCTAATCGGATTCAGCTGAGTAACAGTGTTTTACATGGAGCGGATGCCTATCTGACCTCCACAACCCAGTAACTGGGTAACACGATACCTCTTGGCAAGACTGGTATCAGATTACCTGTTTTCAGATTACCGGTTACGACTGGCAAAGATTTACAAAGCGTGCTTTTCGAAGCACGGTCACCCATCCATAGACCGACCTTGGCAAGCGGTGCTTAACCTTAGCGATTGACTCGTGCAGCTGTTATTTCTTACTTAGTCACGAGCACCTTAGATAAGTACTCCATAAGTAGAAAGTATTATAATTACTCATTTATTTCAAGCCACTCTGCAATCTCCTAAGCGCCATCATTCTTCATACATTTGCCTACTAGAATCGTCATCGAAAGCGATGCATCATATTGTATGTAGGGCGTAGTTATCATGTTTATCAACTAGCTCTCAAACTGATACTGATATGAAAACTGTTTTCGAATAACAAATAACACCATACGTTACGTATTATTTAATGTTTTTTTTTTGATATGATGAAATGAATCAATCTGCCTAGCCTTTTCTCAACTTTATTGGGGTCGGCTTCCAGTTTTACCGGATTCAGCTGTGTACAGAGCGACTGCCTATCCGACCTCCACAACCCAGTAACTGGGTAACACGGTCCCCTTGGCAAGACTGGTGTCAGATCTCAAGCTTCTGACTACTCGTAACGACTGTCAAAGATCTTCAAATGACAGCCGGGACCAACGGCTTAACGTGCTTGCCGAGGCACGGATGAAACTCGGTATGTTCAAATGCTCACCCATCCACGGACCGACCTCGTCAAGCGTTGCTTAACCTTGATTATCGACCAGTTGTTATTATTTAGCCACCAGCTCCTCTTTGATAGGATGAAAATGAAGGTGAAATAATGTTGAAATTGTGAAAGTAACCACAGTAAGCATCAATTTGAAGCCACAAGAGTGATTGGCGTTAAGATCGCCTACAGCAACTAGAACAAGAATAGAGTAATGATTTAGATTGAATTTCCTTATAAGAAGCTGGTTTGCTTATTTATTTTTGACTAGCTTCTGCTAGTGGCATCACCCGCATGAATCTTAGAAATTATTTCAAGGAAATGTTCTCACGGAATATAAAATACAATCTTATGTCTTTCTCCAAGATCCAATATATCTCTTTACCAAAATTGGCTAAGCAGTTTTGGTTTTGAAAACGTAAAAAAACAACAGACAGAATCACAGAGACTTTGGCATTTATTAATTTAGGTATGGAACTTAGTCTGTTAGATTTAGTTTAATTGTTTTTACTATATTCAATTAAATCATTATCAATTGCCCGAATCAGCATACAATTAAAATTATGACACATAGCTACAAAATCAGACTAAAACCCAGGAAGTGCTATACGCCTATGACTCACAATTTGCATGGAGATACGATCAAAGGGCGCAAATATAACTAATGTGACTAATTCAACATATCGTCAAAACAATAATCATTGTTATAATAATATGTCCTAGGTTCCCATAATATTCGATTGTAAACTTATAATATTTGCATGCCTGTGGCTCTAGACAAAGCGATAACGTAGTCCAAAATTATATTAATAAATAACTAACTAGCTTCTGCCAGCGGCTTCGCTCGCGTGGTAGTCGGAAATAGGTAGTTGTGGTACTCCCGGGGTCAAAAGTATTCTAAGTTTTCTCTAAAACCCAATTTACTTAGGTATCTCTATAACAAAATTCATTAAAGTTGGTTCAGTATTTTAGATGTGCAAACTTGACAAAATAATGTAATTTCTTTTTTTTTTTCCTTCTTTGGCAACTGAGCCGATGCCGACTATTCTGCCAGTGTCACAAAATAATGTAAATATTGATAGAGATAGAATGGATGTGATTGATCATAATAGTTATGACATTTCGGTAGTATGTACTTGTTAATTCCATACATTTTGACATGACTATGTACAGCGGGTCAAAAGTGCAGTCACACTGTACCAAAACAGCAGCAGATTTTTTTTAGTTATAAGTATTTCAATTTTTATACAACATATTTAATTTAGTTGTGGATAATTTAACTACTTCTACAAAAACTAGCCATTTGAGTTTTGGGAGAGTGAGACTGCACTTTTGACCCTTAACTGTACCATTATCGTTGATAGAATTTCACTTAGTCTACAGTCCGCCTGGTTAAGAATAGGCAGTGTTGGCCATAAGATCTCGTTGGCAAGTCGCCAAGGTCTACGTCGGCTTAATAATGGACGCTCATTAGTTAAGACAAGATGCTTCAGTTATGGTAAGTAATTTTCTGATGCGGAAGGCATACTAGGGTTGACACAGTGTTAATAGAGGATTTATGACCAGGACTAATTGGCTATGATTATAGGTTCCCTCTCTCCCAGCAGTGGGAACATAATACTGATGATGTTGTTGTTGTTGATGGGTTCAGATGCAAACTGTGCGATGATTAGTGCATGCAGCAACTAAATCAGCAAAATATAGATGTTCAGTTAAAGATAGTTAGATGACGATCGAAGACATGGCGATGACCATCCATCGCCATGTCTTAAGCTTATGACTGTTCGCTATAGAGGACTACTATGGACGCTCTCTGCCTAATCTAGGGGACATCAAGTTAGTATGAATGAGAGAAGTAAAAGATGGAGCACAGTGACGTCCAACTGGATGAGATCTTCTGAAGTTGACTGCTTGAGACTGATGAGGACCGTGTACGAGGCTTGGTATAGTTACGGCGCCATTTTCTCTTAATTTGTCTTCATACTTTCCATTATCGGCACCAGAGAAGGTTCGGGTTTCAACCATTTTACACCTTATTGCTAAGACTATAGGTGCAACTAGTGACATCTAACAAATTTCCTTATCAGTCCCTTCCATAATTTCCCTACGTGCTTCACCTTTCAAACCAACGTCACCCATACAAGGATTTCCGTCTAGAGGTTCCCAGAAACTACTGCTCGTAGTAAAAGTAAGCAAACACTCGTTATCGATATGACACATATCTATCGATAAGATAGGCGCGTCTCTATTAGCTACTTTAGTTTGAATTTTGTGATAAGTTTCGATATCTAATGTTGAATTTGGCCGAATGTAGGTATATTAGGTACCTATTTTATTTGTTTGTTCTACTTCTTTGTATTAGGTAGGAAACGAACGGCTTTTAATATCTTTGAATTCTAACCGCAAAAGCATCAGGGACTTAACCGTCCCTAGTGCTTACTACTGCATGCTAGTATTATATGATCTGTACTACTGCTGTGCTTGCAAAGGCCGGGAAATAGGCAATTGCAGGTCGAGTATGAGTTTCACTAATACGAGACAGGCAATTGCCTTTTCCGCCGAGGCATAAGTAATGCTTTTCTCAAAAGAATGCAGGGAAATGAAACATACTTTTTATATTATACATTTAATTTAATTAATATTAAAAGTTATAACAACATTGCTGGAGTTTTGTAATGTTCCAAATTCAAAAAACGCTCCTGCAATGGATTTGGTCAACATTGCTGGAGTGTTTTAATGTTCCAAATTAAAAAAAACGCTCCAGCAATGGGTTTGATTTTCTTTGTCTGTAAATTCGGTACTTTTCGGTATTTCCATGCATGTTTGAGAAAAAACCATTACCTACCCCCTTTTGGTCTCCACCGTAGTCGGGTAAAAATCATTTAATTTGCCAGAAACACGGTACCTATAGTCATACAAATCTTAACAGATAAATATTTGATGACCAGAAGATGGCAACCCTGAAGTACAATTTATATTTGGAAATAGTATGTAGAATTTTAGATGGTTATCTATTAAGGCATCTTTAGAAGTCCTTTGAGCTATGCAATGCACCGTCATAAATACAAGCAGTTACAGGATCAGTGTTGCTTTTCTTGGTCAGAATATTTAAGTGAACAGTCGTGATAAAATAATATGGGTGCTGATTAAGTTACCAGCATTCCTTTAAAGCAGGTGACAAAATCGCCAGCTTGTATAAGTATAGCCTCCAGTAAAGATTCGATTTCCATCTCGCCATAAAAAAAAAGTATAAAATATCAAAGTTAAAAAGACAGTAATTCGATTAATTGGATCACCCACCTTTTTCCCATCGCGAAACTTCACAGTACCCTCGATGATAGAATTGGCGGGACTCGAGTCCGCCATCTTGGATTGTAAACGTCACGTAATGCGACCGCAGCGCCACCGTTGCGACATGATGAACTAACACATTTTTCACACTTTTTTTTTACTTATTCTGAACTCAAACTTTTTTCCACCACTGTACACCGTTCACTTTATATCTGCAACAAAGAAAAGTTTGAATTAATTAAAAAGTAAATTATGTGCTTATGAGCTAGTTTTTTAGGGTTCCGTACCCAAACGATAAAAACGGGACCTTATTACTAAGACTTCGCGGTCCGTCTGTCTGTCACCAGGCTGTATCTTATGAACCGTGATAGCTAGACAGTTGAAATTTTCATAGATGATGAATTTCTGTTGCTGCTTTAACAACAAATACTAAAAACAGAATAAAGTAATATTTAAGTGGGTCTCCCATACAACAAACGTGATTATTTTACTGCTTCTTTGCGATAATGGTACGGAACCCCTCGAGCGCGAGTCCGACTCGCATTTAGCCGTTTTTTTAATCGACTAATTAATTGCCTTGCCTGGCTTTTAGATTGAAGGCTACCAACTTTCTAGATTATTAGTAGGTAATATGTTTAAATGAAATATTTAATCATTAAAATGAGGAGACTTTCTCAACACACCTTGGGTAGTGAGACCTGCTTCATACCTTGATGACTGGTTTTTATTTGCACTACTGTATAAGCTTCAGCAGACTACGATTAAATCGAGCTTATGAGCAAGAGAATTATGAGATGATGGCCAAAAAGATACCGAAATGGACCAGATTTTCAAATAGATACGTCTATTTGTTTAGTAACGTAGACAAAGTGGGCCAGATTCATCAACAAACACTAGTGTCACAATTGCATTGCGTATGTCACATTCGCATTGATACGAGAACACAGCCATTCTGTCAATAATTGTCAGAACGTTTTCAACAATAGACGAATGGCGTAACTGCACAAATGCACCGTGAGAACATCCAAAATGACATAAGTACTCCTAAGTGCTTGTCAAGCCATTAAGAACCCTAATTACAAGGTAAATAAAACACTTTCAGATAACCAATTAGACAAGCTAGTAAATAAAGTCAAAGTTAATATTATTTATTGTAAAATCAAGGATGTAATTAATGTTATCAATTTACTACCAAATGTTACAGTCGGTCACTGTACCGATAAAAACAATAATTTGCCAAGCTATATTGAACTTTACATTATGAAGATAAGATCTAAATAAACGATGACGCAATACCAGATGGCCTTCATGGAGCATTGGTCATGTCTAGATTTTTTAGCTTTGCCTAATTTTGAATGATTTTCTGGTAAAAACCGCTTAATTGTTAGATAGGGTATAAAAAATTGCAAATTGGCGGTTTTTTTTTGGCCGAAATTAATTGTCAGCTATTTTTGGTCTAACTTTGTGGGCCGATAAAAAATCTGGAGTGTGGAGAATTGTGTTAGGTGTTCCCATGATAATCTAGACTAGGTGTAACGAATGCTATGTGAGGTGAGGTGATTGGATTGCTGTTGTGATTTACTTTTAACCCATTTAGGTTACAAATTTGGACTCTGTTAGAAAGTTATGACATCTGCAAAATTCCTGCTAGCTTTTTCCCTTGGGCACCGTGTATTTTTCTAGACAACAAGTAAGTCTATGGCAATCGGGGATAGTGTATCTTTCTAAAATTAAACGAAAATCGAAAATCGGATCAAATCTACCAGAGACTACTTCCAGCAAACGAACAACTGAAACCGGTTTTAACATTCGTTTATTTAGGCTTAGGATACAAATTGAACTTCGCTAGGAGTTATGAAATGAGCGTCATTGATAGGAGGGAGATGGAATGCTGGCGAAAATAAGGACGTTAGAGATAAATTCAGACACTGCTATTGCTTTTCTATTTTAGTACTAAGTTACCTAAGTCAAGTTATTAAAAAGTTTAAAAACTGAAACCCGACTGCGGATTATTTTGTTATTTTTAATCCTGAGAACGGCTAAAAAGAGAAGGGCCGGGCTCGGCCCATAATAACGAATCGATTGACACCTTATTCATCAAAATCGGATGAATAGTTTAGGCGCTACGGAGGGACATAAGTAAATACATACATACATATACTGCTAAAATCATAACGCTTCCTTTTGGCTTCGCTGTAGTCGGGTAAATATAAGTTGCAGCTCACAAACTGCAAAGCCAAACATTGTTGCACGATCCTTGAAAGACGTTAAAAAATATGCAGTCCTTTACTAAGTTAAAACTTCTTTACAAACTTCAAAATACACACATCTACTGAGGTTTCCTGGTGCCCAAGATATTGTGGAAGTACCCAAAGACTCGGATATCCTAAGTAAGCTCTAACTTACAAGTTAGCTAAGTATTTGTAACTTTGCGCTAAAGGTTTGAGTTCGTTGAAGACGGGTTCCGTCAAAGTTTTGACGTTTGAATTATTTATTTCCGGTTATGCGGGCAACATTTTACATACAGAACTTTTAATTTTAGAGCTGGTAAATGTGGAATGGAAGTTGTAAGAGTGAGTTGTAAAAAATGGGTGGTTTTAGTCCTTTGGGTCGAATAATATAAGGAGAGAGAAGCTTATGCCGCAGCATTGGACGAAGTTGGGTTGAGGATATCGATGATGATTTAAGGGCCTTCCACCGCTTTAGTTTCGTAAAACGGTTACCTTACCAAGGTTAAAAAATGTGTTTATTATTGATCATGTGCATTATTTGTGAAACATGTGTTTTTTCGTGTGACTATAGTTTTGCTTTAAAACACGAGTTTTTTTTTTGCTACTTTTAAATACGCCTCCAACACGATTTGGATGTTTAAAATATTTTTGACACAGGAAAATTGATGGTTAGAATTTCTTCATATCTGAAATAGCATAAGTAAATCAAAGAATATTTTGCAAACAAAACTTTCCAAAAGGAGGTTCAATATCGATATTTTGGCTCCTAAGGGGCGCACGGTACGCCTTAAGTCTAAAGTGAAAAGGATACTTCCAGGCAATCGTGGTCGTAGGCTACTTCTCATTTGATTTTCTTGCCCGTTAAGAGCTTTTCTTGTAGCAATTGCGTCTCTAATTAAGGCTTAAATTAACGGTACTACGGGTCACAGTAACTTAAATTTGCTTTTCACTAAGTGTGCTTATGGATCTCTATTACACAAACAAGCAAACAAGTTAGTTATTTTATATTATATAAATTTCAGTATCTTTATTTTCTAGCATATCGGTGTAATCAAAACTTGAAATGGTAATAAGAAAATCTTTTATTTCCATTTCAATATCGCCAAGCTTTAGTACCCGTCTTCCAGAACTTACAAATAGTTTTAATAAAAACTCAGATTGGAACAAAGCCCTTTAAGCCAGACGGTATTAAAAATAAAAAATTTATTGCAAAAGATTTATTTAAGCTTACAAATTATGTTAACTAAAACTGAACGGTGGTTAAGTTTGAAATTAAAAAAGTTTTTGGATTATCGACTGAGGGGGCGAAACAATATACGAATTAGGCGACAAATGCCAAACGCTGTGCGATTTAATTTTAATGTATTTTTGTTCGTCCCATTAGGGGTGAAAAGGGTGAATAATATTTTGTCTAGACAAGTTGGCAACACTAAAAGAAAAGCATAAACGTGGTGCAAGATTTAGTTCATAAGGCGTTCGTGAGGCGAGTCGCTCGCTATGCAAGTATGCAGTAGTAAATTGTAAGAGAGCGGGTGTGAGGGATGGATTACTGCGCAGTGAGTAGCGCACTTCACAGCCACCATTAAGTTTGAATCGACTTAAGACATATAGTAATTCAAAGTTAATGTTTCACAAATTGCAACCGCAACTCATTTGTGCAGATTTCATGCACCTAAAAGTTTTATTTCTGAAATGAATATTTTTATAGTACACACAATGAGACCTCAGTATATATATATAACATCATTAGGTACGCCACATTTAGTTATGTTTAAGTACCATGCAATAGGGGTCGAATCTATTGCCATATTTTTTTTTTCATTTAGGAGTAAATTGTTAACATTGAACCAGTGAACTACTTTTGAGATCGCGCTATTTACATCGTCAGTAACCAGCTGCTCACGTTTAAGTTTAAGCAAAAGTGAAGTGTCATCCGCGAACAACACTATATTACAGTTATCCTTTATGAGGTAAGGCAAGTCATTAATATAAATAAGAAACAAGAAAGGGCCAAGAATTGAACCCTGTGGGACCAATCTACATGGTCTTTACATGATCTAACCAAGATTTTGTCTGGACTTTAAAAGATGCTGTGACCTCTGAGTTTGTTTTGGCCTTTCTTCTCAGACTAGTCAGATATGAAACGACAACCTCATTTAGTTTTAAATAATATGATCGACATGTAAAAGTGTTTGTACAAACCAACTTACAGAAATAAAACCCAAAAACACTGACGGGAATCGAACCCAGGACAAGCTCAGCAGCAGCGCTTGCGACCATAACATCAAAGAGGCAGTCGTCGATATAAATAACAAACTAATTTATTCAATAAATACAAAAAAACGCCCTAACCATTTTCACACCAATTCCGTATTTCCCCAAATAAACACGAAATACCCTAAAAAAGGACGAAAAAAAATTAATCCACGTACGCCCTAGGGTACCCAAAATGGCCACGGATTCAATAACATACACAAATGGCACCCATGTGGATAATAAAATGTATTGCAGATGTGTTCGGAATACAGGGGGATTCCATCATTAATACACTTTGTAAATATCGCCTTTATTGATTGTACGCTGGACGATACAGGTTGTTTTATTGGCAGTAAAAATTGCGTAATGTTTACTGTTTATACAGTAGGTTTAATTGCAGATAGGATAGCCATGTGGTATTCATAAGGAATGGTGTAAATGTGTCACTAGAGTAATGAGTGATTGCGCGTGCTAGCCAGTGTTTTTTTACTGGTTTTTTTTTCGAATAAAGAACTGCTTATTTGAATAATAATGCATATTTATGTCTCCGGTTTAATTATTCATGGATATTTACTTGACAAATCACGTAATCAATTCAGTACATAGAAATGTCCCGTTTCAAACTCCATTGAAATATTCGTAACTGCACTGAAATATTATTGATGGCGATTCACGATATTTATAACCAATTGTGCAATAACTATAACGGCAGGACGAGCATATTAAACGTAGAATGGAACACAAAACGATAATCTGAATAGATACATAATAAAAACAACTTTCTACTGTCAGGGAAGTTGTAAAAAGTCCAGCATTTGCGTGTATCACGCGTTCAAGAGGGAAATAATTCGTGTTTATGGGATTAGGCATTTGAAATACTGGCGTAAAAACTTAATAGATAGGTGCCCGTTTATTTTGTTGTTAAACTTACGTTTAACAATGCATGTCGGAAAAGATTAGGACAAAAAAACAAATATGGCGATAATGTATCAAAATAATGCATTTGAAGTAAAGCACAATGAGAAAATAAAAGGATTTTTTTTTTTTTTTTTTATAAAATATCCTTTAAATTTAATATTAGTGTTTATCTATACTTCTATACTAATATTATAAAGAGTAAAGATTTGTATTTTTGTATGTCACGAATAAACATAAAAACTTCTGGACCGATTTCAAAAATTCTTTCACCGTTGGGAAGCCTTACCCGGGGATAGTGTATATCCCCGGGTAACATAGGCTACTTTTTATCCCTGTATCCCCACGGGAACTGGAACTACGCGGGTGAAACCGCGAGGCGTCCGCTAGTTTTTAATACATGCATAAAATTGTAGCATCACAAAATGAACACGCTGTACATCAAATATTTAATACTTTATTTATATTCGGCTAACGTTTCTGACAAAATTATTAATGCCCCAATATCATTAATAATATTAATTTTTCCCCTAATGTTCGTCCATTTAAATAAACCATTTAGAAGTAGGGTAACGATGGCCAATGCAGTTCATTTTAATGATATTTTTGCAGATCGCTTTAAGGCTATATTATAAAGGTCATATGGTTTAAATATAAGGCCACGGAATTTAACTACCTAATGAGGTCTACGGTTTAGAGGTTGTTGAATTTAAGTTTTAGTTAGAATTGAAATAGAAGGTTTTAAAATTGAGCTGCATGATATAGATCTTCTTATCTTATGGAGGGGCCGAGAAACAACTCAATATAGATATCTGATATAGATACTTATCATGCAGCTCAATTTCAAAGATCACAAAAAAATAGCTGCTATCCATATGATAATAATATAAATGCGAAAGTACTTAATTACTTATATTGTCCGTCTGTGAAAACGTAACAAACGTTTTCAGGCCTAAACCGCTGAACCAGTTGAGATAAATTTTGATGTAGAGGTAGATTGTACTACTTTGGAGAAAGATAAAGGACACTTTTTGTCCCGGAAGTACGAACAAATGAAGGAACGTAGACTTTGGCGTAAACTAGTTCAAAACAAAAGAATATACTAAAATAAAAAGTGTCAACACAAGACCAATTATTATATCAGCAAACAAAGCAAAAAACACAACATCAAAGTTTTCTACTAAGTATGCCAACAGTTTTTTTTGGGACAATCCCACCGCACTATTCCCAAACCACTGCAACTCCTGAAAGCCAGAATCAACAGTGATCAGACTACCAGAAAAGCGCCGAGGCAATGAAGCTCGACGAAGTCCCGGAGAATGAATTTAACTGTCTTGGATCCCGCAACGAAATTAATCAGAAACAAATATGGAGGAGTAAGAAAAAAAAACATAATTTCCACTTCCCTCCATATCAAGCAGCAGACAGCACAGAACAAACAAGGCCAATAGGCACAAAGGGTCGTTTATAACTGGGATAAGACCAGTTGCCAAGCACCACGGTTAAAAATACCAATAGTTTGTTTCCAAAAACAATTAAGAGCAACTCTTGTTTTTGGTAACAGACTATGCCCAAAAAAAGATAGAAAGCTTAACACCCATCTAAAAACATAATAATTGGCAAGCCATATATTTTTTTTTCGAAATTTTAGAATTCGAACATCTGCTCCACAAGAGGTAGAAATCTTTTTTTTCTTTATACTGTTAACTTCACAGTTCGCACCCACTTTTGGGACAAAGATACTATTATACTAGAATGCTTCCTTGCAACTGTGCAAGCAAGCAGATGGTCAGGGTTGTCACGCATCAGATATGGAATATAATGTTTGTTTTTTGTGTGCGATACCGGACGACTTGTGATTAATAGAGCGAGGTAATGTTGCGTTAATCGGGGTTTTTGTGAGTTTTGTTGTTGCAGTTGTTTGTAACGATAGTAAAAGTAATAACTACACGAAAGAATATCATCAGCTTTATCAAATTTTATTTAACGACTATTTACATCTAGATCTTGAGGATTAAACTGCTGACCATCAGGTGAGATAGAGGTCAAACGCGAGTCTATCAATAATATTATTTTTGTTAAAAAATGCAAGTGATTTGATCATACGCTTTGCAGTATAGCAACACAAAATAATAAAACCACTTCAGAGAAAATTACCCATTTAAACTATTTATTGCTTTCTTTTCATTACCTAGTTTAAAATACTTTTCCCTTCTAAATAACTTGGCATGTATGACCTACTACGACATAATAGGCAATAGAAAAAATCTCAAACAAAATGCCACGTGGTAATCAAAAGATTTATCTGACAACCCTACAATGGTTAGAGCATCGGCGATACTCAACACGGTCGCAGGGGCCACCTGCCTATCGCGTGTTCCCGATTATATTATTATTATATTTAATAGAATTCGATTCAAAACGATTTTCTTACAAAATGGCGGTCTTGGGAGGAATTTATTTATTGACATTGTATTAGCATTATAATGGTATTGGTGTAACTTAAAATTAATTTTGTTGGTTTAACCTTTGACGGTATCGCTATAAATAATGCAATGTTTTTAAAGGGCATTAGATTTAAAATTCTTTGTCTCTTCTACTCAACTTACATTCCGAAATATTTTTTGAATCAACAGTAGGTCGATTCTGTACGATGTTTCCGAATTCATACATATTTGAACAAAACATTTTGTTTTTCTCAACCTAAGTTGTCCCACTGCTGGAAAAGGTGTTTCGCCTCGCCACCACAAAAAATTTCAATTTCATTTATTTATTGTTTGTCACAGGTGAAAAGGCAGATCTTACAATCAGTATTTTTTTTAAAAGAACCGTGGTTTTTCTATACTCCTAGTCCTTTGATTCATGGTTCTCACAGAGAACCATGAAGGTTCTCTGTGAGAACCATGAAGTTGTCGATAAGAAGAAAGTTCGTCGATATGGCCAAAGAATAATATACAGAAGTATTTCTAACCCAAAACGGCCTGCCCAAAACTGCCAAATAATATGACGTTCTAAATATGATTTTGTAACCAAATCCAAAAACCATACAAAAACGATTCCATCAACCATATGCCGTCCGCAGATCAAATTGTTCTGCGGTCAAGCTTTAAATATGTCTGCGGGAAATTGAAGATTGTCCTTTGTAAGTTAGGGTTGCTTTTTGATTAAATAGATACTGGCATATGGATGAAAGACGTCTGTGGAAATTGGACTTTGTTTGTTCGAAATTAGGGTTGGTTTTCGTTTGATATTGGGTGTTGTCATTGGGATGAGGTGATGAATTTGTATGTAATCTCTTAATGCTGTGTCCTCATCTGTAATGCCAGGTTTAATCAGAGTCGTTACTGCCAGTGTTTAGATATTGTCCTTGAAACATTGTTTCGCTTATGTTTCTCCTTTTTACCCGACTGCCGAAGGAGGGTAATGTGTTTATCAGTATATGTATGTATGTATGTTTCTTCCTATGTGGCATTCTAGACAACAAACGCGTTGGCCGATTTTGATGATTCTTACGTCAATCGATTCGTCTTAACACTGCGAGTGTCACTGGCAACATAAAAATTGGAAAAGAAAAAAATGGCGGATTTTGGGCGCCATTTGGTGGGGGAATTTTTTTTTTCCCTTGCAAACCTATCGTGTGGAGTATTCCAAGCCCATCGCTTTTTAAGCAGTCGGGTTTTTGTTTTTTTGTATATTTTCTATAGTCTCGCGTTTACCACTTTTTCACCTGTTATGATCAAGTCGACGATAGGGCGCGTATGCCCAACATACTCTATGCATACTTGACGTGCTTTATTAAAACCTTTACATTGATAAACAAGTTTTTCATTAATTTCACGACAAGCAGAGGAAAATCTTTATTTTACATTAAGTGTAAAACAATTTTTTGTATCGACTACCATCATTTATTTGATCGCCAATTCATAGAAAAGAACATTAACAAATTCACAACCTCACATATCATTTGATACGCCTATAACGAACTAGCCCAAAGACCAAATTCACCACTCAACGCATTTAAAAATCTTTTTAAATCGCACAAAATTAGAACACAACTTCATCTTCACCCAATCAGAATACTTCTAGTATATCGTTACCGTTATTAGTGTTATTACACTAATACCTCCTAAACGCAGTATTCTAGAACAGCAATTAAACCTCTGCGGTGGATAGCTCTGCCGTCCAAAGAAAAAGTAGCGTATCTGCTGTTTTAGGAAAAAAATAATTTAAGTTTAAGACAATATTGAGTAGTACACATTGGAAATCGGAAAAAAAAACAAGGCGCATCTAGTAAATTTGTCTTTAAGTGTTTTTGAACAAGCTCATGGAATATCGTAGAAATTGTAAAATACTGCCTGAGATTTATCTGACAACCCTACAATGGTTAGAGCATCGGCGATACTCAACACGGTCGCAGGGGCCACCTGCCTATCGCGTGTTCCCGATTATATTATTATTATATTTAATAGAATTCGATTCAAAACGATTTTCTTACAAAATGGCGGTCTTGGGAGGAATTTATTTATTGACATTGTATTAGCATTATAATGGTATTGGTGTAACTTAAAATTAATTTTGTTGGTTTAACCTTTGACGGTATCGCTATAAATAATGCAATGTTTTTAAAGGGCATTAGATTTAAAATTCTTTGTCTCTTCTACTCAACTTACATTCCGAAATATTTTTTGAATCAACAGTAGGTCGATTCTGTACGATGTTTCCGAATTCATACATATTTGAACAAAACATTTTGTTTTTCTCAACCTAAGTTGTCCCACTGCTGGAAAAGGTGTTTCGCAAACCTATCGTGTGGAGTATTCCAAGCCCATCGCTTTTTAAGCAGTCGGGTTTTTGTTTTTTTGTATATTTTCTATAGTCTCGCGTTTACCACTTTTTCACCTGTTATGATCAAGTCGACGATAGGGCGCGTATGCCCAACATACTCTATGCATACTTGACGTGCTTTATTAAAACCTTTACATTGATAAACAAGTTTTTCATTAATTTCACGACAAGCAGAGGAAAATCTTTATTTTACATTAAGTGTAAAACAATTTTTTGTATCGACTACCATCATTTATTTGATCGCCAATTCATAGAAAAGAACATTAACAAATTCACAACCTCACATATCATTTGATACGCCTATAACGAACTAGCCCAAAGACCAAATTCACCACTCAACGCATTTAAAAATCTTTTTAAATCGCACAAAATTAGAACACAACTTCATCTTCACCCAATCAGAATACTTCTAGTATATCGTTACCGTTATTAGTGTTATTACACTAATACCTCCTAAACGCAGTATTCTAGAACAGCAATTAAACCTCTGCGGTGGATAGCTCTGCCGTCCAAAGAAAAAGTAGCGTATCTGCTGTTTTAGGAAAAAAATAATTTAAGTTTAAGACAATATTGAGTAGTACACATTGGAAATCGGAAAAAAAAACAAGGCGCATCTAGTAAATTTGTCTTTAAGTGTTTTTGAACAAGCTCATGGAATATCGTAGAAATTGTAAAATACTGCCTGTTTTTCAACGCCATTCGATATTATTCCAGGCATTGAGTATCAATCAAAGACACGATAAATACAAAAATAAACGATTTAATAAACAGGTTTTTCTACATTTTGTCTAGTTGATTGCGAACAAAAAGCCACCTTTTTTCTATTTATTGTAAATCGAGTATTGACACCAATGAAGCCTTCATTCTAGTTTCATTTCATTTACGATATTTTTCGTAAATCGAGTATTGACACCAATGAAGCCTTCATTCTAGTTTCATTTCATTTACGATATTTTTCACAATTTTGTTTTGGTCAGATGCGCCATGCAGCGACAGAGCTAGCTGGACACTACCGGACATTGCCGAACACTATCCGGACAGGACAGCGTCCAGAATTAACCCGGTTAAGTCAACCGGGTCTTAGTTACCGGATATCGAGTTTCGGATCTGTATTTGAAGCTATTAGAGCTGTGATTTCAGAGCCGATTGAGCTTACATTTGGGTATTAGTTAAAGAACTAGGATATCTAAACTTTTCAAAAGGTTTTCTTATACGATTATAGAATTATTTCGCTCTATCCATGCTTCATTATTGCTGAGTGTCATTTGGCTACTACTCTTTATTCCCGGGAAAATGTGCGTTTGTTGCGAGATAATTCACGAGATAAACTTCGGGACAATGTTAGTATTAAATATTTAAGGCAAAGTGATTTTAGTAATGAAAGGAAAGTACAACAAAGATTGAATCAATGAAATGAAAAGAATATTCAATAATGTAAAAGTTTTACGACCTCGCTTGAAATTACTAGAACTTAAGATAGCCCAGCTAAGAAGCGATCCCGAGCTCCTGAAAACCTATTCAATTTCATTTGTCAAATCTCAATGTCTCCTGGCAATTCTTTGAATTGGGTCATATGATGTTTGTTCTTTCTATTTTGTCTGATGTTTGTCTTGCTGCTGTGTCATGCTCTCTCTAATTTCTCTCTGATGGTGGCACATGGGTTGGATCATTCGGTTCCCTTCATGACGGTTGAGCTGAGTGGTGCCGATCCATGCGTCATGTTCGTGAACGGGTGCCATCAGTTGGTATTGGTCATAACTTTGCTGCCTCGCCCTGTTATTGTACTTTTTTTTATTGTGTTACTTTAGAAGCTTTTACGTGGACGTCTTTTTACATTGTTCTCATATATACAGTATTTATCAACAAGAATGATGAAACAAAAAAAATGAATTAAACTGCTGGATAAGAGTGTCCGTGGAGTTTCTTGCAAATTATTCTCTATTGAGACTTACTGACGCTTGCGAATTTGCAATTAGAATCATCTTTTCTTTTTTGTTTGACAATTCAAAAGTACCTCTAAGGTTTATTTGAAATAAACTATTTTATTTTGATTTTGATCAACCAGACTACTAAGTTACTATATAATCAGAGCCTTGTTCTGGCTTCTCGAAGGCCAAACCAAAGTAAGCAAAAAATCCATGATTCTCGAATACTCGAGTCATTACATTCCTTTGTTTACAGTTATAACGCAATCTTTCCACTCCACAAGACACGAGATCATTACTACCCACAAAAACACAAAATATAATTTCGCCTTTTTGTTGTAATGTTGGTATTGTCGACTGTATAATAACATTAAGTTGGCAATCGCGATACACCTCATTAACTGACAGACATTGCAGAAACATGTCTATGCTGAAGATTGTGGTGGAATTCATAGGAGAAAGCGGAGAAAGAAGAATAAACCTTGATACCATGAAGACAGGTATAGTGCTCGACAAACTTCTTGGCCACCCTGATGTTGGCTTTCCGATGCGCAAAGCGCGAAATGGTGCTGTTTTTGTATGAGATTTACTAATGCGTAGCCATTGTAGCCAACTTCAGGGTTGGCAAGAAGATTGGCGAGAACTATAATAACATTAATCTGATTTTAACGGTCACAGGAATAAATAATCCATATGGAAAGCTTCATGACTTCATGAGAGCTTGACACAATCTTTATCCTATTTAGGCAAACAGAAAAGGTTGTTAACACTTTGAGAATTTAATAATTTAATACAATTTTGTTATTTTTGTTCCTACATCTATTTACATACTACTGCACTGGATGTACCCACAAATTCGAGAGCCTAGACAAATAAAAACAACTCAAATGGCTGCCGAAAAGTACAAAATGTATGGGTATACCCTGCCTATCATTACACGTGGTCGTGGGGTCTCATCCCATACAAAGAAACTGTCCCGACGTACAGTACTGATTATACTTATTATTTGATTTATCTCTCGATGAGATGGATCTATCTATCGGCGTAGAACGGAACCGAATGCGATCGATTTACATAAAATAATCGGTATAATCAGATGAAAAACGCTAGTTCCGTGGCACGGTTTCTTTGTATGGGATGAGGCATGTGTATGCTAGTATTATATTATCTGTGACGTGGTCAACTCAAACATTTCGGACTTTTCACTACAGTTATCGCTTATCTTTGTTCAAGCTCTCTTTTCCATGTTTCTCAGCCAATTTCCTTCAACTACGTGTTTTAAAGCCGTTGGGTATCTGAATGCAGAATCGCTCAACGCTTATTGTAGACACCACACAGATGTTCGAAGCGCGATTTGGCGAGCCTGCCAAGCCACGGGAAAATTAGAGTGCATTATAATGGACACTGGCGGTTTAGTGTAGGTCTAGAACAATTAGCTGTGCTGGAACATTAGGGCTTGATAAGATACAGGAGCCCGTGGCTAAGTTATAAAGTTATAACAGTCACACGGGTCGATCTTCAAGGTTAGGCAATGCTGCCAGTGGATCGAACGTGGTCTATGATTGAGTGTCCATATCCTCCGTGCATCGGCAAGCAAGTGAAGCCGTTTGTCCCGACTGCCATTTGAAGATCTTTGAAGGTCGGTTACGGGTATTCCACAGTCACAAAATGTGTCACCAGTGTTACCAAGGGATGTGTTATTACCCAGTTGCTGGGTTCTGGAAGTCAGGTAGGCAGTCGCTCCATCAAAAATACTTGTATTCAGGTTTCATTTTTCGTTACAGGCTCGCGTTTGACCACTATCTCGCCTCATATTAAGTGATGATGTGGTCGAACGTGAAGCACGCTTGCCTAGAAGTAACCTTACTCTTGACTTAAAAACTCCTAGGTTGTAGCTATCAGGAAACAAAGACGCAGGGAATTCCACTCCTTATTTGCGTTTGGTTATACGTGCAGCCAACCCCTACAAAGACATAGTTGAGAAAACGCAGATTGATTGAGGGCAAATTAGTAACACTTCAGTGAAGGGTTTGTAGAATGTAAAAGGTATGTTGTAATCAGCTGTTTCCGAAGTAATATTGGCAGAAATAGATAGCACTGCTTTAGATTAGATTGTTGTTAAGTTGTATATTTGTGACGAATTTAATTTGAAGGAATGCTTTGACATTAAGATAAAATGAGTGCTCGAGTGTTTTAATTAATCAATCAGTTTTTTTAATTAGTGCCAAACAACATGATTGTGTTTTTGTAGGCAAATCTAGCAGATATGTATGATTATACTACCTATATAAGGAACATGATAAAAATATTAAATAAAACTTCCAAGTTGTAGAACTTCTGCAGACTGCAAAAGTACACTATTTCAACTTTATTAATATCAACGCTCCACCCGTATAGCACACGAATTTTCCTTAAAAAGCAGAAAAGTTTAAAAACAACGAAGAAAAACACCGAAAAATTTACAAGAAAACTTAACTTCAGCAATCTCTTAACGAGATAATCATACAAAACGGCCCAGCAGTTTAGGAGATTGCGTGAAAAACAAGAACTTTGCTACAAAAGTGTTTGAGGTTATTTTTGTTACAGAGGTGATTTGGCAACTGCTCAGCACCCAATGGGCGAAGCGTAATGTTTTAATGTACAATAATAATTTTAAGTGCTTAGCTGTATACGATGTTTTTGTAATAAAAAAGATATTATTTTTATGTATGTTTTATAGTATGACTTTGTTTTTAGTGATGTTGTAAAAGTGTTGGATATTATTAATAAAAAGGCGATGCGGAGTAAATAAGCCTTAAAATTATATTACCAGCCTGTTATTAACCCACTGCTGGGCAAAGGCCTCTTCTCATACAGAGAAGGCAAGAGCCGTTGGCGATTTTAAACTACCTACCTATCTAAAAGTCCAGGTTTCCTCACGATGTTTTCCTCCACCGTTGTCAGCGATATCCAAGATAAACTTCGAAATAACGCATTCAATAAGTTACTGATCACCTAGGTTTTTTTATTATAGATAGGCTCTCCTTGACCAATATGTCACCTGATGTTAAGCAATGATGTGGTCGACGGTGTAACACGCTTGCCTAGAAGTAACCTATTCACTGACTCCGCGGTTGTAGCTATCGGGAAACACAGACTCCGGCAGAGACTTCCACTCCTTAGATGTAGGCATAATGAAAGTATTTCCAAAACGGTTAGTGCGTATGGGTGGAACGTCCACCATGTACCGATGGCGCATCGCCGTACGTCTTGTAGTCCGATGATGAAACGGGCTGGAAATGCAACTGATAGAAACCCGACAAGCTGGCAACTCGGCGACGATGTTCAAGGCTCTGGAGCTTTGACTGGACCAGTGCCTTATTGGCGATGAGCTTCTTGGTTCGTTTTTGGATCGACTCTTGTGCTACAAGCTGGTGTTTGGCAGATCAGGTTTAGAGAAAACATGTTATCTCTTCATCATCCTTGGTTGACTGGTAAAGAATGCCTAATGCATTAAGTCCGTCTTTGTACCTTTTGTGCATGAAGTCTAAATAAAAGGTGCTGTGTACTGTGTAAGTAAAACAATATTACTCATATGAGCGACTACATACGCGGAAATACTCAGATATATGCACGTGTTGTTTGCAATAGACTCGAGATTAGATAGCTCCATCTGTCATGCATATGCATATCAAGTTATGACGTCATCAGAATTACCAGCTTGCAACGTCAATTTTAAAATTAATGTCAAAGACTCTCCACCTTTTTAAAGTCGGTTAATTGGGCCAAGTAAATATTCTATTGTTTCCGAGGCCAAAGTCGCGAATTTCGCCATCTTACCTTTTGAGGAAAACGGACACCAGGACCCCTATTTTATATGCCTTCAACGCTATTAGACCGTAAGAGGAAAACGATCACAAAATACCAATTTCTTATACACAAGGTAGGTAAAAGAAATAAATAAAATCTTATTTCGTAGCCCACCAATATAAATAAGACGAACGCAAGCCTAAATGATCAAATCGCAATATAAATAACTTAATGATATATCTAAACACCATAAAATATAATCTTTTTAACACCATTAACCATACTTACGTCATTCACGAACTGGTACAAATACTACTACTTGTATACTGGTACTAGTGGAGAATGGATTGAGCGTTCAGTTTGAGACAGAAAAAAGCGATTTGTTTTGAATTATGTTTGGATTCTAGAATAAGTTTATCTTAGACATCGCTGATATCGGTGTAACAAAATATCATGAATATATTTCTATTTATTTTTATTTGCCAACTCGCCTCGATTATTAATGCCCGTGACTTCTCTGTATGAGAATAGGCCTTTGCCCTGCAGTGGTAACAGTCTGATATTATTAGTATTATTATATGATTGGGCTATGTCACAGGCTTGCATATATTGCAGATGTGGATAAGTTCTGCACACACCTCTACTTAAAGAATGTAAGAAAAGACAGGAATAGGCGTCACTTTGTCTCTTTCTGCACGGTGTTAAATTTTGTGAGGTTATCGCTCAGTCCATTCTCCATCTCTATGTGTACGATTGACTTAACCCTTCATCGCCGGTGTGATGACGGTGATTAAAATTTAAAAGAAACATGGCCGCGTCAAAATTAAACGTTGACGCAAGCTGTGGATCACGACTTTTGATCGACTTGTGAGTTAGAATTGATTTAGTAATCGCAATAGTTGCGTGACCAATTGATTCACTTGAAATTGGAGTTTTTGGTTGGTTATCTTGCGTATAGTTTGATGTTGTACGAGTAATACATAACATAATATCAATGTATGCCCCGAAATTTCGCCAGTTGTGTTTAAGTTTCTAGTTTTCTTCTTAAAGTGTCGATAGCAAATACTGTTTTTAAATATTGTCTTAAGTAGTTTCTAGAAACATGTCTGCACTAATGTTGATTTTACTTGAAGCTTGAAGGCTGGTAGGTAGGATTTCAGGTATACCTTGATACCTTGATAACACATGCGTATAGAGACGGGTATATTCTGTGGATCTCTGGTTTAATTCCTGAATTCACAAGACATTAATTGTTTATAGATGTTGATACAAATCAAATTAAGAAAACCTGTAATGATACATTTCTTCATTATCATCATTTCAGCCGAAAGACGTCCACTGCTGGACATAGGCCTCCCCCAGGCGTGGCCACATTGACCGGTCCCGTGCGTCTCGCAACCAGCGAATTAAGATACATTTGAGATGAATAAATTAAAATGTAATGAAGACAATCTACAATATTAACATTTATCTTGCTTGATATTGATTTTCCTATCAGAAACATGTTTAGATTATCATGAATGTATCATAAAAGTAAATAAATACAAAATAATACACCTGTTGTTATAATAAGTTCTCTCAGATCAGCCTGACCTTAATGAATTTATAATGAAAGCTTAGAAACGCATGTTTTTGTGACTACTCTCTCCGGAACATGGTCATTATCGACAAATGTTGTTCATTGTAGCCAATAACTACTTGTAGCCAACTATCGCTTCTGTACAAAGGCTTAGATAGCCGGTTTTCTAATATTTAAATAGATATTGACAGCATTGATAAGTTAGGAATATTAATGTATTCATATATCATCAAAGAGTGTTTAATGAAAGACGATTTATGGTGTGAAGACGTCGTTTTAAGTACAGGCGGTCGAAGGGTTAAAATTAATTTACAAATTGGTTAAATTAACCTTTTTCATCATCTTCCTGCCCTTGTACCATGTCACTTGGGGTCGGCGCAACTGGTTTTCTTCTTCCATACCGTCCTGTCCATCGTCACGCCATCACTGACTCCCATTTCTTCATCCATCTTTCCTTCTTCATCCATCCACATTTATATTCTTCACTGTTTTAGTAACATGTGTTTCATCCCTCCTCATCACATGACCATACCAGGACAAACGGTTTCCTTTCAACTTTTCTGTCTCTGGCGCCACTTTCAAACTTCCTCTAATCAAAGATAATATAATACTACAGTACAGATACCCAATCCCATACAAAGAAATGTCACCTCCATAAGTCGGGCTATTGGTCGGGCTATTTTTTCTTTCTCCATATTTTTAACAGGCGGCAGCACCAGTGACTCTTTAATAGCCCGAGACTGTGGTTTTCTAACGCCATCTAGTAGTTTGCCTATATACTAAATCATATGGCAATTTGAGCGAGGAATCGTATCATGTAGGTACTCAGAGACGTTATTTGCCAGTTGTCTTGTCCTTGAACGCTTACTTCGTATTCGTAATAATAACATTAGGTATGTTCGGTTCGGGACAGACTCCGCTCAGACCGCGGTAACTTCTTAAATCTAAGTGGTCGCATTGTGTAGCGAATTTCACAATATTCACGAATATTCCAAATCAATCAAAACTGTAGAATTCGTTGTAGAATTAAATGTAGGTAGTTAGCTTGCTTCCGCGGCAACGGAATGACACGAAGTAGGTACCTACTTCCATGTCATTTTATTATTCACTGTAAGGGTTATCCTTTTTTACCCGGCTGCAAGGAAAGGGTTATGTTTTTCGCGCGTATCTTGTATGTAAGTATGTGTGTAATATTCTTTATTACCTCGTATCTTTCAAACCACATGACGGATTTTTATAATTAAGACATCGTTAGATAGGTCTTGGCCACCCACATATTCTTAGATAAGTGCCATTAAAAAAAATGGCGGATTTTGGGCTCCATATTGTAGAGGTTGCAATTTTTCATCTTCGTAACCCGTCGAGTGGGGTATCAAAATGAATGGCTTTTAGTGGTGATTACAAAAATACATACCACGTATATGTTTAAAACAATTTATAAAAAAAATATACTTAAAAGTTGTAAATAAAAAAAGCTAATTTAAAAATCAAAAAGGAAGCGAACTCAAAAGCTGTACGAAACAAGTAGAAATCGTGCTGTGCCGTCGGAGGATCAGGCAGTTCGCGAATATGTATCCTCCGACTGCACAGCTAGTTATTTTCTTGTTTATAGCTTTTTAGTTCGCTTTTTAAGCAGTCGGGTGTTTGATTTTTAAATTAGCTTTTTTATTTTAGGTTGGTACTTAGATATATAGAGAACAAGATGTTTTTACAAAAATGATTACTTTTAATACTTTAGTTAGGTACGCAGTATGGCAGTACCTACCCTACCGCTCACCCCCGCTGTCATATGAAGTGGCTCACGAAGTGTTTGAGCCGTTATTAAGTTTGAATCAAACTGTACCTACTATGCGACACGTAAACTCGGACGGCAAGCGGCACACGCGTCGCTTTATCTCTTATTTTAGTACCTGCCCGTGCGATTTGAGTAGGCCCTAGCGCGATACGAGTCCTGTTCCAGCGAAGTATCTAGTTAATTCGACGTGTAAACAAGCTTCACAAAAAAGTGATTTTAAATAATAGACCAAAACTTTAATATATGAAATTACGCCTATAATAAATAATATCTTTTAAATTACGCCTATAATAAATAATAACTATCATACAAAATGAATCTTACGATGGATATATAGTTTAGGACAAATTGTGAAACACGCCATCTATTACAAAGAACTCAAAACAAAACGAAAAGTCGATGGCTACTTTCAACTAATTTAACATACAAAGTCTTCACTTATCTTTTTTGTTCAAAAAACCTGATTAATGAGTGTAAATGGATAAATTAACATTAAAGAAGCAAGTTTTGATTTTTACTAAACTTATTTCAGCCTGAATCTGCTGTTAAACATTTTTAATTGATTGTTACTTTCACATTTGTTACCTATGCTGCCATCTATGATCTTTTTTTAATACTAATTATAATTTGTATGAGTTGATACCCCATGCTCTAATATACTCATTTCTCACTTTATACATTCTCGTCACTCCGCACATCCATCTCAACATTCTCACCTCTGCTACATGCAATCTCTTTTAATCCATCTTTTTATATTAACCTTGTACAAGAAAATGATTGAATATAATATAGGTAATTTTCACTGAATGCGGGGGAGGCCTATGTTCAGCAGAGGAGGTCCTTCGGTTGAAATGATGACATAGTTTTATCTAAGCATTCAGTATAGAAACTACGTACCTATATTTCAAAGAGCACTTATTGAATTAGTTTCAAGTTTTCTTACTATGTGAAAGTAAGTAGTTTACCAATACAAGCCCATGCGTCAATCAATAACAACATTCCTCCTTCCTTCCTGTTCATCAGCTCTTCAACCTATAATATTAGTTTACTGACATTGCATAAAAACCAATAATAATACCAGCTGTGAACTTGACTACTAACATTGTAACGAACTATTAAATATAGCAAAAACTGGACAAACCTGATCATCTTGCTGCCGTCATATTTTATAGACAAGCATCACGTAAAAGTTGTTAATATGCTCCCATGTTAGCTGAAGATATAGTTTGTTTTACGAAGTAATATAATTAAAAATAATATGTTACTTTTAAAGTAGCTTAATGAGAAGACAACACGTCCGGCGCAATTCTGCTCCCCTAGTCAAAAGTTTCGCATCGAATCTCTTTCTACAATCGTTCACGCTTTTATGTGTATGGTCTGACCACGTTCTGATGTGTCATTCCCATACATTGATTCGTTTTCTGCTAGCGTTATCGATTGTAGATTGGCAACTTGGCTACAGGTGCTGGGCAGTTAGCCAAGTAAGTTATTTTGCATAAACAGCCAATAAAGTTCCCACTAATGGAACACAGGCATCCACTTTTTGAGAAGGAGTGCGTCATAATCCACCATGCAAGCCTAGTAGCACAAGAATCATCAGAGTATGCCGGTCCCAATGCTGGGTCACATGCCTTCTCTATGAAAGAGGGAGAGAGCCGTAGTCTACCACAAAGGCCTAGAGCGGTTTGCAGCCATGTCTCCGGATTCTTATTGGCTATATAGGACATGCCGAGCTGAAGGAACTAGTGAGCACATCAGGGTAATGTTTTCCTTTACCATTTGAGGACTGGTGATGATAAATTACACAAAGGTACCTAGCTGTTTGGCACATATTTTTATCAAAACAAACGTGGGCATCTTTTTTTTTTTTTTTTGTCTAAACGTGAAGTAATTCTTATAGTTCGTTTTCCAAATGATATCCATGACGATGACGATTAGATTATATTAATCAAATAAAATCCTACTCAGCAAAATATATTGAGGAAAATCAATACTTTGTAAATCAATACTTTGTAAATCAATACTTTGTAAATCAATTTTTTAGGTTTTGGTTAAGTTGGGGCAAACCAGTAAAATCAAAGCATTTATTTCAATTAAACCATTTACAGGTACTGTTGAATTGTCAAGGTCGATCAACCAAAAAGAAAATGGCTGTGTCTTTGTTTGTTTTTGCAGGACTTGGCAGGAGACTGTCGTGCCCCCGACTCTCACTATGGAGAAGAACGTGCAAGTAACTCCACCGAACACTCGGATTGCCTATACCTACCTATTCCTAAGTTAAACAACACCATAACATCTTGAACTAGAATCTACATCATCAGAATTAACCCATAAATCCTAATAGATCATTCCTAATCAGTAATTATGGCGTCACTTTCATGATTGATATGTCTATGTCCGAATAGCTCTAGTAAGTGAGATGAATGTCCCAGGTTCGGTGCAGGGTATTGACATGACGTATTAGTGTAGCTGATCTATGCAGATGTTGATTGAAAGTGATATCATGATGATATTGGTGGTAGTATTTAGTGTCTGCTGTAAGAATTTTGGAAAAATGGAAGACTGAGACCATGGTTAATTAATATTACTTGTACGTGCTTTGGCTACTGTCACTGACGCACATCTTACTGTCCTAGGTAACTTTAACTTTTTACTTTCAATGTATAAGTCAGTTCTAGGCAAGCGAGCTCCATCCAGTTGGGTAGGGCCTGCCAGGCCTGTTTCCAAGGACAAACAATCCAGTTGGGTAGGGCCAACTTTGAGAAAGAGGTCAACCGTCGAATCCGACTCGACGCCCGGTTCGGGAAGTTTTGCGGTATCTTCTCGTCCAACTTACCACAGACGAAAGTATATGACCAGTGTGTGTTGCCAGTGATAACCTATAGCTCTGAGACGTGGTCGCTCACAATGGGCCTCATTAGAAAAGTTATAGTCACACAAAAGGCAATGGAGAGGGCTATTCTCGGAGGTTCCTTTCGTGATCGAATCAGAAATTTAGAGCTCCGCAAGAGAACCAGGGTTACCGACATAGCTCGAAGAATTGCCAAACTTAAGTGGCAGTGGGCAGGCACATTGCTCGCAGAATGGATGGTCGATTGGGCAGAAAAGTTCTAGAGGGACGACCGCGAACCGGAAGACGTTGCGGTGGAAGGCCTCCCAGCAGATGGACCGATGACCTGCTGAAGATTGTGTGGATCTGCTAGATGCGGGACGCAGCGGCCGTCTTTCGGCCGATATGATGAGATCCATCGTCGAACACGTCATCGCTTAACATCAGTTTAGAATGTGGTCGAATTTTCAATGATATTTTTAAAGCCTGTGAGGACTAACTTGGGAGGAGTCGCAACTTCTATATTCCAAGTGATAATTAATAGTAGTCTAAGTCAGATTTCATTTCATGGACATGATTATAGCCTGTAAACACTAATGAATTAACAAAGAAAATCCTGACTAATACTGCTACAAGTACTACTTCCGAGAAGCCCATCTCACTTTCCCAGGAAGTAAACGCATCGGGATGTCTCATAGTTAATTTACCTTTAACAGCGTCAAAGTTAACTGTAGTAACAGATTGCCAGCTAACCGGTTCCTCACCAGGTGTAAAGGTTTTTTGCAACAAACTCGACACAACACACCTGCTAGTATTTTTATGACAGCAGGTGGACTATAAGATTTTCGTTTTTCTTGTTTTTGTTTTAAGGAATTTAAAATGGTGTACATGAGTTTAATTTTTGGTTTTAAAAGGGTTGGGTTTGTCATTTAGTGTCAAGTGATGTTAACTTGACACGAAATCACCATGTTCAGTAGTGGACGTGGTTCGGCTTAAATAATGATGGTGATGATGATGAAGTTAACTGTTTTTTACCCGACTGCCGAAGAAGGGTAATGTTTTATCAGTCTATGTGTGTTTGTTCCTATGTGTGTTCTAGAGACCAAACGCATTAGCCTATTTTGATGATTCTTACGTCAATCGATTTGTCTTAAGCTTGCGAGTGTCACTGGCTACATTAAAATTGGAAAATAGAAAAATGAAGGCTTTTAGGCGCTATATTGTGGGGGCTCGATTGTTTTTTTTCTTCCTAACCCATGGTGTGGTATCAAAATAAAGGGTTTTATGTGGTGATTTTAAAAATATATTAGGTACTCATTTATGTTTAAATGTACCTAATTGAAAAAAAGTTAACTAAGAACTTATAAATAAGAAAAGTTAGGTTGTTTTTATACCGTCTGCATTTGACGGTTAAAATAGTGACGAGTTGTTTCACAGTTACCGAAAAAGTGCTACTAAAGAAAATTGAGGTGTCGTGTCGCTGGCACGAAAGTAATTCAGATTTTTTTGGGTCAAAACTTCGCCACTTACACAGCATCGTCGGTGGCAACTCACATAGGTCGCTGTTTACATTGATGATTAAGCACATAGATGATCTTATCCTAGTTCCTATTTTTATGATTTTTCTCAATGCTCCCCCACAGACTGGCAAAAAACGACAATGCGACTACAATCTATCAGCGAAATTCTTCTGCGAATATAGGTATATTTTCGTAGAACAGTTGCAATTTTTTTTTGTAGCCCGAAAATGAAAAACAGAACAGTCTCTCAACTAAATAAGCACTTATTTACCTTATTCCATACTTACCATAATTTCCTAGGATCATGATTTACATTTGCCCTCCAAGCTGAATCCGCTTGGGCCATATAATTTAACTTAATCGGATTTGAACCCCTGACCTTCTTATCTGACCCGAACATCTTAGCCTAAGGCCCTTACAGTAAACATATTCTGAATATGATAAATAAATAAGAAATTAATGTTTACTAATGCGTTCGATCTTCCAAAATAAATCGTTTTTATTTACGATCGACTCTTTTTTATCGTATCGAATAAATGATTATGTCTACGTCATCAATTCAGCAGGAAAACATCAACTGCTGGACGTATTGCTGATGTTAAATATAGGAGGCCGATATCCAGCAGTGGGCGTCAGGCTGCGGATGATGATGAAATGAAGTCCAGCACAGTCAGGGTTGTCAGCTCCGCCACCACTTTCTGACTGGCTTATAAGTAATTTCAGGAGAGCATGAGTTATGCGCATGTTGTTCTCTATCTCATACTAATATTATAAATGCGAAAAATGTGAGTGTGTGTGTGTGTGTGAGTGTTTGTATGTTTGTTACTTCTTCACGCTCAAACGTCTGGATCAATTTTGATGAAATTTAATATGAAGATAGCTAACATCTTGGATAAACACATAGGATACTTATTATCCCGGGAATATATTCCCTCGTGATAATTTTCGACTAACACGCGGGCGAAGCCGCTGCGCTGGCAGAAGCTAGTCTATAACTAATTGATAAGTCTGCTGTGTTTTTAACTTCATTTAAGTATTCATATATACAAGTTGAACCCATTGTTAATTTATTATTATAAGTTTTTAGCACTTACAACCAGAAACACAGGTTCAACCTAGTTCAGGCAAAAGCAACTGTGTTCTTTTATATTTTTAAGATACTTTATTGTAATGTGCCTTATGTTATAAATAAACGATAATATTATTACGTAATTACTTTTTTCAGATTCTCAAGACCCTAGTTTCCCGGACCTTTGAAAGACGTACCAGGGGCCGAAACCAACTCGCAGAGGCCTGTTAGACATGTAGGATGAAATGTGACACCAACCGGCAATTATCCCTATATGCCCTGGGTGCTGCCCAAGGACAATCCCCGGCTGGTGCAGGACTATTGTAGAATATGGAGACAAAACACATTGGAAGGGTTTGGGAGGTTTCGTGGAAAGATTACCTAAACTATAGAAGGACTATTATTATTATATTATTATCATGCTTATCCGAGAAAGGAAGAAACTGAAGCAAATTCTCATGTTATAGCCAGTAAAGGATAAGGGAATTGAGCAGAGAGAATGATGAACTTATGATTCTTTGAAAGGTGTTCAAAATTTGCTCAAAAAAAAGTGTTCTACCTAATTAGGAAGTTGTTTAGATTTGAAACAATGTATATAATAGAATAGTGTTTTATTTTAAGCGTTGACGTCATGGAAGGTAGAATGTCCTCACAAGATGACTAAAAGCGAAATCTTAATGTTTTTTTCCTGGTTTTGTGCTGCGAATACGTTTAGAAGGCATTCTAAGAAACTTCTTGATTTAAAGCGAAGGCTAATACCTACGCGTTTTTTTTAGTATGCAGATACTATACCTACCCAAGGTAGATTGTTTGTTTTGATGGTTAGTAACGACTGGCTGTTGCTATGGTCTATCTAGGGACAAAATTTGACAACCCCATGTCATGTCCAGGTAATCTCTGTCCAATCCAGGTTGCCTGGAAGAGATCGCGGAATGCGATAAGGCCGACCATTGTATGTTTTTAATACTAAGTTTCTTTTTTCTTGTTATTGTTATGGTGTTATTATGGTGTACCTACAATAACGTGTATATAAATAATAATTAAATAAATTAATATGATAATAGTTAATTACTTAGTTAATATATTCTAATGTCCAAAAAAAGACAGTACATTGAAACCTAGATTTAAAATATTGAGCAAAAGTATACTTATTCTTGGCATTATCTCATTTACTTACCCAGATTTCTTTCGGTTTAAGTTCAGTTGCACGTTTTTTTTTTGTATTTTGACCCAAACACGAGTATTGGCTGAATAAATATTGTAATTTCTCATATCTATAACTTCTTAACTGCTTGAGTGCCCGAAACGAGGATCCACGCGAGACCCAATTAATGGTTAATCTTCTCCAATTGCTCATTATCTTCCTGCCCTTATCCCATGTTACTTGAGGTTTGCGCAACACCTTGTCTTCTTCCACACCGTCCTATCCCCCGTCACGCTATCACTGACTCCCTTTTCTTTCATATCACTCCTCATACAGTCCGTCCATCTTTTCTTTGGCCTTCCCGTCCCTCTCCAACCATCCACATTTATATTCATAACTCTTTTAGTAATCTCCTGGCAGTAGCTTCAATAAATATAAGAATTTAAGACAAATGATGGATGTCATCTCATTGGATCTCAGTAACACATAATGTCTTCGTTATCCAACTTAAAGGCCAATATAGACAGTGGCATAAAGTAGCCAGGCTATCATCATCAATCGCTGATTAAGTTTGATTAACACAAGATTGACCAATCTTGATACTTTCGATTTCTTACACCAATTACATTGAGTTGAGATATGTCTATCTGTCTTGCGCGGGCGCAAGCTGAGACTTACGTGAAGTTATGTGAAAGTGTCCGACAATTAAATGGCACGTTTCTGTATTTTATTGATTTTTACTTACATTACTTTATTTCTCTCGGTTTTAAAAAGAATGGATTTTTTAAATATTTTTGCAGATTAATTAAATATGTTGAGAAAGACTTGAAAGACTTCATTATTATAGTCAGTGTTTTTGTAACAACATTTTTAACTTCTATAAAAACGAAAATTTACGAATAAGTAATTTAAAACTTAAACTGTTAAGTGAAATAAACTACTTACTTTTAAGTCATGCCTGTAGGGGCCTTGAATTATTCATCCTATAACTTTATGTACAAAGTCAACTTCCTAATTTTTTTATTTTTTGTTTTTGTTTTATTTCTTTTGTATTTCATAAATATTAGGCTTTTGGCTACCTTGTGATTATGTATATATGTAATGTGTACCTACGTGTTTTTCGCGTATTGGTTGAGCGATTGACAGCTGCGCAGCGTGTCACGGGTTCGAGTCCCGCACGGAATAAATATTTGTATGACCTACAGAAAGTCTTTCCGGGGAGTTTATATGTCTGTAAAACGCACCCACGATAGTGGAGAAATTCCTAGTGTGGGGCAAAGTAAACTCAAAAAAAACTTGTGCCTCATTTCTTGTCACACAACATCACATTTTCTCATAACATTTCACAATATAATTTTCCATTCGAGCTACCTGTACCTATTCACCTGTTGATATTTGCACAAGTCTCAAGGTACCAGGGTAGCAAGGCCGACCTGTAGGTGTATTGACTTAGGACCGGCGTCTTGTGGAGTATTAATGGCATGCGGGCATAACTTAACGGCTTTTCTGCTTGACTTTAGCTGAATTTTGGTGTGCAGGTGTGTTTATATGTTAAATGGTGAAGTTAAGAGAACTGCTCAGAAAATCTTAATAAATACATCAGTTTGAATGTATGCCCTGAATTAATCACCCAAGACTTCGTTCAAAAACATAAGGTTCAGTTGTCGAGTTTAGTTTTATTGTAAATCAAGATTTTCCAACCAATTAGAAAGGAGTACCTGATTATGGCGGTACTAGGGATGGAGGAGATCAAAGGAACTGTTCTTAATTCAAAAAAACAGTTATTTCTAAATACGACATACTGACCAGGACCTAGAATTTCTTATAGGTTAGGTTAGAGTGGAATCTTCACAAAATTACTTCATTGATATCGAATATCGGGCATATTTGCCCCAGTTACCTAATGTTGATTCCTACCATAAATATTGCACTTAAACAAGATGGTAGCCAATAAAAGCAAACACGATATTGTCGCATACATTCATGGTACCCTGGTACACATGATCAAACACAGCAAGCCATGTTTTATTTACTTAAACATTCAAGCTCAAGATTCGGGAAACGCCGATATTTCTCCCATGAGAATTTGGTTACATTTCAATCGATTTTCAACTTCATAACCATCAAAATAAACTTCCTTTTCCAACAGCAGTAAAACCCTAAGAGAATTTTAGACCTGCCAATTGAGAAGCAACTTTATTTTTATTCAAGGAAGGTTTTCTTTACCTTGGTGGGAAAATGTTATGGTTTTTGTGCATACCCATTAGTGCAGGCGCGAGGGAGTTATTTCGGTGTCACATTGCCGTTTCGTTTCTTATAATTATCAAGTTAATTATAGTTTTTCGATCGTTTTTCGTGTTTGGGTGTCTCTAAACGACCTTCGAGGGCGGTAGCTAAATATGGACGCATTGTAGTCCTTCTTTTTCGTTTTTTAATCTTTTTTCTTTCGATAGATGGATTGTTTGAAAGACGATGGGCCTTTCGCACGATCGACATGTTTAATTCAAATATTCTATAGATAACTTGAATTAAGTATATGCTGTTGCTTAACAGCTCAGATATTTTGGTTTTAGTTGCTTTTATTCAATTATCTCAATTAAAATGTACATAGAATAAAATACTTAATTAACAATAACTATCTATATATTCAGTTAAATAAAAATAAAATAAAACTACGAACGCGTATAAAAGGGCAGGGGTCATAGGGCGTCAAAAAGTTCGTCCACATCGCTGTCAACGTGAAAAGTGCCCAGAACGATGGCAGCATTGCCACGTTGGTTGCTGTGCTGTATGTAATGCTGTTTCTCTGGCCAAGGCAAAGCCCAGCCCTCTCTCTGGTCACGTGAAGAGTCGACTAACCGTTTTCTGACATCTCGAAATACTCGAAGAGCACTCGGACCTCATGGACCTAATGTTTCAACCCCAAACGGCTCAAATATATAACTTCCAATAAGGTTGTTGTATTTACGCCGATTGAGGTTTTCTGCACCAGCAGCAGCTGCCCCAGCACAGCCCGCCGTGCTAAGAAGATGGGATGGCGCAAGGGTGTCGACACATGTTGCATCCCACACCAAAGGCCTACCCACCTTCCAAGGCATTATGGTCATCCCGTCTGGTCTCGTCCCATCGTCGCGCGCCATGCCAAACACTAACTGATATAGTGATGATGATGATGCTTGTAGTATTTCTATAATCGTTTCTCAATTATATAAGTACAAACTACTACATAATAGTTTTATACAAATAAATCAGACGGACTGGAATTAGCATTCGCGGAAGACGTTGGTATGAGCGGTCGTTGTGTTTTGTTTTTTATTAAGGACATTCTTCGACATTGTTGTTTTTATCTTATTGTCCCTTATTTCCATCTTGATAGCAATTTGACAATGTAGTATTAAAAGATTTCAGCCATCCTTCTCAGAGGGATAGTAAAATTATTTTGTAACATCGCATCTCTATATTGAGAAACAAAAGTCGCCGAAAATCGTAGCTTTGCTTGCAAATATCCACAAGGCCCAGTTTTTTATTCGTTACTAATGGTTAAATATAGTAACCACGGTTTCAAATTTCGGTAAAACGTGCTGTTTCAACAATTGTTGGTGTAACAAATGGTCAAATAATTAACTCTCCAACTTATTTGACCATTTGTGAGGCTAAAAACTGAAGAAAAATGGTGTTTTACTGAAATTTGCAACCAAACCATTCAAATTTCCAGGTATGTTTTTATTCCACATCTGAGGTAACTTATTTTATGCCAGAAAGCTATTTAAAAGAGAAAAAAAAATATTTGTTCGATACTGTCGATCCAGAAACCAAGATTGTTTTTAAGTGATGATATTTTATCTCTTACTGTAACCGTAGTTACAGTTCTTTCAGAAAAGAACTTGCCATTGGTCGAGTTAATATCTTCGGATAAAAAAAAAACTGGGCCTCGAGTGACTCCAACTTTTCCTGCCTAGGGAATGAATTGTATTATTTCGCGCTTTACTAGATTCCATTGTCACCAACATAGATTTGAATCAAACAGCCAAACAAATAATATCTTTGTTACTTAGTTCCGGGAGCCTAGTTAATCTAAACCTAGCCTTCACTGTTGATAGACTAGATAACCGCTAGATAGACTGATATTTTAATAATGTTCCAGTTTACCTTGCTGAGATCTAGATCTGAATGCAGTTGGTGTGTCTTGAATATCGAGTAAATGTAGTGTCATTAATAGTGATACATGGTAATTAAATAGTTTGAAGTTGGTTTTAACAAATATATTGAAGGTAGTATATCTATCTAGTAATTTAAGCGAAGTGGAGTCTTCTCCCTCCTGCTCTATTCCCAATTTATTGAGGGTCGGGCCTCCTTGTGCGTCTACGGCAGCTGGATGAGCAAAGCCTACTGTGACAGGCCTGAGTCACACAGTTAGGGAGCAAAAACCGTGATAAAATGCGTTACTCACGCCTATTACAGAGGCCGTGCTCGCCCGGCGGGATAATATTATATCCGTGACGGTAAATTTTGCTCGCTCAGGTATCGCTCGACAGTAGTCCACCAGGAGGCTGGTGGTCTGTTTATATTTTAAGCAGAGTAAACTGAAAAAATTAACGAAGTTTCCTACAAATCAAATAAGATATATTTATTTGTGAGATAAGGTGAAAGACAAGGAGATGATTCAAACGAAGATAGATCCCATTTATTTTATACTATATTCAAAGCAAGAAATTATTAAAAAGAAATTGCCTCTATTGTTAAAACAAAAACAATTGCGCTATGTTTGAATGGTGCTTTGATTTTGTAACCTTCTGCATGGAACTTTACGCAAACATAATAGAAAAAATAATATCACCTTGTTTCCCAAAGGAATCTACATAGGTAGGTAGGTACAGGCACCTTCAAAAAACTAAATTACATGGAACCATCGACCAAGGTCCAAGGACTTCACAAACTTATATATGACGTCACATTTCCTACAATTTTAAAATTATAACGCCTCTCAGACCTCAGATAGTATTCCAAGGACCTGAGGGCTAAGGCTGTGTGTAGAATATGTTTATGACATTATGGTAATCGGTAGATTGTTATTGCCTTGTCGACCTGGAACTGTGTGTTTAAGCTTTATTCTGAGAATTTGTGGTTTAGTAACAATGGAGGTTGTGAATTGTGATGTTATGGTGTTAAGTTTTGATGGTTTCTAGTCAATAAAATGGTTAAATGTGATAAAACTTGGCGTTTTGTGAAGTTATGATGATGTATTGTTTATGCTTAACTGAACCTCGTCTTACAACAGACAAATACAGTTTAGACTTTGGTTGTAGAAGAATAGAAATATCAATCAAGATCAAACTTGAACTGATGATATTTCTATTCTTGATTGAGATAATCAAGAATAGAAATATCATCAGTTCAAGTTTGAGAAATTGAACAGAAGTAGGATACAATTGAAAGTGACTCGATAAATTGTCAGAGAGACGCAATATATAGGTTATAAATCTTCACCTTCCATTAAGTGATACACTAACAAAAAGTTGTATTGTCCTATACACACTAACATTAACATTATAAGATCTACCACAAATTCCAAAGTTTGACAGCTTACCACACCGCGCTGTCGTCAAAGCATGACACTGGCAGAATAATCTACATCGCCTTAGTTTCCAACGAGAAAAAAGGAGGAAAAAAACATCTATCGTCTACCGCTAAACCCAAACCTTCGGCAAATACATCTGTGATGACGTCTTAGAATTGATTAATCAAGCCCTAAACACTACATCAAACAGCCAGGAACAACAGTAAGTACCAAATGTAAATAAATCCTTTTAACTTAGTACAAAGACGTCAACCATAGAACTGACATCCCGATAATGAGCTCACGACGAGTTTCTTTAACTTTCAGTCGTGAGTCCACTAATGAGGCATTAGGTACTAGCCTTTTGAGCTGAGTGGGGTCTAATAGGCCCCTTGAATACTCGTAGCAGGATGTAAATTAATAAAAGGGGGATCTATTATGAACGTTCCTGGGTCTATTGCGTACCTATATAGTTTTTGGCGCGGTAAGCTAAACTTATTCTTAATTGTTGATATAAAAGTACTTATTAGGGTTCCGTACCCAAAGGGTAAAAACGGGACCCTATTACTAAGACGCCGCGGTCCGTCTGTCTGTCTGTCTGTCACCAGGCTGTATCTCATGAACCGTGATAGCTAGGCAGTTGAAATTTTCATAGATGATGTATTTCTGTTGCCGCTATAACAACAAATACTAAAACAGAATAAAATAAATATTGGGGCTCCCATACAAAAAACGTGATTTTTATGCCGTTTTTTGCTATAATGGTACGGAACCCTTCGTGCGCGAGTCCGACTCGCACTTGGCCGGTTTTTTTTTTACGGATGTTGCACCCAGGCGAGCTTAATTTACATAGAATTGGGTTTTCTAATAGCAAATTTTAGTAAAATTCGAGGTTGATGAAACCGTGTTTCTAGTGTAAAAATCATAACGACTCTGTATCAAAATGTCCATTCGCAAAACGCAATAATAATAGCCATAATGCAATAATACTTAGATTCTTCGTTTTGCTTCAATTTATTTTCGAACGAAAACTGATAGTAATGTTTCATTACACTGTACTTTGACAGTAGGTAGGACAATTTGCGACTAGGCCATTTTGAGAGTATGACGTTCAGCTCATAGGTCGTTTTGCAAATAGGACGTTTTGATACGGGTTCTTTTTAAATACCTACAACAAGTGTATGTGTAACACAGCACAGGGCTTCGAGTGGGCGTCATATCCGACTACCCACTCATTTTCGTCCTGTAAAAATCCTATTTGTACAGAAATAACACAATAGAATTTAATTATTTGTTAAAATGATTGTTGATTGATTGAATGTTTAAATTGATACTCCATTTGAACATTAGACATTTAAATAATCTCATTTTACAGCCCGTTTAACCGATTTTGACTTCTATTGCGTTGGTGATAAGACAAATGGCAGCTGTAGTAAACAGTTGGTTTTGTTAACAGGTTTATGCTTTTCATGCCATCCTTATGTTTACGGGATAGAACTCAAAATCTGTTGAACGGACTGTAAAAAAGGGTTGTAGAAATTTATAATGTTATTTCAAATGGAGTATACTCATCACATAACCTTAAGAGATCACATAACGTACTCACTACAAGACACGAACACAAGCAAACCCGCGAGCAACAAACAATACATTAAATATAATAGTTTCTCATTACAATAAATATTGCCAATCAATCAGCAAGTATTGCTTAATATCTACTTTATCAATCAGTTACATAATAATTATACTAGGTTTGTATCCGGGTCCGTCTGTCTGTAGTAGCTTTATTGAAAGTAATTAACTATTATGTTTGGTTATTATTTCTGTATTGTGATTTTGTGAATGAATATTAGGTAATAGATATTAAGGCTTTCGTAGACAGACACATAACGACAATGCGACAAATATTCAAAGAAATAACACTAAGGCCGAGTTTCTCACCTCTAAATTATCACAGAATTAATGTGACAAATTATCAAGCACGCGTTATCTGCTGTGATTGGCTGTTGAAAATTCGTTCAACCAATCACAGCAGATAACGCGTGCTTGATAATTTGACACATTCTGTGATAATTTAGAGGTGAGAAACTCGGCATATGAATTACCTACTTACAATAATTTCAGCCTGTGGTTGCGTAAGTAGGTACATTTGATCCAAATCACTGATACGACGAATGAGCAAAGGTCAAATGTTCCCTTGACAAACGGATGACCAAAGGTCATTGTTTTTAGCAGAAACAAAAGACGAATTGCGCAACCTTCATGGGTTTTTTATAAGGGTCACTGTTTCATTTCAAACATTCCAACTCAACCTTTTTTCACCGATCATTTGCAAAAAAAAATTAAGCACGGTTCAATACTAGCACAATAATACTTAATTTAATATTAACGCAAAAAAAAATCCAAGCAATAACCAGCCGAAAAACAAAACTGCATAAGTATAATTTTTATTATTTTCAACAAATGTTTTTAACGCACTAACTAAAGTAAAGAATAAAATTAATAATCTCGCTTCCGGAAAATGTAAATAGTCAAGTTATTAACTTGGTAATTACTTTGCTGAATAATAAAGCGATAATACAGAGAATTGTGTACTTTGTACATATTAGCTCAGGATTTATGTGAGATAATGTTTCTGTTATTATTGTTTTGCAGTTTCAGAATACAAAGTAAGTTTCGTATTATGACGAAGTAGTTTCATAATTTAGTTTTATTAGGTACCTATTGTTGCTTGTTTAAATGAAGTAATAAATTGATGTGACGAAAAGCTGGCGTATTAAATATTGTGTCTTAAAAATACGTAACCAAAGCAAACAAGAAACTAAAGTTTAATTTATAGCTCACTTTTTTATTGAAAAACAATTAAAAAAACAGCTAAAATAAATCGTATCGTAAAACCGTCAGCATGCTATCAAAACTTTTAGCAAAGCAAAAATTCTTCAATGTCATACGTTTAATTAACTCATGTCTTAACCAGTTAGGCTACGCGCCTTTTTTGCAACTTCCTCTAAAACCTGTTTGGGCTTAAAAGACCATCTTCAATGGATTGTTTTTATGTCTTCGTCTCAAGACTATGAAATCTTTTAATCTTTAGAAAGATTCGGGATTTTACAAAAGGTAATTAATCAAATTATTTTAAAATCTTTCGCGGAATTATGAACGTCTACGGTGTCAGTCAAGCATGAGTTATTAGGAATTCTCTTTTGTTAAGCTAATTTTTTGCAAGATAAAATTGCTTTTGATTGCTAGAACTGAATTCGGATGCGAGAATGTTCCGATCATATTATTCAATAGTGAAGGCATAAAAAGATAATTAAGGCTCTTCGAAAAACTTTTTACTGGTCGACTCAAAAATACCTAGAGTTAGATTGTTATGTATTTGTCGCCTTTCTAACTTTACACTTACGTCCATTACAGGAAAAAGAGGAGGAAATCTCCACAGAAAATTAAATATTTTTCCTCCAACAATCTGAAGTTTATCAATATCCTAGTTAAATATTTAATTTTTTTAATAGCCGCCTTCACAGTTTCCCTTTGCGGTAGGTAAACCATTTAAAACTGAAATATTTACGACGATATCAGGAGATTATTAACTCCATTTATTGAATTGAATTTAACGGTTAGTCTAGGCTGTAGATTATCTAGCAAACTTTAGTACTTGGTTTCTATTTTGTAAGGATTTAGCCGACTTAAGTGCTTAAAGATTAAAGAAACAGAATGAGTATTACAAAAGATAAATCGATTGATAACAAAGATATGATAGAAGTTATTTAATACAAAACGAAAAACAAAATTCAAATCTAATTCTGAAAAGGTTCAAAGACTTTCAGAAGCATAACACAAACATCAGTCATCCAATAAAAACAAAAAAAGAAGCTTTGATTACAAATCTTTCACTGTATTTGACGTTCCATATTTTAATATCCGCAAACTGCTGAACCAATTTCCTATACAACAGATCCACATACGGATTCGTAACCCAATATTATATAATAGCTGTAACATTAATTTGTTATTCAAGGGGCTAAAGGGCGAACCTTTGTGGCCCGCACAATTGTATGACCTTCGCTGTACCTTGGTCATGTTACTCTTGACGTCATCAGCCATAAGATAAGCCGTGTATGTATGTTTTATATCAGCGATAAGTGTGTAATGCTAGTGAAACAATACGTGGATATTGTAAGATTAGGTATTGTTATAGAGTCACGACTACTACGACGATATTCGATAACGAGAACTGAACTAAGAAAAATAAGAGAGAAAAGTAACTGTCGCATTTTTTCACGACGATGCAATGATTTGGTTGGTTTTCTTTCTCTCATGTTTATAGTGTTGTAGCCAAAATTATGTTTTTGAGCGATGATTCCAGCCAGATCCTCTTGTAGTGCTATTCTGTAAAGTTCACTTGATATCTTATTCAAAATAGTACCTAGCTGACTCACATCTCGACATTGTTATTTGTAACTTATGTTGGAGAATAAAACTGTTTGACCAAATTATGTAAATGAGGGTACATGTAAGTCAGTATTTACTTGATTAATGCGCTTTACCTACTTTGTATGCTATATTTATTCTGTAGTAGTGTTTAAAAGAAAACTATTATTGACTCTAAAGTTGTAAAGAGGCTACAAGTGGTTTGGACGCGGTTTGTTTGAAGATATGTAAATATGGTGTTTATTTAAAGTTCGGTTTGCCTCGGAATAGTTCGGCAGACCATGACTTGGGGCAACGAACTCCTAATAAAGTTTGTTTTTCGCTCAATCGGCATTAAGCGATAAGGAACGCGAGGCGTCATTTCGGTAAAACAATGGTGAGGAGAGAGGTGAATGCACTCGTAGTTATGAAACGTAAGGAAAATAATGATCTAAAATTCCTGACAGTAAAATGAACTCATTCACCAAAGAATCCATTTGAATATCACTAAACTGAGCTAGGACTAAGATACAGCGGCTGTAAAATGTTTGCTTGCTGAAAATGCTTAAGCTGAAACCCATATGGTTTTTTTTTAGTTTTGATCACTTTTGTCATTAAAAGCATAAAATATCATAACTGTATAAAATGAGACTTTAAATTATAAAGAAAAAGTAAAAGTCGGGTATAATTATGTATTCATAAGTAATTTCTTATCAGCATTTCACGTTTTATATTACCTACACGTTCGTTACATAGGTAACGTAAGGCAATTTATTTTCTTTTCTTAACACGTGTACCTTCGCACGTTCATTTAATGAAGAGTTTTCTTGAATATGTCGAAGGTAATGTAAAAAGTTTAGCTCAGTTTTACCTAATTTATGCTCAAGTGTTCAGTAAAAAACTAAACTACGGAAACTTTGACTATGCTTTTAGACCATATTTTGATATAAACTTATTTGTTAGTCAAACACAATTAAGAATCTATTAAAAACGACAACAAATCGCATTAAAGTAAATAATTACTACACAAAATCTTAAAAACACTTATACCACTTTGCCAGCACGAGTCACACAAAAGTGGTGCCACTAAATAAACGAATTAACTTTTAACCTACAAAATGGACTTCAACCTCAGCAAAGACCGCAGGGAAAGACCCTAGCTCAGTCTAAAAACCCAACAAAGTCGAGTCGAGTTTAATAAATTACATTGCATTGAGGCACCTTTTGAAATATGAGGCGAGAATTCTTAGAACGCCTACCTGACCACTGTTTCAAAGAACTGTTTATTATATTGTTTCTATAGAAAAATACTTAGTAAAAGTCGTCGAATTTTTAACAGAAGTATCTATACTATTTGAACGTTTCTTTCGTGTCGATTTGTTGAAGGAGGAATTCGAATCAGCTGTTTGAGATTCCAGTCAAGTTGTTATTCGATTGTGGCACTTGTTGACAAGGTGTCGATTGGATCATGAACATTATACAAAGGAAATAAACCCGATATTGGAAAAAGTTTATCTAATTAGCATTTTAAATGTTAATAAAAAGTGTTAAGTAATTTGACATCAATGTCCTTAATATTAAAGGGACGCGACAAGACAACACGACACGAGCACGACACGTAGTGTCGCAGAATGTCGCGCGTGTTTTCATGGAAATTGTTGTACAGACATATTATAAATTTAGAACCGCAATCGTGCCCCTTTTTGTTACACGTCTTTATTATTTGCTTAAACTTTGTATTTTGCATAAAACTCAAAACCTACTTGGAAACCGTCCGCACATTATGTAACAAGTACCAACTCTTAATATAGTACCAGTACTTATGTAAAATACATACAATAACAGAGCCAATAAAGGCATATTAGTTTCCAGTTGAAGTGGGTACTACTAGTACATATTGATCGGCGATTCGACCGCAAAACCTCAAACCTCTGTTTAATTGAATACAATATTCAAGGTGTGTATTTTGATATTAACAACTTGATCTCTGCTATTTGTGAGGATTGTTACGAGATTTCGATTATACATACCTCAAGAAGTTTGAAGCATTCACTACAAAAAGTATACAAACATTACTAATTTCCTTGGTTGGCAATGTAATTTTCTCAAGAGAAAAAAAGTATCTGCAAACATGAAAGTTGTACCTAGAACGTGTAGGCCCAAAACTATATCAACATCTCCAAGAAATTACTTTTTTTTTTTGTTATCAGGATAAAGATTATCTACGAGTACCTGATATCATTAATTCCAGATCTCCCATCATCTATGCCAAACTTATCATCAATCTTCCCCACTTTTTAAGTCTTTCATGATCTTTCTTTTATTTTTCAACTATCTGATATAAATTTTCCTTCGTTTCTAATTACCTAAATATTAAACGCAGCTGGACTTAATTCAAGCTCAAAGACACCATCTTGTGACAAGTCGTAAACGGTGACTGATATTTAGTGGAGGCGCCCCAGGGACGCTATATTACTGTGTTACGGTAAACTATATGGGCTGAAGCAACAAGAAAACTAATTACAAAGCCCGCCCGTGTTTTATGACCGTAGACCCTAATATGAGGACTTAGTATTTGGGCTGACTTTGCTTTATTAAATATATTATGTACGTGTGTATCTTGATGCTGGTGGCCGACGAAAAGCCCATTGCTGGCCGAAGCCGAATAATTGACTATCGCCACAACCTTCGTCCAAAGTCGAAGCTGAAGGACTAATAAATCTTAGGAAACTGAGTTCAAGATTGTCTTAAAATGTATCTATAAGTGTTTTTTTAAGTTGAATATTATGTACATAAACGGCTGAAGTAGGTGATATAAATTACCTTGTAATTTGCCAAAAATATAGATAACGCTTTATGTATGTCAATTTCGTTCAGTTTTGACGATTGCTGGAAATCTTCGGTTTCGGCCAAAATTTTGACCGAAGCCCCGGCTTCGGTCGGGCACTACTTGATACTAGGCCTTAGGGATTCTGGGAACCGAGTTTCAATATCGCACAAAATTGAGTAAATACTCTTCAGAGTTAGCGAGTACAAAGTTGCGGGAACAAAGAAGTTATGCTTCGATCAATTAAACCTTTCTTATATTTCCGATTGTTGAGTTAATAACGGGCATCTTTATTGGCGATACCAAGAAAACTTAAGTTTATGAATTGGATAACTTTACTGAGTACTTAAAAGTTTAATTAAGACTTTATTAAAGAGTATAAGATACGCAGCTTTGCGGAGCTTTGACATGCTTTAGCGGCAACTTGTACAGGAAACAGAAATATTGTCAGAAAACTAAAGGAGTAACAAAAAAATCTGCAAGTTTTTTTATTATTGTTGATTTTCGCTTTTGACCACTATCTCACCTGATGATTTGGTCGTCGGTGAAGCACGTTTGTCTAGAAGTAACCCATTCCTCCTTGAATTGAAATTTCTGCTGTAGATTTATTTTGTAGAGCATAATTATTTATATCTTAATGAGACAAGAAACATCGGCTTTACAACGGTTTCCTATTACAATTAAAACTGACGAGTACATAATTACGGCGCCGATGTTATCGGGCTAAGACGTGCCTATCGACAATCAATAGACAAGGTTATATGGAGTATGTAGCAATATTTCTAATTACATGAAAACAAACAGAGATAAGGTGATGTGCATTTTATTATTAATAACAGGATCTAATAATAATTGATTCTTTAATTTAAACATGGTAATAGTACAGAAAAATCAAAACACAAGGAAATAAAAAAAGTCTTAAGACTTAAAACTTGTAAGTTTATTTGAACTTATAATAAGTCAATCCGAAGTTATTAAAAGGAACAATTTAATAAATCGGCAATTTCATAGTAAAGATAGAACCTCATAAAATGACACCTATAATATTCAAGTTAAAATAAATACTAGTCGAAAAAATAGCACAATTTGAGTTACACCATTTTCGCAGTGGCACGTTCGTTTTTGTATTGCGTAAAATAAAGTTTTATTTTATTTGTAACGTTAAAATAAAACCTTGCCTTTGTCGTTTTTTTCTGCAGTTTTATTTCAAGTTAAACAATTAGGTAATACCTAAGGTTGAAACAATAGCAACAAGATGATGTTTCACAGAAAGCTGTTTTGTCATTTTCTGTGATGAAAACTCTGGCAGAATTGCACGAATGATTTTTGCTGAAGAGCTGTCAGACACTTCAGTCAGTGTCTTAACTTCTTCTGTAATGTGATTGCCAGGTAGGTGTGCTGACACGTTCAGTTTTATTGGTGGAATTCGCCATAAGTTGGTTTTAAGTAAGTATTTTCTTTGAAGACTAAACACACAGTACGTAGGTACAAACCACATAATATACGTATAACAGTAAAAGTTCATTGTAATAAAGGTCCCCTTATCTACCACAGTCTTATTGTTTTCCATGCAAATACGAGTACCTAAGTGTTTATAAACCTAGACTCGAACTCTGTACCCTGTGGCTTAGCATTCCTACTGCCAAGTCATGTGACAAAGGTCTAATCAGACGTTTAGGATTTACATGCCTTTTATTTAGCATGTATTTGAGATCCAGCTTTGAACTTTTCCGAGCTCAATGAAAGCTAATTGCCAAACCGGTCCAGCATGGGCCATAGTGTGAACAGAAGCCGATTTCAAAATTATTTTATTACAAAACAGGTGGTGCGGGCCTACTGGTACGTTCCACCAGTTATTTAAATATTTACCCTTGGACTTAATAGATAAATATATCATACCGACTAAATAAACAACTTCTTTGACTAACGTATCGAAATAATGATGTAAATATTATTCCAGCCAATTACTGTCTATGAACGAGGTATCATCGTGATTCGTGAAGTTTTTTCGTGAACAGGCACAAATAAGGCTTTATAAATTTCAACCTTGATGTTTTTACACCGCGGTTAGAGTTTAGAAACATGAATAAAATGTTAAATCAAACCACTATTTACACAATTGTGTGAAACCACTAATCGATTCATGGTAAACCTTGATTTCTCACAATACACATTATGCGGGTACCTTCGAATATATTGCACTTACCTACGTATCGTGCAGTTGTCCAAACAGATAAGTGTACTTCAGAACATATCAACAAATTCGCTCTGATAACGATAAAACTGTGTGTTTTATCGAAAAAACTTTAACAGCCACGTAGAAACAGTACTGACAATAGATTGATAAGAGAAAAATAATACCAACCGTGTATAAATCCGTTCACTTCTTCGCGCTCACAACCGCGCGGCTACCTGTGATCTTTGCAACATTCCAAAATATGCACTAAAACCAAATATTTTTCTGACGAAAATCCAAAGCACTGAACACAGAAACCGTTTTGACACTCGCGCAAACACCGGAGTACTTTCAAAAAAAGTATTTACAACGTTTTTTTACGAAAGTTGTCACGTTTTTCCGGCAAAGCGACGTACGTCCACCACGCTCTACGCTCTGACGCGAACTGACGGGCGCGCGAGAGCGAGAGAAAGCACAGATAAAATTTGAATGGAAAACTATTTGTGAGAGAAGGATGGGGAGATGAGAATGAAGTTAGCGGACCCGCGACGGCATGACCGGGAGTGACCACATGGCACGCATTTACTTTTAGTACAATCATTGCACAAATTCAGTTGCCGCGTTTTTGTCTATGGCCACGTGTTCCAAATATGTTTTAAAAATAAAAACATACATTTCTTCGATGAGTGGTTTTTGTTTGTCGAAGTGCGTACTTAAGTCTCTGGGGTTTTTAATGCATACAAAAAGTGCTACATATAATTTTTACGATGTTTTGCAGCAAGGGGGTTTCTTTTAATTTACATATTTTTAATAAAAAGCGTAAGGAATAAGGATAAAGTAAAAATATAAGTACAAAATTATGCGTAGCCATATTATTTATCTGGGCTCATTTCCTCCATGCATTCACTTTTCTTATATATCCTGCTGAGGAGTTAATGAAAACTTAGAAAGAACCTACCAACCATCTACAAATTAATTAAGGAAAAAAAGAAAAAACCTGACCTTTTTATTTTCCTTAATTAATTAAAGTGTAACTAGATGGTAAGGAGATTCTTGAATCAATCGACTCCGCGTTTATTATACCGTCCAGCCGTTAGGATGCTGCAGGGTAAAAAGTATCCCATATACAAAGACTAGCTTCTTCCAGCAGCTTCATAAGATTACCCCAAGCGACTTGAGCGAAGCCAAGGGAACACACGCCCGGGATAAAAATGATCCGCCAATAATATCCTAATTCAAGACAAGGTCTTCCCGTGTGCCAAGTTCCAAATCCGTAAGATAACAGACATAGTTGTTTCGCATTTATAATATTAGTATGGATGAATAGGTACACCCAGATATGCGTGAAATACATAACCCTGTCTTTGGTGTCGCGCAGTCGGCAAAAAGGAAAAAAATATATATATATATATATAAAGGTTATATTTGCCGAATTCTATATATTTTAATTAAACGTGATCGGTACATATTAAGGCATTAAATAGGCAACCTGGATTTAAAAAGATATATAACTACGTACTACTAAAAATTTAAGTAGTATTATCATTTAATAATCATTTTCACTGACAGACAATTTAACAAACTATCCCTACGCGCGTGTTAACGTTCTCGTTTCCATTAACCTACTTAGGTATTTACTTTAGGTACGGGGCCTGCAAAATAACTCTACAACATAACATTCGAAACAAACAATAAAATAGAAGATACATTAGGTCATTCTCTTACAATTCCCTTGTGAATGCCCAATATTCCGATATTTCTGCACAAAAATGTTGGTTAAAATGATATAATTCACATTTATGCGGGGTAAAAGGCGTAAGGTGTAAAAAACGGGCCATGAATATTATACGAAACGAGAGGCCGTTCGCAAAAACATAGAAAAAAAAGTTTTATGTCCGTTTTTATTTCGCATTCGAGTGCGATCCGAAGTGGCGAGTTTTTTTGAATTTCTGAGTTGTGTAACTTCTGTTGTCGTACGAAAAATGTTTTGGATTGCAACACGGTTTTTTGTTTTTTTCGAGTTGTGCCAGTTTGGGACATTTTGGGTATTTTGGGTTATGGGCATGACAGAAGATTACTTCAGCTTAGATAATATTGTGTAATATAATTTTATTTGAATCATGTAATGTCCTACTCTAATTTCAACTGATAACAAAACAAACAAAACAAAATGTTAGTGATTTAATATAATTATGATTAAGTGTCAGTTCTTGGTCACCAGACCTGTCTTTGCCAGAAGTTGTGAGGACCATGCTGATGCTGGAAGAGACAGAAAACAGGAGGGAGATGGCCTTATTCTGTGAGACCGTGTTGGTCCTGAAGGAGGCCGCCGAGTGTGATCGTAAGAGAGCCGATACCACTCGGAATGCGTGAAAAAACGCCGAAACCCCGTTTGTATCATAAGTAAGCGGCACTCCGGGGTCACGGGCGTTCAGATTGGGGACTCTATCCGCCCACCAAGTGCCTCCAGGAAAGACGGTGGCACAGTGATCACGTGCCGTCGTGCACAGCGAGGCTCAGGGGAGGCGCTTTTTTAGTCTCCCCAGGGATGTGCCCTAACAGGCGTGATCATATAAGAGGTCACGGGGTCCCGGTTTCTACGTGCTGATGGTGATCACTGGGGTGGTTTTAGTGAGGTGAAAATCCCACATGCCCTGGTCTTTTCCTCAAAAGTCCAGGCGTCGTTTGTCGGTTTACTCCCGTTAACGAAAATGGTACCTTTGTTTATTCTTTTTCGTCTCCTTCGTGGTCCTCATTACTGATTTTTGTATAAGTTCTGGAGGGCCGGAACTACATTTATTTTGAAACCCTTCACATACTTTGGTTCTCCGCTTGGCTCATTTTATTTACGGAAATACCACTCAAATCTTCCGGTTCCAGGTTAAGATGCCACCTTCTCTCTTGCTTTGAAGGCTGATCTTCTTGACACGGCTCCGTCTTAGATTTCATCCATCGCTTTCCATGAGGCGTCCTCAAGATCAAGAGGAAACTTATTACTAAAAAAACCGGTTAAGAGCGAGTCAGATTCGCGCACCGAGGGTTCCGTGCCTTCATATGTTTTAAATTTTCATCGGTGAGGTCCATATTCTTCAGAGAATTTTAAAGCGGTGTAGAATATTGCAGTTTTAGGTCAGCGCCATCTGACCGATAGTGGGACTTATGTAATTTTTGTTGATGATTTCTGAAAAGATACTATATATACGTATATAATACATATATATATATTATATAATATTTAGAAACATCTTTTTATTTTTCCTATAATCTTTACATAAACTTCTATTAGATAGAATAATTTCAGATTTTTCTATATGCAAACTTCGTAGATAAGGGGGGAAACGGTATTCTTTTTTAAAATTTTACGTCAATGCATATAATACCCCACTTCGATTTTTTAAGACCCCTTTTAGTCACAGAAGCAAAAAAAGAAATGTCTTTCTCATTTGCAAACTAGTTGGGCAAACGTCATCTAAAATTATTCCAAATTTCAAGTTGATAGCATTAATAGTTCTTGACATATCCAGCTGTGACTGACAGACAGACAGACTGAGTTGCACCATAAGTGTTCTTTTTTACCAATTTGGAATGGAACCCTAAAAACAATCTGAGTAGCCTTTTTTTCCCAACTAAGTTGGGGTCGGCTTCCAGTTTAAGTCGGATACAGCTGAGTACCAGTGTTTTATATGGAGCAACTGCCTATCTGATCAGTAACTGGTAAATACACGATACCCCTTTGGAAAAACTCCCTGGCTTTTGGCTATCCGTAACCATTACAATCCCACCGCACTATTCCCAAACCACTGCAACTCCTGAAAGCCACAACCAACTGTGGCGACCACCAGAAAAGTGCCGAGGCAATGAAGCTCGACGAAGTCTTGCAGAATGGATTTAACTGTCTTGGATCCCGCAACGAAATTAATCAGAAAAGAATAACGGAGGAGTAGGAAAAAATACAAATTTCCACACATACCAAGCAGGAGACAGAACAAACAAGGCCAAAAGGGTCGTTTACAACTGGGATAAACCCAGTTGCCTAACACTACGGATAAAAATTATCATTAATATTAATAGGTCTTAACATTGTGAGCTGTTATATTTGATTCCAATAATTGGTATGGCAAAAACGCTTGAACGCACGGAAATTTGTTCTAGTTTCTACAAGGTCTTTATAGTAAATAACTCTAGATGCAGCCTGTATCCGTAACAACTGTCAAAGTGTACAAATGATTGCCGGGAGCTTAACGTGCTTGACGAGGCTCGGAGAAACCTTGGTCATGTTATGCTGGTCATCCATCTACAGACCGACCTCGAGATCGATCAGAGCGAGTACTATTATTATGCCACGAGCTTCTAATAACAAAAATGTTAAGAGTCTGTCAAGCGAGTCGTGTCTCATGAAAAAGGCGGTAAATTTAAATATCTTAAAGGTGTCAACACTGATATAGTACGCTTAAAACTTGTTTGATACTTGGATTTTTGTAAATAAAAAATGTCTTCGAGACAAATGAAAAAAATCATTAAAAATCTATTTTTAAAACAATCTTTTTTCGTATTTCTTCTCAGCAAACCCTTTCATTTGATACCCATATCATGACAGTGCATAAAAAATCACTATACCGCCATCTTGGGCCGCCCGCCATATTTTTTTTATTTTTTTACAACGGTGCCCCACACTAGGAATTTCTTCCTGAATCGTGGGTGCGTTTACAAACATATAAACTCACATACACAACACCCAGAGCCTGAACACCTATCTGTAGGTCATACAAATATTTGTTCCGTGCGGGAATCAAACCCGCGACACGCAGCGCAACCACTGCGCCAACCGTGCGCCCTTTGATTTTGAATGACACGTCACTTAGCTAACTATGCATTTACATCCAAACTAAACGTTTCTGCTAAATTTCATCTTAATCGGTGGAGGATTTAAAGGCTTTAAAATTCAGTTGCAATATTTGACCCGAACACACTTACATACATACATTGCAATTTAAATAAAAGCTTGTAAAAAGTACATTCACTCTATCAAACAAGTTAAATTTGCCGCCTTTTTCATGGAACACGACTCACTTGACAGACTTTAGACAGAAATCATAAAGGTACTAAAACATTTATCAAACAGACGGCTCCAGGCTTCAAAAGCTGGACGTTCCCGTAATAAACAGCTAGAGTACAATAAACTTTACAAAGAACAAGCCAACACATAGTTGAAAACATATTTAATTAAAGACTGTACAGAAACAAAGATACATCACTATATGATTAGTGACGTGACATTCTCAAAAGAACAATGTCCAACTAGCTTCAAAGGCGAGCTTTTTGAAACAAGGCTTTAGCCTCTTACTTTAGCGTGGGGATTGGTTGATGAGCAGAGCGGAAGCGGTAGCGGGTAAATAACTGGCGGCGTAGTCGGTTCAGTTATAAAAGATAATGGTGGTTTAGGAATCTGACCTAGTTCGTCATAGAAGTCTTGTTTGCTGCTAGTCTTCGGAGATTTTCAAGAGAGAAAAGATTTTCTTATTTGTTACTTATTTCCCGGACTATGGTATTTATAATGTAGAAAGTAAAACACCTACTAGATGGGTATAATTAGCATTCCTTTGCTATAGATAAATAATACATTATTAAGGGCAGGCTTTGGGGTACTGCAAGCGAGATCCATCATGAAATGGAGGATCACAGTTTCATTATAAGGGTAAATACATCTTTGACAAAGGAGTACAACTCGTTCTGCATTCCCGACTGTTTCTGTGGCAATTTTATTAAATAAAACCCATGCTGTAATAGCTAAAAAGGTATTTGGGTAACCAGAACAGTTTTTAGTAAGTGTTCCGTTTTTACAAAGTTTCCTAAACGCGTCCATAAATCGTCTCCTCTCATCACGAAACTCACACCCTAACAGCACGCCGTGTAAAGCTTTTTGCTCAGGCTTTTGAGCGTTACGTACTTGAGTATACGTACCAGTAGAGTTTAACAGTGTAGTATGCCAGTATAGTGTGCAAGTGTTGCGTACGAGTAAAGCCGGGAACACATTACTGTTTTGTATCGTGTAGTGGTGCCTTACGACGCATTTGTGCTACAAAACTCGTGATATTATGTAGGCTTGAACTGATTCTGATGATTAGTATATCCCGCGCCTGGGGGAGACCTATGTTCAGCAGTGGACGTCTTTTGGCTGAAATGATGATGTTGAGAGACAATGTAGTCAAGTAGTGGAAGTTAATTTATCGAACAGATTAGTGATCGGATAGACTAATTTGTTGTATTCAATACAAGCAGAAGACTGAATATTAAGCTTTAACTTATAGAGGTTTCCAAGTTAGTAACACATTGTAAATTGGAAATAAAGTTTACTCGTTCCGAAACAGCCCTCTCAAAACAATGAAAAACTACCTTAGCATTCATCGTCATGATCATTGTCATTGTCATTTCAGCCGAAAGACGTCCACTTATGAACATAAGCCTGCTCCAAGTGCTCCTCACTCACACACTCCCGTGCGTCTCAAATCCAGTGGATTCCCGTAACCAAAGCAATCAAATCAATGAAAATATAACTGTTACAACGGGTTGTATGAAACTGTATATAAACTTGTATTCTTAAAGGTAACATTTTTAGCAATCTCGGAACTGTAAATACGGAGTTCATCAAGGCACATATTAATTTTGCATAAAGTAAATAAGTTAAAGTTAATTAGTTTAAGTATATAAGCGCTTGCGATTAGTAAGCAGATTATCCGAACACTGCTAATCAACGTAGTCAACGGGCTTAAACGCTCAACGCTTCACAAGGAGCTAAAATAAGATTTTTTTCTGATTCCGAGATTCCAATATTGGATCAGTCAGTATCGGTATTGAAATATCGGTTACTTCGTTCGGAGATCCCGAAATTACGAGATTCCGATATTCGTGCCCTAGCTAGACACGACACAGTAATGTTTCTGTAGCTTTATATAGTCATACACAACTACATAGCCGTGAAGTTGCTGTTAAAGTTTTCGTGTCTTTTGCTGGACTGGATGCTGTACTTTCTTACCTTTAGTTAGGAAAACTATAAGTATATCTTCACGTTCGGTGTAAAATCTTTGCTAAGGTTTCTTATTGGCAAGTTATAACCTTGCGATTGTCACTATATTAGAATTGGAAAATAGAAAAATGACGGCTTTTGGGTGCTATATCGGGGGCCCAAATTATTTTTTCTTTCAAACCCTTCGTGTGGGGTATCAAAATAAAGGAAATTAAGCGGTTATTTCAAAAATATACAACACCTACATGTAAATGTACGTAATCCGAAAAAGAAATGTTAACTAAACAGTTATAAGTAAAAAAAGTTAATAAAAAAATACCCAACTGCTTAATAAGCGAACTAAAAAGACGTAAACAAGAAGAAAATCATGCTGTGCAGTCGGAGGATACATCTGGTTTTGGTCAGCCAGGTCGCGAATATTTAGTTCGCTTCTTGAGCAGTCGGATTTTTTTAATTAACTTTGTAAGACTTCAGTCATCAATGAACTTTGCCCAAGATATGGAATACGTCTGCAATCTGAATTATTTTATAAAGGAGTAAAATAAATTGTTTGTAAAATTTCCTTAATCGGCTCAGTGTTTCCAGAGATTCTTTCCCTGAGAGAAACGTACACTAATGCAGCAAATAGCAATAGTATTTCTGAGTGTTGGGCTTCGTCTCGGATAACTACGTGGTAAGAGGGAAAATCCGCGGCAAATCAATCGTGGTCACTAATTATTTTTAGAGAATTTCTTGGTTTTAATGTTTAGAGATCGATAACCCGTAGTAAGCAAGAGTGATGATCAGTCCTTTTCTGATAAGAGGACTTCAGTCAATGACAATGGAGAACATACTGATTTTCATCTCTATATAGGTAGATATAATATTATGTTTCCTGCAATGGACAACATGGTGCTTATCATCTTCATTGAGATGTACCTACGTTCCCAACAATTCTACCACATTAATTGTACCATTTTCCCAGCGAAGAATTCTATCGATAAATCTGTTAGCTACATACAAAGCTAGGTAAGTATTTATTTTATTTACAACTGTAATATATTCCGCTACATGCGAGCGGAAAGGGCGGTACCCACACGAGTGTGTTCATACATCTTGGAGCGGTTCTCAAGTGTTTAGCTAATACTAGGTTTTAGTCTGACTTTAGCTGCTACGTAGGTTTTTAGAACTTTTGTTTTATTGTTGCTTGGAACAAGTGTCATCATGTTTTTCCTGTTTTCAGGCAAATCATCATTTCAACCGGAAGACGTCCACTTCTGGAATTAGGCCTCCCCTCCCCCAAGCGTCACCACACTGATCGGTCGCACAGCGTTTCGAATCCACCGGAATCCTGCAGCCTTGACCAGGTCGTCGCTCCACCTAGAAGGTGGCCTTCCAACGCTGTGTCTTCCGGTGCGCGGTCGACACTCCAGAATTTTTCGGCGCCAACAGCTATCCGTTCTGCGCCCACTGCCACTTAAGATTGGCACTTCTTCGGGCTATGTCAGTAACCTTGGTTCTGTTGCGGATGTCTTCATTTCTGATTCGATCACGCAAGGAAACTCCGAGCATAGCTGACTCCATTGCCCTTTAGGTGACGTTTTTTTTTTTTTTTTTATTATCAATAGGCTCGCGCTTGACCACTATCTCACCTGATAGTAAGTGATGATGTGGTCGACGGTGAAGCACGCTTGCCTAGAAAAATCCCATTCACTCTTGACTTAAAGACCCCTAGATTGTAGCTATCGGGAAACACAGACTCCGGCAGGCAATACCGCTCCTTAGCTGTACGCATAATAAAAGTGTCCACAAAAAGTTTGGGGACACTTTTATTACCGATGACGCATCGCCGTGCATCTGATTGTCCGATGATGGAACTGGCTGGGCGGCCCATTTCACGTCCACGTCTCTGTCCCATAAGTAATCACTGGCAACACACACTGTCCATAGACTTTCGTCTTGATTTCTTGAGACACTGTGGTAACTTGGACGAGAAGATACCGCGCAACTTTCCGAACGCTGCCCAGCCGACTCGGATTCGACGGTTGACTTCTTTCTCGAAGTTCAAGTAAAAGGCCGGAATAATGTGAAGAGAGAATGAGTTATAGAGTAATAAGAACACAGGTATACCTACTGCAATCACCAACGTAGCTAAGCTGATGATGATGACAATAACTTAGACCAATTATATAAGAAGACTCGTGAATTTTGAGTCGTCAACTATTGCAATATTCGGGTGACTTTACTTTCGTCCACTTGATTCAAAATCTTTTCAATCAAATTAACAGTTAAAGCCAATGATATTCAAATAAACAGATAAGTTATACACTCACAAAAGAATTGAAAAATGTTTTCCGCGCAGCAGCGGCAGCACACATACACACTTTTGATTCATTTGACATTTCACTACAAGTCGACAGGGATGGCTTGATAAAACCAACAAGAAAAAAAGAGACAGCTAGTGTTTGTCACTTGCGTGTGAATGTAAACAAACATTATTCTGACCACCAATGTTGTTATCTTTTTCTAACCTCCAAATCAGAATATAAGGAAAAAAAAAATGTAAATTGAGGCGTATTGCGTACTTACATATGGTATGAGATCCCTTCTGTTTTATGTACTTTGGTATCATAATTGGTACAATTTCTAAATACACACGATGACATTTTTTTATTTTGTTTTTGTTTCAACAAAGCCTATCGCTCTTCGCCATGCGTGACATAAACTAAAGACAATTTTTCACAATGCGCGCGCTCATAACATATCTGTTTATTTGAATATCATTGGTTAAAACTCATTATGTTTTATCTACAATTATCAAAACCTTTTTTTTCCGGTGTCATGGCAACTGACTCGAGTGGAGTGGAGGCAGTTTCCTTCAAAATATATTAGAATATAGGCTCCTGGGCTGTGTTCTCAGCATGTTAGCTAAGTAAAACACGTACAGACCGACCTCTCAACCACTATTCCTTCTACAGAAAACATTTCTACTTTCATCGCTTGAGAGAGCAAATGAAAATAATTTATTACATCTGCGTCCTGTTTATTGCTAACTTTTTTGTTCGTTCCTTAGCTATCTACTTGAAATAATGCCTCTTTTATCCACACTTTCCCCCTACAACTTCAACCACTATCTTCTTCACCGTAAGGTTGATTTTCCCGTGTGTTTTTGTATTTAATGGTGTAATTATTGATGTATCAATTTGTAGGCTCTCCTTTGTGAGTTCCAGTTGTATTCGTTATCTGTTTAGTCAAATAGGCTGGAAGCTGAAGATATTTATAGCCGAGACTTGCCTTTTACTAGGGATGGGAAGAATTTGACGTGGGATTGCTCGAGAGTAAATTTTAGAGTGCGATCATTTCAAGATAAAAGTAGTTATGTACTATGAATTGAAAAAAGCGGTTAGTCTGGTTTTAAAACTTTATACAAATGGTCTTTGGTACCTATTGTTTTTCGTTTTTCGACACCGACTTCGGAAAAGGAAGTTATTTTTCGCTTTGTTGTGATTTCCTTTTGAAGTTGGATTGCTAAAAAAATTATATATTTCTCTTTTTAGTTTTGGAAGTTCATAAATTACCATAAAAATGATTTATAGCCAGAGTACATCTCATGCCAATTCCTATAAGCCCAAATACGATTAGGGTACATTGTTTTATAACGGAGAACTAGTGCCGATCTTCCGGTTTCATCATCAGATCAGTTCGATGGTATCATTTTCTTCAGTCCCATTTATTTATATGTATGTATTGGCTTCATCATAGTCTTTTAACTATCACCCATACTATACTCGTAAAATGTTATTATTAAGGAGTTTCAGTGGCCATTTGTAGTCTTCTTCATCAGTTCTACTTCACCTGAAGAAAATAATAAAATCGCTACATATTTGCCTATAATATTTGAGTAGTTCGATTTCCATTGGATCCCATCATCAGATCCTGACCTGATGACCATGGGACCATTATGGACGTATACCATTCCAAACAAAAGAAGAATTTACAAAATCGGTCCAGGCATCTTTAAGTAATTGGTAAAAATAATTTTAAAAAAGATCCTGACGAATTGAGAACCTCCTCCTTTTTTTGAAGTCGGTTGAAAATATCTTGGGTTTATCCGAGTCTTCCAATTTTATCCTGTTTGGTTCAACTATGAACTGGGTAAAGTTGTTTCGTTCTAGCATGGCAGCGGTATCCATTCACCCGTCTACATTTATGACCTTTTTAACCGACTTCCCAAAAAGGAGGAGGTTCAATGTTCGACATTATGTTCGTTTTTTTTTTTTTTATGTTCACCGATATCTTTGTCAATTGTGGACCGATTTTAAAATTACTTTTTCGTTTGAAGAAGTATGTTCCGAAATTGGTCCCATTTTAATTTGGTGAAGATCTGATGAAGAACTTCGGAGATATACAACAGAACTCTTCAATAAATAACGGCAAATCTCTCGGGATTACTGCAATCGCATGTATGTTTATTGTTTATACCATTTCATAACATAACATCACGCCAGTATGCTCTTAAGGGATACGCAGATCTCTTATTTCAACGTTCATGTTCAAGTTTCATGAAATCTATTCTGGCGTTATAGTTTCCTTACTAACTTGACTATTACTTAGGTACGTTTTACGTTTTAATTACGCAAAAAAATGGTACCTACGAAAGACACCGACTTCAAAAAATAAAGTTATTTTTCACTTTGTAGTTTTGTATTTGGAAGTCGGTAGTATTTTTTTGCAAAAATGTTTTTTATTTAAATTTGTAATCAGTCAAAATCAGTCGAGATCCTTAACATTATTTAATACTTAATGAAAAACGATAAAGAAGGGTAAAATATTGATAGGGTTCCTATGAGTGTGCTATGTGGTAGAAAGAATAGATATTAGAAAATGGGAAATTACAGACATTGTCAAGCGCAAAGGACATGTAAAGATGGGCGTCCAAGCATAAAGGGTCCAGTAGTAGGGTGTTGAGTAAAGACTAGATTCGGTGTCTAGAATAGTCAATTGATAATAGGGATTTAAAAAAAAAAAAACAAAAAGTGCCAATTTTTTTTATCAGACATTCAATGTTGAAACTGTGTCTTGTGAGGGCAATTTTACAAAACTGCGTATATCTTGAAAACTAACTGTCGAGAACTGGAAACTTTTTGCGTGGACATAGTACTACAAGGCAAGAACCAAGGACGATGACATTTGCCAGAGCCTAGTGGTCTTTGATCTCTGAATCAAATCAAATAAATTCACACAATATAAGACTTTTCCAGTTCATAAAGAAATAATGAAAGAAATAAATAAAATAATTTATCATAAAACGCTTACTATAAAAAAAAAAACAAAAGTTATTCCTTTTGTTTTTTTTATGGTAAGCGTCGAGCCTGGCGTAAATAAATTATTTACTTAATTTATTAATTAGGTACTTAAATAAGAAAACAACAAAGTATGTTGGCTACAATCTAGGGGTCTTTAAGTCAAGAGTGAATAGGTTACTTCTAGGCAAGCGTGTTTCACCGTCGACCACATCATCGCTTACCATCAGGTGACATAGTGGTCAAGTGCGAGCCTATAGACGACAAAAAAAGTTCGTTCGTTCGTTCCTCCTAGTCGATGGGCTTCCTAGCTTCAACAAATGGCACTAATTGAAGCGAAAACCATTTCCCCATCCTTGCTTTGAGAGTAAGCAGATTCTATTACAAATTTAATACCATCTATCTAAACGTAAGAAAATCTAAAATTAACCTCATCCTGTCTAAACCACGGCCTTTAAAAGCGTTGAAAAGCTTCCACAACATTACAATCAAAACTAAACCTTACTCTACTACCAGAAAATACATTTTAAAACATCTTTTAAGTTGGAAGTGGCTAGAATCTTACCATTTTGAAAAAGGACTTTATATTTTAGATTTAAAGTTCGTTTTTCCTTGTGATTGTTGAGAGGATAGTTTCAAGTGCTCTTGAAGGTAGCTCAGTGAAGCGTCCAGCCTCTTTTAAAGCATTTTCCAAATATTGTAAAGTCAATTTCATCGTGGGAAATTTTTATAGAAGGGGTAGACAGATTTCCTAGTGGCTCTTTTGAAAGGGCCCGAGGATGTGGAAAAATAGTTTTTATTGTAACTTTTAAAGTTTTGGTAGAGTCATTCGCATGGAGCATTTTAAATAAACGATGGCAGGAGGTTACTCCTATTAGGAGTACTGATACTACCTGAAAACCTTGTGCGTTTTCAAAAACGGTCGACAATCTTATTTGCAAAGCAAATAACCCTATAAATAGGGAATTACCCCAAATAATTTGAGATACGGACACCCTTATCCCATCTTAAATGGGGTAATTCCCGATAAGTCGTCATCTAAGTACTTAATCGCTCCTATTCTAGACATGCTTATCATTTCTAACACAGTCCGTACAGTTTGGGCGCACGGAGACTTCATTATTATAGTCAGTTTTTAAGACAACATTTTTACTTCTATGAAAGCGAAAATGTACGAATATGTAATTTAAAACTTAAACTGTTAAGCGGAATACTTTAAAGACTTACTTTTTAGTCGTGCCTCTACGGGCCTTGATTTAAAACATTCATTCTATATCTTGCACAAAAGTCGAAATGTTAAATTTTTTAAGTTTTCTTTATTTTATATCTTTTGTATTTCACAAATACTAGGCTTTTGGCTACCTCGTGTACCTAAGTGTTTTTACAGAAACATTCCGCATTAGGGCGCACGGTTGGCGCAGTGGCTGAGCGATTGACTGCTGCGCTGCGTGTCGCGGGTTCGATTCCCTAGTATTCCGGAATACTAGGCTTTCCACATACAAATGACTATGTTTCTAAAATCAAGTCGTAGCAAGCATGTATTGCTGATACAATAAAAAACATTTTTTTTACAAAAAAATACAACCTATTTCCAAAAATAAATTTCGGAATTCGGTGTTCTTGTTTTTGTTTCTTCGTTTTTTAGGGTTCCGTACCCAAAAGGTAAAACGCGACCCTATTACTAAGACTCTGCGGTCCGTCTGTCTGTCTCTTCGTCTGTCTGTCCGTCTGTCACCATGCTGTATCTCATGAACCGTGACAGCTAGGCAGTTGAAATTTTCACAGTTGATGTATTTCTATTGCCGCTATAACAACAAATACTAAAAACAGAATAAAATCAATATTTAAGTGGGGCTCCCATACAACAAACGTGATTTTTTGGCTGTTCTTTGCGATAATGGTACGGAACCCTTCGTGCGCAAGTCCGACTCGCACTTGGCCGGTTTTTGACTCCAATTTATTTATTTAATTATGGCACTCCAACGACTTCTACACTAATACATTCTTTGGGGTACTGTAACAAATTAAATTTAAATCTAGAGTGAATTTGTCACTTACAGGTGTGCACAGCACTTAATTGGCGAAATTGAAGTTATTTTTCACTTTATAGTGTTTTTTTTGGAAGTCGGTTGTATATTTTTTTTCACTTATCTGTTGTGTTACCTAATGCGCAAATTATATAGTAAGGTACCTACCTATATTACACAAAGGTAAGCCAGAATAGATTCATCATCACATCATCAGCCTTTTTAATGTTCCCACTGCTGGGACACAGGCCTCCTCTCATAGAGGGAGTGGGCTATAATCCACCACGCGGGCCCAGTGCGGATTGGTAGATGTCACAAGTCTTTGAATTTTTGGTTCTAAGACATGCCGGTTTCCTCACGATGTTTTCCTTCACCGTTTTGAGAGCAGTGGTGATGAAATAAATTACACAAAGTAAAGCGCTTGCTCGGGTTCGAACCCACGACCTACAACTCGTAAGTCGGGTCCGTAACCACTGGGCCACCACTGCTCTTGAATCAGAATAGATTACCTAAATAAAATAAAACTTGAACTTAACCGGTGAAATAAGAGTGCATCGTGGTGAACTGTATACATCTGCGTACCCATTTAGAGCGTACCGGCGTGATGTTATGTAATGAAATGGCGTAAACAATAAACAAACATGTGATTGCAGCAATCCCGAGGGATTTGCCGTTGTTTATTGAAGAGTTCTGTTGTACATTTCCAAATTTAAATAGGACCAAATTTCAAATAAAAAAAGAATCATCAAAATCGGTTCACCTAATAAAAAGATTTGAGGTGACATACATAAAAAAAAAAACAGTCGAATTGATAACCTTCTCCATTTTGAAGTTAACTTGCTAACAAAGGAACAAACTGGAAAAGTTTTCACGAAATTCTTAAAGAAAACACCCGAACATTTCCGAATGCACCCGAAGTCCCACAGCTTCAGTAAAAGCCATAAAAATGCTCAGGGAAGGGGAGATGCTCATTATTACTTTTATATAGTTTTATAAAAGTAATAATGAGCATCTCCCCTACCCTTGACCCCAAATATTAGTCAATTGTCAGTTTTATTAGCATGTTATCGACTTTTAGATTTATTTTCTATCGTCTAGTGGCCTCTGAGGAAGATTCTGTGAAGATGAGTGAGCATGTTTGATATTATTTAAACGATTGATTAAGAGATGTGATGATAGATAAGACCTAGCTGTTGGTAAATGTGGTCTTGTTTATTTTTGAAAATGATTTTATTTTTCGATTCGTTTTCACACAATACAATATAAAACTATGCGTTAAATAGGATGCGGTCGCAGACATCCGACTGAATTTTCTAAGTGAAAAGTCATAATTCGAGGTTTGGCTCTCGTCTATTTTCTCCTCAAATATTGGACCAATTTAAAAGATATTCCATAAACTGAAAAAGAAAGATATATACTGTGACCCTATGTTTTCCTTTTTTCATTTATAGTTGTCAAATTTGTACACCAGGCCTCTGTTGACAGTGCAGTTTTGAGCATCTTTTGAGGGTTCTAGAGCTTCTAACAAAGAAAGAAAACATAGAGGCTCAATATATATCTTTCTTTTTCAGTTTATTGGATACCTATTAAATTGGAGGAGGAAATAGGCGAGAGCCAAACTTCAAATTATGAGTTTTTACTTATGAAATACAATTTTCTCCGACCGTATTTCCTCTTAAGTACTAGAATTCTACAAATTCCCCGGGTCCACACAAGAAAAATCTTTGGCAAAAGTGTACCGCCCCTTCTGCCTAGCCTTATCCCAACTATATTGGGGTCGGCTTCCTGTTTAACTGGATTCAGCTGAGTACCAGTGTTTTACATGGAGCGACTGCCTATCTGACAACCCAGTAACTGGGTAACACGATACGCCTTGGCAAGACTGGTGTCAGATCTCAAGCTTCTGACTACTCGTAACGACTGTCAAAGATCTTCAAATGACTACCGGGACTAACGGCTTAACGTGCTTTCCGAGGCACGGAGGAAACTCGGTATGTTGAAAATGGTCACCCATCTACGGACCGACCTCGTCAACATTACGACCCGTGTGGCTGTTATTATTTAGCCACGAGCTGAAACAAAAATTGTCCCGCCCCTTTTGGGTCTAAAATTAAAACTCTAAATAATTAAACCAAAATTCCTAAGTTTTTGTAAAATAAAAATAGCTTCGGCTGTTTAACACACTAGTTTACTGTTCGAAGTCCTATTACATCAAAACATTAGTATTACATAGATCACTTGTTAAGTACATTCAGCTTGTATGTAGGATAGGGATTATCGTGAATATCCCTAATTAATTACGTCTTGCTGATGTGAACATTGTATTAACTGGTAACTAATAAATAACTTAGACAAAGACGATATAATACTTGGTATAAGTAATGAATGTAAATTATAGTAGAGATACACATATAAGAACTACTATAACTATAAAGACTTTATTCAGAATTTCGTATTTGTTTTTACTCATTTATTCGTTTATTTTATTTATAAATAGAACACGTGTGTTTCGGCGTCACCCAGTCGACACCGGCTATCGCTGAAAACCAGCTCTGTGGCTCTGTCTTGCACGTTAGTCCCAGCATTATGCTGAGCGATGACCGTTTTGCATGGTTGTAACGTAAACTCTGTATTTGCATTTTGAGTTTTTCCTTTGTGTTTTTATGGTATCCGTCGTGCCTGGCGTAAATAAAAAAAAGTTTATTTTTCTTTTCTTTATATGGTAAGAATGTTTGCAGGCTGTACGCGGATGTTCTGTGCCAATTTAAAACATTGGGTCGCATGTCAGTGGGAACAAAATCATTAGAGTTTGTCTCTCATTATTTAAAGAACTTTGTTTTACCCTAGGCCAGCTCAATGTGGTCTCGCGGTCGACTGCACATTTAAAATACGCTTCCTTTTACCTGACTGCAAGGAAAGGGTTATGTTTTTCGCGCGTATATTGTTTGTATGTGTGTAATATTCTTTATTACCTCATATCTTTCAAACCGCTAGACGGATTTATATAATTTAGACATCGTTAGATACGTCTTGACCGCCCTACTGTTCTTAGATAGACAAATCCGCCATGTTTCTTTTTTTGAACTTCACAGTTCAAAGAGAACCGAAAAACAAGAAACGGCAAATTTTGGGCGCCATATTATGCGAGTCCCAATTTTTTTCCAAACCTTTCTTGTGGGCTATCAAAATGAAGGGTTTTAGGAGGTCATTACAAAAATATATACCACTTAAATGTTTATATGTAATTCGAAACAAAAAGATAACAGAAAAGTTGTAAATTAAAAAAGTTAATTTATAAATCAAAACTGACTGCTTCAGAAGCGGAGGATACATATTCGCGAATTGGCTGATTTCCTGATCATCCGACTGCACAGCATGATTTTTTCGTTTACAACTTTTGCGCTTTAAAGTTGGGTTATTGATTTTTAAATTAACTTTTTTTATTACGTTGTTTAAAAATATTCGCATGTCCGTGAAAGAAAAGATTTATGTGCAAAAGGTAGCTAATTACAATGATTGAAAAGTGGGCATATAATTAACCTACCCTTGCCAACAACCCCTACAAACACCAGAAAACCAACCCACTCACTTTTTGCAACAAACGCAGCAGCTGACGCAAACTTGAACAATCACCATCGCGACCTACAATCACCCATTCTTCAAAATAACCACACGACCCCATCATTTACACCCGATCCTACACGTTTAGTTAATCATTAAAACTAATTACAATACAACTATTTATCACTCGAAACCCCAGGTGCGCGATAATAAATTGTTTTGGTCAATGCGGAACCCTAATTACGTGGACATGAATAGGGCCACTCACCCTACTCAGTCGCGTGCGCAAATTCTTAACATATGGGTTTAATGATATATTTTTGTAATGATTTTTCGTTATTTATAGTTCAAGGGGGTCTCGTGGGTACGCTATAACAGTCGCACGGGTCGATGTTCAAGGTTAAAATAATAAATATAAAAAATTGATTGCAGACTAATTACATGTCCATAGTTGTTAGTAACAAAGGTCTTAAAACAATGTTAGTCAACTTATTATAATAGTGTCATCTCGTCACGTGAAGCTGTATGACTCTCCCCAGCACCTCAGAGTCTGGCCATTCAGAAAACATCCTTTGGATTCCGTTGTGGCTCCCCCGAATCCGACGCATCAGAGAAGCTGTTTTCTTACGCATAATGGCATAAAAGTCATCGACTCTTGCGTCAGCAAACATCGGGGGAGCCTCACCGAGTCCTAAAGGCGTTATTGTATTGTACAATGGTTAAGCAAGGCTTGCTGTAGTCGGTCCGTGGATGGGTGATCATCAATTACATACCGGCACTACACTATGCCTTGGAAAGCAGACAACTGAAGAAATTCAACTGTATCTGATTAGATTAGAAGCCGACCCCCAAAGTTGGGTAAATGCTAGGCAGTTTGACAGACAAAGGGGGGAATTAAGAGAAGGTACTGAGTAGGTAGATCAATTTATTGCAGAATGCTGCGGCAGTTAGGCAATGATTTTGAGATTCATTCTCGGATAGTTGATTTCAAAATCTTGATATGCTTCGTGGACCACGGTAAGCACTAACCTTGGATTACAGTCACTTGCAATTGCAAAACACACTTATTTTCTGTAGGTAATCGATGCTTGCTTAGTCTTATTTTCGAAGAAGATTATGACGAGTTGGTGAAATAGAAGGTCCAACATCTTCATAATTATATTTGCAAAGAAGACCTCCAAGTAAAATGGGACAAGGGCAGGAATATGATGAACCCTTTTCTAAAGCAAAGCGTATGTTGCAGCATTCATTGGTAGAGCTGTGTGCTGTGTGTGTTGGTGTGTTTTGTACAGCCTGTACAAATTATAGGCATCTCCGAGACACAACAGCGTACATTTATTAATTGTGAATGTTTTATATTTTTTACGAATTATTAATTAGACATTATAATTAGAATATTTGTACGCCGTTGACGGCAAGTCATAGCGTTATTTTTATTAATATTGACATCTGTATCAATGTTTTTGTTTACTTAAGTTGTTAATACACATGTATTTAACAAAGGTAAATTAATAAAGTTGCGAGATGAATCTAAAAAAAAATTGGCTCTAACATGTAAGCTTTCTTCTTTCTTCAACTATTTTAATTAACGGCCCCTAATAAGAATCGTTAGGTATCTTAAGCAATAATTACGTTATTAATTAGGATGTCGTATGACGTAAATCTGGGGTCCAAAATGAACCGTGGCTGAGCCAGCGGAGGTATGCTTTTCACGCCCCAAAATGAACCCGCTCCGAACTATACGGTTAATGAAGATCTTGTCACGATGAAGAGATTTTCCAGTAAAATTGGTGGTATCGATACTGACTACTCAGGGATTATTGGATGGGTTAGTATTGATAGAAGTCGTGGAGATATATTTTAAGAAGATTTCTTTTTAACCGCCTAATTGAAGGAAACTAGGGATGTAATCAAACAAATCGAGTTATTTATTTTATTTATTTATACACTCAAAACATACAATATCCTGATACGGTAGACCCCAATGCGATAATGTAGTACCTTGCAAATTAAATAGTTCCACTGCTTTTACCATAAAAAAATTGTTATGATATCGTGTAGTAATGTGGTAGTCATTTCACGTGTTTAGCTCTATGTGTACTTTTTGTGTACTGTTTAGCACTGCTCTCAAAAAAGAAGGAAAACATCGTGAGGAAACCGGCATATCCTAGAACCAAAAATTCGAAGACATGTGACATCCACCAAAATGCACTGGGGCCGCGTGGTGGATTAAGGCCCATTCCCTCTCACAGAGAGGATGCCTGTGTCCCAGCAGTGGGAACATTTAAAGGCTGATTATGATTATCACAATGTCGATTGTCTTTTAAACCTTATTTAAATTGGGTACAAGGAAACTTTCATACTCAAAGTTAGAAAGCAACAAATACTTGTTGCTGCAGCATTTATTGGTGAAGGTGTGGTCAGCAAATTATTTCCATCATCATCATCAGTTTCGTTCCACCCGCTGCTGAGTGCAGCCTTTCTTCCTTTTGTCCCACACTTCCCTTTCATTCTCATATTGATACCAAATTCTAACCGACCTCTCACCTCGTCACAATGGCCAGGTAACACAAAATATCCGCTAATCATCAATACATCCCTTCCCTATCTGCCATCTGCGGATACCCGATACTGCACAACCCTAGCCACCCTCCTCCATAAACAATCGAGCGGATATGCGCTTGCGCACAACAGAAATAGAACGCAATTGTGACTCGTGCGCATCCATTGTCGTTCAAATTTAGAACTTCCATTAGTAGAACGTTTTTAAATTATTTGGAAAGAAATGCGTTGAATTTCCTTTTGTTTTTAGGACTATTTATCACTAATGCTTTATGTTTAGTTTTAGTTTCTCTTAAAGGGAGGGTAGACCACCAAGAGTTATGAACTTGGTGACGTTCGAATTTCGGGGGTAAAGCTTTCGTCAAATGAAGTTTCAAATTTTTTGATACCATTGGATGAGTAGGATATGGATATGTCTATTTAGAAAATTAACGTTAAGGGCAAAGGCCTCTTTTCATATCTACTGAGACTAGGGTTGCCAGATTGGAAGACGAAAATATCTAGAAAAATTAAAAAATGTCAGGATTTTGAGGTTGTTGTCGGTAGAAAAAATATTAAAATAAAATCTTTATTTTTTAAATTAATTGCCTAAATATTGATGAAACATAACTAATTTAACTACACTTAAGTTTTAGGTTGCCACATTGTATTTTGCTTTAGACTTCACTGAGTCCACCAATTTAGGAAAATATTTAATATATAGACAATTTTCTTCAAAATTCAGTTTTTACTAACTCGGCTTTTATTAGATATATCAAAAGCCATACAATTTTTCTCTTTGGTATATAAATTATTTAGCAAACTTAACTTCTTTTCACAGTAAGGATTGATAACACTGATCTGAAAAAGAACTTGCCAAAAACTTGTTTGTCTGGAGATTTTGAGTTTTGTCGGGAGTCTGCAGATACTTTAAAATGTCGGGCGAATCCAGACGATTCCCGACCATCTGGATCCCTAACTGGGTATGCACGAGTTTCGATGTTAAAACAAGTTTTCATACTATAAAAGTTCCAGATTCATAATACTTAGTAAATACAAACTTCACAACTTTGGCCAGAATTTGTGTGAAGTAAGTAGAACCCCGCAGCGGCAAGAAATTAGTAGAAACAAATGTTTAAGAACTATTTAGACGAACAGACGACTGATGACCGTCAGACTTATCGATAACAGTTCTGGTGCTATTTTTTTATATTTGTCTTTTATTGGCTCGCGTTTGGCCTCTATCTCACCTTATGGTAAGCCGACGAAGTGGTCGACGATGAGACACGGTTGCCTAGAAGTAACCTATTTACTCTTGACATAAAGACTCCCAGGTTGTAGCTATCAGGCAATAAGGACTCCGGCAGGGAATTCTACTCATTTGCTGTACGCACAATAAAAGTATCCTGTTGGATACTTGGATGGAATTGCTATTTTGCTCTAATGTTTTTACTGATACGGTTTATGTGTCTTATGTCTTAAATGCCGAGATTTTCAGATACATTATGGATATTTGAAATGATATTATTATGATATTTGATACATTATTGATTAGAAACTTGACTTAATTGACTTAAGATCCTATGACCCCTAGCTAGGGCAGAGGGCTTCCACAGTAATCCTCCATCGAGACTAGTCTTGAGCATCGCGCTTCACTTCGCTCCACGAAATTCCGATACTCGTCGCTTCAGCCAATACGGTGCGTCGCCAGGTTTGGCGGGGACGGCCTCACTTCCTTTTTCCTTGAGGATTCCAATCCAGGGCCTGTTTAGGAATGTGATCGGAATCCCTCTGGAGCGTGTGACCAAACCATCACCATTTACGCCGCTTGATTTGGCGGTCGATCGGGGTCTCGTGGCATCTCTCCAACAGCTCTACATTAGAGATGATCTCGGACCAATAAATTCCGAGGATGCGACGAAGACATCGGTTGACGAAGACCTGGATTTGGCGTGAGATGCCCTTTGTTACCTTCCTCGTTTCGCACCCGTAGAGCAGCACGGACTTGACATTGGACCAGAAGATTTTGAGTTTAACCCTTCGAATCAGTTGCCGCGATTGCCACACAGGTCTCAGCTGTGCGAAGGTAGCTCGCGCTTTGGCGATCCGTGAAGTGATATCCTCTTCAGTTCCTCCAGTCTCTGACATGACACTCGCGAGGTACGTGAATTTGTGGACGCGTTCCACAAACGCGGGCAACAACGCATGCAAGGTAATGCCCTCCAGTTATCGCAACTGCTGAGATCACCTTTCTTGGGCACGGTAACTAAAAGTCCCTTGTTCCAGTCGTCCGGGAGTTCTTCAGCGGTCCATATACTTTCATTTAAAGGCGTCAGCACGTCGACGGCGGATCTTAAGTCTGCTTGTAACATTTCCGCAGCTATCACGGAGTGTCGATGTCGAGAGGTCGAGATGGTGTAGAACCCACCTGCAGCGCGTCAGGTGTCAGAGATGCTGACAATCGGAAGACGTCCTCAAAATGTTGGCGCCAACGCTGCAGCCGCCCCTCCGAGCCTGTTGATTAGAAAGTTACCTACCTATATTTCTGCAAAGCAGCCTATGATCGGGTTTCAGGTCAGAACAACGATTCGGGAACGCAACGTTTCATGTTATTATGACACCAAAAAACCGACCCAATAGCCCAAGACTATAACAATATTGAATAATAAAATTCATTTGAGACTGCTTCGGAAACTTTGTTAAATAAAATACAATCTTAAGTAAAAATTTAATTTATTATTTAATGTTACGAATTTAATAATATTATTTATTTTTAATATTATTATTTATTTATTTATTAAACCTTTATTCAAGTACCACCTACTTAAAACAAATAATAACTAATAATTCAAATATATGGGCCCATGGCTCTGACGTTTCTTTCTTATATTCCGGATCAATGTTATCACACCCGCTTGAAACTCTAAATTCTCGTCATCATCAAATGTAGCTAAAGCTGGCAACATTCCTTTCATGAAGGATATATGTGGATGTTCTTCTTGGTCGCTTGTTTTTGAATAGGATGACAGCTGTGGACGTTCTTCTTGATCGTCTGAACTTAGAAATCGTGTCATATTTTCATCTAGCATAATATTTTCGATCTTCAACTGTTTTTTTGCTGGAGGCGTTTGCTGTTCTGGTCCATCACTGTCATTGCTGCTTTCCACAGAGCTTTGGGCCTCTTGGGCCTCATTACAGGAGTCTGGTCTGGTCGGAGGTTCATAGACTTTCGTTAAGAAGCTCAGAAGATTCTTGTAAACGTACGGTCTTGGTTTCTTTGCAGAACCTCTTCGTATGCAATACTTTTCTGTTCTTTGTGATCTTAGGAATGCATCTCGTATGTTTATCCATTTTGATGATACGCTTTTAACTGTAAAAAAACAAAGGGCAATGATTTTATATCTTTTCCAAAAATCTTTTTTTTATAGCGAGCTAAAAAGACGTAAACAAGAAGAAAATCATGCTGTTCAGTCGGAGGATATATATTCGCGAGCTGGCTGACCAAAACAAGATGTATCCTCCGACTGCACAGTATGATTTTTCTTCTTGTTTACGTATTTATAGTTCGCTTCTTAACCGGGTTTTCATACATACATGCATACATACATAGGCTGATAAACACATTACCCTCGTCGGTTAAAAAAGGGCAACAATCAGTACGACGCGAGCGTGTGTCAACGAGGGACCTATGTAATTTTTTTTTCCGCGTCTCGATTTTTGATCACACGTAATCTGCCTACACATTACTGTGTCGTGTCGTGGCGCGGGATACACCAATCATACGAATCTGTTCAAGCCTACGTCATATCACAACGATTCTTGTAGTCAATCAAAGCCACCACGCTACGCCACGGTACACCACGACGCGTAAGTATGTTGCCGCCTATATTGTGAACGCATTGTTACGCTACGACCACAACGTTTTGATCCTCTGTGTATTATTTTTCATAAGGTACTCGTACTAGTGTTTAGTTTTTTTTTTGTTATCTAGTAAAGTATTTGGATGGGTGGGGTTAAGCAGTCGTTTAAAATGGATGGGTGGGTGGGGTCAAGCAGCTGTAAGGTTGCTAGCTGTTGGTTGGTAGGATTTAGATGGGTACGGTTAAGCTGTCGGCGGTGAGGTTTGAAAGAGGATGGGTGGGGTTGAGTAAAGGGCGCCGCGCATATTTTTCGTCATGGGTCTCTTTTCATGGTTTTCGGGGTCGCGGGTTATCCTACCTGATAGAGAGGTTAAAAACCAAAATCTACGATGCTGCCGACTAAAATGTCAACTTTTCGTTATGGGTATTGTTTTCATGGTTGTCGGGGTTGCTAATAAAGAACATGGTATCGAAATCAAAATCTCGAATGGCACCGACAATATTTATCCATCATTTCCATGGTTACTAATAACGAATATGGGATCAAAACCAAAATCCACAAAAAATTTCAGTACAAATATTTTTGAAATTTCGATAGGCGCCATATTGGATTTTGATTTTGACCCTATATTTGTAATAAACGACCCCAAAAACCATGGAAAATGACACCCATGATGAAAGTTTCAGAAATTTCGATCGGCGCCATCTTGGATTTTGATTTTGACCCCATATTTGTAACAAGCGACGCCAAAAACCATGAAAACGACGCCTATGATAAAAATTTCGATCGGCGCCATCTTGGATTTTCATTTTGAACCCATATTCGAAATTGACACAAGACAAAGAAAATGACAACCGTGACGAAAATTTCGTTTATATTTATATACATTTTTTGCAGAAACTGTCTATTTAGTTTATCTACTAAATTGGTTACGGTCTAAAACATAAGTAGTTTGATAATTATTATCAAACTACTTATGTTAGATATTCGATTTGTTAGAAAATAATTATCTATAAAAAAAAATATTTTAATATAGAATATTAATATATATTTTTGTATTAAATACTTCCCATAGCAAATTTATTTTGTTTATCCTCTTATTAGTTAAAAACTTTAATTCTACTGGATCAATGAAATCACTGTTTCTTAGGTGCATCACAGTAATAACGGCTCAAAATTGTTTAGTCTATCTGTACCCTTGCGCTGCACTGCTGGAATTGTGGTTGAGTGGATGGCTATGCACACATACACTGCCGCCTAATACCTAAACCCAGGCATTCGAATTTGATTAAACCCCTCTTAAGAAACACAACGATGTGTACTTCATAGTAAATAGCGACAAAAAACTTACCAAAATCTTTCATCTCATTTCCTTCCAATTTATCAAACTCCGGATTCAAAACGCAGCAGATTTCTCGCCACGCAGTCGCTCTCAAGACTTTATCTTTGTTTAATTCCGAATTCTTATCCCAAATAACTTGTTTCTGTTCTACAAGAGGAATTAATTCTTCTGCTGATATTTCCGACATTTTTGTGTAACACGTCCTTTCCTCACAAGCGCCAAGCCGTTACTGGCGTTGACCAGGCGAGCGCGCGGGTGAGGGGAAGGGGGACGTGAATGAGGTCACGGCAGTTCACAGATGTTGTTTACGATAGATAGTCGTGACGACGGTAACACGCACGACGGAAAAACGTGACTCTGCAGCATATGACGTAATTATGGGCGGGTATTATCGTGCCGTGTTGTGCGCATTTCTATTTTTAGCGTTTTAGACATTTATCTGTCGTTACGACATTGTAGCAACTGGCTGTTACAATAAGTTATTGTGTTGTGAATGAGTACCAACACAATATAGCAGGTATATCACGCTTGTATTTATCGAGGTTAAGCAGGATATCCTGTATGTATTTAGGTTTTCAGTCCCATGTAAATGATTACTTCTGTCCCTTATTCTCACTAAGGTTCCACTGAAACAGTTAACTTTTTTCTGACATAGGAATCGACCCCCGAAATTCACACTTAGCAGTCGGACCAGCGAACACGTATGTTGTCGACAGGAACGTATGTATCAAAGCTATATCATCAATTTCTATCCAAAATTGTCACTCTAACATCACCCCACGAGGGAAAAAAATACCATCAAGATACCTATATTCCTAGCAAAATATCAACAGGGGTTCTGAAAACTTCCATTGTGCCTAAACGAGGCAATTTCACCTACTTACGAGACGTCAGGATATTTGCAACGGAACAAACAAGATCATAGAGTGTTACATCAAAGGACAACAGTGGGGTGGTCTTGTAAGGAAGAGTGTTGAAAAACTTTGTTTTTATATTTAAGAGAAAATTGGTGATGATTTGATTGATCTGGAGGGTCGGAGTGTCGTAGGAAAACAACTGATAAGTTGCTTTTGAAGGCAGCATGCAATTTAAGCTATGTTTTCAGTTTCAATGAAGTAAATAAAAAAAATATTTGATAAAAAAAAAAAATACAAGTTTTTGTCGTATTCTTCTTAGCAACCCCTTTCATTTGATACCCATATCATAGTAATTCAGAAAAAAATAACTAGTCCGCCAACTTGGGCCGTCCGCCATATTGGATTTAGGATGACGTCACTTAGCTAGCCATGCCTTGTCATCCAAACTAAACGTGTTTACAATTTTTTTTCGGTTGAGGATAACTGCTTTAAAATTTAGTTGCTAAATTTGACCCGACCACACATACAACATACAACTTCGAATGTGTGTTTAAACTTTCCAAGTTAAATAAAAGCTTGTAAAAACATTTCTATTTTCACTTCTGTTTCGTTCATTCGTGTCTCCAGAACGATATAATCAGTTCATAGTTCATTCTACCACGTTGCAAAGTCACATTCTAATAGCGATTGTCGAAAAGTTAAATTGTAAGGAATACACCACACAGCATTTCGGTAGCGCATATTACATTAATATGTCAATTCAATATCTGGCTTTTTAACCCCGACGAAAAAAAAAAGGATGTTATAATTTTGACGTGTGTTGCTGTTTATCTATGTATTTGTGTGTCTGTATGTGGCATCATAGCTCCTAAACGAATGAACTGATTTTGATTAAGCCTTTTTTTTTTAAAGTGACTTTATCGTGACTGTTCTTAGCTATGTTTGATGAAAATCAGTTGAGCCTTTCAAAAGTTATGGGCGTTTTATTGTTTGTATCGGGGTATTTTCGCAAGCTATCGTGTCATTATTACGTGTTCCATAGGTTGTCAATCGATGCGTGTCTACTACTAGGTAAATTATGCAATTTATGTAGCCACGCTATCTATACTCAATAATATTGTAAGGAGGCAAGATTTGAATTTTTGTATGTAACGAATAAACTTAAAAACTACTGGACCGATTTCAAAAATTCTTTCACCGTTGGGAAGCTACACTATCCCCGGGTGACATAAACTACTTTTTGCCCTGTATTCCAACGGGAACGGGTAGTACGCGGGTGAAACCGCGAGGCGTCCGCTAGTAACTATTAAAATAATATCACTATACATCGATCCTCTTGCATAATGTTGCATTTCGCCCTGTAAAGTTGAATCTTAGAAACTGCAAAGATTGAAACGGCCAGGGTTTTTAGGTCTCTTGGTGTACCAAATCGACATGTGCAAAGGAAAATGATGCAATAACCATATTTACACGGCCTTTGTAACAGTTATATCGGTTTTCAGCTGTTACAGGAAAATTGCAATTCGCGACACTGATAAGGTTATGAAAGAAACATTATATTTCATCAGTTAACGACGCTACGGTTATTAGTATTTTTTAACTGTAGGTAGTCGATAACAGTGCATAGTGGATAAGGACTGGAGGACAACGGATATACAGGAAGAACGGCAAATGGTAGGTTTTAAAAAAAAAATAGAAAAGGTTTAGCTAGTTTTTTTTTTCTGTATCATCTGTAGGTCATACAAATATTTGCTCCGTGCGGGAATCGAACCCGCGACACGCAGCGCAGCAGTCAATCGCTCAAACACTGCACCAACCGTGCGCCCTAAGATGGAGGAAAAGGTCGAGAAATATGAAAAGAAGAAAGGAAACACAACAGGTTCATAATAATAAAAAACGGCCAAGTGCGTGTCGTTCTTCGCACATTTAGGGTTCCGTACCAAACCGCAAAATAAAGTTGGTTGTAATTGGAAAATATAAGGAATTTTAAAGAAAAATATGATTAATCAATATATTCATATTTGTTAGTATAATATAGGTAATAATATACATTATCACCAAATTTCAAGTTCATAGCTCAATGGGAAGTTAAAATTCTTCGGTACATAAAAAAAAAATACAGTATTTATCTATTCAACGAGCTCTAAACAACGATACCGCATCGATGGGGTAGGTCAAAATGTTTTTCACGCCCCCCTTTAGTTGTATGGGAGCAACATAAAAAAACCCTTAAAATATTTTTTTGAAAATTTGCTATAGCTCCAACTGTTTGGCCGTACAACCCGTGTGACAACGGACAAACGGACAGACAGATGTACACGTGAGTGACAGCAATAGGGTTCCATTTAGATCCTTCGTGTACGGAACCCTTAAAAATAAACTTTTTCAGAGGAGACGACTAAAAGTCGTAGTTTGTTTATTCTGGCTTTAAAACCACCTTAGTCTATAGTCATAACAAATTTGTCTGTTTGTGGTATATGTACGGGTTACAGACCAAACAGTTTTGATTTGCGTTAAAACAGTTTTTCCAGTAGATAATAAACAAATATGTCTATATGAGATTGATTTACCGTTCTCTTGAATCATTACAGGTAGTCAGAAACCCGAAAGTCTGACCACTAGTGTTATCGAGGGGTATTGTGTCACCCAGTTACTGGGTTGTGCATTAGCTGCTTCATGTAAAAACTTGTATTCAGCTGCAACCGGATATACTGGATTTCATCCACAACACGGTTGGTAAAGGCTAGCAGATGATGATGGTTTCTTACTGCTCTGCTGACCCTTTCTGATTAATTTTATTTAATCGTTGCGGGATCAAAGGGAGTTGAATCGTTTCTCCAGGACTCGTTAAGATTTATTACATCTGCTCTTTTTAGGGTTCTCGTACCCGAAGGGACCAAACGGAACCCTATTGCTGTCACTCACGTTTTAGAGCAGTGGTGGCCCAGTGGTATCAGCCGCGACTTACAAGTTGTAGGTCGTGGGTTCGAGCCCAGGTAGGCGCTTTACTTTGTGTAAATTATTTCATCACCACTGCTCTCAAAACGGTGAAGGAAAACATCGTGAGGAAACCGGCATGTCCTAGAACCAAAAAATCGAAGACATGTGACAGCCACCAACCCGCACTGGGCCCGCGTGGTGGATTACGGCCCATTCCCTCTCACAGAGAGGAGGCCTGTGTCCCAGCTGTGGGAACATTAATAGGCTGATGATGTGATGACGGTTCTGTCTGTCTGTCCGTTTGTCTGTCTGTCTGTCTATCTGTCCGTCGTCTGTCACAAACGTTTTACAGCTAAAAGGTGGTGCTACAATCTTACAAATAGTCCAAATTGCCAATAAATATTTTAAATGTTTTTAATGTCCCATAAAGACAAAGGGGCGCTAAAAAAAATGTGACCTACCCGATGGAGTGGGGTATCTTCGTTGAGTAGATAAATACTGTATTTTTTGTTTTCAAAAATATTGGAAATCAAAGGAATGAGAACTCATCAAAGTCAGCTATTTTTATTAATTTTGTACCGAAGAATTTTTTTACTTCCCATAGGCCTATGAACTTCAAATTTGGTGATAATCAATGATATTCAAATAAACAGATACGTTATACACTCACAAAACAATTGAAAAAAGTGTTCCGCACATAGCGGCAGCACACATACACACTTTTCATTTATCTAACATTAAAAAATATTGATTTTAATCAATAAATAAATAAATTACAAATACACACGATGGCATTTATTTTATTTTGTTTTTGTTTCAACAAAGCCTATCGCTCTTCGCCATGCGTGACATAAACTAAAGATTAAAGGTCACAATTGTGACCTATTCGAGTCTTCAAAATGCACGCGCTCATAACATATCTGTTTATTTGAATATCATTGGTGATAATGTTTAATTTACGTATATTTTACTAACATCAATATATTGATAAATCAGTCAGTAATCGGCACCCTAAATGTGCGAAGTCCGACACGTACTTGACCGGTTTTTTGGTGGTCGCCACTGTTGATTCTGGTTATCATTAGATCCAGTGATTGGAAGTAGTGTGACGGGCTTAAGTCAGACTTAGGGCTGCAGAACTTTTTCAAACCGTATTTCCTATAAATATCAACCAAACATCTGACAATACAATATTAATTTCTACCCCATTCTGTCTTTATACTTATTAGTTTCCCATGCAACTAGTGCTCACCCCTCACGACAGCTAAGCATAGGGGGGTGAACAAATTATGAGGGCACGTGTCACCAATATCCGCTGTTTTTGTTCGTTTGTCTGTCACTCTAACTGTGACATACGCGTGCCATATATGGAGTGCGCTGGCGATTTATTCTGATGGAATCGTTCATTTGTTTTTAGGCTTATTTGTGATGGGCACAATCTTAACTTTTTTATGGTTTCAAGACGAAAATTTGTGGGATAATTTTTTAATACGAATCTCTCACTGGAAACTTGTTTTATGTACTTGTTTCTTTCAGCAGCTTCGGCCAATTGTTAGTCGGAAATCATCCGTAAGGGAACGTGTTACAGGGATAAATAGGTTCTATTCACGTGCCAAGTTTCATTCACATCTGTTCAGCTGTTGAGGCGTGATTGATTAACAAATATTCAGACTATCACATTCATAATATTGACATTAACTATGTGGACCTCAATCATATCAAGTGATTGTTTTACACTCAACTGCCTACCGATTTTTGGGATAGAGACAAAGGTATATGTTGTTAAATACGCAAGAGCTTTTTACCCGACTGCCGAAAGAGGGTACCTAATGTGTTTAATCAATTTATGTATGTATGTAAATGTATGTTTGTTCCTATGTGGCGTTCTACAGACCAAACGCGTTGGCCGATTTTGATAAATCTTACGTCAATCGATTTGTCTTAACCTTGCGAGTGTCACTGGCTACATTCAAAATGGAAAATATAAAAATGGCGGATTTTTGGCGCCATATTGTGGGGGCCCAATTTTTTTTTCTGCCAAGCCTATCGTGTGTGATAACAAAATAAAGGGTTTCAAGAGGTGATTTCAAAAATATATAGTACTTATATGTTCAAATATACCTAATCCGAAAAAAAAATGTTATCTAAAAAGTTATAAATAAAAAAGTTAAATAAAAATAATGAGAAAACCCGACTGCTTATAAGCACAGCATGATTTTCTTCTTGTTTACGTCTTTTTAGGCCGCTTTTTTTTTCTTCGAATTATTGTTGTTTGTGTAGTAGGTAATTTTTTTTTTGTATATTTCAGTCTGTAGCCTGCTTTTTACTAAATTGCTGGTTGTGGCGTTAAGCTATTAAAATTAACATAATTGGGTCAAATTGTCCATGTCAGAGGTTTTGAGGAGTATCTGGCGATGTCGTTTGAAGGCGTGGCGCTAAAATATTAATAACTAAAAACAAGCGACAGTCGCCCTCCAAGATATCTTGAGGTTACGTAAAATGGTCGGATTATGGAAAGCTTAGGAGTCTATTATTTTAATGAGGATCGTAGCAGTTTTTGTTCAGAACAATTCATTAATATTTTTCTTCAGTTGCAATTTTTTGTCGCAATCGCTGACACAAGTTGAAGTCGGTTTCTTATCCTGAAATCTGTCTTTGTTAGATTTGTATTGTAGGGATGCCTATAGAATGGATTCATATCTATGACCCTGTTATAAGCATCTGCTTATAACAATCTGAGCACGCCTTTCGGCGTGAGCTTACGTTTCATCATCCTCAAAGATTATACGTACATCACGCCTTTTCCTATGGGGTTAAGCAAAAACTACAGAACGCCACCTGCTAAGATTATCCATCCATACTTTGTTTTTGATTTAATATTTGCCTTAAATTAATTTTTAGAATCTTTTTACTTACCAGATGGAAACTATAGTACCAAGTTAACTACCATTATTTTCACTATAATATCAGTAAGTATGAATCAGCTTACTGTAGCTACTACTTATAATTCAACTTCAAGTGTCATGAAGTGCTGTTCAAATATATAACAACCCTCGTCTATTCTCTATGTTATAAAATGTTATTGTTTATTAGTTTCCGAGAACAAAAAACTTATTGCTTTGTGACGTTCATTCCCGATGGATTGATTGAACGATACATTGTTTGAACCCTGTAGTAGAATGATACGAATAGTTTTTTTGAACTAAATGGATTGTATATTTAGATTTGAATCTAATTCAATTTCTTGTTATGTACTAAGCTATAGTCGTGAAAATCTAAGAAGTCGGATTTTACAGCTATAAAAATACTTAATAATAATTAAACTTGATGCTTACGAATGATACTTGTTTTTATAGTTTAAGGGCAGCATAGTAATTAATTAGGATTATGAATTTGATTTTTCAATTTCTTACGTAGAAAGTTATCGCGGCATGTAAAATGAGAAACGTCAACGGACTTCTTAGATTGTCACGATTATACACAATAAGTTGAAGACATGTTACATCCACCAATCCGCACTAGGCCCGCGTGGACTTATATTATACATTATAAGGCTGATGAAGATAGGTTGAGTTGACCACCATTCATATGCGGTTTTTGAATTGAGAATTTGGAGTTAAAAATGTGTCAAACCCTTCTTAAACTCCAAGTCTGACTGATTTTCAGGTTAGGGTTTGTAAAAAAGCAACTACATCAAATTCTTAATGCCGAAACCGGCGATAAATATAACAGGGTTGCGTTTTAAACAGTTGTATACTTTGGCTACTGAGAAATTATACATTGTATTGTAAACTAGCTTTATGTAATATTGAAGCATATACATAACTGGCTGTCCCCCGCGGCTTTGCTCTCGTCAACTGGCTACCTACCTACCCTACCCTATGCTACCTACCTTTCAACCCTACCTACCTACATACCTACCTACCAACATACCCTACCTACCAACCTACCTACTCCACCCTACCCTATCTACCAACCTACCTACCCTACCCTGCCATTTTTTTTTGGTACAAAATGTAGCCTATGTCCTTCCTCAGGATTCCATCTATCTTCTTGCCATTTTGAATTGAATTTCGAAGAAATCGTGAAAAAGTAACAGACAGACAGACAGAGTTACTTTCGAATGTATAATATTAGGTATAGATTATCTAACTGAGTTTAATTGTGTATATCAGCTTATATACAAGCTCTAGTAAAAGTACCTTATGAACTATATTCTGTGAACTGTGTCTTTTAATTTTCTTATAGTAATTATTTAGAAAAAAAATCTTATTCAACCATTATGCTTTGAACAATTTTCAAAGTAATTGTAGAGTTGCTTAGCAATATTTAGTTAATCAGTGTGTACAGTCTAAAACTATACATATTTTGCTGACGCGGTGCCATGTGCCATACGTGCGTCATTCCAATAATATTATAAAAACACAAATAACACCTTAAATCGACGATTAAACAACATTAAAGAAAGGAATCGACAACTATGTGTAAACACAAAAATACGTAATAGACCTAACGGAAACTGAATTATCTTTTCTCTTCGACCTTCGTGCTCCAACCTCAACAACAACAACTCTGCAAGTGTACAAACCGTACATGTTTTGGTCCTTCGAGCCGGATATTTGGTGCCACTGTGTCTCTTTACGGTAGCGAGTCGGTTTAGCTAGTCTCCCGTAAGCGGGTCGCCCCAGCTAGATTGAGAAGTCGCATAATATCGTGACCGAGGTAAAGGGTGCTGAGTTCCAATTACCACTTCAAATCAAGTAAGTCAACGATTTCATCAAAAGGAAATGATAAATCTACCAACAATGAACTACAAATTGTCATGTTATATGATACTTCAGTCCTATCAAGTGGACTACAAAGAACTTTATTGATGTTTGTTTGTATGTTTGTTAGTAGAGGGGGAGCTACAAATTAATTTGTAGTGTAGCGGTGGACTCCCATGGGGATCGTCGAGGGATAACTTCAATGTTATTAAATTGAAATGAATTTTATTGATCTGTTTTAATTAATGGGTTGTGTTGTGCATTTATGTACTGAGGTAAGCAAGGAAGTTATGGGGTAATAAGCTTTAATATACCTGCATTGTGGAAACTTATTACACCCTAACCCTTCATTGAATACAGTGGTGATCTTTTGCTATGTGCACATGCCTGTGTTTTCAATAAACACAAGATTTACAGTTTTTAGCAAAATGGTAAAAACAAAAAAAAAAACAAAAACCCGACGGCTTACAAAGCGAACAAAAAAGACGTGAACAAGAAGAAAATCATGTTGTGCAGTCGGCGGATACATCTGATTTTAGTTTTTAAGCCGTCGGGTTTTTTGATTTTTTATTTTTATTTATAACTTTTTAGTATTAATATTTTTTATAATTTAGTTCATTTAAACATATAAGTGTAATATATTTTTGAATTCACCTTTTAAAACCCTTTATTTTGATTTCCCACACGATGGGATTGGAAGAAAAAAATAATTTGGGCACCCACAATATGGCGCTCAAAAGCCGCCATTTTTCTATTTTCTAATTTAAATGTAGCCAGTGACACTCGCAGGGTTAAGACGAATCGATTGACGTAAAAGTCATCAAAATCGGCCACCGCTTTTGGTCTCTAGAACGCCACATAGGAAGAAACATACATACATAGACTGATAAACACATTACCCTCCTTCGGCAGTCGGGTAAAAAGGAACTCTTATGGTGCGACTCAGTCTGTCTGTCCTTCTGTCACAACTGGATATCTCAAGAATTACTAATACAATCAACTTGGAATTTGGAATAGTTATAGATGAGTTTGCGCAACGATTTTGCAAATAAGAAAGAAATTCCTTTTTTTTGCATCTTGTTCTGTAAGGGGGTCTTTAAAATTCGAAGTGGGCCTACTAAGGCATGTGGCAAACAAATCTGAAACTAGTCTATGTGATAGAAGTTTATATAAACATTACAGGAAAAATAAAACAATGTCTCAAAATAGCACACCTTTTCAGAAATCATTAACAAAAAATAAATGATGGTATGGAACCCTCGCTGCGCGAGTCCGATTGGCTCTTGACCGGTTTTTCTTTCTTTTTATGTACCTGATGATGATGAGATTACATCTTCTGATGACTTCTTTTACTCTCATTCAGCGAAAAGAAGCATAATTTAGTCAATAATAATATAATAATAATAATATATTACCTTTTGGTCCGCGCGCTCTGTCATTTGTCTATGGTTTTGACAAATGATCATTGAGCATCGCGGACTTTGTACATAGGTCTACCTACATTTAATATGATTTTATTTATAGATCTGTATCAAACTTACACATAATTATAATATACATTCTTTGACCCACCTTCTGTGTTTATTCTATTTTGTTTGTTATTTATATATTATTTTATTATTTAAGTATTTTCGGTTTCCGTAAGTGTGTCCGTGGCATCAACAGTGGGTCCTATCAGAATATCGGCGCGGCGTTATTTTCTTTTTGGATATCGCTGCACATGCTGAGATAGGAACCTTTTTGGTCTCGCATAGGGTTTTAATTTTTAATTTTATATTATTGTTAAATTTTTTGCATATTTCTCGTGTCTCCTGTGCGGGTCACAAATAAATATTTTTCTTTCTTTTTCTTTCAATAAGATTTGAAAATACCAATCTGATGAGCAACTCAATTTGATTACTTTACTTACTATAAAATGTAACTATATAACACTATGTTGTTTGTTAACCAAATGCTAAAATTTCTTAGCGGCCTTCATGACGGCTCGACGTGATTCGACTTATATCACAATGATAAGCGATTTAAATTTTAGACCGGCGAGCACGGCCTACTGCGATATACTAGACTCACACATTTTTTTCACAGCTTGGGATCAAAAACCGTGATAAAATGCGTGACACAAGCCCATCACAGAGGCCGTGCTCGCCCCGCAGATATATTATATATTCACATGGACACAGTGTGATGCATTTCGATTTTCTCTTAAAATTTAATGGCGTCTCGCCTAAAGGAACTTTCCCTTAGACGACGTTTCACCTTCTTGTAGACCAAACCAAACCAATTCTAAACGGTAAATCTCATCAAATACCTTTTCCTATAACCCATAACCTTTCAAGAAAAAAATCACGTACACAGATAAATATTACCAGCAATTAAGTCCAGCTAATTCGGGAGTGCCAACATTAGCATAAGTAACATACAGGAAGCGGAAGCGAGCCGTTATGTTGCCAGCAAGGGATACAAGGCAAGTGCATTAGCTAGCTGTTGTTTGTGTTAAAGGGATTTTCAGTAAAGGCTGTATATTTTATTTATTTTTAGGCTGTATATGGCTTGCGAGGTTGTCTGGTTGTTTATCAAGGATCTATGTAGGCTTTGAAGCCTATGTTCTATGTTAGGTGGTGTGTTGGAAGATATGGAGGTGTTGAGAATTGTAAGGAGCTCGACTCCGATACTCGAGAGTACAATTGCATGTATTAAGGTTGCCCTATTCGACGGCACGAACTATTTTGTGCGCGGGGTTAAAATGCATCCTATCTCATCCAACAACACGTGCGAAAGAGATAGATGCTGTGATGAGTAGTAAGAAGCTAGTTCGCATACGAATTAGCACTTTTGCAAATTTGTAGCGAAATGGATGATGATTTAGGACGAAAACGAGAGCGCGAAATTTTATAAACAGACCTTTTGGAATATTGATATCATGAAAACACGATTGAATGTATTGTTGAACCACTAATCTATCCCTGTATGGTGACTGTTTTGCTATTTTTCTTCTTCTTATGGTATTTATTTGCGCCCAAAATGCGTTAAAATTATTGTTGAAATATGGACCTTTCGACGCACATAACTTTCAAATATATATTTTTTTACTTATTTGTTTCCATACCCTAGATAATGATCAGACAAATTGATGTAATTATTTGTTTTGAACGTATATCGTCAAACAGTGGAGTAATCGCCAGACTACGTTTGTATGGAAGAATGATCGGCTAGTGTAACCTTAACAACAGCAGTAATAAAACAATTTTATTTCAAGGTTTATAAAGATCTACTGCAGTCTCAAATCGCGCCATAATACTGAGTATTTCAGAGTCGTTACTCACGCCATAAGATGAAATTGAAGCATAAAACTTTTTACGGTTTCATGGTAGAATCAAGAAATGGGATTGGCTCCGCTAGAAGAGCTATTTGCGATACTAATATTAATTTATTCATAGAATAGCGGGTAGAGAATATTAATTAATATACAAAGTGACTTAAAGTGTATCGTTTGATCTTTTTTTATACGGAAGAATGATCGTCTAGGGCAACCTTAAGGCGCTACCCCGAGCAAAACGCGCTAGCCGTTTTTCGTGCAGTTTTTAGGAGCTATCTACTCGTTATTTAAAAAGAAATATCAACTAATAAAAATACATTAAATTTCTACATTATTATTGATTCCAAAATTGTAGAATTCTTTCATTTTTTAATGTAGTATATGTTTCACTCATCTCTTTCCAACAAAACCATAAAAATGAGAAATAATGATTGATAGCATGCATCTCCTCGTAAAGTGTTCATTAATAATTTTTTGTACTAACACTAATGTGTAGACAATTTGATAACAAACATTTTGGTAGATTTATTTTTTTCAAAAGACCAATATTCGATTTTATAAAGAAGTTATTCTAAAATCTAGGCGTATTCACTACTGTAATTCATGCGCCACGAGTGCCGCTAGGCAAATAGGAATGCTCAAATCTCATGCTGATTTTTTGGTCAGGGTACGGCCTTAAGCAATTCTTTTGCAAAAGACTCTATGGTCTAGGCAGTGGTTATAAGCTTTTAAAACACTGGGCAGGGGCTCATGGATTTTATTCCCAGTTTGGAAACACTATCATTAAGGATTTTTTCGATCCGATTTGTGAACAGAGCTGACAGAATAAAAATACCGGTCAAGTGCGTGTCGGGCCACGCACAGATTCCGTATTTATCAATCCCGAAAGCCATGAAGATGACATCCATGACAAAAAACAAACTTATCTTCTGTTGTAGTCGCGATCAGTTTACCTTCTACCAGAGGATGGACGGCGCCGCCGAGGCCGGCCCAGAAAGAGGTGGCGAGACTACCTAGACGAATGCAGAAGCTGGTCTGAGATGACAAAAACAAAAAAATACCGCTGCCTAACTTACAGAAACATACAAAAACCCGACTACTAAAATACCACGCTCTAAAAAGTACGAAACAAGAAAATATTCCCGTAAATTAAATACTTAAATAACGATTAACAACACTACGACGTCGTAGTCGGGTAATAAATTGTTTTTTTTTATTTTTTTTTTATCTATTATAGGCTCGCGCTTGACCACTATCTCACCTGATAGTAAGCGATGATGTGGTCGATGGTGGAGCACGCTTGCCTAGAAGTAACCTATTCACTCTTGACTTAAAGACCCCTAGATTGTAGCTATCGGGAAACACAGACTCCGGCAGGGAATTCCACTCCTTAGCTGTACGCATAATAAAAGTATTCCCAAAACGTTTAGTGCGTATGGGTGGGATGTCCACCATATATCGATGACGCATCGCCGTACGTCTGGTAGTCCGATGATGGAACGGGCTGGGTGGAATTAAATCATGCAATTCCATCGCACACTCCCCGAAATGTAACCGATAAAAAACCGACAAGCTGGCAACTCGGCGACGATGTTCAAGGCTCTGGAGCTTTGACTTAACCAGTGCCTCATCGCTGATGAGTCTCTTGGCCCGCTTTTCGATCGACTCCAGTGCATCAAGCTGGTATTTGGCAGATCCGTCCCAGAGATGAGAACAGTACTCCATGCATGATCGAACTTGCGCTTGATACAAGCTGAGCAGCTGTTCTGGCGTGAAATACCTTCTCACCTTTGCAAGGATCCCCAGCTTTTTGGCGGCCAGCTGAGCCTTTGCCTCAATGTATGGCCCAAAATTGAGAGTTGATGTCAACGTAACGCCAAGAAGCTCAAGATGGTCAGCTATTGGCACGGTCACATCTCGGAAAGTTGGAGCCGGGTGAAATTGACTCTTTTTTGCGGAAAAAAGACACGCCTGGGTTTTAGCAGCATTAAACCTGACCAGATTGGCATCGCCCCATTCGGAGACTGCCTGCAAGGACAGGTTTAAGCGCTCCACCATGGCCTCCCGGAGGATCTGAGGCCCGGTAGCACGAGCGTTGGACAAGTATCTCTCAGTAACGGTGCTGTCGTCTGCATACCCAAAGGTGTTTTCATGGCTTTGAAGGGATACGTCTCGCAAACGGTACGCTTGACAAAAAATATGATGCACCAAACCCTACCTACCTTAATTTTAAAATCCCTGTTCAGTAATACCACACAAATGATGGGGTGGGGCTTGGCTTCATGGCCCCTAGAGGGCACCACATTCAATTTAATTTGACATCACAAATCCTATAAGCAGCGGACAAATAAGGCGCTTCTAACTACACTTCATTTGTCAAATTATGATAAGTAGTTTAAAAGTTATGAGGGAACAGATGAACATACATACATACCGATCAAAAACATAACCCTCCCTTTTGCTTCGCCGTAGTATGGTAAAAAATAATGCATGCAAGCGCAACATAGCTCTGGGTAAATGAATAAATCGCCGTAGAGTGTAATCAGATAGCCCTAAACACTAAAGTACAGTACTAAACTGTGCTTCAAAACTATTTAGTCCACGGAAATGTAAACGATACATACAGACGCCAGTCAGCAATCCTGATGGCTATCAGAGAAGCTCTTAGTCACACGGGCAGGAATGTCCGAGGCTTAATATTCTGCTCATCCCTTTGGCTGGTCGCCGTGAATACGTTAGCATAATGTCGCTCGGTTTGAATGTGAAGGAATGGCTTCAGAAAATCCAATTTCTGTTCTGTTCATTTCATATTTAACAAATCTGACGCGATTGTTCAATACTGCGGATAATAATGAGGATCAATTGTCTGTCTGTGGTCAAGAAGTGCTACTGTTGAGCTTGAGGTCCAGGGTTAAATTCTAGGTTCGGTCAGTGTCATTGAGTTTTCAATCTGGTATTTATCAGAGTCCGGAGTCTGGATTTGTGGCCGGTTGAGAGCAATTGGGCTCGCCTGGTTTTTACCCGTCTGCCGAAGGAGGGTAATGTGTTTATCAGTCTATGTATGTATGTTTGTTCCTATATGGCGTTCTAGGGACCAAACGCGTTGGCCAATTTTGATGATTCTTACGTCAATCGATTCGTCTTAACCTTGTGTCAAGTGTCATTGCCTATATTAAAATTGGAAAATAGAAAAATGGAGGATTTTGGGCGCCATATTTTGGGCCGATTTTTTTCGTGTAGTGGATTCAAAATAAAGGGTTTTAAGATGTGTTTTCAGAAATATATAACACATTATGTTTAAATAATTCGAAAAAAAATGTTAACTAAAAAGTAATAAATAAAAAAATTAATTCATAAAATCAAAAAATCCGACTGCTTAAGAAGCGAATTAAAAAGACGTAAAGAAGAAGAAAATCTGGCTGTGCAATCGGAGGATACATCTGGTTTTGGTCAGCCAACTCGCGATGTATATGTTATCCTCTGAGTGTACAGCATGATTTCCTTCTTGTTTATCTGATGATTTTTTTAATTCGCTTCTTAAGCAGTCGGGTTTTTTTTCATACGACTTAAACATAACAGGCCTCTGCCTTTTTTTTGAGCTTTGGACGTCCTCATGGATGTCCACCGCCCCGGGGTGAGCAGAGGGGTCTGTCAGACTTTAACTGACTAAAACCACACAATCTTCTTCAGCTATCTTAGTGCCTCTTAGAAAAATATAGTCATTATATTGTGTTAAGTTGTAGTACGACAGTAAAATATCCTACACTACTAGTACAGAAATATATCCTTAAGCTACCCTAAATTACTTAGGAAGAGCTGACTTCAATATTCAGAGCGGTTCATATGGTCTTGTTCTGACTGGAACTTCTCTGAGTATCTTGTTCCGTGTATCAATGTAAATACTTCTTTAAATCGATTAAGAATTCTGTTATAATATTGTGTTTAGCCACGTTCATAGTACGCCATATCCATTGTAATGTGACGGCTCTTTTTGTAAAGTTGTTAATACTTAGATTTTGAGAAATTCGGTGCATTGGTGGTCGTAGCTGGGTCCGTTCCAAGAGTTGGGTCATTATGCTCTTATTTCGCAAGCAGGTCGTGTGTTTCCTTTATTATATGGATTTGCATTGCCTGTTTAAGACGGTTGCCAACGACCTTGAGGGAACAAAACGCGCACTCGTTTCACAACCGCGTGGCCAGTTCAGTAGTTTTTTGTACTTTTATTATTATTCTATAACTTAAAAAAAACCCTTATATCAAAATTTAGATAATTAAAGTTAGTTTTGGTGCCATTGTCGTATTTATGTCCGTGTCATACATAACTTTACAAATTAATTACACTATTTTATACGAATAAAATTAAAAAAAAAATCTTATGTACTCGTAACATAAGTAATTTTTCATAAAATTACGACTAACCGCTTAGACCTGTTTCTCGTTTTTTAATCGGCTACTGATGGGTATCTTCGCCTTAAAATAAGTTATTGTACTAGCCTATGGTTTCGCTCTCATGGACGTCAAAATTATCCCACGGGAACGTACTTCTGGGATTTAGAGATCATCCAAACATACAGTGGCAGCTGCAATAACTAAAATTAAATGTTTTACAAGGCATAAATTTAAGCTCTAAGTAATAAACAAATACAATATAATTATACAATTATACAGTCTTTCACTATTATAATATTTTTTTTAGCAGATAGTAGGATTTAATTGCAGTTAACCAAGTTCGGAGACCACAAAAAGGTTAAACATGAGCAGCAAAGGATTGCCAAAACATATGGTGTTCTTTACACTTTTGCCAAATCCTACGGAGAATATCGTGTTACGTTACGTCACTAAGGCAGTCGATCCATAAAAAATACTAATATTTTATTCTAGACTGGAAGCCAGCCTCAACATAGTCGGGGAAAGACTAGGCAGACGATCATGATATGTTACTTGTGTTACAACAAGAGAACAAGATAAAATAAATACCATATCGAACGAATTAATAGCTTTTATTAAAATTAATGAATATCGCCGTGGGGAGCAGCGATACACTGGAGCAAACAGAATTCATTAATAAAACATGTCGACAGACAGAATTTACGATAGTTTTCAACAAATGGACACAGACAGTGTTAATAGGAATTGGTTGCGGTAGGTCAGTTATATTAGTTTACAAAAAGATGAGGTTATAAATTAGAATAGAGTTATAAACTACAGCTCGAGCTCACTTCGGTTAATAGCCCAATAAAAACTAGACCAATCCTACTATCGAATCTACAAATATGTGAAAGTCTGTATGTTCGAATGTTTGTTAATCAATCAGACTTCAAAGACTAATCGGACTTGGAAAACATCATGCCTTCCTTTGTAATTAGGATACTTTTTATCCGTTTCATAATTTTAGAGAAAGTAAAAGCTAGATCCTGCACTGTAGAGCCTATGTAAAAGTGTCTATAGATGTATTACCTATAGGCTACTCATTACTAACCAAGTTGCCCATTTACTCGTCCAGTAATTTATCGGAGAATTTAAAAACAGACACTCCAAAACCATTTAAAAAGTAGTAGTAGCTTAAGTAAATGCTGTGCAGTCGGAGGATACATATGGTTTTGGTCAGCCAGCTTGCGAATTTGTATCCTCCGACTGCACAGCATCCTTTTCTTCTTGTTTACCTGTTTTGCAAAACTTTTTTTTATTTATAACTTTTTAGTTAATATTTTTTATTGGTATTAGGTACATTTAAACATATAATATAGGTTTTATATATTTTTGAAACAACAATATAGCGCCCAAAATCCGCCGTTTTTACAAGCTTTTAATTAACTTGCAATGTATGTATGTAAGTGTGTTCGGGGCAAATCTTGCAACTGAATTTTAAAGCAGTTATCCTCCACCAATTAAGATGAAATTTTGCATATATGTTTAGTTTGAATGACAATGCATGGTTAGCTAAGTGACCTCATTCTAAACCCAACATGGCGGACGGCCCAAGATGACGGACTAGTTGTTTTTTGTGCATAGCCATGATATGGGTATCAAATGAAAGGGTTTACTGAGAAGAATAGGAAAAAAGCTGGAATAAAAAAAAAAGAATATTTTTTTATTTTCCAATTTTAATGTAGCAGTGACACTCGCAAGGTTAAGACGAATCGATTGAAGTAAGAATCATCAAACTCGGCCAACGCGTTTGGTCTCTAGAACGCCACATAGGAACAAACATACATAAATAGACTGATAAACATATTACCCTCCTTCGGCAGTCGGGTAACAAGCAAGAGAACTCAAATTACGTGAATAACGCATACAATGTAAAACTAAACCACACAACTTACCACAAATTACGCCATCACACTGTTTCCAAGTTAGTTACCATAAAGAGCCATCAATTTCCCATAGGTGGCGCCGCGGGTGAAACTAGTCTAGGCAGTAAGTTAGACATGTCTGGCGGAAATGACTGCATTCCTAGACTCACTGGCGATGCGCTGGCTGTGAGAAAATGACCCATATGTTGTGGGGTAAGCTGTGGTAATGTGTTAGACTGTGAGTATACTAGACATGTTTTGTACACGATTTTATTCTGTACCATATATTCGGTCGATGACGATGTGATCTAAGTCGACTTAACCTGACGTATATTCCATTACTTCTTGTTCATCATTATCATCCTCTTGTATTCTTATCCTAATTTAGTTGGTCGGTACATGATGTCTTTTTCAATTAAGCGCATCTATCTGCATTAGATGTCTTCTCAGTATTTACCTTCTTTCTACCTATAATTATATTTTGGTAAAAGTTTGTCCGTGGAGTTTCTTGCACGTTCTTCTCCATAGAGATCCACCTCCGCATTAGTACATGCAACTGTTGTTTGATTTTTTGGATTGACCAACTTCTTGACGATTCAAAAGTGCCAAAAAACTGTATTATATATTATTTAATTGAAACTAGCTTCTGACAGCGTCTTCGCCCGCGTGAAAATTGTTTTCTTATCCCAAGGGAACATAATACCGGGATGAAAAGTAGCCTGTGTGTTATTTCAGACTATAATTTATCTCTGTGCCTCATCCAGATTCGTTCAGCCGTTCTGGTGTGATTGAGTAACAAACATTCATCCACACTTCCACACACACATCCATCCAAACTTTTACATTTATAATATTATTACTAATAAGATAATGTTTAATTTAAGATAAAATGTGTTTCAGTTAAAATGAAAATTCGAAAAAAACTTTATAAAATTAAAAATAAAACATTAATATAAAATACATCGTCAATAGAAATCATTAAAATTAATCGATAGTCGTAGCATATAATAAAAGATCTTTACCGTCGCTTGGCACTCTGGTGGACGCCGAGCCAATATCTGTGGATCGGACTGGATCAATCCTCACTAACGACCCTTATAAGCTGGTCTGCCGATCCTCGCAAGCTGCTGGAAAAAGACGCTATGCGAGATCGTATGACTGCATAAAAGACAGGCGCCCTCGCCTCAGCGAACATGCTCGACGCACTACAGTATCGCGGCAATTTCATCTAGACGCACTACAGTATCGCGGCAATTTCATCTAGACGCACTACAGTATCGCGGCAATTTCATCTAGACGCACTACAGTATCGCGGCAATTTCATCTAGACGCACTACAGTATCGCGGCAATTTCATCTAGACGCACTACAGTATCGCGGCAATTTCATCTAGACGCACTACAGTATCGCGGCAATTTCATCTAGACGCACTACAGTATCGCGGCAATTTCATCTAGACGCACTACAGTATCGCGGCAATTTCATCTAGACGCACTACAGTATCGCGGCAATTTCATCTAGACGCACTACAGTATCGCGGCAATTTCATCTAGACGCATTACAGTATCGCGGCAATTTCATCTAGACGCACTACAGTATCGCGGCAATTTCATCTAGACGCACTACAGTATCGCGGCAATTTCATCTAGACGCACTACAGTATCGCGGCAATTTCATCTAGACGCACTACAGTATCGCGGCAATTTCATCTAGACGCACTACAGTATCGCGGCAATTTCATCTAGACGCACTACAGTATCGCGGCAATTTGATCTAGACGCACTACAGCATCGCGGCAATTTCATCTAGACGCACTACAGCCTCGCGGCAATTTCATCTAGACGCACTACAGTATCGCGGCAATTTCATCTAGACGCACTACAGTATCGCGGCAATTTCATCTAGACGCACTACAGTATCGCGGCAATTTCATCTAGACGCACTACGGTATCGCGGCAATTTCATCTAGACGCACTAAAGTATCGCGGCAATTTCATCTAGACGCACTACAGTATCGCGGCAATTTCATCTAGACGCACTACAGTATCGCGGCAATTTCATCTAGACGCACTACAGTATCGCGGCAATTTCATCTAGACGCACTACAGTATCGCGGCAATTTCATCTAGACGCACTACAGTATCGCGGCAATTTCATCTAGACGCACTACAGCATCGCGGCAATTTCATCTAGACGCACTACAGCATCGCGGCAATTTCATCTAGACGCACTACAGCATCGCGGCAATTTCATCTAGACGCACTACAGTATCGCGGAAATTTCATCTAGATTTTGTACGCATCGTTGTATAGCATCGATTGACTGTTAAATTACCCATTTTCACAGGAGATTTCTAAATTAAACTCCACTGGTTTTATTTTCAACACTTTAGTGTAAGTGCAAACTAGAAATTTACTTAGTCTGCGCTCATCCTTATACCTAGATTGTATTATCCCTGGATTATGAGACAATTTTCCCTAGTGGGGTCAGGAAGACGGTTTGTTAAGATTGTAATTTTAAGTGACAACTATATTGTACATTGTTCTTGGCTCCAAATGGGTCATTCGTTTCCTTGAATATGTTGGTGTTGACAGCTTAGGTTTAAGGTATGTATTTATGCGTCGTCCGAACTTTGTCGTTTCTGTCTTTTATTATCTACTGTTTTAGCCGAGGTATGTTAATTGATACCTAGCGGAATTATAATCTCTATTTTTCAAAGTTCTTTGTGGACCAAGGCTTTAAAACTATATTTTAGCATCGTCGCTAACGTCCTTGAAGAAACAAAACGAGGGCGCGTTTCACACCCGCGCGACCCAAAATTCGGCAGGTGTTCGTACTTTCCTTAATATTCTTTGATAAAAAAAAAACCGTAGATAATTCAATTGTTTTTGAGATGGGGTAAATTTCATTTTAATGCGTATTAAAATGAAATTTACCCCATCTTCACGGGTTTGGTGCGATTGTCGTGTATTTGTCCGTTTTAAACATAACTTTACTAAATTAATTACACTATGCTATACTAATAGACCTCTAAATTTTCGTAGATCACATTATTAAAAAAATGGTAACATATGTATTTACCAAAAAATTATGACTTATACTGTTTTTATTTTTTATTGTAGATAAGCTTGCGTTTAGACGTGATTCTTATTTTAAAATCAGCTACGAGAATTATCTGCGCCTTAATATGGGCGTAAAACTAGCGTATCATCATCATTATCATAATTTCAGCCGAACGACGTCCACTGCTGGACATAGGCCTCCCGCAGGCGTCGCCACATGACCGATCCCGATACTAGCTATTGGTGTGCATTAAAGTTGCTTCAGCCTGTTGAAATCAACCATTCCACCTCCTATATTATATTATACTAGCTTCTGCCCGCGGTTTCGCTCACGTAAAAAGTATTTTATTATCTCAAGGGAATACAAACCCTGGGCAGGATATAGGATATGTCCTTCCCAGGGTCTCAAACTATCTTCTTGCCAAATTTCATCTAAATCGGTAGAGTAGATCCAGAGATTACCCCCTACAACCTCACAAACTTTACCTGTTTATAATATTAATAGCGGATTCCTCGCGGTTTTATCCGCGTAGTTCCCGTTCCCGTGGGCATACAGAGATAAAAAGTAGCATGTGTTACCCGGGGATAGTGTAGCTTCCCAACGGTGAAATAATTTTTGAAATTGGTCCAGTAGTTTTTAAGTTTTTAACCGACTTTCCAAAAAGGAGGAGGTTCTATGTTCGACTTCAAGTTTGTTTTTTTTTTTTTTTTTTTGTGTTTGTTCACCGATTACTCCGTCAATTGTGGACCGATTTTGAAAATTCTTTTTTTGTTTGAAAAAGTATGTTCCGAAATTGGTCCCATTTTAATTTGGTGAAGATCTGATGAAGAACTTCGGAGATATACAACAGAACTCTTCAATAAATAACGGCAAATCTCTCGGGATTGTTGCAATCGCATATCTGTTTGTTGTTTATAACATTTCATAACATAACATCACGCCAGTTCGCTCTTAAGGGGTAAGCAGATCTCTCATTCACCGGTTATGTTCAAGTTTCATGAAATCTATTCTGGCGAAATAGTTCCCTTACTAACTTGCCTATTAGGTACGGACAACTAAAAAGTGAAAAATAAAAAAACTTTTTGCAAAAAAATTCTACCGACTTCCAATACAAAACTACAAAGTGAAAAATAACTTAATTTTTTGAAGTCGGTGTCCATAACGCAAAAAAATGGTACCTACGAAAGACACCGACTTCAAAAAATTAAGTTATTTTTCACTTTGTAGTTTTGTATTGGAAGTCGGTAGTATTTTTTTGCAAAAAGTTTTTTTATTTCTTTATAAATTTACCACGGAATGGGCTGTAGATATTATTTTATTTTTATAGTTTGATCCGATAAGAGAAAAACTTCAAAGTACCTACTACGAGAAGCCTAGTTATTTGCTCAAACAAAATGGTAAAACTATAGTTACTCGTAAAATTTTCCTCAAAGATGGATGCCACATATTACAATACGGGATCTCTAATGACAACATCAAATGTCTGTCTGTCACGACATTATTAACTGCATGGGGGAAGGATGACATTGTTTTTTTGGTTCAATGTACAATTTGGGGTGAGCAGGGATCGAAGCTGCATCTGTGTTTTGAATTGAATAGCATTTAGATATGTTATTGTGTAGGAGTTCTAACCCAGTTTTTTAAAGGATTAACTTAACATAACATTAGGCTAGGAGAGCCGTGGTGCTGGTGGCCCAGCGGTAAAGGCCGCGACTTGCAAGTTGTAGGTCGTGGGTTCGAATCCAGGGAGGGGTTTTACTTTGTGTAAATTATTTCATCACCACACTGCTCTTAAACGGTGAATGAAAACATAGAAAAGGAAACCGGCATGTCTTAGAACCAAAAATTCGAAGACATGTGACATCCACCAACCCGCGTGGTGGATTACGGTCCATTCCCTCTCACAGAGAGGAGGCCTGTGCCCCAGCAGTTAATTGGCTGAAGATTATTAATATTAGGCCTATATTGCCCGAAGAATTAGATAGAGCACCTAAAATTTAAGTTCCATGTAATTGAGGATGACACTATTGCCATCACAGGGCATAAGTTCAGACTCCGGGCTGCTTCTGATGAAATTTCAGGCTATTATACATAGTCTCTCTCTCTTGGTCGGTCCCTCATGTCTGAGGATCGTGGTCAGCATCAGGCTTTCATCAGGAGCGGATAATCTGCCTCCACCGGTTTTTGTCCAGCGCGTCCCTTACGACCGCGTAGAAATTGGAGGACGACGAGTCTTTCACTTGATCGGTCCATCTTGTTGGTGAACGATCTTTTGCCTTCAGTGTTCCCAACCACAATCAGTTTTTCTAAATTCTTGTCGCCTCTGCGCATTGTGTGGCCGAAATATGTAAGAATGCGTTGCTGGATATGGTGGACAAGCGAGTTTTTTCTCGGAGTTGGGTCTGCGATGCATTGGTGCGTTTCGCAGTCCAGGGTACTCTTAGCATTCGTTTCCAGCACCACATCTCGAATGCATCAATCCTTTGCTTTTCTCGGGCCAGGATTGTCCAGGTTTCCACTCCATACAGGAAGATAGGGAATACCAGGGCTCGTATCAATCTGATCTTGGTTTTGATACCAATTCCTCTTTCTTCCAGATGTTGTTTAAACGGGTCATAGCATCTTTTGTCATGCCGATTCGCCTCTTTATCTCGGGGGCACATCTGCCGTCATTGCAGATTTGGGAGCCCAGGTATATGTAATGGGCGACAGTATTAATGCCAGGAATGTTGCAAGTGACATTTGCAAGCTTTCCGGCTCGATCCACTATCATTATTTTGGTTTATGCTCTGTTCACTGCGAGACCGATGTTGCCACTTTCGGACTCGAGTCTTTGGAAGAACTCGCTCATATCCTCCATGGATGTTGCCAGAAGAAGGGTGTCGTCGGCATATCGGAGATTTGACAATCGCTTTCCACCTATAGGAAAACCCTTCTCCCAATTTTTGATGTTTTTCCTTCGAATGATGTACTCTCCATAAGTTAAAAAGTGCGGGGGACAAAATACAACCCTGTCTCACGCATTTCTTAGTTTGCAACATATTGGAACATTCAGTGCCTATCCTGATGAAAGAACGGTTCTCGATATATAGTCTACACGATATATAGAACTCCCACTTCGAGCAGCACATTCCACAGTTTATCCCATTGCATGCAGTCAAAGGCTTTTGTGTAGTCAATGAAGCATAGGATCACAGGGTTGTTGAAGTCCCTGCTTTTTTCGATGATTTGGCGGACGTTAAGTATTTGCTCCAGTGATCCCTTGCCCTTAACAAAACCTGCCTGCTCTTCGGGTATCTCCCGGCGTAAAAAGTAGTTGAGACGTCTATTAATGACGTGGAGGAGGATCTTACTCGCATGAGATATTAACGCTATAGTCCTGTAATTTCCACAGTCTTTTGAAGAACCTTTCTTATGCAGGAGGATTGCAGTAAATGGATGATCTAACTACATAACATAATATCACCACAGTTTTATTTCCCGAAAGGTTACGCAAAAGTGTTCCTATACCACAGCCCAACACCCTACCAACCACAGGAAACAAATATGATGGTGTTACGAGTTTTCTTGATACAATGCCTTGCTCGTTGTATTTAGCTGAAGATCAGCTCTATCCTCTGCATCATCTCAAACCCAACAGCCCAACACTGGACCACGTTAGACTATAAACAAGGACAGACTGTAGTGTGAACACGTCGTACACAAATGAGACACTAACGTCTCCATTTGAGTCGTCTTCTTAAGATAGCTTAAAGTCAATTTTAAGTCGAGCCAACTTGGGCTGTGTTGCCAAGTTAAGTTTCAAACTTGTCGGCGAGCTCTACGAGTGTGTGTACTGTTCTACATAGTCTCAATTTGTAAACTAACACGGGTTTAGATGCGTTGAAAAGTGCTGAAGTTAGCTTGTGTACTAGTACTTGGAATTTCTTTGTAGAGTATGTTATATGAATGGAATTCCGTGTAATTGTTTGGCAAAACAAACACTGGTTGTTGCAGGCGCGGATCCAGCGCTCAAAAAAAGTTGTGGTCACAGCCAGGTCAAGTGCGAGTCGGAATATGAACTCGGTTATCTATACTATATATATATCTATACCAATATTATAAAGAGGAAAGATTTTTTGTTTGTTTGTTTGTTTGTACCGAAAAGGCTCCAAAACTACTGGACCGATTTCAAAAATTCTTTCACGGTTGGGAAGCTACTCTATCCCCGGGTGACATAGGCTACTTTTTATCCCTGTATTCCCACGGGAACGGAAACTACGCGGGTGAAACCACGAGGCGTCCTCTAGTAATAATATAAATCTGAAGAGTTTGTTTGTTTGTTTGAACACGCTAATCTCAGGAACTACTGGTTGGAATTGAAAAAATCTTTTTGTATTGGATAGTACATTTATTGAGGAAGGTTATAGGCTATATAACATCACGCTACGACCAATAGGAGCGGAGCATAAATGGAAAAAGTTACAAAAACGGGAAACAAATCCTTTTTGAGAGCTTCCGTTGCGTTCGCTGCGTAAACGGTTTAAGTTACGCAACTATCATGGATGTAGGGTAGGTAGGGTAGGGTAGGTAGCCAGTTGACGGGAGCAAAGCCGCGTGGGACAGATACTGATTGATATAGTGCATTCCTACAAAGAAGATGTTAACAAAATATATGACGCCCTGGTCAAGATTTTGTTATTTTATTAAGGCACTGGATATAATATCATCAGCGATCATCAGAGGTGTGACGAGACTGGATAAAGTAAGAATCGAGCATATCTGCGGTAGTTTTAAAGTCACATCTAAAGTGGGATAGTGCTAGGAAGAAGAAGATATAATATCATCAGCCTATCAACCTAAGACCGTGAAAGTGTGACGTCACAAGTCTATTAGGGTTGTGGGCAGGCCCATCGTGCCCCAACGGTGGATCCGCGCTTGGGTTGTTAAAAGTCGTTCTCACTTTCATCATTCACACTAAAAAATAGATAAAACTTTCAATGGCAGTTTTGTGTGTGTGAAGATTGTCACGTTTGTTATTAGACAGTGAATGCTACACTTTGCGCTGTATGACGGCCGAGCCGTCGCGTCGTTTAGCTTTTCATAAAGTTTTCTATTTGAGAAAACATTCTGGTTGTGTTTCCGACATTATTATTGTGTAAAAACGAGATTTTCTATGTTCTATCAGCTGTTCACATGTCCTGCAGCCGTATTGCGTAATTGCGCAAAGAGTTTAAACATTATTAGCAACATATGTTATATGCGGGGCTGTTATGCGTTTTTGTATATGTATCCCCTCTATTTAAATGTTACGTAGGTACGTATGCTCATGTTCATGCGTATGATCGATTCTTTCAACTGATACTTCCTCAACTTTAGATTTCTACCTTGAAAATGACGTCTTATGCAATCGTTTCACTATCTAGGCAGAAAGAAGATGATTTTCTCTTTGTTGATTATTTTTATTACGTCCACATTATTTCTCGTCTGTCCGCGGCTGTGACCTTCGAGGTTTTTTCATTATTATTACTAACTAGCTACTGCCCGCGACTCCACTAACCTTCAATTAGAACTTCCCCCAATATCTTTATAAATTATAGCCTGTCATTCTGATTGTATATAAGCTACGAGTATAATACTGTAGAGTTTCATAAAAATCCGTACAGAAGTTTTTGTCTGAGGGAGTAACATACATCCATCCTCACAATCTTTCAAATACCAGTCGCATAATGTCATGTGCGGCCACATATCCCAAGGTGATAGCTCTGCCACCGTCACTAAGGCTTAACCTTTAATAAACGAGAGCATTAATGCTTCACTTCATACAGAATCACAAACAACACTCCAATATCTGTTTGTCACGTCATTATTAGCAACATATGGCACATCGGCTGGCACGCGTTTTTATATCCCCTCAATTTCAGGCCGCGTTATCTTTGGCAACGGTTGACTTCCTCTTAATTGGGTAGCACCCCTCGGCCCTCGTTACAGCGTGAAGATATGATTAGGTTGATGAAGTGGGATCAGTTACAATTTTAATTATTTATAAATTAGATTGGGAGCGGGTTGCATGATAATGATGGGTCGTTGATGAATCTTCGTAATAAGGATATGATGGCAATTTTTGGATTACGAGTATAGGTCACAAAGAAGCGTTGGACACTATAAAGAACTAAAATACCGCTATCTACTATTTACTTATTTAATCTATACTAATATTATAAAGAGGTAAAGTTTGTGAGTTTGTGACGTTGTAAGGGGTAATCTCTGGATCTACTAAACCGATTTAAAAAATTCTTTCACTAGTAGAAAGCTACATTATTCCTGAGTGTCATAGGCTATAACATATTAGAAAAAAAAAAACCTTATGAAAATTGCAATAATTAAACCCAAGGTAGCAAAATGTTGTCTATAAAATTCATTCTTTGGCGTGCGCTGAGAAAATTATTGTTGATAGGTAAAACATAGTAGACAGGACAGTCAGGGCAGGCAGGGCAGGCAGAGCCTACCCTACCTACCTACCAACTAATTTTTATCTATCATCATTAGTTTTCTCACCGCACGCCAAAGAATGAATTTTAAAGGCAACAGTTTGCTATCTTGGGTTACATTATTGCAATTTTCATGAGGATCTTTATTTTTTTTTAAATATATTATAGCCTATGACACTAAAGAATAATATAGCTTTCTACTGGTGAAAGAATTTTCAAAATCGGTTCAGTAGATCCAGAGAATACCCCTTTGAACGTCACAAACTCACAAACTTTACCTCTTTATAATATTAGTATAGATTCCATTGCTGAAAGAGACCTTATGTCACAAGATAAGCTAATATAATTAATACAAATATTTTCAGGGTTAAAACTGAAAATAATCGAAACATTGAATATTTGTCAAATTGGCGGTGGCTTCACTGGCAGGAAAGTCGAAAATTATCTCATGGGAACTTAAAACCTGGACATAAACTATCCTGTGTCCTAGGTAATACAGCCCATGGTCTATCCGTTCATACCCGTTCAGCCGTTGAAGCGTGATTAATTTTAACATACACGTTTGCATTTATAATATTAATACGAACTTATAAATATTAAAAATCGAAGAGGTGGTCTTATTGCAGACCTAAAATATCACCACAAATTACCTCAATAAATTAAATCACACACTTATAAAACAGTCTCATAAATCATCAAAACTTACAAAACAGGATCTGACATAAACCTCGTCCTATCCAAAGTCGATATTAGGCTAACCTCATCCCGATGCACTAAACAAATGTCCGGAAATGGGCATCGAACTGGCAACTGGTACATAAACACGTGCATCCGATCTGATGCCAAATGAGGATATGGGTGCAAGCCAAATGGCATGATAGCTGTGTAATATGGGCTAGCAGTGTAATGCAGGGTACAGACCATGAAAACGAACGCTAACAAATGGGATCTGCCGATGCATGGACACACGCTCATTCTTCTACCGGCTACACTAGAAACCAAGCGAATGAAGGCGAACGAACGGTAAGGTACTCAATTAGGTACCTAACAGATTTTCTATCGCAATCCGAAGGATCTTGAAGACTCTACGTAATTCATTGCTTCATATCAAGTGATTTATGCGCTGCCCGCGACGATTCCGTGGAAGTGGAAAAGTTTTGGGCCAAACAGAATGACTTTTGTACCAGCGAAACGAAGCAGAAGAAGTTAACTTCATATTATGATTGAAAAATGTGTCGATAGAAAGAAAGAAAAATGTATATACCTAATTGCCACAAAACGACGTACAAACATTAGTACATTACAAGAACAGTGCAGTGGTAGGCTTATACTAAACTTAAGGGTTTAGTATAAGCAAAATCGCAAAATCGGCTAATAAATAATTGAATAAATGTCGTTAAATTATCAAAATGAAATGCATAATAATGCATTGCTATTGATTGTGTGTTACAGCCTGTGATTAACGAAGTAGGAAGAAAATATTTTCATTTCATCTAAAAAAAGCCGTACAAGTTTGTGGCATGGAACGAACTAAACCGAAATCCGAACCGCCACTAGATACTTTCAAGTATTTGTATACCTAGTTTCCGAACCTGGTATTTTTTCATACTCTTTCTTGCAAGCCCTGGTAATGCAAGTATATCTCAATTGTTACGGAATTCATACTCCGCTGGAATGAGAGTTTGCTCTGGTAGAGTATGATGTTGGAAAACTCAATCGTATGCGTTCGTTCGCTCGTACGCTTAGTCTGTAGTCTGCATCATATGGGCATGGGATTCGGATGGAATCGATACCGATTTAAGAGCTGGCGGTGTGAATTGAGATTATTATGGTTTGTTTGTTTTCTTTCTGTCCAAATTGGTGGTTGGTTGAGACCCACATTGCAATGGATTGAATGTAGTAACATATATGTTTAGACGATAAGGTGAACGTATAGACATACCATGATCAGTGGCGTAGCGTGCCTTGGCGGGGCCCCGTATAAAATTTGTTTGGGGGCAAGGAGGGTAAATGTTTTAGACAAAAGAAAAAAAAACGTTTGCATAAAATTAAAAGAAATATTTATTCATCACAATTAACTATCTGTCACTTTTTCCAAAAAAATAAAATCTATTCAAATTAAATATACACTCTCCTTGTCTGTTTTTGCGGCAAACTTTATTAAATCATTTATAGCTGATGATGACTTTAGTTTTTCTAAAGTGTTTGCCTCTATGGACAATAGTGAAAGGTCTGACAGGCCGACGTGGTCCGGGTGCCCCGTATAATTGATACGGCAGATGCGGCGGTAGCTACGCCCCTAACCATGTCTGTGTCCCCGAACGCTTAGGTACTCCTCACCTGTAGGTAGTAGACCCTTATTTCGCCAGTTATGTGTATGTATTAGTGAGTGAGCCTATTGCCATCAACCGGACACAAATCTAGACTACTAATACTGAGAACTTTCAGATGGAAAAACAATACAAAACCTTGTCAGGCACGGGCAATTAAACACATGCTCAGCATTAACGCTTTCTAGCACTAGACAATTCAGGTAATCGCATACACTAGGTGAGTATCACTGCGTGTGTACGCGATAAACCCAAAAACTACTGAACGAATTTTCATGCGGTTTTTACCAATAGAAAAAGTGAGAAACGAGAAAGGATTTTGCGTAAAATTTGTGACGGACCAAGCCGGGCGGGTTGCTAGTATCTCATCAAACCAAACAGCTATTTGAATTGGCCTTCTAAATATATGTTGAAGATATTTGCTGTTGCATTTTGGCTTTCAATCTCGGCCTTTTCTGCAACACCATCCACTGTACACCAGTAAACTCGTATTCAGTGTGAGTGAGTGGATGGTACTCAATAGTACAAACAAACATACCTCCAAACATACCTAGAGTTAGTCTACATGAAAGCGGTAATGAACGTCAGCAGTGCCTACGTCTAGCACTGCCTACATTCATTCGAGACGGTAGCTCTGCAGGCTCCAATCAGTTGCTTGTAAATAAATAATATCAATTGCATGTTGTGTTGCTCCGTTTAGAACTTCATGTTGAACGTCTGGGTGGATTGCTGGCTTACATTTTGGATGTTTAGTACCTACTTTTGAATATTATTGCAGTTTGACATAGGTTTGAGAACTGTGTGATTAGGTTCCCTAAAAATGTTTAAGAATGGAAAGGGCAAGATTGATGGTTCGACTGTTTAAATGTACGTACGACGAAATTAGCGCCACTGTTAGAGGTGGAGTTCCCACTAATTTTTTTGGGAGTACATTCATTGTCTTAGCTGAAGTATTTTAGCCGTAGTCTGTGTATCCAGATAGCTACAACCTTAGGAGCCTTAAAATAAGAGTTACTTAATACAGTTGAATAGGTTACTTCTAGGCAAGCGTGCTTCACCATCGACCACAATTTTGTTTAATAGCAGTACATGTATATATATATATATATATCGATTTTTCAAGATATAGCAGTATCTAGATTCTGCAGAAAGAGTGAGGGTGTGCTTAACAATGAGTACGTACATTTCTACCAAGATCTCTGACAATTGCTTGGTCGTCGCAAGGTTGCCTGCTTGTCGGTCTTCTACAGACTTTACTTCGGTGAGTGAGCTCAAGAACTCCAAGACCTCATCCCACCAGACCCCTTCTAACATCGGAAATCTAGACGCACTTCAAGTTACCATTCTTACCTGGTTGCCATTCCACCAATTCGCACCAAGCGCTTGCAAACATCCTTTATAATGCGCACAGCGAAAGTGTGAAACTCACTACCTGCTTCTGTCACTCAGGCTTCTTCTGTGTAAGCTCTTTCCATGGTCGACGCTGTCACTATCACTTCTGGCTTAGACTAGAGTCCCAGTGCAAAAAAAACAAATAAATAAAAAAAGTGATTCTAGAGGAAGTTGAAGTTTTCGGATTTACGGACACATCAGCAATCCCTTTAATATTAAAGGTATCGAAGGCATACTGTAATTAAGTTTCCATTACGGACCATCATTTAACATCATCATCATCTTCCTGCTCTTGCCGATGTTACTTGGGGTTGGCGCAACACGTTTTCTTTTTCTATACCGTCCTGTCCAGGGGGGACATTCTTTATATAATTCCTCACACAGTCGATCCAGCTTTTCTTTGGCCGTCCCCTTCCCTCTCCATCCATCCACATTTATATTCAAAACCATTTTAGTAATATTTGTTTTATCCCTCCTCATCACATGACCATACCAGGACAAACGGTTTCCTTTCAACTTTTCTGTCACTGGCGCCACTTCCAAACTTCCTATAATATATTAATTTCTCACTTTATCCATTTTCGTTACGCCGCTCATCCATCTCAACATTCTCATCTCTGCTACATGCAATCTCTTTTCATCCAAATTTTCACAGCGCAACATTATGACCCATACAGTATGACAGGTCTTATCACGAACTTGTTGATTGAGGGGCATCCGCTGGTAGCAAGTTGTTCCAGTGACCTGTCACCATTTCATCCATCCCGAGTTGATCCAGTGCGTTACGTCTCGGTCTACCTCGCCATCCCCTTGGTCAAGCGACCCAAGGTACCGGAAGTGGGAGCAGATCGGTATGGGCGTTCCAGCATTTAACAAACAACCATATTTTTGCATCTCTTCTTTTATCCTTTTTCTTCTGATAAACTTTACTAAAGTCGAAATATAACACCAGATGGGAACAGAGTATTAAAAAAGATATAATTACACATCAAACTCATTACACTTACCATTTCCTATTAAAACGCACGTCATCCATCACTCAACGTAAGTGACACACGGCAGTGCATTACAGAACGATCCTGAGATATTAATATATCTCCAGACTGTTCGGCTTGGCATAAGGACGGCCATTTGAGAACACATGTTTGACTGTGAGTCTGATATGATCAAAACTATTTGATTTCGTTAAGGGGTTTTTTTTAAAGGGAGTTTTTGGATAAGGGTAGATTGTTTTAAATTATTATAGATGGATGCAAATAGACAATGTCGAGAATGAGATTAATTTTAAGCCGACATTTTACTGTCTTCAACCAGTAGGAACAGAAAAAAACTCTAGAATGGGACTGCTTCGTTGGTTACTAGCGTTACTGCTGAGCATGACGTGCACAGTTCGGTTCCCAGGTCGAGGAAAGTGTTATAAGATTTTCCATCTTGAATTTCTGGGTGGAAGACCTGAAGATTGGCTTAATGCGCGGTTGATGGCATAAGGTTCGATGGCATGATGGTTGAGCTGAGTGGTGCCAATCCATGCGTCATGTTCGTGAACGGGCGCCGCCAGTTGGGATTGGTCATAACTTAGCTGCCTCTGCCTGCTTTTAATTGCGTGCTGATTGTATCATATATGTATTTTCCAACAAGAATGATGTAACCAAATAATTGTAATTAGAACTCATGGAAGAAGTGAAGTGTCCGTGGAGTTTATTGCACATTCTTCTCCGTAGAGACCTACTGACGCTTGCGAATGTGCTACTAGATTCATATTTAGTTTGACAATTCAAAAGTACCTATAAGATTTATTTGAAATAAACTATTTGTTTTTGATTGATTTTGATTTTATTCGCCACCTATTGTATGGTATTAAATTAAACATAACAGGCGAAATGTACAACTCTGTATAACCCTTCAGGGGACGCAGGTGTGATGTTAAAATCTTTGATCGCTCACAATACCAAATTTTGAAGATAAAAAAAAAACTTTTTATGACCCTGTACGACAAATTACTATACGTGACTTTTACTTACTAATAGCTACATCTAGAAAAACTATTTTAATACCTCAGAAAACAAGAAATAATTATACGTATCTGTATATATTATTAATAAGCTTATCAACAAACATCTCGACCATACATCTCAGCAACTCTAAACCCGAACATATTGACTCTCCAACCGTTTGTCCGCCATCTTGAAAGGAGAGTCCTCGAGACCGATGAAAGGTCTCTAACCAGTTCAAAGGGATATGGATTAATTATGTTATCTATATGGGGCACAAATATATCGTGCGGTCAATTGTGGCCCATGGGATTGAGTACATATATGTAAATGTATCTTGTGGAGTTCCTAAGTAAATATTATGTGTGTTTTGTCAGGCTTATAATATCAATATATGAGTTTCAGTTGAAAATATTAATATATATGTTATATTAATATTTTCAACGGTAATTATATATAATGTTTGTATATCTGCTGCAAGAGTATATTATTTTTTAGTAGAAAAATTACCCTCGAAAGGACTTAGCCCCGATTTCGGAATACATTTTTTGAAGTTTAGCAGAGTAATTGTCAAACTCTAGCGGAGTCTGAGAAGCTGACAAACTTTCACATTGAAATAGGTTTTGACCGTTATATACTAAGTCAATGCAAAATCTAGCCCTCAGAATATAACTGGTAATCAGTTGTCAATGTAACTTACAGAAGCCGTCAGATCGACACACATACTTCAACAAATATTTGTATAGTTAGTTGTTTCTGGTCTGGCTATTTGTGTATGCGAGTTTAAATGTCTGTAAACGCACCTACGATACGGCAGAGATTCCTAGTGTCACAGATAATATAATACTAGCAAAGAGTTGCCTCATCCCATAAAAGGAAACCGTGCCGACGTAACAAGCGTTTTTCGTCTGATTATCTAAAAAAAAAATATACATTGATCGCGTAAGGTTCCGTTCCACGGCGATAGATAACTGGTGTTAGCAGCGATTTGCAAGTAAACAAACAGGGTCAGATCGTGAATATTTTTCTTTAAATACAGTGACTATTTGCTTTATAGTATTTTTTTGCAATAGCACGTGTTGCGATCGACATATGGATTTCATGTCTTACATCATCGCATATCTTATCTTGTGGAGGGGCCGAGAAATAAATCGGACACTTCGATCCATTGGGATCTATTGCGAACATCATCGTATAACGCATTACTCTGCAAAACATTTGTTTTACAAAAAAACCGAATTCGCCTCTATATGACTTGAGTCAGCTTTATTGTCAACAATGCAACTCTAAAGAATACCTAGATAGATAGATATAACACTCTTTATTGTATAGCATAACGTCCATAACACATTACAACTAGAACTTAAGAGTTCATAGGGTGTAACAATGAGCGGGTTATTGCCTACATATTACAGAGATTTTTGAATGGACTTGACAGAGTAAAAGACAAAATAATCAGATAGTCTGAATACCACTACAACAGCAGTCTTGGTCAAGGCACTGTAGTAGTGGTAGTGTTTCTCCACCTATTGTAGACATACCTAATTTATTTCAGAGGTTTTAATGCAATATCATTTTGCACCGGTTTAGACTATTCGATATTTTTTGCGAATCGGCAATGGCAGCAGTTTATAAAACGCTGACTATTTCAACAGTTAGTACATGGTGTTAGGTCAAATAACGCTATTCTAAATTCGAAAATCCTAACGATCATTACACATATCAATATTTCAATCGCACGTGCTGCGGTCGACCGGAGCACGTGCGATGGACACATGCATTTCATTTCTAACAGGAACCGCATCACAGTACTCTGATCAAATATTGTCTACTCATCGTTAGAGTGGATATTATACGCTCCGTTTGATAGTTTAAAAGTATTTCCATGTATTTGGAATGGATTTGAAGAGATATAGAGGTTTTGGGTTGGTTTTGCTTATGTGAAATTGTATTTAATTTGGCTTTTTATGTGTGTTTTTAAGCTGGTGAGCTCCCGTGTTGTTTCCCAAAGGAACCGTCGTGTTAATGCTCATCTTATCTGCAATCAAAAATCTAACAGAACGACAGATTGGCCATAGTGTCCCACTACTGAGTAACGGGTTTCTACATATTTTCAAGTTTTTCCTGCGTCTGCGTTGTCTTGAACCACGCCTTTGGCGATGGCGTCTCGGTTATCTCTTCCTTCTTTAGAATTTACAGAATTATCATATCGTTATGTATCTAAAAGGAAGAGAATTTTGTATTATAACATATTACAATGAATGATTAATATTGACATATCTAATAATAATCATATCCGATATAGTTATTTCCATTAAACTAACAAGATTACAACCCCCGAATCTCCACATAACAAACCCTTTGTAACAAATATCAATAACTTACCTCTACCCACATATCTCCGTTAAATTGAACTGCCCAATATCCTTGGCAAGATATCCAGCAACCAACATTAATCAACCTTTGCCAACCGAATATTCAACCCTCCCCTCTCCTCTAGTATGTAAAGTCACGGTAAAAATAGGTTCGTCGCCTTAAGGTCTGTACTTACTTGCTCCGTTTACGATTGAATGTGTTTTAAAACTCGGTATTTTCCTATAGTTATTTTTGTAAAAATACACTCAGTTTTTTAATGTGATACTAAAAATTAATTATAACATCTATGGATGTTGCCGAAGATTTCATTATGAAATAGCCAATTCATTCAAAGTAGGTTTTAGTTGGATGTCATTTAGACATTGGCTATGTTCTATTCTATGTCAGGATTAAGGTATATATCCACACATATCAGGGCCGTGCCCGGGACGTGACAGGGCAGGGGCAAAGGCATTGAAGGTCCATCACTGTCCGGACGTGTATGAACGAGTTCATATAAAATGTACACACCGAATTTTTTTTGAGTCCCTGACGGGGCATGGTCCGTCCACGTCCCGGGCACGGCCCTGGTATGTGTGGATAGACCTATTTTTTTTTTTTTTTTTTTTTAAACATTGCCCCACACTAGGAATTTCTCCTGTATCGTGGGTGCGTTTACAAACATATAAACTCACATACGCAAACACCCAGAGCCGGTACAACTATCTGTAGGTCATACAAATATTTGTCCCGTGCGGGAATCGAACCCGCGACACGTAGCGCAGCAGTCAATCGCTCAACCACTACGCCAACCGTGCGCCCATATTGCTAAGATATTGTTTAGATGTTTTTGTGTGATTACCTAAACATATTTATATAGATTTGTCATGACGACTTGATAAAGGTCGAACGAATTTGATAAAAAAATACCTGGATTTTTATGTCTGGAATGAAAAGATTAGTTCTAGGCAAGTGTATGTCATTCTCGAGCATATCAAAAATTACCAATCAATCAATCTGCCTAGCCTTTTTCCCAATTATGTGGGGATCGGCTTCCAGTCTAAACAGATTCAGCTGAGTACCAGTGTTTTACATGGAGCGACTGCCTATCTGACCTCCACAACCCAGTAACTGGGTAACACGGTACCCCTTGGCAAGACTGGTGTCAGATCTCAAGCTTCTGACTACTCGTAACGACTGTCAAAGATCTTTCAAATGACAGCCGGGTCCAACGGCTTAACGTGCTTTCCGAGGCACGGAGGAAACTCGGTATGTTGAAATGGTCACCCATCCATGGATCGACCTCGTCAAGCGTTGCTTAACCTTGATGATCGAACCGTGCGGCTGTTATTAATTAGCCACGAGCTCCTCCATCACATCAAAAATTACCATTAGGTAGTGGAAATAGAGGTCAGACGCGAAACTATTAAAACTGACGAAGGTATAAAGGCCTCGACTGTACCTTTAATCCCAAACGGTGGGTAATCCGGGACTTTTTAACAATCCAATATCCGATAACTTTCGCCTATTCTACATGTGAAAAATATCCTATTTATCTGTCAGAGGTAAGGTTTGAGGCCGAGAGCCTATTCGAATTCAAATGAGGCCTTTTATAAATCATTTCGGATTTCGGTAACCACTAAACCCTTTCTATTGCGGTAGCGTTGGTAAAGAAGGTTAGGAATATTTTTTGTTGTAATTATTTTTGATGTTTATGAGGTATATTATATAGGTAAGTATATTTGGGATTGAATGAAAGTACTGAACTGATAACCTGGTGAGGGTTATGGGAGTCCACTGGATGCGAGTAGCAACGGACAGGTTGATCTGGCGGTGCTTGGGGAGGATATGACTAGCAGTGGACGTGTTTCGGCTGAAATTATGGTGATAATGTAGGAAAGCAATATGGTTTCAAAGTCAACATAATGTATTATCCTAAATTAAATGAATATCAGAATTGGATGTCGGGTTGTGGACGGAAACCTTTCATTTAAAGTAAACGAAACATAGAACATTATTTTATTTGTGCCTTTCCTTTCATGTAGTAAACAGCAATAATTATTTATTACATTTAGAAAATACAATGATGTCTGTGAAAATGCTAATGACGGTAACAAAGACTATCTTTGTCTGACGATCGCAATCATTTAAAAAAAAACCTTTTCTTATTCATGAGCGATTTTTTAATTATAATTTTCTTCTCCTTATTCCATTACACTTCACATGTGAGTAGTGTATATTTTTTTTGCTATCCGTACACGTTCCTAGGCAATGAATGCTACCGGAGCGCAGCGTGCAATCGATACCTCGGCGGAGGCATGCGATTGACTTTTTTTGTCATCGGTACTGAACTATTGTCGCTTTGTGTACTATTGGGTGTAGGAGTGTAGGGTACTCAATGTCTAGCTTTGTAATGATTTTGTAAGTCGGTTTTGAAACCGTCGTATATAAAGCGGAATTATGTGAGTTATGTCAAGTTTGAAGAACCAGTGCCTTAAATCATTGTGGATTTTTGATACTATTTTAAGATTTCCTAATTCTTCGCTTCTTCTGATCGTGAAACTTATTGGAAAGCCTGGACGTAGAGATAGTAGGACATTATTTCCATTAGGACATGGCTCTTATTTGTGATGTTCGTCAGAAAGGCCAGGTGCGTAGTACCTACTCATAATCAGCCTGTGTATGATGGGATAGTGACAAAAGACAAAGAAAAAATATCTTTATTTCAACTAGGCCGTTAAGCGGCACTTTTGAAGGCAAACAATTTTAATTTTAACGTCATAATAATAATTCTACCGTCTATTCGGCAAAGTAGTTTTTTATAGAGAAGAAAGGACAAGAAACAACATACTCATACTCTTTAAAAAAAAGTGTTTTCCAACATTTACATACATACATAAATTCATATACGTGAGGACGATGCACCCAGCACTACTACACTACGTATAGGTATAACAAGCACTAACAGGTAAATTCATTCATTTCATAAATTGGAACATGGTTCTCACATACTTTAAAAGGTAGGTAAATTACCTGATTCAACAACAACAGGACAAGTGTGTGGGTGTATTATAATGTCAACGTTATGTCATCGTTGTCAAACTAAATATAAACTTGACAGATGGTTGGCTCTGCCTTTTTCTAAATTCACGCCTCAGATCAAGTAAAAAAAGGTAGATTCCGCACGGATTATAGTTTAGGTGAAGCCACTTTTTTAACTATGTGCGAGTCACTGGAGTGTTGCCACTTTTAAAAAAAAAGTCGCTCAAATTATTTAAATGGGATTAATTTCATAATTTTAAGTAAGTACTTTATATGCAAATGTGAAAGGAAATCTGTCCGTTTGTTTTTAATAAACGCGTGCAGTCGCTCATGTGTAAGAACACCGAGCATCTCAGAACAAGTTATTTTACTAAAAATACAACAAAGGTTATGTGAAACATGTTTACTACAAAAATATAAATTTTTATTACAAAAACAACCATTCCATGGAATTAAAAATATACTTTTTCAGATGGAATGAAAAGTATTTGTATTTAAGTAAGTACGAAATAGAGCATTATCTTATAACAGAATACTAACAAACTAAGTGAACTTTAAAAAAGATTGAAACAAGGTGACCTATTTCTGTCGTGCAATCGGAGGCATCTCAAGGTCGTTTTTGTTGAATTCAAGAAAAATGCCAGAAATAGAAAATCAGAAATAGGTTGTAGGTACTTTTTGTATATTTTACATAATTATGTATGTAATATTAATGTATTCATGTGATTTAAATAGAACATAAATATTATTACAAAACAACTCTCTACTCAATTATTTTTGTTTGACTTTGCCTACTTACCCACATTTTGGGCAATTAGAAATAAGAATTACTGGCAACACTATCCCAATATGTCATTTTCGGGAAAAACATTATCTGTTCCGAATAACCACAAAATTATGTTGGAAAACCAAAAATACAAATAGTTCTGCGTGTACTTACGTGTGAAACGATACTCCTAAAGACTTATTGTTCACTATGGTGTTGTTTTTGCACCACTTGACAACACAGGACGGCATTTTTAAGGCAAAGTTATTGCACGACGGTCCGTGAGATACTAACAAAAATCAGCGTAGTTTTATTGCTTGTGTGTGCATGAGCGCGTGTCTTTACAAGAATGGGCTGAGTTTTGTGGCTTCACCTAAACTATAGGCCGTGCGGAAACTACCTTGTTTTACTTGATCTGAGCTTCACGCACTGTAAGAAGAATTAAAAAAAAACTGGAATGATGATTAATTCATTAAATGAATAAACAAATATTCAGATTATACAGCTGGTACCAAATTCATCATTGCCACGCTCCATAAATTTTGATATATTTAAATAACTGATATGGTTACTCACAGTATTCGGGAATATTCCTGTCAGTAAATTTTCGCAGTCGATCAACCATGAAACAATCGAGCAGATGTATTTACAAATACATGTTATAACAAAATAATGCCTAAAATACACGCTTGTCTTCAAAAGGATAAGCAAACATTTAAAATTTCTAGTAACGGGCGCCAGATTTATATGAAAAAGAAACACTGTCTTAGTGCATTTCATCTTTCATAAGGTACCGGTAGAACGGGGTTACATAGAGATCTGATGTTTTTTTTTGTTTTTTCTAAATTAATCTCGAGAAAACCGAAGCATATCAAAAAATATTCTAAATCTATGGACGCACCTCAATTTTCTTTTTAAAATTTGCAACACTGACATGTCAGCCATGTTTTGCATCAACGTCAGCGCAAGAAATCTTTTACTTGTTGCAGAAAAAATATTTTTTATAGTACAGTGAGAATGAAATTGAAAATTGGGGTTATTTTTATATTGAAACGAAAAACAATGGGGTATCAAATTAACCCCATTTTTATTTTAACGTTAATAGGCTCGTTTTTGTTTTCTCCCAACTAGGTATGGAAAAATTAAAAAAATGTTAGAGAATATAAAACTTTAAGAAAAGTCGCCAACACTGCATTTTTTATATTTTTCAAAATATAATTATACTAAATTGTCAATCAATATGTTATGTTAAATATATATAATATGTCTTAATTTCTAAATTAATAATTTTACCTCGTTTTACGTATATTATATCCCATTACATATAACAATGGTCTCGTAGCTGCAAGCGCAAATGCCGAATGGGGGATCCTGGGAGTCGAACCCAGGATCCCCCATTCGGCATTTGCGCCCATTTTTGCCCGGTCGGGCAAAAAGTGTCATTGGAATTTTCATAACGAAATTGACAGCCCGAAGTATGGAAATATGGAGGCGGAGGTATTCTGTCCTTTGGTCCTGCGCTTGACTCTCTCCGGTTGGGTCGAATTGTCTTCGTATTGTACTATGAGACAGACTTTCTTCTCTCAAAATCTTTCTTCCCTTGCCGTTGTATTATATCCTACTAATATTATAAATGCGAAAATTTGGATGGATGTGTGTATGTGTGTTACTGAATCACGCTAAATCTAGAATAGAAGAGGGGCTCCCTTTTCCGCTCCTAAACTCTCATTTGGTCCGTTGTGCGTGGATTCTCCGGCTAAAGTAGCCTGCCTAGCTCCGTCCAAAAGCACAGAAGTTTCCTGGGGGCTTCAGTACAGGCTTCACGGAGCGAACTCACCATTCTGAGGATTTCTTCATGTTGTGAAGTCACGGCCTCGTACGCTAATACTACCGAACGGGTCTGGATGAAATTTGGCACAGAGATAGATTATAGTCCGGAATAGCACTTATAATACTTTTTATAACGGGCATGTGACCTCTCGGGATAATTTTCGATTTTCACGCGGGCGAAGCCACTGGCAGAAGCTAATCTTTTATATATTTTTGTTTGATTGTATTTCAGCCAGGATGGTAAATTTCGATTTTTTTATTTTTGATGAGTTTGCTCTTGACTCTAGTCACGGTCAGAGGTGACAGAGACAAAGTCGACGATGGTGTGAGCGTACCCAGGAGAAGCCTGTTCACTCAAGAGGTTCGGATTGAATGCGTTCGGCAACACAGACGTAGGCAGGCGGATGTTTGGAAGCGCTTGGTGCGAATTGGTGGAATTGCAATCAGGATTAAAAATGAATTCCATCCTAAAAGATCATTACTGAATTCTAAAAATATTTATTTATACCATAGCTACAGAAATGACAAACAGATAAATAAACCCAAGCAATTATATGTCATTTGAAACCTAATTTGTCTCCCTGTAAGTTTTTTAGGGTATTTTTTACCCCGCGACCCGTGGGGTAGTCTCACCCCTGAGCAGATGTTATGCATCAATGGGACATTTGAACTTGTTTAATTGTCAACGTTTTGGGTATTTTTGTGTGAAAGAAGTAATTTGAGAAAAATATATTTACTTGGTAGGTAAGGACTATGACTTTTATTAACCGACTTCCCAAAAAGGAGGAGGTTCTATGTTCGACTTCAAGTTTGTTTTTTTTTTTTTTTTTTTTTGTGTATGTTCTCCGATAACTCCGTCAATTGTGGACCGATTTTGAAAATTCTTTTTTTGTTTGAAAAAGTATGTTCCGAAATTGGTCCCATTTTAATTTGGTGAAGATCTGATGAAGAACTTCGGAGATATACCACAGAACTCTTCAATAAATAACGGCAAATCTCTCGGGATTGCTGCAACCGCATGTCTGTTTGTTGTACATAACATTTCATAACATAACATCACGCCAGTTCGCTCTTAAGGGGTAAGCAGATCTCTCATTTCACCGGTTATGTTCAAGTTTCATGAAATCTATTTTGGCCTTATAGGTACCTTACTAACTTGCCTATTAGGTACGTACAACAAAAAAGTGAAAAATAAAAAAACTTTTTGCAAAAAAATACTACCGACTTCCAAATATAAAACTACAAAGTGAAAAATAACTTAATTTTTTGAAGTCGGTGTCCATAACGCAAAAAAATGGTACCTACGAAAGACACCGAATTCAAAAAATTAAGTTATTTTTCACTTTGTAGTTTTATATTTGGAAGTCGGTAGTATTTTTTTGCAAAAAGTTTTTTCAGTAGGCACTTTAGAATAATGTGTTTTTCGGAAATCAGTATTTCTTGAACTTATACCCAATAAAAAAACGATTTCATAAGATATTCCCAAAAATTAAAGTGTTAACTCGACCTTGTTTGTATATATTGGACATGATTATGTTTGTCAGAAATAATAGCAGATCTTATATTCAATTAAAAAGTTCCCTGCCGGAGTCTGTGTTTCCCGATAGCTACAACCTCGGGAGTATTAAGTCAAGAGTGAATAGGTTTCTTCTAGGCAAGCGTGTTACACCGTCGACCACATCGTCGCTTACCATCAGGTGAGATGGTGGTCAAGCGCGAGCCTATCAAAAGAAAAAAAAAAAAAGTTTGAGGCACCGTATTTTTTTTTCAAATGAGCTTTTTTCTTATTAGAACTGCACTTGTGAACAATAGTGTATATTGTATAATTTCTAGAATATATAATCATTTACCCAATCACTAACTCGAAATTTCTAACAATAATATTTTTAAAAATAAACTAAAGAAAATACTTTTAGATAAATCATATTAATTAGTAAAAGAGTTGCTTGATGATAAATTTTAAAGCAGAAAAAAATAATAACATTTTTTTATCTAATCGTACATACATATCTATATCGAATTATATAATCTATATTAATTATATATTTGTATAACTATTTTTGCACTGTTTGACATGCATTAATCTTTCTATTTCTATTATTGTAATTAAATAAAGTGACGTTTTCTACTGTCATTCATTGCCTTATGTACTTGATTCTGTGTATAATTAATTATTTTGTAATTTATTAATATGCTTTTTAAATTTGCATGGCGTGAGCCTGATTATGGCGATATATATTTTTCAATTTTAACACTTGTATACCCACCCATATTCTGCAAATAAAAGATTTGAAAGAGTTTTTGTCACTATTTGACATACATTATTATCTCATATCAATATCCAGTTTAGGAGGTTTTTGTTCCATTTTTGTGAATCTGCGAGTGAGCAGCCCCGACCTACCAATTGCAGGTCGTAGGTTTGCACTCGGGCAAAACTTGGTGCAATTTATTTCATCGCCTGCACTGCTCTCTAAACGGTGAAGGAAAACAGCAGGAGAAAACGTCTGAGAATCCAAAAATTAGAAGACATGTGTCATCTATTAATCCGCACAGGTCAGGTCCCACGCGGTTGGTTACAACTCACTTCTTACAGAGACGCGGCTTGCGTCTCTGCAATGGTCCTCATCAGTTAATAAGTTAGTTAGCTGGCTACCTATTATTTTCCACAGTTTCTTATCGCAATAAAGTAGCCAGAACAAATTCACTTTCATCGATAACAGCTGTCTTATTAGAGTAGCTCTCAATTTCTTTACTGCCAAAGATACACATCGATAGTCACGATATTTGTAATGAAACAGAGGTGCACTTTCACGAGATTACACACTTTTAACGTTGCACGTTGTTAGCTAAACCGTTATTTATCGAGTTATGTCACGCTACGTAAAAACCGATACGTTACGTTATTGGGAACGCCCTGAATTGCTAGCGTGATGGTATTCGTGCAGAAAAACGTGGAGTTAGTGTTGTCAACGACATTGATCTATCTGTTAGACTCGTATTAGAGCTAATATGTGGGCAGGTTAGGTGATAAAATACAGGCTAAGCTGGTATAAATAATAGTAGAATGTAATTATAGGGGTGAAGGCCTCTGCTCATTGCGTGTTTGTGATTTCGATCACTCATCATTTACAATGTTTTCTTTCGTAATCCAGCTAAGATTTAAATAGAAATCTTACTATTTTGAACTGAAGATAGCGTTCGTACAGACATTAACAAGTAATCAAGGGATCGCAGACTCCTTACACTATTTTCGCACTAATATTTGTTAAGTTTGGATGGATAGATGTTTGTCAAAATCAAGCGAGCAAAGCCAGAACGGCTGCACGGATCTGGATGAAATTTGGTACAGAGATAGATTATATAGCCAACATTTATAGGTATCTATATTTTTATCGCAAATGGGTAAGTATAATTATCTCCTGGGATAATAAAACACTTGTCACGCGGGCGATGCCGCAGACGGAAGCAAATTAATAAAATTAACTCATTTTACTTTCAAACGAGGACCACACATGAACCAACAGATCACCTGCCTACATTATTGTGCCCCAGTAAGCCATCAAATTAACGTTAAACCGGCTTATCATACAGTTAACACTATCAAGCCCCGTGTTCTAATGCACGGTATCTTAACGACGTGTAGCACGGCATGGGGGCGCCAGAGATGTACGGAGTAATGGATGATTTATTTTTGATGATAGGGCCTCGTTTAATTCATGTATTAGGTTTTTAATTAATATTGTGTATCTTTTCCATTAATTGCCGCCGCTCGACTCAATCCCTACTTTGTGTAGCTCACTGAAATTAACAGATGTAGCTAGTTATTTATTGATATTAATTATGGAGTTTTACCGTTTCATGGCGATTCAGTGGAGTGAAGTGGAGTAATTTTCCTTCTAAAGGACTTATATACTATTAAACATATAAGTTTTATAGTAATTTAACGGGGTCCCAGCGCTAAGAAAGAAAGTTTGGTTCAAATAAGTCTCACTAGATGGCGCGACATGCACCGAGTTGTTATTGAATTATGTGTAAAATTAACATTGTCTGGAATTGAACATATAATTGTATGTTCTTCTTTAATAAACTCTCCTAAGAACAAAATTATGGAATACTAGCGGACGCCTCGCGGTTTCACCCGCGTATTTCCCGTTCCCGTGGGAATACAGGGATAAAAAGTACCTAGAAGCCTATGTCACCCGGGGATAGTGTAGCTTCCCAACGGTGAAAGAATTTTTGTAAACGGTCCAGTAGCTTTTAAGTTTATTCGTTACATAAAAAAATAAAAAATACAAATCTTTCCTATTTATAATATTATTATAAAGAGGAAAGATTATTATTAATATAGAAGTATAGATTGAGCTCTTAATTCACATTTCAAAGATAATTTGATTGGATCATTTAAAATTGATGCCAATAGATGGCGCGGTTTTAAATGTCTGAGGCATTCCACTCGATTGTTTAAATTTGTATTGTAACACATTTTGGTGCAATGAAACTGTAAAAATGTGCAAAAATACTATTAAACAAATCACTGTATTTAAAGAAAAAAAAAAGCATGCACCGAGTAAACTCTTTTACTTGTTAGTCGCTGATAACACCATCTATCCATCCCCATCGAACGGAAACGAACGCTAACGATATACAAAAAAATATCGGTGTCGGCGCGGTTTCTTTGTATGGGATGCGGCATCTGTATGCTAGTATATTATCTGTGGTAATTTAAAACATTGGACAGACAACAGGAGGTCGTCAGTCAGTTCGAACCCTTATTTTGTCGGTCGGTGAAAACTACTCAAAAATTATCCTACATAGGGAAACAGTATGTTTATCCCTGTCTATAGTATGTATAAACTCATAATATTTATTTTAATTAAACCAACCCGTGACGCGTCGTTCGCACACCGTGTGCGCGTAAGCTATTGTTATTCTATAAAGCGCTAATGCTATCGACGTGGCTAAATACTGGTCGACGAAAATTTAGTGAAGAAAATTGTGTCTGCTAATTAGACGCTCGATTTGTAAGGGCAATGTTTTTTTTTTATTCGTGGTGCTAGGCAACTGGGCTTATCCCAGTTGTAAACGACCTTTTGTGCCTATTGGCCTTGTTTGTTCTGTCTCCTGCTTGATATGGAGGGAAGTGGAAATTATGTTGTTTTTCCTACTCCTCCGTTATTCTTTTCTGATTTCGTTGCAGGATCCAAGACAGTTAAATTCATTTTTCTGATGACAGTTAAAGTCCTGGGACTTTGTCAAACTTCATTCATCATTATCATCAGCCTTTTAATGTTCCCAATGCTGGGACACAGGCCCCCACTCTGTGACAGTAGGAAGCTTCATTGCCTCGGCGCTTTTCTGGTGGTCGTCACTTTTAATTTCACTGCTTTCAGGAGTTGCAGTGGTTTGGGAATAGTGCGGTGGGACGGTCCCATTTATTTTTTAAATACTTAGATGAAGAATAAATACGCTGTTTGACATGTTCTCTATACAAGATGTAAAGCCGTGACTATTTTAAAATCAGCCATTACAGTTTTTTTTTTAATTTAATGATAAATCATAAATGATTTTATTTCTGTAAGTTGGTTTGTACAAACACTTTTACATGTCGAACATATTTTTTTAAAACTAGATGAGGTCGGCGTTTCCTATCTGACTACTCTGAGAAGAAAGGCCGAAACATACTCAGAGGTCACAGTCTCTTTTAAAGTCCAGACAAAATCGTGGTTAGATCATGTGAAGACCATGTAGACTAATGTCTGAAATGGTCCTTTGAGGAAAGAACCAGCCAGATTGAGTGGACCTGTCCAGTCAGTGCACGCATTTGTCAATAACCGAGCAGCTCAACTCAGAATTTAAGGAGCTCAACGATTCGACGAACAATACCAAAGAAAGGACATTCGGGTAGGCTGCATAAACTACTCAAACTGCCAGACCATGAATAAAAACTAAGATAAAATTAAATTAAAACAAAAAAAAAAAGAATGATCCACATAGTCTTCACATTCACAATAATTAAAATAAAATAATATAATACTTTAAACAGTAAATATTCTTGTCATTGCAAGAAAACCAAAAAAAAAATATTGTCGAGAATTCGGTCAGTCTGAAAGATTAAGCAAATAAATATTGTGCAATTATAACGAAAACTATCACCTTATCAAAAATATTATAATTTCTCGTTCCCCGACGCATACTGTTCCAAGTATCGCACAAACCACGACGTTCCTTCCTCTCACCCTCAAAAGATAAGAAGCGTGAAGATAACGACAAGACAAGTGTCAATCAGGCACCATGACACTTATGTGCCCTATCACCCAGGAGATAAGCTGTGAAGTGTTGTTGATAAAGAGGGGAAAAGGCGTGTTTTGCTAAGTTGGGATGAGCTGAAGAAAAACTTTTATTCCCCAAAAAATCACCTTCTTCAAATAAAAACAAAAAAAAGTGAAAAATAACTTCAATTTCGGCAGTCACACGACTGCCGAAATTGAAGTTATTTTCACTTTTTTGTTGTGATAGGTACATATCTTTAATGCCCACAGTTAAGCCAGAATAGATTACCCGAATAACATGAAACTTGAACACAACTGTTGAAATTAGAGTGTACCAAGGTGAACTGTACACATCTGCGTAACCCTTTAGAGCGTACCGGCGTGATATTTTGTTATGAAATTATGTAAACAATAAACAGACATGCGATTGCAGCAATTGCGAGAGACTTGCCGTTGTATATCTCCAAAGTTCTTCATCAGATCTTAGTTAAAGTACTTCATACACGGGACTACATGAGAATAATATAATAATACATATTCGCGAGCTGTCTGACCATTCCGCCGCCGGCCGCCGTCGCGAACGCACGCTCGTCTGCGCTCCCCCCGCCGCCCGCACTCCGCTCTCCGCTGTCGTCGCGATCTATGCGCCGAACTTGTGGTCGCGATCTCGCACCGCAATCAGAGGCGCCTTTGGGTACCTCGCAGTCCGGACCGGTCCTTCTAAGGATAGGGAACGACCTTCTGTTTCTTTAACGGATATTGTCACGGTTATTGACCCCGTCTGGGTAAAAACCACGACTTAGTGGTCCTCTGGTGGAAACCTAACGGTGATAACGGAAATCAGAGGGGGTGCTGCCCCAACACACCCGCCAAGCTTCTTCAGAGCACGGCAATCAGTTGGAGTCGGGAGCAAGGGATCTGGCCTTGGTGTCTAGCCTAGCCAACCCTTGACTCTGTTTCCAGCATTCACCTGGCACGGCTGGGTGTTTCTACCCCTACGTGCCAGACAACGGTACACATCCGACGGGTGCCCACCTTCTGTGGGTTACTCAGTACCTCAGGGCCCCTATCACACAATAAGATTGGTGATAGGTACAACAAGCTTAGGGTTCACCTAGGTACTCACCTCCCAGTCTAACCCGACTGGGAGGGTAGGGCCACACATCCCCGGGCGTACCTACCCGGGGACTATCAATATCCGTCCCTAAGATATTATAACTTCATTATATTATCTTTGTTTACTTTCTTATCACTGAGATTATTGTATCAACATCACTATGCATCCCGTAGAGGTGATGATGCACTTAGTCGAAGACTTGCTGTCGGACGATCCCAGTCCGCGCAAGGAAAACCAGAGGAGGTACAAACTCATCCTCGCCTCCCTGGCTCAATGGGACCCGTACGGTACCCCCCCGCCCCCGCCCCCGCCCGCATCGGACGATAGTCCTACATCTCCCCCGCCCGCTAGCCCCGCCTCACCCCCGCATGTTTCAGACGAAAGTCCGCTCGTAATCGACGAGTCTGTAATGGACTCGGACGATTACGAAACGTCCGATGACCTCTCCTCTTCCTCTGGCAGCTTCCAGGTTGTCACTGATGGCAAGAGGAAGAGGAAGAAGGGTAATTCCCGTTCAAAGGCCAACAAGGTCAAGAAGGTCACAGCGTCTCCCTCTAAATCCCCAGCTCAGCCGTCCAACTCCTCCGACGTGCAACACGCCCCCGCCCCCACCCCCGCCACCACCCCCCGCAGCCCTACCCCGCGCTCTAGCCGCTCTAACAGCCCTATGACGGTAGCCGACGCCTCTCAAGGGTCGAGCCGCGCCTCTAGTCCCGCTAAAGTCCCCAAAGTCCCCAAGCCCCCGCCAGTATTTCTCCACGATAAAAATAAGTGGACAGACGTATCCAAATCTTGCCTAGACTGCAAGATAAATTATACCAATGCTATCGCCTGTCAGATGGGCATTAAAATTCAAGTCCCGACATCTAATGATTTCAGAAATCTTACCCGATTTCTAAGGGAAAATAATGTAGCGTTTCATACCTACACATTACCCGACGAAGCTCCCATTCGTGTCGTAATTCGACGTATCCCAAAGGAGATACCTGTCGAAGATATTCGTGCCGACCTCATCGCACAGAAAGTCCCCGTCCTCGCTGTCCACCGCATGCATAAAGCACGCGGAGGTAAGCAGTATGACATGGTAGTGGTCGAGTGCAGCCCTACCGAACATCATAATCCGATTTTCAGAATTAGTTCTGTTTGTTCTCTGTCGGGTATCTCAATAGAGAAACCCTACCGTCCCTTCGTAGTTGGACAGTGTCACCGCTGTCAACTTTATGGACACAGTCAGAAAAACTGCTATGCCACCCCCAGGTGCGTAAAGTGCCGAGGGGACCATGGTACGCAGGATTGCCCCCGTCCGAAAAACCCCGCCGAGTGCACAGAGCCCCCAAGCTGTGTACTATGTGACCAAGTCGGTCACACGGCTAATTACAAGGGGTGCCCCCGAGCCCCCAAGCTGGCGCCTAAAATGGCCAAGCGTTCAGGGGACCGCGAAGCACGCGCAGCTCCCCCCCCCCAGACCCCCCCCCGTCTAGCCCCTCAGAGGCAGTCTCCATGGGGTAAATTAAACCACCAAAAGGTGGCCCCCCAGACCAACCAGCAGACCATCCCAGGTCTAATGGATCAGCCCATCCCACCACCAACTCTTAGCCCGGCCCCTCAGGCCCCAGCCGCCCCCATGCCCGCTCAAGGTCGTCAGGTGGCCTCCACCACTGCCGCACCCGCGAGCCCGTCCCCAATCACGCCCAATACCGGACGCAGCGTAGCCGACATTGTCATCGGTGCGTATGCGTTCTGGATGACCGAAGAGGCACGATCGCTGGCCGCTGAGATCACTAAGATCGAAGCCACAGGTGTTATACCTAACCCAGCCGAGTCCCAAGCCCTATTCAGTAGGTATCCGTCGGTTACTAGGGAGCTAGACAACCTAGTATTCAGAAACGGCCAATGGGTACGCAAATAGGTGTGTGACCCTTGCCCTTTCAATTATAAGTTACGCAATTAGGGCGTAATATTCAAAACTCCGTGTTTTCGCCAACTAGGCATATTCACAAAACCTCATGACCCCTCCACAATGCTCCTTAAGAGCCTTAGGGAAGTAGTATACAAATGTAAATAAACAAACCGATCCGTACCTACCTCGCCGCCGAGGTCCGTCGCGTGTCCTTTCAATAAAATCACGCCAGCCCGCGTCAGCTGTGCATTAGTTAAATGTTAGATTTAAAAGGAGTTTCTTATCCGTTCTTCTCCAAGTAGGTAGTTTACGAACGGACAGTAAATTCATTAATCTAGATCCAGCCTTAGTTGTCCCACCAGCGATGCCCTTTGCCGAGGTTCGACCCCAACTGGGGTAGCCCTTAGCGCATTCGCTGTAGGTTTAGAAAACTTACTTGTGCCTTGGCTGGAGGCTATAATATAGCTTAGTCTCCTCAGGTTAGCCCGGTTAAGCAGTATCCAATCACTTTGATTGAAACTGCGAGACGCCACTTAGAAAAAAAAAAAAAAAAAGCTGTCTGACCAAAACCAGATGTATCCTCCGACTGCACAGCATGATTTTCTTCTTGTTTACGTCTTTTTAGTTTGCTTTTTAAGCAGTCGGGCTTTTTGATTTTTTGAATTAACTTTTTTTATTTACTACTTTTTAGTTATATTTTTTAATTAAGTACATTTAAACATATTAGTGTTAAATGTTTTTGAAATCACCTCCTAAAACCCTTTAATTTGATACCCCACACGATGGGTTTCGAAGAAAAAAAATTTTTTTCTCCCCACAAAATGGCGCCCAAAATCCGCCATTTTTTTCTTATCCAATTTTTATGTAGCCAGTGACACTTGCAGGGCTTAAGACGAATCGATTGACGTAAGAATCATCAAAATCGGCCAACGCGTTTGGTCTCTAGAACGCCACATAGAAACAAACATAGATACATAGACTGATAAACACATTACCCTCCTTCGGCAGTCACCGGCAGCACCAAAAAAAAATACAGTAGAATTGATAACCTGTTTGAATGAATGCTGGCATGACTGTAGTTTGTTACCACGTTACAACATTTCTTGCTCATTTTGTTTATTAATTTCGTTGCGGGATCCAAGAAAGTCTGCATGGTCTTACTCGATGTTCTGGTGGTCGCCAATGTTGATTCTGGCGTTTAGGAGTTGAGGTGGTTGGTTATCGTGATGGCTGGATTATTGATAGTTTCTTGGATGTTGTACTTTTCGTTCTAGCAATCTTATTTATGGTTAATTAATCTTCTCAGAAATGTTTGTCATTGATAATGGTGTTCCTAACCGAGTCAGGGGATTACCATAAGCTCTTAGAGCAAGGTTATTCTGAGAGTGCGTAAGGGACAGATGTATATGACTTGTAGACATATGTCCCCTTTTTTACAGTCGTACTATGATAGTTTTGACACGTCAGGGTACGGGGGGTCATGTCGGCAGACTAGCCAACGACGCAGAGAATATTATAGAGCACAAGTTTTATTCTTCCATTACGTCCGGTTTTCAGCAAGTGTAGACCAGCAGCATTATTGCGCAAGACAATTTGGCAATCACATAGAAAGAAAGAAAAAAAGAAAACATTTATTGCAAACTGTAACAGAACATGAAGTAACACAAATTAACTCTGAGGCACGAACAAGACGGAATTCTACATGGCGTGTTTCATCTCGCATGTGATTGGTCGATCGATGGCGGTCAAACTCTTTGCCTTGCCGAATTCACTTCCGGAATTCGATAGATAGATAAAACATTTATTTAGTGCATACAAAATACACAGCACAAAACACAAAATCAAAATTAAATTTTCAATTTATACGATGTATATAAAAACCAAGGTGCCAACATACAAAAGAAAGAAAAAGAAAAACAAAATCATACAGGAAATAAAAGTGACATAGTAACGCAATGCTTGAAAAAAAGTGATGCTTTTGCTCTGCAGTAGAACGATTCAGGCTGAAAATAAATATTACTTAATATTATATATGCGAACGTTTGGATGGAACTAAGTTTATTACTCAATCACGCCAGAACTGCTGTGGATCTGGACACAATTTGGCACAAAGATAGATTATAGTGTGGAATAGCAAATAGGCTACTTTTTATCCCGGTATAATCACAGATAATATAATACTACAGTAGTATAATGTTCCTTTGGGATGATAAAATCTTCTCACGCGGGCGATGCCGCTGGCAGAAGCTAGTAAATAATAAAGGGCCGACTTCTGAATTCTGAAATCTGTTAAGATCGTGTCAAACACTATTCTAGTGCCAAACTTTGATAGGTTTTTAGGATAAAGTATAGTTTGAAAAATACTTAACTCGTTCTTAACCTCAAATACTCTATTGAGAAATATATAGGCCCTAATGCCGTTTGTTCACGACGCGACACACGACACGACAAAATGTGCAACGTTTGTTCATTGCACGACACCGCACCACACGCGACACGATTTACAAACGGTTTTCCGGCTATGTCGTCGATGCCGCTATGTCGTGGCGATTATTTTGCAGTAACGATTTAGTGGCTGTATAAAACAAGCATGCGCTTGTACGACACACCGCACAGCACGGCTCAAGCGTGGTTCGTTACTCACGCGCTTATAGAACAATACAATAAGTGCACTGCAGTGTCGTTGCAGAATCGTGTCTAGTGAACAAACGAACGGACGACAGACCGTCTGCAGTGTGTCGTGTGTTAAAAATGGTGACCGTAAATCGTGTCGTACGGTGCCTCGTGAACAAACGACCTAAGCGTTATCCCTTGAACTTTTTCCTAACTTTCCTAAGACTGTAAAAGCATTAATTAGTCTTTCGAAGATGACGTAACTAAACAAACTATTGGGTTAATCCACTTCGCAGTTGTATCTACATAATGATTGTAAAGCACTTCAGTGACATTATCTGCGCAGACGCCAGTCTCGACACCTCATTCACACGTAATGACATTTTGTCACTTTTTGTCATTTGTGTCATTATGCCTTTTGGAATGCGATAGAGAACGAGAAAACTTAATGGACTTGAGAACAGATCTGGGTGTAGTTTTTTGCTGATTGTGGTACTTAAAAATTGGAGATGCGCCCTTTGTTTTTGTTCAGTTATAAATGCCTGTTAATACTTGAAAAGTGCCAGTTCTATCATTAACCTATCCATAGTAAAATGTTATTTCTTATTATACTGTTTTTATACCGCTTACACGCGTAGTTCAGTAATGTATGAAATTTTTATAATGATTATGTTTAAACTTGTAAATTGAATTTTAAAATGTGAATATTGTATATTTTGAAATAAAGTTCATCATCATCATCATATCAGCCGCAAGACGTCCACTGCTGGACATAGGCCTCCCCCAAGCGTCGCCACTTTGACCGGTCCCGTGCGTCCCGCATCCAGCGGATCCCCGCAACTTTCACCAGGTCATCGGTCCACCTGGTGGGAGGCCTTCCAACGCAACGTCTACCGGTTCGCGGTCGCCACTCCAGAACCTTTCTGCCCCATCGGCCATCCGTTCTGCGAGCAATGTGCCCTGCCCACTGCCACTTAAGTTTGGCAATTCTTCGGGCTATGTCGGTAACCCTGGTTCTCTTGCGGATCTCTACATTTCTGATTCGATCACGTAAGGAAACTCCGAGCATAGCCCCCTCCATTGCCCTTTGGGTGACTGAAAGCTTTCTGATGAGGCCCATTGTGAGCGACCACGTCTCAGAGCCATAGGTCATAACTGGCAACACACACTGGTCATAGACTTTCGTCTTGAGACACTGTGGTAAGTTGGACGTGAAGAAACCGCGCAACTTCCCGAACACTGCCCAGCCGAGTCGGATTCGACGGTTAACCTCTTTCTCGAAGTTGGCCCTACCCAACTGGATCGTTTGTCCCAGGTAGACATAGTCATCCACAACTTGGAGTGTAGAGTCTCCGACCCTGATAGGAGTGGGTGTGACATGGGCATTCAACATCACCTTGGTTTTGTCCATGTTCATCCTAAGACCCACTCTTTCGGAAGCTCTACTGAGGTCATCGAGCATTGTATTGAGTTCCTCCATAGTCTCAGCCATGACCACAATATCGTCGGCAAACCGAAGGTGAGTGATGTACTCGCAATTGACGTTGATGCCTAGCCCTCTCCAGTCCAGAACCTTGAAGACATCCTCCAGTGCAGCGGTGAACAGTTTCGGAGATATGACATCTACCTGCCTCACACCTCGCTGCAGGTTCCGAGGTCTGATCCTGAAGTCGAACTGACATGGTGGCGTTTTTGTACAAACACTTCAACACCTCGATGTACCGGTAGTCAATTTGGCACCGTTGGAGAGACTGCAGCACAGCCCAAGTCTCGATCGAATCAAAGGCTTTGTCGTAGTCCACAAACGCTAAGCAGAGAGGCAGGTTGTACTCTTCGGTCTTCTGTATAACCTGCCGCAGCGTATGTATATGGCCTACGGTGTTAAAGCCTTTACGGAAACCGGCTTGTTCAGGAGGCTGGAAATCGTCAAACATGCGCGCGAGACGATTCGTGATGACTCTTGAAAACAGCTTGTAGACATGGCTAAGAAGTGAGATGGGCCTATAGTTCTTTAGTAGGGCATTGTCGCCCTTCTTAAAGAAGAGTACCACCACACCCCTGCACCATGACTGTGGCGTTTTGCCCTCGAGTATGACGGCAATCAAACAGCTTCTGAAGGGCCTTAAGGACCGGTTTTCCACCCGCCTTTAGGAGTTCGGCTGCAATTCCGTCTTCACCCGGCGCCTTGTTGTTTTTAAGCTGTTTAAGAGCCATCCTAATCTCATACAGGCTGACGTCCGGAATGTCTTCGGTATAGTGCCGGGTCAATCTAGCTCTAGGGTCTTTTGCTAGATTCGCGACGAGTTTACTGGTTGACGTGTACAACTGCCTATCGAATCTCTCGATCTCTCTCAATAGCTCCGGTTTGGCGGACACGATCCTGCCATCGTCGGTCTTCAGTTTTGTGAGCTGGCTCTGCCCAATAGTCAGATCTCTTGCAAAGACCCTGGAACCCTTATTCCGCTCAATCGCGTCTTTAATACGCTCGGTATTAAAGCGGCGGAGATCGCTTTTCAAGGACTTTGAGATCCGTCTATTGAGCTGCCGGTATTTCAACGCATCGTCTGAAGACTGCAGGATCAAAATCAAAATCAAAATTTCTTTATTCAATTAGGTCATTAAGCGGCACTTTCGAACGTCAAAAATAAAAATTAAATGTAATAATAATTGATTCTACCGTCCATTCGGAAATGTAGCTTGTTATCGAGAAGAACGGACAAGAAACTCCACAATTACTCTTTTAAGAAAACATGTGTTTTACAAGTATTTGGTTACAATAATCTTGTAGGAAAAATACATATATGTGAGAACGATGTAAAAAAAACGCACTTAAAAGCTTCTAGAGTAAAACAAACAATTAAAAATACAATAAATAGGTAATTAAAAACAGGCGGAGGCAGCTAAGATATGACCAATCTCAACTGATGGCGCCCGTTCACGAACATGACACATGGATCGGCACCACTCAGCTCAACCATCATGAAGGGAACCGTATGATCCAACACATGTGCCACCATCAGAGAGACATTAGAGAGAGCATGACACACTCAACTGCCAGGGCACACTGAAGTCAACGAACGACACATCACACGGCTTATCACTTGTTTTTGTGCCCTAGTGGCTGTGGAGCTGGAATAGCGTTGGGCCAAGCATTATTATCAGCGATGTAATCCCCCAACCTATAATATGCCTGCCTGCATAGTGTGCGTTTTATACAAGTTTTAAATTTCGTCTCATTCAATTCTGAGGTGTGGCGGTATTTTATTGTAATATTTTATACAGTACCCCATAAAAGATTTCGCTACTTTAGCCAGCCTGAAACCTGGTTGAATTAATTGGTCCATATTTCTAGTAACATAATTATGTCTATCGCTGTTTTTACTAAAAAGATGTAAATTCTTTCTAACGTACATGATGTTTTCGTAAATATATTGACACGGTACCGTCATGATGTTAATGTCCTTAAACAGTTCCCTTAGAGAATCGCGCCGGCGAAGATTGTATATCGCTCTGATGGCTCGTTTTTGTAGAACAAAAATTGACTGAATGTCTGCAGCCCTTCCCCATAGTAATATGCCGTAAGACATTATACTATGAAAGTAACTAAAATAGACCATCCTCGCGGTATCTACATCAGTAAATTGACGAATTTTTCTAACAGCATAAGCCGCCGAACTTAACCGCCCCGCAAGTGATATTAAATGAGGACCCCATTGTAACCTTGAGTCTAGCGTGATACCCAGGAAAACCGTTTTGTCGACGAATTCTAGCTTCTCGTTGTTTAATATAATGTTACAATCATAACTTTTGACATTCGGCAAGACAAATTTTACACACTTAGTTTTTTTAGCATTCAAAACTAAATTATTAGCAGTGAACCAATTTAGAACTTGCCGCAATGCATTATTTACGTCGGCAACGTTACTCGTACGTCTATTTATGTTAAAAATCAAAGAAGTGTCATCAGCAAATAACACCATGTTTAGTTTGTTTTTCAATAGATGGGGAAAAATCGTTAATGTATACTAAAAATAAGAAAGGACCTAAAATTGAGCCCTGGGGTACCCCCATTTTCACGTCCAACCCCGACGAATTGACACCGTTTATTTGAACTAATTGCTGTCTATCATTCAAATAGGATTTTACTAATTTTAATGCTGATTGGCCTAGCCCGTAATGCTCAAGTTTCAAAAGCAATGTTTCATGATCAACGCAATCAAACGCCTTCGACAGGTCGCAGAAGATACCTATGGCATCTTGTCCCTCCTCCCACGCATCAAAGATGTGTTTTATTAAGGTGACACCAGCGTCGGTTGTACAACGTCCTTTGGTGAAACCATATTGTTTCTCGTGTAGGATGTTTTTCGTATTAAAATAAATGAGCATTTGATTTAGCATTATCTTTTCAAATACCTTGCTGAAAACCGGCAACACGGATACGGGTCTATAATTATTTGTGTCTTTACTGTCCCCGGATTTAAAAAGTGGTATAACCTTACTATATTTCATTAGATCCGGAAATACTCCTTGATCTATACACAAATTAAAAATTAAAGCTAAGTACGGCGCTATAGTCTGAATAATGGAGGTACAAACTTTGATGGACATTCCCCATAGATCTTCTGTCAGTTTTATCTTTATTTGCTTAAAAGCTTTTATCACTGTTATTAGGTTTATATGTGAAAAGTTAAATTCAGTCGGGACGGCTGAAACGTTAGCGTGTAATAAACCATAAGCGAGCGACGGCGAAGAATTTAAGGTTGCAGTAGTTTTAATTGGGATACTGGTAAAGAAATTTACAAATTCTTGAGCAACTTCTTTGTTATCTCTAATAAGTCCATGTGTAGTCTCAAGCGTGTAATCAGTATTTTTTCTTTTGTTCCTGTTTGTTTCATTGTTAATAATTTTCCAAACCGTCCTAATTTTATTTTCTGCGAATTTAACCTTATTGCTAATGTATAAAGCCTTAGCTAGTTTACATGAATTTTAAAAAATTCTTGAGTAAGTAGCAACATACTTATTAAAAGTTTCAGTGTTAATATAAGGCTTAAGGCCATACAGTTCGTAAAGTCTTTCCCTACTTTTCCTGATTCCTTTAGTCGCCCAGTCACTGAACAAAAACTTAGGGCATATAGTTTTAGTTTTCTTCTTAAAAGTGTTATTGAATTCTGTTTGAACAACTGAGAAAACTTTTTTGTATAAAATATTACCATCATCGTTCACTGTGAGGTCCTGATAACTTAACTTACCAATAAAAGCGCTGTTAAATTTATTTAATTTACCAGATGTTATTGGTCTGGATTGAATCTGCACTTGTTGTATTGGTATGCTGGACTCAAATGTTACCAGTAGCCCACTATGATCTGAAGGCAGACAATTCATAATGGCTTTGTTTAAGTAGTCGCCGCAACAAAAAACATTATCAATACATGTAGCAGTAGTCAGATCATCTCACGCCTGTCCTTCATGAGCTTGAGAGTAGGATCAGAGAGCTTTTTGTTTATATCTGTACGGCGGGTCTTGAAAAACTTAGACCCAACCGTATGGACAGCTTCCACGAACCCATCGCTGTATTCGTCCACGGAGCTCCCTAGGCACTCGAAACGATTCTGGAGTTCGAGCTGAAAGCTCTCGGGGTTTTGGATCTGTATCTGTGCTGGACGGATCGTAGACTTCATCAGTCGAGACCTTTCAAGCTTGATATTAATGTTCAATGTGCCTCTCACCATGCGGTGATCGCTCCCGGTTTTCACCGAATTGATCAAAGAGACATCATTGAACATTTGCTTCTTGAAATAAAGTTATTTTTTATTATTTCATTTTGGTTTGCCGGACAATTTTCAAACATGAGCAGAGGCAGATAATGCAGCGAGATTTCGAACTGAAACAATCAAACTGCCTAAGCCTTATTTCGACTATGTTGGGGTCAGCTACTAGTCTATCCGGATGCAGCTGGATTGTATTTTACATGGAACGAATATCTATCTAACCAGCTCGACCCAATAATGAGGGCCATCGCGTTTGAATTTACCACTAGGGGTGCTGGTGTAGAATGATGTATTTGGTGCGTATAACCTCTAGAAGATTACTAGTAAAATCACACGCGATTGAACCTAAATTATTAGAGTAATCTAGGCTATAATTGCTGACTCAGCAGTGCTAAATTGAAGGAGAAAAGTACGCAGATGAGACGAAAGGCAATGGATAAAGTTCAATTTACTAATTATGCCACATACCTTTGAAACAGCGATTTCCATGCAGATGCAGATGCCAAGTTCGAGAAGTTCAGCTCACAGACTAGGTACACTATGCTGGCCAGCGGTACACAACACAGTAGGTCTAGGTAATACAGATAACACTTTCCATGTAGGTTCAATTATGAGTTTTGGGCGAGAGAATGCGTGATGAACGCACTCAACCCATGGTTGCAAGAGACTGGCCACCATCGCCGGCGACCATCGGTGGCTGCGGCGTAACGACGGTCGCGCCACCGCGCGGAATATCCCCAAAACAACGATATGTGACATATGTGTATGTATATGAATATGACAGGCTCAATTGGCTGCAAAAAAGTTGGGGATCCTTGCGAAGGTGAGACGGTACTTCACGCCTGAACAGCTGCTCAACTTGTATAAAGCGCAAGTTCGGTCATGCATGGAGTACTGCTCTCACCTCTGGGATGGATCTGCCAAATACCAGCTTGATGCACTTGAGTCGATTGACAGACGGGCCAAAAGGCTTATTGGCAACGATGCACTGGCCGCCTCAAAGCTCCAGAGCCTCGAACATCGACGCCGAGTTGCCAGCCTGTCGGTTTTTTATCGGTTACATTTCGGGGAGTGCGCGACGGAACTGCACAATTTGATTCCGCCAAGCCCTTTCCATCATCGGACTACAAGACGTACGGCAATGTGCCATCGGTACATGGTGGATATCCCACCCATACGCACAAAGCGTTTTGAAAATACTTTCATTGTGCGTACAGCTAAGGAGTGGAACTCCCTGCCGGCGTCCTTGTTTCCTGATGGCTACAACCTAGGGGTCTTCAAGTCACGAGTGAATAGGTTACTTCTAGGCAAGCGTGCTCCACCTTCGACCATATCATCGCTTAACATCAGGCGAGATAGTGGTCAAACGCGAGCCTATAAAGAATAAAAAAAAAAAAAAAAAAAAAAATGTGACAATTATTTAATAAATTGGAACTATTAAGCCAATGCCTCTCAATTGCCCTATGGAGATGTAATAGAATATGAACTATAAATTAGGAAGCGTAACCAGTATTCAAAATGTCAATATTTATTTACTACTTTTTTATTGTTGTGAATATTTTCCAAATAATATGGCAGATTATGGTAGGTAAGTACGGGTTTTACCAACCATTGCTTTAATAGAGTTTTATGTTTCAGAAAATTAAATCCTCCTTTTTTTTCGAAGAAAGGGTACATACTCGACTTTATATTTAATCTCACTTCTAAGGCATTAGAAATTATTTTAATTTAAACTTTGCTTCCGTGCGCGTTATAACAACGTTGTGCGCAGAGAGCTCCGACTTAATTTCCTTAGTAAAAAGTTATAATTTGAGGTTTGGCTCTCGCCTATTTCCTTCTCCAGTATTAGACAAATTTAAAATATATTAGTTGTGTTTCTAAGTTATTCTTTTTTCATTTATAGTTTTCAAATTTGTACACTAGGCCTCTGTTGAGAGCGCAATATTGAGCATTTTTGAAGGTTTTAGTGCTTCTAAAGATAATGTATCAACAAAAAGGAAAACATAGGGGCTCAGTATATTATTTCGTTCTTTTTCAGTTTATGGAATATCTTTTAAATTGGTCCAATGTTGGAGGAGGAAATAGGCGAGAGCAAAACCACTAATTATGACGTTTTACTTAGGATATTCAGTCGAATGTCTGCGACCGCTTTTCTTTTTAACAGCTATTTTTATGGACCTTACTCGCCAGTGGCACAAACTGGTGGGCACAAAAACAGATCACAGATCCTTGGGTAACGTGGTACCCAAATGGAGTCAGATTTTCTGACTACAAACGATCTAGAAATGACAGCCGCGAAGAAGGACTGCGTGCTTTCAGAGGCACGGTGGAGACTCGTTATGGTACGGTTTGTCACTCATCAAGTGAAACATGAAACGAAAGTCATGAATTTGGTCTCGCCGTAAGTATTTTTAAAGTTACTAGATCAATTTTCCGTTTTTACCAAATAAAATCGTACATTGCCATACCAGGCTGTCGAAATTGACACAAATATATTTAATTTACAACAAAACCCGGGTGGCATTGCTACTATTTCTTCATACTTTAGATAACATGTTTTACGATCTGTCAATGTTGGTTTTTTCGAAGTTTTTGTTCTACAAAACAACACCAAGATATGCTTTCTCTATTCCAACCTTATTCTGCCCGAAACAGAGTTTATTTTCCCTTGACTCCGTTAAAAAAACAAAAGTCGTGACATTTTCGTAAACCACATTACCAAAGCTGTTGATTTCAACCCAAAAATTAAGAGGATATAGTTCATTTTTGCATGTTTTGTTACACAAATAAGTGTGTAACATTGATTATGATTAAGGACCATAAAACAGTGTTGGGGTAGGTTGTGTTGATAAATGAGATAATATTTTCGTTAGAACTTGACACAGTGAGTTATACTTATGTGGTAGGAACCAAGGACAGCCTTGTGGATTATTTTTAAAGCTTTGTTATCAAAATGTTATAAAAGATGTATAAATTATGAACCTGTATGACTTAGGTAGATATAATGTTTTATGAACTTTTATTGTAGTGGCTAGTTTCCTCGTAATATTAAGGTAAGTTAGGTAAATCTTTACCTTAATAATTATGTATTACGAAAATCTTATTAAGCCTTTATTTATAGAACATCCATAGTTTAATCAATCTAGAAAAATAATCCAAATATGTAGGCCAGGCAAATATTTATCTCATCGACCTACTACAGTTTACTGCTAGACAATAGGTATCTCCATTAGGACGGCGTTCTTCTCAATTCTCGGCAATTTTGATCCAACTTCTACCAGCCACCCTTTTTCTTTGGCTTCTTCGCTCCACCTAGCGCGAAGACCTTGTTATTGCCGATTCGCGGTATTCCCTCAAGCAAGAACTATCTATCCCAATGGTCATCGTTCTACTATGGCTAAAAAGCCCGGTCAAAGCTGGAGTTGCAGCTTGCTTGTTCTGTAAGCTGCGTCGACCACTTTGGTACCTTTAAGGAACGTCCTCACTGAGAGCATTCACGTGTAATGAGCATTCGACGTTGAATATTCGAGTGGTGTGGACGTTGAGCCGAGCGTTACAAAGCTTACACGCAAGCACTAACTCCGGCCGGTGTGGACGTCGCCGTCGCAACGATATTCGCGAAAACTGCTCGCATTCGAAAGTTCACGCAAATAATACTCTCGAAAGCGAGTACTCATATAATGAAATCAATTGTATATAGGCATATTACTGGCCACTTGTAAATCAAGGAACAGTACCTTGATTTTAAGCGTTTGTGACCTTCTTGGTCAATCGTATTATCAAATGAATGACATTTAACGAGATCGTATTCGAATGCTCCAAACTCGCAAGGGAAAGTTCGACTCGAACGTTCATAGTTTTGCTCGAAAGTGAATGCTGGGCTCGCTGGGAAGCATTTGTTGCTCGCCTAAGATTGCTTGTTTACAAATGCTCATGCAAACGAATACTCCCAGTGAGGACGCTCCTTAAGAAGTAAACGAACTCGCGATCATATAAACAAAAACCCAAACCACAGACACTGTTCCAATCAAGCCACGAAAGCCCACTTCATTCATTTCAATTTCCTGAAAAATGAATCGCCCCACCAAACATGGAAATCATTTTTATTCGTAAACCTATGAAAATTAATAGTCCACCGCTGTGAATAAAAACGTCAATTAGCTTTATTTGGCACGCCAGTTAACCTGCCATTTTTGTTGCAGGGTTCTTTATTTTTATTCGTGTTTTTTTGTTATGTTTTTAAGGGGTTATTCACCCTTTGTTGGTAATAAGGAACTTGTATAAAAGTGTGCAAGTTACACATGCCATTGTGACATCATCTGATTGGTGATTGTCACAATGGCATGCAAGTTGCTTTCTAACTTTTATGCAAGTTACAGGCATGTGTATTTTCGCTCTAAGAGCAATTTGATAAATTCTAGCAAAAACAGGCAAGTGGGAGGGGGTTCTATCCAATTGCTTATCACTACATATTACTAAACGGATTTTTATGCGGTTTTCACCAGTATAGGTTAAGGTTTTTGAGTATAATTTGTCACGGGCGACGCCGGGGCGGGTCGCTAGTTTTTTTTTAATTTTCGATAAGCTCGCGTTTGACCACTATCTCGCCTAAGCGATGATGTGGCAACCGTGAAGCACACTTGTCTAGAAGTAACCTATTCACTCTTGACTTAAAGACCCCAAGGTTGTAGTTACGTGTGGGTGGGATGTCCACCATGTACCGGTGGCGCATTGCCGGACGTCTTGTGGTCCGATGATGGAAAGGGCTAGGCGGAATCAAAATATGCAGTTCCATCGCACACTCCCCGAAATGTAACCGATTAAAAACCGACAGACTGGCCACTCGGCGACGATGTTCAAGGCTCTGGAGCCTTAAGGCGACCAGTGCATCGTCGCCGATAACCCTCTTGGCCCGTTTGCCAATCGACTCAAGTGCATCAAGTTTATATTTGGCAGATCCGTCCCAGAGGTGAGAGCAGTACTCCATGCATATCCGAACTTGCGCTTTATACAATTTGAGCAGCTGTTCAGGCGTGAAGAACCGTTTCACCTTTGCAAGGTAGTTATTAGTAATGCCTAATTTCAAGTTCGTATGTACTACCTATCTATTAACGTAACGGCACCAATGATCGACACTTTTAGGAGATAGTGGAATTCGTTATAAAATTAAAAGTCATTTAGTCATCTTTAAACCAAAAGTAACGATTGAGTATTGTAAGGTATATTCTTGAGATAAGAATAGGGTATATTATTTTTATTAACTATTCACAGACTAGAAAAAAATCCAATAAAAGAAAAAAGTGTATAAATCGCCAATCATCGACACTGAATCTCCAATAATCAACACCCAGTTATCGACAGTTACCAGTTACCGACACCCAGTTATCGACTATTACGTTATGTGCATCTGCCAGATCACCACCATGATACCGGTCGATAATTATGCAAGTTTGCTTAGTACAAGTCCGAGTCTATAGAATCAAGGTCTTCTTGATTCTTTGTATTTGTTATTTTTGCTCTTTCTGGTTCTTTCTCTTCGTCAACTTCAAAATTATAACTATAAATATCACTTTCAGTGTATTAAATCTCCACATCTGATTCTGCAGAAGTCAAATCTTCTTGAACGGTATTCTTTGCTTTCTAAATCTTTCTTTTATTATTCTTTTCAATGGTTAACTGTCCTTTTCATGGTTTTTTTTCTATTCTCTGTCTTGCTCTTTCTTCTTTTCTTGTTTTTTTTTAATATTTTACTCAGTTTCTTTTTCTCATGATATTCTTTCCATGTTTTACTTGTTACTGTTGGTGGATTTTTGCTCGTTTCATTCTCTTTTATTACTTTCCAAATTTTTCGGCCAAAACAAACTCCTCTTGAAAGGAGATGGAACAATCACTCCCAAAGCATTTTCCAAAGACTTATTTTGTGGTGTTGTGTACTGCAGTTCCATGGTACTAATGATAGGTTGTTGTGTTAGGCTATTAATTCCTATTACTATAAGGACCAGATGAAGGTTTCGGTGGTGGAAGTGCTTGATCGATTATTGTATTAACTGTGTCGTTATGATTTGGTTGTTGCATTTAGGGATATCCTGTTACATCAGGCGAACCGATCGCTGAAGTAAGTTGCGGTATTAAACCATTTTGGTGTATATTAGTCTTGGTAATATTGTTAGGTTGTTCCATTAGCGGATCTTTAGATAAATCGGTCGCTGATACCTCGCCTCAATGTGTCCGATGTTGTAGGAGCATCCAATGAATTTGAATGGCATAACGCGTCTTCGGATCGGTTTGGTTTTAGTTGTGGTTTCTTTTACGGTTTGTCTAATTACAGACATATCGATGTAATTAGGACCAAATGGAAAAATGCCCCCGCTCGGCATAATATATTAACGCTCCCTGGTGTATATATATATGAAACTGTTATGTTCATTAAATCAAACCCTTACTTATTTGAGTTTTGTACTAGGACCAGACACGAAGACATGCTGTGCACAGTTGCCAGTAAAACAAAGCTTTTGCACCAAAGCATATTTTGTATGGGCCCATGTATCTATAATAATCTGCTGCCGTTTTTCAAAACAATGAGCAATATTAATGCCTTTAAAAAAAAACGCAACGAATTATTGATAAGCATATGTTATTACTCTATTATAGAATTTCTAAATGACAAGACACTGAAATAGCCGGTTTATTACAACAAAAACCAATGGATGCACAAGCATGAATTTGTAAACCATTATTCACAAACTATGAAGTGACACTATTTAATTGTTTTTACTATTTTGTAGCATTACTAATTAATAATTTGATATTGCATAATTATAATACTTATTTAATTTTTATTTGTATTGCATGACAATCTGATGCTTTGTATTTTAAATATACTGATATTATGAATTTTGTATGCCTCAACGCCGGGACATAGCAGATCTACCTGTAACAAACACAACATCTTACGAGTATGTACATATGATCCACAATAAATTATTTGAATTTGGAATCCATTTCGGACGCAAACTTGTGTTATATTTGTGAGAGCTTTTTTTAGAATTGTGGCAAGGTTCTCCACTTTCCGTTTTGTCACGGCTTTTTTTCAATGAGCTTTAGTCCATCGGTTGCAGAGTATGCGTAATATTTGGGTATAAAGTTACGACTTCAATACCATTTTATGAGCAAAAATTTGATTAATGTAGCTTCAGGTGTGATTTGTGACAATGCACAAAGAATAAGACTGTATGGTCGTTTCCCCGAATTTTTGTCACGGAGCGTAATCGTAGGCACTCCGAAATGTTTCGCATGAACTGCAATGTTTTCGCCATTTTTTACAGCCTCAATGGCTTTTTCTAATTGTATGGGGGTATAATTTTTTTCTCGGAGCCATCTGTAAGAACCAATTATCGACACTGTTGATTACTGGTAGCTCGATTTTAATTAATCTATTTCAAATATCTACCAAATACGCAAAACAAAAAGAATTATATTCGCTTGTCAAATGAAATATTGTAAAAAAAAATATTATCGACACGTGTCGATTACTGGAAAAGTCAGTTTGTGAAAACCAGTGATCGACACCAACAATTTACTATTATCAAATAACCTTAAACTTTCGTTACAACAAAAATCGATCCTATATTTCTTATAATAACCCGAGAAAAACATGAAATTCGAGTAACTCACATTACATTATGAAAATAACAAAAAAATGTACTCACTTCCTTAAGGATTTCTCTAACAAATTATTTTATTTTCACCAAATCTCTAGCCACTCTGTTCTCACGCTCTCAATTTTGTTTTAAATTAGAGGATTTCGCTCAAATGTCAATGGGAGCTAGTCAAAAGTGTGCTGTCTATGGCACAATATTTGCCTAATAATCAATCGGTTGCCTACTCTTATATTATGGAATCAAAAAAAAAAAGTGTCGGTTATTGGTTCTTGTCGATCATTGGTCACTAACTTTAGTGTGTTTTTTTTTCCAATAGAACTTTTGGATATTCATCAGTGCTGTCGAGTAGACGGTTTTTAATCATATTATGAAACAATGAATGCTGAACCTATCAAAAAGTTACGCAATTAGGGGTAGATCTCCACTATAAAATTAGAGACCTACTACTCTACTTACGATATTATTCACATCACTTATTAATACCCTTATAAATCCATCTCCAAACATTCCGAACCCCCGTAGGTACAGTCAACCACAAACTCGCGCCAATAACCAGGTGTTCCCATTGACGTACACTTGTACACAAAACCGCCTGACTGACTTATTGCCGAAGTTTGCCTCTCATTTGTTTGGATTGGTTGAAACGGTTCCGTATTGTTTGTTTGCTAAACTTTGAAATGTAAAGTGAATTGGACGGTTTTAAAATTGGGTTGGTTTGGCTTGATTTAAGGGTAGTTTTGGTGAGTCGTGAAGGTATAAAAGGAAAATTTCAAGTGCATACACTACCACCTGTAGCCAAGTTGACAATATACAATCGATAACGGTAGTAGAAAACGAATAAATGTATGCGAATGACACATCTGAAAGTTATGTCACGTGGTCAGACCATACAAATAAAAGGCATTAACGATTGTAGAAAGAGATTCGATAACAATTGTTTGTGACTTGGCTAGGGGGGCTGGTCAGAAATAGACTGCTTAAGTGTCAGTTTGCAAGTAAGTTCATGTAGAACTTAGTATCTAGGCTACTGCACGTACTAAGTATGTACTTGTTTTACATACACACACATACATACATACATACATAAACTCACGCCTTTTTCCTATGGGGCTAGGTAGAAACTACAGAACGCCAAATGCTACGATATACACATTTTGTCACCATAAAACTGATTTACGTCCGTCACGTCGGACAGAGGTCCAGTTGGAAACCTGCGTCATCGTTGCCCAACATTTTGCTGAACTGGTCCTATTTAGCGCAGCCGTGGGACTCACAATGTTATATTTATATGGTTTTCTCTCTTTTTTATTTTTGTTTAGTTTTAAGTTTTCTTCTATTTTTTTGTTTACGTTGTAATCTTATGTTCATATTTACAGCAGCCATGACAGACAATTGATAGGAAGAAAATGTGTTCAGTGAGTGTGTGAGTTTTTTCTCACTCTCATTCGCGTTAATGAAAACGTCAATTTGTATTGAAACTGGATAAGTCCCGTCCATAGATGCCTTCTGGTGTGACAGTAAGGAAAACATCTTTTTAATCGACTTTCCAAAAGGGAGGTGGTTCTATGTTCAGCTGTATGTTTGTTATTTTTTTTTTCGCCGATTATTCCGTCAATTATGGACCGATTTTAAAATTGTTTTTGTGTTTGAATGGGTATAGGTTAGTTTCTAGTAGGCTCTCAAGGTGGTCCCATTGTCACCAAGTCAGGATCTGATGAGGGGATCCCATTAAAGTCTTTAGGTATATTCATCTCCATGGGTTGTTCGTTTCATTTGAATTCAGAAAGTATCATTTGGTTAAGTGGATCTGATGAAGAATAACACAGGTGGCCATTGGAACTTCTTAATATTAATAATGTTTTGTTTATGACATATCTCGAATAGTTATATGACTGTGATGAAGCAAATTTAAATAAATGGTTTTTATGATAATGTTACAGTCGGTAATAGCTGTTACCTGACCCACCCTAAAAACGAACGAATTTGAACACTGCGCCAGTAACATTAAGGATTATTTAATTTGTGTGAGTTTATCAGACTAGCGCTACCCGATGAACAAATTCAATAAAATGCAGATACGTAAATTTGATCTTTAAAACTTTAGCGTTAGGATATTTATAACTATTTGTTATGCGATTTTGGTTTCTGTAGGACAGCATATAAGTCGAAGTTATAAATAAAAAAAGTTGTAGTACATATTCGGAAGATGGGTGACCAAAACCAGATGTATCCTTCGACTCACAGTATGATTTTCTTCTTGTTTATGTCTTTTTAATTCGCTTCATAAGTAGTCGGGTTTATAGTCTTTTTGAATCAACTTTTTTTAATTTATAACTTTTTAGTTAACATTTAACATTTTTTTTTACGAATTAGGTACATTTAAACATATAATGTTTTTGAACCTACTGCAAGTAGCAGTAGGTTCAAAATCGTCTAATTTTTTGTTGGCCGACTAACGGCAGCGTGGATCAGGTAACAGCTATTACCGACTGTACTTACCATCGAACCGATCTGGTGATGGTGCCGGAAGGTAGGCACCGGAACTCCGTAATAAAGCGATGTATCTCAGTAGTGTTTTTGGGCTTATTTGAATTCTACTGACTATCCTTATAAATGAATTTCATGGTAATACAAGGTAAACGGAAAAGAGAAAAATAAAAAACATTTTAACAAAAAAAAAAAATAACCGACTTCTAAAACAAAACACTACAAAGCGGAAAATAACTTTCTTTTCGGAAGTCGGTGTCAAAAACGAAAAAGATTAAGTTAAAAGAAAAGGCACCTTTGCGCCGGGAACAGTTAGGGGCGGGTTATTTGACTAGTTATAAGACAACGCTTTTTGACGTGTCGTTGTGACTTTGACATCTAATTTGTTAATCTTTTAATTATTGTGAATGTGAAAAATAGTTAAAAGACACCGACTACCGAAATCAAATCAAATCAAATCTAATCGTTTTTATTTGCTCAAACATATGAGTACCATACATACATAACAAATTGTCAGCATGAAGAGATGTTAGGATACAAAATTATAGAACGTCATGTTTACCTTGGAAAATGGCATGCAAATATTAATAAAGAATACAAATCAAAATATTAATTAATGGAATGTAATTTTTTTTTATTACTAATAATAAAAAAATAAATAAATGTCGTGCAAATGGCAATAAATTAAAATAAGTCAAAATTATGCTTCTAGAATGTCAGAGTAAAATAATAAAAAAATAACGATATTAAAATAATAAATCAAATCAAAATAATCATTCTAGAATTTCAACGCAAAATTATTAAAAAAATGTCAGGATATTAAATATTTAATGTGTAAAATGCAAATTTCGTAACAAGAATACAAATCAAGGATGTGAAATTAAAATGTCAGAGTAAAATAAAAATGTAAAGAAATTAAAACAATATGTCAAAACAAAATATTCCAAAATGTCAGAATAAAATTTTATAAGATTAACAATACCATCTAAACAATGATATTCAAACAAACAGATATGTTATGAGCGCGCGCATTTTGAAGACTAGAATAGGTCACAATTGTCACCTTTAATCTTTAGTTTATGTCACGCATGGCGAAGAGCGATAGGCTTTCTTGAAAAAAAAACAAAATATAATAAATGCCATCGTGTGTATTTGTAATTTATTTATATATTGATTAAAATAAATATTTTTTAATGTTAGATTAATGAAAAGTGTGTATGTGTGCTGCCGCTATATGCGGTACACTTTTTTCAATTGTTTTGTGAATATATAACGTATCTGTTTATTTGAATATCATTGCATCTAAACAATAATATAAACATTCAAGCATTCAAAAGGAGTCTGTCAAAAAGTCATTTATATTATAATAACACTTGTCTGTTAATAAATTTCGAATCTTCTTTTTAAATTGATTTGTTGTCATAGCTTTATATTACTGTGGTATTTTGTTGTATATTTTCGGTGCCATACAAAAAAAACTTTTCCGCATGAGGGCAGTTTTTGCCGAGTGCAAACAAAGTTGACTATTGTCACGTCTGTTGCGTGGAAAAGTGTCAGATAAACGTGGAAAGTGTTGGGGGTTAGACTTTACAAACGATGCAACATCAAAAATATATAAAGAGTGTAAAGTCAATAATTTGTATTTTTTTTTAAATGGTCTGCAGCTTTCTGTCGATTGTATCTTAAACATTGCCCGAATACACCTCTTTTGAGCTTTAAAAGCTATTTCTCTGTCCGTAGAGTTACCCCAAAATATTATTTATTTATTATATACTTTATTCTACACCACTTAAATAATTACAGGACAAAACATTTATAAAGATAAGTGTACAATGGGCGGTCTTATCGCACAGGGCAATCTCTTACAGACAACCTTTGAATGGACTGAACGAGAAAAGATAGACATAGGGCTGTCAGTGTACAAAAACTATACAAAATAATATTACTTAGATATCACATAAAATACATACATACAAATAAAATAATATACTAATAAATATAAAATATAGAACAGAGAAAGGAGAAGAATAGTTACAGAGAAAGGAAATGCTCCTTCACCATTTTTTTAAATGAAGGTAATGTTTGCGCACGCCTTACCTCAATAGGTAATGCATTCCACAAACGAGCTGCTTGAACCGTGAAAGATTTGTCGAAGAAGGATGTGGAATGCATACGAATGCTTAATTTTAGGTTTTCCGATGATCTCAAGGACCGAGAATGTGTGTCACAGAGGAACTGAAAGCGTTCTTTAAGATAAAAAGGACTAGAAGGATTGCAATGAAAGGATGTGGGCATTCCGGCGAAGGCGAATAGGAAGCCATTTGAGCTTGGTTCGAAATTCAGAAATTTGGTCATACTTGCGCAAGCCAAATATGAACCTGATACAGAGATTTTGAAGTCGCTTAAGCTTGTCCAATTGGTCTTGGGTGAGATCGAGATAGCTGGCATCAGCATAGTCCAGGATAGGGAGAAGAAGAGAATAATAATATTATACCATAGCGCAGAAGTGATGACACCAATCCATGATAAGCTGTCACCAAAGCATCTGGGCTAAGTTCTGAAGACAGTTTGTACATGACACACGCGGACGAGCTCAGTTTTTTGCTTTGAAAAGAACTTGTTTTGTTTTAGAAGGAGGTTTAATTTTTTGCTAAAAAGTTTTTTTTGTATACAAATTTACTTATGATCGTTTATGTTACCACGATCAAGTACGTTAAAAACCTCGGAAACGGCACACTGTTCTCTAATAATGATTAATTGACGTTATAGAGGTAAATTTGTTGTGTGTTAGGACATAAAAAGCCTTAACTTGACTTGACTTCAATCGACCGGGTAAGGACGGAGTAGCTAGTAAAAATAAAATCAAAATATTCAATTGGATCCGATTCCTATTTTTATATTATTCATAGCCTGTACTTTCACCCATGTCATCGTAAAACGATTATTTATAGAATATTTTCAGGTAATTCCTCTTTATGGATAACTAGCACTCCGCCCGCGACTTCGTTCGCATGCTTTTGTATTTTATTCAACTAAATTATGTGCAGTTAGTGAAGGCGATCAAAAATAAGCTACTGTTAAATCAATAATAAATGGGCTATCGTAGATATCTACGGTTTAAGTTAGGATTTAGAGAACAAAGAACCTCCTCCTTTTTGGAAAGCCGGTTAAAAATCCTATTCCTTGGGCAATAATAAATTGCGACCATTCGTTTTTCAGAATTACCCCCAGAAGATGTTTTAGGTGTGTCAACGGTTTTTTGAAGAATCTTACGGCACTAAGATGACCTCTTCCTCGATTTGGAACTACCGAGCTGGTCCGTTTGAACAGTGCTGTTTGACGGAGATATCGGTGAACATACACAAAAAATAATTAAGTACCTTACTAAAGGCAAATTGCCTATTAGGTCCACCTAAAAAAAGTGATAAACAAAAAATCTATTTTTCAAAAAAATACTACCGACATCCAACTAAAAACACTACAAAGTGAAAAATAACTTTCTTTTTCGAAGTCAGTGTCCATAACGAAAAAAATTGGTACCTACCAAAGACACCAACTTCGAAAAATAGATTTATTTTTCACTTTGTAGTGTTTTTAGTTGGAGGTCAGTAATATATTTTTGTAAAAAAGTTTTTATACAATTAAATGTCTCTTTAAAGGTTGAATTTCCAAAACTCCTTCCTTAGTGCTCACTTACATCATTAAAAGAAGCTATGTGTAATTAAATACTTCAAAAATCTTGATCACCCCCTAAATAGTAATTTGGGGGTAGTAATGAAAAACGAATAACTAATAGCAACCCACATTATTTATTAAGGTTAGTATTTGTGCAAAATTTCAAGTTTATTAAACCAAGATCTTCAACACCCACCTAATCATATATTAGGGGTAGTTTCGAAAAACTATTAATGATATCCTTTATTATTTACTTACGTTAGTATTTGTCTCAAGTTTATTAACCAAGAAATGAGATATTCCGTATAAACATTAACATCACTTAAATCGTATTTTAGGAGTAGTTTTGAAAAACTTGTAATGACAACCTTTACTTTAAAATCAATAAAAAAAGTATACAATATTTGCTGTTAGTATTGATGCCAAGTTTCAAATATATAAGCCCAACAAATTGCCATCTTTAACCTCTATTAGGGGTAGAATTTCCGCAAATCAATAAACTCATTATTTTTTTTTTAATCAAGAGCGTAAACCAACTATTTCAGATATTTTAACTTCCAAACCGAAGAAATTTCATATAAAGTTTCAACCCCTACTTTATTCTCCTTAGGGGTAGAATTTCTAAAACCTAATAATTACATTAATTCTTTTTATCAACTCCAACTCTAACTTACAAATTATAGAAATTACATACAAACTTTCAACCCCCTTTTTAGCCCCGTTAGGGGTGGAATTTCCGGAAATAATTACACTCATTGTTTTTTAATAAATCAGGAGCGAAAACCTACAATTTTAGATGTTTAACCTTCCAAACCGATGAAATTTCATATAACGTTACAACCCCTATTTTATCCCCATAGAGGTAGAATTTCCAAAAAATAATTAATGCATGGTTTTGTTTTATCTACCTAGAGAATAAATCTAAAATTTCACGTGCCCAACTTACAAACTGTAAAAAAATCATACAAACTTTCTACCCCCTCACTAGTCGAATTTCCAAAAACCAATATATGAATTAATTTTTTTTATCAACCAAGAGCGTAATTCAAAAATTTCACGTGTCCTACTTACAAACTGAAGAAATTACATACAAACTTTCAACCCTCTTTTTACCCCTTTAGGGGTCGAATTTCCATAAACCAACAAATACATTAATTCTTTTTACGAACAATAAGCGTAAATCTAAAATTTCACGTGCCCAACTTACAAACTGAAGAAATTACATTCAAACTTTCAACCCTCTTTTTACCCCTTTAGGGGTCGAATTTCCATTAACCAACAAATACATTAATTCTTTTTACGAACAATAAGCGTAAATCTAAAATTTCACGTACCCAACTTACAAACTGTAAAAAAAATCATACAAACTTTCTACCCCCTTTTTACCCCCTCACTGGTCGAATTTCCAAAACTCAATATATTAATTAATTCTTTTTATCAACCAAGAGCGTAATTCTAAAATTTCACGTGTCCTACTTACAAACTGAAGAAATTACATTCAAACTTTCAACCCTCTTTTTACCCCTTTAGGGGTCGAATTTCCATAAACCAACAAATACATTAATTCTTTTTACAAACAATAAGCGTAAATCTAAAATTTCACGTGCCCAACTTACAAACTGTAAAAAAATCATACAAACATTCAACCCCCTTTTTACCCCCTCACTGGTAGAATTTCCAAAAACCAATATATGAATTAATTCTTTTTATCAACCAAGAGCGTAAATCTAAAATTTCACGTGCCCAACTTACAAACTGTAGAAATTACATACAAACTTTCAACCCCCTTTTTACCCCCTTAGGGTTGGAATTTAGAAAAACCAATAAACACATTAATTATCTTTATCAACCAAGAGCGTAATGTAAAATTTCATGTGTAAAATTTGCAAACTGTTAAAACTTCATACAAACTTTCAACCCCCTTTTTACCCCCTTAGAGGTCGAATATCCAAAAAATTATAAATACATTAATTCTTTTTATCAACCAAGAGCGTAAATCAAAAATTTCACGTGCCCAACTTACAAACTGTAGAAATTACATACAAACTTTCAACCCCCTTTTTACCCCCTTTGGGGTGGAATTTCCAAAAATCCTTTCTTAGTGCTCACTTACACCACATGAGGAACCTATCTGCCAAATTTCATTCTTCTAGGCCTAGCGGTTTAGGCTGTGCGTTGATCGATCAGTCAGTCAGTCAGTCAGTCAGTCAGTCAGTCAGTTTCTTCTTTTATATATATATATATATATATATATATATATAGATAATGCGACGTAACGATATTTTTATAGTTATTTATTTGTGTGCCGTGTTCCGCTGCGTTCCGTGATACAAAGGATTACATTTTATGGGATTTTAATACTTACGTAATTCGATTTTTATAGGGAAGTAAGTAGGGTTTAGTACTCCGTTGAACAGTACGCAAGTATCTATATAATATTTTGTATTCAAAAATTAGAATGCATGATGCTTGTTATTATGAAATCGAGCCAGCAGTGGACTTTATAACGGCCTGCATAGCAAAATACAAAGCTGCAAAGTAGTAGGTACTAAATAGTTTATTCCTTGGTGGCTACTCCAAAATAAAACGGCAATTTTTTAATCTAAAGGCTACGCGCCTTTTGTAAGAAGTCCATAATTATTTGTGACCGGTAAAGCTTCAAAATTACGAGGGCAATTTCTATAAATGAGGCAATTAGGTTTTACATGATCAGAAAGCAATAGATTTATTTACGACCTTACAGGAAAATCATCATAGCGGACGATAAACTTTGTATTGTTGTTTACATTTTTCAATTTGTTAAATTCACAGCAATTTTCCAAATACGATTTAATATATATTTCTTGCTTCAACCATTACAGGAACACAACATCGACTATAGCGCTTTTCCCGCATGCCGCCATTTTGTGACGCAACAGTAATGGCCGTTAATTGAAACAGCTGATCGAGCGTGACTCCATGATAATTGATCGTCGCAATGATTTATTTGGTTTGTCTAATAACATAATAAAGACGTCTATTGGAATGGATGCCGTGGTCGGAATTGTAATGGCATGTTTATTGGGCTTCCGTGTTTGATTTGCAACATGCAGTAATATGTCAGGCAACGGATACAGATGTGTGCTAACTAATATGCAGTAATGTAATCATCTGAATATTTTTAAAACATAATTCTGTCTTTGTCAGCTTCAGATGATTCTCTCAATGTATAATTAGTGATTGGGGTTAAAAGAAATGTAGATATTGTTTGGCAAAAGTTGCAACTACCAATCAATCACCGTATTTAATACTTTACGCTCACAAATTTCATTAGGACTTAATGCATTAGGCATTTTTTTTAGGTGGTGCAGAGACAAATAGTGGTAGGTGCAATATTGAGAAAAGAAGGAGCAGTGAGCTGCATAGTTTAAGTACTTGGGAATTAGCACTTGAGCAATAAGACTGCAGGACAAAGACCTCTTCTCATACAGCAACATTGATTGGCTTTCAAACAAAGACCATAATGTCCTCTTAGTAAACTTTAGTTTCATTAACTTTCAAGACATCTATCTCTGACATAACATCGACTGAAAAGATTTTAAAACCAATTTGATTATAGTAGTTTTGCGTTGTGAAAACAAAATCATATAATAATCATAAAATTACACAACAGATCCAATTTTTCCATTCACATTACGGTCTCGAACAGATCGCCAATTTTCCCGCGCACCGGGCGCCATGTTTGTTGACGTCACATTAATGGCGGCTAATTGATACAATCGTTCGCTTTATGTTGTTCGATCGGGAATTGATTTATATTGTTTGTTTTGTACATTGCTGATTCAATTTTGTAATTGTTTCAGGTAGGGAGCTTAAGGTAGCTCAAGTTAAATGGAAGTAGGTAGTCTGGATTTTCACAGTGTCAGCAGACAAAGACATAAAGGCAAGTAGAAATAGATGTGTTCTTGAGTGGAGACAGGGACCTGGTCTTTCTCACAGACACTCAGGATAAGTGGAGTGACCATCTTCGATGGCTGGCTGGAAGCATGGATGGAGTTGCCGAGAATCGAACTGAATGGTGTGTACTGGAGAGGTGATAATGATGATAAAAGGCATCATTTTTACCTTAACTGTTGTATGTTGGAGGAAATGGCTCATTTTTCTTCAAATGGGATAGATTTTGAGGCATTTTAGATTTTTTATACTTATGCCAAAAAAAAAAAAACTTAAACCATTTATGTCGTTGTTGTTACCTGGTGATTTGTAATACAGGCATTTCTATGCCTAACACAGACACCAGCTCCTCACAACTTGTAGACTATGAACATATGTACCTGTATTTTTATACCTAAGTAACTTTTAATGTCTGTTTTGTGAGGAGAAATAAATGATGTTATTATTATGTTGTTGTCGTCGTGAAATGTACCTAATTAGTTTTCCAAAAAAAAAACTTTTTTTGAACAAGCTTTTTAACATCCAAACCAAACGTGTTTCCAAATTTCAGTTCAGTCTGTTGGGGATAACTGTAAAATTCAGTTACAAGATTTGACCCACATATACGAACAAATTAACTTAGACTTAGGCAAGTTAACTAAAAGCTTGTTAAATAACGTTGTTCAAGCCAATAGTAAGACAGACACCGTACTTCAAGATTTAATCAATTCAATAAAGTATGTCTGTATTTAAAGTCTCATCTAAACCTAGTTTTCGTCAAGTTTAAGGCCAAGTAGCACCATAAATCGTATATTGCTAAACGATCGTCACCTACAAATGCCTACAATCACTTCAGAGGTTAGGTACCACCGGTTCGTTTCCCAGAGAAAGCAACATTAAAGCACCCGCCAAGTGCTAATGATGTTTATGGCCAATAAAGTGTTTACCGTAATACTTTAATTGAGAGGCTTTCTTCCTTGTATTGATTAAGTGTTTCTAGGGACTTACAAAAAGGTTTTGGCATTCATCAATTTGAAAAGTTAATTGCTTGGTAAACCGCATGGCATAGTTGGCAATACGGGGAAAAATAATCTTCAATCAACTCAGCCTGTCGGTGTCCATGTCTAGACATATTCCTCTACTAAGCTGCACCACAACACCCGGTTCTCTGCTTTCCGTAAGCAGTTTGTAATTTGGTCATGGACATGGTAAATCCTAGCTAGGGGATGTGTTAGATAACTGATGAACGTGTTGCACGTCGGAGGAGTTGGACGGCTGAGCTGGGGATTTAGAGGGAGACGCTGTAACCTTCTTGACCTTGTTGGCCTTTGAACGGGAATTACCCTTCTTCCTCTTCCTCTTGCCATCAGTGACAACCTGAAAGCTGTCAGAGGAAGAGGTGAGGTCATCGGACGTCTCGTAATCGTCCGAGTCCAATACAGACTCGTCGATCACGAGCGGACTTTCGTCTGAAACATGCGGGGGTGAGGCGGGGCAAGCGGGCGGGGGAGATGTAGGACTATCGTCCGATGCGGGCGGGGGCGGGGGCGGGGGGGTACCGTACGGGTCCCATTGAGCCAGGGAGGCGAGGATGAGTTTGTACCTCCTCTGGTTTTCCTTGCGCGGACTGGGATCGTCCGACAGCAAGTCTTCGACTAAGTGCATCATCACCTCTACGGGATGCATAGTGATGTTGATACAATAATCTCAGTGATAAGAAAGTAAACAAAGATAATATAATGAAGTTATAATATCTTAGGGACGGATATTGATAGTCCCCGGGTAGGTACGCCCGGGGATGTGTGGCCCTACCCTCCCAGTCGGGTTAGACTGGGAGGTGAGTACCTAGGTGAACCCTAAGCTTGTTGTACCTATCACCAATCTTATTGTGTGATAGGGGCCCTGAGGTACTGAGTAACCCACAGAAGGTGGGCACCCGTCGGATGTGTACCGTTGTCTGGCACGTAGGGGTAGAAACACCCAGCCGTGCCAGGTGAATGCTGGAAACAGAGTCAAGGGTTGACTAGGCTAGACACCAAGGCCAGATCCCTTGCTCCCGACTCCAACTGATTGCCGTGCTCTGAAGAAGCTTGGCGGGTGTGTTGGGGCAGCACCCCCTCTGATTTCCGTTTTCACCGTTAGGTTTCCACCAGAGGACCACTAAGTCGTGGTTTTTACCCAGACGGGGTCAATAACCGTGACAGCCCGTTAAAGAAATAGAAGGTCGTTCCCTATCCTTAGAAGGACCGGTCCGGACTGCGAGGTACCCAAAGGCGCCTCTGATTGCGGTGCGAGATCGCGACCACAAGTTCGGCGCATAGATCGCGACGACAGCGGAGAGCGGAGTGCGGGCGGCGGGGGGAGCGCAGACGAGCGTGCGTTCGCGACGGCGGCCGGCGGCGGAATGCAGCACATATAAAAAAAAACCATTTGCTTATACCGTAATCGCGGTAACAAAACCATAGTGACTTCTAATTCGACGCCAACGCCATCTATCAAGCATGTCGGAAGCTTTACAAAGAGTTAAGTCGTAAACAGTATGATTCACGCTACGCATTGCCGACCCGCGGTTTGTACTCTAGAACTTGTGAGCCTGGCTATCGGTGCTTCGGCAAATATGCCTACTCTACTGCCACTACAGCTTACTAACCCTGAAAAAGAAAATTGGACCAGAAAATAATAAGTTATAAAAGAAATACACGAAGAATCATTTTGGTAAGTCCTTGATGAAAACATTGACAAATCAAGATGCGTCAATGAACGCCAAATTCAATAATTTCCCAACATTTTAACAAACACCAGTCACCAAGAAGCCTAATGAAGTGTGCTTTATCTCATAATAAGCTAATCTAATGATTTGGGATAAGACGTTCCCTTGAATTAGTGACAGATAGCTATGCAGGTCGCTCTTGAGCAGCAGTGGTAATCAATTCACTTCAGTTGACTTGTATTGTGGGGTGATGGGGAGATGAGTATTCTTTGTCGCTTATTTAGAGATAGAAAGATAATTATGGCAGTTTTTTCTTAGAAATGTAGTAAGAGTTGCTACTACGGACGATATTTTTATTTTTTTTATTTTTCGATGGGCTCGCGTTTGACAACTATCTCGCCTGATGGTAAGTGATGATGTAGTCGAATGGAAGATGTCGTAAAAGCACAATAAATTAGGACAGGTACGTATTATACTTAGTATTTGCATTTATTTGAAGCTGTCTTCTGATTAGAGAAAACAGAGTTCGATAGTGATATTTTACAAAATAACAGGACGAACCATTTTCTTTCTCTTTCATCACATTCATGCCTTGTTGGTCTCTCACGGGGTTTTGTATTATTGTTTTTTATTGTGTTTTGCTTATCTCGTGTCTTCTGTGCGGGTCATAAATCTTTTTTTCTTTTCTTTCATTAATAGGAAAATGAAAGCGTGAAATGAACGAATGTTTTCTATTCTATTCAAAATTTACAAACGCGTCGTAAAATTACGCCAAATTTAAATTTATACCTGTGGTAAATCTGGAGATTGTACTGGTTATTACTTTACTTCGCGTCTATTAATAAAAGGGAAAATGTTTATATCTAGAGTCCATGAAGCATAAGTAGCTTGTTTGCCAAGCGAAATTTTAAGGTTGCAAACTCAATTCCTTAGGAATAAAAGTGACAAGTGCAATTACTAGTGTTTTCCTCCGAAGCCTAACAAGCCTACAAGCAAGAACCCACCACGCTCATATTACACAACGCTAACTCCAGTAATCCGGCGACGTTGTCAGCGTAAATTATCTATTCTGTTAGAACAATGGCCCTGGTGTCACGCGACGCTTATCTCGGATTAACTTAACAGTTTGCTAGATCGTTAACTAGGCGTGGTGTATGCGACCACACAGTGCGTTCCGCGTTCCAATGTCAAAAATATGATTTCTTTTTTTATAGAAAATGGTGGCAGAATGGGTACCCTGGCTTTTGTCCTGATTACAACCAGGCATGACTGGAACTCCTTGGTTCCTATGTGAGGGTGTATGCCCATATTTTCAAGGAACGTTCGTATTATGATCTCAGCTAAAATCTGTTAAAAACACATCTAATTTCCTTACATTTTGACAGTTTTTCACATTGATTGTGGCCGAGATGAGGTCGTAATTTGAATTTTAACGTTTTAAGTACGAGAATTGGCCTTTAAATGATGAAGCATATTCTACTTATGGATACTAACCAATGAAATACGTACTGGCTAATTTTTTTTTTAAATTTGGTCTCAATCTTTATTTTTGTCTCTACGAGCTTAAAAATACCTCTTTCTTTGGTTGAGCTGGTGTAAATACTATAAAAGCTGAATCTTCACAAAATACAAGTTTTTAATTCAATATTTCTCTAAACTTAGGTACCTACACACTGTTTACTAGAACTATGTAAACTTTCTCAAGCAAAACTTTCTACTCGGGACTCAAACTCGTGTCTGTCCATTCAGGCCGACACCTAACAACTGCGCTATCTTCTCTCTACGATTTTATGATCTATCAATTATAATGTTTTGACGGCGCGAGCGCTTGAAGCGACATCTAGCGAACGATGATAAATTATTGCTTTATTTTGAGCGTTTTAACTTGTTAGCTAAACATTGCATTAAGATTTTTTTCTGGTTTATGAGTGTTTTGCTGTCGCGAAGAGCTGTACTTGGGGCAATTTATTTTTAGATGACTTATTTAGGGTCCTTACACTTCAGGAGGAAAAAAAAAATAAGACGCTGTTTTTTTTCACTGAAAGAAATAAAAAAAGGACTAAGTATGTGTAAACTTTTGAGAAAAACAAACCTTTCAGAAATTGTGCTTATTTGAGCTGATTCGAATTTGTGTAAATACAACTTGGTCGCGTGGAATTCTGAAACTAGGATAGGTTCTCTCTCATTTGGTTCGTTGCCTGCAGGCCTTACGTGCAGGCCTCCTCTCTGTGAGAGGGAATGGGCCGTAATCCACCACGCGGGTCCAATGCGGGTTGGTGGATGTCTTCGATTTTTTGGTTCTAAGATAAGCCGGTTTCCTCACGATGTTTTCCACAAAATGATTTACACAAAGTAAAGCGCCTGCCTGGGCTTGAACCCACGACCTACAACTTGTAACTCGCGGCCGATACTACTGGGCCACCACTACTCTTAACAAAGCTCTTTCATAACAATGTATGAATGTAATATTAATAACGCACAGGCTAGAAGAAAGCACACAAGTGCGTGATTGCTACGCTCCATCGCTATAAATCCTTTAGTCTTCTCCAACGATACCCTTGGGAGCAGTTGGGTGGTCTAATAGATACGCATGTTCCACATATCTAAAGAATCTTTTACCTTGTAGTTTTACTTGGAAAACAAAGGATTTTTTCTAACATTGTAGGAGGATCTAAGGCTCTAGAGTGATTGCCATTTTTGGCACTTTTGAATCATCAACCATAACCATGTAGTTTCTTGCCGGTTCTTCTCTATAGGAAACGACCAACCCGAACTGTGCACCTTTTGTCGACGTTTTATAAGTGCCCATGTAGGCCTATCCTTTCCTTACATAGTATAAAACAAAGTCTCTTCCCGCTGTCTGTCCCTATGTATGCTTAGATCTTTAAAAATACGCAACGGATTTTGATGCGGTTTTTTTAATAGATGGAGTGATCCAAGAGGAAGGTTTATATGTATAATATCGCGGGCGAAGCCGCTGGCAGAAGCTAGTGTGAAATAAAAAGTCTGATTTTGATTTTAAGAAGTCGGTCAGTCCAACAAATCAAGCTAAAGTTGCGCTTACCAATGTGGAGGTGGATCTCTATGGAGAAGAACGTGCAAGAAACTCCACGGACAAACTTTTAGCAAAATATAATTATAGGTAGAAAGAAGGTGACTACTGAGAAGATATCTTATGCAGACATCTAATGCAGATAGATGGGATTAATTGAAAAATACATCCTGCACCGACCAAATAAATTAGGATCAGAGGCCCTAGACAAGTGACTTTCTATCAACGAAGCGTGGCGAAAGCGATTGGAAAAATGTAAAAAAATGTATGGGAATGTCAAACGCTTTCAAAATGACGTCACCTGAACAATCTCTTAAAATTTTTCATTTCAATCATCGTCGATTGTAAAAAAAATACAAAATGTATGGGATTAACATTCTCTACTGGAATATCATAACGTGGTCGTTAGTAAACACTTCGAATTTTTAACCCCTATCGGACAAATATTGCCGTTTGACGTCTGTACCTGTGTATTTGTGTATCTGTCTGTGGCATCATAGCTCCTAAATAGATGAACCGATTTTGATTTTGTTTGAAAGGTGATTTTATTGAGTATTCTTAGCTATGTTTCATGAAAATTGGTTCAGCCGTTTTAAAGTTATAGGCGTTTTACTGTTTGAATCGGGGTGTTTTCGCATGATATCGTGTCATAATTACTATTAGATAAATTATATAGCATGACATAAAAATGTGTCAGAAGTTTTGTATTTTTAGGGTTCCGTACCTCGAAAGGAAAAAACGGAACCCTTATAGGATCACTTTGTTGTCCGTCCGTCTGTCTGTCTGTCAAGACCCTTTTTCTCAGGAACGCGTGGAGGTATCAAGCTGAAATCAAATACTCAGGTCTACTGTCCCTTAAAGCTTTGAAAAAATCAAACTTCTAAGCCAACGCAATCAAAAAATACAACCGTTTATGCCGCAAATTTTCGATACTCGCAACGTCTTATAGCATAGATAAAGGAAAAATTGCGAAAACCGTAAACTTTCAGCTACATCATATAATACAAATATTTTTAATAATTTTAAACATACTACCCCATTCCTCATTAACGCGTAGAGGTATTAAATTGAAAATCATAAAAATACTCAGGTCTATAATACCTTTAAGCTGATGTTTGTACAGAACCCTCGGCGCGCGAGTCCGACTCGCACTAAGCCGGTATTTTTTATTTATTTGGCTTGTCAATAATTATTATCGCTGAAAGAATGACAGGTCAAATTAAAGCAATTAGCAAAACTTCACAAACGTGATTGGTATTTGGAACATGGTGGTTATTTCTTTTCAATAAGTATAATATTGCAGAACTACTTTGAGAGCATACAATTATTGTTTTAAAACAAATTTATAACATGGTTCCTACACGATTTATTTCAGCAAACCCAACACAAAAAAAAAAAACTCTTTGTTCATTTCCTATACAGTAACACAAAGCCAATCCATCGCTCAACTTACTTCATAATTATTCCTGAATCCATAATCATTGTACAAAATGCACATGCATGTCATTAATATTTCACAATAAATTAATATTTAACTGCAAACGGACGTAGCCGTGTTACTTTTGCTAAATATTTTACGATAGGCAAGGCAGACATATTTTTATGAGATCATTAAACAGCTTAAAGATAATTAAAATGGCAGAATTTATGGTTACGGCCTATTAAAAATTACATAATTTCGTTAGCTGTAAGTAAAATTTAAATAGGTACTTGTGATGGTGGTCATTATTTTGGCTGAGGGGAAAAGGCTTTTCAAAAGAATTTATTGATTTTTTCTCTTTTTTTAGCAAAGTGTTTGGTCATAATTATGAGTATCGTGGTGAAAAGACTTGGTAGATAAGAATAGGTCCAAGGAAGAGAAAAAGTGTCTATCAGCGAAAATGGTTGTCACATAGTTTTTGAAATTGACAGGCGTTATCGAAATGTTAGGGTTTGGTAACGCACTACATCCTATGCGTGTCCGTGCAATTTCTTGAAAGGATGCTTACGCATTACATCTGAACTCGATCCGTCATAATCAGTCATATATACTAATATTATAAAGAGGTAAAGTTTGTGAGGTTGTAGGACTCAATCTCTGGATCTACTGAACCGATTTAAATGACATTTGGCATGGGGATAATTTGAGACCCTGGGAAGGACATATGATAGTTTGTTTGTATTCCCTTGGGATGATAAAACACTTTTTACACCGCGGAAGCCGCGGGCAGAAGCTCTGTCTTTCATGCTCAAGTTTGTCATAATTCAGAACATTTTGAACTCTGCACTCAAATCACGGACACGGGCGTGTAGTGCGTAACCGCTCTAAGGGCATTAGGGGTGGCTACGCACAACACGTCCGTGTCCGTTACGGTGTCAGTCCGATATATTTTCTCATATATTCTGACAGAATGTAACATTGTCTAGACTTCGTTGGTAGCGGTGTTGACTAGTATTCGAGACTCATGTGGGATTTTTCGGAATGAAAAGCTTCAAGTACAAAGTTCGAGAACAAAATCACTATACGCAAAAGCTAAACTTTTCAAAAGAAATCGAGTGCTGCATACGTGGAAGTTTTGTGATTTTATTATCTACCCAAGTATTTTTTTTTTTTTTTTCTTCTTTGGCAACTGAGCCGATGCCGACTATTCTGCCAGTGTCATGTAGAGACGACAGCACAATGACGCGAGCCGTCGAATTGAGCTATTCTTTCGGTGTCATGTGGAGTCGACAGCACGGTGAGTCGAGCCGTCGAACTTTGTTTATTCTTCCAGTGTCATGTAGAGGCGACAGCGCGGTGAGATGAGCCGACGAACTTTGTGGTAGATAACAAAGATAGACATTGATAAAAAAAAAAAAAAAGAAGTAACTACATTTTGATGCCATTGTCAATTATAAATTTTGAAAGGAGTTTGATAACTTTAGGAGAGAAATTTGCTAAAAGGGAATGGAAGTTGATAGGGAGGGGGATTTTAATGTTGGGAAGCATATGATACAAGTCAAAGGAGTGGGAATACGAAGGACATGAAAAAAAGATATGGTCTAATGTACCATCATCAAGGCCGCACTCACACAAGGAAGAGTCACGAACACGGATCTTATTTAGGAATACTGGACTACAGCAGTGACCGAGTCTCAGCCTACACAAGGATGAAACAGCTCTTCTAGACATTTTAGGGCATTTGAAAAACCAAGGTTGCCGCTGGATGTCAGGTTGAATGTTGGCATAATATGCCCCTTTGAGTTTCGAGCTTGCTTGCCACTCCGCTGACCACGAGCTGAATAATTTAAGTTTGGTGTCTGAGCGCAAGTCGTAACTATGAAGCAGATAGTGTTTTCTATCCACAGGTTTGGATGTAGCAAATTTTGCCAGAGAGTCAGCACACTCGTTGCCACATATACCCGAATGGCTGGGAACCCAAACTATTTCAATGTTTAAACCTTTGTTGTGACAAGAGAAGAGTAAATTACGTATATCTACAATAATCTTGCTGTGAATTTTAGATTTTAATTGATTTTGTCCTAGAGCCTGGATGCTACTATGCGAATCTGAAAAAATAACCGAATTTTGGATATTGTGCGATAATATAAAATTGATGGCTTCTAGGATACCGATGCATTCCCCTGTAAAAACTGAGGATTCTGGCGGACATTGGAATAAAAGAGCTATTTTAGAGTTCTGGAAGTATGTTGAAACACCTGTACACCCCGTTGATGATAATTTAGATGCATCCGTATAGAACAAATTCCAACCCTTCCAGTATCTCTGAATAGCCCGAGCAAACTCTGCTTTTACGTCCTGGGAGTTTTTAGTGATACCAAGGCCCAAGACGATCTTTGGCTTGAAATGGACCACCTCATATGCGGAAGCAAATACTGGAAGAGAAGGGTATTGACAAACAGGCGAAGAGAGTTGTTTAAGCTCCCTGTACCTATTCATCAATGGAATACATTTATTATTCCAGTAAGAAGAGACATTAAAAGAAAGGTTGATTTGCTGCAAAATGGGAAGTAAGGGATGGGATGAGAGGGAGAAAACTTTTGACAAGAAACGATCTGCTAAGTATTGTCTACGAAGGGTAAGGGGAGGATCTGCACATTCAACCTGGAGAGCGTTAATGGGGGAAGATTTCATGGCGCCAATAACTATTCTAAGGCATTTGGCCTGGACTGCATCGAATTTACGTAGGGCTTCTTTATGACATGGCTCAATTAAGTAGCTACAGTAATCCAACACGCTTCTAACCAGAGCATTGTATACCAGTTTTAAGGTGTATGGGTGAGCCCCCCACCAGACACCTGCCAGAGCCTTAAGAATCGAAACTGAGCGCTCACATTTTTTAACTGTATTATTAATGTGGTCCACACCTGACAATTTAGAATCCAGGATAACTCCCAGAAACCTAGCCTGTTCTTTGACTGGTATAAATTGGCCATCTATATTAATGTCAAGTTGAGGGATAATACGTCTGCGAGTAAACACAACTGATGTACTTTTTGGAGCACTTAAAGATAACCCATGATCTAACAGCCATTGGTTTAATGAGGACAAAGAAACATTCATAGATTGAGCAGCATCCACGATGGAATTGCCACAGACCAATAACGCAATATCATCAGCATACTGAAGGATTTTACAATTAAGATTTAAACAGGAAGGTAGATTGCAGGTATAAATATTGTATAAAGGGGGACTAAAAACGGATCCCTGAGGAAGGCCCCGCCAAGCTAATCTTGATGCAGACTCCTCCCCAGGAATTCTTAATTTAAGACTACGGTCTAAAAAGATATTTGATATGGTCTGACGAATTTTAGGCGGGATTCCCAGCTCTTTCATTTTCTGCCCAAGAACAGGGATGAGGACAGAATCATATGCAGCTGAAATGTCTAAGAAAACGGCTACCACAGACTCATTCCTACTAAGGGCCAACCGGATCTCTGATGTGAGGGTACCCACACTATCAGCTGTACCCAGACTTTTCCTAAAGCCAAATTGAGATGTTGGTAGCAATTTCCTGCTCTCCACAAACCATTCCAGACGGTTTTTAATAAGGTGTTCCAAGAGTTTAATGAGTATGGACGATAGAGCAATTGGTCTGTAGGAACAATGATCACTAGGATCTTTACCAGGTTTTAATATTGGAATAATAATTTGAACCTTCCAATCAGGAGGAATATATCCAGAGGAAAAGCAGTAATTGGCCAAGTCCAGGTAATACTGGTGGGTCTTATCTCCAGCTTTGGTTATGAAGGAATATGGGAATCCATCCACCCCAGGGGCAGAGTCCCTTACATGGGCAAGGTCAGATTTAAGTTCCTCCAATGTAAATGGTCTGTCCAAAGGATCATCTGATGCTGTTTGGTGGTTCATTGAGACACATTCATATTTACCAGGAACATAAGCTGGGGCTAATTTAGAAAAAAACTGGTGACTAAGCTCATCAGACATTATGCTCCCAGAGGGAGGCCTCAAATTATTCCTAAAGGATTTCAACCTACGCCATACTACTGAAACTGGAGTGGATGGACTCAGTGAATCACAATACCTACGCCAACTATCTCTTTTTTTTTTCTTAAGTAATTTTCTGGACTCAGCCAATATATGCTGAAAAGCTATGATGTTCTCCAGGTTCATATTTAAGTTAAAATTCATTTCAGCCTCATTCCTAGCTTTGATCACAGCAGAACATTCCCTATCCCACCATGGCGGAGATGGGATTTTGCCCTTTGGCAGTTTTTTGGCAGGGAAGCAATCATCTGCTGTAGCAGATATTATGTTGGAGAATGACAAAAAGCATTCCTGAGCATTTTCATCATTAATGGAAGGAAGAGAGGAGACGCGCAAATCTATAATTTTTGAGTAAAGGTCCCAATCAACTGAGTTCAGTTGATATTTTAAAAGAGGAGCACAGATTCTATCAGGGATAATTTTGGAAGGTATTTCCACCATGATGGGATAGTGATCACTCCCATAGGTCATATTCAAGCGACTCCAATTAAAAAGGCTGGCTATATTAGATGAACAAAATGTCAAATCAACACAACTGTTATTTTGCCCAGGCACAGCCCGACGTGTGGCAGACCCATCATTTATCACACATAAATTAAGTTCATCTAATATATCCACTAAGCCTATACCAAAATTGTCACAGGTTTCTGACCCCCATCTATAGTGGTGACCATTAAAATCACCCATGACAAGTAATGGACCTTGTACATTACTTAACAAACTTTTTATGATATCAAGATCATCAATTTGTGGGTATGCAATATAAAAACTAAAAACAATTATATCCTCAGCCTTAACAGCAACAACATTGATGTTGTCACCTACAAAGGGTAGAGGAATTGGGGTGAATGATACTTTGTTATTGATGAACAAAGCACATCCCCCATATCCATCTGATCTATCATGTCGAACACCATTGAAACATGGGATTCTGAAATTACTTTCAGAACGAAGCCATGTCTCAGCAATGCTGCAGATTGATGGTTTGAATTTATTAATGAGGAAAAGTAAATCATGTTTCCTGGGAGTAATACTCCTGACGTTCCACTGAAGAAGGTGAAGGGGGAGCATTGTGAATATAATTCATTATAGATGTCAATTTGTTGGCAACGTGGTCAGGTAGTGAATGAGCAGGGTTTGCTAATATAGCCATTAGCATACTGGATATAATATTTAAAATACTTTCTGAAGAAATAGGACTGTTAGTACTTGCCCGAGGGTAAGCACCACCATTTTGGACAGGAGTGAATGAATAATCTTGAATAAGGGCTTGGTGAGCTTGCTTATCATAACTAGGTGACAGGGGCGCATGGGATTTTGGTTTGATTAATACAGTTTTGCGGTGTGATTTTGGAGTTTGGGGAGTTGATCTGGGGAACAGAAGAGGACTGGCTATAGGTTTGGTTTTTGGAGATGATCTAATTACTTCAGCATACGATCTTGAAACTTGTGGGAATACCTGACTTGCTTCTGCATAAGAGATTGATTTCTCAGCCATCAGTGCTTTTATTCCTTTTTGCCGACCCAACTCCGGGCAAGACTTGTCGGTGGCATAGTGACTTTCAGAGCAGGAAATACAAAAGCCAAATTCAGTGGGGACTTGGCAGCCATCACCTAGGTGGTCTTCACCACATTTAAAACAGCGTGGTTGTGAGCGACATACAGTGCGTGTGTGACCAAAACGACAACAGTTGAAACATTGAATAGTTGGGTACATATACTTTTCAACTGGGAGAGTAGAGTAGAAGCAATATACACGATTTGGCAAAACTTGGCCATCAAAGGTAAGAATAACGGTTTGAGTGGGCTTCCACTCAGTAACGCCCGGAGAACTCACCTTTCGGTTCATTCTCCTGGCCTTAATTACTGGACCGCATCCAGTGGGAACCCTGATATTTTCAATGACCTCTTCCTCTGTCCACTCGATAGGTACGTCTCTGACGAGACCCATGCGCGTAACGTTATATATAGGGATAGAAGTAATGTATCCATGGGATGTCAGTATTGGGCTTATTAGAAAACTGTTTGCATCCAGGTGAGTCTTAAAACTTACTGCGAGTCTATTTCGCCCCAAACGTTTCAAGCTTCCGAGAATAACATTAGCAAAGTTATTATTTGTGAGGAACATACCAAACTTAACAGGATGTAGAACAGTACCAGAGGTCTGTCCATCTTTTAAGGACACTTGAACTACATATGGTGCGTTATCTCTCGAGTTGTATGTGTGTCTGCCTATCGTATGCTTGGATTGTTTCGGAGGATTGATAGGAGTAGCGGGGGGCGAGCATGCGGGTCTTTTTCTTTGCGCAGATTCGGAGTCCATAGCGTTATCAATTTTGTCATCGGGGAGAGTAATGGTTAGAATCGGACTGTAATCAAAGGGATCGGGAGGGTCAGGGGGTTTCTTGTTATCCATGACGGATACCGGTTGAAAAAATTAAATCTATTAAAGAAATAGATTCATACAAACCCTGGATGTTAGAACACAAACACCAAGAAAAATCTTGTTTGAAATTCACACTAATAAAAACACTTAACTCAAGAAAACTCGTAATACCAATAAAACTAACTGCTAACCCAACAACACTACCAAAGAAAGACTAAAATTATCAACTCTATAGTGAAAAACTCTTAAAATCAAAATAAGACTAAAAAAATTTTGCCGCCATAAGTTGACTTGACAATGACATCATCTACCCAAGTAAGTACACCATGACAGTTTACTTTGACAGTTACTTATTTTTTTTTTTTTTTTGTATGTTTGTTCCTAACGGAACAGGCTAAGGTCTGAGACCATGCTGCCTAGTCATCAGTATTTGTATTCTTTAGTATGCATTAGAACGCGGATGCAACACATTCTAATGTTTCTTGGAGCATTTGGCAGCAAATTGCATCGAGACAGCCTTCCCAGTAAGCTTTGCAGAGGTAGTCAATACTACAATAAAATACTTCGCTCCACTATTCCAAGATCGCTTCTGTTAACGTTTTTACATATTGTCCAATTGCGTAGACAGTTGAGACACAAAACTACACCAATTTTATATCACAATATCCACTATAAATCAATTTGCAAATAATATTAACAGCCGCTGAACTGCACTCGAGAAAATCCCGCCAAAAACTCTTGACAGTTACTTATTGTGACATTTCTCACATAATAAATCTGAAATTTAAAGATCTAGGTTGCGTTCCAGAATTGAGAATTTGGAATTAAGAACGTGTCAAATAAGTGACAAGTCCTAAACTTCAAATTCCTAGGTCAGAAACTGGGGCATAAACTAGGTTGGTAGCCGACCTGACTGTAATTGTTTTTTAATACTTTTATTTAGCCTATGCTGTCCCACTGCTGCCCATCTGTCCCCATGCATCGCGCGTATAATTGTAAATGTGAGCAGTTTCAGTACGAACAAACCTACTAGAAATCAACCGGTTCCCCTTTTTACTACCGTATCAATTAGGCATCAACTGATTTCACTATCTGTTTACCCCCATTAGATATGCTACAAAAATTTATACAGATAACGGCTGCACCGACCAATGCACGTGTTATCACTGGCCTATGGTCGGGTGACTGACCGATTTGGGAATAAGGAAGTCAAGAATGACCTGGAAAGGGTTACATAAGAATGGATTTACGACTTATTGGGCTTGGCGTCTAATTTATTCATTTGCGAATATGGGTACAAAAGTAAAGATATTATACAAACAATAGTGTCCATTAGCCATATCCTACCATAAGGTATGCAAATTACAAATACACAGGTATCCTATAAAACTAGAATTTAACAGTGCAAATATATTACTTATGTATGGAGATAGTTTAACATTATATATGTGTATCCTGTAAATATTCAGTGACAGAGTAGTACGCTTTTTTTAGTAACAGTATTTTTATATTGTTTTTAAATATATTAATATCACTTATCTCCAGAATTGAATTTGGTAAATGGTTATATATGCGTGGAGCCATACATAATATACTTTTGTTTAATAACGCTGTTTTATTGCTTGGTAAACATACTTTGAATCTGTATCTTTTGCTATTTAACTTATTAAAATAGTTTGTATTCTTCCTAACGAACATTATTACCTCCAATATATATATACATGGCAACGTAAGAATCTTTAATTTCAAAAATGATGGTCTGCAGCTGTCAGTTACTTTAATGCTATTTATGGCTCGTATACATTTCTTCTGGGCTTTAAACACTGCTTCTTTATTAGTAGAATTACCCCAAAAAATAACACAATACTTAAGAATAGGTGCAACATAGCCGTTGTAGGCTGTAAGGACTGTAGAAGTGTTGACCGTTTGTTTAAGTTTAAACAATGCATAAGAAAATGTGTTCAATTTAGTGCATAATGTATGGATATGTTCTTTAAAATTTAAATTATTATCTATCTGTATACCAAGAAATCTCGTAACGTCAACTTCTTGGATGCTATTATTTTGGTAATTTATGTTCATATTTGCTATTTTACTTACTCTACTTCTGAACGTCATGAAATTGGTTTTGTCGAGATTGATATGTAAATTGTTTGATGTTAACCAGTTTACAATGCTATCTAAAGTCATATTTATCTCAAGTTCCATGTGTGATTTATTATCTCCTGTGAACAGTACTGTACTATCATCAGCAAATAGGATTGTGTTGTATTTTGTCGCTTTTGGAAGATCATTGATGTATATTATAAAAAATGGCGGACCCAATACACTTCCTTGTGGAACGCCAGATATAACCTGTCTACATGAGGATGAATAAGTTATCATTTTTTTTACATTCGGACATATCCTTGTTATTTGTGTTATTTGCGTTCTATTACTTAAGTATGACTTAATCAGGTCATAAATGTTTCCTCTGACACCATAAGCGTATAATTTATTTAAGAGTATATTGTGATCCACATAATCGAAAGCTTTTGTGAGGTCCATAAACAGTGCGCACGTTTGTTTACCTCGATCCATGTGGGTTAATATGCACATCACGGACAATACTTGTGCACATCACGGACGATATCAGGTCAGGCATGGATATGGGGAAGTTAACAGTACTTGCTCTGCTCGACTTTAGCAATGCTTTCAATACTGTTGACTTCGACATTTTGCTTGGCGTCCTATGCTCTTTTAACATATCTCCTCCGGTAATTGACTGGTTTCATAGTTATCTGTTTGGCCGTCGGCAGCGTATTTGCACTGATGAATCTTTCTCCTCTTGGTGTCAACTGTCTGCCGGTGTGCCTCAGGGTGGCGTTTTATCTCCTCTTCTCTTCGCACTCTTTATTAATGCTATCACTCAACGACTTTCTTCTTTCTACCACCTATATGCTGACGATCTTCAAATTTATACCCAAGCCCCTCTCGGTGAGTTATCTAAAGCCATTGAGACAATTAATACAGACCTGGCTCGAATAGGCGACTGGAGCAATGAGTTCGGGTTGACGATCAATCCAACGAAGACTCAAGTAACGGTTGTTGGCAGTTCCCGGACTGTCTCTAAGATTGACTGGTCGATACTTCCCCAGGTTTCTTTCAATAATACTATTATTCCTATAAATCATATTGTGAAGAACTTGGGGATTTATATCGACAGCAACCTTTCCTGGACCAAACAACTGCAGGAAGTCAGTCGAAAACTGTTTGCCTCTGCGGGTTCCCTGAGACGTCTTCGTAATTTTCTTCCCATCACCACTAAAATTGCGATAGCTCAATCTCTTCTTCTACCTATTCTAGACTATGCTGATGCCAGCTATCTTGATCTCACCCAAGACCAATTGGACAAGCTTGAGCGACTTCAAAATCTCTGTATCAGGTTCATATTTGGCTTGCGCAAGTATGATCACGTTTCCGAATTTCGTACTAAGCTCAAATGGCTTCCTATTCGCCTTCGCCGGAATGCCCATATACTTTCTTTGCTTTATAATGTGCTATTTAATCCTTTTACTCCTTTTTATCTCAAAGAACGCTTTAAGTTCCTCTGTGACACCCATTCTAGGTCCTTGAGATCATCGGAAAATCTAAAATTAAGTATTCGTATGCATTCCACTTCCTTCTTTGACAAATCTTTCACGATTCAAGCGGCTCGGTTGTGGAATGTATTACCTATTGAAGTGAGACGTGCTCAAACACTGCCAACGTTCAAGAAAATGGTGAAGGAGCATTACCTTTCACTATAAGTTTTATTCTTCTCCTTTCTCTGTTATATATTTGATATGTATTAGTATATTATGTAATATTGTATGTATGTATTGTATGTTATTAAGTCCAAGTAATATTATTTTTGATATTTTGTACACTGACAGCCCTAAATTCTTCTCCGATCTTTCAGTCCATCCAAAGGTTGTCTGTAAGAGATTGCCTAGTGCGATAAGACCGCCCATTGTACACTTGTATATTTGAACAATTGTCCTGTATGTTTTTTGTGGTGTACAATAAAGTATAAATAAATAAATAAATAAATAAATAAATATGTTGTGGAGAAAATTATATACTGCTATGTTAATTGTTTTATTTTTACGAAAACCAATCTGTTCTTTGCAAAGTAAATTGTTTCTTTCAAAGTAATTATAAATACCATCATGGATCAATTTCTCGAATATCTTCGATATGACTGGTACAAGTGCTATTGGACGATAGCAGCTCATGTTATTTTTATTATTTTTCTTGAATAAAGGTTTAATTATAGTTAATTTTAACTTTTCTGGGTAGACTCCATTTGCTATACTTAAATTTATTAAATGACTAAGTATAATTGATAACTTATCACCCACGTGTTTTATGACTTTTGTTGATATATTGTCATATCCAGTACTATTTGTGTTCTTTAGGGCTCTAATTATTTGGTATATATCTTCTGGTATAGTTGGACGCATAAATATTGAGTTTGCTTCGGACGGGATTTTGCATCTTGAATGGTTTGGTGAGGAAGCTTTAGTTTTATCAATGAAGAAATCATTGAAATAGTTTGCAATCTGTTTAGGGTCAGTTATTATATTACCACCTACAGTAATCTGTTGTATTTGATCCTTTGGTATATTTAGTTTATTGGTATTTATAATTTTCCAAGCAGCTTGCGATTTATTTCGGGCAGTTTTTATGTAATTTTCATTGCGAGACTTTTGCGTTAACTTAATGACCTGATTTAATCGTGTGGATAAATTTAAGAATTTGGTTTTATTATTTTCTGTAGGATTTTTCCTGTAGTCCCATAAAAGTTGTCGCTTTCGTTTACAGCAGAATCTAAGACCTTTTGTAATCCATCGAGGGCGAGATCTTGCAGATATTTTTATCTGTATAGTAGGGAAGCAAAGATTATAGAATAGGAGGAATAGTTCATAAAACTCATCAAATGCTAGGTTGGGATCTGTATTGACAAAAACGTTAGTGAAATGAAGAGAATTTATGCATTTTTTGAATTTACGAATGTTCTCTTTAGAGTAGTCTCTTTTTTCTATGTTCCATGATTTACAGAGGAAATTAAATTTGATTGGACATGTGAGCAACTGAGCAGTGTGATCAGACAGCGCAAATTCAATAACCTTAGCGGAACATCCCTTAATATTAAATATAATATTATCAATGCATGTTTTGCTTGATAACCGTGTTGGTTCGTTGATGCCTAATTTTAAGTTGTAACTGTGTAGAATTTGCATAAATTCAATTGCATCGTAAGTTTTCTTAAGCAAATTTATATTGAAGTCGCCACAAATCAGTGTTTTTGTTACCTCTTGTTTTTATCATTTTTAGATACCGACTTCCGAAACGAAAGTTATTATGCACTTTTTACGTTTTGCTTTTGAAGTCGGTTTATTTTGTAAAAATGTTTTTATTTCTCTCTTTTTAATTTTAGTACATCATCACTAAAAATGAGCAAGTTCTATAAGTAAGGTACCTAAAGAATTGACAAAATACCCATAATAACTCAATTTACACATTAGTGCTATTTGTTGCTAAGGAGTTCGTTTGTTTGCACCATATCTTGAAAACTGCTAGACCAATTTTCCAACTCAAAAAGAATGATCACGATCCGAAATGTAGTTTCGGCGAAATGCGTGGACAAGCATAGGTACATACAAAAAAAAACATACATACACTTATGAAATTTGGCACACTTGTTTAGAAGCCCACGTAGAGTAACATATGTGAATATTGTGCAGTACCAATAATATTACTTACATACATACGTATCGAATTAATTACCTTTTTTTTTTAAGTCGGTAAAAAAAGTTCTTCTTCGAATCTTCTTCATCTACGTCATATCAATGATTCCATAAGTAAATACTCTTTGACCAGAATTCAGCCATGAGAACAGAGTTCTCATTTGTCTCTCAAAGGCCTTTTTGCGTGCAAGGTGTAGTTCTTCTAACACTAACATTGTGTTGACAATAAATCTTATCCTATTCGCTGAATCAACAGCACTGGTTCAAATTGCAAGCCGAATGCATACTTAACTGCACAATCGTAGAGGTTTCCATCAAGAAAAATATTAATTAAACAGTAATTAAGAATATTTTATGCGTATTAATATTTGTGTATTGGAAAGAACATGTCACAAAAACAAATTATGATAAAAACAAAAAACCCGACTGCTAGAAAATAATTAACTGGAAGGAGAAAAACAGATACAATTAAAATAGTCATTAAATATTATGATGAGCTGCTGCAGGCGGGGACAAACAAAAATTATAGAGAAACCTACCAAAACTTCGTTAAGTTAGTTATTAATTATTTTCCAGCAGTCGGATATTTTTGTTTTTGTAATCATTTGTATTATTTCAGACTTTATATTTTTATTAATGACTAGAGGACGCCTCGCGGTTTCACCCGCGTAGTTCCCGTTCCCGTGGGAATACAGGGATAAAAAGTAGCCTATGTCATCCGGGGATAGAGTAGCTTCCCAACGGTGAAAGAATTTTTGAAATCGGTCCAGTAGTTTTGGAGCCTATTCGGTACAAACAAACAAACAAACAAAAAAATCTATCCTCTTTATAATATTGGTATAGATCAACATCTCCTAATAAGTTATGTGGTAAAAGATATTATGAATACTTAATAATATGGCTTTAGTAAATAAAACAAAATGTATATGACTGTCACTTATCTATTTTGCTAGGTACTGCTTATCTTGAATTTGTGTCAAAATAGTTATATAAAAGTGTTTTTTTTTTTTTGAATATTCCATATAGTAGCTTTCGTTTGATACCCATATTGCTACGGTAAAGAAAAAAAAGGGTGTGACCCCCTTTTTGGGGAGCGACCTCGTCATATTTCAAAATTATATAGCTTATGTCACTTCCACAATTGAGACAAATCCAACGACACCTTATTTGTCATAATCTATCGAGCCTTTTGGGGTTTAGAGCGTATTATAGAAATGGACATACATACATCACGCCAGTACGGTCTTAAGGAGTACGCAGATCTCTCATTTCACCGGTTATGTTCAAGTTACCTTACTAACTTGCCTATTAGGTAGGTAAATCAAAAAAGTGAAAAATAATAAAGTTTTTTGCAACAAAATACTACCGACTTCCAAATACAAAACTACAAAGTAAAAAATTACTTTATTTTTTGAAGTCGGTGTCCATATCCCAAAAAAAAATTGGTACCTACGAAAGACACCAACCAACTTCAAAAACTAAAGTTATTTTTCACCTTGTAGTTTTGTATTTGGAAGTCTGTAGTATTTTATTTGCAAAAAAGTTTTTTTTCGTATCAATCGTCGCTCTTTGCAGTAACTGAAACAAATGCTACACATTCTTATTTATTCACAGTTACTCCAGCTTCGACATAAAGCACAAGACTTTCCCAATAACTTTCGAAAACTATTGATTTACGATGTCGTAGGACGCTAAGTAAGTTTTCATTGCGTTTTTCAACAAAACTTTATGACGCGCGCGTTTTACGGTCGCCTTCTTGCAGACCGTTTTATTGCGTTTGAATTTCGAACTTTCAAACATAAATATGGAATTGTAGTTTGATGTTCGAATGGAGAATGACGAAATGATGGTTATAATATGTTATTGATAGGGCGTAAGTAGTTCTATCCTACGAGGGCGGGTTATGACTTTTATGACGTTGAAATAAGAGTCATTTTGTTACGATTCATCCATCTTCGTGAGATGGTTGTTCTATACCTATGAATAAAAAAATGCCCATGTACGAGTCGGACTCGCGCACTGATGGTTCCGTACAAAGAGCTACATTCACCAAAATAATTAAATAACATTACTGAAGTTCATACTATGAGGGCACCGAAAATTGCACTAACGATAATTTAACAGTTGAAGGACAAAATTATCATTGCCGTTGGAAAACTTTACTCCTCATACATCGACATAATAATAATAATAAATCATTTATTTCAGATTCATCTTACGATTACATCCATATTTGTTAGTACAATTGCGAGCTTACAAACTAGTGTTAGTAAAGTTCATAATTAAATAATATACACTAATTCCAATTTACATTACATTCAATAAAACAGTAATTGGCAGGTCCGGGTGGACTCCCCGATGATGGTGACAACTCACTATACGACAGCGTGCAGCCGTATCCAGCGAGCCAGCATCGGAGAGCCCCACCGGTCCGCCAGCGCGAGCAGGATGGTATTGGGACTACCGCGCGTGCGGCGCATGATAGAAGCGCACCGTTTGCGCATAATGGCGGCAAAACCGTCTATGTCAGCTGCCGCGAACATCGCAGAGGCGCTGCAGTGGCGCGGCAGCCCCATCAGCACCCGGAACGCGTTATTGTATTGAACGCGCAGATCGCTGTATGTCCGCTGTGTATAGTTAACCCACAGGCCGCAGGTATAAAAGGACTGACAGTACGCTCTAAAAAGCGCAACTTTGACAGCCCTCGTGCACCGCGAAAACCTGCGGGCCAACATGTTGCATCGGACAGACAGCGCCCTGCGCTCCCTTTCAATATCCACACTGTCCTTAAGGTCCTCAGTGACCCAGTGGCCCAAATATTTAAATTGCTCGACTTTATTTAGAGCTGTACCACATAAGATGAATTTCGGGACGAATGTATACCTCTTGTTGTCCGGCCTGAAAATCATTATTTCACTCTTTTTTGTGTTGTATTTTAGCCCATGAGTCACCGCGTAGGACTCACACACTTTCAGGAGCCTTCGTAAGGCACCAATCGATGGGCTCAGCAGCACCATATCGTCTGCGTAGCTGATGTTGTTCACACACACTCCATCTATATGACACCCGATGCCGGTGCCACTGAGCTCATCGATCAGCCGGTCGACGTACAGGTTGAAGAGCGACATAAGTCGCGGTCAGTTTACCAACTGCAATTACGTTACCTATTTTTTTACGTTTTTTATGTTAGTTTGTTCCCAATTTACGGTATTCGGACTTTTCTTTACTTTTGCTATAAGACATTGCTTCTTGCCAAATTTTATGATTCCAGATCAACGGGGAGTACCCTGTAGATTTTGATTTCCTTGCAAGTGTAAAATATGCGTATCTCTTGATTGCGTTGATCTAGAAGTTTGATTTTTTCACAGCTGCAAGGGGTTGCAAACTTAAGTATACGGTATTAATTTCAACTCAATACCTACACGCGTTCTCGAGATAAATGGTCTTGACAGACAGACAAACGGAAAACCAAGTGGTGCTATAAGGGTTCCGTTTATCCTTTTGAGGTACGGAACCCTAAAAAGGTGGCAGAATAATAGAATAGAATAGAATATACTTTATTGTACACCATAAAAGTTATACATCAATTTTATAAGGAAAACTTAATTATACGGGTACAAAGGCGGTCTTATCGCTGACAGCGATATCTACCAGACAACCTTTGGGTGGACTGAAAGAACTTATAATGAGAAAGGGGGTAGTCTGTGGTGTACTGTACATTAAAACATAAATATATACAAAACTATATTGTTACAATAAATACTATCCATAAACTTAATTACACAAATACTTACATACATATATACTTAAATATATACATACACAATATTACATGTTAACAAATTCAGAGAAAGGAGGGACAAAAAATAATGATTAAAAAAATATATTTTGAATACTGATGAAAGAAATTAGATCCAGATATAAAAGCGTTAGGGAGAAAGGAAATGGTTTTTAATAATATCACTGTCTCGCCTGTAATCCCTGAAAGAGAAGACAGAAGAGAAGAGTAGTGTGGTAGAGAGATTTAAAAAATTGCATGATTCTTTTGTAGGTCTCAATAGGAGGTACTTTTAATGGCCTACTAAGTAGAAATTGTTGAATCTTTCTCACATTTACAAATGTTTTTGGTGAAATTTAAACATATATATCACCAATGCCAATAACATTCATTCAGTCAAGCTTTGTCCTTCTACTACAAATTTCCAGCAATTTGTACCTACTTAATAAACGCAAAGCAATGCAACAATTTGCTTTGGCGCACGGTTGGCGCAGTGGTTGAGCGATTGACTGCTGCGCTGCGTGTCGCGGGTTCGATTCCCGCACGGAACAATATTTGTATGACCTACATATAGTTGTTCCGGCTCTGGGTGTTGTGTGTATGAGTTTATATGTTTGTAAACGCACCCACGATACAGGAAGAAATTCCTAGTGTGGGAAAAGGTTTAAAAAAAATAAAAAACGAGCTTGTGCAAGCACAATACCTCGCTCGCTCTTAATAAAACAAGACATGAATTTCTGATCAAATACAACGAAAGAATACCTAAGAATACTTCATGATATAGTATGATGATACCTAGAACTCTACCCACCCCTAACCAAAGAAATCAAGCCCAACATCAATACACACAAATTATTTACACAAAATCAGAAGCCCGTATTGCCGAACAAAAACAACATAAACACGACGGTTCCGCATGTAATGGGGGCAAAACAAACAGATTTAAACGTTCTATAATGTAAACTAGCTTTATTTGCACACCGTACTAGCTTGTATTATTGTTTTGTAGGCGGTACTAATGTATTTTAGGATGTTCATTCGTCGAATTAAAATGGGGAATAGTGGTCGTTTTTCGAGAAATATGAAGTGCGAGCAGAAAATTGATTTGTCGTGGTATCAGTTTTGATATTGTGTATGGAACATTTTGGACACTGAGTTTTTGTTAGTGAAAGTGCCAAAACATCAAGTTTGTGTTCTCTGGAGGGGTAGACAGAAGTTTACCTACATTGATTTGTTTAAGTTCATGTAATAAACGCCGTCATGAAAAGTCTTCGAGAAAGAGATCAACCGTCGAATCTGACTCGGCTGGGCGGCGTTCGGGAAGTTGCGCGGTATGTTCTCTTCCAACTTACCGCAGTGTCTGAAGACAAAAGTCTATGGCCAGTGTGTGTTGCCAGTAATCACCTATGGGACCGAGACGTGGTCGCTCACAATGTGCCTTATCAGAAAGCTTAAAATCACCCAAAGGGCTTTGCACGGAGTTTCCTTGCGTGATCGCCTCAGAAATGAGGATATCCGAAGGAGAACCAAAGTTACCGACATAACCCGAAGAATTGCTGAACTTAAGTGGCAGTGGGCAGAGCACATTGCTCGCAGAACGGATGGCCGATGGGGGCGAAAAGTTCTGGAATGTCGACTGCGAACTGGAAGACGATGCGTTGGAAGTCCTCCCACTAGGTGGACCGATGACCTGGTTAAGGTTGCGGGAATGCGCTGGATGCGAGACACACGGGATCGATCAATGTGGCGATGCCTGGGGATGACTTATGTTCAGCAGTGGACGTCTTTCGGTTGAAATGATGATGATGATGAACAAAGGCCGAGCTTAGAGCCAGCAACCGTGCACAAATCTATCCCCCAGGTAGCAACGGAGAAATTCTAGAAGGAAAATCCCCATAACAATTTACATAAGTTCAATATGTATGGGGCTATAATGCACAATTGCATATATGAAAATATAATTCTGTGGCCCTCTGCTATGTATATGGTCATGCATTTAATCTGGGACAATACACTCCGTTTTATGCAAAGTAGATTTGCTAAAAACTTTTTACCAAAACAATAAAACCGATTTTCAACGCAAAACCGTGACTTGGCAAATCTTTTTATTTTTATATTTTTAGTTTTGGTAGGTAGGTACCTCAAATTACCATGAAAATCATTTATTGACAAAGTACTTAGTCGAATAAGCCCAAACACGATTAGGATACATTGTTTTATTTCGGAGTTCCAGGGCCTACCTTTCGGTGTGCTTTCGGCTTCATCATAAGATCAGTTCGATGGTACCATTTTCATAAGTACCAATTATTTATAAGTATTTACTTCATGATATCTTATACCCGTGATAAACTTAACAAGGAGTTTCAGTGACCCTCTGCGGTCTTTTTCATCAATTCCACTTCACCAAATAAGTATCATTTAAAGTCTAAGTGATGCAAACTACCAAAATCGCTATACGTAAGCTTACAATATTTGAGGATTTCCCTCGATTTCTCCAGGATCCCATCATCAGACCCTGACTTGACTGCGGGACCACCTGGGCATTATAATGCCTTTTTAATCAAAAGAAGAATTTCTCCAACCCATCCGTCTTTGAGTAATCGGGTAAAAAACATAGAAAAAAGATGCCAACGAATTGAGAACCTCCTCCTTTTTTGAAGTCGGTTAAAATGTTCTTAAATGCACCAGACACTAACCGCTTCAACTTACACCCTACTTAATAAACACCTCGAAATTACCAACTCCAACAATAAAAGCCCTACACAATCTCCAAACTAGTCACCTAACTCTCTGCCCAGCTCCTTGAAGCGCAGATTGATAGTTTATAGTTGTCGATTGTTGCCGACAACTTTGCAGACTGACTGCTGGTAACTGCCACTAACAACGGGCAGTTAGAGAGTTTGGTTGCGTTCTATCGGTCCGATAGTTAGCGAGGACTAGATTATTTTGAGGCTTGTAAGAGTAGCTGTTAATTTGTAAAGGAGCTAGTTAATCAATTAACGTGCTGGCAGTTTATTAAATCGTTGAACACCGAACTGCACGATGCTCGCCACGACGCGCAGACAGGCATATATGAAGCAATTTACTGAAGGAAAAGTTAATTCCACGACGACGGGGCATTCACTACCCTTACTAATGAGGAACACAGTTCAGAACATTGCACAGTCCATCTAGGGGACAAATGATTGTTGTCTGTTGGGACACTGCAGCAAAAGGGTCATAGTTTGTATAGGAGCACCGCATTCACACCGGGTGTTCTAAGGATACATGATCCCCAACTTTAACGAAAGCCAAACTTTAGCTAAATGATTTTTTGCTATATTGGGGGTTATTTAATTGGGTACGCAACCGATTTCACGCTTTCCATTATAGGCCACTGTAATTTCACCGAGAGGTAGATGTTCCTCAATTTTTAACCGACTTTCCAAAAAGGAGGAGGTTCTATGTTCGACTTCAAGTTTGTTTTTTTTTTTTTTTTTTTGTGTATGTTCACCGATTACTCCTTCAATTGTGGACCGATTTTGAAAATTTTTTTTTGTTTTATAAAAGTATGTTCCGTCACCAAATTAAAATGGGACCAATTTCGGAACAATTTTTTGTGTATGTTCACCGATTACTCCGTCAATTGTGGACCGATTTTGAAAATTTTTTTTTGGTTTATAAAAGTATGTTCCGAAATTGGTCCCATTTTAATTTGGTGAAGATCTGATGAAGAACTTCGGAGATATACAACAGAACTCTTCAATAAATAATGGCAAATCTCTCGGGATTGCTGCAATCGCATGTCTGTTTTTTGTTTATAACATTTCATAATATAACATCACGCCAGTTCGCTCTTAAGCGGTAAGCAGATCTCTCATTTCACCGGTTATATTCAAGTTTCATGAAATCTATTCTGGCGAAATAGTTCCCTTACTAACTTGCCTATTAGGTACGTACAACTAAAAAGTGAAAAATATATACGCAACAAAATGGTACCTACGAAAGACACCGACTTCAAAAAATTTAGTTATTTTTCACTTTGTAGTTTTGTATTTGGAAGTCGGTAGTATTTTTTTGCAAAAAGTTTTTTATGTCGAACTATGGTCGTCGCATTGTCTTGTTGCGGCTGTCTTTTGGAGCTTGACCACCTATGACTTAGGATTATAAATTTAGTCAATATTAATGGTATTCCTGATGCCTAGAATTATAGTTACCGATATGTCAAAATTCAAAAGGCTCAGTCTTCATCAGTTTATAGTCCTTTAGTCCTACTCCCCACTAATCTTATATTTATATAAAACAAAGTCGTATTAGTTACACCATTTATAACTCGAGAACGGCTGGATGGTTGGTTCATGGTTCATGATCATTGATTTGTTGGATTTATCTCCGCGCCGAATAACAAAATAACCATCTAAAAATAAAAGTATGAACGAAATTCATTTTCCCATACGTTTTGGGAACACAGCGCCATTATAGATACATGACGTAAAGAAAACACGGGCCAAAATGAACATAGCGTTGTATACTGGTTCTGGTAATCAGTAGATGGCGTTGTCGATTATTCTGAAATGCAAAACAAAGTCGGGCTACACAATTTACCCATACATTTGTTTGAGTTGGTACGAAGTTCGCCGGAACAGCTTGTAATATTATAAATGTGAAATATCTTTAGATGTTTGTGTGTTTGTTAATCAATCGCTACTCAACAGCTGAGTGATATAGGATAACATTTGAAAAAGGCTATACCAAGTCCTGGAATAGGACAATGGATACTTTAATCCCGGTAGTAGTACGTTTCGTGGGGGTTCCGTGGGCTAGTTAGGTATAACATACGAAAAAAATTATACCATGAGATAATTTTTTAATTATCTCATGGTATAAATTGAGTGGTAAAGTTATTAAGGCACTTTCGGAATAGGAAAAAGCCTATCCGCAGCAGTGAAGTAAGAGTTACTACGATATTCTGCTTAGAAAGTATAATATACTGCCTTAAGCCTACCGTTAACATGGGATTTGCCTAACCCCAGACTAATAAGGCATTAAGTTTATATAATGTCTGTAATCCCTGGTAACAGTGCCAACATATTTGTGCAACACAGGTTAATTCTCATAAGGAGACATTAGGAAGTATGGTACTTTCAAAAGACATTAACATTCGATTTGTAGCGCTTGACATTTAGAATAGCACGACATAGGTATTTAAGTACACATGGTGAAAGAGTCAAGTGTGCATGCGAGCAGTGTGCAAGGCATGGAAACGGTGTCTCGAGAAAATATTATGGCCATTTAATCTCCTAAGTCTAAGTTAAGACGTCAGACCGCCAAAGGAGATCATCAGTTTCCACAATTTGAACGTTAATTCTCGTACTAAAATCGTTAAAATTAAAATTCTTAACGACAATCAATGCAACTTAAAAAATGTTAAATAATATTTTCAAGAGGTTAGGAAATTGTATGTTTGCTTGTAATGGGCAACCTCTGGCAGTTCTGATCGTTAACACAAATTGTTTCACTGAAGCTACATTTTTATCCAAAAATAATGTATGGGTCTTGCGAGGTAGGGACTAGGGCACGGTAGCAAAGCCGTGGGAAAAAGCTAGTGTAGGTATATTAAAGGTTATTTTTGAAAGAATGAGACTGAGATTAAATGGAATGAAAAACTACGAAATTTTTCCTTCTTTTTTTGTCTTTGTTTCTATTCGATACATCACACTGGGTGCAGTATTTTCAACCGACTTCAATTTTTTTTGTATGTTTGTCGATTACTCCGCTAATGATTAACCGATTTTGATGATTCTTTTTTTACTTGAAAGCTGGTACTTCCATGTGGTTCCATTTGATCAAGATCTGTCGTGTAGTTTTTAAGTTATTATTAATAATGCGTATTTTCATAGTAATATAAAATACCAAAACCAAAAAGTGAAAAATTTTTAACAAAAAAAATAAACCGAATTCCAAAACAAAACACTACTAAGTGAAAAAATACTTTCTTTTCGGCAATCATTGTCAAAAACGAAAAAATAAGTACATTTTAAACAAAGGTAAATTTTTACTTTGTAGTGTTTTGTTTTGGAAGTCGGTTTAATTTGTTTGTAAAATACTCGTAAATAGCCTGCACACCAATTAATTCTGCTTAGCGTACAGGATGCATATATCGTGCTACAATGTTATGTAACCCACCTTAGACGGAGCAATTGAATTACGGAGCGGTGTGTCTTAGTTCCGTGTGTGCTAGCCCTTTGGCTAAGCCTGGATATGGATGTAAGTTATACGTAGTATCTGGAGGTTAATTATGTGTCGTCGGGGTATATAGGTATCATCACGCCTGTAATCCTCTAAAGGTTAGGCAGAAGTGCACCTATACTCTATTTGAAAATATATACCTTTACATATCAAAATCGGTGGAAAGGGCTGTAAAATAGGATTATTTAAATGACTAATGTTATCTCAAATGGAGTATAGTACATTTCACCAGTATGTATAAGTCTCATGTAATATCGGTCGAGTCTGCCATCGCCTAGGTACAAGTTCAGAATCGGGCTGCTACTGATAAATGCCAGATTGAATATCTCAGTAACACTTTGACCGAACCCAGGACCTCACGCTCAGCAGTAGGGCTTGCGACCTCTAGATTACCGAGGTGGTTAGTCTTAGTTTCGTCTGTGTGTACTAGCCCTTTGGCTTAGCCGGGATATGGATGTAAGTTAGTGTCTGCAGTGAGTAAGGGTGTCGCCAGGTTATGTGGTTAGTCGATAAGTTCGGCTGGCGTGTATTGTGTAACCAAAAAATAAGTTTTAAAACTAAAATGATAATTTATAGCGTGATTTTTCAGTAGTTTAGTTTTAAAACTTATTTTGAATTTAAAATATTTTGGGGTTTTTGCAGAGCCTGAGAGAACAAATAAACATTCTTTCAAACCGATCAATAAATACTTTGCGACGCCGCCGCCGCGCCGTCGTCGGGTACAAATTAGTTTTCATGTCTGAGACGGGATATGTCTTGCAAACGGTACGCTTGACAAAAATATGATGCACCAAACCCTACCTTCATTTTAAAATACCACAAATGATGGGGTGGGGCAAAATAAAATTTTGTTCTTGGCTTCGTAGTCGCCATTATTCATTAATTGTGACTTCGTTTAGCCTATAACCAGCGGACGAACAAGACGCTTCCAAAAATACTTCATTTATCAAATTATGATATGTAGTTTAGAAGTTATGAGGGAACAGATGAATACATACACACCCACATACCGGTCAAAAACATAACCCTCCCTTTTGCTTCGCCGTAGTCGGGTAAAAATAGGTATAGATTAGGTAATAGTCTTATTCTTCATGTCCTATGTCCCCTATATGTGGCAGAGAGGGCTGTTTATTATATCTATTGCTGTTAAAACAGATTGCAAGTATCAACACCTTGTTAACTGCATATCATGGCTTGGTTGCTCCAGTCCTGAGGTATGGTGTAATTTTTTGGGGAAATTCAACTGATATTGAGCTAATTTTTAAAGCACAGAAGCGGTGCATAAGGGCTATGTTTGGACTTAAAATGACCTGTAAACCGTATTTCCAGGAGTACAAAATTCTACCTCTCCCAAGCCTATATATTTATGAGATTTCGATGTTTGTTAAGGTCAATCATAACTTATTTACATTGGCCTCAGAAGTCAATAATAGGCAACAACGTGACGCACTTCGCCTCTGTGTGCGCCAAACCCGTACCACATTAATGCACAAAAGTGTGTTTCGGATGGCTCCTGAAATCTTCAATAAACTACCTAAAGAAATAAGGGCAATGAATACTGCCCTATTTAAAAAAAAATCTGAAGGGCCTTTTAGTTGATAAATGTTACTATAATTTGAATGACTTCTTAAATGATAAATTTTCCAAACTCAAGACCTCACAGTGACATCAAATAATAGATCAATTATGCATGTATCTTCAAATAATTTATATGTTAATGTATTGTAATAATACTAGGAATGACATTGAAATATTTTGATTATTATTATTATTGAATGAATTAAATTTATTATTAAATAATCTATATTAATATAATTTTAAGGAGGACATTACGTTAATTTAATATCTTAAAATATGTTATCTAATTTTATGTGTTTCAATGTCAATCTTGATTTTAATAAACCATGATTGTACAAATTTTGCATGCCTTACGGTCGAATCACTTGAAACATGTACATTTAATAACACCATTGTAACAGTGTTTTCTGCAAAAATAAATAATTTGATTTGATTTGCTACCACAGTAGTCCTCCTTTGCGATTGGTTTTAAGCTTCACACTTCATCCTTCTCCACGTCATTCCGATGCTCGTCGCTTCGCTTCACGGTGCGCAGGTACGAGTATAACGGGGACGTCCACGTTTTCTTTTTCCAGGTTCTGGGATTGAAAAATAAGTACAGTATAATAGTTTCAGTTTAGAATTAACGTATGTAGCAGATGAAGTAAATACATTGTTGTGTGCTAGCCCTTTGGCTTAGACGGGATATGGGCGTAAGTTAGTGTCTGAAGTGAGTTGTCGCCGGGGTATGTGGCTAGTCGATAAGTTTAGCTGGCGTGTAGCAAGACTAACAAGAACCAAGAGGTGTAAAATAGGTACCCAAGTAACATTTTGGTGATAAGAATAAGTGCTACATTAGCTATTTAAGAGAATTTAAAGAACCTAAGGTCCTTTAACATTCGGTGATATAGCGCGTTTTAACTTTCTTATAACCCTGATTTGGGCCCACGATTTTAGAGCTTAAAGTGAATTAATAGTTGTAGTGGAATGATAAATGAGTGACAATAAAGAGTTATAATAGTGCTATTGAAGCGGTGCTTACCACATTAAGTGTATTATAAGCTATGCAATGGTTACAACTGCAAGCTAAAGTAGTAATATAGTTATGGAATCCATCCTAATAACTATTTTAATAACATATTAGTGCTTCCTCGACACAATATATAACTTAAGAATATATAGTAGTTATTTAATAGCAACAAGCATCACCCAAAGCGCCAACATATTTACCTCTTTTCATAATTTTTGTGATTTGTTATTGTCTATAGTGTTAAAATATTTAGCATTACGATACAGTGATACTATAGTGTTTGAAAGTGACTTTATGTTTATGAGGTAAGTCAATTAATGTATTTTAGATAACTGCAATGGTGTTATAATTATTAAAACTCACTGCCATGGTAAGTTTTCTGTAACAGTATGTGTATGTTTTCATCTCAATTTTGAAACGCCTTAGAAATAAACTGCATTTGATGACAATATGTAGAAAAAAAATACTGGCTCAATTATTTTTTATTTCAATTATGATGAATAATAGTTCCTGGTACTGTATATAGATATTTTAATGGAATACTGACAATAATATAATAAATAAGTGGGGCAATAATGACTAGAAAAAGTTTAATTTTTTTATAGGTTAACTATTTATTTAATGGCGACAATTCTAAATTACCTTCGGATACTCTTTTATCGCTAACATAGTGCTTAAAGAACGATTGTCAGCACTTATATGCCACTTGCAGTTCTACAACAATTTTGTAGATTCAGTTTGCTTATTGGTTCTAAGTGGACCTGTAAGCTAAACATGTTCAGGGTTCTCTTAATGTTGGAATAAAACCTTTACATATCACGTACTTGACTGAATAAGTCAAAGAATTTAAAATTATATTATTTATAATAATTATGAAAACTAAAGCCTGTACGAACGTAACCTAAGCTAATATATTTTGAATTAAAAGTTGTCTCTTACTATATTTTTTTTATTTGTATTTTGTAAATTAACTTTTAGAAGCTTAGCTTAGCTTATTTTTACATTATTACAAAAAAATAATCTTGTTTCAGTACCTATTCCCATATCTTAGTGATGGTGATGTTATAGAACCTACCTACTCGACACCGCGCCCAGTTCCAGTCACACACATCACGCCATTGTATTCGCATCGCAACTCACGCCTCTTCACCACCGCTGGCGCTGCCGAGGCGCATGCTTGCTTGCTCGCTCGCTCGCTCATCTTTTATCACGGTGTTCAGATGTTCGTTTCTCCCATTATACGATGTAAGTACTTACCAGTACGGCCGAAATATCTTGGCGAGTTCGAATTTCGCGCAGAAGGCTGCGCGCCGTTAATTTTTTTAGGAACCAAATGGTGACATGAGACGAGTATGAGTGAGAGAACATGCGCGAAAGTGCATAGTGCATAAGTTAAGACTCGCCAAGATATTTCGACCGTACTGTAAATAAACATCTCGCTTGTTCACCGTAACAAGTTCGTAATACATAGGGAGATCTTAATTGTGATGGATACACAACATGTTTATTGTGTCGTAAATAATTATTGAAGATTTTTTATTTTGTTTAGTTTTTGGAAGATATTGGTTATTGGTCCTTTCACATCTGTAATGTAATTACAGTCACGCGTACTGTGCTGGGTCGCAGAATGTGAAATGGCTTTTAACCGGGTAACCATACACATGATCATGCAAAAAGGGCTCAGTGCAATTAGAAATGTTGAGTAATTATGCTCAAACTTTGACTGATTATGTTATTTCCTTTGTAATACTACTAATTCTAAAGATATTTTGAATAAAACCAACCATTTTAAAAGAATAATACGTTTTATTTTTACACTATATGTAAAAGAGATGAGAAGTACAGAAAACCACTTGTTTTAAAAATAGGTCATCAAGATTGATATCCAGGTGAATATTTTTTGGTAGCGGTATACAATTTTCAAGTATATTTGATAATGGCTTTACAATCCCATGATGCCAATATTCACCACCTTTGATTGTTTTAAGACAAACTTCTGTCGGTGTTTGCAAAATCGTTCTGAGGTTCGGATGGTAAAATATCTGTAAATCTTTTGTTTAAAATTAAATCTTTCATATCAGCTTGGCTTATATTTTCTTGTACAGCCCATGTTAGTAAATCATTCTTTAAATCTATGTTTTGCATACATTCACAGTCTTGCTCCTCGTCCGAGGTATTTGAACTTCTGAGAGGAATCAAAATGTTGTACTCATCATTCGTCATATCAGTTTCCTGTTGTACGGAACCCTGTTGTATATTTGTTGCTTGCGCTTTATACAAATCGGTACCAATCGGTTTATTCTTTGGAAGCTTTTATCTTAATTTCACCGGTTGTTTTTAACTTTCCATGGTTGCATGGTAGAAACAAAAATATTACCGGATAAACCCGTTGCACAGCGTAAACTTATATTGTAACAAAACTTAATTTTTGAGGTTAGGTTATATTAAGATGCATTTAGGTGATATAAAATTCTATAAATCAACGTAAAGTGATAATTAAGAGTAATAATGTTTTCACATATTGTTTATGGCCGTATAGAAGTATTTTTAAAACCACTGTATTACCTAAGGTTGACCGAGTAACCCCATTATACAATCATTATTGGTTTAAAGGTGGTTTCTGATTCTTGCAGCATCCAGCTCTATAAGATTTATAATTAACACTTTTATGATACTAATAGCTTTCTTGCTAACTCTTCGGGTTCGATAGAACTCGTTAAGTGGTACAAAGTATTTTCTAACTCTATTTAAGGACATCAGCTGTTAGTAAGTGTTAGCAGACACCTAACAATTACTTACAGTGTTTTACGCATCTTAAAGCTATTACAGTAAGCCTTAAGGTGTTACGAAGCATCTCACTAACTCTGTTTAAAGACATCAGCCGTTAGTAAGTGTTAGTAGACACCTTACAAATGCTTACAGTTTTTTACGCTTCTTAAAATTATAAGGGTGAGCTATATAATAGTTCCCGCCAGCTCCATGCTACCGCCTTAAGTAATACAATTTTTCTTTGTAACTGTTACTCCTCTTGAAGGTTTAATTATTTATCCTTAACACCATATAAGAATCTAATGTTATTATCAGAGCTCTTATATATCATTTATAATACTATAAGAGCTAAAAAAAGGTAGCCCTTAGCGCCAAAATGTTTGTTGGGTATAGAATTAGGATTGTCTAACGAGTTGTGTCAACTGTTAATGGCCGGTTTCTGAGGTAAGTAAGTATGTGCTTATCTCGATTTAAGCATCTGTCACTCTTGATCATATACCACTTAAGTTAGAGAGGAGAGTGAAAATAAGTACCTACAGTCAAGAGTCAAAACTGCTGTTGGAGTCTCCCAATTCTTTTGTAGAAGTTGACCTTCTATGCAAGACTAGTTAAATCTGTACTTTAGATTGAAAACAATCGATTGGATCAGTTGTGGACCATGGTTCATACATTTTTGTTGAATATTGATCAATATGGAAGGTGGGTCAATATGGTGGTGGCGATGGTGGTATGATGGTGTGGCAATAGGGAGGCCTTTCCTCAGGAATGAGATATCTATGAGGATGAGACTAGCAAATCCCTACTAATATTATAAATGCGAAAGTAACTCTGTCTGTCTGTCTTTCTGTCTGTCTGTCTGTCTGTCTGTCTTTGCTTCACGCCTAAACTACTGAACCGATTTGTGTGAAATTTGGTACAGACATAGTTTGGAACTTGAGAATGGACATAGGATAGTTTTTATTACAAAAAATAAAATATAAAATAAAATTTATTCCGGACATACAGCGCCATCTATTGGTCAAGAGTCGGCATCAGAAGTCACTATTCCACGCGAACGAAGTCGCGGGCAAAAGCTAGTAAAAAATAAATTCAAAAACTATAACACTCTAAAAAGTATGAAACAAGAAAATATTTACGTAAACACCGTAACAAAACATTACAATCTGCAAAGTAGCATACGACCACGGTAAATTTTGGGCGGAAATAAATACCATAAGAAGAAAGAAAATTGCAAAACAGCCTCCATACAGGGATAGATTAGTAGTTTAACAATGCAAATAATTTTATTTTGAAAATATACATCTAGTCGTTATTGCATGATACCCATACTCCCAAAGGTCTGTTTATAAAAATTCACGCGCTCGTTTTCGTCCTAAATCAATCATCCATTTCGCTACAAATTTGCAAAAGTGCTAATTCGTACACGAACTAGCTTCTTACTGCTCATCACAGCATTTATCTCTTTCGCGTGTGTCGGATGAGATAGGATGCTATTTAACCCCGTGCACAAAATAGTTCGTGCCGTCGACTAGGGCAACCTTAATGGCTCAAGACGGATAGAGTTACTTTTGCTTTTGTATGGGTCATTAGTATGTACGGATTAGAGAACATAAGATTTAAATTGGTTTTCTTTTTGTGAATTGGTCGTACTCATGAATACTTTCATTATCAAAAATTAATCTCATTTTTCGCTCTTACTCTCAAAAAAACCAGGCAAGTGCGAGTCAAACTCGCGCACCCAGGGTTCCGTACAAACAACGGGTAGGTAACATTAATAGTATTAGGCGCATAAACAATTATAGCACCGAACGTTGGATATGAAAAGATAAACTAGATTGAGGGTAAAATTAACTTCGCTGTTGGAAAACTGATGTCCTTATACATCGAAATAAATCGCGGTAAGCGGTAAGGCGATAAGACATAGCTCTTTGCCAAATTTCATGACTCTAGGTCAACGGTCTAGACTCTAGAGTACTTCACTCTATAGGTTTTGATTCCCGTACGATTTGTCAAATTTGCAACATAAACGGCGGTATGTTTTGATTGCGTTAATCTAGATTCCGCCGTCCATCAAACTTCTAGATTCTAGAAGTTTGATTTTTTCACAGCTCCAAAGGGTTGTAGCTTGAATATACAATTTTAAATATAAACTTGATACCTCCAGGGGTTCCAAAGGTTCAGTTCTTGACACACGGACAGATAGACAGACAAACAACGGAGTGATCCTACAAGGGTTCCTTTTACCCGACTGCCGAAGGAGGGTAATGTGTTTATCAGTCTATGTATGTATGTATGTTTGTTTGTTCTTATGTGGCGTTCCAGAGACCAAACGTGTTGGCTGATTTTGATGATTAGTACGTCAATCGATGCGTCTTAACCCTGCGAGTGTCACTGGCTACATTAAAATTGAAAAATAGAAAAAATGGCGGCTTTTGGGCGCCATATTGTGGGGGCCCAATTTTTTTTTCCATCCAATCCCATCGTGTGGGGTATCAAATTAAAGGGTTTTAAGAGGAAATTTCAAAAATATATGACACTTATATGTTTAAATGTACCTTATTTGAACAATAGGTTAATTAAAAAGTGTTAAATAAAAAAATTAATTGAAAATATAAAAAAGCTAACTAAAAAGACGTAAACAAGAAAAAAATCATGCTGTGTAGTCGGAGGATACATCTGGTTTTGGTCAGCCAGCTCGCGAATATGTATCCTCCGACTGCAAAGCATGTTTTTTTTTTTTGTTTACGTCTTTTTAGTTCTTTTGATTTTTTTCCTTTTGAGGAACGAAACCCTAAAAAGGATATTTTGAATTCAATTTAAAAGCTGTTAAAGCTCAATGCTATTTATTCTACCAGTACTAACATTTCAGAATGACACTTTAATGTTTTCCTTTGCACTGGAAGGACATAGTGCACAAAGCAGTAAGCTGTACTTACTACCGGATTAGTAGACAAGCTATTTACCAAACACTGTCCAGTTTGTAACAATGTCTACAAGCATAAACAAGCCACCATTGGACACAAAGTTAAGTACTAAAAACATTAGGCTACCTTTCCACTAGAGATGAACGTGGTAACTAGGCGGTGCGAAGATATGTAGCGGCGCAGCGCTGTGAAAATGTGTGTGTGAGTGTTTCCACTGAAGCTGAACGAGAAAGAAACCCAAGTAGCACAAAGGTGCTTTATGACAACATTTTTACAGTGCACAGTGAAAACATTGGCTGTATAAACTTAGGTACTGAATAATAGCGTAGACAGCACATCCTCTGCTGATATAACTCTAATTTGGGCACAAATTATTCAGCACATAGCTGTATAAGAATTCCCATTAACAAATAATTGAATTATAACAACATTATATTAGCGATATTAGCATTTATGTGTGTAACAGTTACCCCAAGAGCTGAATATTGCCTGATTAACAAGGCACGTGTTACCTATAATTCAGCAAGAAAGATGAATGTGTACCTTTTATATGCTTTTACACAGTTTAAAGTACACACTGCGCGAAATTGCATAACTGTGTGTAGCTGAGTAGTGTTATTGATACGTGGCAGATTCTATGCAGCAAACATGACACACAGTACGGTACGTGTAGCAACGCTGTGAACATGTGTGGTTGTTTTCACCAAAATCGTGCAAAGATGCGTAGCATTCAGCATACATCCCTAGCACTCATCTCTCGCCTTTTTGTATAATACCAGTGAGCCTAGATAAGTGACATTCGATGGCGATTGTCGAAATGTCAAAATGTAAGGGATTGATACATATCATTTTGATAACACTTGACATTCCCATATATTTTTGAAATTTGACACTATCGCGTCACTTGAGCCTCTGAGCTACGCTAAAGGCAGGCTAGCAAAATAAAATCATGACATTGGTTTATTTTTCTCGCACACCACCTAGCTACCTCGCTCATCTCTGATAGAAAAGCAGCCTTACTCTCGAAACGGAACGGAACAATATGACCAAAAAAAATGCTTTAAATCGTTTTAAAATCTGTTATTCCAAGTTTCCATTCAGTAGCGTTAACCGTCTGTGAAAAGGAAATGGCTTCTGTTAGTACCGGAACTGTCGAAGCGTGAAGATTTTTGTATTGTTACTGCTAATTGACTCACATTAGTTCAGGCTTTTGTTGAATTACTATTAAATTACTTTTCCGGATTCTCCGATCCGATTTTATCACTCATCTTAGTTGATTACGTGATGACAAGAGTTTCAACAACGAGTTTTATAGAGTGGAATGTCCTCCTCGCATCGTCTTCCTCATTACTGAGGGTCGTGATTCCCTGGTCTTTGTAGAAACAACTTCTCCTTCACCAATTTGCTCCATCTGCTTCTGTCTTTAGCGTCGTGGAGAGCATCTTGCAGCCTGGATTTTATTTATGTGCGGACTTGCTCTGACCATCTGATTGGACTTCGAAGGTACACCGTGGGTAATCTTATCTTTATGTCCAATTCCCGGAGGATAGAATCATTGGTGCGAAATGCATTCCAGGGATTTTACAACATCTTTCTCTAGCATCACATCTCAAAAGCATCGATTCGGTCACGGTCGGCCTTCTTCAGAGTCCACGTCTCGGACCCGTAACTGAAGACGGAGAACACCAGGAAGCTGACCAGTTTCATCTTCGTCCTCCGGTTGGGTAATTACATTTTTGCCCATCTCTATACGTGTCCTGATATCTTTCTCACAGGACGCTGAGTTGCTGATACTTGCACCCAAGTAGATAAAATCGCTTACGGTTTCCAGTGATATAAGGGCACCATATGTTGCAGATGGTTTGCAAATGTAGATTAACAGGAAGAAAAGATTTAAAGATTTGTTTTTTTTTACATGTTTTTTTTATTTGTTTGTTTTTTATTTTTTTATTATGAGATATATGTTTAAAGAAAGAGTGTTAATCGCCATCAAAACGACAAACAAACGTATGTCGTTTTTGTGGCGAATTAACACTTTTTCTTTCTTTATTTCTAAAAAAGACTCAGTGATAGCATGACGGTTGACAGAACGGAATGGAAGAACAAAACATTTTGCAACGATTCCAAGTAACATGAGACATGGGCAGGAAGATAATGTAGATCAACAAGAATCGGGGCTAGGGAATCGTTTAAGATCCATCAAAGTGCTTTATCGGATTGTGTTAGCAGTGCCTCCTACGCTAATGGCAACAAATGGCTATCACTAAGCATTAAGTTCTGATAATGCAATGATTACGATGATAAGCTGATACAATTATGATACCTCCTAGTATTTATTGCATAGATAAAAGTTTGTCGAGTCAATAGGTTGAACTGTTAATGCATGTTCATGTTTCAATGGCGAGCTCCATTTTATCTAAAAAGCTATACAAAAGTAATACTTATTGTTAGTTTCTGAATTCGATCCTTTCTATAATCCGATTACAAAAACTCGCTGATAGCAACTGTATTGCACAAATCAATTATGTTGCAGATTGTCACAGGCTAGTTTTTATCTGGGAAAAGTGCTCCGTTCCTGTTGGATAAACCACCGGAACGAAGCCGCAGGCATGTGGCTGGTATTATAATGAAGAAGTTTACCATAAAAAGCAAAAAAAAACTCCATCGTCCAAAATGACTTCGCATTACTTTCTTTTTCCTTTAAGGGTTGAATGACACTCCCAAAAAACTTGAATTGCCCCATAAAGTAAAGACACTATAAAAGGGGGTGTGTTAAAAGTTTGCCAAGGGTTGAACTCCCTTATTGTGTTTTATTTTATGTCTGAACGTTCTTCTTATTGCGGACAATAGCAACGGTTTTTGGTTGTAGATAGGTTTTACTTAAGATTTGAATAAGTTTTTTTACTTTAGATTTTTATCACTCGTTTACTTTACTGGTTGGCGATGTTTTTTACACGTTATAAGCCTTTTTTAAAACCTTATGCTAATGCTATTATCGGAGAAGATGAGGCCCCTTTGAAGGTTTCCACCGAAATAGAAAAACTATAGTGGGAATTGACAGAGACATCTCCTAGGACCGGGACAATGGGTCTTAAAAAAAAAAAAACAAGCACGGCTGATTTTGTTTTTTTGAAATCTTTATTTCCATAAGAAAGGGTTACATATATAGGAATTGTTTGAAGTCCTTGACTAGGCGTGTGACAGTCGAGACATTTTTCTTATTTTTTATTATTGACAGGCTTGCGCTTGACTACTATCTACCCTGATGATAAGCGATGATGTGTCCACGGTGAAGCACGCTTGCCTAGAAGAAACTGATTCACACTTTACTTAAAGACTCCAGGTTGTAACTTTCAGGAAATACAGATTCCAGCAGAGAATACCACTGCTATGCTGTACTCATAATAAAAATATTCCCAAAACGTTTGGTGCGTATGGGTGGGATGTCCATCATGTACCATGCAATTTTGTTGTTAACGTTGTTTTGTATTAGCTGATTCTAAATTCGAATGCGTGTTCAAATCCAGTCAGAAATATTTCTTTTCTGTACGGTTATAGTAGTCACAGCGGATCTTTGTGTCTCTGAAGTTGGCTCTGCGAACCATTGCGCAAGAAACAGTTTATCATCGATTATACTGCATAGAGTTAGTGAGAAAGGCCGATGCGACAAACCTAAGCGAGTGAAAGAGGCAGTTATACAATGCTATCTTCACCTTCAACATTGACACAAAAATAGCTACTGCGGGTCTTGCAGCCAACTTCAGAGACACAAAGATCAGCTGTGAGTATTTTAACTCTTTTCGGCTAACTTTACGGTATTGTTACATATTTTGGTCGAAAGATAGTCCGTCTTATAATCCTTGTAGCTACATATTAGCAGTTTTAATTGAGTCCGCCGTGGTAGCGAAAGATACGGCCATCCGAACGTTTGATATACGCGTTTATACCATTCAAGAAACACGGGCACCCGACCGCTCCTGAAGTGTTATTCTGTAAAATTAAGAAAACCCCAACGAAAACTAAGGTGTAGTGAACATGAATGAGCTGTTAATCTGTTAAATCTAGGTGGCAAGACAGTTTTTATCTTCAAGGAACTAGGAACTTAAGCTATGTTATACAAAAGATGACTCAAAGAACATAATTGCATACTGTAAGTTTTCATGGTCGAGATGTTTACAGAATAGACCAGCTAAAGTTAGCCGACGCGTAGCAACTTCGCTTCGGTTCAATATGACCAAATTGTGGATTCAGAAAAAGCCCTGTCCCCGTTCCCAACCAAAATAAAGTGAATACAATTAGACCATATTACTGTCAGACGATAATAAATGTAACGTTATAAAAACTAATTACGGAATAATTAATGCTTTTGATACATCATCTCGATCTGAAGACCCCGCTGTTGTGCTCGTTAATCAAAGTCGTTATAGCTTCTGATTTGACTTATTAATTACGGGTGATATTTTTATATTATAACTAGCTGTTGCTTGCGTTAAACTCGTATTTTTTTAAAATTTTTTTTAGCTTTCCTACAAGAACTGTAATACAGTGACTGCGTTTTTCCGGGATAACAAGTAGCATATGTTACTCCTTATAACTATTAGTGAGTATATAAAATGTTTTTAATTTGTTTATTTGTTATAGGCTCGCGTTTGACCACTATCTCGCCTGATGTTAAGTGATGATGTGGTCGAAGGTGAAGCACGCTTGCCTAGAAGTAACCTCTCAAACTCTCAACTATTGACTTGAAGACCCCTAGGTTGTAGCTATCAGTAAACAAAGACGCCGGCAGGTTCCATCTCCTTAGCTGTACGCACAATGAAAGTATTTTCAAAACGCTTTGTGCGTAATGGTGGGATATCCACCATGTACCGATGGCGCAATGCCGTACGTCTTGTAGTCCGATGATGGAAAGAGCTAGGTGGAATCAAATTGTGCAGTTCCGTCGCACACTCCTGGAATGTAACCGATAGACAACCGATAGGCTGGCAACTCGTCGTCAGTGTTCATGCCTCTGGCGCTTTGAGTCGACTAGCGCATCGTTGCCAATCAGTCTCTTGGCCGGTCTGTCAATCGACTTAAGGGCATCAAGTTGGTATTTGGCAGATCCGTCCCAGAGGTGAGAGCCGTACTACATGCATGACCGAACTTGCGCTTTATACAAGTTGAGCAGCTGTTCAGGCGTCTCACCTTTGCACGGATCCACAACTTTTTTGAAGCCAACTGAGCCTTTGCTTCAATGAATGGACCAAAATCGAGGGACGAGGTCAACGTAACACCAAGAAGGTCGAGATGGTCCATTATCGACACGGTTACACCACGGAAAGATGAAGGCGGGTGGAATTGGCTCTTTTTTTGCGGGAAAAGGACACGCCTGGGTCTTAGCAGCATTGAAAATGACTAGATTGGCATTGCATTCGGAGACTGCCTCCAAAGATAGGTTGAAGCGCTCAACCATGGCATGGGTATAAAAGTAGATCTGACTGTTAACAGTAACAATAGGTTGGCACAGTCCTCAGTTGTATAATCCCTATTTTTAAGTAACCTTAAAGCTGAACACTGTCTCATAAGATACAGTTTATAGTCGTTTTAGAGGCAGGGCTCACAAAATCTGTATACAGACTTCTGCAGCGTAGTTAGCATCTTGTTAATCAGTGTATACTAATGTATGTTTCTTTGTAATAAACTATTTATTAATATTATTTATTAACAATCCATAAAGCTATAGTTTCATCTCTCCACATCTTCCCTTGATCCTATCATTTATCAACTACATCTGTTTCTCATCATTTCTTTTATATTCATCTCGCTCGCACGTTACCTGTCTAAGACTTCACTTAAGGGCGCGGCGAACAAAGCTCGCAAATGCAATTCGAGGCGAGCGAAAAATTCGTTTGGAGTATTCCTATCTCTGTTTGCACGCACACGCGGTGCGCCGTACGTAGCCATGTGTGTGTGAGCAGATAGATATCGCTACCTAATCATCCTATCGACTCGAAAGCCGGCCGACGCGAATGGCGCCCGCGTTCTTTTGTCTTTTTACCCGGCTGCAAGGAAAGTGTTATGTTTTTCGCGCGTATCTTGTATGTATGTATGTATGTTTGTATGTATGTAATATTCTTTATTACCTCATATCTTCCAAACCGCTAGATGGATTTTTATAATTAATACATCGTTAGATAGGGCTTGGCCGCCCAAGTGTTCTTAGATAAGTGACGTTAAAAATAAACAAAAATGGCGGCTTTTGTGCGCCATATTGGGGGCGACTCAATATTTTTTTCTTCGAAACCCATCGAGTGGGGTATCAAAATGAAGGATTTTTAAAGGTGATTACAAAAATATGTACCACTTATATGTTTTAATGCGATTCGAAAAAAAAAATAGGTAACTAAAAAGTTGTAAATAAAAAAAGTTAATTTAAAAATCAAAAACCCGACTGCGAACTAAAAATATGTAAACAAGTAGAAAATCATGCTCTGCAGTCGGAGGATACATATTAGCGAGCTGGCTGACCACCTGATCCTCCGACTGCACAGCATAATTTTCTACTTGTTTACATCTTTTTAGTTAGCAGTCGGGTTTTTGATTTTTAAATTAACTTTTTTTACTTATGTAGGTATACCTTCTACTTATCAAATATGTTTTGTTAAAATAAATAATGAATGCAAGTAATATATTACAAGTAAAAGACAAATATTCCAATAATGTATGCCTATTTACGCATATAAGTAGGTACAGCTAAATAACAGCGCTCTGAGCTAAGAATATTAAAAATAAAAACAAGGATTTTGAATAAAAAAATATTATTTTGTTATGTTCTTACTTTATAGATCATCATTCATCTGTTTAAAAAATATAAATCGAAACTTGATAAAGTCGTGTAGGGTGACCATAATTATATTATCGACTGAACGAAAAACAAAATACAATAATGGTAATCAGAAAACATAGTGTCAAAGATCCACACTAAACACGCTTATTTTATTTCTTTCTAGTGTTTCTTTCTGAAAACTGATGGCCAAAGGCGTTTTTTCCTTGATCGTCGTGGCTCTGAAAATATTTTTGCAGTTTATTATGAAGTCGATTAGCCAGCCAGTTACCAAAGATTATTAGATCCTCTCCAGGGTAAGGGTCACCGTAGTCCAGATAAAAAAGAATAATTAAATAAACTAGAACGAATTTGGATTTTTAGTTTTATGTAACAGGAATTTTACAAAAAAGTCCAGCAAAAACTGGAAGTAGGCCATAAAACCGCGCTTGTGCATGCAAGTCCAATCGCATGGTCACCCTACCCTGGGTGAGCCGTAACGTCACAGTAAGTATAGAGGAGCAATGTAGGTAAGTCTTAGCGGTGTCCTTGAGATAATTACTAACGCCCGCTTTGTCTCATGACATGAATAAACAAACAAAAACTTCGTAAGTTCGTGGATAGGTAGGTAGGTAAATACTAATTTATACAAAACTAGCTGTTCCCCGCGGCTTCGCTCCCGTCAACTGGCTACCTAACCTAATCTACATATCTACCTACCTACCCTACCCTACCCTATCTACATACCTAATCTATACTACATACATGATCGTACGCAACGCACGCAACAAAAGCTCTCAAAAAGGAATATTTTGCCCGTTTTTGCAACATTTTTCATTTATGCTCCGCTCCTACTGGTTGTAACGTGAAGTTACAACCAGTCCACCTTCCTCAACTATCCAACGCAAAAATATTTTTTCAATTCCAACCAGTAGTTCCTGAGATTAGTGCGTTCAAACAAACAAACAAACACTTCAGCTTGATAATATTAGTATAGATATACTAAGGTACCTATTAATTTAACTTATTGTATTATGTCATTGGGAAATAGGTACTTCCTGTGAGAAACATCCCAACGTTCGGAGACCATGTCGGCAACCGAACCATATAGTAAATAATAACAAAGTCCGTAAACAACGCAAAGTTCGTAAAAAAGTAGATTACTCAATACCAAAGTTCAAATCACAAGGCAAATCTAAATCCAAGTTCAAAGCATTATTCAATAGTGTGTAGAAATATTAAAATAAGTACAATTTATAAAATAAATAAACGCGCACATAAAGCATAGTAAAGTAATCATCTAATAATGACAACAAACAATCCACAGAACAGTAGAAACACACCCGAAGCACACCCGAAGTGCCCCGAACAAACCCCACGCCGTACGAACGATACACAACCGTGAGCAGTGCGATCACGCACACATTGACATTTGCTTGACGCGACAGCAATACTAGCTATTGGAAATGTGTGATTAATTTGATGTGTTCCGTAATACCAAAAATTATGAATGAAAACTTAATGTTTTTAAAAATTTTTGTTCGATGATTTGTAATTTGATAATATGAGCTATGTTCCTGCTATGAGATTAATAAAGATATTGTTTTTTATAATACAGAAATATCAAAAAGAAAACATGTCATTTACGCTGTAAAAATATACAAAATGGGATTCGCTAAAACTTCATTTTAGGTAAGTATTTAGAAAAAAAGAAGACGTAGGGACCTAGATAAATACTGTCTTAATCCGAATATCATCATAATATTGTGGAAATATGCTAAAATCACAAATGATTTTGGTATTATGTTTGTATGGACAATTGATGCTTCGCCGCGCTCTTAATGTGTGATATTATGGACAGCTTCCGGAAAGACCTTTGAAAATTCCAGTCGACTCAGTCGTCACAATGGAAAAATTATTAATATGATTGAGGTAAGTTGGAGTCGAGGTTGAGTCGAGTGGAGGAAATGACTTAATATGTAGGAGTTAAAAATAACTAAAATTTTATTCTACACTTAATAAACCATATTTATGTATATAGCTATATTTTTATGTTTCTGTATCTTCCCGTGATCCATAGCCATTATTTATCAACTACTTACATTTTTATTTTCATCTCGCTCCCTCGTTACCCGTCTATCACTACACTTAATGGTGATTTGATGGACAGCTTCCGGGAACTTATTCTTATTGGATTTCTAGTTAGAGACCATCTGAGGCCATAATTATGTTTAGATGAAGGAGTTGTCAAAGAATTGTGGAGTATATTAAAGTGGGGGATAGAAATAGGTCGAGTTATGAATGTCAAAATTTTGATGCCACTTGTGGCATAATCACACAATTAATGGCTGCCTTCGATAATTCGACAACATTGTTTGCGTTATTTAGGTACGTTGTTGAGATTTTTCAAAATCCTTAGGATTCAGATAGATAATGTATTACGCAATTGAGGAGCCGGTTTTAAATCCAGAATTTAAAGTTGCCAAACTTTATTTAACACTAAAGCAGCGATTATCAAGTTCTTAACTTCATATTATGCCCAATTTAGATACCGGGTGCATCTTAATAAAACCAGAACAGAAAAAAACCGACCAAGTGATAAATGATTTTATTTCTGTAAGTTGGTTTGTACAAACACTTTTACATGTCGATCACATTTTTTAAAACTAGATGAGGTCGGCGTTTCTTATCTGACTACTCTTCTAGCAGAAAGGCCGAAACAAACTCAGAGGTCACAGTCTCTTTTAATGACCAGACAAAATCTTGGTTAGATCATATGAAGACCATGTAGACTGATGTCTGAAATGGTCTTTTGGGGAAAGAACCAGCCAGATTGAGTGGACCTATCCAGTCAGTGCACGCATTTGTCAATAACCGAGCAGCTCTACTCAGAATTTAAGGGGCTCAACGATTCGACGAACAATACCAAAGAAAGGATATTCGGGTAGGCCTCATAAACTACACAAACTGTCAGACCATGATTAAAAACTAACTAAGATAAATAAAAATAAAAAAAGAATTATTGTGAATGTGAAGACTATGTGGATCACCATATAGTCTTCACAATAATTAAAATAAAATAATATAATACTTTTAAAAAGTAAATATTCTTGTCATTGCAAGAAAACAAAAAAATAAGAATAACATAATACACGGAGCAAAATATAAAAAAAATCTAAATTAATTGGAGCAGCTCAATCCCATTAAGCCTTTTTGTGTTTAATGGTATAAAACGCTTTCTGGCACAACTTACGTTCAGTGAATGATTTGAATTTATTAAGACTTAGATCTTGTACGTGGCTTGGAATCTATACTATATACAGGGTGTCCCAGAAATCGACGTCAAGCCGTAAATGGGTGATAGACCAAGTTATAACAGTTCTCAGAAAAATACGAAAAAAAATCTATCTCATGTTTTTAAAAAATTATGTTCACTTCAAAAATTTACTAAAAAAATCAATCCCTGTAATGGTTCTTTAACTCCAATTGCTACAAATCCCATAATTTATCAATTTTTTTTATTATTATGTAATCTTGAATAATGCTTGTGTAGATTTTTGCCTAAAATTTAAAGCCAACTCCTCCTACTTAGAAGAAAATTAAACTTTTTCAAAACCAAATTATTCAAATTTACTGTTTCGCCCAACTTTAACTGACTGTACTGAAAAAAAAATGTACTACGCTAGTTTGGCAAGTAACATGAAAAATTGGCGCATTTAATAAGGATTCAAAAATGGTGTAACACTTGCTAGATTACGTTTTCAATAATTGGTCAAATTTTTTTTTGTAAATAGTATCGGTTTTTACCCAAAATGTACATACTTCCTTAAAATGACTTTAGCTTACCTAAAGCTTTGCTAAACTCCGTTTCTAATTCGATAGAGACGGAGAGAGTCATTTTACGAAGTGTGAGCGAGATAAGAAATCGAAATTTTACGTAATTTAAGAGCAAAGTTATGATAGTGATTCAACCTTTTACTTTAAGTCAGGACCAGTTTTCTCATCTTAGAAAAAAAAAACAAATTATCAGATTTAACGACGATTCGACGAGGCGACGATTTTTTACGATTTCTTTTGTTTTTTTTTTTTTTTTTTTGTCACTGATAAAGGTGGCGTCACTCTCTGTCTCGCTCACACTTCGTAAAATGACTCTCTCCATCTCTATCGAAATAGAAACGGAGTTTAGCAAAGCTTTAGGTAAGCTAAAGTCATTTTAAGGAAGTATGGACATTTTGTGTAAAAACTGAGACTATTTACAAAAAAAAACTTGACCAATTATTGAAAACGTAATCTAGCAAGTGTTACACCATTTTTGAATCCTTATTAAATGCGCCAATTTTTCATGTTACTTGCCAAACTAGCGTAGTACATTTTTTTTTCAGTACAGTCAGTTAAAGTTGGGCGAAACAGTAAATTTGAATAAATTGTTTTTGAAAAAGTTTAATTTTCTTCTAAGTAGGAGGAGTTGGCTTTAAATTTTAGGCAAAAATCTACACAAGCATTATTCAAGATTACATAATAATAAAAAAAATTGATAAATTATGGGATTTGTAGCAATTGGAGTTAAAGAACCATTACAGGGATTGATTTTTTTAGTAAATTTTTAAAGTGAACATAATTTTTTAAAAACATGAGATAGATTTTTTTTCGTATTTTTCTGAGAACTGTTATAACTTGGTCTATCACCCATTTACGGCTTGACGTCGATTTCTGGGACACCCTGTATATACTATAATAATATTATAAAGAGGTAAAGTTTGTGAGTTTTTGACGTTGTAAGGGGTAATCTCTGGATCTACTGAACCGATTTTGAAAATTCTTTCACCAGTAGAAAGTTACATTAATTCTGAGTGTCATAGGCCATATATTAGTGTCATATATTTTCAAAAAAATTGAGATCCTTATAAACATTGCAATAATGTAACCCCAGGTAGCAAAATGTTGTTTTTAGGTAGGGTAGGCAGGGTAGGCAGGGTAGGCAGGGTAGGCAGGGTAGGCAGGGTAACCAGGGTAACCAGGGTGGCCAGGGTAGCCAGGGTAGCCAGGGCAGGCAGGGTAGGTATGTAGGTTGACGGGAGCGAAGCCCTAGGGTCAGCTAGTCTTATTATAAAAGCGTATACATTGACATCTAAACGAGCCAACTATTTTCTTGAGCCTTGTTGTAGGTACTACAAATTTGTATTGTCAGACTTCGCACATTTAGGGTTCCGTACCAAATGTTAAATATCTTGGTATTTGTTAGTAAAATATAAGTAATAATAAACATTATCGCCAAATTTCAAGTTCATGGGTCAATGGGAAGTTAATTAATTATTCGTTTCTTATAAACAAAATTTTGTGACAGGAGACGGACAGACAGACAGACATGTGAGTGACAGCAATAGGGCTCCGTTTGAACCCTTCGGGTAAAGAACCCTAAGAATGAAAAATATTTACCTTTGTAATTTTCAGTTGAAGCCAAACAAAAAGCTTTGATCTCAAAAAAAAAAGGTTTTAAATCTGTGCAAGTTAAATTAAACCCGCTTAAACTGTCATCGAACAAAAAAGGCCCACACAGTACATTATTTACAAAGTATCGTTCACTCGTTCACGTTCACTCATCCGTTCAACTCATTCGCGGAATAAATACTTCGTCGATTTATTTGCAGATACATTTTATTGTCTGTTGGAGCTTCAATTAAATTATACTGTTGGTACCGATGTAACTACGAATGTTCTTTTAATATGATTTTAAGTGATGATTTTGAATAGTGATCAAATGTGATCGGATGGAAACTGAGGCAAAAGAATGGATAGATGGTGTGAAGAAACGAAATAAGACGCAGTCAGTAATAGAGTGATTGTTGACAAGTTGGAAAAGAAGAAAACGTATTGCTCCGACCCTAAGTAACGTGGGACAAGGACAGGAAGATGATGATCACGAATTTAGAATTATGTAGAAACAAGAACGCCAACAAAGAAGTAGTGAGGTTGGAGGGCTGGCGTTTTCAGGGGGGTGACCATAAACTCTTAGAGTAAGGTTATTTTGAGTTTGCGTAAGAGACAGATGTATATAAATGTTTATATCTGTCCCTTTTTACAGTCGAACTATGATAGTTTAAACATGTCAGGGTACGGGGGCAGGGCTGTCTTCTGTAATTTTTGACCTGATTCTGGTGTGGTTGTTTTAGAAACGCTTGAACTCGTCCAAATTAGTTACGCTTGTAGGTACTTAAATGTTATTTATTTATTAAAACTTCATGCAACATACAAATACATAGGCGGACTTAATGCCTGAGGCATTCTCTACCAGTCAACCTAGGGTGGTGGAGAGATAACATGGCAGATGCATAAAAAATATATATTAAAGTTAAATGGGTACAATAGTAGATATATATACTCGTAGCTAAAATAAACATACTAATAATAAGTGATTTTCACCTTTCACGTCCCCGCAGAAACAGCAATCAGCAATCATCAAACGCTTTATGTCATAAAATTCGGAATTACCTGCAGAGTATGGTAGGTCCTACACAACCGTTTGCTAATCGCTCGCTAATTGTCAAATGCACATATTTCGTTAAAAACTTGCTTCTGCATTCAAGAGTTATTAGTGCGCAAAAATCGCTATCGTTTTGCTCTTGTAAGATACGTAATATGCCTGCACAGATACAAGTCATATGCATCTGTCTCTTAAAAAACTTAAAATAACCTTGCTCTAAGAGCTTATGGTCATCCCCCTGGGGCTTCACTCTGACGTATCAAAACTATCATGGTTCTACTGTGGGGAAAGACGGAGCTATGCAGGACGAAGCGCACTATACGTTTTCCACAGCGGAATCATGATAATTATGACACGTCTTTGAGCCTGCCCTTTAGGCATGAAAGGCTGTCATCACAGCATCAGAACAATAGGCAGAAGAACCCTCAACTAATTATACAAGCAGTACAACTGTATCATAAATAATGCATCGCTCTATTGAAAGCTTCGGTTAGCTGAAACAGCTTAATATCGCTTTGATACAAATGTATGTTTTAAACATAAACGTAGCCACGTGCATGTCGCCTGTGGGGTGAGTTATACGCGGCAGCGATTTACAAACAAAAATAAAATTAATGGGAAGTCAAATCTGGAACGCAATCTTTGACAGTTGAGGTTCGATTGATCTCATATCCGAGCACCGCATACCTTAAATCGGTAGATTGGCTATCCCAATGTGGAAATACCAAAGTGAATAACATGGTCTTTATTTTTGACACGCGATCCGCCATATCAAAAATTAAAGGGGTGTACTATGCCAAATCGAATGCCAAATAATCGAATATCAATTGATAGCGTTGGCAAACCCAATCAATGGATTGCTGATTCCTAGATTTATTTTCAGGCAGGCACCAGTGTGTGTTGCCAATAATAACCTATGGCTCTGAGACATAGTCGGTCACAATGGGCCTCATCAAAAAGCTTACAGTCATCCAAAGGTTGGTAGAAGGGCTATGCTCGGAGTTTCCTTGCTTGATCGAATCAGAAATGAAGAGATCCGCGATCTCTCGCTGGACCAGGATTACAAAAATATATAATAATAATAATACATTATTATTAGGATTACAGACATAGCTCGAAGAATTGCCAAACTTAAGTGGCAGTGGGCAGTTCACATAGCTCGCAGAACGGATGGCCGATGGGACAGAAAAGTTCTGGAGCGGCGACTGCGAACCAGAAGAAGTTGCGTTGGAAGGCCACTCACCAGGTGGACCGATGACCTGGTGAAGGTTGCGGAGATCCGCTGGATGCGGGACGCACAGGACCGGTCAATGTGGCGACGCTTGGGGGAGCCCTATTTCCAGCAGTGCACATCTTTCGGCTGATATCATGATGATGAATAAATTTTCAAGGGTATTAGTAATCTACCTTACCGCTTATCACTTCCACCACAGCGGTAGGATGTCGGAAGGTGAAAATGCACAAAATTATCATATTAATATTATATCGCCATTGTCCCCTTCCCGCTTTGATTCTAACAAATGCATCCGGTTTCGTAATAGCGGGATACGGGGTGAAGGTGAGAGGGCCTGTTGTCGGCCGAGGTAAATTATTATTTGCTGTGTTTATTTTACTTTATTTTTACGGTTATGTAAAGGTAAAGGTAGGTCTTAAAAGATATCAAACTACCTAGGTCTATGTATGTTTCTTTTTTATAATTTGCGGGTGGGTAGTCGATGGTGTCGAAAGGTTCTGGAGTGGCAATTCTGTTGAATCCAGTGTATGAGAGAATCGGCGAATGTGTCAATTATAAATTCTGATGATGTACAACTAAAAACTTCTAAAATTACTACAGGCTTTTTCTCATTAGACTTAATTGACCTAATTTTACGACTACTCCTGAAGTGACAATAGCAGTATATTTTTTTTGAACTGTTATATTTATATTTTTCTAGGTATAGTTTAACTAGGCAAGTGTCTAGTCGAAGACACTAAAGTGTGTCTAGACTCATAAAAGTGGTTTATGTCAATCATCGCGTCAAACACATCTTCATAAAATTTACGACAGCTTTCTTCGAAGTCAGTGACTGGAATCCATTGACCGTAATGTTAGTGCATCTAGAAATATGGTTTCTAATGAATAATTATTCGACAAGTGTGTTTCTATTTAGCATCTGAACGATTATATTATGTTATACATTTTAATATATTTTATTGTACACTTACATTTTAACAAAGCACATTTGCAAAATAAAGTTACACACACAACGACGGCCGTGGCGACCGCGTAACGCAGACGCAGCGTTGGAACGCCTCCCTCTAGGTGGACCGATGACCTGGTTATGACTGCGGGCATATCGTGGATGCGAGCGCACAGGAACGATCAGTATTGCGTCGCTTGGTGGAGGCCTATGTCCAGCAGTGGACGTCTTTCGGTTGTTGAAATGATGCATGATGATAACACAACCAACTAGAATATTAAGTTTCGCTTATTTATGTTTAACCGTCTTCCCAAAAAGGAGGAGGTTCTCAATTCGGATGTTTATATATATATTTATTTTCGTATGTTCGGGCATAACTCCGTCATAAATAAACGGATTTGATTTGTGTACCTAAACAACGAACAGAAATCTTCAATAAATGACGGCAAATCTTTCGGGATTGCTGCAATCGCATGTCTGTTTATTGTTTACACCATTTCATAACATACCATCACGCCAGTACGCTCTTAACGGGTACTCAGATGTGTACAGTTCACCCTGGTACACTCTCATTCTACCGGTTTATGTTCAAGTTACATGTCGAGTTATCAATTACTAGCTGAACCTCGCGGTTTCACTCGCAACTTTGATTACTACTCCGCTCCTATTAGTCATAGCGTGATGTTTTATAGCCTATAACCTTCCTCAATAATCGGGCTATCGAATAGTGAAATAATTTTTAAAATCGGACCTTTAGATCCTGAGATTAGCGCGTTCAAACAAACAAACAAACAAACAAACTCTTCAGCTTTATAATATTAGTATAGATGGTATCACTGTGGGCATTATACGTACCTTACTATAGAACTTGTCCATTATTTACCACTAAAAAGTGAAAAAAAAAATACAACCGACTTCCAAATAAAAACACAACAAAGTGAAAAATAACTTCAATTGCGGAAGTCAGTGTCAAAAAACGAAGAAACAAAAACAAGATCACCGAAATTTAAGTTATTTTATCCTTTGTTTTTTTTTATTTTGAAGTATGTTGTATTTTTTATAGAAAAGCTTATTACATCTAGTGATTTACAATAATCCACAAAGTTTAATTTCCACCTAAAAAGTAAATCAGGACTTGGCCGAAAACCGTCCTCCCTACCCTACTATTTAGTATGCAAGCGTGCAGCCATAGTGCAACAATAGACGCGTACATTACAACCGCATTAAATCGTCACATTACGTCTACTATCTATGATTTAATATGACTTTTAATGGCTTTTATACTAATTAGGTAACATGAGGTACTAAACTGTTGTAAGTAGATAAAACTCAACAAATGTAAACTGGGATAATGATCATCAAGTCTTGAGTATTTCATTATTTCTAATCGTGTTGTCTCAAGACATGTTTTCCAGTGAACTTATTACAATAGAGTTCTTATGGAAAATTCAGAGCTTTTCACTGTATCTGCGACATATTGATGAGTCCTGATTAGGTTAACCTCACTTTTAAGAATGGTCGCATTATAATCTCAGTGTAAATCTCTCAAACATTCTTGAAATTTGTCAAATTTTTAATTAAGTTTTTATGGCCCCGGACTGGATTTTGAACGCTCCGAGATAAAGCCTTCAGAGCATTATCATAATTTGTCAAATTTTTAATTAAGTTTTTATGGCCCCGGACTGGATTTTGAACGCTCCGAGATAAAGCCTTCAGAGCATTATCATAATTTAATAATTTCTCAACAAATAAAAAGTTTACAGCAAAACAAAATCCTCTAAACTCCATTAAAGTGCACATATTTGTGCGCTTCATTCCTTCAAATAGGAAATATCTTCGAGGTCGGGTAAAGCGCCCAGTCCTCGTCGTAGCTCGCCCGGCGCGACAAACATCCCCGCACCGTCAAGAATCTCTCATAAGATTATCCCGATCTATTGTCTATAACTGGGGTCTTCACCCTATTGTTTTGTGGTATGTACTCCTTTATTGAAAATTCATGATGTCTACTCGACGGTGGTTTAAATTTTTAAATGTCTGATCGGTTGCGGGATTATTGTGTAAGAAATTCTTTTTAACAATAGGTCCTTGACAAGCTTACGAATTTTTCAAAAATATGAAGAAGTCCTTCATAATTCTTAGAATACGGATGAAAGTGTTTTAAGCAATTGAAGTGCTGGTCTTAGTAACTACTACCTAACTAAAAGTATTATTTTAAATTTGAAACTTAGGTATGAAGGTTGATAGTTTATCATTTCCTTCTCAATCTTTCACTTCAAGCTTTAAAACCAACTTAGTTAGGTAGCCAACATACCTGGGCGACCGAGCTCTGCTCAGGTGAAAACAGAGAAAACGACGTTTTCTAAAACTGAAACCTAGCTAGATCGATTTATCGCCCCCGAAAAGCCCTGCAAACTAAATTTCATGTAAATCGATGGAGCCGTTTCCTATATTCAGATTATATAAACACATATCAAATCAGGCATCAAAACTTACCGTGTGTGTATGTGTATACACACACGCGAACTCACTTAATACACGCACCAACGCCACTTGACTCACACTGCAAGATACCATGCATCCCCTTATTTATTTATTTTTTGTTTAACTTATCCTTTTTGTTACTGCTACAATAAAACTGTATTTCTGAACAATGATGAAAGAGACTGGCCTCCACGACACAGGGAATCCTAGTGTGGAGATCAGTGATGTATCTGATAAAAAATGTATAAATGTATTTTTCTTGAACAATAAAGATTATTATTATTATTATATATACAAGAATTTCTCGTTTAAAGGTATAAGATTTTCACTATGACGTTCCAATCTGAATAGTGGATCCTAAAATGCTACATAGAACCAGGACTACCTACATTTACTCAAGAAAAATGCACGGATCTGTGGAAATCTCATCCAAGACTATTGGGCTATATAGGTATATAAATGTGAGTACCTACAAATAATCACTGTCATATCCCACCTACCACCTTTTGACACCATTGCCATCACACCCACAAACAACAAAGGGTGCCCCCCAGGTACCACAATACGGTACCACAATAGTCAAGCCTCCGGTACTAAATCATTAGGCAAATACTTCCCAATCAATGTCGCCAGTAAATCAATCAGAACATCTCTATACGGAATTATGTAAGTTCGAATGTGGGTCAAAGTGCTACCAAAATGTACGGGACAGAAGGTCCACTTTTAAAGCGGATAATTTATTAGGTACACGAGTACGCCTGCGTGCAATGTCCATAAGACCTTGCTACTATAAGTCAGTTTGTTTGTCGTAATGTTGTTTCACTTGAAATAAAGATTTAAATGTATATATCAACAATAGGAACATGACTCTAACAAAAATTTGCCATTTAAAGCTTAATTCTACGCAATCGAAAAATGATTTTCACAGACATGTAATATTTTTGAATAGCCTATCCAATGATACCTCACACTATAGGACAGACGAGAAAAAAAAATCGCCACTTTACGTGTCTAGGAGGAAAATTCAAAAAAACATGGTTTTATTTTACCATATTGTCGGTGTGATTAATATGTATGTCCATGCTACATTATAGCTTTCTAATAAGAAAGAAAGAAAATATATTTATTTGTGACCCGCACAGGAGACACGAGATAAGGAAAACACAAAAAATAATAAAAATAAATAACCCCGTATGAGACCAAAAAGCGTCCTATCTCAGCATGTGCAACGATATTAAAAATAAAATAACGCTGGGCTGATATTCTGATAGGGCCCACTGTTGATGCCACGGACACTTTCACGGAAAGTACTAAGACGAGTCTCTGAGCTAAGCTGTGGATGGACGGACAGACGGATTTTGCATAACTATAAGGGTTCCTTGTTGACTACGGAACCCTACAAAAGGTGTGCTAAAATCAATGTGTGTTCAGGGTTGTGCCAAAAAGATCCGTTTCAGCGATATGCTCAATGCAGCTGACATCAAAAATAATACTTCATTGTTCCTAATTTCTTCATATATAATTTGCACACCCTCATTGGGTTATAATACAATGTACCTTTTATACCTGTAACATCTTTTTAACATGTATTATGCAAATAAATTATTTGATTTGGTTCTTTGCACACACTTACTTCTTTCTATAAGGCATTTACTCTGCAGAATATTTGATGGGTCTGAACCACTCTGCAGACCGGCGAGCACGACCTACTGTGATAGGCCTGTCACATATTTTTATCACAGTTTGGGAACAAAAACCGTGGTAAAATGCGTGAAGCAAGCAAGAAGTAGGCCAGGATGAGTTTCAACATGAGATAACTGACGGGCATGGGTTTCAAATACAACCTACGTTGTCCCCAACGTAAGGCTCTCGTTCAGAGTGGCTTCTCTGTACAATTTCTGCTTAGCCCAAAGAGTTACTGCCTTCATAAAACCTTTCCTAACGGGGGTCGGCAGACTTGTAAGATTTATTGGAAAGCTTATTGAGGTGAATTTGTATTGCCTTTTTATGTTGCCTTGTCATTCTATTCGTTTATTGGTTTGCTGAATCGGCAATAAAAATATTGTCAAATGTGACTGATGAGTTTGGGCAAGTCATAGGGTTATTGGAAATCGAAGTGAATCCTGTAACTTTACTGTTAGTTTTTTGTGTCTTTCTTTTTAAACCTTTAAATTATCATCCTCTTATAAGAAGCGCGATTTATTAGGAGCTGGGGCAGCAAATGTGTTTAGTCAAGATAATATACCTACTTATATAAGACGTAATTACTTTTTAGTGTTCCGTACTCATAGAGTAAAAACTGGACCCTATTACTAAGACTCCGCGGTCCGTCTGTCTGTCTATCTGTCACAAGGCTGTATCTCATGAACCGTGATAGCTAGACAGTTGAAATTTTCACAGATGATGTATTTCTGTTGTCGCTATAACACTAAATACTAAAAACAGAATAACAAACGCATTTTTTTGCCGTTTTTTTGCGATAATTATATACGGAACCCTTCGTGAGAGAGTCCGACTCGCACTTGGTCGGTATAAATTATTTTAACTTTTTCACAAAAAATAAACCGACTCCCGAACCGCCTACTTCTAAAGAAAAACCCTAAAGACTGCAATAATAACTTTCGTTTCGGAAGTCGGTGTTGAAAAACAATAAAAAAGAGGTACCAATGACACCGACAGTTTTTAGTGTTTTTCTTCAGAAGTCGGTTTTATTTCTCTCTTTTTAGTTGAAGTACACCATCACAAAAAATGAGAAATTTCTATAGTAAGGTACCTAAAGGATTGACAAAATACCCATAATAACTCAATTTACACATTCGTGCTGTTTGTCGCTAAGGAGTTCCGTTGTATGCTCCATATCTTAAAAACTGCTGGATCTATTTTATTGCAACTAGCACTATTCCCTGAGTTGAGAAATATTCAATGCAACACAAAAATAATGATCATAATCTATCGAATCGTAGTTTCGGAGAAATGCGTGGACAAACATACCTACAAACATACACTTATGAAATTTGGCACACATATGTTATTATTTAAGGGCTTTAGAAGCCCTTAAAGAATAACATATGTGAATATAGTGCAGTTCCAACAATATTACATACATACGTGTTGAAATTGATTACCTCCTTCTTTTTTTGAAGTCGGTAAAAATGTTTATTTCGTTATTTATAATACACAATTATTATTTATATTATAAATTTATAATTATTTATTTATTTTATACAATGTTATTAAGTTGGTGGCGTCCCCTTTTAAGCATATAGATGGCTGTGTATATATATTTTTTTTTGTATCAGGAGGCGCCGCTCTTTTATATCTTACGAGTGTTTATTTATTTATTTATTTATGTATGCTTTATTGTACACCAGAAAAAACAGGAACAAAAGAAACTAAAAAATATACAACGGGCGGCCTTATCGCTTTCCGCGATCTCTTCCAGGCAACCTGGCATGGACAGTGATTGCCTGGACATGACATGGGGTTGACAGTGGTGCAACAATACCAACAAAGAACTTAAAGCTACAATAATACTTAATAAAAATACAAATAGATAATTATATATGCTAATTACGTTAGCTGCAATCGGAGGATTTAAAAAAAACCAAAAATGAATTTACTTAATTTATTTTAAAATAAAAGAATTACATTAATTATCGCTAAAATTAGCCTAAGTGCCTATTCGAAGTATGAATATGGAATGGAATTTTACAGAGTTACAATAATTGGCTAAACTAGGTCCGTGCGTCACAAAGTGCTATCTCAGCTCGGCGTTTCCGTCGTTCGTTAAATTTGCATCGTATGATTCTATACTAAAAGTGTTGAGTGCTGAGTTGGCGATTCCCCTTATGCAGCTGCGTGTAACATCTCCACCCGCAGATCAGCAACTATTTGAGAACTTCGAGAGAAAATGTTGCTGGAACTTGTCTTCTGGGCGCGCGATCCTCCTCTTTTTTGTCAGGTTCCTCGTAAGTATGTCCCTTGCTGTGGGGCTTTTCGGAGCGTTTGCAAAACCATTGGTTGCGATAGCCCAGTATGGCTGTGATAAGTGCACCTGCACCTAATAATGCGATGTAGAAGGGTATGGTCGTATGGTATATGACATCTGATTGCAGCTGGTTGAGTTGTATCGGCTGGCTCGTCATGACTTGGTTCTGTATGCTGTGTAGTCCACCTAAGTTGATTGAATTAAGATGAACTTGGTTTAATGCAGCACCCGATGTCTCCGTGTCGTAGGGAATGTTCATTAGTTTCAAAGGTTGCCCTTGTATTACGTCGTTGTCGTTGATTATAGTTAATTCCTTTGTGCGGAGATAACAGTTGATAGGTATGGTAGCGAGGTAGCTTCCCTGTAGCAAATTGAAGTCTTCTCTCCCACAGACTGATTGCACTTTCGTTGGATTTGGAAACGATAGGACGTAATGCTGGTCATCTAATCTTTCCATCGCTTCTTTTTCCAGAAATACTGTACTGAATTGGCAGGAACTCTTGAGGGCTTGATTCGTGATAAGTTCCTGTATGCAGTCCGTTTTTGTTCGTATTTGATGGGTTATTTCCTTTTCACAGAGATACCAGTTACTAAACTTCGAGCATTCTGCTTCTATGTACACGAAAGAGTCGCCATTAGTTGCTATAAAGGGATAGGTAGGGATAAGGGCTTGACGGTTTTTGTTGGGTACTATAGATAACTTATATAAATCATAGACGATTTTGGAAATTATAGGAAATCTGAAAATTATAACTATCTGGTTTTCATTGAAATATGATCCAGGCTGGATAATGTCGTAATATTCTCTGAGCTCCAGGTTCAATATCTCGTCCTTACTGTATATTTTTTCTAACCTATTTACCATAGATCTAAGTGTATCTACATCTATCATAGAATGAACAGTACTTGATGCGTGTATAAACGCTAACATATTTTCTATTCTAACTAATTCTAATCTTAAGTCTTCTACATTTTCACTTATTATAGATATGAGCTGACCAAACTTTGCATAGGCTATTAAGTTACCTGTTGTATAAGTTTGATTTAACAATAACTCTAAGGTGCTATTGATTTTACTTTGATTTTCAACTAATTGTATTAGAACGCTGTTATGCTTAGACATCCATTCTTTGCTGAGACTAATGTGATTGTTAAATTCACTGACTAACTTATTGTTATTGACCTGTAGAATTTTGATGGCATTTTCGTATTTTAAGGCATCTGTGTAATCTAGATTTCCAGTTATGCTCTTAATTACTGAACCAAGACTGTCTACTAGACCTCTCTTTACACGACCAGGCTCTAAGGATTTTAACTGATTAGATACTTTGCCAATTTTGTTAGTAAGATAACTAATTTGGAATTCAAATAGCATATAAGTGTCATTACTAAGCCGACTTTTGTATTCTGATATCTGGTATTGTAGTGTTGTTATTTGATTTTCAATGTTCCTTAGATTCACGTACTGAAGAAATGTATGATGATGAGTGGTCATTCTCGTTGATTCAAGTTTATACGGTAGTAAGCCAGGTCCATTGGCCAAGCTTTCAAGTTTTATCTCTGATGACCGGGTCTCGCGAAGTACCAGCAATAGTAGAATCCTGCAACAAGTTAGGTACCTTAGGGCCTCTTTTTAATCTGTTTTTGGCTACGGGCCCACGTTTCTTGGACGTATAAACGTGTATGGGTAAATCGGCCAGAATGGTATCTTGAGTATACCGCGGTGCAGTTTTCTGACGGCTTGCAGAAGGGTTCTTAATGAATACCTGTTGTTGAGGAACGTATTCTATTTCGGATTCGCGGTCCTTGTTTCTATTTTCTATCAACGCAGTACGATTTGATAAGGAAGTTTCGTTAATAATTTTATAGACTTCCTTCATTTGCGCCCTATGATTATGAACGTACTGTTGTAATGATTGTTGGGTAAAATCTATGTCTAGAATATCGCGTGGATCAAAGTGTCCAGTTAGTAAATCGAATGGTCTGCATCTAGTGAAGCTATGTATTGAAGAATTATAACCAATTATAGCATAAGGCATAAGATTTACGATAGGCTCCTCTTTGTGTTTTAACTTTAATATTCTTATATGTTCAAGGAGAGTTGAATGGAAGCGTTCAATGTTACCGTTATCGTTAGGCGAATGCGGTAAAACTCTATGGTGGTTTATCTTGTGAAGGCGTGTGAATTCTAGGAACAGTTGATTAGTGAATTCCGTTCCGTTGTCAGTCACTAACGTTAAGGGAACCCCATGGTGGGTACAATATTGTAATAATGATTGAAGTACACTAATGCCCGTGCCATCTCGGAGATGGTATGCTTGTCCGTATTTGGTAAAAACATCTATAAATGTAACATACTTTTCATTGTGAACCGTGAATAAATCCATATGGACAATTTCGAATGGTTTTGTTGCCGGGGGTACAATATTAAACTGTGGTCTAATAGGTCTCCGGTCATATTTAGCTTGGCCGCAAATAATGCATTCGTTGATGAATTTGGTTATTTGGTCTTTCATTTTGGGCCAGTAATATTTTTTTGAGAGGGCTAAATAACATTCGGTTATTCCTCGGTGATTAGTTTTGCCGTCATGGTAGTGTTGAATTATCTCTTGCTGACGAAGATAATCTTTGACGTTTTCTAATTCTATCTTAGCTAGTACTAAGTTCATAGACGAGCTCTTAAATTTGTCCTGTATGACTGGTATGATGGAATACATGGCAAGAGGTGGATTTATTAATATACCGGTCTTTACTTTCGGATTTACATACTCTTTGATGGCATTGACTACATCTTGTTCTAGCATAGATGATGATATCTGGACTGCTATGCGCGTGTGAGTTTCGAATGGCTTGGTAACTACTGGTTTGCGTTTGACATCTTCTACTATCGTAAAGCATAGTTGTCTATGAAATCTGTTAAGGGGTTCATCTGTGATTGGGACTTCTAGTATGGGATTTTCGTGACTGGTGTGTACGGTGGCAGTGGATGAGTTCGTAGGCATCGGGTTTTCTGATGGGTTAGGAATCAAAGAACATAATTCATCTATTAAAGTGTTAGTATCTTCGTTGTGAATCTCCACTCGAGATAAGGCATCGGCATTCGTATTAGATTTACCTTTCTTATAGATAACGGTGAAATCGTATTCACTAAGTTTCAGCCTCCATCTAGTCAATCGCGAATTAGGTTCTTTAAGGTTCATCATCCACTGTAGAGGTTTATGGTCTGTCAGTACTTTAAATTTACGACCAAACAAGTACGGTCTAAAATACTTGGTGGCCCAAACTATGGCGAGGAGTTCTTTTTCTATGGTACTGTAGTTAAGCTCACTTTCATTCAGGGTTCGGGATGCAAAACACACGGGTTTGTCGGAACCTACGGGTCCTTGAGATAGAATGGCACCAATGGCAACGTTTGAAGCATCTGTCGTCAGTATGAATTCCTTATCGAAATCGGGATACTGTAGTATAGGGTCATTTGTTAAGAGAGTCTTGCACTTTTCAAAGCTGCTTATGTACTCGGAATTTAATACAACTTTTCTACCTTTTTTTAAACACGCTGTGAGAGGTTTCGTAATTTTTGCAAAGTCCGGGATAAATTTGCGATAATAACCGACAAGGCCTAAAAATTGCTTAATTTCTTTTGGGGTCTTTGGAATGGGGTATTTTTCTATGGCATGAATTTTATCCGGATTAGGTTTTATTCCTTCGCTACTTATTATGTGTCCGAGATAACCAGTTTCATGCTTTAAGAATTCGGATTTATCCATTTGGATCTTAAAGTTCGATTCCCGAAGCCTATTGAAAACTTTTTCGAGATTGGTCATATGCTCTTGTAGTGACGTGGAAAAAACGATGATGTCATCAAGATACACCAGGCATATGTCATTCTGAAGACCTCTGAGGACATTGTCCATAACCCTCTGAAATGTGGATGGTGAGTTCTTAAGTCCCATGGGCATTCGAAGAAACTCGAAATGTCCATGTTCGACATTAAAAGCTGTTTTCTGAATATCCTGGGGGTCCATTTCGACTTGGTAGAAGCCACTAGCCAGATCTAGAGTGGTGAAGTATTGGCACCTACCTAGTTTGTCAAGAACATCGCTAATGTTCGGGATGGGGTATTTGTCGTTAATAGTTTTTTCATTGAGCTTCCTAAAGTCAACTACTAAACGCCATTTTTGCTTGCCCGAGGCGTCCATTTTCTTGGGGACCACCCAAATGGGCGAACTCCATGCTGAATCTGAAGGTTTTATTATTCCCTGATCTAACATTTTTGAAATCTGTTCCCTAACCTCCTGACGATGAATGAATGGGTATCTATAACTTTTTGTGTAAACCGGGACCTCGTCTGTAGTCTTAATACGGTGTTTTATTCGATTGGTAAATGTTAACGCTTCGCCTTCTATGTAAAACACGTCAGCATATTTTGAGCAAAGAGTTATAAGGTTGAGTTTCTCTTCCTCGTTTAAATGATCTGTTCGTAATCGCGTTGTCACTTCTTGAACTCGCGTGGTGCAATGTTCGGTGCGCGTGCACTCGATATTAAATAAACTTGCGTGCACTGGTCGGTCAAGTGATATTATAATATCATTCGGGCTCGTATTTTCTATCTCTAAGTAGCCGCGATTATTGTCGACAATAGTAAGGCACTCGCGTACTATACAGTTGCATATAGTCTGTTCACTAACTAATGCTGCACCATTTGGAGTGTCGATCGGTATTCTCACTAATTTCGAAGAATGAGCAGGTATTATGTCTTCATACAAGTTAACATTGCAGGAATTATACATACGGATAGGATTTGATGATGTGCGCGTTATTAACCTCTGATCTTTTAAATCTATCTTGGACTCCCATTTAGTTAGCAAATCTAAACCAATTAAACCGTCAAAATATTCATGGAAACGATATACAAATAACTTGATAAACTCTGGATCGTTAAATTCCGCGAAGCAAGGTAAACTTATAGAATAATTATTTCTACTAACCGCGTGTACATTGGTAACTTCAAACGGGTCGTAATTTAAGGGAAAATTTGGAAAATATTTTTCTACAGCTTCTGGACTTATAAAGGACTGGTTTGCACCGGTGTCAATTAGTAACTTTAAAGGTGGTTCTGATATTAGTATGTACGGCAACTGACGTTGAGTTTGGAGATTTAATTCTATTTTGGCTTTTTTGATTTCTGTGCCTCCTGAAAATCCTGACTTATCTGACATGGACCTGCCTGAGGTTCAGTTAAGCCTGTAATATTTTCTTGAACATTTACATCGTTCAAAGTGGGATCATGGTTGCACTCTAATGTAGCGAACGGGCTATAATCATAATAAGTGTCATCGTAATTAAAACAGTCCGGCTCGTAATAGAACTCCGTCGGGTAATATGAGTCGTCGTATGACGTGCACTCATTCATGTTCATTTCACGATTTTTAAAATAATTGGTTGGTGGCGGATTACCTGAATGCTGCCAGTTATGGCCAGATAGCATGGGTCTAGGTGTAAAATGCTGTACACCACTCATAGGTTTAGGACCTTGATTTTGATTTTGGGCCGGAGTGTTTCTGGGTGGCAAACGGAACATGTTACTTTGAGCGTTATATGTTTGAGGCAGCGCACGGAATATTTGCTGTGTTCGATTAGGCATGCGATGTTGGGGCTGCTGATTAATAAAGTTGGGGTTGAACCTAAATGGTTGTGGTGGTAGTTGGTGGGGTCTAGTTCCTATGGGATTGGGCCAGTTGGGAATTGGTACTGCAAAATGGTTATTACGTAGAGGAACTGGGTTGGTATTTGCGTGGGGTGTTACAGGGTGTGAATTCTTTTGTGTAGTGGGTTTTGAAAATTCACTACGTTCCTGTAAATACATAACATTAAGTTCTTCCTGTACATATTCAAGGGCCTTTTCGATAGTATCGGGACGCATGCATCTTATGCGGGATCCTAATGGTTCCTTTAAACCTTTTACAAAAGCCTGCATAGTAACCTTTTTATACAGTGTACGTTTCGCTTCCACTGTGGTAGTAATTGACTCGTGTAATGTTACATACGTCATCATTGTACTGAACAAAGTTTGGCATTCCTCGTAGAATTCCTGAGGCGTTTTATTTCCCTGCGTAGCTAAAGAAAGGTCTCTATACAAAGCGGTTTCATCCCGTTGATCTGAAAAGTTATTAACTAAGGCTGTTCTAATCCCTAGCCAACTATCAGGTATGCCGTTGGAATTGATGGTACAAGCGGCAGAGCCTGTTATTTTATTTAAGATGCCATTTAATAGGCATAAGTTGTTTAACTCGCTACCTGGGGTATTGCTAACATACTTAGCTACTATTTGATCGCATATTCTGACAAACCTAGTCAATACATTTGGGTTCCCATCGAACTCCGGGACCATACGAAGGGTCTTGAAAATTGCATCCGGATCATGGGCCATATTTAAGCTATTTATACTACTATTTTCACTATCACTATTTAAATCTCTACTGTTATCTATAGCACTCCAGCGAGCCGTACGAGATTCGGGCTCCTGGGAACTGGAACTTCTCGGGTGAAAAATCTTGGAAGTTGGGTGGTACTAGGACTAAGAAGGAAGCAACACAGGAACAATTCAAGTGTACTCAAAAATTTTTCATCTCTGGTTCTCTCGTGAATCGAAGTCTGGATTCTCCTTCCGGAACTGCAGCTGGACCGTAGATTCGGATATTCGGCACCGGGGCTCGACAGCCACCCAGGCGATTCGCGTACGCGGATTTCGATATTAGAGATCCCTAAAGCTTGCGAACCGGCCCGCGAATATCCTACCGACTGCGCCAATTACGTTAGCTGCAATCGGAGGATTTAAAAAAAACCAAAAATGAATTTACTTAATTTATTTTAAAATAAAAGAATTACATTAATTATCGCTAAAATTAGCCTAAGTGCCTATTCGAAGTATGAATATGGAATGGAATTTTACAGAGTTACAATAATTGGCTAAACTAGGTCCGTGCGTCACAAAGTGCTATCTCAGCTCGGCGTTTCCGTCGTTCGTTAAATTTGCATCGTATGATTCTATACTAAAAGTGTTGAGTGCTGAGTTGGCGATTCCCCTTATGCAGCTGCGTGTAACATGCTATAAAATAGATACATAAATACATACATATTTAAAATATAAGCAGTGAAAAAGAAATACATGTGACAATCATAGACAAAATGTATGACAACAAACTAAGAGCACGATTACAGCGACAAGTAATGTTCCTTGATAAGTCTTTTAAACACAGGCAAAGACTGAGCACGTTTAATTGAGTCAGGCAATGCATTCCACAGACGAGCAGCCTGGACAGTAAAAGATTTGTCCGTGAAAGTTGTGGCATGCATTGGCATTTTAAGTCGCAAGTTAACTGATGATCTTAGTGATTTCGTGTGGGAATCGCAGATAAACTGAAAACGATCCTTTAGGTAAAGAGGGGTGGAAGGAATAAAGAGCACATTAAACAAAAGTGAAAGAATATGTGTATTCCGGCGAAGGCGAATTGGCAACCACTTGAGCTTTACACGGAATTCGGAAACATGGTCATATTTGCGCAAACCGAATATGAACCTTATACAAAAATTTTGATGCCGCTCAAGTTTATCTAGTTGTTCTTGAGTAAGGTCAAGATAGCTGGCATCAGCATAATCAAGGATGGGAAGAAGAAGAGATTGTGCAAGCGCAATCTTGGTGGCGGTCGGAAGAAAATTATGAAGTCTCCTCAAAGTTGCAGCAGATGCAAACAACTTACGGCTAACTTCTTGCAGTTGGGCCGTCCAAAAAAAGTGCCTGTCGATGAATATACCCAAGTTTTTAACTTTCTCACTGAAGGGAATTACTGCTGAGTGTTATAAGTTAGTAAAACAAAAGTGCAATAAAAATTAATAATTAATAGTCTATTTTTAGTTTTATCATTAGTTTGTTGGTGTGTGTGTGTGTGTGTGTGTGTGTGTGTGTGTGTGCGTGCGTGCGAGCGTTGGTGTGTGTGTGTGTGTTATGTCAGTTACCACCCTCTAAAACAAATGCATCTCCAGCATCGCACAATTCGCACAGTGCAGTCTTAACTAAATCGCGTGTACAGTAGAACAGATTGAATCAAACACCAAATCTTCTTTCTATATTATTAGTGTAATTTTTTCACCAGCATCAAGCAGCCTACAGCAGTCTACTAGTGGGCAGGGACCTCTCTTATCACACACCATTTATATCGATTCTCGGCAATTTTCATCCAGCTGCAACCCTGCGAAGATACCTAACTACATGTATACTATTTCGCGGTTTTTTTGTAGACGGTTCATTTTTTTTTAAATTACTATCGTTTTTATAATACAAAATCCATCTATCATTTCTTTGTATGCGTTACAGATTTAATCTAGGATAGCAAAGAGTGTAATTCAATATTTCACCTACCTAAATCAAACACAGCCAACCACAATCTGAAGCCAATCCATCATATCCAGCACCGCACAATTCACACAGCGGCAGTCTCGTGTACAGTAAATCGTATATTCAATATTTTAAAATCAAGCGCATTTTGTCATCATCATCAGCCTACAGCAGTCCAATGCTGGACATAGACTTTTCCTATCGCACACCCTTTATCTCGATGCTGGGCGACTCTCATCCAGATGGTACCAGTCACCTTGCGAAGATCTTCGCTCCACATAACCTGAGAGCGTCTAATCTTACGTTTACCGATTCGTGATTTTTGAGAATTTAGGATTTGTAAAAACAATCCACTCATCTTGCTTTTTGTTTCCCTCATAGTTTCCTATAGAATAACAAAGAGTACTATTACAGGTTCCACATAAATCAGTTACCACTGTCTAAAACACATCCATCTCGAGCACCGCACAATTTGCACAGCGCAGTCTTAACTAAATCGCGTGTACAGTGGAACAGATTGAATCGAACATCCAATCTGTACCTGCAGCCGAGCAGCCAGGTTTGTTCGGCAGCGGATCTAATAACGCGGTATTGCAGACTACAGCTGTTCTCTTCGTATGCAGTGGCTGAAGACGCGGGGCGGTATATAAATATGTTGGGGTGCGAGGTTTGAGTGGAAAGCGGAGTGGAAGTGAAAACAAAAGAGTATCTACAAGTGAAGGTGCTGTAATTCTTCTGGCATACCTAGGACATTGTTAGCAATCTGCTGACTTACTGGCAAATCTTTTCTCAAGGCATGAGCTGAATATTCGCTGCTCAATAACTCGTGCTAACTCGAGGTAAGAGGTCACCAAGAGCTTGAGAAGAGAGCAAAGTCTCTTTGCCCCGCTTGGTTTTTACAACCTTTATTTCACTTGCAATGTATGTATGTAAGTATGTAGGTAAGTGTGTTCGGGTCAAATCTTGAAACTGAATTAAAAAGCAGTTATCCGCCACCGATTAAGATGATATTTTGCATACACGTTTAGTTTAGATGACAATGGCATGGTTAGCTAAGTGACGTCAGTCATTAAAATTACACGATGCACAGTTTGGGTTCCGTAATAATCTTGGCACTGAAAGTGCGATTCTCGGACTCAAAAATACGGTGCAATATTACACTAAACGACGGACACCAGTGTATGCTTGCTTCTTGGATCTCTCTCGTGCCTTGACCTTGTATCTTATGATGTCCTGTGGGCGAAGTTACGGGAAAGAGGAGTGCCAGCGGAGCTGTTGCGTAACTTCCGTACTGGTATCACAACCAGACAAACAGTGTGAGATGGGCCGATAGGCTATCTGTGTCGTATGGGCTAGACTGTGGGGTTAGACAAGGAGGGATAACATCACCAAAGTTGTTTAACCTCTATATAAACGATCTAATCGTTGAGCTCAGCAGCAAGAAAATCGGATGTCGCATTGATGACGTCTGTGTCAATAACATCAGTTATGCTGACGATATGGTGCTGCTGAGCCCAACGGTTAGAGCGCTTAGAGAACTTCTGACATGTTGTGAGGGCTATGCTCAGAAGCATGGCCTTATGTCAGAAACAATGTCAGAAAGAGCGAGTACTTGGTCTTTAAGGCTGTCGGCGGTAAATGTCCGGAATATGTGCCCCCGATTAAACTGAATGTGAATGAGCTAAGGCGTGTGTACCAGTTCAAGTACTTGGGGCACTATGTCACCGATAGCCTTGATGACCGGGTAGATATCGAGAGGGAACGTAGGGCGCTGGCAGTCCGTTGTAACATGTTGGCTCGCAGGTTTGCACGGTGTAGCAAGCCAGCAAAAATAACACTTTTTGAATCTTATTGCCAAGTATTTTACACGTACAGCCTGTGGACCAACTACACTCAGCGGGCTATCAGCGCCTTACGGGTCCAATATAATAATGGGTTCAGGATGTTGATGGGGCTGCCCCGTTTCTGCAGTGCATCAGGTATGTTTGCGGAATTTCGTGTCGATGATTTCCATGCCATGGTCAGGCAGAGATCTGCCTCTTTGCTCTGCAGATTGCGGGATAGCTCCAACTCCATCCTGAAAACCATAGCCGGGAGGTATGCCACTCCGTTATTAGGGGATGTTGTTCTAAAATGCATTTGGAACAACAACCTCAATAATCAACTAAATAAGTAATTTTTTTGAAATTAAGTGTGTACTATCATAGGTATAAGTTTTCTCGTTTACTAACCCATATGGATGTTACTTGTCCGAAATAAAGTTTTTTTTTGTCCAATATGGCTGACGGCCCAAGATGGCGGACTGGTTATTTTTGTGCACTACCATGATAAATTATGGGTATCTAATGAAAGGTTTTGCTTAGAAGAATTCAAAAAAGCATGTTAAAAAAATATTAATTTAGATAATTGTAAACAGTTGTGATTCTTCTTTTTTGAACCAATTGCAAGCCACACAATAACCGACAGAAAATTTGGATCAGATACTGGACCAGGCTTTCAGAAAATGCATAGACATGTAAAAAGTTCTGTCGATATTCAAGTTTTCTTAAACTATCTTTAGTGTTAACTTTTTGAAGCAATATAAACCGAAATCGAGGACACGAAAAGTGAGTGCCTAGAGAGTCTTTGTAAAGTTATTTCAAATCGCTCCCCGCTCATGACTTGTACCAACTTTTGAGACAGTAATGCGATTTAGGAGCGCGATAACTTAGTTTTGTATGAGAAAGAATTATATTTTGTCGCGAGTACGTCGGAGCATGCATCTACGTCGCGGAGGAAAGTTGAGTGAATGCTTCATATTTCTGCTAGAAATATGTACCTAGCTTGTTAGGATATGGGATTTTTAGGAGCATGTGTAATGCTATCAATACTATGTCTGCTAGGTTTCTATACATATTTAGTTTTGTCTACATAAGCAGAGTCGATATGTTCTCGAGTGGCGACTGCGTACTGGAAGACGCAGGGTTGGAAGGTGGAGCGATGAACTGGTCATGCTAGGTTTCGGGAGCCCGTGGATGCGAGACTCTCAGGACCTATCAGTGTGGCGAACCAGAAGAAGTTTTTACAGAGTAAAATTATATTAACTACCTAGAGGTGACGGGTATTGTAATCTTATAGATTAAAATAGAATTTCTAGTAATTAAACTACCATTCACACTTTATCATTTTATACTTTTCAACTTCGGCAGCTGAATTGGGTGAAAAGCTTAGTGATTTAAATACGGCAAGCTTCGAGATTGGACGAATTTCGAATGAAATTCGAATGAATATGTCAAAGACGAAACTCATGACTAACAGCATCCAACAGCAACTGTATATAGGGGGTGTGGAGATTGGGTATGTCGCAGAGGCGTCACACGCCCCGTCGTCACTAGTCTCCGATTTTGTTGAAACTTTGTGAGGAGATAGGTCTCAAAATGTTCTTCTATTTAGTAACTTCAATGAAAAAAATTGTATATCTCGGGTTTCGCTAAAAATGAAAATGGTATGGAGTGGTTCTATCCCCGTATCTCCTCACAATTTGGATTTGGATATTTTTTTTTTATTTATAACTTTTTTATTTAAACATTGAAGTGTTATATATTTTTGAAATCACCCTTATTTTGATATCCCAAATGATGAGACAGGAAGAAAAAATCATTGGGCCCCCACTATGTGGCGCCCACAATCCGCCATGTTTCTATTTTCCAATTTGAATGTAGCCAGTGACACTCGCAAGATTATGACGAATCGACTGACGTAAGACGAATAAGAATCATCAAAATCGGCCAACGCGCCTAGTCTCTAGAACGCCACATAGGAACAAACATACATAGACTGATAAACACGTTACCCTCCTTCGGCAGTCGGGTAAAAAAAGTTACTTCCCGAAACTTTTAACGTCACAATCTCAAAACCATAGCCAGCCACCATGGAACAACCTTTCAAACAGTTAACACCATAACGGCACAGTTTATGGGCCCACACCATAAACATGAAGTATAGCGCAACTTCTAATTTATATTATTACTACATGGATACTGCATTAGTTTAATACCGGTAGCTGACATGTTTTTTAATGATATAGTAAAGTTATGGGTACCTGTCTTAACCTCAGATCAAATAAAAAGTCAAGATGGAACATTGCAAACAACAAAGTGAAGCCGGTTTAAAGTAAGCCTTGCCGTATAAATACACAATTATACGCGCATACGTATAACGAAACTACCCCTTAGCTTGTCAGTTGAGCTTTTTATTATTTGATCTGTAAGCTCGAAGGACAAGCTAAGGCGTAATTTCGTTGTATCATTGTATGTGAGTGCGTGTAATTGTGTATTTGTACGACAAGGCTTAGTTTGAACCGGCTTCACTTTGTTGTTTGCAACGTTCCATCTTAACTTTTTATTTGATCTGAGGTCTTAACATGTTTGATGGTGTAAAAAAATATGGGATAAGGCATTGCTGCGTAAGATATGTTCAGTTGTTATCCAACCGACGACAAATCGACACAATACCATAGAGGTGTGGGTAAAGAACCAGTGGCGTAACGAGCTTTCTTAGCCACGGAGGTGTCACTCTACCAACCTGGGAAGAGCCCTCGTTCAGCAGAGGGGCTTGTGAACAAAAGATTTTTTTTTATCTTTATTGATTTAATTTGGGGTTTTTATCCCAATGGATTCGCCAACCCCATCATGCCTTATACATACTCGTACTACTACAAAAACGCCGCCTCTTATCGCAACATCTGACTTCGGAGCTCGTCTGGGTAATTTAGTACAGTGACTACTTATAACAATTTCTAACGCCAAACACCGTTCTTTTGTCCTGGTTATTAGGACATTTCAGCGTTCTAGGATGGGAACTTAGACGGGAGATGAGAAAATACTCAGATATTTATTATTCACAGGGTGAAATAAGTTTTTCCAACAAAAAAAAACTTTTTTTAAACAAGCTTTTTAGCTTACCGTGCATTGTCATCCAAACTAATCGTGTATGCAATTTTCGACTTAATTGGTTGAGGATATCTGCTTTAAAATTCAGTTGCAAGATATGATCCGAACACACTTACATACATACATTGCAAGTTAATAAAAAGCTTGTAAAAAATGTAGCTGTCAATGGCGGTTAATTCCTCTCAAGATTGATATTTTTTGAGTTAAGAAGTTTATTGTTAGTTATATAGTACCTAGATTGTTATGTTTCCGTAAAAAAGAAATTATGGTATACATCAATCCATACTAATATTATAAATTCGAAAGTAACTCTCGTGTGTCCCGTCTGTCTGTCTGACTGATACCTTTTCACGCCTAAACCTCCGCAAAACCTGCAAAGAGATAGGTGGCATCCTGGTGAAGGACATATATAGGCTACTCATTGTCTCAATAAGAAATGTACGTCTGTAGGTAGGTAGGGTAGAGTAAGTACAGTAGGTAGGATAGAGTAAGTACAGTAGGTAGGATAGAGTAAGTACAGTAGGTAGGATAGAGTAAGTACAGTAGGTAGGATAGAGTAAGTACAGTAGGTAGGGTAGGGTAGATATGTTTGTAGGTAGGGTAGGGTAGGTAGGTTAGTAGACAGGGTAGGGTAGGTTAGATAGGTAGGATTGGGTAAGGTAGGAAAGTAGATAGTCAGTTGATGGGAGCGAAGCCGCGAGAGACAGCTAGTATGAACATAACAAATATGGTACCTATCTAATTTATACAGTTTAGATATAACAAAACTCTTGGCTTTGTCTAAAAATTCTAATGTTTCAATCGAACCGTGTTCAAGCAGTTTAGCACCTCCATAACCCAATTGATACAATAAATTACCTCACAAACAAATATCTTCATAGCCCCAAAAACATCGATTCCAAATTCAAATTGAAAATCCGTAAAACTGCATCAAATTGAGATCCTTTCAAAGCGAACCCCGATCGAAAATTAAATTCCTTTTTACCATCTTATTCTTACATCCTGCACAGGATTCTTACCTTTATGATTTAGTAGTTAAGGTTGTAGACAATTGCAGATGTATCATGGTTTTCCAAGTCAGTTTACCAACATACACTCCCCCACTCAGACGATTTTCACCTTAAATGCTTAGAAATTTAGGTGGTTGTCAACTGCAGCTGTAAGATCGTGACATAAGGTTCTTTATCGAAGACAAGTAGACTGGAAGACGGCTGCATCCTCACTGTCGTGTAGGAAATAGGTCAGGTTGTGACTTGTGCATGCAGGAGGACATCTGACAGGTTTGAATGGGGCTCGTGAAAGGATTAGAGGGCTTTGTGACGTCATAATCACGTATCTACAAACGGTCATAGAACCAATCTTTAAAAGAAGTGTAATTTTATTATGACTTTTTCTGGCAACTAAAGTACATTGATTTTAATGCGCAGATGAATCCAACAGGCCCTTTTATTAGGGTTCCATACCCAAAGAGTAAAAACGGGACCCTATTACTAAGACATCAGCGCCAATTCATGTTGAACCTCGGCGCCAAGTTGCCAGTCTATCGGTTTTATATCGGTTACATTTCGGGGAGTGTGCGTTGGGTTTTCATGAACTAATTCCTCCTAGTCCTTTTCAACATCGGACTTCAAGACGTACGGCGATGCGTCATCGGTACATGGTGGACAACCCACCCATACGCACCCAACCGTTTTGGGAATACTTTCATTATGCGTACGGCTTAGGAGTGGAATTCCCTGCCGGAGTCTGTATTTCCTGATAGCTACAACCTGGGAGTCTTTAACTCAAGAGTATAGGTTTCTTCTAGGTAAGCGTGCTACATCGTTGACGACATCATCGCTTACCATCAGGTGAGATAGTGGTCAAGCGTGAGCCTATAAAAAAAAAGACTCCTCTGTCCGTCTGTCTGTCTGTCACCAGGCTGTATCTCATGAATCGTGATAGCTAGACAGTTGAAATTTTGACAAATGATGTATTTCTCTGTTGCCGCTATAACAACACATACTAAAAACAGAATAAAATAAATATTTAAGTGGGGCTACCATAAACAAACGTTTTTTGCCGTTTTTTGCCCTTCGTACGCGAGTCCGACTCGCACTTGGCCGGTTTTATATCTACGTTGCTTCGTAAAAGGCAATTTAAATGAATATTTTACATTCTAGCGCGAGCCGTAACTCACCGTCTTTCACAAAGAGATCATTCTGTAGTTCTATATAGCCTGAAACCTAAAACGTAAACCTTTTTGCCGGTTGAAAGTTTGAATTTCGAATTTTCGACAGCTTATCACTGCGTTGTTAGTGCATTATATTTTTAGGGTTCCGTAGTCAACAACTTACAGTTTCGCCATGTCCGTCTGTCCGTCCGCAGCTTAGCTCAGATACTCATAGTACTAGAAAGCTATAATTTGGCATAGATATAATAATAATCACGCCAACAAACTGGTAAAATAAAACCAAGTTTTTTTTTATGTTACCTCCTACACACGTAAAGTGGGGATTTATTTTACTCTGTTCTGTCCCATGGTGTGGGAAAACGTTCAAAAGGCCTTTCAAAAATATTACGGGTATGTGAAAACCATTTTTCGATTCAGGGATCTGTTTGCGTAAAATTAAGCTTTAAATAGCAAATTTTTGTTAGAGTCTAGTTTCCCCCACCTGTCAGCTAAATGGTTGTTTTTGACCATGTGAAAAACCATGGCTGTAGCATATGTAATAAAATAAAAAAGAAAACTATCACAGCTAAGTAGGATTTACAAGTATACAAGTAATAGAAACCACGACCAAAATAAAAAATGTACTTGAAAAAGTAAAAATTTTGTTTATTGATGTTTGGGGATGCTTTCATTGTTTATGACCGTTAGTAATGGTACCTATTTATTTTGATGGATGTAGCTGTTTATACGGAACCCTCTGTGCGCGAGTCACAATCGCGCTTGGGCGGTTTTTTTAATACAAATCTCGGTGCTGGCGTCCCTTGCTTTCAATAAAGTGGAAGACAATCCATAATTCTAATTCACGACTAAATCAACTGAGCTTCTTCATTGTTCAATTAAACTAGAAACGCCTTTATCGTGTAAGTTTGTCTAACTATACAGATACGTTTTAATGACGCAGTTTAATTTTACACAAAATCTTTCTCCCGTTCCTAAAATCTAAAACTGGGGGGAGTGGAATAGACGTGCAGCGAATCTGCATAAAATGCAGTGTTCTTGGAAACTTGTGGGGAATGTTCCTGTAGTATGTTTATTTAGCTATTAAAAGTTTCAAAATTATATAACATCATGCCTTTATTCGCCCAAGAGGTAAGCAAAGGTATAACTTTATTAGGTAGGTAAACCCACATGCCGCGATTTAGAAGACGATCCTATTTATTTATTTCTTCGTTATATCCTCGCACTGGAACGCTTTGTAGCAATTACACCAATGAAGCACAAGCTTATAACCTTCATCATCATCATCATCAACCTTTTAATGTTCCCACTGGATGAATGGGCCGTAAACCACCACGTGTGCGCAGTGCGGGTTGGTGGATATCACATGTCTTTGAATTTTTGGTTCTAGGACATGCCGGTTTCCTCACGATGTATTCCTTCACCGTTTTGAGAGCAGTGGTAATGAAATAATTTACACGAAGTAAAGTGCCTGCCTGGGTTCGAATCCACAACCTACTTGTAAGTCGCGGCCGGTATCCCTGGGCCACCACTGCTCAAACTTAAAGTTCAGGTTTCCTCACGATGTTTTCCTTCGCCGTTGTCAGCGATGTCCAAGATAAACTTAGAAAGTAGGTACATATAAAATAATAGATATGAATTGAAAAAGTCACATTGGTGCTTTCCCGGATTTGAACTCACAACCACAAGCATGAGATGCGAGTTCTTAACTACTGGGCCACCACGACATGCCTTCAACCGGGCACAAGTTCAGACCAGATTGTGAAATGCTAAAGTTGCCGCTAGATAACAAAAAAAAATTCAAGTCATTGATCCGACTTGTTCCAAAAAGTATAATTAAGTAACATGTTAAAAATAAAAAATAAATGGAATCATAGACACGATGAAGAAGAAGAAATAACTTGTTTGAGATATTTTGATAATTTTAGTTTCAAATGAAAGGTGTAGAACCATTTTATCCGTGTAAATCGGTCCTCGCGTTGATGAGATATTAATTCATTACTGAATGCCAAGTGAAAGGGTCAAGGACGCCCCTTACCGCGATACGTTCGTTTTGATCGTGTTAGCGACACTGCCTTAACATTTTTAACCAACTTCGCAAAAAGGAGGAGTTTTTCAATTCGACTGTATTTTTTTTTATGTATGTTACCTCAGAACTTTTTATTGGGTGAACCGATTTTGATGATTCTTTTTTATTTAAACGCTGGTACTTGTCATGTGGTCCTATTTAATGTTCATCAAGATCTGATAAAGAACTTCGGAGATAACATCAGAACTCTTCAATAAATGACGGCAAATCACTCGAGATAGCTGCAATCGCATGTCTGTTTATTGTTTACACCATTTCATAACATTACATCACACTGGTACGCTCTAAAGGGGTACGCAGGTGTGAACAGTTCACCCTGGTATACTACATAATCTCATTCTACAGTTTTGTTCAAGTTTCATGTTATTGGGTTAATCTATTCTGGCTTCGTTTTGGGCATTATAGGTAGCCTATAGAACTAGTCCATTATGTACCATAACTAAAAAGTGAAAAATAAAAAACATTTTTACAAAAATTACAACCGATTTCCAAACAAAAACCAAAGTCGGTGTCAAAAAACGAAGAAACGAAAACAGGAACACCGACTTCCGAAATTGAAGTTATTTTTCACTTTGTAGTGTATTTGTTTGGAAGTCGGTTGTAATTTTTGTAAAATGTTTTTTATTTTCGTGTCATTTTAACATTTTGGAATACATAGGTGAAACAGGTGTCAACGACTTTTATTTTTTTGTTATCTGGCGGTGACCATAGACATTGCTCGACATGTGAATGAACCACTGGAGTTTAGTAAAATGCAGATGTTGTTCTTGGTCTAGTCACTAGAGCTAGTCCAAGAACAACCAACAAGACAGCAAAGAGCTCCGTAGGCAACCACAAAGAGACCCGTGTCTTACTTCTATTTCAAGGCAGTCTTCTCAGCTATATCAAATACCTACCTTTTTCCATTTTGATGTAATATCAATTCTTTCTGCAAAAATATTCCTTATCGTTTTTATAATTTGCAATACATAAATCGTTTCACCCCCGGAATCCTACCAATAACTGGTATATTGCCCGAAATATCACCGCCAGCCCTTTCGGTCCTTTCATCCCTCCAGTAAAAATAACAGCCCCTAATTAATTAATACATATAATATCCCCCAGTGTTTACTTGACATCTCTTTGAATTAAATGAAAAATGATTATTTCATTTTCAGTTTTCCTTTGTTGGAAATAACGATTTAAAATACACCATTTGCTTCTACACAAAGTGTTGGAATTTGCATGGCATGGTTTGGATTTCGTTAAGCCGTTGAGAAACTATAATACGGGGTTGAAATTGATTTATGTGGCGACACAGCCCCTGGAACAATTAGGTTCAAGTATGCCGTTGATATTTACAAAACATGTGAAAATTATACCATCTGGAATAGTATTGTTTATTTTAATGAAATCTATCCTAATGTCCTCGTTGGTTTAGTTATTGTTGAATACAGGCCTGTGGATCACAAAGCCAAGAGGCCACACTGGGGCCCATGAGCAATGCTCGGCTCTTGGATCCTACAAGGTCTATACCCGCGAAACCGCGATACGCGGCAGCGGTAGCTTGGGGTCTGTTTTTTGGGATACCGATCCCCGTATAAGTGGAAAGTGATACAAGCATGCACAACTTACATTTGCCCTCGTAGTGGTCTTCTGGTCTCGTTCAATCCCGTGCCAGGTCGGGGGTTATAGGGAGAAAATATATATAATAAAGAAGGGACAACCGACGTGATCTGGTGGTATGCCCGCCAGACAGCTAGACACGTTTTCGACAAAATTCCTTCGCTGCGCGCGAAATACATACACAAACAAATGCACGGGCGACACACAGTATCACTCGCGGATCGCGAACACAATTTTGGATAACGTTTGGCTGGTTATTTATCAATTACATCAAAACCAGATCAAGACCAACATTTTTCCGTCTCACGTTATCAATCACATTTTTACAAGTCAGTGTCAACTATCAACTTCAACCCAACCAAAACTGTCAATATCGATGACGGCGAGCTGTCACAGTGTTGCATCAAAATAACAAAAAAAAAAGTTAATTAAAAAAAACAAAAAACCCGACTAAAAAGCGAAATAAAAAGACGTAAACAAGAAGAAATTCATGCTGTGCAGTCGGAGGATACATTTGGCGAGCTAACTGACCAAAACCAGCCGTATCCTCCGACTGCACAGCATGAATTTCTTCTTGTTTACGTCTTTTTAGTTCGCTTTTGAAATAGTCGGGTTTTTGATTTTTAATTAACTTTTTTTATTTACAACGTTTTTGTATTCTTTTTTTAGAATTAGGTACATTTAAACATATAAGTGTCATATATTTTTGAAATCACCTCTTAAAACCCTTTATTTTGATACCCCACACGACAGGTTAGAAAGGCAATAAAAATGTTTCCCTCACAAAATGGCGCCCAAAATCCGCCATTTTTCTTTTCCAATTTTAATGTAGCCAGTGACACACGCAGGGTTAAGACGAATCGATTGACGTAAGAATCATCAAAATCGGCCAATGCGTTTGGTCTCTAGAACGCCACATAGGAACAAACATACATACATAGACTGGTAAACAAATCACTCTCCTTCGGCAGTCGGGTAAAAAAGAACGAAACCGTTATCGGTTTCGAACAGTGATGGCAAACGCTACTGCGGAACATGAGGTCGTAGGTTTTTTTAGGTATTCCTGGGTTGGGCAAAGTTTTTTTGAGTTTTGGGTCAGAAATTTCTCAGTTGTAGCCTAGTGCCTGGATTTGTGTCAGGGACTTAAATATAACAGACGATATGTGGACTAAGGTACCTAAATCCACTAAGGTACCTACACTTTTGCCTAACCATTCACTGAATATAGGATAGGCGTAATGTTTTGTTATTACCTAATTATTGAGTTTGTCTCAAGGTGTACAGAATAGTTAGACTGGTCATCCATCCATGGACTGAGCATGGTAAGTGCACCATAACCTTGCAGATCAATAAACAAGAGTATCTACAAAGGTGGCTATGAATTCTTTGCCAATATTTCAAAGGGCGGAAGTACAACAATTTTTACTATGGCTCAACTTAGAAGTATGAAACAAAAAGCAACTAATTAGTAGGTGCCTAGGTGCATTTACATTAGTGACACGTAGATAACACAACTAAATGGTACGAAAGAGATGATATTATTAACCGACTTTGAAATAAAGGAGAAGGTTCTCATTTCGGCTGAATCTTACTAACATTACAAATGTGAAAGTTTGGAAGTATGTGTGTGTTGATGTATGTTTGTTACTCAATCAAGCCAGAACCGCTGCACGGATCTGGATGAAATTTGGCACAGAGTTGCATTATAGTCTGGACCACATTAATCGGTCCCGTGCGTCTCGTATTCAGCGGATCCCCGCAAACTTCATGGTCATCGGTCCAACTGGTGGGAGGCTTTCCAACGCAACGTCTTCCGGTTCGCCTTCCTTCCCCATCATTTCTGCCCCATCGGCCATCCGTTCTGTGAGAAATGTGCCCAAAAGCTAGTAAATAATAAATAAATATGACTGATTTGATCCCTTATTATAAGTTATTAATTTTTATTATTTTTTATTATAGACAGGCTCGAGCTTGGCCATATATTAATATTCATAAATATCTACTTTCACATCCTGGAAAATTGTCAGTGTATTAGAGCTCACCTTGAATATTTATTGTATCGTCAATGTATATTAATGGCTGAACAAAAGGCTACAGTTATGATTTAGCCACCTATATACGATATTGCACCTACATTGTACGTCGTATGTTTGTCTGTCCATCCAATCAACGTAACGCGATCGGTTCGCAAACATCGATCGCTGCGATCAAACAGCTTTATAATATGTGGCTACTCGTGTTTGAAGGGGATTTATATATTTCGACAGCATAATATTGTATAACATCACGCCAATATTCTCCTTAAGTTTAAGTAGACGTGTTATTTTAATGGAACAAACCCGTCACATCAACAGTGGCGACCACCTCAGTAAACATCTGAAACGAACAACTCGGAACTCGGATATCCCTGACCCGGCAATGTGTGGACAGCGCTTTATGGCCTAATTGAAATAAATAATTTTGTCTTTGTTTTTTGTCTTTGACTTTTCCTCTCCATTCGTTCCTTTTCCATTTCCTGTTTCCGGATGCAACAGTAACTACAACAGGTGGCAGTCGTGCCAAGTTCAAGACTAGCAAATAAGAGGTACAGACAGTATAAAAAAAACTAAAAGTAAATAAACAAAAATTCTATTGATACTGATTCTATTGTATACGGTTATCTAAGAAAACTATTACAAAACTGCCAAGCAACTGCATGGCATTGATACTGGCTTTAGAACGAATGGAAGCCGGCCGGCTTTCATATTGATCTAGTGCAGGCAGAACTTCGAGCCATTTACCCGACTGCCGAAGGAGGGTAATGTGTTTATCAGTCTATGTATGTTTGTTCCTATGTGGCGTTCTAGAGACCAAACGCGGTCGTCGAATTTGTTGATTCTTACGTCAATCGATTCGTCTTAACCTTGCCAGTATCACTGGCTACACTAAAATTGGAACATAGAAAAATGGCGGATTATGGGCGCTATATTGAGAGGGCCCAACTTTTTTTCTTCCATACCCATCTTGTGGGGTATCAAAATAAAGTGTTTTAAGAGGTGATTTCAAAAATATATAATACTTATAGCATATGTATAAATGTACCGAATCCGAAAAAAAAAAACAAAAGAATATTGTAAACATTACAAATCGCCATATTTATTCTTCAGATTCAAAGTTATGTATAGATAGATTGAAACTTAATTGCGGCTCGGAATATGTATACTGAGATCCCACTGCAAAAATCTGCAGGTATTTAGTTTTCTATGAAACTTGATTTTTATGAATGTTTCTTGACAGCAGAATAGATTCCTGTAGGATTGCCCGGCCGCAACTAGATTTTCGTATTTTTTTGTTTAACTCTTCCCTGCACTTGGAACTTCTCCTGTGTCGTGGGTACTTATGCCACACCAACTAGCTCTCAGTTAGTTGCCGTTTATGGATTGCCAGAATTTGCAGGTAACCTGGCAACCCACAGCTTGCGGCTAATAGAGCAACATTATTAAGCTATTGCATAGCTTCTATCGCGGGCCTTGAGCGCGGGGACCGAATCCAGAAATTCCGTAACGAAAAAACCTCACGCTCTCCACTCCGACGGGCACGGCGGTGATACTTTGACTTTTAATAAGGTTTTTGAATTCTGTGGAATCTGAGTGGTGAGGGGCAGGGGGGCGGGGGGGAGGTTTGTTGCACGTTTTTTCGATTTCCGTGTTGGTATTTTTAGAATGATATATTTTTTTGCGGGGGGAGGTAAACGGTTAAGGGGGGGGGGGGGGTAAATCCTATCTTGTTCTCCTGGATGAAGTAGCGGTGGGCAGGGGGGTAATTTTTTTGTCAGAAATGCGCTAACTCCAACCGTTTCTGAGATATGAGGGTTTTAAAATTTTTGTTGGTCGTAATTTTTTTGCTTTTATCGGTCTCTCTGAGCTGTTTATGTGACAATGGTGATCAATGTGGACCTTATGCTAATGAGAATAAGGGTCACTTTTGCTTGTCAAAGAAAAGCGACCTTATTTCAATGTGAATAAGGGTATTTTTGTTTTGTTTTTTAGAGTTTTATTTATCGTAAATAAATGCGGGTTTGGCTCGCTACGTTTTCGAGTTTTTAACGTTTTTAATTTTTTTGACGCATTTTCCAGGACTGGATCTAGAATAAATGCTATGCAATAGCTTTACCGCGGCAGTCCCCGAGTGCCACACGTCTATTTTTTTTTCCAATTTTCTACACCAGTTTCTTTCAAATGACGTTGGATTCAACTGAAAAATTTATAGATTTGGGGTTGTGGAGGGACCGAGAAATAACTCAGACACTTCGACCCATTGGGATCTATTGATAGGGTTAGTTATAAAACATTAATTTAAATATGTTTAATTAAGGTAATTGCGGCTAGATATATGCAGGCAATCCTGCAGCAATCTATTCTACCATTCATGAAAATTATGTTTAATCAAAAAACCTGCAGATTTCTGCAGTTGGATCTCAGGCTAACAAGGCAAACTTCATTTGACACCAGGGGTGAGTGGTGAAGAAAAGCGAACTTCGCAGCCGCCTTTAAGTTTGATTCTACCTGTATCTGATGATTGAAATATCGGCCCATGAATGATAAGCGTCAAGCGTCGCCTCAGTGATCGGTCCACTCCTGTGCGTTTTGCATCCACCGGACGCCCGCAGCCTTGACCTGGTCGTCACTCCACCTAGAGAGAGGCCTTCCCACGCTGCGTCTCTTGGTACGCTCTAGAACTTTTCGGCCCCGACGGCCATCTATTCTGCGAGCAATGTGCCCTGCCCACTGCCACTTAAGTTTGACAATTCTTCGGGCTATGTTGGTAATCTTGGTTCTCTTGCGGATGTCTTCATTACTGATTCGATCACGCAAGGAAACTCCGAGCGTAGCTCACTCCATTGCCGTTTGGGTGACTTTAAGCCTTCTGATGAGGCCCATTTTGAGCGACCACGTTTCTGTCCCGTAAGCAATCGCTGGCAACACCCACTGGTCATAGACTTTCGTCTTGAGACACTGTTAAGTTGGACGAGAAGATACCGCGCAACTTCCCGATGCCCAGAACAGTCTGATTCAACGGTTGACCTCTTTTTTGAAGTTGGACCTACCTAACTTTATCGTTTGACCGGACCGTTTGTCCCAGGTAGATTGAGATGATGTAGAGAGAGTCTCCAACTTTGATAGGAGTGGGTAACATGGGACATTCAACATCACCTTGGTTCGACACAATGCACAATGCATTACACCAATACACACAATTTGTAACAAATTGATTTATTTACCATTGTAAACTTCTAGATTGATCTCAAAGGTACAGTCAACCTCCAAAAATTATAACTTGCACACCGAAAACCATCCTTACTGATTAGACATAAAGGTGCTGTCATTGGCAAATTGTTGCCATTAATGTGAGGTTGATAGTACTTACAACAGATTTTTTCAATGCGGCACGCTCCATTGCACCAGCTTCAAGGATGGCACATTTTTATTGATTCAGTAAAAACTATTCAAATTAAACCTTTAAAGGTCGTATGACAACCCTGGTTGTGCATTTGAAACAATCAGAATATATCGAATCGCCGATGAATACAGTTGTTTAGAAGTCCAAAAAAACTCGGTAAAAATGTTGTCAATTTTTGAGAAAAATATCTTCTTTTTTGTTTGTTTTGTGGCAGTGTGTACCGGTATTTATATTGCTCAAGGTATGTATTTTTAGATTTTTTATTTATTTATTCCATTGGATGGTAGCTGACAAAACAATTTGGGACTAGTATTTCTTTTTGTCTCAAATTATCATTCAAGTACTGTGGAATTCTTCAGGGCCAGCGGACTTCGAAACATCACGATAATTTTTAGGGTTCCGTACCCAAAGGATAAAAACGGGACCCTATTACTAAGACTCCGCGATTCGCGATCCATCTGTCTGTCTTTCTGTCTGTCTGTCCGTCTGTCCGTCTGTCCGTCTGTCCGTCTGTCCGTCTGTCCGTCTGTCCGTCTGTCCGTCTGTCCGTCTGTCCGTCTGTCCGTCTGTCCGTCTGTCCGTCTGTCCGTCTGTCCGTCTGTCCGTCTGTCCGTCTGTCCGTCTGTCCGCCTGTCCGTCTGTCCGTCTGTCCGTCTGTCCGTCTGTCCGTCTGTCCGTCTGTCCGTCTGTATGTCTGACTGTCCGTCTGTCACCAGGCTGTATCTCATGAGCCGTGATAGCTAGACAGTTGAAATTTTTACATATATGAGATATTTCTGTTGCCGCTATTTTAAAAAATACTAAAAACAGAATAAAATAAATATTTAAGTAGGACTCCCATACAACAAACGTTTTTTTTTGCCGTTTTTTGCGATAATGAAACGGAACCCTTAGTGCGCGTGTCCGACTCGCACTTGGCCGGTTTTTTAATATTTAGTAGGTAGATACTATTGCTAGTGTGTCTCTCAGGGATTAAACTATGCACAGGCACTGTTTAAGTCAATGCTTGAACATCGTCGCTGAGTTGCCAGCTTGTCGGTTTTTATCGTTTACATTTCAGGGAAATGCACGATCTAATTCCACCTAGCCCATTTCATCATCGGACTATAATACGTACGGCGATGCGCCATCGGTTCATGGTAGACATCCCATACATACGCACAAAACGTTTTGAGAACACTTTTATTATGCGTACAGCTAAGGAGTGGAATTCCCTGCCGGAGTCTGTGTTTAATCGATAGATACAATCTAGGGGTCTTTAAGTCAAGAGTGAATAGGTTATTTCTAGGCAAGCGTGTTTTACCATCAGGTGAGATAGTGGTCAAGCGCGAGCGAACAAAAAAAAACTATTTAATTAGTAAGCGTATTTATCATCTAATACGCTTATTATTTGAAGATGCATATTCCAAGAAGGTCTTCCATTTCAATTGCCAAAACAATGGAAAAGCCCTCGATTAATGTCCTTAAATAAGATGCTAAAACTGTCAATTTCATGATTCAAGGTGGCCACTCCACACATATCTTATTGGTGATGATCTTCAGAGAGGCCAGGTGCGCAGTACTCATAACCGGCGTGCAAGTCTGACTAGATGTTGGAACGTAAATAATGCAAAAGTTCTGTTGTTTCTGCCTAAACCCATGGGCAATAAGGCTTGAGTTTATGTATGTATATATTAGGCAAACATAACATAGTTAATCATATAATTTATAATAAGCTTTTAAGTCACGTACAAGATCCAAGCCTTAATAAAGTCGAATCATTCATTAAACGTAAGTTATGCCAGAAAGCGTTTAATACCGATAAAGATTTGAGGACAAAACGGCTTGGGATTGGGCTGTTCGAATTAATTATTTTTTGTATCCGGCTTTTTGTTTTTCGTGCAATAACAACAATATTTACTTTTTTACGGTATTATATTATTTTATTTTAGTTATTGTGAATGTGAAGACTTCGTGGATTTTTTTGTTTCTAATTTTAATTTTTCTCAGTTAGTTTTTAATCATGGTCTGGCAGTTTGAGTAATTAATACCCGAATCTCCTTTCTTTGGTATTGTTCGTCGAATTGTTGAGCTAATTCTGAGTTGAGCTACACGGTTATTGACAAATGCGCGCACTGACTGGACAGGTCCAATCAATCTGACCGGTTCTTTCTTCAAAAGACCATTTCAGATATCAATCTACATGGTTTTCACATGATCTAACCAAGATTTTCTCTGGGCTTTAAAAGATACTGCGGCCTCTGAGTTTGTATCGGCCTTTCTTCTCAGAGTAGTCAGATAGGAAACGCCGACCTCATTTAGTTTTTAAAAATATGTTCGACATGTTTGTACAAACCAACTTACAGAAATAAAATAATTTATACTTATATTTAATTTTCTTTTAAATACTGTTCACTGAAGTGGTACAAACTATGTAAAAACTAAAGATTATGACTGAGTAAATATCCTCGTCCAGTTGGTAAATTCTTCAACACCGCCTGAAGTTTTCGGTTACGGCAGCCAGCAGCATATATACACGGGCCGAGGGGAAACTCTCGAACTAAACCTCTCCTGAAATAAAATAAAAAATATTGACTAAAATTTTATTTAATGTAAACTTCGAAATGTAATGCGCTTGTCAATACGTAACCGATGAGCCCAAACACGATGGTGCTATTTTATCTGATTGCGGAGTTGCTATCTTCCGAATCCATCATGAGACCAGCGCCATGGTACCATATTATTTCAATGTTTCCAAAGTTGTATATTTAAGCCAAGTTTTAGCTTAATCGGATGCCAGAAAGTGCTTTAAAAATTGGGTTATTGGACGATTCGCACGAATTTAACTCGCCCGAAATGTATGAATCGACCCATTTTAATAATATTATTTTTTCTTTGGCGATTCCCACGAAGTTAATTTATTGGTGTGCGAATCGACCACTCCAAAATTATGTGTATTCATGCGACTCGTCCAATGAGAAGGAAAATTAAAAAATAAATCTATGGATTCAGGATATGATTCTGGACCCCCTAGGGTTGGAATTTAGGAAATCAGCTGATAGGTAGTGCTTTCGAGTTTTACAAATTGACATTGGAGTTTTACAAATTGAAATCAGCTGATAGGTAGTGCTTTCGAGTTTTACAAATTGACATTGGAGTTTTACAAATTGAAATCAGCTGATAGTTAGTGCTTTCGAGTTTCACAAATTGACATTGGAGTTTTACAAATTGAAATCAGCTGATAGGTAGTGCTTTCGAGTTTTACAAATTGACATTGGAGTTTTACAAATTGAAATCAGCTGATAGGTAGTGCTTTCGAGTTTTACAAATTGACATTGGAGTTTTACAAATTGAAATCAGCTGATAGTTAGTGCTTTCGAGTTTCACAAATTGACATTGGAGTTTTACAAATTGAAATCAGCTGATAGGTAGTGCTTTCGAGTTTTACAAATTGACATTGGAGTTTTACAAATTGAAATCAGCTGATAGTTAGTGCTTTCGAGTTTCACAAATTGACATTGGTGTTTTCCTGTCGAAAAAGGGAATTAATGTTTTTATTCAAAAGTTTGCAAAAAGACGACGAAAAATTCCAACACTAGGGCTACAGAATCATGTACTGAATCCAAAGTACTCATTTTCGCCTCGGTGCCAAAGAATAGCGATGTTCAATAACTTATCTGGCGATATACACAGCCCATTCCCATTCTAATTGAATAATCTCAGCTGTGGGCATGACAATATAACCTTGTAATAACTTAATCAAAATATGTTGTATCACCTAAATACCTACATGGATACACACTTATAAAACTTCAGAAGTTAGAGCACGTATGAAATTGGTCATTTTCTCTGGGAAATAATAGGTGAGAAAGACCGTGCATGGTTACTCTGAATCCATGTCAAAACGTACTATGCTCAAAACGCTCTATGAGCGGAACGTTCTATTCTCAATATGACCTTTTCTCCATTTGAAATAACATTAGAAATATTTCAACTCCTTTTTGCAGCCCTTTCAACCGATTTTGAGTTCTATCCCGTAAATATAAGGAAGGCATAAAAAGCACAAACCTGTTTACAAAACTAACTGTTTAATACAGCTGCCATTTGTCATATAAAAACGCAATAGACATCAAAATCGTTTGAACGAGCTGTAAAATGGGATTATTTATATGTCTAATGTTATCTCAAATGGAGTATACACCAAAGACCTTATACTTCTTACTACTAGACTGTGGACTATGGCGCAAAAACCGGTCCGAGCGAGAGGGCTCCCTTTGGTAGTGTGTCTCTTTCTAATGAGGTGACCATGACCAAACAGAACACGGGACAAATTGATTGTAAAAACGATAGTTTAAGTATTTCAATATGTTGATGCTACCTAACTGCGCTACCTAAACCTGCATAATTATTAGATAATAAAAAAAGTGTTTATATTTTTTGGTATCTACATCACTAACCGTATGGTGTCGGGCGTAAAGAATTTCACCATCCCATGTTTGCCCGTGGGTGTCGTAAGAGGCGACTAAGGGAAAAACCAGGGAATGGGCAGCAACGTTCTCTGTGCATTTGTAACAACCATACTGCGATTGCCAATCCGCCTGCAAAGCACTCCCTATGAATAGCACAAATAAAACATAGCCCCTATTGCCCGGCAGCCTGTACCCTCGACTACGGTAGCGGTCGAGGTTACGGTATGGCAAGGGGTGCTAAGAATCCCGGACGAGATCCGGCTACCCCAACAAATACCGACGACTAGACCTGGCAACGTACAACACGCGCACACTCCGGACCGACGAAAATATCACCGAACTCGAAGAGGAATTGAGCAGTTTACGATGGAGTACTATAGGGTTATCTGAAGTTCGAAGGGAGTCCTCCCCGACTCAATAATCCTCAAATCCCAAGTCTCTTCAAGTTTCATTCTTCAAGACCATCATATAGATTGGAACAAAAAGCTCTCTGAGAGGCGTTAGATGACCCTGCTGTCTTCTGACGGTGCTTTGACCTCAAAGGATCTCTATGATTTCACATATATTCCAGTTGCGAAGACAGTTGAGAAATAAAACTACACCAATTGTATTCCACTAGGAATTAATTTGCAAATAATATTAACAGCCGAATTTCACTCGAATAAAGTCCGCCAAAAAATCCGCAAACCACCACCCTACGTTTAGTATTACCAGGCCCAAACATTTAAAAGTACTACTCTTACTCAGTATTAATGATAATTTTTAAAAATACAACGAATTGATTAAATATAGGAACTGTAGAAATATTTATATACTTTTCTAGAAATATTTAAATAAATGTCAAAGTCTATGAATTGTTCGTTTTGGTTTAACATAAAAAGAAACATATAAAATTTTCTACCATTTCTATCAAACCCAATGATTAGTTGTGCTAGCAATAGGTCAGACAAGGACACACTACCAGCGGAAACCCTCTCGCCAGGACCGCTTTTGGTTAGCTACCGCTTATAAGGAAATAGCTAACCTAGGTGTAAGATGATAGATTTCATATTAGCTAAACAAAAAATTTTGGTACACAGTCTAGTAGTAAGAAGTATAAGGTCTTTGGTATACACAGATCATAGAAACAACAGGGAGTATAATAACGAAACACCCTAAAACAAAAGAATGGTAATGTTAGTCCGACGTCCGAAACGTCCTTTGGATAAAAACTCAATTTTGTGTGGTATACAAAATTGAGTTTTTATCCAAAGGACGTTTTGTTAATAGGACACAAATTGTTCTATTAACAAAACCAATTCGGAAAAAGAAAAACAAAAAAATCAACCGCATACTTGCAAAAGCAACCGGCCTTGCAATGCGGCAGCCTCTTGGGAGGAGACTTGACCCTCTCCAACCTGTTGTCTTGTACCCAGCAGGTGTACTCGTCATAGAAGGAGCAAGACCGGTGCACTTCACTGTCTGGACATTCTTTACCTGAAAACATTAGGCCATTATAAAAGCACTTTTGAATGTCAAAATAAATATTAAAAATTAATTGATTCTAGTCATATAACGATACAAACCGAAGATCAAAATACAATATGATATACAAAAATGGTGGAGGTAAACTTTTTTGAAAAAAAAGAACCGACTTAAAAAATGCCAAAACTAAGGAAATGAACTTCAATTATTTTTCACTTTTTAGTCATTGTTTGAAGTCGGTTGTTTTTTTGAGACAGTTACGAAGTTATTTTTTACTTGTAAGATTAAGATTAATATTTAATATTAATTACATACATTTGTAATAGCAAGCGGATGACGTGACGATAAAAGCAAATACAAAATAATACTTACGCAGTGTAATACTCCATGCTTGGTCACATAAGAAAATCACCACACTTAACACAAGAAAAAGAAATTTCATTTTAGAGGACATTTGGCTTTATAAATTCATAAGCCACAGGTCTAACAAATTAACTATGAATCACTCTTCGTACATTCTTGATCAACATTTTAAAATATAGATAATCTGCCAAATATTTTGATTTACAACGGCGTTCTTCTTCACACCGAAATCACAGAAGAAAGATAAAATTTAACTCAAGTAATTGCAACCCCGTAGTTTATACATTTATACGTTATGTATTTTGCAGAAGGTATTTTTTTAAACTAAAATTCAAGCAACACAGTGATCTAATTGTAAGTGAACTAATGGAAAGCGACACTTGAGTGACTCATATCATGCGCGAAAACCAACGAAGTGGCTCGGGTAACTTGTGCCGATGCGCAAGGCACGGCGCGCTGCTGTTTTTGTATGAGATTTACTATTGCGCAGCCATTCTAGACAACTTCAGTGCGGCCAAGAAGTATGGTGAGAACTATAGAATATGTAACAAAATCAATATTAAATGATAACAGGATGTCACGACTGTATTTTCCGAAGGGTTACGCAGAGGTATTTCCATAAAATAGCCACATATGGCAAGTAATGTTAAAGATCCATGTAAAAGGGGCACTCGCCATCAACCAGGCACAAATCTAGAATCCGGATTGCTGAGAAATTCCAGATGGAAACAAATCTTCCCAATGGGGAAGGAAAACTTTTGCTATCCCGAAATCGTACTCAGGATCTCATACTATATCTCTTCAAGAGTTTTTCACCTGGACATCCTCAGTAGCAGCCTTCTGAGTCCGAGTTTGTGCTCGGTTGATCACAGTAGGATCGTCCCCTTTTACATGGGACATAATTGGCGCAATGTGGGTGTGTTTGGTGAGCTGATATTCATAAAGTCTTGATTTTATGTTTAGTAAAACAAACAGAGACATGAGCGAAGCTGCGGGCATAGCTAGTAGGACTATTAATTTCATTGATTTCGTATCGTCCCCTTTTACATGGGACATAATTGGCGCAATGTGGGTGTGTTTGGTGAGCTGATATTCATAAAGTCTTGATTTTATGTTTAGTAAAACAAACAGAGACATGAGCGAAGCTGCGGGCATAGCTAGTAGGACTATTAATTTCATTGATTTCGTTTGGATGTTTCCAATCACCATAACCAAATGAAACTGAAAGGTAATTAGCCAGTCAACTGTGAAATGAATCCACCAATTAATTAAAGCAGTTCAGTTTTATTGAGCCTTTTTTATGAGGAACCAATAGGAAATGGTTTTCCAATAAGTTTCCGAGTATTTTTTGAGGCTGTGCACACTCGACTGGGTTTGCTTTAAATGATCAGTGGGCAAATGATTCTTTGATAGTTTAAATGGGCTTTCATTTAGAATGAGGTTAAGGGGTTGAAATTCGTTGGAAAATTTTGTTTTGGTTAAAAGTTACGATATTTCTATTGGTACTTTGATGTCGTTTGTGAAGAACTTGTTTGCAACAATTTTTCAGGATAGGGCAGATAACCTGACGTAAAGGCCGCATTTTTTAAGGGTTTCCATATGCTATTTAGTCAAGAGGTTCCTGTTCCTGGAGCCTTAACTACCGGTAGCTTGCACCCAGTTTAAATTATTTTGTTAAGAAAAGTATTTATTTTATTGAAATAATTTACACAAAGTAAAGTGCCTGCCTGGGTTCGAAACCACGACCTACGACACGTAAGTTACCACCCTTACCACTGGGCCATCACTACTCTAAAAACAGTGAAGGAAAACATCGTAAGTGAAGAAAATTTGAAGATACCCACTAACCCGCACGATGCCGCGTGATATATTCCCTCTCTTAGAGAGGTGGCTTGTGTCCCAGCTGTGGGAACGTTAAAAGTCTGATGATGTTGTCCTAATCCGCATTGATGATTTATTTTAAAAAAGGAATCAATAACGGTATTAATAAGCACATTTCTAAGGACTACTCAACCTTCCCAATTTATTCGGGGTTAGGCCTCCTTGTGCGTCTGCGCCAGGAGTTCCTGCAACAAGAAAACTAAAACTGAATACATTCATTTTAATTGAATTAAAGACACTATTGAATTGTCACTGAGTCGGTCATTCATAAAGATGAAGCTAATTACACATTAGCAAGAAAAAAAAAAAAAACAAAAAACCCGACTGCTTAAAAAGCGAACTAAAAAGACGTATACAAGAAGAAAATAATGTATGTGCAGTCGGAGGATACATATTCGTGATCTGGCTGACCAAAACCAGATGTATCCTCCGATTGCACAGCATGATTTTCTTCTTGTTTACGTCTTTTTAGTTCGCTTTTTAAGCAGTCGGGTTTTTTGTTTTTTTTTTATTAAATTTTGTTATTTACATCTTTTTAGTTATTTTTTTTTAATTTGGAACATTTAAACATATAAGTGTTATATATTTTTGAAATCACACGAAGGGAAAAAAAAAATTTTTCTCCAACAAAATGGCGCCCAAAATCCACCATTTTTTACTTTTCCATTTTTTATGTAGCCGGTGACACTCGCAGATTTAAGACGAATCGATTGACGTAAGAATCATCAAAATCAGCCAGCGCGTTTGGTCTCAAGAACGCTACATAGGAACAAACATACATACATACATAGACTGATAAACACATTACCCTCCTTCGGCAGTCGGGTAAAAAACATGCAAAGAAAGCAATACCTGCAGACTTTATTAGGTACTCTTATTGTATAATTTCCTTCTTTCACAGAAGAATGTCCTCAAAACGAGGAGTACCTCCTGTGTGGATCAGCGTGCCCATTCAACTGCACCAACCCCGTGGGTTCCGTCGTCTGCTCCGAGGACTGCATTGAAGGCTGCTTCTGTAAGGCTGGATACTTGAGAGATGATAACGGCACATGTGTCACTCAGGATCAGTGTGTTGGTACGTTTAAATTGACGCATGATATCAAAATTAGATATTTTTAAGAAAGATTTTAACGAACTGTCTACTGGTATACTCATAGAGTTTATGGCTTTAATGATGATTGTAATGATTTGCATTTCCCTGATTATCAGTAATAGAAAGGTGAATACTGGAACTTTTGTTGGGTACTAACAAAAACATCATATTATCGTGTTTGGGCTTATTGAAATCGTCAGTATGAGTACTGATGGGTACAACTAACCCTGTCTACTAAGCCAGGGTCTGGTAATGGACAATATAAATTGTTATCTTAATTCTTCTATGAAACACTATCCAGCTTCTACCTTAGATGCTACCCATGCTTCGGGTGAACATTGATTAAAGATTGGATTCATCTAAATACCTACTTTTGTCTTCTGCCACTCGGCTGACTGTATAACTGTTCCACTGGAGGGCAAACTTGAGGGCATCTTCCCATGCAGATTTCTGGTTACTCATTTATAAACATTCTTCAGGCAAGTCCGAAATCTGCGGACCAAACGAGGAGTTCCTTTCCTGCGGTACAGCCTGCCCGCTAACCTGCAAACAGCCGGAGCCTCTGATCTGCGGCCTCGCCTGCGGGATGGGCTGCTTCTGCAAGTCCGGATACGTGAGGGACACCGTCAACGATAAATGTGTGACTATGGATAAGTGCCCTGTTGGTGAGTGTCCTTTAAAGTTATTGGGTAGGTGTGATAACTGATAGGGTGCGATTTTCGTAGATAGCAGTAGGTATCTGGTGCCAAACCGCCAGTGCAACTTGCAAGCATCAACCCGCGCAGATTGTCAGCGCTAATCAGTTTTTACCAAACAAAAGCTCGGATCTGAATTGGTCAACGTTTGCTTTCCACGTGAATGCAGCCAAATGGTGACGGGGAAAGATTGAACACGTTAAGTGGAGAAACGGGGATTGTGGTGCAACGTGGGTGGTAGTTATTCCTGTACTCTTCTGGTACATGAGCGCTGAAAAATTCGCCAGTAGAACTGCTACGGATGAGCTCTACATAAAGAGACTTCACACTATCAGGTGCTGATACCAAACTACGCATCAGACTTTAACTATAATAAAAATCGCATCAAGGCTGGCCGATAGATGCAAACCATCGGGAACTCAGGATGTATTCCCTTAGGTTAAGACATCGTGTATGGGCAGGTTGGTGAGTACAATCGTGAAAATAAAATCACACAAATTATTCGATACACTGAGTTTATTCAAATAGTCACAACTCACAGTTGCAATCTTACTTACTAATATTACGGTATCGATATCTATAGTGAACTACGATATCTATAGTGATTCTACGACGTATTAGCTCTAAGGCGGTCAGTACTCAACTGCCCTATTCTGCAGAAATGCGTAGTTGTTCTTGATTTGCCACCAGGGGGCGTGCTTGTGAATTGTCTTGACATCCGTACTATTGACTAAACCCGACATATAATATTAGACGTATAGCAAAAAGAAAATGTAGTAAGCAGCAGTTTTGCATAGTTGAAAAACTTTGAAGCCATTACAATTCTTAACTTTATTTAAATATAAATAAATTCTACTCTTTTCATACAGAGCCATGTCTTAACCAAAACGAAGTCTACGACCTCTGCAACGGATCCTGCGAGCCTTCATGCGAGGACCCTGAACCGATTTGCACTCGCATATGCAAGGGGGGCTGCATATGCGCTCCCGGCCTACTGCGAGATTCGGCCGGAGAATGTGTCAGTGTGGACAAGTGTGGCAACTATACTGACGGGGCACTGTCCCAGTATATGAGTGTTATTAATAAGATACTACATTTGTAAGGGAAAATAAATTGTTATTTATTGGATTTTTGTTTTTTTTTTCATCAAAACCAACACTTTCAGCGTTGGTGCTATTCTGTTACTCAATTTACTTCTACATATAAAAATAATAAAAACCGGCCAAGTGCGAGTCTGACTCGCGCTCAGAGGGTTCCGTATAAACAGCTACATTCACCAAAATAAATAGGTAGGTACTAGTTTTTTCTGTTCTGTGGGTACTAACGTTCATCTATACCAATAACCAAGGTAATCATTTATGTAAGGGAGTTTTGAATATGAATGTGGATAACTATAAGAATATGATCAGGCTAAAGAAACGATCGATTTTTTATGTGAAAGATGATATGACAAAAGAATAAGATTTTTTTGTTTGTTTGTTTGTACCGAATAGGCTCCAAAACTACTGGACCGATTTCAAAAATTCTTTCACCGTTGGGAAGCTACTCTATCCCCGGGTGACATAGGCTACTTTTTATCCCTGTATTCCCACGGGAACGGGAACTACGCGGGTGAAACCGCGAGGCGCCTCTAGTGAACTATAAAAGCACCGAACATGCACTGACGAAGGGATAAAATTAACTTTGCCGTTCGAAAACTGTTGTCCACATTCATCAATATACAATTTACAAATTACATTTTATAACTTGGTCAAATGTTACTCGTAAACTTTAAAGTTTACTTAGCTGTGATAGTTTTCCTTTTCATTTCGTTATATATTATATAATACTGCCGTAAATTTTCCAATCCAAAAGCAACCATTTAGTTGGCAAGAGGAGACACTTGACTCTAACAAAAATTTGCCATATAAACCTAAAGTGAATTCGGCAAGGCAAACGATTTGACCCCTTCAATCGACCAATCACATAGACGGAAATCCACATCGCGTCTTTCAATCAATCAATCTTTATTCGTGAACATAGGTATGACTGAAATGTAAACATAAGACCTTTATTGTAATAAAGGTCTTATGTTTACATTTCAGTCGAGCTCTATGAAATTGGTGTACAAATATATTAGGTTTTTTAGTAATAAATCTGAATCTATACAATACAAAATCAAGTTCGAGTAGATAATGTTCATTAAATGTAGGTATTATTTATAAATAATTAATCAATTATAATTTATTTTACATGCATGTCAATGGTAAAGTATATCAAGAACTAGTAACGTCTTATTGTAAATAATGTCAATTAAAAGTACTAATTAATAATAAATCAATTAAAATTTATTTTTACATGCATGTCAACGGTAAATTTGAATAAATAGCTAGTAATGTCATATTTTATCATTTAAAAATTCTTGATAGAGTAATATGTCTTATCTATTAGAAATAAGTGCAATTTTCTTTTGAATTTGCGGCTATTATCTTCATCCCTTATACATTTTGGCAATTTATTATAGACCCTTGGAGCCATTACAAAAATACTATTTCTGTATAGTGCAGTACTAGATCCGACTGTTTGTAACCGATCACAACGGCGCTGACTAGTGATTCGAGCAAATTTATGTGAACTATTTTTGACGAACATACACGTTTCATAGATGTACATCGACGGCATAGTTAACATTTTCGTATTTTAAAAAAACGGTTTGCAGCTGTCTGTCATCTGCAAATTAAATATAAAAAGAAAGAAAGAAAGAAAAATATTTATTTGTGACCCGCACAGGAGACACGAGATAAGCAACACAAACAATAATAAAAAAATAACCCCGTGCGAGACCAAAAAGGCTCCTATCTCAGCATGTGCAACGATATTAAAAAGAAAATAACGCTGCGCTGATATTCTGATAGGGCCCACTGTTGATGCCACGGACACATTCACGGAAACGGAACATACAATATTTAAAGCAATAAAATAGAATAAGATAAATAATAACAAAATAGTATAAATACAGAAGGTGATTCACAGTATGTATGTGTATAACGTAGACAAATATATGAATAAAACACAATAAATATACGACCAAAAACCTGACGGCTCAATTATCATTTCTCGAAACCGTAGACAAACGACAGAGCGCGCCAATTTCTATCTGTGGTCAGCGTCGGCTGTCAAAATAAAAAACTAAATAATGGTAATAATAACTAATATAGCTCTTATGCACCTTTTTTGGCACTTAAATACCATATCTTTACCCGTGGAATTGCCCCAAAATATAATCTATTCTTTCATCTCGCACATGATTGGTCGATTGATAGGATCAAAGCCTTTGCCTTACTGAATTCACTTACGCAATAAGGCTGCGGGCATTCTGAAAAATGCCCATCACTTATTGAGTCGGGTAATAAAACGATGTGTATTTTTTAATTATTTTAAGTTTGACATTGGTTTTAATATAGAATAGGTAAGTACGATTACTATTTAAGCAACAAAGTCCATAGAGTCCCGCTGAGTGGGGCTCCTATTTCATGCTCGCTCACATCAGCGCCCGTCATTTCCTTCGAACCTAACCTGTGTGTCGGGCGCCCTAAGCTACTAATTCTTTGACCATAATTATAGAATTGCACGACCGTTACGTAGCAATATTCACAATGACCATACAAAGTGATAAATATAGCAATTTAAATCAGTATTTATTTCATTGCCCGATTTGACTCGACTAGATTCATAGTGCCCGGGCATTAAACATAGCGCCCTAATTAAACACTTGGTCCTTGACATATCCATGCCATATTAAAGCTTTCTAGTACTAAGAGTCTCTGAGCTAAGCTATAGACGGACAGAAGGAGATGGCGAAACTATAAGGGTTCCTTGTTGACTACGGAACCCTAAAACGAGACTGTAGCAGGCGGCATTCTGTAGTTTCTTCCTAACCAAAAAGGAAAAGAAAGGGATAGGGTCATAGATATTAGCAAAAAAAATCTAAATCTAATAGTTTCTGTAACCTGCATTTATTTCCTAAATATATGTTTAAGCGCCATCTATGATGGAGTGGAAAAAGCTAAGTACGAAACTATGCTCACAAAACATAACACTACTAGCGCTATTAGTAACGCTTTTTTCAGTGGTTATATCGTGAAAAAAGCTACAGAAAATTCCATAAACTGGTCAGCATTAAAAATAAACTAATTTAGATATACATTCACCTATCTTATGAGTTTTAAAAAGTTCAACAAACATTCATTTTATTTTATTTTAAAGTGCCATCTGTGACTGAATAGTTGTACTTTACTCTGTACCAAGATAATGTAGATAAAGGATGGTAGATGGCGTTACACTATATTTCTTTATATAAAATGAGCTTTGACTTGGAACATTTTCTTATTGTATACGAATTATTCTGAATATAACGATAGATTATTATGATTACATAAGAATGTGAGCTGAAGAGTCATTTAGGACACAGGCAGTGGCATTGGTTACATTATACTCGCTCCCGTCTACATTAGGACCTATTTGTTTATTCTTTGATAACAAAGTATTAAAACTCTCCTAGAAGGTTCTGTCTAAATGTATCAGGCTGGTCTGCCATCAATATTGCACGTCAGGCTGCTTTAATGACAGAAAATTATCAAACGATCCATGCAAGCAACAAATCAAACTTAAATCCAATGTGAAACTTGCTATAGCTACAGAATCTAAAATGGAACTGTAAAATATATATAAGCTTATTTTTATAAGATTTAAAATAAGCTAAAATTGACAAGTAAACTTATTCGGAAACTAACCCACAATATGGGGAAGGCAGTACCTGATCCTAAAGCTTTGCCTGTTATGCCTGGATATATGAACTTCGCAATAGGAGGAATGAGTGGGTCAGTAATATTTTTACCTTTATGAGAGGCGCCACTGACGTATGCATTTCGCACGCTCAACCTCGTGGTTTTTGAGACGGACCTATTCTGCTGTAATCTGGGTAAATTCACAAGGGGTGCATTGTTTAAAATTAGTTACAATTAAAATAAGTCATCTAAACTAGTTATCATACAATTAGTTTAGATACTGTTATATTATTATGTATATATTAGGTATACTGTAATTACAGATGTAAAGTAACTTAGAATAAGCGCATTAATTAGTGTATTGGGTGTAATCCTGAAAAGATTTATGTTAAAAGGTTAAAAAGAGTAAATAATTTTTAGCCTCGGTATCTTGTTAAGTTGAGGCGTTTCTGCGGCTAAATTCCAACTGTACCATCAAACTTTTTCCACGGTACCCAGTATTTAATTGCATAGTCATCTCAATAATTTTGGCAACCACTCGTTCTTTCACTAATGAAAATCGTGACTCCGTTTCAACTTATCTACGGTTTTTCTCCAACTGTTACGATCAGCAGCCTGGCGGAGTGCTCTGATATTTGAACCAAGCACCTTCTGGAGCTTCGGCCTCTAGATCTTTTACCCTCTATTTTTCCAGTCCCCCATAAGACTTTTCATATTGTTGGTAACCCTGCAGGCAATGTGGCCGAAGTATCTCACTGGAAAATGGATTAGGTTTTGAATGGACACATTTCCAACCGAAAACATTATACTAGTAACGAAGCAACCTCCGTTCGAGTTGCTTTTTAGGGTTCCGTACCCATTGGGTAGAAACGGGACCCTATTACTGAGACTCCGCGGTCCGTCTGTTTGTCTGTCTGTCACCAGGCTGTATTTCGTGAACCGTGATAGCTAGAAAGCTGAAATTTTCACAGATGGTGTATTTCTGTTGCCGCTAACAAAAAATACTGAAAACAGAATAAAATAAATATTTGTTTTTTTACTACTAATTAATAGTACAAGTGTGTAATGTTGGTGATTACCGCTGAGGCGCCATTGATCAATACACACGTGTTTCATACGACGTTTTTCAACACACTTGTTAAGAAAATAATACTAAAAATCATTTCCAACAGTGAAAATGAGTCGGGATTTTTTTTTTCGCAATGGCGGGCAAAATTATTCAGTTTTCCTATGCGCGCGCATCTAACAATAAAAAAAACATTATTATTAGTCTAAGGCGATCGGCCATGGACTAAAAATAATGTATTTTTTATGGCTTTTCGCGGATTGCGTTTTAGCCATAGCCACGTAAAAAATGGGGAATTTCAAGTTTTCTTTATTACAGACATAAACAAAATTTATATTTGAGTGACAATGTTATTTATTAAACACGTACAAGTTGAAATTATCTATTTAAATACGAAGTTGCATGAAATGTGTTGTTTTTGTACTATTGAGCACGACCTTTTTTGTATCGAAACTTTTTTAAGAAGAAAAAGCAACTCAATCAATAAGTTAAAAAAAAACTCTATAACTCACTTGTGAATAATAGTAATGAAAAAGTCACAGTTTGATAACAGGTGTCATTATGTGCCTAATTGCGGTGAAATTAGAGCCACTTTATGAGCAAGTGTGTTGAAAAATAATGTAGGTATCTTCCCTTCACAGCATGTTAGCTATAAGTATCGTGCAGCCAGCCGACTTGATAAAAACTAGAATGCAGTTGTTGGGACCGGCTGGGAAGCTGTCCACGGTGACTGTAGACATTGTGGCGAAAGAGGGTTATCTGGGTTTCTACTCCGGTCTATCCGCCGCCCTGTTCCGACAGGCTACCTACACGACTGGACGTCTGGGCGTTTTTAATGCTCTGTTCGATATGCATAAAGCGTGAGTTCTTGTTTTTTAATATTGATTGGCTCACTTAAATGATGTGGCCTACGTAAAGTACGATTGCCTAGAATAAACGTATTCACTCCTGACTTAAAGATCTCTAGGTTGTAGGAATCAGGCAATACAGATTCCGGAAAAAAAAACTCCTTAGCTGTATGTCCAATGAAAGTATTCCCAATTTTTTAGTTCATATGGGTAGGATGTCCATCATGTACAGAGTGCGCATCACCGTACGTCTTTATTTTATTTCTAGTCCTTTTTGTCACACTGGTGAAAGCCTCTTTTTCTCCTTTCCAATTCTCTCTACCTGGCGATAGTGTAGACTAATCCTTCGTGTAAGCGTCAAACTCGTCCAACTATCTTCGCCGGGGTCTAGCGTGATGACGACGGGCATTTTCTTTATTAGCTTTTAAAAACTCTGTGTAAGAAATTAAGCAATTTAAGAAATTATAGGGAAAAGCAAGTTTACATTACGACTTCTTCAGCCGACTAGGTCCTGTTTTCCGCTATCGAAAAAGTACCTTTACGCACATGATACGACTTGACCCGTTACGTATCGATAAATCACTGTATAAAGTGTAGGAGATGTGTAACGCAGCAATTATGTTTTTAATTCTGCGGCCAATGGTCCTTATGCAAGGGGATGAGAGGATGAAGTGATGCAGAAGCATGGGAGTCTTTTTGCCATCCAATGATATAAACTTTACCAAAAAAAAAGACCAGTTATATCCATCACATGATATATTATTTCAGAAAACGCGGTATCCCTTCCTTTCCGATGAAAATAACGATGGGTGTCTGCGCCGGGGGCGTTGGCGCTTTTATCGGGACACCGGCGGAAGTAGCACTCATCAGGATGACAGCTGACGGCAGACTGCCGCCGGAGGAGAAGAGGAACTATAAGAATGTATTCAATGCTTTAATCAGGTGATTCAGCATTTATTTTCTATAGTGACATCATCAGTTCACTTCAACTGCACGATTCGTTAAAAAAAGTAAGTAAATAAATTAAATTTAACATTTAAAAAAACCCCCGACACAAAAACCTCTGAAAAGCAAAAATTTTCCGTCTACGTTTACTTTTAAGAGGTTTTTGTATCGGGGGTTTATTAAATTATAAATTTAATTTCATGCTTTTTAAACTACATATACCTAGTTCCGTATGGTGTCGGACGAAAAGAATCTCACCATCCCATATCTTCCCGTGGGTGTCGTAAAAGGCGACTAAGGGTTCTCTGTGCACTTTAACAACAAATTGCGATCGCCAACCCGCCTGCCAAGCGTGGCGATTAAGGCAAACCCCCCCAAACCAAAATGAAAAGCACAAGAAAAACACGGCCCCGAGTGCAGTCCGTCTACCCTCGACTACGGTAGCGGTCGAGGCGATGGCGTGGCAAGGGGTGCGAGGAATCCCCGGAGTGGACCCGGCTACCCTAATAAACACCGAAGACTGGACCTGGCAACGTATAACACGCGAACACTCCGGACCGACGAGAAGATAGCCGAACTCGAGGAAGAATTGAGCAGGTTGCGGTGGAGTATTATAGGGTTATCTAAAGTCCGAAGAGAGGGGGAGGACTCGATAATCCTCAAATCCGGTAACCTGCTCTATTTCCGAGAGGGTGACCGGCAGTCCCAGGGTTGTGTCAGGTTTATCGTCCACAAGTCCCTTGTGAACAACGTGGTGAAGATCGAGAGTGTGTCGACCAGGTTGGCGTACCTTATACTCAGAATATCCTCGAGATATTAGCTGAAAGTTATACAGGTCTACGCCCCGACATCGGCACACCCCGACCTCGGCACACCCCGACGACGAGGTAGAGACCATGTATGAGGCTATTTCTAGAGCCATACATGGTTTCAAAACTCACTTCACCGTTGTCATGGGGGAATTCGACGCGAAACTGGGCAATCGAGACGAGGATGAGTTGCATCTGCTGACTTCATCATGTCAACCATGAAGCAAATGTTCAATGATGTCTCTGTAATCAATTCGGTGAAAACCGGGAGCGATCACCGCATGGTGAGAGGCACATTGAACATTAATATCAAGCTTGAAAGGTCTCGACTGATGAAGTCTACACTCCGTCCAGCACAGATCCAGATCCAAAACCCCGAGAGCTTTTAGCTCGAACTCCAGAATCGTTTCGAGTGCCTAGGGAGCTCCGTGGACGAATACAGCGATGGGTTCGTGGTAGCTGTCCATACGGTTGGGTCTAAGTTTTTCAGACCCACCGTACAGATATAAACAAAAAGCTCTCTGATCCTACTCTCAAGCTCATGAAGGAGAAGCGTGAGATGATCCTGCAGTCTTCAGAAGATGCGTTGAAATACCGGCAAAGTCCTTGAAAAGCGATCTCCGCCGCTTTAATACCGAGCGTATTAAAGACGCGGTTGAGCGGAATAAGGGTTCCAAGGTCTTTGCAAGAGATCTGACTATTGGGCAGAGCCAAATCACGAAACTGAAGACCGACGATGGCAGGATCGTATCCGCCAAACCGGAGCTTTTGAGAGAGATCGAGAGATTCTATGGGCAGTTGGACACGTCAACCAGTAAACCCGTCGCGAATCTAGCAAAAGACCCTAGAGCTAGATTGACCCGACACTATACCGAAGACAATCCGGAAGTCAGTCTGTATGAGATTAGGATGGCTCTTAAACAGCTTAAAAATAACAAGGCGCCGGGTGAAGACGGAATTACAGCCGAACTCCTGAAGGCGGGTGGAAAACTGGTCCTTAAGGCCCTTCAGAAGCTGTTTGATTCCGTCATACTCGAGGGCAAAACGCCACAGGCATGGTGCAGGGGTATGGTGGTACTCTTCTTCAAGAAGGGCGACAATGCCCTACTGAAGAACTATAGGCCCATCTCTCCAAGCTGTTTTCAAGATTTATCACGAATCGTCTCGATATGATAAATATACCTAGAAGTAAACACACTTCAATCGATAATCTCTCGAAACATGTAATATGACATGACATCTTGCGAAAAAACCCAGATTCAAAGAGTAAAATGATATTAAACATTGTTTTGTTAATGCAAATTTCTTAGTGCACGCGGATGATATGAAAGTTTATAAAGATTGCCAAAAAATTTAAGACTGCCTACTGCTTCAAGAAGATCTTCACAGACTTAATAGCTACTGTATAGACTACAAACTCTTTCTTAGTCTTCCAAAATGTCACAGTATATCATTTATTAAAACAAAAAAATAGACGTGTGGCACTCGGGGACTGCCGCGGTAAAGCTATAGCATAGCATTTATTCTAGATCCAGTCCTGGAAAATGCGTCAAAAAAATTAAAAACGTTAAAAACTCGAAAACGTAGCGAGCCAAACCCGCATTTATTTACGATTAATAAAACTCTAAAAAACAAAACAAAAATACCCTTATTTACATTGAAATAAGGTCGCTTTTCTTTGACAAGCAAAAGTGACCCTTATTCTCATTAGCATAAGGTCCGCATTGATCACCATTGTCACAGAAACAGTTCAGAGAGACCGATAAAAGGCAAAAAAATTACGACCAACAAAAATTTTAAAACCCTCATATCTCAGAAACGGTTGGAGTTAGCGCATTTCTGACAAAAAAATTGCCCCCCTGCCTCGCGCTACTTCATCCAGGAGAACAAGATAGGATTTACCCCCCCCCCCCTTAACCGTTTACCTCCCCCCGCAAAAAATTTTTCATTCTAAAAATACCAACACGGAAATCGAAAACACGTGCAACAAACCTATAATACTTGAATTTATATTACAAACCTGTAATATTTAAAGTTTAGAGTCTTGGCGCTTACGTTTGGTGGCCATGATGCTGCATGGTTTGTGTAACAATAGATTCGATTGTATTGAAATCACAAATAAGTTACGCTATACAGTACCCCGAAATGTTATCAGAATGGCGGCCCACGTGCCCTGGTTGTTCCATGTGGATTTATGTAGGACCAACGCCGGGGCACGGGTGCCTCTTCGTCAGCTTGTGGAAACTTATAACACACACTTCATGGACATAGATATCTTCTCCCTTTCTAGTAAAAAGTTCAAATATCTGGCTATAAATATTTTATCTCCATAATATCTCATAATCTAAGATAAATTTACGCGATGAACGATACTCTTCCGTTTCCTATTTGTTCATATACTAATCCGTGGACAATGGTGTGGGTTATATGTTTGCCAATTTATTATGTACTCATAGTTTTATTCAAACTTTAACATGTAACTGTTTCTTTGTCCCCAATAAATAAATAAAATGCGGATAACTTTTGAACGGCTGAACCGATTTTAATCAAAAAGGGCTAAGAACACTCTCGACAAAGTCACCTTTCAAACAAAAAGAAACTAAATTATAATTGGTTCATCCGTTTAGGAGCTATGATACCACAGACAGACACACAGATAGGTTTAGGGACACAGCAACAAGCTAGGAACACTCTCGACGAAGTCACCTTTCAAACAAAAAAAAAGTCAAAATCAAAATTGGTTCATCAGTTTAGAACCACAGACACACGCATATACATTTAGGGACATAGCAATACACGTTAAAATTATATCACCCCTCTTTTTCCGCCGGGGGTTAAAATTTAAAAATACGATCCATTGATGGTGTCACCAAACACCTGGATGAGGGACACACGGAGTCGTTAGTGATGGCAGAAAGAAAAGGAGGCCTCAATTCAGCAGTGGGTAGATTGCTTTTGATTATGATGGAAGAAGAGTGTCGCATGCAACTCGACACCGGAACGGTAATGCCTCAGTTCGAGTCATTCATTATTCTTCCAATAAACTGGAAACCGCTTCGTATGTTAATTAGCTTAAACTGTTGTCTCTATCACCGAACTTACATCGTAGTGACGTCTTTGTCGCAGGGATGCCATGACTGCTGGGCAACTTACTAGCTTACTCAGGGACTGTGGTGATGCTTGGCCTGAGGCCTATATTCAGCAGTGAACGTCTTTCGGCTGAAATGATGAAGATGATTCGTAATCGTGGCGTCTCTGTGTTCTCTATCACACTATATCTTACAATAGCTTGATGTTACAGGATAACCAAAGAGGAAGGTATTACGACGCTCTGGAGAGGCGCCGGTGCAACCGTCAGCAGAGCTATGGTTGTGAATGGTGCCCAACTAGGCTCATATGCTCAGGTTTGTCTTTAAACTCAATTTTAAACTAAGGTTATGAAGAGGTAAAATTGTTGGTTTGAATTATCCTCAATAATGTTTGGCCATTTGGCTGAGGTTATAGCTATCGAGAAACACAGACTCCGGCAGGGAATTCCACTGCTTAGCTGTACGCATAATGAAAGTATTTCCAAAACGTTAAGTGCGTTGGGCTGGGATGTCCACCATGTACATTGGAGCATCGCCGTACGTCTTATAGTCCGATAATGAAACGGGTTAGGCGAAATTAAATCATGCAATTATATACCTCACACACACACCAAATAAAATGGAACAAAAACCCACATGCATCGATTCAGCAGCTAAGCAGGTTATAAAGAAGGTTTTCTTCATCAGAGCCGAGAGATGCTGCTTCCAGTGATGGGCGATGGTTTACATCTGCATACAGCAGCCGCTATGATCGCTGGGTTCATTACAACTATTTCATCCCTACCTGTTGACATCGTCAAAACGAGGTACCTTTATAGATTTACTAGCCAGAGGTAAACTTTTAAACTTGAAACTGGTAACTTGGTACTGCTTATAAACAACTTATTGGTTGATGAGGAATTGGTTTCCAATTCCCTTGTTGTATGCGGACCGGGCAAAGATGCCACTCCTCATTTAGCTGGCCCAATGAGCCACGCTGACAGCATCCGATCCGTGTCCGTGATTTGAGTGCTGAGTTCTATCCGAATTAAAAATGTTCTGAATTATGACGGATAGAGTTCGGATGAATTCGGATGTAGTTCGTTAACTTCCCTGCAAGAATTACTATGTCCGGTCAAATAAATGTTTGGGGTATGCGGGACAGGTGGTAAAGTCCCGCAAACCTCCATAGAAAAGGGAAGATCCTCCGACCAGACGAGTGTTGTGTCTGGTCCGGGCAACTGCTCGACGGTTGTTGTCGATTTGACTGTAGTATGTGTTCTAATCGCGCCGAAAACTTTGCTTGCGCGATGCAGGATTTGTGTGACATCATGTCATTATTTCGTAATTGGCGGCGTTGGTGCCGCTACATCACTCCCCTTCGGAGACCAGAGGTCGATAGCAGTTTGAGTCGTCCGTACATCTTGTGATGCGTGCCTGGCCAGTGGAAGGTTGGTTCCCGTGAGTCGGAACCGGCAGTCCCAGAGTTCTCGGTGAGTCGGAACTGTATGCGGTTGTTGTGCCCCAGTGAGTCGGGGTGATGATATCCCATTGATTCGGGAATGTCTTGCTGGTTCCAGTTGTTTGGAGCGGTGATGATGTCCCGGTGAGTCGGGTCAGTGCTGCTGGCTCCAGTGGGTCGGAGCGGTGATTAAAGAAGCTGGGAGTGATAACCAGGAATGCGTGTCCGCTGCATGCTGGTGGTCAGGATACCCCCGTAGATGCCGTGGTTACTGGCAGGCCCTGTGACTCGCTGCTCGAAAGCTTGAGAAAGTGATGATGACATCACGGTGAAGTAGCTCTGCACGAAGGCTGCGCTGACGTTCATTATCGGGGTCACTAGTTTGGGGGTAGGTGGAACAGGGTGTAAAGTCCCGCAAATCTCCATAGAAAAGGGAGGATCCTCCGACCAGACGGTTGTTGTGTCTGGTCCGGGCAACTACCCAACGGTTGTTGTCGGACTGTTGTATGTGTTCTAGTCATTAGTTCGTTAGTGGCGGCGTTGGTGCCGCTACAAATCCAAAAAAATAGGGGTAGGTTTACAGTTATTCGCATAGAGCTGAAAATTAGTACGAATGTTCGGAACATCATTATAAATGAAATGTAAAAAGTGCACATCGATCCCACACTTGAAAAAAAAATTATTCAAAGTCAAAGTTAGCAAATATGGGTTTTTTGCGTTTTTTATAAAATAGGTAAGTTTTATGATAAAATAGAGATGACAAAAATTGTAGGTTTTGCAATTATCTATATAAATAGTCTCTACAATTTTTCTCCTAAACCTCGCCGTTTCTGAGATATAACTGTTGAAAAAGTTGTATTCTTCATAATATGCACAAGTTTCCACGCCACCTGGGTGGTAGTGTACTTGGCGTGTTTTTTTTAAACGTGGTTTCTCACTCTGAATTAAACAGGATCACAATCTATTGTGATCCTGTTTAATTCAAAATTATGTAACAACTGGTACTATTGGAAATGATGATAGCCATAAATTAGGTAAGTGAGGTTGGAGGCAGACAAGCTAATTGCACTCGCTTTTTGTTACGAGTCTTCCTCCAACTCCTGCTTCTGCTCATCAACATCTATTTCGGGTATATTATCAAGTATTTGCTAACTTTGACCTTGAATAAAAAAAATTGCACGTGTGGGATCGATGGGGACTTTTTACATTTCATTTATAATGGTGTTCCGTACATTCGTACCAATTTTCAGCTCTATGCGAATGAATGCACTTTGATATGTCTAATTTGACCGGACTACTACACGAAGAACGAAAGAATGACGAATGAAAAAGAAAAAGAACGACAGAAGACGATGACAAATAGACACGACAACGATAGAAGTACTACTACGGCTACTTCGATACCGAAATTTCACGGACACGGATCGGATGTAGTGCGTTACTCATAATATTCGTGCTAAAGCATACTTCATTTTACATAGTTATGGTGCACCCACACTGCTGAAAAATGTTTTCATGTAAGATAATGTTAGTTAACATTGGGTCATGTAATAATCCTTACATAGTATAAAACAAAGTCGCTTCCCGCTGTCTGTCTTTCTCTTTTCCTATGTATGCTTACATCTTTAAAACTACGCAATGGATTTTGATGCGTTTTTTTTTAAATAGATAGTGATTCAAGAGAAAGGTTTATATCTATACTAATATTATAAAGCTGAAAAGTTTGTTTGTTTGAACGCGCTAATCTCAGGAACTACTGGTTGGAATTGAAAAAATATTTTTGTATTAGATAGTCCATTTATTGAGGAAGGTTGTAGGCTATATAACATCATGCTATGACTAATAGGAGCGGAGCATAAACGAAAAATGTTACAAAAACGGGCAAAATATAAACCTGTTTGAGAGCTTCCGTTGCGTGGGCTGCGTAAACGGTTTAAGTTACGCAACAATCATGTGTTATGTAGGGTATAGTAGATAGGGTAGGGTAGATAGGGTGAGTGGGACAGCTAGTGTATAATACACGCGGGCGAAGCCGCTGACAGCAGCATTTGTGTAGGAGCACTCAAAACATTTAACAATTCCAAACAGAATGTAACAATTATTAACAGAATGTAACAATTCCTAACTGAATGTAACAATTCTTAACATTTGTTAATAAATGTATTGGTGTCAGAAAATGTTTGTAAACATTTTTAACAGCGGTGTGGGAGCTCCATTATTTTCTTATTTATTTATTTATTTATTTGGAAACTCAACAGCTTATTACTAATTTACATGAATAGATGTTCACCTCACTGTCAATGAACAGCCCAGTGCAGTTGTATCAACGTTACTAGCATCTTAGTAATTAGTAAACACACACACACTGCACAGTGACAGCAAGATGATGACAATTATCACTTAAGCCAATAACAGAGTTTCACGGCATGTGTAAAGCTAGGTTAGGTTATTTTAATTAGCTACAAACAAGTGCAGCTATTAGTGATCATGTGAGATTGAAGACTCATTGATCACATTCGATCAGGGTTTAAAGTATGTAAACATGATTATAGGGCTACATTTATTAGACAAAGGGAAAAACAAACAAAATGTTAGCGAAATCTAACATCATGAATATCATGCTTAGTCGAAATATATCACACATGATTATGCGTGATATATTTCGACCAAGCAAGGATGTAAGGATTCTTAATCCCAAGAGTTATGAGAGTTATGGCACAATCAGTTCACTAAACAATCAATTTACCAAACAATATCTGCTTGACTTGTCTTGTATTATAGCCATAATTGTCATGAACCGTCAATTAAACTCTTAAATATATACTCTTATTAATGATGTGATTACTAATATTAATAATAAAATGAAAGTAGCTGGTGTATTCCTGGATCTAAGCTCAGCATTTGACACTGTTGATCATGATCTACTCATTGCTAAACTTAATCACTACGGAGTAAGAGGTAAATAAAGCCTTACAACTTTTATCTTCCTACCTTAAAAACAGGAAAATGTTTGTCGAAATCACAGAGACACATGACGGGCATAGACAAGGTTATAAATCATCGTTTTTCAATATCTGTGCCGGTGTTCCACAGGGATCTATTTTGGGACCCATATTGTTCATTATATTCACTAACGACTTAATAAATTACATAAATAAAATTTTACCCGACTTACGACTTGTAGTTTTTGCGGATGACACTAACGCTATTAATGCAGCAAATGACATTAAAGAACTTACGGCAAAAACTAATATGGCACTTAGCTATCTTCATTCATGGTTTTTTGTGAATAAGTTAAAAATCAATATTATAAAGACTAAAATAATGCTATTCAAAACGACTGCTCGCAATAAAGAAACCATGGAAATTGTACTAAACGAGGATAAAGTTGAACTAGTGAATGAGGCTAAATTCTTGGGAATATATGTAGATGATATGTTGAACTGGTAAAAGGAACTAGCCGCTATAGATGCATACATATCGTCTACGTTTTAGTACTCCTGATTAACCTTAAAAAGTATCTGCATGAATACGAAACAAATGAAGAGAGATTAGATAGAGAGGGATCACGTAGGATGGACCTGAGAACTAAGATGAGTCCCCATTTTAACATTGTGAAACACAGTCCGCAGTATCAAGCAGTGCAAATTTTCAACAAATTGCCACTTCACTTAAAAAGTTTGATTTACACATTTGCATTTAAAACAAAGCTTCGGGCGTTCCTGTTGGATAGGTGTACTACTCAGTTGAAGACTTTTAGGCATATGAGAGAAGGGCTTATTCTCGTTTTGTGGTGTATTGTTGTGATTTTTCTATTATTATTTCTTTATTACTATTATTTTGTATTATTGTACTTCAATTGTTAAATGACTTTTTGATTTTGCTGATTGTGACATTGAATGTATTAACTTTTTAACCCCCGACGGAAAAAGAGGGGTGTTATAAGTTTGAGGTGTGTTGCTGTGTATCTGTGTATCTGTGTATCTGTGTATCTGTGTATCTGTGTGTCTGTGTATCTGTGTATCTGTGTATCTGTGTATCTGTGTATCTGTGTGTCTGTCTGTGGCATCATAGCGCCTCAACGGATGAACCGATTCTGATTTAGTTTTTTTTGTTGGAAAGGTGATTGTGTCGAGAGTGTTCTTAGCTATGTTTAAAAAAAAACGGTTCAGCCGTTCAAAAGTTATGGGCGTTTTACTGTTTGAATCGGGATGTTTTCGCAAGATAAATGTGTCGGGGGTTTTTTAAATTTTTAAATTTTACTTGTATAACATGTAGTGATTTTCGTTGTTTTTGTTTGTAGTATTAGATAATTGTAAGCTTGACATTTAATTTTTATAACTATATGACATTTCATTTTTTTTTTGTCATTGTATTTATTAATTTTAAGTAGTGAACAAAATGTTATTTATTTTTTTGTATTATTTGGTTACGAAGTGGAAATTGAATTTGTAGAAATAATAACTTAAGGATAATATGTTCAAACACAATGTATATTGTTTATGAATGAATAAAAATAAAAAAAAGAGAAAAAATTATACTCACTGATACGCTTGTTTTGTATAAAAAGTTTTGAAAATGCCGCTGCTAGCATTGGTAGCCGAGGGAGGCGTTTGGGTGTTCTATGGGACGGCTTGAGTAGTTAGGTCAATGGGATGGGTATCCCTGCCAAACAGAAAACATCTCGAAAAAAACACAAAATGAAAGGCTGTAAATAAAACTTGTCTATTTCTCTGAACTCTCATTACTGAGTATTGTTTGCAAGTACCCAACACAAAATACTTCTAATGACTGAAATACTTATCTATTTTAGAGTACAAAACTCGGAAAGAGGCGCAAGTCAGCTGTCGGTGTTAAAAACTATTGTGAAAAACGAAGGCGTCATGGCACTATGGAGTGGTATGCTGCCCACTTATATGAAGATCGGGCCCATGACCGTCCTCATCTTCATTTTCCTCGAACAACTGAACTTGTTGTACTACAAGCTTGCCACTTGAAGTCGTACAGGTACCTAAACAATTATTTTTTATTCATGGCTGGCTATGAACCAAGGTAAGCGACATAGCCCGAAGAATTGCTAAACTTAAGTGGCAGTGGGCGGGGCACATTGCACGCAGAACGGATGGCCGATGGGGCCGAAAAGTTCTGGAGTGGCAACCGCGTACCGAAGGACGCAGCGTTAGAAAGCCCGACCGGTGGAGCGACGACCTGGTCAAGGCTGCAGGAGTCCGGTGGATGCGAAACGCACAGGATCTATCAGTGTGGCGACGTTTGGGGGAATCCTATGTCCAGCAGTGGATGTATTTCGGCTGAAATGATGATTAATGATAAAGGCCACTTGAATACGCTAAAAAAAGCCACCGCGCCTACGCAAGAATTCGTTTCGTTCCTACACACGAACTGTTTACACTGGTTGTTTATGGTGCTAAACAAGAAAAATATATTGCCTGCTCTGTGCTGAGCCGGTATAGAGAGGGGGAGGGGGATGATAGGTTAGGTTGTTCAGATAGTTTATGTACGTATTTTTACATTTTTTCGTTTTCAAGATAAGTTCTCGAGTCCAGGTCCGACAATATTAGAATATGTCGTGTACAGGATGAATAAGTCCTGTCTGCAGCAGACACGGTAAATTAGCGGCCACTTCTACTTTTCAAGTCGATGGCAAACTCTTTCAATGTGGTGGGTCCAGTTGGCGGCCACGCCATTTGCAGCGTCAGTGGCGTTCATTAGGTCCTCTTAAGTGGCGAGTTTGCTTCGGTCTAGTATGACCAAATTGAGGCGTCCCATTTTTTACTATACAGGGTCAGGGTGTAACGGAAAAGGGTGGTTATAGTGGCCATAGTGAAGTCATAGTAAATTTCCATTGTTTTTTCTTTTCTAAATTTGTTCATTTATTTTTGCAGAAGGTGTTTTAAGATTATGAATACCCGTTCCGGTTACCCCTGTCAATATCTTTCGAATATTTTTTCAGGAAATTGTTTTTATTTCAGGAAACTTCTGTAGCAGCAAATACGAAGTTAAAACCTGTCAAACCCGTGTAACTGTTAATTACCTAGTGAAGAAAGTGTCAAGTACCACTGTTTTACACCCTTTATGACTTGTTAGTTTTGGTAAAATAGATTAGTTAAAATGTATATAAAAAAATGTATTTGTCCGTATTTCGTATTTTATTTACTGTCGCTATAGCGTAAAATTATAATTCTACGACGTTACTCGTACTATGCCAGAAGTCAGTCCTTTAGTGGTCATGAACTTGACGACTGACTCCAGGTTTCGATGCCAGGGGCAGAGGACGGACATATTTATAAAAGTTGTGTACGTCTGTCCCTCACGCACAATGGAAAAAACCTTGCATTAAGAGCTAATTGGCCCCAGAAACCAGTTATTATGTTTTTACCCGACTGCCGAAGGAAGGTAATGTGTTTATCAGTCTATGTATGTATGTATGTTTGTTCCTATGTGGCGTTCTAGAGACCAAACGCGTTGGCCGATTTTGATGATTTTTTTACGTCAATTGGTTTGTCTTAACCTTGCGAGTTTCACTGGCTACATTAAAAATTAGAAAATAGAAAAATGGCGGCTTATGGGCGCCATATTGTGAGGTTCAAAATTACTTACAAATTACTTAAGAAGGGAACTAAGCAAAGCAACTTCGTTTCTTAAGCAGCCGGGGGTTTTTTGATTTAACTTTTTTATATTAGAACATTTTAATTAGCAGTTAACATGCAGCACACACAGGACCACATTTTGTGTCAGCGTCTTAAGGCGAATAGAATTAAAGTGTCACAGTCATATTACTGTAAAACGTTTTTTCTGTTCTGTGCTGTAATAGTACATTGTGTATTAAGGGCGGTAAGTAAGGAATTACGATCGAGGCTCTAGTAGAAGCCCGAAGTCGAAGACTGAGGGCTTTTTGGAGTCGAGGTTCGTAATTCCCGTACCGCCCGTGATACATACAATGTTTTTCATCACATTTGCGAGTAATAATTATGAATTATAGCTTTAATACACAAGTCAACAATTTTTTTTAAGCGGTTGGCGAATTTTTGCCCACACCACAGATTATACAGTTTTTCGTTCAGAAACTTTAAGGGCAAATACTTACGTAGGTATACAGCCATGACGGGAGTGTAAAAAGAATTAAATAATTTCGACGTTTTCATACTACAACTATTAAAATCGATTATTAAGAGCGCGGCGAAGCATAAATTGTCCATACAAACGTAATACCAAAATTATTTGTAATTTTAGCATATCTCCACCATATTATGATGATATTCAGATTGAGACAGTATTTATCTAGGTTCCTACGTCTTCTTTTTTTCTAAATTCTTACCTAAAACGAAGTTTTAGCGAATTCCATTTTGTATATTTTTACAGCGTAAATGACATGTTTTCTTTTTGATATTTCTGTATTATAAAAAAACAATATCTATTATAATGTCGTAGCAGGAACATAGCTCATATTATCAAATTACAAATAATCGAACAAACATTTTGTAAAACATTAAGTTTTCATTCATAATTTTTGGTATTAAACACATCAAATTAATCACACATTTTCAATAGCTAGTATTGCTATCGCGTCAAGCAAATGTCAATGTGTGCGTGGTCGCACTGCTCACGGTTGTGTTTGTGTATCGTTCGTACGGGGTTTGTTCGGGGCACTTCGGGTGTGTTTCACTGCTTGTTGTACTACTGTTCTGTCCAAGGGCGGATTTAGGGGGGGGGGGGGGGGCACGGGGGCACGTGCCCCCCCCAGACGGTATTTTGTGTACTGTGGAGATTCCATCACTCGAAAGGAAAGTGCTAGGCATCTATGTCAACGGCGAGCACATCATTCACCTTCGGTTCGCCGATGATAAAGATGTCATGGAGATCATGGAGGACCCCAGTACAACGCTCGATGATCTCAGTGGAGCTTTCGAAAGAATGGGTCCAAAAATGAACATGGACATACTAAGGTGATGTTGAACGCCGATGTCGCACCCACTCCTATCTAGTTCCACAGCCGAAGCTGTGGTCGACCTTGTCTACCTGGAAAAAACGGTCCAGCTAGGCAAAGAGGTCAACCGTCGAATCCTACTCTGCCGGGCAGCATTCAGGAAGCTGCGTGGTATCTTCTCGTCCAATTTACCACTGTGTCTCAAGTCGAATCTATGGCTCTGAGACGTGGTCGCTCACAATGGGTATCATCAGAAAGCTTACAGTCACTCGAAGGGCAATGGAGAGGGCCAGGCTCGGAGTGTCCTTGCGTGATTGAATCAGAAATGTATAGATCCGCAAGAGAACAAGGGTTACCGACATAGCCCGAAGATTTGCCAAACTTAAGTGGCAGTGGGTAGGGCACATTGCTCGCAGAACAGATGGCCGATGGGGCAGAAAAGTTTTGGAGTGGCAACCGCAAACCGGAAGACGTTGCGTTGGAAAGCTTCCCACCAGGTGGACCAATGACCTGGTGAAGGTTGCGGCATCCGCTGAATGCGGGACGCACGGAACTGATCAATGTGGCGACGCTTGGGGGAGGCCTATGTCCAGCAGTGGACGTCTTTCGGCTGATATGATGATGAACAGAAAGAACATAAGTGAAACTCGTATTTCATAAACCTTCCTATACATACTTGAACTTGTAGAATTTCAATATTAAGCTCCTGGCTTACCTAGAAGCAAACGATATCCTTAGTGACCGCCGATACGGCTTCCGCCGAGCTCGGTCTACTGAGGATCTTCTAGCGTATGCCATTAACATCTGGAGTGAGGCCATCGAGAGGCACGGGGAAGGGCGTGCCGTCTCCCTCGACATCTCGAAGACTTTGATAGGGTCTGGCACGAAAGCCTTATTGGTAAGCTTCCTTCATTCGGTCTGCCCGGTGGCCTGTGTGATGATTGGATTGCATACTTCCTGAGAGATCGGTCCATTCGAGTGGTTATCGAAGGCTGCTCGTCGGACCAACGGATGTTAATGCCGGGGTCCCTCAGGGGTTGGTACTCTCAGCAACATTATTCTTGCTTCACATTAACGATCTGCCAAAACCTACCTTTGGGTATGCAGACGACAACACTGTTGCTGAGAGATACTTTTCCAACGCTCGTGCTACCGTGTGAAGCCCAGTAGCACGATCCAGTCTTTTCGGGAGGCCATGGTGGCGCGCTAGAATCTGTCCTTGCAGGCAGTCTCCGATTAGGGCGATGCCCATCTGGTCAGGTTTAATGCTGCCAAAACCCAGGCGGCTCCAACTTGCCGAGATGTGACTGTGCCAATAACTGACCATCTTTGCTTCTAGGCATTGGTTTACGTCGACTCTCAATTTTGGCCCATACATTGAGGCAAAGGCTCACCTGGCTGCAAAAAACTGGGATCCTTGCAAAGGTGAGAAGGTACTTCACGCCAAAACAGTTGCTCAGCGTATCAAGCGAAGGTTCGATCATGCATGGAGTACTGTTCTCATCTCTTGGACGGATCTGCCAAATACCAGCTTGGTGCACTAGAGTCGATCGAAAAGCGGGCCAAGAGGCTCATCGGCGATGAGGCACTGGTTAAGTCAAGCCTAGCGTCAACATTGTCGCGAGTTGCCAGCTTGTCGGTTTTTATCGGTTACATTTAGGGGAGTGTGCGATGGAATTGCATGATCTAATAATTCCGCCCAGCCCGTTTCATCATCGCATTACCAGAAGTACGGCGATCGGTCCATCGGTACATGGTGGACATCCTACCAATACGCACTAAACGTTTTGCGAATACTTTTATTATGCGTACAGATAAGGAGAGGAATTCCCTGCCGGAGTCTGTTTCCCGATAGCTATAATCTAGTGGTCTTTAAGTCAAGAGTGAATACGTTACTACTAGGCAAGCGTTCTTCACCGTCGACCACATCATCGCTTACGAGCTTAGTTAGCTAGCTTGAGATAGTGGTCAAGCGCGAGCCTATTATTAATAAAAAACAAATTGAATATTTTTTTTTTGCCGTGTGGCCCATGTGCCCCTCCCAGAAAAGAATCCTGGATCCGCCCTTGGTTCTGTCGATTGTTTGTTGTCAGTATTAGAATATTACTTTACTATGTTTTACGTGCGTGTTTAATTATTTTCTAAATTGTACTTATTTTAATATTTCTGACACTATTGATTATGCTATGAACTTGGATTTAGATTTGCCTTTTGATTTGAACTTTGGTATTGAGTAATCTACTTTCTTACGAACTTTGCGTTGTTTACGGACTTTGTTATTATTTACTATATGGTTCGGTTGCCGACATGGTCTCCGAACGTTGGGATGTTTCTCACAGGAAGTACATATTTCCCAATGACATAAAACAAGAAGTTAAAGTAATACGTACCTTAGTATATCTATACTAATATTATAAAGCTGAAGAGTTTGTTTGTTTGAACGCGCTAATCTCAGAAACTAATGGTTGCAATTGAAAAATTCTTTTTGTGTCCATTTATTGAGGAAGGTTTTAAGCTAAAGAGACATCACGCTACGACCAGTAGGAGCGGAGCATAAATGTTGTTTTTTGCAAAAACGGGCAAAATATTCCTTTTTGAGAGCATCCATTGCGTGCGTTGCGTACAATCATGTATGTAGTGTAGAGTAGGTAGCTAGATAGGGTAGGGTAGGTAGGTAGACTAGGTTAGGTAGCCAGATGACGGGAGCGAAGCCGCGGGGGACAGCTAGTTTTGTATAAATTAGTATTTACCTACCTACCTATTCATCAACTTACGAAGCTTTGTTTTTTTCGTTTGTTTATTCATGTCACCAGACAAAGCGGGCGTAGGTATCTCTAGGACACCGCTAAGACTTACCTACATTGCTCCTCTTTACTTACTGTTACGTTAGTTCGGCCAGTTTGGCTCACCCAGGATAGGGTGACCATGCGATTGGACTTGCCTGCACAAGTGCGGCTTTATGCCCTCGGTCCAGTTTTTGCTGGACTTTTTTGTAAAATTCCTTTGACAAAAAACTAAAACTAAAAAGCCAAATTCGTTCTAGTTTATTTAATTATTCTGGGATTTTTATCTGTACTTCAGTGACCCTTACCATGGGGAGATTCCAATAAACTTTGATAACTGGCTAGCTAATCGACTTCATAATAAACTGCAAAATATTTACAGAGCCACGAAGATCAAGTAAAAAACGCCTTTGGCATCAATTTTCAGAAAGAAATACTGAAAAAAAAAGAAAATAAGCGTGTTTTGTGTGGATCTTTGACACTATGTTTTCTGATTACCATTATTGTATTTTTTGTTTTTCGTTTAGTCGATAATATAATTATGGTCACCCTACACGACTTTATCAAGTTTAAATTTATATTTTTTAAACAGATGAATGATAATCTATAAAGTAAGAACATACCAAAATAAATATTTTTTTAAAATACTTGTTTTTAGGGTTCCGTACCCAAAAGGTAAAAACAGGACCCTATTACTAAGACTCCGCGGTCCGTCTGTCTGTCTCTCTGTCTGTCTGTCACCAGGCTGTATCTCATGAATCGTGATAGCTAGACCGTTTAAATTTTCCCAGATTATGTATTTCTGTTGCCGCTATAACAACAAATACTAAAAACATAGTAAAATAAATATTTAAGTGGGGCTCCCATACAACAAACGCGATTTTTTTGCCGTTTTTTGCGATAATGGTACGGAACCCTTCGTGCGCGAGTACGACTCGCACTTGGTCGGTTTTTTTTTTATATTCTTAGCTCAGAGCGCTGTTATTTATCTATTCCTACTTAAGCGTAAATAGGCATATGTAATAGGTACTTGCATTCATTATTTATTATAACAACACATGTTTAAGGTTAAATAAAGGAATACCTACATAAATAAGACAAAAGAACGCGGTCGCCGTTCGCGTCGGCCGACTTTCGAGTCGATAGGATGATTAGGTAGCGATATCTATCTGCTCACACACACACACGACTACGCACGGCGCGCCGCGTGTGCGTGCAAACCGAGATAGCAATACTCCGAATGAATTTTTCACTCGCCTCGAATTGCATTTGCGAGCTTTGTTCGCCGCGCCCTTAAGAACATTAGTTGAGTATTTAAGTAACATGTAGTGAGATTGCAAAGAAATTCCTGTTTAGATAACATTTTAAGACAATTTTTCAATTGCGTGTAAATTCCTTGCTTGAACTTGCATGACCTGTGTGCTGTGGCATAAATAAAAAAAATATTGCTTACCGCCCTAGGATTTCATGACAAAAAGAAAGCCCGAGGGTTTTATATGGGGCATTACGGCTAAGTTAACCTGTATGTTTAGATACTTTTTACGTGCAAGTGTGATGAAAAATAATATGTTGCGCGATTTCACAGTGCTTGTATTTTAATGCAAAATTTGAAGCTCAGACTAAATATGAGACGAGTAGATAATCTGCTTAAAAATCTGCTTTGTGCACATTCCTCTCATCTGTGATTTGAACACATCTCAGATTTTGTCCCTATTAAAATCTGAGTAAGTGTTCAAGAATAGCATGAGTATTCAAACTAAATAAATTTTGGTACTGTTTTTTTAAAGTGTATTTATTAGTAGAATTTGGCTCTTTTCAGCGCCTTAAATGCTTAATGTCGTGATGAGTATTAAGGTAGATAATAAATATGCTCTTGATTTAGATACCTACTCTATTGGAATAAATACATAATGTAATATTTAAAAATAATACGCTTAAATGAAACTCAGTGTTGCTGTAAACAATAGATAATATAATTATTTCTTTACGTATTCTTAAAATATACTGTCACTATTATACAATTATAATTGTCACCATAGCTTCCCTTGTATGAAGGGTACATACGTTAAGCAATACATCTTACAAAAAAAATAAAAAAAATATTATAACATACAAATAAGCCATAACGATAATACTGTTATAATCTTGAAACCAGTTTTATGAAGCCATATTTCTTTATTCGTTGGTGCCGGTAGTGTTATAACATTAGCGATCTGAAAAAAAGAAAGAATCATGCTGAATGGCTAAAGTATTTTCTGAACTTTATTTAATTTGTTTGAGCGCCATCTATGATCAAATAGCTGCTTTTGATGAAGAATACAAATTGAAAAAGAACAGTATAATTACAAAAAAAAAATATTAAAGGTATACATAATGCTTTGGTTATTATTTTATTTGTGAGATGTCTGAATGGCGCTGAAATTCGATAATTTTATTATAACTTAATTTATGTGGAGTTGGACTTTCAGTAGTTGGTATCAGCGTCACCTATATTTAATTTACCATATTAACTGAAAACTGATTAGGCCCTAACTGAATGTGGTTCATTATCTAGTAAACAGATGGCGCTGTTTCAAATTATGAAACTATTTTTTTTGATATTTTATTTTATTATCGCCTCGTCTGGTGAACTTTAGGATTGTTCCTTATTAAGAAGTATTAATAAAAATAAAATGTTTTTGGTGAGGCACTTTATTACTTTCGGTTACCACAGCAGCGTTAAATTACTAACCTAAGGAATACCATACGAAGCTGAATTCACCTTTCGATACTCTTCTTCTCTGATGCCATAAGTCATGTAGGAGTAGGACAAGAAGTCGCTGTGGTTGGAGACCAGCTGGAAGACCATGGAGGTAGACCCTGTCCCACCTCGGATGACCCTGAAGTCTATGGTTCCCCCAGAGTCTACTGTGGCTGTCACTTCTAGGTAGGTTATTACGAAGTTGTTCTGTGGATGTCGAAAATTAGCATGTCAATTGGATTATATTAAAATGTACTCTGTGGTCAATAGGCTTCATTATTAGGTACCTATATTAGTTATATAAATAACTGGTTCACATTAAGTTAACTATCAAATCTCTGCATAAAAATAACTCATAATAACTACAAGTAAGTACACTATTAGCGGCCTTTGACGCAGTAGTCAGATGCACAAGAAATGAAGAGTAATGAATTTAAGCTTTGAATGGTTTCACTAAACAATTTAATTTTGAAAACCAGCGTCGGGCACTAGTTGCCCGACATTTTGCTGAACTGGTCCTATTTGGCGCAGCCGTGGGACACACTGTTATATTATTTTTTAACTTTTTTATTTTTGTTTAATTTTAATTTTTCTGTCTTACGTTTATGTTGTGTGATCTAGTAGCTTGTGAGCAATAAATTTGTTTTCTTTCTTGCTTTCTATATGTAATTCAATTATTCTGCTTCAAAGTGAGAATAATGGTGTTTGCTTATTACACTACGCCAAAAATGCACTGTGTGTGTATTTGAAACGAAAAATGTCTCTATCACTTGAATACCTTGAACCTACATGATAAGCACGGATTATGCGAAGCTATTTTTTAAAGCTAGGATAATAAGCAAGTACCTACCTCATATAATCCTGGTTTGTTTTGCTGGCTTGGCACAAACAAAAATAAAGTTGTCAGCACTAGCAACACATGGATGTTAGTGGCTGACTTGCTAGCTTACTACCACAATTTTGCTATTCTAACTTCAAAAACTTGCCTCGTATAAGTCCGAGCATTAAGCCGGTTGCAGATCATAAGCTAATAAACTAACTTTGTTTGCCTCTTGATCTGCAACGGATTTTATGGCGAAACTGGCTCTTAACCTTGTTGTCATTGTACCATTGATACCCTAGATTTGAGTCAGATAAGTTCTATAATTTTGCCTTTCTTATCACATAGGTAGGTGACTATCACAACGGTATACCAACAAAAGTATCTTAAGTGATGATAGGAACTAACCTTGGATGTTGCAGTGATTGTGACAAAGAAGGGGTCGTAGTAATTAAGTGATGATAGGAACTAACCTTTGATGAGTAGTGATTGTGAAAAGGGGTCGTAGTTATTAAGTAATGATAGGAACTAACCTTGGATGTGGCAGTGATTTTGAAATAGAAGGGGTCGTAGTTGTTAAGTGATGCTAGGAACTAAACTTGGATGTTGCAGTGATTGTGACAAAGAAGGGGTCGTAGTTATTAAGTGATGATAGGAACTAACCTTTGATGAGTAGTGATTGTGAAAAGGGGTCGTAGTTATTAAGTAATGATAGGAACTAACCTTGGATGTGGCAGTGATTTTGAAATAGAAGGGGTCGTAGTTATTAAGTGATGATAGGAACTAACCTTTGATGTTGTAGTGATTGTGAAAAGGGGTCGTAGTTATTAAGTAATGATAGGAACTAACCTTGGATGTGGCAGTGATTTTGAAATAGAAGGGGTCGTAGTTGTTAAGTGATGCTAGGAACTAAACTTGGATGTTGCAGTGATTGTGACAAAGAAGGGGTCGTAGTTATTAAGTGATGATAGGAACTAACCTTGGATGTGGCAGTGATTTTGAAATAGAAGGGGTCGTAGTTGTTAAGTGAAGCTAGGAACTAACCTTGGATGTTGCAGTGATTGTGACAAAGAAGGGGTCGTAGTAATTAAGTGATGATAGGAACTAAACTTGGATGTTGCAGACTTGCAGTGATTGTGACAAAGAAGGGGTCGTAGTTATTAAGTGATGATAGGAACTAACCTTGGATGTGGCAGTGATTTTGAAATAGAAGGGGTCGTAGTTATTAAGTGATGATAGGAACTAACCTTTGATGTTGTAGTGATTGTGAAAAGGGGTCGTAGTTATTAAGTAATGATAGGAACTAACCTTGGATGTGGCAGTGATTGTGACAAAGAAGGGGTCGTAGTTATTAAGTGATGATAGGAACTAACCTTGGATGTGGCAGTGATTTTGAAATAGAAGGGGTCGTAGTTGTTAAGTGATGCTAGGAACTAACCTTGGATGTTGCAGTGATTGTGACAAAGAAGGGGTCGTAGTAATTAAGTGATGATAGGAACTAAACTTGGATGTTGCAGACTTGCAGTGATTGTGACAAAGAAGGGGTCGTAGTTATTAAGTGATGATAGGAACTAACCTTGGATGTTGCAGTGATTGTGACATAGAAGGGGTCGTAGTAATTAAGTGATGATAGGAACTAAACTTGGATGTTGCAGTGATTGTGACAAAGAAGGGGTCGTAGTTATTAAGTGATGATAGGAACTAACCTTGGATGTGGCAGTGATTTTGAAATAGAAGGGGTCGTAGTTGTTAAGTGATGCTAGGAACTAACCTTGGATGTTGCAGTGATTGTGACAAAGAAGGGGTCGTAGTTATTCCTGTGTCTGTAGCGATCTGATCCACCTTTCATTGGGAGAGACTCTGTAATAAAGATACACATAGGTTCGTTAGTTAGGCGATCTTCCCTGGTACGCAGGATGTGGGACAGTTCCAACAGTATCATAAAAATAATTGCTAGTCGCCTGGTGAAACTGTGTGAGCAAGGGTCGCCTCTGTGCCATCTCTCATGGGTTGTCGTAGCAGGATCTTTTAATAGATTTGTTTATTTTTATCTAGTTAAATGTCAGTTCATAACATAGTACCCGTGATATTTTTTTGATTCGCAGATATTCGAATAAAGATTCTATTCTTTAACAAATGAGCGTGTCACTGATGGTCGAGAAACTGACGAGTAGTTTGAAGCAGCCCGGAACCACCGCACCCCGGTAGTATCCACCGAGGCGTTTGCGTACTCTGTGTCAACTTGCACAATGAATCAGACTATAGCAACTACGGAAGCCCTATAAAGATAAAAAGCAATGTACTTACTGTCGTATTCAATCCCAACCTTGAATTTCTGCTGGTCAAAATAATTAGGGTAACAGAACACTGCGCTGGTGGCTAATAACAAAAATAACCAATTTTGCAACATCTTGACTTGTTACTGTTGACGGTAAATAGTTGACTACTGAATCATTTCATCTGTGTGACATGTTATCGCGATTTATCAGTGATAAGGAAGATAAGAGAAATATTTTCGTCTTCTTAAAATTGATATAGAAAAATTTATGCGTTTTCATACAAAAAGGTTTGTTTGGTAAGTTTTCTTAGGTATGATGTAGATTCAGAGGTTTAACCTAAGGGTTTAAGTATCCATCGAGAAGAATTACAACGGGAAAGCCAAAAACGAATATCATTTTTTTTAACGTACCGACTAGTGTTCTGCGAAGGGTTTGCCATTTTGGTTTATCTTCAGTTATTATTTTTGTATCATTAAACTCATGTTTTCCTGTAAAAACTTTGTTTGTACTTTCCTGAAAAATGTATAGATTTATGTATAATAACAAGGAAGTAGGGACGACCAAACTTCTCTAATGTTAAACAGTATTACCGTTCTATATTTCATTCCCCTAAAAGTCATTTCCATGCATTACTTTTCATGAAGTTTAGTTGTTTATTTTTTCCCTCAAACTTTTAAATCTTTTGTAGACGATAGAAAATAGGTCGACGGAGGGCGGGCTCTCAAGTATAAAAGAAAAAGTAAAAACAATAAAGATGGTTGATGTGACTTTTGACCATTCTACAAAGGCAGTAAGCGTGAGGTTAGGGATAAAAGTAGATAAAGGTACTTAATAGGAATATAAGTAAGAAATATGAATGGCATCAACTTTTCTGGCAAAAATGTTATTTAAACGCCTTGGTGATTTGTTGTGAGAAGGGTTACCGTTTCGAAAATTGAAATGTCGGGACAAAGTGATATTTGAAAAAAAAAACTGACATAAATTTACTTTATAATCTTCACATTTTCAGTAATCAAACTAATCATTGAAATCTCTATTTCCACATACATGGAAAAGCCAGACAAAGTCCGGACGGGGTCGAAAAACCGCTAAAGTGTCCGGGTTTTTGCGGACAAGGCTAGATAAATGCTTGCTAGTACATTGTACTACAAGGCATGAGAAATTTGGTGCGCATAAAAGTTGATATTTATGAAATATCGCAAGTTTAAATGCTGAAAAAAAAATATATATTATAGTCTTGTGTACCCTTTTTTTCTTTGTAATGTGGATCAGAATTATAGAAAACCGAAAGAGATCGCAAAACCAACTGCCAGAAGAGACAATCCAAGATCGAATAACTTTGCCTTTGATTATATACTTGCCTAGATGCCACATTGACCCTACCTGAACGGCCCAATTATAGTCTACTAAAATTGGTATACTCGCTTCTTATTTATGTCAGTGTCATTTGTAACACCTAAAAGTAACGTGTTCACGAAAAATTATTAATTATGACAGTTTGTGCCGTCAGACTGTATAGCAATTATGTGGGAAAACCGTATAATAATACCAAGAGCACTTTTCACCGGTACGTTTTGTTATTTAACCACTAATATTATAAGAACACACGATTTTGAATTCGTTACTTTGTAGGTTAGTCTGATTTAGCCAGTGTTGTCAGTTTATTACTAGGGAGATTTAACGAAACTATGGGAGACAAAATACAAATAGCATTACATAATCTTTCGATCAGAAGAACATTATTATTTTAAAAATTACATTATATATTTGATCAGTAAATGACAACTTACCTTAACGTAGCCCAGGCAATAAAATCAAAGAGAAAAATATGCCGAGAACAAACACAAAGAGATGGGTTTTAATCTATAAATTACTGTATATTTTTTCATTGTATTTTTTGTTGTTACTAAAACAAATGATAATTTAACCTGTTTTGTTTAACTTTCATCATATTAAATAATTCAGAAAAGGTAGGTTAATAGTTTGGAGCAGGCATCCCTAAACACGCATACATTGACAGTTTGACGACAATAAGTACACGAGCGGTACTCACACATATCACGCAATTGAAGACAGTTTTAGCGCGTCGTTTGTTTGTATTGTTCTATCTAAACAAGTATATAATCAAAGAACTTTGCACATGAAAGTAAGGAAACGAAGGATGAAGAAAACAGGATTAAAATATTGTATGAAAACTTACAAATAAATAAGTTATCGAGATGACTAAACTATTGATAAAGATTGCTATCACGTAGAGATGCAACATTGAAAACTGCTTTCGTAATCGCACAAAATAAAATGTTATCTTTGCAAGAAGCTTATCGCATTTATATGTGTTTAACCCAAATAAATATAGTGATAACTTTGAATTCGTATCTATTGATACATATTTTCTGCGTATACACAAATATTTTAAACTAAAAGAGTTATGAATAAAGATTAAAATAAATGTGGATGGATGGAGAGGGAGGCGCAGACCAAAGAAAATATGGATGGACTCGGTGAGAGTGATATGAAAAAGGGAGTCAGTGATAGCGTGACGGTTGACAGCACGGTATGGAAGAAGAAAACGTGTGCCGCTGACCCCAAGTAACATGGAACAAGGAATGATGAAGAAGAAGATGATGATGAAGAGTAGGAGTGGGATGATGACACAAATATTTTTAAATAATAAAATGTTTCCGACTGAAATAGCCAAAGAGCCAAACCTTGAATTATGACTTTGTTTTAAGGCAATTCAGTCGGTGCTCTCTGCCCGCATTTCCTCTTAAGAGTTCTTAGCTACAGTGGAAAAACGAACTTTTTACCCGGATTTACTCAAGTTTTGCCATGTTGAAGAGGTGTTAACCAGTCTGTGGGCGCGCAATGTTCCCCTGTAAATAATTTCCGACTACCACGCAGACGAAGCCACTAACAAAAGCAACCTAGGTATAATATCACATAATATTTTCATCACAAAGTTGTTCATAAATAATTCGTTAGGGAGCCGACAAAAGTTTTAAATTTAAATGTAAAATTACTGGACCAACCCATTGTACGAGGGGTCTATCCGACCCTTATCACTAGCAAACTTGTCAAAATATAAGGAAAACTACTGTTCCACATGAGAATAGGAAAATGGACGCAAACATGTGTTAATTTCAGAAGAAATCCTGCTGTTATGTTTAAAACCTTTTGATTTATAATTGTACTAGCTGACCCCCGCGGCTTCGCTTTCGTCAACTGGCTATCTACCTACCTACCACCTACCTATCTACCCTACCTATAATAATACTACAATACGTATGTAACCAACTAGTTTCTACCGGCGCGGCGCATCTACTTTAATTTTAGAACACAAAAGCTGCTACTTAACTATGATAGTGAGATATGTTCTTTTGCAGCTTTTTTTGTAAGTAATAATGAGTAATTTAATCATGTACTCGTAGTATATAATTTTTATGCATCATCAATAGTTTTCTCAGGCACGTCAAATAATGAATTTTATACGCAACATTTTGGTACTTTGGGTTACATTATTGCAATGTTCATAAGAATCTCTATTTTTAAATAAATAAATGATAGCCTATGTTACTCGGGAATAATGTAGATTTACATAGGTGAAAGATTTTTTTTAAATCCAGGTACAGTAGTTTCGGAGCCTATTGCAAAAGAGTTTAATTAAACTTACGGATAGTAAAAAATCATACCATAATAAGTTCCAATCAAAAAGAGTAGTACATTTATAATTCATCCATTTTAGCATGGAAATAAGGGTCCCGCCTGTGCCATTAGGCACCTTTTCTTAGGAACGCTAAACACAAATATTATGCATCGTTTTTTTATGTTGTTGTTGTTATGATGTTTGTTATGTTTTGGGCAGCAATTAATTCGACGGAGCGTACGGAGTTAGTTTTCATAGATAATGGAACATTAAATGCACACCGGTACATAATGGAAGTCCTAATTCCACATGACTCCATGACATTCCGCATTGACTGCACTTGGGGAAAATTCCATTTTTATGGACGACAATACTCGCTCGCACCGTTCTGGCGACGTGGAAGCTTACATGCAAGAAGTTGGAATCCGATGTTTAGATTGGCCAGCTCGAAGTCCTGATCAATCCAATTAAGCATGTGTGGGATGTTCTAAAGAGACGGGTAAGATCAGTGCAACCTGCTCCACAAAACATCAGGGAGCTAAAAAGAGTCATTGCATAAGAGTGGAGACGTATTCCTCAAAACGTCTCCAAAAAATTATGGAAAGCATGCTCAGAAGGATTCAAGATTTTGGCAAGAGAAGGTCAAAATCTTTATAAGGTTTTTACATTTGTAACTTTATTTAGTTTAGAAAAGTAAAAAAATCTTTTTGTCTTTATTGCCGACCACTTTTTATTGTTTGGCCGTGTACGGCGGTTTTAAAGAATTCAAAGACTTTTTTTTTAATTGTCATATATCACTTCAAGCAATTTACTCGCTTATAAGTGTACAGAATATGTCAAACAATTCAATTTCATTTAATTAACTCAACGACCTTAGAATGTAAATTTCCTTAGCCCGTTTTTTTTGCAAAAGATTGTAGTTTGTTTCTGAAATATTTATCCAGCGTAGGCGTTTGTCTAACGTCGGAGTTTGAGTAGTGTCGGCGTGTGAGTCGCATAGGCGTGACAAGTTGTCAATACAATCATTTACAAATCATAAAATCTGACGAGAAAAAGTATAGTTTTCTTTATTGCTGAACGGAGAAAAAAATATCAGTATTCTTGGTCACCTACAAAGTGTAGGTTTTTGAAATACTTAGCTTTCTTGTCTCTAACAGGTATCAAGGTAAAACCTGAAAAAGGGTCAAGAAAAACGGTCATTCACCTATACATTTGCATTACTAGACCACAACAATGTGTTTGGGGCAGTTGACATTTTTTTCGCGATTTCATAATTAGTAATGGATCCCCAAAATTTTCACTTGCTTTATTTTTCTATTTTTTTTTGTTTTAATCTCATCTTAAATAGGTACTATTTCAGCCAGGGCATCTTACCCTCTACCAGAAACCACCCAACACAATTGATCTACCTCCAGTCTATATATTATACAAGTAAAGCCCGTTCCACACTCACAGCGAGGTGTGGTCCCGGCCTTACCGTAATGGCGGTATATTAAAACGTCATTTTGGTTAATTAATCCTTACAAGCACCTCTGGTATTAATCATGAATGGTTAGATTGATTAATGCGGCTTTTAGTTAGGGTACAAGCAATTTGGGGTGCCTACACATAGTAATTAATTATGTATGTTAGTATGTAAGTAATTGCAATAAACTTCCTTCCTCATCTGAATTAGCTGAAGCTCTTCTTAAAGAAAACTTTACTTAAGACATACCCACCTTTAAATTTAAACCAATATGTATTGATACAAATAAAAACGCGTTCAAAAGTCTCAATATAAAAAATACTGAAGACTTGTGGGGGATATCCGTTAGGGTTCTTGGAGATATTATTGACTCAATTGCTCCTGTCCTAACAGGCATATTCAATCAATGTTCCGGACAGCGGCACTTTTCCTGACTTAATGAAACACAGTAAAGTAGTACCAATTTTCAAATCAGGCTGTAAGAGTAATCCTTCTAATTATAGACCTATATCCGTGCTTCCAGTATTGAGTAAAATCTATGAAAAAATCATGTTGGAACAGATGTTGCCTCACTTAAATTCAAATGGGATCCTGCATAGTCAACAGTTTGGTTTCACGAAAACATTTGGTCGACAACGGACGCGGGAGTAAAACTCATCTGCCACATCTTGGAATCTTGGGAGAGGTCCCAGGATGCCATTGGCATTTTCTGTGATCTCTCAAAAGCTTTCGACTGCGTCGACCACAACACACTGATCTGTAATTTACACCACTACGGAATGCGCGGCAAATCTGCTGATCTCGTGCTTTCCTATTTATCAAACAGACAGCAAAAAGTAAATGTTAATGGGGCGACGTCCTCCGGGTCTCTAGTCAAGATGGGCGTGCCCCAAGGTTCAATTCTCAGCCCTTTCCTTTTTCTTGTTTACATTAATAATCTCCCTTTTATGATGGTCAAATTATCGGATATAATTCTATTTGCTGATGATACTTCGATAATTTTAAAAGTAGATAGGCAAGATACGGATGTCTTAAATGTCAACGAAAGTCTAATTGTTCTCTCAAAATGGTCCGCAGCTAACAATCTTTTACTGAATGCGAAAAAAAAAGGTCTAAAGTTCTCTTTAGCAAATGTACCACAACGTGACCTAAACTTAAATCTTGACGGCAAAAATCTTGAAGTTCTAACGGAAACTGATTCTTAGGGATTACTATCGATTCAAAATTGCAGTGGGGCGCGCACATTAGAACTCTTTCGGGTAGGTTAAGTTCGGCTGCATATGCAGTAAGGAAAATAAGGCAGCTAACCGATGTAGCTACAGCTAGGTTAGTATACTATGCTTATTTCCACAGTATTATGTCTTATGGCATTCTGCTGTGGGGATCAGCAGCAGACGTTGACTCAATTTTCATCCTACAAAAGAGGGCAATCCGCGCAATCTATAAAATGGGTCCTCGCGAGTCCCTCAGAGAAAAATTTAAAGAGATTGATATACTGACTCTACCTTCACTTTATTTTTTGGAATGTATTTTGTATGTCCGTAAAAATCGAGGGATTTTCAAAACTAGAAGCGACTTCCATAATTTAAATACACGCAGTAAGCACGAAATTGTAATACCCAAATTCAGATTAACGAAAACTAGCAAGTCTTTTCTTATAAACAGTATACGCTTTTATAACAAGTTGCCAAAGTCAGTTATAGAACTGACCGATGGAAAGTTCAAAGCTACATCAAACGTATCCTTATTAAAAAGCATATTATAAAATCAAGGACTACGTTGAAGATAAAACATTTGGCCTTAGCTCCTTCTGCGCATGCAGCTTCCCTGGTAACTTGTAAACGGCACAAATATGTGGATGTCTCTAACTATTCTCAATCTAATTTTTTCTTTCCTTCTTTTAATTAGACTTTTTACAATGATTTCAATCAATCAATCAACTTTATAGCCCTTTGCTAAGAATAGTTACAGCACTGATAACAACATTTGTGCCACATGTTAAATTTATTTATGTTATACTTCCTTTTTTTTACCTTTGTATAGATTCTTTTACCGATTGTTTTGTGAATGTGTGAACATACAATGTTCACACATTCACAAAACAATCGGCCTTCTAGATGCTAGTTAACATTTGTTAACTTTTTTATATAATATATAATCTTTTTTTTTTTTTTTTAGTTACTTACGACTTATTGTCCCCCATATCTAAGTACTAATGCTGTAATATGGAAATATTGTAAAACCAAACCATTTTTAAAAGAGTTACCATGGAGTTTCTTGCCGGTTCTTCTCCATAGGAAACGACCAACCCGAACCGTGCACCTTTTGTCGACGTTTTATAAGTGCCCATGTAGGCCCATGTGAAGTAAAAAAATTGATTTAGATTTTTGATTTTGTAAACAAACAAATTGAATTACAAGAAGCTGTGGCCACCAAGGCAAAAATTTAAAACTTCCTTACAAACTTTGGTTCCCTTAATTATCCCCTTTTGGGGATAAGGTTTTATAAGTGCTTTCTTTGTTCTCACTTTCGTTTTATAAGAATCTAGTGGCATGTCCCGCCTTGCCTGGGCCATACTAATTTATAGTCTATAGGTAACTATCTGGAATACTGAACCTTTCAAAGGATGAGTTAAGATTAGTTAAGTTATTATTGTCTATTTTAAGTTTCCTTATTTCTTTCTACACACTGTGTCTTCGTCTATCATCCAACTTTCCTGTCGCAGGTTTGCTGAAAGAAATTTCTATTGAAATAAGCAGTACCTTTGTGCTCTTCTATCTGTATTCCTTCTTTTCTCTGTAAGTTTTTTTTTGTGTGTACATAAATAAATAAATGAGACATTTTTTTTAAAAAAACGGGTTCTCTCTTTTTAATATTAGTTTAGATTCTTGTATAATCAGTTCCTCAACTTTTATACTCGGTGATTTAGACTCAGCGTTGTTTATCAGTCAAAATTCATAAATTTTAATGTCCGGTTGCTGGCATTAGGCTCGCCTCTATCATATCATCATCTTTCTGCCCTTATCCCATGTTACTTGGGGTCGGCCCAACACGTTTTCTTCTTCCATACCGTCCTGTCACGTCACGCTATCACTAACTCCCTTTTCTTTCATATCACTCCTCACACAGTCCATCACTCTTTTCTTTGGCCATCCCCTTCCTCTGCATTCATCCACATTTATATTCATAACTCTTTTAGTAACATGCGTTTCATCCCTATTCATCACATGACCATACCAGGACAAACAGTTTCCTTTAAACTTTTCTGTCCCTGACGCCATTTTCAAACTGCCTCTAACATACAACGGGGAAAGGGTACATCTCGATAACTTCTATTCATTACTTTATTAATATATATAAATATATTTATTTAGGAATGTAATATATAAAATATAAATGTATGTGTATTTTAAACATCGTACTATTAGTATTGTTTTTTTATTTTTGCTTGTCACTTTTTAAATAATGCACCTGTCATGTTATCTCTTCATCACCCTTGGTTGACTGGTAGAGAATACCTAAGGCATTAAGTCCGCCATTGTACCTTTGTGCATGAAGTTTTAAATAAATAAATATACTCATTTATCACTTTATCCATTCTCGTCACTTCGCACATGCATCTCAACATTCTCACCACTGCTACATGCAATCTCTTTTAATACATCTTTTCCAAAGCTAAACATTCTGATCCATACAGTACGACTCTAACGATATAATCACGGACTTGTAAATTTTCTCGTTTAATTTGAGGGGCATCCGTGGGTCCCAAGTTGTTTCAGTGACCTGTAGCTATTTCATCCATCCTGAGTTGATCTTGTGCGATACGTCTCGGTTTACCTCGCCATCCCATTGTCAAAGTGATCCTAGGTACCGGAGTCGGAGCAGACGGTATGGGTGTTCCAGCAAGAGTTATAGAGAGGGAGGGACCTCCCAATCTATCTACATTTAAATTCATAACTCAATAGCCGCGTCCAGATCGGCTGAGCGAGCCAATAGTTCGGCCGGTGTGGACGGCGCTCGGGCTTCCTCGGGCACTCGTTGGCGAGCCATGCGTTGTCGGTTTTTGCCGATGCTCAAAGGCGACTCAGTCTGAGCTGCTCGCCCGGTGTGGACGGACGTAACGACACTCACGAGCCGGATTATACGGAGAGAAACTGAACGCTCAAACCGGCTCACCTTGGCTTGCGAGCCCGGCTCGGAACTTTTCCAAATTAGCTCGGGTGCCACGGCTCGCCAGCAGGAAGTCTGAGCGGAACTCGCGAGCCGCGCTCAGCCGGTCTGGACGCGGCTATTTAGTAACGTCGTGATTTTGTGTGGAAATAAATATTATGATTATGATTATGCGTTTGATCCCTCCTCATCACATGACCATACCAGGACAAACTGTTTCATTTCAACTTTTCTGTCACTGGCGCCTATAAAATATAACTTTAATATAATTGACGAAGTGTGGATTTACTAGGTACGTCTGAGTAACTCTTCGTAGAATAAAATCGCGATGATCACTGTTTCAAAACAAACAGAATAATTTATGTACACAACTAGGTACGTACAGAATACGTCAGAAACAGGTCCCTAACACACCCCTGTGAATTAAATTAACACAATCAGCTGAAATCACATCAAGATTAAACAATATACATAAAATAGATATCTATCCTCCACTGCGGTCGGGAGCAGACAATGCTTAACCCTCTCCTGCAAATGAGTAACATTATATTGTTCTATCTAACTAATATAATAAACGTAATAGTCTGTGTGTTGTGATGTTTGTTCATCAATAATGTTTCAACAGCTAAACGGATTTGGATGTAATTTGGGTTCGGGTGAAACAACACATATTCATAATCACCATCGCGCGCTGGACGGAAACCGGTGGAGGCAGATCAACCACTCCAGATGTAATCCTGATGCTGACCATTTTCCTCAGATATGAGGGGCCAACCAAGAGAGAGAGATAACCACCAAATAACGATCCCACTGCTGGGATACAGGCATCCTCTCTGTGAGAGAGAGTGTTTTTATCCACACCTCGGGCGGGCCCAATGCGGATTAGGACAACATCATCAGCCTTTTAATGTTCCCACTGCTGGGACACAGGCATCCTCTGTGTGGGAGGGAATGGACCGTAATCCACCGCGCGGCCCTAAGGTGGGTTGGTGAATGTCAAATGTCTTCGAATATTTGGTTTTAGGACATGCCGGTTTCCTCACGATGTTTTCCTTCGCCGTTTGGGGAGCAGTGGTGACGAAATAATTTACAAAAAGTAAAGTGCCTGCCTTGGTTCGAACCCAACGACCTATAAATCGCAAGTCGCGGCCGTTACCACTGTGCCACCAGTGCTCTTAGGATTAGGACATACTATAGGATATCGTTTATCCAGGCTTTTCACTCCCTTGGGACAATAAAACGCTTTTCACACGGGCGAAACCGCGTGCATAACCTATATTGTAATAATGTAATCTTTACATAGATGTAGATATATGGCGGTTGAGGTGCAGTCGATATTCCCATCTAGCTAGATTAAGTTTTGATTGAAGAGAACAAAGATGGTCAAATGCAGGCATTTGCAGACTCAGTAATTACGGTTAAGAATCTTTATTTCTGAAAAGAATTACAATGGCATTCACTTACATGAGAAACTTACATATCTAAACAATTAAACTTATGTTCTGTAGTATCGAGTGCTGACTCGTAGTCACACCAGGTTATCACACCAGTGTGACAAACAGGATCTTTTTTTCTCGTTTGTCACACCACTGATTTTTCCACACCATTTATTCCTAACTAGTGTTGTCCTAGTTATACTAAAGGGTTTTGAGTGCTGACTCGTAGTCACACCAGATTATCACACAGTATGACAAACAGGATCATTTTCTCTCGTTTTTTTTCAATAAGGGCGGTTAGATGTTGAAATGAAATAAAAGAAGCTGTGGTATTAACAAAATTCTTTTTTTATTTGGAAAGCACACTTGTGCCATTAAGTGTGGAATACGAGTATGATATGACATCGTTCAAATGCCCGCCTCGGCTGTTTACAATGGCACGGATCCGAGTGGTCCAATTATCAATGACTCTTCTGCATAGGTCCGGCTGAATTTGGGCAATGGCCTGTGTGTGTTCACCTTTAGGGCATCGGTCGATTGTGGTTTATTTGCATAGACCTGCGACTTCAAAAAACCCTACAAGAAAAGGTTTAGCGGTGTCAAATCGCATGACCTTTGTGGCCAATTCACATCACCCCTGCGAGAGAAACCCAAACGCTCGAATCTCTCATTCAGATTTTTTATCATTTGCTGTTCAATCGTGTAACTTGCCATGGTGATTCGGCATAAGTAAATGAATAATAAATTTTTAACAGTATTATTCAATCAAAAGAAAATTGACATCGAAAAAAAAAAGAAGGGTTGAGCACTTCCTTGAAACATTGCGGTAAAAACGGAATAAAAAACTAAAATCATCATCACCAGCAGATCGACTTTATTAGAATATAAAGGTACTGCACTAGCAATTATTGTATACATGGTGTGGAAAAATCAGTGGTGTGACAAACGAGAAAAAAAAAACCTGTTTGTCACACTGATGTGATAACCTGGTGTGACTACGAGTCAGCAACGGTAGTATCTATCGATTGTTTTGAATTTGGTTTGAGCGAATAAAAATAATATGTCATTCAAATAGAAACTCTATCTGCTTATTTCAATAAACCGTTTTTTTGCACTTTGAGACGCGACACGCTAACTTGTATAACTCTCGAATCGGGAATATTGCACCTACATAGTATTTTTTATGGACTGCCTCGATTGTTGGTCTAGCTAGTGGTCAGAAAGGTTCTGGATCCGAATCCTGGGTCGAAACTGGAACACAAAATCTTGGATCCTTTATTAGTAGCAGCTCGGAGACCAGAGAAAAATGGTCTCCGAGCTGCTACTAAGAAATTCTAGTTGGTGGCAATAATCTAGCTAATATGCTGCTACTAGGTTACTGGGGCGAATTGTGTTTAGGATAGGATAGGATAGGATAGATGGACCCCCCTTTTGATGGCCTGCCTGGGTTCGAATCCACGACCTACTACTTGTAAGTCGCGGCCGTTACCACTGGGCCATCACTGCTCGCGAATTGTGTTTATACCATACCTTGTTACTCCCCTTTTGTAGTATTGGTATTTTATTTTTATTTATAACGGCTAAATATTTATGTTTATAACATAGATTTATGACGGTAATCTGTACCCCTTTAGCTTTTTATCTGTGATAATTTATTATCTTTGTTAAGCAGAAAGGGTTGTGTTTATGTTATTGTTCACCAATTATGTATAAAATTTACGATGAGATCAGTCTACTAAGTTTGGGACCAAATTAAACATCAATGCATATTTTATTTTAGAGCCTTTAATAATGAATAATTAGTTAAATGAAAAAGAAATCGGTCCTGATGACATTAAAATACCGAAAAATACAAGCTGGAATATTTTACCTAATATTTGAACTCGAAGAGGAATTGAGCCGGTTGCGATAGAGTATTATAGGGTTATCTGAAGTCCGAATAGAGGGGGAGGACTCGATAGTCAAATCCGTTAAACCTGCTCTATTTCCGAGAGGGAGACCGGCAGTCCCAGGGTGGTGTCGGGTTTAACGTCCACAAGTCCCTTGTGAACAATGTGGTGAAGATCGAGAGTGTGTCGACCAGGGTGGCGTACCTTATACTCAGAATATCCTCAATAATGTCCCAGCCTTTTCCCAACCGGATGCATCTGAGTAAGTGACTACCAGTATTTTGCATGAAGCGAATACATAACTGACCTCCACAACCTAGTAAACAACATGACACCCCAAGGGATACCCCAAGAGATATTGTATCAGATTTTCGAACATCTGACTACTCGTAACGCTGGTCAAAGATCTTCAACTAAGAGCCGGTCCACAAGGCGCGTCAGCGTTGCGTCGGTGTAGCACACTGTCACTGCGTCGCAACGCGCCGTTTAGACTCTAAGAGAGCCGAGAACAACGCTTAAACGTGCAGTGCGTGTCAACATAAAAGATGGTCACCCATCTACGTACATACCTCTGTAACCCTTAACCTTGAAGATAGATACGTACGTCTCTTAATATTTACTAAAAACTACTACTACTATAGTGCCCGGCTCGTAAGTAGGCAAGGTTTTTGGCCTAGTGGGCGTAAGTTTGCGCATATTCCGCGAACTGCGGAGAAATACGACTTCTGCGCATCTAACGACTCTTGCCAACTTACGTGCCGGGGATTATACTACTTAGAAAAACTTAATGTTTATATCATTATTTATCTGAGTAATAAAACAATCATATAATTTAAAGGCGATCAAAATACATGAACAATAAAAAAAAACGTCTGCGATTTAATGAAGTACAAACATTCGATGAAAACAATAGCCATTGTTTATTAAGTTAATAAATTCCTGGCGTTATGAGATCAGAGATTCTCAATAAAGAAATAATATTAACACGAAATCAAAGAGTAAATTAAATTAAGGAAAATAATTAGTCTGCGTAGGATTTAATTAAATATTAATTGTTTAGAGTTCATTTGTATTGTTATTAATTAGGAATAGGTAACTACCAGTTTTTTTTAATGTAGAGGTAAATACAACTTTTTAACAAGCTGACCCACCAACTCCAACTACATCTCCTGAAACCCAGAATCGATAGTCTACGACCAGCAGAAAAGCGCCCAGGAATGAAGCCTGACCAATTCAGGAGTTTCTAGAGAGAGTTCTACTGTTTTAGATCCTGCAACGAAGTTATTGAGAACACCACTGAATCTCCTGCATCCCTAGCCAAGTTACAAACGATTCGTATCGAATCTCTTTCTACAATCGTTAAAGCCTTCTATTTGTATGGTCTGACCATGTGACTTAAGGTTCTGATGTGTCATTCCCATACATTGATTCGTTTTCTACTAGCGTTATCGATTGTAGATCGTCAACTTGGCTACAGGTGCTGATGGTAAGCGAAGATGTGGTCGACGAATGAGCACGCCTGCCTAAAAGTAACTAACCCATTCGATCTTGCCGGCTTCTAGATCACCAGAGGCTCTAACGAAGTGTCGCTCTATCAGCGATGACAATTGTTGAAATGCCAAAATGTCAGGCCTTGATCACGCGACATTTGGATAGTGCTTGACAATCCCATATATTTTTGTCATATTTTACAAGCTTTATATCACCTTAATTCATTTTTCAAGCACTTCTCGTCATCCAATTTAGCTGAAACTTGGTGTACTTATGTAACTTTGGAAACATTGAAATAATATGATACTATGGAGCTGGTCTTATTATGGAGCCGGAAGGTGGCCAAGCAACTCTTCAACTAGATAAGATAGCACCATTGCGTCGTGTTTGGGCTCATTGCAAGCGATATTACATGTCCTAGTTTTCTGTCCATTAAAAGCTTGTTTGAATAAGATTTTTACTTTTTATTAACAGGATTGTGATTTTATTTTAATTTTGATTGTGATTTTATTTTAATTTATAATTGATTTAATTTAATTTTCATTTAGATTGGAATCTTAATTTTTATTCTTTTGAATTGTTTTTTTTTATTTTTCTTGTTTGATATCTTTTATCCTCAAAATTGTATGCTGTTAGGTACTTTAGTGTTATTACAATGATGTGTTTTGGAAGAGTGAGGTGCTCTACTACAAGCTATTTTTGCCGAAAAGAGCACTTCAATTACCAGATGTTTGTAAATACTTGTGAAGGAATAATAAATTATTTGTATTAACCGGATTCAAAAAGGAGGAAAATCTTAATTATTAGACTATATTTTTTTTCTGTGTTACCTCTAAACTTTTTACTAGGTGAACCGATTTTAATGTTTCTGTTGATCTTTACCAAATTTAAATGGGACCACATGAGAAGCACCTGCTTTCAAATAAAAATACTACAAAGTGAAAAATAACTTAAATTTCGGAAGTCGGTGTCAAAAATCAAAGATACAAACACAGGAACACCGACTGCCGAAATTGAAGTTATTTTTCTCTTTGTAGTGTTTTTATTTGAAAGTCGGCTGTATTTTTTTGTAAAAAAAAATTAATTGCTCCAATGGCTATAGCGATACTAACGTGGATAGAATGGCACTTGTTGAGAGCCTCTTCTTAGATATAGAAATCAGGAAACACTGACGCTACTAGAACTAAGATTTAACATTTTATTGAAATGATCCAGAACAAAATAATAAAAATCTGCCAAGCCATACAAATGTTTGTTCCTATTTCTACGCGGGAATAAATCCACGACCTCGAGTGCAGAAGGCACACACTGCGTCATCGCTGCCGTTAGATATACATTTACATACACACCGGCAACATATAAGCGACCATGTGAAAATAGAGATTAGAGATTTTTTCCTAATACATTTACATAGCTCCAATTCTTTTTATGTCCCATGTAATCCTATTGCCATCAACCTGACACAAATCCAGGTTCCAGACTGAGAAATCATCATTTCAGCCGAAAGATGTCCACTGCTGGACATAGACCTCCCCCAGGCATCGCCACATTGACCGATCCGAAAAAAAAATTGCCAGGGTGATAAAGGATAACCAACAGAAGGATTTTGGATTTTTTGTCGGTTTGTCTATTTATCTGTTGTACGGAACCAATGTAGATAGATTACACATTATAATTGCGCGTAACTTGAAGTATTACTTAGTTTTTGTTTCATCGCAATCGGTTCATTCTTTTAAAAGTTAGATGAGTTTAAAGTGTTCAAGAACTAACACACGCAATTCAGATACTCGGACGTGGACTAAGCTCCATATTCGATAGATGGCGTCGTGCATTTGAAGTCATTTTCTGAATGGCGGTGTTAAGATTCTCCGCAATAGAATGACCCTAGAAAAAATAATGGTAGGTAGAGTAGGCAGGAAGGTAAGTATGGTAGGTAGGAAGGTAAGTAGGGTAGGCAGACGGTTGACGGGAGCGAAGCCGTGGGCACAGCTAGTATATGATAAATGATACTAATGAAAATGGAACCATTGAAAAGATCCGGTGATGAATCCAAAAAATAATAGAAATCCTTTATTTTTAATCTGCATGGAATTAACTTTAAAACTCATTAATGAAAGAAAAGAGAGAGTTCAATTCAATAAAGAGTATCCGGCCTAAGTAGTTTACCAACATCCAAATCAATTCGCTATTTGTTCAAGATAGCAAAGCAAAGGTCACTTTGGTCAGGGTATCACTTCCGTTAGAGAAATTAATTGTTAATCACTCAGGGGTTACACGTCACATGCACGTCATAAAATACCAAGGTCTGTTTATCTATGTGACAGCAAGATAGTTTCAACCGTAGGGAAATATCAATTTACTTGAAATTGTTATCAAAAGTGGGAACCAACTAATTCCCTGACCTTATCTACTTTAGTTAACTTTTCATTTATCTATGAATAAATGGCCCTGACATTGAATCATGCCCTCACTTTTGTTTTAAACAATCTGCATTTGATCTCACGTCAACTGCATAATTGGAGTTTAAACCCTCATGCGCAAAGGTGTTTTCTGTATGGCTCCTATCATATTTAATACATTACCTAAAAGTTGGAGAGAAATGCCCTTGGCACTTTTCAAAAATAAGCTGAGAATTTGTTTAGTGTGTAAAGTGTATTACAATGTTGTAGATTTTTTAAATAAAAAGGACTTTTTTATACCAGCGACTAATAAACATAGTTAAGAATAACAATTGAATAATGTGAATTTTATATTAATTAACTTTTGAATTATCGTAATTGACTGCATAGTAATGAATATTCTGGACATTATTTAATTTATTTTGACTATAATATACTTAATTACACTATAATATCTTTAAATCAATTATTATTTATTTGTTTTGTATTTTGTAATTAAATTTAAAATGACTGAATGTAAAATGCAATTAAATGTACCTACAAATTTTGTACGCCATTATTGGCAAAACATGGACGCTCACAACATTTATTAATTCAATACCATGCATGTCTGATTAGTCATGTAAACGCATGTTTGACAAATAAAGTTTTTCTTTCTTTCTTCTTTAATGTAGTTTTTTGTGCAATTGCCATCAGTTCCTCAGAGGCGCATCTGGCTTGCCGTTCAAATGTAGCCCGTCTGTTCAGAACTTCAGTCTCAGAAGCAATAGTATCTACATTATAATAATATTCCCGTAGCAGCCCGTTTTTAAGACTTGGAAATTTTCATGGGACCTAAAAATAACTGACGGAATGTAGGTGTATTATAGGAGCACCTCTATCTAACTTCGGGAAATAGAGGCGTCATGTTATTTATGTAAAACAAAAGAAAATCAAAGGTGTCAGACTACGACGCCGAAAACAATGGGACCGTCATAAGAAAGGGTTTGTATGAATGAAGGATGCACAACAAAAATCGCAAACTACACTGCCTAAGTTTTCCCTTCATTATCTGTTCATTCTGCTGAAGTGTTGAAAGATGTCCGCCAGTTAGCAAATGAAAGACAAAACAAGATTAAAAAGTTTTAACTTTTGAGTTTGCTTCGGTGTTTATTCTCGGAGGAAACCCCGGTATTATGTTGACTTAACAAAACTGTTACAAAGTAACTTAATTATATAATAGAGTAAGAAAAGTTCCGCATCAAAAACGAGCAAAACTAAAACCGCTAAAAAAATCATTGCTTGCAAATTCAGCATTTATGTAAGTGATGCTGAATGAAAAACCACTAAAAGCGTGCCCGCTAGCTCCATCATAAACTTGAAAGGCGCAAAGGGGTCGACTGCAGTGCGTGCTGGCCACAGGTGGGGGGTGGAATCCTCCCCTTCATCTCAGTTTCATCCCAGTGCCGATTGTACGGCCGTCGGTATCGCACGTCTACGTGCGCTGCGCTCGTCGCAAAAACTCGCGGAGAAAACGTCAACAATCCGCGCTCGCGAAGTGTCATTTTCAAAACAAGAAGAGGTTCGCTTCGAAATTCATAAAATAACGGTTGTGTCTGTGATCGGTTTAGTGTTGTGAAGTTTCAAATGTTTATTAAAGTGAGGTAACAGGAATGGATGGAGAGAATCGGATCATTTTGAACGTTGGCGGTATAAGGTAGGCAGTTGTAACTTAATTATGGTAGAATTATTAAAAAACGCAACACGGTTTATTCAGTAACGAAGCAGAGATTAGTTAATCAAGAAAATAATTAATAAAGGTAGCAACTAGCAAAAATATATCCCCCTAATCGGTTCCTACAGTTGTTAACTATGAACAAATGAATGCACTAATCGCATTCATTTGTTCTTAGTCTACTGCCATTATGACTTTCATACACAATTTTCCGGGTCTTACGATATACACACGATTTTTAACAATGTTTGTGGGACGGCTTCAGTTTTCCTGAAACCGTGGGCAGAGACATTTTTAAAGGAATTTCATCAGGGATAAATACCGATAGGATTTCGTGGTTTGGTATTGGAAAATTATTTTCCATTGTGATATGAATTTGCCGCATTAATTGGAGAACTCTCAGTCGAATTTTCCACCGTGCTGACGATATCAGCTCAAATTTAGTGCAAAAATGATCACCATTTGAGAACCATAGATAGTAGAGAGAACCAATGAAACCATAGATAGTAGAGAGAACCAAAAGAATAAGTCTCGCCCGAATACTAAACAAGTTGCCAAAACACATAGTTTGTAAACTGGAAAACAAAAATAAAAGGCAGACCTATAACATATTCAAGCGACATTTGATGAATTGTAAGCAAATAGCAACTCCTTAACTGTAAAATCTTTTCTATTTTTGTTTAAGATTAAGTTAAGAATTGTATAAACTGTATTTTAATTGAAATAAACAGCTTTTTTTTTTTTTTTTTTTTTTTTTTTTAAGTAGTTTCATCACTGAAACTGACATGATTAAAAAAAAAACTTCTTGATATGATTGCTTTAAGCTCTAGTTGGCTTAAGTCTCTTTAAATATACCATAACTATGCTTACCGACAAGGAAATAGTTTACCTATATAACATACAATTCATTTGTTCTATTCATTAGTAAATTGGTTTCACTACACAAAGATATGAGTAGTGAAGGTAATCTCCCAAATGGTTCAGCTGAGCTCCGAACCTTGAAGAATGGGTAAACGTAACCTACTTAGCAACACCTGCTCTTAATTGCACTTTAGTTAAGACATAACAGAACTAGAACATAATAATTCTTTAACAGTCAAAATTATGTTTTGTGTAAGAAAATAAATCATAACCTTGCATATTTTGTAGTAACTCTAATTTTAGCAAGATGTAATTTTTGTCTCTCTAATCTACTCCCGGCTTCACCCGCGTGAAAACTGTTTTCTTATCTCAAAGAAACATTATACTGGAATAAAAAGTAGCCTATGTGCTATGCCAGACTATAATCTATCTCTGTGCCAAATTTCAACTAGATCCATTCAGCCGTTCTGGCGTGATAGAGTAAAAAACATACATTAGTAATATAAGTAGGATATAATAAAAAAGAACATTACCTAAGTACTTATTGCTGTTTATGAATAGTCCTGACAGAGTTAATATCTCTATGACTCCAGAAATATTAACTATTTAGCAAAATTCATGCGGTGTCCAGACCATTTTTAACAACGTTACCTTGACCCAACTACCTACAGGAGCATTTTCAGCGGTCGATCGAGGCTCCTGGCTTGACCACTAGAACATCTATATGAGTTATCGGCATAGTCATTATTTTCTTGTTCATAACCTTTCCTAATTGGAAAATATAACATTTTTAACAGACGGAATTTCAGTGTTTAATGACCCTCTTTGTAGGTAAATCATCTTTCACACGATCCTTCCATTCTTTTTTTCTTTAATGTTTTCATAGCCAACCGTGCCTCGGAAAGACTTATTCCGCATTGGGCACCCGCTATAACGGCACCTGAGGTATTCCACATACACATATCTGTCGTGTAATTTTAAAATGGATCGATCTTTTACTCCGAAACATGGCAACCAAGGAGGTAACTTATCAAAGGTTTTATTTAAATTTCAAACTAGCTTGCAAATATAAAGCTGTTTATTGAAAAAAAGGAAAAAATATTGTCGTTCGTTGGTCGTCATTGATTTTGAAAAGTAATTGTATTTGAGAAGATGAGTTCTAGGTACTACTTTGTTTTAATTTCTGCGCATTATTTGAGAAAAACATTGTACAAGCCTTGGCTACAACTAGGCATTGATGGACTTACGTATGTTACGTATTTACACTTCGTCCATCAATGCCTCTTTTGCTGGCCGCTGAAGTAATGTACTGTTATTCTCTTTCATACAGTCCATCCATAGTTTCCTTAGTCTTCTCATATAGCTATCCACATTCGTGTTCAAAGTCTTCCTTCTGTTATGTCCCTCCTTTCACCACACCGCACTAAGAACATCGCAATATCGACTCAATGATTACGAAATCCAAACTAGATACTCCATTAAGGATTATTGTTTAATCATACCCAAATCTTCAGTATAGGTAATCCCTCACAGAATAGTAAGATATTATTTGTTCAGGTCATATTTCATGATTAGCATCGCAAATAAGCACAATCCCGTGAGGGATGGAGTTAAAACATTCGCTTTTGTGTGGAAGTTAAATTAATTTGGGTAATTTATATGTATGCGTTCTTTTTCGTTTGCTCTGTGAGAAAAATGTGTTTTTTTATGTAGATGATGGTTGTTAATTCTTAAGTTGTTTTTGGGTAAATTAGTGTCATTATAAGTAAATATTTACTGCTGAAAGGATCGATGACTAATTCGTTTCTCCTTTAGGTGTAGATTCGACAAAAAAAAACATTAATTTTAATGTCTTTTTATTAATTTTAATTAAATTAAATTTTATTAAAATTTCTCCCAACCGTCTAATTAAGATGTATGGAGGAAGATGTTGCACAGACTCAAAATAAATTGGAATAAGGACAAGAGAATGATGTTTATAATGAAACTTATACTAATCATTTAAAATATTTCAGTTAAACAGAAATAACTTAGGTGAATGCAAGGGAATGACTATTGTTAGAAAGGGAAGATAGAGCTCCTAGACAAAATCTTCACTCGTGATAGTAAAACTGTACCAATTTCATCTCAATGTGAAGACAGAAATAAGTTTAGCCTGCAAAATTGTTCTCACTTTTAAATAATGTATTTTTAAAGGCTATCTCCTCTTAAAACGTAAATGTAGCCTACATTCAAGTTTTGAGAGGATCTACCTTAATAACAGTTCAATGAAACTAAAAGGTATCGCGGCAAGGAGAACGTTTTACACAAAGACGAGTATGTGCCGGAATCTATTCACCTTCTGTAGATTTAATTTCTAAAGCTCTTCACGTAAAATGTAACCAATTGGCGTTACCCTGTATTATTTTACGGTAAGAAGTAATACAGTGATATGTAAACATTTTGGTCTGGAGACCTCAATTTGTGTCTGAGGGGAGGCTGTTTATCCATCGTTCGGCTGAAACTCTGAACGAAGCCATTTCTCTCGGTTTAGGTTAACGAAATGGGCGTTAGAAAAATAATCTTTTGCTGTGTTTTTCGTTAATTTTTTTAACCCTATCTATGTACTTGGAATCTAATTTACACTACATTTTTGATGGTGGCGAGTCTAATGAGAAATTATAACAGTTGTTTGCTCTGAAGGGGTAGGCATAGATGCATTTATGTAGTAGACTTATCAGTCTCGTGGCGACCTTTTCCTCCATTAAAATTCCGGGTTACGACTGAGAATTTTGTAATAAAAAATCCCATGCAAAGTTGATTTACCCAGTACATCGCGGTTGAATCTTATAACGTAAAGTTTTATCTAGTTGTGGTAATAGTACATTATGGTACAAGTGTGTAATGTTGGTGATTACCGCTGAGGCGCCATTGAGACCCGAGCCGTTAGGTGAGGGTCTTAAGAGAGCCGAGGACGGTAATCATCAATACACACGTGTATCATACGACGTTTTTCAACACACTTGTGAAGAAAATAATACAAAAAAAACATTTTCTTCAGTGAAAACGAGTTGTGAAAAACATTCGCAATGGCGGGCATAATTAATCAGTTTTCCTATGCGCGCGCATCTAAAAATGGCGATCGGCCATAGACTAAAAGAATAAGGTTTCTTTTTTTTTGGCTTTTCGCGGATAGCGTTTTAGCCACGTACAAAATAGGGAATTTCAAGTTTTCTTTATTACATAAAAAACAAAAGTTATATTTGAGTGAAAGTTTTATTTATTAAACACGTACAAGTTTAAATTATCTGTTTTAATACGAAGTTGCATGAAATGAATGAGCAAGCAATCGGTACATTAATTTATTAGTACTAGTGAGCACGATCTTTTTTGTATCGAAACTTTTTTAAGAACAAAATAAATAAAAAAAAAAACTCTATAACTCACTTGTGAATAATAGCAATGAAAAAGTCACAGTTTGATAACAGGTATCTTTATTTGCCTAATTGCGGTGAAATTAGAGCCACTTTATGAGCAAGTGTGTTGAAAATAATATTACAAAGAGGTGAAATTTGTTGCGTGTCGGACTTCGCACATTTAGGGTCCCGTACCAAACCGCAAAATCAAGTTGGTTGTAATAGGCAAAACCCGGCCAAGAGCGAGTCTGACTTGCACACACAGGGTTCCGTATAAACAGCTACATTCACCAAAATGAATAGGTAACATTACTAAAGTTCTTATACAATGAAAGCACCGATCATTGCTCTAACGAAGGGATAAAATTAACTTTGTCGTTTGAAAACTGTTGTAGTAAGTACATTTTATAAGTTGGTCTGCTATTACTCTTATACTTGTAAAGCCTACTTTGCTGTGATAGTTTTCCTTTTAATTTGCTATATATACTACAGCCGTGAATTTTTCACATATCCAAACCAACTATTTAGCTAGCAGCCCCCCTACCAGCAATATAATAATATTTTTTTAAACAAAAATTACATTATTTATCTACACAACGAGCTTTAAAAAATGATATCCCGCTCGATGGGGTAGGACAATTTTTTTTTCCGAGCACAGACACGTGAGTGACAGCAATAGGGCTCAGTTTGGACTCTTCTGGTACGGAACCCTAAAAATTGCATTTTTACGAGATAGTGGGTCAAATTTAACTTGCATGATTTGATTACAGACCTAGGGACAGGTGAAATTAATTAAAAGCTTGTTAAAAGACATGAGTTTACAGTACAAACATTTTCTTAATGTACCTCGGCAAACTTCGTGTTTCGTCAGTCGTCGGCTTTCTATCAGTTGCCCTTTGCACTTGGTGCAGACCATAGACTACTATTATATACTAGAGATAGACTGGCAACTTATACATTTCTTAAGCAGCGCCGTCTAGTTACCCGGACATACACTATTCATCTGTCACGTGTAGGTCACGTATCAAGATAGATAATATATATATACCGACTAGAATAATGTAGAATGGATGATAATCCAGTTGCAGTACAACAAGAACCTAGTTTTGGATTTTTTAGACTAAGTTTCACTTATCCAAAACTAGGTTCTAGTTGTGCTTCAACTGAATTTTCATCCATTCTACATTATTCTAGTCGGTAAAGCTAAGTCATTATTAAGACACTAAACTAGTTGATTCGAAGATAATAAAACATATACCAATTTAGGATGTTCATATTTATTGGTTAAAACAAAACATTACTTGAAATGTTCACGACATACTCGCAGATTGTTGTCAACATATTTCTTATCTTTCTTCTCGCACAGCACTTGTTTTGCGACATTGTTATTTAGGTATACACAAAATCACAATCAAATGTAGTCCAAACATGGTCCAAACTCCAATTTACGGAGATCCATCACGGAGGAACACAGCGGGCTCAACCCGTCGTGATTTAGAAACTGACACGATGAAAACGTTTATCTTCTAAAATTTTAAGTAAACTTGGAGCTACGAACTGAACTCGACGTAAATTACACTCAAAAGAGGAAAGCAAAAGAAATAATCACAAAAAGATGCGCAACCACAAACAGTTTTTGCAATGCATGACATTTGAATTTCACCGATCACCCTGTAAAGCCATTTCATATTTGTAAATTCTACTAATAGTTGCTTTTTTGATCAATATATCAAAAATGCAAAGCAAAATACAAAAAATATTTTAACTCACAATAGATTAAAATTAAAGATTATACGTTAAACCTTCTACTAAAAATATACTACTAATAGCTTCATGGTACATAGACGGCGCTGAAAGCTAAGAAATTAAAATGTATACAAGTTGCCACCCTGTGGTGCAGACCGGACGCTCTCAATCTACTTGTAAATATACAGAGATGTTAATAATCTTTTAACCTAATGCGATTGATTAAAAAATGGGCGGCAAGCTACTAAAGCTGCTATTTTTACAGCTCTGTATATTTCACACGGAAATCAAAACAAAACAACAATAAAGTACTTAGTTCTCAATTCAAATTATTATACACGATAAACCTAATAATTGATGGACGCAGAAATTAGCATTCGTTTGTATTCGGAAATGCGATGATTGCCGAGGGATATTAAGAAAATAGTTGTACTGTATCGTAAACATGTATTCTAGAATATGGTCTAGTCAAACACTCTAGGCATTAAGCACAAGTACCAAGGCTGACTGCACTAGATGTCATAACGTAAGAGGCTTCCACAGGATTATGCTTGACATAAGTACCGGATGGTGAAGGCGGCTTGTCTATTTGTTACATATTTTGAGAGGAAGTTCTGCCCGCCCTTATAAATATTACGCTCGGTATAGTTCTAAGAATCTTTCTTGAAGGGAGTTTCTTAAAATTTAAGGTAAAGTCGAAGCTGTTTAAAAGAGAGCATTAATATTTACAGGTACTTCTTTACGTCTATAAAGGGTATGTTCAAGATTAAGAACCATAAAAGTATAGGGTAGTTTTTAACTCCTTTTGACGGAAAAGGTTTGACGTTTGTTGTTTTGTATTTGTGTGTCTGTGGCATTATAGCTCCTAAACAGACGAACCAGTTTTGTTTTTTTTTGTTGGATAGGTGACTTTGTCGAAAGTGTTCTTAGCTATGTTTGATAAAATTGGTCCAGCCGTTTAAAAATTATGCATTTCTAACTCTTTCAATCGGGAGTTTTTCGCAAGATATCGTATCATATTACGTGTTTCGATATACTTGATCGAAGCGTGATCGACCTTTTAAACAAAAAAAAACGCTATGATTCCACAGACAGATATAACAAATAAACTTTGGTAACTGGCTGGCTAATCGACTTCATAATAAACTGCAAAAATATTTTCAGAGCCTAGACGATCAAGGAAAAAACGCCTTTGGCCATCAGTTTTCAGAAAGAAACACTAGAAAGAAAGAAAATAAGCGTGTTTAGTGTGGATCTTTGACACTATGTTTTCTGATTACCATTATTGTATTTTGTTTTTCGTTCAGTCGATAATATAATTATGGTCACCCTACACGACTTTATCAAGTTTCGATTTATATTTTTTAAACAGATGAATGATGATCTATAAAGTAAGAACATAACAAAATAATATTTTTTTATTCAAAATCCTTGTATTTATTTTTAATATTCTTAGCTCAGAGCGCTGTTATTTATCTGTACCTACTTATATGCGTAAATAGGCATACATTATTGGAATATTTGTCTTTTACTTGTAATATATTACTTGCATTCATTATTTATTATAACAAAACATATTTGATAAGTAGAAGGAATACCTACATAAATAAAAAATAATAAATTGGATACATATTCGCGAGCTGGCTGACCACCTGATCCTCCGACTGCACAGCATGATTTTCTACTTGTTTACATCTTTTTAGTTCGCAGTCGGGTTTTTGATTTTTAAATTAACTTTTTTTATTTACAACTTTTTAGTTACCTATATTTTTTTCGAATCTCATTAAAACATATAAGTGGTATATATTTTTGTAATCACCTTTAAAAACCCTTCATTTTGATACCCCACTCGATGGGTTTCGAAGAAAAAAAATATTGAGTCGCCCCCAATATGGCGCACAAAAGCCGCCATTTTGTTTATTTTTAACGTCACTTATCTAAGAACACTTGGGCGGCCAAGCCCTATCTAACGATGTATTAATTATAAAAATCCATCTAGCGGTTTGGAAGATATGAGGTAATAAAGAATATTACATACATACAAACATACATACAAGATACGCGCGAAAAACATAACCCATTCCTTGCAGCCGGGTAATAAAAAGACAAAAGAACGCGGGCGCCATTCGCGTCGGCCGGCTTTCGAGTCGATAGGATGATTAGGTAGCGATATCTATCTGCTCACACACACATGGCTACGCACGGCGCACCGCGTGTGCGTGCAAACAGAGATAGCAATACTCCAAACGAATTTTTCGCTCGCCTCGAATTGCATTTGCGAGCTTTGTTCGCCGCGCCCTTAAGAAGCGAACTAAACAGACGTAAACAAGAAGAAAATCATGCTGTGCAGTCGGAGGATACATATTCGCGAGCTGGCTGACCAAAACTAGATGTATCCCACGACTGCACAGCATGATTTTCTTCTTGTTTAGTTCTTGTTTTAGTTCGCAGTCGGGTTTTTGATATTTTGAATTAACTTTTTTTATTTATAACTTTTTAGTTGTTTTTTTTCTAAATTAAGTACATTTAAACAAATAAGTATTATTTTTGAAATCACCTCTTAAAATCCTTTATTTTGATACCCCACACGGTGGTTTAAAAGAAAAAAACAATTGGGCCCACTTAATATGGCACCCAAAAGCCGTCATTTTCTAATTTCAATGTAGCCAGTGACACTCGTAGGCTTAAGACACATCGATTGACGCAAGAATCATTAAAATCGGCCAACGCGTTTGGTCTCTAGAACGCCATATAGAAACAAGCATACATACATACGTATGTTACATACATAGACTGCACCCTCCTTCGGCAGTCGACTAAAAAATAAGATTGTTAGAAATTATGTGAATACTGAGATGACAAAATATAGATTATTAAATGCATAATATCTAATCAGTGTGGCGTGCTTGGGGTGAGGCCTATGTCCAGCAGTGGACGTCTTTCAGTTGATATGATGATGGTGGTGACGAAAAAATATCATCAACACCAAACTGATTAGAAATTATAATAGTTAGGCGATTCGCACACTGCACCACATTACGCAGCGTAGCGCGGGAGTGCGTGTTCTTACGTGGCTTGAAAGTACTCGTATCTCTCTTTGCATTGAAAACACGCGTAGTGCATCACATAGAAAACGCATTCACGCGCTGTGTCATGACTTCGTCGCCACGCACCCCGCAGCGTATAGCGGGGCAGTGTGTGAATCGCCTTAGTGTAGAGATAATCTTTCAAGATCAGCTTTTTTTGTTGGAGAGCCTAAATAGGTTGATGTTACGATACAAAGGTATACTTGTAGGTAATATTGCCACTGAATTCTGACAGTCATTTTCATCTCGTTAGACTGGAAGTAGATTGAGCTCACAAAAGGCTAGGTTTTTTGTCCACGCTATCTTTATAAAATCTAAAACATGATGTGATTATTTTAGTCACTAAACGTGCCGTTTGTGACTCGTTGCAGTTACGTACGTTATATTTTTTATTAATAGAGATAGTGCAGTTTGCAGTTGAATTTTACTGTTTTAAACGCTTTTGACAATCGAAAACTGAAACTGCTTTAGTGTTTTTAGTGATTTTGTAACTTTTTTTTTTTGATTTTTGTTTGCTCTTGACTCTAGTCTAAGTCATAGGTGACAGAGTCAACGATGGAGTAAGCTTACCCAGAAGAAGCCTGTTCACTCTAACTTTGAAGAGATTCAGGTTGAATGCGTTCGGAAACACAGACGCTGGTAGTGAGTTCCATTCATTCGCTGTGCGCATTATGAAGGATGTTTGGAAGCGCTTGGTACGAATTGGTGGAATGGCAACAAGGTAAGGATGGTAACTTGCAGTGCGTCTAGATGTCCGATGGTAGAAGGGGGCTGGTGGGATGAGGTCGTGGAGTTCTTGAGCACACTCACCGAAATACAGTCTGTAGAAGACCGACAAGCAGGCAACCTTGCGGCGATGAGCCAAGCTGTGAAGCTTGGTATCCACCAGTTCAATGTCGCCGATGAGCCTCTTGGCTCTGCGTTCCACCGAGTCAAGCGCGGCAAGCTGATACTTAGCTGAGCCATCCCAAAGGTGGCTGCAATACTCCATGCAGGATCGGACTTGCGCTTTGTACAGGTTTAAAAGCTGTCCAGGCGTAAATAAACTATAAGTAACTTTTTTAGAGCGATACTGTGTTTTATTATCATGGACCACATCTGGACATAGGTCGTTCGAAGCTTATGATACACTCAACATAATATTACACCTGCAGCTGATACTTAGCTGAGTCATCCCAAAGGTGGCTGCAATACTCCATGCAGGGTCGGACTTGCGCTTTGTACAGGTTTAAAAGCTGTCCAGGCATAAATAAACTATAAGTAACTTTCTTAGAGCGATACTGTGTTTTATTATCATGGACCACATCTGGACATAGGTCGTTCGAAGCTTATGATACACTCAACATAATATTACAACTGCAGCCTTATTGCGTTATGAATTCGGCAAGGCAAAGGGCAAATAGTATGAATAATTGTGGGTTATTGGACGATCCGCCCGAATCGACCACTATTAAAAATATTCATTTTTCTGTTTCGATTCGCCCGAAGTTAATTTATCGGTGGGCGAATCGACCACTCCAAAATTATTTTTTGGGCGAGTTCGGTTCGAAGTTGTTGACATCGTCGTCATCTCCTTCATGTTACGTTACTATAGACCCTGCAGACAGAAATAGTTGCTATAATAATAATATTTTGATATTTTGCTGTGCAATTTAACATAAAATTGTGCGTAACTTGAAGTATTACTTAGTTTTTGTTTCATCGCACTCGGTTCACTCTGTCAAAAGTTAGATGAATTTAAAGTGGTGAAAAAGTAAAATTATCACAACACACGCAATTCTGATACTCGGACAGTTGAACTCCGTATACGATAGATGGCGTTGTGCATTTGAAGCCATTTTCTGAATGGCGGTGTTAAGATTCTATGTGAGAATGACTCTAGAAAAATAATTAGTAGTACCTAGGTAGGTAGGGTAGGCAGGAAGGTAATAGGGTGAGGTAGGCAGGCACTAGGCAGTCAGTTGACGAGAGCGAAACAGAGGGCACAGCTAGTATGAATTAAAAACGATGTTGAGTTTGGTAAGGGTGCCTGTAAAATTACCCTTACATAAGAAAAATCTTTGTTTCTACTGTCGGTGTAGTACCTGCATAAACCACATATAGATAAAATTACTTTTCTCTATATGTGCTACACGTAAAATGTAGCCTACCAATATTAAATGTTTGTATTTTTATTTTGTGTGCTCTAGTGGCTTGTGACAAATAAATATGTTTTCTATCTTTTTCAATCAAGGATCAGCAGATTTAAACAGAGCCAACTGACGTTTCCTTACTAAAAGCTGTTTTATATTACTTGGGTAAGAAGTAACTCAATGATATGTAAACATTTTTCTGGAGACCTCAATTTGTTCCTAATTAAGGCAAAACTGTTTATCCATCGTCCGTCTGAAACTCTGAAAGAAGCCATATTTTTTTGGAAATGGGCGTTACACAATAGTACATTATGTATTAAGGGCGGTAAGTAAGGAATTACGATCGAGACTCTAGTAGATTTCTGAGTCGAGGTTCGTAATTCCCGTACCGCCCGTGATACATACAATGTTTTTCATCACATTTGCGAATAATAATTATGAATTATAGCTTTAATACACAAGTCAGCACAGCTGTTATTACGAAATACGTGAACTTTTTTTTAAGCGGTTGGCGAATTTTTGCCCATACCACAGATTATACAGTGTTTCGTTCAGAAACTTTAAGGGCAAATACTTACGTAGGAATACAGCCAAGACGGAGTGTAAAAAGAATTAAATAATTTTGACGTTTTCATACTATAACTATTTAAATCGATTATTAAGAACATTAGTTGAGTATTTAAGTAACATGTAGCGAGATTGCAAAGAAATTCCTGTTTAGATAACATTTTAAGACAATTTTTCAACAGCGTGTAAACTCCTTGCTTGAACTTGCATGACCAGAGTGCTGTGCCATAAATTAAAAAAAATATTACTTACCGCCCTAGGGTTTCATGACAAAAAGAAAGCCCGATGGTTTTATATGGGGCATTACGGCCAAGTTAACCTGTATGTTTAGATACTTTTTACGAGCAAGTGTGATGAAAATAATATTTTGGTGTATTATTTTTTTATTTTGTAAAATCTTATTTATCTAGGCTCCTAAACTAATATAATCTGGAAGTACTGATGTGATTTAGAACATCATTTTACGAAAACTAAACGATTTCCGAGTGTCACAAACTCCTCGTATTTTTCATTCCGAACTATGCCATGAGAGCAAGACTGCAGTAAAAATTTTATCCTTTGCACGCTTTCGATTGTCTACTGAGTAGGAGGTTAAAACAACAACGCGTTTTTATTCTCCAAAGGGATTTGCAGAGGTGCATTTTACACTTCACATTTTGTGAGTTATGTTAAGAGTCCCCATGTCAACCCTGCTCCCCATTAACTGGACATAAATACAAACCCCGGATAACGACTGAGAATGTTGTAAATGAAAAACCCATGAAAACTTTTCTCTGCCCAGTAAATCGCGGTGGAAACTTGTAGGCGTAAAGTTTCATTGGATTGTGTAAACTAATATTACAAAGAGGTGACATTTGTATCTACATATGTTTGTTAAAGATAATCAATCGAAGTACTAATCCGGCTAAGTAAATTGTTTCACTGATAAAGTATATACCAGTGATTCTCAAACTAGGGGGCGCGCCCCACTAGGGCGTGAGTCCGCGAGACGAGTGGATAGTACTCCGTCGCCTGCGCAATCCTGATATTGCTAATGATCGATGATGTGCAATTTATTTTATTCAACCCAGAGATCTTTTCATAAGCATATATACATGTGGGGTAACTTGCAGCAAAACAATCTCGTCCTCGGGTAGAGAAAGAGATTGTTTTGCTGCAAGTTACCCAGAATTCCATTCTTAATATTTTCCTTGATCTTCATTAACTTAAGAATATTTGTATATGACTGTTTCTTATTCATCATCATCAGCCTTTTTTCATGTTCCCACTTCTGGTACACAGGCCTCCTCTCTGTGAGAGGGAATGGGCTATAATCTACCACACAGGGCTAGCGTGGATTGGTAGATGTCACATGTCTTCGAATTTTTCCTTTACCGTTTTGCGGGCAGTGGGGAACCCACGACCTACGACACGTAAGTCGGGGCCGTTACCACTGGGCCACCACTGATCAATTAAATCTGCGCAATCTTGATATTGCTAATGATCTACGATGTGCGATTTCTTTTTATATACATTTCATTTAACTTGCAACTAAACAACCTCGTCCTCTACCCTTCATTTCTTTTTTTTTTGCTCTTCATTATCTTAAGAATATTTGTATATGACTTTTTGTTATTAGCTTAACACAAATACTAAATGATATTCATTTAGTATTTGTGTTTATATTTAGTTAATAACAAACAGTCATATACATAAAGGTATTTTCTTTCGTTGTTTGGAGGCGTGACAAAAAAAAACTTTTGGAACCCCTGATCTATACTATCGTTGAGTGCTTTCACAGATAGGCAGCTATATCATTGAGTGCCATAGGCTACTTATTATCCTAGAATAAAATACGGTCCCTATGAATAAGGTACTGAGAGGAACGACGCGGAAAAAGCTTGTGTCGGAAAATATATTACCTACTACATTAGAATAGGTCAGAGTTCTCAATTCTTTCCAGACATTCTTCTCGAACCAGCCTTCATGGTACGCGTCCAAATCATCTTATAAATATATATATATTTTTATATAAACCTGTCCCACAGCTGCATAAAGACCTCCCCCAAATCCTTCCAAGTATTCTGAAAAAGAATACTGAAATATTAAAAAAATCGTTTTTTTATATAAAAAAAGAAGAAGCAAGAAATAAACGTGTGGCAGCTCAATCCAACACCGAGAACGTGGTCTTATTTACTTGCAAGATTTGATTACAGACATAGGGACAAGTAAAAGTAAATAAAAGCTTGTAAAACAGAGTCTATGTAAGTAGGTATTCTAGAATAAGGCCCAGCAGTACCTAAGTCTAGCACTCTGGGCATTAAACACAAGTACCTAAGCTGATTGCACTAGATACGTCATTCTGTAAGAGACTTCCAGAGGATTATGCTTGACGTAAGTACCGGATGGAGAAGGCAGCTTGTCTATTTGTTACATACTTTACGGAGAAGCTCTGCACACCCTCATATAAATATTATGATCGGTATAGTTCTACGAATCTTCTAAAAAGAAGAATTTCCTAGAATTGGAGGCAGAGTCGAAGCTGTTTCAAAGAGAGCACAGGTACTGTTTAAAAGGTTAATATTTACCTTTATTTTTATAAAAATAGTAGGTGTTATAACTTCTCAGTATATAATGGTCCTTTTTGGCATAGTTCCATGCTATGTTTAAAACGTAACTATAGCAATTTAAATTTTCTTTTCTTTGATTGTCTGTTGGTATGTGACAATTTCACTTGTTACCATGACCTTAACAGACTCATTCAAGAATTCTTTATGAATATTCTCATCTAGCCCATAATATAGACAATGCCAGGCTGTTTATATGAAGCAGCTTCATGCTAGACTGTGTGGTGTCAGTGTCCTGTTCGAGTCTAGTCTATTCTAAGTAATTTCCTTCTCTTGTGTCAACCTCAACTTTACTTTTAAATGTTACTCCTTTTTAAAAGACATAAAAAAAAAACTCAGTTTGACCTGTATGTATGTATTCTCACGTTTGGCTGAATCAATTTTGAAGCGGTTTTCAGAAAAGTATTTGTTACATTCTGGAAAAGGTTTTGGTATGTAACAACAAATGGATACCCCGTGACGACATCGGCATGGATCCGTTATATGTATGTATGTACATACCTTTGTACAATCATTTCTCCGAAACTAGTTATCGGATCATGATCAATCTTTTTTTATTGGATTAAGTATCTCTTAACTTAGTTCATAGTGCAGTTTTCAAGCACGAATGTGTAAATTGGGTTATTATGGGTATTTTGTCAATCCTTTAGGTACCTTACTATGGAACTTGCGGGGTGAATCAAATGTGAACCAACACGCAAAAAATAACCTACTTCAAAAACATAACACTAAAAAGTGCAAAATAACTTTCGTTTCGCAAGTCGGTGTCACAAAACGATAAAAACATGAGGTACGGAAGACACCGTCTTCCTGTCCTGTGTCCTGACACCGTCTGATCAGAAAAAAAAGGTAATTCTTTTGGAATGCCGAGTCATAAATATGTCGTCAATTGTGTTGATTGTCTCTTAGTTGTTTTTATGCTACCTTTAACAAATAAATATTTTTCAATACAGTTGTTAAACATGGCGTACTTTCAGAGGCTTTAATTATGATTCGAAAATTAAAACATTCGCACTTTCGCAAACCCTCGCCTTCGGCTCGGGCTTGTTAATGACAGCTCGTTTGCAATAACCTACTTTCCACCCTTGTATCACAATGTACTACACTATCTCAGGAGTCATCACATGAGGGAAACGCCGCTGAAAGCCAACCTATTGCTTTCCTTAAAAAGACGTCGCCTTTCAAGAGATAAATCTTGAATATCATCAATCTTAATGAGAAAAATGTTTTAACACTAAGTCAAACGCTATAGAAAATTAAAAATGAGATTTAATCTTGTTGAAATTAAGTGCATTTTCAATTGAGAGAGGGTACAATTTAATTTTTCAAATTGCGTTACCCACCGAGATTTTTTCAACTGACACTACTATATAGAAGTATATTTCAATGAAATTCAGAATTAAATTCATAAGTTTTTGATCATGTTTCATTTCTTCTCTCTTGGGATTCATGCCAGTTTTTGTTTATGAAAGCTAGTTACAAAGTTAATTAGTGTAAAATTCTTTTGATTAAATGTTAATTAATCCAACGAATTTCGCCAGATATGTTAAGTCCCATGTGCGATGTGTATGTGACGTGTGTGTGTGAGAGCACAATCTGTACTACTATTATATTATAAAGAGAGTGTGTGAAATTTGTAAGTTTGTGTATATGTAGAGGGTAATCTTCGGAACCATTGCACCTATTCTAAAAATTCTTTCACCATTCTATTTAGCATTCCAGGTGGACATAATATGTCACCAATAATGATGATGAAGAAATATTATCAACAACAAACTAATTACGTTTCAAGTGTAGCGATGACGTTTCAAATCATTGGAGAGCCCAGATTTAGATGTGGACGTTACGATACAAAGGTTTTATTCGGTATTAGGTGATATTCAGTAAACATCCCTACGTGAAATTGTGATGTGGACGTTACAATACAAAGGTCATTAGGTGATATTCGGTAAACATCCCTACGTGAAATTGTGATGTGGACGTTACGATATAAAGGTCATTAGGTGATATTCGGTAAACATCTCTACGTGAAATTGTGATGTGGACGTTACGATACAAAGGTCCTTAGGTGATATTCGGTAAACATCCCTACGTGAAATTGTAATGTGGACGTTACGATACAAAGGTCATTAGGTGAAATTCTGATCACTACGTGAAATCTTAAAAGCTTGAAGTAAAATGTCAATCCCTAGCCTAAATATGACTGATGTCCCGTGGAATGACAACTGTTCCTATTCACTTTTCACAGCGATATGGTAACAGTGTGCTTTTCTGAGTTTTTGAACGTACTCACTTGTGATAACGTAAACGATCTTTTATATGTCAAAATGTGTACAAAAAAGTGGTTTCTCCTTACCGTCACCAGTCGGCGCTTATCCAGTTTCAATACAATTTGACGTTTACGATAACGAGATTGAGCGTGATAACTCGCACTAAGGCCTGTGTTCGATTGTCGAAAAGATGCATGGGTTGTTTGAAATAAACGTCCATATTTCACTTATAGTACATTACTGCAGCGGCCAGCAAAAGATGCATTGACGAACGAACGTGTAAATGTGGGCCGAGGCGAAGCCAAGGCACACATACGTAAGTCCTTCAATGTCTAGTTGTGGCCAAGGCTTGTATATTACTTTCTCAAATAATGCGCGGACATTAAAACTAAGTAGTACCTAGAACTCAATAACTCACTCGTGAATAATAGCAATGAAAAAGTCACAGTTTGATTATAGGTGTCATTATGTGCCTAGTTGCGGTGAAATTAGAGCCACTTTATGAGCAAGTGTGTTGAAAAACTATTTATTTTAAAATACGGACCTCAATCTTTATTTTCAGTGATTTTCTTTTTTATATTAAGGCTCACAGGTTTGCAAGTTAAAAAGGGTGGCCAGGTTATAATTTAGTTCTGAGTAGGTCGACCTTAATTCCTTCTAATGCTAGGGATTGATAGCACACTTCACCTTTTACGGTAAGATGTTTTAGAATAGTTCGTAATTTTGATAGTCAGCTTGATCTCGTTAGACTGGAAGTAGATTGAGCTAACAAAAGACTATATTTTTTGTTCACTCTACCCTAAAATCTAGGACATGACGTGACTATTTTAGTCACTAAAAGTGCCGTTAGTGATTCGTTTCAGTTACGTAGTTCGAAATACTTTATTTTAATTGAGTTAGCGCAGTTTGGAGTTGAATTTTACTGTTTTAAACGCTTTTGAACTACCCAATACACTAACTGCTTTTGTATTTTAGGTGATCATAGATTTTGTAACTATATTTGAGCGATGGTCTTCACTATCAGGATTCACATAGCCGCATAGGTCCTTAGTTTTGATTAGGCCTAAAGTTTTATAATATTGATTTTCGGCTTTATAAAGTTTTTTTTAAAGAAGTCCCTGCAGACAAGCGAGACAAGACAGTATAATAGTACATTATGGTACAAGTGTGTAATGTTGGTGATTACCGCTGAGACGCCATTGAGACCCGAGCCGTTGGTGAGGGTCTTAAGAGAGCCGAGGACGGTAATCATCAATACGCACGTGTATCATACGACGTTTTTCAACACACTTGTGAAGAAAATAATACTAAAAAATCATTTCCAACAGTGAAAACGAGTTGTGAATTTTTTTTTGAAATGGCGGGCAAAATTAATCAGTTTTCCTATGCGCGCGCATCTAACAATGGCAACCGGCCATAGACTAAAAAGAATGAGTTTTCTTTTTTTTGACTTTTCGCGGATAGCGTTTTAGCCACGTACAAAATGGGGCATTTCAAGTTTTCTTTATTACAGACCAAAACAAAAGTTATATTTGAGTGAAAGTTTTATTTATTAAACACGTACAAGTTGAAATTATCTATTTAAATACGAAGTTGCATAAAATGTGTTGCATTTGTACTACTAAGCACGATCTTTTTTGTATCGAAACTTTTTTAAGAACAAAGCAACTCAACCAATAAATTAAAAAAAATACTCTTTAACTCACTTGTGAATAATAGTAATGAAAAAGTCAGTTTGATAATAGGTGTCATTATGTGCCTAATTGCGGTGAAATTAGAGCCACTTTATGAGCAAGTGTGTTGAATAATAATTTTTTGCAAAAAAAATACTACCGACTTCCAAATAAAAAACTACAAAGTGAAAAATAACTTTTATTTTTGGAAGTCGGTGTCTTTCGTAGGTACCAATTTTTTACGTTATGGACACCGACTTACAAAAATAAAAGTTTTTATTTTTCCCTTTTAAGTTGTACCTACCTAATAGGCAAGATTTTTTTATTAAGGTAACTATAATGCCAGAATATATTACCCGAATATCTTGAAACTTGAACATAACCGGTGAATTGAGAGATCTGCGTACCCCTTAAGAGCTTACTGGCGTGCTTTTGTACTATGAAATGGTATAAACAATAAGCAGACATGCGATTGCAGCAATCACGAGATATGTTCCGTTATTTATTGAAGAGTTCTGCTGTATATCTTCGAAGTTCTTCATCAGATCTTCACCAAATTAAAATGGGGCCAATTTCGGAACATACTCTTTCAAATAAATCATTTTCAAAATCGGTCCACAATTGACGGAGATATCGGTGAAAATACAAAAAATAAAAAAATTACACGAAGTCGAACATAGAACCTCCTCTTTTTTGATAAGTCGTTTAAAATGAACTTTCTTTTATAGAATTTCTTCTATGGATAATATTAATCCGTTGTCACATTGCCTTTCGCTAATCTGCGAGAGCCTTATTAAAGAAAAATAAGTAATTTTGGGCAAAGCAATTACGGAAGTATTTTTCTTTTTTCCGTTTCATTTCATAACTACTTCAGTAATACAATACTATAAAACTATTATTTGATAGGAGTGGTCTTAAAATGGCCATAGTTCCAGTGCTAATTACTTGATCATCTATCTAATTAATACGTTGGTTGTATGTTTGACAGTTATGTCTATTATAAAAAGTAACATATTATGATTAGAATATGGTTTTGTTAAAGGTTAATGGGGCTTCAAAAGTTAAATAATTGATGATAATATTCGCTAAGAGAGTTTCCATTTTCAACCGCTGTTTTCTACCCACGTTTACAAATCATGCTACCCACGCGGCCACGTTCTGATTCCAAACATTATTTTATGTCTAACTACTTTTATCCCCCGGTTTCTTTCTCTACGCCAGTCTTTTAGTATATTAAAAGTTGCTAATGATATTCAGTAATAGTTTATATCTAAAAGTTAACGAATTTTCGGAATGGGTTAAGTATATTTAGAGATTGTCTCCTACAAACCTTACCTCAAATCTAATTTTACCTCAATAACATTAGCATAGCTTATGATGATCAACTGTAAATTTAGGCTTCGTTGCCTCACAAAATTGAAGCACTGTTATTCAAATTGCTTAGTACTTACTCACAAACGGAATGTGTGTAAGACCAGAGACCTTTCGATCGCGTTAATTTAAGGCTCTTACTCCGCTTTAGTGCTGTAAAACGGTTACTTTCCAAAACATACTCCTTAGTAACGGCTAGGTTCGAAAGTTTAAAAATATATATTATTATTATTATTGATTCAAGTACATTATTTGTGAAACGTGATTTTTTCATATGACTAACACTTTTGCTTTATACAATAAGTAACAACGCTATATTTTTCGCTTCTTTTGCATGCTCCTCCAAAACGTCTTGGATATTTAAAATATCTTTACACAGAAAAAAATATGGTTAGAATTTCTTTTTTCCTACATATGATATGTAATTAAAAAAATATCTAGCAAACAAAACTGTCCAAAAGGAGGTCCAATATTGATATGTCTGTTGTGTTCACTTTTTTAAGGCATGCAGTTTAGAGTGTTCTTTAAGTTATATTGTATCAATGTAATCGCAATTGTATTGCCCGAATTGTGAACCAAAAAAGAAACTGCCACAGAGCGGGCGCAAGGCCAGTACCGCGGTAACATTAATGAATATATACGCCTTAAACATTCACATATGTAAATTACAACAAAAAAGTGGTTTCTCTTTAGGTACTATCACCAGACGGCGCTGAAGCAAAAGGAGTATGTAAGGATCGTAGGAAGTGGCGTTCTGTAGTTTCTGCCAGGGGGAAAAGTCATAAATTTATATTGATAGGTAGACCTTTAGTTTCTAAAAGTAATCAGTCAGATGATAATAAAATACTGCTCCCTAAACTACGGAGCATAGGACGTAGGTGTTAAAGGTTACATAAACCTTAAGCTAAGATTTTGAAATTTCCACAAATTACATTACGCATTCGTAAATGCCACGTTATGATATTATTCGATTAACTGTCAGGTTTGGTTACCAAGATGGTGGGATGAAACTAATTTGAAGATGAAGAATTGTTATTAAGGTCTGTTATTCTTAGTCATACCTAGACTCCTTCGTGTTTAGGAAAGCAAATTTCATCGCGGCTTTCATTTGATGAAAATTTTGAAAGTCGTTATGTATCGTCAAAAATGGTTCTATCAGACAGAGAGCGGTCACGCGGTCAAGCGTTCAAGAGGTCAGTTTTGCGTTCGTTGTGATATTATGTTACATATATATACCCACACAGGAGGCATTCTGAACGCGTCGGTCAACCAGAACGCACACGTTCACGCGTTAGCTGCTGTTTCGGTAACCAAATTGGAAGAAAGATGGAGACTGAAAAGCTAATATTAATACGCATATGTTAGTACGTGAAAGGCGTTTTTATACGATGCGAAACATAACGATTATAAAAACCGAGATAAAGTAGCAGAAGTATGGTTAGCAATTGTTGGAGGAAATTCTTCATCTTTAACCTATTTAGAAAAAAGTCTATGAAATTCAACATCTTGTTCTCTACCCTTATTTACTGGGTGCACCCAGTACTTCCTTATCCGTCTTGATGCCGATAACTATCACAAAATCAACAATTCGTCTTCCGATAAAGAACTATGGTTAAAAAACATGAAGACAATAGTGGTACCGCGTAGACCGTCCAATATCAAGGTGCAACTGCACGCTCGAACGCAAAACTGACCTCTTGAACGCATGACCGCGTGACCGCTCTCTGTGTGATAGTACCCTTATAAGTCAAACACATTATAGCAATTCCAATTTACTATTATTGTTATGAAAAGTTGGAGATAATTAATTTCCCTAATTGGTGTACGTACTCAATTATTTATTTTAGTTGGTAACTTAAAATTATAGGAGTTCATTGGGGACACTGTTGGATGCAACAAAATACCTTACTATATTTTTCTACCTTAGTTACTATCTTGAGTGGTACATACGTAAAAAGACCACAATAAACTTACCAGAAATGTTGAAATAACTGCCTAGCATATCTGCCTACCCATAATGGGAAGTTAAGCGTAAAGATAATTAAGTGCAAACCCGACACAAGCCAGGAGCTATTCATTAGGTCTTCCAAGCAATTAACGACTTTCTATTGCTGACTACTGACTGTGGGAATCGAACCCTAAGGGAGTCTAGAATATATATTTTAGTAGATACTGAATCTAGATTAGTGTTAAAACCTTTTAGGATTTAAACTAAGCCAATTACAGAGCTTTGGTGGCTCAATATTGGTTGAAAAAACTTTTTTAGCCGCGTTGAGTATTTTTTGTTAGGGGCATTACTTATGGATTTGTGTCAGCGACATGTTAATGTGACAGCGTCATCGACATGCTAATGTGACGTGTGACGGAATATCTGTATTTTAAATTGTATCGACTGTCCCCATGACTAGTACACAGACAAGCATATTTAAAAAAATACTGATATGGATGTTTATAAGAATGCAGATAGATATTTTTCTTGAAAACTTTAGTTTAACTTTAATTTGAGATTACCAAATTGTGTATTGGCTCTTTCATCTAGTGATGGCAAAGCAGCAACTGCCGTGTAAGGGATCCTAGCTTCCATTATCGGTGGTCAGGCAAATTGAAATTGGTTATGTACTTTATGACAGAAATTCTATAAAAGTACCTAATAGACCGTCTGAATTTGTCGTTAGCATTAGCCAATGTAAAAACTGGCAATATGGACATTGCATATCTTTGCCTGTCTAATCTTCTTAGGAGTACCTAATAATCAATATACATATAATAAATCTGTAGAAAAATCGTTTTTGTACATCAAAAATAATTGCCGGTGTGTTGTGTGAGGACACATTTCCAGCATTTTAGGATTTTTTGTCCATTTACCTGTTTAGTTGTGGACGCATCACGTACAATGGATGAAACCAAAGTTAATAATAACTTAATAACTTTTATAAATCAAAATTGTGCGTAATTTGAAGTATTACTTAGTTTTTGTTTCACAGCAATCGGTTCACTATATCAAAGTTAGATAAATTTAAAGTGTTCAAGAAGTAAAATAATTATCACAACACACACAATTCAGATAATCGGACAGTTGAACTTCATATTCGATAGATGGCGTTGTCCATTTGACGTCATTTTCTGAATCACAGTGTTATGATTCACCACGGAAGAATGAACCTAGAAAAAAATATATCAAAATAACTTTAAAGTTATGATGAAGAGAATTTTATTGTAATTGAGCGAATTAATGAAAGTATGGGTATACAAGACCTCTGCTTACACCCCGTCGGAAATTACAGTCATGATAGCATACTAAACGACTGTAGATTTAAATGAAAATACTGACGAGAACAATACATTTATGCAGCATCACTAATATATGTGGTTAGAGCAAAATCGTCATTGCGTAAGAGCTTCACAGTTGATGTCGCATCGATGTATTGTATTCTATGGATTTATTTGAAATATTTGATTGAATACGTAGTACGTATATATAATTTCATTGTCGTGCATATTACGTACGACCATGACATTATGTTCAGTTTATTATGCTATGAACAATGACTAGGCAGGTTGTGTGTATGAGAGGAAACACCCTGAACCTTTTTCTATTTTCTTAGTTTTAAAACAGTGGCTCATTCTTTTTTTAGGGTTTCGTACCCAAAGGGTAAAAACGGGACCCTATTACTGAGACTCCGCGGTCCGTCTGTCTGTCTGTCACCAGGCTGTATCTCATGACCCGTGATAGCTAGACAGTTGAAATTTTCACAGATGATGTATGTCTGTGGCCGCTATAACAAAAAATACTAAAAACAGGATAAAATTAATATTTAAGGGGGGCTCCCATACAAAAAACGTGATTTTTATGCCGTTTTTTGCGATAATGGTACGGAACCCTTCGTGTGCGAGTCCGACTCGCACTTGGCCGGTTTTTTTTTACCTTTTATTAGTTGCTAACCATATAATTCCATAGTCCATTTTAGTAAATTTTTTTTTATGAGTTTTTAAACTACCTAATAAAAAATTATGAGTAGAATAATAGGTTGAATACCTAATAAAAATAACGTGTTATTATTTTATAAAGATTATTAGAGATCTGCTTATTGTAAGCACCTTAACTCATATCATAATATTTGCATGCCAACTTATGGCGAAATATGTTATTTTGCTAATAATTTATTTATACCTTTTTATATATATTCTATAGGCACGCGCTTGACCACTATCTCACCTTCTGGCGATGTGGTGGACGGTGAAACACGCTTGCCTTGAAATAACCTAATCACTCTTGACTTAAAGATCCCCAGATTGTAGCTGTTGGGAAAAACAGACTTCGGCAGGGAATTCCACTCCTTAGCTGTACGCATAATAAAAGTGTTCCCAAAACGTTATGTGCGTATGGGTGGGATGTCCACCATGTATCGATGGCGCATCGCCGTACGTCTGGTAGCTAAAAAAACCTTTTACTGAAGAGAACTACAAATTAGCTGATTGTCATAGTCTACTATAGTTCTCCCGAAAAATGCACGGTTCTTGCAGATGAGATCACGGGAGTGAAGCTGAGGGAAAAGCAAGTAGGCGCTATGTGGAACCGCGTTGTCGCTCCTAGATTTAACCCCAACAACAGACAACTTAACAGCAAACGAAATTTAATAAAAAACACAACACGAGTTGTGGATCAAACCCGCATATGCAGCATTGCCGATGTCAGCACTTCTCTCTGAATTATCAGTTCTGTCCCCCACTAGACTGCACCTTAACTCAGCTTCAATCGGACAGTATCAAATCAATATTAATAAATCTCTAGAAAAGTCGTTTTTTTTACATTTAGAATATTTTCAAAAAAGAAATAGCCAGCAGGGTGTTAAAGGAAAACCAACAGAACCCATTTCAAGCCTTTTTGGGTATTATGCCTTTATGAGAATGTCTCTAGAAAAAAAATGGTAGGTAGCTGGTAGGGTAGGTAGCAAGATAAGTAGGATAGGTAGGTAGGTCTAGGTAAGTAGGGTAGGTAGGTAAGTAGAGTAGGGGAGGCAGTAGACGGGAGCGAACTGAGCCAAGCCGTGGACACAGCTAATAAAATAAAACGGTTTAATAAAAGTTCTTGAATCGAGAGTTTTTGAAGTACCTACAATATGCAAACATTAGAATATATTTGAGAATCGAGTACAGAAAATAACTAAGCAGGGGTACAATTTGTTTCTCCTAAATCTAAAGACTCACTTCCGAGCGCAGCAGCGTCACTGTCACCGAGACGTTCTGCTCGGCAGTGAGCCTTAAATCTTCTTAAAATAAAACAACACCTAACAAAAACCTCTGCACGTTACAAAAGTCTACGGATGATCCATACTTCATCCAATAATGTACCAGGGACACAGGTAGGCACAGAAGTAGGGCATTAGTATGCAGCCCACGGAGAGCACCGCAATGCCTTGAGTTTCAGCACACGTTACACCTTAGCGACAATGTCGGATAAAACTTGTAAAGGGCGAAACCTAATAGGTGTTATGTTTGATAGTGGGTGTGGCCGGAATCTTAAGTGTTAAGGGTCGTTTGCATTGAAACAGATTCTTAATGACATGAGGAAACCTGAACGAGTCTTGAGAATCTAGGCTAGTGACATTCTGGGAAATTAAGTTTGTAGCCAAGCTTTGGAGATACCTATGACCAGCAGTGGACTCCGATAGGCTGAGTCGAGTTTTAATCCAGGGCTTAAATTAAGTAACACAAGACGTGTGATAACGGGGCCCCTGGGGTGTAGTTTTAGTAAGGTAAAAATCCCACAAACAAAGACCAAGGTCTTTTCCCCAAAACTCCAGGCGCCTTTTGAAGGTTTCCCAAAGTAAACATAAATATATTCGACCAATAATTAAGACCATAATATTCCCTCTCACACAGAGAGGAGGCCCGTGTACCAGCAGTGGGAACATTAAAAAGGCTGATGATTCGACCAATGTAGACACTTTTAAATTTAGTCCAGCATCCAATGACCAGACAGAGCAACCGCTGGTCTGTCGATCAAGTGTTATTTACTGAACTCAAACGCTCGATTGACATACTAGATCAGTGTATGAAATCGGTAGCAGATATTATGGCATTCCAATTTTCATGTTAAGAGGCAGGCAAGTGGCATTGGATATCAGCGAAGATGAAAGTCGAAATTTCAAAATGTAAGGGATTGATCACGATATCGCTTGTCAATCCCGTTAAATTTTTCCTTTATTACAATCGCTATCGCCACGCTTTTGATGATAAAATGTCACTTGTTGGCCTCCAGGCTCAAATTCAGGAACACAAGACGTGTAGGTATTCGACCAATGTAAACACTTTATACTTCAGTCCAGCATCCAATGACCAGACAAGCAGGCGATCAAGTGTCTGGGGGCAAGTGGAACAGGGTGTAAAGTCCCACAAACCTCCATAGAAAAGGGAGGATCCTCCGACCAGACGGGTGTTGTGTCTGGTCCGGGCAACTGCCCGACGGTTGTTGTCGGACTGTTGTATGTGTTCTAATCGCGCCGAAAACTTTGCTTGCGCGATGCAGGATTTGTGTGACGTCATGTCATTAGTTCGTAAGTGACGGCGTTGGTGCCGCTACAAATGTTATTTACTGAACTGGAATGCTCGATTGACATATTAGATCATCCTCTGCCTGCCCTTATCCCTCATTTGGGGTAGGTGCAACACGTTTTTTTCTTCCATACCGTCCTGTCCCCCGTCACGCTATCACTGACTGCCTTTTCGTTCATTCGTCGCCCCGCGGACGTTGTCTCGAACGGACGTTTCTGTGTTTTCGTATCCATTTTAAATCTTAAAAATAGTCTGAAGTGAAGTAAATTTAAAAAAAGTGACAGTATTCTGTGAACAATAGCAAAAGTAATAAACAGTGTAAAGATCAAGGCTGTGTGTGAACTTATACCAAAATTAGAAACAAAAACATTTTAGAAGTGATCGTTATTTTTCTTTGTGTCTCAGTTTCGAGTTGGTTAACCTCTATTGAACCTCTAACGCCAACTGCAAATCCGTACCAACATATCACCTAATTTCGCATATCCAGCAACAAGCGAGGTGGCCTAGTGGCTTAGTCGCTTACCCAAATATACGACGAACGACAAGTCGATGGTTCGAACCGCACGATAAGCGAGTATTTTTGAGATCTTCAAATTTGTTTAAAATTGTTTTCTGGTACAGTAAGACTCAAAAGTAAACAACAGTAGCAGTTATTAGTGAGACGCTCATACCTCCCTAATATTAACAAATTATTATATTACCCGCATAATGTCCCGCTCACCTGACGCCATGTACCACTCAGACACCGACCTTACGAGTGTTCCTGCTCGCGATACTAATGTGAATACTCTACAGCGTAAAAGAAAACAACCCGAGTGTGAAATCAAAGACGCGCTCAATATGTTTTCTCAAGAAATAAATAAGAAATTGGATGACTGGCGTCGGGATTTGGACGGTGCCATGTCAAAAATATCCGAAAATATTTTCACCATTAAATCTGACCTTGCAACGGTGACCGAAGTCACATCAGATATAAAAAAAGACTTACAATCTTTACGATCTGACCACTCAAATTTGAAGACGCGTGTATCTACCTTAGATGACAGGTATCAGCATATATTACTGGACACAACAGAACTTAAGAAGTCGATTGAATATGCTTGCGATCAGCAAAATGACCTCAAAAAATATATCGATTCTTTGAACGCGCAAACGCCTGACCATTTGAGCGAAATTATACAGGGCTTCGAATTAAAACTTGATACACTGGAGCAACAGGCGAGGCAATGCAACATTGAGATCTGCAATTTACCTGAAAAGCGTACTGAGAATCTAGTAACGCTCCTACAGACCATCGCTACACAAATAAACTTTTCATTGCATCAGAAGGATATTGTTGCCATTCACCGTGTTCCTCATGCTCACAATGCGAACAATAAACCAAAGAACATCATAGTCAAGTTGAGCTCACGCATACTACGAGATAATTTCTTGAGCACATTTCGCCTGGCAAAAGGCGTGCATACCGAGCATTTAGGGCTTGCTGGAAATTCGCAACCTATTTACATACATGAGCATCTGACTTTGAAAAAAAAACATTTATTTCGTGAGTGTAAGGAGGCGGCTAAAAAGAACAACTTTAAGTACGTGTGGGTCAAAAATGCCACCATCCTTGTTCGAGAGACTGATGCTTCGCCTGCCCTGGCCATACGATCGACGCATGATATCCAAAGAATCAAATCTGCCACTAATTCTGCCCCTGTTTCAAACTAATGGCAATGTTAATTATGTAAGATTTGCTCACAATAATTTTAAATTAGCGATTTTAAGTCTTTGCATGTTGGTCGTCAATATTAGTTTTAGGCTACCTTTTTGTTTTGTAAACTGCATATTACTTGTCAATATTAAGTCTAAGCATTTTTTTTGTTTTATAGATTACTTCAACCCACAAGCTAGTTATTTTTGCTCTGTTATCATTTTAAACAACGAATCCAGAAGTATGTTTTTCTTTAATTGTTGTTATTTTTGTCTGTATTTAGGCACGGTTGAGTCGGTAGTGTTTGATATCGCTCAGGTCGACCTGGACTCCATGTACGTTTCACTTGTAATGTTTAGTTATATCATATTGCCACTACACATACTGTCAGTACATACTAATTCATTTTTGTTCTCACAAAATGTCAGATAGCCTTTCATTATATTACCAGAACTGTAGGGGTTTACGTACTAAACTGAACACGCTACATATGAATATCTTATCCAACTGTTATGATGTGATAATATTAACGGAGACCTGGCTTACTCCTCACATAATGGACGGTGAATTTATAGATGAGCGATACGTAGTTTATAGATGCGATCGCAATCGAATTACTACAAACAAGAAAGATGGAGGGGGAGTGCTTATAGCCATACTGAAAAACTTAAATGCCGTCCATATCCAGGCTGAGTTGCCAATTAATCCATCAATCGAGCATGTCGTTATCCAAATTCCTGGTCTTGGTCAGGAAAAATATTACATAAGTGCAGCATACATTCCGCCGAAAACCCCTGAAGACGTTTATCTGGCTCACTTTGAAACATTGCGAAATAGTCTGGGATTAGTGAACCCAACTACTTTCCTCTTATTTGGTGACTACAATTTGCCTGACATAGAATGGCTCACCTCCGCTGACAATCCTTCCAGAGCTTATAACTGTTATGGCAACTCATTGTTATGTAGACAAATGGATAACTTTATATCCTTAATAAACGGTTATCAATATAATTCCATAAAAAATTGTAAGGGACGTATTTTGGACTTATTGATTAGTAATGCGAACTGTAATGTTCATGTACCTCCTTCTTCTTTGATACCTCCTGACAATTATCACCCCCCCTACTGTACTTCTATTAGTTATAAATCCAAACCTAAAATGTTACACCGTGCACAATCTAAAAAATATAACTTTTACAAAGCCAATTTTGATCTAATTAATGAAGATTTGGCTACTATAGACTGGGTCGAAATCTTGAGGGGTGAGTCTGCTGAGGACTCTTTAAATATTTTCTATGACTATATTTTCAAAACAATAAAAAAATATGTTCCCAGGTCAGCCCCACGATTTCCAAAATTCCCCATTTGGTTCCCAAAATCATTAATACGAATATTTAAGAACAAAAATAAAGCATGGATCAAATGGAAGACATATAAAAATGTGTCTGACTATGAACAATTTTCTTTCCTAAGGCGCAGATTCTGTGTGGAATGTAAAACTTGTTATAACAAATACATTGATTCTGTGGAAAATAACATACATAAAAATATCAAATATTTATGGAGTTATATCTCTAATCGTAAATCGAATGCGGGTATCCCTTGCTCAATGACATATCAAAACCAGAGTGCCAATAACCCTAAAGAAGTTTGCGATTTATTCTCAAATTTTTTTCACTCGGTATACGAACCATCCACATTTGTGAGGGATGCCTGGTCTCCTCCTGAGGTATACTTAGGGAATGCTGCTATAATTAATAATATTAATCTAACCATAGATAAAATCGTAAAAGCATTAAAATCTCTGGATATTACAAAGGGTCCTGGACCGGATGGTGTCCCGGCGTATTATCTTAAACACACCGCCAATAGAATATGCACGCCTCTACATATTATTTACAATAAATGTATCACAGAGGGTACTTTTCCAGAAATATGGAAAAAGGCTAATGTTACGCCAGTGCATAAATCTGGTTCTAAACATGAAGTGGAAAACTATCGACCAATTTCTATTTTGTCAGCCTTGTCGAAGCTTTTCGAAAGACTTGTACACGATGAGATCTACCCTATCTTGCATAACATAATAATTAAACAGCAGCATGGATTTGTCAAAAAAAGATCCACAGCCACCAATTTGTTAGTTTTTACGGGTTATTTGTTTAATAACATGGATCAACGGTCACAAGTAGATGCTGTATATACAGACTTTCGAAAAGCCTTCGACAAGGTAGATCATGAACTACTTCTTGCGAAAATTGCATACAACGGCATACGAGGCAACTTATTGAGATGGTTCTCATCATATGTTACAAATAGAACTCAGAAGGTGGTGATACAGGGTCATGAGTCTGAATCAATTACTGTGACTTCTGGTGTGCCTCAGGGCTCCATCCTTGGTCCCTTACTCTTTCTCCTGTTTATAAATGACATCGACAGTTGTTTTAAGTACTCTAAATTCTTACTGTATGCTGATGACCTTAAAGTTTTTAGGAAAATAAATTGTACTGATAACTGTATTCTATTTCAAGACGATCTTAATAGATTATCAGCTTACTGCAATAATAATAAGCTTCAACTAAGCATACCTAAATGTCAATCTATAACATTTACAAAAAACAAAAATATTTTCTTTCATACCTACTACTTAAACAACACCGCTTTGAGAAAGGAACCTTCAATTCGAGACCTTGGAGTGCTGTTGGACAGTAAGCTTCACTTGGATCAGCATATTGATAAAATTATTAGCAACGCATTCCGAATGTATGGATTCGTAATGAGAGCGACCACTGACTTTAAACGTACACACACATACACACTCTTATATAAGTCCTTGGTAAGGTCACAGTTGGAATACGCAGTTATGATATGGAACCCTTTATATAAGAAACATATAAATAACCTAGAGAAAGTACAGTACAAATTTTTGAAAGCAACACACTACCGATGCTGTCGTAGAACCCTAACTTATGATGAACTACTCACTCAGTACAAGTTAACAAAGTTGGAGTCCAGGCGCACTTTTCTGGAAACTATGTTTCTTTATGACCTTTGCGCTAATAAATACGATTGTTCGGACTTAACAAACAGCTTGTCTTACGTTGTACCTAGAACTGTAGTGAGACGGGAGGTGCGCGCACGCCCCCTGTTTGCAGTGTCTTTTTGTCGCACAAACGCTGGAGTTCGTGCACCTCTTCGTCGCTTGGCACAAAATTATAATATACACTTCTCAGATTTAGACATATTCTCTTTGTCTGCTAGTAAATTTCGGAATACTCTGAACAACAAAATAAAAGACTTGTATAATTAGTTATTAAGAAACTGAAACTGTTCACTTGTAGACGTTCCCAAAATTGTATGTCTTATATAAACTGTGGATAACGTAGTGAGTTACGCACTTATAATATGTATATGTCTACCTACTGTTATGTTTATTTCTAGTGTGTAATTGTTTGTTTTCCCAAACTAATAAATAAATAAATAAATATCACTCCTCAAACAGTCCATCCAGATTTTCTTTGACCTTCCTCTTGACATACTGGATCAGTGTATGAAAAAGGTAGGTTGACATGACATTCTAATTTTCATCAGTTTAGTTAGACAAAACGATCGAAAGTGCTACCAGGGGGGTGACCACAAGCTCTTAGAGTAAGGTTATTTTGAGATCGTTTAAGTGACAGATGTATACAAGTCATATATATCTATCCCTTACACACACTCAATATAACCTTACTCTAAGAGCTTGTGGTAACCCAGCTGGTCAATCTATTCCCACTCTACTAAATTATTTAATGAGGCAGAACATACATTAGTTGGGAAATTATATAAGAATATACTTGCTTTTACTGTAGTATTATGTTCATTTGTTCTATACCAAACTGTAATATGTCTTGAAAATCTTTTACAAATCTACCCTATACTACTTTGTACTCCCATAAATGTTTAAGTTTATTGGGATGGATGTTTGTTACTCTTTCACACGAGAACTCTGTACTGATTTCAACGAAACTTTACAGTAATATACTCGTATACATATAATACCTTCTACATCAGAATAAAACATGGGCTACAATTAAGAAAGTTAATTGTGATATGTACTAATTAAACGCGGGCGGTCGCTATTCATTATTACTTTTATGACACCCACGGTGAATTCCCAATCTTTATGTTGTGTGAATCTATTTCCAGAAATACATACCCACGGCATACCCAAATATCTATCAAGGCCTACACAATTCATAACCTTTTCCTTTTCTCATGTTAACAAGTAAAAATATAAAATTTCCGAAATATTTTTATTTTATTTCATACTTTTTAAACTACATAAATTATCTGGTAGTAGACACGTTTCTATCAACTATCTATAAAAACACGTAATTATGACAGGATATCTGATTTTGCGAAAATACCCCGATTCAAACAGTAAACAGCCCATAACTTTTGAACGGCTCAACCGATTTTCACCAATCATAGCTAAGAACACCCCCGATAATATCACCAATCAAACAAAAAAAAAAACTAAATCATGACTAACAAAGGCATGTCTTCCAACTCGACTCCACCTTGAATCAAATTAACAGTTACAAATTGTCATTTATTGACAACTAGCTTCTGCCAGCGTGTATTATACATATAAACCTTTCTCTTGAATCACTTTATCTATTAAAAAAACCGCATCAAAATCTGTTGCGTAGTTTTAAAGATCTAAGCATATTTTTATTTTTTATTTTTTTTATTTATACAAACAAGTTGTCCTTAGGATTACACAAAGCACACCATTAGACCCCTGGGGTCTGTCTTAGCATGCCATGGTCTGGAATTTGATCAACGCACTATTAATAAATTAAGGTTTAATCAGGTCGATGTAGTGTTGGTCCAGCTTGCGCTTCACATTTTTACTGCTCATTGAGTCTCTGATGTCTAAGGGTATTTGGTTTAGTAGATTAGGTATTATGACAGATGCGGTGCGTCTACCATAAAAATTATATTTGCGTGGCACTTGAAAGGATTTTGTTTTTGCTTGTCGAGTATTCACATCATATCTTACTGGAACTTGAACATCAGTGTTATCGAAATGTTCTATGAGGAACAGGTACTCAGGGACAGACAACGGGAAGCGAATTTGTTTTATACTATGTAAGGATATCGAGGGCTTTATCATTGTCTTGACGAGAGAGTCGATTGTATTGGCCTTTATGTTGTGTGAATCTATTTTTCACAATTACTGAGCCAATACTTACCTAAATATCTATCAAGGCCTCCACATTACATAACATTATCCATCCTTTTCTAATGTTAAAAAGGTCTTCAGCGCTCCAATAAGTCAGTTCTCTTGACGTGACAGCCTGGCTTTTCAAGTAGCTAGATGATTGATCACCCTGAAAGTGCCACTCTGGATCTAATGGTTACTGCCTTCCTTTCAGAAGATGATACGAGTGTCTGTGGCTTTGAGGAGAGAGCTTTAAGTAAATAGATTTATGTCCTAGACTGTCTAGATTGTTATACCTATTTTTAGCCCGATTCAAAGGCTCTAGATAAGTGACATTTCCACAATCGCTATCGCTAAAAGAATGACAATTTACACCGATATCTGAATTAAGAATTGGAAGTTGAGTATTAGTTTTTTTGGGACAATCCCACCGCACTATTCTCAAACCACTGCAACACCTGTAAGCCTCCGACCACCGACCACCAGAAAAGTGCCGAAGCGATGAAGCTTGACGAAGTCCCGGTGAATGAATTTAACTGTCTTTGATCCCGCAACGATATTAATCAGAAAAGAATAACGGAGGAGTAGGAAAAAATATCATAATTGGCACTTCCCTCCATATCAAGCAGGAGACAGAACAAACCAGGCCAATCGGCACAAAAGGTCGTTTACAAGTGGAGTATTTGTCAAACTCTACTTTAGCCTGAAGACCTGACAAAGTTTGGCACCAAAGTACGGTTTGACACATTCTTTACTACAAATACTAAATAGAGTAGTTGACAAAAAATATTTAAGCAGTCCGACAGTTAGATAACATTAAAATATTCGCTACGTATTTTTCTTTTGCTATGTTAACAAAAACATACAACGATACAGTGCGTTGAAATATTGTGTGACGTCACGGTGTGCTAAACTATATACTGACAAAGTGACGTCACAAGCCCCCGTCACCCCTGAACTTTGATGCGTTTTATCTTTGTCAATTTTATTTATTTGATAAAGCAAAAAATACGGGTCCAATATTATTTGATAATCTCACTGACGGACTAAATAGAATTATATTTTTTTGACCCAGGACAGTCAGCATCCTTGCTTTCCATCAGGCGTGATCATGGTTATGAGCTGGATTATCTAAACTACCTAAAATTATAAAGAGATAAGGTTTGTGAGTTTGTTTGTAGGAAGTAGGTATCACTTGAAGTACTGAACCGAGTTTTGCAATTTCACCAGTAGAAAAGCTACATTATTCCTGAGTGACATCCACCAGAGATATCTTAGGAGGAGATTCCTGAGAGGCAACTTTTATCTCGAAAATATCATCAGGTTCCGTGGGTTGGCCCTTGGGAGCCAAGCCGCATATGAAAGCTAGTCATTTATAAAAAGAAAATAGATTTTAAGGAAATAGTGATTCCGATAAACAATGATCCATTATTGAAAAACATTCAACAAGAAAAGTACAATCCCATACGCCAGTGTTAATACTTTGACCTTGAGCTGGCCTGGCGCAGTACAGACTTTCAATAGAACACGAAGCCGACTTATAATGGTTTTGTTACCACACTTACCACTGACGTGCAGTCTATTTTACCCAGTACAGACTTTCGATTTCATTCTACAGTTATAAATAAACAGATACAAGGTACAGATCATTCTATTCCAGTAAGTTTTACGAAATCGAATTAAATATTCTAATTCTAATCGAATATTTCCCGAGATTTCCCACACATCTTACTCACGAACCAATAAAACGATCAGCGTTGTCCAAACAGACCAGTATTTTGTTATCCCGCGCTGTTTATAGGACCATGCCGATCAAATCAATTGCTGTGTGATTCAGTGTGGGCTGTGTAAGAAACAATAAACTGAAAGAAAATGAAGAACATTTGTGTTTTTGGTAGGAGGAAAAATATGAATAAATGAATATTACTTTGATTGTAAATGATCTAAACATTAATCTTCTTCTTCCTGCCCCCTTCCCAATTTATTTGGGGTCGGGCCTCCTTGTGCGTCTACGCCAGGATGGTCTATCCTGGGTTGTCGATGGTGGCAAATTTTTCTCCTTGAGGTCTCTCTCGACAGTGGTCCACCAAGAGGCTGGTGGTCTGCCCCTTGTTCGTTGCTTGGTGTTGACTTTGAGCATTGTCTTCACGGAGTAGCTATCTTCATGTCTCATAATGTGCCCATACCATCTAAGTCTGCTCTCTCTGATCTTGTCGGCGATTGGTGCTACCTTGAATGATCCTCTTACGTATTCGTTCCGCACTTTATCCAAGCGCGTCACGCCCCCTGCCCAGCGGAGCATTTTCATCTCCATTTTGATCTAAACATTAATGTTATAAAATAATAAAATTGTTTAGTATGCAGTTGTCAAAACATTCGTAAGTCAGCAACGCTGTTAACATACGGTATTGTAATGTATCGTTGCTTGCCTTGTCAATTAGTTAGCATGTATATAATTATGTATATGAGTCAAATTCAAAAGAATAAAAAAAAACAAAAAAAATGTTTATATGTAGTGCATCTACTTTAAAAAATATTAAAAAGTAGCTGCACTACTCATGAACAATTTTTGTAATTTTACGGTTAATTATTCCTAAATTTAAAAACTACAAAGTGAAAAATAACTTTATTTTTGGAAGTCGGTGTCTCTGGTAGGTACTATTTTTTTTGCGTTATGGACACCGACTTCCAAAAATTATGTTATTTTTCACTTTTTAGTTTTCTTATTTGGAAGTCGGTAGGATTTTTTTGTAAAAAAGTTTTTTATTTTTAATTTTTTAGTTTTACCTACCTAAAGGCAAGTTGTTAAGTAAGGTACCTATAATGCCAGAATAGATTACCCGAATATCATGAAACTTGAACATAACCGGTGAAATGAGAGTGTACCAAGGTGAACTGTACACATCTGCGTACCCCTTTAGAGCGTAATGGCGTGATGTTATGTTATGAAATGGTATAAAAAATAAACAGACATGCGATTGCAGCAATCCCGAGAGATTTGCCGTCATTTATTGAAGAGTTCTGTTGTATATCTCCGAAGTCTTTCATCAGATCTTCACCAAATTAAAATGGAACCAATTTCAAAACATACTCTTTCAAACAAAAAAAGAATTTTCAATATCGATCCACAATTGACGGAGATATCGGTGAACATACATAAAAAAAAAAAAAAACATACTCCAAGTCGAACATAGAACCTCCTCCTTTTTGGTAAGTCGGTTAAAAAGGGTGATCTTAACACAGGGACTTATTTATCTCAGACACCCTTATCCATACAAGTTGTGCATTTTGTTAAATAGTAACTGTTTTTTGGTGTCGAGAAAAATACAAAATTTTATTATTATTATTATTAAATCTTGCAACTGAATTTTAAAACACTTATCCCCAACCGATTGAGCTGAAATGTAGACATTTGGTTTGTATGACAATGCACGGTTAGATAAGTGGCAGCATTCTAAATCCAATATGATGGACTCCAAAAGATATTCGACTAACCAATTTGTATGCACCCCCATGACATACGAGAATCATGGTCAAATCAGGGTGTATTAGAGTCAAGGTTTCAAATTAAAATATTTTCTACGAGGAATACGAAAATGCTGGTTTAAAAAGTTTTTTCATTGAATATTTTTCTTATAATTGTAACTATTCAAACTACGTTGATCAAAAGCTTCAGTATTATTTGGTACCTAAATAAAGTTTTAGTATTGCGTAGTTTTCAACTCTGAAAAATTAAATTCTCAAAAGGCTAAAAACTTCGTTTCATGCCTCGAATACCGTTTCCATTTTATCACGGAATGTGTATGCAACGCGTATATTTGTTCGCACGGTTTGAATTGTCGAGTTCTCCTCTATCTGGTCCACGGTTTATTGCATTTTTGAGCGTAAAAACAATGGGATATATAGTTCGGTTAGATTTGCATGATGTGTTTCTTGACAAGTTTTATTTATCTTTCTTATCTAATGGCTATTATGAATACAAATGGCAAGTGTTAATTTATGTATCGGTATGTCGTTTTCTGTGATAATAAACACTTTTTCTTCTTGTGATAAATTGTCTATTTCGATTAGGTTATAGAGAAAATAGAAGTGCAGTGATTGCTTTCTCTGTTGCAGGGAAAAGTCAAACGGATTGATTTTTCCTTCATTGATATCGTATAAAATACAACTTAAACCTCAAACTGAAATATACTATATAGAAAGTATTTAGACTTTAGAACAAATTAAGCGTTTGTACGAAGAAGGCTTTCTTTAAAACAAGTGTAATTTTTATTATTGATAGTCTCGCGCTTGACCACTAACTCACGTGATGGTAAGCGATGATGTGGTCGACGATGTAGCCCCCTATCCTAAAAGAAACCTATTCACTATTAACTTAAAGACTCCCAGGTGGTAGCTATCAGGAAATACGGACTCCGGCAGGGAATTTCACTCCTTAGCTGTAAGCATAATGAAAGTGGTGCGTATGGGTGGGATATCCACCTTGTCGCCGTTCGTCTTGTAGTCCAATGAGATGATGAGTGAAAATGGAAAGGGATAGGAGGAATTCGTTCGTGCAATTCCAACGCACACTCCCCGAAATGTAACCGATAAAAAACTGACAGACAGGCAACTTGGCGCCGATGTTCAAGGCTCTGGCACGGTGGAATCAACTTTTATTACTTGTAAATTTTAATTATAATTTGTGTACGACGTTCAAAAGTGCCGTTTTTTGGCCTAGTTGAATAAATATATTTGACTTTGACTTCTGTAGCCAAGATTTGACCAGTATCTCATTGCCGATGAGCTTCTTGGCTCGTTTTCCGATCGACTCTAGTGCATCCAGCTGGTATTTGGCAGATCCGTCCCAGAGATGAGAGGAGTACTCCATGCATGACCGAACTTGCGCTTGATATAAGTTGAGCAACTGTTCTGGCGTGAAGTAACAGTAAAAAGGCTGCTGCCAAAAAGTTGGAAATCCTTGCAAAGGTGAGACGGACCTTTGCAAGGATGCCCAACTTTTTGGCAGCAGCCTTTTGCCTCAATGAATGGAGCAATATTGAGGGTCGAAGTCAACGTTACGCCAAGAAACTCAAGATGGTCCGTTATCGGCACGGTCACACCACTGAAAGTAGGAGCCGGGTGGAATTGGCTCCTTTTAGCGGAAAAAGACACGCCTGGGTCTTCGCAGCATTACTGACCAGATTGGCATCGCCCCACTCGGAGAATACCTTCAAGGACAGATTCAAGCACCCAACCATGGCCTCCCGGAGATACCGGATCTGAGGCCCAGTAGCGCGCGCGTCGGATACGTACTCGTATCTCTCAGCAACAGTGCTATCGTCTGAATACCCAAAGGTACCGGGTTTTAGCAGATCATTTCGATTTTTGGTCCCCTGAGGGACCCCGGCGTTGATATCCAGTTGATCATACGAGCGGTCATCACGGTTTGGTACAAAGAAACTGTGAAACGTGCAAAAAATACTATAAAACAAAACGTCACTGTATTTAAAGAAAAAAATAGTCACGGTCCGAGAAAACCCTTTTACTTGCAAGTCGCTGGTCCTAACATTATTTTATTGCGCACAGTAACTGAGGTTTTTCCGGGATAAAGTAGCCTGTTACTCCATATAACATCAGCTATCTACCAATAAAAGTCCCGTCAAAATCGGTCCAGCCGTTTCGGAGATTACCCGGAACAACTGTTTTTCTTTACGGAGACGCAGATAGCGAGTCCGTCAGACGTGTCGTACCTGTCTTACCCAGGATTCACCCTGGAGCACAATTTTAGACCACGGGCGGGCGTATGTATGTACGCCCGTGACGATCTTTGCTATCGGCGTCTCCGTAACCTTGAGGACTCAAGATTCACAACGCTCTGGGTTCTGGTGGACACAGGTCTGGATAACCACCAGGTTATCACAGAGTACCTCAGTGAGGCGGCTGATGCAGCACAGCAGCGGTACCCTTCTGCCCAATTAGTGTTACTGGGGGACTTTAATGCCCACCACAAGGAGTGGCTCTTCCCATACCAGTGCACTGATCATGCTGGACGGGAGATGCGTAAGCTTGCGCTAGCGCTAAACCTCACCCAGCTGGTCCAGGGGGCAACGAGGGTACCGGATGTTGATTCGCACACGACGAATTGATTGGACCTTCTGCTGACAACAGATCCAGACAGATACTCTGTGTCGATAGCATCACCATTGGGTAGTTCCGACCACTGTCTGGTGAAGTCTGTGTCCGTCTATTCCCCGCCCGATCCCAGCCCAAGGGGCACCCGGCGGTTTTGGCGGTACAGGTCGGCAGATTGGGATGGCATGCGATCTTTCTTCGCATGCTATCCTTGGCAGCCTACTTGCTTTTCTTCGACTGATCCATCGTCGTGTGCGGATGCCGTGACGGATGTGTTGCGTCGGGGAATGGAGTACTACATTCCGTTCACTGACGTAACAATGTCTAGCGAAGACCGGCCATGGTTTGGCGCCGAATGTAAGCGCGCCGAAGCGCTTAAACATGGGGCGTACCTGGCTTGGGTCGACGCTCGATCGCGTAAGGCGAGTGACGTGGGTCAGAAGAAGAAGGCCTTCAACAGGGCTGCCAAGTCCTGCAAGATCGTGTTGCTAAGGGCTCGGTTCGATCACATTGGCCGAATAGGGACCAAACTTGCTTCTTACCCAGCAGGTAGTAAAGCGTTTTGGTCTCTGGCTAAGTCGGTCGATTCGAACTTCTGCCGTCCCTCACTGCCACCACTGCTGAAACCCGACGGGTCACTGGCCCACTCCGCTGAGGAGAAAGCAAATTTATTTGCCTCTCTTTTTGCGGAATCTTCACGTCTGAATCCTGGTGATTCGCGGCCCCCTCCTCCTCCTGATGGATGCGAGACGAGTATGTCGGACATTCGTATCCATCAAAAGGACGTCCGTAGGGTGCTGCGAAATCTTGACGTGAACAAGGCTAGCGGCCCTGACGGAATACCAGCACTTGTTCTTAGAACCTGCTGCATATTAACGATCTGCTAAAACCCGGCACCTTTGGGTATGCAGACGACAGCACCGTTACTGAGAGATACTTGTCCAACGCTCGTGCTACCGGGCCTCAGATCCAGTCTCTCCGGGAGGCCATGGTGGAGCGCTTAAACCTGTCCTTGCAGGCAGTCTCCGAATGGGGCGATGCCAATCTGGTCAGGTTTAATGCTGCTAAAACCCAGGCGTGTCTTTTTTCCGCAAAAAAGAGTCAATTTCACCCGGCTCCAACTTGCCGAGATGTGACCGTGCCAATAGCTGACCATCTTGAGCTTCTTGGCGTTACGTTGACATCGACTCTCAATTTTGGGCCATACATTGAGGCAAAAGCTCAGCTGGCCGCCAAAAAGCTGGGGATCCTTGCAAAGGTGAGAAGGTATTTCACGCCAGAACAGCTGCTCAGCTTGTATCAAGCGCAAGTTCGATCATGCATGGAGTACTGTTCTCATCTCTGGGACGGATCTGCCAAATACCAGCTTGATGCACTGGAGTCGATCGAAAAGCGGGCCAAGAGACTCATCAGCGATGAGGCACTGGTTAAGTCAAAGCTCCAGAGCCTTGAACATCGTCGCCGAGTTGCCAGCTTGTCGGTTTTTTATCGGTTACATTTCGGGGAGTGTGCGATGGAATTGCATGATTTAATTCCACCCAGCTCGTTCCATCATCGGACTACCAGACGTACGGCGATGCGTCATCGCAGCTAAGGAGTGGAATTCCCTGCCGGAGTCTGTGTTTCCCGATAGCTACAATCTAGGGGTCTTTAAGTCAAGAGTGAATAGGTTACTTCTAGGCAAGCGTGCTCCACCATCAACCACATCATCGCTTACTATCAGGTGAGATAGTGGTCAAGCGCGAGCCTATAATAGATAAAAAAAAAAAAAACAAAAAGACACTTATAGACAAAAATCGCGTATTTGTTATTAGTACCGTAATAAAACGTTATTGTTTTAATATTACATACATACACTTCAGTTTTATTAATTTGTTGATGAATAAAAATAATAATACTTGTATTAATCAAAATAATTTACATTTTGCTTAATTAAACTTTTTTGTCTCATTGTAAATTGGCTAATAGCAAAACTTTGCCAATTCACAGTACTTAAGAAAATTATTCAGAACCAATGAACGATTCAATAAGCACCTACTTCAGCTACTTCATACAATTTCCCGAGTTCTTGACCAATCTGGTCGTGACGCAAAAGCCATTAGTTTTAATTTACGATTTTCGTCAAGCAGAAAACGATATTACTTTTCCTCAAATGTCTATTAATATCAATTAATTAGTATATAAACGAAGTCCTTTTAAATAAATTGCTGATATCAAGAGAGAAATTGAAATAAATGTTTATTTTGTGTTCTGTTTCCTTTGACGATGTTTCCTCGAGTCTTTGATTGAAATAAATCTGTTTACTGAGTGCCGATGAAATGTGTTTTATGAGAAAAATGTAAATATTTGAAGCCTCGACGATATAAAGCTTTTGACTTGGTGTGGTCTTATTTATTCTGTGACTGACGAGTTCTGAGACAAAATAATGTTTATTTTGTGTTATTATATTTTATTCATCCTAAACCTAACGTTAGAAATGCGAATGTGAGTTTCTTTTTACTTGACTGCCGAGGGAGGGTACGGTGTTTATCAGTCTATGTATGTATTTGTTCCTATGTGGCGTTCTAGAGACCAAACGCGTTGGGCGATTTTGATGATTCTTACGTCAATCGATTCGTCTTAACCTTGCGAGTGTCACTGGCTACATTCAAATGAGAAAATAGAAAAATGGTGGATTTTGGGCGCCATATTGTGGGGACCCAATTATTTTTTCTTTCCAACCCATTATCAAAATAAAGGGATTTAAGAGCTGATTTCAAAAATATTTAACACTTATATATTTAAATGTACTCGTATACAGCATTTGAGGATCCTGCGTGGAATATTTCGAGAGTTCTGACGCACCAAGTAACGCGAGCCGCTTTTTGCTCTTCACAGAGAGAATGCGGTATCCATCAGGAAAACAACTTTTTTACACCTAATTGTTCATGCAACATTATTTGTATTTGACTCATGCCACTCGTACTTAATTCGAAAAAAAAAATTAACTGAAAAGTTATAATTAAAAAAAGTTAATAAAAAAAAAAGGAAATCCGACTGCTTAGGAAATAAACTAAAAAGAAGGATATAATAAAATCATGCTATGCAGACGGAGGATACATCTAGTTTTGGTCAGCCAGCTCGCGAATATGTATCCTCCGACTGCACAGCATGGTTTTCTTCTTGTTTACGTCTTTTTAGTTTGTTTCTTAATTTTTTTATGCCTTAACGGCTGAACAGAATAAGATGAAACTTGGCATGTGATTACACCAGAACCTGGATTAAGACATAGGATAGGAACTTTTCATGCTGGTATAATGTGCTCTTGGGATATAATACCAGCATGTAACCGTCCCACTGCAGGGAAAGACTCTCTTCTCATACAGAGAATGCACGCTTGCTTAAGACGAGTTGGAGATTTCAAACTTGTATTAACTATAAGTAAGTTCTTACGAATTTAAAAAAGTCACATTGGTACTTGCCCGGATTTGAACCCACAACCTCAAGCACAAGAGGCGACGGCTTAGCCATTGGGTTACCACGACATTTTGACACCACGATAAATTGTCAAACAAAAATATTCGTAAAATACTGCAAAAATCCCTATAAATGCTGAATTTCTAAATTCTAGACACTTCTCACTGTTAAATTTAGGTCGTGAATCCAGAAATATCTCACTGCCCACCACTTGAAGTCTTAACACTGGAACCCTTTCAGACAGTGCTTTAGGTCAAGGCAGACACGGAACCCTCTTAAAAGCATTCTTGTTGTTTTCTCATTAATCGCATTTCTTAGGATTTTGATGGTTAATTAATTAGCTCTAAAAGGCTTTGTTTGTACTTTAAGTTTATCTAGAAACTGTTGGGGAAGAAATTTAAGGAAGTTTCGGAGAACATTAAACCACTTATTTATTGACTAACGGGCAATAAGATGCTCCATAAAGTATTTTTTTCTCGTTATTAGTAAAGTTTCGGGCATAACGGCTGTTATTACTAGTACCTGATCAAGTTTCGTGAATATTAGTTCATCCAAAAACAAAATCCATCAGAAATCCATTTTCTGTCAAGGTACAAAACAGGCTCCATGAGTGGTGAAGCCAATTCTTAAGACGATGACAGTCGCCAACGACCTTGAGGAAATTAAATGCGCGCTCGTTTCACACCCGCGCATCCCAAAATTCAGTAGTTTTTTGTACTTTCCTTATTATTCTATGACTTAAAAAAAGCTTCAGATCAATATGTAGATATGTAATTAAATTGTCTTTGAGATGGTGACAATTTCATTAAAATACGCCCGGCGGCGGTTTTGGGTCGATGGTCGTTTGTTTGTCCGTGTTAGACATAACTTTACAAATTTATTTCGCTATGTTATACGGTCAAATTATTAGGCAAATGGTATAATGTAACATATATTTTTCCAGAAAATCACGACTAGCCGTTGAGACACGACGCTCATTCATTTTTAAAATCAGCTACTCAGGGGTATCTGCACCTTAAGAAGATCTATGTTTGTCACATCTTAGAGAGAGCAACCCAGCTTAACGTTCCAACAAAATTTTCGACGATAGCAGGAAACGATCTTCCCTTGGTTATTTTCTTTATTTTTCGGTGTGAAGCCTCCGAAAAGTTTCTAGACTTTTGGGGATATAAGACCAGATAGTGATAGATTTTTATCTCTAACGTAACTACTTAACCCACTTACCCTATTACTAAAATTCGCATGCAATTACATAAACAGTTAACTTAAACAAAGGTCAAATATACGTGTTCCATGGTTATTACTACAACTTGCAACGACTGAAGCCTTACAAAGAAGTCATGGGTCAAATTTCTGCAAAGCTTATCGTTATGCTTATATAACTTAGGTTTATAACTTTATCTTAACTATAAGTTAATGTTGGAGCCCATTTTGATACAGTTCTCGATTACTGTTAGAGCGATGCTTTGTTCCTTTGCCGGGAGTTTTGACTTCAGGTAGTACTTAAGTCCAATTGCGGCAACTTCATGTTCAGCGGTTTTCGTACAGCAATTTGCCTCGTGTTGCTACAAAGCCGCTTGGGCTAGGATATCAACGCGGAGTCTATGTAGATTAATATTTCAGTTATTTCGCTCTATTTCTCTAAAACAAACAAGCCAATATGACGAATGGTTGTATCGAAAATTGGTATTGGATGGCAAGAAACATTCTATAATCACCTTTACCAGATTCAGAACAAATATAAGATTAGTATTATGATGTAAGAAACATCCTATAACCATCTTTATCAGGTTCAGAACAAATATAATATTAGTATATGGTATAAGAAACATTATATAACCTTTTTGATCAGGTTCAGAACTAATATAACATTAGACTGTGCCTCTATGGTATAAGTTCTACCACCCATTTTCACTATTAATAGTAGCTCGCCCTTCTTTTTATTGTAGTTTAAACTACATACTTGTAAGTATCACCATCTGCCACCTCCAGATACTTTGGGATGGTTTCCAGTCCTACCGGACACAAGCGTTTTACACAAAACAGATTATCGTTATTTTGTTCAACATCGTTTTGTAATTAGGAAATGCTGTTTACAGCATATAGCGCAGCCACAGACGATTAAATCCATATAAGTAACTTATCCTACTACAGAATCCATGCAGAATATTTAATCTATAATCCATAATAAAAATGCGAAATTATGTGTTCATTTGTTTGTTGCCATAACAGCTAAACAGATTTGTAAAAAACTTGACACGCGGCAATATTAGGCTATTTTTTATCCCGTTAGTATGTTCGGATAAAAATTACTGATTTAAAAGAGTTCCCATGGAGTTTCTTGGACGTTCTTTTCCATAGAGATCTATCCACTCAGGGGAATGTGGAACTAGCTTGATCTTTTGGACTAACCGAAGATGGCTTGATAATTCAAAGGTAACTTTAAATTGTTAAATCGAAATAAATATTTTGGGTTTGAGTTTGTGTAATATATTCTCTTGGAATAATAAAACACTTTTCATGCAGGCAAAGCTGTGGGAAGTACTAGGCATACATAAGTAGCAGCAGTTGGCAGCCACATTTGGCTTACCGAATCGCATCAACTCGGTAAGCGATGATTCCAGTTCACTGGGCTTATTCAGCATTGAACTGAATTTTAGACCGAGGTGAATGGAATGGAGGAGGAACTGATGAGAATTGATAAGTTATGGCAGCTTTAAATGAAGCGTGATTACAGGAATTTTGAAATTGAAAGGCATTTCATATAATAAGAGTATTATTACTAATATTATAAATGTGAAAATTTGGATGGATGTATGTTTGTTACTCAATCACGCAAGAACGGCTGAACGGATCTGGATGAAATTTGGCACAGAGATAAATTATAGTCTGGAATAGCACTTAGTTTTCATCCCGGTGTAATGTTCCCTTGGGATAATATAACTTTTTACACTGGCGAAGCCGCATCCAAACGCTAGTTTATCAATACGCAGTAGGGTGGAATGCATATGTGCCAGTAATGGGAACGTTGTTAATTATCATCATTTTTTTAATTAGAAAAACGCTGCACACCCGCACACTAGGAAGATTGGAGTTTACTTAACGGAGGAAAAAAGACAGAATTTTTTAGCCAAAAGAAAAATATTTTCGCTGATCGTTTATTTTCTAAACATCAGATCAGCCGTTTGTTGTAAAAATATGTCGAAAAAAAGGTCGAATCTGTTCCAAAACCGAATCAGGACACCCCGACTACACGTTGTCTTTTGGCTGCAATCCCTATAGTGTATAGAAAAAACGGGGGCGCGAAGGGAGAGCAACCCCCGCCCGCTGTAATAAAACATAGTCACCTGTGCGAGCCGTAGCGGCTAAGGCTGGTCACCGGGGAGTCCAGCATGCCGAAGCGGCGGAGGTGAGTCAAGGTTAGTTACCTTAGGAGAATCGCTGTTCTTGACTTGCCGAATTTTGACCTTGACCTCAAGGTGAATGATCCTGAGTACAAGGTCAATGCCCTTGAGGTATCCCATAGTGTTCACATCTCACCGGGTCCAGAAGGCTTGATTAGGCGATAGTTTTTTGTGAAATATTTGTCTTGTTTTCATAGTGCCCCGTTTCCTACCCACTGACCGGCATTTCCCTGTATCGTGTGTGCATTTACAAATATTTCAACTCACTATTATACAAACAGCCAGACCCGGAACAACTATGTGTGGGCCATACAAATATTTCCGTGCGGGAATAAAACCCGCGACACTCTGTGCAGAGGCCGATCGATTATCTACTCATTGAACCAACCGTGTCGTCTATGTTAAATAAGTTTATGCCTTAAATATTTGATTTTTGGCTTAGTCCAAATCCAGAGAGGATTCTCCCAAATCAAAAAAGAAAGAATATCTTGCTCGCAGTTATGGATGTATGGGTAATATTGGTATGCTAAAATAAAAATAAAACACAAATTTACATTTTTCCAATGTGGGTAAGCGAAAACTACAGACCGCCACTTATACGATCCTATCATACTTTACATTTTGCTTACATTTTGATTTACGTCCATAAATCTGGTTGCAGCTCACTTGGCCTTACTGAAGAACATCCCCAGTAAGATGTATCACCGTGTATGGTCTTTTAAGGAGTCCCTTCTCGTCTAACTTGTAAATACTTTTTTTAGTCGACCAAACCATCCAAGCAATACAGAAAAGAAAGAAACTGGTAGCGCGTGGGTATGCTAAAATTGGAACGTTTCTAACGACACGGGGTTTTTAATGACACGAGTTTGCAATAACCTACACACCCGTGTATCACACGACGTTTTTCAATACAAATCAAAGAATTAGATTCGTTTATTCACAAAAAAAACAACATGGCGCGTTTTTGCAACTGGACATATTTTTTTACAAAGAAAACAGCCTATACAGCCTATTTGATTTTTGACAAATGTTGATGTGAAAATAATTCAATTAAAACTGGTAATTAAATATATTAAACAACCATTTAAAAGACTTTTGAGAATTCAATGCTAAAACGTACGGAATCATTCATTTTTCCTCGTATAAAATCTATCCAATTTTATTCTATGTATGAAAACTCCTTGCTACTAAACTTTTTTAAATTGACTTATAAATTTAAAACTAAACTGCAAAACTAATGATCGAGCTCGTATACAAAAGTCACGACCGTTTAAAAGAAAGATGCCTGTGCGAAAGATTTAATTTTCGAATCATAATTATAGCCTCTGAAAATTCACCATGTTTAACAACTGTATTGAAAAATATAATTTCATCATCATCATATCAGCCAGAAGAAGTCCACTGCTGGACATAGGCTTCCCCCAATCGTCGTCATATTGACCGGTCCCGTGCGTCCCGCATCCAGCGAATCTCCGCAACCTTCACCAGGTCATCGGCCTTCCAACGCAATGTCTTCCGGTTCGCGGTCGCCACTTCAGAACTTTTCTGTCCCAGCGGCCATCTGTTCTGCGAGCAATATAAGCACTGCCACTTAAGTTTGGCAATTCTCTTGAGAATCTCTACATTTCTGATTCGATCACGCAAGGATACTCCGAGCATAGACCTATCCATACATAATTTGACTAGCCTAAATTACCATACACACAGATTTAGAACAAAAATAAAAACAAAATAAGACATAATTTAGCTCATATTTGGAAAACTAATGAACATTAGTGAATATAATGCAGGACTGCATGGATTTTTCAGGCAACATTACTAACACCATAATGCACATAATTCCGGTGAAATTACTTAAATGGGATTTTTTCGCAGCAAATATCATTATTTCCCGGGCCGTAGGTAGGTGCACTTCTGAACAGCTCTTCGAGAAATACATATGTATAAATACATATGTGATTACACCAGAACCTGGATTAAGACATAGGATTGGAACATTTCATGCTGGTATAATGTTTATTTGGGATATAATACCAGCATGTAACCGTCCCACTGCAGGGAAAGACCGCTTCCTTAAGACGAGTTGGAGATTTCAAACTTGTATTAACTATAAGTAAGTACTTACGAATTTGAAAAAGTCACATTGGTACTTGCCCGGATTTGAACCCACAACCTCAAGCACAAGAGGCGAAGGCTTAGCTATTGGGTTACCATGACATTTTGACACCACGATAGTTTATGAAACAAAAATATTCGTAAAATACTGCAAAAATCCCTATAAATGCTGAATTTCTAAATTCTAGACACTTCTCACTGTTAAATTTAGGTCGTGAATCCAGAAATATCTCACTGCCCACCACTTGAAGTCTTAACACTGGAACCCTTTCAGACAGTGCTTTAGGTCAAGGCAGACACGGAACCCTCTTAAAAGCATTCTTGTTGTTTTCTCATTAATCGCATTTCTTAGGATTTTGATGGTTAATTAATTAGATCTAAAAGGCTTTGTTTGTACTTAAGTTTATCTAGAAGCTGTTGGGGAAGAAATTCAAGTAAGTTTCGGAGAACATTAAACCACTTATTTTTTGACTAACGGGCAATAAGGCTCCGTAAAGTTATTTTTCTCGTTATTAGTGAAGTTTTGGGCAAAACGGCTGTTATTACTAGTACCTGATCAAGTTTCGTGAATATAAGTAGATCCAAAAACAAAATCCATCAAAAATCCATTTTCTCAAACATGCATGGCAATATTGTCATTAATTTAGAAAAAGAACACGCGAGGTACCGAATTTACGGACAAAAAAAATCAAATCCATTTCTGTAGCGTTTTTTGAATTTGGAACATTACAACGCTCAAGCAATGTTGATAAAATCCATTGCATGTGCGTTTTTTGAATTTGAACATTACAACGCTCCAGCTATATTATTGTAACTTTTAATATTAATTGAATTAAATGTATAATATGAAAAGTATGTTTTAGTTCCCTGCATTCTTTTGAGAAAAGCACTATATAAGTATATGCCTCGGCGGAAATGGCAATTGCCTGTCTCGTATTAGTCCTCGCCCACGGCTCGGCCTTCGAACTCATACACGACCTGCAATTGTCTATTGCCCGGTCTTTGCAATAATGTACTATTTCTGTCAAGGTACAAAATAAGCACCATGAGTGGTGACGACAATACTTAAGATAATCTATGTTGGGCGCATCTTAGAGAGAGCAACCCAGCTGACTGCCTTAACATTCCAACATAATTTTCGATGTTGGGCGCATCTTAGAGAGAGCAACCCAGCTGACTGCCTTAACATTCCAACATAATTTTCGACGAGAAGAAGGAAAAGATCTTTCCTTGCTTAATGAATTCGGCAAGGCAAAGGGCATAGAGTGTGAAAAATCGACCAATCACATGCGAGATGAAAGACGCGATGTGGATTTCCGTCTATTTGATTGGTAGATTTTTCATACTCTTTGCCCTTTGCCTTGCCGAATTCATTACGCGATACGGCTGCAGGAATATTTGAGATTTTACCTCTGTACGTAACTGCTTAACCCACTTACCCTGTTAAAGAAAACTCGCGTGAAATTACATAAACAATAAACTTAAACAAGGTGTTCCATGGCTATTACTACAACTTGCAACGACTGAAGCCTTACAAAGAAGTCATGGGTCAAATTTCTGCAAAGCTTATCGTTATGCTTATATAACTTAGGTTAACTTTAGCTTAACTATAAGTTAATGTTGGAGCCCATTTTGATACAGTTCTCGATTACTATTAGAGCGATGCTTTGTTCCTTTGCTGGGAGTTATGACTTCAGGTAATACTTAAGTTCCAATTGAGTAAGTCTTCGGCAACGAGGCAACTTCATGTTCAGCGGTTTTCCTACAGCAATTTGCCTCGTGTTGCTACAAAGCTGCTTGGGCTAGAATATCAACGAGGAACAAGCCAATATGACGAATGGTTGTATCGAAGATTGATATTGGATGACAAGAAACATTCTATTATCACCTTTACCAGATTCAGAACAAATATAAGATTAGTATTATGATGTAAGAAACATCCTATAACCATCTTTATCAGGTTCAGAACAAATATAATATTAGTATATGGTTTATGAAACATTCTATAACCATTTTAATCAGGTTCAGAACTAATTTAAGATTAGTATTTGGTATATCGTCCTTTAACCATTTTTATCAGGTTTAGGACAAATATAACATTAGCCTCTATGGTATAAGTTCTACCACCCATTCTCACTATTAATAGTAGCTCGCCCTTCTTTTTATTGTAGTTTAAACTACATACTTGTAAGTATCACCATCTGCCACCTCCAGATACTTTGGGACGGTTTCCAGTGCTACCGGACACAAGCGTTTTACACAAAACAGATTATCGTTATTTTGTTCAACATCGTTTTGTAATTAGGAAATACTGTTTACAGCCTATAGCGCAGCCACAGACGATTAAATCCATATAAGTAACTTATCCTACTACAGAATCCATGCAGAACATTTAATCTACAATCCATAATAATTAATGCGAAATTATGTGTTCATCTGTTTGTTGCCATAACAGCTAAACAGATTTGTAAAAAACTTGACACGCGGCAATATTAGGCTACTTTTTATCCCGTTAGTATGTTCGGATAAAAATTACTGATTTAAAAGAGTTCCCATGGAGTTTCTTGGACGTTCTTTTCCATAGAGATCCATCCACTCAGGGGAATGTGGAACTAGCTTGATCTTTTGGACTAACCGAAGATGGCTTGATAATTCAAAGGTAACTTTAAATTGTTTAATCGAAATAAATATTTTGGGTTTGAGTTTGGGTAATATATTCTCTTGGAATAATAAAACACTTTTCATGCAGGCAAAGCTGTGGGCAGTACTAGGCATACATAAGTAGCAGCAGTTGGCAGCCACATTTGGCTTACCGAATCGCATCAACTCGGTAAGCGATGATTCCAGTCCACTGGGCTTATTCAGCATTGAACTGAATTTTAGGCCGAGGTGAATGGAATGGAGGAGGAACTGATGAGAATTGATAAGTTATGGCAGCTTTGAATGAAGCGTGATTACAGGAATTTTGAAATTGAAGGCATTTCATATAATAAGAGTGTTATTACTAATATTATAAATGTGAAAATTTGGATGGATGTATGTTTGTTACTCAATCACGCAAGAACGGCTGAACGGATCTGGTTCAAATTTGGCACAGAGATAAATTATAGTCTGGAATAGCACTTAGTTTTCATCGCGGTGTAATGTTCCCTTGGAATAATAAAACATTTTACACTGGCGAAGCCGTTTCCAAACGCTAGTTTATCAATACGCAGTTGGGTGGAATGCATATTTGTGCCAGTAATGGGAACGTTGCTAATTATCATCATTTTTTTAATTAGAAAAACGCTGCACACCCCCACACTAGGAAGGTTCGAGTTTACTTAACGGAGGAAAAAAGACAGGATTTTTTAGCCAAAAGAAAAATATTTTCGCTAATCGTTTATTTTCTAAACATCAGATCAGCCGTTTGTTGTAAAAATATGTCGAAAAAAAGGTCGAATCTGTTCCAAATACGAATCGGGACACCCCGACTACACGTTGTCTTTTGGCTGCAATCCCTATAGTGTATATAAAAACGGGGGCGCGAAGGGAGAGCAACCCCCGCCCGCTGTAATAAAGCATAGTCACCTTTGCGAGCCGTAGCGGCTAAGGCTGGTCACCGGGGCGTCCAGCATGCCGCAGCTGCGGAGGTGAGTCAAGGTCAGTTACCTTAGGAGAATCGCGGTTCTTGACTTGCCGAATTTTGACCTTGACCTCAAGGTGAATGATCCTGAGGACAAGGTCAATGCCCTTTAGGTATCCCATAGTGTTCCCCCACCCTACTACTCCCACATCTCACCGGGTCCAGAAGGCTTGATTAGGCGATAGTTTTTGGTGAAATATTTGTCTTGTTTTCATAGTGCCCCGTTTCCTATCCACTGACCGGCATTTCCCTGTATCATGTGTGCATTTACAAACATTTCAACTAACTATTATACAAACAGCCAGATCCGGAACAACTATGTGTGGGCCATACAAATATTTCCGTGCGGGAATAAAACCCGCGACACGCTGTGCAGAGGCCGATCGATTATCTACTCATTGAACCAACCGTGTCGTCTATGTCAAATAAGTTTATGCCTTAAATATTTGATTTTTGGCTTAGTCCAAATCCAGAGAGGATTCTCCCAAATCAAAAAAGAAAGAATATCTTGCTCGTAGTTATGGATGTATGGGTAATATGGGTATGCTAAAATAAAAATGAAACTCAAATTTCCATTTTTCCAATGTGGGTAAGCGAAAACTACAGACCGCCACCTATACGACCCTATCATACTTTACATTTTGCTTACATTTTGATTTACGTCCATAAATCTGGTTGCAGCTCACTTCGCCTTACTGAAGAACATCACCAGTAAGATGTATCACCGTGTATGGTATTTTAAGGAGTCCCTTCTCGTCTGCCTTGTAAATACTTTTTTTAGTCGACCAAACCATCCAAGCAATACAGAAAAGAAAGAAACTGGTAGCGCGAGGGTATGCTAAAATTGGAACGTTTCTAACTTTCATTTCAATTGCTTTTAAAACCCACTACATTTCAAAAGCTACAACCATTTAAACTTCCACAGGCTTCTAGTAATTACATAAAATAGAGAGACATCTGCGTTTATCAAGCCCCGACCTTGACCCACTTCGCCTAGTGACACTGCACTGGTGCATTTTCTTTTATAAGGGTGCAATCCAAATGGAGAGGTCGCCTCGACATCCATTCATAGTCGATAAAGACTAGGATTTTACGTTTCAGTAGTAAAATTGGAATAGACAACTAAAAATGTTTGGTTCTTCGTGAGATAAATTTTGTTTTATGATATAACATGACGCCTGTATTTCTCGAAGAGCTGTGCAGAAGTGCACCTACCTACAGCCCAGGAAATAATTATATTTGCTGCGATAAAATCCTATTTAAGTAATTTCACCGGAATTATGTGCATTATGGTATTAGTAATGTTGCCTGAAAAATCCATGCAGTCCTGCATTATATTCACTAATGTTCATTAGTTTTCGAAATATGAGCCAAATTATGTCTTATTTTGTTTTTATTTTTGTTCTAAATCTGTGTGTATGGTAATTTAGGCTAGTCAAATTATGTATGGATAGGTCTATGCTCGGAGTATCCTTGCGTGATCGAATCAGAAATGTAGAGATTCTCAAGAGAATTACCAAACTTAAGTGGCAGTGCTTATATTGCTTGCAGAACAGATGGCCGCTGGGACAGAAAAGTTCTGAAGTGGCGACCGCGAACCGGAAGACATTGCGTTGGAAGGCCGATGACCTGGTGAAGGTTGCAGAGATTCGCTTTATGCGGAACGCACGGGACCGGTCAATATGACGACGCTTGGGGCAAGCCTATGTCCAGCAGTGGACATAGGCTTGCCCCAAGCGATACTTTACTGCCGGAGTCTGTGTTTCCCGATAGCTACAATCTAGGGGTCTTTAAGTCAAGAGTGAATAGGTTACTTCTAGGCAAGCGTGCTCCACCATCAACCACATCATCGCTTACTATCAGGTGAGATAGTGGTCAAGCGCGAGCCTATAATAGATAAAAAAAAAAAAAACAAAAAGACACTTATAGACAAAAATCGCGTATTTGTTATTAGTACCGTAATAAAACGTTATTGTTTTAATATTACATACATACACTTCAGTTTTATTAATTTGTTGATGAATAAAAATAATAATACTTGTATTAATCAAAATAATTTACATTTTGCTTAATTAAACTTTTTTGTCTCATTGTAAATTGGCTAATAGCAAAACTTTGCCAATTCACAGTACTTAAGAAAATTATTCAGAACCAATGAACGATTCAATAAGCACCTACTTCAGCTACTTCATACAATTTCCCGAGTTCTTGACCAATCTGGTCGTGACGCAAAAGCCATTAGTTTTAATTTACGATTTTCGTCAAGCAGAAAACGATATTACTTTTCCTCAAATGTCTATTAATATCAATTAATTAGTATATAAACGAAGTCCTTTTAAATAAATTGCTGATATCAAGAGAGAAATTGAAATAAATGTTTATTTTGTGTTCTGTTTCCTTTGACGATGTTTCCTCGAGTCTTTGATTGAAATAAATCTGTTTACTGAGTGCCGATGAAATGTGTTTTATGAGAAAAATGTAAATATTTGAAGCCTCGACGATATAAAGCTTTTGACTTGGTGTGGTCTTATTTATTCTGTGACTGACGAGTTCTGAGACAAAATAATGTTTATTTTGTGTTATTATATTTTATTCATCCTAAACCTAACGTTAGAAATGCGAATGTGAGTTTCTTTTTACTTGACTGCCGAGGGAGGGTACGGTGTTTATCAGTCTATGTATGTATTTGTTCCTATGTGGCGTTCTAGAGACCAAACGCGTTGGGCGATTTTGATGATTCTTACGTCAATCGATTCGTCTTAACCTTGCGAGTGTCACTGGCTACATTCAAATGAGAAAATAGAAAAATGGTGGATTTTGGGCGCCATATTGTGGGGACCCAATTATTTTTTCTTTCCAACCCATTATCAAAATAAAGGGATTTAAGAGCTGATTTCAAAAATATTTAACACTTATATATTTAAATGTACTCGTATACAGCATTTGAGGATCCTGCGTGGAATATTTCGAGAGTTCTGACGCACCAAGTAACGCGAGCCGCTTTTTGCTCTTCACAGAGAGAATGCGGTATCCATCAGGAAAACAACTTTTTTACACCTAATTGTTCATGCAACATTATTTGTATTTGACTCATGCCACTCGTACTTAATTCGAAAAAAAAAATTAACTGAAAAGTTATAATTAAAAAAAGTTAATAAAAAAAAAAGGAAATCCGACTGCTTAGGAAATAAACTAAAAAGAAGGATATAATAAAATCATGCTATGCAGACGGAGGATACATCTAGTTTTGGTCAGCCAGCTCGCGAATATGTATCCTCCGACTGCACAGCATGGTTTTCTTCTTGTTTACGTCTTTTTAGTTTGTTTCTTAATTTTTTTATGCCTTAACGGCTGAACAGAATAAGATGAAACTTGGCATGTGATTACACCAGAACCTGGATTAAGACATAGGATAGGAACTTTTCATGCTGGTATAATGTGCTCTTGGGATATAATACCAGCATGTAACCGTCCCACTGCAGGGAAAGACTCTCTTCTCATACAGAGAATGCACGCTTGCTTAAGACGAGTTGGAGATTTCAAACTTGTATTAACTATAAGTAAGTTCTTACGAATTTAAAAAAGTCACATTGGTACTTGCCCGGATTTGAACCCACAACCTCAAGCACAAGAGGCGACGGCTTAGCCATTGGGTTACCACGACATTTTGACACCACGATAAATTGTCAAACAAAAATATTCGTAAAATACTGCAAAAATCCCTATAAATGCTGAATTTCTAAATTCTAGACACTTCTCACTGTTAAATTTAGGTCGTGAATCCAGAAATATCTCACTGCCCACCACTTGAAGTCTTAACACTGGAACCCTTTCAGACAGTGCTTTAGGTCAAGGCAGACACGGAACCCTCTTAAAAGCATTCTTGTTGTTTTCTCATTAATCGCATTTCTTAGGATTTTGATGGTTAATTAATTAGCTCTAAAAGGCTTTGTTTGTACTTTAAGTTTATCTAGAAACTGTTGGGGAAGAAATTTAAGGAAGTTTCGGAGAACATTAAACCACTTATTTATTGACTAACGGGCAATAAGATGCTCCATAAAGTATTTTTTTCTCGTTATTAGTAAAGTTTCGGGCATAACGGCTGTTATTACTAGTACCTGATCAAGTTTCGTGAATATTAGTTCATCCAAAAACAAAATCCATCAGAAATCCATTTTCTGTCAAGGTACAAAACAGGCTCCATGAGTGGTGAAGCCAATTCTTAAGACGATGACAGTCGCCAACGACCTTGAGGAAATTAAATGCGCGCTCGTTTCACACCCGCGCATCCCAAAATTCAGTAGTTTTTTGTACTTTCCTTATTATTCTATGACTTAAAAAAAGCTTCAGATCAATATGTAGATATGTAATTAAATTGTCTTTGAGATGGTGACAATTTCATTAAAATACGCCCGGCGGCGGTTTTGGGTCGATGGTCGTTTGTTTGTCCGTGTTAGACATAACTTTACAAATTTATTTCGCTATGTTATACGGTCAAATTATTAGGCAAATGGTATAATGTAACATATATTTTTCCAGAAAATCACGACTAGCCGTTGAGACACGACGCTCATTCATTTTTAAAATCAGCTACTCAGGGGTATCTGCACCTTAAGAAGATCTATGTTTGTCACATCTTAGAGAGAGCAACCCAGCTTAACGTTCCAACAAAATTTTCGACGATAGCAGGAAACGATCTTCCCTTGGTTATTTTCTTTATTTTTCGGTGTGAAGCCTCCGAAAAGTTTCTAGACTTTTGGGGATATAAGACCAGATAGTGATAGATTTTTATCTCTAACGTAACTACTTAACCCACTTACCCTATTACTAAAATTCGCATGCAATTACATAAACAGTTAACTTAAACAAAGGTCAAATATACGTGTTCCATGGTTATTACTACAACTTGCAACGACTGAAGCCTTACAAAGAAGTCATGGGTCAAATTTCTGCAAAGCTTATCGTTATGCTTATATAACTTAGGTTTATAACTTTATCTTAACTATAAGTTAATGTTGGAGCCCATTTTGATACAGTTCTCGATTACTGTTAGAGCGATGCTTTGTTCCTTTGCCGGGAGTTTTGACTTCAGGTAGTACTTAAGTCCAATTGCGGCAACTTCATGTTCAGCGGTTTTCGTACAGCAATTTGCCTCGTGTTGCTACAAAGCCGCTTGGGCTAGGATATCAACGCGGAGTCTATGTAGATTAATATTTCAGTTATTTCGCTCTATTTCTCTAAAACAAACAAGCCAATATGACGAATGGTTGTATCGAAAATTGGTATTGGATGGCAAGAAACATTCTATAATCACCTTTACCAGATTCAGAACAAATATAAGATTAGTATTATGATGTAAGAAACATCCTATAACCATCTTTATCAGGTTCAGAACAAATATAATATTAGTATATGGTATAAGAAACATTATATAACCTTTTTGATCAGGTTCAGAACTAATATAACATTAGACTGTGCCTCTATGGTATAAGTTCTACCACCCATTTTCACTATTAATAGTAGCTCGCCCTTCTTTTTATTGTAGTTTAAACTACATACTTGTAAGTATCACCATCTGCCACCTCCAGATACTTTGGGATGGTTTCCAGTCCTACCGGACACAAGCGTTTTACACAAAACAGATTATCGTTATTTTGTTCAACATCGTTTTGTAATTAGGAAATGCTGTTTACAGCATATAGCGCAGCCACAGACGATTAAATCCATATAAGTAACTTATCCTACTACAGAATCCATGCAGAATATTTAATCTATAATCCATAATAAAAATGCGAAATTATGTGTTCATTTGTTTGTTGCCATAACAGCTAAACAGATTTGTAAAAAACTTGACACGCGGCAATATTAGGCTATTTTTTATCCCGTTAGTATGTTCGGATAAAAATTACTGATTTAAAAGAGTTCCCATGGAGTTTCTTGGACGTTCTTTTCCATAGAGATCTATCCACTCAGGGGAATGTGGAACTAGCTTGATCTTTTGGACTAACCGAAGATGGCTTGATAATTCAAAGGTAACTTTAAATTGTTAAATCGAAATAAATATTTTGGGTTTGAGTTTGTGTAATATATTCTCTTGGAATAATAAAACACTTTTCATGCAGGCAAAGCTGTGGGAAGTACTAGGCATACATAAGTAGCAGCAGTTGGCAGCCACATTTGGCTTACCGAATCGCATCAACTCGGTAAGCGATGATTCCAGTTCACTGGGCTTATTCAGCATTGAACTGAATTTTAGACCGAGGTGAATGGAATGGAGGAGGAACTGATGAGAATTGATAAGTTATGGCAGCTTTAAATGAAGCGTGATTACAGGAATTTTGAAATTGAAAGGCATTTCATATAATAAGAGTATTATTACTAATATTATAAATGTGAAAATTTGGATGGATGTATGTTTGTTACTCAATCACGCAAGAACGGCTGAACGGATCTGGATGAAATTTGGCACAGAGATAAATTATAGTCTGGAATAGCACTTAGTTTTCATCCCGGTGTAATGTTCCCTTGGGATAATATAACTTTTTACACTGGCGAAGCCGCATCCAAACGCTAGTTTATCAATACGCAGTAGGGTGGAATGCATATGTGCCAGTAATGGGAACGTTGTTAATTATCATCATTTTTTTAATTAGAAAAACGCTGCACACCCGCACACTAGGAAGATTGGAGTTTACTTAACGGAGGAAAAAAGACAGAATTTTTTAGCCAAAAGAAAAATATTTTCGCTGATCGTTTATTTTCTAAACATCAGATCAGCCGTTTGTTGTAAAAATATGTCGAAAAAAAGGTCGAATCTGTTCCAAAACCGAATCAGGACACCCCGACTACACGTTGTCTTTTGGCTGCAATCCCTATAGTGTATAGAAAAAACGGGGGCGCGAAGGGAGAGCAACCCCCGCCCGCTGTAATAAAACATAGTCACCTGTGCGAGCCGTAGCGGCTAAGGCTGGTCACCGGGGAGTCCAGCATGCCGAAGCGGCGGAGGTGAGTCAAGGTTAGTTACCTTAGGAGAATCGCTGTTCTTGACTTGCCGAATTTTGACCTTGACCTCAAGGTGAATGATCCTGAGTACAAGGTCAATGCCCTTGAGGTATCCCATAGTGTTCACATCTCACCGGGTCCAGAAGGCTTGATTAGGCGATAGTTTTTTGTGAAATATTTGTCTTGTTTTCATAGTGCCCCGTTTCCTACCCACTGACCGGCATTTCCCTGTATCGTGTGTGCATTTACAAATATTTCAACTCACTATTATACAAACAGCCAGACCCGGAACAACTATGTGTGGGCCATACAAATATTTCCGTGCGGGAATAAAACCCGCGACACTCTGTGCAGAGGCCGATCGATTATCTACTCATTGAACCAACCGTGTCGTCTATGTTAAATAAGTTTATGCCTTAAATATTTGATTTTTGGCTTAGTCCAAATCCAGAGAGGATTCTCCCAAATCAAAAAAGAAAGAATATCTTGCTCGCAGTTATGGATGTATGGGTAATATTGGTATGCTAAAATAAAAATAAAACACAAATTTACATTTTTCCAATGTGGGTAAGCGAAAACTACAGACCGCCACTTATACGATCCTATCATACTTTACATTTTGCTTACATTTTGATTTACGTCCATAAATCTGGTTGCAGCTCACTTGGCCTTACTGAAGAACATCCCCAGTAAGATGTATCACCGTGTATGGTCTTTTAAGGAGTCCCTTCTCGTCTAACTTGTAAATACTTTTTTTAGTCGACCAAACCATCCAAGCAATACAGAAAAGAAAGAAACTGGTAGCGCGTGGGTATGCTAAAATTGGAACGTTTCTAACGACACGGGGTTTTTAATGACACGAGTTTGCAATAACCTACACACCCGTGTATCACACGACGTTTTTCAATACAAATCAAAGAATTAGATTCGTTTATTCACAAAAAAAACAACATGGCGCGTTTTTGCAACTGGACATATTTTTTTACAAAGAAAACAGCCTATACAGCCTATTTGATTTTTGACAAATGTTGATGTGAAAATAATTCAATTAAAACTGGTAATTAAATATATTAAACAACCATTTAAAAGACTTTTGAGAATTCAATGCTAAAACGTACGGAATCATTCATTTTTCCTCGTATAAAATCTATCCAATTTTATTCTATGTATGAAAACTCCTTGCTACTAAACTTTTTTAAATTGACTTATAAATTTAAAACTAAACTGCAAAACTAATGATCGAGCTCGTATACAAAAGTCACGACCGTTTAAAAGAAAGATGCCTGTGCGAAAGATTTAATTTTCGAATCATAATTATAGCCTCTGAAAATTCACCATGTTTAACAACTGTATTGAAAAATATAATTTCATCATCATCATATCAGCCAGAAGAAGTCCACTGCTGGACATAGGCTTCCCCCAATCGTCGTCATATTGACCGGTCCCGTGCGTCCCGCATCCAGCGAATCTCCGCAACCTTCACCAGGTCATCGGCCTTCCAACGCAATGTCTTCCGGTTCGCGGTCGCCACTTCAGAACTTTTCTGTCCCAGCGGCCATCTGTTCTGCGAGCAATATAAGCACTGCCACTTAAGTTTGGCAATTCTCTTGAGAATCTCTACATTTCTGATTCGATCACGCAAGGATACTCCGAGCATAGACCTATCCATACATAATTTGACTAGCCTAAATTACCATACACACAGATTTAGAACAAAAATAAAAACAAAATAAGACATAATTTAGCTCATATTTGGAAAACTAATGAACATTAGTGAATATAATGCAGGACTGCATGGATTTTTCAGGCAACATTACTAACACCATAATGCACATAATTCCGGTGAAATTACTTAAATGGGATTTTTTCGCAGCAAATATCATTATTTCCCGGGCCGTAGGTAGGTGCACTTCTGAACAGCTCTTCGAGAAATACATATGTATAAATACATATGTGATTACACCAGAACCTGGATTAAGACATAGGATTGGAACATTTCATGCTGGTATAATGTTTATTTGGGATATAATACCAGCATGTAACCGTCCCACTGCAGGGAAAGACCGCTTCCTTAAGACGAGTTGGAGATTTCAAACTTGTATTAACTATAAGTAAGTACTTACGAATTTGAAAAAGTCACATTGGTACTTGCCCGGATTTGAACCCACAACCTCAAGCACAAGAGGCGAAGGCTTAGCTATTGGGTTACCATGACATTTTGACACCACGATAGTTTATGAAACAAAAATATTCGTAAAATACTGCAAAAATCCCTATAAATGCTGAATTTCTAAATTCTAGACACTTCTCACTGTTAAATTTAGGTCGTGAATCCAGAAATATCTCACTGCCCACCACTTGAAGTCTTAACACTGGAACCCTTTCAGACAGTGCTTTAGGTCAAGGCAGACACGGAACCCTCTTAAAAGCATTCTTGTTGTTTTCTCATTAATCGCATTTCTTAGGATTTTGATGGTTAATTAATTAGATCTAAAAGGCTTTGTTTGTACTTAAGTTTATCTAGAAGCTGTTGGGGAAGAAATTCAAGTAAGTTTCGGAGAACATTAAACCACTTATTTTTTGACTAACGGGCAATAAGGCTCCGTAAAGTTATTTTTCTCGTTATTAGTGAAGTTTTGGGCAAAACGGCTGTTATTACTAGTACCTGATCAAGTTTCGTGAATATAAGTAGATCCAAAAACAAAATCCATCAAAAATCCATTTTCTCAAACATGCATGGCAATATTGTCATTAATTTAGAAAAAGAACACGCGAGGTACCGAATTTACGGACAAAAAAAATCAAATCCATTTCTGTAGCGTTTTTTGAATTTGGAACATTACAACGCTCAAGCAATGTTGATAAAATCCATTGCATGTGCGTTTTTTGAATTTGAACATTACAACGCTCCAGCTATATTATTGTAACTTTTAATATTAATTGAATTAAATGTATAATATGAAAAGTATGTTTTAGTTCCCTGCATTCTTTTGAGAAAAGCACTATATAAGTATATGCCTCGGCGGAAATGGCAATTGCCTGTCTCGTATTAGTCCTCGCCCACGGCTCGGCCTTCGAACTCATACACGACCTGCAATTGTCTATTGCCCGGTCTTTGCAATAATGTACTATTTCTGTCAAGGTACAAAATAAGCACCATGAGTGGTGACGACAATACTTAAGATAATCTATGTTGGGCGCATCTTAGAGAGAGCAACCCAGCTGACTGCCTTAACATTCCAACATAATTTTCGATGTTGGGCGCATCTTAGAGAGAGCAACCCAGCTGACTGCCTTAACATTCCAACATAATTTTCGACGAGAAGAAGGAAAAGATCTTTCCTTGCTTAATGAATTCGGCAAGGCAAAGGGCATAGAGTGTGAAAAATCGACCAATCACATGCGAGATGAAAGACGCGATGTGGATTTCCGTCTATTTGATTGGTAGATTTTTCATACTCTTTGCCCTTTGCCTTGCCGAATTCATTACGCGATACGGCTGCAGGAATATTTGAGATTTTACCTCTGTACGTAACTGCTTAACCCACTTACCCTGTTAAAGAAAACTCGCGTGAAATTACATAAACAATAAACTTAAACAAGGTGTTCCATGGCTATTACTACAACTTGCAACGACTGAAGCCTTACAAAGAAGTCATGGGTCAAATTTCTGCAAAGCTTATCGTTATGCTTATATAACTTAGGTTAACTTTAGCTTAACTATAAGTTAATGTTGGAGCCCATTTTGATACAGTTCTCGATTACTATTAGAGCGATGCTTTGTTCCTTTGCTGGGAGTTATGACTTCAGGTAATACTTAAGTTCCAATTGAGTAAGTCTTCGGCAACGAGGCAACTTCATGTTCAGCGGTTTTCCTACAGCAATTTGCCTCGTGTTGCTACAAAGCTGCTTGGGCTAGAATATCAACGAGGAACAAGCCAATATGACGAATGGTTGTATCGAAGATTGATATTGGATGACAAGAAACATTCTATTATCACCTTTACCAGATTCAGAACAAATATAAGATTAGTATTATGATGTAAGAAACATCCTATAACCATCTTTATCAGGTTCAGAACAAATATAATATTAGTATATGGTTTATGAAACATTCTATAACCATTTTAATCAGGTTCAGAACTAATTTAAGATTAGTATTTGGTATATCGTCCTTTAACCATTTTTATCAGGTTTAGGACAAATATAACATTAGCCTCTATGGTATAAGTTCTACCACCCATTCTCACTATTAATAGTAGCTCGCCCTTCTTTTTATTGTAGTTTAAACTACATACTTGTAAGTATCACCATCTGCCACCTCCAGATACTTTGGGACGGTTTCCAGTGCTACCGGACACAAGCGTTTTACACAAAACAGATTATCGTTATTTTGTTCAACATCGTTTTGTAATTAGGAAATACTGTTTACAGCCTATAGCGCAGCCACAGACGCGAGACGATTAAATCCATATAAGTAACTTATCCTACTACAGAATCCATGCAGAACATTTAATCTACAATCCATAATAATTAATGCGAAATTATGTGTTCATCTGTTTGTTGCCATAACAGCTAAACAGATTTGTAAAAAACTTGACACGCGGCAATATTAGGCTACTTTTTATCCCGTTAGTATGTTCGGATAAAAATTACTGATTTAAAAGAGTTCCCATGGAGTTTCTTGGACGTTCTTTTCCATAGAGATCCATCCACTCAGGGGAATGTGGAACTAGCTTGATCTTTTGGACTAACCGAAGATGGCTTGATAATTCAAAGGTAACTTTAAATTGTTTAATCGAAATAAATATTTTGGGTTTGAGTTTGGGTAATATATTCTCTTGGAATAATAAAACACTTTTCATGCAGGCAAAGCTGTGGGCAGTACTAGGCATACATAAGTAGCAGCAGTTGGCAGCCACATTTGGCTTACCGAATCGCATCAACTCGGTAAGCGATGATTCCAGTCCACTGGGCTTATTCAGCATTGAACTGAATTTTAGGCCGAGGTGAATGGAATGGAGGAGGAACTGATGAGAATTGATAAGTTATGGCAGCTTTGAATGAAGCGTGATTACAGGAATTTTGAAATTGAAGGCATTTCATATAATAAGAGTGTTATTACTAATATTATAAATGTGAAAATTTGGATGGATGTATGTTTGTTACTCAATCACGCAAGAACGGCTGAACGGATCTGGTTCAAATTTGGCACAGAGATAAATTATAGTCTGGAATAGCACTTAGTTTTCATCGCGGTGTAATGTTCCCTTGGAATAATAAAACATTTTACACTGGCGAAGCCGTTTCCAAACGCTAGTTTATCAATACGCAGTTGGGTGGAATGCATATTTGTGCCAGTAATGGGAACGTTGCTAATTATCATCATTTTTTTAATTAGAAAAACGCTGCACACCCCCACACTAGGAAGGTTCGAGTTTACTTAACGGAGGAAAAAAGACAGGATTTTTTAGCCAAAAGAAAAATATTTTCGCTAATCGTTTATTTTCTAAACATCAGATCAGCCGTTTGTTGTAAAAATATGTCGAAAAAAAGGTCGAATCTGTTCCAAATACGAATCGGGACACCCCGACTACACGTTGTCTTTTGGCTGCAATCCCTATAGTGTATATAAAAACGGGGGCGCGAAGGGAGAGCAACCCCCGCCCGCTGTAATAAAGCATAGTCACCTTTGCGAGCCGTAGCGGCTAAGGCTGGTCACCGGGGCGTCCAGCATGCCGCAGCTGCGGAGGTGAGTCAAGGTCAGTTACCTTAGGAGAATCGCGGTTCTTGACTTGCCGAATTTTGACCTTGACCTCAAGGTGAATGATCCTGAGGACAAGGTCAATGCCCTTTAGGTATCCCATAGTGTTCCCCCACCCTACTACTCCCACATCTCACCGGGTCCAGAAGGCTTGATTAGGCGATAGTTTTTGGTGAAATATTTGTCTTGTTTTCATAGTGCCCCGTTTCCTATCCACTGACCGGCATTTCCCTGTATCATGTGTGCATTTACAAACATTTCAACTAACTATTATACAAACAGCCAGATCCGGAACAACTATGTGTGGGCCATACAAATATTTCCGTGCGGGAATAAAACCCGCGACACGCTGTGCAGAGGCCGATCGATTATCTACTCATTGAACCAACCGTGTCGTCTATGTCAAATAAGTTTATGCCTTAAATATTTGATTTTTGGCTTAGTCCAAATCCAGAGAGGATTCTCCCAAATCAAAAAAGAAAGAATATCTTGCTCGTAGTTATGGATGTATGGGTAATATGGGTATGCTAAAATAAAAATGAAACTCAAATTTCCATTTTTCCAATGTGGGTAAGCGAAAACTACAGACCGCCACCTATACGACCCTATCATACTTTACATTTTGCTTACATTTTGATTTACGTCCATAAATCTGGTTGCAGCTCACTTCGCCTTACTGAAGAACATCACCAGTAAGATGTATCACCGTGTATGGTATTTTAAGGAGTCCCTTCTCGTCTGCCTTGTAAATACTTTTTTTAGTCGACCAAACCATCCAAGCAATACAGAAAAGAAAGAAACTGGTAGCGCGAGGGTATGCTAAAATTGGAACGTTTCTAACTTTCATTTCAATTGCTTTTAAAACCCACTACATTTCAAAAGCTACAACCATTTAAACTTCCACAGGCTTCTAGTAATTACATAAAATAGAGAGACATCTGCGTTTATCAAGCCCCGACCTTGACCCACTTCGCCTAGTGACACTGCACTGGTGCATTTTCTTTTATAAGGGTGCAATCCAAATGGAGAGGTCGCCTCGACATCCATTCATAGTCGATAAAGACTAGGATTTTACGTTTCAGTAGTAAAATTGGAATAGACAACTAAAAATGTTTGGTTCTTCGTGAGATAAATTTTGTTTTATGATATAACATGACGCCTGTATTTCTCGAAGAGCTGTGCAGAAGTGCACCTACCTACAGCCCAGGAAATAATTATATTTGCTGCGATAAAATCCTATTTAAGTAATTTCACCGGAATTATGTGCATTATGGTATTAGTAATGTTGCCTGAAAAATCCATGCAGTCCTGCATTATATTCACTAATGTTCATTAGTTTTCGAAATATGAGCCAAATTATGTCTTATTTTGTTTTTATTTTTGTTCTAAATCTGTGTGTATGGTAATTTAGGCTAGTCAAATTATGTATGGATAGGTCTATGCTCGGAGTATCCTTGCGTGATCGAATCAGAAATGTAGAGATTCTCAAGAGAATTACCAAACTTAAGTGGCAGTGCTTATATTGCTTGCAGAACAGATGGCCGCTGGGACAGAAAAGTTCTGAAGTGGCGACCGCGAACCGGAAGACATTGCGTTGGAAGGCCGATGACCTGGTGAAGGTTGCAGAGATTCGCTTTATGCGGAACGCACGGGACCGGTCAATATGACGACGCTTGGGGCAAGCCTATGTCCAGCAGTGGACGTCTTCTAGCTGATATGATGATGATGAAATTATATTTTTATGCTCTTGAGAGCCTTTTAACTTTGAAATTGACGTATGTTTTCATGTTTTGATAGCATTATTATTAATTTTGGTACCTACATAAAATACGTAAAAACAAAAAGTTTACGGTACTGAAATATACTCCATAGCAGTGTTGTTCACGGACAGTACAGTTCATGGGCTACTAATAGTACACCCGCGTTTTCCCCAACCCGGAAATCGAATCCAAGACGTCATCCTCAGCAATAGCGATTTCGACCACTAGACCACCAATTTTGTTTTTCTCGTCCTCATTTATAACTGTTGAAGTGCGGCGATCGTGTAAATGAGAAAATATCATAATATATGGTTTTGCTATTTTGTAATGGCCTTTGTTTGTTATTCTTATCATAATGCTATTAATGATAAGGTCGTCTATTGTAGGTACGCATTGTTGCGTTGTGTTTTATTTATCTGGTGCATAATACCTAATGCATATTTCTAAGATTATATGTCCTTTACATCGGGTGTTTCGCGTGTTAGTTAGATGCCTATGGACTTAGTAATAGATGCATATGGCCTTTAGGTTTAAAAGAATGGTAGCAAGTTGTTCTCGGAAGTTTCTTTTTAGGCCACGTACGGTCTGTTATATACTGGTTTATATGTTGAGAGGAAATTATGGTTTAAATGAACCGGTACACCCGCGTAAGTTAATCAATACCAGTTGCACACCTAATTAAATAGAAGCCTTTGTCTTCCAGCAGCATTAGCAGGCTTAAATTAAAGATAGAATGCTGTATTTAGTCTATATTGTCTATGCCACATGTGGCTTAGAATATAGCAACGCAATCCTTTCTCAAAATCGATCTGCCCAGATGGTGTCGGCTTCTGAATAATTGGATGCAGTTGAATACCAGTATTTTAGATGGAGCGACTGCCTATCTGACCTCCACAACCCGTAACAACCTACAACGTAGGGGTCTATGTCAAAAGTGAATAGGTTACTTCTAGGCAAGCATGCTTCACCGTCGACCACATCATCGCTTACCATCAGGTGAGATAGTGGTCAAGCGCGAGCCTATCTATAATAAAAATAACACTAGGTATATCCCTTTGATTTTCTGGCTTCTGACTACCCGTAACGACTGTCAAAGATATGCAGGATGGGCAAAAAAATCGTGGGTCAAACGAAACAAGGCGATAGTTGGGGTCATGAGGAGTAAAAAAAAAGAAAATATAATGCAAATAGCACCAAATATCACCCTTTTTCGTTAGATCCACGGTTTTTGGCCCACCCTGTTTAAATGACAGTCGAGATATGTAATAGATGGCCACGGACCCACATCGGCAATCTTCGCTTAACCTAACAATCGTTTTGCAATGTTACACAATTTTATAAAACCCTTTTCACAAATGAGTCCGAAAAATGGCGCAATTTTTCGCGAGCTAACCCCTATTCAAATGCCTACATACATCCTCCATTATACCTTCAAAATACCGTCACTCCCATAACCCTCCCATAGCCAACCCCTTAATCATATCAAGTTTGAGCATCACAGGAACACGGATGACATACTGCGTGAACCCGCCATACTTTAGACAATTTATACGATGTCGTGGGACCTTCAATGACCCCCTATGCGTTCAGATGTGCCGTTTAGCTCGCTTTTATTCATAAAACTGTGCCGTTGAGGTGTCGAAGGGTTATAGGGGTGAATATTGATTTTTTTATGTCTGTTTTTATTGTGATTTATTGAGGTTTCAAGTTTGATGGACTTTGATTGAGTTCGATTTTGATGTGATGGGACTTTTGAGCAGATACTTTCTGCGAGTAAATGTTTTTGATGTGTACTCTTTAATATTATCAACTTATGTAGGGATTTCTTGATGTGTATAAATATATTATTTACCGGTTTAGTTTAGTTAAGGCAGTTAAACTAAACTTGTGATGATGATTGTCCGAATTCCACGATGATAATTAATTCTAAATTTATAATAATTTAAATAATTATTAAATTTATAATAATTTAAATAATTATTAAATTAATAATAATTTAAATATCTTTTTAAATCTATACAAAAAAATCGTCGTGTGAAATCCTTACTCACGCATTCTTCTCATAATTACACACATTACACTAGCTTTTAATAATGCCAATGGTAAGACTTAGGACTCCATCCTAATGGGTCGTCAACCCAGTGCAGTAGAGTTACTTGTACCATGCAACTCTCGTGTTCGTATTTAAGACGTAAACGAAACAAAAAGAGTAAATTAGGATTCTTTAGTTTCTGCTTCCATAAAACCTAACGCCATGAATCTAATGACTTTAACCAAACTTCCGAAGAACATTTTAGTAGACCACAAAATGTTCTAACAGAACAATAGAGTAAACAAACCTACGATTTAACCTGCCACTACCAAATACAATTTCATCAACTTTTGGGTCCAGTTTGTTTGACGGGTTAGGCTGCTATGTCCGTACAATTTCTCGCTTTTTCATGATTCAGGCTCAAATTGTGCACAGGCCTTAAGCTTCTCTGAATATTTAACTATTCTATTATTACAACTACTCTGTGGCATCCATTATTCAGATTCTGATTGAATACAGAACAGCCACAGAAAGAGTAGGCCACAGACCAAAATACCACAGTGTATCTACGGGTGGGTAGTGTGGGCAACCTCTTGTTTTTGGTAGGCTATTTAAAATTCTTTTTATGCTGTGGTTTCGTCTTTGTGCTGAAACTGTTACGCTGATGTAAAGGGTTTGTGAAAGGAGAGAGCAAAGGAATGTTTACTTGTTGATTCTGTAATACGTGTAGCTCCTGGTGAAATGGTATGCTCGTGGAAGTTGGAACTATCAGCGCATGTTAAAACTAGCTTCTACCAGCAGCTTCACCCGCGTGAAAGTATCCTATGCACTATCCCAGACAAATGTCTGTAGACGAATGTCTGGGATAGTACATTGGCTTGGATATTGGTCCATTGGTATATTGGAACTGGATGAAATTTAGATCATCCAGATCCGATCAGCCATTTAAGCATGATTGAGTAACAAACAAACACATATCTATCCAACTTTCGCATTTATTATATTTGTAAGATTTCTGGGAAGCGATGAAGTATTTTGGTTCTATAGCTATCTAAATTGGTGAATTCTATCCTAATTACTATTAATATAATAAATGAGAAAGTCTGGATGTTTGATAAAATCAATCAATGACTGAACGGATTAGGGTGAAACTTGGCAAACGGGTAGATCATGGCCTGGATTGGACATAGAATACTTTCTATACCGGTAACGTTTTAGTGGGCAAACTTCCATATACGCGGGGTAAGCCGTTGGCAGATGCAGTTATGTCAATAAATGATTTTATTCATTCAAAATCTACAAGTCTTATCGTGATTAGACCTGTCGTAGGTACTATATGGATCAGAATGTTGGGCTGTGAAAAAGATGGATGGAAAAAGATTGCATGTAGCAGAGATGGGTGTGCGGCGTGACGAAAATGGATAAAATCAGAAAAGTTGAAAGGATTTTTTTTTGTCCTTGTATTTTCATGTGTTGAAGAGAGATGAAACACACACACATGCTACTAAAAGAGTTATGAATATAAATGTGGATGGATGGAGAGGGAGGGGAACTCCAAAGAAAATATGGATGGACTGTGTTAGAAATGATATGAAAGAAAAGGGAGTCAGTGATAGCGTGACGGGGGATAGGACGGTATGGAAGAAGAAAACGTTTTTCCCAAGTAACTTGGAATAAGGGCAGGAAGATGAAGAAGAAGCAAGATATCGCTATTTTACTTGGTATTTAATGGTGCTTAGAAGATGTGGCAGTAATCACATTCAAACATTAGCCTTCAAAGTATTCGGTTTGAATATTTCGACTAAGCTTAATTCGACAAACAGCTCAAAGAAAGAACATGCAATAAAAACCAATCACGGAGACTCCAATTAAAGTAATTCTTATATCTACAAAAAAGAGAAAAACTTCCTTATTCTAAATGGGTTTTATGTGCGGAACCCTTTGGGCTTAACGGCGGCTCGTTAACATTTTCGCCGATAATTTGTTGAACCGTGCCCCGTTTGTCCGCTGTGTGATTAATTTTACTTTTTTCGGGCTAATAAAATGTTTCGTGACGGTGTTTTCGGGTTAAGTTGGCAAATTTTGTCGGTCTTGTTCTGGTGACCCAGTTAAGGAGGGTAAAAACATCACGCCTCTAAGACTGAAGGGGGTAGGTAGGTAGATAGATAGGTAAAGTCCTATCCTAACACACAAATCGAAGCGAAGATGGTGAACTAACACTAGCTTTCAGAGCCTATGACTTTTATTAAGTTCGATAAGTGCAAAATATCAGTTTTCAACTTTTGAACCCCCAACGGAAAAACACGGGTGTTATATAAGTTTGAAGTTTTTATCTGCGTGTTTGTGTATCTATCTGTTGCTTAGCTCCTAAACGGATGAACTGATTTTGTGTAAGTTTTTATTTTTGAAAGATTAATTTGTCGTGAATGTGTTCTTACGTTCTTAGCTATGTTTGATGAAAATCGTTTCAGGCGTTCAAACTTATGCGCATTTTACTCTTTGAATCGGCAGGTTTATAACGTGTTTCTTACAGCAATCAGCAAGAAACGCGCGATCAAACGCTTTATGACATAAAAGTTGGAATTACCTACAGAGGTATGGTAGGTAGGTCCTACTCAATTGTTTGCTAGTCGCTCGCTTTTTGTCAAAAGCACTTATTAAAAAAAAAGACAGCCAAAGGCTTTAAAACTTCTGTCATCATCATCATCATCATCAGCCTTTTAATGTTCCCACTGCTGGAACACAGGCCTCCTCTCTGTGAGAAGGAAAAATGCAGTAATGTACCGCGCGGGCCCAGTGCGGGTTGGTGAATGTCACTGGTATTCGAATTTTTTGTTCTAGGACATGTTGAAAACTTCTGTATTGAATTGAGCAATTATTGCGCAGAAATAGCTATCCAATGATATTCAAATAAACAGATATGTTATGAGCGCGCGCATTGTGAAGACTCGAATAGGTCACAATTGTGACCTTTAGTCTTTAGTTTGTCACGCATGGCGAAGAGCGATAGGCTTTGTTGAAACAAAAACAAAATAGAAAAAATGCCATCGTTGTATTTAGAAATTGTACCAATTATGATACCAAAGTACATAAAACAGAAGAGATCTCATACCATATTTACATATTATTATACTTTTTTTATAATATTCTTATATTTGGAGGTTAGAAAAAGATAACAACATTGGTGGCCAGAATAATGTTTGCTTACATTCACACGCAAGTGACAAACACTAGCTGTCTCTTTTTTCTTGTTGGTTTTATCAAGCCATCCCTTTCGACTTGTAGTGAAATGTCAGATGAATGAAAAGTGTGTACCTATGTGTGCTGCCACTGCTGCGCGGAACACTTTTTCAATTGTTTTGTGAGTGTATAACGTATCTGTTTATTTGAATATCATTGTAGCTATCGTTTTGCTCTGCCAAGATACGTTATAAGTCTGCGGGTTATTTTATCAAGATATCATGTTATAATTACGTGTTTCGTTGTATTGTCGATCGAAGCGTCGTTAATAAGACTCGGGGGTATAATTTTTTTAATATATACTTTTTTAGTTAATCATTAGATACACAAAAGCAAACGGTTATTCGATTTCATTGGCCTAATGAGGAAAAATATTGTTTCTCAGAATGTGTAAAGCATAATTCTTTGATTTGAACCAAGAACCAAATGGTCGGCAGTCGCCCTTTCTATCACAAAACCAAGCCAATAAGGAAAATGATCTCTAATGGACCAACACAACTTTCGCTGTCAACTAATGTTAAATGAACCTAATCTTAGGGGGGCTAATGCCTGAATCATGTTAACAATTTTTGGGTGGCCACAAGGTAGCATTCGACATTGAACCCAGGGTAATTAAGATTACTAAGTCACAGACATCTAGTATATTTATTTTTAACGTTGCCCACACTAGGGATTTCTTCCTGTATCGTGGGTGCGTTTACTAATAAAGAAACTCACATACACAACACCCAGAGCCAGAACAACTATCTGTAGGTCATACAAATATTTGTTCTGTGCGGGAATTGAACCCGCGACATGCAGCGCAGCATTCAATCGCTCAACCACTGCGCCAATCGTGCGCCATTTAAATGAGATGGCTTATCAAGAATGTCCAATTACGTTGCATATAATGGCAACAGTAGAGAGATTAATAGGTTTAATTTACTTGCTTTGGTATTCTTTGAAAAGATGATCATCTTTATCATTATTTTCGCTGCCAGACGTTCACAGTTGTGCAAAGGCCAGCCCCAAGCATTGCTTCATCAGCCGCATCCAGTGGACTCCTGTGGCCCTCACCAGGTTACTTTGTCTTCCAGTATTCTTCAGTCCCATCGACCATCCGTTCTACGAGCAATGTTCCTTGCCCACTGCCACTTAAGTAAGGCAATTTTTCGAGTTATGACGGTTACAGTACTCGCCAATCTTCTTGGCCGGTGAAACATAAGCTTTCTGATGCGCAAGACACGGCGCGGTGCTGTTTTTGTATGAGATTTGCTACTGCGCAGCTATTGTAATCAACTTCAAGGCGGCCAGATTTCTGTACCTTGGTTCGCCTCCTGCAGCCTTATTGCGTAATGAATTCGGCAAGGCAAAGGGCAAAGAGCTATCGACCGGTCATATAGACGAAAATCCACATCACGCGTCTTTCATCACCATGCGATTGTTCGGTTGTTTCTTTGCCCTTTGCCTAGCCGAGTTCATTAAGCAATAAGGCTGCTGATATCATCATTCCTGATTCGATCACACGGGAAAATTCCAAGCGTAACCTCTTTATTGCTCCATACAGAAGATTAACTAATGGGTAAATCCTTAAACTCTACCCAATTCTGGCAACAAGTACTCTAAAAATTTAATGTCAAACACATTTAGACACATACCACACAAACTCCATTTCGATATCGAAACAAGTACATTATTACCTCAATGTATCGAAACTAAAAATACCGCCAACATATAAATAAATATACGGCCGATACAGTTTATTTGAGAAAAAGGTCAGTCATAAAGTTTTTACACACGTCAGCTCGGTCTCAAGTTCAATTCCCGGTCGCAGACGTTTGAAGAACTTTATGTAACGGAAGAAATATATCGTAAAGGAGATCAAGGTTGTGGAAATGATTTTGTAGACTATGATGAATGTGTAAATCGGTAGTGTTGTTTAATAAACATCACTACCGATTGATGAACGGTTTTTTTGTAGTAGGTATCAGTTAAAATATTAATTTTATTGATTTTCATTACCGAATTAAACAATGATTTCTCCTATCCTCTCCACATTACTTCCCGTTTTGACCCACATTTTAAACTTCTCCTTGTTTTCTTGCACTGTTCCTGATGCTTGGAAGCTAACCCATATTATTCCACTACCCAAAATCCCTAACCCGGTCACAATGACCGATTTCAGACCCATTTCCATCCTTCCTTATCTTTCCAAAGTTCTTGAGCACATTGTCCTTTAGCAATTGTCTCTGTTTCTCTCAAGTAATGATCTTCTTAGTCCTTTTCAATCTGGTTTCCGGCCCGGTCAAAGTACTGTCACAGCTCTTTTAAAGGTTACTGATGATATCCGCCGGGATATGGACCACAAATCTCTTACTTTACTTGTACTTCTCGATTTCAGCAGCGCTTTCAACTCTGTTGACTTCGATATCCTTCTTGGGATCCTTAAATCTTTCAATTTCTCCTCTTCCACTATTGATTGGTTCAACTACTATCTTGGAGGCCGCTTGCAGCGATTACAACTTGACGACCCTTCTTCGGATTGGTGTTCTCTTTCTGCGGGTGTGCCACAGGGTGGCGTTCTCTCTCCTCTTCTCTTTTCTATTTTTATTAACTCTGTCACTAGAGTCATCTCGTGTAACTTCCATCTCTATGCTGACGACTTGCAGCTTTACCATCATCTTCCAATTAAAGATGCGGAAGCCGCTGTGTCCGCCGTTATCGGTGAACTGGAATTGATTGGGGAGTGGTCGCGATCCTTTGGGCTGCAAATCTACCCTAAGAAGTCTCAGGCCATGGTTATCGGCGGTAGGCATATGCGAAAACGGCTTGATGTTGCGGTGCTGTCTCCTCTCAGTTTGAATGGCGTTCAAATTGAATACGCTAGGACGGCTAAAAACTTGGGGGTGATAATGGACTCCTATTTATCATGGACTGCCCTTGTCGCTGTAGTCAGTCGCAAGGTGCACTACACTTTCCACTCGCTGAAGTGCCTTCAGAGCTTTTTGCCCTTGAACACTAAAATTTCCCTTGCCCAAACTCTTATTCAGCCCATCATCGACTACGCCGACGCCTGTTATTTGGATGCCACCGAGGAGCTTTTATATAAACTTGAGCGTTTGCAAAATATAAGTATTCGTTTTGTTTTCAATCTCAAAAAGTACGATCATGTTTCAGGCTTTCGCAAAATGATCAAGTGGCTCCCCATTCGACTTCGCAAGAACTCTCGGATTTTGTGTCTGCTATTTAAAGTCCTACACAACCCTAAAACACCGTCCTACCTCCGCGAACGCTTCTCCTACTTCGGTCCTTCCGATGCACTTTGCAGGTCGCATCTTAAGCATCTTCTTGAAGCACCTTCCCACACTACCGACTTTTACTCCTACTCCTTTACTGTGCACGCGGTGCGGTTGTGGAACTCGTTACCGCCTGATATTAGGGACTGCCAAACTCTTGCAGTTTTTAAAAAGAGAGTAAAAGAGCATTATCTTTCCATTCCGTCTTAGTTGCATATAATTATGTATTTTATTTAACTTTTTCTTATTTATTACATTTTTAAATATTTTTACAAAACACACACAAAAAAGAAAAACATTTAAAAAAAAAAAAAATAGAGGCCCACCGGTATCGGGAACAGGGTCCAAGCTACCGGCGGTCAGGGCTCCAGAGAGAGGAACCTCCTAACAATACGAGCCGTGTCCAGCAGTACTGCTTTCTGGATCAGGCCCTTGACCCAGCCGCCTAACGAGAGCCTCCTAAGGTGTTGGTCGAGGCTCGTGGCTATTAAGCCATGGGCTGACACGACTATCGTTACAATGATCGCTGAGTCTACATCCCACATGTCGACAACCTCGCGAGCCAAGTCAAGATACTTGATTTGCTTATCTTTCTCGGCTTTCACGAGGTTCCCGTCATGCGGGACAGTTATGTCAACAATCATTGCACGCCTCTCGATTCGGTCCACCAACACTATATCAGGCTTATTAGCGATTATAGTCCTGTCAGCGATGATGGACCGATCCCAGTACAATGTGATATTGCCATTCTCGAGAACTGGGTCGGGCACATACCTGTAGTACGGCACCTCTGACGCCACAAGAGTGTATTTCAGAGCAAGTTGCTGATGGATAATCCTGGCTACAAGGTTGTGCCTATGCAAGTACTCTTACTCTTCGTTAGCTAGACGAGAATAACCAGAGATAATGTGGCGGATCGATTCACCCCAAAGACGTTATACTTCGTAGTAAGAAATACGTATAAGGTCTTTGATTCACCCGGACGGTGACATGCCCGACAGATGTCAACCGTGCCATCCTTTACATAATTATGTATTATTATTTAAGTATTTATGACAATAGTTAGTATTTATTATTGTAATATTTTATTTTATTAATATACATGTATATAAGTGTATATATTAATTATCTATTATTTATTGTGAATTGTTCAATATATTTTTCTTTTTATTTCCCCACACACGGTGTCTACATATCTTTCTTGCAACTCTCCTCTCGCAGGTATGCTGGAAGAGATTTCGTTAGAAATAAGCATACCTTTGTACCTATTTTCTGTTCCTTCTTCTTGTCTTTTTACTATGTGTGTGTACATGAAAGGTTAAATAAATAAATCAATAAAATAAAAAATATATGACGTGAACTTGTGGCACTAAAAGAACAATAATATATTTTTATTACAGTTCCATATTTCTTCGATAACTTTATTTCATGAATACGCCTTTATCCCGTGGCTTATGATATGGAATATTCTATGCACCGTTTCTGGTGCAACGTTCGTAACCGGATCAGCCCTTCCAGAGATATCCTTTTTAAACAATTAAACTAACGATTTTACCTCTTCATTATTTTGTTTAAGATCCATCTATTTTGTGTTTATTTGAAAACCACTTTTTTGTGGTAAGGTTTGCCTGACACTCCTTATTCTTACTTTTGAATTAGAAATCGTATCTAAAAAGACTATCCACGGAACCCATTCAAAAACCACCCGAATTCTCTACATTCAGACAAGAAATACCAACCATATCTAGCACATACATATTTCTACCAACATGTCAACACCGAGGTGACTAAAAGAAGCATAACTCTACCCAGTTACAAATTCTCTCGTTTCTCGGCCATATTCGTTCAGATTCCCTGAACGTTTTCAGTTGATTTATCGATAGTAAATTCGGATTTATTGCGTGATAACCATGACTTGACGTGTAGCCATCACAACACGGAACTTGCTTGTGTTTTTCTGTGACTTTGCTCGCGTTTTTACCTTCTGTAAATCAATGTTAAGTTCAGGAGCTGACAGAGTTACGTTCAGCTTCAATTAAAAAGAAAGCAAAATCAGTCTGACGAATTGTCAAGCGTTGATTGATTTATCAACAGCCAATTAAAGCAGTATACGCACGTTTGACACTATCCCATTAATCTTGCGATATATTTTTTTGGAAGCTCTGGGTTTAGCTAACCGTTTATTTTTTTTTTAGTTTTCATAAATCATAAATCATAAATCATTTATTTCTTTGCAAATATGGGTGATTGGTACATAGATGTTTTTTAAAGGTAATTAGCTCCTCCATATTCTACCGTCTTGTGGGCATGCAAAAAATTATTTCATTCACAAAAAATAGTAATATAAAATTGTAATGATAATATAAATTTAAATGTCAATTTATCAAAATACAAAAAAAAATATCTTTTTTAAAATTAGTCAAGTGAAAGTAGTAGAATTTTTATAATAATGTCAAAGAGAATAATAAATAAGTCAATTTGGAAAAAATATAAATGTCGAAATAGTATCATACATGTCCATCACAATAATACGTTTTTATGTCATTGTAATAATTTATCATTAAGAAAGTCATCAATTGTGTAATAACATTTCTCTATTAATATTTGGCTTAGTGCCCTTTTAAATTTTATTACAGTCATATTTTTTATTGCATCAGGTACTTTATTATAGATTCGTGGGGCAAGACCAAAGAAACTCTTCTGCATAAGTGCCGTTTTGCATTTTACTTGGGATAGTTTATTAACATATTGAGCCCGTGTCGGATTTTTTCTGCCTGCTGACAGTTTTACAAATAATTCTGGATGAATTTTTACAAACAATGCTGTTTCTAAAATGTATAAACACGGGAAAGTTAAAATGTTTAGAGACTTAAAATAGGGAAGACAGCTATCTGTTGTTTTAAGCGCACACATTGACCTTATACATCGCTTTTGCATTCTAAATACTAGTTCCCTATCGGTAGACTGCCCCCAAAATATGATACCATACCGCAAGACAGAGGCAACTAGTCCATGGTATGCTGATAAAAGAGCCTGCATGTTGACTTTTTTTGAAAGTTGCCGGAGAGCATACGCGGTTTTGCTGAGTTTTTTGCACACAACTTCAATATGAGGTTTCCAAGTGAGTTTACTGTCAATAACTATACCCAAAAACCGTGCCTGGCTTGCTTCCTCAATATTACAACCTTGGTAAGCAATACTAATATTTGGGTTTTCACTGCGTTGATGAAATTGCATTATTTTTGTTTTATTGAGGTTTATAATTAAATTGTTATTATTTAGCCAATTTATTATGTCATGTAAACAAGTATTTATGTCCTGCTCGTAATTAATATGATTCTCACACTTAATCACAGCTGTACTGTCATCCGCAAAGAGAATCATTTTATTTGATGTTGCAATTGGGAGGTCATTGATGTAAATTAGAAAAAATGGTGGCCCCAGTACGCTACCCTGCGGAACACCATATTTTACGTGTCTTGGCTTTGATACATAAATGGTTTCCATTTTAGTCTTCGGACAGATTCTAGAGACTTCTGTGTATTGAATTCTGTTGCTTAAATATGACTCTATTAACTGAAGAATATTTCCTCTTATTCCGTAGCTATGCAGTTTTTCCAACAGAATTTTATGATCCACATGATCAAAAGCCTTGGACATATCAGTATAGATAGCACAAACTGGAATTCTCGTATCTACAGATGACATGATGTTTGTTAAGAGGTCAAAGAATGCCATATTAACTGTAATATTTTTGCGGAATCCCTTTTGTTCCTTACAAAATAATTTATACTTTTCGAAATACGAGTAAAGAGAGTTATATACAACTTTTTCAAAAATTTTCGAGAATATTGGGATTTTCGCTATTGGTCTATAGTTTTTTAAGTCCGATTTGTCATCTTTTTTGTGTAAAGGTTTTATGACAACCGTTTTGAGCTTGTTTGGGAACTCGCCATTAGCAATACACAAGTTAATAATATGCGCCAATGGAGGTGCTATTACGTCTCTTGCAAATTTTATGACTTTTGTAGAAATGCCATCGTATCCTACAGTATTCGTGTTTTTTAGGTTAGAAATTATTTTTATAATGTCATCGGCAGTAACAGGTTGCATGAATAGGGAATTTAATGTCTGATTTTTTAAATTAATATTATTTAACGTTATGTCAGCTTTAGTTTTATTTTCAATTTCGTCAATAAAATAATTGTTAAATTCATTCGCAATGTCTATAGGGTGTGTAAACGTTAGATTATCTCTATTTATGGTCATGATTGACTCCTGTGGCAAACATAACTTGGTTTTATTTATTATTTGCCATGTAGCCTTTGATTTGTTTTCAGCGATGTTTATAAAATGATTATTTTGAGCTTTTTGTGTTAGCTTAATAATTTTCCTATAAAGTTTTGTGTAGTTTTTAAGATTTTTTTTATTTTGTGAGTTAGAATTTAACCTATAAGCCCAAAGTAACTGCTTTTGTTTCTTGCTACATATTTTTATTCCTCGAGAAATCCATTTTGTTTCCTTGTTCGTTTTAATTGTTACAATTTTTTCCGGGAAGCACAGCTTATAAAAAAGAGTAAAATCATCCATGAAATCATCAAAAGCTGTGTTTGCCTCTTGTGCATCAAAAACCTGTGTAAATGATAGACTGCTAAGATGTTTTTTAAAAGTAAATAAATGATTCATATTTAGGTCCTGCTTTTTAGTTTTCCAATACTGTAATTTACAGGTTTTTTTAATAGGTATTTTAATTATTTGTGATACATGATCTGAAAGGATTAAATCTATAACTTCAGTTTCGCAACCTTTCCTGCAGTTGTGTGCAAAATTATCAATACAGGTATTACTACTTAATCTTGTGGGTGTATAAAGTGATAGTTTTAGGTTATACTTCATAAGAAAAAACTCTAATTCTAATGTTGCCTTGTTTCTTTTCAAAACATCAATATTAAAGTCTCCGCACAAGACTATTTTTTTATTCGAAGAGATAGAAACTTTACTTAAAACATAATCTAATTTTTCATAAAATATTTCATAATTAGGTTTAGGGATTCTGTATACACAAATTATAATAATTTTATGAGTTATTATCTCTACGGCACAGCATTCGAAAATCCCTGAAACCGATTGTTTTGATATTTCCGGTATTTCCTTAAACTGTAATCCTACTCTAACAAAAATACACGCTCCTCCTCTCTTCACTTCTCTAGAATAAAAAGCTGCTGGACAAAAATTAGGAATGTGTAATAAATCTTCAAAACCCTTTTGTACGAAGTGCTCCGTGATACAAATAATATCTATAATAGTTCCTCTGTCAGATAATTCCACTAGCTTTACAGTCAGATTATCAATTTTATTAATTAGTCCAGCTATGTTCTGATGTAAAATGGTAAGGTATTTAAAGAAAAAACTGAGTATTTGCATGTTGTGAATCTATAGGCTGAGTATTTCGATTTAAACCACTGTGTTCTTCTAAGTTTAGTTGAGGTCGCGTCTCTTTGTACGTCTGCCCCAGATAATGCCCTGTTTTGTGATGTCTCAAGTTCTGGCTCAGGATCGTTTTTAGTATGCTTGACCACCAGATCAAAAAAAATGCTGATGGTCATAAATATCATCATCACAAAACCCTCTCCGTAGACAATAATTCGTAGGATTTGTTATATACAAAGCTGTTAGGTAACATTAACGTTAACAAACATCTTTTCAACACAGACAGCCCACTTAGCAGGGGCTGTTATAATTAACGCCGAAGAATCAGCCGCCTACGTAATACTGGAATGCGAGACCGATGCATCTCAACGTGAAGAAATCCTCGGAACAGTGAGGTCGCTCCGTGAAGCCTGTGAAGCTCCCAGGAAGCGTCTGTGCTTTTGGACGGAGCTAGATTAGCCAACGGACCGAATGGGAGTCTAAGTCCGGAAAATGAAGTCCCTACTACTACTACTAGCTGTTAGGTATAGGTATTATCTTTCAGTTAAATTAAAGATATGTACCTATCTTGAAAGATATATTCGATATTTTAATTGTTGAAAAACTTCAGAAACAATGCTGCTTATCCTTTAAATCCTCAAGTTGCCTTCGTCGGTCATTCTTGCGGTTGACTTATCAAAATTCTGTTGAAAGCCCAGTTTAACAACCGAAAAAATCCGCGCCAAATTAAATTTCGTCACGACTGAATAGGCACAAAGTTTTGGGTATTTTTAACGGATGAAATAAAAAAGCTGTATAAGCGACGGTCCTTTGAAGTTTTTCTAAAATGTTTTAATATTAATTAAAACTCCCTTAATACAATATAATCGTCAAAACCATTGAAATAATAATGATGCTTTAAGTTTTTGTTTTTTTAATGTCACCACAAAATTAAGCTTTCTTATGTGCCTTTTCAGAGGTGTCTTTATTACTATTAAGTATATATTTTTGCATTTCATTCAATCTTTGGTCTATCGTATTCGTATCTGGGGCCTTACCATGACGTGTAAAAACTATTTGTTGAAAAACAAATTAAACATGGTATTATTTGCTGATGACACTTCTTTGATTTTTAAGATAAATAGGCGCATAGAGTAAAAACAGTGATAGACATATCGTTATGTTACTAGAAATAGGGACCAATTAATTCAACCAGGTTTCAGGCTGGCTAAAGTAGCGTCATCTTTTATGGGGTACTGTATAAAATGTTCCGCCACACATTCTAGAACTGAATGAGGCGAAATTCAAAACTTGTATGAAACGCACACTATGCAGGCAGGCATATTATAGGTTGGGGGATTACATCGGTGATAAAAATGCTTGGCCCAACGCTAGTCCAGCTCCACAGCCACTAGGGCACAAAAACAAGTGATAATCAGAAAAGTTCTGAAGTATTGTTGGACCTGCTGAGAACTGTATGAATATATTTGTGTTGTATAAACTCAATTTATTTTTGTATTATATAACTGAACAGCACATATTATGTGAGTACTATGTACCAACTGTAAATCTACCATTTACTGTACATATGTGTCGTTCGTTGACTTCAGTGTGCCCTGGGAGTTGAGTGTGTCATGCTCTCTCTAATGTCTATCTGATGGTGGCACATGTGTTGGATGGTGGCACAATCATCATTCTGTACCCTTCATGATGATTGAGTTGAGTGGTGCCGATCCATGTGTCATGTTCGTGAAAGGGCGCCATCGGTTGGGATTGGTCATATCTTAGCTGCCTCTGCCTGTTTTTAATTACCTATTTATTGTATTTTTAATTGTTTGTTTTACTCTAGACGCTTTTAAGTGCGTTTTTTTTACATCTTTCTCACATATATGTATTTTTCATACAAGATTTTTGTAACCAAATACTTGTAAAAGACATTTTTTTTTTAAAGAGCAAGTGTGGAGTTTCTTGTCCGTTCTTCTCCATAACAAGCTACATTTCCGAATGGACGGTAGAATCAATTATTACCACGTTTTTTTTTTTGACGTTCGTTAATGCCGCTTAATGGCCTAATTGAATAAAGAAATTTTGATTTTGATTTTATCATAGTGCGACTGTTAAAAAGTGACAGAGCTATTTGTCATGTATAGCTCCGTCTTAATAGTTTTGATACCTTGGAATAGGCATCAATGTTAAAACCATGCCCCTCATCCATAAAATAGAAGGAATAACTAAGGTCCAGTTCCGTGAGCGAAAATTATCAATAAATTAATGTGACGAATTGTCAAACGCGTCTCAGTTGAATTTTCAACAGCTGATCGTCTCACTTTTCTTGCGTTTATTTATGATGCGTTGATAATTTATTTCCAGAAACTGGGGTTAAATCTAACATATCGATCAGATTACTTGCAACTTTCTTTTTAACGAACATCGGTAGAAACATACTTACAGACTTTCTTCAATATCCTGTAACAGACACTCAACACGATACTAAATCTTTCCTGCAACAACGATCCATCATTAACTGTGTCTTGGGAACGTTAAATTGAGAGCTATTACTGAAATGTTTTGAAATGTGCAATAATACTTTATTGGTAGATTTACGAACTGTGTGAGGAGTGATATGTAAGAAAAGAGAGTCAGTGATAGCGGGACAGGACGATATGGAAGAAGAAAACGTGTTGCGCCGACCCCATGTAATATAGGACAAGGGCAGGAAGATGATGGTGGTTTAAACTGATTTATTTTATATTTTGAATACTTTAATCGTGTCGAAAATTGTATTAAAATGTTTGAACATCAGAGCTATATCAGTTACAATGGATAACCACAGTGAGGCAAACATTTTTGCTCTGCCAACAATAAAGCAACATATAGACCAAGAAAACAGCTATACGACTCCCGCAAACAGATGGGACGTGACAAAGTGACAACTGCTAGACAGCTAATTTTCATTAAAATTGTTCTCGGTTGTTCTCGAATAATATATCCGTTGAACAATGTCTAAGAAAACAATTGCTGTTTAAGTACAATAATTTGTTACTCGTATGGTTGAATCATCATGGTGTCCCAGTATAATTGAGTTCTGATGCTCTATCGTGTGCCAACTAAAAACCGTCAGTCTCCCTAATGTACCGTGCATATTTATATTTATTATAAATGAAATAGTTGACTCACTGAGAAATGTTTAAAGCAAGAATAATTCTAAATTCTTCCTCGCAGCTAACTTTGTACCTAGCTCTAATAAACTCGAAGAGCTTAAATCTTTGACTAACAATTTGAAGGCGGTTGATTTTGAATTATATTAAATTCTTGTGCTTCAAGAAACTTCTGTGCGGTTTTTGGAATTGTAAATACTTTGACGCTGAAATTGAAGCGTGTGCTTATCCTCTGTTACAAAGTTTTCATTCACAGGTTTAAGAAAACTTTTGTGGTATCTGTCTTGATTTATGTTAATACGTTCAGCTTTGGTTTGAACACTTCCATGCTTTATGCCAGAATATCATGAACATAACACCACGGCAGTATACCCAGAAGGGCTAAGCAGAGGAGCACTAATAGAATACCCAAATTTCGTCAGTTATGTTTAAGTCCAATGAAATAAATCAAATCAATAATTTATTTGCATAATACATTTTAAAAAGATGTTACAAGTATAAAAGATACAAAGTATTATAAGCTAATTAGCTAAGAAAATTAATATATCAGGTATACTAATCGCAACATTAAATATACAGATTAAAATTGAATTGCATTAAAAATTATAAATATCAAATTAAAAAAATGTCAAATACACAATTTAAATCAAAATTTCAATAATCTTTTATTTATTATATATTTATTAAAACTTCATGCAATATAAAGGTAAATAGGCGGACTTAATGCCTGAGGCATTCTCTACCAGCCAACCTAGGGTGGTGGAGAGATAACATGACAGGTGCATAAAAAAAGATATTAAAGTAAAATGGATACAATAGTAGATATATATAGCTAAAATAAACATACTTATATATTTACTATAATAAATACCATAAATATATATATCAAGTAATAGAAAGGCGTTTTAATAAAACGACTCTGCTCGACTTTGCTCTATCATTATATTTGTGGTGGCATTTCAGATAAAATCAGTCATCTTTCATTTAAAAAATCATTAATTGAATAGTTACATTTTGCAACTAGGAATTCGGGCACACATAATTTGAATTTATCCGTTTTGTGTAGATCTGTGATACTTTTTGGGTGCCATGCCCAAAATGGTTTTGATTGAATACTGTTTTTTTAAGATGTCTTACGCATATTTTATTTTTGTGTCGTGTGCTTCTTGGATGGGTATAAAGATTCACTTTGACAAAGATCGCCACTTCATATATATAAAGCCATGGGAATGTTAATAACTGGAACTATTGAAAATGTGGCTTACAGCTTTTTGTGCGTTGTATGCCACACATTGCCCTTATACATTGTTTCTTGGCTTTGAACGCCAATTCTTTGTCTGGCGAGTTCTCCTAAAATAGGGGTGAGCCACTTGCCATGAACCAGGCTGTATGTAGTATTATTTATATATTATTATATCGTGTAATTTAATTTGAATACCCTTGTCCCGCATCTTCACTTCTATACCACAGAAAATCGTGCATATTTTGGGACAAAGATTAGCAGGTAAGTATATGAATCTCAACGATGACGTTTTCAGTAAAATAATTCCTTATTCAGATCAAAACTACAGAGATTAAAAACCTTTTACATAAATATAAAAATAAACTCAGTATAATATTAGTATAGAGAGGTTGGAATAAAATTCTGTTTCATTGTAAATTGAAATCCACTCTTTTTAAAAGCAAAACATAACTGAACAATGAAACAATAAAAAAGAACACCGACACGAGCAGAATCCATTGAAATATAAAACTTTAACGAATACAAAATAACCGAATATATAGTCAAATGAAACGTATTTATTTTAACGCTGTTTGAATATGGGCGGTGTTTTTTTAAATACAGTTGTACATATGCACAAAGCAATATTGTATTCAACTTTTCAGGTAACGTAAAATAACTTAACCATCATCATCATGTCAGCCGAAAGACGTCCACTGCTGGACATAGGTTATAGGCCTCCCCCAGGCGTCGTTACATTGACTGAACCCGTACGTCTCGTATCCAGCGCATTCCCGCAACCTCAATCAGGCCATCGGTTTACCTAGTGGGAGGCCTTCCAACCCATCGTCTTCCGGTTCGCGTTCGCCATTCCAGAACTTTTCGATCCATCGGCCATCCGTTCTGCGAGCAATATGCCTGCCCACTGTCACTTTAGTTTCGCAATTCTTCGGGCTAGGTCGGTAACTTTGGTTCTCCTGGGAATATCCTCATTTCTGATGCGATCACGCAAGGAAACTCCGAGCATAGCCCTCTCCATTGCCATTTAGGTGACTTTAAGCATTCTTATATGGCCCATTGTGAGCGACCACGTCTCGGTACCATAGGTGATCACTGGCAACACACACTGGTCATAGACTTTTGTCTTGAGACACTGCAGTAGGTTGGACGAGAAAATACCGCGCAACTTTTCGAACTCCGCCCGAACTCAATCAATAGCCCACCTATTTTAGGATTGGCTTCCAGCCCAACCGCATTCAGCTGAATACCAGTATTTTAAATGGAACGAGTGCGTACTAGACCTCCACAACCCAGTAACTGGGTAGCACAATACCCCTTAGCAAGGACGTTGTCAGATTAGGTTCCGACTTCTCGTATCGACTGTCAAATATCTACAAATGCTAGCTAACATCAGCGACTTAACTAAACTTATAAGGAATGGTGACCCATCCGAGAAATTACTTCAGCATGCATTGCTTAATCTCTAAGATGAAACCGTGCGGCTGTTATTCGTTAGCCACGAGCAGCTCCTCCGTCATCATCATCATCATCATTTCAGCCGAAAGACGTCCACTGCTGGACATAGGCCTCCCCCAGGCGTCGCCACATTGACCGATCCCGTGCGTCTCGCATCCAGCGCCTTCCCGCAACCTTAACCAGGTCATCAGTCCACCTAGTAGGAGGCCTTCCAACGTATCGTCTTCCGGTTCGCGGTCGCCATTCCAGAACTTTTCGGCCCCATCGGCCATCCGTTCTGCGAGCAATGTGCCCTGCCCACTGCCACTTAAGTTTGGCAATTCTTCGGGCTATGTCGGTAACTTTGGTTCTCCTGCGGATATCATCATTTCTGACGTGATCACGCAAGGAAATTCCGAGCATAGCCCTCTCCATTGCCCTTTGGTTGACTTTGAGCTTTCTGATAAGGCCCATTGTGAGCGACCACGTCTCGGTCCCATAGGTGATCACTGGCAACACACACTGGTCATAGACTTTTGTCTTGAGACACTGCGGTAAATTGGACGAGAAGATACCACGCAACTTCCCGAACGCCGCCCAGCCGAGTCGGATTCGACGGTTGACCTCTTTCTCGAAATTGGACCTACCCAACTGGATCGTTTGTCCCAGGTAGACATAATCGTCTACAATTTCGAGAGTAGAGTCTCCGACCTTGATAGGAGTGGGTGTTACATGGGCATTCACCATGATCTTGGTTTTGTCCATGTTCATTTTAAGACCCACTCTTTCGGAAGCTCTACTGAGGTCATCGAGCATTTTACTGAGGCTCTCCATGTTCTCAGCCATGGCCACCACTATGTCGTCGGCAAACCGGAGGTGAGTAATGTACTCGCCATTAACGTTGATGCCCAGCCCCCTCCAGTCCAGAACCTTGAAGACATCCTCCAGCGCAGCAGTGAACAGTTTCGGAGAAATGACGTCTCCCTGTCTCACGCCGCGCTGGAGAAGGATTGGTTTCGAGGTCTGATCCAGAAGACGGACTGACATGGTGGCGTTTTTGTACAAACACTTCAACACCTCAATGTACCGGTAGTCGATCTGGCACCGTTGGAGAGACTGCAGTACAGCCCAAGTCTCTCTCGAATCGAAGGCTTTCTCGTAGTCCACAAACGCTAAACAGAGAGGCAGGTTATACTCTTCGGTCTTCTGTATAACCTGCCGCAGCGTATGTATGTGGTCTACGGTGCTAAAGCCTTTTCGGAATCCGGCTTGTTCGGGGGGCTGGAATTCGTCTAACCTGCGCGCGAGACGATTCGTGATGACTCTTGAAAACAACTTGTAGACATGGCTAAGAAGTGAGATGGGCCTATAGTTCTTCAACCGGGCATTGTCGCCCTTCTTGAAGAAGAGTACCACCACACCCCTGCACCATGCCTGTGGCGTTTTGCCCTCGAGTATGACGGAATCAAACAGCTTTTGAAGGGCCCTAAGGACCGGTTTTCCACCCGCCTTCAGGAGTTCGGCCGTAATTCCGTCATCACCCGGCGCCTTGTTGTTTTTGAGCTGTTTCAGAGCCATCCTAATCTCGTACAGGCTGACGTCCGGGATAACTTCGGTATAGTGTCGGGTCAATCTAGCTCTTGGGTCATTTGCTAGACTCGCAACGGGCTTGCTGATCGATGTGTACAACTGCCCATAGAATGTCTCGATCTCCCTGAGAAGCTCCGGTTTGGCGGATACGATCCTGCCATCGTCGGTCTTCAGTTTCGTGAGTTGGCTCTGCCCAATAGCCAGATCCCTTGAAAACACCTTGGAGCCTTTATTTCGCTCGATCGCGTCTTTAATACGCTCGGTATTGAAGCGGCGGAGGTCTCTTTTCAAGGATTTAGAGATCTGTCTATTGAGCTGCCGGTATTTGCACGCCTCATCTGAAGACTGCAGGATCATCTCACGCCTCTCCTTCATAAGCTTGAGGGTATGATCAGAGAGCTTTTTGTTTCTATCTGTACGACGGGTCTTGAAAAACTTAGACCCGACCGTATGGACAGCTTCCACGAACCCGTTGCTATATTCATCCACGGAGCTCCCTAGGCACTCGAAACGATTCTGGAGTTCGAGCTGAAAGCTCTCGGGGTTTTGGACCTGGATCTGTGCTGGCCGGAGCGTGGACTTCATCAGTCGAGACCTTTCAAGCTTAATATTAATGTTCAATGTGCCTCTTACCATGCGGTGATCGCTCCCGGTTTTTACCGAATTGATCACAGAGACATCATTGAACATTTGCTTCTTCGTTGACATGATGAAGTCAATCTCATTTTTTGTTGCACCATCGGGGCTCTGCCAGGTCCACTTCCTGTGTTCACGCAAGAAGGAGTTCATCATATAGAGGCCCTCCTTCTCCATAAAACTGGACAGTAGGTGACCCCGGTGGTTCCGTTGTCCAACTCCAAATTACCCCACTTGCAGCTCATCCTCGTCTCGTTTGCCCAGTTTCGCGTTGAAGTCCCCCATGACAACGGTGAAGTGAGTTTTGAAACCATGCATGGCTCTGGAGATATCCTCATACATGGTGTCTACCTCATCGTCGGGGTGTGCCGAGGTTGGGGCGTAGACCTGTATGACCTTCAGCGAATATCTTGAGGATATTCTGAGTATAAGGTACGCCACCCTGGTCGACACACTCTCGATCTTCACCACGTTGTTCACAAGGGACTTGTGGACGATAAACCCGACACCACCCTGGGACTGCCGGTCACCCTCTCGGAAATAGAGCAGGTTACCGGATTTGAGGATTATCGAGTCCTCCCCCTCTCTTCGGACTTCAGATAACCCTATAATACTCCATCGCAACCTGCTCAATTCCTCCTCGAGTTCGGTGACCTTCTCGTCGGTCCGAAGTGTGCGTGTGTTGTACGTTGCCAGGTCCAGTCGTCGGTGATTTTTGGGGTAGCCGGATCTCGTCCGGAGATTCTTAGCACCCCTTGCCATGCCGTAGCCTCGACCGCTACCGTAGTCGAGGGTAGGCAAGCTGCCGGGTACCAGGGGCCATTTTTTATTTGTGCTATTCATTGGGGGGGTTTTGCCATAATCGCCACACTTGGCAGGTGGGTTGGCGATCGCAGTATGGTTGTTATAGAAGCACAGAGAACGCTGCTGCCCATTCTCTGGATTTGTCCCTTAGTCGCCTCTTACGACACCCACGGGAAGACATGGGATGGTGAAATTCTTTACGTCCGGCACCATACGGAGCTCCTCCGTGAAGTAACTTAATATAAAATTTATATATGAGTAGGCTTTGAACCATTTTTGGAGTCCATTTGTACAATTGGTGAAGGAATCATGGATTTCTCTCTAGGGAAATCAGGCGTAGGTGAGGAACGATAAGTGTAAATACACATCTCACCTCCAACACTTAGGAATAATGCAGAGGAAGGAATCTAGACTAGTCTCCAGAGAATGGTGTTGGATGAATATTGGAGTAACGTGTTCCGGCCTAATAACAAAATGAAAGGTTTCGTGGTTTGACGTTTATTTGCTGCTTGAATGATGTAATTTCATAAAATATTAGCTAGTTAGTCTATTGCCCGGAGTGATCTGGTCTGAACTTTGAGTTCTGGTTGTAATTAAATCAAGGCCTTCATGTAAAACTGCAGACTTGATCACTGATATTCCGAAAGCAGTTTTTGGTAATCTAACTGTTCTCAGTAAATAAGCATATTTAAAGAAAATGCACATTATATTGATATGAATCTTTATTTGTAAACATAGATAGAAAAGAGTGAAAGTGAAAGAGTTACACGGTGTGTGAGATGTTGAATATTAGTCAGATTATTTTTATTTTGGCGTGAAATGTACAAATATCATCGAATGTAAATATATTAAATTAAAAACAATTTATGAGAAAATAAAATAATAATTTATCGATTTTATATGAAGTAATTATCAACTATAAGACGATCTGGAATTTTAGTTTACTGTTAAATATTCATTACAGTTTAAATAAACATTTAATGCAAAAATAAATTGACAATTCATTAAAAGTATGTTAAACATTTATGTACAATTCAAATTATTATATTAATTTATTATTCAATTTATTCCCTCTCTTACAGAGACGAGGCCTGTGTCCCATTAGTGGGCACATTCAAAGGCTGATGATAATGTACAATTACAAGATTTATCTACATAACTACCTATCTAACCTATCCCATAAGATATTGTGCATTCAAGAGTATTTTAACCGATTTCAAAAAGGAGGAGGTTTTCAATTCAACTGTATTTTTTTATAATTTTTTTCATATTTGTTACCTCAAAACTTTTTACTAGTTGAATCGATTTTGATTATTTTTATTTGAAAGCTGGTGCTTGTCATGTGGTTTGACCACAAAAAAAAAAAAAATCATTAAGATCTGGTGAAGAACTTCGGAGATATACATCAGAACTCTTCAATGAATGAAGGCAAATCACTCGGGATAGCTGCAATCGCATGTCTGTTTATTGTTTACACAATTTCATAACATAAAATCACACTGGTACGCTCTAAAGGGGTACGCAGGTGTGAACAGTTCACCCTGGTATGATACTCTCATTACACCGGTTTTGTTTAGTTTCATGTTGTTGGGTTAATCTATTCTGGCATTACTTTGGGCTTATATGTACCTAGTTATCTATAGTACCACAACTAAAAGTGAAAATATAAAACTTTTTTACAAATAACAATAACAAAAACGCTACAAAGTGAAAAATAGCTACAATTTCGGAAGTCGGGGTCAAAAAAAGAAAACAGGAACACCGACTTCCAAAATTGAAGTTATTTTTACTTTGTAGTGTTTTTATTTAGAGATTGGTTGTTTTTTTTCGGGAATCAAGAGTAACTATAGTACTCGGCAACAGTGTATTAGTGAATTTTCGATATCCAATTGATATTTCCTGAAATTACTTTTACAAATAAACTTTCAAATCTCACTCTTTATTATTACCTACTAGACATATGATTGTCAACAACAGGACGGCAAATAAATCTATTTATCTATGTATGTAAATAAATTCACCCATATTATTCATCTCTAATACCCAAGCAAAAACTACTTTGGCCCACTCATGGGATATCACAGTTAGTTTCAGCCCAACACTGCAGCAAGTTCAACCACTTAGCAGATCAATTGGAATGGATTGGTTCCGCACCCCGGGAATTCACAAGTGTGTATTGCTGCTCTGGGATCGGATGGAAACTTGTTCGAGAATGTTGAATTTAGTTGGCGTTCCTCAGGGCAGCATTTTAGGCCCGGGTATTTTTCGTGTGAATTTCGGCGTGGACGGCAAATATTTGTTGTGGAATATTTATATGATCGAGGTTATGTGTTCATTTACTAATATAAGCTTAGAAATAAGTAGAGTAAATTAATAGGCAGAGAAGAAGGGTTTCTAAAATAAAAAAACTTTTTGCAAAAAAATACCACCGACTTCCAAATACAAAACTACAAACTGAAAAATAACTTAATTTTTTGAAGTCGGTGTCCATAACGCAAAAAAATGGTACCTACGAAAGACACCGACTTCAAAAAATTAAGTTATTTTTTAGTTTGTAGTTTTGTATTTGGAAGTCGGTGGTATTTTTTTGCAAAAAGTTTTTTTATTTTCACTTTTTGTTGTACGTACCTAATAGGCAAGTTAGTAAGGGAACTATTTCGCCAGAATAGATTTCATGAAACTTGAACATAACCGGTGAAATGAGAGGTCTGCTTACCCCTTAAGAGTGAACTGGCGTGATGTTATGTTATGAAATGTTATAAACAACAAACAGACATGCGATTGCAGCAATCCCGAGAGATTATCCTTTATTTATTGAAGAGTTCTGTTGTATATCTCCGAAGTTCTTCATCAGATCTTCACCAAATTAAAATGGGACCAATTTCGGAACATACTTTTTCAAACAAAACAAGAATTTTCAAATCGGTCCACAATTGACGGAGTAATCGGTGAAAATACACAAAAAAAAAAAAATATGAAGTCGAACATAGAACCTCCTCCTTTTTGGGAAGTCGGTTAAAAATTGGGAGAACACACGAGAGATTTTTATTCAGAGACTTACCATCGACCGCACGTCGATAGGTACACTAAGATGATGAGAAGACCTTTCGTAGTTTGGATTTTTATTAGAATAAGAGGTTAACTTGTACTACTTTTTTTAACCACTACATACAGTCAATTGTACCCACGATGTGGCTTATCGATTTTCCAAATATGCAAAACCTTTTCTAAGCACACAAGCCATACTCATATTGCAAGATAGATCTCCTGAATTTACGAGCACAATACATGAAAATTATGTATGTGATGATACAAATACCTACATAAATCCAATATTACCAACATCAAACTTAAAAACAAGATAAAGGCGAATATCCATTGTCAATTTCTATTACCAGACTACCGTCTTTGACTTTTGCACTTATATATATATGCAAATTGAGTATAGTTTGGGCAGTTCTAAGTGTATTTGAAGTACATCTTCTTTAATCGAGATAGTTCCTATTGTTGAACTTTGAACTGGCTAAAATTGTCATAGTTTGTGCTGCTGTATCGTTGTATTAAGATGATAAACAAGGTGTTTGGGAGTTAACTTGTGCATTTGAGTGGAACGGTAAATGGTCCACCAAAATATTACAGCTGCAGTGCGATATTAAGGTAGAGATATTGTTATAATGTAGATGTTTACTGTTCCTTATTTTATTAAAATAATATTTTGCTTAAATGTTGGTCTACTGGGTAGGTACACCTTTTCCTGAACCTTCGGGGTATACTTGACTTCGCTCACATAACTATATAATTCTCGAGTTTACGAAAAGTAAATAATTGTATTCCTAGTCAAAATAATGTGATGAACTGTGATTTTTTGCCGGGATCAAAAGTATATTTACTCCTAATTACATCAGCTATCTATCAGTGAAGTCTAGTCAAAATCTGTCGAGCCGTTTCGGAGATTACTCGGAACAATTTATTAGAAATTTTTATTTTTGCTAGGCTCACGCTTGACCACTATCTCACCTGATGGTAAGCGATGATGTGCTCGACGATGTAGCACGCTTACCTAGAAGAAACCTAATCACTCTTGACTTAAAGACTCCCAGGTTGTAGCTATCAGGAAACACAGACTGGCAGGGAATTCCACTCCTTAGCTGTACGCATAATGATAGTATTCCCAAAAAGTTTGGTGCGTATGGGTGGGACGTCCACCATGTACCGATGACGCATCGCCGTACGTCTAGTTATCCGATGATGGAAATGGCTAGGAGGAATTAGTTCATGCAATTCCAAAGCACACTCCCCGAAATGTAACCGATAAAAAACCGACAAACTGGCAACTTCGCGCCGATGTTCAAGGCTCTGGAGCCTTGATTCGACCAGTTTCTCATTGCAGATGAGCCTAATTTCTTATAATAAATATAATAATAATTTAATTTTGATATAATATACAGACACTTCAATTTTGTAGATTTGTTTAGATTATTTATAATCAGTAAACAAATTGTATCAACTAAGCCTATTTTCTATCAGTAGTTAACACAACCTGAAAGTTTTACACACACAAAAAGGGTCCAGAAAATATTTTCACCCCGGAACGGCTCCCGTTATTGGATTAACTCAGCAAGTTAAACTGTCAGTCAGTTAACGAGGGCCGTTAGAGCATGACTAAGGTTTTTTGAGCTTACAACTAGGGACCTGGAAACAGTTAACTTTGAACGGGATTATAGGAAAAACTTTTAAACAAAAAAAAACAAACTGACTTCCATAACAAAACACAACAAAGCCAAAAATAACTTTCTTCTCGGAAGTCGGTGTCTTTGGTACCTATTGTTTTTCGTTTTTCGACACCGACTTCGGCAAAGAATTTTATTTTCGCTAGTAGTGTTTTGTTTTGGATGTCGGTTTGATTTTTTTGTTTAAAAAATATATATTTTCGACTTTTTAGTTTTCGTAGAAACCTCAAATTACCATGCAAATCATTTACAGCCAAATGACATCGCATGACGATTTCAATAAGCCCAAACACGACTAGAATACATTGTTTTATTTCGGGGTTCCAGTGCCTTCCGCCTTCATCAACAGATCAGTTCGATGGTACTATTTTCATCAGTACTATTTATTTATAAGTATTTCCTTCATCATAGTCGCTTAAATATTCGAGATATTATCTTTAACCAGTGACATACTTATCATTAAATCGCAAATCCCAGCCCAATCAGATTTCTCGATTGAAGTCGCATCCACGCCCGACATACAAAGATGGATGTCAACCATTGAGCAGCACTTAAATGAGGTTTGCTCTATTGCCTCTGATGGTAAACTGAACTCGGAGCAGAAACTGAAAATTTCTAACTTGTGTCGTAAAATAGGATCTGGCACCTCACAGATGGCAGTCCTATACCAATCCCTGAAGCAGAAAGCAATCTTAGCACACGATATGATAGATGCCCTAAAAGAAAAGCGCAATTTGATGGAACACATCTCGGATCTCAAGCAGACGATTAAGGACTCTGGTACTGCGGGCAATGTTTCTTTTGCCGACATGGTGAAAAAGGGATCAAATGATTTCATTCGACCGAACAATTTAAGCTCTGTGGTCATTTATCCTAGTGACAAACTCAAGTCCAGTGACGAAACTAAAGACATGGTAACAAAAATCATACGACCTGATCAAATGAAGCTGCATGTACGAGGTGTCCGCAAGACCAAAAATGGAGGTGTCATTATTAGCACAGAGACCAAGCATGACGCTGAAAAAATCAAGAACGCCGTCCAGCTTTCTACATCTGGACTAACCGCCGATGAGCCCAACAAGCGCAAACCACGGATCGTGATTGTAGGAGTGCCGTCTTCCCTGTCTGAAACTGAAGTCTTCAGGTGTATTTACGAACAGAACATACCCGATAAGATGCCAGATATGTCCATGGAGTCCTTCTTGGCCTCTGTTAAATTAAGCCACAAATCTGGGAAGAAAGATGCGTCGAGCTGTAATTACATTATCGAAACTCCAGCCAATCTACGTAAAGCCCTAATTTCGACATCAAGGCTGTTTATAAATTGGACGTCCTGCCCTGTTAGGGACTTCACTCTGGTTACCAGATGCTACAAGTGCCAATTATATGGTCATGCAGCCAAAACATGCAGAGAGGTCAACGCTGTGTGCGCTCACTGCGGTGAAGTTGGACACTCGGTGTCCGATTGCACGAAGAAAGCGGACACATCAAAATGTGCAACTTGTTCGCGCTTTAAAAAGCCCAACAACCATAAAACGGGAGACCCTGAGTGCCCTGCTAGGAAAATAGCGGAATACAGGCACATCAACTCTATCGACTATGAGGGCGTCTAGTACGTCATACTCAAGGTCACACGCGTTGAGCGTTTGCTGCTGAAACTGCAATGGCCTACTAATCATCAATATGTTGCTGGCTAAGCACATTAGTCATTAGCTGCAAACATTAAGTGTCACTGTTTAATTTTACAATGTTTACTTTACAATTCTCCTTACCAATTATTTCCCAATCATTATATGTGTAATCAAAGTGCACTTTTTTGCGATATAGGTAAATAAGATATTAAGTAAATATGACCTAATAATTTAGTTATTTGTTTATAGTTTTAAGTAAATTAAAATTAATTTCAAAATTATACAATCTTGCCACTATTTTTAGACTTCTTATGTTAAATATTGTTTAAATTCTTTGACCTAGGATAATCATATTTTTAGAGCTCCTACAGCCTGTGATACAGGATTACCTAGTACAGGCATCTTACATTATTATACCTACATTAGATATCTAAGATTGGAACTGTGTTTTTACCTTTTCTAATTTCTGAATAAAGATTTATTATTATTATTATTCCGTTTATTTAGCTTTGTACACACTTTATACTTACATTTTTAAATATTTCTTTATAAAAAACAAATCATTAAAAAAAAACATTTAAAAATATAACAAAAATGGTTGTCCTCCGGTGTCGGGAGCAGGGTCCAAGCTACCGGTGGTTAGGGCTCCAGAGACAGGAACCTCCTCACAATGCGAGCCGTATCGAGGAGTACTGCCTTCTGTATCAGGCCCTTGATCCAACCGTGCAGTGACAGCCTCGACAGATGGTCGTCGAGGCTCTTGGCCATCAGGCCGTTGGCCGTAATGACAATCGGCACAATGATCGCCGAGTCCACATTCCACATGTCGACAACCTCGTGTGCTAAGTCGAGATACTTGATTTGTTTCTCTTTCTCAGCTTTCACGAGGTTCTCGTCATGCGGAATGGTGACATCGATTATCATTGTGCGGCGCGCTAATCGGTCTATCACCACTATATCTGGCTTATTAGCAACAATAGTCCTATCAGTGATGATAGACCGATCCCAGTACAACGTGACATGGTCATTTTCGAGAACTGGGTCGGGCACATACTTGTAATACGGTACCTCTGATTCCACTAGATTGTACTTCAAAGCAAGTTGCTGGTGAACAATCCTGGCCACTTGATTATGCCTGTGCAAGTACTCGCCGTTAGCGAGACGAGAACAACCAGAGATAATATGTCTGATGGATTCACCCGGACGGTGGCATGCCCGACATATGTCAACCGTGCCGTCCTTCATTATATGTCTCCGGTAGTTATTCGTCAGGATAACTTCGTCCATAATTGCACAGACAAAACCTTCAGTTTCCCCAAAAAGGTCGCCGAAACGTAGCCAGGATACGGACGCTGGGAAATCTACATCGGTCCCATGTAGAGCCCGATAGAAGCGCCCGTGTAGCTCCTTGCCTTGCCATACTTCTTTGCGTTCATCAGTAGTTAGTATTACAGGCTTGCGCCAGTTCTCTTTAGCCATGGACAACGGGGTGAGTCCCTTGTCCACTGCGACCACTTCCCTGTGCATACCCACTTCAGATTTTAAAAAATATTCTCTGAGGCTGCACACCTCGCGGTTGTGAAGAGTCTTGGCGTTTAAAAAGCCTCGACCCCCACACTTCCGCGGGATGTACAGTCTCATCACTGATGATCGTGGGTGATGCATCCGGTTTGCGGTCAGCAGTGTCCGGACCCTCCTATCGAGGGCGTCAAGCTCGGTCTGAGTCCATTTGAGTATGCCGAAAGAGTACATCAAAACCGGCATGACCCAACTGTTGAAGGCGCGCACCTTATTTCCGCCTGACAAAAGGCTATTTAATACCTTTTTCAGGCGGCCAAAGAACCGCTCCTTCAGCAGTTGCTTCATGTCAGAACTGTTGATGCCCAACGCTTCCGACATACCCAAATACTTGTAAGTTTCGGTCGAGGAGAGGTGTCTGAGGTGTATGGAATCAGAGAGTTGAATTCCCTCGGATTCCATAATCTCCCCTTGCTTTACATGCATGACTGCACATTTGTCCACACCAAATTCCATCCTGATGGAGTTACTGAAGGTTTCAGTTACCTTCAGTAGCTCCGTCAGTTGGAATTTGTTGGGGGTAAAGAGTTTCAGATCATCCATGTAAAGGAGATGAGATATGACCTGACCACCTCTTCGCAACCGATAGCCTAGTCCTGAATCCTCCAGCAGTGTACTTAGAGGATTCAGGGCTAAGCAGAACCAAAGTGGACTCAAACTGTCGCCCTGGAATATCCCCCGCTTAATCCATACAGGCTCATCATTCCCCTGAATCGGTCGACATCCTGGATATCGAAGGACTGTCTTCCATTGCCCCATACATGACTGAAGGAAGGTGCATAGAGTTGCATCTATTTTGTATAACTCCAGCACCCTCATGAGCCATGTATGTGGCACAGAGTCGTAGGCCTTCTTGTAGTCTATCCAGCATGTCGACAGATCCTTGCGGGATCGACGAACCTGCTGGCTTATGGCCATGTCAATGAGGAGTAGCTCCTTAGTGCCGCGGGACCCATTCCTACATCCATTCTGAGAGGTAGACATTATTGAGTTAGCTTCAATGTGTTTATCAATTTTTGCTCTCAGGATGGATGTAAGAAGTTTATAAACCGTCGATAGGCAAGTAATTGGTCTATAATTCTTGGGTTCCGCGGTACTACCTGTCTTATGGAGCAGGTGGGTAACGCCTGTTGTTAAAAACTGCGGCAGCGACCCAGTCTCTAAACATGACTGGAATTGAGATGCCAGTAACGCGTGTGAGCTGCTATACCATTTTAGCCAAAAGTTGTGCAGTCCGTCCGGTCCCGGAGACTTCCAATTCGGTAGCGGACGAACTGCTTTGGCTACATCAGGTGGACTGATGATTACTTTTTCCATTTCTGGTATAGCATCAAACACGCGCTCGACATCACGCATCCAGCCACCCTCAGTGTGACAGACGGGCACCGACCAGATGCTTCGCCAGAATGTACTCGTGGCGACATCATCCGGGCGGCACACGTCAGTCACACTGTGCTCAGGTCGCTCCCAAGTTCTGTATACCCACCTCTCATCACTCTGGAACATGCGATTCTGCGAGTACCGGTCAACCCGCCGCTTATACCGCCGAATACGGCTGGCCCATGCACAAACTTTCTGCTTCAGGAAGTCGATGCGCTCCGTGACACGGGACATGTATTCTCGAGGACTGATTCCAGTGCCCGAAAACGCCCGCCTCACGAAGCGCATCACGCGTGGTCGTGTATTGCCCTCCCTGAAACAGCATAGTTTGCCGATGAGTACCCTGGCCCCATCGATACGCCGTTGGATCCTGCATTGCCAGGCTGGCACGGCAGGCTTAGGCCGAATAGTCTCGTTTGGGAACTTAACATTGGCCAAACGACATGCCGCAACAGCCCCGCAATACAGGATTGAGTGCGTATCAACGAGGCTCTCGCTGCTTTCAAAGATATTCTTAAGCAGCGAGTCCAAGGCACACACCAGCGCCCTATTCTTCTTGTGCATAGGCAAGCTTGGCAATCGGGGTCTAAGTTCAGTCGGTGTTGACCTATACTCGCGAAGCGCATCCTCCAGTGCGCTCCTCAATCTTTCATTGCACTGGCTACTTACTGTAACAACCCTATCATCTGCCTCTTCGGTAACATGATTGGACCGCGGCGGGATCACAATAGTGGCTGGCGGTGTCGCGGTCTGTGTCGGGGTTGAGACGATTTGGTTGTTCAGCACTGCTGAGCGCAGCCTATCAAGTGCGGCGTCGTCCAACCTGTGATTACGCTGGATGACCCGCACCTGATCCGACAATCGTTGGGCTGAGACGTTTACAGTTGGTTCAAGGTCCTGAAACAGAGACAGCATCCTAGCACGGTACGCAGTGAGGTTAGTTCCCCCCTCAGTAGACCCGTAATATGCGCGCATGACGTTCTCATTCATATTTTGAGTCCATCTCATGCGCTGCACACAACCACCGGCAGCGGGGACCCGGCTTGGAGCCGGTTGGCTCCTAGGTCCCAAACTCCTCGGCAGCCGGCATCTCCCCTGCCGACGTACAGGTGTTGGCGACGTCGGCGGGGAAAAATACTCGTCGCTCGAGCTCGACGCGGCATCAGCCACCGATGACACAGGTGATCCGAGGTCCGGCGGCGGCGGGGCGGAGCTGAGCGACGAGTCCGGGGGTAGAAGTCGTGCGCGACTAGCTGCTGCTCTCGTCAACATTATGCTTTTTCCTTAAACATTTTCACTTTTTCCTTAAACATTTTCACTTTTTCCTTAAACATTTTCACTATATTTGACGTCGTCACTGACATACCTACGTCAACCATTGAGGTAATAATGTACTACGTACTAGAGAAGACACCACACATCACTGCTGTATTCCGTTCATGTGGGGTCGGCCGGCCGCACTTCACTCAGTTGCTTGCTAGATCTTGAGCGCCTATGTCACTGTTTGTTTTTAAACGAAAAACGTTCAAACGCATTAAATATGCTGTCGTGTGTTTTAAGATATTGCACTTATAATTCAACTAATACGGCGAAATGCAAAGGAATAACTTTTCGTCAATGAGTAACTAGATAATCATTTTTAAATTGAAATATTTGGTGGGCGCCATGTTGCCTCATTTCTCATATAGACTAAAAATTAAGATGTGACAATTTGTGTAACAAGTGTAGGTAGAATAGTAGTAGGTAGTAAAAACCAAAGTCAGCTAGACTTTGATTTTTATAGCGAAAATTAACAATCTTAAGTATATTCAGAAAGGAACTTACTGTGGTTATTCAAATAAATAGTATAACAAATTGGTAAGTATGATAGGTGGGTAGGTGTCTAGGGTAGGGTAGGGTATGTAAGTATCCAGTTGACGGGAGCGAAGTCACGGGGGACAGCTAGTACCCAAATAATGGGACGACGTAAATTACTTCAAAGTCAGCGTTTAGCTTTGATATTCTATGCAAAGCAAACAGGACGGTTAGTACTGAGACCTTACAGGTACTTGCTGGCATACTTCCGGTCAACCTTGATGAGCAACGATGTGCTGCAATGTACTATTAAGCACTAGAAACCATGGACGCGGAGTGACCGTGAGAAAATCTCTAGATTATTTGAACCACATATTGACGTCTGGGAGGAACTTTTATCCAAATGGCAATGTAGGTGGGATAATAATTCCACCAAGGACCTCCACCAATTCTTTCCATCTGTTCGCGTGCGACTGGCCAGGACGTGACTGGAGGTGGATCACTGTGTTGCCCAATATCTCACTGGGCAAGCTCTACTAAGTCAGTATTCTACATCTGACTGCGAATATGTACAATCTGCCCATCATATTTTATGGGAGTGTATTCTTTGGCAGAATGAAAACAATACTATGTTGAATAATGTACAGGCTGCATCAGAAGATGTTAACTATACGGATCTTGTGGTAACTAGAACAAATTTCCGTGCGTTCAAGCGTTTTTGCCATACCTATTTATTATTGGAATCAAATATAACACCTCACAATGTTAGGACCCATTAATATTAATGCTATTTTTTTTCCGTGGTGCCAGGTAACTGGGCTTATCCCAGTTGTAAATGACCCTTTGTGCCTATTGACCTTGTTTGTTCTTTCTCCTACTTGATATGGAGGGTACTGGTTTTTTTTATATTTTCCTACTCCTCCACTATTCTTTTCTGATTAATTTCGTTGCGGCATCCAAGACAGTTAAATTCATTCTCCGGGACTTCGTCGAGCTTCATTGCCTCGGTGCTTTTCTGGTGGTCGCCATTATTGATTTTGGATTTCAGGAGTTGCAGTGATTTGGGAATAGTGCTGTGGGAATGTCCCAAAAAAGAAGTACATAAATATAATATTAAATTAATAAACTATTTTATTAATATAATATTAATAAAATATTACTTTACTAAGGTTATTACAACAAATATTTTTTTTTTTTTAAAGTGTGAATTCTAATGAAGCTTATTAGGTATAAAGCTATGTAGGTACCGCTTCTGTAGTCAGTCAGCAGTTTAGTCTATATGAGTGACAAGTTGTTGCAGAATGTTGAACGAAACGCGTAAGCGCCATGAAAATCACGGCGCTTCCGTCTTTTTGATCGCGATAAAACTATACCTTAGAAGCGCTCTAGCACTGCGTGTTTATACTGTTTTGTTAGACGGCTAATTATTGTTTCAGCGCTGCAGCGAAGTTTAGTTTAAACTCTTGTCAAAATCGAGCATGTCCTTTTCTTAGGATAGCTTCTCTAGTACATATTATCTCAATGACGTCAACTGGTTTTTTGTATTTTTTATGAATTGGATTGGTTTTTTGAGTGGATATTATAGGTGAATTGGTTTTATTTTCTTATTGGTTTCTTCTTTTGGGCACTTTGTTCGTATTTGGTGATTGTAGAAATTTTTAAATTAATTAAATTGTGGAGGAAAAACGCAAACATGTTGACATTTTAGTGTTGCCAGTTATTATTATTATTATGTCTTTTATTTAACTTTTTTCTTAATTATTACATTTTTAAATATTTTTACAAAACACACAAAAAAGAAAAACATTTAAAAATATAAAAAATAGAGGCCCACCGGTATCGGGAACAGGGTCCAAGCTACCGGCGGTCAGGGCTCCAGAGAGAGGAACCTCCTAACAATACGAGCCGTGTCCAGCAGTACTGCTTTCTGGATCAGGCCCTTGACCCAGCCGCCTAACGAGAGCCTCCTAAGGTGTTGGTCGAGGCTCGTGGCTATTAAGCCATGGGCTGACACGACTATCGGTACAATGATCGCTGAGTCCACATCCCACATGTCGACAACCTCGCGAGCCAAGTCAAGATACTTGATTTGCTTATCTTTCTCGGCTTTCACGAGGTTCCCGTCATGCGGGACAGTTATGTCAACAATCATTGCACGCCTCTCGATTCGGTCCACCACCACTATATCAGGCTTATTAGCGATAATAGTTCTGTCAGTGATGATGGACCGATCCCAGTACAATGTGATATTGCCATTATTATTATTATTATTACGGAGATCCAGTGATCGGCTGTGGTCTTCTTCATCTCTCCAATAATACCCGTCTCAAGTACTTCAACATGCGCTCGTTATCAACTCGGAGGGAAGTTATTGATGCCTTGTTTCTTTACAAGTTGCTTAGAAATAGAATTGACAGCCCAAATCTATTGAGTCTCCTAAAATTCCGTGCCGCAGCCCGATATCCGCGTAATCCTATAACACCATTGTACCCTCCCTCACGCAGAACAGTTCTGGGTGCCAACTCACCGATTTCACGCCTGTGTAAAAATCTAAACAGTTGCAGTGATCTTACTAATATTCATCATGACAGCATAGGACAATTTCATAAAGTAATTATTGAGTACTATTCTCACAACTAATAATTTCACGTTTTTTTGAGATATCTTATGTAGGTATTTAAAATTATTGGTGAATTTTTATTTATGATTATTATTTAATTTATTTTAATTTATTGATTTAGATTTTTAATTTCTTTTGATATTTTTTTTATTGTAATTTATTTATTTTTATTTTTTATGTTTTTTGTGAACCTCCTCCAACGATGTAGCACGCTTACCTAGGAGAAACCTATTCCCTCTTGACTTAAATACTTCCAGGTTGTTTTGTAGTCTGTTAAAAAACTAGCTACCCACCCCTCTTTCAAACTGGGTGTTGCAACTGTTTCTGGAAAGCAACAAGGGTCGTAAGCGCAATTTCAATCACTAAAAGCTGAAGCCAAATTTTTTTACAGGTCTAATTTAATCTATATTTCAGATTCTATACTATAGATAGATTGTATCAGTAGTGGACTTTTGAACTTCGTTTACAAAGAAATAATAGGCACTTTAGCTTTGGGTGATTACGACTGAAGTTTAGACCAATGTCTGTACATATAAACTTTTTGGAATAAAGCTTCTAAATTATATCGAACACATCCTTTGTTCGCATAGGGACAGATTCTCATAAAGACAGATTCCATTGCTCATTTACATTAAAAAATACAGAAAAGTTATTACCATATCTGTCTGAATTGTTTCCATTTTGGGTTAGCCTTCAATATAACCAAATACGATCAGTGTTCCATTGGTATTTTACACGTAGTGACTGCTAAAGCGATTATATCTGTTTTTGGCAGCATCGATATCCAAAGCTATTAGGTCAGTTTGTGTAACTGGGCTACTGGCTATGTAGTTTCTATTGCTTAACTTTGATTATCTCTTAATTACCGTCTATCCGCGGCTTCACCTGCGTAAAAAGTGTTTTTCATCCCAAAACAACACCGTGATAGTGCTAAAACTAATATAATGTTCTGCCCAGGGTCTACCCAAACTATCTCCATACCAAATTGCATAAACAAAAACTAACTAACACATTTATAATATTAGAATGGATGAATATTAGTATCTCTCCGACACTGGGAAAAGTTGTTATTGATAAAAACGGTGATGGGCTACATAGATACAAACACTGAGAATTATATTCACGAACGTTATGTAGCACCATAAGAATTGTATCCCTAATGAGACTTGTTTCATGATCCTGTAATTTTGTTAGCACCTATACTTGAACTACACCTGTAGTTGAAAGACCTGCAGCTAATAGAAGGTATTTCATGGGACGAGCTCGCTATAGTACTTCTTTCCTCAATGTCTGCTTTGAAACTGGCGATTTAATACCCCGTGCATCGGAAAGCACGTTAAGACGTTGGTCTTGCACCTGATCTCTGTCTGATCGTATCGAATTGCCGCCGTTGGACTAAGCGGGTGATAGAAGAAAGAGTGCACCTATGTTTGGGACAATCCCAACGCACTATTCCGAAACCACTGCAACTCCTGATAGCCAGAATCAACAGTGGCGACCACCACAAAAACATCGAGGCAATGAAGCTCGACGAAGTCCCGGCGAATGAATTTAACTGTCTTGGATGTCGCAACGAAATTAATCAGAAAAGAATAACGGAGGAGTAGGAAAAAATACAAATATTCACTACCCTCCATATCAAGCAGGAGACAGAACAAACAAGGCCAATAGGCACAAAGGGTCGTTTACAACTGGGATAAACCCAGTTGTCTAGCACTACGGATAACAGTGGCGACCACCACAAAAACATCGAGGCAATGAAGCTCGACGAAGTCCCGGCGAATGAATTTAACTGTCTTGGATGCCGCAACGAAATTAATCAGAAAAGAATAACGGAGGAGTAGGAAAAAATACAAATATTCACTTCCCTCCATACCAAGCAGGAGACAGAACAGACAAGACCAATAGGCAGAAAGGGTCGTTTACAACTGGGATAAGCCTAGTTGACTAGCACCACGGATAAAACTTATCAATTATTTTAATGGGTGGTGTGTGGCTATTAGGGCACCCGTGTTTGCAAACACTGTTATGTCTCACGTGTCGATCGATGGCTAGTTGCCACAAGATTGGCCGCCGAATTTAATTTATTCCCCTCTTTTCTCTGACTGACAGTTCCACTAATCCTTACATTAATTTTCCTTTCTTTTTCAGATACGAGACGTATAAGGCAACTCTGAAGAAGATCCCCGCCACGCGTTTGTCCCGCCTCACGGAGGCACTGGCCAACTACGACCCCGTCCTCAACGAGTACTTCTTTGATAGGCATCCTGGAGTCTTCGCGCAGATCCTCAATTACTACAGGTTGGTTTTAAGTGATTTTTTTGGTACTTGGTTGGTGGATTTTACTGTAATGGTGCTTCTGCAATAAAGAATAGAAAATTATGATAAAACTTTTTTAAGCTGCATTCGGTGCGACTTTTCGGTTTCACTTTGTTTAGCGAAATTCATCATCATTATATAACGAAATATTAAACAAAAATTAGTGCAAACGGCTGTACGATTTCTATTACCTACTAGAACATACTTAATGGTCTAACGCCTGTTTCTGGAGAGAAATTATCAACGCGTCACAAATTAACCTTCTGTCAATTGATGAGATAGACTATTGAAAATCAATTAAACCTGGTTAACGCCGATTTGACAAGTTGTCACAAACTTTATTTGGGTTAGTTTCGTTTTTAGAACCAGCCCCGCTCAATACTATTGTTCACAAGAGAATCGCTATGCCAGACAATACTTGAAACTTGCCTTCCTATATTATTATTCTACTAACAGTTTTTTTTTTATCATAGATAGGCTCGCGCTTGACTACTATCTCACCTGATGTTAAGCGAAGATGTGGTCGATGGTGAAGCACGCTTGCCTAGAAGTAACCATCCACTCTTGAGTTAAAGACCTCAGGATTGTAGCTATCGGGAAACACAGACTCCGGCAGGGCATTTCCCTCCTTAACTGTAGGCATAGTGAAAGTAACATACATACATTTACTTGATTAAATCGATCATTGTATAACCATTTACTTCTTTGTTGTAAAAACTGTTTACAGTATTCACCGCAGGGATTAAAAGTTCCATCCTCATTTCCGCTTAACTCGAACGACCTATACTATTTTTATTTCATTCCGGCTTTCATAAGTAAGCCAGGCATGTATCAAGATATCGATATCTTTTCGTAAAATTATTAATATTTTTCGTCCATATTTTGAATCTCTATAATACATAAAAATCGATATTACTTTTCGAGTAGTTATCAATTTAAGTACCAAAATTGTTTTTTTGTTGTTTGAACATACTTACAGTGTCCAATTTTAAGCGTTGCTATATTAGATGGTTACACGTGGTGAAAATTCGACCTTTTGAATACGTTTAAAAACATTAAATTTATAATTTCTGCATTTTCAAATATTTTAATATATTTTCGCAATACTTTTAAGTCAATACTAATAGGACACTTATAAATAGTTAAGCTAATAATATCGGTAAATAACGATACTGTTTGGAAATATCGATATTTTGTTTTACACATCTCTATGCATGTGTATTGGAAATAATCGTACCAATGCAAATAAACGGTACGTTTATACGAAGCCCGTGTTTTACGCGTCGATCATACAGGAATCCTATTTTTGTTTCAATATAAAACGTCGGTTAAGCTACCATTTCGTTCGGATTTTTTGATAAATGTACGCATTTTGTTTTGTTTTGGGAATTTAACGGACATGTAGAATTTCTGTATCAAATATTAAATTGAAATGTTGGGTTAACTCGTAGAGATATAGAAAATAGAGATTTGTATAGTTTTGTTGCTCATAATATGTTCTTTTCTGGTTATAATGTATAGATGCAGGATTTATGCCTACATTTAAATTGTTTCTGCGGGACCTGTCGAGCTTCATCGTTTGTGTAGCCACTGTTGGTTTTGGCTTTTCGCAGTTGCAGTGGTTGGAAATAGCGCGAATGGCTTGACATACCTTTACATACATACATACATAAACTGACGCCTTTTTTCCATGGGGGTAGGCAAAACTACAGAACGCCACCTGCTACAATCACACATAATCTTACATATTTATTTTTCTTACTTACCTTTAGTTTAAACTAAAACTGTACAACGGATGACATAAAGTTATTTCATATCTTTATTGTTTGGGCTTTGCTGTATATTCAGTTAACTGATTCTTGAATATGTATAAAATACTTACAACGTAATAGCCATGTGTAAGTTGTCTGATGAATAGATTACCTCACCTCGACTTGGTGGACACAGGCAAGCGATCGGTTTATTTTTGTTCCTATTCGATTTTAATTGGAACTGTTGTTGGTCACTTACGTAAATTAAATGGCTCTTATGCTAATCGAAGACGAATCAGGGTAGCGGCCCTGGCTTTGGTGTAAATGTGTGAGGAATCTTGGACAATTGCCTCGATCGGACCTTAAAGAGTTGATTGACAGTACGGATGTATCATGTATGATGGCTGATGACTGAGTGTTGTGGCACAGCAGCTGCGACAAGCTGCTTGGGAAGAACATAATGTCTAGCAGTAGTCAGCGATAGATTGATTGAATGCTATCATCATTCCAGTCCAGAAAAAGGATTATCAGTCACATAATGTTCTCTCTCTCTCTCGGGCTTGAATCAAGAAGGTATTAAAATGTCATTTTTATATACTATAGTTTCTTGAATTGCTTTCTTTTTTCTTTCTGCCAAAAACAAATCATGATGGTATCAAAAATGACAACATCGCAATTATTTCGAACTAAGTCCTTTAACTGCCAAAAGAAAACCAAATTATGTATCACATAGAAACATAGTTAGCCACTTTATAGTTATAAATGAATAAAACAATATAACAACAAAAAAAAACAACATACACAAATCAAGGTCGCATACAGCCCAAACGTTAGATAAAAAATACAATTTTATTTAGCAAACATAACGTTTCGTTCGCCGTTTTATTCAGCTTTGATGAATGTTTGAACGAATATCGAAGGTCCACATGCCTGGATATTGGACCGTGATTTGTATGTGCCTATTAATTCGCCTGACAATAGCATCAGGTCTGTAATATCGCCCATATATTAGGCAACAGTTGCTATGCATGTTTCATTCAAAATCGATGAGGCATTTTTTAATTTTTGCTTGATAGATTCCAAGTTCAATATCGAGTTTAATGACTAGAAGAGCTAGTTAGCAAAATCCAACACTCAAGGGATCCCAAATAGCGGGTAAAGACAACGTGGCAGGGGTAGAAAAATATATTCAGGATCAGCTGAACTCTTTCTTAAGGTTACACTAGTCGATCAATTCCATACAAACTTAGTCTGGCGTTTACTCCACTGTTTGACGATGTACGTACAAAATAAAAAATGATATCAATTTCTCTCATTTTTATCTAGCCCTGTATGGAAACAAAAAGTAAAAAAAAAAATATTTGAAAGTTATGAGCGTGGAAAGTTGCATGCTGAGATATGAGATATGCTTTTTGGTCTCGCACGGGTTTTTATTTTTTATTATTGTTTAATTTATGCTTATTTCTCGTGTCTCCTGTGCGGGTCACAAATATTTTTTTATTTTTATTTATTTTCTTTCTTTCTATATATATAGTAGTTTTTTCATGATATCTAGACACCCAAAGGTCTGTTTATAAAATTTCATGCGCTCGTTTTGAACTAGCTTCTTACTGCTCATCACAGCATCTATCTCTTTCGCACGTGTTGTCGGATGAGATAGCATGCATTTTAACCTCGCGCACAAAATAATTCGTGTCGTGTCGTGGTCGACGGCACAAACTATTTTGAAGATTAAAGGATTGGCTGTCTATCGCACTAGACCGACAGAAAAGGAAGGAGTGAAGGAAGGCTTTCCTGCAGTGGGAGATCATAGGCTTATAATAATAATATGAGAATCAGCCTTCTGTCGTCCATAGACCTCTCCTTGGTTACGCCACAAAACCCGGTTCTCGCCTTCCGCATCAAATCTGTTCCAGCCTCGGTCCATTAAGGCCAAGGGCGGCCCACGCTACGTTTGTCGATTTGCGGTTTCCTAACTCACTAATCTATCTTCTATATAAATAAAAAAGGTTTTTTATACTTTTGTCCTCTATAATAATAATAATATAGCCCTTTATTTCCTTAACAAATATTTACATACATTTCATTGTTATTGATTTGATTTGAATTCAAACATTATCATCTTGGATAATAATGGTTTTTTGTTTTTTTTTGTGAAAATCAGCCCATCCATCATCACTTTTGTCCTCTATGCGATCCTAAACCATTGATCCGATTGTGATAAAACTGGTGGATGATTCTGCGTGCGTCTGTGAAAGTCCTTGGCCCAAAAAAATCGTACATACACAGTTTTTTACTTTACTTAGCATTGCAAAGAATAGCAAGCAACAGAGATACATAAAATACTAAATAAAAGCTGATAAAAATGTATTGTTTTGCGATTTATCGATAACTATTTCAGGACTGTCTTCAAACTTCATATGTTTGTAAAAGACATTCGAATGATAACCCAAAGGAATTATCATGATAACCAGTCCAAGTTATGACGGTTTCTATGATTAAGACAGATTGATCAATCTATAATATGTAACTAAACTTAAGGTTTCCCTAGTCGACGACACGAAGTATTTTGTGCGCGGGGTTTAAATGCATGCTACATCATCCGACAAAACGTGCGAAAGAGATTGATGTTGTGATGAGCAGTATGATGCTAGTTCGCGTACGAATACACACTTTTGCAAATTTGTAGCAAAATGGACGATGATTTATAAACAGACCTTTGGGAGTCTGGATATCATTAAAAAACGACTAAATGGATCAAAAAAAAAAAAATTTGCATTGTTGAACTACTAATCTATCCCTGTATGGTGGCTGATTTGCAATTTTCCTTCTTCCTATGGTATTTATTTCCGCCCAAAGATGCGTTAAAATTTGTGTTGAAATATGGAACTTTCGACGCTCTTAACTTTATTTTTTTTTACTTTTGCTACAGGGCTAGATAATGATGAGACAAATTGATATCAGTTTTTATTTTGAACGTACGTCGTCAAAAAGTTGAGTAATCGCAAGACTACGTTTGTATGGAACAATGATAACCTTACTACTACTGTAACCTTAATGTTCCGCCATATAACTACCACACTGTTTTGTCCCATAAAGCACACGGTATAACTTGCTACATATTTATGGGTAACCTCTACCCATTATGGTCTTGAAACATCCCTTGCCATCCCCTTGAACATACTTGTAACATTTTATCACTCCATCGTTTTAGTTACAGACGTTTTGAAGTTGAAACTATTTGTCTTTTAAACGACGTTAGTGTAAAGATTATAAATCCAAAGTGGTGGTCTTAAGGAGTTCAAAAGACGTCCCTTTGAAACAAAGTATTAAAATTCCAAATTTTCATAGTACGCTTTTAATTAAAATTATTATTCCATGTGCGAAAAATAATAACTGTCTGTTTGTTTCTTACGTTTTTACCAATAAATCACAGAACCTATTTTGATGAATTTTGGTGTAGAGATAGACGTAGACTTTGGATAAGGACACATTATAATACTTATAGCCTAGGATTACGTTCACTTGGGATATTTTTTGGCATTCACGCAGACAAAGCCACTGGTAGGCCTAGAGTAAATAAAAGCAAACAAAAATCTAAATTAATTAAACAAATAAGCTTACAAGCCCACCAAAAATTAATACAAATAAACTATGTATCACGTAGCCATAGTTAATGTTACAAAATGTACGAATATACGTGCAAATAACATAATTTTTGCTCATAACTGCGAGCCACGTATTTAGCTACAAAGTTAACAAGTTTACCTAAGTTAATTACTTTCAGATAACTTACGACACGTATTATGGCTTATTTACATGAAGCTAAATTCTCGCCAAGACTAGGCTATATTATCGAAAGAAGGTTTGAGTGTATAATGATCGAATGGTGAAAATTGCTTGAACTTTGGATATGAACTTCACAATCCAAATCGTGTGTCGCATTTTTCCAAATAATATCAGGTTTCCACAGTTAGGCAACTCGCGAAAATGTGACATAGCGTTTTAGAACAATTTTAAAGATTGTCGTATCTTTGGTGCCTTGCGCGTCGCACGTGCCTTTGGAAACATATACTTAGAACACACAAAACCAACATTAAGAGTGACAAAACAATCAAACAAAGACAAGATGCATCTAAAGGCGAGTTTGTGTTGCCCGCTTGTGTGTAAACATTTATCATGAGAAGGATAATCGCCTATCAAGACTAGCATGGACATTCTCGCTTTTCGCTGGGCGAGGAACGATCTCTGTGTTAGTGAACCCTTACGTTATCCCGTGGGCAATGTTTAATAATGATAAAAGTCACGTGCCTACTATGTTAACGAAGTTTTCTTAAGCTAAAATGATTGGTAATCCCATTTAGGTTCTGATCGAAAAAGTTTTTAATAATAATCAAGTTTCGGTGTTTCATTGTTCCTTTTATTATATATTCTTTTATTAATAGATTGGCTCACGTTTGTGAACTATCTCACCTGTTGGTAAGCGACGATGTGGTCGACGGTGAAGCACGCTTGCCTAAAAATAACCTATTCACTCTTTACTTAAAGACTGGGGGTCTAGTTATAGCTATCAGGAAATACAGACTCAAGTATGGATCTTACAAATGTGTCCCTGCTTTCAAATAGCATTGTGTTCTTACTTATTTTATTTATTTTATAAATCTCAGGTTTTTATTAACGACTAGCTGTGACCGCGGCTTCGCTCCCGTCAACTGCCTTCCCTACCTTACTTGCCTACCTAAATACCTATCTACCCTACTTCTTACCTACCTGTCTAAGTGCCTACCCTACATATCTGGCCTACTTGCCTAGCTACCCGCCAACCCTACTTACCTACCTGCCTACACTTAGCAATTATTTTTCTAGTGTCATTCTTCCGCGGAGAATCTTAACACCGTCATTCAGAAAATGATGTCAAATGCACAATGCCATCTGTCGAATATTGAGTTCAACTGTCCGAGTATCTGTATTGCGTGTGTTGTGTTATTTTACTCCTTGAACACTTTAAATTCATCTAACTTTTGATTGCGATGAAAGAAAAACTATGTAATACTTCAAGTTGCGCACAATTTTATGTCAAAAGTTATCTATCTACATTGGTTTCGTACATTTTACGTGATGCGTGCACAACTTATTAGACAAACAGAGAACAATTCTAAAAATGCTGAAAATGGGTTCTGTTGGTTATTCTTCAACACCATGGCAATTTCTTTTTTGGAAATATAGATATATGTATTGATTGATGATGAAGTATTTTTAATAAAACCGTATTTTCAATATCTTTTCAGCTCGCTCTTGTTTGGGTATGATAAATATCGGAAAGATAATAAAGACTGATTATGGAACAGACAAGGATCCTTTGTCGAAGCGAAAATTAATTAAAAACTTGATGATACATTATTTTAAATGTAAGAGCCTACAATCTTTTAGCTACCTAAAGTCTGTTTTTTTATCGCAGACAAAATTGACACGTGCAAATATCAAACTACTTCTTTTAGTGCTTATTAGGCCTCCTGATGTATGTTATATATAACTCCTTTTAGACCTATTACAGTATTTGAGACTACAAGAGTTTTATATAACACTAGCTTCTGCCAGCGGCTTCGCGAGGGAACATATGCCCGGGATAAAAATCATCATTAAAATTCATCATTAAAAAAAATACATATATATGTATGTATTTTATATATATTTTTTATTTTTTATATATGTATATATATATATGTATCTTATGTGCTATTCTTGACTACAATTTATCTCTGTGCCAAATTTCATCCAGATCTGTCCAGCCGTTTGAGCGTGAAAAAGTTACAAAACACACACACGCACTCATAAACTTTCGCCTTTATAATATAAAAGTGTGATACCTCAGGAGGCCTAATAAGCCCTAAAAGAAGTAGTTTGACATTTGCATGAGATAAAAAAACACAGACTTTAGCCGTTATGTAATGTATCGGACAGTAAGACCTAAGCTGAAAAAAAGAAAAGGTTCTTAAATATTTACGGTAAAAAATCTTTGAAAACGCATTCTTATGTTTCATCTGCTTATGGCAGTTTTTTTAGCTCTAATCGTGGTAGAAATTAATATTAAAGTAAATTTAATTCATATTGTTAAACAAGTAAGTGCAAATGACAGTGGAACGGTTGGATTCATTATTATCGTATTATTGTTTTTCACGTTATTCTACAGTCTAGACTGGCTTTTAGTTAATTAAATTGTAGCATGAAGAGACAATAGAAAGCTTCTTTTCATTTTGTTAGTAGTATTTATTTTATTTCTCTCCAATTAGGCTTGATATTCTTGTAGCTTCCAAGACATTTTACAGTCTCGCCAGGGATGTGTTCTAACAGGCGATGCACAGAGGATGCCTGGGTCATCTTTTAAGAGATCATTGGAAAATTTCCATCTGCTGATGGTGACCACTGGGGTGGTTATAGTGAGGTAAAGAAAGAAAGGCAAAGAGTTTATTGTCACATAATCTGTCGGGGTAAGACACCCACAAGTCCTATTTTCAAAAGTCTTGGTGCCTTTTAAAGGTTGATTTTACATTGCATAGTGGAATCCAAAAAGATACATCAGTGCTTGCCAAGTTGTTCCCTTCATCTTCGTTCTATGTGCTTACCTATGGAACACCCTATTATCTATATCGTTAAGGAATTAATAACCATGACTAATGGAATAATAAATTTTCTGTTACCAAGACGAAGTGCCTATTTATTAAGTAAACAGTAAGACATAGATGAAGAATAAACACATTGGTGCAAAATTTCGTTGAACAGCTAATATTTTTTTAACGAGAATTAGTTTTCTCTTACAATGGAAACTTGTTGAAAAATGTTCTTTTAAACTTGTTGTATCTTTTTATGCAAATACGTTTTCAAGTCCTTGTATTTCAATATAACGTGAAACAGCTGACGATACGTATGTTTCCAGTTTACCACAGAGCACCTAGACGCCTTTGTAGCCACCGCTACGGGACGGCGTTGTCAAAACTCACCAATCTTCATACAAACCAATTGTGCACAAGCGTAAACATTATGGGCTGCGCATTTTGTGAGCAGTTAGTAAAACGTGTTTTGGAGTTCTCGAAGAATTTTTTGGAACTCTTCATCTTTTCTCTGTACCGGGGCTAATTTGGCTGCCTTGTCTTTCTAATTCCTATGTCATATATAATTTCCTTTAGTTTTATTCAACCCCTAATCAATGGGTATGATGCAAGCGTGTCAAAATTGTCATCGATTACTCATAGAAATTGACGAATCGTGACGTTCTGGCTATGACTTGACTTGACTTTGACTTTATGGTTTTTTTGGCATTTGACTGGCTGTCATGCCAAAACTTGTGCTCATTGCACAAACATGGACATGATAAGTAATGGCGACTCTAGTAGATGGCAGCGCAGTAATTCCGTGGTCTGTATGTTCCTCAATTTTTTCCTATGATACTCGAATCCGAATCAGACGTAAAAATAGAGAAATAAAAATAGCGCGATCGAAATCACGTAGAAGTCGTAAACGTAACTGCGATCTCACTTAATTCTGTTAGTCTTGTATTCGAAAAATGTGTTGTATTATTTCTATTTTTACTGTCTAGTCATGTGAATATCGGTACGTATTATTTTTTCTTAACTAGCGTATGGAGGTTCATAGCTTTGAATCAAATCGTTTTTTTTTTGCAAATATATGGCTGTAGAAGGCTCTGTAGTTTGGAGTGCGTATTTGTTGAGTCGTTTTGGGTAATTAAAATTGTCGATAAAAAAACATCCTAAGAATAACGAGAAGACCTATACTAAGGCCGTGGTGTGTCAGCCCATACCCTGTTACAAAGAGAAGGCCTGCCAGAGTCCCATCTTTAAAAAAAAAGGGCTTTCGGGTGTAAAGCAATGGTGTGTTTTTACGACTAATGCTCGTTTTCACTCACATTAGAAAACACATAAATGAACGCTTGATTATTTTTATTGCACTGATGTGAGTATTATGTACCTACCTAATTGTAAATCTACCATTTACTGTACCTATGTGTCGTTCGTTGACTTGTATGTGCCCTGGCTGATGAGTGTGTCATGTTCTCTCAAATGTCTTTCGGTTCCCTTCATGATGGTTGAGCTGGGTGGTGCCGATTCATGCGTCATGTTCGTGAACGGGCGCCGTCAGTTGGGATTGTTCATAGCTTAACTGCTTCTGATTTTAATGTTTTTCTAGTAACTATTATATAACTGCACAGTACATGTATATGTACTTTTAATACTTTATACTTGTACGTAGTACAGTGAGTAGTGCTATTCTGGGTGCATCGTCCTCACATATATGAATTTATTAATGTATGTACTTATGTATATATTCCAAAACACTTTTTTTTTTAAAGAATAAGTATGGAGTTTCTTGTGCGTTCTTCTCCATAACAAGCTACTTTTCCGAATGCACGGTAGAATCAATTTTTATTACTTGTACATTTTAATTGTGACTTTCAAATGTGTCTCTTGGTGGCCTAGTTGAAATAAATATATTTGACTTTGATGGCATTTTGAATTCCGGCAATTAGGCGATGGTTGAAAATCCATAAGGGATATAATATATCCAAACTGGCATAAGTAGCAAACTAGACTATTTCACGCTGCGTGTTTCTGCCTTTACCAAAACGGTAGTAGGCCTCAAGCCTCGCACCAATTTATTTATTTATTTATTTATTAAAACTTTATGCACAAGTACAAAGGCGGACTTAATGCCTTAGGCATTTTCTACCAGTCGACCTTAGGGTGGTGCAGAGATAAAATAAGGCAGGTGCAACTAAATTAAGGGATAAATTGAGAAAAAAACATATATAAAAATACATACAAATATATACTTAGATACATACATACAAAAACAATGCTATAGAGAAACCGAAACCAACAAATCAATTCTGTGATGATTCTGCAAATTTCTTGCGAATGTGCTCACGTGCCTTCAATTTGAAAGAGAACCGACTGTTTGCCATCCTGATATTCTGAGGGAGCGCATTCTAAAGAGAGATAGCCTGGACAAAGAAGGACGAGTGGATAAACTCAGAGCGGTGAGAAGGACATTGTAGAAGACGATTATTAATAATAATAATAATAATAATAAATTTTTATTTCAGTAACTTTACATTTTCTACAAAATATCTTACATAGGGGTCTCCTTTTAAGTATGAGAAATACCTGTGCTAGGAGGCCCCGCTCTTCTAAAACTAGTACATTAGTATGTAGGAGTGTGCTTACATGAACTTTTACAATAGGTAACTTATTAACTAATGGAAGAAAAAATAAAGTAAAATGTATACAAACAAAAACGATTAATTTAAAAAATGTACGTGTATGGGTGGGAGTGGGTGTGTGTTGTGTAAGTGTATGTATGTGTGTGTGTGTATGTATGTAAAGAGTGTATTCGGAGTTATGTTTGGTTTGTGATACTTATCATCCATCAGATCATCACCCGACAGTTTGTAAAAGAGTTTCAATGTCGTCATAGCTTTTGATTTTGAGCCAATTTGTAAGAGATTTTTTACAGTCTCGATAAGTCAAGGGGAAAATGTTTATAAGTTTATTCAGTTTGTTGTAGATTGAAGCGGATTGCCTGGTATACTGTCTTTTTGCGTATGTTGTTTTAACGGAGACTTCCGGCGCAACAAGATATTTCCTTCTTTTTTTTTCGAGGTTGACATCAAAAGGGAGAGTTTTATGGAGTTTTAAAACAGCATGGAGGACATATAATTTCCTGACTGTGAGTAGACCGGTTAGCGAATAAAGGCTTTCAGTAGGGAATCTATACGATTTGAAATACATGACCTTCAAGAGAGATCTTTGTGCTCGCTCCAATTCCAGAAATTTAATCTTTGTAGCCCCGCCCCAAACAGGTATACAGTACACTAAAACTGACTGGGCCAGTGATACATAAATTTGGTTTAAGAGAGTCCTGGAGGTAACATGTCTCAAAGTCTTGAAGATCCAAATGAGCTTTCTGGTTCGAGCCATGACCATTTCCGTGTGCAGATGCCAAGATAAGCGTTGGTCAACCATAATACCAAGATACTTGATATCAGACACCTTTGTGATTTTATTACAAAAACAATTCGTGCAAAGATGGAGATTATCACAAATATGGATTCTAAGGTTATAGTTAGGTCCGGGTTGAGTGATGTTGTGCTTTGTAAACGCGATATACTTGGTTTTTGAGGTGTTTAATGTTAGTAAATAAGAATTTAACCATTTAGCAATCTTTGTGAGCCCCCTTTCAGCATTTCCATATACAGATACCCAAGTATCTCCAGTGAAAGCAAGGGCAGTGTCATCTGCATAGGAGAAAACACGTCCATTCTCAAGTTCCATTTCGCAAAGATTATTAATGTAAATAAGGAAAAGCGTCGGACCCAGAACACTACCTTGTGGGACACCGAAACTCACCCCTAACTCTTCACTGACGTAATTTCCTATTTTTACACATTGCTTTCTATCCTGGAGATAATCTATTAGCAGAGATAAGGGGACTCCTCTTATACCTATGTTATCTAGACTACGCACAAGGATGGGAACAGAAACGGTGTCAAAAGCTTTTTTTAGATCCAGGAAAACAGTCAGGCACTTTTTTCCTGTATCCACTTGTTCCACAATATGAGAAGTTAATGCTGAGACTGCGTCCTCTGTCGATAATCCTTGTCTAAATCCGTATTGAGCACGAGATAAAATGTTATACTTGTTAAGGTAGTTTATTAACCGACTGTTGATTAACTTTTCTATAATTTTTGAGATTGCAGGTAAAACCGAGATGGGTCTATAATTGCTCGCATCATCTCTGTTGCCACCCTTGTACACAGGCGTAATAATGGCTTTTTTCAGGGCGGGTGGGAAAACACCTTGCGTAAAACACAGATTAGCCAGATGTGAAATTATTGGTACCACCAATTCGTGGGAAGATTTAAGAAATTTGGTAGATATATTGTCCCATCCTGGTGCGCTCTCAGTTTTAAGACTCATCAGTACACTGTGCACTTCCATAGGATTAGTTTCTAGAAGCACAAATGATGAGACTTGTGATTCGGTTAAAGTATAAGTACTTGAATCCTGCGATAGATTGGAAGAAATAATTTCTTCAGCCAACGTCTTACCAACGTTAGAAAAGTAGTTATTTACGTAATTAACTGAGTCCTGGGGAGTTGGTTTTATATCTAATAAATCTATATTTTGAGTTTTGCTTTTTTTGCGATGCGTGATATTATTTACAGCTCTCCACATTTTTTTTGTATCTTTATTTGCCTTATTAATCTGTTCCTTGTCATATTTTCTTTTAAGTTTTTTAATTAAGTTATTGCAGTGATTACGATATCTTCTGTATGTTAGTTTTAAGATATCGTTATTAGGATCTGAGCGTAATTTTCTCTGCATATTATTCCTGTTCTGGATACAACGTAAGATTCCCAAAGTTATCCACGGCTTAATTATGCGGTTATTTCTCGGAACTAAGGCAGTAATGGTATTTTGTAAAAGGCAATATCTGAGTTTGTCAACCAAAAGCTCAGTCAATGCAACAGGATCACTCACTGAAACCAGGTCAAAAACATTACTTTCTTTTAGAGTAACCATCGCGCCCTCAAAATCAACAGATGTTTTTATTTTAGAGCATTTATGTGCGTTTACGATATCAGATAACTTCAAGAAAATCATGAAGTGATCCGTTACCGTAGTATTCAGAACAGCAATAGAGGCAGCTTTTTTGTTTTTGTCTATCTTCAAAATAAAATGATCCAGACAATTTTCGCCTCTGGTTGGCAGTGAATGACCCGGCAATAAGCCGTGCATTGCTAGCATGTTCAGGTAGCTATGTCGGTTAGCGCGCTCATTTGTTTGCCCGTTTATTTTATGGATAATATTTATATTTATATCGCCTGTTATTACAATGTTATAACATGATTTTAGGGAATTCAGATGATCATTGAGAGAAGCTACAAAGTTATCAGCATTAGTGATTGACGGTGAGCGATAGATACCCAGGACAACAAGATTGGGCATGCTTATTTGTAAGCAAGATGCGTGAGCCAATATTATTTCTTTGACACTAACTTTCTGCGAGTTTTTAACATAAGCAACTACGCCATCGCAGCGGTTTATGTGGTTAGTAGAAGAGAACGATAAATAATTTTCAATTTCGGGGAGAGGTTTGTTAGCGTCCAGCCTGCATTCACTTAAAATTATTAGATCGACATCAAACTTGAAGTGAGTCAAACTAACTTGTAAATCGTCCAGATTACTATAAATGCTTCTTATATTTTGTGAGACAATTGTGAAATCTGTTAAGTTTTGTATATTGAGCTGCTTGGAAAAATCCTCAATTTGAAATTCATTACATTGCGCAATAACTGTATCGTCTAATTCTTGCATAATTGTGTGTGTACTATTCATAGACAAGACAATATAGCGAGCTGTGATTCAAGACCATACAGGTACGATTTTTATTTTTGATTATTAAATCATGAATTATGCTTAAACTGTAAATATAATGATGAATTGTTTTTATAATGTATGTTATATATTTTATTTTTATATTAACGTTTTCTTTGATTTGATAAACGCGTTGTTTGTGTGTGTATGTAAGAGTAGATGGATGCTTGTGGTCGCTGTGTGGAGCGTAGTGTACATGTTTATATGTGCGTATTTTGAGTGGGTATAGAGTGTTCGAAGGAGTTAACACAGTTACAATTATATTATTTAACAAATAGATTGGCATAAGTGCATGCAAAGAAGTTAAAATTATTTTTATAATAGGCTTAAAAAAACAAGTTATTAGAAGTAAGGATAGTAAGATGCGGTATAAACAACTTGTCTCTAGTCACATCTCCTGCATTAATGCTTGAATTTGAGACTCAGTCTTAATTATGTAAGTCGGTGATTCATCGTGTTTTTTAACATAAACTTTACCGTAGGCGGTCCAGCAATATATGTATCCTTTAGATTTTACAAGGTCCCGTGCCAGGAAGTGTAGTCGTGCACCTTTCGCGGTAAGTTGTTCCGAGATAAAGATAGGAGTGTCTTCATTGTTTTTAAAGCCTAGGTGTTTGGCGCAGAGCTTAACTTTATGCTTGGTATTATGAGCCTTACACATCTTTATGATATCGGTCTTTAATAAAGTGGATGAGATTTCCACTATAATAGGAGTGTTCGTAGTCCCCTGTTTCTTCCCCTTTATTCTGTATATATCTCTTATGTCGGATTTTGCGATTTCACAGTTTATGGTTCTTTCAATTGTTTAGGAAAGTTTTTTATTTCAAGGTTTGACTTACGACAACCTCGTTGGAGATCCTCCACTCTATCCTCAAGAATGGTGATGTATTCCTTGTCCTTTTTAGCTTGTATCTCCATTTGTTCTATTCTCTTTTTAAACTCTTCGTTCTGTGCAGTGAGGTACGCCACAGAACTTTCTATGTTGGAGTTGGTCTGTTTTATTTCCATGAGTGTTGGGGTAATTTTTTTGAGCTCGTTTTCCTGTACTAATAACATCGATTTAATCATATTAATCATGTCTTCTTTAAGTACGTCCAGCTCATCCTCTCTCCTTCTTTTACCCCGCTGAGAGACATAATTTGGGGGAGTAGTGAGAGTTACATCCGATTATTGGTGGAGCGAAGATTTTTACTGTGAGCAGAGCAAAGGAATTGAACATGAGAAGTCAGATAAGAAGGAGAAGAGGGTTTATCAATAAAAGAAAACAGGGTAGTCAAGGCCCTCAGCGCTCTACGCTGACGAATGGGTAACCATTTTAAAAGTGATCGATGAGTGGATACATGATCATACTTACGGAGGTTGAAGACAAATCGAATGCAGTTATTTAGAAGGCGGTCAAGTTTATTGAGTAGATCTGCATTCAGGTCATAGTAGCACACATCACCATAGTCAATAATGGGAAAGATTATGGACTGTACAAGCATGGCCTTTATGTGAGCTGGGAGAAGATTTTTTAGCCGATACAGTGAACGCAACGTTCCGGTGACCTTTTGGCTGACACTCGACACCAATTAATTTGTAAATCCCCAAGAGAGAGCCGAAACCACAAATGAACTACCGGTAGAAATTGGAAATATTTCGCAGAACTCTGAGAAATGCTATTCATCACCGTTATTGAATTATCCCTGTGTACCTTTGCGCCACAGGTGGAATACTTGATTTGGTAGAAAACGATAATGTATTTGTTATTTAGTTTTTGTATGTTTTGATTGGTTTGAGTGTAAAAAGGATGACGAAGAAGACTCAATAGGGAATATGGATGAAAAAAATATTTGTTATTTGACCAGTTTAACATTATTCTACTTATACCATCCCGCATTGCGTCCGCGTGGTGGATTACGGTCCATTCCCTCTCACTGAGAGGAGGCCTGTATCCCAGCAGTGGGAACATTTAAAAGGCTGATGATGACGATGCCCAGTTTATTGAAAAATATACTAAAATATACATTGATCGAAAAATGAAAGATATATATCAATTTAAAGAAATATATCTATCCCTCTCTACGAAAACGCCGTTTTCTATGGCAGCTGTATGGTTGTCGTGCCATCTTATGGCATGTGGCACGTCGGGCTTCTCTTTCTAATTCTCACCTTTGACGCTTTTTACCTTCGTCTCTGATCGAGATATTTAAAAAAAATATTGGTTGTCTGTAAAGTCTGTTTACGGACGATAGTTTAACGTGACAACATCATAACAAAACATTGATGAAAGCCGAACGCTCAAGCCGATCGCTCTCTCTTGTAGTGCTCTCGTATGAGCGTAACGGGACACTTTTTCGTGCATGCAGCCGGCGTTCATCGATTTATTAGACGTTGTCACGTCAAAATCTTTCATATTCGTGTTTGTAGTTGTTGTAGTTTATGATTATTTAAAGAAGATTATTTGTGTGAAAAATTACATGAGAGTTGCATAACTGACGAAACGTTTGAGGATGAGATGTTCAGATGTGATGTTATGTTAATATTATTTTAGAATAAAGATACTATTTCAAAGACAAAGGCACAGATTTCATTTGCAAGATTTTTCGTAGTATTGAACTTTTAAGTACCTAATAGGCACTCGTCCTTAATAGTTATTTATGCAAATGTTGGATAATAATGGCTATTAAAACAAGAATGTGGGTTGATAATAGTATCACATGAGTGTTTTAATAACTAATTATGTACAGTACATTACTCGTTTTTGTAAACAACGAAGTAATATTGTTTTGCAATACTAATATCGAACAAAAAGGCGGTATTACGAACGTAAATTCGAGTAAACAATTTTTTTTTTTAGTTTTGGACGCTGTGGTAGTCAAAAGCGCGTGCATGCCAATTTCTTTTTTAATTCGTATAGATACCACGAATCGAGAATTAGGCTGTTTGATGCGTAAGGAAGGGATCGAAAAAGCATAGCCGTTGCATAATGAAATTTAGTACAACATAAACAACATTAACATAACTCTCGTTAGCATGATATTATGGTTACTGAGACATTGGTTGTTTTAATGTTGGCAATAAGCTAACTGTTTCGGAAACTTTTTATTGTAGTACTAGGACACAGGCTTCGTGGCACGTAACGATGTCCATAAGTTGCCGTAACCTCTTTCCATCAGGTGGACCGTTAGCCTATTTTCTCGTAAATTATGAAGTATAATTTATTTATCAATTTTATTTATACCCAGCTACAGGTTTTATTATAAGCTTAACTTTTTCCAGTCTACCCTCACTTAATCAAGTGTAAAAACAAGTAATACATGTCGATACAGTCCATAACTTCAGAACATAAAACCCGTCGCCATTTTAAGTTAATGTTAGACATTTTTACGGTTTTATGTATGTCCATAACTTCGGCATTTAACGGTTTAGTAGCGTAATTAGTGTTGTATTTTGTTATTAGAGGGTAGTTACTTTTGTTGACAGTGTCGTAAAGATATATGTTTCTGTAGTGTGTTGGGTTGGGTAGGCTTGCCGAGTTATTATATTAGGGGTTGTTAATTTAATGAGCATGCTTCAGTAAGTAGCTAAATAGTCGAATAGTCGTGGTAGCTTTTTACTAAAAGAGTTATGAAAATAATTGTGGATGGAGAAGGAGGCCAAAAAAAACGAAAACAAATGGTGTCTGTGATAGCGTGACGATTGACATGATGGAATAAAAAAAGAAAACGTGTTGCGCCGATCCCAAGTAATATAAGACAAGAGCAGAAAGATGATACAGATATTTTGGACCTTTTAAGGTGGAGGTTACTAGGCTGAAACTTTGTTTTTGGATCATTGATATAATAATGGCTCTTTTTTAGGTTATTTTAGATATTGTACTTGGACTGTTGACTGAAGTTTTGAGACCAATGAAATCAAAATCACAAATTGCTTTCTATATTAAATCATAAAAACAACAAAAACAAATCAATAGTCTCTGTTACTTACCGAAAGTACGATATCCCATCCTTTTTTAACGTTCTAGACGTAATATTTTTACAATACCTTAACGAACACTTCGGCATTTTTAACGAGGGTCCAGTGATGCGAGCGACGCGAGACTATTTGAAATAACCGCAAAATTTTAAATGCTACGCTCATTTTATGCGGATGGTTTGTGACGCTGAGTGTGTATCTTGGGTTTTTATATCAATAATTTGTGTACTATTCAGATCAAGTCCTAGCACGCCTGTCATCCGCTCCGACCATTGCTGGATTTAAGGATTTCCCAATATTGCGCCACAGCACCCGGTTTTACGCTTTCTATATTCTACCTGGTGTTTCCAACGCTGATAAAATTGTAGTAGTTACTTTTACGGCTTTATTTATAGGGTAGCTAACCAGCTCCTTATGAGGCTTCTAAAGAAAATGTCGTAAAAATATCAATACATTATGACTTTTGTCATATATATTTTTACGCGCATGCCAGTCCTCTAGGGAAATATGACAGGCACGTGTTACAACCAGAAAGTATGCAAATCAAGTAATTCTGCAGCTATAAAAATATCTACACTGAAACAGTAGCGTATTGGATATTAAGCTCAACGAACGAATACGTAATTTTACGATACGGTCCAAAACAGTAATTGCCGATGTGGGCAGCAAGTCAGCTAGGCTGAAATGGGATTGGAATAGATGGGTTACAGTCGTCACGCAGTGGGAGTCGGAAGGCGGGCGTCGTCACCATTGAGGTTTATCACTTGAGGCGAAGCCGAATACGCGATTGTTTAATACCTAATTATATGCCGTTGCTTACTCTATTTTATCTTCACTCATACAGTTGAAATAAAACAAAAGTGGAAACGGATAAATATGTGGTATGGCGGGCAATTTATAGTTTCATCGCGCATGACTGCGCAGCGCGCGCATCCATAGACAATGACACTACTTTTCTAAATTAAGTCAATGAGCCTCATACCCTTATGCGACAATAAATTAAAAAGTAAAAGTGTGCTATAAAATTAAAAGTTATGTTATGATGCAGTTGTTTGAAAATCGAAGGAAAATGTTGCATTGTAATGGTTTTTTTCTTTATTTTACCTATCCACGAATATAAAGTATGTGTTTATACAATATTTTTTGAATTCATATTTGGATAAGAGTGTAGATAAAATATTATATAATCCTATAGTATTCGATTTTTTCATCCAAAGCGCAGAATATCTTCGCTTAGCCAACTGCGAAGAAACCCGAATACATTCAATATTAATAATAGTGCATTATGGTACAAGTGTGTAATGTTGGTGATTACCGCTGAGGCGCCATTGAGACCCGAGCCGTCAGGTGAGGGTCTTAAGAGAGCCGAGGACGGTAATCATCAATACACGTGTATCATACAACGTTTTTCAACACACTTGTGAAGAAAATAATACAAAAAAAAACATTTTTAACATTGAAAACGAGTTGTGAATTTTTTTCGCAATGGCGGACGAAAATTAATCAGTTTTCCTATGCGCGTGTTAGAATCATGAAGAAACTCCATATAAAAGTATCAATATATGTCAAAATGGTTATTTACTATGTATCAGAGTTCCTATGTATGTGGTGTATAAGGGAAAGGTTTTATGAAGAAAAGCACAAAAAGACAAGACTAGGTATTTATTTTAATAAGGCTTGAGCTTACCGCCCGTTCGCTAGACCTAGTTCTCGTGGAGAAGAAGGGCAAGAAACTCCATGGAAGCAACTATGGTTGTAAAAGTATTTATAGATATCTTTCACAACCATATTACACATCGTTTATCACAATAAAGATCTGATTCTATTATGGCCATTATATGATGAATCTTTCTAAACAATAAGGATAAGGCAAATAACATGACTAGCCCTTAAACCAATTTAATATCTATGAATAAAGGCCACAATATGAAATAGTGTTTCTACACAACCATTAGCAATAAGCAAGTTATAATATCAAATAACTTACGTGAAGCTTGTGTAGTCCATCTTTCCATCTTTCACAAATATAACAATTCAGGAAAGCAATATCACTATCTGGTCCGTACTGGTTTGTAGCTCACAACAAAGTAAATCAACTTACGAATTACACACTATTTATAGTAATGAGTCGACGTGTCAAATGTCCCCACCATTTACTACATTTCTATAAATAATCTCAAAATTAGGTCAATAATCAATTCTTGAGTAATGAAACCTTTTTAAAACGTATCAAGACAATTAAGGAATTGAATATCGCTTATTTAGTCATTCTTAATCAATATTCAAAAGAATATTGATAATAACGGACTGTCTTGTACTAATTGTCTCAAAGGACTTATAATACTAAAATGGTAATATAAAATCTAGAATACATCACAATGATCATTACAAATTACGTAATATTTTATAGGAATATCATCACTATGGCTTAAATGTAAGTTTAGAGTTATTTCCTGTACACGACAATATTTACTCAGGTGGGTACTATAAAAATTGTAGGTATTTGACAATACAATAATAATTTAGGTAGGTACTTCGATATTTGTCGGTAGATGCTTAACAAATACGACAGTTTGTATTTCGTAGCAGACCATTGTGCTTATAAAGTGGAAATTCATGATTCAATGACGTCACACGTACTTCCAATACTAACACGCGCGTATCTTTCAATGGCGGTCGGCCATAGATAAAAAAAATGAGGTTTCTTTTTTTTTGCTTTTCGCGGATAGCGTTTCAGCCACGTACAAAATGGGGAATTTCAAGTTTTCTTTATTACAGAGAAAACCAAAAGTTATATTTGAGTAAATGTTTTATTTATTAAATATGCACAAGTTCGAAATTATCAATTTAAATACGAACTTGCATGAAATGAGCAAGCAATAGGTATGTCCATCAATTTATTTGTACTATTGAGCACGAACTTTTTGTGTCGAAACATTTTTAAGAACAAAGCAACTCAACCAATAAATTTAAAAAAAAGACTATAACTCACTTGTGAATAATAGTAATGGAAAAGTCACAGTTTGATTATAGGTGTCATTATGTGCCTAATTGCGGTGAAATTAGAGCCACTTTATGAGCAAGTGTGTTGAAAAATATTTTTACAAAAATAACGTTAACTCCCCAACCGAGATCGCTGAAATCCCAAAATATATTAAGCTTCAAATCCCCAGAAAATATACAATTACATCCAAAACAAGAAGGCTTTTGCTCAAACCAATCCCAATAATATTTGCTCAGTCAAAAATCCAGATACATAGTTTAGGGTCCACAGTTCGGCTTTGTTCGTTCATGTTCGGGAAACATCGGGTGTTCATAGTTTACTTTGTACCCATTTCAACGGAGCTGTCAAATAACCGATAGAATACATCTGTATGTGATTATGTGGTTGTTATTTTAGATCCTGGGTTGAATTTTGATTTTGATTTGATCGTAAATTGATTTGTTTATTAGAGAGAAATATATTATAACACGATTTTTTTCTGAATATTATTTGAATCTGACACCAGTCTTACCAAGGGGTGGCGTGTTAAACAGTTCCTGGGATTTGGAGATAATCCTCTCAACCGGATTTCAGCTACAGTGGCCAACCTTAACCAAGAGAGAGAGAGAGAGATCAGCCAAGTAGGCAGGCGATATTATAGTGCACGAGTGTGTTCGCAAATACTGGTTTACTCTCAGTCTGTTCTTTTACTTTAAAATCTAGAATGTTGCTGTGCCCAACAGAGTCCTTATTTGTTTCTGTAACTTATAATTACCACCTGTATTTTAAATCAATTCGTTTATTCTGAGGCAAGTCACCAAAAAAAATTAAATTACAAACACATTAATTAAAACATAAAATGGACTTAAGATTTTTCACAACAATAATTGTCAATATCACATTTTAAATTATTAAACAACACAATAACACAAAATTAAAATTAATCATAGAAATAATCGGATTTAAAATAATCAGACACACAATAACACATACCTAAAATTATTAAAAAAGTAATAAATGCTTAGTCAACACAACACATAACAGCTCCAAACCGAGAGAGCCAAAACAAATGCACTCCATAAAATTTAAAAGTACCTTTATTTTGTCTCTCTCAGTATGTGTACATTATGGAACACTGCCGATACATTTTCATTTTACATGTACTTAGGGCGATGTTTTACGTAAGGGTGGTCACTCTTGACGACGGCCTGAAATTCCTCATGAGCGCAAAGAAGTCGCACTTCGCCGCCATGGCAAGTTGAGAATGGCCCAAAACGCGAAATGCAATAAATTTAATTTGAATTTAAATTTCATAGTCCGATGGGACGGCTATCCAACTCGATCGCAGGACCAACGGCTTTATGTGTTTTCCGTGACATGGTGGTGTCATACCACCGACTGTTACTGAAAAATTCCTAATACAAAAACCGGCCCAAAATAAATAGGTAACATTACAAACGTTCATAAACAATGAAAGCACCGGACATTGCTTTAACGAAGGGACAAAATGAACTTTTCCGTTCGAAAACTGCTGTCCCCATCCCCATACATCAATATACAATATTTTTGTTCTTCCATGTACATTTTATAAGTTGGTCAACTATTACTCGTAAACTTGTTAGCTGTGATAGTTTTCCTTTTAATTTCGTTATGTATACTACTGCCGTGAAATTTTTCACATATGCAAAAGCAGACCTGCTTTTCACAGACCCGTAATATTTTTGAATGGCCTATCCAACGATACCCCACACCATGGAAGACGAGAAAAACTTTACGTGTACAAGAGGTACACATATTTTTTTTCCTGATTTTGTTTTACTACTTTAACGGCGTGATTAATGTGTATATCCATGCCAAATTATAGCTTTCTAGTACGAAGAGTCTCTGAGCTAAGCTGCGGACGGACGGACGGAAGGACAGACGGACATGGCGAAACTATAAGGTTTCCTAACCTAGGGTTCCTCCTTTAGGGTTAACTTCCTACGGAACCCTTAAAACCCAAGTGTGAAGTATACGCTGGGTTCGGTCAGCAGTCGTGGTTTGTAATCAGTAGAAATGATACATAATATTTTTCAGCTAAATGATCGTCTTTACAGTAGACCATTTCATAAATACCCTTTGTATAGTAATTTTCTATGAATAACTGAAAAAGATCTAGTCCTGTTCGATCTAGGCAAAGTGACATCCTACGACCCTCAAAAAGCCACTGATATGGAAGGGTGTGACATATGCTACCAATGACTCATACATATTTTATGACCTGACAATGTCAATTTTTTTGGTTCGATTCGCATGAATGGCTTTCCAAAAAAGTGTTTCAATAATATAGATACCATTTTCGTTTCTAGGACCAATAACAATTTATCGTGCTTTTATATGAAGGGGGGTTAAGAAGACTCTGCCTTCTGTACCTCGTTTTACACCTGTAGCCTGTGGGTTCATTTTACGCAAAATCACACAGCGCCCTTCGCGTTCAGTATAATAATGCCTTCAGGGTGCTGATGGGGCTGCCTCTCTTCTGTAACGCATCAGGGATGTTTGCGGAAATGCGCGTCGATTGCTTTTATGCATTGATGCGTAAAATATGTACATCCTTGGTGCGCACAGCTCCAACAGCATTCTGGGCATATTTGCTGACAGGCTGGACTGTGTGGTGTTGAATCATTGCTCGGTGCCTCAGACATGGCTCATGAGGGTGCTAGAATTGTATAAAATTAATACAACTCTACGCACCTTCCTGATGTCGTGTATAGGGCAACTGGAGCACAGTCCTTCGCTATCCAGGATGTCGAAATATCCAGAGGAATAGCGAACCTGTAAAGATCGAGCGAGGTATATTCCAGGGCGATAGTTTGAGTCCACTTGGTTTTGCCTAGCCCTGAATCCTCTAAGAATGCTGCTGGTGAACTCAGGGCTAGGCTTTCGGTTGAAGAGAGGTGGTCAGGTTATATCTCACCTTCTTTACATAGATGACCTGAAGCGCTTTGTCCCCAGCAATCTTCAACTGATAGAGCTACTGAAGGTAACTGAAAATTTTAGTAGCACCATCAGGATGGAGTTTGGTGTGGACAAATGTGCGGTCATGCATGTAAAACGAGGGGAAATTGTGGAATCCGTAGGAATTCAACTCGCGGATTCCATAAAACTGAGATCCCTCTCTCCAAACGAAACCTATAAGTATTTGGGTATGTCGGAAGCGTTAGGTACCAGCACTACTGACATGAAGCAATCGTTGAAGGAACGCTTCTTTGACCGCCTGAAGAAGGTATTCAATAGCCTTCTTTCGGGCGGTAACAAGATGCGTGCCTTCAACGGTTGGGCCGTATTGATGTACTCTTTCGGCATGCTCAAATGGACTCAAAAGGAACTTGACGCCCTGGATAGCCCGGGTCCGTACACTGCTGACTGCTCATCGAATGCATCACCCACGATCGTCGGTCATAAGATTGTATATCCCGCGGAAGTGGTGGCCGAGGCTTTTTAAATGCCAAAAACCTCCACAACCGCGAGATATGCAATCCCAGGGAATATTTTCTAAACACCAGTGTAGTAGCAGTGGACAAGGGACTCACCACGCTCCCCTTGGCGAATGAGAACTGCCGCAAGCCTGTAGTGCTTGACCCTAACGACCGCACGGAGGTATGTCAGAGTAAGGAGTTTCACGGACGCTTTTGCCGGGCGCTACATGGGTCCGATGTAGACCAATCAGCGTCCGTAGCCTGGCTACGTTTCGGTGACCTCTTTGGGGAAACCGAAGGTTTTGTCTGTCCAATTATGGAAGAAGTTATCATGACGAATAACGACCGGAGATTTATTGTGAAGGATGGCACGGTTGACATCTGTCGGGCATGTCATCGCCCTGGTGAATCGATCCGTCACATTATCTCTGGTTGTTCTCGTCTAGCTAACGAAGAGTACTTGCATAGGCACAACCTTGTAGCCAGGATTATCCGCAACTTTAAATTTATCAGCAACTTGCTCTCAAATACACTCTTGTGGCATCGGAGGTGCCGTACTACAGGTATGTTCCCAACCTAGTTCTCGTGAATGGCAATATCACATCGTACTGGGATCGGTCCATTATCACTGACAGGACTATTATCACTAATAAGCCTGATATAGTGGTGGTGGACCGAATCGAGAGGCGTGCAATGATTGTTGACATAACTGTCCCGCATGGCGGGAACCTCGTGAAAGCCGAGAATAATAAGCAAATCAAGTATCTTGACTTGGCTCGCGAGATTGTTAACATGTGGGGTGTGGACACAGCGATCATTGTACCGATAGTCGTGTCAGCCAATGGTTTAATAGCCACGAGCCTCGACCAACACCTTAGGAGGCTCTCGTTTGGCGGCTGGGTCAAGGGCCTGATCCAGAAAGCAGTGTTGCTGGACACGGCTCGTATTGTTAGGAGGTTCCTCTCTCTGGAGCCCTGACCACTGGTAGCTTGGACCCTGTTCCCGATACCGGTGGGCATCTATTTTTTATATGTTTTTTGTATTTTTAAAATAATTTTATAAAAATATTTAAAAATGTAATTAACAAGAAATGTAATGAATAAAGGACATAATAATATGGACATACCCCTATTTGTCTACTGAGATTTCCTATAGTGGCCTCCTTCACCAACATTACGTTATAAAAGGCGGCACACTATAATAATAATATGGACATAACCCGATCAAAACTAATGAGATTTTCTATAGTGGCCACCTTTACCCACCTAATAATATGGACAGTAGAAAGAAGAAAAGAGGACTTTGCCATGCAGCTGACAACAGGCTAAAATAGATACTGATAGTATCGTAATAACTTCACCACGCGCTTCTTCGTCGCTGTCGTAATAACTTTCCGGTCTTCACCCGCTCTGGTAGGAGCGGGAGGGCGCGACAGACTTTTACTGACTAAAACCCACCCCAGTTCCTTCAGTTGCTTGTATCAGGGTTGCGGTAACTCTCTTTCAAGTTTATCCGCGACCATCCCCTTCCCTTCCACCATTCCCATCCCGTCCCCACCGACAACCATCTTCATCCTTCTCCCATTAATTTTATTTTTTTCATCCGTGGTGCTAGGCAACTGGGCTTATTTATTTAAACTTCATGTAAAATGTATCAATATTGTGCATGAAGTTTAAATATGCGGACTTAATACAGCAAGGCATTATCTACCAGTCAAACTTTGCGTTAAAAAGAACCCATTCGTGGTAGTTTTACAAAATAAAAACCCAGCTGCCCAGGTATCCCAGTTCTAAACGACCTCTTGTGCCTATTGGACTTGTTTAATCTATCTCCTGCTTGAAATGGAAATTATGTTTGAGTTTTCCTACTCCTCCTTTATTCTTTTCTGATTAATTTCGTTGCGGGATCCAAGACAGTTAAATTCATTCTCCGGTACTTCGTCGAGCTTCATTGCTTCGGCATTTGTGGTGGTCACCACTGTTGATTCTGGCTTTCAGGAGTCTGCATCTCCTCCCCCGTTTGGAAATATTGCGGTGGGATTGTTATCCGCGACCCGTCATCATCATCATATGTCGAGCCCTTTCAACTGTGTTGGGGTTGTGTTCTTGTCTAACTAGATCCGACTGAATACAATAATTTTACATATCAAAGCGACTGTCTTTCTGACATCGAAAACTCATTTACTGGGTAAGACTGTTATACTGTTTTCTCCTTCTGTGACCCTGATGAAATTGCTTATTTCAAAGACAGACTGACGAAATTCTTGACATGCTTAGTTATGTTCAGCAGAAGGATATAAATCCTACGAATATTCAGAACCTGCTGTTCTTCTGCAAAACAAGCTAACACTCCTAACACTGCCATAGATAAGACTGTGTAGGAGAACTTTGCTTTAGAAGCGATAATAAAATAGCTTTTCACAGGTATTACGTATTGCAACGTACGCAAATACGCGGCATATTTCACTAAACGAATAATATTGAGCACTCTGTACCGTCTGTGATGTATGGACTGGGATTACCATGATTTTGGATGATACGTAGTTTTTCTGTACATTAAGTCTGATTATGAAATCACCTATTCGATTTATTCCAAACTTATAAATTACAACATATTAATGACATTAACACGGCCCTGAAACTCTGTGTGTTAAATTGATAATCCTAGACTCAATCGGAGTGTTTACTCTCCTAATCTTTTGCTTCAAAACGGACAATAGCCACAATAGCACTTGCGCCCAAAACTTAGTTCAGAGTTAGTCGCTAACACATCCCATAATGGGATGGATTAGTTTAGAACTTAGGGTAAAATAAGGATTCAATCTGTGTGTTCATAAAGCGAAATACCAATGATGATGAGGGCCCATATATTAATTGATTGGCAAATATTTGTACGGCTAAGTGGCTAACCGAAACCTTTTCGGGAAAAGTGAATCAGATTGGCTACCTCCTTAGTACTCGCAAGTGTCACTGTTGACAGCCTGGGTTCGATTTTCAGGTCGAGCAATTTGTTTTTAGTGTTTTCTATCTGGAATTTTTCAGTATCAGTGGAGTCTGGTCTTGTTCCCGGTCACGGGGTCCCAGCGCTAACAAAGACAATTTGGTTCAAATAAATGTCACTAGATGGCGCGATATGCATCGAATTGTGTGGAAAATTAACATTTTCTAGAATTGATGATACAAAATTTATATTCTTTTTTAATCATCGCTCTCCTTAGCACAAAATTATGGAATATTGGGCTCTAAATTCACGTTTCTAAGATAACTTGAACGGTTCATTTAAAATTGTTGCCAACAGATGGCGCGGTTTTAAATTTCTGAGTAATGCCACTCGATTTTTTAAATTTGTTTTGTAACACATTTGGGTATAATCAACCTGTAAAAACGTGCAAAAAGTACTATAAAACAAATCTGCTCTGTATTTAAAGAAAACATAGTCACGAACCGAGAAAACTCTTTTAGTTGCAAGTAGCTGCTAACACTATCTATAGCCGTGGAACGGAACCAAACGCGATCGAAGCACTTATAAAAATAATCATCATCTTAATCAGACGAAGAACGCTAGTTACGTCGGCACGGTTTCTTTGTATGGTATGAGGGATCTGTATGCTAGTGTTATATTATCTGTGGTCCGGTTGATGGCAATAATGTTCGCCTCCCTATTATTTGGGGTTACTTAATTGGCAAAATGTGGGTGCACAATAGGTGCATCCCTGTTAGGCCTTGGGGAATCATCACGCCTGTAATGTTATGTTAGAATGAAACAGAGAAAGACCGTCCCACTTTCTCTGTACTCATGGTTAATCTACATACGTTCACGTTAACATTCCATTGCAAATGATTGATTACCTAATAGATTGGTGCGTTGGCTGTTGTGTGAGAGTATTCATTACAATCGTTGTTCGCTTGTTGATCTACACGTTCATTGTTTGTGGGTAAGCAGAGTTTAAAGCTGCTAACGATGTATGTTTTAGGTAAAATCATCTGTGATTTTCAGTGATGAATAAGAGGAAATAGGCAATGAACTAGAATAAATTGAAGATGTGATAAGCTTTTCAAGCCTAATCTGAACGAAAATTATTTATTTTCTCTAATTTATGAGGCAAAATCAGTGCGATTTTGATACACGATTGCAAAGAATAATAAAATAATTAATTAAAAAAAACCTTTTTTTAGTAAAAGCTTTTCCCTATTCTTCTCAGCAAACCATTTTATTTGATACCCATATCATGACAGTGCACAAAAAATAACTAGTCCGCCATCTTGGGCCGTCCGCCATATTGGATTTAGGATGACGTCACTTGGCTAATCATGCATTGTCATTCAAACTAAACGTGTATACAAAATTTTATCTTAATCGGTGAAGTAGAAGCTTTAAAATTCAGTTGCATGAATTGACCCGAACACACTTACATACATTGCAAGTTAAATAAAAGCTTGTAATAATCCGTTACAACTGCGCCTGACCAAGCTATTGACGATATATTTTGACAGCAATTTGGGTAAAAATATCCGTAACATAAACACTGAAAAGACACCCACGAAAATTGACTGAATTTCTGGAACTTTTAAAAGTTCGGCTGTTCTTAATTATTTTTATCGTCTAGCTGGGTTTTCAAGTTTGACAACTTGAAGGAAGTTTTCTTGAATTTTCGTTCAAAGACCATTAATCACTTAACCGACCAAATCGTTGACCAAAATAATATTTAAATAGTTTTACCGCAAATTACAAAAGTCCTTTTCTTGAAGTTTTCCTTCAAAAACTTTTTACAAGAAAATTATACGAGTACCGACCGATCTATGACCAGAATGTGCACCAATGCCCATCTAAATTGTGGTAGGTACGTCTGTCCTTGTAACATGATTTACAACATCCCCTGGTCGCAAACCTGACAAATTAGTTAAACCATTGAGATCTGCACGGATTTCTAATTCAAAATCAACGGCTTACGGATCGTAAAACTAAAGTTTAAGGGGGTCGGCAGGCCCCAAGGTATTGTTGAGCCTTGATTTATAAGTTTTACGGGTTTCGACCTCAATCAGTGTTTTGTGACGACTATAAAACGGCTTCTTTTGTCCCCGTTTTTATCTTTATGTTTTATTTGATTGTGTCGAAGTTATTTGGTTTCATTCGTATTTTTGAAGCTTTTTTTGCCGTGCATATATAATGATTTTATTAATCTGCAGATAAAACACTAACATGCGAACGCCATCTGTAATTATTTGACACATGGGCACCCGTCATTTTGGTTCATTTTCCAATGATAACGATATGAAAAGTTGTGTTTCTTAAACTTTCATTAATCACAATCAAAGCTTCATGCTTCATGCAGATCTCGAATTCTAAGTTAACTCTCAAAATATAGTTAATGATTCGATAAATTAAACACTCCACCCGTAACACAAGAATAGGGAACTGAATTTCATCAAATTTTGAATATGCAGAAATGACATAACGACACATGCTTTAAAATCATACGTACCTACCACTGACATAAATCTAACTAGATAACGCAAGTCCCTCCATCTGTATGAAAACCAAGCGTGCCACTTTTTCACACACAATTTAAAAACAAATTTACTTACCAATGAAAGAAAACATTTCCAATGCCTCGGACAACTTTTTCTATACTGTCTATATAGCTCAATATGGCATAAAAAGGCATTTTCTAGATTTCGTTGGTTTTCGGTGGCGATAACGCTAAATGAAGAGCTCAAATTACGATCTTTGATCGTAAATTTCGTCGTTTTTTGACACGCGAAGTACATATAATCGCGTCATCCAGTTAGATTTATATCTGTGGTACCTTTACATCCATAATTACACACGTGGATTATGTTGCGATTGCGATTAATCTATTATTAATCTATTAACACTACCGCTTATTTATAGTAGAAGATCATTTTTCTTTAAAAACTATATAACAAACAATGTCTCCAATGTGACCCACATACTTTAAAATTCAAGTGGCAGGGATAAAAAGCGCTGCGACAGAGCGCTGAGCTGATTCTATAAGTGCTTCCAATTTTCTTATTGAGCGCTAAAGCGGCTTAAAGTTTAAATTCACTCTTTCGCCTTTTTTATTCGAGTTTAGTGCGGATTTATTTTCAGTTCGTATAATGGTTTTATAGTTTGAAACGAGAAAATGGTGAAGCAGTCGTGTATTGTGGTAAGCAGTACTTTTTGTGTATACTATTTCCTTCCCCAAGGTCCAATGTCTCTCTGCGCCAATATTCATGGAAATGGGTTCAGCATAGATAGATGCGTCCTTTTAGCTTTGTCTCTGGGATGGCTGCGCAAATACAATGTTTCTGGTATTTTAGATGTCTAGCACACTAATTTTGTAAGTTCAAAGAGTGGGGTACGGACTTGCATTCATTGTTTGAAATGTTCAAAAATCCGTCTACTGGAGAGCGTAAAACACGCAATGAATATTGTTTAGTTGATAAAAAGGAAAGGGTAGGAGTGTGATCTGTGCTGTTACAACAGATACGCATAACGAAAAAATTAAGGTACAGGTGGCGCTGTTCTTTTCTGATTAATTTCGTTGTGGGAACCAACACTGTTATGTCGTTTCTCCGTTACTCGGCGGGCTTCATTGCTTTGGCATTTTCTGCGGTCGCCGCTTTAGATTTAGAATAGTGTAGTGAGGGTTGTCTTAAAAATATAGTAATTTATTTCTAAAACTACTTAATTAGTTCAACAATCGTGGTGATTTGGTTAAGTATTCCTTAAAGTGTATCATCTTGGTAGACCTGCAGTGAAACAATTTATCATCTGTAGTGCCGTAAATGTCTCCAAAGAAAATTAATTGCCTCGGCTACTAGATAAGTTATGTACTGGCAAAAATTCCACTACATATTTCATTTTAAACAATTTAACCCGACAGTGTGTGTTGGCAGCTCTTTTCAAAGTAATGCAATATTTCCTGCTACTAAATTATATACAAAAAGCTACCAAAGGAAATGATTTTTTTACGCAAGTTAGAATGTGAATGGCTATTATCCCAAGGGATCATTCTTCTCTACCATGTCTTAATCCAGGTTCTGTTATTGACCTAACATGGTACGGCTGAACGGATTTGGTTAAAACTGGGCATATGGCTATCCATATATCACAGCCATCTGGTTAAAATAGCCAGCTAATTTAAATAAAAATAAATAAAATTCTTTATTCCGTTCATTTTTACACAGTACAATGTGCATAATACGTTACATAGACACCCTTAAGTGCTAGTTATTGACAAATTCCCTGGATCCCATACTAGGATGCCCTGTGTTTTGGGGTAAATTGAACGCCTAAGCCGTTTACTAAATGCCGGTATTCAAATGGATGCCTAGGCCGATAGTTAATTGAACTAGAATCATTCAACCTTTACTTGGCGTATTGAAAGTCAGCCCTTTGAAGATTACTGACTGACAAGACTCAACCAATTGATTTAAATTCAGTTCAGTTCGCTCAAAAGTTCAGACATTGCGTTTAATGACTTGGCAAGTTGACCTTCAGCCATTTAATTGGATGCCGGTATTGAATGAACGGCCTAGGCGTCCAAATAGCTGGCTAATTTAACCAGATGGCAGCGATACATGAACAAAGTTTCAGCCAAATCTGTGAAAGCATGCGCGAGTGAAAGCGTAACAAACAAACAAACTCACAAGTCGTATTTACAATGTTAGTTAGGATATTGTTAGGATAGGAATGTGTCCTAAAAAAAGAAATGTTGACATTAAGTGAACAAATTGTGTATTTACCTTTATTTAAACAGCCTAACTCTGAGGAAGAATGTATTATGTATGAGGGTATTTATTCTGTTTCCACGCATACTGGATTATAAAAAAATTGATTGTGTGAAACATAGAAACTGTGTCACAGATTTAGTTCTGTTATCATTTGAAGACTTAATGATGACAGAAAAACTAACCAATATTCAATAATTAATATTAATCAACCATGATATTTCTTTTAAAAGTTATGGGGCTACAGAGAAATCTTTTTGGAGACAAAGTTGGAATATCTAAAAAACAATCTCCTGTGTATTTCAACGGCATCCATAGGTAAGGTATGCACTACAATCTAGAACTACCCTCGCAAAATGGATTCTTTACTGGGTGAACCATGAATGCAGAATGCATCAGGACAGATGGCCAAGAGTCGTTATGTAGTAAGAGCCAGAAAACTGGTGTGGTTGCCGTGAGAGGCCTAAAAACGCTTTTGGCGTGATGACTTAGAAGCGTTGGCTTCAAATTGGCCGAAGGATGCACAGAATATAATGGAAAGCTATGGGGCGTAGATGATCAACTGTACGACATTATAGATTGATATTAAAAAGATTGCCTTCACGCAAGAGACAACCTCAACCAACAATATCTAACTCATTGTCAAATATTCCGGCAAAGTTTATTATTTTCTATACCAATCTCCGGATTTAGTCGTTTTATAATCACACCATTGTCCTTCACCTCAAAGGTCCTAAATAAGCGAAAATGTCCTCCTACCTAATGTATTTTACGCTGATTTAGTAACAAGACACCCAAATCGCTTCACTTTAAACGGCCTAACGAGCCGAATGAAAGTAAAAATAAATAATTTATGAGGGAACGGATCCCTCTGAGGAAACCTGCATACTTTATCCAGGCGAAACATGGACGTCTTTTCAAATTATAAAGGTTTGTATTCTATGCACGAAATAGAAGATTTATTATGGAGGCAAGTATTAGCAATAATGGGCATTTATTCATAAGAGGGTTTACCATAAATGTTTATACGGGACCTTTTTATGACATTAGATCAATTTTGATATACAATAATGTTTTTGTAATCTTTAAATCATTTTTGACAGTATTAATAATGTTTACAAAAATGGTGTTAACAGTATGTACATGTTAAACGCGTATGCGAAGAGAGAAAACTCTTCGTCCACATCGTTAATAAGAAAAGTGCCTGGAACACTGGTAGTGTTGTCACGTTGAATTGCAATTCTGATTCTTCGGCCGAAGAATAGACCGACCTTCGGTCACGTGAATAGTCGAATACAATTGAAAACACTTGACACAGATCAAACAAAACCAAACCAGCAGCAAACAAAAAGTAATACAGAAGAATTGTTCATCACTATTTCACAACTTTTGAAAGGTAGAGAATGGTTAATTTTTAATTGAAATCAAAGCACCCGTAAAATTTAATTAGTATTGAGTTTTGTCTCAAAAGGGACAGTCTGAAATAAATTGATATTACAGCTCAACTTTGTTTAATAATAAACTCTAAAGCTTTAAAATAAATAGAAGTTGTTATCACCAAAATTTGGATCAAAATGAAGATCTTTAAAGGCTGAAATTGAAAAGACAAAGAGTCTAAAACTCTTCAGCTTTATAATATTAGTATAGATTTTATTCTAAAAATCAAATCTATACTAATATTATAAAGCTGAAGAGTTGGTTGTTTGTTTGAACGCGCTAATCTCAGGAACTACTAGTTGGAATTGAAAAACTATTTTTGTGTTGGACAGTCCATTTTTCGAGGAAGGGCTATATAACATCACGCGACGACTAATAGGAGTGGAGCATACATAAAAAATGTTGCAAAAACGGGAAAAAATATTCCTTTTAGAGAGCTTCCGATGCGAGCGCTGCGTAAACGGTTTAAGTTACGCAACAATCATGTATGTAGGGTACGTAGGGTAGAGTAGGTAGGGTAGATGGGTAGGTAGGTAACAAGTTGACGGGAGCGAAGCCACGAGGGACAGCTAGTCTTACAATAATATTTACAATTCCTTCGTATATTTCTGCAAGATTTTGTCCCAATGCGGAAATTGAATCTGCAACCTTGGGCGTTGAAAGCCGATACTACACTGCTTCGCATTTGGGTCATCAGATAGTCATTTAGTATTGAGTAGGATACTAAGCTTGTAACATTAGGAAAATCGGTAGTAGGTGAGAAATCTCTGTTTCGCAATTAACAATGTTCATGGCCAAGATTTTAAATGTGGTAGTCTGTATTTTATCACGCCTCAAGGGCGAATATATTTGGATGAAATTTGAAACAAGGACTACTTTTCACCTCGGGAGGATGTACCCATAAGATAATTTTCGACGTGGCAAAAGCTATAACATCTAGAAATTATATATTAGGTAACTGTTAGTACATTTACAAAGAAGATAAAAAATATTCTTACAGAATCTCGACGAAATCCAGAGTAGATTTATATTCATCGCACGTACTGCCCGAATTATTAATACTAACTTTGTGTGGCGGAATGACTTGGTTGTTTCCATAAGAAATGGCAAGATGCGCAGAATCCCGACCGACCAAATCTTTTGGGAAAAAGAGGCTTTTTCTCAGTGCTGAAGAAATGCCTGATTTTTTTGGACTGTTTGGGTTAGTTATAGTTTCAACGTATTGAAACTTTATTTATTAAAAATATGTTGATGTTATGGTGCTTAAAGCGTTTTAAGCAATTTATGTTTTAAATATTAAAACAATCAGAGATAACTAAAATATGCTTTTCAGGTACAAACAGTATGAAAGAATACAAAAAGTGAGTAATATGGTTTGATACAATATCAAAAGATAAAAAAGGTATGGTTTGTATAGTGTTATGAATTGTAAATAGAATAAAAAATTGGCGGTTGGTCGACTCTTCACGGGACCAGAGGGCTGGCCTTTTTTTTGGCCAAAGAATCAGCATTGCCATCCAACGTGGCAATGCTGCCAGCCTTCTGGGCACTTTTCCTGTTGACAGCGATGTGGACGAATTTTTTGACGCCCCGTAATTGTACATATTTTTATTGTTATTTAAGTTTTAATATTAGTTTGTAAATATTAATGTACATATGTAAATAAAAAAAATTTATAAAAAATTTGGATCTGTAAATCAGAACACCACAACATACAAAGAGTGCTGACTCGTAGTCACACCAGGTTATCACACCAGTGTGACAAACAAAAAGCAGTATTTGTATATCAATTACGGCGACCACTTTCCATCAGAGGCTCTAAGACGGAATCATTCTATAATAATTGACGGATTACCAAAATCTCAGGGATTAATCACGTGAGATTTCGATAACGCTTGTCACTGACTTATTGATCGCCCCGCTATCCTCATATCGTAGGTCTAATATAACTCATCCTGTGTAGTAAAGAAACACATTTATTGTAAGAACTAATCGTCGATCCGTCCCCAAAAACTATTATTTTCCAACCTTTACTGCCCCACTGCTGAGCAACAAGTTCTTTCAGAAATTCTTATCCTGCGCCGTCGGGGCGACCCAAAACGAGGTAGCGCTGGTGATATGATGTGGAAGCATACCACAAAAATATAAACCCAAAAAAACCGTATTAATTTTCACACAAAAACCGCAAACTCTGCCCACCCCACTGTCTATAAACTACTGAAACTAAAAACAATAGACAATAGAGTGACAATTGGACAATGCCGGCCGCCAATCCACGGACTTATTAATGCGGCTCGATATTTCAAATTCAGTCAACTTCGAATGATTCATAGGGTTGGTGTCCACCGACCCTAAATTTAATTGAGAATTCAATCATTTCGTTGGTTTGGTTAGATATTCGCACTTTGAGTGGATAATTGGAACGATTTTACAAAAAATTCTTGGAGCTTGTAAAAATCTCGACTTTAATAACAGCTCAAAAGTGCCAAAGCAGTCATTTAATGCAATCCAATGGAGTTGGTGCCACAATTTTTTTTTTTTTTTGTGTCGTACATTTACATTGAGTTGTATTTTTCGAATTGTCTCCCGGGCAAAAAAAAAAACGACTACACACATGCATATTCTCAAAAACATACCCTACTTATATGGCAGTTGGATAAAAAGTAAGTTAATTACTCCCTATATGGACGTAATAATCTTGTTAACAATTAAAAGTTCTAGCGGAAAGATAGTGTTATACAAATCCTTATTCAAATAAACCTCAACCAGTTTTTCACAGTAGCAAGCCTCTTAATAGGAAATAGAGATTTTATCTATCAAATTCTTTATTATTTCTTTCCTAAATAAATTGGTTTTTCACTGACACCCTTGAAGGTAAGGAAATCTGGACCTAGATAGTAGTTTTATAAGTTTGAAAATGCACACCTTGAGCAAGCGTGGTGATTAATGCTCGTGCTATCTCTGTATGAGCCGAGACCTTTGTCCAGCAGTGGGACAGTAACCAGCTAGTATTATTGCCAATTAATCCTACATGAACTAGTAAAAAAACAACTTGAAAACTAATTCAATTTCCCAGCCCTTATCCCAGCTCCAAGCTCCCACAAGTATTTTTATTAAAATATATACTGCATTGGTATGTGATATTAAAATTTCAATGCTGAACGAATATCCAATGTTGGTACACGTGGGTTACATTATATTTATCCGTGCAATTCTTGTGTAAGGAAAACTTGTTATTTTGCTTGCAACTTAATATCATTAGAAATCTGAGTACAGTATATGAATATTGGATTGAGAAGTTCTTCGAAATGGTTTAAAAGATTTATGGAACTGATTTGAACGTTGTAAATAATTTATGTTTCTATAACTTTTTTGTAAATTGATAACGAAATCAAAATTAAATAGTTGATTTCAAATAAACCTTATAGGTACTTTTAAATTGTCAAACAAAATATGAATCTAGTTGCACATTCGCAATAGTCGTAGGTCTCTATGGAGAAGAATGTTTAAGTAACGCCACAGATACTCATTTCCATCAGTTTCACTATTATTTGGTTACATCATTCTTGGTGGAAAAATACATATGTGAGAAAAATGTAAAAAGACGTGCACTTAAAAGAGTTAAGAGTAAAACAAACAATTCAAAAATAAAATAAGTACGTAATTAAAAGCAGGCCGAAGCATTCAAATTATGACTAATCCCAACTGATGGCGCCCGTTCACGAACATGACGCATGGATTGAAACCACTCAGCTCATGAAGGGAACCTAATGATCCAACACATGTGCCACCATCAGAGAGACATCTGAGAGAGAATGACACCCTCTTCTGTATCTACTACCAGGGCACACACAAGTCAACGAACGACACATAGTACAGTGAGTGTTAGATTTAAAGTCGGAACATAGTACTCATACATGTGCTGTGCAGTTATATAATACTAAAAAACAAGTTTAGCACTCAGTAATAGTTTAACTTTTAATCCTTAAAAGCATTTTCGGTATCGGACCAGTACCTCAAAAAAATAATTTTAACCCTTTATAATATTAGTTTAGACAAATGACAAGCGAACCCGTGACAACTATCTGTAGGCCATAGAAATATTTATTCCGTGCGGGAAACGAACCCACGACACGCAGCGCAGCAGTCATTTGCTCAGCCACTGCACTAACCGTGCCTGATTAAGAGAATTTTCACTGGTTGAAAATAAATCCAACAAATCAATGTTACACCTCAATAAACACCAACCTTTATGAGACGTCGACTGTCAAACACAGTTGGCCTAAATTTTGGGTTTCGATATTCCATTAGTGTTCACAAAAAAGTCACTACGAGCCCAGATACAATCACTTTGATTTATAGCCTAGACTTTAGAAAAATATAGATGGGCTGCCTTTATTATTAGATGGTATTTTTATTAGGTCTAGGATAGGAATGAAAAGTGAAATCTTCTTTTTCCGCGTTAAGTGATTTTAGGTAGGCGTTAGCGACATGCAAACGTAAAAGCGTCATTCACATGCTAATGTGACTTGTGATGGCAGTAGTTTTGACTTCTGTCGGCAGTCCCCATGACGGCGTACTTTATTTTGTCTTTTCTAAAAAAAAAGAAAGGTCTTATTGTCCAGTTCTATTTTCATAGGTACAACTTCAGGTAGTTAAGGAACTACATACAAACATACACTTACGCTTTTTCTCATGAAGATATGCAGAAACTTCAAAGATCCTTACGTACCTATTTTTTTTTATTTGTTTACGTCCATACATACGTCTGGTAAGGATCTCCTTGCTAATTAAAAGATATTCATTTATTTATTTGACTACTTTCATCTTATTTTTCATCATCGTCAGCCTTTTAATTTTCCCACTGCTGGGACACAGGCTTTATCTCTGTGAGAGTTGGAATGGGCCTAAATGGCGGATTGGTGGATGTCACATGTCTTCAAATGTTTAGTTCTAGGACGTGGCGGTTTCCTCAGTTTTTGCTTCATGTTAACCATATAATTAATATCAGAGATCTTTGTTCTTAAGCCATGCCTGATTAATGAATACCAAACTTATGTAGTTCCTCTTATCAAACTTGTAAATACGTTCGAATCACTAAGCAAACGATTCTTGTTCGTTAGAGCTACATGAATCTTAATGAGTGCTCAGAAACACAACAGCAGTTTACAAACAAAATGGAGTAAACATCTCAGCTCATAATAACAACAACATTGTAGATAGTAATCTATGTAGTTCAGTAAGCAAACATTCTGACAACAATATAAACGATTAATAGTGTTGTAAAATTTGAAATAACAGCTGCAAGTGTTGGGCGTAGTTATAGGCATATGCCCTATTGTGTGTTATAGCTGTGTTGTGTGTTACCTTGCCCTATTATGTGCCGTACAGTGACCAATATTATACCAGATCAATCAACTGTTGATCCCGGCAAAAATCTTCAAACCGCATTCAAGGATTTATCTCTGTAACGGATAGTAAGCCCCAAAATTCTGACCACTTGTCTAACAGAGGAGTATTAAAGTTTTCACTAACTAGGTTGTAGAGAAAGAACAAATTTACATTATGGATAGGCTAAATCCTTTGACGTTATCTGATGCCACGATAGATGTTCTTGGGGACTGACATTCAGGTTAAACTGAAAACCGTACCCAAAATAGTTATAAAAATGATAGGCAGCTGATGGTTTGGTTAGCTAGATCATGAAAAATGCGTAACTATGGACAAAAGTATGCCATAATAACTATAATAAGTCTCCGTAAAAGTGAAGACCGCAAAGGCTCTTTCACAGCCGCCGGCCGTCGTAAAATGCGACGTTAGGAGGAAATCCCTTAGGCAGACACTCCTATCCATTACGGATTGTCGTGTCTGTTAAAACAATAAACTGACATTACCAGAGGTGTTTATGGGATTTTTCCTTTAAGCCCTTTGGGGGTTATGGCCCATAGAGAACTTCCCGATGCTCATTATAAAGGAGATGAAGGGCATTCATTTGCTGGTGCTGATTGTAACATGGATTAAGGCTTGCTTGCAGCACAAGTCACTAGATTCTATTAGTTTCGCGCTAAACATAATTATTTGACTTAACAATATTTTGCCTCTGTCAACTACAAATGATTTATTGTAAGATGAGATCACTAGAATTGTTATGGTAGAAATAAGGCTATAATTATTAACAAGCCAGCCTAGATTAAGTGTTTAACCCAATTAGTCAACCTATAAATTCAGTCACAACAAGATGATTATTGACTGTTACGACTCTAATTTATTCACCTACTGGTAGTAACATCACTAATGTTTACTACATAACTAGAACAAAACTCTAATCGCCACAGTCTTTATCTTTTTAACCGACTTCAAAAAAAGGAGGAGGTTCTCAATTCGTCGGAATCTTTTTTTTTTTTTTTTTTTTATCTATGTTCCCCGATTACTCAAAGACCCCTGGACCGATTTCAAAAAATCTTCTTTTGTTTGAAAGGGTATACTTCCTAGTTGGTCCCATAATCATCAGGTCAGGATCTGATGATGGAATCCTAGAGAAATCGAGGGAACTCCTCAAATATTATAGGCAAACATACAGCGATTTTGGTATTTTCATCAACAATGCAATCATTTGCACTCGGAAAGTACCATTTGGTGGAGTCGAACTGATGAAGAAGGCCACAGATGGCCACTGGAACTCCTAAATGCTAAATATGTCACGGGCATAAGATATCTCGAATAGTAAACCGACTATAATGAAGCAAATACTTATAAATAAATGGTACTGATGAAAATGGCACCATCGAACTGATCTGATGATGAAGCCGAAAGGTAGGCACTGGAACTCTAATATAAAACAATGTATCCTAGTCGTGTTTGGGCTTATTGGAATCGCAATGAGATGTACTTTGGCTGTAAATGATAATCATGTTAATTGGAGGTACCTACCAAAACTAAAAAGAGAAAAATAAAAAACTTTTTAACAAAAATCAAACCGACTTCCAGAACAAAAAACTACAAAGCAAAAAATAACTTTCTTTTCCGAAGTCAGTGTCGAAAAACTGAAAAAAAATGGGTACAAAAGACACCGACTTCGGAAAAGAAAGTTATTTTTTGCTTTGTAGTTTTTTGTTCTGGAAGTCGGTTTGATTTTTTGTTAAAAAGATTTTTTCCTAGCCTCAAGTCAACAAGAGTAAAGTTACTCCAGTTAGTATGTCCTAAACGGCCATAAATGTTCCTCATAAAAATACAGCAGAATCCTCCAAAACATTAGCACAAAAGTTTCGCAGATAACGAACATACGACAGGAAATATTCAAAGGGCGCAAAAGAACATAGATATATACCCATTTTGCACACAGAATGTTCACAAAAAACTGTAATTTCCTACAAACAGCTACAGCAGAAGGCAATTGGATTTTTCATGCCATTTTTTTCTAAAAGACTGAGTTTATCTGTCTATTAACAATCAAGTAAAATTGGATTCTAATGTAGTAAAGTTTAAGTTCATTTCAGTTTGAGAAGATCTCGCTGATGTAGCATTTAATTTAGCGAAAAATATAGAGGTTAGATTTTTGCGCAGGTAATTTGTTTTGTTGTAAGGTGAAAAAAAAATGGTTCTTGGTAAATTGGGTGGATTAATTTGGGACTTGCTTAACACGTGGGGAAAACGTGAGTGGAATATGAAATGGAAATAAAAGAGATTCAGAGAGAATGCAAATATCAAGTCAGTTTCGAGGAAAAGGGATGTGATCGTTTTGAACAGAGACAAGATAGTCTTGTGATCCTATCCGACTAATATAATAAAAAGAAAGTTTGTGAGAATGGAAATATGTTTGTTACTCTTTGACGCAAACACCACCGAAATGATGTTGCAATGTCCCACGGCTGGGCAAAGGCCTCCTCATTTTTTTTTACGATTATTCTTTTCCTGTGCCACTTCGAACCAGCCCTTGCAATATAATCTTACTAATATTATAAATGTGAAAGTTTGGATAGATGTGTGTGTGGATGGTAGATGTGTGGATGTATGTTTGTTACTCAATCACTCTAGAACGACTGATCGGATTTGGATCAAATTTGGATAGAGATAGATTATAGTTTGGAATAGCCACACACACACAATAACCACACATGCTACTATTTATCCCGGTTTAATGTTCCCTTGGGTTGATAAAACACTGTTCACGCGGGCGAAGCCGCTAGCAGAAGCTAGTTATAAATATAAGTAACTGACTGAATAAATATAAGTTAGATCTGGCGTGATTGAGTAACATTATTCCAAACTTTCGCATTTATAATATTAGTAAGATTAATGATCAGCCTAAAAAATCTTACTTCAAACAAAACGCTTCAAAATTCAAAGGATTCTGACCAACTTCAACAATACGTCGTCTAAATCTCCCAAACGTCCATCGCAACATGTTTCAGCAAGTGTTACTATTGATTACCATTCAGTGTTTATTAAGGCTCTAACGAGCAACCAAACTTCGGGTTCTCCGGTCCCCCTTTTCAGTAACTTTGACGTCGGACTCTCAAAGATTTTGTCTCGATAATACTATCGATAACTTTGAAGCAAAATTAAGGTTTTTTGTCTCAGTTTCAAAGATGATGAAGGTTATAGTGTTGATAATGTTTATACCTTTGATGATAGTTGTATAGGTGGACTAACAGATGTAATTAATGTAGTGCTTATACGAAGTTAATGGATTATAAATGATGAGTGAGATGACAATGTGTCTGGTGGTCAAAGTTAACATAACGTTACATCGCGAATATATTCCCCGAATATGACAACGATTTATCGTAGCGATTTCACTGCGCAGTCGGTTTATGCAGGTAATCGAACGTCCGTAGTGTCCACACAAACTGAAGATCTTAAAAAGCTGAAACTTAATAGACAGAGATATTCAGAATTAAATCTCACAATAATATTTAAAATTCCATCGTATTTTTCTGCAAGATTTTATCCCAATTCGGAAATTGAATCTGCAACCTTGGGCGTTGAAAGCGGGTACTACACTGCTTCGCATTTGGGTCATCAGATAATCATTTAATATTCAGTATGAGACTAAGCTTGTAACATCAGGAAAATCGGTAGTAGGTGAGAAATCTCTGTTTCGCAATTAACAATGTTCATGACCAAGATCTTAAATGTGGCAGTCTGTATGCTATCATGCCTCAAGGGCTAATGTACCTATTTGGATGAATTTTGGGACACGGGTAGATTATGAACTGGATTAAGACATACTTTTCACCTCGGGAGGATGTTCCCGTATGACAATATTCGACGTGGCAAAAGCTATAACATCTGCAAATTATAAAGGTAACTGTTAGTACATTTACAAAAAAGATAAAAAAATATTCTTACAGAATCTCGACGAAATCCAGAGTAGATTTATATTCATCGCACGTACTGCCCGAATTATTAATACTAACTTTGTGTGGCGGAATGACTTGGTTGTTTCCATAAGAAATGGCAAGATGCGCAAAATCGCGACCGAGCAAATCTTTTGGGGAAAAGAGGCTTTTTCTCAGTGCTGTAAGAAATGCCTCTTTGTTTTTTGACAATTTGGGTTAGTTATAGTTTCAACGTACCTATTGAAACTTTATTTATCACGAACGCTTTAAGTGCATTTTTTTTTTGGTCGGGAAATTATCCAATGACTTCTCCCGCTCTGTGTGAAGCTGGAGGACGAGACAGACTTTTACTGACTAAAACCCACCCGTCAGTTGCTTGAGCCAGGGTCACAACTCTTTTTCAAATTTATCCGCGACCCAAGCGTCCTTAACATCAAAATAATTTTGACTTTTTCAGACAACACGCATGTTTTATTTAAGTTTTCTATATACAAGACAAGACAAGACAAAGATATTTTATTTCAACTAGGCCACAAAGCGGCACTTTTGAACGTTAGATACATTAAAATTTACAAGGAATAAAAATTGATTCTACCGTGCATTCGGAAAGTAGCTTGTTATGGAGAAGAACGCACAAGAAACTCCAAACTTTCTCTTTAAAAAAAAATATATGTTTTTTTTACAATATTTAGGTACATAAGTACATACATTAATAAATTTATATGTGTGAGGACAATGCTCCCAGAATCACTACATACTATACTACTTACAGGTACAAAGTATTGAAAGTACTCACACATGTACTGTGCAGTTACTTAATAGGTACTAGAAAAACACTAGCATCCGAAGCAGTTAAGTTAAGACCAATCCCAACTGACGGCGCCCGTTCACGAACATGACGCATGAATCGGCACCACCCAGCTCAACCATCATGAAGGGAACCGAATGATCCAACACACGCGCCACCATCAGAGAGACATTTGAGAGAGCATGACACACTCAACTGCCAGGGCAAACACAAGTCAACGAACGACACCAAGGTACAGCAAATGGTGGATTTCCAGTTGGGTACATAGTACTCACACACGTGCTGCGCAGTTATACAATACTAAAAGAAATTGAATCTATATAATAAAAATATATTCATACAGTCTTCAGCAGGTCCAACAATTCTACAAAACAATAATGTTCTGCATATCACTTGTTTTTGCGCCCTAGTGGTTGTGGAGCAAGACTAGCATTGAGCCAAGCATTTTTATCAGTGATGTAATCCCCCAACTTATAATATGCCTGACTGCATAGTGTGCGTTTTATACAAGTTTTAAATTTCGTCTCATCCGGTTCTAGAAGTTATATACATCACATATCTACAACAAGCAGTATTTGTATATCAATAACGACCACTTTCCATCAGAGGCTCTATACGGAGTCATTTTATAATAATTGACGGATTACCAAAAACTCAGGAATATTTTTTTCTTTTCTCCTTTGGCAACTGAGTCGATGCCGACTGAGATTGATCAATGAAATTTCGATAACGCTTTAACGTTTATCACTTTGACTTTTTGATCAGCCCGCTGTCTTCATGTCGTAGGTCTAATTTAACGCATACTCTGTAGTAAAGACACACATTTTATGTAAATACCAATAGTAGACCAATCTCCAAAAACAATAATTTCCCAACCTTTGCTGCCCCACTGCAGAGCAACAAGTTCTTTCAGACATTCTTATCCTGTGCCTCATGCAAAAAAGGTGGTGGCGCTAGTGATATGATGTGAAAGCATACCACAGAAACATAAATCCAAAAAAACCGCAATCTCTGCCCGCCCCACAGTCTATAAACTACTCAAACTAAAAACAATAGACAATAGAGTGACAAATGGACAATGCCGGCTGCCAATCCACGGACTTATTAATGCGGCTCGATATTTCAAATTCAGTCAACTTCGAATGATTCATAGGGTTGGTGTCCACCGACCCTAAATTCAATCCTGAATTCAATAATTTCGTTGCTGTGGTTAGATAATCGCACTTTGAGTGGATAATTGAAACGATTTTACAAAAAAATATTGGAGTTTGTAAAAATCTCGACTGTAAAAACAGCTCAAAAGTGCCAAAGCAGTCATTTAATGCAGTCCAATGGAGTTGGTGCCACAAAAATTTTCAACTTTTTTGTTTCGTACATTTACTGTGAGTTGTATTTTTCGCATCGCCACTCCAGCAAAAATACGACTAAACACATGCATGTTCTCAAAAACATACCCTACTTATATGGCAGTTGCATTAAAAGTAAGTAAATTACTCCCTATATGAAAGTAATAATCTCGTTAACAATTAAAAGTTTTAGCGGTAAGATTAGTGTTATACAAATCCTTATTCAAATAAACATAAACCTAAACCAGGTTTTCACAGTAGCAAGCCTCTTAATGGGAAATAGAGATTTTATCTTCCAAAATTATTTATTTACTTTTTCCTAAATAAATTGGTTTTTCGCTGACACCCTTAAAGGTAAGGAAATCTAGACCTAGATTATAGTATTATAAGTTTGAAATTGCCAACCCACCTTGAGCAAGCGTGGTGATTAATGCTCGTGCTATATCAGTATGAGACGAGACCTTTGTCCAGCTGTGGGACAGTAACAAGCTGGTATTTTTATTGCCAATTAATCTATACTAATATTATAAAGAGGTAAAGTTTGTGTTTCCGATTTTGAAAATTATTTCACCAGTAGAAAGCTACATTATTCCTGAGTGTCATATACTATAATATAAATCCAAAAAAATCCTATCCTAATAGAGATCCTTATGAAAATTGCAATAATGTAACCCAAGGTAGCAAAATGTTGTCTGTAAAATACATTATTTGGCGTGCGCTGAGAAAACTATTGATGATAGATAAAAATTAGTAGGTAGGGTAGGCAGGGTAGGCAAGGTAGGCAGGGTAGGCAGGGTAGGCAGGGTAGCCAGGGTAGGCAGCAGGGTAGGGGCTGGGTAGCCAGAGTAGCCATGGTAGCCAGGGAAGGCAGGGTAAGCAGGGTTGGGGCTAGGCAGGGTAGGCAGGGTAGGCAGGTTAAGCAGGGTAGGCAGGGTATGCACGGTAGGCAGGGTAGGTAGATAGGTAGCCAGTTGACGGGAGCGAGGGTTAGCTATTCCTACATAAACTAGTAAAAAAAATACTTGAAAACTTAAACTAATTCAATTTCCCAGCCAAGTATACCAATATTTTTAATAAAACATATACTGCATTGGTATGTGATATTAAAATTTCTATGCTGAAAGAATGTCCAATGTTGGAAGACGTGGGTTACATTACATATGTCCGTGCTATCCTTGTGTAAGGAAAATTTGCTATTTTGCTTGCAACTTAATATCATCAGATAACTTAGTACAGAATATGAATATTGGCTTGAGAAGTTCATCGAAATGGTTTAAAAGTTTTCTGGAACTGATTTGAAAGTTGTAAATAATTTAAATTTCTGTACTTATTTTTTTTTAATGACAACAAAATCACAATCAAATAGTTGATTTCATATAAACCTTATAGGTACTTTTGAATTGTCAAACAAAATATGAATCTAGTTGCACATTCGCAAGCGTCAGTAGGTCTCTATGGAGAAGAATGTGAAAGAAATGCCTCAGTTACTCATTTCCTACAGTTTTCTATTATTTGGCTACATCATTCTTGTTGGAAAAATACATATATGTAAGAACGATGTAAAAAGACGTGCACTTAAAAGCGTCTAGAGTAAAACAAACAATTCAAAACTAAAATAAGTACGTAATTAAAAGCAGGCCGAAGCATTCAAATTATGACTAATCCCAACTGATGGCGCCTGTTCGTATGACGCATGGATTGAAACAATTCAGCTCAACCATCATGAAGGGAACCGAATGATCCAACACATTTGCCACCATCAGAGAAACATTTGAGAGAGAATGACACACTCTTCTGTCTCTACTGCTAGGGCACACAGTCAAGTCAACGAACGCGATTTACAGTCGGAACATAGTACTCACACATATGCTGTGTAGTTATATAATACTAAAAAACAAGTCTAGCACACAGTAATAGTTTAGCTTTTAATCCTTAAAAGCATTTTCGGTATCGGACCAGTACATCAAAAAACAATTTTAATCCTTTATAATATTAGTTAAGACATATGACAAGCACACCCGTAACAACTATCCGTAAGGCCATACAAATATTTATTCCGTGCGGGAATCGAATCCACGATACGCAGCGCAGCAGCCATTTGCTCAGCCACTGCACTAACCGTGCCTCAATTAGTACAATCAAGATAAGAGAATTTTCACTGGTTGAAAATAAACCCAACAAATCAATGTTACAACTCAATAAACACCAACCTTTATGAGACGCCGACTGTCAAACACAGTTGGCCTAAATTTTGGGTTTCGATATTCCATTAGTGTTCACAAAAGAGCCACTGCGAGCCCAGATACAATCACTTTGATTTATAGCCTAGACTTTAGAAAAATATGGATGGGCTGCCTTTGTTATTGAATGATATTGATCTAGGGTAGTAATGAAAAATACAGTCTAGTTGTTTCTGGAGTATTTTTTGTAAGAGATTTTTTTAAAAGAGGTGTAGCTGTCTACTTATACAGAAGTTATTGAGTGAAAACTTCGAACGCGTTGAGCGTTTTTTGGTAAAAGCAAAACTTATGAGTACGCGTCAGTGACATGCAAATGTAACAGCGTCATTGACATGCTAATGTCACGTGTGACGGCAGTAGTTTTGACTTCTGTCGGCAGTCCCCATGACTGCGTAAATGTCTTGTTGCCGCTGACCTCAACAAGTACACTGGACTAAAATACTATATGAAATGACAGTTGACTTTTGTGCTGATTCAAAGCGCCCCGCTCGAGCGTCTCGGGAACTAAAATTGATACATTTAGAGATAGGTTAGTACCGATATTTCTCAAGATTAGGTAATACTAATATATTCGCCTGGAAATAATTATTTATTTATTTATTTAAAACTTCATGCAACATACAAGTATATAGGCGGCTTAATGCCTGAGGCATTCTCTACCAGTCAACCAAGGGTGGTGGAGAGATAACATGGCAGGTGCATAAAAATTTAAATAGTTATTGAAGTAAAATTGAATAACAATAAACATACATATATATTTACTATAATAAATCAAAAATCAAAATTGGCATTAAATTTAGAAAATGGAAAGCGTGTTTATTTAACAGATGCAAATGTGCAAGAAAGAGGCCTTAATCCACATGGTAAAACTCTGACTGCTTTTTCACCTGACACTGACTGCTTTTGCCAGGACGACGCTTTCGCCAGAACAATGATGTATTCAGAAGTTCCCTCTTATTACACGTGGAATGTAACTACGTATTCTACTATGTATTCGTACGACGCAGACGAGGGGAGCCAGTCGACGGTCAACCTGGCATTTTCAAAGAAAATTCAAATTTATACAGTGCATCCCAATCAAGATGAATGTTTTGTCCTTCGCATGCTATTGGTAAATGTGCCTGGTCCTAGATCTTTTTAGCAATTAAAAATAGTTGACGGCGTCACACATGCCACTTTCCACGCTGCGTGTATAGCTCTGAATTTATTAGAAAATGACCAACAGTGGAATATATGCATTAATGAGGCGTGTAACACTGCACATCCAAACCAAATTAGCGCATTATTCGCAATTATATTGACCAATTGCTTTACTTCATCTCCCACAGAGTTATGGGAAAGATAACGATCGCATATGGCTGAGAATATTTTGCATAGAGTACGACATGAAAATGTCAATATGACCTTAGAATTTACAACGAAGCATTGATAAATATTGAAGACAAGTGCTTAGGTATTGCAAATAAAGTTCTTAGTCAATTAGGAATGCCAGCACTAACCCGAACTGCGACTGCTGAATTTGATGTAGATTTACGCCGTGAACAGAGTTACAACATTGATGATCTTCAGGCAAATGTCCAATCGAACATTCCCAAATTAACGCGTGAACTGAAAGGTATTTATGATCGCATAATGCAAATGATAAATGACGGAGTTGGGGGGATCTTCTTCTTGGATGTGCAAGGAGGAACTGGGAAAACGTTCCTCATTAGATTGATTCTACCAACGGTTTGATCAAAATGCTTCGTCTGGAATAGCTGCGACATTGTTACCAGATGGAAGAACTGCGCATTCAGTTCTAAAGTTGCCATTAAATATGGATTCATCGAGACTCCTACGTGCAATATTTCCAAAGCATCCGGTATGGGAAAAGTATTACAAAAATGTAAACTAATTGTTTGGTATGAATGCACGATGGTACATAAAAATCGCTTGAAGCTCTTGATCGATCGTAACAAGATTTGCGTGGAAACGTTCAACCATTCGGGAATGCATAGATATTGCTGGCAGGAGATTTTAGGCAAACATTGCCTGTAATTTCTCGATCGACAACAGCAGACGAAATAAATGCTTGCTTCAGGCAAATATTCAACACTATGACGGCACGTACGTACATTGCATTTGACTACGAATATGCGTGTCCAGTTGTAGAATGATCCATCAGCTGAGGTATTCTCACGACAGTTACAAACATAGACAGACGAATATCATTTCCCGATCATTTTTGTTATTTACTAACTTCGAAAGAAGAACTGATTGAAAAAGTATTTCCTGATATTCAAATAAATCATAGAAATCACGATTGGCTCAGTGAAAGAGCTATACTTGCCGCAAAGAATAAAGATGTCTATCAACTTAATAATGTTATTCAATCCAGTGATGAAATTACTTATAAGTCGATATACACCGTTGCGGAAGCAGATGAAGTAGTTAATTATCCAACGGAATTTTATAACTCATTTGATCTGCCAGGGATACCACCACACATACTTAAATTGAAAATAGGTGTGCCAATTATCCTCTTGCGGAATATTAATCAGACAAAACTCTGCAACGGCACGCGGAAATTGATGAATAACCTAGTGGAAGCAACGATTTTAACAGGGCCTTTCAAAGGTGAGGATGTGCTCATTCCTCGAATACCTCAATATCCCGACAGATACACCATTTCAATTTAAAAGATTGCAATTACCAATTCGATTAGAATTTGCATTCACAATCAATAAAGCTCAAGGTCAATCTTTAGAATTGTGTGGTTTAGATTTAGATGCGGATTGCTTTTCACATGGACAACTGTATGTTGCGTGTTCCCGAGTCGGCAAACCAGATAGTCTTTATATCTACGCAGACAGTGGCAAAACAAAAAATATTGTATATCCACAAGTATTGCAAAATTAAACTTATATGAAATGTATTCTTTGTTTTGTTTCTCATTTCTCAACCATTCAATCACAATGTGCCACAGCGAAGCGTGGCAGGGTACAGCTAGTACATATATAAATTAATAGAAAGTTAATTTAGACGACTCTGCTAATGGTGTAGAAAATAATGCCGCAACTTCCGCTTAAATGCATATTGACTGGTGGCCGTCCTGATATCGAGAGGGCGCGCATTCCAGAGAAGAATGGACTGAATAGAAAAGGAAGAATGAATAAAATCAGAAGTATGAGAAGGGCAAAGCAAGAGAAGATTGTTAGACGAACGCAGATTCCTAGCGTGTGAAGTACACAGATATTGAAAGTGAGGGATGAGATAATAAGGAGACATATTATAATATTGTAACTGTATTAGTCATATTTTTAAATGACACTAATATCAAAATAGTAGACTTGGCAAGGCGTATCACTCATCCACTGTATTGACTTCTCGTAGTATGTTGCAACTAAATATCTCATATTGGTATTGGTGATGAATATTTATATGAAAGCCTAAATAATCAGTAATAATATGTTCAAAAGCAATGTGTAATACTAAATTCTGGAACCATCATCATGATCATCCACACACGAAGGGTGCTTAGCAGTGGGCGAAGTCGGACACTTCGCCCACTGCTAAGCACAGTCCTCTCTCTTATTGTACCAATCACCACGTTCATGTGCCTGGAATTGCTTCTGGAAAAATATCATGTTAATTATAATTTTATTAACAAATGTTTTGAAGTCAAACAATTTATATCTGCATCTGAAACAGAGTTGAAAACTGATATAAGTCTTCACCTCGCTGGAATGCGATGTCACTCTTATTTGCACCTTAACACTACAGAGACAGGATCTCAGCGATGAGAGCGAGAAATGCGTCCGTTATAAATTATTATCCATCTCATTCGTACGCAAATATTTGTATGAATGATGCTCCCTTCACGAATCCGATGGGCGGCCAACCGAGTGAATCCGAACTAGTGTAAGTTTTAATGATAAGTTGTTAGCCTATCCCCATATTTAAATCTCACTGATCTGACAGTAATGCTCTGACTATAACTTTACTAGCACGCTAATCTGACTGAAAATATTTTTTAGTTAACCTTTACAGCAATTATTCTATTACTTAAAATTGAATCATAATCGAAATAACTGTTTTTTTTTCTCTTACGTATTAAATTATTCTCACGATCGATAAAGTCCATAAAAGTATTTTTTACCGTATATAGGCTGTGTCTCATCTCTAATATTAGTTCCATGGACGCTGACGTAAGTCACGTTGCTATCAGCGGCAAAATGGCGAAAATCAAATGTCTTCATTTTGTCATCGATAATATGAAGTCCAGCGTACTTGTATGTTAGAGATCAGAGCTAATTGCCCAGTCCTATTTTCTTTTGTGAAACCACACGTAGGTAAGGAACTACATACAAACATAAACTCACGCTTTTGCTCATGAAGATAGGCAGAACCTGCAGAACGCTATCTTCAACGATCCTTACGTACCTACTTCTTTTGATTTGTTTACGTCCATACGTCTGGTAATTCATTTCAATTGGTCATTTTGTATTTAAATGCTTTCATGTTCTTGTTCATCATCATCAGCCTTTTAATGTTCCCACTGCTGGGACACAAGCCTCCTCTCTGTGAGAGAGGGAATGGGCCTTATCCACATGGTTGTCACATGTCTTCGAATTCTTGGTTCTAGGACATGCCAGTTTCCTCACAATTTTTACTTCACCGTTTTTAGAGCAGTGGTGATGAAATAATTTACACAAAGTAAAGCGCCTGCCCAGGTTCGAACCCACGACCTCTTGTAAGTCACGGTCGTTACCACTGGGCCACCACTGCTAACCTTGTATAGATCATGCAAATGCCCTAACAGTGTTTCAGTAGGTTTCGTACGTAATTTTTTATTATATTTGGAGATTTTAACGAAGACTATCTTCGTAACGGCAATACTGCAGTATTCAAATTATTACGTGACTCTGGTTATCAATCTTTATTACACGCGCCTCTACACGCGGTAGTACTCAAATACTGATAATATTTTTCTCACTTCACTTTTGAAGTTGGATTTTATCACTACTTCTTCAGTTACGATCGTCCTATGTGGGCCCGCTTTTAGACGTGAGCCGCTGAAACCGTTTCAATGTTCATGTACCAACAAAAAGCCCCCTTCTTAGTCTGCATTATTGTGCAACTACGGAACCCTATTACTGCGCGTGGCCCGACACGCACTTCACCGGTTGTTTTTTACTTCATGTTAACCAGAAAATTAAATCAAAGATCTTCGTTCATGATTAATGAACACCAAAGCTATGTAGTTCCTCGTATTAAACATGTAAATACGTTGGAATCACTAAGCAAACGATTCATGTTCGTTAGAGCTACATGAATCTTAATGAGTGTTCAGAAACACAGCAGTAGTTTACAAACAAAATGGAGTAAACATCTCAGCTCGTAATAACAACAACATTGTAGATTGTAATCTATGTAGTTCAGTAAGCAAACATTGTGATAAAAATATAAACAATTAATAGTGTTGTAAAATTTGAAATAACAGCTGCAAGGGTTGATCATCTAAGACAAGAGATGTTTGCCTAGGACGATGACCAATATTATAATGAACTAGCGGACGCTTCATGGTTTCACCCGCGTAGTTCCCGTTCCCGTGGGAATACAGGGATAAAAAGTAGCTTATGTCACCCGGGGATAGTGTAGCTTCCCAACGGTGAAAGAATTTTTGAAATCGATCCAGTGTTTTTAAGTTTATTCGTTACATAGAAAAATACAAACATACAAATCTTTCCTCTATAATATTAGTATAGATATATCACACAGCTGTTGGTGCCGGCAAAAACCTTCTATCACCTTATTCACCACTATCTCGCCTGATGGTAAGCGATGATGTGGTGTACGGTGAAGCACGCTTGCCTAGAAGTAATCTATTCACTCTTGACTTAAAAACCCCAACGGCATTCAAGGATTATTTAGTAACGGATAGTTAAAAGCCCAAAACTCTGACCACTTGTCCAACCGAGGAGTACTATTGTTATCACTAACTTTATCTCTCCCTTTGGGGTTGTAGATATGGGACAAATCTACACTATGGACAGGCTTAATCCTGTGACGTTATCTGATGCCACAATAGATGGTCTTGGAGACTGACATTCAGGTATATCAGGTTAAACTGAAAACCGTACCCAAAATAGCTATAAAAATTATAGGCAGCTGATGGTTTGGTTAGCTAGATCATGAACATGCGTAACTATGGACAAAAGTACCCCATAATAACTATAATAAGTCTCCGTAAAAGTGAAGACCGCAAAGGCTATTTCACAGCCACCGGCTGTGGTAAAATACGACGTTAGGAGGAAATCCCTTAGGAAGACACTTCTATCCATTACGGATTGTCCTGTCTGTTAAAACAATAAACTGACATTACCAGAGGTGTTTATTGGATTTTTCCTTTAAGCCCTTTGGGGGCTATGACCCATAGAGAACTTCCCGATGCTCATTATAAAAGAGATGAAGGGCTTTCATTTGCTGGTGCTGATTGTAACATGGATTAAGGCTTGCTTGCAGCACAAGTCACTAGATTCTATTAGTTTAGCGCTGAACTTAACTATTATTTAAACAATATTCTGCCTCTGTCAACTACAAAATGATTTATTGTAAGAAAGTTTGTTATATAACGAAAGATGAGATCACTAGAATTGTTATGGTAGAAATAAGGCTATAATTGTTAGCAAAGCGGCCTAGATTTTGTGTTTAACCAAATTAGTCTACCTATATATTCAGTCACAACAAGATGATTATTGACGATAACGACTCTAATCTATTTACCTACCGGTAGTAACAACACTAATGTTTACTACATAACTAGAACTAAACTCTAACCACCACAGTCTTTATCTTTCTCCTAGCCTCAAGTCAACAAGAGTAGTTTCTCCAGATAGTATGTCCTAAACGGTCATAAATGTTCTTCATAAAAATACAGCAGAATCCTCGAAAACAATAGCATAAAAGTTTCGCAGATAACGAACATACGACAGGAAATATTAAAAGGGCGCAAAAAACATAGATATATTTGTGCGCACGAATGTACACAAAAAACTGTAATTTCCTACAAACAGCTACAGCAGAAGGCAATTGGATTTTTCAGGCCAATTTTTCTAAAAGACTGTGAGTTTATGCGTCTAATAACAATCAAGCAAAATTGGATTCTAATCTAGTGAAGTTTAAGTTCATTTCAGTTTGAGGAGATCTTGCTGCTAAAGCATTTAATTTAGCGAAAAATATAGAGGTTAGATTTTTGCGCAGGTAATTCTCAATTGTTTTGTTATAAGGTGAAAAAAAAAGGTTCTTGGTAAATTGGGTGGATTAATTTGGGACCTGCTTAACACGTGGGGAAAACGTGAGAGGAAATGGAAGTAAATGAGATTCTGAGAGAATGCAAATATTTTTCACGTGTATTTTTGAAGTCAGTTTAGTGGAAATGGGATGTGATCGTTTTGAACAGAGACAAGATAGCCTTGTGATCATATCCTACTGATATTATATACAAGAAAGGTTGTGAGAATGGAAATATGTTTGTTACTCTTTCACGCAAAAACTACCGAACGCATTTTGATGAATTTACGGTTATATAGTTTATACATCAGAATAACAAATAAGCTATAATTTATAATGATACTCGTATTGTGTGGAAGCACTTATTCTACGCGGACGTAACCGCGGGCTGATCATTGTGGGCCACTTGTGGACAAAGACATCTTGTCTTATAATAATAAAAGCTTTAAGTTATAAGCGGAAATTGTAAAAGGAGATCCTATAATTAATGGTGAATAGTCACGTGGTTCTAGCATGAAATATATTTTAAGAATTTTCTGTGATCACAACCAAAAAGCCAAAATTTCAGCAAAGATAAATTCCAATTTGGAGATACGCAGCAATTCTTTTCTTTCAACACTACTCCAGAGACACAAAAAAAGGCGAGGGCTTCCTTACTTAGTCAATTCAAATGCCACTTTTGTGTCCCAATGGACACGTCTTGCTGTCTGACGAAGTAAGATAGGACAAATGAACACTATGGACAGGCTCAATCCTGTGACGTTGTCTGATGCCACAATAGATGGTCTTGGAGACTCATTAATTATGCTGATAGGCCCTGTGGGTGACGTAATAGTTGGGAATCTATAATCAAAGTGATTTCGGTTTTTAGGTAATTGTCCTCTTGGGCCGAATTGGGTTTAGAATGTTTTTTAGTGGCGATTTGAAGAGTTTTATTGCCTGCCTTTTAAATCTTATTTAAAATCGAAGTTACGCTTTGATTGCCGATGGTGCAATTTGATGTTATCTTGAATCCTAAAACAAAGCATAAACTAGTAAAAGGCAACGACTTGAAAAAATATGCCACAATTTCACAGCATCCGACTTTTAGTTCTTGCTAGAGAGCCAGCCAGCCGGGGTGGGTCCCCGGCATCGCATGGAAAAAATATATACATAATCCTTTTTCGTTTATAGCTATTTATATTTGTGGCAACCATATCAAAATCCGTTGCGTGGTTTAGAAGAAGTTAGCGGATAAACAAAAATGTCGTCGTCAGACGCGGATAGTGACTTTGTTTTATACTATTTAGAGATAAAGATGACTGAACTCATACTTTTATAGCTGCTTTATCTGAAGTTGTTATAGAAGTATATATATTCTCAAATCATAAGAACTATAAATATCCCTGACATTACAACAGCGTCAAAACATTTTTCCACATTAGAACCTCCAAGGCTAAAAATAAAAATTGATCGGCTTCATTCAATTAGGTCTAAAAGGGTGTTAGAGGCGAGATGATCAGGTTATGCGGGCTAAAGAAAATTATACACAGATTGGCGCAGAAATAGCTAAAATGGAAATATTAGGTAAATAAGATAGCAAAAATAAAAACGTGGCATTTCATTCATTTATTTAAAACAATCGCTATATTATAAAACTTATAAAAAAGGCATATACAAAACACATAATTACATATTGTAGCCCACAACTATTTACAGATTAGCTGTGGGATTCTTAAAGTAAAATAATCACTAGGATCGCAGATACGTAATAAAAAAAATAACAATCGCGAATAAATGCTAATTATGACAAAAAAGAAGTAATACAATGTAACAGAAAAGTTTGATCATAAAGCTATAATGGAAAGATCAATTTTGTTTTTGGGAATTCCTATGACTTCCTTGGAGAAAGTTGTTCATTAACATGTTCAGAAGCAGTTGTTAAAATAAGATCACATCTTTCCGTTACACTCTGTAGAGAAAGCAAAAAATTGAATTATTCATGTGTGTTTCTTACGTACGAGCAAAAATATCTATACGTTCGAAAGATAGATAGGTAGGTTTAACGTTTCTCAAGCAATTGACAAAAAAAAACTCGAAGGTAAAATAAAAAACGATCCTTTACAGGATCAGGTAATAAATAAAACAGGAGTTGATTGATCAAAGTTTGACAAAAGACTACAGAGATGATTACAAGGAAAAAAGAAAATTTAAAAGAAGAGGCAAGACAATTACCTAGATTGAAGCCGACGCAAACGTGGAACATTAACATATACATAGATTGAAAGCGATTTAGAACATTACAGATAATTGAATTTACAGAACATTGAACATGTGGTGGCGTATTGCGACATGACAAATAGAGTATTTTTCTTGTTTTTGTTAGGGTTTTTGTGATTCTTTGTAACTGGAGGGTCAGCTTTGGATTTGCAAATAAGTTGTAGGTTTTATCATTGCCGTCAGAGGATCTCTTGCTTATCAAGAGATAAATAGCAGACGCCTCAACCCTGATTATTTTAAGATTACTTATTTGTTTATATCCAAGAACAATATTATTTCCTTTATTTAACTATTTTCTTATAAATTACTTTTTTAAATAAGACATACAAAAAAGAAAAAATATAAAAATAGTAGCCCACCGGTATTGGGATCAGGGTCTAAGACAGCGGTGGTCAGGGTCCTGAGAGAGGAACCTCCTAACGATACGCGCTGTGTCCAGAAATACTGCTTTCTGGATCAAGCCCTTGCCTCAGATATTCGTCAAGTGTCTTGTCTGTTATGCCATTGGCCGTCACGACTATCGGCACAATAAATAAATATTATTATTATTATCATCATCATATCAGACGAAAGAGGTCCACTGCTGAACATAGGCCTCTGCCAATTGTCATGTCATTATTTTTATTTAAACTATTATGTTCCGTCACTTGTCCCATGGGGTTCCCAGGTCCCAGGGTTCATTGGAAGACCAACCTCGGACAGACAGTCGTAAGGCACAAACTACACTGCTACTTCGTACGTAAACTACGTCTTGTAAATGTGTTCTCTTGTTAGGGTTCCGTATCTGAAGGTCATCATGTTTCATCAAATGTTACTATTGATTACCACAGTGTTTATTAAGGCTCTAACGAGCAACCAAACTTCGGGTTCTCCGGTCCCCCTTTTCAGTAACTTTGACGTTGGACGCTCAAAGATTTTGTCTCGATAATACTGTCGATAACTTTGAAGCAAAATTAAGGTTTTTTGTCTCAGTTTCAAAGATGATGAAGGTTATAATGTTGATAATGTTTATAGCTTTGATGTAAGTTGTATAGGTGAACTAACAGATGTAATTAATGTTGTGCTTATATACGAATTTAATGGAATATAAATGATGAGTGAGATGGAAAAGCGTCTGGAGGTTAAAATTAACATAACGTTATATCGAGCAGGTATTCCCCGAATATGCCTAAGGGTCAGTACATACGACAACGATTTATCGTAGTCATTTAAATACGCAGTCCGTTTATTCACTTAATCGATCGTCCATAGTGTGTTTACATGTCTACTATTTCTGCGTCGATCATCAGTTCTCCGCAGAAACTTAAACGCGAATCATGTCATCCGCGATGGAAGTCGACGACGCACTTGCGGTAACCTTGCTTATTTTGTGCAAAAAGAGAAGAAAATCACTGGTGCAAGTACTGGCTTCTTAAAAGGAAATCATACACTCATATAAATTTATTAAATTAGTTTAAATTTGCCCCAAAAGATTGGCATATTTAAGGATAAATGAAGAGACTTACTTACACCTCCTGACGTTATTAGCCACACCGCTAATACAAAAAAGTAATACCGTGATTAGAGAAGCAAGCTCTTGTGATGAATGATTGCTCCGACTTCCATCCACGCACTACGATAAAACTGCAAACGCAATCGACAACGATAAATCGAATAAATTTTGAAATTGCCTCCGATCGCTTGCACCAACTAAAAAATCTTCGCGAATTATCGTACACACCATCGATAGAACTGCACGACCGGACTGGCGTCAAATCGCTACGATAAATCGTTATCGTGTTTACCGACCATAACCAAGCAGAAGTGCACCTTTAGTACAACCCCACCTTTCCCCAATTAAGTCTCATGAAATAGAGGGCGAGTCTATTGCCTTTGGCGGGCAAAAGTCCAGACTACCCGGGCTGATATCAAAATTCCACATGGAAAAACACAAAAACATTTTGCCCGACCTCTGGGAATCGAACCGAAGACCTCAAGCTTAGCAGTAGCGCTACAGACCATTTCCTTCTATATATATTGTATGGGCCAAGCACAGGGCCAAGTGATTAATACGGCATTATTTATAATGCTCAGACAATTTAAAAAATGACCAATATGTGAAGGCAATAGCTTAAAAATATTGAAATAATTAAATTGACCGGGCTTTAAGTTTGGTCGTTTTTGTACTTAAGTTTTTTTTGTTCTTTTAATGATATGCGTCGTGCCTGGCGCAAATAAACATATTTTTTTTCTTTCTTTCTTTGTGAATAATGCCCACTTCCGATCTTATTGGGCCGGGAAATATTTTTTTTTTTAAATTATTGTCGTACTTGGACTTATCTTATTGACTATAATGATCGAACTGCCTAACCGTTACATAGCAGTATTCATAACGATGATTATACCTGTCTTTTTATTCAAGAAAATCAATAAAAATCTTGATAGTTTTTCAATTACAGCGATAAATAATCTATCATCATACTCAAACAGACAATGTGAAAAACATAGAAGTTGAAATTAGTATTCATTACATTGCTCTGATTAATCATTTGGTCCAATTTTCAGTGATATTTTCATAGCCCACCCATATCTTGCACCTTAGGTACCTTTTCACCTGTAGGTATATATATGAGGAGATCCGCAGTTGTTACAACAAGGGTTGAAGTTAGATAACCTCAAACCTTGTTGTAGGCAACAATTGTAAATGATGTTGCCGTAGCTGAAAACTGGGCCAGACATAATATCTATTCTATCCACGTCTGTTTGTCGCTGCGGGTGCCCACTGAACAGCGCTGGGTGTCTGACGCTAGCAAATGCTGAGTTGGTAACCCTTTCGGTTTTTCTTTACTGTCCTTTACTCCATATTTGTTGCTGTTGTGTTGTATATTTGTCGAATTAATGTATTTCTATTCTATTATTATTATTTAAAAATCTATTTTTCCAAGGACACGGTAGGAAGAAGAAAAATAGATAATAATATATTATCATACAAATTACGACTATAAAATAGACTATAAGTACTCATAAAAAGTTAGAAATCAGTTCATTTTTTTTTTCACTGCGAAACACTGGAATAGACGAATCTTTTATCTTTATCGTCATGTGCCAAATTCTTTTTTAGTATAAAAAGATTTGTTAAGCTCTAAAATGTTTCGGACCAACTCGCGCTGGATTTTGTAAAAACTAATTCTAAATCCACTAAAAGTTGAGCTGTGTAAAAATTCTAGGCAAGACGAAATTGACTGGAGGGTGAATTCTGAATAATTTTAGTTACATGGTGAATTTTGGAGTTAAAATCAGAGATTGCCTGGGGCGCGCTGATCAAAGGATTTTCAATGTTCTGGATATAATTGAATTACAATATTAATTTACCTATTAGACAGGAATAATTGAGTTAGTGATCGGCTTTAGGGGTGAAAGTGTTGAATTGAAAAGGGTGAATTTTGTCGATAAAGGACCATTTGGTCCTTTATCGGTTTTAAAATGAATGTTGATTTTTCCTGAATGTGCGACAGTAAAGACAGGGTTGTGAATAGCTTTCCACGTTTCACGCTTATCTATGTTATCTTGTCGAGGATAATAAACCTTCGTAGCATTATAACGACTGGATGAATTCTATTAAAAATTAATGAGGTCGAATCTTAAATAAAAATGTACAGTCGGATGTTACAAGTAACTACGAATCATGATCTTCGCAAGCTGATTGACCCAAAACATACGTTTACGTAGTCACCTACTGCATGTTATAATTTACATCTCATTTTCATAAATTTATTTAGTTCATTTTATAATCATGTTTTTTTTTTTTTCGTCAATTTGTTGACTTTTCCAAACTTTTAATTTCTTTTTTTCTTCTTTAGCCAATATATCATCGCCCAACATGCAATTTCACCATTATGTTAACATGTAAATCGAGTCTCCTACTCGCTATTTGTCTCGGCACAGCTCTAGAATACAAATTCCTCTCTAAACGTTCATAGTGCAATGCGGATGCAACATATTTCGGTTTACGCAAGAACTCCGCTTCAACTGCAAAAGCTTTTAGCCTCTATAATGTGTTTTTGCACACATGGGTTAAGATTTTAACCACGTGACAGGGAATGATTAAAAACTAGAAGCTCATCCGCACGATGGCAACACTGTTTATGACCTGTCACTGTCAATATTTGTTGTTTAGTTAGAATTAACGAATAAAAAGTGTGTGAATTGTATAGGAAACAACTTTTTACCAAAAAAATTAAACCGACTTCCAAAACAAAACACTACAAAGCGAAAAATAACTTTCTTTTCCGATGTCAATATTTTCGGTACTAGTTTACCTATTGTTTTTCGTTTTTCGACACCGACTTCGGAAAATAAAGTTTTTTTTAGGTTTAGAGAGTTTTGTTTTGGAAGTCTGTTTAATTTTTTGGTTAAAATCTTTTTTTCTCTTTTTAGTTTCGGTCCCTCAACTTATCATGAAAATCATTTATACCCAAAGTACATCATAACGATTCCTATAAGCCCAAACACGATTCAGATACCTTGTTTTATTTTGAAGTTGCCTATCTAATTTCCGGTTACTTCATCAGATTAGTTCTATGGTGCCGTTTTCATCAGTACCATTCATACAAAAGTACTTGTTTCATTATGGTTGGTTAAATCTTCCAATTATCTTATACCTGTGACCTACTTACTTATCATTTAGGAATTCCACTGGCCATCCGTGGTCTTCTTCATTCATTCCACTCCACCAAATTATACTTTCTGAATGCAAATGATTGCATTGTTGGTGAACATACCAAAATCGCTATATATATGCCTTAAATATTTGAGGAGTTCCTTCGATTTCTCCAGGATCCCACCATCAGTTCCTGACTTGGTGAACATGAGACCACCTGGGAAATATACTCTTTGAAACAAAAGAAGAATTTTCTTAATAGGTCCAGGCGTCTTTGAGTAATCGGGAAACATACCTAAAAAAAATATGCCGCCAATTTTTTGGTAATATCCAGTTTTAATGCTAAATTACTACCTTCCTAATTTTCTCCAGATAAAGCGCTATCCCATTGTTTTCTTACACAAAATACAATATATTTGTGAAATTAATATATCCCCGTATCAATTCTACCGTGCAAACGTCACCAATAAAAATGTAAAAAGAATGGGTTGCTTTCAAGAAAACTCAAATTACAGGACCAATGATACTAGCGACATCTGTAGTAAACAAGTGACCGATTTTATCACCATTGCAAACATCATAGCGGTGGTCATAAAAATTCTTTCGTGAGTTTTATTCAGAAAATGGCAGGTAGCGACCCTGTCACGTTGTATGATTTACAAGATCTACGTGGAAATGTTGGAAGTGCTGAACATTTGTAGTAATGGCTAGGTTTGAATGTGGATCAAATACTGAATGTTTGAAAGAAGCGCAGATAAGGTTTTTACATATATAGCATCACGCCAATATTCACCGAAGGTTTAGGCAAAGGCCCCGAAGGGTTACCTTATAATATGCCCACGTTTTGTCCGTTACTTTTAAGTTTCATGTTAACAGGGGATAAACCAATAAACTGGACACAAGTGCGAGTAATAAAGTTTTTATTGGGTAAGAGTTTAAGGTTCTACGGCATCTTTAGTCTCCTGGTCTCTGTGTTTGCAAATGCTGCTACTGAGCATGTGGTCCTATGTACGATTCCCAGGTCTGGTTGAATTTCAATGATGTTTTTTTTCCGCATTTTCTCAGTTAAGAAGAAAGGAAGAAAAAATATTTATCCCGCACAGTAGACACGAGAAATAACCAAAAACAAAAAAAAAACTGTAATAAAAATAAAACCCCGTGCGAGACCAAAAAGGCTCCGATGTGAGCATGTGCAGCGATATCCAAAAAGGAAATAACGCTGCGCTGATATTCTGATATGGCCCACTGTTGATGCCACGGACACACGACAACGGAAAATACTTAAAAAATAAAATAGAAAATATAAATAACAAACTAAATAGTATAAACATAGAAGGTGGGTCAAAGTATGTATAATTAGCAGTATTTGTTGAGACCGAATTTGTGGCCGATTAATATAAAGCTCGGCTACTATTACATTGGGCCTATATAAAACTGAAAACTCTGTGGGTGTTGTGTTCTACAGAAACCTTCGCCTACTCTTTCGGGGAATCCTGTCGACATATCATGTCATCTTATTTCAAATCTACATATTAATAGGATGAATAGACCTCACGTTACAATAATATGACCTTTTCAAACGCGAGTGGGAGTCGAAAATAGTAGCTATGCTTGTAGGTACAGCGGTATTCGAAACGACGAATGAAAGGTCAAATATTTAAAATCTGTCGTTTGTAATGTAAACTGGAATCCATGACTATCACAAGAATTCTTAGCATATTACTAGCTTCTGCCAGCGGCTTCGCTAGCGTGAAAAGTGTTTTATTATCCCGAGGGAGAGGAGGCCCGTGGGCTCTCTAACAGAGATGAGGCCTGTGTCCCAGCAGTGAGAACATTAATAGAATAGATTAGAATATTTTTTATTATGTACACCATATAAGTTACAGAAAGTATAGATGAAGAAAACATTACACTGGGTGACACAATGGGTGGCCTTATCGCTAAAAGCGATCTTTTCAAGACAACCTTTGGATGGACTTTAAAAATGTAATGAAAAACAGTACTGTAGGTAGTCTTTGGTGTACTATTTATATATAAAATATATATATATATACTATAGACAAATAAATAATAATAGGCTGATGATGATGATCCCGAGGGAACATTATACCGGAATAAATAGTAGGCTATTCCAGACCATAATCTATATCTGTGCTAAATTTCATCCAGATCCCAGTAACAAATGTGTATCCATCCATTCATCCAAACTCCTCATCCACTACATCCAAAATCGTAAATGTGAATAGGTACAATTACCAGAGGAAAATTTTATCGCCATTGGGTTTTGGAAAATTCATATATTTTTACTTGTCTGATGTAAAACGCCGAATTGGCGAATCACCTCTTACCAATGATATAAATGTAAACGTAGTCAGTTTTTTTTGGATGTTTGTTAACCTAACAACTTGTAAATGGATGGACTTTACACAGTCCCTTAGACTTTAGCCTAGATAAAGACACAGAATTGTAAATCATTCATCTCTAAACCATCTGCGTTTCCTTGGAATAATTTCCTAATTTCAAGCGAGCGAAGTAAAACCTATAATATGACAAGGTTCTTAATATCGCATGGGTTTAAAAACACTGGCGCTGGTATAAACACTGGTAATGAGAAACTAAATTACTAATGAGGCACTAACGGGGAACTAGTTGCATTTAACAATTGGACCAACCCTCGCTAAGCGCATAGCTTATATTTAGATGCGAGTTCATAGAAACGTATTCACACAGACACGTTGAACAACATCAATCAAGCGTGGCCTAATAATGTCAGCGCGATCACTAATCTGTGTGACAAATGCATTAATTATAGGACTACATATATCCTCTCGGAATTGTTAAATAAAGAATCATCATCATCATCATACCTAGCCTTTTCCCAACTATGTTGGGGTCGGCTTCCAGTCTAACCGGATTCAGCTGAGTACCAGTGTTTTACATGGAGCGACTGCCTATCTGACCTCCACAACCCAGTAACTAGGTAATACGGTAGGTACCCCTTTGGCTAGACTGGTGTCAGATTTCAAGCTTCTGACTACTCGTAACGACTGTCAAAGATCTTCAAATGACAGCCGAGACCAACGGCTTAACGTGCTTTCCGAGGCACGGAGGAAACTCGGTATGTTGAAATGGTCACCCATCCACGGCCCGACCTCGTCAAGCGTTGCTTAACCTTAAGATCGACCCGTGCGGCTGTTATTATTTAGCCACGAGCTAATAAAGAATCATTAAAAAATAAATCTTTTCCTGAAATGAGTCTCATCTCATTATCATGTCGTGGTGGCTAAGACATGACATCGCGTGCTTGAGGTTGTCGGTTCAAATCCGGGCAAATACCAATGTGACATTTTCAATTCATATGTACTTTCTAAGTTTATCATGGACATCGCTGGCAACGGTGATGGAAAACATCTTGAGGAAACCTGGACTTATAGTTAGTTTATTATAAGTTCATGCTCCAATGGTGTAATTGCTCCAGTGTGAGTAATTAATCGTGGGTTAAAGATTTATGGAAATCGTATTTTTTTGCGATGGAAAATCTCCATCGGACACACATCAAAATCAGTCCACAGTTTACGGAGAAATCTGTGAAATACACAAAAAAAAATCCGACGTACAGTAAAACATTGGCCCTTCCCCTTTTATGAAGTCTGTTATAAACTCAAAACATTTATGATTTACCAAATCATAACAAGATTTGGTGCTATTAAGATTTTCAATATTATTACGTTTCATAATTATCATTAACTCCAGTCTTCGTAATAAACGAAGAACATTCTAGCGTCAATCCATTAACAGCATCTGTGGACTTAATTACCGTGAACAGTTTGAAATAACGGTGATTTTTAAATCTGCCGTTTGCGAGAAAAAGGATCGTTATAAGGATCGTTCCTGCTATGGACACAAGCATATATTTCGTTATAAGGAAACATGAGAAAATAAAAATTTTGAAAAAAGCTTCATAGATACGAAGAATAACAAGAATCTAGAAATCTAAAAAACTGACATATTAAGTATAATATTACAAAGACACACAGACAGATAGGTAACTGATCCATGTAAAATTACCGGTGTAGGTAATGGAAGTACCATTACCAGTGGTAACGGCCGCGCCTTACAAGTTGTAGGTCGTGAGTTAGAATCCAGGCAGGCACTTTACTTTGTATAAATTATTTCATTACTGCTACTCTCAAAACAGAGAAGGAAAACATCGTGAGGAAACCGGCATATCCTAGAATCAAAAATTCGAAGACATGTGACATCCAACAACCCGCAATGGGCCCGCGTGGTGGATTACGGCCCATTCCCTCTAACAGAGAGGAGGCATGTGTCTCAGCAGTGAGAACATTGTCACACAAAGGCTGATGATGGTGATGATAATGAGGTTCTGGAAGCCAACCCCAACGTATGGAACAAGGCATGGTACTGAATTATAAAGAACATATTTTCTACACAGCGCAGCTCTGCACTCAATATACGAATTTAAGGTTTCAATATTGAAGCTCATAATAGTTCAATTATAGCATTATTCAATGAGATCCATTAAGTATTGATGCTCAGGTGTTAATGAGAATTCATTTCGTGGCGAATTTTTTGGAGTGAATTTTTTGCTTTTCGGGATCATTACTTTTTGCTCTGCCGCAGAATTCCCAAGTAATGACATAATTATTGTACTGGTAGGTTGAACGTATAGTACCTATAATGAATATTGTATGTATTGTAACACACTACTAATGAAAATAAATATTCTGTCAACTAACTTCAATACATTCAGCAGATTTAGAACTTCTTTTAGTTTAGGTAGGAATGGCCAAGATACCACAGAGCATTAATGTAATACCTAAATTAATCATTTTTTCCTTCGAAAATTCTCGATCACCATGAACTTCATACTAAATCAATTAAAAGATCAGCGAAGAGCTTGTTAACTGTCGATCCTTGTAATTATTTACCTCCTATATCTAATACAATTCACCCCTATACATTTAGTCCAATAGATAGATAGATAGATAGATAGATAGATAGATTTATTTATTTGCTTAGAATGTAGGTAAATAATACAATTAGGTGTTACAAATATTTTCGATCCGTATACATTCTGCCTTAATGGCATGCAAAATTTTTAGTTACATTAACCACTATAGATTATTATATTTACTTACAGCTAATTAATAATATAAGAACATTAAATAGTCTTGTCATTCAAAAAATCCGATACAGAGTAATAGCATTTTGAAACTAGTAATTTTTTAAGGTTCTTTTTAAATATTCTTAAAGGTTGCTCTTTAACAATTTTTGGTATATGGTTATAAATAAGAGGAGCCATGCACATAACACTCTTTCTCAATAATGCAGTTTTATATCCACCTATGCATAACTTATCTTCGTATTGAGTTCTTAAACTTGTAGTCCTGATTCTAGTATTTTTCAAAGTTGGGAATAAGTGATCATTTGTTTTGACAAAAATTGCTATTTCTAATATATATAGGCATGCAAAAGTTAAAAGATTATATTTTTTAAAAAAAGGTATGCAGCTTTCGGTCACATTGAGTTTAAACATAGATCTAATACAGCGTTTTTGCGCCTTAAAAATATTTTCTCTCTCGCTACAGTTGCCCCAGAATATTATACCAAACCTCAATACAGAAACAACTAGACTGTGGTATGCTATCAATACTGTCTGAATGTTAACTTTTTTTGTTAGACTATATAATGCATAAGCGGCTGAACTTAGTTTTTTGCATACGTCATCTGCTTGAGTGTTCCATGTCAGCCGGCTATCAATTGTAATTCCTAGAAATTTTGCTTCATTGACCTTATCTATTGTTTGTCCATTATAATTTATATTCATATTTGTGGCTAATATTCTTTGATAGTAATGCATTACTTTTGTTTTCTCTAAATTTATAATTAAATTATTTTTATTAAGCCAAATTATAAATTTTTCAAGCGTATTATTGACATTGGCTTCATAAGAATCTCCATCATGACACTTAATTATCAATGTGCTGTCATCAGCAAAAAGGACCATTGGATTTGGCATTTCACTAGGCAAATCATTTACGTACAGTAGAAATAATAAGGGGCCGAGTATGCTGCCCTGTGGGACACCAAATTTGATATTTCTCCGAGAAGATGCGTACTTTTTTTGTTTTTTTGTTTTTACACAGACTCTAGAAATTTCTGTAAATTGTTGTCGTCCTTTTAGGTAAGTTTTAATCAGATTGAGCACATTTCCTCGTATACCGTATGATTCAATTTTATTTAAAAGTATGTCATGATCAACATAATCAAACGCTTTTGATAAATCAGTGAATAAGGCACATATAGGTATTTTTTTATCAACATTTGGCATTATGATATTCAAAAAGTCAAAAATAGCCGTATTAATATTATTATTTTTTCTAAAACCCTTCTGCTCGTTACACAAAATATTAAATTTTGTCAAAAAGGCGTATAAAGAATTATAAATTACTTTTTCTATTATTTTGGAAAAAATCGACATTAAGGAAATTGGTCTGTAGTTTGAAATCTCATCTTTGGCGTTCTTCTTATAAATGGGCTTGACCTTAACAATTTTAAGTTTTTCTGGAAATTTTCCAGCTGATAAACATGCATTAATTACATGAGCTAGAGGGGCAGCTATATGACTACCGACATATTTTATGACCTTTGTAGAAACACCGTCATAGCCAAAGCTTTTTTTGTCTTTTAAAGATTTAATTATGCGTATAATATCTTGAGGAATTACTGGAGGTACAAAAATGGAGTGTGGATTTTCTTTTATAACATTATTAAACTCACGTGATACCGCAGCGACTTGATCTACGAAAAAATTATTAAAAGATTCAGCTAAGTCACAAGGATCAGTTAATACTGTATTATTATATTTTATTTGAGAGATAGGTTCACTTATACCTTTATTGTTATTTATTATTTGCCAGGCTGTTTTAGGTTTATTTTTAGATTGGTTGATTAAGTAATTATTTTGCGATTTCTGAGTCAATTTAATAATTTTCTTAAATTTACGCGAATAATCATAGAATAATGCCTTATTTTCTTTTGATGGTTTTAATCTCTGTTGCCAAAGTAAATGTCGTTGTTTTCTGCTACAAATACGTAAGCCTCGAGATATCCAAGTTATCTTTTTTTCAGATTTCACTGTGACTTTTTTAAAAGGGAAACATAAATTGTGTAATAATTGAAAAATATCCATAAAGTTATTAAACGATTCATCAGGATCTTCTGTATTGTACACGTCACAAAATGATAGACTTTGGAGATGATTTCTAAAAGTTTCAAGATTTTCTTTGGAGGTGTCTCTCAACATTGCGTGCCAAGATTTTATGAGGCATGTTTTGTTTGTTTTCACATTTATTATTTGTGCAGTATGATCTGACAATCCAAAATCCTTTACTTTGTATTGACAACTTTGTTTAAAGTTGTGAGCAAAATTATCAAGACAAGTATTGCTAGCAAGTCGAGTTGCTTCATTAATTTGTAACTTTAGATTGTAGCTTAAGAGAAAGTATTTAAATTCCAAAGCATGTCTATTATTTTTTAGAATATCTACATTAAAATCCCCGCAAATCATTATTTTTTTATTTTTAATACATATTTTTTTCAAAATGGCATCTAAATTTTCATAAAATGTATTTAAATTTGTAAGCTTCGGGGGTCTATATACACATACTATAATCAACTTTTGTTGCGTAAGTTCAATAGCGCAACACTCAATTATTCCCGCTACAGAGAACTTCATGATCTCTGGCAATTCCTTATATTCGTAACCATTTTTGACTAAGATACAGGAACCACCACGTTTTATATTACTTCTAGCATAGCATGCTGCAAGTCTATAATTCGGTAAATAAAGTAACTTTTCCTGACCAGACATTATGAAGTGCTCGGTTATGCATATAACATCTATCAACATTTGCTCGCTTGACAATTCCTGAATGTACATAGTTAAAAGATCCGACTTGTTTAAAAGTCCAGCAATATTTTGATGAAAAATACATAAATTATTAGAGAAAAAACTGGTTAGAATTAAGATCAATTACATTGTCTTGATGTTGTACAGATTTGTTATCGTTTACAAGTAGTAATAAGTTATTAAAAATGTTTTTCATTCCTCTGTTATTCAATTTTTTATCATACTTGGAGAACATAGAAAAGTCGTATAATAAATCTAAATTAGAGTCCAACGGCATGGCGTAATTCCAATGCATTTCCATTCCTCCCGATTACATCTACGAAACCATTTCAGTAACAGCATCAGATAATTCTTGCTTTTTTCATTCCTAATCAGCGGGAAATCTTTGTATCTATCTTCGATACCTTTCTGCTCGATCCGAACACCCTATATATTACACTGTATTTTTACTCCGTTATTTTTTACTACCCGCGTCCCTTTGTAACCGCTGGGATGGACCTGTCTTACTTTACTTTTATTTATTTTTATTATCTTGGACTATCATTTGTGCAGAAGTCGTGTGATGTTTGACTTTGGTTGGGCACGTGTTTGTTGTGAAGTATGGGTTTTTGTATTGTTTGTTTCTTTGGTGTTTTATCTTCATCATCAATATCATCTTCCACCAGCAGCTTCGCTCGCGCGAAATTCGGGAATTATCCAATGGGAGCCGTATATAATCTATCTCTGTTCAAATTTTTTCTAGATCCGAGATTGATGTCACGCTATCATTTACTTATTTTATTTTATAATTTTCTGTCACTAAAGTCTAGATGAATAAAATTGTATCTTTCCAGGAAAACAAAAACTAAGAGTACTGACAAACTTACCAAATTATTCGATACTAGCTGACCTGTTCTGAGCTGTGCGTTAAACTCAGTAGAATTATTTTCCGTATTGTAATTACATTATCTATCTTGTAAGTACTAACAAGCTTACAATTTTCATTTAACTTTTTACAAATAAATTCTCAGAAGTGAGAACAAGCCTTTCCATAGTAACAGTGAGAGGCCAAAAGTAAGGATAAGGCCGACATTGTTGTGGCCCACGATATTTCACATAGCCCCAGGCTATATGAAACATGCCCTTTGTACCGACTCTATCATAAAATAATTTCGACCTCAATTTTAGATTGACCTTGTAAGGTTAGGATTTTTATAATTGGGGTTGTTGACCCTTAGCTTATTAAAAGTTTTAATACGCACCCCCGCGTATTCTCTGAGTTTGTGTAGTTGATTCTAAGAATGAGAAGAAAGGTTAAAAGATGTACAGTGATATTTTTTCTACATGTAATGTTTATATTTTGCAGTTTTTATTGTTTTGTGTGGTCAAACGCGAGCCTATGAATAATAATAAATACATGTTATTTTTTTATTTTTATTCATAGGCTCGCGTTTGACCACTGTCTCACCTGTTGGTAAGCAATTATAACGTTGTCTACGGTGAAGCACCCTGCGATAAACTATAAAAAATATAGGATGAAAAGGCTTGTGTCTTGTTCTAGATTCTTTAAAACTAGGTCGTCAATATTACTTTCTCATATAATTATTATTGGTTTTTCTTTGACATGTGTCCTACGTGATGGTATGCAGTGATGCGGTGGACAATTCATTTTTACTAGTATAACGCGTTAAAAAAGATCTATGGTAGATATAGGCACCAACTGATATTAATATGCAACGAGTAGGTAAACTAAGTGATATCCGTGATCGCTCGACGTGATTAGATTTATATCACACCGTTTAGCGATTTTTACTAAAAGAACCCCCACCCGTTTCATCATCGGATTACAAGACGTATGGTGATGCGTCATCGGGACATGGTGGACAGCCCACCCATACATACGCACTAAACTTTTTGGAAATACTTTCATTATGCGTACAGTTACGGAGTGGAATGCCCTGTCGGACTCTGTGTTTCTCGATAGCTACAAACTAAGGGTCTTTAAGTCAAGAGCGAATGAATAGGTTTCTTCTAGTCAAGCGTGCTTCACCGTTTGACCACATCATAGCTTACCATCAGGTGAGATAGTGGTCAAGCGCGAGCATACAGCTACGTAAAAAAACAAGTGCACATAGAAGCAATTCGAAGCAATTCAACCGATTTGCGCTTGAATTTTTTATAGAAAATACGTTCGCGTTATCGTCCCACAAGACAACTTTAACTTAACTCAGATTTTGAGGACTAAAACAACCTTGCTTAGTAAACAAACTATCAATAACTCTTCAACATTGCAGCAAACTTGGCCCCTAGAAATCAAAACTAGGAATATTGATGTTAATTTCTGGCAGCTGACCCTTAAAACTTAAGCGTTGGTGATACTCGTCATTTCACTGAAACTCAGCTTACAAAGCTTTCCTTGAAACTGCAGTCTGTAAACTTTGCTTTGACTGAACTGAATAATATCAAGATGGTATATCTATAATTATAAATATTGGAAATTTGTTTCTGCCAGCGGTTTCGCCGTTGTGAAAATTATTTCAAGGCAACACATTTCTGGGATAAAAAGGATTCTGTTTTGATCTAGGACATAGTCTACTTAAGAGCCAAGTTTCATCCAAATCCGTGTAGATATTAAGATGTGAAAGTTAACAAACCGACAAATACACAGAGTTACTTTTATATTTATAATATTAGCAGTATATAATTAAAATCTTAATAATGATATTAGTACTTTGAAATTATTATGAATTCTTTAACATTGTATTTTTTGACGTTATGTTTAATTTATATTTTGAAGTGATGATTATTTTTTTGACATTTTGATTAATTTTTGACATTATGTTTTTTTTTTGACATGATGATTTATATGATATTATGATTTATATTTTCGATATTATACAAAATTTCATAAATTTATATATTTTTATAATGTACCTAGTTTTGATTTGCATGTACCTAGCTTATTATTTATTATTTCTACACCAGCAATGGTAGTATGTTTGAAACAATCTTAAAGGTAAGACCTCAATGTACCATATACTGAAAAAAATATTTACTTACTGACTATGATGTTGTATGAATAAGTAGATAATTATGAACCGAAACTCAGCTTACAAAGCTTGCCTTCAAAACTGCAGTCTGTTAACTTTGGCTACACTGATCTGATTAATATCAAGATGGTAATATTGGCAATGGAATTAGTCTGGCTCCAGTTACTTTGTGCTTGGCGAAATCTAACATAATTTAAACAACGGCACTATTGGTATACTACGATATTATTGATATTGTGATAGCATAGCTTGTGCATATACATTAATCTGGCTCATTCGAGAACTAGGATTGATAGCTTATCCTTATTCTTCCAGTCGATGGAAAACTTTTTATATGTTTTGGGCCCATTCGGTGACTACATGGAATGCCGCGTCGGTGGTGAGCACAAGGTCTTCCCAAGTGCAGGCGATGGGCACTTGGGACACTCACACTGGGTATCAGACTGGTCTATAAAACCCCATTTTACCAGATTGTGTCAGCAGTGGCTGCCTTCGTTGTGCAGACGATTGAGTAATTTCCATATAGGCTACTGCAGTTCACGTCCAGGGGGTGAGTGAGTGTAAGGGACAAATGTATAATATGACTTGTATACATCTGTCCCTTACACACGCTCAAAATAACCTTACTCTAAGAGCTTGTGGTCACCCCCCTCGTGGCAGGTGTTCCTGAGGTAAATTTAATTATAAATGCGAATGTAATTTTGTGTATATGTCTGTTACCGTTTTACGTCTTAAAGACTAAACGGAATTAAATAAACCTTGGCGACAATGAACAACTGATAGACCATAGGATAGGAGTTTAGATACTTCTTATCCAGGGGGTATGCTTCCTTAGGAAAATTCCCTACTTTTACACGGGCAAAGCCGCTGGAAAAAGCTACATATTTACTTTATGAGAAAAAAAATTGTGTTAGCCCTGAATTTCAAAGCATTTAAAAAAAATTTGGAAATACAGTGTATCTGTTGCTATTAATTGAAAAATACCACGCATGGTTCCTACAACAATGTTTTGAATTGAAATTCAACTACTGAAACTAAATGTTTTTTTTATTCAATTTAGAATTGTCTCTTGCTATACTTAATCACATTGTACTTATAACTCTTTCTTGCTGTAGTCTTTTTTTCTACTTTCCTTTATTCCCCATTCCTATATATCTTAACTAGTGAAGATTCAATATGATAAACCTATAGGTTTTTCTTCAGGTCAGGTAAGTCCAGTGTTTTCGAGCGATAGTTATATATTTAGGGATTCAGTCGAGTGCTTCTTTCTAAAAAAAACCCGCTGGTATCGATTGATTCATGTCTGGCGACCCGGTTTAACTTTAGAATACCTATAGGGGGATTCACAAACAGCTTGTGTATGGGTAACCAGTGGCAGTGACTCCTTGTCAAAATATACACTCTGAATATGATTCCTTGCTATACTTGATAACATAACAAAATGTAAAAAGTGTATTACTAACAAATTATGGTCCGAAATAAATGATTGATTTATTAATCGGGATAACTTAGGTCTGTATTCCTCGAAGGGTTAAGCAGGGATATATATCTACAGACCCAAATTTCACTAGTTAATTCCCATGTGATAAATATAATGCGAGCCTAATTGCCACCAACCAGGTATACTCTAGAGTCTAGACAAAGAGTCCATCTGTCCGCGATGGCGATTGTCGAAATGCTAAAATTTCAGGAAGTGAGCACGTGACATTTCAATAGCGCTTGGCATTCATGCGGGACGCACGGGACCGGTCAATCTTGGGGGAGGCCTATGTCCAGCAGTGGTCGTCTTTCGGCAGATATGATGATGATGGCATTGCCGTTCATTGTTGACATTTGATGCTTACCTTGATATAATGACACTTTTCTAGAACCTCTGATAGTTCAAATTTTATTTCGATTGTCAGATGTTTATACTTCGTTCGGTTCTCTTATACCAGACTATTATCAGTGTATAACAACTTGTTAGATTCCGTCTTTGAACGTGTAATGCAAATATTTACCATTAATTATAAAATCCACACGGTTTAGAACCAATGTCCCGGTTGTGACGTAGCAATGACCGGCGGGCTTATTACGTAAGGAACAGCAAGTAGCGATAATTGTACAATTATTGCGCGATCAATTTAGTGACCTGGCTACTGAGGCCATTAAGTCAAGTCTTTTTTTTTGACACTCACTTTTAACAGAAGCTATTTTGTCTGTCCGATGATTTATAAAATGTATCGTTTGATGAATTAACCAGCTTATGAAAGAGCAACACTTCGTGGTGGCTGTTTTTTTTTACAATAGTCAATTTGATTACTATTTATCTCCAATATTCCGATAAATGTATATTCGAAGATGTAAAGCATTTGTGTAAAAGTAAATATGACAGTGAATATTGGATATTTTCATTTTATTTACATAATATAATAATTAATTTGAAAAATTGGATGACTAAAATGCCATTGTGTAAAATCGATTACAATTTCTTCGTAATAGTCGATTGTTATGAGAATTCGAATCGACAAACGCAATAGGACATCACTAAACATACTACATCATCTCGTATTTGAGCTATGAAACGTAAAATAGATTTTTCCAATATATTTTAGACATTGGCAGAATAGTTGACATCGGTGGTTGCCATATAAAAAAATATAATAGAAGATCCTTATTGCGGACTTATCACATTCTAATGTGTTTGTAAGTACTTAGTAGTAAACATATAAGCTTCGTTGAGGTAGCCAACACTACAGTAAAAAAAAACCTCCAATTTACCGAGATCACATCTGTTTCAAAGATTCAACAAATAGTTCAGTTGTGTAGACATTAGAGACACAAAACAACACCAATTTGTCATTACAATATTCACTAGGAATTTGTTATTTCAATATTTACTTTTATATTATTATTCTAATTTGCGGATAATTTAAGTGGCCACAAAATAACACACGAAAAAAGCCGCCAATAACTCAAAAACTTCTTTACCTACTCAGCCATCAGCGAGCGATTGGCAATCGAGCAACAACAAGGTAAAAAGTAATCGCAATTTGACAGCCACATTGCTCGCCGATGGCTGTCGCTCTGCTGTCAAAAACCATACGTAATACGAAATGATCGCGATCACCTTGCGATAAATGCATATTTTATTTACCAGATTTTTATCGTTAGCAGAACTGTCGTAAAATTATTATGGTGTGACTATGGCTCATACATAATGCGGATTCGCGATTGAAGAGCAATTAATTCGCAAAAATAAGCCTGCCGATTTTTTGACGTAAAGCGATAATCGCGCGATGATTGTACAATCTCTGCGCGATTATTGCTGATTGCTGTTTCATACGTAATAAGCCTGCGGGTCGCTGGCTCGAGACGATTTTCCGCTTCGTTACTTGTCTTGTGTCAACATACGAACGCACTGGGTGTGCAAAACGCGGCTGTTAGATACCAATTTGAGGTGATCATTTACCACGCAGTGGGTCTATAGACAGACTAACGAAAATATAAACGTTTTTACGAGGAAATCTAGTCGGACATTTGGAAACTAAGAATAAATATCTACATGTTTATTGCCAAACAACAACTGTAATTACTATAGGCAGTCGTTTATCAATCTTCATGAAAACATTTTGAAAAAGCTTTATTTAGCGAACGACTTGCAAATAAGAATAAATACATACTTTTCACAGCCAAGTGTAACTTAATATCTTAAATATCTATATACAGTAGTTCATCAATCTATATGAAAATTTCATTAGGAAAAAGCTTTCGGTAACACAATTTAAATTCTTTGTTTACCGCGCCATTTTATTTGCCTATGAATTGCAATAAATGAAATGGGAATACATATTCGATTTCATTTCACTTGAAAGGTTGGTAATTCAAACAATCCGTTTTACTTAATCAAATTGCTGTCTGCCATGTAAATTGATGGAAAACCCATTCCCACTCTTAATAAAAAAAGTCTTTATTAAATTACAGTAAACGAAAACTATAGTTATTTGCTGCGCTGATTTTTTTTTAAATTGTAAAATATTTTGACTTTTAACTATTTATTTTTATTTTGTCCCTTTTTAACAGTGGTTTTGACCGATTAAAACTTTATATTAAAAAGTATTCCACGAAAATACAGGGCATAAAAACTAATTATTATCCCAATCCAAGCAATTGTCTACCTGTTTCAAATACCATCTTAACACGTTCAAACCTTAAGAGGCGATTGCTTAACAAATATCTCAACATGCAGATTTTCACAATTTTTTTTTTTTAGGTCACTAACTATTATTAACATTTAAAAGAATATTATTAGGAGAATGGATATAATAAGCTTGAGCTGTAATAAAATTCAAAGATTTTTATAATAGACCTTTTTTTTAAACGACGCGTCTATCCAACCGAGTGCGTAACAAAGCAACAAGCGTTTACCTCTTAAAAGGAAATTCCTTTATAAGGTTCAGTAAATCCTGTCGCTTTAATCTTCATATATTATTATTTTATTAGCGATATATTATTTTATTGTAGGTTCCCATAGCAAAAGTGTTTACGAATGTCTATGTCGATTTTTTATTATTGTTGATTCTGGCGACATAAAAGATTATTAGTAGATAGCTAGAAGATAAAAATAGCTTTCTTGTACACCTAAATAGTAAGTACGTACATATCTATTTGGACCTGGATACTTGTATCTATCTGATTTTTTCCATAGTGACATCTGTGTATGAAGATTGACCTTATTACCCGACTGCAAGGAAATCTTGTATGTTTGTTTGTTTGTATGTATGTAATATTCCTTATTACATCATATCTCTCAAACCGCTAGATGGATTTATACAATGAGGACATCGTTAGATACGTCTTGACCGCCCAAGTGTTCTTAAACAAAAATGGCGGTTATATTGTGCGAGTGCCATTTTTTTTTTCTGCCATGCCCATCGAGTGGGGTATTAAAATGAAGGGTTTTAAGAGGTGATTACAAAAATATATGCCACTTCTATGTTTAAAAGTAATTCGAAACAAAATGATAGGTAACTAAAAAGTTGTAAATAAAAAGAGTTAATATAATCAAAAACCCGACTGCTTGAGAAGCGAACTAAAAAGCTGTAAACAAGAAAAAAACATACTTAGCAGTCGAAGGATCAGGGGGTCAGTCAGCTCGCGAATATATGTATCCTCCGACTGCACAGCATGTTTTTTTCTTGTTTACAGCTTTTTAGTTCGCTTCTTAAGCAGTCTTCAAATAAAGCACACTACCAGGCAAAGACTTCCCCTCATTATTTTCTTCGTCCCCTGTTTATTTATTTATTTATGTACACACAAAACACTTAACAGAGAAAATAAATAATACAGATAGAAGAGCACAAAGGTACTGCTTATTTCAATAGAAATTTCTTCCAGCAGACCTGCGACAGGACAGTTGGATGATATACGAAGACACAGTGTGTATAAGAAAATAAGGAAACATGAAATAGACTAACAACTATATAACTTAACTAATTATATATAAATAACACATACCTTAACTAAATATATAGAAAATAGAAATACATATTTACCTCGTTGCTCCGTTCCAATTCTTAAATAGGATATCCAAGTCGTCCCGCTATCTCCAAAAAACAATACACTGAGCTTAAAAAATTAACAAAAACCTATACGTATTTAGGGATTACTTTGAGAGTATCAATCGTGCATCGTGCAGCATAGAAACGCTAGCGCTGAGAAGTCGAAACTAAAGCCAGCTATTGAAATAGCTACGAAATCACTCTATTGTCGGCAGTCGGCGAAGGGCGACAGTTTTACTAGCGTTGTAAAACTTGTCTTATAAGTTGTTATAATATCGCATCCATGCAATCATATTACATAATCGCTTCTGATAGAGTTGAGAATTGCTCGGTATAAACCTAATAAGTAGGTATCTATCTATGTAGCCATTGATGCGGGATATTAGAATGGTCCACAAGTGTGTACACACACTCAGATAGGTTATAATAATACACCTCACTCTTAAAATCTGATGAGACCGAATTCCAGAGCAACCCTGGACCCAACGCTCAACTGTCGTGATTGTCACTGTAAAACTATAAGGGCACATAAATCATAATATTAACAGACCTATGAACAGATTGGCATAATAACCCTGTCATAATTGTTTGCCTAAAATACAAACTAGCAACATAACATGGAACATAGCGTGTTAAACCTGAAGAGACAAGATAAAGTCAAATTAAAACTCATAAGGATAAAACTAATATTATTCACAATTAAAAGAATAAAGAGGCAGTGGGCAGGTCACTTACTCCGAAGTAGAATAGAAAAGTGGGCCAAAGATGTTACTGAATGGTACCCGAGAGAGGGGATGAGGAAACGGGGAAGACCAGCGCGTAGATGGGAAGATGTCTCATATCGACAGCAGGCACTGCGTGGAGGAGAAAAGCACAAGATCGTGTACTTTGGAAGGGTCTGGGAGAGGCCTATGCTAGTGAGCAAGACAAACAAACCGATGTCAGATATTCTCAAAAATTATGTAAATATTAGTTTTAATTTTATTATTAAAGGTTATTTGAATTTGAATTGAATCGTCTGCCTAGTCTTTTTCCATCTATGGGATCTTTTACGAATAACTACCAATTTTTCACGACACACCTCGCACCCACTTAGTCAATCGGACTCTCAAGTACCAATGAAATCGAACACTCTGAAAACAGCGACTTTGTCGTCCCGTTTGTAAATTCCCTTAGCGTGTACACGAATACGACACAAGTGGCTTACTCGACGCCCCATTTATTTTATATCCTGCACTCACTTCCAAAGGCGTGTTTGTCTTTTGTATTATTGAACACTTCTTATACGAGCCGATTTTACTTTATTGTTTCATTTTCGTTTGTTATTTGAACGAGTGTTCGGCGTTGTCTTTCAACCGAACAAAAATAAAAATAATTTTATTTCTTAACCCGTTTTTTCTAAACCCCCTTTGGGTACGGAAACCAAAAAAAGAACAAAGACAAATTGCTGAGCTGAAAAGTTATGAATGTTTTATGAATAACCCTGTAGACCTTAGTTATAGAAAAATATCTACATACTGTCAACACACTCCACATCCTGTAAAAGATGATGAGGAGAGTTTTATCTCGTTAAATATGAATAGCATCCATTAAGTAATACTCGTACCACGTGTCACAAGCTTGTGTAAATGTATATACATAGGAAGCTTAGTAAAACAGTTTACTTATCCTCAAAACAGGAGATCTTTAGTAGATAAATAGATATATAGAATATTATTATACTTTAACACCAAAATAGTTACAGAACTCTCCTCTGGGTACAACGGCTTATTGCTGACACTGACATCTACCAGACAACCTTTGTATAGAACGAAGGAAAATAAGTATAGTGTTTTCAGAAACTATGTTTAAATAACAACAACAACGAGACGTGGCCGCTAACAAAGAGCCTTTTCAGAAAGCTTAAAGTCACCCAAAAGGCAATGGAGAGGGCTATGCTCGGCGATTCCTTGCGCGATTGCATCAGAAATGAGGATATCCGCAGGTGAACCGAAGTTACCGACATAACCCGAAGTTTTTCGAAACTTAAGCGGCAGTTGGCAGGGCACATTGCTCGCAGAACGGATGGCCGATGGGGCCGAAAAGTTCTCCAAAGGCGACCGCGAACCGGAAGATGATGCGTTGGAAGGCCTCTCACTAGGTGGACCGCTGACCTAGTTAAGGTTGCGGGAATGCTCTGGATGCGAGACGCACGGATTCGTTCAATGTGACGACGGCTTGGGGAGGCCATGTCCAGCAGTGGACTTCTTTCGGCTGAAATGAATCAGATGATGATTTTTAAATAGAGCCTACTCTATGCTGATTCCGAACTGGACATTTTCATAGAACGGTCCAGATTGGAATCAGCACCTAGTTATGGACAGACATGGCTTGAAGTTGAAGGATTTTTTTAGGGTTCGATCTCAAACACTATCACCGAGACCCTATTACACACACCCTGTTACTACACTTAACTATACACTTAGTTTTATTGATAAAAACACCCCACATAAGGGTTTTAATCCCGACACGCATTTATTGCATTTCCTTTTTATTCTGCAAAAATGCGAAGGAGTTCTTCTAAGGAAACGATAAATTAAAACAAGCTGTGATCCCTAAACATTTTGATGAATTTGAGGAAATGCAATAAAAACTTTTAAAATTTCATTAAAAAATTGGTTTTAATGGCTCAATACAAACTTATTATTATATTATCTTTTGTTTATTATTTGAATATTTTTGAGATTCTCTATGCTACGGCTTTCAAAATAACATTAAATTTACGCCTCTGTGAGACCTAGATCCAAAGTAATGGTTGTAAGGCTATGTGGATATCGTACCAAGTAAGTCAGATACTAAAATTGCTCTATATTTGAGGGAGTGGTGATTGCACCCGTTATGTGGGGAGCTTTTATCGATAATATTAAGTATATTTAACGGCCTTAAAGTTTTATTACTACATTCACGGACACATTATATATTGTATTCATAGGTTTTTACGTTTTGAGCCGTTACTTTATTTATTCTATCCGGAAATAAAATATGACACAAGCTTTCAGTATAAAATCGTTTATTGAAATACTATCTCACTGACGATCGCGGACCAGCAGTTTATTGTAAATATTTCAAATATAAATCTCTGTTTATGATATCATTGTTTATGTTTTATTGGTAGTATTTATTTTTATACTTTTGATGTGAATTTATTTAAAAACTTGCGGTTTAACGTAATGGTTTTTAAAAATATGTTCATAGTGTGAGTATTTGTATCGAACGATTCGAATTCTGCTTTTCAATTATGTTTGATGACCATTGTTCTCAGAGAGACACGACACCACAATGCGACTGGTTCTACACATATTAGGTAGGTACCAGTAAAAAAATCAAAGACATCATCCAATAGGTCATTGTAGATTATCAAATCGGTGTTAATTATCAGCATCGTAATTGCGGAACTGTTTTGACAGCACGAAGGTCAGTGTTCATTGCGTATTTTACGCTGTCGAGTAGATGGATGTTTAAACACTTGAAGCAATACAAGCAAAGAAAGCATGGGCCATTCTTTGAAGTTACGTAATTAGCGTGTGGACCATAGATATCCTTAGATTTTGCCACCTTTTTTTTATTTTTGCTTGAAGAAATGCTCATGCATACTGCACTACCACGGGGAGATAGTGCAGTTATGTGAGACTCTAACCCACTAAAACTCCACGGTGTCCTCCAGTGCCGCTTATGGCGGGAACACGGGCACGCGTAATCTAAATTGTCACTACACACACATGACATAACATTTTATAACGCACACATGTCATGTTTGAAGGACCTTAAAGATCATAGCTACTTAGACCCACCCGACCAGCACCACCTCGTCGCTCGTTATCCACTCGTTGTCGACACGTGGTCCACGGTTAGATGCCGCGTGTCAACCAATGAACGTCGCGTGGTCAACGAGTAGACATTGCGTTGTCCGCGAATAGATGAGTAGTTTGTCAGGGATGTATCGTAAGTATCGTTATCGTTACACCAACTCTGGAGCGCATTGCACGCGGGCTGACCACTCGCAGTCAGCGCGCAATCCATTCGGGGCCTGCGTGTGGGCAACTCGCCATCCGCACGTGGTCAGCCTATACTTCATACAAAGAATACTATCCGTTCGAGGCGAGACGGTGCTGGTCTGGTGTCGGGTGGTTCTAATTAGCTATGACCTTAAATCTTCAAGCCAACCACTATTTACGTAATGATTTAATACCTTTTATCTCAGTCTTCAGTTGACATAGTGGCTCTAAACTCTAGCATTAAACATAAAGCTTCACATCGACAGACAAACAGAGGGAGCCCGGTCATAATCTGTTTAGCATTTTACGACTAATACATAGCTGGGCCAAACATAAGACCTAATTAAACCAAGTTAGTCGGTAAGGTCAAACGCTCGCTAGCAGTAATGTTTGAACTATGAAAATCGCCCTTAAAGCTTCGTAATTAAAGCTCTGTTAAATTGCAAATTCGTTGGACGTGACGTGTGGTTGTCTGAGCTGTCAGTCTATAAAATTGCATGCAACCATGATGATATGTCTTGAAGGGAGGCAGAAGTGTAGTTGCTGTGTCCCACCGCCGGCGACAAAGCGATTAGCTACCGACTATTTTCTAGCTGAAGAAACGTATAAAAGATATAGATCCCGTGTCAATAAAAAAGACACATATATTAATAGTTGAACGCTGGCTGTTCACACTGCCGCATGCCGAGTACTCTCTCAATACAAGTTTGTCGCAGCGACAAGAGCTATCACAGATTATACTCGCTTAGCGATATTCGCTTGGCACTCAGACCTCACGCCGAGAGACCAACTAACCAATGCGTGCAGGACTGACCGCCCGAGCGAGTGGTGCGGGTTATCGCCCGTCGAACAAAAACACTCGCTCAGAGCCGAGCGGTAAAACTATTGGAACTTCACACTCACTTCTCGCTGCTCGCCAACTCGTATCTAGGTTTGGAAACCTATGGTCTGAGCAAATAAAAATGATTTGATTTGATTAAGTATTTCCCTCTCACCTTTATTGACAAGGAAATCACTAAAAGGCGCCACAAGTAAAGTGGCTATTAATATTCCTCTTAATCCCTCCAGCGTTGAGAGTGGGTTCGCCATAATAAATTGATGCGGCCGGATCTGAACCCACGACCTTCCGATCCTGCGTGAAAACCCCTTGTTGGGTTATCATCCAACCCGTACATCGCATTTATCCCTTTTGGAATAAGTGGGTAGGTTCCAAGAAAGTACCTAATGGCGGTAAATCGTCATAAGTAGGTGGGTAGTTTTTGTAAAATATACGCAATGATAAACATTATAAATTTGAAGTTAAAAAAATCTTCGGAACAACATTTTTTTGCGTCTCATTCAATGTTTTGTTTGTGTTTCAACGTTTTTAATACAAAAAATACAGTATTTAACTACTCAATGAGCTCTTAACAACGATACCCCATTCAACGGGGAAGCTTTAGCTTTATGGAAAACGCCAATAAAACATTTAAAAATATGTTTTGACAATTTGTATGGCTTTGGGTCAAAAAGATGTACTGTGAAAATTTGAATACTGTTGCTCCAACCGTTTAAAACCTGTGTGACAGACGACGGAAAGACAGACCGACACGGAAGTGACAGCAATAGGGCTCTGTTTGGACCCTTCGGGTACGGAACCCTAAAAAAGAAAAAAAAAAAAGAAAAAGAAATACTCTCAAACAAACAATTTTACTTCTTTATAATGTTTTTCGTTTAGGTGATCTCTGAATTTTCAGATGCCATTGAATCCAGAACCCCTATCGACGTTTTCCACATCGTTAATCAGTATGTACAATAAAACAAAACAGTATATTTTTCCTGTTTTCAAACATGTCTACTAGAAACATTCTCCTGCCTTCGAAAACAGTAAATAAACCATACAACGGAGTATAAATCACATTTTATAGTCTCCCGGGAAATTCGTTTAAACTTTAGTGATCTTTAAAACCCAAATCTTTATTGTTATTTGCGGTTAATGGCGTTAAAATAGCTAGAGGTGTCCCAAGATCGACATTATCCTGTGAACCCTCTTTCATTTTCACCATCTTAACGAAAGTTGATAAGCATATCGTGATAAAACGTTTAAATGGACCAGAAAGTTTGACGAGAGTTAGCAACATAGTAAGCTGCTTAGCCTTTACCCAACAATAGGTAAAGAGCAGTGGTAGCCCAGTGGTATAGACCACAACTTACAAGGTGTCGAACTGAGGCTAGCGCTTTACTCTGCGTAAATTATTTTATCACCACTGCTCTCAAAACGGTTAAGGAATACATCGTGAGGAAACCGGCATGTCCTAGAACCAAACAATCGAAGACATGTGACATCAACCAACCCGCAATGGACCCATGTGTTGGATCCTCTCACAGAGAGGAGGCTTGTGACCCAGCAGTGGGAACATGTATAGGCTTGATGATGATAACTAGATGGATTAGCTTCTAGTCTAATCTAATGCAGCTGATCACTAGTTTTTTAAATGAGACCAGAGTCTTTCTGACCTCAACAAACCAGTTCCTGAATCCTATGATAAGAATAGTTGTCTGGCCTTCGGACGTCTGGCAATTCGTTACAGCTGTCAAAAATCTACAAAAGACAGGGGCCGGTTCCGAGAGCAAAATATTATTAACCAAGAGCTCGCCATGCAGTATTTAGTATAGTAAGTAAATATATTAATTTAATTTATTAATATATTATTATTTAATTTTTATATATAGTGTAGTTTTTTTTAATCACAACACTGTGCCCAATCATACTCGTAGAATGACCGCCACGTGTATTACCTTCGGTATTACAAGATATTCACAGGCAGTGGTAGCCATATTGACCATATGGTTCAATTTCAGCCTTTTTAATATTCCCACTACTGGGACTGAGAAGGCCTGTTACTCTCTGTGAGAGAGGGTTTGGGTCTTAATCCACCACACGGGCCCATTTCGGGTTGGTGGACGTCACATGTTTTCGAATTTTTGGTTCTAGGATATGCCGGTTTTCTCACGATGTTTTCCTTCACCGTTTTTAGAGCAGTGGTGATGAAATGATTTACACAAAGTAAAGCGCCTGCCTGGGGTCAAACCCACGACCTATGACAAGTAAGCCGGGTACATTACCACTGGGCCACCACTGCTCTCACCATATGTTTACCGCTGAAATAAATTTTGAGCTGCTTTGCAAGCATCTTCGAACCGCACTAATAGTACAACTTTCTGGCAATACATACTTTCAAATCCTTCTGACCTGATAGTATAAACTATTCAGCCTTTTTCGCCTTCAACCTTAGAGCATAAAAAACATAGGAAGTCAGGGCATACCTAATTCTTTCGCTTTGATTTATTCAGAATAAGTAAGTATATTTATTGTTTTCAGAATTCTATAGATATCAAATGGATTTATGTAATTCGTCATGTCTAGATCTGATCGTGTCGAGTTTCCATTAGCCGTCTGCCGAAAACAATAATTTATGACTAGAATAAAAGCTGAAAGATGAAACGATCAATCCGTGATAATATTTCAGCTATTTCTGTACGGTCTCGATATTTATTTTGTTTCGAATGAACCCGTAAATAAAAATGAAGGAAATAGTATCAGTTTCGGTTGTAATAAAAAAATAAAATATTACTGGCAATTTTAAACCAGATAGGATAATAACTTGAATGATATAAAGAGAATTTATACCTTTTACCTGTAGTTTTGTCCCCTTGGCCAATCATAGGAATACTACAGTTTGCCTACAGTAAAGGTACTCAGTAAATGTGTATCTTTCAGTGAAAGAAGTGTCTTACTTTTAACTTGTTACAAGCAATTAAACAATTTTACCTCGTATTTAATTGTCATGGCTGAGACTATGGAGGACCTCAATACAATGCTCGATGACCTCAGTAGAGCTTCCGAAAGAGTGGGTCTTAGGATGAACATGGACAAAACCAAGGTGATGTTGAATGCCCATGTTACACCCACTCCTATCAGGGTCGGAGACCCTACACTCGAAGTTGTGGATGACTATGTCTACCTGGGACAAACGATCCAGTTGGGTAAGGCCAACTTCGAGAAAGAGGTCAACCGTCGAATCCGACTCGGCTGGGCAGCGTTCGGGAAGTTGCGCGGTATCTTCACGTCCAACTTGCCACAGTGTCTCAAGATGAAAGTCTATGACCAGTGTGTGTTGCCAGTTTATGACCTATGGCTCTGAGACGTGGTCGCTCACATTGGGCCTCATCAGAAAGCTTACAGTCACCCAAAGGGCAATGGAGAGGGCTATACTTGGAGTTTCCTTGCGTGATCGAATCAGAAATGTAGAGATCCGCAAGAGAACCAGGGTTACCGACATAGCCCGAAGAATTGCCAAACTTAAGTGGCAGCTGCAGGGCAAATTGCTTGCAGAACGGATGGCCGATGGGGCAGAAAGGTTCTGGAGTGGCCGGAAGACGTTGCGTTGGAAGGCCTCCCACCAGGTGGACCGATGACCTGGTGAAGGTTGCGGGGATCCGCTGGATGCGGGACGCACGGGACCGTTCAATGTGGCGACGCTTGGGGGAGGCCTATGTCCAGCAGTGGACGTCTTTCGGCTGATATGATGATGATGACCTCGTATTTAGCTTAAATTTCATTGGAACCGTGCGTTTTCTGAGATAAAAGGTAGACTGACTCGCAGCGCGAATGTAGATAGATAAATCATTTATTTAGTGCACACAACAGACACAGCACAACACACAAAATCTTAATTAAATGTAGTTTTTTTTTTATAATATAGGGTTCCGTTTTTAGATCAAAAGGAAAAAACGGAACCCTTATACGATAACTTTGTTGTCCGTCTGTCTGTATGTCCGTCTGCCTGTCAAGAACCTTTATCTCGGGAACGCATACAGGTATCGAATTTAAATTAATATTGTATACTCAATTTTGCAACCCCTTGCAGCTGTGAAAAAATCAAACTTCTAGATCAACGCAATCAAGAGATACAGCCATATGACGCATATTTTACACTCGCAAGGGAATCAAAACCTACACATTTCATGATTATAAGTCAACTGGTTACTTCCAGTTGACTTATAATCATGAAATTTGGCAAGAAGTAAAGTCTTATAGTGCAAGTAAATGAAAAAAGCCGAAAACCTTAAATTTGTACCTACATCGTCGATGTATAGAGACTACAGTTTTCCAACGGCAAAGTTAATTGTGTCACTCAATTCTGATTATCTTAACGTTTGAGCTATGTTCAGTGCCCTCATAGTTAATGAACTGCAGTAATGTTATTTAATTATTTTGGTCAATGTAGCTGTCTGTAAAGAATCCTCAGTGCACGAGTCTAATTCGCACTAGGACAGTTTTTTTTCTTATCGAGCAACTGGAAAACCTCTTTAAATATTTTGGGCCCTGTAGGCGGCCACGTTAATCTTATCGTCAGTGACATCAGCAGCCTTAATGCGTAATTAATTCGGCAAGGCAAAGGGAAAAGAGTATAAACAATCGACCAATAACAAAGACTGAAATCCACATCGCGTCGTTCATCTTGCATGTGATTTTTCGATTATTCATACTCTTTGACCTTGCCTTGCCGAATTTTTTACGCAATAAGGCTGCAGGTCCTCCCAACTTCCAAATTGCAAGTGTATGGGCACTTGAGGCACTTAATCATAATTTTACTGCGATTCCAAATGCCCGGCGTAACAAGACGAGTTTAGCACTCAGAATGCTCTCTGTACAAGAATTTTCCAAATTGGTCGAGAATTTCCAGAGATTACCTTTCACAAACATATAAACAAACAATTCCTTTACATATAATTTTAGTTTAGACGTTTCAAAGAGATTTTGCACCATTTTATTCTAGTAGGTAACAGTTACAATCAAGCAGAGTTTGAATTTCAGTAACAAAACTAACCGAAGGATTATTTATCCACGGTGACACACTAACGGTCGGATAACAGAGTTGTGCTTGTGTCGGATTCATGAAATTCAGAAACATTTCAGTTCAGAGCTCGAAAAACAAATAGATTTAGTTTGATATGTAAAAGTTTTCACCCACAGAATATCCCTTATTATAATTATAAGCAAATATTAACCTAGGTAGTGTGTCCTTAAATAGGAAACAAAAACACTTAACGAAGCGTTAATACGTATAGTTAAGTTATAAAATAAAAATACACGGAAGATATATAAAAAAAAACAAAAATGTAAAACACATTGTTAAAAACACCGAAAAACCGCAGTCTTCACTATCGAGTTAGTCATTTTAAATATTTAGTAAGAAAAATCTTAGAAGTGAAATTTTAGCTAGATTTGAAAGTAATACACTGAACACGCAGCTGCAACCTGTTAAATTCTGGCTGGAAACGAATCCTTAAATACGTGAAAGTTTAAAAGACAAAACTTTTACGTAACTATTAGGTTAAATCTATCACAAAAACAAATGTAATAAAATTATGATACGCAAGCTATTCATCGGGAATCCGCGCGGGATGAAAAAAACCGCCTATTGTATGTGAGCCCGGAGTCGGCTTCAATCAACTGATATCTACAGAGAAGAAAACGGCGAATCAAAATTATGAAACAAGAGGATCTGAAATATCAGAGCAAGCGACATTGCAAAGAATAATCACCATATCGTGTTAAAGAAGAGGTTGCACTTTGCCCAGAGAAACTGGTGTTGTTACTAGAGCCTTTCTAAACATCTTGCTCGCCATTTCAAATAAAAACGACGCCTTTAATAGCCGCTATAAAAATATCAATAATTTGGTTAAAGATATGTATGCAATTAATTTTCTATGAATGACATTCCGTCAGAAAAAAAATGTCTTCTCTTTTCTTTTCGAGCGAAATTTGAAAATATCAAAAAGATGTAACCAGCCAGTTTGTGGAATGAAAAATAAGGCTTTATTGCAAAACGTCTTTAAGCGGATATAATATGGCCCATTGCCACTTCAGATTGCTTATTCTCTGAGCTATGTCGAAAACTTTTGTTCTCTGCCGGATCATCTCATTCCAGATTCGATCCTTCAGAGACACTCCAAGCATAGCCCTCTCCATAGCTCGCTGAGCGACCTTGAGCTAATGGACCAGACGTACCTCGAGTGTCCACGTCTCGGCCCTATAAGTCATAACAGGCAGGACGCACTGATTGAAGACTGTGGTCTTAAGACTCTGTGGAATATGCGACTAGAAGACTCGACGAAGTTTCCCAAACTCCACCCACACCAGCCGTATTCTTCTGCTATTCAAAGTTTTTTCTACCAAACTGCAGAATTTGCCCGAGGTAAACGTATTATTGAACAACCTTGAGAGCACTGCCGTTGACAACAATCGGTCCGGTTCCGATACATAAACTCTATTAAAGCGGTGGTTGGTAAAACCCGTACCTATTTTAATCTGCCATATTTCGAAAATATTCACAACAATTAAAAAGTAGTAGATAAATAGACTCACGTTAAAAGCCAAAAATCTATGCAATTTGATATTTTGAAGACCTCAATCTACACCAGCGCCCCTAGCGGCAAATTCAAACGCGATAGCCTTTATTATTTCCAGAAACCAAGGGTTAGACTTATCGATATGAAATATAGCTTTGAAAAAGGTTTTGGCATTCTTTCTGTTGTACGTTGGCCTGATTACTGAAATACTAGAAAATCTACTATTTCCTGAAAACGCTTGACACGTGATTTCAGTAAAACAATTTCATTTGAATACACAAACAAATAATCCAATGTGATCCAACACTAAACTTCGGAGGATTAACAGTTATTAGCAATCAACTTCCCAAGCAATTTAAAACTCTATTCCCTTTGATCAAAATTGAAATTCGTTCGAAATCTATTAATTAATATGAAAAGTTTTGTATTAATCCATAATGGACTTACTGGCTGTGAGTTAGGTTTGCAAATTGATTGAGATTATGTAGTTGAGTCAGATGTAGGCAGTTTCATTTGGGTATCACGTGAAAAGTTACTAGTTATCTGGGGCAGTAGTTTGTGATCCAAGATTTAGGCTGGGAATGGAATTTGTGATTAGATAATAATGACGTAAACTAACCAGATCATTCTAATGAGTTGAGAAACCGTAAGTTATTGAAGTTATAATGGGCTAGACCTCATTTCTCTTTGAATCTGTGTAACATTAGCATACAAATTTCGCATTATGTGGTCAATCAATCTGCCTAGCCTTTTCCCAACTATATTGAGGTCGGCTTCCAGTCTTACCGAATTTAACTGAGTACCAGTGTTTTACATGGAGCGACTGCCTACCTGACCTCCACAACCCAGTAACTGGGTAGCACGGTACCCCTTGGCAAGACTAGTGACAGATCTCAAGCTTCTGACTACCGGTAACGACCGTCAAAGATCTTCAAATGACAGTCCCGGCCAACGGCTTAACGTGCTTTCCGAGGCAGGGAGGAAACACGGTATGTTGAAATGGTCACCCATCCATGGACCGACCTTGTCAAGCTTGCTTAACCTTGATGATCGACCAGTGCGACTGTTGTTATTTAGCTACGATCTCCTCCATTATGTGGTGATCTTGTAAATTTTTACATGTCATGTCTCGGATAGATAGGAATTTTGCGGCGGGATTGGAGTGCCACTCTCCATACCTGCCGCGGCCTGGACGGGTTCGTCACGGTCTGATGTCGGACGCGGTGGGGCCGCAGGGGAGGATTGTCGGTATAGCGTTGGCCGCGCCTTTTCCCTTCGGGAGAAAAGTGGTAGGCGGCGGGGCCATGACCTGACCCGTCACAGGGGGCCACGGGCCACGGGTGCCATATACGAGGTCGTCTGGCTTCCATGTGCTAGTTTGGTCCTTAAGGTGGTCACGGCGTGCAATGTGTTCCGGGTGCGCCGGTGATTAGGGGTGCTCCTCAGAGGAGGGTCAGGTGACGGACAGCCGCGGTTGGTTCGCGGATGAGTGCTTACGCGTGCCCATGTTCCCGCCATAATCAGCATAGGAGGACACTGACACCGTGGAGTTTTAGTGGGTTGGAGTCCCATATAAATGCACTATCTCCCCGTGGTAATGAAGTATGAATGAGCATTTCTTCAAGCAAAAAAATAAATGAATAGGTAGGAATCCTGATATTTTAAGTTTTTTTATTATTGATGGTTTCGAAAAACAGGTAACAGGCGATAGGTATTGAAATTTGCATAAAAGTTCCTGATATGGATTCCTCAGTATTTTTTAATTATTATTGATAGGCTCGCGTTCTCCCTAGCGTGTTCTTCTTGTCTATCTATTTTATCTATCTGCATAGCCTCTTCCCTATGTTAAGGTCAGCTTCGAGTCTAGATAGCTACAATCACACCGCACTATTCCCAAACCACTGCGACTCAACAGTGGCGACCAACAGAAAAGCGCCGAAACAAAGAACCTCAACGAAGTCCCGCAGAATGAATTTAACTGTCTTCTATCCCGTTACGGAATTAATCAGAAAATAATAACGGAGGAGTAGCAAAAAAACATAATTTCTAATTCCGTCCATAGCAAGCAGGAGACAGAACAAGCAAGACGAGTAGGTACAAAGGGTCGTTTACAACTGGAATAAGTCCTGTTGCCTAGCAACACTGATAAAAAATATCATTAATATTGATGGGTCCTAACTCCTAACACTGTGAACTGTTTTAATTGATTCCAATAGTAGATAATGGCAAAAACGCTTGAACGCAAAGAAATTTGTTCTAGTTAGATACAGCTGAATAACAGAATTTTATATGGAGCGACTGTCGTCTGTCTCTCTGACCTCAACAATCCGGGTACTGGATAACGAACGGGACAGGTATCCGCGCAAGTTCGGGCTTTTGGGCTTGTGCCTTTCCAATCATAGTCCAGTGCTTGGAAAAATCGTCCAAGAAATTCTTCCATTCTAAAGTCCCCGTCACGAGAAGTTATAAATTTTGGAAATAAAGAATTTCTACTAAGTCAGCGACAATTCAATCAACAAAATTATTAATCCCAAATTCAATCAACTCGAAGAAACATACGTGTAATACAAAACTAACGAGCAATTTCACTTTGTCGTGTTATATTTTAGCGATATAAAGCGCTGTCGTCTAATGTTTTGTGGTTCCATGAGACAGACGCCGCGTTCCAGTAGTTTTCGCCAAACTTCTCTGCCGCCCTGAAGTTGGTTTCCGATGCTCAAGGCACGGATTGGTGCTGTTTTTGTATGAGACTATATACTGCGCAGCCATTGTAGACAACTTCAGGGCGGCCAAGAAGTTTGGCGAGAACTATACCACAAAACATTTTATTTTTCTGATGGACCTTTTGCAGCTCAATCAGAGTGATTGGCTACTACTTAACCGGGTGTTTCTGTGGAGAATAAACTAGAGCCTCCAGCCAGGCACAAAAAACTAAACCTAAGCGACTACGCTGAAGGCTACCCCCTATGGCAGGGATGGCGAACATTTATTAGGAAACGTGCCATTTAAATTATATATATTTTTAATGTGACAATGAAGCGCCACCAAAGAATTTTGAATTTGTCTCAATTGACTAACAATAAAACCCTAAATGCTATGAATTAATCAATTTTACAGTTTTATGATGTAAATAAAAGTAGGAGTTGGTGTCATTCTGCTGTTGATAATTACCTAGATGCTAAATAACCTCATTTTAGCGTGCCCGAAATATTTTGTCGTGTGCCATAGGTTCGCCACAGGCACGCGTGCCATAGGTTAGCCATCCCTGCCCTATGGGGTCGACCCTCGGCTCAGGGCGTCGCTGGGGGGACAACTAGGGCTGGATCGTGATTAAGTGATTCTACCATCCGTTCGGAAAATAACTACGTGGAGAAGAACGGACAAGACCAAAAAACATTCGACGACATCGCGTACGACGCGATGTCGTCGAATGTTTTGTGATCTTGCTAAAATATAAACCGACCAAGTGAAATTGCTCGTTAATTTCGTATTACACGTATGTTACTTTGAGTTGATTGAATTTTGTATCACTTTTTTTGATTGAATTGTCGCTTCGTAACTTAGTAGAAGTTCTTTATTTACAAAAATTATAGCCTTTCGTGGTGGGGACTTTTTTGTATCTCTATATCCTTTGCAGCTGCTTTTCTTGCTTTTAGTCTATCTAGATTCCATTCATTTCTCAGTAGATATAAATACATTTTGGGATAGTGTCGTTTCTCGTGTTACGAGCATCCATTATACTTTTATAGGGTCAAAGCTTCTTACAGCTTTATATTTTACAGCTCTATGAGTTCAGTTGTTAGTGCTTTACTACGTGGAGACTGGACAAGGCTAGGCTTTTACTATTTGTATCACAGAGCACCGAAACGCCTCGGCGGCCCGTACTAGTGACGGCTATATAATTTTTACAAGCTTATTTGTATGTCACCGTTGAAATTTGTGCTCAACGCACATTGCGCACAAAATATTGGTATAGATTACTGCAGTCATATCATCATCATCATTTCAGCTGAAAGACGTCCACTGCTGGACATAGGCCTTCCCAAAGTGTCGTGTCTCCTCTCATGCTTCTGTTTCTTCTCTTCTCTTAACCCTTTCAACCCGTCCGGCTCTGCCGCATTCATCCCTTGTCTGTTACTTAGACCACGTCATCGGTCTACCTGGTTGGTTGTCTGCCTTCGCTAATAGCTCCTATGGCCAGTTCTGACTCTCCAGTCCAACACCATCCACTAGCTAATAGGCAAAACTAATTTAGGACAGGAACGTACGTTTCGTAGGACCTGCCAAACGGCCCTGTAACTTTACTGGTGCTCATACAAGATAAAAACATTACATCTCCATTCTCCCTCATATTACGACTACCATACGCCATAACACTTTTATAGGGCCTCCGTTCTTTATATTTTACAGCCAGAGTAAGTATCATTTGTCACGCTCATCACGACGATGTCTATTATGTAGGACAATCAACACGTTTTTATGCCCTCGTGAATTTCAAGTGCAGAAGATTGCAGTGAGCTATTAGGTTTTTATTTAATTTAGTAACGGATCGTTACCACGTACATAGAATTATGCACAATGTTTCGTAAGATACCAGGCTTTTAAAATAAGAATAGACTAGTGGGACACTCATAACTAGTGACCAGATTATACGCATTTGCATATTTACACCATTCGCAGCGGCAATTGCATATTATATTTAAATCTAGTGATGACGCATATTTTTTGATTTTTTGATATATTTAGTAAATTTTTCGGTACGTTACCCTTTTGTTAAGTGTAATAATAAACTCTTTAACCAAAATTTCGCCCATATACACATTGATATATAAAAATCAATGCATATACACTAACAATTATCACTTATAAAATATTTTGATTGATTAGAACATTTATCTACCTGGATGTTTACGTTTACAAAAATGTTAAATAATTTTTCCTTTTAGTGTTGTTTTGCGCTATTCGTGTACAATACAAGGGATTCTGTTGAGGCTCCCCCGATTCTGCAGCGCGTCGGGCATGTTTGCTGACGCAAGAGTCGATGACTTTTGTGCCATTATGCGCAAGAAAACATCTTCTCTGATGCGTCGGATTCGGGGGAGCGACAACGGAATCCTAAGGATGTTTACTGAGAGGCCAGACTCTGAGGTGCTGGGAAGAGTCATCCAGCTTCACGTGACGAGATGACACTATTACAATAAGTTGACTAACATAGTTTTAAGACCTTTGTTACTAACAACTATTGACATGTAATTAGTCTGCAATAAATGTTTTTTCTTTCGTCTTCAACGTTGATACATTTTGGTATTGATAATAAAATTTATGATTGAATAATTAATTAATTGTAGGTATGCGTCGCGCATCTAGCGCCTTCCAGCAACCTTTACCAGGTCATCAGTCCACCTAGTGGAAGGTCTTCCAACGTATCGTCTTCCGGTTCGCGGTCGCCATTCCAAAACTTTTCGGCCCCATCGGCCATCCGTTCTGCGAGCCCTGCCACTTAAGTTTGGCAATTCTTCTGGATCGGTCAATGTGGCGACGCCTGGGGGAGGCCTAGTCCAGCAGTGGACGTCTTTCGGCTGAAATGATGATGATGATGTTGTAGGTATGCTGAAATAGAAATAAAAAATTAAAACTACCTCTGCTTTTCCTTTTTTCGATTTCTAAAACTTTAATGTTGCAGTTTTAGAAATTTGTCTCTGAATTGGCTGCAAGACCCTGACTTACTTGACCTAATGTCCTATAACCCCTAGATGGGGCAGAGGGCATCCACAGATGTCCTCCATCGTGATCGGTCTTGAACTTCACGCTTCACCTCGCTCCATGTCATTCCGACGCTCGTCGCTTCTGCCAACACGGTGCGATGCCAGGTTTGACGGGGACGGCCACGCTTTCTTTTCTCTTGGGGATTCCAGTCCAAAGCTTGCTTGGGTATGTGATCGGGACCCCTTCGGAGCGTGTGGCCAATCCATCTCCACATGCTACGCTTGATCTGGCGGTCGATCGGGCTCTCGTGGCATTTCTCCAACAGTTCTACATTGGAGATGGTCTCGGGCCAGTAAATTCCGAGAATGCGACGAAGAAAGCGGTTGTCGACTTGTATTTGGCGAGAGATGTCCTTTGTGACCTTCCACATTTCGCACCCGTAGAGCAGCACGGATTTGACATTGAACCCAAAGATTTTAAGTTTAATCCTTCGGGTCAGTTTCCGCAATTGCCAAACAGGTTGCTCGCTGCGCGAAGGTTGCTCGGGCTTTGGCGATCCTAGAAGCGATGTCCTCTTCACTACCCCCAGTCTCTGACACGACACTCCTGAGGTACGTAAATTTGTGGACACGTTCCACTGCCTCTGTGCCAATCAGCAACGGTGAGTGGTTCTTCACACCAGATCTCATTTCCTGAGTCTTCCGGATGTAGATCGTTCAGCTTTGCTTGCATATCGGCGTGGGTATGACTCAGCAGGCATAGAACATCGGCGTAATCCAAGTCTTCCAAGACGTTGGATAATCCCCACTCTATGCCGTGGCGCCTGTTGTCATAGATGCGAAGCATAATTCCATCAAGAACGACTAGGAAGAGGAGCGGCGATAGGACACCCGCGTGCACTGTTACGTCATCCGATAGGAAGCCGTTATGAGTAACCTTACAGGACTATTTCTTTTAAATACTCTGCAGCAGACGGACTATTTTCGGCGGCACTCCAATGTCCAGTAGTCGGGACCAGATACTAGACTACTTCAGCGTATCAAAGGCCTTTTCGAAGTCTACAAAGGTTAGATAAATCCCCCTCTGCCATTCTGATGCCTGTTCCAGTATGATACGGAGAGTGTTAATCTGGTCCGTACAGCAGCGGTTCGAGCGGAAACCAGCCTGCTCCTTGCGTAGAAGAGGATCCACGGCCTTCGACAATCTATTCAGGATGATCTTGCAAAAAACCTTAGAGGAAATCGAGAGCAACGTTATACCGCTGCAAGACCCTGCGCAGTAGCAATTTTTAACCGACTTCAAAAAAAGGAGGAGTCTTTTTTTTATTTATGTTCCCCGTTTACTCAAAGACGCCTGGATCGATTTCAAAAAATCTTCTTTTGTTTGAAGGGTATACTTCCTAGTTGGTCCCATAGTCATCAGGTCAGGATCTGATGATGGGATCCTAGAGCAATCGAGGGAACTCCTCAAATATTATAGGCATGGCATACATATAGTGATTTTGGTATTTTCATCGACCATGCAATCACTTACACTCAGAAAGTATAATTTGGTTAAGTGGAACTGATGAAGAAGACCACAGATGGCCACTGGAACTCCTAAATGCTAAGTATTTCACGGGTATAAAATATCTCGGTTAGTTAATCGACTATGATGAAGCAAATTGTACTGGCAGTAACTCCGTACACTGAGATGTGGTATGTAGGTGGACGAATCACACGGGATGTGTACAGGAAATAAAACCACTGTTATGTGTCCGTAAATGCTTGACGTTTATTAGTTAAAAACATTAAATTATATAATACAAAAAGTGGGTTACTAGTGGTGGGCGCGATAGCCTAGTCAGCGAATGTACACAAGTAATCGGTGAATTACCAAATGCTTGTTCAGGTAAAAACTAAAACAATACATATCATGTGGCGATGCTCGTACATCCTGCCAACTATAAAAAATACAAATAACAAGTAAAAATGCATTATCAAAAAGTAAGTAAAGTATGTAAAGAAAGTTCTTAGAAGATTCTACGTTCGCCGCTGACCGTTATTGGGGATGATTCGCGATCCACCTTGTTGCTGTTAGGAAGATGTCCGATGGCCTCTTCTATTGTTTGTGTCTCTGCCTTTATGATCTTCTCTAGGAAGATGCCGTTGTTCCGTTCCGTTCACCTTGAGCTTTCTGTCCTGTGCTAGTAGTTGCTGATGCATTCAACACCACTCGGAGTTTGGTTGTAGTTGAATCAGGTCTCATTACTCTATGATGGGGCAGGAAACAGTTCGGTGTGTCCGGCTCTGTGCACTTTTTCATATGTTGTAGAGCTATGTATTCATCGATAAAAGCCTTGTAACTTCAAGCGAGGTTTTCGTCTATGTCAAAACGTTTTTCCAGCTGCTTGAATTGCACGACTGCTTGAGGCTTTGATCGTCCCAAACCTTGTTCGAAGTTGGTCTTCATGGGGATTCTAACTTCGTAGCGCCCCTCTTCTAGTCTTTTTGTTGTGTCGGTATACAGCCTCTCGCAGTACTCCTCTTCGACACTCGTGGACTTGTCGTCTGATGTTATCTCTTCTGTTTCCAAAAAGCGAGAGATGTCGTTAGTGTCCACCACGGCATGGCAGTTGAACGTATTTGTGTTTCCAACTAGTACCCACCCAAGCTTGGTTTGTTGTGCTATGGGTGCGTATATGCTTCCTCGAATGATGCTGCTCATGACTATGTCGCCATATACTCCGGCATCAAGTAGAATGTCAATCGGCCTTGATAAGTTGTATTGTGGGTCGGCCAGGTTAATATTTTCTATGTGGGGCCAATCTTGTTTTTCGAAGGAGTAGTTAGGTAGATTGTTGAGTAGTTTTGCCATTATTAGTGCCGGCGTCGAAAACTGGTAATCTCCGTAAAGGGACTCACAGTCCAACTGAACAGTTCCGTTGCTCTGGCTGGCAGATGTTCCAATTCCCGACACAGTTGCGTTGTGGTTGCGTCGCGGGCGGCCAATTCGTTGCACAGCAGATTCTGTTATAAGGTTCAGTAGGGAGCCTTGATCTAGAAGACATCTGAGGACGACGTAAGTTCCATCTGCGGCCTTTACTTTTAGCTGCACTGTTGCTAGCAGGACTTCGTTGAAGTTTCCCGACACGTGATTGGTTTTTCGTTGCGAGTTGTTGTTAGTCACGTTGTCGGTCAGTTGACTTGATGACAGTGTTGCTGATGTAGAATCACGTGTTAGGTCATGTAGCGTCGTGTGGTGTGCGCCGTTACACACTTTGCATCGTTTTTGTGAGTTGCATTTCTTTCCGTTGTGCGGATACATGCAGTTCTTGCAAATGTTCAGTTGCTCAATTGTCCTCATTTTTATGTCTGTCGTCATTTCTTGAAATTCTTTACAGTAGAGAAAGATGTGGCTTGTTTTACAAACAGGACAATTTCTGTCGGAGCTGGTATGGTTTGCCATGGGATAGCGTCTGTATTTGTTGTACGCGTCCCTTTTTGCTGTTGTCGTCGGGTTCCCTTTGTTCGTGGAGACCTCGGCATCTGTTTGTTTGTATGGTTTGTTTGTTTTCTTCACCACTGGTTCCAGCGCAGTGAGCTTCCCTTTGATGAACTGGATGAATTCCTTAAAGTCGGGCAGCCCTCTTGGGCTTTTTCTCGCCTCCATGTCTGTCAGTCAGAGTAGGTCTGAGTGTCCAGTTTTCCCGTCAGGATATGCACCAAAATCGGGTCCCATGTTGTTGTGTCGATGCCCAAGTTACGCAACGCGTGCACGGTCTCGAGACTGGTGTCGTGTAGGCGCTTCAACTCGTCAGCGTTTTGATGTTGAATCGTATGTTGACTCATCAAAATGTGCATTTGTTTGGTGAAGAGTAGCTGCAAGTTGTTATACCTATGGTGGAGGATTTCCCAGCAAGAGTCGTAGTTGCTTTCGGAGACAGCCAAATGTTGCACAAGGCGCTCAGCCTCCCCTTTTAACTTCCCTTTCAGGTGTTGCATCTTCTGCCCCTTCGAGAGGAAAGGGTTGTTGTGAATAGCCGCAGTGTATAGATCGAAGAATGTTGGCCATTGGGTGTAACTGCCAGAAAATGCTGGTATTTCGATCCACGGCGCACTGTCACGTTGTTGGACAGCCAGATTGAGCTTGCGGTTCAGATCTCGCTTTGTGCACTCGTACGTTTCTTTGTACTTCGAGAACTCCAGCTCGTAGGTTACGTCGCTACCGACGAGAATGTTGTCGAGCTGCCAGTGTACTTCATCAATCACTCTCCATCGAGATTCTAGGATCCTGAGCTTGTCTTCTATGTCCCATTTCTCGATAATGTCAGCAGTAAACAAGTTGCGGGTGAAACGTGAGATGGCTCTGAAGTTAGTTATTTGTTGAGATATGAGCTCGTCCGATTTTGAAAGGACTCCGGTGTTCTTGCTCTCTTCACTTTGGTGTCTCCCGGGTTTCGCAGTGTAGGTAGGCCATGTTTGCAGCTTATGTTGTATGCCTGAGTATTCCGTCTTGAACCGATCATATACTTTTGTAGTGTAGTATATGTCGGTCCGGTCTGTGGCGCCCTGTAGCACGCCATGGTTCATCTCGAACTCAGTCCAGTGCGCCTGGAGGGTATCTAGTCTACCCCTGATGTATGTTGCGTTCTTGCGGTCAGGGCCATCCTTTCCGAAGTTGACACCAATTTTCCTGATGCCCTCGGCAATGATTCCCTGCCGCTTGAAAAGTTCTTGTTGTCTAGCGTCCATAGTTGTAGTATGTATCTGTATTGTTGATGGTCGTTAGCTCGGTTGACTTCACTGTTGAATTGTTAGGATGTAGTAATTGTTCCCGAGTCACCAAATGTTGATGTTTCCTGTAGCGATCGCAGGGTCCGAAGGAATTTCGCCGTACGATATTGTGCGCCTTCTCAATCTGACTGGGGCGATCCGCTTGTGGAAGACCAGCCAAACCGATTCGCTATCGTAAATTGAAACACTTCGTACCTGTGCGACTTGCAGGACTTGTTTGCTCCAGAAGTGATGAGCCGGCTCGAAGGACTAAAAATGTACGGGCAGTAACTCCGTACACTGAGATGTGGTATGTAGGTGGTCGAATCACACGGGATGTGTACAGGAAATAAAACCACTGTTATGTGTCCGTAAATGATTGACGTTTATTAGTTAAAAACATTAAATTATATAATACAAAAAGTGGGTTACTAGTGGTGGGCGCGATAGCCTAGTCAGCGAATGTACACAAGTAATCGGTGAATTACCAAATACTTGTTCAGGTAAAAACTAAAACAATACATATCATGTGGCGATGCTCGTACACAAATACTTATAAAGGATAAGGAAAATAAAGTTATTTTTTGCTTTGTAGTTTTTTGTTCTGCAAGTCGGTTTGATTTTTTGTTAAAAAGTTTTTTTGTGACAATGTGAAAGGTGAAGATAGCATTGTATAAATGTCTCTTTCACTCGCTTACGTTTGCGTATGACAAACTGTTTCTTGCACAATTGTTGGCAGAGCCAACTTCAGAGACCAAGATCCGCTGTGACTATTATATCTAAGTCATTGCAAAGTAAAGGTACTGTTGGTGGCAATAGGCTTGCCTCCTACTACATGGGAGTGCCTATTCCTTCATAGATACATCATCATCATCATCATTTCAGCCGAAAGACGTCTGGACATAGGCCTCCACCAAGCTTCGCCACACTGATCGGTCTTGTGTGTTTTGCATCCACCGGACTCCCGCAGCCTTGACTAGGTCGTCGCTCCACCTAGAGGGAGGCCTTCCAACGCTGCATCTTCCAGTACGCGGTCGCCACTCTAGAACTTTTCGGCTCCAATCGCCATCTGTTCTACGAGCAATGTGCCCTGCTTACTGCCACTTAAGTTTGGATATTCTTCGGGCTATATCGGTAACCTTGGTTCTCTTGCGGATGTCTTCATTTCTGATTCGATCACGCAAGGCAACTCCGAGCATAGCCCTCTCCATTGCCCTTTGGCTGACTTTAAGCTTTCTGATGAGGCCCATTGTGAGCGACCACTTCTCTGTCCCGTAAGTAATCACTGGCAACACACACTGGTTAGAGACACTGTGGTAAGTTGGACGAGAAGATACCGCGCAACTTCTCGAACGCTGCCCAGTATCCTTCATGGATTAGGTGGTGTTATTATGTTTAATTTTCGGATTAATTTTATTTATAAAGTAAATGGCTTTATAAACAGTTTCTTAAACATCAAACGTTGCGAAAAATATAATCAACAAATACTGAAGCGTAAAAATAATCATCAGTGGAATATCACAAGTGCATCCTACATTAACTACTACTTTTAAATACTTTTAAAATCTTACATGATTGATCTTTTTATTCCGCACTATGCATCTTCTTCAATAAAACATACATTTTTTTTTTTTTTATCATATTTGATTCTGGCTGTTTGCCAAGCCAAGCAATAAATAAATGTGTGTGCATGTTGCTGTCTTATAACTTATACGTCAGAATATAAAATGCAGTGTTGATTAATGTGAATAGGAAAAACGGAAAGTCCCGCTTTTATTAAATATTTATTGGATGTAGGTACGGCACTGGCATGATTTATTAACTGCCAATTATACCTATTTGACCATAATTTATTGATCTGCCAAACCAACTATGACACCCTAAAAAAAAAACCAGACTGCTAAAAAGAATTAACTGAAAAGAGAAAAACAAGTACTAGGTACAATTTTATACATAAATATGAGGTGCTGCCAGCGGTGACAAACTATATTGGTAGGTTTTCCTATATTTTTTGTTTTCCCCGCCTGCAGCACTTAATAAATTTATAAAATTATACCTAGTACTTGTTTTTTATTTTTTGCAGTTAATTATGTTTTTGCAGTCGGCTTTTCGTTTTTTTAATAATTTATTTTATATCAGACTTTTTAGTTTTCATCAGTGGGCTTAGACCACTCAAATTGAAAAGTGTAATTTTATATCCATGTCCACTTATTAAAAAAAATGTAAAGTGCAGAGCATAGACATCTGTTATACGGCCTACCGTGATCACCAAATTTTATAAGATTATATTTAAAAAAAAACATGATTTCTCATTCTTCCCAGCCCAATTCAAGCACCTGATGTACTTGATGATTGATTTTGTATTAACGATACAAAATCAATCATCAAGTACAATATTTACCATCCGCAATACAGAGTTCCCTATAAAGACAAGTGGAATCCACCATCGCTTCCAAACAATATCCGCTCAGTAAAATAAAAGCAAATCTCCCTTCCATCTTATAACGAAACGCAGTGTTATTTATTCACGATAACGTTTCACGATCGAGACAGGGATGAACGAAATTCATTTTCCATTATCATTGATGTCGTTTCTATCGAATGTTATAAATGATTTTTATTTCTGTAGTTGGTTTGTACAAACACTTTTACATGTCAATCATATTTTTTTAAACTAGATGAGGTCGGCGTTTCCTATCTGACTGCTCTGAGAAGAAACGCCGAAACAAACTCAGAGCTCATAGTTTCTTTAAAAGTCCAGACAAAATCTTGTTTAGATCATGTGAAGACCATGTAGACTGATGTCTGAAATGGTCTTATGAGGCAAGATCCAGCCTGATTGAGTTAACCTGTCCAGTCAGTGCACGCATTTATCAATAACCGAGCAGCACAGCTCAGAATTTATGGAGAGGATTCGCCGAACAATACCAAAGAAAGGACATTCGGGTAGGCCGCATAAACTACTCAAACCGCCAGACCATGATTAAAAACTAACTAAGATAACTTAAAATTAAAAACAAAAATAGAACGATCCACATAGTCTTCAAATTCAAAATTTGTTTCTGGAAAATGTTAAATTGATTTTAGTATGTATTGGCCGAAGAATCCGTAAGGATAGGGTGGATTGTGTTAGGTCAAAAACGCACTGGCAGGCGAATCATTTTTAACTGACTTACCAAAAAGGAGGAGGTTCTATGTTCGACTTTACATTTGTTTTTTTTTTGTTTATTTACCGATAACTCCGTCAAATGTGGACCGATTTTAAACGTTCTTTTTTGTTTGATAGATTATGATCCGAAATTGGTCCCATTTTAATTTGGTGAAGATCTGATCAAGAACTTCAGAGATTGACAACAAAACTCTTCAATAATCTTTTTATTAGTCTTTTTAGTTCGCTACTTAAGCAGTCTGGTTATTTGTTTTTTTTTTATTACAATGATTTCCTTACTTTGTTCCAGAACTGGAAAACTGCACTACCCCACAAATGTGTGTGGACCACTCTTCGAGGAAGAGCTGGAGTTCTGGGGGCTGGACTCTAACCAGGTGGAACCCTGCTGCTGGTCTACCTACAGCATACACAGGGACACGCAGGTTTGTTTATGTTAAGGGTCTTAGCAGAAATGCTACTCACAATTATATTTCTCTAATAACATAAAGAGACAGTGATTTTTGTGTCATATGAATTATCGGCACTGCTCCTTTTGGTCTTCTTAAAGACCTTCCAAATACGTAAATTCGAGAACTTCAAGGATTACAAATTCGTTTTCCAAAGTTTTAACAGCGCTGAAGCTAGAAATGCGAGCTTTTGGTGTCCTTGAAGGATGGTTAATTATACCTACAGCCTACTTAATAAGCAAGGACCTAGTATTGACTGTTTGTATTTTGTCATCTACAAGGGTGGAAAAAATTGTGGATCAAATTCAAAGGAAACAGGGCGATAGTTGGGGTTATTTGCAGTAGGTTCTAAAGTTACAATAATTTGTATTTTATTTTTTGGCATTATACTCTAATTCCCTTTTTATTAAATAAAATGGTATTAAAAAACACTTAAATTGTCCTAACTGATAAGGCTGACCGAACCTTGACCGTGGAAAGATTTCTGTGCCAAGGAGTCAGAGTGAATTAAACCTTGAACGTGAAAGGACTTCGTATTTTCATCGCCAGATCTCTTCAAGCCACATGGTTGAAGACTGATGCATCCAATTAGTTTAGAAAGTGTGTAAATATCTCGCTTCGCGGATATAAAAACAAAGGTGTAGTGTTGTGTGCAACGAGAATAAGCAAAAAGTCGTCAGCCGCCATTTTGGAGTTTGAAGAATCAGCAGCTCGCCAATCTTCGCGCCACATAAGTTGGCTTCAACCTGCAGGCAACGCGTACTATCCTCTCATTCCCATACTACTGATCGCCCGGTTTGAATCCGCGAATAATTGCCTCCTTATTTCAACGGCCATTTTTCAGACCCTTCAAATATAGTCCAAAATTTATAATAGGCTCAAAGTTTGATGACGTTTCTCAAACTGCAATAAAATTAGGAAAAGGTCCAAGTAAAGATAATGCCTACTAGAAAAATCAAGTGCCTTCTACAAAAACCTGCCTGTTAACAAAAAAAGTCGTGTAGACCAAAGGCTCAGCTCAGGCCTTTCTGGCAGAACGCCCAGTTAGCCAGGCAAAATTTATTGCTTTTTCTCGTTTTTTTCCTCGTTTGGTTCAACAGTTCCATCAATAGCAATCACTATCACTGCCAATCTGGCAATCTAAGCTACGCCAATCAAGAAAGAGTGTGGAAAAGCCTGTAAAATCTGCACCATTTTGTTGGATATAAGAGAGAAGTGCTATGTTGAAAGAGATTTGAGATATTCATGAATGATCTTCGTGTAAAGATTGTTGCCAATAATAATATGTTATGGTGAGATAGTCATTTTGTTTGTCTACGGAAGTTATTTAATGTTCAAATATGGACAGGACACGATGGCAAAGATTTAAGAGAACTTTTAAGTTTAGTGGCAACTTACAGTGTGGGTAAAAAAATCGTGGATCAATCGAAAGATTCTAAAGTGTTTATTTTTCAATTTAATCTAATTGCCTATTCATTTATTAAAAATGTTTTGATCATTTGCAGTAAAAAATATCTCTGAAGCAGAGCCCTAACTTGATCTCCATAAAAGTTATGACAATTTGAGTGTTTTCTTAAAGATAATACCAATATTTTTAATAAATAGGCAATTAGAGTAAAATAACAAAATTATTGTAACTTTAGAACCTACTGCAAATATCCCCAACTATCGTCCTGTTTCATTTGATTCACGATTTTGCCCACCCTAGGTAATAATAAAGTTAATAGTAAAATACATTAACACGCTGGCAGCATTGCCACGTTGGATGGCAATGCTGATTCTCTGGCCGAAGAAAAGGCCAGCCCTCTGGTCACGTGAAGAGTTGACGAGCTTTGTACTATTTTGTCGAAACACTCGAAGCACACAAAATATTTTTTTTTGGTATTTTGAATAACTGTTAATGTACTGTGAAACAAACACCACCCTAATTAACAGTTGCCCAGTATTTCATTCAGAGCTTAGCGTTCATTAGCCGATGAAAATCCAGCTCCAATCTAGTCCACAAAACCGAATGTAAATCCACTAACAGACCAAAAATTATAAATCCGGAAAATCTGTATTTGCAATTGCACATCGGGATTTAACATTTAGAGCGAAAAATATTGCTATTTGGTTTAACGCTCGGTTGATAAACAAATGCAATGCAGGGTCAAATTAAGAATCTGGGTATACAAGTTCAAACACATTTGACAAAAATCCCACGACTATTTGTCTACAGTGGTGTTGTGGACAGGAGTTAGATGTAGCAATATATAGAGAAAATTGAAATAAGGAAGGAACGTCTTTGCAGTGGGACACAACCGACTCACCAAAAGTATTTTACAAGCGACTACAGGTCAAAAAACAATGCATGCAGTCAGTAAACATCTTTGTACTCATATACTTCACCAATGTTGCCTCTGTATAAATATTACTTCAATTAAATATATCAACAATAATAAATTATCCTCAAATAATTTAAGATCAAAGCGTCTTTTAACTCAATGTCTACAAACAACCACTGTTGTTGTTTCAGACATTACAAAATTAACCTTATAATGAACTGATATAGAAATTTTGAGTAAGTATCTAGAATAGGAATTATGAAGGTCTACTTAATTTTGCAAAATTAACGATGACCTTACCTTAGAACTAAGTTTTCTTAAAAAAAAGTTATTATAAGCCCTTGAACTTCACAAATAGAAAAATGATAGAAAAGAAAACATTTATTCGACACAGACACAACGCAACAGCAACAATTACAGAGTAACAGAGAATAACAGTAAAACAAACAATGTTTAAGAAGAGTTGCGCTGGGCGTACCTGTACCGAAAGGGTAACCAGCTTAGGTATCCACGATAACCGTTTACCTACTCGCTGGTCAGATCAGATAAGAGCGATTACAGGACTCACTGTCACCACTGCCCTGAGAAGAGCTGGAGCTGTCTCCGGCTCCGGTGGCATAGAAGCACCTCCTCAGTGACGCCGTGAAAGCTTTCCGAGCGGGCACGACGTTCAGAAATGAAGACAACGAATAAGAAGAGAAGTCAAAAATGTTTAGAATTTACCAAGTGACATGTAGGTAACGCAAGTCAATCCCAAACATTTTTATTTTTTTTGTTGACGATAGACAATCTCTCTCTGATATAACGTCACATTTTAAGGCCCTCTATTGAGTTGGCTTTAAAATTGTTTCTGAAATTGACATACATTTTACCGATAGACAAGAACATTCATGAAAAAACTTTGTTCAAATGCTAGTATAACTCACCAGCATTTGAACAAAGTAAATTTATGTTTGTCAAATCAATCTAGGTTTAGTGATTTAACAGTATTATCCAGTTTTTCTGATAATACTTTAAACGATGATTCTTTAAACGATTCGAGCCAACAAAAGAGAAGTCAAATAGTATTTTTTTACTATATCATCAAAATATAAATCGCTTCTCCGGCAAAATTTAGATAAATACCACATAGATATCTTATGTTTTTGTGAAACTTGGTTAAAACCAGATAGGATGTTGTTTAATGTAAATAATTTCTCAGTTGCCAGCGCGTACAACAGATCCACAGTGGGTGGTGGTACCCTGATACTTTGTAATAGTCATTTAAAATATAAGGAAAGGAAGGATATCACTGCTTACTCTGTTGATCGCTTGTGTGAGGTAGCATGTGCAGAGGGGCATACTGTCTTGTGCGTTTACAGACCACCAGCATCAAACTTGTCATTGTTTTTGATTACAATGGAAGAATTATTAAGTAAACTTTTCAGAGATAATAAATTAGCTTTTGTTTGTGGTGACTTAAATATAGATCTGTTAGTCAACTCGCCTGAAAAATGTAAGCTCATTTCATTATTTAACTTAAAATATTTATTTAATGAACCAACAAGAATAACAGCAATTTCAGCTTCTTGCATAGATAATGTATTCACTAATTGTAAAGTAAAAGATTCGTTTTTAATTAGTAGCGTTAGGTCAGACCATACTGGTCAACTAGTATCTTTTGAGTCAGATAAAAAAATAACCTAGCTAAATCAATTCGATTAAGACCACTTACTAAAAATAAATTAAATTCTTTTAATAATAATGTTTTTAGCAACCTTTGTAACGCCAGTTTTGATTCAAACGACCCCAATATAAATTACGGCACGTTGTTTTCAACAGTTTGCCAAGAATTCAATAAAACGTGTCCTGTAAAAACAGTTAAAGTCAACAATTCCAAATCGAAATTTAGTGAATGGGCCACTGTGGGCATAAGAAAAAGCCGAGATATCTTATATACTTTATATTACGAAAAATCTTTGACTTCCGATCAAGTTTTTCACACTTATGTTAGAAAGTATTCCAAAATATTCAAAAGAGTCTGCGCTCAAGCAAAATCTCAAATAATAATTAACAAAATTGGTGCTTCTAATAATAAAATAAAAACTGTGTGGCAATTAATTAATAGAGAAATCAGAATGAGTTGTCTTTGAAAATAACTAATAAGAGCAGTGGTGGCCCAGTGGTATCGGCCGCGACTTACAAGTTGTAGTTCGTGGGTTTCGAACCCAGGCAGGCGCTTTACTTTGTGTAAATTATTTCATCACCACTGCTCTCAAAAACGGTGAAGGAAAACATCGTGAGGAAACCGGCATGTCCTAGAACCAAAAATTCGAAGACATGTGACATTCACCAACCCGCACTGGGCCCGCGTGGTGGATTATGGCCCATCCCCTCTCACAGAGAGGAGGCCTGTGTCCTAGCAGTGGGAACATTAATAGGCTGATGATGATGATGATGATGATGAATCAAACCATTTCTGATAGGCAAGAAGTCGCTGAGACGTTACAAAATTTCTTTACCAACATTCCATTAGAGGTTACGAAGTCTCTTTCTTCCTCATCTAAATTAGCTGAAGCTCTTCTTAAAGAAAACTTTACTAAAGACATACCAATCTTTAAATTTAAACCAATATGTATTGATACAATTAAAAACGCGTTCAAAAGTCTCAATATAAAAAATACTGAAGACTTGTGGGGAATATCCGTTAGGGTTCTTGGAGATATTATTGACTCAATTGCTCCTGTCCTAACAGGCATATTCAATCAATGTTTGGACAGCGGCACTTTTCCTGACTTAATGAAACACAGTAAAGTAGTACCAATTTTCAAATCAGGCTGTAAGAGTGATCCTTCTAGTTATAGACCTATATCCGTGCTTCCAGCATTGAGTAAAATCTTTGAAAAAATCATGCTGGAACAGATGTTGTCTCACTTCAATTCAAATGGGATACTGCATAGTCAACAGTTTGGTTTTACGGACGCGGGAGTAAAACTCATCAGCCACATCTTGAAGGCTTGGGAGAGGTCCCAGGATGCCATTGGCATTTTCTGCGATCTCTCAAAAGCTTTCGACTGCGTCGACCACAACACACTGATCTGTAAATTACACCACTACGGAATTCGTGGAAAATCTGCTGATCTCGTGCTTTCCTATTTATCAAACAGACAGCAAAAAGTAAATGTTAATGGGGCGACGTCCTCCGGGTCTCTAATCAAGATGGGCGTGCCCCAAGGTTCAATTCTCGGCCCTTTCCTTTTTCTTGTTTACATTAATGATCTCCCTTTTATGATGGCCAAATTATCGGATATAATTCTATTTACTGATGATACTTCGCTAATTTTTAAAATAGATAGGCAAGATACGGATGTCTTAAATGTCAATGAAAGTCTAATTGTTCTCTCAAAATGGTTCGCAGCTAACAATCTTTTACTGAAAACTCTTTTACGAAAAAAAACAAAATGTCTAAAGTTCTTTTTACCAAATGTACCACAACATGACCTAAACTTAAATCTTGACGGCAAAAATTTTGAAGTTATAACGGAAACTGTTTTCTTAGGGATTACTATCGATTCAAAATTAAAATTGCAGTGGGGCGCGCACATTAGAACTCTTTCGGGTAGGTTAAGTTCGGCTGCATATGCAGTAAGGAAATTAATTCAGCTAACCGATGTAGCTACAGCTAGGTTAGTATACTATGCTTATTTCCACAGTATTATGTCTTATGGCATTCTGCTGTGGGGGTCAGCAGCAGACGTTGACTCAATTTTCATCCTACAAAAGAGGGCAATCCGCGCAATCTATAAAATGGGTCCTCGCGAGTCCCTCAGAGAAAAATTTAAGAGATCGATAAACTGACTCTACCTTCACTTTATATTTTGGAATGTATTTTGTATGTCCGTAAAAATCGAGGGCTTTTTAAAACTAGAAGCGACTTCCATAATTTAAATACACGCAGTAAGCACGAAATTGTAATACCCAAATTCAGATTAACGAAAACTAGCAAGTCTTTTCTTATAAACAGTATACGCTTTTATAACAAGTTGCCAAAGTCAGTTATAGAACTGACCGATGGAAGGTTCAAAAACTACTTCAAACGTATCCTTATTAAAAAAGCATATTATAAAATCAAGGACTACGTTGAAGATAAAAACATTTGGCCTTAGCTCCTTCTACGCATGCAGCTTCCCTGGTAACTTGTAAACGGCACAAATATGTGGATGTCTCTAACTATTCTCAATCTCATTTTTTCTTTCCTTCTTTTAATTAGACTTTTTACAATGGTTTTCAATCATCTTTATATCCCTTTGCTAAGAATAGTTACAGCACTGATAACAAAATTTGTGCCACATGTTAAATTTAGTCTTGTTATACTTATTTTTATTTTTTTACCTTTGTATAGATTCTTCCGTTCAACTGAGTAAGGTGTACGGATTGCAGTACAGTTCAGTCGAACAGCGTGAGTGTTCGGATCGCCTGTTTATATCGATGGTTTCCTATAATTTATTTTGAATGCATAATCATTCTTGCTTTGTGTCATATTTCGTATCCAAGATAACTTAGACTGGCAAAATAATAAGAAATTGCTCATTCCAAAAAAGGGTTATTCCTACGCAAACACTGAAAGAAAACGTAATGTTTCAAAGATATCTAAAGGCAGCCTTTCCGAAAAAGATGCCCTTAAATTGATCATCTGTTTATCTTACTAAATCGTAAACCCTTTCTTATTTCTGTCTGGACCAATAAAGACGGGTTGAATGGAGTGAGGTCATCTAAAATCAACCAATAGAATCCCAGAAATGTCACATTTTGAGGAGATAAGAGATCTTCCGCTGCCTTTAATAGATAGGGACCCTTCCCTTTGGGCTTTAGAGGTTTAGGGCCTTCAGATAAGCATCTTAGTCAAGACCCTTTTATTCTTAGACTGTTTATGTGGATATATACTTTGGTCAAAAGAAAAAGAAAAATATGTGTTTACAGAAAATAAAGCATCCATCCATCCCATAAAGATTTCTCGTGTCCAAATTGTGGTGATTACAATCTCTGAACAAGGTAAGTTGTTAGCAGCCATTTTAGAGCATTAACCCTCAGCTTTGGCCTGATGATATAAGTTTGTTGTTATGTTGCCAGGAATAGAGTAAATGAATAGATCATACCGTCTGATCAGTCATGCAGAAACAAGATCTGACGTGTACTCGTAACATTAGCATCTTTGTTATAGATTTTTTTTATCCCAATCTGAACCTAGATCTTGAGTTGCAATTTGTATTTTTTTGCAATATTATTATATCTGCTCACCAAATTATATTATTACAATAAGAAAATCAAAGATCATTTAAGCAAATTAGGAGAACCAGCACTTTTTGAACATCAAACATAAAAGCAGTCCCCCGAAAGGCCTGCCCGTCACCACTACGCCCACTAAGCCCACACCACGTCACACACTGGAAGATAAAGTGGTCCAACAAACTACCCAGCAACACATCTATCTGTTATAATAGGGTAGTTAAAAAAAAAATCTATTGAGTCCGTCTGTTTTATCCTAAAAATATTTGGCAAGTATTTTTCTTTCGTAAACATAAAATTACGACGATACAGATAGATATTGAAATATCGTGTGACGTCACGGTGTGCAACACTTTATACTGACAAAGTGACGTCACAAGCCCCCACTCCTGAAGTTTGTGCGCTTTATTTGTCAATATTTATTTATATGATAAAGCAGAAAATACGGATTCAATATTATTTGATAATCTCAATGATCATAGAATAGTTAAATAGAATTATCATTTTTTTTTGCCAGGAAATTACCAATCCGTTTTAAAACTAAGTTAGAAAACATGCATCTAAATAAGATTCAACACTAAACTGACACCAAATGTGTGAATATAAGCCCGTACAGATTCCACATACCAATGCCGACAGAAATGTTCACAGGGTTTTCAAAACGGTACACTATCAGGCCTTTCATAGCATCGTAGACTGAATATAGCTGTCAGTCATGTTGATGGATGAACAGCCTCGTGCCCCATGTGGCAAGTGAGCTGGCTTATCTACAGGATAAGGGTTTTACACACCCCTTTCACTGAATTGAGGACTATTTTTTGCGTAGTACCTAGGAAGGAAGTCCTTCAAGGAAAGTTAATTTATGCTGTTAGCCAGGATTGTCTGATGAAATTACCATTATTTTATAATAATTTAAATAGTATTTTTATAGTAAAACAGTAAATCCATTGTGGAATAAGAGACGGAAAGCAGGTACGTTTTTCTGAAACCAACTAACGCAAATCCATGCAATGATTTTCATTATTAGGTAAAATGAAATTTTGCATTATACTTCATATCTAAGAGAACGGCAGTGGCCCCGCCAAGTCGAGCAAAAACATAAATCCACAGCCGTACCATACCATCCATTTATTGGAGCCATTCAGGACATTAAACTTCGTTGTGGATAAAGCTATAAGAGGTTTACGATTAGAAGAACACAATAATATCAACCTCAAATGTAAAACCAAAGTCATTTGATTTGTAGCCTAATTATTAAGGTACCTACTGAATAATGCTGTGCACTTGGTTTTACATTCGAACTGCGTTGCGAGATTTGTTTTTTTTACATGTTATGTTTTTGATTTGATTCTTATTTCACCTTAACGCTAAGGAAAATTCAAAAACATACCTACTGTAGCGTTATAAAAAACTTAACACAACGGTAACGTATAATTTCGGATTAAAATAAAATACACGGAAAATATAAAAAAATAGTACAAAGTAAAACAGACATATTTCAAAAAAAGAAAGACGCAATAGTCAATATCGTATATAATTCAAAATATTTAGAAAACAAAATCTAATGAGTGAAATTTTAGCAAGGTTTTACTATGAACACGTGCTTATCCTCAACGCAGTTGCAATCGGTTTAAAGATGGCTTAAGTATACACGTTACTATAATAATATGGAAGTACCCATGGTATAATAATATACTCCGTGCCTTATTGTACCATGGAAATACCAATAATTCGTTAGCAGATTTCAGTGCAAAAACATTTTTTATCTCTCAGTCAGAAGAAAAATTGTATTGTCTTACGTTTTCTTGACAAACGAAATATGAAAATTAGAATAATTTTAGCCGGCTCGCTTTGAAAAATTAAAAAAAGGCAAAAGCAAAGAGTCTTGTAGCGATTACGCTACACTACTACACCTACTTACATACATGTATATTTTCCGTACGAACTTAATAAATTCCGGGAACAGGTAAACAACAATTACACGTACTCGTATGTAGGCGTCGAATGCTATGTTAACCCATATAATTGGGTAATACGCGGATCGAGTTCGGAACTGTTAAAGTACTGTTATTTCATTTTGATACGATAATTTGTTGATATAAGCCCTGTTATTTATTTGTGAACATTACTATTTTGTCATTATAACTGGTTTACCCTGAGCTCTGTGTGCTAGTATTATATTTATGTGGCCACAGATACTATAATACTAGCATACAAAATGCCACAACTCATACAAAGTAACCGTGCCGACGTAACTAGCCTTTTTCATCTGATTATTTTTTGTACATCGGTCGCATTCGGTTCCGTTCCACGGCGATAGATAGGTGTTAGCAGCGACTTGCAAGTAAAAGGGTTTACTCGGTTCGTGAATATTATTTCTTTAAATATAGTGACGATTTGTTTTATAGTATTTTTTGCACGTTTTTACAGTTTCATTGCACCAAAATGTGTTACAGTACAAATTTAAACAACCGAGTCGAATGCCCTAATTTCAAACCGCGCTATCTATTGGCATAAATATTTAATGATCCGTTCAAATAATCTTTGAAATGTGAATTAAGAGCCCAAAATTCCATAATTTTGTACTTAGAAGATTTGATTAAACAAGAACATGCAATTTGTATGTTCAATTCCAGTAAATGTTAATTTTATACGTAACAAATCAGTGCATATCGCGCCGTCTAGTGAGATTTATTTGAACCATTTTTTTTCCTAGCGCTGCCTGTGGTGCCACAGGGACCCAGCGCTATTAGTGACATTCTACCTAGCGATTACGATTGTCATAAGTACAGGAGTCTTCTTTTTCCTTTCTTTCACCCTTATTACTGCACTAAAAACACTTCTTTGCTTGTGAATAGAATGTATGGATACTTACTGGTAGTAATATTCTAACATTCAACACTAATCAAGTCACATGGCATGGCATTCTACATAATTTAAGTAAAATATAGATTTTGAGTTGCATAGCGACTACTGCGCGACTGAAAATCAATATTCTTTGTGTCTACTAATAGCCAACCTAGTTTCTTGGGTTCTATTCCTGAGTCGGGAAAAATGTTAATGACTTTTCCATCTGGGATTTCTCAGTACCAGACCGGAGTCTGGATTTATGCCCGGTTGTTAGCAATAAGCTCGCCTATTATAAGGTGGGACTTAAACATACCTGGCGAAGTATAGGTGAACTAAGGAAAGGTTCGACTGGACTGGAGAGGGCTAGGCAAGGCATCAACGTCAATGGCGACTACATCACTCACCTTCGGTTTACCGACGATATGGTCATATCTGAGACCAGGAGGATCTCAGTACAATGCTCGATGACTTCAGTAGAGCTTCCGAAAGAGTGGGCCTTGGGATGAACATGGAAAAATCCAAGGTGATGTTGAATGCCCATGTTTCAGCCACTCCTATCAAGATCGGAGACTCTACACTCGAAGTTGTGGACGATGATGTCTACCTGCAACAAACAATCCAGTTGGTTAGGGCCAACTTCTAGAAAGAGGTTAACCGGTTCTTGAAGTTGCGCGGTATCTTCTCATCCAACATACCACAGTATCTCAAGACGAAAGTCTATGACAAGTGTGTGTTGCCAGTGGTGACCTATGGCTCTGAAACGTGGTAGCTCACAATGGGCCTCACCAGAAAGCTTACAGTCACATAAAGGGTAATGAAAAGGGCTATGCTCGGAGTTTTCTTGCGTGATCAAATCAGAATTGTAGAGATCCGCAAGAGAACCAGGGTTAACGACATAGTCCGAAGAATTGCCAAACTTAAGTGACAGTGAACAGTGCACATTGCTCGCAGAACTGATGGCCGATGGGGCCGAATAATTCTGGAGTGGCGACCGCGAACCGGATGACGTTACGTTGGAAGGCCTCCCACTAGGTGGACCGATGACCTGGTTAAGCTTGCGGGGATTCTCCGGATACGAGACACAAGGGATCGGTCAATGTGGCGACGCTTGGGGTAGGCCTATGTCAAGCAGTGGACGTCTTTCGTCTGATAGGATGATGATGATGATGACGATGAAAATACCTCTGCCTAACCTGTATGTAAATGACTGAGACAGGCCGGTTGTGATGTCACTAAGGTGTGGAGGCGACGTCCTACAATTTTCCTGAAACAATTTTTTTTACAAGCTTTTTAATTGTCACCTTGCTTGTATGTCCGGCAGCGTACGATTACGCTGAAAGTTGGCGTACTTATGTAACTTTGAAAACATTGTTACCACAGTACCATGGAGCTGGTCTCATGATGGAGCCGGAAGGTGGCCATAGCAAATCCTTAACTAGACAAGATAGCACCATCGTGTTCAGGCTCATTGGATATTATTATGTAGTGACAAGTGATTATTACATTTTGTACTTTTCAGTCCGTTATAAGCTTGTTTTAAAAAGATTTTAACCGACTTTCCAAAAAAGAAGAGGAAAGTTTGTAATGCCGCGTCGATGTCGATTTTATCCATCATTGCTTTTTTAATTGCCCTTTTACACAATTTTACGGCGTTTTCAGCTGCACCGTTTGATGCAGGATGATACGCAGGAGAGAATGTCTGTCTAATGCCGTTATTTTTATGAAATTGCCCAAATTCTTCACTGGTGAACGATGTACCCTGGTCCGACACAACTTCAAGCGGGAGACCAAACCTAGCGAATAAGCTTCGTAGAATTTTTATAACCGCTGAAGCTGTGGTTCGCGACATTTCGAAAGCCTCAATCCATTTTGACGTTGCATCCACGACTACTAGGAAGTTAAAACCATGGAAAGGACCTAAAAAGTCGATATGTAACTTAGACCACGGCTGAGAGGTGTAGGGCCACGGCTGGGGTTGAGCGCGTGGAGGCGCTGGCTCTATGTTCGACTTTAGGTTTGTTTTTTGTATTTTCACCGATATCTCCGTCAATTGCGAACCGATTTTGAAAATTATTTTTTAAAAGTATGTTCCGAAATTGGTCCCATTTTAATTTGGTATAGATTTGATAAAGAACTTCCAAGATATACAACAGAACTCTTCAATAAATAATGGCAAATCTCTCGGGCTTACTGCAATCGCATGTCTGTTTATTGTTTATACCATTTTGTACATAACATCACGCCAGTACGCTCTTAAGGGGTACGCAGATCTCTCATTTCACCGGTTATGTTCAAGTTTTATGATATTAGGGTAATCCATTCTGGCCTTAAAGGTACCTTACTAAATAACTTGCCTATTAAAACTGAAAAGTGAAAATATTTTTCACTTTTCAGTTTTTTTTTCACTTTTTAGTTGTATCTTAGGTAGGTAACCCAAGGTACAACTAAAAAGTGAAAAAAAAAATACAAAAAAATACTATTTAATAATATTTTTTTGTAAAAGTTTTTTTATTACTTTTAATTATTTGATGTCGTAACGTGACGTGACTGATATATAACCTCTATTCCTGCTGTTTCTTCCTCCGATCAGAAATAGCAACAGCTTCTGAAATAAACTGTTTCTAACGAATAAACGTCACTGATATTATTTGTTTGTTCGTAATTTATTTTACGCAAAACCTTTGGCACGGAAGTTGTATTTCATGGGTATCGCCGCTTCGTCATGCCGTTTGCTGTTGGGCTACAAGACAAGTGGGTATTATAGTTGTCATCGGGAATTTTATGAGAGTGAATTCTGGTGTATTTCAGCATAATATCAGGTAGGTTAACTGTTGCGCTGCAAGACAGTGGGTTGGTGCCCCTGTCCAGAACATGACTTACATTATGGTTATTCTGAAGTACTCCAAGTGCGTATACACCTGCATTTTGAGAACCTAACAAATGCCTCTGACGCTACTATTAGTGGGCCTAAATTATCTAGAAAATTAACCACATTGCGTTACGATTTCAGGTCAGGTTTACTTAGAATATAAATTGTTTTACTTCGCGATAAGGCACCTATCTCCTAGGTCCTAAGGTGGTAATTATGAATATCGCAGCAAAACTATCCTCCCACCCACTAGAACAGACCTACAGATCTCCATATGTACCGCCTTCTTTGCGGCAGACACCACAAGAAGGTTTCTACCTCAATAAAATTCCTCCAAACGTCTTCCCCGCTCATTTCCTAGCCCTGATCCGCTCAACTGTAAAGTCGACGTAAAACGACAGACAATTGCTTGAGCGCTAACACCGCTCACACCGCTCATATCGCTTGCGAATGAGCTGTCGTATCTCTTTGTTACGTTCGCTTCTTTACCGTTGTAAGCACTAGCTTCTGTCAGCGATTTCGCTCGTATTTTCAAACTGAAATTTTATTGAGACTGAATAGTGCTTTTGACTTGTCAGGGTTCTATATTTTGTTTCATAAATGCTTTACTGTAGTCGTTTTTAAATCAATACTTGTAGGTTTATTGGGCTCTTATTGGAGAGCTATTAATTTAAAAGATACAAGCCGTGTGCACATGTGCTGTGTGGTTTTTCCGTAGGCCATAATGACAAACTCATTTAAAAACTCACATCCCATATTGAACCCGTTTAGGGGATGAATTTTCAAAAATCCTCATTATGGATATGTGAAGAACTCTAGTTGATGTAAAAATAAGCTTGTAGACACAACGGTTTAGGTTGTGCGTCTGGTATTAAATGAAAGAATGTTACAAATCTAGAATTAAATAAAGAATTTTTTGCATCCTGAATAATGCTTTTTTTGATTTTCTTGCAATGACAAGAATATTTACTTTTTAAAGTATTATTTTATTTTATTGTGAATGTGAAGACTATGTGGTTCAACCATTTTTTTTTCTTAATTTTTTTCTTTTTTTCTTTTGGCTCACGCTTAACCGCTATCTCACCTGATGGTAAGCGAAGATGTAAATTTTTCTCAGTTAGTTTAAGTCATAAGTCATTTATTTCTTAACAATATACATTGTGTAGAAAGTAATAAGTAAAATAGAGACAACACCATAAAAAAGTCCGATCGAAAAATACTACACGTATTTTTCGATCGGACTTTTTTATGGTGTTGTCTCTATGTTGGTAATAACAATATTAATTGAAAACAGTTATCCAACAACAAAAGAAAAAAAAAAACATTTAAATAATAACAATAATCCAAATTCTGATTTAAAATCGTTCCAGCAAAGTAAAATTTAAAATGTCGAAAATAATAATTAATATAAAAATATCAATAAATTCACATTTATGTAATAACAAAATAAACCAAATTAAATCATTCAAGTCAAAATAAGAAAAATTAAATGACAAAACTAAAATTCAATAGCAAATAAATAATGTCACACATCCAAGAAAAAAAAAAAAATATTATAACAATAATCCAATTTCCATTTTAAAATCATTCCAGACTAGTTAAAAATTAAATGTCAATAGTAAAATTCAATAATGCATATAAAAAGATCAATAATGTCACATGAGCAATAACACAATAATAATTATAATAATCCAAATGCCAAATAATACAAGTCAAAATAAAATTAAAAAAAAAAAAAAAATATAACAAAAATTCAATGTCAAAAATAAATGTCAATGGTATTTCTTGAGCAAAACAATAATGTCACATATCCAAATACAAAATAAAAATATAATAATCCAAACATGAATAATCGTTATGATAATAATCCGTATTCCAATTAATCCAATAACATTATTTTCGTTAGTCCTCTAGAAACTCATCAACACTGTAAAAGCCCTTCCTCAATAAGTATGTCTTGAATTTGTTTTTAAATAGATTTGCACTATTTATGATTTTGTATTCTACGGGTAACTTGTTGTATAAAAAGACTGACTGATATCTGGGACTGTGTTGAACCACGTTCAATTTCGGTTGGATTACGTTAGGTAAGTCTTTCCTTCGAGTTTTATGTCTAGCTTGTCTTTGCTCGTCGGTTTCGAGTTTGTGCAAATTTTGTACAAAATTAGTTAGCAATACTAGTATATAGAGGCATGGCACAGTCAAAATTGTATGTCTAATGAAATGGTCCCTACATGATTCCGTCTGTTTCAAGCGGAGCATTGTCCTTAATGCTCTCTTTTGAATTACAAATGCCGAGTGGATATTGTACTTGTAACTATTGCCCCAAAACTCAATACTGTATCTAAGCCTAGATTCAACCAAAGCAAAGTATACCATCCTGAGCTGGGCCAAAGTTAGTTCTTCCCTCAGGCTTCTGATAGCATAGCATGCTGAGCTAATAGAATTCCTTACAGATGATGTTTCAACCTTCCAGTTTAGCAAAGCATCAATATGAACACCCAGGAACTTGACATGGTCAACCACTTCAACTTTGTTACCGCACGATGAAACCTCTAGACTAGCCTTGTTTCGGACGTTCGATTTGAATAAAACGCACTTTGTTTTTTTTACATTGAGTTTTAGATTATTAGTACCAAACCAGTGTTCGAAAGCTTTTAACATGTTATTAATTTTAGATTCTAGGTTATTTAAGTTGTCAGCAGACACTATTGCATTAGTGTCATCTGCAAAAATAATAAGTTTTGCGTCTGTGATACGCTTTTTTATAAACTCAATTAAATCATTCAGGAATAGGATGAAGAAAATTGGGCCCAGTACCGATCCCTGAGGGACACCACGAAGTACTGTCATGAGATTGGAGTTAAATATTTTTTCTTCCCCATTCACTGCAGACTTTATTTCTATAAATTGACGTCTGTTTTTTAAATAAGATCTAAACAGTTTTAAAGCCTTATCCCGTATACCATAGTGTTCCAGCTTGGCCAGCAGAATATCATGATCCACTGTATCGAAGGCAGAACTGAGGTCCAGGAAAATACCTGCCACCTTGTGCCTATTGTTAAGATTGCAGACCACCTCGTCGATTAATGCCTCTACAGCATCGGTGGTTCCCAAAGATCTCTGATAGCCAAATTGTTGATCATTTAAGATTTTGTGCATATGTACGTGTTTCATAAGCCTGTCTTTCATTACTTTTTCGAAGATCTTCGATAATACTGGCAATAGGGAAATCGGCCTGTAGTTACCAGGATCCGTTTTTGAACCCTTTTTAAAGATTGGAAGTACTCGCGCGATTTTAAGCTGATCAGGGAATAGCCCCCCTTCAATACACTCGTTGTAAAAAGATGCTAGTGGGGTTGCCAATATGTCAATATTATCTTTAATTATGGTCAGGGGAATTTCGTCGTAGCCAGTAGAAGATTTATTGCCCATATTTCTGACCATATTGAACATTTCTAAGGGTGAGACTGGCTCAAAAATCATATTAGAGTCTACCCTGCTGACACTTTCAGTTAAATATTTTATTGCTAATTTTTGGTCACATGCATTTAGGCGGATATTGTTGTCGATCCTTTTAGAAAATATATTAGTCACGTCTAAAACATTATGAATAATTTTGTTGTCAATTTTAAGAATGATTTGTTCATTGTCATGGTTTTTTGTAGCATTGCGTCGTTGATTAACAATTTTCCAAATCATTCTGCTTGAATCTGATGCCATTTCTATTAATTTTCTTACGCTATTCCTTTTTGCACAACATAAAACTTTCCTATACGTTTTAATATATCTGTTACGATATTCAACAATCGAACTATCGCATTGCGTCTTATCAAATGTGTTAAGGAAACGTTTTACTTTGCTAGCTATTCTTATACCATTACTTATCCATTTGGAACGTTTATTTCTTTTAATATTAACCCTTACTTTATACTTTTTAAAATTAGAAGAATGCATTTCTTTGAATTTAGTAAGGAATGTGTTAATCCCTGTGCTCCAGTCAGTCTCCAAAACCTTCCTCCTAAAGTCACGTATGTTATCGTCATTATATTTTCTTCTACAAAGACGAATATAATTAGCTTGCCGAAAATTATAACACGTTAATAAGGATGAGAAAGAATTATATCTCAAATCATCTTTTAAAACGTCAACATTGAAGTCACCGCAAATTATACATAGCTTATTGAGAAAATGCTGTAACAGTTTTTCTAGCCTGTCCATGAAGTTATCAAAATTGCTGTTGTTTGGAGTCCTATAACAACAAATAACACACAGATTTGTCTCATTATCTTTGACTCCACATACTTCAAAACAATCGGTTTTATATAGTAGCTTACACACTTCAAGTTCATCGATGTTTCTGTCTTTAAGTGTTAAAATCATCGAACCTCCCCTATTCTTTTTGAGTCTCGTGTTGTAAGACCCCATTTTATAATTAATAAAATTGAGTTGATTTATGAGAGTATTATTCAGAAAATGTTCAGTTATGCACAAAAAATCTAGTTTTCTTAATGATTCACTTACATAAATTTCAAGGTCATCTTTTTTATTACTGATCCCACAAAGATTTTGATGAAAAATATTGAGATTTGTATACTTTTTGACTTGTTCATTCTCGAAAAAAATTTAAGGAAACATTGTCGTTGTTTTCCAGATTGACGGTATTTGTAATATAATATTTTAAATTATCAAATATATTCACCATGCCATAATAGTTAATAGTTCCATTATGCTTAAACATGGAACGATCAAATGTCAGGTCTAGGTTAGAGTCAAATAGTAAAGCATATTCATGAGTATAAATATCAAGATACAACAAATTATTAATCGTTTCTATTCGTGAGTTATACATAATAGTAGAAGGGTCATTTTTATAAGTCGGTAGGCATATTATAACATTGGTATGTTGAACAGTCATTAAAGTTTGTCTAATATAGATAGTTAAGTCAAGATAGTTCTTTGTTTGTTCAAAATCTTCGTCTCCAATGAAAATTATGCAGTAGTCATCTCTTGAATAGTCAGCTAGTTTCAGGGTGATGTTGCCTACCAGATTTTTGATTCCACTGTTTGGCAGACGGAAGTGGCATATCTGCATGTCAGAAAATCTGTTTTCCGCTAGTTGTAGTACATTGTTGGTGTTGTTGCTACTAATGATACATAATTTTGTTTTGTGGTGCATTGGTTTGTCCATTTGAGACATGTGTGCAATCGCATTTACCGTCTCTGCTTTTTGTATTGGGATGTTTTTCTGTGGCATGTTTTTTCTAATACACGGTCTAGTTTGATCTCCTTGGACTTCCACAATGTTTGATTCACATTGAGAGGAAGTTTTAATTAATTTCGTTGTTTTCGGTGTGTCGGTAGGATCATTCATTACAAGTGTCGATGGGGACGTCATTGTGTTTTTGCTTTTTGAAGCTGGGGTTGTACCGGCCTTTTGTTTGCGGTTCTGTCCAGTTCGAGGTGTACAATTTTTGTTGTCCGTAATACTCAAACTTTTGTAGGTATCTACGATTTTCATATATTTTTGCAGATCTGACTTTAGTCGAAAGTTTTCTGAGTTAAGATTCTCAATTTCTTGGTGCGCTATTAATAAATCATCCGATAATTGTTTGACTTTATCGTTCAGGTCGATTACAGTTTGGCTTGCATTTAGGGATGTGTTGGGTAAACTCATCATAGTCGCATCAAAAAGCGCGGAACTATCTTTGGTGATGTCATTTAATGAGCTGGTTCGGTGAATTTTACGGTAGGTAATGTTGTTATATTCCTCCATATTTTATAAATATTCTAGTATTACGAAAACTGTGAGAAATGGAACGCAATCTCAAAAGGCCCGTGTCCAATTCTTATAAATTAAGTTTCCGAACGAAGATTGTCCTGTCAGATTACTGAGATTGGTGATTGGTCGAATGAGTCATCTGTTCTTTGTTTAAGACTTTACGATGAAAAATTAGGCCTTTGAATTATCAACCGCTAATTATGATGTTATTATTGTTGATGAGGGATGTCGTGCGGTGTTTTTTTTGTTTACTGTCGACTTAATGTATATAGGTAATTTATAGCCAACCTGATAATATAGTGTTTATAGTGATGGTGGTCCTTAATCACTGGTGAAGACACTCTCTCACTGACACCGCCTTATCCACGAATGTTAGCTGCTTATGCTAAGATAACACTGTCACTGTTAAAGCTACTCAATCCGAGTGTATCTATTGAACTTTTGGAAATATTTACAGAAAAAATACAGTAGTTCTCAATTTTAAGGAACAAAACGATGTTAGACGTTTGACAGCTGACAGCTGAATGATAATGATATGTTTTAATCATGTTCTGGCAGTTTGAGGAATTTATGCGGCATATCCGAATCTCCTTTCTTTGGTATTGTTCGTTGGACAGGTCCACTCAATCTGGCTGGCTCTATCCTCAAAAGACCATTTCAGACATCAATCTACATGGTCTGCACATGATCTAACCAAGATTTTGTCTGGACTTTAAAAGAGACTGTGACCGCTGACTTTGTTTCGGCCTTTCTTCTCAGAGTAGTCAGATAGGAAACGCCGGCCTCATCTAGTTTTAAAACATATGATCGACATGCAAAAGTGTTTGCACAAACCAACTTAGAAATAAAATCATTTCTCATTATCATTCATTATCATTCATTCATTTAAATCCAATTGCGTATTACAAAGGTTTATCTGGTATATGGCTCACCTTTGAGATTTTACTAGATTACTCATATATCATAATGTTATGTTAGCAAATAACTTACTGAAACCAAAAAATACGCTTCCCACTCGCAATAATTTTACATCAACTAAACATCAACAAGTAACATAACAGGAAAACTTTATGCTACAGAAACATTTCAAAATAAAATAATAAAAGTTTGTGTAAATCAATAGTTATAGCTTAGCTTCTGAGCTGGAGTATAAAAATGCATCCATTTGGATTCCATCCAGTTCACATTGTAATCTTGGCAGTAAGGCTAGGAGTAGATTAAAAATGGACTGCTATAGTTTGCATCATAGTCAGCTGACTTTTGATCGGAAACCGTGGTGCTTGGCAAATGGGCTTATCTCAGTTTTAAACGTCTTTTTGAGTCTATTTGCTTTAGTTCTGTGCTGTCTCTTGCTTAATATGGAAGGAAGTAGGCATTTTGTTTGTTTCTTACTCATCCGCTGTTATTTTCTGGTTAAAGCGGTGTAACGTTACGTTTAGCTCAGAAAAGCTTAACATAAGTCAAGTAAATTAAAAAAAAAGCTAGGAAAAAAAACATAGGGCCGGCTTCGTACGGCGTGGGTTGTTTGAGGTCGATAGCTAAGCTGGCAGCAGGAAAGACAGGAACTCTTCAAAGTCGGGGTATGCTCGAGGTAGGCAGGGGGTGAGTAGGCACCACGACGGACAAGCAGGCAAAACGGGCAGGTAGCCAGATAAACAGGTAGTCAAGTAGACAGAAAGGCAGGCAGCAAGGCATGAATTTGAGCTTGGCTGTGGCGTCTCAGGCAGACGGTCAAGTAGGCGGGTTCAGAATCTGCGCGTGCTGCTGGCGGGCGCGCTGTGGCCGCGCGCTTCGCTGTAGACTTGACTGATGCAGCTCATGCACCACGTGCCGGACTGGCACATCGATTTTTATTAACAGTTAAAGTACACTTGAAAATCCAAATGCTATTATAGTTTTTAGAGATTTTTAACACTCGTTCACCAGCTGAATATTACAGTTTAGAGAGTTTTCAGATTAGAAAATACACTTGGTAATTCTAAGTAATAAACAGACTTTCGGCGTTCACTGCTAGAATCAGACTAAAAAACTCACCACCATTTTTCCTCGTTCTGTGTCATAAACTCACGCCTTTTTCCCATGGGGGTAGGCAGAAACTACAAAACGCCACCTGCTACGATCCTTACATACTTCTTTTGCTTCACTCAAATTCATACATCTAGTCATACACACACGCCGCTTCTGTGTCATATCTTCTGAAATTTAAATTCAAATCTCAATTATAAGAAATCATGGCCATAACGAATAAAAAACGGTTTACAGATGGGGCAGTTTGCTGCTACGCTTATTTTGAAGATTATATGTACAACCAGCTTTGTGGAAGAAAAATTTCCATGGTGTGATAGGTCTGTGTATAAAAAGGTGTGGTTTGTATAGTATTATAAAACGTAAATAGACTATAAGATGTGGATCTGTACTACAGAATACCACACCGGTTAAGTTACTCTCGCCGAGCTTAATTAACTTGACGCTTTTCTGTTGACCGTCACTGTTGATTCTGGCTTTCAGGAGTTTAGGAGTTCTGGCTTTCAGTATGGCGAGAAGGCCCTAAAAAACATACTTGTGAGCAACGCAAGGGCTTGCAGTTGAATTGTTTATTTGCATCTTATTAACAGCTGAACATGATAGTTGAAGGTTTGATGACAGAGACGGATTTTTGGCTTGTACTTTGTATGAATCATTTAATAAAAATATACAATAAATGCTCCTAATAAGCTAAATAATATGTTTGCAATAGAATAATCATTATCAATATAATAGATGTTCTTATAATAATGACACAAAAGAGCTTAAGGTGGTATGAATCTTGAAAGTCTGACAGATACAAATCCCTCTATATAAAATGTTGGAATTCACCTGCATACAGTTAGACTCGAAGCTGACCCTAACAAAATTGGGACAAGGCTAGCCAGGTTATGATGATAAATGGAAAACATGAAAAAAATCCAATTTTCTGCTTGCCAGTCTTACGGCCAAGCCATTCGACAATAGGGAATATGCGTTTTATTTTTTACGGCTAAATGAAATACTTATTAACTCTAGTAAACAAATATGAAAGATTTTTTTAAATATCTTGATCAGAGACGAAGTTATAAAGCTTCAAAGTTGAAGATTAGAAAGAGAAGTCCGACGTGCCATAATTTGACGTCAGATAGCACGACGCCCTTATAACTGCCAAAGAAAACGTTGTTTTCGGGACTGATCTCAGATTCTTAAAATTTCTATATCCCGGTAATTTTTCGATCAATTTTGATTCTGATTTCACTATTAGTATTCTATTTTAGTGTTCTTATGGATAAACTGGTCAATTCATATTTTTTTCTATACAACAAAATGAATCTCTATGAAACAAAAGTCTTGTTTTCACGTAAGGGGCAGATTTCGTTCTGTATATTATTATGCCTACCCCATGGGAAAAAGACTTCAATTGGATGTATGTATGTCGTTTAATTGACACTCATCCTGCATCCTGAATAATGCTTTTTTTTTGGTTTTCTTGCAATGACAAGAATATTTACTTTTTAAAGTATTATTTTATTTTATTGTGAATGTGAAGACTATGTGGATCATCCATTTTTTTTTTCTTTCTTTTTTTTTTGCCTCACGCTTAACCACTATCTCACCTGATGGAAAGCGAAGATGTGAATTGTTCTCAGTTAGTTTTTAATCATGGTCTGGCAGTTTGAGTAATTTATACGCCCTACCCGAATCTCCTTACCTTCTTTGGTATTATTCGTCGAATCGTTGAGCACCTTAACTGACTGGACAGGTCTATTCAACCTGGCTGGTTCTATCCTTAAAAGACCATTTATCCGTACGCAAAATACGCGCTTAGACGTGGAGTTGCGGACACCAGCCCGTCTTAACCTAACCTAAGACCATTTATGGATTCAGACTTCAATTTATGGATGTATGTATGTCTTTTAATTGACACTCCATTGATATTACTCCATCCGTAAATAAACAAACACACTATACCCAAAACCTTTTCCATTGATTTGCACATAAATTGACATGAAATTTTATTATCTGGAAATGGGGGGAGAATTCAGAATAGGGAGGGAGTTTCAGATATTTATGATCGGTAGATAATAATTTAAGTATTCACTCTGTATATTTTGTAGCTGTAAAATATTTCATACTTTATTGTTTCTAATTTTACGTTTATGTATTGATATTATGTGTTTACTGGGACTGTAATTGCTCCTTGTTTTACAATTCCAATTCTCTTTAACTGTAATTCATTTGTATTTTAAAGTAATCTTCGGCGAAATGGAAGCGGTTGCGATTGGCCAAATGTCAAAAATGCATGGGAATGACAAGCGCTATCGAAAGATCACGTGACCAATCCCTTAAATTTTGGCTTTCATCGCCTTCTCTGACAAAATTACACTTTATCTCTATACCAGCGTCGGGCACTAGTTGCCGGATATTTTGCTGAACTGGTCCTATTTGGCGCAGACGTGGGACACACATATTTATATTGTTATTTTCTCTTTTTTATTGTTGTATAGTTTTAAGTTTTCTTTTTGTTTATCTTTTTTTATATTGTGTTAGAGCACACAGTGGCTTGTGACAATTAAATATATTTTCTTTCTTATTCTTTCTGTCTATAGCCTTTGAATATTTTCATCTTTGTCTGTGGGTGATGGGCATATATTTGGTATACGTCTTTGTCATTCATGCTCATGTAGCATACAGGGTTTGGCACCACTATTATTAAAAGGGTATAACATAATTTCAGGTTGGCTATCCTGTTGGTTGTTAGATAGGCACAAAAAACACTCTAAACTATTTAAAGGTACTTTTGAATTGCGATTTATAAATAAAACCGACCATGTGCGAGTCGGACTCGCGCACGTATGGTTCCGTACCATTATCGCAAAAACGGCAAAAATGTCACGTTTGCTGTATGGGAGCCCCACTTAAATATTTATTTTATTCTGTTTTTAGTATTTGTTGATATAGCGGCAACAGAAATACATATTCTGTGAAAATTTCAAATGTCTAGCTATCACGGTTCATGAGATACAGCCTGGTGACAGACAGACAGACGGACAGTGGAGTCTTAGTAATAGGGTCCCGTTTTTACCCTTTTGGTACGGAACCATAAAAAACAAAAAACTTTTTTACAAAAAGATACTACCGTCTTCTTCCAACTAAAAACACTACAAATTGAAAAATAACTTCAATTTTGGAATTCGGTGTTCTTGTTTTCGTTTCTTCGTTTTTTGACACCGACTGCCGAAATTAAAGTTATTTATCAATTTATAGTGTTTTTTATAGGGTATTTTTTATAGCGTAGGTACCAATAATGCCCAAAGTGAAGCCAGAATAGATTAACCCAATAACATGAAAATTAAACAAAACCGGTGGAATAAGAGTATACCAAGTTGAACAGTTTACACCTGCATACCCCCTTAGAGCGTGCTAGTATGATATTATGTTATGAAATGGTGTAAACAATAAACAGACATGCGATTGCAGCTATCCCGAGTGATTTGCCGTCACTTATTGAAGAGTTCTGATGTATATCTCCGAAGTTCTTTACCAGATGTTGATGAAAATTAAAAAGGGCGACACACGACACAAGCACCACGTTTCAAATAAAAAAAGAATGATCAAAATCGGTTCACCCAGTATAAAGATCTGAGGTAACACAAGTAAAACAAAAAAAAAATACAGTCGAATTGATAACCTCCTCCTTTTTGCGAAGTCGGTTAAAAAATGAAGCTAGTTGCACATTCGCAGGCGTCAATAGGTCTCTATGGAGAAGAACGTGCAGGACACTGCTGTTAATTAACTAAGTTCCTTCAGTTGGCTTTTCCAATTATTTTAGTCAGTTATGTTATGAGCTTATTTTAGTGTGATTAATGACTGCAATGTCGAAAATACATCATTTTTCTAGTGTGAGAGGGAGATTGAGCTATACAGGACAAAAGCACTATCTCTTTTTCACAATTTATTATGATGGCATCCAGACGTCATAATGAGACCCCTGACAGCTGCTTTACGTGAAACTCTTCTGTGTATAAAACAGAGCGAAGACCTAGACATTTTAATTTATTTAGCTTCTTATAAAATTTGCAATTAAGGTTGCACTAGTCGATCATTCTTCCATACAAACGTAGTCTGGAAATTACTCCACTGTTTGACGATTTACGTTCAAAATAAAAAATGATATCAATTTGTCTCATCATTATCTAGCCCTGTATGGACACAAAACAGTAAATAAAAAAACTTTTTGCAAAAAAATACTACCGACTTCCAAATACAAAACTACAAAGTGAAAAATAACTTAATTTTTTGAAGTCGGTGTCTTTCGTAGGTACCATTTTTTTGCGTTATATAGTATGCGTTAAAAGTAGTTACTAGGCAAGTTAGTAAGGGAACTATTTCGCTAGAATAGATTTCATGAAACTTGAACATAACCGGTGAAATGAGAGATCTGCTTACCCCTTAAGAACGAACTGGCGTGATGTTATGTTATGAAATGTTATAAACAACAAACAGACATGCGATTGCAGCAATCCCGAGAGATTTGCCGTTATTTATTGAAGAGTTCTGTTGTATATCTCCGGAGTTCTTCATCAGATCATCACCAAATTAAAATGGGACCAATTTCGGAACATACTTTTAAAAAAACAAAAAATGAATTTTCAAAATCGGTCCACAATTGACGGAGTTATCGGTGAATATACAGAAAAAAAAAAAGAAACAAACTTGAAGTCGAACATAGAACCTCCTCCTTTTTGGGAAGTCGGTTAAAAAATATATATTTGAATGTTATGTTATGAGCGTCGAAAGTTCCATATTTTAACGCATCTTTGGGCGGAAATAAATACCATAAGAAGAATGAAAATTGCAAAACAGCCACCATACAGGGATAGATTAGTAGTTTAACAATGCAAATAATTTTATTTTATTATTGTTTATTTTATGCATATTTCCCGTGTCTCCTGTGCGGGTCACAAATAAATATTTTTCTTTCTTTCTGTTTTTTTTACTTTTATTCGTTTTTTCATGATATCCATACTCCCAAAGGTCTGTTTATTATAAAATTTGCGCGCTCGTTTTCGTCCACATTCATCATCCATTTCGCAACGAATTTGCAAAAGTGCTAATTCGTACGCGAACTAGCTTCTTACTGCTCATCACAGCATCTATCTCTTTCGCACGTGTTGTCGGATGAGATAGCATGCATTTTAACCCCGCGCACAACAACAATACTTCGTGCCGTCAACTAGGGCAACCTTAACATCGAAGGTTACAAAAACGTCAGTTTTATAAAGCCCAAGAGAACAATCCGATTGTCTGAGATAAAAGTATTTTAATACAGTTTGTACGTATCCAAAATTTTATAATTTATCTAGTGAACTAAGTCTTTTTTTCGTCTCCAAAATTTCAGACAAAATCATATTTATTATCCAACTAAGAACCTTCTTGCTTACAAATACAATTATTATAAATGTGTAGGTAAGTAATAGTATTATGTTTCCTACCTCCTACCGTCTATTTTCTATAATGTCGGCATTAGGAACCGGAAGTTGCCTCGTGAGCCCGAGACTTCCGGTCCGACTTACGTCGTGAATAGCGATTGAGTGAGAGAGTTCGTGTATTATGTCGGCATTGTACTGTAGTCGAGGGGTATTGTCGTGGACTTTTAGTAAATAGCTTTAGTTGGAGAAGTCTTAATGTAATTGGGCTTTTCTGAGTTATGAACAGTAATAGCAAAATGCAACTTCATTTTAAATAACATAACTAAAATAACGTAGCGTGATCGCTACACGACTCTTTGCTTTTGCCTTTTTTTAATTTGTCAAATCAGGCCGGTTACAATAATTCAAATTTTCATATTTCGTTTGTCATGAAAACAGAAGACAATTTTTCTCGGACTGAGAAAGGATTTATAAAAATGTTTGGCTCTGAAATCTGCTACTAAATTAATTATTGGTATTTTTATAGTTACTATTTAAAAGCGTGTTTTAAAACGGCAAGCAACAGTATGACCATGGCTATTTCAATTCTTGTGCGGGAACGGCAGGAACACATATTTTGTCCTTTGGCAGTGGGTACTTCTGACACTCCTTCCCGCTTCACCCAGAGCGGGAGAAGTCATTGGATGATATCACACCCAAAAAAAAAGGCAGGGGTTACGAGATGTACGTGCCGACGAGCGCGCTGGAGCCCACGGATCGCATGCCTCTGCGACTGTGCTCTGTCAGACACCAACTGTCGATTCACTACCGTACCACAGTTGCCGTGCGACAGACTGGAAGACTGGGCAGTCCTGCCAAAACTTTGAATAGTTACAGTCCAGATAATTATATAGTAGCTCTAAGACTCACCTCGTAACGAGTGTACGACTAAACGCCGACAGAAACTACGCCGACAGACTGAACACCGACAAGACTTTACTTTGACGGGACTCTTCGCCGACAAGACTCTTCGCCGACAGGACTCTCAGCCGACAGGGCATAATATAATAAATACATACATAATCAGATACTTACTTTGGAAGTAGATTATGCTTTTCTTGTAATTATCGAATTCATAAAAAAATAAAGATCTTGATAATAGGTCAACTGAGACAGTAGCAGACGTGACTTCGATGAAGTAAAAAAAAACGAAACGATAATATTTGAAAAGTTTTAGGTGAAATGAAATCCGGTCAAATATTTTTCGAACTTATGACAGGTAACCACTAAAAACCAATGCAAGATCTTTATTTTTTATGAATTGTATAATAACAAGAAAAGCGTAATCTATTTCCAAAGTAAATATCTGATTATGTATCTATTTATTATATTATATGCCGTCGGCGAAGATTCCTAACGGTGAAGAGTCTTGTCGGCGAAGAGTCCCGTCGAATTAAAGTCTTGTCGGTGTTCAGTCTGTCAGCGTAGTGTCTGTCGGCGTTTAGTCGTACACTCCTTTGTAACAGTGAACTAATTAACTGATTCTTATCTGGTTTGAGGTGGATTATGAAAAGAGAAGTCTACAGCTGCAGGGCAAATGCTCTTCCTTTACAGAGGAGGCATTTGCTCAAGATGGGTTGGCGATTTCAATCTTGTGCTAACTGTAAGTCTAGATTTTCTCACGATGTTTACCTGCACCAATGTTAGCGTTATCCAAAATATAGCTGGAAGAAATTAGGGACAAAACATACCTAATCTTCTTACATATATATAAAAAATAGTGGTGAAATCGGCGTGTCCTAGAACCAAAAATTCGAAGACATGTGACATCCACCAATCCGCACTGGGTCCGCGTGTTGGATTACGGCCCATTCCCTCTCACAGAGGATGCCTGTGTCCCAGCAGTGGGACAATTAAAAAGCTGATGATGATGATGACATATCTATACAATAGTTGCTATTGTTCTCTCTCGGGTCTCGGAATTAGTGATTAAAAATAACATCAATAGTGCCTTAAGAGTTACTGACAGCCGAGTTCCAATTTTTAAAAATCATAATTTATTGACATTTCCGTGCCTTTACATTTTAGAAATTGCTCTTTTTGTTAAATGTAATCTATTTTTAACTTTATCGGAAAGCAGATGCCGAAACGTAACCTTGCGATCTCAATACAAAATTTGTTACGCACAGGTGGATATAGGACTGCTTTGTTGAGGAAAAGTATTTTTGGGTTGGCACCTGTTATTTTTAACCACATTTCTAATGCCATAAAAGAGGAATCAGTAACAACTTTCAAAAAGAAACTAACTTTCATCATCCTCATCATCATATCAGCCGAAAGACGTCCACTACTGGAAATAGGCCTCCCCCAAGCGTCGCCACTTTGACCGGTCCCGTGCGTCTCGCAACCAACGTATCCCTGCAACCTTCACCAGGTCGTCGGTCCACCTGGTGGGAGGCCTTCCAACGCAACGTCTTCCGGTTCGCGGTCGCCACTCCAGAACCTTTCTGCCCCTTCGGCCATCCGTTCTGCGAGCAATGTGCCCTGCCCACTGCCACTTAAGTTTGGCAATTCTCCGGGCTATGTCGGTAACCCTGGTTCTCTTGCGGATCTCTACATTTCTGATTCGATCACGCAAGGAAACTCCGAGCATAGCCCTCTCCATTGCCCTTTGGGTGACTGTAAGCTTTCTGATTAGGCCCAAACTAACTTTACTTCTATTAAATAAATGTTACTATTCCGTGTCGGATTTTCTAGCTGATAAATTTTAGTTGTGTTGTATATCAATGTTTGTATGTTTGATGTTAAATTGATCAATTTTTGTAAGTTTGATAATAAATTGCATCAATGTTTGCATGCCAAAATGGTAGAATTTACAAGGATTCTTAATATTATTGTAACCACCTTATTGTAAATACCTACATTCTGAGCAAATAAATAATATTCCATTCTATTCTAGTGCCATTATGGAACTGTTAATGGTACTAGTGGCAACGAAGCCTTATTTCTGTACGAGTGAGTAAACCTTTCCAGAGCATTTTATAGCAGAGACCAGTGGACTCAGCATTTGCTTCTAAGCAAATATCAAAATACAATTTAGGTACTAATATGTTTGCCAAACGTGATAATTACAATAACTCTTCTTCATTGTTTAATGAAATTCACACTCACAATTTTTGCTAAATTAACACTGTTAACATCGACTAACTGTGTACCAAAATAAACATCCTTGATTCACACAATCCTTGTAAAGCGTCTTCTAAAAACACATGGCGTCGTTAAAAGCCTATTTGCTTCGAAAAGCTGCGCCAATCCTCTTTACATTATTAAATAGACATAAATTAATTGTAAACAGAGGTTGTAGACACAGAATAGTATACACACAGAAGGCTCACTGCGGACGGCAAAACATGAATGGACATCTACTTCTTAGCGTGTCAATGGCAAATACCATTTTAAATATTGTAGCAGATCTGAACCACATCCACATGCGAACTACAAGCACGCAGAGTTTTCAGTGTGATGTTTTGGACATATTATTTTATAAATTTAATAAAAGCAGAATATGCAACAATATACCTGAGAGAAAACAATCAACTTAATTCACTTTTAACAAAATTAATCTTCTAAACATTCTATTGTACTGCATCTTCAATGTTTCAAATTTCATTAGAAAGGTGTACTGTTTGGAGTTTTATGCAAAATCTTGGGCAATGTTATGCACAGCTTTGAGGCTGAAGTTCTTGGTTCACCATAATGTTTGACTTTCAAATCCTACTTGTGGCTTTTCCATGGCAGCTGACAACAATCGTTTTTATCATTCTTAGACTGGTTTCCGCCACCGGTTTCGCTCGCATGTCGGAAATTATTCTACGGGAACCTAATTTCGGTTTAAAAATAATCTTATGTTCTAATACAGGCTAGGTCATAGTGTACTTGTGCACACGAGTTTCGTGAAAATCGGTTCAGCCTTTGAGACGTGATTGATTAAGAAACATCCGAATATAAAATGGAAATGGATAGGAAGTAGGTTTTTTGCATAAGATGGCTCTGTAGATATAAAAAGAAAATCACATAATGAAATATCATTTTCGAAGCTCTAATTGTTTGTTGCCTGTGCACGTCCAGACTAAAAATGTTCTTATTTTACCTTTATTTTGAAGGTAGGATGGGTTTTTTGCGTGAGCGGAAACCCCGAAAGGGGACGCCTTAGAAGAACATAGTGCACGGATCTTATTGGTGATGTTCTTTAGTAAGGCCGGGTGTACATTACTAATAACCGGCGTGCGTGTATGAACAGCCTAATTGCGTCAGTGAATTCGGCAAAGAACACGTATCCGTAAGGGTGACAACACCTTTAAAACAACGACTTTCATATTGCGTGATACACTTGAAAGGGGATAGGGCATAGAAAGGATTTGTGAAGGCTGGTGGAAGACCAACAAACTTTTATGGTGGAAGACCAACAAACTCTTACGGTTGAAGTCAAACCCTTTCTAAATTAGTTACGCAATAACGAAAACATTTTAAGGAAATTTGTATTTTATGGAGTTGTTCCCTTTGCCTTCACTTACGTAATTAGGCAGCAGATATATCTAATACCTTTAAACGAGCAATTCTCAAAAAAACAAACAAGACGGCTTTTGGGCGCCATAATGTGCGGGTCCCAATTTTTTTTCTTCTAATTCCATCGTGTAGGGTATCAAAATGAAGGATTTTAAGAGGTGATTACAAAAATAATACCACATGTAAGCAGTCGGGTTTTTTGATTTTATTACCTTTTTATTTTTTATTGACAACCTGTGAGAAATGTGTGAAACACTATCTATCTCTCATACCGAATGTAAAACGATGTTTATGGTAACTAATAGTTAGAACTAAACATTCATATTGTCATTCCATTCTAGTTTAATTTGTATATTTTTTTATGTTTCGCTAATGTTCTTAAAATACAATATCTACGTTAAATCCTTTCCACTAATAAGGCTTCGAACACAAGGCTTCAAATGACATTCTAATATCATATACAGAGTATTTGCATATCTTTAGCCGCTAACTGCCTCCACAACCAATCTGCCCTCAGCCTATCATGTATTCATCAATTTTATAGCACAAACTACCCTTTTTCTATGTAAATAGTCTATCAAAGAAAATTAATATCCTCCGTCTGAACTTTACGACCACACAATAAGGTTGAATATTACTCAGCAATTGAGTTTTTATATTGTCTTTAGAAGGAAAAGATTGGCCTTTATTTCTTTAGTGGATTTTCGTAAAGACGTATGGGATATAGCAAATATTATGATGAACACTTTAGGGTGTTTGATTTACATTGCCTGGCATTGCGATTTGGGGCCCGATGCCAAATATTGTGGCAGATGCTGAATCTCCCAAGACGAATGACATAAGTGTCTATTTAAGAGATTTGGTTTGTGTGATTTCTTGGGTGAAGGAAGCTGAATTTGTGATAATAAAAGAGAGAAAGTTAAAATAACACATATACGTACACTCACGCCTTTTCCCATGGTGGTAGGCAGAAACTATTAAAGGCCAGCTTCTACGATCCTGACAATTAAATATTACTTTTGTTTCGTTTACGTTCAGTTCCTGGGCGACCGAGCTCTGCTCGGGTGAAAGTAGAGAAAACGACGTTTTTTTATAATGGAACCTAGCTAGATCGATATATTGCCCCCGAAACCTCCTGCATACTAAATTTCATGAAATTGTTGGAGCCGTGTCCGTGATTCAGATTATATACATCAATCAATCTGCCCAGCCTTTTCCCAACTATATTGGGGTCGGCTTCCAGTCTAACCGGATTCAGCTGAGTACCAGTGTTTTACATGGAGCGACTGCCTATCTGACCTCCACAACCCAGTAGCTGGGTAACACGGTACCCCTTGGCAAGACTGGTGTCAGCTTCTGACTACCCGTAACGATTGTCAAAGATCTTCAAATGACAGCCTGGACTAACGGCTTAACGTGCTTTCCGAGGCACGGAGGCAATTCGGTATGTTGAAATGGTTACCTATCCACGGACCGACCTCGTCAAGCGTTGCTTAACCTTGAAGATCGACCCGTGCGGCAGTTATTATTTAGCCACGAGCCCCTCATTCAGATTATATACAAGAATTGCTCGTTTAAAGGTATTAGATAATGTACTACTACTACCACAATACTTTCTACCATATTCAACTTAGGTCTAATAGGTATACAAACTTCAATTAGTTTAGATTACAAATAACAGGTTTACAGACCAACAATTCACTATAACATAATTCGTAAGATCCACATAACTGAATAATCTTCTAATTAATATATTTAACAGAACATGCAGTATCAATAGAACACGAATTCGTGGCATACCCAGCATTAATCAGTATAAACATAATTAACATCTATTTATCGTCTATATAGGCACTTAGGCGTGTCCCTAATTGCTGTAAGTGGGTTTAAACCACAGTAATGTATCTCTATTTAGTGCCTCTTACTTAGGAAACAGAGCTGAAAAGGTACTCGACGAAGATACGATACTCGAATAATAATAGTTACGAATACAGATAAAATGTTTTTAGAAGGGGAAAACCCTCTTATCCTGTCCTCTGTCTCCAAAAACATGAAGTCAAAGTGACTTACATGCTACTACTGACTATGCCGTAAAAACCGCAAAGTCCTATGTCGGCAAAATTTAAATTACTGTCGTGCCAGCGACACTACGAAGAAGAAGGATAGAACATATATAACCAGCCTATAGAGTACATATGCGTATGTGCTTGCTCACTTCAGCTCCCGTCATCTCCTTCGAACCTAACCTATCCGTGTCCGGGTGGTGTAAGCTCCCGAGCTCGCTTCGCTCGCTCTTGGACTAATTCATTGACCATTAATAATCGAATTGCCCAACCGTTACGTAGCAATATTCAAAGTGATAAATATAGACGTTTAAACCAGTATTTGTTTGTAGTACATTGCCCGATTTGACTTCGACTTGATTCATAATGCCCGGGCATTATACATAGTGCCCTGATTAATAGTAGATTATTGCATCGAGCTCATAGAAACGAAATCGAGGATAGAAACGAATAATACGTACGTAAAAAAAAAAAGTATTGATATCGGCTGGCTGAATAGAGCTAATCCATTGAGATTGGTACCTTTTGGTGCGATAAAAAAATAAACTGTGCAATAATGAAATTTCATACAATTTTATTGCTCTAGAGCATTAAAGACTCGCTTTGTACTGAGTTTTTAGTGTGATTGTGATGAAATTAAAGCATAGTTGGAAGAAAATTTATTTTAAACTTAAGTTTTTCAGGTAAGAACCTGGTGTTTTTTATATGATCTCACATCTCTCTCTCATCTCTGGTGTGAACCAAGGTGAAATCCTAATTTTATATTTGAACGGGTAAATTATTTTGCACTGCACTCAAATTGTAATCTAAATCTAACTGTAAAAAATTTGTAACTATTCGGCAAGTGTTTAACATTGCTTTTTTTTGTAGTGTTATGTATGTGTATTTTGATAGATTGAGAACATTAAAACTGACTGAACTTTCGTAAATGACGGTGACTTGTTTACTTCAATGTATGAACCAGTGTCGAACCAAAATATTGCTGCTTTTGGCATACCCTCAAAATTTTAATAATTATCTATTTTGACCTACCTCTGTATTAACTCCCAACAATAATAAATCTACCTACTGTTATTTTTTAATATTCACATGTAAGTGAATTATTGTATTCTTATGTGAATAAAGATTTCTTAAACCTCAAAACTATTGTATATTTGTTTCGGAATAACACCTGTTGTTGATATTACTATTGGGACAATTGTAACTCTATTCAAAACTCTTGTAATTTCTTCCTGTAACTCTGTGTACTACCTATTTTTTTCCGTGATAGGTTTTTGTATATTATTAGTGTTATTTTTTTTTCAGGCAACTAAGGCCCATAGATAAAATACACAAATAAAGTAATACATAATTCTTAACAAAGTTAACAAACATCTATTTAGTACGTTGGCGACGTGTTGCGCTGAGTCGTGGTGTCGTGGTGTCATATGGGAGAAGCGGGGAGAGCATAATGACTTAATGACTTGGTCCATGATACCTATATACATATTATAGTATAGCAAACAGTTAGTCAACTCTTCAAGTGACCAGAGTACTGGGCTTTTCTTCAGCCAAAGAATCGCCATTCCCATTCAACGTGGCAATGCTGCTAGCGATCTGTAGTGCTATATTCTCTATGGATACAGCCTTGAGCGAAAACTACTAGTTTCGTTGCTGCCGCAGTGCTGCACTGAAGGCTGTCATCATCATAATCACTTCAGCCGAAAGACATCCACTGCTGGACATAGGCCTCCCCCAGACTGTCGATCGATCCCGTGCGTCTCGCAAGGCTGAAGGCTGTATCCTTAGAGAATAGCACTACTGGGCACTTTTCCTATTCACTCTCCCTTTTTTATACGCCCTTGTACAAAATTATTATTATTAGTTTAAATTATTTATTAGTCCATAATATTACAGTCACATTCAATAATACATAAAATAGTATTTCATCATACACAATTTTTTAGATTGCTTTTTCTATCTGCTAAGTACAGAAATGTGTACTATTCAATTATTAAAACGAAAAAAATAAAGCTTTGGAGGTAAAAACAGATATACGCAATGTTTTGATAGATCATGTCATTTATATTAATAACTTTTGAGAATTAAGTACTTTCTTCTGTAACTCCAAATATCAATCAAATAAAAATGGCAAATAGTGAAAACGTCATGCTGACCTCACATTTAGGTATTCTTTTTTGAGCTATAATAAATCTTGCTCATGATTTATTATGTACCACCATATGTTTGTGACATTTGCCGTTTCTGATTCTTTTTTCAAACACGGGGAAACTTATTCCAAGAAAACTTGGTAGACGTGTTACCGTATGCATAAACAATTGTTATTCGTTTCCAATGATGTTTGGTACACGATACTAAGTTTTCGTCATAAATCTTTGTATACGTACTTTGAGACTATTTGGGTTCTGTCGAAATGGAGACGCGAAGCGACGCTGCACACACTTTTAAGAGAGCCTCTCACTAGATAAAGGTCTATCCACAGAAATTAGGGCCGTGCCCGGGACGTGACAGGGCCGTGGCCGTGCTAAGACCGTGCATCCGAGTCCCTGTCAGGGACTTTCTGTTCACACACGTCAAGGATTCGATGTAACAAGACCGTGGACAGGCCGCAACCTTCCATTTGTGCCCCTCGGTCACCATTTTGTTTTCGTATCAGAGTATCGCTTCAGTGTAGGATAGTGAAATATAAATTAAAACAGGCGTCATGTCTTTGTTTAATAAAAAGGAGTTGATTGCGATTGCAATTGCTCTAGATGAAGAGGAAATGGAAGAGGTACAAGACGTATAAAACTTTATATAAGCGTTCTGCCTCTATTAACAACTCGTCATTCATATTTTTAAAACAACAACGTGCAGGGAAAATATCGGCTCACGCGTCGGCCCAGGCACTGTAGCTCCGTCACTGGCCCGTGCACGGACGTGTGTGAACGAGTTCATATAAAATGTACACACCGATACTTTTTGAGCACGTGACGGGGCACGTTCCGTCCACGTCCCGGGCACGGCCCTGATATGTGTAGATAGACCTTAAGTGTCATTCGATTTTAGCGACAACGATGGTCGATACATAGATTTAGATTTTTTTTTGTACTATATCTATGGGTCGATATGCCAAAATGTAAAGGATTGATCACGTGACATTTAGATAGCGTTTGACACTTTTCCAATCGCTATCGCCACGCTTGCGATGCTAGAATATCATTTGTCTAGGGCCTTAGATTCCAATGCAATATAGAAATAGGCTTGCTCTTGTTGGAATAATTTATTTCGCAGGATGTGATAGAATTCTCCCACTGAAATTTGTACCTTTATACCGACTTCAAAAACAGAAGGAGGTTCGGTAAGTAATCAATTCAACACGTATGTATGTAATACATGTATGTATTCTTCTTGCCACAATCACGACATGCATATGCCTGGCATCTTTTCCACCCCCATAATTTGCATTGTTGAATTACTAATCTATCCCTGAATGGAGCCCGTTTTGCAATTCTCCTTCTTCTTATGGTATTTATTTCCGCCCAAAGATGCGTTAAAATTAGTGTTGAAATATGGAACTTGCGACGCTCATAACTTTCAAATATTGTATTTTTTTACTTTTTTGTTTCCATACAGGGCTAGATAATGATGAGACAAATTTATATAATTTTTTATTTTGAACGTACACCGTCAAATAGTGGTGTCATCGCCAGACTACGTTTGTATGGAAGAATTTTCGACTAGTGTAACCTTAAGGGTTTAGCATAAGCATGATCTTATACTGTATGTCGTTTCGTGACAAATAAACACTTTTTCTTTCTTTCTTCTTCTAATATTGTTGGAAATTCAAAATATTCACATATGTTATTCTATGTGGGCTTCTAACACGTATGCCGAATTTCATAAGTGTATGTATGTTTGTTTGTATGTATGTATGTTTTCTCGTATTTCTCCGAAACTACTTATCGGATCGTGATTATTCTTTTTGTGTTGGATTGATTATCACTCAACTCATGGAATATTGCAAGTTTCATCAAAATCGGTCTAGCAGTTTTCAAGATATGGTGCATATAACCGAACTCCTTAGCGACAAAGCACAAATGTGTAAAGTGAGTTATTATAGGTTTTTAGTCAATCCTTTAGATGTATTACGGTTTAAAATTCTTTATTTCTCAAAGATTACAAATCACTTACGAGGAGAAATAAAATATAAAACAAAACTTAAGCAATTTCAAGTACAGATGCGCATAGACGGTAGGTATTGTAAAAAATAAGATAATAATAAGAAAATTACATTTCTGGGTTAGTGGGTAATTTGGATTAACTTTGTCATTCGTGTTAACTAACGACAGCTTTTGAGCAGTTATAATTGAGTACTATAGAAATTGCTATATTTTTGTGATAATGTACAAAAACTAAAAAAATAAAGTTATTCAAAAAAATTAAACCGACTTGTTGTCTTTGGTACCACTTGTTTTTATCATTTTCCGAAACGAAAATTATTTTGCACTTTTTGGAGTTTTGCCATTGAAGTCTGTTTATTTTTAGTGATAAAGTTTTTTAAATTAATCAAACGAGTCCGTGGATAGTTAACCTAGATAGAGAATCCTTCGTGCCTCAGAAAGCACGTTAAGCTTTTGGTTTGCTGGTCTTTACGTCTTTGACAGTCGTTACGGGTAGTCAGAAGACATATCTGATACCAGTCTTGCCAAGGAGGGTATCGCGTACCCAATTACTGAGTTGTGGAGGTCGAATAGACTGTCTCTTCATATAAAATACTGGTACTCAGGTGAATCTGTATTTGGAAAAAAGCCTTGGCAGATTTATATTATTTTGATATCTCAAAAAGCGCGCACAGCCTCACGTCGCGTTGCATCTCGGTATGAGTTTACGCTTAGGTTGCTAACTCGACAGACCTTTGCAAATATTGGAAGTGGCTAGCCCTAATTTGCCTAAACATATCTCATTTTATTCCGCTACGACAGATGAGTTCCAAACGACGCATAAGTGCGTGCCTAGGTGACTTTTTTAGGATATGGCGATGGTGTAAGAGAAAGCGGGGCTTGCGTCGTGTTTTTCTTTTCGTTAAGAAAACGGTCCATTTACCATCCAAGTCAGTTTGAAGGAGCTCCTACTCCGCCGCCATGACAACGGAAAAACTCCTCAATTAATGTTTATTTTTTATTTAGGATGGGTTCGCTCTTGACTCTAGTCTAGGTCAGAGGTGACAGAGACAAAGTCGACGATGGAGTGAGCTTACCCAGAAGAAGCCTGTTCACTCTAACTAAGCGCTTGGTGCAAATTAATTAAATTAATTTGCACCAAGCGCTTCCAAACGGCTTTCATAATGCGCACAGCAAAAGAGTGGAACTCACTGCCTGCGTATGTGTTTCCGAACGCATTCCACCCGAATATCTTCAAAGTTAGAGTTAACATGCTTCTTCTGGGTAAGCTCACTCCATCGTCGACTTTGTCTCTGTCACCTCTGACCTAGACCAGAGTCAAGCGCAAAGCCAAACTAAATAAAAAAAAACCTACGGTATTTTAAAAAGTTACATCATAATCTTGCAGATCGCTGCCGCATACGCTTCCGCTTTCCCTACAACCAGGGACAGTTAGAAAGGGTGGGCATTTTTATGTAAATCGACGAAGATGTAGGCTCGTCGAAAATATTCGTCGGGTCGAGTTGACACCTGATCGCGTTTGCAGGGTTAGGGCGCTCGTTCTTCTTTATGAGACGAGTATTTCATGCTGATGAGACATCAGCTGGTTCCTATTGACGTGAAAATTTGCTGAAAAGACCCGCTTTTGGGCGATTTTTCTCTGATGATGTATGATTTAATATTAGACTGAGGTAGGTTGTGATTCTTCATCGAAAGAAGGGTTTATAATACCAGCGTTGATCCAAAATAAATCTAATCAAATATTGTGCACAGGTATTTTTGTTTATTCATAGGGTTGGTATAGGCATTTTATGGAATTACTGATCAAACTACGAAAATTCTTACACTGCATGGTTGGTCTTAGTCGTGTGTATAGATGCACATGCACCTTGTTTCTGTGTGCACAGGCGATGCTCAGTGCTCCCGAGCTTACGTACACAGTAACAGTGTGCATGTGTATCACACATGACTAAGACCAACCCCCCGCTGTCATGAGATAGAACAAACTGTAGAACCTGGCGATCCTACCCTATCGCTGAGTCCTGTAGTCCTGTCCTGTTTTTTTATCATTAAGGCGCAGTTACCCCTCAGTAGCTGATTGTTAAATGAGAATCACGTCTAAACGGCTAGTCGTAATTTTTTGGAAAAATATTATGTTACTTGAGACCATTTTCTTAATAATTTTGAGTTTTATTCGTTTAACATAGTGTAATTAATTTGTAAAGTTATGTCTAACACGAACAAAAAAACGGCAATCGCACCAAAAATTTTATTAATGAAATTGTTACCACACAAAGACAATTTAATTATCTGAGGCTTTTTTTCTTAAGTCATAGAATTATAAAAAGGTACAAAAAGCTAATAAATTTTGGGTCGCGCGGGGGTGAAACGTGTGCGCGTTTTTTTTTCCCTCAAGGTTGTTGGCGACAGTCGTCTTAAAGACGCACGGTTCCTGTGCCACGGAAGCGAAGCCGTGGCAAAAGTAGTTCTTAATCAAATGTTAAGGTCACTTTTTAGTACCTATCTAGTGCTTATCTGATATAAACTAATTCCAAACAAGCTTACCACAAATACAGCTTCAAAATGACATAACATTATCTCATCACGATAGAATAGGCCGCAAACTATAACAAGTGTAGTAAAACGGTCACCAAATGGCAAATAACAGGCATTAAGGGTCCAAATCCGGAACAAAGCCGCGGAAATGGGGTCGCTCGGTACCCCAACGATTAGTCTGAACGGCCTCCTGCTAGGCCGCATGACGGCCCCTGATAAATAGACAGACAATTGAAATTTCAGCACACGTACTGCGAAAATGTATAGGAATGGCGGTAGTCTCGATTTTTACTGTGTAGGTCTATGAAATATTGCTAGATTATAAAGGTTATTTTCGGGATGAATATTCTCATCATAGGCTGATTTTGGTCAGCAAACCTTGAAAATATATTTTCTTGATCAAATTACTTACAGCAAAAAATATTGAAAACTCTCGATGTCAACTATTCAAATTAGGACTGTCTACATCCAACCCACGTCAAGGTCTGGACTGTCAACTGCAGTATCCACTTATCTAATTCCTTTTTTAAGAGCCTAGCACGGCTCTTAAAAAAGGCTTTTTATCACTGCAGGACTGAGGCCTCCTTTCCGTCTTCCCCCGTCCGTTCCGTCTTCGTTCTTTCCCCGGTCTTCTGCGATTTTTTGGCCAGTCCTACGAGAAGTAGGAGTCCAGTTAATCCCGCCATCTCTCTTTGGGCTTATCAAGTCATTATTTTCTGGTGTTTATCCACTGTGTGGTAATCTTTGTCGCCCATTGCTCCTTCGACATGGGGTATATGTGACCAGCCTTGTTTCACTTTCATCTCACAACTGTGCCAACGTCAATGGCCAACGACCACTATTAGGCCTTCTAGATTTCTAGATGCTTGTTAACATTTGTTAACTTTTTCGTTTTACTTTATTTTTTTTTCTTATGCTTATTTAATATAATTATAATCCTTTTTTTTTTGGTTTCTTACGACTGTCGTATGGTCGGGCCTGCAGTATGGTTTGGTTTTACAGCATTAGTACAAATACAAAGTACAAATGCTGTAACATGAAAATATTGTAACACCAAACAATTTTTTAAAAGAGTAACCGTGGAGTTTCTTGCCGTTTCTTCTCCATTGGAAACGACCAACCCGAACCGTGCACCTTCGGCGTTTTATAAGTGCCCATGTAGGCCTATGTGAAATAAAAAAAAAATATTCTGATTTATTAGTATTTTGGGACAAAGTATTATAGATAGGGTTTCTAATACGGGCTTATGTCATTCCTGCCACAAATTAAATTGCTTTTTTTATTTTATTATTATTTTAAATATCTTTAAATCTCCACTGCAAGGATAACATTAAACACCTTAATACAACAGATAGCAGTAACTACACATAGGCAGTTTTATGCCTGTAAATCCCTACAAATGGGTACCTAAACAAACTAGCCAAAAAACGCCATACGTCACGGGCCATAACAACAACCCTACAGCAAACTTCAGCCAACAGCTTAAGCAGTTAAAAAGTCTTAAAGTCTCTCAACTATTGAAGTCAGCTTTCAAGGCCAGGGTTGAATAGTTTTGGGTCATTCTAGGCTAAATTCTACGAACTTAGGTTAACTTTTGACGTATTTTAGGTAAAGGGGTCCGGTATTTGACGTGTGTTTATCATAGTTATTTTACTACTAGTGTAATATTTACCTACGTTGAAGAAGGTACTATAGGTAGGTAGGTAGGTACTACTGTTAAACGGGGTTATATTGAGATCTGGGGTAACTTTGATGATAACTTTATTTTTTTACATTTTTAAAGCTAACTCCGTCAAAACAAAACGCACATTAATTTTCTTTTAAAACTTTGCTACTCTGACATGTCAGACATGTTTTGCATCAACCTCATCGCTAGAAGAAGTTTACTTGTTACAGAAAAAAAATGTTGAATTGTACAGAGTGAATTCATTAAAATACAATGTAAATTGGAGTTATTTTATATTGCAATGAAAAAACAATGGTGTATTAAAGTAACCCCATTTTTATTTTAGCGTTCATAGGCCCGTTTATTTTTATTTTCTCCCAAATTACGGAAAAAAAGAATTGTATTAGGGATTTTTTTTTTGTGAATTCGCCATCACTGAACTGTAATTCAAAATATTCACATATGTTATTCTATGTGGGCTTCTAACACGTATGCCGAATTTCATAAGTGTATGTATGTTTGTTTGTATGTATGTATGTTTTCTCGTATTTCTCCGAAACTACTTATCGGATCGTGATTATTCTTTTTGTGTTGGATTGATTATCACTCAACTCATGGAATATTGCAAGTTTCATCAAAATCGGTCTAGCAGTTTTCAAGATATGGTGCATATAACCGAACTCCTTAGCGACAAAGCACAAATGTGTAAAGTGAGTTATTATAGGTTTTTAGTCAATCCTTTAGATGTATTACGGTTTAAAATTCTTTATTTCTCAAAGATTACAAATCACTTACGAGGAGAAATAAAATATAAAACAAAACTTAAGCAATTTCAAGTACAGATGCGCATAGACGGTAGGTATTGTAAAAAATAAGATAATAATAAGAAAATTACATTTCTGGGTTAGTGGGTAATTTGGATTAACTTTGTCATTCGTGTTAACTAACGACAGCTTTTGAGCAGTTATAATTGAGTACTATAGAAATTGCTATATTTTTGTGATAATGTACAAAAACTAAAAAAATAAAGTTATTCAAAAAAATTAAACCGACTTGTTGTCTTTGGTACCACTTGTTTTTATCATTTTCCGAAACGAAAATTATTTTGCACTTTTTGGAGTTTTGCCATTGAAGTCTGTTTATTTTTAGTGATAAAGTTTTTTAAATTAATCAAACGAGTCCGTGGATAGTTAACCTAGATAGAGAATCCTTCGTGCCTCAGAAAGCACGTTAAGCTTTTGGTTTGCTGGTCTTTACGTCTTTGACAGTCGTTACGGGTAGTCAGAAGACATATCTGATACCAGTCTTGCCAAGGAGGGTATCGCGTACCCAATTACTGAGTTGTGGAGGTCGAATAGACTGTCTCTTCATATAAAATACTGGTACTCAGGTGAATCTGTATTTGGAAAAAAGCCTTGGCAGATTTATATTATTTTGATATCTCAAAAAGCGCGCACAGCCTCACGTCGCGTTGCATCTCGGTATGAGTTTACGCTTAGGTTGCTAACTCGACAGACCTTTGCAAATATTGGAAGTGGCTAGCCCTAATTTGCCTAAACATATCTCATTTTATTCCGCTACGACAGATGAGTTCCAAACGACGCATAAGTGCGTGCCTAGGTGACTTTTTTAGGATATGGCGATGGTGTAAGAGAAAGCGGGGCTTGCGTCGTGTTTTTCTTTTCGTTAAGAAAACGGTCCATTTACCATCCAAGTCAGTTTGAAGGAGCTCCTACTCCGCCGCCATGACAACGGAAAAACTCCTCAATTAATGTTTATTTTTTATTTAGGATGGGTTCGCTCTTGACTCTAGTCTAGGTCAGAGGTGACAGAGACAAAGTCGACGATGGAGTGAGCTTACCCAGAAGAAGCCTGTTCACTCTAACTAAGCGCTTGGTGCAAATTAATTAAATTAATTTGCACCAAGCGCTTCCAAACGGCTTTCATAATGCGCACAGCAAAAGAGTGGAACTCACTGCCTGCGTATGTGTTTCCGAACGCATTCCACCCGAATATCTTCAAAGTTAGAGTTAACATGCTTCTTCTGGGTAAGCTCACTCCATCGTCGACTTTGTCTCTGTCACCTCTGACCTAGACCAGAGTCAAGCGCAAAGCCAAACTAAATAAAAAAAAACCTACGGTATTTTAAAAAGTTACATCATAATCTTGCAGATCGCTGCCGCATACGCTTCCGCTTTCCCTACAACCAGGGACAGTTAGAAAGGGTGGGCATTTTTATGTAAATCGACGAAGATGTAGGCTCGTCGAAAATATTCGTCGGGTCGAGTTGACACCTGATCGCGTTTGCAGGGTTAGGGCGCTCGTTCTTCTTTATGAGACGAGTATTTCATGCTGATGAGACATCAGCTGGTTCCTATTGACGTGAAAATTTGCTGAAAAGACCCGCTTTTGGGCGATTTTTCTCTGATGATGTATGATTTAATATTAGACTGAGGTAGGTTGTGATTCTTCATCGAAAGAAGGGTTTATAATACCAGCGTTGATCCAAAATAAATCTAATCAAATATTGTGCACAGGTATTTTTGTTTATTCATAGGGTTGGTATAGGCATTTTATGGAATTACTGATCAAACTACGAAAATTCTTACACTGCATGGTTGGTCTTAGTCGTGTGTATAGATGCACATGCACCTTGTTTCTGTGTGCACAGGCGATGCTCAGTGCTCCCGAGCTTACGTACACAGTAACAGTGTGCATGTGTATCACACATGACTAAGACCAACCCCCCGCTGTCATGAGATAGAACAAACTGTAGAACCTGGCGATCCTACCCTATCGCTGAGTCCTGTAGTCCTGTCCTGTTTTTTTATCATTAAGGCGCAGTTACCCCTCAGTAGCTGATTGTTAAATGAGAATCACGTCTAAACGGCTAGTCGTAATTTTTTGGAAAAATATTATGTTACTTGAGACCATTTTCTTAATAATTTTGAGTTTTATTCGTTTAACATAGTGTAATTAATTTGTAAAGTTATGTCTAACACGAACAAAAAAACGGCAATCGCACCAAAAATTTTATTAATGAAATTGTTACCACACAAAGACAATTTAATTATCTGAGGCTTTTTTTCTTAAGTCATAGAATTATAAAAAGGTACAAAAAGCTAATAAATTTTGGGTCGCGCGGGGGTGAAACGTGTGCGCGTTTTTTTTTCCCTCAAGGTTGTTGGCGACAGTCGTCTTAAAGACGCACGGTTCCTGTGCCACGGAAGCGAAGCCGTGGCAAAAGTAGTTCTTAATCAAATGTTAAGGTCACTTTTTAGTACCTATCTAGTGCTTATCTGATATAAACTAATTCCAAACAAGCTTACCACAAATACAGCTTCAAAATGACATAACATTATCTCATCACGATAGAATAGGCCGCAAACTATAACAAGTGTAGTAAAACGGTCACCAAATGGCAAATAACAGGCATTAAGGGTCCAAATCCGGAACAAAGCCGCGGAAATGGGGTCGCTCGGTACCCCAACGATTAGTCTGAACGGCCTCCTGCTAGGCCGCATGACGGCCCCTGATAAATAGACAGACAATTGAAATTTCAGCACACGTACTGCGAAAATGTATAGGAATGGCGGTAGTCTCGATTTTTACTGTGTAGGTCTATGAAATATTGCTAGATTATAAAGGTTATTTTCGGGATGAATATTCTCATCATAGGCTGATTTTGGTCAGCAAACCTTGAAAATATATTTTCTTGATCAAATTACTTACAGCAAAAAATATTGAAAACTCTCGATGTCAACTATTCAAATTAGGACTGTCTACATCCAACCCACGTCAAGGTCTGGACTGTCAACTGCAGTATCCACTTATCTAATTCCTTTTTTAAGAGCCTAGCACGGCTCTTAAAAAAGGCTTTTTATCACTGCAGGACTGAGGCCTCCTTTCCGTCTTCCCCCGTCCGTTCCGTCTTCGTTCTTTCCCCGGTCTTCTGCGATTTTTTGGCCAGTCCTACGAGAAGTAGGAGTCCAGTTAATCCCGCCATCTCTCTTTGGGCTTATCAAGTCATTATTTTCTGGTGTTTATCCACTGTGTGGTAATCTTTGTCGCCCATTGCTCCTTCGACATGGGGTATATGTGACCAGCCTTGTTTCACTTTCATCTCACAACTGTGCCAACGTCAATGGCCAACGACCACTATTAGGCCTTCTAGATTTCTAGATGCTTGTTAACATTTGTTAACTTTTTCGTTTTACTTTATTTTTTTTTCTTATGCTTATTTAATATAATTATAATCCTTTTTTTTTTGGTTTCTTACGACTGTCGTATGGTCGGGCCTGCAGTATGGTTTGGTTTTACAGCATTAGTACAAATACAAAGTACAAATGCTGTAACATGAAAATATTGTAACACCAAACAATTTTTTAAAAGAGTAACCGTGGAGTTTCTTGCCGTTTCTTCTCCATTGGAAACGACCAACCCGAACCGTGCACCTTCGGCGTTTTATAAGTGCCCATGTAGGCCTATGTGAAATAAAAAAAAAATATTCTGATTTATTAGTATTTTGGGACAAAGTATTATAGATAGGGTTTCTAATACGGGCTTATGTCATTCCTGCCACAAATTAAATTGCTTTTTTTATTTTATTATTATTTTAAATATCTTTAAATCTCCACTGCAAGGATAACATTAAACACCTTAATACAACAGATAGCAGTAACTACACATAGGCAGTTTTATGCCTGTAAATCCCTACAAATGGGTACCTAAACAAACTAGCCAAAAAACGCCATACGTCACGGGCCATAACAACAACCCTACAGCAAACTTCAGCCAACAGCTTAAGCAGTTAAAAAGTCTTAAAGTCTCTCAACTATTGAAGTCAGCTTTCAAGGCCAGGGTTGAATAGTTTTGGGTCATTCTAGGCTAAATTCTACGAACTTAGGTTAACTTTTGACGTATTTTAGGTAAAGGGGTCCGGTATTTGACGTGTGTTTATCATAGTTATTTTACTACTAGTGTAATATTTACCTACGTTGAAGAAGGTACTATAGGTAGGTAGGTAGGTACTACTGTTAAACGGGGTTATATTGAGATCTGGGGTAACTTTGATGATAACTTTATTTTTTTACATTTTTAAAGCTAACTCCGTCAAAACAAAACGCACATTAATTTTCTTTTAAAACTTTGCTACTCTGACATGTCAGACATGTTTTGCATCAACCTCATCGCTAGAAGAAGTTTACTTGTTACAGAAAAAAAATGTTGAATTGTACAGAGTGAATTCATTAAAATACAATGTAAATTGGAGTTATTTTATATTGCAATGAAAAAACAATGGTGTATTAAAGTAACCCCATTTTTATTTTAGCGTTCATAGGCCCGTTTATTTTTATTTTCTCCCAAATTACGGAAAAAAAGAATTGTATTAGGGATTTTTTTTTTGTGAATTCGCCATCACTGCATTTTATTCATATTTTTCAAAATTTAATTGAAATAGTTTTGTCAATTTTATTTACAGAATTAATCAATTTAACCTCGTTTTACTACTCATTGAAACTTTATCATTCTAAGGTTTGCTGAAAGAAAACTCCATTTGAAGTTAAGCTCGCCTTTGTAGATGAATTTTGTTTTAATTTTGTTTAAATGTATCGTTGGTGAGAACAATAAAGAATTGATTTTTTTACCGCAGCATCGCTTTCGTATCTATCCCCAGAAGACAGGACCAAGGAGCAGTGGTGGCCCAGTGGTAACGGCCGTGACTTACAAGTTTTTCGTGGTTTCGATACCAGGCGCTATACTTTGTGTAAATTATTTCCTCACCTCTGCTCTCAAAAGGGAAACATCGTGATGAAACCGGCATATTTTAGAACCAAATATTCGAAGACATGTGACATCCACCAACTCGCGCTGGGCTCGTATGGTGGGTTACGGCTCATTCCTTCTCACAGAGAAGAGACCTGCACAACGTACCAAATGAGAGTATAAGTGCGGAAAAGGGGGTCCATCTATCTTATCCTATACTATCCTCAAAAATCAAGTCTTTTTCAGGAATTAGAAGTAGCTTTTTTGAATCACTATCAAAATGTAGCTTTCTATCGCTAAAAGATAATCGCATCAGACTTTTACCTACCTTCTACAAAACAAACATACAAACGTACTAAAACAATTATTTTTTATTTATCAACACGTACATTTATTTTTACAAGTAAGGCCCAAGCTAACAAATGTAGTCATACATTGCCAGTTGTTACCTCTTTATCACTAGTTGAGTTATATTTAGAAGATCTTAGTGCTTCTCTTTGATGACTGCTACAGCCTTATCCAATGTTATGTCTCCTGCTAGTAAAGTTTTAATAATTAGATCTGTTAAATTAACTTTGTAATAGATCCCATTCTTATCCGAATCGTCATAAGCCATTAGCTAACAAGACTCCGCAAATTATGACGCTTTGCTGAAATAGATACCATTAGATGTATAAGCTTCAGCTGCAAAAAATACTATATTACAGGCAACTAAAAGAAAATGGTCTCATTTTTACGTCTTCCATTACCAAATTGATTTCAAAATATTATTAAACCTAAGCAATATCCCAAATCGTAATACATTTATGATTTACCCCAACATAATAAAAAACCAATAAATGCTTAACCACTTCAAATAAAACGAATATTGACTTAAGATCGGCCTTCGATGCCATAAAACATACATGTATATCCTGCGGATATATTCATTATATTTTTGTCCAATATATTGCCTCGGGTCAAAAATAATAGGTTTTTATTGATTGGCAAAAAATATTTTCTTTTTGAGTATTTTTATATAACATTTTGTCGTTAACCAATAGCGTAATAGTACAGCCTGGTAGTTTTATGAATGTGCCCAAAACAGAACATAATTACCATGTAACTATTTGAAAGGGCAAGTAATTTCATAATTGGCAACTAGGTATTTCTGTTATTATTAAAATGTGTTTTTTTATGTAATTGTACTGTTGTGTGTGTTTTTGTGTGTTGTATTGCGTTGTTTTCATTGTACTGGTTTTTTTGTGTACGTTATAATTTTAATTGTATTTGTTGTGCTTTACATATTCTTAGACATTTGTCTTTATCAATTATCTTGTATTTGAAACTCTTTCCCAGCACCTGTGTTCCCTACCACCTACAGTCAGTCAACTTTTCAAAATAAGAATGAACAGACATCTTCTGAGCTCGCTCGTTCGATTGTTGATTTCTATCCGGCGCGAGGACCAAGATTGGCTCATTACGACAGAGAAAAACTATCAAAGCGAACAGAAGGAAACCTGCATTTTTATTTTGTATCGATTTATTACAGAAATCAAAGCATCAAAAACGGATACAGAAATACCCAGAAATCTTTCAACCGATTATAATACGAATCAAAACAAATACCGTACTTTCCACATCTAATCCAGGCAATATTTATTTATGAACAAGAAATACAACTTTTGCCAAATCAAACATCAGCGAAAATCAAACGATGGAAAATCAAAATTGAACCGATCATTCATAGTCTTGTATCAAGAAATTCATTTTCACGGGATTAGTAAAAGCTATCTTCTTCTGAGATCAAACGGTTCTGCCACTTATGTTTACAGTGACTGAAATAACTGCAATATTAGATCAAAGTGGTTCTTCAGTAATAAAATTGGATTTTCGATTGATACGTTTCATTTTTGTGATGGGGAAAAGTAGCTTTAGTTGAGTTTGTCAGTTTGAGAAGCTTGTACTGTAATACTACATTATTGCAAAGAGATTGAAGGCCGAGCCGATTTATTAAAAGTTAAAACAACATTGCTGGAGCGTTGTAATGTTCCAAATTCAAAAAAATCTCCTGCAATGGATTTGATTTTCTTTGTCCGTAAATACGATATTTCGCGTGTTCTGTTTTCGAAAATAATGACAATATTTCCATGCATGTTTGAGAAAATAATCTTTACTGCAGTTTCAACTAGTTTCAAGTCTTTTCCAAAACTGATGTGTGCTCAGTGCTCAAAGCCACAAGATGACTCTAGCTAGGTTAACACACGTAGGAATGAGGACTAGTCTAATCGCCAACATTTTCTATTTCTATTCTATGTGGACGAGGCTCTTTAGATAGTGAAAGAGGATTTTGTTGTCTATGATGATCCCACGGTTAAGACACAAGGCCCAAAGTCCTCTTTAGAGAGGGAGTGGGCCATAACCCACCACGCGGGCCCGGTGCGTATTGGTGGCTGTCACTGTATTTAAATTTGGATCTAGGACACACTGTAGTGCGTAGGATTATACGAGAGTTTATAACGTCTGTCTATAGTGTATGTTACTGACGAATTCAGCACATTCACATCCAATCATTCTGCAAAACCTTTTTCATATTCTGCTTTATATCTTTGCAGCTCACGGCAAAAATAGATAGCACCCTTTCTCCCTTCAGCAAAAATAACTAATTTACGTATTCAACAAACACAGTAAAACACGTTTTCATAGAAAACTCGTAAACGAAATCTATCCGCCCCAAGGAATGTTATATTTTGTTTACAAATGATTGTAAACGGGAGAAAATATGTAAATTTTGCGGTTTGTATACCAGTAAATACGACCCGGTATATGTTACCTACCAATGTTTGGGCATTCGTCCTAGAAATTTTGTGATGTTTTCAAGGACAGCCGGTATTACCCCGGGGTAATATTGACCTTAAGTTATGTTTTGTGGGTTGTGAGCAATGGGTCTTGGTTATAGAGAAAGGTAAGTTAACACAATTAGTCCGGGATCGCAACGGAAAATAGGGAATATTTATGGGAAATATTTTTTTCCGTTCTGATTAAACTCGATTGTAATCTTATAAATCCGCTAAACTAGTTTTTAGGGTTCCGTACACAAAGATATAAACGGGACCCTATTACTAAGACTCCGCGGTCCGTCTGTCTGTCTGTCTGGCACCAGGCTGTTTCTCATGAACCGTGATAGCTAGACAGTTGAAATTTTCACGGATGATGTATTTCTGTTGCCGCTATAACAACAAATACTAAAAACAGTATAAAATAAAAGTTTAAGGGGGGCTCCCATACAACAAACGTGTTTTTTTTGGCGATTTTTGCGATAATTGTACGGAACCCTTCGTGCGCGAGTCCGACTCGCACTTGGCCGGTTTTTTTTATCAAATTTGCCATTGCTGATAGATAGTAAACGCATTATTTATCTAGTTACTGTTTAAGTGGAGAAAGAATAGATGTACAATGGAAGGCCCATTATTTAATTTTCCTCATTAGGTAACTACTTACCTACTGTCAATGCTTTCAAGCACTTGAATCATATACCTACCTATTGAGATTGTCTCATCTTTTTTAGGTTTTTCTGTTTTAATAAGAGTATCAGACTATAAGAATACCTAAGCTTGTTACTAACACGAGAATGCGTTCCTTATGTTCATAAACTACGCTTGCTCAAGCTTCAATGCACGTTAATTACCAATATTGAGTTATCTAATTATAGTCTTCAATGAATCTATATTAATTTACATCGCAAGGATCATACTGAAATGAAATATTGTGGATCCAAATACATATTACAACTGTTTATAAACCTTTTTTTCGAATTAGGTACATTTAAACATATAAGTTTTATAGATTTTTGAAATCACCTCTTAAAACCCTTTATTTTGATATCCATATATCATATATCCATATTTCCCCCGAACAAAATGGCGCCCAAAATCCGCCATTTTTTTCTTTTCCAATTTTTATGTAGCCTATGACACTCGCAGGGTTAAGACGAATCGATTGACGTAATCATCAAAATCGGCCAACGCGTTTGGTTTCTAGAACGCCACATAGGAACAAACATACATACATACATATACTGATAAACACATTACCCTCCATCGGCAGTAGGGTAAACAACGTTGACGATCTGTGCTTCGAGGCAAGACGTGTATGGCTTGCGTGTTCGAAATTTAGAAAACAATACGAATTACGTTTAGTTACAGTTTTTTTTCATTTTTAAACGAAAGATAAAGTTAAAATTGAGGTATTGTAGCCATGCAACGCCAACATTTGACGAGGGCGGAGATGTTATGAGCTGTGGGAATGCTGGAAGCTGGGTCTGTTCAGCGTAATGTTGCTGAGGCCATAGGGACCCACCAAAATGTAATTTCAAGATTGTGGACACGCTATCGTGCCACAGGTGAAGTAGCGGAGAGGCACAGGGGACCAAGTCGCATCACTACCCCCAGACAAGACCGATTTTTGCAAATTACTGCGCGAGCTCAACCAAATGCAACGGCGACTCAATTGGTCCAAAGGCTGCGAGTGGAACACCAAGTGCTTGTGAGTGACCTGTAAGAAGGCGACTGCATGAAAGCAATCTACGCTCTCGTAGTCCACTCCGGGTCCCACCTTTACGGAGAGGCAATCGTGGACGACGATAAGAATGGGTTCGGAACCACGTGGACTGGGGCCGTGAGCAATGGTCCAATGTGCTGTTCACGGATCAATCCAGGTTCGGCTTCCATCCAGATTCACGAAGGACGCGTGTTTGGCGAGTTCCTGGACGATGGAGCCGTCTTCAGAACCCTCAGGAAGCACTTCATCCATACCAAGGAAGAACAATTATGGTTTGGGCAGGAATTCGTCTTGGAGGACGGACGGATCTCGTTTGGGTGCGGGGCAATATGACGGCAGAACGATACGTCCAACAAGTGCTGGGGCCCGTAATCTTGCCCCACAGAACACAAATGGGGCAAGATTTTCTGCTCGTGCACGACAATGCCCGGGCACACACGGCGAGAACGGTAGCAGCTTGGTTACATACACACAATGTTAGGGCCTTAGACTCGCCTGCTCAATCGCCAGATCTAAATCCCATTGAGCATGCATGAGATATGCTGCAAAAAAGAGCTCTGAAGGAAGTTCCTGAAAATCTGGCTACAGAAGATCAACTTTTTGCGCACCTCAGAAGGACATGGGACAATATTCCGCAGCAAGACATTGACAACCTTGTTCTGAGCATGCCGAATCGTTGCCGATGTGTTATGAACATCATGGGCGCTTTCTCAGACTACTAACTTCAAGTTTATAAACACAAATTAAATGATTTTTCTATTTTTTTCAGTTTTTACTCATAAATTAAAAGTTAATTCATATACGGTTTCCGTCTATGCTTCATTTTTTTCCATAAAATCCTGAAATTTTAATCGAAGTACCTTAACCATTATTAAAAAATGGTAGAATATTAAATAACGTATCTTTTAAATATATACATGTCATATAAATAATTAACACATTGATAGTAATTCGCTTTTTTTAAAATATCCCTAGACCGTGTTGATGTGTTTATGTTGCATCGTTAGAAGCGTTGCGTTAACTCGGGTAACATAAGTTATTTAAAATTTTAGGAATATATCATGGGTAAGCCATTGTTCATAAAAAAACACATAGTTAAATATATTTTTCATAAAAAATTGACTACGTATACTATCGTCGCCTAGAGCTTGCTTAGTATATAACACAAATATATAACAGTAGTATTCCATATGCATTCGTTCATTGATAACATAAAAAAACACAAGTTTTACTGTGACATTCTAGAATACTAGATTATGAAATTTATTATTATTAAATTTGATAATCTAGAATAATTATTTTGAACTGTATTCTTTACCAATATTTGCATGCCATTGCCCAAGAGAAACATGACGTTCCAAGATCTTTTTATTTTAACAACTCTTCATGCTGGCAACTTGTTAGGTATGTATGATACTCATGTTTGAGCAAATAAACAATGATTTGATTAAAAACAAGAAATTAAATAAATATAGGTACCTAGTTACTATTCAATATCCCATATAAAACTTATAAAAAAGTCGTGTGGCACTCGGGAACTGCCGCGGTAAAGCGATTGCATAGCATTTATTCTAGATCCAGTCCTGGAAAATGCGTCAAAAAAATTAAAAACGTTAAAAACTCGAAAACGTAGCGAGCCAAACCCGCATTTATTTACGATTAATAAAACTCTAAAAAACAAAACAAAAATACCCTTATTCACATTGAAATAAGGTCCACATTGATCACCATTGTCACAGAAACAGCTCAGAGAGACCGATAAAAGGCAAAAAAATTACGACCAACAAAAATTTTAAAACCCTCATATCTCAGAAACGGTTGGAGTTAGCGCATTTCTGACAAAAAATTTGCCCCCCTGCCCCCGCTACTTCATCCAGTAGAACAAGATAGGATTTACCAAGATAGGTAAACGGTTAAGGGGGGGGGGGGCCCTTAACCGTTTACCTCCCCCCGCAAAAAAATTTTTCATTCTAAAAATACCAACACGGAAATCGAAAACACGTGCAACAAACTTTCCCCCCCCCCGCCCCCCTGCCCCTCACCATTCCACTAGATTCCACAGAATTCAAAAACCTTATTAAAAGTCAAAGTATCACCGCCGTGCCCGTCGGAGTGGGGAGCGCGAGGTTTTTTCGTTACGGAATTTCTGGATTCGGTCCCCGCGCTCAAGGCCCGCGATAGAAGCTATGCAATAGCTTAAAAAATGTGTGCGTATGCAAAAATGTCGTTTTGTCACTAAAAGGTATGAAATAGAAATAAATAATTATAAAAAAATAAAGTGCATTGATTTTCAGTCATTTAACATGTTTTTAATTCACCTTTTGACAAGGCAGGCGTATTTTTTAATTATTTTTTACTGATCGAGATGTATGCTGCCTAATAGTGCTAACACACGTTTGGTCCGGCCGGACTGACTCCGACCACAAATCCGTCCTCGCTTACACACCCTCGAACCTGGTTCGGCGGACCGACCGGACGGCACAGGGTTGCCAACTTAGGGATATTGGGTCCAAATTTAGGGTAAAAATATCCACGTTGGGTTTTTTTTAGGGACATAAATAATATTTCATGCATTCCTAACGAAACCGATTGTCGACCTTGTAATGCTGCAAATTTTGTTCTGTTTCTGTTTTTGAAGACACGATTCATTCTAAAACGAGATGGTGGATCATTTGAACATTTACCCCATTTCAGAAAGTTGTTTATTGTAAACATGTATGACCTCAAGAATGCCGAAAACTCAAACGAAATGCCAAGTCGGAACTAAAAGGATTTAATAACAATTAATAACTATATAAATAATTAAAGTTCTTATAAAAAGTAATTAAATCTAAGTTATATTTTATTTACCCTAGTAAAACGAGATACTATTTTTTTACTATATATAATATTTTCAGTCAGGATTTTGGGTAATCCAGACCACGAACATCGGCAACACTGACGACCAGTCGTAGTTGATACGGCCAAACCAGCCGACAACCCTACACACGTCCGGATTTGGTCCGGAGCAGACCATATCCGATGGGAAAACAAGCGGACCGAGACGGACTCAATTAATAATAATAATGTCCGGCGGACCACTCTACACACGCTCGGATATGGTCCGGCCGGACCAAATCCGAACGTGTGTAAGCACTATCATAAACGAGCGTTATGACATGTAGACGAAGTTTCCAATTGACTTTACCTAAAAAAAGCTGCAAGTGCAAGGCAAGTCGGTAAGAACAATATTTCTTCAGTTATCCGTTTTAACTACAGGCACAGATATTATAATACTAGCATACTATAGGTAACTCAAAAGATCTTTTACCATTTTCCTCCTAGTCTAGGATAGATTATTAAAAGATTTATATACCCACGATTTACGAGCACTATCTCGTACTTTCATCACTAACTTCAACAAAAAATATAGGCATCTTTAAACTCTTTTATAGCTTGATATGTTTTTTTTTTATGAGGTCAAGAAAGTGTTGCGACTGTAAATAAGACTTTTTATGAAAACTCTGAGTACCGCTATTGCTCACTGTAAAAGTTTATTCGTCTAAAACGTGAATTGGCATAATTTATGATACTGTGAGTGAGCCCTTTTTTTACCCGACTGCACGACGCAACGGAGGGTAATGTATTTATCAGTCTATATAAGTATGTATGTTTGTTGCTATGTGGCGTTCTACAGACTAAACGCGTCGGCTGATTTTGATGATTTACGTCAATCGATTCGTCATTTAACCTTGCGAGTGTCACTGGCTACTTAAATTAAAATTGAAAAAGAAAAATAGCGGCTTTTGGGCGCCGTATTGTGCCAATTTTTATATCTTCCATAGGTACCCTTCTTGTGGGATTTCAAAATAAAATGTTTTAATAGGTGATTTCAGAAATATATTAGAAACGCTTATGTGTTTAAATGTATGTACCTAATCCGAAAAAAAATGGTAGGGTAACTAAAAAGTTATAAATAAAAATGTTAATTCAAAAAATCAAAATTCACGACCGATTTCGCTTCAAGAGTCAGGTTTTTGATGTTTTTAATTAACATTTTTTTATCATTGGGAAGGACATTTAAAGCAAGGAATGAGGTAGGTATCGTACGGAAATAATTGAGTATGGTGGTGGATGGCTAAAAGGAGAAGGGAATATCAAAGACGCGATGGAGATAAATAATGGAAGATGGGTAAAAGTTGGTGACTAAGTAGGTAAGTACTGAGATTATAAGGAAGAAAAAGAAAAGTTGCGCTGACCCCAAGAAAAATGGGATAAGCACAAGAGAATGATTATTCTCCAGGTCTCGATTGATCAATCCAAGCAAATCTCATCTCATTCAACATCATCATCATCAGCCCCCCTGATGATGATGATGATGAATGACACAGGCCCCCACTCTGTGAGAGAAAATGGGCCGTAATCCACCACGCGGGCCTAATGCGGGTTTGTGGATGGCACATGTATTCGAATAGGTAATAATGGCAGCCGCAGCAGCAGCACAATCAAATCGTATCATTTCAGATTCGCCAAAAGATTTTAGTAAGCTGCCAGAAATCGAGGGTTATTAAAGTCTGGGTAACTCGTCCAAAATAAACACTTTGGCCAGTCTAGGCTATTCGAATATGTATAGCCCAATAAATAGACCATTTATTTTCTATCCCTTTTCAAAAACGTCCTAATAAATTCTGATACAGACCACGTTAAAACTAGGTATCTAAATCATAAAGAAATATAAAATAAATTGACATGGAGACATTCGGGCACTTTACTAAACTTTATTTAAAGGTACTGTAAGAGTAAAAAGGCCTGTTAAAAATATATTTGGAGGATAGCGAGACGTTAATAGTAGGTAGGTAACCTAATCAAAGTGCTAATCTTCCGTTTGTTTCGACTTCGAAGCTCTGCGTAAGCACTGCAATGGTCTGTGTCGAGATGTTATAAGAAGACCAATTTCCATATTTTTACGAAGATCTTGTATTGTTTTTAAAACAAGCTTTTTAGCTTACCTACTGCGCAGTGTGCATTGTTTGTCATCCAAACCAAAAGTGTAGGTAGGTATTGAAAATTTCAGCTCATAGGGTTGGGCATAACTATTTTGTAAGTCAGTTCCAAGATTTGACCCACAAATACTTGCTAACTAACAAGGCAAGTAAAGTAAAAATTTGTACAAACACTAAACCCTCTACAAACAATGAAACTTCGTAATAAGACTGCGTGAACAATATTTAGAGAACTGACATAGCTTCATGGAAACTGAAACGGAACGTACCTAATTACGTCACTAGTAATGTCAATGTCAAATTGAAATTGACAAGGACACTAATGACAGTTCTATCCATTATTTTACTCTTTGGTTCTATCTCTAGTTGCGACTTGTCGCAATTGAAATAACAAAAATTTAAATTATTTCAAATCAATAATAATCAAAGATTACTATTATATACTGGGTATAGATAGGCAACTCAGCCTTTTTTTTGGGGTTCAAACGCAGCGCATGTACAGCGCCATCTATGAACCGGTACCGGGACTACATATATATGTGCGTGTGTGTATGGATGTAATATGGATGTGTACATGTGTGTCTATGCATGTGTGTATACTGTGTATATGTATACTTATGCATGTGTGTATATGTATGATTGTGTTGTTTTGGTTGGTAAATTTTATTGGAAATAAAATAATGCAAAAACAAATACAATTTTTGTATATTTATTTAAAAAAAATACAAAATAAATTCGAGCATGATGAGGTTTTTTTTAAGTATCAGTATCAGTACAATAAAGAAGAAAAGTAAAATTTTGGTTTACAAAAATACAAAACTTATTGTTTTTTTTTTGGTATCACATTTTTATCAATTATTCAGTTAAATAAAGTTTTATCAAAAACCCAGATTTCTGCAGTGTTTTCCATTGGGATAAAGACACATCGAAAACAAGTCCAAACTCTAAAGTCTCCATTATGTACAAGTTCTGGGTGATGTTATTATGTTTTTAAATATCTGCAGGAATCAGAGTTTTTGATATAGAACATTATTTAAATGAATTATTGATAAAAAATAATACATTGGGTACTGCCGGGTTGTCTATCGGAGGTTAGCCGCTTTTACCTTTAATTAATTAAAATGTAATGATTTTATTTTGTATTGTAAACAAAGACTACTCTATAGAACCCAGCAGCAATGTATAACATTTTTATCAATGATTCATTTTAATAACGTTTCATCAAAAACCCTGATTCCGGCAGATTTTTCCCTTGGGATCACATACCATATGTATTAAATCTTTATAACTTCAATCAAGACGCAGTGGAAACAGGCCCAAACTCTAGTCTCTATGCGTACAAGTTCTGGATGATGTTATTATAATCAAAAATCTGCAGGAATCAGTTTTTAATATAACGTTATTTAAATGAATAGTTGATATAAATATATACTAATGTATATAATTTTTACTGAACTGCCGGGATGTCTTTCGAAAGTTAGCTGCAAATACTGCAAGTACCTTCATTTAATTAAATAGTAACGTTTTTTTTATATATTGTAAACAAAGACTACTAATAGTCCCGGCAGCAAAGTTTATTATTTTTATCAATGATGCATATAAATATGTTTTATCGAAACATTGATTCCTGCAGATCTGTCTTCGTATCTCATACTATATGTTTTAATTCTCTACTGCAACGCAATTTCAATCAAGATGCATTGGAAACAGATACAAGCTCTAAAGAGTACCTATGCATAGTCCACAGTAACTTTACAAGTTCTGGATGATGCTATTATGTATATAAAATCTGGAGGAATCAGGGTTTTTGATAAAACTTTATTGAAATGAATGTTACTAATATTATAGACTATAGTAAATGACAACGCAAATACTTTGGTTATTGGTGTCACTTAATTTCATGGTTATCAGTAAAGGTAGATTAAAGTTCCATAAATTGTGGTTAGGTGAGGTTGAGGTCACACAGTCCTGTAATTTTTTCCTCCTATTATCGCGCTGAAACTGCCAGTTATGTTGTCAAATAAATCATCGAAGGACATGAGTAGATCTGCTGCGGCGGTACTTTCTTTTTCATGGACTCCACATCCTGCAAATGACAAAAAAAAATATAAACACAATTGAAATTCGGCATTTACGGATCGTGTATAGAAGATAGAGAACAGCATCTTTGTTTGTGCTAAGAACATACTGCAATCAGTAATTATGCCTGCCAAGTGTAGAGTATACATACTGACTAATATTGTTATGATTGAAATTGATATTAAAGACAGATAGCAAATGAAAAGCTGTAACTTTCAAACAATGATTAGTGAACTGCTTACCTGCCGTAAGTCCAAGGGTTACTCCAACTGATTGACTGAATACTTGATTACAATGTTAATCCTCTATAACCTGCTATTCTAGCTCTGGTCAGTGGGTCATCTTCTAGCTTTACGCTTTTATAACCTGGACACTTTTAATACAGCTTCACATTGTGGTCCCATTTCGTAATGCATTCTTCGCCTTTAGTGGTAAATTTAAGGTCTTTAGTGATCAGATTATTTGTAATCCCTTTTATTAGGTGGGGTGGATCATTTGACGTGGAAGCTAGGGTCGGCTTGCTTATTATGGCTTCAATGTTGAGTTGTTTTCCTGAAACATAATTAAATATCTATATTTAGTTGAAGACCAAGTGATTGTGCTTGCAGATCAAGAATAATATTAAAATATTGTCGATATTTGTTATTTGTTCCGACAAAAAAAAAATCAAACTGACTTCCAAAACAAAAAATCACTAAAAAGTGAAAAATAACTTTCTTTTTCGAAGTACCTATTGTTTTTCTGTTTTTTTTTGGAAGACGGTTTGAAACCTTTTATATTTCACTTTTTGGTTTTGGCTTCAAATTACCATAAAAAATATTTATAGGCAAAGTAAATCTCATGACGATTCCAATAAGCCCAAACGCGACTAGAATACATGGTTTTATTTTGGAGTTCCAGTGCCTACCTGGGAATGGAACTATTCCATAAATTGTGGTGAGGTGAAGTTGGGGTCACACAGTCCTGTATTTTTTTCTCCTATTATCGCGCTGAAACTGCCAGTTATGCTGTCAAATAAATCATCAAAGGACATGAGTAGATCTGCTGGGGCAGTACTTTCTTTTTCAATGATTCCACATCCTGCAAATGACAAAAAAATATATTAACACAAATGAAATTCGGCATTTACGGATTGTGTAAAGAAGATAGACAACAGCATCTTTGTTTGTGCTAAGAACATACTGCAATCAGTAATATTCCTGCCAAGTGTAGAGTATACAAACTGACTGATATTGTCACAATTGAAACTTATATTAAAAACAGATAGCAAATGAAAAACTGTAACTTTCAAACAATGCTTACCTGCCATAAGTCCAAGGGTTACTCCAACAGATTGCTGAATACTTGATTACAATGTTTACCCTCATTATCGGGATTAATTCCGGCATCACGTGGTGAGATTAGCTTAAGCACTAGCTGTACACCTTTCTAACCTGGATACTTTTTATACAGCTTCACATTGTTGTTCCTTTTTTTAGGTAGGGCGGATTTTTTTTATTGTGTAAGCTAGGGTCAGCTTGCTTATTATAGCTTCAATGTTGAGTTCTTTCCTGAAACGTAATTAAATATCTATATTTAGTTAAAGAACAAGTGATTGTGATGAGCATTATTGGCTTGTACAGTGCTTGCAGATCAAGAATAATATTAAAATATTGTCGATATTTGTTATTCGTTCCGACAAACAAAAAACTTTATAATAAAAAAACAAACTGACTTCCAAAACAAAACATCACTAAAAAGTGAAAAATAACTTTCTTTTTCGAATTCAGTGTCTTTGATACCTATTGTTTTTCGTCTTTCAACGTTTTTTTTTTTGGAAGACGGTTTGAAAACATTTTATATTTAAATTTTGGTTTTGGTACCTCAAATTACCATGAAAACTATTTATAGGCAAATTAAATCTCATGAAGACTTCAATAAGCCCAAACACGACTAGAATACATTGTTTTATTTCGAAGTTCCAGTGCCTACCTTCCGGCTTCAGATCAGTTTGATTGTACCTTTTATTTATAAGTATTTGCTTCATCATAGTCGGTTAACTATTCGAGATATTATCTTATACCCGTCACATACCTATCATCAAGAAGTTCCAGTGGCCATCTGTGGTCTTCTTCATCAGTTCCACTTCAGAAAATTATACTTTCTGAGTGATTGTTGATGAAAATACCAAAATCGCTATGTGTATGCCTATAAAATGGCAGGAGTTCCCTCGATTTCCATGAGTTCCCATCATCAGATCCTGACCTGATGACCATGGGACTACCAGGAAGTGTCAAACAAAAGAGGAATTTGCCAAATCGATCCAGGCATCTTAGTAATCGGGGAACATAAATAATAATAATAAAAAAATATTCTGACTTGAGAACCGCCTCCCTTTTTTTGAAGTCAATTGATAAATGCATTGATAAATATATTTAAAGTTAACAATTATTAGTATTACCTGATATATGTAGTTTTGAATTGCCAATTTAGACAGTCTACCAGTTGGATACTTGTGAATTTCTTCAAAATGTCTATGACAGACACGTTTTTTGCCATAGATAGTATGATGATCCAATAAAGCTAAATCTCCACCAATATCTAAAACCCAAGTTTTAAATTTCTCTTCACTTGTCTCTGGATTCGGCAACAGGTGTAGCGGCACATCTAAAAAACATGAAACAATTAGGTGTAACTTAAATCAGTCACTGGAGGAAAGAGAAACTATACCTTATTCAGCAAGAGCTTGAGACAAAGAACATAATAAAAACTTGGGATAAAGGATTATATATACTATATTTCGACTTAGCGTGATATTCATGACGTTACATTTCATAATATTTTGTTTTGTTTTTCTCTTTGGCTAATTATTATAGCCATATTTACATAGGTACTTTTAACTCTGATTTAATGTGAACAATGAGTCTTCAATCCACATGATCACTAATAGCTGCACTTGTGTGTAACTAACTAATTTAACCTAAACTAGCTTTATCAATGCTGTAAAACTCTGTTATTGGCTTATGAGATAATTTATTGTCATCACTGTGCTTTTGCTTTGACGCAACTTCACTGGGCTGTACATTGACAGTGTGACGAACAATATAACACATTTAAATTAGTAAGTTAAGATAAGACGGGCTGGTATCCGCAACTCCATGTAAATTAGTAATAAGCTGTTGAGTTTCCAAATAAATAAAACCTTTCTAAACATTCATAAAAAATAATTTCTAACAAAAATAAATTGTGTTAAGCTAATCTAATTGAAACACTTATTTCCCAAGTGAGTTTTGAATTTTTCAATAGATAGTTTTGTATTTCACCATAAAAGAAAATATAGTAAGATTGCTTACACTTTTACTAGTTGTGCCTGAGGCTTTGCTCCCGTCAACCCTACCTACAGTACCTACCCTACAATAATTAGGCTAAGTTAAACTACAGCACACTCAGGTACACACCTGGAGGTCAATCTATTTGGGAGACTGGGACAGCAGGAAATTTATATTGAATAAAAAAAATGGATGTGAGAAATGAGTTTTTGCACAAATTGCACCAGTGAATGAAAATTTTAAAGGAAACCGTTTGACCTGGTAATGTTCGTACGACATGTAAGGAGGGATGAAAAGCATGTTACTAAAAGGTGACGGTCAAAGAAAAGAGGGATGAACTGTGTCCGGAGTGATATGAAAGAAAAGGGAGTCCGTGATAGCGTGACGGGGGACAAGTCGGTATGGATGAAGAAAACGTGTAGCGCCGACCACAAGTATCATGGGACAAGGGCAGGAAGATGATGACGATAGTAAATTATCAAGAACAGTCTCAATGCTAATATTTTTCTGCTATGAAGGAAGACAAACAAAATTAACTTACCGTCTTTACCAATTACAGTACATCCAGGTAGCAAGAATTTTGTAACTTAGTATAAAATATTTATATAAATTGCACTTGCGAAACAATGAGAACTTTATTGTAAAAAGAAAAATTAATGCACACGGTCAAACAATCTCTTGCAGCGGCCATTTGTAAAATATGTGTGCCCATATAAACAAAGGGTTTGCATTTTTTTTAAACCAAAATATACCTTCTGCATTATTGGGCTGATAATAAAAACCTAATTATGTTCTAATTTATTTCTTCTGTTGTTTTCTATATTTATTTCAAGAATAACATGTGATTATAATTTTATTTCTTGATTTAGGTTTTTTTTATATCTGAGGAAACTCCCAGCATCGGCGTAATATATTTAACTATGGCAACACCGCAATTTTGGTTCCGGTACCGGTTCATAGATGGCGCTGTATTAAATCAAAAAACGGAATCGTAATTTTGTTCTAAGTTGCCATAGCATGATAATAATCTAGAAACCCGCCATCGCAGGTAACTCAAAGTTACAAAATGTTTAGGTATAGTAAATTTTGAAGTGATTTGCCAACGGAAAAACTCAGTAACAACATTGATTAAACCGGCGCGTCTTTCTGACTGCTGGAGGTTGTAGCAGTAACCAGGTAAACCTCAATCGGGCTCACATTCATTGGAAGGTATGTTCCACAAACTGCTCAGCATTACCAGAGTCGCGAGAAGCCTTGGGTAACCGTGAAACCTGTGCTCGAATGCTACCCGGAGTGTCGAAGTTGTGACGGTTAATATCGGGTGTGACGATCAATATTCTACTTTCCATCGACCAACTACTCGGTACCTAAAATCCTTGCGTTCGTCCATGAAAATGCGGTTTCTTACGTGCATTAAGATTTTTAGAGAGGTTACAGATTATTAAAAAGGGTAACATCTATTTTGAATATATTTTTTTTGTACTTTTAGCCATACTTAACATTTTCATGTTCTTATTAAAAGAAAATAACATTCTAAATTGGTACCTAGGTTATATAGAGTATGACCTCATTTTTATTAATTTTGATGAAGCCTGCATTGCTCCTCTTTTACCAGTTCCCAGCACTTCAAAGTCATGACTGAAAATAGTCTCTCCGTGAATGCTGAAGTGGCAAGATCAGAGAGATTATAGAAAAATTATATATACCTTACCTATAAAAATAAAATAAAAAATAAAACTATAGATGTTATTCTTTTTAATCTTGGGAAAATGTTGGCTGTTGTGCTTACAACAGCCAACATTTTGTATGCCACATCATATAACTTTTTACCGGGATGCTCTTGTTATGCTATGAAATAGTAGTACCTTTTTCTGCAATAGGCTTCATGTTTGTAAAATCCTAGATTCTGTATCTTGATTTAGTTATTAAATTTGGAGACTGTCTGCCATACAAATGTTTTAAATACAGTAAATTCACTTTAGTGTGTGTGTGAAACTGCCTACACTGAATGCTGTGATACTCAGTGTATGCAGTTTCAGAGGATGTTTTTTCTCATACTCTGTCATTAGCAAATTGATAGCTGCTCCAGATCTTAACTTGTTGACAGTTCTGTGTCTATGGTGTAGATAAAGAAAAGTGGGTAGATCAAGACAATACTTCTATCTACTTACTTACTAGAAATTTGGAAATAGCATAATGTGGTAATTAACAATAAAATATAAGTATGATATAAAATATCCAATAAATATTTAATTCAAACTCATTTACTATGTGGGTAACATAGGAATAAAAATACATTTGGTTGTTAACAATGTGTTAGGTATAGTTCTCGCCAAACTTCTTGGCCGCCCTGAAGTTGGCTACAATGGCTGCGCAGTAGGAAATCTCATACAAAAACAGCGCCGTTTCGTGTCTCGCGCATCCGGTAAACCAACTTCAGGGCGGCCAAGTAGTTTGGCGAGGGCTATAGTTGTAATGACAATGTTATTCCATTGTGTGGTGATGGGAGTAAGATATAACTGTTAGGCCATTTTGTCCAATTGGTTGTGTTGTAGAAAATGTGTGTTTTGTTGACTAGTGTAGTACCTACATAGTTTTGTTTGCATTTCACTTGCATGAAGTATCATTATGTTTGTATTCCAAAGAGGTTATGCAGAGGTTTACCTGACTCTGTTACTGAGAAAAGTAACTGGTAACAGATAGAACGGGTTTGCTGTGTTGTTTGATTGGTTGTGTGATTGTGTGTTGCAGAACATTTATGTTTATTTATTTATTTGGTTCATCAACAATTGTATACTGAGCAAATCAAACAGAAGCAAAAAATCAGAATAAAGTGCAACAATCACTTACAGGTAAACTCTGCATGCATACAAAACGTTGTCGTAACTTAAAAGAAAAAACCGGCCAAGTGCGAGTCGGACTAGCGCACGAAGGGTTCCGTACAATTATCGAAAAAACGGCAAAAAAACACGTTTGTTGTATGAGAGACCCACTTAAATATTTATTTTATTCTATTTTTAGTATTTGTTGTTATAGCGGCAACTCGAAGGCGGCAACAGAAATACATCATCTGTGAAAATTTCAACTGTCTAGCTATTACGGTTCATGAGTTACAGCCTGGTGGCAGACACACAGACAGACAGACGGACCGCGGAGTCTTAGTAATATGCTGCCGTTTTTACCCGACTGCCGAAGGAGGGTAATGTGTTTATCAGTCTGTATGTATGTTTGTTCCTATGTGGCGTTCTAGAGACCAAACGCGTTGGCCGATTTTGATGATTCTTACGTCAATCGATTCGTCTTAACCCTACGAGTGTCACCGGCTACATAAAATGCGTTCCTTGCGAAGTATGTGAAGTGAAACTTTAAATGATAGATTGAGGAATGATGTAATAACCCAACGTTGTGGTGTAATAGTACACCAATAGACTACCTACAGTACTTTCTTTCCTTTCTTTTTTAAAATCCATCCAAAGGTTGTCTTGAAAAGATCGCTTTTAGCGATAAGGCCGCCCATTGTGTCACCCAGTGTAATGTTTTCTTCATCTATACTTTCTGTAACTTATATGGTGTACATAATAAAGAGTATTCTATTCTATTTAAAAGAAGACGTAGAGTTACTACGTAAAATTGAAAAGAGTGTGTTATGATGGTTTGGCCATGTTGAGAGGATGAATGAAAGGCGACTAACGAAAGGTATTTACAAGCCCGACGTGAATGGAAGGGATGCCCTAGAAAGACATACATAGACCTTCTAGGTTATGTTCTTCAGAAAGGCCCAGGTGCGCAGAACTTATAACGGCGTGTGTGTGTAACAAGATGTATGAATGTGAGTGAAGCAAAAGAAGTATGTAAGGATCGTAGCAGGTGGCGTTCTGTAATTTCTGCCTACCCCCATGGGAAAAAGGCGTGAGTTTATGTATGTATTTATAATATTTTGAATTTGAATGCTATCTCTAGCAGTGGCTGAGCCCTCTCGGTGCTCTGTGGATAAATCTAATTTGCCAGAGAGAAAATATAGTATTTCTAAACATGGGTCAACTGAGAAATGGGTTACTCCCGCATTAGACTGCGCCGGAAATAAGATTAGGTAAGTTTAATGTTTTGCTAGGACTTGAAAAATATTTCAGTTTTTCTCTGGAAAATGAAATTCAGTGGTAGTGCCGTAGAATCTCATTTTCAGTTTGGGACCAACTACACTACCCAAACTCGGCAATGTCGAGAAATATTAAAAGCATTCGAATTGGTTTACGGTTATTTTTAACCCCCGACGGAAAAAGAGGGGTGTTATAAGTTTGAGTTGTGTGTCTGTCTGTGGCATCATAGCGCCTCAACGATTTTGATTTAGTTTTTTTTGTTTGAAAGTTGATTGTATCGAGAGTGTTCTTATATGTTTGAATAAAATCGGTTCAGCCGTTCAAAAGTTATGCGCGTTTTACTGTTTAGATCGTAATGTATTCGCATGATAAATGTGTCGGGGGTTTTTTAAATTTTGAAATTTTACTTGTTTCAGCGTGTTTTCCAGTGCCTTAATATATTGTGACGTTGAAAACTTCTTATACTTTTTGTGAGTCTTAATTTAACAGCTATAAGAAAGCTTATTATTTTGTTAAATTAAAATTAAAAAGTGGTAATATTATTATTTTTGTTCGTTGCTTTGTAGAATACTCTTCTATTCTTCATTCGGTCCCTCATTACTGAGGATCGTGGTCACTGGACCCCTTTAAGCGGACAATCTGCCTGCATCGATTCCAGTCCAAAGATGCCATCACCTCCTGCTGAAATTTGCTTCTTTCACTTGGTCAGACCATCGTGTTGGCGACCGGCCTCGTGCTCTTTTCCCTTCGGTATTGCTAACAATGACCAGTTTGTATTCATTCAATCCAAATAAGGATGTTCTCTCTGGAAGTTCTTATCCGGTTAAGTATGAAATTTTCTCACTGAAGCAACGCTATAGTATTGTTGAGTGGAATAGACTTTTTATGCCGGAAATATGTATGGTTCTTGTGTGATACGCCACTATCTATCTATACTAATATTATAAAGCTGAAGAGTTTGTTTGTTTGTTTGAACGCGCTAATCTCAGGAACTACTTAATGGAATTGAAAGATTCTTGGCGTGTTGGATAGTCCATTTATCGAGAAAGGTTATAACATCACGCTACGGCCAATAGGAGCCGAGCATATATGAAAAATGTTGCAAAAACGAGAAAATTGATTCTCCGTTTTGACAGCTTCCGTTGCGTGCGTTGCGTAAGCGGTTAAAGTTACACAACATTCATGTATGTAGGGTAGGTAGGGAGCCAGTTGACGGGAGCGAAGCCGCGTGGAACAGCTAGTTTGAATAAAAATCTGGAAAAACTGCAGTGATTCCAAGACATACTTCAAAATCTTAGTCATGCAGTATTTCAGCAATCACCAACGGAAATGTACTGTAAGACAAAACAATAAATAATATGATTTAAACTTGTATAGACAATAAAAATCGGTGCAAGCTATAAAACTGTGTAGAAACAAATCTTCAAAACGATCCAAACCCGTGGGTTTTCTTTTATTTTCGTTAGTAAATGTTCTAGCGTAGTTTATTGCATGTTTTCTGTTATTGTGATTTATGCGGTAATGTAAAATTTTCCGGCGTGACGTCATTGTTGACGTCAGGTTGAGACTTTTTCCATGCGCAGCGCTGTCAGCTGATGCGCAGTACGCAATAGATTTATAATAAAAGTACGTTAAATCTTACCTACAGCACCCATAGTAGGTATCTACTGGGCCAACCCTTGTAACATCATCAAACAAAGGAATATCAGAACTGTAACGAAATTTACTTTATTTTACCTTCGGTGATTTATGTGTAAGATTGAATTCACAATCACATTCGCGCCTTTTTTAGAGGCTTGGCACAAACTATAGAATGTCGCCTGCTACGATCCTACGGGGGTATTACACTATCATATATGTAGAAAGAAAAAAGAAAGAAAGAAAGAAAAATATTTATTTGTGACCCGCACACGGCACGAGAAATAAGCATAAAATTAAACAAAAATAAAAACCCCTTGCAATACCAAAAAGGCATATATCTAGGATACATAGGACGATTTATAAAGGATCCTATCTAAATCCCATCAAAAACATAATATGTAAAAAACACAAGTCTTCCGGCGCAGGCGCAGTGAAGAACTGCGCCACCGCCGGCGCCGCGGGCCTTGTGTTTTTTACCCGACTGCCGTAAGAGGGTAATGTGATTATCAATCTATGTATTTATGTGGCGTTCTAGAGACCAAACGCTTTGGCCCGGTTTTGATGATTCTTACGTCAATCGATTCGTCTTAACCCTGCGAGTGTCACTGGCTACATAAAATTGCAAAAGGAAAAAAAAATGCGGATTTTGGGCGCCATTTTGTGGGGGAAAGATATTTTTTTTCTTCCAAACCCATAGTGTGGGATATCAAAATAAAGGGTTTTAAGAGGTGATTTCAAAAATATATAACACTTCTGTTTAAATGTACCTAATAAAAAAAATAACTAAAAAGTTGTAAATAAAAAAAAGTTAATAAAAAAAAAAAACACGACTGTTTAAAAAGCGAACTAAAAAGACGTAAACGTAGACGTAAATGTAGGTAGTTTAGGTGATGAATAATTTTACCTCTGGTAATGAGTTTGTTCGGGGAATATTAGCTGTGCTGACATAATTTTTGAGGGATAAGAGTGTCGGTTAGCAGTGCGAAATTTTAAGACCAGTATAATATAATACCTCAACGGATCTTTGTGTGTCTGAAGTTAGTTCTGTCAACTATTGCGCAAGAAACAGTTTAACTGCATAGAGTAAGCGAGACAGGATGATGCGACAGACGTAAGCGAGTGAAAGAGACAGTTATAGAATGCTATCTTCACTTTTAACATTGACACAAAAATAGCTAATGAGCAGGCTCTTGCAGCCAATTCAGACACACAAAGATCCGTTGTGAGTATTATACTCACAACCGATCTTTGTTTGTCTGAAGTTAGTTCTGTCAACTTTTGCGCAAGAAACAGTTTAACTGCATAGGGTAAGCGAGATAGGATGATGCGTCAAACGTAAGCGAGTGAAAGAGACAGTTATACAATGCTATCTTCACTTTCAATATTGACACAAAAATAGCTACTGCGCAGGCTCTTGCAGCCAATTCAAACGCACAAAGATCCGTTGTGAGTATTATATTTTAATCGTCAACTTTTTCAATATTCGGCGTGTTCCGCGTAGTATTTGAGCACCACCAACTTCAAGCAAACTTAAAACAAAATTGTCAATACAGTTACCTACTTAGTTAAATTATACTATCTGTCATTGTAATCTATGCTTCATTAATTTGTTGTGTGTTCGTTTTCTGCCACTGTGTGTTGTGTGTCTCCGCTTACGGAGGGCTGAGGTTTAGAAGATAAACTTTATCTTGTTTTTCGTGTGCGTTATTCAGAAAGTTTGTTTTTCGGCTGAAAAATAATTATTTTATAATTATTTGCTGGCAATTATTTATTTTAGAGAGCAGTGTTGGCCCATTGGTAACGGCCGTGACTTGCAAGTTGTAGGTCGTGGCGTCGAACCCAGGCAGGCGCTTTGCTTTGTGTAAATTATTTAATCACCACTGCTCTCAAAACGATGAAGGAAAATATCGTGAGGAAAGCGGCATGCCCTAGAACCAAAAATTCGAAGACATGTGACTTCCACCAAACCGCACTGGGCCCGCGTGGTCGATTACGGCCCATTCCCTCTCACAGAGAGGGAACCTTTGTCCCAGCGGGGTGGGAACATTAATTAGCTGATTATGAATTATTTTCACACACTCCAGATATTTTGCCTGGGCAGCTTCATGCAAACTTTAATCCCACAATTCGAAAGCATAATCTCGACATAATCATCCAAATAAATTAATATCGAACGGACGTCGTTCGCATCGGTTATTATTATGTAAATAAGCAGCCAATGGCGTTGCATTCCGGAAAACTGTTTCATTTTAATGTGTTTCCATTCGTATTTATGTATAATTAGATCCGTATGAAGGTTATCGATATTGGTGCAGAAGATTTTGATTATATTTGTTTAACTTTCTGTATGATTTCTCGTTCAAATTTTTTGGACACATTTTTATATGTTCGTTTCGATGGCGCGGCCACGGCGTTTTTTTTTAAAAAAAAACTATGCCAAGATTATGTAAAAATTTGTAAAACTTGATTCCCAAAACCATAAATTTGTCAAAGTTATGGTTAAAAAGTTTTTTAGGGTTTGAACGTGGCCGCGCCATTGAAACGCGGCGAACCGCGCGGCCACGGAGATCTTTAAAACTAAGCGTTGCAGAGACCTGAAATTTTGGCAGATAACAGATTGAATTTGTAAAAAAATTGTAAAAATATAGAAAAAATTCCTAGGTTTATATTTTAGGAGCTGTAAGACTAAAACCCCATGGCCGCGCCATTGAAACGGTGAAAAACACGTTATCGACGATATCTCGCTGAAAAAGCATCGCAGCGGTCTGAAGTTTTTTGTAAATCCTAGATTTGAATTTGTCAAAATATGTAAAAATGCACAAAAAAATCCTAGGTTTATATTTTAGGAGCTGTAAGACTAGAACCCCATGGCCGCGCCATTGAAACGGTGAAAAACATGTTATCGCCGATATCTCACTGAAAAAGCATCGCAGAGGTCTGAAGTTTTTTGTAAAACCTAGATTTGAATTTGTCAAAATATGTAAAAATACACAAAAAATACCTAGGTTTATATTTCAGGAGCTGTAAGACCAAAACACTATGGCCGCGCCATTGAAACGGTGAAAAACACGTTATCGCCGATATCTCGCTGAAAAAGCAACGTAGAGGACTGAAGTTTTTTGTAAAACCTAGATTTGAATTTGTCAAAACATGTAAAAATACAAAGAAAAATCCTAGGTTTGTATTTCAGGAGCTGTAAGACCAAAACCCTATGGCCGCGCCATTGAAACGGTAAAAAACACGTTATCACCGATATCTCGCTGAAAAAGAATCGCAGAGGTCTGAAGCTTTTTGTAAAACCTAGATTCGAATTTGTCAACATAATTAAAAATACACCAAAAAATCCTAGGTTTATATTTCAGGAGCTGTAGTACTTTATCGCGTAGAAATAAGTTATGGTTATCTATCGAAGAAAGAAAGTATTAGCGGTGTATTTTTTTGTAAACAACACCTATTAGTATGTAGAATTACCGATAATAGGCAAAAAAGTATTTTTTTCATAGTAAAAAACTTTCAATACGTTTTGAATTTTCCGATAGGGTGACCATGACTTATTGTTTACAGAAAACTTTCCACCTACAAGTATTAGAAACTATATCTCAAGGATTCTAAATTAAATTAAAATGAAACGATAACTAAAATACAAAACATATGTTTATTTCTTTAAAAATCACATGAATCACAGATTATTCAGTTACCCCTTCGTACCGTTTATTCCGAACCTAACCCGGTCGCGCGGGTTAGGTTATAGGTATTTTTTTATTTAACTACGATTACTATAACAAAGTCTACGGAGCCCCGTGCATTATCGTATCACCGGAAAAACAAATACCTACTCGGAAGTTCTAAGTACTTTTTATTTGACTGAATAATCTGTGATTCATGTGATTTTTAAAGAAATAAACATATGTTTTGTATTTTAGTTATCGTTTCATTTTAATTTATTTAGAATCCTTGAGATATAGTTTCTAATACTTGCAGGTGGAAAGTTTTCGGTAAACAATAAGTCATGGTCACCCTATCGGAACATTCAAAACGTATTGAAAGATTTTTACTATGAAAAAAAATACTGTTTTGCCTATTATCGGTAATTCTACATATTAATAGGTCTTGTTTACAAAAAAATACACCGCTAATACTTTCTTTCTTCGATAGATAACCACAACTTATTTCTACGCGATAAAGTACTCAGCTCCTGAAATATAAACCTAGGATTTTTTGGTGTATTTTTAATTATGTTGACAAATTCGAATCTAGGTTTTACAAAAAACTTCAGACCTCTGCGATGCTTTTTCAGCGAGATATCGGTGATAACGTGTTTTTTACCGTTTCAATGGCGCGGCCATAGGGTTTTGGTCTTACAGCTCCTGAAATACAAACCTAGGCTTTTTCTTTGTATTTTTACATGTTTTGACAAATTCAAATCTAGGTTTTACAAAAAAAAACAGTCCTCTACGTTGCTTTTTCAGCGAGATATCGGCGATAACGTGTTTTTCACCGTTTCAATGGCGTGGCCATAGGATTTTGGTCTTACAGCTCCTGAAATATAAACCTAGGTATTTTTGTGTATTTTTACATGTTTTGACAAATTCAAATCTAGGTTTTACAAAAAACTTCAGACCTCTGCGATGCTTTTTCAGCGAGATATCGGCGATAACGTGTGTTTCACCGTTTCAATGGCGCGGCCATGGGGTTTTAGTCTTACAGCTCCTAAAATATAAAACTAGGATTTTTTTGTGTATTTTTACATATTTTGACAAATTCAAATCTAGGATTTACAAAAAACTCCAGACCGCTGCGATGCTTTTTCAGCGAGATATCGTCGATAACGTGTTTTTCACCGTTTCAATGGCGCGGCCATGGGGTTTTAGTCTTACAGCTCCTAAAATATAAACCTAGGAATTTTTTCTATATTTTTACAAATTTTTTACAAATTCAATCTGTTATCTGCCAAAATTTCAAGTCTCTGCAACGCTTAGTTTTAAAGATCTCCGTGGCCGCGCGGTTCGCCGCGTTTCAATGGCGCGGCCACGTTCAAACCCTTAAAACTTTTTAACCATAACTTTGACAAATTTATGGTTTTGGGAATCAAGTTTTACAAATTTTTACATAATCTTGGCATAGTTTTTTTTTTAAAAAAACGCCGTGGCCGCGCCATCGAAACGGACACATTTTTATGGGTATATCCATAGTGGGCAGATGGGGCAACCTGCCCCACCCTTCCCGACTCGAAATTAAAAAAAAATACTATTCAAGAGGAAAAACTATAAGATGATTGCAAAAAAATTCGCCCGTTCATTTTACACTGTCTTGCTTTTCTCCAAGCAGGTTCGAGCGGCTCAAGTTGATTTTGTCATCCTGGGTCCCCGACAAGCTTAGTCCGCGTCTTATTTAGTTTACTTATTTTTGCCCCACTTCTAAGCAAATGCGGGGTAGTGGGTACGCCCATGCGCATTTTACAAAATGCTCGTGGGAGAGTGTCGAATGTACATGAGAGTACGAGTGGAGTGGTAGGTTATTAGGGTATTAAGTCTTGGGGCTCTTTCTTAAACAGTTGTTCACAAGTGCCTTTCCATTAACTTTTTCGTCTTTATATCAAAAAATAGTTTTGTCCGGGTTTGAGGGGTAAAACTTGAGATGTGCCGATGTGTGTAAGTGTTGTTTTTATTTCGATATTCGCTGGTTTTAGTAAGAGAATCTTAGATTTGTGATGCCTCTAATTTATTACCATTGAATTAGGCAGGTACCTGTATGAACGCCTCACCAAAAGTTTTTTTTCACCAATATGATGGCTAAGAAACGTTTTACAGGCACTATTTATAATTAAACCCCGATCCAATCTCTCTGACTGCCTACTGCATATTCAACAACTATTAAGCATTTTCATTCAGCTCAATAAAGTTAGACCCATTGTTCTTCTGAACATACAAGCTCTACGCCATACCCTCAAGCGTTACCATCCCAAATCATCCATGATCCATACAACGTTAACCTAAGCAAACAATCTAACGTGGATAAACATCTCATAAAGTCATAACACACGTAATTGTTCAAGATGCCCAATAGAGAATCAATAACCTCTATGTTTACGAATATGTATGGAAAGTCTATTGATATGTATTGTGTTGTACTTAGAATCGATTTTAGTTTATATTTACTGAATTTCTTTATGATATGTTATTGTGGTCCCTAACCTACTACAGCAGAGCTGCTGAATCTCCATCTCTATTTTTAAAACTAACTCTAACTTATTCGCTTGACTTCGCTTCCGTGGCGTTTTCTATTTTTTGTTCAGGGACTTAAAATATCTAGCTAATGTCATGCAGCTTCTTTTTCGTATTGATTGACTACTACCCAACATTGGAACCCCTTGGCCAGCTCTGTCATTTTCCTCGATCCTGGAAGGTGCAAAAGGGACTGAAAAGAATGTAAGACTTGTTTATTTCTTGCCTAAATCCTTTAAAAGATATGTCTATCATTTTTAATGGCAACACAGCTCTTGTTCCATTCCCAATATTTATTATAGTGATCATAGATGGCCAATTTATTCACTGGACATCCTTCAGTCCGCTGTAGTCATTTCCAACTCGAACTCACACAACACAATTTCACGATCAAATAAACAACTCTAGAAACGTCCAAACACAACACATAAATTGCTCCAAAGCGTTATATTTTATTGCCCTAACATAGTTGAAAGTTACAGCCGTGTAAGTATAGGTGTAAAACTATATATTATAGATGTAAAACACTATAGCAGCACCAAGATGCGTTAGGTATTACTCTCTTGAATAATTCAGTTTTATCGAGAGGTGTCTTGGAAAGTAAATTATTCAGCACTGTTTGTAGTCAAATTGGGTCATAAATATCAAACTATTGGATGTTTTCCAAGTATCGTAAGCATTATCTTGGAATAAGCTGCATTATCTTTAGAAGTTGACAAAGTCCTTTGTGAAGATCGTCCTTTTTCTGCCGCTAAGGAAACTTATTTTTGATTTGGTTTTGGTACCCATTTTGAGATTTTGAGACAGACTTTACTGGGTAGACATACTGCAGGGTACCTACCATTCGCAGTTAGTTGATCACCCGATTAGTATACTTAGGTACTAAAGTCACTGCCAGATAACAAAAAAATAAAAGTCGTTTACATCTGTATATACCAATGTAATCCAATATTTCAAAACAATATGAAAAAAATGTAAAGGCAGTGTCGCTACACAATCAAAACAAAAGTATCGCAGTAAGGGGCGTCCTTGACCCTTTCACTTTGCATTCAGTAATGAGTTAAAATCTCATAAACGCGTGGACCGATTTACATGATTTAAACTTATAAAATGGTTCCTTCGCTTTTACCTTGCCAAAATTATCAAAATTTCTCAATTAACAAAAAAAAACATGTTTTCAAGTAGGTAACTAAGTACTTAATTATAATTATTGATACAAGTCGGATCATTTTTTGAATATGATTTTTTTGTTATCTGGCGGAGAATTTAAACGCTTTTTTTTGCGCAACAAGGTGTTATATCACCCGTCAGTCTACAAAGCATGAGTAGACAGACACCTTTTGGGCTCGTTCTTTCTATCGTTTGTAGAATGAATCCATCGCTTTTCATCAGAGGAGATCGAGGTCAAGGAGTCATCACGAAAGAAAACAAAAAAGGTAAGAGACTAACTATGTTATTACTTGGCAATGTTTCAGCAAATCTCTTAACTTTACAGGTGTTTAGAGAAAGTTGTAAACACTTTTTATCGGATGGGCATGAAGCTTATTTATCGACAACATTGCCATAGAAATTTGGTAGTAACAAGAATTATTTCATAAGCTCGGCGAATTTTTTTTACAAGATCAAATCACCCGTTTTCACTCAGCAGGATAAAAAGTCACCGGTGTGAGCGTCGCCAATAGCACAGATCATATAAATACTACAGCAATAGTAACTACGTACCTACCTACTCTATGGCTTTATAACAGTAAAACGATTTTCGTAATCCGATTCAATGGCCTAACAACTTACCTGCAGGTAAATTGTTCTTTATTACCTTTTAGGTACAAACATTAATTATTTTTATATTCATTTTAAACTAATGATACGTAAGTTGTTATTTTGACCATAAATCAAAAGCACTAAAACAACGGAACAATCCAATAACATATCGTTGAAGCAAACAAGTTTCCATCTTTACCATAAAAGACCCATAGGAATAAACAGCTCACTCACAACACAATAGTATTGCTCATAAAGACTTCTTTATACGGGGCCGTAGGTATCGTTTTCACTTCGCCGATACGGGACCCTCATAAAATGGTTTCCTTTTTCCTAATGACCTAACAAGTGGCGTTTTGTGTATGACCGGAGGAAATTACAGGTAGAATTAAGCTTTTATTACCTAAATGAAAGATTTTCAAGATTGGCTCTGTTAAGTAGTTATTGCCAGTTTAGTATAGTATTTAGGTGAACTGAGTGAAGGAATCATTAGATGTAGGTACATTTTGTTGCCCGAAATTACAGACAGTTTTGTTTGTTTATTAACATTTTATTCAGTAGTAAGACAATTTTATATAAGCTGATTACGTACAAGCAGGTATAAAAAGGGGGAGGGAAGATAAATTTCTAATAGATTTTATTAAGTTTAAATCCTCATCATAAACAAATTTTCATTGTCTCGCCAAAGAAAATAACAAATATTTGGAATTTATTGTGACTTTCTGTTTATTTTCAACCTCAATAGCTCAATATTTAAACCTTGTAGTAAGTCGCCACAAGAACAAATAAACGGGCATTTATTGAGGATAACTTCGACTCCAAACGATAGTTGTAAGAACTTCAACAATTAATAAATTATTTCGTGGCGCCACGAGGCTCGGTACAAGCGTCACAACCATGATAAGCAGCAATGAAAATAGACAGCTTAATTGAACCTACATATAATAATAAAAATAGAATTACTGAAAATGTTTTGAAACTCTGCCTTAAAAGAAATCAAATTCGATTTATTTGGAAATACTTTGTGTGGATACGAAGTTTAATGTTGAAATCGACTTGGATGTCAACTCAAAAACACAACCGCAATCGAGTGAAACGAAACGCAGATAATGTCACTTGTCAGTTCGGCCTAAACGTCAAAGTCAAGCAAAATCCTGTCTGTCATTGTCTTGTCATCAATCTTAACCTTAAAAAAATCCTTTGCGTTTAAAACGCTACACGAATCTGTGTTTATGTAATATCTCTACTCTATACAGAAAATAAAAAGCAATACAATACATTAGTGCTATTTTCCTAAGCAGGAGTTATAAAAATACGTACTGGTAAATATAGGCGGAGGCACCAGCGTGCACATGACTGGTTGAAAATGGTGTCAAATGAGAGATGGTTTTTGCTGACAAATCGATAATTTCTGTGGAAAAATGTGCTGTGTAAATGGGTGCTAAAACGAGGGATAGTGAAAATAACGTAAGATATCAAGGTTAGTAGCAAAAGGATATGTTCCAAAACCAGGTATTGATTTTGATGAAATATTTTCGCCTGTATTAGTTAGGGACATTTATCTTTAAGGTTACTTTTTGCTTTGGCGGATCAATGATGCTTGATGCACTCATCGAGACGTTAAAACTGCCTTCTTATGGTTTTTCAAGATAACAGATTACATTAATATACCAGTTCATGTAAATTTGTAAAATGGTATTTTAATCTAACCTAAGCTTTGATCAAGAACATTATAATGAAACGTTGTCGCGAAAGTTCAATACCTACTTGTTCAGAATTGTAAAGCTACACATATACACTAAATTGAATTTAAATAGGTACCTAAAAGTAAACATTGTGATATTCAATTACCTATCAACAGTTGAATGGCTATATGATGGATTTAGCAGTACTTACAAGACCTGACATTCTTTTTCTGTTAATTATTTAAGTCAGTATAGTTAATGTATGACAAATATTGAAAAACTCTTGTGCCCTGTCTAGCACAAAGACAAAGTTTACCATCTTCTTTAGCGCATAGAATGCAAATTTGGACTGACTTGTCTGTACTATACTCCACAATCTTATTAGCCAGGTTAGCGCAGCTAATAAGATTGGGGACATACGCTTTCCCGATGAGCTAGGCATGGCACAATGCTGTCTTTGTATGAGATTTACTATTCGCAGCCAACTTCAGACCAGCCAAAAATATTGAATTAATGTTACTGAGGTGATAACTATATAAGCAAGGAATAAGACATGCTGCCCTGACTGCTGAGCAATGATAAGGGCAAATGAATGATAACTTTGTTAAAAGCTAAAGAAGGCATTCAAAACGCCCCTAAGGAACGAGATTGCTTTTCACGGTTGTCTGGAAATAAATGCCAGCCATGTGGGGGGAGATAGAGACTTGACTTTATTATGTATTAGTCAGTCTTTTACTCTCTCACATTTGGTTGGTATGTAATCATCAACATCATGCTGCGCCTGAGATGTCTGCTCATCAACACCCACCATAGTCACTAAGTTCACAGTGATGTCATATATTACAATACTTATTTATTTCACTAATATGTGTCTACCTACATGACGTATTTTCTTAAATTTTATGTTATTTCAAAGTATTCTAGGTAATAAATTTGCCCTTTTACAATGGTGTCTCAAGTACTTACATCTCTTTTCAGAAGTGTACTGTATGAATCATTTAGAAAAAGGCATTTGTGTTTTAGCTACCTATTTCTGTTCTTCTTGTCTGTTTATTATATTTTTCTCAATATTGACATTGATTTTATTTGGCACAAATAATTACGGGACTATTTCAAAATTGTACTTTCAAGGCAATCAAGGAATTAAACACCTTGTTATCAGCTCTTAGGTCATACTAGTCAGTTGCTGTGTTCAATCTCTTTTATTATATTTAATTAAATTGATTGAATGAATAAATAAAATACTTATTTTTTTTAGGTAGGTACTTGTAGTATGTTGTAATTTGTATTACCTATTTCATTGTACTTACCAAATTTTTGTTCATTTATATTGTAACTTATTTTATTTGAAATTACCTAATTCTAATCTTCATTATTATAATTAGTTTGCAGTTAACTATATACAGGATAGCCAAAAATTCGTGGATCAAACGAAACAGGGTAGTAGTTGGAGTTACAAGGAGAAAAGAAAAAGAAAAGTTTTTGTGTCTTTAAAACCTACTGCAAATAGCCCCAAATATCGCCCTGTTTCGTTAGATCCACGATTTTTGGCCCATCCTGTATATACCTAGTTCATAATATTTAGTTACCTAATTAAATTATGTTGTAATAGGGAAAATAAATAGATATTCCAATGTAATTTATTTTATTGTCACTTAGTTTTCTTTGAAAGCGTAATTCATATTTATTTTGCTTCTTTACCATAAATAACACTGATGATAACCAACTACTACCTAGGTACCTAATTATTATTAATTTTAATTCGTTTAATTTTGTAATTTTTTGTGGTTTCAAATAAATAAAATTAAAATGATAACGTGTTTACATTCATTGTTAAAATCCCAGCTATAATCTTAACTACCTACTCTATCTTTCACGGTGTAACATAAGCGAAACAGCGGGCAACAACTGCAGAAAATTTTGTTGAATTCTCGCATCTTTGTCATAATAATCATATCAGCTGCAAGATGTCCATCGCTAGAAATATACTACCCGTGGCTCTACATCGACTGGTCCTATGGATCTTGCGTCCAGCTGATTCCTGCGACCTTCGTCATGTCATTGGTTCTTATTGTGAGAGGTCTATCAACGCTGCATCTGCCGGCTCGCCACAGCCAATCCAGAACATTTCGGCCCTGCCCATTGCCACTTTTTTCTAATCATTAGTTAGATACTTAAGTTAGGTATCTTAATTTAAAATAAGTTGGTACCAATCTTCCATCAATCAATCTTCAATCTTGCTATCCAATCTTCTAGCCTGCCCTGAGCAGCGCATGGCATGGCGTGAGATGGCTCAGGATAAGAATAGGTACCTACCTACTTGGAAGGATTTGGGGGAGGCCTTTGCTCAGCAGTGGGACAGTAGGGACTTATAGGCTCCTATAAAAAATGAGAGTTTGAATGGTTTAGTCATGTTGAGAAAATGAATGAAAGGCGACTGACAATACCGGGAACAGATGCGCAAAAAGGCTTTTTTTTTATTACTTTTAAGAAGGCTTACAGTCTAATTACAAATAATAATAGGTTCGCGGATGTAGGTACCTATGCTTAAGCGTGTTCTCGCCAGAAGCGGCACAGGAGGACACCGTGGAGTTTTAGTGGAGGTTGGAGTCCCACATAATGCGCTATTTCCCCGTTGTAGCTCAGTAGGTATGCATTTCACCGCGCAAAAAAAAACGGTAACTAGGTAGTTATTTTATGACAAGATGTATGGATTAACGTAAACGGAGCATAAGGAGTGTGAGAGGATCGTAGTAAGCGGGCGTATCTATTGTCTTTTCTGCTAACCCGGGCCCACCCCCATGGATGGGCAACGTGAGTTTACATACCTACGTGTGTAACAAAATACCTACACCCAAACCTTGATGATCCACCATCCTTGATCCTTGATGTACCTACCATATAGGTACTCAGAAATAAATCATATCTTTAACTTATTTCATCGATATTTCTATCTCATCTAATTCCTTCAACCAAAACCCAATACCGACGTTCAATTTCCTAACCTTCAAAGAAAAATCTTTGTTTTCATTTCACCAAAGTTTACGAGGCGTTTCCTCTTATCTTTTTTGTTTCGTTTATTTTGCTATACCTAATATTCACTGATAGGGGAAAGCTATTTTTATTGAGAAAATGGGTTTTATTGCCTATCTGCCAGATAAATTGTTTATTTTAGGGGAGGAAGGGTGCTATGAAAATATAGTGTGTGTGAGTATGATGAATCACGCAGTTACATAATGATGGGGAAAGTTAAGTGACAAAGTGGTTCTTTCTGTGAACAAAATGAGTGTTAGGTTAAGAAAGATGGACACCTTTTTTCGCACTTAAGGGTAAACAAGTCAAAAATTCTTCCATACAAACGTAGTCTAGAGATTACTCCACTGTTTGACGATGTACTTTCAAAATAAAAAAAGATATCAATTTGTCTCATCATTATCTAGCCCTGTATGGAAACGAAAAAATAAAAATATTTGAAAGTTATGAGCGTCGAAAGTTCCATATTTCAACACTAATTTTAACGTATCTTTGGGCGCAAATAAATACCATAAGAAGAAGGAAAATTAAAAAACGGCCTCCATACAGGGATAGATTAGTAATTCAACAATCCAAATAATTTTATTTTGATCAGATACATTCAGTAGTTTTTTCATGAAATCTAGACTCCCAAAGGTCTGTTTATACATTTTCTGCAATCTTTTATCGAAATGGATGATGATTTAGGACGAAAACGGGCGCGCGAAATTTTATAAACAGGCCTTTGGGAGTCTAGATTTCATGAAAAAACTACTGAATGTATCTGATCAAAATAAAATTATTTGGATTGTTGAATTAGGTACTAATCTATCCCTGTATGGAGGCCGTTTTTTAATTTTCCTTTTTCTTATGGTATTTATTTGCGCCCAAAGATACGTTAAAATTAGTGTTGAAATATGGAACTTTCGACGCTCATAACTTTCAAATATTTTTATTTTTTCGGTTCCATACAGGGCTAGATAATGATGAGACAAATTGATATCTTTTTTTATTTTGAAAGTACATCGTCAAACAGTGAAGTAATCTCTAGACTACGTTTGTATGGAAGAATTTTTGACTTGTTTACCCTTAAGACTTCCATTTGGTCCGGTGTGCGTGCAGGCTTCCTCTCTGTGGGAGGGAATGTTCCGTAGTCCACCATGCGATGTCTTCGAAAAAGACATGCCGGTTTGCTCACGATGTTTTCCTTCACCGTTTTGAAAGCAGTGGTGATGTTTACACAAAGTAGAGCGCCTGCCTGGGTTCGAACGTGCGACCTAATTACAACTTATAAGTCTCGGCCGTTATCACTGGGCCACCGCTGCTCTTCAAAATGAGTTTTCAGCCACTTCAGATACTCTGGTATCTCCATACATTGGTACCTAACTTAGGTCCTCAATCCATACGGGCATTGTAAAGGAACGCATAAAGCTGTGTGGTAGGTATGCGGTGCCGGACACTGAAAAATGTCAAGAATGGTTCCGTCGCAGTAGGTATCTATAATACCGATTTAGGGAGACAGGTGGAAGATATTCACCTGTTTGCGTCTCGTGGCGGTGAGGTTGAATGAAGTGAATGTTCAACTGTAGGTTGATGGTAGTATTTTAATTTGTTTTCACCACACAACAGAACACAGGATATACCTACATTTATACCACAGACTTATTATAATACTTGTAGCAGAGTTTAGGTATAGTAATTAAGTCCGTGATTGGCGATGGTTGGTAGACAAGAACCAGAGAGGGACCGAAGTGACGCTATGGGGTAGCGCCCCGGATCGTCGCTTAGTATCGCCAACTGTGTCCGTTATGCTAGCGTACACCAGAACTGCAACGAGTTAGTTTCTATGCCAAAAAACTCTGTGTAAATACTGCCTAATTACTGTAAAAATAAAAAAAAATCTTCCTCTTTAGTTTAGGAAATAAACACCATTTTCACTATGTACGCTAGCGTCACGATCAAGCTAGCGTACACATGGCCGTACTCGAAAACGGCTAATTGTAAAGCAACAGATTTGGACACAAAAATACTGTTCTAATACTTCTCCCGCTATGCAAAATTTCGTAACGATTGCTCTTGTAGGAACAGAGATATTGAACAAGACTTTTCAATGACATTCGGAGCTGGCGTCATGGCAGCGTACACATAGTAGTTCTTATAGAAAGGGAACTTTTCTTGTAATGAATGCTATATATATAAATAGTGCGTGAAATTCTGCCTCTATTAGTGTAAATACTTTATGCGAATTCGCAGGGGAATAAGTAAAAAACCCTGTTAATTTCTGTTCATAGTACAGGTACAGATATGCTCAAAGGTGCTTTGTCAAGTTTTTTTTAATAGAGAACTAAAACTGAAACGTGATGAAGTACTGAACTAGGAGTATGTACACTTCATTGTAGATATAGTTCTGAGTGAAAATTAAATAATTGGAAAAATTCAAATAACATTTATTATGCCAAAAACAATTATTTTTTAACACAGTATAATCATATTATTACTGATTTGGTACAATAATGACAATTTACTTCTTTTTAGTACTAGTTTTATTTATGTCAAAACACATCATGCTAACGTGTATTAGAAAATAATGCTATATTTCTGTTTTTAATTTCACAAATAATTCATTTTGTTCGCGACAGTACGTCAGTATATTTGTTCCTAGAACTTAACATAGGTTTTTTTGCTTATTCCCCTGCGAATTCGCATAAAGTATTTACACTAATAGAGGCAGAATTTCACGCACTATTTATATATATAGCATTCATTACAAGAAAAGTTCCCTTTCTATAAGAACTACTATGTGTACGCTGCCATGACGCCAGCTCCGAATGTCATTGAAAAGTCTTGTTCAATATCTCTGTTCCTACAAGAGCAATCGTTACGAAATTTTGCATAGCGGGAGAAGTATTAGAACAGTATTTTTGTGTCCAAATCTGTTGCTTTACAATTAGCCGTTTTCGAGTACGGCCATGTGTACGCTAGCTTGATCGTGACGCTAGCGTACATAGTGAAAATGGTGTTTATTTCCTAAACTAAAGAGGAAGATTTTTTTTTATTTTTACAGTAATTAGGCAGTATTTACACAGAGTTTTTTGGCATAGAAACTAACTCGTTGCAGTTCTGGTGTACGCTAGCATAACGGACACTCGCCAACTCGGCACTTGAAAGACATGCGTTCTCAACATAACTAACTAAATAATAAAACATGCAACACTATTCTAAGGTGCTTTCACATAAGGACAATTGCACAATGCGTGACGCCACACTACGTCAGCGGTGAGGAGGAATATTTTTTCAGTTTATTCTTGTAGGTAGAACCTCGTTTCACTTCCTACTCCTCTACTCCATTCACTCTACTAACATGATAATGCCAAGGAAAAAGAATATAGGATTTAAACAGCGACTGCACCCCCTCTCCCACAAAGTGCATCTCACCAACATTAGAGGTTTGCACTCAAATCTCTCTGCAGTCCACTACCACCTGGAGATTGAGATACCAGCGCTGTTTTTCCTTACGGAGACGCAGATAGCGAATCCGTCAGACGTTTCTTAACTTACCCAGGGTTTACCATAGAGCCCAATTTTAAACCGCGCGCGGGTGTATGAACAAGGCTAGCGGCCCTGACGGAATACCAGCAACAGTTCTTAGAACATGTGCGCCGGAGCTGTCACCGACCTTGACACGCCTATTCCGCCTTTCTTATGAGGCTGGAAAAGTGCCGAACGCTTGGAAGCAAGGTAACGTACAGCCCGTGCTCAAGAAGGGCAGTCGAGCTGACCCTGCCAACTACAGACCCATCTCTACTGTAACGTCCATACTTTGTAAGAGTATGGAGCGTGTACTTAACACGAAGCTCTTAGCATACCTAGAAACTAACGAGATCATTAGTGACCACCAATATGGCATCCGCCGAAATTTCACATTCAGATGGAGTGAGGCCATAGAGAACCACGGGGAAGCGCTAGCCGAATCCCTCGACATATCGAAGGCTTTTGATAGGGTCTGGCATGCAAGCCTTATAGGTATAAGCTTCTTTAATTCGGTCTGCCTGGTAGTCTATGTGATTGGATTGCAGACTTCCTGAGAGATCGGTCCATTCGAGTGGTTATCGATGGCGGCTCATCGGACCTATTGGATAATAATGCCGGGGTCCCTCAGAGGTCGGTACTCTCAGTAACATTATTCTTGCTGCACATTAACGATCAGCTAATCACCTTTGGGTATGCAGACGACAGCACTGTTGCTTAGAGATATTTGTACAACGCACGGGCTGCCGGGCCGCATATCAGCTCTCTCCGTGAGGCAATGGTGGAGCGTTTGTCCTTGCAGGCAGTCTCCGAATAGGGCGATGCCAATCTAGTCAGGTTTAATGCTAAAACACAAGTGTGTCTTTTTCCCGCTAAAATGGCCAATTTCAATTGGCTCCAACATTTCGAGATGTGGCCGTGACATTATCTTGAGCTTCTTGGCGTTACGTTGATATCGACTCTCAATTTTGGGCCTTACCTATATTGAGGCAAAGGCTCAGCTGGCTGCCAAAAAGTTGGGGATCCGTGCAAGGTGAGAAGATACTTCACGCCGGAACAGCTCCTCAATTTGTAACAAGCGCAAGTTCTTCTTCTCGAACTTTGTTGTTTGAGTTTGATAATTTCATTCACGATGCATGGTGTAACTACTGTGCTCATCTCTGGGACGGATGGATCTGCCAAATACCAGCTTGATGCACTAGAGTCGATCGAAAAGCGGGCCAAGCCAAAGTTCAAAGAGCCTTGAACACCGTCGCCGAGTTACCAGCTTGTTGGTTTTTTATCGGTTACATTTCGGGGAGTGTGCGATGGAATTGAACGATCTAATTCCACCTAGCCCGTTTCATCATCGGACTACCAGACGTACGGTGATGCGCCATCAGTACACGGTGGAAATCCCAAGCATACGCACAAAGCTTTTTGGTAACACTTTTATTATGCGTAGGTACCGTAGGTACAGTTCAGGAGTAGAATTCCCTGTTGGAGTCTGTGATTCCAGACTGCTACAATCTAGGAGTCTTTAAGTCAAGAGTGAATAAGTTATTTCTAGGCAAGTGTGTTTCATCGTTTATCACATCATGCAGGTGAGATAGTGGTCAAGCGCGAGCCAATAAAATATTTATAAAAAAAACCGACGACTATATTCATGGTTTTGACTTGACTAGTGCCTCATTGCCGATGAGCCACTTGGCTCGCTTTTCTTTCGAATCTAGGGCGAATTAGATCCAGCCATTAGATAATAGTACATTATGGTACAAGTGTGTAATGTTGGTGATTACCGCTGAGGCGCCATTGAGACCCGAGCCGTTAGGTGAGGGTCTTAAGAGAGCCGAGGACGGTAATCATCAATACACACGTGTATCATACGACGTTTTTCAACACACTTGTGAAGAAAATAATACAAAAAATTAATTTTCAACAGTGAAAACGAGTTGTTTTTTTTTTGCAATGGCGGGCAAAATTAATCAGTTTTCCTATGCGCGCGCATCTAACAATGGCGACCGCCCATAGACTAAAAATAATGTTATTTTTTTTTTGGCTTTTCGCGGATAGCGTTTTAGCCACGTACAAAATGGGGAATTTCAAGTTTTCTTTATTACAGACAAAATAGTACATTATGGTACAAGTGTGTAACGTTGGTGATTACCGCTGAGGCGCCATTGAGACCCGAGCCGTTAGGTGAGGGTCTTAAGAGAGCCGAGGACGGTAATCATCAATACACACGTGTATCATACGACGTTTTTCAACACACTTGTGAAGAAAATAATACAAAAAAATCATTTCCAACAGTGAAAACGGGTTGTGAAAATTTTTTCGTAATGGCGGGCAAAATTAATCAGTTTTCCTATGCGCGCGCATCTAACAATGGCGACCGCCCATAGACTAAAAATAATGTTATTTTTTTTTTGGCTTTTCGCGGATAGCGTTTTAGCCACGTACAAAATGGGGAATTTCAAGTTTTCTTTATAAAACAAAAATTATATTTGAGTGAACGTTTTATTTATTAAACACGTACAAGTTGAAATTATCTATTCAAATACGAAGTTCCATGAAATGTGTTGCATTTGTACTATTGAGCACGATCTTTTTTGTATCAAAAGTTTTTTTAAGAACAAAGCAACTCAACCAATAAATAAAAAAAAAGTCTCTTTTTCTCACTTGTGAATAATAGTAATGAAAAAGTCACAGTTTGATAACAGGTGTCATTATGTGCCTAATTGCGGTGAAATTAGAGCCACTTTATGAGCAAGTGTGTTGAAAACAAAGTTATATTTAAGTGAAAGTTTTATTTATTAAACACGTACAAGTTGAAATTCTCTATTTAAATACGAAGTTGCATGAAATGTGTTGCATTTGTACTTATTGAGCACGATCTTTTTTGTATCGAAACTTTTTTAAGAACAAAGCAACTCAACCAATAAATTTAAAAAAAACTCTTTATCTCACTTGTGAATAATAGTAATGAAAAAGTCACAGTTTGATAACAGGTGTCATTATGTGCCTAATTGCGGTGAAATTAGAGCCACTTTATGAGCAAGTGTGTTGAAAAAAGTAATAAAGGGATTCCAGCTTCCAGCCAATGCAAACTCCAGTTACTGCCAATTCCTCCCTTTCAATTCATCATTAATTTGGAGATCGACTGCCGAAGGATGTGTTTATCAGTCTATGTATGTATGTTTGCTCCTATGTGGCGTTCTAGATACCAAAGGCATTGGCCGATTATGAAGATTCTTATGTCAATCGATTCGTCTTAACTTTGCGAGTGTCACTGGCTACCTACATTAAAAAATTGAAAAATAGAAAAAAGCCGGATTTTGGGCGCCATATTGTAGGAGCCCAATTTTTTTTCTTCCATAGGTAGGTACCCATCGTGTGGGGTATCAAAAATAAAGAGTTTTAAGGGAGGATTTCAAAAACATATAACATATGTTTAAATGTACCTAGTTCGAATAAAAAACGGTTAACTAAAAAAATACCTGAATAAAAACAAATAATTAAAAAATCAAGAAACCTAAGAAGAAAATCATGCTGTGCAGTTGGAGGATACATCTCGTTTTGGTCAGCCAGCAGAATACCTACATATCCTCCGACTGCACAGCATGATTTTCTTCTTGTTGCAATAATAATATATGTTTTCTTTTTTTGAAACATTGCCCCGCATTGCACTAGGAATTTCTCATGTATCGTAGGTGCGTTTACAAACATATAAACTCACGTACACAAACACCCAGAGCCGGAACACTATCTGTAGAGCATACAAATATTTGTTCCATGCGGGAATCGAACCCGCGATACGCAGCGCAGCTGTCAATCGCTCAACCACTGCACCAACCGTGCGTCCGCAATCGTTAGATATTGTTGATTGAATGTCACTTTTTGAAGAGCCTCGTCTGTCTACAGATAATGACAAACTGTAACCAAACTTTCATTTATTGAGCATTTTGTTTAATTGTAGGTAGTTGGATAACTAAGTTTCCTTTTATCAACCACTAGAAAACCGATTCAGGCTCTGAACGTAGATAGACTACTGAGTACGAGTAGTCTACATTCAGAGCCTGAAACGATATCATTATGACCTATTTCACAAACAAACTACGTCAATAAAGCCTCATGAATCTAGCACACGTATTTTATCTAATATATTTTTCTTCAGCACACATATAATAAAAAATTCAAGCAACCGTTCCCAGCATATTGCCTTGCATACATAAATCACGTAGCACAATAAAGAAACTTCTACTTGTGATAGTTATATAAACGTATGAATATGACGAGAAAAATACATTTGTCATGGAAGAAACCTGTGTAGGCGAAAATATTTTTGCTAGAAAATTAAGGAGTTGGTCACATGGACTATCGATATTTATTTATAGTAGAAGCGGTACCGGAAGACGCTGCGTTGGAAGGCCTCCCACTAAATGGACCGATGACCTGGTTAGGTACGGTTTCGGGAATCCGCTGGATGCAAGACGCACGGGGCTGGCGTAACAGTTGAGGAAGGCATATATATGTTCTGCAGTGGTCGTTTTCCGTCTGAAATGTTGATGGTGAGAGGCAGTACCGAGTTTCATTTAATTTTTCTGGTGTATTTTGGTAACTTATAGAACACAACAAGGTACGATTATAAGCAGAATATATTATTATTAATTATAGTATAGTAATATTATTTATTGTGTCCTAGGCGCCTTTAGCATCCAGTCTGTCACGGTCGGCGGCCCACCCAATTAAGAGCGCCCCACGCTATGTTTGCCGATACGCGGTCTCCCATCTAGGACTTGCCTGCTTCAACAACCTACCGTTTCGGCTCGTCTTTACTACTTTAGAAAAAAAACGATAAGTACTGGAAAACACAATGAGAAAAAAGCCTTAGCAAAAAATTCAGAACCAGGCGTTATCCTGGCAGTTTTCCAAGTTATTCCTTCTTTAATTCAATATATCAAAATCTCGATAAGTCTCATAAGTTTTTATGGATCATAGGATTTTCCTGTAATCATGTAACATGAAACAGGATACGGGGATCGGGATAGGGTAATAAAATTACTGTCACTGACGTCAACTAAGATAAGCTAGTAGGTAGTCGTAAAATCTGTGACAAGACATCTATAGAATGTGGGTACACACGCACTTTAGACATATTTTTTGGTTAAAAAAAACTGTTTTAAATTTAAGAGACACCTACTTATTTAATATAGGTAAGTGGGTTTATCATGCAAGCTCATTTGTCGGTTGCGTGTTTAAGTGGGTCCCATAACTGTATACTAAACGGCAACACAACTGGTTCAGAAGGAGGTGGCAGGAAGAGCGAGACTCATTTTAAAGGATCTGTTCACGATTGCAAGAGACCGCAGAAAGTGGAAAGCGGTAGGCCTTTGCCCTTCAGTGGCTCAAAACATAGTATTTCTGTCATGCGACACTTAAAAAAAAGGGAACTAATTTTTTGAGCTGTTTTATAAATATTCGAATGTTATTATGATCAGTTGAAAAACATATTGAGCAGTTTAATTTAATGGCGGTTGATTAATTATTGCGACAGTAAAACATGGATAGTAATAAAAAACAATTTGACGGTTATTTTATCATACAATGTCAATTCTAAAAATAATTGAGCAGTCCAATAACTGAATGAGCGTAAAAATGATGGAATGAGCGGTTCAATAAATAGTTCGGCAGTTCATAGCGAGCGGTGACACCCGAACTCAAATTCATTGAAAAGAGAGGTAAATGTTCGTTAGTTGGGCGGAGCTTATTAGCGCGGGTGGCGGAAGCGACCAATCACAGGGTTGGTAATCGTTTCGCGTGAGCTCGTGTTTTGAATTCTTACATTTGTTTTCGTAATAAGCGTGCGAGTGCATTATGGTCAGTGAATCAGTCCAAGAGCGAGCAAAGCGAGCTCGGGAGCTACGAGCACCCCGACACGGACAGGTTAGGTTCGAACGAGAGAACTCAGCTCCCGTCATCTCGTTCGTGTTAGGTTACTTTAGACCCTGCATGCAGAATTTTGCATCGAAGCAAAAGTAATTTAATTTTTCATTATTATTTAAGTACTGTTTTTAGGATTCCGTACCAAAAAGGTAAAAAGGAACCCTTATGGTGCGACTTCGTCCGTCTGTCCGTCCGTCACAACGCTATATCTCGAAAACTACTTTACCACCTCATTGTTTATAGAATTGCTTGGAATGAGATTTCTTACCGACAAATTCCGATTTATTACTGCCCACACGTATCCGATCGTTCAATAATTTTTACCGCCCATTTAATAATTTTCCTGCTCAATTATATATTCACTGATCCATTTCATTATTTTTTATTACCCATTTTTGTTTACTTTACTGCTTAGTTTTAACTGCTGAACTAGTTATTAAACTTGCCATTAATAATTTTTAACTTACCAAAACCGCTATTTACAACTGCCTCTTTAAATCAGTGCCTAAAAAAAATTGTCATGGGGATTGTCGATAGAAGTGAAAACTTAAAACTTTGGAATAACTGGCTACTAACAAAATGGCACTACACGAAATATTATCATGTCATTGGCGCAAACCCGTATATTTGTAACCAAAAATCGCTCAACGCCGGGCTAAAGAAGCTTTGACTTCAACAAAAATAAAACATTAGATACTTAACTACCTACAACATATTTGAAGATAGACATGATTCAGTTTTATTTAAAACACTACTACTGTTTTATGTATTGAGTAGTTTTTGCTATCTAAGAAGTCTCATGATTATAATATTTATAAAACTGATTCTGCCCATGTAAATTAATAAATTCTCCAAGGATGTCATAGGTAATTCCCAAAAAGCAGATTGTACCTAAAATAGTGTATCCTAAAATAACGAATTCCCGTTCGTCCCATCTTCTCGTCCCCCTCTTGGGACGAACGGGAATGCATAATTTTTTTCCCGATCGTCCCTCTAATTTTGTTGATGGGACGAGCGGGAATAATTTATTAATTATTTTTTTAGTTTTCTTGGTCCCACCAAATAGTTTCAGACTGGTTGTTTTAATGGTAAAAAAAAAACAAATTTTAAAATAAAAATCAGTCATTTAATAAGGAATAAAATCACAGAATCAACTTTACGTACCTAGGTATCAAAATACACATACACTGAAACATTAAAACAAAATAAAATTCTCTATAAAACTAAAAATTATGATTAAAAATCATTCAGCTTCTTCAATCAGCTTCTTTTTATGAAAAGAAAACGTTCTAATTATTACAAAGAAAAAAAAATACCTACAAACATGGTACCTACTTTATAAGCATAAATGAATAAGACACGAGACAAAATAGTATAACTATGTAGGCTATCTAATGATATTTGTAACAAAAATGTACTTAAATCAGTAGTTTTCCACATAATTCGTGTAGAACATATATTATTACATTAACACCCGTGGAGTTTCATTGTTTTGTCAACACTAACCCGACCGGTCTAATTTAAGGATACTGGGAATGAATGTAGGGTTTACGCTAATACCACAATGTTATCGGCACTCTTTTGTTATCTAGCGGCATCGCCGGAGCATCCCACCAGAGCCATGTCAAATTTGAAAGTAAACTACGAAACAACGATTAAACATTTTACGCACAAAATTATTTTGTGGGACGAATGGCAATAATCTAAGAACATATTCCCATTCGTCCCTCTAAAATCCTGAATGGGACGATCGGGAACAAAATTGATATTATTTTTGTAAATTCCCGTTCGTCCCACGACGGGGACGATCGGTTCAGTGAGACGAACGGGAATACACGCCTAAATAAAATATGATCGCACCTGTTTCCGTTACACATTGTTTAAAGAAAAAAACTACTCAGAAACAGATCACCTAACCTGTCTGTAAAAAAAAACCAGCCAAGTGCCGTATAAACAGCTCCATTCACCAAAATACATAGGTAATATTATTAATTTTCATAAACAATGAAAGCACCGAATATTGCTCTAATCAAGGGACTTAGGTAATTAATTTGCCGTTCGAAAACTGTTGTCCCATACATCAATATACATTTTTTTTACTTTGCCAAGTTAATTTTATAAGTTGGTCGACTATTACTCGTAAACTTGTAAAGCCTATTTAGCTGTTTTTCTTTTAATTTCGTTTTTATATGTTACTGTCGTGAATATTTTCACATAGGTATCCAAAAGCAACCATTTAGCTGGCAGAGGGTGGGGGGATACTTGACTCTAACAAAAAAATTCCATTTAAAGCTTAATTTTACCTGATTCAGAAAATCAATTCAGAAAATGGTGTTCACCGTAATATTTTTGAATGACCTATCCAACGATACCCCTCACCATGGGATAGACGAGAAAAAAAGCATCCCCACTTTAGGTGCACAGGAGATACACAAAAAAAAATGGTTTATGGTTTTATTGATGATGTGGTGGTTATTTGTATATCCATGCCAAATTATAGATGTCTAGTAGTAGTCTCTGAGCTCTTACTCTTACTTTTTAAAGTTTACTCTTACTTTTTAAATGGTTCCGCGAAACTCAAACTCGGCCATCATTCCATGTCGAAGTCTCTCACCATGGGATGTCCTCAGGGTTCGGTTATTGGTCCACCTTTATGGAATTTAGGCTTTGATGATTTCCTCGCGATTCCGCTTCCAAGCGGCTGTTCATTAACCGGTTACGCGGACGACGGTCTTCTGCTCATTCAATCAAGTACTCGAGCTGGACTCGAGAACTTGGCTGACACTTGCCTACGATTAATATCTCAGTGGGGCGATCGTAACCGCCTGACCTTTGCTCCGCATAAAACTTATAAGCTCATTTTAAAAGGTAATCTTAAATCGTGTCCTACTATTAAATTTAATAACGTTCCGGTAAAAAGGAAGCAGTCCGTGTGCTATCTTGGTCTTGTGTTAGAAAGGAATTTTGCATTTATAGATCATATTAAAATCGTCGGTGAAAAAGCAAAAAAGAACTTCTATGCCTTAACGAGAATATCTAAATCTACGTGGGGACTGTCTTTTTTGACTTTAAAGACTATTTATGGGGCTACTTACTTGGGTTGTATCTGCTATGGGGCGCCTGTTTGGGCTGATAGGGCCACAATAGGGGCGGTACGACGTAAATTACTTCAGAGTCAGCGTTTGGCTTTGATATTCTTATGCAAAGCATATAGGACGGTTAGTACTGAGGCCTTACCGGTACTTGCTGGCGTACTTCCGGTCGACCTTGAAGTGCAGCGACGTGTTGCAATGTACTATTCCGCAAAAGAGACCATGGACGCGGACTTTTTAACGCGGAGTGACCGTGCCAAAATCTCTAGATTATTTAAACCACATATTGACGTCTGGGAGGAACTTTTATCCGAATGGCAATGTAGGTGGGATAATTCCATCAAGGGCCGACACCTCCACCAATTCTTTCCATCCGTTCGCGTGCGGCTGGCCAGGACGTGGCTGGAGGTGGATCACTGTGTTGCCCAATTTCTCACAGGGCATGGTAACTTTAAAAGTAAATTATTTTCCTTCAAGCTTGTTGCCTCGCCATTATGTCAGTGGTCTACATCTGACTGTGAATATGTACAATCTGCACATCATATCTTATGGGAGTGTATTCTTTGGCAGAATGAACGCAATACTATGTTGAATAATGTACAGGCTGTGTCAGGAGCCGTTTACTATACGGACCTTGTGGAAACTAGAACAAATTTCCGTGCGTTCAAGCGCTTTTGCCATACCTATTATTGGAATCAAAATAAAGCTCACAATGTTAGGACCCATTTATATTAATGCTAATTTTTATCCGTGGTGCTAGGCAACTGGGCTTATCCCAGTTGTAAACGACCCTTTGTGCCTATTGGTCTTGTTTGTTCTGTCTCCTGCTTGATATGGAGGGAAGTGGAAATTTGTATTTTTCTTACTCCTCCATTTTCTTTTCTGATTAATTTCATTGCGGGATCCAAGACAGTTAAATTCATTCTCCGGGACTTCGTCGAGCTTCATTGCCTCGGCGCTTTTCTGGTGGTCGCCACTGTTGATTCTGGCTTTCAGGAGTTGCAGTGGTTTGGGAATAGTGCGGTGGGATTGTCCCAAAAATAAGTAGTCTCTGAGCTAAGCTGCGGATGGACGGCCGGACGGACAGACGGACATGGCGAAACTATAAGGGTTCCTTATTTATTTATGCACACACAAAACACTTTACAGAGAAGAGAAAGAATACAGATAGAAGAGCACAATTTCCTTATTGACTACGAAACCCTAAAAACTACACAAACACATCTGTCTCGCTGCCCAGTTCACTTTACAATGTCAAACAAAAAGAAATCTCGCTGTCATAAACTCTTATGAAGTCCTAGTCTTCGTCAGTACTAGCAGAGATCTAGGTCACTGCGTATAATGAACAGCTAATACTTTTATCTGCGTAGCGGTAATTCAGAGCTAACGTACCGGTAACTCTGTCCTAAGCATCTTTAGAATTTATGTAGTGTTTACACTGGCACCATTTACTTGGGCAAGGTTTATTAATTATACGCATTAAGTAAACATGGAAAATTATGAAGGGGATTATGAATTTTGTGAAATTATAAAAATGGGTCCATTTTTTAACCGACGACAGAAAGGAGAAGGTTTTCAATATGACATGTATTTTTTTTTGTTTTGTGTACCTCTGGCCACACATCAATTTTAACAGAGTCGTCCGATTTCAACAAATATTTGCTATTGGATAGAGTATACTCAAAATATCATATACATTTGGAAAATTTAATCCACCCTTAAAGGTAGAAAACAAGGATTGATTGATAATTTTCCCACGGAATTTTCAATTGTGGACCGATTCTGTTAAAATTAAGTAAGAAAAAACCGAAAAAAAAAATTTCAATTTTTTTTACCGGTGTAATAGCGAACTGAGGAGCAAAAAAAAAAGAACTTGCAAAAGATGGTCAGACACGTACCTATTCCATTGGGACAACACTTAGAAGGACAAATCCCATCCTTTCCACTGGAGCGAGATATACTTAGTACTCACATAAAATTGTCACTGGCTCCTGAAATATACAAAACATGACTTCGCCAAAACAGTTATATTATTATCTTGACCCGTATAATAATTTAGGTGTTTTGTGGATTTAGGTGTGTCACCAGTACCTACCTATGCTCCGACTTAAAATATTTCAGTACTAGCTTCAGTCAGCGGCTCCGCCCGCATGCAAGTGTTTTTTCATCACAACGGGACATTACACCAGGATAAAAAGTAACCTACGTGCTATTCCAGACTATAATCTATCTCTGTGCCAAATTTTATCCAGACCCGTTCAGCCGTTCTGGCGTGATTGAATAACAAACTTCCATCCAAACTTTCATATTTATAATATTAGTAAGATGCAGCATACAGCGTTTTCTAACGAGGAGCCATTTAAAAAAGTGGCATTAGGACTTCCACAGAGAGGTGCGATGTGATAATGTGACAACGCGACAACGATGTGACGAGGCGTTTTTATCTAGTTCTTAAAATGTTTCTATAGATAGCACAACTTTTATGAAACGACGCATTTTGCTGTGGAAGCAAACTGTTATTAATTAAGAAGATAGCTACTGCCTTTTTTGTAAAATATGAAAGTAGTTTACCCTACATGCATCAGATTTGTTAATTGATAAAAAATCTTCGGATTATTATTATAAGGTACCAAACAATAAAAAAATGTTCAATGCAGGTCAGATTTATCAAACATATACAACATGAAGGCTCATTCATGTCCAGTGCAGAACCTGGGCCACAATAATGCGTGTTGTCCGGAGCTTAATGGTATTGTTTTTTGTGGATACAATACTACATACATATTAGGTAGGTGCAAAGTTTTACTCACGAATATAATGTTATTATTTTGAATGCGTCTGATGATGTAACAAGCTGAATAAATGAAACCGCGGCAATTGCGATTGTTTTACCACGTGAGCTGATTATGAATAAAAATGAGTCGATTGTTTCTAAACAATCAACCCATATTTTCTATTAGGCGACAGATTTGTTTCGGTTTCAGGTTTGTTTTTTTTTATTTGGCGGTAAGCCAGCGTTTGACCACTATCTCTCCTGATGGTAAGCGATGATGTGGTCGATGGTAAAGCACGTCTTAAAGTGGAAAAGCTGATGCATTTGATATTTGTATTGCGGTTTGAGGTTCGGTCTCATAGAGAAGGTTGATTATATTCATGAGAACATTCATCTCTTGAAATATTATCTAAGAATTAAAACTGTATGTATTGTTATTCATATGACTCACGATATAATCTGTTTTGTACAATCTATCAGCTTTGTTTATCTTTTCATTTGTCTCCCTGCTGTAAATAAACATAACAAGAAACCGACCGTCCTATCTCAATAGTAAAAGTAAATCCCACTGTCTCACCGGCTATTTCGTTGAAGAAAGGAAAAAGAGGGTCTAAAGAATTCGGGTCTGGACAAGGGTCGTCCTGTTCGTTCAATGAACGGTTTTCCATTAGAAACACAAACTTTAACAACTCAAGGGATATATATATCTTATCTATTGTAGTTACTAGTTCCTACCAGTGATTTTATCCACGTGAAAGTTAAAAATTATGCCACGGGAACGTAACTACTACCGGGAACAGGGGTATGCCTGGTTTTGTTCCAATACTTCCTTGATCATCAGGATCATATAAAAATTAAAATAAATAAAAATTACCAAAATATATAAACCGACTTCCAAAAAAAACATTATAATTTTTCTTTTTGTATCTTATATCACCATGAAAATACGCACTATTGAGGATAACTTAAAAACTACTAGTCAGATCTTGATTAAATTTAAATGGGACGACATGAGAAGCACCAGCTTTCAAATAAAAAAAAGTATTATTAGAATAGGTTCATGTTTGGCGGAGTAATCACGTAACAACCATACAAAAACGTTCAGTCAAATTGAGATCCTCTTCCTTTTTGACGTCGCGTCGGTTGAAAATGTTAGTTATTATAATATCTTACACTGGTAAGATATTATATTAACTAAGTAACTGACTTTCTTGTGGGCGAAGGCACTGGCCAAGAAAGTCAAATTTGTAGGTTTTCCAGGCAGTTAATAAGTAGCATCTAAACATACAGACCTCCACATTTAATATTGGATGGAATATGATAGATAGGTCTTATCCTATCAAATACTATTGGCAGATCAAAAATAATCTATTCATTTATTCGTATATCCTCGCAATAAAACTTACTTTAGTTTTATCACGATATTTTCCTTCACCGTTGTCAGCAATGTCCAAGATAAAGGTAGAAAGAACATAATTAAGAATTGAAAAAAAACACATTAGTACATGCCCGGATTTTGAGCCCATTACCACAAGCACAAGAGGCGAGGTCTTGGCCACTGGGTCACCACGACATTTGTGTCATCTTTGTCTTTATTGAAGGAGCTTCCAGTTTACGATAGAGATATTTTAGCCAATATTTCAGGAAAGTTCTGGCGTTAGGTCGATGTTTGAACCCTTAAATGGGATCACACTAGAAGCACCAGCTGTCAAATAAAAAAGCATAATCAAAATGGGTACAACTAGCAAAAAGTTTTGAGGGGACAAACAAAAAAAAAAACAGTCGAATTGAGAATCCTCCCTTTTTGAAGCCAATAAAAAACAAACGAATTGATAACCTCCTCCTTTTTGAAGACGGTTAAAAAAGGGTAAACGCTTGGGAAAAACATGAAAAATAATGAGGTCTGAGTAATTGGAAAAAGAGTATAAAAAAAATACTGAAAGAGTTTCCATGTAGCCAAATTGAAGGAAAACATTCGCAATTTTCCTTATTTCAAGCGAAATGAAATAAAACATACATAAAATATTTCTTTATTTTAATGTCAACGAATGGTAAAAACTGTAGCTCCACTTGTAGGAAAATAAGTACTTACTAAAAACTTATAACATTGCCAATGAAAACATATAAAAAGGTAAAAATATAAGTATTTGTTTAGTTGTCGAACCATCTGTTGCGTTGAGAGCTTAGGGCTTGGTACAAATGTAAAGCGAGGTGAATAATAGTTTTTTTATTTGTAGCATTGTCTATCTGATTCTATAGTTGTGTTATTATCTCCATTTTAACATATTGTTGTCAATGTTGGGGTCATTTTGTAACTTTTGACAAGTGCAAGTTGGTCTATTATCTCTGTAATATGCCAAGGGTTTGACCTGATATTTGTGACAAATTATACGACTTCCTGGCCCATGATACAGGGTCAGGAAGAAATTAAACTCACTGAAGCAGAAGTTTGATAAGAAGTCAGATGCAATTAATATAGAAAAGTCAAACAGCAAGATCCGAGGGTTAGTAGCACGCACATAAAACTAACTAGATAACGCAATTCTCTCCATCTGTATGAAAACCAAGCGTGCCACTTTTCACACACAATTACTTACCAATGAAAGAAAACATTGCCAATGCCTCGGCCAACTTTTTCTATACAGTCTTTACACCTCAATATGGCATAATAAGATTTTTTTCTAGATTTCGGTGGCTTTCCGGTGCCAATAATACTAAATGAAAAGCTCAAAGTACGATCATTAAACGTAATTTTAGTCCGTTTTATGACACGCGAAGTACATACAATCGCGTCATCTAGAGATTTATATCTGTGGTTAATACGAATATATGTATTGTCATTGGATATAAGCACACGCGCCCCGTTGTTTCTTTGAGTACTATCCGCTTTCGCCTACAACTTGCAACATTAAAATAATTGAACCCGCTCAATGTAACTGATCCGTGCTAATTGAGCGATTTACGACGGCTCACAGCGACCCCGTCCGTCAAAGTGTATCCGTTGACGTTCGGCTCTAACTTTATGTCTTTGCAGTAAATGTTAATTGTTCTAGCTGTCGACAGTACGACATCGGTCTCTTTGTCCGGCAGTCCTCCGGTCCGGTCCGGGCTTGCAAATGTTAGCATTACAATACCGTGTCACGTCCGAGGGTAATAAGATATCCGGTCTTATTGACCCGTTGATTGCGTAAGGTTATAATAAGCAGTGGAGGGATATTTGATATTGTGGTTATGAAAATATATTGGCTGATGAATATTTCCTGGAATGGTTTCTGGTTGCAATAATCTATACTAGAATAATATAAGAGGAAAGATTTTTGTCTGTTTGTACCGAATAGCCTCCGAAACTACTGGACCGATTTAAAAAATTCTTTCACCAATAGAAAGCTACATTATTCCTGAGTGACATAGGCTATTTTTTTATCCCGAAAACGGGTCCTGTGGGGTGGCCCACGAAGCCGCGGGGAACAGCTAGTATTTACATAATACCTTTCGACGTTGAAAGATCATTGTCATCGCCTAACTAATGTATCAGTGTGGCAACCCTTGGGGGAGGCCTATGTCCAGCAGTGGACGTCTTTTGTCTGAAATGATGATGATGAAACTGGCCTAAAGTGTTGGTAGAGAGGAACAATCTTTGGATTATTGGCATGTTTTATATTTGTACCTGTGTGGATTTATGTACTAGCTTCTGCCAGCGCCAGCGGCTTCGCCCGTGTTAAAACTTTTACGAATGTTTATTCCAGACAATAATCTATATCTCTGTGCCAGATCTGTTCAGCCGTTCTGGCGTGATTCAGTAACAAACATTCACACATCTACACTAATATTTTAAATGCGAAAGTTTGGATGGATAGATATAAATTAGTCTGAAATAGCACATAGGCAAATTTTATCCCAGTTGTATCATCTCGCCTGATATTCGGCAATTAGCCGAATATCAGGCGGGCGAAGCCGCTGGCAGAAGCTAGTTTAAAATATAAGTAAGAAGTAAGATGAGATAAACGATCCTCTTTAGTAAAAACTAGCTGACCCCTGCGGCTTCGCTTCCGTCAACTGGCTATCTACCTACCTACCTATCTACCCTACCTACCTACGCACTTACCTACCCACCTACCTTACCTACCTACCAACCTACTCACCTGCCCTACCGATTAACCTACCTACACTACCTTACCCTACATACATACCCTACCCTACCTACCTAACCCTACCTACCTAACCCACCTATCTACCAATTTGTTAAACTATTTATTTTAATAAGAAATAATATCATACGACAATACGAATGTAACCAACTTTTATTTCTACCAGCGATCTAATTAAATTTTAGAACACAAAAGATGCTATTGTGACTTAACTATGATAGTGAGATATGTTATCTCGTAGATTTTTTTGTAGGTAATAATGAGTACTTTAATCATGCAGTACATATTTTTTATGTATCATCAATAGTTTTCTCAGCGCACGCCAAATAATGAATTTTTCAACACACTTGCTCATAAAGTGGCTCTAATTTCACCGCAATTAGGCACATAATGATACCTGTTATCAAACTGTGACTTTTTCATTACTATTATTCACAAGTGAGATAAAGAGTTGTTTTTTTAGTTTATTGGTTGGTTGCTTTGTTCTTAAAAAAGTTTCGATACAAAAAGATCGTGCTCAATAGTACAAATGCAACACATTTCATATAGATAATTTTAACTTGTACGTGTTTAATAAATAAAACTTTCACTTAAATATAACTTTTGTTTTTGTCTGTAATAAAGAAAACTTGAAATTCCTCATTTTGTACGTGGTTAAAACGCTATCCGCGAAAAGCCAAGAAAAAGAAAACTCATTATTTTTAGTCTATGGCCTGTAGTATTATATTATCTGTGCTATGGCCGATCGCCATTGTTAGATGCGCGCGCATAGGAAAAGTTATTAATTTTGCCCGCAATTGCGAAAAAAAAATCACAACTCGTTTTCACTGTTGGAAATGATTTTTTAGTATTATTTTCTTCACAAGTGTGTTGAAAATCTTCGTATGATACACGTTTGTATTGATGATTACCGTCCTCGGCTCTCTTAAGACCCTCACCTACCGGCTCGGGTCTCAATGGCGCCTCAGCGGTAATCACCAACATTACACACTTGTACCATAATGTACTATTATAGGCAACATTTTGGTACTCTGGATTACATTATTGCAATTTTCGGATCTCTAATATTTTTGAAAATAAATTATAGCCTATGTTACTCGGGAATAATGTAGCTTTCCATAGGTGAAAGATTTTTTTAAATCGGTCCGGTAGTTCTGGATCCTATTCGGTACAAACAAATAAACACACAAACAAACAAAAAAATCTTTCCTCTTTATAATAATGGTAAAGACAAGCGAATTTCCTACAGAACTTAGTGTGTTAGCAGGACCAGTAAACACGTAAAAATCGGTGTACCGATTTCTACGTGTTTACTGGTCCTGTTACTTGACTCCTTTACTGGGACTGTGTTTTACTCTTTTACTACCTTAGTTTCCTTTACTACCTTAGTCCTTTACTGTGACTGTGTTTTGTCCTGGTCAACTGGAACTGTCCTGGGAATGCATAGCCACCTTGCTACTCGCCTTGTGTTTCGAGCCGCCATTAAGTTTGAATCTCCCTGTAGGTACTTAATTTACTCTTGAATATCTAAATGTGTTAGTGAAGGTACAATGAACTAATTATAATCCATGAGCTAGAATTGATTAGATAAAAGCTTGCAAAGTGCTCTGCCTACATTCCTGGTAAATACTTCTCATTAATTAAGGATTGTTCTCGGTATTGGCTCTTAGAACTTCCAAGAAATAATTACCTATAGGTTAGGTGTGTTGGCAAAAATTCTCTATCTGCTGATAGAGTAATGGAAATATGGTATGCTGGCAAAAATTGGTAAGTATTTCTATTTATTATTAAAGAACTGAAAAGTTAATTGTGTTGCTTTTTTTGCATTTTTCCTACATCATCATCAGCCTTTTAATGTTCTTACTGCTGTGACACAGGCCACCTCTATGTGAGAGAGAATGAGCCGTAATCCAACACGCAGGCCGCGGGTTGGTGAATGTCACATATCTTCAATTTTTTTGTTCTAAGACATGCCAGTTTCCTTACGTTGTTTTGCTTCACCGTTTTGAGAGTGGTGGTGAAGAAATAATTTACACAAAGTAAATCGCCTGCCTGGGTTCGAACCCAATGTAGTGACAAGGGCATGCAATATCGCAAGGTTCTCAATTCCGGAACTGAGTTCCAATACCGGAGATCTGATTCCGTAACTTAACTGGTAACTTTTAAAGTTTGTTTCAAATCAAACAAGATTTATAATTATATGAGTCTTTTAATACTTTTTTTAACGTATTAAACATAATATATTTGGTCGCCTTTCTCCCTTATTACTATAATTAAACATTTTACACCGTAAAATCAACAAGGCTTATCTTCTTGTCGCTAGCACGACAGTCTTTCAAATTTGTTTAGCCCAAAACTTAGCCACGTCGTGGATACGTCATCTGTGGCAGCACATAGATCACCCTGGTTGCGTGTTTTGGGGCACAGAGGACTGGACAGGAGGTGGAGCATGGTTTACGATTCAGCAGCACATGCACACCCTGCCGATATTTTGCGAGGTTGGAGTTACACCTTCCTTCCTGGGTGCTGAGGTGGTTCAGGGACTTCCATGTAGACCACGGAAGGTTAGATCCTAAGTCCTCAGTGGGAGAAAATTATTCTACCACATTCTGCAACGGGCGTCGGCCGGGTCTCCTGACAGGGGAACCACCTTTTTCAGGAGGCTTTGTCTGCTTTTCAGCCGTTGCGTCGGTAGTTGTGCACCGAATAGTGGGTGTCTGGGGTCACGCTCCTGCTTTTGTTTCTCAACTGCACTTTGGATGTGTGGTGGTGCTATCCCGGCTTTGGGGTATAGTACGCTGACCGCGGTTGGTTTGAGGCATCTGGTAATTGTAAGGCATGTATCGTAAATAGCAACATCTTCTTCCTTGGCGTGGGTGGAACGGTGCCACACTGGACACGCGTAATCACCTGCCGAGATGCAGAGTACTAGGCCAGTAGTCAGGAAATAACGCGATGTGAGCCCGTTGGTTGATGTTAGGCGTCTGAGTAAATTGTTGCGAGACCCAATTTATCACATAATAGAATTAAACATTAATAATAATAAAAAACACACGAAATTTGGATCGTAGTATGTATTCCGTATCACGTACATTGCATACCACATAGTCTCCTTCCAGTCTTAAAATTTTCATAAATAATAATCAAAATATCAAAAATTAATATTGGAATGCCGGTATAACTCTCTTAATTCCGGAATTGAAATATAAGAAAGATTGTTACGGAATTCCGGAGTTACGAAATACCGCTATTCTGGAATGCATGCCCTACTGTCTGGAAACACGATTTTGTGTTAAATCGTCTGTCTATTCTCGGTCACGTGAACTTTGGGTCAGTTGGACGTCTTCTTTGTCAGTTACTTTACTCGTGTGAAGGAGGCATTAATTTCGGAATGGTAACAAAACAGGATCGTCTATTGTTAATTGGAAGCTGACATCCGGGTTTGTGTTAGTATTTCTAGTTTATTTCGGTAGCAAACTATATGAAAAGTATTTTTCTCAAACATGCATGGAATTATTGTCATTATTTTCGAAAACAGAACACGCTAAATATCGAATTTACGGACAAATAAATCAAGTCAATTGCAGGAGCGTTTTTAATTTGGAACATTACAACGCTCCAGCAATGTTGATCAAATGCATTGTAGGAGCGTTTTTTGAATTTGGAACATTACAATGCGCTCCAGCAATGCTGTTGTAACTTTTTAATATGAATTAAATTAAATGTCTATTATAAGAAGTATGTATGTTTTATTTCTCTGCATTCTTTTGAGAAAAGCACTATTATTTTGTGCCTGAAATATTTGGAATTGCCTGTCTTATATTAGTGAAGTCCTCGCCTACGGCTCGGCCTTCAATCTCATACTCGACCTGCAATTGCCTATTTCCCGGCCTCTGCAATAATGTACTTTTAGATAAAGTATTGTTGGATTTGAAATTGAAAATGAATATCAATCTTTTTTCAAGCAAATACAAAATTAATAAGCAATAATAATTCATAATTTAACATTAGCATAGAAAGGCACACACATATTAATACATTTAACCAAATAAAAGCAGATATATAGGAACTCTTTAACTGAAATTTTAATGATATGGAAAATATTAAGCGCTATTCGTCTCTCCTAGACACTGACTGTATCTAGAATGTTGCTGTGCCCGACAGGGTCCGTCAGGGTATAATTGTTTCTGTAACTTATATTTACCACCTGTATGTACATTATGGATCCAGTAAATTTAATTTGAATTTAACATGGCATAGCATCACGCCTGAATTTTCCGAAAGGAAAATTCAGGCGTGATGCGGCATCCGTATCTAAACTAAACCCTAATTACAAGCTATATTATGTAAGTTAAGTCCCATGTTATGGGGTTAATCCTATTGCCACTAACCTAGCACATAAAATATGTAGACTCCGGGCTGCCATTAAGCAATTTCAGATGGTAAAATCTAATATCTATTTACCTTATATGGGAATCGACCTTAGTACCTCATGCTCAGCATATTAAGCGCTTGCGATGATAAGAGCAACGGGAAACCAAGAATAGGATAGATGAACCTCCTTTTCCACACTTAGAAATAAAGAAAAATATTTAATTGCGCCAGGTACGACGAATACCTTATAAAGAAGAATAAAACCTAAATTCAATCATTACAAAGTATGCGTCACATCTACGCAAAACGGTCATCGCTCAGCATAATGCGGGACTCGTGTGCGAGACAGAGCCACAGCGCTGTTTCGACTGGGTGAGTCCGAACCAATGAAACCATAGTGGCAAGTGACGGAGCGAACAGTTTTATTATTGAATAAAAAATAAATAATAGAATAAACATAAATAGGTACATGCCCGTTTAAAAGTTTAGATATAAAAACAAAGGGTTAGACACCTGTTTGGTCCGTTGTGCGTGCAGGCCGCCTCTATGGGAGAGAAGAATGGGCCGTAAACCACCACGCGGGCACGTGGTTTCGAATTTTTGTTTCTTAGATATGCCGGTTTCCTCACAATGTTTTCCTTCACCGTTTTGAGAGCAGAGGTGATGAAATAAATTACACAATGTAAAGCGCCTGCTTGGGTGGGAACCCACGATCTACAACTTTAAAGTCGCGATCGTAACCACTGTGCTACCACTGCTTTTCAACACGAAAGACCAAACACAAATATGCTTCTTTTCGAAACCTACACTTCATATTTTATTGGTTTTCTTAGAATCAGAATCTTTATATAATTTACTTCGAATTTGATTTCACCGTTGCCAGTACGTGGAAGTAAAATTACGAGAAGCAGTGAGGAAAAACAGAAATGTAATTAGCTGCTTTTGTTTTTAGCAGAAATATAAAAGATCCCTCGTTATTATACATAGTAGACTTCACATTGGTGTTATCAGCGTAATACGGAGTTAGAATAGGACAAGAGGCCAGTTTATACTGGTTTTGTTACCACTGTTATGCGACCTACTGTGTTATGTTATGATATTATTATTTGACTTAGAAGTAGGTACGCAAAAACATATTTTCTATGTTTCATTGGATACATTATTAATCAAATAAACATCTAGATTTCAGCCCACCGTTTGTAGGTCGTACAAATATTATGCCAATCCGTTGTCAAATTCCAAATGGTGGATGTCTCAAGTGGCATTTGGTTATTTTATCTAATTCTGTTGTTTGTAAATATTTAAGGCTATTGTAACAGCAACATTAATAAATAAGAGGCTTTAAAAATGTAACATTCTATAATACTATCAATAAAACCATTGCGATAGTTAACGGTAAAATGAATGTAAATAACCGGCCAAGTGCGAGTCTGACTCACGCACAGAGGTTCCGTATAAACAGCAATTCACATTGTGTGTATGTTGTGTGCTGGCTTGTGTCAAATAAATGTGTTTTCTTTCTTTCACTAAAATCATCATCATCATCAGCCTATTAATGTTCCCACTGCTGGGACAGAGGCCTCCTCTCTGTGAGAGGGAATGGGCCGTAATCCACCACGCGGGCCTAATGCGGGTTGGTGGATGTCACATGTCTTCGAATTTTTGGTTCTAAGACATGCCGGTTTCCTCACGATGTTTTCCTTCACCGTTTTGAGAGCAGTGGTGATGAAATAATTTACACAAAGTAAAGCGCCTGCCTGGGTTCGAATCCACGACCCACAACTTGTAAGTCACGGCCGATACCACTGAGCCACCACTGCTCACTAAAATAAATAGGTAAAATTACTAGCGTTCATAAACAATGAAAGCACCGAACATTGCTCTAACGAAGGGACAAAACTATTTAACTTTGCCGTTCGAAAACTGTTGTCCCCATACATCAATATACAAAATGTTTACCTTTCCAAGTACATTTTATTAGTTGGTTGACTCTAACTCGTAAACTTGTAAAGTCTACTTAGCTGTGATAGTTTTCCTTTTAATTTCATTATATATACTACTGCAGTGAATTTTTGCACATATCCAAAAGCAACCATTTAGCTGGCAGGGGTGGAGACACTTTACTCTAGCAACAATTAGCCATTTAAAGCCTAATTTTACGAAAAACGGATCCTTGTATCGAATAATGGTTTCACAAGCCCGGTTTATTTTTGCATGGCCTGTCCAACAATACCACACAACCATGGGAAAGACGAGAAAAAAAATATCCCCACTTTACGTGTACAGGACGAACCCCAAAAAAATATTTTCCGTGGTTTTATTTAACCACTTTGTCGACGCGATGAATACGTATATAACTATAACAAAATAATAGCTTTCTAATACTAAGAGTCTCTGAGCTGATCTGCGAACGGGCGGACGGACTTTCGGACATGGCGAAACTATATGGGTTCCTTATTGACTACGGAACCTTAAAAACAATAAAACTAACTTTTACCCATGGCTTCACTCCAGTGGCCTATCCCCAAGCGGACCGTACGTTATAAAGCTGTGAGGTTTGTACGAGCCTATGGAACTCAGCCATTATAAAAGTATAGCGTCATGAAAGAATCAGTGAAAGAGTTTTCGGAATTAAATCAGTACTTCCAGAGAGTACCCTTTACAAACATATAAACTATTTGCTCTAGTTATAGTATTAGTTTGGAATCCAAACTTTGTTTGTTTATCTGATAAATGTTCTGTGCGAGGTCAAATGGCATGTCATCATGTTTGTGTAACATTAGAGCCTGTTATCGCATTATTTAAGCCTTAGGATAATTTACCATCAGAAAACTTGTCGGTTCTTCTCCACGTGTTCGACCCCATAAGGGGTAGTCCTCAGAGTGGTCGCTTAGGTTAACCTTTTTGTACCTAGCTAGAGGCTCTAGATTATTCTCCACAGAATCACCCAGTTATGTAGCCAATCACTCTGATTGAACTGCGAGAAGAAATAAAATACCATCAGAAAATCTTTGCTTTCAATACGCAACCAAATTTGACAATCCACATCCACCCTAGCAAAACCCAATTATGCATAGTTGCAATATAAATAGAGTAACGTGTGTGTCCACCACAAATCAAAGCCCCACTGCACGCCACTGTGTGGCAACGTGGGCTTTAAGCTAATCAGACACAAGGCCACTGCGGCTTGTCTAATCCTATTTTAGTATAGCTGGGTTTGTTCTAGATCACTTTGGGATAGAGTGAGTTGTAAAAGCTGTTTTGGTTTAAATAACTGACCCCCGGTTACTGAAAAGAAATTTATCGATGCATACCTACCGTCATAACGTCACGCCTGTCTTCCCTGGAAGATTAGGCAGATACCTAAGTACACTCACATCGCCATTTATGTTTAAATCCCATGTAATTGGGAGCGAACCTATTGCCATCATTATCATCAGCCTTTTAATGTGCCCACTGCTGGGCTTTCTCTCTGTGAGAGGGAATGAGACGTAATTTACCACGCGGGTCCAGTGCGAGTTGGTGGATATTAGGACATGCCTGTTTTTCACGGTGTTTTCCTTCAATGTTTTGACAGCAGTGGTGATGATAAAATTTACACAAAGTAAAGCGCCTGTCTGGGTTTGAACCCACGAGCTACAACTTGTAAGTCGCGGCCGTTACCACTGGTCCACCACTGCTCTATTTGCCATCAACTGGACACAATCCAGTCGCCGGGCTGCTTCTGAGAAATACCAGATGGTATACCCAATAACTCTTTGTACTACCCGGGAGTCGATCCCAGGAGTTCATGCTCACCACTTGCGACCACTATACCAATGAGGATGACAAAATTTAATCTAGTAAATTTTACCTGTTAGGTAAATGCATCACACCGTATATAGTAAGTAATTAACTTTGATGACCGGTGACCTAGTGAAACCCAGGACAGGTCCGGTTGATGTAGTGACGTTTGGCTTATGTCAGCAGTGGACTTATTTTCGCTGAAATGACGATGATGATGTATTTTAATCTTGTTTTAATCAGATTGTATGTTTGGCTCAGTAAGGTTTTCTACCTTTGAAAGTTGCTCCTGTCATTCTATGACGTAGGTTACGTCCTCCAAAAAAAGGCTTTTTGCGGCAAACCCTCACGAACTAAGTTTAAAATGCTTTTTATGTAAGTTATAGGCTAGGTATAACTACTTATGATGACTTACTTTCATGAAAAACATCATCATATCAGCCAAAAGACGTCCACTGCTGGACATAGGCCTCCCCTAAGCGTCTCCACATTGACCGATCCCGTGCGTCTCGTATCCAGCGGATCACCGCAACCTTCACCAGGTCATCGGTATACCTGGTAGGAGACCTTCTAACTCAACGTCTTCCGGTTCGTGGTCGCCACTCCAGAACCTTTCTGCCCCATCGGCCATCCATTCTGCGGGCAACGTTCGGGCTTTGACGGTAATCCTGGTTCTCTTGCGGATCTCTACATTTCTGATGCGGTCACGCAAGCAAACTCCGAGCATAGCCCTCTCTACTGTCTATGCATATTGGTGACTGTAAGCTTTCTGATGAGGCCCATTGTAAGTGACCACGTCTCAGAGCCATATGTCATCACTGGCGACACACACTGAAGAACCACGTAACTTCCCGAACGCTGCCCAGCCGAGTCGGATTCGACGGATGGTTGACCTCTTTGAAAAACATAGCTGAGTTTAAATTGTTTGTTAGTAAGAGGTAGGCAAACTCTGGAAGAACTGATCTGATTTCTAAAATTTTATTAGTGTTAGAGAGATATTGTTGAGAATGTGACCTACAGAAATGTTCTTATCCCGATAACATTCACTGATCCTATAGGATAGGCGACGAAATCGAAACCACGGCAAAAAGCTAGCGAACAATAACATCACACTTCACACTATTGTAGTGTGCAGCTCGCCCAACCTTATATTTGTAACTGCACACACCTTTTATGGGCATTATTACACGAATCGTTGAATCGAACACTTCTCTTTTATTTCGATTACATCACTCTAATACATGGCGACCCTTAGCCAGCAATTAAAATTTTGCAACTTACGTAAAATGCGAAGACGTCAATAGTTGAAGAAATCCTGAAAAATATACTGATAGAAGTTTATGAAGACGGAAAATTTTGAAGAAAGAAACAAAAGAAGATTAAAAAAAAAAAAAAAGAAAAAAAATCAGAATCCAAGAATAAGTTTGAAGCGGTGAAAATATTAAATAAGAAGACAGAAAAGGAACGTTGATGCCGGGTGCCGGGAGAATGCTCAAGCCTTATGATGAGAGGATATGCAGGGCGCCGGGAGATAAATCGTTCGGGTCCGATGTGGAGCAGCTGGGAGTCAGTTCGAGTCCAGTGCTGAGGAATCCGTTCATCCACACCATGTAAGACGTCGTGACCTACGGAGTCAGTCCGAGTCCAGTGCTGAGGAGTCCGTTCATCCACGCCACGTGACACGTCGTGACCTACATATACGTTGTCAGTACAATACGTACCTTCTGCAATGTAAGTTTTGCACTGCAATTTTTTTTAATATTCTACAATATTCCATAATATTGTAATTAGATCATGTTGTATTATTTTATATTTCGATTTGGGGAATAGGAATGTCCCAACAATTGCAAGATTTGCACGCTAAATTAAAATATTTAAGAGAATATTTAGTGAAACTAGGTCCAGATAGGCGTAGACAAGATTTAGCTTATAAGAAACTAGTAGAAGCAGAAAAAGAATACAGTAAACTGGATTGTATTTTGACTCAGTTGAACCAAGAAATTAAAGAACGCAAGCTAGACAAAGAAACTTGTGAGGGTTTCCAAACATTAATCCATGAGATTCAATCAAATTATCAGAAAATAAAGGGTTTACTGACTTCAGTAGATAATAGTAGTCAAACTAGTTCTAAGGATTTTATAGAACATTCAAATAGTGTTACAAAAATGGCTGAAACGTTCGATATTAAAACTGCAATTTCCCTGTTGCCGATGATGAATGGCCAGGAGCAGGTGACAAATCAGCTTATTGATGGTATCTTACTTTATAGCTCGCTTATCAATGATGCCAGTAAAAGTCAATTGATACAGTTTGTATTAAAAACACGTCTCTCGCCTAGTGCAAAATTGCGTCTTAAAACTACTTACGCAGATATTGAAAGTTTGATAGAAGATATTCGCATTTATTTGTTACCTAAAAAATCGTTTGTAGCATTACAAACACAATTGCTTAAGGTGACTCAAGGCCGTAGGAGCATAGAAAAATTCGGTACAGAGATCGAGGAGTTATTTGTGAATCTCACGATTGCACAGGCCAACGATAAGCGTGATGCCTATGAGGTTTTGCGTCCGCTCAATGAGAAGACTGCAATCAAACGGTTTAGCGATGGTTTGACCGATAAGCGGCTCAGCACCATCATTGCCTCACGACAGTTTGCGTCGTTGTCTGAAGCTATTACGGCTGCGGTAGATGAGCAATCCATGACTGTCCAGCCACAAGACCAGGTTATGCAATTTAGGGCTAACCAAAACTATAAACGTGGAAGCTTTAGAGGTTCTCGAGGCCGAGGAAATAGACAGTTTTATAACAACAATAAAACTTATCATCATAATTATAATAAAAATTATGAAAATAGCACAGGTATAAGAACTTCATACAGTGTAAATCGAGGTAAACACACAGGTGGTCAGCGTCAGCATTTACGCGGACGTCCGGTGCGTTGTCAGCGTGTTCAGCATAACGCGCAACAGTCCAATGTCCAAGACAACTTGCGCAATGATCAGGCAAATAGTCATGAAAACTTAGAATTTTTTCGTACCTAAACCGTACACTCATTCAATTCTTAGTTTTAGTAATTTTTGTATTATTAATTGTCAATTACAAAATAGTAATGTTGATCTTAATTTACTGATTGATAGTGGAGCAAGCTTATGTGTGCTTAAGTATGAATGGTTGTCGCGACATAGGAATTTATTGAATTTAGTAAAACAGGATAAGATAGTTATTAAAGGAATTAGTGGTAATTTAGAATCTATGGGATACATTTATTTAGATATTTTAATTAATAATGAGACTTTTCAACAAAAGTTTCACATTTTTGAACACTTATCTTGCGCCGCAGAAGGTATACTCGGGCAGGATTTTTTTGAGCGCTATAACGCGGTATTAAATTATAAAAATGGAACTCTGAGTTTAGAAACTCGAGATCAGTCTGTTAGTGTTCATGTTAATAGGAATTTGTTTACAATTCCACCTCGTTGCGAAGTAATTAAACACATCCCGACGTCACACAATAATGATTGCGTCATTTTGTCAAAGGAAATTTATAAAGGTGTGTTCACAGCGGGTGTAGTATCGAAGCCACATAATGGACTTATTCCTGTTAGGATTTTAAATACAACTGATAGTTCGGTTAAGATAAATATTTCAGATTTAATTATTAGCTGCCTAGATAATTTTTATGTTTGCAAGTTTGATGACGATAGTATATCTGTGGATAGAGTTCGAACTTTGCTAACTACGTTACAACTACATACTTATTTAAATAAAGAGGAACAAAGAGGCATTGAAAACGTATGTGCCAAATATGCCGATGTTTTCCATTTGCCAGGAGATACGCTCACTACTACAAATTTAATAGAACATTCAATTAAACTAAAGGAAAATGCGTCTCCAGCGTACGTGAAGCCCTATCGATTGCCTAAAGCATTGAAAGGCGAGGTACAACGACAAATAGATGAAATGGTTAAAAACGATATCATTGAAGAGACTATTTCAGAATGGTCAAGCCCAGTTCTATTAGTACCTAAAAAGACAGATAGGTCAGGAGAAAGGAAATGGAGACTTGTAGTGGACTATCGCCAACTCAATAATAGGATACAGGATGATAAATTTCCCTTACCTAACATCACTGAGATTCTAGATTCGTTATCTAACAACATCTATTTTTCAAAATTAGATCTCAGTCAAGGTTACTATCAGCTGTCTTTAGAAGAAAAGTCTAGGAAGTTTACTGCATTTACAACAGACAAGCAGTATCAAATGAAACGATGTCCGATGGGACTTAAGACATCGCCTAGTGCTTTTGCTCGTCTCATGACAATAGCAATGTCTGGTTTAAATTATAAATCATGCTTCTTATATCAAGATGATTGTATTGTCGTAGGAAATTGTCTTGAAACGCACAACAAGAATCTTATAAAAATTTTTGAATGCCTGAGAAGAGTGAATTTGAAACTAAATCCGATGAAGTGTGAATTTTACGTAAAGAAATCGTTTATTTAGGGCACAAGATCACTTCAGAAGGTATATTTCCCGATCCATCAAAGGTAGAATGCCTGCAAAAGTACCCTGTCCCGCAGAATGTAGATGAAGTCAAGAGATTTGTTGCATTTGCTAACTATTATAGGCGTTTTATTCCAAAGTTTGCCGACATAGCCTATCCATTGAATGCGTTATGTAAGAAAGATGTAGCGTTCGTATGGAGTGATGAATGCGAGCGAGCATTTTACAAGCTAAAACAGATCCTTGTTAGTCCAACTATACTTGACTATCCAGACTTCAGCGATAATAATACTTTCACGTTACAAACTGACGCATCAAAACTAGGTTTAGGCGCCGTGCTGTCTAATAGCAATAGCAAGGTAGTCGCGTACGCCAGCCGTAACTTGAAACCAGCTGAGACACGATACCCTGTGATTGAGTTAGAATTACTTGCTATTGTTTGGGCGGTTCGACATTTTAGACCTTATTTATATGGGAAAAAGTTTTACATAAAAACAGACCATAAGCCGTTGATTTATTTATTTAATATGACCGATCCTTCAAGCCGGTTGACAAAGTTTAGATTATATCTCGAGGAATATGATTTTGAAATCAGCTATGTCCCAGGACGGCAAAACGCAGCTGCAGATGCATTGAGCCGTATACCTATTACATCCAACAGCTTAAAGGATATGAACAAGCATGTAGTATCGGTCATGACAAGAGCACAGACTCGAAGGTTACGTACTGACTGTGACAACAACGACATGACTACTGAGGTATCCTCTACTCCAAGGCCTGATCAACCTAAGGTAGTGGAAATTCTCAAACGACCAATTGACAGCGTTGAATTGATTTTACTTAGCAATAAAAATACATTAAATCAGATAGAAAAATCAAAACATTTCACTAGTGACAATGGTAACTGCAAATTCGTGCCTGAAAAGTCAGCAGTTTTTGTAATTTCTCGATCGTTATCGACCGTAAGTGTGTTAGCGAGAGAATTACAACGTTTTTGCAAGCAAATCAAATTAAACGAGCTCATAATAATTAAGAACAAGCGCAACGAAATTTTTTTAAATAATTTTAAAAAGGAAATGAGTCATTTAAATGATATTCCTAAGCTACTTGTTATTAAAGATGTGACAAGAGTTACTGACAAAGACACGAAAATTGTGATCTTGAATGACTTCCACCTGTTACCCACGAGTGGCCACGCGGGGGTAAACAGAATGTTAAATAATATTAGGAAGTACTATTATTGGCCAGGAATGAGTAATGACGTAACAGAATTCGTAAAGAAGTGTAGAAGTTGTCAGATTCAAAAGCATACCAATAGGCATACGAAGGAACCGATGGTTATCACATCCACGGCATCCACTGCTTTTGAAAGAGTTAGTTTAGATTTAATGGGTCCTTTAGATGTAGATAATTTAAACAATAAGTATATTTTGACATTACAGTGTGATTTAACAAAATACGTCGAAGCTTATCCTTTAGAAAAGAAAGATACTGTTTCTGTAGCTAAGTTATTTGTAAACAATTTTATTCTGAGGTATGGTATCCCTAGAGAGATAATAACAGACCAGGGAACAGAGTTTATGTCATCAGTTTTCACTGAGATTTGCAATTTGTTGCATATTAATAAACTGCATTCAACAGCTTATCATCATGAAACTCTGGGAGGTTTGGAAAATACTCATAAGGTTCTAGGAGCTTATCTTAGAATTCAGTGTGACAATAACAAAACAGATTGGAGCAGTTGGCTTCCATTCTGGTGCTTTTCTTTTAACACTACAATGCATTCTGAGACAAAATACACTCCATTTGAGTTAGTATTTGGAAAAAATTGTAATTTACCATCTAATATAGCACAAAATATATATGCTGATCCTTTATATAATCCAGATTCTTACCCTTTGGAGCTAAAATACAGACTTCAAAGAGCACAAGCAGAAGCTAGAAATAATTTATTATTCAGTAAGGAATTAAGAAAAAATAATTTTGATAAAAATGTAAATCGGTTAATATATAAGAGTGGAGATTTAGTTTTAATCAAAAATCAAGTAGGAAATAAGTTAGATAAAATTTACTTAGGACCATACAGAGTCATTGAAGATGTATCACCAAATGTAAAAATTAACAAAGATGATAAAGAATATGTAATTCATAAAAATAATACAAAACTGTTTGTAACTTAAAATACTTTGGTTACTTAATTAAGATAAGATGTTTTTTTATGTATAATGTTATGTTAAAAAGTAAATAATTTTAAAAGTAGTGATGTAAGCTTAGTTTAAGTAAAAAAAAAAAAAAAAAAAAAAATGCAATAAGTACTTAAATAACAACATTTTTTTTTTAAAAAAGGGGAGGTGTAGTGTGCAGCTCGCCCAACCTTATATTTGTAACTGCACACACCTTTTATGGGCATTATTACACGAATCGTTGAATCGAACACTTCTCTTTTATTTCGATTACATCACTCTAATACACTATGTTTATATATTTATCACACTAATATTATAAATGTGAAAGTTTGTGTATGTGTAAGTGTGTTTGTTACTCTTGCACGCAAAATCTTCTGAACAGATTTCAATGAAATTTGGCACAGAGATAAGAGTTTTAAAAACACGAAGGATACTTTTTATCTCGAGAATATCTTCCCTTGCGATAATTTTCGACATTCACGCGGGCGAAGCCGCTGGCAGAAGCTAGTAAAAAATAAATACCAAAACATGGGATCTCACCTCGGAACAAAGCATGAATTTTCAATCATATCGCGAGATCGCGGTCGGCACCCTGACCGAGTGAAAACCTCCCGTAATCCCCGATAATGGAATGGTGATCCTTTGTTTATGTACCGGGTACGCGTTGTACCCGGAACGATACCGGGTATGTGGTACCCGGCTATTTGTTTCAATCGCGGAATGGACGCATTCGCGGATAAATTGGGTTATTTTTTTTGGGCAGTGTTTCGGTATTGGTATTTGTACGACAGCTTGGTTTGGCAGACGGAATGGAGGAATAAATATACTTTGTTAATATTAATTACTTAATTATAATAATAATATGAAAGCAGAAAAATATACTCATAAATTCCTTCCATATTCTGCAGTCAGCTAAAAGCAAAGTAAAATTAAGGCGACCATTAAAAAAATACGTTTACCTGGCTTATTCGGAGTAATGAAAATCATATTTTCTGCACCTCCATCAATCTTCATTTACTCCTAAAAGCGAGGTCAAAATATCGCTCATTCTTTTATGAAATAAAATAAAATGTTAGACGAAAAACATTGAGTTGACACCGGTTCTTAAAAAATGTTTTTGTTAGAGGTTATTGATATTTTTACCCGACTACGGCGAAGCCAAAAGGAAGGATTATGATTTTAGCAGTCTATGTATGTTTGTATTTACGTATGTTTATCCGTAGCGCCTGAACTATTCATCCGATTTTGATGAATACGGTGTCAATCGATTCGTTATTATGGCCCGGGCAACATAGACTAAACATTTTTTTTTATAAAAACCGTATTCGGGTTTGGTGGTATTTTTAGTTTTTTTTTTTTTTGAACCTTTGTCAGTGTTTTCAAGTTTGGTAATTACTAATAGACTTTTGTGGAGTCCTATTCCAACTTAAATATTATAAGTGTGAAGTCAGGATTTTTGAAAATCAATAACGCCGCAAAGGGTGCACGGGTAGACCATAACATGAACATGAAGTGGACATAGAACCTATGCAAGACGCATAGAACCGGTCGATGTGGAGACATTTGTGGGAGGCCTTTGTTTCAGCAGTGGACGCCATTCAGCTGAAATGATGATGACCTGCTATCTCGGTAGAAAGTTTCGTTCAGTTAAACCATTTTCCACGTGGGCGAAGCCACGGCCAGAAGCTCGTTTTATAATAACACTCCGTAAAAAGCTGGCAACCAATAGTAGGTATATTCCTTTCTAGAAAATCAATCAGAATTACGTGGTTTAAGTATATTACCAGTCTGCTACTGTCACTCTGCAGGGCAATGGCCTCTTATTATACAGAGAAGGCAGGCAAATTTATCACCACGCTTGCTCAATGTGGGTTGGCGCAAACAGTATGCTTTGCTAAAAATATTTTTATTTAATACAGAGTAAAAGAGATAAAAGTATATACAGTGTATAAAATACTTGATTAACTAACACTACAAACATAATTATACACTTAAACTAAAAAACTACTCACTAATTAAACCTAAATATACTAAACTAAAATATGGCGTCGAAAAACTCCTCCACATCGTTGTCCACTGGTAATGTGACCGAAAGACTGGCAGCATTGCCAGGTTGTATGGCAATGCTTATCCTCTGACCAAGGTAAAAGCCAGCCCTAGGGCTACGCGAAGTGTCAACTAGGCGTTTGGAAAGATCTTTATACAAAGCGTGAGCACTCGGACCCCACAACACAAAATATTTTTTGCTCTCTTAGTAACTACTCTACAGTTCTCAGTTTCGTTTCATAAGTTTTAACAACTTATATGAAAAATATAAAGCGAGCTAGATCAAGCGAAGGAAATGAAATTGAAAGCACTGTATCGGTTGCTCGGGTATATTGCAATGTTTGACATTCGATTTAGATTTTATTTACAATACAATCTTTTTGAAATACTGCACCATCTGTTCCTCTGTTAGAAACAGGCATATGGCACACTAGCTTCTGCCAGCGGCCTCGCCCGCGTTGTTTTATCATCCCAAGGAGACATTATACCAGCAGCCGTATTGTGTAATTGAATACGGCAACACAAAGAGTTTGACCGCTCTCCAATCGACCAAATCGACCAATCACATGCGAGATGAATGATGCGATGTGGATTTCCTTCTTTGTGATTTGGTCGATTGGATAGCGATCAAACTCTTTGCGTTGCCGTATTCACTTACGAAATACGCCTGCGGGATAAGAAGTAGGCTATGTGCTATTACCGACTATAATCTATCTCTGTGCCAAATTGCATCCAGATCCGTTCAGCCATTTTGGCGTGATTGAGTAACAAACATACATCCACACGCACATCCATCCAATCTTTCTTTTTTCTTTAGATGGTTTCTAGGTGACATCTTAATAATATTATAAATGTGAAAGATTGGATGGATGTGTGTGTGGATGTATATCTGCGTCTTAACGGCTGAACTGATTTGGTTGAAATTTGGCACACGGTTAGATCAAGTCTTGGATTAGGACATGGATATAGATTTTATCCAAGTAGTGTGCTCTTTTGGCACAATAAAACAGTTTATACGCGGGTGAAGTCGCGGGCAGAAGCTATTAACATATATATATCACATTCAATGATAGTATAACTTTCCATTCAGCGAATGAATTTGCGTAATCGATCAGTAGGTACTTTCAGAGATAAGCTTTTACAAACACAAACTATTCAAACGAATTCAAAAAGGAGGAGGTTCTCAATTCGACTGTATGTTTGTTACGCAATTACGCCGCCAATTATGAACCGATTTTGATGATTCTTTTTTTATTTGATGTGGTTTCATTTAAATTTGATCAAGATTTGACCAGAAGCTTTTAAGATATCCTTAATAAATGGTATTTTCATGGTAATATAAGGTACCAAAACTAAACACTACAAAGCGAAAAATAACACACTTTTGGGAAGTCGGTGTCAAGAATGTAAAAATAATGTTACCAAAGACACCGACTTCCGAAAAGAAAGTAACTTTTCGCTTTGTAGTGTTTAATATAATAATATACTAACTAGTTAAAAAAACTTTTAATTGCGTGATTGAGTAACAAACATACATCCACACCCACATCCATTCAATCTTTCACATTTATAATATTATTAAGATGTCACCTAGAAACCATCTAAGTGAGTATACATTTCCTCTTTGATTAGTACTTATATTCTAAATATGAAAGATTGGATGGATGTGTGTGTGGATGTATGTTTGTTACTCAATCACGCCAAAATGGCTGAACGGATCTGGATGCAATTTGGCACAGAGATAGATTATAGTCTGTAATAGTACATAGCCTAATTCTTATCCTGCAGCCGTATTGCGTAAGTGTATACGGCAACGCAAAGAGTTTGACCGCTATCCAATCGACCAAATCGACCAATCACATGCGAGATCAATGACGCGGTGTGGATTTCCGTCTGTGTGATTTCTTTAGCATCCGAACCAATGCTTTCAATTTCATTTCCTTCGCTAGATCCAGCACTAACTTATATTTAAGTTGTTAAAACTTATGAAAATAAACTGAGAACAGTAGATACTAAGAGAGCAAAAATTATTTTTATCAAAGCATACTTCGACCCTGTTTGCGCCAAAAGAATACAGCTATTATTTCTGAGCGGCAGAAATAAACCTATGTGGTTCTTAATACCGTTCGTGGTTTTGTATTCATTTCCTGCACCCTAAGAGAACGACTTATTTATATTTATACAGACAAAGTTAAACTAAATGTTTAGGAAACATTTTTCTGCAAAGGTACTGTTTATTTCTAAAGCGATTAAGGTACTTGGTAGACCATAACATTTGTGAGACTAAAATGTATCGGTTAAGCCGATACATTCGTTTTTTTATTCGAGAATATTGTTTGACATTCTTATTGTCCAACAACTCTCTGTCTCTCTTGAGACAATACAACCAATTTTAATAACATCTAAAATTTTAAAATTTAAAAAACCCCCGACACATTTTATTTCATGCTACATAATTTATCCAGTATATAATAGATATGCTTCGATCGGCAATCTATTGAACACGTAATTATGACACGATATCTTGCGAAAACACCCCGATTCAAACAGTAAAACGCCCATAAATTTTGAACGTCTGAACCGATTTTATTCATACATAGCTAATAACACTCTCGATTAAGTCACCTTTTAAACAAAAAAAACTGAATCAAAATCGGTTCACCTATTTGGACGCTATGATGCCACAGACAGACACACAGAGACACAGCAACACACATCAAACAACACATACAAAAAGATTAGAAGAAACTCGGTACCTATAGCTTAGGAGCGGGTTGTTGAATAATAAAAGATTCAGTCCTGCATTTTGGCAGAAGATTTGTATAATAACCCAGTCATGTAACTTTTGTTGAAATAATAAAAAAAAGAGAACGTTACCAATTTGAATAAAAATTAAGTTATTTCCTTAAGTCACAGATTTAAAGATTTTTTATGTACAAAGGTGCATCAAACCCATAAAAAATGGCATAGCATCTTTACTTGACAAAAAACTACTAGCATAGGTATTTCAAAAAGCGTCTGTATCAAAATAAAGCCATACAAATGAGATCCCGCAAAAGATTGATTCATCCGATTAAAGATCACACACACAGGCTGATCCAAAAGAAATACCGTCGGCGCTTGGCAATGCGGTCAAAGCTCGTGCGTGAATAATAAACGTCCCTATATACGGGTAGAATAATAATGAGAACGATATATTTGTAATTTATAGTCCAAGAAAAATCTTAAATCTGTTCCCCTAAGGAAATATAATATGAAACTTTACCAAAAAAACATTTAACAAATCTATTCACAGGATAGAATTGGTAATTAGGCTTTTCCATTTCCCTTAATGAATGTCTGTACTAATCCCATCTGAATCATGAAGAAGTCTTAGTAGTTGCGGGCCTGGAATCATTACTGGTAAAGACTAACTTAAGTACCAGGAGATTATAATCATGAGGACGGTAGAATCAATTTTTAATACATGTAAATGATTTTTTAACGTTCAAAAGTGCCGCTTAATGGCCCAGTTGAAATAAATACATTTGACTTTGACTTTGAAGTATTACTGAGGCTGGAATCATTAGTTGTAAAAAGAGTACCTGGAGATTTTAGATTCTGACCTCCTGGTACTCCGTTAGTCTCTACCGCTTATGATTCTAGGCCCGCAAATACTTCATCATAATTCTGGCTTCCTGGTAGTTTGGGTATAAATGCTTATAATGTTCAACATCTAACTAAAAAAGCAAAAGAGGAAATTATATTTTTATCATGTTAACTCTCTACTGATTTTAATCGATTTTTTGATTTTGACTTCCTAAAAAAAACGTTCCAACACTTGTACCTACTGATCCGTAGGTTCCAAATGTGGAATAAAATTTTAAATAATAAATTATTTGACTAGTAGCACCTGCGAAAAATTTCGATAGGTGCCGTATGTGGAATAATACCTCAGGTGCTAAAAACTCAGGTGCCGTTAAAACGGGTGCCCAATGTGGAATACCTCACATCCAGGTCAAAGTCTACCAAGTTTCATTAAAAACCCATCAATGTTTTAGACGCGGAAACGTAATAGACAAACCGATTTTCAGACACACTTTCAAATTCATAACATTAGTATGAATATTCAGTAGATTTTTCCAACAGGGTCGTGGATAAATATAATTTGGCTATGAATATTCCACAATTCCAGTAACTACATTCTCCTTATCTTACAGACAAAATGTACCATTAACACTTACAAATATCTGTGACTACAACATTAAGAAAGAGACTTGCCTAATGTAGCGACGCAATTTAAATTGCGTGGATTGGCGATATCGCTCACATACGAGTATACACGCGCAAGACGTACGTACGGACACGCGCCACCGGTACACCGGTATATCCCACCCATACGTACAAAGCGTTTGCGAATACTTTCATTGTGTGGAGTGGAATTCCATGCCGGAGTCTTTGTTTCCTGACAGCTACAACCTTGGGGTCTTTAAGTCAAGAGTGAATAGGTTACTTCTAGGCAAGCGTGCTTCACCGTCGACCACATCATCATTTACCATCAGGCGAGATAGTGGTCGAAAGCGAGCCTATCTATACTAATATTATAAAGCTGAACAATTTGTTTGTTTGAACGCGCTAATCTCAGGAACTACTGGTTGGAATTGAAAAATTATTTATGTATTGGATAGCCCATTTATTGAGGAAGGTTTTAGGCTATATACCATCACGCTACGACCAATAGGAGCGGAGCATAAATGAAAAATGTAGCCTTTTTGAGAGCTTCCGTTGCGTGCGCTGCGTTAACGGTTTAAGTTACGCAACAATCATGTATGTAGGGTAGGTAGGGTAGATGGGTAGATAGGTAGCCAGTTGACGGTGCGAAACCGCGTAGGACAGCCAGTCGTTAAATTAAAAAAAAAATTTTTTTTTATTATGTATGAAAATTTCAACCTTGCCTCCACTTTACGAACTACTGATCTGACGTCACAGAAAAATCCTACACCACGAAGCAGAGTTTTCGGCACGATTTTAAAATATACAACAGTCCGACAACAACCGTCGGGCAGTTGCCCGGACCAGACACAACACCCGTCTGATCAGAGGATCCTTCCTTTTTTATGGAGGTTGCGGGATGGTACACCCTGTTCCGCATACCTCCAAACAGGCAATTTCGCTTTAAAAAAAACGCTGGTGCTTATCGGTGTGATAAAAATCGAATCGTGTCGAACCGTCACGAAGGTCGCTAAGAAAAAGACTTCCAGTCTCTTTTAATCCCAATTCTCCAATCAGCTAAATTGCTTTCCCGTTATTTATTTTAATTACCTCACTGATTGCCGATCTTGGATTAAAAAGAGAAATATGGTGGAAACCAGCTGTTTTAAGATTCAGTCCGTGTCGTGAGAATCGATTTAGGGTAATGGTCTAACAAGTTTTCAGCAATGCGGCACTTTTAGTGTTATCTTTAGCACCTAATGTGGGTGAGTACAGATTGGCGGAAATTTAGGTTTAGTGTTTTAGGTGTTATGCCTACATATTGGTGTAAATCGTGTTTTGTGTGTGTTTATTGCTTAACAACATTGCCTTTCCCACAGGTTCGCTCCCCTGGCAAAACACTCAGGGATAGTGTTGCGTTATTTCAGTGAAAGAATTTCTTACTGTCTGGTTAATTCTTGAGATTGCGTATAACAAACGACCAATTTCACCTCCTTAAAATATTAGTTTTGATTATTACGAATGTTTTTAGGGTTCCGTACCTCAAAAGGTAAAAAAGGAACCCTTATAAGATCACTTTCTTGTCCGTAAGTCTGTCTGTCCGTCTGTCCGTGTGTCACCACCGATTTTCTCAGGAACGGGCAAACCTAGCAAGCTGAAAGTTATACGAGATACTGAGGTCTATATAGTCCCTATTAGGTGTATAAAAATCGGGTCCTGAGTCAACACGATAAAAAATATAGGCAAATTTAGATTTTCGCGAAAACTTGTAAGTACCAAAATATACCTTAATTTTCATCTTTTTAAATTTTTCGGAATTTTCCTTATATTTGTGCTGTAAGACCTTGCTTTTAACCAAAATTGACAATTCTAGGTCTACTGGAAGTACCCTATAGGTTTTGAATCGAAAACCTATATGGTAGTTCCCGTTGACGTAGTTACCTAATTATCATGGTGAATGTAGCTGCTTCTACGGAACCCTCGGTGCGCAAGTCCGACTCGCCTTGACTGGTTTTTTTTTTTAGATGTAAGTAATTATAATTCATTAGATAGATATATGGAATACCCTTTATTGTGCACTATTTATATTATACACTTCAGATTAAACAAGGGGCAGATAAGGCTCAAACCAATTTTTAAATATAAACTTTGGATAAAGAAATGGATAAATGTCGATATTCTAACACACACACGTTTCTTAGTCATCATAATTTTCTGCCTAGCCTTTTCCTTCATATGTGGACCGTGCAGGTACTGAGAGATGTACATGTACAGTACAATCATCGTTTTGTACACACATCAAAATTGTCTAGGGATCAAGTACATTTTAACTATAAAAAAATATTCAATTAATATTTACCAAATCTAGTCTTCCAGATGGGCTCCTTAATTTAATGCCATATTTGAAAATTTAAATTTTTGCGAACCTAAGTTAATGTCAATTATATAGCAAAAAACGGAACGGAACGGAGGGTTCTTTCCGTGCGTGCGAATATGATAGATCGCAGGTTTGCACGTTGTACTGCGTCCTACTGATACCATTATCGCGTAAAAACAATCCACACGCGCTGCCGCAAACAGCCTTGAAGCACTACAACGCCAAGGCAACCCCATCAGTTTTCTGAACGCGTTATAACACTGGACACGAACGGCTCCATACGACGGCCGCGAATACTTCTCCCACAGGCTGCAAGTGTAGAAGGTGGTACAGAATGCTCTAAAGAGCGTCACCTTTACTTCTGCAGTACAACGTGCAAACCTGCGAGCTATCGCTATGCTATATATTCGCACGGACGGAAAGAGCCCTTCGTTCCGTTCCGTTTTCAATGTCAGCATTGTCCTTTAAAGCTTATTATTGACACATACACCGTCAATATGCCAACCGACATGTTGACTGCTAAGCGCCTCTATCAGGGCATTCATATACAAATTGAAGAGGGCAGGGGAGGTCATCCCCCCTGCAGCCCTCTCTGGAGAAAGTCCTGTCCGAAACCCGAACTGATTGTCGTGCAGCACAAGATGTTCGTTTAGCCGTGTATCAAGCAGACCATCAAGCACCTTAGCGACTATGGTTGCTAGAGAAATAGGTCTATAGTTTCCCCTATCCGCATCTGTTTTAATTTTAACAATGGGAACCACAATCGTCCTCATGTCAAAGGGCAAGTATGAATGACCAATACATCAATTGTACAGCAGTGCCAAAACCCTCGGTAAGTGAGGACGTGGAGGAGTGAGTATTGCACAATATTCGCAATCTTCACCAGGTCATCGGATTCCATTGAATTCCGCATAATCGTCATTTGATAACGACGATTCTAATTATCTTCCTTACGTTGCGACGCGATTATAATTGGAGTCCTTTCTTGGTGTTGCCATGTTTGGTAAATTCAATTTACATGGATAGGCTACTATCACTACATAGCAGAAAACAAAGTCGCTTGCCGCGTCTGTCTGTATATCCACTAACCACTCCTAAACCACGCAACGGATTTCGATGCGGTTTTCACCATCAGTTAGACACATTTTTAAGGGAAGGATTATATATATAATAACTTGGAAACTTTTTCTAGATTACACCCGTGCGAAGCCGGGGTGGGTAGGTAGTTTGTAATTAATGCTCTTAAATAGGTACATTGTTTTGTGTAAAATACTTGTTATTCATTTAAACTAGTCAGCCCAAGAAAAAAGGTGAACCTTAGTGCCCTTAGTTACGCCGAGTAAACTTAATACTTAGAAAAATAAAACCCATACGGATTTACATACATTTTAAAAGTTGATCCGAAAGTCCATGATCATTTGACTAGTCTTTATCTATATACAATAGAAAATGTAAATGTGTCCTTATAATGTTCCCACTGCTGGGACACAGGCATCCTCTCTGTCGAAGAGGTAATGGGCCTTAATCCGCCACGCGGGCCCAGTGCGGGTTGGTGGATGTCACTTGTCTTAGAATTTTTGGTTGTAGGACATGCCGGTTTCCTCACGATGTTTTCCTAAACCGTTTTAAGAGCAGTGGTGATGAAATACGCCTGCCTGGATTCGAACCCATGACCTACGACACGTAAGGGTCAGCGCAGACAGAGAGAAATAATACCCGCGCGATCTCGGGCATTTTCTTTACGGATCGCTTTATCTTCAAGGACGCGCGAGCATATTTTGTCAGGTTCAAGCATTTATGCAATTTATTGTAATAATTTTTAAAGTGCGTTAATAAAATCCTCTCCGCTGCGCTCCGTTCTGTCGGAGCCGTTAAGACTGCTCTCCATACCAAATTAAATAGTCTCAAAAAAATAAATTTTCCTAACCCTCTAAATACGTAAAAAGAATAAGCTTCCCTCTGCAAGGGTCATAAGAGGTCATACTACCAAAGATCCATAGTCCAAAACATGCGGGAGACTATGTATTAAGTATTCATATTCACGATGTAAGAACGACAAACTTGGCTGAAGATCACAACATTGTGCTAGTTGGCTAGACGAAAACACAAACACATTTACATAATATTGTTACTGTTAAAACATGAGGGTGAATGAATGGGGGTGTAACGGACGGGATAAATGTAGATAGTGTTGCATTTGATGCCTACTAATGTACAGATTTTGTGGCTATTAGTAGCCACGTTTCTTAACAGGTTCAAATAGTTCATTATCATCATAATTTCAACCGAAAGATGTCCACCGCTGAACATAGCCCTCCCTAAAGTATCGCTAAATTATCGTTCAAAAGTATTTAATTACAATCAAGTTTAAATTGGTTTTTATTAATTTTGTTGTTGATCTTGTAAACTATGTAATTTCCTGAAATTAAGTTATTTAGTTTTCTAATATTATATATGTTTTGTTGGTCTAAGTTTCTGTTGCAATTTTATTTGTAAAGTTAATAAATTGTAAAGCCGTAATTGGCTGTAATATTAGTACAATAAGTATGTTAAAGTATTTTTAAGAGCTGTGGATTTTGTGATTAATAAATAAATAAATGTGCTGGATAATAATTATACAGACTTTTCATAATCATAATGATGAGAATAAGTGAATTTTGAGTGTTTTTCATTGAAATATTGACAAACACTCTACTGATAAAAATATATACAACATCATATCAGCCGAAAGACGTCCACTGCTGAACATAGGGCACCCCCAAGCGTTGCCTCATTGACCGATCCCGTGCGTCTCGTATCCAGCAGATCCCCGCAAGCTTCACCAGGTCTTCGGTCCACCTAGCGAGAGGCCATCCAACGCAAAGTCTACCGGTTCACGGTCGGCATATATACAAAAACAAAATCATATTGTTGAGTAAATAAAAAATACACAAGTATCTGACTTTTGTAAGATCATCTTTAATTCACACATAAAACCTCCTTTGTCCTAATTAAATTATACGTCCGTGCCTCACGTACAACAGTGATACCAACTATCCCGTACAAATGTGTACATCCCTTTAGGGTTAACAACCCATAATGATGACGTCACACCGGGGTGTTACCTTCCCGGAACCCTGATTAAAGTTAAACTATATATCCAACATTAATTGCTGTTAATTAAAACTAAATTTTAACTTTACACTTTGTTGTTAAAACTTGTTAAAACACGAGTTCATTACTTTTTGGACGTTTGCAAGTTAATTTTGGTTTTGTGACCTAATTTAAGTTATGTTCTCTTTAATAATTCAGTGGATTCTGTGCTTCTGTGAAACGTTTGAGATTCAGGTCAACTAACGTTGGTTTTGTGTGGTTTTAGTTTGGAGATTTTACTAATCTTAATTATATTTTAAATGCGAAAGTTTGGTTGGATGTATATTTGTTACTCAATCACGCCAGAACGGCTGAAAGGATCTGGAAAAAATGGATGGATTATAGTCACTACTTTTTATCCCGGTATAATTAAGTCCACCATTGTACATTTGTGCACGAAGTAGAAAATAATTAATGCTCCCTTTTGATGATAAAACACCTTACACACGGGCGAAGCCGCTGGCAGAAGCTAGTTATCAATAAGTAGAGGAAAATAAGGATGATGAAAGAAGATCTAGTGCAAAGTGCATATATTTTAGTATAATAATATTTAATATCACGTATGTGGCTAAGAATGTATAATTATGAATTTATTACCGCTGGATGCGAGACGCACGGGACCGCTCAATGTGGCGACGCTTGGGGGAGACCTATGTCCAGCAGTGGAAGTCATTCGGCTGATATGATAATGATGTGGCTAAGGCCGATGGGCCAGACAAAGTGTGTGCTTGAGGATGGGCGACGTAACCATGGTAACATGCCTAAGAAATGCTGGCGTGACGGTTTGGACTCGCTTTTACGAATTGGCCGGGAAAGGCATACTCCAAAGAACGTTGGAAGGCTATAGTGGACATTTTTGCCCAGCAGCGGTAATGCCACGGTTGGACAGAATATTTCTTATCCTTCTCATGATACTGCTCGTTCTGCGGCTATACCCCAGTAATTTTCTTCAGAACGCCCTGTTCTACAAAAATCCGTCCATGCGCTAATCTTAGCTAAATGCAGCTCGTCTCGTAGCGATAGCAAAAATAGCAGACCATTAAAGCGATAGCGAAGCGTCAGCGATAGTAGAGTGTTAATGATAGTGGGCTAATCTTGATACTTTTCTTCGATACTAAGGCTATCTTTAGTACTACTATAGTCGTGACAATTTAAGAAGCTATAAAATACTTAATAATAATTAAACTTGATGATTACGAAAGATACTCGTTGTTATAGTGTATGGGTAACATAGTAATTATTAGGCTTATGAATTTGATTTTTCAATTTCTTACGTAGCTTTTGCCCGCGGATTCGTTCGCGTTTAATTTGGTCTGCCACATAAAGTTTCGTGACAAACCATTTAATAATTTTGTTTCTTCCTGTAAGTTCTACTCGTATCCGAAATGTCAGATGTCTAACTTCAAAACTGATGGATTCTTATATTTACAGAATTAAGGGCATCTAATTTAAATACATATATTTGATTAGGAAGGTAATCTGTAGGAATACTTATCTGACTACAAGTTGATCTGATAGAAAGCTACTAACACTGTTGCTAGAGTGGTGACGCGTACCGGAAGACGCAGCGTTGGAAGGCTTCCCACTAGATGGACCGATGACCTTCAGCTTGATGCGAGACGCACAGGACTGGTGGATGAAGCGACACTTGAGGGAGGCCTTTTTTGATCAGTGGACGTCTTTCTGCTGAAACGTCAGTCATGATGATGTAATACTTAAGTATAAAAAGGAGAAAACGAACGAAGTCACAGGCTTAAGCTAGTTAATAATATAAATAATAGGAAAAAACCCTACAGTACCTCTACGTTGAAGTCGTGGTGGGGCTTGCGCACTTCAATGATCCCTAGGTCTGTGCCGGTAGATTTTACTTTGCTGCAACATGCCTAAGGTGAGGGGCCAAACTAAGAGAGATAATGCGCAGGACAACTTTGTGGCGAGCTGATGGGCAGTGGCGACCCCACGGACGTGATCTTCAGGAAGAAGTCTTGTTCCTCATCTTCAACTTGCCTTTACTGGTCGGTCGGAGTGAACACTGACGGGGAACAGAGCTCCCACCTCTCTCTTGGCTTAATTGGCTGCCTTGAGTGGAGATTCGCAAGAGCGAACGTGCTCGGAGTAAGAAAATTAACGAGGGATTATCCTGATCTCCACTCTTTAAGGACCTCCGGATATGTTGCCCTCTTGGCGCTTCGTCACTAAAGTGCAAGTGACCCTTTATGGGCGCCCATAAATTTAGTGCCAGTCACTCCCTGCCATTTTATAGTCATGTTCTTCAACAGTGGCCAGGCAGGGGCCAGTAGTCCTCCTATAGTTTAAGGCAATCGATCCACTAAACCTACCAAACTTATAGCCCAATGCTTTTTTTCTCCATATTTTGGGGATTGCTCTTGGGTGCACTTGCGCAGTGCATACAGAACTGCTCTGCAAGTTGGCTTCGGTCCCTCGCACGCCTTTCAAAGGACCGGGACCCCAGGGTCCCGAGATTGTCAAAATAAATAAATAATAATACACTCCACAGCCAACTTACCAACTTTACCAACTTTTAGCAACAGTTTCGAAATTCTCTTGCAAACTTTTGAACAAAGTTGCCACACACTTTATCATCGTAATTATATCTTTTATCAAAGATAATCAAGTCGTATATCTTTTAAAACGAGCTTTAATAACCTTTATTAGTTTCAGTTGAACAATGTTGGGTTAATTTATGACTAATTAGTGAGTCGGTATTTTAACTTTGTTAATAAATTGTAATACTTTTTAAAATAAAACGTGTTAGTCAAATAGAGGGAGAGTTGCGCTTACCTTTGTTTTTCTCTAGTTAGTAACCTCGACGGTTTGTGTCACTAAAATAATAGAGCAGTGTACTTTTGCCAGTATATTTCATTATTTTCATGATTCTTTTTAGCTTAGTAGGTATCTGAACATAATTATTTCATCACCACTGCTCTCAAAACGGTGAAGGAAAACATCGTGAGAAAACCGGCATGTCCTAGAACCAAAAAATTGAAGAGATGTGACATCCACCAACTCACACTGGGCCCGCGTGGTGGATTTCGGATTTACGGTCCATATTACCTCTCACAGAGATGAGGCCTGTGTCCCAGCAGTGGGGACAAGGACTGATGATTGTGTTGATGATGATGAAGTATCTGAAATTGGAAACGTTTATAAATTCATTTTTGTTTTATCGTGCCTTACGCTAGGAATTCTGCTATCTTGGGTGCGTTTACGAATATTTTCATCACACTTGCACGTAAATTGTATCTAAACATACAGGTTAACTTGGCCGTAATGCCCCATATAAAACCCTTGAGCTTTCTTTTTGTCATGAAACCCAAGGTCGGTAAGTATTTTTTTTTTATTTATAGCACAGCACAAAGGCCATGCAAGTTCAAGCAAGGAGTTTAAACGCAATTGAAAATTTTTCTTAAAATGTTATCTAAACAGGAATTTCTTTGCAATCTCACTACAAGTTACTTAAATACTCAACTAATGTTCTTAATAATCGATTTTAATAGTTATTTGTATCAAAACGTCGAAATTATTTAATATTTTTACACTCGGTCATGGCTGACTGAAAGTATTTGCTGACTGACTGAATTTATTTAAAAAAAGTTCACGTATTTCGTAATAATAGCTGTGCTGACTTGTGTATTAAAGATATAATTCGTAATTATTACTCGCAAATGTGATGAAAAACATTGTATGTTTCACGGGCGGTACGGGTTCTACTAGAGCCTCGATAGTAATTCCTTACTTACCGCCCTTAATACACAATGTACTATTAAACTCACACAACAATCAGACCTGGAACAACTTTAGGCCAGACAATATTTGTACTAAGCGACACGCAGCGTGGCAGCAAATCGCTCAGCCACTGCGACAACCGTGTCGTCATTAATGACAATGTACGTAAAAACTTCTACAAATTTGTATGACATTCACAAATTCTTTAGAAAAGTAATAGCTAATGTTTTTTCTTTGTTTCAATATCATATATTATTCATATTTACATAAGAAAAATATTAACATAATAAATTTATTTCAATATTTTAGACGGAGGTCTTCTGGAGGCCTTATAAGGCACGAACGTTTTGTACTTACTAAGAAATAAAAACCGAGAAGAGAAATACTTTTCAATTGTAGTTAAAAGTAATTTTACATGGTTACGTATTTGTTTACCGAGATACATACTTTTTTGTCTTTTTTTATCAGCTTCTGTCCTGGTTCGTTAAAACTTCGAGACAAGAACATCTGTCGTAAGATAACATTCTTAGTTTATAAGAATAGGATTCGTACAATGGCGGACACAGAAAATAGACAAAAAATTGACAAGTCTGTTTAATTCATAGATTGTAATTGTATGAGAGCAGTAATGGTATCACAGCCACAATCACAATGCGATACCTGGTGGTAACGGCCGATACTTCCGAACGATTGTGATTGTGGCTTCGAACCCAGGCAGGCACTTTACTTTGGTCGTGAGGATCCAATACTAAGAAACTGTCCCGACGTATTGTACTGATTATTTGATTTATCTATGGATATCGATTGATTATTAGATGGTGATCTATCTATCGCCGTGGAACGGAACCGAACGCGATCGATATACAAAAAATATTCGGTATAATCAGATGAAAAACGCTTATTACGTGGCACGGTTTTTTTTGTATGGGATGGGGCATCTGTATGCTAGTATTATATTATCTGTGCTTTGGTAAATTATTTAATCACCACTGTTATCTAAACGATGGGAAAATATCGCAAAAAACCAGCATCTCCGAGAAGCAAACCTTCGAAGACGTGTGACGTCTAAGCTAATCCGTAATTGGTCCGCTTCCTCTCACCTACATGAGGTCTGTCTTCCAGCTGTTTCAAAATTGTTGGCTGATCTGCTTATGTTTAGGATGTTTAGTTCGTTTCTTAATTGTTTTATCCAGTAACGTTCGCAGTCTATCAAAATCACAATCAGTGGTCAGTAGGTTTAATTTATGAGCTTACAAACTTTTATATTTAATACCCCCATAATAAAACTTATTAGTACAATGAAAATTTAGATAGAACTTGAGACGTAGCTATTAAATATCTACGCCTGCGTTCACTTGGCGCGGTAATTAGCATTTGCAAAGCGAAAATTGCACCACTGAGTGCACTCTTATTACTGTGGAAAATCTAAATTAAATGCTTTAATGAAAGTTAGTTTTTTGTGTGCATAATTAATGGCTATTATATAAGATCTTAGATTCTTACATCTATATTCTAAGTCTTTTGGAAGGAAAATGCCTTCACTCTACTCGATTCAGCCGCCATGATACATTGAGGTAATAATGTACTATTAGTACATATTATCTCAATGCCATGATAACGGAAAAATCCCGCAATGATAATAAATAACAAGCTGTATCTAACAATACAAATCCTATTGAGGGAGGCTGAGTTGAGTGGGGGAAATATGAAAAAATACTACTGAAATTATGAAAAATTGCAATTTTAGATATTTTCCTTACTGAAAATTCATTAGTACGATTCCCTTTTTACCGCTTAAATACTACAAGTACCGCTGAAAATTTATCCGGTCCAATATTCTTAACCTGATCAATCTATTAATATTTTGGTAAGTCACTAACGAGCAGAAATTCCAAAAAGATATCGAGTTTTTTTCTCTTAACTTGTCCGAAAGTGTACGTTTATAAAGTATCAATCCACTTATACCGAAGAGCCTATTTTTACCTCCTCCCTCTGCTTAGAGCAGTGACTCCCAAACTTTTTTGTACCGTAGACCACTTTGATTTTTTTGATGTTAACAAGGAACAAAAGTCCAGAAGAAAATTTAACCTACCCATACTATTCCTATTCTCTAGTTCGTATAGTATTAGTAATCTCTATTCAAAAGTAACGAGCATTGTCATAGTAAACACAACATATTTTCAAGAAACTTATATTTAATGCTATATTTGAGCTGAAAAGTTTGAAATGTTAATCATACCTTTTGCGGACCATATTTTAGCTCTTGCGGACCAAAGATTGGGAATCAATGGCTTAGAGCCTTTTCTCATTACAAATATTAGGACGAAAAAAATTGGATTTTCTACCTTGTGATTGGAAAAACGAAGCCTTTTTAACGAAGTGAAATTTGATACTACAATTTGGGGCTTCGTTGGTTGACAATGGTCTGAAATATGAAATGGTTGGGTAACTTGGGTTATAATTTAGTAAATCTTATTTTTGGCATTTTATTTGAATTGTTAGGTTTTATAAACAAAAATCATGCTGTGCAGTCAGAGGATACATCTGGTTTTTGTCAGCCAGCTTGCGAATGTGTATCCTTCGACTGCACAGTATGATTTTCTTCTTGTTTACGTCCCTTAGTTCGCTTCTTTAGCAGTCGGGTTTTTAGATTTTCTTCATTACTTATAATTTATAAAAACATATAAGTGTTATATACTTTTAAATCACTTTTTAAAACCTTTTATTTGTATGTATTTATTTTTTAATGTAGCAGTACACCACACACTACCCCCTGATTTATTTTAAGTTCTTTAAGCACATTCAAAAGTTGCCTGATAAATATCGCTGTCAGCAATAAGACCGCCTTAACCCAGTACCCATAGTATTAAGTTTTTGTAAAATATATATGTAATTTTTATTGGTGTACAATAAAGTATATGTTATTGTATTCTAATACCGGCGCGATGTTATGTTACCCTTACAAAAATTAAGAACATATCAAATCTGAAGTGAAATCTACAAAATCTTTGATTCCATTACTTAGCACGTCTTTTACAAGCTTTAACATTATTCTTTTTCTTGTCACCAGAATACCCTGGCTATCCTCGACAAACTCGACATTGACAGTGAGAAGCCCTCGGAGGAGGAAATCGCGAGGCTCTTCGGCTACGAAGAGGCATACCTATCAGGAGACGTGGGCATCTGGCAGAGAATCAAACCTAAAGTGTGGGCGTTGTTCGATGAGCCATCCAGTTCACCGGCTGCCAAGGTAAGATGCTGACAGTTTTGTAACTATACTTCCTAAAAGATAGCTTGATCTCTGACAAAGGACACATTGTTTGTTTAAAAAATCTCGCTCTGGTTCCAACAGGCTTTTAAATGGTAATCCTATTCTTCTTCTTGTCGTGTGAGCTGCAAAGTCTATCAATCAAATGCTGATGTCAGATTTTTTTAACCGCTTTCCTATCTCCATCGTAAGTAACGAGGATTAGTTCGCAGCTTATCGTTCCTTGCGAAGCATGAAATCATCTTACTTTTCTTTTTACCGAACCATAAAAAAAGGTTATCAATTCGATGCGTATGTATGTAATATTGTTTGATTTGCACAATATTCATAGAATTTACGTTATGTGGACTTCTGAATACGTGTGCCAAATTTCATTCCTGTTTGTATGTATGTATGTTTGTTCACGCATTTCTCCGAACCTCTATCTCTCAACTTAGGAAACAGTATAAGATTCATCAAAATCGGTTAAGCAGTTTTCAAGATATGAAACATACAACCGAACTCCTTAACGATAAATAGCACGAATCTGTAAATTTGGTATTTTGTCCAGCCTTTACGTACTTTACTATAGAACTTGCTGATGATGGTGTACCAAATGTGATGGTGTGTAATTAAAAGAAGAATAAAAAGCTTTTTCACAAAAAATAAACCGTTTTCAAAAGGATAACACTAAAAAGAAAATAACTTTCACTTCGGAAGTCGGTGTCGCAGAATGACAAAAATAAAGGAGGTAAAGACGCCGATTGCCGAAACGAAATTTATTTTAGCTTTTTAGTGTTTTGCTTTGGAAGTCGGATTATTCTTTGTGATGGTGTTTTTATCTAAAATTTATGAAATTAAATAAATACAATAGGATCAAAACGAATTTTTATTTAATATTTGTGGATATAAAATAAAATTAATTGAAAACCGAATAATTTAAACTGCTTTCTTCTAGTCTACTGTCCTTTAAATATTACAGTTTTAGTCAAATGTGACCTAATTTTTCTTGATCATCCCCAGTTTTCTTTGTTATGTAGTGAATTCTAATATTTAAATCGTTCTGCGTAATCGTTTTAATCAACAGTGCTCCGTGATCTTCTGTGAAGTCATTCTCCAAACCGTGCTCAATTATATCTGCAAAAAAGTTCGTAGGTAATAGAAGATTGCTTACTATTATAATGAAATTAGTTATGTGTTTCGGCAATCCTAACATTCTTGTTCCATTTTTTAATTCATACTCGCGGAGTATCTTTTCACTCACTCTACAAACTTTGGCAGTACTGGTAGATGGTTTTATTAACCCACCTTGATCCTTAACAACAATTAAAAAATAATGTCTGGTTTCGAGGCTTTGTAAACATACTTCACAAATCAATATTTTTGTCGGTGTGAGCGCACGTGAAGATGGCTTTACTTATCAATAATAGAGATGGTATGGCGCCAGGTTAAAGCCTTCTCCATTTATCGCTACTTATAAAGCACTCGTCCGTAAAATATTTAGAACATATTCATCTATGCTTAGTCCAATAATTTCTGGCTCTTGGAATCGCTTTAAACCAATTATCTTTCTCATTTGGAAGCATACTGAAAAAAAACGATACCTTCTCCAATTTATGGGCATAAAATTATCGATAAAAAGTATCACATCACTAGCTTAATAAATAAACAAATATATTTTTTGAAAATTAATTCGTTATTACAACATAATTTGTAATAAAGATAGTTTGAAGGGATTATTATCAATCTAATATGTATGTTATAAGTGATCACATCCATATATTTCGCGTGATTTTATATGAAAACTGAATAGAAAACTCTTACCGATGAAAGCTTACAAATTCATTGTTTTCTTTCCGTGACGAAAGCGATTTACACGATAACACAAAACAAGCCATGTTAACAGCTTATTGATATGTTCATCGCACCGTTTTTTTTACAAAATTATGCTGAAAATCTATTAGTTTTTAATAAAACAATGACCCAGCACACGTACTTACTTTCACGACGTAATATACGACTAAACCAAATAGTTTGTACGGTTAACCGTGTACTAAGCAACCATAGTGCTCTTTTTAATTGATCGTATAATAAGAGACCAAGTATGACCGTTTTACAAATTCGGAATGTCCATTTAGCTTTAAGCATAGATAAATCCTTTTAAGTGTACAACCTGCGTCATAAGAGAGAAGAGCTTAGATATATCGTAATTTGTCTCTAATTTGTATGCTCCCTCTATGCTTTAGAATAAATAGTCATTGCTCTGAGGTAACAATAGCGCTTGACAGGCTAACAATGACGTAACGATAATTCTTTGTCAGTAATGTCAGTTTGACATATGTCGCAGAGATCAAGCTATCTTTTACGAAGTATAGATTTTACCTGCGGTTTCACTCGTATTGTACTAGGGGTAACTTTAGTTCATGTGCACATTCAGTAATAAAAATATATTTATTTCAATTACGTAAAGCTATAAAATAGGTACGTGGTTTGAAGATCACCTTTTAAGCAAGAAGATACTTGTTTTAGGTGACTTCGCTCTTCCACTTAACATTATTTAGAGTATTTAATTAAAAACAGAATAAAAATAATAAAAAATATACAAAAAGGAGCGCGCTTGTGCGATTTCTGCGAATGGGTTTTAAGTGTGTGTGAGTGTGTATGTGTGCGTGAGTGTATGTGTGCGTGAGTGTGTTCATAATAGTATGAGTTATATTCGTTTACCTGCATATAGATATACGTTTAGGTTTCAGTTAGGCTTAGGTCTAGGTTTAGGTTAGCCCTGCGACAATGTCTTGGGATCGGAGGGAGCCAGGGAACACCTTCCTCCACTAATGATTTCATTATTGCGGACCTATTAAATAATGGACAGATTATGGAAGCGATGGCTTTAATGTCGTAATATACTAAGGGCGAGTTTCTGAAGTCGACGTCACATCTCAAATCAGCTGACAATTTGTCACAAATTAACCAGCCGACAGTTGTCAGTGAGTTTCTCAACTCTGCATCATCGAGAAATTACGTAATCGCTTGTTACATTTAATAATTTATTTCGGTTGGCTACCCTAGCTAGTATTCATTCAATTCCTTCACTACTATAACGTAATAGTATTTTATCTTGAGCGGCTGGGTTGGTGTAGCCCGCAAGTTAAGCAAACCTTACCAGGGACGATTTTTGGATGGGTAACCACGTTTTTTTTTGGTTTGCTTTTTTTTGGATAGGTGACCCCACACAGGTTAAGAAACACTTACCAAGGTTTTTTTTGGATGGGTGACCGCTTTTTTTTGGTTCGTTTGTTTTGGATGGCTGACCCCGCCAGGGTAAGCAACACTTACCAAGGTCAGTGTTTGGATGGGTGACCACTTTTTTTGGGTTCGCTTGTTTTTGGATGGGTGACCATGCCAGGGTAAGCAACACTTACCAAGGTCAGTGTTTGGATGGGTGACCACTTTTTTTTGGTTCACTTGTTTTTGGATGGGTGACCATGCCAGGGTAAGCAACACTTACCAAGGTCAGTGTTTGGATGGGTGACCACTTTTTTTGGGTTCGCTTGTTTTTGGTTGGGTGACCTTGGTAATGTTAATTAATAATTAAATTTTTGTGGTGATGGTCACCCATCCAAACACTGACCTTGGTTAGTGTTGCTTACCCTGGCAGAGTCACCTATCCATAAACAAGCGATCCAAAAAAAAAGTGGTCACCCATCCCAAGACTGACCTTGGCAAGTGTTGCTTAACCTGGCGCCGTCACCACCCCAGCCGCTTCAAGCTAAACACAAATCTATCCAGAAACTGACCTCGATAAGTACTAAATACAGGGTACAGTTAAAATTAATGCGCGTGAGGAAGGTTCGATTCCCAGGTCAGTAATTTATTTTATTTTATTTTTATTTACCTAAATACAAAATAACTATTTTTGATAATTGTGTCAAGTTTTTATAATGTAATTAATTTAAAAAGTTTTTAACATCCTATTTTTTTTAAATCTTGCTAATTAATAATTGATCTAAATTAACATATTTTTTATAACTCAACCCATACCACAGTTTTCGACGACCCCTATTATCTTTTTTATCGTAATATAAGCCTTTAAAATCATAATATTAATTTTAATCTGCGAATAATCGGTCAATTTCCAACAATTATAAATTAGGCTCGTTGACAAGAGATTAACATTGAAAATGGTTCCCAGAAACCCAAAACTGCTGTAACATGTGGTTAATTCGAGATTTTTCTCAAATGTGACAAATTGTTAAACGCTTGTCACAGTTGGGTGTTGAGAAACTGAAAGTAGAATTAACAGGCGATTAATCGTCGATTACGTTAACAGCCCGATAATTGAGACGAGGGAAACTGGCAGTAAATGCCGTAGTAATAATATTAACGGGCGTATTTTCGCTAGTATATATGTTTTTTTTTTAAACTGATAGCCTAGTCACGCTCTTATTAAATTATGGGTGGTATTTAATACTTTAACTGTAAATCCCCTTTTTTCAATCAAAATATTCGATATTACCACTAAAAATACTGAATTGCACACTAAATTTGCTCATCAAATAAATCAATTATACTATACTGTTAGATCTTTAAAGCTTAACTGTTTTACTGAACTAAACTACTACTGTTAACTAAAAGTAAATCTAATAATTCTTCGAGTGCAACAAAATATTTAAACATTTTTTTTTGGAATCCATCACCTATTACACTTTTAAGAACATGGGTTATTCTAAATCAAACACCAGTTAATAAGTCATATTTATCTAATCAAAGTTCACAAAAAATCAGCAAAGTGTAATCTTAATATACACTAATCATTGCAAAACATATTTAATAAAAAAAAAAATGGAATCTATCACCTATATATCTTTTTACTGTATGATTAGGGCAGGTCTGCTTTTGTTGGACGTCCGCGTTTTTGCTTTATGGCGATAGGTATGTTTTTTGCTTCTACAGGTGGTGTGACATATTTCAACCTGATAGCAAGTCCGATGATATGTTTGCAAATGTAGTGTTTGAAAAACTGCGGACAATTACATTCACCAGTTTTCCATTCATCTTTGTTTATGGGCAATACAACCGTCCAATATGCGAAAGCAACTTGTTTGTATTCATCGAAAGAACTCCAGTCTTGCCCAAACTGAACGTTTGATGCTCCTGAACTTGCAATCAAGTAGGTCTTTTTCATGGAATCTGCCTTTAAGACCACTACTTTTCAGTCTGACTTCGCCCATTGGTAACCTTATCAAACGATTGAAAACAATAACAAATGCACGCGACCATGCGCCGCGCCGTGTTCGACTGCGGATTCACATCACTCTATCTTTCTCACACTCGTGTCGCCGCGAAGAAGCGAGCGCGATCACGCGATGCGACTAGCGCGAGCGGTGAGTGCGCCGCCGACAAAAGCGCGCCAAAATACTTTTTCAATAAAACAGATAAACAATAAGAAATAAAGTTGGATGATAGGGATTTTAGCTACATGAGTAATTAATACGTGAAATGTAATTTGATAATGTAAACATACATTATTTGTTATGCAGTTTTAGAAAATTATTTTGGAAATTCCGTTGTAATATATTGAATAATTATTTGTGTGCAAATCAGTATTTTTGTTTTACGGTGAGTAATATTGTTTGAAAATGCGTATATCTGTGGTTTCAGCTAGATTTTTCCTGTAAATTAGATAAAAAAGCCGGATTTCAGATTTTGATGAATTTTAAACATTTTTTAGTACAACATGTTTAGGTAATCAAGTAGTTAATTTGTAGTACAGTCATTTATTTGATATGCAGTAGGTTATTAGTGGAGAAATTTTGATTGTTTAATTTCTAAATAGAGGTGCAGTTAAAAATGCCCCTTAAATTATCTATAACTTCTTTGTTATTCTAAACCCGCATGACCATATAAACCAGCTAGAACTTTTCTGTCAGGCAGTCCTTCAGCAAGCAACCTCAACAGTAAACACATAAGTCACTATTATCTGTGCCCCAGATTTTTAACTCTGTTTCGGCGCGATTAGTTCGTGTATTTATTACATCGTTGCCTATTACTATACTTCTGGAAGCGTTCGTTGTTGTTTCATTAAATTAATGGACCGCTCTGTTGTGGCATATCTTTTTGTTAGATTCACGTAGTTCTAGAAATGGTTATGTTTAAATCTGTTTTCCTAATTACAACCGCTTAAAAGCCCAATTATTGTTCCAAAATTGCCTATTTACCAAAGAAAATTAGCACTAACATTTAAAGGTAACAGCACCATCTACCGATTAGTTCTGGTAACTAGTTTCCTAATCCTTTTTCCACAAACTGGTAGTTATAAAGTCAGTACCTAATATCCATTAGGTACAAACGTTAGAATGAAAGTCGCGAGCGGAATAAAACTGTAAAATTAAAGTAATTTCAAAGTACAAGGAATGTTTGTGTAGCCATACGAACTATTAGTTTTGAATTTCTTTGTCAGCAGTAGATTGCTAGGATTAAATGGTAAACTGTTGTTCTTCTTCTTCTTTCTTTGGAAAGATCTTTTAAGAGAGATTTTAGTCAGAGAAGGGACAAAAATCTTACACGAGATTTACAAACTTACAATCTTATGCGAGATGTATTTGTGATTGGTCGATTTTTCATATTCTTTGCCTTGCCGAAATCATTAAGCAATAAGGCTGCGGAAAAGTTTGTACCTTACAGACTTAAATCTCTTCCACAAACATAGAAGCTCAACCATAGGAAAGTTTGCTCATTCCTATGGTGTGGCTTCTATGCCTGTTTAGCTATTGATATATTATGTTTCGTTGTTCGAGTGGTCGTAAGTGCTATTGCTGAGCATACGGTACTAGTATCGATCCCCGGGTTGGTGTTTTCATCTGGAATTTATCAGCAGCGGTACGGAGTCTACATAAAATTGTATCTAACTAACTTGCACTTAATAGGCGAAATATGGGTGTGCCTGTATTTACCTACTACAGATACTATGCGAGTGTGATGTAGGTAATGTTACTGTTTTGACTTTAATTCTAGAATGAGATTTTATCTAGGAAAATCTTTGGCGATCTGTATAGACTTTGGCTATTTGGGCTTGCTTGTTTTAGGTACGTGATTGATGTTAGCGAAGTTAAAGATAGGTATAACAGAATTTCCATATTCGTTTTTAAGTAACGGGATTTTAATAAATTAACTAAGGATTGCGTCTAAGGATTGCAGCTCAAAAGATTTAATAACAATTTTGTTCTGAATGCAGCTCGTCTAGCTTTGAAGAGTAATTTTACAAAGAGCGAAACAATGAAACATTTATTTGATTACTAAATTCGTTTTTCGCATTCTGAAGATGAAAAGAGGAGAATTTGAGCTGCTGCAATGCCTTGGCTTTTCAAATTATAACTACCAAATATAATATATAGAGATATGATGGAATCTTACTATAAAAATAATACAGGTCGACTTGAGATCCTCCGCTTTTTTTCCTTGTTAAAAGTTATTAGAATACCAAGACAAAATAAATTATTTCGGTCAGCAATGCCATTAATCGCTGTTTTACACTTTCTCAGCAAATAAACACGTCTTTAGACTGCTCGATATTTATGTGTTTGCAAAGTAAAGGCTATTCGAAATAAATCGAGCCCGTAACCACGGATTTAAAGCACTCTGACTCGGCTAGGTTAAACACGAAGCGTCTCACTGTATTTTGCTGACAGATAACATATAAAGCATATGTGCTAAAACCTCAATATTTAGCTCACCAAAATCATAGCTATTAATTTATTCCATTTTGAAGTATTAATGGTAGTTATGTTATATGATCGTCAAAGTTACCTGGAAATATTTTGATATGGATGGTTGGTCATCAGTTACCTACTCGTACTAATACCCTCTTAGTACGGGCTGGCATAATTATATTTAGAAAGAACAATGGCGAAATCTTAGCTGATTTAAATATGAGCGTTTGAAAGTGAGTTATATACGAAATAAAGTACATTGTTTACGTTTTTCAAAGTATGACATTAACTGGTTTACCACGGTTAAAATAAAACCATCATAAATTAAAATTGTTTTTAATTTTTTCGTTAACTTTCATTAACTTAGTGTTGCCATATTATACTTATTATGCCAAGTGGCAAGTAGTAACTGTAGTAAGTGTGTAATTATTGTACCTATTTGTTATTATAATGAAACGGTAAATGAATTAACAATATGGTTTAAGTCTAAATGTAGGTTGTGGTCTTTGCAGGTAAGTAAGAACACTGTATTGTAGTAGAAATAAATGAATTACTTTCAATTAATTATAGGCACAAAAACTAGTAAACAAGTCAAAAAAAAAAGTATAGCTTGGTTGTTGACGACGTTCTTTTGATACACGTCAAAGTCGCGTAGTAAACTACAAAAGTTCGTGATTGAATATCTATTGTTTTCGGACTTCTCGAACAAACTAATTCAGAAGATGACCCTGATATTTTTCATTTAAATACGTACGAATTTAATCTCAGCTAAAACAATGTATGGGCTTCTGCCATTGTCCTTTGACAGTTATTATGTGTAGCCAGAAGCCGGTACATTGCCACCAGTAAGACTGGTTGTCTGTATACGGGTTTCCAAGGGATATCGTGTTGTGGAGGTCAGATCGTTCCATGTAAAAGACTGGTATTAAACTAGACTGTATGCCGACCTTAATAAATTTGGATTAAAGGCTAGACAAATGATGATCACATCATTGGTAGTCATCAGTAGATGTTTCCATATTTAGAAAGTTTCTACCAATGATAGTCTAATAAAATAATAATATAATTTACTAGAATATTATTGGGTTCTACTGTCATAAATTTGACAAATGTTAAGTCTAAAATCAAAATCTTTTATTTCAACTAAACCTTTTAGCCACTTTTGAATTTCAAACAAAATATGAATATAGTTGCACATTCGGAAACGTCAGTATATTACGTACCTAATGGAGAAGAATAATCACGGTACTCCACGGACGCTCTTTTCCATCAGTTTGAATTACAACTATTTGGTTACATCATTCTGGTTTGATAAATACATAGTTATATATGTGAGAACGAAGTAAAATACGTGCACATAATAAAAGTGTCTAAAGTCTATAACAAACAATTCAAAAATACAATAAGTACTTTATTAAAAACAGGCCAAGGCAGCGAAGTTATGAAACGAGTAGTGCCGACGAAGCATATAGAATATTTTACGACATATTTTACAGGATTTTGGATGATAGCACTCCGAGAAAGAGCTTCAAGGGTAATTGCTTTCGTTATCACTACCCTGAATGGTTCACTGCTGACATAATAGGTCATATTAAGAAGAAAGCTTTATGGCACAAATCTTTTAAGAAGACAGGTTCGGTCAACGACTATTTTAAATTTTCGCACTACCGTTCAATTGTCAAAGTAGAAATCAGTACCGCATACTGCGATTTTCAGATATCATTTGTTTTTGCACGACGTAATCCCTCAACTTATAATATGCCTGCCTGCATAGTGTGCGTTTTATACAAGTTACTAATTTGTTAACATTTTCTACAGTACCCCATGAAAAATGAGGCTAGTTAAGCCAGTCTGAAATCTGGTTGAACTAATTGGTCCCTATTTCTAGTAACATGTCTGTTGCTGTTTTTACTGCCTTTAGTAATTTCCTTATAAAAGTCTTTAATTAAAGGAAATGGCCAGCCAGATGATGGATCTTCTGACAACGGCCTCTTTAACGGCTTGTTATCATCACCCCAGGTAAACATATTCAACAGAACTCAACAGTACCTTCCCGTTGAACATAAATCCCCGGCAGCATCGACTCCACTCCTCGAATCCATTTCGAACTGTTAAATGAAATCCAATGTGATAGCTGCATAATGTTTTATGTATTTTACGATACTTATAGAAAGTGGTTGAATCTCCATTGTAAAATAAAAAGTCAAAGCTTTTGTGAGAAGTGTGAATCATTATCAGTTTTAAGCTATTGCATAGCTTCTATCGCGGGCCTTGAGCGTGGGGACCGAATCCAGAAATTCTGTAACGAAAAAACCTCACGCTCTCCACTCCGACGGGCACGGCGGTGATACTTTGACTTTTAATAAGGTTTTTGAATTCTGTGGAATCGGAGTGGTAAGGGGCAGGGGGGCGGGGGGGGGGGAAGTTTGTTGCACGTGTTTTCGATTTCCGTGTTGGTATTTTTAGAATGAAAAATTTTTTTGCGGGGGGTGGTAAACGGTTAAGGGGGGGGGGTAAATCCTATCTTGTTCTCCTGGATGAAGTAGCGGCGGGCAGGGGGGCAAATTTTTTGTCAGAAATGCGCTAACTCCAACCGTTTCTGAGATATGAGGGTTTTAAAATTTTTGTTGGTCGTAATTTTTTTGCCTGTTATCGTTGTGACAATGGTGATCAATGTGGACCTTATGCTAATGAGAATAAGGGTCACTTTTGCTTGTCAAAGAAAAGCGACCTTATTTCAATGTGAATAAGGGTATTTTTGTTTTGTTTTTTAGAGTTTTATTAATCGTAAATAAATGCGGGTTTGGCTCGCTACGTTTTCGAGTCTTTAACGTTTTTAATTTTTTTGACGCATTTTCCAGGACTGGATCTAGAATAAATGCTATGCAATAGCTTTACCGCGGCAGTCCCTGAGTGCCACACGTCTATTTTTATGGTATTTTTTTTTCGTATGGTCTGATTAACAAGAAAGTTCCTAATGAGCCAAATTTTGTATTTAACACGTTGCAAAATAAAAGTTAAAAAAACGTTGTTATTTATGTAACATTTACCCATGTGTGTCTTTTACAGTCAAACCCACATCAGATCCCAATATTCATATTTTAGGGAACTTTTTCCCGTCGCAGTCACAATCTGTCAAAAACAATTCTAATTCCTTACATTTTGAGAAGTTTTTAAAATTTATTGTCGCTGAGATGTTATAGCAAATTCAATTTTCATAAACGATTTTAAGTACGAGATTTGACCTTTTGGTGTCCATACCACAGTATAGCGCAACCACTAACTCGGGTGGAACACTTTCACTAGCAGAACCTTAAACCCTTAACTAGATTATTTTAAAAATCTATCTCGTCTTAATTTTAAGAAATACCTTTTACATTAAAACTACACTTACTACAATTAAATTTTTCTCATAGACCACCTTAATCAAATATTAAAAGTTTTAAAAGTGTGAAATGTCAAGAACCGTTTTCCGTTCCAATAATTCAAGGAGCTTTAAAATTTTCGACTTTGATAAGGGAAGGTGAGGAGTTTTAAAATGACAGCTTGGCATTTGAGAATGTTGAGTTAGTATCATTTCTCACGTTATTATTTTGAGCGTTTGAGCAACGTAGGCGTTGACGTCGCGGTCACGCCTCGTAGACGCGCCTATAGGTTCTAGGCATGTGGCATTCTAGCAACGAAAGCGTCGCCATATAAGCTATTATATAAATGTCAGAAATGTATGAGAATGCTAAGCGCTATCGAATTGACAAGTGATCAATCCCGTACTCTTTGGCATTTCGACAATCCCATTCGCTCATGAGAATGACACTTTGTCAATTTATTTCCTACTAGCTTCTGCCAGTGGCTCCGCCCGCGTGTATCTTTCATATAAACCTTCATCTTAAATCACACTATCTATTATAAAAAAACCGCATCAATATGCGTTGCGTAGTTTTAAAGATATAAGCATACATAGGGACAGACATACAGCGGGAAGCGTCTATGTTTTATACTATGTAGTGACCCTTTCTATTTGTTATCGCGTATCGTATCGCTGTAACTTACTTCTTTTTCTTTTATATAATTCCTCACCACAATCCTTATATTGTTTCTCTGGCCTCCTTCTGAAGTGACACATACACATTTACGTTGTGTATGAGTGGGATAAAAGCCTATCTTGGACCAAAATGTAATGTGTATGCACCCTTACTAGGGATGTAAGCGTTTCATTAAAACAAGGTATGCGATCAGGAGACCCACGTCAAAAATACGCGAGGAACTTTGTTCCTTACTCTTGTATACATTCAAATCGCGCCGAGAACTTTGATTGCCAGATGCAGGAATTGTGTGAAGTCATGCATTAGTACAAAGGTGGCGGCGTTGATGCCGCTACAGAGGAATATAAGTGATAGTCGTAGTATAAAGATGATAAATCGCAAGAATCTAACATGACGTCACAATTACATGTTCTCCCGATTCACAACTACCGCAGGCACTTTAAGACCCTTCGTTCTAAAAACAGGCACTCACACAGTTAGAGTTTATCAACAAACATTAACCGGCAAAGTGTTAAGCACCAAAAACAATGTACATCTAGTCCATCACAAAGTTTATCTGCGCAAAGTGGAGTCAGCAAACATCAACCGCTTTCAGCGTATACAGAAAGGTGGCCTGCCGAGACTTTTGGACTATTATTTATTTATTTGCCGCCTGTTCTGTCCCAGTTCAAAGCTGTTATAGCGGTTTGAGAAACCTCTTCATCCTTGTGTCTATCATGAAAAGTGGACTGTATTTGAAGGGTTCTGGCAATAGTGCGTTGAAAATAAGCGGGAAAATATTCACGGATCAATTCGGGCGATCTAGTATGGAAATGAGGGAAGTAGTACGCCTTACCTTGTAGTGGTCGATGCCAGCCCACGTGTGGCAGCGAGCTGGTGTTCTTCTACTCCAAAATGGCTCCTTCAGGATCCACACACTTCACACAATTGTTTTATATCCGCGAGGCGGGTTAATAAACACGGTTCACAAGGTTCTCTGCAATCTAACTAATTAGATGCTTCAGTCTCCAGCCAGGTGGCTTGGAAAGCTGGCGGTTGAGATACGAGGCCCGTTCACGTTGAAGTTTCGGTTCGTTCTGGCGACCTGTCATTAAGGCGTACATAAAGGGAAAAGGAATGAGGAAGGAACGAGATAATTAGGATATCGATCGCCCGCGAAATCTCAAATGCGTTTGTCTATGTGTTTTCGGTCATTGATTTATGACATTTACAAGAGATGGCGCTACCAAAAGCAAAAGCTTTACTTTTTACCTGGTCTTCCAAAACGGCTGCTGTTAACAAATCACCATCAATATCCAGCTCTTGTTTGATGTTACTTGGGATCAGCACAACACGCATTTTTCTTCCATTGCGTTCTATCAACTTCTTCTTTTCATTTGAGGATGCCACCTTTGGTGTTACAGTTAATGAAGTCAACTCTGGGATCCCCTGTGTGTGTGGACCCCAAGTCTGAAATAGCCAAGTCAGAGGCTCTGACTCTAACTAGGCTATTTCAGACTTACATTAACTATATAAGTCCAGGTTTACACATGATGTTTTCATTCTTCATTGCCTGTGATGTCCAAGATAAACTTAGAAAGTACATATGAATTTGAAAAAGGCACCTTGGTACTTGCCCGGATTTTACCCCACGTCCTCAAGCATCAGAGGCAAGGTTTGAGCCACTGGGCTAACACGTTATATCAACTGTCACGCTATCACTGACTCGCCTTTCCCTCATTTCATTCCTCACTCAATCTATCGACCTTTTCTTTGGCCTCCCATCAGCTGTTTACGAATAAATTATATTTAATTTAATTCTCCTGAAACATAAAAGAAATGGGACCGGCCTCTATTATGAAAATAATCGAGAACTAATAAATATATTATGAAGTTTGGATACTGCCCAACAAAGACTTGGGAACTTATTATAACAAAGGGATAATTAATATTTCAATTTTCATTTCGTGTTTGTTTGAAACTTTGAACTATTACAGCGTGCACTGGGTTTTGACGGAAAAAGTAATTATGAAGATTTACGAGAATATCTGAGTAGTTTTCGACGAGAATGGAGAGCGAATTCGATAGTCAAATGCTCGTTGTCGGTAATGGACTAATGTATGATGTGGGAGTAGATATGTATAGTAAATAATAATGAAAGCTCACCCCTAGGTGAGTTTTGCAATTGTGATATGAAAATGCTGTTGTTATACAGGGCCAAGTCAAACTAACTATAGTGTGATTTTTTATTTGGTAGACTAAACTGACAGCTCCCAATGTCATTTTTTTATATGGTGCAAGCGCGGAGTAAAGTGTTGTGGTTAAGGCTCAATCATAAGTGATTCATCGAATCGATGTGACATGACACCTCAATTTAATTTTACTAATTGGTGTAAATAAATGTTTTATGAATATAAACGTAATATATTTAAATATAACAGTTGATTGGACTTCGTCCGCAGAAACAATTACAATCTCCGATGTTGGCAATCCCAACCCTGCGATTCCTTGCGTTGAGAAAAAGTATAAACACTCACCTGGATAGGCAGGGATTGAAGGTATCCCCACACTCGGGACTCCGGGCCGGCCGGCGTGGAGTATATTCAATATGCACTACAAGTTCACGTTCTGCTTGATTTCACTTCACAAGGAGGATTACGAGAACCAATCAGTTAATCAATTTCTAGCGAAGCCTTTTGGGTAATTTTTAACCCTATTTTGAATCGGACCCAGCGCGGGAGCAGTTATCTGCTTTTCGCCATTTTTTCAAGTCCTAGTTTTCACTCTCACCGCAGTGAGGCGCTAGCGCGGCACCAGCGGGATGGCGCCAATTTTGAATTAGGAAGGGAAAACAATTTGGATAGGATATTTAGAAGGATAGGCTTAATGTTTATCCATTTCCCCCCACTCGAAATCGACCAGGATTTCGCAAGTTAAAGGACTGCCAGAGTACAACTAGCAGTGCTCGAGAAATATAAAATTCTTACTTAATAAGCACAATTACCTAAGTACCTTAAACTATTTTAATTGAACAATACTGATCAATACACAATATTGTTCGAGATATAAGATAATAGTTAATTAATTGGTAGCGGACAAACCTTAACTACTGGTCTGCGCATAGTTTTACCGTTTGCAGTTCGAAGAGTCACAACCCGAACTATGTTATCAGATCCCGGATGGATCTGTTCTATACGAGCTAATTTCCATAGTAAAGGAGGCAGATTAGGCTCATTAACCAGGACTAAGCCGTTTATTTTAAGGTTAGGTGTATCTTTGAACCATTTAGTTTTTTGTTGAAGCGTATGCAGATAATCACGTTGCCAAGCAAGCCAAAAACTTTGAGTTATTTTCTTGAGCATTTGCCAACGAGAACGTGGACATAAGCAGTCACTAACAGGTTCTTCAGGTAGTGAAACTAAAGGACCTCCCGACAAGAAGTGTCCTGGAGTCAAGACGTTCGATTCTTGCGGGTCTGAAGACAAAGTACAAAGCGGGCGTGAATTTAACACAGCTTCCACTTTAGCGAGAATCGTAATAAACTCTTCCAGAGTTAAAACTTGAGCACCAACTACACGCTTAAGGTGATATTTTGTGGACTTTATGCCACTTTCAAATATGCCACCGAAATGTGGTGCACCTGGCGGGTTAAATTTCCATTTTATACGACGGATAGCCAAACCATCTGATATGTCAGCTTGATGTTTGCGAAGCTCGCCGGTTATTTCGTTAAGATATTTGTTTGCACCCACAAAGTTGGTGCCACAATCTGTAATGATTGTATCACACATTCCGCGACGGGAAACAAATCTATCAAGAGCCGCGAGGAATGCTTCAGAACTCAACTCAGTGACGGCCTCCAAATGGACGGCTTTCGAACTCAAGCACACAAAAAGAGATATGTATGCTTTATAGGTTTTTGCTCCACGTCGACGACTTTCCTTTATAATAAATGGGCCACCGAAATCAATACCTGTGGTTTGGAAGCATCGAGAGGGCTGAAGACGAGCGGCAGGGAGCTTGCCCATCATGGGTTGACTGGACACTGGTTTTACTTTGAAGCAACGCACGCACTTTGAGAGTGCGGTACGAATAAGTAGTCTCAACCCAATTATCCAGAACCTTCTATGAATTAGAGACTGTAAAGTCCGAGGGCCGCAATGCAGATATTTTAGATGGAAATGTTCGACAATCTGCCTCGACAAAGGACTCAATTTAGGTAAGAGAAGAGGATGTAACGCAGATGGCGATAGATTAGCTTCATCGATGCGTCCCCCCACTCGCAATAAACCATCTTCATCCAAAAAAGGAGACAGTTTTTGAATCGACTTGTCGCATTGTTCATGATTTTTCACTTGACTGACGTGAGACGACATATAATGGTCTTGAGTAAACTTGACTAGCATCTTCATTGATTTATCGAGTTCAGAACTACTAAGGGAGGAGAAATTTCTATTTGAATAAACAACCTTTGCATTTGATATAAAACGGAAACACCATGCCAAAGTTCGTTGAATCTTTGTCAGAGAAGAAAGCTTAGAAGTTAACGTCAGAAGCGGATTATCAGATTGAGTAGCGTGTAGGCTGCTTGGAACTGAAGTTCTTAATTCCGGCAGTTCTGCATTTACGAGGAACGTACGTTTGCAAGGCCATTTATTAGGCGACATTTGCAACCAAGAAGGCCCGCTCCACCAGAGTGGGTGATCAAATAATTCTGAACAGAGAACACCGCGACTATAACAGTCGGCCGGGTTATCCTCAGTGGACACGTGAAACCAAATTTCGGGACCAATTAAATCGGTTGCTTGCACGACTCGATTTGCTACATACATTTTTAGCAAATGAGGTGCCGTGTTGAGCCAAGAAAGAGTGGTGGTACTGTCCGAGTAGACTTTCATAGAATTTATGTGAATTTTATCCTTGAGTAAGTTGTGCATGTGTGACATAACTTGCGCTAGAAGCACAGCTGCGCTTAGTTTGAGTCTATTTATCGTTGTCGGTTTTAACGGAGCCACTCGAGATTTACCTATTAACAGGTTAGTGACCGTGGTAACTTCATCCACAACAACACAAAGATATACACAACAGCCATACCCTTGGTCCGAACCATCACAAAATCCTACCAAATGCACTTCGGCAGGACTAGAGGGCATAATCAGTCTCGGTAGTGAAATATTCTGTAAATCAGATAAGTTGGTTGCTATTAAATGCCACACCTTAGCCAATTGTGGTGGTATAGCTTCGTCCCAACCTAAGTTTAAGCGCCACATTTCTTGTAAAAGCGACTTTGCAGAAAACACTACCGGGCTTATCCAACCGAGTGGGTCGAAAATGCGGGCCACTATAGAGAGGATAGATCTTTTAGTAAATTTAACGTCAAACGAGTCTGAAAACTTGTAGGAGAAATTGTCATCCAATGGATTCCACCGTATCCCTAATATCTTGACAAACTCATTTCCAGCATCATCGAAGGATTTAGAAGTCTGAAGATGGTCAGGAGGAACATCAGACAAAAGAATTGGTGTATTCGTACTCCACTTACGAAGTTCAAAATGACCCTTTGACAATAACGAGGTAACATCCTCTTTTAATTGTTTCGCTTCATCAAGAGATGAGCATCCCGTAGTGATGTCGTCCATGAATGTATCTTCATAAAGAACTTGAGCGGCGCGGCTTGAATATTCAGAACCGTGATCCTCAGCAAGTTGACGCAGAGTGCGAATAGCTAAGTATGGGGAGCTGCTGACTCCATAAGTCACGGTATTAAGCTCATACTCATTCAAAGCCTCGTTAGGCTCGTCACGCCACAAAACATGTTGATAACACCTGTCCTCAGGACGTATCAATATCTGACGGTACATTTTACAGATGTCCGCAGTGAAGACAATCTTATGAAGTCGGAATTTCGTAACTAAATCGACAATGTCAATTTGAAGTTTCGGTCCAACATGAACTAAATCATTCAGAGAAAGATTATTTGTAGTCCGACTGCTAGCGTCGAAGACTACCCGGAGTCGTGTCGTAGAGCTATCTGGACGCACGACGCAATGATGTGGAATTATGTAACGATCAGTAGTCGAAGAATCTGCAGGCTTCATATGTCCTAGTTCTTCGTACTGGTGCATAAATTCCTTATAATCAGCTTTCAGCTCGGTCTGATTAATAAGACGCCTTTCTAAGCTGAGAAAGCGATTAAAAGCTTGGCGAGACGAATCGCCTAAAGAAGGCGCATCCTTCTTTAACATTATAGGTACCACGTAACGACCTTCACGTGTACGGTAAGTATCCTGTTTATACATTTGTTCACAGAGATCATCTTCAGGACCGGAAATTTTACATTTCGGCGGTTCTTCAGAATCCCAGAACCGTTGAACGATATCTTCGAGCGTGCAAGAGGACGCGAGGAGTGACGTAACGGATTCACTGTGAATATTGTTAGGTGGTGTGTTATGAAAATATTGACCACTTATCACCCAGCCGAATACACTAGACAAGGCGCAAGGTAATCCGGGACCGGGAGTGAAACGTGAGCCAGTGTATATTTGATCAAAACACTCGACACCTAACAGTAGATCGATCGGACCGGATCTATCGAAGTCGCGGTCGGCGAGATCAAGATGTTTGAAATGATCCTTGACGTGCAACGGTAACGTTGATGAAGGCAGCAAGGAAGTAATTTTAGGCAAAACTACTAAAGGTAAGTCAAACTTAGGCGACTCACAAGAATGAGGTATTATTGAAGCGAAAGTATAACCTTTTATGTCACAAACATTACTCTGTCCGAGACCGGTAACGTTCAAGTTACATTTTCTTATACGTAAATTAAGGCGGCGCACGCATGCGCTGGTAATGAAAGAATCCATCGAACCGCTGTCAATAACGGCGCGTGCACACTGGAGCGAGCCGTCTGCGTGACGTAAACGAACTACCGCTGAGCCAAGAATCTTCGTACTACAATTTGGACTCGAAGTTTGTGACGTAATACAAGTAAGTGTGCTCGTAGCTTTAGCGGAACTTTCGCTATTCTCATTTGAATTAACAGTAGACCTTAATAAACTTTTATTTTCCACATGTAATAACGTGTTATGTTTCGCGTTACAAACAAAACATGTGGTTTTAGATTTGCAATTATTATTATCGTGACCGGGCCTTAAGCAATTGGCACACAGGTTCAATTTCTTAACGAAATGTTGACGCTGTTCAAGTGTCATAGAATGTAACTTGCCGCATCGGTAAATAGAATGATTTTCATTACAACATAAACAAACAAATGAGCCCGATGCATTATTATTATTACTTTGGTTCGTAGATGCTACAAATGATGATGACCTTTGCTGACCATGATGTCTTGCCTTATGAGGAGTAGTCGAAACCGAGATAGGTTGACTAACTTCCAGAATCTTTATATAATTTTGTAAATAAACAATTAAGTCATTGAACTTAGGAATCTCGTGAGTATTTTGTAACTCGAACCGTTTCCTAGTTTCAAGGTCAAGTGATCGCGATGCAATGTGAAATAAAATAAATTCACTTAGCTCATCAATTTGCAAAGCACGTAACGCATTTACGCTTTCATATAACGCATTGGTCAGTTCGGATAAAGTTTCAAGTGACGGCTTGTTAACAGACGTTAATTTAAATATTTTTTCTAGATAAGTATTTGCTAATATACGCTTGTTGTCATATCGATCTAATAAAAGATTAAAAACCACGGAATAATTCGACTCGGTTATAGGTACGCCCCTGGCCAAGGTCAGTGCACACCCAGACAAACAAGACAGCAAATAATGAAACCTTTCCGTGTCCGAAAGTGAACTATTGTTATGAATAAGCGGGATGTAACTATCCTTGAACGTCTGCCAGTTTTCTATTTTCCCATTGAAATGCGGAATTTTCAATTTAGGTAATTTCACTTGAACAATAGAACCTTCTGGACGACAATGTACGGACGGATCGGCGACTGCAGACGCGTGGGGCGCAGGCAGCGACGTCGCAAACAAAGATTCGGCAACTTCGATAGACGCATAATACAAATCATCAAATGACAACATCGCACTCAAATCTATTTCTGACTTGGGTTTTAACTTTAACTGTAATCTATTGATATTTTCGCTAGACTCCATAAAAGCAACCCTAATCTGATCAATCTTCTTGTATCTAGCCTTGAAAGGAGATAGCTTAGAACTATCCTTCAGAACATCTTTGGACAAATCGTAGATAATCTGCATACACTTGAAATCATATTCGCGTCTTTTAAGGGACGCCTGTAATTCAACTTCATCAGACATTTTGTTAACTTACGTATTCACGATTTATAAATGAGATGAGAAGGTAGGTAGGTAAGTACCTATCCGAACTGCAAGCGGAATATACTTTAGGCACTATTATGCGTACCTACTTTGGCAAGTAATACAAGTTATGAATTTAAATATATAGGTATAAATACCTATTACGATTTAGACGCTTATAAATTATCACTTTTATTCGTAATAAAATGTAGGTGGATAGGCAATTTCTCGAGCACAACTATTTGACCATGAAACATTCCTATTAGCTTTATACCAACATCAGTTATTGCAAGAAATAGTCATACAAGAAATACCCATAGAATTGAAGGTTTCAATTTAAACCTTAGATACGATTAAATTTCCTGAATAAATAATAATGATCAATGAGAGTAGGTTAGGTACAATCGTGGTCCGCTGGCCAGCTTGGCACGTTATACGGGAACCCGACTTGAATTGGACCTACCTTTTGCGTTGTACCGTTTATAGAAATTATGAAATGTATTTATTTAAATCGTGATTCTTACTTGTTACTTATTAAATTAATAAGAATACACGATATTACAACGCAATATGTACTCATTAAAACGAGAATTTATGATTAATAAGAGAATGTGAGGGTAAGTAGAATCCTCACAGGAGGCACCAAAAAGAAATGATTGGACTTCGTCCGCAGAAACAATTACAATCTCCGATGTTGGCAATCCCAACCCTGCGATTCCTTGCGTTGAGAAAAAGTATAAACACTCACCTGGATAGGCAGGGATTGAAGGTATCCCCACACTCGGGACTCCGGGCCGGCCGGCGTGGAGTATATTCAATATGCACTACAAGTTCACGTTCTGCTTGATTTCACTTCACAAGGAGGATTACGAGAACCAATCAGTTAATCAATTTCTAGCGAAGCCTTTTGGGTAATTTTTAACCCTATTTTGAATCGGACCCAGCGCGGGAGCAGTTATCTGCTTTTCGCCATTTTTTCAAGTCCTAGTTTTCACTCTCACCGCAGTGAGGCGCTAGCGCGGCACCAGCGGGATGGCGCCAATTTTGAATTAGGAAGGGAAAACAATTTGGATAGGATATTTAGAAGGATAGGCTTAATGTTTATCCAACAGTATTAATACAAAAACAGTTTAGTACATAAACTTTTATTATACTAAATAAGAATTAAATAGATACGATCGATAGGATGAAGTCTGACGTAAATGAGTGGCAACTAAATAAGGGCTGCTAGTTAGCAAATATATTTTTTTTTGCCGTGAAATAGTTCCATTTTCGATCTACATCGATTTTCGATCACTCAGGATAAGACACTATTTTTATAAAACGATAAAGTGGCAACCCCGCAAATGTCAGTTTAGTCTACGAAATTAAAAATTAGAGATTAGTGTAACGCTGCAGTTGTGATAGGTATGGAACTCGAATGACGACAAAAAAAATAATCCGTAATTTTAAGTACAGCTAAATCACCGAGCTTCCTGGTTTTTAGGGTTCCGTACCCAAAGGGTAAAAAGGGGACCCTATTACTAAGACTCCGCGGTCCGTCTGTTTGTCTGTCTGTCACCATGTCGGTCTCATGAACCGTGATAGCTAGACAGTTGAAATTTTCACAGATGATGTATTTCTGTTGCCGCTATAATAAAAAATACTAAAAACAGAATAAAATAAATATTTAAGTGGGGCTCCCATATAACAAACGTGATTTTTTTGCCGCTTTTTGCGGGTATGGTAAGGAACCTTTCGTGCGCGAGTCCGACTCGCACTTGGCCGGTTTTTTTGTAATTGACCCTGTATTAAATGACCAATTTCGATTTTCCATATTACATTTTAGAAACATTTTGTACCTTCTTACCCTTAAGAATATCGCATTAATAACACCTAAATAACTTTACCAGTCTTCACGTTTTCATGTAAATAGTCTTTTATTCCAATTAAAGTCACTATCTCAAAACGAGAGATTGTCTAGATTCCAGACTAACTAGCTTTTGATCTGAAACTGATCCCATGTTTAGCTAATTGCTGTTATTCTCCAACCCTATCAAAGTTTACTCAATTTATTTCTATTCAGAGCAATCTCTTTGTTGTGATTAGGGTTGACAGATGTGAAAACTATTTAAAATATGCTTTAAAAACATTAATGTCATTACCATCATCATCGTGTCATTGTTGTTTACTGCCTCGTTGGTCTAGCGGGCCATTCTTTTTTTTTCGCCTATAGAAATGCTCATGCATACTGATCTACCACGGGGAGATAATGCAGTTATGTGGGACTCCAACCCACAAAAACTTCACGGTGTCGTCCTGTGCCGCTTATGGCGGTAATACGAGTACACGTTAGCACTCACCGCGAACCCGCCGCTGGTCTAGTGGTCCTGGGTTTGGATCCCGGGTCGAGCAGTGTTGGGTTTTACCATCTCGAGTTTCTCAGTAGCATTCCGGATTTTGAAATTATTGTAACGTAGTCGTAGCCGTAGCGTACCGTACCATACCGTACCGCTCAGAGAGTTAAACGTAACGTTACAATAAGCCGCGTTAATATAAATAAGAGTTTAATAATAAACTAAGAGCCGGCTTCGCACGACGTGGGTTGCTTGAGGTTGACAGCTTAGCAAGCAACAGGATGGACAGGAACATCACCAAGACGTGGGCACCACGACGGACCACGTTTGGCTCAGAAGAGCTAATCGTAAGCCACGTTAATAAAAAAGATAAAATAAGGGCCGGCTTCGTACGACGTGCCGCCAGCGCAAAACGACTGACTGAGGGATCGGCTAAGGCCGTTGCAGCCCGCCTCTTCCAAGTTGGAGAAGGGACAACCGCAGACCAGGGCAACGTGGTACGGTGCAATGGGACGGCTGGTGGAGCGCTACCGCGAGATGTGGGCCTTCATGTTCAGCGTGCGCACCCTGCGCGTACTGTTGGTGGGCGCATTTTATACACCACGTGGCAGATCGGCAGATCTTGTTATTATAATAGTAAAAAGTTCACTTGAGAGTATAATTGTTATTTATTTGTAGTCTTCAGGGATTTATAACACTCATTCACAAACTGAACTCATTACAATTTTATTAGTTCTCTGTGGATAAGAATATACTTTGTAATTCAAGCCTAAAAGATGTGGATCTGAAGAGCTGAATACCACATTTCCCCGAAGACCCTAGAAAAAATTTCAACTAGATGAAAATTTTGAACGTTAAAATATAATCCTTGATCTACCACACAACATCTTATCCTAAAATACTCGCTCTTGAACTAAAATTCGATTCGATTCCAACGATCACGCAGTTTCTGCTGTAGACAATAAGGTCGTTTGAATTTTTTACACTAAACCAAAAAAATATTGCATCTGACTTAATACAACGTTTTAAGAAAATTCCTTTTGTGGACTTTAGTAAGTCACCGAATCGATACTATGCGATGAATGAATGTCACCAACAACGTTGCTATCGCCTATCCCCAATTAAAGGCACTTGCTGATGAAGTCGACAAAATGTTTAAGTTAGAAGTAATAGAGTAATGCGAAAGTCCTTGGCTATCTCCCGTAATCATAACCCCTAAAAAAATTGCGTCGATAGCAGAAAGCTGAACCCGTAATGACGCTTACAGTCTCCCTTATATATCCGAAATATTAGACAATCTGGATCGATAGCACGGGATCGGTCAATGTGGCGACGCCTGGGGGAGGCCTATGTCCAGCAGTGGACGTCTTTCGGCTGAAATGATGATGATGATGATGATTAGACAATCTTAAAAATGCTAAATACTTATCAAGCATAGATATTGCAAAAGCATTCTGGGAAATTCCTGTAAACCCTGATGACCGGGATAAAACAGCATTTTATGTACCCGGCAGAGGGATGTATAGATTCAAAGTTATGCTTTTCGGTCTCACTAATGCGCCTGCATCTCAGCAAAGATTGATGGATACCTTATTTACATCAGAATTTGATAACAATGTTTTTTGTTATTTAGATGATATCGTATAATTACCTTACCTTCGATGGACATATCTCACTCCTCCTTAAAGTCCTCCAAAAATTGTCTAACGCTGCTATACACTACACTATAAACTTTGAAAAAAATCAATTCTTCCGCAAAGAACTGAAATATCTTGGTTTCATAGTTGACGAGCAAGGCTTACGAGCAGACACTAGTAAGATACAAGATATATTAGAATACTCCACTCCAACTTCAAAGAAAGAAGTTAGGAAATTCGTACTTGTAGTTGGTTTTGTCGCTTTAGACCAAATTTTAGCTCTATTGCTTCCCCTCTTAGTAAATTAACCTCCTCTGAGCTAAACGTAACGTACCAGTTTGAAATTAAACATTACGTGCGAAATATGAATGTATTTATTGCACCTACCCTGCCTAAATCTTCGGGGAGTAAAGGCCTGATGTTATGTATGTAGCAAGTAAAAAGCATTTCATTCTTTTAAACAACATAATTTGTCTAGTAGTAGACACGCTTCGATCAACAATCTACCGAACACGTAATTATGACACGATATCTTGCGAAAATACCCCGATTCAAATAGTAAAACGCCCATTACTTTTAACGGCTAAACCGATTTTCATCAAACATAGCTAGGGACACTCACGATAATGTCACATTTCAAACAAAATAAACTAAATCAAAATCGGTTCATCCGTTAAGGAGCTATGTTGCCACAGACAGATACACAGGAACACACGTCAAACTTATAACACCCCTCTTTTTCCGTCGGGGATTAAAAGCAGCACACATCATTTAATCTGTCATTATTTGCCTAATAAAGTGGCAAATTGTCGTACTGTAGTCGGTTTACTATATAAGAAACAGAAAAAAAAAATGTTTTATAGGCGTAAGGGCACTAAATCCGAACCGCATCCGTGAAATTTCTGCCCTCGCAATACATCCGATCCGTGTCCGTGATTTGAGTTCCGAGATCATAATTTTCCGAATTATGACGGATAGAGTTCGAATGCAGTGCGTAAGCTTCCCTACAAGAATTAGTTCGGCTACTTCACAACCGACATTTCTCGGTTTCCGTGATTTGAGTGCCGACTTCTATCCGAAATGAAAATGTTCTAAATTCGAACGAAAATGTTCGGACGAAGTTCGGATATAGTGCATAATCTCCCCTACAAGAAGTACTACGACTACTTCGGAACCGAAATTTCTCGGATTCGGATCGGATGCAATGCGTAACCGCTATTCGCCAGATAAAAATTATTAAGAGACATTTCCATGCCATAAACACTTGCTCGGTAATAAAGAAAGATGTATTTCGTGTACGACTAAGTAACACAATAACAAAGAAAATAATTTACATTTATAAAGCATATCAAATTATCATAATTATATATTAGTAAATTATGTGGAATGTGAATACAATAGTCATTGTGTTGATAGACGCGACGGCCAACGGCATAATAGCCTAGAGCCTCGTCGATTACCTGAGGAGGCTTTCCTTGAGCAGTTGGATACGGCACGATACAGAAAACGGTAATTCTGGATACAGCACGCTCTGTTAAAAGGTTCCACTCTCTGGATCCCCTGTTAGATTACCCGGTGTTAGATTACGTAAAATAAGAGCATCTGCAGCCGAACTAGGACTTATCCTAAATCTCTGCAACAGCATACAAGCAATATCATCATCATCTTCCTGCTCTTGTCCCATTTTACTTGGGGTCGGCGCAACACGGTTTCTTCTTCCATTCTCACTCCCTTTTCTTTCATATCACTTCTCACATGGGAGTCCATCCATCTTTTCTTTGGCCGTCCCTTCTCTCTCCTTCTATCCAACAGCATACAGCACCAATATAGTAAATTTAAACTCCATAAAACAGTTTTGTACTTCTCTTAGCAATTTTTCATCTTAATTTTCAACATCTTTGCTTGTTTCATGCTGCGCTATGGATTTTAGATGGACAAGAGAATTAAGGTGCTTACTGTTTTTAATATGTAGACTGCTTAGACGATATTTTTGTATAGTTGTTGCTGTCCCACAGCTGGGAAAAGGCCTTCCCCAAGTCCTACCAGACATTCTTAGACGATTTGAAGTGCATTTTTGTTTGCTTGTCTTGCATAAAGTCGTGATTTTCTTAGCGTTTTAATTTACAGAATTGGAAGAAAAATACACAGTAGTTTTTATTTTAAGTAGAATTTAGTTATAGCAAGCACTTTGTAGATGACTGTTCCAATCAGAAAATGTTTACAAAATTAAGGAGCGTGTTTTTGATAGTTTGTTTTTCTCTTAGAAAGTAAATAATATAATATTTTTGAGCTTTTTAGAGTAGAGTGACAACCCTAGTCTCAACTTCGCTGTATTTTACAAAATTGATTTTAAATAATTTATCGGTTTTAATAAATTCATAGTGTCATTATTCGTGGTAATAATTTGAAAAGTTTATTTTCCGTCCAAAAATTTAATGGCGTAGAGTGCTTTTTGGCTTTTATCGTCAGTTTCAGGCAGCGTAAAATCAATCTGTGGTCAGCATGCTAACAAATTATATGTTAGTGGATGATTGGTTTGTCATAAGACCTGCGTACAATCATTATGCATGTAATATGAGTTTTCAGATAGTTAATTATCTCAATTGGTCGTAGTTATATCCAATATAAAACACAACTATTTATTTACTTGCTTTTGCCACGAGAACGTGCTGCTGGTTTATTATATTCAAGATGGATTATATTCAAGATAAAAATGCTTGGAAACATGCTGGTCCTGCTCCATAGGGCAATCTTTAGTGAAGACAAAATCAAACTGGTTAATTTGTATTTTATTCATAATTATAGTAACGCTTTTTTCTTCTACTTTTGTTTCAATAAATTTACTGGCACACTGTACCATTGTTGTAGAATTAAATAATTTACCTATGTTTGCAATATTTGTAAGTATGTGAGAACCATGTTCCTATTTATCAAGTGAAGGAATTTACCATTTAGTGCTTGTAATACTTTATATCTATATGTAGTAAGTATAGTAGTTCTGGGTGCATTGTTCTCACGAATATGATTTTTTTAATATTTGTACTTATGTAAATATGGTAAAACTAATTTTTTTAAAAGAGTAAGAATGGAGTTTCTTGTGCGTTCTTCTCCATAACAAGCTGCTTTTCCGAATGCACGGTAGAATTAATTTTTACTACTTGTAAATAAATGTTAACGTTCAAAAGTGCCGCTTAATGGCCAAGTTGAAATAAATACATTTGACTTTGACTTTGATTTTGCTGGGGTAAAAAGTATACTATATCCTAAGCTAGCCCATATTATGCGCCAAGAACATAATTCAGGCTATAGTATTTCTGAGTTCTAATTTCACATGTTAAGGTATGATTAGGCAATCATCCAAACATACCGACTTAAGGTCCATACTCACATAATATGGTCTTAGTAGATCTAGCAAACATGTCGAGTAAAACTGACGACACTGGCTTTCACCCACACATTCAGCATTTATCTATCGAGGGACGATATCTAGTAAAAGCGAATGTGAGTACGGAGCTTCAAATCATCATCATCATCAGCCTTGTAAAGTATCCTGGGCAACTCTCTGTGAGAGGAAATGGGCCGTAATCCACCACGTGGGCCCAGTGCGGATTGGTGGATGTCACATGTCTTCGATTTTTTTGTTCTAGGACATGCCAGTTTCCTCACAATGTTTTTCTTTACCGTTTTGTGAGCAGTGGTACCCAGACAGGCGCTTTAGTTTGTGTAAATTATTTCACAAAGTAAAGCGCCTGCCTGGGTTCGAATCCTCGACCTGCAACTTGTAAGTCGGCCACAACCACTGGTCCTTCCTCCTTGCGTCGTATACCTCAGTATTGAGGGTCGTGACCTCCCTTCTGCATCACTTTCGTACGATCTTTCTCCATCTGTTTCTGTCTCTGGCGGTGACAACTGACGGACACGCGGACCACTGGTCCATCACTACTCAAATATGATAGCTTTAAATATTATGTACTAACTTCTGCCTGCGGCTTCGCTCTCGTTGATTATCCTCCCAGAACGGTATATTTTCTAGGTTAAAAGTTGGGTGTTATTCTGTGCAGCTTTCTGTCAGCAAAATTAAAATCATTATCATATCAGCCGAAAGACTTCCACTGCTGGACATAGGCCTCCCCCAAGCGTCGCCACATTGACCGGTCCCGTGCGTCTTGCATCCACCGGAATCCCGCCACCCTCACCGGGTCATCTGTCCACCTGAGCCTTCCAACGCAGCGTCTTCCTTTCAGCGAAATATTTTTTTTGTAATTAGTTCAATATCTTTTACAAACTATTAATTTTATCTCTTATAAGTTCAGATATAGTGGAATTTTACGTTTTGTTCGTATAGTCCATAACTTCTAATGGAAATGTTATTTCTAAATAATTGCCAGCACTATTTAGCTGCCAATTCAGAGAGAAGTGTAATTAATAATTTGATTCCATTTTGAACTGAGCTTTTAGCTCGGAGTTATAAATAATATTATCTAGGTCGTTCACAACTAGCTTTAATTTGTAAACTTCATTCGTAAAAATAATTTTCTTGTTTATACGACAGATTATTTTCGAAGTTTTTGGATTGTATTTAAAAACAAATATTTTTGGCAATATAATCTTTAAAAATTCGAACCGTTCGGTTTTTTATATTTTAGATATTTTGAATAAAGAGAACATTACTAGTGCAACTTTATCCATTTGAACTTTCGGTGTTTGATGGTACCTGTATCGAGTGATAGGTAGAAACAAAAGAAAAACCGAAACAGGATTTAAAAAAACTTAAATTCAAAAAATCTAAAATCCCGACTGCTTAAGAAGGATATTCGCGAGCTGGCTGACTTTTGATGATGCGGAAGAAAAAGTAATCGAGCGCCCACAATGTGGCACCCAATATCCGCGATTTTTCTATTTTCCAATTTTAATGTAGCCAGTGACACTCGCAAGATTAAGACTAATTGATTGATGTTTAGAATCGTCCACATCGGCCAACGCGTTTGGTCTCCTCTAGAACACCACATAGGAACAAACATACATACGTAGACTGACAAACACATTACCCTCCATCGGCATTTGGGTAAAAACGCATTACCCTCCTTCGGCAGTCGGGTAAAATTAGTAAACCTTTATTTCGGACAATGAACATAATTATTTCATACTTTAGAGCTACTAACTCTGAGTTAGTAAGATAACCCAGGGTGGCGCAAACGGGCCCCAATAACTCAATCCAATTAATCCTCACTTAGTACAAAAACAAAAGAAAGAGCGCCCGTACATTCTAGCCCTTACAAAAACATGCTATAACAAATGACGTCACATCGCAAGCATTGTTCATGTCTGCTGAGTACCGAACATTAATCAAGAGCTCCTGTTTCTGTCGGGAACAACAGAGCTTCGAGCTCTAAGGTCCAATTAATAAAATGCTCACATGTCTGATATCGATCTGGGCACTTATCTTGGAGAACTGGATAATTTGAATACCTCTCGCCGTGTTCATTTGTACTGGATGTACAACTGAATTTGGTAAGTAACTTAAGCTAATGTTGCAATTACAGATAGAGTTTTTTTTGTTATTCATTATTAGTTACACATACAAATCTAAAATAAATTTCCACTTTTGACAACGATTCAGTAAATGAAAACTTAACTCAGGTTGGAAGTAATCGTTTCTAATAACCTTTTAGAAAGAAAAATAGACCTTATGATTTTTTGACTTGCAGGTGACGTAGAGTATTCTAATAAACACATAAGTAGGTAGGTAAATATATAATTAACTTCCCTGAGGCAACTTAGTTACTTAAAATTCATACGACTTTCAAAGAATCACAGGTTTGATCTTATTTTAACCGACTTCAAAAAGGAGGAGATTCTCAATTTGTCTGAATATTTTCTTGTATGTATGTTGTTGTTGATTCTGATGATTTTTAGTTTATTTGAAAGAGTTTTTTTGGCAATTGTATTTTATATGACTTTATATGCAGAAACATGCAGATCAAGTTCAATAATTATAATAATTATCCCGGCAATGAATTCTCACAAGCAGTGATGCAGAAGCCAATTACTCAGGCCAATGTCTGTGTAATTAGCGCAGAAGCCAATTAAACCAAAATTAATTGTCTAATGAGGTTATGTTCAACAATGCAACCGTACCAGCCTATTACGCCAATTTCAGGGGCTGTCTCAAAAACAGAAGACTTGAGTATTGATGACTGACTACGCTAGCTCAATGTGAATTAGCGATAGTTATAAATTTTGACTCTAGACTTATAACTGATAGATCGGCTGACAGTTCTTCTTCCTAAAAGCCCGAATTTAGTTTAGTTCCTCAGAATTCCTCTAGGTTTTCACTCAGTGTATTTAAGGATGTACAGGGCCAAATTCCTCGGCGACCCAGGTACCGTACAGGGGATAGTTGGCAATACCAAGGCGCTGCTGGCATTCCTCAAGGAGCTGGGGTGGATCGAGTAATGAAGACGTATCCCATCCGTACGCAAAATACGCGCTTTGTCGTGGAGTTGCTGACACCAGCCCGTCTTAACCTAACTAACTTAACTTTTATCAAGGATATCAAAAATAAACATAGGTGTAATTACTGCAACGATAACTAGTGAAAAATTTGTGTAAGAAATCGCTGTGCACATAATTAGACTTACGTTTCCTTGTGACGATCCCACGTTATAATTTATAGCCAGACACCGGGTGTAAAGGACAACCTTTGAGAGTAGATTTATTGATGAGACTCTTGATTGCAGGCTTCCACTAACTAGGCTGTATTCTGTAAAGTTAATAAATGTTTGTATTGACGTAACCTAATTATTTCGTACGTTTTTAGCTAACGAGCAACTTGATTGATCGTCTTCTCCTCACAAATTCAATAACACTAACGTTGTTAGCTTTTGCCTAATTTTCGACGAGGAAAATGAGCGTGGAAAAAATTGGCTTTGTATTTTAGAATCAAGTAACCTTAATTTTCATTTAATGGATAACAAGGAGGAGTTCGTGGCTGAATCACAACAGCCACACGGGTCAATCTTCGAGGTTCAGCAACCCATGCCGAGGTCGGGCTGTGGATGGTTGACCATATTTAGACAGCGAGATTCAACGTAAAGTTGATGGCCCCAGCTATCATTTAGATATTTGACAGTTGTAACGGATATCCAGAATCCAGAAATCTGGAAGGCGTATCGTGTTACCCAGTTACTGGGTTGTGGTGGTCAGATAGGCAGTGGCTCCATGTAAAATACTGGTTCTCAGCTGTATACAGTTGGACTGGAAGCCTACTTATTCAAGATAAGAATGCTTGGAAACATGCTGGTCCTGCTCCATAGGACAACCTTCAGTGTAGACAAAACCAAAGTGGTTAATCTATATATTCATAATTATAATACTGTTTATTTTTATCTTCTCTTTTTGTTTAAGAAATAGTCTCACACACTGTTCCGTTGTTGTTGAATCAGGTGATTTACGTATTACAAACATACGTAAATCTGTGTGAATATTTGTAAGTATGTGAGAACCATGTTCCTATTTATCAAAAGTATGAATTTATCTGTTAGTGTTTGTATAGATTTATATACTATTTATGTTTTTTTTTTTTACTTTTATATATACATAGTATAGTAGTGTTATTCTGGGTAAACACTTTTTTTTTTAAAGAGCATGTGTGGAGTTTCTTGACTGTTCTTCTCCATAACAAGTTATTTTTCCGAATGAACGGTGGATTCAATTATTATTGCTTTTAAATTTTTTACGTTGAAAAGTGCCACTTTAATGGCCTAATCGAAATAAAGAAATTAGACTTTGACCTCAATATAGTTTGGAAAAGACAGGGCAGTTTGGATACAAAGGTTGCTAAGTTAATTTAGAAACAAAAGGTCTATTGTTTTTTGTGTTTTGTACACAACAAGCAAAGACAAATAGTAGGTAACGTATCTGTGGAGTTTTATTTGTGAAGGAAGCCCTGATTTATATATTTTTTTGAGTTTATTTGAGTTATTTTTTATATATTTTTTTTGCCTTATTTACAACTAGGGTACTACACGAGTAGGTACTCATTAATATACCGCGATGTTATATTTTACCACAGATTAAAAAAAAAAATGATTAGCCAACATTTAATACCTCCGTTTCTCTCTTTATTTAGTTAGTTAATCATTAATGGATTGGATTGGATGGATTTTCTATTGCAAGGGAAAGGTCTTAAAATTTATCTTCGATTCTCTAGAAATAATCTATCCAATCTTGACTAAAAGAACAGATGACTGGGGGAGGTGGGAGCTATCAGGCAACACAGCTCACAGAAACTGGCAAGGACTTCCACACTGTTTAGCTCAATATTGCTTGCTAAGGTGAATTTTGCTCGCTTTTGAAAAATAAAATACTCAAGTGATCCCTAATTATACCTTTCTTTCTACATAAAAAAACAGACCATCATTTAATCCTTACCCCAGAGATCCCAAAAGCGTAACTACCCTCATTTGGAGCAGAGCCGTAATACATCAGTCTTAGTACAAAACCCGTTGGAGGATAGCCATTACGGACCTTTTTCATTAAAAAACGTGTCATAACGTTTGTTCGTAAGTAAGTGGTCTTTAAGAGCTTTAATTTGAAAGGACGTGATGGGTATGCGTACGTGGTTCTAAGAGGAAGGACGTTAGGAGTTTGAGAACTAAGTAAAATAGCTACAGAAATGTACAGTTCGTAAAGAAAATTAGATCACTCTATTTCATTATGGAAAGCAATTCAAAATATGCACTTTAACCTATTTAGCTTTTTTATTAGTTTCTGTTTAATTTTAAGTTCGAATAAAACCGCATCAATTTATTGAAAAATGTTTACTTAATTATTATTTTTAGGAATTTATATTAGTTTTGTAAAGTCTTGGGTGGTGGTGTACAATGTAACATTTACTTTTGGAAATCAATTCTATTCTATTCTATTATAAAATCCCCGTCAAGAGAAGCTACAAATTTTGTAAATAAAGAATTCTTCTGAGTTACGTAGCGATAATTCAAGCAACAACAAATAATCCCAAATTCAATGAACTTAAAGTAACATATGTGTTATACAAAACTAACGAGCAATTTCATTTGTTCGGGTTATATTTTAGCGATATAAAGCACTGTCGTCTAATGTTGTGTAGCGCTGTGGCGCTGTGCTGCGCGTTTACCAGTTTACTAGTTTATTGAATTTGGGATTATTTTTTGTTGATTGAATTGTCGCTACGTAACTTAGTAGAATTCTTTATTTACAAAATGTATACCTTCTCGTGACGGGACTATAAGTTACGAGTCAATACCACAACTTCCTTACATTCTTGGTTTTATTTTTGGGATGTCAGTTCTGTGGGAGACATCGCACTTCACACTAATATTATAAACGCGAAAGTCTGTGAGTGTGTTTGTATTATTGTTACTTCTTCACGCTCAAACGGCTGGACGGATCTGGATGAAATTTGGCACGCAGATAGATTATAGTCTGGAATAGCACATAAGATAGGACTTTTTATCCCGGGAATATGTTTCCTTGGGATAATTTTCGACATCCACGCGGGCGAAGCCGCTGGCAGAAGCTAGTTGACTCTTAAACGGAATATGTATTACGCACCTATTCACTAATTTCACTTGCATCTACATCAAATAAACTACTTGAGCTTTATCATTATCATCCGCAGTCCGACTTTGCTCACCGATGAGCATAAGCCTTGTTTTTTTTTTTGTGCCAAATCTCACGCACAAGCACCAACCTCAACCAGTTTTCCCCGCGAGGGCAGCAATGTCGTCTGCCCATCTCGCCGGTGGACGACCAACATTTCTTCTACCAGTCCTTGGACGTCGCCCTACTCCACCTATCATCACATCGCCTTGCCATGTATCCTTGAACTTACTTCATCCTTAAGTTACGTAAAGACAAAGGCCCAGTTGCACTAGAACGAGCTCTGGATACCGGGTGATGATGGAATTACGGCCGAACTCCTGAAGGCGGGTGGAAAACCAGTACATAAGGCCCTTCAAAAGCTGTTTGATTTCATCATATTTGAGGGGAATACGCCACAGGCATTCTTCAAGAAGGGTGACAATACCCTACGGAAGAACTATATGCCCATCTCACTTCTTAGTTTATGGAGTTTCTTGTGCGTTCTTCTCCATAACAAGCTACTTTCCGAATGCACGGTAGAATCAATTTTTATTCCTTGTAAATTTTAATGTATCTAACGTTCAAAAGTGCCGCTTGGTGGCCTAGTTGAAATCCAATATATTTGTCTTTGTCTTAGTTATGTCTACACTTCACCAACGTAGACCACACACATACGCTGCGGCAGGTTATACAGAAGACCGAAGAGTACAACCTGCCTCTCTGTTTAGCGTTTGTGGACTACGAGAAAGCCTTCGATTCGATCAAGACTTGGGCTGTACCTTAGTCTCTCCAACGATGCCAAATCGACTACCTGTACATCGTGGTATCGAAGTGTTTGTACAAAACGCCACCACGTCAGTTCGACTTCAGGATCAGACCTCAGAACCTGTCCTTCTGCATAGCGGTGTGAGATAGGGAGACGTCATATCTCCAAAACTGTTCACCGCTGCACTGGAGGATGGTTTTCAAGGTTCTGGATTGGAGAGGGCTAGGCATCAACGTCAATGGCGAGTACATCACTCATCTTCGGTTTTCCGACGATATAGTGGTTATGGCTGAGACCATGGAGGACCTCAGTATAATGCTCGATGACCTCAGTAGAGCTTCCGAAAGACTGGGTCTTACGATGAACATGGACAAAACTAAGGTGATGTAGAATGTCCATGTTACACCCACTCCTATCAAGGTCGGAGACTCTACACTCGAAGTTGTGGGTTACTATGTCTACCTGGGACAAACGATCCAGTTGGGTAGGGCCAACTTCGGGAAAGAGGTCAACCGTCGAATCCGACTCGGCTGGACAGCGATCGGGAAGTTGCGCAGTATCTTCTCGTCCAACTTACTACAGTGTCTCAAGATAAAAGTCTATGATCAGAGTGTGTTACCAGTGATGACATAAGGCTCTGAGACGTGGTCGATTACAATGGGCCTCATCAGAAAGCTTACAGTCACTCAAAAGACGATGGAGAGGGCTATGCTCGGCGTTTCCTTACGTGATTGAATCAGAAGCAAGAGAACCGGGGTTACCGACATAGCCTGAAGAATTGCCAAACTTAAGTGGCAGTGGGCAGGGCACATTGCTCGCAGAACGGATGGCCGATGGGGCAGAGGTTCTGGAGTGGCGACCGCGAACCGGAAGACGTTGCGTTGGAAGGCCTCCCACTCGGTGAACCGATGACCGATGATGATGTGAAGGTTGCGGGGATCCGCTGGTTGCGAGACGCACGGGACCGATCAATGTGGCGACGCTTGAGGGAGGCCTATGTCCAGCAGTGGACGTCTTTCGGCTGATATGATGATGAAAATGATGATGAGCACTGGAACACTGCAACGAAAATTATTGCAAAATTAGTATGAAATTGTCAAATCCGCGTTAGAGGCCTGTGATTGGTTAAACGAATTTTCAACAGATAATCACATCACCTGTGACATGTTGACAACTGATTCCTGGCAACCACTTTGTCTAAAACTGTTGCTAGTGGGTGTGTGCCTCTTGCGCCATATTTCCTTCGGAAATAAAAATAAACGACACATGCAGGTACGGATGCCGTGCAAACACATATGTTTGCACAGATCTTAGAGATCTGTGTGTACTCCTGTTTGAACTGTCCGTGTGTTTGTTTTAATCCAAGTTGAAACGCTTCTCTGTAATCTAGGATTTGCTGCACTCTCGGTAACCTGTAGGTAATTTGTGAAAGTAGTTGAAACTTTAGCAAGTTTAGAATTGGCACATTTCTTATTGTGTGAATTAAAAATCTTCTGTTTTCAAACTGTAAAGGACTATTCATGGAGCCTTTTGACCTTGTAGAAAATGTAATCATCGAATAAAGGTAATTTTGCAGTAGTTGCAAGATTGCTCTTAGGATTGAAAGGTTGTCTGTAAGAGATTGCCCTGTGCGATAAGACCGCCCATTGTACACTTATCTTTATAAATGTTTGTTTTTTAATTATTTAAGTGGTGTACCATAATAGCAGTAATTTGCCAGCCTAGCGTCGAGTCAAGATGTAGACCGAGATCTTTTACACTAGGGCTGATGGGGATAACGGTACCATTAAAAATAATAGGAGGAAGAGAGCTAATTCCCACCCGACCCATCATGCGAGAGCTCCCGATCACAATGGCCTGACATTTTGAGGGGTTTACAGACACCCCAAATCTATCAGACCAGTTCTTGACAGCGACTAAGTCCCGGTTCACATCGCCTATAGCGTCCGACAAACCCTCCACCCGCGCAGATGCATACAGTTGAAGGTCATCGGCATAAAGATGATACGAACACCGAAGACAGTGAGTTATAAAATTTATGAAGATGGGGAATAATAATGGAGAAAGAATACCGCCTTGCGGAACACCAGCAGCTAGGTCACACCAACTCGATGAACTCTCGTCAACGCGAACCGACTGCTGACGTCCACGAAGATAGGAAGAGAACCATTCCAGGGCCTCGGAAGAAACCATAAGATGTGAAAGTATAGAAAGGAGAATATCATGATTGACGGCATTAAAGGCATTGGAGAAATCAATCAAAACCAAAACAGTAACTTAGGTATCCTCCATCGCTTCTCTAATGTCGCCAGTCACTTTGAGGAGAGCAGAGGCAGTACTGTGCCCCGGCCTGAATCCAGACTGGAATGAGCTAACAAGGTTATTCCGATGAACAAACCCTGAAAGCTGCTTGTGGGCACAGGCTTCCAGCACTTTGGATATCATGAACCGTGATAGCTAGGCAGTTGAAATTTTCACAGATGATGTATAAAAACAGAATAAAATAAATATTTAAGTGAGGCTCCCATACAACAAACGTGATTTATTTGTCATTTTTTGCGATACTGGTACAGAACCCTTCGTGCACTTGGCCGGTTTTTTCTATTGGTCAAAACCGCATGAAAATCTGTTCAGTAGTTTTTGAGTTTATGGCGAACAGAAGCCGCGGGAGATTTTGTTTTATAATATTAGAGATATTGAAGCAACCATTACAGTACGCTGCTTATCTTATTCAGTAATGTTTGCAATATTATCCTGTTATTAAAGATATTTCAACTGTTACTAATACATCTGAAAACTGCTTAACTAATAAACAGTTAAGCCAGCTTATATTTCTTCATCAACTTTAGCTACGATACCTATCTTTTACAAAACAAGAAGTAATAGGATAAACCTGGCATCATAAAAGTAGCGATAAATAATATTCTACGAGAGAATTCCAGTTTTATGAAAATATCATGTAATGTTCATATTTTGATGAGTAAATCCGCGGATAAGCAATGAACAAACATTGATCTACGACGATTATACGATTCTCACAAAATATTTGTGCGTCACCGTAACTGTGACAAATGATATGAAATCAATGGCCCAAGTCATAAGGGACAGCGAGCGTGAAACTACTTACATAATTTGAGACTCTCAAAATCAAAATGTTTTTATTGTAACTCGTACATTATACAGCATAACATAGTTGGAGGTAGCCCCAGTAAGTTATTAATTTTACTTGTGTTGGAGCTATCTTGCTACTTCATTAGTGTCTATTGTATAATGTGGATAGCATAAAATTAGACAGTAAAGTTAAAATTCAATAAAATAAAATTACAGAAAACAATAAAAGCAATAAAAATAAAAAATCAATACAATCTGAGTCAGCAATTTAAACAACTGGCCAGAAGTGTTCTAACTGTTACAGCAATACTGCTGATGTGGGAACTAGTCTGCCGAACATTCTCGGGTATTTATGGCATGAAAATAATGCCAGTTTCTCTCTGTGTCGATCCTCTGATACTGTAAATATTGTCTTTTTCCGCGACTTTGTTTCCCTTACCTGTCATGTAAATGTTACACTAAGCTATAATGTAGCTTTTTATAAGTATAAAAATAATCGGATCGGTAAAAACTATTTTTGAAGTGAAAACTTCTTTAACTGAGTAGAGCGATTTTTTGTTAGGGGCAACACATTTGGATTCGCGTTACGGACATGCTAATATAACAGTGTCATCGACAAGCTAATATGACGTATGACGGAATTTAATAACTGTGTTTATGTGTGACAAACAGGCAACCTCCAGCGTCGCCTGTAGCAGTACTTACAGTAATAAAAACAATTGTTCTTCTTTATTAATAATAGTTTACAGATTTTGACGAGAAAACTGCAAAAAATATACTGCCAAATATATATTAGGTACTCATCTTATTTTTTTTAACTTATAGACACTTTGATTGCGTGATGCCAACCAAAAAATAACACCATGATTGACGATGTAACACCGCTCTATGTGTTACTGTGGTTTTTAAAAACGTGCCAAAAACTGTAATATCCTTTGTGATTATGTTACGAGAAACGCTAATGTTTTTGTGATTGTTATTGTAGCCGACACAATACGTTTTTCACTTTGTAAGGTGATGCTGATATTTATGTAAAAGGTTTATGGTAATTCACGAGTATGGGTAAAGAAATTGAAGTGAAATGAAAGGATAAATTAGTGTTTGTTTTTTGTAGGAGGAAATTTTTTGAAGTGCTGATCCCGTAGATGTAATTATTTCTATGGCTGATCTGATCACGAACTACCTCGGAAAAATGCACAGTTTCTGTGGCGAAAACCGCGTGAGATGTTTTCTGGATAGAAAAATGATAATTCTATTTAATCCGTCAGTGAGATTATCAAATAATATTGGACTCGTATTTGTTGCTTTAACAAATAAATAACAATTTATAGAGATAAAGCGCATCTCTGAAGTGGGGGCTTATGACGTCAATTTGTCAGTATAAAGTGTAGCACAACGTGACTTCACACGATATTTCAACGCACTGTCTCGTCGTAATTTTTGGTTTACGTGGCAAAAGAAAAATACGTGTCCAATATGTTTTGGTAATCTAAATGACGGACTAAATTGATATTTCTTGTCAACTACCCTATTATATAAAAAAACTTTTTGCAAAAAAATACTACCGACTTCCAAATACAAAACTACAAAGTGAAAAATAACTTAACTTTTTGAAGTCGGTGTCTTTCGTAGGTACCATTTTTTTGCGTTATGGACACCGACTTCAAAAAGTTAAGTTATTTTTCACTTTGTAGTTTTGTATTTGGAAGTCGGTAGTATTTTTTTGCAAAAAGTTTTTTTATTTTTCACTTTTTAGTTGTACGTACCTAATAGGCAAGTTAGTAAGGGAACTATTTCGCCAGAAACTTGAACATAACCGGTGAAATGAGAGATCTGCTTACCCCTTAAGAGCGAACTGGCGTGATGTTATGTTATGAAATGTTATAAACAACAAACAGACATGCGATTGCAGCAATCCCGAGAGATTTGCCGTTATTTATTGAAGAATTCTGTTGTATATCTCCGAAGTTCTTCATCAGATCTTCACCAAATTTAAATGGGACCAATTTCGGAACATACTTTTTCAAACAAAAAAAGAATTTTCAAAATCGGTCCACAATTGACGGAGTTATCGGTGAACATACACAAAAAAAAAAAAAAAAACAAACTTGAAGTCGAACATAGAACCTCCTCCTTTTTGGGAAGTCGGTTAAAAAGGAGAAACTAAAGCAACAAATCTGTGCTCGTTGTCATCTCTTGCGTTCTTGTTGTTCAAATACAGCATTCTACTAAACCACTTCAAATAAAGACATACAGTTTCAAAATCCAAATGTACTAAACCTCATTTTCTCTCTTCCACAGGTGATATCAGCATTATCCGTCTTCTTCATCTGCATATCAGTGCTTTCCTTCTGCCTGAAGACGCACCCTGACCTTCGAGTCTTCAGCCACGGGACAGTGGTGAGGGAGAACGGGTCGGAATCCCTGGAGATGCTGTGGCATGATAACGGGAAGCCTCATGCAGCCTTCTTTTATATTGAGCTGGTGTGCAATGTGTGGTTCACCATTGAACTCGTCGTGAGATTCTTGGTGAGTGGTAATCTTAAGTTTCTTATTTTAAATTAAAAAAATAAGCTGAAGACCGTTCAACGATTCAGTCATGAAGCTAGATTTCCAGGATAGCAAGATTGTACTATAACTGAGGAAGTTCGTACGTGAAACTCCCATGGTCCGCGCTACCTAATGATGGCCATACACCACTCTTCCAATCGGCATGACGCTACCGATTGGATCAGTTAGAACTGACCGTGTGTGGGAGTGGATTGGCATGACAGTTATACTTGACGGCTTGACGATTATTTTGGCTTGATCATAGCGATTGGATCATGCCGCTTGGACCGTAAATGGCGGTCGGCGATCGTCAGTTCAGTCAGGTCAAGATTTTTGTCGGTGATAGACGTCGTCGTGCGCGCTCTCTCAAAACATTTTGTAAAATTTCAGGCACTCATATGATCTCCCTGTTACTGGAAATCGTAAAGTCACTGTTAACCTCTCGTGAGCCGAAATAGCGTTAAGTTCTCATATCAATGTCTTGCTTCTCAATTAGAGAAGTAACTAACGTTAGAAGTTTCATGTAAGTTTCTTCATTCATTCGTAAATAATTACAATAATCTTTTGGCGTAATCCTCAATTCTTTTAATAAATTTGTATGAGTAAACTGTTTTCTTTTCATTAACCACTGTTTGCACCACTCTGCTCGATCTTTTCTTTTTTTTTTTGTTTAATTTTCACGAGTAAAATGCCCAAAACGACGCTTCCTTCATGTGATCCCCGTCCCGCGCGCAGGTTTTACCACCCCCGCTGCCTAACGTCCGCCGCGCCCACGGTCTTTGGGAGTGTCATGTCCGAATTTGCCAAGCTTCGTTATAGTCACACTGGTTTTGTATATATAGAACTCCCTAAACTTTTGTATGTTTCCTAGCTTTTGGAGCAATTGGAATATCTGTCTTCCTTTAAGCGAATATGTTTAGGTTTAAAAGAAAACTACCACGAAATAGCTGGCTCATAAGACTGTAAAGGTCTATCCATGCCTGGTAAAATTTTGGTGGTAGTGTTGGTGTGTCTTATGAAAATTGAAAACTGTGACGTATTTGAATTTTTTTTTTGAATTATATGTTCTTTAAGTTAAAACGATTTCAATTTACCTGTATATCTGCAGTAAATAAATATTCAAACCTACAGAAACAAACGAACAATAACTAATTATTATATAACCAACATTCACAACACTCTATATTAATAATTCTGTTGATAGATAAGCACGTTTTGCAAACAAAAGTGCCTGTCAGTTATGAGTGACAAGTACAGCGCACTGTGTCAGTTATATCTGCCATACCCAATAATAGTTAGTGAAAACATAATGGAAATTATTACTGTGACGTGCACGTGAGCTGCTTTTATTTAGAACAATTGTATTGTTTTATTGAGAGCTAATAGTAATATAATATTAGCGGCACGGGAGTAAGTTCTGGAGTGGCGACCGCGAACCGGAAGACGTTGCGTTGTAAATTCTCCCACTAGGTGGACCAATGACCTGGTGAAGGTTGTGGAAATTCAATGTAAACGAGACGCACGGGACCGGTCAATGTGGCCACGCTTTTCTTTTTTAATTGGGACAATCCCACCGCACTATTCCCAAAACACTGCAACTCCTGAAAGCCAGAATCAACAGTGGCGACCACCAGAAAAGCGCCGAGGCAATGAAGCTCGACGAAGTCCCGGCGAATGAATTTAACTGTCTTGGATCCCGGAACGAAATTAGTCAGAAAAGAATAACGGAGGAGTAGAAAAAAAACAAGCTTAGCTTAGGGGAGGCCTATGTCCAGCAGTGGACGTCTTTGGGCTGATATGATGATGATGATGAGTCAAACAAACTACAAACAAATCAATCAGTCAAATAAACTAGTTTTCTTTCTTTCTTTCTTTTTTCATTCTTTCTTTCAAACTTCCAGGTTAAGTTATGCACACTGAGGTGGGTTTGAGGATAGGAGAGTAGTCATAACAATGCATAACAAGGGCTTGCAGGGGCTGTGCCTCGGAAAGCATGTTGCCGTTTGGTATCGGCTTCATTTGTACAATTGTTACGGACAGCCAAATCTGAGTCAGTCACCAGTCTGATCTGAGTCAAAAAGTCTGACAGCAGGTTTGCCAGGGGTGTTGCTAGTTTGTGGAGGTCGGATAGGCAGTCTGTATAAGTTTTGTTTTTCGGCTGTTTTAGTAAATCCTCAATGGACGCCCAAGCTGCCTCACGTACAAGACAGTTTGGGCAGTGTCGGACTTACTCTGGTGCCTACCGACTAAAACACCACTCCAGCCAGCAGCACAGAAATGGCGTCCATTCCCTTATTTATTATCAAAAGGACGAAAAATACAAGCCTAAGTGTAGGTATTACCAAGTGTTTTGTCCCAAAACGTTCCGTTACTATTTTTGATACTTTGTTGCAACACCATGTCAGTTAGCTGTCAGCGATTTTGACAGATTTAGATTGACAGCTGACACTTGACAAGAGTTGAAAAGAAAATTTGTGAACGGGCACATCGCAAACGGGCTCTCGTTTAATATTATTGTAATCGTTAAATAATTAACTTCTATTCGCGATTGATATTGTGCGGCGCCCGTGCAGTTGGATTTGTGTATATTTCGTGCGCTCCGAGGTGCTTTTGACGGGAACGTGTATGTGTCTGCCTGGAAGCCGGAGCCCGGCTCAGAACGCGTTTGTAGTCCCATCCAATCATTGTCCTTTATTATATATATATTGTCCTAAAACCCCCGGCCAGGCGCATAATTGTGTCTGCCTGTCCACTGCCACGTACAGTGGTTTTGTGGGTACAGATCTGATAGGATCCAGGAGTCGCAAGGCTGCTATGGGCCCCAGTTTTGAACTCCTGGCTTGGGATCCAGACCTGTATTTAACACCTAGTATATTTAAGGTTGATAGTTATGTTAGTAATGTTTTTTAAATTCTTCTTGGATACAATAACTGAAAAATATTTATTTAACTCTAAAGATATGGGCCAACATTCCTTCTCCATTTTTTTTCAAATTAATTGATTTGGCACATCGCAAAAAAGATGGCGCGTATACCATACCACTGTTTCAAACTGTGAGATTTAACTGGCTGGGACCCATAAGTTGTTCTCCGTCTGACTAGTACAATACGACGCAAATCATTTTTCACCAACAAAAACAATGATATTAATGATATTTCCACGCAATTTCGTAACTGCTCACAAAATATGTCCGTATGTTAACAAGCACTCTAACTTGCCAGTGTTGGACACGTAACTCTATTAAATTTTGTATTCGCAAAGTGCGTTGGGTTTTAGTACTTTATACGTATATTTCACTTGAAGGTTTAGGCTGACATGTCGATAATAATTATATTGAAACTTATTGCTGGGACCAGAGATTCGAAAGAGCGATTGGTAAAATGCCAAAAATGTATGGGATTGCCAAGAAAAATCGAATTGTCTCGTCATCAATCCCTTGCATTTTGGCATTTTGAAAATCCGCGCTGGTAGAATGGCCCTTTTTCTAGAGCCTCAGGGCACAGCGAAATTCTATAGCTATAACAAGTTTCAACAAGTTGGTATTGACATCATTATCATTTCAGCCGAATTACTTCCTCTGCTGGACATAGGCCTCTCCCAAGTCGTCGCCACACTAATCGGTCCTGTGCGTCTCGCATCCACGGGACTCTCGCAGTCTTGACCAAGATATACTGCGTGCAATGTGCCCTCGCCCACAGCTGCCATATAAGTTTGGCAATTCTTATTCACTTTATTTTGTGATGGATATGCGCTAACTTAATGTCGCTTAGACACAGTGTCTGGAACCAGTTATTTCCTCTCAGAAAAACATATATTTTCGCTTAACTCTAATTTAACTTATCTACCTAAATAGCAGCTATATCATAAGAGATTAATTCAGATTACAGTATTATCTTTATTCTCATTTCTTTTGTTTCTATTCTCTCATTAGGAAAATATATTGTGATATAAACCTGCTTACTAAACCTTTTTGGATTGGGGCCAACAAATAATTCGACTAAATGATCATTATTTTCTCTTTCAGAAACTTTCTTGTAAATATTCTTTAACGTAAGTTTCTAGTTAGTGTACTGCTTTGAAGAATTCTATAGAAAGGAAGTTTTTATTCCAATTCTTTCAAAGTATGAGGATCGGAAGTTAGTCTTAAACAGTGTTTACAGTAGTTCAAAACAGATTAACATTTTACAAGCTTCAGGATACTGGAGAAATATTATTTCAGTCGATTTTTCAAGAAAGTTATTTCAACAATGAGTTGAAATAACTTTCTTGACAACTCGACATATTTTACCTTCTGCAATATTTTATACCTATTGCTTTTAATATGTGTTTACGTGCATGTCAAAAACTGCAATCATCATAATTGCCTGGTTTTACCCAACTAGATCGTGGCCAGTTTTAAAAGAAATAATACCATTTATTTGACACTGTTAAAACACGATCCACACGAATAATACAATAAAGATAAAAATATATTTATATGCTCAAACACGTGTATACATGCAAGAATAAATAATACAGCATACAGGATAACATAAAAAAATACAACAAGTTCGGACATGTTTGCCACATGCTATGGCGTGCAAATATTTTGAAAGTTAATATCATGAACAATTACAAAAAATAATTCAAACACAATAATTACAAAATATCAATAATAAAAACAGATAATAAATTATAATGTCAAAAATATAAATCGAATTTCAATTAATATATGTCAAAACTATGTAAAATATAAAACAAATGACAAATAAAAATGTATGTCGAATCTATGTAAAATATCAATCAAATGAACAATAATACAAAAATGCAAAATAACAAGGATACAATATCTAGTACTAATCGGCACTTTACTTGGACAAAATGCATAGGTATATCTGACTTCCAAAACCCAGTTCCTATATAAGGTAACAAGATAAAAATGTTGTTACAGGCAAAATTATAACAAACTGAATTGGCAGCGCCAAAAATTACTTGCGATAAAAATTCTCAAAGGAACATTATTATAAAGACTTTATATAATTTTATCTTCCATGACTATTAATCTCAAATCTGACAAAGAAATCCCTTTAAACCCAGTTTTAATTACAGTCCTTCTCAAAAGTTTTAAATTTATCTGGCAATGTGCCCAATCCGTTAATGCTGCAACTTGTGCCGCTGACTGTACGTACTTAGAATGAATTTATTGTGCATTTCAAGTGGCCGTGATGTAAAAGTTTTGTACAAATGAATAGGAAGTACAAGAGTTATGTTTCTTTGAAGGAAAGGCGTCCTTGCTGAGTTCTGTTTGTGGAAGTGAGACATTTTTTTTTTTTTCTGTCTTTGGCTGTGGTTGGCAACTTTTTTGTTGCCACCTTGGTAACCTCCGTTCTGGTAGCAACATTATATCAGAAACTATTTTAAAAGAGGATTTTTAAAGGCTTTGTGACATTCGAAGTGTTATATCACACCTATAAGCGATTGCATGTAAGTGTGTTCGGGTCAAATCTTGCAAATGAATTATAAAGCCGTTATCTTCCACTCATTAAGATGCAATTTTGCATACACGTTTAGTTTGGATGACAATGCATGGTTAGCTAAGTGACGTCATTCTAAATTCAATATGGTGGATGACCTATTATGGCGGTCTAATTATTTTTTGTGCTCTGCTATGATATGGGTATCAAATGAAAGGGTTTCCTGAGAAGAATACGAAAATAACTTGTTTTTTTATTAAGCAAAATTGCAAGTCTCACATTGCGTCCATATTAGACGCAGTGGGAAGCAATTATATCGATTGTCACTTGAAATTTTCAGGTAAAATACTTGTACAATATCATCTATCGACGCAATATAAATTCAGACGCGCCATCAGTAAAGTGCCTTACAATTTGCAGAAACTAAAAAGAAATATTTAGGTTAACTAAATATTTCTTTTTAGTTTAAACAACGAAAGTGACTTAATTATTTTATTTCTGGGACAATACGCCCGTATTATTGTATTTAATCTATATTCCTACCTCTGTTACCTTCGGGTCACGGCAGCATTTTGTCCTTGAACTTAAGCTAAAGACGGCAGACGTTTTAGAGTAGTCTGAAGATCTGAAGATTGCTTCAACCAGACCGATATTTCCTTCTTAACCTTTAATTGCCAACTCTAATAAGTAAAAGGTGGCTGAAAACTAGCCTTTTGCAAATAAATAGTGCCTTGAATTTCAGAAATAGATGAATTTTCTTCTTTTTGTAGTCAGGTTACAGTTTTTTGTAATTTCTTCCAGTCGCTGTGTCGCTATATTGTAGGCTCGTATTAGGGTGTAATTTTATTTATGGCAGGGTTAAAAAAGTTGTAAAACTACAGTTGCGATATTGTGAACACTTTCTAAACATCAAGCAAACAGATCTTTATCAATATTTGTAAGTTAAAGTATTTTTTATGAAGGTAGTTAATAGTTTAAGAATAACCATTTGTGTGGGAGTTGTTGTTGTTAAATTGCCGTGCTTGTACTTATTATGCTGGCGAGTAATTAAGTTGGGGTGAGGGACGCAGTTTAAAACGAAACAAATTAAAACGACTATCTCGATAAAAGAATTGATGTACGACAGACCTCTGTTCATCAATACAGTTTTTATACATTTATATTAATTCCTTGCTCTGTGATTTATTTCCCTGTATCTTAACATCCTGATACTACATCACTAGTCTACATCCTCAGCAAAACGTTCGTTTTTACTGGAAATTAGTACTCACTGGGAAACTTGAAATAGGATACTTGTACGTAGCCTACACAGTAAGGAAAAAAAAAACTTTTGCCGAAAGAACATTCATTATCAGCCTTTTAATGTTCCCACTGCTGGGATACAGGCCTCCTCTCTGTAAGAGAGGGATTGGACCTTAATCCACCACGCGGGCCCAGTGCATTTTGGTGGATGTCAAATGTCTTCGAATTTTTGGTTCTAGGACATGCCGGTTTTCCGTTTCAACATTTTTAGAGCAGTGGTCATGAAATAATTTACACAAAGTAAAGCGCTCGCCTGGGTTTTCACCCATGACCTACGACACGTACGTCGGGACGTTACCACTGGACCCCCACTGCCCTGTCCAAAAAACAAAAGAACATTGCCATCTACAAATCAAATTACCACAAAAAATATCCTCACTTTATTAAGACCAACAATGCCTTCTGAATTGAACACAGGGTGCAATTAAAAATTAATTATATCCAAAGTAGGTTGTAATTGTAGCCGGTCCGCGGCACAAAGGCAGGAGCTAGACCCCGACCAGAGTTATAAGCTTACGCGGTTGTTGAAGCGGGAGTGAACAATCAAAAGTTTAGGGATAAACTGCTGTTTGCGTCCATAGTGTAGAGCTAATGTAGAAATCTTACCGTAAAAACTTTTGTGAAGAGAGCTGTCAATTGGTAATTTTAAGGGAGAATGACAATATACTTCATGCTCACTACACCTAAGTTTTCACGATTAGGTGTTTTCAAAATAGACCAGCTGAAGTTGCTGTGGCGGACGCCTAGCGCGACGTGACAGAGCGGCTTAGCAAGCGAGCGATAGTCTATTGTTTTATTCTCGCGAATCCCGCATTTATACATATACCTACTAACTGTGCCCGCGGCCTCGCTCCCGTCAACTGACTGCCTATCGCACCCTACTTATCTTCCTGCCTATCCCACCTACCTACCAATTTTTTTTCTAGGTTCATTCTTTCGCGGTGAGTCTTAACACCGCTATTTAGAAAATGACTTCAAATGCACAACGCCATTTATCAAATATGAAGTTCAACTGTCCGAGTATCTGAATTGCGTGTGTTGTGATGTTTTACTTCTTGAACTGATTGCGATGAAACAAAAACTTAGTAATACTTCAAGTTGCGCACAATTTTATGTATAAAAGTTATCTACATTGGTTTCGTAAATTTTACGTGATGCATGCACGAATAAACAGACAAACAGATGAACAGATAAACAGACAAAAATTCCAAAAATGCTGGAAATGGATTCTGTTGGTAATCCTTTAACACCCTGGCTATTTTTTTTTATATTTTCGATGTACTAAAACGAATTTTCTACAGATTTATTACACCTATGTATTGATGATTTAAATTCAGAATTCTTTCTGAGTTATCAAATGCAATAACAAACTGTATATGCAATAACATACAAGACAAAGTTCAAATTCTATTGCAACTCGTACTTTTTATGGACCATTCTCAATATAACTTAATAGTTATTTAAATGAGGTAGGAGCTCGTGGCTGAATAATAACTGCCGCACCGACCGATCTTCAAGGTTAAGCAACGCTTGCCGAGGTCGTTCCGTGAATGGGTGAGCATCTTAACATAGCGAGTTTCCTACGTTCCACATTAAGCCGTTGGTCCCGGCTGTCATTTGAAGATCTTTGACAGTCGTTACCGGTAGTCAGAATTCTGAGATTTGACACCAGTCTTGCCAAGGGGTATCGTGTTACCTATTTCTTCTGGGTTGTGAAGGTCAGATAGGCAGTCGCTCCATGTAAAACACCGGTACCCAGCTAAATCCGGTTAGATTGGAAGCCAACCCCGTCATAATAGGCATAAGCCTAGGCAAATTGATTGGTTATTTAAATATCAACTTTAAATACGTAACTCTAAAGTCGAAATATAAATAAAAAATTGACTCACGATCACCTAATTCTACCGCGCCCACTATCGCTCTAGTCACCACGCATTCACTCTGGACAAGGTCTAAGCCTTTTTGTTCCTGCCCACAATTTGTTAAGAGCTTTCTGCTAGAAATTAATGATTCAGGTCCAAAAGTTTCCATTTTAGGTATATGTTTTTATCGGTTACAGTTGTTTGTCAGTTGTTAATAATGTTGCGTTTTGATATCATAAAGTTTAAGAAATGAAAGAGTTTTACGTTTAGGTAAAATAAGGTGGTAAGGTGAGAATGTGTGGACTTTGAGGTTTACAAACTTACATAATACAATCTTGCCAAGTTTGTGAATTAATTTTTCCAATTTCATTCGGCGTTTACTAAGTTAATCTCACAGTATAGCAAAATCTTGAGGAAAAGTGATAGTGACAAAAAACGGAGAGGATAAGAACGGTAATTTAAATGTAGTTGTCTTCTCTGAACCTACCTATAAGATTTTTGTTTTGCCCTGCAGAGGGCACAGTAAAAGATTCACAGAGTAGGTATGTCAATTTTAACCCAAAAGATATCGCATCTAAAATCATAAATTCATAAATCCATTTCCAATAAAACATTCCAGATCCACACAAATCACCAAACCGCGGGACATTAATTCGAATATCAACAATAAAAACGGTAATACCAGATTCAACTTTCTAACTTTTATTTCAACAACGAAAGTTTAGAACAAAATAATAACATTTTTTGTGGAGGGAGTCTCGTTAGTGGACTCCATTTGAAATTGGAATGTTATGAACCTCGAGGCTCTAAACAAAAGAACGGTACATTTGAATTGAGAAGTTTGGAGAAATTCAACAAAAATTACTGGCCTGTAATATTTTTGGGGGGTTTGATTCGAAAGCTTAGTGATTAAAAAGTTGTTCTAGATTCGAAGTTTGAATAATGACTGAAGAATAGGACGCCATATTTTACGTTTTTGTATATCTAAAGAATTGAAGTAAAGAGTTTACTAAGTTTCAAACTGAATGATGGATTAGATAGCCTTAAGAAATGCTAACAAGTTTGTCTGAAATGATTAATAGCCTTTCACTAACACAGTTTTCTGGTCGACAGCTCAAAGGTTTTCTAGCCTATTGACTGGATTGTTTGACAAACTATCATAATAAATTAATCTTAGTTAAATTTAAGTTGTCAATTCCACGATTTGACCCAAGGAGACAGTCCATTCCCTCTTCTATACAAAATATCCTTTCTTATTTGCTAGGGTAGAGGAAGACGAAACATAATGGAAGGATTGTATTAATCCTATTAAACGCGACGGTTTGTGAGGATGGATGGATGTTTGTTAAAACGGATTTTGATGAAATTATGTTGTGGTGCATCGACACATTACATGTCGCATGCACAGCAAATATTATAATGGTCAAATAAATAATTATATATAGCAGTTGTGTACTAGTGCTCACCGAAACCAGTTGTTTTATTTACATGACTCATAACACCCAACAACACGTACACAGAAGATACACTTACATCTGGTGACCCCGATTTGAATTAACACGCGCCGCGATTAAAAGTGATTTCCTCGTGTCGTGGTAACTGCACTGCACAACCTTACCAGCCTTCCACAAGCGGATCTCACTGGTTTTGGTTTTCAAGAGGCATATAGTTACCGAAGACATGAGCACAAGTGGAAATTGTGGTGTGTTACCAGCATGCGGAGCGACGGACAGCAGTCAGGCCGAAGTCGCAGCATTAGGAATATCCTCGAAGATCCCGGATTTTTGGATAGAGATGCCCAGGGTGTGGTTCGCGCAGTTTGAGACAATGATGGCTCCCCAAAAACAGGGTGACGAAGTTAAATACGGAGTCGTACTGTCCAAGCTCCACAAAGACGCAGTAAGTCAAGTGGCCGACATAATAATGTCACCCCCCGCCACTAATAAATATGGTGCTATTAAAGAAAGACTCCTAGCCGTGTACGAAGAATCGGAGGAGCGGCAATTTCAAAAGCTGGTCAGTGAAGTGGAATTAGGCGACCAAAAACCGTCGCAACTGTTGAGACGAATGAGGGAATTGGCACGTAAGAGTCAGGTGGCCGAAAAAACCCTCCATGGTTTGTGGATATCAAGACTCCCCGATCACGTTCGAGCAGTGTTAACGGTCAGTCAAGATCAGAAACTTGACAACCTCGCCGCCATAGCAGACAAGATATTGGAAGGACGATCAGGCGAAGTGTCGGAAATATCAAGCGGACAAACACAGCTTATGGTTGAGATGGTCAACCAAATGAAGAAGCTAACCATAGAAATAGCAGCCTTGAAATCCAATGCAAATAATGGTAGACACCGTAGTTACAGGCGCAACCGAAGCCAGTCGCGCACAAGATCACACTCCAGGACGAGGATTACACCCGACAGTCCCAACTGGTTATGTAGGTATCATCATCGGTACAGGAATCGAGCTCGGAACTGTGAAAATCCATGCAATTGGAAGAAACCGTCGGAAAACTAAATTCAGCGTTGACAGAGGCGGTCGTCAGCGCTATCATACCGTCAAACCGCCTATGCGTTACCGACCGAAAAAGTGGGTATCGTTTTTTGGTAGATACAGGCGCTAACATTTCAGCCATACCTAGAAGAGGGAATCGTTTAAAAGCTGACGACACATATAAAATATACGCTGCAAACGGTACACAAATAAAAACATACGGCGACAAAACGCTGACGTTGAATCTGAATATGAGACGCCCGTACCGTTGGACTTTCATCGTAGCTGACATTACGCAACCAATACTTGGAGCCGATTTTCTAGAAAGAAACAACATTTTGGTGGATGTTCGGAATAAACGTTTGATTGATGGTACAACTGGACTTCAGAGTAACGCAAAGTTAATGAAGTCAAGCACGCCTACACTTCGGACCGTAAAATTAACCGAAGACTACGCAGACATTTTATCAGATTTCCCGAACATTTTGAAACCTCTCGATACAGAGTCACGACCGAAGCACGACGTTGTTCACCAAATCATCACCAATGGACATCCTGTTTACTCCAAGTCAAGACCTTTGCCAGCGGACAAATACCTAAGAGTGAAGAAGGAGATAGAACACATGCTACAGACAGGGTTATGCAGGCCTTCCAAGAGTCCGTGGGCAAGTCCTTTGCACGTGACATCGAAGAAAAACGGCGAGTTGCGACTATGTGGTGACTACAGGAGATTGAACGCGATCACGGTACCGGACAGATACCCAATTCCGAGACTACTAGATTTCACATACCTACTACCAGGAACCAGTATTTATTCAACGATCGATTTAAAAAGGGCTTACAATCAGATTCCAGTACAAGACGTAGAAAAGACTGCAGTAATAACCCCGTTCGGTCTATTCGAATTTCCAAGAATGCCGTTTGGACTACGAAACGCAGGGCAAACCTTTGTCAGATTCCTAAACACAGTCTTAGCAGGACTTGACTTCGTATTCGTATATATAGACGATATACTAGTGGCGTCATCTTCAACCAGCGAACACCGTCGACATTTACAAGAAACGTTCAAACGGTTAGACGAACATGGCATCGCAATAAATCAAGCCAAATGCAAACTGGGCAAACAGCAAGTAGAGTTCCTCGGATATCAGATCACAAAAGATGGTATCAAACCATTACCAGACAAGGTCGAAGCAATAACCAAATACCCTATACCAAAAACCGTACAAGATTTGCGAAGATTTTTAGGCATGATCAACTTCTACCGGAACAATATACCACAAGCAGCCAAACACCAAGCTCGGTTAAACAAATACCTCATTGGATCGAAGAAAAATGACAAAACCGAAATACAATGGACTCCAGAGGCATTAGAAGCATTCGATCAATGTAAAGCAAGTCTAAGCGACGCCGTTACATTGTCTTCACCAACAACGCATTGCCCGTTATCACTAATGACAGACGCATCTCAAACGTGCGTGGGCGCCGTTTTACAACAGTATGAAAACGGAAACTGGAAGCCACTCTCCTTTTTCTCAAAGGGACTGAGTGAAACGCAGTCAAAGTACAGCACGTATGATCGGGAATTGCTAGCCATTTACATGGCAGTAACGCATTTTCAACCTTATGTCGAGGGAAGAGAGTTGATAGTTTACACCGATCATAAGCCGTTATGTCATGCTTTCACTACAAAACAAACCTGCACAAGTAAAACGATAGCCCCAAGACGGCTACGTCACCTCGAGTTCATCGCACAGTTCACGACAGACATACGTCACCTATCCGGTAACATGAACCCGGTGGCCGACGCGTTATCGCGACTCGAGCAAATAGATTGCCCCACACCTGTGGATTGGACTGAGTTAGCAGATATGCAACGCAATGACACTGAACTCACTCAGCTGTTAAAAAATTGCAACCTTAACTGGAAAACAACGACATTATCAGGAACAAGACAACTACACTGCGAAAATACAAAACCAAGTTTACGACCGTATGTGCCGAAATCACTTCGAAAACAAGTATTCGACACCATGCACAACATAACACATCCCGGAATAAGATTATCGAAGAAAATGATCTCCGAGCACTATTTCTGGCCCCGCATGAATACTGACGTCGGCATTTGGGCGAAAACATGCCAGGCATGCCAGAAAAGCAAGACACATAGGCACAACTCGGCCCCAATCGGAATTTTTCCACCCACAGCACGATTAGACCACGTGCACGTAGACATTGTCGGACCACTACCAGAATCCAACGGAAACAGATACATCGTGACAATGATCGACAGAGAAACGAGATGGCCGGAAGCTGTACCAGTAGCAGAGATAACAGCAAAAGTTGTAGCGGAAGTTCTCATAAGCACCTGGATAGCGAGATTCGGATGCCCAAACACCATAACAACGGACCAGGGACGACAGTTCGAGTCAGACTTATTTATCACTCTGACCAAGTCACTCGGTATTAAGAAGACCAGAACCACCAGTTATCATCCACAGTCAAATGGTTTGGTTGAACGCTGGCATAGATCAATGAAAACCGCGCTAGTCGCGCGCGGAAATACAACGAACTGGTCAAGCGAACTACCCATAGTGCTACTAGGATTACGAGCAGCACTACGACTGAAAGAGAATACAAGCCCAGCACAGATGTTATACGGAACTAACATACGTCTGCCAGGAATGTTTATCGAGCCGAAAACGCAAGTAACATCACCAGAGACTTTTGCACAGACACTCCAGAGGACAATGGCAAAGCTAAGCCCGTTTAGCAACAACCAACAGGCCAGCAGTCACAAATCGTACATACATCCAGACATGAAAAGCTGCGAATACGTATACGTCAGAACGGATGCTGTGAAGAAACCACTGACCCCAGCCTACGAAGGCCCATATAAAGTGTTAGAGAAGCAAGAGAAACATTTCAAAATTCAATTGCCGAAGAAAACATCAATAGTAACGGTGGACAGATTAAAACCAGCATACATTTTAATGGACGGAAAGGTAAATGAACCTTTAGAACACCAGAAAAGTAGCAGTAGCGAAGTGAACGACGACAAAAATGTTGAGCCAGCAGAAATTAATAAGACCGCACCAAACACAACACGCTCAGGCCGCGTCATACATCCGGTGGTACGATTTACAATACCGCCAGATCAACGAAAGAAAAACACGGAATAAAGAAAAGAATAATTTCGTCCACACAAACTACCAAACTACCGCAGCAGCAACACGCTGGTAAAGCAAGATCAAGACAATTGCAATATTCGGAAACATGGGCAGCTGGGGCTCCAAGGAAGAGATCGTGGTGGCACAAACTGCCGCTGGGTCAGGGGGATCCAGCATCTCAATGACGGAAATCTCTATGGGGGGCATTTTCATCATCGCCGTTGCAGTGCTACTGTACTGCATGTACAGAAAGTGTAGGAAGCGGTTATACCAGAACGTGACACGGCACGTCGACGCCAGGCAAACGCAACCAGCTCAGATTCCAACAGTCTCCATGCGTTGCTGTCAGCACCCAAACGGAGGACAGGGACCACAAAACGTTTAAGACAGCAGCAATCGGGAAAAAGGAAAACAGAAGAAAAGTGTAACCGCGTAGTATTAAGTTCGTTTTTATTTTTGTTCGTGTATGGCTATATTTTGTGTAGAAAGAATACTTCTTTTGTCTTATTTTTTATGTAAACTTTTTAATTATTTTTATGTAAGTGTACTCGATTTGTTTATTTGTTTTTAAAGGGGGAAATAATGTGGTGCATCGACACATTACATGTCGCATGCACAGCAAATATTATAATGGTCAAATAAATAATTATATATAGCAGTTGTGTACTAGTGCTCACCGAAACCAGTTGTTTTATTTACATGACTCATAACACCCAACAACACGTACACAGAAGATACACTTACAATGTACAAATATAGTTTACGACTTAGATTAAAATATACAAATCAAATCAAATAATTGTTTATTTGCTAAAACATGAGTATCATACATACATAACAAATTGCCAGCATGAAGAGTTGTTAAAATAAAAAGATCATGAAATGTCTGCATGCAAATATTGATATAGAATACAGTTCAAAATAATTATTCAAGATTATCAAATTTAATAACAATAAAATATGTGCAAATGTCAATAAAATAATACAAGTATTCTATAATGTCAGATTAAAAAAAAAATGTAAAATTAATAAATCATATCAAAATAATCATTCTAGAATGTCACAGTAAAAATTATAAAAACATTTGTCAAGACATCAAAATAATGAATTAGTAGAAGGATTATTTTTGCCAAGCACGCGGGCGAAGTTGCTAAAGATAGTATATTATATAGCTAGAAGGGAGGTGAATGAGATGATACGAAATAGAGATAAATGGAAGAAGAATACTATTGGTGTGCCGATCCCATAAAAAATTGGTTAAAAGAAGGAGGATGCTGATGAAAATAAACACCATTTAGCCATATGACTTACATAAGTACCAATATGGCTTTCTTTTTACCAACTTAAAAAAAGAAGGTTATTATCAATTCAATACGTAGTAAGTATGTATGCAATATTATTGGAATTTCACAATATTCACATATGTTATTCTATGTGATTTCTAAACATGTATGCCAATTTTCTGAGGAATGGAGTACCAAAACTAAAAATAAACCGACTTCAAAGGCAAAACACGAGAAGTGCAAAATAACTTACGTTTCGGAAGTCGGTGTCACAAAAAGATAAAAGCAAGACAACGACTGTCTGTGTTTTGCCTTTGAAGTCGGTTTATTTTGTTTGTGATAAAGTTTTTATTCAATTCGTAATGTACTTTCAAAATTTATTTTATACATCGCTAGTAACGGTAAAGGAAAAACATTTTGAGGAAATCTGGACTTTTTGTAATGAATAAAAGTTTGAAATCGCCAACCAGCCTAGAGGCAGCATGGTTATTAGGCGTGTGCCTTTCAGTGGGACAGTTACAGCCTGGTATTGGAAGGAATAGAATATAATAGAATACTCTTTATTATGTACACCATATAAGTTACAAAAAGTATAGACGAAGAAAACATTGGGTTACACAATGGGCGGCCTTATCGCTAAAAGCGATCTTTTCAAGACAACCTTTGGATGGATTTTAAAAATAAAGGAAAGACAGTACTGTAGGTAGACTTTGATGTACTATTTATATATAAAATAAATACATACATATTATATAGACAAATATACAGTTATAAGTATGGAACAAAAACATAGAAATCAAGAAAAACAACTATTAAAGAGAGAGGTAGTGATTCTTTACCATAGTTTTAAAAATGGGCAGAGAATGAGCACGCATTATTGACACGGGCAAAAGGAAGAGAATTATGATAAAAAATAAACTCCATTTACTCGTAACTAATTTATTTACTACATTAAAACCCTTTCAAGAGTATTCAAGACCACATCTACGATTTGTCGGCAGATTGTAATGTCTATGTTGAAGATAGTTTGTTCGTAAGTTCAACTTAACTTTTTACAAGTTCCGAGGGTATCTTGACAACTGTATCCGAACTGAAACTTTGTCACGAATGTTCTCTTATCGGTACAAGGGTGCTTGACGGCAAAATTGTGTGGTAAATAGTTTTAATAGTGGGGAGAAAGATGAAAAGTTGTTCAAGTCTTTTTCTGTAGGAGAAGTTAGCGTTTGATAGTGGTCTTTATGCAGTAGTTTGCTAATGTCTATGTTATCTAATTTATCATTAAAACAGGTTAAATAACTTGTATGTTTGTTGATATAGGTAAGCCAAAGTATTCCTGATTATATTATAGGCTTTTTACCCCAGAAAAATGCAGAGTTTGTCTGGAAAATCAGTTAGTTTAAGTTAGTGTTTTTCTAAAATACAATACTAAATAAAACATATTTTGTAAATAACTCATAACATCACGTATTCCCAGACGACTTATATAGAGAAATAACTCAGTGTTTTTCCACAATGTTTAGCTTTCCCAAGCTTTTTTTGAGATCTCACAATTCTCTGTGGGAGATAAACAGCCCGACACCGCGACAAACACCGCTATCGCTAATCAGTTGATAAACTGGCCAAGTGCGAGTTGGACTCGTGCACAAAGGGTTCCGTACCACTATCGCAAAAAACGGCAAGAAAATCACGTTTGTTTTATCTCTCTATAGAGCCCGACTTAGTTAAATATTTATTTTATTCTGTTTTTAGTATTTGTTGTTGTAGCGGCAGCAGAAATACAACATCTGTGAAAATTTCAACTGTCTAGCTATCACGGTTCATGAGATACAGCCTGGTGACAGACGGACAGACAGACAGATAGACCGATCGTGGAGTCTTAGTAATTGGGTCCCAGTTTTACCTTTTGGGTACCGAACCCTAAACATTACTAAAACAACATTTAAGATAATGCTATTATACACTACGACTATAGGGCCCAACTAGCGTCTGTTCCCATTTTCAATACCTCGTGTATAACTGCGCTTCATTCTACTAGCCCGTTTTCTGTCTGACGCTGGCTCAAACCTATAGAATGTTTGCCAAATGTTTGTTTGATCTCGTCAGTATACTATTTGACAGCATACGATTTCAAATAATGACATTACCATTTATTATTGTATTTTATACTTTTTCTTTGTTTTTTTTTTATAATTTCACTTTCTTTCATTTCTTTAATATTCAAGGCCTCGTGTTATTGAAAAGAAAAGTTCGAATCCCGTTTCACATACACACCATCCTACGCTCTACTCTCAGACTTACGCTTGCCCAAAATTCGCGAATGTTTGCCAAATGTTTGCCGAGATCTCGGCGACCTCTCCTGGGATCAACTCGTCTATAATTGAGTGAAGAGGCCTACTAGCGGAGAAAACTGTACGATTGTTTGTTTGGTTAGATTCGGAGTGAGTGGGCATTGTATGGCGATAGAATCTGGTACCAGATTGTGTTTTATTAAGGTGTAATTGCACACAGAGATTGTTGCAGGTGTGATGTGTGTAAGATGAAGGGGTGGCCAGCCGTTGTATTTATTGTTGTTGTTTTTTAGTATCTAGCTTGAGGTTTAAACGGATGTATAGTATCAGAAGACCGAAATTCTCGTACTTAAAAACGTTAAATTTCAATTCGCAATATTACCTTGGCGAGAATCAACATCAAAAACTTCTGATATTTTTTTGTGAAATTAGAGGTGTTACTGACAGATTATGACTGTTATGAAAATATGAATGTTCCTACGTGATTTGCCCCACAGTTCAGTCATGATTTGATTAACCGATCATCAAGACTATCTTCAATGACACCTATCTTTAATGCTTCTGCCTTTTCTATAAGGAGAAGAGGCCTTTGTCCTACTGTGGGACAGTTACAATCTGCTATAATTCGTGTTTATATCTCACTTTATTCTATATTTGGGCCACTACTAGATATATGCTAGCTAGATCATCTTCCAGCTCACTTACTCTATTTTTGTTATCAATATTTTATAGATTTTGGCAATCTTGGAAAATGTTAAGACAAAGAAGGCTATTAACAATTAGGCTATTATCTACTGTTAATCTATCTTCCTTATTATTTTCATCATTTTCTCATGAGAATACCTAGTTTGATGGACTCAATAATTGTTTGTTTGTCCTCATAATTGGATTGATGCCTATTTGTCTGTTTATGTTGTGCGTTTTATTGCGTTTCTATGTTAATGGGGGACGAAAATGGTTCTGAGCGTTTATTATTTTGTGCGATTTTCTTCTTAGAGCGAGATTTTCCCTTTGTTTTTATTTATTTATTTGTGATGGGTTTGCTCTTGACTCTAGTCTAAGTCATAGGTGACAGAGACAGAGTCGACGATGGAGTGAGCTTACCCAGAAGAAGCCTATTCACTCTAACTTTGAAGAGATTCGGGTTGTTTTCGGTTTGTGTTGTCATTGTTTTTATATTTGTGAAATAGGGCAAGTGGAATGTCAGTCTTTTGCTTTTATGAGTTTTGCGGATACCAGATACCATCAACAAAATTATTTTTTCATTTTAGGTAATTTTTGGCACACTCCACCCTCCTCCCCCTTATTGGAACAACTAAGGATTTAGGAGTTGTTCGTATATTGTATAAGGAAATCTCCGGAGAAGTACTAGTTAACAATTTATTATCGATTCGTTTTTGCATTGCTCTCTAAGATGGATGCATAAGTGGCGACATTATTCCCGCTACGTCGAGTCTTGTAACGCCGTGTTGTCAATTTACTTGATGTTTCTGCATTATCTTTTGTTCCACCTCGACATTGAAAGTTAAGAGTAATCATAAATAAAAAGGATACTTCAGTAACCAGGTAAACATGAATCAAAAAAACATTTTCCAACTTTGTCTTCAACATCGGTAATCCTTTAGGTTGTGGTAACAATTTTCCTTTAAGTGTTTCTACCGTCGACAGTTTGCAATACTACAATCATATAAAGCTCGTTTGCTCATATTCAAGCCACGTTACCTCTTCAAACATAATTTTGTGAACAAGAGAGCCTTACTTAAAGTAGCTTACTTGAAAACTTAAGATGTCGCTTGCTGCTCATAACTTAGTTGTATCAAGTAAACATCGGCTGCGTTAGTATTCGCTTAGTTCTGATTAAGAAGTTGTCTTCATCACTGTAGTTGACTTGTATTACCTAAAACTGTGTATTTGATGTATGTGTATCTTTAGTACTTTGCCTCAAATTATCCTTCGTGTCTTTAGAAGTAATTATTTCCTGTAAATTTCTGTCAATTTGAAAACTCTTCTTTAGTTGCCTTAGCTTTTTTAGGCCTGTAGTTTTTCATCTATACTAATATTATAAAGAGGTGAATTTTGTGTGTTTGTGAGGTTGTAATCTCTGGATCTACTCAACCGATTTAGATGAAATTTAGAATGGAGATAGTTTGAAACCTTGGAAATTTCATAGGATAGTTTGTATTCCCTTGCGATGATAAAAAACTTTTTACGCGGGCGAGGCCGCGGGCAGAAGCTAGTTGTCAATAAATCAGTAAATGGTAGGGACAAAACCATTTAACTATTTACTTACAAAAAATAAAGATGAATTTTGCAATTTATTTATTTTGCAGCATATAAAGAAAAGACGGAGTATTCTAAAACTGCTTGAAAACCTGCAAGAGTTACTCATTATTATCTATTTGAATTCACATCACCAGAAGGTTGACTGCAGTATGTCCGTCTTTTGTGTACGTAAGTAAATAAGTAAATTATAAGTTCCAGTTTGAAGGATGTTTCCAACCCCAAAGTATATAGAAACATAAGCCTTCCCAACTGTGTCAGCACATTTGTGTCCGCGATTCTTGACATTAATCAATTCAATAAAGACTAACCTATATCGAATTCTAACGACACAATTTAATAATAAAAGGTATCCACATAGCGGAAACTCTCCCCTTCTGCAATAGGTATAAAAATATATTCATCTACGTTCAGCCCACGATATCCTGATAATATCTTCACACCGTAATCTTGCGTGTTCGTGAACAGAATCTAATGATGTTATATGATGCTTAGAAAAAAATGAGGGGCAAATGGTCCTGTTGCTTAGGAATTATTTCCTTGTCGAGTTTTTAGGGTTCTGAAGTCAATAAGGAACCCTTATAGTTTCGCTCTGTCCGTCTATCCGTCCGCAGCTTAGCTCAGAGACTCTCAGTACCCTAAGTACCACGGTGTGGGGTGTCGTTGGATAGGTGATTCAAAATTTATACGGGTTTATTGAAACCAGTTTTCGATTCAGAGATTTTGCGTAAAATTAAGCTTTACATTGCAAATTTTTGTTAGGGTCAAGTGTCCCCCCCCCCCCTGCCAGCGAAATGGTTGCTCTTGGCTATGTAAAAAAATCACGGCAGTAGTATCTATAATGAAATTAAAAAGAAAACTATCACAGCTAAGTAGGCTTTACCAGTTTACGAGTAATAGTCGACCAACTTATAAAATGTACTTGGAAAAGTAAATAATTTGTACAAATGCCATTGAAAAATTATTTAAATAACGTTGTTAGCTGTGTAAAACAGAGTAAATATATGCTTATGAACCATGTAAAAATATACAAAAATAAAATCATAACATCCTTTATTATAATATTTTCTAAAATAATAATGTTTAAGCTCAAATAACGCATTGGAGTGGGCGAAGTCGTTGAAAGTACCCATAAGGCGCATGCAAGCGGGGGTGTCTATTTTGTGTTAGTGCAGATGTATTTTTGATGTTTTGTAATCTAAAGTCAAATTAGAATCGATTGCCAAGCAAATTCCGCTACTCGACCATAGATGGCGGTATTCTCAGTGGTCGCAATTATAAACTTAATTACGCTTGCCGTAAGGTTGACATTCGTGTAGGTCGATATTTACTACTACTCAACCATGGTCACATCAGTGCAATATAACACATTGCAATTTTAATAGCTTAATTACAGACATACAAGTAAAACTTAACGAAGTTCTACGTAGATAATCCTCAGAATCTGATTCAGAGTCAGACAAGACTCTTAGCCAAAGCATCTGTTCGGTATCTTCATCAGTAGATCAAAGCTCTGAAGTTCTTGTTAAACATCGTAAAACTTAGAGTTCCCTCCACAAGGGGTCATTCGAGGAAAGCAAACCATCCTTTACTATTTCCGCCACCTCATTACTGTGTCCTGATTTAAAGAGGTGCTTTGAAATGACTGGAACAGCCATTTTAACCCGTTGCAACACCCGACGCAATTTAAATTGTGTCGATAGGCAATATCGTGTATTTCCTAAGAAAATATTTTGGATTTAGGAATTCCGACGTATTACATCGCATTGCGTCTGTGTGACATAAATCGAATCGCGTCGTACCATCAGTCGGGCGAGCACGGCCTCTGTAGGCTTGCATTTTATTACGGTTTTTGCTCCCAAACTGTGATAAAAATGTGTGACTCAAGCCTGTCATAGTAGGCCGTGCTCGCCCGCCAGGAAGGTCGCTTAACGTGTCCTGATTTAAAGGGTTACTTGTGAAATGACAAGCATCTAAACTTTTTCTCAGAAGGAATCAAGGCAAGGACAAACTTTGCTTTCACACGTGTTTACAGATAAGGCTTACCATGTCAAACAGCGAAACCAAAGTTTTTCAACTTTTTAGGTTAAAAAATCTCGCAACACACAATGTATCTTTCAACCGTCTACCAAAAAAATTTGTATATCCGTTTCTCCACCGAAACATACGAGCATTACTTCCGGTACAAGTTACTTCAAAAGAACCAGACTCTTTGACTGGAGAGCTTTGTAACAAATATGATTTGTCAGATCTTTTCTCCGAGACGGCATATATGCGGCAATAATGAGGGATTGGTCTGTCTGTCTGGTTGTGTTGTGTATGAATGTTTTATTGTTGAGAAGTCGTATTGAAAGATTAAAAGGCTGTGAAATGTGATTAGTTGGGAATGTGTAAGTGATTGTTTGAATGTGGAGTTTTGTGCAGAAAATTTGAGTGTGTTGGTGTGAACTTACGGAACAAACTGAATTTATTAAAACATATGGAGTGATCATTTATATTCTGTTTGTTTTTCTACCTGCCATGTTCTGTCTTTGCATCACCCTAAGTAGTCAACTTAAGCACGGAGAAGAGCAGGTGGCGTATTTTGAAGAATGGATTACCTCAGGGCAGTGTTCTAGCTCCCATTCTATTTAATATCTACACTAATGATCAGCCCAGCACAACAAACACAGAAAGGTTTCTGTACGCGGATGACCTAGCGCTGGCTACAAGGATGACAAAATTTGAAGATGCCGTAGCAAGTCTTGAAGAGGCCCTGGCGAACCTCAGTGGTTACTACTAAGATAATGCACTAAGAACTAATCCGTCTAAAACACAGTCGTGTTCATTTCTCTTGAGAAATCGTCAGGCAACCAGATAATGAAGCATTAAATGGCGAGGCACTGATATTGAACATAACGATAAACCTGTCTACCTAGGCGCTACCTTAGACCGCTCTTTGACTTATAGGAACCAGGACACTATGTCAAAACCAAACTCAAGGTCAACACACGCAATAAGCTTCTCCACCGAGTCTCATCCACCACCTGGGGCGCCTCTTCTCACGTTCTCCGCATATCTGGCTTAGCTCTCTGCTTCTCGGCTGGCGAATTTGCCTGTCCAGTGTGGCACCGATCTGCTCATGCCCGGAAAGTTGAACTTGCTTGAGATGCAGCTTTAAATAAGACTTGCAGAATAATAACTGGTTGCTTAAAACCAACTCCATTTAACGCACTATACCCGCTAGCCGGAAGAGCCCCACCGGAAGTTCGAAGAGAAGTTGCCTGTTCCTCCGAGAAGCATAAACAGGAGACCGACAAGCGACACCTAATGTACAACATGGAGCAACCAAGGAGACGGCGATTAAAGAGTCGGAAAAGCTTCCTTAAGTCGACTAAAATAATCAAAGACAGCAGCCCTAGCGAAGCACGCAAGAAACTGTGGCTCCTCAAATACCCACCTCCAACTGACTATGTTGAGCTTGCAGAAAAGCTCCCAGCGGGCCATAAGCAGCCATGGCCCATCTGGAAATCCCTAAACCGGTTACGAAGCCAAGTGGGCCGCTGTAGGCATAACTTAGTCAGATGGGGGTACTCCAATCAGCCACAGTGTGACTGTGGAACCAACCCACAGACGATGCCCCACCTCCTGTCCTGCTCCTTATGTAAAGTCACCTGTACCATGCAAGACCTTTGTGAGGCCAGCGCTAAGGCTATCGACGTAGCTGAATATTGGTCGAAGAAAATTTAGTGAAGGAATCATCGACACGAAGAAGAAGAAGAATCACCCTAAGGTCGACTGGTAGGAAATACTTAAGGTATTAAGGTTGTCCTAGTCGATCATTCTTTCATACAAACGTAGTCTGGCGATCACTCCACTGTTTGAAGATGTACGTACAAAATAAAAAAATGTTATCAATTTGTCTCATCTTTATAGCCCTGTATGGAGAAAAACAAAAAATAATAAATTTGAAAGTTATGAGCGTCCAAAGTTCCATATTTCAACACAAATTTTAACACATATTTGGGCGCAAATAAATACCATAAGAAGAAGGAAAATTGCAAAACTGTCAACATACATATACATATACAAATAATTTTATTTTGAACTGATATCGTTAGTCGTTTTTCGTGATATCTATACTCCCAAAGGTCTGTTTATAAAATTTCGTGCGCTCGTTTTCTCCCTAAATCATCATCCATTTCGCTACAAATTTGCAAAAGTGTGTATTAGAACGCCACGTTGAAGCGAGAGAGGCCGCTCGTCAGGGATTTTGCCGATTAAGCTGACGATGCATCGTAGCACGTCGCCAACTACCAACACACAAACAACAACAGGTGACATCGCAACTGAGGCGGGCCGCGAAGTCTTATGGAGTGTCCCAGGTCCCATACGATATCGCGGCTGAGGATTGGAGGCTGCGGCGGTACAGGAGTGCCGGTATTGCGGTCTCTACCATCCGCGGCCTGGACGAAGTCGCCACCGTCTGATAGCGGACGCGGTGGGTCCGCAGGGGAGGAACTGTGTCGGTATACCGTTGGCCGCTCTCCCTATCCCCTGCGGCCGAAAAATGGTAGGTGGTGGGGCTATTGACATTGACCCATCACAGGGGGACCAAGGGTGCCGTACATGGGGTCACCTGGCGCCCATGTGCTGGTTTGGTCCTTGGGGTCGTCACGGCGTACAGTGTGTTCTAGTGCGCCGGTGATGGGGGTTACGCCCCAGAAGAGGGTCCGGTGACAGACAGCCGCAGCGGGTTCGCGGTGAGTGCGAACGCGTGCCCGTGATCCCGCCATAAGCGGCGCAGGAGGACACCGTAGAGTTTTAGTGGGTTCGAGTCCCACATAACTGCGCTATCTTCTCATGGTAGCGCAGGATGCATGAGCATTTCTCCACGAACAAAAAAAAAGAAAAAGGTGAGAATATGTGGACCTCACTTGCCAAGTTCGAATTAAGTTTTCATATTTCATTTGGTTTACTAAGTTATTCTCACAGTATAGAAAAATATTGAGGAAAAGTGCACCTACCGATAAGAAAATGCTTTTGCCCTGCAGAGGGACAGTAAAAGATTCACAGAGTAGGTTTGTCAATTCTAACCTAAAAGATATCGCATCTAAAATCAGAAATTCAAGAATCCATTCCCAATAAACCATACCAGATACCGTCACACAAATCACCAAACCGGAACATTAATATACCAACATTAAAAAGGTTAAAACCAGACTCAACTTTCTAACTTTTGTTTCAACAACGAAAGTTTAGAACAGAATAATAACATTGGTTGTAGAGGGAGTCTCGTTAGTGGATTCCATTTGAAATTGGAATGTTATGAACCTCGAGGCTTTAATAAACAACAGAACGGTACATTTGAAATGAGAAGTTTTGAGAAATTCAACAAAAAATACTGGCCTGTCATATTCTTGCAGGGTTTGATTCGAAAGCTGCGTGATTTAAAATTGTTCTCGTTAGAAGTTTGAATAATGACTGAAGAATAGTACGCAGACTTTACGTTTTTGTATATCTAAAGAATTGAAGTAAAGAGTTTACTAAGTTTCAACCTGAGTGATGGATTAGAAAGCCTTAAGAAATGCTAACTAGTTGGTCTGAAATGATTAATTTTCAAATGATTAGTAAGCCTTTCACTAACACAGTTTTCTGGTCGACAGCTCAAAGGTTTTCTAGCCTATTGACTTCATTGTTTGACAAACTATAATATTAAATTAATCTTAGTTAAATTTAAGTTGTCAATTCCACGATTTGACCCAAGGAGACAGTCCGTTCCCTCTTCTATACAAAATATCCTTTCTTCTTTGCTAGGGTAGAGGAAGACGAAACGTAATGGAAGGATTGTATTAATCCTATTAAACGCGAAGGTTTGTGAGGATGAATGGATGTTTGCTAAAACGGATTTTGATGAAATTATGTACAAATATAGTTTACGACTTAGATTAAAATATACAAATCAAATCAAATAATTGTTTATTTGCCCAAACATTAGTATCATACAAACATAACAAATTGCCAGCATGAAGAGTTGTTAAAATAAAAAGATCATGAAATGTCTGCATGCAAATATTGATATAGAATACAGTTCAAAATAATTATTCAAGATTATCAAATTTAATAACAATAAAATATGTGCAAATGTCAATAAAATAATACAAGTATAAATTACTATTCTAGAATGTCAGATTTAAAAAAAAATGTAAAATTAATAAATCATATCAAAATAATCATTCTAGAATGTCACAGTAAAAAATATAAAAACATTTGTCAAGACATAAAAATAATGAATTAGTAGAAGGATTATTTTTGCCAAGCACGCGGGCGAAGTTGCTAAAGATAGTAAATTATATAGCTAGAAGGGAGGAGAATGAGATGATACGAAATAGAGATAAATGGAAGAATAATACTATTGGCGTGCCGAACCCATATAACAATGGGTTAAAAGAAGGAGGATGCTGATGAAAATAAACACCATTTAGCCATATGACTTACATAAGTACTAATATGGCTTTTTACCAACTTAAAAAAAAGAAGTTTATTATCAATTCAATACGTAAGTATGTATGTAATATTATTGGAATTGCACAATATTCACATATGTTATTCTATGTGATTGCCAATTTTCTGAGGAATGGAGTACCAAAACTAAAAAAAAAGAAATAAATCTTTTTCATAAACAAATAAACCGACTTCAAAGGCAAAACACTAAAAGTGCAAAATAACTTACGTTTCGGAAGTCGGTGTCACAAAAAGATAAAAGCAAGACAAACCAAAGACAACGACTGTCTGTGTTTTGCCTTTGAAGTCGGTTTAATTTTTTTGTGAAAAAGTTTTTATTCAATTCATAATGTACTTTCAAAATTTATTTTATACATCGCTAGTAACGGTAAAGGAAAAACATTTTGAGGAAACCTGGACTTTTTGTAATGAATATAACTTTGAAATCGCCAACCAGCCTAGAGCCAGCGTGGTTATTAGGCGTTTGCCTTTCAGTGGGACAGTTACAGCCTGGTATTGGAAGGAAGATAATTATGATAAAAATAAACTCCATTTACTCGTTACTAACTTATTTACTACATTAAAACCCTTTCAAGAGTATTCAAGACCACATCTACGATTTGTCGGCAGATTGTAATGTCTATGTTGAAGATAGTTTGTTCGTAAGTTCAACTTAACTTTTTACAAGTTCCGAGGATATCTTGACAACTGTATCCGCACTTAAACTTTGTCACGAATGTTCTCTTATCCGTACAAGGGTGCTTGACGGCAAAATTGTGTGGTAAATAGTTTTAATAGTGGGGAGAAAGATGATAAGTTGTTCAAGTCTTTTTCTGTAGGAGAAGTTAGCGTTTGATAGTGGTCTTTATGCAGTAGTTTGCTAATGTCTATGTTATCTAATTTATTATTAAAACAGGTTAAATCGCTTATATTTTTGTTGATATAAGCCAAAGTATCCCTGATTATATTATAGGTTTTTTACCCCGGCAGAATGCACAGTTTGTCTGGAATATGCTACGGGAGCGAAAGTGTGAGGAAAAGTTAGTGTTTTTCTAAAATACAATACTAAACAAATCATATTCCCAAAAGGCTGAGATAGAGAAATAACTCAGTGTTTTTCAATAATGTTTAGCTTTCCTAAGTTTTTTTGAGATCTCACAATTCTCTGGGGGAGGTGAACAGCCCGACACCGCGATAAACACCGCGTTGTATAGTTGAAGGTCAGTGCAAAACTTTGGTCGCTAATCAGTTGAAGAATGACTAAAACTAAGACTATGACTAATACACTACGACTATAGGGTCCAACTTAGCGTCTATTCCCATTTTCGATACCTCGTGTATAAATACAAAGAAGAAACTTCAAACTCCGCACCAACTGCGCTTAATTCTTAAACCCAATTTCTGTCTGACGCTGGCCCAAACCTAGCGAATGTTTTCCAAATGTTTGTTTGATATCGTCAGTATACTGTTTGACAGCATACGATTTCAAATATTGACATTACCATTTATTATTATTTTTTATACTTTTTCTTTATATTTTTTGTCATTTTTGTTATTTCACTCTGTTTTAAAGTTTTAATATTCAAGGCCTCGTGTTATTCAAAAGAAAAGTTTGAATCCCGTTTCAATTACACTCCATCCTACGCTCTACTCTCTGACTTACGCTTGCCCAAACCTCGCCAATGTTTGCCAAATGTTTGCCGAGATCTCGGCGACCTCTCATGGGATCAACTCATCTATAATTGAGTGAAGAGACCTACTAGCGGAGAAAACTGTACGAATATGTTTGTTTAGTTAGATTCGGAGTGAGTGGGCATTGTGTGGGGATAGAATCTGGTACTAGATTGTGTTTTATTCAGGTGTAATTTTCGAGATTGTTGGTGTTGGTTCGGATGTGTCTAAGATGAAAGGGTGGCCAGCCGTTGTATTTTTTGTTGTTGTTTTTTAGTATCTAGCTTGAGGTTCAAACGGATGTTTAGTATCAGAAGACCGAAATTCTCGTACTTAAAAATGTTAAATTTCAAGTCGCAATATTACCTTGGCGAGAATCAACATCAAAAACTTCTGATATTTTTTTGTGAAATTAGAGGTGTTACTGACAGATTACGACTGTTATGAAAATATGAATGTTCCTACGTGATTTGCCCCACAGTTCAGTCATGATTTGATTAACCAAGCATCAAGACTATCTTCAATGACACCTATCTTTAATGCTTCTGCCTTTTCTATAAGGAGAAGAGGCCTTTGTCCTACTGTGGGACAGTTACAATCTGCTATAATTCGTATTTATATCTCACTTTATTCTACATTTGAGCCACTACTAGATATATGCTAGCTAGATCATCTTCCAGCTCACTTACTCTATTTTTGTTATCAATTTTTTTATAGATTTTGGCAATCTTGGAAAATGTTAAGACAAGGAAGGCTATTAACAATTAAACTATTTTCTCAAACGTGCTTGGCAATTTGATCATTATTTTGACAACCTTCTTCGAGATAAATCGCAATTGCTGTACTGGCCATATACATGCGCGCCGCGGCCGGCAAAAGTTGTATGAAAATCCATATATGTCGTGTGTAGCGGCCAAATAAATTACATAGTAAACTCATATCTGTCGTGTAATTTAAAAATGGAACGATCTTTTTCTCCGAAACATGGCAACCAAGGAGGTAACTTATCAAAGGTTTTATTTAAATTTCGAATTGGCTTGCATATAGAAAGCTGTTTATTGAAAGAAACAAATGAACATTTCACGCACTGCGATTTTTATTTGCGCTGATTTTTGTAGTATTATTGCCGCGTGATTTTTTTACCGCAATGCTTGCGGCTTCATACAATTCCATAGGCCGCAGAATGGGCGGAAAAATCGCGAGAATAAAAATCGCAGTGCGTGCTAAGCCTAACGCGGGAATAATTATTGTTGTTTGTTGTTCGTCATTGGTTTTGAAAAGTAATTGTATTTGACAAAATGAGTTCTAGGTACTGCTTAGTTTTAATTTCCGCGCATTATTTGAGAAAAGCACTATACATGCCTTGGCCACAACTAGGCATTGATGGACTTACGTATGTGTGCCTCGGCTTCGCCTCGGCCCACATTTACACGTTCGTCCATCAATGCCTCTTTTGCTGGCCGCTGCAGTAATGTACTATATCTACTGTTAATCTATCCTCCTTATTATTTACGTCTGGCATCCGGAAATGTCCCATTTTCTCATGAGAGTACCTAGTTTGATGCCTACTCAATAATTGTTTGTTTGGCCTCATAATAGGATTGATGCCTATTTGTTTGTTTATGTTGTGCGTTTTATTGCATTTCTATGTTAATGGGGGACGAAAATGGTTCTGAGCGTTTATTATTTTGTGCGATTTTCTTCTTAGAGCGAGATTTTCCCTTTGTTTTTATTTTTTATTTATGATGGGTTTGCTCTTGACTCTAGTCTAAGTCATAGGTGACAGAGACAGAGTCGACTATGGAGTGAGCTTACCCAGAAGAAGCCTATTCACTCTAACTTTGAAGAATTCGGGTTGTTTTCGGTTTGTGTTGTCATTGTTTTTATATTTGTGAAATAGGGCAAGTGGAATGTCAGTCTTTTGCTTTTATGAGTTTTGCAGATGCCAGATACCATCATCAAAATTAATTTTTCATTTTAGATAATTTTTGGCACACCCCACCCTCCTCCCCCTTATCGGAACAACTAAGGATTTAGGAGTTGTTCGTATATTGTATATGGGAGTCTCCGGAGAAGTACTAGTTATTAATTTATTATCATTCGTTTTTGCATTGCTCTTTAAGATGGATGCATAGGTGGAGAAATGATTCCCGCTACGTCAAATCTTGTAACGCCGTATTGTCACCTCGACATTGAAAGCTAAGAGTAATCACAAATAAAACGGATACTTCAGTAAACAGGTACCATGTATTAAAAAATCATTTTCCAACTTTGTCTTCAACATCGGTAATCCGTCAGGTTGTTATAACAATTTTCCTTCAAGTGTTTCAATCGTCGACAGTTTGCAATACGACAATCATAAAAAGCTCGTTTGCTCATATTCAAGCCACGTTACTTCTTCAAACATAATGTTGTTAACAAGAGAGCCTAACTTAAAGTTACTTACTTGAGAACTTAAGATGTCGCTTGCTGCTCATAACTTACTTGTATCAAGTAAACATCGGTTGCGTTAGTATTCACTTAGTTCTGATTAAGAAGTTGTCTTCATCACTGTACTTGACTTGTATTACTTAAAACTCTATATTTGATGTTTGTGTATCTTTAGTACTTTGCCTGAAATTATCCTTCGTGTCTTTAGAAGTAATTATTTCCTGCAAATTTCTGTCAATTTGAAAACTCTTCTTTAGTTGCCTTAGCTTTTTCAGGCCTGTAGTTTTTTATCTATACTAATATTATAAAGAGGTGAATTTTGTGTGTTTATGTGGTTGTAATCTCTGGATCTACTCAACCGATTTAAATGAAATTCGGAATGGAGATAGTTTGAAACCTTGGAAAGGACATATGATAGTTTGTATTCCCTAGCGATAATAAAACACTTTTTACGCGGGCGAGGCCGCGGGCAGAAGCTAGTTGTCAATAAATCAGTAAATGGTAAGGACAAAACCATTTAACTATTTACTTACAAAAAATAAAGGTAAGATTTCGCAATTTCTTAATTTTGCAGCTTAAAAAGAAAAGACGGAGTTTTCTAAAACTGCTTGAAAACCTGCAAGAGTTACTCATTATTATCTATTTGAATTCACATGACCAGAAGGTTGACTGCAATATGTCCGTCTTTTGTGTACGTAAATAAATAAGTAAATTATAAGTTCCAGTTTGAAGGATGTACCCAACCCCAAAGTATATAGAAACATGAGCCTTCCCAACTGTGTCAGCACATTTGTCTCCGCGATTCTTGACATTAATCAATTCAATAAAGACTAACCTATATCAAATTCTAACTTAATTTAATAATAAAAGGTACTGCAATAGGTATAAAAATATATACATCTACGTTCAGCCCACGATATCCTGATAATATCTTCACACCGTAATCTTGCGTGTTCGTGACCAGAATCTAATGATATTATATGATGCCACCTGTCCAGAAAAAAATGAGGGGCAAATGGTGGTTGCTTAGGAATTATTTCCTTGTCGTGTTTTTGGGGTTCCGAAGTCAATAAGGAACCCTTATAGTTTCGCTCTGTCCGTCGAGTACCCTAAGTACCATGGTGTGGGGTGTCGTTGGATAGATGATTCAAAATATATACGGGTTTATTGAAACCATTTTTCGATTCAGCGATTTTGCGTAAAATTAAACTTTAAATTGCATATTTTTGTTAGGGCCAAGTGTCCCCCCCACTGCCAGCGAAATGGTTGCTCTTGGCTATGTAAAAAATCACGGCAGTAGTATCTATAATGAAATTAAAAAGAAAACTATCACAGCTAAGTAGGCTTTACAAGTTTACGAGTAATAGTCGACCAACTTATAAAATGTACTTGGAACAGTAAAAATTTTGTACAAATGCCATTGAAAAAATGATTTAAATAACGTTGTTAGCTGTGTAAAACAGAGTAAATATATACTTATGAACCATGTAAAAATATACAAAAATAAAATCATAACATCCTTAATTATAATGATTTCATAATTAATCATGTTTAAGCTCAAATAACGCATTGGAGTGGGCAGAGTCGTTGGCAGTACCGGTCTGTAGTTCATACGGCGCATGCGCGCGGGGGTGTCTATTTTGTGTTATTGCAAGTATTTTCGACGTTTTGTAATCTAAAGTCAAATTAGAATCGATTGACAAGCAAATTTCGCTACCCGACCATAGATAGCGGTATTCTCAGTGGTCGCAATTATAAACTTAATTGCGTTTGCCATACGTTTGACATTCGTGTAGGTCGATATTTACTACTACTCAACCATGGTCACATCAGTGCAATATAACACGTTGCAATTTTAATAATTTATTTACAGAAATACTAAGTAAAACTTAAAGAAGTTCTACGTAGATAAACCTCAGAAACTGATTCAGTGTCAGACAAGTCAAAGCATCTGTTCGGTATCTTCATCAGTAGATCAAAGCTCTGAAATTTTTGTTAAATATCGTAGAACTTGGAGTTCCCTGCACAAGGGGTCATTCGAGGAAAGCAAACCAACCTTGCCTTTTTCCGCTACCTCATTCTGTGTCCTGATTTAAAGAGGTGCTTTGAAATGACGGGCACAATAGACATTTTGACCGCCAACGGGTCAATTCGATGCAATTTAAATTGTGTCGATAAGCAATATCGTGTATTTCCTAAGAAAATATCAAGTGGAATTCCGACGAATTACATCGCGTGGCGTCTGTGTGACATAAATTGAATCGCGTCGAACCATCAGTCGGGCGAGCACGGCCTCTGTAGGCTTGAAAGAACTGCGATAAAAATGTGTGACTCAAGCCTGTCACAGTAGGCCGTGCTCGCCCGCCAGGAAGGTCGCTTATTGTGTTCTGATTTAAAGGGTTACTTGTGAAATGACAAGCATTTAAACTTTTTCTCAGAAGGCATCAAGGCAGGGATAAACTTTGCTTTCACACAGATAAGGCTTACCACGTCAAACAGCGAAACCAAAATGTTTTTTCAACTTTAAAAGTCAAAAAATCTCGCAACACATAACGTACCTTTCAACCATCTCCTAAAAATATGTATATCCGTTTCTCCACCGAAACTTACGATCATTACTTCCAGTAGATGTAACTTCAAAAGACCCAGACTCTTTGACTGGGGAGCTTTGTAACAAATATGATTTGTCAGATCTTTTCTCCGAGACGGCATATATGCGGAAATAATGAGGGATTGGTCTGTCTGTCTGTGTGTGTTGTATATGAATGTTTTATTGTTGAGAAGTTGTACTGAAAGTTTAAAAGGCTGTGAAATGTGGTAAGTTAAGAATGTGTAAGTGGCTTTTGTGAGCTTATGGAACAAACTGAATTTATTACAACATATGGAGTGATGATTTACGAGTATATTCTGTTTGACGTTCCACCTGCCATGTTTTGTCTTTGCACCACCCAATGGTCGACTTGTAGGAAATGTCTAACGCATTAAGTTCACTTTTGTACAGTGTTTTAACATGTGCATAAAGTTTTAATAAATAAATTATACTTCATAAAAGAAAGCTGTCAGTATCAATACAGTAACAATAGCGCTTGACAGGCTAACAATAACGTATACGTCAGTTTGACATATGTCGCTGAGATCAAGCTTTCTTTTATGTATTATAGTTGCAATTAGCTCGCAAGTAAGGCAAGCTACCCGCTAAGCAACTACGAGCATAACCGATTTTCCAAAAGGGAGCAGGTTCTATGTTCGAACTTATGTTTGTTTTGTGTTTGTTTACCGCTTTCTCCATATAGATCGATTTCGAAAATTCGTTGTGTTTGAAAGAATACTTGCCCGAGAATTAAGTCTCATGAACAATTCCCACTTCCGAAACATTTAAATACCTGATAGTTTATGTATAGTTATAAGTTATAGTAGAAAGACTACCTGTAAGTTCAGAAAATATAAAAATAATTTCATATAGTAATTTTTCCGATTTAAACGCTACAAAGTTCAAAAAGATTAATGTTACTTTTTAGGTTAAGATTTTCCGTTACCAAAAAAAATATAAAGAAACAAATATGCTAGAACTAATGATTAACTCGCGAAGTTTGGTCTAAAATAGAAATAGTTACCTAGCTATGGTCTAAACGGTATTTTTTCCTTTGTGAATTCATTGAAACACAGGCACAACACACAACAAGACGCAAACGCTACAACGAAGCACTGTGCCATAGACTAGTTAGACTATTATTACGTACTAGACTGCGCCGACGATGCCAATCGCAGAACTGCCAAATATCAAAAAAATCCGCTTCAGTCGTGCGAACACAATTATATACCGCATGATTAATTTATTTAATTATTATGTTATTTTAAATTAATCTGTGTTAGACAACGACTAATAAACAAATACTTACTGATTACAAAAAACGTAAAATAATGTATAAGACTTAGAAACAGAGTTGATTTAAATCAAGTAGCAGTGTGTAAAATGGGTAGTTGAGATGCAAAACATTTAATACGAACGTATTACCGTACGCGGCTACGACATAACGTAGAAATAAAAAAGAAAGAAAAACCGAATGCGAATTTAACATTGTGATAAGCGTAATTAATATACAATTCAATAAGCTGAATTTTAAGATTTATTTTATTTCTATACATAGTCAGGTGAAATTTGGCATTTGTGAAGATCTGATGAAGAACTAAGGAGATATACAATAAAACTTTTTAATAAATGATGGCAAATCTCTCGGTATTCATGCTATTGCATGTCTGTTTATTGTAAATTAAGTAAATAAATCTGAACATACAACACCTCCTGATTTTTGGTATGTTGGTTAAAAAAATTATGTTCCCATGAATCATCTCAATAAGATCTTGAAAATACGACTAACATCCCACTACACATTCACATAGGTACTCCAGTCGAACGTACTTAGTTTAAGACCAAATTAAGATCGGGATGAGAGTCCCAAGAGCCTCTCAAAGGCTCTTAAAGGGCAAATCACCCGCCAAAGGGAAGAAGCAGCAATTAATACGAACAAATTAACTCCGAGTCGCTTCAGCTTGTTCATTTTGTTAGAAGTTTTTTGTTTTTTTGAATAATTTATGGCACTTTGATGGGCAGAGTGGTGGGTGTTTTCGGAAGATAAATTAAGTGTTTTGTTGTTTTTGAAGTCAGGAGGTTTTCCAACTAGACAAAAAGAAAGGTTTATTTTAGTTAGACAATGATGCATTTTAAAAAAATCAACCAACTTCCAAAAAAAAAAGTGAAAAATTACTTCAATTTCGGTAGTCGGTGTTCCTGTTTTCGTTACTTCATTTTGTGATACCGCCTTCCGAAATTGAAGTTATTTTTCATTTCGTAGTGTTTTTTTTTGGAAGTCGGTTGTATATTTTGTAAAAAAGATTTTTATTTTTCACTTTTTAGTGGTACATAATGAACAAGTTCTATAGTAAGGTACCTATTATGCCCACAGTGATGCCAGAATAGATACAACGAATAACATGTAACTTGAACATAACCAGTCGAATGAGAGTGTACCAGGGTGAACTGAACACATCTGCGTACTCGTTTAGAGCATACTGGCTTGATGGTATGTTATGAAATGGTGTAAACAATAAACAGACATGCGAATGCAGTAATCCAGAGAGACTTGCCTTTTTATTTTAATAACATTCTTAGATAGCTCATTGACAGCGCGAAGCAACTTAACTTGTGTCGTATTTTCTATGAAAATCTCAAGTGCATATCGGATCCATGCGAATGTACTTGCAATATCGCTTAACGGTGTGATATAAATCAGATCACGTCGAGTTATTAGGACGGTCGGTTGGATATTATTACCTAGACATGATTCATATTCATATTCTTTATTGTTCACAAAACGTACATTTTCAAATACAGTAGGACAAAAGCGAGCTTAATCCATATTGGGTTCTCTTAGCAAACCTCAGTGTCATAGAGAGATTTTTGATTAAATGGGGACATTAGACTCAAGTGCACAATAAAACCTTAAAATTCTTAACGTTTAAATTCTTACGAACTATTACTAGTTATTATCTTATCAACTAGAGTTCTTAAAAAACATTTGTTAGTGTTGTTCCTTTAAAGCAAAGTAGAAATTCTTATTGGGTTATGGTTTTACAGCGTTATCGGGTTTTAGTCCCAATTTCATAATAATAGGCTCGCCGAAATGTGGATATACTATATTACAAGTAAATCTCTGCCTAAACCTTTGGGGAACCCCATATGTGTTAAAGTAGTATTCCCATTATTATTTTATCTAAAAGCGTAAGGTACGGTGGATTTTTATTACACCTTGATAAAAATGGTGTGTGATCACGACGTGCTGCCGTGTACAGCGAGGCTCAAGGGAGTTGCTTTCTCAATCAATTTATGATCATTTGCAGGAAATATTTCTATCTTCAGTTGATTCTTTGACGTTGAAAAGCTTTTCGTTTTCTTAGGTGTGTTAGGTCGTTATGATTGTGTCGTTAGAGAAACTAGTTTTTGGTAATTCCAAGTAAATGAGAACTTCACTAAAGTATAAACTATATCTAACTGTCACATTGAAAAATAGACTTTAAGACGATGGGTCATGTGACATTTCGTTAGCATGTTTATCATTCCCATACATTTTTGGCATTTTCTTTATATTTGAATATATTTCTTTCACCACTCTTTCTATGATAGAATTGCCCTTGTCTCAGGCCTCTTGTCGTTTTATGATGGGCAACTGACATTCAACGTTGTTCTAAAGGTAATAATAGTTGGCAGTAGTATCGTCACAACGCTAATGTTTTTCATTTATTAATCTAATATTACTAATGTTTAAGTATATCTATATATTTAGTTTATTCTTTTGAGTATATATGGTATAATTTTCTTGATTCTATTGTATTTATAGTTTATATATATTTTTTGCATAAACCTGATTCGTTTATTTGTCAACATTGCACCTACCACTAGTTGTCTCTGCATCACCCAAAGGTTGAATGGTAGAAAATGCCTAAGGCATTAAGTCCGCCTCTGTACGTTTGTGTGCATGAAGTGTTAAATATATAAATAATAAGCAATTAATTTCCATGACTAATTCCTTAAAGAAAGCTCGTTTAGTACGTTACAACCAAAAGCGAAATGCAGCAAAATTCGCTTCCTAAATGGCACTATTAAATGCTACCTCTACAACCCTCAAAGCCAGGACAAGGTACAGTCGCGAACACGACGGGAAGCAATTAATGATCGCGCAAATTGACTCCGACTTCCATTCGTCTTGTTCATTTTGCGGAAATGTTTCTTTTACTTGTTGTTTTAAATGAGTTTTAGTAGGTTTTTTGAGATATTTTTCCTGATTTCTCTAGATGTAAGTTTTTGGTAGGTGTGTTTATGGTGTTTAATTGGCCTACTCTGTTCTCTGATAGAGAAACGCTCGTCAAAATATTTCTTGATTTGATACTGTCTATGTCAAGTTGAAACTTTGGGCATATACTAGACTGTAGGTACCGTAAAACAAGGTGAAAATTATTAATTTTAAAATTGGCATATCTACTTCAATTATATTTTGAAAATTAAAAACATATTAGGTGTTGGCGACTTTACTTAAAGTTTTATATTTTCCTTAATTGGTAAAAAAAAACGAACCTATTAACATTAAAATAAAAATTTGGTTACTTTGATACCCCATTGTTTTTTCATTGCAATATAAAGTAACCCCAATTTACAATTTATTTTTAATGAATTCTCACTGTACAATTTAAAATATTTTATCTGCAACAAGTTAAAGTATTCTTGCGCTGACTTTGAAAAAAAAAAAAAAAAACTTGGCTGTCATGTCAGTGTTGCAAATTTTAAAAAGAATATTGAGGTGCGTTCTGTTTTCACGGAGTTAGCTTCGAAAAACCTAAAAAAATAAGATATCATCAAAAATAATTTTAATAATAATAATTCATTTATTTTTAGACACCTTAGTCCATAATATTACATTCATAAGCATTACATAAAAATTGATCTATTAGAAATTAAAATAAAATGTCATTCATTAGCATTAGACTACATCATTAAAATAAGAAACATCCAAAATTTAAATGTAAGCTATACTATCATAATATTAATAAACATGTCAGCAAAAATTCATCATAAAATATACAAAATTGTCAGAGAGTTATAAAAATTGATATAATAAAATTGTAAGACATTAAAAAGATATATATTAAAAAGTTTACCTGCCCCACGCGCGATACACGGATACACGACTGCCAGTGCTACAAAAAAGGCCCGTCCAACCTGTTGGCAACGACGGCAAGGAGACTGTTGCCGCTGCCCCGCACTCTACTAACTATCGAGGTCGCCCTCTTGCGCATGCTGGCATAAAAACAGTCAACGCGGACACTTGCGAACATACCCGAAGCGCTGCAGAAGCGTGGCAGCCGCAGCAGCGCCCTCACCGCGTTATTATATTGAACGCGGAGAGCGCTGTAAGACTTCTGCAAATATGAAACCCACAGACTACTCGTATAAAAAGATGTGCAGTACGCTCGAAACAAGGTGATCTTTACTTCCTTGGAGCTACGAGCAAACCTGCGGGAAATCATATTCGCCCTAACCGACAGCGCCCTCCTTTCTCGCTCGATATCAGCGTCGTCCTTCAGGCCGGACGACACAATATGGCCCAGATACTTAAAACTATGTACCCGCTCCAAGGGCACCCCGCACAGTCTTACTGGTGGAGCCTCCGACGGACACTTGGAACCCGAATTGAAGACCATAAGCTCGCTCTTTTTTACATTATATTTTAGGCCATGTCTATGAGCGTACGTTTCGCAAATACTTATGAGCTCCCTGAGTCCCCCAATTGATGCGCTCAGCAGCACCATGTCATCAGCGTAGCTAATGTTGTTGAAGCAAACATCATCAACATGGCATCCAACATGGCGGCTGCTGAGCTCGGCAACAAGCCCATCGATGTACAGATTAAAGAGCGTTGGTGAGCTCAATCCCCCCTGCCTCACCCCGCACTCCAACCTATACGAGTCCGACAGAGCTCCCGACCATTTGACGTTATTGACCTGGTTCCCGTACCAATGCTGGAAGATTTTTACAATTTCAGGCGCAACTTGCCTATCGAATAATTTTTTCCACAGCACCTTGTACGAAACCAGGTCAAATGCCCTGGACAGATCAAGAAAGCAGGCGTAAACAGGCGTGTTCCGATCCGTGTAATATCTGACAGCATGCTTTAGACTCAATATAGCACTGTCTGTGGACAATTTGGGCCTGAACCCAAACTCGTTATCGTGCAATGTAATTGTTTTATTTAACTGAGCATTAAGCATGCTGTCAAATACCTTCGCGATAACTGTCGCTAATGAAATCGGCTCGTAGTTGTACCTATCCGATATGTCACCTGTTTTATTTTTTATAATTGGTACTACGACCGTCCTCATCAGCTCATCCGGCAAGTACGAATGGCGAAGGCAGGACGTAAACAGCATGGCCAAAACACGTGGCAGGTGGGGACCTGCGTTCTGTAGGTGCTCGATGCTGAGTCCGTCATTGCCTGGAGACTTATCCCTGGTCATGCCCCTTATGGTCGTAGCTAAGTCTGCAGCTGAGAACTTAACTCTTGGTTCCAGGACAGTACACTGCGACTCGGCATCGAGCACCTCAGAGGGTGGAATACTGCCTGGCTCTACACAAAAGTGGGACTTAAAAACATTAGCAATATCCCTTTCAGCAGACACGCCATCGACGCTCACCGGCAAACCAGGCCTAAGGTTATGTTTCTTTGTTGACTTCCAGAAGCTCCGAAAGTCTTTTTTAGTGTGCAACTCGGCTAGGATGTCCATCTGGATCAAAGTTGTCCCAGATCTCAATGTAACCCCGTTCTACCAGTTTGTTACTCAAACTTTACATAAAAAACACATGTTTGTATGTAAAATCATTTTTGATTATATTTATTATTTTAACTACAAGGATATTGACATTTAACAGGACATTATTTTTTGGAGATATATGACATTTTACCAAGATAATAACTTCCCAACATTAATTCATCTGTTCGTTATGAAGGTAAAATTACTCTCATCAATCTGCCTTCGATATTGAATGATCTATTTGATTAAACGCGATGTTCCCGTAATGTTATTACTTCAGGATTACATCATGTAGTACAAGAGCTCAGGAATAATAATTAGATAATATGCCAACAGAATATCAAAATAATAGGCTAAATTAATTACACGCTGAACCGTAGAACCTTTAACTTGTTTGATTGGGTTATATAGATAATCAATTTTATAATAAAGTTCGAAATGTTATTTGTCAAAGGTCAGCATTGCCTTTTTCCAACTATTTTTGGGGCCGATTTCCTGTCTAATCGGATTCAGTTGAATACAAGGCTATCTGATATCTCCTCCAAATAACCAGAGTATTAAATATAACAGGTAAGGAGTAGAATTCCCTGCCGGAGTCTGTGCTTCCCAACTACAATTTAGGGGCTTTAAGTCAAGAGTGAATAAGTTATTTCTAAGCAAGCGTGTTTCACCATCGACCACATCATCGCTTACTATCAGGTGAGATAGTGATCAAGCGCGAGCCTATCTATACCAATATTATAAAAGGAAAGATTTTTTTGTTTGTTTGTACCGAATAGGCTCCGAAACTAATGGACCGATTTAAAAAATTCATTCACCAATAGAAAGCTACATTATTCCTGAGTAACATAGGCTATTCTTTTAATCCCGAAAACGGGTCCTGTGGGGTGGTCCACGGGAGCGAAGCCGCGGGGAACAGCTAGTAGAATATAAAAAAAGTACTGGTGTTTGATTGCCTTCGTATCAAAACGTCCTATTCGTAAAAGATGAGCGATCGTCCTATACTAAAATTACCTTTTTCTTTTGTTAACGTGGGAAACCATCAAAAGGCGCCAGGACTTTTGTGGCAAAGACCAGGGAGTGTGAGATTTTTACCTCATTAAAATCACTCCGATGATCACCATCAGCACGTAGACCTCGTGACCTCTCAAAAGACCACCGCGCAACCCCTTCTGTGCAACGCCTGTTAGGGCACATCCTTGGGGAGACTAAAAATGCCTTCCCTGAGCCTAGCAGAGCATGGCAGCACGTGACCACTGTGCCACCGTCTTTCCTGGAGTCACCCGCGCCCGCGATCCCGGAGACCCGCCGCGGTTGCCGCAACGACGCCTTCTCCGAGTGGGATCGACCCACTCATGATCCCGTTTGGCTGTCTCAAAATTAGGTAATTTTGAGTTTTTTTTTGATTTTACTACTTTACCCAAAACCTACAAATGATAGTCTGAATCAGTGACTTAACTTTTGAAAATTACCAATGCAAATTTGTAATGTACTCATGAATCAGATTTAAATATCTATCTATTGCTTGGAATACACCATGTGTATGAAACAGTAAACCACAGATGTACACAAATATGCCAGTACATATAAACTCAGTTCATAGTTTCTGACGTTGGAGAAATACCTCCTCAAATAACATTTGAATGGAACAGTATGGAATGATACTTATCAAGATTTACAGCAAAGAAAACTCAGTAAGAAAATAATTTCAATAACCAAAATAAAGCCCGGTAAAGATATTAAATCAAACCCTTCATTCGTTACTTTATTAAATCAAATCACAGAAATGTATGCGGCAAATCCGTTTATCTTGAAGAATTCTTTATCAGTCAAAGCGAGTTCTTACCCACTTACTGATTTTTTCACTTAATTAGATTTTCTTCAATCTAATTTTATGTTATTGGAGTCAAGTGAAGCCCCTCAAGTTAAAGGGGAAAATTTACAAGTCCGTGATTATACCTGTCGTACTGTATGGATCAGAATGTTGGGCTGTGAAAAAGATGGATGAAAAGATATTTCATGTAGCAGAGATGAGAATGTTGAGATGGATGTGCGGAGTGACGAGAATGGATAAAGTGAGAAATGAGTATATTAGAGGAAGTTTGAAAGTGGCGCCAGTGACAGAAAAGTTGAAAGGAAACCGCTTGTCCTGGTATGGTCATCTGATGAGGAGGGATGAAGCGCATGTTACTAAAAGAGTTATAAATATATATGTGGATGGATGGAGAGGGAGGGGACGGCCAAAGAAAAGATGGATGGACTGTGTGAGGAGTGATATGAAAGAAAAGGGAGTCAGTGATAGCGTGACTGGGGACAGGACGGTATGCAGGAGGAAAACGTGTTGCGCCGACCCCAAGTAACATGGGACAAGGGCAGGAAGATGATGATGGAGTCAAGTTTTTTTATGCTAAGGTGTGTGTTTTATTTTCTTTTGTTTACTATAACTAGAGTATCAGTGGCTTCATTATATTTTACAAGCGTGAGCGTAGATTAAATCATATTGTAGCACTAACTTGCTAGTTCCCTCGACTACGGTCCCGTGGCGTATCCCGCAGATACCAAGCAATTTTCTAGAATCCCAAATAGCTTATGATGTCAACAATAGTGTAGTTTGCTATTAATTAAACTTATTTTGTAATCGGATCAGTTTTTCTAGAGATAACCCTAAACAAACATACATGATAGTTCAATATATCTTCGCGCGCGGCGTCATGTGTGTATACTTTGTGCGTACGCTTGTAAATACACAGCTTTAATTTGTGTGGCAGTGACGCGGCAGTGCAAACAACCACCCACACATGCTTACCCAGATAAAGAGCCGCGCGCAAAGATGACTTGTACAATTTTATTATATTAGTTAAGAAAAACAATAACCTTTATTCATAACCTAAATAGCCGAAAAAGGTATTCTGGGCCTTCATTTTATACCTGAAATATTTTTCACTGGCTTGCTGTAATTCTGATACCAAAAATTAAAAAGTAGTGTTCAGCTTTACGTTGAATTAACAACGTCATATTTCGTTTATGATCACAAAAGGGGAAATACGTCAAAAGGAGTTGGATATTGGAAACTCTTTGACATTTTTTCGGGCATTTTTAATTAATATTGGACTGTAAAGGCCAATTTGTTCAAAAACCCAACAAATTGGTTTATGACCTGTGAAAGAATAACTGCAAGGTCCACTTTTAAAAGTTATTCAGTAACGATTTGTCACTGTGCCAAGCACCCGTCGGAAAAAAAACACAAATACAGTTAATACAAATATTTTACATGGAGCGACTGCCTGCCTAAAAAGCAGTTGTATTGGCCGCGACTTACAAGTTGTAGGTCGTGGGTTCGAACTCAGGCAGGTGCTTTACTTTGTGTAAATTTCATCACCACTGCTCCCAAAATGGTGAAGGAAAACATCGTGAGGAAACCAGCATGTCCTAGTACCAAAAAATCGAAGACATGTGACATCCACCAAACCGCACTGGGCCCGCGTGCTGGATTACGGCCTATTCGCTCTCTCACAGAGAGGATGCCTGTATCCCAGCAGTGGGAACATTAAAAGGCTGATGATGACTGTCTGCCTATCTTACCTCCACAATCCAGTTACGATACCCTTAGCGAAATTGTTTGTTAGATTTTAAAGAAGTTATTTATGTCCAACAGCAGACTGGTATGGAAAAAATTTCCATGTTGTCGCCAAGCAAGTTAAGCTGCACAATATCAAGTAAATTTATACCGTGGTAAATAGTTATACCAGTCAGGTAATTGGTAGTTCAGTTGAATGCCCAGGCAATGCCACACTATTCTAATATCTATTTGTGGATGTCTGAATGTTGAATGAAATTCGGACGATGGACTTTTGGGTAACTTAACCCGGATCGTTATTAGCATTCACAGGCGCGAAAGCAATGGCAAATCTACGAGAATGTAGACACTTGTATAGCTCTTTCAATTTATTCCAACCACTAAAGATTATTCTCAAAAATTTATTAACTTAACCATCGATGCTCAACATCTTTTAAATACGAAGACCTCACTTCTTCAATCAACATAACGACTTCGTTCTTGTCAGCCCATCTACCGCACATACGATCTACTGAATTATAAGCACTTCTTAACGAGAACTTCCCCGTAGCGGGTGCATATTTGAAATGCCGACTTCCAAGTTTTACTAAATAACTTATGAAAAGTGAAGTTTTCCGCCTGTAGTAGAGTTTCTTGCGCTAAGTGGTGTAAGTTAGAAGCTTAATGTGATTGGATGGTAAGTTTACGTGGTGAGGATGAAGTTCTTATGGAAGTTTGAGCCTGATGATTTTGTAACAGTTATTGTATTTGACTAGAATTTATGATGTGAATTTTCCCAACGATAATGTACAGAATATCGAAAACTAATGATTTCATTGTAAAAAATAGATTGGTTTTTCAATTCTTTCAAATTGAAAAGCGTCGTGAGACTCAGAATGTTATCCGAATCCAAAACCATCATCTCTTGATTTAAATATATATGCTATTTTATGAAAATACTACTTTTATTCATTTCGTTTTTGCTGTAAACCGTTTGATGACAGCCTCAAAATGATAAATACAATATTAATCAACACTATCAACCATAATAAAACCTATATAATATACGCGTAGCAAAACCGCAGTATTCTCGTAGCAAAACTCGTAGCAGTGGCGTAGCTTCGTCACAGTAATGTCCCGTAGCAGTGGCGTAGCACTTATTCATCGCGTAGACTTCACATACCATTGATGTCGTAAGCATTTGTTCTTCTATCTTCTTTCAACTTGTGCCATACTCTAAAGCAGCTGACGTAAATCTCTAGAGGGAGCGTAATTAAATTATGATATTAGGCCATTTTGCTGCGGTGACATAGTAGGCTTTTGTATTTCTCTATTTAAACTTTATGCACAAGTATAAAACATTGTACAAAGGCGGGATAATGCATTTTGCCAGTTTTTGCCTTAAAATCATAATATGCATATGCGGTGACATAGCAGTTATTTTAAGGCCTGAACTGTCAACACAATGACAAAGGCGCCTCCCCATTCCTTGATTTTCTCTCGCTGTGGTGCTTCTTCACGTCAATTCTCGAGGGTATTCTAGGCACTCCGCCATTTTTTTATCAGGATCCACTCTTGCAATATACTGACCCACAGGTTTGAGATAGCATCTGGCAGACATGGCCTAACTATATATAAATATACCTCCACTTTAGAAGACTTAGTGAATGTCACCGCGATACTGCAATTAACGTGGTGCCCAAACTGTCTAACAGTTTTAAATATCGCTTGAGAAGAAGAAGACTTTCGTCTTGCAGTTTTTGAGCTACGTCGGCAGTTTGCGTTCTGCAGCACAGTGCGATGTTAAGTATGCTTCGCTTCAACCCACGTTGTTTATGTTTTGTTAGAATATTCATTACCTATTTACGATATTTAAAAAAAAAAAACATTATCAGCATTTTAATGTTCGCACTTTTGGGATACAGACCTCCTCTCCGTGAGAGGCAGTGGATCGTAATCCACCACACAGGCCTACTGCGGGTTCGAGGATGTCACATGTCTTCGATTTTTTGGTTCTAGGACATGCCGGTTTCCTCAAGATGTTTTCCTTTCCCGTTATGAGAGCAGTGGTGATGAAATAATTTACACAAAGTAAAGCGCCTGCCTGCATTCGAAACCACGACCTACAACTTGAAAGCCGCGGCTGTTACCACTAGGCCACCACTGCTCTTAAATACTTAAGCCACCAATTATTACTTCCTTACACAGTATAAAACAAAGTCGCTTACCGCTGTCTGTCCCTATGTATGTATGCTTAGATCTTTAAAACTTTTACGGTTTACGGTTTATATGTATAATACACGCAGGCGAAGCCGCTGGCAGAAGCAAGTAATTAAATATAAAAGTGAACCTCGAGCCACATCCACATGAAACAGTAAAAAAGGGGCTGGCCAAGAGTAAGGTAAATAGTATCTGAATGTCTGTAAAGATATTTTTCTCAAAAATGGTATGTAATATTGCCATAACATCTCTAAAAAGTCTTCAGAAAGTGAATTCTACCGGAGACTTATTCACAACTGTCCAGTAAGTAAGTATGTAATTTACTTACTGGACAGTAGTAGGGATAGGTCCGATATATCAAAAAGTAACTTATATCGTATATGTTTTAGATATCATATCATATCGATATAAATATCAAAATAACCGATATTACAAAAACTATATCTAATATAACTAACTGTACTACTAATATCGATATCTGAAAACCGAACCAAACCATTTACTTTTCAAAATCAATGACGAACAAAAATAATTATGCCCGCGTTAGGCCTTTTTATTCGCGCGATTTTTCGCTCATTCTGCGGCCTATGGAATTGTATGAAGCTGCACGCATTGCGGTAAAAAACTACATAAATCCGCGCAAATAAAATCGCAGTGCCTGCTAAGCCTTAAAGTGTTATTTTTTTTTTTTTCAGTAAACAGCTTTCTATTAGCAAGCCAGTTCGAAATTTAAATAAAACCTTTGATAAGTTACCTCCTTGGTTGCCATGTTTCGGTGAAAAAGATCGTTCCATTTTTAAATTACACGACAGATATGAGTTTACTATGTACTTTATTTGGCCGCTACACACGACAGATATGGATTTTCACTGATCTATCCCTCTTTTTGGTATGACATTTTATGAGATAGATATATTTTCGAGTCCATTAATCAAGATGTTCAACAAACAAATATAAATAAATGCCCCCGGTAAATCGATCACAATATCTATCAGCAATTGCCCTATTAATATGAATGTAACCTAATAACTATTTAGGCAACTGTTACGTTTTGGACAGTCTTTTAATACGAGTGCCATTTTTCGGTACAAGCGTAGCGCGTACCGAAATAGGTGGGCACGAGTTATTAAAAAACGAATAACGTACAGTTGCATACAAGATTTTATCTACGAAGGAAGGAATAAAACACAGATATAGACAAATAAGTATTTTAATAGAAACTTAACTGCACACTGAATATTGTTTATCCCACGTCCACTTTTTTTTCTTTTTTTTTATTTAGTCTTTATTAGGTATAAGGCAAAGATCTTGTAGCCGCAACAGCCAAAATGTGATACTTTTGTTCGAAACTTGTTCCATTTTTAAAAACATCATTTACATTGTCTCGATTTCGAAGTAATATTATAGGTACCTGGCTGTATGTTCAGAATGCCTTTGCTTGTGTTGAGAATTTATCAAGAATTTTCTTTATATTATCAAGAATTTATGACGATTTGCATAATGCAATCCGATGTCGTTATGGGTGTCATAATGAAACCGCTGCGTAGTCAATTTTGTAATTCGAATATAACGAAACTGAAGTAGATAAAACAATAATTAAACGAATTTGTTGTTAAACTTTCTTTCATTTTTGAGAAAAGCATTATACAAGCCTCAACCAGTAAGAAAGCCATCCTGGCCTCGTATATAACCGGAGCTCACCTGCGGTTTGGTCCGTTTAACTCATACTTGGCCAGGAAGGCTTACTTACTGGATTCTGCAGTAATGTACTATTTCTAATTAAAAATTACAGAAGGCTGATTGTAAAGTTGTGTCATGTCAGCCTTAAGTTTATTTTTAGAACATATAATAATAATAATAATAAAAAAATCCAAATCTGTGGCTCGACTTGACAGCCGGTTGGCAAAAAAAATTCTCTTCGTAATTTCTTACAATATATTTAATTTTAACTACCTAAATTCTACAAAACAAAATGAAACCAAGAAAAACATATACTAAACAATAATATAATCAAAGCTGACCGAATTAACCGAATTAAAATGACCGAATTACAACGAGAGACGAGAAAAATGGAATAGACGTCATGTTGACGCGAGCTGCAGCACGCAATGCACGCTCACCACCTCCGGCCTCGTCGCCCAGCTCCGCCTCGCCGCCGCCGGAACCGAGCCCCACCGTGAGTGCTGTGACACCGGCCGCGGCAGTTGCGTCGAGCTCGAGCGACGAGTATTTCTTGCCGCCGACGACACCACCACCTGCGCGTCGTCGGGGAGGACGCCGGCCGCCGGACCGCTTAGGACCTCGAGGCCTACCCGTCTCTGATAGGGTCCCAGCATCCGGCGGAAGTGTGCAGCGCATGAGATGGACACCATCCATCAATGAAAATGTCATGCGCGCATACTTTGGGGCTACAGAGGGAGGAAACAACCTGACCGCGTACCGTGTCCGGATGCTCTCTTTGTTTCAGGTGCTTGAGCCAGCCGTCAACGTTTCCGCCCAACGACTTTCGGATCAGGTGCGGGTCATCCAGCGTAATCGTATGTTGGATGATACTGTACTTGATCGCCTCCGAACGGAAATGGGTAACCGTGTCACTGCCACATCGTCGCAGGCTGTGGTACCACCACAGTCCAACCATATTGCCATCAATGCTGACGTGGAGAGTAGTGACAGGGTTACAAACGTAAGTACCCAGTGCAATGTGGAATTGAGGAGTGATTTGGAGTGTGCTATTCGGGATTATCGCTACATGCCACCAGAACTTAGGCCACGATTACCTCGTTTGCCCATGCATAACAAAAATAGGGCGCTGGTGGCTGTTCTGGATTCGCAGTTGTCAAACTATTTTGATGACTGCGAAGACCTCACTGATACACATTCGATTATATACTGCGCAGCTGTTAGTCGTATAGCTCATGTCAAATTTGCAGATGACAGAGCTACACGACCGACACCAGCCGTACCGGCTTGGCAGTGCAGGATCGAACGTCGTATTGGTGGGGCCAGAGCACTCATCGGCAAACTAATTTGTTTCAGGGAGGGCAATAGTCGCCCAAGAGTAATGCGCTTTGTAAGACGGGCGTTTTCGGGGACTGATGTCAGCCCCCGAGACTATATATCCCATGTCACAGAGCGCATCGACTTCCTGAAACAAAAAGTGTATGCATGGGTAAACCGTATTCGTAGGTACAGGCGGAGAGTGGAGCGATACACCCAGAATCGCACATTCCAAAGTAATGAAAGGTGGGTTTATCGGGCTTGGGAGCGATCCGACCAAGGTGTGACTAATACGCACCTGCCGGATGATGACGCTATGTGTTCATTCTGGCGCAGCATCTGGTCGGTGCCTGTCAGTCACACCGAAGGTGAATGGACTCGGGAGGTCGAACGAGCGTGTGATCCAATACAAGAAATGGGGGCTATCACGATCAGCCCCCAAGATGTAGCCTGTGCAGTCCGTCCGTTGCCGAACTGGAAATCTCCAGGACCGGACGGACTGCACAACTTTTGGATCAAGTGGCTACAAAGGTCGCACGCTCGTTTGGCATCTCAGTACCAGGCAGCCTTAGAGTCTGGTTCGCTACCCAAGTTCCTTACAACAGGAATAACCCACCTGCTCCACAAGTCTGGTAGCACCGCGGAACCCAAAAATTATAGACCAATTACATGTTTAACAACGGTCTATAATGTTCTTACATCCGTTTTGAGAGTAAAAATTAATAAACACGTTGACAATAACTCCATCATGTCGGTCTCTAAGAATGGATGTAGGAACGGGTCCCGCGGTACTAAGGAGCTACTCCTTATTGATATGGCCATTAGCCAACAGGTTCGGCGTTCCCGAAAGGATCTGTCGACATGTTGGATAGATTATAAGAAGGCCTATTTTTTGTTTTTTTTTTTATTTATTTGTTAAAAAACACAATTAAAACCAACAATCAAATTACAAAAAAGATAATTATACATTCATAAGAGCCGTAGATCTGGTTTTGAATTCGCTATAAGAATCGCAACTGGCATCCTAGCTAGGTTACAAAATAACCTGTGTTAAGGATACCAGTTCCATTCCCCAAAAGGTTAACATTAAAGATATGACAATTTAAGTGCAAAGTGATTGAAATCTAGGGCTTTCACAGCTTAAAATTAAACTAAAAATTAATATATAACATCACAATTTAAAATAAAAATAAAATGAAATTGAATAAGAATTAAAATAAAACATCACAATTTAAAATAAAATGCAATTAAATAAGAATTAAAATAAAACATAATAATTTAAAATTAAAATAAAACGCTGACTAAATAAAACTATGACTCGGTGCCGCATACATGGCTCATGAGGGTGCTAGAATTGTATAAAATAGATACAACTCTACGCACCTTCCTGATGTCGTGTATGAGGCAATGGAGCACAGTCCTTCGCTATCCAGGATGTCGAAATATCCAGAGGAATAGCGAACCTGTAAGGATCGAGCGAGGTATATTCCAGGGCGATAGTTTGAGTCCACTTTGGTTTTGCCTAGCCTTGAATCCTCTAAGCATGATGCTGGAGAATTCAGGGCTAGGCTATCGATTGAAGAGAGGTGGTCAGGTTATATCTCACCTCCTTTACATGGATGACTTGAAGCTTTTTGCCCCCAGCAATCTTCAGCTGATGGAGCTACTAAAGGTAACTGAAACTTTTACTAGCGCCATCAGGATGGAGTTTGGTGTGGACAAATGTGCGGTCATGCATGTAAAGCGAGGGGAGATTGTGGAATCCGTAGGAATTCAACTTGCGGATTCCATAAACCTGAGATCTCTCTCTCCAAACGAAACCTATAAATATTTGGGTAAGTCGGAAGCGTTAGGTATCAGTACTAATGACATGAAGCAATCGTTGAGGGAATGCTTCTTTGGCCGCCTGAAGAAGGTATTCAATAGCCTTCTTTCGGGCGTAAACCAGGTGCGCGCCTTCAACAGTTGGGTCATGCCGGTACTGATGTACTCTTTCGGCATACTCAAATGGACTCAAACGGAACTTGACGCAATGAATAGGCGGGTCCGTACACTGCTGACTGCATATCGAATGCATAACCCACGATCGTCAGTCATAAGATTGTATATCCCGCGGAAGTGTGGAGGCTCCACAACCGCTAGATATGCAATCTCAGAGAATATTTTCTAAACACCGACGTGGGTATTCATCGAGATGTAGTAGCAGTGGACAAGGGACTCACCCCGCTCTCCTTGGCGAATGAGAACTGGCGCAAGCCTGTAGTGCTTGACACTAACGATCGCAAGGAGGTATGGCAGAGTAAGGAGCTTCACGGACGCTTTTTCCGGGCCCTACATGGGTCCGATGTAGATCAATCAGTGTCCGTAGCCTGGCTGCGATTCGGTGACTTCTTTGGGGAAACCGTAGGTTTCGTCTGTGCAATTATGGACGAAGTTATCATGACGAATAACTACCGGAGATTTATTGTGAAGGATGGCACGGTTGACATCTGTCGGGCACGTCACCGTCCGGGTGAATCGATCCGCCACATTATCTCTGGTATAATAATCTTTATTCAAACTTGAAATTGGTAAAATATACTAATTGGTCTTATATATAAAGTGGGTACAACTGGCATACTACCATACAATATGGCTCAGACCAGGGCTTATCAAACTATTTTAGGCAAGATACCCCTTTTCCAAAATGAACTGATACTTCAGACCCCCATAGCCATACTTTAAAAATCTGCTTATTGATAAATGATTTATTTCTGTAAGTTGGTTTGTACAAACACTTTACATGTCGATCATATTTTTTTAAAACTAGATGAGGTCGGCGTTTCCTATCTGACTACTCTGATAAGAAAGGCCGAATCAAACTCAGAGGTCATAGTTTCTTTTAAAGTCCAGATAAAATCTTGGTTAGATAATGTTAAGACCATGTAGACTGATGTCTGAAATGGTCTTTTGAGGAAAGAACCAGCCAGATTGAGTGGTCCTGTCCAGTCAGTGCACGCATTTGTCAATAACCGTGCAGCTCAACCCAGAATTTATGGAGCTCAATTGACTTGCCGAGATCATCTTGTACGAACTTGTGCACGCTTATCGACTTGTTGTATTTTTAAAAGTACAATAATGATACTTCCTACTAAAAGATTAGTTGTTATTATTACAAGTTGCTACACGTAACACAATTTATACAGTATCTTAAAAGTGTCAAAAAAGAAATTGTGTTACTCACTTTGGGTATCCCTGACTTAGACATGTACGTGTAAAAGTAACAATAAAATTTCCAAAACTGTTGGGATAATGTCAAAATATAATTTGTTGGTACTAATTTGGTATTTCGATGATGATTTCAGGCTAATTTGAAAACAAGATTTTTAATAAAAAAAATAGAGAGGTGTCTTATGTGGACCGAACCGGGTGGTTGGAACGGTTCGATTCATAAAATTTATAGTCTTTCAGTTTCGTAAATATGACTAAACTGAAATAATAATAACACAATATAAACAGGCAATAGCGACTGCTAGCGAAGGTACTGTATGTGTCTAGTCAGCGCACGCTCGTACGTCATCGGTTTTCTTCGTGCGCCTCCGGGTCTCTCCTCCGGGGATCTTCGTTGTACTATCCTGCATGTAGCACGCTGTGCCTAGCACAATTTATCACGCAAAAATGATTATTCATACTTAATTATATTAATAAAAAAGGTATTCAAAGGTTAAATTAGAAATAAACGGCAGTCTGAATCGATTTTCTTTAGCTTTAGTTTCCTAAGTGATCGGGAAGTGCCTCAAAAATCACTGCAAAAATGTGTCGGTTTTTGTTGTCGTTTTTTTCATTGTTACACTTTTTCGTTCTAGTCCCTCAACCCGCAAACAAATCAGAAATATAACGTGCAATATTAACAAAGATTTTAGCTCAATCCGACACTAGGAAGTGGGCCAAACACAAAAAGATTGTAATTAGAAAATAACGTTTTTATTTGATTGAACTCTTTTAACACCTTTAGATCGACTGAAATAAGGAGGCCATTATACTTAGATAAGGTCCAATATCTCTTTGCCAAATTATAACATTGTATATACTCGTATTATCTATCTAGTTATGTCGTCTTACACTTTTGTGTTTGTTTACACATAATATTTCATTTTATAGAGGGAGAGGTCTGTCGGTGTCTGCCACATATTGACCCGGGGTAATGAAGCGCTCGCCTTTGCTTGTACTACGTTGAACTAATAATAGTACGGTCAGCAGACTACTTATATAACGCTTTCAGAGTATTTTGTTATAAGCTTTGGCATGGTTTTAGAAAAAGTTATTTCCGAAATGTTTTTATGTACTATTTCGAAAAGATGTTACGACAGGGTTCATAATTGTCCCTTATCATTGTACTTACAAACTATATGTACATTACGGATATAAATAAAGATTTCAGATTTAGAAGCTTTTTAGGTGCTTTATTGTCTATTCGAACAGCAATTCAAAAAGAAAAACATTGATTTTAATCATACAAAGTCGATATTTTATGTAAATGATAAAACATTAATCAAAAAATCAATCAAAAATCAAAATCATCTTTATTTTTCTTCCACAAATAACACTTATCAACTAAAAACTCAAAAACGGAATAATAATAATAACGATATGCCACATAGTTATTTGCGGGAGACTGGTGCCTGAGCTAAGTCGTAACCTGTATTTTAGGACACCAGAGACTACCCCCTAAAGGCAAAATATTTTAAAAAATACAAATTATACATATCATCAAAATCTACTATTATAGCTAGAAAATTCTTAGCAAAAGTAGTTTATTTTTATGTTACAAGTGCAAACATTTAATTGGAAGGTTTTATTTCTTATTTATTTATTTTTAGGAACACTAATTTTCAGATTACATATATTTCTTTTTTTATTATGTGAAGTAAGAGTGGCGGTGTATGTATATGAGAGTTTGTGTTTGTGTGTGTGAGTGTGTGTTTGTGTGTGTGGTGTTGAGAGAGTGATAAGTTATGTGAGTGGGTTCAAAAAGTATGGTGGTAAGTATGGTGTGGTAGGATATATTAAGAAAAAGTCAATTATTTATTTAGTATTTATTACCATAATTATGTGTTTATCTTAGTTTAAGCGCGTGATAATGGCGTCGTATTTTTACTAATGATATAATATATCACATAACAGCGTTTCAAGTTACTGGAAATAATAGCTCATGTTTATGCCTCATGAGTAAGGTGAGCTCAGAGACCTCAGAGAGCTCAGACCTCATGAGAGAGAGAGTAAAAGTGAGGTAAGTAACAATTATTTTTGCTTCTCTCAGCTCTCAGCTCCCTTCATGTCCTTCATGTTAGGTTACTTTAGACCCTACGGGCATATAGGAGCCCACGCTTTTTTTTTTCTTAAATAGTAATCGTACTTATCTATTCTATATTAAAATCAATGTCATCATTAAAATAAGTGATGAAAAATATTAAGAAAGCCCGATCAATTTAATTATTTGAACTTATACTAAACCTAACTACTTAGACTATATACAAAAGAAAGATACACTTAGGCGTCGAAGTACTCCTCCACATTGCTGTCATCCGGGAACGTGCCCAGAAGACTGGCAGCATTGCCACGTTGAATGAAAATGCTCTCATTATTTGAATAGTTTTTATCATCTTGCCTACTCATTTTAGACAATGTTCAAATTGCCTGGGCAACATGCATAATGCCGTATTAATAACTTGGTCCATAACATATACAATTTCAAATTTAATCCTTGTAATTCTAACTATATTGCCGACGCTACCGACTTTCGTGGTACATTCAAATACCCATTCGCTAACAGTACAATTTTGTAGCCTTGTAGGTAACCCTTATTTACCTCTCCTAGCAAAACTTCTAACTGGTAGCAATCATTCTGCCTAGCCTTTGCCTTACTATTGTTGTGGTCGACTGCCAGACTAATTAGATGCAGCTGAATACCAGTAGAGCTATTTTGTAAAAATCCTAACGTGGTGACTTAGATGAAGTCAACTCGAAGTGAGCTATAACTCCCTAGCATAGCGGTCTCACTTCGAGTTTACTTCACCTAAGCCATCACGGTGAGATGTATATAGAATCGACCGGCAGTCATATACTTACTTTGCCGACAACCTAGTTATTGTGTAAAACTATATTCATTAGCAAGACTGATGGTCTGACTTTAGAGTTTCTGACTACCCGTAACGATTTTCAAAGATCTACAATAGTCAACCGGGACCAACAATTTAACGAGCTTTCTGAGGCACGGAGAGTTAGAAGGGTCTCGAAATATAATGGATAGTCACTTAGTCTCTATCTACGGACCAACGATGGCAAGCGTCTTTGAAGATACACCCGTGTGATTGTTATTATTTAATCACGAGTTTCAACTAACCATTAAACTGTTTATCTTTTTCCCAACTATGTCGGAGATGGCTTCCAGTCTAACCGGATGTAGCTGAAAATAAGTATTTTTATGGAGCGAGTGCCTATCTGGACTATATTGAGAGGGAGATGTCAATGTAACCATATAAACTTGTGTTCTTTTATAATAAAGGGCAGTATAGCAACAGCATTCGTTGTATCACTTACTCCTAATATCACTCATCCGTACATGGCGACCGTGACAGCGTAAACGCTAGCAGCGTATGTTTACATTTCTTTGACCAAAACGGGTGTCGCAATGTATTGTAACGAGACCAATCTCGTACTGGGACTTAGCGTGGTCACTATTCTATTTTGTGAATATTTACCACGACAATCACAAAATGGGTACAACTAATACGAAGGAAGAAGTTATAGTTCCACAAAACGCAGCAGGTGGAAGTAACAGCGCTGACATCACGCAGCTGACGATACATGCCAGCACAACAAACATCATTTTAATCGTGTTACTTCTTATAGCATCGTTGGCGTTTTTGTATGGTATCTTCAGAATCTACAAGAATTGCCATCAGAAATGGATGGGTAATGAGATCAGGAAGGACAGATTACGATGTTCTATATGGAGACGTAGAGCTGACGCAGAGGAAATGCGGACGAATGCCAGAGGCTACAAGAAGGACACTGAGGACGTCATCTGAAGAGTTAAAAACCCAGGGTTTACGAAGAAAAGTGCGCGAAAGTTGTATTCGTTATGTGTCAGTGCGTGGTTATATATAAGGTGTTGTCTATTCTCTATTAGTAGTAAACGTGTAATAGCATAAAATATACATGACATTATTTTAGTGGACTAAAATAAGTGACAAATGAAAAAAAAATGAACGCTGGAGTGTATGCAGTATAAAATAATGGTATGTAATTCAGTACCTACTAAGAAAATAGAAATAAGTATTTATGTTAAATGGCAGAAAACTTAAAAACATTGTACGACAAGTTAATTGAAATCAGAAAATATTTGATAAAGATAGGTCCAGATAGAAGAAAAGGTAACATTATAGTCGTAAAATTAGCAGAGGCAGACAACTTAGTAAAAGAGTACAACTTATTTTTAGAATATTATTCAAAATCGAAAAGCACCGTATGTGAGAGTGAATGTTCGCATATTCACGAGCTTTGCGCAAATTTTGATCATTTATATGAACAAATATTAGAATTGTGCTCACAGAAACCTAGTACGGCAGATAAAATGGCAACTACTTGTAAATTTGATTTAAAAGTTGCTTTAAGTTTATTACCAGTTTGTACAGACGATGAGGCTAGCGTAAAGCAACTTATAGATGGCATAGAGTATTACAAAACAGAGTTAGACGAAAATTCACAAGGAAAACTGTTAAATTTCGTATTAAAAAATAGACTCTCACAGACCGCAAAATTGAAATTAGCGACTTCATATGTCAATATTGACGACTTTATAGCTGACTTGAAGATTCAGTTATTGCCTAAAAAATCGGCTACAGCAATTCAACGAAAGCTGCAAAGTCTTAGGCAAAACGATTTATCAATCGATGATTTCGGCAAAAAAATTACGGAATTGTTTGTTGATTTGACGATCTCTCAATCGGGGGCCAACGAGGCCAGTTTGAAAGTTTTAAAGCCAATTAATGAGAAGCAAGCTATCAAATGTTTCTCAGATGGATTGAGAAATCGACGACTTAGTACAATAATTTCAGCCAGAAATTTTACATCATTGAAAGATGCAGTACAGGCGGCCATCGATGAAGATATAACAAGTCCATCAACATCTTCCGATATTTTAACGATGAATTATAGAGGGAGATCGTCTTATAACTGGTCACAGCGGAGAGGCCGCTTCTCATACGCAGGTAGAGGACGCGCACGTGGCAATCAACAGGTTATCCAAAACCAAGACGAACAGCAGGATCAGGTTCGGAGAGGATCGCAGGCAAGCTGGCGCCGGTCCACCCGACCATTTCATGGAAACAGAGGTAGGTCCAATTATAGCACCTCCAGGGATCAACACATACATACATTGGATGACTCAGAAACGCAGGAAAATACAGAAACAGAACAGCGGAATGAGGACCAGTTTTTTCGGGACTAAAAATATAATTTTATCATGCAATAACGTAGGCTACGTAAATATAAAATCGCATAACCATTATTCATACCAATTATTAGTAGACACCGGTGCATCCATATCTGTCATAAAGTATAAACAAATTCTCGACCAAAACATTCCAATCCATATCGAGAAGACACTTGTAAACGGCATCGGGGGCAAAGTACAGGCTATAGGATATGCTTATTTGCGCCTAGTTATTGGAAATCAGACCCTACAACATAAGTTCTATGTTTTTAAAACATTGCCTTGTAAAGGTAGTGGCATACTGGGACAAGACTTTTTAAGCAAGTATAAATCAGTATTAAATTACGGTAACCAAACTTTGTTACTATGGAATAACAACTCAAAGGTATCATTACCATTAATAATGACAAACAATCATTTTAATATACCGGCAAGATCAGAGTCTATTCACTTTATTCGAACATGTGAGATAGAAGAATGTGTAGTTAATGGAACAGAACTGCGAAAGGGGATCTTTGTTGCAAATACTTTAGTTAAGCCCACGAATGGGAAAATACCAATTAGGATTTTAAACACCACGGAGACAGATTTAGTCTTGACAACAATTAGTCCAACACTTTACAAAGCAAGCGAGTATGATGTATGTTCATTTCAAGAAACCAATAATAATGCTGATCGTGTCAGAAAGGTATTCGCTTCGCTATCGCTGAAACATTTAAATAAAGAGGAGCAATTGTCCATAGAGTCCATTTGCGCAAAATATGCAGATATTTTCTTCCTACCGGGTGATAAATTAGGAACAACTAAATTATATGAACACTCAATAACATTGAAACCAAACGTGGCACCAGTGTACGTTAAGCCCTACAGAATGCCGCATTCACAGAAAGCCGAATTAAAAAAACAAGTGGACAACTTATTGGAACAAGAAATTATTGAACCTTGTTCCAGTGAGTGGTCCAGCCCAGTACTCCTAGTGCCTAAAAAATCAGACGCAAACGGGGAAAAAAAATGGCGGTTAGTTATAGATTACCGTAAGCTCAACACTTGTATTCAGGATGATAAGTTTCCACTGCCAAACATCACGGATATACTAGATTCCTTGTGTGGATGTATTTATTTCACACATTTAGATTTAAACCAAGGATTTTTTAACGTAGCGTTAAACAAACACAGTAGGAAATATACTTCATTTAGTGCAGACGGTGGTCAGTATCAAATGACAAGAATGCCTATGGGACTCAAAACTAGTCCCAGCTCATTTTCGCGTATGATGACCATGGCAATGACCGGGCTATCCTACGACAAGTGCTTAGTGTACCTAGACGATCTTATTTGTATGGGACGGAACTTAACTGACCATAACAAAAATTTAATAGAAGTATTCGAAAAGTTGCGCAGTGCCAACTTAAAATTAAATCCCACTAAATGCGATTTCCTTAAGAAAGAGATGCTTTATTTAGGCCACGTGGTGACAGGCAATGGTATATTGCCGGACCCAGATAAGATTAAAATAATTAAAGAGTATCCAGTTCCTAAAAGTACGGACGAAGTGAAACGCTTCGTTGCCTTTGCAAACTACTATAGAAAATTTATAGACCACTTTGCCGACAAAGCCTATCATTTAAACCTTTTAAGTAAGAAAAACACTAAATTCAACTGGGATAGCAACTGTCAAACGTCATTTGAAACTCTAAAACAGAGTATGATGTCACCGCCAATCCTACAGTACCCAGATTTCTCAGAACTAAATCAATTCATAGTACAAACCGATGCATCTGGGTACGCAATTGGGGCAGTACTATCAAATTCAAATGGCAGACCAATAGCTTACGCTAGTAGGAGCCTTAACAAAGCGGAAAAGAACTATCCCACTATAGAGAAAGAACTCTTAGCTGTAGTTTGGGCTGTCAAATATTTCAGACCCTATTTATACGGTCGTACATTTAAAATACTAACCGACCACAAACCCCTTGTATACTTATTTAATTTAAAAGACCCATCTAGCAGGCTCTTTAAATTTAGACTAGCTCTAGAAGAATACAATTACGAAATAGAATACGTAAAAGGGAGTGAGAACTGCGTTGCAGACGCATTATCTAGAATAAAAATTACGTCAAAAGAACTTAAAGAAATGAATGAGTGTCTGTGTGCAGTAATGACTCGCGCTCAAAAACGAAAATTAGATGCTGTCGCCCCGGCAGATGAGTTGCCCACCGACAACTTGCCAGTTCAACCACATGTAGTGGAAACTCATATCAAACCAAGAGGCGCAGTAGAGTTAAGATTTGCACCCAGTAGCAGTCTTAAGAAGTTAAAGAGCGATAGCTCAGTAGTGTTACAAACACACATAATATTATTGTATAATGCCCAAATGAAAACTATATTCATAAACTCGGCATCTCAATCACAAACTACGCGAGCCGAGTTTGCGAGAGAGCTGAGTGATCTATGTAACAAGCTAAATATAGAAGAAGTATACTTCATTAAAAATTCGAATAATAAAATTTTTGTAGAGAAATTAACTAGTGAGATAAGAAAACAAAGCAACTGGAAAGGGCCCAGATTATGTATATTAAAAGATGTCGAAAGAATAGAGGACAAAGATGATAGGAAAGTGATACTCAACGACTTTCATCTTTTGCCCACTAGTGGGCACGCGGGCATGAGAAGAATGCTGACTAATATAAAAAAATACTATTTTTGGCCAGGCTTAGAAAGTGATGTCAAAAATTATGTCAAAAAATGTGTTCAATGTCAGAAGCATAAGTATACAGTTCAGGTGAAAGAGCCAATGGCAATCACCACAACTGCTCATTCGGCTTTCGATAAAATCTTCTTAGACTTGGTAGGACCATTAGACAAAGACAGCAACAATTTTTCTTATATATTGACATTGCAATGCGAGCTGTCCAAGTATGTATGTGCGTATCCCCTCGTCACTAAAACCTCTACAGAAGTAGCACGCACCTTCGTGGATAACTTCATACTTCAACATGGCATCCCGAGGGACATAGCTACCGACAGAGGCACAGAGTTCATGTCCGAGACCGTGACACAGGTTTGTGAATTACTACATATTAAAAAGTTAAACTCAACTGCGTATCATCACCAAAGCATCGGAGCGCTAGAGAACTCGCATAAAAATCTAGGTGCATTTTTGCGAATCCAAGCAGAAGGAAAACCCGAATTATGGAGTACTTGGTTACCATTCTGGTGCTTTGCTTATAATACGACAGTTCACTCGTCAACAAAATTTACACCATTCGAACTCGTATACGGTAGAAAGTGTAACTTGCCCAATAATTTGGAAAAGTGTGTAGAGCCTCTATATAATTACGACAGTTACCCGCTTGAACTTAAGTACCGCCTACAGGTTTCTCAAACCGAAGCGCGGGAAAATTTGATAGCCAATAAAATAGGCAGAAAAAGTAGATACGACCAGCATGTAAATCCAATACGCTACAAGCCAAACGATCAAGTTTTAATTAAAAATGAAACTGGCAATAAACTTCAACAATTATATTCTGGACCTTACAAGGTGATTAGAGATTTGTCACCAAATGTTGAGGTCAATTATAAGGGAAAACCCGACATTATTCACAAAAACAGAACGAAACCGTATCATGTTTAAGATAAAAACAATAAGACAATTAATTACCAATGCTATAAGCACTTAACAATAGCTATTATACAGGTCAGCAGAAAACGGAGACGAATAATAAGCGCCAGCTGTGCGCTCATAGGTACTCAGGGATTGATTGTTATTATAAGTATGTAACTACTTATTATTGTATAACTTTGTATACCAAACATAACGAACATATGTACTACGATTATGTTATAACTATATTTTATACGTGTTAGCCTAAGAGTATCAATGTTTAATTTGTGCTTATATTGTATCCATGCAATAAAATAAAAGTAAACTTTTATTTTATTTTAGTTTTAGGGAGGAGATGAGAGGGAGATGTCAATGTAACCATATAAACTTGTGTTCTTTTATAATAAAGGGCAGTATAGCAACAGCATTCGTTGTATCACTTACTCCTAATATCACTCATCCGTACAATATACCCAACCAACTAAACTAAATTTGTAAGTATGTGAGAACCATGTTCCTATTTCTCAAGTGAAGGAATTTGCCTGTTATTGCTTGTAATACTTTATACCTATAAGTAGTATAGTAGTGCTGAGAGCATCGTCCTCACATATATGAATTTATTAATGTATGTACTTATATAAATATTTTAAAACGCAATTTTCTTTTAAAGAGTGAGTATGGAGTTTCTTGTGCGGTCTTCTCCACAACTAGCTACTTTTCCGAATGCACGGTAGAATCAATTTTTATCACTTGTAAATTTTAATTGTTGACGTTCAAAAGTGCCGCTTAGTGGCCTAGTTGAAATATATTGACTACTTTGACTTGACAACCCAGTTGCGGGGTTATACGATACCCATTGGTTAAACTGGTTGTCAGATTTGCTGGCTTTCGACTACCTGTAACGACTGTCAAAGATCTACAATAGGCAGCAAACCAATCTTCGAACCGATCATGGCAAGCATAGCTTAACCTCGACGATCATTCCGGTCTACTGTTATTATTCAACCACGAGCTTCGACTAGCATCCCAACTAATAAATTTCCAAGTACAAATTCAGATTTCCGACAGTCATTTTAAACCAAAATAAAATACTGCTTTGTATTGCAAATGAACTTCAATCTGTTTCGTTTGCAGCATGAACAGAGAGGGAGGTAATCCATATTCATATTTCAAGGAAGTTCTCGACTACTGGTTCTATATTTTTTATGTTATTTTGCATAAAAACAATGTTGTGTTCCAGTTGTTAATTCTTGAATAAATGAGACAAACGACTGTTGTTTCTTTTAGTTTCTATTTGGTTGTGAAAAAAATATTTTATCATTCATTGAAATCATCAGTTTTATCAACTCTGCTCAAATTGAAATGCAGAATGATAACTAGAGTAAAGTACAGCGTAAATAATTTATGAATATTTTATGAATCTAGTATTTTTTTCTGTTTTGTCATAATAATGATAGTAATGGAAGCCTAAAATAAAAGCCTGTAAAATTGATTGTTTATTCATTATGTTTGTTAAAGGTACAAGGTACATAACTATTCGAACGATTTTTCTCTTTCTGTCGCGAATTGTATCCCAGATAGAAAACTGAGTCAACGTTCAGTACATGGAGTTCTTATAGATCGGGGAAAATGCACGGAATACCTACATAGTTCTTGTTGAGTTGGCTACAGAAACGAAGACGCTGAAAGAATATATGTAATATTTTACGCCTGCACTTAAAATCGAACATACAAATAAACTATTTTGTCTAAAACAGTGTGTGCACTGTTAGTATAACTTAGAGGCGGAGTTTTAACTCCAAAACACTCGCCTGAGGCGGCTATTATGCCCACTAATTCCATAATAGGTACTCCAACTGTTCTTGTTTCAGATTATTCATACGATATATCGCTACGGTTACAAGCTCCTACAATTAACAATAAATGAATAATTCAAATCTAACTGAAATGGGTTTCACCCTTCTTGCCACCGAAGCGGGTAGTCCTTTCATTACATTACCTACACACAAAACGACCTTTTTTTTAAGATTTTGCATATTTTTTTGGTTAAAGATATAAGATAATATATATACGATATATATTATACGTTACGTTACGTTACCTTCCTAATCATTTTTCCTAAGTAATTTCCGAACGTTTTTTGTGGTGGACGGAATGAAAAATCCAACAAACAGCTGCTGTTTTAAGTTTGTATATTTCAGTGAGTTTTTCTGAGAAACTTTTCGGTTATATTTACTTTAAAGTATTGTTACGGAACTGTAGTATTTACCAGTTATGCGCGGTAACTAGTAAATAGAGCTGTTGTTGTATTTTCATGCTTTGAAAGCAAATTTATTACTGTTGTGGGTGTCAGCTGGTCAGGCGATAGAAAAATGAACGAAAAAATAAAGAACTCGGTTAAATAAGTAATGGTTTTCGACACAGCTGTCTGATTTTTCTATTCGCTATTGTTTGAAAAATGCGATGCGAGAATGCGAAATTCTTTTTGCGAGTTTGGCTGTAGTTTCTGTGTCTAGCTCAATAAAACTTATCTAAAATTCAATGAATTTTAAATGTGTTAGCTTGTTTTTCGTTCATTAGTATATTACTTTACCTTAGCAATTTGCCAAGAAAATCTCCAATTTATAGCAGCGTTGTATTGTATTTTGCGAACTAAAACACAGACCTGTGTTTTTTACTTAGCGCAGGAATACTTGAAAACAAAACTCTACTCGTAAAAGCGAAGCAATCTGAAAAAGTGTTAAAAGCAATAAAAGCGAAGTAATGACTTTTCACTTAAATCTGAAAACAGAATTTGCTACGAAAAATGTTACAAAAACCTCGAAATTCAAGGGTCTTAATTATTGACAGTCTTTTACACAGGATCACCGAATCATCGAAAAAAGGGATTCATTTAATAAAATTTAAGGTGTGATCCCACTCGTGCGAATGTGCGATTTAGGATTACGTGCTGGGTGTCCGTGTGGAACTGGATTAAGGGAGTTTAAAGTAATTATGCGGAGTTTCATTTATATTACAAATGTGTTCCGTTTTTAGGCAGGTCCGGGTAAAATAGATGTTTCCAAGTATAAGCACCATAGTAGCCGTAGAAAAATACATATAACTTTAACTTTTGGGCGGGGTTTTAGGTCTAGACAAAGGGCCACTGCAATACCCACATGACATTTCGATAGCGTTTTGTCATTTTGACTGTCAAATGTCAAAAAAGTCAACAATATTTTTTTCAACTAGGCCATCTAAGCAGCACTTTTGAACGTCAAACACAAACATTTGCAAGTAATAATACTTTATTGTACCGTCTATTCGAAAAAGTAGCTTGTTATAGAGAAGAACGGACAAGAAACTCCATTAGTATAGTAGACCTCTCAGTTGAACATAGTGTTGAACTGTCCTGTGTTGAGCTGGATAAGCATGTCATAGTGTGCGTCTACAGACCCCCTAATTATAAGAACTACTCTATATTCGAGTCAGTGATGGAAGATGTTTTGGCAAAACTCGCAATGGGTAATAAACTAGTAATTGTCTGTGGTGACTTTAATATTAATATTCTAGAAGATAATTCAGATAGAAGTAGGTTACTAAATCTCTTTAAATCATTTAATTTGTCACATGTGTTTACGGAACCAACCCGAACTACGCTGACTTCTGCTACATGTATTGATAATGTTTTTTGTTGCTGCAACTACTTGGACAATGCCATTATAAATTATCTGCCTTCGGATCATAGTGGGCTACTTGTGACATTTGAGTCCAATATGCTAATTAAACAAGTGCAGATTCAATCCAGACCAATAACATCCGGTAAATTAAATAAATTTAACAGCACTTTAATCGCTAAGTTAAGCGATCAGGACCTCACAGTGAATGACGGTAATATTTTGTATGATGAAGTTTTTTCAGTGGTTCAAAAAGAGTTTAATAACACTTTCAAGAAGATAACTAAAACTGTATGCCCTAAGTTTTTATTCAGTGACTGGGCGACTACAGGACTTAGAAAAAGTAGGGAAAGACATTACGAGCTATATGGCCTTAAGCCTTGTATGAACACTGAAACGTTTAATAAGTATGTTGCTACTTACTCGAGAATTTTTTAAAATACATGTAAGGCAGCTAAGGCCTTGTATATTAGAAATAAGGTTAAATTAGCAGAAAATAAAATCAAGACGGTTTGGAAAATTATAAATAATGAAACGAACAGGAATAAAAGAAATAATCCTGATTACACGCTTGAGACCACACACGGACTTATTAGAGATAACAAAAAAGTTGCGCAAGAATTTGTAAATTTCTTTACCAACATCCCAATTAAAACTACTGAAACCTTAAATTCTTCGCCCGCGCTTGCTTTTGGATTATTAAACGCGAACGTTTCAGCCTGCCCGAATGTATTTAACTTTTCACATATAAACCCCATAACAGTAATAAAAGCTTTTAAGCAAATCAAGATCAAACCGACTGAAGATCTGTGGGGAATGTCCATCAAAGCTTGTACCTCCATTATTCAGACTATAGCGCCGTACTTAGCTGTAATTTTTAATTTGTGTGTGGATCAAGGAGTCTTTCCGGATCTAATGAAATATAGTAAGGTTATACCACTTTTAAATCCGGGGACAGTAAAGACACAAATAATTATAGACCAGTATCCGTGTTGCCGGTTTTCAGCAAGGTATTTGAGAAGATAATGCTTAATCAAATGCTCATTCATTTTAATACGAATAAAATATTGCATGATAAACAGTATGGTTTCACCAAAGGACGTTGTACAACTGACGCTGGTGTCACCCTATTAAAACACATCTTTAATACGTGGGAAGAGTCGCAGGATGCCATAGGTATCTTCTGCGACCTGTCGAAGGCGTTTGATTGCGTTAATCATGAAACATTACTTCTGAAACTTGAGCATTACGGGCTAGGTCAATCAGCGTTAAGTTTGGTTGAATCTTATTTAAGTGATAGACAGCAATTAGTTCAGATAAACGGTGTGAATTCGTCGGGGTTAAACGTGAAAATGGGGGTACCCCAGGGCTCAATATTAGGTCCTTTCTTATTTTTAATATACATAAACGATTTACCCCGTTTATTGGAAAACAAACTAAACATGGTGTTATTTGCTGATGACACATCTTTAATTTTTAAAATAAATAGACGTACTTGTCAGGTTGACGACGTAAATAACGCGCTACGGCAGGTTCAGGATTGGTTCACTGCAAATAATTTAGTTTTAAATGGTAAAAAAACCAAGTGCGTAAAATTTTCCTTGCCGAATGTAAAAAGTACTGATTGTGACATTATTTTAAACAAGGAGAAGCTAGAATTCGTTGATAAAACGGTTTTCCTGGGGATCACGCTAGACTCAACGTTACAATGGGGTCCTCATTTGATATCACTTGCAGGGCGGCTAAGTTCGGCAGCTTATGCTGTTAGAAAGATTCGTCAATTTAGTGATGTAAATACCGCGAGGCTGGTCTATTTTAGTTACTTTCATAGTATAATGTCTTACGGTATTTTACTATGGGGAAGGGCTGCAGACATTGAGTCAATTTTTATTCTGCAAAAACGAGCCATCAGAGCGATATACAATCTTCGCCGGCGCGATTCTCTAAGGGAACTGTTTAAGGGCATTAACATCATGACGGTTCCTTGTCAATATATTTATGAAAATATCATGTACGTGAGAAAAAATTTACATCTTTTTAGTAAAAACGGAGATAGACATAATTACATTACTAGAAATAGGGACCAATTAGTTCAACCAGGTTTCAGACTGGCTAAAGTAGCCTCTTCTTTCATGGGGTACTGTACAAAATGTTACAATAAAATTCCTCCCCACATTCTAGAACTGAATGAGACGAAATTTAAAACTTGTATAAAACGCACACTATGCAGGCAGGCATATTATAAGTTGGGGGATTACATCACTGATAAAAATGCTTGGCTCAATGCTACTCTTGCTCCACAACCACTAGGGCGCAAAAACAAGTGATATGCAGAACATTATTGTTTTGTAGAATTGTTGGACCTGCTGAAGACTGTATGAATATATTTGTATTATATAGACTCAATTTCTTTTAGTATAGTATAACTGCGCAGCACGTGTGTGAGTACTATGTGTAAATCTACCATTTGCTGTACCTCGGTGTCGTTCGTTGACTTGTGTTTGCCCTGGCAGTTGAGTGTGTCATGCTCTCTCAAATGTCTCTCTGATGGTGGCGTGTGTGTTGGATCATTCGGTTCCCTTCATGATGGTTGAGCTGGGTGGTGCCGATTCATGCGTCATGTTCGTGAACGGGCGCCGTCAGTTGGGATTGGTCTTAACTTAACTGCTTCGGATGCTAGTGTTTTTCTAGCGCTTATTATGTAACTGCACAGTACATGTGTGAGTACTTTTAATACTTTGTACCTGTACGTAGTATAGTATGTAGTGATTCTGGGTGCATTGTCCTCACACATATAAATTTATTAATGTATGTACTTATGTACCTAAATATTGTAAAAAAAACATATTTTTTTTTTAAAAGAGTAAGTATGGAGTTTCTTGTGCGTTCTTCTCTATAACAAGCTACTTTCCGAATGCACGGTAGAATCAATTTTTATTCCTTGTAAATTTTAATGTAACTAACGTTCAAAAGTGCCGTTTTGTGGCCTAGTTGAAATAAAATATCTTTGTCTTTGTCTTTGTAAATTCTTACTCTTTCAAACTAAAAAAAAAGGTTTTCACAATATTTTCATAAGTACATACATTAATAAATTCATATATGTGAGGACGATGCACCCAGAATAGCACTACATACTATACTACATATAGGTATAAAGTATTAAAAGCATTAACAGGTAAATTCATTAATTTGATAAATAGGAACATGGTTCTCACATACTTACAAATATTGCAAACATTAGTAAAATACCTAATTCAACAACAACGGAACTGTGAGTGAATCAATTTCTTATACAAAAAAATGCTAGGAATACAATAACTATGAATAGGTATATAATTAACAAATTTGATGTCGTCTACACTAAAGATTGCCCTATGGAGCAGGACCAGCATGTTTCTTATGACTGAGGCTCAAAACCTATACAAAGGTTTATCCTATTAGTGATAACGATTTTCGAAATACTCAAATGTAAGGCATTGATCACGATAGCGTTTGGCAATCGCCAAGCGCTGTCGACACATTGACACATTTTTGACATTTTACCAATCGCTGTCGCGTCGCCTTCGTGGATAGAATGTCACTTGTGTTTGATAGATGTTACCGCTAGAAAAAAAATTGGTTAACCTTGGCTGTTTACTACTTTTAGAATAAGAGGGGGACTTATTTTTTTAACAATGACCCGGTAAACTAAATCTAAATCCTAAAATCACTATGCCAAAATCAAAATAATCAAAAATTAAATTTCGAACGTGTTTTAAACTTTTCGTCTACATCATAATCAGTTCAAAACCTTTTCTGCACATTTTATTAAAGTTTAACAACGTACAGAACTAAGTGACAAGCACATAATCTGCTTATTTCATGGTCTACTGCAGTTTAAACTGCGCTCTTTACCGTGCAAGGAACGCGAAATGAGCTATATCTTGTGCAGCTTATATTACACAGGGTCTGTAGATGGGTGTGTGGAATTTGGAGATTGGACATCGTATTGTACAGGTAAGAATATCTTCCAACTTATGAAAACTCAGGAGTTTTCTTAAGATGGATATTCTTACCTGTTAAAATGTTACACACTTTGTTGTAGTTTGCTATTTCGGACCTGTGCCCTTATTGTGTAAGTTTAAAGAGTAGTGAGTGGATTGTTTCCCCTACATGCATTGCTGCATATGTTCAAAAATCCGTCTATTGGACACCGTAAAACACGCAATGAATATTGTTGAGTTAACAAAATGAAAGGGGAGAAGAGTGCTCCGTGCTGTTAAAACAGATACGCAATTAGTATAGAGGTACTTATTATACTCAAGGTGGTGCTGAGTGCAATAACTATACTTATCATTAGTGACTAGTTTAGCCAGCCCGCATGAAAGTAGAAAATTATCCAACGTCGTAGATACTACCAACATAAAATAAGTATCAAATGTGTTTATATCTGTGTTAGGTCATTCTTCCTATGTTCCTAATGCATTTGAAAGCTGTTGAGGTATGACTGAATTACAAATTTTTGAACATCCAAATAAATAGACTTTTATATAATTTGAGAGGCTCAGATTAAAAAAAAAAAAAATTAAACTATTTATTTCCACATGCATTCAATACATTCTTACATAAAAAATGACGCTTAATCTTTTTGAGGCAAGATTATGTACGCTATTAGGTAGGATGCAACAGCTAATTTCACTTTATCAAATATCATTGACCATACGATATTGAAATAACTTATCAAAATCGGGTTTATCATCATCATCACATCAGCCGAAAGACGTCCACAGCTGGATATGGGCCTCCCCCAAGCGTCATCAACATTGACCGGTCCCGTGCGTTGGGACGGGACCGGTCGACTGGGTTACCGCTCATCGGGTTTATACTTTAGTTTAATTTTATATGGTACCCCTATCTTTAATAATCCTGTTTGTATATTATATATTTTTGAAGGTAAGTTTGAAAAATTCTTTTATAACTGGTTATAACATAATTTGATAACAGCGTCGGCCAGTGCCATATACAAAAATCTCAAGGTCCTCTAAGGCAATTTGTGATTCAATATGCGCGATTTTGACATGTTAGCTCTAAGCTTAATGCATACAGAGTCCACATGTGGGTCATGTGATCATAATGATCATGATCATGATTATAGGATGCTTTCTCAGTCACTTTCTAAAAGGAAGGCATCTATTTAAAGTTCATTATGTCACAATTAAAACTTTCATGATTGCACGATTTCTGATTAAGTTACTTTTCTGCAGTTTTAGCTTGACGGATCGGTACCTGATCGCGACCGCCGTCTGGCACACAGCAGCCCCGCGTCCCTCGTCCACTGCTGAAATAAATTATGAGCCACCACCATTAAAAATTAACTGCTCACATAGGCAACGAAGCTTAAGTAAATTGAACGTTCAATTAACTTGATTAATTGATGTCGGGTATCCATACTTGCTGACAAATCAAAGATCCTCGGAACACACGAGTATTTGAGAGCAAACTGCTATCAAACGTAATTGTCAAACGTCGTGTTTGGTATTTGTGTGGTAGAAGGCTGACTGTGTTTGTGACATATTGCAGTGGGGTTCAGAGTATGCTGCATCTAATCAGACTGCTTGTAGTGGACAAATAGGAGTTCGGTGTTCTTCAGTAGGTATTAAAAATCAATCATCTATACCAATACCAATATTATAAAGAGGAAAGATTTTTTTGTTTCTTTGTTTGATTGTTTGTTTGTTTGTACCGAATAGGCTCCAAAACTACTGGACCGATTTCAAAAATTCTTTCACCGTTGGGAAGCTACTCTATCCCTGGGTGACATAGGCTACTTTTTATCCCTGTATTCCTACGGGAACGGGAACTACGCGGGTGAAACCGCGAGGCGTCCTCTAGTTTTTTATAATTTAATTAGCTTTTTATGCTGCTTTGATCCGCAGAAATGATGTAGTTTTTTCGGGACAAAAAGGTCTATGACGTTCTGCGACTTACTCGTATCATCAAGAGATTACCCTTTACAAAGATTATTATAAACATAAAATTTTACCTTTTTTTAATATTAGTTAACATAGGATAATTTTGGCTTACATAAGCATGTAAAAACCCCACTCAGCCTCACTCTATTGCTGGACTGTCGACGGGAATCAAATTTGACGCAAGCCAAGTTATGTGATTGTTATGGTGAAAATTAATTTAATGAATCAATTTGTCTGACCGGCAATTCAGAAACTAAATTTTCACTGAGCACGTAACAATGCTCCCGAAGCCTTTTCATTCTGCCACTATACACGTAAGAATGTAGTCTTTTGATCCCTAAGAAAAATAATAATCGCAACTTGATTTCATAAAATTGCATTACCAAAACCACACCTTAAAAACCCAAACCCTTTCAATTACGCAGTGCTTAGGTCACTCTTTTTTTTTGTTTGTAATCGTCTCATTATCTTCAGTACTGTAGGCCCCAGAGGCGTGATAAGGGCCCATTAATTGGGCCCCATGTTTGTTTGGGCCACTTAGCCTTTATCGAACATTTTCGGTTTCTTTTCAATGTGTAGCAGTAGTACGTTATGTGCGTACAGTACATAGTCTGGACCATTTTTTATTGAACATTTTGAGTATAGCCGGCAGCGGTTTTGTATTGTATACGATTTTTTTGCTGTTTTTGTTTTTTGCTTCTCAATGTTTTTCTAGCGACTTTACTTCCGTCACCTATATCGCAAAACGTGCATTTTTTGGAGATAAAGTAATCCATTTCACTATTTAATATGTGGCTTGGTTCTATCAGTGTAAGCATTTAAAGGAATCAGTACTTCCATATATTGAACTCCTACAAACACACAATTTTACCGCATCATGACATTAGTTTAGATATAAGTACATGTACATTGCTTATTCACGGCTATTTAGTAGTATCAAACCATGATCATCATCAGCCTTGTAAGAGAAAATGCGGTGGCAGACATCCGACTGAATATCCTAAGTAAAGAGTCATATTTCGAGGTTTGACTCTCGCCTATTTCCTCCTCCAATATTGGATCAATTTAAAAGATATTCCATAAACTGAAAAAGAAAGATATATACTTACTGTGACCCTATGTTTTCCTTTTTGATGATACATTATCTTTAGAAGCACTAGAACCCTCAAAAAATGCTCGAATTTTCGCTGTCAACAGAGGCCTAGTGTACAAATTTGCCAACTATAAATGAAAAACAAAAAAAACGTAGAAGCACAACATATATATACTTTAATTGGATATATGGAATATCTTTTAAATTTGTCCAATACTAATTATGACTTTTTACTTAGGAAATTCAGTCAAAGCTCTCTTCCCGCATTTCCTTTTTGTTCCCACAGCTGGGATACAGGCCACCTCACTGTGAAATTGACTGGACTGTAATCCACCACGCGGGCCCGGTGCGGGTTGGTATCGAATAATTGAATATTACTCCAACGGCAAAAATCAGAAGAACGTATCTTGGCTGGTCATAAGTTATTATCCCAATGTTTATGCATTTTCCGCTAGCCAATGTTGCCAAATTGGTACTTGAGGGACTGTGTCTCTTTGCCGGCGGGCTTCACGTGCACACCAAGACTTGGCAACATCGTCCAGTTATTTACTGAGGTCACTGGCTTGTGCATGTTTTATGGTACGTATGTTGTGACTGAAAAATTACTTAATACAAATGTATTAAAAAATTGGGAACGTTAACTTCAAGTAAAATTTAAACCTTCGATTTGAATTTGAGTATTCGCCAACTGATACGTTTATGTTAAACTTGGGAACTAAAATATGTACGATTTGAAATGTTCTTAATTCCAAATTCTCAACTTAGATAATAATAATAATAAATAAATTTATTGTTTTCTCTCCACAAAGGTTGCCTTAAAATCTATGTACTTAAAACTATATTAAAACATTTGCAAGAAGCTCCTTTGTGGAGAGACTGGAGTCCGTACTAGGGAAGCCCTGTGTTACGGATACCAGCCTTCATTAGCTTACTGAGTGTGTAACAGCATTTTGATTGAATGTTTAGATGAGTTTACGAGACATTTCAAAATCAATCAAAAAGTTTATTTCAAATAAACCGTAGAGGAATTTTTGAATTGTCAAACAAAAAAAAAAGATGACTCTAGTTGCAAATTCGCAAGCGTTAGTAGGACTCAATGGAGGAGAATTTGCAAGAAAGTCCACGGACACTGTTTTCCATCAGTTTTAATTACAAGTTTTTGGTTACATCATTCTTGTTGAAAATACATATATGTGAGAACAACGTAAAAACTTCTAGAGTAACAAACAATTTAAAAAAATACAATAACGGTACAAAATTTCGGTACTTAACCTTACATATTTAGGGCTCTTTGACAGTCGAATTCGAATGTCACTTAGTCTAGGCTCTGTTCGGCTACGATGGACTAATAGACTGAGTTCATTTTGATTCGTTGATTTGAATTCTAAAAAATTTCTTTTTGCCTATTATTGTAGTATCCGTTTTGTTATTGGTCTCAAGAAATACGATCACGTCTCTCAGTTCCACAAGGATCTCAAGTGGCTCTCCATCCGTCTTCGCAGGAACACTCGGATATTATGTCTCCTTTTTAACATCTATTTTAACCCTGCATACCCTGGCTACATACGCAATCATTTTTCGCTAACTCGCCCTGCCGATGCCCTGTGTAGATCCAGCCTTAAACTTTATCTCATTTCCCATTCCATAAAACTTATTTCTATTCCCAATTCTTTTCTCTCCTTGCAGAACAATTGTGGAACTCACTTCCATCTAAAATCCGTGACTCTCAAAATGTATCTCTGTTCAAAAAATAAGTCAAAGAACATTTCCCCGCCACCATCTGTTAATTTTCTAAATAAAATGTATGTTCTTGTATCTTCTATATATTTAGTTAAGGTATATGTGTAATTTATATATAATAAGGTAAGTTATTAAAGTTCATTTTAAGTTTCCTTATTTCTTTTTATACACTGTGTCTTCGTATATCAGCCAACTTTACTGTCGTAGGGTCTGCTGCAAGAAATTTCTATTGAAATAAACAGTACCTTTGTGCTTTTCTATCTTTTTTATTTTATTTTCTCTGTTATCTGGTTTGTGTGGGCATAAATAAAAAATATAACCTCCAAAATTCTGATTAACAAAACAAAACAGTCACAGAATCTATGCCACTTACTTTTATTATCTTCCGGCCATTCCTATTGTGTTGTATTGACATTAGAGTCTGTCTCCATTTCATTATGGTTACGAGCAACAGTGAATAGGTTTATCGAGGTTCTTCAGTCGTTGAGAACATTGGGTGTTGGTAAATTACCGTGATTAGCTTGATTGAGTCGTGAGAGATTATGTGATAGTATTGCATAATCTTCCTGCTCTTATCCCATGTTAGTTGGGGTCGGCACAACACGTTTACTTCTTTCATATAGTCCTGTCCCCTGTCACGCTATCACTGACTCTCTTTTCTTTCATATTCCTCCTCACACTGTCCGTCCATATTTTCATTTTCCTTCCATCTCCCTCTCCACCCTTCCACATTTCAATCAATAGAAGGTACTTTTAAATTGTCAAACAAAATATGAATCTAGTTGCACATTCGCAAGCGTCAGTAGGTCTCTATGGAGAAGAATGTGCAAGAAAAAAAAAAGGTACTTTATTTATATTCATATCTCTTTTAGTAACATGCGTTTCATCCCTCCTCATCATAATTATGATCATATCAGGACAAACGGTTTCTTCCATTCAACTTTTCTCTCACTGACGCCACTTTAAAACCTCCTCTAATATACTCATTTCTCAGTTTAGCCATTAAAACCACTCATTCACTATGTGGTAGTATTTGTCAAAGGTTCATTATTGTCTGTGGAACAGATAACCTCTTTTAGATATTCATGTATAGGTTGGTAGAAAGTGTATTAAAGTATATTGACCCAGGGTTTCTGTACATACATATAAACAATTGTTTTATTTGCTAGTTATTCAAAAATATTTTATTTGATTTAGTTCATGTATAAATACCATAGCACCATGCTGCGTAGACCACAAATAAATTGTGGTAAAGGCAACAAAATTATGTTCATGAAACGTTACACAATTATAAGAGGTAGACTGTTGAAGATTTTTTAAAGAAAACCTTTACACTTTGCTTCAAAACTTAGTACCACACTTTTGAAATTGCAAAGTCAGAGTTTTGAATTAAAAAAACGTTTTAACTTCCTTTGAAATTATAGTTTACTACCTTCTGCCAGCGGCTTCGCCCGCGTGATAAGCGTTTTTTCATCCCAAGGGAACATTATACCGAGTTAAAAAGCCTATGTGTTATTCCAGACTATAATCTTTCTGTGTGCCAAATTTCTTCCCGATCGGTTCAGCCGTTCTAGCGTGATTCAGTAACAAACAAACATCCATCCAAACTTTCACATTTATAATATTAGTAAGAATACACATTAATGACGTTTTTAACTTATAAAAAATCCGAAGATTGTAGTCGAGTTTTTAATACAACTTCGTGGAATTTTAATTGACATTTTTAAAATTTTTGTTCTGATGTTCTAGAACGTTACGACATTTATAAATAATTTTGTAATTCAATATATTGACATTTCTAATTCTAGTATGATAATTTTAACCTAACATTTTTTTTGTTTTTATTATCTTAACTAAATATTATATGACATTCTGAATTTTGATTTTGATTTGAATTGTATGCTTTTAATTTGTTCTTTATTCTATTGTTAATATTTGCATGGAATGCAAATGGGTTAGCACCCGTAAAGAATGAACTAAAAGTTATACTCGAGGTCAACAATATTGATATCATGCTTATCTCTGAAACCCATCTAAATGACAGCAAAACATTCAAACTCGAGGGTTATAATGTCTATCATACTAACCATCCAGATGGCACTTGTCATGGTGGCACAGCCGTGATAATTAAGCAAAACATAAAACATAACACCCACAGCCAGGTCCGGGAAGATTACCTGCAAGCGACTACAATCACTATCGAAAATCGAGATGGACCTATAAATGTAAGTGCTGTCTATTGCCCACCCAGATATACAATTAAAGATGAAACATTTAAAAATACTTTGAAGACCTTGGAAGCAAATATATCTACGGTGGAGATTGGAACAGTAAACACACCCACTGGGGGTCTCGACTCAACACCACAAGAGGAAGAGAACTGAAGAAGTGCATGGACACTCTAAGTTTAACAGCCCTTTCAACTGGTGAACCAACCTATTGGACAACAGACATGAACAAGCTGCCTGATCTGTTAGACTTCTTCATTTTAAGGGATTTACAGATACCTATCTTGATATTGAAAGTTGTCTGGATACAACTTCAACTTCAGATCACACACCAATCGTGGGCACATTTAGAAGAACCATAATTCACAGAGAAACACAATCAACCCTATATAACCACAACTGTCATCACTATCTGCAAAGAGGTGTAATGACTACGCTCTGTAGAAACTCACAAAGCGGTTTAAGAGGCCGCAACAGCCAGTTCCACCACTAAGATCACAGCTGGGAAGATGGGTTAAAGATTCCAAGGAAAACGCTGAACTTTTTGCACAACATCTCTGTGAAGTGTTTCAACCAAACGTATCTACAATGTCTGACTTTGACCGTGAGGTGAACACCTTCCTGGAAAGTGATCAAAACTTATCGCTTCCAATAAAACTTATAACACCGAGAGAATTGTGGAGATTTATAAGAACATCAAGTAATAAAAAAACCCCTGGTTTTGACTTGATTACTGCTGAAGTCCTGAAACAACTACTGGAAAAACCCATTGTCTTTCTGACAATGCTATGTAATGCCTTTGTGAGATTTCACTACTATCCCTAATTGTGGAAGCTCTCCCAGATATGTATGGTACCTAAACCCGGCAAGACACCCACGAAACCCAGCTCATACAGACTAATCAGCCTTCTTCCAACAATGTCCAAACTAATTGAACGAATTTTCCTAAGCAGACTTAAGCCAATTCTGGAAGATGATGCTATAATCCCTAACCACCAGTTTGGATTCCGGGAACAGCACTCCACGGTTGAACAGGTCCATCGTGCGTGTGGTAAACAAGATTAGGCAATCGCTGGAACTGAAAGAATACTGTGCTGCGGTCTTCCTGGATATCCAACAGGCATTTGACAGAGTCTGGCATGAAGGATTACTGTATAAGCTCAAAACTTTGTTGCCGAACTCTTATTACATGGTGTTGAAATCATACCTGCTGGGAAAAAAATGCCAAGTAAAATTTGGTGATGAAGTTTCACAGTTGTATGACATTGGGCCCTATGTACCTCAAGGCTCCGTGCTTGGTCCTGTACTTTACTCAATAAATACAGCTGATTTACCTTGCAGTGAGAATGTAGTAACAGCAACATATGCAGATGATACTGCCTGCCTAGCAAATCACAATGACCCTACTGTGGCAGCAGAAATGCTGCAAACTCATCTGTATAAAATAGACGAGTGGCTTGAAAAATGGAAAATCAAACCAAGTTTATCCAAATCTATACAAATCACATTCACACTTCGTAGATGAGAATGTCCACCTGTAACACTAAGAGGTGAACAACTACCTAAAGAAAACTGTGTGAGGTACCTTGGGCTTCATCTAGATCGAAGGTTAACATGGGCCAATCATATAAAAGCTAAAAGGAAAGAAACAGATCTCAATTTCAAACGGTTGTACTGGTTAATTGGCCGACAGTCACCGCTAAATCTGCCCAATAAACTATTGGTTTATAAATGCATCATAAAACTCTTATGGTCATATGGAATTCAGCTCTGGGGATCTGCCTGTAACTCAAATCTTGAAATCCTTCAAAGATTCCAGAATAATGTACTAAGAGCAATATCAAATGCACCATGGTTTGCAAGAAATGTGGAAATACATGAATACTTAAATGTGCCCACCATTAAGGAGAAGGTAAATAAATACGCCACAAAATACAAGGATGCCTATCCTTGTATTTTGTGCATTTTATCAAAGGCATACAAACCAACTCGCCAGGGATCTGGTTAATAATAATAACCACATTACAAGGCTGAAACGATGGCAAATATTGCAACTGGACCAGAGACACTAAATTGAGGGTCGACTATTCTGAAGATGGGAGGAGAGTATTTGGTGAAATACCTCCTGAAACACAAAAAGAAGACAGAAAATCTGATTATGGCTGAACAGCCGATGGCGGACATGAAAAGTGTGAATGCCTTGCCTTTATTGCATATTGGCAAACATGACGCTCTGTATTTTTTTTTAACATCTTTTACATTATATTACATCATATTTAGCAATTTCTTGTGTGTATTGTTCTCATGTTTGAGCAAATAAAGATTGAATTGAATTAAATTGAAAATATTTTCCTTTGAATGTTCATTGTTGCGTCCATCAGTACATTTACATTTCAGTGTAAATATTAATCCTGTACTACGCCTGAGGCCGCCTTATGAGTTTCATTCATTCAGCCGAAATGCAGCCGTTTCAAAGGCATACCTTTGAGCTCAGCCAAGTGCAAGCTGTATTTACACTAGCATATTACATACATATTGTAGTTAAATTCGTTTGGGAAACTGAATTCAACGTACTGAAATTATAGGTATGTCGGTTGGAAAATTTAATGAATCATGCTAGTAGAACCTATTACTCAGGGTTTAAAAATGTATTTGTAGTGTAAAAGTGTGGTTGTACTGATTATTTAGGTAGTCCTAAGAGTATTTAGTAAAACGACACGAAAATAAGATGGATTTCGGTTATGTATTCTTATTTTGTGGAGGCACCAAGAAATAACTCGGACACTTCGGCCCTTTGGGATCTATTGTGGTCCCCTAGATAACCTACTCTTCCCCAATCCCGTTGAAAATTGATCATCGTTCCTCTAATTATTTTTTAAAGCCGACTATATAACAGGAAAACGTTAAAACTACTAGGTGAAAAAAAATTATGATACAGCTGATACCGACAGGGTATCACAATGCTCAAGAGTAATCCATAACCTTCCAATTGGAACCACTTGAGCCTAAAATTCAACAGCTGTGTCCCATGAAAAAGAAGTCCTTTATCCCTTCAGAAGTATTGTTGTGATGATCTATAGAAATGTCTCCTTCAGTTTTGTGTGAATAAAGCTAGTATGGCGTGTTTTATATCATATTTTAGCGTAGTAGAGTTTACCGAATTTAGAATACTTGTGCTCTTAATCTGTCAAATAAACCGCGGGAGTTCGCTGCATGCGAAACACCCACGAACGACACCCACGAAAATTGTTAAACCTAACCTTTAAAGGCTCAATTTAGGTAAAATGCTAATTAAGCAGGCCAAGATTTAAAACAAATGGGCATTAGACTCTACATTTGCTTAGGACGGTCGAGAGATCGTATCTCATCTGTAGAAGTACTAAAACGTGAGCTAAACACTTTAAAATTACATTTTCAATATACTTGCCCCAGGTAATTAATCCTTGGTTAATGGTTAATTAACATTAAGGAGTGAGAAGGTAAACCATACTTACAAAGGTTTCTTATAAATTCGCTCATCTTTACTTCCTAATATCAGCCAAAAGACATCCACTCTAGAACATAAATAAGCCTCCTCCAAGTGTACAAAAATATTTATTTAATTAAAAACATGGTAAGCTGTATATGTATGAGGCTGCCCCAGCACGTTATATTAGTATCTAAGAGTACTTGCGTTGAAAAAATACTTATATGTATTAATAAAAAACCGGTAACATAAATAAAAGACGCCAGATACTATAATAATTATACTTCCAGCTATATAATATTACCAGTACATAAAACCCTCTTATGAGCTACACAGCAAATACCTTAGATTACGAACTAACGTGAAGTTTAGCATACTAATAACTCCGTTACTCCACTGAGTTCTCAATTAGAGCCCTGCTCACACCGCTACGGAGCTAGCGGGTAGTTTAATAGTACATAATGCATGCACTGAAGACTCTGAGGGTAAATATTTAAACTGAAAGCTTAGAGCGATGAGAATACATAATTATAAGATATTGTTGAGTGTACATCTAAGATACATAGAGCTGTAACTTTGTAGCTGCTCAACAAAAACCCTAGATCCTAGTCATAACTAAGAGTGCAACTGTGTTTGATATTATATAGATATGTCGCATCAAGGGTGGCCGATTGATGCAAAGCATCGGACAGTCAGGATGTATTCCCTTCGGTTAAGCCATCGTCTGTGGGCAAGTAGGTGGGTGCAATCGTAAAAATTAAATCTCACAATTTATTCGATACACTGGGTTTATTCAAATAACCACTTCTCACAATAGGGTTTTTCCTGGGTAGAAAAATGATAACATCGTCATTGTCAAATTATATCGTCGCCACTTTATGTATACGTGTCAAAAGAAAAAATACGTGTCCAATATTTTTTATGAATCTACCTGACGGACAAAAAACTAAATTTCCGTAAACTACCATATTGCAATCTTGCTTACTAATATTATGGATCGACAGTGATTCTACGACGTCTTAGCTTTAAAGGCAGTCAGTACTCAACTGCCAAATTCTGCTGTCCCCACCACGCAAGTGGTTAGAAAAAGCGCACCAATGCGTAGTTGTTCTTGATTTTCCGCCAGGGGCGTGCTTGTGATTTGTTTTGACATCCGTACTATTGACTAAACCTGACATATATTATAGTGCACAAGTGTGCGCTGTAATATTTCCCTTCGATGGTAAGTCTCCGCTGAGATTGGCTGCCATGACCGAAATCGGTCAGGAAGGCATCAACCATGTAACATATTGAACTGAAACAAACACTTATATAAATCTGACCATCACACATGACCCGACACATCATGGTTACTGGGTAGTACGATACCCCTTACTAAGGCTGTTTGTAAGACTTTAGCCCGGCTGTTTGTAAGTATTCGTAATGACTGTATGAGTAAGATCTGAGAATTTTAGTTAGGCTACCAAGTCGTTATAAAACGGTTTCATTGTTGTCTCGTGGGGATGAGAGTTTTTTGGCTGGTTTTACCAGCGTGTGTTTGGTCACGTGTATTTTAAATCGTTGAGACTGACAATAATAAAACTATGAATTTTAAATAACATTATAATTCGTGCATTTTTGACTAAAACACCTTTCTCTCTTGTTACAGGTAGCCCCAAACCTAATAGAATTCGTGAAATCACCAGTGAACATCATAGATTTTATAGCTACCCTAAGTTTTTACATGGATGTGGTGGTGGAACTGACAGTAGTCAGACAGTACGTCGATAAAGCTGATATCTTGGAGTTCATCTCCATCATCAAGATCCTGAGGCTGTTCAAGCTGACGAGGCACAGTCCAGGGTTGAAAATCCTGGTGCATACCTTCAAGGCTTCGGCGAAGGAGCTAACCTTGCTTGTCTTCTTTTTGGTGCTGGGCATCGTGATATTTGCGAGCCTTGTGTATTATGCTGAGAAATCTCAGGTGAGTTTTTTGTTTATATTTATTTTGCCGAGAAGATTACACGTTACTTAGCACGAGCTAGCCGTTTTTGTCTGGCACTTGTGATTTGTCAGTTGTGCGATAGCGACAAGAATAATGTTCAGCCAAAGTACGTGCTAAGTAAAGTTTATGTATCTCGCTCTGAGCTTTTTTAACACCTTTTTATTAGCGTTTGTATATATCTATGTATCTATGAATCTTTATAACGGAATCTTTGAACGTGATTTTCACCCCCTTCAAAACTTCGGATTAATTTGAAACTTTGTGCACTTGTCAAGGACCGATGACAATGCAATAATTTAAATGGTTTATCCCATTATCCTTACCAGGATCTTCAGGATTAGCGATTGAACTAAGAAGTAAAAAAAAAAGATAGTTTAAATAAACTAAAAAAAACGCTTTAATAGAAAACAAAACTAAAAGTAGAAAATAATTTTCCATGAAGGTTAATACCCACCGGCGATAGACACTTTGGCCCGCGGTGCACACAAATAAAAAAATACGGAAATGATAATATGCAATCTAATGAATGAAAAGGAATTGGTTCAGAAAAAAGTCCGGATTGTTAAGATATTAAATGTTTTCACAAATACTTACAGTTTTTTTAAGAATCATTTTACTGTAATACAAACCTACAATAACAAAGGTATCGGAGTCCATTTAGAAAGCTTTTTCGTTGGTGAGATAACAAATCCGCAAGAAAACAATACAAAATAATACAAATGCAAAAGAAGTTGAATTTTGCATTACCAACTTATGACAGACAGCCGCCATGCTGTTATAATGTCAAATTCGATGTTGCCACTTATCAGACATATAGATCTATACCGACTTTTGTTCGAATTATAATTCAACACGCGCCTCAAAGATTATTATTTTGTTTCTTTTAGTTGCTCGAATTCTATTTTTAATGTATTTTGAAGAACAGATAAGAATGCAATTAAATTGTGTAGTAGCATTTTTGTTATTATAAGAATTGATGGTAAATCAACTAGGAATTCGCTTGTTTTATTATCATAACATCAACAATTATCGAAAAAAAACGATTAATATTGACTTTATAATAATTATTACATCATAAAAAATCGATTGGAGAAAAGAGAATCGATTATATTTTGAACGAAATTAATAATTGGCAACACTTTTTATTTTATCCACATTATGTGTGGAATTAAGTATGTAACGAGTATGAATTACGGCCTCATTTTTAGGGTTCCGTACCTCAAAAGGTAAAAAAGGAACCTTTATAAGATCACTTTCTTGTCCGTCTGTCTGTCTGTCCGTGTGTCACCAACGATTTTCTCAAGCACGGGGGGAGCTAACAACTTGAAATTTATACCAGATACTGAGGTCTATAGTCCCTATTAGGTGTATAAAAACCAAGGTCCTGAGTCACCCCGATAAAAAGATATAAGCAATTTTAGTTTTTCTCGAAAACTTGTAAGTACCAAAATTTAGTTTAATTTTCTATTTTTTTAGGAATTTTCCCTTTACTTTTACTGTAAGACCTTGCTTTTAACCAAAATTGACAATTCTAGGTCAACCGGAAGTAACCTATAGGTTTTGGGTCGAAAACCTATTTGGTAGTTCCCGTTGACCTAGAATCACGAAATTTGGCAAAAAGTAAGGTCTTACAGCACAAATAAAGGAATCATTCCAAAAAATTCAAAAAGTTGAAAATTAAGGTAAATTATGGTACTTTCAAGTTTTCGCGAAAATCTAGATTTGCCTGTATCTTTAAATTTAGCCACCAATAACCAATTTTATTATGGCGGTAAATTTCAAATTCTAAATCTTTATTTCGAGCGAACACTCTAAAGGGTTAGTAACAATGTGCATTAAAACTAAATATTAGTAAACAACACGATACGGTGACATATGTAACTGAAAGCAGTGAACTACGTATCATATATATCATATATGTTAGCAATAATTTTCAGAACCTTGTTAGGGCTGTTCAAAACTCGGGCCACCATTGATGTTGCGCGCTTGCGCATTATCGCTTAAAAACAAACGCAACGCCGCAAACATACCTGACGCACTACAACGCCAAGACAACCCCATCAGTTTTCTGAACATGTTATTATAGTTCTGTACACGTTCCCTTTCAATGTCAGCATTGTCATTTAAAGCTTATTATTGACGCAGACACCGTACATGACAACCGAAATATTGCCTGCTAAGCGCCTCAATCATGGCATTCATATACAAATTGAAGAGAGCAGGGGAGGTCAATCCCCCCTGTCTCACTCCAATGGATAAGGCTCCGGCAGCACACCCGCCCACCGAACTCTGTTGATCTGGCTTCCACACCAATGCCTGAAGATACTTATAAGCTCGATAGGAAAGCTTATAGGTTCAACTTTCCTCCATAATATATCATAGGAAACTAGATCAAAAGCCCTAAACCGATCGAGGAAGCAAGCGAAAACAAATGTTCCTCATTTTGTGTAGTACCTGACGGCCTGCTTTAGACACAGAACTGCACTCTCTGTAGAAAGTCCTGGCCGAAACCTGAACTGATTGTTGTGCAGCACAAGATGTTCGTTTAGCTGTGTATCAAGCAGACCATTGTACACCTTATTGACTATGGTTGCTAGAGAGATAGGTCTATAGTTTCCCCTATCCAAAAGATCACCTGTTTTACTTTTAACAAAGGGAACCACGAACGCCTCATTAGGCAATAATGAATGACCAATACATCAATTGTACAGCAGTGCCAAAACCCTCGGTAAGTGAGGACCGGCTGGTATTGCAAACGCTCGAGCTACTGAGCCCATCATGTCCAGGGGACTTACCTTTAGACTTAGAACTGATGACCCTGGCCACATATTTGACACTGAAACGTGTACCCACCTTGCCACAACGGGGCTAAGCATCCAGCATCTCACAAGAGCTCCCTAGCGATGACTTTAAAACAAACCGATTTTTAAAGAGGTTTGCAATATCCTTCAGATCACTTACACCATTCACACTAACAGGCAGGCCTGGCCGAATGCTCAATTTATTAGTGCTCTTCCAGAAACCGCGAAAATCACGCTTTGAATACTTAGAGGCAATTATGTCCATCTTTATTTGTATCTTTGTCTGTATAATGGGTAGGTACGAAACCCTCGGCGCACGAGTTTGACTCGTACTTGGCCGGTTTTATTTTTTTAAACGTAACATTTAGGATTTATTTAATGCCAATTGGCATTCAATGGAAAACGATCACGTATTTTGCCCGATATCCATTATAAACACATCAACACGGTCTAGGGATATTTTTAAAAAAGCTAATTACTATCAATGTGTTAATTATTTATATGACATGTATATATTTAAAAGATACGTTATTTAATATTCTACCATTTTTTAATAATGGTTAAGGTACTTCGATTAAAATTTCAGGATTTTATGGAAAAAAAATTAAGCATAGACGGAAACCGTATATGAATTAACTTTTAATTTATGAGTAAAAACTGAAAAAAATAGAAAATCATTTAATTTGTGTTTATAAACTTGAAGTTAGTAGTCTGAGAAAGCGCCCAAGATGTTCATAACACATCGGCAACGATTCGGCATGCTCAGAACAAGGTTGTCAATGTCTTGCTGCAGAATATTGTCCCATGTCCTTATGAGGTGCGCAACCGAACCTGGATTCATCCGTGAACAGCACATTGGACCATTGCTCACGGCCCCAGTCCACGTGGTTCCGAACCCATTCTAATCGTCGTCCGCGATTGCCTCTCCGTAAAGGTGGGACCCGGAGTGGTCTACGAGTGCGTAGATTGCTTTCATGCAGTCGCCTTCTTACAGTTTGGTCACTCACAAGCACTTGGTGTTCCACTCGCAGCCTTTGGACCAATTGAGTCACCGTTGCATTTGGTTGAGCTCGCGCAGTAATTTGCAAAAATCGGTCTTGTCTGGGGGTAGTGATGCGACTTGGCCCCCGGTGCCTCTCCGCTACTTCACCTGTGGCACGATAGCGTGTCCACAATCTTGAAATTACATTTTGGTGGGTACCTATGGCCTCAGCAACATTACGCTGAACAGACCCAGCTTCCAGCATTCCCACAGCTCGTAACATCTCCGCCCTCGTCAAATGTTGGCGTTGCATGGCTACAATACCTCAATTACAACTTTATCTTTCGTTTAAAAATGAAAAAAGACTGTAACTAAACGTAATTCGTATTGTTTTCTAAATTTCGCACAAATGAAAATTCCCTCTCCTACACATCAAGACATTTTTATGCCACCGAAACAAAAGAATTTTCAAAAATTTTAATTTGGAATTAGTCTGAGATAAATTACAAACAAATCGGTGTATAAAAGATTCCAATGCGGCCAGTACTTTTCGAGTTATTTAATTGAGTATGAAATATCCCTAGACCGTGTTGATGTGTGTATTAAAGCCCATTATTATGTAAATTTTAGCGAATATGCCCTTGGTAGCTGGATGAACTGAAGTCCTTAAAGGATTTACCCGCATTCGCACTATACTGGAATAAGTAGAAGGAGGAAAGGAGGACTTTGTCCTGCAGTGGGACATTATAGGCTCTTGTCACGAGTTTATGACATTGAAGCCGGTATTAACCAGAATTTGGCAGGTCGAGCAACCGTGTTAGTCGATGTTAGGGTATCAATTAGTATATCAGTTGGTTTTAGCTGTCAGAAAAAATAATTAAATACAAAATATGTTTCAATTACCATAGTTTGATTACAAAATCTAAATTGTTTCATTGCTCTCCTTCACATGAGCGAAGCCGTGACACAATACTACTTCTCAAATAACCTCTCACCTCTCAGTCAGTCCATTCTGGCCACACAAAGTGGCTCCAACTGGTGGCTGGAATTTTGTGTGTGTAGTGGTCTTCTATTTGGAAAACGCAGGTCAAAAACATAAGCATTTGACAGGAGCCTGGACTTGACGTCTCACTGCTGCCACCTGGTGTATCTAGATTATTTCAGAATATTATTATTGAATTGAGAGGTTGGAAACGATCTAGCATAAAATATTAGGTGACATACTGTACTCGAGCCATCAAAATGACTACAAATACCTTACTCATAGTTCCCATTCATCGAGTGAAACCGCAACGCAATACTAACCCAATACAAATAAACAAAGCCACACACACACGTATGAACAATCTACCTGATCTATTCGCTCACATTGTGCAAATATCGAACAGTTCAATCACAATGCATCATCCCTGTCGAATGAGAGCGAACTTTCCTTTTGTTGCTTCTGTCAAGATATTCGGAGGAACTATAGTTGAGTTAGCGACGAAAAGTTGATGAGTTTGTTAACTTGAAAAAACATTCACACAAACTTCTACTTTCCAATTTTCTTTTTATCCGATACACGGAAGAGATACATGAACCGCAGTCAATGGGATTTAAAATAATAATAGTAAATAAGTTTACTTATGTTCAAGGACAACTCGCACTTTACCAAAAAGTTATGAAATAAAAAAACGTTTTAACAAAAAAACCGATTTCCAAGTAAGAAAACTACAAAGTGAAAACTTACTTTATTTTTGAAAGTCGGTGTCCACATCGCAAAAAATTGGTACCTAACAAAGACACCGACTTTCAAAAATAAAGTTGTTTTACACTTTGTAGTTGTTCCTAACTTTTTTTTTTGGTGTGAAATCATCCAATGACTACTCCCGCTCTAGTTTCTTCATCAGATCTTCACCAAATTAAAATGGGACCAATTTTGGGAACATACTCTATCAAACAAAAAATAATTTTCAAAATCGGTTCACAATTGACGGAGATATCGGCGAAAATACATAAACAAACAAACATAATGTAGAACATAGAACCTCCTCCTTTTTGGTAAGTCGGTTAAAAGAGCTAATAGTTCCTCAAACAGAGTTTCCCTGTATCTCTTACGGATTCCGATTTTCCCCATACGGGTAGAATAGCAGTTAAAGATTTTCCCTTATAGCAAACGTTTTGTCTTGGTGATTTCACAAATAGATTCCCGATGAACATTAGATCTTGCCAGAATAGTAACTCACTCACTAGTTCTCACTAATTAAACACAGATAACAACCGAAAATCAATTGTACTACATTACAATAAGGTCTAATACCAAATTCTTTTGACTATTAGACTATTGTGTGGTTGTAGACTCATGTAGACAGTACATAAATCGGTGGCAACCTCAGGCTTGTGTACAACTGTGTACTGTTCGGTAGGCCTTGTGTACTCAAATTTACCTATTTGTTTTGTATGAAAATCCGGCCATGCGTGTAAGGATCAGAACCCTTGTGAGGTGTTCCGAGATTTTAGGCAAATGTCACGTAATAGTTTGTTTAGGAATACTGGTCAAATAGATTGTATGACCACTTTTACTAATACACTCAGCGGCAGTAAATGTGAAACAAGCTTAAGACGTGAATTTAAAGTAAACAAAACTTATTCTGTGGGCTTTTTTTAACCGACTTCCCAAAAAGGAGGAGGTTCTATGTTCGACTTCATGTTTGTTTTTTTTTTTGTTTATGTTCACCGATTACTCCGCCAATTGTGGACCGATTTTAAAAATTCTTCTTTTGTTTGAAAAAGTATGTTCCTAAATTGGTCCCATTTTAATTTGGTGAAGATTTGATGAAGAACTTCGGAGATATACAACAGAACTCTTCAATAAATAACGGCAAATCTCTCGGGATTGCTGCAATCGCATGTCTGTTTGTTGTTTATAACATTTCATAACATAACATCACGCCAGTTCGCTCTTAAGGGGTAAGCAGATCTCTTATTTCACCGGTTATGTTCAAGTTTCATGAAATCTATTCTGGCGAAATAGTTCCCTTACTAACTTGCCTATTAGGTACGTACAGCTAAAAAGTGAAAAATAAAAAACTTTTTGCAAATAAATACTACCGACTTCTCTTCTTTTGTAGTTTTGTATTTGGAAGTCGGTAGTATTTTTTTGCAAAAAGTTTTTTTATTAATTAGTGCTAGTCGAATCTAAGTCTACGTTTGGCTGCATCGGCGAATAGTATTGCCGTGGCAGAATTCTGGGCCAAACATAATATTTAGAGACTATAATTTGTTCTTCTTCTTGTTGTGTGAGGATGTGGCCACCTCTGGTGTCAGAGTTATTTAAAACGCCTCTGGGAACCCCACAAGCCTCTGACTTGGCTATTTCAGACTATCATTAACTATGTAATTCCAGGTTTCCTCACGATGTTTTCCTTCACCGTTGCCTGTGATGTCCAATATAAAGTCAGAAAATATATATGAATTTGAAAATGTCACATTAAGCACTATATTTTGTTTTTTTCGATAAGTTAAGAAGAAGTAGTAATCTTCTTTCGATGGATCCTTGGTTACCTTACCTTATACCCTGTATATTTACATGGTAACCATAATATTGGAACTAGAGCTTAAATAAGAACCGGAAACCGTTGAAGGGTCATGAATAAGGTGGACCGATGACCTGGTGAGGGCCAAAGGGGTCCGCTAGAAGCGAGGAGTAGGTACAAGACAGGCCCATATAACGATGCTTGCGGCAGACCCGCCTTCATTCGGTCCTCGCCGCCGAGGACCGTCGCGACGTCTCCGTCAAGCCCGACCCAATCTCGGTAGAGCTGTTAAAGCCAGCCAGCGATAAAGTCACCTTTCAAAGAAAAAAAAGAAATCAAAATCGGTTCATCCGTTTAGGTGTTATGAGCAACAGACAGATACACAAATACTCAGGTACAGACTAGAACTAGGATAAAAACACCCCTCTTTTTCTGTCGGGGGTTAATGACAGAACACAGAGATAGAAAATACCACCACCATAATAAAAGTACAGGATATATACAGTTCAATCACAAGGTGTCGGAATACCAAACGTAAGTTTCTTTTGTTGGTTTATCAATCATTTTAGGCTCCGGATTCTGTGTTCGCGCAAATGCGTTACGTATTGATATGGTGATGTTGTACCCAGTTACGTTTGTGTACTAATTTATGTTTGTTTGTGTATGAAAATGGCTTCTATAGTCTACAATGCATTCAGATACAGTAATAGTTGAGCTCCTTGTCAGCTAGTTTGAGGGGTACATACCTATTTCAGTTAGCTAACTTATTTTGTTGTAGGTTTTTAATTTTGAACGGTATAGCATATTAATCATAATTAAACTTTGTCTAAAACAACTGTCTAATAATTTCATATGAAACTGATTATTACATAATATTATAACATCACGACGGTGTTTCCCGAGGCATATTTATTACTCTTTTTATAAAATACTATTAATTGATTATATTATAGAATTATTTTATTATTTTGTGATTAGTTTCAGTTTCAATATCTGCCAATGAAACAATAAGACTAATTTACTACGCTGCAATTTATTTGGTTTAAAGTTGTCCCCTAAATGTTCTTCCTAGAATGATTCTTCTTCTAATTCGTTGTCTGCATTACTGAAGGTCCTTTCCCTCTTGGAAAGCTTTGACGGAGTCAATGACGAGTTGCTTCCAAGCCACTCTGTCTTCGGCTCTTCTCGGGGCATTGGTCACCGTGAGTCCTGTAATGGCCCTGATCTGGTCAGACCTGCGAGCAGCTTTTTTTTTTTTTTTTTTTTTTTTATTTCATCATAAGTTACATGAGTGGGTATTATACAAATCTTCTGCCAAACTGCAGGACAGTTTGTCGGCAGTGTTCTCGTGAATACAGCTCTTAATTAAAACAATATTATTACATCATAAAGTTAAAGTTAAGGGAACACATCGTATTATTATGATATATTTGAGCTGAACGTTGACGTGATCTTTTTCTATCCACCTTTCCCACTACAAACAGTTTTTCTGGCTGTCTGGCTGTCTCAGGGCGATGTTACCAAAGTAACTTAGGTAGCTGATCGTGTAGAGCCACAACATTTCTAAAGGCTCTTTCTTTTTCCGATCCACTGTGCGAATTGCTCAAAATTCGGAGCCGTAAATAGAATTATTAAGTACTGGAAATTTATATATGGTTCCAACAGTATTTCCAAGTCCCTAAAAGTGAAACGTATTAGACAACTCTACTTTTATAAAAACCGGGGTACTAATATTAATTTCCACTGCACTCTTTCTCATTTCCACCAAAAATAACTGCTAACATTGTGACCTTACTACGAATCTATGACGCACGAAAATGTCGCAAGTATATGCAAAGTTATTTAAATAATCTTACATTATGCGCTGGACTGCTATATAAATATACGTTATTCTGACGAGAGAGAGACTATTTTAAAGTTCTAATGCTACGCACGTGTGGAGATAGCTATAACCTTTTATATATGTCGTAGGTCAATCGTTGAACTGGGTCAATCGAGATCTGCCGTGGCACATCACGATAAGCATTTCGTGATTTGGCTGATTATTTCAAGATGTGCCCAACATTAAGTCGGGCAGACCGATGAGAGCAACCTTTTTGGTGATTTTCCTAACTAGTCGGTCGGCCCAGTTCAACGATTGGCCTACGATGTATAGGTAAATAATATAGTGTAGTGTAGAAATTGAACCTAATTTATAGGAACTGGTTTATTTGTGTTCGCAGTAGCGTACGTCATAATTATGGATATTGTGACAGTGATATTGTAAATCTTATAACGATTTTAATAACGTGTGTGAGTAGGTACTATGTACCCAACTGTAAATCTACCATTAGCTGTACCTACCCTGCCCTGGCAGTTGAGTGTGTCATGCTCTCAAATGTGTCTCTGATGGTGGCGCGTGTGTTAGATCATTTGGTTCCCTTCATGATGGTTAAGCTGGGTGGTGCCGATTCATGTGTCGTGTTCGTAAACGGGCGCCATCATTTGGGATTGATCATAACTTATACCTATTATATAACTACACAGTACTTGTGTGAGTACTTTTAATACTTTATATCTGTACGTAGTACAATGTAAAGTGTAGTGCTATTCTGGGTGCATTGTCCTCACATATATGTAAATATTGTAAAAACCTTATTTTTTTAAAAGAGTAAGTATGGAGTTTATTTTGCGTTCTTCTCTATAACAAGCTACTTTCAGAATGCATGGTAGAATCACATTTTTATTCCTTGTAAATTTTAAGTGACGTTCTAAAGCGCCGCTTGGTGGCCTAGTTGAAATAAAATATCTTTGTCTTAGTCTTTGAATACACGTACAATCTGTATTTAGATGTTAATTTAATAGGTATACTTTCTTTTCGGTAGTCCGTGTCTTTGCTACCTTTTTTTCGTTTTTGACACCGACTGCCGAACAGAAAGTTATTTTTCGCTTTGTAGTGTTTTGTAAGCCGGTTTTAATTTTAGTTAAAAAGTTTTTTATTATAACTAAACTTAACTTGAAAGACCATCGATGTGTTAACCAAACAAAGCAAATTAGACTTTAGTCTAATCACCCATTGCTAATAAAAAAGTTAGTTAGTTTGTGTTGGTTTTAAAAGCCAACGCATCAATCATTGGTCTCGTTTTTTTTAACCAAAGGCGGGCAGAGTCTCCTTTATACCCAAATTTAAAAACTCGCTTTCGGATTCCTACCAAAAAGCCGTAGGAAATGGTTGTTTGTTATTTTATGCTCTAAGCACAAATAAACCTGTTTTATGAGATTTACCTATACTATACTTTTACTGCTCTCGGCACCCTCAACCTATTCTGCTGTAGTCTGGGTGAATATACAAGGAATGCATTGTATAATATTTGCTATAGATAAGAATGATGGGCTATGATTTATTTTGAGTCTAGGTAAAGTTAGGAGGTGAGGTTAGAATGAATGCATGTATCGCATTGGGGATTCCTGTAATGGTAAACGTAATAAAAATAAATCATCATCTGCCTAGCCTTTTCCCAACTATGTTGGGGTCGGCTTCCAGTCTAACCGGATTTAGCTGAGTACCAGTGTTTTACATGGAGCGACTGCCTATCTGACCTCCACAACCCAGTAACTGGGTAACACGGAACCCCTTGGCTAGACTGGTGTCAGATCTCAAGCTTCTGACTACTCGTAACGACTGTCAAAGATCTTCAAATGACAGCCGGGACCAACGGCTTAGCGTGCTTTCGGAGGCACGGAGGAAACTCGGTATGTTGAAATGGTCACCCATCCACGGACCGACCTCGTCAAGCGTTGCTTAACCTTCAAGATCGACCCATGCGGCTGTTATTATTTAGCCACGAGCTCCTTCGATTAAAATAAATAATTTTATTATAAATGCGAAAATAACTCCGTCTGTCCGTTCGTTTGTTACGTTTTCAGGCCTAAACCCGCAGAACCATTTTTTGTAAAAGAAAACATAGACTGGATTGTAAATTGCCTTTATTGACGTTCCCTTGGTATAATTTCTGGCTGGCACAACTAGAGTACATTAAAAACATGAAATTTATATCCCAGAAATATCACATCAAAAATACCTAGAAACTCGAAACGAAACTCAATTATTTTTTCCATTTCATTCACATTTAATATACCATTATGATTTCATGAAAATTGCATAATACCAACGTTCTCACGACAACAAAGTGATTATGCCCACAAAATGGCCACTTCGCTGGAACACTGAATAAATTGCTGAAAATTTTATTGCATACAAAATTTTCATTTTCGTTAAGCTCTTGGATTTAGTTAAGATTATTTTGTGTGACTTTTAAAAGTGTTTTGACCCCAAATAAGTTGGGAAAATGCTAGGCGGATTGATTGTTTTTAGATTTTCATTTACAAATTCAATGGGGCTCGTGGTTAGATATAGTGATAAACAGATGTACTTTTTATTATACACTAGCTGCGCCCCGCGGTGTTACCCGCTGTTTTACATACATTATAGCAAAGGACACTGGCATAAGAACATTTGTGATAACAACCTTAACCATTTTTTTTTTCCATATCGAATCAATGAACTTTCTTTTCGGTGGCGATAAAAATATTAAGATGGGGATAATGATCATGATCAATGAATATGACATGGTTCTCATAGTCTGTCTCTTAATATGTTTCGGAGATAGTACTGCAGTTAGGTAGCTTTTTACAGTTTTATCGCACTGATGGAAAACGCTGATGATTATGATAATGACTGGTAGCCTATATGTGTTAAGTTGGGGTATAAGCTAGCTGATTTTAAATTTTATGTAAATCGGTCTAGCCGTTTTTGCGTGAAGACGTAACAAACAAACATACAAACTTTCGCCTTTATATAATATTTTTTTTTAAATAATCTGTAGGCTCGCGCTTGACTACTATCTCACTGATTATAAGCGATGATACGGTCGACGGTAAAACACGCTTGTCTAGAAATAACCTATTCACTCTTTACTTAAAGATCCCTAGATTTTAGCTGTCGGTAAACACAGACTCCAGCAGGGAATTCCACTCCTTAGCTGTACGCATAATAAAAGTGTTCCCAAAACGGATATTTGTAGGATTAGTAAGATAGACATACCGAATCATTGAAATAGACTCCTAATTTGCTAATACCGGAGCAAAGGCTAAAGTTTTGTTGCTGTGGTGTAAATTGATCGTGTGGAAAATAATGTTGATGAATAGAGGATGATGTGTTTCTTGCCCTATTGAATATCTGATAACTTATTTTCGTACTATATCTATATATATATATCTAGACAGACAGACAGACGGTCCGCGGAGTCTTAGAAATAGGGTCTCATTTTTACCCTTTGGGTACGGAACCCTAAAAAGCAGACTACCAGATACCAAATTATACCTCCTTTCCTTTGTTAGGTATTTCCATACCAAATTTCATCCAGATCCGTGAAAATAGAAAATTATCCCGAGAGAACATATTCCCATAATGGCACATAGGATAAAAGTATCCTATGTGCCATTCCAGACTATAATCTATCTCTGTGCCAAATTTCATCCAGATCCGTCCAGCCGTTTGAGTGTGAAGAAAAACAACAATACACACTCACAGACTTTCGCCTTTATAATATTAGTGTGATAAATAACAATTAGGAGCTTAAGGGCGGTTACACACTACATCCGATCCGAATCCGTGATATTTTGGTTCTGTAGTAGCCGTAGTACTTTTTGTAGAGAAGCTTACGCACTACATCCGAACTCTATCCGCCTAGTCTGTCATAATTCATTCAGTCAGTCATTTTAAACTTGGAACTTAAATGACGGACACGGATCACGGACACGGATCACATACATGGATTACGGACATGGATCACGGACACGGACACGGGTCACGGACTACATCCGAATTCTATCCGGCATAATCTGTTATAATTCAGAACATTTTGAACTCGGAACTTAAATCACGGGCACGGATTATGGACACGGATCACGGACACGAATCGCGGACACGGATGTGTAATGCGTAACTGCCCTAAGAGTTAATAGCGTGAGCTAAGTTAAAATTATTAAGATACTATGTTAAAATTCAAAATATTGGATTCATAATTCTCTTATTAAGATTTTAGACGCAGCTTTCAACAGTACAAAAAATTTAATTCCTAATTGAAGCAGTACGCTTTGCTAAAACAAAAACTTATTTTTAAATCTCTTAATAGCGTTTTACAAGCACCATGAAATTAAAATTCAATATTCAATCTAATTGTCTAATATACCTTTCAAAACTCCATTTCCCGTAATTGAAATATCATGAAAACTAACGACCCATAACAAAGTGTAATCGCTGATATAAAGTGTAAAAAATATCCGTGAATATCACCTTTGCAGAGTATATAAGTGGACAAAAACGACTGAATTCTGAAGGCCGTCAACCGGAACGGAGTGGCCCACTGAAAGTTAATTGACTGTCAATTCGTCCTGCTGAAAAAAATTTGGAAACGTAGATGATTGAATGGGGAGATACGCAGTATTGGAGCTTTCTGTGTCAACTTGTCATCGTCTCCAAAGTGTAGGTACTCAGAATTCAGGATATGAACTGTAGGCTTCTGTGAGTGGCATTTGGACTTGGATCTTGACAGTTTGTGCTTGTAGAATTTCCGTCTGTCAACGTATCGTAACATTTGTTACTTATGTGTAGACTCTCGGGGTAGTTACACGGCTAGTCGAAAGTGATAATAGGTTTGATGAATAATTATCGTGAATAATTATTAATTTATTAATAATTTATTCGAGAAATACGCCTTTGCCATCTAGTTTTTTAGTTATTCTTTATTAGTTTGTATTTCAAATAAGATCTGAGCCTGAGCTGAGGTTATCTGTTATCCGCCTTTTTACTCGTAGGGTAACCACTTCATCTACGCGGATAAGTCCTAAGTACTTAAATTCAGAATTGTTTCGAGCAGTTTTTTGAGTTAAAAACTGCTCAAGGATTTACAAGTCTTGTTCTACACTCAATACGGATCACATTAATTTGGTATGAGTATATTGTTGAAAGAAGTTAATTTAAAAAACCAAATAACCCGACTGCTTAAGAAGTGAACTTTTTATCAATATCATAATTTCAACCGAAAGACGTCCAATGCTGGACATGGGCCTCCCCCAAGCGTCGCCACACTGATCGGTCCTTTGCGTTTAGTATCCACCGGACGCCCGCAGCCTTGACCAGGTCGTCGCTCCACCTAGAGGGAGGCTTTCCAACGCTGCGTCTTCTGGTACGCGGTCGCCAATCTAGCACTTTTCAGCCCCAACGGCCATCCGTTCTGCTAGCAATGTACCCTGCCCACTGCCACTTAAGTTTGGCAATTCTTCGGGCCATGTCGGTAACCTTGGTTCTCTTGCGGATGTCTTGATTTCTTATTCGATCACGCAAGGAAACTCTGAGCATAGCCCTCTCCATTGCCCTTTGAGTGACTTTAAGCTTTGTGAGGCCCAATGTGAGCGACCACGTCTCTGTCCCGTAAGTAGTCACCGGCAACACACACTGGTCATAGGCTTTCGTCTTTAGACACTGTGAATTAAAAGGACATAAAGAAGAAGAAAATCATGCTGTGCAGTCGGAGGATACATAATCGCGAACTGACCAATACCATTTGCAACTTTGACTTTCGATAATTTTTTATTTGAAATAGGCTCGCGCTTGACCACTATCTCACCTGATGGTAAGCGATGATCCCCGACGGCGAAGCATACTTGCCTAGAACTACTTCTAAAAATAGTTAACTTAAATGAAAATAATTGCCTTAATAAGTGGTACAAATTATATAACCGAACAACATAAAAGTATGCTGTACAAAATCTGCCGATCACCTTTCCATACAAAAATTGTCGAAGGCAAAATAACGGTGACTATTCAATTTTAGTAAAAATTAGTGCTCTCGTTGACAAAATGATTAATTGAATTTTAGCTAACAATGTGAGGCCTAAAAGGATTTCTATTTTAGGAATATTATCAAACATACAATGTACTTTGCTGGAAAATTGGATGGTAATATTTTCAGCTTTTTCTGGTCGAAAGATCTATAAGAAAGTTAGAACTATTATACAGATAAGAACTCTTATTTACAATCAAAAGACTGATATATGTGGACGGACAATTTGTCAAAGGTTTGCCCAAGTAATTGACTGGCCAGATTTTGTCCAACTTTTGCAGTTGACCGTCTATTGTTTTATCCATCAATTTCTGTAATAAACCCCAAAACTTTTTTCATGTCACCCACGCCAGACCAGATAATTAAGCCATGCCCACACATAACCAAACTTTTTGTTGGTGTTACACCCCTACATCCAATGTTTATGACAAAACTTCTTGCCAGGATAAGCACAAAAATTGCGAAGACAAACAAAAACTCGGTTACACTGTGTCGCGGCGGCGTTTGCTTTAACACTCTCCGTAATACACTGGGTGACATTATAAAAATATAGGGATGTGCTGCTGTGATAAAATGTATCGATAGTTTCTATTAAATATATAAAATAATTAACAGAAAATATGGAGGTATGCTACTTTTAAAAACTAATCGATAACTAAATTCGATACTTTTGCACAATAATGAAGGAAAGGGCATGAAGGTGTATTTCATCATTATCCTTCAAAATATTGATCAATAAATGTACCATGCATATTGTATAATATTATGATGTTAGACTACTTGTTTAAATTAACATAACATGACATCCAGAAATACAGATAACCAATTATCAACAAAGCATATGAAAAAGATTCTTTGAAATCAATAATTATGTGTATTTTATCCGATTAGGAATGGATCAGAAAACGTACCATTTTTTGTCTAGTTCTACCTCTGACATTAACAACACTATGACCGAACAGTATACTATAATCACGAACCTGTAAGTCAAGCTAAGTAATAGTCATATTGCATGATACTAAATATTTCATTAACTAGACATATGCACTTTTACGATGCTTATGACAACCAAAAAGCATATAAGTATCGCTAAAACCATATCGATACATTCCCAACACTAGGCAAACCGAACGCGCAGCTGTTATATTCCCGCAAAGAATGCGTTCGGAAACTTTACCAATATGCCACCGGTATTGAAATTTTCCTTGCCAATGTATTTCTTTTTCAATGGGCTGCGTTTTATTATCAGCGTAATCTATGTATGTATGTATCAGAGTAATCTTCTTGGCTTTTGTAAGGATCTCGTCATTGAGTAAAAATAAATTTAACACAATATTATTCGTATTTTTGCATTGTATCTATACTGCCACATATGAACAACAAAAAGACTGTGACGTCACACAAATCAAACATCGCGCAATCAAAGTTCTCTGTGTGATTTGTATGTATAACTACAGGCAGTTGCCCACCAGAGACTCTGTACTCAATACCAGCCATTTTAAAAGGAAAATAAATGAACATCATGATTAGCTGATGGATACCATTTGTTGTAATTAGCAAACAGGAAAACTCTGCAGTCCATCCATTCACTTAATGAGTATTAATAATTCTCTTAAGACACCCATGAGTAGCGAAGGTGTGATTTATTCCTTACCTTAGGGGATGAATCTGTTTTTTATAATATTCTTATATAGGTTTCGCACCGTGCATTTACACGCATTTTCGTGTAATTTTTCATCAGTAAGGAAAACTTCCGCAAGGGTAATTCAGGATATGACGGTAACATTGGTTAGGTTACCGACATATACCGAAGAATTGCCAAACTTAAGTGGCAGTGGGCAGGGCACATTGCTAGCAGAACGGATGGCCGTTGGGGCTGAAAAGTTCTAGAGTTTCGACCGCGTACCAGAAGATGCAGCGTTTGGAAGGCCTCCCTCTAGGTGGAGCAACGACCTGGTCAAGGCTGCGGGCGTCCGGTGGATGCGAAACGCAAAGGACCGATAAGCTTGGGAGAGGCCTATGACAAGCAGTGGACGTCTTTTGGCTGAAATTATGATGATCATGATGATTCGGTGACGCAGTCACAAGGTTTTCATAAGTACAGGAGACAGGGCTTACAGCGCACTTCGAGAGCTGGACTTCGGTGAGATGCCGCACAAGTACTGAAGAACAGAACCCCCATCTGTGGGATGTTGTCTTTGCTGCGGCCGACCTGAGTGCGGAGTCTATTTAGAATTTTCCAGGTTGACCACGGCAGCGCATACCCAGGCGGAATAAGATGAAGTGGTCAGGAGGCTTGACATTCTCTCGCCAAATGTCGCATTTCGCTGAAGAGGAGTTGCCATTAGATAGACCCACGGATCCAAGAAAACTTTTCCTGCTTTTTAGTCGCTGGAGCTGTTTAGAGAGAATGTTGGTTTGCCTTGGCTGTTTACTACTTTCAGAATAAAAGGGTGACTAATTTTTTAGGGTTCCGTACCCAAAGGGTAAAAACGGGACACTATTACTAAGATTTCACTGTCCGTCTTTCTTTCTGTCTGTCACCAGGCTGTATCTCATGAACCGTGATATGTATTTCTATTGCCGCTATAACAACTAATACTAAAAACAGAATGAAATAAATATTTAGGTGGGGCTCCCATACATCCCATTTCTTCTTCCATACCGTCCCGTACCCCGCCACGCCATCACTTCACTACCTTGTCTTTCACATCACTCCTCAAACAGTCCATCACTCTTTTCTTTGGCCGTGGCTGTTACAAATATATAAACAGGTATAATTGATTGTTTATTTGTTTAACTAAAAACGATTATTATATTAGTTTTAATGACTGAGTCTCTTTGGTAATTGGAATTTTGTAGTATTTTTTCTAAATCCAACTATAAAATATATCAAACTAACGTTAATTGAATTAAAAAAGCTAGAAAATCCAAACGGTTTAATCGTCGTCGTATCGAATAAAACGAAGTAAAAAAAAACTAACATAAAAAGTGTATATCCAATCTAGTTTCCCAAAAGTAAACTCAAACATTTATTTTAACTAGAATTAAAAACAATTTACTACGTTGCTTAGCAAAAGAACGAAAAAAAATACAAACTCGTACCTACCATCCTTTCTAAAATGGAGAAAAACCCGCATATATTTAATAGTGGAGCTTAAAAATATTGAATGTGTCTTTTTACATTATTAAAAATGCCGCAGCATAAAATTGGTACAATTTTTGGCGATATTAGTTTCAGCAAAAAGTAAAAAACAGGTTTTGGTTACGCAAGAGTTTTGCTCAAATATGTAAGGATGCTCCCTCTACACAATCCTTAATTCAACACATAAATACGCTTTTACTAAAGGCTTATCACAATAGTACGTTTCGCCATACCGTGATAATAGTATGAATCGGGCAGAAGGAAATATCTTACGTCCTAAAACAACTATGGTTTACCAGTGCTCCATCCAAATCCATTCAGATAGTAATTAACAAACTTGCAAGGACTAGTAGAATAGAGAAGATAACGTTTCTGTGATAAACGAAAAAAACCTTTCTGCATTTGTTTCCTGCTTAACTATCTTATCATTTAACAAACTGTGTGTTACTAAAACAGTTTACCAAACCTCCTCTAAATGTTATCTCAATTTCTATCAAAACACAAACATCGCGAGCAAAGCCGCATATAATAGCTTGTGCACACAACAAACAAATTCATAATGCAATGAAACAATATTTATTTTGTCTCGACCACAGACGTAAATCTAACTAGATAACGCAAGTCTGTATGACCAAGCCTGCTACTTTTTCACAGACAATAATTTAATTACCGATGTACAGCACATGTTACAGTAGCTTCTTCATCGTCGTAGGATAGGATAGGATAGATGGACACACTTAGACTCCCATTTGGTCCGTTGTGTGTGCCTCCTCTCTCTGAATGGGCCTCTCTGTGCGTAATCCACCAGGCGGGCCCAGTTCGGATTGGTAGATGTCACAAGTCTTCGAATTTTTGGTTCTAAGACATTTCCTCTTTTCTTCGTCGTATTGATGATTACAAAATTAAATATGCTTTGACCAGAATTCAGCCACGTCGAAAGCGATATCATTTGCCTCACAAAAGGTCTTTCAGGGTGCAGGTGTACAGCTCAATACGGTAAAAATAGGCATTTTCCTAAATTTCGTTTTATGTCCGGTACCGATAACGCGTTTCAGCCCAAATTACGTATAAGTTCTCATTTTTACTTCCTTTTTTGACACGCGAAGTAACCACATTTGTGTCATCTAGTTAGATTTATGTCTGTTGTCTCGATTGAACTGGCTCACCACACAAGTATTAATTAATTAATTTTAATGATATTGTAATTGAAGTTTGTAATACTTATCACCTTTCAGTTTTATTGGTTTTGTGGCAGACCTGAAAACCTGAATATTATTATGAAGGTCGCATAAAGCGGTGGGTGTGAGCAGGAACGTTTCGATTGAGATAATGAGTTTGTGGTTGATGTAATTAAGTAAAGAACCATCTGCTTGGTGTCATGTGTATTGGCTATTTGTTTGGTGTTTGGTATTTTAATAAAACTTGAACATGTCTTAACGTCATACCTGTATTACGCAACTTTCGGTGTACTTATAGTAGGTACACTCTACTATAGCCTTCAAATAATTGAGAAAATTATTTTTAACAATATTCTTCAATTTACTTTGTGACTAGCTTCTGCCAGTGGCTTCGCCCGCGTGATTGTCAAAAAATATCCCAAGGGAACATATTCCCGATCCGATTCCAGATCTCTCCAGTCGTTTGAGCGTGAAGAAGTAAAAAATAAACAAACACACTCACAAACTTTCACCTTTATAATATTAGTGTGATGTGATGCAGTGTGATTGTTACTGTTGTGTTGTAGACACAAAAAAGTGTCCCCTTTTTCTCTGTTCTTTCTATCCTTAAACCAAATTGTGATTTATTTAGACTTACAATGTATGTTCGACAAGCCATTAGACTAAAGAAATCCGTTGGTAATTCTAATTACCATTTGACTGTAACTACATCCGATCAGTGTTAAAATCCAATTATAGCGAGGATTTTGCTGTCAGCTCCTTTGTTTACGAGTAACGAAGCCAAAGAGATCAAGAGGAAATTGACATATAAACGAAAAGGGGATGGAACGCATATAACCGAAGGAGAATATTACCAACACACCCCAGGTGTATCGAGGAATAATCTTATTGCGAGCTATGCGGGCAAATTGAGAAAGTATTTTTATTTTAACAAGAATAATCAGGCATAAATTTTATGAAAGAATTCTTCTATGCTTTTAAATTGGTAATTTTGCTGTGTTTGTTGTTTTGAGACAGTTATAATATCACAAATATATTAAATTTACCCGAAGGGATAGGCGGGGGTGTATAAAACCTAAATCAGGTCGTCGGGTCAGTAGACAAGAATAAAATTTAAAAAGATGATACAGCTGTTAAAAATTCCGCTGTTAAAACCAATTTCTGATATTGATTAAGCGGAGAGTTTTAATTACTAGGATTAATTAATTTGCAATTGGTCGGTTGATTCTTTAACAAAAATATCTGCGGTATTACTTGTTATAATTTTAAATGAATATTTACTGCAAAGACTCGACTTTGGTAGAAAATTAAAATGTTTTTAATCCGATGAACAATAATACTGGCCTGATATTAATTCTTCCAGTGCAAGGTCTCATACTGACGAAAAAATTATCATAATATTTCCCTTAACTTTAATCTAGGTCAAGAATCTTAATTAATGACTAAAGTACCAATATAACAAATAAAACTAATATTTGTCAGGTTATTTCAGAATATAATTAGTTAACTATTTGGGGCTACTAAAGTTATCATTTTAAGGGCGCACGTTTAGTTGTTATAATAACCTTAACAGATATTAGAAATGAAATTTTGCTTGGATTAAAATTGAGGTATTGCCAAAGTTTTCACATAGACTGATGCATTTGTAACCAAATCATTATCTCAAACCACATTTCTTTTGTCCACAGGATAACCCCGACAATCAATTCAAGTCCATTCCCCTAGGGCTCTGGTGGGCCATCGTGACGATGACCACGGTGGGCTATGGTGACATGGCCCCTAAGACGTACCTAGGTATGTTCGTGGGGGCTCTTTGCGCGTTGGCAGGAGTACTGACGATCGCGCTGCCCGTTCCGGTCATCGTGTCAAACTTCTCTATGTTTTATTCACATACTCAGGTGAGTTTAGAATGTTTTAGAATAAAATAATTTATTTCAGCTTAATACACTTATACACAAAACTTTGTGAAGTTTTTTTAAATGATTGAATTGTACTGTGATTTAAAAAGTGCATGATGACCGTGATGATTGACCAAAGGTTATCTTTTTATAACAAAAAAAAGCTTATTAGCCTCTGGTTTTTCAAGAGTCATCAACAGGGTTTGGAATAGGTAGATTATATTTACCTAACTTGAGCAATGGAAGTATTATAAAGTGGATAATACCTCCATTGAATTACGATTGGTATGTAACAAGCCCGGGATTTCGAAATGCCGACTTTTATTGTATAGTCTTGTCGACATAATTTTTTGGTGTTGGTGTTAACCAATCAAACTATCGACAAGAGATTTGACAGCCTATTCCACTTTCAAAACTACTTATGGAAAAGCGTTTTTATACTAAAAACCAAACTAACATAACGTCGGTGTTATTCAGCCAAAATATAGTCTAAAGAACCAATTAAGATAACCACTAATTGCTATTAATAGTATTAATTTCCTTAACAAGGAAATATTGTAACCATGGCAACTGCCTAATGCTGACCAATATTGACCACATCACGTTTCTCGCTGAGATTTGATCAACATTGGCGCCATATTGGATATCGAATATTAGACAAAAGCAGTGATTGTGGTGGGAATTATTTTGGCTCTGCGTTTGAAGCACGTTTGAAGTTTATTTTACATGAAATATTTAGTTGGATTTTTTTAATTTATTTAAAATCTATTTACACTATTACATTCATACATTCTGCCAAACTGTAAAACAGTTTATCGGCATTTCTCTCGTGTCAACGTATATTTCAAATTATGTACTTAAACATCAACTTAAATAATTATGCTAAGCAGGTAAACTAAATGAAACAATTAATAAAAATTCCATCGGGATCATAATTATAATCCTACATTCCACACCCATGATCAATTTGAATTGTTCATGGTTGCAAAATGCGAGTCTTGCTACAAACCCATCTATGGGCAGAGTGACACTAATGATTGTATTTAATAAAATATTTTTCAACACACTTGCTCATAAAGTGGCTCTAATTTCACCGCAATTAGGCACATAATGACACTTGTTATCAAACTGTGACTTTTTCATTGCTATTATTCACAAGTGAGTTATAGAGTTTTTTTTAATTTGTGGGTTGAGTTGCTTTGTTCTTAAAAAAAGTTTCGATACAAAAAAGATCGTGCCCAATAGTACAAATGCAACACATTTCATGCAACTTCATATTTAAATAGAAAATTTCAACTTGTACGTGTTTAATAAATAAACTTTCACTCAAATATAACATTTGTTTTTGTCTGTAATAAAGAAAACTTGAAATTTCCCATTTTGTACTTGGCTAAAACGCTATCCGCGAAAAGCCAAAAAAAAGATAACTAATTCTTTTTAGTCTATGGCCGATCGCCATTGTTAGATTAGATGAGTATCTCTAAGTAATCTGTGGTTAGATGCGCGCGCATAGGAAAACTGATTAATTTTGACCGCCATTGCGAAAAAAATTTCACAACTCGTTTTCACTGTTGGAAATGATTTTTAGTATTATTTTATTCACAAGTGTGTTGAAAAACGTCGTATGATACACGTGTGTATTGATGATTACCGTCCTCGGCTCTCTTAAGACCCTCACCTAACGGCTCGGGTCTCAATGGCGCCTCAGCGGTAATCACCAAAATTACACACTTGTACCATAATGTACTAAAATCTTACACCTTTCTCAAACCTTATTCTATTCTGGGTCATTGCCTCCACTCAGTTAAATTAAACTGATAGTTATAACTTGTTATTTATTGAAATTCAGCCGTTTCCGTTGTAATGGCGACTCTGTCAATTGGAGTTGAGGGAGTTTCCTTCAAAAGATATTCTGATGAAAAAACTGAAAATATGCTACCTTATCAGGTCAATTGATTTATACATTCCGACATCCATTTCATTTCACTAGTTAACTAATGTGCCTGGAGATGTAGGAAACTAGACAATACAGAGAAATTAAGAGACAAATAGTAAAAAAATACAATCGAAAATTGCGCAAAGAAATCCTAATGTAAAAAAATCACGGCCAAAAGAAAAGCAACAAAATAATGACACTGGCTGGTCGTAAAGTAACACCAAAAAGAATTATTTTCATTATTCACACCAATTTCACTCGATTAAAACTAAACATAGTTACTTAAACAACTGTATTACCAGTAATAAAGAAAAAAAATAAGTACGAACTTGAGAAAGAAGAAACTTCGTCCACAAAGTTTAAGCAACTCAAGTTGCAGTAAAAGTTGCATGAAAAATAACAAGTAGTTTTTAGTACGGAATCGGTCTCGACAGGTGTGATGTAAACTTGAACAAAAATAAAGGTTGTGAATTTAAATTCAAAGCAGTGTTCGAGGAAGTTTCGTTTTCCTCTTCTTGGAAAACGGTTTTCCTACTTTAGGTTCGTTTTCTGCTTAGTGTGTGTTTACAGTAACGAATCATAGCATAAAAGTAGTGTTTTTAAATTCGTTGATAAGCCGTGCGTTGTATCTTAAGACTCCGATGCCCACGATAGAATACAAATATACCATACAATACCAATATCCACAGTATTTTTTTTATTGTACCCCAAATTAGTTACACAACTCTCTTCTACAAATAATATTACATATTTTTTTTATCATGGGTAATTACAAAAATAAAACTTTGGATGAACTGAAATATGGACGGTTCGATACATTATCGAACCGTCCGTCTTATCATACGAGTTTTTTCTAAAGTTCTACAGAGAGTACAATTTCAATGAAAAATGGCATTGCATCGTTGTCCCATTGACGCTTCGCAACTGTCTGCGGGATCGTCGGCTTCATAATCGTCTTTCTGCTCTTTTCTCATGTTACATGGGCTTGGTGCAACACGTTTTCTTCTTCTATTCTTCCCTGACAACCGTTAAGCTATCGCCAACCCCCTTTTTTCATGTCATTCCATAAAAAAGTCGAGTTATCCCCATTGACTTTATAAGTACTACTTAAGTAAATTTATGCTTATGTTTATTTCATTACCTTATTATTACCGAATGATCGTAAAAATAAATGGTAATGCCCGAATTATCACACAAATATCTTTAAAATATACCTTGAATAAAATGCAAATCCACTTTTATCCCAAAAATATCAACTTTTGGGCAAAAGCCGCAAAGAATTGGACTTTAATTAAACTTGCTGAAGACTTTTAAAAGTCGCATTTTGTTTACAATATTGTGTCTTGATGATATTTGAGCTTGTGAAGAGACTTCAGAGTTTTCCTTTAGATTTCATTATACTTTGTCAACACGTAGCTAATTTCGGTCCCATTACTTGTAGATTACATTTTTTAATCTTGGAGAGCCTCCTACAAGGAGCGTTGATGCAGTAAAGGCCGTGTGAATATGCTGTATGTGAGAAACGAACGATCAGATGTGTTGACGCTTGGAGGAGAGAGTGTTTTTGATCGGTTACATTTCGGGGAGGGCGGGATGGAACTACACAATTTGATCCCACCTAGCCCTTTCCATCACCAGACTACAAGACGCACGGCAATGCGCCATCGGTACACGGTGAACATCCCCACCCATAGGCATAAAGCCTTTTGCGAATACTTTCGTTGTGCACAGCTAAGGAGCGGAATTCCCTGCCGGAGTCTTTGTTTCCTGATAGCTACAACCTTGGAGTATTTAAGTCAAGAGTGAATAGCTTACTTCTAGGCAAGCGTGCCTCACCGTCGACCACATTATCGTTTAACATCAAGCAAGATAGTGATCAAAAGCGAGTCATCGTTAAATAAAAAATGTAATAAAAAAAATAGTCTAGTAGTGTCGTATTTCGGCTGAAATGATGACATTTTTATTAGATCATTAGTAATATTGTTCGAAGGTTTGTGCCTCTGAAGTAAGGATATACGGTATATTAACCAAATTTATCTTATTTAATAAACGCGCTGTAAAATTGATCAGCAACATTTGATTTTGAAGATCAGTTACATTGATTGCCACTTTACTCCGAATTGATTATTAAAATACTGTTTATCCTTTAAAGAGGCAACCCTCCTAAAATATAATTATTAGTCTAAACTACTGTTTAAACACCAGTCACCTTCCTGTAACAACGGTAACTTTATTGATTAATGTTATAAATGTTAACCGAAGGGTACTTACAGTGATTGTTGACGTAGGACCGTGGTTAGCTAATAATAGCCAACCCATTCCAATTCTTTCCGCAAATATTGCTGGAAGCGACAAATGGACAAATTAATTGGTCTGTGTGTAAAGGTCAAAAGGAAATCAGAGGAAACCAATACGTAAATTAATTTGATCATGCGGGGTGTAAAGGAGCCGACACAATTTCTGAAAGAGAACTTTAAATTTGAAGGGAACCGTCAAATCACCAAAGAGACTGAACAGAGAACATCCCATACATTTATGTCGACAAAATGTTTTTTGCGTTATTTTTTACGATTTCAGATTTGGTCTGGGAAGTGATGCTATTAAATGTTGATATTTCATTCAACCGACAGCTGTCGCCACTTCAATAAAAAAAAAATCAATGACACCTAATGTCCTGCGAAGTCGTCAATGTTGGCATAGCCTAACATACACACAAAAGTTTATAACTTTCCCACCGGTCCCAGTGGCAGGAAGTAGACGGTAGGTAATCCACCAGACGGACCCAGTGCGGGTTAGTGGATGACATACATGTCTTGGATGATTTCTGATTCTAGAACATGCCAGTTTCCTTACCTACGTCAGGTAAAGTATATAAAAATAATATGTTTTGTTTGAAACCAATATCTTACTAAGTATAACTAGTGTGGTTTTTGATGAGAAAACCGTTGGATCGCACGAGGATATTTTCTTTAGAAAAACAAATTTTCCTAAAACTGCCGATCATCATGACATTAGGATTTTTTTGTGGATCACGTCAGGTAAGGTTTAATATCGTTCTGCTAGCAAATGTAGCGTGAGCAGAGATGTCGGTTCAATGCACACCCCATCCTTGGCTCAAGGTTATTTTTGTATGGTACTCGTAACATGGAAAAATTGTTTATTTTAGGACTTGATTTTCATTGGTAAAAACAAAATTATTATTTTTAGACATAAGGCGCAAGCTTTTAAAATTCTTATCTGTTTGATTTCATCGGTAAATGTGGTATTTGAATATGATTTTGCTTACAATATTTAAAATATGAGATAGTCAGATAGTTACTTAGTACATCGAACTCCATGTTAGAAATATAAATTACTAGCTTATGCCAGCAGCTTCATCCGCGTGACAAGTGTTTTTTTTTTATCCCAAGGGAGCCGGGTATACCGGGATGAAATTGAGCCTATGTGCTATTCCAGACTATAATCTATCTCTTTGCCAAATTTCATCCAGATCCGTTCAGCCATTCTGTCGTGATTGAGTAACAAACATACATCCACACATCCACACTCACATCCATCCAACCTTTCACATTTATAATATTAGTAAGACTAGCTGAATAGGCCCAGGTGAAACGAAAGCAAGCGGACTGTGTAAAGATTTATTAGGTGGTTTACAATATTATAGCAATCTAAGTATTTAAATCAAAAGGTAAGTATGTCTGAGCGCGGTCGTGTCGGACGATGCAATGCCGAGCCGAGACGCTGTTGTGCTCCCGGCACCCGCGCAGTTGCCGTGCCGCGTCGCTCGTTGGCGACGCCGTAGTTTCATCGTTGGATTTGGATCTGTGTGAGTGAACTAGCTTCTACCAGCGGCTTCGCCCGCGTGTTTCTCGAATTTTTTTTGTTTGTATTTCATTTTATCGAAAACTATTGACCGACGTATTTTTTGCTATAGGTATGCATTATTTGACATATTTTCAGATCATTGAAGTATCATGCCACATGATACTATACATATGTATTATTTTACCGAACTAAATTTCGCCAATTTACAAAATAACTTTTTGCTTTTGGCCGAAGCCTCTTTTGAACTTTTTCCATTTACCATATTTTCACCACACCGAAACAACATTTTACGGAATATTATTTTTTCGCAAATCTATAGCCGGTTACTTGGAAGCATTTTCAATTTAAAATTGAAACTGTCATAAAAAGTCTATATGTTTTGCTACAAAATTTAGTGACAGAAACGAATCGCTGCAAAACCGACTTCAGACAGTCTTGTCTGTGTTTAAGTATTTATTTTGAATTTTCATGCAAATGATTTATTAATAACTGTCATGCATTAGACATTTTAATCTAATTAATTATTACAGCGAATTAGTCCAAGAGTGAGCGAAGCGAGCTCGGGCATTTCGGGCACCCCGACACGGATAGGTTAGGTTCGAAGGGGATGACCGTCATCACCATGAAGGTGGAGGTTAGGTTTCTTTAGACCCTGCAGACAGAAATAGGAGCCCCGTAATTCGTTGTTTCGTATTCCGGAATTCATAATCTTATTTTGTAGTCACTTTAATGGGTAGCGTAGTGAACACGTGTCGTGTGTTGTGTAAATTATTTAATCACCACTGCTCTCAAAAACGGTGAAGGAAAACAACGTGAGGAAACCGGCATGTCCTAGAACTAAAAATTCGAAGACATGTGACAACCACCAACCCGCACTGGGCCCGCGTGGTGGATTATGGCCCATCCCCTCTCACAGAGAGGAGGCCTGTGTCCCAGCAGTGGGAACATTAATAGGCTGATGATGTAGCATATCATTATACACGTACTAACAGAATACAAAAATCAAAGACAAAATATAAACAACACAATAATGGTGTCACTGGCCGGTCATAAAGTAACACCAAAAAGAATTCTATTCATTAATTCCAGCAATGTCCGCAGCTCAACACGAGCCTTTAATACACCTACTGGTAATAAAACTGCTCCCTAAATATTTTACACCGTCCCACGTCCGGCTAAACAACTTACACGTTTCACCACTCCCAAAGCGCAAACTTACTCAATAATTCTGTTCAGGTAATTTTGACACCAGTATAGATCGTGATTTAGATTATTTATATTTTTTCTCATGGGTAAATTGCATCATGATAACACTTGCCGCGGTAGATTATAGAAGAAAACGATCTTTACACTTTTCAAACTGGTAAATTTTATGAAATCATTAGCTTCTGCCAATGGCTTCACCCGCGTGAATGTCGGCAATTATCCCAAGGGAACATATTCCCGAGATAAAAAGTATCCTATGTGCTATTCGAGACTATCGTTTGAGCGTGAAGAAGTAACAAACACACACACAAACTTTCGCCTTTATAATATAAGTGTGATTTGCCAGCTTCTGTAAGCTTGTTTGTGTTCATCTAATACTGTACGAGTAGTCCCAAAGCAGGTTTCCATTTTCCTTAAAAAAATTATAAGTACATGTTACTAACCTTCAACAAAAGTGTTTGCGAGACTGACTCAGAATTCTAATGACAATCGTGTGTGGATGGAACTCTTTACCAGATTCAGTGCCCATACCAAATCGAATCCGAATTCAAGGCATCTTGCGGGTTCTGTATGCTCTTTCTATCGATCCCTTTTCAGGCGTGATCGAGGTCAAAACTTGTCTCATCTCATTGTGACAAAAAAAATGATAGTCAGTACCGTAAAAGTCTCAATACCGACCTTCAAAGGTTCGCCTTAGCATATTGCCTTTGCCCAGAACAACCTACTTCATTTACAAAAGCCAGATGCTACCGAAATGTTAAACTCGAAACCCCAATATTGCTGGGAATATTCTAGGCTGTTGAAACTTTATTTATACATACGAAATTTGTGAAACTTTTTCTGAAATTACTGGGTTGTTGATCTAGTTGTTGCAAGCGCTACTGGTAGGTTCTATTCGATATATTCGATTCTCGGGTCGTGCTAATTGTTGTTGTGTTTTAGCATCTGGCATTTCTCAGCCCAGAGTCTGGATTTGTACCTGATTATTGGCAATAGAAGACATCCATAAGAGAACATAGGCCGAAGAATTGCCACACTTCAGAGGCAGTCGGCAGCGCACATAGCTCGCAGAATGACACGGTTGGCGTAGTGATTGAGCGTTCGGCTGCTGCGCTGCGTGTCGCGGGTTCGATGCCCGCATGAAACAAATATTTGTATGGCCTACAGATAATTTTCATGGATCTGGGTGCCTTGCGTATGTGAGTTTGAATGTTTGTGCACCCGCGATGTAGGAAGAAATTGCAGGGGAAACGATATAAAAAATAAAAAAACGGATGGTCGATAGGGCCGAAAAGTATTACTTTTTAACCGACTTACCAAAAAGGAGGAGGTTCTATGTTCGACTTGGAGTATGTAACGATATTTCACCGGTTATATTCAAGTTTCATGAAATCTATTCTAGCGTTATAGTTACCTTACTAACTTGCTTATTAGGTAGGTACAACTAAAAAGTGAATAATAAAAAAACTTTTTGCAAAAAAATACTACCGACTTCCAAATACAAAACTACAAAGTGAAAAATAACTTTATTTTTTGAAGTCGGTATCCATAACGCAAAAAAATTGGTACGTACGGAAGACACCGACTTCAAAAAATAAAGTTATTTTTCACTTTGTAGTTTTGTATTTGGAAGTCGGTAGTATTTTTTGCTTAAAGTTTTTTTTATTATTTAATGTTCTATCGCTCGCGTTTGATCACTATCTCGCCTGATGGTAAGCGATGATGTGTTCGATGATGAAGCACGTTTGCCTAGAAGTAACCTAGTTCTGGAGTGGAGACCGTGTATCGGCAGACGCAGGGCCTCCTTCTTAGTGGAGCGAGGACATGGTAAAGTCTCGGGGACGCGCTGGATCCAAAACGCACGGGACCGGTCGAGGTGGTGACACATGGAGGAGGCCTTTTTTCAAAGTGGAGTGGAGTGGGGTGGTCTTTTGGCTGAAATGATGATGATGATGGCAATAGGTTCACCCCTGTTAATTCAAACACATATTAATGTATTGCATCCATAATCTAAGATTCAAAGTTGTAATGGAAGACGCAGCGTTGGAAGACCTCCCTCGTGGAAAGACGACCTGGTCAGGGCTGCGGGAGTACGGTGGATGTGAAACGCAAATGACCGTTCAGTGTGGCGACGCTTGGGGAAGGCCTATGTCCAGCAATAGACGTTTTTCAGCTGAAATGATGACAATGATCCATAATATACATACAGGTGGTAAAGTTAGTATAAGTTACAGAAACAATTATGGACCTAGTCGGGCACAGCAACATTCTAGATAAAGTCAGTGTCTAGCAGAGAGGAATAGCGCTTAATATTACATGGGACTACTTAAACATAACTGGCAAAACGTGTATAAAGGAAGAAAAGAAAGAAAGTATTTTTTTTATGTGCTATAAGTTCATCTCTGCATTTTTTTTTATTGACGGCGGAAACTTTCAAAAGGCGCCTGGACTTTTGGGGAAAAGACCAAAAAGTGTGGGTATTATTACCTCACTAAAACCACCCCGGTGATCACCATCAGTACTTAGAAGGGACCCCGTTACCTCTTAAAAGACCACTCCAGAACCCCCTGTGCGCAGCGCCTGTTAGGGCACATCCCTGGGGAGACTGAGAAGCGTCTGCATAACCTTCCGGCAAAAGTAGGCGTGATGTTACGTTATGTTTGAAGAAAATACTCCTGTTTCGAAGCTAAGTCTAGTTATAGTTAGTACAGTGTAGATATTTGGATAGAAATTAGGTTCAGTCTGAGTTTTGACCTGGATACAGTTATAGACTAGACGAAAGGTCAGTTGTAGCTGGATTATTGAGTTGGGCGCTGTAGTTTGGATTTCGGGACAGCTGTTTTCTGTGGCTATTTGTAGTTTCTAGTAAGATTTCACAATATAGAAGGAATCTAATCCAATCATTGTATTGTCTCCTGTGCGGGTCACAAATAAATATTTTTCTTTCTTTCTTTCTTTTACCTATGGATTTCAGTTTTTTGTGAAGTAGTGTGTAATTATTTTCGTGTTGTTTCGTATACTTAATTGTACACCAAAATAGTTAGTTAAGCAACTCTATTCTATAAAATATTAAATACAAGATGATAGCTAGGCCATCCATCTGTGAGACGGAGCAGATTAGAATAGTAAAGCATTAATACTAAGACTCTAAGTAACAATATAACAGAAAATCACCTGAATTCCCACAGGGTTGGGTAATCCCACGGTAGGGCCAGTCTAAGGCGCCTTCCTCACTTTCTGATTCTGTACAGATTGTATGCACTCGGTGAAGAATCTATACCGAAATGATTTAGTTAGGAAGGCCGAAGGCGCCTAAATAACAGACTGACCCGGTGAGGAAGGTGCCTAAGGAAATCAATCCGGCACAAATCCGGTCTTCAAAATGCTTATTGAGTAATTCATATTGTGGCACGACAGAACCAGCTTTCTTAAGCAATTATATTCGATCCTCTTCCGCTTCTACGAAAATTGATGAGGAGATACGCCAGAATTGTTATAACCTATCAGCCAGACTACCTTGTTTGTTTAATAGCACTATCATGTTTTCAGCATTCAGGTGAAAGCAGCTAAACCTGGTGTCACTTAAATGCTAGTCAATTTAAATCATAACAGTGGATCGAAAGTTGTCAAAATTTTTTAAAAACCTTATCTGTACTGCTTCACAGGCATATTTCAAAAGACATAATCCGATATTTACCAGTTCCAAAAAACACACTTAACTACTTCAAAAACACCTCTTTATTTACCGAGAAAATTTTCTTATTTTCCAAAACGTTTTCTCACAAGAACGCCCATAAAACTAAACTTTTATTTTCACTTGTTATTTTCCGACAAACTTTTAATGTATGCAAATTCTTCTCTCTTCGTTTAAAATGTCTCAACTTCGCAATATGAGCAGTAAAGTTAATATTATGACGTCATCACTAAGTTTACACCTTCGCGTAATAACTCAAATACTTAATACATGCTACGAGGCGTCGACGAGATGCTACGAGAATGCTACGAGATTGCTATGCGGCTACGAATGTGCTATTGCATTATAAGATTGTTACGCTTCTGTGAATTTTTTAATAATCTTTTGCTCTGAATATAGCATTTTTTTTTTTGTGTTCCTGTTTTAATAAGGAACGAGTCTGTATTACTCTATAAATAATCTAATAAGGAGGCGATTGGAATGCGAAGCATACATCTTGGGGGTCGACGCTAATTACCACTCGAGCTAGACAACTGAAACTGAGCATTCAAGGGAACAACTTATCTGCAATTTCTACTGCTTAACCTACATACTGGCCTAGTGACTCACGGAAACCCCAGATCTGCTGGATTTTTTCATCAGTAAAGATTTGTCTAAAGACTACCTAAAGCTAGAACCGTGTTATGATACATCATCTGATCATATACCGGTATTACTATAACAATAAGTTCTAGACTGATTGAAATTGCGAGACCATCAACATTAACCAATAAGCACACATACTGGGCGGGTTTTAGGGAGTACATTGTAGAAAATTTTGAGCTAAAAATAGCATTAAAAACTCCAGATGATATAAAATTAGGTTTTCTGATTACGCCCTGGAAATAAAGGAATCAATGCTTGAAAAAAGACGACTTCGTAGGATATGGCACCAAAGTGGTTTGAACGAAGACAAGTACAATTTCCGTAAGGGCGCTAGCAGGCTTAAAGAACTGCTTCAAACCTGGCATGATAACACCTTAGAAACCCAGCTTGAATCACTCACTCCTTCAGCCTCAACCAACTACTTACTCTCTTTGGAAGTTCACAAAGCAATATACCAGACCCCAGGTAGCTGTACCACATCTCGGAAAGAGCCAAGGTTGGGCAAGAACACCTCAAGAAAAGGCAGATACGTTTGCTGAGCATTTGGCAAATATGTTCCGTCCTAACGAGGCAACAGATGCCGTATCTGAAGAAGAAATAAACTCATTTCTAAGACAAGATCTCCATATGTCACCTCCGCCACGATCTGTCATTGCCAGAGAAGTCTGGGCTACAATAAAAAACCTCGGTAGTAGGAAAGCACCCGGATTTGACCTAATCACGAAAGAAGTCTTATTGCAACTACCAAAAAAGGCCATCGTGTTTCTAACCACACTCTAGAATGGGGTCCTAAGAGTGCTGGGAGGCTGGAGAGGCATCCAAATGAACTGGCCACTGGTTTGACAACACACACGTACCAGAAACGTCTCAAAAGAAAAACATTCTGTCTGTACCCTCTTGAGTAGCATTTAATACATGCTAAACCTATGAGTAGTTGCTCTCGCTGGAAAGCACACTCAAAATGCCAATTATCACTTACCACATCTGCTTAAAGTACTTATAACTGATTGCACAAGAGATCAAGAAAAAAAAAATCTCTTCAAAGAATGTTACTTTTGTTATTTATTTTTCAGACAAAAAAAGTTCATCATTAAAAAGCACAATTTAATAATGTACAGGGAAACGTGCTCTTAAAATATACTGCGATAAAAAGTAATAAAACACTTTGCACCACAAAAGAAACATTTAATAATAATTACTCTGACTTATCTATACAAGCAACAAAGATACCGGCGAAGAGTTACGAGACCGCTACAAATATTTTATTACTCGCTGTAAATGAATACTACGCGGCTACGAGGCTACGAGGCTACGGTGCTACGCGGCTACGAATCTTTCGTAGGTCGTAGAACACTTGACATTTTGAGCTACAAATGTTGGGTATGCTCACAAAACATGGAATGACTGGAGGTGTCCTCATAATTTGTACTATATTAATAATTATGAATGTGAAATTCTTTATGTTTGGTTATTTATTAATCAAACACGTCTCTTTGATTAAAGGATTTAAAAGAAACTTGATACTCTGGTATAGACAAGGATTAAGACATAGAATACTGTTTATCTCGGTAGGTTTCCGACTTTAATGTTGGCGAAACCGTTGGCAAAAGCTAATTACTAATAATATTTCTGCCCGTGCAATGATTGATGGAAAATGCTGTTTTTGTCAGTTATATCCATATTTAGAATTATTTTTCCTTTTGTGTTGATGATTTCTTATGATTTGACATTTATCTTTATTCGTATTGTATTTTTTAATTTGCTTTAAATTTCGAATTGAATATTATTTGCATGCCCATGCGACGGTAGAATGTGGAGGACTATATTATGTAAAAAAAAAACTATGTATCAATTACCCATGTTTGCAAAGAAATAAATGATTTATGATTTATGACATTTAAAAATTTTGTCCGACCATTATGTGGAAGATGCAGCACCTGTAGCCAAGTTGACAATCTACAATCGATTATGCTATTAGAAAACGAATCAATGTATGAAAATGACTCATTTGAACGTTAAGTCACGTGTTCAGACCAAACGAATAGAAGGCGTTAACGATTGTAGAAAGAGATTTGATTCATAACGTTGGTAACTTGGCTAGGCCAGGTCAAGAAGGGCAGGAAAGTGATGCAATAGCCAGAATGAACACGAGTGGCTTTCTATGAGTAAACGCCGTAAACAGTGTAACTCACAGATACTCATGGTTTGCATAAAAGTTTTGACACTGCCGTCTCTCGCAGTGGCTGCTACGACGTTTCTGTACTCTGTGGTATTCTGTTCTGAAAATATGGAGAAACGAGAAGCAATTTTTAGCTATGAAATATGAGGTGGATGGAATGTTTGGAGCAGAATGTTGGCTTGCTTGTGTGATGGATGTGTGCTAAGCTTACTGCTAGCTTTCGAAGAGTATTATAATTCACTATCTTCTGCCAGCGTGAAAGTCGATAATTATCCCGAGGGAACATATTCCCAGGATAAAAAGTATTTTATGTGCTATTCCTGGCTACAATCTATATCTGTACCAAATTTCATAAAGATCCGTTCACAGGATAGGATTCTAGAGATTTTGACTTATGGCGGGGATAAGTTATGTTTTTAAAATAAGTTAAGAATATTATGGGGAGCTCGTGGCTAAATAGTAACAGCCGCATGGGTCGATATTTAAGGGGTTATTCTAGGGGCCTTTAAGTCAAGAGTGAATAGTGAATTTCTATGCAAGCGAGCTTCACCTGCCACCACATCATCGCTTACCATCAGATGAGATAGAGCGAGCCTATAGAAATAAAAATGTAAAAAAGTTAAGCAACACTTACCGAGGCCGGTCCGTGGATGGGCCCCAGAAAGCATGTTAAGCGGTAGGTTCCTGCTTTCATTTGAAAATCTTTGCCAGTCGTTACGGTAGTCTGAAGCAAGAAAAACCTGACGTCAGTCTTGCGAAGAGGTAATTTCAATAAAATTTATTTATTCAGTAACAATTTACATTGCGTTCGAAATAATTAGCATGAAACATTGTAGGTAGGTATTGAATGTACAAAAAATTTATAAGAATACATGAATTAAATTTAAATTAGAAAACATTTATTAAGTTTAATTTAACAAATATAATTAATTAAATTAAAATAATATAGAATGGTACATGAGCACACATAATAATGTCAATAAATAAATAGCAATTTAAAACAAAAACTATAGTCAAAAATATGTAATAAAACTCGAACACTTTCGAGTTCTTAACTGCATCCAGACTGGAAGCTGTCCCAATATAGTTGAGAAAAGACATGGTAGATTGGTTGAATGTTTGGAGCAGCACGTCAGCTTGCTTCATCACCATCATCAAAAAGCCGAAAGACGCCCACTGTTGAATATAGGCCTCCCAAAGCGTTGCCACACTGATCTGTCCTGTGCGTTTCGCATCCACCGGACGCCCGCAGCCTTGACCAGGTCGTCGCTCCACCTAGAGGAAGGCCTTCCAACGCTATGTCTACCGGTACACGGTCGCCGCCCTAGAACTTTTCGGCCCCAACGGCTATCCGTTATGCGAGCAATGTGCCCTGCCCACTGCCACTTAAGTTTGGCAATTCTTCGGGCTATGTAGATAACCTTGGTTCTCTTGCTAGTCGGTTTGCTTATGTGATGGATATGGGCTAAAGTAACTTTCGAGGAGTATTATCATTTATTCTCGGGGTTCTGTTGACGTATTGCAAGGAAAGCTGGTTTTGGAAAGTATTTTATGAGTATTATGACGAAGGATTTCTGGCTTGCTGAAAAATACCAAGATTTTAAAAAGCTGTATTTTTGTTGATGAGCTTGCATGTGACCATCACCTGATGGTAATCGATGATGTGGTCGACGATGAAGTAACTTATTCACTCTTGACTTAAAGGCCCTATGTTATAGCTATCAGGAAACTGACACCGTCAGAAAATGTAATTCTTTAGTTCCACGCATAATGAAAGTAATTCCAAAACGTTTAGTGCTTATGTGTGGAATTTCCACAATGTATCGATGGCGCATTGCCGTACGTCTTATAGTACGATGATAGAACGAGCTTGCTCATCGTGTTGAATATAAGTCCATACTACATCAACATAACCCAATTTTCTGTTCTTCAAACAACGGTGTCTTATACATTGATCACGGGTATCATAAAGGTACATAACGTACCAGGTTATATATCAAAATATTCGCACGAGCAAATATTTGATGGACTGTATTTATGACTCAGAGGTTATCTGGAAAAAAAATGTTTTTATAATAGATTGGTAATAAAGTAAGAGAGCTTTTTGATAGATTAAAAATAATATTATTTTTATTGTCCATAAGTTTCTTAATAATCTTAATAAAAACACAAAGAATATAAATGGAACACGATGCACCGATAACACAAATATTGAGTAATCTGCAAAGTAGTGGCAATTCCAACTTCGATACTTCTCATGATTTTAAAACTGTGAGCTAGAAGTAAATGTTTTGGCATATACTTAATATGTTGTGATATTTCTTCTTTTATTGCCAAACGCTTGTCCAAAGAAAAAAACCAGCCAAGTGCGAGTCGGACTTGCGCACGAAGGGTTCCGTACCATTATCGAAAAAACCGGCAAAAAAATCACGTTTGTTGTTGTAAAAAATATTTATTTTATACTGTTCTTATTATATTTGTTGTTATAGCGACATTAGTATACATCATCTGTGAAAATTTCAACTGTCCAGCTATCACGGTTCATGAGATACAGCCTGGTGTCAGACAGACAGACAGACAGACGGACGGACGGACGGACCGCGGAGTCTTAGTAATAGGGTCCCGTTTTTACCCTTTGGATACGGAACCCTAAAAATTCAAACTCATAGAGACCCAATTGTTCGTATCCGATGTAACTAAAGATAAATAAAAATAAATCTAGAAACTGTCATTATCACATCCCTAGTAGAAAGAAAGCCTCCATCCAAGATGGAAAAGTTTATCGCGAGACTTTCTAACAGCGTTTCTAACAAAATGTCCAAGTTGATGACAGCTCTTAAAGTTATTGTCACAAACAATGTCAATAGGAATGGTATCAACAATGTAATGGAGGTTTTAAAGCACTATCAAGTGATGCTTATAGCTAACCGTTAAAACTTGAGTTGGTAGACATTCAACAAGTTATTAGGGTAGGTTTGTTATACGCATTTCCATAGAAAAAAAAATGGTACAGTACAACCAGACCGTACAACAGGTTAGGAAACCTAACGGTTACGTAAATGGGCGTAATGTACGCCCTGACGCTGCTTTTTTTTTGATATTTGTAACGTAGATTTACAGACAATAAAAAGAAAGAAAGAAAGAAAAAGTGTTTATTTGTCACAAAACGACATACATTATAATAACATGCTTATGCTAAACCCTTAACAATAGTATTAGTAGTACTTAAATTAAGTTAGTAAATACGAGAAATAAATCAAACAATAATAACATATACTGGCTACATTTTTTTATAACAGAAAATAAATAGGGTGAAAAAAAAGGTGCCAGGCAGATGCATGTCGTGATTGTGGCAAGAAGGCTTCCACTCAGCATAATGCTGTGCCGTGGAGGACCCACAGCACGGCGCTGATTTTCAGTGGTCGCCTAGGACGTGACGTACGGAAACAAAATCTGATGTGTAAGTTAAAATAGATACAAAGAACATAAAATAAATACGTATACAGAAGATAAAAATAAACTACCCAAAATTATGATGGGCGGCGTCCGAGGCCTGTGCGGTGTGCGGACTGTGCGGTCATATGTGTGTGAGTAGTCTGCGTGACCCCCGATGCTTGAAAACAACAACAAAGGAAGAAGAGAAAGTGTGATGCCTAATGAAAGAATGCCCCCACATCGCTGCCTGTGAGGGACCTCATGTCGCCGCCTCAAACCGCCTGGATACGATGCCAATGGATTATGATTCTAATTAAGTAACACGTAATAACCGTCCGTTAGGCAAAGTAGCTTGTTATGGAGAATAAACTCCACAATACAAAGAGTAGTTCTTTTAAACAAAAAAACTATTTTACAATATATACATTAATTCATATACGTGAGGATGATGCACCCAGACTAACATTACTATACTACGTATATATATATTAAGTATTGCAAACATTAACAGGTAAATTCATTCATTTTATAAATAGGAACATGGTTCTCACATACTTGGACATGGTTCTACTAAAAGGTGGCTTTAGCATAAAAAATGTGATCTACACTATTAATGACTAAAAAGAAAGAATAGTCATGAGCATTTATTTTCTCAGTAAGTTTTTCGCTAAAAGATACTGGCCGCACAAAAATAAGATTTTCATATTTTTTGTGGGCAATATTTACTTAAAGACATTCATCACTGAAGGTCCACTTATTTGGCGTCCCCCTTACAACAGCGATGATAAATCACATCTACCCACAAAACGACAATAATATTTACTTAACCGGCTATCTTCACAGAAACTGTTTATCAAGTTTGAGTTATATATTATGTGTTATTATTATATCTTTCTCGGTTTATTGTTTTGTTTGTTAAGTTTATGGGATATTACTTTTATTGTTAGCGCCATTTTGCTTTTCCTTGTTTGGAAAGAAATCAAAATAGGATTGGTTTGAAAGTAAACTTTGGTTGATCAATTCCGGTTAGTTTAAAACAGATAACCATCTGTCCAACACAGCTTAACAGCTTCAGAAACATATTATATACCTATTACGCTGGTTATAGCTAGCTGTGTCTGCATTTCTTTTGAAAATAATTTTAGTGGCATCGCAGTTTTTAGTGACTAGTTGTATGATGTATGAACGTAAATTAATTAAAATGCGTAGGTATGGTATGTATCGTAGCAGGTGGTGTTCAGTAGTTTCTGCCATCCCATCTGGGAAAAAGGCGTGAGTTTATATGCTCCTATCATGACGGGGATCGTGCATGACGGTGCATACATAAAGTTAACCGAACGACCTCAGGAGGTGCGCACATAAAGGAAGTCGTCAATGTAGATTGAGCGGAATAACTAGCGCCATACGACGGTTTTATTTTTATAGTGTTCGTATAATAGGAACATTTTATTATATTGAATTTTAGATGTGCAATGCAGCTTTAAAAATTATATGTTGTTCTGCCAATGTGTGTAAAAGTAATGTTGTAAGCTTATTGCAACAATGTGTATAAGTTAGGGAATTTAATTGTTTATCATCTTAACACGGAATGTCACTCGCGTGCGTCATTAAAAGCGGTATATTTATCAATGTAATTGTATCGAATTTAAGAGACCTACACCACTGAGTTTGATTCGATTTTTATTTTACATACCATTGGTTTTTACCTGCGATATCCATATTGTCAATTCCTTGATAGCTGGCTTCGATGTTAGACCGACTTGATAAGATTTATTTTTATCCGACTCCAAATAGCTGTTATTTAGTGAGATTCAATCATCGACTTCAGAGAAATGGGCTCCCAGATTAATATATTACTTTGGTTTTATGTTAAAAGAATGAGTAACGATGTTTTAATAGTCAGCCATCAATTGCAACTTGAAGTTGAGAAACATTTGTCAAGTTTTTACCTTTATTTCTCACTTATTTTTACACATATTTATAGAGGACAGAATTTGAGCTTATTGTATTCGTTTACTTTCAATTTAAAAAAATGGAGTTCGATGGATTAGTCACTGTTTTAATTTTATTCGTCGTTGAAAAACAAGATAATGATTTATGTGCGACTCGCTTTTTCTCGCGGCTTTGCTCTCATAGAACCGTAGCCTTTGAAACTCAGAAATTATAGCGAATCTTTTTCTCTGAGAAAAAAAAAACTTATTTGCATTACTGTCTAAAAAAACAAAAACACTTTTTACCTCTTTGTTAATAATTTAGGAAGAAATTATTTTATAATTGAGAAAATAAGAAGCCAGCTAATACACTGCTGTCCCTCCAAAGATGAGCACACCAATCCCTTAAATTATGGTGCTTTAAAATGCTCGAATAAAACATTTGAACAAAGGAAAAGGTAATTTGTAGACGTAAAGAATTTTAATATGTCATAAACAAAAATAAATGGAGGAAAAAAATGGGAATGATACTCGCTTGTGTTTTGAAGTAGACTGGAGTTTTTTGCGAAATAAAAACGTCGGAGCCATGAAAAATATCACAAGCCAACTTATTATATCGAGACAAATTAGCCTTACTTAAAAGCAATCTTACCATATAATAAAACCGGCCAAGTGCGAGTCGAACTCGTGCGCCGAGGGTTCCGTACCTACCCATTATACAGATAAAGATGGACATAATTGCCTTTAAGCATTCCAAGCGTGATTTTCGCGGTTTCTGGAAGAGCGCTAATAAATTGAGCATTCGGCCAGGCCTGCCTGTTAGTGTGAATGGTGTGAGTGATGCGAAAGATATTGCGAACCTTTTTAGTAATCAGTTTGTTTCAAAGTTACCGCTAGGGAGCTCTTGTGAGATGCTGGATGCTTAGCCCCGTTGTGGCAAGGTGGGCACACGTTTCCCCTCCTCTGCCCTCTTCAATTTGTATATGAATGCCCTGATTGAGGCGCTTAGCAGTCAACATGTCGGTTGTCATATTGACGGTGTATGTGTCAATAAAAGGACAATGCTGACATTGAAAACGGAACGGAACGGTGGGCTCTTTCCGTGCGTGCGAATATGATAGCTTGCAGGTTTGCACTTTGGACTGCAGAAATAAAGGTGACGCTCTTTAGAGCATTCTGTACCACCTTCTACACTTGCAGCCTGTGGGAGAAGTATTTGCGGGCGTCGTATGGAGCCCTTCGTGCCCAGTGTAATAACGCGTTCAGAAAACGAATGGCTTTGGCGTTGTAGTGCGTCAGGGGGCGATGTTTGCGGCGGCGCGTGTGGATTGTTTTTACGCGAGAATGCGCAAGCGCGTGACACCAATGGTGGCCCGAGTTATGGGGAGCCCTAACAGGGTTCTGAAAATTATTGTTGATAGAGTGGACTGTCAGTATATAGTTCACTGCTGTCAGTTACATGTGTCACCGTATCGTGTTGTTTACTAATACTTAGTTTTAATGCACATTATTACTAACCCTGTATGAGTTACAGCTCGAAATAAAGATTTTGAATTTGAATTATACCGCCATAATAAAATTGGTATAATTTTTATTGGTGGCTAAGTTTTAAAGATATAGGCAAATCTAGATTTTCAAGAAAACTTGAAAGTACCATAATTTACCTTAATTTTCAACATATTGAATTTTTTGGAATTTTTCCTTTATTTGTGCTATAAGACCTTACTTTTTTCCAAATTTCGTGATTCTAGGTCAACGGGAACTACCAAATAGGTTTTCGACCCAAAACCTATAGGTTACTTCCGGTTGACCTAGAATTGTCAATTTTGGTTAAAAGCAAGGTCTTACAGCACAAATGAAGGGACAATTCCGAAAAATAAAAAAAGTTGAATATTAAGGTAAATTTTGGTACTCACAAGTTTTTGAGAAAAACTAAAATTGCTTATATCTTTTTATCGGGGTGAGTCAGGACCTTGGTTTTTATATACCTAATAAGGACTGTAGACCTCAGTATCTGGTATAAATTTCAAGTTGCTAGCTCCACCCGTTCCTGAGAAAATCGTTGGTGACACACGAACAGAGAGACAGACGGACAGACGGACAAGAAAGTGATCTTATAAGGGTTCCTTTATTACCTTTTGAGGTACGGAACCCTAATAATAAACAAACTGACAAAATTATTATCCAATCAAGCTTTTGCAGTAAGCATTTTTTCCTCATTTGGTACCTCTATCTACACTAAACCATGTAAGGCAACCGTATTCACGGATAGAACACTTTCCCTGCTCTTTATTACAAACAAATAAAATTCTCTTGCTCAAACGTCTTGTCTGACCCAGCAGCGATGCAAAGAATAAATTCTAAATTTTTGGCCTTACACTAATCCATTGTAGATACAAGTATGTACAATGGCTCAGTCTAAGTCAATGAGTTGGCTATAATAAGTTGAGGGTATTGGATGCCTCTTTACTATTCAGATTGAATCTTGTCTAGCCCTGAACCTTTACAGAATTTCGCAGCCGTAAAAACGGAAAAGCGTCAGTAAATTTGATCGTTATCAAATTGGAATAGGAGGCTCCCTTGTAAGAACCAATTATAGGCTTTCCCGAACTCCTCCTAACAAGATTAATCGCCTTTAAATCCAACAAACGGTATAAATTGAAAGATATTAACGCGACTTAATTTATTGCTTGTCTAAATTAATTTATTTTGCAAATAGTAGAGTATAATGTTGTAACAGACCTTCTCCGCTTCCGCAAATACGGAATTTTTGCTACAATTGTTACTCCACATCCGTATCTGCCTTTATTTTTTTTTTAAATAGCTTTAACTCAAGTGTTATAAAGAAAATCAGCTCCAGATTATTTGCAGCGGTATATATATACGTATACATACAAACTACGAAAATGAACTGACTTTACACAAGTTATAATGACGCAAGCTAAGTTTTCGGTGCGATTTGAACGCATACAACAGTCCGATATCAACCATCGATCAGTTCAGATCAGATCAGACCGGACGACACAACACCCGACTGGTGGGAGAACCCTCCCTTTTCAATGTAGGTTGCGGCATTTTACTCTCTCATCCGCATACATTCATAATTTACACATACAGTGTACTCAGTGTTGAAAAGCCTAATATTAAATAAATATAGGGTGTCTCAATAAGAGTGAATTTTTGCGTTTAAAAATATATTATTTTTCCCTGCCGGAGTCTTTGTTTCCTGAGAGCTACAACCTTGGGTCTTTAACATGTCATCCAGATCTTCAGTTCGTCAGGTCAACTCCGTTATCATATTCCTGTAACGATTGATGTTCACAGTCACTGCAATTCCGGCCTCAGTTTTCACAATTCATGTTCTTCTTTTGTGTAACGCTCCATTTTTATTAATCGCAACCATAGACTACTATTATATTGATCGGAACAATCATAGGTAAAAGCTGTCAAATTTCGGAGTTGCCATAAAAACGAATAAAATATTACACAAAATTTTAATAGTGCACTCCTAATGAGACACACTTTAAAATATATTTTTGTTCCATATTTGTTCCACCTCAGCTCTCCGCTTCTGCAGAGGTCAAATTCTGCAACTACACATCCACTCTGTTAAAATGGTCTACGTCCCATCACTGTGAGTCTAAGTTCAGTAACCGCTGAAGGAAGATCTAACTGTTAGACAAATTATTTGTTTGTTCGTCACAGACAATGGTTTACTTAATTGTTAGTGGAGGTTTACCTATTTTGATATACTGTTTACATATTTACATATTTTAATCAACACTGCTACAGTTGGATTTAACATAGTTATTTACTGAGATAATATTGTTTTAAGCAAAGAGGAATTTAGTGAGCGCTAACAATGCGATCTTTTGAATTGCATGTGTTCTTTCTTGGTAACCACAAATATTAGGATTATAGAGATGTTTCGCGTTGTAAAAAGAGAGTCTTCTGTTGTTTTTTTGCTAGCTGGTTCTTTCCCACTACTGGGCAAAGCCCTGCTTTGGAGTCGAGGGAGGGATAAATAGAAAATGTCATAACTTGACATTTATTTGACAGCAACGAGATGATAACTGTCGTCAATCATCTCATTGAACCTAAAAGTTAACAAATTTTCAAGATGAGAGAGCATAAAAACGTTGTAATGTGCCTTTGAATATTATAATGGAATTCATATCATTGCATTACTACGACAGTTTGAAGCCACAGAAATCCGCATAGCTCTAACTGCACTCAAAGGGCTCACAGACAACGCAAAGGCTATATAAAGAGGCTGACTTTGTCAGGTCTTTGTATTGACAGTTTGTCACAGATGTACTCCAACTATTGCTATTTCTGTACTTTTTTACAATAACTACAATAGTTTAGATTGTTGGCTTGCTATACGCTTTAGATAACATTAAAAAAAAAAAAAAAAAAATTATTAGTTAGATACTCGACTTTAATTATTGTTCATTTTTATTTTGTACTCCTACCACCTGTTTGTCCTTTTTAACCCAAAGGTTGACTGGTAGAGAATGCCTTGCTGCATTAAGACCGCCTATGTATCACAATTGTATATGAAGTTTAAATAAATAAATAAAATAAAAAATGCTTCAACTTTATGATTGACCTGAAATGGTTTTGAAAACTATTGACACTCAATAGTTATTTTGTTCTCAGTTCATTGTGCGATCCACCAAATTAAAAGGGAAAATTCAAAGTTCCAATCCCGGGTCACACTTTACTTGACATGGGATCTGAACTTAGAATCCTACAAATACAAATAATTTATTATTCCTTCACAAGTATGTACGAACATCTGGTAATTGCACTCTTCCATACCCCCCCCCCCCCCTCCTCCTTACGCTGTGAAACCACGCTTGCGGCCACTAATTTTTAATCCCCGTTGGAAAAAGAGGGGTGTTATAAGTTTGACGTGTGTACCCGTGTGTGTGTGATAAACAAATACACAAAGTATTTGTGTATCTGAGAATTTACTAAAAATATTTCGTGTTATAAAACCTGATTTCAGACTGCCTTAATCTGAAATCATAAACAAGCGTGTTGATAAGTGCTTGTGATTCAGCGCATCAGGAAATTTGCAGTTGTTTGGTGTGTGGAGTTTTATCCAGTTTATAGCAATAGCGACTGACCAATAACTACCCACGTCTGTGTTATGCCTTTGGGGAATAAACTTGATTTTTGTGTACCTCATTATCATCATCAGCCTTTTAATATGCCCACTGCTGGGATACAGGCCTCCTCTCTGTGAGAGAGGGAATGGGCCCGTGAGCCCAGTGCGTGTTGGTAGATGTCACATGTCTTCGAATTTTTGTTTCTAGGACATGCCGGTTTCCTCACGATGTTTTCCTTCACTGTTTTTAAAGCAGTGGTGATGTAATAATTTATACAAAGTAAAGTGCCTGTCTGGGTTCGAAACCGCGACCTACGACGTGTAAGTCGGGATCGTTAACACTGGGCTAACACTGCTCTCCTTTTTGTGTAACCACGATATTTAAAACATGGAAAATTCTTTAATTTGAGCAGAATGGAATAAGTATTTATGAAGAACTTGAGAATGTGTGGGTGCGCTTCTGAAAATTCCTAAAGCCTGTTGATTTTTAACCCCCGACGGAAAAAGAGGGGTGTTATAAGTTTGAGGTGTGTTGCTGTGTATCTGTGTATCTGTGTATCTGTGTATCTGTGTATCTGTGTATCTGTGTATCTGTGTGTCTGTGTATCTGTGTATCTGTGTATCTGTGTATCTGTGTGTCTGTCTGTGGCATCATAGCGCCTCAACGGATGAACCGATTTTGATTTAGTTTTTTTTGTTGGAAAGGTGATTGTGTCGAGAGTGTTCTTAGCTATGTTTAAAAAAAAACGGTTCAGCCGTTCAAAAGTTATGGGCGTTTTACTGTTTGAATCGGGATGTTTTCGCAAGATAAATGTGTCGGGGGTTTTTTAAATTTTTAAATTTTACTTGTACTTTGTTTACTTCACTCGAAATAACTTCGACTCATTTTATAGGAAAATGTAAATACTTATAAAGATTTTGTCTTACTTTTTTAACAAAGAAAAGTTGGTGATTTTGAGAACTGGGCCATCAATTTTGCTGTAATTTAATTTACCTTCTGTTAATTATTAGGTTATTGTTGTCTCAATGTTTTTGAGAATTCCAGTAAACTGCAAATTATTTGACTATTACAAACGAAAATTATTATTAATTAAACATATACCTTTACCTTTTATTTAGAATTTTTTAATAATAAATATATATATAGAATATACTTTATTGTACGCACAAAACTACCGACGCACTCCGATTTTGCATGAGACAAATTATATACAAAAACCTTCCACGGTTATCGTTCTTTCTATAAGTAAAATAATGAAAAGTAAAATATTTTCAAATCAAGCTTTTAGTGGACTAAAAAGTACGAAATGCAATATCGCTTACAAATACAATGAGCCCACACACGACGCGGAAGGTGCTATCTTGTTTAGTTGAAGAGTTGCTATGGCTTTCCGGCTCCATCTTAGTAAGAATTTAGTTCGCGTACGAATAGACACTTTTGCAATTTTTTTTCGAAGTGGATGATGATTTAGGACGAACCTGGCCGCGCGAAATTTTTAAACAGACCTTTGGGAGTATGGATATCATGGAAAATACTAATTGTATCTATTCAAAATATAAATCACAATAATCTATTTTTGCATGGTGACTGTTTTGCAATTTTACTTCTTCCTATGGTATTTATTTGCGCCCAAAGATGCGAAATTAGTGTTGAAATATGGACCTTTCGACGCTCATAACTTTCAAATATATATATTTTTTTACTTTTTTGTTTCCATACAGGGCTAAATAATGATGAGACACTTCGATATCATTTTTTATTTTGAACGTACACCTTCAAACAGCGGAGTTATCGCCAGACTACGTTTGTATGGAAGTCTACGTTTGTATCATAAATTCAAAAACCTCTATCTCAATTTTCCCAGCAATGTCTTAGAACACAGTATATTCAAATAAAGTTCACCAAAAGCGTAGTCTTTTAAAACCCTGAAACTGAAACACGCCGCAACATTAAATTTCGCAAAAAAAAACAATTCAGCAGTTCTGAAAAGTACGTCCCCAGTATTCCACTTGGCATTACTGAAATCTCTGCTTTTATTCACGGGTATCTTTTTTTCAGTTGTCTGCATAGAGTTGCAAGAAGCGACTGACACTACTTTAGTTTTTAACCCCCGACGGAAAAAGAGGGGTGTTATAAGTTTGACGTGTGTTGCTGTGTATCTGTGTATCTGTGTGTCTGTCTGTGGCATCATAACGCCTCAACGGATGAACCGATTTTGATCTAGTTTTTTTTGTTTGAAAGGTGATTGTGTCGAGAGTGTTCTTAGCTGTTTGAATAAAATCGGTTCAGCCGTTCAAAAGTTATGGGCGTTTTACTGTTTGAATCGGGATGTTTTCGCAAGATAAATGTGTCGGGAGGTTTTTTAAATTTTGAAATTTTACTTGTTTATGTATTGTTTTTTGTGTGGATATTCCTTTTTAACCCCCGACTAATGATATAAGTATGACGCGTGTAGCTGTGTGTCTGTCTGTGGCATCGTAGCTCCTAAACGGCTGAACCGATTTTGATTCAGTTTTTTTGTTTGAAAGGTGATTTTGTCGAGATTGCTCTTAGCTATGTTTGAATAAAATCGGTTCAGCCGTTCAAAAGTTATGGGCGTTTTACTGTTTGAATCGGGGTGTTTTCGCAAGATATCGTGTCATAATCACGTGTTCAATAGATTGCCGATCGAAACGTATCTACTATGTAGTAGATAAATTATGAAGCATGAAATAAAAATGTGTCGGGGGTTTTTTGAATTTTGAAATTTCACTTGTAGACAGAACAGAATAAACACCTTAGATGACAGTATACGTCATGGTAATGTTGACATTGTCACTTTCAAAAGAATATATTGTGAGCATGAAAATTATGCTATGTTATCTTTTTAAGAGCAGTGGTGGCCCAGTGGTAACAGCCGCGACTTACAATTTGTAGGTCGTGGGTTCGAACTCAGACAGGTACTTTAGTTTGTGTAAATTAATTCATCACCACTGCTCTCGAAACGGTGAAGGAAAACATCGTGAGGAAAGCAGCTTGTCCTAGAACCAAAAAATCGAATACATGTGGCATTCAACAACCTGCACTGGGCCCGCGTCTTGGATTACGCCTCATTCTCTCTCAATGATGACGGCTCATTCCTTCTTACAGAGAGGAGGCTTGTGTCCCAGCAGTGGGAACATTAAAAGGCTGATGATGATGATGTTTTCGTTGGTTTGGAGTTCTATGGACCGTGATCCTAAATCATGGATACTTTTCCATGTTGAAATATGTGTCTGTAATTTCTCTAAAACTCAGGGCGGATAAATTTGCTAATAATGCTAAACGTGAGCACATGTAAATTGCTTTCAAGAGTTGTAATTCTCAATAAGTCATACCATTAATACATGATAGTGACTCGACCGCGGTTTAGGTTATGTTGATCACATACGGTTTCATTGTTGAAATTTGCCCTTACTCAATAGGCCAAAATTGCCTACGACAAATACATATACGCATTATTTTTTATTATTAAATAATTATGAACAAAGGAACAATTAAAATTTCTGTCTGTAACCAATTCTCAATTACCAAATAATCTTAACAATATTAAGTACAGCCCTCACATAATAACAACGTTCTTAGTAAGATATTTGCTTCGAATATAACGAAGGAAAAGATCTCAAAATATCTATGATATCAATATAATAGTATAGTAGATCATAATTACTCATATAGTCAACACTTGTTATTCCAGAACATCAAGCCTCATGAAGATCTTGTCTGTATATCTGGAGTGTTGTGAGATGAGCTTATGACTACCGTATAATTGTAGGTATTTCATTGTAGATTATATTTATAACCTTATATTATAGATAGGATATTTTCAAAATATGTTTTTAAAATACTTAAGTAAATAAATGTGTTAAAATCCCGAGGTAAGCAGGATTACATACACATCTTTGGCACTTATAACTTCTATCTATTAGAGGACGAGTATATTGCCACGAACGGGCAATAAGTCTAGAATGTTGGCTACTGCACCTAATGGAAAAATCCAATTAAATCTGGTCCTACCATAGGATTAAACCTAAATGATGTGCAGACAGACATACAAAATGGAGTGGGTAGTTCTTATCGCTAGACTGCTTTTCTCTTTTGCGCCTGAGACCACCTCAATACCTACAAGACGTCGCATAAATAATTCATGTAAACTTTTCCGTTGTGAAATCGTCCCATACTTTTACAAATTTTATAAATAAGACAATACCTCGGTCTGTCTGTTTATCTGCCTGTTTTATACCTTTTCACGTCTTAACATCTGAATTGATTTAAATAAATCTTTGCATACGGATAGATCATGTTCTGGAATTGGACGTAGCATACTTTTCATCTAAGGATTATGACCTCTTGGGATAATTTCAGACCACACGCGGGTAAAGCCGTTATTAGAAGCTATATTAATATAAACATCCATCCATCCGCACATACTTTCGCGTTGATAATAGTTGTGTTGGTGCCATAAAAAACTCTAGCGAAATTTATAAGAGCCTTTTTCAAAACGTTTTCATTATAAAATACAGATATGTTCACGTTCATCATCATCATCAGTCTAATAATGTTCCCGCTGTTGGGACACAGGCATCCTCTATATGAGAGAGGTAATAGGCCTTAATCCACCACGCGGGCCCAGTGCGGGTTGGTGAATGTCACACGTCTGCGAATTTTTGGTTCTAGGACATGCCGGTTCCCTCACGATGTTTTCTTTAACCGTTTTAAGAGCAGTGGTGAGAAAATAACTTGCACAAAGTAAAGCGCCTACCTGGGTTTGAACTCACAACCTACGATACGTAAGTCAGCGCCGTCGTCAAAACAATAGAAAAACCTCCTGTAAATTTTCAGTTGGCAGACATTTTATTTAATCCACTTCCAGTACATTTATCTCTACATCCGTCACAACCGCTAGTCGGCTAAGCCAATATAAAACTTTTGCGTCTCATCCTCCCTCGGAAACGGATCTTGTATAAAGTGCCAGTTTTAATTGAATTTGAATTTATGTATTTCAAGCTTTATATCGTCAGCAATAAGATGTATTATGAGTTGTATGGAAAGAAGTGAATCTAACTTCGGGAGATGTATGATGCGAGCAGTTGTCAACTTGTTCTGAGTTTTGTTTACCGTTTTGGTTTGATATTTGTGGATTATAGCAATTTGAAGTATAGCAGCAGTGGAGATACTCGTAACTTTTAATAAGTTTCTAGTATCTATACAGTCCATATTACAAGTCAGTTTGGAGGACCTCCACTCGAGTCAGTCGCCAATGATTAAGGCCATTAAGGCCCTTACTCTGCTTTGGTGCCGTAAAACGGTTACTTTCTAAAGCATACGCCTTATAAACCGGTATCTAGGTTAAAAGGTTTGAAAAATAAATATTTTTATTATTGATTCATGTATTTACATTATTTTTGAAACAGTTTTTTCGTAGGACTAATGCAAAAAATATTTCTTTTTTTTTTTTGCCATTTTCATCCTGCGATCGGCTTCACAAGCCCTTAACAGATCTGTTGTAGGAGTTATTGTCAGGAAAGTACTGTTCCTCCAGTGAGGAAGCTGTCTCTTATTAAATTAGAATTTGTTTGTGAACAAAGTCCCATATGTGTTGTCTTTTCAGCCTTCTGTCACTTATAGGTTCACATAATACTGTTGCTAGTGTGTTGGTATGAACTTTTATACGGTCTTTGTATGCTTTTGCTCTGTGTTCCACTTCCTCCTTAACGGTTTTCATTTCTGTGTACTCATGCAATTCAGTGGTTCTGATAAACAGAGGTGCATTTGTTATCATTTTGAGTGTTTTGTTCTGGAACCGTTGTAAAATCTCCACATTAGAGTTCTTTGCTGATCCCCACATCTCAATGCCATACGTCCAAACTGGCTTGATTATGGTTTTATAAATAAGTATCTTATTTACCATGGTGACATGTGATCTTCTGCCTATTAGCCAGTTTAGGTTTCTGAGCCGTAAATTTAAATTGTCGCGTTTTTTTTGAATATGCATTTTCCATGTTTGTTTCCTATCAAGATGCGTTCCTAAATATTTTGCTGAATCTTGGTGTGGTACAACGTCATTGTCGAGTTTAATTGCGGGGCAATTGTCCTTTCTCAAAGTAAACGTGACATGTACTGATTTGTTGGAGCTGGCCATGATTCGCCACTTTTCCATCCATGCGTTAACTTTGTTAAGGTGACTCTGCAACATTAACGACGCCACACCAGGGTTTACATGGTTGCAAAGTGCTGCGGACTAAAAAGCTTTAAAAAAATTACAACACGATATTTTTTTGCTTCTTTTACAGACTCCTCCAAAACGATTTGGATGTTTAAACATATTTAGACACAAAAAAATACAGAAATGGTTCGAAATTTTTCTTAACTTACATTATGGTAAGTAAATCAAAAAATATTTTGCAAGCAAAACTATTCAAAAGTAGGTCCAATATAGATATGCTGGCACCAAGCGAGCGCTCGGCCAGTACCGCGTTCACATTGGGGAATATAATATGCCTTAAATTACAAACTGTAACTGTCAAATTGATAAGTCGATTTGGAGGATGTCCTCCAACTCGGCTCTCTCTCGAATAACGATCTTTGATATATTTTACTGTGTATCTTACACTGACCTCAGACGACCTTTCGTACGATTTATATTTATCTAAAGGTTTATTTGGCATCATCACCTTATTTGCTAAGTTAATGCCTTTTTAACCCCCGACGGAAAAAGAGGGGTGTTATAAGTTTGAGTTGTATCTGTGTATCTGTGTGTCTGTCTGTGGCATCATAGCGCCTCAACGGATGAACTGATTTTATTTTTGAAAGGTGATTGTGTCGAGACTGTTCTTAGCTATGTTAGAATAAAATTGGTTCAGCCGTTCAAAAGTTATGGGCGTTTTACTGTTTGAATCGGGATGTTTTCGCAAGATAAATGTGTCGGGGGGTTTTTAAAATTTTGAAATTTTACTTGTTTATGCTAGTATTTAATAAACACAAACCCACATTTTTCATAAAAGACTTTTAACGTTATCATAATGATATAAAAGATTTGATATAAATCAATTTAATTTAGTTGTTGGCAATGTAAAAGATTGACAACAATTAAAAAAAAAAAATATTCGATTGATTAATCCCGGAACCCCTCACCCGCCATTTCATTAATTGCTATCAAGCCTTAATTTCTTCAGTGAACAGTTTCCCAATCTTTTCTCGTTCCCCTGACAAAGCTATCGTCTTGGCCAACCGCCAGATTCCGCTTCACTAATACAAGTTGGTCGTACTCATTAGCTGGAAACCTTTAATTTTCAACTTGGCAAGTCTAACAAAAAACTATCAACAAGAAAGTCTACCGTTCCTTGTATTCCGTGGATAAGATTAAGCTACATTTAATTTTTTGGTGAAACTTAAGGTAACTTCTTATTTGAAGGAAAACATTTAAAGCAATTTAATTTTCTTGTTTTCTTTGGTAACGAAATCCTTCGCGGCAATTCAATGGATATGCTTATTTTTACCTTCTTTTTCTTAGTCTTGCCCAATAAAACCGAGAATTTTGTTTAGGTATATGCTTATGATACCCAGCTAAATAGTGAAGCTTATTATTTGTGAAAGATTTTTTAGATACGGGTCAACTCTTCCAGAGATTACTTTAAAAAAACACCCACGAATGTTAAAAAGTAATTGAAAAAGGATAAAATAATTTAAAAACCCAAGAATATCCGTCGGGGGCTGCCATTAAATGAATTAGTTTTGCAGTTTTATAGTAAAGTGCATAATTGGAGATTTTTTAGCGCTATACTTACAATGCGTAGGGCGTGCACCCACAGTGGGGACCTTTAGAAGTTGATGATGATAATTATTTTTATTTACGATGAAATTTAAAATAGTGATGGCAGCCCCCGATGGATATTCTTGGGTTTTTAAATTATTTTAGCCTTTTTCAATTACTTTTTAATCGTCGTGGGTTTTTCAACATTTATTTTTTTTTTATTTTAATCTTTTTATAGACCATAAATATTAAATCGGATTTATATAAAATCGGACTAGTAGTTTTGGAGAAAAATGGCAACATGGATTTTCACAATCAATGTTTGCTGCAGCGCTCCTGGTGAGTTATCACCGTAACACCTATCTAAGGACATGCACCGATCAAACCCGTACCCATGACTGAAAACTGCATCAAAATCGGAGTAGTAGTTTTGGAGAAATATGGCAAAATTTATTTGCACAAACAAACTTCCTCTCACCCCAAACGCATATACCGTCTCCGTTCCGTCGTGGGTAAAAAGAGGATGTTCTGAATTCGACAGTATATTTTAGTATATTTGTTACGCGATTACTCCGCCAATTATGGACCGATTTAGATGCTTTTTTTATTTGAAAGCTGGTGCTTCTCATGTGGTTCCATTTAAATTTCATTGATCAAGATTAAACAAGTAGTTTTACTTTAAAAAAAATCACTACAAAGCAAAAAATTACTTTCTTTTCGAAAGTCTGTGTGAAATACTTAAAAAAATTGGCACCAAAGACACCAACTGGCATAGTGTTTTGTTTTGGAAGTAGGTTTAACTTTTTTTTAATGTCTTTTGTGTAAACATGTATATTATGTATATATAAACAACCCAACAAACAGGCAAGTTAATCTGTATAGTTAAAAGCTTTATGTAACTCAGCAATAGTAAAGGTTTTTATCTGTGAAACTTTATTTCGTTTGGACACAGACAATATAATACTAGCATACAGATGCCTCCTCCCATACAAAGAAAACGTGCCGACGTGACTAGCGTTTTTCATCTGATTATACCGATTATTTTTTGTAAATCGATCGCGTTCAGTTCCGTTCCACGGTGATAGATCACCATCTATAGCCGTGGAAAGGAACCGAACGCGATCGAAGTACAAAAAATAATCAGTATAATCAGTACAGTACTCCGGCACGGTTTCATTGTATGGGATGAGACACCACTGGTTTGGGTATCTCCAGGTTTTACCTTTGTTGTAACATATAAACAACCAAACAAACACACAAGTTTATCTCCTTATAGCATTACTTTCCTTAATCAATAGTTCAATAAAAGAGACCCTATCTTCATGCTACTCTCTTAACAGTATCAGCACAAAAATACATCACACATAATTAAATATTAAACCTACGTGTCCCGGCTACAAAATACCATAATATAACAGGCGTGCGAGAGCAAGACTGAAATATACAAAGCTCCTTGACTAGAGAGAGAAGGAAGTAACAATGAAGTATTCATTTGTTCCAGTGTAAGGGCTCTACAGTCCTGAAGCCCTATTGTTTCAGTCTAGTATAAAAGAGGGATAAGCAGAATTCCAGCTTGATTGTAAAGGATGGTGTGGTTTGGTGACCTTATGGAGATAGTTTGAGTGAATTGCGGGGATTTAAAGCTGCATATTGTATGAAAAGACCAGATATTTAATATGCAAATGATATGCAATGTCTTTCACACATGAACGGTTATTTAACTTCTTGTTGGCTACAAAGTTATTATAAGATTTATCTCACATTCTCTCACAGTTTGACCTAAATTATAGGTCAAACTTCGAATACATTTGGTATAGCGGTAAATTAATATTTTTTTACAGTACCAACATAGTCATATCTGTACCATCATGTCTGTTTCATTTATTTGTTTAGTTCATAAAGCTTACTATATTTTAATCAGTTTTATGTTTGATCGTCTTAAATGAGAAAGTTCATTAAAATTAAAAAAAATATATATATATATATCAAACCGTCTTCCAAAATAAAGCACTACAAAGCGAAAAGTAACTTTCTCTTCCGAAGTCAGTGTTTGTACCCATTGTTTTCCGTTATTAGTCACCGATTTCGGAAAATAAAGTTATTTTTAGTGCTTTGTTTTGTAAGTCAAATTGATTTTTTGTTTGAAAGTTTTTTAATTTTCTCTTTTTAGTTTTGGTTGGTGCCTCCAATTAACATGAAAATAATTTATAGCCAAAGTGATTACGATTGCTATAAGCCCAAACACGACTAGGATTGATTGCATTATTGATGACAATACCAAAATGGCTATAACTATGCCTATAATATTTGAGGAGTTCCCTCTATTTCTCTAGGATGCCATCATCAGGAACAGGTTTAAAAAAAAGGTCGAATTGAGAAACCTCCTCCTTTTTGGGAAGTCGGATAAATAGCGAAATTTATGTATATTTCGGTGTTATTCGATGTAAATAAAAAGGTAGTAAAAGAAAGGACACTAAAGCCATAGCAAAACTAAATCACAAAGTTTTGAAACAACCAAGTCTTCGAAGGACATCAAACTTACTAAGATCATCGACCTTTCTAAACAAATCTCTAAATATAAAAGAAAACTTATATATTAATCACAAACAACTTTATCATATAGCTAAAAACAATATTATCTTCAAAATAAAAAACAGGGTCTATTATTTTGACAGACAATGTACGCCTCGCTTCTTTATTCCAGCCAGTGGAATAAATCAAAAAGAATTTCTTATGTGAAACATACGGCCAGTACACTGGGGAGCAATTTTGTCTGAACATTTTTAAATTAGGCGGAGAAATTCTTTTAATAGGAAGTGATGTGTTGTTGCTATGTTGTCTCTTATAAAATAAGCTATTTTCTGAGAAATACAAAGTGTGCTACATGATGTCAAGATGGAGAATATATTGCTCGCCCAGGCTTGCGCCGTAGGTGTACGTTCCGTTTGTATTAGTGGCGCCATCCACTACAGAGAGATTCGTTGGTGTTTTTTCAAACAATCTAGCGGATTATTCGATAAAAAAAAATAACACCGTCACAAAAAATTCTAGAAAGCCAAAAACAATCATCGTCCTTGCGTCGGGGAACCGCTAACGTTTCCAGCAGTTTAATTTAATTACTTAGCTTTAATAAAATTCTAAATTTAATTTTTATTTCATGCTTTTTAAACTACATATAATATACCTCGTAGTAGACACGCTTCAATCGACAGTCTATCGAAACACGTAATTATGACACAATATCTTGTGAAAAATACCCAGATTCAAAGAGTAAAATGCGGATAACTTTTAAACAGCTGAACAGATTTTAATCAAACATAGCTAAGAACACTTTCGATAAAGTCATCATTCAAACAAAAAACATATTAAATCAAATTCGGTTCATCCGCTTAGGAGCTATGATATATGCCACAGACAGATACACAAATTCACATCTACAAAAATACACAAACACACAGGCACACCTGCAATCTTATAACACCCTTCTTTTTCTGTCGGGGTTATAAATGGACCTAGGTATCTTTCACATATGTTTATAGAGTAGATTTTAGAGAGGGTGGTGTTTTGCAGTACCTATCTGCCTTCACCTATGGGAATAAGGTGTTACGTATGTAGCTAGATCTAATAGAATTTAGATGTTTTTTTATCATTTTATTTATAGGCTCTCGTTTTGCAATGGTAAGTGTTGGTGTGGTCGACGAAGGAGCACGCTTGCCTAGAAGTATCCTATTTACTCTTCACTTAAAGACGCTCAGGATGTAGGAATCAGAAAAGTCAGTCTTACAGGTAAAGCTAACGTATACAACTAAGTAGCACTCACGATTCAGCAGAAATTCCTAGCGTGGTCAACTTTTTATTTTAAACGAACTGGAATTCCCTTCGGAAGTCTGCGCACAATGATAATACTTATTCCCAAAAGGTTATGTTCGTGTGTATTGGATGTTCACCAAATTCTTCTTCTTTTCGTGTGAGGGTGTGGGACACGTCTAGGGTCACAGTTAATTAAGGCGCCTCTGGAAACCCCACAGGCCTCCGACTTGTCTAATTTATTCAGACTTATATTAATTATATAAGTCCAGGTTTCCTCACGATGTGTTTCTTCACCGTTGCCTGTGATGTCCAAGATAAACTTCATCATCATCATCATATCAGCCGCAAGACGTCTACTGCTGGACATAGGCCTCCCTCAAGCGTCGCCACATTGACCGGTCCCGTGCGTCCCGCATCCAGCAGTTACCCGCAACTTTCACCAGGTCATCGGTCCACCTGGTGGGAGGCCTTCCAACGCAACGTCTACCGGTTCGCGGTCGCCACTCCAGAACCTTTCTGCCCCATCGGCCATCCGTTCTGCGAGCAATGTGCCCTGCCCACTGCCACTTAAGTTTGGCAATTCTTCGGGCTATGTCGGTAACCCTGGTTCTCTTGCGGATCTCTACATTTCTGATTCGATCACGTAAGGAAAATCCGAGCATAGCCCTCTCCATTGCCCTTTGGGTGACTGTAAGCTTTCTGATGAGGCCCATTGTGAGCGACCACGTCTCAAAGCCATAGGTCATAACTGGCAACACACACTGGTCATAGACTTTCATCTTGAGACACTGTGGTAAGTTGGACGTGAAGATACCGCGCAACTTCCCGAACGCTGCCCAGCCGAGTCAGATTCGACGGTTAACCTCTTTCTCGAAGTTGGCCCTACCCAACTGGATCGTTTGTCCCAGGTAGACTTAGTCATCCACAAATTCGAGTGTAGAGTCTCCGACCCTGATAGGAGTGGGTGTGACATGGGCATTCAACATCACCTTGGTTTTGTCCATGTTCATCCTAATAGCCACTCTTTCGGAAGCTCTACTGAGGTCATCGAGCATTGTAGTGAGTTCCTCCATAGTCTCAGCCATGACCACAATATCATCGGCAAACCGAAGGTGAGTGATGTACTCGCCATTGACGTTGATGCCTAGCCCTCTCCAGTCCAGAACATTGAAGACATCCTCCAGTGCAGCGGTGAACAGTTTCGGAGATATGACATCTCCCTGCCTCACACCTCGCTGCAGAAAGACAGGTTCCGAGGTCTGATTCTGAAGTCGAACTGACATGGTGGCGTTTTTTTGTACAAACATTTCAATACCTCGATGTACCGGTAGTCAATTTGGCACCGTTGGAGAGACTGCAGCACAGCCCAAGTCTCGATCGAAACAAAGGCTTTCTCGTAGTCCACAAACGCTAAGCAGAGAGGCAGGTTGTACTCTTCGGTCTTCTGTATAACCTGCCGCAGCGTATGTATATGGTCTACGGTGTTAAAGCCTTTACGGAAACCGGCTTGTTCAGGAGGCTGGAAATCGTCAAACCTGCGCGCGAGACGATTCGTGATGACTCATGAAAACAGCTTGTAGACATGGCTAAGAAGTGAGATGGGCCTATAGTTATTTAGTAGGGCATTGTCGCCCTTCTTGAAGAAGAGTACCACCACACCCCTGCACCATGCCTGTGGCGTTTTGCCCTCGAGTATGACGGAATAAAACAGCTTCTGAAGGGCCTTAAGGACCGGTTTTCCACTCGCCTTCAGGAGTTCGGCTGTAATTCCGTCTTCACCCGGTGCCTTGTTGTTTTTAAGCTGTTTAAGAGCCATCCTAATCTCATACAGGCTGACGTCCGGAATGTCTTCGGTATAGTGCCGGGTCAATCTAGCTCTAGGGTCTTTTGCTAGATTCGCGACGGGTTTACTGGTTGACGTGTACAACTGCCCATAGAATGTCTCGATCTCCCTGAGAAGCTCCGGTTTGGCGGATACGATCCTGCCATCGTCGGTCTTCAGTTTCGTGAGTTGGCTCTGCCCAATAGCCAGATCCCTTGAAAACACCTTGGAGCCTTTATTTCGCTCTTTAATACGCTCGGTATTAAAGCGGCGGAGATCGATTTTCAAGAACTTTGAGATCCGTCTATTGAGCTGCCGGTATTTCAACGCATCGTCTGAAGACTGCAGGATTATCTCACGCCTCTCCTTCATGAGCTTGAGAGCATCAGAGAGCTTTTTGTTTATATCTGTATGGCGGGTCTTGAAAAACTTAGACCCAACCGTATGGACAGCTTCCACGAACCCATCGCTGTATTCGTCCACGGAGCTCCCTAGGCACTCGAAACGATTCTGGAGTTCGAGCTGAAAGCTCTCGGGGTTTTGGATCTGGATCTGTGCTGGACGCAGCGTAGACTTCATCAGTCGAGACCTTTCAAGCTTGATATTAATGTTCAATGTGTCTCTCACCATGCGGTGATCGCTCCCGGTTTTCACCGAATTGATCACAGAGACATCATTGAACATTTGCTTCTTGGTTGCCATGATAAAGTCGATCTCGTTTTTAGTTGCACCGTCGGGGTTTTGCCAGGTCCACTTCCTGTGCTCACGCTTTCTGAAGAAGGAGTTCATCATATAGAGCCTCCTTCTCCATAAAACTGGCCAGTAGGTGACCCCGGTGGTTCCGATGTCCAACTCCAAATTGGCCCACTTGCAGCTCATCCTCGTCTCGTTTGCCCAGTTTCGCGTTGAAGTCCCCCATGACAACGGTGAAGTGAGTTTTGAAACCATGCATAGCTCTAGAAATATCCTCATACATGATCTCTACCTCGTCGTCGGGGTGTGCCGAGGTTGGGGCGTAGACCTGTATAACCTTCAGCGAATATGTCGAGAATATTCTGAGTAAAAGGTACGCCATCCTGGTCGACACACTCTCGATCTTCACCACGTTGTTCACAAGGGACTTGTGGACGATAAACCCGACACCACCCTGGGACTGCCGGTCACCCTCTCGGAAATAGAGCAGGTTACCGGATTTGAGGATTATCGAGTCCTCCCCCTCTCTTCGGACTTCAGATAACCCTATAATACTCCACCGCAACCTGCTCAATTCTTCCTCGAGTTCTGCTATCTTCTCGTCGGTCCGGAGTGTTCGCGTGTTATACGTTGCCAGGTCCAGTCATCGGTGTTTATTCGGGTAGTCGGATCCACTCCGGGGATTCTTCGCACCCCTTGCCACGCCAACGCCTCGACCGCTACCGTAGTCGAGGGTAGACGGGCTGCCGGGCACTCGGGGCCGTTTTTTTCTTGTGCTTTTCATTTTGGGGGGGTTTGCCTTAATCGCCACGCTTGGCAGGCGGGTTGGCGATCGCAGTTTGTTATTAAAGTGCACAGAGTTCTCTGCTGCTGCCCATTCTCTGGTGTATCCCTTAGTCGCCTTTTACGACACCCACGGGAAGATATGGGATGGTGAGATTCTTTACGTCCGACACCATACGGAACAAGATAAACTTGGAAAGTAGCAATTAATGAACATAAAAGTTGTTTTTCTATTAAACTTAACTTCATCAGACTCTAAGACTCATTCATTTTTAAGTGTTTCAAGTCCTAGTAAATAAATACAAATTCAAAACCACTCCAAACTTTTATTAACTTCTAAAGCTTCTGATTCTTACAAAGAGCTTTCTGAGACGGTTTCTTTAGCCTTTTTCTTCTTCGTCAAAATAAAAAAATCAAATAAAGTCTTTTATCTACTCTCATATCGTAATATTCGAATTATAAAATTCAAATCGAGTTTATATTGGCATACTTTATAAACACAATACCGAAATTTAAAAATAGAATCTTATTATAACACTATTTCTCTAACAAAATAATGCTATAAAACAATTTTTTTTCTATACAGGAGAAATCCAAGAAGTTAATCACTAAGGAGTTTCCATCAATATTTTTTTTGTAATGCCATTTTATAGTACCTATTATAAAAAGATTTGATTCCAATTTTAAATTGTCTATGACAATGCCCGCTTTAGACTTAGCACGCACTGCGATTTTTATTCGCGCGAATTTTATTTCCTTCTACCTGTTCATAGAGCTCAAAATAATCGGGCGAAAAAAATTCGCGCCGTGATGCAGTGGATTCTGTGGCAAAACACGGATTTCTTGCGGTATTATTTCCGCACGATTTCTTTACCGCAATGCGAACAACTTCATACAATTCCATGGGCAAAAAAAAATCGCGGGAATAAAGATCGCAGTGCGTGCTAAGCCTTAGCGCATGCGCGGTTAATGCGATGATGTGCTGGGTTTTGGCGCCATTCATACGTTTTGCAAGTTTTGCTGTACTGAATTTTATGAGTTATTTAAATTATTGTTTAAAATGTCTGATATGAATGTATGTGTGAATGTGAAGAAAATTTGACTCCGCCCGATATTTTAGATGCGGCGAAGGAAATTGCTCTTAATTTATTACCAGCAAAGTTGAGAAAAGTATGTGACAAATGCTATCACGATTTTATGGCATGGAAAACACAAAAAGAGGTATTTAGTAGGTTCAATCCCAATTTATGAGTGTAGATAAAGTAGTGTATGAAACTGCACATAATTAGGTATTAAAACATTCGTGTGAAAACTATTAAAAACCTCGCCTACGACTCGGTTTTTAAACACACACTCATGTTTTAATACCCCTCATTATGCAACAGTTTTATAAACTACTATTAAAATAAGACTTTGCTGACTGTACCTACAGAAAGTAGCTTGCCGCTGTGTCTCAACTATATTCACAAAATACTTCCTTTAAAAGGCACTTGCATTCATTCTTACTTACTTTAATTCTTTGCATAATAGTTTTATAAAAATAAGATATTTCTGTTGGTATTTTTAGTTTTTGAGTATTTAACTTTTAATCTGGGATCGCGTGTGAACAAAATTATTATTTACGATTATTTATTTGTTTCGGTATTCCAGATCGACAATTTATGCTCTTTCGAATGTCCTCTCGAAAGAACAGCTTCTATAGCATTTTTAGAATTTAATTATTGTGCTCTGAAAACGGTGAAGGAAAACATCGCTGCATCGTGAGGATACCGGCAAGTCCTAGAACTGAAAATTCGACCACCAACGCGCACTGGGCCCGCGTGATGAATTAAGGCCCATCACCTCTCTCAGACAGAGTAGGCCGTGTCCCAGCAATGGGGATATTAAAAGGCTTGTGATGATTATGAATGATTGTGGCAATTCTGACACTAATCGTGGCAAGGCGTACCGTGTTACCAAGCTATGGTTGTGGAGGACAGATAGGCAGTCACTTCTTTGTAAAATACTGGTACTCAGCTGCATGAGATTAAGACGACGACCCCGCCGTATTACCCTTTGCGGAAATGCTCGGCAGATTGATGGATTCTGGCACGTGGTTACAAGTTGCAGATTCAGGTTGACTTCAAATTGATAACTATTTTAGTTCCTTATCCTTATCCTTCCTTATATAGTATAAAACAAAGTCTTCCCGCTGTCTGTCCCTATGTATGCTTAGATCTTTAAAACTACGCAACGGATTTTGATGCGGTTTTTTGTAATAGATAGAGTGATTCAACAGGAAGGATAGAGTGATCCCGCGTGTGTTATATGTATAACACACGCGGGCGAAGCCGCTGGCAAAAGCTAGTATATTATAAATGCGAAAGTTTGGATGGATGTATGTTTGTTTCTCAATCACGCCAAAACGGCTGAACGGATCTGGATGAGAGGGAGCTAGGGGCTATGTCCAGCAGTGGACGTCTTTTGTCTAAAATGATGATGGTGACTTTATTTATTTGACACACACTCAATACAACAGCAACAATCACAGAAAAAGACAAGAATAGCAATAAAAGAAGATTAAAGACATATCGTGCTGAGAGCGCACATACCGAAACGGTTAGCAACTCGGCATTTACTACTGTAGTACTTAACTTTATATTTTTTATAGAACTTTTACCTCGTAAAATATTGAAAATTAATCTGTATAAACACCAGTACACTGTGCTTATTTGGCGCTCTTAGAAACTCGTTTAAATGTCAAAAATATAGTCGTCGTTTGCAAACTACGTATTTGAATAGTACCCTGCCTCGGAAAAGCACTTTCAAAAGGAAACTAGCAAGTACATACTTCTATAAACGACGAATGTGTGAAATACTCCCGTATTCTGCAAAATGTTACATAAATTGACGACCGAATCGATTTACGTTGTTCCCCAGTGCGGTTTGCGACGATAATTTAGACATCTGGGTGACAACTTCGAATTTGGATGACTACGTACAGAGTGATTGTCATATATCTGATAGAAACTTAAGCATTTCAATGCCTCGGTTTGTTGGTTAGTGATTGTTTAATGAACCCTTTCAAACAGTAGGTTGAGAGATAACATTCTGAGTAGGTTGCAGCGATTATAGACTAATAGAATATTGAGTCCAGTAATGGACAGATTGAAGGCTCCATCCCCACCATCGTGATTGTGCATTTTCTTAGTGCAGTACTTTTTCAATTGATTAGAATAATTTATATAAAAACCAATTTTTGTTTCGTGTCTTTGATGTATTTTTGTGTCGCGCCTGTCAGTGAGACTAAAAATTGATGATAATTAAAATATAAGGAACGGAGGAAGGAGTCAATAGTATATCATGTATTAGTATATTTGTATTTAGTTCCAAAAAAAAATGCTGTGGCCCACGAACACAGACTTCATTGACACGTGAATGTTGAGGCTATCCAGCTGCTAGACAACACAGACTTAGTGCGTAGGCAAAAAATAAGTAAACCTTTTGAAAAAGTGTAGTGTACAAAGTGAATGAACAATAAAATAACAAATTAATGTAAATAGGAACAATGTTATGCTATATATATATAACATAATTATGCACATAGTATTTTTATAAATTACGAGTATATAAGACTCTTAGAAAGTACTACGGACTTGTGTAAAAGTGCAAATGGACACTAATCTTAGTTTTAACATAATCTTTCACGTAACATATTAAATTAAAGTTAAATTGCTAATAAGTCTTTTAGGCTAGATCGTAATTAATTATTAAGACTTTTGTTCTTATTAATAAATTATTTAAAAAAAGCGTATTCATATTTTCTAAGAAAAAATTAAGTGAAATCGATCCATTTGGATCGCATTGCGCCCATGTCGACGGTTACAATTAAAATTACTTACCGGTGTGATATAAGTCAAATTGCATCGAATTAGGAAGGTCACTAGTTGAAAAAAATATCTAATACTTATATCTATACTAATATTATAAAGCTAAAGAGTTTGTTTGTTTGAATGCGCTAATCTTAGGAACTAATGGTTGGAATCTTAATAATATTTTTGTGTTGTATAGTCCATTTATCGAGGAAGGTTATAGGCTGTATAACATTACGCTACGACCAATAGGAGCGGAGTATAAATGAAAAATGTTGCAAAAACGGGCAAAATCATTCCTTTTTGAGAGCTTCCGTTAAGAATAGGTAGGTAGATAGGGTAGGTAGGTAGGTAGTTAGATCAGGTTAGGTAGCCAGTTGACGGGAGCGCGGCGAAGCCGCGGGGGACAGCTAGTCGTGAATAAACGTGATGACATGGTATCGGCAGCATTTTAACACAGTGCTAAATACTCTTTTGTTGTGTAAATGTCTGATCTACAATATTTAAATAACAGCTTGACATTTAAAAACATATTAAGTTGGCAATTACTCTTATTTGTTTGACCTTTCGAAACTTTGCAGTTCACAGTAAAACAACAAGCCAGAATAAATATAGGTATCCCGTGTAATTAAACCACACAAACAATACGACCCTGATTGTACAAACGTGACCTGTTTTTATAAGCCGCCAGGCTTTACTTTGACATTCTTACTTTTTGTGCAGAAGTGCTGAATGGTTGCAAGAAAATGTCATCGTAAAAGGTTTTTTCATAAGTTACAAGAATATTACAAGTGAATAAAATGCAAAGGAATTTGTTTGTTATTCTTATAGGAAAAGAACTGTACATAAAAACATGTCTTATTTTGCTTTAGAGAATTAATTCTTAACAAGTACTGCAATCGAAGTAAACGTTATCAGCTTATAATGTTTCTACTACTGGAACACAGGCATCCTCTCTGTCAGGGGTAGTGGGCTAAAATCCACCTTGCAGACCCAGTGCGTATTGGCTTAAAATTTAAGGTTTTAGTACCAGATTCCCTACGATGATTTCTTTCATCATTTTGAGAACAGTGGTAATGAAATAAATCACACAAAGAAATTTTGGATGGGTCTGTCAGACTCCTACTAAAAACCTGACCTGACCTAACCTAACTAAACTCAAACATCGGATTTAACAATATCAATTCATTCATTTTTTAGCACTACTTACGTACAGACATACAACAGAATATTATTTCGACGTTCATGAATATGCCTCAGAACCGTATCAAGTGCTACTTAGCTGACCGACAGCCAATTACCGGGCGCCGGAAACCTTGATCTATGGTAGGCTGACAATACATTTAATGTAACATTTGCCAGATTCCAGGGGTTTTTTGGCCTCGCATTGGTAAGACATTTCACATTAGTAGACCTTGGAAATTCATTGGTTGATGAAATAATTTGCTACATTTTTGAGGCATTGGGTGGAGCTCCTTTATCGCACATGCTATGGCCGATGGGATCAATGGCTTCTGGAGTGTCGACCGCGTACTGAAAACCATTGGAAGTTCCCTGCAGGGTAGCCTGTAGGAGACTTCCACAAACTGGACCGATGGTCTGATTAAGGTCATAGACATCCACTGGATGCGAGGAGAGGCATTTGTTCACTACGCCCAGCAATGGACCTCTTTCAGCTGAAATAATTAATGGTTGTCGAAGTATGATAAATCTTTACGACTTTCGTATAGACGCTAGGAGAGGTTTCATCTAGGCTTGAAAAATATTTTCTACTTTGTTTTTCATAATTTTGTACCTTGTGGATTTTAAACGGGGCAACCTCAAATTTTATGACCGATCATTTCACCAAACGAGGTGATTATATTTACGAGTATATTTTCATAGATGTGTATTTATTCTATTCAGATGCTTTAATTATTCTGCAATGCGTATTCACTTATTGATGTAAATCAACACCACTCCGTAATTACAGTTACATCCATAACTACGGCTATAATGATACCAACCTGTTGGAATGTATTGGTAATGGCATAATCTCAATTCATGCGAAATGCAGGGAATTCCTATCGGCTTAGTGAAGGGTTAGTACCTAAGCTGCCTCTGTTTGAAGTATTTTCTGAAGCAGTAGCAGCTTTTTATTAAAATCACAACAACACACCATTATTTCTAAAATAATTAAAATCGGCATCAACATCCGCTGATGTCAATGACAAAAATATCAGTATCTCAACTCTGTCTGAACTGGCGATATGTGAGTGCCTAAAAGTGTACCTCTACCTAACCTACCTTGTGTATTGGTCAAGTTTTATATCGGTAATACTATCAGCTGGCCTAGAGTAAATAGCTTATATACCTACTAGTTTTGTTTACACCATCACCATCATACGTCCATCATTATCATCAGCCTTTTTAATCTTCCTACTGCCTTCTCTCTGTGAGACGGTATAACCCGTAATCCACCAGGCCGGCCCAGTGTGGGTTGGTGGATGTCACATGTCTTCGAATTGTTGGTTCTAGGCTTCCTCATGATGTTTTCTTTCACCGTTTTTAAGCGGTGGTATTGAAATAATTTACTTAAAGTAAAGCGCCTGCCTGGGTTTGAACCTACGACCTACAACTACAAACTACAACTTGTAAGTCGTGGCCGTTACCACTGGGCCACCACTGCTCTAATTTTCATTGCAGTTTTTTTTAATATAAGTGTGGATAAAGATGCTACACGTTCATCCTTCACAATAATAAAAAAGACAAACAGCTAACTTACAATACGTAACAAACAAATCGTAAAATAAAAATTAAATACACAATCAAGACAAATTGCCGAGTCAGCCTTATCAATTTTAACAAAATTTTATTACCTGAAACGGAGAACGAGCAACTTCTTTAAAAGAAATGGTCTAGCTTATTGCAACAAGAAACGGGCAAAAACGACAAATTAGTTTCCTTGGCAACGATGAAAAAGACGGCAGATATTTCGCTAAAAGGATTTTCTAGTAATTCGCTACGATTATTGTGATTTTTAAGAAAAAGAAGACATAATTTACAAAGAATTTGTAAGAAAATCTCTTAACTAATACAGAGTCTTTTCTGTAGTTTATTAGTCTATTTTTTCTTATTTTAAGTAAGTTACAAACTGAAAAGTCTGCCCCTTAAGTATTTTTAGACGTTCTTCGCTCCCACTCGTTTATAACATGTTGCTGAGCGTCATGATGTGTCCGACTAAACTTTTTCACTATCTTCACCCACCTTGGACTCCTTTTTTCTGAACATTTTTGTCTGTTATAGTAGGTCAAAGAACTTGCTATGTGTTGCTTCACTTGGTCAGACATCGTATAGGGCTTATGGCCTCTGGAAGCCTTGTTTTTTGCTTGTAAAAATGCTCATGCATACTACACTACCACGAGGAGATAGTGCAGTTAAGTGGGCCCACTAAAACGCCACGGTGTCGTCCTGTGCCGCTTATGGCGGCTTATACAAAATCGCCCGTAATATGCCTACCGGTTTTAAATTCAGCCAGTATTTTGTGATATAATAGAAAGTAGATAATACCAGGGATATCTATAGATGTCATTAATTTTGACCATAACCTTCCCATTTCCCTACTCTCACGTCTAAACAGCGGCAATTCTAACAATCCAGACATATTGTTGTGAAATAAAAGTAGATAATACCAGGGATATCTATAGATGTCATTAATTTTGACCATAACCTTCCCATTTCCCTACTCTCACGTCTAAACAGCGGCAATTCTAACAATCCAGACATATTGTTGTGAAATAAAAGAGATTTTTCCCGCCGACACGTCACTTCGTATATATTAAACGTGAATAAATCCAACGGTACAATATACACAATGGGTTTTTACGCCATCTTTAACATCTATTGAATTTTCTTCAGTTATCCTTTTCTTCCCCATTTTGGTAACTTTCTGTATGATATTTTCTATATATTTCGGCTTTTTAAAGAGTTCTAGTTTTGACGTTATAAAGCCTTAACTTATTTAAATTAAACTCGGCTATTTTGTAGTAATTAAAATGTTGTTTACTGTTGCCAATTTTTCTTTATATTAGGGCACTTTTCAAATTTGAATTTTTAATTAATGGTCCGTGTTTGTAAAAACATCTGTTTGATATTAATGGATTTTGAAACAGCACATTATTATATTTATTTATCGATGGGTTCACGTTTGACCACTATCTCGCCTGATGGTAAGCGATGATGTAGTATACGGTGAAGCATTTTTATAATTATTGCTTGAATTGAATGAAACCAGTTTCTTTGTAAGCAGTTTAGGGTGTGGGTTTGTGTCTATCTAAAATACAGATGGGACAGTTAAAACATTACATCTAGAGTAAATGAAACTCGTCAAAATCGTTTGCGAAGACCCAGTTTCCTCACAACATCTTTCTTTATTATCAGGCCATTTTCTGTTAATTAAAAAAACTTGTTAGCAAAAAAATACCTTACTTTTTATTAGTTGTACCTACCTAATAGGCAAGTTAGTAAGGTAACTATAAAGCCAGAATAGATTTCATGAAACTTGAACATACCTGTGAGAGGTCTGCGTGCCCCTGAAGGGCGTACTGGCGTGATGTTATGTTATGAAATGATATAAACAATAAACAGACATGCGATTGCAGCAATCCCGAGAGATTTGCCGTTATTTATTGAAGAGTTCTGTTGTATATCTCCGAAGTTCTTCATCAGATCGTCACCAAGTTAAAATGGGACCAATATCGTATACATACCTTTTCAAACAAAAAAAGAATTTTCAAACTCGGTCCACAATTGACGGAGATATCGGTGAACATACACAAAAAAAAAAACAAACAATGTCGAACATAGAACCTCCTCTTTTTTGGGAAGTCGATTAAAAAGACGAAAATATACTCTGCATTGCACTTTTAGAAAGCCTTTCAAGAATCTTTGTAAAAACGAAACGACATACTTACCAGGTTATCCTGGCATTACCTGGTGACCGGTTCATCAAAATGTAGGTATTCATTCATTGACATATCTAAATAATGCCACCCCATTGGCCGTTCCATTATCTTCTCAAAGGCTATCGGTCGAGCGTGCACAACATTTGATGTGTTTCAATTGAAACCGACTATTCGCACTTTGCGTTCCAATGGTTTCAAAGAGAATTAAAGTTGGACAGTTAATGTATTAGCCACATTTCTATTAATAAACGACTACGCTAAGTAATTATAGCCGCACGGGCAGAAATACAAAGTAAATCAATGGATAGGTGACCATCATACTGTCAGAAAGAACTATATATTAGCCCTCCCCTTTTTTTTACCTTGGGTTAATGCTCATGCATACTGCACTACCACGGGGAGATGGTGCAGTTATGTGGAACTCCAACCCACTAAAACTCCACGGTGTCGTCCTGTGCCTGTGCCGCTTATGGCGGGAGCACGGGCACGCGTTAGCACTCACCGCGGACCCACCGCGGCCGTCCGTCACCGAACCCTCCTCTGGAGAGTAACCCCCATCACCGGCGCACCAGATCACACAGCACGCCGTGACCATCCCAGCACATGGGCGCCAGACGATCCCGTGTATGGCACCCTTGGTTCCCCTGTAACGGAATCTAGCCGTCCTGGCCGCCACATTTTGTGATATTTGACAGTCGCAAAGAGTTTACAACCATTGTATTGCGGAGGGCGTATTTCCTCGTATTTGGCGACGCGGATTTATACGAATAATCCCGAAAAGTGGCGACAAACCCCCGGACGACCCGAAGTCGTACCGGCCCATAACATTACTTCCATCTTTGGGAAAACTCCTGGAGCGCCTTATCGTTCCACGGTTGCTACCGGACGGACCAAAATTTCATAATAATCAATTCGGTTTCACTATTGCAAAATCTACCGTAGACGCGGCCCTTACTGTTAGGAAAATAGTTAATACATCTGAACATAAATATGTAACTGGGATTTTTCTAGATATTTCTGGGGCTTTTGATAACGCATGGTGGCCAATGCTATTACTTAAAATGAAAAATCGCGGCTGCTATAGAAATATATACAATTTAGTTTACTCTTACTTTTTAAATGGTTCCGCGAAACTCAAACTCGGCCATCATTCCATGTCGAAGTCTCTCACCATGGGATGTCCTCAGGGTTCGGTTATTGGTCCACCTTTATGGAATTTAGGCTTTGATGATTTCCTCGCGATTCCGCTTCCAAGCGGCTGTTCATTAACCGGTTACGCGGACGACGGTCTTCTGCTCATTCAATCAAGTACTCGAGCTGGACTCGAGAACTTGGCTGACACTTGCCTATGATTAATATCTCAGTGGGGCGATCGTAACCGCCTGACCTTTGCTCCGCATAAAACTTATCAGCTCATTTTAAAAGGTAATCTTAAATCGTGTCCTACTATTAAATTTAATAACGTTCCGGTAAAAAGGAAGCAGTCCGTGTGCTATCTTGGTCTTGTGTTAGAAAAGAATTTTGCATTTATAGATCATATTAAAATCGTCGGTGAAAAAGCAAAAAAGAACTACTATGCCTTAACGAGAATATCTAAATCTACGTGGGGACTGTCTTTTTTGACTTTAAAGACTATTTATGGGGCTACTTACTTGGGTTGTATCTGCTATGGGGCGCCTGTTTGGGCTGATAGGGCCACAATAGGGGCGGTACGACGTAAATTACTTCAGAGTCAGCGTTTGGCTTTGATATTCTTATGCAAAGCATACAGGACGGTTAGTACTGAGGCCTTACCGGTACTTGCTGGCGTACTTCCGGTCGACCTTGAAGTGCAGCGACGTGCTGCAATGTACTATTCCGCAAAAGAGACCATGGACGCGGACTTTTTAACGCGGAGTGACCGTGCCAAAATCTCTAGATTATTTAAACCACATATTGACGTCTGGGAGGAACTTTTATCCGAATGGCAATGTAGGTGGGATAATTCCATCAAGGGCCGACACCTCCACCAATTCTTTCCATTCGTTCGCGTGCGGCTGGCCAGGACGTGGCTGGAGGTGGATCACTGTGTTGCCCAATTTCTCACAGGGCATGGTAACTTTAAAAGTAAATTATTTTCCTTCAAGCTTGTTGCCTCGCCATTATGTCAGTGTTCTACATCTGACTGTGAATATGTACACGAACCCCTATTTCTTATGGGAGTGTATTCTTTGGCAGAATGAACGCAATACTATGTTGAATAATGTACAGGCTGTGTCAGGAGCCGTTTACTATACGGACCTTGTGGAAACTAGAACAAATTTCCGTGCGTTCAAGCGCTTTTGCCATACCTATTATTGGAATCAAATATAAAAGCTCACAATGTTAGGACCCATTAATATTAATGCTAATTTTATTCGTGGTGCTAGGCAACTGGGCTTATCCCAGTTGTAAACGACCCTTTGTGCCTATTGGTCTTGTTTGTTCTGTCTCCTGCTTGATATGGAGGGAAGTGGAAATTTGTATTTTTCTTACTCCTCCATTTTCTTTTCTGATTAATTTCGTTGAGGGATCCAAGACAGTTAAATTCATTCTCCGGGACTTCGTCGAGCTTCATTGCCTCGGCGCTTTTCTGGTGGTCGCCACTGTTGATTCTGGCTTTCAGGAGTTGCAGTGGTTTGGGAATAGTGCGGTGGGATTGTCCCAATTAACAGTCGCAACGAGTAGTTTAAAGCCAGAAAATCTGATACCTGCCTTGCCTGCAATAGGTATCGTGCTATCCAGTTATAAGATTGTGGATATCAACAGGCAGTCGCTCCATGGAAGAAACTGGTGCTCAGACGCATGCAATTAGACGGGAAGCCGACCACGACATAGTTTAAACACGGGGTCCCAGCGCTAAGAAATAATATTTGACTCAAATAAATACCACTAGTTTGCGCGATATACACCGATTTGTTATTGAATTGTGTGTAAAATTTACATAAAAATTGTATGATCTTGTATAATCAACCCTCCTAAGCACAAAATTATGGAATATTGGGCTCTTAATTCACATTTCAAAGATTATTTGAACGGATCTTTTAAAATTGATGTCAATAGATGCCGCGGTTTTAAATTTCTGAGGCTTCCATTCGATTGTTTAAATTAGTAGTGTAAAACATTTTGGTGCAATGAAACTGTATAAACGTGCAAAAAAAATACAAATACTATAAAACAAATCGTAACTGCATTTTATGATAAAAGTATTCACGAACCGAGTAAACCCTTTTTTTTGCAAGTCGCTGTTCACGCCATCTATCTATTGCCGTCGAACGAAACCGAACGCGATCGATGTACAATAAATAATAATTTTAATTAGACGAAAAACGCTAGTTACGTCGGCACGGTTTCTTTATATGGGATGAGATCTGTGTGCTAGTATTATACTATCTGTGGTCACATTAATCGATTTCCGACAGTGAACTAATATGGATGGAAATGTAAGAGGGTCGTTTATATTGATTGGTTACATTTTTCCTTTCAACGCAACGCTTTCCTGGTTTTCCCTGTCTTTAATGGACGACTCATCAGTCTAATTCATGAGTCGCTGACAGTTGCACTTAAAGACATCTATTAACGTTAATGAACCAATTACTGGCGGTTAAGAGAGGATAATCTGTCTTGCTAGCTAACAAATGTATAAGAAAATGCCATGTTTCCGATTATTCCTTGTTTAAGTCAAGAGTGGATTGTTTACTTTTAGCAAGGTTCCATCATTGCTAACCATCTAGTGACATAATAATCAAATGCATGCCTATCAGTAATAAAAAAATCTACTTTTTTATTATTTTTAGGCTCACGCTTGACCACTATCTCACCTGATGGTAAGCGATGATGTGCTCGACGATGTAGCACGCTTACCTAGAAGAAACCTATTCACTCTTGACTTTAAGACTCCCAGGTTGTAGCTATCAGGAAACACCACACCGGCAGGAAATTCCACTCCTTAGCTATACGTATAATGAAAGTATTCCCAAAACTTGCGTAAGGGTGGGACGTCCATCAGGTACCGATGACGCATCGCCGTACGTCTAGTTGCCCGATGATGGAAAGGGCTAGCAGGAATTAGTTCATGCAATTCCAACGCACATTCCCCGAAATGTAACCGTTAATAAACCGACAAACTGGCAACTTGGCGACGATGTTCAAAGCTCTGGAGCAAGATCCGTCCCAGAGATGAGAGCAGTACTCCATGCATGACCAAACTTGCGCTTGATACAAGTTGAGAAACTGTTCTGGCGTGAAGTACCGTCTCTCCTTTGCAAGGATCCCCAACTTTTTGGCAGCCAGTTGAGATTTTGCCTCAATGAATGGACCAAAATTGAGGCGACGTCATGTCAACGTAACGCACGTCGGCACGGTCACACCACGGAAAGTAGGAACCGAGTGGAATTGGCTACTGCTTGGTATATTTAGAAAGTCTAAAGAATATGAATGTCATGTCAATAAAAGAAATGACAGTTCAACCAGGTACTTTATAGGTATTGAAAATTACATAACCTTTTCATTTTTAAGTGCATATCAGTGTTAGATGTAACTTGCAACTAACGCTGGTGGTGTGTTAGTAATGTACAGTACAACTATTTTCTTAATGCCTCTCGGCAAACTTCGTGTTTCAACTTTGTGTTACTGTTTCCGCCCATTTTTTTTTTTATTACTTTAATTTACAATAGTAATAACAACTCTATATACTTCCAAGTTGTTTTATCTAATATAAATTTTATTGTACACAACAAACAAAAAACCATACAGGACAAACATTTTCAATTGATAAAAGCCCTCAAATGATTGAGAGCGTCCGGTCTGTGCCAAGAGCAAAGGGCAACTGATAGAAAGCCGACGACTGACGAAACACGAAATTTGCCAAGTGACACTAAGAAAATGTTGTCCTGTACTAGCTTTTCCTATTAGATTATTCTTGGAAATACAACCCAAGTGTTAAGTTAAACTTTACAAAGTCCCTACCACCTACATTGAATCCCACTCACTTTTGCTGATCAAATCCTTTGAACGAACGCTTCACGAGAGTTGAAACATCCGACAAATGCATCTGACTGCAAGTCTGGTTGTTACTTGTTACCCTTTGTCGCGTTCTCCTTATAGTGTACAAACAAGAATCTGGCATTCAAGTATTTACCAAGTTATGCTTGAGTTTGTGTTCAAACACAAATACTGTACGTTGAAGAAAATGGATAAAGTGATTTTGCTTTATTTGAATATCTTGATTTAGGATTAGCTACTAATGTTGAATCTAAAAAACCGGCCAAGTACAAGTCGGACTCGGAAAAACCGCAAAAAAATCACGTTTGTTGTATGGGAGCCCGTCTTAAATATTTATTTTATTCTGATTTTAGTATTTTTTATTATAGCGCATCATAAATACATCATCTGTGAAAATTTCATCTGTCTAGCTATCACGGTTCATGAGATACAGCCTGGTGACAGACGGACAGACAGAGAGATAGACAGACAAACAGACAGACGGACCGCAGAGTCTTAGTAATAGGGTCCTGTTTTTACCCTTTGGGTACGGAACCCTACAAAAGCTCTTATATATATCTACTTAAACATGATTTCATAAACACTCTGCTTTGCTATGAGGTAGGCAACAACTACATCACGCCACCTGCAACGCTAAACGCTGAGTTGGTAAACCTTTCGATATGGGCACGCTCAGCGCAATTTTATGGTATATTTTTTTATTAATCTTCTCTTTTATTTGTGTCTGTTGTTATTGTGTTATCTGTGTCAAATAAATGCTCTATATTTCTAAGATTCTTACGTATCTACTCCTTTTACGTTTTCCTTTTAATTTATTAGTTTTAAGTATTTTGTCAGGAATGAAAATTATTGTGACAGATTGTGAAACGTCACGCTAACTGCTGTTCTATATAGCTATTTCTGTCTTACCTTGTATATCTAATTGCAGAGTAGCTCTTTTTGAACTAAAAAATACTATTTAATATCTCTCAATGGGACCTCGCCCTAAGACAGTACTAGTAGATTAAATGTTGTTATAAAGCCTTACATATTATGTTCCGTTGTCAATGTAAAGACAAATTTATCAAAACGTGCTTATTTTGTTTTAATTACTTTACTTAAAATTAAATCTTTCAACGAATGACGTACACAGATGATTAAAACTTTACTTAATTTTACCTAGCGAGTATATCAGGCTTACAAGACAGATTGTTTTTTGTTTTAATCATGTTATACAACTTGGCAATATAATTTTAGGAAAATAATTAAACTGAGTATGTAAGATTTAGGTTTTACCAACTTTGTGAAAAAAAGTTGCTTCTTAGGTAAGAAAATTTTGTAAACGGTTTTTCAGATTGTGAAAAGTTAACTCTTTATTATCAGGTAGTCATCATCATCAGCCTATAGCAGTCCACTGGTGGACATGGGCCTCTCCAATCGCACTCCATTGGCCTCGATTTGCCGCAGCTCTTACCAGGCACAGCCACCCTGCGAAGATCGTCGCTCCACATAGCCTGAGGGCGTCCCACGCTACGTTTACCCATTCGTGGTCTCCATTCGAGAACACATCTACCCCATCGGTTATCGGTACTACGGCTAATATGGCTGGCCATTTGCCACTTCAGCTTGCTTATTTTCTGAGCTATGTCGACAAATTTGGTACTCTGCCGGATCACGTCGTTCCGGATTCGATCCCTCAGAGAAACCCCAAGCATAGCACTGGCCATAGCTCGCTGGCTGATGGACCAGCCGTACCGTGAGTGTCCACGTCTCGGCCCCGTAAGTCATAACAGGTAGGACGCACTGATTGAAGATTCGTGTATTTAGGCTCTGTGGTATTCGCGACGAAAAGACTCAACGAAGTTTCCCTTACGCCGCCCAGCCTAACTGTATTCTTCTGTATCAGGTAGTATAGTAACGAATCTAAATGAATAAACTTATATTTAAGATTCCTTACTGTACTAACTGTACTAACCTAATAGGTAACTAAAAACTGACCCGCTTTCTCTGTGCTTTAACGTAGGTTATGGAAACTTTCATTTTCATTCTTTTGTTCGATTATGATTCCCTCGTAGAAAAGTTAATCAATCTGCTAAACCTTTTTCAACTATGTTGTAGTCGGCTTCTAGTGTAAACGTATGCAGCTGAGTACTAGTTTTTAAATATAGCGATTGCTGACTTGACCACTACTACCCAGTAACTGGGTAACGGTATGTTAAGATGGTTACATATCCACGGACTGGCACTTGTATTTAAATAAATAATCAAAGATTAGGTTAACATGCTGATACAGTATACAAAACTCAGTCTTTTCAAGTCGTAAGATAACGAATAAAAAAAAGATAGCTCACACCTTTTTCAAAACATAGTTAACAGAATATTCTCCTTATATAAAAATAATTACTCCTAATAACCGTTCACATAATTTCATTCTAGGTACACTACATCTAGGTTTTATTAAGATATGAGGGTCTAGAAATTTAATTAAAATAAAATGAAAGGACCTGTAATCTCGCAAAATTACTAGGGTCTAATAGGTATGCTTTCAACAAAAGAACTGTTAAAGTTATTGGATACCTTTCTCTAAAACCTTAGTGTTAGCAATTTTGCACATTCCTGGGCGTATTCTCTTTGACACAATGAAAGCATATTTAGGTACCACCCCTTTAAACTACTTAGATTTTCTATAGTGGCCACCTTCACCAACTTTACGTTATCCGAGAGTGGCCTAGAGGTCCAGAACAAATTGGTGGTGTGGTAGCATAGACTGGCGAGTGTTGGCCTGAAATTGAACAGAACCAAAACTTTTCGCTAGAACGCCCATACCGATCTGCTTCGACTTCCGGTACCGAAACCGAGATGCACCGAATCAACCCAGGATTGATAAAATAGCGACAAGTCACTGGAACAACTTGCGAGTCTCGGATCAGTTAAAGGGGAAAATCTACTAGTACGTGATTACAACTGTCATACTGTATGGATGGATGAAAAAGATTGCATGTAGCAGAGATATGAGACCGTTGAGATGAATGTGCGGACTGACGGGAATGGATAAAGTGAGAAATGATTATATTAGAGGAAGTTTGAAAATGGCGCTAGTGACAGAAAAGATGGATGGACTGTGTGAGGAGTGATATGAAAGAAAAAGAAAAAGGAGTCAGTGATAGGGCAAGAGACAGGTCGGTATGGAAGAAGAAAACGTGTTGCGCCATCCCCAAGTAACAAGGGATAAGGGCAGGAAGATGATGTTAGTAGACGGCGTAAAGACTGTGTGTTAAACAGCTAAGTAAGGTGTCATAATGGTAAGACAGGCAATAAAAAGTATACCCTTTTTGAAAAAAATCTCTAAGATAAATAATGATTTAACTTCCATATAGATAAATAAACCTTATTTTTTTATGACCATTCAACCTTAATGTGCTAAATTAATAATTTCCCTAACGTTACCTAAACGTGTGAACGCGAGCAGACTGTCTAAAATATTGTATCCTAGCACTAGCTAATATGAATTTGAATAAATGATTCTAATAGGTAATATTATTATGCTCTACAATTTTACATTCTTAAAACTATCAACAAAAGTAAAATCATACTAGTTCGCAAAAGTAAACACACAATTTCAAATCTGCAGCTCCATTCCTTTTAAAACAGATCTGGAATCTGCCAACAGACGTAGCAGTTGTTCAGAAAGCTAACATTGTAAAATATTACTATTCTTTTCTTACCTGCAGAGTGGTCGAGTTGAGTCAGGTCGACTGGAGTCGACGGTTTGCAGACAAACTTTGCTCAGGCCAAACTGACACGGATGATATGAATTTATTTTTTCTACGTTGTCTTATTTTTGAACAGGTTATTCTGTGTCACAATCCAAACTAATATTATAATTGCGATAGTACCTCTGTCTTTCAGTCTGTTACCTTTTCACGTTTAAATAGCTGAATGGATTTAGAAGAAATTTGGTATAAATATAGTTTGTGACCCTAGAAAAGTCATAGGATAGTTTTTATCTCGTTAGCAGTATTCCTTTGGGATGATAATAGTAGATTGTTTACCTAGGGAACAAACAACTATTTTAAAGGCGAGAGTGTTAGAATCCTGATTGCAGCGAGGGATTCAAAATACGTCACTCGAGCTGAAAATAGTTTTGCTCCCGAGGTGAACACTCTACGTTTTTATCACCCTCTACGAGAAAATAAGTAAGTCAACTCATGAACAAGAACGTTACGTTTATTTATTTACATAAAATTAAAACCCATAAGACAGAAAATAATTAGACGCTAATGTTTATATTTGAACAATTATGGAAGTGCATCGTAACAATTTTATTAGTACCATCCGTTACAGTTGTAGATTTATTTACAGCTTGGGAATTATAAATAGTCTCGGAAAACCTTGTCTTAGGATGTAGTTTTTGAGAAACTTGATTATAATACTCTCACTTAAGGAAGACGCGCTCATTTTTTATCATTCTATAATCTGAATTTGAAACAACTACGAACGAAGGCAGAATGCATTTAATTTCGCGCGTTGTTTATTTTTCATCTTTTTTTTTTATTTGTTGCACTCGCAGTTTTTCAGCCAGTCACATATTCAATACATTGTTCCTGCATGATTTGTAATTCACCTCTTTGTTGATTGGAACAATTACTAACAATATCCACATTCCAAATTCAAATCTATTTTGGTCCCTAAGGGATTAATGAGCTATTTTGGTCCCTGTTTACGAGGAATAAACTAGCTCTTTTTGAATAGATGTGATAAACAAGTAAAATTTAAAAATTTAAAAAACCCCCGACACATTTATCTTGCGAAAACATCCCGATTCAAACAGTAAAACGCCCATAACTTTTGAACGGCTGAACCGTTTTTTTTTAAACATAGCTAAGAACACTCTCGACACAATCACCTTTCCAACAAAAAAAACTAAATCAAAATCGGTTCATCCGTTGAGGCGCTATGATGCCACAGACAGACACACAGATACACAGATACACAGATACACAGACACACAGATACACAGATACACAGATACACAGATACACAGATACACAGCAACACACCTCAAACTTATAACACCCCTCTTTTTCCGTCGGGGGTTAAAAACACTTTTCGCGCCGGTGAAGTTCCGGGCAGGAGCCAGTTTAAAATATGTTAATTGTCATAGCTAGTGAATAATTTTGTTTTGTGCGTTACTTAGAAAATTAAGGCTTTTCCATTGCAACCTTTGAAGGCTACCTAATCATCTTCTTATTAATATTATTTATTCTTATGAATTTCATGTCATATTATGTATGCATGTTTATATATAAGTTTATAATAGTATTTATTAAAGTTATATAATTTTGTATATATTTATGTTTCAATTAATACCAGTACAACGCAGACTAGCCCCTTTTTAACCCCCGACGGTAAAAGAGGGGTGTTACAAGTTTGACGTGTGTTGCTGTGTATCTGTGTATCTGTGTGTCTGTCTGTGGCATCATAGCGCCTCAACGGATGAACCGATTTTGATTTAGTTTTTTTTTGTTTGAAAGGTGATTGTGTCGAGAGTGTTCTTAGCTATGTTTGAATAAAATCGGTTCAGCCGTTCGAAAGTTATGGGCGTTTTACTGTTTGAATCGGGATGTTTACGCAAGATAAATGTGTCGGGGGTTTTTAAAATTTTGAAATTTTACTTTTTATTCTAAGTTTTTTCAGTCCATCCAAAGATTGTCTGTTAGATATCGCTGTCAGCGATAAGAACGCCTTTGTACCCGTATAAATAAGTTTTTCTTGTAATTGTGTAAAAAAATTACGGTTTACAATAAAGTATATACTATTCTATTCTATTCACCATTGGTGAAGATCGTGCTCGTCCTGAAAAGTTAGAACGGATTGACTGACGAGCTGCTTCCAGGCCACTCTGTCTTCAGCTCTTTTCAGGGCAATGGTCACAGTTAGTCCTGTCATCGACTTGATTTGATCTGACCAGCGAAGTTGAACTGTTGCACGGTCTTTTTAGGTACACTTTGCCTATTACAACCAATCTACCAGTCCAACTATCTTGTTACCTAATCTTAAAAAGCTTTGGGAGAACAGAGGGCTTCCTGTCCTCATCATCAGCCTTTTAATGATCCCACATGAGAGGGGATGGGCCTTATTCCACCACCCGGGCCCAATACGGGTTGGTGGATGTCACATGTCTTCGAATTTTTGGTTCTAGGACATGCCGATTTCCGCACGATGTTTTCCTTCACCGTTTTTAGAGCAATGGGTGATGCAATAATTTACACAAAGTATAGCGCCTGCCTGGGTTCGAACCAACGTACGACACGTAAGTCGGAGCCGTTACGTACACTGCTCATCTATTTATTTCCTCTCCTATATCTACTTATTTTGTCACGAAATATAGTACTAAAATAAAATTTTGGCAAAGAGGTCTAAATAAATTATTTAAAATCATCATTTATGTAGAAAGAATTCAAGATGCTAGCTGAGAAAGATTTCAAACACGAACATAAAAGTCTACCTTTGATTTTATTCCGTACTTCTTTATTCATGTAAATTGAGATTGTTACAATACAACACTGTATATCTGATATTTTCTTTCTATTTTGATATTCACTTTGATTCTCTCTATGAGTCAAATTGGTTCAAAACCTGTTTTTCCCTTCCCTTTGTAGCAAAAGAAAACTGAAGATTTGGGAGAATAATGTTTATTTCGTTCTCGTGGAACGGTTAAAGATTGTGGGGTGAGCAGAGTTCCTGCCTGAATCGAAATCGCGTGCACATTTTGTTTGCTATTTGCATACGATTAAGCGAGCGTTCAGGTAGCGTCCTGTGATTGGTTCGGAGTTTCCTTACTTCTTATGTTTGTGAGTACCTAGTGCGTGTTAGTTTTCATGACAATTCTTTTCGTATTATACTTGCGAAAGGGTAACTAAACAAAATATTCAAGGATGAAATGAAATACCTCAATATGCACAGGTATCATAGTATTATTATTTGACAAAACCTATAATCGTGAAAAACCTGATGCTTCACACATTTATATTTGCAGAACTTGAAAAATTGTACCGTAATGAAAGTGGATCATAATATCCCTTAAGAGCTTTTCAGTAATTTCAAGTACATGTTGTCATCATCATCAACTTTTTAGCTGAAAGACATTTACTGCTGGACATAGGCCTCCCCCATGCGTCACCATATGGTATACCAACTTATTATAATAGTTGCAGTTGTCTGCGACAGATATAATATTCAAGACCATTTGCAAACATTTTGTCTGGGAGCTAGGTCAAGGAAAACGACCTGAATTTCAGTCTAAAGCTGGAGCAATCGTTAAGAAGACGGCTTTCTATACGTATATTCTTAGATATTTCTTGAGCAGGTCGGCAAGAATAGCCTAACAACTCTTGCCTGAAATAACTACTGAAGAATATAATTTCAGACTACGTCTATGTAACTTTTATGAGTATCGCTGAAATCTCAATGGAATACAGTATTTGCTATTTGCTTAAAAAAGAAGGTAGAAAGTCTAACGACCAGTTTTTCAAACGGGTATTGTGTCACCAAGTTACCATGGTTATGGATATAGGCATTCACTACATCTAAAATAGTTTGTTTTCTGTTGCATCCGACCCTAAGTGCTCGTTCAAACAAATGTTCGTCTTACCGGCCGCTTTATCGTATACGTTTTTATTTAACGCGGACGATGTAGTTGTATGAGCGAGTTCACACACATGACAATATTCGTGATCCAGTAAAAAATATTGATCCGACAAAATAAACAGCAGTCCGTTTTACAGGTTGCCAATAACGCCGTGGTTTTCTCCGATGCATATGACCATGGTACCAATACAACACGAGAACGTCCATCCTTGTTGAAAGTCGGTGGTACACTGACTAAATGTCGTGTGAACATTACCCCCAGTAGCGACAGATCCGTTAAAATGGAACTTTATATGCGGTGTGAACATCACCACCACTCTCTGATGGTGGCACATGTGTTGGATCATTCGGTTCCCTTCATGATGCTTGAGCTGAGTGGTGCCGATCCATGTGTCATGTTCGTGAACGGGCGCCATCAGTTGGGATTGGTCATATCTTAGTTGCCTCCGCCTGTTTTTAATTACCTATTTATTGTATTTTTAATTGTTTGTTTTACTCTAGACGCTTTTAAGTGCGGTTTTTTTACATCGTTCTCACATATATGTATGTATTTTTCCAACAAGATTATTGTAACCAAATACTTGTAAAACACTTTTTTTTTTAAAGTGTACGTGTGAAGTTTCTTGTCCGTTCTTCTCCATAACAAGCTACATTTCCAAATGGACGGTAGAATCAATTATTATTACTGTAATTTTTTGACGTTCGAAAGTGCCGCTCAATGGCCTAATTGAATAAAGAAATTTTGATTTTGATTTTTGATTTTGATTTTGACCACCGTTAGCGACAGATCCGTTAAAAGCGAAATACGGGTTTTCTGTGCGAACGTACCCTAAAATTCTTTGGAAAACGCTAGGCAGATTAAAATAGGTAATGACCATGTAATGACGTCCATTTCAAAATCAATCAGCTTAGCCTTTTCCCAATGTAGGGGTCAGCTTCTAGTCTTATCCGATGCAGCTACGTATACATCAGTATTTTACATGGAACGAATGACTGCCAGAGCTCCAAAACCCACATACGGGTATAGATATATATAATAATTTGGTGCGAAACATTATGCCATGAGCAGCTGAGCGTAACAGACGGATTGCAAGTGACATTTAATATAAAAAAGTCGTTTTTATATTCGGGTAGTTTGAGAAATATTGCAATCAGTACGTACGTCACTTTTTACATTTTGTCAGAGCGGCGAAACAAAGTGAAATAAGCACATTGGCAGAACGATAGAAGGTAAGTGTCTGATAGAAGCTAAGTGTGTGTCATCCATCAATAATATTAACCATTTAGAATTTAAAATATTAAGCAACATATTCCTTTTTACCCACAGGCCTCCCAACCTCGAGCGAAAGCAGGTGTCAAGGATGGATGACACACCAGCCCGCGGCCGAGGGTACGAGGCAGCTATATGAAACGATAACCACCCGCGTATTTTAGCTATGTATAAACTCTTTTATAATTTATGCAACTTATACTACCGCACCCACACACGCACATAAGAAAACCGGGCAGTATCAACTGCGAATAGGATCGACATCATATAAGTGAAAGGTTCAAGTGTATCAAATCTTAGTGTATAAATATTCTTCTAACTAACTAAAATAAAGCCCACATCACAGTGAAAATTTAACAGCTTACAATAAGTCAAACAGTGTCGAGTTTTCATAACCGATAGCCAACAAAAACAAAGTAACTTCAAAAGCACTTTAACTTGTTCGTGCCCTAATATGGTTTCAATTTTCTCATGTTCGAAAATAAAAATAGCGTTTCGATCGATCGGGCTTCGAGTGGACGCAGTCGCCTGCTTCCAATTTTGGCACATACTGCGTTTTGATTTATAGCATTCGGATCAAATTTTAAAAGAGGTCGCTGAATGCATTATGTTGACACACGTTTGATACCAGCTGGCCTGATATCTTGGAAGAGGAACTTGGGTTCTATCGAATTTGATTTGACTCAGTATCTGTTTGAAGATTTGATTCGATTTGGTACTTAAATAGGCTTTCTGTATTTGTAGTGCTTGCATATCTATAGCCAACTTTTGTTCCATGTCTTGAAATTGTGCATTAATACAGTAAGTTTAACTCAGGGCAAAATCCTTGAGTAGATAACCATTTTAAGTTTCGTATAGGGATGCAAAAAACAAAGTCTAATTCAAAAAAGAATACATCATTAATTTACTTTAAAAAAAAACTCATATACAATTTCGGAATTATTTCGAAAAAGATAATCACAGGAAAAATGAAAGTGGTACAAAAATTAATAAGATCGGCAGAGTTCAAAATAAATTCAAAGGCAAAGTTAAAATCGTAAAAACTTCCGTAATTAAAAACGAGTACAATATTCAATTTTATCATCGTCCGACATAAATGCTATACGAGCTTCATGAATTATGATTATTATCATTTGTTCTTGGTTTGGAATATTAATTAACAAAATTTAAATAATCAAAAAGATGCAGTGAAATATGCCGGTTAAAAAACAAATGCAGCCAACTTGCATAATATTATCACTTTAAAATATATTATATAACTTTTAATTCCATACTCAGCTTCGTTATAAAAGAAAACTTAGATGCTTCTAGACTTACCGGTTTAGGCTATGTATTATCTATTATTAAATTAATTTCTTAATTAAAATAAGATAGTATTAAAAATAGTTCAAAAGTATTGCTTGGTAACCTAGATCCATCCAGCACATCCTGCAAGTGCTGACAACCCCAATTTGTTACTATCTTGTTGTCAGAAGAAAGTTTTCTAGGCCACGCTGCATTATCAGCCAGATGACTATTAACAGTGTAGATTGGATTACAAAGTTCGATCCCTGACAAAGCATTATTGACTTGAACCCATGCCTAGCGCAGATCAGGTTAAGGTAGGTATATTGGCTAAATAGTGAGGTTAACAAATAGCATTATGATGCAGTAATTCTAAAGTTTTCAAAATAGTTCATCCATTCAAAATATTCACCAACATTTTATTTACATACAAAAAAAGATGTTCATCACAAGACCTATTTCACTACACACCGGAAAAGTCAACATACAGCGTCTTCACTCTTTGATTTTCCGACATATTGAAACAAAGAGAGATACGTCTTTTCTTTTATTTTCCGCGGCGTTTTATACGTTTCTTTCATCTTTCTTTTGTTATACCGATACCGGAGTGTTACTTGTATTTTTCGTATGTATTTTGAGGATTACTTTTTCACTTTTTAAGGTAAAATGGCCATTGTTTATTCCTTTTGGTCGTAATAACTGTCAAGCGTATGATTCGAGAAAGGTTTGATAGAGGTGAATATCGTATTAAAATTGAAGAATATCGGTATATTTGTATGTGTATTTTAGGAGAATAAAAATAGGCAAAGACAAGATGTTGGTTACTTATTAAATTGTTATGAATATATAGTTTTCTTCATACCTATACTATACTTTCGGTGCCAATACATTTTTATTCTGATTTAATAGGTGTATTAAACTAATTTTATAATCATGAAGGTATGTTTTTATAAAAAAAAGCTTGTTAAAGTTTGTAATCGGAGCTTGCTCTCAGTTTTATTATGTTAAAGAAACTTAAATTAAAACCATTTTAGACTAGAAAGATTACTTTCTTTGGAACGTCTTTGAAAATACTGCTCATGGCGTTGACAGCTACATGAGAAACTAAGCTACCTACCGTTTTAAAACTTAGTGAATTAAGTTACTAATTTACTAAGTTTCAGTAGATTATTATTTAGGTATAATAATAAAGCACTAGCACTTAATACTGTATGAAGACTCTGGAACTTACATCAGGGTCTAGCTGATTTAGCCGTGATCGTATCGACCTGGTAAGTGCACATTTGAAGCAGTAGGTTCTAAGCCTGAGTAATTTATCTGCCTAAATCTATACCATTGTGGAGCTCCATCGCAGGATATTTCCCACACTCATGTCTACCCTTCGTATCCAGCCGACTCCACCTTTCGGGATCTGAACATGGCGAATGATCGAGCTATCCAGCTAGCTTACATACCTGTAGGACAAAATTTGAATAGTTGAGATAACATTTGAGAATAGAAGAACTGTTACTTTATAGAGGTAGAATTGTTTGTTTGTAGTAGATAACGTCTGGCAGTTTTTATTTTCTACAAAGATAAACAGTATACTGCTAGTTGAAAAATGCAACCTCCCGTGAGAGAAACCATGACAGTGTGAAGTACTTTAAAGCTTTAGCTAAGAATACATGATTTTAAACTAATGCAAATGTAAATAAAGGTAACTGGATAAATAAATCAGGACTTTACCCAGAAAAATAAAAGAGTTTATCACAAAACCAAACCAAAGTGTAGTAAGGCAAGGTTGGGTGAAACCCCAATTTATTTGTCAAATTAACTCTATCCATGAGTAACGACCAGAATTTTTTATGAAGCCATTTAAAAAATGTCAATCACACAATTTTCTCCTGAAAATTTAATTACTAACTTTTAATTTTTCCATTTAACTTTGATTGCGTTGGCGATTTCGCATTATAGGATTTAATTGGTCTATTCAATGTTTAGTAATTTTGTATTTTTTGTTTGTGAAACCTGTCGTTTTAGGGTTCCGTACCCTAAGGGTAAAACGGGACCCTATTAATAGGACTCCACTGCCCGTCTGTCGGTCTGTCTGTCACCAGGCTCTCATGAACTGTGATACTTAGACAGTCCTTATTTTCTATGATGATGTCTTCCTGTTGCCGCTATAACAACAAATTCTAAAAATAGAATAAGTGGGGCTCCCATACAACAAACGTGACATTTTTTGCGAAAATGGTACGTAACCCTTCGTATGCGAGTTCGACTCACACTTGGCCGGGTTTTTTTTTTATTTATTGTGTTCTCCAAAGGTTTAAATAGCGATGTACCTATTTCCACACAACATACCAACATTACATCAGTTACAAGTATAAATGTTTAGATCCCATGTAATAGGGGACAAGCCTACTTCTAAGGTGGCTACTGAGAAATGCCAGATGGAAGAATTCTCAATGACCTGCATTAGCGTTGGCAAACACTAAAATGGCCTCTTTGTATCGCTAAGGAGGACGAGGGAGGAGGAGCAAGGAGGAGGATGGAGGAGGTGGGAGAAGGAACCAACTGCCAAAGATTTTCAAATATGCTTAGTTCTATGTTTTAACTTATCCTAAATAATAATAAGGGAAAGGACATACCCCTATTAGTCTACTGAGATTTTCTATAGTGGCCTCCTTCACCAACATTACGTTATAAAAGGCGGCACACTATACCAGGCAACCCCTTACGAGGTGTCTGGGACCATCTTCGGTAGGTCACGCCTCCGAGAGCACTCGCCCCTGGTACTCAAGAGAAAATGTGAGTCGCATCGTGATTACTCACTACCATAACCCCCAAACCATACCAAACCAAACCAAACCATAACCCCAAACAAACCACCCAAACCATAACTGTCCTTTCCTAAGGGAAAGGACAGTTTTAAAAATTCGTTTTAATTATATTGTAGTTTTGTCATTTCCACAACAATTTAAATCCCTGTTGAATAAAGTATAACAAAAAGCCATGTGCAAACAATTCCTGAACTCCTAGTTGAAACTACAACAATATCGAAGTAGTTTCGGAAACAGTGTTTCATTAGAATAATTTCAGAGGTTAAACATGTTTGTCGTTCCTCGGTATGAAATGGACAAACTCTTGTCCTGTGGGTACACTACGGGGCAAGCAGCAATAAACTGCTGCGTGTTTTGGGAGTAGACAAGTAAAATTTAAAAATTTAAAACACCTTCAACACATTTGCTTTTTAAACTAATAATTTATCTAGTAGTACACGCTTCGATCGTTAATTTAACGAATAATTATGACAGGATATCTTGCGAAATAACCCGATTCAAACAGCATAACTTTTGAACGGCTGAACCGATATTCATCAAACATAACGAGTACGGAGTCGCGCGCGCGTAGCCGTACGCGTCGCTTGCTTTTTGCGCCGAACGAAATGTCCGCCACAGTAAAGTGTTCTCAGTGTAACATTGTTATTGACGAACTGTTATGTTACGTGCAAAATAAGCTGTCGACGAGTGATGACGATACCTTGATTCGCATATGTTTTTCGGCCTTCAGTAACGATGAAATCAAAAATTCAAAAGCGTTACTGTTTGAATCTGTTCCGACTAACAAAAGGAATATCCAACGGAAGCAAAAGGGCAAAGAACACCGTGACCTAGCCGATATAATTGGCCTGTTCAAGTCAACTGACCCTGATGTGATCCCGATTTTCGTAGCGCGGCACCTTGACAATCTACCCCCAATCACATTTGATCACTTGGATGTGACTAAATTGCTAAAGGATCTCACCGTGCTCAAGGAGGAAGTGCGAGAACTGAAATCGACAAGTGTGACGATGGATCAGTTGGAGAAATTCAAGGTGGATCTTCAGTATGACCTAAAGTTTGGATCGTTGATCGAACATGTACGAGACGAGCAGTGTGTGAATTCAAAACGAGGGGGCGGCAACGGTGACATCTCTCTTGGCAACTCATCATACAGAAGTCTGGAGACTTCTAAGAATGGAGTGCTAAGTCCGAGGATTCAGGGCAGTTTGAGTGTCGCGAAACTCTCAGCTGATATTGTGGATAAGCAAATGCCGCATATTCAAAACAGTGGGTATGTTGAGAAGGAGGGGCCGTTATCGTTATCTAAAACCGGTTCTGTGGTGCGCGCTCGCTCGCCGTCGCCGGCACAAACGGCTGTTAGTGTTGCGTCACAGTCACCGATAACGAACTCGACTAGTAAACAAATGCGAAACTGCGCTGATGTTCTGCCTAGACATGATAATAATGGATGGATCGTTGCAACGCATCGAAAACCGAAGCAAAAGTACCGTTATTCTGGGAAAGCGGGGGTTGCTAAAGACACAGTAGGGTGCTTTAAAGCTGCTGAAAAGAAAGTACCTATGTTTATCACGAATGTACACAAAGATTCACATACAGCTGACATAATAAAGCATATTGAATTAAAAACCCGCGAGGTAGTGAAATTGGAAAAACTTTATCTTAGAAAACGGGTTGACTATGATGCGTACAAGTTCTTTATACCTGAAACTAAAGTACCTGTGTTTTTGGATGGAAACATCTGGCCACAGAATATAATTTTCAGACGTTTTGTGCACTATAGCCAAAGAAATAGTGACGATAAATCGCTTAAAGTCGGCTCTGTGAACAACAAAAATGTCTGATACAAATTTGTTGCGATTTGCCAGTTTTAATTGCAGGAGTGTTAAACGTTCAATTGAGGGTGTTCGTGAACTCTGCGGAACTTGCGACTTAATAGCGCTTCAGGAGTGCTGGTTGCTGCCGGAGGAGCTGCCATTCCTGAGCACCATCCATGGTGACTTCAGCAGTACGGGGACCTCAGCCGTTGACACGTCTGCTGGCATGCTGCGTGGGCGAGGCGTGCTATGGAGGGGTGCGTGCTATGGAGGGGTGGCTCTGCTGTGGCGTAAAAGTGTTTTTGGTGATGTGTCGGTCGTTCCGTGTGATAACCCGCGAGTGTGTGCGATACGCATCAATACGAGTGAAAGACCTTTCATTGTGATGAGTGTGTACATGCCCACGGATGCAGTGAGTAACCTGCCGGAGTTCTCACATTGTCTGGGACTGGTAAGCGCTATCGTGGACAGTAGTGATGTGGAGGCGGTCTATTGTCTTGGTGACTTTAACGCGCACCCTGATGAAATGTTTTATACGGACCTGATGAATTATTGTAGTGATAATCACTTCTCATGCGTTGATGTAGATAGGCTGTGATTGACGTCGAACACGTACACTTATGTCAGTGACTGTAACGGGGCTAGGCGATGGCTTGATCATTGTATCTGTACAGAATCATCTCTGAAAACTGTTCGTAGTGTGAGCATTAGATATGATGTTATGTGGTCGGATCACTACCCATTGTTGATTGAATGCGATATTAATATAATTAGGCCGAAACTAAAGCCGAGCATGTCCGATGACAATCTAGTTTTGTGGGGAGAAAAAAGCTCAAAGGCTATCTACACCTATAGACAGGAGTGTCATCGTCGATTGAGAAATATTGACTTCCCTCGCGTATTGTCTAACTGTTGTGATCGCATGTGTGGTGATTCGGACCACAATCAAATAATTGATTGCCTGTATCGGGATGTGGTATCCGCTTTAAGGGAGGCAGCCATTGCTAGCAGGGTGCCGCGAGTCTTTGGTAGGAGGCCGAAGCGCGTGGTGGGTTGGAATAAGCACGTCAGCGAGGCTCACTCGTACGCTAGGCTAAAGTTAAATGAGTGGCTTTCTTGTGGCAAACCTACGTCTGGCGTGATTTATGAGGAAATGTGTGACACTCGTAGGATCTTTAAATCTAAATTAAAGTGGTGCCAGAATCACCAAGACCAAATCCAGATGGACATCCTAGCCGAGTTGCACACTAAAAAAGACTTTCGGAGCTTCTGGAAGTCAACAAAGAAGCACAACCTTAGGCCTGGTTTGCCGGTGAGCGTCGATGGCGTGTCTGCTGAAAGGGATATTGCTAATGTTTTTAAGTCCCACTTTTGTATAGAGCCAGACAGTATTCCACCCTCTGAGGTGCTCGATGCCGAGTCGCAGTGTACTGTCCTGGAACCAAGAGTTAAGTTCTCAGCTGCAGACTTAGCTAAGACCATAAGGGGCATGACCAGGGGTAAGTCTCCAGGCCATGACGGACTCAGCATCGAGCACCTACAGAACGCAGGTCCCCATCTGCCACGTGTTTTGGCCATGCTGTTTACGTTCTGCCTTCGCCATTCGTACTTGCCGGATGAGCTGATGAGGACGGTCGTAGTACCAATTATAAAAAATAAAACAGGTGACATATCGGATAGGTACAACTGCAGGCCGATTTCATTAGCGACAGTTATCGCGAAGGTATTTGACAGCATGCTTAATGCTCAGTTAAATAAAACAATTACATTGCACGATAACCAGTTTGGGTTCAGGCCCAAATTGTCCACAGACAGTGCTATACTGAGTCTAAAGCATGCTGTCAGATATTATACGGATCGGAACACGCCTGTTTACGCCTGCTTTCTTGATCTGTCCAGGGCATTTGACCTGGTTTCGTACAAGGTGCTGTGGAAGAAATTATTCGATAGGCAAGTTGCGCCTGAAATTGTAAAAATCTTCCAGCACTGGTACGGGAACCAGGTCAATAACGTCAAATGGTCGGGAGCTCTGTCGGACTCGTATAGGTTGGAGTGCGGGGTGAGGCAGGGGGGATTGAGCTCACCAACGCTCTTTAATCTGTACATCGATGGGCTTGTTGCCGAGCTCAGCAGCCGCCATGTTGGATGCCATGTTGATGATGTTTGCTTTAACAACATTAGCTACGCTGATGACATGGTGCTGCTGAGCGCGTCAATTGGGGGACTCAGGGAGCTCATAAGCATTTGCGAAACGTACGCTCATAGACATGGCCTAAAATATAATGTAAAAAAGAGCGAGCTTATGGTCTTCAATTCGGGTTCCAAGTGTCCGTCGGAGGCTCCACCAGTAAGACTGTGCGGGGTGCCCTTGGAGCGGGTACATAGTTTTAAGTATCTGGGCCATATTGTGACGTCCGACCTGAAGGACGACGCTGATATCGAGCGAGAAAGGAGGGCGCTGTCGATTAGGGCGAATATGATTTCCCGCAGGTTTGCTCGTAGCTCCAAGGAAGTAAAGATCACCTTGTTTCGAGCGTACTGCACATCTTTTTATACGAGTAGTCTGTGGGTTTCATATTTGCAGAAGTCTTACAGCGCTCTCCGCGTTCAATATAATAACGCGCTGAGGGCGCTGCTGTGGCTGCCACGCTTCTGCAGCGCTTCGGGTATGTTCGCAAGTGTCCGCGTTGACTGTTTTTATGCCAGCATGCGCAAGAGGGCGACCTCGATAGTGAGTAGAGTGCGGGGCAGCGGCAACAGTCTCCTTGCCGTGGTTGCCAACAGGTTGGACGGGCCTTTTATGCAGCACTGGCAGTCCTTACATGCACCCGTGTATCGCGCGTGGGGCAGGTAAACTTTTTAATATATATCTTTTTAATGTCTTACAATTTTATTATATCAATTTTTTATAACTTTCTGACATGTTTATTAATATTATGATAGTATAGCTGACATTTAAATTTTGGATGTTTCTTATTTTAATGATGTAGTCTAATGCTAATGAATGACATTTTATTTTAATTTCTAATGGATCATTTTTTATGTAATGTTTATGAATGTAATATTATGGACTAAGGTGTCTGAAAATAAATGAATTATTATTATTATTCCGTTTATTTAACTTTGTACACACTTTATATTTACATTTTTAAATATTTCTTTATAAAAAACAAATCATTAAAAAAAACATTTAAAAATATAACAAAAATGGTTGTCCACCGGTGTCGGGAGCAGGGTCCAAGCTACCGGTGGTTAGGCCTCCAGAGACAGGAACCTCCTCACAATGCGAGCCGTATCGAGGAGTACTGCCTTCTGTATCAGGCCCTTGATCCAACCGTGCAGTGACAGCCTCGACAGATGGTCGTCGAAGCTCTTGGCCATCAGGCCGTTGGCCGTAATGACAATCGGCACAATGATCGCCGAGTCCACATTCCACATGTCGACAACCTCGTGTGCTAAGTCGAGATATTTGATTTGTTTCTCTTTCTCAGCTTTCACGAGGTTCTCGTCATGCGGAATGGTGACATCGATTATCATTGTGCGGCGCGCTAATCGGTCTATCACCACTATATCTGGCTTATTAGCAACAATAGTCCTATCAGTGATGATAGACCGATCCCAGTACAACGTGACATGGTCATTTTCGAGAACTGGGTCGGGCACATACTTGTAATACGGTACCTCCGATTCCACTAGATTGTACTTCAAAGCAAGTTGCTGGTGAATAATCCTGGCAACTTGATTATGCCTGTGCAAGTACTCGCCGTTAGCGAGACGAGAACAACCAGAGATAATATGTCTGATGGATTCACCCGGACGGTGGCATGCCCGACATATGTCAACCGTGCCGTCCTTCATTATATGTCTCCGGTAGTTATTCGTCAGGATAACTTCGTCCATAATTGCACAGACAAAACCTTCAGTTTCCCCGAAAAGGTCACCGAAACGTAGCCAGGATACGGACGCTGGGAAATCTACATCGGACCCATGTAGAGCCCGATAGAAGCGTCCGTGTAGCTCCTTGCCTTGCCATACCTCTTTGCGTTCATCAGTAGTTAGTATTACAGGCTTGCGCCAGTTCTCTTTAGCCATGGACAACGGGGTGAGTCCCTTGTCCACTGCGACCACATCCCGGTGCATACCCACTTCAGCTTTTAAAAAAATATTCTCTGAGGCTGCACACCTCGCGGTTGTGAAGAGTCTTGGCGTTTAAAAAGCCTCGACCCCCACACTTCCGCGGGATGTACAGTCTCATCACTGATGATCGCGGGTGATGCATCCGGTTTGCGGTCAGCAGTGTCCGGACCCTCCTATCGAGGGCGTCGAGCTCGGTCTGAGTCCATTTGAGTATACCGAAAGAGTACATCAAAACCGGCATGACCCAACTGTTGAAGGAGCGCACCTTATTTCCGCCTGACAAAAGGCTATTTAATACCTTTTTTAGGCGGCCAAAGAACCGCTCCTTCAGCAGTTGCTTCATGTCAGCACTGTTGATGCCCAACGCTTCCGACATACCCAAATACTTGTAAGTTTCGGTCGAGGAGAGGTGTCTGAGGTGTATGGAATCAGAGAGTTGAATTCCCTCGGATTCCATAATCTCCCCTTGCTTTACATGCATGACTGCACATTTGTCCACACCAAATTCCATCCTGATGGAGTTACTGAAGGTTTCAGTTACCTTCAGTAGCTCCGTCAGTTGGAATTTGTTGGGGGTAAAGAGTTTCAGATCATCCATGTAAAGGAGGTGAGATATGACCTGACCACCTCTTCTCAACCGATAGCCTAGTCCTGAATCCTCCAGCAGTGTACTTAGAGGATTCAGGGCTAAGCAGAACCAAAGTGGACTCAAACTGTCGCCCTGAAATATCCCCCGCTTAATCCATACAGGCTCATCATCCCCCTGAATCGGTCGACATCCTGGATATCGAAGGACTGTCTTCCATTGCCCCATACATGACTCAAGGAAGGTGCATAGAGTTGCATCTATTTTGTACAACTCCAGCACCCTCATGAGCCATGTATGTGGCACAGAGTCGTAGGCCTTCTTGTAGTCTATCCAGCATGTCGAGAGATCCTTGCGGGATCGACGAACCTGCTGGCTTATGGCCATGTCAATGAGGAGTAGCTCCTTAGTGCCGCGGGACCCATTCCTACATCCATTCTGAGAGGTAGACATTATTGAGTTAGCTTCAATGTGTTTATCAATTTTTGCTCTCAGGATGGATGTAAGAAGTTTATAAACCGTCGATAGACAAGTAATTGGTCTATAATTCTTGGGTTCCGCGGGACTACCTGTCTTATGGAGCAGGTGGGTAACGCCTGTTGTTAAAAACTGCGGCAGCGACCCAGTCTCTAAACATGACTGAAATTGAGATGCCAGTAACGCGTGTGAGCTGCTATACCATTTTAGCCAAAAGTTATGCAGTCCGTCCGGTCCCGGAGACTTCCAATTCGGTAGCGGACGAACTGCTTTGGCTACATCAGGTGGACTGATGATTACTTTTTCCATATCTGGTATAGCATCACACACGCGCTCGACATCACGCATCCAGCCACCCTCAGTGTGACAGACGGGCACCGACCAGATGCTTCGCCAGAATGTACTCGTGGCGACATCATCCGGGCGGCACACGTCAGTCACACTGTGCTCAGGTCGCTCCCAAGTTCTGTATACCCACCTCTCATCACTCTGGAACATGCGATTCTGCGAGTACCGGTCAACCCGCCGCCTATACCGCCGAATACGGCTGGCCCATGCACAAACTTTCTGCTTCAGGAAGTCGATGCGCTCCGTGACACGGGACATGTATTCTCGAGGACTGATTCCAGTCCCCGAAAACGCCCGCCTCACGAAGCGCATCACGCGTGGTCGTGTATTGCCCTCCCTGAAACAGCATAGTTTGCCGATGAGTACCCTGGCCCCATCGATACGCCGTTGGATCCTGCATTGCCAGGCTGGCACGGCAGGCTTTGGCCGAATAGTCTCGTTTGGGAACTTAACATTGGCCAAACGACATGCCGCAACAGCCCCGCAATACAGGATTGAGTGCGTATCAACGAGGCTCTCGCTGCTTTCAAAGATATTCTTAAGCAGCGAGTCCAAGGCACACACCAGCGCCCTATTCTTCTTGTGCATAGGCAACCGTGGCAATCGGGGTCTAAGTTCAGTCGGTGTTGACCTATACTCGCGAAGCGCATCCTCCAGTGCGCTCCTCAATCTTTCATTGCACTGGCTACTTACTGTAACAACCCTATCATCTGCCTCTTCGGTAACATGATTGGACCGCGGCGGGATCACAATAGTGGCTGGCGGTGTCGCGGTCTGTGTCGGGGTTGAGACGATTTGGTTGTTCAGCACTTCTGAGCGCAGCCTATCAAGTGCGGCGTCGTCCAACCTGTGATTACGCTGGATGACCCGCACCTGATCCGACAATCGTTGGGCTGAGACGTTTACAGTTGGTTCAAGGTCCTGAAACAGAGACAGCATCCTAGCACGGTACGCAGTGAGGTTAGTTCCCCCCTCAGTAGACCCGTAATATGCGCGCATGACGTTCTCATTCATATTTTGAGTCCATCTCATGCGCTGCACACAACAACCGGCAGCGGGGACCCGGCTTGGAGCCGGTTGGCTCCTAGGTCCCAAACTCCTCGGCAGCCGGCCTCTCCCCTGCCGACGTACAGGTGTTGGCGACGTCGGCGGGGAAAAATACTCATCGCTCGAGCTCGACGCGGCATCAGCCACCGATGACACAGGTGATCCGAGGTCCGGCGGCGGCGGGGCGGAGCTGAGCGACGAGTCCGGGGGTAGAAGTCGTGCGCGACTAGCTGCTGCTCTCGTCAACATTATGCTTTTTCCTTAAACATTTTCACTTTTTCCTTAAACATTTTCACTCTATTTGACGTCGTCACTGACATGTCAACTGGTTTATTGTATTTTTTATGAATTGGATTGGTTTTTTGAGTGGATATTATAGGTGAATTGGTTTTATCTTCTTATTGGTTTCTTCTGTTGGGTACTTTGTTCGAATTTGGTGATTGTAGAATTTTTTAAATTAATTAAATTGTGGAGGAAAAACGCAAACATGTTGACATTTTAGTGTTGCCAGTCTATATTATTATTATTATTATTATAACTATGAACACTCTCGATGAAGTCAGCTTTCAAACAAAATGAAAATAAATCAAAATCGATTCATCCGTTTTAGTGCTATGATGCCACAGACAGACACACAATATACAAACACATACACACGTCAAATTTATAACTCCACTTCTTTTTCCGTGGGGTTTTAAAAACAGTAATATGTGAAAATTCATTCACATACCTTCTTATTTTAGAAGCCTGTATAATTATCTTGCTTTTGCTGGTGACTTTGTTATCGTGGCTTCTCCCACAGGAACTGATTTTTCTAAAAAAAAGGAAGCCTATGAAACTCACACAATCTGTATTAGACCTTCCAGGGACTGCTTCCTCTTACAAACATACTTTACCTCTTGTAAACATTAAGTAAGAAGTTAAAATTAACAACGCATTGATTAATTTATTTTTAATTAATCAAACCATGCTTTAATATCTCCTTTAGCTCAGTACCTTCACAGGCAGAAATCTTATACAACAACACTCAAACCTAGAAATTCGCCGAAGTTATCTGAAATTTTCCTCGATAGGTATGCAGGAATTTATTTAATTAATGCCGAGAATTGCTTGGAATGCGAAGACCATTGAACGTCGTATTTTTGTTATAAATAAAGAAGCTTTCAGATTCCAGTCCTGGTTTAGGTTTGTCCTAGTTTTTATTTTCTCGTCAAGACAATTTACTTATTATGACAATTTATTTTGCACGGACTGTAATAAAAACATCTTATGTAGTTTTTATTAGCTGATTAGGCAAGATACATAAACCCATGGCTTTTTCCCATGGAGCTAGGCAGAAACTAGAGAACGCCATCGGCTACGTCCCTTAAGAGGAAATGAGGTCGCAGACATCCGACTGAATTTCCTATGTAAAAAGTCATAATTCAAAGTTTGGCTCTCACCTTATTCTTCCTCCAATATTGGACAAACTTTTAAGATAATCCATAAAATGAAAAGGAAAGATATTTACTATGCCCCTATGTTTTCTTTTTTTCATTTATAGTTGACAAATTTGTACACTAGGGCTCTGTTGAGATCGTAATTTTGAGCATATTTTGAGGGTTCTAGTGTGTCATCAAAAAGAAACATAGGGGGTCAGTACATATCTTTGATTTTCAATAGGAATATCTTTTAAATTGGTTTAATATTGGTGGAAGAAATAGGCGAGAGCCAAACCTCGAATTATGAATATTTACTTAGGAAATTCAGTCGCTTGTTTGCGACCGCATTTCCTCTTAAATACCTACTCCTTATGCTTCGTTTACGTTCACGTGTCTGATCATACACGCAAGCTGATAATAAGTAGGCAATACGCACCTGTCTTTTCTGAAGGACACCAAGAATGCCAATTCCTTCACACCGCACTGGTTTTATGTCCAATTCATTCGCTGTCTCAACAATAAAGCTCTGGAACGCGCTACCCTTTGGCATTAAAAAGGCTGAAAGCAAATTCACTTTTAAAAGAAAGGTTCGTGATTACTATTTGAATCAAACCAAATAGCTCTCATCTAGAGACATAATAATTATTAACAGGTTTCTCGTTTTTTTTTTATTATTGTTATTTATTAGTCTATTTTATTTGTATATGTGTATTATATTAATATATATATATGTAAGTATATACTTTTTCGTATACAAGTTGTCTTTTTTAATATTATTTTGTACCCGCTCACAACGTTGTCCTTATTAACCCAATGGTTGACTGGTAGAGAATGCCTTGTGGCATTAAGTCCGCCTATGTACCACTATTGTACATGAAGTTTAAATAAATAAATAAATAAATAAGATCAGTAAATCATAATATAGTGAGAAACGTGGTAGGTAAACTTACAACTCAAGGTACTTAGAGTATGCCAGATCGTCTCTTGTTGAGGTTCAAATCAAATTAAAGGGAGGATTTTTTTAGTATTTTCAGACAAATAGATCTTTAAATAAAATATGCCCTAAATCGAGTATATCGTGTTTAATGTCCCATAACAAAACTTAGATTCACCAAAAACACAACTTAACTAAGTTTGTACCTCTTCTTCACCCGTATAAAACATTCGCTCGCTGTTTAGCGTCGGTCGCGAACGGACGCCTCATCCAGTCCCCAGAGCGTTGTAAAACAAGATTTACTGAGTGCCGCTTCGTGAGTGGGTTCAAACTTTTGTCTCATCCGTGTATTGTTTGGTTCTACTAAGTCGCGAAGTTGTAGAAGTGGGTCATAAGAGCTGTGATAAAGAACCAGTAATGTTATTTTGTAATAATAGTTAAAAAAAACACGCTTTAATAGAAAATTAAACTAAATAAAAAAACTTTTTGCAAAAAAATACTACCGACTTCCAAATACAAAACTACAAAGTGCAAAATAACTAAATTTTTTGAAGTCGGTGTCTTTCGTAGGTACCATTTTTTTGCGTTATGGACACAGACTTCAAAAAATTAAGTTATTTTGCACTTTGTAGTTTTGTATTTGGAAGTCGGTAGTATTTTTATGCAAAAAGTTTTTTTTTATTTTTCACTTTTTAGTTTTACGTACCTAATAGGCAAGTTACTAAGGGAACTATTTCGCCAGAATAGATTTCATGAAACTTGAACATAACCGGTGAAATGAGAGATCTGCTGACCCCTTAAGAGCGAACTGGCGTGATGTTATGTTATGAAATGTTATAAACAACAAACAGACATGCGATTTCAGCAATCCCGAGAGATTTGCCGTTATTTATTGAAGAGTTCTGTTGTATATCTCCGAAGTTCTTCATCAGATCTTCACCAAATTAAAATGGAACCAATTTCGGAACATACTTTTTCAAACAAAAAAAGAATTTTCAAAATCGGTCCACAATTGACGGAGTAATCGGTGAACATACACAAAAAAAAAAAAAAAACAAACATGAAATCGAACATAGAACCTCCTCCTTTTTGGGAAGTCGGTTAATAAAAGTAGAGAATAATTTCAATAAATTTAAATTAAGAATCGTGTGAAAACAAAAAAAACGTCATCTCCTTCGAACCTTACCTATCCGTGTCGGGGTGCCCTAAGCTTCCGAGCACGCTTCGCTCGCTCTGGGACTAATTCATAAACCATAATTATCGAATTGCCCAACCGTTACGTAGCAATATTCATAATAATATTGCTATATTCATAATGACCAGACAATTTGATAAACAAAGAAGTTTAAATCAATATTCATTACATTGCCCGATTTGACTTGGACTATATTCATAATACCCGGGCATTATACATAGTGCCCTGATTAATCATTTGGTCCATGACATATACATGTGTGGGTAAACATTCTTCTTGTTTAGTCTAGTTAAAATATCGAAGACTGTCAGAAAAAAGATGTGTAACAACAAATAAATCTTTCACTAGAAGTCACAAATTACAAATGTTTTTCTTCCACTCGGCTAAACGCAGCAAAGTTTCCTTGACGGTCGGTAATCCGTTAGTACCTACTATTTCCTAGCATTAGTTACCCACTTTGTGAGTTCAACCGAGAAACGTGGGCTGTTTACTGTGGCGTTCGTATAAACGAATGTTAACTTAAAAGGGGTTGTTTTGGAATTTTTCCGGCAGCTTTTCTGGATTAGGGAAAAGTGTCTTTGAAACCTTTCAATTGTTCTTGTGTAGTTCAAAGATATCTTCTCAAGAATGAACTGTGCCAACCAAGCTTTACGGCAAACTTAGCGTTGAAAGGCCCGACTTCCGGTGCAAGGTGGTCTGATGACCATGGTGAGAGCCGTGAGGATTCGCTGGATAGGAATATCACGTCCCGTGTGCTTCTGTATCAATATGACGTATTTTGGCTGAAATTACCACGATGATAGACCACGCTTTCTAATCGTAATTAAAGCAATTATTTAATCAATTAGTTCTGGCCTACACTAGGAGTATCCTTCTGATAAGTCATTCTGTAAAGAGGCCTGTAGAGTAATTCTTTTCTTTAATCAATTCAGGGTTATTTATTTAAGTGTCTGTTACTATATTATTTATGCTAATAACATAAAACTATCGCCTTTATAATATTAGTGTGATATAATTTTCACTCACAGACGTGAGTGTGTTTGTATGTTTGTTACTTCTTCATGCTCAAACGGCTGGACGGATTTGGGTGAATTTTGGCACAGAGATAGATTATAGTCTGGAATAGCACATAGCATATTTTCTATCCCGGGAATATGTTCCCTTGGGATAATTTTCGAATTCACGCGGGCAAAGCCGTTGGCAGAAGCTAGTAATATTATAAATGCGGAAGTTTGTGAGTGTGTGTGTTTGCATAAATGTTACTTCTTCACGCTCAAACGGCTGGACTGGATGAAATTTGGCACAGAGATAGATCCGGTATAATGTTCCCTTGGGATGATAGAACATTTTTCACGCGGGCGAAGCCGCTGGCAGAAGCTAGTAAAAGATAAAAGGATAAGTATTTAGGTGTTTTTTAGGGTTCCGTACCCAAAGGGTAAAAATAGGACCCTATTACTAAGACTCCGCGGTCCGTCTGTCTGTCTGTCGCCAGGCTGTATCTCATGAACCGTGATGGCTAGGCAGTTGAAATTTTCACAGATGATGTATTTCTGTTGCCGCTATAACAACATATACTAAAAACAGAATAAAATAAATAGTTAAGTGGGGCTCCCATACAACAAACGTGATTTCTTTGCCGTTTTTTGCGATAATGGTACGGAACCATTCGTGCGTGAGTCCGACTCGCACTTGGCCGGCTTTTTATTTAGACCAATCTCAAATTAAAAAAGCACTTAAACCCTGTGCTACAAAACCTTCAATAAATCATCAATGTAATACAACAGACAGTTTTAATCTGAAAGAACAAAAATATTAAAAAAGTCTCCTATCCTGGCGGCGCGCCAAGCACTTATGTCCGTATTGCAATACTTACTCTTTGCTCTGGGTTCGTTCACAAGTTACCGAGTGATTTATTAGCTCGCTGATCGCGGCATCATGTGAAAATTATGTAACGTGTTTGGAATTAAGGTATTATCATTTTTATAGTAGAATAGCAAAAAATTAAATTGTGCAAACTGTGTTGGCTTGACTTCTCCGGATGCAGCTAAGTATCTGTACCAGACCTTTGGCATACAGTGAGACAAAATAGGTCGATTTAAATTTTATGGACATTTATGAACTAAGATTTTCGCTGCGCAGTACCCTGCCCTCACACCCGCTGTCGCTTGAATTTGCTGCTCTATGCAGCGACTTGCGGGGTGTTCCGAGCCGCCATTAGATTTGATTCACCTGTACCTAGATTCGATTTGAATTCCGTGGAAATCTTTCAATACCACTTCATAAACTGTAAGCTTTTAAAAAAATACCTAAGTTCGGAATTTACGTTCTCTCTTATGCCTGTAATGTCAAGCAATAAGTCTTAACAGAAGAGATACTCGTACGTCTAAAAGACGGGACGTCCCTATCCCACCGCATCCGCCATTAGATGGTGGCGACCCCGTCCAGACCGCAGAAAGTAGGGAAAGCGGTGCATTGCAATACCGGCAGTCATCTCCCGCCGCGGCTTCCTACCCTCAACCGCGATGCCTCCCATATGATATTACGGCCCGTCTCAGTTGCGATGTCGCCTTTGTTGCCAAGCGGCTTCGCAAATTACTTGTTGGCCGCTAGTCGTTGCCTTATCGGCAAAAGCCCTAACGAGCCTTTCTGACTCGTAATAATAAGGAAATATAAGGCAAACTTATCTGCTTCAGGGAGGGCAACATTCGCCCTAGAGTGATGCGCTTTGTGAGGCGGGCGTTCTCAGGGACTGATATCAGTTTTCGAGTTTATATGTCCCGCGTCACAGAGCGTATCGACTTCCTGAAGCAGAAGGTCTATGCATGGGCAAACCGTATTCGTCGGTACAAGCGGCGAGTGGAGCGATACACTCAGAATCGCACATTCCAGAACAACGAAAGGTGGGTTTATAGGGCTTGGGAGCAACCCAACCAAGGTGTGACTGATATGCGCCTACCGGATAATGACGCCATGTGTTCCTTCTGGCGCGATATCTGGTCGGTGCCTGTCAGTCACACCGAGGGTGACTGGACTCGGGAGGTCGAACGAGCGTGCGATCCGATACCACAAATGGAGGCAATTACCATCAGCCCCCAAGATGTGGCTCATGCAATCCGTCCGTTGCCTAACTGGAAATCTCCAGGGCCGGACGGACTGCACAACTTTTGGATTAAATGGTTCCAAAGGTCGCACGCTCGTTTGGCAACTCAGTTCCAGTCTGCCTTAGAGTCAGGATCGCTGCCCCAGTTCCTAACGACAGGAATAACCCACCTGCTCCACAAATCAGGTAGTACTGCGGATCCTAAAAATTATAGACCGATAACGTGCTTACCGACGGTCTATAAAGTTCTTACATCCATTCTGAGAGCGAAAATTAATCAACATATTGACAATAACGCCATCATGTCTGCTTCTCAGAATGGATGTAGGAACGGGTCCCGCGGTACTAAGGAGCTGCTCCTCATAGACATTGCCATTAGCCAACAGGTTCGCCGTTCCCGCAAGGATCTGGCGACATGTTGGATAGATTACAAGAAGGCCTATGACTCAGTGCCACATACATGGCTCATGAGGGTGCTGGAGTTGTATAAAATTGATGCAACTCTGCGCGCCTTCCTGACGTCATGTATGGGGCAGTGGAGGACGGTCCTTCACTATCCAAGATGTCGACAGATTCAGGAAAACAGCGAACCTATAAGGATCGAGCGCGGAATATTTCAGGGCGACAGTCTGAGTCCTCTGTGGTTTTGTTTAGCCCTGAACCCTCTCAGTACACTGCTGGAGGGTTCAGGTCTGGGCTATCGGTTGAGGAGAGGTGGTCAGGTCATATCACACCTCCTTTACATGGATGATCTGAAGCTCTTTGCCCCCAACAACTTGCAACTGATGAAGCTACTGAAGGTAACAGAAACCTTCAGTGACGCCATCCGTATGGAATTTGGTGTGGACAAATGTGCAGTCATGCATGTAAAGCGAGGGGAGATTATGGAATCCGTGGGAATACAACTCTCGGATTCCATACACCTTCGATCCCTTTCTTCAACCGAAACTTACAAGTATTTGGGTATGTCGGAAGCACTAGGCATCAATGCTACTGACGTGAAACAGTCGTTGAAGGAGCGCTTCTATGGCCGCCTGAAAAGAGTACTAAATAGTCTTTTATCGGGCGGTAACAAGGTGCGCGCCTTCAACGGCTGGGTCATGCCGGTATTGATGTATTCTTTCGGCATACTCAAATGGACTCAGACTGAACTTGACGCCCTGGATAGGAGGGTCCGCACGCTGCTTACCGCAAATCGTATGCATCACCCACGTTCATCGGTTATGAGACTGTATATCCCTCGGAAGTGCGGGGGTCGTGGCTTTTTAAATGCTAAGACCCTACACAACCGCGAGGTATGCAGTCTTAGGGAATACTTCCAGGCCGCTGACGTGGGTATGCATCGAGATGTGGTAGCGGTGGACAAGGGACTTACCCCGCTCTCCTTGGCTAACGAGAACTGGCGCAAACCTATAGTATTAGATACTAATGACCGCAGGGAGGTATGGCAGAGCAAGGAGCTTCACGGACGCTTCTACCGGGTCCTACATGGGCCCGATGTAGATCTTTTAGCGTCCGTGGCCTGGCTGCGATTTGGTGACCTTTTCGGGGAAACCGAAGGTTTTGTCTTTGCGATTATGGACGAAGTTATGATGACGAACAACTACCGGAAATACATTGTGAAGGATGGCACGGTTGACATCTGTCGGGCATGTCACCGGCCGGGTGAATCAATCCGTCATATTATCTCCGGTTGTTCTAGTCTGGCTAACGGAGACTATTTGCATAGACACAACCTTGTAGCCAGGATTATCCATCAGCAACTTGCTCTTAAATACAATCTTGTGGAGTCGGAAGTGCCTTACTATAAGTATGTGCCCGACCCAGTTCTCGAAAATGGTAATGTCACGTTGTATTGGGATCGGTCTATCATCACTGACAGGACTATTGTTGCCAATAAGCCTGACATAGTGGTGATAGACCGACTAGAGCGTCGCGCAATGATTGTTGATATAGCGGTCCCACATGACGAGAACCTCGTGAAGGCTGAGAGAGATAAGAAAAGCAAGTATCTTGATCTGGCTCGCGAGGTTGTCGACATGTGGGACGTGAATACAGCGATCATTGTGCCGATAGTCGTTACGGCTAATGGCATAATAGCCAAGAGCCTCGACGAACATCTGAGGAGGCTCTCGTTGGGCAGCTGGATCAAGGGCTTGATCCAGAAAGCGGTACTCCTGGACACGGCGCGTATCGTTAGGAGGTTCCTCTCTCAGGAGCCCTGACCACCGGTAGCTTGGACCTTGTTCCCGATACCAGTGGGCTACTATTTTTGTATTTTTAAATGTTTTTTTTTTTTTTTTTTTATAGAATAATATTTAAAAATGTAAAAATATGTATATATCATGAATAAAAGGAAATAACATTTCCTGATACATGCCTAACGGGGCCTCTACGAGTTGACTTCGGCTCCTCGCACGCCTTTCAAAGGACCGGGACCTTAATGTACCGAAAAAAAAATAAAAAAAAACAACAAGAACTTCTCAGAACTCTATGTTTGATGTTTTCGTTTGTGGTCGAACTCAAAGGAATAATCATCTCCAATTGACACCAAAAGCTTTATTTCAGAACAAGAATTACATACAACAATTCCAATGAATAAATTAAAATGAACATGTTTCACTCCTTGTTACACAAAATACCAAAGAACCCTGACATTCTGAGACAATATCTAACCTTATCAATTCTGTTTATCAAAGAAATTTTATGTCAAGTTGAATCAAATTCACGTAGTAATTTTGCGGGAAATTTGAGTGTGGCGACTTGTGGTTAACTTGCTTACTATAATATTAAGCTTTAACGATGAAAGAACGGAATCATAACTATCATTAAGTATTTTCTCGTCTTAAGGGTAAACAAGTCAAAAATTCTTCCATACAAACGTAGTCTAGAGATTACTCCACTGTTTGACGATTTACTTTCAAAATAAAAAAAGATATCAATTTGTCTCATCATTATCTAGCCCTGTATGGAACCGAAAAAATAAAAAAAATAAATATTTGAAAGTTATGAGCTTCGAAAGTTCCATATTTCAACACTAATTTTAACGTATCTTTGGGCGCAAATAAATACCATAAGAAGAAGGAAAATTAAAAAACGGCCTCCATACAGGGATAGATTAGTAATTCAACAATCCAAATAATTTTATTTTGATCAGATACATTCAGTAGTTTTTTCATGAAATCTAGACTCCCAAAGGTCTGTTTATAAAATTTCGCGCGCTCGTTTTCGTCCTAAATCATCATCTATTTCGATAAAAGATTGCAGAAGTGCTAATTCGTACGCGAACTAGCTTCTTACTGCTCATCACAGCATCTATATATTTCGCACGTGTTGTGGGATGAGATAGCATGCATTTTAACCTCGCGCACAAAATAGTTCGTGCCGTCGACTAGTTTAACCTTAAGAGAAATGTTTGAGATGTTACTAACACTGCCTTTCGGTCTAAGGCACTTGCCCCACCGCCGCGGCCGGTGATGAAGTCATTAGCTTTCGACTATTTTCTCGCTATAGAAACGAACAATTAAAATTAAGTACTTTAAATGCTTGAAATTAAAAAATAATAATTTTGTAACAGTCAAAAATTAAAAAAAAAACATCATCCACAGACGCCGACGTTTGCGCTGAAGATGTTGTTGGTTGCATGTTGGTTGTGATAGATCTTTAAATGAGTACCTACTTTGTGTTTTTGCCAATAGCCTCAATGACATTGCTAGGCAATTTGTAATTGAAGCATTTAGTTTCCAAAAAATTCAATCTGTTTTTAATAAAAATATGGCGTTTATAGTGGACTGGTCATTTTGTTTCGTAATTTGCTTTTAACGATGCCCATAACACTAAAACTCTTTCAATTTCAGCATTAGAATGAGGTATTTTTTAAATATCCGTCTTAAATAAGCGTTGCCAAATTCCACATTGAAAAATCGCCAAAAATCGCTAACAATTTATTAGTCGCTAAACGATGAAAAAATGTCGCTAAGAGCTCTGAAAAATCGCCAGATCTAGTGACAAAATCACCAAGGTGGCAACACTGGCCAAGATATCAATCAACTAACGTGTGCAGCACTGACCGCCCGAGCCAGTGGTGTGAGAAATTGCCCGTCGCACAAAAACACTCGCACATGGCCGAGCGGTAAAACTCTCGGAACTACTCACTCGCTGCTTGCCGCACGCCAACTCGTATCTAGGTCTTAGCTCTACTCGCTGCTTGCTGATCGTCGGCGGTGTGACAAGTGCCTAAAGGGACCCTTGTTCAAAGCAGCGTAAAAGATGTATGTGTCATTTTGTTTGCACTTTAGCATATTCTAGTGGCCCTGATTCATTTGCAGTTATTCCAAACTAACCTAACAAACAAACTTATCCAATTTAACCATCTAAACGGACAGTGAAATTGTTCTAATTTGTCTCATATTTAACTCTACTACTTAGTGCTTCTTAGGTAATGTAAGAGCATTATCGACTGTTGTATAAAATTCAACTCAAGTAAATTCACTTAATATTGACATAGCATTATTGGTATGAGTTTTCGTTACCATAAAAACTGCGGAAACCCGAAACTTTACTATTTTAGTAGTGAAAAAATCGCGTGTATAGTTTGATATAGCAAGTACGATTCCGAACTTATAGTAAACTCACTTAAAACCTACTTTTCGTTATCTCTATGCTAACCATTCACGTTCACGTCTTAACACGTTGAATTATTGCTGTTTACATAAAGCAATAATAACATCATACACGGTGGAAGAAGTTAGCAACATTTTGCAACTTTCCCAAAAGATTTGTTCAAGTGAAATGGAGATAGGAACTTTTCGCGGTAACTTCAGAAAAAGTTATACAAGAATATTTTAGTCAGATATCTTCATAAAAGAGAAGTTATTTTGTACTTGCATAAGTTAGCAAAGATTGAAATACCATCTACTTTATACGGTACTGAATCTTGGTTTCTGGAAGACAAAGTCATGAGACAAATGGTAAAGTGCTTGTTGTGTACTTCTGTAATCAAGTGTTAATAACTCATAACACCATTATAATTAGTTGTCACATATTTTTTGTTAAATGCTCTTTCCATCCGGACGAGCACGGCCTACTGTGACGGGCTTGAGTCGCAAATTTTTATCACAGTTTGGTAGCAAAAACCGTGATAAAATGCTTGACTTAAGCCTATCACAGAGGCTGTGCTCTCCCGGCAGAAAACGGACACAATAAGTGATGAATAAATGGTATCCTTTTAAATATTTACACTCTAGAAAAGCAAAATGACGTCTTGATTGTGTACCATAATATTGCAAAGCAATGAACCCATGGTAATAACTGAAGTAGAAACTGTAAGAGAAGCGTATTACCTAAAGCCCATGAGAATTTGAATGACATTTTGTTTAGCGTTATTTTTATGAAAAGAAGCATACAAAACAAACATTGTTATTCAGTGCAGGCTCCACATAACATATTCTTATGAATTTTTAATATTTCCACATCATAACCGCACCGATAAAAGTGAGTACTGTACTGAATATTAATTTAACGAAATAACACAATGAAAATGTTTTTTATTTACTAACAAAATGTCATTTGCATGCGTGCCAAAGGTTTTGCAAAATCTAAATATTTTGTACATGCCGCGATGTTTTTTGAACCACTTAACAGAATTGGATGATGAAGTTAGTAAAAATAAAAGTGCCATATAAGTTAAAAATAAATGTTAAAAAATTATTTTGAAAGTTGGTCATGGATTTTATTTCCGGCTTGTACGTGTCAATGGATTTTTCCATATCAAATATCTCAATAGCAGCCCAGAGTCTTATGTCGGATGATGGCAGTAGGCTCACTTCTTAAAACATGAGAGTTAACCATAACTGGTCTTCTTCTTTTCCTGTGAGGATATGGCCACCTCTGGTGTCAGAGTTAATTAAGCCGCCTCTGGGAACCCCACAGGCCACTGACTTTGCTATTTCAGACTTACATTAACTATATAAGTCCCGGTTTCCTCACGATGTTTTCCTTCACCGTTGCTTGCGACGTCCAAGTTAAACTTAGAAAGTACATATGAATTTGAAAAAGTCACATTGGTATTTGCCTGGATTTGAACCCACGACCTCAAGAACAAGAGGCGAGGACTTAGCTCCTGGGCCATCACGACACTTATCATAACCATCACCAAAACGGGTGAAAGGTGGGTGTACTAAGGTGAACTTCTGCCATACCCTTCAGGGAATACGGGTGCGATGTTATGTTATGTATGTTAATATCTTTACTGAGAGCTAAGGTTTAGACAATTTATTTATTCAAAATTTCAAGGTACAAAGGTACAATGTCGGACTTAACAACCACAAAACACCAACACTGGACAAATTGATTTTATTATAAACATAACTATTACCCATAGTGCTAACACGGGCCACCGGTAGCCGTTATAGCCGAAGCGCTTAGCCACTTACTGCAAATCACGGCCATCTCTTATTGATTTATTTAATTTCTGATCCCTTCAAATACAACTAGGGATTCCCAATAATATTTAACAGAACCAGACACTTGTCTCATGGGCATTTGTCAGGACAAGGAATAAAGAAATAATGAACTGTCCTTTAGTGCTTATGATAAAATACTCGTAAAGACATGTATGTTAGGTGAAACAAAAGAGAAGATGCAGACCGATTCATAGATAATAATACCGTCCACTGCAGAGCAAATTGCTCTTCTCATACAGAGAAGGCACGAGCAACTAAAAAAACGCAAGCCGTGTTAAAAAAAAAAAAAAACTCATGCCAGGTTGGTAAAAGAGAACCAACAGACGCAATGCCAGCAGTTTTGAATTTTTGTGTTTATCTGTTTAGTTGTGCACGCATCACGTAAAATGTACGAAACCAATGAAGATAACTTTTATACATTAAAATTATGCGTAACTTGATGTTTTAAGTAAGTTATTTAATGTTACTTAGTTTTTGTTTCATCGCAATCGGTTCACTCTATCAAAAGATATATGAATTTAAAGTGGTCAAGAGCTTAAATGTCAGAACACACGCAATTCAGACAGTCGGACAACTGAACTCCATATTGGATAGATGGCGTTGTGCATTTGCCGTCATTTTCTGAATGGTGGTGTTAAGATTCTCCGCGGAAGAGAAACCCTAGAAAAAATTGGTAGATGGGGTAGGTAGGATAGGTAGAGTAGGGTAGGCACTAGGTAGTTGACGGGAACGAAGCCGCGAGCACAGCTAGTATTAACTAAGATGCAAAGAATCACATTGAATGATTTCATAATAGCGAGAACAGTAGGTTTATTAAGTACACTTCTGTCCTATATTACTCCTACGATATTGCCATATTCGGCGTTGGATCCTTTGTTCGAAAATACGTGCAATATTAATCTATAAATAATTAATAAACGTACTCCTTATAATTGATTCTTGGCATACTTCCTCAAGGAAAGTCCACAGAGAAAGCGCACAGTGGTTTTCGATATGTAATTATGACGTGGACAAAATATATTTTATTCAATATTCGTGTCACGTGTATTCGAATTAGTTTTATTTCCAGCTAGCTGTATTCAGTGGTTTTTTCCATACACTTTGGGTTTCCGTGTTACGAATTTCCTTATGGGAATATCGACTAAAATTAAGGCCCTTTTTCGTTTGAGACCTCTTTTCAACGGATTTCTAAAGGTGTGTTAAGTTAACATCACACAAAAGCGAGTATTCTATTGGAAGACCTATTGATGATGCAACAAAATCATATTCATAATTCTAATCTATTCTTTCGCCTTGTAGACAAAATAAAAGTCGAAAAATCACACTACTAGTATAACAGCGAAAGTTGGAGAGTGTTTGTGCGTGTGTTTGTATGTTTGTTACTCTTACACGCAAAAACTACTGAACGGATTTGAATGAAATTTGGCACAGAGATATATTATAGTCTGATTTGCGCATAGGATACTTTTCATTTCTGGAATATGATCCATTGGGATAACTTTCGACATTCACGCGGGCGAAGCCGCTTGCAGAAGCTTGTCTAAATATAAGAGCTGGACAACATGTGACTTTAAGTTAGCGCTTGCCAATCGCAAACATTGTGGAATTTTTGATAATCGTTATCACTGATTTAATGTCAATTTATTTAGAACTAGAGGACGCCTCGCGGTTTCACCCGCGTAGTACCCGTTCCCGTAGGAATACAGGGATAAAAGTAGCCTATGTCACCCGGGGATAGAGTAGCATCCCAACGGTGAAAGAATTTTTGAAATCGGTTTAGTAGTTTTGGAGCCTATTCGGTACAAACAAACAAAAAAATCTTTCCTCTTTATAATATTGGTATAGATTACTTTTCTGAATCCAATATTTGACAGTAATTTCCACAGTTTTGTTGAAATACCTATCTTGTTTATCGATACTATATATTTACACATGCAATAAATTCAATGGTTTAATTCGTAAGCTAGAGAATTATTATTTTTCGTATTTTGAAATGCTGAATTCCCAATGGAAGATCCATAAATAACTTAGTATATAATATCGAAGTTATACAACTGTGGAATATATTAGATTAAATTCACTGGGTTTCTTCAATCTCAGGAGATTAGAATCGAAACTCCGAGTATTAATAGATCTCTGATTGAATTATAGCGAAGGAAAGAAATTATATTGGGAAAATCTTATTGCTTGTTGTTTAGGATTCCGTATAAAAGCAAAACGATACAGTGCATAGTAGCACTGATTTACCAAGTGTCTAAATAAATATTATGGTGGCTATAGATTCAGAAAGTAGAGTCATACATCTTTGATAATAGTTGTAACTGGGAAGTCAGAAGCTGGCGATTCTAACACCAATCTAGCGAAGAAGTAACATCGTTCCCAGTTATTAAATCGTGGAGTTTTGATAGGTAGTCACCATGTCCATGTAAACTATGTAGATATTTAGCTGCGTTCAGTTAATATAAGCCGATTAATCAAAATAACCGGCCAAGTGCGAGTCGGACTCGCGCATCGAGGGTTCCGTTACAAGCAGCTACTTTCAATAGTTAAATAATTGGTGGTAATACTTAACTTACTTAAGTGTAGTATATTCGAAACAAATTGTTTCTTACATTACAACTACAAATGAAGTCCTTACGCACAAAATATAATAATAATTTTCCTATGTTACTTTAAATACCATAGATTTCTTATACTCTCTATCTTGTTTTCTTTAGGTAAAGAACTATTTTCTGTTTCTTTTTTAAAATTTTAGTCCCAGTAGTTTCGGAGATAAAGAGAGAGGAATGGTAAATTTTCGCCTATTTTCTTAATTTTTTTCAAAACTATTAATTATAAAAATATTAAAAAAAATATATGTCATACGATATAGTTTGCAAAAAATTTCGATCGATAATTTTAACCTTAGTAAGATAACCCTCTATTGGCCATTGTAATCAAAAATAGTACCTTAACCACTTATTTTATTTATTTATTTTATTTTATTTTATTTTATTTTATTTTATTTTATTTTATTTTATTTTATTTTATTTTATTTTATTTTATTTTATTTTATTTTATTTTATTTTATTTTATTTTATTTTATTTTATTTTATTTTATTTTATTTTATTTTATTTTATTTTATTTTATTTTATTTTATTTTATTTTATTTTATTTTATTTTATTTTATTTTATTTTATTTTATTTTATTTTATTTTATTTTATTTTATTTTATTTTATTTTATTTTATTTTATTTTATTTTATTTTATTTTATTTTATTTTATTTTATTTTATTTTATTTTATTTTATTTTATTTTATTTTATTTTATTTTATTTTATTTTATTTTATTTTATTTTATTTTATTTTATTTTATTTTATTTTATTTTATTTTATTTTATTTTATTTTATTTTATTTTATTTTATTTTATTTTATTTTATTTTATTTTATTTTATTTTATTTTATTTTATTTTATTTTATTTTATTTTATTTTATTTTATTTTATTTTATTTTATTTTATTTTATTTATTTATTTCAATTACTCCTTGCACTAACAGTGTGACCCAACACGTGCAAGGAGTCAACTTCTCTGAATGTTGTAGATTACTATTAATAATCTTTAATTAATGAAGTTGTAAGTGGACACAACGGTTTTGACATTGCAAGAATACCTAAATTATAATTAAACAATTCTTTATTTAATATTATTTTGGTATTCTTCAAGTACCATTCAAGAGTATAAATTCAATTAGCTACTTCTGTTTTCTTTTCTCAGAAAATATTTAATTCTAGTGGGTACCTACTTTTTTACAATCTAAGAAAGTGTCTTCATTTGAAGTCTTAATTCCTAATGAACGATAAAATATTCTTCGCCTGTCCTCATTAACATATTTCATTAAGAAAGATACAACAGTAAAAATGTGGCAGTTTCTTCATTTAATTACTCGCTTTCTGATGAGAAATGAAGGGAGATTTATATAGCCTAACTCCGGGAAGCGAGAGTTCCTCAATTCAATTTCTTCCCACTGCAGTAAGTAATAGAAATCGTAAACAGTTTTCCAAACAAGAGATAACAAAAATGATCTTGTGGTATTAACAATTTCTGAGCGTAGGACCGGGATACATATAGAATTTGTAGGACAATATGAATATTAAATTATATAAATATTAATTAAGTAAAAAAAAACAGCTGGTTAGTAATCATTTATGATGACCTTGTTATTGATACATGTTGGAAGGAGGGGAAACTATGATTAAACCATACATTTTGTAGGACAAATATTTTTTCGAATAATTTTGATAATTATATTGAGATTAAACAAAAAAAATCAGTTAGTAATATTTTTTTTAGAATCATCAAAACGATATAATTATTTTATCCTTGCTACCTCTGTTAGCTACCACAATCGAGAGTTTCGTACCGGAAATTGTTGGGCGTCTCATTAAAATGTAGCTACTCACGGATATAATTTTCTTGATAGTAATCAAGTTCAAAAATGTACCATGTATCCTGGACTAATTGCTTTTTATCTTACTTTTAGCATTTCTCCGTGAATTCACTTCCAAGCACTTGCACAGGAACTGTGAATTTTATCAATATAGCCTATGGTACTCAGCGGTAGTTTAGCTATACAATATCAGTGATAGAATTTAAGTAATCGGTTTAATATTTCCGGAGATTGCGATTACCTTATATAAAGACATTACAAACTAACAATTTGATTTCTTTGTAATAAGAAAATGTAAAAATAGTTTAGTAATAGTTAATGACTGCAGAACATTGTGATAATATTTACACCCTTTGCAGAATTTTCTCAAGCCAAAAGGCACATCCACAATTCTAAGCCAGGAAAATCCTAAATCAAAACACAGCTGTAGTTTTCTCAGCTTACCATTATGTCAACAAAAACCACTGGGCGTCGTAAAGAAGAATAATTTGTTCCATCCAGTTCGTCTACAATGAAATCTTACGGTTGCCCGGCTTGCTTCTGTCTACGAAATCTATAAGCTTGGTAAAAGCATAAGAGGTAAAGTTGTTCAAAACGTTTCTTGTAATACATTTTCTTTTTGCTAGCCTTTTCTATCGCACCCTGTATAAAGGCCTATCCACTCCTTCCATCTTTACCAAGACCAAGTTCCTTTTTCCTTCCAGTTCCGGCAAAATCTGTCTAATTTATACCACCATTTCCTTCGTAGTATACCGCGATCACGTCTTATGGCACCAGCTCTGTGCTATTTTGGACCATCTAAATAGCTAAAATGTTATTACGGTTGATAATCTTTACCGACTAGCAATACTGCTGCATGTTTCATCAACTTGCCGCGCTTAAATCGTTGGAACGCAGAGATAAGAGACTCATTGGCGACGTTAAACAGGTGGGTGCCAAGCTTCACAGCTTGCCTTATCGCCGCAAGGTTGCCTGTTTGTCGATCTTCTACAGACTGTATTTCGGTGAGTGTTCTCAAAAACTGCACGACCTCATTCCGCCTCGACTCTTCTACTATCGGACATCTAGTTGCACTACAATTTAACATCTTTCCTGGTTGCCATTGCACCAAGCGCTTTCAAACATCCTTCATAATGCGCACAGCAAAAGAGTGGAACTCACTGCCTGCGTCTTGTGTCTAGTGTTTCCGAACGCATTAAACCCGAATGTCTTCAAAGTTAGAGTGAACAGTATTCTTCTGGGTTCGCTCACTCCATCGTCGACTTTGTCTCTACCACCTCTGACTAGAGTCAAGAGCAAATGTTTTTGGTAATAAAAACAATGTAAATAGGCGTAGCTTTTTTTAAATTTTATGCTACACTAGGTCTGCTCAAGATTTGTACCGACGAGCACTGTACGCTCTATATACTCTTTAAAAATTAACCATAATATATTATGCGGACTTGGGAGAGAGACAGCCTAGCATTGGGACAGTGTAGTTAATATTTTTCTTTTTTATTAATTTATTTTTTTAATTTCACAGACTGATTTAAAAAATCTTTAAAAGTAAGTTAAAAAAACAGCATCACGTGTAAACATTTTATATTTAGGGAAGTAGGATGATTCAGTCATCATCTTCTACCTTAGACCACACACCAAACTCTCCATTCGCACATTTTCAGTCTATGTAACAAGCTTCAGAGACAATTACATAAAATTTCATAACCCCTGTCTGAAGCCACCAGTTATGAGTTAGAAAAGAGAGAATACACTAGTGTTTACTGTTCTAGATAATAGCATAAGAAATTGTGAAAGAAAACCACTCAGGTTATGAAGGAAAATGTCAAATTTAATAGCACAGATGTGTGTTACTATGTAGCATTTATTATTTTCTTTCTTTATTATTTATTTATGTACACTTTTTTGTATACTACGAATATTGTTTGTGATTTGTCACGTGGAAAATTCTGTTTGACGTCTCATCTTTGCTATCTTACCTTTAACAGTAAATAAAAATAAAGTTTTTAAATACGAGTGAGTTTACCGATGAGGCGCCATTTCTGTTCTCTTATTAGTTTCTTGAGTAATTTTCTGATGACGGGAAAGTTTTTATCAGTTTCCAGTAATTACGAAGTTTAAAGATATACTTACTCAAAACAATTAACTATATGTATATATTTCATTGATTTGATAAACCATTTTTGAAATATCATCTGCTCTCACTTAATCCAAATTGACTATCCCATTCAACTACTTGACACCCACCCACTTACATTTACATTCACAATGGTTAAGTGACTGGAATTCACCTTCACCGATAAAAGAAACCAATCCACGACCGCGTTTCTCCCTTAATTAGTCCCCCGTACATTTATAGCGACCACAAACACCTTGCAGCGGCACCAGAAAGAAAAACCAATTAAAACAGCCCACTAATTGGATTAACTAACGAGCCACGAAGCTCTAATTTACAGCAGAATTGAGACCAGATTTATTTTTAGACCTCAATGCTCGGTGAGTTTTTTTGGTCTGAAGTGTAAAGTTCTAAACTTTAAAGGAAGTGGTGTGAAAAGAACTGAAGGATAAAAAGTTGTAGAAAGAAGACCTTTTTGAACTAAAACTAAACTTAACTGTCTGATTTTTAACTGTCTTCAATGGTTATTGGGTGGGATATCGTTTCGATTTCAATGAAAACTGCTAAGTCTGTTACCTAAATAAATTCAGATAGGTTCATCTTATCTTACTAATATTATAAATGCGATGGTTTGGATGGATGTATGTTTGTTACTCAATCACGCCAGAACAGCTGAACGGATCTGGATGAAATTTGGCACGGAGATAGATTATAGTCTGAAATAACAGCTACATTTTATGCCGGTATAATGTTCCCTTGGGATGATAACACCCTATTCACGCGGGCGAAGCCGCTGGCAGAAGCTAGTACTTATCTAATACTCTGATCATATTTAAAATAAATAAGCTTGTTTTACTACATAATATGTATTATACTAATTATTTTATGTTCATTAATTCAATCAAACATCAAAAATTCATATTTATTTTTTGCCTCCATCTTCATATTTTTGACTAACCGACAACTTGATCAAAATACCTGTAAATTGTTTAATTAAAATCATTGTTCTTAACTTTTAGTCACACTAGAGGTGCTCAAGCTTGAACAAAAGACCCATCTAAAATCCATTTTAAAAGATACCAAAAACTGACAACACGTTCAAAGGAAGCACTGTAAAAGGAAAAGAAAATTACACAGTGTTCAGTGTAATAGTGGAAATTTCAGCAAATTATCTTCTTTGTTCTACACGGGACATTTTCTTTTTCCCCAACTAAGTTCTAATTAGTAAATAATTTAGTGCGAGTAGTGTTATTTTGCCTCGTAGAAGCAATTTGCAGGTTGTTCCTTAGCCCGGCGAGCGTCTGGTTCAAATCTGTAACACCGAGCGTAAAGGTAGGGTTATTTTTACGCGAAATTCCTTCTTAGCCCAACTTTTCATTTGAATGTGTTTACAATATTTAATTCAATAGTTTATTTATTTTATCTATGTTCAGGCACTGGTAATTAAAAATTAGTTATAAAACGGTGGTTTTGTTTGATATAATTACCATTTTTTGCAACAAACATTTTGCGCAGCAAATTTAACGCAAGACACTTTATTCTCGTTTATTGAACAAAATGAAACACATTTTCATTAAAAAAATATTCTTAGGAGTTTTGATTTAAACAAAACAAATTATAATAGATTCAATCTTATTTATGATGAATCTTTTTTTTTCTATACGTTTTGTGTTAGAATATATATGGGAAAAATTGTAATAATAAGCCGTAGGTTGGTAAAACTTAGCCTGCCGACCACTTTGACATCTAAGTGGTTCGCCGAGCAATGGATAACCAAATCCTATCACTCGTAGCTTCTTTATATCTCCCCGCGCAGCTTCTGAAGAGCACTGAGTTATTTAGGGCCACAAAATAAAATTATACTTTGTGCCTCGTCCTCGAGATTAGTACCTGTAATTAATGATTATTATTTACATGTAGTACCGGCTACGGGAGCTACTCAAATCACTATGCTTTAGAGACAATATTATTTTAAATTTTTTTTTTTTCCTTTCCCTGGCAGCCCTGTGTAGGCTGTCAACTTGTCATTCGCGGTTTTAGTGCGTGCTACTCGACACATAACTAAACTTTTAAATACAAAGAACAGTTTTTAAAAGTTGGAAAATGCCAAAAAAGGACACATCATTGTCAACCGAGGAATACGAGAGAATCAGGTGAAAAATGAAAAACCTGGAAACAATTTAAAACATGCTCGACATAAACGAAGTAAAACAAAATCGTCTCAAAGATTCGACGCCATATTTAGACCCACAAGGTACCTAACTCTGTAAAATTATATTTTGATTTAATTGTACATATATCTACAACTATTTTACCAATCCTACGGCTTAAACTTGCATCTCTAACAAATAATGCACTTCGGGCAAGCCATCGGGCCGTCCCACTGCATATTCACGAGATTATCAATCAAAAGAAATGTATTTCTTTTTTCTAACGACTGTATTCGAGCTGAAAATCGGACTGTCTCACAACATTTAATAATTCTCAAACAAATAATGCATTTCGGGCAAGCCATCGGGCTGTCTCACCGCATACTTACGAGATCATCATAATTTAATTATTTTACCTTATCCGAGCAGAGTATCCGACTGTCTGACAACATTCAATAATTCTCAAACGAATAATGCAATTCGGGCAAGCCATCGGGCTGTCCCACCGCATACTTACGAGATCATGAAATATAATTTAATTCTTTTACCTAACGAATGCAATCGAGCAGATCATTGGACTGTCTCACAACATTCAATAATTCACTGGTTTCGTTAAATTCTTTGGAATTGCTACACCCACCAGATTTTATAACTCGGTTATCAACCGGCAGTAAAACAATGGTTTGTAATCATTCCAGGCAAAGTCCTAGACGACGATGCCACAAATGAAATGAAAACAATTAAAGTCGAATATGACTAAGAAAATACCAAAATAACCACAAACAGTAGTGATCTTCCTCACAATTCCAGGCCAGAAACACACAGATGCTCTCAAAATTTATTGGGTTGACCCAACATTGAACACAGAGTATGGTGATGGGGCCGAACTCCACAAGGAAGTGGCCAGCTGTCTGGAACATCTTGCAACATGAGGCCTGTTTCCATAGAAACCACAGGCGGGTATTTCCCCTACAGCTCTTTGCGCAGGGAAAATAACCGCTGACATTGAACGTGACAAAACTTGGAGCTCTTATGCTATACAGCAAAATGGCCAAATTATTGATAAACAAGGCATAGAAGCACCATCTCCATCCTAGGAGCAACATTATCCAAAGTACTGGATACAAAAGAAAATGATACAGATCTATTAAGTTGAATAATGGATACCACTCGCACCTTATGTGAAGTTCAACATTGTGAGTTGTGACTCAATTAATAGACGCAAATTTAGCTGCGGCTCAATAAAAAAGGACCTTAAGGAGAAGTTCAAAACACAAAGATAGAAAAATATCTGTTCGGGTAAACACTTGCTGAAACTCATCGAGCTGGTAAAGCGGCTTCTAAATCAGGTGCTGCAACAGCACCCAAAGCTAAGAAAGAACCCAACACATTCTAAGCAAAATACTCGAAAGCTCCACCAGCGCCACAAGGACGACAGGAGAACAGGGAGCCTGTCTATAGCCTGAGTCAGCCGTACAATACCCTTTAAGTGGTCATTACATCTCAACCTCGACGCCGCTAAACTCAGTAAGGTACCCTGGTTGCTTATAAATTCTTATAAATAGTGGTAATTTATCACTGATGATAAGACCATGTTATCATGGATTGAGGGTTTCATGGGTATCCACCACACTTTAAGATAGCCCAGCTGCAAAAACAATATAAGATGCAATATCTAAGTGCCAGCCTTGAAAAGGAAAATTTGTCTCAAGTTTTTCTTAAGACAAAAACCCAATGGCAATAAAGCCTTAATAAGTACATTGATGTAAGTTGTTTCAAAGTTGAAGACTTTTGCACAGAATTAAAAATGATATCAAATGATAGTTCCATGGCCATACATAAAATACATTAAAGATGCAGTCTCTTATAAAATATCACATAAATTCTAGCAAATATCTAGAATACCCTCTTGGAAATTGTATAAGTTCGGTCTACTACCATTTGGGTAAAACACTGCAACTTACATTCTCACAAAAGTCATGAAATCTGCCAACAAATTCCCAAGATCGTGTGGCCATTAATTGTTGACTGAAAATATTGAAAACACTAAGAAGTTAATCACAAGTTAGTAAATAACAAACTTACACCCACTAATACTGGTATATTTTTGGGATATATATTATTGATAAAAGACTTATAACTGTCATGTAACATTACCTACAGATAAGAAAAACTTATCTATTATGAAATCTGACAATTTATATGTTTTGTAGGACTAGGTACTTACTGCTCTCAGCGTGCCCTACTATTGAATATGGATGGCTTTATATATACCAAAAAACTAGAATGTGTAAAATCCTAAACCTCCAAGGTGAAGTAAATTATGAAAAATACATAGATATCCCTACAATAATTCCCTGAATGGTGGCCATATGCCATTCATTCGGGGGGGGGGGGGGGGGCTGCCTGTGGGGATGAGATTGCTAGGGGCCAGTGGTCAGACAAGGAATATGAATATCAAATGAATTTTAACTGGATTTATTAGCATCATTCTTCGTCTTTCTAAATATTTGGTAAACTTTTCAATAATTGTGAAATACCCTTATGTATAAACAACCCAACAGCAATATAGTATATAATATTAATCAAATGGGTGGAGTTCATTACCCTCATCTCTTCAACTTAGCCAGCGGCATTGGTGTGAAAACCATTATATTTAATTTTCGCTCCTTACATTAGGTTGACTGAAAATCATAGTAGTTGATACCGTATTGCAGAAGTCACATCCTGATGTAGAATGGGAACTAAAAGAAAATGCATATGATTAATAATTGAAAGATAAATTTGGAATTCTGAAATATACCTTTTTGCAAGTCACATTAACAAAAAATATGACCAACCCGAATGCCTTTACAATGGACCCATTTACAGTATACTGGTAACCAATTTTCTTTTCTGCGTTTCCACCATTCTCAATCATTTTAAAATATCTACGAAAAATCATAATGGATAAGGCTAAGGGCATCATAGTGGTCACTATGGCCAACTCTGGCCGATTGGGAACTTCTCATAATTTAGAGATGATCATACTTAAACCTAATGAAAATAATAAAGTATCATATAAGTATAGTAATAATAAAAATCCATACCAACCTTACTCTGGCTGTCAGAGTCTAGTGTGTAGGTAGTGAAGTCTATTATGACGAAGCATACTACCATCATCAATAGAAATTATGATAGCATCTCTATCAGAAAACTTTTTCAAGCAATTGACACATGTTTAATTAACTGGTATATTTTTTTTTAGAAATATAATAATAACATCTTGAACACCAACGGTAATATAATTTCTTAACAGAACTTTCTAATTCTAGTAAAAAATATAACAAATGCTTAACTGTCACAAATTGGCATTATCACTGACAATACCTTAAACATTAATGTACTCTGAAAATATTTTAAGGGCGTGTTCAGACTACCTTTTACCTATGCCACCTGGGAAACATCCCAGATTCTGGCAGTATTAGGAATTTGGTACACAAATGAGATGTTGTCTCTAGAACAACTGTCAAAAATAACCTGCCCAAAAATACAATGCCACCTGGGAAACATCCCAGATTCTGGAAGTATTAGGAATTTGGTACACAAATGAGATGTTGTCTCTAGAACAACTGTCAAAAATAAAATCAAAGTATAGAAATAGAATCAATGCATATAACCATCAAAATTTCAGACCTCAAAAAATCTCTTATATATGAACTAAATCAATCAATACTTCAGACAAAGAACAGTAATATATCCAGCTGAAACCCTTGTAGCCTACATTAATAAACATATAAGAATTATTTTAGGCACCAAGAAACTATACCACATTAATGTCCAAACAGACTATCAGTCGTTGGATTAAGTGTACTTTAAAGACTAGCAGTATTGATGTAGGTACACGTATATTTAGCTCACAGCACACGCCACGCTGCTACTTCTAAAGCCAGGTGTGACAATTTATGAGATACTAAAAACAGCAGGCTGGAGTTACAACTCAAGTACATCTGGAAATTTTATAAAAGACCTTTAGTGTAAAGGATCAAAATGATTTAGCAAAATAAATCTTTAGCTGTGATTAAAGATATCTTATTTAACTAACATGTACTAACTAATACAACAACCAGCAACTTTAACTTATAAGGAAGGTGTATCAGTATATAAGGAAACTAACAATAGTAATAAAAAAGCTAAACTGTATTTTGTTAAAACAGATATATGTATAATATTAACTGAATGGTTAATTAAGAACTTTAGTTTTCCAATGACACCTATGATTGTTATTCTATAAACAAACCTTAATATTGATATTAAGTGGGCAACAAATATTCTGTTAAAAAGATAATTAAGAATATATATAAACATTTTGGTTAAGTACCTATGTTACTTAAAAGCAACTGTGATTGTTAGTCTATAAAAAACTTTAATACTTAATGACAATAAATAATAGGCAAAAAATATTTTGTTAATAAAGATAATTAAGATAAGAATAATAATTAAGAAAATGACCGAATATGAACCTTTGATATCTAATGACAACTCAGATTGTTAATCTATAAACATTATAACAATGAGAATAAAAAAGTAAATAATAAATTTGCCAAAACAAATAATTAAGAACATATCTGAATGAACTGATTAAGAACCTATGTGTGAAACCTATGGACAACCATGATGGTTAGTCTATAAAAATATAATTAAGAATTTTAAAGAAAGAAAGCTTTTAATTCACAAATTCATCATAGTGTATGTGATAATTCCAGAACTTAACTCTCAAAGTCTACATGTAAATAATAATCATTAATTACAGGTACTAATCTCGAGGACGAGGCACAAAGTATAATTTATGATTAAACGAACTTACCCTAAGTGAAGTTCTATCATAATTATACGAAGTGCCTCGTCCGAAGAGATTAGTAACACCCTCCCAACCCTAAGGTATAACCCAGAAGCGTTCTGGAAATATCTTTAAAACATCATGCATAACTCTAAACTAAATGACAAGTTGACAGCCTACACAGGGCTGCCAGGGAAAGGAAAAAAAAAAATTTAAAATAATATTGTCTCTAAAGCATAGTGATTTGAGTAGCTCCCGTAGCCGGTACTACATGTAAATAATAATCATTAATTACAGGTACTAATCTCTTCGGACGAGGCACTTCGTATAATTATGATAGAACTTCACTTAGGGTAAGTTCGTTTAATCATAAATTATCGAGCAAAACAAATAACCTTGGGTAAAATTAACCCAACCTGACGCTCGCCGAGTTAGGCACGAAAGTAGGTATCAGCTTTAGGAGCAGAATACTTGGTGCTTTAATAAGGAGGTAGATAGAAGTTCTCGCTGTGAGGGACAAAAGACAGTTGGATCGTTGGAAGTTGAATCAAAGGCTTTGAAGTAATGCTGTGACTATTATTTTCCATAGGCAGATTTATTGGTATGTTGAGGATTTTTCCAAGCTTGTGTTTAGGTAAATATTTCGAAACATAGTCGATAGATTATAGGATATATGTTAATCCCTAGGTTTTGTTCTAATTACGGATATAATATAGTACTATTTATTGGATGTGTTGTTATTATTTTCGGAATACACTGCATGCACCAAAATGAGCTTTTGTCGGTGGAAAAGATCATTTAAATGTCGCTGAACATAATTTTAAAAATCTGTCGACTGGAAATGAGAGATCCTTTTTCAAATCGGTTAAAAAACAAGATTACAGCAGCTAATCCCAAGGAAGACGAAGTCAAATAAAAAGAACTAGCGCCACTTTGAAATAAAATCTAGACAAAAATAAAACAACCTAATAACATTAACTTGAAGGAACTGCGAAGTAAATATTTTCCATGGTCCGCCTCGTTCTGACTTACATAATATTTTCAGTGAGTTCAGCTTATGACGTAAATCTGCCAATTTGTGGCGCCCCTCGTGAGTAACGAGCGTGAAGGTGGAGTGTTCACAAGCGGCTTACTTTACTAGGTGGATAGGATTTGAAGGCTATGTATACAGGGCTGCTGAAGGTTTAGAATAAACTGTGAATTGCATTAGATACATGTTATTTATTAATCTTGTATGTATTCGCCAGATGAAAATCCACATTTCGCCAGCAAAGTTCAAGTTCCATGCCCCAGGGTAAGTCCGTTGCCATCATCATCATATAAGCCGAAAGATGTCCTCTACTGGACAAAGGCTTCCCCCAAGCGTCGCCACTTTGATCGGTCCCGTGCGTCTCGCATCCAGCGGATCCCCGCAACCTTCACCAGTTCGTTTGGTTCGCGGTCGCCACTCCAGAACCTTTCTGCCCCATCGGCCATCCTTTCTGCGAGCAATGTGCCCTGCCCACTGCCACTTATGTTTGGTAATTCTTCGGTCTATGTCGGTAACCCTGGTTCTCTTGTGGATCTCTATATTTCTGATTCGATCACGCAAGGAAACTCCGAGCATAGCCCTCTCCATTGCCCTTTGGGTGACTGTAAGCTTTCTGATGAGGCCCACGTAAGCGACCACGATTCAGTTCCATATGACATCACAGGCAACACAACGGCGTTTTAAAATACACGTTAATCTAAATAATTTTTATCGAGATGTGGTGGGTCATGCACTTTTTCACCATTAAGAAATAAAGTAACACAACTTGTGTAAAAACATTATCCGTGTATGTACTAAAAGTTAATTCTGCTTCTTGGTTTCGTCATAATATTTTCTTCTCGCTGCTTTTAGATTTGATTTCGGAAAAAAGGCACCAACAAAAAATTGTTTTCGTGACACAAGGTATTTTTTCTGCGACATATTCTCACGACAAACATCTCACAAAAATACGTACTGTAGTCACATCTTACTGTGCGAAAACGGGCGAGGAAGACATATTTTATTGTATTTGTGCGTAAACTTCATTTGGCCAACCACTCCGTGCGATGAAACGGGTCGTAAGACATATCACACTTCGCGCATTACGGACCGGTACCAAGAAACAGCTTACGAGCGACGAGGCGAAATTGTTGATGTTACAAAAACAGATTCTCTTTTTTTTGAAGTTGGTTAAATATGAGGAAGTAGCTAGATGGGCTACTTTGTTAAAAGAGGTTATATCCTGCCCACCATGTCAAGGAAAAGCTGTCACTTTAAAAAAAATAGACGTAATTGATGACAGATGTGCTTTTATTTGGGGATCAGATTTAGTTGCCAAATGTGTTTGATAAGCACATACGGTTACTACAGATGATACATAATAATTTTAAAATTCAGAATAGCTATTTATGCAACTGTTACGTTATGAACAGTCTTTTAATACGAGTGCCATTTTTCGGTACAAGCGTAGCGCGTACCGAAATAGGTGGGCACGAGTTATTAAAAGACCAATAACGTACAGATGCATACAAGATTTTATCTACGAAGGAAGGAATAAAACACAGATATAGACAAATAATTATTTCAGGAAGTGTGTTTAAATATTTCATTTCTCTTACATGTCTTGATTTTTCTGGTAGTAAATTATTTGTAGCCGCAACTGCTCTATTTTTTATATCTGGTGGAGTATTTTCACACTTTTCAGTTGATGTTGAAGACATTTTTAATAAAATTTGAAATAAAATTTCACTCAGAAAATTTTTCGCGCGTCCACTTTATTTTTATTTATTCTTTATTAGGTATAAGGCAAAGATCTTGTAGCCACAACAGCCAAATAGTATACGATACTTTTGTTCTAAACTTGGTCCATTTTTAAAAACATAATTTACATTGTCTCGATTCCGAAGTAATATTATAGGGACCTGGCTGTATGTTTAGAATGTCTTTGCTTGTGATTTAGAATTTATGACGATTCGCATAATGCAACCCGATGTCGTTATGGGTATCATAATGCAACCGCTGTCAATTTTATAATTCGAATATAACGAAACCGAAGTAGATAAAAATATGAACAATACTGTACAATAGAAGACCACAAAAAGTCGACAAAAAAAACTTGATCACAATGTTTGAATAATGATTTGCTGAATATTAAAATTCAACAAGGTAACAATTATTATTTTTTAAACCTGTAAAGTTGTGATTGAAACAATGCTGATCTTAAGTTCAAAACGACACTTTTTGAAAAATCAACTTGTATAAAATACTGAGCTAGACAAAAATGTTCTCTCACTGTAAAAGAGGTATCGCTGGCCACACTCACGCTGACGCCGCTCTGCGTGAAGCTGGCGCGTTATGTAATAAAATGCCAGAATTCAATCCCTATCTTGTTTTCCACTAAGCAGCACGTAGCTGTTTTGGTGAGCTATTATTATTACCTTTTAAATTATTTAATTAGCTGGCCCGTACCAGTAAAAACAGAGTTATTTTGTAAAGAGAGAACCTGTATTGTCCCACTGTAAATTTTCGTTAAAATGGGCAAATATAGATTTTTCCTTTACAACACAATTCTATTTTTACCCGACTACGGCCAAACCAAAAGGGAAAGGTTGTGATTTTAGCAGTCTATGTATGTATGTTTTTCTTAACGTAGATATAGTGTAGGCGCTTCGGATGAACATACATCCAAAGCGGCTACACTATTCATCCGAGTTTGATGAATAAGGTGTCAATCGTTCGCCCGGGTAACATAGGCTAGAAAAATCCGTGGTCGGGTTACAGTTTTTAAACTTTCGGCAAGTTCGTGCTGTGACTTGCTAATTATTATGCAGCATATAGACAAGTCGCAGCCGCAACCCATGGACTTCCATTTTAATTAAGTTCACTTCTGTTTCCTTTTGTATAGTTCTCAAAATGTCTTCATTCCTACTTGTTGTAGAGATTAATATCAGAGTAGACAAACGTCATATAAAATAAAGAATTTTGTTTGACTATTCCTGAACTTAAAGGAATACTACACTACGCTAGCTAGCGAAAAATACTTGCAAGCTTACCATAAAAGAAGTGTATCATAACGCTGGCTACACTCACGCTGACGCCGCTCTCCGTCAAGCTGGCGCGTAATGTAATGAACTGGCAGAATTCACCCTCTAGCTTGTTTTCCACTTAGCAGTGTACGTGGTTGGGGGAAACACACGGGTGGTTCTTTTGGTGATCAATTATGATTTTTAATGGTTCCGTATTCGAAGGGTCCTAACGAAGCCCTAATGCTGTCACTCACGTGTCCGTCTGTTCGTCGTCTATCACACAAGTTTTACAGTCAAACGGATAAAGCTATAGTCTTCATATTTATTTATTTATTTATTTATTATATTCTTTATTGTACACCACACAAATATATATACAGGACAAAAAATCATAAAAGTAAGTGTACAATGGGCGGTCTTATCGCACAGGGCAATCTCTTACAGACAACCTTTGGATGGACTGAACGAGAGGAGAGGAATTTAGGGTTGTCAGTGTACAACATATCTTAAATAATAATACTTAGACATAATAACATAAAATACATACATACAATAATACATAATATACTAATAAATAACAAAAATATCATAGAGAAAGGAGAAAACTAATTATAGTGAAAGGAAATGCTCCTTCACCATTTTTTTGAATGTTGGTAAGGATTGAGCACGCCTCACTTCAATAGGTAATGCATTCCACAAACGAGCTGCTTGAACTGTAAAAGATTTGTCGAAGAAGGATGTGGAATGCATACGTATACTTAATTTTAGATTCTCCCACATATTATTTATATTTTGATATTTTCACAGTATAAGCATATTGTTAACCCAACGCCATACAAATTGTCAAAAAATATGTTTAAATGTTTTTAAGAGGCTGAGAAAGGGGATATCATTGTTTAGAACTGGTTTAGTAGATAAATATAATACTATATTTTTTTTTGTTTTAAAAAGTTTGGAAAACAAAGGAATGAGAAGCCACCAAAGTCAGCTTTTTTACAAAATTTTGTTCCAAATAATTTTTTCTTGAAATTTGGTGATAATGTTTAATATATTACGTATATTTTAATAACAAATTAAAAAAAACGAGCCAAGTGCGAGTCGGACTCGCGCACGAGAGCTTCTGTACCAATACACAAAAAAAAACGACAAAAAAATCACGTTTGTTGTATGGGAACGCCACTTAAATATTTATTTTATTCTATTTTAGTATTTTTAGTTATAGCGGCAATATAAATACATCATCTGTGAAAATTTCAACTGTCTAGCTATCACGGTTGATAAGATACAGCCTGGTGACAGATAGAAAGACGGACCGTGGAGTCTTAGTAATAGGGTCCCGTTTTTACCCTTTGGGTACGGAACCCTAAAAATAGCAAAATATGAATAACTCAGAATTTTCTTTCAAATTCCCTCATTTATCCTATTACAACCAACTTAATTTTGCGGTGTGGTACGAAACCCTAAATGTGCATTTACATCGTCACATGTATTATTTTCTTGGTTAAAATTGAAATAATAAACTTAAATATCACACTATAATATACTATATGTACTATTTACTTCTTGTGAAGCAAAAGAAGTATGTCAGGATCGTATCAGGTGGCGTTGAGTAGTTTCTGCCTAGCCCCATGGGAAAAAGGCGTGAGTTTATGTATGTATTTATTTACTTCTTCACTCTCAAAAGGCTGGACGAATCACAGTTATTAAGCTGAACGAATACAATATTAGATTATAGTCTGGAATTAGGATTATTTTTATCTCGAGAATATTTTCCTATGGGATAGTTTTCGACATTCACGCGGGCGAAGCCGCTGGCAGAAGCTAGTGTACATATATACAATATCAATGAAGATTTTGATGAGTTGATTTGTCCGCTGTCGAATCGAAGGCACTAAATACGAAGCGTGGGATTTATTTATTTTATAAATAATTAAATTACATGCTCAAGTAACACGAGTTAATTATATTGTACTGTTTACATAAGGTCCACACAAAATAGCTTGCCCGTCCGGATCCGGACCACGGTCCGCCATTTAGTGACCCCTGACTTACATTTTGCCATTTCAACAATCGTAATAAATATATATATTTAATGTTATTTTATATAATGTATGTATATTTAGAAATAATGACACTTTGTCTAGTGATTTAGATCAAGGCTGCCTGGTAGTTATAGTCCCTATAATATAGGACCTGTCTCTGTCTCATATTAGCTTCATCTGGCACATTTCGTTTATCTCAGCTGTTTTCTCGGTTGGACAAACTGATCACCTGTATGTTTCCCCTCGGTAGAACAGCGTGGAAACAATGTGATAGGTGAAAAATAAGGGATTCCGTCCGCCTTATCTCACGCCGGGATGTAAGAGGATATTGCAACGATGAGGCGAAGTCTTACAGACAGCGGACGGTGGGAAATATTTCTTTTTTTTGCGTTATTGGTTTCTCGTAACATCGTATGTTCGCTTGGTAGACAGTAGCACATAATTTGCACACTATTTTATTAAACTGCATCGTTTCTAGACTGAACAGTTTTTGCAGATAATATCAGAAACCTGTTATTAACTTTGTACTATTAACAGTTTGTCCTTGTAGTATAAAGAAACCATTCAAAGAAGCATTCAGTCATCAGCATTTTATTTACACAAAAACAATAATTACAGATAAGCCTTAAATAAATCTATAAAGTAGGCATAAGGCTTCTTCTAGATTACAACAACGATAAAAGTTTTAAATAACCATTACAAGCCAGATCAAAAGCAGTTCAGTATGTTGTGAGAATATCACTTTGGAAAGCACTCAAACATACTTATGCGGTCCACTAGCGTCCGAAACTAGACCGCTAGTCGGTGAGCCCAGAAATTATGTGAGTACCGCTCGTAAACATCCAGTAATGTTACGCTAATAGCGACAAATGTTCCAGTTTGTTTACTAGTCCATTATTGGCTTAGGCTTAGTACATGATTTAAATAGATTGTACCTAATTTGCTAGGTTTAAGGGCTTGTCCCCATTACCAAGTCAGGACGTCGTGAACGTGGAACGGCGCGGTACATTGACTTGACGTGCTAATGCACGGCACGGCAACGTCGCCGCGGAACGATGCGTCGTACGTCGTCGGAAGTGGTACGTGGCGATGCGCTCACTCATTTGATGTTTAATAAATATCTTAGCGATTAGTTGCGCAAAAAGGTGTCAGAAATACTTAGAAATGTAACGCCATTTTACAAGGCACGACAACCTCTAACGTTGCAGCATCGTGACTTTCATTTATACGACACGGTAACGTAAAATAGGACGTCACAGCAATGTGCCGCGCCACGACACCCCACCTTACCACGTTGATGACGTCGCGACGTGGTGATGAGCTTGCCCCAAGAACGAGCAACAGTTGAATTTTCTATCGAACAAGACAAAAATGCCATAAAAAAGAAAGTGGACCTTTTTTAGATTATGGAAAAACGCTGGCGTGACGATTTGGACTCGTTCATAGCATCTTGCGAAAGTTGCGGGATCATTACTTAACATAAAAACTCTTTCATTTTGACAAATCAATAGTATTCATTGCATGTTTTACGCTGTAGAGTAGACGCATTTTACAAGCTTTTATTCAAGTCGTAATGTATGTATGTAACTTGCAACTGAATTTTAAAGTAGTTATCCTCCACCGTGACGTCACCATAAGTGACGTCATTTTAAATCCAATATGGCGGACGCCCCAGGATGGCGGACGGCCCAGGATGGCGGACTAGTTAGTTTTTGTACACTGCCATATAATACCAAATGAAAGGGTTTGCTGAGAAGAATACGAAAAAGGCCTGTTAAAAAAAATAATGAATAATTTTATTTAAACATAGGTAAAGATAAAGATAAATATAAGATAAAGATAAATTTATACAAACTATATTATGAAGCAAAGGATTAGGAACTCCTTTCGGTTGTGAGAAAAACTTCGATTAAGTGTGAGACGCAATTAGGACGGTGGAAACATAATTATAGTTAATGAGTGATTATAAGAAGTTAATTATTTTAATTAGAAATCAAAATATGTTCTGTATAAATTACTAAAAATTTTATTTAATTCCATAATAATTTTTAGATTAGCTTCAGGAACATTGTAGGCAAATACTTTTCTTTCTTTCTTTTAATTCTTTGTGAACCTTTCCTTTAATTCATCGCTAGCGGTCATACCTTGTCCTTACGTATCAGCGTAACACAAAACTTATATAGATTTAGGTTTGATCAATGAGTACAGTATGACGATGAGATGCGGTATCTGAGGACATAGTGATACATTGTGGGGATGAAGCTTGCGCAATTTGTGACGATATTGATGTTACAGATCTATTTGTATGAGATAAGTGTGAATAGTTTTCGAAATTCATATAAAAATAAAAATAGAGGTAGGCTTAACATAATGGAACTGCATTGCTGCTTACGTTTACGCACGGGTGTAGCTTTGCTTTTTATGAAAATGTAGGTGGAATACCACTGCAATCTAGGGCCACTGCAACCGTGTACGGAAACAGAGCTCGAAATAATACCCAAAGTGATGCCAGAATAGATAAACTCAATAACATGAAACTTGAACAAAACCGGTGGAATGAGAGTATATCAGGGTGAACTGTACACACCTTCGTACCCCCTCAGAGCGTACCAGTGTGATGATATGTTGTGAAATGGTGTAAACAATAAACAGACATGCGGTTGCAGCTGTCGTAATTTATTGAAGAGTTCTGTCGTATATCTTCGAAGTTCTTCATCAGATCTTGATGAAATTGAATAATATTCATAAGAATTTTGATTAAAAAAAAACTTATTTACAAAAAAATACAACCGACTCTCAAATAAAAACACTAAAAAGTGAAAAATAACTTCAATTTCGGAACTCGGTGTTCCTATTTTTATTTCTTCGTTTTATGACACCGACTTCCAAAATTGAAGTTATTTTTCACTTTGTAGTGTTTGATTCTGAAGTCGGTTTTGTTTTTTTGCAAAAACAGTTTTTTCTTCTTCAGTTTTTAGTTGTGGTACACTATGCACCACTTGTATAGGTACCTATAATGCCCAATGTGATGCCAGAATAAATTAACCCAATAACATGAACTTGAACAAGACCGGTGGAATGAGAGTATATCAGGGTGAACTGTATACACCTGCGTACCCTTTTAGAGTGTACCAGTGTGATGTTATGTTATAAAATGGTGTAAACAATAAACAAACATGCGATTGCAGCTATCCCGAGTGATCTGCCGTAATTTATTGAATAGTTCTGTTGTATGTCTTCGAAGTTCTTCATCAGATATTGATGTAATTTAAATTGAACCACATGACAAGCACCAGCTTTCAAATAAAAAAGAATCATCAGAATCGGTTCATCTAATAAAAAGTTCAGAATAACAAAAGGAAAAAGACAGTCGAATTGATGCCTCCTCCTTTTTGAAGTCGGTTAAAAAAGAGTCCGCGCAGTTAACGTGCGGAACCTCTCCGTAACTACTAATTTAATATTACATGCTTATTGACAGATAACCATTTTGAGCACAAAACTTTTTGTGCTTAACAGTGTTTCAAAGCCATACGTCTTATTGTACTCATCCCACGCAGCAGTGGAAAAGCATCTTAATCCTTAAAAGTGAAGAGCTAAGATGGCATTAGAATACAAAATACTTATACATTATGAATAACGTATTGTTTACAAAAAAAGTTAAAGCCATAAAGCAACGTCTTTTTCAATTTCTTTTTCCAAAGGAAATAAAATAAAACAAGAAAACAAAAGATGTCGAGTTTTTAAGTCGCTTCTCAAGTAATGATACTTTGACAAAGCGTCGTGTTTGAGGTGCTTCGTCTGAAGTGAGCCACTTGTACGGAAAGATGGATGAGGCGATTTTTTTTCATTTTTATTCCAAAACTGAATGGGACCTTTTAATTTTTAGAAGTTGTTTTTATGCTCCGTAGATAGAGAATTCATTCATTTTTGCTTTTACTTGCATAAATTGTCATAATGCTAGATTTTCCCAGGGGCTCCTGTATTTTGTAACAGTCACGACTTTGTGCTTCTTATTAACTTTAAAACTTTCGCGTTTCATAATCGAGAAACAATAATACACAGAATAAGGACACGGTCAGTGTTGTGTGTAGAAATGTGAGGGTAGATGAAGAATTTTCTGCCCCAACGGTGCAATACACCGCCAGTACACCGAGACACCAGTCTACCCGGGACCACTGTCGTTGCAACACGGCCGAAACGTCGGGTGTAATAGGTAAATAAATAATTGAAATCATGGCGTTAAATACCCGTGGTATATTGTTTGTGCTTCTTCTTTTCAATTCTTAATTACTCTTTTTAGTGTTGTTTTACATATTACCATGAAAATCATTTATATAACCAGAGTACATCTCATTTCAATTCCAATAAGCCCAAACACGACTAGGATACATTGTTTTATTACGGAATACCAGTGCCTGCCTTCCGGCCTCATCATCTGATCAGTTTGATGGTACCATTTATTTAGGTATATGTATTTGCTTCATCATAATCGCTTAACTATTCGAGATATCTTATACCCATGACATACTTATTAAGGTGTTCCAGTGACCATCTGTGGTGTTCTTCATCAGTTCCATTTCACCAAATGATACTTTTTGAGTGCAAATGCTTGACATAAACACATCAACACGGTCTAGGGATATTTTTAAAAAAGCGAATTACTATCAATGTGTTAATTATTTATATGACATGTATGTATTTAAAAGATACGTTATTTAATATTCTACCATTTTTTAATAATGGTTAAGGTACTTCGATTAAAATTTCAGGATTTTATGGAAAAAAATGAAGCATAGACGGAAACCGTATATGAATTAACTTTTAATTTATGAGTAAAACTGAAAAAAATAGAAAAATCATTTAATTTGTGTTTATAAACTTGAAGATAGTAGTCTGAGAAAGCGCCCATGATGTTCAATAACACATCGGCAACGATTCGGCTTGCTCACAACAAGGTTGTCAATGTCTTGCTGCGGAATATTGTCCCAAGTCCTTCTGAGGTGCGCAAAAAGTTGATCTTCTGTAGCCAGATTTTCAGGAACTTCCTTCAGAGCTCTTCTTTGCAGCATATCCCACGCATGCTCAATGGGATTTAGATCTGGCGATTGAGCAGGCCAGTCTAAGGCCCTAACAGTATGTGTATGTAACCAAGCTGCTACCGTTCTCGCCGTGTGTGCCCGGGCATTGTCGTGCATGAGCAGGAAATCTTGCCCCATTTGTGTTCTGTGGGGCAAGATTACGGGCCCCAGCACCTGTTGGACGTATCGTTCTGCCGTCATATTGCCTCGCACCCAAACGAGATCCGTCCGTCCTCCAAGACGAATTCCTGCCCAAACCATAATTGTTCCTCCTTGGTATGGGTGAACTTCCTGAGGGTTCTGAAGACGGCTCCATCGTCCAGGAACTCGCCAAACACGCGTCCTTCGTGAATCTGGATGGAAGCCGAACCTGGATTCATCCGTGAACAGCACATTGGACCATTGCTCACGGCCCCAGTCCACGTGGTTCCGAACCCATTCTAATCGTCGTCCACGGTTGCCTCTCCGTAAAGGTGGGACCCGGAGTGGTCTACGAGAGCGTAGATTGCTGTCATGCAGTCGCCTTCTTACAGTTTGGTCACTCACAAGCACTTGGTGTTCCACTCGCAGCCTTTGGACCAATTGAGTCGCCGTTGCATTTGGTTGAGCACGCGCAGTAATTTGCAAAAATCGGTCTTGTCTGGGGATAGTGATGCGACTTGCCTCTCCGCTACTTCACCTGTGGCACGATAGCGTGTCCACAATCTTGAAATTACATTTTGGTGGGTCCCTATGGCCTCAGCAACATTACGCTGAACAGACCCAGTTTCCAGCATTCCCACAGCTCGTAACACTCCGCCCTCGTCAAATGTTGGCGTTGCATGGCTACAATACCTCAATTTTAACTATATCTTTCGTTTAAAAATGAAAAAAAACTGTAACTAAACGTAATTCGTATTGTTTTCTAAATTTCGCACAAATGAAAATTCCCTCTCCTACACATCAAGATATTTTTATGCCACCGAAACAAAAGAATTTTCAAAAATTTGAATTTGGAATTAGTCTGAGATAAATTACAAACAAATCGGTGTATAAAAGATTCCAATGCGGCCAGTACTTTTCGAGTTATTTAATTGAGTATGAAATATCCCTAGACCGTGTTGAAAATATCAAAAATCAAAATCACTATATGTCTGTATATTTGAGGAGTTGCTTAGATTTCCCTGGGATTTCATTATCAGATTCTGATTTGGTGACAATGGGACCACATCGAGAGTATACCCCTTCAAACAATAAATAAATTTGCAAATCCGTTTATTTAAGACGGAGTTATGCCCGAACATACATAAAAATAATAATAATTGAAACACCCGAATTGAGAACCACCTCGGTTTTGGGAAAACGGTTTAAAACGTCATCCAAGTCATCCCACTATTTCTGTCGTGGTCTACCGCAACCCCGTGTAGCTGTTTCAGGTCATCAAGTCTTTGTGTTATGGGCCCACAGGTCGTTAGGTAACACAGGAATCATAATATTTTTTTAGCCATTTTATTACAGTGATAAATTCTATTTATTTTTGATATTGGCTTAAAGAAATATGAATCCCAGTCAATTTTAGATATACTCGTAAAACACTACTTAGAAACTACTTTGATTATAATTGAAATTCAACTTTATATGATGGAACTACGGACCTAAATCCTAAAGCGTCTTTTCATAAGTAGGTATACACCTTATCTATTGTCTCAACATCTAAATCTCATACACAAACAGTTGTTAAACCTTACATCAGTTTACTTGCACAAGTGTAACGTCAGTCAATCCATCGGAATGACGTGAAAACGTGTAATTCAACGCCAAGCTTAGTTGCACGTAAAGTTTCACTTCCGATCACAACGGCTTTGGCGACGCTGGCAATTCGCAGAAAGCAGGTCTCAAGCGCCGTAAAATACGTGTCGCTTACGCAATCTAGCTAAATAATTCCGCCACTACTACGGCCGCTGCAATCGAAGCGTTTTCTCTCGAACGCGCAGGCGAAGCGTATGGATCGGACACATCACCACGGCGCGGCGCCGCCACCGTGTAACGGCGCGTTGCCGTCACCGTGCAACGGCAGTGAGTCTTACCGCGGCATCGGTTCAAACATGTCAAACTTGCAGTTTTTGTCTAGATATAGACCGTGAAAATATCGATGTTGACTTGATGTCATCAAGTCAACATCGATATTTTCTTTTTTTGTACCAACACCTGCGCACTTAGCGACAGCTGAAGATCAAAGAACTGCCGAGTGGGTGCGCCGTGAGCGCGGCGCACCGTATCGACCGTACGGAATCGTGCCAACACGCGAAGATACGCCGCGCGCCGCGGGTAGCCATCCCACGATGGCGGCGGCGCCCCGTGCCGTTGCACAGTGAAGGCGCCGCGCTATGGTGATGTGTCGAGGCCCTTAGTTTAATAAGGTCGCCACGAGAAAATTCAGTTAAGCATTAGGCAACCTCACAGGTTGAACTGCGAGAGGCCAGTCATAAAAAGGCGCTAGGACTATCTTGCCGCGAATTTACATTGTTGTCGCGTCAGTGACGCCGACGCCGCACTGCACGTAAGTGAAGCTTAAATTTGCCCGTGTTGAGGTATTACCTTTTGAAATAGTTACATTTACGTCAACATGTTCTATAAATTGACGAACACATTGTAAGCTTGTGTTCTTGATAACTTGCTATGTTTTCAGTTTTAAGATTGGCAGCGTAATTTTCGCTTGTTTATTTTGTCAGGGTTGCAAGTTTTGTTGCTTGTTTCAAAGGAATTTCTACAACTTACATACGTACATTTAGTGTCATTTTTGTCAAGTTATGCTCACAAGGCTCCCACAGACAGGTGTGACATGACAATATGACAACCCTTATATCATACATACGTACATAAACTGACGCCTTTTTCTCATAAGGATATGCAGAAACCTATAACCTCATATTTAATCTAGGTTGTCGCATTGTAACGGCGTTTTATGGCATAACATAAAAATCTAATTCAGATTGAAATTCCTTAGTAATACGAGTAACTTTTCCTACCAACTACCAAAACAAAATTATCTATGTAGATAAACATTGTTTTCACCTCCCTTACCTACTCATTATCAGCTTTTTAATATTCCCACTGCTGGGACACAGGCTTCCTCTATGTGAGAGGGGGAATGGGCCTTAATCCACCACGCGGGCCAGTGTGGGTTGGTGGATGTGACATGACTTCGAATGTTTGATTCTAGGACATGCTGGTTTCCTCATAATGTTTCCTTCACCGTTTTTGAAGCAGTAGTGATGAAATAATTTAGACAAAGTAAAGCGCCTGCCTGTGTTCGAACCTCCCGTTACCACTGGGCCGAATTTCCCTATCAACATTCATTTTGCCTCCCTTACCTACTATAAGCAGGTAATCAAAACTTCACAAGCCCAAATCCGGCCATTAAATTTTGCCCAACATGCTACTGAACAGTAATGCCACTAAGCCAGTCACATAATCTGGGCTGGAAGGTATTAAGCAGTATTACTGGCTAGAATGGCGTGTGTTCGTCAAAGTCAGCGCTTTGGTGCGGTGAGGTGTCCGCGTTACTGATGAGGGCATTCATTGTGGAAAGCTTGGCTTGTACTATGCAGTTTTTGTGAAGCGAACTTGCGGCTTTTGGAATTATGTTTTACTGAGTTTTTTTATGAAAGTGAAGTTATTGCCTTTCCAACTTGCTATTACGATTGCAATAGCGGTTTGAAATTCTGTTTCGATACCATTTTTTATTTCTTGAAGGCAAAAGGCTTTTTAACTTTTGGAAATAAGGCTTACCTCATCCCGTTGTTACCTTGAGCACATGGAAGGAGGCAGTTTCAATACTTAAATTAAACTATTATTATTGTAAGGCCAATAAATCATAATAAGGAATAACAAACGATTGTCATGATTACTCAAGAGCTGCTGAGAGATGAGATGTCTGTGTTACTGATGAATGCCCATTCATTGTGGAAAGCTTGGCTTGGAGAATGATGCAGTTTTTTGTTTAGCGGCTATTCGACTTATGTTTTATAGAGTTTTATTAACAAAAAAGAGCTTATTACGTTTGCTCGGCAGTTTGTGCCGCCCCTTCTGTTTCTCATCTAAAAGGTTAGAAATTGTTGGCGGGCAGGCGTTTCGGGGGTGTTTCGAAATGTTTGCAGTGCAAATAGTGTTTACAGATACTCAGCCTAACTTAAATAAATTTGTTGATTTTGTGATTTCCTGTTTCTGTTGTTTGCGTAGTACTACGTATATTGCCTTCTGGCAATGTGTGTAGTGCTACGCAATGTCGTTATAATTCCCAGATTTTTCTTAATTTCGTTCGATGGAGAACTCTTTAGATATTTTGGGACCTGTAAGCAGCCACGCTGATGGAATCATCATCAGATGGAATCATTATTTATCATGGCTTATAAGGTATAGTGATAATAATGATAACTAATGAGCACTTTAATTGTGGATAGTTGGCTTGTAGGATGCTGCATTTTTGTGTTGCGAACTTGCGACTTTTAGGACTTATGTCTTATGAAAAAGAGAGCTTATTTGGTTAGTTATTTGCTGTTGATCAAGTGATCAGCGTAGGTATTAATCCAGTATTACTGGCTGGAATAGCGTGTGTTCACAGTCAACGCTTTAGTCGGGTGCACCGTGCGGTGAGGTGTCTGTGAGGGCATTCATTGTGGAAAGCTTGGCTTGTGGGATGCATTTTATGTTTTGCGTCTTTAGGATAATTGCATGCAAATTAGATTGCAGAATGAAAACTCTTTATTGTGCACCATAACCCATTGCATTAAAGAGTTTAGGAGTCAATAGGGTGTAACATCCGTCCGCATAATGTTGACTGTAAATACCATAAGTCATAGCTTATGCAATCAGAAATAGTGTTTTTATCAGTCAACCAATTTTTTAAATCATATCAGGAGGTATATATATGTATCATCACGTCTGTATTTGGTAGGCAAAGGCTTAAATGTGGGTGTACCAGTGGTACACTACACTCACATTTAGCCAGTCATGTTTAAGTCCGAAATAAAAGAGGCGCGCAAATTTTCATCAACCAGGCATCTCCTTGACACAAACAATAAATTTTACCTCTTTACATTAAAATAGTTTAGATTGTACCTACTGAGGAATGACGAATACTAATGAGCGCATTTATTCTTGAAAGCCTGTCTTGTAGGATGCTGCAGTTTTTGTGCTGCGGTATTGCGGGTTTTGGATTTATGTTTTATTATGAAAAGAGAAGCTCTTTTTGGTTAGTTATTTGCTGGTTATGACCGGACTATCTTATTGGCTTTAACGCTGTGAGTGTTGTTTAGTCTCGAATTAGAGGATACAATAAAATCACATGTGGGCAACTGATTAATTTGCAAACGTTTGATCCACGATACGACTCAAAAGATTTTAGTTGTGTCGAAGCAAAAGTTTAAACAATTTTAACCACACTAATATTATAAAGGCGAAAGTCTGTGAGTGTGTTTGTTACTTCTTCACGCTCAAACGGCTGGACGGATCTGGATTAAATTTGGCACAAATATAGATTATAGTTTGGAATAGCACATAGGATACGTTTTATGTAGGGAATCTGTTCCCTTGGGCTAATTTTCGACATTCACGCGGGCGAAGCCGCTGGCAGAAGCTGGTAATATTATAAATGCGAAAGTTTGGATGGATGCATGTTTGTTACTCAATCACGCCAGAACGGGTGCTCGGATCTGAATAAAATTTGTCTCAGAGATTGATTTGATTTCGAATAGCACATAGGCTACTGTTTATCCCGTCCCGTTCACGCGGGCGAAGCTGCTGGAATGAGCTAGTATTAAATATGTCCTCCTATAAAGATGAGAAATCAGGCTTTTGCCAAAAGTCGAATAATACAGTTATCCACAACCTATGAAAATTGGTATCACTGAATTCACATTTCTAATTAGTTTACTACATAGTAGCCAGTAAAGCAAACAGCAAATCAAAAACAAATCCCAACTGTGCACAAAACCATGATATCAAACTGTAATCGATTTAATACAAACATAAATAGTGCGAATTATTTCTTATACTTGAATTATAGGTAATAAACTGTTTTTTTTTCTTTTTTTCACAGCAAGAATATTCCCCGAAAAGGATTCCCTTGTTTATTTGCCTCCTCAGAATAAGGTTTATGTGGCTTAGGAACTAAGTGACGGACAAATAAGTGGATAAAGTAACGGATCATCCTATCCACAATGGCAATTTACTGAGAACGGATATAGATAAGGGAAAAAGATTTATTAAGACTAAGTTAGTACACAGGATGCGAGATTCTGCTGGGCACAATTTAGAAGAATTTCGAATGATATAGGTAAATCTAAATGATAAAGTAAATGTACGTAAGTAACAATAAACTTAAGTGAACAATTGACAGACTTAAGCGATGCACATTCCAAGTAAAAGGGATGTCCGGAGAAAGGTTCTGGAGTGACGAACATGGTTGTCATGGTCACCTTCCAACATTATGCCGGCCGGTTCAATTGGAAGATAGACCGATGGCCTGGTGATGCTTTTGGGAATTCGCTGTGGGGTACTCACCGCACAGGGGTGGTACTCTCCGCAACTAATGCATGATGGCAATGACATCTTATATAGTGGGGCAGTCGACGTAGAGATGCTTAACCGTTTGAATGCAGTAAATACTGAAACAATTAAAACACCATTGTGTCACAAGTGGATCCACGTTTAAGGAATTCAATGGGTTAAAGGAGAAAAAACCGTCTGGAATTAACACATATTCAATTAATCTTCTCCAAGGTCTTGACAAATCTTCCAACAAAAAGCTGAAAACCCATTTCAATCTTGTAACAAGTCACATATACAAAAAAGCTCTTTCAAACCCAAAATTAACCTACAAAACTCTTGAAAGAAAATTCAAACCCATTTATTCGTTCAATTCATTCCTTGACATATTTAGTACACTGGGAAGCGATTCACGCCTTCGTTCACTCAATCAATCCACCAAGCATTTTCTCTATTATGTTGGAGTTGATTTCCAGTCCGATAAAATTATGGATAATTATGTTCCAGTATATTACGTAGAGCGACTGTCTATCGCAGCGCAGAGAGCAGTGGTGGCCCAGTAGTATCGGCCGCATCATACAAGGTGTAGGCCATAAATTAGAACCCAGGCAGGCGCTTAAATTTATGTGAATTATTACATCACCACTGCTCTCATAACGGTGAAGGAAAACATCGTGGGGAAACCGGTATGTCCTAGAGCCAAAAATTCGAAGGCATGTGATATCCACCAACCCGCACTGAGCCCGCGTGGTGGATTACGACCCATCCCCTCTCACAGAGAGAAGGCCTGTGTATCTGCATTGCGAACTTTAATAGGCCAATGATGATGATGACGATGACTGTCTGTCTGAACTCAACAACCCAGTAACTGGATAACACGATACTCCTTGGCAAGATAGCTGGTATCAGTTTTTTTTACTGTTTAATGATCTACAAGTTATAGCCGGGATCAATAGCTTAACGTGCGTTCTGGCACATGGAGGAATCTCAGTATGTTAAGTTATACAGATGGTCACATTGGTCACCCATCCACGGACTGACCTCGGCAAGCGTTGCTTAACCTTGGGTATTAAACCGTGTGACAAAAATCAAAACCCAAATCAAAATTTATTTATTCCATTAGGCCATTAAGCGACACTTTTGAACGTTAAAAATTTAAATTTAAAAGTAATAATAATTGATTCTACCGTCCATTCGGAAATGTAGCTTTTTATGGAGAAGAACGGACAAGAAACTCCAAACATACTCTTTATAAAAAAAGTGTTTTCAAGTATTTGGTTACATAATTCTTGATGGAAAAATACATAATTATATGTGAGAACGATGTAAAAAAGACGTGCACGTTAAAGCGTCTAGACAAACAATTAAAAATACAATAAATAGGTAATTAAAAACAGATAAGGAATAGATAAGGGAAAAAGATTTATTAAGACTAAGTTAGTACACAGGATGCGAGATTCTGCTGGGCACAATTTAGAAGAATTTCGAATGATATAGGTAAATCTAAATGATAAAGTAAATGTACGTAAGTAACAATAAACTTAAGTGAACAATTGACAGACTTAAGCGATGCACATTCCAAGTAAAAGGGATGTCCGGAGAAAGGTTCTGGAGTGACGAACATGGTTGTCATGGTCACCTTCCAACATTATGCCGGCCGGTTCAATTGGAAGATAGACCGATGGCCTGGTGATGCTTTTGGGAATTCGCTGTGGGGTACTCACCGCACAGGGGTGGTACTCTCCGCAACTAATGCATGATGGCAATGACATCTTATATAGTGGGGCAGTCGACGTAGAGATGCTTAACCGTTTGAATGCAGTAAATACTGAAACAATTAAAACACCATTGTGTCACAAGTGGATCCACGTTTAAGGAATTCAATGGGTTAAAGGAGAAAAAACCGTCTGGAATTAACACATATTCAATTAATCTTCTCCAAGGTCTTGACAAATCTTCCAACAAAAAGCTGAAAACCCATTTCAATCTTGTAACAAGTCACATATACAAAAAAGCTCTTTCAAACCCAAAATTAACCTACAAAACTCTTGAAAGAAAATTCAAACCCATTTATTCGTTCAATTCATTCCTTGACATATTTAGTACACTGGGAAGCGATTCACGCCTTCGTTCACTCAATCAATCCACCAAGCATTTTCTCTATTATGTTGGAGTTGATTTCCAGTCCGATAAAATTATGGATAATTATGTTCCAGTATATTACGTAGAGCGACTGTCTATCGCAGCGCAGAGAGCAGTGGTGGCCCAGTAGTATCGGCCGCATCATACAAGGTGTAGGCCATAAATTAGAACCCAGGCAGGCGCTTAAATTTATGTGAATTATTACATCACCACTGCTCTCATAACGGTGAAGGAAAACATCGTGGGGAAACCGGTATGTCCTAGAGCCAAAAATTCGAAGGCATGTGATATCCACCAACCCGCACTGAGCCCGCGTGGTGGATTACGACCCATCCCCTCTCACAGAGAGAAGGCCTGTGTATCTGCATTGCGAACTTTAATAGGCCAATGATGATGATGACGATGACTGTCTGTCTGAACTCAACAACCCAGTAACTGGATAACACGATACTCCTTGGCAAGATAGCTGGTATCAGTTTTTTTTACTGTTTAATGATCTACAAGTTATAGCCGGGATCAATAGCTTAACGTGCGTTCTGGCACATGGAGGAATCTCAGTATGTTAAGTTATACAGATGGTCACATTGGTCACCCATCCACGGACTGACCTCGGCAAGCGTTGCTTAACCTTGGGTATTAAACCGTGTGACAAAAATCAAAACCCAAATCAAAATTTATTTATTCCATTAGGCCATTAAGCGACACTTTTGAACGTTAAAAATTTAAATTTAAAAGTAATAATAATTGATTCTACCGTCCATTCGGAAATGTAGCTTTTTATGGAGAAGAACGGACAAGAAACTCCAAACATACTCTTTAAAAAAAAAGTGTTTTCAAGTATTTGGTTACATAATTCTTGATGGAAAAATACATAATTATATGTGAGAACGATGTAAAAAAGACGTGCACGTTAAAGCGTCTAGACAAACAATTAAAAATACAATAAATAGGTAATTAAAAACAGGCCGAAGTTACGACCAATCCCAACTGAACGCGCCCGTTCACGAACATCACACCTGGATTGGCACCACTCAGCCCAACCATCACTCATCGATTGTTATTGTGTAGCCACAATCTCCTCGCACGCCTTCATTCACTGGAAAACTCAATATGTAGTACACCGTGGTGCGACTTAGCCTACAAATCACTGGCGGCAGGTGAATTTAATCAAAGGCGGCGCAGATTGCCCGCCACAGCTTAATTTACGACCTCTTAATAGACTGCTTGGAGCCACTACTAGGGGATAAGAAAGATAGACGGAGGGAAAAAGGTCGATAGAGGAAATAAAAATTCTTTTTTTTGGAATCGTTTCGTTTTATTGGTTAAGTGGTTTCTTGGAGTCTGTATGGTTATGTTTCGGGCTTATGACCTCTTCAATTATGGTACTTCCGGGAAGGCTGGAACTAACCACCTAATCAAATTTTATTGACCAAATTATGTGTTACAAATAATTGTACGTAAGGATAGCTAAATCTCTTGTATAGTATAGTATGTCTATTTTTATCTGCCCATTTTTAAAAAGATGGTCAAAACATGGCGAGTCATAAAAAAAACGAGATTCATCATCGCTGATTATCAAAGTATTCGGTCTCTGTAGTGCGTTCATGTGGAATTATTTTTAAGCTAACGAATTAAGCCAAAAGCGAGTCCCAAATAAAACACGGTACCCACCAATATGGAGAGTCGGGGTGTTTCTCAGTCGGATGCTATTAGTGTGGTAATCTACCAACTAGTGGTTGGGTTCGCTTATTAATCTTCCACATCAAAAGTTTAATAGGGATGTTAAATGAACAACTCTACATTAGAACTTTTTAGGGAATGCAGGTTTCTGTCTGTGAGAGGGTTGTATATGTTACAATGTGTATTAAGGAAGCATCGACTGCCTTTCACAATAAGTACTAAACGTCGCGCAGATATTGTCCTTCCCCCAGTTAGTCACAAAACTACCTTCGCTCAACACCAATTCACCTACCTCAGATATATTTTATATAATATAATCAATAAGTTCCTCCAAATCCACAGCTTAAATTATCGCCAATGCAAAAATTCAGTTAAGAAATGGCTGATTGAGAAATCGTATGACGAAACCGAAAAATTGCTCTTCTCGTATGCCTGAGACCGACCTTCCCTCAATTCAAGTATATAACACTCACACATACTCACACTTTCACATTAATTCACACACACTCCACATACTACACCTACCACAACACACTCACTCTCACTCTAACACAATTTTTATTTTTGTTATTTTTCTTGTCTATTTAAACACATAAATAGTCATTATACTGTTATGATAAAATAGATGCCATTTTTGAAAAAGTGGAGCAAGATCGGCATATCAGTAGTTACGACGTAGCTGAAGAACTGGGAATTGACCACAAAACAGTTTTGGCGCATTTGAAAAAAACTGGGTACACAAAAATGCTCGATATTTGGGTACCTCACGAGCTCACTGAAATAAACCTGTACTCCTTTGTGATTTTTTATTACGACGTAATGAAACTGAACCATTTTGGAAGAAGCTGATAACTGGTGATGAAAAGTGGATCACGTAAGACAAGAACGTGCGAAAAAGGTCGTGGTCAAAGGCCGGTCAGGCTTCACAGACTGTGACGAAACCCGGGATAACTCGCAACAGGGTGATGCTGTGTGTGTGGTGGGATTGGAAGGGCATTATTCATTATGAGCTGTTACCACCAGGCAGGACCATCGATTCTGAACTCTACTGCGAACAACTGATGATATTAAAGCAAGAAGTTGAGAGAAAGCTGCCGGAATTAATCAACAGAAGGGGTGTAGTTTTTCATCATGATAACGCTAGACCTCACACATCTTTAGCCACTCAGCAAAAATTAAGAGAGTTTGGCTGGGAGGTGTTAATGCATCCGCCGTATAGTCCTGACCTTGCACCTTCAGATTTCCACCTGTTTCGGTCTCTTCAGAATTCTTTAGGCAGTGTCAGGTTAACATCACGAGAGGACTGCCAAAACCACTTGCCGCGGTATTTTGATCAGAAGTCCCAAAATTTATATAGCAATGCGATCATGTCCCTACCTACAAGATGGCAAAAAGTTATCGAACAAAATGGTACCTACCTACTTAATTTAAATGTAAATAAACTATATTAAAAAATGTTTTGAATTTTCTTAAAAAATGCGAAGAAACTTTTTCCCCAACCTATTATAATAATTATTGGACACGTATTTTTTTTTTTGCATAAACATAAAGTGAAGACGGTATATTGCGTTGAAATATCGTGTGACGTCACGCCTTAGTACACTTTATACTGACATAGTGACGTCACAAGCCCCCACTCCTGAACTTTAATGCGCTTTGTCTTTGTCAATTTGTATTGATTATGTAAAGCAAAAAATATGTGTCCAATATTATTTGATGGTCTCACTGACGGACTAAATATAATTATCATTTTTCTTCTCAGGATAAAACACTTTTGTCTAGCCAATCTTAGTAGTGGTTCCTACACCAGCAGTGATTAACGTACGACTTGATCAGAGCGAACCGGTGAGTGTTATGCTCGTTGGACGCCACTGTTCTGTATTAGAGATGGAACGACTAGTTGAGAAAAGCGACGTCGTTAACTAGTTGGCAAATATGCTGCAAGAAAATATGAAGTAAAAGAAACGACGCAATGAAGAATAAGAATTATATCAATCTTAGAAGAAAAGTGCCTACTAACGAAACTTACATCTTAAAACAAATAAAAAACCTATTATTAAATATGCTGCAGGAAAATAGGAAGTAAAAGAAACTACGCAATGAAGAATAAAAATTATATCAATCTTAGAAGAAAAGTGCCTACTAACGAAACTTACATCTTAAAACAAATAAAAAACCTATTATTAAATATGCTGCAGGAAAATAGGAAGTAAAAGAAACTGCGCAATGAAGAATAAGAATTATGTCAATCTTAGAAGAAAAGTGCCTACTAACGAAACTTACATCTTAAAACAAATAAAAAACCTTTTATTAAATATGCTGCAGGAAAATAGGAAGTAAAAGAAACTACGCAATGAAGAATAAGAATTATGTCAATCTTAGAAGAAAAGTGCCTACTAACGAAACTTACATCTTAAAACAAATAAAAAACCTTTTATTAAATATGCTGCAGGAAAATAGGAAGTAAAAGAAACTGCGCAATGAAGAATAAGAATTATATCAATCTTAGAAGAAAAGTGCCTACTAACGAAACTTACATCTTAAAAGAAATAAAAAACCTATTATTGTAATGCGAAAGTAAAATGTTAGAAATGTCGCAAAATGGATTTTGATGAATGGATGATAAAGATTTTTTTTAAGAAATTGACTCACACACTGTTTCGTTTTAGTTGAATTAGGTATTTTACATATGTTTGCAATATTTGTAAGTTTTTTTTTATTTGTGATGGGTTTGCTCTCTAGTCTAGGTCAGAGGTGACAGAGACAGAGTCGACGATGGAGTGAGCTTACCCAGAAGAAGCCTGTTCACTCTAACTTTGAAGAGATTAGTGTTGATGTGAGAACCATGTACCCTAATATCAAATGAATGAATTTACCTGTTAATGCTTTTAATATTTTATACCTGTACGTAGGTACACTCTGTGTAGTGCTATTCTGGGTGCATCGTCCTCATATATATGAATTTATTAATGTATGTACTTATGTAAATATTGTAAAACACAAACTCGTATTTAAAAAATAAAAGTAAGTATGGAGTTTCTTGTGCGTTCTTCTCCATAACAAGCTACTTTTTCCGAATGCACGGTAGAACCAATTTTTATTACTTGTAAATTTTAATTTTTAATTGTTTGACATTCAAAAGTGCCGCATATTGGCCTAGTTGAATAAATATATTTGTCTTTGACTTTGATGGTCATAGGATGCTTTATATCTCGTGAGTTCGTTCACTTCGGATAATTTCCGATTTTCATGCGGGTGAGAATTGCTAATAATTAATATAGATGGACTGATATTATAATCCTCGAATAGTTGGAAAAACCCACTCCTAAGGCTTTAGATAAGGGGAATTTGATCGCGTGATCAATTTGACATGAAATTTCAAAATGTAAGGGATTGATCACGCGATTTTTCGATATCTCTTGTCAATCCCGTACAGTTTTGCCTTTTTGACAATCGCTATCGTCACGCCTTCGATTATTGAATGGCACTTGTTTAGTGCCTCTGGCTACATTTATATTCGAGCTAGTCGATCGATTAACCAGCCATTTGAGCTCATACTAGTCGTCTAGTCAGCCATGTCCATAGTCCGCCCATCACTATATCGTAGCCTTATTTACACATAGCCTTTGTCCACTGATTGAAGAGGTAACGACTCATTTGCGAAGCGGTGTTAGGTTTAGTGCCGGGAATTGAAATTATCGTTAAGAGATTTGATCTTTTTTTAATAGAAACATAAACAGTTAAAACTGTAATGTAGTACCTACCTATGCAAATTCAAATATATTGTATTCTATATCTATAGAATATGTTGGAAAGTTGTATAGTAATGACAGAAATAGAGTTGAGAGCATGGCTTAAGCTATAACGAACGTCGTTTGTAGTCGACCGGAGCATACATTTAATCTGAATAACAACTAAATAATAGATTTAGAGCCTATACTATGTACGAAACATTTTATATGCACAGTCGACGCGCTGAGCTGATTTTTCGAGTATCTCACGCGTCTTGTTCATCCACTCGTTTTTCATTGAAAGCGCAACGAAGTGTAAAGTAATTGTGTGCAAAAGCCTTCAAAACATCAGGGTGGTTTTATTATTCAGGAAGTCGGTTAAAATTTCGCATTACGTACATTTCAAAAAATCTTCTACATCAAAGAGGTTTGAATTTGTGGTAACGAAGTTAATATAAATGTCTCCCCATTATTTAAATTAAGGGACTTACATTAAATATACGGGCACCCCTGTCGTCTGCAGACGCTGGAGTTAGGGAGTTTCCTTAATCATACCCAGTAATAAGATATACATAATGTGTGTGTTAATATCGTTTTGACTTAACCGAGGTAGGGTAACGATGTTACTTGTTGGTTGAACCAACAAGTAAACCAATATTATAAAAAATTGTGGTTTTCAATTAAAACATTTCATTGTGGTTGCTGGTGGTATTCAATTGAAAGAGTACGTCGCATTATTTAAAAAATGTTTTTTGTTTTGTTTTATATGCTGTAGACAATGTCATTGGTTGGTCTATTTGTTTCGCTCTGTTGCTAAACTTTTATGTAGATATCATATACCGAAGACTTTTACTACAACTGCATTGGACAATCCCACCGCACTATTCCCAAACCACTGCAACTCCTGAAAGCCAGAATCAACAGTGGCGACCACCAGAAAAGCGCCGAGCCAATGAAGCTCGACGAAGTTTCGGCGAATGAATTTAATTGTGTTGGATCCCGCAACGAAATTAATCAGAAAAGAATAACGGAGTTGTAGGAAAAAATACAAATTTCCACTTACCTCCATATCAAGCAGGAGACAGAACAAACTGGGCCAATGGGCACAAAAGGTCGTTAACAAATGGGATAAACCCAGTTGTAACAGTTGCGGTGGTGTTGTTGAGGGCCATTGGTCTGTTCTACTTCATCATTAGGACCTTCACCTCTACTTCACCCACAGCTGCTCCTATCCTTTCTTTTCTTCTGACTCCCTGTGCCACCCTTTTCCAGGTTTCACCACAACAGCAACAATTCTCCTTCTTATCCTTGGACGCCAGTCAGTCACTGCCTTACTCCTGTTTTCATCAGTATGTTCTTATTTAGATCGATTTTCCAATGAAGTTCTGAGAAATAAGACGTTTATCAACCAACTCACAAATCAACCTTGGTTCTGTAGCTGTCACCAGATAAAAGGAAAATTGTTTATTTCATACATAAATAAACTCACGCGTTTTCCCATGGGGGTAGACAGAAACCACAGAACGCCACCTGCTACGATCCTTACGTACTTCTTTTGCTTCACTCACATTCATACATTTGTGTTTATTGTTAAACTGAAATGTCTATCTATCTATACTAATATATATAGAGAAAAATTTGATACATTATTCTGGAGCAACATGGGCTATACTTTATTTTCAAAAAAATGAGAGATCTTTATGAACATTGCAATAATGTAACCCAAAGTAGCAAAACCTTGTCTATAAAATGCATTATTTGGCGTGCGCTGAGAAAACTATTGATGATACATAAAAATGATGTAATACATGATTAAAGTACTCATTATTACGTACAAAAAAATCTGCGATAAAAATATATCGAACTATCATAGTTAAGTCACAATAGCAGCTTTTGTGTTCCAAAATTTAATTAGATCGCTGCCGCATGGTAGAAACAAAAGTCAGTTACGTCCGTATTGTAGTATTAATTCTTATTTAAATAAATAGTTTGATAAATTGGTAGGTAGGTAGGTAGCCAGTTGACGGGAGCGAAGCCGCGGGGGTCAGCTAGTAAATTATAAGAGCAAAGATCTTCCATTACCTACCGTCAATATCTTTTGTGGTAAGTAACCACGGTCCTTGGGTCCGAATCCTAAGGAAAAGACACATTGTAGTGACTATACATTCGTATTTATAACTTTAGTATCAAAACCCAAAATACGGTCTAAGGGTCAACTCACACCGAGTCACGACTCACAAGACGTTGCAAGAGCCCAGTTGAGGAGGCCAGTAAAACGTAGCGTGACACACCGGACAACGCTGTGGTTTGCGGTGCCAGACAAATAATCGCATGAAACACGTCTACAATGGTATTTTGTTCCAACGCAGTATGCGCCAGCGCAGTGAAAGCTTATGTTATTTTGTACCGGACAAGGTTATACACGAGACGTCTACCGGCGAAACATGGCTAAAAAGCGCTGCAACACTTGTATTTAGAGTTTTTTTACTAGGATGTGAACCTTTATGTGAAGTATAATAATAAGATAATAATAATAAGTTTTATTTGAATCATAAACTAAGTTACCATATTAAAATGTGGAGTATTCCTCAAAGCGCACTCACTTTGAAGCGCATCTAAAGTATTCCTCGAAGCGCACCTACGATGAAACATAGAGAAGAGCATGAGCATTGAGCTAAGTAGTTATTCGCTTTTGCACCTAGTACCTAGTAGTTTAATAAATAAACAATTAAGATAGTTGAATTTTAAAACGCGTATCGATATCATTTATTACGAATCCTTCATGCTCTTCTCTATGTTTTATCGTAGGTGCGCTTCGAGGAATACTTTAGGTGCCCTTTAAAGCAGGTGCACTTCGAGAAATACCCTTAAAATGTGACACTGGATCCTGCACAAGGATTCCCAGTCTCGCAGGATCTCTTTCGACAAATATGGATTATGTTTGTTAAGTACAAATGAAACGGGTTCATTCACTAAAGTAAACTAAAAGGTATCCAAATGTGTGTATGTTATATAAGTGATGGTCTGTATGTTAAAAGTTAATTGTTAGTATTTTTTCAGTTTCATTACAGTATCTATATAAAGTCCTAAATTATATTGCTAACTAAAAAAGTCGCATTGTGTCTCTATGTGAGCTGACCCTACATCGAACGTCAAAGATACATCTGTCCATGTCCAAGTAACACTAAGTAGTGACCCTCGTTCGCCTGATGGCACCAATTTAATCAATCAGAGGTCGGCCATCTTGTCCTCCATTAAACATTTACCGTTGTTAGACTTATGTCTACTTAAGTTTACGTGCGGTTCAGAAGTTTTCGGAAAGTATCGGGTAGGTAAACAGTTATTTCTATTGCTTTGTGTTTGTTTAATAATACGATATTATTGAGGGTATTTTGAGGCAAGTAAGGTTACTTGATTGTAATGGTTTATTTTGCGTTACTGAATGGCCTATTGTAGTGAAAATATGCGTGATATGGTTTTAATAAAAGAAACTAAGATAAGGTTACATGACTTACTCGTATTAGAAAATATACAGGCGTATGGCACTTGAATTTTATAGGAATAGACTCTTTAGCGGAAACTCAGTCACTCATGATCCGTGGCAAAGACCACGCGATGCAGATCCGACCTTTTTTCTCAGTACATTGCCCGATAGAAGTAGTGATTCCGAAACAGTGCGTCTTAAAATGCACGAATACCAAAAAGGGCTCAGCTCAGCAGAAAGTCAAAAGGCAACGCTACTACCATCACCTAATACTGATTTTCAGCCACAGCCCATGAGTTTACACGAAAATGTTATCCACAGAATCGGTCTGTCCCACTAGTCCCATTGACGCAGTCCCACGATGGGAAAAGTGGGTGAATTCGCACCACAGCCTTCAGAAATCGTCTGTACCCACATGTCCGTTCCCAAAAACCCGCAGTGCAGTCAGATCGCACTTACATGTAATAGCGCACACATTTGCACTCATCATGGTCGTGTAGTGGAAACAACTGTGTGTGGTATGTTGGAGTACCAGTATTTTGCATGGGGTGATTATGTATCTGACCGCCATAATCCAGGGACTGGATAACACAATACCCGTTAGAAAGACTGGTGTTAGGTTTTCTGGTTTCATATTAGCGTAACATTTGTCAAACATCTACAAATGAGAACTTCAAAGGAGTCCCGTTATGTAATTTTATTTTTTTGTAAGTAATTTTTTCTGGTTATGATGTTTTTGCAAAAAAAATAAACAGGCACAAGGAGGAGGAACAATTATAATAAAGTTGATTTTAGTCATATTTTATTATTGAACTAGCAGTTTGCTAATAAAATTGTTTTTTGTTTTTAGCTGATTGTTATTTCAAATTAAAGTTCTTCTAATTACATACAAATTATTTTTACTGACTGTACCTTATATCTTTGAACTTGTTTTGGTATTAGTTTAAACAATGGTATCCGTTCAGAATAGGAAATAAATATAAGTTGAGACAAATACCAGTGGTATTAGTTTTTGGTATTAGAACGGAATAAATCGATCGCACTAACGTGTAATAGCGCCCACACTCGCGCAAATCAAATGGAGCGGTTTAATGCTCGTATAGTGTTAACACACGAGATTGGCATGGATTAGTTGCATTTCCCAAATTAGTAGGTAATGTGCAGGAGTTCGTGGCTAAGTATTAACAACTGCATGGGTGGATTTTCAAGGTTAAGTATCACTTGCAGATGGCGATCTGTAGATGAGTGAACATCTGTTCCATACCGACACTCCTCCGTGCTTTAGAAAGCACCTTTAGCTGTTCCATTTGTAGATCTATAACCAGCCTGAAAATCAGAAACCAATCTTGCAAAGGTGTATCGTGTTACCCATTACGGGGTTGTGGTGGTTACCCCCAGGCGTCGCCACATTGACCGGTTCCGTGCGTCCCGCATCCAGCGGATCCCCGCAACCTTCACCAGGTCATCGGTTCACCTGATGGGAGGCCTTCCAAAGCCGCAATTCCGTATGGTGTCGGGCGTAAAGAATCTCACCATCCCATATCTTGCCGTGGGTGTCGTAAAAGGCAACTAAGGGACATACCAGAGAATGGGCAGCAGCTTTCTCTCTGTGCACTTTAGCAACAAAATGCGATCGCCAACCCGCCTGCCAAGCGTGGCGATTAAGGCAACCCCCCCCAACCAAAATGAATAGCACAAGAAAAAAAACTCATTTGGGGAAAAAGTATCGAAAATTTATACAAAATAAATAAATAACTGCGACTAAAATGCCAGCTCTACATAATTTTTGAGGAAAATATATGTGTACTTACAGAAGACTGATTTCGCTATGGTAAAATAGATGATTTTGTTTATATACTCCTATTTCCTCAGAGGTCTCTCAGATATAAGTGCACGATTTATATCAGGCCTCAAACGGCGCAGATAATGTTTTGAGGGAGCACTTACATCTTACCTCCTACATATGTTAGACTTGCGTGTGTGTTAGTTGAATTATGAATTTATTAGAAGTAGCTTGGATTTGAGCCCGGCTGATGGCAATATGGGCTTGCCCTCTTATATATGGGATTTTAACAATTTACTCGCGAAATGTGTGTGTACCTGTATCCTGCCATCCCTTAACGGATCTCACAATGATATGTATGTGAATATATAATTATCTTCCTTAAGAATTGCATAGAGATGACATAGAACTGGAAACTGGTGGGGGTCGAGGGAGGGCTTTGTCAAGCTGTGGGCCAGTACACACTAGTTATAAAATACTAGAGGTTCTGTGAGCTGTAGACCTCGCGAGTCTGTCCTTTTCAAATCATTATTAATCAATGAAATCATCATAAAAAAGCATAATTAACGAACTAGCTCACAAAATTTCACGAGAATCGGTTGAGAAGTGCGATCTGCAGAGGAGAATAGCAGGACATCCGGACATACGAAATAATTTTTGGCCAAGCTGAAACGGAGACGCTTCGCGCTCGCTCGATCAAATATGAAAATCTACATGCAATTACGTGTTTACTGCACTCCTCATTCACGTAGCATACTTATGTAAGATTTCATAACCTTAGTTAGAACCAGTTCCAATGTCTTTATAGTTTGCAAATATACAATGTATTGCCAACTTTACCAAATATTATGGCTCAAGTTCTCAACAAGATAGTCTGTCAAACAAAGTTTTAAGCCATTTATCTCATAAGTCAATGTTACTACAGAAAGTTACTACAAAACCTTACCTCTTGGGTTTACCTGTTGAGGTAAAGGGAAACATCTAGAAAATTTATTCAATTTGTAACACTTCGCGCCGCGAAACACTTCTGTTTATTTTGTAGGATTTTAATTTTTGGGTGCATTTAAAAACAAAACTTTTATGTTCATTTAATTCAATTTGTTGATATTATCCGAAAAGAAGACTTATTTTATTATTGAAAGGCTCGCATTTGATCACAATCACACCTGTCGAAGATGGAGTACGCTTGGCTTGAAAAGCACTTCGGGAAAGACCTCTTAGTTATCAGGAAATACAAACATCAGCAGGAAATTTGACTCCTTAGCTGTACATACAGTGACGGTGAGAGTATGTAGCAATCAGAAGTGTCTTAGAAAGAATAATTAGGAAAAAAAAAATTGTTCATGTTACTAGATCACAACCACTAAGGCTCGTTCACACAGAACATCTGTATTTCCAAGATCATTTAACGGATCCGTCGCTACTAGAGGTGATGTTCAAACTGCATTTAGAGTACCGTTTTAACGAATCCATCGCTACCGGGGCAGTTCACAACAGATTTACAGTACTGTTTTAACGGATCCGTCGCTACTGGGGCTGTTCCATCAGTATTTTAATACTGTTGTGTGTGTGAACTCGGTCATACAACTACCTAAATATTTCCGAATAAAAACATATACGGTAAAGTGGACCTGTAAAACGGATAGCTCTATATTTTAACGAATCGGTATTTTTTACTGGATCTGCAATTCTGTCATGTTTTTAATGTCGCTCATACAACTACGTACGCCAGCCCCGAATAAAAAAATTATACGATAAAGCGGACCTGTAAAACGGACCCTAACGAGCACTAACGTCTTAACTAGAAATAAAGCAGTCTTATTGAAAAACTTATCCCTTTCTGAAGTTTCGCGAAAAAATCGCATTAAAATCCAATTCCCACCGACCTTCTCATCGAATTAACCCTTAATAGGCAGCACTTGGCTGATAACACGATAAAAATATAAAACCGCATTAATATCGACAGAAGTATCTCCATTAAGAAGTTCTTTTCAAGATCATTTTATTGCAGTATTTAAGTGGTTATGGCTTTAGTCGTTAGGAAATGTTCAGCGACTTATAGCTGGGATATTGTGATGAATTTTGATGTTTTTCTTATAACTACTGAAGATCCTTGTAATGCTTCTTTTTTTAATAAATGTCCGCTAGCATCTAGAGCTATAAATGTGTTAAAGATATAATTTTGTAGGTTTACAAGTAAATTATCGTCTTCGTATAGTAAATTCGTATTCGTTTTCCTAACTACGTATGCTTTCAGTTTAACCATGACCATATTAAGCCCAGTAGAAGTTGAACCTATAGTGTTTATAGAGCTGCGGTTGGGCTTAAATTGTAACCATACAACACATTAAAAATGCAGAACTTTTGTTTTTTTTTTCAACACATCTTACATGAGTGGGTACTATACAAATATTCTGCCAAACTGCATGACAGTGTGTCGGCAGTACATCAAGCTTTGCGATTTTAATGACGATTTCTACCTGCCTAATTATAGATGCAGCTTAATAGGTCTAGGTTGTGAAGGCCTATCTGACCTTCACAACTAAGTTAACCCAGGGGGTATCCCTAACACTATACTCCTTAGCAGAACTGGTTGTCAGAGTTTTGGATTGCACAAACGACTGTCAATGATTAACGAATGACTGTTGGAACCAACTGCTGCTTTATTATCAAATAATACAGTTAAGTCAGGTCATCTCACAAAGGAATGAACATTCTCTGTCTGGCAATGGCATCGTATTTAAATTTTTCACCAAAGCACCTTCAATATTCGGAAGCCTGGTGTCGATTATCACTAAGAATCGCTTAGCGTTTGAGCCATTAGAAGCCCAGTGAAAATAACCTGGATTTGCAAAATGGAAGCGGGTTTTAAACGTCCTAAATTCAAATAGGATTTTGATGCTGCTTCACATTTCGACAAGAGTCTGCTGTAAGCTAAAGTTGTGAGATTGACGTAGATCTTTCCGAAATCAATAACATATTATTAGGCTCAACCAAACAAATGCGGCCAAAGAGTGTGACGAAGTCCGAGTCATTTGTGGACAAATAACTGGCCGGCCGGAGAGTGGGATTAACTGTCGTGCCCGTCTTCCATCGTCGCACCCAAAGCAATCTGCAGAACACCTTGTGCTTTTAGTCAATAAGTCTAACAGATCCCTCTTTTGTTGTTCTGTGGATTTCCACAGTAAGAATGACCACGCTTAGTTGTCTATAACCCAGCGTTGTGAATCTACAAGAAAAGCATTTGATTGGTGTAAGCAGGCTGTCTACCACCCAACGGCCATTTACTAATCACTGCCTCCTACAGACACATACAACATTAACGAAGAACAGCATGGCTTTACTTATAATTTTAAACACCATAAAATATACTTCTCATTTCAAAGTAAAACCCGGAAGAAATGTGATTAAGACGCACAATTTCCTCGAGCACTCTGGAGCCAAGTTTTTAATATTCACAAGTAAAGAACGGACGTCATGCTTTGATAAATGTTGTAGTATTTATTTATAGTTCTTAGTAATATTCCGTTTTGCACTATAAGTACATTAATTTTTTACATTCGTTTATGTTGAAATATTTTTTCATTTGGGGAAAAAAACTAACTAACTAACAATCCAAGATTTAATGTGTTTACATACATACTTGTTTTGTGAGTATCTACTTACTCATGTATGTCGAATAAGTAAGGTAAAAAACTAACTTATAATATTTATAAAAGCGACTGCTGCATCAGTCGATTGAACGAGCTTGAACGGCTAACCCTTCTTGAACATGAACCCTTCGGCTTGATCAATAGTAATATATAGAAAGAAAGAATGGTTTGAAAATTCGCTACACAAACGGCATACACGTTTTAGATTTCCCCTTAATAAACCCTTAACGATAGTATTAGTAAGTAATTATGTTAGTAAAGAAAAGTAAGATTAAAATAAAATAACCAATTTGAGTACCTATTAAAAAATGCTGTGCCGTGGGTGACTTACAGCACGGCGCTGATTTTCAGTGGAGTCCCTGTCTGGTATAGAAATGAGACCTTGAGAAGGATATATAATACTTTTTATCCTTTACTTTGGAATAACTTCCAACTTATACGCGGGCGCATCCACTAGATGACTGCTTAGTGTCCCGGCTAAATAGTTTCTCTATTTGGTCCGGACACTAATGCCCTCAAAATTACGTAGCTACTTGTCGAAAAGCTAACAAATATAGTTATTATCACTAAGTAAAATATTTACAAGCTTAAAGTCCCCAAAAGAACCTTAATTACTGCAAAAGCAAGTTTAATTAGCAGCGATTTCCAGTATTTCTCTTACAGTACAAATAGCGCATATAAAATGACCTAATTTCTTGTTGAGCGCGCAATGAAATAAGCATTTTCCTTCTGCCCGTGTCGAGTTTCGTGCTCGAAAAGGATAAACGGTTTGGTCATATATTTGTGAACGAAAGTGTATAATTGGAAGAAAATAATAATGTGCTAATGAATAATTATATGCTAACGAGCTAGGTAGAATTAAGAATACCCCGCGGGTTTCACAAAGGAGATTGGATCTTGGTCTTGTAGAGATTTTAGAAAAATTAAATTTTAGTTAAAACTTTCAACACTCTATCCCAATTTTGATTTAATTTATTGTAATTTTGGGAACCCCCTCTGGAACTTGGGTAGTTTATTTTGGCATTTGTACTGCTTTACGAAGTACGAAGTCGCGAGAAACAACAAGTCAATAATAAATTATAACAATCTTGGCATTTAATAATTTTACGTAGCTAAATTGCAGGATACATGAAGCTTGCAGAATAGGGTTATACGTTCAACTATGTAGATATCTCCATGCCAAAATAGGAGATAGCATACAACAGTAATATTAGGACTACAATACTATTTACTTGTATGAACGTTTACTGGCTTAAATCTTATATCAACTTATATATCTTCAACCCAAGATTTATACCAAAACAACCAACTTAACAGAGTAACAGAAGAAATAAAACCCTGTAGGTTTCATTACAAAGAAGCGTCTTATTCCAAGTTGTATCAACCCGAGTCCCTTCAATTTAAAGAAACAAACTAACCGCAGTAGAAAGGAGCGAATTAGAAACCTAATCCAACAACAGAGATTTAGAAAGTTGGCTAACTAACTGAGATTGGTTCAAATTAGATTAGATTTTTTTTGGATTAAATAATAAATAAGTTTTAAAAAAATCCGACTACTGAAAAATTTGAAAGTATGCAACAAGAAAACATTCTCATCTGAAAATGTTATGTATAAACTATTCGACATGTACTATAAGGGTCAAAATTGCAGTCGCACTCTACAAAAACAGAAAAGGCATTTTTTTTGTAGGCAGCAGAATTTCAACTTTTTGCGGTTAGTAGGAATAATCTACACTTTAATTTCTATACAAAATATTAAATCAGTTGTAGATAATTTAACTTCTTCTAAAAAAAAACCGGCCAAGTGCGAGTCAGACTCGCGCATGAAGGGTTCCGTACCATTATCTTAAAAAAACGGCAACAAAATCACGTTTGTTGTATAGGAGTCCCACTTAAATAGTTATTTTATGCTGTTTTTAAAATTTCAACTGTCTAGCTATCACGGTTCATGAGATACAGCCTGGTGACAGACAGACAGACAGACGGACCGCGGAGTCTTAGTAATAGGGTCCCGTTTTTACCCTTTGGGTACGGAACCCTAAAAAGTAGCCATTTGAGTTTTGGGAGAGTATGATTGCACTTTTGACCCTTGACTGTACCTGTCGGGTATTAAATAAACAACTTACATGTAATAAATATTTTATTTATTCATAGATATATATATACCGTAACTAAACAATACATTCTGCAAAATAGCGCCATATTCAATTTAATGTGACGTTACATAGCTTATAACCAGCGGACAAAAAAGACGCCTCCAACGACACCTCATTTGTAAAATTGTGATAACAGTTTAGAAATTATGAGGGAACAGATGAACATACATAAATTCATAAATACTGGTCAAAAACATAACCCTCCCTTTCGCTTCGCCGTAGTCGGGTAAATAATATAATCCGTTTTCACTTAAAAAATGACTGACGAAATGTAGAGGTGATGTACCTAAACCTTCGGGGAATATAAGTGTTAGGCTAATAATATTTAATCGAATTATTATTCATGTTGATTAACCCCCGACGGAAAAAGAGGGGTGTTATAAGTTTGATGCGTGTACCTATGTATTTGTGTATCTGTCTGTGGCATCACAGCTCCTAAACGGATTAACTGTTTTTTTTGTTTTTGTGATGATTTTATCGAGAGTGTTCTTAGCTACTCGTATGTATGATAATAATTTGTTCTGCCGTTCAAAAGTTACGGATGTGTTACTCTTTGAATCGGGGGTTTTCGGAATTTTTCCTTTTACTTGTGCTGTAAGACCTTGCTTTTAACCAAAATTGACAATTCTAGGTCAACCGGAATTACCCTATAGGTTTTGGGTCAAACACCTATATGGTACCTAAATCCCGTTGACCTAGAATCAAGAAATTTGGCAAAAAGTAAGGCCTTACAGCGCAAACTATGGAAAAAGTTTAAAAAGTTGAAATTAAGGATAACTTATGGTACTTTCAAGTTTTCGCGAAAATCTAGGTTTGTCCATATCTTTAAAACTTAGCCACCTATAAAAAATATACCAGTTATATTATGGCGGTATAATTCAAATTCAAAAACTTTATTTCGTACTAAGACTCATAGACATATAGGGTTAGTCACAATGTGCATTAAAACTAAGTATTAGTAAACAACACGATACGGTGACACATATAACTGACAGCAGTGAACTATATACGATCAGTCCACTCTATCAACAATCATTTTCAGAACCCTATTAAGGCTGTCCATAACTCGGGCCACCATTAATGTTGCGCGCTTGCGCATTATCGCGTAAAGACAATCCACACGCGCCGCTGCAAATACCCCTGACGCACTACAACGCCAAGGCAACCCCATCAGTTTTCTGAACGCGTTATTATACTGGACACGAAGGGTGCCATACGACGTCCGCGAATACTTTTCCCACAGGCTGCAAGTGTAGAAGGTGGTACAGAATGCTCTAAAGAGCGTCACCTTTACGTACAATGTGCAAACCTGCGAGCTATCATATTTGCACGCATGGAAAGAGCCCTCCGTTCCGTTCCGTTTTCAATGCCAGCATTGTCCTTTAAAGCTTATTATTGACACATACACCGTCAATAAGACAACCGACATGTTGACTGCTAAGTGCCTCAATAAGGGCATTCATATACAAATTGAAGAGGGCAGGGGATGTCATCCCCCCTTCCCCTTTCTATAGAAAGTCCTGGCCGAAACCCCAACTGATTGTCGTGCAGCACAAGATGTTCGTATACCTGTGTATGAAGCCGACCATCAAGCGACTATGGTTGCTAGAGAATTAGGTATATAGTTTCCCCTATCCGAAAGATCACCTGTTTTACTTTTAACAATGGGAACCACAATCATCCTCATTATGAATGATCAATACATCAATTGTACAGCAGTGCCAAAACCCTCGGTAAGTGAGGACCGGCGTATTGCAAACGATGATCTATTGAGCCCGTCTGTCCAGGGGACTTACCTCTAGACGTAGGCCTGATGACCCTAGCCAATTCTTTGGCACTGAAACGTGTGCCCACCTTGCCACAACGGGGCTAAGCATCCAGCATGTCACAAGAGCTCCCTAGCGGTGACTTTAAAACAAACTGATTTCTAAAAAGGTTTGCAATATCCTTCGCATCACTCACACCATTAACACTAACAGGCAGGCCTGGCCGAATGCTCAATTTATTAGCGCTCGTCCAGAAACCGCGAAAATCACGCTTTGAATCACATCATCAGCCTATTAATGTTCCCACTGCTGGGACACAGGCCTCCTCTCTGTGAGAGGGGATGGGCCGTAATCCACCACGCGGGCCCAGTGCGGGTTGGTGGATGTCACATGTCTTCGAATTTTTGGTTCTAGGACATGCCGGTTTCCTCACGATGTTTTCCTTCACCGTTTTGAGAGCAGTGGTGATGAAATAATTTACACAAAGTAAAGCACCTGCCTGGGCTCGAACCCACGACCTACAACTTGTAAGTCGCGGCTGATACCACTGGGCCACCACTGCTCTTGAATGCTTAAAGGCAATTATGTCCATCTTTATCTGTATCTTTGCCTGTATAATAGGTAGGTACGGAACCCTCGGCGCACGAGTTCGACTCGCACTTGGCTGGTTTTTATTTTAGTTTTCCTTGTTTTACTATCTCTATTTAATTGACTAGCCGTGACAGTTATGACAACTATCCGTGGACGTCCCCAAAAAAATCCTTAAAGATTTTATTAAATTGGCGTCAAAAGTGTCTTACTTTTTATTATTATGTATTTATTCATGCCACCGTTTTCGGCACGTAAAATCCGAAGGTTTATTTAGGACGAACTACCGGATTAAAAAAATATCACGGAACTTAGCTATTTATGTTGCCAAATTCTAATTTATAATTTTTGTAGAATTTCTAGAAATGTAATAAAAACGTGTGGGTTTTAAAAACCTTATGTGGGGCCTTTTTATCGATAAAATTAAGTGTATAAAGCGCCCTTATTTTTTTTAACCACAAACCCGCGGGCTTATTACTTAAAGAACAGCAAGTAGCAATAATTGTACAATTATTGCGCGATCAATTTAGTGACCTGGCAACTGAGGCCTTTAAGTCAAGTCTTTTTTTTTGACAGTCACTTTTAACAAAAGCTATTTTATCTGTCTGATGATATATAAAATGTATCATTTGATGAATTAACCAGCTTATGAAAGAGCAACTCTTCGTGGAGGATGTTTTTTAGAATAGTCAATTGTATTACTATTTAGCTCCAATATTCCGGTAAATTAATATTCGCAGATGTAAAGTATTTGTGTAAAGTAAATATGGCAGTGAAAATTGGCTATTTTCATTTTATTTACATAATATAATAATTAATTTGAAAAACTGGATGACTAAAATGTCATTGTGTGAAATTGATTAAAATTTCTTTGAATTGTCTATTGTTATAAGAAATCGAATCGATAATGCATTAGAACATCACTTAATAGACTACATTATCTCGTATTTGAGCTATGAAACGTAAAATAGATTTTCCAATTTAATTTAGACATTGGCAGAATAGTCGACATCGGTACTTGCCATTTAAAAAAATATATAATAGAAGATACTTATTGCGGACTTATCACAATCAAATGTGTTTGTAAGTATTTATTAGGTAAACATATAAGCTTCGCTGGTAGCCAACACTACAGTATATAAAAATCCTCCACTTTACCGTGATCACTTCTGTTTCAATGATTCAACATATAGTCCAGTTGCGTAGACATTAGAGACACAAAACAACACCAATTTGTCATTACAATATTCACTAGGAATTTGTTATTTCAATATTTACTTTTATATTATTATTCTAATTTGCGGATTATTAAAGTAGCCACAAAATAACACACGAAAAATGCCGCCAAATATTCAAAAACTTCTGTACCTACACAGCCATCAGTGAGCGATTGGCAATCGGCCAACAACAAGGGAAAAAGTTATCGCAATTTGACAGCCACATTTGCTCGCCGATCGCTGTCGCTCTGCTGTCAAAAACCATACGTAATACGAAATGATCGCGATCGCCTTGCGATAAATGCATATTTCAGTTAGCAGATTTTTATTGTTAGCAGTGCTGTCGTAAAATTATTATGGTGTGGCTATAGCTCATATATAATGTGGATTCGCGAATGAAGAGCAATTATTTCGCAAAAATAAGTCTTCCAATTTTTTGACGTAAATCGATAATCGCGCGATCATTGTACAAGCTCTGCGCAAATATTGCTAATTGCTGTTTCATACGTAATAAGCCTGCCGGACACATGAGAATCCGATGTAACGAAACGATAGCATGATACAGAAAACGATCGCTACGGTACAACGCCATATATCTTGCTCGTGTGAACTCAACTTGCGAACAGTGTGTTTCTTGTACGTGAATTTCAATGATGCTCCAATTTGTTATTTTTGGCTGGTATTTGAATTGATTAAAAATATGATTAGCGCATTGATAAATAACTAAAACATTTTAAGTCTGTTGGTTTGATAGAAACTTTGGAGGTATGAAATTATTCATACTATGATTAATAATATAATATAGTAATATAATTTTCTATAATATAAAAAAAAACTATTGGAGTTTTGACGTACGATTATCTAAGAAATGTCTGTTTTGTTATTGATTGCCCAAGAAATCTTGTAAATAACAGTTCAAGAACAAATAATTAGAAAAAAATCTTTCCAGGCAATGGCTTTTAACCTCCATCAAAACAAAACTTATTACCTGTATTGTAACTGAAATTCATAAGAGCATCTGAGTTTACTGAGAGCTGACTCAAAAGATAATAATAATATATTTACTGAAGTTAGTTGCTAAAACTTTACTATTCGCTGACAATTTATTGAAGCAAGCATACAGCTAATGCAGACTAACGTTAAGTAACAACATGCTACTCTGTTCTATTTAAAACTTTAGCAAAATTTAGTAGGGTATTTAGTAGGGTTATTTATACAAATAAATAAATTAAATTTTCTGTTTCTAATGTCAAAATAAAAACTTTTACTAAATGCCTACATGGAAGTATGTATTAACTAATAACAAAATATCTTTTTTAATTTTGTCTTTCTCTTTATGTTTTTTTTTATTGTCTCAGATTACAGTTTTTGATGTAACCAATTTCTAAACGCTTTATTTAAAGATTCTAAACACCTGGTTGACACTTCGCGTGATCCAAGGGCTAGCTTTTAATTTGGTTGGAGGATAAGCATTGCCATACAACGTGGCGATGCTGCCAAATTTGGCACAATATCAGTGGACAATGATGTGAAGGAGTTTTTGACGCCATATTTTATATTAAAAAACTAATAAGGCTTAGTTAGTTAGTAGTTTTTTATTTAAGTGTATTTGTATGTAGTTATAGTATTTTATGAACTGTACTCGTATATATTTTTATCCATGTTAATAAAAAAATCTATAAACTGCTGGAAGGTCCTGAATTGTGTTACAATATCCATTTTGTACTATAGTCCTTCAGTAAAATCATCTTCCTCCTACCTTCGTTTCATCAATGTCCATCTCATTTATTCACAAACTCTTCGAGATTGAAAAATATTTACTGGTTTCCAGGAAGGTAATATTATTAGGTGTTATACTTTTATTTTTTATTCGCGTTTCGGCGCTTATCTCCTATGTAATCAGATTGTTCGCTTGGATGCCGCGGTTTCGTTTTTATTGTTTTTGTTAAGATAGATAGAGAAGCGTTGGAGATCTTTTAAAGTACTTTTTATGCATGAATTAAGCCTTTCTTATTAGATTTGAAAGTTGTTGAGCCACTTTTGGACAATTTTATCTTGTTTTCGGTTTGATTAATTTTGCATACACAAAATGAAGCTGCTGTTTGCATGTTCCTTGGTCATTCCTATTTCCAGGTGTTAAATTTAAATGGTAGCGGTTCCTTACAAAAACCTTTATTGTAACAATATGCAAAAGTTTATCATGAATAAAATCTCCGAACGTATACACTCCTACAAAGAAAATGAAAGATCTAATCAAAGAATATCTAAACTTCATCAACTAAGAATAACTCACCTTTCCAACGAATTTTCTAAAAGAAAATCTTTACCTAGTCCCCTCCGCGAAAATTGTTCAACAATATTTTTTTATTGTTAGGAAAAAAACTCGTTCATTTCATCCCGATTTAACTTTGGATTAATTTATTAATCCTTTTGTTTATCCTGAAACTTGTTAAGGCAATGTGACGTCATTGATTATAACATCAATCATTCTCTGCAGTTTCAAACTGTAATTAGTTCCTTGGAAGTTTGACAACAATTTGGCGCATCATTTTGTTGAGCTGCTGTTGAAGATTAGTGAAATAATAGTACAGGCTGATAATATGGCATGGGTTATTACTCAAACTTTACTCAACTTTTGTCATGGTGTAATCGGGAACTTAAATGACATTGATTTTGTATGTCTTGTATCTAATGACTTATCTGTAATTCGTGAAGAACCCTTTGGTTGACAAGATTTGAATTTTGAAACGAACAAAGCAAAATTGGCATGCCATTTTATTGATAACACCTACTTACTTAGCTGTTTTAATTTTGATCGGCCATTGTTTCTGGTACAGGGCGTCAGATGTAGACATTAGACAGTCGTTACGGGACTATCTGCAACGTAACGTAAAGGGACTTTATCGCTTTTGACAGTAAGCCAGAAAAGCTAACACCAGGCTTGCCACGGAGCACCGTGTTTCTCAGTTACTGGGTTGTGGAGGCCACATAGGCATTCACTCCATGTATATCAGCTGCATCAGGCTAGAGTGGATGCCAACCTCAAAATACTTGGGCAAATGCTAGGTAGATTGATTGTTTCAATTGAAACTAGTTTTCTCAATCATCGGCTTGGTTAAGGATCCCAGGTAAACTAAGAGAATCTTCTATGTCAAGGGTAGTAACCATAATAAATTAACTAATCAATTTGTTAAATAAAAATAACATTTCTATATCAATTCCCTGCAATTCACACCACACACAATCACACATTCAGCTCACAAATTATTTCCCAACCTTGAATGAAGCCTGCCAGTTATTACTCGTTCACACATGATGTCGTTCACTCAAGGAACTCACTCAATTATAAACTAATCGAGCGCCTGCGACTGAGCAACTGAGTAATTGAATGATTGAATGATCTAGTTACCTTCTGCAGTGGAGTCAAGGTTATTTATAAAATTAGATTTCTTGTGAAGGTTAAATCTTCGAGAAAACTTTATCAAATTGATTAAAGGTGAACGACAGATTTTAAACAGAATACTTTTTTTTTGTTCGGTTACTGAATTTGTACCACTTATTGAGGCAACTAAGCCATTTATTTTCATGTAAGTGTACTATTTTTATAGTACTTCATATTAATTCATAATTTCAATAAAAGATTTTAATAAATAAACGTACTAAAATCGTACACTAAACGCAGTTATGCTTTTATAAGTTGCCTTATGTAAAATATCGAAATAATAACTAATTAAGTAGAAATAGAAATAACATTAAATAAAATCAAACTGTTGCAGTCCGCTGCTGGACATAGGTATCTCCTAATGCACTGAGTAGATACGATCCTCATCACAATCTACCTGCTTAATGATAAGTAAAACACTTCAAAGATACCAATAAACAAGTTAGAATATTTACTTTATACATTATGTAAGAATATGTAAAATTTACATATATGTAATAATCTACATTGGTACACTAGTACATAACCTTAAAAATTTAAACTGGTTATAACTTTTATGTCCCAAGTTCTAAAAATTTAAGAATTTTGAAAGGGATTATCTATCTTATTAACTACCAATTAAAACAAAAAATATTCCAAAACACGAAATTATATTAGCTGTATGAAATGCTCATAAAGCATGCCTGCCTTTCGTCTTTCTATCATGAGATTAAAAAATAGTAGCGCAGCCATTTGCAACTACTAAGCACAATTATTTTTGGGGGCTGAGAATTGAAATTTTATGTAAGTAACATGACTGTCGCCACAACCGTCTTCGTTCCGTCCTCGACACCACCGAGGCCTGTTGCGACGTCCACGTCAAGCCCGCCCCGACCCTAGTTCGAGTCAGCCCGCGCAATGCAGGTCTACTCCGAATATCCGTCAACGAAGTTACCGGACTTACCGTTACTCCGAAACTTCGGATTGAAAAAACAATGTCAAGTTAAATTTTTCGGACGGGTCAAAACACATCGGGCGTAAATAAAACTTTCAAATTGGTTTTTTTTTTTCATTTTTGGTTGGGGCCCCGAATGAATCATCCGTCCGTAGGTGATACGGAGTAGGAAACGCCCATAGTGAAGGTCGAAACTACGGAGTTCGTGATGTTCAAAATAGTCAGAGCCCGCCTTTCACTACTTCCTGTGATTTTAGCTATGCAAAACTAAAGGTACAAGCTCTCTAGCAATTTTATTTATGGTATTTTATTTTCATGACAAGCTTTTATTTAACTTGCAATGTATGTTTGTAAGTGTGTTCGGATCAAATCTTGCAACTGAATTTTAAAGTAGTTATCTTCCACCGATTGTGATGAAATTTTGCATACACGTTTAGTTTGGATGACAATGCAAGGTTAGCTAAGTAACGTCATCCTAAATCAAATATGGCGGACTAGTTATTTTATGTGCACTGCCGTGATATGGGTATCATATAAAAGGGTTTGCTGAGAAGAATACGAAAAAAGCTTGCTTCTTTAAGATTCTGTAAATAATTTTATTTCAACTGCTCCTTTAAAGTTACAAGCTTTTAAGAAAAACGCTCATATCGCTCGTACTTAATAGGAGCAATTCCGTACCCGGTCAGTTAGTATCACGTGTATTGAAAACTATAGTAATTTTACTGGTATCTTGGTTGTGATTTAGCAGATCACTTTACTTTCAACGACCAAACCACGTCCCCCTAGCACTACTAGTTTTATTGCTATAGGAGTCTCATCGTTACCGAGTGCCTAGATAAGATAAGATAGCTACGCCGTAGCTAATTGCTACGCAATCCACTGCTACGATTCGGGGCTACGTCAGCTATGTCGTAGCTATTTGCTACGCTATCCACTGCGACGAATCGTCCATCCCAAATATTATGTCATTGAATATTTTCTCACGACACAGGGAATCCTAGTGTGAGTTCCAGGAAGCACCGCATTTGTATGTAATTTTTAAACAATAAATTATTCTTATTCTTACTTTGTTGTGAATCGAACTAGTATTTTGTCGTAATTTAATAACAGTAAATACATATAAAAGTAAACGATACACTATATTTACACAGTAACCAAATAATTTATTTTAAAATTTGAACCAATTTTTTTTAAACCTCAATGCAATACACCTGTGTACGTGAAGTTTAAATAAATAATTGTAAACAATAAGAGAGTTTAGCTACTGCAGTTTAACCATACAAAACTATAATATTCTACTAAATTAATAGAGATATTAAATGTCAGTTTTAATTGAATTTACTCAAAGCTAATGTTAGCCCACTAATAGGCTATTAACTAATAATGTGTTCCCACTACATGCGGTTTTTAATGGTGTTTACAAAGCAACCGCATCAAACGTTCCGACTGGGATTTAATTCCATTGGGCGTTGGCAAAGTGTAAATAAACTAACAGGTTTTCGTTAACTATTCATTGTTCTTCATTTCTTGTGAAGGCAGTGCAGTGTATGAATCGCTCTTAAACATAATCAGCCTAATAACGTTTTTACTGCTGCGCCATGCCTACTCTTTTTGAGAGAGAGAGAGGGTTGCAATCCACCATCCGACCCCAATCGGGATTTGTATCTCTTTGAATTTTTAGTTTCCTCACGATGCTTTCCTTCACCCACTGCATAATGCGCCTGCCTGGCTTCAAATCCACGACCTACAACTTGTAACTGAAAGCCGTAACCACTGCACCATCGCGGTCGTTCCTAATACTAACCATACGTGAATGAGTGTTATGTTTTGTATATATATAATAATAATATAGCCTTTTATTCAGATCTTTTAACTACTAACAAAGGATTTGAACTTATAGTATACACACTACACACACACACACACTAACACATACACTAACACACACACACACACACTGACACACAGATATTAGCTTAAATGAACAATTTAAGCTAATATCTGTTGCTTGTTTATCTTTCCTAGATCTGTTTGCCAATCGGCAAAGGCCTCCTCCAACCTTTTCCATTCTTTCCTTTCCTGTGTCACTCTGTTCCACATGACCCCGGCCACTTGTTTAATGTCGTCGTTCCATCTTTTTTGCAGTCTACCTCTCTTCCTCTTGGCCTCTCTGGAATACCACTGGGTCACCATTTTTTATAATAGTTGGCAATAAATGCTTCCATTCTTTCTTTAAATTAGTATACATAGGTATAGCCAACCACACAACAGTGGAGACCATTTGACATGGAAAGCACCTTTATGTTGTAGTATTCAGGCCGATTTTCGTAGAGCAAGTGTTACCACTGACGTGCGGTTGTCTGTGCTTACTTAGTAAAGCAATAACAGAATAATAGTTAACAAGTTCTCTGTTTATATCAAAGTTAAACTTGTCTTGGTTATGTAACTTAGTGCATAGAACTTACACACTAGGTATGGAAGTTACTTGAAAACCGTCTTAAGTCATAAATGTAGTGTTTGCTTACAAACTTAGTCATGTGTAACTTAGTTCTGTAGTAAATATATTATATTCATAATCTTAAGAGGACATGTGGTCGCAGACATCCAAATAAATAATGATGATGTAAATAATATTTTCACTATCACCAGTATCAACAACCCTCCTACATGACCTACATCGCAATAGTAAACTTTCGCAACGTATACCGCGGTAACGAACTTCGCAACAATGATTTACACTCCAAATAGTCATAATTCAAGGTTTGGCTAACTCCTATTTCCTCCTCAAATATTGAACCTATTGAAAAGATATTCCATAAACTGAAATTCATATAAAGAAATCGCCAACTCGCATTTAGCAAGCAGTGATGATTAATGCTCGTGGCTTTTGGCCTACACGTGGGACAGTAAAAGGCTTAATATTATTACTACTTACTATTTGTAATAAGAAACTACTACCCGGGCGCAGAAAGTTTGCCGATGACGTCAAGACGTCACTCTAAAGTTCGACTCTCGTTATTGGTGCACGTGGCGAATGCAGGGCGCCATGCGGGTTGATGGGAGGAAAAAAAATACTACCGACTTATGGACACCGATTTCCGAAAATACAGTTAGTTCCTTTTCACTTTGCAGTTTTCTTGGCAGTCAGTAGTTTTCTTTTTCACTTTTTATTTGTAGTTTTTTTTTATTCAACCTATATTGTCCCACTGCTGGGCAAAGGTCTCCCCCATAGCTTTCCACTCTTCCATATTATTTGCTATTTCCTGCCAATCTCCCGTAAACGCCTCAAAGTCGTCATGCCAGCGTTTCTTGGGCCTCCCCCGGCGACGACGCCCATCATCCGGCTCCCACTGCATGACGATTCTGGCCCATCTATATTTATGCATTCTGCATATATGACCCACCCAATCCCACTTCAGCCCAGGTAGGTAGGGTTCCCTTATTTGTAGGTACCTAACATTTTCTTTTCCGGGTGTAAACTAAAACCACCCTTTTAGTGAGGTAAAAATCCCACACTCCCTGATCTTTTCCCCAAAAGTCCAGGCGCCTTTTGAAGGTTTACACCCGGAAAAAAAAGTTTGGTAGCTACCTACAAACAAAAAGTGAAAAAAAAAACAGCTGCTGGCAGAGACAGGTCTCGCCCGACACTGGCGACCAAGACCTACCACTCAGAGGCCCACGCTGAGCACTCCTCGAGCGTGTGCTATGCAGAATCAAGGTCACCTCCACAATGTTGGCAATTTGCCTTGGCCTCTCGCCCAATCCTAATCAGATACTCACCGAAGCAACCGTGCCCGGTGAGTACCTGAATGAGCCTATAGGAGATGCGCTCCTCTCTCTTCAGACAGGCTTCGAAGTGCGGCAGGACGGCTTCAACCGTCTTCAACCATACAGCGATTCATGGTACCCTTTCACCATTCTGGAGGATGGCGCGAATTCGGTTATAAACCCTCGCGTCCATGTCCGCCAGAATGTCCGGCGGAGGAAAACGTGCCAGGAGAGTTGCCGCCTCAAAGGACACCGTTCGGTATCCTCGTGCGATACGAATGGACATTTTCCGCTGCAGGCTATTAACTTTAGTCCTGCAGCGTCGGACGCCTGATAGTCTGCTTGACCAGACAGGTGTAGGTACCTACCTAATAGACATGTCGTTTAGTAAGGTACCCATAGTGCCAGAATACGAATATCATGAAACTGGACATAACCAGTGAAATAAGAGTGTACCAAGGTGAACTGTACACATCTACGTACCCTCCTAAATCGTATTCCTTTTATTCAAAACATAATAATATTTTTAGTTTATTCGTAGTTTATTTTAAATATCTTATTGTATTTTTTTTTTGTTTTTGTACCTATTTTTACATGCACTACAGACCCTGGTATCCGTACGTCACGTCCTAGGCGACCACTGAAAAACAGCGCCGTGTTGTGGGTCCCCCACGGCACAGCATTATGCTGAGTGGAAGCCTTCTTGCCACAATCACGACATGCATCTGCTTTTATTTACACTCGCATTTTTTTTTTAACATAATTTAAGAACTACTAACACTATTGTTAACCACTATTCTCGTTCTTGAAATGTAATGTTTGTATGTCGTTTTGTGGCAATTAAATATTTTTTCTTTCTTTCTTTATTTTACCCTTTAGAGACTACCCGAGACCCGTACTAGCGTGATCATATGTTATGAAATGGGATAAAAAATAAACAGACATGCGATTGCAGCAATCCCGAAAGATTTGCCGTTAGATATTAAAAAGTTCTGCTATATATATCCGAAGTACTTCATCAGATCTTCACCAAATAAAAATGGGACCAATTCGGAACATCCTCTATCAAACAAAAAATAAAAATTTCAAAATCGGTCTACAATTGACGGAGATATCGGTGAACATACACAAAAAAAATACCAAACATAAAGTCGAACATAGAACCTCCTCCTTTTTGGTAAATCGGTTAAAAATAGGCATGATTTTATGTATGTTAGTGTGGAGATACTGTTTAGAGCAGTGGAGACCAGTAGTCCAGTGGTAACTGTCCCGGTTTACAAATTGTAGGTTCGTTTCAATCGTAGATTTTCATTTATTTAAATTCATAAAGAAATCTACCAACCCACACCCTGTGTGCAGTTAACCCACGCTTTTTCGAAGAAGTGAGGTCTGTGTCCCAGCAGAGGAAACGTTGTAGGCTAATTTTGAAATAGGTGTATCTCTATCACTCAATCACACTAATATTATAAAGGCGAGTGTGTATGTTTGTTACTTCTTCACGCTCAAACGGCTGGACGGATCTGGATGAAATTTGGTACAGAGATAGATTATAGTCTGGAATAGCACATAGAATACTTTTTATCCCCGGAAATGTAACCTCAGGATAATTATCTATATTCACGCAGGCGATGCTGCTGGCAGACGCTACTAACATATATAGCTTGATTATAACCAACATTTAGGAACGACGTAATTTGATTGAGATCTGTTTATCTTGACATAGGTATATGTATTCATTATTCAGAAGTGAAAACAACTTTTTCTTACAAACAATGTATTTTTCTTCGGTGCCTGTTTGATGAATTATGTATTTTATTATTGTAACAGCCTTTTACCGTTAGTGGCTAGATGGATTGTTTGAAGGTACATAGCAGTTATGAGAAATGTTTTATTTATGAAAATGTCCATAAACAAATTGGCTTATATTGAGTTTTTCGATATATACCACAAATAAACAATGTTATCGATTAGGTACAATTATTTGATTTCATGTCCTAAAACATAATTAATTATTAATAATATTCCACCAGAGCCGCGCTAAGTCGGGCTAGGAAGGCAGAAAAGAGAATTTGTTTATTAGTTTACCCTTGCACTGGAACGCCTTGCAGCAATTACACCAATGGACCACAAGCTTATAATAAACTCACTATAAGTCTGTACTTATAAATGGAAATCGGTATTTCCTCACGATATTTTCCTTCACCGTTGTCAGCGATGTTCAAGATAAACTTAGAAAGTACATATGAATAGAAAAGTCACATTGGTACTTGCCCGGATTCGAACCCACGACCTCAAGCACGAGAGGCGAGCAACTTAGCTCTTAGCAACTGGGCTATCACGACATAAGAGAGAAGACCCGTTGGTAGATTTTTTGTTTGTGCACTGCCTAGTTATCTCGCGTATTAAAAATACATCCTTTACCCAAACCAATAGGAACACTAAATATATTCATCATTGCCCCTTGAGTGGCCGAAACGTGGATTCACGCACACAATAGCTATTAAATTGTTTCGGTAATTACGGCATTCAACCAGTTAATGTTCTAGTATCTGTACATAAATTATTTATATCAGTTTTTTTACAGCGGTATGTGATTGTCAGTCTGTGGTTATGTTAATTACATTAGACATATATCTCCGTCACTTCTTAAACCAGTGTCAGCGTCTTAAATGTGTTGTAATTAAACTAACAGTAGTATGAGTTTATATATGACTCATGTGAACGTTTTATAATAAAGTCATATATGAATCATAAGTGACTCATTTATCCATTCAACTTTAAGTGTATTTTCCCCTATGAACGTGATATGTCTTATGTAACAGTTTCTGGTTTCCTTTGTTTCCAATGTTCTTTTTATTCTGTATTGGACTTCAGGCGATATACAAATACATTGATCTGGGCCTGGGAAGGCAGTAGCTAGATAAAGTGCAGTAGGTATTGGAGCAGATCGTGGCTAAATAATAACATCCACACGGACCGATCTTCAAGGTTAAGCAACCCACAAAACAGAGGTTGGCCCCCGGATGGGTGACCATTCTTAACAAACCGAGACTCCTCTGTGCTTCGGCAAATACGTTAAGCTGTTGATCCCGGCTGTCATTTGAAGGTTGTTATGGTAGTCAGAATGCCATACTTTCTGCACACCCAGTCTTGTCATGAAGTATAGTGTTACCCAGTTACTGGGTGGTGGACGTCAGATAGGCAGTCGCTCCATATAAAACACTGCATCTGGTTAGACTAGAAGCGACTCCATTATATTGTTAACCAGTAACTGGGTGGTGGAGGTCAGATAGGCAGTCGCTCCATGTAAAACACTGCATCTGGTTAGACTAGATGCGACTCCAATATAGTGTTACCCAGTTACTGGGTGGTGGAGGTCAGATAGGCAGTCACTCCATGTAAAACACTGCATCTGGTTAGACTAGAAGCGACTCCAATATAGTATTAACCAGTTACTGGGTGGTGGAGGTCAGATAGGCAGTCGCTCCATGTAAAACACTGCATCTGGTTAGACTAGAAGCGACTCCAATATATTTGGGTAAAGGCTAGCCTTCTTTCTAGGCAGATTGGACTTTCAGTAGACATAGATTTCTGTCTGTGTGTGCTAATTACACTAGGTTACATGCAGACCTATGTTTAGCATTGGACATCTTTCGGCTGAAATGATAATGACATGCAGTACGTTTGTAGAGTAGTTAGTCCATAGATTAGAGAAATTACTACGTAACAGATATTTCACTCTCCGAGATCAAGTAAACAATTTTGAGCTCAATTTCCGTGACGGTTGGGTTGATTCTTGACGGCTCGTTTCTTGCGAGGCTGCTCATAGTAAGACCCTCTCGCCCACCAACCACACTCTCCCCTCGCACGCGTGAGCTCTGCGTGCGAGCGGTGACAACCGACTTGCGGAGCCGGACCGGGACCGCTGTAGTGGAGACATTAATCGCTGTAAGTACGGTCGAGTGAAGGAGGCCTGTTTATACGCTTGGTTCAGCGTATTTCAATTGTCAGGCTTCCTCGGTGGAAACTTGTCAATTATAATTCTACCAGGTATCCCACTCAATACGTACTAAAACTTTGATCTCTTGATCAGAACGTACAACACTGCGGTATGCTGTATGCGGTGCAACATAATCCTCCTTAACCTCAACACTGCCTTGAGCAATGTATACCACCTGCGACGGAAATGACCATTCTTATTTTTTTTCATACGACTGTGTGTCGACATCGCATACCGCAGCGTTGTGCGTTCCGATCAAGATACCAAAGCTTAAGAGGAAATGCGGTCGCAGACATCTGACTGAATTTCCTAAGTAAAAAGTCATAATTCGAGCTTTGGCCCTCGTCTATTTTCTCCTATAATATAAGACCAATTTAAAAGATATTCCATAATCTAAAAAACAAAGATATTATATAATGCGCCCCTATGTTTTCATTTATGATGATGCATTATCTTTAGAAGCACTATAACCCTCAAAAGATGCTCAAAATTGCGCTGTCAACAGAGGCCTAGTGTATAAATTTGACAACTATGAATGAAAAAAGGAAAACATAGGTGCATAGTAACTAAACATCTTTATTTTTTTATGAAATATCTTTTAAATTGGTCCAATATTGGAGGAGGAAAAAGGCGATAGCGAAATCTCGAATTATGAATTTTTACTAGGAAATTCAGTTGGATTTCTGCAACCGCATTTCCTCTTAAGGATTGCTACAATATAACTATATTGTAGCAATTCGACTATATTGGAGCAATACTCGATAGAGTCCTGCCGCAATCCTCTAGTTTGCTTTTTCAGAGGTAGATTTTCATTCTGATTTTCAAATTGCAAGAAAAACTTTACACATATACCATTACGATAGATATTTACTTAAAACAAACCAACCAAAAGGCTACCCACCCGCGATTCTATAAAAAATAGGAAAGTAAACAGCAACCCACATTTCCATAACGTATAGTAAATATTACGTACTTTATATTTAATTTAATAAAAGCTTATTTGCTTCACTGAATAAGGTAACCTATCAGGTATACCATGCGACCAGATTTTTAATAAAAGCCTACGATCTTTCATAAAATAGATTCTTTCCTTTATACCTAAAATACCCCAATTTGATGCCAAAAGCCTTACATTGTGTCTATCATTATACTGGAATATGATTGATGTTCCCTTTAGAAGTACTCGTTGAATAAGGAATTTCATAAAACGCTTTTCCATAATGTGATGGTTAGAAGTCATTGATGTGTGAAGATGATATGTAAAATCCCCAATATGGGACAATTTTGCGAAAGTCAAAGCATAAACAAGATGTAAGGTTCAAGGTTCTTTCATAATCGTAACGCCATCTAGTGAGGAAATATGGCAACTGTTAATGCGGGGATTGTAAGCGTCATCTATTGGTGATAGGTCTTAACTGTTGTCCCGGAACCGGCCACAGTGAGAGTCCTTGCAGTGCTATCTCCTCTGGCGAGACAATCGCGGCCATTTTCAAGACGCCATCAAATTACCGATGCGATGGTATCAACGTATAGAGATAGATTTAAAAGGTTTCCATTGAATTTGTTTCCATGTTGAAAGTCTTATATCGCCCGTGCAGATGGCGCCTTTAGTTAATTTCTACTTCTTTTTGTTGTGGCACGTTTGAAATAAAACATAATCGAAAAATTTACGTAAACGTCGAAATATAATGCCCGTTCAATGTTAGATATATAAGAATTCCGTATAAAATATTGTTATTGTCCTTGTATTAAATATCAACGCCATCCATTCCAGGCCCGATCCAAACTTCCGAAGAAGCGTCGCAGAGTGCTCCCAGTCGAGCAGCCGAGGAGAAAGCGCGACGTTAGCGCCTCCAACCGCCGTGTCAACGCGGTGAAACATCCCGTAGTACTTAAAGACTTGCCTCCGGGAGGGAATAAGTTTGGTACGTAGAATTTGCCTGTAGAACCATTATTATTATAGGAAGAGGGCGCTAATATGAACCGTAATAAAGATTTTTTTTTAATTCTCTTACTTTTGTTTCAAAATGATTGACAGTATTTTCGAACACGTTTCATATAAAAGAGATATGCTACTTCAATTCATCTTTTATTGAATACTATTTTACTACACTGCTGTTAATATAATTATTTTTAAACTAAAATCGTGCTTGCTATTTTAACATATTTTTAAACCTGCTATTTCCAGGTGTCAACGGAATGAACATGATCAGCTTGGCACTCCAGGGTCCAACGACGAACCTTCTCCGGCCACCAGCTGCGGCAGCCATGCCTCTGCAAGCGAGAGCACCCATTGGTAAAGGCCATGTTATAATGTTCCAACCATAGCATAGGCAGAAATCTGTTTACAATCGCTTTCGAAAGAAAAAGCAAGATGTGTCGACAGAAAATATATTTTAGGGCTCATTAGTAATCCCCCTATTCTTGCAACCAAAACCGTGAAATAATGATTTGCGATACTAACCTAATTCCTTACGTAGATTTATATAGTTACCTTAGTTGATATCATTCCTTAACCTGCCTTGAATTTCCAATTCACTGTAGTAATGACGAAATTCTCTCTATTTCCAGTCGAGAGTCCAGTAATCAACACGCAGTCTGGAGCAATATCACTAGCGTCTCTACAACCACCTCTTATGACCGCCCCGCCCCTGCAACCAAGACCTGCAACTACCGGCTCCTTAGACCTCATGCTACCACTGCAACCCAAGCTGCTGCCAGGCTACAACCTACAATCTTCATTCTTATCCAACACCTTATCAACAGTCAGACCACCAGATATAGAAAAAAAAGATGATTTATACAAACCAAGAATTGAAGTTATAGTAGAAAATAGAGAAATAGAAGACATTGATACTCTTGAGGAATCATTAGAATCAATTAAAACAGACCAAAATGGTTACAGTGAATGTAGCAATCATAATATATCTGAAGTAGTTGATAATGATAATGTGATTAAAGATGAAATTAATTCTAATTTAATAGAAACTAATACTAATAGTACTGTAAATTCAAATGATAATGATGATAGTCCAAATAACAATTCTTATTAAATGTTAAAATGTAATTGTTTCTAGCTGTGAAACCCCGATAGATAACGATGTCTCCCATTAGAGTTTATAAATATGTAAAATTATGAAATCTGTTTTCTTAGATTTTTCTAGTCAAAATATTTGTGTCAAATCTGGAATATATAGGATAAGTCTCTTGGAATATAAAATTTATTGTTGTGGGGAATGTAAAGGTGCTATGTGGATGAAAATTTTATATTTAGTAATTGTGTTTGGAAATTCATAACATTTCAAACTTTTAAAAGTACTTAAATACGAATAGTTAATTAAAAATCCCTTTTTTTATTGGCCATATTTTATCTTGATGTTATTTTCATCCATACAGCATGGCACATGTAAACATGTAGACAACATAGAGTCTCGCCAAGCGATTTATGTATCTAGTCAACTCAAAGACCAAAACTAGAGATTCTAGTTCGTGTAGTTTACTGTGGAATATTTTGTACATATATATTTTGTAAATGGAAGACATGACAGTGATTGAAATTGTAAATAGAATTCAATATTCTTCTTTTTTTGCTAAAAAATTACGAATTTCAACATGAGCATTGTAAATGTTAGGCAATAGTCAGCTTGATTGTTTTCCATTTTATATTTCATCTACCATAGCTTCTAGTTTGAATACAGATTATGCATGACATAAATGTGAATGATTATATTTTTAAATATATATTTCCGAATGTAATTTGGAATTATCGTGTTGTAAATACAGTCCCCGAACCGAAAAATTATATTACACTCCTTTTATCTTCAAAAATCTTTGAAAATCATTTATCTATTTGCCAAAAGAGTACCTTTCAAAATCTCAGCTGTGCCAAACAAAATCTGTAGATAATTAGTTATAATTTAAAATGTAATTAATGATGGCTGTTTGAAGTTATACTAAGATGAGGTTTAGGTGTAAGATATACGATAATATGATGTATATTCCTGGCTATGTCGTCAATAAGAAAAAAAATTGCTGTGAGCTGACATGCTGGGAATACTGTAAGAATAAAGAAATAAAGAGAATTAATTTGTACACATACCTTAAAAAAATAGAAAAAACAAAAAGAAAAATTGATGAGTTTTGTTTTTTTTCAAGTGGAGAATAAGGATTTTAGTGTCTCCATAGGAATGGTACCGGCTAGTGCTTTCATTTGTAAATCTTTGATAGTTGTAATGAATAGTCAGAAACCAGAATGTCTGACACCAGCCTTGCCCGAGGTTAATTAAGATGGCAAAAAGAATTTGTCTCAGCGTTTTTCCTTATTTTAAATTTATGATAAAATATTAAAAAAAAAACTCAGTACCGTCCCAGCAGTCAGCTCATAGTGAAACAATTTGTATAAAATTCCCTTTAACATTGTTAGTATACCAGATATTATTTAGGTTTAGAATATTTTTCTAATGTTATCATTTTTAAATTATTTTGACGGAAGATCAGTTTTACTTTGGCACTTTCTTTAATTTTTGTATAGCTCGTAAAAAATAAAAATACTGAAATCAATGTGTAAAGGTAAAATTGTGATATTTCTTAAAACAAATAAGGTTAAAAATTCTGTTTAAAATTGGTAGAATTATTTACTTATATGTCTTATGTTGTGGAAAAAACCGTATACGCCTACAAGGCTTTAGAAAAAGTGTAAAATTATCAAAATGCCTAAAATGTATAGGATTGTTCTCGTGACATTTCGATATCACTTTCTTTCCCTTACATTTGATTTAATATTTTTTCTACCGCTATAGCGACACTTTCGGTGATATAATGCCACTTGTATAGATCCTATAACTATTGGCGTGTAGAGAAAACAAAACTAAGACCATCTTGTTTTTTTCAATGTAATTACTACTGACATTTTTCACAAATTAATATTTACCATATACTTACATAGAATTGGACTAAGTGTTCCCTGTCTGGATATCAAGTGAATGACTTACTGACTTAATGTCCTATGTCGCCTGGATGGGGCAGAGGGCATCCACAATAGTCCTCCATCGCGATCGGTCTTGAGCTTCACGCTTCAAATCACTCCACGCCATTCCGATGCTCGCCGCTTCTGCCAACATGTAGAAAGAGACACAACAAATGTGCGGCCATTATGCAATGGTCAACAAGTCGCACGATTGCTGTGCCCCTGCACACTTTTCAGTCTTTTGTCAGTCTTTCCAAGCTTTACAGCTAATACCTTGTTTTCGTATTTCGTGTGTCTGGTAACTAGTAATTCAATGTATACACTTCGTGGCAACCGATTAACCTGAAACTTGGTGAACTTATACAAGGTGTTTGGTGCATCGTGTGCCAAATTGAAATGGTCGACTGAAGGGGCCCCCTCATGCCCTGTGGATTTTTATCGACTTTTTATTGTTTTACTAAGAAAAGACCCAAATTTAACATTCAAATACAAATTTAAAAAAAGATATAAGGCGTAGACTCTGAATTTTAATTTTATTTCGATGTGTATTGTTTAAGAGTACTTTGAAATACAAAATTAGTGACATTAGTCATCCAGTTTTTTTTTTAATTTCATCGCAAAGGTAAAACTTAAATTAAAGCTGTACATGTTATAGCTGTTTATATGGCTACAAAAAAAAAACCAAAAGCGACCGGGATCTTCCAACTCCCTCATTAATTCTCCAGTCTATCCTCTTGCTAATGATGTGCCACATGCCATATTTTAAAAATTTGTATTAGAATGTAAAATTTGGGTCTTTTTTAGTAAAACAATAAAAAGTCGATGAAAAATAATCTACAAGGCATGAGGGGTGTTAAGGGGTCTGAAAGGCTAGCAGATGACCCCCATTAGTCGACCATTTCAATTCGGCACATGATGCATCAAACATCCTGTATAACTTTTAAAACATTGAAATATTCTGGTACTATGGAGTACGATGAATCAGAAAGATGGCCATAGCAATTCCTCAACCAGACAAGAATGCACCATCGTGTTTGAGCTTATTGGATCTGTATTGACAAGCCAAACTAGATTTAGTACATTTCAGTTTAAAAGTTTTTATAAAAAAGAAATACTACTTATTATAACGTGCAGTCTGTGAGTGGGTCTTAACACGGCGGGCTTACAACGCCCTCCGTGTTTAGCACAACGACTCTCTGAGGGCAGTGTTGAGAAACCGGTATTGCAGAGCCTTTGCAATGTTTATATGAAAGCCGCTATTAATGATCTTCGCGGCCATAAGGAAAAGGCATGCGTCAATGATGAGCAGGGTCCTTGACCAGTGTTGCTAACACTGGCCTTAAAACGTTGGCGTTTAGGTAGGCAGTCCATTTATTGTGGACTGTGCAGGTGAACGCTTACAGGGTAGTAGGAAATACCTACCTATGTACCTAAACCTAAAGTGTAACAAGGTCTTGTTTACTAACAAAGTACTAACACCTTTTTATTCATTAATTTCATAGTCCTAACAAGTATACTAACGCTGTCTATCTTGTGATTTTATGGAATTGTGTTCGAAATAAAGATTATTATTATTTTCTGACCGTATTCACTTGTTAGCCAGAGAGTAAACGCTTAGTCCAGTTCTGTTGCCTATGGTTTTGTGGTGAGCAGAACTATTATAATCAAAAGCGCAGATCAGTTCGGAAATTCCAAGAAACTGAACATTGTAGTTTTATGGAAGTAACACTCGTATGTTTGTAAATACTAGAAATAAAAATATTCTGAAATAAATAAGTACTACATACAGATTACTTCTTGGCAAGCGTGCGCCATCGTCGACCACATCATCTCTTACTATAGGTGAGATAGTGGTCAAACTCGAGCCAATCTATAATACAAAATAAAATAAAGTTACATGGTTGCAACTTTGATTACTGCTCATGATCTCGAAATTGTATATGTACCTTTAATTTGGCGAAAATTAATTAAGTAAGGTATTGCACTTTAATTTATTGGTTTTGATATTTTTTGCCAAATTCAAACTGATCGACGAAATATTGTTTTCTGTGCCCCATATTTTATTGTTTTAATAAAACGAAAATCAAAACTGTTTTGTGTACATATTATGACATTTTGTTCTTTGCCTAGCATTGGGACAGCATAGTTATTTTATCTATTTATTTTCTATCTTACTAGTCAATTTCGTCCCACTGCTGGGTGAAAGCTTCCCTCTCCTTTTTTACTGTCTTGCCCTCTGCCATTACCAGCCAGTGTTTCCGGCAAGACTCAAGTTCATGCTCCGTTTTCTTCTGATTCGCCGCGATGGCGCGTAACATTGAATAGAATTGTGGTGATTGCAAACGCGATCACTAAGCTATAACCGCTCAACTGTAGGAATCTCATAATATAAATTTTGGCCAGCTGACGGCAACTTTTTATTTTTATTTTTTTGAGTATCGCCTCTGACTTTCTTGGAGAAAGTGATTCATTAACGTGAGCAAAAGCAGTTTTTAAAATATGATCACACCTTTCCGATACACCCTGGATATGAGTAGGTACATATATTGATGTTGTAGAATAGAATAGAAAACATTCTACACATATACAACACAACAGCAACAAACACAGAGTAAAAAAAAGACAAGAACAATGGGCAGGTTAGGTTAGGTTAGCAGGACATATTGTTCGCATATGTCAGCCAAAATCTAAATTAGTGCTCCCTTGTTGTTTTTGCCGTGAAATTGCCTCTATCAATTTCACAAATGCTTAAAGAGCGGCAAGCTTCTCATTCAAGCCAAAAGGTCCTTGTACTTGTGTCCAGTTTAGTGTAAAAGTTTACCTACATGCTCATAGATGGCGCTGAGGCCGCCGGCTGAATCACGGTGTCGTTTTGTTACCTGCGTTTGGTTGGGTTCGTCGATTAGTAAATTGTAGCTTAAGCTCTGGACTCTTGTTCGGAGGGAACATCGATCTGATATGCGGTATGTGTTACCGGACACCACACTGCGTGGAACAAGATTTTTTTCATGCGAAAATGGTTCCGGGAGGACATAACACATATAGCTTCGATGTTGCCCCCGATCAAGGGACCAAAGCTTTATAGATTATTAGCTTCTGCCAGCGGATTCGCTCGCGTGAAAGTTGAATATTATCCCGAAGATATTCACGGGATAAGAAGTTTCCTTTGTACTATGGCTGACTATAATCTATCTCTGTGCCAAATTTTATCCAGATCCGTTCAGCAGTTATGACGTGATTGAGTAACCAACATACACACACCCAAACTCTCGCATTTATATTAATAAGATAAGATCTCAAGAGATTTTTAAGCCTCAGCTGTTACAGCACAGAGATTTTATTATTCCTCCTATGTCACTTAATTATAGTTTGGTACAAAGATATAGTATGTACAAGATATACAGAGTCAGATGAAAAGCGAAACCAAAAATATAAAATCTATGTGTGAGGGAATCGTCCATGTGTGAGTAAAAAAAGTGTTTTTAAAAAGTCTATGTTCAGTATCGATATCGATACTCGGTGAACACAATAAGAAACACGATTAGAGGGTTGTTAGATAGTTATATTGAACTGTAATCAAATTACAAAATACTATCTCGCATGTATTTAAAATACAAAATATTCGTAAGTCGTGTATTTGAAATATAATATACAGTATTTTAACTATTTTATCTATACCAATATTATAAAGAGGAAAGATTTTTTTGTTTGTTTGTTTGTTTGTACCGAATAGGCTCCGAAACTACTGGACCGATTATAAAAAATCTTTCACCTATGGAAAGCTACATTATTCCCGAGTAACATAGGCTATAATGTTGACGGGAGCGAAGCCGCGGGGGTCAGCTAGTTTAAAATATAAATTACAAAAGAAAATTCGATCATCCATCGTGAAATTCGTACTAATAAACATAATTAATACACAGAAGTTTCTTGAAAATAACCGTTTTAAATCAAAATGACAATTGACAAGGTACTTGACAATTTGACGTACGTGGTTCCCGTTTTGCTTACGAAAGTTATTGACCTATTTTCTGCAAAATGCACCTATTAATAACATCGCTAAATGTATTTGAAGCCAAAAGTCCCTGCGATATTTTGTAGTTAGTATTTGAAATACTAACCACAAAATACCGCAGGGTCAGGTATTTAAAATTGACGACACGGTTGGCGTTGTTGGGTTTGATAATAAACTATGTACACAGCCCTCACATTTAACTCTTTATTTAATCTTTTTTACATATACAGACACATACGTAACGATCATCATAGATAGTTGCGACAAAGTAGTAGTAGTAGTAAATACCACGTCATTGCCAAAACCAGTTTCATTTTCGCTTTGGAGAATGTCATAACCGTTTCCAAATAAATTGTTAGTTTTTTTATTATAATTTGAAAAATTATTGATTTTATAAATGAAAGCTGTAGACGTATTACCAGTAGACATGATAGAAATCTTTTCAATTTCTAAACAGTTACTGCTATCGCTAATTTTGATTTCTGAATGGCAAAGTCATCTTTTTTATACAGCTATAAAGATTTTTACGGTTGAGTTATTGTTGAATGCCCGTATTAATTATAAATTAATTGGCCAGGGAGTCAGTCAGTTTCTTCTTTTATATATACAGATTATTATATACACAATAGAAAAATTAGCTGATGTCCAGAGCACTGATGTATTCTGGACACTGTAAAACTAATAAATGCAAACAATATAATGACATTCCTAAACCTACTCAAACCATCAAAACTTTCCGAACCATTTTGAAGGCTAATATAATAAATATGCAACTTAAAGTACAGTTTAGATAAACACATCTTCTCAATCCTAACTTAAATCTATTGTAACAAAATTTGACTAAATAAGTTTGTATTCATGATGTCATTAAAAATGAAAACCGGCCAAGTGCGAGTCGAACTCGTGCGCCGAGGGCTCCGTACCTACCCATTATACAGGTAAAGTTACAGATAAAGATGGACATAATTGCCTTTAAGCATTCAAAGCGTAATTTTCGCGGTTTCTGGAAGAGAAACAAAAATAAATTTGCTTATACCGTGTTGACTCAGGACCTTTTTACCGTGTTGACCCAGGACCTTGATTGTTGTATACCATACAGGTAAACGGGAACTACCATATAGGTTTTCGACCCAAAACCTATAGGGTACTTCCGGTTGACCTAGAATTGTCAATTTTGGTTAAAAGCAAGGTCTTACAGCACAAGTAAAGGGAAAAATTCCGAAAAATAAAAAAAGTTGAAAATTAAGGTAAATTTTGTTACTTACAAGTTTTTGCGAAAATCTAAATTTGCTTATATCTTTTTATCGCGTTTACTCAGGTCTTGATTTTTAAACACCTAATAGGGACTATAGACCTCAGTATCTGGTATAAATTTCAACTTGCTAGGTCTACCCGTTCCTGAGAAAATCGGTGGTGACACACAGACAAACAGACAGACGGACAGACGGACAAGAAAGTGATCTTATAAAAGTTCCTTTTTTACCTTTTGAGGTACGGAACCCTAAAAACGATTAAGTTTTTATCGATACTCATGACGTCACCGCTTTCTCAAGCCCTAGCGTAAACAAACGATTTACTTTTTTACAGAATATTTTCGCAAAATCTGTTTAAACATATGAAATATACTTATATAAAACAATGGAAACCAATATACTATCGTAAGAATCTTTTTCTAAGCCGATTACTAGCAGAAATTTGTCAAAATATGGTTCGAAACAATTCAAGGACAAAATTGTATTTACCTATGAAATGTGTATTTATTGGGGTTATTTCGCCTTGTAACGTCACATTCACTCATTGAACAAGCCATCATATTTGCTTAATTAATATTATCAATTTAAATCTTAAGATTATTATTTAAATACACGAAATTCACCGCCGCGTAAAACAGATGGGACGCTAGGTTCTCTTACTCGTAAAAAAAATTACATATCAGTACATCATTCGCTCTCTCTTTTTCTCTTGGGCGGTTTGTACTTGATTAGGATTTCTCGCTCGCACGAGCGAGTCAAAAAAAATGTAATCTATGGTTTGGTATTTCTGCGCCCTGAGTAAGTCACATTTTTTTTTCTCTTGGCCCTAGGATTCCGGCCTTTTGAAAGGCGTACCAGGAGCCTAAACCAACTGGCAGAGACCTTGTTTCACATTTAGCTTGAAATGTGACACCAACTGACAATTATCCCGGCACTACGCATGTGCACACAAGGATAATCCCCGGCTGGTGCAGGACTATTGCAAATTATCGAGACCAAACTTAGCCCCTTCCTGACCAAAATACAATAAAATAAAATACAGGTGAACATAATGGTGTACCTTCAAGAAAGTTAGGCGTGATGCCATGATACTTGATCAAGTTAGACTTAGGTTACAACGGACATAAATCAATAGTTCTATGACATACTGTATCATATTCATCATCTTCATCAGCTTTTTAATGTTCCCACTGCTGGGACACAGGTCTTCTCTCTGTGAGAGAAGGAATGGTCCACGCGGGCCCTGTGCGTGTTGGTGGATGTGACATATCTTCGATTTTTGAGTTCTAGGACTTGCCGGTTTCCTCAAGATGTTTTCCTTTACCGTTTTGTACAGCCGTTTTGTCCATACTGTATCTGCTGGAATTAATTATTAGATCCTTGAAATTGATTTATATAGTTATAACAGGGCATCCCGTTGGATTTTCTGATGCCCCAATATTTTGCTCATACATACGTAGTAGAAGCGAACTCACCACGAAGTCGGCTATCTTCGGGAATAGTCGTGGGCGCGATACATTTAAAATGCCGTGTTTCTTGTTTGGTAAACGTGTTAAGCCAAATGTTCGGACGATTGCATCTTAATATCGAATTCTATGATTTTGGCCCATTTTGAGGCCAAAGCGTCTCTTTAAAGACAAGGTAAGATAAGGAAATAACAATTTCAGACAACGAGCTAACAAATTACAGACAGAACAACATCAGAAAACAAATATAAAATCCCATTAAACATTCTCTAAACACAAAGTTTATGGTTAAATTAGATTACCTACAAACAATCGTCACCCTCTCTAGAAGACTATGTTAATTACTGAAACTTGTACGGAACCCGCATATTAAATCTACGGCGTTCGCAAGCCGTACATAATTAAATATCTGACCCACGTTGCACCCCTCTAATCAATGGGCGCCGCTCTAAATATTGACAGGTATACAGGGCTAGGGGTGTGCGTCGTCCATCGTGGTTGACATAAATTTCATTTTAATCACAGCACGAGAAATTGTTTTTTTTAAATAATGATAATGAAATGGATACTACTGTAAAATTATTCCGAGTTTTTACTCGTGCTGACTTGCGTTAACGGAAACGATCTCATATGTCAATTTCTATACAAAAAAGAGGTTACTCCTTACTGTCACCAGACGACGCTTATCCAGTTTCAATACAAATTGACGTTTACGATAACGCGATAACCATCTTGAGACAAAACTCGCACTAAGCCTACTGATATGGATGGTTGAAAAATTCTGGAGTGGCTACCGCGTTGGAAGGCCTCCCTCCCTCCTCTAGGTAAACCGTTGATCTGATATATATATCGATCGATATATAGATATCGATAGATACCCGATTTCTTGATTCGAAAAAATATTACTAGGTTTTTTTTTAATTTGATGGCTTTTAAAATTTTTATAAATAAAATCAATTTAGAAATTAAACCGCTGAAACCGTTTCAATGTTTGTAAAACAACGAAAAATCTTCTTCTTAGTCCGCATTATTATGCGACTACGGAACCTTATTACTGCGCGTGGCCCAACACGCACTTGGCTGGTTTTTTAACTAATATACAGGTGCCGCCCCTTTGTTGTTCTCTACAGAAGCTGGTAGCAGTTTCATAGTAATATGTGCATTTACTTAAAGCATATAGCAGTATTCAAATTATTAAGTGACAGTGAATCTTTATTACAAACGCTTGCCTTTACCCGCGGTGGTACTCAAATAGATACATTTTTTTCTAACTTCACTTGTGGCGTTGGATTTTATAACACCTTCTTCAGTTACCATCGTCGTATGCAACTACGGAACCCTATTACTGCACGTGGCTTGACAAGAACTTGCCCGGTTTTTTGATAATATAAGGACACAAATGACACCCGCGAGATAACATAAGATATATTCATAGTGTTATTATTATGTAATGCAGTTTCCAAGGTTAATTGACTTTTTAAATCTATTAAGTCCTATCCAATCAAACCAAACCCTACCATTAAGACCAAATATGAGAAAAGTGAGATTAACTTCTAAACAATCGTAATAAAAGTTGTCACAGACAAAATAGAGTCTCCAAATGAAACATGAAAAAGAAAGACAAAGTTTAAATCCCCGATTTAATAAACACAGTTGCAATATACTACAATGTACAAGAAGAAAGTTTTAACACCCCGTAGTTGTAGAAATCTTATTTGCAGCGCAAATAGAGTTTTGGCTGGTGTATCTGCGACATTACTCCCCCAGGAGGGCTCGGTGTAACCGCACTGCAACAAAGAAACTATTCAGGTTACCTGTTTTATGTCGCTTTTAGTTTGCCAGACTTATCTTTAAGCAGGTAGATAGGATTTTTATTTTGTTCTTCGAAGGATAATAACGTTCCGTTACAGTACAATTTCAAAAGAATGAGTTTTCTAAGTAGGTAATTAGTTTGAATTAATGTGTTTTTGTGTAGTTTATGCTGGCTTTTCGTGTTTTATTTCGCTCTCAGGTATTTAATAGTATAAGTAACAAGATGCTCTAAAAAAATTGAAATTCTAACAGCTCTATTGACTCTCCAAAGTCCAAAAGTTTGACCTTTTACGAAGTGAAATTTCGGTAGCGCATACATATAAAAAAAGCAATCCATTATCCTATAAATTTTCATAATCTTTATTGCTGCTAGATTGTCACTTTGTCTAAGCCATAGTTTGTAACTTGTAATTACTGCCTACTGTAGCGTTACGTTTGGCTCTGAAGAGCTAAACGTAAGCCACGTTATTAAAAAATAATAATTAAAGAAAGTTAAAGCTATGAAAAGAAAGATATTGAGTATAAAAACTTAAGGCCGGCTTCGCACGTCGTGGGTTGTTTGTGGACGACAGCCAAGCAGGCAGCCGGCGGTCAGGAACTCTTCAAAGTCGTAGAATGCTCGAGGTAGGCAGGTGGTGAGCAGGATCCACGACGGACAAGCAGGTAAAACGGGTAGGTAGGCATATAAGCAAGTTGTCAAGTAGACAGGAAGGCTTGGCTGTGCCGTATCAGGCAGACAGTCAAGTAGGCGGGTTCAGAATCTTCGCGTGCTGTTGGCGTGCGCGCTGTGGCCGCACGCGTTACTGTAGAATTGACTGATGCAGCTGCACCACGTACCAGACTGGCACATCGATTTTATTAAGCAGAAAAAGTACACTTAGTCCAAATGCTATTTATTTATAGTTTTTCTTTAGTGATTTTTAACCACATTCACACACTAAATATTACAGTTTAGAGAGTTTTCAGATGCAGTACTAAGTAGTCAACAGACTTTCGGCGTTCACTGCCAGAACCAAACTAAAAAAATGTGTTCTCTTCTGAAATCCAAATCTCAATTATAAGAAATCATGACCGGAACGAAAAAAAAAAGGTTTACAGAGGTGGCAGTCTGCCGCTGTCCTTATTATCAAAATTGTAATGTACAACCGGCATATAGAAGGTCTAGAAGAAGAAGTGACCATGGTATGTATGTCTATGGCCTAAGAAAATAAATTGGACAGACAGATATCAGGTCAGATAAAAATGTCAGAGTACAAAATATTCTAAGATTTTACAAATTAGCAGTAAAAATAAGTTGTGGGTGTCAAAACAATCAGAGATAACTAAAAGTATGCTTTTCAGGTGCTAACAGTATCAAAGAATACATAAAAGTGAGTCACATGAGTTGATACAATTTCAAAAGATATGGTGTGGTTTGTATAGTTTTATAAAACATAAATAGACTAAAAGATGTCGATCTGTAAAACAGAATACCCACACTACGCCTACCCTATCTACCTGCATACCTACCCTACCTAACTACAATTTTTTTATTTCTATTGTCATTCTTCCGCACAGAATCTTAACACCGCCATTCAGAAAATGACGTCAAATGCACAACGGCATCTATCTAATATGGAGTTCAACTATCCGAGTATCTGAATTGCGTGTGTTGTGATATTTTACTTCTTTAACACTTTAAATTCATATACCTTTTGATAGAGTGAACCGATTGGGATGAAACAAAAATTACATAATACTTCAAGTTACGCACAATTTTTATGTATAAACGCCATCTACATTGGTTTCGTATATTTTATGTGCTACGTGCACAACTAAATGGACAAACAGAAAAATGTTGTGTTGGTTATCCTTTAACACCTCGGCTATATTTATTGGAAATATTTTCGATGATTAATAACGACTTTTCCATAATTTTATTATATATATTGATGATGATAATTGATAACATGAGAATTAAAGAAAATAAATACCAAACACAACACACTAAGCCTCAAAAACATACACACACAATAAATATACACACAGAATTCATAAAGTACAGAATGTATTTGACAACCCTATAAGTTAAGCCTATTCCAGACAATGCCAGTACTTAACACGCGAGTCGCGGTTCGAGTTATCGCACTGTTAATTTTGTTACATTTCGACTGTATTTGTGTTAATTATTTAGCCGGAAATGAAGGTATTGTTTTGGAATAAGTGATACAAATAGGATCTAGCTGGCCTTTAATAGCTGTGTGCGTTTGAAAAATATTATATCACATGGCAGTTGTTGATGTGATGTTCATAATTGTGATGTAACACACCCTGAAAACTTCTTACAATCTCAAAGGCTACGTTTAATCTCCAATATAAGTTCATAATAGAAAATTACAATTCAATTCAGATCTTACAGAATGTATAATATAATTTATTGGAAATTTAAAGAAAACCTGCCATTGATTTCAAACTAAGAGCAGTTTACTATTTAAACAACAAACAAAATAAACATCGTATTTTTTGCTGATGACACTTCTTTAATTTTCCACGTAGGCAGGCGTAGAGGCATTCCAGTAGCAGTGTTTCCGTGCGCTGTGTCCTCAGCAGTCCGTGTCCTCTTCACACCGTCAACCCCGGACGCAGTACGGCGCCGGTCACATGGCTAAAGCAATCTCTTTAACTGTGCTTGCATGATGACTTTCTTGGGAAGATAGTGCAGTGGTTTCCCCTTACCTTCTGCACCAGAGCTTTTTGGGGTTATTTGGACCCCAAGGCACGGTTTGTGTGCACGGTTGGCGCAGTGGTTGAGTGATTGACTACTGCGCTGCGTGTCGCGGGTTCGATTCCCGCACGGAACAAATATTTGTATGACCTACAGATAGTTGTTCCGGCTCTGGGTGTTTTTGTATGTGAGTTTATATGTTTGTAAACGCAACCACGATACAGGAAGAAATTCCTAGTGTGGGGCAACGTTTTTTTTAAGAAAAACAATAAAAAAAAGGGTGCTAAGGCCTCTTCCACCCGGTTGCCCGGCAACATGTATGGGTATACCGCCATTGTTCGGCAGAGCCTCGTTCGTTATCCAGCAGGGAGCACGACGACTGCCAGGGGCAGCCGCCGTCAGTTATTCGTCGCTAACGCGTGGTGGTGCGGTAGATTATGGGACGAACAGGATGGTAGAACCGTTCTCCCCCTTTTCAAAGTACATGCCTTAGACCAATTGCCTTAAAAACTGTTACTAAGGCGGTAAACTTGCCTCTATTCTCTCCTAATCTATACAAGTCACACGGCTAGTGTGACAATGGTCCACTGCGCGGTTTTATTACAACGCCGCGCCACGCGTCAAAGGCATTGAACACGCGACGATACCCCGTGTTTCCGATAACTGAAGCCTTTAGCCGTAAATGGTTTTTTTAAAGCCTTAATTAAACTGCGGCGTTTTTCATTTACGGACTTATTCAATAGCAAATTGAGCAGAGCTCTGTTATAAAACGTGTTGTTTTTTGCTACTAGAACTCGATGAAATGTATTTTATTGTTTGTAATTGGTTTTTGCATAAATCGTGTCCTTAATTGCCCCAAAACTTTAGATGTTGATTAAAACAGACTTCAGAATACCTATTATTCAGTTATTTTATTGCAACTTATTGGCTTACTACTAGGAGATACACAAACATGTTTATATTGAGTGATAGCACTTCACAACAAGAAAGGCCTCCGGCGTAAGTTGCACCTAACTTGTCTTCTTTTTGGTGTGATTAAGACACAGAAACCGAGGTACTTGTACGACAAGCTCAGTTGGATGGCTAGTAGACGGGAATGCGCGCCCAGGTTTTGTGCTCAGCAGCTCTCAACTCAGTCTCATAGGACAGCAGCTTTTAGGGGCAGTTTTCGATACGCTGCATCCAAGGTGTGGAATAATATTCCACCACCAATAAGAGTGCTAGGCACCATCCATACTTTCAGATCACGTTTGCGGCAGTATCTTATAGATGCCTAACGGAAATTGGATATGGTTACAGGTAATGTGTCAATTTTATAAAATGCCTACAGTATTTACCCTTTCCATATATGTCATCCATTTTACTGTTCTCGTTGCCACCTGTGTCACCAGTCCGTGGGAGCTGTAGTGCCTTAATATTTTTTTTTTTTTCTATTCTATTTGTTTTTACTCATTTATTTGTAAATGGAACATGTTCGCTCCGTCACTTGCCCTTAAGGTTTCATTGTTTCGACGTCACCCAATCGACACCGGCTATCGCTGAAAACCAGCGCTGTGGCTCTGCCTTACGCAGAGTCTCAGCTTTATGCTGAGCGATGACCGTTTTGCGTGGTTGTGACGCATACTTTGTATTTGTATTTAAGCTTTCCTTTGTTTTTTTTGTATGGTATGCGTCGTGCCTGGCGCAAATAAACCTTTTTTCTTTCTTTCTTTCTATCTCCGCAAGTGACAAAAACTATAAACAGTCACCAACTCTTAGCAGTCAGCCTTTGACATCCTTGTTACCTTTATTGTTACTAATTGAAAGTTTATTTAAAGAAGGCAGCAATATACTTTAGTTTTTGTAACGAAATTCATCATTCACTAATTCGTCTCACAAGATTCCCCAAATATCCTATTAATGTTCATTATTTTGCCCTATCTACGCCAATATTCAGCATGTAACCATCTAGCGCACCTACAAAAACGAAGCATAGAAAAACAACGTCATGCTCCAACAATGGAATGGCGGAACCACCTTTGCTTTAACAAGCATATATTACATAAAAAAGTCAATGTAAAACCTATAAAATTCTAGTCCTATTAAAAAAGTCTATATCTCTAGTTTCGACGTAAGCTTTTATTTAAAGTGGTTGCGCTGCCTAGTATCCCTCTCCGCGGAACTATGATATATCTTAAGATTATTATATATTTAGATTAAGTCAAGAATCAATAGGTTTCTTCTAGGCAAGCGTGCTTCATCGTCGACCACATCATCGCTTACCATCAGGTGAGATCGTGGTAGCAAACCTATTATTATAAAAAAAATATTACTCACCCTTGTGAGTGCGTTGAGAGATTTACCTACGTAAATAAAATAAATTTCCCCTACAGTAATCCCCCTTTATCTCCCTTACCGGTAACAACACATATCACTATGTACAAAACACCCCGTTTGCATCACTGATCCATTATTGACTCAGACTCAGATAGTTCTAGGCTAACTAACTTGTGCTAAGTGAGTTACCTACACTTCCGATGAAACAGGTTTAATTTAATTCTGTGTCGCTTTAAGATTGGACGGCATATTCGAGATTGTTCGGAGGTATACGTTAGTTTATGTTGGGGTTATGAAAAGGTTAATCCAACGTTCCTAATGTGTGTAATGTTTAAAAAAAATCTCACATAATGTTGGCGATGTGGAATCATGGAGGAGCCCGATGCGTGCGTGCTTGGACCATCGACATTCCTGCGATGTCTACCACTCCACCGCGCACAGAATAATGGAAACAAGCAGATTCTGAATTATTTTATGCTTTTAAGCTCCTTTGTGCTTTATGACGAGCATAAACGAATAAATAAATAGCCTTGTAAGCTGAACTTAGCTGTACGCATAATAAAAATGTTCCCAAAACGTTTTGTGCGTATGGGTGGGATGTCTACCATGTATCGATGGCGCATCGCCGTACGTCTGGTAGTCCGATGGTGAAATTAGCCCGTTTCACCATCGGAATACCAGTGGAATTAGATCGTGCAATTCCATTGCACACTCCCCGACATGCAACCGATAAAAAACCAAAAAGGTGGCCACTCGGCGACGATATTCAAGACGAAGCTTTGACTTGACCAGCGCCTCATCGCCGATGAGCCTCTTGGCCCGCTTTTTGATCGAATCTAGTGCATCGAGCTAGTATTTGGCAAATCCGTCCCAGCGATGAGAACAGTACTCCATGCATGATCGAACTTGCGCTTGATAAAAATTGAGGAGCTGTTCCGGCGTGAAGTACCTTCTCACCTTTGCAAGGATCCCCAGCTTTTTGGCTGCCAGCTGAGCCTTTGCCTCAACATTGAGAGTCGATGTCAACGTAACGCCAAGAAGCTCAAGATGGTCAGTTATTGGCACGGTCACATCTCGGCAAGTTGGAGCCGGTTGAAATTGGCTCTTTTTTGCGGAAATAAGACATGCCTGGGTTTTAGCAGCATTAAATCTGACTAGATTGGAATCGCCCCATTCGGAGAGGGCCTGCAAACGCTCCACCATGGCCTCACGGACAGACTCACAGACAAGTATCTCTCAGCAACAGTGCTGTCGTCTGCATACCCAAAGGTGCCAGGTTTAAGCAGATCATTAATGTGCAGCAAGAATAATCTTGCTGAGTGTACCCCGGCATTGATATCCAATTGGTCCGATGCGCAGCCATCGATAACCACTCGAATGAACCGATCTCTCCGGAAGTCTGCAATCCAGTCACAAAGACCACCGGGCAGACCGAACGAAGAAAACTTTTCAGTCTCATACGAAAGGCGGAATAGGCGTGTCAAGGCCGGAGACAGTTCAGGCGCACAGGTTCTGAGAACTATTGCTGGTATTCCGTCAGAGCCGCTAGCCTTGACGGCGAGGTTGCGCAGTACCCTACGGACGTCCTTTTGATGAATGCAAATGTCCAACTTACTCGTCTCGCATCCATCAGGATAGAAAAGGGGGCCGCGCGTCACCAGAATTCAGACAAAAAAGGGGCAAATAAATTTGCCTTCTCCTCAGCGGAGTGGGCTAGCGACCCGTCGGGTTTCAGCAGTGGTGGTAGTGAGGGACGGCTGAAGTTCGATTCGACCGACTTAGCCAAGGACCAAAACGCTTTACTACCTGCTGGGTAAGAAGCAAGTTTAATCCCTATTCGGCCAATGTGTTCGAACCGAGCCCTTTGTAACACCATCTTGCAGGACTTGGCAGCCCTGTTCTTGGCGGCCTTCTTCTTCTGACCCACGTCACTCGCTTTGCACGATCGAGCGTCGACCCATGCCAGGTACGCTTTATGTTTAAACGCGTCGGCGTGATAACATTCGGCCCCAAACCATGCCCGGTCAACACTGGACATTGTTACGTCAAAGAACGGAATGTAGTACTCCATTCCCTGACACAACATATCCGTCACGGCGTCCGCGCTCGCCGAAGGATCATCTGAAGAAAAGCAATTAGTAGGTTGTCAAGGATAGCATGCGAAGAAATATCGCATGCTATCCCAATCTGCGGACCTGTACCGCCAAACCCGCCGGGTACCTCTTGGGCTGGGATCGGGCGGGGAGTAGACGGACACAGACTTCGCCAGATAATGGTCAGAACTACCCAAAAGTGAAGTTATCGACACAGAATATCGGTCTGGTTCTGTTGTCAGCAGAAGGTGCAAGCAATTAGCCGTGTGCGAATCAACATCCGGCACCTTCGTTGCCCCCTCGACCAGCTGGGTAAGGTTAAGCGCAAGTACAAGCTTACACATCTCCCGTCCAGCATGGTCAGTGCACTAGTATTGGAAGAGCCACTCCTGGTGGTGGACATTAAAGTCCCCCAGTAACACTAATTGGGCGGAAGGGTACCGCTGCTGTGCCGCATCAGCCACCTCACTTAGGTACTCTGTGAGCCTGGTTGCTTCCTGATCTCCGCTGTGCGAGCGGTAGACAAAGGCGTAGATAATTTTATCCAGACTTGTATCGACTAGAGCCCACAGCGAATCAACATCCGGCACCCTCGTTGCCCCCTCGACCAGCTGGGTAAGGTTAAGCGCAAGCACAAGCTTACACATCTCCCGTCCAACATGGTCAGTGCACTGGTATGGGAAGAGCCACTCCTGGTGGTGTACATTAAAGTCCCCCAGTAACACTAATTGGGCGGAAGGGTACCGCTGCTGTGCCGCATCAGCCACCTCACTTAGGTACTCTGTGAGCCCGATTGCTTCCTGATCTCCGCTGTGCGAGCGGTAGACAAAGGCGTAGATAATTTTATCCTGACTTGTGTCCACTAGAGCCCACAGCGTTGAAAATCTTGAGTCCTCAAGGTTACGGAAACGCTGATAGCAAGTGTCGTCACGGGCGTAAAAACACACACCCGCGCGCGGTTTATAATTGTGCTCCAGGGTAAACCCTGGGTAAGATAACTACGACTCTTCTGATGGACTCGCTATCTGCGTCTCCTTAAGGAAAACAGAGCGCTGGTTTCTCAGTCTCCAGATGGTAGTGGACTGCAGAGAGATTTGAGTGCAGACCTCTAATGTTGGTGAGGTGTACTTTGTGGGGGAGGGGGTGATAGCCGCTGTTTAAATCCTGTATTCTCTTTCCTTGGCATTTTCATTTTTAGAAGAGTGAATGGAGGAGAGGAGTAGGAATTAGTAAGTCGAGGTTCCACGCTGCTAACGTACAGACACGCATTGAAAGGACGCTATCATTGGGGCACTAGTCCGGAGACTGCGGGGACGCCCGAGCCCTCCCCCCGGAATGTCCATCGGGACCTCCCCATCTGGTCACCAACCAGCACGATGGTGCATTCCGGGATTTTTCGACAGTTGGTGGAGCAGCTTTTCATGTGTGGCTGGCACACTACTTGGGCCCCCAACTACCTACGGTCGGCCAGCGGCACAACGTGTCTCGGATCCCGCTATCCTTCCCGACTAGTCTCCCGATACGCACATAAAAGCGCGTGACCGGCTTGTCTGCCTGCAGTGAAACAGCTATCTCGACCCTACTCCTCTAGATGGCTACACCGAACATCGTAACCGGAATACGGCTAGACCCCTTGGCGGTACGTCTTTGCCCGGTGGTCACAAGCCTTCGGCCGAAGCCTGCCACCAGTTAGTTTCACCTGATTTCCACCACCCGGGGACCACGTGTAGGGAATCAAAGGTTACTCTTCTACGGACGTGGGTGACTCGGCCTTGGGGGCCGCCAAAAGTGCGGTTTGAATAAATTGATGGTTCCTGTGGGAAAGTCACGGTACTGAAGCCGCGTTAAAATACTAGTTATAAAGTTGAATGACCGGATAAAAATGTACATTGGTTTTTGGTGGTATCGAAAAATATTGTGTTAGACAAATAAGACGAAATACTACTCGTATGTTTAACTTCACATGATGATACTTTCTAAGAGCAGAAATTATAAAAAATATATTTAATGATACAATCGGACCGCAGCAGATTATCTTGTTAAAGGCAAATTGAAAAATTCTATTAGCCTTTAAAGAGAGAAGCTTGTATACGGCTCGGCCAATTGAATCACCCGCTGGGTGCAACAGTAATTTTATTGCCTTTAATTGGCAATTAAGTCGCTATCAAGTATTAAGTGGGTTTTATTTTAATTTTTAATTTGTTACCTTAAAATTGCTTTTGCGTGAGTCCGGTGTCTAATTGTCCAAACACTACACACATTATCATGTCATTACGTGTAGTCCGGAACCAAAAAAAAATAGTAAAGTATTTTTTTTTTATTTGGTTATACTATGGTGGTATGGTTCAGTACCACTCTACCCCCAGGGGCAGTGCCGTAAATAGGGCGGTGCCACCGGTGCCCAGGCACAGGGCGTAGACTCTGGGGGGCGCAATAATGGCCAGACCAGGCAGGACTATTATTTTTTCGGTTTGCTCCTGATAAGTTCCCGCTGCGCCCCTAGTGCTTGATTTCAACACATACGTACCTACATACCAGTATCATCAAAAACATCTATTAAAATAGACAAAACATCGCGTTCATTTGTTTGGCTGCGCACGAGCGTATTTGTGTACTTAAACGCAATTTATATTATGCTACCTTCCTTATTCAAAACTCTACAATGCCAAGTGTACGGTGAACCCGCACATTAGTACAATTAAGTAGGTTTTGCTGCGTTTGCACACGCGCGACCATTTTATATAGTTGTTACTAAGTAAAATAAATTAGTGATTTTTCTACACTCAACACGGGCGGTTTTATTATCATCCCCGGTTTCTATCTTTTTACCATAAGTGTGCAGACTAACGTCGTACATTTTTTTTGGTCCTTCGAGCCGGATCTGATATCACGCGTAGTAACAGTCCGTCGGGTATATATATCAAGGTGCGCGGGTGGTTCGGATTCAGAACCCCAGACTTGATAATATTCGTTGTTAATTTCGCGACAGTTCCGTAAAGTTCAATTATAAGTCCATTCAGTGAACGCGTAGTGAATCGTTCATAGAAGACATCAGTGAGACTCTGAGTGCCTTCATCCGAGTGCCAGCATCTGCAGATCGCTGTTGGTATTACATCTCATCGGTGACCAAGTAAGATTGTTCCTTTTGTTTAATCGTCATGGCAGTGTCAAGCGCTCGTCAGTCGGAAATATTAGAAGGACTTAATAGGATAAAGGTCAATTTCGGTAAGGATCCATTATCGAGAAAAACTCCGGATTATATCCAAAAAAGAATTGAGTCGTTGGATAACCTCTGGGGAGAATTCGAACAAAATCACCTGAAGCTCTCCGAGTTTCCAGACAAGGAACCACAATACTTCTCCTCAGACATATTTCATCAGGGTAAGAGTCTCTACCAGTCTACCCGTAACCTGCTTACTGCGTTTGGCTCTGATGAGAAAGGAAGCCAAGCAAACACGGAAGCCAATGAACTGTTGGCTCAACAAAGAACCAACTTTAGGGCCTTCAACAGGTTGGTGAAGAGCATCAGCGTGAACGAAATATCGGAAAAATGGGAACTTGAAGACGAGCTTAGGGCTATACAAACCAAGTGGAACACTATTGACTCGTTGCATCTGCGTATCGATCATTTACTTCAAGGCGGTGACGTATTGTACGAAGATGAATTTAGCATGTTGGAGCGTAATTACAAGGACATCAAACGTTCACTTAATAAGAAAATATCGTCCATGGTACATGTACAGCAAGCTACGCCGAAGCTCGAAATTCCTACTTTTACGGGGAAATACACGCAGTGGCCAACGTTTTGTGACCTGTTTACAGAAGCTATTCACGAAAACAGCACCATTACCAAGGCTCAGAAGATGCAACACTTGAAAGGGAAGCTCAAAGGAGAAGCTGAACGCCTTATCCAGCATCTTCATATTTCGGCAGAAAATTACGATACAGCTTGGGAAATCCTAACTCACAGATATAATAATGCTCAAGTTCTCTTTACTTATCAAATAGAGATATTTTTAAATCAGCCTTCTATTTCCAAGCAAACCGCTTATGAACTGAAGCGGCTATATGACACCACCACGGAGTGTATCCACGCTATACACAACCTTGGTGTGGACACAAACACATGGGATCCGTTGTTAGTGCATCTTCTCAGTAAGAAACTGGACCAGGAGAAGTACTGTGATTATAAGGGGGCGCGTACAACACCACGAGAACTACCATCCTTGTCAGAATTTATGACGTTCCTCGAAAACAAATTTATTGCTTTGGAACCCTTACACCGTAGAGAGAGAGAAACAGCGAAGCCTGCTGTTAAACGGGAGTCAAGTTTGCAGAATACCAAACCTGTTAACCAGGGGAACCACTATAAGAAACAATATCAAGCGGCCGCTACTCAAGGACCTAACTGTCCGATTTGTAATACGCGTCACTTCATATTTACCTGTAGGAAATTCATGAAAATGACTCCAGAGGATCGTTTGACCTGGGTGACAAAGAGTCAATATTGTCAAAATTGCCTCAACTATCATCCAGACAATGATTGCACTAGTTCCAAACGTTGTAAAAGGTGTAACGCTAGCCACAACACCCTACTACACGACGTTTGTGTACCACAACACCAAACCACCGTAACCACGAGCTCAACCGTGCAGCCTTCCTCGGCACAACATAACGTTAACCACGTCGCTGCTGACAATGAAGAAATCCTGCTAACTACGTTGCTGCTCACAGTTTTATCAAATAATGGTACATACGTTACGTTAAGGGCGCTTCTTGATCAGGGGTCTCAAATTTCACTGATTTCGGAAAATGCGACACAAATGTTAGGTTTACAACGGCGGCAATATTATGCCTCCATTTCAGGGGTAGGGCCGGTCTCTAAACAGAGCAAAGGCATTGTAACCCTAGATTGTAAGTCTATCTACGGAGATTACACCTTGCAAACTCAGGCGTTAGTTGTGTCCAAGGTTATAAACAGTCTACCTAACTCATCATTTAGCAAACAGGCCTGGTCACACTTGAAACATCTTCAGTTAGCAGACCCGGAGTATAATGTATCTAGACCTATTGATCTTCTTCTGGATGCCAGTGTATATTCAGAAATCATATTAAGCGGCCTTATAAAGGGTCCAGCTCAGGCTCCGATAGCTCAACAAACCAAAATGGGTTGGATCTTATCAGGAAATGTCAAAAAATTCAATTGTCATGTCGCCATCAATAACCTTGAAGAGATAGCCAAGTTTTGGGAGTTGGAGGATATCCATGACTCATCATCATCAAACGCAACTATTGGTGATCAATTTTGTGAAGACTTCTACAAAAACACCACGACACGTTTAGAGAATGGAAAATATGTAGTTGGACTACCTATGATGCCAGGCTTCGAACAGCAACTCGGATCATCAAAGTTCAAGGCTATAGCGCAATTTAAACAATTAGAGTCTAAGCTTTCCAAAAATAAATCATTTTCAAGCCAATATAAACAATTTATAAACGAATACCAGGAATTAGGTCATATGCGACAAGTCGAAACAACCGCTGATCGGGCGTATTATCTACCGCATCATGGTGTATGGAAACTTGATTCGACAACTACGAAGCTGAGAGTGGTTTTCAATGCGTCATCCAAGACTACATCGGGTAACAGTCTAAACGATTTGATGTACAGTGGACCAAACTTGCAACAAGACTTGTTAGCACTGATAATAAATTGGAGGCAGTACCAATATAAAGATGTTCCGCCAGATATTAGTCAGGGAGCAAGATCAGACTCTGCAAGCAATAGTGTGGAGAGATTCAATGGATGATCAATTGAATCAGTATAACTTAACCACTGTAACGTACGGGACCAAGGCGGCGCCCTTCTTGGCTATGCGGACGCTGAAGCAACTTGCGACTGATGACGCTGAAAAATATCCCTTAGCAGCAGTAGCTGTGCAAAACTCCTTCTATATGGATGATCTGCTGAGTGGACACAACTCAGCTGATCAAGCCATGGAGCTACAACAGCAACTGATCAAAATGCTCCAGGGTGCTGGTATGAATTTGCGGAAATGGTCCAGTAACAAACCAGAACTCTTGCAGCATTTGACAACTGAACAATTGAACAGTCCTTACGAATTCAAGGGCCTCGAATCCAGAAAGACTCTTGGATTAAAATGGAATCCATCATCTGATTCATTCTCGTTTCAAAGCAATATAATTCCAGATGATAAAGTCGCGTTTACAAAGCGTCAATTATTGTCAGAAATATCTAAGATTTTCGACCCACTTGGCTGGTTATCACCGCTTACAATCAGAGCGAAGCTACTGTTTCAACAAACGTGGTCCATGGAAACCAGCTGGGATCAAGAACTACCCGAGGTCATACAAGATAATTGGCCTAAACTAAAGGAAGACTTTAACTGCATCGATAAACTCCGCATACCAAGATTTTTAGGTAACACAGAAATAAACAGTCAATTACACGCATTTTGCGATGCTTCAGACAAAGCTTACGCTTGCGTTATTTACCTCATCACCAAGAACCATAAGGGCGAGTACACATCGACTATTGTTGCTGCAAAAACAAAGTTGGCACCAGTTGCAAAGAAAACATCTCTGCCCAGACTTGAACTCTGCGGTGCTCTACTTCTATCCCAACTAGTGAAGAAGGTCATTGATTCCTTACCAAAAGCACGTATGACTCTTCATGCGTGGACGGATTCAATGATAGTCTTGGGATGGCTACATGGAGATATATCCAGATGGAAATCATTTGTAGCTAACAGAGTGAAGCAGATAACCGACATAATACCGGCAGAACGCTGGTGTCATGTCAGCTCGGAGGAAAACGCAGCTGATTGTGCCACACGAGGAATAACATTTCTTCAGTTATTAAACCATTCCTTGTGGTGGGAAGGGCCGAAATGGCTAAAAGGTTACGAGGGAAAAGATGAAACTCATCTCATGTACCAGTCCCCCATCATAGAAATAAAAGCAGCTTGTGTGAACACAGCCTTAGAACAAAATAATGTAACATTCATCAGTGACCTACTGCAAAACTGTAGTTCATTGACTCGAATTGTGCGCATTATTTGCTGGGTTTCACGTTTCGCCAAGCGCATTCGCGACAAACATATTTCAACATACCATAGTTACCTATCGTCATCAGAAATAAATAACGCATATAATTTAATTATTAAAGAAGTGCAATCACTGGAATTTCATCAGGAATTGCAACATATTAAATGTAAACAACACGTGAGTTCGAAAAGCAAGATTTGCAGTTTAAACCCTTTTCTAGATGAAAACGGCCTATTAAGAGTTGGTGGACGGTTAAATCACGCCAGTATAAGCACATCAGCGAAGCACCCTATCATTCTGCCCAGCCACAGTCGACTTACTGATCTTGTTATTAGCCAGGCTCACATAACAACTTTACATGGTGGCCCCCGACTAACCCTTTCATACATAAGGGACAGGTACTGGATTATCAGCGGAATCAGGACGGTAAAACGGCAATTAAGACTTTGTGTTAAGTGTCGTCGATTTAACAACGAAGTACAACAACAAATTATGGCGGATTTACCACGAGCCAGAGTTACGCCGTCAAGGCCATTTACGCATACTGGTGTCGACTTCACGGGCCACGTAGAACTGAAAGCCAATAAAGGGCGCGGGATCAAAACGACGAAGGGATATGTAGCAGTCTTTGTCTGCCTGTCAACGAAGGCCGTCCACCTGGAACTGGTATCTGATCTGAGTACGGCCGCTTTTCTAGCTGCATTTCGCCGGTTCTGCTCCCGGCGTGGATCACCAGGTCACATGTACAGTGACAACGGTACAAACTTCGTGGGAGCTAATCGACTCATGAAAAAGGAGTATAAGGAGATCATCCAGAACATCAACCCGGACTTCTTTAACAAAATCGGTGAGATGAACATCCACTGGCACTTCAATGCCCCTACCTGGCCTAATGCAGGTGGGCTTTGGGAAGCCGCAGTGAAGAGCCTGAAATACCATTTGAAAAGGGTCATAGGTGATCAACGTCTTACGTATGAAGAGTTTTCAACGTTACTTTGTCAAATAGAGGCGTGTCTGAATTCCAGGCCACTATGTCAACTTACTGAAAACTCTGACGACGATTGCTTAACTCCAGGACATTTCCTCACTGGGACACCAATTGTGTCAAGACCTCAAACTGAACCGGAGTCTACATCGTTAACCACGCGGTGGCAACTCGTTCAAGCTTTAACCAAAAATATCTGGCAACGGTGGTCATCGGAATATCTTCAACAATTTCAAACGAGAACTAAATGGCAAAAACCACGAAGTAATCTTGAGGTCGATGACCTCGTCCTCATCCGGGAAGAGAACGTACCACCGGGTAAGTGGGCAATGGGTCGAGTAAAGCAGCTGCATCCAGGAAAGGATGGGTATGTGAGAGTTGTTACCGTCAAGACGAGTAACAATACCATACAGCGTCCAGTCAACAAGCTTGTATACTTACCCGTAAATGAGCAGAGACCCTCATCCGAATCCGCGGCACAGTGCGTGGATGAGTCCTCTCCACGATTACCAGCTGAACCTGATGCTAAAAGGCGTTCCCCGCGACTACGAAAACATAAACCTTTACAAGTCTTTTTCATGTCCGCTTTACTAATGCTTTTGTTTGTATCACCCAGTGATCAGACTCAGCAACTCAAATTGACGCCATATAATGTTACGCAAATTTCGAGCAACCAAGGTCTTTACTTCGACAAGATGTCCAACCTCCAAGTTATCAAGGACGAATGGAAACTCATTGTGTTTTACAACATGTCCACGTTCTATCACGGAGTAACGAACGTAAAGAGCTACATAACGCACTTGAAATTCACCGCCGATTGCATGGGCTCGCAATACGATAGCGTCATCCTACAACTAGAACAGGAAGTAAAAGAACTTGAGCATTATCAAACACTCCTCGAAAAACCTAACGCAAGAAGGCAAAAACGTGGCTTGATAAATGGAGTGGGGTATCTGGCAAATACTATGTTTGGAGTATTGGATGACAGCTTTGCTCAACAATACAAACAGGATATAGAAAAGATAACCACCCATGAGAATCATCTCCAAAAATTACTCAGGAATCAAACACTGGTCTTGGAATCAGAATACAACATTCTACGACGCAGCGAGGAGACAATGAACAACCAGTTCCATTTCATCAAGGAACATCTTCGAAACGCCACTGCTGAAATCAATCGGGTGCGTCTAGACAATAGGAACGGTTTATATGTAACATCTACCGCCTTAGCCGCGAGTGTCATTCTGGCAAATCTAATGCGCATACAGCACACACTTATTGACACCGTGACAGACATCAGCCACGGTCGTATTGACCCTTACCTCCTGTCACCAGAACAACTGGCTCAACAGATCAATATCATCTCCGGGCAATTGCAGGGAAACTTAATGACCCCAATTGAGTCAACAAACCTATCTGACATGTACAAAATCATGAAGGCGTCAGCAACGTTATATGAAGGCTATCTTATCATAGAGATAAAGATTCCATTGGTGAGCAACGACATCTTCGAGTTAGACAGGATCGTACCTATCCCTCAGAAAAGGGGAACGAATCGCATCATTCGCACAGTCCCAAGCTCGCCATTTATTGCCTACAACATCCAAAAGGACCTCGCTCTCTTCTTATCAGATAGTGACCTGCAGGCTTGCATACATGTTCTAAGGAGCAAAAAATTATTGTGTACCTATGACAAACCTGTCTATAATCTAAAAATAAAACAATCGCTGTGTGATATTCAAGATGCAAGTGATATCAGAAACGTTTGTAAACAAGAAGTATCCACGTGCCACAATTATTGGGTCAAATTACATAATGTGAACTCCTGGTTTTATACCTGTTGTGAGTCATGTGAACTTCGTATTTCCTGTATTGCTGATACAACAACTACAGTCATTCAAGGCAGTGGTATCATTAACGTAGGTCAGGGATGCACATTGAAATCGGACGCTTATAGTATCCATGCGCACAACAACTTTCTACGTCACTTGAATATACAATCGAATATCGAAGTCCCAGAGGTGTCCATTCTAAACTCACTCATTAACACGACCTTGCCCATCGATTATGATTCTGCGGTAAACCACACCCACAGGTGGAATCAGCTGGAAGAGCAAATAAGAAACATTAAGGAACAATCTTCTACAGAGTTAACCGTTCACGACATTCATCACTATTCCGTCGCTTATATTGTCCTGGCCTTAGTTGTCATCTTAGGCGGGACCTGCATTTACCTCGTTACAAGAGGGAAGTGTCAGAACGCACTTGAAAAGCAGCAGCACGAGATGGTGGAAGTACGTGGGCAGCCGGACGAGCGCGCCCCTGGGGCGGAGGCGCGAGCCGAGCACGCAGGGCCGAACTCAACGGAGAGCGTGAGGGTAACTGTGCCAGTGCCAGTGTTCAGTGAGTTTAGTGATATAAGTAAATCTACCGAAAGTGTCGATAAGGGGACCTCACCCATGGTCCGTCAGTGAAAGTGAACTTGAGAAACCAGACAATTTAATGTTACAGACTTTACGACTTAGATTAGTTACATAGATATAAACCTAATGAAATCACCTTGTATCATCTTTCAACTGAAATATGTACCATTAATGTAAGTCATCAGTTTTCATGTGTTTAACTTGACCACTTATCATCTAGGATTAAACACGTCTCCTGTCTTCTCCTTTAGAGTTGGCAGTATGTACGGTGAACCCGCACATTAGTACAATTAAGTAGGTTTTGCTGCGTTTGCACACGCGCGACCATTTTATATAGTTGTTACTAAGTAAAATAAATTAGTGATTTTTCTACACTCAACACGGGCGGTTTTATTATCATCCCCGGTTTCTATCTTTTTACCATAAGTGTGCAGACTAACGTCGTACACCAAGTACATAAAATTAAATTAATTTACAGTTTACTGAAACTTTGCAGGGTCAAAGTCAGTCTTAACTATGCTATTGTTATATTATCTGTGGCAGGCAGTTATTTTATTAATGAAGTATGAAGACCATAGTGGCTCAAAAATTAAATCTTAAGCATCAGGGTGGTCAACGCATTTGCACTAATGAACCTGCGTTTAAGTTTTAGTGAGTGAGACACGTGGGTGGTACTCGTATAATAGGCGAAGGATCCACTTAACATCAGATGGCTCGTCTGCTTGTTTGCCTACAACAATTTAAAAAAAAAGTTGTTTCTTCCAAAATATTATAAAATTGGTCCACCAACATCAAGTTCCTTGTGCTTTATTTTATTACCCTAAACGAAATATAGTAAGCCCATAGTGTGCGGGACGGACGTGATCGATCAAGGCCCCAGGCTGACTGAAGGTTGTAAGGCTTCAGCTTGAACGCGTTGACGCCCCTTGCACCTATTGTTCAGTTGTCTTCGAGCAAGTACTGACCCTGCAGTGGTTGGAAGGCTGCCAAGGATGTTGAGGGGAAGGCGTGATGTCCAGTTCAGAAAAAAAGTCAGGTTTTCATGTCCAAAAGCGACGTCTCTTCATGGTCTCCGTTACGCAAAGTGACGTGGATTTAATATTTAGAAATAATGGCTACGATTAGGACGGTGCCTCAGCGCACTATCCTACTACCACACTTGACCGTAACGAGGACCTCAAAACAACGACCGCGCATAAACTTTAATTAACAAATTAATACCTTACGGCTAGTCGCTGAAAACCGACAGAAACCCCCCTTCTACTGAACCGATTTTGATGAGACTTGTGTCTCTGGATAGGTCTCGAGAAGACCTTCCCTCCGGACCTTGGTCCAGGTTCATATCTGCTACCTTCACGGAGCCCTTGCGTGGAGAACGCCTAATAAGGGGAATTTCATTCAGTTTGTAGCTTTATATGCTACTTTACAATACAATGGTGCACTTTAGTGCCAGGGTACCAGCGAGGGACTTGTAGCCCTACTCCTGGTCCATCGATCTGTGACAGTTCCACAGCTTCATCTGTCACCTTCACGGGCACAGCCACGTGAAAGTGCGAAAACATAGCTTCTGTGCCTGTTTTCGGCATATTCAGCGAGTTTGTACTCGAGCTGGTGGGCGGATCCGCATTCACCAACCGTCATCGGATAGCCCTCGCGATGGGCTACCCCATGGTGGAAGTCCGGTGGATACAGCTCCAACCCTCGATCCAGTATTCACTCTGATGTGGTCGATGATGCGAGAAAACCATGGAACCTCTTACTATATTAAGTCGGTTAGTTCCCTAACCACCAGAGCTAGGCTCCTTCCAAAAATGTGGTTGGGAAGCTGGAGAATTGGGCTATCGAATGGTAGTAACCTGATGGGTGTACCACCAGCACTTCTGGGACTTCTGATGCCGGGAAGCGGCCGAAATAGAAAATATCGTGTTGTTCCACGGCTTTAACGCCTCTGTGTGTGTATGTGTAGCTATATATTAGCTATGTGTTGTGACTGAGTCCAGGCGTGTGCCCGCGGGTCCCCAAAGGTAATGCTTCAGATAGCATATCAATAATCCTTCAGGCACCAAGTGTGTCTGAAGGTAGTGGGCCCTCTGGCAGACGCGTAGAAACGTCCATGCTGGCACATACAGACACATTATTTCAAGTAAGTAATATCTATGTACTAGAATTACATAGATGCCATCTATATATAGGGCCTGGACACAGTTCCAGGTCACCTAGAAGCGCTAAAACGCTTATAACCAAAATTCTATTTACTTACTTGAGCAAAAATGCATGTATTTACCATCTCAGAGTGAAACTGTTTTAAACCTGGCTATGTACTGTTATTATGTACAGTTTTTCAGTCATAGCACCAAGGTATACTATCTAGAACACCTAGGTGGTGTTTCCTAACAAAATAAATGTGTAAGGTAAATAATACGATTGGTAGGTGGGCAGAGCGCACCTATCGATACTTGCGACCCGGCCATTTTCGGGGGGTCCAAAAAACGTAAACAAATATTTTTTATTTGCTTAAAATACTACTTACACATTTTATCTATAGTATATTAATTCTAATTATACTAGATAACCGTATTTTAGGTACTATAGGCTATTATAAAGCCCTCAAAACGCTATTCTAAAATACCAAATTTGTCTGCTTACGCGCCAGACTATATATATCGTGCACCGCCATCTGACTGCTCATTTCGAACTAAACTGTCATGGCGGTAGGTCGTGTTTACGGAATTTGACTTGTTTTGATTTTGCTTTCTTTCCGTAACTACCGCATTTAGTATGTATGTAACGATTCTAATTTACTCTTTAGACCCCATATTTACTTAATACATACTCATATACACTAAAACATAATGTTTAGTGCCTCAAAAAGTGGTCGAAATTTTATGTTTGAAAAAACTATAAAAGAAAAATTCTCGTCTAAAACTCTTTAGTACGAGCTCGCGCGCTGGGGTAAGCAGACGTATGTTTGTTCATAACATTTTATATTTACAACAAACTATACTACTATTGTTTGTGATGCCCCGTCGCGAACACATAGCATTGCTCTAGGGTACCTATAATATCTAAAATAATACAAGGCCGCAGTTATTGAAGCTCGCACAGGGCGCAGAACTATTTACGGCACGGCCCAGGGGTATGGCCAGAGGTATAGTGGGTCTGGATGGTTACCTACATAGTTATTGAGTTGTGGAGGTCAGTAGGCAGTTGGCCCAAGTAAAATTCTAATACTGAACTACATCTGGTTGGAGTGGAAGCCAACCCCAGATATGGGAAAGGGCTGGGCAGATTGATTGAGGAGGCGATGTGGTGAAGTTTACGGGATTATATCATCCTCATCATCATTTCAGCCGCAAGACGTCCACAGCTGGGCATAGGCCTCCCCCAAGCGTCAACACGTACAAGCGTAAAGTTTGGCAATTCTTTGGGGTATGTCGGAAACCTTGGTTCTTTTGCGGATGTCTTCACTTCTGATTCGATCACGCAAGGAAACTTAGAGCATAGCCCTCTTCATTATCCTTTGGGTGACTTTAAGCTTTCTGATGAGGCCCATAGTAAGCGACCACGTCTCTGTCCCATAAATAATCACCGGCAACTCACACTGGTCATAGACTTTCGTCTTGAGACACTGTGGTTTTCTTCTTCTATCCTTCTCCTTGCCTATTACCATTAGGGAGTACGACTCTCACAACCTCGAGGCACCTTTTATTCCCCTGGTAGCTTCATCATCAGATAGGACCAACTTTGGCTACAATTAAGAAAATGTATAAGGTGTAAGTTACCCCTTTGCAGGTTTTTAACTAACTTATTTATTCTTCGTAGAACGGCCAAACACCGCTATATTGTTGCCATGAAGACCTGAAGAAGCCTACATGATTTTATGATTTTGAACTACAGAAAATACAAAGCAACTATTTAAACTCCAGCATAATTGAATTAAAACAATCTCAAAGTCTGAATAATCGATACAAACTAGTTAACATGGCAATCATGTTTACAAAACAAAGCCAGGATATCTGATTATAATTTAGAGGCTCTTAATTTAATCCTGTATCTACGTTCAGAGGACCCTGTGAGCTTTTAGTAATTAGGTAAGATCATTTTACGTAGACGACGGTGAGTGAGAGAGTTACGATGGGATAGTGGGTTCGTTTTTTAGAAGACTGTTTTCTTAGAATTGATTTTGGTGTTAAATTTTAGCATTTTTAACGACTTCAGAAAAAAAAGAAGGTAATCAATTAGACACTTATGTCTATATCTATACTTCTATAATAATATTTTAAAGAGGAAAGATTTGTATGTTTGTATGTAACGAATAAACTTAAAAACAATTGGACCGATTACAAAAAATCTTTCACCGTTAGGAAGCTACACTATCCCCTACTAACGGGTACTACATGGGTGAAACCGCGAGGCGTCCGCTAGTATTTAATATTGTTGGAATTGCCCAATATTCAGATTTGTAGTATGTATGTATGTTTGTCCACGCATTTCTCCGAAACTACTTATCGGATCATGACCATTCTTTTTTATTGGATTATGTATCTTTCAACTTAGGGAATAGAGCAAGTTTCATCCAAATTGGCAGTTTTCAAGATATGGAACATACAACCGAACTCCTTAGCGGCAAACAGCTGCACGAATGTGTAAATTGAGTTATTGTGGGTATTTTGTCAATCCCTTAGGTACCTTACTATAGAATTTGTTCACAAAAAATATAAACCGACTTCAAAGGCAAAACACGAAAAAATGCAAAGTAGTGTTCGATTTTAAAAACCTACGAAATTATAAAAAGCTTTAAGCAATAGGTATTTTTTTAGATGCTCTGGCTCCTAAACTAAGTTTATATTCGTGTGATTTATGAATCAGAATAATACCCAGAAGCAACACTTTTGTATCGCTTTGTCGCAGAACGAAAAAAAAAACATCCCTCGTATAATACCAATGATTATTTAAAAGAAACATTGAAGCCAAGTTTTTAATATATAAAAACGTTATCTGTCTCGTGCACAGGGGGTAAGCTGTATAATTGGCCTCCTCATGGTCCACATTAGCAGATTCATTTGTTCTTCAGTCTGGCCACGTGTAAGGGCGAGGCCACAAGAGAGGACAGATAAGGTCGGGACTCGGGGATAGTAAAGATGAAGTTCAGTGTATGCCTCCAGTATGTAATGAAAAATATGTTCTATATCAATGAAGCGTTTTACTCTACATAGTGAACCTTGAGTAAAACGCAATTTTTTTTCTTTATGTCTTGATGACAACTTTATTTTGATTGTGAATGTGACACCATTATGTTTTCCGTCCATCAAAATAGTGGTGGTGATGTTTTTTTTAAATCCTTTTTTTGAATGATCCTAAGATTGAGATTTCATCAACAACAAAATATATGAACTATTGATTTGAAAAAAATATAACAACGTTCTTACTAAGGAGTACAGTACTCTTATTACCCAGCACTTTTTTATTAACCAGGGTAATCCTTCAAATGGTGCCTAGACTTTTGAGGAAAATACCAGGAAGTATGGGCTTTTGACCTCACTAAACCAGCCTGGTTATCACCATCAGCACGTACTCATCGGACCACCCCGGAACCCCCTCTGTGTAACACCTGTTAGGGCACGTCCCTTGGGAATCTGAGAAAGCGCCTCTCCTGAGCCTCGCCGCCGTGCATAGCGAGGCTCAGGAACGAGACTGCCACCGTCTCGTTTCTGAGTCACTTGGTGGTCAGGCAGAGTCCTCAATCTGAGCGCCCGTGACCTCGGAGCCTCGGCAGGCGGGGTTTCGGCGTTTTAAGCTTCGGGGTGGGTGCCTTCCCGACGCCGACGCCTTCTTTTCCGAGCGGCTGCGGCTCCCTCGCGATACCGCTCGGCGGGCTAGGCCGTTTCCTCCCGGTTTATTCTCTCTGCCAGCATGGCCCTCTCAATTGCTGGCATTGTTTTTTTTATTGATGATAGGCCATTTTTCTACTATCTCACCCGATGGTAAGCGATGATGTGATTGACTGCAAAGCACGCTTGACTAAAATATTTGTAATTATTTGAAAAATACCTTTTAATAAATTCAGAGGTTGTGCCCAAACCCTAACCGAGAATGCGTTTAATATGCATTGCTTTGCATCGTCTGAGCGTTCCAGCGTTTATAGCAGAATATATTAAAAGTGTTCTGTAAGTTAAATAACTAACATAGTTAAGATTGTAATTAACTTGGCCGAGGGTAGTCGACTTTTTGTTTATACTTAAATTTATGGCAGACCACAAGGTTTGCCAAAAATTTAAGTTTTTTGGTGCGCTGGGCGGTGAAGATAACTTTTAAGCTGCTTGTTTTGGAGGTCACATGTAATTATTGTGGGTAGACGCTGTTCAAGCGATAGATACTCAAGGCTTTGAGAAGATCTGAGTCGTGAAGATACTTTTTGGCTGTCCGCCAAGGTATAGCTGTAATAAAAGAACATTAGTACACTAATTGATTGCGTGTGGTTATTTTTCCTAAAATCTATTGAAACCTTCTGTAAAATTTCAAATGTTTTGAGGCCATTAAGTTTTAGCAAAATCCAATAACGGTAACTTGGTTCGGATAGAGTTTAGACCTGTGGCCGTACTATGACGTGTCATCAATGTAATTACGACTCCGTTGTGAAAAAGGGATAGTACTATTGGTCCTGTATAGCTCGGTCTCTCTCTTATAAAAGAACCTCAAAGCTGTCTCACCATGTTACTAAGAGTTAAAGCCAGAGACGTGATATCTTTGAAATTGGAATGAAGACCCTCATGGTATATTTTTCCGAACTTTCAGATCAAAGCTTTGATTTGAAAATCGACCTCTATTTTCTTTTATTTAACATTAAAATATCGACAACAAAACAATTGGCTTCCTTCCAATACAAACCTCAAACACGAATTTCTTCCAAAAATATTATTCTCGGAAAAACCCTAAACAAAACGTTTTCTCTTTATTCAAAAGTAGCCTATTTATCTTGAAGGCGAACCATTGAACAAATGAATTAAAAATAAAGACAATAGGCAATGGAAAAATGAAGGCACTTGTTAGAGTGTAGAGAAAGGAATATTTTCTTAAAGTCGAAACAAAGAAACGTCGGTTAATTACCACTCATTGTTTTTGTACAATTGTTTGGTATCTCGATAAGTAGTTGAGATTGATACAGGAATATAATGTTCTAGTTTTTGCCTGCGGATTCGCCAGCGTAAAAAATGTTTATTTTCCATACAAAGCCCCTTCTCTTTTCACACCCTTGATTGAACTTAACTTCGAAATCTTCCTTTTCTTGCAGACATAGTAAAGGGAATTAATAAGTAATTTTACAGCTTTTTAAGAACCTTTTTGAAGTTTTAGCCTGTGTGTTGACGAAACAGTCAGTACTTTTCTTTTTTTTATCAGTAATGAGGCACTAGTCGAGTCAAAGCTCCAGAGCCTTGAACATCGACGCCGAGATGCCAGCTTGTCGGTTTCTTATCGGTTGTATATAGGGGAGTGTGCGATAGAATGCCATGATTTAATTCCGCCTAGCCCGTTCCATCATCGGACTAAAAAACGTACGGTGATGCGCCATCGACACATGGTGGACATCCCACCCATACGCACTAAACATTTTAAGAATACATTATTTGTACGTATAGCTATGGAGTGGTATTCCCTGCCAGAGTCTGTTTTTCCCGATAGCTACAACCTAGGGGTATTTAGGTCAAGAGTGAATACTTCTAGGCGAGCGTGCTTCACCGTCGACCACATCATCGTTTACCATCAGGTGAGATAGTGGTCAAGCGTGAGCCTAATGATAATAAATATATATAAATAGACTAGCTTTTCCCGCTGCTCCACTCCACTTACGTCACCACAAGGATCGTGTATTTATTTTTCCGTGGGATAAAAAGTAGCCTTTGACACTCAGCGATAGTGTAATGAAAGAATATTAGATATCAGATCTGTGTTCCACTTCCAGAAATTTTCTTCAACAATCAAATTTCGATTTGTTCTTCGTTAGGCCCACTGAGTTTCGTCCTACATGATACAAGCCTGGTTCGTCCCAAACAATATGCTTCCTTCGTCCCAAAATATATTTTTTATTATTTTGTTCCCGCTTCGTCCTATTTTATATTACTTCTATGGGCCATCCATATCTTTTTTGTATGTACCAAACTTACTTGTTTGTACAATCAGCAAAAAAGGGTTACGTATTTTAATTTGTTTAACATCAATCAACTATTTAAAACTACCGCTCCTCTCTGTCTTCTCTGCGAGAGAAAATTTACTCGAGGTATTATAATAACACTCTTTTGCCACTAATAATGAGCAAGTAATACGTATACAGCTGACGTCACTGGAATCTGTTTAGAAGAGAAGGTAAAAAAGGTCCCCCTTTTATATATTGCATCCTTTGTATAATTGTTAAGCAATTGATTCGTTTGGCAAGCATTACTTTCCGTTATCAGCAAAACGCCTCACGCTAGCACCCGTGATGCAAAGTGCATTCAATATTAGTACTCATTCGTCGCCTTGTTAAAGAATGTGTAAAGTGAGATTGAGAATTGATCGAGTCTGTCATAGATAAGGTTAAATATTTGGGCGTCATACTGGACTCATCGCTGCACTTCAGTTGGCATATAACTTCTGTGTTAGTGGAAAACAAACTAAACATGGTGTTATTGATGACACATCTTTTTTTTTTATAATTAGTCTTAGCAGTGAGATTGACCACGTAAATAACGCCTACGGCAGGTTCAAGATTGGTTTACTGGCAATAATTTGGTTTTAAATGGTAAAAAAAAACTAAGTGCTTAAAATTTGCTTTGCCGTACGTCAAAAGTACTGATTGTTACTTAACGAGGAGAAGCTAGAATTCGTAGATAAAACGGTTTTCCTGGGGATCACTCTAGACTCAAGGTTACAATGGGGTCTTTATTTAATACCATTTGCAGCGCGGCTAAGTTCGGCAACTTATGCTGTTAGAAAAATTCGTCAATTTACTGATGTAGATGCCGCTGGCTGCTCTTTTTTAGTTACGGTATCTTACTATGGGGAAGGGCTGCAGAAATAGAGTAAATTTTTATTCTACAAAAACGAGCAATCAGAGCGATATACAATCTTCGCCGGCGCGATTCTCTCAGGGAACTGTTTAAGGACATTAACATCATGACCGTACCTTGTCAATATAATTATGAAAACATCACTGTACGTGAGAAAAACATAAATCTTTTTAGTAAAAACGGCGACGAATTACGTTAATTGAAATAGGGACCAATTAATTCAACCAGGTTTCAGGCTGGGTAAAGTAGCCTCATCTTACATCGGGTACTGTACAAAATGTTAAAATAAAATTCCTCCCTCATTCTATAACTGAATGAGACGAAATTTAAAACTTGTATAAAACGCACACTATGCAGGCAGACATATTATAAGTTGGGCGATTGTGTGAGATAGTACTCACCACACCACACAGTATCAACTGTAAATCTATAATTTACTGTACTTATGTGTCGTTCGTTGACTTGTATGTGCCCCGGCAGTTGAGATTGTGTCATGCTCTCTCAAATGTCTCTTTGATGGTTGCACATGTGTTGGAGCATTCGGTTCCCTTCATGATGGTTGAGCTGAGTGGTGCCAATTCAGGCGCCATGTTCATAAACCGGCGCCATCAGTTGGGATTGGTCATAACTTAGCTGCCTCGGCTTGTTTTTAGTTACCTAAGTATTGTATTTTTTTATTGTTTGTTTTACTCTAGATGCTTTTACGTGCACGTCTTTTTACATCGTTCTCACATATGTATTTTTAAACAAGAACGATGTAACCAAATAAATGTAATTAAAACTGATGAAAAAGAGTGTCCGCGCAGTTTCTTGCACATTCTTCTCCATAGAGACCTACTGACGCTTGCTAATGTGCAACTAGATTCATATTTTTTGTTTGACAATTCAAAATTGATTTTGTGCTTCTGTGTGTGTGTTATTTTTATTGACAGTACCTTTAAAGTACTTGTAATATGGGACGAAACACAACTTCAATAGTGATATGGGACAAAATAAGTTTTTTTTTGGAATGTGGGACAAAACTTCAGGCCGAACGAAGAATAAAACCAAATTTCACCTCTTTCTAATATAATTTTAGAGAGTGGAGCATACACAACCAAGGTAGTTAATTATATATTTGCATGTAAGACCGCACAATTCACACAGAAATGGACACTTCATTAATATTTTCTGCAAAATCTTGTTGAACTCAATATATCACACACGCTATTGTTATGATTCGTTTAACCCCATAACATATGCAACAGCACGGCCGTCCATGGCGGTCAAAAAGCACAAATTGTGTTTGTATAAAATTAGGCACGGTGGACATTTTTGATTTTATTTGACTTCTATGAGTAATCAGCAAAGCAACCGCTTTACTAAAAGCTGATGCGCTTGTCGTATTACCGCACCGGTACAAAATAATCCTAAGTGCTAATACAGGTCATGTTCTACCAGCGCGCAAAGTTTTATTGCAAAGTATTCATCCGTTGAGGCGTAATTGATTGTCAAACAACCAAACATTTTCACATTTCCAATCACTTTAGTAGGATTTTTATAATGTGTTATTTATGTCGGACTAATAAGATTACGAAAGTTGATGTATATTAGTTAAACCATAATTAAGAATGACGCACAAAATATTCTTGCCTTGTATTCACAAGACCTCGACCAATAATTAATTCGTATCAATTAATCTCCCAGTCCGACACGGAACTTCTTACCGATTGGTACCCTCTGGGATCTATGATTTATATCCAGTACGGAACCCCATTACAAGGAACCCTGTTACCGTTCCAATATGGAAATTGTATAATTTGTCAAGTTTATCGCTATTTAACCAAAGGCGGCGTATTGAAAATGGTTAGCAATTGGAAATGTGCCTCATTAATTTTCACCGAGTTATTGGAGCGAACTAAAAAGATACATTAGGAATTAAGAAAACCGTTATATCAGTTTGCTATCGAAAATCGTTATAATAGTAAAAAGTGCTTCTGGTTTTGATTCTCTAATCAAATGATGCCACAACATCCCAAAATATGGAGCATAAGTAGTTTTATAGAAAATGTGGTCAAACTTACATTATTCTGATACCAATCAGATTGGAAACCCTTGCATTGAAGCCTGGAATAAAAACAAAAAAATACATAAAAAAAATGTTTAATTAACACAAAGGTAACACGTAACATGATGATGCTAAATCGCAAATTAGGCTTGAGCCTGTATTTTGGGGGCTAGTGACCCATGGTATTAATGAGAAGAAAAGCATAAAATAAGATGTGTTCCTACATTGCCTAATGATCAATTTAAATATAATCAGATTTTTTTCTAAAATTAATTAATTTTCTATAATCTAAACCAAATTAATTAAATTAACAGAATCAATTAAAATTAGAATAAAACTAAAACCAAATTAATTCAAGTAAAAACCAAATAAAAAGTCAAATTTCAAACTCAAATTACAAATAAAAAAATAAAAAAACAAATTAAAATCAAACAAAAATCAAATCAAACTAAAACCAAACTAAAATCAATCATAATCAAATTAAAATCAAATTAAGGAAAAAATAATAAATCAAATTAAGATTAAGATTAACTAAAGAATCAACGTTAATTGAAATAAAATTCAAGAGGGTAGAGAAAACAACAAACATACCTAGTTGTGGTTTTTGTAAGTGTAGTTGAGAGTTGAGATGAGTTGAGTGTAATTTGTGTAGGTGTGGAGTGTGAGTGAGTGAAGTTGGGTTCACACCCTTATTCTCGTGTATTATGCAGCCGTGACTGTTGAAGTTGTAGTAAATAACCCTTCTGTCTCCTGATAGAATTGTGTCATTGTAGTACAAAATAATGCTAATTACGAGCAGATACTACTCGTCCATCGTAGTTCCTACACAATAAGTATGACGTGGTTACCATATACCCAAAACAATATGGTAATTTTACACACGTGCAGAGCAAGCTGTAAAAGTGAAACACACTTACTAACACACACTACTTACTAGCAATCAAACTTGCTTTATTAGCAAGTTGTATATTCAAATCTTTATCTGGATTCATAATTTACGTAACACTACAAAACAGATCTTCTTGGCAGTCGAGCTGGCTAAGTTTATAAAAGGTATAAAAGGAACTAAGACTGTCTTGATAAAGGAATTAAAAAAATAACTCCGAAGAATTCTTAGCTAAAGACACTGAGAACTTTGTTTTATTACGAGCTACGATTCTTTGAGAAAAGGTTAAGAATTACTATTGTTTTGTGTTGGGTTCTGCAGACTGTTATGCATGGGGTTCTAAAATGTGATTTAAGTTAGGTAAACGGACAACGGTGAAGGAAAACATCGTGAGGAAACCTGGACTTATATAGTTAATGTAAGTCTGAAATAGCCAAGTCAGAGGCCTGTGGGGTTTCCCAGAGGCAGCTTAATTAACTCTGACACAAGAGGTGGTGTGGCCACCTCACACGAAAAAGAAGAAGAGTTAGGTAAGGTTTTCCATCTCTTTTTAACTCCCGACGGAAAGAGGGGTGTTATAAGTTTGACGTGTGTTGCTGTGTATCTGTGTGTCTGTCTGTTGAAAGGTGGCTTTGACGAGAGTGTTCTTAGCAATGATTGATTGAAATCGGCTCAACCATTCAAAAGTAATTCGCATTTTACTCTTCGAGTCTGGGTTTATTTGCTAGACATCATGTCATAATCAAATGTTTCGATAGATCGTCGATTGAAGCGTGTCTTCTAGGTATATTAAATATGTTTAAAAAGCATGAAATAAAATAAAATTTAAAGACCCTCGTACTCGCGTCGGGGAACCGCTAAATAAATAAAATAAACTGCTGTAAACGTTGCCGGTTCCCCGACGCGAGTACTGGGCTTAGTTTTTGCTTTTTAGAGGTTTTCATGTCGGGGGTTTTTGAATATACATGGTTTGTTGTGCTTCATTATGTACCAAGCAGATTGAAGCTCTTTTTTACAAAGAGGAAGTAAGAGATCAACAAATGATAAAAAGACAATCAAAAACATCTGTGCTTTCTTATGATACAAGACAGAGACCAAAAAAAATCACACAATCGTTAAATAACTTTGATCATACAAATTTAGTTAACACACAAAACATGCTGTACACATAATCAATATCTTCAAGAATTTCAATATCCCTCTTTTTACTTGGAAACAGTTGAAAAAGTTTTTGTTCTCACCAGTGAACGCGTTCATTATAAATTCAAATCATTATGCATTACAAATCTATACCAATATTATAAAGAGGAAAGATTTTTTTGTTTGTTTGTTTGTACCGAATAGGCTCCAAGACTACTGGACCGATTTCAAAAATTCTTTCACCGTTGGGAAGCTACTCTATCCCCGGGTGACATGGCTACTTTTTATCCCTGTATTCCCACGGGAACGGGAACTACGCGGGTGAAACCGCGAGGCCTCCTCTAGTATATCATAAAATAGCAATAGCCTCAGTATAATATAAGTTGGTCACACAAAACGATCAACACCAGTTTCCATACTATCTCAGATAATTTAACTTCTCCGTGTTTCTAGCTTCAAGCTTATTTAGTCCTCCAGCTAACTTGGATGAGTCGGTAAGCAGTCAACAGTATAGCTAATCTCTATCTAGGATAGTGTTGAAACTGTAAATTACTGTCTTTGAATCTGAAGATTGGGTTGTTTGTTGTATACCGTTATTAAGATTGTCAGTAAATATTTTCAACTCCAACTCAATTCAGAAACTGTCTCTCAACCACACTTGATGCCACAAAACCTATGAAAACTTTTTTTCAAATGTAATATTTTAGTCTACAAGAAGATTCCTCAAATAAAACTAAGGTCAATCTCATATTCACTTAACCTTTTCGCTTTGTGAGACTTTTAGGGAAACACCGAAGTAAATGGTAACAATAACTTTGAATGCAAGATTAAGATGTGGGGTATAATAACCAACTGGCTTTTATTTCTCAGTAACATGTGAAAAAGAAATGCGTTTTCAGCATTTTCTTTTATGAAATTACGTATGTATGTTCAAACTTTCGTTTATTTAAGACAAGCTTATGCCAGTTGCTTCGCCCGCGTGAATATAGAAAATTATACCAAGGGAACATATTCCCGGGATAAAAAGTATCCTATGTGCTTTGCCAGAGTATAATCTATCTCTGTGCCAAATTCTATCTAGATCGGTCCAGCCGTGAGCGTGAAGAAGAATCAAACATACAAACACACACACACACACAAAGTTTCGCCTTTATAATATTGGTGTGATATGTTTAGGCTTATTTGCACCTTACTTTGTTTTTTGCATCTCATTTCGTTGGAACCCAAAAACGCAACACGCATATCAATTTCATTGATAATTGTATGAAAAGGTGTTTCTTTCATTCAGAAGTCGGAAAGGTTTTGGCTTCTGAATGAAAGTACACAGACAGCCTAATTGCTTATGTGAATTTAACAAAGCAAAGGGACCTCATGAAAAAGTATGAACAATTCTCTTTAAATAATTAGGTACTGGTAAAAATTATTGGACGCTTTTATTGGTGAAGATACTCTTATCGAAACAGTCCAATAATTTCTGGCAATACCGAATTTTTTAAAGAGTATTTGTTATTTGGATCGTAGCAGGTGGCGTTCTTTCGTTTCTGCCTACCCCCATGGAATAAAAGGCGTGAGTTTATGTATGTATTTGTCATACTTTTTTATGGGGTCAAACCCTTTGCCGAATTCACTTTCGCACTTATGTGCGTAATCTTGGTTGTGTACGTCACCAGTATTTTACAATTGTAGTATTCTGCTAAATCTGGTTAGACTAGAAACCATCCACAACCTGGTTGAGAAAAGGCTGGACAGATAGTGATTTTTTCTTCTTTATTTGGTGGTTCTTGAGATCGTCGGAAAATCTTAAATTAAGTTTTGTATGCATTCCACTTCCTTCTTTGACAAATCTTTCACGATTCAAGCAGCTCGGTTGTATATACTATCATATATAATATTTCGTATTACCTATTGAAATAAGACGTGCTAAATGGTGAAGGAGTATTACCGTTTACTATAATCTTTATTCTTCTCCTTTCTTTGTTATATATTTGATATGTATTAGAATATTATGTCATATTGCATGTTATTACGTCTAAGTAGTATTATTTATGATATTTTGTAGAATGGCAGCTCTAAATTCTTTTCCTATCGTTCAGTCCATCTAAAGGTGGTCTGTAGAAGATTGCCTAGTGCGATAAGACCGCCCATTGTACACTTGTTTTTGTGAACGTTTGTCCTGTATGCTTTTTGTGGCGTACAATAAATTATATAATAAATAAATAGTACTTAACTATCCGAGCAAAGTAAATCAGACCCAAACCTTCTTATTTGATACCAATGACTTTTATGTCATCACAATTTCGAACTACTAACAAGAGGAGCCTTCACTCAATTCGCAAAACAAAATCCCCTACCATTCCCTCACTGATTAACCCAATATTTTCTTTATCAACCCCTTTTCCCTATCTGTCCATCTTTAGATACATACGTCTATAAACAAAGACACCCTTCTTTTATATATCACCGTGGCAATCTAGCTCACCTACTTGGGTCCCTCATTTGACGTCATTTCCTCGTCCCCCTCCGTGTAGCGTGTTCAGAATGAATAAAACATGATGTCTCATAGGATGGACAAATGATATTTCGATACAGATGTAGGGATTCTTGTTTGTTTCGTAGATTTTTGTGGTGGAATGAATGGGTAGGTACTTGGTTTTAGTTATTGTGGTGTAATTTTCTGGCATATACTATAGGATTCTGTGAAGTTGTGTCGAGAGTTCATGGAACTATACAACCCGAAACGTTAATTGCAGAAATACTGCTTATAACTGGTTGCTAAAAGTGAAGAGTGACTATGGTGTTTCTTGTTCATTACTCGGCATTATAATCAAACTTATGCGAATGTCGGGGGCACGGTTGGTGAAGTGGTTGAGCGATTGACTGCTGCGCTGCGTGTCGCGGGTTTGACTCCCGCACGGAACTGATATTTGTACGACCTACAGATAGTTGTTCCGGCTCTGGGTGTTGTGTATAAGAATTTATATATGTTTGTAAACGTACCCACGATACAGGAAGAAATTCCTAGTGTGGGACGAAGATTAAAAAAAAATACAGAAAAAAAATGGACAACTAGAAGAACTAGTGGTTATTGTTATGGTCAATCTTGACATACTTTTAAATTCGACCAATCACTGTTACAAATATTTACGAAAGACTTTCTTCAAAGAAAATGCGATGTGCTTGGATTGCTAATCGTAGCTGTTATTTTGACAAAAGGATTGCGGTAACCGTCTGGTTATTTTACAAGTCATATAGGCACTGAAAAATATTTATTTACTACCTTCCTGGGGGTTCGGCGCATTTTAAAATGCATCTATAGGCAATATCGCGCACGTATTTTTAAAGAAATCAGGAAATTTCAAGAGCATATCGTTAGAATTGCATCACATTGCGTCCATGGGAACGTACTTACATTTCGCTTAGTAAAAATACAACCAACTTCCAAATCAAAACACTACAAAGTGAAAAATAACTTCAATTTCCGATGTCGGTGTTTCTGTTTTGTTTTTTTTTTTTCACACATTGTAGGTACCTATAATGCCCAAAGTAATGCCAGAATAGATTAAGCCAGTAACATGAAACTTAAACCAAACCGGTGGAATGAGAGTATACCAGGGTGAACTGTTCACACCTGCGTACCCCTTTAGAGTGTGCTGGTGTGATGTTATGAAATGGTGTAAACAATAAACAGACATGCGATTGCAGCTATCCCGAGTGATTTGACGTCATTTATTGAAGAGTTCTGACGTTTATCTCCGAAGTTCTTCATCAGATCGTGATGAAATTCAAAAGGACCACAAGACAAGCACCAGCTTTCAAATGAAAAAAGAATCATCAAAATCGGTTGACCCAGTAAAAAGTTCTGAGGTAACACACATAAAAAACAAAAACAGTCGAATTGATAACCGTCTCCTTCGGGCAGTCGGTTAAAATCGCTTATCGTTGTGATATAAATCGTACTATCAGGAAAGTCACTTACTCGTCATCTAGGCTCTGAAAAATAACCCTTACACACCCTCTGGTAAATAACAGTATAATACAATAACCATTCTCATTCATCCATCCACAAAGCACTTAAAAATATTACCCCGTTCCACCGAAATCGAAAAGTTAAACCACTATAATTCACTAATTGCATCGTGTACGTTACCCGACCAAGTTGGATAGTGGATAATTATTTAAAACTTATACAATTACCCCGGCTTCCCTTGGGAAATTACACTTGGCAACAATGATGAACGTTGCCTCACTTTGGGTACATACTATTTCGGGTTACATGTGGTTAAATGTGACGTTACATTTTGACTGGCGATTTTAGTTGTCATGTGTAGATTTGAGGTAAAAGACCGCATGGACGTTCCCCTACTCGCTGGTCGGACCAGATAAGAGCAATTACAGAATTCACGTCGACCACTGCCCTGAAAAGAGCCGCAGACAGAGTGGCGTGGAAACAGATCGTCAGTGACTGCGTCAAAGCGTTCCAAGACGGGCACGACCTTAAGCAATGAAGATAATGAATCTTATTCTTCTTCCTGCCCTTATCTCACGTTACACACTCAACACGTTTTCTTCTTCCATACCGTCCTGTTCCCCCCACACTATCACTGACTCCCGCTTCTTTCTTGTCATTTATTTATTTATTATATACTTTATTGTACACCACAAAAAAAACATACAGGACAAACATTCACAATAACAAGTGTACAATGGGCGGTCTTATCGCACTAGGCAATCTCTTACAGACAACCTTTCATGTCATTCCTCACGCAGTCCATCCATTTTTTCTTTAGCGGTCCCCTCCCTCTCCATCCATCCACATTTATATTCATAACCCTTTTAGTAACATTCGTTTCATCCCGTCTCATTACTTAACCCATATCAGGACAAACGGTTTACTTTCAACTTTTCTGGCGCCGCTTTCAAACTTCCTGTAATATACTCATGTCTCACTTTATCCATTCTCGCCACTTCGCACATCTCTTCAAACTTTCACATCTCCGCTTCATGCAATCCAATCTCTTTTCATCCATCTATTTCACAGCCCAAAATTTTGATCCATACAGTACGACAGGTATAATCACGGACTTGTAGATTTTCCCCGTTAACTTGAGAGGAATGGAATGGGAATGAAGACTGAATAAGAAGAAGTAGTTTTGAACCCTCGTTGGTCTAGTGGTCGCAAGTGCTACTGCTAAGTACGAGGTCCTAAGTACAGTTCCCGGGTCGGCCATAGACCAATTGATTTTTTCTATATGTAATTTCTCAATTACATGAGACTTAAACACAACTATAATAGTTCTATTTGTATTTTACTTATTGTAATTGGTCTCTGTATCGTTTTAATTAACTATAAATAAATAACTAAATTTAACTAAAAATCTAACTGATATTTTATTTGTATTTTAATTAATTGTCAATTTATTTTTGGATCTCTTGTTTGATTGTTTCTTAATACTGTATGTCATTTACGAGTATAATGTATCAGACGTCTTATATTAATGCAACACTTGCTGATTAATTGTGTATTTTTAATTGAAAATTTACTAATAATAATTTATTTTGTACACTTCACGGCAAAACATAGAGGATCTATGTGTCAGCACTACTAAACATTTCGTTCTGTAGAGAGATATGGTTTAGAATAACTCTGACAGATGTCAACTTGAACAAGCGAGCAGGAGACAGGAGATCGAAGAAGAAGATGGCGGATTTAATGGAGTTGTGAATTCGTGTTAAAACTTAGGGAGAGTTACCGATTGTTCGTGTAGATCAAACTACGTGCTTGGTGGAATGTCGTTTACGTTATTCTCCATTACTCCATCATCGCTTACCAACAGGTGAGATAGTGGTCAAACGCAAGACTACGAATAGTAAAATAAATAAATATTTAAAGTGATTATTTGGGTACTTTGTAACCGTACATATCAAGAAAGCTGAAAGTCGCTGATTTTTTGTGTCCTCGCCCGAAAAGGAACCATACAATAATGGCCTTTCCTGACAATTACATAGTCTTCTCTTCATAAGAATTATTGTGACATCACACACCTTGTACTACCTTTGTTTACAAATAAAGTTTCTGAGTCTGATTAAAGGTGTACCTCTACTTAACCCTTCGGGGAATGCGGCCGTGATGTTACGTTATGTGTAGTTTTAAACATTATTTGTTATAGCTGAAGGCGTCGGTAGAACATAACAGTGTTATGGTGGAAGGAAGACGTGTTGATTCGTGCTTACGGAATTAAGGTGATGTGTTCATAATTTTGAAACATGATTTTCTGTAAATTGGTTTAAACGAACATGTCGAGAAAATAAATATTTTTAAAACAAGATGAGGTATTTCTTTTGTTCTTGTTTTCCCTATTCAATTACTCTGAGAAGAAATACCGCAACAATGTCAAAGGACACAGTCTCTTTTAAAGTTCTTATTTAGAGGTCTCAGATAAATCATTTCAATGTAACTACTCTTGTTCTACTAACTACGATTTTCTCCCTACTCAACTCTCCCACCCCACCTTCTTACCTTATGTCTCACTTTTAATATTTAATTTCTCACGCAAGGAATCTGCGTTCTTACAACAATCTGCTTTTACTCTGTCCTTCTCGTACTACTGATTTTGTTTACTCTTCCTTTTATATTTAGTCTATACTTCTGTTAAACGCGCTTCCTCTCGAAATCAGGACGGCCACCAGTCGGTATGCTTTCAAGTGGAAACTGCAGTATTATTATCAGCGGGGAGCAACTTATTTTCATTACTTTATTTAATATATATATTTATTTAGGTACTCGTATGTAACATATAAATTATGTATGTTTGTGTATTTTAAGCATAACAAAATTATATTTTTTTGTTAAATTTGTTGCCACGATTTAAACAATGCACCTACTAAGTTTTCTCTTCACCACCCTTGGTTGACTGGTAGAGAATGCCTAAGGCATTAAGTCCGCTATTGTACATTTGTGTATGAAGTTTAAATAAAGGTAAAAATCAAGTCATTACTGTATTTCAGTTTGATAGGGGTGAATGAAAGCAAAGTTACAGGTACATGAGACACAGTTATATCACTCTGACCTTTATCTCTTACGTCAGCAACACATATAAGTAATCTCTGTGGTGTTGTATATAACCATAGAGACATGGATATTTTCCTCCAGATGGCTGTTCTCCATAAAGAAATATTACCTGATATTAACCATAAGGAAACATCAGGTAAAATACGTTGATTTCTTTGTAAAGCCTGGTTCTTTTACTGAACCTGTATTATAACGGTACATGTAGCGTAATTATCTACAAAACTGTAGTTAGCGGATCGATATTGATTTGTGATTGGAACCGTTTTCATGACAAGTTCGTATCGTTTTAGTTTTCGAGTCTAAACGTTGTAATAACTTTATGCATATCGGCGTTTGATATCTTATACTTCATTATTTCACCTTAGGTGGGATCGACTCTCCTGAACTCTGGATACGGGACAGTCAGTTCTAGGTTATCGGGTCAGGCATTTCTTCAGTTATTGAACTTCTATTATAGTAGTTTCGTCATGCTAGTCCATCACGATTTACTATTATTATTAAGCTCGCGCTTGTCCACTATCTCACATGATGGTAAACGATGATGTGGTCGACGTTGTAGCACGCTTGCCTAGAAGCAACCTATTCACTCTTGACTCTTGACTTAAAAACTCCGAGGTTGTAGCTATCGGAAAACACAGATTCCAGCAGGGAATTCCACTCCTTAGCTTTACGCATAGTGAAAGTATTTCTAAAACGTTTCGTGCGTAATGGGTGGGATGTCCACCATGTACCGATGGCCCATCACCGTACGTCTTGTAGTCCGATGATGAAACGGGCTAGGCGGAATAAGATCATGCAATTCCATCGCACACTCCAAGAAATGCAACCGATAAAAACAACAACAACAGCAACAGCAACTCGGCGACGATGTTCAATGCTCTGGAGCTTTGACTCGACCAGTGCCACATTGCCAATGAGTCTTTTGGCCTGTTTTTCGATGTGCATCAAGCTGGTATTTCGCAGATCCATCCCAGATATGAGAACAGTACCTAATCCATGCAAGATCAAACTTGCGCTTGATACATTTCAAGCAACTGTTCTGGCGTGAAGTACCATCTCATCTTCACAAGGATCTCCAACTTTTTGGCAGCCAGTTGAGCCTTTTCCTCAATGTATGGGCCAAAATTGAGTGCCGGTGTCAAAGTTATGCCAAGAAGCTCAAGATTGTCCGTTATAGGCACGGTTACCTCAGCAAGATGGAGCCGGGGGTGAAATTGCCTCTTTTTAGCGGCGAAAAGACACACCTGTGTTTTAGTGGCATTGAACTTGACCAGATTGGAATCGCTCCATTCGGAGACTGCCTCCAAGGACAAGCTCACATGCTACACTATATTTTCACGATGAGACCAGACCTCAGGCCCAGTAGCCCGTGCGTTGGACAAGTACGAGTATCTGTCAGCAACAGTGTTTACCTTAAGGTGCCATAGCCAGAGGTCAAATTTGACTTTCGTCAACAGCCGGCATTAAAATTCGATGAATTTGATAAATTTTTGTTTTCACGGGTTTTCGCTAAGAATTGTTTAAAAGTAATCTAACTTTTATCATATCCAATGCCTTTGAAAAAAAGAGATTAATATTCATTGGTCACTTAAGAATAATTCTGCAAGTTCTGCCGTTAGGTAGAAGTTTTAAATGTTGAAGAAAAATTATTGTGTGAGGCATTACCCACGAACCAAATATACCTCATCAAAGCCATCCTAGCCATCAAACATACATCCTAGCCTTTAGTTCTTCTATGTAGAGCCAGTTCTAGTCTTGCCAAATGCAGTTGAGTTCCAATATTTTGTACTGAGTGACAGCACAAATTAGTGTAGTGGTGGCCTAGTGGTATCGGCCGCTACTTATAAGTTGTAGGTCGTGGGTTCAAACTTAGACAGGTGCTTTACTTTGTGTAAATTATTTCACCACCACTGCTTTCAAAACGGTGAAGGAAAACATCGTGAGGAAACCGGCATGTCCTAGAAACAAAAAATCGAATACATGTGATATCCAACAACCCGCATTGGGCCGCGTGGTGGATTACGGCCCATTCCCTCTCGCAGAGGGGAGGCCTGTGTCCCAGTAGTGGCAACATAAAAAGGCTTATGATAATGATGATGATGATAGCATCAGTCAGAAGACCTCCACAACCCAGTAACCGGGTTGTTGCCAATACTACCCAGTTACTGGGTTGTGGAGGTCGACTTCGGACCCTTGGCAAGACTGATGTAAGATTGCCGTGATTCTGTCTATCCCAACAAAGATCTAAAAATGACAGCCAGGACCAACAATAAATCTGAACGTGCTTTCTGAGGCACGAAACAGTTTCGGTCTGTAATGGACCCATCCATGGAGTAAGCGAGAAGAGATGGATCTGAGCAAGCGTTTTTAATCATTGAAAAACGGAATATCGTAATATAAAGTATTTTCGCTACTTTTATATGCAGCTCAAAATGATTTTTTTTGCTTACCCTCAGAGTGCTTACTTATTAAACAGGAGCAGCTCATTGCAGCTTATATAATTAATATGCTGTAGAAAAATAATTACAGCCATCCAGAATGACATAAATTGCTGATTGATTTTGGAATGTTTGCTAGCCATGAGTTACTGATCAATTAGCTATTTCTGCTCACAGATTATATTTTTCTGCTCACAAAAATACGAATACTATGCTAACCATTTAAATAGCACACATTATTATTTAGCCACGAGCTCCTATACAGATTTAAAAAAAAAAAAATAACAAAAAAATTAAGCCGATTTCATAGTCAGAAAATTCTGATCGAGCCACATGTTCAAAACGTTAAGATCCTTCTGTGCTTCAGGTACAATATAATTAATGTAGTCGCCAAAATAAAAAAGACAAGTGTCGTCTGCGTACAATGATATGTGTCCAGTCAGTCCGGGCGGTACTTATATCGTTAATGTATATGAGAAAAAGTAAAGGACCCAGGACTGATCCCTGGGGAACTCCGCATAGTATATTGGCCGTTGTACTTTCAAATTTATTTATTTATTTAACCATTAATGTACACACACATAGTAAAAAAGACAAGAAGAAGGAACAGAAAATAGGTTAGGTATTTCTAACGAAATCTCTTCCAGCATACCTGCGAGAGGAGAGTTGCAAAAAAAGATATGTAGACACCGTGTGTAGAGGGGAAATAAAAAGAAATATATATTGAACAATAAATAAGAATACAGAATAGATAATTAATATATACACTTATATAGTTATATGTATATTAATAAAATAAAATATAAATATTACAATAATAAATACTAACTAATGTCATAAATACTTAAATAATAATACATAATTATATGCAACTAAGACGGAATGGAAAGATAATGCTCTTTCACTCTCTTTTTAAAAACTGCAAGAGTTTGGCAGTCCCTAATATCAGGCGGTAACGAGTTCCACAACAGCACTGCGTGCACAGTAAAGGAGTAGGAGTAAAAGTCGGTAGTGTGGGAAGGTGTTTCAAGAAGATGCTTAAGATGCGACCTGCAAAGTGCATCGGAAGGACAGGAGTAGGAGAAGCGTTCGCGGAGGTAGGAAGGAGTTTTAGGGTTGTGTAGGACGGTAAATAGCAGACACAAAATCCGAGAGTTCCTGCGAAGTCGAATGGGGAGCCACTTGAGCATTTTGCGAAAACCTGACACATGATCGTACTTTTTGAGATTGAAAACAAAACGAATACATATATTTTGCAAACGCTCAAGTTTATTTAAAAGCTCCTCGGTGGCATCCAAATAACAGGCGTCGGCGTAGTCGATGATAGGCAAGAGTTTGGGCAAGGGAAATTTTGGTGTTCAAGGGCAAAAAGCTCTGAAGGCGCACCTTGCTTCAGCGACATGGGCAGTCTATGATAAATAGGAGTCCATTATCACCCCCAAGTTTTTAGCCGTCCTAGCGTATTCAATTTTAACGCTATTCAAACTGAGAGGAGACAGCACCGCAATATCAAGCCTGTTTCGCATATGCCTACCGCCGATAACCATGTCCTGAGACTTCTTAGGGTTGATTTGCAGCCCAAAGTGCGACCACTCCCCAATCAATTCCAGTTCACCGTTAACAGCGGACACAGCGGCTTCCGCATCTTGAATTGGAAAATGATGCTAAAGCTGCAAGTCGTCAGCATAGAGATGGAAGTTACACGAGATGACTCTAGTGACAGAGTTAATAAAAATAGAAAAGAAAGAGAAAACCAATCTGAATAAGTCTCGTCAAGGTGTACCCGCTGCGAGCGGCCTCCAAGATAGGAGTTGAACCAATCAATAGTGGAAGAGGAGAAATTGAAAGATTTAAGGATCCCAAGAAGGATATCGAAATCAACAGAGTTGAAAGCGCTGCTGAAATCGAGAAGTACAAGTAAAGTAAGAGATTTGTGGTCCATAGCCCGGCGGATATCATCAGTAACCTTTAAAAGAGCTGTAACAGTACTGTGACCGGGCCGGAAACCAGATTGAAAAGGACTAAGAAGATCATTACTAGAGAGAAACAGAGACAATTGCTGATGGACAATGTGCTCAAGAACTTTGGAAAGATAAGGAAGGATGGAAATGGGTCTGAAATCGGTCTTTGTGATTTATCAAGTTTGACGATCTGTTTCTGGTTACTCAGGTAAGACTAAAACATTTTGTAGGCTGTAGAAGTAATACCTATGATTTTCAGCTTCTTAAGGCGCAGATACCCTTGAGTAGATGATTTTAAAATGAGAATCACGTCTAAACGGCTAGATGTAATTTTTTGAAAAAAATATATGTTATACTAGAGTAGTTCCTTAATAATTTTATCTAAGTACATTTTTAAATATATTGGTATAACATAGCTTAATTAATTTGCAAAGTAATGTCTAACGCGGACAAAAAAACGACAATCACGCAAAAACCATTGGGCGTATTTTTATGAAACTTTCACCATCTAAAAGGCAATTTAATTACCAAAATTTTAATCTAGAGCTTTTTTTTAAATTGTGATTAGTAAATTTAGGTTATTCGTTTTGCCGAATAAACTTGGTGCGCGTTGAAGCGGGGGCTCTACCGGGCGACGGGCGGCAGTGCATCGCTGACCACTGACACGGGTGGACGCTGACGCTCGCCCGCTCGGAGCAAAAGGACACGATTTTATTTGCTTCTTTATAAGGTTCGCGCTAAAATGGCTGGTATATCCAAATTTTTGAAAAAGAGATGCCTTATAATGAAAAAAATTTAGATTACTTGGGTAAGTAGCATATTTTAATCTTCAATAAAATTATCAATAATATATTCCTTCCTAAAGTTTAAATTAGTATAGCTACGTACCTAAATAAAAAAATAAACCAAAATAAATATAAAGTAAATTTGTAATAAACATACTTTTATTTTATTAAAATAATTATGTTATTTTTGTTTTAGAAAAATACCAAATAACAAAGATTCTCTAGATATAAATGCAGAGACGAGGTGAGTATTGCCATTGAACTCAATGTAACCATACCAACATCCTAGTAGGGACAGTCCAGATAACAGTTTCAAAAGTACGTGAATGTAATTATTGGCATAGTTGTAAGTATAGTACTCCACTCCAAGTACGTACTGCTCGGGGAAAATAATTGTACACTTGGCGCTGTCACGTCACTCTGTCGTTCGACTCTCGCTCGGGACGAACGTAGGTCGCCGCGCGGGTAGGCAGAAGTGGGTGCACATTTATTTTGACCGTGATGTACCTGAATTACATCTCCGGATGCGGAGATGTAATTCTTTGGGTCTGTTTTTTGGCAGTACGTCATGTACCTACGACTAACTTACTAATTTCGCATAATATGAGATAATGGTTTATCTATACTTACATATATTTATATTGTAGCTCCCGCTGTACAGACCAGGAGAAAAAGGCAACTCCGCTTATTGATCATGAAAATATGGACATAAGTACCGACAGGTAAATGCATACCTAATTTCATATTCCGACTTTAGTGTTATTAAAAATAATAATGTATCAGTAGATTTTTCATTATAATATCAGCGGCCTAATTGCGTTAGTGAATTCGCCAAGGCAAAGGGTCTGACCCCATGAAAGAGTATGAACAATATACCAATCACATAGACGGAAATCCACAACGCGTCTTTCATCTCGCATGTGAATGGTCAATTGTTCATATTCTTTCATGGGGTCAAACCCTTTCCCTTGCCGAATTCACTTACGCAATAAGGCTGATGTTTATAGTTTTTAGACATGTTTACTAGTGAAAGATTTTTATTTATATTTGGAACCACCAGGCGCGGATACTGGTAGGGGGGCAGGAGCAATGGTTTTAATGTCGGCTATTGGTTTTGGTTTTAGTATTACTTCATTTTTTGTTTACACATTTGGGGATTGAGTAACCCACGTCCGTAGGAGAGTACCCCATATGATTCCCTACACGTGGTCCCCGGGTGGTGCTAATCAGGTGACACTAACTGTTGATAGGCTTCGGCCTAAGGCTTGTGAACACCTACCAGGCAAAGACGTGCCGCCTAGCGGCCTAGCCGTGTTCCGGTACTATGCTCGGTGTAGCCACTAGAGGAGTTGGGTTTAGATAGCTGTTGTCCAATGCTGGGAGACCGGCCTGACTCGCGCTGTTACGGACGTATCGGGAGACTGGTCGCGGAGGGTTGCGGGATGCGAGGCACGGTGCGCCGCTGGCCAACCGCAGGTAGTAGGGGCCCCAAGTAGTGTGCCACACACGAAAGGCTGCCCCGCCAACTGACGAAAAAACCCGGATTGCACCATCGAGCTGCTTGGCGACCAGAAGGGACGGCCCGATGGACATATTCGGGGGGGCTTGGGCGTCCCCGCAGTCTCCAGACCAGTCCACTAATGATAGCGATTTTTTCAGTGCGTGTCCGTAGTTTATCAGCGTGGTACATTATCCCACTTCCTTCTCCTCTCCCCCCTATCACTCGTAACAATGCAAAGGAGAAAAAAATATAAAGCTGAACAGCGGCAGCACGCCACAAAGTGCACCTCAGTAATATAAGAGGTCTGCACTCCAACCTCAATGCAGTCGATCACCACCTGGAGACTGATAAGCCAGCTCTCTTCTTCCTTTCGGAGACGCAGATAGGATGTCCGTCAGACGTGTCGTACTTTACATACCCAGGGTTTACCCTGGAGCACAATTTCAAACCACGTGCGGGTGTATGCATCCCAATTAGTGTTACTGGGGAACTCTAAGGCCCACCACCAGGAGTGGCTCTTCCCATACCAGAGCACAGATAATGCTGGGCGAGAGACGCGAGAAGCTTGCGCTTGCGTTAAATCTCACCCAGCTGGTCCAGGGGGCAACGAGGGTGCCGGATGTTGATTCGCACACAGCCAACTGCCGAATGTAATCGCGCAGAAGCGCTCAAACACAAGGCATACCTGGCATGGGTCGACGCTCGAATGCACAAGGCGAGTGACTTCGGTCAAAAGAAGAGAGCCTTCTACAGGGCTACCAAGTCCTGCATGAAGGTGATGCGAAGGGCTCGGTTGGACCACATTAGCCGGATAGGTAACAAACTTGCTTCATACCCGGCAGGTAGTAAAGCGTTTTGTTCCCTGGCTAAATCGATTGAATCGAACTTCTGCCGCCCCTCACTACCACCACTGCTGAAACCCGACGGGTCGCTGGCCCACTCTGCTGAGGAGAAAGCAAACTTGTTTGCCTCTCTTTTTGCGGAATCTTCACGTCTAAATTCAGGAGATGCGCGACCTCCTACCTATCCTGAAGGATGTGAAACGATCATCTCGGAAATTCGCATACACCAAAAGGACGTCCGTAGGGTGCTGCTTAACCTTGACGTGAACAAAGTCAGTGGCCCTGATGGGGTACCAGCAATTGTATTCAGAACTTGTGCGCCTGAACTGTCTCCGATCTTGACACGCCTATATCGCCTTTTGTTAGATTCTGGAAAAGTGCCGAATGCTTGGAATCAAGCCAACGTTTAGCCTGTGCCCAAAAAGGGATGCCGGGCTGACCAGGCCAACTACAGGCCCATCTCAGTAACGTCCATCCTCTGTAAGAGTATGGAACGAGTGCTTAACTGTAAGCTCCTGGCATACCTAGAAGCTAATGGCATCCTCAGCGAACGCCAATACGGCTTCCGCTAAAATCGATCAACTGGGGATCTTCTAGCGTAAGCCATTCACATCTGGAGTGAGGCCATCGAGAGGCACAGAGAAGCGCTTGCCGTCTCCCTCGACATTTCGAAGGCTTTTGACAGGGTCTGGCACGAAGGCCTCATTGGTAAGCTTCCTTCATTCGGTCTGTCCAGTGGTTTGTGTGTTTGGATTGTGGACTTCCTGAGGGATCGGTCCATCCGAGTAGTCACAGATGGCTGCTCATCTAGTTAACTGGATATTAATGCCGGGGTAGCTCAGGGTTCAGTGCTCTCACCAACATTGTTCTTGCTACATATAAACGATCTGCTAAAACCCGGCGGCACCTTTGGGTATGCAGACGACAGCAGTGTTGCTGAGAGGTACGTGTCTGACGCACGGGCTGCTGGGGCTCAGATCTGCTCTCACCGTGTGGCCATGGTTGAGCGCTTGAACCTATCCTTGAAGGCAGTCTCTGAATGGGGCGATGCCAATCTGGTTAGTTTCAATGCTGCTAAGACCCAGGCGTGTCTTTTTTCCGCAAAAAGGAGCCAATTCCACCCGGTTCCTTCTTTCCGAGGTGTGACCGTTCCGATAACGGACCATCTGGAGCTTTTTGGCATTACGTTGACATCGATCCTCAATTTTGGTCCATACATTGAGGCTAAGCCTCAGCTGGCCGCCAAAAAGTTGGGGATCCTTGCGAAGGTGAGACGGTACTTTACGCCAGAACAGCTGCTTAACTTGTATCAAGCACAAGTTCGATCATGCATGGAGTACTGCTCTCATCTCTGGGACGGATCTGCCAAATACCAGCTTGATGCACTTGAGTCGATAGAAAAACGGGCCAAGCGGCTCATTGGCAATGAGAAACTGGTCGAGTCAAGGCTCCAGAGCCTTGAACATCGTCGCCGAGTTGCCAGCCTGTCGGTTTTTTTTCGGTTATATATCATTTCGGGGAGTGTGCGTCGGAAATGCACAATTAGGTGAGATAGTGGTCAAACGCGAGCCTATCAATAATAATAATAATAAAAAAAACACATACAAATATTGATATTGTTGTAAAATACAGTTAATAAAATAATAATTAAAATGTTCGTCATATTTGTGCATAAGAGTGTTTGGTATTTGGTTAAGGTATGAAATAAGCATCTCATGATATTTGTATTTTAGGTGTTTGAGTGACAGCCTGACAACAAAGGAGACCCTGTTAAAACCTTTATTATGGTTTGTTTATCTTTTATTTTTTGCCCCAGGGGATAGAGTATAGAAATTTAGTTTTATTTATCATTGTAATTATATTTCTGTTCTGCAGTAATTGAAACAACGTTATCTGAGGATGGATGCCTTCCTATCACAAAGTCACCGAAAATGAGGAATCAATCCCTGCTAGGTAAACAATGATTTTAACATAGTCACCTCATATAAATATTTATATGATATATTCTTGTAGAACGCAAAAGAAAACAAGAAGCAGAAAATAAAAATAAAATAAATGAAAGAAAAACCGAGCAATGACGATAGACACAAGATGATGTAATACAAGAAAGACAATACAAACAACCAAGAAACACATCGTATGGATGTGAGTGTACTCAGTTTCGAGGAGTTTTAAAGCTAATAAAATAATGTTAATAATTCGCATCATTTTATTTCAAGTGTCCCGTCATCCCGTGTCTCCCCCTCCTGGATCCGCCCATGCACACAAATCACATGTCTTTATTTTATATTTTTATCACTTGTTATTATTGTTAAACTATTTACCTATTACTTGTTACCTTTACGTTACTTATCACTTGTTACCTTTTCACGCCTAAACCACTAAGCGGAATTCAATGAAATTTGGCAAGGAGATAGATGGCATCCTGATGAAGGACATAGGTGACTTTTAGTATAAGGTACAAATATTGGTAGGTAGGGTATGGTACGGTAGGTGGGTGGGTAGGGTAGAGTAGGTAGGGTAGGGTAAGTAGGTAAGGTAGGTAGGTAGGATAAGTAGGTCTAGGTTAGGGTAGGTAGGTATGGATAGAGAGGTAGGTAGGTTAGAGAGGTAGATACCTACCCAGCCAGTTGACGGGAGCGAAGCCGCGGGGGACAGCTATAGTACCTTTGCAGCACATTGATTACTTATGTAAATATATAAACCACTAGCTTCTGCTAGCGGCTACACCCGCGAGTAGTGTTTTGTTACTCCAAGGGAACATTTTATCGGGATGAAATAAATGAGCTATTTCGAACTATAATCTATCTCTTTGCCAAATTTTTCCCAGATCCATTCACCCGTATCAATCCAAACTTTCGCATTTTTATTATTAGTAGGCTCTTACCACTATTAAAATAATATTTATTATCAGAATGCTACCTTATTATTTCTTACTACATAAAAAACTGTCAGTAGTCCGAAGAACGTATAAAGCGTTTGGTTACCCTACGAAATTACGAGCGTGTAGTTGCGGGGTCGCGGGGCTGCGGCGCAAGCTCCTCCCAATCGCTCAAGGTCGCTGGGGCTTGTTGTCGCCTTAAGGAGAATAAAGTGGCTAATAGTATCAAACGCTTTTTTTAGGTCGATAAAAACACCAAGAACTAGTTTTTTCTTATCTATATTATCTTTTATTTTAGTTATTAAATCAACAGTGGCCCAAAGTGTGTTTGAGTGTTTGAATGAAATCCATACTGGTGCGTATACAGAAAATTTGTATTTGTTAGGTGTTTAAATAAGCGGGTGAACGAAACCTTTTCGAAAATTTTAGATAAAACAGGTAACACTGAAATGGGTCGGTAGTTCCCGGGGTCCGTCCTAGTTCCAGACTTATAAATAGGGGTCACTTTTGCTATTTTAAGACTGTCCGGAAACACACCACTGCGAAGACAAATGTTTATGCAGTTAGTTTAGTTATAATTAGGTTCTTAATACATTTAATCGATTTTGTTGTTATTCCATCGATTCGATCGAATCGAATCTGGTGGGTTCGGATTTGTTTGTATTATATTCTGAGCCAATAAAAAACCAATAGTAGCAAAATAGTCATTAAACGTATTACAGATCCATTCGTTATTACGTATCTATACCATTCGTTATTACTTTATCATTAAATATTAATTTAGGTAGATCACAGATGTCATTTGTTTTATTTTTAGCTGAGGTGTTTAATATTTTTTTTTTTAGGGTTCTTCGTGCTTTTTTTAAATGCGTCATAGTAGTGATTCCTTTTATCTTTTTTTATTTTAGATCCCACTGTTTTTTTTTGCAGCTTTATATTTTAATTGCAATTGTATATTTTCTGCATTTGTCAAACAACCATGCCATAATTGATTCCGTTCATTGATATAATTAATAACTGTTTTATTGATCCAGTCCTTTTGTGGTAGGTTTAAAATTTTGTATTTTATTAGTTTCGAGTAAACCCTACAAAGGAAGAAATAACTTTATTTTCTGAAGTCGGTGTCTACAACGAAAACAAATAGGTATCTATCAAAGACACCGACTTCTGGACGAAGGGCACTTATTTTTTTTGTAAAAAAAGCTTTTTTTAACATTTTTGTTTTGGTACCTTATATTACAACAAAAATATGCATTATTAAGGATAACTTAAAAACTACTCGTCAGATCTTGATCATATTTAAATGGGACCACATGAGAAGCACCAGTCTTTAAATTAAAAAAACAACAATATCGGTTCATAATTGGCGGAATAATCACGTTACAAACATACAAAAACATACAGTCGAATTGAGAACTTCCCCCTTTTTGAAGTCGGTTGAAAAGAAGATCGCATTCGAAAATTTGAAAGTATGCGTTTTTAAGGTTCCGTACCCAAAGGGTAAAAACGGGACCCTATTACGAAAACTCCACGGTCCGTCTGTCTGTCTGTCACCAGGCTGTATCTAATGAACCGTGATAGCTAGATAGTTGAAATTTTCACAGATGATGTATTTCTGTTGCCGCTATAACAACAAATACTAAAAACAGAATAAAATAAATATTTAAGTAGGGCTCCCATACAACACACGTGATTTTTTGCCGTTTTTTGTGATTATGGTACGGAACCCTTCATACGCTAGGCTGACTCGCACTTGGCCGGTTTTCTTTTTATCGTGATAGGAATGAGTGCATTACGTTGCGGAGATAGGGAACAATATGATGTATGCCTAATACCATCAACTACATACAAACAACATGTTATAACTAAATCAAGAGAGGACATTCCCTAACTCCGTCTAATATTATCTTTAGTTATGAAGGTCCTGGAACGCCGGTACAACAATCTGTTGTCCTAATTTATACCTTAACGTTATTGATGTAAGAAAGTTTATTAATTAATAACTGGAGAACGGGTGTTGCGGTTTCTGGTTTCATGATTAGTGTGTGAGAAATTAGGTCGTAGAAATATCTTATTCCCAAGAAGACCTGGCTGTCAATTAGATCTTTGATGGGTCTTCACAATCCAGTAACTAAGTAACGACCCAGTTACTGGGTTGTGGAAGACAGATAGTCAGGCGTTCCATGTGAAGTACTGGTTTCCAGCTGCATCCAGCTAGACTAGAAGCAAACCCTACCTTTGTTGGGGTATATTACCTCCACAACCGACACATTTTTACATCCACGGACAGATCTAGGCAAGCATTGCTAAACCTTGAGGATACTGCTGTTATATTTTACATAGCCTCGAGTTTACACAAGTCCACACTCACACCACTACAAATTAACCGCCGGCGAGTAAGCAATTAGCTATCGACTATTTTCTCGCGAAAGAAACGTACAAAAGATATAAGATCTCGTGCCAATAAAAGGGACACATATAGTAATAGTTGATCGCTGGCTGCTCACACAGCCCGGTGAGTACTCTCTCACCACAAGTTTGTCGCAGCGACAAGAGCTACCAAAGTTATACTCGCTCGTCGATACTCGCTCAGCAACGCTCGCTTGCTCGTTTGGCGGTCAGAAATAACGCCGAGAGACAAACCAGCCGTCATTTCAACCTACAGTGCGGCCGCCCCGAGCGAATGGTGCGAGAAATCGCCCGTCGCACAAGAAAACGCGCTTACAGCGAGTGTTCTTGTGAGCCGAGCGACAATACTATCGGAGGCCTTAGTGCGAGTTTTTACTCACGCTCACTCGTGATACATAAACGATCTCTTATGTCAAAACGCATACAAAAAAGTGGTTTCTCCTTACCGTCACCAGACGGTGCTTATCCAGTTTTAATACAAAATGATGTTTACGTTAACGAGATTGAGCGTGCGTAAAAACTCGCACTAAGGCCTCGGAACTACACGCTCACTACTCGCTGATCGTTGGCGGTGGGACAAGTGCCTATAGTGCCTATAGTCCCTGTAATGTCTTTATTTTTAAATAAATAAAATTCACACCCTCTCAAACCGTTGTGAATTATTGTGAAATGTCAAGTCGTGAGTTCTTAGCTCAATTTTCAAGAGTTCTCGGCAATATAATATAACTTAAGCATGTGAACATTTCATTGATTTGTTAAAGTTTTGTTTAATTAGACTTTCGAAGAAATAATATCTTAGTGGTTTTTCTTAACCGAAAACATTTTTGATTATTTTAAATCAGTATATATGATCTAGTGATTAACAGTCTACTGTAAGTAGAAGAAGACGCAACAGCAACAGTAAGCAACAATGAGAGGCCTAATTACTTAGCTGTCTGTCATATCTAGCTCTAGAGTGAAAATGTTAACCCCTTTCGCACCTTAGAAGTTTGTACCTATAATTCCCTCTTGCTCCAAAAACTCTACTCAAAACTAGTTGCTAACACGAGGTTCAATAACAAATATGTCATACATTATACTTGGCCTTGTTAGCTACTAACTCAGAGTTAGTAGCATAACCCAGGGCGGCGCAAGTGGGCCTAGTAAAAATATAGATCAGAATAGAAATAGATTATCTCCATCTCCTCCAAGAAAATGTTAAAAACATTCCTTCAAAGAAAATCCAATACAGCAAAATTAACTCCGCAATTATGAAGTTGAATCCAACAGGATCAATTTATTTATAAACTCGAACAAATCCCCGAGTAAATGCTAGTTAAGTAAATAAAATGATGTCTGTATCGTATTTCAAAAGGCTATTACATTTTTTTAATTAAGATGGCTGACTTTTTAATTAATACTTTGATGTACTGTTGAATATTTAACGTTGCATATTCATGCAAAACTTCGGAACGAAGCAGCATTTACTTTTTCACGGAAATTCAGTTTTATTTGCTAGTGTAGCTGAGAAAATATAAATTGTATTTTGTTCAAATATATATTATTATTGCATTTTTTATTATTTTTATTATTCATGTTTTACATTTTCATGTCCTGAAAATGTTTTGACGCACTGCGGTGTATCTTTCGAAACAAAGAAGGAACTACGAGTAGCATTAATCAAATTAAACTTCTAACTATTTACCTGTTTTAGAATATTAAAATTAGTAACATTGACAAAATTAGAAGCTATATATTAATGCCCTCTAGTTTATCAGATTCATATTTTTATTTGGATTTCAATATTTCTGTTCTAGGATCAATAAGTTTAGCTTTTTACTGACACTGTTGGGGTTGGTTTATAGTTGCATCATCATCATCATTTATTTCAGCCGAAAGACGTCCACTGCTGGACATAGGCCTCCCCCAGGCGTCGCCACATTTACCGATCCCGTGCTTCACGCATCCAGCGCCTTCCCGCAACCTTAACCATGTCATCAGTCCACCTAGTGGGAGGCCTTCCAACGTATCGTCTTCCGGTTCGCGGTCGCCATTCCAGAACTTTTCGGGCCCATCGGCCATCCGTTCTGCGAGCAATGTGCCCTGCCCACTGTCACTTAAGTTTGGCAATTCTTCGGGCTATGTCGGTAACTTTGGTTATAGTTTACTACTAGTTAGACTGAATACTAGTATTTTACTCATATGAAATACCTACTTGTATTCAGCCACTGATATAATTCGAATACATGTGACATCCATCAACCCGCATTAGGCCCTTGTGTTTGATTACGGCCCATTCCCTCTCACAGAGACGAGGCCTGTGTCCCAGCAGTAGGAACATTAAAAATGCTGATGATGATGATTCAGCCACTGTGACTGATCTCATTTGACCTCTATAACCCATTACCATTTACCATACCCATTGTCTTGCCGAGATTGCAGTCAGAGTGTCTGTCAGACTACCCGTAACGACTATGAAATATCTAGAAATAACAGCCGGGGCCAACGACTTAACGTGTTTTCCGAGGTAAGATGCAGTCTCGATGGTCACTTATCCACAGATTGACCTCGACGAGCGTTGCTTAACTTTGAAGATCGATCTGAGTGGTTTATTTAGCCAAGAGCATTCAAATTATAGAATACTGTGAAGACTCACCTATTTAGAGGCAACCTTCTTGCCTATTATAAGACTGGAAACAGATAACAACTTAGTTTTGGAAGGTATTTGAAATCGGAACACATGGCAAATAATTGAAGATGTTTTTTTTTAGCTTTTGTTGTCACTTCGGTACATAAAAATGAAAGTGGTGAAAGTGGTGACTTTTGTACCCATTTTTTTTCAGTTTTTCGACACCGACTTCGGAAAAGAAAGTTATTTTTTGGTTTGTAGTTTTTTGTTCTGGAAGTCGGTTTGATTTTTTGTTAAAAAGTTTTTTTTTAGGTTAGTTATTTAGGTAGGTATCTTTTTTTTTATTTACATGATAATCATTTATGGCCAAAGTACATCTCATGACGATTCCAATAAGCCCAAGCACGACTAGGATATATTGTTTTATTTCAGAGTTCCAGTGCCTACCTTCCGGCTTCATCATCAGAACAGTTCAATGGTACCATTTTCATCAGTACCATTCATTTATAAGTATTTGCTTAATCATAGTCGGTTAACTATTCGAGATATTTTATACCCGTGACATACTTAGCAGTAAGGAGTTTTAGTGGCCATCTGTGGTCTTTTTCATCAGTTCCACATCACCAAATTATACTTTCTGAATGCAAGTGATTGCATTGTTGGTGAAAATACCAAAGTCACTATATAAATGCCTATAATATTTGAGGAGTTCCCTCGATTTCTCTAGGATCCCATCATCAGATCCTGACCTGATGACTATGGGACCAACTAGGAAGTATACCCTTCAAAACAAAAGAAGATTTTTTGAAATCGGTCCAGGCGTCTTTGAGTAATCGGGGAACATATATAAAAAAAAAAAAAGTTTCCGACGAATTGAGAACCTCCTCCTTTTTTTGAAGTCAGTTAATAACTAAGTACTCTCATTCGAATACCTTAAAACAAGTCGAATCTACAGGAGTTCTATTATCAATTCAGTGCTTAAGTCTGAGACGAACGCAAGTTGACCAGAGCCATGTATTATGCACAACGCTATTTTCACTCTAGTCGTATATGCGTGAAACATGTACTTGAGAACGTTTGTATATTTGTCACAGAAGATTCTTGGAGGTTGCTGGTTATTTGCACTTGATTTCGTGTTGTTATGGTTACGCAGGTGAAAAATGTCTGGTCACTTCTTCGCAGAATAAAGGGACATAGATACATAAACTCACGTCATTTGGCCATGGGGTAGGCAGATACTAGAAATCGCTACATGCTACGGTCCTTAACACAGATAGAAATTTAACTAGATGACGCGATTCTATGTACTTCGCGTGTCAAAAAACGGTGTAAAATTACGATCAATGATCGTAATTTGAGCTTTTCATTTAGCATTATCGGCACCGGAAACCCACCGAAATCTAGAAAAACGCCTACTTATGCCATATTGAGCTGTAAAGACTGTTTAGAAAAGTTGACCGAGGCATTGGAAATGTTTTCTTTCATTGGTAAGTAAATTTGTTTTTAAATTTTGTGTGAAAACGTGGCACGCTTGGTTTTCATACAGATGCGTTATCTAGTTAGATTTATTACTGTGGTCCTTACATACTCCTTTTGATTCAATTGCGTTCATATATCTAGTCATACATACACGCATTTCTGAAGAAAATCACCAATAATATTCGAGTTAATAGGGCCTTATTAATAAAAATCTCGACGTTTAGAAAATGATCTGTGCATTTTTCTAAAATCAATTTATCTATAGAGAATTTATATTTAGAATCTTTTGTTATGTTCACCGTAGAGCTTTAACTGTTATGCAGTACGGTACGATGCTCTCAACAAAATAAGTATCTATCTTTTAAATTTGTATGTCATAATACTTCCATAATAAACGTCAGTCTTATTATTAAAAGTCATATATAATAAGTGTTTGTCACTTGCAGGATAGTCTTTATTGGCTCAGTTGCCAAAGAAGGGAAACAAGTGTGTTAATAGACGCTGGTTGGAATCGTCAAGAGAGAAGGAAGCGTGGCCGTCCCCGTCAAACCTGGCGTTGCATCGTGTTGGCAGAAGCGACGAGCATCATAATGACGTGGAGCGAGGTGAAACTCATGACTAATCGCGATAGAGAACTACTGTGGACGCCTTCTGCCCAAACCAGAGTATAAATTAAGGACATTATGTCAAGTAATTCAATGGACGCTGAGGATGTATAGCTAAATTACAAAAAAAAATACCAATATAATTTAAGGGTCCAAACGGAGCCCTATTGCTATCACTTACGTGTCCGTCTGGCTGTCCTTTTGTCCGTCTGTCCTTTTGTCCGTCTGTTTGTCGTCTGTCACACAATTTTGGTTCAAAGATTTTTTTTACTTTTCCATTGATCTATGAACTTGAAATTTGGAGATAATAAGTTTTTAAACAGTCATGGTCATTAACACTAACATTAACATTAGAATCGGGATATTTACCATGTTAATAACATGGTAAATAGGTTTGGTGATAATGTTTATTATTACGTATATTTTACTAACAAATGCCAATATATTGATAAATCAGATTTTTCTTTGGAACGGAACTCTAAATGTGTGAGGTCAGAAATGCACTTGGCCAGTTTTTATATTTTCTAATAACATTTTGAAAACTTAAATTAAAAGATGGCGTAATGTGTGTCTGATATAATTGCAACTCTGTCTCTCTGTTATGTTATAATTAAATACAAACTTAAAATGAACATGTAATTTCTTAGTGAAGTTTTGTCTCCTACAATATTAAGGAACAAAATCCGCCCAACGCGTCCTATTAAAAACAATGCAGACTTTTCATAAAATATTTCGTTATAAAATCATTTTAAAGCGACTTTGTTAACCAATGCGAGGAAAACGTGCGTAAATCGCTTTCATTATGAAGTTAACTTTAACTGGGGTAATGGTTTCCTTTGATTATTACCCTGAACACGACACCGCCTTCGCGCGTACCCGAAACATAAGGAAAAAGAAAATGTACACTATTTTAAAATTGAGACTCGAGCCTAAAAGTCCTTAACAGAATAAGGAAAAAAGAACTCGAAAATAAAAGCCCTTTCCAACTTTCACTCGACATTTTCCACCAATCACTTTGTCACGGCAATTTGACACTGACCGTTGACATAAAGACTTGAAAACTGTTTCCTATACAACCACATATATATACTCAATTAAAATTCAAATGCATGTGGACATCGTTAGTGGAAGAGGGACAGAAGATCTGCGAAGTCGAATCGCACCCTTTAATTTGGCACTAGATCGAAATCGAACTCTATGTTGCTAGAAGTTTGGTCTATTTTTGGGCGTGCTGAAGAAAAGTTTAGTTCATTACAAAATGAAATGTAGGTATCGGGTGTAGGAGTAACGACGCATGCGCGAATCACACAGTCAGACGTTAGTGTGTAGACGACCGCGGTAAGAAGCGCAAGCCAGCGCCGCCTGCCGGCCGCATAGGAAACTAAACATGAAATTCGAAATTAAAGTGTACATAACATTGTGACAGCTAAGTGATAGTGTGCTGTGGATTGCATTTTTATTTTTTTTAGAGTGATTTTTTTTTACAAATATATGAATTTTTAATGTGCGTTTGCCAGTGCCGCATAGAGCCTACGAGCCTTCTGAACGCAGGTTCGTAAATTAAATTACTTTGTTGCGTGCTCAAACTCAGAAATTGTAATGTAATATTTTTAAGTAATACTTTGTTCCGACATTCGAGCCACACTTTGCTGCCATATTTACTAATAATAAAATTTTGTTGAGTTTTTGTCACGATACGGTAAAACGTACCTATATTTCTCTTTTTTATTACATTTTCTTTGTAGATTGTAATAAAAAGTTATTAATTGGTTACATTGAAACTTTACGACTGAAGCTGCTATTATTTATATTGCTTTTAGACTTTACAGAACAATGAAGTTGTTTCTAATGAATATAGGCAGTTGTCTACCATTTTCTGTGTTCTTTCTCGTAAACCGTTGACCTCTTCTGATGAAGCAGTTTTCGAAAGAAATCAGTGTCGGTTAATAAATATGAATAAACTGATGTTGATGACTTAGAAATTGCTATAATAAATTGGAAAGAAAGGTACGTTAGTATGAATACGTATTCATCTTTTTCTCATGAATTCTTCGCTCGTTTTGATAAATGAGGTGTCATTTGCTTTGACTAAGCGTTTGTTAGATATTTTTGCTGTGAAGCAAAAAAGTATCGCAATTATTCTTTTAGGCTGATCTTTAAGCTAAAAAGAATGTAATATTTCAACTGTTTCTTCCTACGCTTGTTCTAAATCCATTGGGTAAAGACTTATTGTTCTTTTATATAAAACAAATGCTTGGGTAGATCTAAATCTAGAATAGAAATTATGATGCTGTTTTTATCGTCATTATCTTTCACCCACACAAAAATACTCAACAGTGGAATATACATAACAGAAATACACAGGTGATTGATCAATGCCATATTCCAACGTAACGATGACATATCCACTGCTGCATTGAATGGTGTGCAGCATCTATCATTTCAGGAAAATACAGGTGCAATGTGTGAATTAGTTAATTTACGTGTGCCGAACTTAGTAATTTCATCAATTACAGAAATACTTATGATAAGTATTTCTGTAATTGATGAAATGACTAAGTTACTATTTCTTGACTCTTAGTTATAGGAATTATTTTTCTTCAGAACAAAGAAATATCATTGAGGCCCTTGCTCTTGTAGGAACTATGAATTCTGTATCACAAGAGGCATACCTATACATATAGAGGAAGTATTCAACATTTCTGTAATGTGTGCAAAACTTAGTTTGTGGTACACTCGAGTCCGAGTGCTCATCGAGTTTTTGGGACATCGGCAAGTAGTTTGTCAACACTTCACGTGGCCAGAGAGCCGGCCTTTTTTGGGCCAATGGATCAGCATTTTGGGCCTTTTTTGCTGTCCAATAAGTTCTTCATTCTCCGTTTGTATACCTGATTGCTAATCTTAATACTTTTTAAGCTAGTATAGTAGAACGGTTGTAGCCCAGTGATAACGATTCTTACGTGTCGTAGATCGTGGGTTCGAATCCAGGCACATTACTTTGTATAAATTATTTCATCACCACTGCTCTAAAAACGGCGAAGGAAAACATCGTGGGGAAACCGGTGCGGCGTGTCCTAGAATCAAATATTTAAAAACGTGTGACATCCACCAACCGCTTAGTAGATTAAGGCCCAATTCCTCTCAAAGAGAGCAGGCTTGTGTCCCAGCAGTGGGAACGTTGATAATGATAATGATGATGAATATTGTCTTACAACTGGTACATTTTAATGAAGTATTCCAGAGAACGAGAATATAATTACATCACAAAGTTCTTTGATACAACTTCCCCCTTTGATTCTACGAGTAACTCTAGCAAATAACACAGTAATATCATCTAACTCACATTCCTCCGTGTCTGTTTCAAAGTAGCCTTTAAAAGCCTTTGTCTTGCTTTTATGGCTGGTTTCATGATCCCATCAGCTCTGTAGAGATCTAGTCTCAAATGGGCTTTTTGAGAGTACAGACAGACAGTCCCATTTGTCTTGGTCATTTGTTAGCCCTTCCGAATGAATCTCGGAGTAATATTGTAGTTCAAGGACTTATGTAATTAAAAGCTTTGAAGGAACTGTAATTAAGGAGTTTTTAAATAATGATTGAGCGTCCGTGGGAAGTTATTCTAGCGTTAGAGCTAGATTTATATAATGATTAGGTACCATGGTTTTAGACTTAAAAAAAAACTGGATTGATACGAAATAAAAGGATGTCAGTGATAGCGTGACGGTTGAAAAGATGGAAAGGAAGAAGAAAACATGTTGCGCCGACCACAAGTAACATGGGACTAGGGCAGGAAGATGATGATGATAAGTAGGTCATCATAAGGCTGAACATGTTTTTGAGTTGCAGACACCAACCCGTCTTAACCTCAACATCAATGTTGAGTTTAAGACTAGTTTGTGTCAGCAACTCCACGTCTAACCGCGTATTTTGCGTACGGGTGGGATTCATCTTCCTTACTCGATCCACCCGAGCTCCCCGAGGAAGGCCAGCAGTGGCTTGGTTTTACGGACTATCTCCTGTAGGATAGGGTCACCGAGGTATTTCGTCCTGTAACCAGCGATTACTCGGTATCTCAGGAGCAGGTGTACCTCTGTCTTGTTCTGCTCCATGCATATGCATGCATATGCATGCAGTGGGCTGTCTGTGATCCCTAAGACAAAAAGTTATTAATAAAGGACCCGTCGACATTCGTTATGGCTGTGACTGCACGTAACTGTAATTTAGTCAGTCGCGCGGCTTTCAATAATAGATCAACATCGGCCTAGCCTCTTCCCAACAACGTTGGGATCAGCTTCCAGTTCAAACGGGAACAGGTGAATACAAGTATTTATATAGAATGACTGCCTGTTTGATCCCCATAACCCAGTATCTGGGTAAAACGATGTCCCTTGGTAAGACTGTTTTTTATATCTTTGACAGATCTGATACGATCATTTCAGTCGAAAGACGTCCACTGCTGGACATAGGCGTCGCCACATTGACCGATCCCGTGCGTCTCGCATCCAGCGCCTTCCCGCAACTACAACCAGGTCTTCGACCCAAATAGGGGTTGGCCTTCCATCGCATCGTCTTCCGTTTTTGCGGTCGCCATTCCAGAACTTTTCGGCCCATCGCCCATCCGTTCTGCGAGCAATTTGCCCTGTCCACTGCCATTTAAGTTTCGCAATTCTTCGGGCTATGTCGGTAACTTTAGTTCTCCTGCGGATATCCTCATTTCTGAAGTGATCACGCAAGGAAACGCCGAGCATAGCCCTCTCCATTGTGAGCGACCACGTCTCGGTTCCATAAGTGATCACTGGCAACACACACTGCCCATAGTCACACTTTTGATCTGATACGATAACATAGTAATATCTGAAATTCGATGCAATGGTATGATATCCATGCATTCTTTAAAATTAGAATCATGGACACAAGTAAAGCGAAAAGAGAACAGAAAATTCGAAACAATCCAAGTTTCTTTAATTTAAAAATCAGGGCGAAAGTATGTCATACAAAATCTGGCAACGCCACCCCCAATTTAGGGAAAATGGAACCCTTCAAGTTTGCGTGACTCAAGCAATTCACGTTTTATTTATTAGATTGTAGATACATAAACATAGCTTTATACTATACACTGTATAAGATTTAAATATACCTGCATGAGGTTATGGCGTCAAAATATTGATGTTGAAACAGTTGCCAAGTTTTTTTTATTATACCAAAGCCAACAAAGGAAAGATGTAAACCAAATGCAGGTTCCAATTTTAAAGTTAAGACTTTCTGATGACTGCTTTGAACAAGACCATTTTTATGATTTTAATCGTTCGGAAAATCAGAGTTTCTGCTGCCAACACAAACCTTGATAAAATAAAATCGAATTTGACTTCTTTCTAAAAAGTCAAAAGGAAATAGTGTGAAAATAAATCAATGCTGATAACGTTTTTGGTGAGCCAAGTTATCTCATGTGATTTACTTTTGGTAGAAACTTACAAAAGTGACATATAATAAAACATGAAGAAATAAAATTACTTATAAAATACCACTACATATTGAATGAATCAGTGATCATAATACGACAAGATGTTGATATCTATTCATAGCTCTGATGTTTATATCTTATTAATGCGATAAAATTCTATTCTTATATTAGAAAGGTCCCATACTCACAAAGACATGGTGTCCCCCAAGGGACAGTATTCAGACATCTTCTTCTTTGTTACGTGTCGATTCCACCAGAATGTAGCCACCTGGATAACTCTGTTGTTGGCTTCGTTTAAATCGTGCAAGGTACAGGTGGTGGTGCAAGTTGGGCAGGAAAGAAGGACATCATATACTGTGAAAGCCCCGTAGTAGCACTGGGTTTGGGATTGGTCAAGGATACCCCATTTGGCCAGATTGTTTCTGCAGCGTCCAACGTTGGCTCGCAATGGGTTCAGAGATTTTTAGATTCGCCACTGCAGTTCGTGTCCAGGTGGCAGATGTTCTACCGGAGTAATTAAGTGGAGATTTGGGATGTCTGTTTCTCCACATTGCACGGATTCTTCTAATTCGCATTCCATAATGAAGCAAATATTCTCATTCCCTTTGATTAACACAATAATTTGGTCGAACAGCCGCTTTCTGATGCTGACAACCCATTAATCAACAATTTACTTTTTGTGGGAATATTTTGTATGTTCTCTTGTCAGAAAATAAGGTGAAATTCGATATTGATTGTCGCATTCACTATCATCAATCATTTATTTTCTAGTCCATTTTCATTAGTGAAATTATATTTAGAACAGCATTCATTGATATACATTTTAAGAATAGAAAAGGAATACATTTTCATTTAAAGACTGAAGGCAAAATAGATGTTGTACACAATGGTGAGCAAATTAATGATGATATTGTTATTGCAGTACATATATAAATGTCGATGTTTAATTACCCCTGAAACCCATGGGACCTGATTGTTGTCCATTAGCAGTGAAACCTTGGAAACAAATATTAACGACATGAACTATAAATAAAATACTTCCCTAGACAGACATACCATTGAATTTAAAAGTCAATGAATTCTTACTGAAATCCCCTAAAACCGGGTAACGAACTATAAAATTTGTTTTTTTTTATATTGATAGTCTAGATATAGCTCACGTCTTGATGATGCTCGTGATAATTAGGACTACAATAAAGCAAATTTGCTATGAAGTAATCTATTTATAGATCCAGATGTCTTTTTCGGACCAAAAGAAAACCGGTCAACTGAAATATAAATCTGACAGCACTAGATTAAACTTAGGATTCCAGTATTCAATCATAAGATTCCCAGTATAAAATGCTATGTTTTCCACCGCATCTGTTTAGGCTAGGATGCCAATCAAAATATTCGTGTGGAAAGACTAGGACGTTAATAGAAATGTTAACTGGCGACATCATTATCCGACCTTACTAGCCCGCTAGCTTTCATCTATCTGGCATTTACTTATTCTACTCCATCATCATCTCACCGACCATAATCTAATTTATTTAGAGTTGGCTCTGTATGTCGTTTTTTTCATACAATCTCTATTTACCGTCATCTCAATAGTTAATATCTTTCTAGCCATAATATCTTTCACACAATCTTTCAATCGTTTATTTTATTTTCCTCTGCCCTCTCTATACACACCCACACTGGTATCCACGCAAAACTTTCTTTACAAAATATTACTCATTCTTCTATATTACATCTAAAAATACAGACAACCGATTCCCAAACCACTTTTCGGTAACCGACACCTATTTCAGACGTATTTCTTTATTATTCTATCATCATCATCATCATTTCGGACGAGATCGGCCCACCTACGAGTAGCTAAGACTTTGTTATTAGCGTAACTCCACACATCGTTCTTAGCATTCTCATCGCAGCTGCTTCTTCACTGTCACAGCAATTTAAATTTGGAAATGATTCGAGAAGACTTCTTGCTTCTTCTCCTAGGCAATTACAATTTCATCAACCATAACATGGTAACCTAAATCCCTCAGATATCTACGCTGTTACGTCACGACTACACAATAGCTTTCCATTCAGCGTGATAGCTTTTATATTCTTGTTTGTTGGGTGTGCCCGTTTGTGTAAACTGTAGTGTCGCTAGATTGTGGTAAAGTTTACCCTGCGAATAAATTAATGTGCGCTAAACGTGGTATTGTTTATGGGAAACGAATGAGTATTGTTGTGATTAAAGAAACGGGTGATGAAGTTTTTCTTTTTGTTGCTGTTAAAGAAACAACTGGCACGGAAGGAAGTGCGTTCAAGCTACGCTGACCATCTGATCAAATGATGATGAAACAGTAAATTCTGCATTATGCCTGAATCAGCCCAATCCAGATGGCGAAACTTTTGGTTTTGTAATTACTGGTATTAAGGAACAGTCAACTTTAGTGTTATGTGTCCATATACCATCTGCACTGCTGAAGACCTAATGCACGCTACCTACTGGGCCCGAATCATCTAAATAGTTAGTAATACAAATGCTATTTGTCATCATAGCTGGTAATTTCTTAAGATATTTAGAAAACCATTTGGTATTATTAGCTTCTACAACAGTACACAATAAACTCAATAACTCCAACATTATCAAAATCAGATTCAACTTTTCATACAACGTGGGCAATATTTATAACACATGGCTCTGACTGCGCCAAACTTGCGTAATAAATAAGTAGCAATTCATGCCCAACGTAGGCAACAAATTGCAGTTTTCAGCGGGTTGCTGTGTTATGTACCCGTACGTTAGTTTATTACAAATGTATGGGCCAGTGCGCGGTGTTTTTTTTTCCTTGTCTATTGTTCTATGTAAATCTAGAGCGAGAAAATACTCTTTCGTTACTTTCTTAGAGTAGAGGTAAAAAAAATATGTAAAAAGAGTAAGGTAGTGACCGAATACGTAACACTACGATGTACTCCATAATAGGAATGGCCGATACGGGCAATAAGTCACCTAGGGTGCAGTAGAAATGGGCGGGTCATATATTATGCAGGATACAAAAAAAATAGATGGGCCAGAGTGGTCACCCAGTAGTAGCCATAACAGGCCAGCGTAATGACATGGAGGCGTTTGGCGCATGGCGAAACACCAGGAGAGTGAAATGCCATGGAGGAGGATACATTTGCCCAGTTGTTGAACAACAAAGGTTGATAAAAAAGAGTAAGGAATTGATCATAATTGAGCTACTTGCACAGTGCAAGACGAAAAATATCGTTTCGTTTTCCCTCAGCAGTGAGATGATGCAGTCCGAGAGAAACAGCATACAAGTTACGGTAAAAAATAAAAAGCGCAGGTATTCGTTGACACCATTGAAGATTATGACAGATAGATACTATTTTTTTTATAAGGAATTTAAATTAAGAGTCTGTGTAGAAATCTATCTGATTAAATACGAATGTTAATGCAAAGATGCAGCTACTTATTAAAGGTACCTACTAGTGACTTATGACAACAAGGCTTATAATGCTAAACCATCAGGCGCAATTACAGGCAGTATGCATTTAACACATACATACTGAACGTGTGAATTTACTAGAAATTGGATGAGCAAATTATCAACACATAAGTACAATTTATCGTTGAACAAACATAATCTCATGACGACTGAAACAAAACGAAACATATCGGCATATAAGAAAATTGTATGTAAGTAATAATAGAAGAATAAAATTTTAAAATTGTTTAATCTTTTCGTTCCGTGACTATTAGTAAAGTTACATGTTTGCTTTCAATTGTCAACACGTTTGCATGCTCGCTCTACAACATGAAGGTGAATATTCTAAGCACAATACTTTAACTACTTGCTACAGAAATTAAAATGGCTAAAGAAAGTAAGAAAAGAAAGAAAACTAGTTTATTTGGCACACACAGATACACACAATGTAGGTACAAATAAAAGGGAAATACTAAACAGGCTAACAGGTGCACCTTTTCCCATAAGCGTAATGTTTTAAGGAGGAATTAAATTTACATTTGAGTTAGGATGAGACTGAATTTATGAAGTTTTTGATTAGCTTCGAACCTTTTATGCAAAGAGTTGAAAGGGTCCATATTTACATGAGTTATGAAAATGAGTCATAATTTTTATCTTCGTAATGTCAGTTTTGCTCTAATAATCTTACAGGCCCGTTATGTCCAACGGCTGGGCAAATGCCTCCCTCCCCCTTTTCTATATACATCTCTCTTCGGCTATTGCGGGCCAGTCCGTCCGGTAAGAGTCAGATTCATCCTTCCATCTTCATCTTGGTCTTCTACAATCTCACCATATCTTAAATGGATCCCGATGGATGGGAGTGGTTATTTTAGAATACAAGTCATCTGATACGCGGTTAACATATCCGGTCTAATCTCATTTCTGCTTGTAGTAGAAAAAAATAATCAAATGTAAACCAGATGCGTTGATTATGGTAAAGCAAAGTATTACCAAATGCAACAAAACACTGATGTTATGCAGATGCCTTATTCTTATGAAATTTTATAGATACACTAGTTTCTGAGTGGCCCACATGAAGATCGGAAACTATTACAAGGTTACGTACGCCCGGGATAAAAAGTTCCTGTCTTGTAAATGTCTCTTTCCAGGTTCAGTCTACTTCTATATCAAAATTCATTACAATTGGTCAGGTTTAACGGTTGAAGCCTGAAAACGTAACAAACGCAGATACAGATTAGAGAACGAGAGTGACTTTCACATTTGAATGTCTTATTGAGAAGCCAAACACTGAATAATTTACTTACGTTAATGCATGTGCTCATTAATACATGAATATTAATTCGCCATTATTATTATTATGTAGGTATAGTGCCAGACACATCAATGAGAAGCCATTAGGGATTAATTAACGCTTACATCACAAATACACGCCGTAACTTCACAAGTTAGACACCAAAGCTCTATAGATAGGTAAATAATTTAGGTATAATGTACATATTTGAATACAAAATTCGAGATAATTATCGAATTTCGGAACATTAAAGTCTATGTCTTATAATACAAAGTTTAAATTCCATTGCATACTTTTTAGAGCCGTTTTAATACAAATGGTCAATTAAAAATCAACTTATAATAAATACACAACGCCAGAATTGAGTTTAGAGTTGGTTTTTTTAAAGTATTTCGAACAATTAATTCATGGTGTAGGTAGGTAGTAGTCTGACTTGGTCACTCTGCACACAGTCATATTTGCGATAACAAACAAACATATTTTATTTTTAGATATTAAGAAAATACAAATAGTGCTAAATTCTCCAACCTTTAGCGACAAAATCTACCAAAAACATTACAAAAACTGTATGGATTTATTTTGAATTTAGAACTCAAACCTGAAAAAACAAATTATTATCGTTGATTTTCCGTGAGGCGTCGAATCCCGACAAATGAAGTTTGGAATATTCAAACTTGAACAAAATTCTAATGTCTGTGCATGTAACGGTATATCCCTCGAATACCCTTTTCAACTCGTTCTAATTTTAAACTGGGAAGAGAAAATCATGCTGATAGTTTTTCAATTATTGTGTCGTATTAGAGGAAAATAGAAATCCGGAGGGTGACTGAATTTATTCATTATACAGAATTTCAAAGTATTTTGAAGGCTAAAGTGCTTTGCAGGTTTGCAAAGTAGCAAGCTACTTTGCAGAATTTTATTAAAAACTATGCAGGCGCTCTTTTGTGTTCTTGTGCATGCATTTTCACGTCAGGATTAACTAAAAGTAACAAAATTGTGTGAGATTCCTTTTCCTTGTACTTAATGATTTAAGTAGTGTTATATTTTTTAACCGACTTCCCAAAAAGGAGGAGGTTCTATGTTCGACATTAGGTTTCTTTTTCTTTTCTGTATGTTCACCGATATCTCCGTCAATTTTAGACCGATTTAAAAAAAATATTTGTTGTTTGAAAGCGTATTTTTCGAAATTGGTTCCATTTTAATTTGGTGAGGATCTGATGAAGAACTTTGGAGATATACAACATAACTCTTCAATAAATAACGGCAAATCTCTCGGGATTGCTGCAATCGCATGTCTGTTTCTTGTTTATACCATTTCATAGCATAACATCACGCCAGTACGGTCTTAAGGGGTACGCAGATCTCTAATTTCACCAGTTATGTTCAAGTTTCATTAAATCTATTTTTGGCGTTATAGTTACCTTACTAACTTGCCTATTAGGTAGGTACAACTAAAAAGTGAAAACAAAAAAAACTTTTTTGCAAAAAAATACTACCGACTTCCAAATAAAAAACTACAAAGTGAAAATAACTTTATTTTTTGAAGTCGGTGTCCATAACGCAAAAAATTGGTACCTTCAAAAAATAAAGTTATTTTTCACTTTGTAGTTTTGTATTTGGAAGTCGGTAGTATTTTTTTTTGCAAAAAAGTTTTTTATGAGTGTTTATTTAGCCCTATAAATACATCATCTATCTGCCCCTATCCCATGTCACTTGGAGTCGCTGCAACACGTTTTATTCTTCCCTTTTCTTCGATCAGCCGTCACGTTATCATACACTTCATTTTCTTTCAATATCTTTTCTCACACAATCCATCCATTTCTGGGCTCCTTGTACCCTCATTATTTAACCGTTTATGAAACTTACATAATATAAAAACGACTCCGTATCAAAACATCCTATTCTCAAAATTATTTAGTAGAAAAATGTCCTGAAAACCAAAGAATGGGACGTTTTGAGAATAGGCCGTTATGATACAGAGTCAAAAAAACATTGACAAAGGGAATTAATAAGAAGTAAAGTACAACATTGAAGCCTGTTAACAGCTATTTTGTTTATACATGAAGCGCCATAAATAACAAGGCGTTTCAAAATTTAGTTCGGCCCCACAAAAACCTTTACAAACCGAATCAAACTATAGTTAACTTTATTTCCGTATCCCGATTTGAAATCAATCAATTCACCACGCGCGGGAATGCAAAACAAAATTAAAATTAAACCATTCTACTAAATATGAACCGTCAAGCTAATTTTATAACCGATTACTTTGATTTATTCGTTTATTTTGGACGTTAACTCAACAAGGTACAATCAGAGGAAAAAGTTTGTGAACAACAGACACTTTAAGTTTAAAATCAACACGGTTATGAGATTAGGTATAGATTTTCATCGAAGTTTTTGTAGGTCCATTGGCTATTTCTGTTGCAAATGAAGTAGTGTTACGTTATTTTTGTGTATGGACATTTGAAAATCAACATTTTTGTTTAACGAACATGCCTTATAGTTTACTGCAAACTGATTGAAAATACATCTGTGGTTCTAGTCAAGTGAAATTTTATCAACGAAAGCATCGTGTTGAAGATATAATAATATCACCTCCATGTACTAACACTAGCTTCTGGCTATATGGAGAACTGTCTAGATTGATCTAGCCATGTATTGTTTTGTACGGTTTACCATGTTTCATATTTCTATACCTTGCTATTAAAATATCATCATATCAGCCGAAAGACGTCCACTGCTGGACATAGGTCTCCTCCAAGCGTCGCCACATTGATCGGTCCCGTGCGTATCGCATCCAGCGGATCCCCGAAACCTTCACCTGGTAATCAGTCTATCTGGTGGGAGGCCTTCCAACGCAAAGACTTCCTGTTCGCGGTCGCCATTCTAGAACCTTTCTGCCCCATCTGCCATTCGTCCACTCTGCGAGCAATGTGCCCTGCCCAATGCCACTTAAGTTTGGCAATTCTTTGGGCTTTGGCGGTAACCCTATTTCTCTTGCGGATCACTACATTTCTGATTCGTTCACGCAACGAAACGCCGAGCATAGCTCTTTCCATTGCCCTTTGGGTGACTGTAAGCTTTCTGATGAGGCCTTTTGTCACCATGTTGTCTCTTTACCACCCTTGGTTGACTGGTAGAGAATGCCTAAGGCATTAAGTCCGCCTTTGTACCTTTGTGCATGAAGTCTAAATAAATAAATATTGTGAGCGACCACGTCTCAGAGCCATTTGTCATCACTAGCAACACACACTGGTCATAGACTTTCGTATTGAGACACATTAAAACATGCTTAACAATATTCCATACGTTTTCGCTCTGTAAAGCTATCCAACACATCGCACCAGAGCGATTAGAAATAAGTCTGAAATGTAGGTGATTGTCAAGCATTATCGATATATCACGTGAACAATACCTTATATTTTGGTATTAAAACCATCTCCATTACTGACATCAAATGCCAGTATGCCTAGTCTAGAGCGTCTGTTTCCTTTTTTATTTTGTTCTTAGCTGTTTTTGCAATATTAGACAGCCATAACTGAACTTTAGTTAGTTTTTAGTTTAAAATATCGATGTACTGTATTCGTAAAGTTTAAAAGTACGATTTACGTGAGTTTAAAACGTACGCTATGACGAACTATTTAATTCAGAATGTTCATAATTGCGATATACGGAACTTCCAAAGCTGGCTAGGACGTTTTTCATTTGATGAATATCATTCTACGAGCAATGTATTTGCTAACGGCGATAAAGTAGCACTTTTCTTGGGAATTCTGCAAATCTATTTATGTCTCTGACCGTACACTGACAGAATTAGAAAAACTTGATGTAGTTTCATGGTGCTTTGACGGCTGAAATTCATGGCAAACATAAAATCAGTTCATAAACTGCATACAAGTTACTAACGAGGTTAGAAATAGCATGAAATCTTAAGCATGTTTCAAAGATATCAAGCGTATATGCAAGACAAGAAAGATGAAGAAAGAAAAAAACATTTATTTATTTAGCACAGACTTAGGTACATGATACATGCTTTATTCAATAAATCAATACTAATACCAAATAAGCACAAGAAAGAAGTGTATTTGCCCTAATAGAGGCAATAAGAAAAGTGCTGTTGGACACATTTTTGGTTAAGACAATGTAATAATTTAGATTATAATTAAAGTGATTATTAATCTATTTATAAGGCTAGATTGTAATAAGATTAGGGTCCATCCAACAGATTTAGGCACATGATAATTAGTAAATATATACATGTATTTTTATTTTAGCTATAATATATATGCTGTTATTCAATTTTACTTCAATCAATATTTCAATTTGTATGCACCTACCATGTTATCTCTCCACCGCCCTTGATTGACTGGTAGATAATGCCTCAGGCATAAGGTCCGCCTATGTACCTGTATGTTTATTTATTTATTGCAATTACTCACAGTTTCACCCAACACGTGCAGATAGTCAATGATTATGGAATTACATATAATAAGACAAATTATATTAATAATTTAAAATTCACACAGATTAAACACAAATAGGCAAATCAATTAAACTAACATTAATAAACAAAACATAATTCAATAAAAAAGAATTGTAATAAAAAATGTTGCGTGAAGTTTTAAATCAATAAATAAATATATGAGAAATATAAAAATTTCTGCTCCACAGCTAAGCCAAGTTCAGAACAAACGCTAATTTTTAAATGGACCTGAGGTGTAGAATTGTTACGTGTCACGATTGCTATATAAAAACTACATGAAATGAAATTATTAATATTGATTCCATAATATTAACTTTTAACATTATCTTCAGAAAACGGCTCCGCTTTTACAAGACATGAGATACTAACGATACCAAAGTACCCATCTACATTTCGTACTATTCAAAACCTACATAGTCGGATTCATAGATTTATATTATGTGATATTGGTACCCGACTACCCACATAAAGCTACGGAATATATTAACCACGTGGGACCGGGTTGTTTTATACGTGGCTGTCACGCGAAGTCGATTTGTAACTATCGATTTGTTTTTGTTTCTGTAAACGCGATTTTTGGTTGACTATCCCTGTTTATTAGATGGTTTGCTCTATCCGGGTTGATTTTGTTTTGTCTTTAAGAAATATAGAATGTATCTTTGGACCAAATTATTTTTCATTTCTTTTAACCAAGTTTCCAAAAAGGAGGAGGTTCTATATTTGGCTGTATATTATGTTTTTTTATATATCTTGACCGAGGTAAAGCAACAAATTTTCAGCACAAACTTACTGCGTACACGGCTTTAGGTTTCGTAGTTTGTGGAATCGCAGGAACCAATGGGAATTGCAGGAATTTATAATTATATCATTATCCCAACTATTTTAAGGTCAGCTTCTTGTCTAATCGTATGAAGCTGATTATCATTATTATACATACAGTGACTGCCTATCTTATCCCAAATATTGATCTCGAATGTCTTGTGTAACATCATCATCATCATCATCATCCGCCTAGCGTTTTTTTTACTATGTTGTGGTTGGCTTCTATTTTAACTGGCATGCAGCTTAATACAGTGGTTCTATCTCACGACGGCGGGTTGGTCTTACTCTCCGTAAAGCCGGTTATTTTACTTTTGACAGATGCACGCTTAAAGGTGCGTATAGACTTCGCGCTCCGAGAGATCGAACATTGGCGCGCGCTCCAGCCGCGCGAAATGGATACCAGTTTGGAACGCGCGCCAAGGTGTTCGTTGGATCGCCCGAACGCGGAGCGGTCCGTTCCGTCGGGTGTCGGTTTTTTGCCACGCTTCAGTCGTGGCGCGCGCGCCAATTGAGACGGGTCGTCGTATTTTTTTGTGTTTGTTGCACTCCGAATAATAATTATGGATAACCAAAGTTGCCGCAAATTAATTATTAATTAATTTTCAGTACAGCTCTTTTATCCACCAACGCACTTTTCGTTTCTATTTTTTCTTTTTTATAATGCTGTGTATAATTACAAAAGCTGCTGCTGCTCGTACACGACTAGCTTCCATGATGAACGGTCAAACACTGGAACAGTTGCCACGCGCGCCAGGCGCGCTTAGTTGATATACTTACTTCAAATCTTTGGAACGTGCTCCGCGGAACGCACTCTCGACGCGGTCATTCATGGCGCGCGCGCCAGGAGCGCGAAGTCGATACGCAGCTTAAGAAGTTTCATAATTAAGTAACAGGAAACTATAGACAATAAAATCCAATACTTCATGGACGCTTACAGTAGTGAAGCGACGTGCTTATTCGCACCGTTATTCCGATAAATTTAAATTCACAGTTAAACCAACCAGTGTAAAGATGTGAAGGTAAAGTTTTGACAAAAGTAGGTAATATAAATGTAGAAAAACAGCAATTATAATAATTAAAATACTGACGATTTTATTATAACAAATCGTTGGATTCTTTTTCATATAAACTGGAATCATCACTTGAATCCTCATTAACATTAATTATTAATTCTCGAGTGCACAAATTGTGCATAACAATGTGTTAAATCGATTAAAATTTCTTAATTGATAACGTCTATTGTTACAATAAATCGAATCAGTACCGCATTAGTTCATCACTATACTTCATAAAAGATAGCTTGATCTCTGTGACATATGTCAAGCTGACGTAGGTATACGTTATTGTTAGCCTATCAAGCGCTAATTTGCTTCTGTTTTGATACTGACAGCTGTCGCAGAGATCAAGCTATCTTTTATGAAGTATAAATGATTATTTTTTGAACTGACATACGTTACAGGCTGGACAGAGAGTAGTCGTGTGTGTAAATGTACATGTACATTGTTTCTGTATGTTCAGGCGATACAGAGCGCTCCCGAGCTTACGCACACAGAAACCATATTGTACATCACACACACGACTAAGACCAACCCGCCGCGCCGTCGCGCGTCGTGAGATAGAACAACTTTACCAGTATTTTATGGTTTTTTTTAATGGACCGTGTGCTTATTTGGCCTCCCCGACACAGTTTCTAGCTGCGATAGCCCTTCTCCAGGCTTATATTTAGTATCACCGAAGTAATAGTCAGTTTTTCTAGAAAGAAAAATACTGAATAACCATTATTATCATAACATTTTCATGATAATACACAGAATAGAATCTTGTTAACACAAATATTTGGACTCAGACGAAAACAAAAGGAATAAAATGGTCATCGAGGAAAAGAAAATATTGTGACTGTTTTCATAAAGAGAAGAACAATATTATTAGTACATAATATAATAGATTATCTAATGTGAAAAGATATCCATGAAATATGAAAATATAAAGGTAGGAAAAAAGAAAGTCGTAAGTTAAATAATAAATGTCACATGGCTGAAAGGAATATCGCATGTCAAAGTTATATTTTCGTATAGAAAAATATTATCATCGGTATTTGTCAAAACTCTGAAAGGTCAGTTACCTTTGGTACAAAAATATTTATTTTGTTCTATGTAAAATACCTCTTGACTATTTTTCGTTTTCCGTTTCAATACATAATGTCAATATCTACAGTTTCAAAACACAAAGGTAATGTTTTCAGTACCTCATGTCAGCAAGGTATCTTAAAATGACATGCAATTTGCTTAATTAACGTAAACATTTCTGTAACCACTACTATCAGGTAGATCTTTACCAATGAAACCGTTTTATAAAACGTGTCACTTTGTTCTGTGATAACTTCGGTTTGATTTAAGATTTTAAATTCAAAAGTAATTCCTTTTTCGAAATCAGTTATTCATTTATTTCTTTTAGCTTTGTTTTTTATTGTATTTACAACCATGAAGTACTAAAGATTTTGGCCAGAGTAAATGGTTTCAGCAGTTGCGCAGAAGATAAAAGTTTGTACGGAACTCCGTCACTTTTGACAATAGGAAATTCCATAGAGCACACGGTTTTTTAGGCTTATAATTATGCTCAAATATCTATGCTCAGGTGGTGGCAGAGTTAAGTAAATTGGGTAAGCTAAGTGTAAATTGGGTCAGACTACCAAGCGTTTTTTTCTCAAATCTACTACCATTCGGAAAAATATGTGATCCGTCCGCATTGCGCGCGCACCACGCGTGATTTAAAAGTATGGAATTTTAACCGCCCTGAAGAATTCTTCTCTGAATGCCAACCAATTACCAGTTCAAATGCTCGCATGCCAGTGCTTATTGAGTGTGGACGTAACCTAGTTTTCGTTGCATGTGACACGCTTAGTTTGGACCTGCCCTTCTTATTGATAGACTTGATTATTTATTTTACTTTTTTTTAATGTTGTTAACACATATACCAACATTATTCAGCGCTTTCACTTTTTATCAAGTCTGAAATTCGTTAGGGCTGGCAGTGATAGAAAGTTAAATATTCTCTGGTGATTCTTATCTTTTTTTGTTGATTAATAATTGACAATTTGTACATTTTATTGTATAGATTTCTCATAGAAATGATAATTACAAATAAAAATCAAGACAATCTGATGGGATTTATAGGCAAATTGTAATTTAGAAATAACAAACAACAACAAACTATTTCATGGCGATGGCCCTACAAAATCTGCTGTTTTCGTTTGTTATTAAATATTGTATCTTCTAAGTGGCTTATTGTATACGTACTTCTTATCAAAATCAAACAAAATCAAAATTATTTTATTTATTTGACTTAGGCCTGTATGGGTACTTATAAAAGGTGCACGGTTCGGGTTTGTCGTTTCCTATGGAGAAGAACCGGCAAGAACTTCCACGGTTATTCTTTTAAACATTTGTTTGGTTTTACAATATTTTCATGTTACAGCATTATGTAGCAAATACACTAAAATCTTATTATCCTCGCAACTGACCCAACTTACCTCAAATCTACAACACACCGACCAAGCCAAAAGCCATATTCCATTAAAACATTTTACGATACAATAGTGTTTAATGTTTAATCTTAGCTATAAAGATGGCGCAGATTTTTTATTCTTTATTGAGCACTAAACCGCGGCTCATGGCCGTTCTATGTGGTTTTAATAATTAGTTATTTGCGGCCAGTGTTTGTAAAAACCTGGCGAGTATGTGTCGGACCACGCATAATAACGGGTTCCGTTGTTTGGATTGAGATGGACATTCATTTTATCATATCTCTTTTACATAAATGAGAAGTGCCATCCATTATTATTTTGTGCATGATTTCACCGAGATAGCGCATGGTACTATTAGTGGTTTTGTACAATTGAGTCTGCGAGTAAAGTAAGTACACTGTGATTGCTGAGAAACAAAACAGACGAATAGGACGAAATTATAAGGGTTTCATTTTCTTCACTTGGCCACGGAACCCTATAAGACTTATATAAAAATAGCATAAAGAAATTGTTTTTCTGTTAGTTTCTTTTGATTTCGTCGATTTCTGGTTAGTGTTGTTGGAAAAACAGTAATGTTGCTACGTTTTATCTATTCTCATTTATTTCATTCAAGTGTATTTTTATTGAATCTACTTTCAAGATGGTGAATGAAAGAAGAGTGAAAAATGTAATGAAAATAGTTTTAGATTATGCAAATAATATTGAGATTTTTCTAAAGCTTCCGGCTGAAAAGAACCAGAGAAGCGGTTAGTTTTAAACTACATATTTAGTGTTATGTCTAGTGAATTTTGGTCGTCCAGCAGCGAGATGGGCAGACAACATAGTTGTCTTCGATAGCATTCGCTCAGCAGTGGGCAAAGTCAGACTGTAGATGATGTCGAATGAAATTATGGCCCTTTTTATGAACACCTTAGAAACTAATATTGGGAGTAGTTTCTGCCTACACCACAACGATTGATGCATCAAGCGTGAAAATTAAACCAATATCTGATTTGATGGTTTATAGCAGGTATTTATAATTGGAAAGTTATTTTCAACTAATGTGAATAACGGTCAAATATTTATGTAAAACGAGAATTTTCCAACATTTTCGGACACACAGTTGAACTCTCGGTCATTTAAAATAACAAAAGGGAAAGAGCTTTTCATAATTCACCAGTATAATTGAAAACTATTACGTAAACGACGGTCGGTCCTAGAATTTCTAAAATAAATTTTAGCTAACGTACCAACTTGTATTTTTCTAGGATTCCTGAGCCACTATCATTTAGTCATAGTGGTCCAGTGGCTAAGACATCGCTTCTCGTGCTTGAGTTCCTGGGTTCAAATCCGGTCAAGTAAGAATGTAACTTTTTAAATTAATACGTACGTATACTTTCTAAGTTTATCTTGGACATTGCCGAATCTAGACTTTATAGTTAGTATTTGTAAGATTGTGCTCCATTGGTGTAATTGTTGCAAGGCGTTCCAGTACGAGGGTAAACAAATAAAAAATCAAAAAACCCGATTGCTTAAGAAGCGAACTAAAAAGACGTAAACAAGAAAGAAATCATGTTGTGCAGACTGGATACTTATTCGCGAGCTGGCTGACCAAACCCAGATGTATCCGCCGACTGCTCAGCATATTTTTTTTCTTGTTTACTTACTTTTAGTTCGCTTCATAAGCAGTCGGGCTTTTTTAATTAACTTTTTTAATTATAACTTTCTAGAATAACATTTTTTTAGAATTATTTACATTTAAACATATAAGCGTTATATATTTTTGAAATCACCCCTGAAAACCCTTCATTTTGATACGCCACATGATGGGTTTGGAAAACAATCGCGCCTACGATATTGCGCCCAAAAGCCGCCATTTTTCTATTTTCCAATTTTAATGTAGTCAGTGACATTCACAAGGTTAAGAAGAATCGATAAACGTAAGAATCATCAAAATCAGCCAATGCGTTTGGTCTCTAGAACGCCACATTGGAACAAACATACATGAGTGTACTCCATTGTTGCGAAGTTCATACATACATAAATCGACAATCGGGTAAAAAAGAACACATTGGGGTAAGCGAAATTTAATGATAACTACCGGTGTCTACCTTCTCTGGTTTCTGCTAGGCTTTTCCTAAATATGGTGGCGTCGACTTGCAATCTAAGCGAATGCAGCTGATTCATCATCATTATCATAATTTCAATCGAAAGACGTCCACTGCTGGCAATAGGCCTCCCCGAGGCGCCGCCACATTGACCGATCCCGTGCGTCTCGCATCCAGCGCATTCCCGCAACCTTAACCAGGTCATCGGTCCACCTAGTGGGAGGCCTTCGAACGCATCGTCTTCCGGTTCGCAGCTGAATATCAGAACTTAATTTAGGAATACAATATTGGGTCGCGGATACATTTGAAAGAGAGTTACCGCGGTTATGGCACAAGCAATTAAAGGAACAGGGGTGGGTTTTAATCAGTGAAAGTCACCAAGAGCGGAAGAAGTCATTGGATTAATTCATCATCAACTTCCTGCCCTTGTTCCATGTTACTTGGGTCGGCGCAACAGGTTTTCTTCTTCCATACTGTCTTGTCCCCCGACACGCTATCACTGACTCCTTTTTCTTTCATAACACTCCTTACACAGTCCTTCCATCTTTTCTTTGGCCGTCCCCTCCCTCTCCATCCATCCACATTTATATTCATAACTCTTTTAGCAACATACGTTTCATGCCTCCTCATCACATGACGTATGGTCATGTGATGAGGAGGCAGGACAAACAGTTTCCTTTCAACTTTTCTGTCGCTGGTGCCAATTTGTATGACTGCAACATTTTATTGGCAAGACTTGCGTCATACTTCCTAGCTTCTGGCTTTGTTGTCTTGGTATATAATGCATAGTTATCCATCCACGGACCGACCTTGGCGAGCGTTACTTAACCTTGGACATCGAGCGGTGCGACTGTTGTAATTTTGAAAGGAGCTTTGGCTTACAAAACTTACGTGTCCACATTTTTAAAGAATTCCCAAACCGCTTAAACTGTGGTAAGCCGAATCCAATGATACCCGATTTGCCTAAATCTATCGGTTACTTTAACTTGGATAACATAGAAGGTACGGATTGTAATCTATTTTTAACCGTCTTTGAAAAAGGTTCGTAATTCAATACTGACGGAGGTAAACGTTTTAAGATCGGTATCTACTGGCATGGATTTAACTTCAGGTTTGTATTAAATAGATGTATTGTATTCTATTGTAATCTTTTTTTTGCTTGAAAGCATTTCGGTATTTAGCCCTTTTCTGTTTTCGGGTTTCAATGCCTCTTCTTTCAGTTATTTGCTCACTGCTGAGCGTCGTGATTATCCGACTAAACTTGACAATCGCCCTCCATTTGTTTCGATTTCAGCCTTGTTGTTTTGTTTTGGAGATCTTGGTGCCCATGCATTGCTTTACTAGGTTATACGGCTTCGTCCAGAATTCAATAACGGAGACATTTTTTCATTATCTTAAGGAAATTATTGCCTACGTTTTCTTGTACATACGCCTTTTTTAAGATGATGACAGTCAGTGCCGAACCCTGAGAGAACAAAATGCGCACTCGTTTCAGACCCGTGCGACCCAAAATTCGGTAGTTTTCTCTACTTTCCTTAGTATATTATGCCATGATTTAAAAAAAAGCCTTAGGTCAAAATGTAGATACTTAAATTGTCTTTGCCTCAGATGGTGTAAATTTTATTAAAATACGCCCGGCGGTTTTGGTGCGATTGTCGTTTATCTGTCTGTGTAATTTATAAATTAATTACGCTATGTTATACAAATAAAACTCATAATTTTCTTAGATATTTTTTTTTAGGAAAATGGTCTATTATAACTTATATAACATATATTTTTCCAAAAAATTACGACTATCCGTTTAGACGCGATTCCCATTTTATATCAGCTACTCGGGAGTATCTGCGCCTGGAGCACCTGCAATATCTACCAATCTTAATGGGGATCAATGGACAAACTTTTTTATAGGTATCTATCTATGTGCAGTAAAAATACTCTCAATTTTACATAACTTTCGTCTCTATTAGGTTTTCATATAAAACAGTGACACAAGACTTTACTTTTAACAAATCTGCTTCAAACATAATCCAAGCAAAATTCCTTAACCATCCCATTAAGCCAAATAGGTAATCTGAAAATAATCCAAAGCGCGTCACACACATTATCATCATAAATAATGATAATTTTCACCCCCTATGAGAATTGCCGCCTCTTCCGCCCCTTTATGGTAATCGCCACAATCTGAGACAAAGGCAGGCGTGATTGTGGGGCAATAAGCCGTAAAATTGTGTTTACTGCAAATGTGGAAAGATTGGGATTATAATATACCGTCCATTATTTTGTAGATTATTATTGGTACCTGTGTATATGAGAGTCTTCTCTGTTCAAAACGGACGGGGTCTGCTAGGGCCGATACCTGTCTGGGTCATGGCCAAATTTGAAAAAGAGTTACCCCGGCCCTGTCACAAGCAACTGAAAGAACACGGGTGGGGTTTAGTCAGTAAAAAACAGACACGCTCCCGCTTCACCTAGAGCGGGAGAAGTCATTGGATGGTTTCCCAACACACAAAAAGACTGCACGAATGCTATGCGAGGAGTATGATTCTCAAATCGGACCAACTTTTAATAAGTTTTTTTACCAAGATTTATACAGTACAGAGAATGCACCCGTGTCTTGGCGGAGATTCGCATTGACTGCTATTCTCCACTAACAGACCATGATGAAAATAAGGCCCGGCATAAAATGTCCTATAATCATTATTAAACCACATTTTTAAGTAAGCATGTATATTTGCTAGTTGCGAGGTACTTATCATAGCAATAAAGACGATAATTGCATACCCCGGTGAGCCTAAAACAATAAAAGTAACATAACAAGACATTACACCTTAATGCAGCAATACAGACCTTATTAGCCGCCGTCAGTATACCAATATTACGTAACGAGTCTATTCTAATTTTAAGGTGTCCTTATTATACAATAAAAACTTATACTGCCTTTTAATTTTTATCGGCAGAAATACCATAAAAGCTATTGTTATAGACGAAGTAAAAGCCCTTTGCTGATGTCGCTGTTAAGAATAATTGAGGTTCTAGATATCGGGCTGCAAAGTTCCATTGTTGAAAAAGGTCATTGTATGGCGCAAACAATTTTATTTTGTACATTCTTTTCTTTTTCTATGTATTGCATGGGTGATAAAAGTTTGGGGCACAAACCAGTATTGTATTTTACGACAACTGTGAAAAATTGGTGACGTTCTTCAGAAAGATCAGGCGCGTAATACATTATCATAACCGGCAAGCATGCTACAAGATGTATAAACGCAAAAGAAGTATGTAAGGATCGTGTCAGGTGGCGTTCTGTAGTTTCTACATCCAAGGAAGAAAGCATCAGTGTATGTAAAAAGTAGGAGAGAAGGGTAAAGAAAGGAGATTGTTTTTTTACGTTTACGTGTGTACCGGAAAATCCGTATTCAATTTGATCGACCCGAAGATTTTTTTGTCAAGGTCATCCACAAAAGACCAGTTTTCTGGGAATAAATAAATAAACATTCTCAAACCACCCAGTAATCTTAGTCTCAGATTTACAGTTTCAGATAAAAGACTATCCACGTCAATCTACTATGTTATCTACTAACAAAACGACCCAATAATCTAGATTGTTCTACGAACTCTTTCAGAGACGCGTCGATTTTTATCTCACCTTTGGTATTTGAAAGGCTTTTACAATATTAGCCCATTTTAGCTCCGATAAGAGGTTGTATCTATTTTATATTTCGAGCAATTTTTCGTATAAGCTGCCTGTCATCCTTGAATAGCTCTGAAGTTTGTAAGTAACTGACATGAAGTTATTTTGAGGTGTTGTTTGACATGATGATGTTTCAAACCGAAGCCAAATTTTAATTTAATAGAAATTGCTTATTTTCATTTCATCTCGGAGGCCACGTATCTCATTTGAATCACATTTCAACTCAGATCCATCAGGCCAAAGAAAACGCAGTCAGTCAGCAAGCATAGTTAGTGGCAGGTCCACTAACTATGCTTATCATACTATGCCAATATTAAAGAAGAATCAATACCTTCCAAAAACTTCACATCATCATCTTCCTGCCCTTGTCCCGTATTACTTGAGGTCGGCGCGATACTTTTTGTTCTTTCATCCCGTCCTATCAACCGTCACGCTATCACTGACTCCCTTTTCATTCATTTCTCATGACTCATGACCATATCAGGACAAACGTTTTCATTTCATCTTTCCTGTCACTAGCGCCACTTTCACTCTTCCTATAGTATAGTACTTTCTCACTTTTTCCATTCTCGTCAGTCCGTATATCCGAAAATAAAACTGAGCATCACTATTTAAAATAAATAATTTATTCACACAGCATTCGACCTTTAACTTCACATGTATCAAAACCTAGCATTACATAAACAGATTTGCATACTTCCCTGTTCCCGCTAGCGTAAACTTAGGAGGTAAATATTTACACAACGTTATTAGATACAAGATTACATTTGCTGACAGCGGCGCGCCGAAATTATGGCATAAAAACTTTTTGTTACATTCCTTCGGACAGATTGAATGGTTCGTGAATGATTTTGATACATGGTTTTATCTGGTGTTGAGTATTTGAGTGTATGGCGGGAGTGGTCAGATGTTTTTAGTTTCTTAGTTATTGGTAAGGTACAGAATCATTGTGTGAATAAAAATAATAGTGCTGTGCTGTATTTTCTTTATTTGGAAACCGTCTAAACAATACACGGTGATAATTAACTTATTGGAAATCTTTCAGGGGGTAAAAGTAATTACTAGTGCTGATGAATATGTTTGTATCCATCTCTGAAGTATGAAATAAATTAGCTGTTCAAAACCTGTTTTCTTACATAACTCGGCAAAATGTAGGGGACACCTGATTTGGTTTGGTCTTATTGTATTGTTGTAGCTATTATTTTCTGGAGTGTTTTCCCCCACTGAACGATTTACTAAGTCACGAGGATTTTACTGAATATGTTGCTGGTGTACATATTCTACGTATTCGTTTAAGCTTTATAACTATATAACAATAAATAAATGAAACCATTTTCATTAATTATTCTTTGTGTAAACAAAACAGTTGTAAAGGCCCTGCTCTCGTGTAAATTGACCACAAAACCGAAAACATAATGGAAGGTTTACTGCGTTCACTGAAATTCCGTTGACATACAACTTAATAATTGATTTCAATTAGTTTTACTCGGAAAAGGCTTTGGGTACAAAGTGTACATGAAAATTCAACGAGGCATGGTATCATGGTCGCAAGTGCGAGTGCTGAGCGTGAGGGTTTACCAATGATAAGCATAAAATATACTGTCATAATTTACATTGGCATAACGAAATTCAGCATAATGATCATTACGCATAATATTATTAGACATAAATGTTTTGCCATAATGTTTATTGCCATAAATACAGAGTTAGCATAATAATAATGAAGCATAAGTAATAAAGCATAATAATATTTACATATAAGGTAAGGTTTTCATTTTTACTGTTTGCGTTGATATAACTCATATAAAAACAAACATGTCCACGGCTCAAATATATTAAGCCCTAAAAATTCTGGCAACTACAAATTATGCCAAAAATATTAGACCAAATGACAGTTATGCTAACCAATCGCCGACAAGATCAGAGAGAGCAAACTTGGATGGTATGGGCACATTGAAGACAATGCTCAAAATCAACACCAGGGCAACGAACAAGGGGCAGACCACCAGCTTCTTGGTGGACCTATTGAGAGAGACCTCAAGGACAAAAAATTGTCACCATCGACAACCCAGGAATAGGATAGACCATCCTGGCGTAGACGCACAAGGAGACCCGATCCCAAATAAATTAGGAAGGGGTCAGGCAGAAGAAAAAGATAGTTATGCTAACTTTTGCAATATGCCAAAGTATTATTATGCTAATAAAAGTTATGGGAAAACGTTATGCCAAACAATATCATATCAAAAAAATATGCGAAGATTCCCGAGCGTGAGGTCGCGGATTGGATACCCAGCTCGGTCAAAGTGTTATTGAGTTTTTCCATAAGGATTTTTTCAATGCTAGCCCGGAGTTGGAAGACAGTGGTGTAAACCCTCGTGCCTCGGAAAGCGCGTTAAGCCATTGTTTCTACACATGCTCTCTCTCCGGTCGTGACAGATTGCCGTCCATCGGATTATGAGAGTGAGAGAGCAGAGAATTCACCTGGGTTTGCGCACACACTAGTACACTATTATATCGCCCGCGCTGATGGCTAGTCTTGTTTTGATTGGCTCGCGTTGGACCACTGTCTCACCTGATGGAAAACTTTGTTGAAATTGGCCGCATAAGCAAAAAGCGGTCAGGATACTATTATTATTATTACATAAAATTTTAAATTACAATTCGTTGCCGCGGAACGAGGTCTATTTTAGTCTCGACGAAATTAAGCGTTTTTATGGACTTTTATGTTTACTGAAGAAAGATTCATGTTCATAAGATTTTTTTATGATCCAATATTATTTTTATTATGCCAGACAACTAATATACTGCAATTTCAGTAGCGGATATTGTGGTTTAATTTTATTACTCAAAAGAAATAAAAATTTAAGTGATTGGTATATTAAAACTGTTTATTTAACTCTGAGAGCAGTGATGGTGCAGTGGTTACGGCCCCGAATTACTATTTGTAAGTCGTGTGTTCGAACCCAAGTAGGTGCATTACTTTGTGTAAATTATTTCATCACCACTGCGCTCAAAACGGGGAAGGCAAACATCGTGTGGAAACCGGCAACGGCATGTCCTAGAACCAAAAATTCGAACACGCGTGTGGATTACGGCCCATTCCCTCTCACAGTGAGGAGGCCGTTGTCCCAACAGTGAGAACATTAAAAAGGCTGATATTGATTATTTCACTCTGATATTGCCTACAATGCGAAATTAATCTTTATCCACCCAAGGAAAGTAATTTATCGACCATCAAGAGGATAGAATGTCCATACACGACTCTTACAGGACACATTGCAGCAGGTGGTTTTCTCAAACGAGAATCTGATAAAGTTCAAACGAATAATGTTTCTTAATGTCCTTTGGTATTGAATTTGTTTCGGATTCGCCCCAGTTTTTCGAAAAGTAGGAAAAATACCTTAAAAACTAAAATCATGCGAAGAATTTGGGACGCGGAACAAACACTTCCCGCACAAAAATTCTCATCATGATTTCGGTAACAAATCCACAGAGATTAAAATGTTACTCACAATATTTTAAATAAATCAATTTATTTTCATTTAAAAACAGTCCAAAGCAGGCAAAACACCCAATTTCCAGCACACTGAATGATGTGATAATTAGCTTAAAATTACAACATTTAATTAGTCTTTGTCGGTACTGATATATATTGTTGCTGGTGAAAATGTTATGGATTACTGAAAAGCTCGACCATGTGAGTAATTAACTCGTATCTGGTGATAATTACTGTGTTTTGATGATGCGAGCCTATTAGCAAGTCAATTATAAAGTTTTAATTAAAATTTAGATTGTTTTGGGCTTCTGTCTTTAGTTTGATGATCAGTTTAACTTTATGGATAGTATTTAAACGAGCGAAAATAAATTAAAATTAAAGGTGTAAAAAATACTAAATATGGCTTACTGAAATACTAAGAGGGCGACAAACAGTAGGCGAATACAAATGTTTAAAACAGCGACATGAAAATAAAAGTTTGTCGACGGAGCTGCGCGGGACTCCTTTTTAGGTCTTAAGTAACCTAAAATGAAGGAGGTGACGCAAGCTAAGTTCGCTCGCTTTGCTCACTCATTTCAGCTCCCGTCATCTCCTTCGAACCTAACCTATCCGTGTCGGGGTGCCCTAAGTTCCCGAGTTCGCTTCGCTCACTCTTGGACAAATTCGTTGAAAACACGAATACCTACATCCGAACTCGCGCGCTGCACAACGATGTCACCTCGTCGGTTTTTATGCTATTTTCAAAAGAATAATATGCTAACATAGAAAAATAGGAATCCAAATACAATTAAGGTGTGTAATAGTATTATTGCCGCAGCTCACAAAACCTCCTAAAAAGTATTACTCAAACCGGATTAAAAATAGTCACTTACTTAGTATAATACGAGTAGTCGCTCATTCCGTATATTTTTCGCTCGGTTAATATATTCCCTAACTATATTACGTCATGGAAATAAATACTTGTCTTTGCGCATAATTTACATGCGTATGTTTTCGCTCGTTCCTTCCATACAAAGGTTGTCTGTAAGACATTGCCCTGAGCGATCAGAATACCCATTGTACACTTGATCCTATAAATGTTTGTTATGTACTTATTACAGTCATGGTCTAAAATAAAGTAGGTATATATTAAAAAAATATATATTTGTGATCTAATTCCGCCTAGCCCATTTCATCATCGGACTACAAGACGTACGGCGATCCGCCATCGGTACATGGTGGACATCCTCACCCATGCGCACTAACCGTTTTGGAAATACTTTCACTATGCTTTCTTCACTTGTACAGCTAACGAGTGGGAGTGCCTCCCTGCCGGAGTCTGTGTTTCCCGGTAGCTACAACCTCGGTGTCTTTCAGTCAACAGTGAATAGGTTATTTCAAGGCAAGTGTGCTACACCATCGACCACATCATCGCTTACCATCAGGTGAGATAGTGGTCAAGCGCAAGCCTACCTAAAATAAAATAAAAAATCATAATGCGTTAATTTACGCATTTTAAGCCATTACTTTTTCGCTGTCTTTTTCCCCGCCAAAATAATAAAACTGTAAGCTCACCACAAACGAACCACAATATTTATAGAAGCAAATAATTTTCTCTGAAAACTCGCAATAAAATGAAAATCATGAAACACCAAACAATTAACTGGCAACCACGAAAAATGACCACAAAATGAGAACCGCAATATTTTCAACGCAATTTTAAAGTAACATAGGGACTCGGTTTAATGAGAACCATCTCATGTTTGTTGGCAACATGTTACTTTTTAAATTAATTTCACACTGCACTCTTATTAAACGCACTCCAGCTGAGAGCGGGTTAGCTGTTAATCTGACGTTTGCTGTGCCTGTAATATTGCACTACAGTGTATGAAAGATCTGCGTTTTTTTAATATACTGTGGAGCATAATGGAATTTATCGAGGCAATTAAAATGTTGGAAGGATTGAGGCGCATAGTTCAAACAAGTTGCTAAAAACAACTATTGTTAAACTAAATATTCAATACAGTATATAAAGAAATAACTATATCTAATAAACTAAATTACAAACAGGTAGTATTTATGTAAAAAGAAGCGAAATAACAGAGATGGTCAACAAGCCCTATATAAAGTAATAATCTATCTAATTGACAAACATTCTACCGATAGACAAGAAAATTCAAATGCTGGTGATGAGTTAGAAATAAAGTTATTAATTCGATTCGATCGGTCTTGTGCGTCTTGCACGTCAGCGGATGCGGTTTTCCACAGCCTTGAACAGGTAATTACTCCACCAAGAGGGAGGCCTTCCACCGCTGCGTCTTCCGTTACACGGTCGCCATTCCAGAACGTTTCGGTCATATCACAGAAAGTAAGTAAAAATGCCAATAATGAGGCTAAATGTTTGCCTCTCTTAACATAACAAAGGTATGGACTCTGGTCCTTTAGAAAATAAATTGAACGTCAATATAAACAAGAGTCCTCAAGACTACTGGAGCATGAATCCCAGCTACTTATAGCTCAGTGATCTAAAGACGCGATGCAAATAATCTCGCATTTGAAGTTCTTTGAAATCTCTTGTCAGTTTATTATCCGGATGGTAAGTACAACTTGTACTTTGATCAGTACTTATCAGTATTCTGTTTGACATACCAAGAGCTAATCAAACACCTTTATTCTTAGAACGGTCTGGTAGAGCTGTATTTGTTGTTAGAACACCTGAAATTAGCTAGTTATGTCCCTAAGCTAACCATTTTGCCGTCAGCCAGGCCCAAATCCATCCAAAAAACATGGTTGGTGTCGCGGTATTTGTGTCTTTAACATAGATAGTATTTTATATTTCTATGGTCTTTAAGTTTAAATGTTATGTATGTTTGTAAACGCACTCATGATGCAGGAGAAATTCCTATTGTGGACAGGTGTTTTTTTTTTCTGTTCTCATCAGCATAACCATTGAAGAAGCTTAGGCCGCTTCTCACATTCAGTAAATTGCCCAAGGCTATTACCAAGTCATCATTCTACCTTGTGAAAGGCTCCTTCTGGTCTTCTTCTTTTCGTGTGAGATGTGGCCACCTCTGGTATCAAAGTTATTTAAACCGCCTCTGGGAACCCTACAGGCCTCTGACTTGGCTGTTTCAGACTTACATTAACATAAGTCCAGGTTTCCTCACGATGTTTTCCTTCACCGTTGCCTGTGGTGTCCAAGATAAACTAAGAAAGTAGGTAGGTACATATGAATTTGAAAAAGTCACATTGGTACTTGCCCGAATTTAAACCCACAACCTCAACCACGAGAGGCGAGGTCTTAGCCACTGGGCCACCACGACATATAATCGACATATAATATCCTTCTGGTATACGGTCGTCACTCCAGAACCTTACGGCCCCATATACCATTCGTTCTGCAATACTGCCACTTAAGAATTCCAATTCGATTGCGAAATTCAATTTAGAAAACTCAGTAACAATTTAACCGACACGGTAATCAAATAGTAGACAAAAATAATAAAATTAAATTATGAATTCAGTATTTACTTTTGCCTCTACCAACATCCTTAGCAAAGAAGACCTTAAAATATTATATTATAATGTACCTGTTCCCAAAATTAGCACTGTATTTACACGGTAACTCCCTAGAGGGGTGTCCCTAGGGGATGGGGCTGTAAGTCGACGCTCGCGAATTATACACACTTCTTTAGCGTTATCCATGAGTCTCCAGGGAGTGAGGATACATTGCCCAATGTTAACGCGGTAATGGCCGTGCGCCCGCTCGGAGCCAGAATATCAATATTGAACCTCCTTTTGGACAGATTTCTGTGCAAAATATTTTTAGATTAACATGTCCTATGTATGTAAATAGAAATTACAAATATTTTTTTTCTTTGTAAAAATATTTTTAAACAAACAAGTCGTTTTGGAGGAGTATGCAAAAGAAGCGAAAAGAATATCGTGTTGTTAATTATTTTTTGTAAGTAAAGTATTAGTCATACAAAAAAAACCATGTTTTACAAATAATGTATATGAATCAATAATAGATATATATTTTTTCAAACTTTTTAACCAAGCCTTTATTTACTAAGGAATATGCTTTAGAAAGTTACGGCACTCAAGCGTTACTCCGCTTCTTACTCCGGGCCTTAAGGCTTGGCTTTCACTCGCTTTTATTATTATTATTGACAATCTTAATTTTTTGGGGTTTTACATTATATTAATAGGTTTTATTATAATCTTTATAAAATTACTTGTCTATAACTATAGAACTTGATAATAATTATACCTCTGAAAACGGAGCAGGTCGCAGACCTTAGGCGCTTCTCCATTAAAGGTCAGTGAGGTAGCAAAGTATAGTGAAGCAGGCTGTGAAACGGCACCTACCTAAGTGGAGTACTCTCGCTTTTTTGTATGTAAAAGTCAAATAATTCTACCAGCCCTTTTCTACCAGAGATGCGCTAAGCCTGTCTAAGAAATTTAAGGGATCCCATTGGCGGATGTTTTCCTCACGTAACACATCGCTACTTCGCTCATATTTGGTGGAAAAGCGTAGAGTGTAGGTGTGGTTAAATTAAAGCACTACTAGGAATTGTCAGTTCAAAGTGATTACAGGAATACAAGTATTGGTGTACGTTCACAGAATTAAAACTACTGTTGTGTTGTTACCAGGAGATAGAATGTAGATCTAATATTCCTGGTAACTTTTACTGATAGAATTTATAACGCTACCAATATTGCCTGAAACATTACTTTAATACATTTGAAATAATTTTAGATGAATCGTATCATAGCAACCAGAGGAGCTCGTGGCTAAATAAATAACAGCCGCACGGATCGATCTTCAAGGTTAAGCAACGCTTGACGAGGTCGGTCCGTGGATGGGTGACCATTTCAACATACCGAGTCTCCTCCGTGCCTCGGAAAGCACGTTAAGCCGTTGGTCCTGGCTGTCATTTGAAGATCTTTGACAGTCGTTACGAGTAGTCAGAAGCTTGAGATCTGACACCAGTCTTGCCAAGGGTTACCGTGTTATCCAGTTAGGTACTTGGTTGTGGAGGTCAGATAGGCAGTCGCTCCATGTAAAACATTGGTACTCAGCTGAATGCGGTAAGACTGGAAGCTGACCCCAACATAATTGGGAAAATGCTAGGCAGTTAGTATCTTAGCAACCAGATTTCTCTCTCCAACTAAGTATCAAATACAAATCCTTTTATCTCTCCTAGAACAAATACAAAGGATTATTTTATCCCTCTTTCTTTTAATAAATCTTCTAATAACAAACTGAACAACTTTAATTAACTTAGTAAAGACAAAATAGTTTCCTTTTGCAATAAATCGACGCAAGGTGACGATTCTTTGTCAAAAACCGACTTAGAACTTTGTGTCTTTACGACAGAGTTGCTTTTTGTCTGACAGTAGGACATCCTAGGAAAGATGGACGATTCTTTGTACTGACAACCAACTTTGAACTTTGCCTCTTTACGATAGAGTTGGTTATCGTTTACCAGTGTGAAGTCCTAGGAAAGATGGATGTGCTATAAAAGAGTTTTTTTTTCTACTTTCAGTGTAATATTGCCAAACAATATTGAAGCTAGATATTGTTTTATGATGGTACAGTTTGACGTGATATTCGATATATTGTTCTCTGTTGGGCTCATTTTCTTGGAAACACTTCCAGGTCCTTGGGTTTTATGAGTACTGTAACCTTAGGATGTAACTATTCTGATTTGGGCATGGTATACAGTTTATTGGGTTGGTCGTAAATTGGGGGGATTTGCGCATCGTGGTACCTACCAAATTGAAATCTATTTTAAAGGCTTAGGATTTTACAACTTACAACCAAGGCAATATGAATAAAAGTAAGACTGAAAATCAATAGCTTTGCTTATAAACTAATTTTGGTAATGTTAATAAAACAGATCTAAGTCTCTGCCTGATTTCAAACGACGGTATTAAAATTGTCGTAGCAAGACCAATGTAGCTAAAGTTGTGGACTCCAAATAGTGGGTAGATCTGTTTCGAAATTTAATGAATGTCGATCGTGTTCCAAACGGCAGGCAATTTTAACATAATATTAAGGACTTTTTTATAAAAATTCCAACCTAATGATGAGGTTAAATTAATAGTTACAGCTAAAGATAAATTTCAGGGCTTAAAATTGTCTATAGAAAATTCAAATTAAGAATCCACTGATCAGTTGGCCCAATGCCTATGGAGTATTTAAATTTAGAATCTCAAGTGTCATCAGTGGAGTTTTTATAAATGTGGCTGTAAATATTAGTGCCATTTCGATTGAAGACTAAAAAAATCTGCCTTGTTTACCAGAATTCTATAAAGAGTACTTATGTTGAAGATCAAATTATTAGTACAAGTGAAGCCGGGTCGTCCCGTTTGAAGGAAAACAAGACGAGACGGTTACAGCAGAAGCATGATTTCATTTCGAAAATGAGAAATGTTTTTAAAGAAAAGTGTTCCATTTTTGAAACCTGCATGGAACCGTGTATTTTCTGGAAATTAGATTTTTCTGGGCAATCTGGGTAAGTTTTATTTGATTCATTTTGTATAGAATACGTTACTCTTTCGTTCAGAGATGCTTTTCGAGATTTTGTTTAACGTATTTTCCTTAGATTTTAAAAAAAGGTTTGTAGATATTATGAATCCTGGATTTATCATGGATTTTTATATAAGTTTTTTGTTTGCATTGTTGTTATTTTATATCAGTCTTCCTAAGTTGAAATTAGAGTTTTTTATGCCCTTAAACAACTGCGTAGATCATGCCATCTTTAGGAAGACGGAGAAATGGATGTTCAGTGGCTTATTGTTTTAGTTCACAGTTATTCAGAGGCCTTATAATTTTTAGTTCACAGCTTCTGCACATTGAATGGTTTTATTGCCATCCTGATGCTTACTTTTTCTCCCTTGTTATTGTCAAGTTTTCTATAAACACAAGAACACACTTAGGAACACTATGCCTCGTTGAAATGGTGTATATTGCGCATCTATCACAAAGTTGTCCGTTCAACCCTAAAGTTGACGTTCACCTTTGCACATGAAGTTTAAATTAATAAAAGAAATAACGAACTCAACAGCGTTGGTACAAATCTTTTCAGTTATCAAAGTTCTGCTAATGACACCCAAGAATATCATATCCTCAAGGGACATCACCGTCATTTGTCAGTACTATTACAATTAACATACAATGGACGTGCTCATCCCAGCGTGATAGATTTGTGCTATCATGCATCTGACAGCGGCTACACATTAGTTAATCAATTAGTTTGCTGAATACTTAGATAGCAATTGTCTGGAGCTGGATCCAATTAGTTGGCTGTGACGTCAGTGCTAGCATTGATTTGCTTGGTTTAGAGATGTTCCTCTGTCTGAAGTAAGAAGTTATGATGAATAAGTAAGTATTTATTTCTTAGTATGTACATTGAGATCTTACATTTAACATTGTTTCACAAATACTACCATTGCTGATGTGAAATATTAAATAATAAGCTAGGAACATGCAAATCAAAACTAGGTACATTATAAGAATATTATATAAATTTATGAAAATTTGTATTAAGTTTATTAATTTGAATTAATATAAATCCTAGTGACGAAAATATAAATCGTAATGTCAAAAAAGAAAACATAATGTAAAACAATAAATCATCACGTCAAAATATAAATCGAAACGTCAAAAAAAAATCACAATGTTAAAGTACATTAATAAGATCTTAATTACAATATCAAAATGTATTGATGGAATAAGAGCATGCCTAAGAGCTAGGCAAACATTTTACATTTAAACTTATTAATTGGTAACATTCTGAGGGCAGGTGGTAATTTATTATATTTTTTTATTTCCATACAACTGTCATTGTTAATGAGCGAATATCATAACAGTAGTGCTATACGAAAGACTTAGATGGTAAGTTAGGTGTAAAGGTTAAAAAATAACAGCCACACGGGTCGATCTTCAAGGCCAAGCGAAGCCTTGTTGCTGTTATTTTATATATTGACGAGGTCGGTGGATGGGCGAATATCCATTGTATACCAAGACTTGTCAGTAAGTACCTCAAAAAGCAAGTTGAGCTGTTGTTGTTGTAGGTTTTGAAAGTCGTAACGGATGTTCATCATCATCATCTGCAGCCAATCCCCACGCTCTTGTGCCACCCTTATCCAGGTTCTACCGGCGATGGCAAGAATGTCGTCTGCCCATCTGGCTGCCGGACGTCCAACATTCCTTTTGCCTGTCCTTGTTCGTCTCTCGGTCACTGCCTTACTCCACCTGTCAGTACCTTGCCACGTGTCCTGCCCAAGTCCATTTGAGTTAAATAACACGTTTTCCGATGTGGAAGACGGTCCAATAGATTTTCCGGAAAATCTAGCACCCAGTCTTACTAAGGAGGAAAAGGTTAAGAAAATTGTTTAAAATTTAAAGATTAGATCAGACTGAGGAGCAAAGTCTAAATTTAGTTAGTTAGCGGAGTCAGAGCTGCTGAATAATTTAGCCAAAAATTCACTTCATAAATGTTAACTTATTTAAGCAATTCATCAAATAATCATGAAATTATATACATACAATTAACCTGGAAATCATCACATTTTAACACCAAAAGCTATAAAATAGATAGTCCTTAGTTTAACCACTTCCTAGTTTAATACGAACTTTTAATAATGGACAAGACTACTCCCGGCTTCAATATCTTCCTTTCATAACTAAACTTATATACGCAAAAACATAAAAACTTATAATCCTAAAAGATAAAAGTGGCTTCCATATATAAGAGAGACATTAACGACTTTACAGACCTAGATAAAGCTAAAGAGATAGCATTTACATAAAGTGTGTGTCGTTAAGATAAGTGACTTATACAAGATGCTCGGTGAAAATATCCATTTCAAAAGAGTTTTTCGTTACAGAATTGGATGAATGGACTTGTTGAATACAGTTTCTTCTATTTTTACTAGGACAAAGCTAAGAGATGTAAGTAGGTATGGATTTTGTTCGGGCTAAAATAGATACTATATTCAAAGTAAACGGAAGTGAATAATACAAAAGTAATGATGACTGAAAATCAACTGGAGATGGCAGTCTGTATTTGCCAAGTATTTAACTAAAGCCAGAAAAACACAAAATGAAACCAAATAATCTTAAATACAATAATGAATAGATTATACAAAAAAACTTGGATGTATTTAATTTAAACGAAGCTCGTGACAATAATAGGGACACACAAAACACTATAGATCCAAATTTAGTTTTTAGAATTAAGAACAAACCTTAATTTAATGCTTGATAGGTTTTCAGGCTAAAATATAGTTGGACAAATCACAACATCAACATCAAATGCTTCAATCAAAAAACAAGGGTACCTACCTATAAAGAAAAAGCTGGAATAAATAAAGATATACGAGAAAATATCCCTCAAATACTATAAGACAAAGGCCATCGTCCGAAACAGCCCGTAAATATAATTTTATCTAAAGGCAAATGTTCAGACATTAATAACGACGATATGATCGCATATGGAGGGTAATATGAAAAAGATTATCGGTTCACGCTAGCACTTCTGATGCTAAGAGGTAATGCTATTGAAGATCGTAGCAGTAAGTTGGATAGATCGTCTGATATGATTGTTTTTATCGAAAGGATTTGGTGTGTTTTTTTTTATTTTAGTGGATATGGGATGTGTGTAAAATGATATGGACATGGGCAGGAAGATGATTTTCATGTGGGTAATGTCTGAGGCATTTATGCTTTCATCAAAATTGAAACTAAACTAAGCTATAACGTTGTCTGCAAACTAATTGTTGTAATATTGTCTGTCTTTTTATTGTTTTGACCATTGATTGTCAAAGTGTGGCAATCAATTGTCAAACAAAACCTGAAATAGGCAACATTGCAACAGTTAGCCGGATAATGTAATTACTTATTTCAGAGAATCAAAAGATCTCTTTTTTAAAAGCTCCATTACAATGTTACAGCTTTCTTGCTTTGCAAGATAAGCCACCGTCGTTAACTTGATAGCACTGGCCAAGAACTCTTTTACTGGCTCTGGTGGTAAGCTGGTCTCAAAATGTTTCAAACTTTGTGGTATCTAGATACAATCTCAGTAATATTTATTTCCAAAAGAAAAAAAAAAAAGGTAAAAGGTAGGTAAGGTAGGTAGGTAAAAGGTTTCATCCACGTGATATTCGGATATCGTCCTTCAGGAACAATAATGATCTAATTCAGGCAATGATCTACCCAGGTGCCAAGATTCATCAAAATATTGCAAGATAATAAACTTCCCGGAGAACGGACTACACCATATTATATTATTTATATTATAGGTAGGATTTCAAAATTCCCACACAAAAAAATCGACCACTGTTATTCCCTAGCAACAATGAATAAGAACAGTCTACATAAAAATAACAAGGAATAAGCGAATTGAATATTCAATTTCCAATTACGGACTCGCAAAACATCTGAATACAAAGAAATTCTTATATCCGATGCCGTTCCATGACATAATGGAGTATTCTAAAAGAGAATCAATTAAGGGATATTAAAATGTACCTTCTTAATCTCTTTGACGATATTTCATAGTGTTTTCTTTTCGATTAAGTTGCTGATAAGTATAGATGCTGTTTTAAAATTTTCAGTATGGTAACTTCACAAAATATGTTGACTGTGGTATTGTTTTTTTTTTATCTTTAAACCAATATCATTGTACCTGGGTCTAACGACAAGAAAGAAGCAACTACAGAAGTGATTATGATGTCTTCATCATCATAATATTAGCCGGAAAACGTACACACGGGCACATAGACAAGGCCCCAAACGTCGCCGCATTCACCAGTCCTTTGCTAATGATGACGCATTTTACACGATGATTCATGACGAAATTTTAAGAAAGAGTAAAGAAACAGAAACAAAAAAAACAAAGTTATTAAGACCTGTAATAGGATTACATAATACACTGGACACTAAAAAAGATGATGATAATATTGGGATAAGTAAATATCATGACAATACACTAGATACGGTTACATGACGTAACTATTGTGACATTTCACAAAGTACCAATATTCCTATTGTTAGGGGACGTCAAGGTTAGCAGGTTCCTCCTTATCTCGTGATATTCAGTTTATTATCGAGGTAGATAGCGGTCATCGTAACAATGAAATAGCTGGATTAGATACCGTTGCGCTGAGTAGGTTGACCTAAAATATTCCGGAATTGATTATGTTCATGTTGATTGAAAGTAAGCTTAGTTAGATTATGTACTTGTGCTTGACACTCTAACTAATGACATTACAATATTGTGAATAAAAACGTTATTTTATATTTAGTTATTAGGTTTTTCGTACCCAAAGGGTCCAAACGGGCATTTTACAGCCAAAAGGTTGGACCTATAGTCTTTAATATAAATTGTCAAAAAATATTTTTAATGTTTTTAAGAGGGTACCCGTACAAGTCCAGGGGCGTCAAAAAAACTGTTTGGCCTTCCCATCGAGTGGAGTATCGTTGATTAGAGCTCGTTGAGTATTACATACTGCGTTTTTGTTTTAAAAAATATTGGAAAGCAAAGGAATGTGCTTTGTTCCGAAGAATTTTCTAACTTCCAATTGACCAACTTAAATTTGGTGATAATATTTATTATTACGCATATTTTACTAACAAATACCAATACATAAATAAATCAGTTTTATCCTTTGGAATACTTTGAGTTCTACTATTAAAACAAACTTAATTTTGCGGTCTGGTACTGAATGCTAAATTTGCGAAGATCGATATGCATTTGGCCGGTTTTTGTAACTGAATAACTTCGCTAACCACAGATTCATGAATTATTAGTGATGGCATTAAGTAAGACATTGCTAATTCATTTATTGATGAGATAATTATGTCGATAGAGGGGTAGTAAATTCCCTTAACCACTTAAGATTCCCATGGGAGTTGTGGGGAGGTCAGACGTAATTAGAAACCGCATGGCAAGTATATTTAGTATATGGTACAATTAATCTTGTGACGACTAAACATGCGAACTACTTAAATAAGTTTTACGGCTTTAAAAATTGACTTAACACGCATTTTTAAGAAATACATAGGATTTCTTTTAGTTAATAGTAACTAAATCATCATTCGTGTCTTAGTTCTATTTATTTGTGGTGCACTCTTATTCCATACTTCGTTTTTAGTCATCATCCATATAGCATTCCTCATTAAAGAGTCTTGAAATAGTGCTGCCATCGTTTCTTTGATCTTCACGTACATTTATACTTTAACTTATCGTGAATTTATCCAACTACATACTCTGAAATAGTACAAGCTTTTTTTTTTGAGTGTGCTAAATCTTCCAATGACATCTTTTACTGACTAAAACCAACCCCTATTCCTTCAGTTGCTTGTACCAGGGCCGCGGTAACTCTCTTTTGAAATTATTGGCGAGCCAGACAGGCCGGGCGGACCCCGTAAATTTCTGTTCACATCTCATTCTCAGTTGAAATTAGATAATTAGGAAACTTGTATGAAAGCACAAAATAAATGTCATCAGCAGATACCTCCACATCAAACACCAGACCTAAGCTTATACGAGTTCCAAAAGCAAAACCAGAAGTTAGTCACAAAACTTATTTCATATTCTATTCGAAACTAAAATCCAACGAAAAGCAGTCACGCGCAAAGAAACTAAAATGTAAATCAACGGTGCTGTAACGTTCATTAATACATTCAGTTTGAGAGTTAAGTAGTGTTTAGGGTGAGTAGCTTAAGCGGGTGCTGAGGTGGGCAAGAACGAAAATAATGAAACCGTGGTTTAGCCAATTCATAGTGTAGTGAATATGGCGGATCGTGGTGTAGCGCAATGGAACTCGACATTGAGCGAATTAACTATTTATTATTTTATTATTGGTAGGCTCGCGTTTGACCACTATAACAGCTGATGGTAAGCGATGATGTGGTCGACGATAGGGCACGCTTGCCTAGAAGTATTCACTCTTGATTTAAAGACTCCCAGGTTGTAGCTATCAGGAAATACAGACTCCGGTAGGAAATACTACTGCTTAGCTGTACGCACAATAAAAGTATTCCCAACACGATTTGCGCGTACTGATGGAATGACCTACACTTAAATATTATACCAAATGTAAGATAATTTACTCGTGTTCAAAATAAAAAAAATACATTCAGTTTGTTTTCCCAAAATGTGATAACTGTCGGTGATTCTGAATTCAAATAGATCTTGAACGATAACCTATTGTTTTACCCTTTGAAAACACTTGTCCTCTATCAGTTCATTAACTTAACAACTTCCAATTGCGGTACACTGTAATCACCTAGACCTCTAGATAAAGCGATGTTATAGCAGCAGTAACCGTGGTCCAACTATAATGTCCAACTAGTTGGACGTTATAGTTGCTGACCCCTAAACGGCGATAACGTTGTATGCAATGTCACTTTACCTAGTAAATCTATCCGCCACCGATCTACTCACAACCGCCAGTGCGTTCGCTACCGCTCGTCACCGTGTCTTCACCCGAGCAAGGCCTTGCTCAAACCAACTGCGGACATGATCAAAGCAAAGCTAGAGGATAACTTCAACATATTTATAACTTGAAAGGTATAGCCGTAAGCTACCTGTTACGGAGAAGTATGTTGAGTGGCAGTATTTACCGTAGTCAAGTAGATTTAGGATTTATGTCGGGTTGGTGAGAATGTGAGCTGTCCGTGCTGATGTTTAGTTGTTGTTTATAGTGGGATTGGAAGACCAAAAAAAAACGATGATGTATTATTTTGGTATACCTACAGTACCTTTAGCTACCCAAAAATGATTTTACATTGAGCATTATGGTTGGTGCCTTGATGGTAAACATTAGTGATAACAAAGCTCAGAAAAACCTGCTGATATCACATGTAGATCCGGGACCAAATGTGGTCATCTCTTATTTATATTTACGTCTTTTTTATTTCTACTCTGTGAATTTTTTCGTTTTTTCATAGTTATCCTAAATTTAGGGTTTGGGTCGATTTCTTTATTTTATCATGGTATGAATTATTCTAAGAAGACAGTAATTTTAACTCTACATGTAGTCATCATCATCATATCAGCTAAAAGATGTCCACCGCTGGACATAGGCCTCCAGCGGATGCCCGTAATTCTCACCAGGTCATCAGTCTAGTGGGAGGCCTTCCATCGCAACATCTTCCGGTTCGCGGTCGCCACTCCAGAACCTTTCTGCCCCATCAGCCATCCGTTCTGTGAGCAATGTGCCCTGCCCACTGCCACTTAAGTTTGGCAATTCCTCGGGCTATGACGGTAACCCTGGTTCTCTTGCGGATCTCTACATTTCTCATTCCATTACGCAAGGAAACTCCAAGCATAGCCCTCTCCATTGCTCTTTGGGTAAGCTTTCTGATGAGGCCTATTGTGAGTGACTATGTCTCAGAGCCATAGGTTATCAATGGCAACTCACATTGGTCATAGACTTTAGTCTTGAGACACTGTGGTAAGTTGGATGTGAAAATACCATGTAGTAACATGAGACGAAGACAAAGTCTAGCCTATGTGTTGTTCTGATGTATTAGCTATATTACTGTAAACTTTCATCAAAAAGTAACAAACATCCTTCCGTACAAACTGTAACATTTCAAATATTAGTAGGATAACTAAGCCAATATTACCTTCTCACTACAAATTTTAAGGTATTATTAACTTCTACATTCAAAAAAACACTTCTATAAATACTTAGTCACCTAATAATCATAACCTAGATCAAAAGCTCCACTAGCAAGTCTGTTTGCTACAAAAGGTTATAATGAATTAGTCGTTACTTTATCACTGTCAAACACAGATTGGGATGACGGAGTACACGTAACGCTGTTTAACACTAGTGCGTCTAAAACAGCGTTCTAAATTAAACCACATGAGACAGGGGTTTGGGAGTGTGTGTGCAATGGGGAAACGCCTTTATAGGCACCTAGGTCGCTTTGGTAAAATGGGCATTGAATTGATGCCTATTAGGGTTTGGATTAGGCTTTAAAGGGTAGGATTGGTACTTTGTATGATGATAGCGTTGATGGCTTTATTGGAATTTGCACTTAAATGTTTTTGTCAGGCAAATTCATACTGTAACGGTTAGAATGAGACACGGCGGTGCTCCGCCTAAGCGGGGCAGACCTTCACCGAATAATCCATACATACTGCTTGACCTCCGGATGATCCACATAATGTTGACACCCGGGCAGAGATTACTACCTACAAACCAATAAACATTCGAACAAACAAGCAGTTTTACTGCTAGATTAGTAAAGTTTTCTAATTAGAACACAACGTTGCTTGGACAATAACCTCGAGGTTTTTCTCTGAACAAGAACGTTGACTATTGCCAAAAGTTACATCAAAATTATTAATCCCAAATCCCAGAATTGGATAGCGTAGCACAACGGAAACAACGGCATTTGTATTTCAGTTCTCCATTATTCGATTTCTGTATCATCCTCACCGTTCATTTCCAAATAGAGGCGTCTACCAAAACGGGGCCAGTCTCCGTAATCAAAGTACTTGCTAATGTGAAACCAATTAGGCGTCAACATCAACTGCGACTAAAATAGATGCACTTACTTAATTAAACCGCATTTGGCGACCACAACTGTCATAGTGTTATGTGGTTGTAGTATAGTTTTGAAGTTTAGTTCTCGATTCTAGACAAGTTATGAGTTAGTGGATTATCCAGTGCCAATTTATAGATGATTAGACCGCATAGGGTCAGCGCAATTGTCACGCAGGATGAATTTTGGTTAACTATCTATCTTTTAGGGGGTTAAACTACTCATATATATTCAACTTTAACTCTCAAATATAAAAACAATGCTGTGCCCGACATTTATGTTCGCATAACTTAGAGAACAGCTGATTTTTATTCAGGGGAAAAATCATTTTCATCAGATTTTTAACCCCCGACGTCAAAAGATGGGTGTTATAAATTTGACGTGCGTTGCTGTGTATCTAGGTGTCTATGTGTCTGTCTGTGGCATCATAGCTCCTAAACGGATGAACCGATTTTGATTTAGTAGATTTTTTTTTTGAAAGGTGACTGTCGAAAGTATTCTTAGCTATGTTTGAATAAAATCGGTTCAGCCGTTCAAAAGTTATTCGCATTTTACTCTTTGAATCTGGGTTTTTTCGCAAGATATCGCGAAATTATTACTTATTTCGATATATTGTCGATTGAAGCGTGTCTACTACTAGATATAATATATGAATTTTAAAAAGCATAAGATAAAAGTTAAATTACAAATTAGAAACCCCCGACACATAAACGACGCGAGGTCGGGGAACCGCTAAATAAATAAAATAAACTGAGTTAAACGTTTTCACTCCTCTAAAAATTGCCAATTGATTAATTTCATAAAACCTCGTCATAGGATCGATACTCAAGACTACTGTTTCTGGGTTTTTTATACTAAGAATTCAATTTATATCATCCCAATCGATATTCTCATCGATAGTCAAAATATGAGTGTATTCCTCGGCCTACCGCTTCGGCGAATATTGCCACGATTTTAATATGAACTTCAGGACTTTACCACTTCATTCTAGACTGGTTGACAATATGAGAGCTCGTTATATTAGCACTAGATTCTGAACTAATCATGAGACTCTGTCCATTGGAAGGTGTGGTAAACAAGCCAATTCTGATGCACAGCAGATTAAACCGCATTGTGGTTGAAGCTAGCTTTGTTGCAAAGCAACCACGATCTACCTTTATTGAGTGTGGAACGTTGCTAGTTGTTCGTAGTTACTTGGTAAACCGTACTTTGTTTGTTCATACTTTAGAAGTATAGAGGACTATTATTATAGGAACTGCACTGGATCAATGAGTGACAGAGTTAAAACTCGATCAAAGTGACATTTTCTAAAAGCATTTCTTTTTACCCGACTGTAAGGAAAGGGGTTTTATTTTTATTTTAAATCCATAATATATTACAACAAACAAACAAGAGACACAGACACACACAGACAGACACAGACAGATACAGGAGTTGCAGTGGTTTGGGAATAGTGCGGTGGGATTGTCCCAATTTAAAAAAAACAAACATAAGCATAATATCACGCAGTGATCATAACTTACTCAACTGAAATATGGTGTCGCAAAATTCTTCCAAATCGCTGTCGACTTGTAATATGTTCTAAAGACTAGCGGCATTGTCACTATGTATTGCAAAGATTTTCTGGTAAACCTAAAATTGTTTGTGGTGGTTTAAATTAGACTTCTAAAAGTAATAAAATTCTCCCAATATATGAGAAATACTGTCGCAAACCAAGATTATAGAGATACAGAAAAAGTATTCAGTAACTTCTTTATTTGCTATTTTATTAGTACTTTAATCATCTTTAAACTACTACCACAAGTTAGCTCTAAAATTTTGATGGTTAGATTTAAATATTAAGAGTAGTAAAATACGCATAATATTTAATAATAAAGTGCTGCCATCATACAAAGTCTGACTTTGCTTCTGCTAGGCATGTGCCTCTAAAAGAGGCAGTGTTCCTTGTGCCAGTCCTCATGCTTCTATGCCTATCTTACCCAGGCCATCTGCTCTGTCAACAATTATCTTTTCTGATTACAATATAATAGGTATTTTCAAAAACCGCAATCTTATTTTTCAAGGCATGCCAAAATTAGACGTTATACCTTAGAAAAGCGTATCTTTTAGTCCTTTATGAAAAGGTCTACCATCTTTTCTTTACGGAGGCCTATGTGAGTCGAATGTTTTCCTTTTTCTGTACACTTTGAAACGAGAACACTCATTTTAATAATGTTTGCGGAGGGACTCTTTTCGACCTTTACTATGGTTCCTAGTTTGTTTGATCAGAATATTTTCTCATTTCTGTATTCATAGTTTTGAAAGTATTACCAGGGAATATTTCGAGTAGTAATAGAAATGATACCGTTCAATACCAATTCCAACTGTATTTTTGGCCACGTATTTCATGTTGATAATGCAATCCTAAGTCCTGCGAAGTTGCCACTTCCGCGGCAATATTGAGCATTCGTTCCGCATCTGTAAATTCAGTTCTTTCAGAATATACATCTTCTTTTCATAAATCTAATAATTGGAATCACTACACGGTCAAATTATTTCTGCACTTGGAGCTGTCAACGTCACTCTCACGTTCGACTCTCTCTATTGGTGCACGAGGCAAAGACCTTATACTTCTTACTAAATACGTATAAGGTCTTTGGCACGAGGCGACTGCGGGGCGCAGCGCGGGATAGCGGGAGAGTGGTCGCTTGACATACGATGTGCGCAGTTATTTTGACCGTGTAAAATGGTCACGGGACAAAGTGTTCGACATAGTTCGATATTCGACATTTTTAATGCAGTTTTTTACAGAAAGCCAGATGACCAAAAAAACATTAAAACTGCCTGTTATTATGGAGCAAAAGGCACTTCATTGCTTTGCATTCCAACTAGTTATCCTACGACACCTGTCGTTTTCAGGGTGCCGAAGCCCTATTGCTGTAACTCACGTGTCTATTTGTCTGTCCGTCGTCTGTCACAAAATGTTGTTCCGAAGAATTTATTAACTTCCCATTGATCTATGAACTTGAAATTTGGTGTTAATGTTTATTATTACGTATAGTAATTACCAATATATTCTGCATTGGGTACGGAATCCTAAATGTGCAAAGTTCACACGCGATTGGCCGGTGTTTTTATTAATTGTTGCCAGGACTAAAACAATAACATTAAAATTTTATTATTATGTACACTGCAACTAAAGTTCATTGGCCATTTCACTTCGAATTTTAAAAGGTGTCATTGCTTTAATATTTCATATATTTTCCACCGAAACAATTAACTCCAATATATTTTAATACCGTCAGAACAAATGATTTCAGCATCAATTGACCTAAAACCTTCAGTAAATACTTCTATTGTTATAAAATTATTTATCATTTGTCAGCTCCAATCTTTGATGTTACGGGCTTTTGAAATGATCCATTGTACTAGAAAGTAAAATGGAATGAGGCGGTTTTTTGTTTGTATTATAAGAAAGAAAAATACGGGCGATTTTTTGTGGGTTTGTTGAATTACAAATCATATTTAATAAATAAAAAAGTCTACCCTTGACAGATGGAGTGTTTTCTTTTGCTGTAAGTGGCATTTGAGTAGACATTGGAACCATCGCCATCTTCAGGAGGCTGTAACGAACAAAACAAAAAACAAAACGGCCTGGTGCGTGTCGGACTTCGTACCAAACCGCAAAATCAAATTTGTTGTAGTAGGAAAAATGAGGCATTTAGAAAGAAAAATATTGATGACTGATTTATCAATATATTGGTATTTGTTAATAAAATACACGTAATAATACACATTGAAACCAAATTTCAAGTTCATAGGTAAATGAGAAGTCAAAAAATTCTTCGGAACAACATGCGTGCACAACTTAACAGATAAAAAATGCTGGTTTCTGTGGGTAATCCTTTAACATCCTGGCTATTTTTGTTGGAAATATTTCTTTTCTACAGATTTATTATATGTATTGATAATATCTCTAACACCTAGTCCTATATAATAGTCAAACACAAGTAAAGAACAAAGGGTTAAAGGGTTCAATTGTCTCGTAGATCTCGCGGAGACGCGGTGTTAACTCAAGCTCATTTAGCTTTGTTTGAAGATTAACCGGCTTGCTTACACTGTATTCATCCTTATAATGTTCCAGTATATAGAGTCACCCTTATAATAATAACTACTGAAGCTCTCGATAAATTGTCATATCAGCGATGGCTATGGTCGACATGCCAAAATTTAAGGATCTCGTGACATTTTTATAGCTTGGCATTCCCATGTAACGAGGGCTTTCGTTTTTGTGGCCACCAGTTGGCGCCACTGATGAATAATGTATGTAAATAGAGCTGTTAAACGTTGTTATAACGCGCATGGAAGCAAAGTTTGAATTAAAATAATTTCTAATGCCGTAGAAGTGACATTAAATTTAAATTTGAGTATGCCGCAGTTATGTGCAAAAAAGATGGGTCCCACTTTGTGAAACATACAATTATTAGAGCAGTGTTTGGTAAAACCCGTATATCACTTAATCTGCCATGTTAGGAAAATATTTACAACACAAAAAAAGTAGTAAATCAACTCGCGCTAAAAGCCAAAAAACTATTAATTTCACATTTTGAAGACCTCACTCTACACCAGCGCCCCTGCCGGTAAATTCAATCGCGATAGCCATTTGACTATTTCAATATCACTATGGTACAAATTGGTGCGAATAGTCGCGTTACTTCCTATTCATCAAAACAATGAATGTGCTTTAGCTAGACCAGGGCTTTAAACTGTGCTCGCTGCGTTAATTTCTGAATGTGTGTCCACTGACTGAATCCTCTCTTTATTTTAAATCTCGATTGTCAGAACTTTGAAAGTCAATACGGATATTTAAATATAAGAAAGTCTGACCGTCTGCCAATGTTTAGGAAATATCGATAGTCCGGTTCAGAAACTAGGTTACGATAGACAGGTGGAAAACGTTACGTTCAAATAAAATATTCAGCCTCTTCCGGTTAGACTGCCTGCTTAGAATAATTCAAAAGGGTAGATTCTAGAGAGGACTGACAGGTTAGACCCATAGGTAATCTCCTCTAGATTCCACATTGCAGGCAATTTACGTTCGCCAGTAATGTTTCCTACCACTTATAGGAATGTATGTATTTGACTTTAAAATATCTGTCTTATCAAATATCTGCCAAAAAAAGAATCTGTCGTAACAAGAATCTGCCCAAACCAGAAGCATGATTATAAGATATATGTCTTAACAATAATCTGCCAAACAAAAAAAAACTGTCCTATGAAGAATCAGCCCAAACCAGAATCTGTCCTAACCCAAATAATCAAGTAAATCATTCAAGATGGAATGCTAACGCCAAGTGCGTTCAACCCGTCCCGTATCCAAAAACTCGGTGCTACTTGTACCTAAACTTATCATTAAAAACAAAAAAAAAACATACAATATACCTACTAGAAGAGGTTATTTTTGAGTCAGATCACAATGCAAGTACGTAAAACAGTAAAGTCATCAGTCCATTTTTCGACAATTTAAATAATCAAAACGATTTGAAAAAGTTGCAAGCTCAAATTATTGTCCCACTGATTGAATATAAAGCGGAGCATTCAGCTACAGAATCGTCAGTCGTTACGGAAAATCGCATTGTTCTGGACCACACAAAATAATTGAAATCCCACGAATTGTGGCCACAGAACACAGAAAATAATTATCAGGACAATATAACAAAGGAAAACCTGATACATTCCGCTCCCGCCACCGCTCTGCTCGAAGCCAAATCTCCAACACGCAACCTTAACCACAGTCTGAAATGCGACTTAGCATTTACATTTTAAAGCTCATATTCCCATGAGCACCCACAGTGATCCGATTACGTTTGATGAAAATCGTCGAAATCCGATTTTCCAGTCAGTTTCCCTCGTTCTGCTCAAAGAAGACTTACATTGGCTTTAAATAAATATATTTCAGTAATATTTTTAAAGTCATCGTATTGGAAAATTGAGATTTTCATTTTTATGAGATAAAATGTCTGGTTTTTTTATTTTTGGTATTTTTTGCTGATGCTCTGGCTCTCATCGAGATAACGTTACGACTTAATGGACATACTTTTATGAGTTTACTCCGTTTTATGATAACGATAAGATAGCTTTTACGAACGGCTTCACTTGCGTGAAATAGGGACTGTAACTGAAAATTTGTTTTTTGTTCGTCAGGTAGATTATTAAAAAATATAGGACTTGTATTTTTTCTTTTGACTCGTAAACAAAAAGTGACGACGATAAAATGCGTTGAAATATCATGTGACGTCACGCCGTTAGTACACTTTATACTGACTTAGTGACGTCACAAGCCCCCACTCTTGAACTTGATGCACTTTATCTTTGTAAAGCAAAAAATACATGTCTAATTTTATTTGATAATCTCACTGACGGACTAAACAGAATTATCATTTTCTACCCAGAAAACATATCCATTCGTTACAAATTGTTCTTCGGAAACTTAGTTACTACCGGATTAAAAGGAGTATGCCTTGCCTAGCCATGCAAATCATGATCAGGTTGAGCATGTATTCCATGTTGATCAAATTCAATTAGCCGTTAATATTATAAATATTCACAAAAATCTTTATCATTTATATTTGATTCCATCTAACAGGAAAGTGAATGATTAGCCTGAGCAATATAATTTTTAAATGCTTTTGTTCTTACTGATTGATTGATTGATTTTAGAGAACAGAAAATATAACACGCACCATTTATTTATGTATTAGTGACCCGCCCTGGCTTCGCTCGTGAAAAATTATATTCAAACTACCAGATACAAATATAAGTATGTATAATAATATATGTCATCATTATCATATCAGCCGAAAGACGTCCACTGCTTGACATGGGAGACCTCCCCCAAGAGTCGCCACATTGAACGGTTCCGTGCGTCTCGCATCCAGCGGATCCCCGCAACCAGGTCATCGGTCCATCTGGTGAGACGCCTTCCAACGCAACGTCTGCCGGTGTAATAATATAGGTACTATTCTGTTAAACTACAAACATATACACTTAAATCAAAAACTCTAACTAAGCCTAAATATATACTATTCTAAAATATGGCGCCGAAAAATTCCTCAACATTGTTGGTCACCGTCAAAGTTTTCTGTTTCGCAACTTCTAAAGCCACCCGGCAATAGGCCGGCGGCCCCGGTGTGTAGACAGCTTAAAACAAATTCAAATACAAAACACACACATGTCATGTAACGCATGTTGATTTTCTAAATCAAAGGAGGTTTATTTAGTAAAGATGTTTATTCGCTAAATAAACAAGCGTCTTAGATTGAGAGGCCCTTTGGCGAATCTGTGCTGCGGGGGGTTATTTAAAACTGTAAAAGCTTCATTTAATAATAAATCTTTGTGAGCTAGAGTAAAATTCTAGTAGTACTAAGCTCATTTAAATTTTATTTGACAGGAAGATCTGCCTTTTTCTAAATAAGTTACTAACCTATCGCAGCTGAAGTTTATATTGAACATGAAATTCCAGCTTATTTGACCCCAAAATCTCGGTAATTATTACTGGTACTGCTGGTGTCACATTTTTTGGTCTGCTCATAATTATTTTGTGTGTTGTCAGGGAGTTAGTTGTGACACCTCTTCTTCCCAGCTGAAACACCAAAAAGTGGTGACGGGTGCGTGTTTTGGGGGACTCTATTTTGTGCTGATTCTGAGGCCGGTATTGCAGCAGCATTGACTCAAACTCAACTCAAAATATACAGTTATGACGGATCGGTTTGTATTTTTGACATTAACGTGCCAAGTCCAAAATCCCACACGCCCCAAACGTTACCGAAATCTGTCAGAATCATTGGAATCGGGCAGTGTTAGCATGTACTTTGACCGTACACATACTTGCTAACTTGGACTTTTATTTTTATTATTTACACCTATTAATGAAACTGTGATAAAATTTCATTCTTGTGAGTAGGAGCTTACTCAAGGTGGCGACCAGCTATGAGGCTATTGTATTTACTATTTAATTGGCCGTCGGCCTTTCAAAACATACATACATACATACTGAAACTACTCAATACGTACCACACATTTTGTGTAGAAAGATTCAGTAACGTCTGGGGCGTCTGGGATCTTTCTCTATTGAGTAGATACACGTATGACAAGCTGAAGAATCATATGCCAAACTCGAGAGTTGTGATTGGTTGGCAATTTATTGGTAGGTGTGGCCAATTTTGAGTTAAAGTCGAGTTGTTTTAAGTCGGCATATAGCAGCGTCTGTTTGGTACCAGGAATAGGGCTCTCCGAGGATACCCTAGTATAAGAAGCTCTATCAACCGAAACAGAATTCAGTAAAAGTTCTGCCTACTTCGTATTCTAAGAATGCGCCACGCATAACATTCGTGATCATATCAATAATTATGTCGGTGACTTACAAACCAACTAGCCTATATTTTCACAAAAAAAAATACAAAGGCCAAAGCACAGTGAGACGAAGTCGAAGCGAAGTGATACATCATATTCAGTAGGATGTGTCTTGTCGCTTGTCTTCGCGCGTAAATAGTAGTTAGGGACTTGCACTCTTTGTCGCTACCTATTCTTCTTCTTCGTATCAATGATCCCTCATTTGTATTTATTTTTGACCAAAATGCAGCCATGTCGACAGCTCTAGAATTTTAGTATTTGCCTCGTAAAGGTCTTTTAGAGTGTAGGTGTTGTTGCTTAGGGAGCACGAACATTAATTAGGCACCGCAATCGCATTATGGCTCATTGGAGTACCCCATCTGACTAACTTGAACCTGTAGCATCTTCGTGGTCGGTTTAGAGATTTCTAGGTAGATCATTTTATCGCTATGATTCGCGTAGATGCACTTGAGTTCGCAACCAGAGCGGTCTACTAGCGTCTTTTGTTTATCCTGATCGGAATGTGTCCATTACGTTGTGGTGATAGGAGTCAATATATTATGAACATTTTTAGACTGTCGTGTCACTTCACTTCGTCTATTTCTCAGTGTGCTTTGACCTTTAGTTAACTCTGACCTAACCCTGAACATTAAGGTGTTAACAGAAATGTAAGTTAGTTAAAAGTAACACTTTTAATATGAAACTCTTGCCAATGGCCTTATGCCATGATTTCTAGAATTGCGATCAATGTGGGCTAGTCACGGAATAAAATATAGCTGGAAATATACTGCTACTTCACGTAACTTCTTGGCAAGCAAAAGTTTTATTTTAATACTAAAATGCTCGATTTATGGAGTGTTTTTGACAGTTATTGCTAAATATTAGCAACGTTGTACTATTTTTACGATATGGAACAAGTGAAAGAAAAATAAATTAATATACATAGGTATCCTGAACTGACTGCGTTTTTAATACCAGTTTTGGAATAGTAACGTTCGCTTTTACTGTGGGTGTTATATTAGTACCTACACCTAGATTCTTCTAAACTTGATTTATGAGCTGAAGTCAGGTCATAAATTAAGCTCGTTAGCTCGTATGTGGCTTTACGTCACATCTTCGGTTTTCAGACATAATTATAAAGATACAATCAATACCGTAACCCGAAAAGATTATGGCAATCGCAAATGACAAGATACTTTTTTTTTTACCTTTTTTTTTTTTTTTTTTTTTTTTAACAAACGTTGCCCCACACTAGGAATTTCTTCCTGTATCGTGGGTGCGTTTACAAACATATAAACTCACATACACAACACCCAGAGCCGGAACAACTATCTGTAGGTCATACAAATATTTGTTCCGTGCGGGAATCGAACCCGCGACACGCAGCGCAGCAGTCAATCGCTCAACCACTGCGCCAACCGTGCGCCCAAATAATACTGGTTACTATCAGCCCCTATTATCTCATGGCAAGGCAAAAGCCTCCCTTATAACTTATAACTGATTCAGCCCCGGGCTGAATGTGGACCATTGGTTGTTAGTTTTTGTCTAGCTCGTCCCACCATCTTCTGCGTGATCTGAAATTAAATTGTCCATCTGAAAACGTGTGAAGACAGCACAAAGGTCATAACACATAGTAGTAAAATATTGTTTATAAGCACTTACCTGCTTTTATGCGAACGCTATAAAACTGACACTTCGAACGATAGTCTATCTTCAGCTTATGCCAACAGATTTGGAACGAGCATGGATTTACTACTGCCATACCTTTATGTGCGAGATACGACTATCTTCGACGATAATACGCTGCAAACTGCGATTTTAGTGACGTATTGATTTGTTAGAGGTTGTAACTTTACTTACGACTATTTGTTATGAGGTATCGTGAAAATTGCAGTGTTGGTGTATTGTTGCAATGCTCATAAGTTGCACAGAGTATAATAGGAGCTACTGTCGTTTGCTTATCTCGTCGCCGGACCACTATGACTTCTTCAAAACCTTGGAGCTACTCGGTCACTGCCTTAATTCACCTGGCATCACTGTCTCTTGCTTGGAGTCCTTCTTAAATCTGTTTAATGGAGGCGCGCCGCTGCTTATGTACTTTGTGATGCCGTTGTCTAATTTAAAAAATGTTCTAACGATTTCAAAGTTTGGAACTCGGTTTGTGTAAAAAATGTTCGTCATTTTCGTAGTAAAAGCACGTAAAAGTAAGCGAAACAAAATTCTAAGCCACAACTAATAATGGCGAATATCGCGTTAGTACATCATAAAAATCTTTTAAGAGATATAAGTATTGCATGAGACACCAAGCCCACCGAAACGCACTTTATCAATATTGTGGCCGAGTATCTTATCTCCTGTGGTGATCTACATAATAGGTAGTCTGTTTATAGTTTTTTTATTTATTGTTATTTTTTTAAAGTTTTTTCTATTAAAATAATAAAAATTAAAGGTGTGACTACCTATTGATATAATAGAGAAGTTTGATGGTAGAATAAGACTGAAACATGTGCCGACACCAAAAAAATGCGAATAATGGCAAAATATCGTTTTTATTAGCTAGCCGGTTCATAAACATCCAATACCACAAAATATAAATAATAAAAAGATCATGATTTCACTAACATAATATTTTAAATAAAAAAAACAATGCGAAACACTTCATGGTCGGATCAACTACACAGTACCTACATGTTTTGGCAAAAAATGGAACACCAAGTCTTTTCATGAATTTCTGAAGGGCACTTGTGAAATAACTTGAGTGTTGGACGAGTCTACTTGTACCAAATATAATGATGTCGTATTGTAAGGGTGGCGCAAAGTGAACAAAAGATGTAAAACTTATAATTGTCAACTAAAGCATGGCTTCCATTAAAGTTCAAGAAAGAAAGAAAAACACTAAAACTGGCATTCAATTAGATTTGTATTAAATAGACAAAAATATCAGGCATCAAGCTGGGCTACTATATTAGCCAATTGAACTTTTATTTCATAGTCTACAGATAGACATACCCTTCGTGGAAGGTACACTGTTTGGCTACAGAGGGTAGTAATAGTAAAATATTGTTAGTAATATTGACTGAGCTTTGTGAGCGTCGTGAGCTTGACCTCGCGAGTCAGTCTTATTTTTCTTCGGTCGATTCAGTTTTTTAAAAAATATCAAAATGACGCCGCAATTTTTTTTTTCAAAAACTTCTCATAAAATTTCACGAGAATCGGTTGAGAAATGCGACGTCGGGCGAGCACGGCCTCTGTGATAGGCTTGTGTCACGCATTCTATCACGGTGTTTGCTCCCAAACTGTGATAAAAATATATGACTCAAGTCTGTCACAGTATGCCGTGCTCGCCCGGTCAATAATAGATTCCAATTGAAGACTGACAATTTGATTCACCATTAGGGTGAAAATACACATGCCTGTAACTTGAATAAAAGTGTGTAAGTAGCTCGCATGTTATTGTGACATTCAACAATGAGAAGTAATTATGCCATGACGTGTATTTTCGCGCTTATACCCATAACTTCGAAACTCCTACTATAGGATCTCTGCCTAACACATCGGGAAATACATGCGTGATGATAGTAGGCAAGATAAGGTAGGCGTAAACACTTGTTCAAATAAACCAAGCCAAGAAATCCTCCTCGCATTATGTACTACCAAACAGTAAATAACATTAACAGCTCAGATACTGTTTACTTACCTCTATCATTCTCTAAGGGAAAACCTTTGAGCACTATAAACAGTAAGTGGATCAAATGTGGATCGCGAGATTTGAATATATTCACTTGGTATTCTATTAGTAGATAACTCAATACCGAAATATACCTGGTATTTCGGTACTGAGAAGTATATTTGGCAATGCTAGTAATATTGGTTTTATGATTCATACTGCCTGTTAGTGTTTATCATGTGCTACTTAGAACAACTATTATTGTTGTTTGAGTAAGTAGATGTTGTATTGAAGCCAATTCCAGACACAATTACAGATAATTTGGACCGTGGGCAACATTTGGCTAGCATGAGCCATCATCATCATGATCCGCCTGCCTTTGTCCCATATCACTCGGTGTAGGTATGTCGCAGTCATCTGGTTAAATTAGCCAGGTAATTGGAAGCCCAGGCCGTTCATTAAACGCTGGCACCCAATAGGACGCCAAGGCCGATAGTTAATTGAAATAGCATCATGCAACGTTTAACAACTTGGCGCATTGAATGGCAGCCTTTTAAAGATGACCACGACTCAGCCAAGTGATTCAAATTTAGTTCAGTATTTTTTTAATTGCGGTGCTAGTAGTCGCTAAAACAAATATGGCGTCAACAACGCAAACCGTGAATGTTATTTTTCGTTATAATGTGCTTTTTTAAGTGAAATTAAGATGTGATACTGTCAAAATAGTAAAACAACATGGAGGTGCCAAATAATACTAAGTTTTCTGCAAGTTTTCAGGAAATATTTGAGTTTAAAGTACCTAGTCACCCTAACCAAAAATTACAAATTTATCAATATCCAATTTAACTAAATGACTACATGACATTCAGCCATCTGGTTAAACGTTGCGCACAATACCTTGGCAATATAGGATAGGATGCCTAGATTGGTCATTAGATTTAATGACCGGCCTAGGCATCCTATTAGTTGGAAAATTAAACCAGATGGCCACGAGAGATATACAGAGTAAAATAAGAGTAGAACTAATAATTCATTATAATCTTCCTGCCCTTGTACCATGCCACTTAAGGTCAGTACAACACGTTCTTCTTCTTCCTTTCTCGCTTGTTAACTGTCACACTATCATTCTAACTTTTCATTGACCTTCCTCCCCTCTTCATGCATCTACATTTAAACTTTACTAGTAAACTCGAAATGGTTTTATAATCTTTCATACATTTATCAGAAGTTTCAACATATATCGGACTCATACCAATCAAATCCATCTAATCTATCTATCTAATACCTTTAAACGACCAATTCTTGTATATATATAATCTGAATCTCGGAAACGGCCCCAACGATTTTCATGAAATTTAGTACGCAGGGGGTTTCGGGGGCGATAAATCGATCTAAAAAGGTTTCATTTTTAGAAAACGTCGTTTTGTTCTCTACTTTCACCCGAGCAGAGCTCGGTCGCCCAGGTACTAATCTTTATTGACATAATTTTTAACAGCAGTTTTTGAAGCCTTTGACGCCTGAACTACCTGTATGACAGGAGGCATATGGAAGATTTATAAGTTTATCCTCGCACTGGAACGCCTTGCAGCAATAACACCAATGCAGCACAATCTTTTTATTGACTCATTTTAAGTCCAAGTTTCCTCACGATGTTTTCCTTCACCGTTGTCAGCGATGTCTAAGATAAACTTAGAAAGTACATATGAATTGAAAAAGTCACATTGGTACTTGCCCGGATTCGAACCCACGACCTCAAGCACGAGAGGCAAGGTCTTAGCTACTGGGCCACCACTACAATAGATATAGTATGCTATATAGATAATATTTTTAGTTCAAAAACACCAGCTTTAATAAGAGATATATAAAAAAAACTTACGTAACCAAATAAGGTCCATAACAACAATAAAATCAAGGCCAACATCCCCCAAACGGGAAATATTCCTAATGGCAAACATTTTAATGTGAAAAATACCTACAAAAAGAGATCACCAACTTCGGGACGGATCTTTTTAAATAAAACTGTTCATTTCGATCCGGCCTTCACAGTCCCTCTGGTCAAGTGTAGGAATGAACAAACAAACGATATGTTTATACATGTATATCTCTGGTGGAATTTGAGAGGGTTCCTACGTACCTTTTTTGTGAAATTCCCGTATCGTTTCGGAAATAAAGTACCTTTCAACTTTTGTTTTTTGAAGTTGTTTGGTTGCTAACAGTTGTTTTTGGATCAAAACTTTGATTGCGTAATTAGCTGTATTCCAACCTGAAGAACTGTATTACAGTATATATTTACCAACAGATTTTATATGACTCAGGGAACTATATTACTCGGTTCCGTCGAATTATCGGAAAATATAACTAATTTACGCCTGAGGATATCTACAAAATTGCTCAATCCCTGTGCTCTGAAAAGTGCTATTGAATTATTGTCAATTGATTTGATTGGCAGTTTCTATTTTCGCCAACGAATCACAGCAGTTGTCAACATTATATTTTGACAGCGGGTTAATTATTTTTTTGTATTGATCTTAGTCCTCCAGAAACTGGATGTAAGTGTTCACCCACGTATCTGAAATGAGCATGTGAAATGAGTTAAAAACGTGACCAATTTCTTAGGTTATCACGGTCATAGTTTTTCCACAGATCTACTCACGTGGCACCCAGCAACTACCTCCTAGGCCTCGTAGAAAGACACTATGTTACCTCTTGATAACACTTTTTCATCATCATCATTTTAGCCGAAATACGTCCACTGCTGAATAAAGGCCTCCCTCAAGCGTCTCCACATTGACCGGTCCCATGCGTCTCGCATCGATGACATCTTTTATTTTAGATTACAGAAAGAAAATGGAGTCAGTGATAGTTTGACGGTGAACAGAAGAGTATGGAAGAAGAAAACGTGTTGCGCCGACCCTAATTAACATGGGATAAGGGCAGGATAATGATAGAAAATAATGTCGATGACTGAAGTGTGAGAAAATAAGTAATACCTAGAAAAGTCGACACCGATTGAAACGAGAATTCTGTGATAAAATCGAATTTATATACGTAACCTGTGACCGAGAATCATGAATAATGTTTGATCGCAATCTCGAATACCTATTAGATATTCCTGAGCTATCAGCATCTCTTAATCGAACGTCAATCATGATACATAACTCGATGAATCACCGTTAGGTACTGACAGGTAATACATATATATTATATTTGGTGAACCTGAAACCATTATATAAAGGGCTTCAAAGTGCTAATACCCAAAATGAGAGGGGACAATTACTAGTCTTGGTACGTAAGTTGATTTAAATGCTGACACGGCTTCCTTGGCGGGGCTGATATCCTCCTACAGACAAACTAACAATTAACTTTTTTGTGCTAAAATATAGATAATTATTAGCGTCTGCCATCGGCTTCGCCCGCGTTAGAATCGGTTTTATTATTCCAAATGGAACATTATACCGGGATAAAAAGCCTATGTGCTATTAAAGACTATAATATATCTGTGTGCCAAATTTCATCTACATCCGTTTACCCGTTTTGGCATGATTGAGTAACAAACATACATTCAACCATCCATCCAAACTTTTGCATTTATAATATTAGTAAGATAGTTACTAACATGCGTTGCATGGGTGGTATTTTAAGAGCCCCTTCTATGTACTGATGGTGATTATCGGGGTGGTTTTATTAATGACAAATCACTTACTCTCCGGTCTTTTTTACAATAATCCAAGCGCCTTTAGAAGGTTTCCGGCAGATAGCAAATAAAAGTATCAATCTATTTGGCCATATAATGGATATCCCAGGTTAACACTGCCCCATCTACACAGGTGGTAAAATAGGGACCTAAACCAACAATTCAGGGCGAGCAAATGGGTTTTATACAAAAATAGGCTTTGGATTATCATTATACTAAATTGACGTCTATCCATGAACTTAAACAGCACTTATGCCATTACATAAAGCTTTTATCTCCTACGCAAATCCAATTAATATACTTAGTAACACCACGTATATACAAACGCAAATAATTGGGCAAAGAGCAACATTTACGGTGGCGTATGGACCAACCCTCATCAATCAATTGTCAACCCTAAGTACGGGTAGACAGAGTGAAAAATGTTTTGTGTTCAGGTGGACGACTGATTGGTATCGGGAATACGTTAGACTCGATTATATGGTGGTTGGTTTGGGGATAAAAATAACGCAGTATTTTTTCCTTCAATGTTTTTTGAGTATCAAATGTTGTAGAGTGACGAATGTAGTAATCCTAGTACAGTTCAGTTTCTGTTTATCCAGTTGTAAAGAAAAAATTAAATAATATTTACGTTCAAATTCATACGAGTAATAGAGAAAATTGTACAAAAATGTTCTGAAAACCTGTCAGAGCCTTTATATTTACTGAAAAGTAAATGGAAGTGAAACAAAGTAGTAGTAGTCGTAAAAATGAACATGGACAAAACCAATGGTGGTGTTGAATGCGAATGTTGGTGGGTGCAACATGGGCATTCAACACCACCATTGGTTTTTTTCCTATCAAAGTAGTCTCCGACACTCAAAGTTGTGGATGATTATATCTACCTGGGACAAATGATCCAGTTAGGTAAGTCCAAATTCGAGAAAGAGGTCAACCGTCGAATCCGACTCGGCTGGGCAACGTTCGGGAACTTGCGCGGTATCTTCTCGTCCAACTTACCACAGTGTCTCAAGACGAAAGTTTATGACCAATGTATGTTGCCAGTGATTACTTACGGGACAGAGACGTGGTCGCTCACAATGGGCCTCATCAGAAGGCTTACAGTCACCCAAAGGGCAATGGGGAGAGCTATGCTCGGATTTCCTTGCGAAGACATCCGCATGAGAACGGAGGTTACCAACATAGCCCAAAGAATTGCCAAACTTAAGTGGCAGTGGGCAGGACACATTGCTCGCAGAATGGATGGCCGTTGCGGTCGAAAAGTTCTGGAGTGGCGACCGCGTACCGGAAGACGCAGTGTCTTAAGGCCTCCCTCTAGGTGGAGCTCTTGGTCCAGCCTGCGGGAGTCCGGTGAATGAAAAAAGCACAGGACCGATCAATGTGGTGACGCTTGGGGAAGGCGTATGCCCAGCAATGGACGTCTTTCAGCTGAAATGATGATGAAATGGAAGGGAGTTTAAACAATATTTTATATGATGTACCTTCTATAAAAATATCCCAGTGAAAAGCTAAGAAAATTCGTACATTCTCAAGCTAGTTTCTATTACGAAACTTTTATTATTAAACAGACCCAAGACGTCAAATCACTTCAAATTGAGAAAAAATTACACATTCATATTATGTTTTTCAAGAGTGACCTTTTTAAGGATGTTGCGGAAACCCTTACCCTAATATTCCCATAAAATGAAATGAATGGTAAACAGTATAGGTGAAGGTTGCTGACATGGGAAGGTTAAAGGAGCAGGAAAACGTCAAGTGAAAACACATATTGTGTGGTGTTTAGAAATATTCTGAAGCTCTTGAACGATGAATGTGTTATTTTCAACCGACTTCAAATGGGTTCTGAATTCGACTGTAAGATTTTGTATGTTGATTACACGATTACTCCGCCAATTATGAACAGATTTTGATGATTCTTTTATTATTTAAAAGCTGGTGTTTCTCACCAAGGTCCCATTTAAATTTTATTAAGATCTGACGAGTAGTTTTTAAGTTATCCTTAGTAATGTGTATTTTCATGGTAATATAAGGTACCAAAAGTAAAAAGAGAAAAAAAATTTTTTTCCAGTTAATTATTTTTTAGCAGTCGGGTTTTTTTGTTTTTATAATAATTTATTATATTTCTGTCTTTTTAGTTTTTTATAATGCACAATTTCTCCAAATAATTAATGAAACGTGTTAAAAGATTATTTATATTGCTGTCAAAGTTACACTTATTTTGAATTTGTTCCAAAATAGTGACATAAATGTGACATGTATTTAGTAGCTTTCAGTTGATACTCTTATTGTTATGAAAACGAAACAATAATTTGGGCGCGAGGATTTAAAAATATATATAGACTCTGTCAATTCCACAATTGAGACGACTCCAATAACACCTCATATGTCATAATCCGCCAAGCCGTTTGGGCTGTAGAGCATGCTATAGAAATGGTCATACATATATACATACGCTTGAAAAACATTACCTTGCTGCAGTCGGGTGAAAACCAAAAGACAAATGGATGGATAGTGTGAGCAATGACATGAAACAAAAGGAAGCGATTGATAGCGTGACGGTTGACAGGACAGAAAGGAAAAAAGAAAACGTGTTGCGCCGAGTTGCCAACCCTAAGTGACGTGGGACAAGGGTAGGAAGATGATGATGAATTAGTGGTTTCCTGTTTGTTCGTATCACTGCTGTCAATAGTGCTGGTCAAGTAGATAATTAAGCAACTTTATGTAGGTATATCATCATCCAGCAGTGGTGGCCCAGTGGTTACGGCCTCGACTTACGAGTTATAGGTCGTGGGTTCAAACACGAGCAGGCGCTTTACTTTGTGTAATTTATTTCATCACCACTGCTCTCAAAAAGGTGAAGGAAAACATCGTGAGGAAACCGGCATATCCTAGAATCAAAAATTCAAAGACATATGACATGTACCCATCCGCACTGGGCCCGCGTGGTAGATTAAAGCCCACTCCCTCTATGTGAGGTGGCCTTTGTCCCAACAGTGGGAACATTAAAAGACTGATGATGATATCATCGCCCAACGGGTCTAGCCTTTTCCCCAATTATGTTGATGTGCCTTTCTAAAAAGATGTTACTCTGTGAGTGTGCTCAGGAACTTTATTATCTCATCCTACCGGCCCATTTCTACCATCGGGCATTTAGACGCATTGCAAGTTACCATCCTTACCTAGTTGCCATTCTACCAATCCGCTCCAAGCACTGCCAAACATCCTTTATAATGCGCACAGCAAAAGAGTGGAACTCACTACCTGCGTCTATGTTTCCGAACGCATTCAACCCGAATCTCTTCAAAGTTACAGTAAACTGGCTCCTTCTGGGTAAACTCACTTCATCGTCGACTTTGTCTCTGTCACCTCTGACCTAGACTAGAGAAAAAATTAAAATCCACATATCTACTACTTTTTATGGAGTGACTGCGTACCTGACATCTACACACATTGGTTTCAAGGTCAAGGTATGGATCTTGGCCTTGGTGAGATTTTTGACAGCCCGTCAGAGCTCGAATCAGCCACCCCGTAATGACTGCAGATCTTGATCTACAAATAATGAGAGTCTGGACTAACTACTTAAAGCGTGTTTTTCAAGACATGAAGAGGTCTCGGTATGCTGAGAGATTTAACAGTCCAGAAAAGAGTGGAATAAAATATTTAAGGACGAGTTTCAAAACAGAAACTGGCCTTGTCACCATTATTTCATAAAGCTTGCTACACAGCTACCAAACAGATAAAAGACTTTTTTCTCAGCTAAAAGAAAATGCCATAACCAACATAAAATGAAAGCAGAAAATAAACAGTTAATATAATAATGTCTTCAATGGAGCTTATTGTGTTGAAACAACAAAGGCGTTGGACATTATCTTCCTTCGTCTGTACGTCGATACTGATCGTATTGTTGCAGCTGCGAAGTAAAGGAGATGGTCGAAAACGTTTCAATTTAATTTTGAAGTTAGTTGAAAGTTTGTTTGTTTTGTAGATATAATTAAAAGAGGGTAGCTGCTCTGGGTTCCTGAAAGTCTATCAAATGAAATCTGTTGCCAACTTCTACTTTTGCAACTTAGATTCTTGTTAGTTTTCTTGATGATTGAGTCTCAACAGCTTTCATGGTAAGCAGATTTGATTGTCTTTCTCTTAATAAATACTGTTTTTCTAAAATTAATGTCTATAAAACGGTCTGCTTTTTGTTTCAAAAAATGTTTGCTGTTATCATCATCATCATTTCAGCCGAAAGACGTCCACTGCTGGACATAGGCCTCTGCCAGGCGTCGCCACATTGTCCGATCCCGTGTTTTTATATAAAAGATTATTATTATAAAACTCTTTGTAAAAGACTACTACTAACAAAATATTTCTGTAATTAATCTTTTAGAACACAGGAAAGCAAAAAGTGGTCTTTATTTTGTCAGAAACACCATTCCTGCTTCTTATCCCTCCCTTCTCTTAATATAAATAATTACACGAATACTAATTGTTTGATAAGGAAAATGCCCTTTCCAAAAAAAAACATCATCTATACAATTTTTATTTTACTCCATATAACAATTTATGTGACTTGAACTTTACCTTCACCAAAAACGATTGAAGAAAGGTTATGTAACTTTAGTTTAAAAATCGTCTACCGTGTTCCTTTAGAATTTAATATATTGAATTTAAGTATAACTTATATTTTTTTATTACCCTTCGGAAAATGAAGGTGGAATTTTGCGTTATGTTGATGTTGTAACTAAATAATGGCAAATAAAATTATATTATTTTAACTATTTTTAAATTTTCGAAAACATTGTATTTAATTAAGGAATTTGTTGGGGTTGGGGTTGAGGTTAAATAAATTTGATAATCTTTTTTTTTTCGTATATACTAAGAAGTTTATTATTATTTACAACAGAAATAAACTAAAATATAATAGACAAACCAAAAAAAAACTAATAATCTTATTCAAAGAGAGACAAACAAGGGGAGAGGTTAAGAACTCATTTGTTCATAAGAAAACCACATCGCTGTCCAAGGGAAAAGTGTCTAGTCCGCTGGTAGCCTGCCCACGTTGAATGGCATTGCTGATTTTTTGCCGAAGAAAAGGACAGGCCGAAAATCTCCGAAAAACTCGATGAGCACTCTTCTCGTTAATACAAAATGAAATATATAAAATATCAGTCCCTTATGAATTCACTTCATAAATATTATATGAACATTATGTTTTCATTAAAAATCCATAGGTATTCGCGTAACATAATAATTAAAGAAAACAAACGAGAAAATTATACAAAGACTTAGTTCATTAATCTATGTCGTTCTTTTAAGACTTACAATTTCATTGCATTTGCAGGCATTTCAATCGCATAACATTCTTCCCATCCCAAGTTAGTGGCTTTAGTGTTTTATATTTTGAAGGCAATTCCATTGCTTCGTATATTTTAAAAGTTCGTCAGCTCGACAGTATACACAACGCAATTAATGTTGTTGAGTAGTAAAAATGAAATGACTTTGTGTTACACAATTAAGTATTTGATTGAAAATATTTAATGAAATCTTCTTTTGTTTACAGGAAAAGGATCTGCATAATTTACAGCAGCTCCTTTAATAGGGTAAGTTAAACAGCAAGTAAGGATCAAGTCCATAAATACCAGCAAACAAAGCTTAACTTTGTCTTTATGATTTTAAACATCTTACTGCATTCGTTTTATTTTTTTCTTGTATCTATTTTACTTACACTACAGACTTTGGTTTTCTTACGTCCTAGTCGACCACTGAAAATCAGTGCCGTGTTGTGGGTCCCCCAAGACACGGCATTATGCTGAGTGGAAGTCTTCTTGCACACCACGACAATATGCATCTGCTTTTATTTATACACATTTTGTATTTTCTTTATCATCATAACTTAAGAACTACTAACACTACTGTTTTTGTTCTTGTAATCTGCTAATGTTTCTATGTCGTTTTGTGGCAATTAAATACTTTATCTTTATTTTTTTCTTATTCGAGTAGATCAGTCCTTAGGAAAAATCCTAGGATATACTCAAATAAAACAAGGTTTCCAATATCCTGCATCAATATAAATAGCGTAGCTATTTGCTCGAAACCCAACCAAGGTAACCTCAACTACAATTACATCCACTAACAGCCTACTTAGTATGCTCAACGTTACGGGAAACATGGCCGAACCAATTTACTCAGGGATTCCCATTTCCTTTCTTTCAGCCACCCTATCTCTTAACTGACAATAGGAGTAGGGTAGAAATACGTGCTTTCTTTACCACACCTCCATTGGTGGTGAGAATATTCTAAGTAGATGACAGGGCATTAAAAAAGGAGGGTGCATCATGTTTTGCTTTGGGAATTTTGTTATTGGTTGGTTGGTCTTAAGCCATAAGCCTTACTGTTTGGAAATGGTCGGTGTTTATGCATCGTCAAAGATAAAGTGAAGTTTAGTACGATTCTTTATTTACATTATCATTCGCACTTTCGTGTTTTGCGATTCGCTTTCAATTTTTACTTATTGAAACCTTTCATTTTGGTAACTCAACAATATTCATTGCGAGTTTTACGCTATCGAGTAGACGGAATTTTGAACATAATTATGAAGCAAAGAATGCGAGAGAAACAATCCGTACCCTACTCTTTGAACTTACACAATTAGGCTTCTTTTTTTTTTTTGTTGCTATCCCACCGCACTATTCCCAAACCACTGCAACTCCTGAAAGCCAGAATCAACAGTGGCGACCACCAGAAAAGCACTGAGGCCATTGCCTCAGCGCTTTTCCTCAAAGCTCGACGAAGTCCCGGAGAAAGAATTTAACTGTCTTGGATCCCGCAACGAAATTAATCAGAAAAGAAAATGGAGGAGTAAGAAAAATACAAATTTCCACTTCCCTCCATATCAAGCAGGAGACAGAACAAACAAGACCAATAGGCACAAAGGGTCGTTTACAACTGGGATAAGCCCAGTTGCCTAGCACCACGGATAAAAATTAGCATTAATATTAATGGGTCCTAACATTGTGAGCGAAAGAAATATAACAATTTGATTCCAATAATAGGTATGGCAAAAGCGCTTGAACGCACGGAAATTTGTTCTAGTTTCCACAAGGTCCGTATAGTAAACAGCTCCTGATACAGCCTGTACATTATTCAACATAGTATTGCGTTCATTCTGCCAAAGAATACACTCCCATAAGATATGATGTGCAGATTGTACATATTCGCAGTCAGATGTAGAACACTGACATAATGGCGAGGCAACAAGCTTGAAGGAAAATCATTTACTTTTAAAGTTACAATGCCCTGTGAGAAATTGGGCAACACAGTGATCCACCTCCAGCCACGTCCTGGCCAGCCGCACGCGAACGGATGGAAAGAATTGGTGGAGGTGTCGGCCCTTGATGGAATTATCCCACCTACATTGCCATTCGGATAAAAGTTCCTCCCAGACGTCAATATGTGGTTTAAATAATCTAGAGATTTTGTCACGGTCACTCCGCGTTAAAAAGTCCGCGTCCATGGTCTCTTTTGCGGAATAGTACATTGCAGCACTTCAAGGTCGACCGGAAGTACGCCAGCAAGTACCGGTAAGGCCTCAGTACTAACCGTCCTGTATGATTTGCATCAGAATATCAAAGCCAAACGCTGACTCTGAAGTAATTTTCGTCATACCGCCCCTATTGTGGCCCTATCAGCACAAACAGGTGCCCCATAGCAGATACAACCCAAGTAAATAGCCCCATAAATAGTCTTTAAATCAGCTCGAGTACTTGATTGAATGAGCAGAAGACCGTCGTCCGCGTAACCGGTTAATGAACAGCCGCTTGGAAGCGGAATCGCGAGGAAATCATCAAAGCCTAAATTCCATAAAGGTGGACTAATAACCGAACCCTGAGGACATCCCATGGTGAGAGACTTCGACATGGAATGATGGCCGAGTTTGAGTTTCGCGGAACCATTTAAAAAGTAAGAGTAAACTAAATTGTATATATTTCTATAGCAGCCTCGAGTTTTCATTTTAAGTAATAGCATTGGCCACCATGCGTTATCAATAGCCCCAGAAATATCTAGAAAAATCCCAATTACATACTTAAGTTCAGATGTATTAACTATTTTCCGAACAGTAAGTGCCGCGTCTACGGTAGATTTTCCAATAGTGAAACCGAATTGGTTATTATTAAATTTTGGTCCGTCCGGTAGCAACCGTGGAATGATAAGGCGCTCCAGGAGTTTTCCCAAAGATGGAAGTAATGTTATGGGCCGGTACGACTTCGGGTCGTCCGGGGCTTTGTCGCCACTTTTCGGGATTATTCGTATAAATCGGCGTCGCCAAATACGAGGAAATACGCCCTCCGCAATACAACGGTTGTAAACGGTTAAAATCGCATCACCGGCTGTTTTACACGCTTCTATAATCATCTGATTAGATATTTTATCTTCACCTGATGACTTGTTGAGTGGCAACCTCTTGACAACGTTAATAAATTCGTCAGTGGATGGAAGGTCTGACGCTGGTGATTCAGGTGGTACAGCTGCCCACGCTCTGATCTGTTGATGGTATTCGTTGTCATTAGCTAGTACGTCATCAGGTATAAGAGTATTCAGCAAAACTTCAGTTGTTTCCTCAATACCGGTAGTGTGTTTATTATTTACTTTAATATTCTGAACAAACGCGAGGTCGACTGATCGATTGGCTTTAAACTCATGATATAAAGGAGACCACGGACCTTCTTTATCTAATTTTTCTACTACTTTACGCAATAAATTACTCTTTGATTTTTCCACCGATGCTCTGTAGCGGGACCTGGCAACTCTAAACGTATTTAACGCAATGGAAAGAGGGTCACCGGTAACCTTACGTTTTTTAAGCTTGTTAAGATGTTTACGCGCTCGGCGATAATTTTTACGCTGTTCAGTTAGGTAGTCACACCACCAATCACATCTAAGTATATTGGTCTAAGATCCACGACCAATGGCAATGTCAGCACAGTAAGTGAAGGTGTCTGACATAATTTCAGCACTTTCTTCAGCTGAAAGCCCATCACGAGTGAAGTCTTTGGCGTGAGACGCAATAAGCAAGCTAAAGAATTCCCAATTCGCACCCTTTCATTTATACCTAAAGTTACCAATGACATGTGACGTACCCTGAGTAAAAACTGGAACAAATTCGTACACGATCAGGCAATGATCACTACAAGATGCGTCCGGTAGGACACGCCACCTATCCAAGCGTACGTCTGCACTAGAAAGTGTGACGTCAATACAAGATTCGCCCATTTGGCTGCAAAAAGTTGGTCGTGCGTCAGGGGTATTATGAATAGCCAGATTCATTTCAGCAATGAAATCTTCAACAGCGCAGCGTCGTTCATAATCCGTAGACCGAACTTTGCCATACCAGAGTGATGATGACGCATTAACATCAGCGCCAACGATAACTTTGCAGCCTGCGAGCGACTGCAAGACGTGACGGAGGTTATGTATATGAGGAGCAACAGTGTCTGAATATTGAAAGTAGCAGCTCACAACGTAAACTTTAAAAGAAGACGATGAGACCTCCGCAACGGCACAATGGGGTGTCATAAGATTACGTAAAGACGTTACTGGGAAGTTAGAAGAATGCGCCACGTAAATTCCAGCTCGTGCTTTGCCATCCAACTGTACTACTTTGTGACGTAAACGCGCGTTTTGATATTTTTCTTGAACAAGCACGATATCTAAGTTATAATCGATAATTAGTTTGTCCAGTTCAGAAGTCGCTACCCTATCGTTGTGGAGATTTAATTGTCCTATGATTAATCTATCCATTATTTTAGTAGTTGGTGTTGAGGATAAGTTGTTCAAGTTTAAGTTTATAAGTGGCACACCCATCTGATCCACATCGATGGTCAGACGGTTTCTTAGAACGTTTACACGCCACGCAAGACGGTATATAATTTAAATTGTCTTTATGCGGACAGTCTTTGGTTTCATGTGTCTCAGAGCAATTAGCACAGGTAGGTGATTCAATAGTGCAGTGTTTCTTAATATGACCGAACTGTTGACAATGTGCACAAAGTACTACATCGACATCATCAATGAAACGGCAAGTCGCCCAATCAATAAACAATTTATCCTTGGTCGAGACTAAATGTTTCCGGACCGCGGACTCGAGTTCAATGCCTATCCATTTCCGACCGTTGTCTAACGAACGCCTACGTATGATTTTTGTTGATTTAATAAATTCGTCTTCTTTTAATGACAACTCGTCTTTAATGTTTTGACAGTACAACGCATGCAAAAAGGCACTGTCCTCCATTGAGGATGGGACGTCTTTAACTAAAATACGAGGCTTACGGCCTTTTGGTTTTTCAATTCGCAAGCCAGCGGACCTAATGGCATCGACCGATTGCAACTTTTTGATTTGTAAATCGTTAGCGACACGTAATACGAGGCCAGACTTTGCAGCCTTCTTGACACCTACAATTTGAAAGCCGTCACTAGGATCTATTGCTTTCACATGCGCTTGTTTAGTCGCGGAAGAAGTTGCAAAATCAGTTGAACGCTCATCAGTGGGGTAGGCCACAAGGCACGGAAGTTTGGCACGGGCATTCACTTTTGGAACTACTTTAGGTAAACGAAGTTTTAATTTGTCAGCATATGAGGCATTATTGACATCAGACTTGGCAATATCGACACCGGTATTATGTTTTATTTTATCTAATTCGCGTTCCGTATTGGCCAACTTAAGTCTCGTTGGCGGATGATTTTATGGCTAGCAATGAGACAATAGCCGTTATGCGCTGAGTCATGTCTATAATTGCGGATTTATTTGCAACATTAATGCTTTGACAAGATCGTTAATTTTAGACAGGTACGCAGACGCCTGAGTAACCAAATCACAATAGTCGTCATTGCTTACATTAGTGACATTTAATATCGGCGAAGACCTTACAATTGACTCTGATGTTTGCATTCGCTTAGATCTATCTTCGGGTGAAATGTAAGAAGGAGACATTTCACTAAATAAACGCATAGCATTAGTGGAGGTCGTCGGCGACCTTGGTTTATTTATTCAGCGGAATAATATTTCTCCACCACGATCAGGTGGGTCATCATTGTTAGATAACATAATTACTCATGGAAATTAAACTAATAAGCGTATTAGAAAGTAAAAAGTGAAAGATTAACGGACGATACAATTATTTCGATATACCTACACGTCAAGAAAAGTAAATGTACTCACCGATAGCTGGCGAAATTAACTAATTACAACTAAATAACGGACGTAAACACGTCTAAAAACTTACGATACCAGCACTTATCACAATGATACACAATTGACAGCAAATCACAAGCCGGAAATAAATTTCGGAACACGACAATTGTAATTAAAAACAGGGAGCGAACAGATACCCGCTAACCAATGCGAGCGCGCGGAGGGAAGAAAAAGACAAGACAAAGACACAATTAGGCTGTGTCCTAGCAGTGGGAATATTAAAAGGCTGATGATGATACAACCTGGTCTTATAAATAACAACGTGTAATTCTGAAACCACCAACCCAGCTCGAGCAAGCGTGGTAATCAATGTTCGTACCTTCTCTGTATCAGAAGGCGCCTGTTCCCAGTGGTGAAACAGTAACAAACTGGTATTATTTATACGAATATCGAAGACCCTACCGTTTGGTCTATTTCTGATAACATACCTACACGGTTAACTGTTTCTGGCTATAAATTACAATCAAGACTTACAACATAGACGCAACGTTCGAAGCGCTAGAACGCTTCCAATTTGCTCAGTGTTAGCTTCTGAATTGTAATAGGTAGATTTCCGGCACCAATACACGTTCACAGTTGAAACTGCTACAAGCATGACTAATCACATTATTCACACCAGTTCGCCCTCAACGTATGTTTTAACAGCCTCTTTATAAGCAAGTAATGGCTTCTAACAGAACAAGATAACGTTTACTATTTCACAGAAGATAGTACTAATACACAACGATCCAGTTGGGTAGGGCCAACTTTGAGAAAGAGGTCAACCGTCGAATCCGGCTCGGCTGGTTCTATCTTGTGTTGCCAGTGATTACTTACAGAGACGTGGTCGCTCACAATGGGCCTCATCAGAATACTTACAGTCACCAATGAATAGGGCTATGGTCGAAGTTTCCTTGCGTGATCGAATCAGAAATGATCCGCTTGATCCGCAAGAGAGCCGTCATAGCCCGAAGAATTGCCAAACTTGAGTGGCAGTGGGCGGGGCACATTGCTCGCAGAACGGATGGCTGATAGGGCAGAAAGGTTCTGGAGTGGCGACCGTGAATCGGAAAACGTTGTGTTGGAAGGCCTCCCACCAGGTCGATCGATGACCTGGTGAAGGTTGCGGGGATACGCTGGATGCGAGACGCACGAGACTGGATAATGTGGCGACGTTTGGGGAAGACCAGTCCAGTAGTGGCAGTCTTTCGGCTGAAATGATGATGATGAGAGTGATACTTATATAGTTCATACTCTATTGCGCAACTGCTTCGTTGGTCTAGTGGTTGCAAGCGCTGCAGCCGAGTATAAGGTCCTGGGTTTAGTTCCCGGGTCGGGAAAAGTGTTATTGGGTTTTTAGTTCTGGAATTTCTCACTAGCAGCCCGGGGTCTGGATTTGTGCTCGTTTGTTGGCAATAGGCACGCTCTATGGGATTTGAACATAAGTGATGGAATGTTGACTTTGACTTTGTGGGTGCACTATAGGTGCCCCTCTGGCTAACCCTTTGGGGAAAACGGTCGTGATGTTATGATCATGTTTTGTTACAAAAAAATACAAGGAAAAGACACAAATTTTAACTATACTCGGAATTTTAACTCGATTCCAGATTTGAAATTAGCTACTGTCATTTTGTGAAATAATGATACCACATATAATAGTGTAGAGATGAACACAAAAATTGTTAAACAATCAGTGTGTGTGCCATCAGTGTGCCAATTAAAGACTAAATTATTGATTTTTATTTAAATAAATACATAATTATTCATAATAATTATGTATTCATTAGTAATCGCTGCTCTATTTTATAAAAAGTTAATTTTTTTGTTTTTATATTAAAAACAAAACTTATACTACAAGAGCCTCGATAGTTTTCAGTATTGGCAACCCGTGCGCGCTCATGCAGCTATCGCCATTTTGTTTATCGTGTCATTCGGCTTCATTCTCCCAGTGTGACTGCACGAATATCTTATTTCATTGCGAATCGATATTTTGTTGGGTTTTTGTCGGCTACCGAATGGTCTAAATGCGTATCCCATGTTGTCAAAGAAGAGGAAAACATGAGTAGGCTAGATATGTTAATTGACAATATCACAGACACATTTATATATATATATATATACAGAAAATGACAGCGATAGCGATAGCGATGACGGCGACAATATATAAAATAAATTATTACCATAATACATCTATCTGTTTTATTTGTCATGTTCCTTCATGATCACATTTTTTTATTTATTTCACACACAATTATAAAATAAAAGTCTCAGATCGTTAATTAATCGTCAAAACTAAATTATCGGTTCAGAAATATTTAATTTCCTGATATACTTAGTTTACGAGAGTAAAATTATAAACGAGAAGAATCGATCCGGAAATATTCCATTTCCATATCGAATAATTTTGCAACGTCACTATTTAGTACTTGTCATAACGTTGCAACACTGAAATTGTCAAATCTGGAATCGAATTAAAATTCCGAGTATAGGCCATTTGCGGCACTTTTGAACGTCAAAAATATAAATATAAGGTTGATAATAATTGATTCTACCGTCCATTCGGAAAAGTTGCTTGTTATGGAGAAGAACAGACAAGGATCTCCAATCCACTGGTGAGTGGGTGCCGCTAATTTAGCGGGCAGAACTTGACCCTAATTCCGTGGCGACCGCTAATTTCGTTCGTTCTCGCGCTTTCGTTTTGGCGGTTATTTTTCTGTCTGGGTATGCCTACTCTCGCGGACAGGTTTTTACGTGTCGCGGGTATAGACAAGGATGACGTAAATTCATCAGATTCCCGCCGATTGAGTATTTTTCAAAGTTGCGGAGCGCCAGTACGCGTACCGCCCCGCCCGGGCCGTGCACGGGGTCCCGTTAAAACGGTTATATTTTCGAGTGTATGGTGACTTTAGTGCTGTGGGTGTTAAAATATCATGGAATGATAAGTGATGAAGTGTTTTTACTAGCGTGATTGTGTATGTGTCGTGAATTCCAGCAGAGATACGTATGTAACTCACACATACTCATTAAAAAAAGTGTTTTACAATATTTACATACATACATAAATTCATATACGTTATGAGAAGATAGTAGTATACTTGTTTAGTTCCCCCTATATTTCCTAATAACTCGAAATGGGTCCGTTTAGTAATAAATATTCGTTCACACACAACAAATTTATCACGTGATAAATCTTTCACGATATCATTGTATTTGGCAACTTATATCGCCATCTGGCTAACGCGTTAACTTATACAATAATCAACTCACATTTACGAAAACGGACTCTTTATTTTATAGCCAAAGAAAATTTCCATGTTTTCTATTCTGCCATTAGGAATCTCAACTCTATTTGTTTGGGACTAAAGTTTGAATCTACTTAAATGTAATGGCTTGGGGCTGGACAGTCGTAATGCTTGGACAATTTGTCTTATTTTTGGCTAACTTTGTATGTGTGTAGAAAGTGGTAGAAATGCTCCTGGAATTACTTTATGTTTTTATTTGGGAAGCGTTGAATTTCTAACTAAACTTGGCCTTAGAGACAAAGTTTATTTGATTTTAGTAAAAGTTAAATGGTGTTAGGATTGCAAAATTGCTATTATATTATTTTAAGCTTTTATTTACTTTTACCTGTCCCGCTGTTTGTAATCAAATCTTGCAAGATAAATTTGACCCCCTTCCCAGTGTCCGACTTAATTGAAATTTTGCAAACACTTTTGTTTATCGTGACAATGCAATATTTAAATATAAAAGCTTGTTTAAAAATATTTCTTTTAAGGAAATCTTGTTAGCATTAACTTTTGACACAGCATAAAAATCATCATATTGGATAATGTCTAAAATGCCTAGACTAAAAGAGAATCATCTGGACTATAGTTCCTAGCAACACAAAAAAATACATTACAACTGCCATAACATAAAAATCTGGTATAAGTACACCAAGGTCACAATAATATCCTCTTAATTTAAACACAGAACCGCTAAAAAACAAACTCACAACCGACTTCCTCGAATTCGCCATAAACCCAAACATACATCAAAATTACTGGGTTTACATTTCAATAACCAATAACTGTTCTAAATATAAATCTTCGTATATTTACAGTTACTATATAAACCGTTAATATGCTAATGAAATACAGCCAATTAGTGGCCAGACCGCCTTCATTCAATATAAATCTTAATTTATATAAACTCTAATTTTGATATCAACCTAATTGGGAACGGTCCTATCCTTCTGGCATAATGGAGTATTTGAACCAAATCTATAGATCGTACAAGCATTGAAGATGTCTGCCATCAAGATTAGCATGTTGTGATCAGTCGTACAAATTGATTCGTTAATTGGAACGTCAGATTCATCGATAAATATTTGGTTTCTTTAGTCAATACTGACTGAATTTAAAGTCTTTAGCATCTCTCTTCTTTTCAGGAGGCTCCAGTGTAATCAAACTTTACTTATCATTGTCTACCTGCTCTTCTCTCATGTTACCTGGGGTCAGCGCAACACGTTTTCATATCATACAACTTTAACTACACAGCCAACCTTAAGAATAACTTTAGTCTTATTCATTTCAACAGAGATTTTTGTAAGATGCTCCAGATAGTTTTAAATAAATTCTGGTTTGATTTCTCAGTAAAAGATATTTATATTCATAAGCACTCCAGGTTTTTGATAAATTCCAATTTAATAACTTAGTAAAAGTTATTTTTATTCATGACTTACTATTCCAGTTTCACTGCCTTTTAGGTTATCAATGAGTTCAAAACCATCCATTGTCATGTCATTGCAGTGTTAAATTTTATCTGCTTCTGAACCAGTAATATCATGATCTGCCACTACTATCAATATATCAAGCGCAGTGATTACACCACTGACGGCATCTACCACTATCGTCCGTTCCAACAGTTCATGCACACCATGTATCCTCTAGCGGACATTTACCGCTTCCCAACAGTGATTAATAGTTGCACACGCAATATTTTGAGCAGAAATAATTTGTTTTCGGATCTTACCTCATCCTCCAATGTTTTCGGTTTCTTGTCCATTACAACGGAAGTAAATCATCTGCTCAAAACAAAACAATACAAAGTTTACTGCAGACCGTGTAATTTTCAAATTATTATTTACGATAAAGCGAAAAGATGTTTATTTTAACACTGGAAAGTTTTAAAAGCAGTCCAATAATAACATTGGTTAGAATGGACTGAATTGGCTGTTTATTATTGAATAATTATTTTATTTCTCAATATAGGGTAAGAGACATGTGTTTTTTAGAGATTTCTGCAGACATGACAGTTGCCGAAAGAGATATAATCGAGATAAATGATGTACAGTTATCTTTGGCAAGCTGTGTGTGTACTGCTTTAGTCTGATGATGATTATGAATTCATGATAGTTAATAGAATAGCTGTTGAATAGGCTGATATATAATATGGAATTAACTAAACGGTTGATAATGTTCAGCGTACAGTGAATACAACTAAAATAAGTACCTATTTAGATTGATAAGATTCTAGTTCATTGCCCACTGCCTGTGAATTCTCAAATCTTTTTTACTCCCTTATCAAAACAGACGTACAAAGATCCAACAATATTATCCAACTACCGTAATACCTCTACTGGTAAAATAACACGGAATCCGAACGTATTCTGATACAAATAGTTTTGTTTGTACAAAATAAAATTACTCCATTAATTTCCTAAGCCCAATTGGTAGTATCGAGGAAAGAACATCAAACAAGGCACTTTGTAAACTTCAGCGTACAATAAATCTTGTTCATTTCCATTACAAATGGGGGCTATCTTTTGCTATTGGGCTTTTAGGAATACTTTGTTTTCAGGAAAGATTTTATTATTAGTTGGCTGATTTTGATCTTTTGTCATATGTATGGCCTCTAGCTTTACCTATGTGAATTAAATAATAGAACGCACTATCGCGATAAAACGTCTCATGCCCTAATTCAGGTCATGGTCTACCCGCGTTTCAACTTTCATCCAAATCATTTGAGCCGTTGAGGCGTGTCTGATATAATAAATCAATACTAAAACTAGTAGAATAGAACAATGAGTGACAATGACTTCTGAGATTCTCTGTTTTAATTTTCCAGACTAAACTTATTAAAATGCCATCATCCAAGATAAATATTTAGCCTCAAGGCCTATTCCATTAGTAAGACACCTCAATCACAACACACGTCAATATCCATTTGTCAAGGTATCAATCTTATCCTTCTCCATTCGTAATGTTTATCCATGACCGAATTTTCCATTATTTTGCCACATATCGGAACAATCTGGGAGCATTCATTCACACCCGGATTGGCCTTCACATCGCGTGAACATCCCACTTTATTATGATATATATTTTGGTATAGATACACCTGTGTCTGTACTACTTTTCCGAATAGACGGTAAAATCTAAATTATATTTCTTCTAAATTTAAATATTATACTTTCAAAAGTGTTGCTTAATGGTCTAGTTGTAATAAGGAAAATTTTAACTTTGACTTTACCTGGAATTAAGGTAAATAATTCAATCTACCAAGCCTTTTCCCAAATATGTTGGGGTTGTACTACCCCGATGCAGCTCAGTACCAGTATCTTGCATGGAGGTACTGCCTATCGTACATCCACAACCCAGTAAATGTATAACACGATACCAATTGGCAAGACTGAAGTCAGATTTTATTGCTGCTGACAACCATAACGTCTGTCAAAGATCTTTAAATGACAGCCAGGACCCAGGGCTTTTTTCGAGGCATGAAGGAATCTCTTTATGTAATGGATGGTTACCCATCAATGAACCGACCTCGGCATGCGTTGATTAACTTTGAACATCGTCCCGTGCAGCTGTTATTACTGAGCCGCTTCTTATCGCACAGTATAGCCCACTTTTTTAGAAATATCTTTTAGTATAGATACAGGTGTACACCTACAGACGTTTGGAGTGCTCAGCACGTGCCTAGTTCGTAAATCTCCAGAAATTTACATACATAGACACTTAAACTCACGTTTCCCTTTTCCTATGAGGGTAGGCAGAGACAACAGAATGCCAGGTGCTACGATTCTTACATTCTTTTTTTCCTTTATTTACGTTCATAATCTAAGAAATTCTATAGAACATCACCAATAAGCGTCATCTATGTCCGATGACCTGGTGAAGTTTGACGTAAGGGACCGACAATGTAGCGATACATGAGGGAGTCTTATGTTGAGCAGTGGACAACTTTTGGCTAAAATGATGTTGAGAGTGGGTTCCCACCGGCTTCACCTTCTGTTAGTCTCTTTTCATGCATCCTTTCAACATGAAACTATCTAAGCACACTTTTCTAATTATTGTTACTACATCATCTTTTTTGTTCTAAATCTCTAGATAAAAATACAGGTGTACACACTGTACACCTACAGACATTTAGAGTGCTCGACACGTGCCTAGTTCGTAAATCACCAGATATAAAGGTAAATAATATTAGGTCGTAAACGGCCTGTTGTAATGTGAGGTCACGGGGGAAATTGCTATGACTACACTTGGCAGACAGTTTGGCGATAATAGCCCGTCCTGTTGACGTAATTTCGCTATTGTGGACTGAAAGCCCGCTGTACGAGTCTATACTCTAAGCTTCTTTAATATGTATTACTTTTTCGTTCATCTTGTACCAATGCGGTTAGACTGGGATGGAAGACAAACCCAACGAAGTTCGAAAAAAGATAGGGTGATTAAATAATCTATCTTTGTACTATCTCATTATCATCATTTATTACTTCAGCCAAAAGACGTCATATGCTGGATGCCTCACCTAAACGCCGCCGCCATATCAATCCTTCAAATGTTTATTTTATCTTGTGGTTTCCTGTACTCTTCATTAGGTCATTTATTTGTAACTATACACTATGTTGAGACCTTATTTTAGTATCGTGGTTGGAGAAAGAGAGTAAATAAAATTTCAGCGTCCAGGATAAAGTCTATTCAGATGACCATGAATATTAAGCACAGTGTCACACACACAAGAGGAGCTCGTGGCTAAATAATAACAGCCGCACGGGTCGATCTTCAAGGTTAAGCAATGCTTGACAAGGCCGGTCCGTGGATGGGTGACCATTTCAACATAGGTACCGAGTTTCTTCCGTTCCTCGGAAAGCACGTTAAGCCGTTGGTCCGGCTGTCATTTGAAGATCTTTGACAGTCGTTACGAGTAGTAAGAAGCTTGAGATCTGACACCAGTCTAGCCTAGGGGTACCGTGTTACCCAGTTACTGGATAGTGGAGGTCAGATAGGCAGTAGCTCCATGTAAAACACTGGTACTCAGCTGAATCCGGTTAGACTGGAAGCTGACCCCAACATAGTTGGGAAAAGGCTAGGCAGATTGATTAAATATTAAGCAAAGTGACGCCGGCCGCTTCTTAGATAAGTTATAAAGATCATGCTGTAGTTTAATAGTTCAGTTGTGTAATCTTCTTTCTACTAAATTAATAATAATAAAGAAATATATTGAATGCGAACCATGGTTCTTGATAAAGTACAGCTACTGCTAGATACTCTACTTGCAATTGATATGATAAAGATCAATATGCGCTGGGAAAACTATCCGTTAAACTCTATGTGCGGGCACATGGTCCCAAAGCTAACAAAGAAAATTTGCTTCAAATAAATATCACTAGATGGCGCGATATGCATCGACTTGTTATTGAATTGTCAAAAATTAACATTTTCTAGAAATGATCATAAAAATTGTATGTTCTTTTTTGAGCACAAAATTATAAAAAGATTAAAATGAAAAGATTATTTAAACGGATCATTTAAAATTGATTCCAATAGATGGCGCGGTTTTAAATTTCTGAGGCATTTCACTCGATTTTTTAATTTGTATTGTAACACATTTTGGTACAGTGAAATTGTAAAAACATGCAAAGAAATACGATAAAACAAATTGTCACAATATTTATAGAAAAAATAATCATCTGAGATGACTGGATGAGGTATCTGTATGCTAGTATTATATTATTTGTGGCGCGAGAAACATTGCATTTTGCACCGCTAGCATTATTGTTACCTGTCCATGTTGAGGTGAAACAAAAGACGATGCGGAATAACCAAATTAATAACTAGAAGATACGAAACTTGACCTTACGTCAATCATTCCATCGGCCTACCTTGTGGCATTAAATATTCCGGAGAAAAATTCTAGATATGCCGACTATGGTTTATTTTTCTTGCGACATCAAAATCGATCCAAACCTATTCTCAAGAAATGAAATAGATATCGAAGTTATAGAAGTATTCTGTAATCCTGCTTCTATTTTTAGTTGCCCTCAACTTTTATAGAACTAGTTCCAAGGCACGTGAATTCCTATAATAAAGTTTAACGTTCATACTATCTTTATACCGTTTACACCCAGATCGAAGAGTCTTACACAATTTTATGGGTGATTCGAATTACGGCGAAGAACCGCTTTCTAAGTATCAGTATATTTTATGCACTTTCAGTAAAGTTTTGCAATCATGATTTCATCGTTCAAGCTAAACTGAGTCGGTTTCAGGATAGCTAAGTTAGTGTGTCTGGATTCTTGTTAGCTACAGTCGGTTTAATGCTGAATATACTATTTGAAAACACGGTCTTCGTTAGTATTGCGTTTGCTTCGAACAAGTGAGCGTGTATTGCATTATGTTTTATTTTATGATGATGTGAGTAAGCTTTTATGTTTCCTTATTACTTACTTATCACGATTTTATGACATACACAAAATTAGCAACGGCATCTTCTATTATACTCGTAACAACTCAATCACTCTGCTTGGTCTTTTTCCAAATACGTTAGGGTCAAATGCCAGTCACCAGATGTAACTGAGTACCAGTATATTATATGAAGAGACCATCTATCTGACCTCCACATCCCAGTAACTGGGCAACGTGACACCATTGGGCAAGCCTGATGTCAGATTGCCTAGCTTTTGACAATCTCTGACGACTGGCAAAAAACAACAAATGACAACCTACAGATTAAAGTTTAGTTAAAATGGTCTCTCATTCCCAGCAAGCGTTGCTTACCCTCAGTTTCCCACCTTAAAATTATCAGAGAATTAATGTGACAAATTGTCAAGCACGCGTTATCTGCTGTGATTGGTTGAATGAAGTTTCAACAGCCAATCACAGAAGATTGACGCGTGTTTGACAATTTGTCACATTAATTCTCCGATAATTTTAAGGTGGGAAACTGAGGGTTAATCTTGAAGACCGACCCAAGGTGAAATAATTTAGCCACGAGCTTCTTTAACAACTGCTACTAGTGCATGTAATTCCAAACTATGGCTCTTGTTAAAAGAAAACGAAGATTTCAAGAACAATCAACCTCATACCTTCCTATACCTTTATTGTTTACCACAACACCTACAGCTATATTACTCAACTCAAGCCACAAGTGGAGTACACTCAACACGATGAAGCGTTCTTACACCACATAAATTCCAGGAATATGTTAATGATGTACTTTGCAAACACGTTTGATAAGCTTTGAAATCCCGACATTTATTTTCCTTTCTATTTACTCAAGTCCTTCTGTATCTAAAGAGATTTCTTGGCTGTTTGCCAGGATACGATTTGCTAAAGGGGCCGGTGAGTGGGGCTATTAACTTCATTAGTACTATTGGTTGTTTCGAAGAAGCTATAGATCACCTCAAAGCTTGTGTTCTGTAGAATTCGGTGATGCGTGAGAACTAACTAACAAATGTGTGAGTAGTAACGGATCTTTTTCTGTGAAAAGATCTACTCATAAGCGATTCGCAACGAATAAGGGTTCGGTCCCATCTAAAGATGTTTGCAAGTTGTCCCTACTTACTAACTAGTGATCTATTATACTGCCATTTTTATCTAACCTATTTTATATAATTGCAATGTTGCTCTTCTTGAACTACATAACTACAAGTTAATAGCTCTCAAAGGGGGGTGGACCGTGCACTTGCTTCGGACATTTCAGACGTGTCTGTATAGGTTATACAATGTTTAATTCCAATTCAAAATGATACTAATAACAGCTAGTATATGTTGCCGACGTCTTCATCCGTGTCATACTCGTCATCATAATCAGCCTTATAATGTGCCCACTGCTGGGACACAGGCCTCCTCTCTGTGGCCTTAACCCACCACGCAAGCCCAGTGCGGTTTGGTGGATATTACATGTCTTCGATTTTTTGGTTCTATGACATGCCGGTTTCCTCACTATATTTTCCTTCACCGTTTTAAGAGCAGTGGTGATGAAATAATTTACACAAAGTAAAGCGCCTGCCTGGGTTTGAACCCACAACCTACAACTTGTAAGTCGCGGCCGTTACCACTGGGCCACCACTACTCTCCTATATAAGCGCCTGTTTACTTTTCACGAGCTTTCTTTTTTCACGATAGTTATGGTAGTATTTTTACTGATGTACAAATATCATTTTTCTCATAGAAAATGCATGAATCTTTCAACTCACACTTTTGGAAAACAGGATGAAAATATCTGACATTATTTTTTCACTTTCATAAATAAAAACCGGAAATCATATCGGATGAACGTAGCCAAAACATAAACGAAATAATGATGAATATTCTATGTGTCCTTCGATCGACTTTTCAATATTATTTATATCGTAAACAGCGGAAGAAGTAAAAACAAAACAAAACAAAACATCTATATATATATTCTAAGACGAAGAATCCGGGTGTTTTCGTTTGAATCAGTTTTGCAATTCATGCTTACATAAAACAGATTATAACTATTTACAACTGTACTATTTTAAACTATTCTACATAATGGAATCTCTCGTGCGTGCACCAATACAAAGATCTAAAATAGCTGTTTAGGCCGTACAGAACCCCTGTAGAACATAATCGAGACTATAGACCCCATAACTAATAATGTTTGTGCTCCCACAATGTATGACTACATTTGTTAGCTTGTGTCTTACCTTTAAAAATAAATGTATGTGTTAATAATAAATAAATAAATAAATGTTGAGCACAAGTTTTGGCTGTCAATGTTGTCATAGCCTGAAATTGACGCCCCATGATATATCTGAGTACACTCAGATATATCATGGGGCGTCAATTTCTAGAAGAGGCATACCGTTCATACATTTAGTTTGTATGGACAATTTTGATAAGGCTAGAGGCTTCTCAGTGTTTTATGTTTTACTTTAGGTTATAAGCCTTTGATAATATTTTCCACACTTTCGATTTACCCCAACTCATTTTTCACTCCAATTCTTAGAAGGCTTCAAAACAAGGATTATAAAAAGGGCAATTTCGGCAAAATTATGTTAATGAACTCTGGGCACCGAACCGTGGACTGATTGAACTAACCCATCAAAGGGTTGATCTTAATTAACGTTAATTAAATTTCACAAGAATGAAATCAAACAGCCTGGAGCGGTCAATGATGGTCGTGTAAATAGATTTTGTGTACCTAGTCACGGTTTTGTTCCAAAATTATAATTAATTTGCTTCTGAAATTTGGATTGATTAAAAGTTCTACTTGCATCGTCAGCAGAACAGTTGCAACACATAGTGACTGTGATAAATGAAACTTTTAGTTTAAAATTATGAGTATAAATGTGAACAAGATTAAAGGAAGAGAAAATAAATTATAACAGATGTGGAACAAGTGAATGAGTTTGTATATTTGGGAAGTAAGTTCACAAGAGATGGATAGATTGAAGAGGATGTGGAAAAGAGAGTGAATGGTGCTCTTCATGCGGTTGTGACCAGCCAGTCGATGTATAAAGAGGCTCGACTCCCTGTTCATAACAGCATGCTGGTGCCTACACTTATGTGTAGAAGTGAAAGTTGGGTATGGCAAAACAGACATGAAAGTAGGATTAATATAGTCGAAATGCGTTCCTTGCAAAGTATGTAACTATAAATGATAGATTGAGGAATGATGGAATATGACAACGTTGTGGTTTAAAAGAACATGTAGTGGTAAAAATTGAAAATGAGAATGTTAAGATGGTTTGGCCATGCTAAGAGGATGAACGAAAGGCGATTAACAAAAGGTATTTACCAGGCAGACGTAAATGGAAACGCCGGGAGATGACTTTCTTCAAAAAGGACAGGTGCGCAGTATTCATAACCGGCGTGCGTGTATGATTATTATGAACGTGAGTGAAGCAAAAGAAGTATGTAAGGATCGTAGTAGATGGCGTTCTGTAGTATCTACATGGCAAAATGCGTGAGTGTATGTATGTAAGTAAGTTAAAAGTATTGGTTATGTTATTAATGCTATTGGTGGGGTTTGTCAGCTGTTAAATTTCATATTGTGAGCGCTTTTCCTTAAGTTCCATCCACGATTAAAATGAAAATTGCTGTCACCAAATATTGTAAACGATTTAAGGCATACAGATGCAACGCGACAATGTGTCAACGATGGGAAAAAGCTCTTTGTGAAACGCGTTTTTACATTTTGCTGAATCATCTTGTGTGCACTAGTTGTTGTAGCATTAGAGCATCATATTCTCTATTTACCTTTACCACGGATAGAACTGTGTAATTTTTTTATAGAAACCATATTTACCTGCCTTCGACGTTAAAACCGACACAATGATAAAAGTATTCAAGATTGAGCGAAAAAGACGAATCTTGGCAACACGCCAGTTGAGAAAGAAACGATATACCTCGACTAGGCTGAAGTGAAGTCATTTGAAAACTTTATGGTGTTCACACATATGCCTGTCATCAAAACCACTATGCCTTTATTGGCAATAAAACTAGGTAATTTAATTTTTTATGATGTGTTTTGTCTAATAACAAAGAATTTGCAGGGTGGGAAAAATCGTGGATCAAACGAAACAGGGCAATAGTTGGGATGAAATGCAGTAAAAAAAATTGTTACTTTAAGACCTACTGCAAATAATGTTGCGCAGTATGGTTTGATCCACGATTTATTGCCCGGTATGAGGAAAGGTCACTAGTCTAAAGACATGAGAAACGGTGTGGAGATTTCCCGATCTGAAGTGGAAAATGGTGGATCTTCCAACAAGACAGGCAGTTTCTAACCAGATACTTTAAATTCACAAAGTACTTTGCAATGGTATATAATAAAATTTATATTTTTTAGAATTAGTTTTATTTTGACTTCAATACCAGTCTTGCCAAGGGGTACCGTGTTGCCCCGTTACTGGGTTGTGGAAGATAGGTATTTGCTCTTTGTAAAGTAGTGGTAGATAGAGCAGTGGTGGCCCAGTGGTAACGGTCCCAACTTTCGTGTCGTAGGTAGTGGGTTCGAACCCAGGCAGGCGCTTTCATCATCAGCATCATTTCAGCCGAAAGATGTTCACTGCTGGATATAGGTCTCCCCTAAGCGTCGCCACACTGATCAGTCCTGTGCGTTTCGCAACCACCAGGCGCTTCACTTTATGTAACGGTTAAGTAAAGCTAAATAGTTAACTGTAGGGACCCATTTATGTATAAAAATAATTTATCCGACTTCAAAGAAAGGAGGTTCTCAATTCGTTGTAATCTTTTTTTTTTGTTTTACCTAATACTCAAAGAAGCCTGGAACAATTTGGAACATTCTTCTTTTGTTTGAGAGGGTATACTTCTATGGTCATCAGGTCAGAATCTGATGATGGGATCTCATGGAAATCGAGCGAAAGCCTTAAATTTTATAGGCATACTTATAGCGTTTTTTGTATTTTTATCAACATGGCAAGCATTTTTATTCGGAAAGTATCATTTGGTGAAGTTGTAGTGATGAATAACACATCAGAATAGTGATGGCCACTGGAACTTCTCAATGATAAATACCTATGTTTTGTGTGTAAGATATCTCGAATAGTTAAATGACCGTGATGAAGCAATTTTTTTTTTTTTTTTTTAATTTTTTTTTAATAAATGGTTCTGAAGTATCTGAGGTATCTGGTGATGAAGCCGAAAGCTAGGCACCAGAACTCCATAATATAACAATGTATTCCAGTTGTGTTTAGGCTTGTTGGAATTGTTATGAGAAGCCCTCTTGCTCGGAAGTCGGTGTCAATAACGAAAAAAAATACACCAACGACACCGACTTCCATAAAGAATGTATTTTTTAGCTTTGTAGTGTTTTGTTTTGGAAGTGGGCTTAAGAATTTTGTTAAAAAGTTATTCGTTGACGTTGCATTCACAACATTTCATCCATATTTTCGAATATATTTTGATAGCCATTATCGCCTCTCAATTAAATAAATATAAATCAAACTCCATGTTATATTTCAACAATATTTATTGCTACAGTTACCTATTGTAAAAACTTGACAATTTAAAATGCAGGAACATTGAAAGAGCAGAAGCAATTTTATTTGTATTTAAATTACGGAACAGTATAAACAATATTCGTTTTAAAAATAATAAAATAAGATGGCGTTGATATATCGCATGCAATACTTATAAATAGAGCTCATCTGGAACCTTAAGTACCAGTAAGTGACCCAATTATAGTTACATAGATAATGAGTTTAGGATTTAATGGACATCATTGCCTCACACACGTGAGGCAATGATGTTTAGAACACACGTAAAAAAATTACAATAAGCAAAGTTTTAAAGCGCCCGTGAACAAGCGCAACATGACAGTCCGAAAACAATATATCTTTTATAACATGCATGCTGTGATAAAAATCTTACACAAGGATTGCTTTGAACTGTAAGGTAGCCACCGCACCAGTCATAGGTTTATTGATAAGATATGTAAGTGCCAGTAACACTATACAAGCGTTTTATAATAACGACTACACTTATCTTCCGTCGACTCATACTGCAAAGTATACCAACAAAAAACATTTGGCCTCAACTTTTTAAGTTTTTCCTGGCAACTTTTGGCCGCAAGCGAAGCATAAAAATTGTTTGAAAATGAGCCAAATATGCTTTTTTACGGGCAAAAAGCTAGTCTGTATGTAAAATGAAGTAAATATTGGGTTACGTTATTTCACAAGCTGCTCGTTAACGAAATAACTGTTATTACTGTTACGTTATTTTTATGTTCGCTTTGCTAACTGATATTGTTTCAAAGAGCATTAATTTAAAAGAGTCCTTGTCATTTGAAGTGCCTATAAAGATTTGTGAACCTTTATTCAGTTTGGCTCACACAGCAAAATTTGATGTGACAAAAATATCATAAATAGGACAAAGAAACACCTGGTTCGCAAACTTGTCTCCTTCATCTTTTTCTATGGTGCAAAGATTTGGACGATCAAATCTACCGACAAGCAAAAAAAATATGCTTTCGAAATGTGGTGCTGGCGTCGCCTAACACCATGGACATCCCACAAATGTCTCGATCCTCAAAGTAGAGAAAGCGCAACATCTGACCTCAATCGGCCTGCAACGCGTCGTGAGATATTTCGGCCACATTGCCCGCAGATGAACCAACAACATGGAAACTGGCAAAATAGAGAGTAAAAGACCAAAAGGCCGATGTCCCAAATGGTGGTCGGGACTACTGGAGATACCGATCAGTGCCGCATTCCACCAGGCTTAACAGATGGAGAAAAGCCGTTGACCGTCTGAAACGAAGTCACGGTTCTCAGCAGTGAGAGAGCGATTAGGAAGAAAGAATTACATTTGGCAATGGCGGAAATATGGAAACTGGTACCTACCACTATATACCTGAATATCTAACCTTCAGTCGCCTAACAACCTAAATAAATTTTATGTTTCTTTGGAATTCAATTCGCTTTCGTTTCGCGTATTTATACCTAATGTAAATGTGTAAATCGGTATTTCAAACATGCGATACAGCTATTAAAATAAACTATGATTTCGATAGTCTAAATAAATCCAGGAGGCCATAATTTTATTACAAGATTATCTATTGAATTTTAATGTAAACTTGAACAGTTGGTGCCTGAGTTTTAGTATGAAATTTATAAATACAATCTAATTTATCTTTTGATGATTTTGGACCGATGAATTCAGACAGATTATAGCGAGTTATATCTTCTTTAGTTGCACTACTATTGTCTATCAATTCGTTTCGTCATAGATCAAATGTGTATGCTAAGACAAAGTTCCTTGTCTTTTTGAATAATAATAAGAACCACTGCTTCTTTGCTCTTGCATGTGGCAAGATTATCTTTGAGGCATTTGGTTAGTGCCCTTGTTTCGCAGCCGTAGGCATGGAAGGATGCAGGTGTTGAAGATTTTCTCTTCAGTGCAATGCCCAGGTCTTGTGATTTCCTTTAGTGAACAGTATCTTTTCCATCCATTTGCAATCCTTGTATTTATTGCCTTTTCGCTTTGGTCTTTTGCAGATATAAATTGACCAAGGTACGTGTATTCCTCAACAAACTCTAGATATTTTAGATTAACTCTTATATGTACCTTTATGGAGTTAGTCATTACTTTGGTCTTCACATTTTCAATCCCATTTTCGTACTTTCATCATTAAGGCTTGTATCATTTCTGCCAGAATTTCAGGCCTTTCCTCAAATAGAACAAAGTCGTCAGCAAATCTAAGATGTTTTAATTTAGATCCATTTATATTTATAACTGTGGTAGGACGTCACAAATATTCAACTTAAACACACTGGCTTTATAAAATGAGGTAAGCTAATGTGTGTGGAGAATTTTGTATATTGATTGATGGAGGTAAATTTTAAGTGGTAACATAAGAAGTTATCCTCACAAGTAATAATGTACATTTTCATTTACTGAATGAACTGAATGACCGATGAATGGAGACACTGAGATTATAGGGAGTTGTCACTTGTTTAGTTGAACTACTAGCGTGAATCAATTATTTTCATCACAGTTAAGTGTCGTGATGATGATGTTTATTGCTAGAACAGAGGTGACTTTTAAGATGATGGATAAATTAGAAAGAAGATGGAGCAGGTAGTTAAAATAGTTAATCAAATCTTGTGCCAAGTAATTTAAATAATACATACAAACGATTTTAAAATAATGAGCGACTTCACAGATGACAAGGATTTGCAAGCTTTCAATTGATTGAGTTATGTCTTTTATGATATCCAAAAGAAGAAGCGGACGTCCCCATCTTAACCTTCATTCCAAACGTTAACACAAGCCCTAGCACATAACCCTCAAAGAACAACAGAACAATATAATTTAATAACATCAGAGAATATTCAACGAGTCGCTAACTTGACGAGAGTTAATTACTGTGGCGACTGACGTCACAAGTATTCAACTTAAACACACTGGCTTTATAAAATTAGGTAAGAAAATGTGTGTGGAAAATTTTGTTTATTGATTGATGTTATTTTTAAATGGTAACTTGAGAAGTTAACATTACAAGTTGTACTACTAAAATTGACTTGAAAATCATGATTAATTTTGAGCAGTAATATGAAGTTATACAAGATTTTACCAGCGACTAAGGCCCAGTTGTTTGATTCGTAGTAAACTTAACTAATGATTAAATCAATCGGTAAGATGCGTTGTTTCATCAACTGTTATAGTTCTCGCCAAATTTCATGGCTGCCCTGAAGTTGGCTACAATGGCTGCGCATTAGTAAAAACAAAAACAGCACCGCACCGAGCCTTGCGCATCAGAAATCCAAGTTCAGGGCGGCTAAGAAGTATGGCATAAAATATAGCTTAATAATTAGCCAAATCATCGCTCACCATCAGGTGAGATAGCATCAGATCTTTATGGTCACAAAAAGAACTTTTACCACTCTAAAGCGATTAAGATTTGATTCATTAACAAACAGCCAGTTTTTCACATTTAATAATATATGTAGCATAGCGATCAATATGACTAAATATTTAGTAAAACTTAAAGGGCCAAGTCTGAACTCTTGTTTATTTGTTCAAGATTAATATAAAGATTACTCTCTAGTCTTCAATCTCTCAAAGGAATTTGTAGTATCGACCACCACTAGAAATTCCTAAACAAAATAATTAAATTACATTTGACTGGCTCCAACCTTTTACTTAGTAAAGGCCAACTTGAAACTGAATTCTAGCCATAATAGGTGCTTCAAGTAATCTGATTTTACATTGAAGTAAGTACCTAGTATTTTGCGACAATAACTGAGGAGATTAGGAACAAAAAGAGATAAATTACATGTTAACTTTTTTCATCATGTTTTTTTTTGATAGAAAACTGAAAATATCAACAAATTATCACTTTTTGTACCAAACTTGACATTTTATCTATTTATTTCTATAACTTTAACACGTTTTGATACGAAAACATGCCAAGGGTCGATAGAAACCAAGGTGTAGGAAAGAGTAAAATAAAAAAAATAATTGGCAAAATATCGAATTATCACTTTTTGTTCCTAGGTTAGGAACAAAAAAAACTTTTTAACAAAAAATCAAACCGACTTCCAGAACAAAAACTACAAACCAAAAAATAACTTTCTTTTCCGAAGTCGGTGTCTTTTGTACCCATTTTTTTTTCAGTTTTTCGACACCGACTTCGGAAAAGAAAGTTATTTTTTGGTTTGTAGTTTTTGTTCTGGAAGTCGGTTTGATTTTTTGTTAAAAAGTTTTTTTATTTTTCTCTTTTTAGTTTTGGTAGGTATCTCCAATTAACATGATAATCATTTATGGCCAAAGTACATCTCATGACGATTCCAATAAGCCCAAGCACGACTAGGATACATTGTTTTATTTCAGAGTTCCAGTGCCTACCTTCCGGCTTCATCATCAGAACAGTTCAATGGTACCATTTTCATCAGTACCATTCATTTATAAGTATTTGCTTAATCATAATCGGTTAACTATTCGAGATATTTTATACCCGTCACATACTTAGCATTAAGGAGTTTCAGTTGCCATCTGTGGTCTTCTTCATCAGTTCCACTTCACCAAATGATACTTTCTGAGTGCAAATGATTGCATTGTTGATGAAAATACCAAAATCGCTATATGTTTGCCTATAACATTTGAGGAGTTCCCTCGATTTCTCTAGGATTCCATCATCAGATCCTGACCTGATGATTATGGGACCAACTAGGAAGTATACCCTTTCAAACAAAAGAAGAATTTTTGAAATCGGTCCAGGCGTCTTAGAGTAATCGGGGAACATACATAAAAAAAAAAAAAAAAAAAAGATTCCGACGAATTGAGAACCTCCTCCTTTTTTTGAAGTCGGTTAAAAAGTGATAATCTCATCCTCAACTGTGACACAGAATCCTCGCCTAGCAACGCCTGTGGGATCGTCTTCCAGTTTATCCAGATGCAGCTAAATACTAATATTTTAAAAGCAGCAAGGTGACCTCCACAACCCAGTCTTCTTCTTCTTCGTCGCTGGCACGACAGTCATTTAAATTTGTTTGGCCCAAAACTTAGCCACTTCCACGGCGTCAACGGTGGCAGCGCTTAGATCACCCTGGTTGCATGTTTTGGGGTACAGAGAACAGAACAGGAGGTGGAGGTGGGGTTTGCGAGTCGGCATCATATGGACACCCTGCTGCTTTTTTTTTATTTGATGTGGGTTTGCTCTTGACTACTATAGGTCACAGGGGACAGAGACAAAGTTGACCATTGAGTGAGCTTACCCAGAAGAAGCCTGTTCACTCTAAATTTGAAGAGATTCAGGTTGAATGCGTTCGGAATCACAGACGCAGGTAGTAGTGAGTTCCACTCTTTTGTTGTGCGCATTATGAAGGATGTTTGGAAGCACTTGGTGCGGACTGGGGGAATGGCAACTGGCTAAATTTAAAAAAAAAAAACAAAATCAAAATATTTTTTCAACTAAACCAATGGGTACTTTTGAATTGTTAGACAAAATATGAATCTAGTTGCACATTCGCAAGCGTCAGTAGGTCTCTATGGAGAAGAATGTGTAAGAAACTCCACGGACACTCAGACGCAGTGCGTCTAGATGCCCGATGGTAGAAGAGGGCCGGTGGGATGAGTTCGTGGAGTTCTCACACTTACCGAAATACAGTCTGTAGAAGATCGACAAGCAGGCAACCTTGCGGCGATGAGCCAGGCTGTGAAGCTTGTCATCCACCAGCTTAACGCCGACAATGAGCCTCTTAGCTGTTACATCAAGGTAGCCCTATTTTGCGAAATTGGAGTTACACCTTCCTACTTGGAACCTGAGGCGGATCAGGGACTTCCACGGAAGGTGCTACCCTGCGGGGAGATGCTCGCTTGGCGGTAAATACGAGTAATGTGTGAGTGGGGGGAAAGTGTTCTACCACAGTTTGCAACGGGCATCAGCCGGGTCTCCTGACAGGACAACTGCCGTTTTTAGGAAGCCCAGCAACCCAGCGACTGCATGAAAGATAGGTAGAGGTAACCCTTGACGATGATGATGTACAATCATACGAGCAAAAAAAAAGGTCCAACAAAAAAATGCTGATTGACATCTGCTAGGTGAACCTTACATGCACATATTCACATAATAGTAAAAACACTTAAAATTTAGGGAATGTACATAAAAAAGTAAAATAATAATGAATATCAAAATTAAATTAAAACCATTAAAAACATCAATCAAAATTAAATCAAATCACAAATAAAATCAAATCAAGTTAAAATTAAATTATTCACTATGAAGCACTAAAATTAAATCAGATTATAATATAAGTTAAATCAAAATACAATTGAAACAAATCAAAATAAAATAAAATCATATGAAAAATTAAAACAAAATAAATTCAAATAAAAATAAAACACAATCAAATTATAAATCAATCAAAATTCAATGAGATTAAAACAAAAATTGAGTCATAATAAATCAAAATTAAATTAAATTAAATAAAAAAATAAATTAAAATCAATAAAAATTCTAAATGAAATCACAAACAGATTTAAATCAATAAAAATTTACTATTAACCCATCTACGGACTGACCCAAGCAAACTTTGCTGAAGTTTGAAAATCGACCCATAAGGTTGTTATTTTTTACCCACTGAAAAACAAAATTTTTGTAAAATCATAGCCAAGCATTCATTGTCAGGGTGTGTTCGGTTGCCATGGCAACGCGCTATAAACAAACCTACTCCGAAGTTACCGAAGGTGAAGGAAATTAGTTTCGCTCGATAGTTGCGTCGTATCTGAGTTTTATAAATGTAATTAATGTTACTACGAATGTTAGCTAAGCTTAACCGTTTTAGGGCTTAGTATGCTGTCTCTGTCTGTAAAAGCACTGGTGACCCAGTGGCAAAGGCCCCGAATTACGTGTCGTAGGTTATGAGTTCGAACTCAAGCAGGCGCTTTACATTCTGTAAATTATTTCATCACCACTGATCTTAAAACGATGAAGGAAAACATCGTGAGGAAACCGGCATGTCTTAGAACCAAAAATTCGGAGACGTGTGACATTCATCAAACCGCACTGGGCCCGCGTGGTGCAATAAGGCCCCAATATTACCTCTCTCATAAAGATGATGTTTGTGTCCCAGCAGTGGGCAGTGGCATTTTAAGGCTGCTGATGATGTTGTCTCGTTAGCCTAGTAGCCACAAGCGATCGATCGAGCAGTGTCATTGGGTTTGACTATCTGAAATTTCTGAGGGGACTCTGGAGTCTGGTTTTGTGCTTGGTTGGCCTTGGCAATAAGCTCATCCGTATTACATGGGACTTAAAAAGCGAAATAAAGGGAGCAACTCTGTTTATCCCTCTGAGGAATAAATGCGGTATCGTCAGGTTATTGAAAAGCTAAGGTTTTTGGTACAATTCTTGTCTCATTGATGTTGATGATGATTGATATTCTTCAAAAAGGACAGATGCGCAGTTCTTGAATATAAGAAAAGCAAAAGGAGTATTAGTAAGTATCGTAACCGGTGGCGTTTTGTAGTTTCTGCCTACTGCCATGGCAAAAAGGCGTCTGTTTATGTACGTATTTTTACCCGACTGCCGAAGGAGGGTAATGTGTTTATCAGTCTATGTATGTAAGTATGTATGTATTTTTGTTCCTATGTGGCGTTCTAGAGACCAAACGCGTTGGCCGATTTTGATGATTCTTACGTCAATCGATTCGTCTTAACCCTGCGAGTGTCACTGGCTACATAAAAAATGGAAAAGAAAAATGGCGGATTTTGGACGCCATTTTGTGTGGGTTTTTTTTTTTTTTTTTCAAATCCATCGTGTGGGGTACCAAATAGGGGTATAAAAATAATGGGTTTGAAGAGGTGATTTCATAAATATATAACACTTATATGTTTAAATGTACCTAATTAAAAAAATACTAAAAGGTTGTAAATAAAAAAAATTAATTAGAAAATCAAAATATCCGACTGCTTAAAAAGTGAACTAAAAAGAAGTAAACAAGAGGAAAATCATGTTGTGCAGTCGGAGGTTACATCTGGTTTGGGGCAACCAGCTCGCGAATATGTACTACTTTTTTTAACGTATTGGTTATGTTATTAATCAAATTCAAATTCCTTTATTGTTTGTCACAGGTGGAAAACGGTTATTATAATAATATAAATATAGATCGCTGCAACATACCTACAGGGCGTACAATATTGAATAGTCATTTAAGATCTATTCTATCAAGAATAATCATATTGGTGCTGTTTGTATTTTGTTAATACTCATATTGTGAGCCGTATTGAAAGTCTAGTTTGTTAAAGAGTCCGCTTTACTTGAAGTTTCCTCCACGAATAAAATAAAAATTGCTGTCACTAAATATAGTAAACACAAAGTCAAATTCTTTATATAAATAACGTTGAGTAATATTACGTTTTAACTTCAACAAACTTTACACTGAAATAACACACGGTGACTTGTCTTGACGTTAAGAAATGACGTAAAACTTATGTTTTTTTTTTTTTTGGTTTAAGTATTAATTCGCTTAAACACCTTGTTCCAGTTCATTGCTGCGTTTCTGGTAGTTTTAATTAATAAACTATTAGGACAGTTGAATTTTGAAACGTCTATCGATATCAGGTATTACGAATCCATTATTGTCTTCTCTATGTTTCATAGTTGATGCGTTTTGTGGAATACTTTTGGTGCGCTTCGAGAAATATCCAGAGAAAATAAGCATTCAGTAATGACTGGTTAAAATAATACTAGATTTTTGTGACGTAATAGTTCTCTCATTTATACTATCTGTAATTTTTGTCTTGTCATTACAGCATTTTCAAGTTATTCAATACTAATCTATGTCAAATTCCCCCTTAACACCATTTCCTCTACCGGAGATTGGGGACATTAAACATTTTCTTTCAATATAAGTTCTGATACGCATGACAGACTGTTTTATTTTCAAAGCAAGAATTTTGTACATAGATACAAAAAAATTATCCCATTTCTCATCTCAATAGATTAGGTACGTGTACTTATTTTTAGAAGCCAATTTTTTCCTCACCCTCATTCATCTCGAAAATCTCTTGTTCGCAGCTCGGAGCGGATTATCAGGGATTTTCGGGCGAAAAGTGTAAAAAAAGTATCAAAGGGATGTATCATCTGATTACGAAAATAATAATAATGCTCACAACACAAGGAATATTACTTTCATCTTATGAAATCTGATATTAAATATTTTGTGAAGATCTGATCCTGATAAGATGAAGATAAATTTTAATTGCCTTCCCTACGCAGTTATCAAGTGTAATAAATGATTTTAAGATTAATTTATTATTCTTTCGTTGAACTTCTTAATCTCTTTCCTAATAATAATAAATTTTAATATAATGTTTTCCTTTAATGTCTGAATGATTTCATCATAACCTTCTTAGAAGGAAAACCTTAATTTGAAAATGCAGGATACCTACCAGATCACTTACCAAGAATCTATCTATTGGTTAAATGAATGAATTCCTATCAGAGCTTTCCCACAGCTTCGTTTTCGTAGCCCATCCTATAGTAATCGAGAATTTTCCGGGCCTAAACTAGTCTATTGCACGCAAAGATTCTGTAGCTTCCTTTACTCTCGATGAAAAATAGTACATTATGGTACAAGTGTGTAATGTTGGTGATTACCGCTGAGGCGCCATTGAGACCCGAGCCGTTAGGTGAGGGTCTTAAGAGAGCCGAGGACGGTAATCATCAAAACACACTTGTATCATACGACGTTTTTCAACACACTTGTGAAGAAAATAATACTAAAAGATCATTTCCAACAGTGAAAACGAGTTGTGAATTTTTTTTCGCAATGGCGGACAAAATTAATCAGCTTTCCTATGCGCGCGCATCTAACAATGGCGATCGGCCATAGACTAAAAATAATGAGATATCTTTTTTTTGGCTTTTCGCGGATAGCGTTTTAGCCACGTACAAAATGGGGGAATTTCAAGTTTTCTTTATTACAGACAAAAACAAAAGTTATATTTAAGTGAAAGTTTTATTTATTAAACACGTACAATTTGAAATTATCTATTTAAATACGAAGTTGCATAAAATGTGTTGCATTTGTACTATAGAGCACGATCTTTTTTGTATCGAAACTTTTTTAAGAACAAAGCAACTCAACCAATAAATTAAAAAAAGAACTCTTGTGAATAATAGTAATGAAAAAGTCACAGATTGATAACAGGTGTCATTATGTGCCTAATTGCGGTGAAATAAGAGCCACTTTATGAGCAAGTGTGTTGAAAATTATATTTAACAGATCAATGCTACCTAGTGTAATTGCCATTTACTTTTACAAACATTCCAATATAAACTGTTTTGTAGTCACGAGATAGAAATTTTCGAAAAATCTTAAGATTTATAGTTTCAATTTCGGAAACAACCCAATTTCGACCACAAGTTATCAGGGTCAAAATCTTAGCATTAATCAAACAAATTAGCTCTACTTCAGTCCCATAAGGAATACACCGAACTACTATTCACCCCGAATAAACCCAAAAACAAAAAAAAAAAACATCTTCATAACATTAGTTTAGATAAGAACCCAGCAACCAACACCTAATCCATCCGACCAAAATCACAAACATTAGCCCTACTAAGACAAACACAGCAACAAGCACATTGTTACCCCAAGTGCCATCGGGCTCAAAGGAGACAAGGTCGTTGTATTTTTAGGTACAGCTAATTGGCATGCTACGGGAGACGCTGCTTATGCACTCAAATTAGGAGAAGAGAGCACGGTTTTGGTTTTGAAACGAGAAGAGGGGTAAGCGGTACTGTGATTAATCCTTGTGAAATGCTTGGTCTTGCCGTTTGTAACATTGCGAAATCTAAATAAAATATTACGGACTACTAATAATTTGCAAACAATCTGATAATAATAATTTACAACAGCGTAAAAAAGGCAGAGAAAAAGAACTCATTGGATATTAAACAGTACATCCACATCGCCGTAAACGGGAACAGTGCCCAAAACTCTGTGAGCATTGCCACGTTGAACGACAATACTGATTCTTTGGCCAAAGAAAAGGGCAGTCCTCAATTTTAACATAAACAATTAGAAAATGTTTATGATGTTCAAAAACATCATCTTGTGCTGATTATTAAAACAAATGCTTTTAGAAAGTTCCTGTCAAATTTATAAAAGCAATTTTCTTTATAAGCAAATTTTTTTTTGGGGGCTGAGTCACCCACGTCCGTAGGAGTGTACCCCATTCGATTCCCTACACGTGGTCCCCGGGTGGTGCAAATCAGGTGACAAACTGGTGGTAGGCTTCGGCCGAAGGCTTGCGACCACCCACCGGGCAAAGACGTACCGCCAAGCGGCCTAGTCGTGTTCCGGTATGATGCTCGGTGCAGCCACTAGAGGAGTTGGGTCGAGATAGTTGTTCCACTGCAGGCAGGCCGGCCTGACTCGCGCTGTTATGGACGTATCGGGAGACTGGTCGCGGAGGGTAGCGGGATCCGAGGCACGGTGCGCCGCTGGCCGACCGCAGGTAGTTGGGGGCCCAAGTAGTGTGCCAGCCCCACATGAAAGGCTGCCCCGCCAACTGACGAAAAATCCCGGAATGCGCCATCGTGCTGGTTGGCGACCAGACGAGAGTGCCCGATGGACATTCCTGGGGGGGCTCGGGCGTCCCCGCAGTCTCCAGACCAGTCCCCCAATGATGGCGTCCTATCGGCGCGTGTCTGTAGGTTGCAAGCGTGGAACCTTATCTCACTTCCTTCTCCTCTCCCTCCTTTTCACTCGCAACAATAATGCCAAGGAACAATAGAAGAAAAGCTGAACAGCGGCAGCACTCACTCTCACATAAGGTGCACCTCAGCAACATCCGAGGTCTGCACTCTAACCTTGTCGCAGTCCATCACCACCTTGAGACTGAGAAACCAGCACTTTTGTTCCTTACGGAGACGCAGATCGGATGCCCGTCAGACGTGGCGTACCTATCTTACCCAGGGTTTACCCTGGAGCACATGTTCAAGCCACGCGCTGGTGTATGCATGTACGCCCGGGACGACATCTGCTATCGGCGTCTCCGTGATCTTGAAGACTCAAATTACTCAGTGCTATGGGCCCTGGTGGACACAGGTCTGGATAAGATCATCTACGCCTGCGTCTACCGATCGCATAGCGGTGATCTGGAGACAACCAGGCTCACACAGTACCTGAGTGAGGCGGCAGATGTGGCTCAGCTACGGTACCCCTCCGCCCAACTAGTGTTACTGGGGGACTTTAATGCCCACCACCAGGAGTGGCTCTTCCCATTCCAGTGCACTGACCATGCTGGACGAGAGATGCGAAATCTTTCGATTGCGCTTAATCTCACCCAGCTGGTCCAAGGGGCTACGAGGGTGCCAGATGTAGATTCACATACAGCCAATTGCTTGGACCTTCTGCTGACAACTGATCCAGACCGATACTCAGTGTCGATATCATCACCTTTGGGTAGTTCCGACCACTGTCTGGTGAAATCTGTATCTGTCTACTCCCCGCCCGATCCCAGCCCAAGAGGCACCCGGCGGGTTTGGCGGTACAAGTCAGCAGATTGGGATGGTATGCGATCTTTTTTCGCTTGCTATCCTTGGCGGCCCACTTGCTTCTCTTCGGATGACCCATCGTCATGCGCTGACGCAGTGACAGATGTGTTGCGTCAGGGGATGGAGTACTACATTCCGTTCTCTGACGTAACGGTGTCCAACGTTGACCGTCCGTGGTTTGGTGCTGAGTGTGACCGCGCAAACGTGGTTAAACACAAGGCATACCTAGCCTCGAACATCGACGCCGAGTTGCCAGCCTGTCGGTTTTTTATCGGTTACATTTCGGGGAGTGCGCGACGGAACTGCACAATCTGATTCCGCCAAGCCCTTTCCATCATCGGACTACAAGACGTACGGCAATGTGCCATCGGTACATGGTGGATATCCCTCCCATACGCACAAAGCGTTTTGAAAATACTTTCATTGTGCGTACAGCTAAGGAGTGGAACTCCCTGCCGGCGTCCTTGTTTCCTGATAGCTACAACCTAGGGGTCTTCAAGTCAAGAGTGAATAGGTTACTTCTAGGCAAGCGTGCTCCACCTTCGACCATATCATCGCTTAACATCAGGCGAGATAGTGGTCAAACGCGAGCCTATAACGAATAAAAAAAAAAAAAAAAAAAAAAAAAAAAAAATTCTTTATAAAAGAGAGCGTTCCTGTCAAAGCGCAGTGGTGGCCTAGTGGTAACGGCCGTGACTTACAAGTTAGGTCGTGGGTTCGAACCCAGGCAGGCGCTTTACTTTGTGTAAATTATTTCATCATCACTGCTCTCAAAACGGTGAAGGAAAACATCTATGCGAGTCTAAGTACGGAAAGGGTCCATCTATCCTATCGTATCCTAAGTTCCTGTCAAAAATAAAATCAAGTAGGTTGTGCCGTTGACTGACGAATGTTATCATTACAAATGCTAGGATAAAATAAATAAAACGTAATTGAATCTGAATAGGTAGACCGACGACCTAGTTATGATTGCGGAAAGACGCAGGAAGACGCACGGGATCGGTTAATGTGGCGACACTTGTGGAGGCCTATGTTCAGCAGTGGATTTATTTCGGCTAAAATGATGATGACGATGATGGTGGTGAATTTGAATAAAAATAATGTGTTAAGATTGAATATCCTTTCCGTAGTTATGTGAGTAATTAGATGAAAAAAAAAGAAGAGTAGAGAAGTAAAGGCATAATTTATGGAAATCAAGCAGCTGTATCAACCAAACCTCTTTTCAAAATCAAAAGAGCATTTAGAAGAAATGTCAGGTTTGAAAAGGGCGTAGGGCAATAAAAAACCTTGTAGATATGAAACTGGGCAATGATGAGCACTATACTAATATCCTAAAAGCAAAAGTAAATATGTCTGTCTGTATGTTTGTAAAATTACGCTTTTACGCCTAAGTCGTTAAAACATTTCTGATTTTAAGTAGATTGGACTTTGGAGAAGGATATAGGAAACATATTATCCCTTTTAAATTTTCAACTTTAACGCTGGTGAAGTCAGTGGCAGAAACAAGTAAATGAGTATAAATTAAATGTTACAATATTATAATAGGTAACTTTAGCTACTAACGTTGTTGTAAAACAAATGAAACAACGTTGGGAATCTAGACGAAGAGGGGTAGGATACATTACTAATTGCTGAAAATACTAATGGGTACGAAGAAGCGTACTCACTAGATGTGGCTGATGAATTTACTAGCAGTATTAAAGAAGTAGCTATTTACACAATACTTACGAAGCATGATTATATAAAAAAATATATTTGCAAAGAAAATATGACTGAAGTGTGGATGGAAAAGAGGCCCATTGAAAAGCAAGGGAAGAGAGAACACTTTTGACGAGTAAGGACGAGAACGAAGGCACTTCAAAATGCAACTCACAAAGAAGGAAAGAAGGGAAAAAAATGTTTATTTGCGCCAATTATGACGCATGTCATGCGCGAAAAAACGCGAAAAAATAAGAACAATATATCTGCGTGTAAGTTTCTTAAAAACATAGCTATATAACATTTGTATAAACTCTCTAATACTAGTCATAAACATTGAAACTGGCGCAATTTTTAAAACGGTCCCTAGTAATCCCAAGAAATGTAATTCAGGTAATCGTAAGCCATAAGGTTCACATTTTATTAGTTCAAAACTAGCATTGCCTACGACTACGAAAGACGTAAAAGTTTTATCACTAGCAGCCTACAATTTGGCCTACATTTTGCTCATTTGGTTGTTACCATCTGGTTGAAGAATAGTAGCTATCTAGCAATTTAGTTGCTTTCTTGTAACCATATATAGATATTCATCATATTCTGTGTTACAATAATCTTACTAATATTATAAATGGTTGTCTGTAAGAGATTGCCCTGTGCGATAAGACCGCCCATTGTACAATTATCTTTATAAATGTTTTGTCCTGTCATTATTTAAGTGGTGTACAATGAAGTATAAAATAAATAAAATAATACATCAGTTTGGATGTATTTATGTTTGTTACTCAATCACGCCAAAACGGCTGAACGGATCTGGATGAATTTGGCACAGACATAGATAAGAAATAGCACATAGGATACTTTTTATCCAGAAATATGTTCCCTGCGGATAGTTTTCGACATTCACGCGGGCGAAGCCGCTGGCAGAAGCTAGTTTTATCATATTTATTGTTGTATTTATCGACTTCAGATCAGATCATACAATTAAATTACAATTTTATGTAAATTTCAACTGTACGGCGAGATATTAAACGGATATTAAATAATATGCCATCGGAAGATGAGTTCCATAGCCTGCCGAAATTTGTGCCAGGAGCACAAAGGTGCATTGAAGGAGGCATGGAATACACATTTGAATGGTTTCTTGTTTTTGATTTTTGCTATTTTATTTTTATTGTTAAACTTTTATGTTTATATATAATGTATAACATTATTTATGATGTGGTATAACACGTCTTGGAAAACTTTAAGATGTTGTACTTATTGGTGTCAAATAAATAAAATATAAAAAAAAAAAAAATATATGCACTGGCACCGAAAAAAATATATAAGAAGGCATAATACAAGTAAGTAATAATCTACACATCAACAATAACGATTATCAAAAATATAAAAGCGTATAAGATTGTCATGTGCTACCGAAATGATACCAAGGCAATCCCAAATATTTTGGACTTTTGACAATCGCTTTCGAATACTGCTTTATCTAAAACCCAAGGAAACATAAAAAATATATACCACTACAAGTAATAATTCAAAATGGCAATACTACATATCTACTTCAATGTTTTTAGATTAACAAACTTGCACCACATACTCGTAAACTATACCACGTTGCCCAACAGCTCGTTTTGCCTCGCGAAATAAGTGCAAACAGCGTGTGACATTCGGCCGGTCTAAAGGCCTTCATGACATATTTAGCAGTTCCATCCCTCGCCAGTCGAGAGGTCAAGGCTTTTCATTGTTTACCTACTTTATTTGTGGACCCTTTTTACGGCCGTTTACTGTCAAATCTTTCGACAGGCAGATATTAAACGGGTTGGAATTTTAGCAGACCGTAAAGTGATATTTAGGATTTAGAATTGCTGTTTTGCGTGTTAAAGAAGAGTGGTTATTATGTAAGGGTTGCCGATAAAATAAATTTTTATGTTTTGGTTTGTCAGATAGGGATATTGGTATAGGTCTCAGTGACTTCCAGTGGAGCATTTTGGAAAATTAAAAGGTTTTGACCTGGATTTATTACTTACATCGTAGCATCGCAAACCATGGTCCACTTCCTGTCTTATCTATTGCCCAAAACATAAAGCTAAAGTGACATATGCGCTGCCACCCACAATGAACAATGGGCCTAACCAGAATACCAGCGCGGCGTTATTTATTATTTTCGTGAATCGCTGCACATGCTGAGGTGGGAGCCTTTTTGGTCTCGCACAGGGTTTCTTTTTTGTTTTTATTAATGTTTAACTTTTTACTTTTATTTTGTTTACCTCTCGTGACTACTGTGCTGTTCAGAAATAAATATTCTTTCTTTCTTTCAATGCCGTGGAAGTGGCAAAGTTTTGGAGCAAACATATTTGAATGACTGTCGTGACAACGACACCAAGGAGAAGACCTACCATATATATCTAGGCATATCTTCATAGTATAAATCAAAAGAAAGCAAATGCATTCTATATTTACGACTAGAGCATTTTAATTGTAACAGAACATGGAACATTCGCTGTTTTTAAATTTACTCGAACCACGCTTCGAACATGATGCTCGACGTTTTGTTACAACCTGAATTTAAAAACCAACGAGCGGTTTGGTCCAACATTTTATCGAGCAATAGCACGAGGTCGGGTGACGTGGAGTGAGGTCAATAATGATCACAAGGTACAAAGACATGTTACAGGTGTATTATGTCGAAGCATTACGTCGAACACAGCGTCGAACATTCGCAAGAACGTTCTATTACATGGAAATGCTTTAGGAAACTGGGTATTCGTAAAAACGTTACATCACGCCTGAATTAAAGGGTTAAACTGAAGCGTATTGCACACCCACACTTCCCTTTTAAGTGTCCTATGTCGGTTATTTCCATCATCTTGAAATATCTAACTTCCATACTGTTACCGAAAATCAATCATTTATATTTTATTCACTAGTTACAGCACATGACCCCGTCTATTCCAATATGTAGTTACTATCTAGCAATACAACCGTCCAATCTTCAGCGTCACTAAAATACTTTACGACCGTAACCCTGACCTCTCTTCTTCCAGATTCAGTAATCCGCAGCCCGGGGAGGGTTGGCAGTAAAACGGCGGTCAACGCCACGATAGATACGTGAGTAAACCTCTATATATATATATATATATATATGTACATGTTACTTTATTTCACTTAGCTATAGCTTTTGTAGAACAAGTTAAGTTGTGTTGAGATGAAAACATCTGGCTCTGACTTAACTGTTCTATGTTTTTGTACCTACTTATTTTGGCATTGTTTTCTTCTCGTTTCAACTTTATCTTTATTCAACAAGTTTCACTAAGGAACCATTTTTTCTATTAGGATTATTTTTTCATGGGTGGGTATTTATGAGGAGACATATCGGTCTACCCTCTTTCTTGTTCGTTTTTTTGCACTCGGTACCGCTACCACTGTCACTCACAACTCGATTCTGTTCCCGACACACGAAACTCACTGTGTCCGCTCGCGAACATTTTTCGCCACTTTTCTGGGGTTTACACAGCTGAACCACTGGATTCCAAGCTCTTGACAGTTGAAACCCATCCTCCCGGTTGAAATATTTGGTGATCTCAATAGCTTCCCTCACCAATCTAGGGATATAGTGGCGTTCTGTGAAATTACCTGAGGGTTATGTAACTCAATCCAGTGGTTCAATCCTGATTCCAAAAGATGTTGATCACCAAATATAAGAATTTCAACCGGGAGGATGGGTTTCAACTGTCGAGAGCTTGGAACTTTCTTTACGGAAGTCTGAGTCGGAGTGTCTTTGGTACCAATTTTTATTTGTGTGTGACATCGATTTCTGAAAAAAAGGTATATTTAGCTTTGTAGTGTTTTATTTTGGAAATCGGTTTATTTTTTTTTGTTAAAAACATTTTTATTTTTCTCTTTTTAGTTTTGGTACCCTATATTACCATGAAAATATGCATTATTAAGGATAACTAAAATAAATACTAGTCAGATCTTGATCAACTTTAAATGAGACCACATGAGAAGCACCAGGTTTCAAATAAAAAAGAATAATCAAAATCAGTTCACTTTAAAAAATACAGTCGAATTGAGAACCCCCTGAAAAAAATTTACCAACTCTATTTTGTTTTGAGGCTCCTGATTTTTTTTTTATGATAATCTGTACTATATATCTGAGAGCTTGGTTATGTCCGAAACAAGTTTTATAAAAAGTCTCGATCCAAACATCGGCAAATATACCTCTTGCATTATTTTTTCAATTTTATCTCTATTACATGACAGTGATGTACGTTGGCAACATTTATAACGATAAAATGATTCAAAATATCTTAATGCAATACTTGTCATATTTAATTTTAAATAATTCAACTCATTGCATTTATAAAATGCTTCATATTTTGTGCAAGCGTTTTGTCTTCACGCAAATCTTTCTTTTCTCGCTTATCTTGCTTGACGTCTTATCTAGCCTTAAGGCTATCATCTTTCTTAGCCTACAAATACAACACGAAACAAAAAATTTCTCTCGAAAAGCAATTACTCAAATCTCAGCTAAACTTAAAAGTAAAAAGGCCATTTTAAGACAAAGATAAACTCATAAACAGATTTAAAAAGGTAAGTGTCTGAGTAATTTTTATAATCCATTTAGTTTAAACTCAGAGGAAGATGTAACTTTTCTGTGAAATATTTGAACAAACTCTTTGAATTATCTCGCTTTTACGTTTTCGGCAATTTAATTTAAATACGAGTTTCATGTTTTAGGCGCTTGTAATTGAGCTGTTTAGACGCTAATTAAATTATTAATTTAGGCTACAGAATAAATAATACTTTGTTATTTGTGTTAAAAATTGTATGGTAAATTCGAAACTCTTTTTTCCCTGTTTTCTCCGTGCCTCAGAAAGCACGTTAAGCCGTTGGTCCCGGCTGTCATTTGAAGATCTTTGACAGTCGTAACGAGTAGTCAGAAGCTTGAGATCTGACACCAGTCTAGCCAAGGGGTACCGTGTTACCCAGTTACTGGGTTGTGGAGGACAGATAGGCAGTGGCAGCCGGGTCCAGATGAGTGTAACGTGTAATGTAAGATTACGTGTAATTTAGCATCAACAGTGTGGACGGCACACGAACTCAAAGCGAATTGTGAACGCGAAAATATTTCAAAAGCTGTTTCCACTCAGTTGGTACGAACATGCCGAATAGGAAGGTCGTGATAGCTGGTGCGGCTTTTATTTTCATGTATTTACTAACTGAAGACCGCAAAAGTCGGAAGCGTCGATGGTGGAAAACTAATTTCTATAAAAGAAGATCTTTTTCTCTTCGATGTGAAGCAAGCAAACTAATCATTTTGTTTTTGCATTCTTCTACATCTCTTTCCAATGAATGAGCAATATCACTCCAAGCATCGTGTTTCAGATTTTTATTAAAGTATTGCGGGTTTTTTGGATCCCAAATAACAGGTTTTTCTTGATACAAACTAATAAGTTCAAGCGATTGTTCGTCACTCCACATCATGAACGTACATACGACACAACCGTCACGAACGCCGTCCAAACGAGCACTGCGAGCGTCTTTGTGTTCGCGCGAAAAAGCGACAGCCGATGGATCAACCCCGAGCGCCGCGCGAGCGTTACATGTAATGCTCGTAGTGCCGTCCACACGTAGAATTCGTGTTACATTACACGGTGGATTACATTACACGTTACACTCGTCTGAACCCGGCTTAAACACTGGTACTCAGCTGAATACGGTTAGACTGGAAGCCGACCCCAACATACTTGGGAAAAGGCTAGCCAGATTGAAGTTAGTTTTCATAATATTTATGCTATACCTACCTATCAAAATCGATATGAAATCATTTTTCAAATGTATTAAAGGCTTTGGCAATTTTGCATAAACTAAGGTAGAATAAATTACCTGCAATTAAAAACCATCAAATTGTTTTCAATCGTAGTACTACACAAAATTTTGAGTAAACTGTATGTTTATGTTAACTTCAGTTACAACCAAAAGTAAATGCTCTACTATAAGTAAAGCACTGATTTACAGTTCTCAGTAAAATTATAAACGATGAATAAACAATGTAGCTAATTGACCTACAAATAGTGAAAAATTACCAGTAAGTAATTTGAATATAAAACATCAAAACCAATTATAAATTGCGTGCTGCGATCGCTAAAGATTATAGTCCGTAGATATAGGTAAATATCTACGATTATACCAATCTACCATTCGCTGTTAGTAAGTCTTACGACCCGTAATTAGTGAGAATCCTAACTGGTACGAATTTGGTTATAGCAACTTTGTAAACTTTGGTCTTTTGTGTTCTTGTTGATTGATTGTGTTTGAGTTTAGAATTACTTGTGTGTACGCAACTTTTGTGGCGGGCTTTAAAAGCCTTACATAACATCGCGCCTATTTGGCGCCCATAATAAGTCATAATCAGATCCCGACTTTAACCATTTAATTTTAGGTCCTTACATAAAGAAAATGGCGTTTTTTGTCCAACTGTAGTTATCACAGTTCAAAGTGACCCGTTTCACAAAAACGTCCATTTCATAATGTAAGCACCGAATAGATAATGTAATTTGTAAAGTGTTTACGTAGGTATTGATTCTTTTAACCAAACATAAGCAATAGAAAATGTATCAATATTCACAATGCCATTATTATCTATACCAATCATAAAAATTACCATTCACAACAACACGCGTCAAACGATATAAAAAAACCCTCGTCACATTTTCAGTTGGAAATTATTTACATATTTCTGCCGACATGGTGACATGCGATTGCTAGAGTCAATATAACATGGCAGTATCTATTACTATACATTGCGGACCGGACCGATATAAGGTTACTGCAGTATTACGCGGGAAAAAGTTAGTTTGGTCTAGTATTTGCTAAACGGTTGCCGATCATTGGGACCTCGGTTTGGTCTGGAAATTCAGGCTGAAACATCCGACTAAAGTCGTGACAATCTAAGAAGTCGGATTTGACAGCTATAAAAATCTTACATCTTACTATAATAAAATTATAAATGCGAAAGTTTGGATGGATGTTTATTACTCAATCACGCCGGAACGGCTGAACGGATCTGGATGAAACTCTCAGTCTGGTTTCGTGCAACGTAAAAGACAAAATATAGTCTTGTTCCCTAATAAATGGCAATGGAACATAACTTTTACATGCCAAATACTACGAGTATTGCCTGCAGATTTCCTTCGGTGATTCAAGCTTGATGTTTTGTAAAAAGTAGGTATAGTCAAACAAAACTAGGGAGGCGTATTTCAGTCAAAAATAATGTAGGTTAGGAAAAAAAGGCGGACGAAAATCTAGAAACAAAATATTACTTCGCTCTCAATTCACTTGGGGCCTATTCTGTTCTTCATACCTTTTTGAACATCTGGCTAGAGTTTTTGTGTTATACTGATACGGATTTGGAGCGTGAATGTGAAATTAAATGAGATTTTATTGTAGGTATAATAGGGAGTAGGTAATTGTTAATTGAGTAGGTAAATCTAGGTTACGTAAGGCTCCATCTTGTGATATAACCTAGATACCAATTACTTTACTACTTGCCTTAACCCGGTGTAACCCTTTAGTTAGGCCCTACGGAACCAATCAATATCATCGGTTATCTTATTCGATAACTTTCGGTGTAAGGTATTCATTGTCCGAATAAATTTTAAGAATAAGATAAATAATTGCAGCCGTTGTTCAAAGATTAAACCAATCGACTTTAATGATTGAATTGAATCTTATAATTAAGCGACCAGATGAGTTTACGGTGAACTTATCACTATTTACCATCATCATCATCTCCTAGCCTTTTTCCCAACTATATTGGGGTCGGCTTCCAGTCTAACCGGATTCAGCTGAGTACCAGTGTTTTACATGGAGCGACTGCCTATCTGACCTCCACAACCCAGTAACTGGGTAACAGCGGTACCCCTTGGCTAGACTGGTGTCAGATCTCAAGCTTCTGACTACTCGTAACGACTGTCAAAGATCTTCAAATGACAGCCGGGACCAACGGCTTAACGTGCTTTCCGAGGCACGGAGGAAACTCGGTATGTTGAAATGGTCACCCATCCACGGCCCGACCTCCTCAAGCGTTGCTTAACCTTGAAGATCGACCCGTGCGGCTGTTATTATTCAGCCACGAGCTCCTTATCACTATTTACCAGAAAGCTATATTACCTGCAAGGAATTCTATAGAGCATTTAATGACGTTATCGTTACCCCAAAGATACAGATTGATAAAAAATACCATCTATCAAACACCTCTTGCTATTTGTTTCAAATGATTTACTCAACCTATTTGTCAAACAGCATGTCAAAACTCTGTACGGATGAGTGATATTAGGAGTAAGTGATACAACGAATGCTGTTGCTATACTGCCCTTTATTATAAAAGAACACAAGTTTATATGGTTACATTGACATCTCCCTCTCATCTCCTCCCTAAAACTAAAATAAAATAAAAGTTTACTTTTATTTTATTGCATGGATACAATATAAGCACAAATTAAACATTGATACTCTTAGGCTAACACGTATAAAATATAGTTATAACATAATCGTAGTACATATGTTCGTTATGTTTGGTATACAAAGTTATACAATAATAAGTAGTTACATACTTATAATAACAATCAATCCCTGAGTACCTATGAGCGCACAGCTGGCGCTTATTATTCGTCTCCGTTTTCTGCTGACCTGTATAATAGCTATTGTTAAGTGCTTATAGCATTGGTAATTAATTGTCTTATTGTTTTTATCTTAAACATGATACGGTTTCGTTCTGTTTTTGTGAATAATGTCGGGTTTTCCCTTATAATTGACCTCAACATTTGGTGACAAATCTCTAATCACCTTGTAAGGTCCAGAATATAATTGTTGAAGTTTATTGCCAGTTTCATTTTTAATTAAAACTTGATCGTTTGGCTTGTAGCGTATTGGATTTACATGCTGGTCGTATCTACTTTTTCTGCCTATTTTATTGGCTATCAAATTTTCCCGCGCTTCGGTTTGAGAAACCTGTAGGCGGTACTTAAGTTCAAGCGGGTAACTGTCGTAATTATATAGAGGCTCTACACACTTTTCCAAATTATTGGGCAAGTTACACTTTCTACCGTATACGAGTTCGAATGGTGTAAATTTTGTTGACGAGTGAACTGTCGTATTATAAGCAAAGCACCAGAATGGTAACCAAGTACTCCATAATTCGGGTTTTCCTTCTGCTTGGATTCGCAAAAATGCACCTAGATTTTTATGCGAGTTCTCTAGCGCTCCGATGCTTTGGTGATGATACGCAGTTGAGTTTAACTTTTTAATATGTAGTAATTCACAAACCTGTGTCACGGTCTCGGACATGAACTCTGTGCCTCTGTCGGTAGCTATGTCCCTCGGGATGCCATGTTGAAGTATGAAGTTATCCACGAAGGTGCGTGCTACTTCTGTAGAGGTTTTAGTGACGAGGGGATACGCACATACATACTTGGACAGCTCGCATTGCAATGTCAATATATAAGAAAAATTGTTGCTGTCTTTGTCTAATGGTCCTACCAAGTCTAAGAAGATTTTATCGAAAGCCGAATGAGCAGTTGTGGTGATTGCCATTGGCTCTTTCACCTGAACTGTATACTTATGCTTCTGACATTGAACACATTTTTTGACATAATTTTTGACATCACTTTCTAAGCCTGGCCAAAAATAGTATTTTTTTATATTAGTCAGCATTCTTCTCATGCCCGCGTGCCCACTAGTGGGCAAAAGATGAAAGTCGTTGAGTATCACTTTCCTATCATCTTTGTCCTCTATTCTTTCGACATCTTTTAATATACATAATCTGGGCCCTTTCCAGTTGCTTTGTTTTCTTATCTCACTAGTTAATTTCTCTACAAAAATTTTATTATTCGAATTTTTAATGAAGTATACTTCTTCTATATTTAGCTTGTTACATAGATCACTCAGCTCTCTCGCAAACTCGGCTCGCGTAGTTTGTGATTGAGATGCCGAGTTTATGAATATAGTTTTCATTTGGGCATTATACAATAATATTATGTGTGTTTGTAACACTACTGAGCTATCGCTCTTTAACTTCTTAAGACTGCTACTGGGTGCAAATCTTAACTCTACTGCGCCTCTTGGTTTGATATGAGTTTCCACTACATGTGGTTGAACTGGCAAGTTGTCGGTGGGCAACTCATCTGCCGGGGCGACAGCATCTAATTTTCGTTTTTGAGCGCGAGTCATTACTGCACACAGACACTCATTCATTTCTTTAAGTTCTTTTGACGTAATTTTTATTCTAGATAATGCGTCTGCAACGCAGTTCTCACTCCCTTTTACGTATTCTATTTCGTAATTGTATTCTTCTAGAGCTAGTCTAAATTTAAAGAGCCTGCTAGATGGGTCTTTTAAATTAAATAAGTATACAAGGGGTTTGTGGTCGGTTAGTATTTTAAATGTACGACCGTATAAATAGGGTCTGAAATATTTGACAGCCCAAACTACAGCTAAGAGTTCTTTCTCTATAGTGGGATAGTTCTTTTCCGCTTTGTTAAGGCTCCTACTAGCGTAAGCTATTGGTCTGCCATTTGAATTTGATAGTACTGCCCCAATTGCGTACCCAGATGCATCGGTTTGTACTATGAATTGATTTAGTTCTGAGAAATCTGGGTACTGTAGGATTGGCGGTGACATCATACTCTGTTTTAGAGTTTCAAATGACGTTTGACAGTTGCTATCCCAGTTGAATTTAGTGTTTTTCTTACTTAAAAGGTTTAAATGATAGGCTTTGTCGGCAAAGTGGTCTATAAATTTTCTATAGTAGTTTGCAAAAGCAACGAAGCGTTTCACTTCGTCCGTACTTTTAGGAACTGGATACTCTTTAATTATTTTAATCTTATCTGGGTCCGGCAATATACCATTGCCTGTCACCACGTGGCCTAAATAAAGCATCTCTTTCTTAAGGAAATCGCATTTAGTGGGATTTAATTTTAAGTTGGCACTGCGCAACTTTTCGAATACTTCTATTAAATTTTTGTTATGGTCAGTTAAGTTCCGTCCCATACAAATAAGATCGTCTAGGTACACTAAGCACTTGTCGTAGGATAGCCCGGTCATTGCCATGGTCATCATACGCGAAAATGAGCTGGGACTAGTTTTGAGTCCCATAGGCATTCTTGTCATTTGATACTGACCACCGTCTGCACTAAATGAAGTATATTTCCTACTGTGTTTGTTTAACGCTACGTTAAAAAATCCTTGGTTTAAATCTAAATGTGTGAAATAAATACATCCACACAAGGAATCTAGTATATCCGTGATGTTTGGCAGTGGAAACTTATCATCCTGAATACAAGTGTTGAGCTTACGGTAATCTATAACTAACCGCCATTTTTTTTCCCCGTTTGCGTCTGATTTTTTAGGCACTAGGAGTACTGGGCTGGACCACTCACTGGAACAAGGTTCAATAATTTCTTGTTCCAATAAGTTGTCCACTTGTTTTTTTAATTCGGCTTTCTGTGAATGCGGCATTCTGTAGGGCTTAACGTACACTGGTGCCACGTTTGGTTTCAATGTTATTGAGTGTTCATATAATTTAGTTGTTCCTAATTTATCACCCGGTAGGAAGAAAATATCTGCATATTTTGCGCAAATGGACTCTATGGACAATTGCTCCTCTTTATTTAAATGTTTCAGCGATAGCGAAGCGAATACCTTTCTGACACGATCAGCATTATTATTGGTTTCTTGAAATGAACATACATCATACTCGCTTGCTTTGTAAAGTGTTGGACTAATTGTTGTCAAGACTAAATCTGTCTCCGTGGTGTTTAAAATCCTAATTGGTATTTTCCCATTCGTGGGCTTAACTAAAGTATTTGCAACAAAGATCCCCTTTCGCAGTTCTGTTCCATTAACTACACATTCTTCTATCTCACATGTTCGAATAAAGTGAATAGACTCTGATCTTGCCGGTATATTAAAATGATTGTTTGTCATTATTAATGGTAATGATACCTTTGAGTTGTTATTCCATAGTAACAAAGTTTGGTTACCGTAATTTAATACTGATTTATACTTGCTTAAAAAGTCTTGTCCCAGTATGCCACTACCTTTACAAGGCAATGTTTTAAAAACATAGAACTTATGTTGTAGGGTCTGATTTCCAATAACTAGGCGCAAATAAGCATATCCTATAGCCTGTACTTTGCCCCCGATGCCGTTTACAAGTGTCTTCTCGATATGGATTGGAATGTTTTGGTCGAGAATTTGTTTATACTTTATGACAGATATGGATGCACCGGTGTCTACTAATAATTGGTATGAATAATGGTTATGCGATTTTATATTTACGTAGCCTACGTTATTGCATGATAAAATTATATTTTTAGTCCCGAAAAAACTGGTCCTCATTCCGCTGTTCTGTTTCTGTATTTTCCTGCGTTTCTGAGTCATCCAATGTATGTATGTGTTGATCCCTGGAGGTGCTATAATTGGACCTACCTCTGTTTCCATGAAATGGTCGGGTGGACCGGCGCCAGCTTGCCTGCGATCCTCTCCGAACCTGATCCTGCTGTTCGTCTTGGTTTTGGATAACCTGTTGATTGCCACGTGCGCGTCCTCTACCTGCGTATGAGAAGCGGCCTCTCCGCTGTGACCAGTTATAAGACGATCTCCCTCTATAATTCATCGTTAAAATATCGGAAGATGTTGATGGACTTGTTATATCTTCATCGATGGCCGCCTGTACTGCATCTTTCAATGATGTAAAATTTCTGGCTGAAATTATTGTACTAAGTCGTCGATTTCTCAATCCATCTGAGAAACATTTGATAGCTTGCTTCTCATTAATTGGCTTTAAAACTTTCAAACTGGCCTCGTTGGCCCCCGATTGAGAGATCGTCAAATCAACAAACAATTCCGTAATTTTTTTGCCGAAATCATCGATTGATAAATCGTTTTGCCTAAGACTTTGCAGCTTTCGTTGAATTGCTGTAGCCGATTTTTTAGGCAATAACTGAATCTTCAAGTCAGCTATAAAGTCGTCAATATTGACATATGAAGTCGCTAATTTCAATTTTGCGGTCTGTGAGAGTCTATTTTTTAATACGAAATTTAACAGTTTTCCTTGTGAATTTTCGTCTAACTCTGTTTTGTAATACTCTATGCCATCTATAAGTTGCTTTACGCTAGCCTCATCGTCTGTACAAACTGGTAATAAACTTAAAGCAACTTTTAAATCAAATTTACAAGTAGTTGCCATTTTATCTGCCGTACTAGGTTTCTGTGAGCACAATTCTAATATTTGTTCATATAAATGATCAAAATTTGCGCAAAGCTCGTGAATATGCGAACATTCACTCTCACATACGGTGCTTTTCGATTTTGAATAATATTCTAAAAATAAGTTGTACTCTTTTACTAAGTTGTCTGCCTCTGCTAATTTTACGACTATAATGTTACCTTTTCTTCTATCTGGACCTATCTTTATCAAATATTTTCTGATTTCAATTAACTTGTCGTACAATGTTTTTAAGTTTTCTGCCATTTAACATAAATACTTATTTCTATTTTCTTAGTAGGTACTGAATTACATACCATTATTTTATACTGCATACACTCCAGCGTTCATTTTTTTTTTCATTTGTCACTTATTTTAGTCCACTAAAATAATGTCATGTATATTTTATGCTATTACACGTTTACTACTAATAGAGAATAGACAACACCTTATATATAACCACGCACTGACACATAACGAATACAACTTTCGCGCACTTTTCTTCGTAAACCCTGGGTTTTTAACTCTTCAGATGACGTCCTCAGTGTCCTTCTTGTAGCCTCTGGCATTCGTCCGCATTTCCTCTGCGTCAGCTCTACGTCTCCATATAGAACATCGTAATCTGTCCTTCCTGATCTCATTACCCATCCATTTCTGATGGCAATTCTTGTAGATTCTGAAGATACCATACAAAAACGCCAACGATGCTATAAGAAGTAACACGATTAAAATGATGTTTGTTGTGCTGGCATGTATCGTCAGCTGCGTGATGTCAGCGCTGTTACTTCCACCTGCTGCGTTTTGTGGAACTATAACTTCTTCCTTCGTATTAGTTGTACCCATTTTGTGATTGTCGTGGTAAATATTCACAAAATAGAATAGTGACCACGCTAAGTCCCAGTACGAGATTGGTCTCGTTACAATACATTGCGACACCCGTTTTGGTCAAAGAAATGTAAACATACGCTGCTAGCGTTTACGCTGTCACGGTCGCCATGTACGGATGAGTGATATTAGGAGTAAGTGATACAACGAATGCTGTTGCTATACTGCCCTTTATTATAAAAGAACACAAGTTTATATGGTTACATTGACATCTCCCTCTCAACTCAATCCTGAAAGATAAAATAAAATGTTTCTATTTCGGGTTTGACATTTGACATCGCCCTCACTCTGCATTTCCTGTCTAATTCGATTCACCCCCGTCAGCATCAGCGCACCACCTGCCTAGTCCGACCCTGTCACACAGGGGATCGTAGTGTAAGCAAAAAGAAAAATATTAATATATCTCCCCTGGCCGCCATTTTGTGAAACTCGACCCCTTTTTACGATTGAAAATTGTGATTGCTTTCATATTTCGTTTGCTATTTTATTGTTTTTATGTAACTCGGTGGTTCTGTGAATGAATTTGTCTCTGCTGTTAGTTTTATGATTATGTTATAATATAAAGGGCAATATTGGGTGGAACAAAAACCAATTGAGGATTTCATTGTAATATTAGGAACATTTTTTTTATTGAAACGATAAAGCTTGTTTTTATACATTTGTGAATTTGATTTAGTTTGTAATAAAATATCATGTTTAAGCACATCCCACGAGTATAGTCAATTAAGCACCTACATACTCGTACATAGGCATGTGACTGGTTTAATAATAATAAACCTCCAGACTGAATTTCAGCCACGGCGAATAATCTCAGCGGAGACTTAACCAGCACGGGAGACATTATAGTGAACACTCTGTTCCTTAATCCTATAGTCGAATGGGATGGCAATTTGACTGAATAATTAACCTATTTACTGTATTGTTTTTGTCTAACGATCACGTTAATTAAACTGACTTAACCAAAGGCATAACCATATTTCTTTCATTAATATCTTGGTCATATCAGCTACTATAATTATTGAAATAAGTAATATTCCAAAGAAAGGGGATTCGTTTTTTTTAAGGCGAATTCTGTAGTACTAAAATACAATGTAAATTTACACAAAGGACGAATATTAGAATAGGGATAAAATAGGCCGAACGTGTTTTTGTATCCCTTGCTAATAAGCTTGAAAATTTTCTTGGGTGAGCAGAATCCTAAGTTAAATTGGGGAAGGTATTTCCATTTATTCTTCGAATTGATACCGTGGGTACTGTAAAAGGTGGCATAAGAATATTACTTTGAGAAAATTTTAAGAATGAAAAGAGGAAAATACGATCGTCATCCTCCAGAGTCGGAAACCATCAAATTATACATAATAATTTTCTTATTCAAATCGCAAATGCATTTACCAAAAATGGTGGTAAAAGCAACATAAAAATATTCATCATCATTAATTCAACCGAAAAACGTCCACTGCTGGACATAGGCCTTCCCCATGCGTCGCCATCTGTCCTGTAAAACAAAAAAATAATCTGAAAGATTTTTGAATAAGACAGTCAATGTCGCAATTTGCTTAAGACACTCCCACCAAACCATAGATATTTTACCAATTCCTATTGTTTCAGCTGTAAAGAACAGTATTGACAGAAAAACTCACTAGCAACGCATACACCTGTCTGTGCAAAGTTACATTTATATTGTTTTCTCTCTTTTTTATTGTTGTTTAGTTTAAGTTTTCTTTTGTTTGTTTTATGTTGTGTGCTCTAGTGGCTTGTGTCAAATAAATGTGTATTCTTTCTTTCTTGCTTTTTTCATTCTTTATTTTTTTCTTTATGTTAGAAGAACTTGAACTAAATGATTTAAAATAATCATCATCTGTTTAGCATTTTCTCAACTATGTTGGGGTCGGCTTCCAGTCTAACCGGGTTTAGCTGAGTACCTGTGTTTTACAAGGAGCAACTGCCTATCTGACCTCCACAACCCAGTTACTGGGTAACACGATACCTCTTGGCTAGACTGGTGTCAGATCTCAGGCTTCTGACTACCCGTAACGACTGTCAAAGATCTTCAAATGACAGCCGGGACCAACGGCTTAACGTGCTTGCCGAGGCACGGAAGAAACTCGCTATGTAAAGAACACTTGCCGAGGTAGGTCTGTGGATGGTAGTCCACCATCCACGGACCTACCTCGGCAAGCGTTGCTTAACTTTGAAAATCGACCTGTGCGGCTTGCGGAGTTTGTGAGGTCCCAGGGGCTAATTTCTGGATCTACTGAACCGGTTTAGATGAAATTCGGCATGGAGATAGTTTTTGTTCCCTTGGGATGATAAAAACTTTTTACGCAGGCGAAGCCGCGGACAGAAGCGAGTATATTAGATAATACTTAAAAAAAATACTTTGCCTCGAAATAAAAGTAAGATGATAATAAACTTCTCCTCTTGGCAAGCAATAATATTAAAGTGGGTCTTGAAGAAAACTTTCGTTTTCAGTCGTGTACGTCCAATAATCTTATTCATCGTAAAGGATTTCATAGTATTGAATAAATATAATAGTCGAACTCATGAATATTTCATTGTATTCACCTCAGCGTCTGTTGAAGGCATCTTTTTCGTAGACATTTTGATACAAACTTTTTGTGATGTTACAAGGACTCCTTAAGGGGCTGTATTCGAACAGTTGACAATCGACATCTGAGGTTCTAAGCCACGCCCACTGTCATTGACAGCTTAGGGGAAAACTTAAATTGGAGCGAAAAGTATTTGAAAATTAAGTACACAAGGCCGACCACAGAGGCCCATATCATAAACGGACTCTTCCGATGGTTTTTTACAAAAATATAACCGCGCAAGTTCTTATTTCAAACTGGCGGCTGGCATCTGACATCATATCGTTCACTGTTATTTTGCCTATGAATGCAACCTTATTGCTACGAAAATAAAGATCACTAAAATAGGCAATCTGGCTAGTGTCATACAAGTTCTTGCCGTGCAAATTGAATAAATATTAAAATTTTGTCTGATTCTATGCGACTGCCACAAATAAGAACACAGTAGGTGACATTTTGAACCAACTTCTTTATGATGGTTTTATACCCAGATACTCAAATTTATAGCAGAGTAGACCCATCAAATTTTGAATAAAGGTACTTTTGGGCTCCACCGCAGTTACGTAAAAAAAAAACTAACTTACTAGGCTTTGAAATGGTTAGTTGCTTTATTTAGGCAAGCTTTTCAACCTAGTAAAGGTTTATAAAACTACGTAAGAACATGGAGAAAATGTTTACTATGATTATTAGATAATAATATGTGTGTGCGTATTTTTGTATGGGTTATTTTAATATTATAACTCTATCACTATAAGTGTTATAATTTTATGTAGTTACCGAACACAAGATTATTTTCCAAAAGTCTTTTCAATTTATATAATTTTACATATTTTTTGCTTTCTCCTGGAAAATATTGTTCGAAAAAGTTATATACTGGGTTTTTGTGTATAGCGTGCAACAGCCGTGATACTGTCTGTTCACATGTTGCATTTTTACATAGAGTTAAAAAGTAATAGACAGGGCGAAAAAAATACGAGCAATTTTATTAACATTACATTTTATTTACAAACAATTGATAATGATAAATGATTTTATTTCTGTAAGTTGGTTTGTACAAACACTTTTACATGTCGAACATATTTTTTAAAACTAGATGAGGTCGGCGTTTCATATCTGACTACTCTGAGAAGAAAGGCCGAAACAAACTCAGAGGTCACAGTCTCTTTTCAAGTCCAGACAAAATATTGGTTAGATCATGTGAAGACCATGTAGACTGATGTCTGAAATGGTCTTTTGAGGAAAGAACCAGCCAGATTGAGTGGACCCGTCCAGTCAGTGCACGCATTTGTCAATAACCAAGCAGCTAAACTCAGAATTTAAGGAGCTCAACGATTCAACGAACAATACCAAAAAAAGGACATCCGGGTAGGCCGCATAAACTACTCAAACTGCCAGACCATGATTAAAAACTAAGATAAATTTAAATTTAAACAAAAAAAAAAAACAAAAAAGAATGATCCAGATAGTCTTCACATTCACAATAATTAAAATAAAATAATATAATACTTTAAAAAGTAAATATTCTTGTCATTGCAGAAAACCAAAAAAAATATATAATAACAAAATTCACGGTGCAAAATATAATAAAAAAACAAAATTAATTGGAGCAGCTCAATAAGTACCTACTTGCAGGCGTGGTCCCAGGGGGTTATTTATCATTCGGGCTGTCGAGAACCACGACTCTTGTTTGGAACATGGCCGGACCCAAAAACATCAAGACATAAAAACACGAACGTGCCAGAATACTACTTACGTGGTAGGTGTAAAACGACTTTTTTTACTTAAAAATACAATCGACTTCCAAATAAAAACACTTTAAAGTGAAAAATAACTTCAAAGTAAAAAATTACTTCACTTTCGGAAGGCGGTGTAAAAAAACGAAGAAACGAAAACCGGAACACTGACTTCCGAAATTGAAGTTATTTGTAATATTTTTTTTTGATGTGGATGTCGGGTTGTATTTTTTGTAAAATGTTTTTATTTTTAACTTTTAGTTGTGGTACCTACCTAGTGGGCATGTTCTATAGTGATGCACAATAAACATAAATGCGGTTGCAGCAATCCTGAGAGATTTGCCGTCATTTATTGAAGAGTTATGTTTTATATAGCTCCGAAGTTCTTCATCAGATCTTTACCAAGTTTAAATGGGACCATATCGGAATAAACTTCTTTGGCGAACCCACGGACCTGATAATTTGGAAAAGTCTTATTCCTCATCTCTGGTTTGCATTTATTAACTGGCTTGAGTGGAGATTCGCAAAGGCAACCGTACTCGGAGTAGAAAGTATTTCAGTAAGGGCTGGTACGGACTTAGCCATGATTATTTCTTAAGAAATATGTAACAATGTATATGAAAGTTATATAAACGAAACAATAATAATGTCAGGTTCAAGCGATACTTATATAATAATAACTTACTCGTTAAAACCAATCTCCGATGCTTCACCTGCTTCTGAATTGGCCAAACGTCTTCTTATACTGTTAAGAAAAATCATTCATTCATATGTCTGTTCCATGGACCCGGACGGTACTCGTATTATGGGTAATCTATCTAAATCTATACTCATAATATATATTTTATATGATAGGATGGACTGGATTGGATGCATTGGATGTACTGACCAGATTACAAACATTCTTGGACTATTAAAAAACCGGCCAAGTGCGAGTCGGACTCGCGCACGAAGGGTTCCATACCATTATCGACAAAAAACGGCAAAAAAATCACGTTGTATGGGAGCCCCACTTAAATATTTATTTATTCTGTTTTGAGTATTTGTTGTTAAAGCGGCTACAGAAATATATACAGCCTGGTGACAGACAGACAGACGGACAGTGGAGTCTTAGTAAAAGGGTCCCGGTTTTGGCTACGGAAACCTAAAAACGAAAGCGTTGGGCTAAAAAAGCTAGCTACCAATATAACAATTATTTAAAAAATGTGTAGGTACTTACATTACCTCTTCCATATGTTTTTGTCTGTTAGAATACAAAAGCTTTTTTGCTGATTTGAGACATTTTTGTTTGTTCCCATTTGGCACGGAATTATAATATCATTTACACGGCTTAGTTTTGTACTTTACAACTTATACCTACTAACAAAATAAAATATAAACACGACTTACTAACTTAAAAAAAAAAACGAAAATAAATAAGTAAACGAAATATGGGAATCTGATATTATCTAAAACTATATTTTCTCGAATTAATCACGCCTCAACGTCAACGGGACGAACATTCCATGTTCTGTGTTTTTTCCTTCTATTGTTTTTACATCAACGAAGAAGGTTGAAATCGTATTCGACCTCCCACCCTATTTTAAATATTTTTAATTCAAATTGAGATAACATAAGTTGTATTTTCAAAGAGGTTTAAATACTTTTTAGTTATGGACTTAGTAAGTAAACTAACCGACGTGAGTTGTTTATAATACAACAAAAATATAGATGCCAGTGACAGCGGTAGTGCCAGAAAATAAAAATAATACAAACTTTGACAATATTACTTGTGATTTCGTTAGTTCCAATTAAAGCCACCAGGCTATATGATCTGGCTGCATTATACCTGATATTTTTTTGACAGATTGAATTGACGAGAAATAAATTAAATATTATTTTTGCTTTTTGCGGAAAAAAGCGACATACGTCCACCTAGCAACGCCGCAAAGCGGTCACTGTCGAATTGCACTGGATGGAAAGAGAAGCACGATGGAATTTGTATAGATTTTTTTATAAAACATAATAATATGAATTACTTAAAAATAATGAATGAAACTTCAAAATCTACGACAATGAAGTTTTGCGTCCTGTTATGATACGTTATTGTTGTTAATTGTACAAACGTACGCTGGTCAGTATTACCGGAAAAATCTTTTGAAGATCACGGTAAGAGGTTACTTTGCCATTCAATTGTATCGAGGTTTTTGTGCGTAAACGTGTTTCGGCCACAACAAAGTTTTCGGAAATATGATCAAGATTAACATATCTTTTTTCCGCTGCCACATCTTCAATGGATTTGGCTAAAAAATGTTTAAAAGAAAGCCTATTTTGAGTATTCAGCCCCTTAATAGATATATTGGTATTATTCTGAAATATTGTGACAGTGGTTTCAAAGTACAGTAGACTTTTCCGATATTATTATAAATAGATATATTATTATTTTTCTTTTATGTTGCTTTTATGGTTGTAAGACCCACATTGAGCCCAGGATCTACAAGGAAATTTCGGGAAAGATACCCTTCTCTTTCTTTGTTAAGTTTCTATGTGACTTAGAAGGGAATAGGTCGTATTAGAAAACGGCCCCACACCCTTTCTCAGAACTCCAGAGGCCGGCTTAGCAAACTTAAAAGCTGATTATGTTATGCGAAGGCTGCCTCGTTGCCATCTTGTGACCGTAAAGCGCTATCGCTGATCGTGAGGTCTCAAATTGAATGCCCGAGTCAGGCAAATTGTTATTGAATTATAATATTAGCAGCCAGGAGTCAGGATTGTATTATTAGAGGCTACATGGCATAGGTACAACTAGCGAAATCTGGATGTAATATATGTATCTGCCTTACCTATCAAGGGATACAGATGTAACGTTATGTTATGTTTAACCAATATCGAGAGATTCTTTTATTTATTTACTAGGTGAACCTCGGGGCTTTGCACCCGTCAACTGCCTACCCTGCATACCCTGCCTACCCTGGATACCATGGCTACCCTGCCACTACCCTGCCTACCCTGGCTACCCTGGCTGCCCTGGCTACCCTGGCTACCCTGGCTACCCTGGCTACCCTGGCTACCCTGGCTGCCCTGGCTGCCCTGGCTACCCTGGCTACCCTGGCTACACAGAATACCCTGGCTACACTGCCTACCCTGGCTACTCTGCCTGCCATGGCTACCCTGCCTACCCTGCCTACCCTGCCTACCCTGCCTACCCTGCCTACCCTGCCTACCCTGCCTACCCTGCCTACCCTGGCTACCCTGGCTGCCCTGGCTATCCTGGCTGCCCTGGCTACCCTGGCTACCCTGGCTACACTGCCTACCCTGGCTACTCTGCCTGCCATGGCTACCCTGCCTACCCTGCCTACCCTGGCTACCCTGCCTACCCTGGCTACCCTGCCTACTCTGCCTACCCTACCTACCCTGCCTACACTACCCCTACCCTACCTACAAATTTTTATCTTTCATCAATAGATTTCTCAGCGCACGCCAAATAATGTATTTTACAGGCAATATTTTTCTACCTTGGGTTACATTATTGGAATTTCCATAAGGATCTCTATTTTTTTTTAATTATATTATAGCCTATGACACTCAAGAATAATGTAGCTTTCTACTGGTGAAAGAATTTTCAAAATCGGTTCAGTAGATCCAGAGATTACCCCTTACAACGTCACAAACCGACAAACTTTACCTCTTTATAATATTAGTATAGATTACTAGCGGACGCCTCGCAGTTTCACCCGCTTAGTTTCCGTTCCCGTGGGACTATAGGGATAAAAAGTCTCTTCTGTCACCCGCGAATAGTGTAGCTTCCCAACGGTGAAAGACTTTTTGAAATCGGTCCAGTAGTTTTTAAGTTTATTCGTTACATACAAAAATACAAATCTTTCCTCTTTATAATATTAGTATATACTAGCGACCCACACACAAATTATACACAAGAACCTGCCTCGTTTCTCATTATTTCTATTGGTGAAAATTGCATGAAAATCCGTTCAGTAGTTTTAGAGTTTATCGCGAACATACGTGGCCGGGACTTTATTTTATAATATATAGTGATAGTGATTATGGCACTCCAACGAATTATTCACAATAACATTGACAATAAATTAATTACAATTGACAACAGACTTCAGCGAATTTTTCACTTACAGGTGTGCACAGCACTAACAGTATAGTTTTACTTGAAGTATATACATTTCAAATAAAAAAGGCCAAAATAAGAGTTCAAAAATAGATAATAATAAGATAATTAAGAATAATACAAGATAAATTACAAATAAATAATCAATAATAATATACAAAATATAGATTTAATCAATAATGATTAAGAATAAAAAGATACAAATCAAAACATAGAATTAATCGGTGACGGAATAAAACAAAAAAAAAAAAAAAAATTAACCTCTAGTTGTTTCGAGAGATGTCTTTGAAATTGAGCCAAAGTGTTAGAGAAGATGTCAATGCTATTGATGCGAGATTGGCTCTCATTATACGTCCTCATCAAACGGTTCAATGGCGCTGAAAGCCCGAGGTTGGTCAGGGCTGTAGGTGGCACATACAAATCGGCTTTACGGTCAGGCCTGGGTTGACTACTACGGGGGCACATATATTTATATCATCCAGAAGTTTAGGAACATCGACCAAACCGTTATTATAATATTTTAATATCTACAATTAAAAGAACCGTGTCGGTCTGTTTACAGGAACCCTTCGAGATGTAAAAATAACCTAACGATGTTAATTATTTATTGTAAATGCAAAAAACTCGCATCAGCACAAAGTATCCCACAGACTTGAGTCCTTTTAAATATTGCACACACCCATAATAGGTATATCTATACGTATATTTATAAAAGAGAAAGTATGTATATATGTTCCTTAAAGACTCCGAAACGGCTGGACCGAATTCAAAAATTCTTTCACCGTCGGAAAGCTGCTCTATCCCCGGGTGACATAGGCTACCTTTTATTTTCCACGGGAACGAGAACCAAGCGGGCGAAACCGCGAGGCGTCCGCTAGTGTAATATTAATGCGAAAATAAATATGTTTGTCTTTTTGTTACCTTTTGCACGTCGTAACGGCTAATCGGATTTTATGTAACTTGGCACACGGGTAGTCCATGACCTGTTATAGGATATTTACTATCTTGAGAGTATTTTCCCTTGTGATGAAATAAAAGGGAGTCAGTAATAGCATGTCGGTTGATAGGTCGGAATGGAAGAATAAAAACTTGTTGCGCCAACCCGAAGTAAGGTGGGACAAGGGCAGGTAGATGATGATATTCCCTCGGGATAATTTCTGACTTTCACGTGGGTGAAGCCGTTGGCAAAAGCCAGTATGCATATATTGGGCAAAATAAATAAGTAAGCAGCACCTTCATAATGGAGTAGGGTCACTAAGTCGCTAGGGATGAGAATTATAATAATATTTTTATGTGTTCCATTTGCGTATTATAATCCACTGACGAGACTGTACAAATGGCGCACGGAGTTTTTGAAAATAAATAAGTGTTAGCGATCCAGTTTCTAGAACGAAAATTATTGTAAAACGCGTGATAGCTGCTGTAAATTGAATTAAAGATTTTTCAACAACCAATGGCATCACTTGGCTTGCGTTAAAAAAGATGACTGATGATGTTGACTTGTTGAATAATCAAGCATTGAAAAATTCAGCTCGGTCTACTCTGTTACTACATATTTTGTGATAGTCTCTTTCTATAACATTGTGTCATGTTAACACTCAGATACTATACAACGTACAGCGTACATGATGTTTACCTCTCTTCCCCTCCAACTTATGACCTTAATTTTTCTGTCCATTATCACTGACCTGGAAAAATGTATTACAAAGATTTATGTTTAGGTACAGTGAACTTGAAATTAGGGGCAAAGCTTAGAAATATTATTTCAAACGTAGATTGACAAGATGATACTACGCAATGGCTTCTGTTGTTAGGTAATGGGAACGCTGCGGTGACCAATACATTTTATGCTTGACTGTCCACGGCAGTAGGGAAAATACCAAAGAACCGATGGATGGACTGCGTGAAAGATTATGGCTACCATGAAGATAACTACTGATATGAAGATTAATGGAGAAGTATGGAAGAACAAGAAATTTTCTTATTTTTAATTCTTTATTGTCTTCATCATCACCATCGTCATATCAGCCGGAAGACGTCCACTGTTGAACATATCTTTATTGTAAACCAAAACAATACATTTACACAAGTGGACGTGTGACGCGAGTTTGATGAAGGAGCGAAGTGGCCATGTGACAAGTTTTATAGTTCTCCCTAAACTTCTTGGCCGCCCTGAAGTTAGAGAAAATCATACAAAAACAGCTCCGTTTCGTGCCATGCGCATCGGAAAGCCAACTTCAGAGCGGTCCAGAAGTTTGGCAAGCACTATAATCCTCGGGACGAGGAACTAAGACCGTTCGCTAATGTATTGAGGAGAATTTAGATTGTGGAGGATAGTATTGAGATTGGATTGGAGATTGGAGGCCAAGAATAAAGCGGATGCACAAGTTCTTCATTTGTTCGAGTTTGTTTATGAGTACCTCCGTTGCATCTAGAAAACAGGCATCCGCATAGTCTACGTGCAGTAGAAGAAGTGATTGAGCAATATTGCACCGATCTGAAATAAATCGGGATAAGTGGGAAAAAGATGAAAATGTCCATGACTGTCAACAATTCATGAATTTATTATTGTTTGTAAAGACTTTTCATTCCAATAACTACAGTTTTGTTTAAGATCAGGATGCAAAGTTTTCTATTAATCCTGTTAGTATATTAGCCTAAGATCCGACTGCAGAAAGTTTCAGTAATCAGCGTTTTTGATTAAACTTAATTTTGATTAAAAACTATCTGGATGCCTGGAAATATCTATCCTCAATAATCCTAATTAAATAAATTTAAATTTGTGTTTGATAATTAAAATATAAAAGTTTTTCAAGTGAATCCAAAGTCATTTGAAAGAAACTAGTGTGGGCAATAGGATAAAAATAAGGTTGGCTCAGTTAGCCGTAAGTTTTGAGTTTCCGGTTTACCTGCAAACCTGGCAACCCAGGTCATAAAGGGCGGCTAACTAAGAGCTAGTTGATGTGGCCCTACGATACAGGAGAATCGGGAATTGAAAAAAAAACATCCTAGTATGGGACAGAGTTTAAAAAAAAAAACTATAAGACAGTTGCGTCATAACGCGGCCAGGCAACCCTGCAGTAATCGACTGCCAAGAATCATTCATAAAAATCAAATTTCATCAAAAAAAAATTACCTACAGATTTTTGCAGTGGGATCTCAGTATATACGGGGTTTGTGGCTGCAAGATTACTTTATTTATTTATTTATTTTATTGAACCATTTATGCACACACACATAATATACAGACAAGAATAAGAAACAGAAACATAGGTACATAGGTGATGCTTATTTCTATAGAAATCTCTTCCAGCACACCTGCGAAAGGAAAGATGAAAAAAGAGATTTAGACATAGTGTGTAGAGTTGAAAAATAATTAACACAAAACGATTCAAAATTCATTGACAATCTTTTAGGGAATTAAACTTTTCAGTAATAACACCATAAATACACATCAAACGTTTTGGCATCACTTTTATTATGCGTAACATTATGCGTACAGCTAAGGAGTGGAATTCCTTGAGTCTATATTTCCTGATAGCTACAACCTAGGCGTCTTTAAGTCAAGAGTGAATAGGTTACTTCTAGGCAAGCGTGCCCCGTCGACGACCACATCATCGCTTACGAGGAACAGTTGTGTTAAGGTGAAGCGATATTTTACGCCTGGACAGCTTTTAACCCTGTACAAAGCGCAAGTCCAATCCTGCATGGAGTATTGCAGCTACCTTTGGGATGGCTCAACTAAGTATCAGCTTGCCGCGCTTGACTCGGTGGAACGCAGAGCCAAGAGGCTCATCGGCGACACTGAACTGGTGGATACCAAGCTTCACAGCTTGGCTCATCGCCGCAAGGTTGCCTGCTTGTCGGTCTTCTACAAACTGTATTTCGGTGAGTGTGCTCAAGAACTCCACGACTTCATCCCACCAGCCCCCTTCTACCATCGGACATCTAGACGCACTGCAAGTTAACATCCTTACCTTGTTGCCATTCCACCAATTCGCACCAAGCGCTTCCAAACATCCTTCATAATGCACACAGCGAATGAATGGAACTCACTACCTGCGTCTGTGTTTCTGAACGCATTCAACCCGAATTTCTTCGAAGTTAGAGTGAACAGGCTTCTTCTGGGTAAGCTCACTCCATCGTCGACTCTGTCTCTGTCATCTATGACTTAGAATAGAGTCAAGAGCAAACCCATCACAAATAAAAATTAAAAAAAAATGTTTTTCAAATTTAAGACTTGATCCCCAAGAATAATTTCACCCCCACGAGACTGCCAACGAATTAAAAGTCACAAATCTCAAATCAAGTCTCAGATCAAATAACAGTCAACAAATTGATGTGTTCAAGAGTAAAATAGTAGCTTACTAAACTTACTTCTTTCAAATGGAAATTCTGTAAAATATACCTAAATAATAAACTTTTCTATTAATAACAACAAGCTTGTCCAAATCTGAAAATTACCGAGCCGACACCCGATCCGTCCGTCACAATATTTTCCTGTCAACAGCCCATAAAGGCTTTCAAACAGACATGATTAACGATTGCCCTAATTTAGAATTTATTGGAGTAATCTTGGGAGGCCTATCAATCAATGGACGCCAACATTTTGTCGTTCTGCTGACTAATTTGTGTCTGATTATACGAGTAGCTGAAGTTTGAGGTCAATGGAGTTTGTTTAATGTTTTATCGGGTTTAATAAGATATGGACTTTTGGAGTGTCTTAAATTAATATATAGTGACTATAAAAGAGTTTTAATACCATGCTAAATGGAAAGAGCGTTGTGATGTGTGAGTACTATGTACGAACTGTAAATCTACAATTTACTGTACCTATAAGTCGTTCATTGGCTTGTGTGTGCCCTGGCAGTTTAGTGTGTCATGCTGTCTCTAATGCCTCTCTGATGGTGGCACATGTGTTGGATCATTCGGTTCCCTTCATGATGCTTGAGCTGAGTTGTGCCAATCCATGCGTCTTTTTCGTGAACGGGCACTATCAGTTGGGATAGGTACTTGGCTACCTCGGCCTGTTTTTTATTTGGTACTTTATGAGTTTATTAATTGTTTGCTTTACCCTAGACGCTTTTACGTACGTCTTTTTATATCGTTCTCACATATATGTATTATTTCCAACAAAAATGATGTACTTGTAATTAAAACTGATGGAAAAGAGTGTCCGTGGAGTTTCTTGCACATTCTTCTCCGTAGAGACATACTAACGTTTGCGAATGTGCAACTAAATGCATATTTCCTTTTGTTTGACTTTAATTCAAAAGTACTTTCAAGGTTTAGTTGCCATAAACTATTTTGATTTTAATGTGATAAGAGCAAGCCGAAAACGCCGCGAAGGGACGCTCTAAAAGGACATACACGGATCTTATTGGTGACGTTTTTCAAAAAAGTCACGTGCGTGGAACATATAACCAGCGTGCGTACTGTGTGTATGACTAGATGTGTGAAAGTAAACGAAGAAGAAAATGAGTATGTAAGTATCGTAGCAGGTGGCCTTCTTTAGTGTCTGCTTAACCCTGTGGGAAAAGGCCTGATTTTATTTGTGTTTTACTGCGGCTTTTACTACCGCGTCTGGCATAGAGCTCCGAGACGCCTCTATTGTCACTGTTGTCTCATGGAAATTGACGACCCGTGTCAATTCTATTCGACACATATACTCAGCGCATATTGCGTTAGTTTTTATATCCTTAGAAAGCTTATCAATGACCACCGGTATTTTGTCTTTCTGCTGACTAATTTACTTCTGATTGGATAGGGCCTAAGTTTGGGGTCTCCAGAGGCCAATGTTTGTTTAAGATGACTTGGCGAAAGTTTTGGTACGGATGTGTTTAGCCATGTCTTAGGATATATTGTTAGCTAATTTGATTGTGATCACTGTAGTGTAGATTGTTTGTGTCAAAGTTTTATGTAGACAATTATACTGTCGTTTGTTGGGCGCTTTTCCAACTCCTTTAATCTTGTTAAAACTAAGCAAAACAAAGACTTGAGTTAAGTTTAAATCTTTTTGTTGTTTTATTTCGATTTATAAGGACGTTGTACTTATCAAAGAAAATTTGTGTGTTCCTTGTTGACATGCAAAAGTGTTGGCGTAAACCATAGCTTGGACATACAAAGATAAACTAATTTTACCACCAGCAATATCAGTTGGAAAACAAAGCCGACTGCAAACAACACTGGGTATTCCTTTCATAGCGTACATGTTTATTAGAAGTCTACAAAATGAAACCTTTTTCATTTTTCCATGAATGTATCATTCCACCCTTCTCCCTAATACTCTGTCAAGTGAAATATGCGTGGCATTTCCGCATGACGAAGTCTTGATCACGCATCAAAAAAAAGTCTAAAAATAAAGGAGGATATTCTCTTTTTCCCCTTTGGCAAAATGGCCAAATTTATTATCCGGTACTTGTGTATGTGAGTATGTGTAATGGGGTGCACGGTTAAGATAAAAAGGTTCGGTAAGCTTGATTCTGAACTTGTCAAAAAAGGGGGAGAAATGAGTTGGAATATCTTGGCTTTAATTAATTTTCAAGTTAGTATGGTTAGTAAAACCTTTTTCCAGAGGAAAAACGAAACCTATTTACGGGGAGAAACTCAGGGCTTCTAATTTGGCAAATGATTTCAACTGAGTTTAATAGGCCAACTACCTTCTGCTAGTGGCTTCACCCACGTAAAAGTTGAAAGTTATCCCAATGGAACATACTTCCGGGATGAAAGTTATCGTATCTCCTACTCAAGGACATGGTCAACTCATGTGTCATCTAAATTTTAGTTAAAAAAACAAACGTGAAAAGTTAACAGGCAGTCCACAGATAGTCCACAGACAGTCCACTCTGTCTAAAAACTGTACAGAAAAAAGTGGTCCGAGGCATTGGAAATACTTTCTTTCATCGGCAAGTAAATTTGTTCTTATATTGTGTGTGAAAAAGTGGCACGCTTGGTTTTAATACAGATGGAGGGGCTTGTGTTATCTTGTTAGGTTTATTTCTGTGAGACAATCAAACAGAGATGCTTTTGCATTAATATTATTAGTAAGTACCTAAGTATGTACTTTTGGCGCATCTTCTAACGAAGCAGCCGGAGAAAGAACAAGACTTGTTGTTGTTGAGATATCTGAGAAAAATCTCATGGCTTCTAATTTAACATACGTTTCTACATACTTATTATATTTTTTTAACTCTCCAAAACAAGGAGTCAAACCCAAATTACTAGCTATTGACACATACATCCAAACACAATTTAACCAGCTGGTACCAAATTGAGCCAGTTGACTGCGTTCTAAAGCTTTATTCTCTCCTACCTCAAGTACGTTATCAAATGCATCAGTTTTATTAAACACATCTCATCTGATCTCCTATCGAAGTTTGAAGGGCCCTTATTGAGTAGAGCATCGATATTGAGTGCCGATAGCTAACTTTACAGTGGGTTTATTGAATTAAGTGACGTGGTATGGCTGGAAATGATAAGGATTTTAAACACGTTTATTTTTTAGTGTACATAGAATGACGATGATAGAGCAGTGGTGGCCCAGAGGTAACGGCCGCGACTTACAAGTTGTAGGTTATTTCATTCCTTGTGTAAATTATTTAATCTCCACTGCTCTCAAAACTGTGAAGGAAAACATCGTGAGGAAACCGGCATGTCCTAGAACCAAAAATTCGAAGACATGTAACATCCACCAACACACACTGGGCCCGCGTGGTGGATTACGGCCCATTCCCTCTCACAAAGAGGAGGCCTGTCTCCCAGCAGTGGGAACATTAATAGGCTGATGATGATAGAATGATCAGTATAGAAAAAAAACATAACGCCTCTATTATTCGGATGATAAGACTAAGGTGACACCCTTACCGAAGCTATGTTAGAGGTTTACGTGGGGAAAAAGGCATCTTTTGGGGAAAAGACCAGGGAGTGTGGGGTTTGACCTCACTAAAACCACCCGGTGATCACCATAAGCACGTGACCTCTCAAAAGACCACCCTGGATCCCCCTTTGTGCAACGCCTGTTAGAGCACATCCCTGGGAAGAGAGAATTAGCCTGTTGCCAATTAATTTATGAACAATGTACTAAGCAAGAACCGATAAACATCCTCATAAATATCATCATAAAAACTAGGTCTGAAACTATAGGAGAAGAGGTTTCATGACTGTAAGGGCCCATTTAAAGAACGACAAGATAGCTCAGGCGTAATACATCTCATTCGAAAATTTCATTACGAACTACTCACTAACTCCGAACACTTCACTCCTTAATTCCCTAATTCGATAATCCCAAATAACCAACACGAATAACCCTAAACCGCTAAGTTTAACCAAATAAAAACACAATTAAACTTCGCTAACTGAACGATTAAGCAAGTTATAATTGAAAACGTTAACCCTATCGGAGCCTAATCTTTGGGTCGTCGGGACCGGCCCACTTGTAAAACTAACTCAATCAAACTGTCCCGGGGTACAAAAAAATGCGGGTAAGGGTGAGTTGAACTTGCACTGTGATGGTTCCGCATAACTTACACTACGCCCGTGAAATGAAAAAAATCTTTTTTTTTTTCGTGATATCTTTTGTTTTAACGTTTGCTTGCCATATACATTTTACACATATTCTATAACCTGGCAAGCTATTCCAAGATCAAAAATACACATGCCTGTAGCTTGCATGCCATTATCACATTCACCAACCAGCTGTGCAAGATACTTGCACACTTTTGTGTAGCTTACAAACATGTGTAGTTTTGACTTAAGATAATGCTCTGTGACCTACTAACCGAAAGACAGACATTCAACGTTGCTTTACGAATTGGATCCCGTTTTTATCCGTCTGGTACGGAACCCTGTAAATTCGGGACCTTTTGTGTTTTTTAAACAAAACACGAAGAGGGTTAAAAAATCATCTGGATTTCAGAGGAGAACAAGCGTTGGATCTTTAAAGCTTGCGCTCATTTATCTGGACCCTTATTTTGTTAAGGGTCACTGAAGTTTCAAGAGGGTATTTTATTTTTCTTTTAATTCGAAAGTTCCAGTGAAGTTTAAACTAAAGGCTTTTTAATTAATCATATTTTGAGTAAACGGGGTAGAGTTTTTAGGTTTGCATAAGTTAATATACCTAAGCTAAAACACCCTGCAATCGTTTCTAATACTCCGACTACAAGATGTATGGCAATGCGCCATCTCATCATCGCCATCCATCAATAAGCACAAAGCGTTTTGAAAATTTTCAAAACTTTGAAAACTTTCATTGTGCGTACCTACAGCTAAGGAGTGGAATTACCTGCCGGCGTCTTTGTTTCCTGATAGCTACAACCTAGGGGTCTCCGAGTCAAGAGTGAATAGGTTACTCCTAGGCAAGCGTGCTTCACCATCGACCACATCATCACTTAATATCAGGCGAGATAGTGATCAAACGCGAACCTATCAAGAATAAAAACAAAAAAATATAAAGGAAAATAACAACCCATTAACATGAATGGCAAATAAATGACTATTGGCGTTTGCTTTAAATTTTGAAGCTCTGACGAACAAAGGTATCTTCAGTAATTAAGCAAAACCTTGATTCAATTAATATCTCAGTCACAAATTAAAGGCCTGGATTCTTGCATATCAAAAATACGCAAAGAGTCTATCTCTTCAACGTAGTAGAACAAAACTTTCTAATCACCCGTCATCGCCTCACACTAAGTTGTGAAGCCCTACAAACACAACATTTGTAAACACACAATCTCATCAGCTAAACAATCGCATCTTGTTTGTACTCGTAAATGGTTTGTGTGAGAAGACAAATAATAACATTTTCTATAGTTAGATAAAATATCAGATAGAATATCTGAAACATAAAAGTAACACAAAGGTACTATAAGGGGGAAGCCAGAGGACGGTGAAATTAAACATTGAATTACTTTGATTCGTGATATTTTATCATAGTCATCACTGATAAAATATCACGAATATAATATAGAACTGAAGGAAAAGCTAAACAAAAACATCTTCAAATATTTTCTTAGCAGTAAACTAAATAGTTATCAGATGCCAGTTTTATAATAACCATGGATGTTGTCTCTAAATAGGTGAGTAGCCCTCATAGTGACACTATTTTATGGATTCAATTATGGTTTTATCACAGATAGATAGATTTCCTTGAATTAGAGAGAAACACCAGAACTCGAACTTTTGAATTTCCTTTTCCATTAATTCATTTGTAAAAATAATCTTTCCAAATCGGGCATCCTAGACCCATCCCAGACTCAGCACCAGAGTGGAGCCCTTTGTCAGGTTATGCGTCACCTTCTTTTCTGCCCAGCATGCAAAGCATCATCAGGATTTAATTGAATAATTTGAATTACAGAGCTACCCAATTGGCTACATAAAGGCCGTAAAAATTTGAGTAAAATCGAGTCGATTTTACAAACAGCTAAAAAAAAAGATCTATTCCTACTCGCACATATGTTCGCTGGTTGTGAATCATATTCACCATTTTTTTAATGAACCCAGAAAACTTACCAACTAACAGCCTTAAAGCATCGACAACTTCATTACCCCCAAACGAATTAATCATTGAAGTAGGTACGTGCCATCATAATCATTCCATTCACGACTAAACCACAAGTGTCCTTGCGACACTACCACAAAAAAAAACTTCAGCTACCCACACACAACGCGAACACATTGTATAATCAATACTTCAGGCCACTGAAATAAAATCGAGCCGTAACGGGGTCGCTTCAGGGTCGACGGTCGAATTTCGTTCATACCCGCGGCAACAATTCAATACCTCCTTTTGTTGCGCTAATGTAAAACCGTAATCAAGTTTTGTCTGTTTTTACGTAATGGAATTTTGTTGAAGGAATTCTGGTAAAGGCTTTTTTGGTGAAGTTTTTCGGTGGTAAAGTGAATTAGTTTTGCTGCGGTATAATGCTGCAGTACGGAGCGTAGAGTTGAGGCTTTAGCCAAAGTGTCATTTTAACAACGATAGTGTTGCGATAGCGATTGAAACAAAGTAAAACAGAATAAATATTTGTATGACCTACAGATAGTTGTTCCGGCTCTGGGTGTTTGTGTATGTTAGTTTATATGTTTTTAAACGCACCCACGATACAGGAAGATATTCCTAGTGTGGGGCGTTCCTTTTAAAAAAAGAAAGAAGAAAGAAAGAAAAGAAAGAAAGAAAATATGTATAGGTTTGCCAAGCGCTAACGTAATGTTACGTTCGTGATCAATCCCTTTGGCATTTTGACTATCACCATTGCTTAAAGAAAGAGACTCGTACAAATTCTCGTTCCTTATTCAATTGTCAAATAGTTCAAAATGTTTAGGATTGACAGGCACTAATGTCACGTTAAAACGGCAATCCCTTACATACGTTGGCTTTTTCAACAATCATGCTGATAGAATGTCATTGTTTAGAGCATCTGGTACCTCCTGGTGAGATTTTTAGACGAGATCTCAGAAGGTCACGTAGGAGATGGCGGGTTGAAACAGATTTCGCCAAGACATGAAAGGGGCAGCGCAAGCTCACGAAAGTTCCTTGTCAATTCTAGGCGGCCCAGATGTGAGGCAAAATAGGCTTACAAAGAACTATTAATAACCTGCCAGCGGCTACAGGGTGTAAATTGATTTCTTATCCCAAGAAAACATTTTACCGGGATGAAAAGTAGCCTATGGGCTTTCCAGACTATAATCCAGATAGATTGTGTCAAATTTTATCCAGACCCGATTAGCCGTTCTAGCGCGATTGAGTAACAAACATACATCCAAAATCGAAAAAAAAAAACTTTCACAAAATGGCGCTCAAAATCCGCCATTTTTTTCTTTTCCAATTTTTATGTAACCAGTGACTTGCGGGGTTAAGACAAATCGATTGACGTAAGAATTATACAAATCGGCCAACGCGTTTGGTCTCTAGAACGCCACATAGGAACAAACATACATACTACTTACATATATAGACTGATAAACACATTACCCTCCTTCGGCAGTCGGGTAAAAACGGGTCTGTGTTTAACCCCCGACGGAAATAGAGGGGTGCTATAAGTTTGACATGTGTATCGTGTTTGTGTATTTTTGTAGGTACCTTAATAATAAGCCCTACCAGACCTATCTATCTATGGCATCATAGTTCCTAAACGGATTAACCGATTTTGATTTAGTTTTTTTTTTGTTTGAATGGTGGCTTTATCAAGTGTTCTTAGCTATGTTTGATGCTAATCGGTTCAGCCATTCAAAAGTTATGCGCATTTTACTCTTTGCATCGGGGTATTTTCGCAAGATATCGTGTTATAGTTATGTGTTTCGATGGATTGTCAATCGTAGCGTTTTTACTACAAGATAAATTATGTAGTTAAAAGAGTTATTATTGCCGGTTTTTTTTTTTAATTTTTCCTTTAGAAATATGTGTAACAGGCTTTTTCATTTCTGGTTATTTCTTCATCACCACTCTCCTGCCTTTTTCCCAATTTATTTGAATACGGCATAGTATATCTTTTTCTATATACCTCTATTTGCTGTCATCGCAATAATAATCATCTTTCTGATCATTTCACACTATCCATTCATCGCGATTACTTTTATTGCTCTCCATCCAAATTATGACGCGTCTTAATAGGTAGATATGGGTAGTAATTCTCTAGGTATATCTACATACATACCTTAATATTATTGAAACGGGGTGAATGTCGCGTGACCTCGGCAACCCTAACCAAATTCTACAGGAATAATATTTTCGTACCACGAAGACTAACGATCGCCTGGCTTATTATTAAGTTACTCTTGAAATTAAGACTTTTACGCTAACCAACAATGGTTGTCTGAAATTATAATGATTGAGCTCTTTGTGAAGGAGATCGTCCGGAGAATCAATATGTCTGATCGGTGTATCGAAAATCTTCTCGAAGTTGTAGCTCTTCAAGTAGTCACCACTTACCGTTTGCTTATCAGTATGTTTGGGCTAACTACATACGCCAGTAGTATATCACTGGGTTATTAACCTTAATCTGCGTACCTCTTTGGGGAACACTGACAGTCTAGCAAAATTGTTGTGTGATACAGACAAGAACGAATTCTTCCGTTTTTCTTTTAATGTTAGGTACACCTGTTTCACCGATAGCAAACATTTTCCTCAAGTTCTAACAGTATACCTTTGTCCCCAGGATTCCCTCACCCAGAGATGCCTCCGCAGGGGATATTTAGCGCGTTAGAAGATGAATACATAGAGGTGATGTCGAGGAGAGGACAGAGTCGGTCGCCGTAGCCCACAGTAACTGTTCTGTCCACGAGAGAGAGAGAGAGGAGAAGTCGCCAGTAAGTATTTATATTATATTAAGTCAGAAGATGACTACATAGAGGTGAAATAAAGGAAGGGACAGAGTCAGTCACCATAGCCTACAGTACCGTTTCTGTCCACGAGAGAGAGAGGGGGAAGAAGTCACCTGTGAGTATTTATATTATATTAAGTCAAAAGATTACTACAGAGTAGCGGTGTCAAGGAGAGGACAGAGTCGGTCACCGTAGCCCACAGTAACTAATTTGTCTACGAGAGAGAGAGAGAGGAGTAGTCACCAGTAAGTATTTATATTATATTTAGTTAGAAGTAGACTACATAGAGGTGATGTCGAGGAGGGGACAGAGTCGGACATCGTATCCCACAGTAGCTGTTCTGTCCACGAGAGAGAGGGAGAGAGGAGAGGTCACCAATGAGTATTTATGTTTAGTACTAAGATGACTACTACTAGGGGTGATGTCGTGGAGGAGACAGAGTCGGTTGCTAAAGCCCACAGTAACAGTTCTATCCACGAGTGAGAAGAGAAATCACCAGTGAATATTTCAGTAAAATTTACAAGACTAGCATGTTGCAGGGTAAACTCTCATATATGCTCCCCGAAAATGACAAAATCTGTTGTGGTACCTCAGCTGAGCAGAGAGGTATTCCTGTGCTGCGTGGAAATGTTTCATCGCGTCTTCTGCTCTAAATAGAACGGTAAAGAAAACCAGCACTTTGCTAAAATGCTCTCAATGCGTGTTGGCATTGTTGTCTTTGAAAACCCCAACTCGCAATGAGACCCCATGGTGGATCGTGGCCAACTACTACTCTTACAGAAAGGAGACCAAGCGATTGTTTCAGGATCAATATTTGTGTATGCTATTTATCTCCTAGTTACTCAATTTCCCAAGAGGGAACCAAGTAGCCAATGAGTAGCACAATTATTTTTTGTAATAATAGCCAAATTTTCAAAGTTCTCCAGTCGCACTAGATAATATAAAGACTGGCTTATCCACACGAAGGAAAAGGCCGAACCACCATCATAATAAATATCAATCTTACCAAAAGTAACACTGTGGTATCCTCCCTTACAAAAACACTTAATCGGCCTTTATGAAACCCGAGCCATAACAAAGATGAGAAGAAAATATTGTTGGCCTGCAATATTTTTTCTGACAGAACTATTATTGGCACATTACTTACATAAACAGGTTTTCCCGAAGATTTCCTTTCAGTAGAAGAAATATGATTGAATGATTTTTCCGCATAATTGACTATGGAAGGAAGCCAAGGAAAGATACGGATAATTTCGTAGTAAAAATATTATTTTCCCATTTATATTTATCTGGTGAATTAGAGATACATTATCTGCTTATTTTCAGGAAATAAGAATATTATATTATTGCCACAATGTGGATCCATCGGGTGCCAAGTAATAGTAAGAGAAAGCGCACGTTTTAGACTTTTGTTGCTTGATGTTTTAATCTTAATGCTTCAAAGTATGAATGCGAATAAATGTGTATATTGTATCGAGAGCATAACTATTAATAAATATAATAAAGTATCTAAGCAGTAAACATCAACAGATTTTTTTCTTACTTATATTATAAATGCGAAAGTTTGGATGGATATATATATTCGTATGTTTGTTACTCAATCATGCTAAAACTGCTGAACAGATCTGGATGAAATTTGGCACAGAGGTAGATTATAGTGTGGAATAGCACATAGGCTACTTTTCATCCCGGTATAATGTTTCCCTGGGACAAAAAAACACTGTTCACGCGGGCGAAGCCGCTAGCAGAAGCTATTCGTATATATTTTTCACACTCAAGGTAAACTTATGAACATGTAGACCTCAGGTGGATTAGAGCACAAAAAAAAGAATTATAATATGATTATATTTTCATAAAATACAAACTTTAACAAAATATAAAGAATCATAAAAAATATACAGTTTGATTTTTACATTTGATTGAAAAACTCAACGAGGATGCATGCTCACTCCTAATCAACTTGTTTTCAAAGTGGGGCCTTATCAGCAGACTGTAAAAAATCTACAATGTGCGTCGAACTTTACAAAAAATATAAACGTTGTTATTTATGTCCAACTAACATTCTGTGTCGTTATAACAATGAATGTTGTCAGTGAAAAAATGATAAATGGTTCTAACTTTCTATGTATTCCTACTTATACCATTATTTTCATACAGTAATAAATTATTGTTGTCGTAATTTATTAACAGACATTCTTTTGCAAATTATTCTAATATAGGTTTATTGGCATCAAATATGGGCCTGATTTGCGGTACCTTAAACAGGCACCCCCACAGATCTCGATAGAGGTACCCAGAGGAATATATAGTAGTTTGCTATAGCAAGAAAATACATTTTCTTGCTTTTCTCTTTCTAAAAGTAGTAAGAAAAAAACAGACTTTAATGGAAATATTACAAAATAAGTTACCTGGCTTATGTACTCCTACTTAACTGTCGTATTACAATAATGATTTAGTTTAAAAGTTACGAAATAATATTATACGACGATGCGCCATCAGTGTACGGTGGACACCATCCAATGGCACAAAACGTTTAAGGAATTCTTATATTGTGCGTACAGCGTTATGGTCAAACGAGAGCCAATTAATACATATAATAAATCTGTAGAAAAGTCGTTTTTGTGCATCGAAAATATTTCCAAATAAAATAGGCAGGGTGAACCCATTTCCAGAAACTTTTGAATTTGTGTCTGTTTAGTTGTGCACGCATCACGTAAATTGTATGAAACCAATGTAGATAACTTTTATACATACAAATTGTGCGTAACTTGAAGTATTAATTATTTTTTGTTTCATCGCAATCGGTTAACGCTACCAAAAGTTTGATATATTTAAAGTGTTCAAGAAGTAAAATATCACAACACACGTTATTCAGATACTCGGACAGTTAAACTCCATATTCGATAGATGGCATTATGCATTTGACGTAATTTTCTGAACCGTGCGGCGGCAGTGTTAAGATTCTCCGCGGAAGAATAACACTAGGAAAAATATTGGTAGGTAGGGCAGGTAGCAAGGTGAGTAGGGTAAGTATATAAGTCTAGGTAAGTAAGGTAGATACGTAAGTAGGGTAGGGTAGGGTAGGCAGTTGACAGGAGCGAAGCCGCGTGCACAGCTAGTCAAAAATAAAAATAAAATGCCTTGATCAGCCTTGGCTAGCTTTCTAACGCAAACTAACTACCCCACAATATCATCTACTTCTTACTGACTCCTAATTCCTCCCCAGAAATGAATCTCCTCAACATGGACGCGGAAAACCGCGTCGTGTTGAACGTAGGGGGGATTCGCCACGAGACTTACAAGGCGACGCTGAAGAAGATCCCCGCCACGCGTTTGTCTCGCCTCACGGAGGCGCTGGCCAACTACGACCCCGTCCTCAACGAGTACTTCTTCGATAGGCATCCTGGAGTCTTTGCGCAGGTTCTGAACTATTACAGGTAAGACATTTTAATTAAAGTTTTCCTTAAGACCACCTTTTTTTAGCCTGGAGATATGCTCATGCACTACGGGGAATTAGCGCATGTATGTGGATCTCCAACCCACTAAAACTCCATGGTGTCACAGTATAAATATGGACGAATGGAAACTGTATACTGTATGTACGGTATGGTAGTACGGAAACTACCTACACACGCTCGAAACGGCACACTCACACAAACTTTCGCATCGACGAGAACCCTAAGCGGCACGCAGTACTGACAGCATCGCGACAACCGCTTTTCGTCCATATTTATACTGTGACGGTGTCCTCCTATGCTGCTTATGGCGGGAACACACACACGCGTTATTAATCACCGCGAACCCGTCGCGGCTGTCCGTCACCGGCTCCTCCTCTGAAGAGTACTCCCATCACCGGCGCACCAAAACACACTGTGCGCCGTGACCACCCCAGGGACCAAACCAGCCCACGGGTGCCAGACGACCCTATGTATGCCACTCTTGATCCCCTTGTTAGGGTTCGAGGTCAATGGCCTCGCTACCTACCATTTTTCGGCCGCAGGGGATAGGGTGAGTGGCAACGCTGTACCGACACTCCTCCTCCCCTGCAGCCCTACCGCATCTGCCATCAGACGTAGCGACCCCGTCCAGGCCGCGGAAGGTAGGGAGAGCGGCGCACTGCAATACACAATACTCCTCTCCAGCCGCGGCCTCCAACCCTCAGCCGCGATATCGTATGAGGCCCCATACCACATCGCGGCCCGCCTGAGTTGCGATGTCGCCCAGGCAGCACCGCAACCTACATGTTGGCCGCTACGTCGTCTGCTTATCGGCAAAAGCTCTTCGCTTCACCTTGGGTAACCAAGCCACGGTTATTGAGCCCCCCCGCATCGACGGTTCTCGCAACCCACTGGGGGGTTCTTAAGACCACCTGTAGTGCTAATTTGTAAAAATCTCACCGCGGTGACACTAGGTGAAATGAACTCGAAGAGAGCAGCTGGTCGATTCTGTAGACACCTCACCGTAATGATTTAGGGATTGGCAGCTTACTACATCTAACTAACTAGATTAGTAACTTAGGTAGATTGAGCTCGAAGTGAGCTGCCAGTCACTCGAGCACAATCTACCTAAGTTTTAACGGCGAGTTTTTTTACAGAATCGACCGGCGCAGGTGTCAATTCCTAGTATCGGTTGAAATAAAGCTCTTCGATGGTCTTTAAATCTCTTTGAAGCTTTTTGAAGTTCTTTGAAGCTCTTCGAAGCTCTGTGAAGGTCTTTGAAGCTATTTGAAGCTCTTTGAAGCTCTTTGAAGCTCTTTGAAGCTCTTTGAAGCTCTTTGAAGCTCTTTGAAGCTCTTTGAAGCTCTTTGAAGCTCTATGAAGCTATTTGGAGCGCTTTGAAGCTTTAGACAAAGTGACTATTAGCGATGACGATTATCAAAAGGTACCAAATATGTGAGAATAACATACGCTACCGAAATCATGAGATGGAACCCAAACATTTCCTTCCTTTTAAACCTTTGCCGTTGTTGATAGAATGTGACTTTGTCTAGTACTTTTGTTCCAGCTAGGTAAATTGGTTGACTTTGGAGTAAGATACAGAAATATGTATGTTTTTTATCCAAGGTATATTTTACGAAATGGATGTGTGTTTATGTATTGGTCTAAATGTCGTTGGATTGAAATGAAAAATATGAGGAGGGCAAGAGCAATTGACATAATTATGTTTCTTGATGAATCTCCATTTTGGCAAAGGTTAAAGTACTAGGTAATATATTATTTCATTGATTCGTATCCAAATAAATCGAAAATTCAGAAAACACAGTACCTATTAGATTGAGTTTGTGAAAATCATGATTTAATTATAGTAGAAATAAGAATTCACGTGTAATTTTGTTAGAAACAGTCCTTCCTTCAATTATTCAAATTTACTTCGTTCCTATCCTACCGAAAACCCAAAAGAAATCCACGCAGAACTTTTTAATAAAAAAGAAACCTACAATCCACTTAAGGATAGAAAAATTACGTCTCCTTTCGTCCCCAAAAAGTGCGATATTACTTATTATACCAGTATTATCACCATTTTATTTTGGCTGGAAGATAGGCAATAAGATTTTTGGGTGTGATATACGGGACCATTTAGAAGCATTGACATTCCAAGACAAAAGAGATGTTTTATTCAAATGCCAGGCATTTTGTACAAAAGGTATTTCGGCTTATTTAGATAGTTAGGTATTTATGGTTATTTTAGCCTGTGTAGTCGACTGTTTAGATTTGTAAAAAGCATGGTGAAAAAAGGATTCTAGAGTACAAGTTGTCGATTTTTGATCTTTGATTGAAGTTGTATTTTTTTAAATCCAATTAAAAATCAATGAACGCAGACATAATTATTAAATCTGTGACAAAGACGTGTAATAGTACCCATTAAGACAACTGACTTTGCTTTCCTCCCGATATGCCATTATTTTACTGATTATGGGCTGGCTTTTGTATTTCGTATTTGGAGTTAAGAAAGTGTCAAACCCTACTTTGATGCCAGCTTTCCTGGCTTGAAGCCTTTGAAAAAATTAGTCAACTTCACAACCTAACAGAAATCGGAGGTTAGACAGCTTAACAACGTAACCAAGATAAAATAATTCCTATATTAAGCCATTCGAATTTCAGCTTACCTAATAAAAACTCTCAGAAAAAGATTACGATGATAAATGATCTTATTAGAAAGGCGTAATGTTTAAAAATTAGGCTGACTGGAATAAATGATCTCGATTTAGGTTACAGGGTACGGACATACTTTTTTTAATATAAGCCCTCATTTTTGTTAGCTCACTATCTGCATTCCTTTTTTCGTGTTATCAAGTTTACGTGGTTGTGGCGGTCAGAAGGCAGTTGCTCTACGCAAAATACAGCACCTGTAGCCAAGTTGACAATCTACAATCGATAACGCTAGTAGAAAACGAATCAATGTATGGCAATGACACATCTGAACGTTAAGTCACGTGGTCAGACCATAGAATAGAAGGCGTTAACGATTGTAGAAAAAGATTCGATACAAAACGTTTGTAGCTTCGTAATTCGGGTCAACTTTCAGTCTCTTCGTTTAGACTGTAAGTAGTTAATAATCAACATAGTTGGGCAAAGGCTAGGCAGATTGATTTAGACATTTTTTTATTCTAAACAAATGCTGTTGAGATCAGAGTTTTATAGAAACCAACAAACTTTTGCCTCCTGTCTTTCACTAAATTGCCCCAAATATTTCAGAACCTCCAAAAATGTCGAGCCTAAACCGACCTTTTCCAAAACGTCCAATTCTTCGGTAGTTTTTGCAACTACACGTGGGCTGCGGTGGTCTTAACCTCTGTCCATGGGACCAAAAAAATTCGGAAAAGCCACAAGGGACGCGGATGTCAACCTCAGTATTTGGGGGAGCCCTGTAGTTGGGCCAACCTACGCAGTGGTACCAAAGGCTCGACATGTTATGAATTTTTCAGTAACACATTTTGCAAAGGGCTGACTGTGGTTATGTCGGCGTAAAAGAAAATGGCTGAAATTTTGTGCTCAATTTTTTTTCCCCGAGTTTTGGGTGTGTAAGCAATTTCGATTTTTGCAAGGTATTGTTTTTATGAAAGTGGTAAGCATAAAAGCTCCTACAGTCAGGTGCATACGCGTAGAAAAGTTCTATAAAATTTAAAAAAAATTGATGATTTATTTTTTGATGAACGTGAACAAGCTCGACAACAGTTGTCGATCTTGTTCGTGGAGCCTATTACTATGAAAAACCAATCCCTCTACAATAAAATGTAGTTTATTATGAATTATTTACAAGCATGACTTGGATTTCGCCGATGGCCTATACCTGCTGAGTCATACCCACGCTGTTGCGTTGCACAGTTGAACGATTTAGGTCAGGAAGTGGCAGAAACGGGACGAAAAATAAACATCCGGAAGACTCAAGGGATGCGATGCGGAAAAATACTTCACCGTTGCTGATTGGCAGAGGGGCAGTGGGACGCTTTCACAAGTTTAGTTACCTCGAGATCGTGTGTGTTGTGTCAATAACTGCAGTTAGTGAAGAGGACTTCACTTCACGGATCGCCAAAGCACGAGCTACCTTCGTGCAGCGACTGACCCGAAGGAATAAACTCAAAATCTTCGGGTCCAACATCAAATACGTTCTGCTTTACGGTTGCGAAACTTGGAAGGTCACTAGAAACATCTCACTCCAGATCCAAGTCTTCCTCAACCGCTGTCTTCGTCACAAACTCGGAATCTACTGGCCCGAGACCATCACTAACGTAAAGCTGTTGGAGAAATGCCACGAAAACCCAATCGACAGGCAGATCAAGCGTTGAAAGTGGGTTTGTATTGGTCACACGCTGCGAAAGGACTCTGATCATATACCCCAGAAAGCGTCGGATTGGAATCCCCAAGGCAAAAGATATCGTGACCATCCCCGTCAAACCTGGCATAGCACTGTGTTGGCAGAAGCGACGAGCATCAGTATAGCATGGAGTAAGGTGAAGAGTGAAGCTCAAGACCGATCGTGATGGAGGACTACTGTGTACTCTCTGCCACATCCAGGAAACAAGACCTTAAGTCTGTAAGTAAGTCATTTACTTTCACCTGTCCCGATGTCTGTAATGAAACCCTGCAAGTTAAATTTCTCCCTCTATGAGAGGAGGCCTGTGTCCCAGCAGTGGGAACTTTAAAAGGCTGATGATGTGATGTGTGATGAAATTAAATTTGAACCTCTGCCCAGTGTCCGATTGAGCTGAAATTTTGCACACATATTTATTTCTCGTCACAGTGCGTTTTTTAATATAAAAACTTGGTTAATTGTTTTTTTTATATGGATGCTGTTTTTATATACCTATACTTTATCATAGCTAGTTTTCAGTAACAAAACAGTGATGTAAAATTAATAAACAGAAATATATCTATAACAAACATTTGCGCTTTTTGTCACGCAAAAAGCCTTGAAATGGAATCTAGGACCCAATCCAATCTATGACAAAGCCCTTCTTCGGAAAAGCCGGTCAATCTCCACTTCTTGTTAACCCTCTATCAAAGCAGGCCTATCGACCACAGGCTATAAATCAATATCAACTAAACACAAAGTAACATTAATCAATCTTAGCCATATTAAATGGTTTGCCCTCGACACGATCCGGAATTTGACGAAGTTTGACGAAATTTCACGAAGTTGTTCCCCTTATCAATTAAATTAACTTTGAACTAATACGAAAAATCTTCTGAAAATAGGCAAGTGAATAACGTTCATAGAATATTTGTGTTTACGATAAATCTAGGTTATTTTACGAAGAATACGCACGTAATTGCAATATTAGTCAGACTAATATTTCATAATAGTACATAATTTGACATAATTTTAAACAGACTATATTTTATTGGTAAACTTCCTAGAGCCTTTTCATTCTAGCTTTAAATTGCTAAGACTAACTTTAAACTAAATGATAACTTTATTTTTTGTTAATTTTTATTTTTTTCGATATTGTGTCTCGTGTTCAATAGATTGCCGATCGAAACGTATCTACTATGTACTGAATAAATTATGTAGCATGAAATAAAGTGTCGGGGGTTTTTTTAATTTTGAATTTTTTTATTGTCTATATATAGGCTTGCGCCTGAACACTATCTCACCTGATGTTAAGCGATGATGTGGTCAATGGTGAAACACGCTTGCCTAGAAATAACCTATTCACTCTTGACTTAAAGTTCCCTAGATTATAGCCGGGAATAACAGACACCGGCAGGGAATTCCATTTCTTAACTGTACGCATAATAAAAGTGCCCCAAAACATGTTGTGCGTATGGATGGGATGTCCACCATGTATCGAACATGTTGAATATAGGCAATCATCATTATTGATATTATGTCACATTGTTTAGAGCTTAAAAACTAGTCAGTGCCACAGTATTGATAGCCAAAGTGACGTTAAAGCGTCGTCTCAATAGGAAACCTTAAAGTCATACAACATCTTAGACACATATCTAAGTCAGAAGTAATATATTTCATCTCACCTACATCTGGACAGTAGGAAATGAAATCTACGTCCACTGAATAGTAAATAAACTGAATGTCACACTGAAGTTGAGAACTTACACTAAAGCGTTGGGTTTGAATTTAAATTCAATTTTCTAAGTCGACTCTGCTTTGAGAGTAGAGCTGGTTCTGGAGGAGCTCATCTGGAAAAGAAGGCACTACCACCATAATTTAGCTATTTCTGCCAACAAGCCTCGGGTATCGGTGACAGTGTAATGGAAAGAAAGAAAAACAACATACATTTGAAGACATACACTAAATAAACGAAACTCTTAACGATAGTACTCGTATTAGTAGTACTTATTTAGAATTATGTTATTAAAGGCAAAAACATAGACTATAATGCGAGTATATACTAACTAGTGAAAATAACTTTTTTTTCTGAATTCGGTGTCTTTTGTACCTATTGTTTTCCGTTATTCGACACCGACTTCGGGAAAGAAAGTTATTTTTCGTTTAGTAGTGTTTTGTTTTGGAAGTCGGTTTGATTTTTTGTTAAAAAGTTTTAATTTCCTCTTTTCTGTCTTGGTACTTCCAATTAACATTAAAATCATGTATAGCCAAAGTACATCTCATGACGATTCCAATAAGCCCAAACACGACACGGATATTTTATTTCGGAGTTCCATTGGCCATTGTGGTCTTCTTCATCAGTTTCACTTCACCAAATGATACTATCTGAGTGCAAATGACCGCATTATTAATGAAAATACCAAAATCGCTATATGTATGCCTATAATATTTGAGGAGATCCCTCGATTTATCTAGGATCCCATCATCGAATCCTGGTTCCCTTATCATGGTATCACCCTTAGGATATTGGCTTTCCAACAAAAAAAAATCATCAATATCGGTTCATAAACGACGAATTTATCCCCGAACACACCTCCTCCTTTTTGGGGAGTCGGTTAAAAAAGAAATAGGGTGAAACAGAAACTAGGTGCCTTGTGGGACCCACAGCATGGCACTGAGTTTCAGTTATCGCCTGGTTTTTAATATGAGTTGTATCAGCTTTTTATCGGAGTACAATTGGTACCTATACCTCTGCCTAACACTTCTGGGTATTTATGCGCGTTTTTATGTACCTAATGAGTATTTTACGTGATGATAGCAGCGATGCTTCCGGTAGGTACTTCAATTTTGATAAACTGTGGTGGCCAGTTACCGTCCGATAAGCAATCTATTTAATTTCTACACAATAGCATTTGAAAAAACTTATAAGTTCTTAAAATTTTAAGAAAGCCTAAAAAATATTTAACGGGCTAGTTAGTGATCGTTTGTTGACATTTGTTGGGTATCCTTCGAGGTGGTAGAAATAAAAGAGCGGACTGATAACAAAAGGAATGGTTCCGTATATTGGACGTAAGAATGCGCGCTATCTGTTCCGTGTTTTTTGAGTAAGTGGTGGTCTGTCGTCCTCCCGTAGTCGCAGCGGCGAGTGATGCCACGTTTGTCTACAACACATTAGTGTTTGAAAGTATTGGTTGACGATCTCCCAATTTCACAGTCAATTTACCCGCAAATTCATGCCTCCTTTGTTTACGTTATTTATCTCGAAAAGTTTAATATGATTTGGCATTATAACTATCTCTAGCTATAACTATCCCAAATAACTATTTCTAGATGATAAAAATGATTTGATGACTTCATATCTTGCCTCTTCAATTTAATTATTCTAAACCTAGACATAATTATTTCATTCATAAATAGTCACAGCACCAAGCATACCTAAAGAAAATCACTCAGTAATTTGCAGATCTCGAAGGTGAAAGAGCGTAAAAATAATTGGTACGCCCAAACTTAAACGCTCACTTCTGTAGGAACGATGTTATAATATGAGTATCTAGTGTATCATGTACAGTCGAGTCATTTATACATTCGTCAAACCAAAATTACAAATACAATCCATCGGTGAAGGAATACTATGTGAAGAAACCTTGAACCTTGTTAATATAAGTTTGAAGTCGTTATCCAGTCTTGAGCAAGCGTAGTGATTAATGCTCGTTCATAATTGTTAAAATACACATTACCTTTTAAAGCTACTACACTGTTGTTGCAAATGAATGGTTAAAATATCACAAAACTTTCTTCAGTATTCATATTCATATTTGGCATCAAACTAAACCCTGCCCCGCCTATACCTATCTGCGTCTACTCTGTACCTTTTAGATGGACTGGCCATTCTATTGATATACATCAAATCGCATTTATTTAATATATTATAGTGCACTGAAGTATGACGATACTCGTACTATGCCAAACCAGAATCTATCGGAAACGGAGCAAACAAAAATAGATCTATAGGTGACGAACCTATTGTAAATGTGACTGTACTCGGAAGCGATCTTATACGAATATCTAGTACATTATGTACAATCGACATCACATAAGAATACTTTCAGGAATATTTTATCGCGTAAAAGGGTGGTTTTATAAGAGAATTTATTGCCGAAACTCGTTACTGTAACCGATGGAATAAATAAAAAATGGACGGTTAAATGTGTGAATACATTTATAATGCATCAAAGGGAGTAATTGAAATTCTGAATTCAGATTTAGTTTTGTGAATTTATTGTGTGTGGAGATTTTTAGTGTTGGTTTGTGTATATGTAGGTATAAGCTGTTTTTAGTAACGTAAATTGGGGCGATATGAAATATCGGTCGGATATCGCGTGTACCTATTTTGAAACCCCGACGGAAAAAGAGGGATGTTATAAGTTTGACTTTTTTCTGTGTATCATACGAGTAGCTCCGACAAGTATGCACTGTGTCGTTAAATGTTATGTTTGTTTAAAGGTGACTTTATCGAAAGTGTTTTTAGCTATGTTTGATGAAAATAGGTTAGGCCGTTCAAAGTTAATAATAATTCAATTCAATTCAATTTATTTATTTGTTAACATAGGTAAGTAAATATAGATCTTATGTTTGATGAACAGAGCGCTATGTTATGCCAGGAGGCGTACAAATATGTTGTGCAAATCTAGCTGAGGATTACAAATAATTGAAAATCATGCATAGTTATGGTATTAAATTAGAAAATAAATTAAACAATAACATATTATTTAATACTCCAATTATTTCAGACCTAAATGAGGAATTATTAAAATGTCAAAAGAAAATAAATCTATGTCAAAATAATTAATAATGTCAAAGTAATGAATGTCTATATTTTATACGATAATTGTAATTCTAAATTCGTCATTTAAGTATTCGTCAATATTATAATAACATTTATCAATTAAGAACAATTTTTTTTCTTTCTTAAATTTTGTAAAATTTAATTCTTTTATCGCGTCTGGAATTTTATTTTAAATACATGGAGCCATACCCAGGAGACTTTTTTTTACTAATGCAGTTTTACACTTATAATTATTCAAAGAATTTTTGTACTGACTACGAATTGAAACATTTCGTACCATTGTCATTTTTCAAAAAGGTTTGGATTTGTTTTAACGAAGATACTGATTTCTAATATGTTTTACGCCGGTAGCGTAAGTATTTTCAATGATTTAAAGTACGGTGCTGTCATCTGTTTTCAGACCACACATGGCTCTAATGCACCTTTTTTGTGCCTTGAATAATAATCCCTTATCCGTGGAATTACCCCAAAAAATAATTCCGTATCGCAGAAGTGAGGCTACTAGACCATGATAGGCAACAAGTAACGCTTCTATATTTACTTTTTTAGCTAATTGAAAAAGTGCGTAGGCAGATTTTTTTATTTTTTTACATAGCTCTTTTTTTTATATGAGCTTTCCAATTAAGGTTATTGTCAATATGGATACCTAAAAACACACTTACTTTTACTTCTTCTATTTCGTTGCCATTGTAATTGACACAAATTTTAGGGGATTCCATTCTTTGTTGAAAATGCATTAATTTGGTTTTCTTAAGATTGATTATTAAATTATTCATATTAAGCCAATTAATTATGTCAGTTAGAGTATTATTAATGTCAAATTGATAAGTATTTAAGTCGTTACATTTTACTATGGCAGTGCTGTCATCTGCAAACAAAATTATTTGTTGTTGTGTCACTCTTGGCCAATCATTTATGTAAATGAGAAACAAAGGTGGCCCAAGCACGGTACCTTGAGGCACTCCATATTTTATACTCCTGAAATTCGACACATATGTTCGTCCAGTTTTTGTTTTTGCGCACACTCTTGTGATTTCAGTACATTGCAATCTATTACTTAGATATGATTCTAGCAATTTTAAAATGTTCCCTCTGATGCCATAGCAATGCAATTTGTCTAGAAGGATTTTGTGATCAACATAATCGAAGGCTTTTGTCATGTCTGTGTAAACAGCGCAGATAGGAGTCTTTTTATCAACAGCAGACATAACATTATTTAAAAGGCTAATAAAGCCTTTATTACTCACCAATTGTATGCATACATTTATAAAATATTTAAACTCAAAGTATAAGAAAACATTCATAACTTGCCTATTTTTACATAATTATAAATATAAATTACATTAATCACTTAAATTCTGTTTTACTATTTCATGAAATGGTAAAACTTATTATCTAAATTATTTTATTCTATATAATTAAATAAGAAATTTGAAATCACATTTAATTATATTATTTTTCAAATTAAATTTAATCAAATTTTATTTAATATTAATTAAGTTTATTCCAATTTTATTTTATATTTATTAATTAAATTTCTATTATAAGGTGAGGCACCCATTTTGGGCAAAGGCCTCCTCCAACTTTGTAAAAAGAAAATGTTTGTATGTAAGCTGTTGTATTTTCGTGGTTTTGTTTGGTTGGAAGGTTTTGGTCTTATCATCTTGCGGGGACCAGACGTATTGGGAGATTTTTTTAAGTTTTGTGATTGTATGATGTGTGTTACTTCTGGAGTGGAGATGGCCACTTTATTTCATAAAGGTGTGCGTGCGATCTGGCAGTTCTTGCATTATTTTTTCTGACGACTTCATGTAGTTTGTGATGCGGTTGTTACCCTTCAGTTTCTTGCTAGCTTGAGTTGCTGGGTTTATATAAGATGTTGCAGGTGGAGAAGAAGACGATGCTGCCCGTTTGTTACCAGTATTTACATTCTTTTCTCGCACGATGAGTTTATTATACCGTATAAAGGCTTCATTTCCGTTTTATAGTTCTCGCTTCTGTTGTGTTTTAAGCTCTTGCCTTATTTTAAGTACATTTTGTGGAACACGAACAGTGTTTTAGGTATATTTTTGTTTCATCTAACTTTCTCTTATTTCTTAATTTTTTTACTTTTCTTCCTAGTGTGGTGTATGTAAAAGCAATTGGACGAAGGTTGCTACTTTTCTTTCCAATTCTTCCTACTGTTTCTATCTCTGAATCCTGCATCTCCAACTTCAGCGTCTCGTTTGTGACTTGAACAATTTTATTTTGTAACTCCAGATATGATTCTTCTCCCTCGTGTATCCCAAAGAATACCAAATATCTCTGCGTTGCTCTTTTCTCCGATTCATCCAGCCTCTTTTCTTGCTCTTCTGTTTGTAATTGTAGCAAATTCAAAGTACAATTTAATTGATTCAATTTTTTGTTTAAGCTGCTGTTAATTTTGCATGCGATTTTCGCTTCAGCTTTCGTTATGCTATCTTCTATGGTAGAGAATTTTTCCTGCATCTCCTTCCTTATTTCTAATAATGTTTTCTCTAGTTAACCCATCTTTGTTTTGAAAGTAACACCCTGTAGTGGTGGTTTTGTGTTCTTTATCATCATCATCTGCCTAGCCTTTTCCCAACTATGTTGGGGTCGGCTTCCAGTCTAACCGGATTCAGCTGAGTACCAGTATTTTACATGGAGCGACTGCCTATCTAACCTCCACAACCCAGTAACTGAGTAATACGGTACCCCTTGGCTAGACTGGTGTCAGATCTCAAGCTTCTGACTACTCGTAACGACTGTCAAAGATCTTCAAATGACAGCCGGGACCAACAGCTTAACGTGCTTTCCGAGGCACGGAGGAAACCCGGTATGTTGAAATGGTCACCCATCCACGGCCCGACCTCGTCAAGCGTTGCTTAACCTTAAGATCGACCCGTACGGCTGTTATTATTAATAATTGAGATTGCTATCCAGTAATTTTTAATATTTAGTCCCACGTATTAGGGAGGTTTCTTCTAGCTGGCAATCCTTTTGTTAGACAGGTGTCAAATGTCAGTGTCTTAGTATTGGCAAGACAGCTGTCATTTCAAATTGACAGAAGTACAGGAATCCCAATGTGGGTACTTGGAAAACTTGTTTGATGGATATAAAATAATACATTACTTGCGGTTGTATTTTCTCCAAAAATCAGCTGTGTTCATCGTAGATAACAGTATCAGGGCTTGCTGTGATATTGATGAGCAGACTGCAGTAAAGTGTCTGAGTTTTCAATTCGAATTTAACACTTTTTCGTAAAATCTAACTCGGACCGCAACTAAACCAATGTTCTCAGCTCTCAGTGTTGCCACTCCACTCGTTCAAAAGTTACGCGCATTTTACTCTTTGAATCGGGGTGTTTTCGCAAGATATCATGTTGGAATTACGTGTTTCGTTGGAATGTCGATCGAATAGATATAAAAATAGGTCGATAAATTATGTAGTTTAAAGAGGTATTTGTGTCAGGCGTTTTTTTAATATTTGCCTGTTTATGACAAATGCATGTTCAAATCGGTCGAATTTCGTCACACGAGTCCAAGTCGTACCTATTTATAATAATCGAGCCATCAGAAAGTTCGCTAAATTTGAAAATCATGCCTATCCCAAGGACTGATGTTAGTTATTTTTCACCTACTCAATTAAGGAGAAGGTTCTCAATTCGACTGTATGTTTTTTGTATGTTTGTTACGCGATTACTCCGCCAATTATGAACGGTACGCAGATGTGTACCCCTTATTGTTATGTACATAACCCTTGAAATGAGAGTGTATAAGGATACACTCTCAATTCAAAGGTTATGTTCAATTTCATGTTATTCGGGTAATCTATTCTGGGATAACTTTTGACAGTATAGGTACTTTATTAAAGAAGTCGTCCATTATGTACCATAAATAAAAGTTGAATGAATAAAAATAATACTTTTTACAAAAAAATACAACCGACTTCCAAATTAAACCACAAAAATTACTTTATTTTCGGCAGTTGGTGTCAAAAAACGAAGAAACAAAAACAGGAACATCGATTGTCAAAATTAAAGTTATTACACACGCTTTTATAAACATACAGCAACACACATTCAACCTATTTATATAAAAATCTTTCTCATACAAACCTCGTAACCATGCTATAACAACCCCAAAAGTTATTACATAATATGTAACAAATAGCAACCCAGGACCCAAAAGCAGGATAATCCATCGTTATCCAAAAAATCGAATAAAACATCCTCCTGAGACCGATTATCCTTTGTCCTCGCCCCAATTAAATGGTACGAAATGTTCATCCATCATCCACGACCAAAGGTACATATGTAACCTTTAACGGTAACAATCCTTTTGTTATTGAAATGTATGGAAATCGGAAACCCAGCCATAATTGTGGTAGTGGAATAATATTTTTCCCGTCTATCCGTATGTTCGTTGTCTGTTGCGAAATGGGTCGGTTTTTTCCGCTTCAAGTGTATGATTTCGCCTGTTGATCTAGGAGTGAAAAATAACACATGGTAGGTATCGGATAACTTGTAAAGAGTGGGCGAAGCTTTTATAGTTTTTGTTTAGTTGTTTAAGAAAAATGTGGAATGGTTTAGTGGATTATTATTCAACATGCAAACCAGCATTAACGGTAAAGCTAAAGCTTCAAGGCAATGATCATGAACGTTATTATTTGCAGTGGTTTAAATTAGAATGAGTAACCACGTTACTTTGCATCTTCGTAGTTTGGGTGGATGCTTCAACTGTAGTTAGATGTAAAATTTTATTTACCAAAATATATAGACAGATACTTAGAAGCTCTATGTAGATTAAGTAAAAGAGAGCTGTTTGCCTTTTTCCAGTGGGATAGAAGGAACTTCATTCATGTAAATACATAATTATCATCATTATTTTCCAATGTAACCGACTCTTTGTCTCCAGAACCGGCAAGCTCCACTACCCTACGGACGTGTGCGGGCCACTCTTCGAGGAGGAGCTGGAGTTCTGGGGCCTGGACGCCAACCAGGTGGAACCCTGCTGCTGGATGACGTATACACAGGTTAGTTCAAAACCCTTGAAGTAGTTAGTGCATTTCATTGCATTTCATTTCATTTCAGGATTACCTAGTACAGGCATCTTCCATTATTATACCTACATTAGTTATCTAAGATTCATACAGTGTTTTTACCTTTTTATTATCTGAATAAAGATTATTATTATTATTATTATTCATCTAGTTTCGGTAGGGAGTTACTACCACTGCCAGCTTGGTAGTAGACTTTAAGAAAAAGTTCAATTACATAAGAAAAAAAAGAAGAGAAACAACTCTCTTCTTTAAAATATGTCAGAAAAGAGAATCAATTATTAATTTAAATAAACTGAACATCTTGCATCAAATTTTAATTTTTCGTCCACTCCTGCTTGTTAATCGTTACGCTATAATTCATTCCACCTAAGACATTCAAGAACTTACTAGTCATAATTGAAACAGATTGAATACAGCTGACACACGATCTTCATCTATAAATCCCATAACATAATATACAGCTAATAAAATAGAGGCTAAATAAACAGTCTATATCAAACAAGATACATCAGACACTGACACTATTATCACCAATGAATCAGAACGTGTTTCTATTCTAAAAGTCTCGTAGAAAATATTTTTAGAATTCCTGTCCGCTTCTCCATTCTCCAGTAAATCTAATAATTCATGAATATGCTAACCAGATCTTGACGGGGTTTCTAGAAAAGTTTCTAAGTAAAGAAGATCAGAACACCAAAATACAATAATGTTCGAAGCTAAGCTGCGGATTGTAAAATATGTTGAAAACAATTCGGCTGTTTGAAGGTCTTTAGATCAATTTATAATTATATTGGATCGATTGGTCGTCTTATGTTTTTGCTATGTTGTTTGGCTTCTTCGTGAATTTAAAGCTGGGAGATTAGATTTCAAAATGTAGATGTGGAATCAATAAATTTTGGCATCTTTAACACAGGTTACTGTATAATCTAGCTAAGATGCCAAATTGTAACTGCAAAACCGAATGTATTGTTACTATATTTTTTGTAATCTGTCTCTGGTTTTTATTGTGTATTAACAAATAAATTATTATTATTAAAAAAATATTATTACTAATGACATCAACTTTACATCTGTATGTATGTATGATATAACTTTACGTCTGAGGTAGATGACGAGTTCTTTGAGGTCATAAAGCTAGACCCATAAGCTTGCTTGTATGTAAGTAATGATGAATTTTGATGTAGATATAGATTGGACTTTGAAGTGAATATAGGATACTTTTTATCCCGGGAATAGTTGCCTTGGGATAACTTTCGACTTTCACGCGGGCAAAGCCGCTCGCAGAATCTAGTACTTCCGGTATCAATGGCAAAATACACTTTATGCGTTTTCGGTGATAACTTCTTCATACACGTCTGAAACTTTTCTCGTTTGCCTGGATTTGTCGCCATGCCTCTACAAACTATAACGGATGACTTTCAGACAAGTTTTAAAAGCTAGCCAAGGGAAACTGGCAAGAGACATGGAGTTCTTTATGGAGCACATATAAATGGAATATTAAAGAAGTTCCTCGGAGCTACTTAGAGAGATGCTTCTAATAAACATGCTAACATGCATGCATGCATTGCTGAATGTATTGTAGTGATCCCAAAAAAGGTTTCAAATTTAATGCTACAAGAAAGAAAGAAAAGTGCGTTCATCGGCACATTAAATAAAAACGCAAGAAAGAAGAAGCATGCAATTAATGTTACGACCGGATAGGAAATGAAATTAAAACTGTTGAACCCAGATGTTCTAGAATTTAATTTATTGTACGCGGGAGTAACCTAAAGCCTCGTATTATATACATAAATTTTCGTTCAACTAGATAAATAAAATAACGGTATTGCATCAAAATATTTACAACTACTGCTTGTAACTTTGTCACCGAGGTGGGAGTTAGTTTCTATGACCTCAAACAAAAACGGTGTTTTCTCTATATCACATACAGCGCTCAAACCTGGTCTTTGACAATTCAGAAGAGGTTCAAGCTTCAAGTTTTCCAGCGAATAAAGTAGTGTAACATTCTTGGAGTCAGATTAACAGACCGTATACAATGCTGTGCTTTAAAAAACACAAACTATAAACTCCCGAACGTAACACAAATTTCACAAACATAAAATATATTCATATAATTATATATTCATAAAATTATTTTTATATGAAACACAGCTGTGTGACGTAAACTAGAGGCGAGTCTAAATGCATCAAAAGTCGCAGTATGCATCAACATTTACGGACGACTCTCACGTCCAAACACAAAGTTTTCGACGTGCACGCAGATTTACATTTACTAACAAGTTCAGTTTAACATCTATAGTCCATCTCATGTCCGGCATTTTTGATGAATTTTTAACATTCATAAGAAAATAAATATTTTAAAACCAGCTTGTTAATTGGGAACTTATGTGGATTGTGAAAGAGACTGATATCATGATGGTTCACATGTCGAGATTACGTTATGAAAGAAGAAAACGTGTTGCGCCGAGCCCAAGTAACATGGGATAATGGCAGAAGGATGATGATTTGGATGGTGACGATTATTTAAATACTGAGTGGCATTTGTCACCATCTACGTTTTGCAAATAAAACTGCAAAATGACACAATAAATCTGAAATCTGTCGTAACTTAGATACCTACATATTAGAATTAATTTATTTCGTGTCAATTCGCTGTTGTTTGACATAAAAACAGGATTCATACTCAACAAAAAAATAACACTCAACTACATGATGCACTCCAACAAACTATCATAAAACGAGGGTTTCACATAACAATAAAAACCCTAAACAAAACTTTCCACTTTCAGCCACTACGACAACATTTTACACTGCGGTGCAAATACACGACGTATTACGAGCTCGGTATTCCGAATGTGCAGTTTATTGTGCACAACAGTGTACGTGACGAATATGTTAGCATGTCATTCGGACGTGAAGCGTACTGAAATGGTCTGGGCGAATAAATGTTGATCTTGTTTCTAACTCGGTATGTATATTTGGATTTGTGGACTGGAATTTGATGGTCGCTAATCTAATATTCATATCAGATTTGGAAATCTGAAAGTCATGTTGAATAAACTAAAGCTTAATATTAAAACCCTGCTATTTGAATTCTAACAACGATTTGATTTGACAAACTTTGAGCCTTATTTATAATAAGGAAATACCAAACCAACGTTAAACAGTGTCAAGAATTTTATTAATAATGGTTGACCCGTATATCGCAAGTCATGAGCCCTGACAAAACGAGCGGAGTCGCGTCAGACCGAGAAAAAGATGCGGGACGCCGGATGACTTCCCCGAGAATTGGCGAGATGAAGTACTACACCTAAAGAAATGGAAGGAATGGGAAGAGGTCTTTGCCCAGAAATGGGACATTACAGGCTTATAAAAAAGGTTGCTAAACCTGTAATACGATTAGGCAAATCGCTTACCATAGATTTATAATTCACCGATCCTTACGAATATTATTCCTCTACTTTGCATAACACTACACATAATAATAATAAAGCTTTATTTATTCCACACAGACAAAACAATATACATTTAACAAATTGAATTAGATTAATAAAAGTAATTTAAATAAGTTCATCAAAAATATTATTATTTGAGTTTTTCTTTCTTTATTATATAATAAATTGGTGAATTAGGTTTAAAACAAGACAATACATTGCAATTATACATTAAAATAACTTTAATTATAGAAATTGATTGATTAAATAAATAATTAAGTATATGATAAAAATAATTCACTAAAACAAGTTAATGTATCTGATTGATTACTTACCATTAAATAAATTATTTAAAAAAATAAAAATAATGAGTAAAATAAATGAAATGACTAGGTTAAAATAAATGATTAAGATTAAATAACTTATGATAACACCAATCAATTACTACAAATAACAACAATCATCTGAGATTGGTTTTGTGTGGACCCCTTTCGGGTAAAAGCCTCCTCCAAAGTAGTTTTCCAATTTTATTACAGTAAAGTGTATTGATTATCTTTATATCCCTTTTTAACCAGAAAAGCCATGACAATTCTATATTCTGGTTTATGTTAAGTAAGTAGAGCTGTTTTCAATTTCAGTAGTTTTTCAGGTAATAATAATTTTACATGCCATTTTACTTTGCTTTTGGAGGGTTTTGGTCTGCCACTCCCGTGGTGACCAGCCGTATTTAGGTGCGGGAGGTCGCTTTTTAAGTGACTGCGGGCGCGTAATGTTTTTACTTGCTACTTATCGTAAATAGAGTTTGATGGCACTCGTATCGGTGTTGGTGAATGTTTTACATATGATAGAATTGATTGTTTTTTATTTTTCTTAGAATTCCGACAATTTTTGTCGTCTCCTGTGGGTGAATTTGTATGAGACCTCTTTTCCCCACGTGTGTTGTTTTTCTCAGTGTAACTAGGTTTCCCCATAGATTTGTTTTTATTTATATTATTTTCTATTTTAATTAATTTATCATATTTAATTATAACTTTATTTCCTTTTTCTTTTTCTAGTTTTGCCTGTTCCTTGAGTTCGGTCCTCTTTTCCAGTATATTTTTAGGGTAATATTGTTTTATATAATAAGCGCAATCTGCCAACTTTTTCTTGTATTTTAAGGCCATAATTTTCACACCCAACGTAGTGAAAGTTATCGGACGTACTTTACCTTCCACTTTTTCCCCTCTTCTTTGGACTGCCTCTATGTCATTTGGAATGCAACTGATTTCCAATGTATTCGTCATTATTCCCAGGATTTTATCTTGAAGTTCGAAATAGCTTTTTTCACTTTCTTCAACTCCGAACAATATATATACTAATATATTTTTCTTCCTCATTTCTTTTTATATGTAGTCCAACCTGGCACTTTGGTGTTCGAGTTTCGATCGTATTTCTTGGTTTTCTAGGTATAGTTGTTGGAATTTGTGATTCATGTTGTCATTTATTTCGTTAATAATACTTTAGCTGTGCAATTTTATTTCTTCCTTTTGTTCTGCGATTTAGCTCTTTAAATCATGTAGAATTTTCATTAATTCAGCCATTTTAATAAGTGCTGGGTGCGATATTGAGATTGTATTCGGTTTATTTCAAGTGATATAGCTGCTGGACGCTAGATGGCGCTCTACGTTCGGTACAGCTGCTCGACGCTAGTTGGCGTGAGGTGTCTCGGTGACTTGTATTTTGATGTTTACGATGATGATTTCTAGGTTAAACGATTTTGATAAAATGTTTGCCGTACCTTTCGGAACCCTTGAGAATCACTGTATTCCACTTATCATTTCACAGCTCAACCACTGCACTCCAATAAGAAGTATTTTCAATATAATTTGCACTTTAACCGGCTTCTTGTCGCTGTCGATTTTACCACTTCTAGAAGATTTACTGACAATAATTGTTCTCATTCGCTGAACATCTTTTAGAAATTGCTGATTAGCATAAATTTCACTAGAAAAGCTTATTAAGTTGTAATAATTATTGAAATGTTTACGGAGCCTATGTTGACACAAAAGCGCGGTGCCTACCCTCCTGTTACTATCGTATAGACAAAAATGTCCTGTAAATATGTTACAAAAGTAGCAGTATACTGTAGTAGGTGTAGCAGAAAACCTTGCATACTTCAGTATAATAAAAACAAAAGAAACACGCTGAACAACATATTCCAATTACATTCCACGTCGATGGAAAATATTCAGAGGTCCCAGTGATTGTGGTGTTGTATACATTCATGTGTATTCACGCCCTTGTGTCTGATATGGGATGAATAGCATTATTAGCATATTGAAATGGGTTTGTTTGTTCTTGTTCTTGAATGTTGTGGGGTAGGAGAAGAGATTTCTCAGTAAAATAAAGATTGAAATGATGTAATAATTAAAGGGGATAGTATAGTTGAATATATGAATATTAAGATGACGACTAATATAGTAAGGAAGAAGAAAACATTATTGTGCCAAAATACGCAATAAATTTGATAATAATAATATAAGATATCTCTGCTTCTCTGCTGTTGAAGAAAAAGAAGAAATAGCAAAATAACATTTTGATTAAGATTATATGTCTGTAGTCTTAAAACCAACCAACGAATATTAGGCCCACTGTTTTTATAGAATTTTGAAGAACAAAAGACAATGATGGATGGTGCTATCTTAAAAATCCAATTCCACATCGACGGCAAAAAAATCTCAATGCTGCTTGCCAACCAAAACAGAAAATAAAATATTCCAATTACATTCCCAACGAAATGGGAAATTCAGGTCCAATGATTGCGGGTCCGATATTTTCCTATTATTTCGACCACTGCTGCGATACGAAATATTTTTGCGGTCTTACCCTCATATTTTATATCGGTGAAATCGAAACCTTTGTCCAATTAATTCTGTTTTCAACTTAAATGTGAAATTAAAATCGGATCGGTCGTGGCTTGTGATATTAATTTAAATTGTTTCTGTTTCACTGCCTACAATTTTGGTTATTGAAATAATGGAAACCATTGTAATTTCATTGTTTTTCTTGATTGCTACCCGTCGTACTCGAAATATGACTTGATTGCTACCGGTGAAAATGATTTCGGTATAAATCTAAGGAGGTTTTTGCCAAATGAGATATAACTTGTGCCGATTATTGATTGTATGATCAAAATCGAACTTCAATTCAAGCTAAATATTCCGTTTAGTAAAGGAGAATATTGCTATTGTCGCAAGGTATGATGTGTTTGAAGATCAATTTTTGTCATAAGCAAGATTTTTACTTGATACTTTTGACCACACGTGTTCATCATCAAAATTCGAGCTAACCTAAACCTTACATGTTGGTGAAGTTCCTACCATCAATATTCTAAAATCTATTATCTATCACCAGCATCGGGATACCCAAGAAACTCTAGCCGTCCTGGATCGGCTAGACCTTGACACCGAGAAGCCGACCGACGAGGAGGTGGCCCGCAAGTTCGGATTCGAAGAGGATTACATGAAGGGGACGGTCTCGTGGTGGCAGCATCTGAAGCCGCAGATGTGGTCGCTCTTCGATGAGCCTTACAGCTCTAATGCTGCGAAGGTAATTTTGACGTTTATTTAATATCATTAATGTGATCTTCACACAGAGGCTCTCGAAAAAATTTATTAATACTTTATTGGCAACAGTTATCGCTGATAGATTTTTTTCTATAGGTTCTGATTATAGGGATATTTACTTCATCTTTTCAAAACAATATAAACAAAATATTAAGAATTCTTCAGTTTCTAAAGTAGAAAGCAAAAACGCGTAGCACCTGCTTCAAATCCTAATAATTATAATTCATTAAAATCATCCTTGGAAACAACAATCCATTTAAAATTTCTAAAAACTCATTAAATTCAAAACATCTGGCCAACTGTTTCAAATTAAGGTGGCACTTAGAATTCTTCAAAAGCACAAAATTTAATCTTTTGACTTTATGAAGTGTGAAATATTGTGCAGCTATCTACCAGGGACCTTCCAACGGCCCGGTTTAATTCAAATTTATGCTAATCTGAATATTCCGATGTAGACCTTTCAAGGTTCAGGCATGAAACCCACAGGGGTCTCTCTGTTGCGATTTTAAAAACATTTTTGCTAAAAACTTCCAGTAAAAATATTGCCAAAAAGGGTTTCATTTGCAAATGGTTGTAAAATCAACATTCATTCGGGTTTAGAAAATGACACGATCATAAAGCAGTGTCTATATTTATATGTGTTTAGGATAAGAGCAAGTAAGTTATATCTGGTTGATCAGACCAACGTCAACCAGATATAACAAATCACTTTGCTCAAAAATAGGATGAAACACACTTGACATAATATCCTATATAAAACAACGTTTAGGCGACTATACAAATTTTTAAACAACCACTAAAGTCAGCTTAAAATTCCGTAGAAGTCATAAAAGGTTTTGAATTCTCGCTATCTTTCCCCAACACTAAAGCCGCTTGTTTCTAGACAATAATTAATTCGGTAATGTACCTACTGTCATTAACATATCTCATTACCGAGGTACAAGCTTTTCACCGTACTTACTTTTTTCCTCAAACAACCTTTTAACGTTTGCAAAAAACTCCGCCCTGTATAAATACTATCATTTGGCTCGTTAACCGTTCGTGTTTCAATAAATAAAAACACCCTTAATTCCAGCAATAGAAGCCCAGTATTTACTTTAATTATTTTTACATGAGAATGTAAACGTAGTAATTTTTATGTCCCGCTGAAGGGCAAAATGGCTGTTGTGAAGGCTGCTTTAATCTCCACAAAAGTTATGTTGATCTCGCTTTAAATGACTATGAGAATTTAAATGACTAGTTGAATGAATTGTTTAATGTTTGGATCGCGTCATAATTGTCTTTACATTTTAACTAAAACTTCTAAAAGGGTTTTGCAACATTTTTGACTAATATAGCTTTATTGTTTTCAGATCATCGGCGTCATATCAGTGTTCTTCATATGCGTATCAATAATATCGTTCTGTCTAAAAACTCACCCGGACATGAGAGTGCCAGTGATTAGAAACTATACAGTGACGACAGCCAATCAATCGCATGGTTGGGCGTTGGACAAAGTGCAAACAAACGCTCATGTAGCGTTCTTCTATATAGAGTGTGTGTGTAACGCGTGGTTCACGTTAGAGATCCTCGTTCGTTTCATCTCGTCACCAAACAAGTGTGAATTTGTCAAATCATCCGTCAACATCATCGACTATATAGCAACGATGAGTTTCTATATCGACCTGATCCTGCAGAAGTACGCGTCTCATGTCGAAAACGCGGATATTTTGGAGTTCTTCTCGATTATCAGGATCATGAGATTGTTTAAACTCACGAGACATTCTTCGGGTCTCAAGATTTTGATCCAGACCTTCAGAGCATCGGCGAAGGAGCTGACGTTACTAGTGTTCTTCCTGGTCCTGGGTATTGTAATATTCGCTAGTCTAGTATACTACGCGGAGAGGATTCAGACGAATCCCCACAATGACTTCAACAGCATACCATTGGGCCTGTGGTGGGCACTGGTGACCATGACGACTGTTGGATACGGTGACATGGCGCCGAAGACCTATGTTGGCATGTTTGTCGGTGCGCTGTGCGCGTTGGCAGGTGTAAGTATGACTAACTCTTTCTTTTTCTCTTCATCTTTTGACATGTGATTTCAAAAAATAATCTAACTCATCCACCATGTTTTACTCTTCTAATATTAAACTGTTCCAATTTCATAATTAAATAGATAGATCAGATATTACTGAAAGCAAAAAATACTACTCGTAAAACTTTATCTAATTTAAACATTCACTAGTAAACAAGATCTCTTTCCTTAACCCAACAGGTGCTAACGATAGCTCTTCCGGTGCCAGTCATAGTATCCAATTTCGCCATGTACTACTCGCATACTCAAGCGCGAGCCAAGCTTCCCAAGAAGCGGCGAAGGGTCGTCAATGTGGAGCCCACCAGGCCACCCATGCGTGAGTATTAAAATTAAAAATTATAATAATTTGTGAATCCCTTGAAATTCCAAACTGGGGCTCTAGATATTGTTGGTCTATATTAGCGATGGCGATTGCCGAAAAGTAACTTTCGTTGATAAAATGTCACTTGCCTAGAGCCTTTGATATTTTAACCGTGCACCATGTGGGGTCTAATAATCCCGTGCAAAATAAAAATCTCTGCTACTCTTTAAATATTTGCGCACTTGCTCTGATGTTTTAAATAGCTGGAGTTGCGGCATTGCCAAACCGCTTAGTGACAGCGATTAAGTGGTACGTCTAGGGGTTTTTTCATCTAAGAGTATTTAAATGTTTATTATATTTGACTTCTTTGTTTTATTTTTATCCAACAACACTAATCACACAATAAACAAACAAATATAAAATTAATAACTACACATTCTATTCCTCGATAATAATCAATCAATAATAATTTTTGTTTTTAATTTTGTTAAGATTTGTTTTTTTTTTGTTTTCTTGCAATGACAACCATATTTGCTTTTTAAAGTATTATATTATTTTATTTTAATTATTGTGAATGTGAAGACTATGTGGATAATTTTTTTTTTTGTGTTTAATTTTAATTTATCTTAGTTTCTAATCATGGTCTGGCAGTTTGAGTAGTTTATGCGGCCTACCCGAATGTCCTTTCTTTGGTATTGTTCGTCGAGTCGTTGAGCTCCTTAAATTCTGAGTTGAGCTGCTCGGTTATTGACAATCTGGATGGTTCTTTTCTCAAAAGACCATTTCAGACATCAGTCTACATGGTCTTCACATGATCTTACCAAGATTTTTGTCTGGACTTTAAAAGAGGCTGTGACCTCTGAGTTTGTTTCGGCCTTTCTTCTCAGAGTAGTCAGATAGGAAACGTCGACCTCATCTAGTTTTAAAAAATATGATTGACATGTAAAAGTGTTTGTGCAAACCAACTTACAGAAATAAAATCTTTTATCATTTAGGGTGCAGAAAACCCCACTTGGTGCATGACGTAACTTTTATCCACGAGGTTCACGGAGGGCTAAAACTTGTTTAAGGCACATGGTATATCGAATTTTAGAATGTGTTGTCATATAGGTATGAGTGAAAAAGATGACCATGTTCAAAATCTTACCTAGATTGAAGAAAATATAATTATTTACAATCTGTAACAAAGGGATATTCAAACATATATATGCGAATAATGCTGCCTCAACTCAATTATAAATTGCACATAGTACATTCTACAATCCAAAAAACGTATTTGCCTCGTGACTCATAATTAAAAACTTACACATCCAGGTGCCCCAGTGCCGGGTGCCCCTAACCCCCTAGCACCGGGCATGGGTCCTCAGGTAGTAAACCGAAGAATGAATGCCATCAAAACCAACCATCCTAAAGACATGATAGGACCGAACATGGGTAAGTAGTATGATAAGCCACAGAGTTAATAAATGTCACTGTTCTTTGAAGCTGTGGATAAAATGATTATAAAAGAAATTGAAGATATTAAATTAAATGATGAAATTGCAAAATGAAATGCATGAAGATAAAATCAAATTGTAATACTGACCGACGGTTTTTTAAAGGATTTTGAAACTAATGTGTTGTCAAATCTCATGTCGAGCGTGAATCACAGTGACGACATGGAATTTGACAGCGTGTTAGTAAATGTTTGTGTTAGTAATTATTATGCCTTTCAGAAACCCGGTATAATCTTATATCTCGCATCCAAAATAACTACACGAATTCTTATTTTATAAAACTTATTCATAGCTTCACCATCTTGTTGTAAAACACCAAAAACTGTGGAATAAACGTCCATAGCAAGACAAATGTATAATATTCTTCAAAATTTCTCTTTGAAGGCTGATTTTACTATAAAAGTATGCCTTCATAATCCACTTGTAGTTTTAAGCACTATAAATGTTTGAAATCACGAAGTAGAAACAAAAATTTGATGGGCATAAGAACAAATTGGCGTTTTCATAAAAATAGATGAACATTATCACATTCACTGGTGATGAACATGAAAGATATACACCATACAATTGGTAACTTACATACTAACTTGACTAATTAAGCATTATCGTGCGTTTGATTTAGATGTGGCTAGAAGAATATTATCAATGACTTTGAAAATAATCGAGACAAAACATGCTTCCGAAAACTCAAAATATAGCAATGAATTTTCCGAATACAGTTTTGAAGTTGTAAAATTAACTCAAATTCCTATTAATCTTTAAATGTATTTGCATCAACACGAAATTCTATTAGAATTAATTTTCGAAAACAAGCCTTCAATCTCCAAATAACTGAACAAAGCAAACTTTGTAAATAAATTAAGAGGCTTTCTCTGACGTCACAAAGCCATTGATAATGTACTTCGTGATATAAATACTAATAAATTAGTCACCTGACTAACAGTAGCTTATGCAATGTAATCCTCCACAGATGGTGATCGTAGCGAGCTAGAGGCTATGATCCAAACGACACCAAACAACTGCAAAAGAAAAAATTTAAACATGCTTTAGAAAGCATCACACAACGCCGTTGGAACCGAATGGGCTTTCTATATCGCCTGCACACTCGGATTTAGCTTACAGGAATGCTAATATATCTTTAGTCACTAATCAATCATTACCATTGTCATTATCATGTATGCACACGGCAGTATCTTCAAGCAGCACTGGATCCACCGTCTAGGTCCCTTTGCTTCGGGGGGACTAAGGTTCGGGACTTTGTATATCTGTGTTTGTACCCCGAACTTATTTGCTTTGCTTCCTAACTCGATGTTGTTGTAGATTGTTTATGATTTTGTAATGATTTTTGTATTTTTATCGTTATTAATTTTTGCAATATCCGTGAATGCTTCTTTGGTCAATTATTATACATTGAACAACGTGATCGTGCTCTTATGTTTTAGATAGTGATGATTCAGTGTTTTTTCCAGGCAACAACCACACACCTCCACCACCACTTAATAGTCAAAACAATACAACAATCGAAGTATCAAACTCACAGCCCGTCACATCGGTACACTTTTAGAGATAACTTGACACTAATACTACACTAACACAGTGTCGTGATTGTGCTTTTTAACGTACGTCTAATGTTCGTGTTTTCCTAGCACTAGTTTACTGTCTTGTGAAAGTCTGTCAATGTTAAATTGTGTTCTTATATATTTTTTCAATGTCTCGTTGTTACTAGAGCAATTTTTAAATCTGTAATAAAAAAAAAACATCAAATTTTCCCAAACCAGATAAGCATGCGTATGCACGGTTGTTCAGATAACCTTCTTAACCATCTGTGTATCTTTAATGAAAGTTAAATCATATTGATTTACAATTTTATGTCCTACAGTTGCAACTTTGATGCCGGGAATGGACCTTTCGGTCACGACCCGTCTATCACCCAGCCCTCAAGGCATGAGCCCCGCGCTCGCAATCGCAATACCAATGATGAAATCCGTGAATATAGTACCAGCGCAGTGTTTCGACAACATGGCGTATCACAGCGAGAAATCTGAGGAAAAAGAGGTAGACAATAACAAAGAAGGCAGTAAAACATGCAGCCGTCAGGAATCTGTGGATAGTGACAATACTGTCAGGGTGATGAACTTCAAAAATGACATATTCTTGGATAAGGTGAATGAAGAGAAAACAGATGCTCGTACTCCGCTGTTACGGGATCATAAGATTGAGTCATTGGATGAAACGAAGTTAAGGGACAATAAGACGGAGAAAAGGAAATCGTCTGCTTCGACATAACATTAATAAAATATATCGACCAATAGTGCTAAGAAAGTTTTTTTAAATTTTGCTTGCTGTGACGAAGAGAAGAAATTCGTTATTTTGGAACAAAATAAAGAAAGACTATGAGAATGAAAACTAAGGAGGGAAAGTTTTTCAACGTCGTCAGAAGTGCCAGGAGTGAAAGAGAGAAGCTAGAAATATCGTGGATAGAAATAGCAAGCTGTCAGAAGAATATGATATTACTAAAGTATTCGAATTGGAAGGCTTAAAATATCAGTTGGTGTCAGTTATAATAGTTGCATAAAAGCCTTTTTGAAAACAGTTACGATTCTATATAAAATTGATATGAATAATCATCATTGATATAGTCTTTTACTCGTAAGTGCATTCAGGGCCGTGATAGACGTAAGATAGCTAAGTGTTTGCAGCACTTATTAAAATTTTATAACACATACGTATATTAGAATAGCTGCTGTCACAATCTAGTAACAAATAAATGTAAGCCAACGACCAGTATAGATAGTCCCATTTTATCTCTCTCCTGCATAACTATAGTCCTGACCGCAAGCGTCTAGATATACTGGTCACGTAGTCATCGTTAATGACCAGAAAATTCGTAATCATAGTGAAGTATGTTTACTGTCCATTAGTGAGAGAGGTGGAGCTTGTTTAGGTCTGTAAATGCAAATATTAAACTTGATTTTCTCGACAAGCAAAGTTTCGGGATAGTTTTGGATAAACAAGAGCATGAAACTACAGCAGTTTAGAATACCTTATACTGTTTACACTAAATTCGCTTGATTTGCTAACATCCCTGTAATATAAAGCAAGGAGCCATGTTAGGACCCGTGGTGTTTCTAACACATAAAATCAAAATTTTGTTTAGAACCTAAATAAGCTTCATCTCCTTCAAATAAGCTAACGATAATTTTACTGTAAATACTAGTAGCGTTAATAATTTTGTATCTTTAACAGTTAAAATAATCACTAGACAACACATATCATTGGCACTTTCTTTCATTCTTGGTGTTATATACCTGTTTTACATGTATATAGATAAATATAAATAGCATAAAGTATACATAATAAGCGTAGATAGTGTTAAAGAAATTATTTAATTAAACAAAATACAGTAAATCGGCTGCGAATTTCGTTGGCGTTTTGAAAATACAAGTGGAAACTAAGGCTAATTCTCAAGAATCAACTTGAGCTTGAGAGTGTTATCATAGATTACAGCGTTTTCTCAAAGTCAGCCCTTTCATTGCGACTTGATAAAGATTAATAATGTACTCATAGCTACACCGAAATAAATGAAGAAATGAAACGCTATGCGACCTCATTTTTTGACCTGGAAATACGTTAGGTAAAGCAATTCCGCCAAGACGTCCCATAGGCCTAGCCACTTTTTCTTATTGAGTCTTAAGATATGCGCAATTCATGAGCATCCTCGTGAAATGCAAAAAACTGTATACAAAGTAGCGATGAAAGGGTACCAACGCTCCAAAATGAGTAGAAAATGTTAAGTGTGCTTCTTTTGTTTATATGTTGCTTAGCAACATACGAGGTTATCCTTGAATAAAATAAAATAAAATTCATGTCTAAATTGGGGGACCCTTAATGTTTTATAATATAAATAAAAATTGTGTGGGTTTTATATATCTTGTGTGCCAGGAAACGCTTCGTAAGTATACAAGTTTGAATATACCCTAAACAGCATTAATGTTTTCAAACTTGGGTGTTAGTGAAATTATGATCGTGGTTTCGAAAACTTTGCAAGTTAACAGTAATAAACCCGGCAAGTATAAATAGAAGACTATTTAAATGTGCATTGAAACGAACAGCTTAAATTAATATTATATCATCAATTATCACTTCAAGGTTGATTTGATATATGTCGCATACCGTAATACTTACTAAAAGAGTTATTTAAAAAAAAAATCATAAGTAGTTTTGACGATCTTAAAGTTTTTAATCATAACAATCAAACAATCAATCAATTTGAGTAAGTGGCATTCAATGTCAGCGAAGGCGATAGTTGAAATTTTAAAATGTAAGGGATTGATCACGTGATTTTTCGATATCGCTTGTCAATCTCAAACAATTTTGTCTTTTGACAATCGCTGTCGCCACGATTTCTATGATAATAGAATCTCACTTGTCTAGGGCCTCAAATCAATAGAACATTCTTGTATGAATGCGTGCTTTCCTGGCACTAAATCGGTACCATATCGAAATTATCAATTAATTACTTAATTTATTTTTTGTTACAATCTCATCATAAAAATCTATTTTACGCATCAAATGCAATTAATTTTGGTGTTACCTAGATAGCACGATGTTTTGTTACAAACGTATTTTGTAAATTATAATTTAAGACGTCAAGTTGAGCTACTAAATTGTACTTTAATTTATTATCTAGCTACGTTTTGTTACTAACCAACAACTTAACTTGGACTTACGACTGTATTGTTACTAAGGCCTGAGTTAATTCTATCAATATCAATGCGAAATTCAGGAAAGAGAAAAGTAGTATGTCTGCTGAATATTAATCACCTAAGGAAAAGTTTGAATGTAAAATAACACCAATGCAATGATTTGAGACCTGTTTTCTATTATTTAGGTCACGGCCTTAGTAACATTTGGATGTAGTAGTCTGAAGGTAAGCCTAACATAATGTAAAAATAGTTTTGAAAGAGGAATGAGATCGTGAAACGAACCTTTTTGAAGTCTCTAAATAAAATACATAATATTATAAGATCAACTATATAATAAGTAGGCCTAATTACTTTATCGTAAAATACAGCTAATGAAAAGAAAAAATATAACAAAATATACATAATACATTTTAGATCTCAAGTTACTTACTATATTCATTTGAGCGTGACAATGTAACTTAATCTCTAACAAACCCAACTTTAGCAAATCTATACAAAACTAGCCAACAATGGGTTAAAACAAAAGAGCGCTGGCCATATTATTATCATAGTGTGCGAAACAAGGCTTTAAACGTATCCACTGTGTATACAACACACGTACAATAGCAAAGGCTGTGTCAGCGACCGACACCGACAACCCTATTTGGAAATAATTTATGACCTCACCCCGACCTAACAAGCCTACACCACAAAATAAATAGACACAGAAGGTCGCCTTCATACAATGAGAGAAAACAAACGGACGTACAAATAAACGCGTATACGACGGTCTCAAACAAATGCCGGTCGCGAGTGCGCTTACATTTGATGCACGTGCGGCGTATTAATAGTTGTTGTATGGAAGTTGACCTTCTGCGCCTATATATTTTGTGACCTCTTTGGGGTATTCATCATCTGTGTTATTAAAATTCATATAAATTGGCTAGCGGGCCTTTAGGAGTGAGGGGTCTGACTGACGCGACGTGACAAGGTTTTGGAGATCACGTTACTGGACATTAATGTTACTAACGAGTATGTTCATTATAGCTATCGGTTTATGTGAAAAGGATACTTTGCTATCTAGTTTCGTAATTTTATATAGTTTTATTACTATTTAAAAAAAAAAACAAACATTTGAAGTGTTTTAGAACTCTGCGAGTCGAGTAGTTGAGATTGAATTATAACAATCCTTAAAATAGAATGTAGTAATGTGTGTTATCAGTCTAAGTGAATTGTATTTATTACTGCAGCATCTAATCTAACCTACTTAACCCTCATTACCACTGCGACGTCCAGCGACGCCACATTATTTGTACTACTTTAAATTCTGCTTCCTGAAGTGGAGAAAGATCTAAAAATATGAGAGCGAGTTACACAATAGTCTTTCAACTTTCAACTTCCGCTGCAGAAATAGTTTCCATTTTCAAGCTATCTTAAAAACTATAACTTGCTATACCGCACGCAAGCCAGACATCACGTGGCCTTTTATAATAAACTGCCTTGGAAAAGTTGAATTAAAGTCAAAAAAGTTGTGCAATCATGCTGATAGGCCGACAATACCTGATGTTGGCAAGCTCGTAGTATAAAAGTAGTATTGTGATTAAAACTAATATAATTAAGTTTGTAAAGTTGGCTAATTGCTTGGTACGCTGCAAGTTTTAATTAAAATAGGTTAACTTGTTTCACATTTACAGCTGAAGCTAAAATTTATTGTGAACTTTTGTTTATCGTACACGAATATAAAATTTGTTGGGATGATAGTTCTAGAGGGTCTAGACGAAATGTTGTGTAATTTTAATAGCGTTTGACATTCTCGGACATTTGACGTTTTTCCAATTGCTATCATGACGCATTTGTTGATAGTGTCACTTGTCTAAGAGCTAAGGTGTTCAAGTTTCAAGTTAATATCCCGTACGTTTCGCAATACCTCTTGTAGCCTCTTTGCCTTTAATGTCCCCTTTACTTTAATCACCTCTTAACATGAAAAGAGCTTCAAGCAATAATTCTCCACTTGAAAGTCAAACTGTATTTACACGCGTTCCTCCACGATCGATGACACCGTAAGGGAGAAAAATGAGCCATTACACATTGTTTATTACAGACCCCCAAGCTTTCACGATCTCCGTCCAATCTCAAACAACCATTATTGCGAACACCTAACTTGTAGCCTTATTATTACTTTCTACTTTATGCTAAATATATATGTAAATAAATTTTTAAAGCGGATTTAGAGGACCACGGACAAAAAAAGTTTTGTACTTAATTCTTTAAGCCTACTCGAAGATGCGATCGCGAGTTTTCTCATTTCAGACTTGTTAAGATAAGTTTGAGTTTTGCACTTAAAAACTAAGTAAAATTGTGAGATGAAAATTAGTATCGTTATATTTTGCTGTCGTGATTAAAACAGAATTTTCATGATACGAAATAGCCCGCAACATTTATTTTTTGTTAAATACTCGTGAGGGAATATCTTTTTCCAAAATTGTATAAAAAATACTAATTGTTTTTTTTTTGTTATCTCGCTGAAGGGGGAAAAAGTATTCAGTCCAAAAAACTGTTTTGTCACACAACTATTTGTCACAAACAATTACAAATATTTGTAATCAATAATAATATTTCAACGTTTCTATTAATAAAAAGCAACCTTGAAAAGGTTTTTAATATATCCGAAAAACAGTACAATGGTGATACAAATAATCTTTCAATGTAAATCAATAACCAAACATAAAGTACATAATCCTTAAGCTGATTTATAATTTCCATTTTGTAAAATACTGATGGTATACCAATAACGTTTTCCAAATGAACCACAGTGTTCATCTTCGTGTCATCAAGTATGAAATTTTGAATGTAACTCGAAGTCTCCCGACACGGTGAGACACTGTGCTTGATTTGGAACACTCACGAGGCAATGACGTAGGTATAAGGCTTTCACAGTGAGTAAACAGGGCTTTGATGTTATTATATAGCGTTCTATATATACATATACAATTTTGAACAATACAAAAACAAATTATTTGAAAATATTGTTCATTAAACATGTGAAATTATTTTCTTGTTTTATTTGTACTTACCTTACAGCGCCTTCTTTGGTTTTTCAACATAGCCACAGATAATAATATAATACTAGCATACAGATGTCTCATCCCATACAAAGAAACCGTGTTGACGTAACTGGTGTTTCTCGTCTGATTATAATGAATATTTTTATTAATAAATAATAATAAATCGATCGCGTTCGATTCCGTTCCACGGCTATTATAGATGGTGTTAGCAGCGACTTGCAAGTAAAAAGGTTTTCTCGGTACGTGCCTTTTTTATTTAAATACCACGGTTGTTTGACGGTTTGTTTCATAGTATTTTTTGGCACGTTTTAACAGTTGCATTGTACCAATATGTGTAAAATACAAATTTAAAAAATCGAGTGACATGCCTCAGAAATTTAAAACCACGCCATCTATTGGAACCAATTTTAGATGATCCGATCAACTAATCTTTGAAATGTGAATAAAGAGCCCAATATAATCCATAATTTTGTGCAAATGAGAATTGATTAAACAAGAAGATGACTATGACAATTGAATTTGGTGATTTGTGCTACTATAACCTGAATGCAGATCTACTAAACTTGACCGCCTTCTAAAATGCGGATCTACTAAACTTGACCGCCTTCTAAAATGCAGATCTACTAAACTTGACCGCCTTCTAAATAACTGCATTCGGTTTGTCTTTAACCTCCGTAAGTATGATCATGTATCCGCACATCGATCACTTTTATAATGGTTACACATTCATCAGCGTTAAGTACTTGAGGGGCTTGACTACTCTGTTTTATTTTATTGATATACCCACTTTTCTTTCTTATCTATCTTCACAAGTCCAATTCCTTTGTTCTGCCCACAGTAAAAATCTTCGCTCCGCCAATAATCATCTTCTACAATGTCGCTCTCACCGCTCTGGGTTTATCCATTCCTCCTTCTTTGTCTAGGCGATTTCCTTTTGGAACGCGCTTCCTTAGAACATCAGGATGGCAACCAGTCAGTTGTCTTTCAAATTGAAGGCACGCGAGCACATTCGAAAGAAGTTTGCTGAATCATCACAGACTTAATTTGCTGCCTTGTACCTCGAAACAAGTGAAGCCCGAGCCTGTACGAGATTAGGATGATACTGAAACACCTTAAAGAACAACAAGGCTCCGGGTGATGGCGGCATTACGGTTGAATTCCTGAGAGCGGTTGGAAAACCGGTACTTATGGCCTTTCAGAGGTTTTTTGATTCCGTCGTACTCGACAGGACGGTGGCGTGCAAAGCCCTTTGGGTGACTGCAAGCTTTCTGATGAGGCCCATTGTAAGCGACCATAGCGACATAGTAAAATTACGTCTTTTTAATATTTAATGTTGCTATAGTCCCTAATATATTATAATTTGCACACCTCATTAGGTTATAATACAATGCACCGTTTATACCTGTAACACATTTTTAACATGAATTATTCGAATAAAGTATTTGATTTGATTTAACCACTTCTCAGAGCCATAGGTCATAACTGGCAACACACACTGGTCATAGACTTTCGTCTTGAGACACTGTGGTAAGTTGGACGAGAAGATACCGCGCAACTGCCCGAACGCTGCCCAGCCGAGTCGGATTCTACGGTTGAGCTCCTTCTCGAAGTTGGTTCTACCCAACTGGAACGTTTGTCCCAGGTAGACATAGTCGTCCACAACTTTGGGTGTAGAGTCTCCGACCTTGATAGGAGTGGGTGTAACGTGGGCATTCAACATCACCTTGGTATTGTTCATGTTCATTTTAAGACCAACTCTTTCGGAAGCTCTACTGAGGTCATCGAGCACTGTACTGAGGTCCTACATGGTCTCAGCCATAAACACTATACCGTCGGCAAACCGAAGGTGAGTGATTCTTACAACATCAACATATAATACTCGTATTATACCCACTCCAAATATCCTTAAAAATAGAATTAATTCAAGTATACCTGTAAGAGCCAGGGCTACTATAAACAACGTTAATTCTGCCATTAAGTGGCCATTAAACCGAATGTTCGGCTAGATACGAGTGACCCTAATAGTTTATATTGTTAGGAGGCCATACAATTTGAATATTTCATAAGGGTCCGATATGGGGAGTAATGAAACGGTCCAGTTTGGGAATGCGGTAAGTATGGAGAAAACTACTTACCTGAAATTGCTGCTAAATCGACTATACTGTATACTAAGTAGTGTGAAGAAATTTGAAATAAAAAAAGTATAAATATAACATAAAATCAGCATCTAGTTTTGGTCAGCCAGTTCGTCAATATGTATCCTCCGACTGCACAGCATGATTTTCTTCTTTTTAACGTCTTTTGAGTTCGCTTTTTATGCAGTCGGGTTTTTTGATATTTTGAATATATAAATTTTTAGTTAACATTTTTTTTTTCGAATTGGGTACATTTAAACATACGAGTATGAATATGACTAAAAACCCTTTATTTTGATACATAACGCTAGGTTCGGCAGAAAAAATATTTGGGGCCCCACGATATGGCACCCAAAAGCCGCAATTTTTCTATTTTCCAAATTTAATGACACTCGCAAGGTTAAGACTAATCATCAAAATCGGTCTCAGATAGGTCTCTGGAACGCCACATAGGAACAAACATACATACATAGACTGAAAACCACATTAACCTCCTTCGACAGTCGGGTAAAAACGTAACACCATGCCTGCATGCCCACTATAAACGCTGAGCATGAAGTCCTAGTTTCGTTTCCCGTGTCGATCAATGTGTTATGGGGTTTTCAATATGGAATAGCAGCCCGGAGTTTGGACTTGTGCCCGATTGATGGCAATAGGCTCGCCCTTACATGGGACTTAAAACATAATTATCAAAAGGTACTTTTCTACATATAGGTGCATTTCTATCTAACCCTTCGGGGAACACGAGCGTGATGTCGTGTTTATTTAATCTATACAAATGACCCCATCAATCTCAGTACTATACAGAACATCGAACATTGGTGCCAAGTTGCCAGCCTGTCGATTTCTTATCGGTTACTTTTTGGGGAGTTTGCGTTGAAATTGCATTAACTGATTACTCCTAGCCCGTTCCAACATTGGACTACAAGACGTACGGTGATGCGTCATCGGTACATGGTCGACATCCCACCCATACGCGCCAGATTTTTTGGGAATACTTTTATTATGCGTACAGCTAAGGAGTGGCATTTCCTGCCGGCTTCTGTAATTCCTGATAGCTACAATCTGGGAGTCTTTAAGTCAAGAGTGATTAGGTTAAACAAATCCGCCACATCAATTGTTATCGAATCGTCCATTACAGATCACGAACCACTCTATTATTCTCTATCTCACTATTATTTCTTCAAAGCGGGAATGCCAACATGACTGTAACACGCACTAGGTTAAAAATTGACTACGACTCCGCCATTGAGGATATCAAAGGCCATGACTGGTCCCCCGTGCTGGCAATCCTGATGAAGCCGCAGATACGTTAGTTCTTCGTCCTTTGTACTAAAGCACACGTACCAATTTACTGTCCCTAGGAGTAAACGTACCCCCAAGCCTTGGATTACGCCGGGTCTACTGCGCTGTATGCGTCACCGTGACCGCATGCATGGCAAACTCAGAAAGTCCGTAGACAATCAATTATTAAAAATCACGTACACCCGATACTGAAATTTTTGTAATTCACTCTTGAGAAAACTAAAATGCTCGTATGAAAAAGAACAGTTTAACAAGGCAAAACATAATATTAAGGCTGCCTGGGATGTCATTAAGAAAGTCTCAGACCTGCAGAGTAGTGGTCTACCCTCTTATGACCTTTTGCAATTGTCAGATTCCCAAAATCCTCGTTGAATCGCGTCAATAATTTTTTTGTGAATGTCGGCAGTAATCTGGCATCCAAAATTATACCACCCCCCTCGAAGCCCCAATCTATGGCTAACTCTAGTTCTTGTAGTTCAATGGTTCTACTTGAGGTAACTGAAGAAGATGTTGATGCCATTATTTTGGGTCTAAGGTCTGATTGTGCAACTGGCGTGGACTGTATAACGTCTAAAATAATAAAAGCCACGCGCTGTGTTTTGGTTCCGATTATCACACATGTCTGTAATATATCGATTGGTGCTGGTGTCTTCCCAAAGGCTTTTAAAAAAGCAGTGGTTCACCCCAATTTTAAGACTGGGCGCAGAGATGATGTGAATAACTACCGTCCAATTTCGATTTTAACAGCTATGTCAAAGATTTTGGAACGCGTACTAAACAAAAATCTGACCAGTTTTCTCAGTGCAAACAATATTCTAGCTGATAACCAATACGGATTCAAAAATGGAGTAAGTACCGAAGACGCAGTTATGGCTTTATCTGATCACGTAGCTAGGTCGCTTGACAGAAAATACAAGTGCTTGGGCATTTTCCTTGACCTGTCAAAGGCATTTGATACAGTCTCTGCCCCAGCCTTATTAAAAAAAATGGAAAACATTGGTATCAGAGGTCAGCCCTTGAAAATCTTTGCGGACTACCTCAGTGGTCGGACCCAGAGGATTAAAATCGGCTCACACGAAAGTGATGACCTTTCCATCACGTACGGCGTTCCACAAGGTAGTATCCTGGGGCCTACCCTATTTCTCATTTATATAAATGATCTATGCAAACTGACTTTAAAAAATTGCCGGCTTTTTACGTATGCTGATGATACCGCCCTAGTAGTAGATGGTTCGGACTGGTCCCACACATATAAGAATGCCGAGGCTGCGCTTTCCAACGTTATGAACTGGTTGGCAGATAATCTGCTAACTTTAAACGTCGAGAAAACGGTTTACATACCCTTTGCCATGAAGTCAAATCTGGGTCCGCCAAATTCTCTTACCCTACAAGCGCACACCTGTATGTGCCCAACGCAGTGCAACTGTCTATTGCTCACTAAGTCTTCTAGTGTAAGGTACCTAGGAGTTGTCATGGATCGGCATCTAAATTGGCACTCGCAAATAGAGAAAGTCACGTCTCGAGTACGTAAGCTGATTTATGTTTTTAAGAAGCTTAGAAATTCTGCTGACCATGATATCCTGTCCCTATCTGTACGACCCGAACAGATGGGGCTTTCGCAGCTGGAACTACGGGTCCGGCTGTTTGGATCAGGGTACGCGGGTCAGGTAGGCCCTCCACCATTGCAAGCGCAAAGGTGGTACCTGACATTGAGGTTGGACTCGCGGTGGTCTATGTGGTGGTTGCAGAGGAGTGGCATGTTGTCTGCTCGGCTATGTGTGGGCCGAGCGTCATTCCTCGCGCGCAACAAGTGTCTGAAGTTACCGGCCCAAGGCAAAGGGCCACCTGGTGGTCAGACGCGGGGTTCGTGAGTAACCCTCAAGCAAGTGAGCTCCTGTGAGCGAGCTGCATCTCCGGCACTTTCCTGGATAGAAAGAAGAGGACTACCCGTTGGATTAGTTTTCCGGCAACCCAGCTGTAGGCATTGGGTAGATGCGATGATTTGTATTCGAGAGGTGAGCGTGCTTACAGCTCCGGGACCATTCTGAAGAAATGGGAGCCAGCTTCTCTGGTGTCCTTAACGGGGATTGAATCCGCTAGCACCAACTGCGCTGGTGCTGGTGCTTGCACTAGTGCTGGCGTGCTGGGGTGCGTGTGGTGAGCGGCTTTATTGCTCCGGTACCATTCTGGACAAATGGTAGTGAGTAATCACGGTGCAACTCACATTTTCTCTTGAGTACCAGGGGCGAGTGCTCTCGGAGGCGTGACCTACCGAAGATGGTCCCAGACACCTCGTAAGGGGTTGCCTGGTATAGTGTGCCGCTTTCCATAACGTAAGGTTGGTGAAGGAGGCCACTATAGGAAAACTCAGTAGGCAAATAGGGGTATGACCATGATATCCTCAGATTAGTATATCTTGCTTTGTGTCAGTCCGTCCTATCATATTGCTTGCCTGTATGGGGAGGTGCTTCTAAAACCGTCTTCATCCACCTAGAGAGGGCGCAGAGAGTCGTCCTGAAGGTAATGCTCTTTCGTCCGCGACGGTATCCCACTGCGCAGCTCTATGCTGACTGCAAGGTACTTACAGCCAGGCAACTTTATGTGCTCCTTTCAACTCTTCGCAAGCACTCGGCTCGTCCTATTGCAGAGCCGGTGGGCAGACACAAGCATAACGTTATTCTCTCAGCAAGCCGTAGAACCGCCTTTGCCCAACGACAGTTCTATGTTAAAAGCGTAAAATTATATAACTCCCTAAATAAAAAGTTAAAAATCTTTTCGTACTCTAAATCCCAATGTAAGAAAGTACTTACAGATTATCTTCAAACACTTACATTTGATTTCACTGAGGATCTTCTGCTGGGTAACTTACAGTGATATCTAAATAATGAAACCTACCTATGGATACACACTTTACACACACACACACACGCACACACACACACACACATATACTCGTACCTTGGAATACGCTGAACCATATTATTAAATTATATATTATTATTAGTTTATTAATTATAAAAATATTATGGCTGACTATATTAATTATGATTGTAATGATGTTTTAAATTCTCCGATGTTATCATTATTTTCTCTCTTTTTGTATTATTTATTTTAAATTGATAAAACGTCTGTTTTTTTTTAAATTTTATGGTTCTGTTGCTACGGAGGATCACTGACTCCTAAGTCACAGGAATATACACCTAGTTTAGGAGTCAGAGTATCTAATAATGACCTAATGTTTAAAGCTTTTTATATTTTTAATTAATATGAATGATTGTAAGAGAGGCTTTTTGGTGAAAATAAAAATAAATTTGAAAATTTGAATTTGGTTTCTTCTAGACAAGCGTGCTTCATCGTCGACCACATTATCGCTTACCATCAGGTGAGATAGTGGTCAAGCACAAGCATATACAATAAAAAAAAGGGTTGCATAAACATCAAATGCACAATTCATCACCCTATATAGGAAACTTGGAAAATCTTCAATCTAGATTGAGCTCGGGTTATAGGTAGTTATCGAGGTGTGAATTGTCTTGCGAACTGTCGACTAGCGTCCCGTGCCGGGCGATGGTGGCACCATCTGTCGGTTATGACCTCGGTTATACGAGCTACCGTCTGCAGTAGGGTTGTGTGCTGGTTTCCTTAAAATAAAATAAGTATCCCGGATGAGCTGGAATGAAGAGGTCGAAAAAAATTGGCAGGCCTGTGTCCTACGGGGACAATACGAGTTAATGAGACTTTTTTTTCCTCTTTTGTTAATGAAAAAATCGTTGCCTCACACTAGCAATTTCATCCTGTATCGTAGGTGCGTTAACAAACATTTAAACGCACGTACACAAGACACCCAGATCCGGAACAACTATCTGTACGCTATAAAAATATTTGTTCTGTGTGGGAATCAAACCCGTGACACGCGGCGCAGCAGCCGATTGATCAACCACTAAGCCAACCGTGAAGTCTCGTCGTTAAACGTACAAAATGATTTGCACTGAAAGAAATTTAGAACATAATGCTTAAATGATACTCAATTACTCACGTAACATGTTACTTCATAACATTGCTTCACCGAGAGCCCACTGCTGAACATAGACCTCTTCCAAGTGTCGATTGGTTCTGTGTTTTTCGATTTGATTGATTGACTTAACCATATAGTAACTGAGCTATATAGGTACCTATCATAACTTCTTAACTAATATTATAAAAAGGTAAACTTGTATGTTTGTTTGTTTTGGTTAGTATAATCTTTGAAAGTTCCGATTTCGAAAATTTGGAGAAATTTAACAGGTCCTGTAGGGTGGGCCACGGAGACGAAGCTGTGGGCAAAAATCTTGTACCTATCATTTAAAATCATTACACAAAATATTACTCCTGAAAAATTTCAAATCTGTTCTTAAAATATCAACACTTGAAGATTTTATTCTTGCCGAGAATCCCGGACAACTGTCAGCCCTATTTCTGGCCACCTGCCGTCGACAACAGAAAAGTCTTAAACTGAACTGCTGCTAAAGTGGCTGTAAAATATAATGTTAAGGCCGTTTTGTGAATAACTAATGATTAGTGACGAAATAATAGACGTTTATCAGTAGCAGGGGTTAAGGAAGAGGTAGTGTACCTACTATTAACAGATGGCTTATAGAAGCATTAAGACATTAAGGTAAGTACCTTCTCGTAAGGTGCGCAAATAATGGTTTGCCAAGTTACTTGCGTGATTAAAACTCTAACTCATATATTGTTTTTACTGAATATGAAGTCAATCAGTTAAAGGTTGTTGCACGGTCCAAACCGTAATCTCTGAAGAAGAAACTCCTTGAACTTGGATACTCTTTTCAATAAAAAAACGCACGTGTCGTCACAAAGTATATTAGCAGCGGCTCGCCGCAGACAGAGAGTCCACTATTAACCAAGCACAATTTGGCACGCACACATTGACATTACGATTTTACAGGGATTTTCGGGCAGTATTGGACAGAGCTCAGTCGCGGCTGCCACGAGTGCTAACGCGGGCGTTTATCACGTCATTCAGTATTTTGGAAGAAGTTCAAAATATATAAAATTCTAAATGTAAAGTTCAAAATAAATAATATTTTTCAATGCCTTGCACGTTTCCCCATGTATTGAAAGAAAATGCGAATTTTCTACAAATTGAAATACAATAATCGTGCATTTAAATAAGGTCGTAATCGACGAATTCTAATTCTAATCTACCAGTGGTCTTTTATTTTTTTAAACAGGTATAGTTTTTACTAAAGTAATAAAAATACACTTTCTTGTTTTAAAAATAGTAACGAATAAATGTAAATTATTTACAGGGAAACCTAAACGAAAATCCTATGTCCTACAGAACTCTCGGCACGTGGGTCCGACTCCTACTTGGCTGGTTATTATTTTTTCCATTTACCTTACTTGTTGTATTGTCGGCAAAGGGTGAACAGCTTAATCTACACACACGTCAGTAAGCGATGTAGGTCTGTACCTACATCGCTACGCTACGCCTACGTAATGAAGCCTGAAATTACATAAATATGCTTATAAAAATGAATAAAAAAATAAATGTTCTTAACTTATAAAGGTAAATAAAGATGACAAGTTAAGAATTCAATATCTAAGAAAATAATAAATTATATTAGGTCCATAGACGAAATTCTACATTGTAACTTTGTTTAAGGAAATGCTATGAAACTTATCATCCTTCTTGACCTCAACTCTTCTCCGTCGAACTTGAAGATTTTTTCACATTTGTATTTTTTTCAAGCTTGGTGCCTTTCACATTTTTATGTTTTTGGTGAGATTATCACACCATTGTTACCAACTCCTTTTTAAAATTCAGAATCAGTATAGTAGCAACCCAAGTGAATATATCAAGTTTAGGTAACACATTTCGAGGATGGCGGGAGTGGTGTTTCTGATACTTTCTAGTGATGTGGTGGAACAACTTCCGGGCGAGCACTGCCTACTGTGACAGGCTTGAGTCACAAATTTTTATCACAGTTTGGGAGCAAAAACCATGATAAAATACGTGAGTCAAGCTTATCACAGAGGCTGTGCTCGCCCGGCTGGTTGAAACGAAGGTTATATTATATATCTGTAATAAACTAGACCCAAAAATGTCCAATTATCGAACTAACACGAATAACCTATCATAGCAACAGTATCGGTCGGAAACTTTTTTCCATGTAGCTCACATCCGCAAAACACGTGATAAGGACCTTACATAGTTCAAATAAAAATTGGTTATAATGTTAAAATTATATATTAACATACCTTTGAGAACTATTTAAGAACTAGCATACATAGCACTTAGCGTATTAGTCACAAGTTTACCAGGCATGCAGTCGTGCATCATACTAATATTATAAAGGCGAACGTTTAAGTGTGTTTGTATGTTAGCTACTCATTCACGCAAAAACTACTGGACGGATCTGGATGAAATTAAGCACAGATAGATTATAGTCTGGAATAACAAGTAGGATACTTTTTATCCCGGGCATATGTTCCCTTGCATTCACATTCGACATTCACGCGGGCGAAACCGCTGGCAGAAGCTAGTTTTCTTATAAAGCGAAGCTTACACATCCGTAGCTTAGCCGTGGGTCGCTGTGGAGGATCACTTTTATTTATGTACATAAAATGACATCACGTCTGTATTTCTAGGCTCCTACCGAGAAACACTAGATGGAAAATGTTAATAACACTTTCCCTGACTTGGGAATTGCAATCAAGGCCTTGCGACTACTGTACCAACGGACAGATTTATTTATTTATTGTTATACATTTAGTCCAGCAAATTAACCATTTATACCAAACCCCCTTCCTCGCCGCTTCTCTTTCGTAAACAGGAACGTGATCCATTGCTTGTTGATTTGTTATTGTAAAAAAAGCCGATGATTAAAAAATGAAACACCAAATGCGAAAATCATCAAATTCAGTTAATCCTTTCAGTCTGTCTTCTCACAAAACCACAAACATTGTAACAATATCGTCTTCCATTCACCACTCAAATTCTAATATTGACAATGGAGTTGATAAAAACAGGTGCAAACTCAATTAATAGGATGTAAATCGATAGTCTATGAAATGGCACCAGGTTTATGATAACCAAATTGGAAAAGAACAGCTTAAGTCCAGTTTATGCTGGCAATAAAACTTCGAATGGCGTTAAAAGACTATTAGGTGAGTATTCATTCCTGCCGTTTTAAAAGTAATAGGTATTTCTATCTTCTAGACGAGAAAATTATGAATGACTATTATAGTATGGCTATGTCCAGGGTAAAAATGAGGATATCCGCAGTAGGAGCAAAGTTACTGACAATGTCCGAAGAATAGACCAACTTAAGAGGCATTCGGCAGGGCGCACATTGCTCCCAGAACGGATGTTTGATGGGGCCAGAAAGTTCTGGAGTGACCGCGTACCGGAAGATGCTGCGTTGGAACGTCTCCTACTAGGTGAACCGATGACTTTTTCAAGGTTTGGGAATCGCTAGATGAGAGACACGGTCTATGTCAGCTGAAATGATGATGATCATAATATGCTACTGCGTGACAAACCAATTCAGTTTGAGGCTACGAATAATTAAGAAAGAGTATTTGACAGAAAGATTTATGACGGTTCGACGCGATTCGTTTTATATCACACATGTAAGCGATTTTTACGTAGTGAAATTGCAAGTACGATCACATGGATTCAATTGGACCGATTTGCACTTGTAATTTTCTAATCCAAACTACGTCGTTCCATCAAGAAGGTCCCAGTGCTAATTTGAAACACGCATGCAAAATACATGTTATGGGGAAAACTCATCCCACAACCAACTTGAACCACGGCTTAAATACTACGAGACGTTTCTATTCTTCAAAAAGTCCATTTAAAAAAACTTATGATACTAACAACACTGCTTTGCACTCTTTTTTCACTAAATCCTTGAGTTTTCTCACCAAGGTGTTCAAGAAGAAAGTGAATTATCTGAGAATCCCTGGGAGCCGCCGACGAGATTATCCGCTAAGGCTTACAACACGGTCTCGCTTCCGTTCGCCGCAATCTGTAATACAATAACGTTCCAGAATACTTCTTTATGAGATGAGAAGATGCTGTGAACAAATGGCGCTCATAGAGGTTAGGGTGAAGTATGACTTTATTTGAATATATTGGTAAGGGTTCAGAAGGGGCAAATTTTCCGCGAAAAATTTCATGCATACGCGCGTAGCGAAGTACTGGGCACCAATACGCAACGTATTGGCGGCCAGTACTTTGCTAAAGCGTATCCACAAGCATCGCGCGTTAGTTCAAAATACGCGCGTAGATCGCGCGCATTTCGTCAGAATCTCGACTTGCGCTTGATGCGCGCGTATTGCGCGCGAGTCCAAATATTAGAGACGCCTTGTTGCATCCAGTCTACGCGTGAATTTCAAAGCGAATGCATATCTCACGGGAAACGGAGCGCTTCGTTCAACTCCGTTTTCCAATGAAAAAGTCGTTCGTACCCTAACGCTCGCACGTTGGTACGCTCCTGTTAGACGCAACGGTCGCGTGTAATATGCGTGAGAGCATCGCGGTGAATTCGCCTTATCTGGACAAGCTCTAGGTCCTATGTAACCGTTTAGAGAGCATCCAAAAACGATTCATAAAATATTTATGCTACCACCAAAAAGTACCATATCAGTCTGAAAATTACCATGTAAAAAATATCATATATTGCCTCTAGTCAATCGCTGCGAGATTTCTGACTGCGTTTGTCTGTTGAAAGTCTTCAACAATAGTATAAACTGCTCCGATGTTTTATCCAAATTTAATGTTAATACCCCATGGAAGTCAAAAAGATTTAGTCCACTTTTGCAGGTGCCTGTACTTTAATGAGTTGTGTAAGCAGCATGATATTGACCCATTCCTAACTAGTGTGCCATCAGCCAGGAAGTGCTAAAGCCGAAACTTCTTTCCTTAATTTATTATATTACATCGTATGTCTTGTTATGCAGTGCGAGCTAGATATCAATATCACTGGTGAATAAGTTATTGAGTGATTTTTCTCTTGGTGATCTGTTTTTATCGATGTGTACTGAAATGTCCATACTTAGAAATTAAGTATTATTCAATATCTATAAGTGAAGACTTGTTATTGGCACACTGTCAAATCTACTGTTTCTGATCTGTTTGTTCTAGCTGTAAATCTTCCATGATAACGAAATAAATAAAACAAATGTAATAGGGGCGAGTCTATTGCCACCAACCGGACACAAATCAGACTCCTGGAAGCTACAGAAGAAGAAGATAAAAACGAAATGTAATTTTATCCGCGAAGGCGATGGTCGAAATGCAAAGATGTAAGAAATTGGTCACGTGACATTTCAATAGCGCTTGACGTTCCCATACATTAGCCTGTGATCAAATATATTCAAATAAACAGATACGTTATACACTCACAAAACAATTGAAAAAAGTGTTCCGCGCAGCAGCGGCAGCACACATACACACTTTTCATTAATTTGACATTTTACTACAAGTCGAAAGAGATGGCTTGATAAAACCAACAAGAAAAAAGAGACAGCTAGTGTTTGTCACTTGCGTGTGAATGTAAACACACATTATTCTGATCACCAATGTTGTAATCTTTTTCTAACCTACAAATATCAGAATATGAGGAAAAAAAATTAAATAAATTTGTAAATTGAGGAGTATAATTGCGTACTTACATATAATATGATATGGATATGGATTATTCCTTCTGTTTTATGTACCTACTTTGGTATCATAGTTGGTACAATTTCTAAATACACACGATGGCATTTTTTTATTTTGTTTTTGTTTCAACAAAGCCTATCGCTCTTCGCCATGCGTGATATAAACTAAAGACTAAAGGTCACAATTGTGACCTATTCGATTCTTCACAATGCGCGCGCTTATAACATATCTGTTTATTTGAATATCATTGGCTGTGGTGGAAAAACCTCGACTCGGGCATCGAACTCAGGACCTCATACTCGGGTCGCGGATAAATTTGAAAGCAAGTTATCGCGGCCCTGGTACAAGCAACTGAAGGAACACGGGTGGGTTATAGTCAGTAAAAGTTTGACACGCCCTACTCTCTCTTAACCCGAAGCGAAAGAAGCCTTTGGATGATATACCACCAACAAAAAAGACTTTATACTCAGCAGAAGTGTTTGAAACCACTCATGATTTCGGTACCTTTTATATTTTAATGCCACTTATCTTAAATTAGGCAGGCTATTCACCCATCACCGATACCTGGTAACATCTGTAACCTGCTTTGATTGCCGTTACGACCACCAGTAACATGTTATCGTGATGTGAACACAAGTGATAATGATACCTATATGTAACAATATTATGTTGGTAATGGCACTGTTAACCGGGTACTTCAATATGTACATATTAGAGTGTAGATTCGTACATGATTTCCTTAGTTTCTGCGTTCAGTAACCAAAACAGGTAGGTACTGGAATGGCGAAAACTTTTGGGACGAGAATGGTCTTTCTTGGAATTCGGACAAAGACGGAGATGATTTTGTCAGGAAAGCACGCCAGTGCTTTCGGAACAGATTCTTTACCGAGTGCGAGACAGGAAAATGCACCAACCGAGTGATGTAGGCGCCTTAATATGTAATCTTGAATAATAGGACCACGGAACAGAAAAAACCAGTAGAAGTGCAATGCAGCAAAATTACTATGGGCACTGGTGTCGCCAAACTCACACAAATAAACTGTTATCAGTTTATTTGTGTAGTGCATTATATGATTATTCATATAATGCACTACAAATAAGCCGGTCGTTTGATTTGTCGTTTAAATTTTAGTTAAAACAAGCATAAGTCACAGATCTTACATCTGGAAATAAATCTTCACGCTCTTTTACTATGATTTATTTTGCTTTAGTGCAGAAAGTATTTACGACGTTTTTGATCTAAAGTCAAACTAGATTCGATGGCTAAGTAAATACCGCTACCCGACCATAGATGGCGGTATTCTCAGTGGTTGTAATTATAAACTTTATTGCTTTTAGTTTAAGGTAAAAAAAAAAGACAATCGTGTCATAGGTCTATATCTACTGCTACTCGACCAGGGAAGTAACCTTGCATTTTTTATTACATTATCGATAGATTTCCTTTTTCTTAATTCGAAAAAATAAACCTTGTATGGAGTTTAATAAAATTGTAGTATGAATCGCGTAGTATTCTTTAAACATAAATTATTATATGTATAAACATCAAAACCCGGGAGGAGAATATTCCTAAAGATGTTAATATTGATGCAATGAATAATCATTTTACTGCTTCGTCCAATTTTGATAGGACAACTAAATTAAATACATTATCTATTCCGAGTCCCAGTTATTCTTTATCTGTTTTTGGTAAATTTACTACATGTGATGTTAACGCAAAACTTCACTGTCGTATATTTTGAAGTTCCATTCATTATTTTTAAGTAATTCATATTATTATATTTTATAAAAAAATCTATACAAATTTCACCGTGCTTCTCTTTCCATCCAGTGCAATTCGACAGTGACCGCTTTTATCCACTTTTTTCGCGAAATGCATAAAAATATTCAATTTATTTCTCGTCAATTCAATATGTCAAAAAAAATATCAGATATAATGCAGCCAGATCATGTAGCCTGGTGGCTTTAATTGGAAATACCGAAATCACCAGGTATTGTCAAATTCTGTATTTTTTTTTTCTCTGGCACTACTGCTGTCACTAGCATCTACATTTTTGTTGTATTATAAACGACTCATGTCGTTTAGTTTACTTACTAAGTCCATAAATAAAAAGTATTCAAACCTCTTTAAAAATAGAACTAATGTTATCTCAAAAACGGCACCACGTGACATCGTCACCCCAGAGGGCTGGTATATATCAAAACCCAGTAAGTGCCTTGAAACTATTATATTCCAGGATAGCGCAAAAATATATTATGATTTGAAGTAGGCTATGGAAAGTCATGTTGTATTGATGACATTTAAGTCTAAATGACATCTCAATATTTCAAGAGAATACTAAACAAGGAATATGAACCTACGAATTGTACAAATGATATTAATATTGTCCTTAATTGTATTGGATATAAAAAAGAAAACAATTCCGAACCTAGTAGGTTCTGGATATTTGTAAATTTAAGGTGTTTTACAATTTGATGGGACTTTCCTATTGTAAATAATGATTAATGAAAGCACCAAATCTCAATTCAAATTTAAAGTTTCCATTACACAGATAACATTACACAGTCCATTTCAGTATATCAGAACTCATTAAAATAATATAAATAAAATTATCTGGCTATAAAACCATTATAAAAAAAAATTCATCTACTGTATTTTTATACGAGTATGTGGCAGTCACATAGAAGCAGACATAATTATAATATTTATTCAATTTGCACGGCAAAGACTCGTATGACACTAGCCAGATTACCTCTTTTTTACCCTATTGCTACGAAGATCACTGTCCTCTGTTCACTGATCATCGTTGGATCTGATGTCAGTTGCTAGCCGCCAGTTTGAAATAAGAACTTGCGCGGTAATATTTTTGTAAAAACCATCGGAAGAGTCCGTTTATGATGTGGGCCTCTATGGTCGGTCTTGTGTATTTAATTTACAAATACTTTTCGCTCCAATTTAAGTTTGCCCCTAATCTATCGATGACAGTGGGCGTGGCTTAGAATCTCAGATGTCGATTGTCAACTGTTCAACCTCAGCCACTTAACCACTGATGATGAACCCTCTTATTATTTATTTAAAACTTCATGCACAAAGGTACAAAGTCTAATAAAAAATCGGCGGATTTAATGCCTTAGGCATTTCTCTACCAGTCAACCAAGGGTTGCCTCTTCCCTTCAATGTCCTGTTTTACTGGTCTATGTAAGCGAGCTTACTGACGGTTCGACGCAGTTCGATTTATATTACACCGATAATGGGTTTTTACTAAGCGAAACGTTCACATGTATTCAATTTAACCGGTTTGCACTTGAAATTTTCTAATTCAAATTAGTCGTTCTTTTAAGAACGTCCCTTAGTCGCAGTTCATTTGTAACCCAACCTGCTTCTGGAACACACATTTAGATCTGAAATATACGAGATATAAAGAAAAGAAAGATTTCTATTTTGGTTTTGGGAGACATCCGTCCCCCAACCAACTTGAACCACGGCTAGAGAATTCTCTAATTATACTACGAGAATTCACTCATCTTAAAAAAGACCAGATAAAAAAAATGAAAATAATAGCACTATTTCACACTCTATTCTTCAATAAACCCTCGAGTTTTCTCACCAAGGTGTTCAAAAAGAAAGCCAATTATCCGAGAATCCTCGGGAGCCGCCGCCGAGATTATTCGCTAAGGCTTACAACACGGTCTCGCTTCCGTTCGCCGCGACCTGTAATACTATTACGTTGCAGAATACCTCTTTATGAGATGAGAAGATGCTGTGAACAATGGCGCTCATAGGTGAAGCATGACACACTTTGTAATATTTTGGTTAAGCAATTTTCTAAAATGAAATCGTGAAAATATAAATCTATATTTATACTAGCTGTTCCCCGCGGCTTCGCTCCCGTGGAACACCCCACAGGACCCGTTTCCGGGATTAAAAAATGACCTATGTCACTCAGGAATAATGTAGTTTTCTAATGGTGAAATATTTTTTTAAATCGGTCCAGCAGTTTCTGAGCCTATTCGGTGCAAACAAAAAATCTTTCCTCTTTATAATATTGTTGTCTATACTTATATACCTATATACTTATATACCTATAATATTATATACATATATATTTAATAGTATAAAGCTGAAGAGTTTGTTTGTTTGTACGCGCTAATCTCAGAAACTACCGGTTGGAATTGTTTTTTTTTTTTGTGTTGGATATTCCATTTGGGCTACACATTATTGTCTATTCTCGAGGATACGGCGCTGTATGCCGGCCGAGATACAAGATCGGCTACAGATGCTCCTTTGTAAAGTTTTAACCTTTAGAAATAGCCTGTAAGATTGCTGTAATCTATTGTGTTGTTTTTGTTGAAATAAATATTATGATTATGATTTATTGAGGAAGGTTATAGGCTATGTAACATCACGCTACGAAAAATAGGAGCGTAGCATTTTTTTTTTTATTTGAGATGGGTTTGCTCTTGACTCTAGTCTAAATCATAGGTGACAGAGACAGAGTCGACGATGGAGTGAGCTTACCCAGAAGGAGCCTGTTTACTCTAACTTTGAAGAGATTCGAGTTGAATGCGTTCGGAAACACAGACGCAGGTAGTGAGTTCCATTCATTCGCTGTGCGCATTATGAAGGATGTTTGGAAGCGCTTGGTGCGAATTGGTGGAATGGCAACAAGGTAAGGATGGTAACTTGCAGTGCGTCTAGATGTCCGATGGTAGAAGGGGGCTGGTGGGATGAGGTCGTGGAGTTCTTGAGCACACTCACCGAAATACAGTCTGTAGAAGACCGACAAGCAGGCAACCTTGCGGCGATGAGCCAAGCTGTGAAGCTTGGTATCCACCAGTTCAATGTCGCCGATGAGCCTCTTAGCTCTGCGTTCCACCGAGTCAAGCGCGGCAAGCTGATACTTTGCTGAGCCATCCCAAAGGTGGCTGCAATACTCCATGCAGGATCGGACTTGCGCTTTGTACAGGGTTAGAAGCTGTCCAGGCGTAAAGTATCGCTGCACCCTATTTAGGATGCCCAGTTTTTTGGCCGCAATTTGGGCTTTGTGCTCAATGGAGGCGCCGAAGTTAAGACTGGATGTCAACTCCATGCCTAGGAGCTCAATCCGATCAGTCACTGGAACAGACGCACCACGAAAAATAGGCGCCCGATCGAAAAGACTCCTTTTAGCGGTAAAAAGACACGCCTGTGTTTTGGTGGCGTTAAAGGAGACCAGATTGTCATCACCCCACTGGGAGACAAGGCTTAAGGTCAAATCTGTCCGCTCTACCATAGTCTCTCTCAAGGAACGAACTTCATCCTCGCTAGTTCTTGCGCTGGACAGGTATCTCTCTGAAACAGTACTGTCATCTGCGTACCCAACAATACCAAGCTGAAGAAGGTCATTGATGTGCAGCAGGAAAAGAGTTGCAGAGAGAACAGACCCCTGAGGAACTCCGGAATCAATAGCCATAAGGTCAGAGGAGCAGCCGTCTATGACTACTCGGATCGACCGTTCGCAAAGGAAATCTGATATCCAGCTACAAAAACCAGCGGGGATGCCATACGCAGGAAGCTTACTGAGTAGACTTGCGTGCCAGACCCTGTCAAAGGCCTTCGAGATATCCAGCGAAACAGCAAGTGCTTCGCCGTGTCTCTCGATGGCTTCGCCCCAGAAGTGCGTGACATACAGCATAAATGAAAAAGGTTGCAAAAGCGGGCAAAATTATTCCTTTTTGAGAGCTTCCGTTGCGTGCGCTGCGTAAACAGAGCACCATTCACCTATTAATAGTACACCCACATTTCACTAGTTATATTATAGAAAAAAAAAACATAATGTCGAACATAGAACCTCCTCCTTTTTGGGAAGTCGGTTACTAAGTATTGTATTACGTCATTAAAGCGGGGTCAGGTCACTGAACTAAAATAAATTAAAAGACAATAATAAAAGCACAATAGATAATATATAGATAACAACTTTAATTTTAATTTGAATGTCGAGCAACTTTTACTATACTTTATTGGAGGCGGGATATTGTTCCAGTATTTGGTAGCTGCGTACCGAAACCTGCCTCTAAAAGCCGCCAACTTATGCTGGGGAATAAAAAAGCTGTCGGGAACATTTTCTTCCCTCACCGATTTTGTGTCTACTAGTCCATGACAGCCTATCGTATAAATAAGAAGGGGATTGAGACTTGATTACTCCAAAAAGTAGGGTCGCCAAGTGCATTTTTTTTTGTGCTCATTCAAGAAAGGTGTAACATGACCTCTAAAAGGAACTTTAAAACAGAAGCGTGCACAGGCGTTTTGAAGTCTTTGGATCATCCTTTCGGTTTTTGACAAAAGTCGTTGACTATACACTGTGTCCGCATAATTTAACTTTGATAAAACCAAAGACTCCACAAGCAAGACTCACAATTTCTCGCTAAGATACGGACGAGCTTTGTATAAAATCTTAAGTCTATAATAGCAATTACGGATACACTCTGTCACGTGTTTGTGAAAACGAAGTTCCGTATCCATAATTAGACCCAGATTACGTGCTTCGTAGACCCGTTCGATAGGCTGACCCATAATTGTTACACAACTGGCACAGGGTTTAATTTTATTTAGCTGGTTTACGGTGCCAAATTGCATATATTTTGATTTCGTAGGATTCAACGCAAGCGTGTTGGCATTAGACCACCGAACAATAATTTCAAGATCTAATACCTAAAGTAACAGTGACAATAGGCACCGTATCGAGATGTCACTGCTCAGCTCATTAATTAGATTTAGCACCATCCGATATTAGGTTAGCTGTTTATGTGGCTCTGCGGACTGTTTAATTAGATCAAGGTTTCTATGAATCAATGATGATAGCTGTAGTGGATGTGTCTTTCTCATGAGGATTTTTGTTTAGAAGACTTTTCCGAATCTATTTTAACATCCAGTTCAAATGCTCAATGTAAGAGACTTATTCTATAGGTAATTATCGTTTTTAGTACACTATAAATGTTTTATGTTTTTATGCAGTTCCCGTGGGAACTAACTGTGATAAAGCCGCATTGTGGTTTATTATCTTGGGTCAGGAACCCAAGATAATAAACCACAATAATAATATCATGTTTTCAGAAACTTATTTTTGTCAACTTGTTGTGGTTTGAGATAAGATACAGCTATAATATAAATACGAAAATCTGGCATAATTGATCATTAGAGGTGCTCGCACCATCTATTCCTTTTACTCTGTGGTAACTATATTGTGATCCTGAGGTATAAGAAAATTCTAAAATGTGTAGAATGCAGTGTGTGCTAGCGCTGTTATCGCTGTACGTGGGCTTGGTGCACTCATGGGGTAAGAACACACGAGAGATGTAGTTTTTATTTTGTTATTTTGCTAGCCTATTTCGACCCATTCCTGAGTGAAAGCCTCTTGTCTGTTCATCTACCTTGCTACATCCAGTGTTGATGGAAACTGTCCAGTTCGTTCCATCTTCTCCTCCGAGGTCTGCCCGACCCCGTTTCACTGTCACAGGGCACCAGCTCTGTGTTACGTTGACTAATTGCCTTTCCGGTATGCGACAGCTATATCTGAGTTCCCCCATGACAACTTCAAAAGAAAGAGAGAAGAACTTACAACTTTTGGCAAAGCTCGTTGCATTACAGAATGAGGTCTATCATTGATGAGAGTCCATCGCTTAGCTTGGTATGTATGTATCTATGTATCAATGTAACATAATCTTTAAACATGATTTTCATCCACTTCAAAACGTCGGCTTAATTTGAAACTTTGCACACTTAACAAGGACCGATGACAATGCAATAATTGAAATAGTTTGTGCCATTATCCTTACCAGAACCTTCAGGATTAAAGATTGAATTTGTTTACTTTTATTTAAATTTACCACTAAAGCCTACCACTTGTCCGACTTCAAAAGCAAGAGCGAATAACTTACATCTTCTGGCAAAGCTTTTTGCATTATAGAATGAAGTATATAATGGATGAGTCCATCGCTTTTTACTAAGTAAAATAAGATTAAAAGCTGGCTCATTACGATATAAAAATCCGAATCGTGTGTGTACTCGTGTAAGGTGATGAGCCACACCCTCTCACAGAACGACTCCCCGTGTCTTAGCAGCGGGTTCTTTATATGCTGACTTTGTTTATGTCATGGTATTAATAATTATAACTAGTATATTACGTGAAGCATTTTCTCTTGTTTCAGACATCGCCGTATCTGTAGGCGATCTACTAGAATTCTATACCAAAGGAAGGAAATTATACAGCGTAGAATTCAAGTTCCGTAACCTCACAGCAATAGTGTACGATGAAGTACACGACATGATAATGTTTGTGGACAAACAGAAAGACTACGATGCTATATGTGGTTATAACTTATATTTCACAGACGTCAGATGTTTTGTTAAAAGATACGGTAGTGACATTCACGATCTCGCTATAGACCCAGCCACAAATAAGCTCTTCTTTACCGATACTAAAGAAAGAAGCATTAATTGGATTTCATTAAAGGATCAAAGACCAGAAAACACTATTTACGGAAAACAATTAATTAATATGGATGACCGAACCCCGACCAATATTGCAGTGGATAGCTGTAGGGGGTATGTTATCAATGGTATAGTGAAAAGGTTTTCATAAATTCGGTTCAATTTAAATTTAACAAGTGTGTTTAATTTTCAGATACATTTATTGGACCAACTCGAATCTTGACCCTAGCAAAGACTTTATGGAGAGAGCTCGATTGAATGGTTCTGAAAGAAAGCCTATCTACCAATATAGCCCAGTACGCACCTTTGCTATTGATCCACAAACGCGCACAAATTACTTAGTAACTGGTTTTTATAGTGATTTTCATCAAAAAGTAGATTTGAGACAAAAATACTTAAATGCAGACCATTTGGAATTCATTTTTTATAATGAAAATGTCTCTGCTCAAGAATTGACTGTCTCAAAAGATTACGTCTACTGGATGAATAGTAGTGATAGCCACAAAACTATTTGGCAAATTCAAAAGAATGCAAGCAAAGATTCTGTAGAAATCAAAGAGATTTGTAGATTCGATACTAAATACCAACTTGGCATAGCCGCAAACTATAGAATTAAAAGACAAGTTCAAGGTAGTCGAGATTGCGGAGCACTGTCAGGTCTGATACCAAAAACCTCGACAACGGAACAGACAGCAGAAACAGATTGGACCACAGAAACGGAACAGGCAGCAGAACTAGATATAACAACAGAAACAGAACAGACAGCAGGGTCAAGTCAAACAATACAAACAGATCAGACAGCTGTAACAGAAGTCGAACCTAAATGCAGGTATAACATTTTCTATTCCTTTTCTATTTATAAATGACATTTACATTGTATGTATGTATTTATAAATACATATTGGACCCACACAATTGGCGCCCAAAATCCGAGATATTCTTTTTTCAATTTTAATGTAGCCAGTGATACTCGGTTAAGACGAATCTATTAACGTAAGAATCATCAAAATCGGCTTACGCGTTTGGTCTCAAGAACGCCACATAAGAACAAACATACATACATACATAGACTAATAAACACATAACCCTCCTTTGCGCCACGCAGTCGGGTACATTACATAAATACAAAAAACTTCATTTCGTCAGTCACAAATACGAATGTCAAAATACTGATTTTCATAATTCCGAATGGTTCAAAATTCCTAATATAACAACTTCGATTTAAAATTCATCCTATTTTCATAATTCCCAAACTTCATTATTCCTAACGTTTATAATTATAATAATAATAATAACAGGCGTTATCCCAAATCATCTTCTTCACAGTTTAAAATTGCTAAATCTAAATGAAACCCTCTATATTACTTTACAAAAAGCTGCCATCTTAAATACATGTCGTATAGTTAGAAAGTTCTTGCAAATAGAAGAAAACGAAGTAGGTCCACATCAAAACACACCCTCCTCATAACACACCACACGCTGCATTTACTTGGTTTTGGCCCGTAAATGTAGCTTAAACCAGCCTAAGAGCTGAGTAGTTAAAGAACTCTACAAAGAATAATAATAAAGCTTTATTTAATTCCATGCATATTACATATTAAACGATAACAATTGGTAACTTATTAACCTATAATATTCAATTACATTTGTTACACTTAAATGGGTTTGATTTATATTTATAAATTATATTTTGTAATTAATTTAATTATTATTTGCTCCAATTATCAACTACTTAATTATTTAATGCATGGAACCCGTTCGGGTAAAAGCCTCCCCCAAGGAATGCCATCCTGTTCTGTCATTAGCTCTGTCCAGCCAACTTCCACCCGCACACGCTACAATTTCGTCTACCCATCTGGCCTTTGGTCGACCTCTTGATCTGGTGCCTTTTGGCCCAGACCACTTTACTGACCGTAGAGTCCATCTATCGTCCTTGTAACGGGCCACGTGACCCGCCCACTTCCACTTAGCCTTCATTGCAAAAGTTAAGGCATCGCATACTTTTGTCTTCTTTCGAATGTCAACGTTCTTTACCTTATCCTTCAATTTTATACCTAGGCAACTTCTTTCCATTCTTCTCTGGGTAGTCTGAATTTTGTTCCTTGTTTTGAGGTCGAAGGTCCAGGTTTGGCATCCATAGGTGAGGCACGGTAGAAGTCCTGTATCCATGACTATTTTCTTGGTCGGTAGCGGAAGTTGCGATTTTAGTATTTCCTTATGGTGCCAGAACTTGTTCCAGGTAATCGCCACTCTTCGGTTAAGTTCTTCAGTGTTTCTTTCCTTATTAAAGGAGATTTGTTTTCCTAAGTATATGTAGTGGTTTACAAACTCGAGAGGTGTGTTATTTATTAAGATGGGCGTTGCACTACGGTTAGACATAATTTTAGTTTTTTCCAGATTAATTTCCAAACCAGTTTTTATACTAGCCTGGTTTAATTAATTTACCATTTTGTTTAATTGGTGAGGGGTTTCCGAAAATAAAATTATGTCATCGGCAAATCTGAGATGACTTAAGAAATTCCCATTTATATTAATACCTTGATTGGACCATGGCAGCTCTCCCATTACGTGTTGTAAGAAGGCTATAAATAATTTTGGTGATATCGGGTCTCCTTGCCGGACACCTCTCTTTATGTTGATTGCTTCGCCTACTCTATCCAGTTTGACTCTACTTGTGCTGTTAGAATAAATATTTTTAAGGATATTGATATACTTTTCATTTGTGTTTAGTGCTTTCAGCGACTCCCAGATGCTCACGTGTGAAATTGAATCAAAAGCTTTTTTGTAGTCGATGAAAGCCAAATACAGGGGTTTATTAAATTCTGAATATTTTTCTATCACCTGGTCAACCACTTGGATATGATCCATCGTGCTGAAACCGCTTCTGAAACCGGCTTGCTCGATCGGTTGGTGAGCATCGATGACTGGGGCTATCCTTTCAAGTAGACAGGAGGCAAAAAGTTTATAAAAACAAGGCATTAGGCTTATAGGACGGTAGTTGCCTATATCAGCTGGGTCACCTTTTTTATATAGTAATATAATTTCCGATGTCATCCATTGATGTGGCACAGCTTCTTCACCAAGTATTTTATTCCATAGGATAGTGATTGGTGCCAGTAGTAGAGTCTTCGCAACCTTGATACATTCGTTGGTGATTCTATCCGGTCCTGGGCTTTTTTCTGGCTTAAGTCTCATTATTTGATTCAATATTTCATTTTCTGTAAACTGGTGTGTTGGAGAGGTATCTGTAAGGCTACAGGAAACCATGTTTTGATTTTGTGTGTCTGATTGTCTGTATAGATTAGCGTAGAAGTCAGTAGCAGCATTTATGATTTCTTTGCGAGATTTGCATTTGTTGTTGCCAGACTTTAGAAAAGGAATCCATGTTTTGGCTTGATTTAGCTCTTTATAAGCTTTTTTGCCAGATCTAGTATTATTGAGGTGTCTTTGTATAGCACCTTTTTATTTCTTTATTGGTAAGTTTATACAAAGTTTTTAGGTTTTCTTTGTCAGCTATGCTTAATTTGGGCTTATTTTGTAGTTCACTTCTTTCTTTCATGAGTTCTAGCGCTTTTGCGGATAGGATTTTGTTCTTATGTGTTCCTTTTATGTTTTTTAGACTTATCTTGATGTAGTGCATGATTTGTTGGTAGTACTCCTCCACGTTATAGTTGTTTTGATTATTTATAAGTTCTGGTATAAAGCTGTAGAGGTTTGTAAGGTACATTTCCTGCTCTGCTAGAGTTTTTAGCTTAGTGGATGTATTAGAAAAATTGCGCCTACTTTTCTTTGTTGAATTTAGGTGTATTGTTGCCCTTAGTAGTCTGTGGTCCGACCCAAAAGAGAAAGATGGTAGAACTTCATATTTAGAGATCATGTGGTGCTTCGTGGTCATGATATAATCAATTTCATTTCTTGTGTTTTTATCTGGAGAGATCCATGTCCAGCGGTTTTTTGGTTTTAGTTTGAACATTGTATTCATAATTTTTAGATTATACTCTTGCGCGTATTGAATTAGTCTCGTGCCTCGAGCGCTCCTGATGCCGTAACCATACTCTCCTGTAGCGGAACGTTCGTACTTTTTTGGAATTCCTATTTGAGCATTAAAATCGCCTATAGAAAATACGTACTCAGTAGATGTGGAATCATGAGCTTTCGCTAAATCCTCGTAAAAATTTTCTATTTCTTCTTGTGATGAGTTTTCTGTGGGGGCGTGCGATTGAATTACTGCAAAACACAGATTTTCTATTTTGATTTCCAGTACGCACACTCTTTCAGATATTCCAGTAAATTTTATGATTTTATCTTTGTGTTTCTTCCTTACTAGAAAACCTACTCCATATAGTCCTTTTGTTTGGCCAATGTAGTAGAAGATGTATTCGTCGTCTTCGATTGTCTTTTCTCCTAGGCGGCGAACTTCGCTCAAACCTATTATATCATGCCTAATATCTTCTAGTGCAGCTTTGAGCTCAATATATTTTTGATCGGAAGATAATGATCTTACGTTGAGGGTGCAAATGTAGACGGTATTTTTTGTTTTGATAGTTGTTCTTGGGGGGTTTTGGTCGATCTCTCCCGCGGTGACCGGCCGTACTGGGAGATTAGGGGTTGGAAGAGGGTCCGATTTTGATTGCTATGCTGTGTTGTGATCCGATGTCTTCGATTGGTACGCCAATCGAAGACATCGGATCTATAATTACTATTCTCAAAATACCGATTTTCAATAGATCGAATAAGTAAAAGTCCGATTTAATAATTATTCGAAAAATAAAAAAAGATTGTATACAAAAAAATACTACCGACTTCGCAGAATTGCGAAACTTAAGTGGCAGTCGGCAGGGCACCAACCCAGCGCTGGGCACGCCATAATTGCGCCTCTCAAGCCACTCCTCAAAGAGCGCGTCACGGCGCCCTCACTTTCCGCCTGACGCAGGTTCTCACCGGACACGGCTGTTTCGGGAGGTTCCTGTTCAGGATAAGGCGGGAGGAAACGCCCGGGTGTCAACATTGTGAGATATCGACCGGAGGACACGATAGAACAGACGGTGGAGATCTGCCCCGCTTGGGCGGAGCAACGCCGTGTTCTCGTGGAAGCGATCGGCAGCGGCGACCTCTCGCGTCCGGCGCTGGTTCATACCATGGTACGGAGCGAGAGGGCATGGGAAGCTGTCACCTCCTTCTGCGAAGCAGTAATGCTCGCAAAGGAGGAGGTAGAACGCGTGAGGGAGATGCAAAGGAGGCGCCCTCACGCCCCAAGTCGCCGCAGGATGGGTGAACTGATGGGTAGCTCGCCGTCCGATAAGGACCGGGCCCGAGTCGACGGCGCGTAGTGTTCCACGCGCGGGGAAAATGGACGGGGTCCACTAGGGCCGATGCCTGTCTGGGTCGCGGATAAATTTGAAAAGGAGTTACCGCGGCCCTGGCTCAAGCAACTGAAGGAACACGGGCGGGTTTTAGTCAGTAATAGTCTGGCACGCCCTCCCGCTTCACCCAGAGCGGGAGAAGTCATTGGGTGATTTCCCAAACAAAAAAAAAAAGTGGGCAGGGCACATTGCTCGCAGAACGATGGCCTTGGTCTGGTTGGCCCTGGGTTTAATATTAAGACATTACAATTCTAAACTATTATTAATACGGACTTTTGAAAATCGGAACATCAAAATTCGGAATAAAATATTTCGGAGTATTTGGGTATGCCCCGAATAAATATCTTATGTGTCAAGATCTGTCGAGTATCTGTCGTTTCCAAAGTATCTCTGGTAACAGTGCTGAAAAGTAACATTTTGGCGTAGCCATGAGCCCATGAGGCATTGTGATATTTTTAAATTGTACCTTCTTTAACCCCCGACGGAAAAAGAGGGGTGTTATAAGTTTGACCTGCGTACCTGTGTGTTTGAGTATTAGTGGCATCTGTCATCAGAGTCTGTGGCATCATAGCTTCTAAACGGATGAACCGATTTTGATTCAATTTTTGTTTTGTTTGAAAGGTGACTTTGTCGAGAGTGTTATGCGTGATGAAAATCGGTTCAGCCGTTCAAAAGTTATGGGCAATCGGGGTATTTTCGCAAGATTCTTATCGTGTCATAACTACATGTTCGATATATTGTCGATCAAAGCGTGTTTACTACTAGATAAATAATGTAGTTTAAAATGCGTGAAATAAAAATGTGTCGGGGGGTTTCTATATTTAAAAATTTACTTGTTATTTTAATATGTTTTTGTGCCTCATGTCGTCAAACGTTTTCGTTTTTCAGATATGATGCCGGTTATTCTGGGAATGGACATAAATTCCATGCATGCCATGGTTATTGTTTAAATAATGGTGACTGTTCCTTGAACGAAAAGAGTGAACCCGTCTGTCAATGTAAAGGAGATTATGTAGATGCTAGATGCGAGGTATCAGGCTGTGTGAACTATTGTTTCCAAGGCAGTTGTAGTCTCAATGATGAGGGACATCCAGAATGCAGGTAAACCCAAATTGAATATCCTCTAAGTGTTGGTCTCCACGTAAGTTATACTAACCTTACTTCACATCATTAACATTTCAGATGTAATGCTGGTTATGCCGGTGCAAGATGTGAAGTCGCGTGTCATAGCTACTGTCTGAACAACGGTGACTGCTCCCTCAACGAAGAGGATAAACCTGTATGTAAATGTGTCAGTAACCAAGGGGGATCAAGATGTGAAGCTATCAAAAAATACAATGTCACCTACATCCCTCAGTACTATTCAGAAAAAGGAAACCTCACGCTAACTGATTTACTGACAAATTGGCGAAAACCTACGGTGAAAATTTCGGTTGTTGTTGAAGTATAATCTAATTGAATATTCAATAGCATCCATGCAACAATTTTTCTTTTACATCTTTATTTGAATTTATATACCCAAAGATGATTGTTTGTGTTTATTAGCATTATCTTTGTGCAGAATTAGTAATATTAACCATTTTTTAGATAATAACCAAATACAATGAAATTAATAATTAATAAAAATAATTAATGATAAATTACATTTCTATTTGTTTAAATGATAACAGCTGTAAAGCTTTTCTTATCTGTTCTTAGCCGAGCAGGGAGGCTACCATAAGCTTTTAGAGCAAGGTTATTTCCACTGTACATAAGAGACAGATGTATACAGCCATATACATTTGCATTTACCTTGCTCATGGTAGGAACGTAGTGACGTCTATTGGACTTACATTCTTGGTAAAGCAAAATTCAAGAACTAAACTTAGGAATTTCTTAAATCACAGTTTGAGAGATTTATTTTTGAACACACATAGTTTTTTTCTGATGGGGGTTGGTTATTGATAGGATGGTTTTCATTGCTATATATTATAAATTCCTTTAGGATATTCTTTCTTAACATGGCAAACAGAGCCTATAGAGGACTTTTTACTGTCTCTCTTTACTACGTGCAATAAATTACTGCAGTATGCGTGAAACACTGCCAAGACATGACCCAAATATGTGATCCACAGCGTACACCTGCGCTGGTCCTTGTGTAGCCAATCAGCTGCACTAATCTAATGGATATTGGATCGTCACCGTGCGCAGCCAGTGAGCGGTACTGCGATAACATTGTTTGATTACATGCGGCTCTAACTACTGTGGCGACAGATAGTTTGTGAATAGAGAGGGAGACGAACTAATAAGGTGCAAATGCATTTTTTTTATACAGGGTGGGCCATAAGGGTGTTGGCGGTTTAAATATTCGATTTAAAAAAAACTACGAAACATAACACAAATATATTTGTATTGTTAAAAAGTAGAAGCATAGGAATTTTTAAGACTTAAAAATAATGTTGTCCAAATGGCTTCCCTCGGCTGCTTGGCACTCTTGGAACCGAAGTCGCAAATTTTGGAAAACTCGTTGAAAAGTTGTTAGTTGTTGTTGTTGGTACAAACAAAATTGTCGGTTCTGGTCCGAGACTAATCCCCGACGCTTGCATGAACGTCCACTTCACAGCCCTAAGCTTGTCGTGTGGGCTGGGATAACGTCAACCGGTATTATTGGGCCATACTTTTTTGAGGACGAAAGAGGGCAAGCGATGACGGTTAGAGCTAACAATTATTGCAACATGATAACAGACTTTTTGGTGCCAGCTTTGCAAGAACTTCGAGGCAATACCTCGAGGATGTGGTTTCAACAGGATGGGGCCACATGTCATACGGCTAGGGTATCCATAGAGCTGCTGAAAAATGTTTTTCCCGGAAAACTCATCTCGAAAAGGGGGGATATTGAATGGCCCCCACGTAGCCCCGATCTCTCTCCATGCGATTATTTTCTATGGGGCTACCTCAAATCGGTAGTTTACGAGAATAATCCGACCAATTTAGAGCAGCTGAAGAGGAATATTATTCAGGAAAGTAACAAAATACCGAGAACAACTTTTCAACGAGTTTGCCAAAATTTGCGACTTCGGTTCCAAGAGTGCCAAGCAGCCGAGGGAAGCCATTTGGACAACATTATTTTTAAGTCTTAAAAATTCCTATGCTTCTACTTTTTAACAATACAAATATATTTGTGTTATGTTTCGTAGTTTTTTTTAAATCGAATATTTAAACCGCCAACACCCTTATGGCCCACCCTGTATCTTGCACGAAAATTACCAAAAAGGATTATTTTTAAATTTAATCATCATACCATTGACCATAACCATCCTACTGCTGGGATACAGGCCTGCTTTCCGTGGGATGGAGTATTTCGTCATCCACAATTCGTGCCCAGTGTGTTTTGGATATGGCCTACCTCCTTGTCTGCCATTCGTGTTTCAGGATATGGACGTGGCGCATGACAGAGCTGCCCGAGTAGCTACGTACTGGTTGGACAAAATCTGAATAGTTGGTACTACAATAATTGATAAGTAGATAATTATCACAAAATATATCCTTTTGTTTCTTGGGCATGCCATTTTATTCGTGATAGTAGACTATTGTAGGCAATTTTATAAAGTCAATAAATTCTATATTTTAACTATTTGAAATTAAAAGATTGGAAATATAAATATGTTTCCAATGTTACTTATCTTAACAATATTTTTAGATAAATTGTTTTGGAAATATGTTTTTTTTTTTTTGTAAACGCCACCACCGCCGCCACATTTTAAGGGAAATGCCACCTGTGAGGTCAACGCAAATTATTTTAACTTCAAATTATTTTTTACTGTTATTATTTTTACTTTCATAGCATTCAGGACATACTAGAGACTGGTGACAGGAGACAAATTCATTTATTGAAAGTGGCCACTTTTTTGCAGACTGATTTCGGGGTTTCAAACAGAGTGCGTATCGACCAATTCGTCCCATCTTGGGAGTCAAATCATGTTGAACTTTGGTCTGAAAGTCTGGTCCTGACTAAACTTTACCATCTTAACTCTCAACAACTTCTTCGTCATCTGTATCTGGTTCACGCAGCCACCTATCCACTTGGAAATTATCCTTAACGAAATCGCATATATTCTGTATAAATGAAATAATACTTTATATAATTTATAACCGGTATACTATAATGATAATTTAAAAAACACAGATAAATTTACTTTTAATAATTAGTTAATATCATATTATATCGTTATAAATCGATAAATACCAAAAGTTACTTGTTTGCTTGCTTCTGTTTATTATATTAGGCTCTATCGCCACGTGCCACTTGCCACTTGTCTCTGATCTTGTCTGACCATCGAATAAGTAATCGTCCGCATAACATTTTTCCATCCACTTTGCCAAAAAAGTAACACATCTCTTTACAAAAACTTAATACTATGGGAACAAAGGCGGTCTTATCGCTAACATCGATATCTATCAGACAACGTTTCAGGTGCATCTTTACATCAATTACATCTCATGAGGCGCAGATGACAATAAAAAACTATTTATTCCGTCAGTAAATCTAACTGGCGGACTAATTAGTTATTTTTTAACCTAAAAATATTGGACACGTATTTTTCTTTTCCACTTGAACAAAAAATTACATACGATGCAGTGCGGTGTAATATCGTGTGACGTTACGGTGTGCTACATTTTAAACTGACAAAGTGCCGTCACAAGCCACCACTCTTAAACTTTAATGCGCATTACCTTTGCCAATTTTATTTATTTGATAAAGCAAAAAATACGGGTCCAATATTATTTGATAATCTCACTGACGGACTATATAGAATTATCATGTATCTACCCAGGAAACATCCCTATTCTCTGACACGAGAATTGAAACCAAAATATCTGTGCACCTGGCACTAACACGTGAAGTGTAATAATATAATATGTATGCTCCTTTATTATAGTTGTATTTGTACTTACTAGACACTTTATAACAGTTCATGTAACCTGTTCTTGCACTATACTTCATATACGCACATTTTATAATTATTCATTAATTCAATAAATAGCATATAACAGATGTGGTTGTTTCCTTGGAACCACTCTTTAGGAACACCAACATTACATGTCACACTAATATTCAACTATCACTATTGGCGCACGTGGCGAACGCGGGTTGCCGCGCGGTTTTGTTGGAGTGAGGAATCCAGAGATTTGTTTATTTATTTATTAGTTTATCCTCGCACTGGAACGCCTTACAGCAATTACACCAATGGAGCACAATTTTATAATAAACTCACTATAAGTCCAGGTTTCCTCACGATGTTTTCCTTCACCGTTGTCAACGATGTCCAAGATTAACTTAGAAAGTACATATGAATTTAAAAATACACATTGGTACTTGCCCGGATTCGAACCCACGACCTCAAGCATGAGAGGCGAGGTCTTAGCCACTGGGCCACCACGACATCTAAACACAGAGATATGCACAGTTAAGTATTTTGGCCATATATTAGTGCATACATACAGGTTAAGCACATTTCCCTCCTCATGGGCTTTGCCGCAATTGAGTAAAATATAGGTCTTATGACTCAGTTTTAAAAACAAACAAAACATTACACCACTTTCCCCAGTCATTACGATCAATTTCAATAGTAAATGCATGCAGGTGGGGCAATCACTCCAATAACACATTCGTGGGGTCGATATATCGTGTGAAGCCACCAGCCGTGTGTTACAAACAACATGATAATATGATTGAATTGTGACTTTGTTGTTGACAATCTTCGATAAGTAAGCCGGACTGATTTTTTATAACATTTCGTACGAAACGCCCTTCATTGATAGTGCTTAAATAACCCGCAGGGTATCCAGTGGTAATATGCCGTAATATCTCACCGTGAAAACTTAGGTGAAGTGAATATAAAGGAGCTGTCAACCCTTTCAATCTTAATCAAGGTATAGTGACAGACAGACGCGATTTGAACGTATACAACATCAACCGTCTTCCCTTTTCACCAGTTCCACTTCACCAAAATATACTTTCTGAGTGTAAATGATTGCTTTGTTGATGAAAATACCAAAATCACTATATGTATGCCTATAATATTTGAGGAGTTCCCTCGATTTCTCTAGGATCCCATCATCAGATCCTGACCTGATGACTATGGGACCAACTAGGAAGTATACCCTTCAAAACAAAAGAAGACATTTGAAATCGGTCCAGACTTCTTTGAGTAATCGGGGAAAATACATAAAAAAATAAAGATAGCCTGGCTGCGATTCGGTGACCTCTTTGGGGAAACCGAAGGTTTCGTCTGTGCAATTATGGACGAAGTTACCATGCCGAATAACTTCCGGAGATTTATTGTGAAGGATGGCACGGTTGACATCTGTCGGGCATGTCACCGCCCGGGTGAATCGATCCGCCACATTATCTCTGGTTGTTCTCGTCTAGCTAACGAAGAGTACTTGCATAAGCACAACCTTGTAGCCAGGATTATCCACCAGCAACTTGCTCTGAAATACACTCTTGTGGCGTCGGAGGTGCCGTACTACAGGTATGTGCCCGACCCAGTTCTCGAGAATGGCAATATCACATTGTACTGGGATCGGTCCATCATCACTGACAGGACTATTATCGCTAATAAGCCTGATATAGTGGTGGTGGAGCGAATTGAGAGGCGTGCAATGATTGTTGACATAACTGTCCCGCATGACGGGAACCTCGTGAAAGCCGAGAAAAATAAGCAAATCAAGTATCTTGACTTGGCTCGCGAGGTTGTCGACATGTGGGATGTGGATACAGCGATCATTGTACCGATAGTCGTGTCAGCCAATGGCTTAATAGCCACGAGCCTCGACCAACACCTTAGGAGGCTCTCGTTAGGCGGCTGGGTCAAGGGCCTGATCCAGAAAGCAGTACTGCTGGACACGGCTCGTATTGTTAGGAGGTTCCTCTCTATGGAGCCCTGACCTCCGGTAGCTTGGACCCTGTTCCCAATACCGGTGGGCCTCTATTTTTTATATTTTTAAATGTTTTTATTTTTTGTGTGTGTTTTGTAAAAATATTTCAAAATGTAATCAATAAGACAAAAGTTAAATAAAAGACATAATAATAAAAATCAGCACTGGGTACGTGCGTAAGGCCCTTTTCTGATAGCGTGACGCAATTCAATTTCCGTCAATAGGCGATCTCGGTTGGATTACGCAAACGCTAATTAGGAAATAATATAACAGTTAGGAAAATTGCAAGTATTTCCAGTGACGTGGTCGCTTACAGTGGTCCTCATCAGAGAGCTTACAGTCACCGAAAGGGCAATGGAGTTTCCTTGCGTGATCGAATCAGAAATGTAGAGATCCGCAACAGAACCAGGGTTATCGACATAGCCTGAAGAATTATCCAAACATAAGTGGGAGTGGGCAGGGCACATTGCTCGCAGAACGGATGGCCGATGGGGCTGAAAAGTTTTGGAGTGGCGACCGCAAACCGCAAGACGAAAGGCCTCCCACCAGGTGGACCGATGACCTGGTGACAGTTGTGGGTATCCGATGGTTGCGGGACCCACGGGACCAGTCAATGTGGCGACGCTTGGGGTGGTCTATGTCCAGCAGTGGACATCGGCTGACTTTCGGCTGATATGATGATGATGAGACAAGTGTCATTCGACGTCAGCCATTGCAATAGTCGAAATGCCAAAATGTAATTGATTTGATAACATTTCAATAGCATTTGACATTTCTATAAATTCTTGTTATTTTTCCAATCGCTATCGCCACGGTTTCGATGATAGAATGTCACTTGGGATTATTGAAATGTCTTATGTTATCTCAAATGGAGATTAGGTCGTCTGATGCAGTCGCACGTATGCTAGATATCGAACGCAGATCACCTCGACGGAGCGACCGACCCCTCGTCCTTTGTTTCGACTATCTAGCTGTTCCGTGGAGTGGTGACATAGTGATATCGGCTGCGACTTATGAGTTGTAGGTCATGGGTTCAAACCCAGGCAAGTGCTTTACTTTGTGTAATTTCACCACCACTGCTCTCAAAACGGTGAAGGAAAACATCGTGTGGAAACCGGCATATCCTGGAAACAAAAATTCGAATACATGTGACATCCACCAACCCGCACTGCGCACACGTGGTGGTTTACGGCCCATTCCCTCTCACAGAGAGGAAGCCTGTATCCCAGCAGTGCAGAACATTAAAAAGGCTGATAATGATGATCCTGTTTAAATATATAGGAGCGATTTCAGTCGCGCAACTACTTATCAATCTGCTTAGCCTTTTCTAAGTAATTGTTGTCCGCTTCTAATCTAACCAGAACCCAGTAACTGGGTAGTAATGTAACCCCTTGGCAAGACTAATGGCAGATTTCAGGAAGGTGATAGTCTTTTAATGTTCTTATCATCATCATCTTCAGGCTAAAGCGGTCCACTGCTGCAAATAGGCTTCAATGTTTTAATAATTAAGATGATGTATCAAAATAGGTTGGGTGGTTGAGTAGGGCCTAGCGCGATACGATTCCTGTTCCAGCGATGTATCTAGTTAATTCGTTCGGGTCCTGTGTGAACTCGGGTTGTTTGTTACCAAGCTTCACAAAATGTGATTTTATGTATTATTCTAAGAAGTAAATAATATCTTTTAAATTACGCCTATTTATATATATTAGTAGGCTTTTTGGCCGCGGAGTTTTGTCCGAGCCGGTCGAAACAGGAATTTCATTATTATTAATATTTTTTATTGGTGGCAAAATCTAGAGGGTACTCGTCCTTTCCGTTGACCTAGAATCATGAAATTTGGCAAGAACCAATGTCTTATAGCACAAGTAAAGGGAAAAAATCTAAAACCGTAAATTTGTGCCTACATAATAAAATAAGATTATTAACTTATTTGCAGTTGGTAAACTGACCGCGACTTATCGTTTAGGTTGGAGTGCGGGGTGAGGCAGGGGGGATTGAGCTCACCAACGCTCTTTAATCTGTACATCGATGGGCTTGTTGCCGAGCTCAGCAGCCGCCATGTTGGATGCCATGTTGATGATGTTTGCTTTAACAACATTAGCTACGCTGATGACATGGTGCTGCTGAGCGCGTCAATTGGGGGACTCAGAGAGCTCATAAGCATTTGCGAAACGTACGCTCATAGACATGGCCTAAAATATAATGTAAAAAAGAGCGAGCTTATGGTCTTCAATTCGGGTTCCAAGTGTCCGTCGGAGGCTCCACCAGTAAGACTGTGCGGGGTGCCCTTGGAGCGGGTACATAGTTTTAAGTATCTGGGCCATATTGTGACGTCCGACCTGAAGGACGACGCTGATATCGAACGAGAAAGGAGGGCGCTGTCGATTAGGGCGAATATGATTTCCCGCAGGTTTGCTCGTAGCTCCAAAGAAGTAAAGATCACCTTGTTTCGAGCGTACTGCACATCTTTTTATACGAGTAGTCTGTGGGTTTCATATTTGCAGAAGTCTTACAGCGCTCTCCGCGTTCAATATAATAACGCGCTGAGGGCGCTGCTGCGGCTGCCACGCTTCTGCAGCGCTTCGGGTATGTTCGCAAGTGTCCGCGTTGACTGTTTTTATGCCAGCATGCGCAAGAGGGCGACCTCGATAGTGAGTAGAGTGCGGGGCAGCGGCAACAGTCTCCTTGCCGTGGTTGCCAACAGGTTGGACGGGCCTTTTATGCAGCACTGACAGTCCTTACATGCACCCGTGTATCGCGCGTGGGGCAGGTAAACTTTTTAATATATATCTTTTTAATGTCTTACAATTTTATTATACCAATTTTTATAACTTTCTGACAATTTTGTATATTTTTATTTTCATAATTTAATTAAATTTTTGCTGACATGTTTATTAGTATTATGATAGTATAGCTGACATTTAAATTTTGGATGTTTCTTATTTTAATGATGTAGTCTAATGCTAATGAATGACATTTTATTTTAATTTCTAATGGATCAATTTTTATGTAATGTTTATGAATGTAATATTATGGACTAAGGTGTCTGAAAATAAATGAATTATTATGTCTTTTATTTAACTTTTTTCTTATTTATTACATTTTTAAATATTTTTACAAAACACACAAAAAATAAAAACATTTAAAAATATAAAAAATAGAGGCCCACCGGTATCGGGAACAGGGTCCAAGCTACCGGCGGTCAGGGCTCCAGAGAGAGGAACCTCCTAACAATACGAGCCGTGTCCAGCAGTACTGCTTTCTGGATCAGGCCCTTGACCCAGCCGCCTAACGAGAGCCTCCTAAGGTGTTGGTCGAGGCTCGTGGCTATTAAGCCATGGGCTGACACGACTATCGGTACAATGATCGCTGAGTCCACATCCCACATGTCGACAACCTCGCGAGCCAAGTCAAGATACTTGATTTGCTTATCTTTCTCGGCTTTCACGAGGTTCCCGTCATGCGGGACAGTTATGTCAACAATCATTGCACGCCTCTCGATTCGGTCCACCACCACTATATCAGGCTTATTAGCGATAATAGTTCTGTCAGTGATGATGGACCGATCCCAGTACAATGTGATATTGCCATTCTCGAGAACTGGGTCGGGCACATACCTGTAGTACGGCACCTCCGACGCCACAAGAGTGTATTTCAGAGCAAGTTGCTGATGGATAATCCTGGCTACAAGGTTGTGCCTATGCAAGTACTCTTCGTTAGCTAGACGAGAACAACCAGAGATAATGTGGCGGATCGATTCACCCGGACGGTGACATGCCCGACAGATGTCAACCGTGCCATCCTTTACAATAAATCTCCGGTAGTTATTCGTCATGATAACTTCGTCCATAATTGCACAGACGAAACCTTCGGTTTCCCCAAAGAAGTCACCGAATCGCAGCCAGGCTACGGACGCTGATTGATCTACTTCGGACCCATGTAGGGCCCGGAAAAAGCGTCCGTGAAGCTCCTTACTCTGCCATACCTCCTTGCGGTCGTTAGTGTCAAGCACTACAGGCTTGCGCCAGTTCTCATTCGCCAAGGAGATCGGGGTGAGTCCCTTGTCCACTGCTACTACATCTCGATGAATACCCACGTCGGTGTTTAGAAAATATTCTCTGAGATTGCATATCTCGCGGTTGTGGAGATTTTTGGCATTTAAAAAGCCTCGGCCTCCACACTTCCGCGGGATATACAATCTCATGACTGACGATCGTGGGTGATGCATTCGATATGCAGTCAGCAGTGTACGGACCCGCCTATCCAGGGCGTCAAGTTCCGTTTGAGTCCATTTGAGTATGCCGAAAGAGTACATCAGCACCGGCATGACCCAACCGTTGAAGGCGCGCACCTTGTTTCCGCCCGAAAGAAGGCTATTGAATACCTTCTTCAGGCGGCCAAAGAAGCGTTCCCTCAACGATTGCTTCATGTCTATAGTACTGATACCTAACGCTTCCGACATACCCAAATACTTATAGGTTTCGTTTGGAGAGAGGGATCTCAGGTTTATGGAATCCGCAAGTTGAATTCCTACGGATTCCACAATCTCCCCTCGCTTTACATGCATGACCGCACATTTGTCCACACCAAACTCCATCCTGATGGCGCTACTAAAAGTTTCAGTTACCTTTAGTAGCTCCATCAGCTGAAGATTGCTGGGGGCAAAAAGCTTCAAGTCATCCATGTAAAGGAGGTGAGATATAACCTGACCACCTCTCTTCAACCGATAGCCTAGCCCTGAATTCTCCAGCATCATGCTTAGAGGATTCAAGGCTAGGCAAAACCAAAGTGGACTCAAACTATCGCCCTGGAATATACCTCGCTCGATCCTTACAGGTTCGCTATTCCTCTGGATATTTCGACATCCTGGATAGCGAAGGACTGTGCTCCATTGCCTTATACACGACATCAGGAAGGTGCGTAGAGTTGTATCTATTTTATACAATTCTAGCACCCTCATGAGCCATGTATGCGGCACCGAGTCATAGGCCTTCTTATAATCTATCCAACATGTCGACAGATCCTTTCGGGAACGCCGAACCTGTTGGCTAATGGCCATATCAATAAGGAGTAGCTCCTTAGTACCGCGGGACCCGTTCCTACATCCATTCTGAGAGACCGACATGATGGAGTTATTGTCAACATGTTTATTATTTTTTACTCTCAAAATGGATGTAAGAACCTTATAGACCGTTGGTAAACATGTAATTGGTCTATAATTTTTGGGTTCCGCGGTGCTACCAGACTTGTGGAGCAGGTGGGTTATACCTGTCGTAAGGAACTTGGGTAGCGAACCAGACTCTAAGGCTGCCTGGTACTGAGATGCCAAACGAGCGTGTGACCTTTGTAGCCACTTGATCCAAAAGTTGTGCAGTCCGTCCGGTCCTGGAGATTTCCAGTTCGGCAACGGACGGACTGCACGGGCTACATTTTGGGGGCTGATCGTGATAGCCCCCATTTCTTGTATTGGATCACACGCTCGTTCGACCTCCCGAGTCCATTCACCTTCGGTGTGACTGACAGGCACCGACCAGATGCTGCGCCAGAATGAAGACATAGCGTCATCATCCGGCAGGTGCGTATCAGTCACACCTTGGTTGGGTCGCTCCCAAGCCCGATAAACCCACCTTTCATTACTTTGGAATGTGCGATTCTGGGTGTATCGCTCCACTCTCCGCCTGTACCTACGAATACGGTTTGCCCATGCATACACTTTTTGTTTCAGGAAGTCGATGCGCTCTGTGACATGGGATATATAGTCCCGGGGGCTGACATCAGTCCCCGAAAACGCCCGTCTCACAAAGCGCATCACTCTTGGGCGGCTATTGCCCTCCCTGAAACAAATTAGTTTGCCGATGAGTGCTCTGGCCCCACCAATACGACGCTCGATCCTGCACTGCCAAGCCGGTACGGCTGGTTTCGGTCGTGTAGCTCTGTCATCTGCAAATTTGACATGAGCTACACGACATGCCGCTACAGCCGCGCAGTACATAATCGAATGTGTATCAGTGAGGTCTTCGCAGTCATCAAAATAGTTTGACAACTGCGAATCCAGAACAGCCACCAGCGCCCTATTCTTGTTATGCATGGGCAAACGAGGTAATCGTGGCCTAAGTTCGGGTGGCATGTTGCGATACTCCCGAATAGCACACTCCAAAGCACTCCTCAATTCCTCATTGCACTGGGTACTTACGTTTGTAACCCTGTCACTACTCTCCTCATCAGCGTGGTTGGACTGTGGTAGCACCACAGCCTGCGACGTTGGGGCAGTGACACGGTTACCCATTTCCGTTCGGAGGCGATCAAGTACAGTATCATCCAACATACGATTACGCTGGATGACCCGCACCTGATCCGAAAGTCGTTGGGCCGAAACGTTGACGGCTGGCTCAAGCACCTGAAACAAAGAGAGCATCCGGACACGGTACGCGGTCAGGTTGTTTCCTCCCTCTGTAGCCCCAAAGTATGCGCGCATGACATTTTCGTTTATGGATTGTGTCCATCTCATGCGCTGCACACTTCCGCCGGGTGCTGGGACCCTATCAGAGACCGGTAAGCCTCGAGGTCCTAAGCGGTCCGGCGGCCGGCGTCCTCCCCGTCGACGCGCAGGTGGTGGTGTCGTCGGCGGAGAGAAGTACTCGTCGCTCGAGCTCGACGCAACTGCCACAGCCGGTGTCACAGCACTCACGGTGGGGCTGGTTTCCGGCGGCGGCGAGGCGGAGCTGGGCGACGAGGCCGGAGATGGTGGGCGTGCACGTCTTGCAGCGGCAGCTCTCGTCAACATGACGTAGTTTTAATTTTTCTCATATTTTGTAATTCAGTTTATAAATCGGTCATAATTTTGATAATGTTATTGTATTATGTTTTTTTTTTTTCTTGGTTTCATTGTATATATATATCTGCACTATTTAGATGGTTGAAATTTTATATTTTGTAATAAATTTGGTAGAGAAAAATTTTGGCATCCGTCTGTCAAGTCGAGCCCAGTCAAGAATTATTATTATTATTATGTCGTTGTATGGGGACAGTTTTCCAACAGCAAAGTCGATGTTGTCTCTCAATTCTGTTAATCTTATCGTAAGAGCAATGTACCGAACATTGTTGTTGTTGAACAATATTGCCTCATAGTTTATGAACTTCAGTAATGTTATTTAATTATTTTGGTGCATGTAGCTGTTTGTACGGACCCTCAATGCACGAGTCCGACTCGCACTTGACCAGTTTTTAGTGTTTTGCTTTTAACGTCGGCTTATATTTTCGTGAAAAAGTTTTTATGAACATTTATTGAATTTGGGATTTAAAAATATGTATGAAATCACTAATTACTCTTTTCGGATCATAAGTATACTGTGCGGTGTACCGTATGCACTTCATTCTCTACTTCATTCTTAGTTTTATAAGGCCAATTCCATCGTATCTTATATCTGTTATTGACCCTCTGCTGCTCATACGACTCCCAAAACGTTCCAACATTGACAGAATATAATTTAAATCCAGTATAATTTATTTCTCATGAATCCTTCCATCGGGAGCTAGTACCTAGGACAGATGTTATTAACAAACATGCTATCTTGTTTTACACTGGTACATTTTGAACGGTTCGCCCACATTCTTTATTTTGTATACCTGCAGAAGCAACCTTATAGCAACTAGGACAAAGATCATTGTGGTGACCTTAATTGCTGTAGCAATGAGGTGGTTATCACTGATAAAAAAACTCTCAACGGACTACAAGCTTGATCGCGGTGGGGACGTAAAAATTGAATTGCATTCATGTAAACATACTTGCAATTTTAATCACATATCGATATGATATAAATCTAATCGCGTCGTACTATCAGGAAAGGGCCTTAAGATTATAGCCGCACCCCCTCACTAAAGCCCAGTTTTTCTCAACCAATGGTTAAATTTTCTTACCAATGGTTTTAAATTTCAGTAAAACGCTTTTATTTATTAATTGCTGGCATCACAAATAGTGAAATTATTTTAAGAGTTAATTATTTGCCGATCATTTGTCAGAAAAAAATAATGAATACAAGCGTTTTACCGAAATTTGAAACCATTGTCTAGAATATTTAACCATTGTTTGAGTTAACTATGGATCAAAAATCAGGGCTTAAGAGACAGCCCGTACTTTAACGTAGTAGTTTATTTACGGAAATCATTTTTCTCTTGTTACAGACATCGCCGTATCTCTAGGAGATCGACTAGAATTCTATACCGACGGAACCAAAACAGACACCGTGCAATTTAAGTCTCGAAACCTCACAGCAATAGTATACGATTAAGTACATAATATGATGCTGTTCGTGGACAAACAGAAAGACAATGACGCTATATATGGTTATGGCTTGTCTTCTACAAACATCAGATTTTTGAGAGTTTTGTTAAAAGATACGGTAGTGACATTCACGATATCGCTATAGAACTAGCTACAAATTTGCTCTTCTTTACCGATATTAAAGAAAGAAGCATTAATTGGATTTCATTAAAGAATCGCGGATCTGAAAACAATATCGGAAATCGTTTAATCCACTTACATGATCGGACCCCAACTGATATTTCTGTGGATAGCTGCAGGGGGTATGTTACCAATGATATATAATAAATAAAATTATTAATTCTCGTAATGTCAACCCCCACAGCTACACATAATAAACAAAGTTAAACGTTTTAATGTTCAACTTTTTTATGATGTCGTGTTTATTTTAATGATTTACGGTATTAATTTACAGGTACATTTATTGGATTAATTCAAATAATGATCTTTTTTGCAAATGTTACATGGAAAGAGCTCGATTAAATTGTTTCGAGAGACAGGTTATTTACCAAATTATGCCAGTGCATAATTTTGCTATTGATCCACACACACAAGAAAATTACTATACTGTTGGTAATTACTATGAGTTTTCTTACAAAACAGATTTATCTGTAAACAATATAAATGTAGGGAAACAGAACATGTTATGTTTAATAGAACGCCCTTCATGCCCGAGAACTGACCATCTCAAAAGATTACATCTACTGGATAAATAGTGCGAGTCTCACCGTTTGGCAAATACTAAAGAACCTAAGCTCAAATCCTGTAAAAGCCAAAGAGGTTATTAGGTTCTGTACTGGAAGACCATTTGGTTTAGCCGCCAACTATGGAATTGAAGAACAAGTTCAGGGACAGAAAAAGATATGTGGAAAACAGAACAGGTGATTGAACTGGATGAGTCACCATAAAGCTCATTGTCAACAGAAACAGACATGTGGTGGAAAACAGAACAGGTGACTGAACTGGATGAGTCACCGGAAAGCTCACTGTCAACAGAAACAGACATGTGGTGGAAAACAGAACAGGTGCCTGAACTGGATGAGTCACCAGAAAGCTTATTCTCAACAGAAACAGATATGTGGAAAACATAACAGGCAACTGAACTGGGTGAGACAAAAGAAAACACACTGACAACAGAAAAAGATAAGTGGACAAATGAATCAAACGAGGTATCAGAAACGGGACAGACAATAGAAATGGAATTTGAACCTAAATGCAGGTAAAACATTTTCTATTGCTTTTATTTACATATTACACATGTCATCCACCAAGTGATTAATCAGGGTGCTATGTTTAATGCCCGGGCATTATGATTCTAGTCACGTCAAATCGGACAATGTAATGAAAACTGATTTTAACATTCTATATTTATCACATTGTCTGTTCATTATGAATATTGCTGCGTAACGGTTGGGCAATTCGATAATTATGGTCAATGAATTAGTACAAGAGCAAGCGAAGCGAGCTCGGAAGCTTAGGGCACCCCGACACGGACAGGTTAGGTTTTTAATGTACGGTTCGGAACTTTCCCGTCATCTCTTTCATGTAAGGTTACTGTAGGCCCTGCAGACAGAAATAGGATCCGTCGAAATTTGTTGCTTAAATAGTAATCGTACTTACCTATTCTATATTAAAACCAATGTCAACATTAAAACTCAACAACAACAAAACAACGTTAAAACACTAAAAAAATTGATGGCCATTTTTAAAATTGCCCGGACATTATGAATAATGCCATATTAATGACTTGGTCTATAACATATATATTCTTCCTTAATTTAATACCTTGACAAACGTTACCATTTTTTCAGATGCAATGCCGGTTATTTCGGGCCGAGACATGAAGTCCATGCATGTCATGGATATTGTTTGAATAATGGTAACTGTTCCTTAAATGAGAAGAGAGAGCCCGTCTGCAAACGTAAAGGAGATTTTCTAGGCGATAGATGCGAGGTATCCGGCTGTATGAACTTTTGTTTCCAAGGCAGTTGTAGTCTCAATGATGAGGGACATCCTAAATGCAGGTAAAACCAACTTTAATCCCTCCTAGGTGTTGATTTCCTTGTTTTTATACATACCTAATTTCACATCAGGGCACGAGGCACTGGTCAAATCAAAGCTCCAGAGCGTTGAACATCGTCGCCGAGTTGCCAGCTTGTCGGTTTTTTATCGGTTACATTTCGGGGAGTGTGCGATGGAATTGCATGATTTAATTCCGCCCAGCCCGTTCCATCATCAGACCACCAGACGCACGGAGATACGTCTCATACGCACAAAACGTTTAGGGGACACTTTTATTATGCGTACAGCTAAGGAGTGGAATTCCCTGCCGGAGTCTGTGTTTCCCGATAGCTACAATCTAGGGATCTTTAAGTCAAGAGTGAATGGGTTTTTTCTAGGCAAGCGTGCTACACCGTCGCCTACATCATCGCTTACCATCAGATAAGATAGTGGTCAAGCGCAAGCCTATAAATAATAAATAAAAAATTATAATAATTTCAGATGTAATGCCGGTCAAACGGGCGCAAGATGTGAAATCTACGCGTGTCATAGCTACTGTCTCAACAACGGTGACTGCTCCCTCAACGAAGAGGATGAGCCTGTCTGTGGATGTCTCGGTAACTACGGGGGATCAAGACGTGAAGCTGTCAAGAATCACACTGTCACCTACATCCCTCAGCACTATTTAGAAAAACGAAATCTCACGCTAGCTGATTTACTGTCGAATTGGCGACAACCTACCGTGAACATTTCGGTTGTTGTTCAAGTATAATCTAATCGAATAATTAACAGTATAAATTTAGTGCTTAATATGGGAATAACTACCTGAAATAAATGATTATTTAATTTTATTTAATACATGCAACTGTTCATAAATACTCATATTTTATTCGAATTTATTTACTCAAAAATGTTTATATGTGATCGCTTATTCATTTAAAACAATAAAAACAATGCCTTCTAGAAATTTCATTTCATTTTCAGCTACAAACAAAACTAACATTAACTTAGTTTCTAACAAAAGCAAAATAAAATGCGATCTACGACATTATTATTAAAAGGTTTTTGTTTGACGATCAATCTTTCACGTTAAAGTGAATTTTTAAGATAAACAAATCAGAAATAAATATTATGATCGATGGATCCGCATTTTATTTTGGCAACGTCTCTTAAAGGGATATAACATAACATAATATAGGATACGCAGATACGTTATATGAGACATTTATCCTGAAACTCACCTCTTGTTTATGTAAAACTTAGGTATACGTTACCTAACCAAAATCCACTTGGACCTATACACACACTGCTGGTATTATTTCAGGAGTGTGGGCTTAGACACTGGAATTTTTTATTTCAATCAAACGATACACGTTGACAGCGACGACAAATGTTTTTGACAACGCTCTACTATAAGCTCTTAGAGCAAGATTATGCACAACGGAAACAGGTAGAAATGAGTAGGGCCCCAAATCACAACGAACAGGGCTCATGAAAAAACGTTTTAGGTATCTCGTTGCACAGAATCCCTGATTGGCCCCATAACCACTCCAGCATCATTCATTTTAATCATAGCTGACTATTATTTTTACCAAAACAGGGCTAGGGCTTGCTTTTAAAACTTTTTTAGCCAAATCAATAGATCAGGAAGCGGTTAAATAATGTATGTGTAGCGGCATCAATGCCACCGCCACCTACGAACTAATGACATGACGTCACACAAAACCAGCATCGCGCAAGTAGTTTTCAGCGCGATTTGAACGGATACAGGAGTCCGACATCAACCGTCGGGCAGTTGCCCGGACCAGACACAACACTCGACTAGTTGGAGGATCCCCCCTTTTCAATAGAGGTTTGTGGGACATTACACCCTGTTCCGCATACCTCCAAATATGGTTAACCTTGAACATATATATTAAAACTTGGTTGCGGCCGAAACACGTTTAAGAAAAAAAGTTGCCTTGACTTTTTCCAACTATCCTATAACTATAACTGGGTTGGCTCCCAATATAACCGGGTGCAACCGAGTGCCATTTTTCATGGAACGGCTGCCTATGTCTGGCATCCACAACACAGTTACTGGGTTACACGATACCCCTTGGTAAGACTAATGTAAAATTTTCGGGTTTCTGTCTATAACGTAAGGACTGCCAAAAATTTGCAAATGACGGCTGGGACCAAAGGGTTATAGTGCTTTTCGAGAAATAGAGGAGACTCGTTAAGTGAAGGAAAAGACCGACCCTGGTGAGCGATGCTTAAGACGACGACAGTCACCAACGACCTTGAGGGAACAAAACGCGCACTCGTTTCACACCCGCGCGACCTAAAATTCAGTAGTTTTTTGTATTTCCTATACTATCCTATGACTTAAAAAAAAACCTTAGATCAAAATGTAGATAGTTATAAATTGTCTTTGGTGTCAATTTCATTGAAATATGCATATGAATATAGATAAAATCATTAAGAAAATGTTCTAATGTAACATATATATTTTACAAAAAAATATGACTAGCCGTTTCGACGTGATTCTCATTTTAAAATCAGCTTACTCAGCGGTATCTGCGCCTTAAACCTTGACTATCGACATGTGCGGTTGTTACTACTTAACCACGAGCTCGTAGCGTAGAATAACATATAGAAAGCTAACCAAGGAGCTACCAACTACACATATAACTAACAACTCTTCAAACACAAGTGATGTAAGTTCCGGAACACGCTCGATCGTGTCGAGCGCACTCCACTTGAGGCTCTTAAGCACAATTAATATAGCCTTGAGAGTCCTCGAGTGTTAGTAATTATTATTTCTCTGTTTGCAAAGGTTGGGTTAAATGTTGCTGGAGACATACTAATATCTGCGGATTTCTGTAGAGTAACGGGTGCATTCAATTTTGAATTAAACTTTGGGCAACGTCATGTAAAAAATTGCCATAAGGACAGCAAAATCTTTATTAGTGTAACAAAATTCTTGTTATTGGCGTTTTTCTGGTGGTTGCTACTGTTGATTCTGCTCTTCAGGCATTGCAATGGTTGGGAATAGCGTAGAGGGCTAGTCCTAAAAAAGACTTACTTATAGAACTAAGTATTCTAAAATTACTTAAAAATACCTGTTGATGTTCTAATTTAAATAAATTATAAGACTGAGGAAGAATTAGCTTTGTTGCGAAACAGCCGCATTTGGTACAATACTTTAAGGTTCCCCTAGTCGTCGGCATGAAGTATTTTGTGCGCGAGGTGTCTCATCCGACAACACATGCGAAAGAGATAGATGATGTGATGAGCAATAAGAAGCTAGTTCGCGTACGAATTAGCACTTTTGCAAATTTGTATCGAAATGGATGATGATTTAGGCCTAAAACGAGCGCGCGAAATTTTACACGAGCAGACATTTGGGAGTCTAGATATCATGAAAAAACGACTAAATTTATATTTAAAAAATAAAATTATTTGCATTGTTGAATTACTAATTTATCCCTGTATTGAGGCCGTTTTGCAATTTTCCTTCTTCTTATGGTATTTAAATCTGCCCAACTGAACAATGGTACTTTCGAAGCTCGTAACTTTAAAATTTTTATTCTTTAACTTTTTTGTTTCCAAACAGGGTTAGATAATGATGAGACAAATTAATATCATTTTTTATTTTGAACGTACATCGTCAAACATGTATGGATGAATGATCGACTAGTGTAACCGTGAACAAGAAGTTGTAAGAAGGACTGCAAAAAAAATCTTTTCAGTCAGAAAATGTCTGATACAGTGGCGTAACAATAGGGTGGTAGACCCGACAAAATGCCAGTAGGTCTCGGTCTAAGAAGGACTCTGCGAAAGAGTCCGTGATCACAGAAAGAAGAATTTATTACATTTATACAAAATTTAAAAAAAAAACGGACCACGAAAATACGTACAATTATTTTATACTAGAGGGCCCCATCCGATGAATTCACCAGAGACCTCAGTATGTATAGATACGCTACTGGCTCGATAAGTGCCAATAAACTGATCAGTGTAGCGACACTGATCAGTCTTGTGCATCTCGCATCCATCGGATTTCCACCTCCGATTCGGTTACCTATACCAAAGTGTATAGTGCACCTGAACGCGATAACCCAATTTTCCTTGTTCATTTAACTAACAATATTCTCCCACAGAGTTACTTGACTCTGTATAGCTTTTCATAAGCTTACAAAAGCGCTGACGAGCTCTCGATGACGAGCGCACTTCACTTCATCGGGAATTCGGGACACGGGGCGAAACGACACAGTTTGTGTTGCATTCCGATCAATATTTCAACATGAACCTTCTGTTAGTTATTTATCTAGTGTTTCCAGGTAAAAAATGGTTTGATTAGCTTTAATTTTGTTACATTGGGTAGCAAAAAAAATCCCACTAATATTATACATAATAAGTAAGTTTTTGATTATGGATGTTTGTTACGCTGTCACGCAAAAACTACTGTCTATGCAACTGAACAATATGTGAAATCATTGAAACAGGCATGAGTGGAGCGGAGAATTTTGTTGTTGTAACTGACTAACTTAGCAAAGCTTTTCTAGGAGACTAACTCGACATACTTGTTGACAAATACTCCTTGGGGATGATTTTCTAACGAAACTGGAACATTAGTATGTGTAGAACCCCATTACAAGAAAAAAAAGAAATTTGAAAAAAACTACAGATATGACTTAAAGGACAGAATAAGGCTTAGTCGCCAGGTCATTAAAATCTCCATGAAAAAAGCAGAATTCCCAATTCCAATTTTAAATCAACGTTACCAAAACTAATGTGTGATACAAAAGCGATAATTAGAACCCATTACAGGTATGTCTCATCGTGTAAATTGAATAGCTTAAATTAATTCTGAACGGCTTCGCTAGGTGGATTAAGTGCCTAATTCTTGTTTGATGGTTCGTTTAAAGAGGCCATTGTCTTGATTGAGGAAGCCGTGAACGGCGCTTTAACTAATAAATTGTGCTTCAGTGGTAATCAGTTTCTTTACACACGTTTTGATTAGCTTTAAAATTATTAACCGATTTTCCAAAAATGAGGAGGCTCTATGTCCGGCTGTAGGTTTTTTTTGTTTGTTTTCCCTGATTTCGCCGCCAATTATGGACCAATTTTGTTTTTTTTTCCAAGTGTGCCATCCACACGTGGAAAACTCATCCTCGCTCCTTGTGGGGCTCCACATCGCTGTCAATGCGGTGAAGCAGTCGACTGCCTCGGACACCATGGCCTTTCTTGTAGTAAGAGTGCAGGTCGGATTGCGCGGCACGCTAGCATTAATGATCTCATCCGTCGTGCTCTTGCCACCGCCGGGGTGCTAGCTGTCTTAGAACCCAATGGCCTGGCACGCGTCGATGGGAAGAGACCAGATGGTATGACCATAATGCCATGGAAGTTGGGTAGGTCTTTGGTGTGGGATGCAACTTGTGTCGACACCCTTGCACCGTCCCATCTTCCTAGCACGGTGGGCTGCGCTGGGGCGGCTGCTGCAGGTGCTGAAAACCTCAAACGGCGCAAATACAACAACTTGATTGGTAATTATGTGTTTGAGCCGTTTGGGGTTGAAACACTAGGGCCATGGGGTCCGAGTGCACACCTAATTTTTCGGGATATCGCCAAGCGGTTGGTCGACTCTTCACGAGACCAGAGGGCTGGCATTTTTTTGGGCAAAGAATCAGCATTGCCATCCAACGTGGCAATGCTGCTGGCAGCATTCTGGCTGGAAGGCTGGCCTTCTGGGCACTTTTCCTGTTGACAGCGATGTAGACGAATTTTTTGACGCCCCCTAATTGTACATAGTTTTATTCTTTTTTAAGTTTTAATATTAGTTTGTAAATATTATTGTACTTATATAGAACAGAAACAAATAATAAATAGAATTTAATAATTTCCCTGCATATAAATTATAAAATCCGTCCAACCTTTATAAGCGACTTCAAAAAAGGAGGAGATTCTCAATTCGTCGGTATCTTTTTTATTTTATTTATGTTACCCGGTTACTCAGAGATGCCTTGACCGATTAAAAAATCTTTTCTTTGGTTCGAAAGATGGTCTCATGGTCTGATGACTTGATGATGGGATCCTAGAGAAATCGAATGCACTTCTCAAATATTATAGGCATACGTATAACGATTTTGGTATTTTCATCAAAAATGCAAGCATTTGCACTCAGAAAGTATCATTTGGTGAAGTGGAACTGATGAAGAAAGCCACAGAGGGTCACTGTAACTCCTTAGTGGTAGGTATGTCACGGGTATAAGATATCTCGACTAGATAAATGACTATGATGAAGCAAATTAAAATAAATAACCTTTTGCGGGGTAAAGCAGATGCTAGGTTCTTTTAATTCTGTCTCCGTTTTTATCCGACTGCAGAAAGTGTTGTTTTTCGAGCGTATGTATGTATATTTTTTTTTTTTTTTTTTTTTTTTATTCGTTATAGGCTCGCGTTTGACCACTATCTCGCCTGATGTTAAGCGATGATATGGTCGAAGGTGGAGCACGCTTGCCTAGAAGTAACCTATTCACTCTTGACTTGAAGACCCCTAGGTTGTAGCTATCAGGAAACAAGGACGCCGGCAGGGAGTTCCACTCCTTAGCTGTACGCACAATGAAAGTATTTTCAAAACGCTTTGTGCGTATGGGAGGGATATCCACCATGTACCGATGGCACATTGCCGTACGTCTTGTAGTCCGATGATGGAAAGGGCTTGGCGGAATCAGATTGTGCAGTTCCGTCGCGCACTCCCCGAAATGTAACCGATAAAAAACCGACAGGCTGGCAACTCGGCGTCGATGTTCGAGGCTCTGGAGCTTTGAGGCGACCAGTGCATCGTTGCCAATAAGCCTTTTGGCCCGTTTGTCAATCGACTCAAGTGCATCTAGCTGGTATTTGGCAGATCCATCCCAGAGGTGAGAGCAGTACTCCATGCATGACCGAACTTGCGCTTTATACAAGTTGAGCAGCTGTTCAGGCGTGAAGTACCGTCTCACCTTCGCAAGGATCCCCAACTTTTTTGCAGCCAATTGAGCCTTTGACTCAATGAATGGACCAAAATTGAGGGTCGATGTTAACGTAACACCAAGAAGTTCGAGATGGTCCGTCATCGGCACGGTTACACCACGGAAGGATGGAGCCGGGTGGAATTGGCTCTTTTTTGCGGAAAAAAGACACGCCTGGGTCTTAGCAGCATTGAAACTGACTAGATTGGCATTGCCCCATTCGGAGACTGCCTCCAAAGACAGGTTCAAGCGCTCAACCATAGCCTCCCGAAGAGACCGGACCTGAGGCCCAGTAGCCCGTGCGCTAGATACGTATCTCTCAGCAACAGTGCTGTCGTCTGCATACCCAAAGGTTCCGGGTTTTAGCAGGTCATTAATGTGCAGCAAGAACAATGTTGCCGAGAGCACTGACCCCTGAGGGACTCCGGCGTTAATACCTAACTGACCGGACGAGCAACCATCGATAACCACTCGGATGGACCGATCCCTCAGGAAGTCTGCAATCCAGTCACACAGACCACTAGGCAGACCGAAGGAAGGAAGCTTACCTATAAGGCTCTCGTGCCAGACCCTGTCAAAGGCCTTCGATATGTCAAGGGAGACAGCAAGCGCCTCCCCGTGCTTCTCGATGGCCTCACTCCAGATGTGAATGGCATACGCTAGAAGATCCCCAGTTGACCGGTTTCGGCGGAAGCCGTATTGTCGGTCACTAAGGAGGTCGTTGTCTTCTAGGTATGCCAGGAGCTTTTTATTCAATACACGTTCCATACTCTTACAGAGGATGGACGTTACTGATATGGGCCTGTAGTTGGCCGGGTCCGCTCGACTACCCTTCTTGGGCACGGATATGTCTATTGCTATCGCACGCTATACAACCCAAATGACTTGACGGACATGAGGTATCGTTGGATCCTTCTTAATTCTTGGAGTGTAAATTTTTTAATCAAGTAACGGAGTTATTTTTTTTTATCATAACAGTATGGATATCAAATGAAAGCTACTACTCGTAAATAGGCCATTCCAAAAATATATACGTATATATCGTAACACTTTTACGTTACTGTTTTGGTATAAATTCATGATAAGTACCTTGACAACAGAATAAATAAGTAAAACTGTCACTGTTTTTTTTAATCACATATTATTAAGTATTCATAATATATTTTTCATAACACTTGCACGTAAACAGTATCAAAACATACAGGTTAACTTGGCCGTAATGCCCCATATAAAACCCTTGAACTTTTTTGTTTGTCATGAAACCCAAGGGCGGTAAGTAATATTTTTTGTAATTTATAGCACAGCACACAGGTCATGCAAGTTCAAGCAAGGAGTTTACACGCAATTGAGAAATTGTCTTAAAATGTTATCTAAACAGGAATTTCTTTGCAATCTCGCTACATGTTACTTAAATATTCAACTAATGTTCTTAATAATCGATTTTATTAGTTATTTGTATCAAAAAGTACATTTTTTTTACTCTCCGTCATGGCGACTACCTACGTAAGTATTTGCCCTTAACGTTTCTGAACGAAACATTTGTATAATCTGTGGTGTGGGCAAAAACTCGCCATCCGCTTGAAAAAAAGTTCTCGCATTTCGTAATAATAGCTGTGCTGACTTGTGTATTAAAGCTATTAATCGCAAATGTGATGAAAAACATTGTATGTATCACGGGCCCGTATTACGAACCTCGACTGTCTCGATCGTAATTCCTTATTTACCGCCCTTAATACACAATGTACTATTACCATATAACTTATTTAGAGATCTTGTTGATTAATAAAACTACAAAGTCTAAAATAAAACAAATTATTATAAAAACAAAAAACCCGAGTGCTAAAAAAAAATACTGAAAAGAGAAAAATCAAGTACTATTAAAATAGATATTTAACCTAAGGAATGGGTTAATGTCGACTTCAATTATTTTTAGTTTGATTACTTACGTGATAGAATCAACTCATTAATATAGCATCACACTTACATTGTCCAAAGGGGAGAGAGATTTATTAATCACTACCTTAATTTGTCAGTGTTATATAGACATAATCCTTTGAACCATTAAATGAGGCAAAAAAGCAGATTCTGCTACTACTACTACTATAGAATCACTTTTAGTATATAAAACTCAATTGAAAGAATGGGGCAAAGAAATCTCCTAGTACTCACAAAACACCAACACCAAGATTGCTTTCACAAAGTGGATAAGTACAAAGCCAGGTGATCCTATTTTCCTTCTCCCGTTGACCGCAAAATAGCCTTACATTGTATTTGAAAGCAAATAACGATAAAAATAGATCTTCCTTTACCCGTTTTAATAGTTTGGCTCCGGTACATGCTTCACAACGAACGCCCATTTTGTTAAGAGTTCAAAGATAAGCCTCTCGAATGGTTTGTGATGTTCTTTAGAAAATACAACCCAATTCTAACCTTAAATTTTGGAATTAAGATTGAATATTCATTGAGCAGAGTTATGAAAAACATTTTCAAAAGTAAAGGTAGGTTGTTACGGGAATTTAGACAGTATCGCGTTGTAATAAAGGGTAGTGAAGTTGTTGCTTATAAGTTATGTTGCATAGAAGATGGAAGGCGGAAGGATTTGGAACTTTTTATCGAGACACGGAGCTAGGAAGGCAATGCTGCTGTTATCTGACGTATGTAGTTGCTATCAATGTAAAGTGGGTTTTCGCCGGAAAATGGGCACTCCGACTCTTATTGCAACAGGCCTTGTATTACATGCCAATTATTGCGTTTATTATACACTACTACAAGGTGTTTTAAATGTTGATTTGTGTTGGTGCAACCTTGTAAGTTGCTGTATCTTCAGAATAAAATTAAAATAACTACTTCGTCGTTTTGCAGCAGTTTTAGGTGCATAGTAGCAACAGGGAGATAGTGGCTTTTCATGTTCAAAGCTTGTTTTGTAATGGTGTTATGATGTAGATTAAACGAGTTAACCCGCAATAAGCTGCAGTTTTTTTTTCAGAGGCGCTTTTGTATACGTTTTATATGTATCCTAAGCGACTCAGTGTAAAACTAAACTAACTAACCACGCCGTTAACACAGATCTTTCAAAGGTTCAAACCTGGTTTTACACTAGTATCTACTCTAAGCAGGCCTTAAAAATCAGAAGTTAGAGGACATGAATGCAGTGGCCTATGTGGAAAGCATTCAATTGGTTGTGCATCCAGGTAGGCCGCTGCAAATACCACTTAACAAAATGGGATTTTACATACTCATCTGATATCATATGTGACTGTGGTATCCCTGTCCAGAGCATGACCCACTTGTTGAAGGCCTCAAAGTGGCCATACACTTGCACTTAGAGGACTTGATGAACGTCGCTGATGCCGCTACGTGTGCTAACGTGGCCACGTCTAAGAGTTAAATCACCGTCAACCGAGAAGGAGAAGTAGGTTGAGTATTTTTTTGCGACTTAAGATATTATAAACGACTGGCCTATAAAATTATTAAACTAGAGTTTAATATCAATGTCGCTTATAACCCCTTCCTATTATGAAAAATAACTGAACACAAAACACCCCAACACTGAAATTAATTCCTCAGGCAGATTAACCTACTTACAAGTCCATTATCTTCTTCCTAACGGTCAGATAACAATCAGAAGAACATAAAAAGAACGACAGACGTTTTAAAACCTAATAAAAGAAGCAATTTACCGTACCAACAAAGTCGTTGTACTTTCAAAAGGACATTGGATCCAGTTAATTTCGATCGTTTGTTTGAAGATGGTCCCTGGTTGAAATAACCTGGCGTTTTAGATTTGAACTCTTAATGAGGGGAGGATTGAAATAGTATTTTATTAAAGGGGAGGAAGGGATAAATTGACAACATAACTTAGGGGAAGAAATGGATGTAGTAGGAAGGTTCTACTTACGAGTATGGGGGACGTTCATAATGGCGCGATTAAATTTAAATTGCGTTGATAGGCGATAAAGCGCACGTATTTTATAAAAATAAAACAAGTGCAATTCAGTCGCATTGGATAGTATTGCGTCCATGTGACCTTATTTTCAATTTCACTTGGTAGCTTCACTTTTTGGTGTGATATAAATTTTACTGCGAGCCATCACTAAGATCGCTAACAGTAATCAGGAAACTCAATATTTGCTAGACAACTTTATATATATATTTACAAAAGTTGTTTCTAAAATAGCACTGTAACATAATATATCATAGGTGAAGAGAAGTGGAGAGAGAGATCTATGTTATGTTTTGCTCATTGTTACATGTTGGCCGCTGATAGTTTTCGAGTCAAGATACAATAACAAATAAGATTATATAGCACTGGCCATGTACATTCATAATTAAAAGCCTGTGAACTAACTTACACTATGAGTCTCATCGTCATTTGGAATAAAGAATTATTATTAGTATTGTCAAAAGAAAAAAAACATACTTAAGAGTTAAGCTTCTAGAATAAGTGATACAGTTCCAAGAACGCAAAAGGACTACCTTTTGTATGTTACTAAACAACATGGATGAAACGAAGACAAAGGTCGAAAAACATGACACTTGGCGCAGTACACTACAATATTTCATAAACAACACAGATTCATTAAAAGCTTCCTAGATGTAACACAAGATCTGATAAAATAACTGGTCATATGCCAGCCATTGTACAAACTCACTTACTGGAAAGCAATACAGCGAATTAAAACTTAATTCACACAATATAAGATAGTAATAAGTAGAAAATGAAGAAGATCCACTTTACGCAATCTTTGGCGACTATCTTGGAGATAAAGATGCTCAAATTTGTTACTATTTGTGTCTAAAACTGATTGGAGAAAACGAATCTACATCGAACGATAATATTCACAAGGAGGCTAGTAGCAGTTGGATGTGAGTTTTCGTAGATTGTGAGAAATGGTACCTCAGTACTTCTAGAAGTAGTACTGAGAAAATCCTGTCTATAACAGGCAGGATTTTGTATGCTGGTATATACTTATGATGAAATTTCTTAAAACGGTTATATTAAAGTTTGGTTCCATTATTAGAATTACAAATTTACTTTGACCTTTTTTGGTGTAGAATTTGAATAACCCAATTGTGTCTCTACTTTAAATATTCTAGTATAGCTTTTGTTAAAGATAATTATTAGCACAAGTTATTACAAATTGGAGCCTAAGTAATTAAAATACTACCAGAACTTCTGAACCTACCCTCCATCACATAAAAGATCCTGTAACTCAAACCGAAACATTAACAAAACCTCGCAACATTAATAAAAAGAAAGGAACCATTTCTTTTCTCCAGACAAAAGGGTTGGCTCTTGAATAAATAGGAGCGTACATTGTACCAACTGATTTGAGAGGGGACATAATTAACTGACGTTAATTTGTCTCGGCTCTGAAAAACTTGGGGTGCTGTATAAATGTGGGGTGCTAACAGGAATGAAAGGGTGTTTTTCTTTCATTCCTAGACTGTTTTGGTTGGAGGTAGGAATCTGGGTGTAATTAGGTAAAAACGTGTTGGGTTTTGTTCAGGTGATAAGGAAAAATTGATAACGTCTTTTTTAAATTATTTAATCAGTAAGAATTAGACCATTTTTACGCTCTGGATAATGGACAATTATTATATAGATTCTCTACCCAATACTATGGGAAATACAGTCGTGATTTGGGATCCCAATCCTGCACCTTTTTTGCAGGATCAGAAATGCGGGATTACTCTTATTTTCTTTTTGATTCTAATCCCGCAAAAAGGTGCGGGTTTGGATTCCCACCATATATTAAACCGTGTTCACATCGTCTTTAATTCTTTAACTATATTGTTTTGCTGTAGGGGGCCTTGGTGACCTGTAACACAGGCTTTTACAAAAACCTACTTTAGGCACCAGTCTCTCACAATGGTGGAATACAGCATTAGACAAAAACATTGTTAATTTCAAGGTCACCTATTATTGTAAAGAGATAACAAATAAATATTTATGCAACAAGTAAAGATCAAATCTATCAGATGAAACGTTAAATACTTTATAACTTCTTCGAAAGTATTATCAGAAATAAAAATATGATTTTTTTATGCCTCTAAAACCAATAAAAAAATATATTTATCAATACAAATCATAAAGTTGAAAGTTAAATATTGTATTATATCGTTCCGTAAAATGAGCTGATTATTTTTTACCTCTAAACATCATTCTATTCAATTGATAAAAAATTGTAATGATGAGTGCCTGATAACTGTACTTAAAACTAACAAAAATATTTAAAAAAAAAATATTTTTTATATTTATGTAAACAAAAAAATATCAAAAATGTATCTCAATCCCGCAAAGCCCGCGAAATCCGCAGGAATGATGACCTCAATTCCGCAGCTAGCGTGATTGTAATTTTGATGAGGGATTGGATTCCGTTGATATTATCTTATGTAACTACCAATTGACATAGACATATGTAATCATCATCATGATCCAAAGCCCGAATTCACTCACTGCTGGCTTCTCTTTTCTCGTTTCAATCTCCAAATTCCTGTGCCGGCCTCACACAGGCACAGGTGGCCCGCGATGGCAACAATTGTTAACGAGTAAGGATAAAGGTCTATCCACACATATCAGAGCCGTGCCCGGGATTTGACAGGGCCGGGCCCAATCATTGAAGCTTCGTCACTTGGCCGTGCACGGCCCGTGCACAGACGTGTTTAAACGAGTTCATATAAAATGTACACAACGATATTTTTTTGAGCCCCTGACGGGGCACGGTCCGTCCACGTCCCGGGCACGGCCCTATCGTAACAAAGCATTCTGAAAAGTGGCATATGACCACGGTTATCCTCAAGAAATAGTTTGTACATAAAAATTTCAGATGACAATATTTTCTTGTTTCATACTTTTTAGGGCGTGATTTTTCAGACGTCGGGTTTACGTTTTTGAACTTATTTTTTATTAATGTATTTTGGGCATTTTACAGAGTCACATCACATTAATATCTGTTTTGGATTTGTTGTTTTACATGTATCTAGATAATGCATAAGTTACAAGAGTGGACTTTACGACGCCGTAGTCGGGTAACAAAATAGTTTTAGTCTTTGACGGGATATACCTCGCAAACGGTACGCTTGATAAAAATATGATGTATGAAACCCTACCTTCATTTTAAAATCCCTGTTCAATGACACACATGATGGGGTGAAAACAAAAACAAAACTCTCCGTTTTGCTTCGCCGTAATCGGGTAAAAAGTTAGCATTGTTCTTGGAGAATTTATAATTTTTTTGCGTTAAAATGCTCTTCTGAAAACTAGTGATTCTGTAGATACCCGTTTTTTCTTTGCTGCCGTCGATATGGAAAACCTGCTGTCATTGATGTTCTCTCGACAGGAACAAAGTAACTTCGATAAGTATTAAGTAGAATATTATTCTCACCATCACGAATAAAATATGGTATCATTCTAATAAAATATCCGACGTCCCAAACTTTGTAGATAATCATAAGTTCACTCCCTCTGGGTTGAGGGAAAATATATCTGCGAGTTAGGATATTGTTTTAAAGAATAACTTAACATTACCTGACAAACCTATCTGACTTCGTTTCTGTTTTATTATTCTTTTGCGTTGTGTGTTACGGTAGTGAATAATTTGATAGCTGGTCTACCTTTTTTGTTTTAGAGTTACCTGTTCAATATTCAGGCCCTGTTGCTAAGTTAAGTGCTTGCTTTTAGAAAGAGCAATGATGTAATGAGTTTGTTACATCCTGATGTGGTTTATCAACAATGCGCCTAATTTGCCAACAAATAGTATTGATCATCATCTTATAATCCTGTAATATTGTCTCAGTACATGGTTGACTCTGATCAAACAGAAGCAAAACGCGGGTGGTGACTTCACGCATTCGTTGTTTTATTTTTTTGGAAATCATGCAACTATTCGCCAGTTTAGTTTAGTTGACAATTGCCGAAAAATTCTTTTTTTTCGTCCAAATCCCGTACGGCATTCACTTCAGTTTGACCAGAGCTTTACCTTTAATAAATAAACAAAAAAAACACGCTTTAACAAAAAACCAAGCTTGATGTTAATTGTTATAATATTTTATTGACAGATATTGGTAAAAGTCACAGAACAGAAAAAACGCCTTCTCTGTTCTGTGGTAAAAGTAGTAATTTTGAAAATATTTTTAATTTCTTTAAACTTTTATTTATTATTTACTTTTAAGTTAAATTAACCATTAAAGCGTGTTTTTTAGTTTTAAACGACAATTTATTAATGCCACTACCTCCCTGTGATTGGAAGTTGGTAATTAGCGTGTCTACTGCCTTCCCTGGATCTGATAGCTGTTTCCCAGAATCCCTCTCCGGAGCATTTATTTAATACGTATAATTGGCGCAAAGCAATACCGTGTCTTCGAAAATAACAAAAAAAAAATAAGTCATACGCATGTCTTAGCACGCGCCTTGGTACTTATCACAAAGACTCTGACTGTCGGTTATCGGATATAAAAAACGCTAATCCTGAAGATCCTGGTGAGGATAATGGAATAAAATATTAAAATTATTGGATTGTCATCGGTCCTTGATAAGTGTGCAAAGTTTCAAATTAATCCGACGTTTAGAAAGGGGTGAAAATCACTTTAAAAGATTCCGTTACATAGATACTTACGTACCAAGCAAATAAAAGGGTGTTAAAAACTGAGACCTTCAATATTAAGCGACTAGACTACCGAACTAAAGCTAAGACTTATTGTTTTACTGTAACAAGTTGGAACGAAAATGTGTCCGAAAATCGGTGATCATTTATCTTAGCAATAGCGGCGAAGAACATTGACAAATTGAATCCGGAAGACAGCCCGGACCCGGCTGTCTTGTAAAAATATTGTGCTTAACACTTTGACGGGTGGCTCTCGATAAGGTAACGTTTTTGGTATTGTCATAATGTTGGTATGGACTGAGTTCTTAGAACTCGTCTGTCGGTCGTTTGGGATTGACTCTTCGTTATATTTCTAGAATGATAAGGAAAGGATATTTTCTTGGAACTTTAAGTATAACATGAACTTTCAATAGTTTTCAGAACGGACGTTACAAGTTTTCTTAAAGGAAAGATTCTAAATGTGTTCTTGGAGACTAAAAAGTTACATCGAACACGAGAAATGGATATCACAGCCAGGTCCAATCCTACAAAGTGACAACGACGCGTCATGGTGACTCGTTTTTATATAGATAGAACAATTTCTATATGAATGCGATGGGTTCGCATCGTTGTCGTATTGTACCTGTTAGTGGAACTTTTTTTGCTAACCCACTCCTATAATTTACAAGATTTACGTACTTAAGACATGAAGGAAGAGTCAAGTAAACAGCCGATCACCGCTCGATTTCTAACGCCTTAATACTGTTTTTTTACAACCACAGTATCTACTTTCAACAACGCAAAACCTCATTAAAAATATTAAAATCTTAATAAATACTTCATTAACAATCTCTTCGGAGCTGTGAACTGCGTCGGCTTCATTTTTGCAATCAATTCAGAATTAGATTTAACTTTGCAGCTGAAATTGCTTGTCCGTGACTTAATCGCGTTGCCGACGATCTACTTGCTGTCTCGTTGTTGCCAATTATGAGTTAATTATATTTATTTTATAATTTATTTCTGTGATATAAATTAAGTATTTAACTATGGACGTAGTATTTAATTTGTTTGTAACCCTCAGCCCCCAGGCTAGGTGGAGTGAGTAGCTGAATGAGTGTTGCCGAAAATCGAGGTGAATGACGTGGGATTAAAGGGCGCCTGGCAATACTTTCCAGCATTAAACTGCTGTAGGGTGATGATGATGACAATTACCGATCTTAAGCGACTCATGATTTGCTCCAGGTGATATCTAGTAAGTAGGTGAACAAGAAATACATGTAATTGACCATATTAAACTATACTTTATAATAGGCCACATACTTTTAAACCCCGGTGTGTATTATTAAAGTTTGAGAACTCTCAAGTTCGAATTTCCAATTCAAAAACCGGGTTTAAGAGATTGTGATATTTTTCTTACTCCTTCACAGTGAGAATCCTCTTAAGTAGGTAATAAAAAACGCAACGACCGAAAATCCCAAACATCAAAGCAAAAAAAGCAGCCTAACAATCGCTTCCCATCCCTTTATAGCATCATACACAAGTGTTGTTAACACCGATATTATCACCATATGTGCCCCCTTGTTCCACCCTATGTCCCCCATATAGCACCCTTAGAATGAAAGTAACCTAACTCAAAAAATGTGTAGGAATATGAGCAAAAGTGATCAGAAATGTGTTGACTGAGTACTAAAGTGACTGATGTATATGGAATGTACCAAGTGATTAATGGGGAATTATTTATAATGCCCGGGCAATTTGAAAAATGGACCTATAAGAGTATAAATACGATAAAACTATTGAAATAATTAAATTGACTGGGCTTTCTGAATAATGGCATTTTCGGCTTATAGGGCCGGGTAATAAAAATATGTGTTTTTTTTTAGATTATTTTAATGTTGAAATTAGTTTTATATAGAATAGGTAAGTAAGATTACTATTTAAGCAACAAAGTCGACGGAGCCCTGCTATGCGGGACTTCTATTTCTGTTTGCAGGGTCTAAAGTAACCTAACATGAAGGAGATGACGAGAGCTGAGATCGCTCGCTTTGCTCGCTCACTTCGGCTCCAGTCATTTCCTTTGAACCTAATTTATCCGTGTCGAGTCTGCCCTAAGGTCCAAGCTGCCCAACCGTTACGTGACAATATTCATAACAAAGTCAAAGGCAAATATATTTATAACAAATGGGCGGCAATGGCAAGGCAATAAGCGGCACTTTTGAACGTCAAACAATTAAAATTAAATTTACAAGTAATAAAAAATGATGCAAGCTACTTTTTATGGAGAAGAACGCGCAAGAAACTCCAAACACAATCTATAAAAAAAAATACAATATTTACGTCTAGACAATGTGATAAATGAACTAAAAAACAATAAAAAAAGTTTATTGTCGCCAGTTATTACACTTATCTATCTTATCTTAAACTAACATATGCTTCGTATTAGTATATTACACAAAAGGTACTGCTACTGATTCCCAAGCTACAACTAAATTAAGTTTAAATACTAATTTAAACTTATATTAGTAACCTAATATAAGTTTAAATCGGTATTCATTACATTTACTTGACTAGATGCATAATGCCCGGGCTTTGTACATAGTGCACTGATTAAGGCGCTACCCCGAGCAAAACGCCGCGCTAGCCATTTTTCGTGCAGTTTTTAGGAGCTATCTACTCGTTATTTAAAATGAAATATCAACTAATAAAAATACATTAAATTTCTACATATTATTGATACCAAAATCGTAGATTTCTTTTTTTTTTTAAACGTAGTATATGTTTCACTAATCTCCTTCCAAAAAAAACGTAAAAATGAGAAATAATGATTGACAGCATGCATCTCCTCGTAAAGTGTTCATTAATAATTGTTTGTACTAACACTAATGGATAGACAATTTGATAACGAACATTTTGGTAGTTTTTTTTTTCAAAAGACCAATATTCGATTTTATAAAGATTTTATTCTAAAATCTGGGCGTATTCATTACTGTAATCCATGCGCTGACAGTGCCGCTAGGCCAATAGGAATGCTCATATCTCATACTGATTTTTTGGTCAGGGTACGGCCTTAATCACTTGGTCCGTGAGATATAGCCCTTTTCTATATATCATGCATACCAAGATATAATCTGTTCTTACTTCTAATATATAATTCAGCCTATTTTTCGACATAAGGTTTTAGAGAAGGCTTTTTAAAGTCAGTTTATAGCAATATCAAAAATTACAGGAATTTTGAGTTTGGTCACTTTCTTTCTAAGTATGTGATATATCCTCCATTGGGAGAATCTCGATTATGTGCTGATACTACACAAATATTCGCTGTTTGTTATCGTGTCATATTAGCTGGTCGATTGACGAACGAAAACATCACGACAGGATCGGTGGAGCCAGATGTTTTGATGAATTCTGAAATTGTTTGAGTTTTGTATAGAAAGATTGTTGAAAAGGAATGCGTGGGTGAAACATAAGTATTTTCTGTCTGTAATGTTCTCACTGCTGTTTGAGTTGAGTTTAAACCGTTAAAACATTTTATAATAGGTATCTGTTTGTACTTATCCATAGACACACAAATAAAGATTTTAAAAATCCAAAACTCTTTTTTTCCATACTTTTTAGACACTCTTCGATCAACAATCTATCGAACACGTAATTATGACACGACATCTTGCGAAAAAACCCCGATTCAAACAGTGAATCGCCCATAACTTTTGAATCGATTTTCATCAAACATACATAAAAACTTGCCCGATAATATCAACTTTTATACAAAAACTAAATCGGTTCATCCGTTTAGGAGCTATGATGGCATAGATAGATACCTACACAAACACGCAGGTACGTAACTCCAAAGTGCGCAAATATAACACCCCACTTTCTCCATCGGGGTTTGAAAACTATAAGATTACCGACCAGTGCGGGAATCCTCATGGCTCTCCTCCGACCCACGGTGAGCGGGGGAGTTTGACAGTCTCTAATTGAGTAAAACCTCACGGTGTTTTTCAGCTACCTTTGGCCAGGGGGGTGACCATAACCTCTTAGAGTAAGGTTATTTTGAGTGTGTGTAAGGGACAGATGTATATGACTTGTACACATCTGTCACTTACGCGATCTCATAATAACCTTAAAGAGCTTATGGTCACCCCCCTGGGCCAGTGCCCATATGTAGTGCAGATGGCCGCTAAGGTTAGCTTAGATGTTTTCCAGCAAAATAATAGGTTTCCCTAATCTACTCAAGATTTATGTCCTAAAATATGACAAAGACATATTCTAATTTCGTGTCATTATCAAGGGAAAAAAGTGCAGTCATTTAAGCATAAATTAGTGATCAGCCTCGGAATGAGAAATATTAAGCTGGATATATTATTTCTCACATTTCATCATGTTCGAAATTGTTTAATCCTTTAGTACTACCAGTGAAAATCACTGATTTGGATATATTCAAGAACCGTTAAATTTCTGTTTTTGCGACTCCGAAATGAAAATACCACAACTTTATTTATATTTTCAAAAGCCTCAGTCTCAGCAAATCTGTCCGTCCTAACAGATGCAGGCTATTTACAAATCCTAGTGATAAAACTGTTAGTACGAGATCCCACCGCAAAAATCTTCAGTTAATTGGTTTTGATATAACTATTTATTTACTAAAATAGAAGAATAGAACACAGGGTTGCCTGGCAATATCCAGCAGGTTGCTCTCCTCGCAATTAGTTTTATTTTATCTCTGGCCTACACTACGAATTTCTACTGTATCGTTGGTACATTTCTCATCAACCAACTCTAAGTTAGCCATATTGCCAGATATAAATAGCTAAACTGCCAACCCATAGATTGCGGTTAACTGAGAGCAGGGAACCTTTTTATTCCTATTTCCTATGTCGTAGCTAGATCTTAGAATAAATTAATTAATGATGTGGCCGACCATTTTATGAAAGGGAAAATATTTGCTGGCCACATCATGGTATGGCCTGGCTAGATACATGAAGGCACGGCTACCATGATATGGTCAAACATTAGTAATTATATCGTAAAATAGTACAATTGCCCACCGTTAGAGGCGCTGATATCGTTTTGTTTTTGTGATGCATCATGGCGGCGGACAATTATTATAATAAAAAACCCGATAATAATGCTACAATTGAAGATAAAAGTGAAGTGAAATGTCGTTACGACATAAAAATACTTGAATTTTACGAAAGTCACTCAAAAAACGAGCGCAACGTTCATAATGACGTGGCCAAGGTTCCTTATTTTTAAGACTTAATATTACATGGCATACATCTTTTTCCCCTAATTATATTTACGTATAACACTTTACGCATAATTTTGTTATTATAATAATGTTTAAGCATAACATCTACAGCACAAATTTATGTACGCATAATAATATTAAAACATAATTTTTATACGCATAATAATTAACTCCTAAAATGTTAGACACTAATATACATGTTCATACAGTCATGAAACAAATGCACTTAGAGAAAATGAAACTTTAGTAAATATTATTATTAAGTTTATAAAACATATTGGCGGCCCGCCGCACCTTAACCACATTACACAAATAATATTGGTTATAGTTTCTTCTATTTTTTTAATACATTGATAATTGATAGTAAAAGTAAATAGGAATAGTTTATGATCTGGAAAGTGACAAAGGTTAAGTTCTGGTTTATCGGGTTATTAACTCAAAAAAATCTCTTTTTATTTTTCACATGCATGACTATTAATTGGTTGACTATTGTTTCACCAAAACAACATTGGCAATTTTTTAGTTTACAACCAACGTTCCGTACACTATTTATTTCACAAACAAAGTATTCCGCAAATGTTTTATTTTAATAACACTCACTTTACAAACATTTATTTGGCAAATGCTTCTCTTTATAAATGTTTCGGATGGTATTTAATCATTTATACATTTTTAATATAATGCTTAGAATATTTCGGTAAATCACATTTATATTTAGTATAAATGTGATTTACCGAAATATTTTATAACACATTTTCTAAACCAGCCACAAAGTGATCACAACGGTATTGTTTTGCATAACTTTAACGTTAAAGTTGCTTCTGCATCGTCTCCGGTGCTGCGGGAAGTGCAACCCCTTCGCCCTTACATAACATAACACAGGATAGACACCCATGCTCACCACCGCAGCTTCGGCTGCCACTATGGCTAACACGGGTGATGCTTTGATACAGCAAGCGGTGTCTCCGGTTTCTATATAAACTCATCAGCCAAAAGACAACGTGAAGTGCCCTGATTCGATTTTGGAACAGAATCGACCTATTTTGACTACGAAGTGTCATGAACTACATAAGGAACGGAATGAGTGGCGCGTCATATAAAAACGTAAAAATAACTCAAATTTGTTTCCGTTACTCCTATTGATTTTTATGCCTAAATACTATTAGGCTGATAGTCATTATACCTAGTAACATTATGCGAATCAAAATAAAGCTAAAACAAATTAGCCTAAAATATCAAGATAAACCACCAAGAGCAACCCCATATTGTGTCCAGGCTGTCTCTTTCCATTCCAGGTTGCCTGGAAGAGATCGCGGCTCGCGATAAGGCCGCCTGTTGTATGTTTGTTTTTGTTATAAGATGTCTTTTTCAATTATTTTTATATTGGTGTAAATAAATAAATAAACCGTATACCACTCAAAAAAAATTAAGCCATGCCAAAGTACCTATATTCATTGAGGTAATAATGAACTAGTACGTAGTACATATTATCTCAATGCCTATATTAGGGAAAAAACATTATGCGAAAAGAAGGGATCTCTATGGCCAAACGTGGAGGGTCATGTCATCAATCGTTGACGCTTAAACAATATGGTCAGTTTTAGCTAGCCATATCATGAAAAACAATCATTTCATGAAATGGTCGACAACATCATGAAGTGATCGATTCTAAGATCTGGCCAGGACACCTACATCACTTTCTTTCAAATGACGTCGGATTCTCTTGAAACACTAATAATCTGGGGCAAATTAAATTACAATTTATTTATATTAAGGTTAGCAACATACAGGTAGGCAGAAACAACCCCGCAGCAATGTATTCTACTGTCAAATACCATTCATGAAAAATAAGTTTTATCAATACCTACAATAATACCTGCAGAATTTAGCAGAGGGGTCTTAGGCTATGTGGAATTAGCGCGGGAAATAAGACGTCCATGCTAAAAGCGGATCGCTGTTCACGTTAATCATATTTAGAGCTGTCAAATACACTGCTTTTGAAAAGAGCTTTTGAATCTTTGAATGCCTTGATTTTTCTTCTTCTTGTGATATTTAAATGAGAACTGGGTTGCTTATCAGGACGGATTTGTAAAATACTTATTTAAAAAAAACCGGCCAAGTGCGAGTCTGACTCTCGCACAGATGGTTCCGTATAAACAGCAACATTCACCAAAATAAATAGGTAAATATACTAACGTTAGTAAACAATGAAAGCACCGAACATTGCTCTAACATCATCATCATCATTTCAGCCGAAAGACTTCTACTGCTGTACATAGGTCTCCCCCAGGCGTCGCCAGACTGATCGGTCCTGTGCGTTTCGCATCCACCGGACGCCCGCAGCCTTGACCAGGCCGGCCGGCCTTCTAACGAAAATACAAAATTAACTTTGCCGTTCGAAAACTTTTGTCCCCATACATCAATATATAAAATTTTCACTTTTGCATATACATTTTATAAGTTGGTCAACTTTTACTCGTAAACTTATATAGTCTACTTAGCTGTGAAATTAAAAGAAAAACTTAAGGCAGTAGTATACTACTGACGTGAATTTTTTCACATGTCCAAAAGCAAACAAATTTGCCATTTAAAGCTTAATTTTACGCACACGGATCCCTGAATCGAAAAATGGTTTTCACAGACCCGTAATATTTCTGAATGGCCTATCCAACGATACCCTGCACCATGGGATAGACGAAAAAAAAACATCTCCACTTTACGTGTACAGGAGGTAAAATAAAAATTATAAACTTGGTTTTATTTTACCATTTTGTCGGCATAATTAATATGTATATCTATGCCTAATCATAGCTTACTAAGACTCTCTGACCTAAGCTGCGGACGGACGGACGCACAGACGGACATAGCCAAACTATGAGGGTTCCTTGTTAACTACGGAATCCTAAAAATGGTTTTCTATTATTACTTTAACTTATTTAAGGTATACTTAATTGAAATTGGTTAGCATTGCAAAATCGATCGATTTTCATCAAACATACATTAAAACTCGCCCGATAATATCAACTTTTATACAAAAACTAAATGATGAAGCTATGATGGCATAGATAGATACCTACACAAACACACAGGTACATAACTCCAAAGTGCGCAAATATAACACCCCACTTTCTCCATCGGGGTTTGAAAACTATAAGATTACCGACCAGTGCGGGAATCCTCATGGCTCTCCTCCGACCCACGGTGAGCGGGGGAGTTTGACAGTCTCTAACTGAGTAAAACCTCACGGTGTTTTTCAGCTACCTTTATGGTTATTTTGAGTGTGTGTAAGGGACAGATGTATATGACTTGTACACATCTGTCACTTACGCGATCTTAAAATAACCTTACTCTAAGAGCTTATGGTCACCCCCCTGGGCACTGGAGTGCAGATGGCCGCTAAGGTTAGCTTAGATGTTTTCCAGCAAAATAATAGGTTTCCCTAATCTAATCTAAAAATTGTTTAATTCCTTTAGTACTATCAGTGAAAATCACTGATATGGATATATTCCAGTACCGTTAAATATCTGTTTTTGCGACTCCGAAATAAAAATACCACAACTTTATTTATATTTTCAAAAGCCTCAGTCCTAGCAAATCTGTCCGTCCTAACAGATGCAGGCTATTTACAAATCCTAGTGATAAAACTGTTAGTACGAGATCTCACCGCAAAAATCTTCAATTAATTGTTTTTGATATAACTATTTATTTACTAAAATAGAAGAATAGATCACAGGGTTGCCTGGCAATATCCAGCAGATTGCTCTCCTCGCAATTAGTTTTATTTTATCTCTGGCCTACACTACGAATTTCTACTGTATCGTTGGTACATTTCTCATCAGCCAACTCTAAGTTAACCATATTGCCAGATATAAATAGCTAAACTGCCAACCCATAGATTGCGGTTAACTGAGAGCAGGGAACCTTTTTATTCCTATTTCCTATGTCGTAGCTAGATCTTAGAATAAATTAATTAATGATGTGGCCGACCATTTTATGAAAGGGAAAATATTTGCTGGCCACATCATGGTATGGCCTGGCTAGATACATGAAGGCACGGCTACCATGATATGGTCAAACATTAGTAATTATATCGTAAAATAGTACAATTGCCCACCGTTAGAGGCGCTGATATCGTTTTGTTTTTGTGATGCATCATGGCGGCGGACAATTATTATAATAAAAAACCCGATAATAATGCTACAATTGAAGATAAAAGTGAAGTGAAATGTCGTTACGACATAAGAATACTTGAATTTTACGAAAGTCACTCAAAAAACGAGCGCAACGTTCATAATGACGTGGCCAAGGTTCCTTATTTTTAAGACTTAATATTACATGGCATACATCTTTTTCCCCTAATTATATTTACGTATAACACTTTACGCATAATTTTGTTATTATAATAATGTTTAAGCATAACATTCTACAGCACAAATTTATGTACGCATAATAATATTAAAACATAATTTTATACGCATAATAATGAACTCCTAAAATGTTAGACACTAATATACATGTTCATACTTTCATGAAACAAATGCACTTAGAAAATGAAACTTTAGTAAATATTATTATTATGTTTATAAAACATATTGGCGGCCCGCCGCACCTTAACCACATTACACAAATAATATTGCACTACATTACACAAATAATATTGGTTATAGTTTCTTCTATTTTTTTAATATATAGATAATTGATAGTTAAAGTAAATAGGAATAGTTTATCATCTGGAGAGTGACAAAGGATACTTAACTCAAAAAAATCTCTTTTTATTTTTCACATGCATGACTATTAATTGGTTGACTATTGTTTCACCAAAACAACATTGGCAATTTTTTAGTTTACAACCAACGTTTCGTATACTATTTATTTCACAAACAAAGTATACCGCAAATGTTTTATTTTATTAACACTCACTTTACAAACATTTATTTGGCAAATGTTTCGGATGGTATTTAATCATTTATACATTTTTCATATAATGCTTAGAATATTTCGGTAAATCACATTTATACTAAATATTATAATTTTATAACACATTTTCTAAACCAGCCACAAAGTGATCACAACGGTATTGTTTTGCATAACTTTAACGTTAAAGTTGCTTCTGCATCGTCTCCGGTGCTGCGGGAAGTGCAACCCCTTCGCCCTTACATAACATAACACAGGATAGACACCCATGCTCACCACCGCAGCTTCGGCTGCCACTAAGGCTAACACGGGTGATGCTTTGATACAGCAAGCGGTGTCTCCAGTTTCTATATAAACTCATCAGCCAAAAGACAACGTGAAGTGCCCTGATTCGATTTTGGAACAGAATCGACCTATTTTGACTACGAAGTGTCATGAACTACATAAGGAACGGAATGAGTGGCGCGTCATATAAAAACGTAAAAATAACTCAAATTTGTTTCCGTTACTCCTATTGATTTTTATGCCTAAATACTATTAGGCTGATAGTCATTATACCTAGTAACATTATGCGAATCAAAATAATGCTAAAACAAATTAGCCTAAAATATCAAGATAAACCACCAAGAGCAACCCCATATTGTGTCCAGGCTGTCTCTTTCCATTCCAGGTTGCCTGGAAGAGATCGAGGCTCGTGATAAGGCCGCCTGTTGTATGTTTGTTTTTGTTATAAGATGTCTTTTTCAATTATTTTTATCTTGGTGTAAATAAATAAATAAACCGTATACCACTCAAAAAAAATTAAGCCATGCCAAAGTACCTATATTCATTGAGGTAATAATGAACTAGTACGTAGTACATATTATCTCAATGCCTATATTAGGGAAAAAACATTATGCGAAAAGAAGGGATCTCTATGGCCAAACGTGGAGGGTCATGTCATCAATCGTTGACGCTTAAACAATATGGTCAGTTTTAGCTAGCCATATCATGAAAAACAATCATTTCATGAAATGGTCGACAACATCATGAAGTGATCGATTCTAAGATCTGGCCAGGACACCTACATCACTTTCTTTCAAATGACGTCGGATTCTCTTGAAACACTAATAATCTGGGGCAAATTAAATTACAATTTATTTATATTAAGGTTAGCAACATACAGGTAGGCAGAAACAACCCCGCAGCAATGTATTTTACTGTCAAATACCATTCATGAAAAATAAGTTTTATTAATACCTACAATAATACATGCAGAATTTAGCAGAGGGGTCTTAGGCTATGTGGAATTAGCGCGGGAAATAAGACGTCCATGCTAAAAGCGGATCGCTGTTCACGTTAATCATATTTAGAGCTATCAAATACACTGCTTTTGAAAAGAGCTTTTGAATCTTTGAATGCCTTGATTTTTCTTCTTCTTGTGATATTTAAATGAGAACGAGGTTGCTTATCAGGACGGATTTGTAAAATACTTATTTAAAAAAACCGGCCAAGTGCGAGTCTGACTCTCGCACAGATGGTTCCGTATAAACAGCAACATTCACCAAAATAAATAGGTAAATATACTAACGTTAGTAAACAATGAAAGCACCGAACATTGCTCTAACATCATCATCATCATTTCAGCCGAAAGACTTCTACTGCTGTACATAGGTCTCCCCCAGGCGTCGCCAGACTGATCGGTCCTGTGCGTTTCGCATCCACCAGACGCTCGCAGCCTTGACCAGGCCGGCCGGCCTTCTAACGAAAATACAAAATTAACTTTGCCGTTCGAATACTTTTGTCCCCATACATCAATATATAAAATTTTCACTTTTGCATATACATTTTATAAGTTGGTCAACTTTTACTCGTAAACTTATATAGCCTACTTAGCTGTGAAATTAAAAGAAAAACTCAAGGCAGTAGTATACTACTGACGTGAATTTTTTCACATGTCCAAAAGCAAACAAATTTGCCATTTAAAGCTTAATTTTACGCAAACGGATCCCTGAATCGAAAAATGGTTTTCACAGACCCGTAATATTTCTGAATGGCCTATCCAACGATACCCTGCACCATGGGATAGACGAAAAAAAAACATCTCCACTTTACGTGTACAGGAGGTAAAATAAAAAAAATAAACTTGGTTTTATTTTACCATTATGTCGGTATAATTAATATGTATATCTATGCCAAATCATAGCTTACTAACTGCCAGTTTCCCAGGTCTCAATTATCGGGCTGTTAACGTAATCGACGATTAATCGCCTGTTAATTCTACTTTCAGTTTCTCAACACCCAACTGTGACAAGCGTTTAACAATTTGTCACATTTGAGAAAAATCTCGAATTAACCACATGTTACAGCAGTTTTGGGTTTCTGAGAACCATTTTCAATGTTAATCTCTTGTCAACGAGCCTAATTTATAATTGTTGGAAATTGGTCGATTATTCGCAGATTAAAATTAATATTATGATTTTAAAGGCTTATATTACGATAAAAAGATAATAGGGGTCGTCGAAAACTGTGGTATGGGTTGAGTTATAAAAAATATGTTAATTTAGATCAATTATTAATTAGCAAGATTTAAAAAAATAGGATGTTACAAACTTTTAAAATTAATTACATTATAAAAACTTGACACAATTATCAAAAATAGTTATTTTGTATTTAGGTAAATAAAAATAAAATAAAATAAATTACTGACCTGGGAATCGAACCTTCCTCACGCGCATTAATGTTAACTGTACCCTGTACTTAGTACTTATCGAGGTCAGTTTCTGGATAGATTTGTGTTTAACTTGAAGCGGCTGGGGTGGTGACCGTGCCAGGGTAAGCAACACTTACCAAGGTCAGTCTTGGGATGGGTGACCACTTTTTTTTTTTGGATCGCTAGTTTATGGATAGGTGACTCCGCCAGGGTAAGCAACACTAACCAAGGTCAGTGTTTGGATGGGTGACCATCACCACAAAAATTTTGGATCACCCATCCTAAAGTCACCCCGCTAGTTTAAACAACATTACCAAGGTCACCCATCCAAAAACAAGCGAATCCAAAAAAAGTGGTCACCCATCCAAACACTGATCTTGGTAAGTGTTGCTTACCCTGGCATGGTCACCCATCCAAACACTGACCTTGGTAAGTGTTGCTTACCCTGGCGGGGTCAGCCATCCAAAACAAACGAACCAAAAAAAAGCGGTCACCCATCCAAAAAAAACCTTGGTAAGAGTTGCTTAACCTGTGTGGGGTCACCTATCCAAATAAAAGCAAACCAAAAAAAACGTGGTTACCCATCCAAAAATCGTCCCTGCTAAGGTTTGCTTAACTTGCGGGTTACACCAACCCAGCCGCTCAAGATAAAATACTATTTAAAGTTACTGATTACGTTATAGTAGTGAAGGAAGTGAATGAATACTAGCTAGGGTAGCCAACCGAAATAAATGATTAAATGTAACAAGCGATTACGTAATTTCTCGATGATGCAGAGTTGAGAAACTCACTGACAACTGACGGCTGGTTAATTTGTGACAAATTGTCAGCTGATTTGAGATGTGACGTCGACTTCAGAAACTCGCCCTAAGACTCTCTGACCTAAGCTGCGGACGGACGGACGCACAGACGGACGTAGCCAAACTATAAGGGTTCCTTGTTGACTACGGAATCCTAAAAATGGTTTTCTATTATTACTTTAACTTATTTAAGGTATACTTAATTGAAATTGGTTAGCATTGCAAAATCTGCCACAGAGAAGCTAATGCGATGTAGCTTTAATTTCAAATCCATATTGACGCGGTCATTTCTGTTTTACATGGTGTTCTTATATTCCTCTTTAGTACATTGAACCGTCAGTACGTGGTTGAACCTGGGTAGCAGACAGGTTTCACAGTTATAAGTGACGGGCATCGTGGGTCAATACTTCCTTGGTAGCAGATTTGAACAGGTGTAAGCTGAGGACACCGAGGGTCGGATACACCAAGATATCACTTTTTTGTATTTCAACAGTTATCCGTTGACATTCAGGATCGCACAATCTTAGCCGCGATGCTATGTTATAGTTAAATCTATGAAAGCACAAAAGTCCTCCATTTGCATCTGCAATAACAAATCAAACGTTAAATCAGTATAACAGTTGATGTGTGCTCTCGCGGTCGCAGACTCACTGATCCGACTGATGCGGCCACAAAGCGGCAAGTGCATTCAAATAATCACCATAATCACAGCGGCTTTAATACTGGCAATAGAGTTATGGAAGTATGGAGTATGAGGTTATAGAGATATGAGGAATAATGTTTTGAAGCATTATAGTTGACAAAGAGTGAAAGAAAGAAAGAATTTCAATACTGTTTAATGGGCGATTTCCACCCAAGTGGCTTCTATCGGAAATATAAATTGTCATCTATTTTATGACGCTGTGAAATAGGCCTATTTCAGCCTGCCTTTTTCAGCAAAACAAACTATTACAACACAACAAACAAGTTATTAAAATAATTATATGTAGGTAATAACAAGGTATCATTTTGTTCCTACGATCTGGTCAACTAATATAAATCTTCATAAAACAAGAAAACGTAAACATAATGCCGAGTAAAGCAACATGCAGGGTCCAGTAATAAATAATCTTAACAGCACCGTCCCTCATCTTTATCTAATTTGAGCCTAAATTGAATCCCAGGATATAACACAAAGCGCTAAATATTACTCTGCAGACCAAAACGTGGTATGTTTGTTATCCCGGTTTCGAAAAGGTTATATGTCTGTAGTCTGAGTCTGTTGATTGACAGTTATAGCTTGTTATTCAGAAAGCTTTTCTGATTCTTCAATCTGCCCCTTGGTTTCTCCACATCGTATAAAGAGTGTCGTCTATCTGTCTCCTGCTTGTGTTTTTCGGAAGAACAGGCCACTTCTCTTCGATCCTCCGGAGGGGCTGATGCTGCAAGCTGGTCCGGTGCTGCCAGTGGTGTTTTAGGCAGCCCGTAATTATACTACTTGTGTCATTGAGAGCTACATCAACTTGATGGACAAGGACGGATCGATGCCACACTGGTTATTCGCCAGTCGAGAAGCAGAGTGCTAAGTCCGATGTACGAAGCACATGTAGAGAGGCGCGCCAGCCAGTAGATGTCAGACTGCGAAGCAGATTATTGCGGGTACTGACTTAAAACTTAGGGAAAACGCTGTTGACGTGGCTGAATTCTGGTCAAAACGTATATAATTATGGAATTATTGATACAACGGGACAGAAGAAGCTTGTTATTAATTGACAATAATCGGGTATTTTTTAGTTTTTTCAGTTTTGGAGAACATGAATTGATATTAGACCGTTGGAGGTCTGTAACGTTACTCAGAAGAGCTAAACTTAAGCCACGTTGATAAAAAAAGTTAAATTAAGGGCCGGCTTCGTACGACGTGCCGCCCGCGCAATACGACTGTGGGATCAGCTACGGCCGTTGCCGCCCGCCTCTTCCAAGTTGGCGAAGGGGCAACCGCAGACCAGGGCGGCGTGGTACGATGCGATGGGACGGCTGGTGGAGCGCTACCACGAGATGTGGGCCATCGTGTTCAGCGTGCGCACCCTGCGCGTACTGCCGCGCCTATGAGGACTTGTCTGCCGCAGTTCATACACCACGTGCCAGATTGGCACATCTTGTTATTATAACAGTAAAAAGTTCACTTAAGAGTATAATTGTTATTTATTTATAGTCTTTAGGGATTCATAACACTCATTAACAAACTGAATTAATTACAATTCCATTAGTACTTTCTGGATAAGAATACACTTTGTAATTCAAGGCAAAAATTTGTATCCTTCAAATTTCGCAACCAAAACCAAACTAAAAAACTGACCCTCGTTTTTCGTCGTTCTGTGTCAAATCAAATCACAATTATAAGTAATCATGACCAGAACGAATAAAAAACGGTTTACAGAGGGGGCCATCTGCCGCGGCCTTTATTTTAAAGATTAAAATGTACAGCTTTGTAGAAGAAAAATGTCCATGGTATGTTATGTCTATGGCTTAAGAAAATAAATTGGACAGACATGTCAGATCAGATGAAAATGTCAGAGAATAAAATATTCTAAAATTTTACAAATTAGCGGTAAAAATTAGTTGAAGATGTTAAAACAATAGGAGATAACTAAAAATATGCTTTTCTGGTGCTAACAGTATCAAAGAATACATGAAAGTGAGTCATATGAGTTGATACAATTTCAAAAGATAAAAAAGGTGTAGTTTGTATAGTATTATAAAACGTAAATAGACTAAAAGATGTAGATGTGGAGGTGGATCTGTACGGCAGAATACCACATTTCCTTCAATATTAATTGAAATATGGGCCGTCAGTTATATCATTGATGTAATTTACCCAAAATCTGCTGTGAAACATGATAAACAGTGTTTTCTGTCCAACTATTAAGCATAATTAGGCAATAGATTAAGTTTAATGTTAAATGAGTGTGTAGTTAGCATAGGTTCAAGAGACGAAAATCTTACCCCTAGACGAATAATAAATCTTTATTGACATAATTGATAAAGCAATTTGTGAAACCTCTGAAACCTGAGCTAGGTGGACCTGTCTGTCTTTTTCTTCTTCTGTTGTTTCCTCTATAGTGTTTTAAGTGTCCATAAACCTGAAGCCTAATTGCGTCAGTTTGACAGGGAAAAGGAAATAACTCCATGAAAGAGTAGGACAAATTTCCTTTAAACTTTTTCGGTATTGCATAAATAATATAGAAAGGGTACGTCCTCCACCCTATGAGTTGAATTCACATATCCTCTCCATGTCATCGGTCCCTTCGAGTGTATACGAAAATCGTTATTTTAAAGGTGTCATCACCCTTACTTATACGTGCTATTTGACGAATTCCTTTTCGCAATTAGGCTGCTGTTCTTTTAAAATTATGTGTGTATGTGTGGCATTCATATTCACAAGGCAGTTATATTCACGAGCTGGCTGACCAAAACCATATGTATCTTCTGCCGGCACAGTATGATTTTCTTCTTGTTTACTTCTTTTTAGTTTACTTCTTAAGCAGTCGGGTTTTTTTTTATTTTACTAACTTTTTTATTAACATCTTTTTTAGATTTTTTTTTCGAATTTCTTTTAAACATATAAGTGATATTTTTGTAATCGCCACAAAAAAATCGAAACCCCGGTAGATGGGTCTGGAAGAAGAAAAATTGAGCAGTCAAGACCTATCCTAACGATGTCTTATATATATAAATGCGTGGTTTGAAAGATATAAGGTATACATAAAAACATACATACATTCAAGATACGTGCGAAAAACATACGCTTTCATTGCAGTCGGGTAAAAAGAACCAATGCCTCGGAAAGGAGAAGATTTTTCGTGCATTTGCTGTAATTTTATTAACTTTTCAGCTTCACATAATACTAACCAATTTCTGTATTTTGAAAAACGTACGTACTATTGAATCTGCAACAGCTGTGCTCGAACATCTGCTATTGTTTCACCAACGAATACTTATTACTTTGATATCGTCCAACTTCGAGTGTTTGTGCATTCGATGTGAGTGAAACTAGCGTCTTCATTGCACTAGTTCGGAAATGAAATTGTTGTGCCAACATATTGGATACACACCATTATATTAAGCTTGGAAGTATTTCTATATAAGCTTCAGGTGTGTTGTTTTTATAAATATAAGAACTTATAATATAAATAGAGTATTGTGTAAATAGAACTGACGATAAATATAAATGTAGAATACAGTCATTTATAAAAAGTAGCAGGCGTTATTAATAAGTAATGTAGTAGTAAGTTTTTACAGTGTATATTTCTAGTAAATAGTGTTTATAGATGAACACGCGATGATAGAACAGTGATAACGACCCCTATTAACGAGCTTTATATAGGTCATCAGTTTCACGAAAGTTAATAGCATGCAGCGGAAAATAGTATCGTACGAGGTTACCGAACGGTGTCTTTTGAGACGGCCACTCTCCTGGCACGCTTTGCTCCGTTAAACATTCTGACGGACACAGACACGAGGGTTTATAACCGGATTCGCGCCATCTACCAGAATGGTGAAAGCGCGCGTGCCAGGAATCACTTTAGTAAGGCTGAGGCGGCAGGAACGGCGACAAGTACTCCAGCGGTGGTGAGAGCAGCTACAGCAGCTGCAATTTTCACGCAAGCGTGTTGTCAAAGCCATCCTGCCGCACTTTGAAGCATGGTTGAAAAGAGAGGAGCGCATCTACTACAGGCTCACTCAGGTATTGACTGGTCCGGGCATGGTAGTTTCGGTGAGTACCTGAATAAGATTGGGCGAGAGACCACGGCAAATTGCCACAAGTGCAGAGGCGACCTTGACTCTGCACAGAACAGACTTGAGGAGTGCCCTGCGTGGGCCTCTGAGTGGCAGGTTTTGGTCGCGAGGATCGGGCGAGACCTGTCTTTGCCAGCAATTGTGATGGCTATGCTGGTAGAGACAGAAAAGTAGAGGGAAATGGCCTCCGTCTGTGAGACCGTGAAGGTTATTTATATTCTTTGGAAGAATGAACGCAATATTATGTTGGATAATGTACAAGCTGCATCTAGAGTTATTTACTATACGGTGTGACGGGAGGTGTTTACGTGGGGGTATAAAAAAGACCACGTATCCAAGTCAACATAAGAAATTTATTTTAAAAATAAGAGAAAGGTGGTAGGTAGGCTTATGGGCACTAAATTTTTCCAATTTCCTTGTGAGTCGCTCAGTACTCTCCTGGCTCAGCCTGGTGCGACGATAACTCAGCGGTAGTGCCACGCTGCTGACGCCAGGGATGGCGACGGTCGGCGGTTGTTCGCGCTAGACACGTAGGTTGTTCGACGTGGCCACGCGGGTATAAAGGTACCCGGCACAGAGCTTGTTGAGAACCCGGATAAACCGGAACCTTGGTCGATATGGTAGCCAGAACTTTGGACCTGAAGATTAGCCGGAAATTTCGTTACGAAAACACAGAATTTAATAACGTTGACTAATAGGAGTCAATAAAAACTGTTGCCTGCTTTAGGCTTAAATAATTATGAAGAATACGTATGTAAGGTCACAAGTGATCCGGGATCAAGTGAAATACGTATGTCTTCGCCCGGAGCAGGAATTCGAATGTGTCGGTCATCGCGAGTCTAGTGGTCGCGGAGGTTATATGAAGGTTACCGGTCCTCATTCACTCGTTCGAACGCGCGGACCGCGCACAACACTAGTACGGACAGCTAAGACGTCCATAATGATATAACATCTGTGGTTTGACTTGACATTTATTGTTGTCAATATTACAACAGACTTTGTAGAAACCAGAACAAATTTCCGTGCGTTCAAGTGTTTTCGCCATACCTATTATTGGAATCAAATATTTCCCACACACTCACAAGTTGGGACTCATTAATAATAATGATAATTTTAACCCTGGTGTAGGCAACTGGGCTTATTCCAGGTGTAAACAACCCTTTGTGCTTATTGGCCTTGTTTGTTCTGCCTCCTGCTTGATATGGAGGAAAGTAAATTTTAATTTTTTTTCTGATAAATTTCGTTGTGGGATCCAAGATAATTCAATTCATTCTCCGGGACTTCGTCGAGCTTCATTACCTCGGCGCTTTTTTGGGTTTCAGTGGTTTGGGAATAGTGCGGCGGGAAAGTTTAAAAAAAAAAAGACTGTGATGGTCCGGAATGAGGGAGTCGAGCGGGATCGCAAGAGAGACGATCCCACTCGAAAAAAAAAGGCTGCAGGGAGGCAACCACCCCGATACCTAAAACGCCAAAACCCCGCCTGCATCATAAGCAGGTGGGTCTCCGGGGTCGCGAGCGCTCAGACTGGGGACCGTATCCGCCCACCAAGTGACACCAGGAAAGATGGTGGCACAGTGATCACATGCTGCCGTTCTCAGCGATGCTAAGTGCTGGCGCTTTTTCATTTTCCCTAGGGATGTGCCCTAATAGGCGTTGCACAGAGAGGGTACCGGGATAATCGGTTGAGAGGTTCTACGTGGTGATGGTGATCACCGGGGCTGCTTCAGTGAAGTAAAATCCCTTACTCCCTAGTCTTTTCCCCAAAAGTCCAGGATAAGAAAAGTCCAATATCTACCAATCCGTACTAGGCCCGCATGGTGGATATAGTCCACTCGATTTCTCATAGAGAGTAGGCCTGGGTCCCAGCAATAGGATCATTAAAGGCTGATCATTATAATGCTTGATCAATCAAATGTTAGCGGTTATTTCAGTGAGGTTCTACTAAATATCACTCTAATATATTCATATAAAATAGTCTGCCTCCAAAACAAAACAACCAAAACAATTCAACACGTAGCAAATAGAAACAAAAACACGGCTTAATCCTTATATCCCCTCAAATAGTAAGTTTGAACAAAGGGGATGGATCACCGCGGTCCTCTACGAGCTTACAATCACTCGCTTTGTTTACCGTTTACATCTGCGAACATACCGCTTTACTGGGTGAGTATGCCTACATATCGCGTTACTGTGTGGAAGCAACTGGTGTTTGGTAAGTGGGGATTATTGGATTTCTACCTGGTCCAGTATTTTGGTAAGATTGTGTCATTAAGTTTGGAGAGAAAGGATAAGTCGTGAATTGCTGAGTGCAATTTAATACTAGCTCTCTCTATTCTTCACCCATATTGGATATATACCGGGTGTAGTACTATCTATATACTCGTAGCTGCAAAAAACACATTCTAAATTGACCACTTGGAATAATGAAGCCTGTCCACTCTAACTTTGAAGTTAGGCTTCTTCTGGGTAAGCTCACTCCATCGTAGACTCTGTCTCTGTCACCTCTGACCTAGACTAGAGTCAAGAGCAAACCCTTCACAAATAAAAAAATAAACTCAGAAATGGTCATCAAACTATTTCCTTTATTACACATAGAGAAAAAGTATATTTATATGATTAAAATCTTTTAGGCCGGTCAGTTTTTAGGGTGCCGTACCCAAAGGGTAAAAACGGGACTCTATTACTAAGACTCACCGGTTCGTCTGTCTGTCTGTCTGTCCGTCTGTCACCAGGATGTATAACCGTGATAGCTAGACTATTTAAATTTTCATAATACTAAAAACAGAATAAAATAAATATTTAAGTGAAAAACATTTATACACCAAACGTGATATTTTGTCCTTTTTTTGCGATAATGGTACGGAACCCTTCGTGCGCGAGTCCGGCTCGCAATTGGCCGGTTTTTTTTTATAATATCGCCACAAATCATAAGGATATGGTTTGGGAAAAACTGGTCCATCAGAAAAGTTCCAAGTCTATCAGTCTGTCCTGATTGCATCATTTATTTATTTAGTTATTATATACTTTATTGTACACCACTGAAATAATTACATCATCATCTTCCTTCCCTTGTCCCATATTCCATGAGGTCTTTACATCAAGTTTTCTTTTTTTTTATTATTTATAACCTCGCGCTGGACCACTTATAACTCACCTGATGATAAGCGATGATGTGGACGACGGTGAAGCATGCTTGCCTAGAAGTAAACTATTAACCTTTGAAATAATGACCCCTAGGTTGTAGCTATCGGGCAACACAAATTTCGGCAGGCTTCTTCCATTTCGTCCTAATTTACCGTCAAGCTAACACTGACTTTTCACTGTTCCTTCCAAATATTTCTCACACCATCTGTTCATCTTTTTTTGGCCTTCCTCTCTTTCTCCATTCACCCACACATTTTATATTGGACTTTACGAGTCATTCAGCCTGTTCTTATTGCAACGGACGTATATTTCAATACCGCCAGATGGACAAGTAAAATTTATAAAACCCCCGACACAAATACCTCTTTAAACTACCTACATGATTAATCTAGTAGTAAACACGCTCCGATCGACAATTCGAAAATCCATCGAAATGCCTTATTAAAACACGATATCTTTCGAAAATACCCACAATATTTCAAAGAATAAAATGCGCATAACTTTTGAACGGCTCAGCCGATTTTCATTAAACATTTATAGGAACACTCTCAATAAAGTCGCCTTTCAAACAAAACAACTATATCAAAATCGATTCATCTGTTTAGGGAGTTATGATGCCTCAGACATATACACAAATACACACGTCTAACTTATAACACCCCTCTTTTTCTGTCGGGGGTTAAAAACCGAATGGCACTGCCCAACCTGGGAATCGAACTCAAGAACCTCATGTTTATTTCTTAGCAGTATTGTTTGCGACTAGTTCTCCTAGCAGTCATTGTAGCCATTTATCCTCCAAACACTCAACTCAAAATACTGAAACCTCAATAATAAAAATAAAATAGAAATTATGTGTGTGTGGTGTACAATAAAGTATATAATAATAATATTCCAATTCTAGAAACACCAAACCTCAAACAAACCAAACCAAGAGCAAGCCGAAGCAAGCTGTGTGGCCAGGACGCAAATAATTGAAGGCAGCTCATCTCATACATCCTCTGGGAGAGACTCAGTGCTCCATTCTGCTGGGAATTAGCGGTAAATTGGTCGCAGTTCGCTGAGTAAGCTGGTGGTGCAAGTTGTTGAATGAAGCGATTATAATTATTATTACTGGATGAGGGGTCTTTACTTTAATACATTGATAATATCAGCGCTAATACTCGCAAAAAATTATGTATTTACTATGAACGTCAAGATCCAGCGCAGATTACTTTTCGCCGTATATTTAGCAGGCAACAGTATTATATTTCATCATTATTAAATTCCTGTGTACTATATTGATTTTTATACGGATATGTTTCAAATACTTTTCGAGGAGCTCGTGGCTAAAGAGGAGCTCGTGGCTAAATAATAACAGCCGCACGGGTCGATCTTCAAGATTAAGCAACGCTTGACGAGGTCGGTCCGTGGATGGGTGACCATTTCAACATACCGAGTTTCCTCCGTGCCTCGGAAAGCACGTTAAGCCGTTGGTCCCGGCTGTCATTTGAAGATCTTTGACAGTCGTTACGAGTAGTCAGAAGGTTGAGATCTGACACCAGTCTAGCCACGGGGTACCGTGTTACCCAGTTACTGGGTTGTGGAGGTCAGATAGGCAGTCGCTCCATGTAAAACACTGGTACTCAGCTAAATCCGGTTAGACTGGAAGCCGACCCCAATATAGTTGGGAAAAGGTTAGGCAGATGATGATGTTTCAAATACTTTGATTCACCTTCTGTGTTTATACTATTTTGATATTATTCTATTTTCTTTTTTATATATTGTATGTTCCATTTCCATGAATGTGTCCATCAACAGTGGGCCTTATCAGAATATCAGCGCAGCGTTATTTTCTCTAAATATCGTTGCACATGCTGTGATAGGAGCCTTTTTGGTCTCGCACGGGGTTTTTATTTTATTATTGTTTTTTTTTGTGCTTTGCGGTATCTGCTACGTTTTCTAATTAACTAAACATTATTGTTTATCTTTTTCAAGTTGCTTACCCCTTAAACCAAACAACAAATAGCATAGTGCGAGATCATTATCGCAGAGAATAGAAAAAGTAAGTGATTTACCAGCAGCTAATAGAACCCGCGGATTGCCCACAAATACTGCTAATAATTACATCCCGCGAGTGTACAGATGAAGTTATTATATCCTTGTTAGAACGTGCTAGCCCGGCTGTCTGATGGGACGGTAATTGAATATACCGTGTGAGTGAACCCTGTCTCTTAGAATGAACGGGAAAAGATTGTGTTGTTTTGGAAAGGTAAAGTTATACTCAAGGCTTGTAATTTCGGTTTTTAAATTTCCATTATAGGCCGTTGATTTGGAAATTCATTTTTTTTTGTAGGTAGTACTCATAAATAGAAAGCTTTTTACAAATTTTCAAGACTCGGAAATTTTATTCAATTTTTGTCATATTTTTAACTTAAATATAATTCGTGAGGTAAAAAACGTGAATTAGTCCAAGAGCGAGTGAAGCGAGCTCGGGAGCTTAGAGCACCCAGACACGGATAGGTTAGGTTCAAAGGAGATGACGAAGCTGAAGTTAGCGAGCAAAGTGAACGAACCGTCATCTCCTTCATGTTAGGTTACTTTAGACCCTGCAGACAGAAATAGGAGCCCCAGAGCAGACAGAAAGAGGATGTTACAGTGGGGAGCCCCCCCCCCCCCCCTATACGCCCCTTAAATCGATGGACATTTATGGAAATTTTTATTCCTAACTGAAAACTTTAACCATGGATATCTCCATAACCATGGGGCTCCGAGTGGTGGGGATGGTACAGGGGAGTAGCGAAACCTCCCTTCCCGCCTCCACCACCCTACCCGCGCCAAAAATCAACGGCCCATAATGGAAATTATAACCCTGATAAGAACTAGCCGTTTGAGGATGTTTTTATCATAAATTAAAGTGGATTCCTGACGAAGGCATTATTTAATGACTGATTAGTTTAAATCAATCAGCAATCAGCCTGTAATATTCCCAGTGCTGGAACACAGGCATACTTTCTGTGAGTTGAAGTGGGTCATATTGTGGTCATAATCCACTAAACTAACTCTCACTGGGTGGTTGGTAGATGTCATCTTTATCTTCATATTTTTCGATCGTAAAGGACGAAGGACGTGTGCGTTTCTGGCAAACATTAATTGTGAATTAATAAATAAGTTACCCAAAGTAAAGTGCCTGTCTGCATTCAAATTCTAAAAACAAGTGGGGTTTGAAAGAAAGAAAGAAAACTACAACAGCTGGCCCACTCCCTCCGGATAAGTTTGAATGGTGAAAATGAGAAGATGAAATATTCTGACGATTAAATATTTTCCAGCAACCACAATCTTAATGTAAACAAAGGAAAATCGCAGGAGAAACTCGGATTGTTCTCAAAGCCAAGACTTTCCCAATCCACTCGATCTCGAGCGATCCCCGCGGTCAGATCGTTCCACTATGAGGTAGAAAGTATCTTTATTTTCATGGAGTTATAAAACTTTTATTGCTTGCCCTTAAACTGAGGCAAATAGGGATTTTTGTATCGTTCGTCAATAATAGAGTAGTTTACAATCGTGATTTTAAACCCAGGTTTAGATTTGTTTCCGGGTAAATAAGAAAATTGAGTAAGAGATTGGCCGACTGGTTTTTTTTTGTTACCTGGAAGAAGTTGTCGATTGTGTTAGATGAATAAAGATGTTATTTTCAAGTTGCGGTTAAACATGCTATTATGCCAATGCACATCTAACTTAATAAAGCTTGAATGATGATTTGAGTATGTATTTCAAAACAGTCTCATCACAATCGTAGTATACAGTTGGCCACTGTTTTCCATTGAAAGGTATTACCGATACGTAAAAATTAAACGCTCTATCAGCTTTGTTGTGGTGGCCCAGTGGCTAAGACCTCGCCTCTCGTGCTTGAGGTCGTGAGTTCGAATCCGGGCAAGTACCAATGTGAGTTTTTCAATTCATATGTACTTTCTAAGTTTATCTTGCACATCGCTGACAACGGTGAAGGAAACATCGTGAGGAAACCTGGACTTATAGTGAGTTTATTATAAGATTGTGCTCCATTGGTGTAATTGCTGCAAAGCGTTCCAGTGCGAGGATAAACTAATAAATAAATAACAGTTGTCGAAAAGTCAATAATGTATCGAATTGACATAACTACCTTCATTATAAAATACTACTACATCGCTGACACTGAGGGAGACGCACATAATTTTACTGATTTCAAGTTTCGTCCACATTAGGTTTAAAGAGATGCTGAATTGAGTATTTGAGGTAAAGAATGTCAAAAACCCAAACCTTGTTGTCAAAATATTACAGTTTATCACTCAGACTCTTACATACGATTCGTAGAACGAAACTCATAAATATGTTTCATCACAAAAGTGTTCCGTACTGGGAACCGGATTGAAAGACAATGTGCAATCGGCTAAAAGGATTGCTAACTGGCAACTGAATGTAGAATATATGTACCTATACAGATCGTGTTCTTGCTGAGCTTGTGCTACTGTTGCTAGGTGAATTGGTTACATTGTTAAAGAAGAAAGTTTAAGATCGTTGTGTAAAGGTGAAATATGCTGAGGATAACACTCAAAAATCTATTCTATACGTTATCCTTAACGTCACCATCAGAAGCTAGCTCAATCCTCGACTGCACTTGTCTATCCTTCCACTTGTCATCTTGACTTATAAACAAAAGAATCTTGCAATGTCTGCTTATAACTCTACCCAGATAATGAGCCAAAAATCATCAACTGCTGGGCGTAGGCCTTGCCACGTACTCACGTACGGATTCCGGCATCCCGCACCAAGTCATCGATACACTTTATAAGCCTAGTAAAGCTGCATCTACTATTTCGCAGCCGTCACTGCAATATAAATCAGAAACCAATCTTACCTCTTTTTAACCGACTTCCCAAAAAGGAGGAGGTTCTATGTTCGACTTCAAGTTTGTTTTTTTTTTTTTTTTTTTGTATGTTCACCGATTACTCCGTCAATTGTGGACCGATTTTGAAAATTCTTTTTTTGTTTGAAAAAGTATGTTCCGAAATTGGTCCCATTTTAATTTGGTGAAGATCTGATGAAGAACTTCGGAGATATACAACAGAACTCTTCAATAAATAACGGCAAATCTCTCGGGATTGCTGCAATCGCATGTCTGTTTGTTCTTTATAACATTTCATAACATAACATCAGCCTGTTCGCTCTTAAGGGGTAAGCAGACCTCTCATTTCACCGGTTATGTTCAAGTTTCATGAAATCTATTCTGGCGAAATAGTTCCCTTACTAACTTGCCTATTAGGTACGTACAACTAAAAAGTGAAAAATAAAAAAAACTTTTTTCAAAAAAATACTACCGACTTCCAAATACAAAACTGCAAAGTGAAAAATAACTTAATTTTTTGAAGTCGGTGTCCTTAACGCAAAAAAATGGTACCTACGAAAGACACCGACTCACAAATTCAAATATTTGAAGTCGGTGTCTTTCGTAGGTACCATTTTTTTGCGTTAAGGACACCGACTTCAAAAAATTAAGTTATTTTTCACTTTGCAGTTTTGTATTTGGAAGTCGGTAGTATTTTTTTGCAAAAAGTTTTTTTTATTGAAGTCTATGAAAGCCCTTTTGAAAAACGTTCAAGTCTATGAAAGAGAACGAATAAAGTCTTTTCGTTCAGTAAAATGGGTACTTGAAATTTGATGTTAAAAGTAATGGTGAATTTAAAAGTCATCTCAGCAGCATCTCCGATTTTATTTCATAATCTTTTTCATCCCTCGCCACAGTTATTTGAATGGAATTTTACGCAGAATCAAAAAGGTATTTAAAATTATATCAGCTCAAATTAAGATAAATTGTGAGTAAATTGTATCTTCATTTTCAAGACTGAAACTGACTTAAGCCAGTGGCTTCGTCCGTATTAAAGTCGGATATTAATCCCAAGAGATCCTAATTTCTGGATAAAACTATCTTCAGCTTAGGCGAAAACTTTACCGAAACGACTCAGCCGCCATCCTGACTGAATCATTTCGGACACAGATTCTTTACCAAGCGCGTGATTCTTCTCATATTTGGTACGGAAACGGAACCGCACCCACCCGATGAGGAAGGTGTCACACTTATAATAGCTTATCACTCAGATCGTACCACACAAAGCGTAACAAACAATCAGACAGTCAGATTCACTTTAGCTTTTATAATATTAGTAGGGTTTGTTTCGTCCCGAATTGTGGTGTTTACTTGCAACACCGGGTTGGTGGGCTGTCAACGATTTTGACAGCTGACACTACACAGTCGAAAAAAAAAGTTTGTAACTTCAACACGCTGAAGTCTGGTTTTTGTCGAAACATATCTAATCGAGATGTGTTTCACCCATTGTATTTGTTAATCGCGCCCGCCGTTCGCAATCGGCGTTGTGGGGCGCCCCAAAGTGGGTTTAGAGTATATTTTCACGCGCAGCGACGCGCTTTTGTGGGAAACGCGTGTGTGTCTGCCTGGAAGCCGAAGCCCGGATCAGAACGCATTGGTGGTCCCAATCTAATCATTGTCCTTTATTATATATATATTCTCCTATCCCTAACCTCACGGCACGATATTGATCGACCCCCAGGAGTCTACCGCAGGAATCTAAGGTATATGACTATAATATTACCGGCCAACCCTTGTGCCACCTTATACCCGTAGTAGGAACCAGTATATCTACCAATAAGGAGCAAATCCCTAGCTTTCCACTGCCGCGAACCACGGCTTCGTGGGATACAGGTTCAGACAGGGTCCAGGAGTTCCCAACGCTGCTATGGGCCCCAGCGTTAGCTCCTGGCTTGGGACCAGAAGACCTGTATTTAACAGGGTTTGTGTGAAAATTCTGTTTTCATTTTAAGGGCTTCGAGATATTAAGATTCATTTACATACATTTCAAATTCATGAACTAGTCAAACAAATTAGGGAATCGTTAAAACAAATAACTCATACAAATATAATAGTATGTTGTCCCACGTACGTGAGAGGAGCTTTAATTCAGAACTATCGTGTAGAAATATTCAATAATTTGCTTTACCTGGACATGCAGAACAATAATTATGCATATTTCTTTGTCACAAACCATGACCTGTCTTTGGAAATGTTTTCACATCAAACAGGAAAAGTAAACAAACTGGGAACAAGAAAGATTTTTGAGGATATTTACGATCGTCTGCTCATTGACATAAAAAAATATCCTATTGACACAGCTCATATTGACACGTCAGACAACATTGATTTTTTTCGTCTATAGTAGTTTAAAGATTCTTCATCAGAACATTGCTGGACTATTAAATAAATCTGACATACTAACTGTTCACCTTCATGAATTATCTCGTCAGAAAAGGGACATAGATATAATTTGTATCACAGAACACTTCTTAATGGCCGGACATGAAAAATTATTGAAAATAACGAACTACAAGTTGGGGGCAATTTATTCAAGACCATCTCAGAAACGAGGAGGAGCATGTATTTTGGTTAAAAGTTGTATTGAACACAGAGAGCTTTTGAATGTCTCTCGTCATTCCAGTTGCGGTATAGAACTTACGAACCAAAGTTTAATTATTGTTTGCATTTATAGGCCACCAAAGTTAAATAACTTGAATGTTTTTTATGAAAAGTTAGAGATTATTTTGAAGAAGCTATGTACAAAATCCGATAAGAAAATAGTCATGTGTGGGGACTTCAATATAGATACGCTTAAAAGAAATAACTTGACACTAGACTTTGAATACTTTCTTTTGGGCTACAATCTTAAATTAGAACTACGACAGCCCACCAGGCTGGCCAGTAATACTTGTTTAGATAATTTTGCATGCAACTCTAAATTAAAATGTAATACTGAAGTTTTATTTTTATTTTTTTTTATTTGAGATGGGTTTGCTCTTGACTCTAGTCTAAGTCATAGGTGACAGAGACAGAGTCGACGATGGAGTGAGCTTACCCAGAAGGAGCCTGTTTACTCTAACTTTAAAGAGATTCGGGTTAAATGCGTTCGGAAACACAGATGCAGGTAGTGAGTTCCATTCATTCGCTGTGCGCATTATGAAGGATGTTTGGAAGCGCTTGGTGCGAATAGGTGGAATGGCAACAAGGTAAGGATGGTAACTTGCAGTGCGTCTAGATGTCCGATGGTAGAAGGGGGTTGGTGGGATGAGGTCGTGGAGTTCTTGAGCACATTCACCGAAATACAGTCTGTAGAAGACCGACAAGCAGGCAACCTTGCGGCGATGAGCCAAGCTGTGAAGCTTGGTATCCACCAGTTCAATGTCGCCAATGAGCCTCTTAGCTTTGCGTTCCACCGAGTCAAGCGCGGCAAGCTGATACTTTGCTGAGCCATCCCAAAGGTGGCTGCAATACTCCATGCAGGATCGGACTTGCGCTTTGTACAGGGTTAGAAGCTGTCCAGGCGTAAAGTATCGCTTCACCTTATTTAGGATGCCCAGTTTTTTGGCCGCAATTTGGGCTTTGTGCTCAATGGAGGCGCCGAAGTTAAGACTGGATGTCAACTCCATGCCTAGGAGCTCAATCCGATCAGACACTGGAACAGACGCACCACGAAAAATAGGCGCCCGATCGAAAAGACTCCTTTTAGCGGTAAAAAGACACGCCTGTGTTTTGGTGGCGTTAAAGGAGACCAGATTGTCATCACCCCACTGGGAGACAAGGCTTAAGGTCAAATCTGTCCGCTCTACCATATAAAAAGACACGCCTGTGTTTTGGTGGCGTTAAAGGAGACCAGATTGTCATCACCCCACTGGGAGACAAGGCTTAAAGTCAAATCTGTCCGCTCTACCATAGTCTCTCTCAAGGAACGAACTTCATCCACGCCGGTTCTTGCGCTGGACAGGTATCTCTCTAAAACAGTACTGTCATCTGCGTACCCAACAATACCAAGCTGAAGAAGGTCATTGATGTGCAGCAGGAAAAGAGTTGCAGAGAGAACAGACCCCTGAGGAACTCCGGAATCGATAGCCATAAGGTCAGAGGAGTAGCCGTCTATGACTACTCGGATCGACCGTTCGCAAAGGAAATCTGATATCCAGCTACAAAAACCAGCGGGGATGCCATACGCAGGAAGCTTACTGAGAAGACTTGCGTGCTAGACCCTGTCAAAGGCCTTCGAGATATCCAGCGAAACAGCAAGTGCTTCGCCGTGTCTCTCGATGGCTTCGCCCCAGCAGTGCGTGACATACACAAGAAGATCGCCAGTAGACCGTCCCCGGCGAAAGCCATATTGACGGTCACTGAGGAGATTATTGTCTTCAAGGTAGGTCAGCAACTTACTGTTCAGTACCCTTTCCATAACTTTGCACAGAATGGAGGTAATGGCGATTGGACGGTAATTGACAGGGTCTGCTCGGTTGCCTTTTTTGGGCACTGGTTGCACATTTCGCTGGCCGCTGGCTCACTTGCAGAGTGAGCCAGCGACCCATCAGGTTTCATCATTGGTGGTAAAGTGGGACGACAGAAATTGGATTCAACAGCTTTAGACAGGGACCAAAACTGTTTACTACCCGGAGGGTGTGATGCCAGCTTGGCCCCAATACGTCCAATATGGTCAAAACGTGCCCGACGCAAAACCCGCTTGCAGAACTTGGTGGCAGAATTAAAAGATCTTTTCCTCGCACGAACCCTACGCGCTCTAACTTTGCGATCTCGGGCCCCGACCCAGGCTTGGTAGGCAGACTCTTTTTGGGCCTCAGCGTGGGCACATTCTGAATTATACCAAGGTCGGGATTTGTGACCGAGCGGAATGTCGGAGAATGGAATGAAATACTCCATTCCCTGCCGAATCACATCCGCAACCGCGTCCGCACAGCTCGAGGGGTCACCCGAAGCGAAGCACACATGCCGCCAAGGATAAGACGCAAAAAAGTGCCGCATCTCGTCCCAGTCTGCTGACTCGTATCGCCATACTCGCCTTGTGCCTCTAGGACTCTCATCTGGAGGAGAGCAAGTCGACACGGATTTCACCAGACAATGGTCAGACGTTCCCAGCGGGGCTGAGACCGAAACCGAATGACTGTCCGGATCAGTTGTCAGCAGTAAGTCTAAGCAATTGGGTGTATGGCCGTCAACATCCGGTACCCGCGTTGCCACATTCACCAGCTGGGTTAGATCTAGCGATAGAGAAAACTTGCGCGCCTCTAACCCAGCATGGTCATTTTTCCGGTACGGGTACAACCACTCCTTATGATGGGCGTTAAAGTCCCCCAGAAAATTAAGCTTGGCTGTTGGGTACCGTTGCTGGGCCATGTCGGCCGACTCCATAAGGCAGTTAAAGAGCGCTGTCGTCTCCTGGTCACCGGTGTGCGATCGGTAGACGCCGATGTAGAGAGACTTCTCCACGCCAGTGTCCACAAGTAGCCATATGGCAGAAAAACCCGATTTCTTAAAGCAACGGAGACGACGACAACAAATGTCATCGCGGGCGTACACACAGACCCCAGCTTGCTTCTTGAACTTGTGTTCAAGAGAGTAACCCGGGTAGTTGAGGTACGCCACGTCCGACGGGGTTGTTATCTTCGTCTCCGTTAGGAAAAACAGGTGCGGCTTCTCGGTCTCAAGGTGGTGGTGGACCGGATCGAGATTAGAGTGCAACCCCCTGATGTTAGTGAAGTGCACTTTTAGTGGGAGGAAGTGCAGCCGTTGTTTCACCATATTCTTCTTCGCTTTGGTCATTTAATTTTTTTAGAGTTTGCTGGGGAAGAAGTTAAACTGTCGAGGCTCTGCTCAGTGAACCAAGTGGAACACTGGAGCTAACCCAACCTGTGGGGAACTCATTTGGAGACTGCGGGGACGCCCGAACCCCCCCAGATATGGCCACCGGGTCTTCCCATCCAGTCGCCAGCTGGCACGGTGGAGCATACCGGGATTTTTCGCGAGTTGGCGGGGCAGCCTTTGGCACGTGGCTGGCGTGCTACTTGGGCCCCCTACTGACTGCGGTCGGCCAACGGCTGGCACCGTGCTTCGGATCCCGCTACCCTCCAAGATGAGTTACCCAGCAAGTTTAGCCCAGAGACCAAGACTGGTTCTGAACAGCGCAACTGACATCCTCCTTCTCCCCCAAAGGCACTGGCAGTCCCACACACCGACGGAACACAGCAAGCTGCTTGGCACCGGACTCCGGTGGTCGCGAGCCAGGCGGCCCCTTGCGGAGCCTACCACCGCTTAAGTGGGATCATTCAGCCGTACCACAGGCAAGCCCGTGGTGCCGTTGCCCGGGATGGACCGCTAGGAGGTAGATCCCATACCCATCCCACGAAGTATTGGACTTTGCATTGTCTGATCACACTGCTCAGCTATTAGAAGTTAAGGTTATTAAATCATATAGAATAAATTCATGGCGCATTAAAAACGCGATCTATCTGGTGAAAATATGGATAGATTCAAAAAATATCTAAAATGTCTTTCTTTCTCTGAAATCTACCAAACCGAAAATGCTAATGAATCATACAATTATTTTCTTGAACATTTTCGGATGCTGTACGATCTTTGCTTTCCTTACAAATTAATAACAGTTAAGTCTAATAAGAATATCAAATGGGTTTCAAATGGTATTCGAGTGTGTAGTAGGAAAAAAAGACAATTACTATGGAAATACAGACGCGAACCATCAAATTGTAATAAAAATATCTTTAGAAATTACTCGCGCAGGTTTCGAAAGGTCATTAAATTAACGGAAAGAGCACAAAATAATTATTTAATTAACACTTCAAGCAATAAATCGAAAGCGTCATGGCAGGTTATAGATAACAAAACCCGAATCACTGAGCCCATTTCCCAAATAAAAGTTCAAAATACTACCATTACTAATCCGACAGACATTGCGAACGCCTTTAACAACTATTTCATTGACCAGTCACAAGATAACATGACGAAACCACCGGACACTACGAACTTGACAAGTAACCCCAACTCACTTTTTATGCATCCAGTAGTACCGCAAGATATTATGAGAGCGATACAATCATTAAAAAATAAAAGCAGCACTGGATATGATGGCATATCAACAAAGGTTGTAAAATTCGTATCAGGCGACATCGCCTTGCATTTCTGTCATATACTTAACTTATGTATCAGTACTGGAGTATTCCCGGATGGTTTAAAAACAGTTATAGTGAAGCCACTTTTAAAAAAATGCAATAAAGAAGATCTAGCAAATTATAGACCAATTGCTTTAATACCCATTTTTTCCAAGGTTATAGAAAGAATAATTTATGACTCAGTTAATAACTTTTTAACGAAATATAATATTTTAAGTGCGGAACAAAAGGGTTTCAGGAAAAATAATGGAATAAATACGGTCGTTTACGATTTGATAAATGTCATATTGCAGAATGTAGATAAAAAGTACCAGTATGCGTAATTTTTACGGACATGACGAGGGCCTTTGATTGTGTTGATCATGAAATTCTTATAAAAAAGCTAGACATCATAGGCATCAGAGGCAATGTACTTAATCTCTTAAAGTCATACCTTAGCAATCGCAAGCAACACACAGAGATATCTAGAATATGCCTAAAAACTAAGCGCGAAGAAAAATATTTATCTAGGGCTAGAATTATTAGGTATGGCGTACCACAGGGTAGTGTGCTGGGCCCTTTGTTATTTTTGCTGTATATTAATGATTTACCTCGCCACATTGAACATCCTATGGTCTTATTCGCTGACGATAGCACTGCCTTGATTAAATGTATTGACAAACAAACATATGAGCATGACATAAATGATACTTTAATAAATATTATACGCTGGCTTGACCAAAATAATTTAATGATTAATATACCAAAGACAAACGTAATGCATTTTTATCAACGGATTCCACCAGAAGTCTTACATTTACATTATAATGGACAAAAAGTTGACCAAATACTAGTTGCTAAATTCCTTGGCATTATGATAGATAGCCAATTAACTTGGAAGCTACAAGCAGAAGAAGTATGCAAAAAACTTAGTGCAGCTGCATATATGCTCTTTAACTTGTCTAAAAAAGTAAATATGGCCACAAGGTTGATTGCATACCACGGGTTAGTCGCATCTATTTTGAGATACGGCATAGTATTTTGGGGAAATTGTAGTCTGAGGGAACAGGTGTTTAAGGCTCATAAACGCTGTATAAGAGCGATGTGCAATTTAGTAGTAACAGATAGCTGCGTACCTGTATTTAAGTCCCTAAAATTACTAACATGCCCATCCCTTTATATTTTCGAGGTGGCTGTTTTTGTCAAATCAAATATGCATCTATTTAATAAAGTGTCCGAAAATAGAAACCGGCCTATCAGGAGACAGTATAAAAACTTGCTAACTGTTAGTGGTTCCGATACCGCCCTATTAAAGAAAAGTATTATATGTATGGGTCCGATAATATCTAATAAAATACCCGATGTAATCAAAAATGAGACATTTCTACTTTTCAAAAAGAAATTGACAGATTTTTGAAATAATTCAAACAGAATTCGCTAATTGAGTAATAACATTTATTAATTAATAGAATTAATAAATGTTATTACTCAATTAGCGAATTTTTGACCGATAAGAATTTAAATTGATAACATGACATCTCTGTTTTCCTGACTTGTACTTATTATTATTTTTTTTTGTTTGACTGGAACTTGACGAATTTGTAATCCCATTTTATTAAAATTGACACTGTGTATTGTATTGCCTATTTCAAATTATTTACTGAATTTGATCTTGACATGGTAAATTTGTATGATTTAATTGAATGTTTTTAATAATTTATATTAAATGGGTCTTTATTATTATAGTAAAAACTGTTTGCATGCCTTAGTTAAGGTAGTTAGTATAAGGATCATTACATTAAAACTTAACATCTGTTACCTGTACCTACTTTCTGTGCAAATAAAGATTTATTCTATTCTATTCTATACAGCTTACACCTTGGTATAATGTATTTTACTTCAATGTTAAACGTGAGAAGTTCATAGGCTTTGTCGGCTTCAGTATTAAGTTCAGAAATTGATAATATTGATCTACCGTAATTATTTATGAATTGCTTATGAGGTGTCATGTTTCATAGGTCACAGAAGCTTTGGCAATGGAATAACCAACGGGCACTGCGACCTATATTGTAAATCAGTATGGTATTGCAACCATGATTTTTATTGTCCATTTATTTTTCTGTTAACATTTACCCCGTTGACTAGATATATTTTAAGTGGCAAGGATTTGCTTCAATGGCATATTCCATAGGACCTGAGCACTGTACATGATTAAATGCCTATATCTCTCAGAGATAGTGTAGTAGCATTCTATAGTCGAAGCATTTTCGGTTTAATGTTGCCTAAAAGCAATCAACTTTGCCTTTTCGTTACCCGGCTGCAAGGAAAGGGTAAGAGAGGGTTATGTTTTTCGCGCGTATCTTGTATGTATGTGTTTATGTTTATATGTAATATTCTTTACTACCAAGTATCTTTTTTTTTTTTTTTTTTTTTAATATAGGCTCGCGCTTGACCACTATCTCACCTGATAGTAAGCGATGATGTGGCCGACGGTGGAGCACGCTTGCCTAGAAGTAATCTATTATCTTTCAAACCACTTGACGGATTTTTATAATTAAGACATCGTTAGATAGGTCTTGGCCGCCCAAGTGTTATTAGATAAGTGTAATAAAATAAAAAAAGGAACATGGCGGATTTTGGGCACCATATTGTAGGGGTTGCAATTTTTTTTCATCGATACTCATCGAGTGGGGTATCAAAATGAAGAGTTTTAGAGGTGATTACAAAAATATATACCTAAAAGTTGTAAATAAAAAAGTTAATAATAATCAATAAACCCGACTGCAAAGATGTAAACAAGAAAAAAATAATGCTGTGCGGTCGGAGTATATTTATAGTTTTGGTCCGCGAATATGTATCCTCATATCCTCATATAATATGTATCCAATATGTGATAACCGGGGTGGCTTCAGTGAAGTAAAATCCCTTACTCCCTAGTCCAAAAGTCCAGGCGCCTTTTGAAGGTATAAAATAGTTTTAAAATGTCATCAGTTTCAATCCAGACAGGCGCTTTATATAATCTATTCTATCACCACCAACCACCACTGCTCTCAAAATCGTAAAGGAAACCGGCATGTCGCAGAATGAATTATCAATACGAAGACATTAAGATATTTACCAATCCGTACTAGGCCCGCATGGTGGATATAGTCCACTCGATTTCTCACAGAGAGGAGGCCTGGGTCCCCGCGATAGGATCTTTAAAGGCTGATTATGATAATGCTTGATCAATCAAATGGTAGCGGTTATTTGAGTGAGGTTCTACTAAATATCACTCTAATACTATTCATATAAAATAGACTGTCGAACAAAACAAACAAACAACCCAAACAATTCAACACGTAGCAAATAGAAACAAAAACACGGCTTAATCCTTATATCCCCTCAAATAGTAAGTGTGAACTAAGGGGATGGATCACCGCGGTCCTCTACGAGCTTACAATCACTCGCTTTTTTTAACGTTTACATCTGCGAAAATACCGCTTTACTGAGTGAGAGGTTACAAACTTATCGCTTTACTGTGTCAGTCTGCATACATATCGCGTTATTGTGTGGAAGCAACTGGTGTTTGGTTAGTGGGGATTATAGGATTTCTACCCGTTCCAGTATTTTGGTAAGATTTTGTCATTAAGTTTGGAGAGAAAGGTGTGCGATATGGATAAGTCGTGACTTGCTGAGTGCAATATAATACTTTTCAACACACTTGCTCATAAAGTGGCTCTAATTTCACCGCAATTAGGCACATAATGACACCTGTTATCAAACTGTGACTTTTTCATTGCTATTATTCACAAGTGAGTTATAGAGTTTTTTTTTAATTTATTGGTTGAGTTGCTTTGTTCTTAAAAAAAGTTTCGATACAAAAAAGATCGTTCTCAATAGTACAAATGCAACACATTTCATGCAACTTCGTATTTAAATAGATAATTTCAACTTGTACGTGTTTAATAAATAAAACTTTCACTCAAATATAACTTTTGTTTTTGTCTGTAACAAAGAAAACTTGAAATTCGCCATTTTGTACGTGGCTAAAACGCTATCCGCGAAAAGCTAAAAACAGAAAACTCATTCTTTTTAGTCTGTGGCCGATCGCTAGAGTAAATATGTTCTGTGGTGGCGGATCGCCATTGTTAGATGCGCGCGCATAGGAAAACTGATTAATTTTGCCCGCCATTGCGAAAAAATTTCACAACTCGTTTTGACTGAAATTATTATTGTTGGAAATGATTATTTAGTATTTTTTTCTTCTCAAGTGTGTTGAAAAACGTCGTATGATACACGTGTGTATTGATGATTACCGTCCTCGGCTCTCTTAAGACCCTCGCCTGACGGCTCGGGTCTCAATGGCGCCTCAGCGGTAATCACCAACGTTACACACTTGTACCATAATGTACTATTATCTCACTTCTTCACCCTTATTCGGTAGATACTGGGTGGTAGTATCTATCTAGCTGCTAAAATCACAATTCTTCCGTCCTATTTAACCGCCAAGACATTCATTCATTCTTACTGTTCTTTCAAATTATTTCTCACACAATCTGTCCATCTTTTATTTTGCCTTCCACTTCTTCTCCATCCACCCACATTTGTGTTAGAGTTTACGAGTCATTCAGCCTGTTTTTATTGCAACGGACGTATACATACCGCCAGATGGACAAGTAAAATTTATAAAACCCCCGACACAAATACCTCTTCAAACTACCTCCATAATTTATCTAGTAATAAACATGCTTCGATTGAAAATCCATCGAAATACGTAATTATAACTCGATATCTTGCAAAAATACTCCGATTTAAAGAGTAAAATGTGCATAATTTTCATAAAACATAAAAAGAAAGAATGAAAGAAACCTCAATAATAAAAATAAAATAAAAAAGGGTGTGTGGGTGGTGTACAATAAAGTATATAATAATAATCCAATTCTAGAAACACCAAACCTCAAAGAGCAGCCGAAGCAAGCTGTGTGGCCATGACGCAAATAATTGAAGGCAACTCATCTCATACATCCTCTGGGAGAGACTCAGTGCTCCATTCTGCTGGGAATTAGCGGTAAATTGGTCGCAGTTAGCTGAGTAAGCTGGTGGTGCAAGTTGTTGGTGGAAGCGATTATATTGTTACTGGATGTGGGTCTGTACTTTAATGCATTGATAGCATCGGCGCAAATACACGTAAAAAAATGTATTTACTCAATGTCAAGATCCAGCGCAGGTTATTTCGCCGTACATTTAGCAGAGAGCTGCATTATATTTCATCATTATTATCTTATACGGATAGTTACTAAAAATGTTGCACGGGAATCAGATCTCAACATAGTTGTACTAATTCAAAAAATATTAAAACCCGAAAGGGAGAAAGAAGAAAGAAATGAACTAAAAAGACGTAAACAAGAAGAAAATCATGTTCTGCAGGCTGAGGATATATATTCGCGAGCTGGCTGACCAAAACCAGATGTATAATCCATGTCTTTTTAGTTCGCTTCCTAAGCAGTCAGGTCTTTTTAGTTCATTTCTTTCTTCTTTCATTTTAGTGCATTTTTTTTTCATTTTTGTTTCGGGTTAGGTACATTTAAACACATAAGTTTTATATATATTTTTAAATCACCTCTTAAAACTTTTCATTTTGATACTCCACTCGATGGGTCTGGATGAAAAAACATTGAAACGCCAATATGGAGCAAAATATCAGGCATGTTATTATTTTTCCATTTTTATGTAGCAATAGTTACGATTGTCCTAAGAATCACCAAAATCGGCCAATGCGTTTGGTCTCTAGAACGCTACATAGGAACAAACATACATACATATATAGACTGATAAACACATTACCCTCCTTCGGCAGTCGGGTAAAAAGGCAAGGCAGTTTGATTTATATACTTTATTGAATCACTCACATCTTTAACAGTTACATTAGCGATAACAACAGTGATAGTACAGTGAACTGTAATGATTCAGCTTACAGACCTTTTTGGAAACCTCACCACAAAATACACTGCTACGTTTTCTAATTAACTGAAAAAAAATTGTTTAACTTTTTCAAGTCGCTTATCCCTTAAACCAAACAACAAATAGCATAGTGCGAGATCATTATCGCAGAGAATAGAAAAAGTAAGTCATTTACCAGCAGCTAATAGAACCCGCGGATTGGCCGCAAATACGGATAATAATTATATCCCGCGAGTGTACAGATGAAGTTATTATATCCTTGTTAGAACGTGCGTCTGATGGGACGGTAATTGAATATACCGTGTGAGTGAACCCTGTCTCTTAGAATGAACGGAAAAATATGTGTAGTTTTGGAAAGTTCAAATTATACTCAAGTCCTGTAAGTTCGGTTTCACGCCAGTAGTGTCTTTGTTTTTGTGTAACACCTGTCAACTGAGATAAATATAGAACTGGGCTATTAAGCATGTTAATTTATGACGATTTATTGTAGTGGTCTTATGAATCGACCATTTTCAGAAGGAATGGCTTGACGATTTTTGTGTCAGATTAATTTACAGATAATCTCATAATGTTAAATGCTGAGAAACAGGCCTCCTCTCTGTAAGAGGATGTGGGCCAGCACGCGGGCCAAAGCTGATTGTTGGATGACAATTTTCTTGAAATTTTTGGTTGAAGTAGGTAGAATGTTAGATTTCTTACGATGTTGTCATTCTTTTGAAAGTCGTAGCGATACAAAAATTCATTGTGTATCGACAGTAACGTGCTTCTCTGAATTTGTACTCTGAAAACAACAAGTAAGTTAGAGCATACTGCTTGGTCACTCCTATCAGGATAGATTGAAAAACAAAAATGTGAAGGTAAAATATTATAACGATTAAATATTTTCCAGCAAACACAATCTTAACGAAAACACAGGAAAATGGCAGTAAAAACTCGGCTTGCCACTATGAGGTAGAAAGTATCTTTATTTTCATGGAGTTATAAAACTTTTACAGTCTTATTACAAAAAGCGGTTTAACTAAAAACCCAGGTTTAAATCTCTTTAAACTGTGGTTTACACAAAAATGATATTACAAATAATGGTTTAGCGATAAACCATAGACCAAATCATGGTCTAACGCTAAACCTCGGCGGCACCTAGTTTAACGATGGTCTAAGTCGTATCTGTCAAAGTTTCTCTTTTAAGTTAAAGTATCTTTTTATTGTATTGTGTTGTTTTTACCCGAAAATGGTAAGGATTGAGGATGATATTACTTTTTCCTCGGTACTCCAATTCGTTTTTTTTTATTTTATTACTCAAAATCGTTTTTTTTTTGTTGGTCCATCACAATATAATATTATATATATTATTAAAAAAGAGGCAATTGTTCTATTAGAGACTTCGATAACTTAAAAATTCTAAAGCTTAATGAACTTTGATCAACTTGTGATGGATTTGTTTAATGTTAGGTAAGGTTTCATGTATCGTGCGAGAATGTTACGTTTCGTTACACGTAGGTACATAGATGGATTATTAGTAATTAATACCAATTTAAGTAATTTGCTTAAATCTAAACAAAACTTCAATCGATAAATAACAAATGTTTATATCCATGCAAAATAACAAAATCTCAATATTTTTAACACTCTTAAACATCATTTAATCCTTATCATATTATCAAAACGTTTTCTTTTCTGGGCATACGGAACGTTGCAATAGAATGATATTATGGTGAACGAATGATATTTGTATTAATCTGTGGTTGATGTATAGACAATGGTTCAAATGACGGTACTAAGAAGACCACGGTTTTTTTGAGTTTTGTAATACGAACAAATTTAGACCATGGTTTTGCAGATAAGCCTGGACTTGATAGTACAGGTTTAAACCATGGTTTTTCTCGTTTTTTGAAATAAGACTATTATTGTTTGCCTTTAAACTGAGGTAAATGGGGATTTTTGTGGCGTTCGTCAATAATATAGTAGTTTCAACTTCAGGTCAATCGTGATTTTCAACCCAGTTTTAGATTTGTTTCCGGGTAAATAAGAAAATTGAGTAAGAGATTGGCCGACTGGTTTTTTTGGATTCGTGGAAGAAGTTGTCGATTGTTTTAGGTGAAGGTGAAAATAACAATGTTATCAAGTTGCGGTTAAACATGCTATTGTGCCAATGCACATCTAACTAAATATAGCTTGAATGAGGTTTTGAGTATGTATTCCAAAACAGTATCATCACAATCGTAGTATACAGTTGGCCACTGTTTTTCATTGAAAAGTATTACAGATACGTAAATATTAAACGCTGTATCAGCTTTAACAAGCTTTAAAAGTTGTCGAAAAGTCAAAAATGTATCGGATTGACATAACTACCTTCAGTATAAATCGGTACTCAAATAACACGTGATTAAGAGGAAATATGGGCAGAGAGTGCCGACTGAACTTCCTTAATAAAATTCATAATTCGAGGTTTGGCTCTCGTCTATTTCCTCCTCCAATATTTAATCAATTTAAAATACATTCCATAAACTGGAAAGGTAAGATATATACTATGCACCTATGTTTTCTTTTTTTCACAAATATTAGTCAAATTTGTACAATAAGCCTCTGTTGACAGCGCAATTTCGAGCATTTTTTTAGGGTTCTAGTGCTTTTAAAGATAAGGCGTCATCAAAAAAGAAAACATAGTGGCATAGTATATATCTTTGATTTTCAGTTTATGAAATATCTTTTAAATTGGTCTAATATTGGAGGAGGAAATAGTCGAGAGCAAAACCTCGAATTATGACTTTTTACTAAGGAAATTCAGTCGGCGCTCTCGGCCCATCATTATTTATCATTTCAGCCGAAAGACGTCCACTGCTGGACATAGGCCTCCCCCAGGCGTCGCCACATTGACCGATCCCGTGCGTCTCGCATCCAGCGCCTTCACGCAACCTTAACCAGGTCATCAGTCCACCTAGTGGGAGGCCTTCCAACGTATCGTCTTCCGGTTCGCGGTCGCCATTCCAGAACTTTTCGGCCCCATCGGCCATCCGTTCTGCGAGCAATGTGCCCTGCCCACTGCCACTTAAGTTTGGCAATTCTTCGGGCTATGTCGGTAACTTTGGTTCTCCTGCGGATATCATCATTTCTGCCGTGATCACGCAAGGATATTCCGAGCATAGCCCTCTCCATTGCCCTTTGGGTGACTTTGAGCTTTCTGATAAGGCCCATTATGAGCGACCACGTCTCGGTCCCATAGGTGATCACTGGCAACACACACTGGTCATAGACTTTTGTCTTGAGACACTGCGGTAAATTGGACGAGAAGATACCACGCAACTTCCAGAACGCCGCCCAGCCGAGTCGGATTCGACGGTTGACCTCTTTCTCGAAATTGGACCTACCCAACTGGACCGTTTGTCTCAGGTAGACATAATCGTCTACAACTTCGAGAGTAGAGTCTCCGACCTTGATAGGAGTGGGTGTTACATGGGCATTCACCATGATCTTGGTTTTGTCCATGTTCATTTTAAGACCCACCACTCTTTCGGAAGCTCTACTGAGGTCATCGAGCATTTTACTGAGGCTCTCCATGGTCTCAGCCATAACCACTATATCGTCGGCAAACCGAAGGTGAGTAATGTACTCGCCATTAACTTTGATGCCCAGCCCCCTCCAGTCCAGAACTTTGAAGACATCCTCCGGCCTCTCGGCCCATAGTTCCTCTTAATCCCAAATATTTTGGACTTTCGAATAAGGTTATCGCTGACACTGAGAGAGACGCACATGATTTTACTGACTTAAAACCTCGTCTAAATTGGATATAAAAAGATTCTGAATTGAGTATTTGGAGTTAAGAATGACACAAATACAAAACTTGATGTCAAAATTTTACAGTTTATCACTCAGATCCTTACTTTAGATTCGTAGAACGAAACTCATAAATATGTTTCATCACAAAAGTGTTCCGTACTGGGAACCGGATTGAAAGACAATGTGCAATCGGCTAAAAGGATTGCTAACTGGCAACAAAATGTAGAATATATGTACCTGGCTGAGCTGTTGCTACTGTTGCTAGGTGAATCGGTTACATTGTTAAAGAGGAAAGTTTAAGATCGTTGTGTAAAGGAGAAATGTGCTGAGGATAACACTCAATTACTTCATGCATTTGACGATAGCATTATCCTTATCATCACCATCAGAAGCCAGCTCAATTCTCGACTGCGTTCGCCTATATCCACTTGTCATCTTGACAGACTTTAGAATCTTGCAATGTCTGCTTTAAAACTCAAACTGATGATGAGCCCAAAAAACATCAACTGCTGGGCGTATGCCTCCCTCAAGCGTCGACACGTACTCTCGAACGGATTCCCGCAGCCCTCACCAAGTCATCGACACACCTTGTAAGCCTAGCAAACCTGCATCTACTATTTTGCATCCGTCACTACAAAACAGGTCAGAAACCAACCTTACCTCGTTTTGAGTCTATGGAAGCCCCCTTTGTAAAACGTTCAAGTCTATGAAAGAAAACGAATAAAGCCTTTTCGTTCAGTAAAATGGGTACTTGAAATTTGACGTAAAAAGTAATGGTGAATTTAAAAGTCATCTCAGTTTTTCAAACAAACAACCCAAACAATTCAACACGTAGCAAATAGAAACAAAAACACGGCTTAATCCTTATATCCCCTCAAATAGTAAGTGTGAACAAAGGGGATGGATCATCGCGGTCCTCTACGAGCTTACAATCACTCGCTTTGTTTACCGTTTACATCTGCGAACATACCGCTTTACTGGGTGAGTATGCCTACATATCGCGTTACTGTGTGGAAGCAACTGGTGTTTGGTAAGTGGGGATTATTGGATTTCTACCCGGTCCAGTATTTTGGTAAGATTGTGTCATTAAGCTTGGAGAGAAAGGATAAGTCGTGAATTACTGAGTGCAATTTAATACTAGCTCTCTCTATTCTTTATCCATAATGGGTAGATACTGGGTGTAGTATATATAGTATAGATAGTAATATATTTTCCATATAGCTGCTAAAACTCATTCTAAATTGACCACTTGGAATAATGTACTGAGAAAGCTATCATCATAGTCATCTCTTCAAAGTTAGAGTGAACAGGCTTCTTCTGGGTAAGCTCACTCCATCGTAGACTCTGTCTCTGTCACCTCTGACCTAGACTAGAGTCAAGAGCAAACCCTTCAAAAATAAAAAAATAAACTCAGAAATGGTCATCAAACTATTTCCTTTATATATATATATATCCATAGAGAAAATAGTACGTTATGGTACAAGTGTGTAATGTTGGTGATTACCGCTGAGGCGCCATCGAGACCCGAGCCGTTAGGTGAGGGTCTTAAGAGAGCCGAGGACGGTAATCATCAATACACACGTGTATCATACGACGTTTTTCAACACACTTGTGAAGAAAATAATACAAAAAAAATCATTTCCAACAGTGCAAACGAATTGTGAAAATTTTTTCGCAATGGCGGGCAAAATTAATCAGTTTTCCTATGCGCGCGCATCTAACAATGGCTATCGGCCATAGATTAAAAATAATGAGTTTTCATTTTTTTTGGCTATTCGCGCATAGCGTTTTAGCCACGTACAAAATGGGAAATTTCAAGTTTTCTTTATTACAGACAAAAACAAAGTTATATTTGAGTGAAAGTTTTATTTATTAAACCCGTAAAGGTTGAAATTATCTATTTAAATACGAAGTTGCATGAAATGTGTTGCATTTGTTATATTGAGCACGATCTTTTTTGTATCAAAACTTTTTTAAGAACAAAGCGACTCAACCAATAAATTAAAAAAAAAAACTCTTTAACTCACTTGTGAATAATAGCAATGAAAAAGTCACAGTTTGATAACAGGTGTCATTAAGTGCCTAATTGCGGTGAAATTAGAGCCACTTTACGAGCAAGTGTGTTGAAAAGTATATTTATATGATTAAAATCTTTTAGACCGGCAGTTTTAGTACCCAAAGGGTCCCACCCTATTACTAAGACTCCGCCGTCGTTGCTCCATGGACCAATTGATATTTGACCAATTGGTCTATGGGGCAAATTACAAGTTTCCATCGTCCAATTACCAACTGGGCTATGGATAATTGAGAAATGTGCCGCTGCCGCTGCGATGGTAATAGTATTGTAAAGCCTTGTCCATAAGCATGTCAAAATTACTTTTTCTTTAAATACAACTGACTTCCAAATAAAAACACTATAAAGTGAAAAATTACTTCAATTTCGAAAATGGATGTTCCTGTTTTCGTTCCTTCGGGTTTTGACACCACCTGCCGAAATTAGAGTTAATGTTTTTTTTATATACTTTATTGTACATCACTTAAATAATTACAGGACAAAACTATTACATTGCTCACTTTGTTGTGTTTTTATTTGGGAGTAGATTTTATTTTTTTGAAAAACTTACTTACTTATATAACCATCGACGGTTTAAAATATAAAATTACAGAAGTAAGACATTGCACGCACTGTATATCATGAACCGTGTAAGCTAGACAATTGAAATTTTCATAGATTATGTATTTCTGTTGCCGCTATAACAACAAATACTAATGAAAACAGAATAAAATAAATATTTAAGTGAAAATCACTTATACACCAAACGTTTTGTGCTTTTTTGCGATAATGGTACGGAACCCTTCGTGCGCGAGTCCGCCTTGCAATTGGCCGGTTTTTTTTATAATATCGTCACAACTCATAAGGGTATGGTTTGGGAAAAACTGGTCTATCAGAAAAGTTCCAAGTCTATCAGTCTGTCCTGATTGCATCATCATCTTCCTTCCCTTGTCCCATATTCCATGAGGTCGTTACATCAAGTTTTTTTTTTTTTATTATTTATAACCTCGCGCTGGACCACTTATAACTCCCCTGATGATAAGCGATGATGTGGACGACGGTGAAGCATGCTTGCCTAGAAGTAACCTATTAGAAGTACCTTTGAAATAATGACCCCTAGGTTGTAGCTATCGGGCAACATAAACTTTGGCAGGCTTCTTCCATTTCGTCCTAATTAACCGTCAAGCTAACACTGACTTTTCACTGTTCCTTCCAAATATTTCTCACACAATCTGTCCATCTTTTTTTGGCCTTCCTCTCTTTCTCCATTCACCCACACATTTTATATTAGACTTTACGAGTCATTCAGCCTGTTCTTATTGCAACGGACGTATATTTCAATACTGCCAGATGGACAAGTAAAATTTATAAAACCCCCGACACAAATACCTCTTTAAACTATCTACATGATTAATCTAGTAGTAAACACGCTTCGATCGAAAATTCGAAAATCCATCGAAATGCCTTATTAAAACACGATATCTTGCGAAAATACCCACAATATTTCAAAGAGTAAAATGCGCATAATATTTGAACGGCTTAAACAATTTTCATTAAACATAGATAGGAACACTCTCAATAAAGTCGCCTTTCAAACAAAAAACACTAAATATAAAACGGTTCATCTGTTTAGGAGTTATGATGCCACAGGCATATACACAAATACACACGTCTAACTTATATCACCCCTCTTTTTCTGTCGGGGGTTAAAAACCGAATGACACTGCCAAACCTAGGAATCGAACTTAAGAACCTCATGTTTATTTCTCAGCAGAATCATTTGCGACTAGTTCTTTTAGCAGTCATTGTAGCTATTTATCCTCCAAACACTTAACTCAAAATACTGAAACCTCAATAATAAAATAAAAAAGTGTGTGTGAGTGATGAACAATAAAGTATATAATAATAATCCAATACTAGAAACACCAAACCTCAAAGAGCAAGCCGAAGCAAGCTGTGTGGCCATGACGCAAATAATTGAAGGCAGCTCATCTCATACATCATCTGGGAGAGACTCAGTGCACCATTCTGCTGGGAATTAGCGGTAATTTGGTCGCAGTTAGCTGAGTAAGCTGGTGGTGCGAGTTGTTGAATGAAGCGATTTTAATTATTATTACGGTGACGGGTCTTTACTTTAATGCATTGATAATATCGGCGCTAATACTCGCAAAAAATGTATGTATTTACTATGAACGTCAAGATCCAGCGCAGATTACCTTTCGCCGTATATTTAGCAGGCAACAGCATTATATTTCATCATTATTAAATTCCTGTATACTATATTGATTTTTATACGGATATGTTTCAAATACTTTGGCTCACTTTCTGTGTTTATACTATTTTGTTATTATTTATCCTTTTTTTTATTTATTTTTATAGGCTCGCGCTTGACCACTATCTCACCTGATGGTAAGCGATGATGTGGTCGACGGTGTAACACGCTTGCCTAGAAGTAACCTATTCACTCTTGACTTAAAGACCTCGAGGTTGTAGCTATCTGTAAACACATAATCCGGCAGGGAATTCCACTCTTTAGCTGTACGCATAATGAAAGAATTTCCAAAACGTTTAGTGCGTATGGGTGGGATGTCCACCATGTAGCGATGGCGCATCGCCGTAAGTCTTGTAGTCCGATGATGAAACGGGCTAGGCGGAATCAGGACATCCAATTCCATCGCACACTGCCCGAAATGTAACCGATAAAAAACCGACAAGCTGGCAACTCGACGACGATATTCAAGGCTTTAGAGCTTTGACTCGACCAGTGCCTCATTGTCGATGAGCCGCTTGGCCCGTTTTTCGATCGACTCTAGTGCATCAAGCTGATATTTGGCAGATCCGTCCCAGAGATGAGAACAGTATTCCATTCAAGATCGAACTTGCGCTTGATACAACTTAAGCAGCTGTTCTGGCGTGAAGTACCGTCTCACCTCGTCTATCTTATTCTATTTTATTGCTTTAAATATTGTATGTTCCGTTTCCGTGAATGTGTCCGTGGCATCAACAGTGGGCCTTATCAGAATATCAGCGCAGCGTTATTTTCTTTTAAATATCGTTGCACATGCTGTAATAGGAGCCTTTTTGGTCTCGCACGGGGTTTTTATTTTATTATTGATTTTCTTTATGTTTTGCGGTACCTGCTACGTTTTCTAATTAACTGAAATTATAAATTATTGTTTATCTTTTTCAAGTCGCTTATATCTTAAACCAAACAACAAATAGCATGGTGCGAGATCATTATCGCAGAGAATAGAAAAAGTAAGTGCTTTACCAGCAGCTAATAGAACCCGCGGATTGGCCGCAAATACGGATAATAATTACATCCCGCGAGTGTACAGATGAAGTTATTATATCCTTGTTAGAACGTGCTAGCCCGGCTGTCTGATGGGACGGTAATTGAATATACCGTGTGAGTGAACCCTGTCTCTTAGAATGAACGGAAAAAGATTGTGTTGTTTTGGAAAGGTAATGTTATACCGAAGGCTTGTAATTTCGGTTTTACGTCAGGGATAAAATTTCCATTATGGGCCGTTGATTTGGAAGTTCATTTTTTTGTAGGTAGTACTCATAAATAGAAAGCTTTTTACAAATTTTCAAGACTCGGCAATTTTATTCAATGTATGTCATAATGTTTACTTAAATATAATTCGTGAGGTAAAAAACGTGCGAAGAGCGAGCGAAACGAGCTCGGGAGCTTAGGGCATCCAGACACGGATAGGTTAGGTTCGAAGGAGATGACGGCAGCTGAAGTTAGCGAGCAAAGCAAAAGAACCGTCATCTCCTTCATGTTAGGTTACTTTAGACCTTGCAGACAGAAATAGGAGCCCTGCACAGCGGGGCTCAGTCGACTTTATTGCTTAATTAGTGATCGTAAAAACTTTAACCATGGATATCTCCATAACCATGGGAATCCGTGGGGTGGCAATAGTACAGGGGGGTAGGCCCCCTATCCCCCTTTCTCTCCGGGAAGGAGAGAAAGGGAGAAAGGCGGCCTACACGCCCCTTAAATTAATGGAAATTTATGGAAATTTTTATTCTAACCTGAAAACTTTAACCATGGATATCTCCATAACCATGGGGCTCCGAGTGGTGGAGATGGTACAGAGGAGGAGCCAAACCACCCCTTCCTCCCCCCTCACCCTACACACGCCTTAAATCAACGGGCCATTATGGAAATTATAACCCTGATAAGGACTAGCCGTTTGAGGATGTTTCAATCATAATTAAAAGTGGATTACACTGATATACTACCTACAGTACTGTCTTTTCTTACATTTTTAAAATCCATCCAATGATTGTCTTGAAAAGATCGTTTTTAGCGATAAGGCCGCCCATTGTGTCACCCAGTGTATTTTTTTCTTCATCTATACTTTCTGTAACTTATATGGTGTACATATTAAAGAATATTCTATTCTATTCCTGCCGAAAGCATAATTTAATGCCTGATTAGTTTAAATCAATCAGCAATCAGCCTGTAATATTCCCAGTGCTGGAACACTGGCATACTTTCTGTGAGTCGAAGTGGGTCATATTGTGGTCATAATCCACTAAACTAACTCTCACTGGGTAGTTGGTAGATGTCACCTTTATCTTCATATTTTTCGATCGTAAAGGACGAAGGACGTGTGGGTTTCTGGCAAACATTAATTGTGAATTAATAAATAAGTTACCCAAAGCAAAGTGCCTGTCTACATTCAAATTCTAAAAACAAGTGGGGTTTGATAGAAAGAAAGAAAACTACAACAGCTGGCCGACTCCCTCCGGATAAGTTTGAATGGTGAAAATGTGAAGATGAAATATTCTGACGATTAAATATTTTCCAGCAACCACAATCTTAATGTAAACAAAGGAAAATCGCAGAAGAAACTCGGATTGTTCTCAAAGCCAAGACTTTCCCATTCCACTCGATCTCAAGCGATCCCCGCAGTCAGATCTTTCCACTATGAAGTAGAAAGTATCTTTATTTTCATGGAGTTATAAAACTTTTATTGCTTGCCCTTAAACTGAGGCAAATAGGTATTTTTGTATCGTTCGTCAATAATAGAGTAGTTTACAATCGTGATTTTTAACCCAGGTTTAGATTTGTTTCCGGGTAAATAAGAAAATTGAGTAAGAGATTGGCCGACTGGTTTTTTTTTGTTACCTGGAAGAAGTTGTCGATTGTGTTAGATGAATAAAGATGTTATTTTCAAGTTGCGGTTAAACATGCTATTATGCCAATGCACATCTAACTTAATAAAGCTTGAATGATGATTTGAGTATGTATTTCAAAACAGTCTCATCACAATCGTAGTATACAGTTGGCCACTGTTTTTCATTGAGAGGTATTACCGATACGTAAAAATTAAACGCTCTATCAGCTTTGTTGTGGTGGCCCAGTGGCTAAGACCTCGCCTCTCGTGCTTGAGGTCGTGAGTTCGAATCCGGGCAAGTACCAATGTGAGTTTCGATTTTAATTTTTTTAATTTTCAATTTTCAATTCATATGTACTCTCTAATTTTATCTTGCACATCGCTGACAACGGTGAAGGAAACATCGTGAGGAAACCTGGACTTATAGTGAGTTTATTATAAGATTGTGCTCCATTGGTGTAATTGCTGCAAAGCGTTCCAGTGCGAGGATAAACTAATAAATAAATAACAGTTGTCGAAAAGTCAATAATGTATCGAATTGACATAACTAACTTCATTATAAAATACTACTAAATCGCTGACACTGCCCTCAGTGTCAGCGATTTAGTAGTATTTTATAATCTCCCTAGACACACATAATTTTACTGATTTCAAGTTTCGTCTAAATTAGGTTTAAAGAGATTCTGAATTGAGTATTTGAGGTTAAAAATGTCAAAAACCAAAACTTGTTGTCAAAATATTACAGTTTATCACTCAGACTCTTACATACGATTTGTAGAACGAAACTCATAAATATGTTTCATCACAAAAGTGTTCCGTACTGGGAACCGGATTGAAAGACAATGTGCAATCGGCTAAAAGGATTGCTAACTGGCAACAAAATGTAGAATATATGTACCTGGCTGAGCTGTTGCTACTGTTGCTAGATGAATTGGTTACATTGTTAAAGAAGAAAGTTTAAGATCGTTGTGTAAAGGTGAAATATGCTGAGGATAACACTCAAAAATCTATTCTATACGTTATCCTTAACGTCACCATCAGAAGCCAGCTCAATCCTCGACTGCACTTGTCTATCCTTCCACTTGTCAACTTGACAGACTTTTAGACCAAGTCAAAAATTCTTCCATACAAACGTAGTCTAGAGATTACTCCACTGTTTGACGATGTACTTTCAAAATAAAAAAAGATATCAATTTGTCTCATCATTATCTAGCCCTGTATGGAACCGGAAAAATAAAAAAATAAAATATTTGAAAGTTATGAGCGTCGAAAGTTCCATATTTCAACACTAATTTTAACGTATTTTTGGGCGCAAATAAATACCATAAGAAGAAGGAAAATTAAAAAACGGCCTCAATACAGGGATAGATTAGTAATTCAACAATCCAAATAATTTTATTTTGATCAGATACATTCTGTAGTGTTTTCATGAAATCTAGACTCCCAAAGGTCTGTTTATAAAATTTCGCGCGCTCGTTTTCGTCCTAAATCATCATCCATTTCGATAAAAGATTGCAGAAGTGCTAATTCGTACGCGAACTAGCTTCTTACTGCTCATCACAGCATCTATATATTTCGCACGTGTTGTGGGATGAGATAGCATGCATTTTAACCTCGCGCACAAAATAGTTCGTGCCGTCGACTAGTTTAACCTTAAGAATCTTGCAATGTCTGCTTTAAAACTCTACCCAGATAATGAGCCAAAAATCATCAACTGCTGGGCGTAGGCCTCGCCACGTACTCACGAACGGATTCCGGCAGCCCGCACCAAGTCATCGATATACCTTATAAGCCTAGCAAATTTGCATCCATAGACTACTATTATATACTAAGCTGCATCTACTTTATCGCAGCCGCCACTGCAATATAAAGCAGAAACCAATCTTACCTCTTTTTGAAGTCTATGAAAGCCCTTTTGATAAACTTTCAAATCTATGAAAGAGAACGAATAAAGTCTTTTCGTTCAGTAAAATGGGTACTTGAAATTTGATGTTAAAAGTAATGGTGAATTTAAAAGTCATCTCAGCAGCATCTCAGGTTTTATTTCATAATCTTTTTCATCCCTCGCCACAGTTATTTGAATGGAATTTTACGGAGAATCAAAAAGGTATTTAAAATTATATCAGCTGAAATTAAGATAAATTGTGAGAAAATTGTATCTTCATTTTCAAGACTGAAACTGACTTAAGCCAGTGGCTTCGACCGTATTACAGTCGGATATTAATCCCAAGAGATCCTAATTTCTGGATAAAACTATCTTCAGCTTAGGCGAAAACTTTACCGAAACGACTCAGCCGCCATCCTGACTGAATCATTTCGGACACAGATTCTTTACCAAGCGAGTGATTCTTCTCATATTTGGTACAGAAACGAAACCGCACCCACCCGATGAGGAAGGTGTCACACTTATAATAGCTTATCACTCAGATCGTACCACACAAAGCGTAACAAACAATCAGACAGATAGACAGTCAGATTTACTTTAGCTTTTATAATATTAGTAGGGTTTGTTTCGTCCCGAATTGTGGTGTTTACTTGCAACACCGGGTTGGTGGGCTGTCAACGATTTTGACAGCTGACACTACAGTCGAAAAAAAAAGTTTGTAACTTCAACACGCTGAAGTCTGGTTTTTGTCGAAACATATCTAATCGAGATGTGTTTCACCCATTGTATTTGTTAATCGCGCCCGCCGTTCGCAATCGGCGTTGTGGGGCGCCCCAAAGTGGGTTTAGAGTATATTTTCACGCGCAGCGACGCGCTTTTGTGGGAAACGCGTGTGTGTCTGCCTGGAAGCCGAAACCCGGATCAGAACGCATTGGTGGTCCCAATCTAATCATTGTCCTTTATTATATATATTCTCCTATCCCTAACCTCACGGCACGATATTGATCGACCCCTAGGAGTCTACCGCAGGAATCTAAGGTAAGTGACTATAATATTACCGGCCAACCCTTGTGCCACCTTATACCCGTAGTAGGAACCAGTATATCTACCAATAAGGAGCAAATCCCTAGCTTTCCACTGCCGCGAACCACGGCTTCGTGGGATACAGGTTCAGACAGGGTCCAGGAGTTCCCAACGCTGCTATGGGCCCCAGCGTTAGCTCCTGGCTTGGGACCAGAAGACCTGTATTTAACAGGGTTTGTGTGAAAATTCTGTTTTAATTTTAAGGGCTTCGAGATATTAAGATTCATTTACATACAGCTTACACCTTGGTATAATGTATTTTACTTCAATGTTAAACGTGAGAAGTTCATAGGCTTTGTCGGCTTCAGTATTAAGTTCAGAAATTGATAATATTGATCTACCGTAATTATTTATGAATTGCTTATGAGGTGTCATGTTTCATAGGTCATAGAAGCTTTGGCAATGGAATAACCAATTTATCTAATTCCAATGGTAGACGGGCACTGTGACCTATATTGTAAATCAGTGTCATTTAATATAACTACTTAATAAATGATCAGTGGCCGGTTACTGATAATAGTTAGTTATGGTATTGCAACCATGATTTTTATTGTCCATTTATTTTTCTGTTAACATTTACCCCGTTGACTAGATATATTTTAAGTGGCAGGGATTTGCTTCAATGGCATATTCCATAGGACCTGAGCACTGTACATGATTATATGCCTATGCCTAATGCATTCTATAGTCGAAGCATTTTCGGTTTAATGTTGCCTAAAAGCAATCAACTTTGCCTTTTCATTACCCGGCTGCAAGGAAAGGGTAAGAGAGGGTTATGTTTTTCGCGCGTATCTTGTATGTATGTGTTTATGTTTATATGTAATATTCTTTACTACCACGTATCTTTTCTTTTTTTCTTTTTATTTTTTTAATATATGCTCGCGCTTGACCACTATCTCACCTGATAGTAATCGATGATGTGGCCGACGGTGGAGCACGCTTGCCTAGAAGTAATCTATTATCTTTCAAATCACTTGACGGATTTTTATAATTAAGACATCGTTAGATAGGTCTTGGCCGCCCAAGTGTTATTAGATAAGTGTAATAAAATAAAAAAAGGAACATGGCGGATTTTGGGCACCATATTGTAGGGGTTGCAATTTTTTTCATCGATACTCATCGAGTGGGGTATCAAAATTAAGAGTTTTAGAGGTGATTACAAAAATATATACCACTTATATGTTTAAAAGTCATCCGAAAAAAAAAAAATACCTAAAAGTTGTAAATAAAAAAGTTAATAATAATCAAAAAACCCGACTGCAAAGATGTAAACAAGAAAAAAATAATGCTGTGCGGTCGGAGTATATTTATAGTTTTGGTCCGCGAATATGTATCCTCATATCCTCATATAATATGTATCCAATATGTGATAACCGGGGTGGCTTCAGTGAAGTAAAATCCCTTACTCCCTAGTCCAAAAGTCCAGGCGCCTTTTGAAGGTATAAAACAGTTTTAAAATGTCATCAGTTTCAATCCAGACAGGCGCTTTATATAATCTATTCTATCACCACCAACCACCACTGCTCTCAAAATCGTAAAGGAAACCGGCATGTCGTAGAATTAATTATCAATACGAAGACATTAAGATATTTACCAATCCGCACTAGGCCCGCATGGTGGATATAGTCCACTCGATTTCTCACAGAGAGGAGGCCTGGGTCCCCGCGATAGGATCATTAAAGGCTAATTATGATAATGCTTGATCAATCAAATGGTAGCGGTTATTTGAGTGAGGTTCTACTAAATATCACTCTAATACTATTCATATAAAATAGACTGTCGAACAAAACAAACAAACAACCCAAACAATTCAACACGTAGCAAATAGAAACAAAAACATGGCTTAATCCTTATATCCCCTCAAATAGTAAGTGTGAACTAAGGGGATGGATAACCGCGGTCCTCTACGAGCTTACAATCACTCGCTTTTTTTAACGAACGCTTTTTACATCTGCGAAAATACCGCTTTACTGAGTGAGAGGCTACAAACTTTACTGTGTCAGTCTGCGTACATATCGCGTTACTGTGTGGAAGTGGTGTTTGGTTAGTGGGGATTATTGGATTTCTACCCGTTCCAGTATTTTGGTAAGATTTTGTCATTAAGTTTGGAGAGAAAGGTGTGCGATATTTATAAGTCGTGACTTGCTGAGTGCAATATAATACTTTCTTTCTCTTCTTCACCCTTATTCGGTAGATACTGGGTGTAGTAGTATCCAATCTAGCTGCTAAAATCACAATTCTTCTATTCCGTCCTATTTAACCACCAAGACTTCTTACTGTTCTTTCAAATTATTTCTCACACAATCTGTCTATCTTTTCTCTTCCACTTCTTCTCCATCCACCCACATTTGTGTTAGAGTTTACGAGTCATTCAGCCTGTTCTTATTGCAACGCACGTATATTTCAATACCGCCAGATGGGCAAGTAAAATTTATAAAACCTCCGACACAAATACCTCTTCAAACTACTCAACTTATCTATAGTCAGAATTTTAATTCGATTCCAGATTTGACATTAGCTACTGTCATTTTGTGAAATAATGATACCACATATAATAGTGTAGTGATGAACACAAAAATCGATAAACAATCAGTGTGTGTGCCATCAGTGTGCCAATTAAAGACTAAATTATTGATTTTTATTTAAATAAATACATAATTATTCATAATAATTATTTATTAATTAGTAATCGCTGCTCTATTTTATAAAAAGTTAATATTTTTGTTTTTATATTAAAAACAAAACTTATACTAAAAGAGCCTCGATAGTTTTCAGTATTGGCAACCCGTGCGCGCTCGTGCAGCTATCGCCATTTTGTTTATCGTGTCATTCGGCTTCATTCTCCCAGTGTGACTGCACGAATATCTTATTTCATTGCGAATCGATATTTTGTTGGGTTTTTGTTAAAGTGTTGTTACGTTGTGTTTGTTGTTACGTTTATAGTTTTAAGACTGCCCCCTTACCATTGCGAGCTAAACCCTATCGAATTGATATGGGCGCAGGTAAAGGGGCATGTAGCTCAAAATAATAAAACTTTCAAATTGACAGACGTGAGAAATTTATTTCAGGCAGGCATTCAAAAAATTACGGCTACCGAATGGTCTAAATGCGTATCCCATGTTGTCAAAGAAGAGGAAAACATGAGTAGATATGTTAATTGACAATATCACAGACACATTTATAATAAATGTTACAGAAAGTGACAGCGATAGCGATAGCGATGACGGCGACAATATATAAAATAAATTATTACCATAATACATCTATCTGTTTTATTTGTCATGTTCCTTCATGATCACATTTTTTTATTTATTTTACACACAATTATAAAAGAAAAGTCTCAGATCGTTAATTAATCGTCAAAACTAAATTATCGGTTCAGAAATATTTAATTTCCTGATATACTTAGTTTACGAGAGTAAAATTATAAACGAGAAGAATCGATCCGGAAATATTCCATTTCCATATCGAATAATTTTGCAACGTCACTATTTAGTACTTGTCATAACGTTGCAACACTGACATTGTCAAATCTGGAATCGAATTAAAATTCCGAGTATAGTAATAAACACGCTTCGATTGAAAATCCATGCAAATACGTAATTATAACTCGATATCTTGCAAAAATACTCCGATTCAAAGAGTAAAATGTGCATAACTTTTGAGTGGCTTAACCGATTTTCATTAAACATAGAAAGAAAGAAAATACATTTATTTAGCACAGACTAAAAGACACACAATATAGGTACTACATTCATAATAATAATATATATTATACATCAGATAAAATAAAATAAACAAAAAAGTGTAAATTCTGACGCAAGAAGTTAGAAGGAAAGTTCAGCAAAAATGTCAGACAACTAGTGCCTGACGCTGGTTTTAAACTGGACCTGATGTGTGAGGTGACGGATGTATATCAGCTTTATACTGCAAGGTGACGTGTATATGTATATATAAGTAAAATACATTTGTGTTCGTTAAAAAACAGTGAGTTATATGGGAATATGTACATAAATAGTGTGAAAATATAGTAGGTAACATTGCAAGAATAAAAATTACTGATTATGTGGGTACATAAAAATATCAGATAATTGAGACATTTAGTGCGACCATATCTAGCTTCCTGTGTGCTTCTACGAGATACTGCGGTAAGCGTTGCCTAAAAACGTATATTGTGTTAATATACTAATATATATAGATACCAACACTCTCGATAAAGTCGCCTTTCAAACAAAAAACTAAATCAAAATCGGTACATCTGTTTAGGAGCTATGATGCCACAGACATTTACTTAAATACACACGTCTAACTTATAACACCCCTCTTTTTCCGTCTGGGGTTAAAAACAGAATAACACTGCCCAACCGGGGAATCAAATCCAAGAACCTCATACTTATTGCTCAGCAGTATCGTTTGCAACTAGTTCTCTTAGCAGTCATTGTAGCCATTTATCCCTCAAACACTCAACTCAAAATAATGAAACCTCAATAATAAAAATAAAATAAAAAAGGGTGTGTGTGTGGGTGGTGTACAATAAAGTATATAATAATAATCCAATTCTAGAAATACCAAACCTCAAAGAGCAACCGAAGCAAGCTGTGTGGCCATGACGCAAATAATTGAAGGCAACTCATCTCATACATCCTCTGGGAGAGACTCAGTGCTCCATTCTGCTGGGAATTAGCGGTAAATTGGTCGCAGTTAGCTGAGTAAGCTGGTGGTGCAAGTTGTTGGTGGAAGCGATTATATTGTTACTGGATGTGGGTCTTTACTTTAATACATTGATCATATCGGCGCAAATACACGTAAAATAATGTATTTACTCAATGTCAAGATCCAGCGCAGGTTATTTCGCCGTACAATTAGCAGAGAGCTGCATTATATTTCATCATTATTATCTTATACGGATAGGTATCTAAATGTTGCACTGGAATCAGATCTCAACATAGTTGTAATAATTCAAAAAATATTAAAACCCGAAAGGGAGAAAGAAGAAAGAAATGAACTAAAAAGACGTAAACAAGAAGAAAATCATGTTCTGCAGGCTGAGGATATATATTCGCGAGCTGGCTGACCAAAACCAGATGTATAATCCATGTCTTTTTAGTTCGCTTCCTAAGCAGTCAGGTCTTTTGCATTTTTTTCATTTTTTTTCGGGTTAGGTACATTTAAACACATAAGTTTTATATATTTTTTTAAATCACCTCTTAAAACCTTTCATTTTGATGCTCCACTCGATGGGTCTGGATGAAAAAACATTGAAACGCCACAATATGGAGCCAAAAATCAGGCACGTTATTATTTTTCAATGTTTACGTAGCAATAGTTACGATTGTCGTAAGAATCATCAAAATCGGCCAATGCGTTTGGTCTCTAGAACGCTACATATGAACAAACATACATACATATATAGACTGATAAACACATTACCCTCCTTCGGCAGTCGGGTAAAAAGGCAAGGCAGTTTGATTTATCTACTTTTTTGAATCACTCACATCTTTATACATATGCTGACACTGTGTATGGACCGCGCCTGTTAGCTCGTACAGATAGGCTCATACAAAGGGTACAAAACGCGTGCGCTCGGTTCTGTTATAACATTCCCCGCAGAAGTTATGTAACACCATTTCTCAATGAACATTTTGTTCTAAAAATGATCGTCCAGGCGTAAATTACATTTGGCATGCCTTCTGTTTGGTGTGGTTAAATGTAAAAAGCCGGACTATTTATACAGGGTGTTTGGAAGGGAGCTGTACATACGCCTAGGGTAGAAACTAGGGATAGTCTGCTACCTACCCCCGCCCATTATATTGACCTTGGCCTCAAGGTTTTTTTTTAATTTATTATTATTTTTTATTTGACTTTTTTATGATTTTTTGACTAAAACTACCTGTAGCTCAAAATCTATCCATGGGACCGGTCGGCTAATGGTCTTGTTTTAATCGTTAGAGTCTTAGGGTCCTGCAAAAAATTATTTTACACCAGAAAATTGTGGAGAAGAAAAGTTATGGGGCCTGAAGTACCGTAGTAAGGTAAAGAAATAATTTTAAGGGCAACTTTCTATGGGGTTTAAAAAAAAACTAACAGGGTTGGAGTTCTTCTGATTTTTTCAAAACATCCTCAGTCCATGCCCTTTTTAACGATATGCTAAAAGTGTAATTATCACTTTTAGTTTTAAAGTTATTAATTAATTTCCGCAACTAGGGCACTTTTACCACCACGAGTCGACATTTGTAAGACAAATGTAATTTCCAGAATTTAAACCAGTTTGGCCTACAGTTGGCAAATTTGTTGTCTCACTCTTACACGAGAGCAACATGTAAGAGACAAAACATGTCATGTCATGTCTCTTTCGCTCTTGGGTCGACGGGGCCGGGCAGGTAACTCGTTGGGGTCTTTGTTAGTCAGTCGAGATTTACCCATCTTAGCTAACTTACGTACTTGCCGTTACGACGCTCCACTGTTTTCGTTAATTTTGTTGAGTTTGTTATTACTTCGTTTTTGTTAAGTTTTGTTATTTGTTACCTTGTTGTTGGCAAAATGGCTGGATTTACCAGTGAAGAGTACACCGACATGCTGGTGGTGTATGGAATGGCTGATTGCAATGGGCGCGAGGCACGGAGGATTTATCAAGAACGGTATCCTAACCGGCGAGTGCCTAACCACCAAACGTTTGGCTCAACTTATCGGCGTCTGCGAGAAACCGGAAATTTAAATTTCCGGGAACCAGCCGTGAACAGATTTCAACCAAATTTGGCTGCGGAAGAACGCATATTGGCTGAATTTGAGGAAGATCCGACCAGAAGCGTAAGAACCGTAGCCCGGACGCTTGGTTTAAGCGTGTGGAAAGTCTGGTCGGTTCTTCGCGAAAATGGACGTCATCCTTTCCTCTACACCCCTGTTCAAGGTAATTTTTTACATAAAGTTTTTGTTTTTAGCTCTTATGTAATGAACTAGCATGTGAATTTCATAGGTAATTTTTAAATTAACATGAGCATGTGTGTGAGAGAGAGAGAAATGGAAAGACAGAGATAGCAATCAATGTTACATAGCTACTAATTCATAAGGAAACCGCTAACGTTGATATTTTTATTGTTTTAGGCTTAGAGGATAACGACTATGCAAGAAGGGTGGAGTTTTGCCGCCACTTGCTCCATACGGACGTGGAAGATATTAATTTTTTACGGAGTATTCTCTGGACTGACGAGTCCAAGTTTGACAAGGAAGGAATTGTAAATTACCACAATCTCCATCACTGGGCACCCAGAGATCAAAACCCGAGAGTCAAGAGGCACAGAGGTTTTCAACGAAGGTTCTCCGTGAACGTATGGGCAGGCGTCATCGGTAATCGGTTGATAGGGCCGCACTTTTTGCCAGACAACCTAAACGGGCAAAACTACTTAGATTTCCTCGAAAACGATTTGCGTGATTTAGCGGAAGAAGTGTTTGACGAAGATCGGCCCATAGTCTTCCAGCACGACGGCTGTCCTGCTCATTGGAGCCTAGCAGTGAGGGAGCTTCTGGACAACTGCTTTCCTAATTCTTGGATTGGTCGGGGTGGGCCAATTCCCTGGCCCCCAAGGTCGCCTGACCTTACCCCACTCGACTTCTACGTCTGGGGAAGGGCGAAAGAGTTGGTGTACGCAGAAGAAGTACCAACAAGGGAGGTTCTAATTAACAGGATCCACGCCGCATTCGATACAATGCGCGAGGAACTGCTGCTTAGAACGGTGACCGTGGAGATGAGGAAGAGGTGCCGAGCATGTTTACAGGTCAATGGTCATCAATTTGAACAAAATTTGTAATTAATTAAAATTAGTAATTAATTAAAATTTGTAATTTAATGACATTAGTCATTACCAAATTTTTTGTTTCATTTGCCATCCTTTTACGATCGAACACATTTAATTTTCATTAGTTGAAATTTTTGCTTGAAGTGCCCTAGTTGCGGAAATTAATTAATAACTTTAAAACTAAAAGTGATAATTACACTTTTAGCATATCGTTAGAAAGGGCATGGACTGAGGATGTTTTAAAAAAATCAGAAGAACTCCAACCCTGTTAGTTTTTTTTTAAACCCCATAGAAAGTTGCCCTTAAAATTATTTCTTTACCTTACTACGGTACTTCAGGCCCCATAACTTTTCTTCTCCACAATTTTCTGGTGTAAAATAATTTTTTGCAGGACCCTAAGACTCTAACGATTAAAACAAGACCATTAGCCGACCGGTCCCATGGATAGATTTTGAGCTACAGGTAGTTTTAGTCAAAAAATCATAAAAAAGTCAAATAAAAAATAATAATAAATTAAAAAAAAACCTTGAGGCCAAGGTCAATATAATGGGCGGGGGTAGGTAGCAGACTATCCCTAGTTTCTACCCTAGGCGTATGTACAGCTCCCTTCCAAACACCCTGTATAATAAACTTGGTTGGATAACGAGTGGACGGGAATGTGGGAGAAGGCTATGCTCGCAGCAACTCTCGACGCAATCGCATAATACAGCAGCGTTCAGAGGCAGCTTTCGTTATGCGGCTTCCAAAGTTTGGAATAATAATCCACCACCGATCAGAACAGCCAACACTATGGACACATTTAGGAGACGATTACGGCAGTATCTGGTGAAAGCGCAGCGTAAGCTGGATATGGTCGCACTGAATGCCTCAATAATATGACGCATTAGCCTACCTACCCACACCTCATTTATTGTCTGACTCACCTTATTAATTTATCTTATGTGGTGTACACGTATTTTTTTTAATTTTTTTTTTATTTGTAATATACACATACTATACACCTATTTTTATCTTTTATATAAGTAAGTACTTGTTTCACATACACATTTAGTTAATAAAACTGCGTTACGTCCGTCACGTCATCGGTCACAGGTCCAGTTGAAAACCAGCGTCGGGCACTAGTTGCCCGACATTTTGCTGAACTGGTGGATTTGGCGCAGCCGTGGGACACACAAAAAACGAAAACAATGTTACTAATACATTGTTTTCGATTTTTTTTTAATATTATTGTTGTTTAGTCTAAGTTATCTTTTTTTTTATTTCTTTTTTTATGTGTGTGTTGTGGGCTCTGGCTTGTGTCAAATAAATGTATTTTCTTTATTTTCTTTTCTTTTCTTCTTTAACAGTTACATTAGCGATAACAACAGTGATAGTACAGTGAACTGTAATGATTCAGCTTACAGACCTTTTTGGAAACCTCACCACAAAATACACTGCTACGTTTTCTAATAAACTGAAAAATTTTTGTTTAACTTTTTCAAGTCGCTTATCCCTTATACCAAACAACAAATAGCATAGTGCGAGATCATTATCGCAGAGAATAGAAAAAGTAAGTGATTTACCAGCAGCTAATAGAACCCGCGGATTGCCCACAAATACGGATAATAATTATATCCCGCGAGTGTACAGATGAAGTTATTATATCCTTGTTAGAACGTGCTAGCCCGGCTGTCTGATGGGACGGTAATTGAATATACCGTGTGAGTGAACCCTGTCTCTTAGAATGAACGGAAAAATATGTGTAGTTTTGGAAAGTTCAAATTATACTCAAGTCTTGTAAGTTCGGTTTCACGCCAGTAGTGTCTTTGTTTTTGTGTAACACCTGTCAACTGAGATAAATATAGAACTGGGCTATTACGCATGTTAATTTATGACGATTTATTGTAGTGGTCTTATGAATCGACCATTTTCAGTAGGAATGGCTTGACGATTTTTGTGTCAGATTAATTTACAGATAATCTCATAATGTTCCAAATGCTGAGAAACAGGCCTCCTCTCTGTAAGAGGATGTGGGCCAGCACGCGGGCCAAAGCTGATTGTTGGATGACAATTTTCTTAAAATTTTTGGTTGAAGTAGGTAGAATGTTAGATTTCTTACGATGTTCTCATTCTTTTGAAAGTCGTAGCGATACAAAAATTCATTGTGTATCGACAGTAACGTGCTTCTCTGAATTTGTACTCTGAAAACAACAAGTAAGTTAGAGCATACTGCTTGGTCACTCCTATCAGCATAGATTGAAAAACAAAAATGTGAAGGTAAAATATTATGACGATTAAATATTTTCCAGCAAACACATTCTTAATGTAAACGAAGGAAAATAGCAGTAAAAACTCGGCTTGTTCTCAAAGCCAAGACTTTCCCAATCCACTCGATCTCGAGTGATCCCCGCGGTCAGATCGTTCCACTATGAGGTAGAAAGTATCTTTATTTTCATGGAGTTATAAAACTTTTATTGCTTGCCTTTAAACTGAGGTAAATGGGGATTTTTGTGGCGTTCGTCAATAATAGAGTAGTTTCAACTTCAGGTCAATCGTGATTTTCGACCCAGTTTTAGATTTGTTTCCGGGTAAATAAGAAAATTGAGTAAGATATTGGCCGACTGGTTTTTTTGGTTTCGTGGAAGAAGTTGTCGATTGTTTTAGGTGAAGGTGAAAATAAAAATGTTATCAAGTTGCGGTTAAACATGCTATTGTGCCAATGCACATCTAACTGAATATATATATATATATAGAGGAAATATGGGCAGAGAGTGCCGACTGAACTTCCTTATTAAATTCATAGTTCGAGGTTTGTCTCTCGTCTATTTCCTCCTCAAATATTAAAGCAATTTAAACTACATTCCATAAACTGGAAAGGTAAGATATATACTATGCACCTATGTTTTCCTTTTTTCACTAATATTAGTCAAATTTGTACAATAAGCCTCTGAAAACATAGTGGCATAGTATATATCTTTGATTTTCAGTTTATGGAATATCTTTTAAATTGGTCTAATATTGGAGGAGGAAATAGTCGAGAGCAAAACCTCGAATTATGACTTTTTACTAAGGAAATTCAGTCGGCGCTCTCGGCCCATCATCATTCATCATTTCAGCCGAAAGACGGCCACTGCTGGACATAGGCCTCCCCCAGACGTCGCCACATTGACCGATCCCGTGCGTCTCGCATCCAGCTCCTTCCCGCAACCTTAACCAGGTCATCAGTCCACCTAGTGGGAGGCCTTCCAACGTATCGTCTTACGGTTCGCGGTCGCCATTCCAGAACTTTTCGGCCCCATCAGCCATCCGTTCTGCGAGCAATGTGCCCTGCCCACTGCCACTTAAGTTTGGCAATTCTTCCGGCTATGTCGGTAACTTTGGTTCTCCTGCGGATATCATCATTTCTGCCGTGATCACGCAAGGATATTCCGAGCATAGCCCTCTCCATTGCCCTGTGGGTGACTTTGAGCTTTCTGATAAGGCCCATTGTGAGCGACCACGTCTCGGTCCCATAGGTGATCACTGGCAACACACACTGGTCATAGACTTTTGTCTTGAGACACTGCGGTAAATTGGACGAGAAGATACCACGCAACTTCCCGAACGCCGCCCAGCTGAGACGGATTCGACGGTTGACCTCTTTCTCGAAATTGGACCTACCCAACTGGACCGTTTGTCCCAGGTAGACATAATCGTCTACAACTTCGAGAGTAGAGTCTCCGACCTTGATAGGAGTGGGTGTTACATGGGCATTCACCATGATCTTGGTTTTGTCCATGTTCATTTTAAGACCTACTCTTTCGGAAGCTCTACTGAGGTCATCGAGCATTTTACTGAGGCTCTCCATGGTCTCAGCCATGACCACTATGTCGTCGGCAAACCGAAGGTGAGTAATGTACTCGCCATTAATGTTGATGCCCAGCCCCCTCCAGTCCAGAACCTTGAAGACATCCTCCGGCCTCTCGGCCCATAGTTCCTCTTAATCCCAAATATTTTGGACTTTCGAATAAGGTTATCGCTGACACTGAGAGAGACGCACATAATTTTACTGACTTAAAACCTCGTCTAAATTTGATATAAAACGATTCTGAATTGAGTATTTGGAATTAAGAATGACACAAATACAAAACTTGATGTCAAAATTTTACAGTTTATCACTCAGTTCCTTACTTAAGATTCGTTGAACGAAACACATAAATATGTTTCATCACAAAAGTGTTCCGTACTGGGAACCGAATAGAAAGACAATGTGCAATCGGCTAAAAGGATTGCTAACTGGCAACAAAATGTAGAATATATGTACCTGGCTGAGCTGTTGCTACTGTTGCTAGGTGAATCGGTTACATTGTTAAAGAGGAAAGTTTAAGATCGTTGTGTAAAGGAGAAATATGCTGAGGATAACACTCAAATACTTCATGCATTTGACGCTAGCATTATACTTATCATCACCATCAGAAGCCAGCTCAATTCTCGACTGCGTTCGCCTATTTCCACTTGTAATATTTTCAGACTTTAGAATCTTGCAATGTCTGCTTTAAAATTTAAACTGATGATGGGCCCAAAAACCATCTACTGCTGGGCGTAGGCTTCCCTCAAGCGTCGACACGTACTCTCGAACGGATTCCCGCAGCCCTCACCAAGTCATCGACACACCTTGTAAGCCCAGCAAACCTGCATCTACTATTTTGCATCCGTCACTGCAAAACAGGTCAGAAACCAACCTTATCGTCGTATCGTTTTGAGTCTATGGAAGCCCCCGTTCAAGTCTATGAAAGAAAACGAATAAAGCCTTTTCGTTCAGTAAAATGGGTACTTGATATTTGACGTAAAAAGTAATGGTGAATTTAAAAGACATCTCGGTTTTTATTTTATAATCTTTTTCATCCCTCGCCACAGTTATTTGAAAGGAATTTTATGCAGAATCAAAAAGGTATTTAAAAATTATATCAGCTCAAATTATGATAAATTGTGGGAAAATTGTATCTTCATTTTCAAGACTGAAATTGAGAGTAGTACTGGCTTTTGCCAGTTGCTTCGTCCGTATTAAAATCGGATATTAATCCCAAAGATAACGTATATTATATAGATAAATCTATCTTCAGCTTAGGCGAAAACTTTACCGAAATCGCCTTCCCGAATGAATAATTTTGGCACAGATTCTTTACCGAGCGCAGAAACGAAACCGCGCCCACCCGATGAGGAAGTCACACTTATAACAGCTTATCACTCAGATTGTACCACTCAAAGCGTGACCAACAATCAGGCAGATAGACAATCAGATTCACTTTAGCTTTCATAATGTTAGTAGGGTTTGTGTGAAAATTCTGTTTTCATTTTAAGGGCTTCGAGATGTTAAGATTCATACAGCTTACAACTTGGTATTATGTATTTTACTTCAATGTTAAACGTGAGAAGTTCATAGGTTTTGTCGGCTTCAGTATTAAGTTCAGAAATTGATAATAATGATCTACCGTAATTATTTTGGAATTGTTTATGAGCTGTGATGATAGATAGTTTCACAGATCATAGAAGCTTTGGCATTGGAATAACCAATTTATCTAATTCTTAGGTAATCTTGCACTGGTCGCGGTTAATTTGAAAGAGAGGTACCGCGGCCCTGGCACAAGCAACTGAAAATTGAACACGGGTGGGTTTTAGTCCGTAAAAGTCTGACACGCTTCCACTTCACCCAGAGCGGGCGAAATCATTGTATAATTTCCCACGAAAAAAAAATGGTAATCTGGCACTGCGGCCAATATTGTAAATTAGTGTCATATATAACTACATTATATTATCAGTGGCTGGTTACTGATAATAGTTATAGTTTTAAGTAATAATAATAATTTCTGACATGGATTTGATTCCATGGCATATCCCATAGGACCTGAGCACTGTACATGATAAAATGCCTATATATCTGTGATAGTGTAATAGCATTCTATCATCGAAGAATTACCAAAATCGGTTCAATGTTGCTTACAAGCTATCAACTGTTATAGTACTTATAAGTTTAAATAAACGATTTTAACACAATCACCAAACTCGCACGACGAAAACGAAGTGACATTACAATCGTTGAGCCAACCCATATGGTAAAACGAAAGCCATAAAATTTCACTACCACTAAGATCTGATAGCTACAACCCATATCTCCATACAAAACCCATACGATTACAATGAAGCTTTGAAAATAGCACTTCATAAAACGGAGAATGACCACTAACTTCACAGAGGAGTCATAGAAAAGGCATATAATGCAGAAGGTGCACACTAGATAAAGTGAAAGATAGAAGATATACAAATTGACTATTTACTGGGTACAATATTCTTCATAACGGGAGCAAATGCAGTCAATATAAAATAACAGCATGCATGTATTCTTCGAGGATTGGGGAAAGGTGTTTTAATAAGTATAACTACATTGCGCCAGTTACTTTTAAGTTACATGTAACGGGGCTCGAGCCTATTGCTATCGACCGGGTACAGGTCCTGACTTGTGAGAACCATGTTCCTAATTAACAAATGAATGAATTTACCTGTTAATGCTTGTAATACGTTATACCTATACATAGTATAGTATGTAGTGTTATTATGGGTGCATCGTCCTCACGTATAAGACTTAATGTGTTTATATAAATATTGTAAAACACTTTTTTTATAAGAGTAAGTGTGGAGTTTCTTATCCGATCTTCTCCATAACAAGATACTTTTTACGAATGGACGGTAGAATCAATTATTATTACTAGAAATTTTAAATTTTTGACATTAAATAATGCCGCTTAATGGCCTAATCAAAATAAAGAATTTTGAATTTAACTTCAAACTAGGGGTAGGGGTTCTACGGGTCTTTAATTTAAGAGTGAATAGGTTATTTCTAGGCAAGCTTGTTTCACCGTCGACCACATCATCGCTTACCATCAGGTGAGATAGTGGCCAAGCGCGAGCCAATATAATATAACAAAATACTGATGCTTAGAAATTTCAAGTGAAAGAACCTTTGGTGCTTTGGCCGTCAAGGGCTTCGAACCAGGACCACTTGCTCAGCAGTAGCACTTGCTAAGAAGATGGATTGTCCGGGTCACTGTGGCTTGTGTAAGTATTCACCCAGAATTCTGAAATTCAATTTAGCTTGTTGTCAAGACATGTGTTAACTTCTTGTAGACGGTTTTCCGTGAATGCAATCAAAGACTTGAAGAACTTGTACACCGGATATATTGTAAAAGAAAATCACATACAAAATACATGAGCGCAGCCATGAGGCGATCACATTAGCGAATCCAAAAGTCATTTTCCATTCAAAAACCTATGACATAAGTATAGAATAGAGAACCATGAATCAAACAGTGACTGCACAAAGAAGGTCAACATTCAAAAACATGTAATTGACAACAACAACAAAACACTTTATAATATTAGTATAGATAATATAGATTCACGAAAATTAGGGTAGTATTTAAGTTTTATTGAGAGATCTTCGCTAACGGTATTAAAATAAGAAAAGAAGAGGCAAACCTTCTCTGCCTATTTATTTTAATGCAACTTACACAATATGACGGCAAGTGTTCAGTGATCAGTTGTAGGGACGGCCTTAATGTGCGCTATCTATATTCGATAAATCGTATCAACATCGATAAGGGGCCGTTTTCGTCGAGATGTTTGCAGAACGATGCGTTTGGAATGGAAATAGGGCAGGGAAATCAGTTGTGATATAATGTAAATCGATAGTTACTGCATGTCTTTTTCACTTTTCTCTGAATACAGTAAAAGAGACATAGGTACAGGTTAGCATTTGTTATTGCCGTATACGTTTAAATTGTAATTTTTTACAACTTTGTGTAAGGTTCGTCAAATCTAGGAGGAAAAGTGAACTACGGTAATTTTATTGTAAATGTGGTTGTTGTTTTGTTTTTGCGCTTTTGTATTTTTTTTTTTTGGGGTAACGTGTTTAATCCACGAATCTCATTACAATAAAAAGTTGGCAGCGTTGGTTAAAAATATTATAATTTTAAAACAAGAGAAACAAATGCCTAAACTATGGAATAACTTACATAAGTTCTTCATCTCCCGATAGAACCACAATTAATAATTAATTTCTAATTCATCATCATCATCATCATCCTGCCCTTGTCCCATGTTACTTGGGGTCGGCGCAACACGTTTTTTTCTTCCACACCGTCCTGTCCCCCGTCACGCTATCACTGACTCTCTTTTCTTTCATATCACTCCTCACATAGTCCATCCATATTCTGATAGGGCCACAATAGGGGCGGTACGACGTAAATTACTTCAGAGTCATCGTTTTGCTTTGATATTCTTATGCAAAGCATACAGGACGGTTAGTACTGAGGCCCTACCGGTACTTGCTGGCGTACTTCCGGTCGACCTTGAAGTGTAGCGACGTGCTGCAATGTACAACTCCGCAAAAGAGACCATGGACGCGGACTTTTTAACGTGGAGTGACCGTGAGAAAATCTCTAGATTATTTAAACCACATATTGATGACTGGGAAGAACTTTTATCCGAATCGCAATGTAGGTGGGATATCTCCATCAAGGGCCGACACCTCCACCAATTCTTTCCTTCCTTTTCCGTGCGGCTGGCCAGGACGTGGATGGAGGTGGATCACTGTGTTGCCAAATTTCTCACAGGGCATAGTAACTTTAAAAGTAAATTATTTTCCTTCAAGCTTGTTGCCTCGCCTTTATGTCAGTGTTCTACATTTGACTACGAATATGTACAATCTGCAAATCATTTCTTATGGGAGTGTATTCTTTGGCAGAATGAACGCAATACTATCTTGAATAATGTACAGGCTGTATCAGGAGCTGTTTACCATACGGACCTTGTGGAAACTAGAACAAATTGCCGTGCGTTCAAGCGTTTTTGCCATACCTATTATTGGAATCAAATATAACGGCTCACAATGCTAGGGCCAATTAATATTAATGTTAATTTTTATTCGTGGTGCTAGGCAACTGGGTTTATCCCAGTTTTAAACGACCCTTTGTGCCTATTGGTCTTGTTTGTTCTGTCTCCTGCTTGATATGGAGGGAAGTGGAAATTTGTATTTTTTCTTACTCGTCCATTATTCTTTTCTGATTAATTTCGTTGCGGGATCCAAGACAGTTAAATTCATTCGCCGGGACTTCGTCGAGCTTCATTGCCTCGGCGCTTTTCTGGTGGTCGCCACTGTTGATTCTGGCTTTCAAGAGTGGCAGTGGTTTGGGAATAGTGCGGTGGGATTGTCCCAATAAAAAAAAGTCCATCCATATTTTCTTTGGCAGTCCCCTCCCACTCCAACATAATTTATTATTCATAATTTCCTTAAAAAATAAAACGTTATTGACGCTACCCCATCCCTAGCGCACGATCGCTTTGATAACGACTCGCCGCGGGCCCAGATGTTCGCACTCAACTCGGATAATTTGTACCGACTGAGCAAACATCGCCGTTACGCACAACACTAATTTATTTTACATGTTCCTCTTAATTGTAACGTAACTTTAACTTTCGTATAAGTTTTATTTTTACAAGAGTAGTATATTTTGGAAAAATCTTCAAGTTGTTGAGATGAATTTTGCTGAGAAGTTCTCAATTCGTGCAGTTTAATTTAAAAAAAAAAACAGAGAAATAAGTTAAAACAGAGCACAAAATTTTTTTCGTCTTATGTTTTTCAAAAGTATATTTTTTCACATATCGATCAAAGATATATCGATAACTTTCAATCAATAAATGATATTTCGTTTTTTAGGTCTCTTTGGTTACCAAGCGGGACGCGGGGAACATTTAACACCGTTCCAAGCGCGTGATTGTTTGGTCAGTTGACAGAAGGATTGAGTGATCAATCGCGTCGCGTCCACGTTCCGTTCATGGCGGTTGGTCAGTTGCCCCCACTACGACAAAACCTTAGCAAGTTAAATGCGGGGACTATAGTTTTCCTGCAATCATTTTTGCACCATGTTTATTAGGCCCACTTCACTGACCTCTATTATACAAGTACGCTGGACTAAACATACTATATGAAATGACAGTTGATTCTTGTGCTGATTCAAAGCGCCCCGCTCGAGCGTATCAGGAACTAAAATTGACACATTTAGAGATAGGATACTACCGATATTTCTAAAAATTAGGTAATACTAATATATTTGACTGGAAATATTATAATATTGTAACTAATATATCAGTATTAGTGATATTTTTAAATTACACTAATATCAAAATAGTAGACTTGGCAAAACGTATCACACTCATCTACTATATTGACTTCTCGTAGTATGTTGGAACTAAATATCTCATATTGGTATTGGTGATGAATATTATATGAATGCCTAATAATCAGTTATAATATGTTCAAAAGCAATGTGTAATACTAAATTCTGGAATCATCATCATGATCATCCACGGCCCGACTTCGCCCACTGCTGAGCACAGGCCTCTCTCTTGTACCAATCACTACGTTCCTGAACCTGGAATTTATTCTGGAACAATATCATGATAATTATAATTTTATTAACAAATGTTTTGAAGTCAAACAATTTATTATCTGCATCTGAAACAGAGCTGGAAACTGATTTCAGCGGGGGTAGGGTCATCTCGATAACTTATTTTCATTACTTTATTAAATATATATATTTATTTAGGTATGTATCATATAATATATGTATATATGTGCATGTTTAGCAATTAAAAATATATTTTGTTGTTAAATTGTTGCCACGATTTAAACAATGCACCTGCCATGTTATCTCTTCACCACCCTTGGTTGACTGGTAGAGAATGCCTAAGGCATTAAGTCCGCCATTGTACCTTTGTGCATGAAGTTTAAATAAATAAATATAAGTCGTCACCTTGCTGGAATGCGATGTCACTCTTGTTTGCACCTTAACACTACAGAGACAAGATCTCAGCGATGAGAGCGAGAAATACGTCCGTTGTAATCGATTATCCATCTCATTTATTATTATTATTATATAAATGATGTTCCCTTCACGAATCCGATGGGCGTACAACTAGTGTACTTGAGCGAGGCGATACTTGCTCAAATGTGATAGTTTTTGGGATAAGTTGTTAGCCTAACCCCATATTTAAATCTCACTGATCTGACAGTAATGCGCTATAACTTTACTAGCACGCTATCCACTAGTTTATAGCTTGCAATCTGACTGAAAATATTTTTTAATAACCTTTACAGCAATTATTCTATTACTTGAAAATTAATCATAATTAAATTAACTGGTTTTTTTTTTCTCTTACGTATTAAATTATTCTCACGATCGATAAAACCCATAAAAGTATTTTACCGAAAGCTGTGTCCCATCTCTAATATTAGTTCCATACGACTCTCACGTTAATTCACGTTGCTATCAGCGCCAAAATGGCGATAATCAAATGTCTTCATTTTGTCATCGTTAATATGAAGTCCAGTGTACAATGTATGATAGAGGTCAGTGGTCCACTTGCATGAAATACTTTTCTCAGTGTTAGTTGCTACCATGAAGTTAAATAGACAATAATTATGTCATACAATACTGTCAATTTAACATCGTGTTGGCCCAATAGTTGGGGGCGCAAAGTGTTTTAATATTTTAGTCCGCAGCATGGAAAAATGATATGTGGTCTTGATTCGATCAAATGTGTGAGTCTGTGATGGGTATTTACACCACCTTTGTACAGAGTTACTACAAGGGGTACCGTGTTACCCAGTTACTGGGTTGTGGAGGTCAGATAGGCAGTCGCTCCATGTAAATCACTGATACTCAGCTGAATCCGGTTAGACTGGAAGCCGACCCCAACATAGATGGGAAAAGGCTAGGCAGATTGATTGATGTACAGAGTTACTGTGAGATTATGCAGCGTGACAACCAAGTCATGATTCTGTGTACTGTACTTGGAATATTCTATCATGTTCAAGTTACAGCATTGCTACACGATGCAAACACATCTTTGTCACACCAGAAGCTACCGTATATCTACATAATATTAACACTCACTCATAAAGCGTGACAATACTTGCCGGTACAGACATTTGTCTGCAGTATATCTTATCAAGCGTGATTGTACTGCAATTATATTTCAACACGACATAATCATGGTTTCACTGTTTAAAAGGAACAGCACTATTTGTCTTGTATATCTCCGTCTCTATCTCACAGCGGCAACATGATCCTTTTGACATTTCATGGTAAGCCCCAGTTTGTCATCATGCTGATGACACAAAAGGATTGCCTTGCGATAACTACTAATCATGCGTGTCACGTTATTGTCTATATACCGCATGTAGCAACAATAAATTTCTCACACAAAATCTGATATAAATCATCACAGAAGTCAAGCTCCTGTCTAGAGTATATCCAGTAGCATTTCATCATGCTGAAGACGCAAATTCTATCTACCTTAAGGCTGTTAACAATACTTATTTCACTGAGACGACGCAGTTTATCATGAGTCTTACGTTTCTGTCTATATGCAAATGCAGCAGAACCAAAGACTGATTGCGTTGCGAGTACTGCAGTACGATATCTAGAAATCATCACGTTGGTCACAATCCTGTCTACAAATTTCTAGCAACACGATATAACTCGTATCGTCACGCTATTGTCTGTGTGTTGTTATCTAATAACAATTCTGTGTTAACTTAGCTTAACTTGTATGCCGCAGAACGCAGATCTACGCAAGACACAATGGCTTTTTCATTGTGTCTCAAATACAAGGGGTTAAACTGTCACCACACAAAATTTGATTATGCTGCGACACGACGCGGTTCCTCACAGGAGTCACGCTCCTGTGTCTATAACATATCTAATCACTATATATGCTTGTCCAGTTAGACACTCATCACGCTGATGACACAAAGCATGATTACGTTGCGAGCGACAAGATACAAATCATCATAGTAGTCATGCTCCTGTCCACAGTATATCCAGCAGCATAGCGAGCCATCTCATCAATCTGATAACACAAAGCGTGATTGTAATGATACACGACACTGCTCGTCACATACGTTACGCTATTGGCTCGCGAGCGGGCATTTTCAATAAATAAGCTTTGGTTTGGACACTGTAATCTGTGAAGGATAGGATGTGGTACGAAGACAAGGTGCAAACATTTGAGGTTATTTAGTCACTGATCTAGTTGGCGATAGCGTTGTGCCGTCAGACGTCACTGGCTGAATCACGCGATGGTTTTGCTACATACCGGACTACTTAAACCAGGGGACATTTCCAATAGTCACAAGGTAAATGTATTGTATAACTATACAATATTAACATTGGAATCGGGCTATTTACCATGTTTACTGTTTGTAGCGAGTTGCCGATATTTCGGCGCTGTTGCAAGCACCATGATCACGGATAAACTGAAGTTATTGCGGGTGGGTGTTTATGAGGAGACATATCGGTCTACCCTCTTTCTTGTTCGTTTTTTGCACTCGGTACTGCTACCATTGTCACTCACAACTCGATTCTGTTCTCGACACACGAAACTCACTGTGTCCGCTCGCGAACATTTTTCGGCGTGATCATGGTGCTTGCAACAGCGCCGAAATATCGGAAACTCGCTACAAACAGTAAACATGGTAAATATCCCAATTCTAATGTTAATCTTAGTAACCTTGACAGTTTAAAAACTTATAAGTATACAATATTCAATAAAAAAATATTTTTGAAAAAAAAAAATCCTATATATAATAATAATAAAATCTTTCTTATTATTATTGTAAAAGGCTGATTGAAGATGTGCTTGTGAACTGCGGGACCAAACTGCTATTTCGCAAAATAAAAATCGTAGGATTTAGTAGATGTAAAACAATTGTAGAGAATCTTCGAACACAACGGTTTATATTTTTACAATAAAGTATATTTTACATTTATTATTTAGCACTACTAATATCTTTAAACACTACTTCTACTAATATATTTAAACATTATAGCTAATGTGTTATTCAGTTCTATACGCTAAATTACTTTAAAGTTTCTTCAATATCCATGAGGTAGTTTTAGCAAACATCCATCCATCCTCACGAAACGGATTAGTGTGTCTTTGCATATTATGGCAATGTCCATGTTGCCAATGTCCATGCTGTCAGAATCAAAATCAGAATCATTTATTGCCAATAATGTAGGTATACACAAGTATATAAGATGGTATTTTTTTGTAGACAGTCCCGGTACATTTTACCTTACGGCATGCAAAATTGTTCAGTTGAATGTAACAATTAAAATATACTGTTATTAATACAACAATAATACAAAACATTCAGATCATTATGTCAATAAAATAATTAGAAATTAATTAGGTAATCAAAACATTATAGATTAAAAATAATAATGTCAACAAAATAGTTAATTAAATGCAATTATAGTAAACCTTTAAAAACACACAAATATATTTTATTTTATTTCAGAGATTAACAAATTAGATGTCAAAGTCACAACGACACGTCAAAAAGCGTTGTCTTATAACTAGTCAAATAACCCGCCCCTAACTGTTCCCGGCGCAAAGGTGCCCATAACGCCTGCTGCATTGCCACGTTGGATGGCAATGGCTAACCTTTGCACCAAGAACGAGCTGGAGCGGGAGTCACCCGTTTTGTCACTTAGCCTATGCCCTATCTCACTAATGAGCTTCTTGGCCTCAGTGCCCCAACAGCCCATGGTCTCAACGGCAATGGGCACAAAATAGTAACGGCCCTCCAATGGTGCGTACTTCACCCTTTTCCTCCCAGCGGCGTCTTCCGCCGCTGCTGACGGCGAGAGGACGGTGCGACCAAGGTGGCTGGCGGCGACAGTGCTGACGCAAGTTGCGTCCCATATTAAGCACTTGCCGTTTTTCCAAGGTACCAAGGTCAGTCCATCCGGCCTCTTGCCGTCAGTCCTACACAAACCCGGAGGCTCCAGCACGCAGGGGATATCTGCCGACACCAATGCCCTCCGCACAATATCATTAAGCGCATGATGACGCGGGAACCTCCCCGAGCAACGACGACAACTGAAAGCGTGATGGCCATCGGCCTCCACCATGGAACCGCAGGTGCATCTGTGGGGTTCACACACCTTGCAGCCCAGGCGAAGGGCCACCGCCACCCGCAAAGAGTCGTCATCAAGCAACGTGCCCAGGTGAGGCGAAGGAAGCGCGTGCAACCATGCCCCCGATTCCGGCTGCGACACAGCCCTGAGTCTGGCTAAATCAGCCCCCGAGGAACCCATCAACATCCTTTCCTGGATCAGCCTAGACGTGACGTCGTCCCAAGCGCTGAACATGCGTTGCGACAGGACCCGCTGCCCCCATGCTGAGGACAGACCAAGCGGACCCGGCATCCAACATAAACGGAATGTTTGCCCCGCTATCATTGGAATCCAATATTATAGAGACGAGGTCAGACACCCCATGCGTCGACGCCAAGAAAGCTGGTAGACCGGCATCCTTTACGCACCGCATCCCAAGACCCCCGTACCGGACAGGAAGAGTCGCCTGCCTCCACTGCACATCATTAAAGGAGACATTCAGGATCGACTCAACCGTTGTTTTCAAGGCACAATCAAAAGAACATACCTCCTCAGGACACAGCCAGGTAGGGGTGGTCCGTAAGAGATACGTTATCTTGGGTAAGGCAAAACACATGCGCAACAATAAAATCGCAACATGCGCGGAGAGATCCTTGAGATTATAGTAAATAAAAATAGGAATAAAAAATAATCATGTCAGCAAAATAATAAATTAAATGCAATCATAGTCAAATTCATTAGGAATACAAAATAAACATGTCAGAAAACTAATAAATTACAGACCTTCATAGTAACAACATTAGGATTAAAAATAATCATGTTAACAAAATAATAAATTAAATGCAATAATAGTCAAAAACATTAGGAATGAAAAAAATTGGCATGTCAACAAATTATATTAATAAGTTAAGTACAGTCGTAGTCAAAAACATCAGAAATAGTACATTATGGTACAAGTGTGTAATGTTGGTGATTACCACTGAGGCGCCATTGAGTCTTAAGAAAGCCGAGGACGGTAATCATTAATACACACGTGTATCATAACGTTTATCAACACACATTAGAAGAAAATAATACAAAAAAATCATTTTCAGCAGTGAAAACGAGTTGTGAATTTTTTTTCGCAATCGCGGGCAAAATTAAATAGTTTTCCCATGCGCGCGCATCTAACAATGGCGATCGGCCATAGACTAAAAGAATGAGGTTTCTTTTTTTGTGGCTTTTCGCGGATAGCGTTTTAGCCACGTACAAAATGGGGAATTTCAAGTTTTCTTTATTACGGAGAAAAACAAAAGTTATATTTGAGTGAAAGTTTTATTTATTAAACACGTACAAGTTGAAATTATCTATTTAAATACGAAGTTGCATGAAATGAGCAAACAATAGGTATATTAATTTATTTGTACTATTGAGCATGATCTTTTTGTATCGAAACTTTTTTAAGAACAAAGCAACTCAACCAATAAATTACAAAAAAAAACTCTATAACTCACTTGTGAATAATAGTAATGAAAAAGTCACAGTTTGATTACAGGTGTCATTATGTGAGTGCTTTTCATATAGGCCGGCGCAGTTCAAATCCAGGTGATCTGTCACCGGAACCTGCTGCTAAGGCTTCAAGAAGTCAGGTATTTAGTGGTTATAATTATTACAAATGAGACTCACTGATAAAAGCCACTGTATGTTTTATGTCCCTCAATTTACACTTGAAACTTTTTCATGTGTCTGTAAAAGATTGAAGTCTTTGTCAAGCACATGCCTATAAAAGATACGTACAGTAATTGATCAATCTGCTTGCCACGCGAGGTTATTTTGGAAATATTTCACTCAGCTGTCGTGTCGTGTCTGGTGACCGGTCAACCGGTCCATAGGGAAGCCCATTTTCAGTGGCCGGTTAACCTCTACAGGCTGTTATACGTAGGTATAGATAAGGGAATTCAGGTACCCTTTGGTATGGTTATTTTGTTTTGGCATGTCAATAGCTGGCAATGCCTTTTCCCTAATCTCTTTACAACGCTTTTCATTTGTCAAAATTTGAGGATGACAATAGATGCCAGGATGGTTTTGGTTTGGATTTCAGGATGGGTTTATTTCGTTAATATTTGAATATAAAATGTCATCAAAAAAAAAAAAAAAAATATATTTCAATCACAAAGGGCATTCCGATACATATTATTGGAGATCACCTTTTAAGCAAGGAATTGCTTGTATTAGGGGACTCCGCACTTCCACTTATCATTACTTTATGCAATTGAAATGTAGACAATGTAAACATGCAAGACTTAAAATAAAAGTAAAAATAAAAGGGTAACTTAAAATTATACAAAGAGTTCTTCAAATGAATGAGCGTTAAAAAAGGCCAGATCGCGTATGAACGTGTGGTATGTGTGTCACAAGTGATTGTGTGAGTAAGTGCGTGTGTATGGGTGTGAGTGTGAATAGTAAGGTTGTGTGGTGTGCGAGTTATTATATGCAAAGTTTCGTTCACCTGTCCTAATGTATATCCTGTCCTTATAAATACGAAAGTGTGTCGGTTTGTTTATTTGTTTTTTTTTTTTTAGTTACGCTTACACGTCTAAACGGCTGAACAAATCCGAATGAGATGTGGGACTTTATTAGATCATATCCTGGGTTACGACACAAGATCCTTCCGACCCGACACTCCCATGGGATCGAGACCTGGTTATGCGGGTGAAACCGAAATGTCATGCCAGTATAGCCAATAGAAAAATGGCATAATAATATAATTATGCCATTTTTCTACTGTCGCTATGATAAGACAAAAAAACTTTAGCACCTTTAATTTTTAAACTTACTCTCTCAGAAAGCAGTAAGTATTTCTGTTTGAGAAAAATTAGCTTTCAGTAAAATTACAAACATGTCATCGAATTTCAACTTTGCCTTTGTTGGTCACTTTGTTAAAAACTTTCACCAATTTAATATTTCCTTTACCTTTATTGCGTATACCGTTAACGTTTTCATCCATCCAATAAAATAAAAAGTATCATAAAAATGTAGCAATACGCACCTGTCCATAGAGTATCACAATCATTATTATTGTTTATGAATGTCAGCGCCCGGTATTTTAAGCCGAGAGTAGAAAAATGGCCGTCAGCAAATTGCTTTGACATTATAAATATGGAGCCTTTATTGGGATAATGTGCGTGAATTTATTTAGGTAACTTGATTGTTGAGTGGCAAAGAAAGGAACTGTAAGGGTGGAATAAATTATTTTTTAAGTAATATAGTGTTTGGCCCATTTGGTGTACACCTTAGAAGAAAGGCTTCTTTTATTGCGAGTTCCTTATGTGTATGGGAAAATACCTACAATTAACTAGACTGTAATTGTGCCAATGTTAGTAATTAACAATGCCTCTTCGCCTTGAGAAGGAGCATTTAATTTATCAGCATTTTTACCTATTTATCCATAAAAAACACCACGCCACGATATTACTTGCAAGTAACAAGTTATTGCACTTTGAACGGTATAAGCCAGCTAGTTCCTACCCAAGACTTGCCAACTCATTATGACTCCAAGTGGAAAGAAAAAGTTTTTAACAAGTTATCCTCCTAAATTAGTTCAGTAGTTCTTGCTACTTGGTAGTTAAAAAGTTCCTGCTAAAAGTGTCCTGGCAATACAACGGAATTATGCTTGGAGGAAAATAAGAAAGGAAAACTAAATGTTTTGTTCAAAAAGAAAGCGAAAAGTAAGTGTTTTGTTGCACTAGTATATTACCTAGTGATTACTTACGAGACAGAGACGGGGTTGCTCATAATGGGCCTCATTAGAAGGCTTAAAGTCAACCAAAGGGCAATGGAGAGGATATATTCCCGTTGTCCCCGTTATCTGTGTCCCCGTTAATGGGGACAACGGGAATTTTATAAAATAATTAAAATTACTTCCCGTTGTCCCCGTACGCTGTCCCCGTTAATTTATTGTAATATATACTTTTAAAATTATGCCCGTTGTCCCCGTTACGTTAAAATTATATAAGTGAGAGTGCCATAATAGAGAGAATCTCATACCTTTACAAATGCTTACATAAACAATTAAAAAATATATAGTAAAAAACAAAAACGCGAATGCACCAAAACGCCGCACGCTGAATGCAATTGACATGGAAGAATTTATTACATAGTCCCAAATGCAACTTGTTAACTCGCAAATAACTACGGGGTATTTTATTAAAAAAATCTGCTAGTATTTATGTTGATATAATTGAAATTGTATTTTTTTTAATACTTTGAGTTAAATTCCTTTTTTCCCATTATTAGTATCTACTGTATGGGTAGTTACTATATAGTTCAAGTGAATTATAAAAAAATATATAAATTTTATTGAATAAGATTAGAAAATCTAGTTGTTTTGTGTGTAAACATTTCTAATTTGTTTCTGTGAAAGCTTATTTATTGTTACTGTGAAAGCCATTTCAGACTTTTACCAGTTAGTCTTGGTAAAAAGCCGGTAAATCCTAGGATTGACCGTAGTTCGGGTTTTTAGAGTAACATATAAAAATATCTTTCATTTTAGTTTTAGGCTTGCTGTGCTAAATTACTAACGTTATAAAATAAAGGGGACAACGGAACGTCAAACAATTTTCTGCCCGTTGTCCCCGTTATATACATAACAGGGACAACGGAAAGGAAAATTTATGACGTTTCGTTGTCCCCGTAACGGGGACACAGATTACGGGGACAACGGGAATACATCATGGAGAGGTGTGCTCGTAGTGCGTGATCGAATCAGAAATGAAAAAATCCTCAAGAGAAACAAGGTTACCGACATAGCTAGAAGAATTGCTAAACTTACGTACCGGAAGACGCAGCGTTGGAAGGCCTCCGGCTTAGGTAGAGCGTCGACCTGGTGCAGGCTCCGGGAATCTGGAGGATGCGACTAGCGATGGGCGATTGTTGCAAAAAAAACAATCGACTGAATCGAAAATTGTTTTATTACTCATTCGATGGCGATTTAGTAGTTCCTCACAATTGTTATTCGAATAACAATCGACAAACTACTAACGCGGGTTGAACTGCGTAAGGCCGCGCGGGGCGGTGCATGCGGGACGGTGTTGCGTCATTTGCGTTTATAAGTATTAGTACTTTATTAGTTGGTCTTGTGGAAAAACAATTTTAATATATTAAACTTTTTTACCTAATTTTTATTTTAGTCTACCCAATAATTTCGTAATAGATGTGCCCGCAACTGATGGAGAATTGGAGATTTCTAGATATATTGTATAATATATTAGCTACAATCGCATATTAGCTGCAGTCGTACGTAAATAGTAGCGCAAAGACTTTTAACTATTGATTTGTAGCGCAGCGCACGCCCGCCGCACCATCTTTTGTAATTTATTATTTAGTAGTACGCACTACGCACGTGTATAGTAGTAATGGGTGCACTGCGCTACAAATTAGTAGTTTAAGTTGACGCGGTAACCGTATCAGTCATTGTCGCTCGCCGCACGCCGTTGGTCGATAACAATCGACTAACATCGATTGCTATCGACTTTTATCGACTAAACTGAACAATCGACTAATTCGATTACTTTTAGTAGTAATCGCCCATCACTACATACGACACAGGACCGAACTCAATGTGGTGATGATGAGTCATTAGCATGCTGCAAGTAATAAAATTGTTGTGTGAATTTTTTTTTTTGTTTTGTACCGGCTTGAATTTCAAAGTGTCAAGTTTTCACGCTAAAGTAGAGTTTGAAAAATACTCAGGTCCAGATTTTATTTCAACAATTGGAAGATAGTCAACCAGGGGTATTGGTAGAAAGAATAAAAAAGATAACTTACATAGCTTGATATTTGAACGGTTCATGGGTTAAATTAACCGCATTGTAGGTCCCGGAAAATGTCCAGCGACCTCGTGGTAGAACCAGGCGATAATGGCGGGACGAACTGAGTAAGAAGTATAAGGTCTTTGCTGAGACTAGACAAGTGACATTCGATGTCATGGAAGGCGATAGTCAAAATGTCAAAATTGAAGGGATTGATCACGTGGTTTTTCGATATCGCTTGTCAACCCCATTCAATTTTGCTTTTTGATAATCGCTATCGGCACGCTTTCGATGACAGATGGTACCTTGTCTAGGTCCCTCTGGACGCCTATCAACAGGATTGCTCTCCAATTGCCCAACAACGGGAGGAATGAAAAGAACGAAGGGGCAGGCTTTTAGCCTGCAGAGGGACAGGCTGAAAATTTATAAATACAAATAATCTTTATTGACATAATTTTTACAGCAGTTATTGAAGCCTCTGACAACCGAACTAGGCGGACCTGTATGACCAAAAACCTAATAAAAAACTTATGTGGTTACTGACGTCTTATTTACTATTTCAATGGTATGGAATATTAAAAGCTAATTTTTACAATGTATAATAATGACGTACTTAAAGCTACCTAAAATCTGAGGTGGGTTTTAAGGCAATAACAAACTGTAAGCACACTGCCCAACTTCCAGCGATGCATAAATTAAGTAGCAGTTACATATTGCTCACGCACGTATAATTAACCTATTTACTGGCTCTTGTTCCATTTTACGGGAAAACGAGTACGTATATTTAAGCTCAATATTTATTCGGATACAAATATATAATGTTTTTTTTTATTATTATAAGGACAACAAATACAACATACATGTACTCAAATAAAAATACATATTTTGACATTTTATAGTTTAGCCTTAATTAAAGGCTGCCACGGGATGAATTAAACATAAAAGTATCTGTTTTATAACTGTTTTTACTTATTTAGATAAATTGTTACTTACATACAGTTTATTGTAACATAAATCTGACATAGAAATACAAATGAAAACTCATTAATTCATGCTGATTTTGTTCGACTAATCCAATCAGTGTTGTTTGACGTTGTGCAAACCAACAAAAAAATACAAACATATTCTATATCTATACGTAAGAGAAAAAGGCAAAAGAAACTACAATGATCTTTTTTTACACTTTTGAGAGAATGCCCTATGCAAGACAGACTTAACTTCATGTCAAGCTATATAGGTATTCTCGCCAATAAATTAGCCGTAATTAAAAAAAAAAACTTGACACTTCTCCACATTCAGTGGGTATCAAGCTTTTCCCTAGCCACTTCCAGTCTAACCAGAGGCAGCTAAGTACCAGTATTTTATTTTTTTCTGACCGCCACAATCCAATAACTGGATAACACGATACCCCGTAGCAAGACTGGTTTCAGATGTTCTGACTTCTAATAACTCTACTACCTATAATAACTGTCAAAGATTTACAAATCAGACAGTCCATACCAACGACAACGGAGTCCCCTTAATGTAATGTATGTATTGTCTATGGGCACAGATAATATAATACTAGCATACAGATGCCACATCCCATACAAAGAAACCGTGCCGAACGACGTAACTAGCGTTTTTCGTCTGATTAAACTGATATTTTTCTAATAACATCAGTCGCGTTCGTTTCTGTTCAACGGATATAGATGGTGTTAGCAGCGACTTGCAAGTAAAATGGTTTACTGGGTTTGTGAATACTTTTTTTTTTTACAAACAAAACAAAACAAAAACAAAAATCATTTATTTGCGTCAATAAGGTACAGAAAGTTCGTAGGCAATAATTACAGATCTCTTATTCTGCCTTTAATTTCGGCGTGCAAATTAGTCATAGAAGTTATTAGATCACTAAAGTCAAAATTTATGCAAGCAGTCAAAGTAAATTAAGATTAATTATCATAAATTAAAAATAAATTATATCACATAGATTGAAAGTGGAACATTAAATTTTATATTATCTTCTACAACTTATAATCTAAAAACTCCAGTACACTGTAAAAACATTTGTCAATAAGTAGATTTGTTAAATTACGCTTAAATTTAAAGAATGGTAATGTTTTTATGGCATTTGGAATCTTATTGTACAATTTAATGCACATAATATAGCTGTTGTTGGATGTTAGCGTGAGATTAGTTTTCGGTCGATACAACTTGTTAATATTATGTGATCGAGGGGCGTAATAACTTGTCGCTTGCTCAAAAAGTCCCTTATGTTTAAAAACAAATATACAGGATTCCAAAATATAGATGCATGGTAAAGTTAGAATTTTGTATTTTCTAAAGATTGGACGACAAGATTCTATTTGTTTCAACCCGAATATGGCTCTTAAACACTTTTTTTGCATTATGAATGCTTGATCAATTTCAACACAGCGACCCCAAAGAATGATGCCATGCCGCAATATGGAGGAAATATAGCCGTGATACGCAGTAATTGCAGCGGTTCTAGATACTTCACAGCTAATACGTCTCAGAGGGTAAATAAAACTATTCATCTTACCGCAAACATCATTTACGTGGTTCTTCCAGGAGCAAAATTTATCTACAGTAATCCCAAGAAATTTTATTGAATCAGTTTCCGTCAGGGCTACTCCTTTACAAGCTACCTTTAGATTTAGTGGCTTACCTCGGTAGGTATGAAATTGTATGAATTTGGTTTTACCAATGTTGACCTTTAAGTTGTTAGCTTCTAACCAGTCTATAGATGTTTGGAGAGCAGCGTTTATTTCCTGTTCGTACATATTTTTGTCAGTGCCCTTTATCACAATAGAAGTATCGTCCGCGAATATTACACATTTGTGGTTTAAAATATTAGAAAAGTCGTTTATGTAGAGCAAGAACAACGGAGGACCTAAAATACTGCCTTGTGGCACCCCATACCTATTTAATAAAAATGAAGACTGGAATAGTTCACGTGTTTTGGTTCGATCATTGTAACTGGATACTTCAACGGCTTGTACCCGATGAGATAGATATGACTCTAGCCAGTCGAACGCTTTTCCTCGGATTCCGTATCTATAAACTTTTAGCAGCAATCGTTCGTGATTGACGTGATCGAACGCTTTACTCATATCCATAAACAGCACTGAAACAGGTATTTTGTTAATACAGCGACGATTTATTTTATAGTATTATTTTGCACCTTTTTACAGTTTCATTGTACCAAATTGTATTACAAAACCGAATGGATGCCTCAGAAACTTAAAACCGTGCCATCTATTGGAATCGATTTTAAGTGATCATTTCACATAATTTTTGCAATGTGTTTTAAAAGCGTAATCAAAGTATTCCTTAATTTAGTGCTTAGGGGAGTTAATTAAACAAGAACATACATTTTGTATGATCGCCTCTAGAAAATTTTAATATAATATAATTTCACAAAACTCAATAACGAATCGAAGCTTATCACGCCATCTAGTGTAATTTATTTGAACCAAATTTTCTTTCTTCGCTTTTAGAGCCCTTGGTATTGTTAACCATCCACGGACCGCTCTTGGCAAGCGTTGGTTAATCCGTGTAACTGTATAAATTGGTCTTTTGTTGCTTTGCTCTTAATTTCAATGAGAGCATCATAAAAACTCATCCATCCATAAGCTGCTTACTTGCTTGCCTGTTGCTAATCTACAAAAAAACACAATTTGTTAGATTATTTTCGTCTTTATTGTTACCGATTAACAAAATGGACTGATCAAATTCTGAACTACTTATTTCTTTAGGGATTCCTTAGATCTAATCGAAAGTTGTTAGAAGTAATTTCATAGCTTTATTTGGATAACATTTGAGTTCAATTTAGGAATTATTTTAGGGCTAAATATTTAAAGGTTGATTCAAATTATTTTTATTTACGACCCTATTGCCATTATGAATTTTAGCAGTTTTATCAAAACTTTCACATTTATAATATTAGTAGGACAAACAGAATGGTTAAACCATATCGCACATATCGGGGTAAGGAATTTAACTCCTGTCAGAACACTGAAATTCTACCATGTGTAGTGACGGATCCAAAAGATGTTACAGACTTACCACACAGCTCCAAACCAGTACAAATTATTTAGACCCAATCCAAACTCACCTTTTTCTACCCCAAAAAGGAACTAACCAATGAAATATTCCTCATATATCTGATTTATTCAAGTGCAGATACGGAGCCATTCGATTTTATGTTACCTTAATGATTAATGCAGACTTTTTACCGCTACACGGGGGATTTGCACCAAGACGATCCAGCAATAAAATTAATGTAATATGTGGGCAACCCTTGTGTTGCCATCGGTTTGCGGGTCAGTAAGGTAGTACGTAGTATTTATACTTAGAGGCAGCTCCCCAGTGGCGTAACGGGTAAGTGTACCTTTAGGTACGCGTTTTTTGGGTACCTACCTTCGGAATCGTTATTGAATAATTGTTGAGGTTTTGGGTAGCTAACGCCTTTTTACAGGTAAGGGCACATAAGTAGGTACCTATATCATGAATACATGGTAGGTTCTTATACGCGGGAACATACAATGAAGAACGTTCATAAAGCCAATAATAATGGTTGATAAATGTGAGTCTTCTTAAGAGTCACTCAGTCAAATCATGCATACAAGCGTGGCTGAATAAAATATAAAATACTATAATAACCCGTGTCATCACTAACTCACAGATAATATAAAATCTATTGATTATAGATAAGCAATGGTTAATGAAAACTCTTCAAAGCATAAAATAATATTACTACAATTTTGCAAAATATACAGAACCATTTTTTCCCCAAACATTTTCGACTGACCATTTTGTTATATTGCGACATAAAGGCAAAGGAAGTGAGAGAGAAATGAGCAAATATTAATCAATCAGCTCTGACTCCTCTAGAAATTAATTATCAGCTATATTTAATTAGCAAGATGTCTGCTGTAGTGTTGATTGTAGGAGTACAGCATTAGAATCATATTGCAGGATAGGAAATTTATTTACATTTTGCCAGAGGTATTGTGTGTCGAACAGTAGAGCTTGAAGCTAATTTGCTGAATCTGCATAAGATTTAGTTTAGTAATAATGCAATGGTATTACAGATACGTTATTTAAAGTGGTTTATTCATATATTTAATACTTTAAGGACACAAACGTACAGAGGCGGACTCAATGCCCTAGGCATTTTCTATCAGTTGAACTTTGGGTGATGCAGATACAAATAGTGGTAGGTGTAATAACGATGATAAAATGAATTCAATTATAAGACATCTAAACATATAAAAGAAGAAAGTGACAGACTGACTCACTCTCTGACCATCAACGCACAGCCCAAACGGCTGAAGCTTCAATCATAACACTTAGATTCCTTTGTTGGTAGTATAGGCGAGCACTAAGAAAGGATTTTTTGGAAATCCTACCCCTAAGGGCGTGAAATAGGTGTTGATAGTTTGTATGAAAATCCGTCAGTTTTAAAGATTAAAAAATAATTTACACGTGTCTCAGCGAATTTGAAGATTCCACCCCCATGATGGTGAAAAAGAGGATGAAGTCAAGGGAACAAGGAAATCGACTAGACTTGAAATTTTGCACATAGTTACTTTATACTGAGCAGGCATCCACTAAGAAAGGAATGTGAATTCCACCCCTAAGGGAATGAGATAGGGGTTGAAAGTTTGTATGAAAATCCGTCAGTTTTAAAGTCAGAATCTTCATATTTTGGGTTTAGGCTGGAGATTAAACAATAATTTATACGTGTCTCAGTGATTTTGAAGATTCCACCCCCATGATGGTGAAAAGGGCAATGAAAGCATGGGATTAATGAAATCATCTTGAGACTTAAAATTTTGCACATAGATACTTTAAATTGTGCAGACATTCACTAAGAAAAGATTTATGTGAATTCCACCCTTAAGGGGTGAAATAGGGGATGAAAGTTTGTATGATAGTCGGTCAGTTTTGAAGTTAGGATCTTCGAATTTTGGTTTTGGGCTGAAGATTAAAATCTAACGCAAATTAAGGTTTTTTGGGAATTCCGTCCTTGGGGGCGGATCATGGGGGATGAAATGTTGTGTACAAAGTTCCTTCTTTTACAAAGGATAAATTATTAATAATACTTTCAATTCTTTAAAGCCCGTTGGTAACTTTAAAATGGCTCGACCCATAAATAGAGGTATTGAATAGGGACGGGATAGGGATAGACCTATTATCTAAGCTAACTTATCAATGTTAAACATTTACGTGTAACAATTGTATTAAAATAATTTTCAGTTTATTTCGTTTTAATTTCATTTAAGCTGTTGCATTAGGGGTCAGCAGTATAGAAAATAAAAAAAGGTATTCTGTAAAGAAGTTATTATTATTATGAGCCTGTTATGTCCCACTGCAGGGCAAAGGCCTCCCTTCCGTCTTTCCATTTTTATCTGTCTCTTGCTACGTCTGGCCAATCCTTCAGGTAGATGTCTAATTCGTCACGCCATCTCTTTCTGGGCCTACCGCGTCGCCGGTTCCTGTTATTCGGCATCCAGTCAGTGGTTACTTTTGCCCAATTCTGTTGCGACATGCGGCAGATATGGCCTGCCCAATTCCACTTTAGTTTTGCGGCTGTTTTGCCAACGTCTGCGATTTGTGTTTTGGAACGAAGTATACTGATCCGAATGCGATCTATGATTTTGACTCCGAGAATACTTCGTTCCATAGCTCGCTGGCAGACCCCGAGTGCGGACTTTTGACGTTTCGTTAACGACCACGTTTGCGCTCCGTAGGTGAGGGTGGGAAGGATGCACATCCATGAGTTTCCTTTTTAGGGAAAGTGCAAGTGATCCTTTCATAAGGTGTTTCATCGACCAATAGCTCTTCCATGCTTGTAAAGAAGTAGTGCCTCATAATTACTTCTGTAGTTAATTAATTAATTAACTACATAATAAATGAATCACTGATAGCAAATAAGTGTATCTAGGTATAATCCGCGGCACCTAACGTGAGCTCTGGCTACCATACTACCAGTTAGATGCATTGCATTGCGGACCGATGCATTCCTCTTAGATGCGATGATAATTGTTACCGCATCAGTTAATCGGTAATGAATACGCAATAAGGACGTATTATAACGGAGTATGTACGCAGTGCACCTACATAAATATTGACATTATTAGGAACATGCAAAAAATCGTAAGTAATAAATAATACTGTAATTTAATTATGTATATTTACATACCATTATTATATTTGATACATTACATTGCTATTTATACTACCGACTACATAATTAAATATTTTTTAATAATCATGTTTTAATGATGTTGCAGACACATAATAGACTCAGAAAAAAAAATTGCCCGTCTTACGGGAAGCATAGTTTAAGAATATCTGGTAAGATGGTTTCTCTTTAAAAATGTTGTGATAGTTAAGTATAAACTTATTATGGTAAGGTAAATAACTGCAATACTGCAGGTAAATACAAGATGCTAAATTGGCCACATTCAACAAGAAACTCTGCTTGGACGTCATAAGAATCTATTTGTTTTTATTTCGGTATTATTATTATCGTAAGTACGGCAATTCTTAACGGTTTATTTGTTTTTTCAGATACATGTAGGCTATGTAGTCAGTCATACGACGAGCTCCTGGGAGAACTAGAGAGGTGTCATATGTGCAAACACATTTTAGCTCCCAAATGGAGCTATTGTGAAGTGTGTGGGAAGGAGACGCTAAAGACACAGCGGCTCAAACGAGCGAAGATGCTATCGAACCATGCTAATTTCTCAAAGGTGTCTGCTGTCATCACCACCCCGGAAGTGGCTCCACATGTCACATCTCCCGATGTGTTTCAGGAGCTCGAAGTCGACCTGAGCGAACTAGACAGCTTGGCGGAGTCGGCGTCCATGCCCACGGCACCTCCATCTCCACCTAACAAAGACGAATTTGACGCCTTTGACGAATGACGACGCCGCCCCCACCTATAGAGTAAAAATGTGCAGATTTTCTCACGATGTTTTCCCTGACATTATTATTCAATTTTTAATCGAATGTGCAGGTTTATTAACAATGTTTGTCCTCATCGTTTGAGCATCTGTTATTGTGAAATCAGGTACATAATAAATTAATATAATTATAGGTATAATACTACGTAATATACATATAATAGTAGAGAGAAGAGGATTTTGCTTTTGTATGTGTAGTAGGTAAGGTAAGCAACACGTCATGATGTGCACTTTCAGTACTACTAATACTATTGTTAAGGGTTTATCATAAGCATGTTGTTATAATGTATGTCGTTTTGTGACAAATAAACACTTTTTCTTTCTTTTTCTTTCTTTTACAGATATATACTTTACAGTCATTGTAATAAGGACGGTACAAAGTCCGAAGTGTATAGCTTGACGTGTTGCTGACTGTGCCTAAGTTTGTAAACTTAAAAAAATAATATAAATATTATAACTCACTTATTTGCAGTTCAACTAGCCATAATCCATAACTAAACATATAGCTAAATAAAAGAAGAAAGTGAATGACTGACTCACTGACCATCAACGCACAGCCCGAACGGCTGAAGATACAATCATGAAACTTGGCACGTAGATTCCTTTGGTAGTGTAGGTGAACACTAAAGATAAAGATAATTTATTTGTCCAAACATGAGTTCAGATACAGTAGGCATGCGGGTTGTTCAAAATATATTTTTATTGCACTGACATGTTTTGCCTAGCGAGGCGTACAAATATATTTTACAATATTTAGAATTAAAGCATTTATGCTTTAGTAGCGGTAAAAAAAAACTAAATTTATAATAATACAATTAAGCAAAAAAGCTCAATTCATCATAAAAAAAAACCAGATTCATGTATTAAAATAATGTCAGAACGTATAAAAATAAAGTCAGGCATCATAAATTGACAGAAAAGTAAAAAACAAATGTCAGATATAAAACAAAAAAATATCATACAACATTAAAAAAGCAAACCAATTTCAATCGAAAAAATAAGAAAACAAAGTACGGATTTATAAACAAAGAATAGTGTGATATAAAATTAAACAAAAAACCATATTGATAATTTAAAAGAGTGCCAACAACGTATAAAAAAATGTCATAATTAATTAAATCATAAAATGTCAGAAAAGTGAATAATATAAAAATATGTAAGATATAAAAATAAAAAATAAGATGTCACAAAAAAAATATACGAAATTGATGGATTGAAAAAATTATGTCAAAAAGATAAAATAAGTAATGTCAGATTTATTATCTATATTCTCTGTGGGTACTTCACGCAGTGTAGTACAGCTCCCAGTATTTACGTGTTTTTTAAATATAATAATGGCCCAAAAGGCCCTTGAAGGTGTAGTGCGCGAGCTACATAAAGTAGTGACTGATCTTGCGTCAAAAGTCAGTGCTCTCGAGTGCAAAATTTATGAGCAAACTGCTATAATTGTTAAGCAAGCGCAATCGTTGAGCTTGTTAACATTAGCTGTTGAGGGTACAACGAAATTAGTCCCTCCGAAAGTATTGGACGCCGACGGCGGTCAAGAGCATCCAGCGATTCCAGCGACTACGCAGCGTCCCTTGCGTCAAGCGCGAGTTAATTCTATCGCTCAAACCAAAAGTGGATACGCAGTTGCTGCAAAAAAGTCAGCCGTTTCAAAACCTAGGACGGATGGTAACGTAGGGGAGACAAATAATTTGCCGAAGACTCCCACGGTGACAGCTACGAGTGAAAATCCCAATCTACCCACAAAAGCAATTTTATCATCGTTGGAGTGTCGGGCCACAAATTCAGCGGAAACGCGCACGGTTGACACAAGAGATAATCTTCATGAAAACATTACCTCCGATGAAGGGTGGCAACCGGCGCGCAAAGCACGTAATTCTAAACGAAGAGTGGTCACTGGCAGCGGACAAGAGGATGACGAGCTTAAAACTGTTGAAAAGCTTAAATATTTGCAGGCTTGGTCTTTTAAGCCAGAGACAACGGAGCAAAACGTGCTCACATATTTGAAAAAGCTTCAAGATTGTGACCAATATATTGTGGAGAAACGATTAATTAAGACTACAAGACACGCGGCTTTCGTAATTGCTTTTCCTGAGAGCTTAAATGAGCGCATAAACACGCCGACGGCGTGGCCCGCAGGAGTGAAGTTGTCTGACTGGTTTCCGAGGCGTCCCCGCGGGCAGCGGGGGGACACGAGCTCCGAGATTCGCACCGGCGACAGTGCATGCGCAGTCGTTGGGTGCTTCTCCCAGTGAACATGGCACTAAACGACGAAATAGGAATGACTTACAGTTTCGGTATGCTAACACTAGTGATTTAAATAGTTCCCACTCGCAAACTATGGGACTGGTGCGCTCGAATGGTGTGAATGTGGTTCAAGCTAGTGGCAAGAAACCCAAGTGCTCGTTAGATCTGTTCTACCAAAACGTTAGAGGCTTACGTACGAAGTTAAAATCCTTTTGTAATAATATTTTAGAGTGTATGTTTGATTTAGTAGCCATAACCGAGACTGGAATTAATGACTCGATACATGATGGTGAACTGGCTCCGAGCGGTTACACAATAATCAGATGTGACCGCGAGGATGGCCGTAAACACGGAGGGGTCATGCTGATCGCCACCCCGCGCGGCGCTCTCGAGTTACGTAGTGTACCGTTATCTGATAACAGTAGCTTGAGCCACCACCCGTTCGAAATCGTATGTGCGACGGTATACCGCCAAAATGTTTTTTTATTTTTGTGTTGTGTTGCGTATATTCCACCTAAGACGATTGAAAGGGAATATATGTATATGTTTCATTTACTGGAGCAGTTATGTGTTAGATATGACAAAGTTGTTTTAGTAGCTGATTTAAATATGTATTCAGCAAATCAAGATGTACAATGTTATTATGAATACTTTGTCACTTTTTGTGGGTTTCGCCAAAGTAACAATATTCTTAATTGCAACAATCGCACACTCGATGTAGTCCTAACTACTTTACCCGAAGGTGATATTGTCGTAAGCGAGGAATGTGAGGAGTGTTTGTCACGCATAGACCCACAGCATCCGCCGCTACGAGTAAGTATAAGTCGTGTGCGAGCGACTTCTAGCCCTGGTTACCATATACCGCATTCTTCCACCTCCCTACCACGATGGAATTATAGCAAGGCGGACTTCCATTGTTTGTACTTGGGACTTGCAGGGATAGACTGGAGCGCCCTGTATGAAACGAGTAGTGCCGACGAAGCATATAGAATATTTTACGACATATTTTACAGGATTTTGGATGATAGCACTCCGAGAAAGAGCTTCAAGGGTGATTGCTTTCGTTATCACTACCCTGAATGGTTCACTGCTGACATAATAGGTCATATTAAGAAGAAAGCTTTTTGGCACAAATCTTTTAAGAAGACGGGTTCGGTCAACGACTATTTTAAATTTTCGCACTACCGTTCAATTGTCAAAGTAGAAATCAGTACCGCATACTGCGATTTTCAGAGGCGTACTGAGCAACAATTTGTGAAGGAACCGAGGTCTTTTTGGGGTTTTATTGGGTGCAAGCGCTCGAAACGTAGTAGACCGAAGATAGTTAAGAATGGCGAGCCTTTGCCAGAGCATGAGTGCGCTCAGGCATTCGCTGATTACTTTCATTCGGTTTATGGGGCGGTGGCACCGCGGTTGGATGCGGCTGCCGCTGGGCAGACGGTGCCCGAGCGCGGCTCCCGCATTCACGTGGGGCAGCTGTCTCTGGGCGAGGTGAGTGCCGCGCTCACGCGCCTCAAGCCCAAGCGTTCGGTTGGGCCAGACGGGGTGCCACCTTTCATCGTTAGGGATTGCTGGACAGTACTGGCACGGCCGCTCATGCATTTATTTAATAGCTGTCGCATGTTATCGTTATTGTACTGTCGTCGGCAAAGAGTGTCATGGGATGTTCAATTACACTAGGTAAGTCATTAATGTAGATGACAAAAAACAAAACTCCCAGTACGCTGCCTTGGGGTACACCGTATGTACGTGTTAGTTAGTTTGATCTGTACATTTCTTCTGTCTTAGTCCTAATATTAATTCTAGCAATTTCTGTATACTGTTTTCTATTTTTCAGGTATGACTCAATAAGGTTTAATATGTTTCCCCTTATGCCATAGGCTTCCAGTTTCTTTAACAAGATGGTATGATCAACATAGTCAAATGCCTGCGTCACTAACAACCTACCTAGGTACCTACCTAACAATGCATAGCCTGCAAGCATCCCACCTACTGATTTCCAGTAAGTAATTTACTACAGGTAAGGTATTTACTTAAGGTTGTCTGTAAGAGATTGCCCTGTGCGATAAGACCGCCCATTGTACACTTTTATTTATAAATGTTTTGTCCTGTAATTATTTAAGTGGTGTACAATAAAGTATATAATAAATAAATAAATACAGGTATGCTAGATAGTAACTGAAATTATTGCAATACCTACTAATAAGGCGCACTCAACCTCTTTATTTATTTAACAGAATTAGGTACCTACAGTACACTACCACTACACTATATGATAACAATAATAAAAGAAATAATATAATAATAATCAATAATCACTTAAATCTATTAGACAAACAGACAGGTAATTTGAGCCCTGCCCTGATTGTCATACTTTCGGTATGGTAGCCAAGGGTCAAGATACGTAGCGGGGATTAGTTATACGTTCCATCCACACGGCTGCAACGCGGAGTGGGAGGTGCAACAAAGGTGCAAGGGGCGAGGGGAGCACCAGTATGAGTGCAGAGCCCTGGGCCTGCAGTCTCGACATAGATAGCGATCGTTATCTCGTAACGATCGCTCGCTAAGTCCTAACGATCGGAAGATAACGATTTTTGGTAGTCTCGACAGTCAAAGCTATCGATTTTTGACGTTTGTCATCGCAAACTTAACGTATATTGTCGCTAAGTTAACGATTTATCGGTATGATATCGAATTTCCTAGCGAGCATTTTTGACAGCCCGATAAGTGTCGTAACGATCGTTATCATTGGTTTTAGAGGTTACAAAAACAATAAATAAATAATAATTAGAGTAATATGGCTGTATAGTATTAAGCGTGGGCTTTGGTCGTGCTAGAACACAGACTCGATATAATAATGCGGCGGAAAAATGCACGAAACCGGTGTGAAGGTGAGAATCCTTTGGATTTAGAGGATGGCCAATTTCTCTATCTTTACCGAATAAACAAGGACATGTTTCATGAGCTCGTTGGTGAACTTCGCCCATCTATTCAAAGACGAGGGACTTACGGACTTTCTGTGGAGTTTCAAGTGAGTGTCTATGCGTTGGGTACTTAATGTGCCTAAATAATATTTCTATTATTTTTTTCTAATATCCATGATGTAATGTAATTTTCTTCATAATAGTCAAGTGGGTGCTAACAAATACATATTGGCTTGCAGTGGGGCTGCAGCATAAGCTAAAAGTCAGTTAGCCGATTAGTACATGCTGTAACTTTGGCTATCAATGAAAACCTTTTAAGAAGATGTGTCAAATTGCCTATGACCCAAGAAGAACAGTGTGTAGTTAAAGCAAAGTTTAGAAATAATCCACAGCCATTCCCAGTTGTGATTGGAGCCATAAAACATATTAAATATTATCATTTGGGACCACTGTACATGGCTGCTTGGTAACAAATAATAAATGTTCATTATAATCTGTCTGAACAGTTGCCCATTAAAATGCTGAAAGTACTTTCTATGTTTTATCTTTTAAGTGATGATGGATATCCTCTTTGATGACTCCTTTAAAAAATCAACGCCCTGGGACACCAGCGTATCAATAAACAAATGCTCATTGTTCAGCCAGGAACGTCGTTGAAAGATGCTTTGCTGTGCTGAAGTCTGTTTAACGGGGTCTGTCCCACTCAATGCATGTGCAGTGTTACACAACAAGCATATAAAATATAAATTACATGAACCGGAGGCCATCTCACCCATGCAAATAGTGGACAATGATGGTAGTGTTCATGATGATGGCCTAGAAGTTACAGGTACCAAATCAAATGATTTATTTTAAGGTATTTATTTAATATTTTATTATATTTATTTATATTCTTTATTGTAAACCACACAAATATATATACAGGACAAAAAATCATAAAAGCAAGTGTACAATGAGCGGTCTTATCGCACAGGGCAATCACGTACAGACAACTATATTTATTAATTAGGTATACCTATATTTGCATAACATATAATTTTCCCTAGATCTTTATACCTATTTAATTAGCATCTCCATATATTTGACCCAAAGGTGATATATAATGGCTTTAGCATCAAGTCCGACTTATGCCGTTGTATATCAATGTATGAATACTCCTAAAATCTTGTTTTTGTTATACAGGACTTGTGGTGCACTGGGTGAGCTGTTGCAGAGTGCATAAGAAGACTCGATAATACTAGTTTTACATAATTTTATTTTATTGACCCTCTGTGATTTAAATAAAAAACATATAAAACCATTTATTATTTTTATTTACAAAAGTTGTAAAACTGTCCGCTATTGAATTTGCAGCCTATGCAAATAGCATCCACGACTCGGCTTGTACCTTGCCTGCCTCTGGCAGCGTCTGATTGCACTTGAGTTGCAGCTGCCACCATCTGTAAAAAAAATAGATGTACTAAAAATGTCTCTTAATGCTCTAGTGTGCTAGTGATTCTAATAATAAAAAAGGAAATGTCATAGTATCCGGGCAGTCTGTGCCAAATGTGTACTCTACACTAATTAAGGATGTTATGCGTCTCTCCACTTCAGTCAAAGAAGCAGTGATGACGCCTCGGTTGCCAGTTTGAATGATTTGTTTTATAATTATGCTGCCTTAGTGCAGGCGCAGCTTTTTAAGTCTATCCAAACCTGTAATTAGGATACCTATTGTATTCTACTAAATATAAATAAAACTGACGTGGCTTGTACTTACATTTAAAAACCAACTTGATATTTAACGTCATGCACTGCTCGGGGGACTTAGTGGACAGGTTTGGGAGTTTGTTGAGTTCCTCGGGAACCTCCTTCCAGCATGTTTCAAAATTTTCCCGTGTGGAGATATGGACGGGCTTCTAAAGTTGCCAAATGCGCATCAATATGCCCCGAAGTACGCCTGAAACATTTAAGATATTCATTAGGTAAACACAAACTACTTCGAACATTATGCAAAGTATTCAATTTAGTACCAAAAATAGGACGCGAAAATTGTTGTAGGTTGTTATTACCTGACGCTCACGCTGCTTGCTAGCACTCGGGCTAGGGCCAGCGCCTGTGTCACTGTCCTCCACTATAGAAATACGGTTCTTTTGCAGTTTTTAATCAATTCCAATTCTCATTGTCGTATTTTGTGTACAAACAAACTTGACAATTGACATTGACAGTTTGTTTCCCATGTTCAACGTCTATGTTGCAAGGAAGCGAACTATTTTCTTCTTTGTTATGCGTATTTTTAAAAACGGCATAAGCTACTTACAAGTTTCGATGCAAACAATTGTTAACATGATAAGGTTTACCTATCTTCTGCACAATTTTCAAAGAAAAATAGTTTTTTTTGAATATCTTGTCTACCAATTTTCCCTATGATACAAGGATTTTTTTCAACTGCCATAATTTTTCAAAAAAATCACCGCACTATGAATACGAACATCGCTAGCCTACCGACAACGTTAAGTCAATATAGTGACAGATTTTGCACGCTAACTCGGCTGTCGAGACTTGCGTCTATCGTTAGCGTCGTTACGGCAAGCGTATTTTGTCGGTAAGAGATAACGATCGTTACTTAACGTAACGGTCGCAAACTATGTCGAGACTGCAGGCCCTGAAGCAGGCACTCGCTACAGGACCGACGTCGTTGACAGTTGTATGCGAAAACGGAAATTTGAGCTTATGCGTGAATACTTTGTGGTTTTGCTGGGGACAGTTTCTTTTCTTCATTGGTTTTGTAGCATAGTTTTGTTAGTTTAGAAGGTTTTTGTTAAAATATTGTAAGGAGAAGCAAGTAGTCTACGCGTGTGAAGCCGCGGGCAGAAACTAGTGTTTATATAGATGAGCACGCGATGATAGAACAGTAGTAACGACCTCTATTAACGAGCTGAATGTAGGTAATCAGTTTCAATAAAGTTGCCTGCAGTGGCAAATGGCCATTCGTATCGCACGAGGTTACGAACGTTGTCTTTTGAGGCGGCAACTCTCCTGGCACGCTTTCTTCCGCTGAACAGAAAGGAGGACACGGACGCGAGAGCTTATAACCGATTTCGGGCCAACCGCCAGAATGGTGAAAGCGTGCCAGGAATCACTTTAGTTTGGCTGAGGTGGCAGGAACTATGACACGCGCTCCAGCGAAATTTGTATTTTTTTCCTACTCCTCCGTCATTCTTTTCTCATAAATTTCCTTGCGGGATCTAAGACAGATAAATTCATTCTCCGGGACTTCGTCGAGCTTCATTGCCTCAGCGTTTCTAGGAGTTGCAGTGGTTTGGGAATAGTGCGGTGGGGTGGCCACAAAAAAAAAATGACCGTGATAGTCCAGAAGGAAGACGTCAAGCGAGATTGCGAGAGAGCCGATCCCGCTTGGAAAAGAAGGCGTCGGGGAGGCAACCGCTGCGATACCTAAAACGCCGAAACCCCTCCTGCATCATAAGCAGGTGATATTCCGGGTTCGCGAGCGCTCAGATTTGGGACTCTGTCCCCCCGCCAAGTGACTCCAGAAAAGACGGTGGCACAGTGATCACGTGCTGTCGTGCACAGCGAGGTTCAGGGGAGGCGTTTTTCAATCTCCCCAGGGAAGAGCCCTAACAGGCGTTGCACAGATGTCCTCCATGCTGATGGTGATCACCGGGGTGGCTTTAGTGAGGTAAAGATTCCACACTCTCTGGTCTTTTCCCCAAAGACCAGGAACCTTTTATAGGTATAAAATGTAAAAAAAAATATGTCATCAGTCTCAATCCAGGCAGGCGCTTTATATAATCTATGCCACCACCACCAATACCACTGCTCTCAAAATCGAAAGGAAACCGGCATGTCGTAGAACTAATTATCAAAACGAAGACTTTAAAATATCTACCAATCCGTACTAGGCCCGCGTGGTGGATATAGTCCACTCGATTTCTCACAGACAGGAGGCCTGGGTCCCAGCAATAGGATCATGAAAGGCTGATCATGATAATGCTTGATCAATCAAATGTTAGCGGTTATTTGAGTGAGGTTCTACTAAAAATCACTTTGATACTATTCATATACAATAGACTATATCCAAAACAAAACAAACAAACAACCCAAACAATTCAACACGTAGCAAATAGAAACAAAAACACGGCTTAATCCTTATATCCCCTCAAATAGTAAGTGTGAACAAAGGGGATGGATCATCGCGGTCCTCTACGAGCTTACAATCACTCGCTTTGTTTACCGTTTACATCTGCGAACATACCGCTTTACTGGGTGAATATGCCTACATATCGCGTTACTGTGTGGAAGCAACTGGTGTTTGGTAAGTGGGGATTATTGGATTTCTACCCGGTCCAGTATTTTGGTAAGATTGTGTCATTAAGTTTGGAGAAAAAGGATAAGTCGTGAATTGCTGAGTGCAATTTAATACTAGCTCTCTCTATTCTTCATCCATATTGGGTAGATACTGGGTGTAGTATGTATAGTATAGATAGTAATATATTATCTATATAGCTGCTAAAACTTATTCTAAATTGACCACTTGGAATAATGTACTGAGAAAGCCATCATCATAGTCATCTCTTCAAAGTTAGAGTGAACAGGCTTCTTCTGGGTAAGCTCACTCCATCGTAGACTCTGTCTCTGTCACCTCTGACCTAGACTAGAGTCAAGAGCAAACCCTTCAAAAATAAAAAAATAAACTCAGAAATGGTCATCAAACTATTTCCTTTATATATATATGTATGGATATATATATATATATATATCCATACAGAAAATAGTACATTATGGTACAAGTGTGTAATGTTGGTGATTACCGCTGAGGCGCCATCGTCTTAAGAGAGCCGGGGACGGTAATCATCAATACACACGTGTATCATACGACGTTTTTCAACACACTTGTGAAGAAAATAATACAAAAAAAAACATTTCCAACAGTGCAAACGAATTGTGAAAATTTTTTCGCAATGGCGGGCAAAATTAATCAGTTTTCCTATGCGCGCGCATCTAACAATGGCTATCAGCCATAGATTAAAAATAATGAGTTTTCATTTTTTTTGGCTATTCGCGCATAGCGTTTTAGCCACGGACAAAATGGGGAATTTCAAGTTTTCTTTATTACAGACAAAAACAAAGTTATATTTGAGTGAAAGTTTTATTTACTAAACCCGTAAAAAGGTTGAAATTATCTATTTAAATACGAAGTTGCATGAAATGTGTTGCATTTGTTATATTGAGCACGATCTTTTTTGTATCGAAACTTTTTTAAGAACAAAGCGACTCAACCAAAAAATTAAAAAAAAAAAACTCTATAACTCACTTGTGAATAATAGCAATGAAAAAGTCACAGTTTGATAACAGGTGTCATTAAGTGCCTAATTGCGGTGAAATTAGAGCCACTTTACGAGCAAGTGTGTTAAAAAGTATATTTATATGATTAAAATCTTTTATACCGGCAGTTTTAGTACCCAAAGGGTCCCACCCTATTACTAAGACTCCGCCGTCGTTGCTCCATGGACCAATTGATATTTGACCAATTGGTCTATGGGCCAAATTACAAGTTTCCATCGTCCAATTACCAACTGGGCTATGGATAATTGGGAAATGTTCCGCTACCCAGTATAATAGTATTGTAAAGCCTTGTCCATAAGCATGTCAAAATTCCTTTTTTTTTTAAATACAACTGACTTCCAAATAAAAACACTATAAAGTGAAAAATTACTTCAATTTCGAAAATGGGTGTTCCTGTTTTCGTTCCTTCGGGTTTTGACACCGCGTGCCGAAATTAAAGTTAATGTTTTTTTTTTATATACTTTATTGTACATCACTTAAATAATTACAGGACAAAACATTTACATTGCTCACTTTGTTGTGTTTTTATTTGGGAGTCGATTGTATTTTTTTGAAAAACTTACTTACTTATATAACCATCGACGGTTTAAAATATCAAATTACAGAAGTAAGACATTTTCATAGATTATGTATTTCTGTTGCCGCTATAACAACAAATACTAATGAAAACAGAATAAAATAAATATTTAAGTGAAAAACACTTATACACCAAACGTTTTGTGCTTTTTTGCGATAATGGTACGGAACCCATCGTGCGCGAGTCCGCCTCGCAATTGGCCGGTTTTTTTTATAATATCGCCACAACTCATAAGGGTATGGTTTGGGAAAAACTGGTCCATCAGAAAAGTTCCAAGTCTATCTCTATACCATATAGTCCACCATGTAGCGATGGTGCATCGCCGTAAGTCTTGTAATCCGATGATGAAACGGGCTAGGCGGAATCAGGACATCCAATTCTATCGCACACTGCCCGAAATGTAACCGATAAAAAACCGACAAGCTGGCAACTCGACGACGATGTTCAAGGCTTTAGAGCTTTGACTCGACCAGTGCCTCATTGCCGATGAGCCTCTTGGCCCGTTTTTCGATCGACTCTAGTGCATCAAGCTGATATTTGGCAGATCCGTCCCAGAGATGAGAACAGTATTCCATGCAAGATCGAACTTGCGCTTGATACAACTTAAGCAGCTGTTCTGGCGTGAAGTACCGTCTCACCTCGTCTATCTTATTCTATTTTATTGCTTTAAATATTGTATGTTCCGTTTCCGTGAATGTGTCCGTGGCATCAACAGTGGGCCTTATCATAATATCAGCGCAGCGTTATTTTCTTTTAAATATCGTTGCACATGCTGTAATAGGAGCCTTTTTGGTCTCGCACGGGGTTTTTATTTTATTATTGATTTTCTTTATGTTTTGCGGTACCTGCTACGTTTTCTAATTAACTGAAAAATTATTGTTTATCTTTTTCAAGTCGCTTATCCCTTAAACCAAACAACAAATAGCATGGTGCGAGATCATTATCGCAGAGAATAGAAAAAGTAAGTGCTTTACCACCAGCTAATAGAACCCGCGGATTAGCCGCAAATACGGCTAATAATTACATCCCGCGAGTGTACAGATGAAGTTATTATATCCTTATTAGAACGTGCTAGCCCGGCTGTCTGATGGGACGGTAATTGAATATACCGTGTGAGTGAACTCTGTCTCTTAGAGTGAACGGAAAAAGATTGTGTTGTTTTGGAAAGGTAAAGTTATACTGAAGGCTTGTAATTTCGGTTTTACGTCAGGGATAAAATTTCCATTATGGGCCGTTGATTTGGAAGTTCATTTTTTTGTAGGTAGTACTCATAAATAGAAAGCTTTTTACAAATTTTCAAGACTCGGCAATTTTATTCAATGTATGTCATAATGTTTACTTAAATATAATTCGTGAGGTAAAAAACGTGCGAAGAGCGAGCGAAGCGAGCTCGGGAGCTTAGGGCATCCAGACACGGATAGGTTAGGTTCGAAGAAGATGACGGCAGCTGAAGTTAGCGAGCAAAGCAAAAGAACCGTCATCTCCTTCATGTTAGGTTACTTTAGACCTTGCAGACAGAAATAGGAACCCTGCACAGCGGGGCTCAGTCGACTTTATTGCTTAATTAGTGATCGTAAAAACTTTAACCATGGATATCTCCATAACCATGGGAATCCGTGGGGTGGCAATAGTACAGGGGGGTAGGCCCCCTATCCCCCTTTCTCTCCGGGGAGGAGAGAAAGGGAGAAAGGCGGCCTACACGCCCCTTAAATTAATGGAAATTTATGGAAATTTTTATTCTAACCTCAAAACTTTAACCATGGATATCTCCATAACCATGGGGCTCCGAGTGGTGGGGATGGTACAGAGGAGGAGCCAAACCACCCCTTCTTCCCCCCTCACCCTACACACGACTTAAATCAACGGGCCATAATGGAAATTGTAACCCTGATAAGGACTAGCCGTTTGAGGATGTTTTAATCATAATTAAAAGTGGATTACACCAATAGACTACCTACAGTACTGTCTTTTCTTACATTTTTAAAATCCATCCAAAGATTGTCTTGAAAAGATCGTTTTTAGCGATAAGGCCGCCCATTGTGTCACCCAGTGTATTTTTTCTTCATCTATACTTTCTGTAACTTATATGGTGTACATAATAAAGAATATTCTATTCTATTCTATTCCTGCCGAAGGCATAATGTAATGCCTGATTAGTTTAAATCAAGCAACAATCAGCCTGTAATATTCCCAGTGCTGGAACACTGGCATACTTTCTGTGAGTCGAAGTGGGTCATATTGTGGTCATAATCCACTAAACTAACTCTCACTGGGTGGTTGGTAGATGTCACCTTTATCTTTATAATTTTTGATCGTAAAGGACGAAGGACGTGTGGGTTTCTGGCAAACATTAGTGAATTAATAAATAAGTTACCCAGAGTAAAGTGCCGGTCTGCATTCAAATTCTATAAAAAGTGGGGTTGAAAGAAAGAAAGAAAACTACAACAACTGGCCCACTCTCTCCGGATAAGTTTGAATGGTGAAAATGTGAAGATGAAATATTCTGACGATTAAATATTTTTCAGCAACCACAATCTTAATGTAAACAAAGGAAAATCGCAGGAGAAACTCGGATTGTTCTCAAAGCCAAGACTTTCCCAATCTACTCGATCTCAAACGATCCCCGCGGTCAGATCGTTCCACTATGAGGTAGAAAGTATCTTTATTTTCATGGAGTTATGAAACTTTTATTGCTTGCCCTTAAACTGAGGTAAATATGGATTTTTGTGGCGTTCGTCAATAATTTTTAACCCAGTTATAGATTTGTTTCCGGGTAAATAAGAAAATTGAGTAAGAGATTGGCCGACTGGTTTTTTTTTTTGTTTCGTGGAAGAAGTTGTCGATTGTGTTAGATGAATAAAGATGTTATTTTTAAGTTGCGGTTAAACATGCTATTATGCCAATGCACATCTAACTGAATAAAGCTTGAATGATGATTTGAGTATGTATTTCAAAACAGTCTTATCACAATCGTAGTATACAGTTGGTCACTGTTTTTCATTGAAAGGTATTATCGATACGTAAAAATTAAACGCTCTATCAGCTTTGTTGTGGTGGCCCAGTGGCTAAGACCTCGCCTCTCGTGCTTGAGGTCGTGAGTTCGAATCCGGGCAAGTACCAATGTGAGTTTTTCAATTCATATGTACTTTCTAAGTTTATCTTGGACATCGCTGACAACGGTGAAGGAAACATCGTGAGGAAACCTGGACTTATAGTGAGTTTATTATAAGATTGTGCTCCATTGGTGTAATTGCTGCAAAGCGTTCCAGTGCGAGGATAAACTAATAAATAAATAACAGTTGTCGAAAAGTCAATAATGTATCGAATTGACATAACTACCTTCATTATAAAATACTACTAAATCGCTGACACTGAGGGAGACGCACATAATTTTACTGATTTCAAGTTTCGTCTACATTAGGTAGTATATTATTGGGCATTCTATACCACTATCGGCAAGTTGCTCGGCGAGTGCGCCTCGCTGCCGATAGTGGTATAGAATGCCCAATAATTGATAATCGACTCGCCTTTCCACTCGACCGATAAACTCGACCGAGACAGTACATTTTGCTGCGTACTTGATGAGCAACGATGATCATCCATCAACTCTCCGTTTACTTACTCTCTAGTGTATAACTGTATACAACCAATGATCATGCGAGTTTGCTATCGCTCTGAAGGGTGGTACAGAATGCTTAGTAATGAACAATCCACTCGATCAATGACCAGTAACGCAAAAGAGGTTGTGGTAAGTTTATAAATGTTAACGTACTATATACATTCACTCATTTTTAATCGGTTCATTTCCAACAGTAATCATGAAATTTGTAAAACAACCGCAATCGCTGCATGTTGATACAGTCTGCGATGATATTTGTAAGACTAGTTTTCGTCATGGGGAATTATTACCTAACTCAGTACGATGTATCATTTGTGGTCCATCCAATTGTGGAAAAACCAATTTATTAATTGGCCTTCTTATACACGAAAATGGATTAAGATTTGAAAATGTTTATGTTTATTCAAAAACTCTGCACCAACCTAAGTACATTTTCTTAGAAAGAGTTTTGCAACGGGTTCCCGGTATTTCCCTCCAGAAATATCAGGGAAATGAGGAAGTACTAAGCGTTCAGGACGCAAAACCCAACTCCGTGATTATTTTTGATGATGTTGCTTGTGAAAATCAAAATAACATGCGTGATTATTTTGCAATGGGAAGACACAAATGCATAGATTGTTTTTATCTGAACCAAACATATAGTAAAATCCCCAAGCAGTTAGTAAGAGATAATGCGAACTTAATCATACTTTTTAAACAAGATGAAATTAATTTACGGCATATTTATGAAGAACATGTCAACACTGATATGACATGGATTGAATTTCGTGAAATGTGTTCGAAAATATGGAGTGAACCTTTCAATTATGTAGTGATTAATAAGGATTGCTCCAAAAATAAAGGATGTTATAGAAATAAATTTGACACTTTTGTTGTCTTTGATTAAAAATATTTATTTTTAAGAGTGTTACCCTCGCGATATTATTATTCTTCAGACAACGCTTAATCAATCACGAACTTTTTGTTACTATGGAAAAATCACTGAAAAGACAAATTGTTGAGGCTGCAGATGCTGTTAAGAAGAAGGTGCGAAAGATGAGAGATGCTGAGCTTAACAATCAGCAAGTACTGGAATCAGTTTTCAAGCCGGTAACAGAACCACTCAACCAAATTGCTAATGTCAGTAAGCAGGCTTGTGTTCCGCATAATATAGAAAATGAAGAAACCGAAGTTCCGTTTATCGATAAAACTTTGCAAAAAGAACCCACAATTAGTAAAGGAACCAATGATAATAACGACAATGAAGACGAATATGAATCTGATATCGAAAGTGACTCTTCGTACAAATCATTAGTTGAAAACAACCAAGGTATTGATTCGTCATCCTGGTCAGTGTCCTCAGAAGCTCTGACCGATATTCCGTTTGGTGTCAGAAAAGAGGGCGGAAAATTGATGTTAGGTTCTGCTCGTATAACGATCAGTGATGAGTATATCATCGTAGCTGGACGCAAATACCGAAATACGCCTGGTTTAAAACAGTTGCTGTTGAAAAAGAATGCCGATTTAAGCTTGGTTACAGAGAGTGATATGAAACATTATAAGTCGATGCTACTTGACACAAACGCACATCGACGGGACTATGAGCCCGGTAAACCAATCAAAAGTAATAAAGGACAAAAATATTTGCAAATTATTAAGCCTCTATTCCAACTACGAAGTACAATTCAGGACCACCAAACGAAAGGAAAAGGACTACCCTTTACAAAAATGTGGAAGAAAAATGTTGATTTTGTTTATTGGGACGATCCAAATGAATTGGTAGATAGGTTAAAATTACTAATTGCATCTCGAGATGCTGGTAACACAGGATTAGATAATGAAATTATATCTATCATTGAAGAATTGCGTGAAAGTAAAGTTATAAATAAATAAATATTTTAAAATGTGTTTATTTTATTATCAGCTTCTCGATACAATACACCTTAAATATGAACGTAGACAAATTCGGACACTACATTCACAAAAGAATGCGTTTATCAGAGTTATTTGAGTTTAATGAGAACGCATTGTTAAAATTAGAAAACGGAGATTTTGATTTAAAAACATCAAGATTAAGAGGAGTCCGATCTCCAGTAGAAGCAGGCGATGCTGTGAACAAGGATTATGTAGATCGATTGAATGCTAACATGTTAAAAGAATTAAATAACCTGACCGTGAACAAGGATTATGTAGATCGATTGAATGCTAATATGTTAAAAGAATTTTATAACATGATTGGTTCATTGCGCTCTCAAATCATAAAAGACACAAAGGACACAGTTCAGGCTACTTTAAAAGCAAAGATACCTGAGATTTCAACTCATTTGGAAGATAAGTTTTATACCAAAGCAGAGGTAGATAAATTACTACAAAAAACTCCGTAATGGCAAAACAGCAAATTGTTAATGAAATACATAAAGCAGCACGAAGAAATTTCGTTAGACGTCCTGTCATTCTAAAGGGGATCGATGACTTGTGGCAAGCTGATCTGATGGACATGCAAAATCTAAGAAAATATAATAAAGGTCATAATTACATTTTAGTGGTGATTGACTGCTTCTCAAAGTACGCTTGGGCAGAGCCATTAAAATCAAAAAATAAACTTGATGTTACTCATGCATTTAAACGAATACTGATTAACAGCAATCGCAAACCGGTTAATTTACAAACTGATATGGGAACAGAATTTTATAACAACTCATTTCAAACGCTTATGAAGACTTACAATGTTAACCATTACTCAACGTTTTCTACCAAAAAAGCTTCGATCGTAGAGCGACTGATTAAAACTCTTAAAAATAAAATATATAAATATTTTAGTCTGAACGGAAACTATATGTGGTTAGGTATACCGTTAGAGGTTACGTTAAAGATATATAACAACACAAAACATCGTACCATTAAATTTAAACCAATTGAAGTAAATAAATCTTGCGAGTCTGTAATAAAAGAAAATATTAAAAAAGCCTTAAATCATGTAACCGTCCGTAGAAAACCTAAGTTCAAAGTAGGTGACTTTGTTCGTATCAGTAAATACAAACACCATTTTGAAAAAGGTTATACACCTAATTGGTCAACTGAAATAATTACTATAAAAAAAATTTATCATACCATACCAGTAACATATCATATACAAGATCAGCGAAAGCAAGCCATAATGGGAACCTTTTACGAGCAAGAACTTCAGAAATCTTACTATCCTGGTATTTATTTGATAGAAAGGGTTTTAAAAAGAAAAGGATCAAAAATGTTTGTGAAATGGTTGGGTCTAAACAACGAAGAAAATAGTTGGATCGAGAAAACTGCAATAGTGGATTAAAATAATTATATAACGATTACTTTTGCATCATTTCTCTCATTACACATTAGACAATGCAAGGAGGTGAACTTGTTAATACCTTAATTAATAATCTACCGTTCGAACTTCATTTACCCGGCTACAATTATTGCGGTCCCGGAACTAAATTGCAGAAACGTTTATTACGAGGTGACCGAGGTGTAAATAAGCTAGACGAAGCTTGTATGCATCACGACATTGCATATGCAAACCATACAGACTTACCCAATCGCCACAAAGCTGATTTGCAACTACTAAATATGGCTAAACAAAGACTTAAATCGAGCGATGCTGGGAAAGGTGAAAAACTTAGTTCATGGTTAGTGAGCAAAGTTATGAAAGCCAAACTGAAATCTGGTTCTGGCATTAAAACGTTTAAAAGTTTCGTGTCAAAAATAAAAGCAAAAATAAAGAAACTGAATCCAAAGGACAGTAAAGCTTTAATTAACGCTGCTTACTCAGCAGCAAAAAAAATAATCCCATGCATTCAGAAAATTCGAGTGCCGCGAGTGATACCCTTACCAAAGACTGGAGGTATTCTACCTTTAATCCCAATTTTTGCGGGTTTATCAGCTTTAGGAACTTTAGCTGGTGGTGCGGCTGGTATTGCAAAAACTGTTAACGATTACAAAGCAGGTCAGCAAAATTTGCGAGAAACACAACGACATAATAAGGCTATGGAGTCTTTAAAGTTAGGCCAGGGCTTGTACATTAAGTCACATAAAAATGGTAATGGTTTATTCATTAAGTCTTCAAAAAACTGAAAAATAAGCTACCTAATCGTCCTCTCACTAATATAGACATCCAAAGGTATGCACGCAACATCCCTCACTTTCGAGGAGTATACATGAAGGATCAGTTACCAAGGACGCCAAAACGGGTTGAATGTGGTGTCGTTAACTTGGACGACTCTAAGAACGAAGGCACGCATTGGGTAGCTTATGTAAAAGTATGCAATTATTGTGAATATTTTGATAGCTTTGGAGATTTAAAACCTCCAACGGAATTAATGCGATATTTTAAGAATTGTAATGTTTTTTATAATTATACAAGATATCAGAAATTCAACACTGTAAATTGTGGACACTTATGTTTAGAATATCTATGGAATTTTTGGAAATAAAACGTATAAAACTTATGCTTTTCTTTTATTTGAATCATTTGCAAGATGTCACTCACATTATCGATAACTGGAAACTCGTCAACTTTATCTACTTACTATCCTAACACGTTGCAACTATATGAACAGTATGAGTGTGCCTTATTGCATTTCGCAACATTTAATTCTATTCCAAACATTGACAAAACGAATAATAAGTTCTATTATGGTTCTAACGAAGTTATTGAAATACCTGACGGCACCTATGAATTGCAAGATATTAATGATTATTTAAAATCTGAAATGAAAGATGCATCAATCAAACTACAGTGCAATAACAATACTTTAAAAGCTGCTGTATATTGTACAAAAGACATAAATTTTAATAAAGAAGGTACGTTTAGGAATTTGTTAGGGTTTAATAAGCAGATCTTAAAAGCAAATAAATGGCATGTATCGCACTTTCCAGTCAACATTTTACCTACAACAGTGATCAGGATCGAATGTGATATTGTAAGCGGCTCGTACACAAACGGAGAACCCAGTCACATTATCCACGAATTTGCTCTCAACGTGCCTCCCGGATATAGAATTATAGAAATCCCGAAAAACGCGATATACTTTCCAATTAACCAAAACAACATTAGCTGTATACATATCAGGCTGTTAGATATAAATAACCGCTTAATCAATTTGCGCGGTGAAGAAGTGCAGCTGTATTTGCATCTCAGAAGAAAAAAATGATTGACTACAATAAATATATGCATCAACAAATCAAAAATATCAGTTCCGCTCAAGCTTCCAACCAAATAAGAGCTCGCTCTAAGAAGAAAATTAAATTAACTAAAGAAAACAAGGCATTTCTCAAAGCGATCGGTTTGCTAAAATGAATATCTTAGACGTTTTATCTGCTCCGACTTATGACAACACTGTTGAAGGAATCGAATTTCATTCTTACAAGCCCTACGTAACTAGTTTCAATAGAAACGATGAAATCCGCATACCTATTAACCAACAGGACTTGTATATACTTCCCTCAGCTAGTACCTTGTATTTGGAAGGAACTGTTGTCGTAAGTAAAAAGGATATGAAAGAGAAAGCCACTAGTGTTAATTTTACGAATAATGCTCTACTCTACTTATTCCAAGATATAAGATATGAGCTGAATGGAGTGGAAATTGATAGAATAAAAAACGCTGGCATAACTACCACCATGAAATCGTTAATATCAATGAGTGAAGGTGAATCAAAGATAGCCAATGCATGGGGCTGGAATATCGATGGAATAAAAAATATTAATGGGGGTAGTTTTTCTGCTTCTATACCCCTCTGTAACATTATCGGTTTTGCAGAAGATTTCAAGAAAGTCGTGATAAATAGTAGGCACGAACTGATATTGCTACGAAGTAACACTAATCTGAATGCTGTGAAACTTAACACCGGGGAATTTGTAGACGACGTTCAGATAAATAAAATCATCTGGCGTGTACCGCATGTTAAAGTGTCCGACAAAGAAAAAATAAGTTTGCTAAAACTGTTAGAAAAAGATCGACCACTCCAGATGATATTCAGAAATTGGGATCTGTACGAATATCCAGCTTTACCTAAAACTACAAAACATACCTGGTCTATCAAAACTTCCTCACAAATAGAGAAACCAAGATACATAATTATGGGTCTACAAACAAATAGAAAAAACAATTCAAGTTCTGATATGTCCCAGTTCGATCACTGTCATGTTCGTGACGTTAGAGTATACTTAAACTCAACTTACTTCCCGTATGAAAACCTAAATGTCAGCTTCGCGAATAACAGAATCGCTTTATTATACGAGCAATACATCAGATTTCAACAGTCTTATTACGGACGTCGCTCGGAACCCTTATTAAGTGAGAAACAATTCAAAGATTTGGCGCCGCTATTTGTCATAGATTGCTCTAGACAAGCTGATAATGTAAAGACAGGTCCTATTGTGGATGTAAGAGTGGAAATTGAGAGTGATTCCGATATACCAGATCAAACTTCTGCATACTGTCTTATATTGAACGACTGCATAATTGAGTACAAGCCATTGAGTAATACTGTGAGAAAAATATCATGAATCCGAATACTATTATTTTAGATGTTCAAGGGTTTAAAGACCTGAACAATAATTTTATAATAAAAGAATTAGCTTTTGCAAGTCGTGATTATACGCAAACATTTTTAATAAAACCGCCATACTTGTTTAAATACTTAACAAGTGACGAAAAGAGACAAGTTAAATGGTTGGAAAGAAATAGAGGTATTTATTGGAATGAAGGATATATTGACTATAGAGAATTTCGGCGTATAATCGTTCCATATCTAGAAAATAAGGAAATTATTGTAAATGGTTTGGAGAAGGTGAATTGGATAAAGGAACTGTGTGTGAATTGTAAAGTATCAGACCTTGGTACAGAACAATGTCTTAGTTTCTCTGTTTTGCATAAAAAATACTGTGAAGGAAGATCTAATTTTAATTGTAATAAACATCTAAAGCATTGTGCTCTTAAAAATGTGCTTTGTTTAAGGAAATATTTAGAATGGGTATAAATGTATGTACTCATATGTGTAATGTATTTAGATTATTGGTTTTAAGGTTTTTAAATAAAAATCAAAATAATGTAAATTTGCTTTTATTTTGTTAAACACCCCCACGCTACTCCACAAATAACACAACCTAATACAAAATTAAATAAAAACATCATAATGAAAATACAAATATTAACTACTTTACAAAAACGGTTAATAAAAGTCAGTACCTATTAAAGATTTTGATATTTTCTTAACTAAAGACTCAGTTTCGTCCATAACACTGTCGATGGGATCTTGAACAATATATTGAGCGTTTATAATAACGTTTTCACTGTCACTATCACTGTCTATGGTTTGAGGATTGTTGTTACACAGATCTACCACTGAAATTTTTATTAACTTAATCCCTTTTCGATGTAGTCGACTCATAACGAAGGATTTTGTAGGATTTTGCTTTATCGATTTTTCCCTGCACCGTTGTTTTGGTTTTTTATCTTTCGTGACTTGTTTGCTTTGCCCGGGTTCACTGCGAAACATCTCGGAGAATCCCTCGTAAGGATCCTGAGCATACTGGCTGAATACAATCTCGGTGTCAGAATTCTGGAACAAAATATAAACACAATTTATACCACTATTCCGCTAGTATAGCGTTTTAATTGGGTTTTCAATCGAGAAAGTCTAGATTTACTTTAGATTAGTGACAAAAGGCTCTGGAAAAATGCAACACAACACAGCTGCGAACACAATCTCTAATTATAAAACAATCATAAAAAAACGAATTAAAAATATTTTACTCACCGACATGATAACTTTTGATGGAAGTTAAAAAAATATTAAACAGGTGTTCGCGCCGAATAATATTTCGTAAATGATGACAAAATAACTAAATAATTACAAGTCATACTAATATTGTCAACTAAGCGTTTGTGTCTCAAGACTAAGGCCAATGAACTGCAACGTAGGTAACACTTATACAATGACAAACAACGCCTTGTAAGCATGTTACTTAATCGTAAAACGTTAGTTATTCGAAAATCAACCTTATGATGCATGGTATTTTAGGTGCATAGTGAGATAACTGCAATCAGTGTTAACTTTGTTTACCGATTTAAAAAAAAAAAAAAAAAAGTGTAATGATATTTTGAAATAAACAGGATTTCAGAAATAAAACAAGTCAATAATTATAATAATTCACACTTTATTTCATTTTTTGTATAATATTAACATTTATTATTTCCTAAAACTAAACTATGAGTAGGTAACACTTAACTTAAAATTATGATCAAAGTAATTCATTCTTAAAAATAAATGCATGCCCCCAGGCTCGGGTTGATATTTGATCCACAGATATCGATCGTTTGTCATCATTTCTAGATAAAGCAACTTTGTTGACAGTCCGAGTAAATATTTCGTGCTTTATTGATTTAAACATATTATTTTTTCTCCGGATTACTCCACCATTAAATAAAATGGTTTCATAGTCTGATAAGTTTAAATCCCTGACCACGCATGATTTTACTCCTTTTGCTTTTTTAATGATACTATTAGGGGTTCTTATAGAGTAAAGTTTCGATCTCAAACCAACAAAATCAGTAATATATTTTCCTCCCATTTCATCTTTAAAGAGACCGGGAACCTTTTTATTTTTTAGCGGTATCTGTAAATCATTTGTGATTTCATAGTTACTGCTGTCAAAATATTGTAAAAAATTATATTTCAAATCATTGTAAAAATCGTTGGTGTATATTTTATAGACAAAGGAATCGGTATCTGTGTAACATAGCTGCACTCGATCTTTATAAAAAGGCTTTACAATATTGTAATGAAAGTAATACATGTGTGCTTTTGAAAGTTCTAATACAGTGAAACCTATGTATATAGGTTTATCTAAAATAATTTGATCAGGTTTCATTTGTATTGCAACTAAATTTTCTGATAAAATAGATGCACTGTGGAAATAGGGGTTGGCTATAAGTTTCTCAGCGGATATAAATTTCTTAGTTCGATTGGACTGATCGCACCATTGATTAACTAAATGTACGGTTACTCTATTTTCAGTATTTTCTAATGTTTTTCCAAAAACACTGTTATTTAATAACTTAAAAAAGTCTTGTTCGAAGGAACTTTTTGCTTTCTGTCTTAATTGAGTATTTAACTCTATGTACTGTTTTAAATATGGACTCTGTCTAAAAGTAATTGCTCTATGAATTTTACGTAATATTAAACCATGTTCTAAACATTTTTTTAAATGAACGTAGTGAATCACGTAGTTGTACTTATTATACAAATTTGCTATTAATTTCTTTGTTTTACCTCCCGGGGGTACACATTTTTCGGGACAAAATGGTAAGTCATTATGGTCATTATGTAAATGCTCGGGATACAATAGATCGACTTCTAATATGAAGCCCCAGTTTGCGTTATCCTCTATAGTGGTAACATTAAAATTTGCTAATTCGTTATCACTTAAAAATCTGAAACTAGAGTATGGTAAATACTGACACATGCTAAAACCGTAAAGATTATTACAATCTAAATATACTATGAAACTCTCAGGTTGTGATGGATTATATTCAGGCATGTATTTGTGATTGGCTCTAGCATGCCGATGGGAACACATGCACAAACCGCCGCGTATACCGCTTTGTATCATTCTGATGATAGCTAAGTCCGACACGAGTTCTAACTGAACGCCCGTTTTTAGCAACATTGCATCGAAAGATAAACTAGGTGCAGTAATGTAAAACGCTGGGTCAAGACTGTAATATTGTTTACAGGTTTTCCGAAAATTTTGAAATATGTCTGTTAACAAAAGCACATCCGTTTTTAAGTATAGATCCGTATACTCGCCGAGGTTATTAATATTGAATTCAGCCCAAACAGCCTGTGCGTGATTATAATCCTCATCTGTAATGTCTTCGTTAGTCAAATAATTATAAAAATTACCCTTAGACGGCAATGATTTTTGATCGTAACATTTCCAATTGGTCATGTAATCATAAGGATATATACCTTTTCTTGTCAATAAATTAAACTGTCTGTCTTTAGAAAAATGAAATCGAAGATTAACAAAATCTTCCACCTGCAATGTTTTAGCGAGCTTGTCTAAACTTGTCCCTAAAAAGTTGAATGAATCTAAAAATCTTATACAAATAAACTCATTATCAGCAATAGGAATAAATTTGGTAAATGCGACGTATTTTTCTTTAGTCTTAGGGATTATTTTAATTGGGCCTGGAATTTCGCCTAACTTTTTTATAAATAAATGACAATCGTACCCGGATAAATTGTGAAAAAATATTGGTATAAATTTTGGTACTTTATGTTGCAAATTACAGTGTCGATGTGCTGCACCTCGATACAGGCCTGTAATATGACAATGATCTCTTACTTTATCGGTCAAGAGTAAATTGTCGCAAATATGACACCTAACGGCACGTTTGAACTCTAGAGAATTGTCATCAGTGAATATCATAGGCTCGCTTTTGGATATAATCTGATGTATTTGTTTTACATCCTCAGTAAGAAAATTTATAAATTTTGAAACACAATCATTGCCGCGATAACTTCTATAGCCTTCAACGCTATCATTTTTATTTGATGACACGACATTGTAAGCGAATGCAGCCGGCACGTGGCGTTTAGAGTATGACGTATTAGCGGTGTTGAAATCATCGCCGGAAATGGGTTCAAGTAACGTTTCGAAATCAGCGTATATGACGAATGGAATGTTTTGTTTCCTATCATAATTTTTAAATTTTAAAAATGAACCTTGTTCTGGTAAAACTGTGACGATCCCCCCACACAAGTGGGATTCAATTTGACTAAGCGTTGGAAAAAACAATAAACAAGTTTCACAGAAATATAGTTTACCATGATGTTTGGTCATCTGATTTCTAACTAAACGAGATAAATCTTTGATAAGACAGTAATGAGAATTATTATTGTTTTCTATAAACAGTAGATGGATACTTTTATTAGACTTATTATTCAACGTTTTATAAAGCGGTCCAATAATTGTCTTCTCGTTTTTTAAACCATACACATATATATTAACAGAAGGATTATTTTTCTCAAAGATAGCTATGTCCGAAAATGTGATTGGAAATGTCAAATTATTAACATACAAAACATCCTGAAAGCGGGGATAAGACGAAATCCTATCGGGATGTCTATTTGTGGGGTACAATGCCGCCACAACACACCACAAAAAGCAATACTCATCATTGTTCCGAATATTCAAACAAGCTCTTTTACTTTTTATGAATTTCGGCAAAGTTAAAAATTTAGATCCGCTGAGAGGTTGATATTTATTAATATTTAATTCTAAATGTGAATTGCATAAAAAAGTCCAACCACTATCCCTTTCCTCAAATTCTTCAATTTTTTTTAGTAGTAAATCAATAGTTAGTTTATAAATAGAATCAAAATCGTAATTAAAATGTGTAATAATGTTGTTTGTACGGAATGATTTTATTTCTTGTTGATCATTTTTATACATAAGAAACGAAGCAAACAGTTCAAAATTTATTTTGACAGAGGTGTGTTTCTCTATTGAATTGTCTATTAAATGTTTGACTTGTGTACTAATACTTTTGAGAAACACCTCAGGAAAACTATGTATTTGTTCACCTGTCGCTATGATTTTGTAACTTTTGATTCGTTCTTTAAAAGAAGAATTAATAATTGCAACATTATCATACATAGGGGTAGAACTATTGTTTTTATGTACATTGCTACGTAAATGACCAGACCATCGACGATTGTCTACAAATACTTTACAATCAGAGCAGTGAGGCATTATATTATTGTTTGAAATCAAAGAACACTTGAAATTATTAGTTCAATAAATTTGGATTAGATAATACTTACAACTAATATTCACCGTCTTAGGTATACCAGACAAAATATTTTATATAATTAGTACAACTTGGTCAGGACAATTTTACGCTGATTTCAAGATCCTTGTGTAATTTTTCACAGGCAAGTCGGTAATTATGTTTAGGCAGGATGTATCTGAAATAATAAAAAAATGGATGGATGCATTAGGTACATAATCTGATTAGGTAAGATAATGGTATATTCTGGAAAGAAAAATATATTTCATAATTACCTGCAAAATATGAAACTATGTATACATAAGAGTACGTGTATCTGCGTGGTCCAAATATGTAGATATACTTCAAGTAATTTAATAATTCTTCACAGGCAAGTCAGTAATTAATATTATGTTTAGGCAGAATGTATCTGAAACTAAAAAAAAAATGGTTTATTGGTACCGATGAAGAATTAGGTAAAAAGCTGTAAATTCTAGAATGAAAAATAGTCATAATTATTGTAATGTTCTAAATAGTTATCGTATTATTGTTGTGTTATATTTGATAATTACCTGCACAATATGAAATGATTCATACATAAGATTATGTATTTGCGTGATCCAAATATGTATGTATATTTCAGCACCCCGATATAACGAACACAGTTGCTCCAGTAGCTGAAATTGTTGTTGTTTCTGGTGTGAGATCAATTAAATATTTATTTATAATAATTAACTTGATTGTACTGTAACAGTTTAGAAAGGTGCTCGCTCCGAGAGACTTTGAGGTAATAAATAATATTTTAGGGATTTTTTTTTTGTTTTCTTTTTTGTCTACAAAGCAGAAAAATATTTCATCATAAAAGTTGTTATTGCCTAATTGTTACACGTGTGCTAAACATAATTATTTATTTCGCAATCACAATAATCAGCTATTTTGGTTAGGGTTGGTAACAACTTGGTAGGCATTCAAATATACAAATTTCACACAATGCACTTAATCGATTAAAATATATCATAGTATGTCGATAGACGACATGACGATGACGATATCATATTTATAACGTTCATGGTTTCGTCATGCCCGTTACCGTAGTTACAGGAATTATATTATCTATTTATTTTAGGAAATCTAGAGAAGTACGCGGTAGACGGCAGTAAGTTCATTTTTTCTACACGAAACCTAAATGTAGATGATGAAATAATTACCTTGGAAACATTTATTTACTTCTTTAAAATAATAAAATCTATCTGGTTTGTGGCGATTCCGTTCACGCTATCGTTTGGTCAGCCCTAGCTTATTTCGCTGCATCGACATTCGATACAGTATAAAATTTTCCTTCGTCTTCATTTTACCAACGCGTATAATACGACTATAGAAAAAGTTACTTTAACAAAGCAATACCGGATTGATTGTAGTGGATTTAACATTCCTAACTTATAATTCGATTTTAACTTATAAGCCACAAGTTTTTCTGTTCGGTACAAAGTTTTCGCAGTCTGCAAGTGCAACGAAGTGCTCTTGTATAATCGGTCTACAAACACTCCGTGTCGCCTACAATATCAGTGACGGCATTGTCGATAGCCATCCGCTGCTGTCATCACCAGCCAAGTCATCAAACCGAGTGGAACTTCTGATCGGAAAATAATGTAAGTCTGATAAAATAGTCTGTTCGTTTTCATGGATCACACTTGTGATTAGCCTGTCATTTATAACTACATATATTTGTTTGTGAGCGCGTTACTTCACAGATCACCCGATCTGTACATAGTTAGCTCAGTCTCAGTGCTATCCCATTTAAATATTAGAGAACCAGTGTTTGCCCGAACACTTGTGTCCTATAGTATGCCCAGCGCAATGGACATTACTCCATTGGATTAATTAATAATAATTGTGTGACTACATTTCCTCTATCTTTATTTCAGGTCAGACTCTGAGTGTGATTACTCGCAAGCATCGATCACTGGACACAAAGTGAAGGCCAGTCGCAAACCGTCTGCAGACAGCAATGGGAAACGCAAGATGCAGTCACAAACAACAACCGTAACTCGTAGCAGGTGAATAATATTTTGAATTTATTATCTCCTAGTTCTGATTAAATTAAAATAGTAAAGTAGTACGTTTCCACTAATTGAATTATAATAGTGCAATTTGCATAAGTATTCCATTCGCTGATTAGTCACTTGTAATATTTTCTACAGAAATATCCGTGGTGTCGTTCATAAAATATTATGCGATTGTGTGCGCTGCTTACACACCGTTTTTGTTTGCCCCTGCATCTCTCGTTGTAAACATTAACTAATAACAGTTTTCGTTATTATTTCAGTAAAAAAACCAACACTGGCATGGACATATTCGGCATCAGTAAAAACCGCGACATCCCACACAAAGAACATTCATCGGATCACCTAACTTCATTCTTTGTGAACCGCGTAGCCAGCGGCTGTGAGCGCCGAGCAACGAGCACCGACGGAGAGTACTACATCGACTGCAAGGTGTACAAGGCTGACGACGCTCGCCTCACCGACTCCGCCGAGCTGTGGAAGAAAGCGCTCGTCCGAATCAAGTTCCAGACCGACGCGGACTCTCCTCAGTGGCGAAAACTACAAGAGCTCGTGCGTGCGGCTGATATTTTGTTTCCAGACAAACCAACATTTTATGATAATTAAACCAAGTACCTAAGTTACAGTTGTTTATTATTTACAGTAACAACCCGTTAACGCTTTAGTCACAAGCTTTGGTTTGTTACAATCATCGGCCACCATCACTCTCGCTCGACATTCTGTTAACAGCGAATACAAACTCGAGTGATCGGTCGAGTGCAGTAAGTAAACGGAGAGTCGAGTTGATAGTTGACAGTTCATCGTTCTCCGAAACGCCGCATACTGGTCAGACGTATGGAATATAGTGGTAAGGAGTAAGTTACTAGTCAATGGTCGAGTAAAGCTCATCCAGTACGCGACAAAATGAACTGTCTCGTTCGAGTGTATCGGTCGAGTTGAGTGGCGAGTCGAGTATCGATTTGCTCGAATTATCGTTCCAAATCAAGTTCTCAGTACAATGTACTGTCTCGGTCGAGTGGAGAGGCGAGTAGATTATCAATTATTGGGCATTCTATACCACTATCGGCAGCGAGGCGCACTCGCCGAGCAACTTGCCGATAGTGGTATAGAATGCCCAATAATATACTACTAAAGAGATTCTGAATTGAGTATTTGAGGTTAAGAATGTCAAAAACCAAACCTTGTTGTCAAAATATTACAGTTTATCACTCAGACTCTTACATACGATTCGTAGAAAGAAACTCATAAATATGTTTCATCACAAAAGTGTTCCGTACTGGGCAACGGATTGAAAGACAATGTGCAATCGGCTAAAAGGATTGCTAACTGGCAACAAAATGTAGAATATATGTACCTATACAGATCGTGTTCTGGCTGAGCTTGTGCTACTGTTGCTAGGTGAATTGGTTACATTGTTACAGAAGAAAGTTTAAGATCGTTGTGTAAAGGTGAAATATGCTGTGGATAACACTCAAAAGTCTATTCTATACGTTATCCTTAACGTCACCATCAGAAGCCAGCTCAATCCTCGACTGCACTTGTCTATCCTTCCACTTGTCAACTTGACAGACTTTTAGACCAAGTCAAAAATTCTTCCATACAAACGTAGTCTAGAGATTACTCCACTGTTTGACGATGTACTTTCAAAATAAAAAAAGATATCAATTTGTCTCATCATTATCTAGCCCTGTATGGAACCGGAAAAATAAAAAAATAAAATATTTGAAAGTTATGAGCGTCGAAAGTTCCATATTTCAACACTAGTTTTAACGTATCTTTGGGCGCAAATAAATACCATAAGAAGAAGGAAAATTAAAAAACGGCCTCCATACAGGGATAGATTAGTAATTCAACAATCCAAATAATTTTATTTTGATCAGATACATTCTGTAGTATTTTCATGAAATCTAGACTCCCAAAGGTCTGTTTATAAAATTTCGCGCGCTCGTTTTCGTCCTAAATCATCATCCATTTCGATAAAAGATTGCAGAAGTGCTAATTCGTACGCGAACTAGCTTCTTACTGCTCATCACAGCATCTATATATTTCGCACGTGTTGTGGGATGAGATAGCATGCATTTTAACCTCGCGCACAAAATAGTTCGTGCCGTCGACTAGTTTAACCTTAAGAATCTTGCAATGTCTGCTTTAAAACTCTACCCAGATAATGAGCCAAAAATCATCAACTGTTGGGCGTAGGCCTCGCCACGTACTCACAAACGGATTCCGGCAGCCCGCACCAAGTCATCGATACACCTTATAAGCCTAGCAAAGCTGCATCCATAGACTACTATTATATACTAGGCTGCATCTACTTTTTCGCAGCCGCCACTGCAATATAAATCAGAAACCAATCTTACCTCTTTTTGAAGTCTATGAAAGCCCTTTTGATAAACGTTCAAGTCTATGAAAGAGAACGAATAAAGTCTTTTCGTTCAGTAAAATGGGTACTTGAAATTTCATGTTAAAAGTAATGGTGAATTTAAAAGTCATCTCAGCAGCATCTTAGGTTTTATTTCATAATCTTTTTCATCCCTTGCCACAGTTATTTGAAAAAAAATTACGCAGTATCAAAAAGGTATTTAAAATTATATCAGCTCAAATTATGATAAATTGTGAGAAAATTGTATCTTCATTTTCAAGACTGAAACTGACTTAAGCCAGTGGCTTCGTCCGTATTAAAGTCGGATATTAATCCCAAGAGATACTAATTTCTGGATAAAACTATCTTCAGCTTAGGCGAAAACTTTACCGAAACGACTCAGCCGCCATCCTGACTGTATCATTTCGGACACAGATTCTTTACCAAGCGCGTGATTCTTCTCATATTTGGTACAGGAACGAAACCGCACCCACCCGATGAGGCAGGTGTCACACTTATAAAAGCTTATCACTCAGATCGTACCACACAAAACGTAACAAACAATCAGACAGATAGACAGTCAGATTCACTTTAGCTTTTATAATATTAGTAGGGTTTGTTTCGTCCCGAATAGTGGTATTTACTTGCAACACCGGGTTGGTGGGCTGTCAAAGATTTTGACAGCTGACACTACACAGTCAAAAAAAAAAGTTTGTAACTTCAACACGCTGAAGTCGGGTTTTTGTCGAAACATATCTAATCGAGATGTGTTTCACCCATTGTATTTGTTAATCGCGCCCGCCGTTCGCAATCGGCGTTGTGGGGCGCCCCTAAAATGGGTTTAGAGTATATTTTCACGCGCAGTGAAGCGCTTTTGTGGGAAACGCGTGTGTGTCTGGAAGCCGAAGCCCGGATCAGAACGCGTTGGTGGTCCCAATCTAATCATTGTCCTTTATTATATATATATTCTCCTATCCCTACCTCACGGCACGATATTGATCGACCCCCAGGAGTCTACCACAGAAATCTAAGGTAAGTGACTATAATATTACCGGCCAACCCTTGTGCCACCTTATACCCGTAGTAGGAACCAGTATATCTACCAATAAGGAGCAAATCCCTAGCTTTCCACTGCCGCGAACCACGGTTTCGTGGGATACAGGTTCAGACAGGGTCCAGGAGTTACCAACGCTGCTATGGGCCCCAGCGTTAGCTCCTGGCTTGGGACCAGAAGACCTGTATTTAACAGGGTTTGTGTGAAAATTCTGTTTTAATTTTAAGGGCTTCGAGATATTAAGATTCATTTACATACAGCTTACACCTTGGTATAATGTATTTTACTTCAATGTTAAACGTGAGAAGTTCATAGGCTTTGTCGGCTTCAGTATTAAGTTCAGAAATTGATAATATTGATCTACCGTAATTATTTATGAATTGCTTATGAGGTGTCATGTTTCACAGGTCATAGAAGCTTTGGCAATGGAATAACCAATTTATCTAATTCCAAGGGTAAACTGGCACTGCGACCTATATTGTAAATCAGTGCCATTTAATATAACTACTTAATATATGATCAGTGGCCGGTTACTGATAATAGTTAGTTATGGTATTGCAACCACTGATTTTTATTGTCCATTGAATTTTCTGTTAACATTTACCCCGTTGACTAGATTTATTTTAAGTGGCAAGGATTTGCTTCAATGGCATATTCCATAGGACCTGAGCACTGTACAGGATTTAATGACTATATCTCTCAGAGATAGTGTAGTAGCATTCTATAGTCGAAGCATTTTCGGTTTCATGTTGCCTAAAAGCAATCAACTTTGCCTTTTCATTACCCGGCTGTAAGGAAAGGGTAAGAAGAGAGGGTTATGTTTTTCGCGCGTATCTTGTATGTATGTGTTTATGTATATATGTAATATTCTTTACTACCACGTATCATTTCTTTTTTTCTTTTTATTTTTTTTAATAAAGGCTCGCGCTTGACCACTATCTCACCTGATAGTAAGCGATGAGGTGGCCGACGGTGGAGCACGCTTGCCTAGAAGTAATCTATTATCTTTCAAACCACTTGACGGATTTTTATAATTAAGACATCGTTAGATTAGTCTTACTCAAACTTATCGCTTTACTGTGTCAGTCTGCGTACATATCGTGTTACTGTGTGGAAGCAACTGGTGTTTGGTTAGTGAGGATTATTGGATTTCTACCCGTTCCAGTATTTTGGTAAGATTTTGTCATTAAGTTTGGAGAGAAAGGTGTGCGATATTTATAAGTCGTGACTTGCTGAGTGCAATATAATAATTTATTTCTCTTCTTCACCCTTATTCGGTAGATATTGGGTGTAGTAGTATCCAATCTAGCTGCTAAAATCACAATTCTTCTATTCCTGCCTATTTAACCACCAAGACTTCTTACTGTTCTTTCAAATTATTTCTCACACAATCTGTCTATCTTTTCTTTTCCCTTCCACTTCTTCTCTATCCACCCACATTTGTGTTAGAGTTTACGAGTCATTCAGCCTGTTCTTATTGCAATGGACGTATATTTCAATACCGCCAGATGGGCAAGTAAAATTTATAAAACCCCCGACACAAATACCTCTTCAAACTACTTACATAACTTATCTAGTAATAAACACGCTTCGATTGAAAATCCATCCAAATACGTAATTATAACTCGATATCTTGCAAAAATACTCCGATTCAAAGAGTAAAATGTGCATAACTTTTGAGTGGCTTAACCGATTTTCATTAAACATAGAAAGAAAGAAAGAAAATACATTTATTTAGCACAGACTAAAAGACACACTATATAGGTACTACATTCATAATAATAATATATATTATACATCAGATAAAATCAAATAAAATAAACAAAAAAGTGTAAATTCTGACGCAAGAAGTTAGAAGGAAAGTGTGCCTCACGGCTGCGCCAAAAAGGCCCAGTTCAGCAAAAATGTCAGACAACTAGTGCCTGACGCTGGTTTTCAACTGGACCTGATGTGTGAGGTGACGGATGTATATCAGCTTTATACTGCAAGGTGACGTGTATATGTATATATAAGTAAAATACATTTGTGTTCGTTAAAAAACAGTGAGTTATATGGGAATATGTACATAAATAGTGTGAAAATATAGTAGGTAACATTGCAAGAATACAAATTACTGATTATATGGGTACATAAAAATATCAGATAATTTGAGACATTTAGTGCGACCATATCTAGCTTCCTTTGTGCTTCTACGAGATACTGCCGTAAGCGTCGCCTAAAGACGTATATTGTGTTAATATACTAATATATATAGATAGATACGAACACTCTCGATAAAGTCACCTTTCAAACAAAAAAACTAAATCAAAATCGGTACATCTGCTTAGGAGCTATGTTGCCACAGACATATACTTAAATACACACGTCTAACTTATAACACCCCTCTTTTTCCGTCGGGGATTAAAAACAGAATAACACTGCCCAACCGGGGAATCAAACCCAAGAACCTCATACTTATTGCTCAGCAGTATCGTTTGCAACTAGTTCTCTTAGCAGTCATTGTAGCCATTTATCCCCCAAACACTCAACTCAAAATAATGAAACCTCAATAATAAAAATAAAATAAAAAAGGGTGTGTGCGTGGGTGGTGTACAATAAAGTATATAATAATAATCCAATTCTAGAAACACCAAACCTCAAAGAGCAAGCCGAAGCAAGCTGTGTGGCCATGACGCAAATAATTGAAGGCAGCTCATCTCATACATCCTCTGGGAGAGACTCAGTGCTCCATTCTGCTGGGAATTAGCGGTAAATTGGTCGCAGTTAGCAGAGTAAGCTGGTGGTGCAAGTTGTTGGTGGAAGTGATTATATTGTTACTGGATGTGGGTCTTTACTTTAATACATTGATCATATCGGCGCAAATACACGTAAAATAATGTATTTACTCAATGTCAAGATCCAGCGCAGGTTATTTCGCCGTACATTTAGCAGAGAGCTGCATTATATTTCATCATTATTATCTTATACGGATAGGTATCTAAATGTTGCACTGGAATCAGATCTCAACATAGTTGTAATAATTCAAAAAATATTAAAACCCGAAAGGGAGAAAGAAGAAAGAAATGAACTAACAAGACGTAAACAAGAAGCAAATCATGTTGTGCAGGCTGAGGATATATATTCGCGAGCTGGCTGACCAAAACCAGATGTATAATCCATGTCTTTTTAGTTCGCTTCCTAAGCAGTCAGGTCTTTTACATTTTTTTTTTCATTTTTTTTCGGGTTAGGTACATTTAAACAAATAAGTTTTATATATTTTTTTAAATCACCTCTTAAAACCCTTCATTTTGATGCTCCACTCGATGGGTCTGGATGAAAAAACATTGAAACGCCACAATATGGAGCCAAAAATCAGGCATGTTATTATTTTTGAATTTTTATGTATCAAAATCGGCCAATGCGTTTGGTCTCTAGAACGCTACATATAAACAAACATACATACATATAAAGACTGATAAACACATTACCCTCCTTCGGCAGTCGGTTAAAAAGGCAAGGCAATTTGATTTATTTTCTTTATTGAATTACTCACATCTTTAACAGTTACATTAGCGATAACAACAGTGACAGTACAGTGAACTGTAATGATTCAGCTTACAGACCTTTTTGGAAACCTCACCACAAAATACACTGCTTCGTTTTCTAATTAACTGAAACATTTTTAATTAACTTTTTCAAGTCGCTGATCCCTTAAAGCAAACAACAAATAGCATAGTGCGAGATCATTATCGCAGAGAATAGAAAAAGTAAGTGATTTACCAGCAGCTAATAGAACCCGCGGATTGGCCGCAAATACGGATAATAATTATATGCCGCGAGTGTACAGATGAAGTTATTATATCCTTGTTATAACGTGCGTCTGATGGGACGGTAATTGGTTTGGTGGACGTTCGGTTTCACGCCAGTAGTGTCTTTGTTTTTGTGTAACACCTCTCAACTGAGATAAATATAGAAATGGGCTATAACGCATGTTAATTCATGTCGATTTATTGTAGTGGTCTTATGAATCGACCATTTTCAGTAGGAATGGCTTGACGATTTTTGTTTCAGATTAATTTGCAGATAATCTCATAATGTTCCAAATGCTCAGAAACAAGCCTCCTCTCTGTAAGAGGATGTGGGCCAGCACGCGGGCCAAAGCTGATTGTTGGATGACAATTTTCTTAAAATTTTTGGTTGAAGTAGGTAGAATGTTAGATTTCTTACGATGTTCTCATTCTTTTGAAAGTCGTAGCGATACAAACATTCATTGTGTATCGACAGTAACGTGCTTCTCTGAATTTGTACTCTGAAAACATCAAGTAAGTTAGAGCATACTGCTTGGTCACTCCTATCAGCATAGATTGAAAAACAAAAATGTGAAGATGAAATATTCTGACGATTAAATATTTTCCAGCAACCACAATCTTAATGTAAACAAAGGAAAATCGCAGGAGAAACTCGGATTGTTCTCAAAGCCAAGACTTTCCCAATCCACTCGATCTCAAGTGATCCCCGCGGTCAGATCGTTCCACTATGAGGTAGAAAGTATCTTTATTTTCATGGAGTTATAAAACTTTTATTGCTTGCCCTTAAACTGAGGTAAATGGGGATTTTTGTGGCGTTCGTCAATAATATAGTAGTTTCAACTTCAGGTCAATCGTGATTTTCAACCCAGTTTTAGATTTGTTTCCGGGTAAATAAGAAAATTGAGTAAGATATTGGCCGACTGGTTTTTTTGGATTCGTGGAAGAAGTTGTCGATTGTTTTAGGTGAAGGTGAAAATAAAAATGTTATCAAGTTGCGGTTAAACATGCTATTATGCCAATGCACATCTAACTAAATATAGCTTGAATGATGATTTGAGTATGTATTTCAAAACAGTCTCATCACAATCGTAGTATACAGTTGGCCACTGTTTTTCATTGAAAAGTATTACCGATACGTAAATATTAAACGCTCTATCAGCTTTAACAAGCTTTAAAAGTTGTCGAAAAGTCAAAAATGTATCGGATTGACATAACTACCTTCATTATAAATCGCTACTCAAATAACTCGTGATTAAGAGGAAATATGGGCAGAGAGTGCCGACTGAACTTCCTTAATAAAATTTATAATTCGAGGTTTGGCTCTCGTCTATTTCCTCCTCCAATATTAAAGCAATTTAAAATACATTCCATAAACTGGAAAGGTAAGATATATACTATGCACTTATGTTTTCCTTTTTTCACTAATATTAGTCAAATTTGTACAATAAGCCTCTGTTGACAGCGCAATTTCGAGCATTATTTTAGGGTTCTAGTGCTTTTAAAGATAAGGCATCATCAAAAAAGAAAACATAGTGGCATAGTATATATCTTTGATTTTCAGTTTATGGAATATCTTTTAAATTGGTCTAATATTGGAGGAGGAAATAGTCGAGAGCAAAATCTCGAATTATGACTTTTTACTAAGGAAATTCAGTCGGCGCTCTCGGCCCATCATCATTCATCATTTCAGCCGAAAGACGTCCACTGCTGGACATAGGCCTCCCCCAGGCGTCGCCACATTGACCGATCCTTTGCGTCTCGCATCCATGCCTTCCCGCAACCTTAACCAGGTCATCAGTCCACCTAGTGGGAGGCCTTCCAACGTATCGTCTGCCGGTCCGCGGTCGCCATTCCAGAACCTTTCGCCCCATCGGCCATCCGTTCTGCGAGCAATGTGCCCTGCCCACTGCCACTTAAGTTTGGCAATTCTTCAGGCTATGTCGATAACTTTGGTTCTCCTGCGGATATCATCATTTCTGCCGTGATCACGCAAGGATATTCCGAGCATAGCCCTCTCCATTGCCCTTTGGGTGACTTTGAGCTTTCTGATAAGGCCCATTGTGAGCGACCACGTCTCGGTCCCATAGATGATCACTGGCAACACACACTGGTCATAGACTTTTGTCTTGAGACACTGCGGTAAATTGGACGAGAAGATACCACGCAACTTCCCGAACGCCGCCCAGCCGAGTCGGATTCGACGGTTGACCTCTTTCTCGAAATTGGACCTACCCAACTGGACCGTTTGTCCCAGGTAGACATAATCGTCTACAACTTCGAGAGTAGAGTCTCCGACCTTGATAGGAGTGGGTGTTACATGGGCATTCACCATGATCTTGGTTTTGTCCATGTTCATTTTAAGACCCACTCTTTCGGAAGCTCTACTGAGGTCATCGAGCATTTTACTGAGGCTCTCCATGGTCTCAGCCATGACCACTATGTCGTCGGCAAACCGAAGGTGAGTAATGTACTCGCCATTAACGTTGATGCCCAGCCCCCTCCAGTCCAGAACCTTGAAGACATCCTCCGGCCTCTCGGCCGATAGTTCCTCTTAATCCCAAATATTTTGGACTTTCGAATAAGGTTATCGCTGACACTGAGAGAGACGCACATAATTTTACTGACTTAAAACCTCGTCTAAATTTGATATAAAAAGATTCTGAATTGAGTATTTGGAATTAAGAATGACACAAATACAAAACTTGATGTCAAAATTTTACAGTTTATCACTCAGTTCCTTACTTAAGATTCGTTGAACGAAACACATAAATATGTTTCATCACAAAAGTGTTCCGTACTGGGAACCGGATAGAAAGACAATGTGCAATCGGTTAAAAGGATTGCTAACTGGCAACAAAATGTAGAATATATGTACCTATACACATCGTGTTCTGGCTGAGCTATTGCTACTGTTGCTAGGTGAATCGGTTACATTGTTAAAGGGGAAAGTTTAAGATCGTTGTGTAAAGGAGAAATATGCTGAGGATAACACTCAAATACTTCATGCATTTGACGATAGCATTATACTTATCATCACCATCAGAAGCCAGCTCAATTCTCGACTGCGTTCGCCTATTTCCACTTGTAATATTTTCAGACTTTAGAATCTTGCAATGTCTGCTTTAAAATTTAAACTGATGATGGGCCCAAAAACCATCTACTGCTGGGCGTAGGCCTCCCTCAAGCGTCGACACGTACTCTCGAACGGATTCCCGCAGCCCTCACCAAGTCATCGACACACCTTGTAGCTAGGCTTACAACCTACTAACCTAACCTAGGCTTAGAACCTGCATCTACTATTTTGCATCCGTCACTGCAAAACAGGTCAGAAACCAACCTTACCTCGTTTTGAGTCTATGGAAGCCCCCGTTCAAGTCTATGAAAGAAAACGAATAAAGCCTTTTCGTTCAGTAAAATGGGTACTTGAAATTTGACGTAAAAAGAAATGGTGAATTTAAAAGTCATCTCAGTTTTTATTTTATAATCTTTTACATCCCTTTCCACAGTTATATGAAAGGAATTTTACGCAGAATCAAAAAGGTATTTAAAAATTATATCAGCTCAAATTATGATAAATTGTGGGAAAATTGTATCTTCATTTTCAAGACTGAAATTGAGAGTAGTACTGGCTTATGCCAGTGGCTTCGTCCGTTTTAAAATCGGATATTAATCCCAAAGATAACGTATTATCTAGATAAATCTATCTTCAGCTTAGGCGAAAACTTTCCCGAATGAATCATTTCGGCACAGATTCTTTACCGAGCGCAGAAACGAAACCGCACCCCCCCGATGAGGAAGGTGTCACACTTATAACAGCTTATTACTCAGATCGTACCACTCAAAGCGTAACAAACAATCAGACAGATAGACAGTCAGATTTACTTTAGCTTTCATAATGTTAGTGGGGTTTGTGTGAAAATTCTGTTTTCATTTTAAGGGCTTCGTGATGTTAAGATTCATTTATATACAGCTTACAACTTGGTATAATGTATTTTACTTCTATGTTAAACGTGAGAAGTTCATAGGCTTTGTCGGCTTCAGTATTAAGTTCAGAAATTGATAATATTGATCTACCGTTATTATTTTGGAATTGTTTATGAGCTGTGATGTTTCACAGATCATAGAAGCTTTGGCTTTAGCAGTTTATCTAATTCCTAGGGTAATCTGGCACTGGTCGCGGTTAATTTGAAAGAGAGATACCACGGCCCTGGCACAAGCAACTGAAAACTGAACACGGGTGGGTTTTAGTCCGTAAAAGTCTGTTTTTGTGTATAATTTCACATGAAAAAAAATTGTAATCTGGCATTGTAAATTAGTGTCATATATAACTACATTATATATATTATCAGTGGCTGGTTACTGATAATAGTTATAGTTTTAAGTAATACTAATAATTTCTGACATGGATTTGATTCCATGGCATATCCCATAGGACCTGAGCACAGTACATGATAAAATGCCTATATATCTCAGTGATAGTGTAGTAGCACAGCTAAGGAGTGGAATTCCCTTCCGGAGTCTTTGTTCCCTGATAGCTACAACCTAGGGGTCTTTACGTCAAGAGTGAATAGGTTTCTTCTAGGCAAGCGTGCTTCACCGTAGACCACATCATCGCTTAACATCAGGCGAGATGGTAGTCAAACGCGAGCCTAAAGATTATAAAAAAAAAAAGCATTCTATCGTCGAAGAATTACCAAAATCGGTTCAATGTTGCTTACAAGCTATCAACTTTTATAGTACTTATAAGTAAACGATTTTAACACAATCACCAAACTCGCACGACGAAAACGAAGTGACATTACCATCGTTGAGCCACCCCATATGGTAAAACGAAAGCCATAAAATTTCACTACCACTAAGATCTGATAGCTACAACCCATATCTCCATACAAAACCCATACGATTACAATGAAGCTTTGAAAACAGCACTTCATAAAACGGAGAATGACCACTTAATTCACAGAGGAGTCATAGAAAAGGCATATAATGCAGAAGGTGCACACTAGATAAAGTGAAAGATAGAAGACATACAAATTGACTATTTACTGGGTACAATATTCTTCATAACGGAAGCAAATGCAATCAATATAAAATAACAGCATGCATTTATTCTTCGAGGATTGGAGAAAGGTTTTTTAATACGTATACCTACATTGCGCCAGTTACTTTTAAGTTACATGTAACGGGGCCCGAGCCTATTGCTATCGACCGGGTACAGGTCCTGACTTGTGAGAACCATGTTCCTAATTAACAAATGAATGAATTTACCTGTTAATGCTTTTAATACTTTATACCTATACGTAGTATAGTATGTAGTGTTATTCTGGGTGCATCGTCCTCACGACTTAATGTGTTTATATAAATATTGTAAAACACTTTTTTTATAAGAGTAAGTGTGGAGTTTCTTATCCGATCGTCTCCATAACAAGATACTTTTCCGAATGGACGGTAGAATCAATTATTATTACTAGAAATTTCAATTTTTGACATTAAAAAATGCCGCTTAATGGCCTAATCAAAATAAAGAATTTTGAATTTGACTTCAAACTAGGGGTAGGGGTTGTAAGGGTCTTTAATTCAAGAGTGAATAGGTTATTTCTAGGCAAGCTTATTTCACCGTCGACCACATCATCGCTTACCATCAGGTGAGATAGTGGCCAAGCGCGAGCCAATATAATATAACAAAATACTGATGCTTAGAAATTTCAAGTGAAAGAACCTTTGGTGCTTTGGCCGTCAAGGGCTTCGAACCAGGACCACTTGCTCAGCAGTAGCACTTGCTAAGAAGATGGATTATCCGGGGCACTGTGGCTTGTGTAAGTATTCACCCAGAATTCTGAAATTAAATTTAGCTTGTTGTCAAGACATGTGTTAACTTCTCGTAGAGGGTTTTCCGTGAATGCAATCAAAGACTTGAAGAACTTGTACACCGGATATATTGTAAAAGAAAATCACATACAAAATACATGAGCGCAGCCATCAGGCGATCACATTAGCGAATCCAAAAGTCATTTTCCATTCAAAAACCTATGACATAAGTATAGAATAGAGAACCATGAATCAAACAGTGACTGCACAAAGAAGGTCAACATTCAAAAACATGTAATTGACAACAACAACAAAACACTTTATAATATTAGTATAGATAATATAGATTCACGAAAATTAGTGTAGTATTTAAGTTTTATTGAGAGATCATCGCTAACGGTATTAAAATAAGAAAAGAAGAGGCAAACCTTCTCTGCCTATTTATTTTAATGCAATTTACACAATATGACGGCAAGTGTTCAGTGATCAGTTGTAGGGACGGCCTTAATGTGCGCTATCTATATTCGATAAATCGTATCAACATCGATAAGGGGCCGTTTTCGTCGAGATGTTTGCAGAACGATGCGTTTGGAATGGAAATAGGGCAGGGAAATCAGTTGTGATATAATGTAAATCGATAGTTACTGCATGTCTTTTTCACTTTTCTCTGAATACAGTAAAAGAGACATAGGTACAGGTTAGCATTTGTTATTGCCGTATACGTTTAAATTGTAATTTTTTACAACTTTGTGTAAGGTTCGTCAAATCTAGGAGGAAAAGTGAACTACGGTAATTTTATTGTAAATGTGGTTGTTGTTTTGTTTTTGCGCTTTTGTATTTTTTTTTTTTGGGGTAACGTGTTTAATCCACGAATCTCATTACAATAAAAAGTTGGCAGCGTTGGTTAAAAATATTATAATTTTAAAACAAGAGAAACAAATGCCTAAACTATGGAATAACTTACATAAGTTCTTCATCTCCCGATAGAACCACAATTAATAATTAATTTCTAATTCATCATCATCATCATCATCCTGCCCTTGTCCCATGTTACTTGGGGTCGGCGCAACACGTTTTTTTCTTCCACACCGTCCTGTCCCCCGTCACGCTATCACTGACTCTCTTTTCTTTCATATCACTCCTCACATAGTCCATCCATATTCTGATAGGGCCACAATAGGGGCGGTACGACGTAAATTACTTCAGAGTCATCGTTTTGCTTTGATATTCTTATGCAAAGCATACAGGACGGTTAGTACTGAGGCCCTACCGGTACTTGCTGGCGTACTTCCGGTCGACCTTGAAGTGTAGCGACGTGCTGCAATGTACAACTCCGCAAAAGAGACCATGGACGCGGACTTTTTAACGTGGAGTGACCGTGAGAAAATCTCTAGATTATTTAAACCACATATTGATGACTGGGAAGAACTTTTATCCGAATCGCAATGTAGGTGGGATATCTCCATCAAGGGCCGACACCTCCACCAATTCTTTCCTTCCTTTTCCGTGCGGCTGGCCAGGACGTGGATGGAGGTGGATCACTGTGTTGCCAAATTTCTCACAGGGCATAGTAACTTTAAAAGTAAATTATTTTCCTTCAAGCTTGTTGCCTCGCCTTTATGTCAGTGTTCTACATTTGACTACGAATATGTACAATCTGCAAATCATTTCTTATGGGAGTGTATTCTTTGGCAGAATGAACGCAATACTATCTTGAATAATGTACAGGCTGTATCAGGAGCTGTTTACCATACGGACCTTGTGGAAACTAGAACAAATTGCCGTGCGTTCAAGCGTTTTTGCCATACCTATTATTGGAATCAAATATAACGGCTCACAATGCTAGGGCCAATTAATATTAATGTTAATTTTTATTCGTGGTGCTAGGCAACTGGGTTTATCCCAGTTTTAAACGACCCTTTGTGCCTATTGGTCTTGTTTGTTCTGTCTCCTGCTTGATATGGAGGGAAGTGGAAATTTGTATTTTTTCTTACTCGTCCATTATTCTTTTCTGATTAATTTCGTTGCGGGATCCAAGACAGTTAAATTCATTCGCCGGGACTTCGTCGAGCTTCATTGCCTCGGCGCTTTTCTGGTGGTCGCCACTGTTGATTCTGGCTTTCAAGAGTGGCAGTGGTTTGGGAATAGTGCGGTGGGATTGTCCCAATAAAAAAAAGTCCATCCATATTTTCTTTGGCAGTCCCCTCCCACTCCAACATAATTTATTATTCATAATTTCCTTAAAAAATAAAACGTTATTGACGCTACCCCATCCCTAGCGCACGATCGCTTTGATAACGACTCGCCGCGGGCCCAGATGTTCGCACTCAACTCGGATAATTTGTACCGACTGAGCAAACATCGCCGTTACGCACAACACTAATTTATTTTACATGTTCCTCTTAATTGTAACGTAACTTTAACTTTCGTATAAGTTTTATTTTTACAAGAGTAGTATATTTTGGAAAAATCTTCAAGTTGTTGAGATGAATTTTGCTGAGAAGTTCTCAATTCGTGCAGTTTAATTTAAAAAAAAAAACAGAGAAATAAGTTAAAACAGAGCACAAAATTTTTTTCGTCTTATGTTTTTCAAAAGTATATTTTTTCACATATCGATCAAAGATATATCGATAACTTTCAATCAATAAATGATATTTCGTTTTTTAGGTCTCTTTGGTTACCAAGCGGGACGCGGGGAACATTTAACACCGTTCCAAGCGCGTGATTGTTTGGTCAGTTGACAGAAGGATTGAGTGATCAATCGCGTCGCGTCCACGTTCCGTTCATGGCGGTTGGTCAGTTGCCCCCACTACGACAAAACCTTAGCAAGTTAAATGCGGGGACTATAGTTTTCCTGCAATCATTTTTGCACCATGTTTATTAGGCCCACTTCACTGACCTCTATTATACAAGTACGCTGGACTAAACATACTATATGAAATTACAGTTGATTCTTGTGCTGATTCAAAGCGCCCCGCTCGAGCGTATCAGGAACTAAAATTGACACATTTAGAGATAGGATACTACCGATATTTCTAAAAATTAGGTAATACTAATATATTTGACTGGAAATATTATAATATTGTAACTAATATATCAGTATTAGTGATATTTTTAAATTACACTAATATCAAAATAGTAGACTTGGCAAAACGTATCACACTCATCTACTATATTGACTTCTCGTAGTATGTTGGAACTAAATATCTCATATTGGTATTGGTGATGAATATTATATGAATGCCTAATAATCAGTTATAATATGTTCAAAAGCAATGTGTAATACTAAATTCTGGAATCATCATCATGATCATCCACGGCCCGACTTCGCCCACTGCTGAGCACAGGCCTCTCTCTTGTACCAATCACTACGTTCCTGAACCTGGAATTTATTCTGGAACAATATCATGATAATTATAATTTTATTAACAAATGTTTTGAAGTCAAACAATTTATTATCTGCATCTGAAACAGAGCTGGAAACTGATTTCAGCGGGGGTAGGGTCATCTCGATAACTTATTTTCATTACTTTATTAAATATATATATTTATTTAGGTATGTATCATATAATATATGTATATATGTGCATGTTTAGCAATTAAAAATATATTTTGTTGTTAAATTGTTGCCACGATTTAAACAATGCACCTGCCATGTTATCTCTTCACCACCCTTGGTTGACTGGTAGAGAATGCCTAAGGCATTAAGTCCGCCATTGTACCTTTGTGCATGAAGTTTAAATAAATAAATATAAGTCGTCACCTTGCTGGAATGCGATGTCACTCTTGTTTGCACCTTAACACTACAGAGACAAGATCTCAGCGATGAGAGCGAGAAATACGTCCGTTGTAATCGATTATCCATCTCATTTATTATTATTATTATATAAATGATGTTCCCTTCACGAATCCGATGGGCGTACAACTAGTGTACTTGAGCGAGGCGATACTTGCTCAAATGTGATAGTTTTTGGGATAAGTTGTTAGCCTAACCCCATATTTAAATCTCACTGATCTGACAGTAATGCGCTATAACTTTACTAGCACGCTATCCACTAGTTTATAGCTTGCAATCTGACTGAAAATATTTTTTAATAACCTTTACAGCAATTATTCTATTACTTGAAAATTAATCATAATTAAATTAACTGGTTTTTTTTTCTCTTACGTATTAAATTATTCTCACGATCGATAAAACCCATAAAAGTATTTTACCGAAAGCTGTGTCCCATCTCTAATATTAGTTCCATACGACTCTCACGTTAATTCACGTTGCTATCAGCGCCAAAATGGCGATAATCAAATGTCTTCATTTTGTCATCGTTAATATGAAGTCCAGTGTACAATGTATGATAGAGGTCAGTGGCCCACTTGCATGAAATACTTTTCTCAGTGTTAGTTGCTACCATGAAGTTAAATAGACAATAATTATGTCATACAATACTGTCAATTTAACATCGTGTTGGCCCAATAGTTGGGGGCGCAAAGTGTTTTAATATTTTAGTCCGCAGCATGGAAAAATGATATGTGGTCTGGATTCGATCAAATGTGTGAGTCTGTGATGGGTATTTACACCACCTTTGTACAGAGTTACTACAAGGGGTACCGTGTTACCCAGTTACTGGGTTGTGGAGGTCAGATAGGCAGTCGCTCCATGTAAATCACTGATACTCAGCTGAATCCGGTTAGACTGGAAGCCGACCCCAACATAGATGGGAAAAGGCTAGGCAGATTGATTGATGTACAGAGTTACTGTGAGATTATGCAGCGTGACAACCAAGTCATGATTCTGTGTACTGTACTTGGAATATTCTATCATGTTCAAGTTACAGCATTGCTACACGATGCAAACACATCTTTGTCACACCAGAAGCTACCGTATATCTACATAATATTAACACTCACTCATAAAGCGTGACAATACTTGCCGGTACAGACATTTGTCTGCAGTATATCTTATCAAGCGTGATTGTACTGCAATTATATTTCAACACGACATAATCATGGTTTCACTGTTTAAAAGGAACAGCACTATTTGTCTTGTATATCTCCGTCTCTATCTCACAGCGGCAACATGATCCTTTTGACATTTCATGGTAAGCCCCAGTTTGTCATCATGCTGATGACACAAAAGGATTGCCTTGCGATAACTACTAATCATGCGTGTCACGTTATTGTCTATATACCGCATGTAGCAACAATAAATTTCTCACACAAAATCTGATATAAATCATCACAGAAGTCAAGCTCCTGTCTAGAGTATATCCAGTAGCATTTCATCATGCTGAAGACGCAAATTCTATCTACCTTAAGGCTGTTAACAATACTTATTTCACTGAGACGACGCAGTTTATCATGAGTCTTACGTTTCTGTCTATATGCAAATGCAGCAGAACCAAAGACTGATTGCGTTGCGAGTACTGCAGTACGATATCTAGAAATCATCACGTTGGTCACAATCCTGTCTACAAATTTCTAGCAACACGATATAACTCGTATCGTCACGCTATTGTCTGTGTGTTGTTATCTAATAACAATTCTGTGTTAACTTAGCTTAACTTGTATGCCGCAGAACGCAGATCTACGCAAGACACAATGGCTTTTTCATTGTGTCTCAAATACAAGGGGTTAAACTGTCACCACACAAAATTTGATTATGCTGCGACACGACGCGGTTCCTCACAGGAGTCACGCTCCTGTGTCTATAACATATCTAATCACTATATATGCTTGTCCAGTTAGACACTCATCACGCTGATGACACAAAGCATGATTACGTTGCGAGCGACAAGATACAAATCATCATAGTAGTCATGCTCCTGTCCACAGTATATCCAGCAGCATAGCGAGCCATCTCATCAATCTGATAACACAAAGCGTGATTGTAATGATACACGACACTGCTCGTCACATACGTTACGCTATTGGCTCGCGAGCGGGCATTTTCAATAAATAAGCTTTGGTTTGGACACTGTAATCTGTGAAGGATAGGATGTGGTACGAAGACAAGGTGCAAACATTTGAGGTTATTTAGTCACTGATCTAGTTGGCGATAGCGTTGTGCCGTCAGACGTCACTGGCTGAATCACGCGATGGTTTTGCTACATACCGGACTACTTAAACCAGGGGACATTTCCAATAGTCACAAGGTAAATGTATTGTATAACTATACAATATTAACATTGGAATCGGGCTATTTACCATGTTTACTGTTTGTAGCGAGTTGCCGATATTTCGGCGCTGTTGCAAGCACCATGATCACGGATAAACTGAAGTTATTGCGGGTGGGTGTTTATGAGGAGACATATCGGTCTACCCTCTTTCTTGTTCGTTTTTTGCACTCGGTACTGCTACCATTGTCACTCACAACTCGATTCTGTTCTCGACACACGAAACTCACTGTGTCCGCTCGCGAACATTTTTCGGCGTGATCATGGTGCTTGCAACAGCGCCGAAATATCGGAAACTCGCTACAAACAGTAAACATGGTAAATATCCCAATTCTAATGTTAATCTTAGTAACCTTGACAGTTTAAAAACTTATAAGTATACAATATTCAATAAAAAAATATTTTTGAAAAAAAAAAATCCTATATATAATAATAATAAAATCTTTCTTATTATTATTGTAAAAGGCTGATTGAAGATGTGCTTGTGAACTGCGGGACCAAACTGCTATTTCGCAAAATAAAAATCGTAGGATTTAGTAGATGTAAAACAATTGTAGAGAATCTTCGAACACAACGGTTTATATTTTTACAATAAAGTATATTTTACATTTATTATTTAGCACTACTAATATCTTTAAACACTACTTCTACTAATATATTTAAACATTATAGCTAATGTGTTATTCAGTTCTATACGCTAAATTACTTTAAAGTTTCTTCAATATCCATGAGGTAGTTTTAGCAAACATCCATCCATCCTCACGAAACGGATTAGTGTGTCTTTGCATATTATGGCAATGTCCATGTTGCCAATGTCCATGCTGTCAGAATCAAAATCAGAATCATTTATTGCCAATAATGTAGGTATACACAAGTATATAAGATGGTATTTTTTTGTAGACAGTCCCGGTACATTTTACCTTACGGCATGCAAAATTGTTCAGTTGAATGTAACAATTAAAATATACTGTTATTAATACAACAATAATACAAAACATTCAGATCATTATGTCAATAAAATAATTAGAAATTAATTAGGTAATCAAAACATTATAGATTAAAAATAATAATGTCAACAAAATAGTTAATTAAATGCAATTATAGTAAACCTTTAAAAACACACAAATATATTTTATTTTATTTCAGAGATTAACAAATTAGATGTCAAAGTCACAACGACACGTCAAAAAGCGTTGTCTTATAACTAGTCAAATAACCCGCCCCTAACTGTTCCCGGCGCAAAGGTGCCCATAACGCCTGCTGCATTGCCACGTTGGATGGCAATGGCTAACCTTTGCACCAAGAACGAGCTGGAGCGGGAGTCACCCGTTTTGTCACTTAGCCTATGCCCTATCTCACTAATGAGCTTCTTGGCCTCAGTGCCCCAACAGCCCATGGTCTCAACGGCAATGGGCACAAAATAGTAACGGCCCTCCAATGGTGCGTACTTCACCCTTTTCCTCCCAGCGGCGTCTTCCGCCGCTGCTGACGGCGAGAGGACAGTGCGACCAAGGTGGCTGGCGGCGACAGTGCTGACGCAAGTTGCGTCCCATATTAAGCACTTGCCGTTTTTCCAAGGTACCAAGGTCAGTCCATCCGGCCTCTTGCCGTCAGTCCTACACAAACCCGGAGGCTCCAGCACGCAGGGGATATCTGCCGACACCAATGCCCTCCGCACAATATCATTAAGCGCATGATGACGCGGGAACCTCCCCGAGCAACGACGACAACTGAAAGCGTGATGGCCATCGGCCTCCACCATGGAACCGCAGGTGCATCTGTGGGGTTCACACACCTTGCAGCCCAGGCGAAGGGCCACCGCCACCCGCAAAGAGTCGTCATCAAGCAACGTGCCCAGGTGAGGCGAAGGAAGCGCGTGCAACCATGCCCCCGATTCCGGCTGCGACACAGCCCTGAGTCTGGCTAAATCAGCCCCCGAGGAACCCATCAACATCCTTTCCTGGATCAGCCTAGACGTGACGTCGTCCCAAGCGCTGAACATGCGTTGCGACAGGACACGCTGCCCCCATGCTGAGGACAGACCAAGCGGACCCGGCATCCAACATAAACGGAATGTTTGCCCCGCTATCATTGGAATCCAATATTATAGAGACGAGGTCAGACACCCCATGCGTCGACGCCAAGAAAGCTGGTAGACCGGCATCCTTTACGCACCGCATCCCAAGACCCCCGTACCGGACAGGAAGAGTCGCCTGCCTCCACTGCACATCATTAAAGGAGACATTCAGGATCGACTCAACCGTTGTTTTCAAGGCACAATCAAAAGAACATACCTCCTCAGGACACAGCCAGGTAGGGGTGGTCCGTAAGAGATACGTTATCTTGGGTAAGGCAAAACACATGCGCAACAATAAAATCGCAACATGCGCGGAGAGATCCTTGAGATTATAGTAAATAAAAATAGGAATAAAAAATAATCATGTCAGCAAAATAATAAATTAAATGCAATCATAGTCAAATTCATTAGGAATACAAAATAAACATGTCAGAAAACTAATAAATTACAGACCTTCATAGTAACAACATTAGGATTAAAAATAATCATGTTAACAAAATAATAAATTAAATGCAATTATAGTCAAAAACATTAGGAATGAAAAAAATAGGCATGTCAACAAATTATATTAATAAGTTAAGTACAGTCGTAGTCAAAAACATCAGAAATAGTACATTATGGTACAAGTGTGTAATGTTGGTGATTACCACTGAGGCGCCATTGAGTCTTAAGAAAGCCGAGGACGGTAATCATTAATACACACGTGTATCATAACGTTTATCAACACACATTAGAAGAAAATAATACAAAAAAATCATTTTCAGCAGTGAAAACGAGTTGTGAATATTTTTTCGCAATCGCGGGCAAAATTAAATAGTTTTCCCATGCGCGCGCATCTAACAATGGCGATCGGCCATAGACTAAAAGAATGAGGTTTCTTTTTTTGTGGCTTTTCGCGGATAGCGTTTTAGCCACGTACAAAATGGGGAATTTCAAGTTTTCTTTATTACGGAGAAAAACAAAAGTTATATTTGAGTGAAAGTTTTATTTATTAAACACGTACAAGTTGAAATTATCTATTTAAATACGAAGTTGCATGAAATGAGCAAACAATAGGTATATTAATTTATTTGTACTATTGAGCATGATCTTTTTGTATCGAAACTTTTTTAAGAACAAAGCAACTCAACCAATAAATTACAAAAAAAAACTCTATAACTCACTTGTGAATAATAGTAATGAAAAAGTCACAGTTTGATTACAGGTGTCATTATGTGAGTGCTTTTCATATAGGCCGGCGCAGTTCAAATCCAGGTGATCTGTCACCGGAACCTGCTGCTAAGGCTTCAAGAAGTCAGGTATTTAGTGGTTATAATTATTACAAATGAGACTCACTGATAAAAGCCACTGTATGTTTTATGTCCCTCAATTTACACTTGAAACTTTTTCATGTGTCTGTAAAAGATTGAAGTCTTTGTCAAGCACATGCCTATAAAAGATACGTACAGTAATTGATCAATCTGCTTGCCACGCGAGGTTATTTTGGAAATATTTCACTCAGCTGTCGTGTCGTGTCTGGTGACCGGTCAACCGGTCCATAGGGAAGCCCATTTTCAGTGGCCGGTTAACCTCTACAGGCTGTTATACGTAGGTATAGATAAGGGAATTCAGGTACCCTTTGGTATGGTTATTTTGTTTTGGCATGTCAATAGCTGGCAATGCCTTTTCCCTAATCTCTTTACAACGCTTTTCATTTGTCAAAATTTGAGGATGACAATAGATGCCAGGATGGTTTTGGTTTGGATTTCAGGATGGGTTTATTTCGTTAATATTTGAATATAAAATGCCATCAAAAAAAAAAAAAAAAAAATATTTCAATCACAAAGGGCATTCCGATACATATTATTGGAGATCACCTTTTAAGCAAGGAATTGCTTGTATTAGGGGACTCCGCACTTCCACTTATCATTACTTTATGCAATTGAAATGTAGACAATGTAAACATGCAAGACTTAAAATAAAAGTAAAAATAAAAGGGTAACTTAAAATTATACAAAGAGTTCTTCAAATGAATGAGCGTTAAAAAAGGCCAGATCGCGTATGAACGTGTGGTATGTGTGTCACAAGTGATTGTGTGAGTAAGTGCGTGTGTATGGGTGTGAGTGTGAATAGTAAGGTTGTGTGGTGTGCGAGTTATTATATGCAAAGTTTCGTTCACCTGTCCTAATGTATATCCTGTCCTTATAAATACGAAAGTGTGTCGGTTTGTTTATTTGTTTTTTTTTTTTTAGTTACGCTTACACGTCTAAACGGCTGAACAAATCCGAATGAGATGTGGGACTTTATTAGATCATATCCTGGGTTACGACACAAGATCCTTCCGACCCGACACTCCCATGGGATCGAGACCTGGTTATGCGGGTGAAACCGAAATGTCATGCCAGTATAGCCAATAGAAAAATGGCATAATAATATAATTATGCCATTTTTCTACTGTCGCTATGATAAGACAAAAAAACTTTAGCACCTTTAATTTTTAAACTTACTCTCTCAGAAAGCAGTAAGTATTTCTGTTTGAGAGAAATTAGCTTTCAGTAAAATTACAAACATGTCATCGAATTTCAACTTTGCCTTTGTTGGTCACTTTGTTAAAAACTTTCACCAATTTAATATTTCCTTTACCTTTATTGCGTATACCGTTAACGTTTTCATCCATCCAATAAAATAAAAAGTATCATAAAAATGTAGCAATACGCACCTGTCCATAGAGTATCACAATCATTATTATTGTTTATGAATGTCAGCGCCCGGTATTTTAAGCCGAGAGTAGAAAAATGGCCGTCAGCAATTTACGTGCGTGAATTTATTTAGGTAACTTGATTGTTGAGTGGCAAAGAAAGGAACTGTAAGGGTGGAATAAATTATTTTTTAAGTAATATAGTGTTTGGCCCATTTGGTGTACACCTTAGAAGAAAGGCTTCTTTTATTGCGAGTTCCTTATGTGTATGGGAAAATACCTACAATTAACTAGACTGTAATTGTGCCAATGTTAGTAATTAACAATGCCTCTTCGCCTTGAGAAGGAGCATTTAATTTATCAGCATTTTTACCTATTTATCCATAAAAAACACCACGCCACGATATTACTTGCAAGTAACAAGTTATTGCACTTTGAACGGTATAAGCCAGCTAGTTCCTACCCAAGACTTGCCAACTCATTATGACTCCAAGTGGAAAGAAAAAGTTTTTAACAAGTTATCCTCCTAAATTAGTTCAGTAGTTCTTGCTACTTGGTAGTTAAAAAGTTCCTGCTAAAAGTGTCCTGGCAATACAACGGAATTATGCTTGGAGGAAAATAAGAAAGGAAAACTAAATGTTTTGTTCAAAAAGAAAGCGAAAAGTAAGTGTTTTGTTGCACTAGTATATTACCTAGTGATTACTTACGAGACAGAGACGGGGTTGCTCATAATGGGCCTCATTAGAAGGCTTAAAGTCAACCAAAGGGCAATGGAGAGTATGTATTCCCGTTGTCCCCGTTATCTGTGTCCCCGTTAATGGGGACAACGGGAATTTAATAAAATAATTAAAATTACTTCCCGTTGTCCCCGTACGCTGTCCCCGTTAATTTATTGTAATATATACTTTTAAAATTATGCCCGTTGTCCCCGTTACGTTAAAATTATATAAGTGAGAGTGCCATAATAGAGAGAATCTCATACCTTTACAAATGCTTACATAAACAATTAAAAAATATATAGTAAAAAACAAAAACGCGAATGCACCAAAACGCCGCACGCTGAATGCAATTGACATGGAAGAATTTATTACATAGTCCCAAATGCAACTTGTTAACTCGCAAATAACTACGGGGTATTTTATTGAAAAAATCTGCTAGTATTTTTGTTGATATAATTGAAATTGTATTTTTTTTAATACTTTGAGTTAAATTCCTTTTTTCCCATTATTAGTATCTACTGTATGGGTAGTTACTATATAGTTCAAGTGAATTATAAAAAAATATATAAATTTTATTGAATAAGATTAGAAAATCTAGTTGTTTTGTGTGTAAACATTTCTAATTTGTTTCTGTGAAAGCTTATTTATTGTTACTGTGAAAGCCATTTCAGACTTTTACCAGTTAGTCTTGGTAAAAAGCCGGTAAATCCTAGGATTGACCGTAGTTCGGGTTTTTAGAGTAACATATAAAAATATCTTTCATTTTAGTTTTAGGCTTGCTGTGCTAAATTACTAACGTTTGAAAAAGAAAAAATATAAAATAAAGGGGACAACGGAACGTCAAACAATTTTCTGCCCGTTGTCCCCGTTATATACATAACAGGGACAACGGAAAGGAAAATTTATGACGTTTCGTTGTCCCCGTAACGGGGACACAGATTACGGGGACAACGGGAATACATCATGGAGAGGTGTGCTCGTAGTGCGTGATCGAATCAGAAATGAAAACATCCTCAAGAGAAACAAGGTTACCGACATAGCTAGAAGAATTGCTAAACTTACGTACCGGAAGACGCAGCGTTGGAAGGCCTCCGGCTTAGGTAGAGCGACGACCTGGTGCAGGCTCCGGGAATCTGGAGGATGCGACTAGCGATGGGCGATTGTTGCAAAAAAAACAATCGACTGAATCGAAAATTGTTTTATTACTCATTCGATGGCGATTTAGTAGTTCCTCACAATTGTTATTCGAATAACAATCGACAAACTACTAACGCGGGTTGAACTGCGTAAGGCCGCGCGGGGCGGTGCATGCGGGACGGTGTTGCGTCATTTGCGTTTATAAGTATTAGTACTTTATTAGTTGGTCTTGTGGAAAAACAATTTTAATATATTAAACTTTTTTACCTAATTTTTATTTTAGTCTACCCAATAATTTCGTAATAGATGTGCCCGCAACTGATGGAGAATTGGAGATTTCTAGATATATTGTATAATATATTAGCTACAATCGCATATTAGCTGCAGTCGTACGTAAATAGTAGCGCAAAGACTTTTAACTATTGATTTGTAGCGCAGCGCACGCCCGCCGCACCATCTTTTGTAATTTATTATTTAGTAGTACGCACTACGCACGTGTATAGTAGTAATGGGTGCACTGCGCTACAAATTAGTAGTTTAAGTTGACGCGGTAACCGTATCAGTCATTGTCGCTCGCCGCACGCCGTTGGTCGATAACAATCGACTAACATCGATTGCTATCGACTTTTATCGACTAAACTGAACAATCGACTAATTCGATTACTTTTAGTAGTAATCGCCCATCACTACATACGACACAGGACCGAACTCAATGTGGTGATGATGAGTCATTAGCATGCTGCAAGTAATAAAATTGATGTGTGAATTTTTTTTTTTGTTTTGTACCGGCTTGAATTTCAAAGTGTCAAGTTTTCACGCTAAAGTAGAGTTTGAAAAATACTCAGGTCCAGATTTTATTTCAACAATTGGAAGATAGTCAACCAGGGGTATTGGTAGAAAGAATAAAAAAGATAACTTACATAGCTTGATATTTGAACGGTTCATGGGTTAAATTAACCGCATTGTAGGTCCCGGAAAATGTCCAGCGACCTCGTGGTAGAACCAGGCGATAATGGCGGGACGAACTGAGTAAGAAGTATAAGGTCTTTGCTGAGACTAGACAAGTGACATTCGATGTCATGGAAGGCGATAGTCAAAATGTCAAAATTGAAGGGATTGATCACGTGGTTTTTCGATATCGCTTGTCAACCCCATTCAATTTTGCTTTTTGATAATCGCTATCGGCACGCTTTCGATGACAGATGGTACCTTGTCTAGGTCCCTCTGGACGCCTATCAACAGGATTGCTCTCCAATTGCCCAACAACGGGAGGAATGAAAAGAACGAAGGGGCAGGCTTTTAGCCTGCAGAGGGACAGGCTGAAAATTTATAAATACAAATAATCTTTATTGACATAATTTTTACAGCAGTTATTGAAGCCTCTGACAACCGAACTAGGCGGACCTGTATGACCAAAAACCTAATAAAAAACTTATGTGGTTACTGACGTCTTATTTACTATTTCAATGGTATGGAATATTAAAAGCTAATTTTTACAATGTATAATAATGACGTACTTAAAGCTACCTAAAATCTGAGGTGGGTTTTAAGGCAATAACAAACTGTAAGCACACTGCCCAACTCCCAGCGATGCATAAATTAAGTAGCAGTTACATATTGCTCACGCACGTATAATTAACCTATTTACTGGCTCTTGTTCCATTTTACGGGAAAACGAGTACGTATATTTAAGCTCAATATTTATTCGGATACAAATATATAATGTTTTTTTTTATTATTATAAGGACAACAAATACAACATACATGTACTCAAATAAAAATACATATTTTGACATTTTATAGTTTAGCCTTAATTAAAGGCTGCCACGGGATGAATTAAACATAAAAGTATCTGTTTTATAACTGTTTTTACTTATTTAGATAAATTGTTACTTACATACAGTTTATTGTAACATAAATCTGACATAGAAATACAAATGAAAACTCATTAATTCATGCTGATTTTGTTCGACTAATCCAATCAGTGTTGTTTGACGTTGTGCAAACCAACAAAAAAATACAAACATATTCTATATCTATACGTAAGAGAAAAAGGCAAAAGAAACTACAATGATCTTTTTTTACACTTTTGAGAGAATGCCCTATGCAAGACAGACTTAACTTCATGTCAAGCTATATAGGTATTCTCGCCAATAAATTAGCCGTAATTAAAAAAAAAAACTTGACACTTCTCCACATTCAGTGGGTATCAAGCTTTTCCCTAGCCACTTCCAGTCTAACCAGAGGCAGCTAAGTACCAGTATTTTATTTTTTTCTGACCGCCACAATCCAATAACTGGATAACACGATACCCCGTAGCAAGACTGGTTTCAGATGTTCTGACTTCTAATAACTCTACTACCTATAATAACTGTCAAAGATTTACAAATCAGACAGTCCATACCAACGACAGCGGAGTCCCCTTAATGTAATGTATGTATTGTCTATGGGCACAGATAATATAATACTAGCATACAGATGCCACATCCCATACAAAGAAACCGTGCCGAACGACGTAACTAGCGTTTTTCGTCTGATTAAACTGATATTTTTCTAAGAACATCGGTCGCGTTCGTTTCTGTTCAACGGATATAGATGGTGTTAGCAGCGACTTGCAAGTAAAATGGTTTACTGGGTTTGTGAATACTTTTTTTTTTACAAAGAAAACAAAACAAAAACAAAAATCATTTATTTGCGTCAATAAGGTACAGAAAGTTCGTAGGCAATAATTACAGATCTCTTATTCTGCCTTTAATTTCGGCGTGCAAATTAGTCATAGAAGTTATTAGATCACTAAAGTCAAAATTTATGCAAGCAGTCAAAGTAAATTAAGATTAATTATCATAAATTAAAAATAAATTATATCACATAGATTGAAAGTGGAACATTAAATTTTATATTATCTTCTACAACTTATAATCTAAAAACTCCAGTACACTGTAAAAACATTTGTCAATAAGTAGATTTGTTAAATTACGCTTAAATTTAAAGAATGGTAATGTTTTTATGGCATTTGGAATCTTATTGTACAATTTAATGCACATAATATAGCTGTTGTTGGATGTTAGCGTGAGATTAGTTTTCGGTCGATACAACTTGTTAATATTATGTGATCGAGGGGCGTAATAACTTGTCGCTTGCTCAAAAAGTCCCTTATGTTTAAAAACAAATATACAGGATTCCAAAATATAGATGCATGGTAAAGTCAGAATTTTGTATTTTCTAAAGATTGGACGACAAGATTCTATTTGTTTCAACCCGAATATGGCTCTTAAACACTTTTTTTGCATTATGAATGCTTGATCAATTTCAACACAGCGACCCCAAAGAATGATGCCATGCCGCAATATGGAGGAAATATAGCCGTGATACGCAGTAATTGCAGCGGTTCTAGATACTTCACAGCTAATACGTCTCAGAGGGTAAATAAAACTATTCATCTTACCGCAAACATCATTTACGTGGTTCTTCCAGGAGCAAAATTTATCTACAGTAATCCCAAGAAATTTTATTGAATCAGTTTCCGTCAGGGCTACTCCTTTACAAGCTACCTTTAGATTTAGTGGCTTACCTCGGTAGGTATGAAATTGTATGAATTTGGTTTTACCAATGTTGACCTTTAAGTTGTTAGCTTCTAACCAGTCTATAGATGTTTGGAGAGCAGCGTTTATTTCCTGTTCGTACATATTTTTGTCAGTGCCCTTTATCACAATAGAAGTATCGTCCGCGAATAGTACACATTTGTGGTTTAAAATATTAGAAAAGTCGTTTATGTAGAGCAAGAACAACGGAGGACCTAAAATACTGCCTTGTGGCACCCCATACCTATTTAATAAAAATGAAGACTGGAATAGTTCACGTGTTTTGGTTCGATCATTGTAACTGGATACTTCAACGGCTTGTACCCGATGAGATAGATATGACTCTAGCCAGTCGAACGCTTTTCCTCGGATTCCGTATCTATAAACTTTTAGCAGCAATCGTTCGTGATTGACGTGATCGAACGCTTTACTCATATCCATAAACAGCACTGAAACAGGTATTTTGTTAATACAGCGACGATTTATTTTATAGTATTATTTTGCACCTTTTTACAGTTTCATTGTACCAAATTGTATTACAAAACCGAATGGATGCCTCAGAAACTTAAAACCGTGCCATCTATTGGAATCGATTTTAAGTGATCATTTCACATAATTTTTGCAATGTGTTTTAAAAGCGTAATCAAAGTATTCCTTAATTTAGTGCTTAGGGGAGTTAATTAAACAAGAACATACATTTTGTATGATCGCCTCTAGAAAATTTTAATATAATATAATTTCACAAAACTCAATAACGAATCGAAGCTTATCACGCCATCTAGTGTAATTTATTTGAACCAAATTTTCTTTCTTCGCTTTTAGAGCCCTTGGTATTGTTAACCATCCACGGACCGCTCTTGGCAAGCGTTGGTTAATCCGTGTAACTGTATAAATTGGTCTTTTGTTGCTTTGCTCTTAATTTCAATGAGAGCATCATAAAAACTCATCCATCCATAAGCTGCTTACTTGCTTGCCTGTTGCTAATCTACAAAAAAACACAATTTGTTAGATTATTTTCGTCTTTATTGTTACCGATTAACAAAATGGACTGATCAAATTCTGAACTACTTATTTCTTTAGGGATTCCTTAGATCTAATCGAAAGTTGTTAGAAGTAATTTCATAGCTTTATTTGGATAACATTTGAGTTCAATTTAGGAATTATTTTAGGGCTAAATATTTAAAGGTTGATTCAAATTATTTTTATTTACGACCCTATTGCCATTATGAATTTTAGCAGTTTTATCAAAACTTTCACATTTATAATATTAGTAGGACAAACAGAATGGTTAAACCATATCGCACATATCGGGGTAAGGAATTTAACTCCTGTCAGAACACTGAAATTCTACCATGTGTAGTGACGGATCCAAAAGATGTTACAGACTTACCACACAGCTCCAAACCAGTACAAATTATTTAGACCCAATCCAAACTCACCTTTTTCTACCCCAAAAAGGAACTAACCAATGAAATATTCCTCATATATCTGATTTATTCAAGTGCAGATACGGAGCCATTCGATTTTATGTTACCTTAATGATTAATGCAGACTTTTTACCGCTACACGGGGGATTTGCACCAAGACGATCCAGCAATAAAATTAATGTAATATGTGGGCAACCCTTGTGTTGCCATCGGTTTGCGGGTCAGTAAGGTAGTACGTAGTATTTATACTTAGAGGCAGCTCCCCAGTGGCGTAACGGGTAAGTGTACCTTTAGGTACGCGTTTTTTGGGTACCTACCTTCGGAATCGTTATTGAATAATTGTTGAGGTTTTGGGTAGCTAACGCCTTTTTACAGGTAAGGGCACATAAGTAGGTACCTATATCATGAATACATGGTAGGTTCTTATACGCGGGAACATACAATGAAGAACGTTCATAAAGCCAATAATAATGGTTGATAAATGTGAGTCTTCTTAAGAGTCACTCAGTCAAATCATGCATACAAGCGTGGCTGAATAAAATATAAAATACTATAATAACCCGTGTCATCACTAACTCACAGATAATATAAAATCTATTGATTATAGATAAGCAATGGTTAATGAAAACTCTTCAAAGCATAAAATAATATTATTACAATTTTGCAAAATATACAGAACCATTTTTTCCCCAAACATTTTCGACTGACCATTTTGTTATATTGCGACATAAAGGCAAAGGAAGTGAGAGAGAAATGAGCAAATATTAATCAATCAGCTCTGACTCCTCTAGAAATTAATTATCAGCTATATTTAATTAGCAAGATGTCTGCTGTAGTGTTGATTGTAGGAGTACAGCATTAGAATCATATTGCAGGATAGGAAATTTATTTACATTTTGCCAGAGGTATTGTGTGTCGAACAGTAGAGCTTGAAGCTAATTTGCTGAATCTGCATAAGATTTAGTTTAGTAATAATGCAATGGTATTACAGATACGTTATTTAAAGTGGTTTATTCATATATTTAATACTTTAAGGACACAAACGTACAGAGGCGGACTCAATGCCCTAGGCATTTTCTATCAGTTGAACTTTGGGTGATGCAGATACAAATAGTGGTAGGTGTAATAACGATGATAAAATGAATTCAATTATAAGACATCTAAACATATAAAAGAAGAAAGTGACAGACTGACTCACTCTCTGACCATCAACGCACAGCCCAAACGGCTGAAGCTTCAATCATAACACTTAGATTCCTTTGTTGGTAGTATAGGCGAGCACTAAGAAAGGATTTTTTGGAAATCCTACCCCTAAGGGCGTGAAATAGGTGTTGATAGTTTGTATGAAAATCCGTCAGTTTTAAAGATTAAAAAATAATTTACACGTGTCTCAGCGAATTTGAAGATTCCACCCCCATGATGGTGAAAAAGAGGATGAAGTCATGGGAACAAGGAAATCGACTAGACTTGAAATTTTGCACATAGTTACTTTATACTGAGCAGGCATCCACTAAGAAAGGAATGTGAATTCCACCCCTAAGGGAATGAGATAGGGGTTGAAAGTTTGTATGAAAATCCGTCAGTTTTAAAGTCAGAATCTTCATATTTTGGGTTTAGGCTGGAGATTAAACAATAATTTATACGTGTCTCAGTGATTTTGAAGATTCCACCCCCATGATGGTGAAAAGGGCAATGAAAGCATGGGATTAATGAAATCATCTTGAGACTTAAAATTTTGCACATAGATACTTTAAATTGTGCAGACATTCACTAAGAAAAGATTTATGTGAATTCCACCCTTAAGGGGTGAAATAGGGGATGAAAGTTTGTATGATAGTCGGTCAGTTTTGAAGTTAGGATCTTCGAATTTTGGTTTTGGGCTGAAGATTAAAATCTAACGCAAATTAAGGTTTTTTGGGAATTCCGTCCTTGGGGGCGGATCATGGGGGATGAAATGTTGTGTACAAAGTTCCTTCTTTTACAAAGGATAAATTATTAATAATACTTTCAATTCTTTAAAGCCCGTTGGTAACTTTAAAATGGCTCGACCCATAAATAGAGGTATTGAATAGGGACGGGATAGGGATAGACCTATTATCTAAGCTAACTTATCAATGTTAAACATTTACGTGTAACAATTGTATTAAAATAATTTTCAGTTTATTTCGTTTTAATTTCATTTAAGCTGTTGCATTAGGGGTCAGCAGTATAGAAAATAAAAAAAGGTATTCTGTAAAGAAGTTATTATTATTATGAGCCTGTTATGTCCCACTGCAGGGCAAAGGCCTCCCTTCCGTCTTTCCATTTTTTTCTGTCTCTTGCTACGTCTGGCCAATCCTTCAGGTAGATGTCTAATTCGTCACGCCATCTCTTTCTGGGCCTACCGCGTCGCCGGTTCCTGTTATTCGGCATCCAGTCAGTGGTTACTTTTGCCCAATTCTGTTGCGACATGCGGCAGATATGGCCTGCCCAATTCCACTTTAGTTTTGCGGCTGTTTTGCCAACGTCTGCGATTTGTGTTTTGGAACGAAGTATACTGATCCGAATGCGACCTATGATTTTGACTCCGAGAATACTTCGTTCCATAGCTCGCTGGCAGACCCCGAGTGCGGACTTTTGACGTTTCGTTAACGACCACGTTTGCGCTCCGTAGGTGAGGGTGGGAAGGATGCACATCCATGAGTTTCCTTTTTAGGGAAAGTGCAAGTGATCCTTTCATAAGGTGTTTCATCGACCAATAGCTCTTCCATGCTTGTAAAGAAGTAGTGCCTCATAATTACTTCTGTAGTTAATTAATTAATTAACTACATAATAAATGAATCACTGATAGCAAATAAGTGTATCTAGGTATAATCCGCGGCACCTAACGTGAGCTCTGGCTACCATACTACCAGTTAGATGCATTGCATTGCGGACCGATGCATTCCTCTTAGATGCGATGATAATTGTTACCGCATCAGTTAATCGGTAATGAATACGCAATAAGGACGTATTATAACGGAGTATGTACGCAGTGCACCTACATAAATATTGACATTATTAGGAACATGCAAAAAATCGTAAGTAATAAATAATACTGTAATTTAATTATGTATATTTACATACCATTATTATATTTGATACATTACATTGCTATTTATACTACCGACTACATAATTAAATATTTTTTAATAATCATGTTTTAATGATGTTGCAGACACATAATAGACTCAGAAAAAAAAATTGCCCGTCTTACGGGAAGCATAGTTTAAGAATATCTGGTAAGATGGTTTCTCTTTAAAAATGTTGTGATAGTTAAGTATAAACTTATTATGGTAAGGTAAATAACTGCAATACTGCAGGTAAATACAAGATGCTAAATTGGCCACATTCAACAAGAAACTCTGCTTGGACGTCATAAGAATCTATTTGTTTTTATTTCGGTATTATTATTATCGTAAGTACGGCAATTCTTAACGGTTTATTTGTTTTTTCAGATACATGTAGGCTATGTAGTCAGTCATACGACGAGCTCCTGGGAGAACTAGAGAGGTGTCATATGTGCAAACACATCTTAGCTCCCAAATGGAGCTATTGTGAAGTGTGTGGGAAGGAGACGCTAAAGGTACAGCGGCTCAAACGAGCGAAGATGCTATCGAGCCATGCCACTTTCTCAAAAGTGTCTGCTGTCATCACCACCCCGGAAGTGGCTCCACGTGTCACATCTCCCGATGTGTTTCAGGAGCTCGAAGTCGACCTGAGCGAACTAGACAGCTTGGCGGAGTCGGCGTCCATGCCCACGGCACCTCCATCTCCACCTAACGAAGACGAATTTGACGTCTTTGACGAATGACGATGCCGCCCCCACCTACAGAGTAAAAATGTGCAGATTTTCTCACGATGTTTTGCCTGACATTATTATTCAATTTTTAATCGAATGTGCAGGTTTATTAACAATGTTTTTCCTCATCGTTTGAGCATCTGTTATTGTGAAATCAGGTACATAATAAATTAATATAATTATAGGTATAATACTACGTAATATACATATAATAGTAGAGAGAAGAGGATTTTGCTTTTGTTTGTGTAGTAGGTAAGGTAAGCAACACGTCATGATGTGCACTTTCAGTACTACTAATACTATTGTTAAGGGTTTATCATAAGCATGTTGTTATAATGACAAATAAACACTTTTTCTTTCTTTTACAGATATATACTTTACAGTCATTGTAATAAGGACGGTACAAAGTCCGAAGTGTATAGCTTGACGTGTTGCTGACTGTGCCTAAGTTTGTAAACTTAAAAAAATAATATAAATATTATAACTCACTTATTTGCAGTTTAACTAGCCATAATCCATAACTAAACATATAGCTAAATAAAAGAAGAAATTGAATGACTGACTCACTGACCATCAACGCACAGCCCGAACGGCTGAAGATACAATCATGAAACTTGGCACGTAGATTCCTTTGGTAGTGTAGGTGAACACTAAAGATAATTTATTTGTCCAAACATGAGTTTACATACAGTACGGGTTGCATACATGCGGGTTGTTCAAAATATTTTTTTTTTTGCACTGACATGTTTTGCCTAGCGAGGCGTACAAATATATTTTACAATATTTAGAATTAAAGCATTTATGCTTTAGTAGCGGTAAAAAAAAAACTAAATTTATAATAATACAACTAAGCAAAAAAGCTCAATTCATCATAAAAAAAAAACCAGATTCATGTATTAAAATAATGTCAGAACGTATAAAAATAAAGTCAGGCATCATAAATTGACAGAAAAGTAAAAAACAAATGTCAGATATAAAACAAAAAAATATCATACAACATTAATAAAGCAAACCAATGTCAATCGAAAAAATAAGAAAACAAAGTACGGATTTATAAACATAGAATAGAGTGATATAAAATTAAACAAAAAACCATATTGATAATTTAAAAGAGTGCCAACAACGTATAAAAAAAATGTCATAATTAATTAAATCATAAAATGTCAGAAAAATGAATAATATAAAAATATGTCAGATATAAAAAAAAAAAAAAATAAGATGTCACAAAAAAAATATACGAAATTGATGGATTGAAAAAATTTTGTCAAAAAGATAAAATAAGTAATGTCAGATTTAAAAAACACAATAACATGCAGAATGTCATCTTAATTAAATCTTAAAAAATAAATGGGGATTAATGAAAAAAAATAGCGTCAAATAATATTATTATCGCTCAAGAAGTCACTTAAATGATAATAGCACTTGTCTGTTAGAAAACTTCGCATCTTTTTTTTAAATAGATTTACCGGCAAATCTTTATAGGACTGTGGTATTTTATTGTAGATTTTGGGAGCCATACAAAAAATACTTTTTCTCAATAAAGCAGTCTTTGATGTATGCAAGCAAAGTTGGCTATTGTCGCGTCTATTCCTGGGGAAGGTGTCAGCTAGTCGTGGAAATAGTCCGAGATTTAGTTTGACAAATGTTACAATTTCAAAAATGTAAAGTGATGGAAGGGTCAATAAGTTATGTTTTTTAAAATATGGCCTACAGCTGTCTGTTACATTTAGATTAAACATAGCTCGGATGCACCTTTTTTGGGCTTTAAACGCTATGTCTTTGTCGGTGGAGTTTCCCCAAAATATGATGCCATAGCGTAGCAACGATGCAACAAGCCCATGGTATGCAGTTACCAATGCATCTGGGTTAAGTTCTGGGGCTAGTTTATATAGGGCATATGCCGCAGAACTCAGCCTTTTACTAAGGTATTCTATGTGTACCTTCCAGTCCAACTTTGCATCTATCATAATGCCAAGTAATTTTGTGTTTTCAACTTTATTAATTACTGGGTCATTGTACATAGCTCTAATGTCATCTTTCGCCTGGGCCCGTTGTCTAAAATGCATAATACTTGTCTTATCTAAGTTTATTTTAAGGTTGTTTCTGTCTAACCATGCTATTATTAATGTCAAAGATTGATTTATGTCACTTTCATATAATTCTTTATTGTCGCATGTTATCGTTATTGTACCGTCGTCGGCAAAGAGTGTCATGGGATGTTCAATTGCACTAGGTAAGTCATTAATGTAGATGACAAAAAACAAAACTCCCAGTACGCTGCCTTGGGGTACACCGTATGTAGGTGTTAGTTCGTTTGATCTGTACATTTCTTCTGTCTTAGTCCTAATATTAATTCTAGCAATTTCTGTATACTGTTTTCTATTTTTCAGGTATGACTCAATAAGGTTTAATATGTTTCCCCTTATGCCATAGGCTTCCAGTTTCTTTAACAAGATGGTATGATCAACATAGTCAAATGCCTGCGTCACTAAGAACCTACCTAGGTACCTACCTAACAATGCATAGCCTACAAGCATCCCACCTACTGATTTCCAGTAAGTAATTTACTACAGGTAAGGTATTTACTTAAGGTTGTCTATAAGAGATTGCCCTGTGCGATAAGACCGCCCATTGTACACTTTTCTTTATAAATGTTTGGTCCTGTAATTATTTAAGTGGTGTACAATAAAGTATATAATAAATAAATAAATACAGGTAGGCTAATTATTATATCAGTAACTGAAATTATTGCAATACCTACTAATAAGGCGCACTCAACCTCTTTATTTATTTAACAGAATTAGGTACCTACAGCACACTACCACTACACTATATGATAACAATAATAAAAGAAATAATATAATAATAATCAATAATCACTTAAATCTATTAGACAGACAGACAGGTAATTTGAGCCCTGCCCTGGGCCTGCAGTCTCGACATAGTTTGCGATCGTTACGTTAAGTAACGATCGTTATCTCTTACCGACAAAATACGCTTGCCGTAACGACGCTAACGATAAACGCAAGTCTCGACAGCCGAGTTAGCGTGCAAAATCTGTCACTATATTGACTTAACGTTGTCGGTAGGCTAGCGATGTTCGTATTCATAGTGCGGTGATTTTTTTGAAAAATTATGGCAGTTGAAAAAAATCCTTGTATCATAGGGAAAATTGGTAGAGAAGATATTAAAAAAAATACTATTTTTCTTTGATAATTGTCCAGAAGATAGGTAAACCTTATCATGTTAACAATTGTTTGCATCGAAACTTGTAAATAGCTTATGCCGTTTTTAAAAATACGCATAACAAAGAAGAAAATAGTTCGCTTCCTTGCAACACAGACGTTGAACATGGGAAACAAACTGTCAATGTCAATTGTCAAGTTTGTTTGTACACAAAATACGACAATGAAATAGAATTGGATTATTGGAATTGATTAACTGGAAAAGAACCGTATTTCTATAGTGGATGACAGTGACACAGGCGCAGGCCCTAGCCCGAGTGCTAGCAAGCAGCGTGAGCGTCAGGTAATAACAACCTACAACCATTTTCGATTCCTATTTTAGGTACTAAATTGAATACTTTGCATATGTCCGAAGTAGTTTGTGTTTACTTAATGAATATCTTAAATGTTTCAGGCGTACTTCGGGGCATATTGATGCGCATTTGGCAACTATAGAAGCTTATCCATATCTCCACACGGGCAAATTTTGAAACATGCTGAAAGGAGGTTCCCGATGAACTCAACAAACTCCCAAACGGAACCATTAAGTCGCCCGAGCAGTGCATGACGTTAAATATCAAGTTGGTTTTTAAATGTAAGTACAAGCCACGTCAGTTTTATTTATATTTAGTAGAATACATTAGGTATCCTAATTACAGGTTTGGATAGACTTAAAAAGCTGCGCCTGCACTAAGGCAGCAAAATTATAAAAACAAGTTATTCAAACTGGCAACCGAGGCGTCATCATTGCTTCTTTGACTGAAGTGGAGAGACGAATAACGTCCTTAATTAGTGATTAGAGTACACATTTGGCACTGACTGCCCGGATGCACAGCATCCGGGCAGTCAGTGCCAAATGTCAAAAAAATCGACATAGATAGCGATCGTTATCTCGTAACGATCGGTCGCTAAGTCCTAACGATCGGAAGATAACGATTTTTGGTAGTCTCGACAGTCAAAGCTATCGATTTTTGACGTTTGTCATCGCAAACTTAGCGTATATTGTCGCTAAGTTAACGATTTATCGGTATGATATCGAATTTCCTAGCGAGCATTTTTGACAGCCCGATAAGTGTCGTAACGATCGTTATCATTGGTTTTAGAGATTACAAAAACAATAAATAAATAATAATTAGAGTAATATGGCTGTATAGTATTAAGCGTGGGCTTTGGTCGTGCTAGAACACAGACTCGAAATAATAATGCGGCGGAAAAATGCACGAAACCGGTGTGAAGGTGAAAATCCTTTGGATTTAGAGGATGGCCAATTTCTCTATCTTTACCGAATAAACAAGGACATGTTTCATGAGCTCGTTGGTGAACTTCGCCCATCTATTCAAAGACGAGGGCCTTACGGACTTTCTGTGGAGTTTCAAGTGAGTGTCTATGCGTTGGGTACTTAATGTGCCTAAATAATATTTCTATTATTTTTATCTAATATCCAAGATGTAATGTAATTGTCTTCATAATAGTCAAGTGGGTGCTAACAACTACATATTGGCTTGCAGTGGGGCTGCAGCATAAGCTAAAAGTCAGTTAGTCGATTAGTACATGCTGTAACTTTGGCTATCAATGAAAACCTTTTAAGAAGATATGTCAAATTTCCTATGACCCAAGAAGAACAGTGTGTAGTTAAAGCAAAGTTTAGAAATAATCCACAGCCATTCCCAGTTGTGATTGGAGCCATAAAACATATAAAAAAATATCATTTGGGACCACTGTACATGGCTGCTTGGTAACAAATAATAAATGTTCATTATAATCTGTCTGAACAGTTGCCCATTAAAATGCTGAAAGTACTTTCTATGTTTTATCTTTTAGTTGATGATGGATATCCTCTTTGATGACTCCTTTAAAAAATCAACGCCCTGGGAGACCAGCGTATCAATAAACAAATGCTCATTGTTCAGCCAGGAACGTCGTTGAAAGATGCTTTGCTGTGCTGAAGTCTGTTTAACGGGGTCTGTCCCACTCAATGCATGTGCAGTGTTACACAACCAGCATATAAAATATAAATTACATGAACCGGAGGCCATCTCACCCATGCAAATAGTGGACAATGATGGTAGTGTTCATGATGATGGCCTAGAAGTTACAGGTACCAAATCAAATGATTTATTTTAAGGTATTTATTTAATATTTTATTATATTTATTTATATTCTTTGTTGTAAACCACACAAATATATATACAGGACAAAAAATCATAAAAGCAAGTGTACAATGAGCGGTCTTATCGCACAGGGCAATCTCGTACAGACAACTATATTTATTAATTAGGTATACCTATATTTGTATAACATATAATTTTCCCTAGATCTTTATACCTATTTAATTAGCATCTCCATTTATTTGACCCAAAGGTGATATATAATGGCTTATAGCATCAAGTCCGACTTATGCCGTTGTATATCATTGTATGAATACTCCTAAAATCTTGTTTTTGTTATACAGGACTTGTGGTGCACTGGGTGAGCTGTTGCGGAGTGCATAAGAAGACTCGATAATACTAGTTTTACATAATTTTATTTTATTGACCCCCTGTGATTTAAATAAAAAACATATAAAACCATTTATTATTTTTATTTACAAAAGTTGTAAAACTGTCCGCTATTGAATTTGCAGCCTATGCAAATAGCATTCACGACTCGGCTTGTACCTTGCCTGCCTCTGGCAGCGTCTGATTGCACTTGAGTTGCAGCTGCCACCATCTGTAAAAAAATTTGATGTACTAAAAATGTCTCTTAATGCTCTAGTGTGCTAGTGATTCTAATAATAAAAAAGGAAATGGCATAGCATCCGGGCAGTCTGTGCCAAATGTGTACTCTACACTAATTAAGGATGTTATGCGTCTCTCCACTTCAGTCAAAGAAGCAGTGATGACGCCTCGGTTGCCAGTTTGAATGATTTGTTTTATAATTATGCTGCCTTAGTGCAGGCGCAGCTTTTTAAGTTTATCCAAACCTGTAATTAGGATACCTATTGTATTCTACTAAATATAAATAAAACTGACGTGGCTTGTACTTACATTTAAAAACCAACTTGATATTTAACGTCATGCACTGCTCGCGGGACTTAGTGGATCCGTTTGGGAGTTTGTTGAGTTCCTCGGGAACCTCCTTCCAGCATGTTTCAAAATTTGCCCGTGTGGAGATATGGACGGGCTTCTAAAGTTGCCAAATGCGCATCAATATGCCCCGAAGAACGCCTGAAACATTTAAGATATTCATTAGGTAAACACAAACTACTTCGAACATTATGCAAAGTATTCAATTTAGTACCAAAAATAGGAATCGAAAATTGTTGTAGGTTGTTATTACCTGACGCTCACGCTGCTTGCTAGCACTCGGGCTAGGGCCTGCGCCTGTGTCACTGTCCTCGACCATAGAAATACGGTTCTTTTCCAGTTTTTAATCAATTCCAATTCTCATTGTCGTATTTTGTGTACAAACAAACTTGACAATTGACATTGACAGTTTGTTTCCCATGTTCAACGTCTGTGTTGCAAGGAAGCGAACTATTTTCTTCTTTGTTATGCGTATTTTTAAAAACGGCATAAGCTATTTACAAGTTTCGATGCAAACAATTGTTAACATGATAAGGTTTACCTATCTTCTGCACAATTTTCAAAGAAAAATAGTTTTTTTTGAATATCTTGTCTACCAATTTTCCCTATGATACAAGGATTTTTTTCAACTGCCATATTTTTTCAAAAAAATCACCGCACTATGAATACGAACATCGCTAGCCTACCGACAACGTTAAGTCAATATAGTGACAGATTTTGCACGCTAACTCGGTTGTCGAGACTTGCGTTTATCGTTAGCGTCGTTACGGCAAGCGTATTTTGTCGGTAAGAGATAACGATCGTTACTTAACGTAACGATCGCAAACTATGTCGAGACTGCAGGCCCTGAAGCAGGCACTCGCTAGAGGACCGACGGCGTTGACAGTTGTATGCGAAAACGGAAATTTGAGCTTATGCGTGAATACTTTGTGGTTTTGCTGGGGACAGTTTCTTTTCTTCATTGGTTTTGTAGCATAGTTTTGTTAGTTTAGAAGGTTTTTGTTAAAATATGGTAAGGAGAAGCATGTAGTCTACGCGTGTGAAGCCGCGGGCAGAAACTAGTGTTTATATAGATGAGCACGCGATGATAGAACAGTAGTAACGACCTCTATTAACGAGCTGAATGTAGGTTATCAGTTTCAATAAAGTTGCCTGCAGTGGCAAATGGCCATTCGTATCGCACGAGGTTACGAACGTTGTCTTTTGAGGCGGCAACTCTCCTGGCACGCTTTCTTCCGCTAAACAGAATGGAGGACACGGACGCGAGAGCTTATAACCGATTTCGGGCCATCCGCCAGAATGGTGAAAGCGTGTCAGGAATCACTTCAGTTTGGCTGAGATGGCAGGAACTATGACACGCGCTCCAGCGATATTTCTATTTTTTTCCTACTCCTCCGTCATTCTTTTCTGATAAATTTCCTTGCGGGATCTAAGACAGATAAATTCATTCTCCGGGACTTCGTCGAGCTTCATTGCCTCAGCGTTTCTAGGAGTTGCAGTGGTTTGGGAATAGTGTGTTTTGGGGTGGCCACAAAAAATAAATGACCGTGATAGTCCAGAAGGAAGACGTCAAGCGAGATTGCGAGAGAGCCGATCCCGCTTGGAAAAGAAGGCGTCGGGGAGGCAACCGCTGCGATACCTAAAACGCCGAAACCCCTCCTGCATCATAAGCAGGTGATACTCTGGGTTCGCGAGCGCTCAGATTTGGGACTCTGTCCCCCCGCCTAGTGACTCCAGAAAAGACGGTGGCACAGTGATCACGTGCTGTCGTGCACAGCGAGGTTCAGGGGAGGCGTTTTTCAATCTCCCCAGGGAAGAGCCCTAACAGGCGTTGCGCAGATGTCCTCCATGCTGATGGTGATCACCGGGGTGGCTTTAGTGAGGTAAAGATACCACACTCCCTGGTCTTTTTCCCAAAGGACCAGGAACCTTTTATAGGTATAAATTAGTAAAAAAAAATATGTCATCAGTCTCAATCCAGGCAGGCGCTTTATATAATCTATGCCACCACCACCAATACCACTGCTCTCAAAATCGAAAGGAAACCGGCATGTCGTAGAACTAATTATCAAAACGAAGACTTTAAAATATCTACCAATCCGTACTAGGCCCGCGTGGTGGATATAGTCCACTCGATTTCTCACAGACAGGAGGCCTGGGTCCCAGCAATAGGATCATTAAAGGCTGATCATGATAATGCTTGATCAATCAAATGTTAGCGGTTATTTGAGTGAGGTTCTACTAAAAATCACTCTGATACTATTCATATAAAATAGACTGTCTCCAAAACAAAACAAACAAACAACCCAAACAATTCAACACGTAGCAAATAGAAACAAAAACACGGCTTAATCCTTATATCCCCTCAAATAGTAAGTGTGAACAAAGGGGATGGATCATCGCGGTCCTCTACGAGCTTACAATCACTCGCTTTGTTTACCGTTTACATCTGCGAACATACCGCTTTACTGGGTGAGTATGCCTACATATCGCGTTACTGTGTGGAAGCAACTGGTGTTTGGTAAGTGGGGATTATTGGATTTCTACCCGGTCCAGTATTTTGGTAAGATTGTGTCATTAAGTTTGGAGAAAAAGGATAAGTCGTGAATTGCTGAGTGCAATTTAATACTAGCTCTCTCTATTCTTCATCCATATTGGGTAGATACTGGGTGTAGTATGTATAGTATAGATAATAATATAAACACATCAACACGGTCTAGGGATATTTCTAAAAAAGCGAATTACTATCAATGTGTTAATTATTTATATGACATGTATATATTTAAAAGATACGTTATTTAATATTCTACCATTTTTTAATAATGTTTAAGGTACTTCGATTAAAATTTCAGGATTTTATGGAAAAAAATGAAGCAAAGACGGAAACCGTATATGAATTAACTTTTAATTTATGAGTAAAAACTGAAAAAAATAGAAAAATCATTTAATTTGTGTTAATAAACTTGAAGTTAGTAGTCTGAGAAAGCGCCCATGATGTTCATAATACATCGGCAACGATTCGGCATGCTCAGAACAAGGTTGTCAATGTCTTGCTGCGGAATATTGTCCCATGTCCTTCTGAGGTGCGCAAAAAGTTGATCTTCTGTAGCCAGATTTTCAGGAACTTCCTTCAGAGCTCTTCTTTGCAGCATATCCCACGCATGCTCAATGGGATTTAGATCTGGCGATTGAGCAGGCCAGTCTAAGGCCCTAACATTGTGTGTATGTAACCAAGCTGCTACCGTTCTCGCCGTGTGTGCCCGGGCATTGTCGTGCATGAGCAGGAAATCTTGCCCCATTTGTGTTCTGTGGGGCAAGATTACGGGCCCCAGCACCTGTTGGACGTATCGTTCTGCCGTCATATTGCCTCGCACCCAAACGAGATCCGTCCGTCCTCCAAGACGAATTCCTGCCCAAACCATAATTGTTCCTCCTTGGTATGGGTGAACTTCCTGAGGGTTCTGAAGACGGCTCCATCGTCCAGGAACTCGCCAAACACGCGTCCTTTGTGAATCTGGATGGAAGCCGAACCTGGATTCATCCGTGAACAGCACATTGGACCATTGCTCACGGCCCCAGTCCACGTGGTTCCGAACCCATTCTAATCGTCGTCCACGATTGCCTCTCCGTAAAGGTGGGACCCGGAGTGGTCTACGAGAGCGTAGATTGCTTTCATGCAGTCGCCTTCTTACAGTTTGTGTCAGGTGTTCCACTCGCAGCCTTTGGACCAATTGAGTCGCCGTTGCATTTGGTTGAGCTCGCGCAGTAATTTGCAAAAATCGGTCTTGTCTGGGGGTAGTGATGCGACTTGGCCCCCGGTGCCTCTCCACTACTTCACCTGTGGCACGATAGCGTGTCCACAATCATGTAATTACAATTTGGTGGGTCCCTATGGCCTCAGCAACATTACGCTGAACAGACCCAGCTTCCAGCATTCCCACAGCTCGTAACATCTCCGCCCTCGTCAAATGTTAGCGTTACATGGCTACAATACCTCAATTTTAACTTTATCTTTCGCTTAAAAATGAAAAAAAACTGTAACTAAACGTAATTCGTATTGTTTTCTAAATTTCGCACAAATGAAAATTCCCTCTCCTACACATCAAGACATTTTTATGCCACTGAAAAAAAAGAATTTTCAAAAATTTGAATTTGGAATAAGTCTGAGATAAATTACAAACAAATCGGTGTATAAAAGATTCCAATGCGGCCAGTACTTTTCGAGTTATTTAATTGAGTATGAAATATCCCTAGACCGTGTTGATGTGTGTATTATCTATATAGCTGCTAAAACTCATTCTAAATTGACCACTTGGAATAATGTACTGAGAAAGCCATCATCATAGTCATCTCTTCAAAGTTATAGTGAACAGGCTTCTTCTGGGTAAGCTCACTCCATCGTAGACTCTGTCTCTGTCACCTCTGACCTAGACTAGAGTCAAGAGCAAACCCTTCAAAAATAAAAAAATAAACTCAGAAATGGTCATCAAACTATTTCCTTTATATATATATATATCCATACAGAAAACAGTAAATTATGGTACAAGTGTGTAATGTTGGTGATTACCGCTGAGGCGCCATCGAGACCCGAGCCGTTAGGTGAGGGTCTTAAGAGAGCCGAGGACGGTAATCATCAATACACACGTGTATCATACGACGTTTTTCAACACACTTGTGAAGAAAATAATACAAAAAAAATCATTTCCAACAGTGCAAACGAATTGTGAATTTTTTTTCGCAATGGCGGGCAAAATTAATCAGTTTTCCTATGCGCGCGCATCTAACAATGGCAATCGGCCATAGATTAAAAATAAAGAGTTTTCATTTTTTTTGGCTATTCGCGCATAGCATTTTAGCCACGTACAAAATGGGGAATTTCAAGTTTTCTTTATTACAGACAAAAACAAAGTTATATTTGAGTGAAAGTTTTATTTATTAAACCCGTAAAGGTTGAAATTATCTATTTAAATACGAAGTTGCATGAAATGTGTTGCATTTGTTATATTGAGCACGATGTTTTTTGTATCGAAACTTTTTCAACGAACAAAGCGACTCAACCAATAAATATAAAAAACACTCTATAACTCACTTGTGAATGCAATGAAAAAGTCACAGTTTGGTAACAGTTGTCATTAAGTGCCTAATTGCGGTGAAATTAGAGCCACTTTACGAGCAAGTGTGTTGAAAAGTATATTTATATGATTAAAATCTTTTAGACCGGCAGTTTTAGTAACCAAAGGGTCCCACCCTATTACTAAGACTCCGCCGTCGTTGCTCCATGGACCAATTGATATTTGACCAATTGGTCTATGGGGCAAATTACAAGTTTCCATCGTCCAATTACCAACTGGGCTATGGATAATTGAGAAATGTTCCGCTGCCCAGTTTAATAGTATTGTAAAGCCTTGTCCATAAGCATGTCAAAATTACTTTTTCTTTAAATACAACTGACTTCCAAATAAAAACACTATAAAGTGAAAAATTACTTCAATTTCGAAAATGGATGTTCCTGTTTTCGTTCCTTCGGGTTTTGACACCACCTACCGAAATTAGAGTTAATGTTTTTTTTTATATACTTTATTTCTTTATAATATGTGAGTTTTATTATTTATTTTTCAACGAATATTGAATTTATTTAAAGAAAATTGTAACATTTCGGCCCATAATTTGGATTCAAAATTATCGACACAGAGGTATACCTATTCAAGTGGTATATCCCATCTGGTCGAATCGAAGTTAGGGGAAGGTGACATTAGCGGAGCAGCCAGGATTCTTTTTAGTAGTGATGTGGTGGCACCGTGTTCTCCAGATACTCTTGCAGCTCTGGAGAGCAAACACCCTGCCCCAGTGGATGGTCTTTCTTTTCCCGACGCCCCCGATCCTGATATTAATACCCTCACCATTGCAGGTCGAGAGGTGATCAGAGCCGTGTGTTCCTTCCGGAGTGGCTCAGCTGGCGGCCTCGACGGCCTGAGTCCTCAGCACTTAAAGGACCTAATGTGTTCAGGCGCTGGGGAAGCTGGTGAGTTGCTTTTGAAGGAGCTTACGGCTCTGATGAACCTTATGCTCTCCTGTAAGGTAAACGAGACCGTCATCGACATGTTGTATGGGGCCAATTTATGTGCCCTGCGCAAGAAGGATGGCGGGATTCGTCCCATTGCCGTAGGGACTACTTACCGGCGTATGGCAGCCAAGATTTGCTGTAAATTTTATTGTGAGGTGGTTTCGGAAAAATTTCAGCCCCTGCAGCTTGGTTACGGTTCCAAAGGGGGCTGTGAGGCTGCCGTACATGCATTATCGACCTACCTAAATTCTGGCAAAGGAGAGGTCATCCTGAAGGTTGATATTAAAATGCATTTAATTCGGTTAATAGGGACACCTTGCTGGCAGAAACTAAAAAAGAAATACCTCAAATTTTTAGTTTTCTCTGGCAATGTTATAGGCATCCATCTAAATTACTTTTTCGGGACCACCTTCTGGAATCCGCTGTTGGCTGTCAACAAGGTGACCCTCTCGGGCCAGTGATCTTCAGTCTAGCTATTCACCCAATTATTCGACAGCTAAATTCAAAATTTAACGTATCGTATCTCGATGATGGTACCCTAGGAGGCGATGTAGACAAAGTTTTAGATGACTTGCAATTTTTAAAAAACCAACTACATTCTATAGGACTGGATCTAAATTTTTCCAAATGTGAGTTATGTTTATCTGACAGTACCGACAGACAAGTGACACTTTCAAAATTCAATAAAATAGCCCCCGAGATCAAAATTATTGAAAAAGCTCTCTTCGTCTCCTTGGGTCCCCAATCTTCGATGATTCCTTTCCCGATTTTATTGAGGAAAAAATACAAAATTTCAACAACGTTTCGGAAAGATTGCTCCAAATTAACATGCATTCGGCCATCACCATAATTCGCTTTTGTTGTTTTGGCCCCAAATTATCATATTTCCTTCGTGCTTCTCATCTATGGAAGCACCCTCCTCTTTTAGAAAAAATGGACCAAATTATCCGTCATACATTAACTCTAATTTTAAATGTAGCCATGGGCGACCGAGCTTGGGCTCAAGCTACTCTTCCCATCCGTATGGGAGGCCTCGGCATCCGCAAAATTTCAAGTTTTAGTTTACCGGCATTTATATCCTCGGTCCACGGTACTGAGAAATTAATCAGGAATATCCTAGCTCCCATACTGATTAATTTTGATGTGCCGTGCTTCACCGAGGCTATTGATGCTTGGAGACTCGCTTGCCCGAACTGTAATCCCCCCGACTACCCATCTTCCCAGAGACGGTGGGATGAGCCGCTCTGCAGAGCAGTTCAGGAGCACCTTATTGCCACTTCAGCCACTCCTGCCGAGCGCGCTCGCCTGCTGGCTGTGGGTGAGTGGGAGTCGGGCCTCTGGCTTCACGCAATACCGTCGTCGAACATAGGCACCTTGTTCGACGACACTACTTTCCGCCTCGCTGCTTCCTTACGTCTTGGCGCTCCTTGTTGTACTCCACATCGTTGCCACTGTGGCGAAGTTGTCAACAGCCTCGGTCACCACGGTCTTTCATGCAGCCGAAGTGCGGGTCGCTTCGCTCGGCACGGAAACTTAAACGACATCATCCGACGTGCTCTCGTCACCGTCGGCGTTCCGGCCGTATTAGAACCCCATGGCCTGGCACGTGACGATGGCAAAAGACCGGACGGGATGTCTTTGTTTCCATGGAAGATGGGTAGACCTTTAGTGTGGGACGCTACTTGTGTCGATACTCTTGCGCCATCCCATCTTCCGAGTTCATCGTGCTGTGCTGGCACTGCCGCTGCGGCAGCAGAGAACCTCAAACGGCGGAAATATAATAACCTCATCGGTAGTTATATTTTCGAACCGTTTGGGGTTGAAACTCTTGGTTCGTGGGGTCCGAGTGCTCACGCTTTGTTTAAAGATCTGTCCAAACGCCTAGTTGACACTTCGCGTGACCCAAGGGCTGGCTTTTATCTTGGTCAGAGATTAAGCATTGCCATACAACGTGGCAATGCTGCCAGCCTTTTGGGTACATTACCAGTGGGCAACGATGTGGAGGAGTTTTTCGACGCCATATTTTAGTTGTGTATATTTTTAGTTTTAGTTAGTAAGAAGTTTTTGGTTAAAGTGTATATGTTTGTAGTCTTAGTTATTTAAGTAATTTATACACTGTATATACTTTTATCTATGTATATATACTTTATTGTACATCACTTAAATAATTACAGGACAAAACTATTACATTGCTCACTTTGTTGTGTTTTTATTTGGGAGTAGATTTTATTTTTTTGAAAAACTTACTTACTTATATAACCATCGACGGTTTAAAATATAAAATTACAGAAGTAAGACATTATTATTATTATTATTATTATTTTATTTTATTAAAAATACAGAGTAGACTTATAAGCTACGCACACTCCCGCAAAACTGCACATACAGTTTGACTGCGGGATCAATCATACTCGCTTACTTAGGTAGGTACATAATTACGCAAGTGCTTAAAATTAGAATTGTAGGTAAGTAAGTAGGTTCTTAATGCAAACTATTAAGGTAGTGCTTAAATAATTTACGCTTAAATAATTTCTTTTTTGGTTCTTTGGCAATGTCGGCGGGCAAACTGTTGAGTAGGTATGGAATACGTTTTTTTAAAGTTCTGTCCCCGTAATAATTATTGACTCTAGGAACAACAAATTTACCCGCAGTCATTGACCTAGTATTATAGCTGTTAACGACTTTAACTAACGAAGACTTATGATCTCGATTGCAATGGTTATTAACTGCAAGAAGGTATTTATGTTTCAGACTTACCGGGAGAATTTTACAAACTTTAAACAATTTACTGTAGTCATTTTTAAACTTATTCTTAATTTTCTTATCCACAAGTAGTTTTAAAAATCTTAGTTGAATGTTTTCTAATTTATCAATGTATGATTTAAATGTTAGTCCATAGCAATCGAGTGCATAACTCAAAATCGAGTCTACCAAAGTACTATACAAAAGTCTTAACGTACTAATAGGAACTTTGAAACTTAAATGATAAAATTTACCTAAAATTATTCTAAGTTTATTACAGATGAAATTTATATGTTCAGCCCAGGAGAAGTGCTCATCAACTTTTATCCCCAAGTATGTCACACAGTTAACTCTTTCTATTGATTTACAATTACAATTAGCAACATTATTATGAAAGCAATTATAGGAATGGGCAAATAATGAGAAAGACACATCATTCAGAGGCAAATAAGGCGAATGTATAATTAATAGTTTAGTTTTGTCCGAGTTTATTACTATGCCGTTATCGTGAGACCATTTGACGATAGCGTCTACATCTAGCTGCACGAGGCGACACGTCTCAGCCAAGTCAGAGCCAGCGCGCAGTATGCACAGGTCATCCGCGAACATGTGCGCTGAACAGTGTTGTAGCACTCCACACAAACTATTTACGTGCATCAGGTAGCACACAGGTCCGCATCCCGACCCCTGGGGCACCCCGCACCTGACTCCGACCTCGTCGCTGTACGTCTCGCCGACCTTCACTCGGTATGAGCGTGTAGTCAGATAGTCTCTGAACCATTCATTCAAAGGCTCTCTGACTCCACACTCTTCTATTGCATTTAATAATGTGGACGTTTCTAACGTATCGAATGCTTTTTTATTATCAAAGAATATGGTCACAACGAATTTTTTATCTGCCAAATAAGTATTTATTTCATTTGTAAAGTTAGACAAAAGAGTATTGCACGCACTGTATCATGAACCGTGTAAGCTAGACAATTGAAATTTTCATAGATTATGTATTTCTGTTGCCGCTATAACAACAAATACTAATGAAAACAGAATAAAATAAATATTTAAGTGAAAAACACTTATACACCAAACGTTTTGTGCTTTTTTGCGATAATGGTACGGAACCCTTCGTGCTCGAGTCCGCCACGCAATTGGCCGGTTTTTTTTATAATATCGCCACAACTCATAAGGGTATGGTTTGGGAAAAAACTGGTCCATCAGAAAAGTTCCAAGTCTATCAGTCTGTCCTGATTGCATCATCATCTTCCTTCCCTTGTCCCATATTCCATGAGGTCGTTACATCAAGTTTTATTTTTGTATTATTTATAACCTCGCGCTGGACCACTTATAACTCATCTGATGATAAGCGATGATGTGGACGACGGTGAAGCATGCTTGCCTAGAAGTAACCTATTAGAAGTACCTTTGACATAATGACCCCTAGGTTGTAGCTATCGGGCAACATAAACTTTGGCAGGCTTCTTCCATTTCGTCCTAATTAACCGTCAAGCTAACACTGACTTTTCACTGTTCCTTCCAAATATTTCTCACACAATCTGTCCATATTTTTTTGGCCTTCCTCTCTTTCTCCATTCACCCACACATTTTATATTAGACTTTACGAGTCATTCAGCCTGTTCTTATTACAACGGACGTATATTTCAATACCACCAGATGGACAAGTAAAATTTATAAAAGCCCCGACACAAATACCTCTTTAAACTACCTACATGATTAATCTAGTAGTAAACACGTTTCGATCGACAATTAGACTATCCATCTAAATGCCTTATTAAAACACGCTATCTTGCGAATATACCCATAATATTTCAAAGAGTAAAATGCGCATAAGATTTGAACGGTTTAAACAATTTTCATTAAACATAGATAGGAACACTCTCAATAAAGTCGCCTTTCAAACAAAAAACACTAAATATAAAACGGTTCATCTGTTTAGGAGTTATGATGCCACAGACATATACACAAATACACACGTCTAACTTATAACACCCCTCTTTTTCTGTCGGGGGTTAAAAACCGAATGACACTGCCAAACCTAGGAATCGAACTCAAGAACCTCATGTTTATTTCTCAGCAGAATCATTTGCGACTAGTTCTTTTAGCAGTCATTGTAGCCATTTATCCTCCAAACACTTAACTCAAAATACTGAAACCTCAATAATAAAAATAAAATAAAAAAGTGTGTGTGAGTGATGAACATTAAAGTATATAATAATAATCAAATACTAGAAACACCAAACCTCAAAGAGCAAGCCGAAGCAAGCTGTGTGGCCATGACGCAAATAATTGAAGGCAGCTCATCTCATACATCCTCTGGGAGAGACTCAGTGCTCCATTCTGCTGGGAATTAGCGGTAATTTGGTCGCAGTTAGCTGAGTAAGCTGGTGGTGCGAGTTGATGAATGAAGTGATTTTAATTATTATTACTGCGTGACGGGTCTTTACTTTAGTGCATTGATAATATCGGCGCTAATAATCGCAAAAAATGTATGTATTTACTATGAACGTCAAGATCCAGCGCAGATTACCTTTCGCCGTATATTTAGCAGCAGAGCAGTGAGAGCAGTGGTGGCCCAGTGGTATCGGCCGCGACTTACAAGTTGTAGGTCGTGGGTTCGAATCAGGACATCCAATACCATCGCACACTGCCCGAAATGTAACCGATAAAAAACCGACAAGCTGGCAACTCGACGACGATGTTTAAGGCTTTAGAGCTTTGACTCAACCAGTGCCTCATTGCCGATGAGCCTCTTGGCCCGTTTTTCAATCTCTAGTACATCAAGCTGATATTTGGCAGATCCGTCCCAGAGATGAGCACAGTATTCCATGCAAGATCGAACTTGTGCTTGATACAACTTAAGCAGCTGTTCTGGCGTGAAGTACCGTCTCACCTCATCTATCTTATTCTATTTTATTGCCTTAAATATTGTATGTTCCGTTTCCGTGAATGTGTCCGTGGCATTAACAGTGGGCCTTATCCGAATATCAGCGCAGCGTTATTTTCTTTTAAATATCGTTGCACATGCTGTAATAGGAGCCTTTTTGGTGTCGCACGGGTTTTTTATTTTATTATTGATTTTCTTTATGTTTTGCGGTACCTGCTAAGTTTTCTAATTAACTGAAAAATTATTGTTTATCTTTTTCAAGTCGCTTATATCTTAAACCAAACAACAAATAGCATGGTGCGAGATCATTATCGCAGAGAATAGAAAAAGTAAGTGCTTTACCACCAGCTAATAGAACCCTTGGATTAGCCGCAAATACGGCTAATAATTACATCCCGCGAGTGTACAGATGAAGTTATTATATCCTTATTAGAACGTGCTAGCCCGGCTGTCTGAAGGGACGGTAATTGAATATACCGTGTGAGTGAACCCTGTCTCTTAGAATTAACGGAAAAAGATTGTGTTGTTTGGAAAGGTAAAGTTATACTGAAGGCTTGTAATTTCGGTTTTACGTCAGGGATAAAATTTCCATTATGGGCCGTTGATTTGGAAGTTCATTTTTTTGTAGGTAGTACACATAAATAGAAAGCTTTTTACAAATTTTCAAGACTCGGCAATTTTATTCAATGTATGTCATAATGTTTACTTAAATATAATTCGTGAGGTAAAAAACGTGCGAAGAGCGAGCGAAGCGAGTTCGGGAGCTTAGGGCATCCAGACACGGATAGGTTAGGTTCGAAGGAGATGACGGCAGCTGAAGTTAGCGAGAGGTTACTTTAGACCTTGCAGACAGAATTAGGAGCCCTGCACAGCGTGGCAATAGTACAGGGGGGTAGGCCCCCTATCCCCCTTTCTCTCCGGGGAGGAGAGAAAGGGAGAAAGGCGGCCTACACGCCCCTTAAATTAATGGAAATTTATGGAAATTTTTATTCTAACCTGAAAACTTTAACCATGGATATCTCCATAACCATGGGGCTCCGAGTGGTGGGGATGGTACAGAGGAGGAGCCAAACCACCCCTTCCTCCCCCCTCACCCTACACACGCCTTAAATCAACGGGCCATAATGGAAATTATAACCCTGATAAGGACTAGCCGTTTGAGGATGTTTTAATCATAATTAAAAGTGGATTACACCAATAGACTACCTACAGTACTGTCTTTTCTTACATTTTTAAAATCCATCCAAAGATTGTCTTGAAAAGATCGTTTTTAGCGATAAGGCCGCCCATTGTGTCACCCAGTGTATTTTTTTCTTCAACTATACTTTCTGTAACTTATATGGTGTACATAATAAAGAATATTCTATTCTATTCTATTCCTGCCGAAGGCATAATTTAATGCCTGATTAGTTTAAATCAATCAGCAATCAGCCTGTAATATTCCCAGTGCTGGAACACAGGCATACTTTCTGTGAGTCGAAGTGGGTCATATTGTGGTCATAATCCACTAAACTAACTCCCACTGGGTGGTTGGTAGATGTCACCTTTATCTTTATAATTTTTGATCGTAAAGGACGAAGGACGTGTGGGTTTCTGGCAAACATTAGTGAATTAATAAATAAGTTACCCAAAGTAAAGTGCCGGTCTGCATTCAAATTCTAAAAAAAGTGGGGTTGAAAGAAAGAAAGAAAACTACAACAACTGGCCTACTCTCTCCGGATAAGTTTGAATGGTGAAAATGTGAAGATGAAATATTCTGACGATTAAATATTTTTCAGCAACCACAATCTTAATGTAAACAAAGGAAAATCGCAGGAGAAACTCGGATTGTTCTCAAAGCCAAGACTTTCCCAATCTACTCGATCTCAAACGATCCCCGCAGTCAGATCGTTCCACTATGAGGTAGAAAGTATCTTTATTTTCATGGAGTTATGAAACTTTTATTGCTTGCCCTTAAACTGAGGTAAATATGGATTTTTGTGGCGTTCGTCAATAATTTTTAACCCAGTTATAGATTTGTTTCTGGGTAAATAAGAAAATTGAGTAAGAGATTGGCCGACTGGTTTTTTTTTTTGTTGCCTGGAAGAAGTTGTCGATTGTGTTAGATGAATAAAGATGTTATTTTCAAGTTGCGGTTAAACATGCTATTATGCCAATGCACATCTAACTGAATATAGCTTGAATGAGGATTTGAGTATGTATTTCAAAACAGTCTCATCACAATCGTAGTATACAGTTGGTCACTGTTTCTCGGATTGACATAACTACCTTCATTATAAATCGCTACTCAAATGACTCGTGAGCATAAACTGGAAAGGTAGGATATATACTATGCCCCTATGTTTTTTTTTTTAATTTATTGTAGGCACGCGCTTGACCACTATCTCACCTGATAATAAGCGATGATGTGGTCGACGGTGGATTACGCTTGCCTAGAAGTAACCTATTCACTCTTGACTTAAAGACCCCTAGATTGTAGCTATCGGGAAACACAGACTCCGGCAGGGAATTCCACTCCTTAGCAGTACGCATAATAAAAGTATTCTCAAAACGTTTAGTGCGTTTTCGTTTTCTTTTTTTCATTTATATTAGTCAAATTTGTATAATAAGCCTCTGTTGACAGCGCATTTCCAAGCATTTTTTGAGGGTTCTAGTGCTTTTAAAGATTATTTATTTATTAAAACTTTATGCATAAGTACAAAGGCGGACTTAATGCCTTAGGCATTTTCTACCAGTCGACCTTAGGGTGGTGCAGAGATAAAACAAGGCAGGTGCAACTAAATGATAGGATGAATAGAGAAAAGTGTATATAATAAACGAAAAAAAAGGAAGAATAAATATATACTTAGATACATACATACATATAAACAATGTTATAGAGAATCCGAAACGAACAAATCAATTTTGTGATGATTCTGCAAACTTCTTGCGAATGTGCTCACGTGCCTTCAATTTGAAAGAAAGCCGACTGGTTGCCATCCTGATGTTTTGAGGGAGCGTATTCCAAAGGGAGATTGCCTGGACAAAGAAGGACGAGTGGATAAACCCAGAGCGGTGAGAGGGACATTGTAGAAGACGATTATTGCTGGAGCGAAGATTCTTACTGTGAGCAGAGCAAAGGAATTGAACGTGAGAAGACAGATAAGAAGGAGAAGTAGGATTATCAATAAAAGAAAACAGGGTAGTCAAGGCCCTCAGCGCTCTACGCTGACGAATGGGTAACCATTTTAAAAGGGATCGATGTGGAGATACATGATCGTACTTCCGGAGGTTGAAGACAAATCGAATGCAGTTATTTAGAAGGCGGTCAAGTTTATTGAGTAGTTCTGCATTCAGGTCATAGTAGCACACATATCCATAGTCAATTATTGGAAAGATTAGGGACTGTACAAGCATGGCCTTTATGTGAGCTGGGAGAAGATTTTTTAATGGATACAGCGAACGTAACGTTCCAGTGACCTTTCGGCTGACACTCGTTACCTGTTTACGCCAGTCAAGGCAAGTGTCGACAAACAAACCAAGATCCTTAACCTTAGAGCTAAACGGAAATGGTACGTTGTCGAAGATTATGGGTGGAACAGTTAAGCCATCAAGCATTCTCAAGCTATAGGGACTCCCAAGTATGATAGCCTGACACTCTGTAGGATTAACCGCCACACCAAATCGGTCCGACCAGCCTTTAATCGTAATTAAATCCCTGTTTAGCGCTTCGATCGCATCGGATAAGTTGTCAACACCTGACTGACAGTAGATCTGTAAATCGTCAGCGTAAAGATGATACGCACACTGAAGCTCGGTGGTTATAAGATTAATGAAAATGGAGAACAAAAGAGGAGATAATATACCGCCTTGAGGGACGCCAGCTGCAAGGTCACACCACTCTGAAGAAGAGTCTCCAGCATGAACTGACTACCGGCGCCCCCGAAGATAAGAGGAAAACTAATGCAGTACCTCGTGAGAGACCATAAGATAAATAAGGATAGACAAAAGGACATCGTGATTGATGGTATTAAAAGCGTTTGAGAAGTCGATTAACACTAAAGTAGTAACTTTAGTGTCCTCCATTCCCCGCCTTATATCATCAGTCACTTTAAGGAGAGCTGACACGGTGCCGTGCCCGGGCCTGAAACCGGATTGAAATGGGCTAATGAGGGAGTTGTGGTATATGAACTGAGACAGTTGTTTATGAACACAGGCCTCGAGTACTTTGGACAGAAAGGGAACGATCAAAATTGGACGAAAGTGACCAGGAAGAGTAGGATTGGGAATCTTAGGCAAGGCTCGGACATGAGCTTTACGCCACAAGGAAGGGAAAACACCGGAGTAAAGAGAAAAGTTAATTATGTGGGAAATAGCAGGAAGAAGTTGATCCGAAGCAGACACGATCATATAACGACTGATGTTATCGCAGCCCACAGCTTTGGATTTATTGGATAGGATTATCTTTTTGATCTCTCCTGGGTCGACTGGTGTGAAGAAAAAGGGAGAAATATTGGGACGCGTCAGACCAGCAAGGTAGTCGATAGTTTGAAGATTGGTTATGCTATCTCGCATAGGCACAGTGGAGAAATAGCGATTAAGATCGTCTATGCAAATTGTGCTAGGAAGTCTGAATGCCGCGATTTGCCGATACATAAGGTCCCAAGGAATTTCCAGATATCGGCAGAAGATGACGAAGAAATGTTATTTAGAATGTGGCGTCGTTTTGCGTTGCGTATCATCTGATTACACCGATTCCTAGCTGTCTTGAACAAGGTCCAATTGTCCTCTGAGCGATCCCTTTTAAATATCCGAAATGCGCGGTCCCTCCGTCGCATTGCCATCCAGATTCCCCTATTCATCCAGGGAGAAGGTGAACGCTTCAACTTTACTCTCCTGACAGGAGCATGAGTGTCATATAGTTTGGTCACAGCATTGTTGAACACACAAACTTTGTCAGCTTCCTGCAAAAGTGTCCAATCAAAATTCGAAGCATCTTTTTGAAGTAGCTCATTATTCATACGTGCAAAGGCACGCCTGTACTGGATCGTGGGTTTGGGTTTTGGAGGCTTAAGGACATAGGACAGGTAAATAAGGTCGTGATGGGAAAATCCAGGGGCATCATGTTGACCATGCGAGGAAACTAGGGAAGGATTAGGGATGAGGATCAGGTCGAGCCAGGTATCTTCACTGACTTTATTATGATGAGTGGGTTGGAGAGGCAGTAGATGAAGACTGGCTGACTCGACAATATGCAGGAATTTACGGGACCGAGGGGATTTGTAGGAAAGGAGGTTGGTGTTAAAATCGCCCATGATGATGTGATGTGCATACTCCGAACCCAAAGATTCAAGTACCGATTCGAATTTGGTGAAATAATCAAGGGTAGGGGGACAGTAAACAACACCTAAAACGGCTTTAGCTCCCTTGACACAAAACTCTAGAAAAAGGAACTCAGCAGAACTATTACAAGCAGAAGTGGTGAGAATTTTATAAGGGAGATCACCGCGAAGGTAAATTGCTACACCACCCCCTCTCTTACCAATCCGATCATTCGGAAGAAGAACGAAACCAGGAAGAGAGTAGGTGGTAGATGGAAGTTCAGGTTTGAGCCAGGTCTCAGAAATCAGGACGGCATGAACGTTGTTGTTGGAAAACGTATCGCACAGTTCGCTATGGTGGCTTGGAATGCTTTGAGCGTTAATGTGGCAAACGTTAAACAGCCGGTCAGAATTTGGGCTGAACCTCTGACGCAATAGATCGCCAAGGGTGTCCGTAAGTGAGCTGAAGCTAACATCGCAAGAAGATGCAGTTGATTCGTTGGCAGAGTAAAAAGATTCGCTGACTGATAACATCATATACAGTAAACAAATAAATAAAATATATATCAATACTACACACAAGTCACACAAACAAAAACACTACACGAAAGACAGGCGCTTGCATTTCTGCGCCACCCGCCAGCTAACATCAAAAATTGTTCTAAGTAACACATACTTCGACTTATAAATGTACACGAAATGAGTGATATACAGTTTAACGATAAAAAAATAGTGTTCGAAAATTACAGTCTAAGCAAAATTATACATTAATATTGGCACTCGGAACACACCTTGTCAAACAATCATGAAACTTATCCGATTAACGCCCGATAACATTTTGACTTGACGGTACACAAACAATAATATTTATTCTGTTTGACATTTAGCAGTCTTAAAAAGAAAGTTGAGGGTAAACACAATAGATAAAGTTATTATGTTGTTATCAAAGATTACTGTTGGTTGTTATTGTGTAAGAGTTATTAAGCGGAAATATATATATATTACTAAACTATGCAGCAAAGTGTTATGAACAAAAGTGATAGAATAAGAGCATGATAAAAACATAAAAGTGACAAGATTGCTATGGTAAGTAAAACCTTACTGTCCATTGTGTACACATTAATTATGAAAATAATTAGTTAAAGATACCATTAATGCGCATTGTTTTGCAGGTTACCGCCTCCCTGGACCTTAGGATACTTCGCCAGCAGTGGACTCAGTTCATCGAATGAAGCTATCCTGTGTTTATTCCCGTCGGGCGCCTTAACCACAATAACACCGTCCTGAGTCCAACAAGATCGCACCCCGAAGTGGTGTCGCGCCCTCCCAAAGATGTTCTGCCGGGTCCTGGTCAAGAATTCCTTGACAGAGATAGAGAAACCCTTTAGGCCTGTCTTAGCTTTCCAAACCGCAGATTTATCATCATAGTTTGCAAACTTCACCAGAATTAGCCTATGATGATCTTTATTGGCTACACCGAGTTTATGACAGGACTTTATGGATGATGCAGCCAATGGTTTAGGGGCCAGCTTCTTATTGATGATGTCCAGGACGACTGCACCGCTAACCTCACCGTCAAACTCTGCTATGCCCTGGAAGATCAGCACCTTCCGCCGATGTCTGGTCTCCATCCCGTCAACCTGTCTAGCACACTCGCTTATCTGTCTTCGGAGCAGGCTAAGCATGCTGAAGATTAGCTCCCTGAAGGTGCGAAACTCCTCAGCAATCCTCGCTACAGTATCTTTGGCAGGCCCTGCACATTGGATTTGAGCTTCCAACTCTCCCATCTTCCGGATAAAACTGTCCTCGAGGCTTTTTTGTGCTGATACAATCTCGTCGAGTTGAGACATTGTGATCTTCCAGTGCCCAGTGAAATTGGTGTTAGTGAAAGTGCAGATGATGTGCTGGCAAGTGGTGTTTCTAGGAGTCACGTAAATGTGCTGCAAACGTGAGTACCCGTACAGTGGACGTTATACTGTAATTACTTATATAAAACAGGCACTTTTATCAAGTATTTATATTTTTCAATATAAAATAAATTTGGAAATACGTCTATCGTTATTTACACCTACCCGCGGAATCATCAAAAAGGAATATATATCTTTGAATTACAGTTTATGGAATATCTTTTAAATTGGTCTAATATTGGAGGAGGAAATAGGCGAGAGCCAAACCTCGAATTATGACTTTTTACTTAGGAAATTCAGTCGGCGCTCTCGGCCCATATTTCCTCTTCATCCCAAATATTTTGGACTTTCCAATAAGGTTATCGCTGACACTGAGAAAGACGCATTTTACTGACTTAAATCCTCGTCTAAATTTGGTATAAAGAGATTCTGAATTGAGTATTTGGAGTTAAGAATGAAACAAATACAAAACTTGAACTCAAATCCTTATTAAGATTCGTAGAACGAAACTCATAAATATGTTTCATCACAAAAGTGTTCCGTACTGGGCAACGGATTGAAAACAAATGTGGAATTGGCTAAAAGGATAGCTAACTGGCAACAAAATGTAGAATATATGTTCCTATACACATCGTGTTCTGGCTGAGCTGTTGCTACTGTTGCTAGGTGAATCGGTTACATTGTTAAAGAGGAAAGTTTAAGATCGTTGTGTAAAGGTGAAACATGCTGAGGATAACATTCAAATACTTCTAAAGTCTATGAAAGCCCCTTTTGAAAAACGTTCAAGTCTATAAAAGAAAACGAAAAAGCCTTTTCATTCAGTAAAATAGCTACTTGAAATTTGACGTAAAAAGTAATGGTGAATTTAAAAGTCATCTCAGTTTTTATTTTATAATCTTTTTCATTCCTCGCCACAGTTATTTAAAAGGAACTTTACGCAGAATCAAAAAGGTATTTAATAAACATTATATCAGCTTAAAATAAATTTATGATAAATTGTGTGAAAATTGTATCTTCATTTTCAAGACTGAAACTGACTTAAGCCAGTGGCTTCGTCCGTATTAAAGTCGCATATTAATCCCAAAAGAACCTATTTTCTGGATAAAACTATCCTCAGATTGAACTTTACCGAAACGATGCAGGCGCCTTACTGAATGAATCATTTCGGCATAGATTTTATGAACGCGTGATTCTTAATAGATTCGGTACAGAAACGAAACCGCACCCACCCGATGAGGAAGGTGTCACACTTATAACAGCTTATCACTCAGATCTTACCACTCAAAGCCTAACAATCAATCAGACAGATAGACAGTCAGATTCACTTTAGCTTTTATAATGTTAGTAGAGTTTGTGTGATAATTCTGTTTTCATTTTAAGGGCTTCGAGATATTAGGATTCATTTATATACAGCTTACACCTTGGTATAATGTATTTTACTTCAATGTTAAACGTGAGGAGTTTAAAGGCTTTGTCGGCTTCAATATTAAGTTCAGAAATTGATAATAGTGATCTACCGTAATTATTATGGAATCTTTTATGAGATGTGATGTTTCACAGATCATAGAAGCTTTAACAGAGGAATAACAAATTTATCTAATTGCAAGAGTAAACTGGCTGTGTAGCAAATATTGTAAATCAGTGTCATATATAACTAATTGACAGCTGACAGCTTAAATTTGCGTGGATGCGTTCGTCTCAAAATTATTTTAATTTCGCTCCGTTACACGATCTTATTTTTTATTTTTATAAACTTGTGCGTACGTATGTACGTTGTTTTATACCTGGACTACAAAATCACATTGAATTTTAATGTTTTATTTTCTTGTACTCTTATGTTAAACACAACTGGCAGGTGGACAGAAAATTGTTAACCGCATAGTTTATTATTGTTTTGTTAAGTATTTATTTATATTTTTTATTTTTATGCTCAGCCCTGGTTATAGCAGTGATTCTGATACGTGTTATTCGTTGGATAGTGATGACCTAAGCTTTGAGAGTGTTCCTTGTCTAGCCGACACTCTTGTTTCACTTTTTTCCGATGTCTCCAGGAACTTTAATGTAGTCCACATAAATGCCCAGAGTATTCCGGCCCACTTCCCCGATATGCTGGCAAGCTTTGACTGTAAGAATATTCATGCGATTCTTGTTTCTGAATCTTGGTTGAAGCCTTGTCTTCCATCTTCCTCCTACTCTCTTCCAGGTTTTAAGCTTATCAGGAATGATCGCGCGGTCGGTGGTGGTGGCGGTGTGGCCATTTATCTTCGTAATTACATTCCCTTTTCTATTGTTAACATGTCCACGCAGCCGCCCCCGCCGAACTCCGGTGAACATCTTTTCCTGGAAGTTGAACTGCATCATTCTAAGATTCTCCTTGGGGTGTATTACTGTCCTTCTCTTCGGATTAATTTCTTCTCTTCTTTCGAACGTATTTTGGAAGATTTAATTCCCTCTTACAGTCATAGCATTATAATGGGCGACTTTAATACATGTCTCCTTAAAAAAGATTTCCGCTCTTCTTCTCTTCGTCATGTTATTGAATCTGCCAATCTTTCTATTCTTGATCTTGGTGCCACTCACCGTTTTCCTAACTCTGTTCCCTCGCTTCTTGATCTTATTGTTGTCTCTTCCTTCGATCACGTCGCTAAACATGGTCAGTGTTCAGCAGACGCCTTTTCCTATCATGACCTAATTTACACTTCCTATAAAATTCGACCTCCTAAGCATAAGTTTAAAACTCTTCTGCTTCGTAATTTTGATGGCATGGATATTGCTCGCCTTCAGGAGGATGCTAGTAATATTGACTGGACGTCGCTGATTGCATCATCGTCCGTCGACGAACAAGTTGAAATCTTGTCTTCTACCCTCATTCAGCTTTACGACACACATGCACCTATTCGAGCCGTGAGAGTGAAACATCTTCCAGCGCCATGGTTAACTGATGAAATTAAAGTTTTAATAAACAAAAAAGCAGCTGCGAAATTTAGGTTTAAAATTCGGCCCAACAATGTTACCAAGGAAAAATACATCTCAATTAGAAATTATTGCAGCAAGGTGTGTAGGAACGCACAACGCCAACATATTCATAATTCAGTTCAAAACGGTGATCCAGCTAAGGTCTGGAAATTTCTTAAATCATTAGGTATCGGAAAAAAGTCTCATGACACGATTCCTAAAGACATGGACTTCAACTTACTTAACAATCATTTTTCTACTTCGCCCGTATTGGATGGGGCCACCAAAGCTACTACGCTTAATTATCTTTCAAATCTTCCGATACCTGATTATTCCCCTTTTGTTATAAGTCAATTCACTGCTTGTGATGTTAAAAAGAGTATTGTTTCGATTACATCCAACGCTGTTGGTAGTGACTGTGTCAGCCGTAAGATGATCATCCCCATCCTTGATTACATTCTTCCTGTCATTCTTTACATCCTCAACTTCTCTATTTCCAGTGGTGTCTTCCCACAAGCCTGGAAAGATGCCCAAATTATTCCTTTACCCAAAAAATCACATCCTGCATCATTCTCTGACTATCGTCCCATTTCTATTCTTTCTTTCCTATCTAAAGTCCTTGAAAAGCTTGTTCATCATCAGCTCAACACATTCCTTTCCAAACACAATCTTTTAAATCCTTTCCAATCTGGTTTTCGACGTGGCCACAGCACTACCTCAGCACTTGTGCACATCACGGACGATATCAGGTCAGGCATGGATGTGGGGAAGTTAACAGTACTTGCTCTGCTCGACTTTAGCAATGCTTTCAATACTGTTGACTTCGACATTTTGCTTGGCGTCCTATGCTCTTTTAACATATCTCCTCCGGTAATTGACTGGTTTCATAGTTATCTGTTTGGCCGTCGGCAGCGTATTTGCACTGATGAATCTTTCTCCTCTTGGTGTCAACTGTCTGCCGGTGTGCCTCAGGGTGGCGTTTTATCTCCTCTTCTCTTCGCACTCTTTATTAATGCTATCACTCAACGACTTTCTTCTTTCTACCACCTATATGCTGACGATCTTCAAATTTATACCCAAGCCCCTCTCGGTGAGTTATCTAAAGCCATTGAGACAATTAATACAGACCTGGCTCGAATAGGTGACTGGAGCAATGAGTTCGGGTTGACGATCAATCCAACGAAGACTCAAGTAACGGTTGTTGGCAGTTCCCGGACTGTCTCTAGGATTGACTGGTCGATACTTCCCCAGGTTTCTTTCAATAATACTATTATTCCTATAAATCATATTGTGAAGAACTTGGGGATTTATATCGACAGCAACCTTTCCTGGACCAAACAACTGCAGGAAGTCAGTCGAAAACTGTTTGCCTCTGCGGGTTCCCTGAGACGTCTTCGTAATTTTCTTCCCATCACCACTAAAATTGCGATAGCTCAATCTCTTCTTCTACCAATTCTAGACTATGCTGATGCCAGCTATCTTGATCTCACCCAAGACCAATTGGACAAGCTTGAGCGACTTCAAAATCTCTGTATCAGGTTCATATTTGGCTTGCGCAAGTATGATCACGTTTCCGAATTTCGTACTAAGCTCAAATGGCTTCCTATTCGCCTTCGCCGGAATGCCCATATACTTTCTTTGCTTTATAATGTGCTATTTAATCCTTTTACTCCTTTTTATCTCAAAGAACGCTTTCAGTTCCTCTGTGACACCCATTCTAGGTCCTTGAGATCATCGGAAAATCTAAAATTGAGTATTCGTACGCATTCCACTTCCTTCTTTGACAAATCTTTCACGATTCAAGCGGCTCGGTTGTGGAATGTATTACCTATTGAAGTGAGACGTGCTCAAACACTGCCAACGTTCAAGAAAATGGTGAAGGAGCATTACCTTTCACTATAAGTTTTATTCTTCTCCTTTCTCTGTTATATATTTGATATGTATTAGTATATTATGTAATATTGTATGTATGTATTGTATGTTATTAAGTCCAAGTAATATTTTTTTTGATATTTTGTACACTGACAGCCCTAAATTCTTCTCCGATCTTTCAGTCCATCCAAAGGTTGTCTGTAAGAGATTGCCTAGTGCGATAAGACCGCCCATTGTACACTTGTATATTTGAACAATTGTCCTGTATGTTTTTTGTGGTGTACAATAAAGTATAAATAAATAAATAAATAAATAAATAATTAATATATTATCAGTGGCCAGTTACTGGTAATTTTGTTAGTTATGGTATAGCAACCACTGTTGCCAATTTTCTGGTAACATTTACCCCGTAAACTAGATTTATTTTATGCAATACTAACTTTTTCTGGCGAGTATTTGCTTGAATGACATATCCCATAGGACCTAAATACTGTACATGATAAAATGCCTTTATCTCTCAGATATAGTGTAGTAGCATTCTATAGTGGTTTTTTTCGAAATCGGTTCAGTGTTGCTTACAAGCTATTAATTTTGCCTTTTTATAGTACTTGTAAGTTTAGAATAACGATTTTAACGCAATCACAAAACACGCACGGCGAAAATGAAGCGCTACCACCGCTGCCACCACGTATGGTAAAACGAAAGCCATAAAATTTCACTACCACTAATATCTGATAGCTACAGCCCATATCTCCATACAAAACACATACGATTACAAGGAAGCTTTGAAAATAGCACTTCATAAAAAGAAAAATGACCACCAATTTTACAGAGGAGTCATAGAAAAGGCTTATAATGCAGAAGGTGCGCACTAGATAAAGTGAAAGATAGAAGACATAGAAAATGAATATTTACTGGGTACAATATTCTTCATAACGGGAGCAAATGCAGTCAACATAAAATAACATCATGGATGTATTCTTCGAGAATTAGGAAAAGGTGTTTCAATAAGTACACCTACATTGCGCCAGTTACTTTTAAGTTACATGTAACGGGGCCCGAGCCTATTGCTATCGACCGGGTAAAGGTCCTGACTTGTGAGAACCATGTTCCTAATTATCAAATGATTTAATTTACCTGTTAATGCTTGTAATACTTTATACATATACATAGATAATATGTAGTGTTATTCTGGGTGCATCGTCCTCACGTATGTATTTAAATATTGTAAACTACTTTTTTTTTTAAAGATTAGGAGTGGACTTTCTTGTCCGTTCTTCTCCATAAAAAGCTACTTTTCTAAATGGACGGTAGAATCAATTATTATTACGTGTAAATTTAAACTTTTGACGTTCAAAAGTGTCGCTTAGTGGCGTAATCAAAATAAAGAATTTGAATTTGACTTCAAACTGCTGCTGAGACACAAGTGATTGAACCGTTAATGCCTTGGCCGTCACTGGTTTCGAACTAGGAACTCTTGCTAAGAAGATGGATTATCCGGTGCACTGTGGTGTCCACAGAGAGAGGTTTATGTAAGTATTCACCCAGAATTCTGAAATTTACTTTAGCTTGTTGTCAAGACATGTAATTAGTTGTTTTCTGTACAACAAGCAATGTTGAGGACTAAGTATTTTGTACTAGCTCAAACTATCTCCATGCCAAATTTCATCTAAATCAGTTCAGTAGATCCAGAACCCTACATCAGCACAAACTCTATCTCTTTATAATATTAGTATAGATAATATAGATTCACGAAAATTAGGGTAGTATTTAAGTTTTATTGACAGATCTTCGCTAACGGTATTAAAATAAGAAAAGAACAGCCAAACTTTCTCTGCCTATTTATTTTAATACAACTTTCACAATATGACGGCAAGTGTTCAGTGATCTGTTGTAGGGACGGCCTTAATGTACGCTATCGATATTCGATAAATCGTAAAAACATCGATAAGGGATATTTCCGTCGAGTTGTTTGCGGAAAGATGCGTGTGGAATGGAAATAAGGCAGTGAAATCAGTTGTTTTATAATGTAAATCGATATTTACCTTTCTCGTTTTCGTCTCTTTTACCTTTCTCTGAATAAATTAAAAGAGACATACAGGTTAGCATTTGCTATTGCCGTTATATTATATACGTTTAAATTGTAAGCTTTTACAAATTTATGTAAGGTTCGTAAAATGTAGGACGAAAAGTGAATTTTATTGCAGTTGTGGTTGTTGTTTTTTGTTTGTGCTTTTGTAAAGTTTTTTGGTGTAAAGTGTTTCTATTAACTTTACAACTTTCGCGTTTCATAATTGAGAAACAATATATCACGGGCTTTTTTAAAGTGTTTCTTACCACTATTCTCATTACAATAAAAGGTTGGCAGCGTTAGTTAAAAATATTAATATGTTACAACAAGAGAACCAAATACCTAAACTATGGCATAACTTACATAAGTTCTTCATCTTCCGATAGAAATCCAATTGTATTGTAGTTGTGGTTGTTGTTTTGTGTTTGCGATTTTGTAAAGTTTTTTGGTGTAAAGTGTTTCTATTAACTTTACAACTTTCGCGTTTCATAATTGCGAAACAATATATCACGGGCTTTTTTAAAGTGTTTCTTACTACTATTCTCATTACAATAAAAGGTTGGCAGCGTTAGTTAAAAATATTAATATGTTACAACAAGAGAACCAAATACCTAAACTATGGCATAACTTACATAAGTTCTTCATCTTCCGATAGAAATACAATTGTATTGTAGTTGTGGTTGTTGTTATGTGTTTGCGCTTTTGTAAAGTTTTTTTGTGTTAAGTGTTTCTAAAACACGATTCTCATTACATTAAAAAGTTGGCAGCGTCAGATAAAATATTAAAATTTAACAACAAGAGAACCAAATAGCTTAAGTATGGAATAACTTACATCTGCCGATAGAACCACAATTTTCATAAATTTCTATTTCATAATTCCCTTAAAAAAATAAACATTATCGACCCTTCCCCATCCCTAGCGCACGATCGCTTTGATAACGACTCGCCGTGGTCCCAGATGTTCGCATTCAACTCGGATAATTTGTACCGACTGAGCAAACATCGACGTTACGCACAACACTAATTTATTTTACATGTTCCTCTTAATTGTTACGTAACTTTAAATTTCGTATTAAGTTCTATTTAGACAAGAGTAGGTATGTTTTGAGACACGACTACATAAGAGGAAAGACAAAACTCATAGATGCTCTGCATTACGCTATAACACTAAAGTGGCGATGGGCAGGGCACCTAGCCAGATACAGAGACAAAAAATGGACACTAGAAACCACAAGATGGGAAGGACCTATTGGTAAAAGAAGCAGAGGACGTCCAAAGGACAGATGGATTAATGAAATAATAGCCATAGCAGGAAAAGAATGGCAAATAAAAGCAAGGCATAGAAAGACTTGGAGTAAACTGGAGGAGACCTTTACCCAGACTGGGGTTCCAGCACCAGACAATTTAGGAATTATATTACAGTTTAATTCAAACAAAACAGAGAAATAAGTTAAAACAGAGCACATAGTTATGATTGTCTTGTGTTTTCAAAAATATTTTTCTCATATCGATCATAGATGTGTCGATAACTTTCAAACAATAAATGAAAGTATAGTTGTCGGCACGTAACTTGGCAAGAGTTGTTAGATCCGTACAAGTAATTGTATTTTTTTAGGTCTCTTTGGTTATCAAACGGGTCACGGGGAACATGTAGGCCTTCTAGATGCTAGTTATAATTTTTTCACTTTTTTATATAATATATATATATATCTTTCTATTTTTTTTTTGTTTTTTTACTACTTACTCGTATTGTCGGGCCTACGTTGTCCCCCCATATCTAAGTACTAATGCTGTAACATGGAAATATTGTAAAACCAAACCATTTTTAAAAGAGTAACCATGGAGTTTCTTGCCGGTTCTTCTCCATAGGAAACGACCAACCCGATCCGTGCACCTTTTGTTGACGTTTTATAAGTGCCCATGTAAGACTATGTGAAATAAAAAAAATGATTTTGATTTAGCACCAATCCGAGTGCGCGATTGTTTGGTTGTCACAAAGATCGACTGAACAATCGTGTAGCGTCCACATTCCATTTGCTCTATATGGCGGTTGGTCAGTTACCCCCACTACGCTGAAACCTTGGCAATATTTTTTGCACTATGTTTCTTAGGCCCACTTGCATGATAAGTTGCCCTATCTCATGTTAAATCGACAATATGTCATCCAATACTGTCAATATAACATCGTGTTGGCCACAATAGTTGGGGGCGCAAAATGTTTTAATGCTTTAGTCCGCAGCATGGGGTTTGAACTCGAACAAATTATATGTGCTCTGGATTCAATCAAATGCGTGGGCCTATAATGGGTATTTACACCACCTATGTACAGTGTTACTGCGAGATTAAGCAGCTTGACAACCAAGTCATGATTATGTGTACTGTACTTGGAATATTCTATCACGTTCAAGTTACAGCATTGTTACACGATGCAGACATATGTCTTTGTCACACCAGAAGCTAAGGTATATCTAAACTTATCATTTTAGCCGAAAAACGTCCACTGCTGGACATAGGCCGACCCCAAGCGTCGCCACACTGACCGATCCTATGCCTTTCTCATCCACCGGACGCCCGCAGCATTGACCAGGTCGTCGCTCCACCTAGAGGGAGGCCTTCCAACGCTGCGTCTGCCGGTACGCGGTCACCACTCTACAACCTTCTTCCCCAACGGCTATCCGTTCTACGATCGGCAATATCAATACTCAGTCAGATATAAAGCGTGACAACATTTTGCTGATCAGACTTTCGTTTGCAGTATATCTTATCAAGCGTGATTGTATTTCAATTATATTGCAACACGACATAGGAGCCTAACCATGACGTTTAAACATTATCATGGTCTCACTATGAAATAGGAACAGCACTATTTGTATTGTATACCTCCGTCTCAATCTCACAGAGGGACCTAATCCATTTGACACGACATGGTAAACCGCCAGTTTATTATCATGCTGATGACACAAAAGGATTGTCTTGCGATAACTTCTCATTATACGTGTCACGTTATTGTCTATAGCACATGTAGCAACAATAAAATTCTCACACAAAATCTGATATAAATCGTCACAGAAGTGAAGCTCCTGTCTAGAATATATCTAGTAGCATTTCATCGTGCTGAAGATGCAAAGTAACTCTACCTTAAGGCTGTTAACAATCCTTTTTCACCGAGACGACGGTCATCATAAGTCTTACGCTTCTATCTATATTATATAGCAAATGCAGCAAAACCAAAGACTGATTGCGTTGCGAGTGCTGCAGCACGATATCTACAAATCAACACATTGGTCACGATCCTATCTAAAAATATCTAGCAGCATTTCATCAAGCTGATCACAAAGCGTGATTGCGTTGCAACACGATTTATCTCGTATCGTCACGCTATTGTCTGTGTGTTGTTATCTAATAACAATTCTTTGTTTACTTAGGTTAAACTGTCATCACACAAAATTTGATTGCGTTGCGACACGACGTGGTTCATCGCAGGAGTCACGTTACTGTGTCTATCACATATCTAATAACTATAATATATGCTTGTTCAGTAAGACACTCATCATGCTGATGAGACAAAGCGTGATTACGTTGCGAGCGATAAGATACAAATCATCCCAGTATTCACGCTCCTGTCCACAGTATATCCAGCAGCATCTCATCAAGCTGATGACACACAGCTTGATTGCGATGCTACACGACACTGCTCGTCACCTACGTCACGCTATTGGCTCGCTATTGGCACTTTCAATAAATAAGCTTTGGTTTGGACACTGTAACCTGTGAAGGATTGGATGTGGTACGAAGACAAGCTACAATAATTTGAGGTTATTTAGTCACTTTTGTAGTTGGCGATGGCGTTGTGCCGTCAGACGTCGTCACCAGCTGAATCGGGCGATAGTTTCCTTTCACACAGGACTACTTAAATTAGGGGACATTTATAATTAAATGTCACAGGGTAAATGTATTGTATAAGTATACAACATTGAATAATTTTTTTTTTTGAAATATTAGTCTTATTATTATTATTGTAAAAGGCTATGATTTTAGAATCTTCTAACACAACGTTTTATATTGCGTTGAATAAATTTTTGCTAGTATCTTTACACATTATAACCAATGTGTTATTCTGATGTATACGCTAAATTACTTTAAAGTTCATCTAATTTCATGCGGTAGTTTTTGCAAACATCCATCCATCCTTACAAATAGGATTAGTGAAGAAGATAAAGATTAAGAATCTAACACTAAAACGTGCTATAATGTCCTCCAAGTGGTACAAAAACTAGACGAGAGTGGGACAGAACGAAATTTTCTAATATGGGGCGAAGTTTTAAAAGAAAGAAAGAACTTCTTGATTGCCTCACCAGTCTGGTATTTAAACCAATAAGACCGGTTCTTGTTTTCAAAAATTCTGTTTTTCATAACTTGCACCTAGGCAATAATTCGACCTGGCGTTCTCTTGGACCATTGCCAATGTACCATGTCCATGCTGTTTACACTTGTAACTTAGAACATTGGCAGAACTTGCTATTGTTCGACTTGTTGTTTTATTGGAAATTTGAAGAAGTCGCTTATAATTGATTTAATATATTTTACAGGTTTCGGTAGATGTCAAAAATACAAACAATCTCAGAATGTGAAAAACCAATATACATAAGTTTATTGGTAAAAAAGAGCGCAGAATTCCTGTGATATTATGGTCCCCGAATATTTATCTTTAATGCCTTATGCGTAACCTAAAAATTACCGAAATTCTCTTAGGTCACGATCAAGGTCGTGTTCTACAAGGCATTGCAAAGAAAATAATTCCATCAATTTTCAACATATTTACTCTATCCTCTGACCTACGAATTCTCAGTGACTTAATGAATAATCACGTAATTTCGTTCACTTGACGTAGATACAATACTTTTCATTGCGTGGGCCGAGCTCCCTCTACCCTGCCTACCCACGCACTATGCGTGTGGACCACAGAGCTACAAGGGCTTTCGGCAGCCATGGTTAGAGACTGGATTGACAAAACAAACCGATCGTGCCAGTCACCAGTTACTCAGAAATTGACTGCTTATTATAATACTGACAGTGGCTATTACAACCGAAGCTTACCTGTGCTTAGCTTAAAAGGGTACAGGGCACGAACATTATATAGACTACTCAATGCTCAAATGGCCGACGAGATAACTGACTACTAACCGACTATAGACGTAGCTGGATGGCTGGATCTGGCATTCCTGACTCATTGTTCCATATAGGTTACGTTTTGTTTTAAAACTTTTAAGTTTTGGTAGGTCGCGCTGTTCTATGTAGAGACTGATTAAATCCTTGAAAATAAATATATTTGAAGTAAATACTGGTGACTTATTTCTTTTATTTACCTGTTTTCTTGTAGCTTATTATGAGTCAACTAGTTGTCAAATTTTGCTCGCAAATGGCTGCGTAATCGCCAAGTATAAATGTGGCCGGCTTTCACGACTGGTCGGCGACTAGTCGGTCTAAATTGAGTACTAGCTGTTGCCCGCGTCATATCGTGAAACTATTAAAATTATGGGTTACTTTTTCTAAAATAAAAGTAGCCTAAGTTATCCTTTATAACATCTGGTATTGCCAGTGAAAGTTTCTTCAAAATCCATCAAGCCGTTTCAGAGATTAGCACACAAAAACATACATACAGTAAAAGCAATAAAACATGTTATAAGTAGCGTATAATTAATTATACTTCCATACAGCATTTACTAAAAAGCTATAATTATGATATTACAATCAAACACTACAATTTCATTTATGGCGTCTTCAGTGACTGCCGGCTTGATGATTCCTCACTCTATGGTGTAGGACGTAGGTGCTCGCGTGCTAACGTGAAGGTATTAAACCTTACATTCGTACAACGTAGACCTGTATATAACTCCTACGCTTTATCTTGATTATGGTTCAGGCTGTTGCTAACGTGGAAGGAGCTTAAAGGCTGTCTTTTGCAGTTTACAACAGCAATTTAAAGTTATTTAACTTTAAAATGTTGGCGTGTAAGTTTCTGAAGCATTTAGCTGCAAAAACTGAGCAAAACCAAGAGCCAACTATAAATAATTACATAATTAAACGAACTTACCTGAAGTGAAATTCTATTGTAATTATACGAAGGGCTTAGTCCGAGATATCTTCTATATTCACTGTGTAGTTTCACAATCCTCGCATTGTGCGTGCCGCGAATATTTAGAGGAAGCGAAAAGCTTCGTGTCCAAAACGGAAATAAGGCAGTCCGCCGGCAACACTATATCTGTAACTCATTATTTTCAGAGCATTAGTATATAGGACTATGATTTCCAACCTGACTCTAGGGACATTATAATCTATGATTATGAAAAGGGCGGGTGGGAGATTGATATCTCGGACTAAGCCCTTCGTATAATTACAATAGAACTTCACTTCAGGTAAGTTCGTTTAATTATGTAATTATACTCAAGCTTAGTCCGAGATATCTTCTATATTCACTGTGTAGATGTTTAGAGAATTGTTGGAAATCATAAAAAATATGTTAAGTATGGTATACAATAAAAAAACCGGATTTAAGAATAATCAATTTAATGTGATTTATTACATCAATTTTACAAAACGTACCTAATTTCAAGGTACTTGAGTAATAATTAAAAACTTAAACATTAATGTTACAAATGGCTTTTGTAAAGGTATAGCTATCATTTTCTGTATTTAAGGGTCTATTATAGTGATTGGCAAAAACACTAGATCCTGTAGACCAACCAACAGATTTAAATATACAATCTAATGTTACTCCTTCTCTACGCGCCAGTGACGTGGATGCATGGCGCGTGGAGTGAGGAGTAAACTTCTTTACATCAATACCACACTCAGCCATAACTTGCCTTATCCAGCGACTAATTGTTTGGTTACTGGCACAGCTATATGGTTTTTTATAACATATAAATAGCTTATCCGAGTTAATTGTGTTTACTTTTCTGAGTGCCCTAGTCTGGTCTATATAATGTCTAAGTGCCGATACGGGGCAAATTGCCAGATTCGTATCCAAAGAAGGAAGCTTTATTACAACTTGATCCTTACATGGAGTCTTAGTTTTAAAATGTCGGTAATAGTTATTTTTACACCACTGTCCGTGAACTCTATGTTGTGCAATCGGATAACCGACAATGTTTGAATACGTTGAGCAGATGTGAGAGCTAACAAAATTACCAATTTCTTGGTAATTTTTTCTAAGTTAAGGCTGCTGTTTGGTGACCAATTTTGAATATAATTCAGGACAACCGATGGATCCCATGTGTCGTTATACTTAGGTCTAGAAGGTTTCAATTTGAAAACTCCCTTAAAAAATCTCTTAATTTGTATATCTGTTCCTAAACTTGTATCTATGATTAGAGACAGCGCTGAACGGGATGTATTAAGAGTAGCATACCAAGCGCCTTGTGATAATATTTCTGTGAGGAATTTTAAAATTTTAGGTATTGACAACTCATATATATTTTCTCCATTGCAAAATGACCACCATTTTTTAAGTGCTGTTTGTGATAAGGACGCTACCATGACTTCTATTGTTTCATCAGGAGTTAGTTTCTTCCGGAATGCTTCCCTGATAAGATGCAGGCTCCCAGGGAAAGACTGTTGTACAGAGAGTGTAGTGTTCTGAAAGGTGATTTTAACAAATCTTTTGATGGTTTGAACTGTAACACTTCAGAAGTTGCCATTTCGGCTATAAAGGGATACCAAGGTTGTGAGGTCCATAGAGGGAAAACTATGATACCTATTGCCTTATCACTAATAATTTTTTGTATACATTTAACGAAGGAATTAACGAAAATGGAGGAAAAGCAAAAAATAAGTTGAATGTGGACCAGTCTACAGTAAAAGCATCAATATTTTCTGCATATGGATCTCTATGCCACGATATATATCTATGGCATTTTTTGTTTGCTCTGGTTGCAAACAAATCCATGTCAGGTTCTCCAAGTGACTTGGTAATATTTAGAAAAGTTTTGTTGCCCAATTCCCATTCTGAGTCTATATTTTTTATTCTGGATTCTTGGTCAGCTTCTTTATTTTCTTTTGACTTAATATAAGAGGCGAACAACCATATTCTACGGACCTCACACCACTGCCATATGCTCCTGCTACGTTTTGGAAATTGTATACCCCCCATTCTATTTATGTATGCAATTGCGGTGGTATTATCTATTCTCAACAATATCTGACAAGAGTGTAAATCTTTGGCAAAACATTGCAAACCCAGAAAAGCAGCTAAAAGTTCCAGGAAATTAATATGGTTTTCCTTATCTTTTAAAGTCCAAAATCCATTTGCAACTTTACCATTACAGTATGCTCCCCAGCCTGTCCTTGATGCATCTCAATTTATTTCCAAAGAAAAATTGTACTGTCTTATTAGATTTTTTGATATTCTTATTTTGGTCATGCCACTATTTTAAATCATTTTTACAATCATCATTGATATTCATAATTGCATCAAAGTCATTGTTTGTTGCACATAAAGCCTGATATTTTTGCTGTTCAAATGTTTTAGTGTACAAAAAACCATAAGACACAGCTGGGCAACATGCTACAAGGGTGCCAATAAGTTTTGCAAATTCTCTTATTGGACATTGATCCATTTTTGTATATTTCTTAATCAATAAGGAAATGGCTTCCCTGTTCTTAGAAGTCACTGACAATGACATTTCTCTTGTGTTTACTATGAAACCTAAAAATTCTGCAATCTTGGTAGGCATAGTGATACTCTTTTCCATATTTATAATAAAGCCTAGGCATTCCAGTAAACTTATGGTCATCTGACAGTTAGTCTAGACACTCCTGGTATGTATTACCAATACATATAATGTCATCGAGATAAACAACCGATTTATAACCTTTTCTTCGAAGAAAATTTATGACCGGCTTCAGTAACTTAGTGAATGTGAAAGGTGCAGTACTTAGACCAAATGGCAAACATTTGAACTCATACATTGTATTCTGAAACCAAAACCTTAGATATGTTCTATCTTCACCCATTGGAACCAAGATATATGATTATTTTAGGTCAATGGTACACATAAAATTATTTTTTGAAATCAATTTACAAAGTGTTCTCATATCTTCAATTTTAAAATGTTCTGGAGAAATAAATCGATTCAAACATTTTAAATTTAAAATAAATCTAACTTCCCCATTTGATTTGGGTACAAATGAGTAAAAATCTTTGAAAAGTATTGTCCTTTTACTTCTACACATTTTGTAAGTACTCCAAGTTGTAAAAGTCTATTAATTTCTTTCAATATTATTAAATTGTCTGATGAAGAAAAATTTGAATTTTTTGGAACATATTCTTGGTGAGGAGGCACTAAAAAAGGGATATTATAACCTTTGAGCCAAGATAAGACAACTTTGTCTTGTGTTATCTTCATCCATCAAGAATAAAAGTACTTTAGTCTACCAGCAAAAGTATTTACCTCTAAGATTGTCGAACGCCTGTTGCAGCCTTGGCTGGTGGACGTTGTGGGGGTCTCGGCTTGTAGTGCTGTGTCTGTTGGTGATATCTGTCCCCCCCCCCCCTGTTTGAACTGAGTCATACTCGCACGAGGAGGGCCCCTGAAGTTTCCCTGTTTCTTGGGATAATTTTGAGTCTGAGTTGGTCGATAAGATGCGGTGTTTTTTCGATTAGGGTTGTTTTGTTTTAAGATGGTGCCAGCTGATTTTTTAATCGCAGTGGCAGTTTTGACATTGTCATTGAATTTTTCTCCAAAAAGGAATTCATCACGTTCTTGGTTTTCCACTGTCTTTCCTATATTTTTATCAAGATTCGGAATTACCAGCTTCTTTCTGGTGACTGTGTCTTGATGATAGAGGTCTGTCAATAAGCGTGTGACATCACTTATTGTTGAAATCAGTTTTATTTTGTCAACATCACCTATGATAAGCTTGTCTGTAGCAGCCAACAAGGCCGCTATCGCAACACCAATCTGTTGTTTGCGATCTTGAACACGTTTGTCTCGGGCCTTCATAGCTTCATTTAAAAGTCCTTCCAGCTCCTTGTTAAGCTTCGGTGCATCAAGAAGCTTGATGTTAGTGGGTATTAGATATTTCTTTAAAAGTTCATCTCTACTATCTTGTTTAAGGCCTTTAGTAATAATACCCTCAACCCTTTTTACCAGTTCCATATGAATTTCTGGCCCATATTCCCTTTCTGTTGATAAAGTCTGGCCCAGAGCTCTTATTATGGAATCATCCAACATTTCAGCCACAGAGTCTAAATCTTTTGTGTTGTCTACACATTTAGCACCTAGAAAAAGACCAAACCATGTTTGGTTTAGTTACACAGCTACCAGCTGTATACTGTACTAAGGTACTACAAGTGTACATAATGCCAACAGCTACCAGCTGTATGTACTAAGTTGCTACGAGTATACATAAAGCCACCCCGTGGCGGTTTAGTAAAGGAAACTTTCCTTTGCCGAAATTACCAATACATATAATTAAGTAATACGGTAATTGAGAATAATTACCGAAATTAATTTGTGATAATGACACACATCGTGAGCGCTGTTGTCAGCGTTTCAAGCTCGGAACAGCCAGCGGCAGTGAGTCATGAAAGAACAGCGTTCTATTGTTACAACATTGTACACGGCGGGACATCCCCGTGGTGATCTCACTCCACCGGAGTGCCTGTATGACACGTACCACGTATCATAGAAAACAGGGACGATCAGTAAACAGGTAGGTTATTTCTTGTAGAAAAAAACTTGCCTGTAAGCTCTGTCACAGGAATTTCATTATCACCAGCATCACTTTCTGCCTCGCATGACGATACTAGTGTTAGCGATGAAATCCCTGGTGATGGTGAACGTCTTTCACTCAACTTGGTCTTATTTTTCTTTTTCAACTTCTTAATCTTTCTTTGGTACCTTTCTTCTTTACACTCACACTTCCTTTTCGGCATTTTTAGCGTTAGAAAATTTTAAAAACAGAATTAAAACTTTATTCTGACAAGCACGCGCGGCGCGAAAAATATGAATGAGTTACAGATATAGTGTTGCCGGCGGACTGCCTTATTTCCGTTTTGGACACGAAGCTTTTCGCTTCCTCTAAATATTCGCGGCACGCACAATGCGAGGATTGTGAAACTACACAGTGAATATAGAAGATATCTCGGACTAAGCTTGAGTATAATTATATATTTAGGAGATCCGTTTTTCCATTGTCTAGTCTCTATATGCCATAAAAAAAATCTAATTTGCAAAATCAGCATAATATTTTTGTTAGAGCCAATAAAAACTAAGCATAGTTCATGTTTCCAAAAACCTTATTTTAGAATCACGCTGACTAACGCGGTCGCCGCGAGCTCGTCATTGGTTGAGTCCCTCGGCTCAGCGCTGTCGGCCGTCACACTCGACTAATGACGAGCTCGCGGCGACCGCGTCAGCGCCGACGGTCAACGTCAGTCAGCGTGACTCTAAAATCAGCCTTAAGTAAATCCTGAGTACCTAAATCTCATTTTCTCATTGCTTTCCAACAGTAAAAGCAAATATCATGCGGAAACTTTCATGTCCCAGAACCATACATTCAATAATATGTACCGTCAGTCAATCCGTAATTCCGTACTAGGCCCGTGTGGTGATTTATATATAGCCTTTGTTCCAGCAGTGGGAACATTAACAGGCTGATAATGCATTGCTGTCCATACGGCAAATACATTTTAGTATGCAGTATTTTTTCATTGATCAAATTCGCAAGAGGCAAAGTTTTTGCATATCCATACTCTAAAGCATGCATGTGATGCTGGTCAACATAGAATGTACGTCGAACTAGCGGTACATGCCGATACACTGGAAATCGCTTATGGTCAGTCTTTTTTACATTGGCTTGTTTGGACACTGCCGACACAATTCGCTAATGGGATTCGATATTTTTATGAAACTATGTTGTCAGTAAAACAGTAAATCTAAACAACAGAAAAATCTAAAGTTGTTATACCTAAGCTTAAAATGTCTTAGATCGAAATGCCGAGTGATTAAAATATCGAATAATTAAAAATATCGATACCCAAGTTCAAAATCATAACATTTAAGTTAATATTTACGTTAAATATACAAATTAAACTCATTAAATAGGTAATAAGTTACAATAGGTCGAATCTGTTCCTAAACCGAATTGAGGAACCCCGGCAGCACTTAAAGTTTTGGCTACTATCCCTAGAGAGTATAAAATAAAAAAAACCGGAGACGCGAAGGGCCCGCCCCCGCCCGCTGTAATAAAGCATAGGCACCCGTGCGAGCCGTAGCGGTTGAAGCTGGCCAAAGCTGAGGAGGTGAGCATGGGTGCCTATCCTTTGTTACGTAAGGGCGAAGGGATTGCACTGCCCGTAGCGCCGGAGAATTTGCAGTAGCAACTTTAAAGTGTCCAAAGCAACTTAAAAGTGTTTTAATATCGATATTTAGGACATTCGATTCTCTGTACTTCGATATTTAGGACATTCGATACTCTATACTTCGATATTTAGGTATTTCAATGTCACTTTTGTACGTTCGACAATATACTTACGTTATTTTAATTTTCGGTTTTATGGTCGTTTGATATTTAAGTTTTCGATGGTTGAACATTGCTATTTTACCCGTACGTATTTTAATTTTCGACGTTCAAATATGTACCCCCTCTGAAAGAATGGCAACAACGCAATATATGTTGACCTAATTCTTAACTTTCAATCAGTTTTTCATTAATCCAATGCTGTGTTGGATTATTTACATATTGAGTGCTATATTGCTTGTGTGCGTACATAAAAAGCCCCTAAACGGGTCATTATTAGACTTCAATTTGTAGCTGTAATGTTTCCAAGTGTGGCCAACGGGCAACTAATTTTGATCACGAATATCTAAGTATGGACCGACAATTAAAAAGTAATAAAAGTATGATCAGTTAATCTTCTTAACAGGGCAATAGTGGCTACTGAAACTAATAATTTTGCAACATTACCAATAGTGGCTGGGCTAGATCAAATCTTCCTGGCAACCTAATAGGAGTCACACAATGCAGCTTAAATATTGTCCGATTAGAACCGCCAGTATTTGCGTGTGTATCTTGCGAGCTCTAAATTCAAGGCACATTTTATATTATTATGGCCAGAGAATAAAATGAATGCGGGCATAAGCCGCTTCCCGTCACGAGTTAATTAAGAGTTTTTATTCAACTTTTCAGCAAACGTATGAAGTAGCGAGCAACCCCTAAAAGCACTGAAGTAGATTTATAAACATAAATCATGCCAATTATTTTTAACCCCTTTTTTGCAAAACTTTTCATATGCTATTTTTTTAAACAACGTTTAATTTTTTCCGACTTTTAATATAATTATTTGTTTTTATTTTATGAATATAGCATTATACAGTTAAATGTTGTGTGTTTAGATACAAAGCTCTAAATATATTTTATGTTAAGCTTCTCCGTCCGTCCGTGCTTGTCCGTCTTTTGTTTTTGTCCTTATTGCTATATTTATTACGATTTTTTTAAAACCTTACAGCCACTGAGCAGCACACTAGAATACAAGACAGAATAATAATATTCCAAATAAACGTCCTCGTACATATTAAAACAAGCCCCTTTTGTTGGCTTATTTTTCAATAGTCATATAACTAAAAATGAAAAATCTTAGCACTTATTATGCAAAATACACTATATAGACATTTTGATCAGGAATCTGCATTTATCAATAGGACTGTAAATATGATGATTTGAATGTTTTTACATATAGAGGCAATAAAACTAAGGTGGTTAGATTTACGTATTTTCAACACAAATGTTTAAATAACTGTCAGATAAATAGCGATTAAAAAATTTGCCGTCAAAAATCTTAAAACTAAACAAAATCAAAATCATTACGAGGAAAGACTGTTTATGTGAAATTGTTTAGTAAAGTAATTTATTTCATTAGGTCTACAACAATAGTAGTTTATGAAACTGTTGCATAATGAGGGGTATTAAAACATGAGTGTGTGTTTAAAAACCGAGCCGTAGGCGAGGTTTTTAATAGCTTTCACACGAATGTTTTAATACCTAGTTATGTGCAGTTTCATACACTACTTTATCTACACTCATAAATTGGGGTTGAACCTACTAAATACCTCTTTTTGCATTTTCCATGCCATAAAATCGTGATAGCATTTGTCATATACTTTTCTCGACTTTGCTGGTAATAAATTAAGAGTAATTTCCTTCGCCGCATCTAAAATATCGGGCGGAGTCAAATTTTCTTCACATTCACTGATATCAGACATTTCACACACAATAATTTAAATAACTCATGAAATTCAGTACAGCAAAACTTGCAAAACGTATGAATGGCGCCAAAACCCAGCACAGCACCGCATTAACCGCGCATGCGCTAAGGCTTAGCACGCACTGCGATCTTTATTCGCGCGATTTTTTCCGCCCATTGTGCGACCTATGTAATTGTATGAAGTTGTTCGCATCGGTAACGAAATCGTGCGGAAATAATTCCGCAAGAAATCCGTGTTTTGCCACAGAATCCAACGCACCACGGCGCGAATTTTATTCGGCCAAATATTTTGAGCTCTATGAACAGGTAGAAGGAAACAAAATTCGCGCGAATAAAAATCACAGTGCGTGCTATGTCTCAAGCGGGCATTGTCATAGACAATTTAAAATTGGAATCAAATCTTTTTATAATAGGTACTATAAAATGGCATTACAAAAAAAATATTGATGGAAACTCCTTAGTGATTAACTTCTTGGATTTGTCCTGTAACGTAATAGAAAAAAAATTGTTTTATAGCATTATTTTGTTAGAGAAATAGTGTTATAATAAGATTCTATTTTTAAATTTCGGTATTGTGTTTATAAAGTATGCCAATATAAACTCGTTTTGAATTTTATAATTCGAATATTACGATATGAGAGTAGATAAAGTCCTTTATCTATCAGAATCTCTCCGGCCTACCTATAGGTAGGTGTACAATATTTAACGACGCCCACAATGTTCATCTCATCTAATAAAAGGAGCTCTACAAACAGACAAACACTATTAACTTATATTTGGACGATTGCGTCTTTATAAGGGACCAGTGGCTGTTGCGTGGGCTTTATTAACTTTCATCATTTTTAGGGATCCGCAGTTCTTAAGAAATAATTTATAAAAGGTAATCTTGTTATTTTCTATGATGGCCACAATGAGCGTAAAAAGCTGTACTGTCAGCGAGTAGGTACAGACGAAATTGTCAGTAATAACAGTTAGAGTACATGTTTCTGCTCTCATATTATCCATAGTTGAAATTGACACGGACCGTCAATTTCAATGAGTTAAGAGAAAATGCGGTCGCAGACATCCGACTGAATATCCCAAGTAGAAAGTTATAATTCGAGGTTTGGCTCTTGCCTATTTAGTCCTGCAATATTAGACCAATTTAAAAGATACTTCATAAACTGAAAAAGTAAGATATATACTGTGCCACGATGTTTTCTTTTTTGACGAGAATAAAAACCTCGAATTATGACTTTGTAATTAGGAAATTTTGTCGGGGATCCCTGCCTGGTTTATTCGGAAAGTTTTGACAATACCGGTTATAGCAGTGCCGCCGATATTCCATTAGTAAAGTAATGTCCAAGATGTTGGAACCAAATTTTTTTTTAAGAAACGTTGCTCCACACTAGGCATTTCTTCCTGTATCGTGGGTGCGTTTACAAACATTTAAACTCACAATACACTAGACACCCAGATCCGGAACAACTATCTGTAGGTCATACAAATATTTGTTCCGTGCGGGAATCGAATCCGCGACACGCAGCACAGCAGCCGATCGCTAAACCACTACGCCAACCATGTCGTCACATGTCCAAGTTATGTGTGCAGCAGCCTACCTGCGCAACAACCGATTGAGTGCTTTTCATATAGGCCGTTCACATCCAGGTAATCTGTCACCCGAAACTGCTGCTAAGGCTTCAAGAAGTCAGGTATTTAGTGGTTATAATTACTACAAATGAGACTCACTGATAAAAGCCACTGTAAGTTTTATCTTCCTCAATTTACACTTACTTAATTAAATCTTTTTCATGTGTCTGTAAAAGATTGAAGTCTTTGTCAAGCACATGCCTGTAAAAGATACGTACAGTAATTGATCAATCTGCGTGCCACGCGCGGTTATTTTGGAAATATTTCACTCAGCTGTCGTGTCGTGTCGGGCGACCGGTCAACCGGTCCATAGGGAAGCCCATTTTCAGTGGCCGGTTAACCTCTACAGGTCTATACGTATAGATAAGTTAATTCAGGTACCCTTTGGTATGGTTCTTTTGTTTTGGCATGACAACGCTAACGCCTTATCCCTAATCTTTTTACAACGAATAATAAACTTAAGGCGATATATACGCCCCAATGTAACGCAGTACTGGCCGTGCGCCCGCTCGATGCCAAAAATTCAAAATTGAACCTCCTTTCGAACAGTTTTGTTTGCAAAATATGATTTGATTTACATATGCTATGTTGGGTATGCAGAAATTCCAGCCATCAATTATCCTGTATAAAAATATTTTTAAACATCCAAGTCGTTTTGGAGGAGTTTCCCAAAGTTGCGAATAAATATCGTGTTGTTAATATTTTTTTTAAAACAAAACTATTAGTTACACGAAAAAACCTTGTGTTCAAAATTATATACATGAATCAATTGTCAAAACGATAGATGCCAGGATGGTTTTGGTTTGGATTTCAGGATGGGTTTATTTCGTTAATATTTGAATTTAAAATGTCATAATAATATAATTATGCCAATTTTCTACTGTCACTATGATAAGACAAAAAACTTTAGCACCTTTAATTTTCAAACTTACTCTCTCAGTAAGCAGTAAGTATTTCTGTTTGAAGGAAATTAGCTTTCTGTAAAATTACAAATATGTCATCGTATTTCAACTTTGCCTTTGTTGGTCACTTTGTCAAAAACGTTCACCAATTTCCTGCACCTTTATTGCGTATACCGTTAACGTTTTCATCCATCCAATAAAATAAAAAGTATCATAAAAATGTAGCAATACGCACCTGTCCATAGACTGTCACAATCATTATTATTGTTTATGAATGTCAACGCCCGGTCTTTTAAGCCGAGCGTAGAAAAATGGCCGTCAGCAAATTGCTTTGACATTATAAATATGGAGCCTTTATTGGGATAATGTGCGTGAATTTATTTAGGTAACTTGATTGTTGAGTGGCAAAGAAAGGAACTGTAAGGGTGGAATAAATTATTTTTTAAGTAATATAGTGTTTGGCCCATTTGGTGTACACCTTAGAAAAAAGGCTTCTTTTATTACGAGTTCCTTATGTGTATGGTAAAGGCCTACAATTAACTAGACTGTAATTGTGCCAATGTTAGTATGTTAGTAATTAACAATGCCTCTTCGCCTTGAGAAAGAGCATTTAATTTATCAGCATTTTTCCCTATTTATCTAAAAAAACACCGCACCACGATATTACTTGCAAGTAACAAGTTATTGCACTTTAAACGGTATTAGCCAGCTAGTTCCTACCCAAGACTTGCCAACTCATTATGACTCCAAGTGGAAAGAAAAAGTTTTTAACAAGTTATCCTCCTAAATTAGTTCAGTAGTTCTTGCTACTTGGTAGTTAAAAAGTTCCTGCTAAAAGTGTCCTGGCAATACAACGGAATTATGCTTGGAGGAAAATAAGAAAGGAAAACTAAATGTTTGGTTCAAAAAGAAAGAGAAAAAGTAAGTGCTTTGTTGCACTAGTACAGTGATGGCGAACCTATGGCACGTGTGCCTGTGGTGGCACACGACAAAATATTTTGGGCACGCTAAAATGAGGTTATTTAGAATCTAGGTAATTTGCAACAGCAGAAATGACACCAACTCCTACTTTTATTTAAATACAACATAAAACTGTGAATAAATATTAGAATTGCTGTAAGAATTTCTGGGTGCAAATATCGAATTGATTAATTTATAGCATTTAGATTTTAATATTTTGTCAAAAAAAATTTTGGTGGCACTTCATTGTCACATAAAAAAATATATAATTTAAATGGCACGTTTTCTGATAAAGGTTCGCCATCCCTGCACTAGTATATTAGCTTGTGATTATTTACGAGACAGAGACGGTGTCGCTCATAATGGGCCTCATCAGAAGGCTTAAAGTCAACCAAAAGGCAATGGAGAGGTGTGATTCGATCAGAAATGAAAACATCCGCAAGAGAAACAAGGTTACCGACATAGCCAGAAGAATTGCCAACTACCTACTTACGTAGATGTATTCTGTGAACCACATTAAGATTTTCACACAAAAATAGAAAAAAGACAATAAATTTTGGGGGTCCCCATACTAGGCTGAAACACACTACTACTAAACTGAAACACAAAAAATATTTTTCATCAGACCCATACGTGTGGGGTATCCAGGGATAGGTCTTCAAAAATTATATTGAGGTTTTTTCATATCATTTTTTCTAAACTGAATAGTTTGCGCGAAAAACACTTCCAAAGTGGTAAAATAATGCTCCCCTGTAACTTCTAAAATAAGAGAATGATAAAACTAAAACAAAATATATGATGTACATTACCATGTAAACTTCCACAGAAAATTGGTTTGAACGAGATCTAGTAAGTAGTTTTTTTTTAATACGTCATAAATCGTAAACCGCAATTTACCAAGTACGGAACCCTTCGTGCGCGAGTCCGACTCACACTTGACCGGTTTTCTGGTGTATGGTTCTCCTTTATTAAATAAATAAAAATAAAATTTGGAACCGAATAAAAATTGAGCTTAAATATCAAAATGCTCGTTTGCCTGTAAAATGGAACAAGAGCCAGTAAATAGGTTAATGTAACATGCGTGAGCAATATGTAACTGCTACTTAATTTATGCATCGCTGGGAGTTGGGCAGTGTGCTTACAGTTTGTTATTGCCTTAAAACCCACCTCAGATTTTAGGTAGCTTTAAGTATGTCCTTATTATACTCGTACATTGTAAAAATGAGCTTTTAATATGCCATACCTGTACAGACTTAAAATTGGACAGATTTGTAATAGTAATTAAGACTTCAGTAACCACATAAGCTTTTTATTAGGTTTCTGACTTCTGTCATACAGGTCCGCCTAGTTCGGTTGTCAGAGGCTTCATTATCTGCTGTAAAAAAATGTATCATTATTTGTATTTATTCATTTTCAGCCCGACCCTCTGCAGGCTAAATGCCTCCCTTTGTTCTTTCCATTCCTCCCGTTTTGGGCAATTCGAGACCAATTCTGTCGATAGGCGTCCTGAGGCCCTAGACAAGTGACATTCTATCATCGAAAGTAAAACAAAATTGTATTGAATTGACAAACATGCATTTTTAGGGTTCCTTAGCCAAATGGCAAAAAACGGAACACTTATGGATTCATCATGTCCGTCCGTCCGTATGTCACAGACACTTTTTTTCGAAACTATAAGAACTATACTGTTAAAACTTGGTGAGTAGATGTATTCTGTGAACCGCACTAAGATTTTCACACAAAAATAGAAAAAAACAATAAATTTTGGGGGTTTCCCATACTTAGAACTACAACTCAAAAATTGGTTTTTCATCAAACCTATTGTGGGGTATCTATGGATAGGTCTTCAAAAATGATATTGAGGTTTCTAATAGCATTTTTTTCTAAACTGAATAGTTTGCGCGAGAGACACTTCCAAAGTGGTAAAATGTGTCTCCCCCCCCCCCTTGTAACTTCTAAAATAAGATATTGATAAAACTAAAAAAAATATATGATGTACATTACCATTTAAACTTCCACCGAAAATTGGTTTGAACGAGATCTAGTAAGTAGTTTTCTTTTTATACGTCATAAATCGTAAACCGAGTCCGACTCGCACTTGGCGGGTTTTTATTCTTGCCAGCAATACTCCTGGTTGACTATCTCCAAATTTCTGAAATAGAAATCTGAACTTAAGTATTTGTCAAACTCTACTTTAGCTTGAAAACCTGACATTTTGACTATTAAGCCGGCCCAAATAAAAAAAACATGAATTCCACACAACATAATTTTATTACTTGCTACATACTAATAAACTCATCATCATCATCATTTCAGCAGAAAGGCGTGATCTGAGTTCACGCCACACCGAGTTTGGTCCTGTGAGTTTCGCATCCTCCAGACTCCCGCAGCCTTGACCAGGACGTCGTCGCTCCACCTGAGCCGGAGGCCTTCCAACGCTGCGTCTACCGGAACGCGGTCGCCACTCCAGAACTTTTCGGCACCAACGGCCATTTGTTTTGCAAGCAATGTACCCTGCCCACTGCTACTTAAGTTTTACCACTTTGGAAGTGTCTTTCGCGCAAACTATTCAGTTTAGAAAAAAATTATATGAAAAAACCTGAATATAATTTTTGAAGACCTATCCTTGGATACCCCACACGTATGGGTCTGATGAAAAATATTTTTTGTGTTTCAGTTCTTAGTATGAGGACCCCCAAAATTTATTGTCTTTTTTCTATTTTTGTGTGAAAATCTTAATGCGGTTCACAGAATACATCTACTTACCAAGTTTCAACAGCATAGTTAATTAACTCTGACACCAGAGGCCACACCTCACACGAAAAGAAGAAGAAGAACAGCATAGTTCTTATAGTTTCGGAAAAAAGTGGCTGTGACATACGGACGGACAGACAGACAGACATGATGCATCCATAAGGGTTCCGCTTTTTGCCATTTGGCTACGGAACCCTAAAAATGCATGTTAAAGTACCCATATTTTTACATTTTACAGTGTAGCCCGCAGACATAAATCTAAATAGATAACGCAATCCCTCCATCTGTATGAAAACCAAGCGTGCCACTTTCTCACAAACAATTTAAAAACAAATGTACTTACCATTGAAAGAAAACATTTCCAATACCCATTGAGTTAAATGTACTACGTACTAGAGGAGACTCTTCAACTCAATTGTTTGTAACACGCGTTAGAGCGCGCGCACTCCAGCTTACGTAGTCTGTGGCAAGCGCTCGCTGCAACGTGACACGTTTGAGTACTAAGTTTTGTTTCTTATTAAATGCCATCGTGTGTATTGAGATGCTGATCAAACAACTCGATAAATATAAATAAAAATCAAGAAATGAGTTTTCAACAGTAAGTTGAAAACACGCTTAATTCAATTATATTTTATCAATTTATTGTATCTCGTGACGTCGCGTCACCGCGGAGGCGGGAGGGCGGCCATGTTTGTGTAAATGTCAAAGAGTAAGAAAAAGATCATCTGCGCGCATTGATTATTTATCTGTGAGAACATAACCCCCCTCCCCCTGCTTGCCCCGCTGTCACCGAATTATACGCAATCTTTTGTTTGAAATAGCTTCTCTAGTACGTAGTACATTTAACTCAATACCACAACCAACATTTTCTATACATTCTTTACAGCTTAATATGGCATAACATGGCATTTTTCTAGATTTCGGTGAAATTCCGGTGCCGATAATGCTATATATGAAAAGCTCAGATTACGAACATTGATCGTAACTTTACTCCGTTTTTTGGCACGCGAAGTACATACAATCATGTCATCTAGTTAGATGTATGTCTGTGGTGTAGCCTTAATACAGGCTGCCAAGGGATGCATTAAACACTGGAGTATCTGTTTTATAACTGTTTTTACTTATTTATATAGATTGTTACATAAATACTGTTTATTGTAACATAAATCCGGCATACAAATACAAATGAAAACTCATTAATTAAAGCTGGTTTTGTTCGATTAATCCAATCAATTTTGTTCGACGTTGTGCCAACCAACAAAAAACAAATATAATCTATATCTTTATATAAGAGAAAAAGGCAAAAGAAACTACAATATTCTTTTTTTTCACTTTTGAGAGAATACCCTATGCAAAACAGACTTGACTTTAAGTCAAGCACATTATAGATATTCTCGCCAATACATTAGCCGTATTTCAAAAATGTATTAGTTAAAATGTGTAAGTTGCTTGCTTGCTTGTTGATAATCTAACAATATCACAATTAATTTGTTCGAATATTTTGGGCTTTATTTTCATCGATTACCAAAATAGACTGATCAAATTTTGAACCACTTATTCCTTAGATCTAATCGAAAGTTGTTGGAAGTAATTTTATAGCTTTATTTGGATTCCAATTGATTTTTAATTTAGGAATTATTTTAGGGCTAACTATATCTAAAGGTTGATTCAATATACAGTAGACTAGATACCGCCCACGGCTCTACCCATGTGTAATTGGTAGCCCCTTTTGTCATTATAAATTGTAGTGAGTGTGTATTTTTCTGATGACGAGCTATGTTACGATAAAGTTTTATCAAAACTTTCACATTTGTTATATTAGTAGGACAAATAGGATGCTTAAATCGACCAGTAAAAGGCACATATCTGGGTCAAAGAATTAGCCTCCTGTCAGAGCACTACAATTCTACCATGTGTAGTGACGGATCCAAAAGATGTTACAGAATTACTACACAGCTCCAAACTAGTACAAATTATTTAGACCCAATTCAGACCCACCTTTTTTACCCCAAAAAGGAAGTAACCAATGAAATATTCCTCATATATCTGATTTATTCAAGTGCAGATACGGAGCCATTCGATTTTATGTACCTAAATGATTAATGCAGACTTTTTACCGCTACACGGGGGATTTGCACCAAGACGGTCCAGCAATAAAATTAATGTAATATGTGGGCAACCCTTGTGTTGCCATGGGTTTGCGGGTCAGTAAGGTAGTACTTATACTTAGAGGCAGCTCCCCAGTGGCGTAACGGGTAAGTGTACCTTTAGGTACGCGTTTTTGGTACCTCCGGAATGGTTGTTGAATAATTGTTGTGGTTTTGGATAGCTGACGCCTTTTTACAGGTAAAGGCACGTAAGTAGGTACCTTTATTATAAATACGTGGTACTTATACGCGGGAACACACAATGAAGAACGTTTATAAAGCCAATAATAATGGTGTTGATAAATGTGTCTTCTTAAGAGCCATCAAGTCAAATCTTGCATTTATCCGCGGCTGAAAAAAAAAAAATACTACAGCCCGTCTCAACACTACCTCACAGATAATATTGTATCTTTTGATTAAAGATAAGCAATATTTCGATAAAACTCTTCAAACCATAAATTAATATTATTAAAATTTTATCAATATATCTACAGAACCATTTTTTCCTCAATAATTTTCGACTGACCATTTTGTTATATTGCGTAATAAAGGCAAAGGAAGTGAGGGAGTAATGAGCAAATATTAATCAATCAGCTTTTTCCCATCTAGAAGCTTTATTTAATTACCAAGATGGCTCCTAGTGTTGATTGTAGGAGTACAGCGTTAGAATCATATTGCAGGATAGGAAATTAACTTTTTGCCAGAGGTATTGTGTTAATTTGCTGAATCTGCATAAGATTTAGTTTAGTAACAATGCAATTGTATTATATATATATACGTTATATATACCCATACGTTATTTATAGTTGTTTATTTCTTTAATACTTTAAGCACACAAACGTACAGAGGCGGACTTAATCGATCAATTTATAAATTAAGCCCGAGACACACTCTCAGAGAGAAATTTAAGGAGATTAATGTAATGACTGTGCCTTCTCAGTATATTTATGAAAATCTTTTATATGCCCATAAAAATATAAAATTGTTTAAAAAATACAGTGATATCCATAACATTAATACTAGGAATAAACACAAATTTGTAGTACCTACAACAAGGCTCAAGAAAATAGGTGGCTCATTTAGATGTCAATGTGTACGCTTTTATAATAAGCTTCCAAGCCACGTACAAGATCTAAGTCTTAATAAATTCAAATCTTTCATTAAACGTAAGTTGTGCCAGAAAGCGTTTTATACAACTAAAGATTACCTTGAAGACTAAAAGGCTTGGGATTGAGCTGCTCCAATTAATTTTGTTTTTTTTTTAAATTATATTTTGCACCGTGAATTTTGTTATTATAATTTTTAATTATTTTTTAGAGCTTCCGAAAGAGTGGGTCTTAAAATGAATATGGACAAAACAAGGTCATGATGAAAGCCCATACAACACCCACTCCTATCAACATCGAAGAACTGGGACAAACGGTGCAGTGGGTAGGTCTAATTTCGAGAAAGAGGTCAACCGTGGAATTCGACTTGGCTGGGCGGCGTTCGGGAAGTTGGACGGTATCTTCTCATCCAGACACGGTGTCTCAAGACAAAAGTCTATGACCGGTGTGTGTTGCTAGTGATCACATAAGGGACCGAGACGTGGTCGCTCACAATGGGCCTTATCAGAAAGCTTAAAGTCACCCAAATGGCAATAGAAAGAGCTACGCTCAGAGTTTCCTTGCGTGATCACATCAGAAATGAGGATATCCGCAGGAGAACAATGTCAACATAGCCCGAAGAATTGAAAAACTTAAATGCCAGTGGGGCTGAAAAGTTCTGGAATGGCGACCGCGAACCGGAAGACGATGCGTTGGAAGGCCTCCCACTAGGTGGACTGATAACCTAGTTAAGGTTGCGGGAAGGCGCTGGATGCGAGACGCACGGGATCGGTCAATTTGGCGACGCCTGGGAGAGGCCTATGTCCAGCAGTGGACGTATTTCGGCTGAAATGATGATGACTAAAAAAAACAATAAACAAAAATGATTGAAATTCACTTTATTTATTAATCAACAATAACATTTAACAATAATGGCAGTAAGTTTCCCCTTTGTCATCCAGTCGACGTTGCTAGCAGTAAGTAAGGAGTTCATCAATGGAGCAGGGTTTCAGGCAGCACTCGTCGACAGGTCCTCGCTTGCCTCGAACACCTCCCAGGGCCCTTGCACTTTGAGGGGGCATCCACCAGCCGGCATCCCGCTTGGACTCAGCACCCCAGCACAGCATGGCCAACGTCCTGGACAGATGCCTTCCACAGTAGAAATTGGTGCCGTCTTGAGCGTAGCAGGTAGCGCAGGCTATCATCAGGGCGAAGAGAGTAAAGAATTTCATGGTGATGTTAAAAGATTTTCAGGTACTGTTGAAGAAGAAGGAGAGGTACTCTTGTTCCAAACGAAGGAAAGCGAATGTGCTGTCTCCCGGTACCCCTAAGCTTATATACTGGGAGCCTTCATCAATATTCAAACACTAATGAGAAGATTTTCGTCTTAAACGTATGTAGGTTGTGGAATAATTTATTTACCTTGTATGTCACGTTGATTTTACGAAAGGATGCACCCTATTGGAAGGGGGTGACCGGCGTTACCTTCGGGAAAATTAAAGCAAAAATATTCTGAAGTGTTTTGTGCTCATTGCTATAGTCTGCTGAACATTATTTTAATTAACGACTGACGTGTATTTAAGATTGAGGAGGTCGTTGTTAAATAATACGTTCGGATCGACTAACAAAGTAAGGGCGGTTACACACTACAAGTCCGTGTCCGTGATCCGTGTCCGTGATTTTAGTTCAGAGATCAAAATGTTCTGAATGATGACAGATTTCGACGGATAATGTTCGTATGATAGTGCGTAAGCTGCCTTACAAGAAACAATTCACAACGCAATGCACAACGCTACTTCGGAACCGAAACACACAACCGCAGTGCAGACGTGTACTGCGTAACCGCCCTGAGGTCGGTCCGTAGATAAGTGACCATTAATTACAAAATGAAACTCACCGTGCTTTTGAAATCACATTAATCCAACAGATTAATTAAGGAACTTTGACAGTCAGAAGCTCGAAAATCAGACACCAGTCTTGGTTCCCAGTTAAGGTTGTGGATTTCAGGTAGGCAGTAATTCCATGTATAATACCTGTACCTGTATTAATCCAGTTAGACTGGATTCCGACCCCACAGTATTTTGGAAAAGGCAAGGCAGACTGTGTAGTTGTTTATACCAAGACAGGCCCAGTTTTTTGATCGGTAGTTAACTCAACCATTGGTTAAACATGCTAACCAATGTTTTAAAATTTCGGTAAAACGCGTTTATTCATCAATAGTTAGTCTAACAAATGTTAAAAAATTAACTGTACTACTTATTTGATCATTTGTGAAGTTATCAATTAATGAAAAAGGCCATTTCAGCTAAATTTTAAATCATTGGTTAGCATATTTGGTTGAGTTAACTTCCGATAAAAAATCAGGTCCTTTGTCATCATCATTATCATTTCAGCCAAAAGACGTCCAATGCTGGACATAGGCTTACCGCAAGCGTCGCCACACTGATCCGTCCTGTGCGTTTCGCGTGCACCGGACTCTCGCAGGCTTGGCCAGGTCATCGCTCCACCTAGAGGGAGGCCTTCCAACACTGCGTCTTACTTTACTGTTACTTTACGTCTTACGTCAACGGCCATATATTCTGCTTGAAATGTGCCCTGCCCACAGCCACTTAAGTTTGGCAATTCTTCGTGCTATGTCGGTAAACTTGGTTCTCTTGCAAGACTTAGTACCAATGTATAATTCAACCATAAATAAAATTACGATTTTAAAGACACTAGGAGTTTTCCAACAAATTAAATTAATAATTATCAAATGAGACGTTCAATTGCCGCATTGACTTGGAACATAGAACATCAAACAAATGTAAATCTCATCAAATAGACATAATGAATTGGTTCGTTTGAGTTTTTTTTTTTTTTTTTTTTTCAGTATTCTACCGCGGACATGTGGCAGTACGCGCTCTTTTTTATTGTGTTTGTTATTTTTGTTTTTTTTTTTCATAATAATTACAATTGTTGGATTCCTACGTCGGACATTATTTTAAGGCTTACTTAACTAACTTAAATTTACGTGAGTTCATCCCTCACTAAATACTATATATATATATTACACACTGGCATTACAATTTTATGTTCGTTTGAGTTATTACCGACTTTGATTCTTACATAGTTGGAGAACAAGTAACATTTTACAAACTGTTTTACTTCGCTTGTTAGTTAATATCAGGTTAGTATGTATGAGTCAAATCTTCGAATTATATTTTAAAACAGGGTATTCCCAACGGATTGGACGGCACTGCACGGTTAGCTAAGTGAAATTATTCTAAATCCATATTTTTGGACGCCTAAATTTGGCGGACCAATTATAATTTGGTATTAATTAAAATAATTATTTTTATGCAACCCAAATATTGCATATTAAAATAAAAGGTTTGCTTAGAAGAATATAAAAAAAAACTTGTATTTAAAAACCTTTTAAAATTCATATTTAATTTATGGAAGAGATAGTGCTTCCATAGTTATGGGATCTGAAAAAAGAAGAAAGTACAACTACAAGAAATGTCGGTAGGGATCACGTATTGCCTAGAAAAAATACAAGAACTCAATCTTAGTTATTAATCATTAGAAAACAGGCTAAACTTAAAAGATTTTTACACCTATTAGACGTCTAGTGTTTTTTTTAAGAGCAATGGTGGCCCCGTTGTATCGGCCGCGACTTACAAGTTGTAGGTCGCGTTTCGAATGCAGGCAGGCGCTTTGCCTTGTGCTTTGTGTAAATTATTTCATCACCACTGCTCTCAAAACGGTGAAGGAAAACATCGTGAGGAAACCGGCATGTCTTAGAACCAAAAAATCGAAGACATGTGACAGCACGTGGCTAAATAATAACAGCCGCAGGGGTTAAGGACGCTAGCTGAGGTTGGTCCGTGGATGGGTCACCATCTTTACATAGCGAGTTTCTTCCGGTGCCTCGGAAAGCACGTCAAGCCGTTGGTCCCGGCTGTCATTTAAAGATCTTTGACAGTCGTTACGGATAGTCAGAAGCCTGACATCTGACACCAGTCTTGCCAAGAGGTATCGTGTGTTACCCAGTTACTGGGTTGTGGTGGTCAGATAGGCAGTCGCTCCTTGTCCTCGGAAGCCGACCCAACATAGTTGGAAAAGGCTAGACAGATGATGCGACTTCTAGTGGTTTTAGGAAGAAGAATCTGTGAAAAATCTCCCAGCAACATCACAGACCAAAAAATCAATATCTATACCAACTCAACTATGTCAATTATGTTCGGAGAAGCGCACACGGGTGGTTTTCATACCCTAATAAGAAAACAATGTGCGTCGCTGCTGTGTCGCGTTAAGTCCAGCAGCAACAGCTTACTAAGCGTGTTCGCGGACAGGTGGGACTCTGCGCCACTGGATGTGCTTGCATATGCCTTGTGAGCAGTGGACAATTCCTCCGCGTCAAATTTTAGTGTGTCGCCTCTTCTGTGTTGTAACTGATTTCTTCGTTGTATTTTGTGTTGTTCATTTTGTATTGTATTGTATTGTATTGTCTTTATTGTTTTTTGTATATTTCATTCTACGTTGTATAAGTATATACCGATTCTATGGACCGAAAGTCTGAAATAAACGATAATTTAATTTAATTTATACCACATTTTCAGGTAACATCATACATTTTCCACGTCTTACACAATTAGGTCTTAAGCAAATTGACTTTAGCATATGAATATTAATTAGTTTATCAGTATAAAAGCTCCTCTAAACCATGTAACCATCACATTTAACCACAATCGTTTGTAACACCAACAACTGAAGCTACTTCAAAGTCATCATGAAGTTCTACATGGTCTGTCTTCTGATCTTCGCTTGTTTCTCCTGCTACTATGCTCAAGAAGGTACCAGCTTTTACTGCGGAAGGAACTTAGCGAGGGCCTTAGCTATTGTATGTTATGGAGTTGAAAAGCGGGATGCTGGGATGCGGGATGCCGGCTGGTGGATGCCACAGCATGGGGCCCGCGCTCTTGCTGGCGTGCGCGGCAAACGCGGACCGGTTGATGAGTGCTGTGACAAAGCGTGTTCTATCGAGGAATTGATGACTTACTGTTAAATGATCATTGTTAATTGATTTAAAGGCTGACAAATGTGAATAAAATGTTATACATCAAATAAATTGTGTATTGTTTTCATCTCAATTCTTGTATTTTATTTAACTTACTTACTTTATAATCTTTTTATGTCTTCATTCATAAAACGCAAAATCTATCCACCTAAGTACTAAATTACGGTACACTTTCTGCAATAACTTCGACCTACTATTCCACGAAGAATTTAAGAACTTAGGTACTGTTCAACCGAGATAAAGATCTATACCAAATCACCAAAGTGATGCGTCTTCCATTGAGATATTCCAGAACTATAAACCGGCCAAGTGCGAGTCTGATTCGTGTACAGAGGGTGCCGTATAAACAGCTCTATTCACCAAAATAAATAGGTAACATTCATAAACAATAAAAGCACAGAACATTGCTCTAACGAAGGGACAAAAGTAACTTTCCATTCAAAAACTGTTGTCTGCAACTTGTTGTAAAAACTTTGTATACATCAATATACAATTTTTTTAATTTTCCAAGTACATTTTATAAGTTGATCGACCATTACTCGTAAACTTGTAAAGCCTACTTAGCTGTGATAGTTTTCCTTTTAATTTCGTTGTATATATTACTGCTGTGATTTTTTTTTACATATCCAAAAGCAACCATTTAGCTGGCAGGGGGGGACATGACTCTAAAAAATATTAGCAACTTAAAACTTACCGATCCCTGAATCGAAAAATGGTTTTCTCAGACACGTTATATTTTTGAATGGCCTATCCAGCGATAGAAAAGCAAACCATCATAATGTTTATATTATTTTACCCCGTTGTCAGCGTATAATAAGTATACTCATGCCAAATTAAAGCTTTTAGGTCTAAGCGTCTCTGAGCTAAGCTGCGGACGGACGGAAAGACAGACAGATATGGTCGAACTATATTGACTATGGATCCTTAAAAAGCCTCTCTTCCCATTTTATTCAGGAAACCCCAATGACTATTGGAAAACAATTTTAAAGAAAGAAGGAAACAGGTTTATTTAGCACATACTCAATACGTTCGTCTATCAAGTTTCTCTTCCAACTTGATGATCATTCATCATTTAAGCCGAAACATGTCCACTGCTGGACATAGATCACCCCGAAGTGTCGCCTCATCGACCGGTCTTGTGCGTCTCGTATCCAGCTGATTCCTGCATCCTTAACGAGGTCATCGGTCCACCTAGAAGGCCTTCCAACCTTGCGTCTTCCGGTACGTGGTCACGACTCCAGAAATTTTCGGTTCCATCGAACATCCGTTCTCCAAGCAATGTGCCCTGCGTACTACCACATAAGTTTAGTCATTCTTGTTGTCTTAACTTATTTTTGAAATTTTTCTACAAAGTAAATTAAAATACCTACCAAAACCACGTTTGCGAGGCATCAACATTTCACACTATGCACCCACATATACAATCACATTCACAAACAACTCAGCATACAAGACCTAAACAGACACACACTTAAATATAAAGTCACTGAGTGGCTACTACACCAGGACTATTCTTACACTGAATCTATACTAACCTATATCTCTTAAATAAATGATTAACATCTCAAACCTAAAAAAACACACACTCCACTCCACATCCCAGTACTCACCCAACAGACACTTTATTTTATTATATTTTTCTTTTTCTTTTCAATGTTTACTTTAACTGTTATTTTTATTAATTAATATTATTTTTGAATAGTTTATTGATATTAAATTGTGATTCCGACGACTATATGCACCCACCACCTATTGTATAAATGCTTATATTGTATAAAATCGTATTGTATAATATTGTAAAAAAAAGTTTGTATAAGGTTCATATTTGGTTTGCGCAAATGTTTCTGAATTTCGTGTGAAGCTCAAGTGGTTGCCAATTCGCCATCGCCGGAATGCTCATATTCTTTCTCTCTTTTTCTTTCTCCTTTATAATATTCTCTTTCTTCCTTCTACCCCTCTTTATCTCAAGACACGGTTTCAGTTTCTGTGTGACTCGCACCTTAAGGTCATCGAATAATATGAAACTTAAAATGCCAATGCATTCCACTACCTTCCTAAACAAATCTTTTACTGTCCAGGCCACTCGTCTATGGAATGCATTGCCTGTGGCTATAAAGCGCGCGCAATCACTGCCTGTTTTTAAGCGACTTGTGAAGGAGCACTACTTGTCATTGTGATCATAATGTTGTATAAGCTGAATTGTTTTCTTGTCTGTATATTAGTTGTATGTATGTATTTATGTATCTATTATTTTGTTTAGTTTTTTATTTTGTATTTAGTATCTACATTCTTAATAAATTAATATTTTTTTTGTAAAATTTGCACCAAGTGCAACCCCATATTGTGTCCAGGCTGTCTCTTTCCATTCTTGGTTGCCTGGAAGAGATCGCGGTTCGCGATAAGGCCGCCTGTTGTATGTTTGTTTTTGTTATAAGATGTCTTTTTGATAATTTTTTATCTTGGTGTACAATAAAGTATATAATAAATAAATAAATAAAATAAAATCCTGCCTGAATACTGTCTCTCAAGATACAGGTTGCCCTAGATTGAGAGGCAGGGTTCATTACTCTAAATGGTTACAATGGAATAATTCTTACAATATATCTGTACCTAAACTGTAAAGTAAGCTTTTTTGCACCAATAAACATTTTTTTTTTTAATTATTATATATATATATAATAATTATTTTATTAGGGTTCCGTACCCAAAGAGTAAAAATGGGACCCTATTACTAAGATTCCGCGGTCCGTCTGTTTGTCTAGCACCAGGATGTATCTCGTGAACCTCCCTATTATTATTATTATATTAAAAAATCCAAAGAAGCTGAAAATGTCCCACTATCACTACCTCCATAAAGGTGTAACCGATGCGTCAATGGCACATAATGCGGAGGGTTCCTCAACCCACCCAGTGAACCACGCGGCGCATTCACACTCCACCGGACAATGTGATGTCCCTAGGGGAGCCGCCAATTTAGGGAACATGGCGAATTTTGTCAAATGCCCACGTTTTTGCGGTGTTTTGTTAGAATTGTGTGTGGGTTAAATGATAGGCTTATGAATATCTAAATATGTAACTACGTGAATGTTGATGCAGTTGGAAAAGAAAGAAAGAAAGAAAATAAGTTAATAGGTCTTATAATTACAGAGCAATAGAATTTAAATTACAAAAAATACCTACTGCTTCTTCTTCTCCTTTATCGGTCGGTTGTACAGTCATCATAATTATCAATTGCAAATGCTAAGCATGGTGTTATTAAGCACAGTCCATTTTAATAATAATTTTATATTGTGTGCACACCCTTCGAATGATTGTTAATTACAACCAAATAAATACTAGCATAGGTCCATTTATATAAAAAGAGGTCAACCGTCGAATCCGACTCGGCTGGGCAGCGTTCGGGAAGTTGCGCGGTATCTTCTCGTCCAACTTACCACAGTGTTTCAAGACGAAAGTCTATGACCAGTGTGTGTTGCCGGTGATGACATATGGGACGACGTGACACATGATAAGACGTGGTCGTTTACAATGGGCCTCATCAGAAAGCTTAAAGTCGCTCAAAGGGCATTGGAGAGGGCTTTGCTCGGAGTATCCTTGCGTGATCGTATCAGAAATGTAGAGATCCGCAAGAGAACCAGGGCTACCGACATAGCCCGAAGAATTGAAAAGTTAAGTGGCAGTGGTCAGGGCACATTGCTCGCAGAACGGATGGCCGATGGGGCAAAAACGTTCTGGAGTGGTGACCGCGAACCGGAAGACGTTGCGTTGGAAGGCCTCCCACCAGGTGGACCGATGACCTGATGAAGGATGCAGGGATCCGCTGTTTGCGAGACGCACGGGACCGGTCAAAGTGGCGACGCTTGGGGGAGGCCTATGTCCAACAGTGGACGTCTTTCAGCTGATATGATGATGAAGATAGCTCCATAATTGACGAACAACTTTATCACAAGGGGATATTTATCAATAGGGAATCCTGTAATGATAAATTATCTATCTTGAAATAAGTTTACCTGATCAAATCACCATTATCAACAGAGTACAACAGAATAGATCCATCTTGATGACGTCATGATCTGGTAGCGTGCCGAGTGCCCGCGGCGGTTGATGGTTCAACTGCGCGGCTCCACTAGCAGGCGTGACCACCGTCGTGGCCACTCGTAGCTGTCCTGTCCGAAACACACAGGCTCACCTGCCCTGAAACAATTGAAAAACCTATGCATTTTTTTTTCTATTCTTACTTCACAACTTTATAATGACTGAACTATAGATTGAATACAAAAGTATCCACATCTTTATACCCAAAGAAACTCTTTCAAAGGTACTTCAAATCAAAACTTCTATATTATCAAATCCATAATCCATGCCACGTGTCTCCCCATCTTCTTTCATATTCCACCGCTGTCAGTTCGTCGGTCTATCCGTAAATATAAACGTTAAATATTCACCAGCTTGTTCAGAACCTGATTGAAAGTCCCCAACTTTGCCTGAACTTATAAAAAATGCAAGCAACGTCGCGGGAGCCAAACTAGTTAGCAGTCAGTTTTCTCCACAACATTGTATGAATATATCTGTGTTATGAGTGGATTGAATAATACTTAACATACAAACGTAGACACCTACTTAGTTTTGTATGTTAAAAATATCAGAGACTTGGAAATTATCCATATTGATTTTTAATTTATCGACGGTATTTTTGGGTTTAAAAAGATTCATGATTATGAACCATTATTATGTAACTGAAAAACCAGCTATGAAAAGCTGTTACGATTTTCTTTATTTGCAAAAAGTAAGCTAGCTACATTTTTATATAAAATAACAGATATTCTATTGATATTTTTGAGCAACACCTATTAATATTCTGGTTCGATCAAATTAAAAGTTATAGCTACTTAGAATCGTGTTTTTATTCATTTTAATGGCTGGATCATCAAGGGTTGAAATTAGTTTCCTTCAAAATTGCTTAGGATCTTATAATTCTAGTCTCTCATAAGTCATTCTGAAATGGAAATGTTTCTTATGCATACTCGTAAGTATTTTAATTGCCTGAAAGAAACCAATAAAATCACAACCCTTAGTTTATTTATAGGTAAGTTCAAATATTGCCTCTCATGAAATGCCACTTATTAATTAATCAAAAAATAACTCGACAAACGTTAATTAAAGCCCGAACAAACTAAAACTTTATACTTTATTAAAAGCTCTACAAAGAGCCTACGGCGCCATTTTAAATCTCTAAGACGTAATGAAGATGGCGAAGCGACAATCTTTCACAATGGAAGGAATTTCCAATAAAGCGCGCTAATGAAATAACCCACAGCATAGAGCAGGAAATTGGTACAGATGCGAATCTTATAACGTCTTTTGTGCCCACATACAGGGTAACTTTTAATTAATTGGTAATCTATCAAGAAATTTCAAAGTACTCATGAATTTTAATAGATTTTATTGTGGGACTAAAATTGAAACCGCGAAAAAAACAGCTGTACGAGTATCCTGTATTTAGGTAGCGACGTTTTTCTTTTAATATTCGATCGTATGGTTAAAGGTGTTGTGAAACTTTAATATTGGACTTGGCAAGTCGTTGTTTCGATAGCACTTAGATATGAAACTTTCCAAGTCCAAAACTGTTCTCATTCTGAATGATCATAATGACCTTTCCCTGCCTGTCCACTGATGGACGTGCTCTCTCTTCAATTGGCCATGGCCCTTTCAACCTGAAGCTGTTCTCGAGCCAACCTGCAAAGATAGTCGCTTCTATTGGCCTGGGGGCGTCTTAAATAACATGTTCGGATTCGCCGTCTCCACTCAAAAATACGTCTACCTCAATGGTGATCGGTTCTAAGACTAATAATGATCGACCTGTCATAGCCAAAAACTGTACAGGCATTTTATAAAGCGATTGGAGTAGAAATGTTGGTTCTATATCTTATTATTCCATGGCCACAGCTTCACTGGCTCACTCTAGAATGAATCTGGGGAACACTTTCATAACTATATGCAAGACAATCAATGCGACTTGTGTAAGTTCATTAGTTTTCTTAGGGAAGAATTTAGAGCTTTGATTTAAAGTTCTACCTTGGTCGGAGCTGATTATATCATCATTTATATTCTTTATTAAACTAATTAACTTTTAGAATCTAAAATTTCTCGATATCCTTCATTTTATGTAACTGTATCTACCTACTATTTTATGTAACTTACTATTATGGAACTTCAACGTTTATAATATCGAATAATTTAACTTCGACTGTTTGATTCATATCAAACAGTCGAATTTACTTTAGGATCCAGACAAGTGACATTCGATGTCAGCGAATGTGATAGTCGAAATGTCAAAATGTAAGGGATTGATCACGTGATTTTTCGATATCGCTTTGTCATATTTGAAAATCGCTGTTACCACGCTCTCGATGATAAAATGTCTCTTGTTTTGGGTCTCATCGCGTATGATTATTGTATCCTAGATACTATCCGCAGTAACAAAGTAACGAACATCGAAGTTCCACACTATAATTAGAATAAGTAGATATACCGTAGGTAATTGGATATTTAAACGTTGAATTGCCGTGACACTGTCATTTTATTTAGGTCTACCAGTGGCTCTTTCAGATATCCGTCTCAATAGACATCATCATCATCAAAAATCTGTTAAAAGTGAGCAAGAATATTTGAAAAGAATACAATAACGGAGACGAAAACAATAACATAACATATTTCATTATATTAATAATAATTTATTAACATTGGTCAGCCTTAAAATCAATTAACAATCATCAGCTAACAGTAAGTCATCATTTCCTCAATAGAACACGGTTTCTCACAGCACTCATCAACCGGTCCGCGTTTGCCGCGCACGCCAGCAAGCGCACGGGCCCCAGGCTGTGGCATCCACCAACCGGCATCCCGCTTTTCAACTCCATAGCACACAACAGCTAAAGCCTGCGCCAGGTTCCTTCCGCAGTAAAAACTGGTGCCTTCTTGAGCATAGTAGCAGGAGAAACAAGCGAAGATCAGAAGACAGACCATGTAGAACTTCATGATGACTTTGAAGTAGCTTGAGTTGTTGGCGTTTCAAACGATGGTGGTAGAATGTGATAGTTCCATGGTTTAGAGGAGCTTATATACTGGGCAACTGATTAATATTCCTCCTATTACATGGGATTTGGGTCTCTGTCTAACCTTTCGATGAATATAGGCGTGATGTAATGAGTGTGTGATTAATATTCAGACACTAATGTGGGTTTTGGTTCAGAATTAATTGTGTAGGATGCGGAAGATTTACCTACTTTGTCACCTGAATATGTGCTATACACGCTGAAATTTTTATGGTTGTATCCCCGCAGGGAAATTATTTCGTCTTGGTAATACAATCGATTTATAAAGTAAATAAACATTAGAATCAAGAACTGGCAGATTAACAATTGTGAAAAACAAAAGTCGAAAGTGAAGTCAAACCAATTGTAACCCGCGACAGTTACCTAGCGAACCAATAGCCATCTTCAATAGGTCATTTACGTCTAGTGAATTACTATTGGTTCTCACACATTCGAATTGAAATATTTTTTTTAATTATTTTGAAACAAAATCATTTGTATCTGTTAAGTTCGATACTCTATGCTTCGATAGCACTTACTAATGATGGCAAATCATTCTGCCGCGGGCAAACAACCACTCTGTGAGTATTAATTTATTCTTCAGTGATGTTGCTAAGAAAAGAAATGTACCGTTTGGTCTTATCCTAAGAATAAAAATATTATGTTGCTTCAGAGATTGTCCTTCTTTTTGTTGTCGGGGGTAAACCTTTTTAACCTTACTGAAATCACCCCGGTGATCACCATCAGCACATGCAAGAGACCCCGTGATGTCTTAAAAATCACTCAGGACCCCCCTCTGTGCCTTGTAATGCCCTGTTGCAATAAGTGCACAGTATCTTACGTTGGTACTTGACTTACTTGAATTAATGTCCTATGTCCCCTAGAAGGTCCATAGAAGTTCTCCATCTCGATTGGTCATGAGCTTTACATTTCACTTCTCTCCACGTCATGCCGATGCTCGCCCGCTTCTGTCAACACGTTGCGACGCCAGGTTTGACGGAGACGGCCACGTTTTCTTATTTTTTGAGGATTGCAGTCCAAAGCTTGCTTGGAAATGTGATCGGGACCCCTTCAGCACGTCCTGCCAATCCATCTCCATTTGCGACGCTTGATCTGGTGGTCGATCGGGCTCTTGTGGCACGTCGTTACGTTGGTATTAACTAACTTTTTACATGATTTAAACTTATAACAGTATGCGGTGAGTGGTTTAGTTGCCACGAAGGAGCAAATGAATTTCCATGTACACGTAGACTCCGAAACTCATAACTCACCTTGACAGATGTTTTCCTGAAGAAAAAGATTATCTTATTTATCATTGTTTTCCAATTAACCAGCTTATTATAACCCAAGTAACCACATAAGTGTCTGTCACACGACCCAGTACACTGTCGCCCCTAACTTAGATTGAGCCCGATGACTCGACACCTTCGGACAATGAGCTTATCCTAGCAGAAAGTTGGTCATCGTGTAGTTTTGTACTGAAGTTTGTTATTATATTTTTTACGATCAAAACTGCTTTTTAACCACTGACGGAAAAAGAAGGGTGTTATAAGTTTGACGTGTGTACCTGTGTGTTTAAGTATTTGTGTATCTGTCTGTGGCATCATAGCTCCTTATAATCATGAAGAAGCTAGGCTGGAATCATGAGCGGTAAAAAGAGTACCAGGCGATTTTCGATTCTGAAGTTCTAGTACTCCGTTTGTCTCTACCGCTAATGATTCTAGCCCTGCAAATACTTCTTCATGGTTCTGGCCTCCTGGTAGTTTTGGTGTCAATGCTTATAATGTCAACACAACTACCTAAAAAAGCAAAAGGGGAAGTTATATTTTTATCAGGTAATTACACTCTGTACTGAATTTAATCGAATCTTTGATTTTGGCGTCCTAAAAAATAAACGTCCCAAGACTAGTAAGCACCTACTGATCCGTAGGTCCCATTTTTGGAGTATAATTGCGAAAAAAAAGAATATCGATAGGTGCCGTATGAGCTGTACCTCAGGTGCCATTCAATCAGTTTCCATTTAAGTGGGTGCCCAATTTAGAATACGTGCTCAGATCATATAATATTTTAATAAAGACAGTTTTTGATTAATTTGTGTCTCATTTCATTTCAATAAAAATTATTTATTGGTTAATACTTCTGTACTTGAGTGTACTCTTAAGTAAAACACAATGTGAAATACAATGTGGGCGAAGTGCCTTAAATAATTTTGGAGTGGTCGATTCGCCCACCGATTAATTAACTTCGGGCGAATCAATAAAGAAAAAATAATATTTTTAATAGTGGTAGATTCGCCCGATTCGGGCGAGTTAAATTCGTGCGAATCGTCCAATAACCCTTTGAATCGAGGTATTTTCGCAAGATCATCATAATCATCATTTCAGCCGAAAGACGTCCACTGATGGACATAAGCCTTCCCCAGATATCGTGTCATAATTACTAGTTAATTAGATTGTGTATCGAAGCGTATATACTACTAATATAGATAAATTATCTAACATGAAATAAAAATGTGTTGGGGGTATTTTAATTTTACTATTTAAATTACAGAAATCAAATCAAATCAATCATAATTGGTTTGACCAAAAAGCACCACAAATATTAAGTCTTGTTATCGGAAATGCACAGTTTGCAATGTTAGCAAGCTGAAGTGATAGCGCGCTGACCTGAAAATCCAATGACCATGGAAGCAAGAGTCTAAGATTGAAAACTGCCATCAGCAACCGTAGCATGTGACGCCCAAAAGGCTGGTGTAGATTTCTGCGAAAGGCGTAGAATCAGGAGTTGCTTGTAGAACTGTACTGTAACTGAAAGTGATGCTTCTGTCCAATTGTGCCTTAGCTAGCATCAATTGGTTGATAACCATTACTAAAATAATATAAGAAGCCAGAACTCTTTAAAAATATTCATTAAAAAAGCAAAATATAATTTTTTTGAAAATTCCCACGACGTTTAAAAAGTAATTGAAAATAATAAAATAATTTAAAAACCCAAGAATATCCATCGGGGGCTGCTGTTAAATGAACTAGTTTTGCACTTTAGTAATAACGTGAATAATTGGAGATTCTTTAGCACATACTTATGTCCTTAATGGGTAGGCTATGCCCCTTCAGTGGGAACCTTTAGAAGTTGATGATGATACTTATTTATATTAACGATGAAATTTAAAATAGTGATGGCAGCCCCCGAAGGATATTCTTGGGTTTTTTTATTTTTTGTTTTCCTTTTTCGATTACTTTTTAACCGTCGCGGGTTTATCATAAATTTTAATTTTGCTTTTTATATTAAACTTTTTAGAGAGCACAGATATTAAATCAGATTTATATAAAATCGGACTAGTAGTTTCGGCAACATGGATTTGCACAAACAATGTTTGCTGCAGCGCCCCTTGGTGAGTTGTCACCGTAACACCTATCTCAGACATGCAACAATCAAACCCAAACCCATAACTCAAACCTGCATCAAAATCGGACTAGTATTTTTGGAGAAAAATGGCAACATGGATTTGCACAAACATCCTCTCACTCCAAACGCATTTACCATCTCCGTTCCGTCGTGAGTAAAAATAAAAAATGAACCACAAACATCTTCGTACTCACGATATAAAATAACGTACAGTTTTACTCACGGAATAAGTCGGGATCAGCAAAACGTTTGCAGATGAAAATAGCTGTTTAATTATGTATACGGCATCCATTGGTTCCGCTTCCATCGAAACATGTTCACTGAGGTTTCTGAGGCGTCGTGTAAGAGGTGGCATTAACATTTTGAGTTGACGAAGAGTGTAGATACTTAGCCCAGTAGCTGCGATTAGTAACTGGAATTGTGAAAATCCTTGTAAATGGATATGGAGTTAAATAAAAATTAAACCGACTCCCAAAACAAAACACTTCAAAGCGAAAAATAACTTCGGAATTCGGTATAAAGACACCATGTGCCATTGTTTTTCATTTTTGACGCTTTTTTGTGTTCTGTTTTGATAGCGGGTTTAATTTTTTGGTTCAAAGTTGAAGAACCTTATATTACTAAGAACATAAGCATTATTTAAGATAAGATAAAAACTACTCATCAGATCTTGATCAAATTAGAGCCACATGTGAAGCAGAATTGGCGGAGTAATCGCGTAACAAACTCACAAAAACCAACAGTCGAATTGAGAACCTCCTCCTTTTTGAAGTCGGTTGATAATAGTGTTAGTACCTAACAGTTCATGACTTCTCTCTATGAGAAAAAGCATTTACCCTGCAGTGCTCTGTAAGTCAGTGGTAATGGCGGACGTTTGTGTCGGAGGAATTAACTTTATGTATATTTTTCATAATCCTGCTCTTAAAAAGATAAGGAAATATTTCAGTAATCTGAGGTGTAATAGAACCAATCAATCCAAGACATGTGACGTCAACTCGCACTGTGCTGGATTATGGCCCACTCCCACACACAGGAAGGAGTGTCCGAGTAGTGGGGACGTTACAGTCTGATTATGAGTCTTTGGGCAGCTGGACCCGCTCGCTACTGGACCCGCGACTCCACTTGACCACATAATTTATTTTCTGTATTTTATTGGTTAAATGCATCCACTTTCAAACTTAAAAAGAAACATCTATTGTTTAAAGCAACCCGTGGATACAGCCTAGCTCAAAATTGGTTATGCTGTGATCTGTAAGTTCGGTATCAAAATACTTTAAAAGTTCAGCTATTTTACATGCTATATTAAAAAAAAAACACTCCGTAGAAAACCATTTAACTCCACACAATTTCTCGTACAAAACAAAGCTGTCACCCCCATTGCATGCGCATGTAAAATAAAAGACAAACCATAAATACATTGCCTACATACCTATTTACCTACGTACATGGTGACGTCATCGTGGAACAGCTCCATATTTATAAAAGAATATGTCGGCGGCGGCGGGGAACTGAGACTGAGAAAGGATTGAGACAGGTCACATTGTAAGCGGATTTATAAGCAAAGACATTTAAATACCCGCTACCTGATTGTCTCTCCAAATCAGTTCAGCATTCATCATCATTTCAGCTGAAAGACCTCCACTGCTCGACATAGGCCTCCCCCAGGCGTCGCCACTTTGACTGATCCCGTGCGTCTCGCATCCAGCGCATTCCCGCAACCTTAACCAGGTCATCGGTCCACCTAGTGGGAGGTCTTCCAACGCATCGTCTTTCGGTTCGCAGTCGCCATTCCAAAACTGTTCGGCCCCTTCGCCCATCCGTTCTGCGAGAAATGTTTCCTGCCCAATGTCACATAAGTTTCTCAATTCTTCCGGCTATGTCGGTAACTTTGGTTCTTCTGCGGATATCCACTGACCTATGTCCAGCAAGGAAAGACGTCCACTGCTGAACATAGGCCTCCCCCAAGCGTCGCTACACTATTCGATCCTATGCGTCTCCCATCCATACAGGATTCCCGCAGCCTTAATAAGGTCATCGGTTCACCTAGAGAGAGGCCTTCCAACGTTCCGTCTGCCCTGCCACTGCCATTTTAGTTTGGCAATCCTTGGGTCTATGCCGGTAACCCTGTTTCTCCTGCAGATATCCTCATTTCTAATTCGATCACGCAATCAAACTTTGAGCAAATGCCTCTCTATTGCCATTGTCCAGAAGAAAAGGATCTTGAGTTCTGCAGTTACCATACATAAGAAATTTTGGTTGCTTCACGATGTTTTCATTCACCGTTTAGAGAGCAGTGGTTTTAGCAGCAGTTACCAACCTTATGGCTTCCTCCAATCCTATTAACACACATGATCTGTTTTCGTAGCCCCTTTCCAAAATGTTAAATAACATACGCTCCCGCTCTCAACCACACGTTTCTTTAAAACAAACACGACCTACCGTACCCCTCGAGTACAGTCGCGCACAAAACATCCGATGAGATTAGTTACGTTCGTCGCGAGAACACGTGTATCTGGCGACGTAATGTCGCGAACATACGTGTTTACCAGGTATGTGCTTGTTCTACAATTATTTTAGATAGATCTTCTTGGAAAATCTTTTCAGCATTGTTTTCTTCCTGTGTAGGTACATTTATGTATTTTTTATAATTGATAGGCTAGTGTTTGACTACTAACTCATCTATCGGCAAGCGATAAGTTTTGTGATTGAAGATGGACCACGTTATATGTTACCAATAGACCCAGGTTATCTCTACTAGGAAACACAGACTCCAACAAGAATTCCACTCCTAAGCTGTAAATACAATGAAAGTTTGCCTGTGTTGGGAATATGGGTGGGCGTATGTATTTTTGTCTTGTGATGGAATTGTTTGAAATTAGGCTGGTTTAAGAGTCACGCTAACCGTCAGCATCAGTCAGCGTGACTCTTAGTCACGCTGACTGATGCTGACGGTCGCCGCGAGCTCGTCGTTGGTCGAGTCGCTCGACTCAGCGCTGACGGCGGCCGTCAAACTCGACCAATAACAAGCTCGCGGTGACCGAGGCTGACCATCGCAGCGTCGGTCAGCGTGACTCTAAAACCAGCCTAAGTGGTCCCTCTTGATATCATCATTCCTTATACATCTGCCGATTGATACAAAAAATAGGCCCATTTTGAAAAAAGAAAAATCATACGAGCTTTTGACCCTTTTTCTACAGCAACAACCATATTACTAAAACCTTTCAACCTTCAATGCAGACATACGTTTATGCAATTCATAAAAATGTTACTACAAAAGGGAAGTGGAAGTATTTTAGAGAACCTCTAATAAATCCAAACATTTCGGCCAACTTATATGGGAAAGGTAAAAGTAAAATATTTTGTAACGTTTGTGTTTTTATATCAAAAAAAGGTTTTGTGTGACATCTGTCTCAGAAGTCACGCTATAGATTTCATGTGACTGAGTTTATGTGTTCAAATAAATTGAATGATCACATCAAATCATGTGTTTTCCACAAATAATTAATTGATGGCAATAGACTAGCTACCTCTATTACAAATTGTAGCGAAACGTCATAAGACTTAATTTGGACATGGCGAAACTATAAGGGTTCCTTGTTGACTAAGAAACCCTAAAAAAAGGCGTGATGATAATGGTAATTACGTCTTGCAGTGTTTCGCTACAATATGACTTAAACAAAACTCAAACAACATGAGGGTAGGTACACATACATACATAGAAAATAATGTAATATTATGGACGTAAACCAAATTGTTAGTACGATTCGGATACAAAAAGTTCTTTACCATTCCGTAAACACAATAGTATTACTTTTTTCGTTTTTGTTTACGGTACTGCAAATATCACGCTCTCTGCTCGTAACTCTCTCCACAAATCCATGATCAATCTCTCTCCATTCAATTTGATCACTTACCCCACAACTGATATCAGTTACAGGCTCAAACCTCTTCAACCAGCGGCTTGTGAAGCCACCTGTTACGTTCAGAGGCAACTAACCATGAAGCCGGATTAATATCTGTGCCAAAACATGTGAGGCTGGCAATCTATTCTACACTGAGATTCATAGACAACAGTATAAAAGATGTTTTCGGAATAATCTATCCAATTTCTATGCATGGATTCAACACAATTTTTCTCGTTTCGTTACAAATATTCAATACCAAAAGGGATGCCTTAATAAAATCTTGATGATGGATTAATTAAGTATCAAATAGTGGAATATTTCTTCAACATTTCAGGCGAAAGACGTCCACTACTGGGCACATATGTTACACTCTATATCACATCGCCCGGTCCTGTCCTTTTCGCATGCAGCGGTTTCCCGCAGCCTTCACGAGGTCCTAGGTTCTTTTCAATCAGTCCTTCAATCTTTGAACCTATCCTTACTTCCCTTAAGTGCCACACACCATTTTCCTAATTGTAACCCGTCACTCTTAGACCTTGTTATTGTTTCCTCTTTACAACATGTCGGCAAGCACGGCCAGTGCCCTGCTGACATGTTTTCCTATCATGACCTCATTTTCCTCTCATACAAAGTTCAACCTCCTAAGCCAAAACCTAAAATTCTCCTGCAGCGCAATTTTGGTGGAATGAATATAGAAGATCTCCGAAGGGATGCCAGCAACATTGACTGGGAACCCCTGGTCAGCCTTGAGTCAATTGATGACAAAGTGAACGTGTTGACGGACAACCTTTTGCAGCTGTATGATGTTCACGCTCCCATACGTGCAATAAGAATTAAACATCTTCCGGCGCCATGGCTAACAGGCGACATTAAAGAGTTAATCCACAGGAAAGCTGTTGCCAAAACCAAGTTTAAATGTCGTCCCACGTCGCCGAACCGGGAGAAACTTTTGGACGCACGAAATCGCTGCAATAAGGTGTGTAGAGACGCTCAACGACGCCATATCCACACCTCGGTTGAAAATGGAGACCCAGCTAAAGTCTGGAAATTTCTTAAATCCATAGGAGTTGGGAAATCTCGCCAAGAATCGATTCCTAAAGACCTTGATCTTGATCAACTAAATCAGCACTTCTCGTCTTCATCCTCATGTAATGGGACCTTGAAAGCAACTACTTTGAGCTATCTTTCAAACCTTCCAACTCCGGATCGTCCCCTATTTATTTTTAGTCAATTCTCTGATTGTGATGTTAAGAAGAGCATAGTGTCAATTACCTCTAACGCAGTTGGCAGTGATTGTGTCAGTCGAAAAATGATACTCCCTGTCCTCGACGAAATCCTTCCTGTCCTTTGCTATATCCTTAACTACTCAATATCCCATGGGGTCTTTCCATCAGCTTGGACAGAGCCCAAAATCACTCCTTTACCCAAAAAGGTCAATCCTACTTCCTTTTCCGAATACCGTCCTATCTCCATCTTGCCGTTCCTCTCCAAAGTCCTTGAACGCCTTGTCCACAATCAGCTTAGTGCTTTTCTTTGTAAGAATAGTCTGCTGAATCCTTTTCAATCCGGTTTTCGTCCTGGTCACAGCACAGCTACTGCCTTAGTGAACGTTACGGATGACATACGGCTAGGCATGGAACGAGGACATCTGACGGTTCTTTGCTTGCTAGATTTTAGTAATGCATTTAATGCTGTCGATTTCGATATCCTGCTTGGCATACTTCGGTCGCTTAACATATCTCCAACGGCGATTGATTGGTTTCGTAGTTACCTGTATGGCCGCCGGCAACGTATATGCATAGAAGAATCTAACTCTTCTTGGTGTTATACAACTGCTGGTGTACCTCAGGGTGGCGTTTTATCTCCTTTACTCTTCGCAATATTTATAAACGCTATCTCCAAAAAGCTTCTCTCCTCCTACCACCTGTATGCAGACGATTTACAAATCTACAAACAAGCTGCCCTTGCAGAGTTAGCTGATGAAATTAATACATTAAATAAGGATTTGGCAACAATTTGTGAATGGACTGAAGCAAATGGGCTTCAGGTAAATCCGTCGAAGACCCAGGTCATAGTTATTGGCAGCTCTGGGATGATTCCAAAAGTAAATTGGACACAACTTCCTCTGGTACAATTTAACGGAACTACTATTCCAATAAGTGAGAAGGTTAAGAACCTTGGGGTTTGGATCGACAGATATCTGTCTTGGGGTCCGCAGCTTCAGGACGTAAGCCGCAAAATGTTTGTACTGCCAGGTCCCTTAGACGATTGCGGAACTTTCTTCCCACTGCCACTAAAATTGCGCTTGCACAGTCCCTTCTGCTTCCAATCCTTGACTATGCTGATGTCAGTTATCTCGATCTCACCCAGGCACAACTAGATAAACTTGAGCGTCTTCAAAACCTTTGCATAAGATTTATATTTGGCTTGCGCAAATATGATCACATTTCTGAATTTCGGACAAAGCTCAAGTGGCTTCCCATACGTCTTCGCCGGGATTCTCATATTTTATTCTGCTTTACAGTATTCTATACAATCCTACAACCCCCTCTTATCTCAAAGAACGTTTCAAGTTCCTTCATGACACACATAATAGATACCTGAGGTCATCGGAAAACTTGGGACTAAAGATGCCGATGCATTCCACCAGATTTTACGACAAATCTTTTACGGTTCAAGCGGTGCGATTGTGGAATGTTTTGCCTGTGTCAATAAGGCGAGCTCAATCTCTGCCCATTTTTAAAACTATGGTAAAGAATCACTACCTCTCTCTTTAGTAGTTGTTTTCTTGATTTCTATGTTTTTGTTCCATACTTATAACTGTATATATTTTTATATATAGTATGTTTATTATATATGTATTTATTTTATATATAAATAGTACACCAATAGACTACCTACAGTACTTTCTTTCCTTTCTTTTTTAAAATCCATCCAAAGGTTGTCTTGAAAAGATCGCTTTTAGCGATAAGGCCGCCCATTGTGTCACCCAGTGTAATTTTTTTTTCTTTATCTATACTTTCTGTAACTTATTTGGTGTACATAATAAAGAGTATTCTATTCTATTCTTGTATGTCCATCAGTTTGGATCGATCTACGCTATTATAAACAAAAACATTAAATTTTACATTTAACATTACTTCAAAAATAAAATACTAAAATTATTTTTCGCTTTGTAGTGTTTTGCTTAACATGAACAAGTTTATTACTGATATAGTTTGTAAGTATTGTGTACTGCAATATTTTTTTTAGTTTTGTTTATTTTTTTTTTGTTAATTTTATTTTTATTTTTTTCCTTTTTAGTTTTGGAAACTTTAAATTACCATTAAAATCTGGTAGAGAATGCCTTGTGGCATTAAGTCCGCCTATGTACCACTATTATACATGAAGTTTAAATAAATAAATAAATAAAATCATTTATAGCCAGAGGGCTTCTCACAAAAATTCCAACAAGCCTAAACACGACTGCAATACATTGTTCTATTACGAGGTTCTGGTGCCTTCCTTCCGGCTTCATCAGCGGATCAGTCTGATGGTACCATTTTCATAAGAACCATATAAATTTGCTTCATCGCGGTCATTTAACTATTCGAGTATCCTATACAGAAAACGGTAAGTACGGTAAAATGATAAGTATATCATTGAGAAGTTCCAGTGGTCATCTGTGGTCTTCTTCATCAGTTCCACTTCACCAAATGATACTGTCTGAATGCTTGCCATGTTGATGAAAATGCTGAAATCGCTATATGTATGCCTATAAAATTTGAGAAGTTCCTTCGATTTCCATGAGATGCCATCATCAAATGTTGACCTGATCACCATGGAATTTATCCAAATCTGTCCAGGCGTCTTTGATTAATCGGGCAACATACATAAAAAAAAAACATTTCGACGAATTGTAAACCTACTCCTTTTTGGGAAGTCGGTTATTTTTTTTTATATAATGTTTCTATCTAACAACAACATTATAGATGTAGCAATACAAATTAAAAAAAAACAATGAAATTCATCATTATTTTAGCAGAAAGACGTCCACTGCTGGAAATAGGCTTCCCTCAAGTGTCACTACATCGCCCGGTCCTGTGCTTCTCCAAAGAATTTCAGTAAAAGCATATAACATTTGAAAGGTTCTAAAAGATGTATTTAAACGTTTTATGGAGACACGTGCCAAGTTTAGTAAGGATTACTTACACACGTCTGACTTATGTCACGAACGACGATCAAATGCGATGAAAATTTGTTCTGAGTGATCTAACTCATGCGTGGCAATTTTATACGTCGAGTCGTCGATGTAACATAACATAACGCTTTTATTTGCCGAAGGGTCTGGCAGAGATGAAGATGAATGGATGGAGATGGGATGGGATGCGTGTGTGTTCTGCTGTTGTATCTATGTGTGCCAAATAAACTAGTTTTCTTTCTTTCTTTTCTTTACTTATAGTAAATACATTTCGCCAGTTATGTTTTAGTCCCATGTGATAGGGTTAAGCATATTTCTGCATTAAAAGTTAGTGAGCTACTACTAAGAGATTATTAATTAAAAAACCAACAGCGCTTTGCCGACCCGATAATTAAACCTAAGATCTCATACTCAGCAGTACCACTTGCAAACACTAGACCAACGGAGGAAGAGGATAAGTGGTCCCAGGTCCAGATTCCCGATTTAAGCTAAGTTTAGAATCTGGAGTTTCTGGGTTGTGGAGGCCAGATAGAGAGTCGCTATATGTAAAATATGTACTAGCATTCAGCTGAAACTGGCACGCTTGGTTTTCATACAGATGAAGGGACTTGCGTTATCTAGTTAGATTTATGTCTGTCTGTCCTAGGTGCTAACCGCAGAAACAAAGTAACGGACATCGAAGTTCGGTAATATAAGTAGATAATATCGTAGGTAACTGGATATTTTGAACGTCGAATTGCCGTGATACTGTCATTTTATTTAGGTCTACCAGTGGCTCTTTGAGATATTCGTCTAAATAGACGTCATCATCATTAAAAATCTGGTGAAGGTATTTATTTTTGGAAAGGAACCACGTCGCCATTTAAAAATGAACAAGAAACTAAGATAAAAACAATAACAAAAGATATTTTATTATATAAATAATAATTTATTAACATTGGTCAGCCTTAAAATTAATTAACAATCATCGTCTAACAGTAAGTCATCATTTCCTCAATAGAACATGGTTTCTCACAGCACTCATCAACCGGTCCGCGTTTGCCGCGCACGCCAGCAAGCGCGCGGGCCCCATGCTGTGGCATCCACCAGCCGGCATCCCGCATCCCAGCATCGCGCTTTTCAACTCCATAGCACACAACAGCTAAAGCCTGCGCCAGGTTCCTTCCGCAGTAAAAGCTGGTGCCTTCTTGAGCATAGTAGCAGGAGAAACAAGCGAAGATCAGAAGACAGATCATGTAGAACTTCATAATGACTTTGAAGTAGCTGCAGTTGTTGCTGTTACAAACGATGATGGTAGAATGTGATGGTGCCATGGTTTAGAGGCGCTTTTATACTGGGCAACTGATTAATATTACTCCTATTACATGGGATTTAGGTCTCTGTCTAACCTTATGATGAATATAGGCGTGATGTAATGAGTGTGCTATTAATATTCAGACACTAATGTGGGCTTTGGTTCAGAATTAATTGTGTAGGATGTGGAAGATTTACCTACTTTGTCACCTGAATAAGTGCTGTACACGCTGAAATTTTAATGGTTTTCCTCCCGCAGCGAAATGATAACGTCTTGGTACTACAATCGATTTATAAATAAATAAACTTTAGAATGGCAGAATAACAATTGTAAAAAACAAAACTGGAAAGTGGCGTCAAACCAATTGTAACCCGCAACAATTAACCTGCGTACCAATAGCAGCGCAAGATGGGCGGACCGAACGGGCCGCGCTGGCATTTACGTCTAGGGAATTAGGTACTATTGTTTCTCACCCTTTTTTATAAAAAACAAAATTATTTTTATTTGTTAAGTTTAACTCTATGCTTCGATAGTACAAACTACTGATTGCAAATACTTCAGCCGCTGAAAAACAACCACTCTGTATGTATCGATTTGTTTTTCAATGGTTTTGCTAAGAAAAGAAATGTACCGTTTGGTCTTACCCTAAGAATAAAAATATGATGTTGCTTCAGTGATTGTCCTTCTTTTTGTTGTCGGGGGTAAACCTTCAAAAGGCGCCTTGACATTTCTGGAGAAAAGACCCGGGCGTTTGGGATTTTTTACTTACTTGAAATCACCCAGATGATCACCATCAGCACATGGAAGGAACCCCCTCTGTGCCCCGTTAAGCCCTGTTGCAATAAGTTCACAGTATCTTAGGTTGGCACTTGACTTACTTAACTAAATGTCCTATGTCCCCTAGATGGGTGGAGGGCGTCCACAGAAGTTCTACATCTCGATTGGTCTTGAGCTTCACGCTTCACCTCGCTCCACGTCATTTCGATGCTCGAAGCTTCTTGCATCACGGTACGTCACCAGGTTTAATAGAGACGGCCACGCTTTCTTATTTTTTGGGGATGGAAGTCTAAAGCTTGCTTGGAAATGTGATCGGGACCCCTTCAGCACCTGCTGCTAATCAATCTCCACTTGCGACTCTTGATCCGGCGATCGATCGGGCTCTTGTGGCACGTCGTTACGTTGGTAGCAACTAACTTATTACATAATTTAAACTTAAAACAGAATACGGTGTGTAGTTTAGTTGCTACGAAGGAACAAATGAGCCTCCATACAAAAGACTCCGAAACACTTGACAGATTTTTTCCTGGAGTAAAATATTATCATATTTATCATTGTTTTCCAATTAACCAGCTTATTACCCAAGCGACCACATAAGTGAAAGTCACACGACCCAGTAAACTGTCGCCCCCAACTTACATTGAGCCCGATGACTCGACACCTTCGGACAGTGAAGTTATCCTAGCAGAAAGTTGAGGTCATCGTAAAGTTTTGTGCTGAAGTTTCTTATGTAGGTATTGGCATTTTGAGGTATATTGCAATAATATTGCTGAAGTGAGTAAACATATTTTCAACGATTAAAACTGCGTTTTAACCCCCGATGGAAAAAGCGGATTGTCATATGTTTGACGTCTGTATCTGTGTGTTTGTGTATCTGTCTGTGCCATCATAGCTCCTAAACGAATGAACCGGTTTTAATTTTGTTTTTCTTTGTTTGAAAGGTGACTTTATCGAGAGTGTTCTTAGCTACATTTGATGAAAATCGGTTCAGCTGTTCAAAAGTAATGGGAGTTTTACTGTTTGAATCGGGGTATGTTCGCAAGATATCGTGTTATTTTTATGTGTTCAATAGATTGTCTACAGAAGCGTGTCTTCTTAAATTACAGAAATAATTTGTGTTTCAGTAAAGTAAATTCAAATTGGTTTGGCAAAAAAGCATCAAAAATAGTAAGTTTTGGTATGTAACGCACAGTTTGCAATTTTAGCAAGCTGAAGTGGCTGAAGTGACCTAGACTGTCAAAAATCTGATGACCATGATTGGAAACTGCCATCAGCCTCTGACGTCCAAAAGGCGACTGGTCTAGATTTCTGCGAAAAGCGTAGAATCAGAGGTTGTAGAAACTTTCAAGTGAGTTTTAACCAATTGAATTGGTTGATAACCACAATTGAAAATATTCTACAAATCCAGAAATCTTTAAAAATATTCATGAAAATAAAGAATGAACCACAAACATCTTCGTATTCACGATATGAAATAACGTACAGTTTTACTCGAGGAATATGTCAGGATCAGCAAAACGTTTGCAGATGAAAATAGTTGTTTAATTATGTATACGGCATCCATTGGTTCCGCTTCCATCGAAACACGTTCACTGAGGTTTCTGAGGCGTCGTGTAAGAGGTGTCATTAACATTTTGAGTTGACAAAGAGTGTGATAAGTCGGTACTTATCCAGTAGCTGCGATTAGTAACTGGGGTTGATGACCCCGTGAACATCCTTGTAAATAGATATAGAGTTAAATAAAAGTTATACTGACTTCCAAAACAAAAAACTACAAAGCGAAAAATTACTTTCTTTTCGGAAGTCGGTGTCTTTGGTACCATTTCTTTTCATTTTTGGCACTTTATAGTGTTCTGTTTTGGAAGGCGGTTTGGTTTTTTGTTATGAAATGGTAGAACCTTATATTACCATGAAAATAAGCATTATTAAAGATTAGATAAAAACTACTCATCAGATCTTTATCAAATTAGAACAACATGAGAAGTACCAGCTTTGAAATAAAAAAAGAATGATCACAATCGGTTCATAATTGGTGGAGTAATCGCGTAAAAAACTTACAATAACCAACAGTCGATTTGAGAACCTCCTCTTTTTTTAAGTTGGTTGATAATAGTTTATGTACCTAACAGTTAATCGCGGTTCGTGACTTTTCTCTATGTGAAAAAGCATTTACCCTGCAGTGCTCTGATAGTCAGTGGTAAAAGACTGGCGTGTCTGAAGAATTAACTTTTCCTATGTTTTCATAATCCTGCTCTAGGATAGGAAATATTACAGCGATCTGAGGTATAATAGAAACAAAAAATCTAAGACATGTGAAATCATCCACCCGCACTGTGGTGAATTATGGCCCACTCCCACTCACATGATGGACTCTCCAGCAGCGGGACCGTTACAGACTGATTTTGTTATGCTGCGATCTGTAAGATCGATGTCAAAATACTTTAAAAGTTTAGCTATTTTGCATTCTATATTCAATAAAAAATCACTCCAAAGAAAACAATTTAAACCCATACAATTTCCCGTACAAAACAAAGCTGTCACCCCCATTTCCTGCGCATGTAAAATAAAAGACGTACCATAAATAAATTGCCTACATACCTGTGTTCCTACAAGTACCTACGCACATAGTGACGTCATCGTGGAACAACTCCATATTCATAAAAGAATATGTCCGCGGCGGGGAACTGAGACTGCGAAAGGATTGAGACAGGTCACATTGTAAGCGGATTTATAAGCATAGTCATGTAAATACCCGGTACCTGCTTGTCTCTCCAAATCGGCTAGGGGCAGACAGTAGGTCACCATCATCATTTCAGCCGAAAGACGTCCACTACCGGACATAGGCCTTCCCCAGGCGTTGCCACATTGACTGATCCCGTGCGTCTCGCATCCAGCGCATTCGCGCAACCTTAACCAGGTCATCGGTCCACCTAGTGGGAGGCCTTCCAACGCATCGTTTTCGGTTCGCGGTCGCCATTCCAGAACCTTTCGGCCCCTTCGGCCATCCGTTCTGCGAGAAATGTGCCCTGCCCAATGCCACATAATTTTCGCAATTCTTCGGGCTATGTCGGTAACTTTGGTTCTACTGCGGATATCCACTGACCTATGTCCAGCAAGGAAAGACGTCCACTGCTGGACATAGGCCTCCCCCAAGCGTCGCTACACTGATCGGTCCCATGCGTCTCCCATCCATACAGGTTTCCCACAGCCTTAATCAGGTCATCGGTTCACCTAGAGAGAGGCCTTCCAACGTTCCATCTGCCCTGCCACTGCCACTTTAGTTTGGCAATTCTTGGGTAACCCTGTTTTCCTGCAAATATCCTCATTTCTGATTCGATCACGCAATCTCTTTTGCTATTGTCCAGAAGAAAAGGATCTTTAAAAAAAGGACACCCAAAGCTGAACAGTTAAACGTGACTAAGCCGGTGGTCGAAGGATATGCATCGAATGCAATCCTCAGTAGCGAAGAAACGATAAATAAGAAGTTATCAGCTCATCTGGCGTTATGCAGTTACCAAACTTAAGAAATTCTTAGAAATTATGGTTCTGGGACATGGCAGTTTCTTCACGATGTTTTCCTTTGCCGTTTAGAGAGCAGTGATTTTAGCAGCAGTTACCAACCTTACTGTTGGCTTACTCGAATCCTATTAACACACATGATCTATGTTCGTAGCCCTATTTTCCAAATGATAAATAACATACGCTCCCGCTCTCAACCACACGTGACTTTAAAACAACCACGACCTACCGTACCCCTCGTGTACAGTCGCACACAAAACATCCGATGAGATTAGTTACGTTCGTCGCAACGTACGAGAACATGTGTACCTGGCGACGTAATGTCACGAACAGACGTGTTTACCAGTTATGTGCTTGTTCTACAATTCTTTTAGATAGATCTTCTTGTAAAAAAATTTCAGCATTGTTTTCTCTCTTTGTAGTTAAATTTATGTATTTTTTTATAATTCATAGGCTAGTGTTTGACCACTAAGAGTATGTCACCTATCGGCAAGATATAACTTTATTGATTGATGACGGACCACGCTAGCCTAGAACTAACCAATAGACCACGATATCTCTACTAGGAAACACAGACTTCAAGAAGTATTCCACTCCTTAGCTGTACGTTACTGCTGTTACGTTATTCAAACTTTCCCGTGTTGGGCGTATGGGAGGGAGGTTTACTATGTACCGGTGACGCATCGCAGTTCGTCTTATTGCCTTTTTGTGGGATTCTCTATTGATACTCGTATCATTCCTTATACATCTGTCGATTGGTACAAGAAGAAGGCCCTTTTTGAAAAAGGAATAAATCATACACACTTTTGACCCTTTTTCTCCAGCAACAAGCATATTACCCAAAATAACCATCCGACCTTCAATGCAGACATACGTTTATGCAACTCATAAAAATGTTACTACAAATGGGAAGTGGTGGTATTTTCGAGACCCTCGAATAAATCCAAACATTTGGGCCAACTTATGAGAAAGGTAAAAGAAAAATATTTTGTTACATTTGTGTTTTTATATCAAAGAAAGGTTTTGCTGTGACATCTGTCACAGAAGTCGCGCTATAGATTTCATGTGACTGAGGGTATGTGTTCAAATAAATTGAATCATCAGAACAAATCATGTGTTTTTGGGATTTTCCATTTCGCAATTGATGGCAATAGAGTCGCCATCTCTATTACATATTGTAGCGAAACGCTACAAGACGTAATTGCCATCACGCCATTTTTCAGGGTTCCGTAGTCAAGAAGGAACCCTTATAGTTTCGCCATGTCCATCTGTCCGACCGAAATAATCCGCCTTCGGTAGTACCGCTCTAATGCTGGCTATTACGGCTAGAAACAGCGCCGGAAATCTCGATGCAGAATCTAGACCGTAGCAAATCTCAACCGTACTTCCTCCGTAGCATCTTCAGACCCGGTAGGTACACAAGGGTTCACGCGATCTGCCCCTAAGGGTTGCCCGGAGTCCGGCTTCTAGTAACAGATATGTTTAGACAGAGAAATGATTTTTCATCGAAATTTGAAAATTCGAATAATGTTCCAGCCAGTTTGACAAATCAATCAAAAAAAGGCGTGATGGTAATTATGTCTAGCAGTGTTTCGCTACAATATGACTTAAACAAAACACAAACTTAAATGAGGGTAGGTATATTATACAGCTATGTCCATACTAGGCATTTGGATAATAGAAAAATAATATAGTAATATGGACTTACACCAAATTGTTAGTGCGATTCGGTCTCGCATACAAAAGGTTCTGTACCATTCCATAAAATATTAACACAATAGAACTTTTCTTTTCATTTTTGTTTACGGTACTCTAAATACCACGCTCTCTGCTCGTAACTCTCCCCACAAATCCATCATCAATCTCTCTCCATTCAATTTGATGACTTACCCCACAACTGATATCAGATAGGCTCAAACCTCTTCAATCCAGCGGCTTGAGAAGCCACCTGTTATGTTCAGAGGCAACTAACCATGAAGCCGGATTAATATCTGTGCCAAAATATGGGAGGCTGGCAATCTATTCTACACTGAGATTCATAGGCAACCGTATAAAGATGTTTTCGGAATAATCTATTCAATTTCTATGCATTGATTCAACACTATTTTTCTCGTTTCGTCAACAATATTGAACACCATTAGGAATGCCTTAATAAAATCTTGATGTTGGATTAATTAATTATCAAATAGTGGAATAATTCATCAACATTTCAGGCGAAAGACGTCCACTACTGGGCACATACGTTACTCCCCATATCACATCGCCCTGTTCTGTCCTTTTCGCATGCAGCGATTTCCTGCAGCCTTCACGAGGTCCTCAGTTCACCTTGTGTGTCCATCAGTTTGGATCGATCTACATTATTATAAACATTGAACATCTACTATAGCACTAAAACTAAAACTTTTCAACAACAAATAATATATTAAAATTTCTAAAATCCCTGACATTATTTTCATTATTTTTGAACTACATAATGTAACTATTACTGGACACGCTTCGATCAACAATCTATCGAACACGTAATTATGAGACAATTTCTTGCGAAAATACACCGACTCAAATTATTAAATAGTAAAACGCCCATAAATTTTGAACGGCTGAACAGATTTTCTACAAACATAGCTAAGAACACTCCCGATAACGTCACCTTGCCAAACAAAAGAAAAACTAAATCAAAATCGCTTCATCCGTTTAGGAGCTATGATGCCACAGACAGATACACAAACTCACAAACACACAGTTACACACGTTAAAGTTATAACTATATTTATTAATAATTATATATTAAAATATAACACTCCTCTTTTTCTGTCGGGGGGTAATAACATTAAACTTTACTTTTAACATTACTTCCAATGTAAAACACTACGTAAGTTATTTTTCGTTTTGTAGTGCTTTGCTTTGGAAGTCTGTTTCATTTCTTTATTTTTTTCTCAGTTTTGTTTTTTTACCTTATATTAGCATTAAAATCCAACAAGCCTTATCTCGACTGGGATACATTGTTTTATTACGAGGTTCTACTTGGTTTGGTGTCTACTTTGTAACAAATAAATTTCCGTAACGGCTTTCAGCGACATCTGGTGTCAGGCGTATTTATTATCAGGTGTATTCTTTCATCTGGGTGTGTCACTAGGTGGTTGAGGCACTTTTGCACTAGATGGCGTTGAGGTCGGTGCGGAATTATTAAAATTCTTTATAAAACCTATTAGATATTGTGTGTATTAATATAATTCAACAAGCACACAATTTCCTACATATCTAGGTTATTAATTTCTGGTAAACATTATTATTTAAAGAAAATATAGACATGACGTCTCTATTGGTTAATAAAATGCTCAGTGTCTATGGCCGACAAGAGTGACATTTCCTTTCCATTGAGAATTCATATGGAGCGTCACACACCCTGTACGTCACTAGTCTCCGATTTTGCTGAAACTTTGTGAGGATGTTGTTCAAATTGTTCTATTCAGTACCTTCAATGAAAAAAAGTGTACCTCTCGGGTTTCGCAAAAAAATGGAAAACAAAAAATGACGTACAGGGCGTATACGCCCCGTACGTCATTTTTTTTTCTGTAAGGCTTAGAGATACACAGCATACATTAAATAAATGTACCCGAATATAAACCTATGAATACTGAATATTAACTCTACAGCACACACCAAAACGCCGCAATATTAAATTCAAAATCGTAAAAATATAACCTAAAAATTTTGGTCCCAGAAAAAAGGCATTTTGATGAGATTTTTTTACCTGAAATAAATGTTCTCATTTAGCGCTCCACAAAATTGTAATTATATCACAGACATATGCGATACTTTCAAAGATAATAGCAAATCAAAATTAAACTTAACATTACCAACACAGACCTAAAGATTTTTGCTATACCTAGATGTGGCAATCAAATTTCCAAGTAGGTACGTACTGAACTATCGTTGATACTATTTTGACTTAGGTTTTTTAATGATAATATCATAGTGATATGAGAGCGTAAAAAAATCGATGGTATTTTTTGTACGCAATTCATTAATGCGGCTGGCAAAAAAAGTTGCCTGGTCATCAATCAATGGCCAACATACAACGCATTGTGTTGCAGGCTTTATAATGATGGCTTTAAAAGGATCTCACTATACAAACTAAATAAGCATAATTTTAAAGAGAAATTAACTAATTGGTTGAAGTTGTTAAGTCATGATGAATCTGAAAAGCTTATAGTAATATATATTTCTATACTATAATATATACTATATAATATTATAAAGTGGAAGATTTGTATTTTTGTATGTAACGAATAAACTTCAAAACTACCGGACCGATTTCAAAAAATCTTTCACCGTTGGGATTGTTGGGAAGCTACACTATCCCCGGGTGACATAGGCTTTTTATACCTGTATTCCCACGGGAACGGAAACTACGCGGGTGAAACCGCTAGGCATCTGCTAGTAGTAAAATAATACTTACCCTCAGTTTCCCACCTTAAAATTATCGGAGAATTAATGTGACAAATTGTCAAGCACGCGTTATCTGCTGTGATTGGTTGAATGAATTTTCAACAGCCAATCACAGAAGATAACGCGTGTTTGACAATTTGTCACATTAATTCTCCGATAATTTTAAGGTGGGAAACTGAGGGTTAGTCTTTGAATTTTAAATAATAATAATTTTGCAGGAAACATACATATTATTTTGTAAAGTTGCTAATTGAGTAAAATTGTGTGTGTGTAATATTTTAGCACTAAATAAGATGGTGATATGTATACGACATCTAAAACGGCCGACCGCCAACTACCCAAGATACGAGCATGTCTCAGTTTGGGAGTCGTTGTCTTAAATTAAAATGACTCTGTACATTTACCCCACTAACATAGATGATAATGTTGTTTCTTGTAACGCTTTTGTACTTTTATTATTATTATTATTTATACTTATTGTTTCGTGTTTGGTCGCTATTAGAAGTGCAGCTTTTAAAAACATTTTGTTAGACTGATGATGTGGTAATATTCTCGTTCATTTAACAATATAGGTGTTTTATCAGTATATTTTTTTTCACTCTGCGTGTTATTTAATTTATACTACATTATACATAGATATGTAGCACGTATTCGCTTTCTTCTTAGAGAATTTGACGCGTCTCTTCGGCTTATTCGGTTTAGGACTGATTCTGAATTGGGCACATTCTTTTCAATATGAGTCTGAGTTTTCCTCGTCCAGCTGCATGAATTTTCGAAGTATTTAATATGACAGATTTCTGTAGATTGATATAGATTATATTATACGTATATCATTACTTATCAGATTTATTTATACGGATTCTTCTAAATCAATTAATTTCTGGCCACGGAGAAGATAATAATATTTTTTTTTATTATTATTAACAGTAGGCTCACGTTTGACCACTGACTCACGATGGTAAGCGATGATGTAATCGAATGTGAAGCACGCTTGTCTAAAAGTAACATGTGTTGAGTCCCTGGTGTGGTGGTGTGCCTTGGGTAGGGAAAGTAATTGAAAGTCACGGGTATCAGAGTCTCACAGTAGTTTAATGTTCTTACTCAAACTGACACATTTAAGTTGTAGCCACTCTATCTATCCACATGTTATTGCTACCGCTGTTCGTTAGGGACTGCGCTCCCGCACATAATGAATACAGTTGTCGACTATGCATTTTGTCGCGTCAGCCCCCACAATATTCCCCCGTTTTTAAAAAAAAAAAATATTTGAAAAATATCCTATCTAAACATCAAAGTTTCATCAATTTTGATACATCATTACTTACAATTTAAACAATGACTTTATCGTCGCCAGAGCGCTCAAGTAAGGAACAAACAAGGCGTCAGCACATTGCTCGCTCGTCACTTGATCGCTTTATTTACCTAGCTATTCGACATACAATAACAAAGTGTTGCGAACCTGAATCTAAAAATAAATGTTTAATAACGAAACATTGTTTTACTTAATTCCTTACACTTGCCTCTCTTCTGGGGCTTTAGAACATAATATGAGACAAACATTCATGTTTTGTTGATATCACTGCAGTTAACTACGTTAACTTACTTATAATCGTATATCTTAATGTAAATTCACACGTTGGACACTATCACGAAAAACATAAGCTTGTAACTCACTGTATTTAGGTACTCAATAATGCACCGTAATAGGTTGAGCGTCTGACTGAGCTGCTGTTTTAGCTAGCTGGGTTCCACGCCCTTCCTCCATAGTTGACACTACTTGCTCGATCATTTTTCCTTGCATTTTCCTGCCCCAAAACCGGCAGAAAATAAATAAACAAACTGCACTTATCAAAACTACCATGACTATGGTTATTAAACTGTAATATTCTAATTTCCTCTCTAACTCGGCTTGGGCCTGGTTACCTGCTCCATTCTGAGCGATAATTACTTCAGCGTTTTTAGACTGTTCCTTGCCCATGTTCGCGAAAATAGGCATATGCTATTAAAAACACAAAGTGAGTTAGAATGATGTCCAACGTTTGAATTTTCTTAAAACTAGGTTTTGGAAAAACGCACGGGTGGCTTAACTGCTCTGCCGCTACGTGTGGTATAAGTAACAAACTTACTATCTAAACTATCCCTACTGCTAATGTCTTGTTTTTCACAGGTTTTATTAGCTTCTGGCAGTTTAATTTGTTCCGACTGCTCTAACATATAGGCTGGTTTTAACCTCTCTATTGAAATATTTGCTTGCCTTTTGGGGAGTTGTATCCTGAAAACCTTGTTATCCCTACTTATGACGCTGTAAGGGCCATCATACGTTGGTATTAAAGGTTTCTTAACCGCATCGTTTCTAATGAATACATGAGTGCAACTGCTTAGATCTTTGTGAATGAACAGTTTCCGCGAATCGCTTGCGCTTCGTGACTTGGGACGGAGATTGTTTATAGTTTCTCGCAATCTCTCTACGTAAGTATAATCATCACCGTTGTACTTTGGACTTACCTCACTGTAGAATTCGCCGGGTAAGCGCAATGTTTGACCTAGAACTAACTCGGCTGCGCTAAGGCCTGTGTCACACCGACTGGCTGCTCGCAACCCGAACAAAACAGTGGGTAACTCGTCGTCCCATGAGCTGTTGTCCGATAATCTACTAGATAAAGCTACCTTTAGAGAACGATGCCATCTCTCTATCTTTCCGTTACTTTGGGGATGGTATGGTGTGGTTCGGATCCTCTGGACTCCTAGTAACTTTAACAGATTAGCAAAAAGTTGACTTTCGAACTGCCTACCTTGATCGCTGGTCAGTCTACTTGGGCAACCAAACCTGCATATCCAGTTTTCGTATACGGCTTTCGCTATCGTCTCTGCAGTTATATTTTCAACTGGTATCGCTTCCGGCCAGTGTGTACAACGGTCTATAATTGTAACACAATACCTGTTACCGTGTCGTGTTGTAGGCAGTGGTCCTACTATATCCACATGTAAATGCTCGAATCGTTGGCTGGATTCAAATTTACCTACTCCTGTTATCACATGACGACTTACCTTGCTTCTCTGGCATTTTATGCATGTTTTTGCCCAATTACCTATATCTTTGTTCATACCTGGCCAAAAGAATCTTTTAGTTATCATCCTACGAGTCGTTCTTACGCCTGGATGACTGATATTGTGTACTGATTCGAAAACGATTTTTCTAAACGTCGGTGGTACATACGGCCTTATGTTCCCGTTGGCAATGTCGCAGTACACGCCTTTGCTGACGTTGGGAACATGTACTTGCTTTAACTGTACGTTGTTCGATGTGGCTCCGCCTTGTATTAATTGTGTAATCTGATCGTCTCCTTCCTGTGCCGTTGCTAATTCTTCATAATCTATGACGGTTGGGCAACCGATGGTTTCGATGCGTGACAACGCGTCTGCTACCGGATTATCGGTGCCGCTGACATGCTGTATATTGCTAGTGTATTCGCTAATGTACAGCAATTGCCTAATTCGCCTAGGAGTTTCTTTGGTTGAACTTATCTTTGAAAGTGCGTATGTTAGAGGTTTGTGATCGGTATGAATGGTTAAATCTCGACCCTCTATCATGTCTTTAAAGTGCATGATCGATATGTATATGGCGAGTAACTCCCTATCGTATGTGCTGTAATTTTTTTGTGTGTCTGATAACTTTTTTGAAAAATAACCAAGTGGTTGCCAGGTATCGTCAACCCTCTGTTGCAGTACGGCGCCTACGCAGGTATTGGAGGCGTCGGTCATTAACGATAACGGAGCTTCAGCGACAGGATGAGATAACGTTACGGCGCTTTGTAGGCTTACCTTACATTTCTCGTAAGCAGATTCCGCTTTGGCGTCCCATTCTATTTTAGTTTTATCCTTCTTCTTTGAGTTGTGCAGAAAACTATTGAGATACATATGACATTCTGCTGCTTTGGGTAAATGTGACCTGTAGAAATTTACCATTCCAAGGAAACGTCTCAGCTCCTCGACTGTTTCTGGTCGCGGATAATCAGTGATAGCCTTTACCTTCTCGGGTAAGGGACTGATCCCTGCTGGTGTGACCTTGTAACCTAAAAAATCGATTTCCTTTAATCCGAAAGAACTTTTCCCGAGATTTATGGTCAACCCAATACTGTGGAATCGCTCGAATACTTTCCTGACGTGCTCTCTATGTATGACTTCATCTTTTGAAGCTATGATGACATCATCAATATAACAGGACAATGATGACTCATATTCATTACCTATTTTCTCTCCGATGTTCTCGATTCCTTGCAGAACCGTATTGTCCATAAACCTCTGGAAAGTCTGTGCTGCGTTCCTAAGACCAAAGGTCATGCGTGGAAATTCATACAAACCGAAAGGTGTCGTGATAGCGGTTTTTTCCACATCTTCCGGTGCAACTTCGATAAAGTGATATGCCCTATTTATATCGAGATGAGTGTAAACTGTTTTACCTGTCAATCCGTAAGTGAAATTTTGGAGTCTGGGTATCGGGTATCTGTCCGGTTTTGTTACCGCGTTCAGTCGCCGATAGTCTCCGCAAGGTCGTATATTTCCGTCCTTCTTCTGCACGACATGTAGTGGACTGGCCCACTGACTTCTAGATGGTCTACAGATTCTTAGTTCCTGCATATAGCGAAATTCGTCTTTAACTTTTTGATACTTACCTGGTGGGAGTGGTCTCGGCTTCGCGTACAGTGGTGGTCCAGTTGTATCTATGTGGTGCTTAACCGAATGCATAGGTAATGTTTCTTTAAATGATACGGGCTTAGTAATATCAGAAAATTCCTCCAACAAGTCACGGAACGGATGCGATTCTTGTATACTTTTGATTGTTGACTCATTGTACTTTACAATGGTGCCCACGGTATATAAATAAGTAACTGAATCTTAGTAGATTCAGTTTCTTTTCTTCTTCCTATTATGTAAGTCTACTAATAGTCGATGCGTCTTTAAAAAATCTGCACCAATTATAGGTTTAACCACGTCACAAATTATAAACGGCCATTTAAAACTACGCCTTAAACCTAAGTTAAGTTCTAATGTTAAAATGCCAAACGTTTTAATTTCAGTGCCGTTGGCAGCAAAAAGCTTATAACTACATTCATGGTTACGTTTTTTAGAGCTAACTTTGGTGACTGGTATCACCGATACATTGGCACCTGTATCAATAAGAAAATCCATACCATTTTTCGAATCCGTGACACACAAGCGATGGTTTTCGTTGACGTTGATGCATGCTACCACCGCCTCGGGCTGCACCCTCTTCAGTTTTCCTGTTTGTTCAACTTCACCCAGTTACATGGTAACTCGCATCGCCGTGCTGACTCGCGGTACCGAAAGTGGTATCGGCACAACCAGTCCGGATTGTGCGGTGTCCGCTGCGGTGTTCGGGACCTTTGACGAGAACGGGAACGATTATGCCTCCATCGTCCTCTACCACTTTGTTGTTGGCGCTGACCGATGCTGTTTACCTCATTGCGCAGTGTCTTGAGCTCCAATGACATGTTCCTGAGCTGGTTAAGTAGCTCTATGTTTACATCTACCGTAGCTGAAGTTGGTGCTGATCTCTGGGCATGTGTTACATCTACCGCGGAAAGCTCCCCGTTACGCATATTGTCCATGATCTTGTCGGCCATATCTGCAAGGTCATCCAATTTGGTGTCTGCTTTGTTCGTGGCCAGTATCGCGCGAACCCACGCTGGTAGCCGTGTCAACCATAGGTTTTTCACGGTGTCTCCCGCAGCTCCAGAATTTTTGGCTAGTTCACTCATCTTGGCCAGCAGTTGTGATGGGCGTTGCTGTCCAAGGTCCATCTCCGAGACTAGTTTGTTGAACTGAGCTTCTGCGCTAGCTTGGAACGTCTTCAGCAGCCTGTTCTTGAGAGCTGTGTAGCGCTGCTGCTCCGGTGGGTTGCTTATTAGGTCTCCCACTTGGCTCAATTCCTCCTTTGCCAGCTTGCCTAAGAGCATGTCATATTTGACCTGCTCGCTTTGATGTTGTGGTCCCATTACAGCCTCGAATTGTGAGAACCATATTTTGGGCATGTCCGACCAAAAAGGTGGTATTCGCGATGACAACCCGATGGCAGCTAAATCGCTCACAACTGTCGGTGTAGCCAGCGTTGGCTGCGTCATTGTGGCACTATTCCCGAACACTATATTTTGCACTTCCGTTCCCTACTCAAGGCTACGTCGCGCGTCGGGGTCACCAATGTTGAGTCCCTGGTGTGGTGGTGTGCCTTGGGTAGGGAAAGTAATTGAAAGTCACGGGTATCAGAGTCTCACAGTAGTTTAATGTTCTTACTCAAACTGACACATTTAAGTTGTAGCCACTCTATCTATCCACATGTTATTGCTACCGCTGTTCGTTAGGGACTGCGCAGTGCGCTCCCGCACATAATGAATACAGTTGTCGACTATGCATTTTGTCGCGTCAGCCCCCACACATGAGAGCTACAACCTAGGGGGATTGTAGCTGTCATGCTTTTATCATCATCAGTGACTAAAGTAATTTTCAGTGACTAAGAAGGTATAATATAAATAGTTTGTTCTCAAATTGCCTTAATTTTGTGTTTGACCCACTCACTCACCCATTATCAAAATTCTTAGGTACTTCTATTTGATACGCAAGCTTCAAATTCTGAACACAATTGTAGTGTTTTAGCCGTCAACAACATTAGCCCCATTTTCTGCAGGGTGTAACATCATATTTTAAAAACTTATTCTGCCCGTGCCAATTTTCTCCAAGGAAGTTTTGCGGAAAAACATTTTTCATTAATCTAACTTTTTTTAATCAACAAAACATCAAACTTAATCTATAAAAGCTAAATATTTTAATCACATTTTCTGCATAAAAACAAAACAATTTTGCATGCTGGGCAGAGTGGAAAAAATATTCCATCAATGGGATAGCCAGTTGGGTTAGATGGAACAGATCATTAAGGTTAAAACAAAGGTTAATAGGTTGCAATAAAAGAAAAAAAAATGTAGATATCATTTACAGTTAGCGTCACATTAGATTCGAGAAGATGTTTCGTTAATGATACTTTATTTTAAATCAATTTATTACGTGCATAGTTCAAAACTACAATGGCCATGAATACATGGAAACCTGAAATAAGATTAATACAAATTTAAATCGTTTTGTCACTTATTTTACATTAGCAGTGGCAAATTATGTCTTTTTGTAAAGTAAATTAAGTAAAGTAATAAACAATAATTTCTAAGCTATTTGCTTAGAAATTATTGTTTATAAGATGTATTGACGTATATTAATGATTGTGTATATTGTATGAAACTTTGTGACAGTTTTCTAAAGAAGGATTACTACACGTAAAAATTATAATATCCAAACCAGTGTGATGTAGGTATTATACAGTCGAGGCAGAACCAGTTATAAACAACCTCTAGAAAACATATAGTTCTGTACGCACCTATTTTTAATTGAATTGCCACATCTAGGCACTGCAAAAATCTTTAGGTCTGTGTTGGTGATGTTGAGTTTAATTTTGATTTGCTATTATCTTTGAAAGTATCGCATGTGTCTGTGATATAATTACATTTTTGTGGAGCGCTAAATGAGAACATTTATTTCAGGTAAAAAAATCTCATCAAAATGCCTTTTTTCTGGCACCAAAATTTTTAGGTTATATTTTTACGATTTTCAATTTAATATTGTGGCGGTTTGGTGTGTGCTGTAGAGTCAATATTCAGTATTCGTAGGTTTATATTCGGGAACATTTATTTGATGTATGCTGTGCATCTCTAAGTCTTACAGAAAAAAAAATGACGTACGGAGCGTATACGCCCTGTACGTCATTTTTTGTTTTCCATTTTTTTGCGAAATCCGAGAGGTACACTTTTTTTCATTGAAGGTACTGAATAGAACAATTTGAGAACAACATCCTCACAAAGTTTCAGCAAAATCGGAGACTAGTGACGTACAGGGCGTGTGACGCCATATGGAGGATGTCCAAAAAAAAACTTCCTATTAAATAAAGCAATCGGAATGACTCGGAGGCGACAGGGAAACAGCCCTAAATTCAAAATTATTATGTGCCAGCAAGTTCTGTGAGTATTAGTGGAATTAAACTATATTTTCATGCTTGTGAGACATGTGCTTGTATGATGCTAATACTGCATTTTTCCCATCGACAGAGTTCGTTAAGATTAGTTTAAATATAAATAGATAATAGAATAAAACATGGTCAACGACGTGAAAGAATAACAGCTATACAGCATTCAACAACAGGCTCCGAATACCCATTTATTTTGACCGGTGAGATACTGGATGCCATCTGCACAGAGGGACGATGCTGATTGAGATATCATACATCTGGTACTATGTTTGAAGGGTATTTTATATCCCATACACAAGTAAGTGTAATACCTATAAATTGTGATGCTGCAGTGATGCCAGTGTGTTATTAAACTAGTTGACCAAAAAGAAAGACTTTTACTTCTGTCGACCCTCATGCGAAATCATCCCTGCAATTGTCTCATCCTGAACATCTACCCCTGAGCTGGCTGGTGAGTAAGGGAAGTTACCTTATAACTTGCCGGCTTCATCACCGAATCAGTTTGATGGTGCCATTTTCATAAGAACCATATAAATTTGCTTCATCACGGTCATTTAACTATTCGAGATATCTTATACCCAAAACATATATATATATATATATATATCATATCATATCATATATATATCTTATATTATTGTTATATAGTTTCGAATCTGAACGGAACGCCGAAAGTGCTTTTACGACTGAGTATTACAAAGTGTATCTTCTGATCTAAAACTCCTGGAAAACTCTTATACTTTATATCCAGCTTGTGAAAGAGTGATATTAATATCTTTAAACTATAAATAAATCGCATTTGGTCTCTTAAAAGTATTATTACTGCCGACCCGCCCGATTGACTGCCTACCGTACGCCTACGTATCTGCATACCAACCAGTGACCTGGCGGCCTGCGTATCGTCTCTACATCCTGCCTATCTGATTGCCTGCCCTACACTACAGCCTACTACCGCATACCAACCTGTGTGTCTGCTTGTCCGTCAAGACTATAGCCAGCCTACTGTATGACCACTAATCCACACCAACCTGTGTGGCTGCTTGTCCGTCGAGGTACCTGATCACCACCTGCATACCTCGAGCATAGAAGAGTACCCGTCCGTCCTGCTGCCTGCCTAGCTGTCGAACGCAAGCAACCAACGACGTCTGAAGCCGGTCCCTCAGTTTATATCCTTTTCCTTAATTTTAATTTTTTAATTACTTTTTATTTTACTAACGTGGCTAACGTTAGCTCTCCGGAGCTTACGTTACGCTAAAGTTTGGCATATATATATATCTTTGAGAAGTTCCAGTGGCCACTTGTGGTCTTCTTCATCAGTTCCACTTCACCAAATGATACTCTATGAATGCAAATGCTTGCTATGTTGATGAAAATCGCTATATATTATATGCCTATATAATTTTAGGAGTTCGTACGATTTCAATGAGATGTCATCATCAGATTCTGACCTGATCAACATGAGAGCATCTGGGAATCCCTTTTGTCAACAGAAAAAGAATTTTCCAAATCCGTCCAGGCGTCTTTGAGTAATTGGGGAACATATCTTCAGTCGAACATAGAATCTCCTCCTTTTTGGGAAGTCGGTTAAAAATGCTTATACAATGTTTCTATCTAACAAGAACATCTACAAGCAATACACTTATAAAAATACAAAGAAATTCATCATTATTTCAGCAGAAAGACATCCACTGCTGGACATAGGTGGAGTTTGCGTTGGAATTGCATGAACTGATTCCTCCTAGCACGTTCCATCATCGGATTACAAGACGAACGGCAATGTGTCATCGTTACCTGGTGGACATCCCACCCATACGCACTAAACGTTTTGGGAATACTTTTATTATGCGCACATTAATAGTGGAATTCCCTACCGGAGTCTGTATTTCCTGATAGCTACAACCTGGGAGTCTTCAAGTTAAGAGTGAATAGGTTTCTTCTAGGAAGCGTGCTACACCTTTGACCACATTTTCGCTTACCATCAGGTGAGATAGTGGTCAAGCGCAAGCCTATGAATAATAAAAATTAAATAAATAGGCCTCCCTCAAGTGTCCCTACATCGCCAGGTCCTGTACGTCTCGCAAATAAATTCACATAAAGTATATAAAACCAAGTACCATCACATAGAGTAAAGCATATAACATTTAAAAGGTTCTAAAAGATGTATTTACATGTTTTATGGAGACACGTGCCAAGTTTAGGATTACTTACACACGTCTGACTTATGTCACGAACGACAAACAAATACGATGAAAATTTGTTCGGAGTGATCTAACTCATGCGTGGCAATGTTATACGTCGATGTATCATTTTGTTATGGAGGTCAGATAGACAGTCGCTACATGTAAAATATGTACTAGCATTGAGTTGGATCATTATTAGTCTTATGATTTAGAATATTCAGTTATATTATATCATCATAATATCAGCCGAAAGACGTCCACTGCTGGACATAGGCCTCCCCTAATCTTTGCCACATTGACGAATCCCGCATCCAGCGGATCCTCGCAACCTTCATCACGTCATCGGTCCACCTTGTCATCAGTCTACCTGGTGGGAGGCCTTCCAACGCAACGTCTTCCGGTTCACGGTCGCCACTCCAGAAGTTTTCTGCCCCATCGACCATCCGTTCTGCGAGCAATGTGCCCTGCCACTTAAGTTTGGCAATTCTACGGGCTATGTCGGTAACCCTGATTCTCTTGCGGATCTCTACATTTGTGATTCGATCACGCAAGGACACTCCGAGCATGGCCCTCTCCATTGCCCTTTGGGTGACTGTAAGCTTTCTGATGAGGCCCATTGTGAGCGACCACGTTTCAGAGCCATAGGTCATAACTGGCAACATACACTAGTCATAGACATTCATCTTGAGACACTGTGGTAAGTTGGAGGAGAAGATACCGCGCAACTTCCCGAACGCTGCCCAGCCGAGTCAGATTCGACGGTTGACCTCTATCTCGAAGTTTGCCCTACCTAACTGGATCGTTTGTCCCAGGTAGACATAGTCATCCAAAAATTCGTGTGTAGAGTCTCCGATCTTGATAGGAGATATAAATGATAAATGATTTTATTTTTGTTAGTTGGTTTGTACAAACACTTTTACATGTCGAACATATTTTTAAAACTAGATGAGGTCGGCGTTTCCTATCTGACTACTCTGAGAAGAAAGGCCGAAACAAACTCAGAGGTCACAGTCTCTTTTAAAGTCCTGACAAAATCTTGATTAGATCATGTGAAGACCATGTAGACTGATGTCTGAAATGGTCTTTTGAGGAAAGAACCAGCCAGATTGAGTGGACCTGTCCAGTCAGTGCACGCATTTGTCAATAACCGAGCAGCTCAACTCAGAATTTAAGGAGCTCAACGATTCGACGAACAATACCAAAGAAAGGACATTCGGGAAGGCCGCATAAACTACTCAAACTGCCAGACCATGATTAAAAACTAAGATAAATTTAAATAAAAACAAATAAATAAAAAAATATCCACATAGTCTTCACATTCACAATAATTAAAATAAAATAATATAATACTTTAAAAAGTAAATATTCTTGAAATTGCAAGAAAACCAAAAAAAAAATATAATAACAAAATGCATAGTGCAAAATATAATAAAAAAACAAAATTAATTGGAGCAGCTCAATCCCAAGCCTTTTTGTCCTCAATGTAATCTTTTGTTGTATAAAACGCTTTCTGGCACTACTTACGTTTAATGAAAGACTTGAATTTATTAAGACTTAGATCTTGTACGTGGCTTGGAAGCTTATTATAAAAGCGTACACATTGACATCTAAACGAGCCACCTATTTTCTTGAGCCTTGTTGTAGGTACTACAAATTTGTGTTTGTTCCTAGTATTTATGTTATGGATATCACTGTATTTTTTAAACAATTTTATATTTCTATGGGCATATAAAAGATTTTCATAAATATACTGAGAAGGCACAGTCATTACATTAATCTCCTTAAATTTCTCTCTGAGAGAGTGTCTCGGGCGTATAATACTCACAGTGGATCTTTGTGTGTCTGAAGTTGGTTTTGACATTTAACGCGCAAGAAACAGTATAACTGCATAGAGTAAGCGAGATAGGATGATGCGACAAACGTAAGCGAGTGAAAGAGACAGTTATACAATGATAACTTCACTTTTAATATTGACACATAAATAGCTACAGCGCAGGCTCTTGCAGCCAATTCAGAGACACACAGATCCGTTGTGAGTATTATACATTATTTATTGATTAGGCCTACCTACCTTCCAACGCATTATGTTCATTCCGACTGGTCTTTGAGCATCGTCGCGTGCCAAGCCATTGGATTCTAAGACCGTTGCCGATGTATGATGTCTTTAATGCTAGCGTGCCGTGTTATCCGACCAGCAGTCCTGCTGCAGGATAGGCCATGGTGTCCGAGGCGGTCGATTGCTTCACCACATTGAAAACGATGTGAAGCTCCGCTAGGAGCACCCAAACGCAGACCTGTAACGATCCGGAAAGTGTAGTCACTCAACTAAATTCTGCCAAATTAAATTGAATTATATAATTTAGTCTTAAGGGAACATGCCCCTTTAAACTACTGAGATTTTCTATAGTGGCCACCTTCACCAACTTTACGTTATATAAGGCGGCACACTATACCAGGCAACCCCTTACGAGGCGTCTGGGACCATCTTCGGTAGGTCACGCCTCCAGAGTACTCGCCCCTGGTACTCAAGAGAAAATGTGAGTCGCATCGTGATTACTCACTACCATTTATCCAGAATGGTACTGGAGCTGTAAAGCCGCTCACAACACGCACCCCAGCATGCCAGCACTAGCGCAAGCACCGGCACCAGCGCACCTTGTTGGTGCTAGCGGATTCAATCCCCGCTAGGGACGCCAGAGAAGCTGGCTACCATTTCTCCAGAATGGTCCCGGAGCTGTCAAGCACGCTCACCTCTCGAATACGAACCAACGCACCTACCCAATGCCTACAGCTGGGTTGCCGGAAGACTAATCCAACGCGTAGTCCTCTACTTTCTATCCAGGAAAGTGCCGGAGATGCAGCTCGCTCACAGGAGCTCACTTGCTTGAGGGTTACTCACGAACCCCGCGCCTGACCACCAGGTGGCCCTTTGCCTTAGGCCGGTAACTAAAGGAAAGTCTTAAGAGGACGGTCTTAAGGGAACAGTCAAAATATGGAATGTTTGTATTAGTATTATCTTTACTTCGGTAGCTATACCAGGTAGGTATGTTTCTACGAAAATAAGCCTTAGCGAACGGGGCGTTATAAATCATAGCCAGTTTCGATATTGCCAAATACCGCTTTAAGCTTCTACTGTACAGTGTTCTATCGAAGTATAAGCATAATATATACTTTAACAACATCGATTAATGGTTGTAGGTTGAAGTTAAAGATAACAATCGAATCTACTTACAACAATTTGAACAATTATTCAAGTTATTTATTATTTTGAAAAAAAGAAAGAAGATTTTTTGTTTTTTTTGTTTTATACAATAGACACGAGAAATCACAAAAATAAATACAATAATAATAAAATAAAATAATGATACAACAATACAAAACTTCTCTCCGCCGACGACACGTCTACGCGCGACGACGGGGAGGACGCCGGCCGCCGGACAGCTTAGGAGCTCGAGGCTTACCGGTCTTTGATAGGGTCCCAGCTTCCGGTGGAAGTGTGCAGCGCATGAGATGGACACAATCCATTAACGAAAATGTCATGCGCGCATACTTTGGGGCTACAGAGGGAGGAAACAACCTGACCGCATACCGTGACCGGATGCTCTCTTTTTTTCAGGTGCTTGAGCCAGCCGTCAACGTTTCGGCCCAACGACTTTCGATATATATATGATAAGACTGAATAAATTTGCCAAAAAAATTAAAAAACCTAGTTTAGTTTTACACTATAAACATAGAACAAAATTACTAGGTCATTTTATTTATTTAATTAAATGTCTTATTTATCTATATTGTTAAACGTGCACTTTGATTACACACAAATAAATTAGTTGCATAAACAGAATTGTAACAGGCAATATTGTAAAACTAAAAAACATAATTTTTGCGGTAAGTAGACCAATGTGGTGTCAGCAGCAGACGTTCAACTCGTGTGACCTTGAGCACGATAAAAGAATATTATGTGACGCTCTTAGGTGCCCTCATAGTCTATTGAGTTAATGTAGTTGGTCTCTGCATATTTACGTGCTAGACAACTTAAATCACCGGTTGGATGGTCACATTTCCTCTTAACCCGTTGGACGTCGCACATTGAGGGGAAGAAGATTTGCTGCTGCATTCCTTCAAGGAGTGTCCAGTTTCTCCACAGTGGCCGCACGTAGAACTGCTTTCACGGCAAAACTTGGCTGCGTGGCCAAACTGCTGGCAATTGAAGCACCTCGTGACTATGGTAAAGTCTCGCACAGGGCATGAAGCCCAGTTAATAAAAAATCGGCTTTGGTTTATAAGCACTTTTCTTATGCTAGCGGATAATTCAACGATGTAGTTGCAGGTAGGAAGGCCCTTCTTTCCCGATTTGTGGCTCAACTTGATGTTCTCGAGGAAGGTCTCTCGCCTTAATCGTAATCGTATGTTGGATGATACTGTACTTGATAGCCTCCGAACGGAAATGTGTAACCGTGTCAATGCCCCATCGTCGCAGGCTGTGGTGCCACCACAGTCCAACCATATTTCCATCCACGCTGACGAGGAGTGTAGTGACAGGGTTACAAACGTAAGTACCCAGTGCAAAGAGGAATTGAGGACCGCTTTGGAGTGTGCTATTCGGGAATATCGCTACATGCCACCCGAACTTAGGCCACGATTACCTCGTTTGTCCATGCATAACAAAAATAGGGCGCTGGTGGCTGTTCTGGATTCGCAGTTGTCAAACTATTTTGATGACTGCGAAGACCTCTCTGATAAACATTCGATCATGTAATGCGTGGCTGTAGCGGCATGTCGTGTAGCCCACGTCAAATTTGTAGATGACAGAGCTACACGACCGAAGCCAGCCGTACCAGCTTGGCATTGCACTCGGGCCGGAGCACTCATCGGAAAACTAATTTATTTTATTTTATTTATTTGGCTCATCAACAATTGAATATACTGATACAAAGATATGAGATACATCCAATATACTTATAGACTAGTCTACCAATTTCTTACAGGTATGCACATCGTGCACTACTTATTTTCAGATTGACTGTAAGCAATTGAATTGACATTGGGCGCCTGATTACAAATAGTTGAGTTCTTATACTCCAATTTCAAGCAGGTACACATGATCATGCTATCGACCAAACTCCAGATTAAAATCGAAATCAAGATCACATTATATCGAATCAAAGTCAAACCAAAAAGCAAAATGCAATCAATACAAAAAATAAAATCACAAATAAAATCAAAAAACCAATAAAATCAAAATTAAATTGAATGCTATTGCAGTCAACATGTGTTCCCTGTGGGACGCCATATGTTACCTTGTAGGTGTTTGATTGGTAGCCATTGAGGGCAACATAGAATGTACAATCATCGAGATATGATTTAAACCAATCAAGGAAGGAGCCAGTTACGCCATAAGCAGATAATTTATGCGGAAGTATATTATGGGGAACGCGATTAAATGCTCTACTGAAATCAGTATATATCACGTCAACTTGTTTCCCAGAGTCTATGGCACTTGTTAGGGTCTCCATGAAAGTCACCAGGTTTGTGCATGTAGATCTGGAACTCACAAAGCCATGCTGGGAGTTACTAAGGTAAAGTTTCAAATGAGACTGTATGTAGGGACACACTAAGGATTCAAAGACTTTGGCTAGGGTAGATAAAATTGAAATTGGCCTATAGTTACACACATAATTACGATCATTGCATTTAATGAATAGGCACTACCTTTGCTACCTTCCAAATATTCAGGAATATCAAAGATCCGCCGGAAGCAAGTGATCGATTGAATATTTGTAATAAGGGATTCACCAGAGACGAAGCACACATGGAGACAAAGAAAGGAGGGATTCCGTCGGGCCCAGCAACCTTTCGACGATCCAGTTATTTCATTATATTGAGCAATACATCACTTTCAATCGTGGGCGCGGTCAACGGTAAACTATAAGCTAACATGTCCTGCATGTATTCTGAGGAAGGTAACTTATGATTCAAATTTTGTTGAGAGTACATGGAAGAGAAGTGAGCAGCGAACATTTCTGATATACTGATGCCATCCGAAGACGATGTGATGCCGTTAGCTATTGTTAGGAGATAAGAACTGGTGCCACCTCGCTTGCCCTTGACATAAGCCCAAAAACGCTTCGGATCTTTAGTTATTACTGTTTCCAGATCGCTGATATATTTATTGTAATTTTAGGCAGCCATAACTGAGCAACGTTTACTTAGCAGCTTCAATTCAAGCTCATCCATGGGGTTTTTGTAGGTTCTGTATCGCTGGCGTATATTTTCCTTTTCTCTCAAAGTTCTTATTAATTTTTTATCGAACCAAGGAGGATGTGTCTTATGTTTTCGTGTGGTAGGGATCTTGCATTTCTATAATATTCTTAATTTTATCGTAGAATATACTGAGCATATCATTTACATAGTGAGTACCATCAAATAAAAGGTTCCAATCGATCTCATTTAAGTGTTTACAAATAATATCATAGTTCAATAAAAAAAAATAGTCTTTTATTACTATTATAAGGAAGTCTTGAGTTTATATGATTTTAAGTTAATTTTGATTGGGGGATGCAAAGGATCAACTATACTTAGAGGATTTAGAGCAGGACATACGATACCGGAAGTTAAGTTAGTAAACGGAAGGTCAAGAACACGCCCTGACTTATTTGCTATATTGTTAAGTTGAGATAATTTGTTTACATAAATAAAATCAGTTAACAAGTGACCAATACCAGGAACCACATAACCACTATCCAACTCACTTACCAAGCTCCAATCAATTTGTTACAGGGAGGGCAATTATCGCCCAAGAGATCACTCAAGCGCATCAGCGCTTAGTGAGACGGGCATGGGATATATAGTCGCGGGGACTGATGTCAGCCCCCGAGACTATATATCCCATGTCACAGAGCGCATCGACTTCCTCAAACAAAAAGTGTTTGCATGGGCACACCGTATTCGTGGGTACGGGCGGAGAGTGGGGCGATACCCCTATCCAGAGTCGTACATTCCAAAGTAATGAAAGGTGGGTTTATCGGGCTTGGGAGCGACCTGACCAAGGTGTGACTGATATGCGCCCGCCGTTTGATGACGCTATGTGTTCATTCTGGCGCAGCATCTGGTCGGTGCCTGTCAGTCACACCGAAGGTGAACGGACTCGGGAGGTCGAACGAGCGTGCGATCCAATACAAGAAATGGGGGCTATCACGATCAGCCCCGGAAATGTAGCCCGTACAGTCCGTCCGTTGCCGAACTGGCAATCTCCAGGGCCGGACGGGCTGCACAACTTCTGGATCAAATAGCTACAAAGGTCGCACGCTCGTTTCGCATCTCAGTACCAGGCGCTACCCAAGTTCCTTACAACAGGAATAACCCACCTGCTCCACAAGTTTGGTAGCACCGCGGAACCCAAAAATTATAGACCTATTACATGTTTACCAACGGCCTATAAGGTTCTTGCATCCATTTTGGGAGTTGAAATTAATAAACACCTAGACAATAACTCGGGATATTTACCATGTATATTAATTCTAATGATTGTGACCATGTTTGAAAACTTATATTCCAACATGTCGGTGTCTCAGAATGGATGTGGGAACGGGTCCCGCGGTACTAAATAGCTACTCCTTATTGATATGGCTATTAGCCAACAGGTTCGGCGTTCCCGAAAGGATCTGTCGACATGTTGGATAGATTATAAGAAGGCTCATGAGGGTGCTAGAATTGTATAAAATAGATTACCTGATGTCTCGTATGGGGCAATGGAGCACAGTCCTTCGCTATCCAGGATGTCAAAATATCCAGAGGAATAGCGAACCTGGAAGGATCGAGTGAGGTATATTCCACTGTGGTTTTATTTCGTTACTTTCTTTCCGCCAAAAATATCGAACCCATGGACAAAAAAAAAGTTAATTCAAGAAATCTAAAAACCCGACTGCTTCAGAAGCGAACTTAAAAAACGTAAACAAGAAGAAAATCATGATTTGCAGTCGGAGGATACATCTGGTTTTGGTCAGCCAGCTCGCGAATATGTATCCTCCAACGCGAATAAGCAGTCGGGTATTTTATTTTTTATTTATAACTTTAAAGATATCTTTATTTTTTAGAATTAGGCACATTTAAACATGTAATTGTTATATATTTTAGAAAGCCGCTCTTAAAATCCTTTATTTTGATACACCACACGATGGGTTTGGAAGAGAAAAATAATTAGGGCCCCACAATATGGAAAAATGGCGTCCAAAAGCCGCCATTTTTCTATTTTCCAATTTAAATTTAGCCAGTAACAATTGCAAGACAAATCGATTGACGTAACAATCATCAAAATTGGCCAACGCGTTTGGTCTCTAGATCGCCACATAGGAACAAACATACATACATACATAGGCTGATAAACACATTACCCTCCTTCGGCAGTCGGGTAAAAACAGAAAATAAACAAAAATATTTGTCCTGAAACTACAAAGTTTCATAAAAAGCAAATGCCTACAAATATTGACAAGAGGCTTATCAATGAACAATTGAAAACGATTTACATACTAATCAGACCAATAAATATATATCCACGAATAATGTCCCCCGGATGAATAAATCAAGCGAGGTGTCAGTCTGACCCAGTGGCGTGCCTAGGGTTTCAAAATAAGGCAAGCCCAATAAAATTTAAAAGGATTTCAAAAAATAAATAAAAAATTATTCACTTTTCGACTGAGTATGTAGGTACCTACGTATGTATCATCGCAATTTTCTCATAGACTACTGGTTAGGTATAATAAATTAAAAGTGAATTCATCCATCTTCTTCTTTCTTCAATTTCACTCTTGCTTGTCGTGCGGTGAATGAGGTAACCAAAGCACACTGAAGGCATGCTAGTGCTAGATTGAATATAATAAACATATCAGCAATTGCATACCTCCGGTGGCTTTAAAAAAAGCCGTTTGGTTTGCTTCATTGCTTGAGGGAACAAAGTAATGGTAAGTAGTTGCTTGCTTTGTAACAGGACTAACAGGTTACAGACGAAAAAAAAAACAAAACAGAAAGTTAAAAAATAGCTAGATAGAATGTAATAAGGAATTTAAATAAATTATTTATATACTAATTAGAATCGTCTATCTTTCTTAAGAAATGATTTAATTATATCAGAGTAAAATGTTGGTCCAAAATTTGTCCCGTATGGTGTCGGATGTAAAGAATCTCACCATCCCATATCTTTCCATGGGTGTCGTAAAAGGCGACTAAGGGATACACCAGAGAATGGGCAGCAGCGTTCTTTGTGCACTTTAACAACAAACTGCGATCGCCAACCCGCCTGCCAAGCGTGGCGATTAAGGCAAACCCCCCCAAACCAAAATGAAAAGCACAAAGAAAAAACGGCCCCGAGTGCCCGGCAGCCCGTCTACTACGACTACGGTAGCGGTCGAGGCTATGGCGTGGCAAGGGTTGCGAAGAATCCCCGGAGTGGACCCGGCTACCCTAATAAAGACCGACGACTGGACCTGGCAACGTATAACACGCGAACACTCCGGACCGACGAGAAGATAGCCGAACTCGAGGAAGAATTGAGCAGGTTGCGGTGGAGTATTATAGGGTTATCTGAAGTCCGAAGAGAGGGGGAGGACTCGATAATCCTCAAATCCGGTAACCTGCTCTATTTCCGAGAGGGTGACCGGCAGTCCCAGGGTGGTGTCGGGTTTATCGTCCACAAGTACCTTGTGAACAACGTGGTGAAGATCGAGAGTGTGTCGACCAGGGTGGCGTACCTTATACTCAGAATATCCTCGAGATATTCGCTGAAGGTTATACAGGTCTACGCCCCGACCTCGGCACACCCCGACGACGAGGTAGAGACGATGTATGAGGATATTTCTAGAGCCATGCATGGTTTCAAAACTCACTTCACCGTTGTCATGGGGGACTTCAACGCGAAACTGGGCAAACGAGTCGTGGATGAGCTGCAAGTGGGCCAATTTGGAGTTGGACATCGGAACCACCGGGGTCACCTACTGGCCAGCTTTATGGAGAAGGAGGGCCTCTATATGATGAACTCTTTCTTCAGAAAGCGTGAGCACAGGAAGTGGACCTGGCAAAGCCCCGATGGTGCAACTAAAAATGAGATCTACTTCATCATGTCAACCAAGAAGCAAATGTTCAATGATGTTACTCCCCATATCACATCGCCCTGTTCTGTCCTTTTCGCATGCAGCGATTTCCTGCAGCCTTCACGAGGTCCTCAGTTCACCTTGTGTGTCCATCAGTTTGGATCGATCTACATTATTATAAACATTGGACATCTACTATAGCACTAAAACTAAAACTTTTCAACAACAAATAATATATTAAAATTTCTAAAATCCCTGACATTATTTTCATTCTTTTTGAACTACATAATGTAACTAGTACTGGACACGCTTCGATCAACAATCTATCGAACACGTAATTATGAGACAATTTCTTGCGAAAATACTCCGACTCAAATTATTAAATAGTAAAACGCCCATAACTTTTGAACGGCTGAACAGATTTTCTACAAACATAGCTAAGAACACTCCCGATAACGTCACCTTGCCAAACAAAAGAAAAACTAAATCAAAATCGCTTCATCCGTTTAGGAGCTATGATGCCACAGACAGATACACAAACTCACAAACACACAGTTACACACGTTAAAGTTATAACTATATTTATTAATAATTATATATTAAAATATAACACTCCTCTTTTTCTGTCGGGGGGTAAAAACATTAAACTTTACTTTTAACATTACTTCCAATGTAAAACACTACGTAAGTTATTTTTCGTTTTGTAGTGCTTTGCTTTGGAAGTCTGTTTCATTTCTTTATTTTTTTCTCAGTTTTGTCTTTGTACCTTATATTAGCATTAAAATCCAACAAGCCTTATCTCGACTGGGATACATTGTTTTATTACGAGGTTCTGGTGTCTACTTGCCGGCTTCATCACCGGATCAGTTTGATGGTGCCATTTTCATAAGAACCATATAAATTTGCTTCATCACGGTCATTTAACTATTCGAGATATCTTATACCCAAAACATACTTATCTTTGAGAAGTTCCAGTGGCCACTTGTGGTCTTCTTCATCAGTTCCACTTCACCAAATTATACTCTATGAATGCAAATGCTTGCTATGTTGATGAAAATCGCTATATATTATATGCCTATACAATTTTAGGAGTTCCCACGATTTCAATGAGATGCCATCATCAGATTCTGACCTGATCAACATGAGATCATCTGGGAATCCCTTTTGTCAACAGAAAAAGAATTTTCCAAATCCGTCCAGGCGTCTTTGAGTAATTGGGGAACATATCTTCAGTCGAACATAGAATCTCCTCCTTTTTGGGAAGTCGGTTAAAAATGCTTATACAATGTTTCTATCTAACAAGAACATCTACAAGCAATACACTTATAAAAATACAAAGAAATTCATCATTATTTCAGCAGAAAGACATCCACTGCTGGACATAGGTGGAGTTTGCGTTGGAATTGCATGAACTGATTCCTCCTAGCACGTTCCATCATCGGATTACAAGACGAACGGCGATGTGTCATCGTTACCTGGTGGACATCCCACCCATACGCACTAAACGTTTTGGGAATACTTTTATTATGCGCACATTAATAGTGGAATTCCCTACCGGAGGCTGTATTTCCTGATAGCTACAACCTGGGAGTCTTCAAGTTAAGAGTGAATAGGTTTCTTCTAGGAAGCGTGCTACACCTTTGACCACATTTTCGCTTACCATCAGGTGAGATAGTGGTCAAGCGCAAGCCTATGAATAATAAAAAATAAATAAATAGGCCTCCCTCAAGTGTCCCTACATCGCCAGGTCCTGTACGTCTCGCAAATAAATTCATATAAAGTATATAAAACCAAGTACCATCACATAGAGTAAAGCATATAACATTTGAAAGGTTCTAAAAGATGTATTTACACGTTTTATGGAGACACGTGCCAAGTTTAGGATTACTTACACACGTCTGACTTATGTCACGAACGACAAACAAATACGATGAAAATTTGTTCGGAGTGATCTAACTCATGCGTGGCAATGTTATACGTCGATGTATCATTTTGTTATGGAGGTCAGATAGACAGTCGCTACATGGAAAATATGTACTAGCATTGAGCTGGATCATTATTAGTCTTATGATTTAGAATATTCAGTTATATTATATCATCATAATATCAGCCGAAAGACGTCCACTGCTGGACATAGGCCTCCCCTAATCTTCGCCACATTGACGAATCCCGCATCCACCGGATCCCCGCAACCTTCATCAGGTCATCGGTCCACCTTGTCATCAGTCTACCTGGTGGGAGGCCTTCCAACGCAACGTCTTCCGGTTCACGGTCGCCACTCCAGAAGTTTTCTGCCCCATCGACCATCCGTTCTGCGAGCAATGTGCCCTGCCACTTAAGTTTGGCAATTCTACGGGCTATGTCGGTAACCCTGATTCTCTTGCGGATCTCTATATTTGTGATTCGATCACGCAAGGACACTCCGAGCATGGCCCTCTCCATTGCCCTTTGGGTGACTGTAAGCTTTCTGATGAGGCCCATTGTGAGCGACCACGTTTCAGAGCCATAGGTCATAACTGGCAACATACACTAGTCACAGACATTCATCTTGAGACACTGTGGTAAGTTGGAGGAGAAGATACCGCGCAACTTCCCGAACGCTGCCCAGCCGTGTCGGATTCGACGTTTGACCTCTATCTCGAAGTTTGCCCTACGTAACTGGATCGTTTGTCCCAGGTAGACATAGTCATCCAAAAATTCGTGTGTAGAGTCTCCGACCTTGATAGGAGATACATTATTTATTGATTAGGCCTACCCACCTTCCAACGCATTATGTTCATTCCGACTGGTCTTTGAGCATCGTCGCGTGCCAAGCCACTGGGTTCTAAGACCGTTGCCGACGTATGATGTCTTTAATGCTAGCGTGCCGTGCTATCTGACCAGCAGTCCTGCTGCAGGAAAGGCCATGGTGTCCGAGGCGGTCGATTGCTTCACCACATTGACAATGATGTGAAGCCCAGCCAGGAGCACCCAAACGCAGATCTGTAACGATCCGAAAAGTGTTGGCACTCAACAAAATTCTGCCAAATTAAATTAAATTATATAATTTAGTCTTAAGGGAACATGCCCCTTTAAACTACTGAGATTTTCTATAGTGGCCACCTTCACCAACTTTACGTTATATAAGGCGGCACACTATACCAGGCAACCCCTTACGAGGCGTCTGGGACCATCTTCGGTAGGTCACGCCTCCAGAGTACTCGCCCCTGGTACTCAAGAGAAAATGTGAGTCGCATCGTGATTACTCACTACCATTTATCCAGAATGGTACCGGAGTTGTAAAGCCGCTCACAACACGCACCCCAGCACGCCAGCAATAGCGCAAGCACCGGCACCAGCGCAACTTGTTGGTGCTAGCGGATTCAATCCCCGCTAGGGACGCCAGAGAAGCTGGCTACCATTTCTCCAGAATGGTCCCGGAGCTGTCAAGCACCTCTCGAATACGAACCAACGCACCTACCCAATGCCTACAGCTGGGTTGCCGGAAGACTAATCCAACGGGTAGTCCTCTACTTTATATCCAGGAAAGTGCCGGAGATGCAGCTCGCTCACAGGAGCTCACTTGCTTGAGGGTTACTCACGAACCCCGCGTCTGACCACCAGGTGGCCCTTTGCCTTAGGCCGGTAACTAAAGGAAAGTCTTAAGAGGACGGTCTTAAGGGAACAGTCAAAATATGGAATGTTTGTATTAGTATTATCTTTACTTCGGTAGCTATACCAGGTAGGTATGTTTCTACGAAAATAAGCCTTAGCGAACGGGGCGTTATAAATCATAGCCAGTTTCAATATTGCCAAATACCGCTTTAAGCTTCTACTGTACAGTGTTCTATCGTAGTAGTAGGTAGTATAAGCATAATATATACTTTAACAACATCGATTAATGGTTGTAGGTTGAAGTTGAAGATAACAATCGAATCTACTTACAACAATTTGAACAATTATTCAAGATTTTTATTATTTTGAAAAAAAGAAAGAACATTATTTTATTTTTTATTTACACAATAGACACGAGAAATCACAAAAATAAATACAATAATAATAAAATAAAATAATGATACAACAATACAAAACTTCTCTCCGCCGACGACACGTCTACGCGCGACGACGGGGAGGACGCCGGCCGCCGGACAGCTTAGGACCTCGAGGCTTACCGGTCTCTGATAGGGTCCCAGCTCCCGGTGGAAGTGTGCAGCACATGAGATGGACACAATCCATTAACGAAAATGTCATGCGCGCATACTTTGGGGCTACAGAGGGAGGAAACAACCTGACCGCATACCGTGTCCGGATGCTCTCTTTGTTTCAGGTGCTTGAGCCAGCCGTCAACGTTTCGGCCCAACGACTTTCGATATATATATATATGATAAGACTGAATAAATTTGCCAAAAAAATAAAAAAACCTAGTTTAGTTAAACATTATAAACATAGAACAAAATTACTAGGTCATTTTATTTATTTAATTAAATGTCTTATTTATCTATATTGTTAAACGTGCACTTTGATTATACACAAATAAATTAGTTGCATAAGCAGAATTGTAACAGGCAATATTGTAAAACTAAAAAAAAAAAAAAATACGGTAAGTAGATCAATGTGGTGTCAGCAGCAGACGTTCAACGCGTGTGACCTTGAGCACGATAAAAGAATATTATGTGACGCTCTTAGGTGCCCTCATAGTCTATTGAGTTAATATAGTTGGTCTCTGCATATTTACGTGCTGGACAACTTAAATCACCGGTTGGATGGTCACATTTCCTCTTAAACCGCTTGCACGTCGCACATTGAGGGGAAAAAGATTTGCTGCTGCATTCCTTCAAGGAGTGTCCAGTTTATCCACAGTGGCTGCACGTAGAACTGCTTTCACGGCAAAACTTGGCTGCGTGGCCAAACTGCTGGCAATTGAAGCACCTCGTGACTATGGTAAATTCTCGCACAGGGCATAAAGTCCAGTTAATATAAATTCGGCTTTGGTTTATAAGCACTTTTCTTATGTTAGCGGATAATTCAACGATGTAGTTGCAGGTAGGAAGACCCTTCTTTCCCGATTTGTGGCTCAACTTGATGTTCTCGAGGAAGGTCTCTCGCCTTAATCGTAATCGTATGTTGGATGATACTGTACTTGATAGCCTCCGAACGGAAATGTGTAACCGTGTCAATGCCCCATCATCGCAGGCTGTGGTGCCACCACAGTCCAAACATATTCCCATCCACGCGACGAGGAGTGTAGTGACAGGGTTACAAACGTAAGTACCCTGCTAATGTGTGCCAAAAGGCACTGGCTTTCTACAAACAGTTGTCGACGGCTGCAAAAATCAGCTCGGGACTCCACCCCGACGTCATCCGCACGATGTACACGGCAGTAGTCGAACCAGTCATATTATACGCAGCAAGTGCGTGGGCATCTGCAGCCGCTAAGTTGTGTGTACAGAAGAGGTTAAATGTGGTCCAAAGAGGGTTTGCGCAGAAACTGTGCAAATCCTATCGGACCGTCTCCCTTAACTCGGCTCTGTTGCTGGCTGGGATACTGCCCCTTGACCTCCGAATTCGAGAGGCAGCTGCCCTGTATGAGGCGAGGAGAGGGGTACCTCAGTCAGTGCCAGTAGATGGGGACGTTGAGCGACGTACCACATTTGCCTCAACACCCAACCCGGCAGAACATATGAGCCTGCAGTTCATATGCCTGGCAGACGAAGAACAACTGGTAAACCACTGCACACAAGCAGTACAGATTTTCACGGACGGCAGAAAAATTGAGGGCAGGGTGGGGTCGGCATTGTCTCTTTGGAGCAATGGCGCCGAAACCAAAAGCCATAAATTGAAGCTGCACCGTCTACCAGGCCAAACTGCTGGCCATATGCAGAGCCACGTGGGAGGTACTAAAGAGCACTAAAGATTCCTTTGGCATCTACAGTGACTCTAGGTCATCATTGCAAACGGTCACAAACCACCGCTCTTCGCACCCCCTCGCAGTAGAAACCAGAAAAAAATTGCGGATATGCAAATCACAGAATAAAGATATATCTTTGTTCTGGATTAAGGCTCACGCGGGACTGGAGGGCAAAGAAAGAGCTGACCAGCTGGCTAAAGATGCGGCTCTAAAGTTAAAGAAGAGGCCGGACTACGACCAGTGTCCGGTTTCATTCGTCAAGCGGCAAATCCGTAAGGATTTGCTTGCCGAATGGAACCGGAGGTACAGGATGGGTGAAACAGCCGCGACCACCAATTTTTTCTTTCCCGACGCTGTCGACGCTTTCAGAACCATTAGGAAGCTGAAACCAACGGGCATAACTACGCAAATATTTACGGAGCATGGTGGGTTCTCTGAGTATCTGAACAGATTTAAGTGCAAGGCAAGCCCATCGTGCATATGTGACCCCGACAAAGACGAGACAGTGACTCACTTATTGACTGACTGCCTGACCTATGGCCTGGAGAGGTATGAACTAACAAAGAAGCTAGATATAGAAATAAAGACAGTAAATCTAAACAAATTAATAACAGATAAAAAATACAGTAAGGAATTCCTAAATTATTGCATAAAGATAGCTGAAAAAACCATAAATAGAAATAAATAGTTAAATAATAGTGCTCAAAATTGTATAATCTATCTTCTTTCTATATATATAAAAGAAGAAACTGACTGACTGACTGACTGACTGATCGATCAACGCACAGCCTAAACCGCTAGGCCTAGAAAAATGAAATTTGGCAGAAAGGTTCCTCATGTGGCGTAAGTGAGCACTAAGAAAGGATTTTTGGAAATTCCACCCCTAAGGGGGTAAAAAGGGGGTTGAAAGTTTGTATGTAATTTCTACAGTTTGTAAGTTGGGCACGTGAAATTTTAGATTTACTTTCTTGGTTGATAAAAAGAATTAATGAATTTATTAGTTTTTGGATATTCGGCCCCTGAGGGGGTAAAAAGGGGGTTGAAAGTTTGTATGAAGTTTTTACAGTTTGCAAATTGGACACATGAAATTTTACATTGCGCTCTTGGTTGATAGAAATAATTAATGTCTTTATTGGTTTTTCTAAATTCCAACCCTAAGGGGGTAAAAAGGGGGTTGAAAGTTTGCATGTAATTTCTACAGTTTTTAAGATGGAATCTTGAAATTTTAGATTTACGCTCTTGGTTGATATAAAGAATTAATTCATATATTTGTTTTTGGAAATTCGTCCCCTAAGGGGGTAAAAAGGGGGTTGAAAGATTGTTTATAATTTCTACAGTTTGAAAGTTGGACCATTGAAATTTTTGATTTACGCTTTTGGTTCATAAATAGAATTAATTTATTTATTGGTTTTTGGAAATTCGTCCCCTAAGGGGGTAAAAAGGGGGTTGAAAGTTTGTATGTAATTTCTACAGTTTGAAAGTTGGACACGTGAAATTTTAGATTTAATCTCTATGTAGATAAAAAAACCATGTATTTATTAGTTTTTGGGAATTTTACCCCTATGGGGATAAAATAGGGGTTTTAACGTTATATGAAATTTCTTCGGTTTGGAAGGTAAAACATCTAAAATTGTAGGTTTTTGCTCCCGATTAATAAAAAAACAATGAGTTTAATTACTTCCGGAAATGCCACCCCTAACGGGGCTAAAAAGGGGGTTGACAGTTTGTATGTAATTTCTATAGTTTGTAAGTTGAGAGTTGGAGTTGATAAAAAGAATTCATGTAATTATTAGGTTTTAGAAATTCTACCCCTAACGGGAAATAAAGTAAGGGTTCAAATTTTATATGAAATTTCTTCGGTTTGGAAATTTAAATATCAAAAATAGTAGGTTTACGCTCTTGATTAATAAAAAAAAGTAATGAGTTTATTGATTTCCGAATTCTACCCCTAATGGAGGTAAAAGGTGGCAATTTGTTGGGCTTATATATTTGAAACTTGGCATCAATACTAACAGCAAATATTTCATATTTTTTTTATTGATTTTAAAGTAAAGGTTGTCAAAACATGTTTTTCAAAACGTGTTCGTAGTCGCAGCGGAAAAATGTCAAATATCTTAATTTCAGTTTAGCAGATAGTTAGTGTATGACGTCGTGTAATTGTGTATGGTAACTACAAATTTGTGTATCCAACCATTGGAGTGCTAATCAATAAAAACTGTTTCCGCTGGAACTACGTCATCCCAGCGGAACTTTTTTTTCCTATGCACATAGAAGAAAAAAAAAACATCCAATAATTAGTTTGTAACGAGAGGTAAATGTGTATGCTTGAATGAAATTTGTGTGACATAAAACTGCGGCAATAATCAAGTTTCCGCTGCGCTGACGTTTGGCAATTTGATGAAAATCATATAAAACGGCTTAGTGCAGAGTTGAATTTTTTTACGCACGTTGCTTTGAATTTGTGTGTAATGATTGTTAACACAGAATTAGAAAAAAACATACCGTTCAGAAGATATACACGTAAAAGTAAAATAAGGTTATTAGGTCCAAGAACTTAAAATAGGAACACTAGAGCATAACTTATAACTTTTATTTGTATCTTTTAAGGGACTACAATGCCTTGCCAAGTTTCATTTATGTGGTCTTAGTAATTAATGAGCAATGGCATAATTTACTACGGCTTGAGTACTATATTGTATGACATCCGATTGCAGGACTTTTTAATGGAAAAGCAAAATATAACTTATTCCGATGTTTAGTTTATTAATGCAACTATTCACATCTAAAATTTCAGCTCAATACACTAAATAATTAAAGAGATATAATAAAAATACCAGAACAACCGCAATACATGGATAAACCGACCAAGTTTGAATGGCTACAAAAAAGCGGCCGTGCAGTATAAAGAGCTAACGTTCTAAAATTTCCAGTATAGCTCGTTATTGTGTTTAATAGTTTCGTACAGGTGCGTACACAATAGTTTGCAGAAAATATAATACTTAAAAAAAAAACAATATTATTAACAAAGTTATAATAACAGAGATAGGTCCGCAGGGCAGCTTTGTGGTGAGCTGCTGGGCAGTGGCGGCCCCACGGACCAGATCTCCTGGGAGAAGTCTTGTCAGTTGACCCTCATCTTCCGCTTGCCTTTATTGGCCGGCCGGAAAGAACACTGATAGGGAACAGAGCTCCCATCTCTCGTTTGCCTTAATTGGTTGGCTTGAATGAAGATTCACAAGAGCAAAAGTGTAAGTGGGAAGAAGTATAATCTTACTGGATGATGCTGGTAGGGATCTTTACCGTATTTCCGGGATTGGACTGATAGCCATGGTATAACTCCTCAAGCACCGTAATTGAGTGTGCAAGTCACCCCCTGCCATTTTATAGCCGTGTAATTCAACAGTGGTCAGTCAGGGGCTAATAGTCATTCTATAGTTTTAGGCAATCGATCCACTAAACCTGCCAAACCCATAGCCCAATATCTTTGTCTCCATATTAACAATAGTCCTGCACCAACCGGGGATTGTCCTTGGGTGCTCTTACGTAGTGCATCTACGAATAATCATCGTTCGGTGTCACATATCATGATACATAGTTAACAGGGCCTCTGCGAGTTAGCTTCGGGCCCCTAGCACGCCTTTCAAAGATTCAGGACCCCAGTGTCCCGAGATTGTTAAAAACATTGATATAATGAATCAGTTTTTTTTATTATACATAATTAAAAAATATATTACCTACTAAAGCCCATATAGATTGTAAATCTTAAGTTCTACTATGTAAATTTTAGGGAGTTGGTTGTGACTGATAAACAAAAAAGAAGAGGAAGCGCGTGCTAAGAAAATACCTACCTACTTTAAATTATTCCATAGTATACTGTTAACTTTTTAAATTCAACATTTGAAATGACTACTGGTGTAAGTTTTTTTTTTAATCATTACTAGCTTAATATTAAGGACATAATAATTACCTACAGTAATAACTTTTTGTAATATAAGTACTGGTAAATAAATGCATTTGTTACAGATGCAAATAATTTTGAAAGTTTAAGAAAAAAACTTTGTTACATAAAAATACAACTGACTTACTAATAAAAACACTAAAAAGTGAAAAATTACTTTAATTTCGGCAGTCGGTGTTTCTGTTTTGTTTCTTCGTTGTTTGACACCGACTTCCGAAATTGAAGTTATTTTTCACTTTGTACTGTTTATATTTGAAAGCCAATTGTATTTTTATGGTAAATAATCTATATATATAAAAGAAGAAACTGACTGACTGACTGACTGACTGATCGATCAACGCACAGCCTAAACCGCTAGGCCTAGAAAAATGAAATTTGGCAGAAAGGTTCCTCATGTGGCGTAAGTGAGCACTAAGAAAGGATTTTTGGAAATTCCACCCCTAAGGGGGTAAAAAGGGGGTTGAAAGTTTGTATGTAATTTCTACAGTTTGTAAGTTGGGCACGTGAAATTTTAGATTTACTTTCTTGGTTGATAAAAAGAATTAATGAATTTATTAGTTTTTGGATATTCGGCCCCTGAGGGGGTAAAAAGGGGGTTGAAAGTTTGTATGAAGTTTTTACAGTTTGCAAATTGGACACATGAAATTTTACATTGCGCTCTTGGTTGATAGAAATAATTAATGTCTTTATTGGTTTTTCTAAATTCCAACCCTAAGGGGGTAAAAAGGGGGTTGAAAGTTTGCATGTAATTTCTACAGTTTTTAAGATGGAATCTTGAAATTTTAGATTTACGCTCTTGGTTGATATAAAGAATTAATTCATATATTTGTTTTTGGAAATTCGTCCCCTAAGGGGGTAAAAAGGGGGTTGAAAGATTGTTTATAATTTCTACAGTTTGAAAGTTGGACCATTGAAATTTTTGATTTACGCTTTTGGTTCATAAATAGAATTAATTTATTTATTGGTTTTTGGAAATTCGTCCCCTAAGGGGGTAAAAAGGGGGTTGAAAGTTTGTATGTAATTTCTACAGTTTGAAAGTTGGACACGTGAAATTTTAGATTTAATCTCTATGTAGATAAAAAAACCATGTATTTATTAGTTTTTGGGAATTTTACCCCTATGGGGATAAAATAGGGGTTTTAACGTTATATGAAATTTCTTCGGTTTGGAAGGTAAAACATCTAAAATTGTAGGTTTTTGCTCCCGATTAATAAAAAAACAATGAGTTTAATTACTTCCGGAAATGCCACCCCTAACGGGGCTAAAAAGGGGGTTGACAGTTTGTATGTAATTTCTATAGTTTGTAAGTTGAGAGTTGGAGTTGATAAAAAGAATTCATGTAATTATTAGGTTTTAGAAATTCTACCCCTAACGGGAAATAAAGTAAGGGTTCAAATTTTATATGAAATTTCTTCGGTTTGGAAATTTAAATATCAAAAATAGTAGGTTTACGCTCTTGATTAATAAAAAAAAGTAATGAGTTTATTGATTTCCGAATTCTACCCCTAATGGAGGTAAAAGGTGGCAATTTGTTGGGCTTATATATTTGAAACTTGGCATCAATACTAACAGCAAATATTTCATATTTTTTTTATTGATTTTAAAGTAAAGGTTGTCAAAACATGTTTTTCAAAACGTGTTCGTAGTCGCAGCGGAAAAATGTCAAATATCTTAATTTCAGTTTAGCAGATAGTTAGTGTATGACGTCGTGTAATTGTGTATGGTAACTACAAATTTGTGTATCCAACCATTGGAGTGCTAATCAATAAAAACTGTTTCCGCTGGAACTACGTCATCCCAGCGGAACTTTTTTTTCCTATGCACATAGAAGAAAAAAAAAACATCCAATAATTAGTTTGTAACGAGAGGTAAATGTGTATGCTTGAATGAAATTTGTGTGACATAAAACTGCGGCAATAATCAAGTTTCCGCTGCGCTGACGTTTGGCAATTTGATGAAAATCATATAAAACGGCTTAGTGCAGAGTTGAATTTTTTTACGCACGTTGCTTTGAATTTGTGTGTAATGATTGTTAACACAGAATTAGAAAAAAACATACCGTTCAGAAGATATACACGTAAAAGTAAAATAAGGTTATTAGGTCCAAGAACTTAAAATAGGAACACTAGAGCATAACTTATAACTTTTATTTGTATCTTTTAAGGGACTACAATGCCTTGCCAAGTTTCATTTATGTGGTCTTAGTAATTAATGAGCAATGGCATAATTTACTACGGCTTGAGTACTATATTGTATGACATCCGATTGCAGGACTTTTTAATGGAAAAGCAAAATATAACTTATTCCGATGTTTAGTTTATTAATGCAACTATTCACATCTAAAATTTCAGCTCAATACACTAAATAATTAAAGAGATATAATAAAAATACCAGAACAACCGCAATACATGGATAAACCGACCAAGTTTGAATGGCTACAAAAAAGCGGCCGTGCAGTATAAAGAGCTAACGTTCTAAAATTTCCAGTATAGCTCGTTATTGTGTTTAATAGTTTCGTACAGGTGCGTACACAATAGTTTGCAGAAAATATAATACTTAAAAAAAAAACAATATTATTAACAAAGTTATAATAACAGAGATAGGTCCGCAGGGCAGCTTTGTGGTGAGCTGCTGGGCAGTGGCGGCCCCACGGACCAGATCTCCTGGGAGAAGTCTTGTCAGTTGACCCTCATCTTCCGCTTGCCTTTATTGGCCGGCCGGAAAGAACACTGATAGGGAACAGAGCTCCCATCTCTCGTTTGCCTTAATTGGTTGGCTTGAATGAAGATTCACAAGAGCAAAAGTGTAAGTGGGAAGAAGTATAATCTTACTGGATGATGCTGGTAGGGATCTTTACCGTATTTCCGGGATTGGACTGATAGCCATGGTATAACTCCTCAAGCACCGTAATTGAGTGTGCAAGTCACCCCCTGCCATTTTATAGCCGTGTAATTCAACAGTGGTCAGTCAGGGGCTAATAGTCATTCTATAGTTTTAGGCAATCGATCCACTAAACCTGCCAAACCCATAGCCCAATATCTTTGTCTCCATATTAACAATAGTCCTGCACCAACCGGGGATTGTCCTTGGGTGCTCTTACGTAGTGCATCTACGAATAATCATCGTTCGGTGTCACATATCATGATACATAGTTAACAGGGCCTCTGCGAGTTAGCTTCGGGCCCCTAGCACGCCTTTCAAAGATTCAGGACCCCAGTGTCCCGAGATTGTTAAAAACATTGATATAATGAATCAGTTTTTTTTATTATACATAATTAAAAAATATATTACCTACTAAAGCCCATATAGATTGTAAATCTTAAGTTCTACTATGTAAATTTTAGGGAGTTGGTTGTGACTGATAAACAAAAAAGAAGAGGAAGCGCGTGCTAAGAAAATACCTACCTACTTTAAATTATTCCATAGTATACTGTTAACTTTTTAAATTCAACATTTGAAATGACTACTGGTGTAAGTTTTTTTTTTAATCATTACTAGCTTAATATTAAGGACATAATAATTACCTACAGTAATAACTTTTTGTAATATAAGTACTGGTAAATAAATGCATTTGTTACAGATGCAAATAATTTTGAAAGTTTAAGAAAAAAACTTTGTTACATAAAAATACAACTGACTTACTAATAAAAACACTAAAAAGTGAAAAATTACTTTAATTTCGGCAGTCGGTGTTTCTGTTTTGTTTCTTCGTTGTTTGACACCGACTTCCGAAATTGAAGTTATTTTTCACTTTGTACTGTTTATATTTGAAAGCCAATTGTATTTTTATGGTAAATAATATAATGAGCAAGTTCTATAGTAGGGTACCCACAATGCCCAAAGTTATGCCGGAATAGATTAACCGAATAAATGACGATGAAAAACCCGAAATGAGAGTGTGCCATGCAATGCAATTGCAGCAATCCCGAGAGATGTGCTGTTGTTTATTTAAGTGTTCTGTTATATATCTCCGAAGTTCTATATCAGATCTTCACCAAATTTAAATGGGACCAATTCAGGAACCTACTCTTTCAAACAAAAATAATCTTCAAAATTGGTCCACAATTGACTGAGAAATCAGTACATACATGTACTGCCAACAATAGAACCTCCTCCTTTTTGGAAAGTCGGTTAAAAATCAAGTGACCTACTATTTTTATCACGAAAATTATTATTTTATTTATTTATTCAGGACCTCCAACGAAAGATGTACACAAAAAACACAATGAATCGTCAATATGAAGTAATGACAAGTGCACTCCAAAATTATTAAAAAATAGTATACTAGTATTAGTTAATTGTTCAAAACTTGTGTGCACAGCTGTACCAGTCCAATAATGGTACAACACTGGAAATTTTAGAACGTTAGCTCTTTATACTGCACGGCCGCTTTTTTTGTAGACATTCAAACTTGGTCGGTTTATCCATGTATTGCGGTTGTTCTGGTATTTTTATTATATCTCTTTAATTATTTAGTGTATTGAGCTGAAATTTTAGATGTGAATAGTTGCATTAATAAACTAATCATCGGAATAAGTTATATTTTGCTTTTCCATTAAAAAGTCCTGCAATCGGATGTCATACAATATAGTACTCAAGCCGTAGTAAATTATGCCATTGCTCATTAATTACTAAGACCACATAAATGAAACTTGGCAAGGCATTGTAGTCCCTTAAAAGATACAAATAAGTTATGCTCTAGTGTTCCTATGTTAAGTTCTTGGACCTAATAACCTTATTTTACTTTTACGTGTATATCTTCTGAACGGTATGTTTTTTTCTAATTCTGTGTTAACAATCATTACACACAAATTCAAAGCAACGTGCGTAAAAAAATTCAACTCTGCACTAAGCCGTTTTATATGATTTTCATCAAATTGCCAAACGTCAGCGCAGCGGAAACTTGATTATTGCCGCAGTTTTATGTCACACAAATTTCATTCAAGCATACACATTTACCTCTCGTTACAAACTAATTATTGGATGTTTTTTTTTTCTTCTACGTGCATAGGAAAAAAAAAGTTCCGCTGGGATGACGTAGTTCCAGCGGAAACAGTTTTTATTGATTAGCTCCCCAATGGTTGGATACACAAATTTGTAGTTACCATACACAATTACACGACGTCATACACTAACTATCTGCTAAACTGAAATTAAGATATTCGACATTTTTCCGCTGCGACTACGAACACTTTCAAAACTACTCCTAAAATACGATTTAAGGGATGTTAAAGTTTGTATGGAAAATCTCATTTCTTGGATTAATAAACTTGAAACTTGGGACAAATACTAACCTAATTAAATAATAAAGGATATCATTATTAGTTTTTCGAAACTACCCCTAAAAGATGATTAGGGGGTGTTGAAGTTCTTGGTTTAATAAACTTGAAATTTGGCACAAATACTAACCTTAATAAAAAAATGTGAGTTGCTATTAGTTATTCGTTTTTCGGAACTATCCCCAAAATAATATTCAGGGGGTGATCAAGATTTTTGAAGTATTTTATTACACATAGCTTCTTTTAATGATGTAGGTGAGCACTTAGGAGGGACTTTTGGAAATTCAACCTTTAAAGAGATATTTATTTGTATAATATATGTCGGTGTCTTTGGTAGGTACCAATATTTTTCGTTATGGACACCGACTTCGAAAAAGAAAGTTATTTTTCACTTTGTAGTGTTTTTATTTGGATGTCGGTAGTATTTTTTTGTAAAATGGATTTTTTATTTTTCACTTTTTAGGTGGACCTAATAGGCAATTTGCCTTACAAGGTACTTAATTATTTTTTGAGTATGTTCTCCTATATCGCCGTCAAACAACACTGTACAAACGGTCCAGTTCGGTAGTTCCAAATCGAGGAAGAGGTCATCTTAGTACCGTAAGATTCTTCAAAAAACCGTTGACACACCTAAAACATCTTCTGGGGGTAATTCTGAAAAACTAATGATGGCAATTTATTATTGTCCAATGAATAAGATTTTTAACCGACTTTCCAAAAAGGGGGAGGTACTCTGTCCTCTAAATCCTAACTTAAACCGTAGATATCTACGATATCTCATTTATTATTGATTTTACAATAGCTTATTTTTGATCGCCTTCACTAACTGCACATAATTTAGTTGAATAAAATACGAAATCATGCGAACGAAGTCGCGGGCGGAGTGCTAGTGTCGTATATAATGGGAAGCATTAAATAATTGTTGAAAAATATATAGATAAGATAAGGAAGAATACTGTTAATATTAAGGAAGAATAAATTAAGGTATGTAAAATTATAGCTACAAAATAGAATAATAAATATATAGAAAAACATAAAAGAATACTTACCAAATAACGTAGAAATAGTAAATTGTAATAAAATATAAGAAAGTTTGTAATACCTACATTGTAATAAAGATAAGTCTCCAAGGTCTCGGACTCTGTCCGGGGAACCTCTCTAGTTTGCAGAGCGCCGAGCGCCGTCTTCAATTAATAAAAAAATAGAAACGTAAGTACCCAGTGCTATGAGGAATTGAGGACCGCTTTGGAGTTTGCTATTCGGGAATATCGCTACATGCCACCCGAACTTAGGCCACGATTACCTCGTTTGTCCATGCATAACAAAAATAGGGCGCTGGTGGCTGTTCTGGATTCGCAGTTGCCAAACTATTTTGATGACTGCGAAGACCTCTCTGATAAATATTCGATCATGTAATGCGTGGCTGTAGCGGCATGTCGTGTAGCCCTCGTCAAATTTGTAGATGACAGAGCTTCACGACCGAAGCCAGCCGTACCAGCTTGGCATTGCAGGATCGAACGTAGTATTGGTGGGGCCGGAGCACTCATCGGCAAACTAATTTATTTTATTTTATTTATTTGGCTCATCAACAATTGAATACACTGATACAAAGATATGAAATACATCCAATATACTTATAGACTAGTCTACCAATTTCTTACAGGTATGCACATCGTGCATTACTTATTTTCAGATTGACTGTGGGCAATTGAATTGACATTGGGCGCTTGAAATTGGGCGCCTGATTACAAATAGATGAGTTCTTATACTCCAATTTCAAGCAGGTACACATGATCATGCTATCGACCAAACTCCAGATTAAAATCGAAATCAAGATCACATTATATCGAATCAAAGTCAAAACAAAAAGCAAAATGCAATCAATACAAAAAATAAAATCACAAATAAAATCAAAATTAAATTGAATGCTATAAAATTTAAAATTTAATGATAGGTATTCAAAACAAAATTCTATTCTATTCCACACTAAAATGACTTCACAGATTTTTTTACATAATATCAAGTGAGTCGGAGTGCACATCAACAAGGTCACTGCAGCTATTCAATAATTTAGAAAGGCGGGGGATTGGAGAATTAGCACCAAGGACAGTTCTGCGAAAAGGTGGACACAAGTGGGGTTATAGGAACTCGTGGGCTTTTTGTGGGTACTGTAACGTAACGTTAGCTCAGTCGAGCTAACCTTAGCTACGTTAATAAAAATAAAAGTAATTATAAATTAAAATCAAGGAAAAGGAAATAGGGTATAAAAATAAGGTCCGGCTTCGCACGTCCTTGGTTGCTTATGGTCGACAGCTAGGCAGGCAGCAGGACGGTCAGGAACTCATCAGAAGTCGCGGAATGCTCGAGGTAGGCAGGCGGTGAACAGGTACCTCGACGGACAAGCGGGCATATAGCCGGATAAGCTAGTAGTCAAGCGGACAGGAAGGCAGGCAACAAGGTATGAGTATGTGCTGGGCTGTGGCGTCTCAGGCAGACGGTCAAGTAGGGTTCAGAATCTGCGCGTGCCGCTGACGGGCGCGCTGTGGCCACGCGCGTCTCTGTAGACTTGATTGATGCAACTCTTTCAACACGTACCAGACTGGCACATCGATTATTATAAGCAGTAAAAGTACACTTATGAGACCAAACGCGATTTTAACCAAACCAAACTTAAACTCATTGGCGAGATCATTACTAAATAAGTTAAATAAAACCAGTCCAACATGTGTTCCCCGTGGGACGCCAGATGTTACCTTGTAGGTGTTTGATTGGTAGCTATTGAGGTCAACATAGAATGTACGATCATCGAGATATGATTTAAACCAATCAAGGAAGGAGCCAGTTACGCCATAAGCAGATAATTTAAGCAGAAATATATTATGGGGAACGCGATCAAATGCTCTACTGAAATCAGTATATATCACGTCAACTGGTTTCCCAGAGTCTATGGCACTTGTTAGGGTCTCCATGAAAGTCACCAGGTTTGTGCATGTAGATCTGGAACTCACAAAGCCATGCTGGGAGTTACTAAGGTAAAGTTTCAAATGAGACTGTATGTAGGGACACACCAAGGATTCAAAGACTGGCTAGGGTAGATAAAATTGAAATTGGCCTATAGTTACACACATAATTACGATCATTGCATTTATTGAATAGGTACTACCTTTGCTACCTTCCAAATATTCAGGAATATGCCGGAAGCAAGTGATCGATTGAATATTTGTAATAAGGGATTCACCAGAGACGAAGCACGAGACAAAGAAAGGAGGGATTCCGTCGGGCCCAGCAACCTTTCGACGATCCAGTTATTTCGTTATATTGAGCAATGCATCACTTTCAATCGTGGGCGCGGTCAAAGGTAAGCTATAAGCTAACATGTCTTGCATGTATTCTGAGGAAGGTAACTTATGATTCAAATTTTGTTGAGAATACATGGAAGAGAAGTGAGCAGCGAACATTTCTGATATACTGATGCCATCCGAAGACGATGTGATACCGTCAGCTATTGTTAGGGGATAAAAACTGGTGCCACCTCGCTTGCCCTTGACATAAGCCCAAAAACGCTTCGGATCTTTAGTTATTACTGTTTCCAGATCGGTGATATATTTATTGTAATTTGAGGCAGCCATAACTGAGCAACGTTTACTTAGCAGCTTCAATTCAAGCTCATCCATGGGGTTTTTGTAGGTTCTGTATCGCTGGCGTATCTTTTCCTTTTCTCTCAAAGTTCTTATTAAATTTTTATCGAACCAAGGAGGATGTGTCTTATGTTTTCGTGTGGTAGGGATCTTGCATTTCTATAATACTCTTAATTTTATCGTAGAATATACTGAGCATATCATTTACATCGTGAGTACCATCAAATAAAAGGTTCCAATCGATCTCATTTAAGTGTTTACAAATAATATCATAGTTCAATAAAAAAAAATAGTCTTTTATTTCCATTATAAGGAAGTCTTGGGTTTATATGATTTCAAGTTAATTTCGATTGGGGGATGCAAAGGATCAACTATACTTAGAGGATTTAGAGCAGGACATACGATACCGGAAGTTAAGTTAGTAAACGGAAGGTCAAGAACACGCCCTGACTTATTTCCTATATTGTTAAGTTGAGATAATTTCTTTACATAAATAAAATCAGTTAACAAGTGACCAATACCTGGAACCACAAAACCACTATCCAACTCACTTACCAAGCTCCAATCAATTTGTTACAGGGAGGGCAATTATCGCCCAAGAGTGATGCGCTTTGTGAGACGGGCGTTTTCGGGGACTGATGTCAGCCCCCGAGACTATATATCCCATGTCACAGAGCGCATCGACTTCCTGAAACAAAAAGTGTTTGCATGGGCAAACCGTATTTGTGGGTACGGGCGGAGAGTGGGGCGATACCCCCAGAGTCGTACATTCCAAAGTAATGAAAGGTGGATTTATCGGGCTTGGGAGCGACCCGACCAAGGTGGGAAGTCCGTCCGTTGCCGAACTGGCAATCTCCAGGGCCGGACGGGCTGCACAACTTCTGGATCAAATAGCTACAAAGGTCGCACGCTCGTTTCGCATCTCAGTACCAGGTGCTACCCAAGTTCCTTGCAACAGGAATAACCCACCTGCTCCACAAGTTTGGTAGCACCGCGGAACCCAAAAATTATAGACCTATTACATGTTTACCAACGGTCTATAAGGTTCTTGCATCCATTTTGGGAGTTAATATTAATAAACACCTAGACAACAACTCGGGATATTTACCATGTATATTAATTCTAATGATTGTGACCATGTCAGCTAGAAAACTTATATTCCAACATGTCGGTGTCTCAGAATGGATGTGGGAACGGGTCCCGCGGTACTAAAGAGCTACTCCTTATTGATATGGCCATTAGCCAACAGGTTCGGCGTTCCCGAAAGAATCTGTCGACATGTTTGATAGATTCTAAGAAGGCTCATGAGGGTGCTAGAATTGTATAAAATAGATATAACTCTACGCACCTTCCTGATGTCGCGTATGGGGCAATGGAGCACAGTCCTTCGCTATCCAGGATGTCAAAATATCCAGAGGAATAGCGAACCTGGAAGGATCGAGTGAGGTATATTCCACTGTGGTTTTATTTCGTTACTTTCTTTCCGCCAAAAATATCGAACCCATGGACAAAAAAAAGTTAATTCAAAAAATCTAAAAACCCGACTGCTTCAGAAGCGAACTTAAAAGACGTAAACAAGAAGAAAATCATGCTTTGCAGTCGGAGGATACATCTGGTTTTGGTCAGCCAGCTCGCGAATATGTATCCTCCAACGCGAATAAGCAGTCGGGTATTTTATTTTTTATTTATAACTTTAAAGAGATCTTTATTTTTTTGAATTAGGCACATTTAAACATGTACTTTTTATATATTTTAGAAAGCCGCTCTTAAAATCCTTTATTTTGATACACCACACGATGGGTTTGGAAGAGAAAAATAATTGGGGCCCCACAATATGGCGTCCAAAAGCCGCCATTTTTCTATTTTCCAATTTAAATTTAGCCAGTGACACTTGCAAGACAAATCGATTGACGTAACGATCATCAAAATTGGCCAACGCGTTTGGTCTCTAGATCGCCACATAGGAACAAACATACATACATACATAGGCTGATAAACACATTACCCTCCTTCGGCAGTCGGGTAAAAACAGAAAATTCACAAAAATATTTGTCCTGAAACTACAAAGTTTCATAAAAAGCAAATATTGACAAGAGGCTTATCAATGAACAATTGAAAACGATTTATATACTAATCAGACCAATAAATATATATCCACGAATAATGTCCCCCGGATGAATAAATCAAGCGAGGTGTCAGTCTGACCGGATATCAGTCTGGGTGCCAAATCGGCTATCTTACCCGGATTGTAAGTTCGTAATCCGATAACGGCCTGTAATCTTATTGGATCGGCTTTGACTGGCTGGTGGACTTACGTTAGCCCATCCTGGACGGAAGTTTGATTTTGTTAGTAAGTTATTTTGAAGATGTGTTTTTATGTTATGCTTATGGTTTATGAGGATTGTAAGAAATTGCTTATTGCTTACAAGGGTTTTTCTTGAACATATGAAGGAATTGGGTTGGGTTAGTTGGGGTATCTACCTATTTATGCCGGATAAACATAATATAATATTTTTTTTAGTTTTAGTACACTATCACTAAAAACAATACAAAGTGAAAAATAACTTTCTTTTTGAAAGTATGTGTCTTTGGTAGGTAGCAATTTTTTTCGTTATGGACTTCGACTTTCAAAAAGAAAGTTATTTTTCACTTTGTAGTGTTTTCATTTGGAAGTCGAAAGTATTTGTTTACTTTTCACTTTTTAGTTGTACCCAAAAGGCAAGTTCTTTTGTAAGGTACCTATAATGCCAGAATAGATTACCCGAATATGATGAAACTTGAACATAACCGGTGAAATGAGAGTGTACCAAGGTGAACTGCACACATCTGCGTACCCCTTTAGAGCGTACTGATTTGCCGTCATTTGTATAATATTATTATATTATTAAAGAGTTCTATTGTATATCTCCGAAGTTTCTTCAACTGCACTTAAGAGCTGCCTTCCCTTAGTCATAGTAAGTCTTGATCCCCAATGCGTGTGTTTAGCATTAAAATCGCCACCTAGGATAAATCTCTGGCCTAATAGTTCAAAGAGATGTAAACATCGCTCTTTTCTTATCATAATTATGCCGTGGAGGACAGTATATGGAAAGAAAAAAAAAGAAAAGAAAGAAAAAATATTTATTTGTGACCCGCACAGGAGACACGAGAAATATGCATAAAATTAAACAATAATAAAAAAAATAAAACCCTGTGCGAGACCAAAAAGGCTCCTATCTCAGCATGTGCAGCAATAGACACGCGGCAATATTTGGTTTTAACAGATATTGCCGCTGTGCAGACTTTGATTATAACCGCGCTACCTCATCTGGCAGAGTTGTCAGGGTGGAGCGAATTATATACCATGTATCCTCTAAATTTGACAAGAGATTGCTTAGTGAAGTGCGTTTCGGAGACCAAACATACGTCTATATTTTCTGTGTCTAGGATCGCCTGTAACTCATTTTGATGTTTAAGGAGCCCATTAGAGTTCCGCGCCATTACTTTAAGACTGTTATTCATTTTGGATTATTTAAAACAGCTGTTTTAGCGCTGGATTCTAATTTCTCTAATCTCTTGTCAAGTGAGTTAATACACTTTAAGATCTGATTAACCTTATCCTCTAGATTCAAAGGATCTTTGTTTTGCAGCTTCCGCATAGGAACCAGTTTTGGTTACTTGCATGGGTTTTGCAGTTGACTGGACACTTGCTTTCTGTGCCTGTTTATCAAGATTTTGTGTGAAGAGAATATTTTAATTTTAATTTTTCATAATTTGTATCTGTTTAGCTACTTCACACCCCCTATAGTTGGCAAGGTGAGGAAGGCCACAGTAAACACATTTTGGCTTCTCTTGCGGAGATTACACGGAGAGTACGGTTGGCTGTAAGATGCTTGCCAGTGCATTTTACACGCCTTGGCTCTTTTCTGCAGTATTTATGATTATGCCCATATGCCTGGCATCTCTTGCATTGGGGAATACGTTAAGGATTTTTGAGTATCTCAATTTTAGGGTGTTTTTCAATTTTACACCCTAAAATATTTTTTATGCCATAGATTTTGTTGAACTTCATTATTAAATGAAGAATATCTTCATTATTAAATGATAAAACGAACTTCTATAGAAGATATTCTTCATTATTAAATGATAAAACGAACATATTGAGTAGTTCTATACTCTTCCAACTTAATTTGTTGTCTACTTTTTCAATTTTCAGTCCTAGGGATTATCGTCTTTGATACGATCAGGTTTTTTTTAAATCTTTTTATTAGTATATAGGCTTGCGCTTGACCACTATCTCACCTGATGGTAAGCAATGATGTGGTCGGTCAATGGTGCTGAGAGCACTGACCCCTGAGGAACCCCGGCATTAATATCTAATTGGTCAGACGAGCGGCCATCAATAACCACTCGGATGGACCGGTCCCTCAGGAAGTCTGCAACCCAATCGCACAGACCACTGGGCAGAACGAATGATGGAAGCTTACTAATAAGGCTTTCATGCCAGAGCCTGTCAAAAGCCTTCGAGATAACAAGGGAGACGGCAAGCGCTTCCCCGTGCCTCTCGATGGCCTCACTCCAGATGTGAATGGCTTACGCTAGAAGATCCCCAGTTGATCGATTTTGGCGGCAGCCATATTGGCGGTCACTGTAAATGTCATTAGCTTCTAGGTATGTCAGGAGCTTAGAGTTGAGTACCCGTTCCATACTCTTGCAGAGAATGGACGTTATCGAAATGGGTCTGTAGGTGGCTGGGTCAGCTCAACTGCCCTTCTTGGGCACAGGCTGAACGTTAGCTTTCTTCCAAGCATTCGGCACGTTTCCCGTCTCATACGAAAGGCGAAACAGGCGTGTCAAGATCGGAGACAGTTCAGGCGCACAGGTTCTCAGAACAATCGCTGGTATATCGGGGCCACTAGCTTTGTTCACGTCAAGGTTGCGCAGTACCCTACGAACGTCCTTTTCATGAATGCGAATGTCCGACATACTCGTTTCGCATCCATCAGGAGAAGGAGGGGGCCGTGCGTCACCAGAATTCAGACGTGAAGATTCCGCAAAAAGAGGGGCAAACAAGTTTGCTTTCTCCTCAGCGGAGTGGGTCAGTGACCCGTCGGGTCTCAGCAGTGGTGGTAGTGAGGGACGGCAGAAGTTCGATTCAACTGACTTAGCCAGGGACTAAAACGCTTTACTACAAGCTGGGTATGAGGCAAGTTTGGTCCCAATACGGCTTATGTGGTCAAACCAGGCCCCTCGCATCACCTTCTTGCAGAACTTGGCAGCCCTATTGAAGGCTCTCTTCTGCTGACTCACGTCGCTTGCTTTGCGCGTCCAAGCGTCGACCCATGCCAGCTACGCCTCATGTTTAAGCGAGTCGGCGCGTTTGCACTCGGCGCCAAACCATGGCAGGTCAACGCTAGACATTGCCACGTCAGAGAACGGAATGTAGTACTAGATTCCCTGACGCAACACTTCCGTCACGGCGTCCGCGCACAACGTAGCATCAGCCGAAGTAAAGCAAGTAGGCTGCCAAGGATAAAATGCGAAGAAAGAACGCATCCCATCGCAATCTGCTGACTTGTACCGCCAAATCCGCCGCGCGCCTCTTGGGCTGGGATCGGGTGGGGAGTGGACGGATACAAACTTCACCAGACAATGGTCGGAACTACCCAAAGGTGAAGATACCGACACCGAGTAACGGTCTGGATCTGTTTTCAGCAGAAGGACCAAGCAATTGGCTATGTGCGAATCAACATCCGGTACCCTCGTTGCCCCCTGGACTAGCTAGGCGAGATTTAAAGCAAGCACAAGCTTTCTCATCTCACGCCCAGCATGATCAGTGCACTGGTACGGGAAGAGCCACTCTTGGTGGTGGGCATTGAAGTCCCCCAGTAACACCAATTGGTCGGAAGGGTACCGTTGCTGCGCCGTATCATCCGCCTCACTAAGGTACTCTGTGAGCCTGGTTGTCTCTTGATCTCCGCTGTGCGAACGGTAGACACAGGCATAGATAAATTTATCCTGGCCTGTCAAAAGTCTGGCAATTACCCTATACGAGTCTTCTGTTTTGGCGTTCACCTTCACACAATCCCCATTCATCATTTTAGCGGTAAAGAAATCTGCTGGTATGGTTTCAGTTAGCGAGTCGTAGAACGTTTGGTAGTTCTTCTTAACTCCGTCTATTATGATTGGCGGTGGTGGGGGCACTTTTTTGACAGAAGTCTCTTTCGCTTTTTTTTTGTTGTTCTTCTTGTTGGGCACTTGTTCCGGGTTGTTGTTTTGGAGAAAGAGAGGTGTTAAACTTCCTCTTCTTCCTGCTCTTTGCCCTTATCCACACAGTCTCTTTAGCGAGTTCATCCTCGTCTGTGCATAATCAACGTCACTTTTAGTACGCTGGGAAAATATTGTTGTTTCGCTTTCCAGTTTTTTAAAGGGCTCTTCAGTTTCTTTATTTTCCTTCAAGCAATGTAATTCTCCTTGAAGGGCTTGTTCTTGGTCCTGCAAGCTATTAGTGTGATCATTCAGTTTACGTACCTTAAGTTGCAGGTTTTCTCTATCCGTTTTCTCCTGGGTGTAGCAGTCATAGAACCGCTTTTCCAGGTCAGTTTTTATCTTAAATGACTGTGCAGCCATTGTTTAGTTGTTAGGGCGAGTTTAACACCTAAACAATAAATTAATGTAAACACTTCATGATTTCCGCACTAGTAACTAGGTCATGGCAATGACCCCGATAGATCGACGTATGTACACCGCAGCAACGCGACGGTGTTGTGCGCGCGATCGTACGTTCGTTCACTATTGTAATTAAACAACAACTGACTTAAATTGGTTACTGATATTATCTTAATAAGCACAATATCGATCGCCGTGTCGATTGTGGGAGCATTTATAGGCTACCTGAATATTTTTACGTATAATGAAAACTAAAGAACGCGCCATTTTAAGAAATCACAGTATTATTTGTAGAGTACTTAAGATATGAATCAAGCAAATAAATCCTTCAGCAGACAATAAGAATCTAAGAATAAATGCCGCAAGTAAGCCAAGTTATTACTTCAGATGAAAAATTAATAGAAAAGACCAGCTGTTTGCGATCCCAGTCTTCTATCTTCTGTTTTTTAATCGAGGAGTGTGATTTTTCTATTAAATGTTCGGAAACCCTCGTTTCTCATGTGAATTGAAATAGTTTTTTAGTTATTTGACAGGTTCGATTAAAATTGAAAATGTCGTGTGAAAAGTTTTTAGTATGATTAGGACACTGGAGCAGTGAATGAATAGAGGCTTGCTAGTTCCGGCGAAGTTGGTATTTAACGCGCCACTGTTACCACGAAGCGAGCGGCGTGCTCGCGTGTGCGTAAAGTCGACAAAAAAGTCACAGTAAAGGTGTGTAGAGAAGGTTTATTATTGCTTTTAAAAGTTACTAAAATTTAAATTTCGTGGCCAGTCAATTACGACACAACTTAAGTTTTGACACAATGGAATTCCTATCTTCAGGTGTCTTAGACTTGAATGTGGGGCACTCGTATGCGCGATGTTTGCCTAAGCATACTACACACACCAATGGATTTCGAGGAGGAGAGGAGGATTCCTTAGCTATAGACGTAGCAACCAGTGATTTAGTCTGTGTAGTGTTCTTATTATAAAAGGCTGAGTTGTGAGGAACTTGTTTAGCACCAGCTGTTTTGTCTATCTTGTTTTTATTAACAGTCTCAAGAACGTCTGCACGATTTAAAAAAAATGAGAATAGTTCATTGAGGGTAGGTATTTCAGAAATAGTGTTACGGTGTTCTTCCCATTGTTGTCTAACTTTGCCGCCAATATATCAATGATTAGGACATCCCACTTGTCAGTAGGGAGTCCTAGCGTTCAGAGGGCACGTAAGTTTTTAGTCACATGATCAATAATGTATCTAAGAGACTTAGGGATTTTAAATGATTATTAATTAGTTGCCTCTTATTGTCAAACCGGTTGCAGAGAAGTGACCAAGCTTCTATGTAATTTTTATCAGATACTCCCAAGTTGCTTAGAACTCGCGAAGCTTCACCTTCCAAATAAGTGCTGAGGTAGTGGAATTTATGAATATTTTTTTATTTTAGGATTATCATGAATCAATGAAGAGTAGATCTCCTTGAACTCCAGCCACTTGTAGTAGGTACCATCAAATTTGGGTATATTTATATTAGGCAATTTGAAACCTAAATGATCAAAACCATCATATTCGTGATGAGGGCAACCATTGCTGTGAGCACAGCTAACAGTGACTTCAGGTTGTTTGGGGGTTGAGCTGTGCAATTCAAGCAACCTTTGGGCAATAGCAATGCAAGTATCAAAATCTTGCTCAACTAGATCACGAGTAGTTAATTCTACGTCTTGATTAGACTCATCAAGTATTTCTATTTGACTCTGCAACCTGTCGAACTCAATGAATAATGCTTCCACTCTTGACAACTTCATCGCAAGCCTACTCAGTTCAACAGCAGAAATGCTGTCAAAGGTTTCCAATGAGTAAATATATTTTAAATTTAGTTACACGTCCTTTAATGGACCCACGTTTTGCAGTTAACTCTTTAAAACTCAATTCGGTAGGCATTGCAATAGATTATCAAGGAATAACAAAGAAAATAGTCAAATTGTATACGATACGCTCCTCGTTTCGTAGTCCCATTCGCAGAGACCGGTTTCCAATCAGCGCAGCAAGCGATCAGCTTAGCAGTACAGCTCAAGCCAGGCAATCGCAGAAACAAGCACACTGCAGGCCGTTGACCCTGTACGACTTGTTACGCTGGAATCAACATCATGCAAATAAACAGCTGGCTGCGATAAGCGTGCAGTGAGGGACTGAAGAGAGTATCTTTCTGGGTAAGCTATGTTACAATAGGTAAACAATCTTGCAACCAATATAAATAGATTAAAAGGAATTTAGAATGACTGTAGGTATTAAGTTGTGTATAGATTTTAGGCTCACTCGACTTGAAATGGATAAGGCCACGTGCAATAGTGAGAAGATTAGAACACAGCGCTAAGGCGTGAAAGGATTCAGCTTGCAGATTCCCTTTGAATGATTAGACAAAATGAGCTAAAACAATAGGCACGCAATTTCACAAGCACTAGGTAGTTTGATAATTATCACCAAGCATTTATAGAAACGGACCCTAAGTATGAACACAGATAAAAGAGGAGAGAACTAGGAAAATGATAGGAACGGGCTCACATTAATGATCACAAGCAAGCAAGCAGTTAGATGTCCAGACTCCACAGCGTTATCCTTGGCTGATTAGGCGGCTCCAGGACGTAGGCACCTCCAATGCGCCACGAGGATGGGTAGGTACGTGCAGGCACGTGGCAGCACGTGTTCGTTTTCGCCGCAAGAAGTCCAATCCAATGGGTTGCCTTCTTCTAGAAGAATATTCCTCGATAGTGAGACTTCTGTGCAATCCAATTCGGCTTAATGTAGTTGTTGGTAAGGACTTGTCGAACTCGAAGATTATTGAAGTCGACTCGCGTCCTGTCACGGTCGCCACTTTTGTTCGGTGTAGGAAACAAGCTTTAAATAATAGGCTTGGAACTTTGTTGACTTGGGTTTAATTGTGCGTTTAAAACATATAAACGACACAAAGTATTACAGTTAAGAATTATAGTGAAATACATCAAAATAGGGCGCACAGAAAAACGTTGTTACTTGATATGTTGGTGGCGTTCGAAGTAAAAGTAATGGCCGACGCGCCGCGTCGCTCTATCGCAGGCGGCGAGTATGTTGTGATGTAGCGGTCACGCCATTGGTTGGAGAACATTATCACGTCATGGTGAAGGGCCGCGATTGGCAGCCGCAGTAGAATACCGTTTATGGTAATGCTGGCCACGGTTGACATGTTCGGATACACATACGGCGTCAACAATGTTTAATAACGAATCAAAGAGATGTACATGTGAGATTACCTGCCCTTAACAAAAAATTTGATTTTGTCCGTCAGATGGATTCATAAAAACATTTTTTTCTTTTTCTTTCTACACAATAATATAAAGTGATGACTATATAAGGCGCAGGCCACACAGAAATGGCGTCGGGCGCGGACATGGCACGGCCGGTTTCCTATTCCATTCAAATTTTATACATAATGCATGGAAATAAAGCACAATTTAGGACACACGGTATGTCGTTGTTCGGACGTGGTTATGACGCACCATTTCGGCACCCGTGCCTGATCGCCGCCAGTTCGTAGTGTTGCACACTTCGCCATCATTATCCCAAATGGATAATGCGGCTCCGACCTTCCCCTCAATCTTGCTGCCGTCGGTGAAGATTCGCACCGTCTGCACATTGTTACTATCTAGTAACGTTTGATCTGCCAGGCACATGAACTTCAGGGGCATTTGTGTAGCTGGATGAGGAGCTTCTGCAAACCTCACCGCACTCTCGATCTCCCTATCTCCTGGCACAAACCGGGATGACCCTCTCCTCGCTACATACAGGGCGGCTGCCTCTTGTATGCGCAGGTCTAGAGGTAGAATCCCGGACAGTGCCAGTGCCGAGTTCAGAGAGACTGTGCGGTACGATTTGCAGAGCTTCTGAGCGAATCCTCGTTGGACAGAGCCTAGCTTCTTCCGTATCCCAACCTTTTTCAAAATCAAAATCATTTTTTTTATTTCACATAGGCCTACATGGGCACTTATAAAACGTCGACAAAAGGTGCACGGTTCGGGTTGGCCGTTTCCTATGGAGAAGAACCGGCAAGAAACTCCATGGTTACTCTTTTAAAAATGGTTTGGTTTTACAATATTTCCATGTTACAGCATAAGTACTTAGATATGGGGGGACAAAGTAGGCCCGACTTATGACAATAAGTCGTAAGAAACTAAAAAAATAAAAATAAAAAGATTATATATTTTATAAAAAAGTTAACAAATGTTAAGCTAAATGTTGTTAAATGCTAGAAGGCCTAAAATGTTCACACATTCACAAAACAATCGGTAAAAGAATCTATACAAAGGTAAAAAGCTAAATAAAAGTAGCTAATTTTCAAGTAGCAGTAGGTTATAGTGTTTGTTTCTGTTTTTATTAATTTATTATTTTCTTTCTCATCAGTCATATAATTGCAAACTAAATATTTGCAAGTTACTTTCATTAAAGAGGTGAGTTTTTTGTTTTTGTGCTCACACCATAAATTATTATTATAAGTCTATACGTGAGGATTTGTAATTGGCTTTATGTTGACTATGGTTTTCTTTTTTATCTGTATTTATTAGCTGTAAGTCTTCCATGTACTAAAATAAATAAATAAATAATATAAGTAAAAATAAGTATACCAAGACTAAATTTAATATGTGGCACAAATTTTGTTATCAGTGCTGTAACTTTCGTGGCGGGAGCCCAGGCAGCGGCCGCGTACGTAACTATGGGTTCAATTGTGGCTGTGTAGATGATGTGCATGATTTCTGCACTCAATCCCCAACTAACTTTAGCAACGCGGGATAGCTGTTTGTAAATATTGGCTGCCCTCGTGCAGACGTCTGCGGTGGTCTGCAGGCGTTCGCGATGTCATCCGCGAACGCCTGCACGAAGATCCCGCGCCGCTCTAACTCCTGCAGTAGGGGGTCTAGGAGGAGATTCCACAGAATTGGACCGCCGATTGACCCCTGAACACAGCCCTTGCCAGTCTCTCTCGTGCATTCCTCCCCGGCATAACGAACCCTAACCTTCCTACTGTCAAGATAGCTGTCTATCAGCCGCCTGATGTTGACCGGGCACTTTTCCTCAGCCAGCCTGACTTTTATAGCTGGCCACCAAGCGCTGTCGAAGGCCCCCTCTCTTCTTCAGCCTCAACTTGTCCTGTACGTGCTGCACTAGCGTATAGAGGGCGTCCTCGGTGCTCCTCTGGGGCATAAAGCCAAACTGGCGGGTACTAAACCGCGGTACAAGCTGCCACTTTAGACGTGCTACGACCATCCTCTCCAGGACCTTCCCCAGAACAGGCAGTAGACCGATTGGTCGGTATGCCTTGGGGGTCAGATAGTTGTCCTTGCCCGGCTTCGTAAGAACCACGACAGTAGCCTCCTTCCAGATCTCTGGAAAGTGTGCCAGTCAGGTAGGGTAGGTAGGGTAGGTAGGGTAGGTAGGGTAGGTAGGGTAGGTAGGGTAGGTAGGGTAGGTAGGGTAGGTAGGGTAGGTAGGGTAGGTAGGGTAGGTAGGGTAGGTAGGGTAGGTAGGGTAGGTAGGGTAGGTAGGGTAGGTGGGGTAGGTAGGGTAGGTAGGGTAGGTAGGGTAGGTGGGGTAGGTAGGGTAGGTAGGGTAGGTAGGGTAGGTAGGGTAGGTAGGGTAGGTAGGGTAGGTAGGGTAGGTAGGGTAGGTAGGGTAGGTAGGGTAGGTAGGGTAGGTAGGGTAGGTAGGGTAGGTAGGGTAGGTAGGGTAGGTAGGGTAGGTAGGGTAGGTAGGGTAGGTAGGGTAGGTAGGGTAGGTAGGGTAGGTAGGGT